>CM047005.1:36710437-46710437 GCA_025698465.1 Gossypium longicalyx | reverse complement strand
ACGCCAGATTCGAGCCAAACTTCCAGGCCGGGTTTAGGGTGTTACAACCATACCCTCGTCGACCACACGGCTATGTCTCGCACACTGCCAACCACAAAGGCGACCACACACCCATGTGGTGTCAATAGAACAATTTTTCATCTTTTGTCGAAGTTTATTTTTTTGTGTTTCAGTACACCCCTATTTCGGTTTTGATGTGATCACACACCCTAGATCACCAGAACCTAAAACCTACAAACTAAAATCCAAAATCAGTCAAAATTCATGATTAAATTGAAACCTCAAAAATCGACAATAGTCCAATTCAAACATTCATCACTTACCCCAACACTCTGAAATATTTCGACTACGATTCTGCACGAGGTGAGCCCCTCTTTGTGATTCGTTGCTATCAAAACTCAGAAATTAAACTAACGAAATAGGACAACGTCTTTAGAATGACTTTAAAAGGAAACCCCTAAAACTCAAGCAAAGTCTGCCCATCACTTACCGAAATGCACGAAAACAAATAGCCGAAAAAACCAAAATTAACTGAGACTTTGATGGGGAAATAAAAAAGAGAAATTGATAGAAAAGAGAAGTAATAGAAACTGACGTCAAATTTTTTTGGAAGAAAAATCTAATTAAAATTTGAAAAAAGAGAGAAAAAAGAATAAAATCCAAGATATGACACATATCCCTTGATTTTCTTCCACTAACTCATTATCTCACAACCTCCTCAGACTTCCAGTTCAACAAAATCTCTATCAGTCAACTAAGCAAAAATTAACATCTTCGCTCGCGCAAGGATTCAAACACATGACCTCCAAGACATCAACTCCCTTACCAATCAAACCAGCAGGCTCATTCTGATATGAATTAACAGACAATTTTATAAAAGCCCACTCAACAAGGATAAGTCTTGGATCAAAAATGATAAAATTAACAAATCAAAAATTTGAACCCAATACCTTATATACGCCCCTAGAACACTTAACCATTGAAGCAAATACACATTTGTGTCAGATATTTATAGAAATAGAAATAAATTATTCAGGGCGTTAAAACTCTACCCCGTAAAAAAAATTTCGACCTTAAAATTTACCCAATCAGAACAGATGAGGATACTGCTGACGCATCGAGTCCTCAAATTCCCACATCACTTCCTTAGTGCCATGATTTCACCATAGAACCTTTACTAACGGAATGAAATTCCTCCTCAGAAAATTAGTGTCTCGATCCAAATTCTGAACCAACTCCTCTTTGAGAGTCAAGTCCGGTCTAACTCGATCTCCTCAACAGAGACAACATGAGATGGATCAGACCGATACTACCTCAACATCGAGACATGAAAGACATCATGGATACGGTCTAACTCTAGAGGTAACTCTAATTGATAAGTGACCGATCCCACACATTTCAGAATTCGATATGGCCCAATAAACTTAGGGCTTAATTTACCCTTACGATCGAACCTCAAAACTTTCTTTTGCAGAGAAACCTTAAAAAAGACGAAATCCCCCATAGAGTACTCGATATCTCTCCTCTTTAGATCCACATAAGACTTTTGTCTATCAGAAGCCACCTTCAAACGATCCCGAATCAATCTAACCTTACCCTCGGTCTCAGAAACTAATTCACAACCCAAAACTCGATGCTCACCCAACTCAGTCTAACATAGTGGAGTACGACACTTACGATTATACAAAGCCTCGTAAGGTGTTATCTGAATGCTAGACTAGACACTGTTATTGTAGGCGAACTTAACTAGCAGTAGATAATCCTCCTAACTACTTTAAAAATCAATCACAACTCCTAAGTATATCCTCCAGTATCTAAATCACCCTCTCAGATTAACCATCGGTCTAAGGATGGAACACAATAATGAAGTCCAATCTCGAACCCAAAGCATCGTAAAATTTCTTTCAGAACTGAAAATTGAAGCGAGGATCCCTATAAAAATAATCGAAACAGGAACCCCATGCAGACTTACAATTTCAAAGATATAAAGCTTCACTAGCTTCTGTAGAGAGTAGTTCATCTGAACCAAAATAAAATGAGCAAACTTGGTCAATCGATCCATGATGACCCAAACAAAATCCTTCTTAGTGGGTGTCAAGGGCAACCCACTAACGAAGTCTATCGTTACTTGTTCCCATTTCCATAAGGGAATCTTAATGGGTTGTAACAAACTCGAAGGCAACTAGTTCTCAGCCTTAACTTGCTGGCACATCAAACATCGAGCAACAAAATATGTAACCTCACGCTTCAAACTCAGCCACCAATACAACTCACGAAGATTGTGATGCATTTTATTACCACTCGGTTGCATAGCATAAGGGCTACTATGCGCCTCCCTCAGAATCGACTGCCTCAAATCAAAATCATTCAGCACACAGATCTGACCTCGAAAACACAAATCTCTATCCTTATTCAGACCAAAATCTGAAGTACTGCCACTCTCAATCTGACAAAACCTCAAACCCAAAGACTCATCCCTAAACTGCTTATCTCGAATTTGATCAATCCAAGTCGGCTTAACTTGCAACTCGGCTAACAGATCTCTATCATCAAACAGACTAAGGCAAGCGAACATCACTCTCAAATCAGTCATTGCTTTACGACTTAGAGCATCGGCTACCACATTGGCCTTACTAGGATGATACTCTATCGTGCAATCATAATCTTTGAGCAGCTCAAGCCAGCGACGCTACCTAAGATTCAACTTCTTCTGGGTAATGAGGTACTTGAGGCTCTTGTGATCAGTACAGATAATACACCCCTCACCATATAGATAGTGCCTCCAGATTTAATGCAAAAACCATTGCAGCCAACTTGAGATCATGCGTTAGATAATTCCCTTCATGTTCCTTAAGCTGACGAGACGCATAAGCCATAACTTTACCATATTGCATTAATACACATCCGAAACCGACATGTGACGTATCACTGTGGACCACAAACTCTTTACCAGATTTAGGTTGTATCAGCACAGGAGCCTGAGTCAGAACAGACTCGAGCTTCTCGAAGCTCGATTATTGGACATCAGTCCAAACAAAAGGAACACCCTTACATAGAAGCTTAGTCAGAGGAGCTGCAATCATAGAGAACCCCTCAAACAAACGCCGATAATACCTCACAAGACCCAGAAAACTACAAATCTCAGATACATTCTTAGGCTATTTCCAATCGAGCATAGCCTCATTCTTCCTCAGATCAAATCAAATCCCCTCAGCAGAAACCACATGACCCAGAAAAGTTACCTCACGCAACCAGAACTCACACTTGCTCAACTTAGCGTAGAGCTACTTCTCTCGGAGTATTTGAAGCACTACTTTAAGATGTTCATCATCTTTATCCTCGATCTTAGAGTAAACCAGAATATCATCGATAAAAACCATGATAAATTGATCTAGATATGGCTGAAAGACTTAGTTCATCAGATCCATGAATGCAGCCAGAGCATTCGTCAGACCAGAAGGCATAACTAGGAACTCATGATGTCCATAACAAGTCCTAAATGCAGTCTTATGAACATCCACCTCCTTAACTCTCAACTGATGATACCCATAACAAAGATCAATCTTTGACAACACTAAAGCCCCACGAAACTGATCAAACAAATTGTCTATCCTTAGAAGTGGATGCTTATTCTTCATAGTTAGCTTATTCAACTACCGATAATCAATAGACATCCTCATGGTCCCATCCTTCTTCTTTACAAATAGAACTAGTGTCCCCTACGAAGACACACTAGGTCAGATGAAACCACGATCCAGAAGCTCTTGAAGTTGAGCTTTAAGCTCTGTAAGCTCTTTCGGTGCCATATAGTATGGAGCGATAAACACTGGAGCTATACCCGATAGAAGCTCTATGACGAACTCAACTTATCGATTCGGAGGTAAACCTAGTAACTCCTTAAGAAAGACATTCAGAAAATCCTTCACAATTTTGATATCTTCGACAGAAGAGTCCCCAGAAACAGAAACACAGATAAAGGCCAAATACGCCTTATACCCTTTTCGAACTAGCTTCTCAGCAACAAGAGTGGAGATCACATTGGATAGATAATCTCAATGCTCATTGACAACAACCACTTCCTTATCATCCTCGGTCCTCAGAATGACCCTCTTAGTCACGTAATCCAAACTAACTCGGTGCTTAACCAGCCAATCCATACCCAGAATCAAATTGAACTCCCCAAACGATAACTCTATCAGATTTGCCAGAAATACCACCCCTTGCACCTCTAACGGAACATCTCTATAAATTTTACAAACCCGAACAAATTGCCCCAACAGACTCAGTACAGTTATCTCACTAGAAGTGCTCTAAACTAAAATCCCCAGATTTTCAGAAACAAAAATTGCTACATAAGAGTGTGTAGAACCTATGTCTATCAGAGCACTATAAGGTACATAAAAAATAAAGAACGTATCGGTGATAACATCAGGAGCATCTCTATCCTCTCGGCGTCGAGCAACATAAACCAATGTAGGCTGCCTCACCTTAGTCTGACTAGCACGTCTGCCTGATGCTCTCTATCCATTGCCCAACCATTACCACCCCTAGCCTCACAGCCCTTAGGTGGCTGCTGAATTGCCCTCTGAGGCTATACAAAACCCGTTCCTGAAGCTTGCATCTAATCCATCCACTATGGACCCTTTCTGATATGATGCTCTAAGGATCCACATCTCAAACAAGCCCCTAACCTCCTCCAACACTCACCCGGAAGGCACCTACCACAATCCCCACAAGGCTGAATCCCAGTAGGAATAAAAAGAACTCCCACTTTAACCAGCCCATCAGGTTTGGCCTTTTTCTTAGGTATCTAAACAGAACTAGAGGGCTCTGAATCCCTCTTAATCTTGCCTCTTTCTTGGTCCCTATTCTGGCGCTCCACGCGCTTAAATTCCTCAGTGATTTTCATCTTATCCACAAGGATAGAAAACTCGTGCTCCCTCTGTGGAGCAATCAATACTCTCAAGTTATCCCTCAAGCCATCCTCAAAATGGACCCATTTCTCATACTCATACGCCATCATGCCTCGAACGTTGTGGCTCAACCTCAAAAATTCGACCTTATATTCGGGTATTGATTTATCACCTTGCATGAGATTCATGAACTCACGCTTATGAGCATCTATATAACCCCATCCCACATATTTCCCCTGAAAAGCAGTCTTAAAAAATGTCCCAATTCAAATAATCAGTCTGAGTACCCTCCGCAACTGATTACCACCATTGATATGCCTCGTCGCGAAGCAAAGAGACTGCACCCTTAGTTTTTGCTTGGGTGTACAGTCTATATCATTCATGATCTTCTCAGTGGCCTCCAACCAATACTCGGCCACAGTAGGGGCGACTCTAGTGACACCCCTAAATAGCTCAATACCATTGGACCGGATCGTTCAGTTACGGACCCTCGACCCTTAGATCAAGAATGGGGTCCAGCGACCCTCTCCAATATCCTTAACATAGCTTGGAATAGTACGTCGTCCCCAGCCAAACTGCTTTGAGATCCAATCTTAGTAGTAGGTGAAACTGGTGTCTCACTCATATCTAAGTTTGGCATACTTCCCAAAGAGGAAGACTCAGCTCGAGCCCCCTGCGGCCTCTACCATGGCCTCGAATTCCACGTCCACGTGTTCCATGAGCACTCATCATAAATTTTAGCTTTTTATCTACATAATAAAGTTTTATGCATTAGTTCCAGTATTTATTAGCAGATATTTTATGCATAAATTATCAGAAGTTCAGATATGGTTTTTGAGGTTTCAGTCTCTAACAATGTCACCACAGTATCAAAAAGCACTAACCACAGCATTTTTAGAGTTTTCTATCTAAACTGTAGAGATACTTATAAAATCGACGCTAGAGACTCGGTGTACCACATACTTTCTCAAATTATTGAAATTATTTGAAAACCAATCTTTTGAAACAAAATTTTCGAACCCAAAATTCACAGCTCGAGTTTTACAACTTGGCTCTGATACCCTAAATGTAACACCCCAAATCCATCCTAGATGTTATGGCCGAATCTGGAGATGTCACAAAGAATGAGTTTTGAAAATAGAGTCATTATGTTAAATCGTCATAGCTTATTAACTCATATTCTTTTATATCAATTGCCGAGAACGCTAATTAATTGGTTTATTTACAAAAACATATTTTACAGCAGAAGTCTAATAAAACCGTTATATTTTGGAAATCCAATTCATATTTTTGGAAAAACCTTTTTGTTTGAGTAAAACCATCGTTTACTTAAACGTTTTGTTAAACCATGCAAATAAACAAGCAAACAAACCAAAACCAAAAGTTTAAAAATTGTCAAGTTTAGAAAGTCCCATAAATTACAAACTCTCAATTAAGTCTGAAATTTAAATAAAAATCATAACTGCTGACTATAATCAGTTCTCGTACGAGTGGTCACCGTTGAGTCTCCACTGCACCGATTCTCCTAAGTCTGTGGATTACTGGTTCAGAATAGACAACAGATGTGAGTTTTTGTAAACTCAGTGTGTAACCCAACAGAAATACGCAGGCAAAACATTCAGAGATCTCATGCTCAGTCAGATACATATATGGACTTATATCCATTTTAGATACAGATATGTAGAATAGGTATACAGAATCCTATTCCATCCTCTACAAACCAACTCCGTCTATCCTAACACACCATGTGGGGTTAAAAACACCCACCCATCCTTACACACCATATCGTGCCATTACGACACATTAGATAATATGCAGCCTTGCTGCTAGAATATAGGCGGTGATTGCCATACATAACACTTCCTCCGCATATACAAATCTCATCCTAAAAATAGTTATAGAAATCAGATACAGAAATTACAAATTAGACATGCTCAGCATGGTTATATATAGATAATAGACATACACCTAGCAAAATAGTCAGACATGCATAATAGTGTCCTACTCAGAGCTTACTATCAGAATATAATATCACATAAGCTAGGGTTTGGTTAGCCCTTACTAACCCTACGGTAGGCCCATAGTCAATCGGAACAACTTGTACGACCCTAGGGAAAATTTCAGAAATATGGGCTCACATGCCCGTGTGACCTACACGGCCTGGCTCAAAATCCACACACCCATGTGAAATACCCGTGTGGGCCCATACCCCAACTTGGCCTAGTCCTTGTGGCCCACACGAAACACTCATTGTAACACCCCTAACCCGTTAGAATATTGGATTAAAATGACCCCTAACCCCTAACACATTCCATACAACACAACATTCAATTTATCATATTTACAAGCTCAATTAATATACACGAACTTACCTCGACACTTGTTTGCGTATGTAAATCTATTAATCCAAAACTGTCTTTTCCTCGATCTAGCTTCGAATTTGTGTTATCCGGATCTCGCTTCAAATTTGTGTTTTTCCAAAGCCACAACCATCAGATAGAATTAAAACCGTAGTGCATTAATATGACCGACATTTCAACCGTATAGATAAAGCAACACTTCAATATCAATAGTGTACCTCAAATTAGAAGAGGAAGAATCGAAAGTGGCCCCAATAATAACCAATGCAGTAACACAGTTTCTACACTCAGTGATCTCTATCACCATTTCTCATGATCGGGTCAATATTTATAACGGTAATAAATGAAATTACCTTCGATCAAATAGTATCTTTCACAAGTAACCCTTGCTTACATAATAAAGAGATTGATGATATCTTATAGAAAATTCAGAAGAGTAATATCACACATACTTAGTAGGAAAAACTGTGATAAAGACAATATAACTTGTATATTCGCAATTTAGGGCTTCAATCAGTAGAAGTAGAAAATGATATCATATGAACCTTATCATCAAATCTTATATCAATCATGATAAATTAGAAAACCCAAGAAAAATAGAGTAATACCGCCCATAAATCAACCAGACTTTTAGTAATTCCATCTATTATAATTAGCCAAACTTTCAATACGATAAATATTGCATCTGAACATGCACAATTTCATGTGCCTCTGAGAATAATAGAACCTATAGAGTACTCAAAAGATATTGCTGTAATATCCCTAATTATAACAGTTGTATTCAAATATGTGTGCAATTTCATCACTATTCCATTGACTAATGAAGTCATCAACAATCTTACATTACTCAGTTCACTAAAAGAGCCAATTTGAAAGAAATTTTTGGTTAATCCGTTCAGTAGATATCACACCTGAATAAGTCGATTACTCATGAATAACTTCTTCCTTAACAATGACATCACATATTCAGAAAAATCCTCAGAAAAATCTGATATCTCTTTTAATACAGTCTTTACTTATTAACCCATTCTCAATTCTGAAAAATTATTAATCATTCAGCCTTTTAACTCTTTAGTTTCACATTCATGAGTTTAATCCATATAAATCTTGTGAATTTTCATCGTATAAAACTGTACTGGTAAGAGGGTGGAGATCGTAAGCCTCAAAATTTAACTTTCATATATATATATATATACTCATATAACATAACATTTATCATTCTCATGTACTATAAAACATTTATCCGTACCTTTTCAAATTTTGTTTCATCATAAGTTACATTTTACTCAGATACTTGAGTATCTCTTTCGGAATCATCGGAATTAGCTTGATTGGAAAGCATCTCTATCTATTTGTGAAACAATTTTCATCAGAGTTGGGAGATATCACACTATCACTAGTTATATAATGGAATGTATTTATAGATTCCACATATGCTACATTCAGTCCGAGAATCGACTAAACTGTAGCTTTGATATCACTAAATGTAACACCCTTAACTTGTATCCATCACTAGAACAGGGTTACGGAGCATTATCGGAAGTTTCAAAACATTTTACAAATAATATATGTAAATTACTATTCATTAATTGAGATCATTCATAACGTCCCTTAAATGGACACTGGAGGCCCAAAACGAGCATTAGAATTGAGATGGGACTTAATTGGAAACTTTAAAAAATTTTCATGAAATTTTAAAATTTTTCCAAGGTCGTATTCGACCCCGTGTAACTCTGACTTGTGAACACGGCCATGCCACACGCCCATGTGCTAGGCCGTATGGTTAATTAAATTCTTTCAAAATTAGGTGCAAGCTTCATACGAGCAAGACACATGCCCATGTTCTTAGCTGTGTAGCACACACGGCTGAGACACACGCCCATCTCTCTGCTCATATGCTCAATTCTGAGCATTCTATTTTTTTGAAATTAAGGTGCAGGGGACACATGGCCTAGCTACACACCTATGTACCTAGCCGTGTGTCACACACGGTCTAGACACACGCCCGTATGTCTGCTCATGTGGACAAAATAAAGCCATTCGTAGCTTCATTTCTCATCCAAAATCACACCTATGACCTACACTTGAATCACACATCTAAATACCAACCATTTTAAGCATTCAAATCAAGCAAATTTCATCATTCATCATGGCATATCATTTCATACATACATGTTCATAATCTTGCCTTAGTTTATTCCATATGTTAGACATAATTTGATCAACTACTTAACACATATGTAGCTACCATAGTATGACATTACAAATATATCAAAACAAGCCATTACAAGTCATTCCAATGGCTAGATTACAAGCATCATTTACATTTACATGCCAGTATGGCCAATATAATCTATACATGCCATTACGACCATAATTGACTTACCATATATACCGATATAGGCCGATGGATAGTGTGAGAGATCTCTGCCAAGCTTCTAGTCCAATGAGCTTTTGATTTACTATAAAACAGGGAAATAAGACTAAATAAGCATAAAATGCTTAGTAAGTTCGTATAACACGGTATTTAACTTACCATTTATTCTATTTTGAGGTAACTATGTAAGGCACATTCATTTAATTTAACCTCAAGCCCTACACATATCCTCATTGCCCTTGTTAGTCATGTATTCCATAATAACATCAAAAACATGTATGGGCTCAGTAACAATCAAGTTTCCATGCACATATGCTTTCCACAAAATGTATAATTCACATTACTATATCTCAATATATTTTCATATAACACATCTCGAGTTCAGATTATTTCATATTAAAACTTTACATATTTTACTCGTTATATCAATGTCACATGATTAGTAGTACACTTAAAGTGTACAAGTTTATGACCAAGGATGAACATATTCATCAAAAGAATCTCATGTACAAATATCATCATTTCATGTTTTCATATGTTAATTGTCATGTAGCATCATTTTCATGGATTTTATACAACTACGTGTAATAACTCATTTCATATTCATGTCCTTTCATGTTAAGATTTTTACCCATTGAATTTGTTCGGAACATTAATGGATACACATGTAGTACGCAAGTTATACAAATCAAAATCCATCAATTCGTGTTCAGTGATACCTATAAGGTACTATTTTAGAGAATACACTCCCAAGCCACGCAAATATACAACAGGATTACTAGTCTAGGCTAACTCTTTTTATGACATATGCTCTAAAAGACATGATCTGCATTACCCATCCAGGCTAAACCTGTAACAGTCCAATTTTGACCCTAGTCAGAATAGTGGTTTCGGAACCACAAATCTGAGTTAGAAAAATATTTTAATATTAATTTTTGTGTCTATGATAAGTGAATTGACATGTGTGAAAGTATCGCGTGAAAATTTAACTGTTTGTGTGCTTAATTTGCAAAAAGGACTAAATCGAGTAAAATGCAAAAGTTGCATTCCATTAGTTAAAGGTGTCAAATTGATTTGTCTTTTTAATATGATGGCCTTGCATGGCAATTTGACCATTTGAATGGTGAGTGGACAAATATGGACATGTTAGGTGAATTTCAATGATTTATAACTAAAGGCTAAAATAGTAAATCATGAAATAAATATAATAAATTAAAGAAAACAAAAGAAAGTGCATGGGAAATCACTTGTTTCAGCCGAATGTTGATGAAGAAGAAACCATATTTTGGTTCTTTAAGGTTCGGCTAATGCATGTTAAATTGGTAAGTCATTTTAGACTCAGGTTTTGATAATTTCTATATTTTTTTTATGGTTGCTTCGTGTTTTATAAAGCCCATGCCTTAATTTCTAATTTTGGTGATGATTTTGAAATGTGCCATTGATGAAACTATGAGTTTTGTGATGTTAATTGATCAATTATGGAAGCTTGATGTTGAGTTTAAATGTTTTGTCTTTGGATTTTTGATGAAATTGAGTATTATGGGCTAAATTGTAAAAATGATATTTTGAAGGACTAAAATGTGAAATAAATGAAATGCATGGACTTGTTTGAGAGCTAGAAGAATTTGGCTAAACTTGTGTGTATGCAATTTATGTGTACTTTGTGATTTTGTGAAATAAAGACTAAAGTGTCAAAATTTGAAAATGTAAGGGCTAGTTTGCAAATTGCCCTAAATATGTGTTTATGGATTAAATTGAATTAATTGGTGAATAAAAAGGTTAATTTTGAAAACATATAGATCATGAAAGGAGGAATTCGGACTTAGATCGAGGAAAGTCGAAGGTTATCGAGTAGATAGTCCGAGTCGACAAATTTCGAGTACGAGGTAAGTTCGTACTTAAAATATGATGTTAACTAAGCTTTGATGCCTTTATTATACATGGTTTGTATATAATTGAATTGGATGATATGATGATGAATCGAAAGTTTTGGCACTAAGTGTGCGATTTAAACTATCTTGGCACTAAGTGTGCGATTTAAATTAGCTTCGGTTATTTGAGGCACTAAGTGTGCGATACCGACTTAGTCTCAGTTATTTGAGATGGTACTAAGTGTGTGAAAATATTTATTTTGGGCCAACCATATAGCACTAAGTGGGCAGATGTCTAAAATACGAATAAGTTATGGAAAGTCTTATAACATTCACAAGAGGTGAGTATGAAAGTGTATAAGTACGGGAAGATTCAAGTATGTATAATACCTAAGTGGTAGATGATGTTATGTATATGAATTTCATTGAGTTGATATAGATTTATGGATTTAAATTGTGCAAATAATTAGATGTTGTTATTTTATGTTTCATATATTATGAATGATTTGAGTACGATCTTACTAAGCTTTTAAAAGCTTACTTTGTGTGTGTTTACATTGTTTTATAGATATCAAAGCTACTGAAAGCTCGGAGATCATCAAGGAACGTTATCACACTATCGGACCTCATTTTGGTACTTTTGAAAATGTATATATTTGAAGTATGGCATGTATAGGCTAGTAGTTGGGAAGTATATTTTGTGATGTATATATTTCGTTATGTGATTTGGAAAATTTTGTGTTTGAATTCATGGTTGTGAATGGTTTATAGTATGTGGAGTTATATGCAGTGGAGGTATGTTTTAGATGGATAAAAGAAATGGAAAGTTGGTGAGTTCATGGTATGAGATTGAATGATGTTTTTGATATAAACCTACCTTATGTTTTGGTATAAATAGTTAAGGTTTATAATTATGTAAATGGTTGATAAGATTATAGCATGAAAGATGTATGTTGATTGGGTTGTACATATTTGCTTGATTCCTTGCTTGTAGGTTGACCCAAAAAAGGGTGGCAAATTTTGGCTTAAACCAAGTTGCTTGGTGCCACACGGTCAAGGGACACGGGCATGCCTTGGGGCCGTGTGGGCTAAAGTCAATAGCTAGCTAAGTATCACACGCCCATAGTATACGGGCGTGCCTATTGGCCATGTGAAAAAGTCAGTATGCATGCTATGTTTTGGCACGGTTGGTTTACATGGGTGTGTCTGATGCCCGTGTGAGGCACACGACCTGGACGCAAGGGCGTGTGACCTCAACAGAATTGAAAAATTTTCTATATTTTGAATTTTATGAATGTGATCGGTTTAGCTCTAACCATTCTTAAACGTATGTTTTAGGTTTCATAGACCATCTTATGAGATAATTGCTTATGAAATGATATTAAATAATATCTGTGATTCTGAATTGGTCTGAGATGTTATGTTTGACTGGTAATGCCCCTTACCTATTTTGGTAATGGATACGGGATAGGGTTGTTACAAAACCCAATCCATAACATATGCTTCAGAGGACTTATATCAGGATTACCCGTCCGAGCTAAATCCTTTCCATCATGAGATCAATAGGATTACTTGTCCGAGCTAAATTCCGTCTGCAACAAATGTAGGACCTCATTCATTTCGGGAAATCACATATGCATCAAATTTTCCATTTATTCAAACAGAATTTAGCATCTTTCCAGCATTATCAAGTATGTGGTCAATTTCATTTATTTAAGCATTTATGCAATTCAAATTTTCACATTCAACTTAAGCATAAAATTTACATTTTTATCATCTATTATTTGTCGGGAATTATAATTGATTGGGCACTTTCATTTCTCAGGCTTTAACGAGTACGTGATCATTTCACATATTTATGGTATTTATACAATTCACAAACACAACATTTAATTCAAGCATAAAAACATATATAATTTAGTTACACGAACTTACCTCGACAAATGTTCGTGTACATAAATCTACTAATCCGACATTTTCCTCTTTTCCTCATTCTAACTCCGAATTTGGTCTATCCGGATCTATACGAGTAAATTTAATGTCAATTTATCACATTTCACATTCATGTGGACTCAATTTACATCCTAGGCAAAATTACCATTTTGCCCTTAACTTTTCCATAAATTCTAATTTCGTCCCTAGGCTTGGAAAATGAAACTTGTACAATTTACTCCCTATTCCAACCCTAACCAAAACCCCATTACAAAATTTACAGCACATGTATTCATAAAAATTCAGAATTTTTCATCAAATTTCACAACTTTACATTTTAGTCCATAAATCATGTTTTAATCAAAAATCACTTTGTAAAAGTTGTTTATCTATCAACAACCTTTCATTTTCTACCATAAATTTATAATTTTTAGCATATACATCCACGCCACATTTTCCATACTTTGATAACTTCTCAAATTGATCTCTCAAATAAATAGATTAAGCTATCCCAATTTCAAAAATATCAAAATTACTAAAAACGAGCCAAGGAAACTTACCCAATTTGGACAAGAAAGTTTCTTCTCTCTCTCCTAGGGTTTCCATGGAATATTTTGGAGAAGAAGATGATAAAAATGATTTTTATTTCTATTTAATTAATTTATCATCTTTAATAATTTTGATTTCCAATTTAGTCCTAAGCCTTTTTCTAATTTTCCATGGATGAATCATCCAAAAATATCTACTAAGTTTTTATTAATGGTCTAATTACCATATAAGGACCTTAAGTTTTGAATTCCATAGCTATTTAATCCTTTTAGCTACTAGAATTCAACTTTTACATTTTATGCAATTTAGTCCTTCTCATAATTAAGCACATAGTCGATAAAATTTCTTATCAAAATTTTCACATGACATTTCTATCATATTATGGAGCATATAATAAAATAAAAATAAATTTTATTTTCGGTTTGGATTTGTGGTCCCGAACCATTGTTCTGATTTCACCAAAATTGGGCTGTTACACTTATACCACTACACGACCGTGTCTTATGTACGGCCATGCCCTCATCGACCACACGGTCGTGTCTCACACACGGCCAACCACACGCGCGACCACATGCCCGTGTGGCACTGACAGAATAGTTTTTCAACTTTTGCTGAAGTTTATTTTTTTGTGTTTTAAGTACACACCTGTTTCGGTTTTGATGCGAGAACACACCTTTGATCTCCAGAACCTAAAACCGACAAACCAAAATCCAAAATTAATCATAACTCACGATTAAACTAAAACCTCCAAAACTGACAATAGTCCAATTCAAACATTCGTCATTTACCCCAACACTCTGAATGATTTTGACTACGATTCTGAACGAGGAGAGCCCCGTTCTTTACGATTCGTTGCTGTCAAAACCTAGAAATTAAACTAACGAAATAGGACATCTTTAGAACAACTTTAAAAGGAAACCCCCATAACTTGAGCAAAGTCTGCCTACCACTTACCGAAATGCACAAAAATAAAGAGTTGAAAACACTAAAATTAACCGAGACTTCGATAGGGAAACAAAAAAGAGAAATTGACAGAAAAGAGAAGCAATAGAAACTGACGTCAATTTTATTTTTTTTGGAAGAAGAAGAAGCTAATTAAAATTTGAAAAAAAATAAAAAAGAATAAAATCCAAGATATGAAACATATCCCTTGATTTTCTCTCACTAACTCATTATCTTACAACCTCCTCAGACTTCCAGTTCAGCTGAAACTTTATCAGTCAACTGAATAAAAATTAGCATCTACGCTCGTACAGGGATTCAAACATAGGCCCTCCAACACACCAACTTTCTTACCACTCGAACCAGTAGACTCATTCTAATATGAATTAACAAACAATTTTATAAAAGCTCACTCAACAAGGGTAAGGCTTGGATCAAAAATGAAAAAATTAACATATCTGAGACTTGAACCTAAGACCTCATACACTCCCCCAGAACACTTAACCACTGAAGCAAATACACATTTGTGTTAGATATTTACATAAATAGAAATAAATTATTTAGGGCGTTACATGTGTAGCCTTGCCAGTTTCTGTTTTACTTGAGGATAAGTAAAAAATCAAGTTTGAGGGTGTGATAGTACTAGAAAGAACATATGTTTTCTCCCCACTCATTGGCTAAATTGTTCCCTTTTAGATATCTTTATCACATACTTTTGTATTTTCAGTTCAGTAATTTACATTTTATGACTTAGTGGATCTTAGCTTATTTATTCTTAATTTTGTCATGTTTTGGTACTGATGTCACTGCATGAGTATTTTCAGATTGTGCCAAGAATTGTCGCCGCACCTGAAAGCTGTCCGGATAGGAACAAAAATGCGTGAGCTGCCTAGTCTGGTACAACTAACTTGTACATACAGAGGCATTGTGATTCTAATGAAAGGACACTTGGGCCATTTGGGGAAAAAGGAAAAAAAGTGGCATAAAAAAATAAAAAAGAATGAGAGTCTTTGGGAAGTTTTTTTTTTATCATCTTCTTCAACGGATCCTTTGAAGCTTTCGGCTATGGCGGCTTAAACTCCTACATGTGAACCGACGTGAAAAGGATGCAGCTTAGCTCTTAACGAGGAGCCCTGAGTGCAACGCAATGAGGAATAGACATATTCAAGTCGAGTTGTCTAGGAATAGTATTCTCCACTTCTTTCTTTTATTTTTCTTTTCTAAACGCAGGTGATTACCTTCTATTTCATGTTAGTACGAAAGTACACATGATTTCTGGGTTAAATGTTATTTTATTCAATCTTGCTTCTATTGTTTAATCTTTGGGTTGAATGTTTTTAGCACGGAAGTGTTATTGCAGTCACTGACATTGGAAGGTACAGTGATAGTTCAAGCTAACAAGCATGACAACGGAAGTTGCTTAAGGATTAGAGGAATTTAATCCACTTGTTCTTAATAGTGTTCCATTGCCAGCATCGGAAGGTGGGGTTAATGTGCATGTTTAAGTCTTAAATTAAATATAGAAGTTAAGCTTGGTAAGATATTCATTTCAATTTAATGCATCGATAATCATCTATTCTTTTATACGTTGTGAGCACTTAGCATTCTGTTGAATATTCACGTTGAGGATCCTAGTTTACCATTACCATATTTAATCTTTGTGTTTTCAAGTTAATGCTTCAACACCTACTCTCACAATTTATCTCGTGTCCATCCATTTGTTGCACTGACATTGATAAACAAAAGACAACCATCCTCGTGGAATCTATATCTGATAGACTCATATCTATCTACTATACTTGCATTGATAGTGTACGCTTGCACGTTATTACTGTGACATTAAACAGTGGATCAGTATACTAAGAATTCTTAAGGTTCAACCAGGACTCGGTATCCATCAATTCATCATGGCATGAATACATTCATATATTGATTCATTTACATTAAAACAACTTAGTAAACATTCAATTTAGATAACAATAAAACGTTTATAGTTCATACAAACTTACCTCAATACCTAAGTCGAGCTAATCCGAAGCTTTGGCTTTTCCTCAATTTAAGTCCGAATGTGGTTTATCTTGATCTAAATAAATAATTTCATTCAATTAAATATTTCTAGAATTCCATTTAATCCATAATTCATATTTATACAAAATTATGAATTTACCCCTAACATTTTAACTTTTCACAATTTAGTCCTCATAACTTAAAATTTAACCTTTTTAATCCTCCATACTAACTAGCCGAATTTCATAGGGACTTATACCAACTCACTTAAACCAACATTTCATAATTTTAACATGAAATTTTACTAATTTCACAAATAAATCCCTAAATACAATTTCATCAAAAATCACTGAACAAAACATTTTTTTTTCACAACTAAGACTAATAATCCACCAAATAACTACAAAATGTATTCAAAAACATTCGTGGCACGTCCCTCAACTTTTAACAATTTTGCAAATTAACCCCCAAGCTAGCTAGATTAAGCTACAACAAATTCAGAAATATAAAAATCATTAAAAACGGAAAAATTGTACATACCGTGCACAAGAACAAAGCTAACTGAATGCTCCAAGCTTCTTTTAATGGTGTTTTAGGTTAGAAAAGATAAAATGAGAAAGATGATGATTATTGGTTTAGTTAATTTTATGTTTATTAATTAATTAACCATTTTACCCTTATTATTATTGATAAATTTCAATTAAATCTTGTCCATAACTATCCAATAACTTAATTATTATATAATTACTATCTAATTCCATTAAATTTTTTTCCATAGCCTTTTAGCCTTTTTAATTATTAGAACTCAACTTTTACACCTTTTACGATTTACTTAATTAACTATTTAAAAATCAAAATTTCTTAACGAAATTTTAATACGACCTTAATATAATCCCGTAGACATTAAATAAATAATAATATAAAAATTCACTCATCAAAATCATGGTCCCGAAACCACTATTTTTGGCACCACTGAAAATGGGTTGCTACAACAAGAATCAGATTTCACACTTTACTGAACTTAACTAAGCTTTATGGAAATGTAATTTAAACTTAACTAAAATGTTTATGTTTAAGATCCTAAAGTGTGAAAACTAGTTTAATCTGCTACACCAAATTACAGTAGATGAATCATCCAAATTACACAATCCAAATTACCAAAGCTTTGAATCTAAACATTCATCACCACTAAATTACCATATGTTCAAAGATTCACCATGCCACAAAACATACTTTACATTACAAATATTTAACAGTCCTATATAACCAAATTCTAAACATTCAAAAGTCTAACGAATCAAGAGATGAAGGGTGTGAGCTTCTCATTGATCCAATCGACACGTTTCTAACATCCAAAATATACAGGAAAAGTAGAAATCACGAGTATTACGAATACTTAGTAAGCTCATAAAATTTAAACATTTAAACATACCTTATACAATTAACATTTACAATTCAATATGCAAAACAACTTAGCCTATCATGGCATACACTAACATGGTAAGATTTGGAACATAATCACATTTATAATTTCCAAATGGTAAAATACCAAATTCAAGTCAAGATGTTTCATATACAACTCTCATCCATCACTTGCCAATGTCAATATCATAAATTCCACATTTCATATCTTTTATATTTCTTGAAGAATCATAGTAAAGAACCCAATACACATGTACATATCACATTTGATGCTCATCCAAGCTAATCACACACATTTAAGGTTACTCTTCTAGGCTAAACCTATAAAACGACATCAAGTTACTCGTCCGAGCTAAAACTGTGTCACATGCATCTTCGAGTCCTCAACAAATACAGGAACTCAAAATCATTTAAAATTAACTTGTAACCATGTGTACAAGAATTTTACTAATTTCACCAAGATTATCTCAACACTTCAATTCAGAACCATTTCATTTCAATTTAGTCCATTTCCAATTTATACACCAACTCATAAATGATCCAACTTGAAATATAACTTATACACATGCATTTAAAAACAATTTAATAGCAAACTTAATTTTTTTTATATCATATGAACTTACCTGGTAACAACAATAGTTTAGATGTCATGGACTATTCAACAGTTTTCCTTTTTTTTTTTGTATATCCTCCTATTGTTGTAAATCTTGATCTAAACTATAATTTAACTCAACTATGTATTCTAATCATCATTTAATAGCATAATACAGTTATGTGAGAGTTCAATTTCATCTAATTAATAATTCCTCAAGTTTTGCATTTATTTCAATTTAGTGCCTAAAACAAAAAATGTCATAACTTTCAATTTTGAGCTTCGATTTCAAAATCGATTTCAATTTCATCATTCTACAGTCCTTTAAAACTTATATTTACAGAAATCTAATACCAAATTTATGATTTATTACATTTTAGTCACTAAGTTCAAAACTAGCAACTTTTATTTTACAAACTAGTCATTTTTCATATCTAAGCTCCAAATCTAATCAAATATCCACAAAAGCTTCAAGCATACATCAATGGTAACTTTTATAAACTTTAAAATTTTAGCAAAATAGTCTCTGGGCTAGCTAAATCAAGCTCTCGAGATCTCAAAAAATATTAAAATTACAAGAAAATAACTAAATTAAGCTTTCCAATCAAGGACTTGAAGCCTAAAGCCCTAAGATCGATTCTCCCTTGAAAAAAATGAAGTTTTCGTGAATAGGTGAGGTGATAAAGTGCTTTCTCTTTCCTTCCATGTTTTATGATTTTTATTACTTTAATTTTTAATTTTAACTTAAATTAATATATTTCTAAGCTTAATAAGGTATTAACCATCCACTCACATTGAAAAATGGTCTAATTGATGTTTAAACCTCAACTTATTTTCTAAATAAACCCTTAAGCTAATGAAAATCTATAGCGATTGAGTTTTATCACTTTTACAATTTAGTCCTTGTACCTTAATCAATCATTAAATGAACAAAATTACCGGACCAACATTCAATATAATCCTAATATAGACTTGTAAATATTAAATAATTATATTAACTAACTTGATCATTGGAATACGGGGTTCCGAAGCCACCATTTCTAACACCACAGAAAATGTTCCAAACATCGAAGCACAAATTGGTATCAGTACCTAGCTAGGGTATTGATACTTGTTCTAAAATCTTGAAAATGCTATCATTTTGGACCTTTTTCAATATCAAGTTAACTTTAGAGCATATGTAGGCTCGAATAAGTCCTGTGAATGTTTTATATCACGTATTTATATTGAAATGCTTATATTTGCATGAATTGTGTTATGAATTAAATGTTTGTATTCGTAGTTGCTCTAGCAACGAATGTGACATCTCGTATCTCGGACCTAATGACCAAGTTAGGTAACGGGGTGTTACATATTTTCTTTTCATTTTCTTTCATTTTCTTCTTATTTTTAGACTAGATTTTCCCTTTCTTTTTAGAATAGATTTTATTTTTTTATTTCTTTTTTCTTGTTAAAGACTTTTGTAAGTGGAGATGGATCAAGCTTTTGAGGGTCATCAACTCCATATCTAAATGAGCATTTCTTACCCTTACCTTTAAATTGTGCATATCAACTATTCAATGAAATGTCTATTTGGGTTTTAAGCTTTATTATGTGCTGATATTGCTTGTTGGTTAATTGATTGTGAGATTAAGTTAATTTCCATGCTTGATTTTTTGGTTGTTCTTTTATATTGAAATGTTTCACACACTAGAATTGATGCCTCTAACAAAAAATCTAGATAAACAAGAATGAAATGAGAGTTTATCATTAGATATTTCTATATAATTGTGTCAAATAGTGAGATCAAAAGGAGATCTATATGCCTATTTGAGACCAAGAGGAGAGCTTATGTGGTATCTTTTAGTCTAGGATGAGATCGAGAGGAGATTGATATGGCTAATTGAGACCAAGGGGAAAGCTTATGTGGTATCTTTTATTCTAGGATGAGATCGGAGGAGATTCTTACCTAAAAGTTGCAAACAATATAATCGGTATAGGTTTATTAGCTTAGTTAGAGATTTATGAATCAATTGATCTTTATTTTAATAATTACATTATTTAAAATAGTCGAAAGAAAGTTTAGCTTAGTTTATTTATTGATAATTCAAATTTAGTTTATAAGCAATTTATATTTTAATTTACACTAATAATTTCTAACTCGATTAGATTAGTATTTGTTAGCTTATAATTAATTTGACAAAGACATTTACCAATTTGGAAATCCCTTGGGCTCTACCTTTGTAATACTAGAAGTGTTCCATTGTAACACTTATAAATATTACAACTAACCTGTCACACTTGTAAAGTCGCCTATAAGTTCTTATATTTTGTGCTAATTCTTTGCTTGATGTTTGTACATTGTGGCGTGATCAAGTTGTTGCCGTCGTTTTCAATGATTGTAATGGTGTAAATATGTTGTTAAATTAGTTGTTTCAGAAGAGCAATATTAGTTGAAAGACGAAGGTATTAGATAGTGCCTTACTTTTCATGTTTTGTGTTTTGTTATTTTATTTGGTTACCTTGTTGAAGACTTTATTTAATCATGTTTAATAATAATGTTTATAAGGGGATAGGAGAAAAATATGGATATGATGACAGATCGAGTTCAGCAAATGCATATTTAAAGAGCTGTTAGAGTTATTATGGCAATTTCAAAAGGTAAAAGTATTAATACGAGCATATTTATAATATGTATGGATATGCAATCGAGATGGGTAGCTACAATCAAGGGTGGTTGAATAATTATCCAACATATTATTCGTATTCTCCATATTATTATTTAAAAAGTAATATGAAGAATGGTCAGTATACTAAAGACTCATCCTTTGTTACACGGGTTGGAATGTTGGAGGATAGCATGCCTTTATACCAAACTACTATGTCCTCCATGTCTAATACGTTGGAGCCATTATTGGAAGCCATCTAGTGTCAAGCTGAAATGAGGACTCTGGTGGAATAGGTCAAGCATGAGGTTCTCAAACTCGAGGAGGAGGCCCACCTTACCATAGTTGAACATGACATGTTGAGTATAGGTGTTCAAAAAGAGTTTTGATTAGGAGATCGTGACAAGATCATGAGAAATGAAGATGGTGTCTTCACTTCGATTGGCATAGGAGTAGGAGTAGAGTTAGATGTAGAGAAAGACCTAAACATGGAATTAAGGGAAAGTGTGGAGAAGCTAATATACTTTCCAACTATTGTTGTGGAGGAGCCAACAGACATACATCATGATCACATATATTTTCTTTCGATAAGGGAGTTGTTCAGGGTGATACAACTTTATATGAAATTGAGTTCGTATTAGCTAAAGTTATAGCACCCCAGAAGAAATTTTGGAGTTGGTTAGGATTTGGAATGAAGTGGTTCATGATGTGATTGTCTTAAAGGTAAAAAATAAGATGCGACAATGTGCTCAAACGACAAAGGGGTCCTTATTCTAGTCGTGAAGAAAAAATGTAGGTCCAAGGTGTCAAGGACCTATTGGAAGTTCTTCTATGGAGGGGATACAGATTGCCCGAAAGTTGACAAGTTTTGTTTTTACTAGTTCTTCTTTTGTTTTTATTTTCTTATTATTGCATATTTTGTTTTTGGTGTAATTGTTTTGTTTTTTTATGTAGGTCTACCCACTGAAAGCTACACAACATTAAGAACTTTAACAAAGTTTAATGTCTACTCTACCATTTTGATGCACATAATCTTAAATTAAGGGAGTTTTTTCAAACTAATCTTTTATAGAGGACACATTGAGGATAATGTGTAAGTGTGAGGTGTACATAGAAATTTTAATTTTTGTGTTTTGTTTGCTTATTTTATGTTTTTTTTTAAAAAGTTTTCAAAAATTTTAAAAATTTTTAAATATTTATTCTTCTTCTTCTTCTTTTTTTCTTTTCTTGTATGGTGCTTGAAGTATGTTGGCATTGGGATTATTGGCTGTTGATAATGAATTATGTATCATTCACTTTTAAGCATGTAAATTTTGATTGATGTTAGATAAATTGATTATTTTAAAGGTAGATTGATTAGTTCACTTTGTTAAATTGCATAATAAACAAAAGGTAATTAATTTTTGTAAATATTTTTTACTTTTGTAACACCCCTAACCTGTATCCGTTGCCATGCTAGGGATAAAGGCATTACCGGACAAATCAGAACATTTCAAAATTATAAATCATACATCATTATATCATAGCAATTCATACACAAATAGTCCCTTTATAAGGTTTACGAAACCTTAAACATGCTTTAGAAAAGGGTCAAGGCTAAACCGAGCTCTTACAAAATTTTTCGTAAATTAAACATTTTTCAAAGCTACAAAGGTCACACACCCGTGTGAATAGGCCGTGTGCCTCACACGGTATTAGACACGCCCGTGTGTCTAGACCGTGTCAAATCAGGGCATACATACTGACTTAATCACATGGCCATAAGACATACCCGTGTGCCTTGGCCGTGCTCAAGACTGACTTAAAATCCTAAGGTACCCTAGGGGACATACGGCGGTGCAACATGAACGTGTGTCTCACACAGCTGAGACACACGCCCGTGTCTCTGCCCTTATGGACAAAAATAGGCCATTCGAAAAGCCAATTTGCCACCCCATTTGGGTCAATCCTACAAGCATCAAACCAAGCACATTTGCACTATAATTTCAGCCAATTTCAATACCAAAACATACATCATTCATGCCATATTATTATCAACCAAATTCATGCTTATAAACTATACTCAATCATATCAAATCATAAGACAAAATCATATTAAATCATATGTTTCATAACCTCAATTCACCTCATTCATTCACATGCCAAAACCTTACCATATTGACCTTTTCACTATGCCATTCAAAACACATCATATTGTTCTTATTGCATCACATATTTTATACCAAGAACTCATTCATATACACAACCATAATCAAGCTAAATCACATGGCTAGAAATATACATTACAAAACATGATCAAAGTACTTCTAGCCTATACATGCCATGCTCCAATATTTACACTTTCAAGATGTACCAAAATAGAGTTTGATAGTGTGATGATGATCCTCAACGATCCCCAAGCTCCTGATAGCTACGATATCTAAAAAAACAATGTAAATACACACAAAGTAAGCTTTCAAAAGCTTAGTAAGCCATATACAAATAAACTTAACAAGTAACATCAATTTATTCATATAATTTAAGGTAAAATACATTCACTTAACCATATATCTCTTATATTTCGTTCGAACATGATTCACATATACATATCATAACTTATTCTCATAACAACTCATACTTATATCACATATTCACCAAGGTACATATATTTTCCTTTCATTCTTAATCATAGTATACAATTCAAACATACCTAAGTCGGATACAAATTCAAATAGTCATCTATTTTCTCGGAATGCCCATTGAACCATTCAGAATCATAAGGATATGCGGATAGCTCGGAAAGCTCGTACAATGCCAACATCCCAGACGTGGTCTTACATGTAATCAAATATCAATCTCACTATCTCAGAGAGTGATAATACTCTAGAACATGATATTTTTATGTGCTAATTGCATGTTTATTTTGAGTATGTCCTACTAATTTAGGCTATTTTATGGTTCTTTGTCTTGTAAGGACTTAATTAAAGATAAAAGGAAATTTGGGGGCGAAAAGCACAAAATTAAAGATGAATTGGACTAGCATATGAAGGAGGAGAAAAGTGGTGCCGAAAAGGCAAAGTATGGAAGACATAAGGGTTAGTGCAAAAGAAGAGATTTTATAGCACAAGACTCTATTTTAATTTCAATTATATTAGGATAATTATTAAGGATTTTTATTTAGATTTAATTTTATGATTTATTTTCATTTGTCTTTTATTATCTTTTATTATCTTTATTTATTTGTATTTATCTTTTAGAACATAATTAGAAATAGGCTAGGTTTTTTAGTACTATAAATAGGGGATGGAGTGGCACATATTGATCATCTTTTTTTTCTGAAAACACTTTCTCTCACAAAAAAATTATCTTCTGTTCTATCCATATTTTCTTCAATAAAAATCCCATTTCTATTATATTTATTTCTTTCCCAAAAATCATGAGCCACTAAACCTATCTAGGCGAAGGTTGTTGAAATTCCCCAAAAAAGGTTCATGAGGCTTAGAATCTGCGCTTAGCCTTCTCAATAGGGTATTCATCACTTCTCCGCATTACGGGGCTGACGCTTACGTCCATGTCCCATAATAGGTGATCTTTTCAACTTGTGCAAGGAACGACCGCTTTGTACGTTTTGGGAAGGTTGCACAGTCAGTTCGTTGGCTTTCTGCATCAGAGGTTGGCGAGTCCAAGAGACAACACGGCGTGCTATTCACCATTGGGAAGTGGTGATCTAGCAGAAGATAGTCCTACAAAAGTGATTATTGGCTAGAGTCAGGTTCGGCCAAATCTTAAGTCTAAATTCTTGGAGCTGGTGGCCGTAGGCATCCTCTTCCACTATAACTAGCTTATCCTGCTCTAGAAGAGTTACTTTAAAGCCAAGGATTGAACCCAAGGCGGATCGAGACAACCGAAGGCTGGAATCTCTCCACATAAGAAACTCTCTCTTTTCCCAAACTTTTTTCTTATTTTTATATTCTCCATTTTAATTTTCACAATATATTTAATTTCATAATTTCAATTCAACTTTAAATTCTATTTTTATTTTATTTCAAAATTCTTAATTCTGTTTTTTATTATTTTTCAGGAACGCAGGATTTCTTAGCCAAGAAATTGTCTAGGATTTCAAGAAACAAGCACTCGTACAATCCAGTCCTCGACGATTCGACCCTACTTCCGCTTTACTGTTATTTTTACTATTTTATAGGGAATAGGATATTTTTGGTGCTCTCAACGACGTATCAAATTTTGGTGCCATTGCTGGGGATCGATAACGTACTAATCTTGTTTTTTTTCTTATGACCAGATTTAGTCCAGGCACTCTTACATTTGATTCAGAGATTGAAAAGACTACGAGAGCTAATCACAAGGAAACAAAGCTAAGGAAAAAGAAGTCAGCGGTGGTTGGGACTCAAAGTAATCCACCGCCAAAAATCAGAATCGACGATGAAGTAGAGTGAAAACCCTACTCAAATTTTTGAAAGCGAAAAAATAGAGGTCGATTCCCTAAGAAGTGCTTAACGCTAGGGTTAACGAAAACCCTAATCTAGCACCACAACCTATGGCTCAAACAATTTGGCAACTGGCCGAGGCTCTGGCAGAACAATTGCCACTATGCATCGCGTATCCTACTATGGATACTGATTTTGAATTAAAGTCAGGCTTAATCCAGCTACTACCAACTTTTCAAGGGTTGCAGAATGAAAATCCCCACAAGCATTTGAAAGAGTTCCATATGGTTTGCCATAGTATGAAACCTCAGGGGGTAACAAAGACGCAGAGTCTCTGTACAACTACTGGGAGCGATTTAAAAAGTTGTGTGCAAGTTGCCCACAACACGGTATAACGGAACAGTCTTTGCTCCAGTACTTTTATGAAGGCCTGAAGCCCATGGAGATGAATATGGTAGACGCCGCTAGTTGAAAAGCATTGGTCAACATGACTCCGCAACAAGCAAGAGACTTAATCTCCATGATGGCTACAGATTCTCAGTAACTTCGAGCCAATCCTGAACCCCCTAGAAGGGTTCACCAACTAAGTAATTCAACCTTAGAAGATAAAGTTGATAGACTTACTAATATGATGAATTCTCTTATTGCAGAAAAAGAAAAAATAGCCCACTTATGTGGAATATGTGCTACCCTTGAACATACAACTGGTGCATGTCCCAGTTTGAATGATAATACTATGGCTCATTTAGATGCTGTGGGAAATTTTCCTGGGCCACCACAAAGGCGATACGACCCTTACGCTAATACCTACAACCCAGGATGAAGAGATCACCATAACTTAAGTTATGGCGCCAACCCATGATATAACCAGTCAAACCAAAACCGGTTTCCACAACAGCCTCGAGATTCAGGTAATTCTCTAGAAATCATGGTCAATAAATTAGCAGCTAATGTCCTTGATTTTCAACAGCAAACTCTTAATTTCCAAAGAGAGACAAAGGATTTCCAATAGAAAACCGAGGCATCCATAAGGGAATTGACCATATCAATAGAGAAATTGAACTCTCAAGGGAAGCTGCCATCACAAACAGAACCAAACCTGAGTCAATGCAAATGCAGTGACGCTGCGAAGTGGAAAAGTACTGGAACCAATTCCTGGAAGGAATCTTGGCCAAGAAATCTCCCAGGAAAAACCTGAAAATGACGAAAAAGTCTGAGCAAAACCTCAATTGCCGAAAGTCCAACCTCCATTCCCAGGACGATTAAATCAGTGTTGGAAAGGTAAAGAAGACAAGAAGATCCTCAAAACATTCAGAAATGTCGAGATTAATTTACCACTATTGAAAGCTATTAGACAAATTCTACAGTATGCCAAGTTCTTTAAAGAAATTTGCACCAACAAAAAAAATTAATAGGTAATGAAAATGTAAGTGTTGGTGAGAATGTATTAGTAGTGATATAGCGAAAAAAGCCAGTGAAATGCAAAGATAGGGGTATGTTTGTAATACCATGCAAAATAGGCCAATTGGGAATTAAGAAGGCTATGTGTGATTTAGGGGCCTCTATAAATGTTATGCATTATTCTATTTATGAATCACTTAGCACGAGTTTTTTGACGAAAACAAGTGTTATAATTCAGTTAGCAGAATGGTCTATTGTGCACCCTGAAGGAGTCCTCGAGGACGTACTGGTAAAAGTTAACAAACTTATTTTCCCTGCATATTTTTATGTGATAAAGATGGAGGAGGAAAACACTGCTGGATTTTCGGACCTCCTGATGGTCCGACCTTTCCTTAGCACTGCTAGCACCATGATCGACGTTCGAAGCAGAACTCTTATGATGGAATTTGATGGGGAGATCGTGAAGTTTAATGTTTACGACGCCATTAGTCATCCAAGCAAAATTTTGAGCATAAACCGTATCGACATAATTGACTCATTAGTAGAAGAGGCTTTTGATTCGATTTGTGAAGATAAATTTGAATTTATATCTAAAGACTATGAATCTGTTAATGAATTATTATCTCCATCAAACACTAAACTTTTACCTTCTATTGTGAAGGCTCCAGAATTGGAATTGAAATTGCTTCCCGAACATCTTAAGTATGCGTTTTTGGGGAAAGATAATACCCTACGAATCATAGTTTCAAACAAACTCTCTAAGCTCGAAGAAGAAAGTTTGATCCAGGTATTAAAAATTAATAAGAAGGCGATTGGCTGGACCATTGCCGATTTAAAAGGAATAAGCCCTTTGACATGCACACACAAAATCTACTTGGAGAAAAACGCAAAACCCAGGCAAGAGGCCCAAAGACGATTAAACCCAAATATGATGGAGGTAGTAAAAAAGGAGATAATCAAGCTGCTGGATGCTGACATAAGCTACCCCATTTCTGACAGTAAATGGGTAAGTCCAATTCAAGTCGTGCCCAAGAAAACGGGCGTGACAGTAAAGAAAAATGCTGAAGGTGATTTGGTACCAACTCGAGTCCAAAATGGGTGGCGTGTCTACATTGATTATAGGAAGTTGAACTCTTACACTAGAAATGATCATTTCCCTCTTCCTTTTATAGATCAAATGTGTAATATCCCGAATTAGGGCCTAATCAGAATAGTTGTTTTGTGACCAAAAATCCGAGATAGAAATAATTATTTTATAATTATTTTGAGGTTTATGATATGATTGCATGATTTTGTGAAACTTTCGTGACGAAATTCTATGCATAAAGTGCTTAAGTTGAAATTAGGGACTAAATCGAATAAGTTGCAAAACTTGCATTCTAGAAGTTTTAAGTATGAAATTACTTTGGAATATTAATGAGGAGGTATTAAATAGCAATTTGACCAATTCTAAAATTTTGGACAAAAATGGGCTTGTACATGAAAATTTTCAAAGAAAGGTATTAAGGGTATTTTGGTCATTTGCATATTAAATGAAATAAAATAAGAAAAATAACACAAAATAGTCATCTTCTCCATATAGTTGCTGGCGAATTTTGCTCTCTCCATAGCTAGGGTTTCTTCAACTTTTAAGCCTTGATTGTAAGTGATTTCTATGCCCGTTTTTAATGTTCTTTACATTTTTGAAATCCCGATAGCTCGATTTAGCTTATGCTAGCAATAATTCAACCTAAGGTTCATATTTGGAAAAATACCCATAGGTGAAATTTGTGTATTTTGGTGTTTTATAATAGAATATGAGGTTTTAAATTATGCTAGACAACTTGTGCTACTCGATTTTAAGTGAAAACGAGAAAAAAGGGCTTAATCGGTAAAATACCTAATAGTTATAAGTACATGTTAGAATGAGAATTTGATGTTGCCATAGAAGGGAAAAATGATCAGAATGTCATAAAACATAAGAAAATGGGATGAAGTTTAATTCCCGAGCCTAGGGGAAAAAGTGTAATTTTGCAAAAGTTTAGGGGCAAAATGATAATTTTGCCAAAGTTCGTATTCAGGGCTGTTTTGATGAATGTATGTATTAAATAAGATTAATTTGGCATTATAGATCAAGAGAAACGAGATTCAAGCCGTGATCGAGGGGAAAACAAAGTTTACGAGGAATAAGCTTGATTGCTAATATTTTGTATCGAGGTAAGTTCATGTGTAAATAAGGTAACATAATTTTTATTTTAAGTGATTTATTGTTATTTATATGATATGATACTTATTATCATGAAATATTATGCTTTGTGAATTATTATTTTGTAATATGCAAATTATGTGAACAACTTGATAAGAATGAGATGCTAGCAATTATCGGTTTCTACATTTCGAAGAAGGCGATGAAAATGTGTAATTGAGAAGAATCTCGTCTGAACCTTGGGAATAGATTAGGGTACAGGTGACATGTCACTAGGATGGTTGAGTTCCGAACTCGTTGAGTTTAGTCTGAGTTCGTGAGATGTAACTAGGCATCCGAGCTCGTTGAGTTGAGTCCGAGTTCACTTATGGATGCGAACGCCCGAGCTCGTTGAGTTGAGTCTGAGTTCGTGAGATGTAACTAGGCATCCGAGCTCATTGAGTTGAGTCCGAGTTCGCTTATGGGCGGGTTACATGGTAGCTTGGCTACATATGTGGCACTTATGTACAAACTTTCCGTGTATTCGAATTATAGTCCGATGTGTTCAACGGGTGAATCTTAAGAGAATAAGGAGAATGCCTAAAACGAAGGTGACATGTTGGTAAGTGTGGTAAATGAGAAAATTTGACAGGTATGTGCTTAAATCTTCGGGATTAGAACTTGGTATGATGAAATCGTAGCATGATATTAAATGCAAATGTAACATGAATGTCTTGGTGTTGTTTATGCAAATGATGTTTTTAAGTGGAATTGCATGATTATGTTACTTACTATTTGCATGTGAACTTACTAAGCATTTATGCTTACTCTTTCCTTTTCCTTCATTGTAATTTGACAAACCGGCTTGAGAATCGGGATAGGTCGAAGACTCGTTCACACTATCCGAAGGCCTAAATTGGTAAAATGGCTTGTGTATCTTGTATGTGGCATGTATGGCAAAATACTCACTTGTGTAAATGATCTTATGATATAATTATGCTTTGGCAAGAAAAGAAAAGAGTTTATGAATGATTTGCCATTGGAATGGCCAATCTAAATCATATTTGATACCATGTATGTTTAAAATGCTATTTAGTCCATGAAAATTTATAGTAAAGTAAAATTTGCTATAAAACAGAATATTGCTGCAGCAATGACATGAATTTGAAAAATCACTAAAAATAGTAGAAATGGAATTAAATGATGAATAAGTTATATAATCTAAGCTTAATGAGTCTATTTTAATATGGATGGAACAAAACAGGTATATGAATGATATTCTATGAGATGTTTTAATTTTTGTGAAACAGGGCCAGAGCAATTTCTGGATCCCCTATTCTGACTTTGGAAATTCACCATAAATTGTATACAAATAATTAAAAGTCATGATTTATATTTACAGGTTCCTTCTAAAGTCTAGTTTTAATAGAAAGAAACGTCATAGTCATTGAAACTCTGTACAGGGAGATATCTGATTTTTAATACACAGAGGTCAGAGAAGTCATACCCTGAAACAGGGGAGACTTTAACTAATAAACTGTACTAATTGGCCCAACCAAAAATTCTAGAAAACAATTAATAAATAGATATATGAGTCTAGTTTCAGGGAAAATTTACGGAATTGGATTTCGAGTTTCAGAACTCGAGATATGAATTTTTAAGCGACTGTGACGCAGTTAGCCAGCTTGTCTGGGAATTTTAAAAATAAATTGTTTAAGCTTTTTAATTGATGAAATTAAATTTAGTAACACCTTGTGCTCGACTCCGACGACGGTCTTGGGTACGGGGCGTTACAAAATGCTTGAACGTTTATCAGGTAAAACTCACTTTTGTTGTCTTGATGGATACTCAGGTTTCTTCCAAATTCCAGTCGCACCAGAGAACCAAGAAAAGACCACTTTTACATGCCCATTCGGCACTTTTTGCGTACAGAAGGATGTCGTTTGGACTTTGTAACGCACCGGCCACACTCCAGATATGCATGATGAGTATATTTTCTGAATATGTGGAAAAAATTATCGAAGTTTTTATGGATGATTTTACTGTGTATGGGAATTGTTTTGATTAGTGCCTTAAAAATCTCAAGATAATTTTGAATAAGTGCATAGAATTTAATCTTGTCTTGAACTACGAAAAGTGTCATTTTATGGTAGACAAAGGTCTGATTCTAGGTCATATAGTTTCTGCCAAGGGAATTTAGGTCGATAATGCCAAAATTGACATTATTAATTATTTGCCATACCCCTCCACTGTACGGGAAATTCGTTCTTTCCTTGGCCATGCAGTGTTTTACAGGCGTTTTATAAAGAACTTCTCAAAAATAGTTGAACCACTGTGCGAGTTATTACAAAAGGATAAGAACTTTGAGTTTGGTTCTGCCCCTATAGTGCAAGCGCCAGATTGGAAATACCCTTTTAAAATTATGTGCGACACACGGGAACGCAGTGTGGGGGCCGTGTTAGGACAAAAGATAGACAAGGAACCTCATGTCATTTGCTATGCCTCAAAAACCCTACTTGCTGCACAAAGCAACTACACCACTACAGAAAAAGAACTCTTAGTAGTTGTTTTTACTTTAGATAAATTTTGATCTTATTTATTGGGATCTAAAGTGATTATCTTTTTTGACCATGCAGCTCTTAGGTACTTGATTGCGAAGAAGGAAGCAAAGCCAAGGCTCATTAGATGGATTTTGCTGCTCCAAGAATTTGACATCGAGATTCGTGATAAAAAGGGATGTGAAAACTTAGTGGCTGACCACTTGAGTAGGATAAAAACTCCATATGTTGATATTTCTATAAATGATGAGTTCCCTGATGAAAGCTTATTTTCGATCGAGGCTGTAACACCCCAAACCCGGCCCAGAAGTTAGACCCGAATCTGGCGTGTCACATTGAAGTGTTTTTTGAAAACCATGTTTTCATTAGAAACCCTTCTTATTTAAAACGTAGTACATTGAAAACTTCTTAATTTTATTTCCAAAAATTCCTTTTTACTTTGCGGAAGCTAACTCTAAAAGCTAATTCAAAAAGTAACCCTGCACTTGCCTCCATCCAACCCTACACTACCTGTGGGGAATGACTCACCCACGCCATCCCTACACTTGCAATGTTAGCCCCGGTTGCAGCACTAACTGAAATCACAGCAAAGATGCTAGTATATATATGGTTTTAAGCCTTCAATAGCGATATTATAATTGGCACAAAGCCATTGGTAATTGTATTATGTTTGGCCCAAAGCCATCAGCGATGGTAATATAATCGGCACACAGCCTTAGGTAAATATGATCGACACAGAGTCATCAATAAGTATGTTAGGCACATAGCCACGAGTAAATACGTTTGGCACAAAGCCATAGTCAAGATGGTACAGAGCCATTTTTAGGTTGGCACAAAGCCGCAATCAGATTAAGCGGCACTAAGCCATCCATCAGTCCGCAGTCGTCGCGTGCAACTCGTTCGACCTTAACTGGTCAATACTGGATCCACAGTGGTCTCATGCGACCTGTGCGATCTTATCAGAACTTCCTCCGTATCAATGTCCCAACCCCATGCAATATGTTGTGTATGTCATGCTCAATCATCACACGTGTATGCAAAATGGCCATGCTCAGTAACAATCATTTAAACGTATATTAAAAGTATATCAGTTTTACAACCACAGTCAAGTCAGTTAAATCACAGTCATACAATCACCGTTAAATTAGTCAAATTCATAGTCCAAGTCAGTCATTTACCCACAAGGGCAAAATAGTCATTTTACCCTACAGGGGTATTTTGATAATTTTACAAATCGGGAGTATTTCGATAACTTTACAAATTGGGGGTATTTTGGGAATTTTACAAACTGGGGGTATTTCATTAATTTTACAAATCGAGGGTATTTCGATAATTTTACAAATTAGAGGTATTTTGGTAATTTTACAATTCAGGGGTATTTCGATAATTTTCCAAATTGAGGGTATTTCGATAATTTTATAAATCAGGGGTATTTCAGTAATTTTACAATTTAGGGGTATTTCTATAATTTTATAATTTTGGGGGTATTTTGGTAATTTTACAATCTGGGGGTATTTCGATAATTTTACACTACATGGGTATTTTGATAATTTTATAAATCGAGGGTATTTCGGTAACTTTACAAACTGGGGGTATATTGGTAATTTTACAAACTGGGGGTATTTCAGTAATTTTACAATTCGGGGTATTTCGGTAATTTTACAATCTAAGGGTATTTCGATAATTTCAGAAATCAGGGGTATTTCGATAACTTTACAATCTGGGGGTATTTTGGTGATTTTACAAATCGAGTGTATTTCGGTAATTTTACAAATCAAGGGTATTTCAGTAATTTTACAAACAGGGTTTTAACGACCCAACAGAAGGTCCACTGTCGCCTCGAGCGACTTAAGTAACCTAAACAGACCTAACGGTGTAAATGGGCCTAAGGCCCATACTCGGCCCAAGTGGGCCCACACGCTCGTTTGGCCTATTTAGCCCAAATTTAGTTACGGCTATGTGACCTACATAGCCCAGTCTAATATTTGTCACTTACCGTGGATCTAATTCGTGTAGGCTCACTACCCATTGGGCATCCCAAGACTTGAACCTCAGACCTCACAGTTGCACAACACGCCACCTTGCCACTCCACCATAGGCTCTTTCTGTGATAAAAACGTCGAAAATTAACTTTAAGACATATGTGCCAGCATCTAGATTCACTTAAGAGAAAAACCAAAATGAATTGTAAGAGCCAAGACTTGAACCCAGGCTCCCTTACAACCTTAATGACGCCACTACCACTAGACCACATGCTTCCTTGTGTCATTTATTTAATACAATAATTTAAAAGGCAATCATCCAAGCATCCAGGGTTTTATTCACTTAATACCAAAATTTTTGCTAAAGCCCAGGTTTGAACCCAATATTTCTCCAACACTTTTCAGAGCCATTAACCACCAAAGCAGACATTTAATTGTGTCATTTCCTTGCACAATTAAATACTTATATACAACCTTTTTACGGACCCATACTCAAGGCCCAATACTTCTAGGCCCAAATTCGGGGTGTTACAGAGGCCCACTATCCATGGTATGCGGATATAGTATATCTCTTAACCACAGGTCCGCTGCCCACTGATTTGGCACGTTCTGTGAAAGACAAGCTTAGAAGGGAAGCTCGATATTACATTTGGGATGACTCATACTTGTGGAAAGTTTATCGCCCTAAAATTATGGGGTCTGTAATTTTGCTTTTTTTTTTTGGCATATATTCCATGTTTGCTTGAATGGTTAGTTGATTTAAGTGTGTTTGGGGGTGTCTGAGTAGTCCTGGGTTCAAGTTTTGGCTTGTGCAGCATTTTTGTTTTTGCTCTTAAAAGAACTTGAACGCTGGCACTTAGGCTTTATAAATATTCATGGTTGATTGGTGGCACAGAAAAAGCCTTATGGCTTAGTGGTAAGAAGCGTGTGGAGCAATTGAGTGGGCATGGGTTTGAATCCCAGGTAACGCAAGGGGGGCTTTATTTTATGTTTTGATGGCGCAAGAGGTGGAGTTTGACTCAAACTCTGCAGAAGTGGTTGGAGACTTGGTAAAAAGAGGATTTGGTTTGAATTTGAATAAGAGGTTGGTGTGATTATGGAGGGATAGGGGGAGAGAATTGGGGAGAAAATCAAGGGATGTTGTGTTGGTTGGAGGTTGTGGCCGAATGGAACACTAAGGTTCCCTTGGTTTCGGCTTGGGGAAGGTGGGGACGTTTTTGTGTAGTGTGGTAGTGGCCGAATTCTCCTATACTCAATTTCGGTACTCTATTGTCTCGGGATTCTTGCGTTTGCATACTTTCTTTCTTCTTCTATTCTCTCGGTGGTTATCTTTTTGTGAATCAAGCAAGCATTTACTCTTTCGATTTTATTCTGTTTGGTGAAGCACTACTTCCCTTGTTGTTCTGCATTAGCCGATTCTCTCATCTCCATCAATTCTTGTCTCATACTCCTTTACCAGTAGTTGACTTGATCTTCTCCCTCTCATCATTTTCCCTTTTTGGTTTTCTTTAGCTGAACCACTCTTGCTCTCTTCTCTGTTCATCTACTTCTTCTTCTTGTTTTCCCTCCTTGGCCGATTATTGTGCCTTTTGTTCCTGTGCACTCGCTTTTTTTAAGCATCAAGTTCTGACAAGCATCCTTTGTGCCTGCATCTTTCCTGCCTATCGTTTGGTCTTAGGAGATAAAGGGGAGCCTTCAGCGCTCAAGGTGTGCAAATTCATTTTTGGTGTTCGATCTAATAACTAGGTAGATCGGCAGGAGTTGTTTGATCGTTTTCAATCGATGGTCTAAGGGTTGTAGATCGCATTTCTTGAGACAAGGTTGGACAGTTGAGAAAATTAGGCGGCTTCGTTGACAGGTGTGTAACCGCACCCTTATCAGTACCGATCAAAAGCCGAAACTACGGCATGGGGGGTTCCACGAGTATGCGAATGCTCGTGGGTAAACCGAGCCATACACTATAGGTGACAACCGAAGGGGTCATCACAACAAACTCGTGGGCTTGCACTACTTTCGGGCCTAGTAAGGCCGAGATGAGCCATGTGGGCCAATAGGCTCCCGAGCCCACACGAAAAAATTTATGCAGTAAGTGCCAGACTGTGGTTTGGATTGTGAAATCGCATAGTCGCGACCGAAAAGGGACTAGATGGGCCACCCGAGCGTGTGGACCCACTAGGGCCGAGGAATGGGCCTCGGGCCCATTGGCACTGTTTGGGCCATATGGATTATTTGAGTTATTCGTAATAACCGTAGACCCTCCAAGAGGTCGTTAAGGGTATCGAGACCTTATAATGGTTAAATGACCGAAATACCCCTGAGAGGTAAAAATTTACGATTTTACCCCTGGCTGGCGAAATGATTATTAGGTCCTAGCAATAGGTTAACTGATGTGTGTTGATATTATGAAACTGGTTGTGATTATAGCATACTGCATACACTTAATAATTATGACATGACTTACTGCATGGGGATGGGTATATGATTTGGAGGAAGTACTGTACTGGTGACTATGTCACGATGATTATTACTGGTGGTTTACCACGCTATCATATCGCGCGGCTATGCTTTGCGTTATTATTATTACTGGCAGCTTTGCTGCGATATTGGTGTGCTGGTAGGGTGGGTTGATTGATATCCCCACAGGTGTGCTGGTTGGTACGGGTGGTGTGCTGGCTGGTATGAGATGGGTTGCATTACGCATTTATACTGAAACTGTATTGGGCTTAGGCCCACATTGCTATCAGATATAGGGCTAAGGCCCGACTATATCATTCTCGAACAGGGCTTTGGCCCAACTCGCATCTTGATGTTGTGTGTCGTCTCAGTATGTTTGTTATTGGGATTAAACATTGAGTTTTTGTAAACTCACTCTGTTTCTAACTATGCAGGTAATCCCTAAGCTTAGATGGTTTGGAGCTGCGAAGGACTCGGGGATGGCCACACTACTATTCTGTTTCCTTAAATTGCAAATAGATTTTCGTTTTGGGTTTTAATTTATGTAATAAGGCCGTTGGTGGGTTTTAAGTTTTAATTTGGATTGAGGTTTCTCATATTAAACTGCTAGTCTAGGAAAACGCGAGTTTTCAAAATAGCATGATTTTCTAAGAAACACGAGTTTCCAATAGCAAGGTTTTCAAAATGCTTCCGCAGTTTTAATTGAAGTAACATACCAAAGGCAATCGTAATGGTACATGTTTTGACGAGAATTTTAATTGAATAATAATAAATGGGTTAGATTCAGTAATAGATTTTTACCGAAAAGATCAACTTTGAAAAACGATTTGATGTGACATGCCAGAGTTGGCCATAACGTCTAGGTCAAGTTTGGGGTGTTACAGAAACATTGTTCACATAGATAATAAGATGATGTGTTCCAGAAACTGAGGTAACCTCTATCCTTACTTTTTGTCATACAGAAGCATGTGGAGGTCACTTTGGCCCTAAATGGACAGCTTACAAGGTATTGGAGTGTGGGCTATATTGGCCCACAATTTTTCGAGACACATATAACTTCTGTAAATCTTATGATAAGTGCCAACACACAGGTAACGTCACTAAACAAAATCAAATGCCCCTATCCTTGATTCATGTATGTGAGATTTTTGATGTATGGGGCATTGATTTCATGGGCCCATTTATTTCCTCGTCTAGAAACGTATATATAATTCTTGCAGTAGACTATGTTTCTAAGTGGATAGAAGCAAAGCCTACTCGAAAGGGCAATGCTAAAACTGTTCTGGAGTTTCTAAAGCGTACTATTTTTTCTAGGTTTGGCACACCTCAAGCTTTGATCAGTGATCATGGCATCCCCAAATGAATGGCCTAGCAGAGGTTTTGAACCGGGAAATCAAGTTTATTTTGGAGAAAACAGTCAAGCCCAACTGAAAGGATTAGAGTCTTTGGCTTAATAACGCACTTTGGACCTATCAAATGGCGTATAAAAGACCAATTGGCATGACCCCATATCGGCTTGTTTTTGGTAAAGCTTGCCATCTTCCGGTTGAGTTGGAGCATAAAGCTTATTGGGCCATTCGACAATGTAATATGGAATTAGAGCCCGTGAGGAAGGCAAGGAAATTTGAGGAAATTCGTAATGATGCCTACGAGAATGCTCGCATTTATAAAGACAAAACAAAGCAGTTTCATGATAAGAAAATAGCTCAGAAGCATTTTTCAGTAGGACAAAAACTTTTACTTTATAACTCCGTATTAAAACTATTCCTAAGTAAGCTTTGATATCGATGGCAATGGCCTTTTATTGTGACCCAAGTATTCACACATGGTGCAGTTGAAATAGAGAGTGAAGAAATAAGAAAACGGTTCGTAGTCAATGGCCAATGGTTGAAGACATTTTACGAGAATTTTTAGGCCCACCCGGTCGAGAAAATTCAGTTAGAGCCACCATAGAACAATTCACGGTGTCGAGCTAACGACATTAAACAAGCGCTTGTTGGGAGGCAGCCTAGTTTTTATTTCTTTTTCTTTATTTTTATTTTATTTATTATTTATTATTAATTATTTTATGATTAATATTTATTACTTAATTATTTATTTTATGAATAAAAATTCTCTTCTTTTAACTAGGTGAACCGAGATGAAAACAGAGTGCAAAAGGAGAAAAGACAAAAATCTACAGCCAAACAGCCCTTGTTTCATCCCTATTCCAGCCTGAAATAGCGCCTTCCTACCCTAGATTTCCCAAAACTTGCAGCCAAACATCCCTAATCCAGCAACCAAACACCACCTTTCAGCCAACTAAAAAACCCCAAAACCTAAATTTTTTCCCATCTTTTTCAGAAAAATCACCCTAGCCGACAAAATCATCTCCTCCACCCCCTCATCGCCAATTTACTGCTGACCATGGTGCGTACGAGGAGCCACACCGCTGTCGAGCCCTCCTTCACCATAAACCACCGCTAATGTCGCTTCTCCGCTTCCCAAGCTGTTGGTCTCACTAACGGGGCATCCTCCTCTTCTTCTTCTCCGCCGCGCATCTCCTCTCCATCGCCTCATCACGATTCGTGCTCCATAATGTCGTCTTCTCTACCTTCAACGCCGACCGATCCGTCCTCCCCTCCTACTTCTCCTTTGTATGCCACGACGCACGCCATGACACCGCGTTCTTTTTCTCCTCCGCACGACGAAGCGGCTTCCTCTTAATCGCTTGGCATGACGCCGGTACTGTCCCCTTTTTCCTCCTTATCTCCGCCACGTACCACACAACCTCCGTCACCTTCTCCTCTAAATGTCGAACAACCTATTCTCTACCTTTCGCCACCAATGCAAGCAAGGGATTTGGCACCAGAATCATCACAACGTCGGTGCTTTCGATGATCGACACGACTATCAACTCGACCAACGTCGCTGAGTTTCAGCTACTCCATCGAACCCGAGCCATCGTGGCACCGCTTGTGTCGTTGTCTACCACGCTGCCTTTCCCAACCGTCAAAGACACTTACGAGATCTTCCTTTGACACCAGCATCCATGACCAGCACGCTTGCTCTGACACCTCCGAGAGTCGCAATGACCAACGACTGCTACCCACTCATGGATGCACCTACCGATCTCGAACAAATGTTCTACCACTCGAGTGCCATTCACACGGTAACTTAGTCTTCAATACTACTACTAGCCGAAACAGGTATGATCATTTACACCATAAACAACTCGTGCCTTGCAAGTGTTTATCATTACCTGTTTTGGATGCTTTACGTATTGGAACTAATGTTACCAATTATTTCCACAATGTTGGTTGGATTGGAAATTTTGATATTACTCACTGTGCCTATTATGAGATGGTTTTGGAATTTTATTCCACATTTCATTTTCAGCAACACGGCCAAATTTCATTAGATACACCTAGTGTTGTCAGATTTCGGTTACTTGGTACCTTTCATAGTTTGTCGATTATTAATTTTAATATTGCATTATCTTTTGTGACTGAGGATTATACTATGTGTGCTGATTATAAAAATAGCCTATGCACTTTTCCTACAGATTTTAGAGCTGACGAGGCCTTTGTGTTATTAACTGATAATGCCGAATCCACATATAGCCCAAAAACCTCAAAAGATTTGTGGTTTTGTAACCCCGCCTTATGTTACATACACCGTTATTTGGCTTACAATTTTTTAGGCCATCGAGATACTCTGGCCACCGTCTCAAAGATGGAATTATTCTTATTATGGTGTATGTATACCGATCGTCCGGTAAATTTGAGCTATTGGTATGCACTCCAATTTGAACATGTTATAAACGCAAAGCGACCTCTAATTTTGGGATCTTTTATTACACAGCTGATATTTTCTTTGCATGGTACTAATGCTCCTATTTCAGAATTACATGTTGCTTGTCAGGCCAATCCTTTGGATGCTCGATGCCTCAACTCGATGGAACTGCTTCTTTGCACTCCATCTTCCTTCCGTTTTGTCCCTCCATCATTCGCTCCGCACCGGCTGAATAAGTCTTTCGACGACAAAGTCAGAACAACGTACCCACTCATGCCCAACCTTCGATGACCATCGAACAATGCTTAGAGCACATCGAGGCTCGACTTGACACTTTTGGCCAGTAACTAGCTGATCTCATTGCCATTATGCGCGACCGACAGTAATTACACGGGGAGTTCTTCTTAACTTTTTTCATCTATTTATTTTCTTCCACATCGAGGACAATGTGTTTTAAGTAGGGGAAGGTATTCCTTGTAATTAGTGTCATTTTATCTGCTGTTTTCGTTGTTGTTGTTGTTTTTGCTGTTGATGATGCCCATATTTATTTTTTTAGCATTTTTTTTTCATGCCCAAGAATTTGACCATGACTTGGCCGTTGTTTAACCTCCATGCATGATTCTTGTCTACTGAGTTAATCATGATTTTGCTTGATAGATTTCATCTCCGCTGTTTTATTTCCTTTAGTTAAAATAATTATGATTAATAGAGTTAACCCTATCTTGATTTTGGTCAATTTGATTAAGTCTAGATACAAGAGGACACTTAATACAATTGCATGCTCAAAATATGTTCATGACTATTAAGGTGATTACTAAAACTTATTCTTGACACTTGATTTTTTTTCGTTAAGTCCTCCGAAATTAAGATTTCGTTTAATAATAATATTTTCGTGTTTATGAGTACAGCTTAAGACGTGACTGGCTGAGAACCGGGGTAGGGTGCTTGGGTTGTCATCCTATTTCGCGTCAAAAAGTTGTGTGACGTGTTAGGTAAAACTCCGCTAACCGGAATTAATTTCTAAGAATGTGTTGGGTTGAGTAACCGGGGTGAGGTGCTTGGCTGTCATCTCTCTTTGCGTCAAAAGATTCAGTATGCTCTTAGGAATAATAAAAAATTAGGAATGTGCTGGGTTGAGTAACCGGGGTGGGGTGCTTGGGTTGTCATCTCTCTTCGCGTCAAAAGGTTTAGTATATTCCTAAGTGAAAGTAAATAAATTAAATTTCTATTAAAAAAGAGATGCATTAATAAAATTTGGGGACTAAAGGGAGAAATAAATAAGTTGTCTTGATAGATTTGGTAAATTACCTAATTTTCATGAAATAATCCAAGTTAATCTTAATTTTTGTATGTGTTAATTTGAATACTTTTTCAAATTTTACTTAAAGCAAGCTAAGGATTCTCTTTATTTTTCATATGCATTTTGACTAATTTTTATAAAACTGTGGAGTAGTATTTCTTTCATAGCATGATTTAATTTTCATAGTGGACACGAACCATACTTGAGGGCAAGCATGGGCTAAGTAGGGGGAAATTTGATAATACTCTAGAACATCATATTTTAATGTGCTAATTGCATGTTTATTTTGAGTATGTCCTGCAAATTTGGGCTATTTTATGGTTCTTTGTCTTGTAGGAACCTAATTGAAGATAAAAGGAAATTTGGGGGCGAAAAGCATGAAATTAAAGATGAATTGGGCCAGCAAATGAAGTAGGAGAGAAGTGGTGTCGAAAGTGCAAAGTATGGAAGACATAAGGGAAAAAGTGCAAAAGAATAGATTTTATAGCACAAGACTCTATTTTAATTTCAATTATATTAGGATAATTATTAAGGATTTTTATTTAGATTTAATTTTAGGATTTATTTTCATTTATCTTTAATTATCTTTAATTATATTTATATATTTGTATTTATCTTTTAGAATTTAATTAGGAATAGGCTAGGTTTTCTAGTACTATAAATAGGGGATGGAGTGGCACATATTGATCATCTCTTTTTCTGAAAACACTCCCTCTCCCAAAAACTGTGTCTTTTGTTCTCTCCATATTTTCTTCAATAAAAATCCCATTTCTATTATATTTATTTATTTCCAAAAAATCATGAGCCACTAAACCCATCTAGCCAAATATTGTCGAAATTCTCCAAAAAAAGGTTCATGAGGCTTAGAATCCGCGCTTAGCCTTCTCAACAGGGTATTCATCGCTTCTCCGCATTACGGGGCTGACACTTTCGTCCATGTCCCTTAATAGGTGATCTTTTTAACTTGTGTAAGGAACGGCCATTTTGTACGTTTTGGGAATGTTGCACAGTCGGTTCGTAGGCTTTCTGCATCAGAGGTTGGCGAGTCCAAGAGACAACACGGCGTGGTATTCGCCATTGAGAAGTGATGATCTAGCAGAAGATAGTCCCACAAAAGCGATTATTGGCTAGAGTCAGGTTCCTCCAAATCTTAAGTCTAAATTCTTGTAGCTGGTGGTCATAGGCATCCTCTTCCACTATAACTGGCTTATCCTGCTCGAGAAGGGTTACTTAAAAGCCAAGGATTGAACCCAAGGTGGGTCGAGACAACCGGAGCCTGGAATCTCGCCATATAAGAAACTTTCTTTTCTTAAACTCTGTTTATTTTTATATTCTCCATTTTAATTTTTGCAATTTATTTAATTTTACAATTTCAATTCGACTTTAAATTCTGTTTTTATTTTATTTCGAAATTCTTAATTTTGTTTTTTTTTAATTTTTAGGAACGCATGATTTCTTGGCTAAGAAATTGTCCAAGATTTCAAGAAACAAGCATTCGTACAATCCGGTCCCTGAGGATTCGACCCTACTTCCCCTTTACTGTTATTTTCACTATTTTACAGGGAATAGGATATTTTTGGTGCTTGCAACGACGCATCAGGCAGGGTCTTACACGAAATCAAATAGGATGCCAATGTCCCAGACGTGGTCTTAGACGTAAATCATAAGTCGATGCCAATGTTCCAGACATGGTCTTACACGAAAACACATATCGGATCCTATGTCATGACATATGTATCCTAACTATTCCTAAGGTTCGTACGGGGCCTTTCAGACGTCGAAACTTTGTCGATACTTTCTTGAATGTCTCATGTTCAACTCATATAACCATTCATCAATATTCAATATCATATTAACAATAATATTTCAATTAAAAACACATTTATTTGTATATCAACTTACCTCGTACAGATTTGGATAGACAAAATCGGCTACTCAACGACTTTTGACTTTCGCCGATATAATTTCGTTTTCTTTAATTCTTGATCCATATAAATTCAAATTCAACTCTTTTATTCACCAAAATCTAACTTCACAAAGCTTATAATTTCATCAATGGCTCAACTCAAAATCATCAACAAAATTAGAAATTAAGACATGGGCGTGATAGTATACTAAGCAACGATCACAAAAACGTCGAAATTATCAAAAACAGATAAAAAACCATACCTTAATCACCAAAATAAGTAGCCAAACCCAAGCTTATATTTTATTTTCTTTTCCTTTTGTATTTTCGGCAATAGCATGAACAAATGGCTAATTTCATGCTTTTTATTTTATTAATATGGCTTTAATTACCAAATATCAAATTTTCCTTTAATAATAAATATTTATAACATTAATATAAAAGACCATAATTGTCCACTCAAACTTACAATGGTCAAATATCAACATAAGAACCTTTCATTTACAAAGACATGTCAAATAAGCACTTGAACAAATAGATGGTCACTTTTACATTTTATGCGATTAGGTCCTTTTCACAAATTAAGCACACAAATGATCAAATTTTCATACAAAATTTTCTCACATGTCAATTCACATATTATAAGCACTAAAAATAATATTAAAATATTTTTTTGACTCAAATTTGTGGTCCCGAAACCACTATTTTGACTAGGGTCTAAACTGAATTGTTACAATTCTCCCCCTTAGGGATATTCGTCTCTGAAAATCTTACCATTGAATACATTCAGATATTGTTGTCTTATAACATCTTCAGGCTCCCACGTAGCCTCTTCAACACCGTGTCGATTCCATATTAATTTTACTAACAAAATTTTATTATTTCGCAATTCTTTAACCTCTCAAGCTAAAATACGGATCGGTTATTCATCATAAGTCATATCAGACTGAATCTCAATCTTAGACGGAGGAATCACATACGAAGGATCGGATCTGTATCGTCAAAACATCGATACGTGAAACACATTATGAATCTTTTCTAGCTTAGGTGGCAACAACAATCTATAAGCAATTGGCCTGATATGCTCAATAATCTCATACGGCCTGATGAATCTCGGACTCAATTTGCCTTTTTTGCCAAATCAGAGTACTTTCTTCCACGGGGATACTTTCAGAAACACTTTGTCGCCGATTTCAAATTAAATGTCTTTTCATTTCAAATCTGCATATGATTTCTGTCGATCAGAAGCTGCTTTCAAACTATCTCGGATCAGTTTTACTTTTTGTTTAGTCTCTTTTATCAAGTCAACCCCGTGTATCTTATTCTCATTGAGCTCAGTCCAATACAAAGGTGTATGGCATTTGCAACCATATAAGGCTTCGTGCGTTGCCATTTTAATGCTCGATTGAAAACTGTTATTATAAGTGAATTCAATCAAAGGCAAATATTGTTCCCACACACCTTCAAACTCAAGAATGCAACATCTCATCATATCCTTGAGAATCTGAATATTCCGCTCGGATTGACCATAAAGCATCATTGAAATGCAATTTCGTACCCAAAGCATCTTGTAATTTCTTCCAAAATCGTGATGTGAATCTCAGATCTCCATCTAACACAATAGGTAATGGTACACCGTGCAATCTCACAATATCAGAAATGTTTAATTCAGCTAATTTATCAAGTGAGTAATAAGATTATACCAGACTAAAGTGGGCTGATTTCATCAATCGATCAACTACAACCCAAATTGCATCTTTCTTTCTCGGAGATAAGAGTAAACCCGAAACAAGGTCCATTGTCACTCTATCCCATTTCCATTCTAGAACCATAATTAGCTATAACAAACCAGAGGGCACTTAATGTTCAACTTTAACTTGCTGACATATTAAACATTTAGAAATAAAGTCAGAGATATCTATTTTTATTCAAGACCACCAGTAATGTTGTTTCAGATCATTATACATTTTCGTACTACCCGGATGAACAGATAAACGACTATTGTGAGCTTCATTCAAAATCATCTGAATAAATTCTGGATTTCTTAGAACACAAATTTGATCTCAAAATCTCAGACAATTATCTTTATCAACTCTGAATTCTGAATCAAAATCTAAATTACACTGAGCTCGTTTTGCTAAATCTCATTATCAATCTTCTGAGCTTTGATAATCTATTGAATGAATAACGGTCTTGCTTTTCAGTTAGCTAAAATCGAACCATCATCAGACACAACCAAATGAGCATTCATCGTGCACAGGGCAAACAGTGACTTTTGACTCAAAGCATCAGCAACAACATTTGCTTTCCCCGGATGATAATCAATCACAAGCTCATAGTCTTTTAGCAATTCTAACCACCTTCTTTGTCGTAGATTCAGATCTTTCTAAGTCATTAGATATTTTGAACTCTTATAATAAGAATATACATGACATTTCTCACCAAACAGATAGTGGCGCCAAATTTTAAAAGCTAACACAATCACAGCTAATATCGTGCATCGAATAGTTCTTTTTGTGCGGTTTTAACTGTCTCGAAGCATAAGCAATAACTTTGCATTCCTGCATCAAAATTCATCCTAGACCGTTCAACGAAGCATCACTATAGATCACAAATTCTTTACCTAATTCGGGTTGTACCAACACTAGAGCTTCAGACAATAGGGCTTTCAACTGATCAAAGCTTTTCTGACACTTTCCTGACCATTCAAACTTCACATCTTTCTGAAGCAGTTCCATCAATAGCGTAGCGATTATAGAAAAGCCTTTTACGAACCGTCTATAATAACTGGCAAGTCACAGAAAACTACGGGCTTCAAAGACATTTCTCGGAGGCTTCCAATCCAAAATAGCTGAAATCTTGCTCAGATCAACTCGAATACTTGATGCTGACACAATATGTCCCAGAAATCCAATTTTACGTAATCAAAACTCACATTTATTGAACTTCGCATACAACTTCTTATCGCGCAAAGTCTGTAACACTATTCTCAGATGTTCGGCATGCTCATTTTCATCATGCGAATACATTAAAATGTGATCAATGAATACAACGAAAAATCGATCTAAATATAGTCTGAAAATTATGTTCATCATGTCCATAAAAATAGTAGGTGCATTCGTCAATCCGGAAGGCAAAACTAAAAACTCATAGTGTCGGTACCTCGTTCAAAAAGTAGTTTTCAAAATGTCTGGATCTTTTACTCTCAACTAATAATAGCCCGATTTGAGATCTATCTTCGAAAATACGGTTGCTCCTTTCAACTGATCAAACAAATCGTCAATTCTGGGTAGAGGATATTTGTTATTGATAGTCACTTTGTTCAATTGAAAATAATCAATGAACATTCTCATCGTACCGTCTTTATTTTTCACAAACAAAACTAGAGCACCCCAAGGTGAGGAACTCGGTCTAGCAAACCCTTTATCGGTCAACTCTTGCAACTGAGATTTTAATTCTTTATCTCAGTCGGAGCCATTCTATATGGAGCTATCAAAATTGGAGTAGTTCCCGGTACTAACTCAATGCCAAATTCAACTTCTCGTATCGGAGGTAATCTCGGAAGTTCTTTAGGAAACACATCAGGGAATTCACAAACAACAAGCACTGATTTAACTCTCTTTTTTGACACTTTCGAATCAATCACATAGGCAAAGTAAGCTTTACTACCTTTTCTCACAATACTCATAGCTTTCATCGAAGATATCACAGCAGGCAATACATTCAAATCACTAGATTCAATTCGAACTACTTCATCATTCTTACATCTCAAATAAATAGTTTTTCGTTTGCAATTCACAACAGCATCATGCAAAGTTAACCAATCCATACCTAAAATTATATCAAACTCATCAAAAGGTAATAACATTAGATCAGTCAGAAAACAAATGTCTCAAAACATTAATAGACAATTCTTGCAGACTTTATCAACCAAAACATATCTGCCTAGGGGGTTCAATACTTTAATTACGAATTTAGTAGACTCTACAAGAAAAGTCTTAATATTCACTAAATTCATGCATATATAAAATTGTGTTGATCCAGGATCTATCAAAGCAATCACAGAAGTATCATAAAGTGTGAAAGTACTAATAATCACATCTGGAGACAAAGCTTCCCCACGAGCTCGAATGGCATAGGCTCTGGCAGGTGCACGAGCCTTTGATCTAAAAGCAGTGTCTTTTGTTCCCCTCTGACTGTCACTCACATTTCCCATATTTCTGGGAGGTCTACCACGAGATGCATTGCCACTTGGCCTCGGATTTTGCACAATCTCTTGCTCGACAGATTCGGGGCAATCACAGATAAAATGGTCTAATGATCCACATTTGAAACAAGCTTGATCATACAGTCTACAATTTCCAGGATGTCTTTTACCACAGTGTTTGCACTCAGGGCAATCAGATCGAACATTTCTAACACTGGCAACAGATGTAGCTGGAGCACTGAAACTCGAATGCGATCTAGCACGATCTCTACTCGAATGTCCCACATTAGCCTTTGAACGGCTATAATCATCTCTAAACTTCTTTGATACATATTGAAATGACTTGTTCAATGATCTCTTTTGCACTTCTCTAGCTTTTGAATCAACTTTTCTTTTCTCTTTTCCTAGTTCTTCGGCTTTACATGCTCGTTCAACAAGCACAACGAATTTTTTTATCTCAAAAATCCTGACTAACAAACGTATATCTTCATTCAGACCGTCTTCAAATATTTTGCACATTATTTCCTCTGTAGATACGCATTCTGGAGCATACTAAATCATTCTTACAAATTCTCACTCGTATTCTGTAACAGGCATACGGCCTTCTTTAAGCTCAAGAAACTCTTTACGTTTCTGGTCAATAAATCTCTGATTGATGTATTTCTTTTGGAATTTAGCTTGGAAGAAATCCCAAGTAACTCGTCCCCTCGGAACCACTGATATCAATGTCTTCCACCAATGATAGGTCGTATCTCCCAAAAGCAAAATGGCACACTTTAGGCATTCATTAGATTTCAATGACAATTCATCAGATACTCTTATCGTATTCTCTAGCCAGAATTCGGCTCTCTCAGCACCATCACTATTGGTTGCGGCCCCATATTTTCTAATTTTATCAACTGGAGGCTTATTTAACTGATTTAGATTAACTTATGGCATAGCAAGGACTTGCAGAGGATTGACCGAGTTTGGGGGTTGTTGAATAGCCAGATTTGTTCTAATATACTGACTGAACCAATCTTTCATCATTTGATAGAAGGCTTGTCTAGCCTCTCCATCATGACTACTCGTAGCCGGTCTAGAATCGGATGGCGCTGTCCATTGAGCGAGAGCAGGCGCGTTACTCTCGACATCATCAGCTATGGCTCGTTTGGGATCCATTTGCTATATAAAAACACATTTTCATTGCTAGGATTCATCACACTATCGCAATTCATAAATATGGCATGTATAGCTAGACTCACATATGCTACGTTAGTCCTAAAATCGACTAAACTGTAGCTCTGATACTAACCAAATGTAACACCCTTAACCCGTATCTGTTGACAGACTGGGGTTAAAGGCATTACCAGACAAATCGAAACATTTCAAAATCATAAATCATACATCATCATATCATAGCAATTCATACACAAATAGTCCCTTTATAAGGTTTACGAAACCTTAAACATGCTTTAGAAAGGGGTCGGGACTAAACCTAGCTCATACAAAATTTTTTGTAAATTAAATATTTTCAAAGCTACAAAGGTCACACGCCCGTGTGAATAGGCCGTGTGCCTCACACGGCATTAGACACGTCCGTGTGTCTAGGCCGTGTCAAATCAGGGCATACATATTGAATTAATCACACGACCACAAGACATGCCCGTGTGCCTTGGCCATGCTCAAGACTGACTTAAAATCATAGGGTACCCCAGGGGACAAACGACTGTGCAACATGACCGTGTGTCACACACGGCTGAGACACACGCCCGTGTGGACAAAAATAGGCCATTTGAAAAGCCAACTTGCCACCCCATTTGGGTCAATCCTACAAGCATCAAACCAAGCACATTTGCACTATAATTTCTGCCAATTTCAATGCCAAAACATACATCATTCATGCCATACTATTATCTACCAAATTCATGCTTATAAACTATACTCAATCATATCAAATCATAAGCCAAAATCATATTAAATCATATGTTTCATAACCTCAATTCACCTCATTCATTCACATGCCAAAACCTTACCAACTTGACCTTTTCACTAGGCCATTCAAAATAGATCATATTGTTCTTATTGCATCACATATTTCATACCAAGAACTCATTCATATACACAACCATAATCAAGCCAAATCACATGGCTAGATATATAAATCACAAAACATAATCAAAGTAGTTCTAGCCTATACATGCCATACTCCAATATTTACACTTTCAAAATGTACCAAAATAGAGTTTGATAGTGTGATGATGATCTTCAACGATCCCTGAGCTCCCGATACCTACGATATCTAAAAAAACAATGCAAACACACACAAAGTAAGCTTTCAAAAGCTTAGTAAGCCATATACAAATAAAATTAACAAATAACATCAATTTATTCATATAATTTAAGGTAAAATACATTCACTTAACCATATATCTCTTATATTTTATTCGAACATGATTCACATATACATATCATAACTTATTCTCGTAGCAACTCATACTTATATCATATATTCACCAAGGTACATATATTTACCTTTCATTCTCAATCATAGTATACAATTCATACGTACCTGAGTCGAATACAAATTCACATAGTCATCTATTTTCTCGGAATGCCCATTGAACCTTTCAGAATCATAAGGATACACGGATAGCTCGAAAAGCTCGTACAATGCCAACGTCCCAGACGTGGTCTTAAATGTAATCAAATATCGATGCCACTGTCCCAGACAGGGTCTTACATGAAATCAAATATGATGCCAATGTCCAAGACGTGGTCTTACAGATAAATCATAAGTCGATGCCAAAGTCCCAAACGTGGTCTTACACTAAAACACAGATCGGATCCTATGTCATGACATATGTATCCAACTACTCCTAAGGTTCGTATGAGGCTTTTCAGATATTGGAACTTTGTCGATACTTTCTCAGATGTCTCATGCTCAACTCATATAACCATTCATCAATATTCAATATCATATTAATAATAATATTTTAATTCAAAACACATTTATTTGTATATCAACTTACCTCGTAGGGATTTGGATAGACGAAATCGGCTACTCGATGACTTTCGACTTTCCCCGATCTAATTTCGTTTTCTTTAATTCTTGATCTATAAAAATTTAAATTTAACTCTTTTATTCACCAAAAACTAACTTCAAAAAGCTTATAATTTCACCAATGGCTCAACTCAAAATCATCAACAAAATAAAAAATTAAGACATGGACATAGTATACTAAGCAACGATCACAAAAACGTGGAAATTATCGAAAACAGATCAAAAACCATACCTTAATCACCATAATAAGTAGTCAAACCCTCGCTTATATTTTCTTTTCTTTTCCTTTTGTATATTCAGAAATAGAATGAACAAATGGCTAATTTCATGCTTTTTATTTTAATAATATGGCTTTAATTACCAAATACCAAATTTACCCTTAATAATAAACATTTATAACATTAATATAAAACGCCATAATTGTCCACTCAAGCTTACAATCGTGAAATATCAACATAAGGACCTTTCATTTTCAAATATATGTCAAATAAGCACTTTAACAAATAGAAGGTCACTTTTACATTTTACGCGATTAATTCCCTTTCACAAATTAAGCACACAAATGATCGAATTTTCATACGAAATTTTCTCACATGTTAATTCACATATTATAAGCACTAACAATAATATTAAAATATTTTTTGACTCGGATTTGTGGTCTCAAAACCACTATTCTAACTAGGGTCTAAACTGGACTGTTACACCTTTTGTGTCAATTGATAGATAAGTAGTATAGATGGTTGTAGATGGATAGTGCTTGAATCAATTTTCATTCTTTTGTGTAAAACGCATGAAAGAAATTATGTATTGTGAAATGTTTAAGGATGACCTAAGACAGGTTTGATAGTCAAGCGCTTAAATGACCAACCCTTATGTTATGTATCCTTAGTTTCCATGTTGAGCCTCTATTAATCCCTTATTGATGAACCTCTATTCTTTGAAACCTTGTACCTAAATTGAGTATGAAAATCAAACATTCTTCGTCCTACACTTGATTTGCACTATGAAATGGACTTTGGGCCACAAATATTAAGGGTTAGGTAGAGATGTATGATAGTGGTTTAAAAAATTTATAATTAAGTGAAAACGTGAGGAAATGGTTTAATACGATATGTATAAACTCTTACTAAAATATGATTCAATGAAAAAAATTATGAGTGAATAAAAGTAATGTTAGGGTAAAAAGCATAGTGAATGGAATAAAAGCATAAAATGTGTTAAAAACATTTGGAATGAAAGATGAACTTCATTAAAATGTGCTCAAACAATGAAATTTCTTTGAGCTTCAAAAGTCCTTTTACTTTCATAATGCAATTAGACTTGCTAGCTTTTATACCTATTAATATTGAACTGTGTCTTCCATAATGGGGAGATAAAAGGGAGGTGAGGGAAGGAGAGATAAGGAGGTGAGCATAATGGCCAAAATTCAGAAGGAAAGGAAATAGTTTCATGTGCTTTACTGTTTCTAATGCTTGAATCGTTAAAAGCTATTATTTCCTTTGAATTCAATTCAGCCTTAGAACATTACAATTCTAGTAGACCTATGTGACTTAAAAGTTTCCATCACATGATCTTCTTAATTTGTTTATAATTAGCGTGATGAATGCTTTTGATTCACAATTTTTGTTTACTATGTATCTATATAATGCATGTTAATGGATAATATAATTAAGTATTTATTCATCTGAATAGCCTTTAGGTTTGTTAGTTCTTTAACTTAAAGAACTAGGTATATTTGCTTTAGGAGTACTTAACTTACCTAAACATCAATCTTAAGTTGCATGTGAGATATGTCTTACACAAATTCAATATTTGATTGTTATGCTTCTTATTGTTCAACATATTCCAAGGGTCTTCTTATGCATGTTTCGTGTGTTTGGTTGAGGACAAGCAAAGACTTAAGTGTGGGGAGTTTGATCTGCTAGAATTTGATAAGTCAAATTAAGCTCTCTCGAGTACTTAATAAGCTTATTTTCAAGTAGTTCACAAATCTTTTTAATGTTTTTATTGATTCTTAGATATTACTGTTAATGATAGTTTTCTTATATTTTAATTTTTTTATACCCAAATTGGAAAAACTATGCTATTAGAAGTCTAATGATTGATTTGAGCTTGTGTAGGGGGATGACTAAGGCCGAACTGTTGGAAAAAAATTTGGTTCGAAAATGGTTTTCTTGCAGAGCGAAAAATAAAAATTTTGAAAAATGACCCAGTTTGTGATTTTTATAGTAATTAACCCTTGGACGAATTCACACCAGTATTTTCAGATAAATGGATCATTGTAGTTCCCGACTTTCAACCAAACAATCTTCTTCACTATTCTCATACCATGAATTCCTTTGACTATGCGCTCGAACAATTAAAATCAAACGCATGACTAGAAATAGTTTTCTTGTTTCTAGGGTGAAAACGAAAATCTCTTCTCAAATAGAAATTGATAGAATTGTTATTCCAGAAAATTTATTTAATTCTTAGAGAATAAAAGTATTTATATTTTCAGCCAGAATAATGATATATGAAAGTTGTGTAAATAGCCCTACCAATGCCATCTATTTATAGGGAGAGAAGGTGGAACCTTGTTGAATTGTAGAAGCTTATTTCAACTAGAAAAACAAACTCCTAGTCTAATTAGGAGTATAGGTGGCAACAACCTTAGTTAATATTACTAGGGTTTTTCGTCCACCCCTTTAACATGAGAGGCTTTTAGGCCTCTCCCATATTAGATCCAACCTAATATTTGTTTTTCTATTGCCCAAAATAACCTTCAGAATATATGTCCAATTAAATAATTTTCTAAACCCAATTCTAATTCTGTTAAAATCATGATGACTTTATCATAAAAGACTTTATGAAAAAATATATTTAATATTTTTGCATTCAATGGTTCACTATGACCAAATGATTTATTTTCACTTTTGAACTTAATTTTATTAAAAAAACATAAATTTGTTTTTCAGGTTATTTTCATTCTTCATTTTTGTTTTTCATTTTGGAGAAAACCATAATCATTTCCAAATGTTTCCAATTTCTCCATTTTCACCATTTCTATTCATTTATTTTCATTTGATTCAACATGCAATTCATTCTAGTTTCAACGAGCTAGCGGAGGGACTGAGTGGGCATATGAAATTGAGGCTCAAATTACTTATAATTAAGTTCCAAATTTTTACTTATTAATTATAAAATCATTTAGTCACGAAGTCATTCTGCTATAATGTTGTGACTGAGCTCTCCCCAACGACATACCATTACAAAAGCAACTCTATCAGTGCTCGTCCAATGACCTCGTCCAATGACCTTATCATAAGTGTGTTACCCTCATAAGATATCCTTAATCTCTTTGAGATAATATTTATTCTCCCAATATAATCCTATTTTATCTCATGGTAACCATTACTTCTTCCTTCATGAAAAGTCAATTACTATCAAACAATAATCAAGTTATCCATCACAAAGACGAATGACTCGTGGCCATGTTTACTTTTCATCAACCATTTAATGCTAACGAGAGGATATCATTTACCCATGTCTCAGGTTATGAATTTCATTGTTGTAAATGACGCTACATACTACAGAAGTCATACACCCAACACACCAGCTTTTGCTTTCTTATATTCAAAATCAGACTTTTACTTACACTAAAGTTTACAAGTCATGCATACATAGTCTGTCATCAACTCAGGATTTGGGTATGCCACACTATGAACATTAGAAATGGAAAAGTCCATAAACAGATTTAGGATCTATTCTCCTTGAATACAGTCCGATATACTATCAGTCCAATCAGTCATATATTTGTCTCTATCTTCTGAGAGTCATCTGCTCCTGTAACACCCCAAACTCGGCCTGGACGTTATGACCGAATCTGGCCATGTTACATTGAAGTGTTTTTCCTAAAACAAGTTGTTATTAAAGAAAAACCCTCTTTTCTATTAGTCTTCCTTTTTTATTACCTTTCATTGATTCTAAGAAGTGTCGTTCATTTTCAAAATGTGATTCATTATCAAAAGGCTATTTACTTTTAGGACGTTATTAATTATCAAAATGTCACTTATTGCGGAAGCTTTAAAAATAGTTTGTGTATTCATGTGTAATTTATTAAAAAGGTTTGATTTTTGAAAACTCGATTGTCCCTACTACTAATAGTTATAAATCAAAAAAATAAAAATCCCAAATAATCCATGAAAATCCAAGAGGACATTACTACAGCAAATACCACAAAATAAAATCAAAATTATAATGAATTACTAATATAGAATAAAATGAGTCGTGTGGTCACCGTTGAGTCGTCTACCGTACCGATCCGCCTATGTCTGGGGATTACCTGTACAGTTAAAACATAAGGGTGAGTTTACGAAAACTCAATGTGTAATCCCATATAGAAAGAAACAGAGGCATGAATGAAGGCAATCACGATGCAGGCCTAAGCCCTTTTTTCGAGAATCGATGTGATGATCGGCTTGGACTTTAACCCATCTCAATACAGAGGCAGTCATGGATTTGGACCTTGGCCCCTTACAGTACCAAAAATCAACACAGTATCAAATTATGCAACATCCAAGTCCTACCCAGCCAGCCTCTACACTCCATTTTCGTCCAACCTTACACTCCATGTCGGGATATAATCAACCCACCCATCCCTACACTCCATAAAGTATTGAATGCGGCATTAAACAGTAGTTTACAGCTGAGCTGCCAGTAAGTTAGGCTCGAAGCCTTTCAGTACACTTCCTCCGATCCATATATACCCATCCCCATGCAATGCATCATATAATCATGTCATGCCAAATTATGGTATCATATAAGTATTTAGTATAGTTTTAACAGCATGCTCAAAATACAATCTTACATGTATATACATAAAGTACATGGATATAACAGTCATTCAGTCAATCAGGGATCTACATAATCTTACCAACCCTACAGGAGGTCCACAGTCGACTCGAGTGACCCGTACAACCTTAGCAGTCAAATAGTGAAAATGGGCCCATAAACCCAAGTAATTTGCCCGTGTGTGGCCCATGAGCCCCAAAATGACCTTAGTCATTAGATCACACGGCCTGGCCCAATAATCCCACATGCCCGTGTGGTTCACCTTTGTAGGGCCCGCACGTCCGTAGGCGTACATGGCCCAATTTAGCCTAGCCCATGAATCGCACATGGCCCGTCTCGTTGATCACATGCCCATGTCCAATCACATGGCCTACCACACGGGCAGTCGCACGCCCTTGTGGCGTCGACTTTTAGGTTTTTTGACTTTTCGTCAATTTTTATTCCCATAGTCGTGTTTACGCACTTGGTATTGGTTCGAAGGTAGCACAACCACGAGTACTCTAGCACCTATTATTGATCATTAACACATCAATTAAATCATTTAAAACAATATTTGATCGAAAAACTTGGCAAGGTATTTCAACCCCAAACCGTTAAACCCCTTACCTTGAACGAACACTGGTGACTTAACACTTCAACAGCACCGGTTGGAATTCCTACAGCCGTCTAATGATCTCCTAAACACGAAACGCTTCATTTAGTCAATGATTCGACAACCCAAAAATAAAGATGTATTAATAGCACTTACCGATTGCTTGAATCACGGCTAAGTATTGCAATTGTTTTACTAGAACAAAGAGAACGAAGAAAACAAAGAAAAGGGTTGAAGAAGACCACTTACCCAATAAAATACAGTAGAATACGGTTCAACAAAGAAAGCTGAATGAACCGAGAAAGGTAACCAGCAACTGAAACGGTAAAAGAAATCGAGATGAGAAAAACAAGGGTGGTGTCAGAAGCAAAAAGAAAGAAAATGAAAGGCAACACAAAAGAAAACGACAGAGAAAGGGGGTAGGGAGTCACTAGAAAAGAGAGGAAAAATGGTAGTTTAGAGAAGAAGGGAAAGCTGAATTTTTCCCCATGATTCCCAATTAAACAGCTAACTCCCTCATCCCTCAATTTTCTCCCTATATCCCTAATTTCACTCGTAAAATTGTCCATCACATCCCTTCAACAACCGAATTCAAACTTCACTCAAACACTACAGTATTTTACTTCCATTCAAACTCCCTCACGGCATAAATAGCAAAAAAAAAAAAAAACTCCCTTGCATGCACAGGGACTCAAACTCATGACCACCAGTATTTTAACACTTCACCTAACCACCAGATCAGTAGGCCCATTCTGACATATTTTACCAGCATTTATTTATAAGCCTACTGATTAGAGATAAGGGTTTATTCACTTAAAAACAAAATTTTGCCCAAGCTAAGGCTTGAACCCAAGACTTCTCAGACACTTCCTAGGACACTTAACCACTGAATCAGACATGTATTTGTGTTACAATTACATAGAAACAATTATACAAACTTTGAGGCGTTACTACTCTACCCCCTTAAAGAAAATTTAGGCCACGAAATTTTACCTGATCAGAACAGATGAGGATACTGCTGTCACATCGCATCCTTAGGCTACCACGTGGCCTCCTTAGAGCTATGATTACGCCAAAGAACCTTAACTATTGGGATGGATTTTCTTCTTAGAACCTTTACATCTCGCTCCAATAACTAGACTGGCTCTTCCTCAAAGGTCAGATCTGGCCTAACCTCGATCTCCTCAATCGGAACAATATGCGTGGGATCAGAGTGGTAGCGCTTCAACATAGAGATGTGGAACACGTCGTGAATCTGATCTAACTATGGAGGCAACTCCAACTAGTAGGCAACCGGTCCCACACGTTTTAGTATGCAGTAAGGCCGAATAAACCTAGGGCTCAACTTGCCCTTATGCCCAAACCTCAGTACTTTCTTCCATGGCGAGACCTTGAAAAAAACAAAAACCCCCACAGAATACTCAATCTCTCGACACTTCAGGTCTACATAGGACTTCTGTCTATCTGATGCCACTTTTAGTCAGTCTTGAATCAATCTAACTTTGTCCTCGATATCAGAAACTAATTCAGGGTCCAGAACACGTCACTCACCCAACTCAGTCCAACATGAAGGTGTGCGACACCTACGACCATATATTGCCTCGTAAGGTGCCACCTGAATGCTAGAATGATAGCTGTTTTTATAAGCAAACTCTGCTAGCGTTAGGTAATCCTCCCAACTGCCTCAGAAATCAATCATGCAACTTCTCAACATATCCTCTAGTATCTGAATTACCCTCTCAGATTGACCATCTGTCTGAGAATGGAACATAGTACTAAAGTCCAACCTTGTACCTAGAGTTTCATGTAACTTCTTCCAGAACCGAGACGTAAAGCGAGGATCCCTATAAGATATTATTGAAACCGGAACCTCATGTAGTCTCACTATCTCAGACACATACAGCTTAGCCAGCTTCTGCAGAGAGTAGTCAGTGCGAATAGGTGTGAAATGGGCGGACTTGGCCAATCAATCTACGATGACCCAAACAGAATCCTTCATAGTGGGTGTGAGGGGTAACCTACTAACGAAGTCCATAGTCACTCGCTCCCACTTCCAAAGTGGAATCTTAACTGACTGCAACAATCCCGAAGGTAACTGATGCTCAGCCTTAACCCGTTGGCATGTCAGACACTTAGCTAAAAATTTAGTAACCTCTCATTTAAGGGCTGGCCACTAGTATAACTCACGAAGGTCACAGTACGCCTTATTTCTTCCAGGATGCATAGGATAGGGGCTACTATTCGCCTCTCACAATATGGACTGCCTCAAATCAGTATCCTTTGGAACACAAATTCTCTCACGAAAATAGAGCACCATTTCGCTATTCAGTCCAAAATCCACAGTATCACCACTCTTAACTAGACAGAATCGAAGAGACTCAGTGACTCATCCTCCATCTGTTTACCCTTAATATGCTCAATCCACTTCAGTTTAACCTGAAGTTCAGCAAATAGACTACCATCATCAAATAAAATGAGACGACTAAACATCGCACTCAAATCAGTCATAGTCCTACGACACAGTGTATTGGCCACCACATTGGCCCTACCAGGGTGGTATTCGATAGTACATTCGTAATCCTTAAGCAGCTCAATCCATCTACGCTACCTAAGATTCAACTCCTTTTGAGTGAGAAGGTACTTTAGGCTCTTGTGATCATTGTAAATGATACACATCTCACCATACAGATATTGCCTCCAGATTTTTAGTACAAATACCACAACGGCCAACTCCAAGTCATGTGTCGGATAATTCACCTCATGATTTTTAAGCTGACAAGATGCATACGCCACTACCTTACCCTCTTGCATCAACACATATTCCAAATCAACAAGTGATGCATTGTTGTAGACAGTGAACTCTTTACCAGAATCTAGTTGTATCAAGACAGGGGCCTCAGTTAGTACGGTCTTGAGCTCCTCAAAACTCTCTTGCTGCACATCAGTCCAGTTAAACGACACACTCTTGTGTAACAGCTTAGTCAAAGGTGCTGCAATCAATGAAAACCCTTTTACAAATCATCGGTAATACCCTACCAGTCCTAGAAAACTATGGATCTTAGATATAGTCTTAGGTTGCTTCCAATCTAAGACAGCCTCAATCTTTCGAGGATCGACTCTAATCCCCTCAGCAAAAACCACATGTCCCAAAAATGTTACTTCACGTAACCAGAACTCATATTTACTGAACTTAGCTTATAGTTGTTTCTCTTGTAGAATCTGTAGAACCACTCTGAGGTGCTCATCGTGCTCATCCTCAATCTTCGAATACACCAATATATCATCAATAATTACCACCATGAACTGATCCAGATAGGGCTGGAACACTTGGTTCATCAGATCTATAAAAGCTACCGGTGCATTCGTCAGTGCAAATGGCATTACTAGGAACTCGTAATGTCTATAACGAGTCCTAAATGTCGTCTTATACACATCAACCTCCTTAACTCTCAACTGGTGATACACTGATCGAAGATCAATCTTAGAGAAAATCGAACCACCTCAAAACTGGTCAAACAGATCGTCTATCCTTAGTAGGGGTACTTATTCTTGATGGTCAACTTATTTAGTTGCTGGTAATTGATACACATACACATGGATCCATCATTCTTTTTCACAAAAAGGACTGGTGTTCCCCACGGAGAAACACTAGGACAAATGAATCCACGATCTAGTAACTCTTGAATTTGAGCTTTAAGCTCCACAAGCTCTTTTGGTGCCATTCTATAGGGAGCGAAGGACACCAGAGCTGTACCAAGAAGGATCTCAATCCCAAACTCTACTTCACGATTCAGAGGTAACCCAGGTAGCTCTTTAGGAAAAACGTCCGAAAAGTCCTTAACCATTCTGATATCCTTAACCAAAGAATCCCCAAAATTTGAAACACTGATGTAGGCCAGATAAGCCTCACATCCCTTACGAGACAACTTTTCAGTCCTTAATGCAAAAATCACATTCGATTAGTAGTTCTGACGCTCCCAATTATGACTTCCTCGCTGTCCTCAGCAGTTCTCAGTACAACCTTTTTTATGGCACAATCTAAGCTCACTCGGTGTCTAACCAACCAGTCTATTCCAAGTATCAGATCAAATTCTTCAAAATGTAATTCCATGAGCGATTTCATGGGCTGAGGCTGTATTGGGACATATTGGACCGAGTTTGGCCATGTAGGCCCCACATGGGTGAGCCATACGGACGTGTGGAAATATTTGGGCCAAGTTGTGCAATCCACACAGCCAAGGCCATTTCTGGGCTATGTGGGCCCTTAATATGGGCCGTTGGCGCATTATCACTGTGTGACTGTTAAGGTTGCACGAGTCGCCCGAGATGACTGTAGACCTATTGTTGGGTTGGTAAGTTTACCTAGACCCCTTATTTAATAAAATGACTGTTTTCCCCCTACGTGATGTATGACTATATTATAGTATGTTATTTTAACTGCATTGAGTACATGTTAAATATTGTGTTATGACACGACATGTTGCATGATGCGTTGCATGGGGATGGGTTTAATATGATTGGAAGAAGTGTACTGTACTGGCAGCTCTACTACAAATACCGTTTAGTGCTGCAACTGGTACTACTTGGAGTGTAGGGATGGGTGGGTTGATTATATCTCCACATGTAGTGTAGGGTTGGATGGAGATGGAGTGTAGAGGCTGGTTGGGTAGGATTTCTTGATTTCATATCTGTACCATTAATATCACTGATACGGGCTCAGGCCCAAACTGATATTGATATTGTAATGGGCTAAGGCCCTAACTGAAACTGAACCATTACTGAAATGGGCTTAGGCCCAGACTATATTTGCACTGTATAGTTGTTTGATATGGAATTACACACTGAGTTTTCGTAAACTCACCCTTCTGCTTATCTGTACAGGTAATCCCCAGGCTTAGGCGGATCGGTGTTGTGAGGTACTCAAAGGCGGCCACACAATCACATTTACTTTCATATTTGCTTTATTTTTATAAGTAATTTAATTTTTGGGTATTTTACTGTAATAAGGCCTTTATGGATTTTAACTTTAATTTTGATTTTTTATTTTCTTTGGTTTATAACTGCTAATGTTAGGAAAACTCGTGTTTTAAAAAAATGATATTTTTACAAAGTAAACACAAGTACGTCAGGAAAACTCGAGTTTTCAAAAGAAACGATGTTTTTACAAAGTAAACGCAAGTACGCAACTGTTTTAAAAAGCTTCTGCTATAAAATGATATTTTGATTAATAATGTTTTTAAAGTAACTAGTTTTTGGATAGTGACGCAAGTTTTAAAATGAATGACATATCTCAGAATCATCATTAGAAATATACAAAGAGATTAAATGTATTAAGGGTTTTCATCGGTATAACACTTTATGAAAAACACTTCAATATGACATCACTAGATTCCACCATAACATCTAGGCTGGGTTTGGGGTGTTAAATCTAGTGGTATCAGAGCTACGTTACAAAACTCGACTGTGGATTTAGGTTTCTTTTAAACTTGGAATTTCTAAAAGAACTATTTTAAATGATTTGAAGTATTTTGAAAGGTTTTACTGAATGTGTGGTACATTGAGTCTCCAGGGCCGATTCTGTAAGTCTTCTGAAACTATTGTTTATTTAAACTGAAATGCTGAGATTACTGTAGGTAGTTGACTGTACTGAAATACTCTATTTAGGGTAAACTAAAAACTATAGTAAAACTACTGATCTACAAAAAGGAATTCTAAAATACTAATATTGTTTTGCATAAAATATCCATTAATAAACACTGAAACTTTAAACTGATGCATAAAAATTTTAATACAGATAAAACGTATTTCGAAAATAAGCACTAGAGGTACTCATGGAAGGGGTACAAGAGGCCACAGCGGAGGCCGTGGAGGTGCTCGAGTTAGGTCTTCATCATCTGGCCACATGCCTAATGTTGAAGCTAGGGAGGCACCGGTTTCACCTAAGACTAAGACTGGGTCTCATGATCGTGTGGCTGGGGATGACGCGCTGTCCCAAGCCATGTTACGGATTCTGGAGAGGGTCGTTGGGCCCAATACTGGTGTTGTGGGTCATAGGTCAGTTACAGAATGACTTTGGTCCAATAGAGCTGAGATTTTTAGGGGTATTGCTGGAGTTGCCCCTAATGTGGCTGAGTATTGGATTGATGCCACAGAGAGAATCATAGACAATCTCGACTGCACCCTCGAGCAGAAACTAAAGGGTGCAGTGTCACTGCTGAGAGATGAGGCTTACCAGTGGTGGCTTACGGTTAAAGAGAGCACTTAGCCCGATCGATTGACTTGGGAATTTTTCAAGACTACTTTTAGGGTAAGTATGTGGGTGCTAATTATGTGGATGCGTAGAGGAGAAAGTTTCTGAATCTAACATAGGGGGATAAATCAGTGGCGGAATATGAGGCTAAATTTTTACGATTAAGCCACTATGCACGAGGGATAGTGGCAACTGAGTACGAGAGATATGTTCGCTTTGGGGATGGCCTTAGGGATGGTTTACGAGTTCTAATAGCTCTACAGAGGGAGCAAGATTTTACTGCATTGGTTGAAAAGGCGAAGATCGCCAAGGAAGTAAAGCGCGCTGAGTGACAGAACTGTGAGAAAGAGAGAGGTAGGAACAAGGGGATTCCGAGCCCTTGCGTTCTTTTCTAAAGCCTAAGAAAAAGGCTAGAGTTGATGGTCTGGTTAGAGTTGGGACCATGTTGCTGCTACTAGACTGCAGTCTTGCACTGATTATGGAAGACGCCATCAGGGCGAGTGCTGGAAAAGGATTGAGGCATGTTTGAGACGCGGATCATTGGAGCACCATATCAGAGAGTGTCCACAGAGGTCCGATCAGATACAAGCTCCAAGTTTGGGTATTGTACAGCCACCGAGGGGTGTTCAGTAGCCACCAAGAGGTCGTGGTTAGGCCAGAGGTAGCAACAGTTTAGGTCGTGGTTAGAGGGCATCGGGCAGAGGTATTGGTCATACTAAGGCGAGGCAGCCAACTCTGGTTTATGCTGCATGTCGCCGAAAGGATGGAGATGCTCCGGATGTTATCACGGGTATGTTGTTTATCTATCATATACCTTATACTGCACTAATAGATATAGGATCTACTGACTCCTATATAGCTTGTACTGTGTCTAAGACTTTGGGTATCATGGTTGAGAGCATTATGAGTGAGTTTACTGTACTGAGTCCATTGGGGTAGTTAGTGAGGGTAAATAAACTGTTCAGATATGTTCCTTTAGAGGTTCAAGGGATTATCTTTTTGGCAGATTTGAAGGAACTTCCTTTGGGAAAATTTGATTTAATACTGGGAATGAACTAGCTGGTTAAACATTGAGTGAGCTTGGATTGTGCTACTAAATGGATGGCACTGAGAACTGGGGAGGATAACGAGGTAGTTGTAGTTGAGGAACGTCAGAATTATTTGTCGAATGTGATTTTTGCAATAAGGGCTGAGAAGTTGGTTCGTAAGGGTAGTAAGGCATACCTAACCTACATTAGTGTTTCAGATTTTGAGGTTTCTTCTGTTAAAGATATTAGAACAGTTAAAGACTTTTCGGATGTCTTTCTTGATGAGTTGCCTGGGTTACCTCCAAATCGTGAAGTTGAGTTTGGGATTGAGCTCTTGCATGGTACAACTGCAGTGTCCATCGCCCCTTATAGAATGGTACCGAACGAGCTTGTGGATCTTAAAGCTTAGATTCAAGAGTTGTTAGATCATGGGTTCATCCACCCTAGTATGTCTTCATGAGAAGCACCAGTTTTATTTGTGAAAAAAAAGGACGGGCCTATGCGTATGTGCATCGATTATCGACAACTAAATAAACTAACCATTAAAAATAAGTACCCCCTACCGAGGATAGAAAATATGTTCGACCAGTTTCGTAGAGCTTTTTTTTTCTCTAAGATTGATCTCTAATCTGGTTACCATCAACTGATGGTCAAAGAGACTGATGTATACAAGATAGCGTTTAGGACTCGTTATGGTCATTACGAGTTCTTAGTGATGCCATTTGGACTGACGAATGCACTAGCATTTTTTATGGATCTGATGAACCGTGTGTTCTAGCCCTATTTGGATTGGTTCGTAGTCGTTTTTATTGACGACATCTCAGTGTATTCGAGGATTATGGATGAACATCTCCAAGTGGTTCTGCAGATTCTGAGGGAGAAACAACTATACGCCAAGTTCAGTAACTGTGAGTTCTGGTTATGAGAGGTAACATTTTTGGGCCATGTAGTTTCTACTGAAGGGATTAGGGTTGATCCTTAACAAATTGAGGCCGTTTTGGATTGGAAGCCACCTAAGACTGTATCTGAGATCCGTAGTTTTCTAGGACTGGCAGGGTATAATAGATGTTTCGTAGAGGGGTTTTCATTGATTACAACACCTTTGACTAAACTGTTACGTAAGGGTGTGCCGTTTAACTAGATTGATACACAGCAAGAGAGCTTTAAGAAGCTCAATAAGGTATTGACCGAGGCCCCTATCTTAATACAGCCAGAATTAGGGAAAAAGTTCACTGTCTACAGTGATGCATCACATGCTGGTTTGGGATGTGTGTTGATGTAAGAGGGTAAGGTGGTAGCATATGCGTCTCGTCAGCTTAAGACTCATGAGGTGAATTACCGGATGCACAACTTGAATTTGGCCGCTGTAGTATTTGCTTTAAAAATTTGGAGGCATTACCTGTATGGTGAGAAGTGTATCATTTACACTAATCATAAGAACCTCAAGTACCTCTTCACTCAAAAGGAGTTGAATCTTAGGCAGCGTAGATGGATTGAGCTGCTTAAGGACTATGACTGTATGATTGAATACCATCCTGGTAAGGCCAATGTGGTGGTTGACACACTGAGCCGTAGGGTTATGACTGATATGAAGGTGATGTTTTCTCATCTTAGCTTATTTGATGATGGTAGTCTATTGGCTGAACTTCAGGTTAAACCGACATGGATTGAGTAGAATAAGGGTAAACAGTTGGAGGATGAGTCACTAGGTCTTCGATTCCGACAGATTGAAGGTGGTAACATATTAGATTTTGGACTAAATAGTGAAGGAGTGCTTTGTTTCCATGAGAGAATCTGTGTACCAAAGGATACTGATTTGAGGTAGTCTATACTGCGAGAGGCGCATAGTAGCCCTTATGCTACACATCCTGGTGGAAATAAGATGTACTGAGACCTTCGTGAGTTATATTGGTGGTCGGGTCTTAAGCGTGAAGTTATCAATTTCGTGAGTAAATGTCTAACTTGTCAGCAGGTTAAGGCTGAACATCAGTTACCTTCAGGGTTGCTTCAGCCAGTTAAAATTCCACTTTGGAAGTAGGAGAGAGTGACTATGGACTTCGTTAGTAGGCTGCCCCTAACACCTACTAAGAAGGATTCAGTATGGGTCATCGTGGATCATTGACCAAATCTGCTCATTTCATACCAATTTGTACTTATTACTCTTTGTAGAAGCTGGCTAAACTGTATGTGTCTGAGATAGTAAGACTGTATGGGGTACCAGTTTCTATAATAACTGATAGAGATCTTCGATTCACGTCTCAGTTCTAGAAGAAATTACATGAAGCTCTGGGTACAAGATTGGACTTCAATACTACATTCCATCCTTAGACAGATGGCCAATCAGAAAGGGTGATTTAGATACTGGAGGACATTTAAGGAGTTGCGTGATTGATTTCCGAGGCAGTTGGGAGGAGTACTTACTGCTAGCAGAGTTTGCTTATAACGATAGCTACCAGTCTAGCATACAGATGGCACCCTACGAGGCATTATACGGTCATAGCTGTCGTACACCTTTTGTAACATCCCGAAATAGGGCCTAAATGGAATAATGGTTGTAAAACCATGAATTCGAGGTCAAAAAACTTTAGTCTGATTAAGTTTTAAGGTTTATTCATTGATTGAATAATTGTGTAAAAATTTCGTGAGGAAATTTTATGTATAAGTGCCTAATTTGATAATTAGGACTAAATTGTAAAATTAGAAAAATGTGTGTTCTAGATAATAAAAGGGATTTAATTGAAATGGGTTCTTAAAGAGGAGGTCCTTATTTATAAATTAGACCATTTTATTTAAGTTTGGAAAAAAATGGGCAAGAGTAGGACAAATTTGAAAGAAAAGCCTTTAAGGGCATTTTGGTCATTTAGTAATTAAAAGAATTAAAAAGGGAAAATAAAGTAAAAATTGGTCCATCTTCTTCATGGAGGCCGAATATAGCATGGGGGACGCCATGGTTAGGGTTTCCAAGCTTTTCAAGCTCAATATTAAGTCCGTTCTAGCCTCGTTTTTAATTTTCTTTATGTTTTTGGAGTCCCGGTAACTTGATTTAGCTTATTGTAGAAATAATTCATGATAGGGTTCATATTTGGAAAAACACTCATAGGTTAGATGTGTTTATTTTGATGTTTTATGGTAGAATATGAAGCTTGAAATTATGTTAAACAAGTTTTACTAAGCGATTTTAAGTTAAAACGAGTAAAACAACATAATCGGTAAAAATACCTGATAGAGTGGGAATTTGATTTTGCCATAAAAGGGAAAAATGTTCAGTGTATCATAAAACATAAGAAAAATAGATAAATTTTAATTTCCGAGCCTAGGGGCAAACTTGTAATTCTACAAAGGTTTAGGGGCAAAATTGTAATTTTGCCAAAGTTTGAGTTAGGGAATTTTTTGAATATTAAATTAATTAAATAAGTGAAATATGATGTTTTAGATCCTGAAAAGTGAGATTTGGACCTAGAACGGGAGAAAAATCGAAAATCGGGAAAGTTGGTAAAATGGTCATTTTGGTATCGAGGTAAGTTCATATGTTTAATAAACATTTAATTATGCATATTTGAATAATAAATTGATATTTTGGCCATAAATACTTTAGTATTGAGTTTCAGATATAATGATTAATGTTCGATAATAATTCGATATTGGAAAGAGAACTTGTATAATTTATATCTAAGACCATATTTTGTATTATGGCTTTGTATGATAACAAGAAAGTATTGAATAGCACAGTTTGATGAGAATAAGTTAAGTTGATGATATGATGAGATTGAGAATGCAAGTATGTAAGTTGAGTAGCATTTTATTATTATGCAATTATTGTTATTAGTATTGTTATTATTGAGTTATGCGACTAACCTTGAGAATTTCAGCAAGTATGTTTCAGCTATGACTTGACAAGGCATTGATATCTCAAAGTCCATGGTTGTACCATGGCAATTAAGGAAGAACTGACGAAAAAGTTCATGGTCATAACATGGCATTTAAGGAGGAATTGATGGTTAAGGATACCATGTCAAGACATGGCATTGGTAAGGCAAGGATCCCGTGTAAGACCATGTTAAGACATGTCATCGGCATTGATTAAGTACTCCATGTAAGACCATATCAAGATGTGGCATTGGCACTAAGAGAAGGATACCATGTAAGACCATGTTTGGGAAAATGACATTTGGTAAGACAAGGATACCATGTAAGACCATGTTTGGAACATGGCATTTGGTAAGATAAGGATATCATGTAAGACCATGGCAAGGCATAGCATTGATAAGTTCTATAAGGCAAGGAAATCTTGTAAGACCATGCCAAAGCATGGAATTGGTAAGTTCTATAAGGTAAGGAAATCATGTAAGACCATGTCATGACATGGCATTGATGAGTTACTATAAGGTAAAGCTCCCAATTAAGACCATGCTAAGGCATGGCATTGGTGAGTTCATAAGGCAAGGATACCACGTAAGACCATGTCAAGACATGGCAATGGTAAGTTTAAAAAGGAAAAGGTTCTCGAGTAATCCAAAGAGTAAGTCAAAGAAACGACAAGGTGAGAACATGAAGAAAGAGTACAGGTATGTATTTAACGCTTATTTAATATTGAGATTGTAAGTAATTGAGATTATCAAGTAAGTGATGAGTTTTCAGTTATGCTTGTGACACTTTATGACATGATTGGCAATATGCCTATATTATGAAAGAGTACTCATGTGTTAAGTAAGATGTTGCAGGTATGCAAGCAAGCTATTAAGTAAGGTGCCTTTTGTATTCTGAGCCTTTGGTAAGGTTACCGATGAGTAAGAGGGGAAAGTAAGAACTAAACATTATTTAAGTAGTTTATGACAGTATAGTAGTAAGCTAAATTGATTGCTAATGCTTATTATTTTACATGGGAACTTACTAAGCTTTATAAGCTTACTTCTTTCACTTTCCCATGTTTCAGATTACTTAAAAGCAAGCTCGGGTTGGAGGTTGTTGGAGATCACTTCACACGATCGACTATCAAGTTACCAAATGGGTATCTTCGTTTACAAACGTTCTAGTTTATGGCATGTATAGAGACTTAGCCATTTTGTATGTATGTCCTTATGATATGGATAAAGAATGGTATGTAAATATTTGATAATGATTAGCTATTGAAATGGCTAATGAAGAACATGTTTCGGTGTTATGTATGCCTAAATGGTAGTTAATACAAAGAAATCACGAAAAAGTGAAATTAGCATTAAAACAGTATTAAATAGCAGCAGTGATGTGATCTTGAAAAATCACGACAAGTAGTAGAAATAAAATTAGGTGATGAAAGGCATATAGAATTAAATATTATTGAGTCTATTTTCATATGAAAGAAACATAGTAAGCAAAAGAAGTATATATTAAGAGATATTTGAATTTTAGTGAGACAGGGTCAGAGCAATTTCTGAATCCTCTGTTCTAACTTTATAAATTCACTAAAAATTGTAAAAAATATTATGAGCTATAGTTTATATTTATAGATTCTTTAGTGAATCTACTTTCAAGAGAAACAAACAGCATGGTTATTTGAATTCTGTACAGGGAGAAAATTGATTCATAGTGAGGAGAGGTCAGAGTAGTCGAATAGTGCAATAGGGAAAACTTTAACTAATAAATTGTACTAATTGGCTAGACCAAAAATTATGGAAAAAAATTGATAAGAAGATATACGAGTATAGTTTCAGGGAAATTTTACAAATTTAAATTTTGAGTTTTTTTACTCTAGTTATGATTTATTTACTGACTATGATGCAGGTGGAAAGTTTTATGAGGAATATTGAAATAAATTGTTTTGATTTGTCTAAGTATTCAGAAAGTTTTTAATGTTCCTGGTTTGGTCCCAAACCATTTCAATTGTGTTTTTTAGGGTCTCGAAGGCCCTTTTTCGGGACATATTGAATGAATGTAAATAAATTAATTTTAAAAGCAAATTTTATGCCCCGAATTAGTAAGTTAAGTCAGGTAACGCCTCGCGCTCGACTCCGGTGACGGTCACGGGTAAGGGGTGCTACATTTATTGGTATCAGAGTAAAGGTTTAGTCGGTTCTCGAAATATTCAGTATGAGTAAGAGTCTATCTATACATTCTATATTGAACTATGATAGTGTGACGACTCTCTACCCAGATATAAAATATTTTGTCAGACAGATGTGCACTCCAACCGAGCTAAGTTTGATGGTACAGACAGTATGTTTATGATGAGTTGAGGCTCATAAAATGTCAAAACAATGGTTCATGATGTTTATGTGATAATAAATAAATTATGAATAATAATTGTTCGGGAAATATGAAAGATGAGATAAGATGAAAGGAAAGTTTATATTGAGATAAGTGTTCATGTTAAATTGTCATTTGTATGATGCTATATGTATAACTAGAGAAGTTAAGTGAATGCTATGAGTAATTTTACTTGAGATTTATGAATGCATGTGTAAGTGCACTAATATGTATAAGATGATCATAAAGTCATTGTATTATGAACGTGCATGTTAAGTTGCTTGAAGCAAATTGTATAACTGTGATAATATTTTAATATGATGAGTGTTAAGTTATATGCATGAATATGTAAGAGGTAAGTCAGAGGTGTTACAACCTCACCCCCCTTATTAGCAAGGTAATTCAGAATGAGATTTCATGAAATTCAGATTGAATAGGCTAAAGTGGAAAACTAAAGAGTTCAGTGACATGTTTATTGATGATGTAATCAGAGTCGAGAATGATTTAGCAAATGAACACAGTTGCAGAAAGGATGCTAGGTTAATAATAAAATCATCCGGATAATTGAAATGTCACAGTAAAAGAAAGGTCAGGCTCAGCTAATGCACTCATTCAAGTATGATGTGTAAGGTATATGATTGTTAGATTTTCTTCCGAAGAAATTCCAACTGTGAATGGGATAATGTGAATTCAGTAATGACAGAATTAGACAGAGGAATAATAATTGAGCCGTATTAATAGTTAAATGTAGAGTTTATAGTTGAGAAATTATAGAAAAATCTTTTTCGACTATTATATGTGTCTATTTACTTTCAGAGATATATATAAATATATGCGAGATCATAGATGCAATTCTTGCAGTATGAGAATGTTAGTTAAATTTACAGACAGATGAAAGCATTATAGTTTGTTTGAGCTATGATTGATATTGCTCTATCTATTCTAGTTTTCTACTTCAGCGTGTAGATGGAAGGTAGACAGTAAGATCTATATGATGTTAGTGATCTGTATTGTTAACTATTGCTTAATGAAAGTAAAGGAAAATTTTATGGCTTCTGTCATAGTTGTTTCAAGTGCTTATGAGTATTATCCTTTCCTTTTGGAAATTTTCTGAGATGCCATTGAAACCTTAACTGTTCTACATGAGATGTGGTTACCAGGAATTCTATGTAGCTCCATGTTCTGAGATTTTATTATCTCAGTTTTATTAATAAATTACTGTTCAAAGTATCAGCCATGAGACATTAGCAAAAAGTGCTCTATTGATGAAAATGGTTTCTTCTTATTATGAGTATGTTTATGATGATTACGAGTTCAGGCCTGATAATGAAAGTACAGAGATATAGTTATTAGAGGTATAAAGATTCTGCTTTTGCACTGGCTGTTATTGAAATTTGTGTTTAAATCTCTTAGATGATCAACATGTTTTATTTTCACCCGGGACATTATTTATGAAAGTAATTGAGAAGTCAGTCTTATTACGGCATTATGATTTTTGAGTAGTATGAGTATTGTGACCTCAGTGTACTTTAGTTCATACATGTGTATTGATTTTCATTTTTTGCATAATCTTGATATATATATCAGTGAGTTAAAGACAGAATGCTATGTTCTTTCGACTTATGCAGTAATAATGATTTGTGATTAGCTCTTTGAAGAAATCACCACATAATGTATGTTTGAGATATCATGACAGCATAGAAAAGAACAGTTTTTGAAAAGTTATTGTCTTTTAGTTGAGACTAATTCAGTTGAGCAGTTGATTGAGTTATATGTATGTTTGAATTATTAATGGCTTCAAAGGTAAATGCTGATTTTTCATGTATAAATAGATAAATGACCCGAGTAAATAGTACATATTCTAGAGGTTATGGTACAGAGTTGTATACGCATATTAGACTGGTTGCATCAGAGGTATATTTTTGCAAATCCAAGTTGTTTGATTGTTAAAGTTCTCATTTTATGAAGTTTAGTTTGACTTGAATTCATACTAATAAAGTATAAATAGTTGAAGATATTGACAATTGAAGTATCCATTATGATTCAGCTTGGTTTGAATAAAGAGTTTATGGTTTCTAGAAATGTGTTAATGAGAAATCAAGAGATTTTGAAACAATTATGATGCCTAGCACAGTGATAATTATTTGATTATTTGAGAAGTACAGAGATGGATGATAACTTGAGCTAGCTATATTAGTAAGAGTATGAAATGTTATGTACCAGACTTTGAATCCGATACCTGAACTTTTAGAGAGTTGATTTTCAAGTATCTCAGAAGCTATTACAGTTAGTATTGATGTTTGTGTGAAAATGTAAGGGTATTTCGAAGAATTGTGCAACAGAATTAGCATTATCACCGAAAGGTTAAATGAGCTATGGTTGATTGCTCGAAGAAGTTTGTGTATTCTTCTCAGTACGAATGAGTTTTTCTACTGAAGGATTATCTGAGTTATTCATTTTGAGGTTGTCAATTCATTCAGAGTGTAAATTTTAGTTGTTATGGTTGGAATTCTAGGGTTTCACCATGACTTCAAAAGAAAGCTACAGTAAGTTTTGACCATGAGATTGCTAAATGTTACTGCATGTCACCTTTGTACTGATAGTTGAATTAAGGAAGAGAAATTCGTAGAATTAAATTGAGCAGAAAGGATTAGAGGAAAGTGAAAATTAATTACAGAAATCAGAGATAAATTATCAAAAATTGTATATAGAATCGAAAGGTAAGAATATTGACACTCAAAAGAGAAACAAGTATTTTTTTTGAAAGTACCTTAGTGGCAGAGAATTTCCATTTTGGTAAGAAAAGAAGAGTTAGTTGCGTTTCATCAGAGAGTATGAGGTTAATGATAAAATAAGGTCAGTTATTTATCAGTAGGTATTCCAGTTCAGAGCCTTAGTTTAAGAAGTAAAATGTTAGGTATGCCAAGACTGAATGAGAATTTTAAAGTGTTGCTGGAAATCAATTTCAAATCCATTTGTAGGTAAGATTTTCGGGGACGAAAATCCTTAAAGGGGGGACAAATGTAAAATCCTGAAACAGGGTCTAAACAGAATAGTGGTTGCGAAACCATGAATTCAAGGTCAAAAAAATTTATTCCGATTAAGTTTTAAGGTTTATTCATTGATTGAATAATTGTGTGAAAATTTCGTGAAGAAATTTTATGTATAAGTGCCTAATTTGATAATTAGAACTAAATTGTAAAATTAGCAAAATGTGTGTTCTAGATAATAAAGAGAATTTAATTGAAATGGGTTCTTAAAGAGGAGGTCCTTTTTTAGTAAGTAGATCATTATATTTATGTTTGGACAAAAATGGGCAAAAATAGGACAAATTTGAAAGAAAAACCTTTAAGGGCATTTTGGCCATTTAGTAATTAAAAGAATTAAAAAAGGAAAATAAAGCCAAAATTGGTCTATCTTCTTCATCAAGGCCGAATATAGCATGGGGGAAGCCATGGCTAGGGTTTCCAAGCTTTCCAAGCTCAATATTAAGTCTGGTTTAGCCTCGTTTTTAATGTTCTTTACGTTTTTGGAGTCCCGGTAACTTGATTTAGCTTATTGTAGCAATAATTCATGCTAGGGTTCATATTTGGAAAAATATCCATAGGTTAAATGTGTTTGTTTTGATGTTTTATGGTAGAATATAAAGCTTGAAATTATGTTAAACAACTTTTACAAGCGATTTTAAGTGAAAACGAGTAAACGACATAATCGGTAAAAATACTTGATAGAGTGGGAATTTGATGTTGCCATAGAAGGGAAAAATGTTCAGTGTGTCATAAAACATAAAAAAAAAATGGATAAATTTTAATTTCTGAGCCTAGGGCAAAATCATAATTCTGCAAAGGTTTAAGGGCAAAACTATAATTTTGCCAAAGTTTGAGTTAGGGAATGTTTTGAATAGTACATTAATTAAATAAGTGAAATATGTTGTTTTAGATCCCGAAAAGTGAGATTTGGACCTAGAACGGGAGAAAAACTGAAAATTAGGAAAGTTGGTAAAATGGTCGTTTTGGTATCGAGGTAAGTTCATATGTTTAATAAACATTTAATTATGTATATTTGAATGATAAATTGATATTTTGGCCATAAATGCTTTAGTATTGAGTTTCAGATATAATGATTAATAGTCGATAATAATTCGATATTGGAAAGAGAACTTGTATAATTTATATGTAAGACCATATTTTGCATTATGGCTTTGTATGATAATAAGAAAGTATTGATTAGCATAGTTTGATAAGAATAAGTTAAGTTGATGATATGATGAGATTGAGAATGTAAGTATGTAAGTTGAGTAGCCTTTTATTATTATGCAATTATTGTTATTAGTATTGTTATTATTGAGTTATGCAACTAACCTTGAGAATTTGAGTAAGTATGTTTAAACTATGACTTAACAAGGCATTGATATCTCAAAGTCCATGGTTGTACCATGGAAATTAAGGAAGAATTGACGGAAAAGTCCATGTTCATAACATGGCATTTAAGGAGGAATTGACGGTTAATAATACCATGTAAGACCATGTCAAGACATGGCATTGGTAAGGCAAGGATCTCGTGTAAGACCATGTCAAGACATGGCATCGGCATTGATTAAGTACTCCATGTAAGACCATATCAAGATGTGACATTAGCACTAAGATAAGGGTACCATGTAAGACCATGTTTGGAACATAGCATTTGGTAAGACAAGGATACCATGTAAGACCATGTTTAGAACATGGCATTTGGTAAGATAAGGATATCTTGTAAGACCATGCCAAGGCATGGCATTGATAAGTTCTATAAGTCAAGGAAATCATGTAAGACCATGCCAAGGGATGGCATTGATAAGTTTTATAAGGCAAGGAAATCATGTAAGACCATGTCAAGACATGGCATTAATGAGTTATTATAAGGCAAAGGTCCCATGTAAGACCATGCCAAGGCATGTCAATGGTGAGTTCATAAGGCAAGGATGCCACGTAAGACCATGTCAAGACATTGCAATGGTAAGTTCAAAAAGGAAAAGGTTCCCGAGTAATCCAAAAAGTAAGTCAATGAAACGACAAGGTGAGAACATGAAGAAGGAGTACATGTATGCATTTAAGGCTTATTTAATATTGATATTGTAAGTAATTGAGATTATCAAGTATTAAGTAAGTGATGAGTTTTCAGTTATGCTTGTGACATTTTATGGCATGATTGGCAATATGCCTATATTATGAAAGAGTACTCATGTGTTAAGTGAGATGTTGCAGGTATGTAAGCAAGCTATTAAGTAAGGTGCCTTTTGTATTTTGAGCCTTTGGTAAGGTTACCGATGAGTAAGATGGGAAAGTAAGAACTAAACATTATTTAAGCAAATTATGACAGTATAATAGTAAGCTAAATTGATTACTAATGCTTATTATTTTACATGTGAACTTACTAAGCTTTATAAGCTTACTTCTTTCACTTTCCCATGTTTTAGAGTACTTAAAAGCAAGTTCAGGTTAGAGGTCATCGGAGATCACTTCACACTATCGACTAGCAAGTTACCAAATGGGTATCTTCGTTTACAAACGTTCTAGTTTATGGCATGTATAGGGACTTAGCCATTTTGCGTGTATGTCCTTATGATATGGCTAAAGAATGGTATGTAAATATTTGATAATGATTAGCTATTGAAATGGCTAATGAAGAACATGTTTAGGTGTTATGTATGCCTAAATGGAAGTTAATACAAAGAAATCACAAAAAAGTGAAATTAGCATTAAAATAGTATTGAACAGCAGTAGTGATGTGATCTTGTAAAATCAACAAGTATAGTAGAAATGGAGTTCAGTGATGAATAAGATATATAATTAAAGGTTATTGAGTCTATTTTCATATGAAATAAACAAAGTATGCAAACGAAGTGTATATTAAGAGATATTTGAATTTTAGTGAGACAGGGTTAGAGCGATATCTGAATCCCCTGTTATAACTTTATAAATTCACTAAACACTGTATAAAAAGAATTAGAAGTTATAGTTTATATTTCTAGATTCCTTAGTGAATCTACTTTCAAGAGAAATAAAAATCATTGTTATTTGAATTCTGTAGAGGGAGAAAATTGATTCATAGTGAGGAGAGGTTAGAGTAGTCGAACAGTGCAACAAGGGAAACTTTAACTAATAAACTGTACTAATTTGCCAAAAATTCTGGAAAAAATTAGTAAGAAGATATATGAGTCTATTTTTAGGGAAAATTCACGAATTTAAATTTTAAGTTTTGTGACTCGAGTTATGATTTACTTACTGACTATGATACAGGTGGGCAGTTTTATAAGGAATAATGAAATAAATTGTTTTGATTTGTGTAAGTATTCGAAAAGTTTTTAATGTTCCTGGTTTGGTCTCGAACCATTTAAATTGCATGTTTTAGGGTCTCGAGGGCCCTTTTTAGGGATATATTGAATAAATTTAAATAAATTAATTTTAAAAGGAAATTTTATGCCCCGAATTAGTAAGTTAAGTCAAGTAACGCCTCGTGCTCGACTCCGGCGACGGTCTCAAGTAGGGGTGTTACACCTTTGTGTTGGACTGAGTTGGGCGAGCTGTATGTTCTGGGCGCTGAATTAGTTTTTGATACCGAGGATAAAGTTAGATTGATTCGGGATCAATTGAAGGTGGCATCAGACAGACAGAAGTCGTATGCGAATCTGATGCGTAAAAAGATTGAGTATTCTGTGGGGGACTTTGTTTTTCTCAAGGTCTCACCATGGAAGAAGGTACTTAGGTTTAGACGTAAGGGCAAGTTGAGCCCTAGGTTTATTGGGCCTTACCGCATACTGAAACGGGTGGGACCAGTTGCCTATCAGTTAGAGTTACCTCCAGAGTTAAACCAGATTCACAATGTGTTCCACGTCTCCATGCTAAGGCATTATCGCCGTGATCCTACGCATGTTATTTCAGTTGAGGAGGTTGAGGTTAGGCCAGACCTAACTTTTGAGGAGGAGCCGGTTCAGATATTGGATCGTGATGTAAAGGTTTTAAGGAGGAAGTCTATCCTACTGGTTAAGGTTCTTTGGTGTAACCACAGCTCTGAGGAGGCCACGTGGGAACCTGAGGAGGTGATGCGACAACAATACCCTTATCTGTTTTGCTCAGGTAAAATTTCGAGGCTGAAATTTCCTTTTAGAGGGTAGAGTTGTAATGCCCCAAAAATCCTAAGTATTTATTTTTGTATGTTTATGTTAAACAACTGCATGTCTACTTCAGTGGTTAAGTGTCCTGGGAGGAGTCTGAGAAGTCTTGGGTTCAAGACTTGGCTTGTACAAAATTTTTGTCTTAAATGGATAAACCCCTGTCTCTAGTCAGTAGTCTTTTAAGTAAATGTGGGTATTTCATGTCAGAAAGGGCCTGCTGATCTAGGGGATAAGTTGCGTGTCATTGTTACTGAAGGCTTTGAGTTCGAGTCCTGCTATGCACAATGATGTGTTTTATTTTTTTGCTAGGGTCGTGTGGAAGTTCTAGTCAACCTGAACTACTGAAGAGTTGTGGTGGAATTTGAATTAGGTGGTTGAGGGAGGAGTGGACGGTTTTGAGTGATTTGGGGAGAAAAATTTTGGATTTTGAAAGGAGTGGGAGAGTTAGTGTCGAATGTGAACTCCTGCTTCTCAGGATTTTCGGCTTAGGTTGGTTTTTCTCTCTATTTTCGATTTCCGTCGACCCTTTTCCCCATTGTGCCAAATTTTGCTTCTAGTTTTTGCTGCTTCCCGTCTTGTCATTTTCTCTTTTTTTAAGGCCGATTAATGCTAAGGATCATTTGGGTTATCGCATTTTTTGTTTATTTCGAGTTTGCTTTTCCCTAGAGTTCTCTTGTTGACTGATTGCTTCCTTTTCTCTCCCTCTCAATCGGTTCTTAACAGTCACCCTCTCCCTTGGTGCTTGGGCTAAATACCTCTTCTCTTCCCCTATCTTGTCTTTTGATTTTTGGGCAAATCCCTCTTCTAATCTGCTTGCTTCCCTGCCGATTTTCCCTTCTCTGTTTCTTCCTCTTTTCCTTCAGCAGGCTGTGCATCTTCTTGCACATTTCTTTGGTCGAATATTGATAGGTACGTCTCTGCTCTTCTTCTATCCCCTTTTGGCTTTTGGCTTTTCACTTTTCTGAGCACCATTTCTCTTCTTTTCCTCTTCTTGCCATTACCCCTCTGTTTACTTTTTCAGTTTAATCCTCCTCTTCGACTTTTTGTTCGTTGCATCACTGATTTACACTCTGCTCTGTCATTGTTTGGTAAGTGTTTTAGGTTCTTGTTGTAACAATTCATAAGTTACTGAATGAGGGTGGTATTGAGCGGTAAGTTCAGTCGAGATTGTATTATAATCCAAGTATAGGTTTAATAAAAAGGTTGTGACTTTCGTGTAGGTGGAGATCAAGGTTGATTGGTGCGTCTCCTAAGAACTAAAGGTGCGATTTCGATTGCTTTTTGGTAAGGAGGTGGCTATTGTGATTGATTTGGAACTTCATTAGGTTCCATTTGATTTATGAGTTAGGTAACTAATTAAATGACAATCGGATTGAATCCAGGTATAAGAGTTTTCGGAGTGCGGTTAACTTCAAATCACAATCAGGTGTGTACAAACACAACTCTGACTATAGAAAACGGCAAAAGCTGGAATAAGTGAGCGTCGACACCGCATGGGCGTGCTTGCGGCTGTATGGGTAGAACACGTGAATAGCCATGAGTGATTTCATGGGCTGAGGCCGTATTGGGCCATATATAGAGTTGGGCGGTGTGGGCCCCACATGGGTGAGCCACACGGACGTGTAGAAATATTTTGGCCAGGCTATGTAATCTACATAGCCATGGCCATTTCTAGGCTATGTGAGCCACACAGGCGTGTGGGCCCACATGGGCCAGCAATATGGGTCGTGGGCCCATTATCAATGTTTGACTGTTAAGGTTGCACAGGTCACCCGAGACGACTGTGGACCTACTGTTGGGTCGGTAAGTTTACCTAGACTCCTTATTTGATAAAATGACTGTTTTGCCCCTACGTGATGTATGACTATATTATAGTATGCTATTTTAATTACATTGAGTACATGTGAAATATTATGATATGGCACGACATGTTGCATGATGCATTGCATGGGGATGGGTTTAATATGATTAGAGGAAGTGTACTGTACTAGCAGCTCTGTTGCAAATACTTTTTAGTGCCACAACTGGTACTACTTGGAGTGTAGTGATAAGTGGATTGATTATATCCCCACATGGAGTGTAGGGCTGGACAGAGATGGAGTGTAGAGGCCGGCTGGGTAGGATTTCTTGATTTCATATTTGTACCATTACTGTCACTGAGACGGGCTTAGGCCCAAATTGATACTGATATTGTAATGGGCTAATGCCCTAACTGAAACTGAACTATTATTGAAATTGGCTTGTTGCTTGATATGGAATTACACACTGAGTTTCCGTAAACTCACCCTTCTGCTTTTCTGTACAGGTAATCCCCAAGTTTAGGCAGATCGATGCTGCGAGGGACTCAAAGGCGGCCACACAACCGCATTTACTTTCATATTTGCTTTATTTTTATAGTAATTTAATTTTTGGGTATTTTACTGTAATAAGGCCTTTATGGATTTTAACTTTAATTTGGGATTTTTATTTTCTTTAGTTTATAACTGAGTACGTCAGGAAAACTCGAGTTTTCAAAAGAAACGATGTTTTTACAAAGTAAACGCAAGTACGCAACTGTTTTAAAAAGCTTCCGCTATAAAATGATATTATGATTAATAACATTTTTAAAGTAACTGCTTTTTAAATAGTGACGCAAGTTTTGAAATGAATGACATATCTCAGAATCATCATTAGAAATACACAAAGAGGTTAAATGTATTAAAGGTTTTCATCAGTATAACACTTTACGAAAAAAACTTCAATGTGGCATTACCGAATTCAGCCATAACGTCTAGGCTGGGTTTGGGGTGTTACAGACCAGCACCTCTACCCGATGCTCTTTGACCATGGCCCAACTGATTACCACCTCTGACTTGGCCATGTCTTCTCGGAGGCTACTGAACTACTCTCGATGGTGGTGCAGTACCTATGCCAGAAGCTTGCATCTGATCGGACCTCTGCGGACAATCCCTAATATGGTGCTCCAAAAAACTGCACCTCAAGAATGCTCCAGTCTTTTTCCAACACTCGCCCAGATGGAGTCTACCACAATCAGTACACGGTGGCTGTCCAATATCAGCAACAGGGTCCCCAACTCTGGTTGGCCCATCAACCCTGGCCTTTTTCTTAGGCCTCTGAACAGAACTCGTGGGCTCCTAATCCCTCTTGCTCCTACCCCTCTCTAGGTTCTAGCGCTCAGCGTGCTTTACTTCCTCTGTGATCTTTGCCTTATCAACCAATGCAGCAAAATCTCACTCCCTCTGTGGAGCTATCATAACCCTCAAATTATCCCTGAGGCTATCCTCGAAGCGAACACATCGCTCGTACTTTGTGGCCACCATACCTTGCGCATAGCGGCTCAGTCACAGAAATTCGGCCTCATACTCGGCCACTGATCTATCCCCCTGGGTCAAATTCAAGAACTCTCTCTTAGGGGCATCCACATAATTGGCACCCACAAATTTCCCCTGGAAGGTAGTCTTAAAGAATTCCCAGGACAGTCGATCAAGCTGAGTGTCGTTCTTAACCGTAAGCCACCACTGATAAGCCTCATCTCTCAGTAGCGACACTGCACCCTTTAGTTTTTGTTCAAGGGTGCAGCCTAGATCGTCCATGATCCTCTTTGTTGCCTCAATCCAGTACTCAGCCACATTAGGGGCAACCCTAACGACGCCCCTGGATATCTCAACTCCATTAGACCGGAGTCGCTTCATAACTGACCCGCGACCTCCAACTCCAGTGTTGGGCCTAGCGACCCTCTTTAAAATCTTTAAAATGGCCTGGGACAGTACGTCATGCCCAACCATACGATCATGAGACCCAGACCCAGTTTTAGTAACAAGCGAAGTTGGTGTCTCACTAGTATCCAAATTAGGCAGATTGCTAGATGACGAAGACCCAACTTGAACACCTCTACGCCCTCTACCATGGCCTCTTGTACTCCATCTGCAAGTACCTCTTGTGCTTATTACTTATTCATATTTTATCTGTATTAATAGTTTTATGCATCAGTTTACAGTTCCAGTATTTATTAAAAGATATTTTATGAAAATAGTATCAGAAGTGTAAAGTTTATTTCATATTTCGCAGTATCAATCGATGTTTATCGGTTTTACTACAGTATCAGTATAGACTAACTTAAGTGTTTTCAATTCAGTCTATCTATAGTAGTCTCAATATATACTATCTATAGTAGTTTTAGTTTAAAACATATAACAATTCTAGTGAACTTACCAGATCGGCGCCGGAGACTCGGTGTAGCACACATCTAATCGAAAAAATATTTTTCAGTCATCCAGAAATTAATACTTTTTTAAAAAAACCATATTTTTAAACCCAAATCCACAGTCGAGTTTTGCAACCTGGTTCTGATACTACTAAATGTAACACCCCAAACCCGGCCTGAACATTATGGCCGAATCTGGCGATGTCACATTGAAGTGTTTTTCCTAAAACAAGTTGTTATTAAAGAAAAACCTTCTTTTTTATTAGTCATCCTTTTTTTATTACCTTTCATTGATTGTAAGATGTGTCATTCATTTTCAAAACATGATTCATTATAAAAAAGCTTTTTACTTTTAGGTCGTTATTAATTATCAAAACATCACTTATCGCGAAAGCTTTAAAAAGAGTATGTGTATTTGTGTGTAATTTGTTAAAAAGGTTTGACTTTTGAAAACTCGATTGTCCCTACTACTAATAGTTATAAATCAAAACAATAAAAATCCCAAATAATCCATGAAAATCTAAGAGGCCATTATTACAACAAATACCTCAAAATAAAATCAAAATTATAATTAATTACTAATATAGAATGAAATGAGTCGTGTGGCCACCGTTGAGTCCTCCGCCGCACCGATCCACCTATGTCTAGGGATTACCTGTACAGTTAAAACAAAAGGGTGAGTTTACGAAAACTCGGTTTTTAATCTTATATAGAAAAAATAGACAGACATAACGCAATCACAGTCTGGGCCTAAGCCCTTTTCAGAATCAGTGACAGTATCAGCTTGGGCTTTAACCCATCTCAGTACAAAGGTAGTAATGCATTTGGGCCTTGGCCCCTTACAGTACCAGAAATTAGTACAATATCAAATTATGCAGTATCCAAGTCTTACCCAGTCAGCCTCTACACTCCATCTTCGTCCAACCCTACACTCCATATATGGATATAATCAACCCACACATCCCTATACTCCAAAAAGTACTGAATGCGGCACTACACAGTAGTTTGCAGGTGAACTGCCAGTAAGTTAGCTCGAAGCCATTCAGTACACTTCCTTCGATCCATATATACCCATCCCCATGCAATGTATCATACAATCATGTCATGCCAAATCATGGTATCATATATGTATTCAGTATAGTTTTAACAGCATGCTCAAAATACAGTCGTACATGTATATACATAAAGTACATGGATATAACAGTCATTCAGTCAATCAGGGATCTGGGTAATCTTACCGACCCTACAATAGGTCCACAGTCGACTCGGGCGACCCGTGCAACCTTAGCAGTCAAACAGTGAAAATGGGCCCATAAGCCCATATAATTTGCCCATGTAGGCCCACACACCCGTGTGGCCCACAAGGCCCAAAATGGCCTTAGCCTTGTGGATCACACGACCTGGCCCACTATTCCCAACACCCGTGTGGGGCCCACACGGCCTAATTTGGGCTGGCCCATGAATCGCACATCACCTGCCTTGTCGATCACACGCCCGTGTCTGATCACAGGCATACCGCACAGGCAGCTACACGTCCGTGTTGCATCGACTTTCACATTTTTCAGCTTTTCACTGATTTCTATTCCTAGAGTCGTGTTTACACACCTAGTATTGGTTCAAAGGTAGCGCAACCACGAGTACTCTAGCACCTATTATTGATCATTATCACATCAATTAAATCATTTAAAACGCTATTCGATCAAAAAAATTGGCAAGGTATTTTAGCCCCAAACTGTTAAACCCCTTACCTTGAACGAACACTGGTGACTTCACACCTCAACAGCACCAGTCAAAATTCCTGCAGTCGTCTAATGATCTCTTAAGCACGAAACACTTCATTTAGTCAATGATTCAACAACCCAAAAATAAATATGTATTAATAGTACTTACCGGTTGCTTGAACCACGGCTAAGAATCACAATTGTTTTACTAGAACGAAGAAAATGAAGAAAAGGGTTGAAGAAGACCACTTACCTGATAGAACAGAGTGGAATACAGTTCAGCAAAGCAAACTGATCGAACCGAGAAAGGTAACCAGCAACTGAAACAGAAAAAAATCGAGATGGGAAAACAAGGGTGGCATCAGAAGTAAAAAGAAAGAAAATAGAAGGCAACACAAACGAAAACGACAGAGAAAGAGGGTAGGGAGTCGCTAGAAAAGAGAGGAAATGGTGGTTTAGAGAAAAAGGGAAAGCCAAATTTTTCCCAAATGATTCCCAATTAGACTATTAACTCCCTCACCCCTTAATTTTCTCCCTATATCCCTAATTTCACTCCTAAAATCGTCCATCACATCTCTTCAACAAATGAATTCAAACCTCACTCAAACACTACAGTATTTTACTTCCATTAAAAGTCCCTTACGGCATAAATAGCAAAAAAAAAAACACTCCCTTGCACGCATAGAGACTCGAACTCACGACCACTAGCATTTTAACACTCCACCTAACCACCAGACTAGTAGGCCCATTCTGACATATTTTACCAGCATTTATTTATAAGCCTACTGATTAGAGATAGGGGTTTATTCACTTAAAAAAAAAATTTTGCCCAAGCTAAGGCTTGAACCCAAGACTTCTCAGACACTTTCTAAGACACTTAACCACTTAAGCAGACATGTATTTGTGTCAGAATTACATAGAAATGATTATATAAACTTTGGGGCGTTACAACTCCGATGCCCAAGACAAAGCATCTCCCCAATTGGACTTAATAGGCGACAGATTAGTCTTTTAATTGGCTTTCACATTTCTAATTAGACTGAGGACATGTTTAGGTTCATCTAGTAATATAATTCATATTTCTGTATTACAATTCAACCACATAATATCACTTAGTATTAGTTAAACATTACACAACCGGTGAGCAATATTTGCTTTCATTTTGCTTTGCGTGTAAAAAACATTATGAGGACACTTATACAAAATATATTAATATAATCAATGAATTTGTTTTATTAACCAACCTGTTCGAAAAAATTAAAAGTGTACTTAGACAAAAATACTAAACTTAAGGCACTAGATCTAACACAAACATCAAAGAGGACCTTAATTGTTGTGAGAAACACAACACTGGTGCATGTGTGTGACAACATTGAACCTCCTTCACCTTAAGAAAGTAAACTTCAATAAAAACTCAACTTGGAGCAATCTATCATCGAAGTCGTGACACTAAGCATATGATGTCGTGAAACTAAGCCTCGAAGTCAAAACTACAAGCCCTCGAGGTCATGAATCTAAGCCAATTGTTGAAGTGAAGAAACCTAATGGCCAATGTTGTCAAGGTCGTGACACAATAGTGAAGAAACCCAATGGCTAATGTCGTCGAGGTTGCGACACCTGCATCGCAAAACCAAGTGATCCAAGCTTGTGCCTCCTGTCATGGGTGTCATGACACCAAAGATTGGGTGTCACGACATTGAAGTCTAATGGGTTAAAAACTATAGGGGAAATTTTGTGTCCAAACAAGCTTAAGTCAATTTTCATTTGAAGGCATAATTATGTTTTTTAGGTTAAATGTTAGTAGAATATAAATACTAATTTATACTATTTTGGGAATGGATTTTGGAGGATAAACATTTTATTTACTTTTTATACTTTTAGATTAGGTTCTTTTCCTTTTCTTTCCTTTCGTCTTTTATTTTTTTAGATAAGGTTTTCCCTATCTTTTTAGAATATATATTTTTTTGTTTTATTTCTTCTTTCTTCTTAAAAAAATTTGTAAATAGAGATGGATCAAGCTTTTAGGTTCCATTGATTCTACATCTAAATGAGCATTTCTTACCCTTACATTTAAATTGTGCATACCAACTATTCGATGAAATGTCTATTTGGGTGCTAAGCTTTATTATGTGTTGATATTGCTTGTTAGTTAATTGATGAATTGATTTTTAGATTAAGTTAATCTCTATGCTTGATTTTTTGGTTGTTCTTTTATATTGAAATGCTTAATATGCTAGAATTAACATCTCTAGTGAAAATCTAGATAAACGAGACTAAAAATACAAATTATCATTAAATAGTTTGATATAATTATGTCAAATAGTGAGACCAAAAGGAGATCTATATGCCTAGTGAGATCGATGGGAGAGTTTAGATGGTATCTTTTAGTCTAGGATGAGACCGAGAGGAGATTCTTGGCTAAGGGTGGCAAAAAACTATAATTGGTATAGGTTTATTAGCTTAGTTTGTGATTAACGAATCAATCGACCTTCGTTATAATCATTTACATTGTCTAAAACAATTGGAAGAAATTTTAGCTTAGTTTGTTTAATTGATCATTTAAATTTAGTTTATAAATAATTAATATTTGAAACTAATAATTTCCAACTTTATTAAATTAGTAATTGCCATCTTATAATTCATTTGACGAACACATTTACCAATTTGGCAATCCCTTGGGTTTGATCCTTGGAATACTTGGAGTATTCCATTGTAACACTTATAAATATTACAATGAACCTGTCAAACTTGTAGTAACGCTGCCTTTAAATCCTTATATTTTGTGATAATTCTTTGTTCGACTTTCGTATGTCGTGGCGCGGTTATCCAATAAGAACATCTGGTCGTCCCAAACAAGGAAACAAATCTACAATGCTAAAATTATAATAATTAAAACAAATTCTCGCACAACTTTTCGATAAATCTTCAAAATCCCCTTCTTCATTGGTTTTCTTCCCAATAATACACATAGAAACTATGTTATATAAAGTTTCTAACAAGATTTACCCTAAATTTACTAACCTTTTATTGAAACATTCATGTTGTAGTTTTTTTTATCAATAAAGTAACTTCTTCTCGAACGAATTGAAATGATCAAACCCTTTTTGGCTTAAAAGTTTGAAAACACAAATCTTTCTAGTTGTATTCCAGTACTCTCCAAATGGTGCAAAACCAAAGTCTAAGCATCTAATTCAAAAACATTAGCCTTAATGCATTTGATAGATTGAAGCATATTGTATCATTTGTCAAAGGCTTGAGAACCTTCCATGATTTTTTCATTCAACTTGGATGGCACTTCACATTTATCATTGGTAAAGTGAACTAACATGCCTTGGTCATATAGCTAACTAATACTCACTAGGTTAGCCTGCAAACCATCTAATAGAAGCTCATTTTTCAACTTTGGCATTCTAGAGACATCAAGTGTGCCTTTTCCAACTATTGTCCTTTCTTGTCATCTCCAAAAATGACTCAACCAATATAGAAGTATTTAAAAATCAGACAAGTGATTTTGATTACTTTTCAAGTGTCTAGAGCATCCATTGTTAAAGTACCACACATCACCAAAGGAAGTATTCAAAGAGTGATAGGCTACAAGCAAGCACGTTGGTTCCTTATTCCTACAAACAAGCTTTTTCTTCTTCACAAGAAATGTGCCACACAAAGTAGGCACTTCAGCTAGCACAACACATCTCAATCACAAATCATGCAACATATTAAAAGACCTTGGTCTAAAGTGCTTAGATACACTATAGTAATAACAGGTAACTTTGTGGTAAGTTATTACCTCATTGTTATGTTGGTCAACATAGGTTTGGTGGAGCATCCTCCAAGTTCTTCATGACTTTTAACAAAAATAGTTGTGTTTTTTATAAATTCTTTTCCTTTTCTCACATAACTAATGCCTACTTTGTTTGGGCCTCTTCTTCCAACAATAAGTATTTCATCAAGCTTGCCACTACTAGTATTGAACTTTTCAAGCATTACTTCGGGAGTTGCCAACTCTTTCTACATTTTCACCAAATTCTCTAATTCCTTAACAAGCAAGGATTCCTTAGCTTTTATTGTTTGACAAAGTTTGAGTTTTCCTCATCCTTTTCTTCTTGCAATAATTGAGCATTCATATCACAAGCATTTTTCCGTTTCCCTAACATGGTATTGTAGGTTTTTATAAACTCTTTCACAGATCCTCCATCTGATTCTCCATCTATGTCCACTTTTGATCCTAAGACCACACCTATTGTAAAAGCCACATAATTGTTCATATAATCTTCATCAGATTCTTAGTTTCTAGAAGAATCTTCATCACTCTAGTTCACACATAGAGATTTTTTATTCTTCTTCAAACTTTTAGCACACTTAACCTGAATATGTCCATAGCCAAGGCACTCATTGCACTGGATTCCCTTCTTTTCTTTTTTAGCCTCTTCTTTGATAACAACTTCCTTGTCATTATTTTTTGGACTATTTTTAAATGCCTCGAACCTCTTCAATCTTCTTGATTGCTTCTTAAAGGTTTGTTAAAATTCTATGTAAGAAAAACAATTTGTTCTTGAATTTTCTCGATCGCAATGGCGTTGCAAGTAGGCACTTCATCTATCACTTGTAGTGTAATGCTTCTTTTACATCTAGTCTTACTTTGCTTGGTTTCATCCATGTTCATCTCAAATATCTGTAGGGATCCAATTAACTCATCAATCTTTAAGCTTTCCAGGTCTTTGGCTTCTTCAATAGTAGTCACTTTAATTGAAAACCTTTCAAGCATTGATCTTAGAACTTTCTTCACAAGCTTAGTGTTAGAGTACTCCTCATCAAGAGCAAAAGCTTGATTAGATAGGTCACAATTTTAGCATAAAACTCATTAATGGTTTTTGAGTCCTACACTCTTAAGGCATCGAACTTCGTGGTCAACATCTACATCTTAGAATTCTTAATTGTGTTGATTCCTTCATGGGAAATATGAAGAATGTCTCAAGCTTCCTTTTCCACAATGCACCTAGAGATCCTCTTGAACTCATGTAGATCAACACCACAAAATATGACATATAAGACTTTAGTATTGGCATTAACAACACGTTCTTCCTTAGTGGTTAGTTCTAATTCAGATTTAAGAACACTTCTAGCTTTAAACTCAAGCATGAGAGCTTGTCGATTAGTAAGTGTAGAACGCCATGCTCTTTCATCGATGGACTTGATGTAAGCCTTCATTCTTACCTTTTAGTAAGGATAATTTCCACTCTCCAACATAGAGGGATGAGTAGTAGAAGAACCTTTTGTTTTTAGCAATCAATAACACCAAGAATAACCATTAATTACTTTAAGTGTGTAACTCTAATACCAATTTTTGAAACTTACAGTTGCTAATTTCTCAGTAACAATTATTTGAATGGAACTTCCTCACCGTAGTGGCTGTTTGATTACCACTGAGAGAAAAAAGTATACAAATTAAAAAATGAATGCATAGTATTGTTTACGTTGTTTGATTTTCCTACATCTACAGAGCCTAGCTCATTGAGTAATTTCACTATCTTTAATGTACAATACAACAAGTGAATTAAGCCCTACTGTAACGCGTAGGTTTGTGCAAGTGTACACAGTCGTTATCAAGTAATAAGTAAGTATCGAGTTATCGTCTCCACAGGGATTGTATTTGTGCTAAATCACTTAATTGTAAAATTAAATTAAAAATTTGGTAAATAAAAAGACAATATAGTTGAGAAGTGATGATTGAAATATATTAAACTAAATGCAATGATCCCTAATGCAAACTATATGAATGAAATAGCTTTAGCAAAATTAAACACAATTTGTAACAATTATAACATAAATAAACTAGGACAATTACTTTAATTAAACTCAACCTATTATCAACATGTTTAATAACATTCGGAAAAACATTCCATGGCAACTCGATCTTTCATGAGTGTGGAAACCACATTAGGTCCTTTCGGAATCCTTTACTTAATAAATACACATTTTACTGATCCTTATTTACTAAGGGTTTCTTAGTATTCATGTGAGGTAATAGGGACTTGTTAGGATGGAAACAGTCACAAATCTAAAAACTATGTAGATAACAAAGCTTGGTTAGAATTGTTATGCAACTTGCAATTTAATCGAGTTAGGATCTAAATTGAGCATGCACATTTCAATTATGTATCTATTAGCCGTCGTCTGGTTAGGATCGCTCAACTAATTCAGGTGCATTTCAATCATGTATGAACGAAATACAAACTTTATTTTAATTGAAAACATGATCGATCGAGGCACAAACATTATAAGCATGAATCAAATAAATATTATTTAATCAAATCAATCATCCTCGTTTAAATAAAATTAAGCTAACATTGTTGTAAACAAGAACAAAGAACACATAGCAAACATTTTTAGATTAAATTAAAGAAAGGAAAGATTAAAACCAAATCAAAGTGGCTGACACCCAAGACTCTGACTAACTAGGCTCCTTCACTTCTTTACTTTGCTCTTTTGCTGATGGCTCTCTGATGTGGCCGACCAAGGGCTCTTTAAGAGGCTTAATTGCTAAAATCTCTATGAAGAGATGATGATAGGCGTGAGGAATGGAAAAGGCTAAGAGAATTTGGAGAGAAGAGAGAATGATGAATGATAAGGAATGATGAATGAGGGAATGAATGGGTCATAATTATAGGTGAAGAGAGGTGGGTAGTTTGCTAAAAATAGCTAGGTTTAGTCTCTTCAAACCTCTTCCTTGGATGGTTGGCCACAATTAGTGGAATTTGAGCTGATTTTTGCTTGATTTTTAAGCAAATTAAATGCCATAATAACTCAAGACTGAGACTTGGTCAATCGTAAATCTTCAGGCAAATCTCTAATTTCTTCAACAATGCAAGGACCTTGTGCAATTAAACCAAAAAGTGGCTTAAAAGAACAGCCATCTGTAGCTGAATTTGGGTTGACTTGGTCTTCAATTTGGACGGTTTTGTAATCCAACAAAGTTATCAGACCTGTCCAAAATAAATTAATAAGTTAGAGGACCAAAGAATAAAATTTAACCAATTTAAATAATTAATTAAAACCCAAATTATTTATGAAATATATTAAAATGAATTATTAAATATAATTTTATATTTTATTAATTAATTTAATCATGCATGTCCCATTTTATGTCTTAAAAATATAATATGCTCAAATCAATATAAAATAAGTCATTTTATGCATGAAAACTATATAATAAAACATAAAATCACATTTTAATAATTTCTATGTCCTAATTTCATATTTTCACATATTTCATTAATTTATTAAACAATTACTTAGTTTTAACAATGAATTTAAGTAAAAAGGTGATAAATTACATAGGAAAAATCCTATATATTTTTCAATTTACACCTACCACACTCCAAGTATAGAAACCACACTTTTGTACCTAAATACTAGAACACTCTCATTTAAATTCTTCACCAAAGAATTTAGATTGTAAACATAAACTATTTACTCTTCAATTGCACTCACAAAATATGTCACACCCTAAAAGTGGAGGATCCGAAAGAAGTGCGTATAGATGTGAATGTTATCTTTTTTAGTGCACTTTAGTAGTGAGTCCACCAATTTATAAGCTTCGAGCAAACTAATGTTTGACACATAGAGTATCCAACTGCAGAAGTATCTCAAGATTTATTCTTGTACTATTCTTCAATTAAAGAAAGAGTACGACAAGTGAAGAGTGCACCTCAGAATGTTGGTTGAGCATGATGCGCCTACTAAGTATACATTAAAGCTATAAAGGGCTAAAGTGTTTTTAAAGCGACGCCATAAAGGAGTTATCACCATAGGTATGGTACGCCAAGTGTGCTTGAAAGATGTGCAAGATGGGTTCTATAAAGTGATTGGTTAAGAGTCAACTAAATGGTTTAACCGATCAAATAGCAACGACTTTGGATTTTCTTTTTTATTTTCTTCGATTTTTGTATGACATTATAGGGACAATTTTTGTATGCATTTGACACTTGTTAATATTTACTAAGAGGTTCTGGGTATATATATATGGTAAGAAGGGAACGCTTAGATGGTTTTTCTTCCTTCTGTTCTATGCTTAAGTTTTTCTTAAAATTAAATATTCTCTTCTTTGTTAAAATAGAAGCTAAGGTTTCTAGGGTTATTGATGGATGTTTCGACCTCTTGGTAAGTCTGGTATCTCTGCATGTTGGGATTTTGAAAGAGTAAAGATGTTATGATGCATAAACAGTAAGATATGAATAATAGGCCCTGCATGGGGTCGTTTGTAAATGAAATGATAGCAAATTATCAATAAATGGGTTTTATTGGTGAATTCATGTTATCTTAAGCAGTTGCTACTATTGCTACAAAAAAGACGATCGAGTTTGGAACTCCGAGCTTTAGTAAGGTGAGTTTTAGGTGAGTTCTTATCCTAACTCATGCATGTTAAGTTTACAATGGAAAGACTTATGTTGATGCCATCTCAAATGTTGGTAAGTGTTCGAGAAGTATCACTCAACGGTTGCATGTTACAAATGAAACATATAAGTCACTACATAAATAAGAAGAGTGCGAATCAGTTAGATGAATGAGCGAATCTGGGAAAGTACATTTGGTGTTAAGTAAGTAAAACATCTTTGTGATGCCTTCGGTAGGGTAGGTACATTGCTAACTAGATAGGCCAATCACGTTGACAACAAGTATACTCATGGTGTAGCCTTCAGTGGATGTAAATTGGACTAACATAACACAACATGAGGATGTGTATGTCTATGTGGCTGAGACCCATGGCATAGTATGAAAATGAAAATATTCATGGTGATGCCTTCGGTGAGATGTAAACCAGACTGGCAAATCATGACATGAAGATATATATAAGACCATGAGGGAGAAATCCATGGCACCTTTTGAGAAAATCCATCGAAACAGTAAACACGTAACTCTTTGTGATGCATGTGTGGTGTGATCTGCCAAATCTTAGTGGTGTAATCTGCTAAGCCTTAGTGGCGCATTTTTTATTGCCTTTATAGCAAATTTTGTAACGTCTATGTGGAGTATTTGGTATGCCTGTGTGGCAGAATCTGGTTAAGTTCTGAGATTTCTTCAATAATTAACTTTATGATAAGGATCTGATAAGTCTGAAGATAACTTGGTTTGGTTAGTCTTGTGATGAAATTGAATGTACTTTAAGGGACATTTTCTGATAGAGTATGCATCTGTATTTCTAATGAGGGAATCTGCCATAATAGTTTGTCAGTACAAGAAATTGGCGTATTCAAAGTTATGAAAGGTTTAAGTGTTCGCTAGACCTGGGTTTGCCTACATTTTTTAAGGAAGTAATTTGATTTATCTGGTAATCACCATATCTAAATATTTTTCATGTCATGTGTAGAGACTATCTGGAATCTAATTTGTTGGTCAAGTTGGGCATTCTCGGGATATGTAACATAGTTTTCTAGAATTCTTTTAGACAATTTAGAACGTTTCATTCATCAGTATAAGTTAATAGTTGGGTTTGATTTATGATATGTTCTCATTGGTATTCGGATAGTTATTAGAATCAATATGAGAATCCGCCAAAGGTAAAATCAATTAGTTATTTATCCGCTAAGAAGAGTATCTATGAGTACTTATCCTAGGGGTAAAGTATTCAATGTCTATTCAAAAAAGATTCTGTCAAAGATAGGCTCTATATGAATATTCTTCTAAAAAGTACATAGGTTTTTCTGAGAAGGAAATGAGATTTGTAATGATTGGTAAAGTCTAGAATTAGTTCAAAGAGTAACTTATAAGGTAATAGCTTGTTTTTCAATGGTGTCAGAAACAGTAATTTCGAGACCTTAATTTTTATGAGTGTGTCCGTAAATTTTAATATTTAATATTTATGAGTCAAATATAATATTATATTGAATTTTGATTTGATAATTTTTGCTAATTAAATGAATAGTTAAGTACAAGCGGTTTGTCCCTAAAGTCAAGTGGTTTTGAAAAATGAGGTATCAAGCCCTTGTTTCTGTAAACCAAGCTCGCGAAGTTACTTTATAGGTGTATCGAAGTTTGATTTGGAGATTTTAGTGATTTTTTAGTTAATTATGGAAAAAGGACTGAATTGTAAAAACTACAAAAGTTAATCACTATGGACTAAATATATTTAATTAATTAATTAAAGGGTTTTAAATGGAAAATATGCCATAGTTATTTTTAGTGGGTAGTTTGGTATGATTTTAAGTTAATTTATAATATTTTAATGTTAAAATGTTAAGTAAAATATAATAAAACAAAAGAAAAATGTTATCACATATTCATTCTTGTTTTTTCACCGAACCTTCCACCATATTTAAGAGAAATTAAAGCTTCAAATCTTCAAGGATATTCGAATTTTGCATGTAAGCTATTCTTTATCCCATTTTCTGTAAATTTTATATTTTTGAGATCGTTGTAACTTAATCTAGCAAGTCCAAGGACTAATTTGTAAAACTGTTAAATGTTTAAATTTTTTCCATGAATGAATTTGTGATGTTTTTGAAATCTATTGATAGATTATTAAGCTTGTTAGTTAAATAATACTATTTTATGAAATGATTTTGGTTAGTTTTTAGTTAAAGGATTAAATTGATAATAGTAAATTGGATGTGAAATCTTTGTGAAAATTTAATAAATATGGGATGTATTAGTATAATAGAAAATTCAGCTAGCATGAAATTGAGTTAATTTGTGATTGAATTGAAAGTTTTTAGGGTAAAAGTGTAAAATATTGATAAATTGTGAATAGTCAAACAAGTGTAAAATGGTTAAATGGTCAAATGGTAAATGGCCAAATGGTAAATTGATTAAAAGGTAAATTTTTAGGGTAAAAGTGTAAAATATTGATAAATGGTCAAATAAGTGAATTTAAGCATTTTATGATATTTGAATTGGTTAATTGAATAAAATTATTATATTTAAATAAAGAAACGAATCAGTCTGTTGATAAACGTAGGAAAGGAAAAGTCGTCGAGTAATCGTCGTCACGTGTCGTGTATTTTGGTAAGTTTGTATTATGTGTATTATGTTGTTAATGTTTTAATTTAGTATGTGTTTGATTATATGAATTTGTATGATGCTATGTTTTATTAAATGGTAATGAAATGGAGATTTACAGTTTGAAAGATAAAGTTTGAGCATGGAAAGATCTCAAAAAAATAGGATAAGCCCATGCGAACTTAGTGAATAGCTAGGATACAAATGGCATATCATTAAGGCATAGCAAACACTCTTTGTTGATATTATATTTAGCAAGAATTAGTTGTCGGTGATCTCAGTAGCAGGTACTTTGTACCGGTGTTGTATTAGCAGACACTCTATGCTGGTGTTATATTTTAGCAGGTACTATCTATCGATGATGGATATTGTATCTTGCATGTGTTGCAGATTCTCTGGAGCTTGCATGAGCAGCATTGTGTATCGGTTAATGTCCTTTTGTTAGCTTATGTGAGCATTACCCTCCCGTGTATCCAAAGTCAATTTACTATTGTTCTCCGAGCATAATAGTTGATCAAAATGGAAATGGAACAGAAAGATATGATGATCTATATTTTGGTGTATAAATATTGAAATGTTATGTTTTGGTGATATGAATCATCAAGGTTTAAGTATTTCCGATAGTGGATATGATGAAATACGACAAAGAGTTAGTAATATTAAAATTTTCTAATTTGTAATTAAGTTTGCATGTATATTATCTTTTGTTTACGAACTTACTAAGCTTTTCACAAGCTAAATTTATTTGATTTTTCTTCTTTGTAGATTGTCAGACTTTTGCTTTCGATTGGAACGTTGTTGGAGATCACACTATCTAACAACTGATTCGCTAGTTACTTGTTTATTTTGGCTCAGTTATAACTGGCATGTAAATAGGTTTTTAGTTATGTATACTATAAGCACTATGGTCATATGTCGTGTCATTTCAAGTATAATATATGTATTGATGTAAATCCCAATTGTTATTTTTGGTTGCTTGTGGTGTGTGATGGTAAATGTATTTTGAATGGTTAATTTGAAATGTTTAGGTTAATAAGTATCTTGGATTGTTTTATGCTTTGATGAAAATGGTCATTTTTTGTTATGGTAAATTATGAACCTAGAATGTATTATATTTGCATTTAAAAGTTGACATAAATGAATGTACTTTAACATTTGGTATTTAGAATTTTATTGGTGATTGAATGAGTTTAACTTGTGGATTATGTTTTGGCTTGAATGATTGTTGTTTTATATTTGAACTGTTGTGCCAATGAGGGCATTTTGGTTAGGCAGATAGGTTGATTGTGAATTGATATATTTTGGCATGTTTTGACACATTTTGATTAAGTTTGAAAGATGGTTAATGAATAGCTTGGAGTCTAAGTTTTGTTATATGAAATGACTCGTATTTGAAGGTATTTTTGGGAACACACGGCCTAGGACACGGTCTGCTACACTGTAACACCCCTAACCCCTATCCATTACCGGATTGGGGTTACGAGGCATTACCGATCATAAGACAATTTCGAACGGACTTTCTTTACAAGTAAATCATCTTATTTCATTTCATATTCAAATCATAAATGCAATCTTATTATCTATAGCATTCAAATGATTATTATTGTAACACCCCAAACCGGGCCCAGAAGTTAGACCCAAATCTGGCGTGTTACATTGAAGTGTTTTTCGAAAACCATATTTTCATTAGAAACCCTTCTTATTTAAAACGTAGTACATTTTAAACTTCTTAATTTTATTTCCAAAACTCCTTTTTACTTTGCGAAAGCTAATTCTAAAAGTAAGCGATTTACGAAAACGTGATGTTTTAAAAGTTAAGTCGTGAAAACGTAGTGTTTTGAAAACAGTTATTGTTTTGGAAAACCGTGTCCTACTTCTAATAGATATTAGACATACTATATAAACTTTCCAAATAAGAGGTTAAGGAAATAAAGAGGCCTTATTACAACCCAAATCAAAAACAAAGTTCTTAACTAAATAAACGAAATAGAAAAACATGTGCAGTTGTGTGGTCGTCTCCGAGTCCCTCTGCGACACCGATCCACCTAATGCTGGAGATTACCTGCACGGTTAATAAACGGGGTGAGTTTATGAAAAATCAGTGTATAGTCCCCTTACTAGAGTAACAGTCAGTATACAGAAACAAAAATAGAAACAATCTAGGCCAGAGCCCGTTAACAGTAACAGTACAGTCTAGTTTAGAGCATACATGGGCCAAAGCCTATTACAATATCATTTGGGTCATAGCCCATAACAGAATCAATTGGGCCTAGCCCAAACCATTAACAGAACAGAATGTGTGAATGCATGGATGCATGCTATCCCATCCCAATAATCCAACCGTTACACATCAACTCCGTCCCCCGGTACACATCATGTGGGGATATAAATATCGACCCACCAATCCGATACACATCAATGGTAGCCCGGTTGCGGTACTACCTTCATTACAGCAAAGCTGCTAATCATATATTGTGCTTAAAAACCCTTCAGTAGCGGTATTATAATTGGCACAAAGAAATCGGTAACTATAATAAGTTCGACACATAGCCATTAGCGAGGTAATATAATCTGTACACAGCCTTCGGTAAATATGATCGACACAGAGTCATCAATAAGTATGTTAGGCATATAACCACAGGTAAATACGATTAGCACAAAGCCATAATCAAGATGGCACAAAGCCATATTTAGGTTGGCACAGAGCCATAATCAGAATAATTGGCTTTAAGCCATCAGTAGCTGTATCGTGTTAGGCACATAGCCATCAGCGACAGTAATATAGTCGGCACACAGCCTTGGGTAAATACGATCGACACAAAGTCGTCAATAATCATATATTTGGCTTAAAAGCCACCGGTGGATCCATGATCGTCAAGCAACCATGTGATCCTCATATACTTCCTCCGTTCCATTATTCCAACCCCATGCAATATGTCGTGTATGTCATGCTCAATCATCACACGTGTATCCAAAATGGCCATGCTCAGTAACAATCATTTAAACATATATTAAAAGCATACCGGTTTTACAACCACTGTCAAGTTAGTTAAAATACAGTCATACAATCACAGTCAATCAGTCAAATTCATAGTCCAAATCAGTTATTTACCCATAAGGGCAAAACAGTCATTTTACCTTATAAGGGTATTTTAGTAATTTTAAACTACAAGGGCAATCTGATAATTTTACCAATCAGGGGTATTTTGGTAATTTTACAAATTGAGAGTATTTTGGTAATTTTACAAATAAGGGGTATTTCAGTAATTTTACAAATTGGGGGTATTTTTGTAATTTTACAAACTAAGGGTATTTTGGTAATTTTACAATCGAGGGTATTTCAGTAATTTTACAAATTAGCAGTATTTCAGTAATTTTACAAATCGAGGGTATTTCGTTAATTTTACAAATCGGGGATATTTCGATAATTTTACAAATCGGGGGTATTTCGATAATTTTACAAATCGGGGGTATTTCGGTAATTTTCTTCAAATTGGGGGTATTTCGATAATTTTACATATCAGGGGTATTTCGATAATTTTACAAACTGGGGGTATTTCGGTAATTTTACAAATCAAGGGTATTTCGATAATTTTACAAACTGACGGTATTTCGGTAATTTTACAAACTGAGGGTATTTCGGTAATTTTACAAACTGAGGGTATTTCGGTAATTTTACAGTCAAGGTTCTTAACGACCCAACAGGAGGTCCACTGTCGCTTCGAGCGACTTAAGTAGCCTAAACAGACCTAACGGTGCAAATGGGCCTAAGGCCCATTACTCAGCCCAAGTGGGCCCACACGTCTTGTTGACCATTTAGCCCAAATTTAGTTATGGCTATGTGGCCCAACTACTTCCCACCTAACAGTTAGATTTACACAAGCGAGCCCACGGGCCCATCCGACCCATCGAGGCCCAGAACAGCCCCAGCACACGAGAACGCTTGTGGCGGCCTCTATAGCCTATCGCCCATGGTTTGTGGGCCCAGTTTACCACACGAGCGATCGCACGCTCGTGAAGCCTCAAATTTTGAAGTTTCAACTTTTCGGCTTTTGCCGACTTCTAACAACGAAGGGCGAGAATACACACCTGTTTATGAGAACGCGTCGAAGTCGACGATCACCAACCTTGGCACATCCTGCATTGAGTCTTCCTCCCAACTCATCTGGTTCTCTCTATTTAAAGCTAGCTTCTCACCAATTCTCATGTTAGCTTCCCGATGTGGGATTACTTTCAACCATTAGGAAAAATTCCTCATTCTTATGACCACTTCAACCACAGAGTTCTAGTCCAACTCCACCTCTTACACAGCTCAAATAGCAAAATAAATACTCCACTGCACATCCCAAGACTTGAATCTTAGACCTCACAGTTACACAACATGCCACCTTACCACTCCACCACAGGCTCTTTCTGTGATAAAAACGTCCATAATTAACTTTAAGACATATGTGCCTGTGTCCAGATTCATTTAATACCAAAATTTTTGCTAAAGCCCAGGTTTGAACCCAAGTTTTCTCCAACACTTCTCATGGCCATTAACCACCAAATAGACATTTAATTGTGTCATTTCCTTGCACAATTAAATACTTATATTCAACCTCCTTACGGACCCAACTCAAGGCCCAATACTTCTAGGCCCAAATTCGAGGCGTTACAATTATAAGAAATAATCTATCAACTTACAATTTATATAAACCTACTTTAGTTAGTAAAATCATACATCATCACGTCCATTTCATAAGTACAATACTAAACATTTCACATATAATGTCTAAGCATATTCATTTATATATAAATTTAAGTTCAATTAACAAAGCATAACTGAATAAATTAGCACATATCTTTTACCATCAACCCATTTTCCAATTATAAGTCTAAATTCCAATATGTCAAACTTACCATAACAAACAAATCATGAATTATACATATCATTATTATAAACCATAAGGGAACATTAAACATACCCCATGCATTTATCTTGATTGTTTCCTAACTAATATATGATATACCTTAGTTCATTTAACAACCATTATATATCATATGGCCGAGACACATAAACAAACTTCACAAACATCATATACCTTGGATACACACTCAATATAAGCTCAAACCAAGAACAAATATATATACAACTGTTAGTATTATAATCAACCATAATTCACATAAATATAAATATAAATGCTGAAATATTAATCAAATATGTTCAACATCTCATATCGACATTTATTCAAAAATACTTATTAACTCATTTCAAATCATTACTAGCATATATAAAACATAATTTAATCATCTTAACCAAAGGTAGCATAATAACCATAATCCATTCGGTTATATATATTTTTATATATCATAGCTGATTCATTCATACCACATCCGAAATCATCAACCAACCTCAATATACAAACACATATCACAAATTCTAATCATCCATGGCACATAGCATAATAACCAAAATGAACATAAACCATTATTTAACCAACATCGAACTCAAGCATAGAAGTTGAGCCATTTTCGTATGGCTTAAATTATAGAAAAAACAAAATCCAACATTTTAACTATAATCTAGCCTATACATGCCATAAGTTCGAAAATTCAACTTATAAAATACTAAAGGCAGTCAATAGTGTGATAGACTTTGCTGAAGATCCCAGAGCTCGTAACTTGAATCCAAAATCTATAAAACAGAGGTAAACATGAACATACAGAGTAAGCTATCATAGCTTAGTAAGTCATAAGCAAATAAATAACTCAATGATATAGTCATCTCGAATAAACTGAACCAACTATAATATCATTATCACATATAAACTCAAACTTACCATTTCATAAATTATATATATACTTTCATACACAAATGTTACCTTGGCTGAATGCTCAAATAACTATATTAACAAAACACCATTCAAATTTCAAAGCCTAAAATGTCATATTATAACCAAATAAACTTATACTCATGTACACAAGCTCATGAATCAAAATATAACATCATATACACACACTTATTATATGGCCAAATATACATAACCTTGTATTCTCATATTCAAGAATATTCATATTTTTTATTCACAAGGCTGAATAAACATTCCATATTCACATACATTCTTCACTTACATCATACGTGATTTGCAACAAATATTAAATAACTTTCTTACCTTACTTCAAGTAGGTAATAAGGTAATTCATACCTGGTCATTTTAGCTCATTTTACACATTCGATCACAACTTAACGTTAACTGATGAACCATTTGGAATTGGATAGGAACTCGGATAATCACATATATCGTACAATGCTAACGTCTCAGACGTGGTCTTACATGTAATCACATATCGATGCCACTGTCCCAGACAGGGTCTTACTCGCAAACATAGATATCGGAGTCACATATCAATGCCAACATATAAAACGTGGTCTTACTTGCACAAATATATTGATGCCATGGTCTTAATCGCACATCACACATCAAAATCCTATGTCATGACATATGTATCCTAGCTATTCCTAAGGTTCATACGGGGCTCTCGGACGTCGTAACTCGGTCGAAACGAATTCATAAACATTTCTGCCAAGCTTATTCACATTCGGCTAATACATGTATATATTTACATATTTCAATTCAGCATATATAATTCACATTTAATTAAAATTAAGTGCGTCTATTTGCTTATAAACTTACCTCGAACGATGAAAAACGGAATGGGACGAGTAGTCGACAACTTTAGTTTTCCCCCGATCCAAATCTGATTTATTTGGTTCTTGATCTAAACATATTCAAATTAAAATCATTCAAACATATTTTCATTCAATTTAGTCCAAAAACACATAAATGAGCAAATTACACTTTTGCCCCTGACATTTCATATTTTTCATAATTTAGACCTTATTTCACAAAACACAAAATATTCAAAATTTGGATATACCCATGTTAGGCTGAATGTTCCTAGTGTCCATATGAGTCCATATATTTAATTTATTTCACATTTTAGTCCCTCAATTTATTATTTTTGCAATTTAGTCCTAATTATTCAAAATCATCAAAAACTCCAATACAAAACATGTTAATCCAAAACATATCTTTCATATTTCATCATCAAACAACAAAAACCACAAGCTTTCAACAATGGCATAACTCAAAATATCCAAGCATGGGTCTTGTAGATAACTTAGCAACGATCTCAAAAACGTAAAAATTATCAAAAACCGAGCTAAAACTCACCTTGAACCAAGTTGGAGAATAGTCGAACCCTAAAACCCTTTTATTTTATTTTTATTTTCTTCTGTATTCGTCAAGAACAATACGAACACCAAAATGGCTTTATTTTTTTTATGTTTTATGTTATATTATAACATATATTAACTTAATGTTTAATTTACTTATTTAACCTTAATAATAAAATTATAAAACCATTATAATCATGGCAATTACCGTCCACTCTAATTGTTGATGGTCTAATTGCTTCATAAGTGCTTCATATTAATAAGACAAGTTCAATTAAGCACTTTCACATTTAACCACCAAATTTTCATTTTACGCGATTAAGTCCTTTTATTTAACTGGGCGCTCAAACGACAAAATTAAATCACGAGAATTTCACAGATATAAATTCACACATAATAAACACAAAAAAATAATTTTTTTAAAATATTTTTCTGACTCAGATTCGTGGTCCCGAAACTACCGTTCCAACTAGGGTCTAAATCGGGCTGTTACATACACTATTGTGTGTCCCACACGGTTGCATGACATGACCATGTGGCCTTTTTTATTTTTGGTGCAGGTATGTCCACACGGTCTGAGAGATTTCCACGGCCTAGCGACACAGTCATGTGACCCTAAGGTACATGAGCACAGGTTGTTACATGGTTTGGCCACACAAACATGTTCTTGAGCCACACAAGCTGAGCATTGTAAAAGTTTCATTTTAACCCATAATTTTTCTCAATTTGTTTTAAATGTCCCATAAGCTCGATTTAGGTCCCGATTTGATTAAATAGCATGGAAATTATTGCATATGAATTATTTTGATTTTGTTTGATTAAATTATGAATATTGTTAAAGTTTTATAGTTGTAATACCTTATAGCTCGGGTCGGTGAACAGACTGGGTATAGGGTGTTACATTTAAATAGATTGATCAAGTATGGAAGTTGATGAATATCTGTATGCTGTTATGGGATAGTATTCGCCAAAGACAAAGATGAAACCCAAAGCTTTCAAGATGATGAATTTAACTAGAAATGCTTAAAGGTAATTTAGAATTAAAGCTCACTAAGTTCATTTGAACTTACAGGTGTTTGTTTATGTTTCAGGTTCTGGTCTAAGAGTGAGAATGATAGGAGGGAGCAAGACAGGAGTGCACCAAGGTAGCAGCAAGCTGGGATATTATGCATACAGAGGACATCTTAAAAGTATGGCGCATAGTACATTACATCATAAGAGTACGTTTTTAATAAAGTTTTATGTTGTACCATTTTACGCCATTCAAATATTTAATATAATTATTAATTACTCTATTTTATGTTAAATAATAGTACAAAAGAAATAAGAAATATGTTTTTAAATGGATTGCGCCAGAATTATAAATTTATGTTAAGTGTTTTTGCTTTGTAACATTCAATATCCGAATCTGACGAATCGAGTAGAGGGTGTTACAAAATAAGTTCTACAATGAATAATAATGTGCTCTCTATTCTCTTGTACAAAATCTAGACAAGTCTCTTAATATATAGAAGTTTTCAAGACTTCCTAACATACCAGTAATCAATTAAACCAACCCATTAAAAATAGCAGCTACAAAATAGAAAAACCAATATACTATTAAATTCCAATACAAAGTGAATTAATGGAGACTCATTCTTCAAATAAGTCTTCAATGTGATCTCGACCAGTTCTCCATAATCCAAGGGGTTTAATAGTTTGATCCGAGCCAATCCAACGTCTAACGAAAGATTTTTAAATAATTGTTCTTCAAAGGCAGGCTTCTATATATCCAAAATATCATCAAAATTCAAAATCCAAAGATTTTGTTTCAATAAATTGCCAACTCTAAATATGACAAGTTGTTGGAATGTTGCAGGGACAATGGATGTGACCACTTTTGACTAGTATTTAGCAAACATGCTTAATTAGTTAATTCTCTTTGAATTCATTAAACCCACTCATGATCCAATCATTTATACTCTAATTATCCTGATATTCTTGAGATCAAATGGAAATTTAAAGAAACAAATAAAAGAAATATAAATTTAGTCTTTTAAAACTAAAGGTTACAATAGAAAGTGAAGTAATATAAAACAAAGTTCGGTTTCAATCTAAAGAACTACTTAAAATCTATTTTCTCTAGTTTTTATTTATTGTCATTTTCTTTTCTTTTTTTTTTTCCTCAAAATAGCTAAGAGAAACAATCCATACTTAAATTTTCATCCATGGGAAAAGTGTTTCATTTAATTTGCATTTTTGGCACTCATGTCGTAACATTCTTCAATGAGTGCCATGACATCTTATTGACATATTATAATATACCTTTACCATTAATTTGATAACCACTATTTTGATTTGGATCAAGTCTAAATGTTGTGTGACAACAAAGCTTTATGTTGTAACTTCCTTAGTGTGTGCTTAGTTGGGTGAGAAAATAGAGGGATGGAATGAGAGAGTGGAAAAAACTAATGCATAAAAACTAATTCTTCCAAGTTGGTATTGTGGGAGAATGCCTCTTATTTTGAATAAAAATTATTTTGGCTTTTCTTCTCCTTGTTAAACTCTATTTTTAGTTTCCCACTTAAACTCTAATTAACCTAAAGTTATTGTAGTCATATATGCTACGAATTCCAACCTATAAATAGGCAAAGTTACTCTAAGTTTTACAGAATAAAATATTTAGATTAAGAAAATTTGTTCTTTGTTTTGAAGGATTTTTCTTGTTAGTTTTTAGGTTGTAACACCCCATCACTCGTATTCAACGCTGGAATAGGGTTACGGAGCATTACCAGACTTACAACACATTAAACGTACTTTTCTCATGCATTCAATCATTTCATACAATCAACATTCAATCTCAATCAAATTGTTCCTTATAATAGCCTACGAGGCCTTAAACATGCTTTAGAAATGTTTTGAGACTAAATTGGTAACTCAAGAAACTTCCACAAAACTTTGAAGATTTTTCTCAAAACAAGGGACACACGCTTGTGTGGTCAGGCCACGTGGACATTCAAAATAGGAGCACATGGCCATGTCCTAGCCCGTGTCTGACCTCGTGTAACTCTCTAACTTGGGTCACACAGCCAACACACATGCCCGTGTGCCTAGCTCGTTTGCCAGAAAAATGGCCATACACTCTCATATACCAGACTGTGTGCTAGGCCGTGTCAAACTTGTAGGGTATACTGACTTATGCCACACGGCCAAGTCACACCCTCGTGTGTGAGGCCGTGTGGAGAATACTGACTTGGTTACAATTTCAACACCAGGAGACACACGACCATGTAACATAATTGTTTGTCACACACGGATGAGACACACGCCCGTGTCTTTGCCCGTGTGGACAAAAATAGGCTATTTACAAAGCCATTTTGCCACCCATTTTGCGTATCCTAATCAAGTTCAAATTTGCAACATTTTATAACTCAATAGGCAACCAATCCATAACATTTCATACACATACTATACCAATTCAACATGGTACTCAATTACCTAAATTAATATCATGCATTTTCTATTTGTATGCCAACTACATATCAAGACAGCATTTGCATATTTCCATTCCATCTATTACTTGCCAAAACATACCATATACACAACCAAAACATTATACCAAGTTAAGCCAAATCACATGACTTTAACTTATACCACAACATGTACCAAAATCACTATCTCAAGTAACCATAACTATCATCTTTATATCTAGCCTATACATGCCATATTTACAAATATCCATGAGTTCAAAGGTACCAATTGGCAATTGGTTAGTGTGATGCATAACTCAACTTTATCCGAATCGAGCGAGCTATTAAACCTCTAAAAAACATAGAAAAGAAACAGAGTAAGCTTTATAGCTTAGTAAGTTTAGAATTTAACTTACCATTTATACATAATCAAATAATTAAACAAAGTATATCAAATTCACTTGCCAAATGCATATACACAAGCATTCATCAAAATGTTAGTCTCATAAGTATATATAATCAACCTTTATCTCAATTTCATACATCAATGTACTATATCATACCAATTTCATGTAACATGTATAACATAGTAACAATTCATCCTCATTCATATAATCAAAAATCCATTTATATAACCAGTAATTCATCTGTATAACCATTAGTATAAATATGCCTGTTGAATGTATTAGAATATCGATAGATCAATAATCCGTCAATTCATGATCATATTCACTCTTTCAAGCTATGATCAATAAGCTCCTCCTAAGCTGATAGACAGTATGCTTTGACAAGCTGAGAACAGTAAACTCTTACGAGCTGATATATCGGTAAGCTCATACGAGCTGAGGTGAGTCCGCAACACATGCAGGATCTTGATCTAAACAGTAACCCTAGTGACATGTCACTCGTATCCTACGAATTCCTACAGTTCAAATGGGCTCGGTAACCATCAGACTATATCCATAAGACATTCGTATTACAAGTAGATCATTTATTCAATTGCATACATTCATTTCAAATAATTACAAGTACTTAAAATTTTGATTCTTATTATACGAACTTACATCGAGTTGCTCGGATGGAAATTATCGACTATTCGTTCACTTTTCCTTTTCCTCGATCTAATCCCCATCTCGGCGTATCTTGATCTATATATTATCAAATTTAGTTCAGCATTCGGTCTATTCAATTTAGCCTATAATTTATAATTTGGCAAATTTACACATTTGCCCCTAATATTTTACATTTTCATAATTTAGTCCTTATCATATAAAATTGTAAATTCATGCAATTAATCACAGACGCATACTTAGCCGAATTTTAATGGAGTCCCTAGCAGCCCATATCTTTAATTTATTCACACTTTTACCCACATAATTTTACGTTTTCACAAATTAATCCCTTTTTGATATTTTTGTCAAAAATCACTTTACAAAACTAGTTTAACTATCAACAACTATTCAAAATATATCAACCATAAAATAACTCAAGCATTCAACAACGGCAACATGATAAATCTTTAACATTTTCAAAATTTAAGGTACGGGCTAGCTAAAATACAAAGCAACGATCTCAAAAATGTAGAAATAATTAAAAATCAGGTCAAAATGACTTACCAATTTAAGCTTACAAGTATCGAACCCTAAAACACAACAAGATGCTTTCTTCTTCTTCTTCAATATTTAGGCAAAAAAGAGAAATATGGAGACAAAATTCATTTTGTTTTTATTTAATTAACCTATTTAACCAAATTACTAAATTACCCTTTTAAAATATTATAAATTACACCAACTGCCATGCTATCATCATCCACTAACCCATAAATGGCCTATTTACCATTTAAGGACCTTTACTTTAATGTTCTATAGCTATTTGACACTTTTAGCTAATAGAACACGAGTTTTGCACTTTACGTGATTTAGTCCTTTTTACCGAATTAAGTATTCAAACAACAAAATTTCTTTACGAAACTTTCACACAATAATTCCATCATGTTGTAAACTTTACTAAAATAATAAAATAAATATTGACTATGGATGTGTGGCCCTGAAACCACTATTCCGATTTGACCAAAAACGGGTTGTTTCATAGGTTTTCTTTTATTTCCTTCCATCTTTTGTACTCTTCTTTATTATAGCAAAATCTCTTTTTGCCCGTGGTTTTTTATTCTCTTTTGAGGATTTTTCCACGTAAAATTTCCATGTTCAATCTTTTCAATTCTTATTTTCTTCACTTTGTTTGTTGTTTAAACTCGTCTATCCCCTAAAATCTAGTATCTCAGCTAGTTTGATTTTCACAATCAACCTAGTCAGATATGGCAGCGTCAAGGTTAAATTTTGAGAAGTTTGATGGAATTGCAAATTTTAGTTTGTGACAAGTTTGGATGACAACAATACTGGTTTAGAACAATTTGAAAAAGGTCGTTACAAAGAAGAATCTCGAAGATATGGATCAGTCAAAATGGGAAGAGTTCGATGAAAAGGCTTTATCTATTATTCAATTATGCCTAAAAAATAATGTGTTATAGGAGGTTCTAAAGAAGAAAATAGTGTTAGCATTACGGAAGAAACTAAAAGCCTTATATATGATGAAATCTCTGGCAAACAGGTTAGTGATAACACTAGAAAGAACATAGGTTTTCTTCTTACATATTGGATAAATTGTTCCCATTAAGTTATCCTTAGCATATATTTTACCATTTTCAGTTTAGTAAATTGCATTTTATAACTTAGTGAATCCTAGCTTATTTTATCCTTAATTTCGCTATCTTTTTGCATTAATGTCGCTGCATAAGTGAATTCCAAATTGCGTCTAGAATTATCGCTGCACCTGACAGCTATCCGATAAGAACTAAAATTGTGTGAGTTGTCCAGTTTGGTATAACCAACTTGTATGTACAAGGATAATATAATTTTGAGGAAAGGACACTTGTACTGTTAGAGAAGGACATAAAAGGTGGACGTGAGAAGAAAAGCTAGCTTTTTTTCGGATCATCATCTTCATCATCCTACCTTGAAGCTTGCAGCCATGGCAGCTTAAGCCTCTTACGGGTGAGTCAAAGTAAAAACCAGATACAGACTAGCTTCTGACAAGAAGGCTTAAGTGCGATATAAGAGGGAATAGTAAGATTCAGTCGAGTTGTCTAGGAATAGTATTCTCCACTCAATTTTTTCTTATTTCTTTCTAAATGTTGGTGATTATTCTCTATTTTCTGTTTGTATGGAAGTACACATGAATTCTTGAACAAATGTTATTTCTTTAATCTTGCTTTTATTGTTCAATCTTAGGGTTTGAATGTTTTTCTAACACAAAAGTGTTATTGCAGTCACTGATACTGGAAAGTGTAGTGACAGTTTGAGCCAACAAGCATTACAATGAAAGTTAAGTGAGAATTAAAGGAATTTAGTCCACTTGTTCTTAATAGTATCGTATTGCCATCATCAGAAGGTGAGGTTAGTATGCATGTTTAAGTATCGGGTTAAATAGAGGAGTGACCCTAGGTAAGATATACATTGAACTTTATTGCTTCGACAATCACCTATCTTTTTATACCTTGTGAGCATGTAGTATTCTACTGAAGATTCATGTTAGGGATCCCAGTTTATCATTATCATATGTTATTTTATTATTTTCAAGTTATTGCATCTACAACTATTCTCACAATTTATCTCGTTTCCATCTAGTTGTTACACCATAGACTACCATCCTTGTGGGATCGATATCTGATAGACTCACATATGTCTACTATACTTGCATCGACAATGTACGCTTTCACATTATTGTTGTGACGTTAAACAGTCAATCAGTTAGTATTAAAACAATGTCTCTACACGTTCAGAATGGTCGAAGTTGAGTCCATTAGAACTCATATTAGCGAGTTTGTTACCATTATTAATGACTTAAAGAATCTTGAAGCATAGATTAGTGACAAGGATCAAGCTATGTTGTTTTTCTCTTTAACCTCTTCTTATAAAACTTTTAGGGAAACTCTAATTTGTGGGAGAGATCATCTCTTATTCTAGGATGTGAAGGGGAATCTTCTAAGAAAGGAAAAACTCGACAATGAGTTAGGTCCAAACAAAAACTCAAATGGGCAAGCCTCAATTCTAGTTGCAAGAGGAAAACAACAAACTAGAAAGACAGATTGAAACAGGTCTAAAGCAAGATCAAAATCTATAAATCGTGACAAATATTATAGCTATTGTAAAAAGGTGGGCCATGTTAGGCAGAATGTTGGAAACTTCAAAATAAAATCAAAAGGGAGGCCAAACATGACAAGAAAGATAAGCAAAAAGCAAAAGTTACTGATGCTAGTATAGCTGAGGACAGAGGTGATGATTTCTTATTGGTGCCAACGAGCAAAAGCTCTCATCTTACTTCTAAGTGGATATTAGATTTAGGATGCTCTTATCACATGTGTCCCAATAGGGATTGATTTTCCAAGTATAGTTCAATTAATGGTGAACTTGTGCTAATAGGGAATAATCTCCATGTAAAATATCCAAAATCAAAATTGTTTAGGATGCATGACGAAATTATTCAAACAGTATCAGATGTCAGGTTTGCTCCTGATTTAAAGAAAAATCTTATCTCATTGGGAATTTCAGATTCTAACAGTTGCAAGATAGTTATTGAGTCAAATGGCTTAAAATTTTCTTGTGGGGCTCTTATTTTGATGAGAGGACAGAAAAAAGGCATCTTATACATTCTACAAGGGTCAAAACTTACTGGTGTGGCTGCGATTACCAAAGAAAAGTTGAAATCGCCACCACATTGAGAAAAGAATCAATCTGACGTTGCAAAGACACGATGTGACTCTTTCTCCACTAATTCTAATTCAATCAAAGTTTGGCACATGCGGTTGCTTTATATGAGTGAGAAAGGCATGATAGTCTTGTGCAATAAAGATATTCTCAAAGACACTAGAGTTGGTAAGTTAGGCTTGTACGAGCATTGCATTTTCGGGAAACAAAACCGAGTTAATTTGGATTTAGCAGTGCATAAAACAAAATAGGCTGCTGAATCAAAATTGACTCTAGATTACATTCATTCTGATTTTGGGGTGCATCTTCTGACATCTCAAAAGGAGGTAATAAATATTTCCTAAATTTTATTGATGGTCACTCCAAAAAAGTTTGGGTTTATTTCTTGAAATAGAAAAGTGAAGTCTTCGGAATCTTCAAATAATGGATCACACTGTTAGAAAAACAAACCAAAAAATCTGTGAAGTGGTTGAAAGTAGATAATGGCCTTTAGTTTTGTTCGTCAGAGTTTAATGATTTCTGAAAACAAGAAGGAATTGAAAGATATCGAACTGTTGTTAAAGCTTCGCAGAAGAATGGAGTTGGAAAAATAATGAACATAACCTTTCTGGAAAAGGCTCGATGCATTCTTTCTAATGCAATCTTAGGGAAGAAATTTTGGGCTGAAGCCGTACACCTGGCAAGTTATTTGGTAAATTGATCTCCTCATCGAGCATTGAGCAGTAAAGTTCCAGAGGAGATATGGTTAAGTAATCCTCCTAATTATTTTAACATTAGAATTTTTTATTTTCTTGCTTGTGTAAAGTTAGCTAGGGAAAGCTCGAACCAAGGGCCGTTAAATGCATACTTCTGGGATACTCTACCAGTACAAAAGGTTTTAAGTTGGGGTGTTCTGAATTTGAAAAAATAATTGTTAGCATAGATGTTATGTTTGATGAATCTATCATGTTTCAATAAAAAAAATGAGACTTTTACTTTTAAAGACAACAAATCAGAGTGTCTCGAGTAAGCTAGAGTCAAAAGTCGAAACAAGAGGCACCGTCCCGATAAGCAAATGGCCAACATCGCATCGACACGATAAACAAAGGTCCCATCCCAATGAAGTGTCACACGACGTCACGACAATACGACAAAATTCTGATTCTTGCATGCTTGAAGCTATTTTGGATCTATTTGGGCCTCCACCTGATCCTCAGGTACCTTTACCATCTCAATTAACTAATTATAAGTTGGCTCGTGATAGGAAAAGGCAAGAAATTTGACCACCACAGAAATATTGGGAAATAAACCTAGTGGCTTATTCTCTAAGTGTTGCCAAGAGTATTGATTCAACCGATCCTTTGTGTTATTATGACGTATTTCAAGCCTCCAATTCTAGCAAATGGCTCATTGCAATGGAAGAAGAGATGAAATTGCTTCAAAAGAATGAGACTTAGAGGCTAGTTAAACCCAATAAAAGAATCATTGGTTGCAAATGGGTGTTTAAAAAAAAGGAAGGTTCAGGTGTTAACAACACTAGGTACAAGGCAAGACTGGTTTCAAAGGGCTACAGTCAAGTGGAGGGAGTTGATTTTTATGATATTTTCTCTCCCATTGTGAAACATGCATCTATTCGGGTGCTTTTGGCCCTTGTTTCATCAAATAATCTTGAGTTAGAGCAGTTAGATGTAAATATTACTTTCCTTCAAGGTGACCTTGAGGAGGACATCTACATACAACAACCAGAAGGCTTCAAATTTGAAGGTAAAAAAGATCATGTTTGTCTCTTACAAAAGTCTTTGTACAGTTTGAAGCAGTTTCCTCAGTAGTGGTATAAAAGTTTGACTCATTCATATTGAGTATTGGTTTTTCTCGAAGTAAGTAGGATATTTGTGCTTATCTACAATGTCTTGATGACGATTCTTTTATATATATGATGCTTTATGTTGATGATATGTTAATTGCAGCTAAGAATCCATTTGATATTTATCGTCTTAAAACCATGCTAAAATTTAAGTTCAAGATGAAGGAATTAAGTGCAACAAATAAAATTTTGGGGATGGAAATTTTGAGAAGATAAACATTCTGAAAAATTATTTTTATCGCAACAAAGGTTCATCAAGAAGATCCTTGAACGATTTGAGATGAAAGATGCAAAACCAGTATGTACTCCTTTAGCTGTACACTTTAAACTCTCAATTTAAGATTCCCCACAAAATGAAGAAGATGAAAGGTACATGTCAAAAGTACCTTATTCAAGCACAATTGGAAGTTTGATGTATGCAATGGTATGCACTCGTCCCAATATTTCATATGTTAGTATTGTTAGTCGATACATGACCAATCCTGGTAAGTTACACTGGCATGTAGTTAAGTGAATTTTCATATATTTAAGGGGTATTTCTAACATATGTTTAGAGTTTGGAAGAACTTAAAAGGGTTTAGTCAGATATGTTACTTCTAATTATGCAGGACACTTAGATCGAAGAAGGTCTCTCACAGGTTACCTATTTGCTTTTGGGAATTATGCCAATACTTGGAAAGTGACACTTCAAGCTACAGTGGCTTTGTCGACTACTGAAGTAGAATATATGGAAATTACAGAAGCAGTAAATGTAACAGCCCGATTTTGGGCCTAGTCAGAACAGTGGTTTTAAGACCACAAATTCGTCGAGGAAAAATTTATTTTTATTATATTTTTATGGTCTAAAATTTCACGGAATGATTTCGTGAAATTTTTCTTCAAAAATTTCAACGTTTGGGCACTCAATTTAGTCAAAAGGACTAAATTGTAAAAAGTGCAAAAGTTGAGTTCTACATGTTAGAGGTGTCCAATTGTTATGAAATTTTAAATTAGAGGTCCTTAAATGGTAATTAGACCATTGGTTAATTTTTTGCACAAAAATGGACATGAAATAGGTGAAATAGAATATTTGTAAGTTAGGGGCATTTTAGTCATTTAGTAATTAAAATGAATTAAAAACAAAATTAAAAGCCAATTTTTGTCCATCTTCAACCCCTTGGCCGAAAATTGCATAGAGAAACCATGGCTAGGGTTTTTCAAGCTTCCAAGCTCAATTTTAAGTCCGTTCTTGCCTTGTTTTTAATGATTTTTACGTTTTTTCAATCCCCATAACAAGATCTATCTATTTCTACCATTTATTTGAGCTAGGGTTGATGTTTAAAAATTTATGCATGTGTTACATGTGTGTATTTTGATGTTTAAGGGAGGAATATGAATGTTTGTTGTGTGTTAAATGACTTTTACTAAGTAGTTTTCGGTGAAAATGCTAAAAAGGACTAATTTGTAAAAGTTATAAAATTTTTCATAAAAGTGTGATTTAGTGGAAGTTGTGGGCTGATATAGTTATGAAAATGATTCGGATAGGCTTAAAGTGAAAATAAATTGAATAAAAATCATTTTACGAGCCTAGAGGCAAAAATGTAAAAATGACAAAGTTTAGGGGAAAAAACGTAATTTTTCCATAGTATATTTTTGGATCACATTGACTAATGTGACTAATGAATAGACTAAATGTGATATTATAGATGAAAGAAAACGAGGTTCATACCTAAAACGGGGGAAAAACGAGTAATTAACGATTAGGTCCCTCTTTGCCATTTTTGGTGTCGAGGTAAGTTCATGTGTAGATAATGCAATGCTGTATCATGTTTTAATGCTATATTAATGTATAAATTTTTATTTTTAATTGTTATGATGAGTGTATGAATGACATAATGGTTAATGAGAATGACTTTGTGAACGAGTTCGACAAAGGTGTGACATCGAGAAAATCCCGTTTGAACCTTGGGAATAATTTAGGATACAATGTGACATGTCACTAGGAACTATGTGATTATGAGCTCATGAAATTATGTGTATATGTGACTATGTGAATTTGGGTGCCGGTCTTGTACGTTCTACCGGTGGCTGGGTAGCCCGGCATGTGTTGCGAGTACCTGTCAGCTTGTGTGAGTAGCCCGTGTAGTTACATCCTAACTGTCAACTTATGTGAGCAGGCCTGTGATTAGCTCGCGAGCGAGCAATGTGTGATATGTCATATGAGGTAGCAAGTGGCTACGTATGAGGTGTAACACCCCAAACCCGGCCTAGACGTTATGACCGAATCTGGCGTGTCAAATTAAAATGCTTTTTCGATAAATTTTGTCTTATTAATAAATCTTGATTGAAAGAGAAAAGCCCCTTTGTTTAATTCTAAAGTCAACTTAATTATTTTTTAACCATTTTAAACCATCCATACTTTTAAAAACATGTTTGTTGTAGAAGCATTTCAACAATGTTGCGAAAACGCGATGTTAAGAAAACAAATATCATTTTGGAAAGCCACGCTCTACTTTTAATAGAAATAAATCATAATAGTTAAAAACCCCCAGATTAAAAGCTAGAAAATTAGAGAAAAGGCCTTATTAAATCAAAAACCTAAAGAGAAAGTAATTTAAGTAACGTAAAAGTAATAAAAAAATTTAAAGCTGTTCGTAGTATGGCCACTTCCGAGTCCTCCCATACGTCGAACCGCCTACTGAGGATTACCTGAAAAAATTTAAAAGAGGGGGTGAGTTTACGAAAACTCAGTGTGTAATTTCCTAGCGTCCAAATACTCAGACAAAAATAAAATTTAGAACTATTTTAGGCTTGATCCCTATTCAGTAACAAAACCGTCCAATTCAGAATATATGTGGCCCAAAACCTAATTCATTAACATTTGGGTCTCAACCCATCACAGTATCAATTGGGCCTAGCCCATCTCAAAATCAATATCACTTAGGCCTTCCAACCCATATGAATAATGCATGATAACCCATCCAACCCTGCACTTGGCTCCGTCCAACCCTGCACTACCTGTGGGGAAGAAATCACCCATGCCATCCCTACACTTACAGTGTTAGCACCGGTTGCGACACTAATCGATTCCGCACCATAGTTACCAATCACATAATGGCTTTAAGCCATCAGTTGATCTACAGTCATCAAGCGACCATGCGACCCTAACAACTCATATACTTCCTCCAAATCAATGTCCCAACCCTATGCAATATGTAGTGTATGTCACGCTCAATCATCACACGTGTATGTAAAATGGCCATGCTCGGTAACAATCATTTAAACATATATTAAAAGCCTATCAGTCATACAACCACCGTCATGTTAGTTAAAACACAATCATACGATCACGGTCATATCGGTCAAATTCATAGTCTAAGTCGGTCATTTACCTACAAGGGCAAAACAACCATTTTACCCTATAAGGATATTTCGATAATTTTACACTACAAGGGTATTTTGGTAATTTTACATTACAAGGGTATTTCGGTAATTTTACATTACAAGGGTATATCGGTAATTTTATAAACTGAGGGTATTTCGATGATTTTACAAACCGGGGGTATTTCGATAATTTTACAAAACGATGTCTTAACGACCCAATAGAAGGTCCACTGTCGCCTCGAGCGACTTAAGTAACCTAAACAGACCTAACGGTGTAAATGGGCCTAAGGCCCACACTCAGCCCAAGTAGGCCCACACGCTCATGTGGCCCACTTAGCCCAAATTTAGTTACAGCTATGTGACATACATAGCCCACTCCAATATTTATCACTTATCGCAAATTTTATCCGAGTGGGGCGAACGAGCCCATTGGGCCCACACGGCCCATTTCGACCCAAAATCAGCCTAAACCCATGACATCGCTCAAGGCAGCCTCTACTATCGTATCGGATTTTCCACACGTGTGTTCGCATGTTCGTGTGGCAACTATCGCCGTACTTTTGGCTTTTCGGTATTTCGGTTTTTTGCCATTCTACGATCTATTAGTGTGGGTACACATCTTTTTACGAAACCGCACTCAAATCCACGAGCTCCGAACCTATAATCAATCAAGAGGTACAGTTAATCTTTCTACCGATAAAGATCCTAAAACACTTATTCCCAAATCACTAACCGATACCCACATTGACTGAATTGGCTTATACTTTTCTCAGACCATTTATTACGAATCCTTCTTACCTCCTTGTGGATTATCTGAATACAAGCGTAATCCGTCAATTTATTAATGTCTAAAACAAATTTAATCCTACGCTAATCTAAATAAAAGATACATGTCCAAAAGAGAAATGACAATAGGCCAACACTAGAACCACAATTTTGTTTACCTTAGATAATTGATCATAAGATAAGTAAATTTCCAACACAATTGTATCCCTCGAAAAACCCTTCACTTCTTGCGAGGCTAGAATCCACACAACCCCTTTAAAAGAAAGAGCTAGTGATAAAAAGAGAATAGTTATTCGGTTTAATCAATGGAAAGGAATGTGTCATGAAAGCCATTTAGAAATAACAAGGAGGGTGGCGAGTAACTTATCGAATGTTAGAGAACTTTTACGAAACTAGAAGCAAAACCCCAAGAGAGGATCAATGTTATATTCAACCGCCAAACTAAAATCAACACTGAAGAAAAAAGAAAGTAGGGAGGAAGAGAAGTGTAGAAGTCGACTAGCAAAACTCAATTGGCAATGTGAGATGTCAGACCAACAAGAACAAGGTAATCGGTTTTTAGGTATACGAGAAGAAATGAAGAAATTCAAAAGAGAAAGAAAGAAGTGCTTGGTTTAGAAGTGAAAGGATCAAAGAGGAAAAGAATGAATCGAGAAGAGAAGAAGTGAGAGAGAAATCAAACAACAATAAAACAAGTAGGTTTGGCACAAAAGATGGCCTAAATGGTAACGCAAATTCAGCTAAAAAATGTAGAGTGCAATCGAGAGTAGAAAGTGTTGAAATCAAAGGCAAAGGAACACAAAAAATGAGAGAAGAAAATGAGAGAACCCTTCTAGCAAGATTTGGCTATCACTAAAACAACACTCCAAAGCCGAAAATAACCCAATTTCCCCCTTTAGCCGAAACTCTTGTGTCACCAAAGTCCTCCTTCGGCTGGACACTTCAATATTCAAATCTTTCTTTGATTTTCTCCTAACAATCCACATTATCTCCTCAAATCCCTCCCCATATCTCTCTAAGACTCATTCAAACTTCATCTTGTTGAGTTTTAATCAACCTCAACCACTTACACGGCATTGATGCAAAATAAAACCTCTATTGCACCATCCAAGCCTCAAACCCTAGTCCTCTAACCCTTATAAGGCGTCACTTACCACCTATACCATAGGTTCCTTTTTGTCAAGCTTTACCTATCCAAATTTAAGAAGCATACAACCTAGAGTGAGGGTTCCCCTAGTGCTAAAAACAAAAATTTTCCATATGACAGGGCTTGAACCCGGAACTTCATAGAGACCCCCAAACACTCCAAAATCACTAACCCCGTAGTGCTAATATGCATTTGTGCCATTTTCTTGCTCAAGAATTTTAGGCGCTCCACTCAAGGCCCAATTCTTCTAAGCCGAAAATTCGGGGCGTTATAGCTCTACCCCCTTAAAGAAATTTTGTCCTCGAAATTTCCAACTATCCAATAGTCGCACAACCTAGGTTACATCACTACGCTTCTGCTGCACACTCTAATTGTAATTGCAAAATAGATAAATAGTATGCTATGGATAAAGTATGCACCAGTATTTGCATCTAGAGCGTCTTCGTCGTTTTGGCGGCGTGCTGCGTAGACAAAAGCTGGCTGCCTCGCCTCAGTATGATCAACACCTCTTCTTGGTGCTCCACGACCCAAACCGTTTCCACCCCTGGCCTGACCACGGCCTCTAGGCGGCTGCTGACCACCCCTCGGTGCCTGCACATTACCCATACCAGTAGCTCGCGCAAAATCTGATCTTCGTGGACACTCAATGAAACGATGCTCCATCGATCCGCACCTTAAACAGGCTCCCGTCTTTCTCCAACACTCGCCAAGATGACTTCTTCCACAATCTGCACTAGGCTGTGATCCAGTAATAGCAACAAGGGGTCCCGCTCCGACCAGCCCATCCACTCTGGCCCTTCTCTTAGGCCTCTGATCGCTATTAGAGAGCTCAGAATCCTTTTTATTTCTACTCCTTTCTCTTTCTCGGTTTAGGCGCTTAGTGCGATTTACATCTTCAGGGATTTTTGCTTTCTCCACCAAAGCTGCAAAATCTCACTCCCTCTGAGGAGCAATCAACACCCGAAGACTATCTCTAAGGCCGTCTTCGAACCAAACACAACGTTTATAATCTGTTGCCACTATCCTTTAGCATATTGACTGAGTCGTAAGAACTCTACCTCTTACTCTGCCACAGATCAGTCTCTCTGAGTCAAGTTCAAGAATTCCTTCCTCTGGGCATCCACATAGCTTGTGCCCACATACTTCCCTTGAAACGCAGATTTGAAGAACTCTTAGGTTAAGCCACCACTGGTAAGCTTCCTCTTGTAGCAGCGACACTGCTCCTTTCAGTTTTTGCTCAGAAGTGCAATCCAGGTTGTCCATTATTCTTTCGATGGCCTCCAACCAATATTTGGCCACATTTGGTGCTACTCTCGTAATACCCTTGAAGATCTCGGCTCCATTCGACCGAAGTCTCTTAGAAATCGACCCTTGGCTCCCAGTACCAGTGTTGGGCCCAGTGACCCTTTCTAAAATCCTCAACATTGCTTGGGACAATGCATCGTCCCCAACTGCTCGATCATACAACCCTGTCTCGGGTACCGGTGAAGCTGATGCTTCTCTCGCCTCAACGTTGGGCATGTAACCTGATGCTGAAGATCCAGTCCTAACACTTCCACGGCCTCTGCCGCGGCCTTTTGCACCCCTTCTAATGCTCATTATCAGTTCACATATAATCTGGTTAAGAAATTTTATGTAATTTAGCTCATAGTTTCAGTAATTAAACAGACGTTTTATGGGAAGAAAAAGTTTAAAGTTTGTTTTCGCATTCGTAGGCTCACTATAGTCTTAGTTTCCCATGGTTTCACAGTTTACTCTAACTAGAGTGGTATGGTCAAATCTCTAAAGTAATCACAATGTTTTCTATTGCATAATAGTTTAAAAGCAGACAACAGTATTCGAAAAACTTACAGATTCGGCGTCAGAGACTTGGTGAACCACACTTTCAGGAAACATCCAATAAAATAGTTCAAATACTCTAAATCTTTTGAAACAGTTGTTTCAGAAATTCCATTTGAAAACCCAATCCATAGCCGAGTTTTGCAACTTGGCTCTAAAACCACTAAATGTAACACCCCGAACCCAGCCTAGACGTTATGACCGAATATGGTGTGTCACATTAAAATGCTTTTTCGATAAATTTTGTCTTATTAATAAATCTTGCTTGAAAGAGAAAAGCCCCTTTGTTTAATTCTAAAGTCAACTTAATTATTTGTTAAAAATTTTAAACCAGCCTTACTTTTAAAAACATGTTTGTTGCGGAAGCATTTCAACAATGTTGCGAAAACATGATGTTAAGAAAACAGATATCATTTTGGAAAACCGCGCTCTACTTTTAATAGAAATAAATCATAATAGTTAAAAAACCCCCAGATTAAAAGCTAGAAAATTAAAGAAAAGGCCTTATTACATCAAAAACCCAAAGAGAAAGTAATTTAACTAACGTAAAAGTAATTACCAAAATTTAAAGTTGTTCGTAGTGTGGCCACCTTCGAGTCCTCCCATACGTCAAACTGCCTACTGAGGATTACTTGAAAAAAATTTAAAAGAGGGGGTGAGTTTACGAAAACTCAATGTGTAATCCCGTAGCATCCAAACAATCAGACAAAAATAGAATTTAGAACCAATCTAGGCTTGAGCCCTATTCAGTAACAAAACCGTCCAATTCAGAATTTATGTGGGCCAGAGCCCGATTCATTAACATTTGGGTCTCAATCCATCACAGTATCAATTGGGCCTAGCCCATCTCAGAATCAATATCAGTTGGGCCTAGCTCATTTCAATTTCAAACCTATATGAATAATGCATGATAACCTATCCAACCCTACACTTGCCTCCGTCCAACCCTACAGTACCTGTGGGGAATAAATCACCCACGCCATCCCTACACTTACAGTGTTAGCACCGGTTGCGGCACTAACCAATTTCGCAGCAGTGCTGCTAATCACATAATGGCTTTAAGCCGTTGGTGGATCCACAGTCGTCAAGCGACCATCCGACCCTAGCAAATCATATACTTCCTCCAAATCAATGTCCCAACCCCATTCAATATGTCGTGTATGTCATGCTTATGTCATGCTCAATCATCACACGTGTATTTAAAATGGCCATGCTCGGTAACAATCATTTAAACATATATTAAAAGCATATCAGTCGTACAACCACCGTCATGTCAGTTAAAACATAGTCATACGATCATGGTTAAATCGGTCAAATTCATAGGCTAAGTCTGTCATTTATCCACAAGGGTGAAACAGTCATTTTACCCTACAAGAGTATTTTGGTAATTTTATGTTACAAGGGTATTTCGATAATTTTATAAACTAGGGGTATTTTGGTAATTTTACAAACTAGGGGTACTTTTGTAATTTTACAAACTAGGGGTATTTTGGTAATTTTACAAACTAGGGTCTTAACGACCCAACAGAAGGTCCACTGTCGCCTCGAGCGACTTAAGTAACCTTAGCAGACCTAACAGTGTAAATGGGCCTAAGGCCTATACTTGGCCCAAGTGGGCCAACATGCTCGTGTGGCCCATTTAGCCCAAATTTAGTAACGGCTATGTGACCTACATAGCCCACTCAAATATTTATCACTTACCACTGATTTTATTCGTGTGGGGCCGACTAGCCCATTGGGCCCACACGGCCCATTTTGGCCCAAAATCAGCCTAAACCTATGATATCGCTCAAGGCGGCCTCTACTACCGTATCGAATTTTCCACATGTGCGTTCGCACATTCGTGTGGCAACTATTGCCGTACTTTCAACTTTTCGGGATTTTGGTATTTTGGCTTTTTACCGTTCTACGATCTATTACTGTGGGTACACACCTTTTTGTGAAACCACACTCAAATCCACGAGCTCCGAACCTATAATCAATCAAGAGGTACAGTTAATCTTTCTACCGATAAAGATCCTAAAACACTTATTCCCAAATCGCTAACCGATACCCACCTTGATTGAATCGGCTTATACTTTTCTCAGACCGTTTGATTACAAATCCTTCTTACCTCCTTGCGGATTATCTGAATCCCAAGCGTAATCCGTCAATTTATTAATGTCTAAAACAAAGTTAATCCTCCACTAATCTAAAGAAAAGATACAAGCCCAAGAGAGAAATGATGATCGGCCAACACTAGAACCAGAAGTCTGTTTACCTCAGATAATCGATCAGAAGATAAGGAGATCTCTACCACAATTGTATCCCTCGAAAAACCCTTCACTTCTTGGTAGGCTAGAATCCACACAACCCCTTTAAAAGAAAGAGTTGGAAATAAAAAGAGAATAGTTATTCAGTTTAATCAATGGAAAGAAAGGTGCCATGAAAACCATTTAGAAAGAACAAGGAGGGTGGCGAGTAACTTACCGGATGTTAGAGAACTTTTGTGAAACTAGAAACAAAACCCCAAGAGAGGATCAATGCTATAGCCAGCCACCAAACTAAAATCAACACGGAAGAGAAAAGAAAGTAGGGAGGAAGAGAAGCGTAGAAGTCGACTAGGGAAACTCAATTGGCAATGTGAGATGTCTGGCCAATAGGAATAAGGTAATCATTTTTTAGGTATATGAGAAGAAATGAAGAAATTCGAAAAAGAAAGAAAGAAGTGCTTGGTTTAGAAGTGAAAGGATCAAAGAGGAAAAAAAGAATTGAGAAGAGAAGAAGTGAGGAAGAAATCGACCAACAGTAAAACAAGTAGGTTCAGCACAAAATATGGCCTAAATGGTAACGTAAATTCAGCTAAAAAATGCAGAGTGCAACCGAGAGTAGAAAGTCTTGAAATCAAAAGCAAGGAACACAAAAAACGAGAGAAGAAAATGAGAGAACCCTTCTAGCAAGATTCGGCTATCACTAAAACAACACTTTAAAACCGAAAATGATCCAATTTCCCTCCCTTATCCAAAACTCTTGTGTCACCAAAGTCCTCATTCGACTGGACACTTCAATATTAAAATATTTCTTTGATTTTCTCCTAAAAATCCACATTATCTCCTCAACTCCCTCCTCATATCTCTCTAAGACTCATTCAAACTTCATCCTGTAGATTTTTAATCAATCTCAACTATTTACACGGCATTGATGCAAAATAAAACCTCTATTGCACCATCCAAGCCTCAAACCCTAGTCCTCTAACACTTATAAGGCGTCACTTACCACCTATACCATAGGTTCCTTTTTGTCAAGCTTTACCCATCCAAATTTAAGAAGCATACAACCTAGAGTCAAGGTTCCCCTAGTGCTAAAAACAAAAATTTTCCATATGACAGGGCTTGAACCCGAAACTTCATAGAGACCCCCAAACACTCTAAAATGACTAACCCAGTAGTGCTAACATGCTTTGTGCTATTTTCTTGCTCTCAAGAATTTTAGGCTCTCCACCCAAGGCCCCAATTCTTCTAAGCCCAAAATTTGGGGTGTTACATGAGGCACTATGAGCAAGCTTTTCGTGTATCTGATAGTATTCCAAGTGTTCAATGATTAAATTAGTGAATTATATGACAAGTAAGTCAATATGAGGAAATATTAGAATGTGTTACGAGTTAGTACAGGTATGTACTTATAACCCATGAGTAAAAGTCTCGGTATACTATGAATATGTGGTAAGAATGCATACGAGAAAGTTATGCTTGTGAAATATTGATAGTCATGTGACTAATGATTTATAATTATGATAAATGCATGTATGATAAGATTTGAAAATAATCATGTGTTGGGCTTATAAGACTAATTGAGTTGGGATATAGTATGATGTATATACTTAAGTTGTGATTCAATAGATATGTGAAAGATTGTTAAGCTATATGTTGAAATTTTGATTACTCGTAAATGATGTGCGTGTTGTTAAGCAAATTGTAATAACTTGTTAATTATGTGATACGCTATAATGGGGAGATTATGGTTGCTAGCCTAATGACAAGACAATATAATTAGTGTGTGTAAGATAAAAGAGTAAGCATTATGAATGAGTAAGTGGTAATCATGGGATTTAATGTAAGTTGTAATAATAGTATCATCATGGATGGATAAAGTAAATAAATGCTAATAGTTCTTCTTATTTACATATGAACATACTAAGCTTTGAAGCTTACTCCCCTATTCTTTCCCACCTCTTATAGGTTTATTCAGCTAGCTCAGGTTGGAGATCGTCGGAGATTTTATCACACTATCAAGCTATCATTTGGGATATAAGTCAATGTAAGTATGTTAAGTGTAACATCCCGAATTTGGGCCTAATCGAAATAGTGGATTTGGGACCACAAATCTGATATTAAAATAATTATTTTATGATCTTTATAAGGTCTAGGATATGAAAATAAGCATGTGTTAAAGTTTCATGAAGAAATTCTATGCGTAAGGTGTCCAATTGGAAATTAGGGACCAAATTGAATAAATTGCAAAACTTGGATTCTAGAAGAAATTTTTTTGAAATTTCTTTGGAATGTTAATTAGAGGTCCTTAAAAAGTAATTTTTCCAATTTCTAAGTTTTTGGACAAAAATGGACATGCATGGAAAATTTTGGAAGTTTAATAAGGAAGGGCAATTTGGTCATTTGGTAATAAACTAAATAAAAAGGTGAAAATAAAGCTAAAATCAGCTCATTTTCTTCCCCATGTGGCCAAAATTCTAAGGGTCTCGATAGCTAGGGTTTTCAACATTTTCAAGCTCAATAGTAAGTGCTCCCTAGCCCCGTTTTTAATGTTCTTCATATTTTTGAGATCCTCGTAACAGGCTCTCTTTATTTCTACCCATATTTCAAGCTATGGTTCATGTTCAAAAATTTACCCATGCATGAGATGTTTGTGTTTTGATGATTTATTAAGGAATATGAGAGTTTAAAGGATGGTGAACAACTTTTACTAAGTAGTTTTTCATGGAAATGGCTTAAAGGACTAAATTGTAAAAGTTGTGGAAATGGGTAGGAAAATATGAAATGAAGGAAAAACATAGGCTGCTATAAGTTTGAATAACATTAGCCTAAGCTTGGGTAGCCAAGGAATTACATGCATTTCATTATACAAGACTTAGGATGAAATTGTAAGTATTGTGAAAGGTTAGGGGAAAAATGGTCATTTTGCCCGAGGGTGAGTTTTAGGCCTAAAACGAATAATGTGATGTATTAATAATCTAATTTTATTGATATAGACCCTGAGGAATCAATTCCGGAGGTCGACTGTGGTAAACAAAAGGTTTCAAAATAATCGAAATATGAAACCGAAGCCATTACCAGGTAAGTTCGTATAACCCGAAGTAAACTTTTAATATACTTAAAATATGCATGTCCTTGAATGCATGAAAATCTAGATATTCATTATATGATAATCCATGAAATATACTAGTGTAAATGAAGGATGATAAATGTCCTGGTTGAAATAAAAAGGGAAATCCGATGGATAAATTATGATTTACATGACATGAGATCCTGCATGTATTGCAGAAAAGAATTTAGCCCCGACGGGTAATCTGATGATCTCAAAATAGAAAGGATCTAGCCCGGACAAGTGTTCCCTGAGTGATCGAACCTCCCGAAGAATATAGGTGCATTAAGGATTTAGCCCGGATGGGTAATCCAATTAAGGACTGAATTTAGCCTGGACTAGCAATTCAGATCCGAACTTAAGGGGTCAATTGTCGTTAAAAGGGATTTAGTCTAGACTGGTAATCCCGCCGTAAGATATAAGGTTCACTGGAGCGCGTACTTGAGATGATCACTTGTATGACTTGACGGTAATTGGGCTATCCATCGAGATTTCTTAGAAATTCAATGGGATTAACATAATGAAATGAAGAATGGAAATATTGAATTGATAAGCTCATCTAAGACTAATGATATGATGTATTGTTTTGAGACTAACTTGATGATTGAGTGCATGTGATAGGGAAACTATTTCATGCTTGTTGGATTATTACCTAAATATGGTTGTATGCTAATTAACCGGTAAGTTTACTTTCCAGTTATCCGGACTTACTAAGCATATAAATGCTTACCCCCTTCTCTTTTCCTTGTCTTACAGAGCTCATGGACTCGTGAAAATTGGAAGATGGTTGGAGAATCAACACACTATCGACTTGTCCCGCTTTAGTATATAGATACTTTTATTTTGTTTAATGGCATGTATAGGATATTTTGGTTATTTTTTTTATGTGTCATTTGGCTAGCCTTTGTAAGGGCTTAAACGGTATACTTATTCTTTTTTGTATATGGCCATGAGATATGGCTCATATTGATGTAGGTTATAAACCTACTAATGATGCATGTTTATGTTTAAATGTTTCATGAGATATGATGATGAGTTTATCATGGATGGATGCTTGAAATGGGACTTAATAAATTTAGAGTGGACATAGCATATAATGGTATTTAGTTATAATATGGCCAAAGTGTAAAATGTAAATTGTGCTATGTTAATCCCTAATACGAAAAGCGTAATTTAGTGTGTACTAAACCGATGAGATAGGGTTAACATGCAATGTGTTATGTCAAGGTTGTTTAAAATTATAATTAGGTCATGTTAAATACCATTGAAGTCTATAAGTGTTTATGGATGTTAGAGGGTGACCAAAGGCTTGGAAAATAGCCCTAAAAAGGTCCACACGAGTAGACACACGGGCATGTGTCTAGACCATGTGTGACACACGGTCAGCCCTATAGGTGTGTTGCCTAGCAGTGTGTCCCCTGCACCTAAAATTTTAGGTCAGTTTGCATGGTAGTAAACACACGGGCAGAGACACAGCCGTGTGTCTCGACTGTACGAAGGACACGGCCTAGACCACCGGCGTGTGCCTTGGCTGTGTGCCTCAAAATGAATGATGATGTCATAAACAGAATGTCTAAGTTTTTAGACATAGGTGATGACATGAGCGTGTCTAGGCCGTGTGAGGGACACGGGCGTGTGCTTGGTCGTGTGAAAACCCCTATAGGTTCGAAATGGAAAATAAATCCAAATAATTCAACACGGGGGGGACACAAGGGCGTGTCCCCAAGCACACGGGCGTGTGCTTTGCCTCTACACAGGCGTGTGAGGTATAACCCTAGGAATTTCACTAAAATTTTCTATAGTTCTCGGTTTAGTCCTAGATTGCTTTTAATGTATGTTTTGGACCTTGTAGGTCCTTTTGGACCTTGTAGGTCCATAATCGGGACACTATTGATATTGTTTGGTCGATTTTAAATTAGAGTGAAATTTTATAACCCGTATTTTCTGAAAGTGTCTGAGTATATGTCTGGTAATGCCTCATACCTTGTCTCGGTCTTGGGTACTGGTAAGGGGTGTTACATTAAGTCTATGGCATGTATAGGGACTTAGTCATTTTGTGTATGTGTCACTATGATATGGCCAAATGTATTGGCTTGTAATGAATAAGGATTTGATTTGGTATGTAGCCATATAAATTAGCTTATATTGGCTAATGGGTTGCAAGCATATTAATTACTCATATGCCTATGCCAATGTCATTGTGTGATGTGGTTTATAATGGTATGTTAATGAAAGTTAGTATAAGGGAATTATGAAAGAGTAAAATTAGCATTAAAATAGTTTTGGGCAGCAGCAGCAGTACAACTTTGAAAAATCACCAAAAATTGTGGAAATCAAATTAGAGGTTGAATAAAATATTAAATTAAATCTTATTGAGTCTAGTTTTACATAAAAAAAACAGTGTAAGAAAAAGAATTTCATTTTATGAGATATTAGAATTTTTGTTAGACAAGTTCAGTATGATTTCAGGTTCCCCTGTTCTGACTTTGGAAAATCATTAAAAATTGTATAAAAATACTTGGGGGTTTAAATTTAAATTTTTTATTTCTTAATTAGTCTAATTTCAAGAGAAACAAATGAGAACATCATTTGAATCCCGTACTAAGAGATAATTAATTTTTAGTGAAGAAAGGTTGAAATTGTCAAACAGTAGAACATGGACGAATTTGAAGAATTAACTGTACTTATTGGCTAAACCATAAATTCTGAAAATTTTATGGTAGGAAGATATTTGAGTCTAGTTTTTGAAAAATAAAGTAGATATTAATTTAGAGTTCTTTAGCTCAAGATATAAATAATTTAGTGATTATGACTCAAGTGGACAATTTTGTTATGAACAGTAAATAATTGTTTTTATATATTTAAGCCTTGATTATGGTTGTGTTCGTAGCTTAATTGTACCATGTTAAGTTCCATTGAAAGTGTGTATGTGAGTGCGCAAATGGGGGTGAAAAATGGCTTGGTAAATAGCCATTTCCTTGGCCACACTGGCAGAGACACGGCCGTATGTCTCAGTCGTGTGAAGGACACGGCCTCGAGACACAGGCATGTGACTTGGCCGTGTGACCCCAAATTGTGCATAACATCATAAACAAAGAGTTACACGGGCTGAGGACACGGGCGTGTCTGACCACACGATCTACCCACACCGGCATGTGACCCCTGTTTTGATGAATTTTTTTGAGTTTTCTAAAGTTTTCGGTTTAGTCCCGAACCACTCCCAACGTATGTTTTGGGCATCGTGGTCCCGTATAAGGGACAATATGCATGTGATTGGATGAATTTGGTTTGGACCAAATTTTATGGCCCTGTTCGTGTGAATGTTTATGTTTAAGTTCGATAATGCCTCGAACCCTGTCCCAGCGTTGGATACGGGTAAGGGGCGTTATAGTAAAAGAAGCAATTTGGTTAATGGGACTGTTCAGTGACTTGGTAAGTGAAAAATGGGCAACTGTTGTATATTGTGATAGTCAAAGTGACATACATCTCACCAAATATCAAATCCATCGCGAGAGAATAAAGCACATAGACATTCGTTATCATTTTGTTCAAGAGGAGATCATTCAAGGGGTTGTTCAGATTCTTAAAATTGACACAGAACACAATATGACTGACATGCTAACAAAGAGCCTTTCAGTTTCAAAGTTCGAGCATTTCTTGGTGTAACAACCCATTTTCTAATGGTGTCAGAAATAGTGGTTTCAGGACCACGAATACGATGTGTCATTTTATAAATATTAAATAATTAATATTTATGAGGTTAATAGTGTCGTATTAAATTTTTGTTAAGAAATTTTATCGTTTAGGTAGTTAATTAATTAAAATGACTAAATTATAAAACAGTGCAAAAGTCAATTTCTAATGTTATTTTGGGTCAAATGGTTAAGAAAATATTATTGTATTTTTTTAAATGGTAATTTGGCCATTTTGGGATATAGTGGATGGTAAGTATGCATTTTTATTTTTATTTTATATGTTATATGAGTTAAATTAATTAATAATGTTAATATTATAATTAAAACAAAAGAAATAAGGTATTCATCTTCTTCATTTTCCTCTACCTACAACTGAAAACTCCATTTCTAAGCCTTGGGGCTTTTGTTTTGCTATTTCATGGTGCATGTAAGTATTTCTTACTTCATTCTTCATAATTTTTAAGTTTTAAGCTAATTGTGATGAAATATAGCTAGTTAGGGGGCTAATTTGTGAAATTATCAAAGTATAGAGAATATGCCATTAATGATTTTGATTTTTTTTTTTCATGTTTTTTGGTTTTTTTGGAAGCTTGGTTGTTATATTAATTTGTAAAATGACTTTTAGTAATTTTGAGTTTAGGGACTAAATTGGCAAAATGTTGAAGTTTGTTTGGTTTTATTGTGAATTTTTTAAATTTAAGGGTTCTAATAAGATGGCTTAAAATTAGGCTACATGGGTATATAATTTAATTATGGAAATAAGCTTGTTTCGATTTTAGGGACTAAATTGAAAAATGTAAAAAGGTTCGGGGAATGTGTAAAATTATAAATAAGAAGTTATATTTATTAAATTTAATAGTATATGAAATTGAGGCTAATAATTGAAGTAAATTATATTATATATCAAGATCAAGTAGATAACTGATGAAAAGGGAAAGTTGTAGAATAATCCCTAAACTTTTGTTGTTTCTGCAATCTAGCCCTGGTAAGTTTGTATGGTTTAATTTTCTATAATTTAAATATAATATTATTTTTGAATTGAAATTGTTAAGTGTATTGAAAATGTTGAATTGTATTAAGTGGATTGATTTGACAAATGTAATTATAGTAAGTGTTGTTATTCGATAAATTATTGAACTGATGAACGTAGGGCAGGATACAATTGGCAAGTCAATAGGTTATATCTTGCGCTGTTCGAGATTGATTGGTGTTGAGATGAACATTTTTTTACTGAATATATCGAAGTACAGCATTTGTTGATAACTATTGTGTTATATTACGGTGATTCAAGTGTGTTCTGAGGGTGAATGTAAAGCCTTCAAGCTTGGCACTCAGTGCCCAAGTGTGTTTCAGAGGGATGTTAGCCTAAAAGCTTGGCACTTGGTGCCCAGGTGTGTTGCCGGATGGTTAGTTCATTTGAGTGATTTGGTGTGTTTAGATGGTTAACCATGAATCCAATCCGTTATAACATTCATCAGTCATGATTTTCAATGGTATAATGTATTTGATTGGGTTATACCATTTATGTTTAAACATAAAGCTCACCTAGGATTTTATTGTGATTGATAGGAATGTTGTTTATTATCTTATTCTTTAATAGATATTTTATTTCAGTAAGTTTATTGTTTTAACTGTTGAACTTACTAAGCTTAATTAAGCTTACTTGTAAGTTTTCCCTTACTCCCTTGTAGATATGTTTTTTAAGGCATCAGGTGATCGGATCGACTCAAAGGATCACACTATCCGAAAATCTTTTAGTAGTTTTTGAATGTTCACCTTTGGTTTTATGGCATGTAATAGGTGAATTGAAATTATGTAGATTATATGTGAAGCTGTAAACTTGAATGATACTTTTCTTAGATAGTTTTTATGTACGTGTGAATATGTGGATTAAGTTTTATAAAAGTGTGTGAATATTGGAATGTAATTTATGGGTTGAAAAGAGTGGTGTTTTGGTATGAATTGTTAATGATGGTTGTGTATTTTGAATGTAAATACTTTGGTTTGAAATGTGATATTGATATGATTATAGAATTATGGTGTCAATAAAGGCACATTGGTCAAGCACTTAAGATCGATGTTTTGACATGCTTTGAGCTCGTTTAATCATATTTTAGCTGAGTTTAATTGATAGAATTTGGGTTTCTTGATTTCCAATTAAGCATGTTTTAGTAAACTTGAATTAGAAGGTACATTTTAGTGCACACAGTGTAAAAATCTTGGAAGTTGCGGAAGCTTAATTTAAAAACAATTGCGGTTACGTGATGTTTTGAACAACAGTAGTTGCTTTGGAAAACCGTGCTCTAATACTAGCAATTATAAGAACAATAAATAAAATTCCAAATTTGAAATCGAGAAAATTACAACAGCTTTACTACAACCCACATAAAAACATTTAAAAGTAATAATCAAAACTGTAACATAAACAGTGTGTGTGGCTTCCTCCGAGCCCCTCGCAGCTCCGATCCGTCTAAGGCTGTAAATTGCCTGAAAGGTTTAATAAACGGGGTGAGTTTACGAAAACTCAGTGTGAAATCCCCTACTATATAAAAGGAACAGTCAGTCATATAAAAGAATTAAAAGTCTGGCCCTAGCCCTACTTACAGTTTCAGTATCAATTGGGCCTTAGCCCATTATAACAGACATGCATGATGATGGGCCTTAGCCCATTACGTAATAAGAAACTATCGTAACTAGAATCAAAATGAGAATCGTAATCGAATTAGGTGACGAGAATCGAATCGAAATCGAGTCGAAATCGTAATTAGGTGACGAAATCAAAATCGAAATCGAATCGAATTAGGTGACAGAATCGAGAATCGAGATCGTAAAATGCAATGAATCCGAATCGAAATGTGAATGCAATCCCAACCCATATCCAACTGTATACACCCCCGTACCAGCCTTACACCATGTGGAGAGACTACTCGACCCACCCAACCGCTACACACCACAGAAATTGCAGCGAAGCTGCCAAATATTATGACGAAGTCACCAGAACGGATATATGTAGAGAGGCCACCAGATTGCAGTGAGGCTGCCAAAACGCTTCCTCCATCAATATAATCCAACCCATGCAACATGTCATGTATGTAGAATGTCATGCCCATATTTGAATCAAACAATCACTGTCAAGTCATTCATATCACCAACATATATTCACAATCAAATTCGTCAACCACACAATCCAAGTCAGTCACTTGCCCACAAGGGCAAAACAGTCATCTAACACTCTAAGGGCAAAATGGTAATTTTACCCCACAAGGGTATCTCGATAATTCTACCCTACAGGGGTATTTCGGTATTTCTACCCTACAAGGGTATTTCGGTAATTCTACGCTACAAGAGTATTTCAATAATTCTAACCTACAAGGGTATTTCGGTATTTCTACCCTACAAGGGTATTTCAGTAATTCTACCCTACGGGGGTATTTCGATAATTCTACCTCACAAGGGTGTTTTAGTAATTCTACCCTACAGGGGTATTTTAGTAATTCTACCCTACGGGGGTATTTCGGTATTTCTACCCTACAGGGGTATTTCAGTAATTCTACCCTACAGGGGTATTTCGGTATTTCTACCCTACAGGGGTATTTCGGTATTTCTACCCTACAGAGGTATTTCGGTAATTCTACCCTACAAGGGTATTTCGATAATTCTACCCTACAAGGGTATTTCGATAATTCTACCCTACAAGGGTATTTTAGTAATTCTACCCTATAGGGGTAATTCTACCCTACAAGGGTATTTTGGTATTTCTACCCTATAAGGGTATTTCAGTAATTCTACCCTACGGGGGTATTTCGATAATTCTACCTTACAAGGGTGTTTTAGTAATTCTACCCTACAGGGGTATTTCAGTAATTCTACCCTACAGGAGTATTTCGGTATTTTTACCCTACAAGGGTATTTTAGTAATTTTACCCTACAGGGGTATTTCAGTAATTCTACCCTACAGGGGTATTTCGGTAATTCTACCCTACAAGGGTATTTCGGTAATTCTACCCTACAAGGGTATTTCGGTAATTCTACTCTACAGGGGTATTTCAGTAATTCTACCCTACAGGGGTATTTCGATAATTTTACCGTACAGGGGTATTTCGGTATTTCTACCCTACAAGGGTATTTCAGTAAACTAAAGTATTCTAAACAGGGATAACAATACGAATGGGCCTAAAGCCTATTCTCAACCCAAATGGGCCCACATACTCGTGTGGCCCTTTTAGCCCAAATCTAGCCACAGATATGAGATTCACCTAGCCTAGTCCAATATTTACTACACAATCAAACAATTATCCAATTGGGCCCGTAGGCCCATTGGGCCAACATGGCCCCTTTCGGTCCATCGCGGCCCGAAGCAGCCATCCTACAGCTAGAGTAGTGAGAAATACACACCTGATAGGAGATTGGAGTTAATCCGCGCTCCGAGCACTCTTAGCCGATGCCTAACCCAAACGAGCACGCCATAAAGCGAAAGGGATCAGCCAAGAAAGGTACCTTTACTCTCCTCATGGTTCTCTCTATTTAAAGCCAGCTCTCCATCTACTCTTATGTTAGCTTCCCGATGTGGGATCCCTCCATCCTCAGAGTTTAAAACCAATACCAACTCTTGCCGTCCCAACATAGCAAAATAAATGCTCTTTGATTGCCATGAGTTTCGAACCCTGGACCTCTTTGCCAACTCTATGACGCCACCTTCCTGCCTCTTATGTGGCGCTACTTTGCCACTAGACCACAAGGCTTTTTGTGGCACAATTTCTCCAACAATATTCTTAAGGACTACCTATTACACCCAGGGTTTGATTCACTTTAAACCAAAATTTCTGCTAGAGTCCAGGTTTGAACCCGGGACTTCTCCAACACTTCTCAGCACACTTAACCACTAAAACAAGCCTTCATTAACAAAATTTACATGCACAACGAAAAAAATATTATAAGCTGCCTTCAACTGCTCCCATGCTCAAGGCCCAAAACTTCTAGGCCCAAATTCAGGGTGTTACAACTCTACCTCCCTTAAAGAAATTTCGTCCCCGAAATTTCCATCTAACCGGGTAGTCGTGTAACATCTACCCCACTATGCTACCGCTGCGCACTCTGATCCTACTATCACTATCACACTTCAACTAGAACTTGAAACATCACATACATACAACACTTATTCACTGAAGCAGACACATATTTATCACACATATATACAATCTATATATCCAAACATCACATCCACATAAAATAAATACCAAATTTAAATTCAGACCAATGTTTAAGGAAACCACAGTATTTCAATTTCCAAACAGACAAAAGAATTCAGAAGACTTATGGATTTGGCGCCGGAGACTCGGTGTGCCACACTTTTTAAGAGAAATACTTCAAACAGACCATGTGGTTGAAAATAATTTTCTGAAATTCAACCTTTGAAAACCCAATCCATAGCCGAGTTGTTGCAACTCAGGCTCTGATACCACTAAATGTAACACCCCAAACCCGACCTGGAAGTTTGGCTTGAATATGGCGTGTCACATTGAAGTATTTTTCGAAAACCATGTTTCCATTAAAAACCCTTCTTAATAATTAAAAACTTATACCCTTTTTAAACCTTGTTTAGAAAACCTCAGCTGAATAACATTCTTAACAACTTTATAAAAATCTTGGAAGTTGCGGAAGCTTAATTTAAAAATAATTACGGTTACGTGATGTTTTGAACAACAGTAGTTGCTTTGGCAAACCGTGTTCTAATACTAGCAATTATAAGAACAATAAATAAAATTCCAAATTTGAAATCCAGAAAATTACAACGGCTTTACTACAACCCATTTAAAAACATTTAAAAGTAATAATCAAAACTGTAACATAAACAGTGTGTGTGGCTTCCTCCGAGCCCCTCGTAGCTCCGATCCGTCTAAGGCTGGAAATTACCTGAAAGGTTTAATAAACAGGGTGAGTTTACGAAAACTCAGTGTGAAATCCCCTACTATATAAAAGGAACAGTCGGTCATATAAAAGAATTAAAAGTCTGTCCCAAGCCCTACTTATAGTTTCAGTATCAATTGGGCCTTAGCCCATTATAACAGACAGTACTAGATGGGCCTTAGCCCATTACAGAATAAGAAACATTATCAGAACTAGAATCAAAATGAGAATCAGAATAAGAATCAGGTGACAGAATCAGAATTAGAATCAGAGTAAGAATCAGAATTAGGTGACAGAATCAGAATCAGAACCAGGTTACAGAATCAGAATCAGTATCAGGTAACAGAATCCGAATCAGAATATGAATGCAATCCCAACCCATATCCAACCGTATACACCCCCGTACCAGCCTTACACCATGTGGAGAGACTACTCGACCCACCCAACCGCTACACACCAGAGAAATTGCAGCGAGGCTGCCAGATATTGTGACGAAGTCATCAGAACAGATATATGTGGCGAGGCCACCAGATTGCAGCGAGGCTGCCAAAACGCTTCCTCCATCAATATAATCCAACCCATGCAACATGTCATGTATGTAGAATGTCATGCCCATATTTGAATCAAACAATCACTGTCAAGTCATTCATATCACCAACATATATTCACAATCAAATTCGTCAACCACACAATCCAAGTCAGTCACTTGCCCACAAGGGCAAAACAGTCATCTAACACCCTAAGGGCAAAATGGTAATTTTACCCCACAAGGGTATCTCGATAATTCTACTCTACAGGGGTATTTCGGTATTTCTACCCTACAAGGGTATTTCGGTAATTCTACGCTACAGGAGTATTTCAGTAATTCTAACCTACAGGGGTATTTTGGTATTTCTACCCTACAAGGGTATTTCAGTAATTCTACCCTACAGGGGTATTTCGATAATTTTACCGTACAGGGGTATTTCGATATTTCTACCCTACAAGGGTATTTCAGTAAACTAAAGTATTCTAAACAGGGATAACAATACGAATGGGCCTAAAGCCTATTCTCGGCCCGTGTGGCCCTTTTAGCCCAAATCTAGCCACAGATATGAGATTCACCTAGCCTAGTCCAATATTTACTACACAATCAAACAATTATCCAATTGGGCCCATAGGCCCATTGGGCCCACATGGCCCCTTTCGGCCCATCGCGGCCCGAAGTAGCCATCCTACAGCTAGAGTAGTGAGAAATACACACCTGATAGGAGATTGGAGTTAATCCATGCTCCGAGCACTCTTAGCCGATGCCCAACCCAAACGAGCACGCCATAAAGCGAAAGGGATCAGCCAAGAAAGGTACCTTTACTCTCCTCATGGTTCTCTCTATTTAAAGCCAGCTCTCCATCTACTCTTATGTTAGCTTCCCGATGTGGGATTCCTCTATCATCAGAGTTTAAAACCAACACCAACTCTTGCCGTCCCAACATAGCAAAATAAATGCTCTTTGATTGCCATGAGTTTCGAACCCTGGACCTCTTTGCCAACTCTATGACGCCACCTTCCTGCCTCTTATGTGGCGCTACTTTGCCACTAGACCACAAGGCTTTTTGTGGCACAATTTCTCCAACAATATTCTTAAGGCCTACCTACTACACCCAGGGTTTGATTCACCTTAAACCAAAATTTTTGCTAGAGTCCAAGTTTGAACCCAGGACTTCTCCAACACTTCTCAGCACACTTAACCACTAAAACAAGCCTTCATTAACAAAATTTACATGTACAACAAAAAAAAATATTATAAGCTGCCTTCAACTGCTCCCATGCTCAAGGCCCAAAACTTTTAGGCCCAAATTCAGGGTGTTACACATAGCCTGGGACACAGGCTGTCACATGGCCACCCTACATAGTTGTGTGTCATTATTATTTTAAGTGCAGGTTTCGCATGGTCTGTGACACGACAACGTGTCTCAAAATAGATTCTAGCATGATCTGGAACAAGGCCTACGACATGGCCCTGTGACTCAACATTAAATACACATATGGTTTAGCACATGGTCGTGTGGCCCTATTTCGAATATACACACAGGTGGACACAAGAGATGGGACATGGCCATGTGTTCAGACTTTGAAATTCCACATGGTGTGGGCTATGTCACACGGCCTAGCCACATGGTCATGTGACCGTTGTTTCCAACATTTTCATGTTTTTCCAAAATTATCTGTTTGTTTCAAATTGATCTCGAACTATTTTTAGGGCCTTATAAACTCGATTTTAAGGCCCATAAGTATATTTGTGCTATAATTGTAATATGTATTTGAGTTTTAACATTTAAATTAAGTAGTAATTTCTAACTAAAGTTAAATGTCCTGAATTGTAGTGTAATGCTCCATAACCTTAATCTGACAATGGAGATGGGTTAGTGGTGTTACACTTGGACTTGGTAATTTTCAAACAAAGAATCAATTAAGCCCGTAATAGGGCTCGGCAAGGGACTTCATTTAACACCCTTAACCCGTCTCTGTCATTGGATTAAGGTTACAGAGCATTACTGGACAAAATAGAACCTTAATTTCAAAACAGAACAACTAATTCAACTTAAATATAATTTCCAATAATTCATTCCAATCATAGCAAATATACATGTTTGGTCCTTTTATAGAGCTTTCGGGGCCTTAAAAACAATTTTGAAGCAATCAAGAATCAATTTGAATAAATCAAAAAATTTCTGGAAAAATATGAAAAAACTGGGAAAACAGGGGTCACACAACTAGGTGAGATAGCCTAAACCATGTAGACATACAAAGTAGTGACACACAACCATGTCCCAGTTCGTGTGTTGGTCGTGTGGGTATTCGAACTAGGGCTACACAGTCGAACCACGGATTGTATGCCAAACTGTGTGTATATTCGTTGCTGGGGACACGGCTGTGTTGCAAGCCGTATGCTAGACCATGCAACGAACAGTTTTGTGTCATACAGGCATGTTGTTGACTGTGTCTTAAACCGTGTGAAACTTGCACCTAAAATATAAATGACACACAACCGTGTGAAGTGGCCATGTGTGGCACACAAATGTGTGACAACCACTGTCTCAGGCCGTGTGCTTCCAATTTAACCCCTAAAACAAGCCAATTCAATACCAAACCTTTCCCAACATTCAATTAGCCAAAACATTCTCTAAACATGCTCAAAACATACCAAATCAATAAACCTATGAATTCTAACCAATATGTCATTCAAAGACACTTCAATTCATGCCAATTCAAAATCATTCTAAAACAAAACTATAATTCCATATCTCAACCACATAACGTAGATATAAAAGAGCTACTTATTGTCAACCATTATCATCACAACGTACAATTTAAATAGGCATACCAAAATGACCATAGTCATAAGAGTTTTAGCATATAGAAGCCAAACTAAACAAAATATACATATAATCATTTAAAATAGAAATCAGAACATATCAAAAGGCTTCATTGGCATCAAATCCTATACATGTCATTTATAACCATAATTCAAAATAACGAAAAACTACTAAAGTGAATGTTGGATTGTGTGATAAGACTCCGACAAGATTCCAACTGATCTAACTTCCGATGATCTACAAAACAGAAGAAAACAATTACATAAGCAACTAATGCTTAGTATGCTCATATAAAAGAAACTCAAACTTATCTTTTCTCAACATTTAATTACTCAATCATACTCATTAAATTATATAAGTACTTGACTTTCCTATTCACAACAATCCACATCATTGGTGGAAAACTTAAACATAAAACATCAAAGAAATATGGCATATATCATGAATTGAACTACATCCATTCATCTTGCTTACATGATTGATTAGTACTTATTCATCCATTTGCATTTACCAAATTTACCTTTTCATAAGATCATGAACAACAATCAATTTGAATTCATGCCTTTCCTTTAGCCTTTACTTATCCGTTGAACCATCTAGAATTACGTTGGATACTTGGGAATGCTCACACATAGTGTGTCTTTTCATGTAACTATAACCTTTCCATTCCAATAGTGCTCACAAGAGCTGTGAAATGAACCAGCTCACACGATCTGTGGGTCGAGATGTTAGCTACACGATGCTGCTCACAAGAGCTGTGGAGAATCCACAAAAAATGCAGGACCTCAGCCATCGGTAGGACATCCAGCACCAGCACTCGAAACCAAATATTCACTAATGACATGTCATTTGTATCCTAATAATTCTTAAGTTTCAAACGAGACCTTTGCATATATCTTAATTCTTTTTTTTCATTATATTGTACCATTCCACACATGCTCCATGAAATATACATTTTTTAAATACCAACTTTAAGTATACTAATGTTACAAATTAATCCACAATATCAATTCCCGAATAAACTCAAATCAAGATTAAAATCACATAATTATTTATAATAACTCATTCAAAACATCAAATGGCAATTTTAATCTTTATACGAACTTACCACAATCACCACGATTGTTACAACTAAGTTAAAAGCTAATCTGAGACTTTCACCTTTCCCCGATTCAAGTCTGGTTGATTCTTTTCTTGATCTAAATAATAATTTAACTCAATTATTATAATTCTAGCATTCTAACAAGTAATTTTATGCAATTAAACCTTTCCATCATAAATTTACAAATTTACCCCCAATACTTTAACTTTCTTACAATTTAGTCCCTAAACTCTTAACTTGCAAATTCAACATTTTTAAATTGAAACTCATATTAACCGTTTTTCCCCTAGACTTATATTAAGCAACATTTTTCCTCAGTTCACGCAATATACATGGAAATTTACACTTTCAACTAATTAATCATTATCCCTAAATTCATCAAAAATCACTTAACAAAACACGTTTATTTAACAACCAAATGTAATATTCTATCAATTAACATCAAAACACATTCAAACTCAATCATGGCAAGTCCCTCAACCTTTAAAAATTTTGTAAATTAACCCCTAGGTTAATTAAATTAAGCTAAAACGAGCTCAAAAATATAAAAATCACTAAAAACGAGACTCGAAAACATACAATGCATGGAATTACACCTTGGTCGAAGCTTTCTCTTCCTATTTCAATGGTGTTCCAATTTTGGGATAGCAAAATAAGGAAGATTATACAAATTTGACCTTTTCTTTTATTTAACAAATGATTTAATTCTTAAATTACAAAATTAACCTTTAAAAACTATTGAAATTACACTAAAACCTATCCATAAACATGTAATATGGTATAATTACCACTTAAGTCCATTAGTTTAAAATTTCATAGAGATGTATCACGAAACTAACTAAAAATACAACAAACGCAAGTGCACCTCTTGATAAATAGTATAATTATGGTGAGTAGAAATATCGTATCCACGAGAACTAAAAGTATTAGTAATTATCGCTTTCTATTATTTAGCCGACAACTTGGAGTGATGGGTTTTAAACTAAAATTACTAAACTAATTTAACTAAGAACTCAACAAAGAATACATTAGGAAAATAATTAAATAATAGCTAATAAGAGAGACAATACCCAGGAAAGAATCCACCTAGACTTCATCTATTATTATGAATCTGAATTAAACGATTTATTCACTTGGTATTTTGATCTGTAGAAATCCCTAAATTATGCTAATATCCTATAACACCCCTAGCTCGTATCCGTCGATAGAATAGGGTTACAGAGTATTACCGTAAAAATGTAACTTAAATCATTTGATAACAAACATTTTACAAATCATATCAAAGCTCAATCAAATACAAACATATTGTCCCTTATTCAAGCCCTCGAGGCCTTAGAATCACTTTAGGAACAATTCTGGACTAAATTAGAAACATTTATAACTTTATGGAAAAAGATAGAAAAATTCACACATCAAGGGTCACATGGCCGTGTGACTCACACGGTTGAGGCACACACTCGTGTCTCAGGCCATGTAACATTCGAAATAGGGACAAACGACGGTGTCCCAACCCGTGTCCGTGCCAATGTAACTCTCTTACATGGGTTACACGGCTAATCCACACGCCCGTGTGCCAGGCCGTGTAACTCTCGAAATACCACCTTTAAAACCTACAAAGGACACATGGTTGTGTTGCATGGCCATGTGTCATACACGGCTGAGACACACACTTGTGTCTTAGGCCGTGTAGATAAGAAATAAGCCAAATTTAAGCCATTTCTTTTACCCAATTCGAGCACACACCTACAAGCCATTTGCACACTTGACTAATGCATAAAAACATGTTTAAACATGCATAAAATGACGAATTTAAGATGGTCAAATTCCATTCAACCAATATACCATATAGGCACCTCAAATGCAAACATACAATTTACCTAAACATATACATGTACTTAACATATTTCATTCATCAACCGTTAATTCATTTTCCATCTCAAAACTCATCATAAATTGACCACATTTATACCATTACAAATAGTTCATATTTACCTCCAAGCATAATTTCACTTAGTCTCATATAAACATACCAAATATGGTCATTCCAAACATACCTAAGCATGTGCATATTTAAGCATACCATATTAGATTCATGCCATATCAAAATAACCTTACCATATGGACCATTTCTCATATGCATCAAAACCATCTAAATAACACAAGTCTAGCCATTTCCAAATGGTACCAACAACCAACATATATACAAACCATATTTCAATCATGCACATCTATTCAAAACCTTTCCAATGCATACCATAACTTGACCATATTGAGATAAATTCATCACCTATCATTTCAGCCATTCAAACATGCTTGAACTGTAACACCCTTAACCCGTATCCATCACCGGACTAGGGTTAAGAGGCATCACCAAACATATCAGAACATTTCACAATCATTTCATAGTCAAAAGTCATACATTATCATATCAAAATCAAATATTAACATAAGGTCTCTTTCTTGGGTCAACAAAAACTTAATCATGCATTAGAAAGAGGTCGGGACTAAACTGAGCACATACAAAATTTTTTCGAAACTTAACAATTTTTCTAAGTTACAAAGGTCACATGCCTGTGTGAACAAGCCATGTGCCTCACATGGCATTATACACACCCGTGTGTCTAGGCCGTGGCGAAACAGAGTATACATACGGACTTGCCCACACGGCCACATGACAAGACCATGTACCAGGTCCTATGAAAATTAAGGTAGCTACTGACTTCAGTCGCATGGCCAGTCACACACCCGTGTGTCTAGCCCGTGCTCGAAACTGACTTGGCTCATTTTGAAATGGCTCTCGAGCAACACGGTAGAGACACACGCCTGTGTCCCTACCCGTATGGGCAAAAATAGGCCATTTACAAGGCCAATATGCCACCCACTTTGGGTCCTCCCTACAAGCACCAAATAAACATCAAATGCACCATGATTTCAACCAATTTCATTCCCAAAACATACACCATTCATGTCATATTATTATCAACCTATTTCATGGTTATAATCCATACCAAATCATACGAATTCATAAGCCAAAGTCATACCAAGACATATGTTTCATATCTTCAATTTACTTCATTCAATCTCATATCAAAATCTTTCCAAATTGACCATTTCTCTTGGCCATTCATGAAAACATCATATTGACAATATTGCATCACATAGATTATATTCCAAAGGCATTCATAAACACAACCAAAACCAAGCCATATCACATGGCTAAATATTCATAACTCAAAAACATATCTCAAATTATCTAGAATATACATGCCATACTTTAATATTTACACTTTCAAAAAGGTACCAAAATTAAGTTTGATAGTGTGGTGATGATCCTCGACAATCCTCGAGCCTCCAGTAGCTTCGATATCTAAAATACAATGCAAACACACACAAAGTAAGCTTTCAAAAGCTTAGTAAGCTGTATACAAATAAACTTATCATTTTAAACATATAAGCATCATAAAATACACATACTCCATAACCAAATACTATCACAAACCACATAGTTCAATACCTTTCACGTATTCCCAAATTATTGCACATATAGCATAATTTCTCATACTTATATCACATATCATCACTTGCACATAGACTTACTTTTCATTAACAAGTTTTGAACACATCTCTATGTACCTGAATCGATTATTCATTCATTCAATCACATATTTCTCAAAATACCTGTTGAACCGTACGAAATCAAATATGATATGCGAATAATTTGAAGAGCTCGTAAAGTTCCAACGTCCCATACGTGTTCTTACATGTAATCAAATATCGATGCAACTGTCCCAGATAGGGTCTTACACGAAATCAAATATGATGCCAATGTCCCTGACATGGTCTTACACATAAATCCCAAATCTATGCCAACGTCCTTGACGTGGTCTTACACAAAATCACAAATCGAAAATCCTATGTCGTGACATATGTATCCTAACTATTCCTATGGTTCGTACAGGGCTTTCGAACGTTGTTACATTATCGAAACTTTCTCAATTTCACATATTCAGCTTCTATAACCATTCATCACAATTCAATATCATATAAACATAAATAAATCAATTCAAACACATTTATTTGTACATAGACTTACCTCGTACTAAAATGAACAGAAACGAACGGCTATTCAATGACTTTCGACTTTCCCCGATCTAATTCTGTTCTCTTTGGTTCTTGATCTAAATAAATTCAAATTTGGCTTATTCAATCTCACATTAATTCAAATCAAATCATAAACACATACTTAGGGTATTTTACAAATTAGCCCACACATTTTCACATTTTAACATTTTAGTCCCTATTTCATAAAATCACAAAATATGCATAATTTTCTTTTACACATGCCTAGTCGAATTTTCCTCTAGCCCAAATAAGTCCATATATTTCATTTACTTCACATTTTAGCCCCTAAATTTCTCATTTTCACAATTTAGTCCAAAATACTCAAATTCATCAATAATCCCACATATCTTTCATTTTCTATCATCTAACTTCATAAAACTCACATTATCAACAATGGCACAACTCAAAATCATAATCAAATTCAAAAATTGAGGCATAGGCTTGAAAGATTACTAAGCAATGATCACAAAAACGTAGAAATTATCAAAAACGGATCAAAAATCATACCTCAATTGTCCAAGATTAATGCCGAACCCTAAAGACCCTTTTTCTCTTCTTTTTCTTTTGATTTTTGGTTGATGAAGATGATTATGAAGCCATATTTCATTTTATTTTATTTAAATTATAACTTATTAATTCAATTACCAAATTAACCTTACTAAAAACATTATAAAATCATTTAATGGATGGTCATTAATGTCCATTAACCTTAGTTATGATCTAATTGCATCATAAGGACCTCTCCTTTAATAAGACATAGCACTTCAGTACTTTTAACAAATAGCTAGCCACTTTTACATTTTACGCAATTAGGTCTTTTTGCTAAATTGAGCACACGAACGATCAAATTTACATATTATAAGCACGAATAATAATATTAAAAAAAATTAACTTGGATTTGTGGTCCCGAAATCACTTTTCTTATTAGGGTCTAAATCGGGTTGTTACATTAACACTTTGTCAAAATAACACACACCAAATAGGCATCAAAGGTACCAAGGTTACATCAACCAAAACGATATATACATGTCAAACTCATCAACTAACATAAAACACAAGTCCACCTATACATGCCATTATAACCTTGATCAAGAAATCAAAATCTACTGATATAATCATTGGATAGTGTGATAGATCTCCAACGAGTTTCTAACCCAATCGAGCTTTTAATAATCTGTAAAGAAAGAGAAAGATAACTACGCAAGTATAACACCCCAAAAATTTGGGTATTTATTTATTTTGCATGTTGTATTGCATTAAAGTATGATAGCTTCAGTGGTTGGGTGTCCTGAGGAGTGTTGGAGAGGTCATGAGTTCAAGGTGTGGCTTATGCATAAATTTGATTTTGGCCTATTTAAACCCTATCTCCTGTTGGCGAACTTCTTAAATAAATGTGGGAGCGATGCGTCATAAAAAACCTACTAGCCAATTGGTAGGTGGCGTGTTGGGATTCTTATGGGTCTTAAGTTCAAATCTTATTGTACGCTAGGAGTGTCTTTTTCCTGCTGTACTGTGAAAGTGGTTGAGTATTAGTGGGATACTGATGCTCATGGATGGTTGAGAGTGTTTAGGGGAGTGGGGAGTGGGTGGCCAAAATTTAGGGGAGATCATGGGGGGATTTGGGATAAGGATCAGTTGAGGGATTTGAGGAGTAGGTTGTGGAAAAGATTAAGGAGTTATGGGAAGTGTAGGAGTGTTGTGCCGTGAGAGGGAGTCTCTGCTTGCCAGAAATCGGTTGTCAGCTCTCTGAAGCCCTTAGTACCGAATTCTTATTTTTTTCGGTTGGTTTGGCTACTTCGTATTTTTTTCTAGGGACAGTTTGGTAGAGGTGAGCATTCGGGGTTTTTCTTCTTGTTGGTATTTTTAGGTTGTTCACTAAAGTTTTGGTTGATTGATTGCTTTGCTACTCTCCCTTCTCATAATTAAGTCTCATTCGTCATATATCTCTTCTTTGTTTGTAGTCAACTCCTTCCTTTCTCTCCCCTTACCCCCCAATGATTCCTCATTTAACCTAGTGTACTTTCTTTGCTTCTCCTTTTTCTTTTGTTCTTCTCCCTATTCTTTCCCTTCTCGTATTAGTACCTTGGCTGAATACCATCTTACTTCTTTGTTCTCCTTTCAATTGGCAACTGTGGTGACCAATTGGGTTTGGCACGTGGCTCTTATCTTCTACTCAAGTGGTTTTGTGTTGGCCGAACATTATTAGGTAAGCCACAGTTCCTTTTCTTTCCCTTTCAGTTTGTTTCACCATGTTGATCCATCTTATAACATTATATTTTCTTGCCGATTATCTCCTTTACCATTCAGATTAATCCTTATACAGACTTCTACGTGCGTTACTTCATTAGTCTATACTCTTCTCGGTTGTTGTGGTAAGTATGGTGCGGTTGTGATGTTGTTGTGCTTCAAGTGCGAGTTTAATGTTGGAAAATAATGCCTTTTGTGTAGGTGGTGGTAGAGTTGATCAGTGCATTCCCTAAAGACCAAGGGTACGATTTTGGGGACTTTTGGTAAGAAAACCTTAATCGTGGGAATTCCATTAGTCCCTTTTGAATCTTGAGTTGCTAACTAAGTGATCGATTTATGATTTATTCTTCAGGTATAAGAGTTTCGGGGGCGCGGATTAACTCCAAAATGCAGCAGGTGTGTAATCACACTGCTTTTAGCAAAGAATGGTAGAAGTCAGAATTGTTCGACTGTTGACACTACATGAGCATACGCTCGTTCGTGTGGTGAGCCAAATGCACAAATTGTAAGCATTCGATCGAAGAGGCCACCATGAGCGATTTCATGGGCTTAGGCTACTTTTTGACTCGATAGGCCGAATTGAGCCGTGTGGGCCCCACGGGCTCGTAGGCTCGTACGAGCAAACTGCACGGATTTGTGGAGATTGTTGGGCCTGTTGTTTTGTTTACACAACCAAGGCCATTACATGGGCTTATTGGGCCATACGAGCATGTGGGCCCATATGGGTCCATACAAGCGTGTGGGCCCACATGGGCCATACGATGAGCTTGTGCTCATTTTTATTGTTTAACTATTAAGGTTGCACGGGTCGCACGAGATGACTGTGGACCTACTATTGGGTCGGAAAGAATACCTAAACCCTAATTTATGTTATGACCATTATACCCTTATGAGATAAATGACGGATATACCCCTATATGCTATATGACTGTTGTGCATGCCATCTTTATTGTATGAACATTTATATTATGTTGCATTGCATGGGGTGGGATATATGATATTGGACGAAGTGTACTGAAAGGCTATAAGCCTATTACTGGCAGCTTTGCTACAAATACTGTTAGTGTCAAAACCGGTACTTTGTTCTGGAGTGTAGAGATAGGTGGGTCGATTTAATCCCCACATGGAGTGTAGAGGATGGTTGGGTAGGATCTCTATATGCATATCTGATACTGTACCAAATTGGGCTATGGCTCACACTAGTACTACTATTGTATTGGGTTAAGGCCCACATTGATATTGCTACTGATATGGGCTTAGGCCCAGACTATTCAACACTATACGTTTGACTGTTTGTTAAATAGGGATTACACACTGAGTTTCATAAACTCACCTTTTTTGCTTATCTGTGCAGGTAATCCTTAGGCGGGGCAGTGCTGCGAGGGACTCAGAAATGGCCACACCATTGTTTACATATTTCATTTTGATTTAGTAAAAGTAGTTTTACTTGGGGTAAATTTTATGTAATAAGGCCGTTTTAAGTTTTTATTTTTATTTGAGGATTTAATTAACTTGAATTATATCTGTTAGCAGTAGGATTTGGGTTTTTAAAAGGTAAATGATTTTCAACTACCATGCTACGTAACTTGATTTAAAAGCTTCTGCAACGACAATGTTTAAAAGTGTAATAACGGTATAGTGCGAGACATGTTTTACTGAACGAACTTGTAGTTAGCAAATGAATAAAATAAGTTAGCTTTTCAAAAGGAACACAAACAAGGTTTTTAACACAAACAGACTTTTTTAATAGATCTATGTACTTTCAAAACTCAATCCAATGTGACATCACAAATACGACAATAACGTCTAGATCGGATTTGGGGTGTTACATTTAGTGATATCAGAGCCAGGTTGCAAAACTCGGCTGTGGATTTGGGTTTTTCCTAAAAGCGTAAAGTTTAAAAGAATTGTTTCAAATATTTCGAGGAGTTGTTCCGAATGTGTGGTCTACCGAGTCTTCGGTGCCGATCCTGTAAGTTCTCTAAAACTACTATTTGATTTAACTAAAATATTGATATTATCGTGGATGGTAGACTATACAGAAACCTTTATTAGGGTAACCTAAAACTGTAGTAGGACTACGGTCTGCGAAAACAAACAATTCTAAATTATTGATACTATTTTTCCATAACACATCTGTTAATAAAGACAAGAACTATGAAACTGATGCATAAAACTATTAATACAGATAATACGCAAATTGATTATGAGCACTAGAGGTACTCGTGGAAGGGGTACAAGAGTCCGCGGCGGAGGCCATGGAGGTGCTCGGGCTGGGTCTTCGGCTTTGGGCCATATGCCTAACGTTGAGGCAAGAGAGGCTCTAGATTCACCTATGACTGAGACGGGGTTACACGATTTTGCATCTGGGGATGACGCATTGTCCCAAGCTATGCTACGAATTTTGGAGAGGGTCGCTGGGCCCAATATTGGTACTGTGGCCCGTGGGTCGGTAACGAAATGACTTAAGTCTAACGGGACTGAGATCTTTAGGGTTATCACTGAAGTTACCCCTAATGTGGCTGAATATTAGATTGATTCCACAGAGAGGATCATGGATGATCTCGACTGCACTCCTGAGCAGAAATTGAAAGGTACAGTGTCGTTGTTGCAAGATGAAGCTTATCAGTGGTGGCTTATAGCGAAAGAGGGTACTCAGCCCGATCGGTTTACTTGGGAGTTTTTCAAAAATGCTTTCCAAGGGAAATATGTAGGTGCCAGTTATGAAGACGCTCAGAGAAGGGAGTTTCTGAATCTGACCTAGGGGGATAAGTTTGTGGCTAAATATGAAGCGAAATTTTTGCGATTGAACTGCTATGCGCGAGGAATGGTGGCAACTGAGTATGAGCGTTGTGTGCGTTTTAAGGACGGCCTCAGAGATAATCAACGAGTTTTGATAATCAGAGATAATCTGAGAGGCTGTGGCCAAGCCAGAGGTGGAAATGGTATGGGCCGTGGTCGTGGGGCACTGGGTAGAGGTGCTGGTCATACTGAGGCGAGGCAGCCAGTACTGGTTTATGCTATACGTCACCGAGAGGACAGAGACTCCCTAGTTATTATTATGGGTACGTTCTTTATTCATCATGTACCTTACACTGCATTGATTGATGTTGGTTCTATGCACTTTTATATAGCATGCACTGTGTCTGAAACTTTTGGTGTGATGTGTGAAAACACTACGAGCGAAGTTACTGTGTTAAGTCCGTTAGGGCAGTCAGTAAGAATAAATAAACTGTATAAGGAGGTACCTTTGGACGTTCAAGGAATGATATTTTGGACAGACTTAATGGAACTCCCTTTTGGGGAATTTGACTTGATACTGGGTATGGATTGGCTAGCTAAGTATCAGGTGAATTTGGATTGTGCAGCTAAGCGGGTAGTACTGAAAACAGTAGAGGGTGACGAGGTAGTTGTGATTGGAGAGCATTAGAACTATCTCTCAAATGTGATTGATGCACTTAGAGCTGAGAAGTTGGTTCGTAAGGATTGCGAGGCATATCTAGCCTATATTAGTGCTGCTGGTTCAGAGGTTTCATCTGTTAAAGATATTAGAATAGTTAAGGATTTTCTGAATGTTTTTCCTGATGAGCTACTGGGGTTACCTCCTAATTGTGAAGTTGAGTTTGGGATAAAGCTCTTGCCTGGTACAGCTCCGCTGTCTATCGCCCCTTATAGAATGGCACTGAAGGAGCTTGTAGAGCTAAAGGCTTAGATCCAAGAGTTAGTGGATCAAGGGTTCATCCGCCCTAGTGTGTCCCCGTGGGGAGCACCGATTTTATTTGTGAAGAAGAAGGATAGAACCATCCGTATGTGCATCGACTATTGGTAACTGAACAAATTGACTATCAAGAATAAGTACCCACTTTCGAGGATTGACGATCTATTCGATCAGTTTCGAGGAGCCTCAGTCTTCTCTAATATTGATCTCCGATCAGGGTACCATCAAGTGAGGGTCATGGAGGCTAATGTTTACACAACAGCTTTTAGGACTCGTTACGGTCACTACGAGTTTCTAGTGATGCCGTTTAAACTGACGAATGCACCAGTAGCTTTTATGGATCTGATAAACTGAGTATTCCAACCCTATTTGGATCGGTTCGTAGTGGTGTTTATAGACAACATACTAGTGTATACGAAGACTGAGGATGAACATGGTGCTCATCTCCATGTTGTTCTTCAGATTTTGAGGGAGAAATAATTGTACGCTAAATTCAGCAAGTGTGAATTCTGGCTATGTGAGGTAACTTTTCTAGGTCATGTAGTGTCTGCGGAGGGGATTAGGGTTGATCCTCAAAAAATTAAAGCGGTTCTGGATTGGAAGCAACCTAAGTCTGTATCTGAGATTCGAAGTTTTCTAGGATTGGTAGGGTATTATAAACGGTTTGTTGAAGGGTTTTCGTTGATTGCTGCACCTTTGACTAAGTTATTGCGTAAAGGGGTACCGTTTAACTAGACTGATAAGTAGCAGGAAAGTTTTGAGAAACTTAGGAAAGTTTTGACTGAGGCCCCTATCTTGATACAACCAGAATCTGGGAAGGAATTCACTATCTATAGTGATGCATTTCATGTTAGCTTAAGATTGTACTGATGCAAGAGGGTAAGGTGGTGAATTATGCGTCTCGTAAGCTTAAAAAGCATGAGGCAAACTATCTGACGCATGATTTGAAGTTGGCTACGGTGGTTTTCGCACTGAAGATTTAGAGGCATTACCTGTATGGTGGGAAGTGTATCATTTACACGGATTACAAGAGCCTTAAGTATCTCCTTACTCAGAAGGAGTTAAACCTTAGGAAGCGTAGATGAGTAGAGTTGCTTAAGGATTATGACTGTTCGATTGAATATCATACGGGTAAGGCTAATGTGGTAGCCGATGCTTTGAGCCGTAGAGCTGTTACTGATTTGAGGGCGATGTTTGCTCGTCTTAGCTTATTTGATGATGGTAGTTTGCTGGCTAAACTTCAAGTAAAACGAGGTGGATTGAGCAAGTTAGGGATAAACAGTTGGAATATGAATCGTTGGGCACTCTATTTCGACAGATTGAGAGTGGGGAGACTTCAGATTTCGGATTGAATAGTGAATGGGTACTTTGTTTCTGTGGGAGAGTCTGTATATCGAAATATACTAATCTGAGGCAGTCTATATTGCAAGAGGCGCATAGTAGCCCTTACGCTATGCATCCTGGTGGAAATAAGATGTACCGGGATCTTCGAGGGTTATATTGGTGGCCAGGCCTTAAGCGTGAAGTTACCGATTTTGTGAGTAAATACCTGACTTGCCAGCAGGTTAAGGCGGAGCATGAGTTGCCTTCAGGGTTACTTCAGCCAGTTAAGATTCTGTTGTGGAAGTGGGAGATAGTGACTATGGACTTTGTTAGTGGGCTACCCTTAACGCCTACTAAGAAGGATTCAGTATGGGTTATCATCGATCGACTAACGAAATCTGCCCACTTCATACCTATTCGTACTGATTACTCATTGCAGAAACTAGCTAAGCTGTATGTATTTGAGATAGTGCGACTGCATGGGGTACCAGTTTCAATAATATTTGATAGAAACCTTCGGTTCACATCTCGGTTCTGGAAGAGGTTGCATGTAGCATTGGGTACAAGGTTGGACTTCAGTACTGTGTTCTATCCTCAGTCAAGCGATCAGTTAGAGAGGGTAATTCAGATACTGGAGGACATGTTAAGAAGTTGTGTGGCTGGCTTTCGGGGCAGTTGGGAGGATTACTTACCGTTGGCAGAGTATGCATACAATAATAGATATCAGTTGAGCATACAGATGGTGCCTTACGAGGCATTATATGGTCATACGTATCGTACCCCATCATGTTGGATTGAGTTGGACAAACGTCATGTTCTGGGTCCTAAATTAATTTCTGATACTGAGGACAAAGTTAGATTATTCGGGATCGCCTGAAGGCAGCGTCTGACAGGCAGAAGTCTTATGTGAATCTGAAGCGTAAGGTGATTGAGTATTCTGTGGGGGACTTGATGTTCCTTAAGCTCTCACCATGGAAAAAGGTACTGAGGTTTGGACAGAAGGGCAAGCTAAGCCCTAGATTCATTGGCCCTTACCGTATATTAAAGCGCGTGGGATCGGTTGCCTATCAGCTTGAGTTACCCCTAGAGTTGGACCAGATTCATGACGTGTTCCACGTCTCTATGTTGAGGCGATATCGCTCTGATTCTGTGCACATCATTTTGACTGAGGAGATTGAGGTTAGACCAGATCTAACCTTTGAGGAAGAGCCGTTTCAGATTATAGACGTTGATGTGAAGGTGTAGAGGAGGAAGTCGGTTCCATTGGTAAAGGTGCTATGGTGTAATCACAGTTCTGAGGAAGCCATGTGGGAACCCGAGGAGGCGATGCGACAACAATACCCCATCTGTTTTGACCAGGTAAATTTCGAGGCCAAAATTTTCTTTTAGGGGGCAGAGTTGTAATGCCCCAAAAATTTGGGTATTTATTTATTTTGCATGTTGTATTGCATTAAAGTATGCTAGCTTCAGTGGTTGGGCGTCTTGAGGATTGTTGGAGAGGTCCTGAGTTCAAGGTGTGGCTTGTGCATAATTTTGATTTTGGCCTGTTTAAACCCTGTCTCCTGTTGGGGAACTTCTTAAATATATGTAGGAGTGATGCGTCATAAAAAGCCTGGTAGATAATTGGTAGGTGGCGTGTTGGGATTCTTATGGGTCTCGAGTTCGAATACTATTGTGCGCTAGGAGTGTCTTTTTGCTCTTGTACTGTGAAAGTGGTTGAGTATTAGTGGGATACTGATGCTTATGGATGGTTGAGAGTGTTTAGGGGAGTGGGGAGTGGGTGGCCGAAATTTAGGGGAGATCATTGGGGGATTTGGGATAAGGATCGGTTGAGGGATTTGAGGAGTAGGTTGTGGAGAGGATTAAGGAGTTATGGGAAGTGTAGGAGTCTTGTGCCGTAAGGGGGAGTATCTGTTTGCCAAAAATCAGTTGTCAGCTCATTTAAGCCCTTAGTGCCGAATTCTCATTTTTTTGGTTGGTTTGGCTGCTTCGTATTTTTCTTTCTGGGGACGGTTTGGTAGAGGTGAGCATTCGGGGTTTTTTCTTCTTGTTAGTCTTTTAAGGTTGTTCACTAAAGTTTTGGTTGATCGATTGCTTTGCTACTTTCCCTTCTCGTAATTAGGTCTCTTTGGCCGTATATCTCTGCATTGTTTGTAGTCGACTCCTTTCTTCCTCTCCCCTTACCCCCAACAATTCCTCATCTAACCAAGTGTACTTTCTTTGCTTCTCCTTTTTCTTTTGTTCTTCTCCCTATTCTTTCCCTTCTCATATTAGTACCTTGGTCGAATACCATCTTACTTCTTTATTCTCCTTTCGATTGGCAAGTGTGGTGACCAATTGGGTTTAGCGCGTGGCTCTTGTCTTCTACTCAAGTGGTTTTGTGTTGGCCGAACATTGTTGGGTAAGCCCCAGTTCCTTTTCTTTCCCTTTTGGTTTGTTTCACCTTGTTGATCCATCTTCTAACATTATCTTTTCTAGCCGATTATCTCATTTACCGTTCAGATTAATCCTTATACAGACTTTTGCGTGCGTTACTTCAATAGTCTATACCCTGCTCGGTTGTTGTGGTAAGTATGGTGCGGTTGTGATGCTGTTGTGCTTCAAGTGCGAGTTTAATGTTGGAAAACAATTCCTTTTTTGTAGGTGGTGGTAGAGTTGATCGGTGCATTCCTAAGGACGAAGGGTGCGATTTTGGGGACTTTTGGTAAGAAGACCTTAATCGTAGGAACTCCATTAGTTCCTTTTGAATCTTGAGTTGCTAACTGAGTGATCGATTTATGATTTATTCTTCAGGTATAAGAGTGTCGGGGGCGCAGATTAACTCCAAATTGCAACAGGTGTGTGAAAACACAGCTTTTAGCATAGAACGGCAAAAGCTGGAATTATTCGACTATTGACACTACATGAGCGTACGCTTGTTCATGTGGTGAGCTGAATGCACAAGTTGTAAGCATTTGATCGAAGAGGCCACCATGAGCGATTTCATGGGCTTAGACCACTTTTTGCCTCAATGGGCCGGATTGGGCCATGTGGGCCCCACGGGCTCATGGGCCCGCCCGGGCAAACTGCACGGATGTGTGGAGATTGTTGGGCCAACTATATTGTTTACACGACCAAGGCCATTACTTGGGCTTATTGGGCTGTACGAGCATGTGGGCCCACATGGGTCGTACGATGAGCTTGGGCCCATTTTCGCTGTTTAACTGTTAAGGTTGCACAGGTCACATGAGACGATTGTGGACCTACTGTTGGGTCGATAAGAATACCTAAACCCTAATTTATGTTATGACTGTTATACCCTTGTGAGATAAATGACAGATATACCCCTATATGCTATATGACTATTGTGCATGCCGTCTTTATTGTATGAATATCTATATTATGTTGCATTGCATGGGGTGGGATATATGATATTGGAGGAAGTGTACTGAAAGGCTATAAGCCTATTATTGGCAGCTCAGCTATAAATACTGTTAGTGCTAAAACCAGTACTTTGCTCTGGAGTGTAGGGATGGGTGGGTCGATTTAATCCCCACAGGGAGTGTAGGGCTGGACGGAGTGGAGTGTAGACGATGGTTGGGTAGGATCTCTGTATGCATCTCTGATACTATACTGAATTGGGCTAAGGCTCACACTGATACTACTATTGTATTGGGCTAAGGCCCACACTGATATTGCTATTGATATGGGCTTAGGCCCAGACTGTTCAACACCGTACATTTGACTGTTTGTTAAATAGGGATTACACACTGAGTTTCATAAACTCAACTTTTCTGCTTATCTGTACAGGTAATCCTTAGGCGAGGCGGTGCTACGAGGGACTCGAAAATTGCCACACCACTGTTTACATATTTCGTTTTGATTTAGTAAAAGTAGTTTTACTTAGGGTAAATTTTATGTAATAAGGTCGTTTTAAGTTTTTATTTTTATTTGAGGATTTAATTAACTCGACTTATATCTGTTAGCAGTAGGATTCAAGTTTTTAGAAGGTAAATGATTTTAAACTACCATGCTACGTAACTTGATTTAAAAGCTTCCGCAATGGTAATGTTTTAAAGTGTAATAATGATATAGTGTGACCCATGTTTTACTAAATGAACCTGTAGTTAGCAAATGAATAAAACAAGTTAGCTTTTCAAAAGGAACACAAACAAGGTTTTGAACACAAACAGACTTTTCTAATAGATCTATTTATTTTCAAAACTCACTCCAATGTGACATCGCAAATGCGGCCATAATGTCTAGGCTGGGTTTGGGGTGTTACAGTAAACAATGAATGCTTAGTAAGCTTGTATAAACTTTATATAATAAACATAGACCTATGCCAATGCCATAAGATTCACAAATCTATATGATCATAAACTCATATGTAACAGCCCATTTTCAGTGAAATTAAAATAGTGGTTTCGGGACCACAAATCTAACTTCAAAAAATTTATTTTATTATTATTTTAATGTCTACATCATGATAGTAGCATCGTATAAAAATTTAGTGAAGAAATTTTATCGTTTGCATGCTTAATTTGATAAAAAAAACTAAATTGCTTAAAGTGAAAAACTTGTGTTCTATTAGTAAAAGGTGTCAATTGTTGTTAGACTTGAATGTGAGTAGCTTTAAATGGTAATTAAACCATTAAGAAAGGTAATGAACAATTATGGACACCATTAATGTGATTAGTAAAGGTTATATAAGCAAATTAGTAAATAAAAACTAAAATAAGTAAAACAAAATCAAGGTTTTTGTACATCTTCTTCACCTAGCCAAATTTCAAAGGGAAAAACAACACCATTTTTAGGGTTTGAGCATTCGACAAGCTTATCCTTGTGCATGTAAGTGATTTTTGGTTTCGTTTTTAATGATTTCTATGTTTTTGAAGTCGTTGCAGCTTAATCTAGCTAGCCTAGGGACTAACTTGCAAAACTATTAAAGTCTAGGGTTTTACCATGAATTTATATTGGTTGTTTTTTATGTTTGAGGGATGAAAATGAATATTTGATGATAGTTGAGCAACTTTTGTAAAGAAATCTTTGATGAATTTGTCATTTAAGTATTTAATTGAAAATTAGAAAAATGTTCATGGTAAAATGTGCAATAAATGAAATATGGGGATTGCTAGAGACTAAATTAATATTCAGATAGCATGGGTGTGGACTAAATTGCATGAATTTTCATTTTGATGACTTAAAGACTAAATTGAAATGAATTTAAAATTATAGGGAAAAAAGTGTAATTTTTTCCAAAATATGATTTTTGGATTAAATTAAATAGAATGAAGTTTAAATGAGTTAAATTTTATTATATAGATCAAGAAAAGAAATGTACAAAATTAGATTAAGGATGTAACACCCCTTACCCATATTCGACACCGGAACAAAGTACAAGGCATTACTGGACTTAAACACAAGCAAAACATACATTTTCGAGTCATAAATTTTTGTCCAATTTAAAACCATTAATATACAATCACAATGTCCCTATTACGAACCTACGAGGCCCAAAACATGCATCAGAAATAGTTTCGGACTAAATCGAGAACTTTAGAAAATTTTCAACCCTTAGAAAATTTTTCACTAAACAAGGGTCACACGCCGGTGTGGATATAGGACACGCCCGTGTGGGCAGGCCTTGTGGTCACACACGCCCTTGTCCCAACCCCGTGTAACTCTCTGTTTGTCACCTAAGAACAAAATGAAGACACACGGCTAAGTCACACGCCCGTATGCTAGGCCTTGTGGTTGATTTAAAATTTATGATTTTTCATAAAATAGGTGCAAACTTTACATGCCCAGGGCACATGCCCGTGCCCGAGGCCATGTCATCCACACGTCTGAGACACACACCCGTGTCTCTACCCATGTGCTCAATTCTGAGCATTTTGTTTCTCAAAATTAAGGTGTAGGGGACACACAGCCTAAACACATGCTCATGGGGTAGACCGTGTGTCACACAAGGCCTAGACACACGCTCGTGTGTCTAGCCGTGTGGACAAAAATAAGGCTATTTACCAAGACATTTTGCCACCCTTTGATGCACACACCTACATAATACAACATAGTACCAATTGAAGCTTTTACATACAACCAATTCAGCCACAACCAAGACATCAACATGTCATTACTTGCTACTATTTATCATAGACAAACATCACATATTTCCTAACTCAACTCAAGTAAAATCCCACATCCATGAAAGATACCATCATATAGATTACGTATATCAATAGTAGCCAATTTCAAATGGCTTTATACAAAATGAACTTTCAACCATTAATAGCCAACACTTTTTGCCAAATCAATTATGACATATAACAAAATAACCAAGTCCCCTATACATGCCATAACTCAAAATGTTGAAATCATGGGTACCAAAATAATTGTTGATAATGTGAGTGAATCTCTGACAGTCTCCGATCCCTGAGCTAGCTTGGTGACACTATAAGACAAGAGAAATGAAAGGGAGTAAGCTATAAAGCTTAGTAAGTTCCTATGAAAATAATAAGCATCATACCCACACAACTAATATACATTTAACATAATGAAAATTGGCAAGAATGTTATAAAAATGTTATAGTTGTACTTACTCAATCACAACCTTACCAAGGTTTCATCACATATCGAGTTCATTATATAGAGTTTTACGTACATACCTATACCAACTCTTAATATAACCATAGTCTTTCACAATTTTGACATCCCTGTTGAACACTCGAAATATTAACGGATACTCAAAAAACTTGCACATAAGTGCCATACATGTAGCCAAAGCTACCTCATATCTCATAATACATATAGGCTTATATTTGAGCTATTCACGGGCCTACTCACACAAGCTGTCAGTCAGGACGTAGCTACATAGTGCTGCTCTCACAAGCTGTCAAGTATCTGCAACTCATGCTGGACTACCCAGCCACTGGTAGGACATACGAGACCAGCACCCAGATCATATAAACACATGGGTCCCTAGTGACATGTCACTCGTATCCTATTTTATTCCTAAGGCTCAAACGAGAATTCTCGCTTGTCAAAACTTTGTCGAATACATCCAAAGAGCCAATAACAATTCATACAATATTAAAGCATTTAAAACATAAATATAGCAATGCATTATTTACATACGAACTTATGTCAGTACAAAAATAGTAGAATTTGACCTAATCGTCAAACACTTTGTTTTTCCCCCGATCTAGGTCCGAACCTTATTTTTCTTGATCTATAATAACAAATTTAACTTATTTAATACATACATTGTTCAATTTAGTCCAAAAATCATATTATGGAAAAATTATATTTTTACCCCTAATGTTTTACATTTTTACAATTTAGTCCCTAGGCTCGTAAATTGAAATGTGTTCAATTTCTTCAAAACCCAAGCCTAGCCAAACCATTTTCATACTTATACCAGCCCAGATTTTCCACTTAATCACACTTTTACTACTTATTTTATAACTTTTACAAATAGGTTGTTTTTAACATTTTTACCGAAAATCATTTAGCAAAAGTTGTTTTTCTAACATCAAACATGCATTTTCTACCATTGACCATCAAAATACACACATGTCTAACATGGTTCAAACCCTAGACCTTAATCATACCTCAAATTAGTGCTAGAAATAGGTAAATCGAGTTACAACGACTTCAAAAATGTAAAGAGCATTAAAAACGGGGCAAGAACGACTTACAATCGAGCTTGAAAGTGGCCAAACCCTAGCTATGGCTTCCCCTTCTAAGATTCAGCATGGAAGAAGAAGATGGACAAAAATTTGTTTTTATTTTTCTTTTTAATTCATTTAATTAACAAATGACCAAAATGCCATTTTCTTAAAACACTAAAATTTCCCTTACTTCATGTCCATTTTTGTCCACTAACTTAACAAATGGTCTAGTTACCATCTAAGGACCTTCAATTTAAAATTTCATAGCAATTAGACACCTCTAGCTTCTAGAACTCAAGTTTTGCACTTTTTTACAATGTAGTCCTTTTTACTAAATTGAGTGCTCGAACGTCAAAATTTTTGAACAAAATTTTCATAAAATCATTCCATAAAACTGTAGATCATAAAAATATAAGAAAAATAAATATTTCTGCATCGAATTTATGGTCTCGAAACTGCTGTTCTGACTAGACCCAAAATTGAGCTTTTACAAGGGAAAAGAAAAAGTACTGGATTAATCAATCATAATTCTTCGTTCGTGTTTGAGGTAAGTTCATATATTTAATTAGCATTGAATTATGTTTGAATTAAATACTTCTGTCATATATATTTTAATACTATGACTCTACGAAAACATCTAACAAAGTGTCAGTGACTTTCGGATCCCGTTTGAACCTTAGGAATATATAGGATACAAATGACATGTCATTAGGGGTTACTGTGTTTCAGGTGTTGGTTTTCTACATGCAACTGATGGCTAAGTTTTTGGCATGTGTTATGGTTACTTAACAGCTTGTGTGAGCAGCACCATGTAGCTACTTCTTGATTGACAGCTTGTGTGAGCAGACCCATTTATGGCTTGAGATTCCCACATATTCGATATTATTTTAGTGGTTCAACGGGTATAAAAAAGGGAAAGTTCGATAAATGCTTCAATAAGTGATGCTATGAAAGTATGAGAAGGTATAAGTTGATGATGTTTGAAATACATTTAACAATATGCTTGAAAGTATGAATGTTTATAAGTAGTGTATATAAAAACTATGATGTTATTGAGATGATTTGCTAAGCTATGCTATTATCTAATTCAAGGTTGATGTTCCTTAGGTTAATGTCAAGTCATATTGGATTATCTCAAATTGTTCTTATGTTTATAAATTGAAATGGTAAGCTTTGTTTATGAACTCCAAACTTACTAAGCATTACATGCATATTTCGTGTTAATTTCTTTGTGTTTCTAGTTAATCGAAAGCTCGTTCGAGTTGGAAAGCTAGCGGAGATCCATCACACTATCCATCGCCTAAATCGGTAGATTTTTATGATTTTGAGTCATGGTTATAATGTCATGTATAGGTGTTTTGTTTAATGAATTTTGTCATTATGTGTGGCTTGTATATATGTTATTTTGGTTGATGAATTAGTTGGTATGATATTAAGATTATATGGTATTTTTTGTGGTTGTTAATTTGATGTTGTGTTGGTTAAGATGATGGTATGGTAATAATGAATGGTTGGTGTGGAATGAATGTAGCATGATGTTGAAAATGACTAGTTTTGGTAATTTGGAAGTGGTCATCTTTTGGTCAAATTGGTATCGTACATTTTAGTTATTGAAATGGTCATTTGGTATTGGGTGTGTATGCATTTCTAGTATTTGAACATATGGTTAAATGTGGCTTACAAATTGTTGAATTGGTAATTTTAGTGAATGAAATGGTTAAGTGTTAGGTAAGTTTGACTGTTGAAATTGAGGTTCCATTTTGGTATATTGGTAGAATGGATAGTTTCTATGTTGTGTAAGCTTGAATATGCATATGTAAAGTATGCTTTAAAAGCATGATTTTAGGTTCAAATGGCTTGTGCAGGAGGTGTAACTTTGGGTGAGAAAAATGGCTTGGAAATGACCAATTTTTCATCCACACTGGCAGAGACATGAGTATGTGTCTCAGCCGTGTGTCCCCTGTAGCTTTCAAAGGGTTGCTAGTCAGGCTGTTACATGACCTAGCACACAGCTTGGCACAACGGACGTGTGGGGTTATTTTGAAGGGTACACAACCTTTCACACGGGCGTGTTGCTTGGCTGTGTGGCACTCGGGTATGGACACAGGTTGGGACACAGCCGTGTGTCCCTATTTCAAATGTCCACATGGCCTAAGTGGAAACACGAAAATTTACACACTTTTTCATGCCTTTTTTAACTTAAATTCATGCAGTTTCAATAAAATTCCTGTTAGAAAATAATTAATTTTTATAAAATAATTAAGGTGTACTTAAAATATGAACATGTTGAATTTTAATTAATTTTTTAATTAATTTTGATGAATTTTGGTTATTTTCGATAGATTTGCACAAAGGGCAAAAAATGGCTCGGCAGACACTGCTAGAAGCACAAAACTGAGAAGCAATTTGAAGTATCAAGGAGAATTAATTTTTAGCCTAAGATAGTCCAAAATTATGTGCATTAATTCATAATATAATTAATTTTAATTTATATCCAATTTAATTTGGGTTAATAAATTATTATTAATAACTTATGAAAGTGGTCCAGTTGAGCTGAACCGAGTGAACCGAATTGACCAAGTAATGGACAGCCCAAAACCGCCCCATGTGCTGACCCAAATAAGCTTATTGGGTGAATATTTAGCTTGCAAAGAGGCCCTTAAAGACTTGTTCAAATAGCATTCAAACCCCTCCACAAATGGTGGCTTTCTAGATTTGTCCCAAGCTTAACTTAGCAAGTTTGAAATCATCAAACTTGCCACATTTGTGGCCAGCCAAGGGAGGGCCCTTTGGGTACTAATTTTACCTATTTTTAGCAGCCCTCTTCAGCTATAAAAACCCCCTTAAGCTGATCATTTGAAACACACCTCAAGCATTCACATCTTTCTCTCTTTTCTCCACTTTCTCTCTTCTTTTCCATTCAAAATTCGCTTGCTCTCTTGCCGATTTCACCTCTTGGAAAATGGGCATTCATCATACATTTGGAGCAGCAATTAAGTGTTCATAGCAGCCTTGGTCGATAAGGACAACGGAGAAGGAAGAACGGAGCAAACGAGTCAAGCCACGGAAAAACACCGGATTTGATTCTTGTTCCCTATCTCTTTAATTTTTGTTGTTGTTATGATGAACATATCTATCAATATTTATGTTGTTTGAATGGTTAATTTAATCAATTTAGCTTGAGTTTAATTCATGTTAGGTTGATTGCATTTCATTTGCTAAAATTGTTAAAATTGTGTTTATGTTGTTATAGGCCTCGGTAAGATGCTTGATTAAGTAAAATCATGACTAAGTTATTCTTGCATTACAATTGTTAGGTAACTAATGAATTAATTATTTAAACGGATTGAAATTGTAACTAATGGACACAGTACTTAATCAGTGCATGTTTAATCATCTAAGGTAGCTAAGGGTTTAATTAGCAACGGTATTTGACGATACAATTGCCTTGCATAACTTGCAAGATTATTGTGATTAAACTGTTTCAAGGTAGGGATACTTTATTACCTCACGTAGTCTTTATATGCTTATTAGGTTTAATTAATCGTTTGAATTGACATAGGGATATGTATAAGAGATTATTTCAATTTAATAAGTATGCATGTACAATAACATATTTGCCTATTAAGATTTGTTTAATCGGTTGAATTGACATAGGGCTATAGTCAAGAGATGAATGGATTTTGGTAGGTGAGTATGTTCATAAGTTAGCAAATTCTTGAGTAGCCGTGAATTTATTCGTAACAATATAAATATGAGTTTAATAATTCTAAGTTAATATAACACCCTAAACTCGACATGGACATTATGGTCGAATCTGGCGATGTCACATAAAAGTACTTTTCGTAAAGTGTGATATCGTTGAAAAACCCATTCTCTATTTACCTCTTTGTGTGATCTTTAAGATGATTTTAAGACGTGTCGTTCATTTTCAAAATGTGAGTCATTTGTTAAAAGGTTAATCATAACAAAATGTCATTAATTTTTAACACGTTGTTTCTTGCACAAGCTCTTAAAACAGGTTGCATATTCATGGTATCTTTGAAAAACATTTATCTTTTTGAAAACCCGTATTTTTTCTTATTGCTAGGAGTTATAAACCAAAATAAATAAAAATCCCAAATTTAAGTTAAAATCCATAAAGGCCTTATTATAGTAAAAATACCCAAAATAAAATTATTTAAAATCAAAATCAAATATGGAAATATAAGCGGATGTATGGCCATCTTTAAGACCCTCGTACCACTGATCCGCCTAAGATTGGGGATTACCTATACAAATAAACAAAAGGGTGAGTTTACGAAAACTCAATGTGTAATCCCATAACAAATAACCATACAATGAGCAAATACAGTCTTGGCCTAAGCCCATCTCAGTAATGGTTCAGTTTAAGTTAGGGCCTTAGCCCATTACAATATCAGTATCAGTTTGGGGCTAAGCCCATCTTAGTGATAGTAACAGTAGAGAAATGCAATCAAGAAATCCTACCCAACCAGCCTCTACACTCTATCTCCGTCCAACCCTACACTCTATGTAGGGATATAATCAACCCATCCATCCCTACACTCCAAGTAGTACCGGTTGTAGCACTGAACAGTATTTGCAGTAGAGCTGCTAGTACAGTACACTTCTTCCAATCATATTAAACCCATCCCCATGCAACGCATCATACAACATGTCATGCCATATCATGATATTACACAGATACTCAATGCAGTCAAAACAACATGCTAAAATATAGTCATACACCACATAGGGCAAAACAATCATTTTACTAAATAAGGGGTCTAGGTAAACTTACCGACCCAACAGTAGGTCCATAGTTGTCTCAAGCGACCTGTACAATCTTAACAGTCAAACAGTGAAAATGGCCCACGGCCCATATTATAGGGCCATGTTGTCCCACGCGCCTGTGTGGCCCATATGACCCATAATGGCCTTGGTCATGTGTATTACACAGCCTGGCCAAATAATTTCCCCACGTCCATGTGGTTTACCCGTATGGGGAACACATGCCCGTGGGGCCCACACAGCCCAGTTCGGCCCAAAATGGCCCAATATAGCCTTAGCCCATGAAATCGCTCATGGTCAGCCTTGTCGATCATAAGCCCATGTTTAGTCACACGGGCTACCACATGGGGTAGCTGCACGCCCGTGTGGTGTCGACGATTCACTCTTTTCGGCTTTTTTCCAATTTATGATTAGGAGCAGTGCTTTCACACACCTTGTCTGTTCTGTCGCCTAACTACATGCGAGCCCTCTAGGTACCTATAATGGATCAAGTTGCCATTCAATGAATCATTATACAGTCTAATTAATCTAAACCCCACAAGATATTCAACTTCCAATGGAACAATCCATACCGTCAATCCAATAACAGAAGATTCCCCTTCCCTATTGCGTCAATGACGATCTCCAGTCCCTCGGTCGACTCCTAATCACAACAAAACACAACCCTTAAACAAACTACATCAAGTAACAGAGCAGTGAAGAATTGAATACTTACCAAAAGAGTGCTAAGAATTGTAAAGCAGATGATAACCAAAAAAACGAAGAGAGAAGTTGTAATGACCACAAAATCGACAGATAGTATTGAAGGAAAAGTCGGCACAGTGAGAGTAAGAGAAGGAGTAGTATTCGGCCAAAGAAAAACCGATTTGAGAGAGGGAGAGAAGCAAAGAGAATCAGCCAAAACAACAAGATGTAAAAGAGGGGGAATTATTAGACCCAAAAAAATTGAGAGAGGGGGAAGAGAGCATTCGGCCAAGGAGAAAAGGGGAAGAGTACCTGTCAGAGGAGTAGGGGAAGAAGAACAAAATGACAAGCAAGGAAACTGAAGAAAGGTGCAAACCCGAAGTAAGCAAAAACGAAAGATACAACAAAATTCCCTAGCACAATTCTTCCTCCAAAGAAAAGAAAAGAACCAAAAATGTTGATAGCAACTGAAATGGAGTGCAAATACCAACCGAAGCCAAATTCTTAATTGACCAGAATACCAATTCGGCACCAACTCTCCTACAACTTCAAATCCCTATATTTTTCTCCTAAAATCTCTCCAACATAATCCCCTCAATCACCAAATTCAAACCTCACTCAACTCTGCGGTGTTTCGGTCAACCTCTACCACTCACACGGTAAAGGTAGCAAAATGAAGCACCCCAATACACAAAGCAGGACTTGAACTTCAGACCTCAGGTAACCATAACACGCCACTTATCTCCTAGACCAATAGGCCCTTTCTGGCTTATTTTACCAGCATTTATTTAAAATCCTACTGACTAGAGATAGGGTTTATTCATATTAAAAACAAAACTTTTGGACAAGCCAAGGGTTGAACCCAAGACTTCTCAGACACTTCACAGGACACTTAACCACTGAAACAAACATGCATTTATGTAACACAACATACGAAAATGAACATTAAGGATTTTTGGGGTGTTACAGTTAAGAAATGTAATTAATCTAATACAATAATGTCATCTTGATTAAACTAGTATTTTGAAATTGTGCATTTGAAATTTATTTATTTAGTTTAAAAACTTAGTTTTTAATCACTTACTGCAAACAAAATATTTTTTTTCACCAAAGTGTTTTATATAGCATACATAAATAACTCTTTTCATAGTCCCTATGGGTACGATAACTCTTCATTTACTTGTCACTTTATTACTTGTTGTAATTGTGTACACTTGCACATTTTCGCCATTCCAAGTTTTAGGCGCCGTTGCCGGGGACTATTTTAAAAATTTATTATTTTTCATTTATTTTTGCATTTTGGTTTTTTTCTTTCTGTTCAATTTTAACTTAATCAATTTTTCTGTGATTATTTCAGGTGTTTATGAGTATTGACCGAATTATTGATTCACTCCCTGTAGACCCTGAGATTGAATGAACTTTTCGACAGTGAAGAAGACAAGCAAGTCAGAGGAGGACCGAAGAGATGAACTTTGAAATCCGAATCAAGGAAACGGAGCAAACCCTACTCAAAATCCTATCTTTATTGGTGATGGTAGGGATAGAGCTTTAAGACAGTATGCAGTGCCAGTGTTTAATGATCTTAATTCGGGTATTAGGAGACCCGAAATTTAGGCACAACAGTTCGAGCTAAAGCCAGTCATGTTCCAGATGCTTCAGACAGTGGGATAATTCAGTGGAATGCCTATCAAAAATCCTCACCTACACTTAAGACTGTTTATAGAGGTGAGCGATTCTTTCAATTTAGCTGGAGTACTCGAAGATGCATTAAGATTGAAGTTGTTCCCGTATTCATTAAGGGATAGAGCTCGAGCCTGGTTGAACTCATTGCCACCAAATTCAATTTCCACATGGCAAGAGTTAGCAGAAAGATTCCTTATGAAGTATTTCCCGCCTAGCAAGAATGCTAAGTTGAGAAATAAGATCACTGCCTTCCAACAAATGGATGATGAGTCCTTGTATGAGGCATGGGAAAGGTACAAAGAATTATTATGAAAGTGCCCTCATCACGGAATCCCACATTGCATCCAACTTGAGACATTTTATAACGATCTCAATGCCCACATGAGGATGGTAGTGGACGCTTCTGCTAATGGTGCTCTCCTTTCTAAGTCTTATAATGAGGCTTATGAAATCATTGAGAGGATTTCCAACAACAATTATCAATGGCCAACCAATCGAGCAGCGTCAGGAAGACGAGTTGTTGGAATACATAAAGTAGACGCTCTTACTTCACTCGCATCTCAGGTATTATCAATATCGTCACTGTTAAAAAATTATACTACTAATGGGTCTAATAATTTTGCAGCATAGCCACCAAATCAATTTGAAAATAAAGCTTGAGTCTATTATGGGGAAGGACACTTGTTTGAAGAATGTCCATTGAACCCAGAATCTGTATATTACATGGGTAACCAGAATCAAAATCAAGGAAGGCAAGGACTGTAATCCAATTTCTATAGCCAATCATGGCGAAACCACCTGAAATTTTCCTAGAGTAACCAAGGGGCTGGAACCAATAATACTTACGCCTAGCCTAGATCGACCCAGCCACCTAGTTTTCCCCAACAAGTTCAGAAACCAACCCAAGCTGAACCATCCAATGACCTAGAAAATTTTTTGAAGGCATACATGGCCAAGAATGATGCCTTAATCCAAAGCCAAGCAGCTACATTGAAAAACCCGAAAAACCAAATGGGCCAACTTGCAACTGAACTCATAAATCGACCACAAGGTGCTTTACCTAGTGATATGGAGAATTCAAGGAATATAGGGAAGGAGCATTGTAAAACATTGACATTGAGGAGCAAAAAGACATTAGAGCCCAACACTGTCGAAGTTCAAAAGGAGCCAGCTGATGCTCAAGACTCAGAGGACGTTCAATTGAGGATTAAAATTCCAGTTTCACAAGAACTAGAATCTGCAAAATCTGACAAGGTAACTTCAGAACTAGCTAATTCTGATCAACTAACAACTCTATTAGATGTAGACTACCATAGAAGATGAATCAACCAATTCCAATAAAGAAACTGCCACCACCCTACCCTCAAAGACTTCAGAAGTAGAAGTAGAAAATTTTATTTAAGAAGTTCTTAGACATACTCAAGAAACTTCATATCAACATCCCGTTGGTTGAAGCACTTGAACAAATGCCGAACTACGTCAAATTCATGAAGGATATCCTGTCCAAAAAATGAAGGCTTGGAGAATTTGAGACGGTATCCCTAACGAAGGAATGCAGTGCATATCTTCAAGACAAACTACTTCCAAAATTGAAGGATCCTGGATATTTTACCATACCCTACAATATTGGAGCAACATATTATGGTAAGGCACTATGTGACTTGGGTGCTAGTATCAACTTGATGCCCATGTCAATATTTAGGAAGTTGGGGATAGGTGAAGCTAGACCTACTACGGTTACACTTCAATTAGCAGATAGATCCTTAGCACATCTGAAGGAAAAATCAAGGACGTATTGGCACGTGTAGATAAATTTATCTTTCCTGCTGACTTTGAAGCAGACAAATAGGTGCCAATCATCCAAGGAAGACCGCTATTGATGTGCAGAAGGGCGAGCTTACTATGCGTGTTCAGGATGATTAGGTAACATTTAACGTTTTTAAGTCTATGCAATTTCCTGACACAATTGATAATTGTTCTGCAGTGTCTAATTTAGAGGACTTAATCATGGAGAAGGAACTCAACTATGTTGAGGACCTATTGGAACGAATTTTGACATCAGATCCTCCAAATGATGAAGAGGAGGATGAATACTCAGCTTTGTTAGAAGCTAATCAAAGGGGATTTAATCCGCAATCCCACTTTGAATCTTTGGAGTTAGAGAATAAGGATTATGCCCAACCAAAACCGTCAATCGAGGAGCCACCTAAATTAGAACTCAAGGTAGTTCATTCACATTTAAAATATGTTTATTTAGGTAACTCTTCTACTCTATCTGTGATTGTTCCAGCAGAATTAACTACTGAGCAAGAAGAAAAACTCATCCTAGTATTGAAACAATTCAAGAAGGCTACCGGATGGACCATAGTCGATATTCGCGAAATTAGTCCATCTGTATGCATGCACAAGATTATCATGAAAGATGGCAAAAAAGGGAAAATTGTTGGACAATGAACATTGAAACCCATCATGAAGGACGTAGTCAAGGAAGAAATCATCAAGTGGTTAGATGCAGGTATAATCTACCCCTCAGATAGTTTGTAACAGCCCAATTTCAGTGAAATCAGAATAGTGGTTTCGGGACCACAAATCTGAGTCTGAAAAATGAAATTCTTTAAATTTCATAAAATGATAGGTATGATGATAGGAATATTGCATGAAAATTTTTATAGAAAAACTTTATCAATTATGTGTCTAGTTGCAAAAAGGACTGAATTGAATAAAATGTTAAAGTTGCATATTAATAGCTATATGGATTATATAGCTAGGGAATTCAAAATGTAAGGTCTTTATATGGAAATTAGGCCATTGATGAGAAAGATGTAGATATTTTTAATGAGTCATCCATGGAAAAATTGAAAAAGGTTAAGGATTAAATTGGAAATTGAATTAAATAATATGTGATAAATGATTAAATATAATTAAAACTCATTTTATATCATCATCTTCTCCATAAAATACATGAAAACCCTAGGAGAGAGAAAAGAAATTTCTCAAGCTTGAATTGGTAAGTTCTATGTCCCGTTTTTAGTAATTTTTATATTTTTGAGATCGAGAAAGCTTAATTTCTTTATTTGGGTGATTAAATTGAAAGAAAACCAAAGTTTAGAAAATTACCCATGGATGAATATGCTGTAAATTGAAAGTTTTTGATAGAAAATGAAATATTATTGATAGGTAAACCATTTTTACAAAGTGATTTTTAGTGAAAGCATGTGTAGGGACTAAATTGCAAAGTAGTGAAATTCTTGGAAAAAAATTGAAATTTATGAAATACCTGTGCTGTAAAAGTTATATTGGAATTTTGAATAAGCTTGGAATAAGGAGTAAATTGCATGAATTTCAATTTCCGAGCCTAGGGACAAAATTGGAATTAATTAAAAGTTTAAGGGCAAAATGGTACTTTTGTCTAAAATGTTAAATGGGCTTGATTGAATGTAAAAATCATAGAATTGATGATTAAATTTATTTACATAGATCCAGAACTATCGAACAAAGAAAAAGATCGAGGGAAAGAAAAAGTTTCGGATTAGTAGATACGATCAATTGTCAAGGTAAGTTCATATAACTAAATTAAGCATGTAAATGTGTTGAATTGATTTTTGAATTATGTGCATCATGATTTGTAATTGGCATGTGCATGTAATAAACCAATGTTGATTTGTAATTTACATGTAAATGACGAAATATTATATGAAACCGTTTGAATATTGATTTCCGATTGGAAAGATGATTACCGTGAATATGAGATCTTGCATATGTTGCAATTAAGGTTATCCCTAAAGGAAAATATTTTGATCTCATTATGAAAAGGAAATGTATCCCGAAAGGGTAATACTTGAAAAGCACTTATGTACCTAAATGGTACAACTTGAAATGGTTATGTACACTTTGTGTGTACACTAGGAAATGTTAGGTATACTTTGTGATTACCATATTAAAAGGAAAGGTATACTTTCTGTATACCATATGAAAAGGAAAGGTATATTTTGTGTATACCATATGAAAAGGAAAGGTATACTTTGTGTGTACCACTTCGAAAGGAATGTACACCTCAAGTGTACAACTAGAAAAGGAAAGGTCCATCGGAAATTCAATAATTCAGCGGTAATGACATACATAATGATATAAAGAGAAATGGCATGATGAGCTCATCTATGCATTTTAGTATTTTTGGAAACTAATCAATTGATTTAATTATTGTGTATAGGCTTTATTTGCTAATTGACTAAGTTAATGGACATATTACTTAATGTGTGAATTACTTGATGAACATGAATGGTAAGTGTATTTTGGTTATATGAACTTACTAAGCATTAATGCTTACTAGGTTTATTTTTCTTGTTTTATAGTGCTTAAAGCTCATGAAGGTTAGACTTGGGGTCGGAGTTATCATCACACTATCAATCCCTTGATTTTGGTATAAACGTTAGACTTATTTTGATATAATGGCATGTATAGACTAATGTAAACAAGTAATACTTAAAAATGTTGGTTTGAAATCTAGCCATTGGAATGGCTAGTAATGTATGTTTTAATGATGATATGGTATGATATTGTATCATGAGTTGTTTTTGGTTAATCAAGTTAAGTAAAACCATCTATGAACATAAATGGTCAAATTATATGTAAGAGTAAATTTAGAAGTATGATTGAAAATAGGAACATATCAATTTGAATATTGGAAATTGGTTGAAATGGATTGTATATACTTGTAAGTTTTCATGCAAGAAAATGGTTAAGTTTGGGTGAGAAATAGGGCTAGGAAATGGCCTTATTTCGTCCACACGGGTGTGTGTCTAGACCTTGTGTGACACACGGACAGCCTACGGGCATGTGAAATAACCATGTGTCCCCTATATCCTTAAATATGAAGTCAGTATAGTACACAGGTAAAAGACGCGACCGTGTGTCTTGGTCGTGTGAAGGACATGGGTTTCAAGCATGGTCGTGTGTCAAAATCATGTGAAAATGGCTTAAAAATGGTGAAAAATCAGTTTACCACACAGCCTAGCCACATTAGCGTGTGCCCAGGCTGTGTGCCCCTTTGATCCTTAAGAAATTGCAAGTCAGAATTCCACACGGGCTGGCCACATGGCCATGGGAACCCCACGGGCTAGCCACACGGCCATGTCCCAAGCCACATGGGCGTGTGCCCCTATCTTCTAGGTAAAATTTCCAAAGTTGCCGGTTTAGTCCCGAATCACTTCTAAAGCATGTATTGGGCCCCGTAGGCCCATATTAGGGACTTTATGGTGAAATTTGAAAAGTTTTGATTTATAATGAAAATTTATGACTCGATTTTGTACAAATGTTAGTGTATAAGTCTGGTAATGCTTCGTAACCCTATTTCGGTGATGGATACGAGTTAAGGGTGTTACATTTATTGGTATCAGATCTACGGTTTAGTCGATTCTCAGACTGACGTAGCAAATGTGAATTTAACTATACATGCCATTATATAATTGATGATAGTGTGATATCTTCTGACCATTTTAAATGTGTTTTTCATATAGTAAATGTCTTCCAACCGAGCAAGAGAAGAAACTGAGGAAGCTGAGAGTACTTCTCAAGCTTCCGTACGACGAGCTATAAATGGTAGTAGTAGTAGTAGAAGATTTGAATCAGAGGGCCGAAGTGAATGTGCTAAAGAGGTTTTCTTTGAAATGTTGGATAAATGGTTTCCTAAATATTTGAGAAGAAATTCTGCTGTTTTCCAACCACAACCTCCCCCATCAAACACTCAGACTATTCTTGAGAGACCATCGGGTACTGAAACTGTTAGAATTGGTAAGGCTCTAGTCGATAAACTCAGAAAATATGGAGCTGAGGAATTTAGAGCTACAATTGATTATGATCCGAAAAAAGTTAAATTATGGCTGGAAAATACTACTCGAGTGTTGGACGAATTATCATGTACTCCAGCTGAATGTTTGAAATGTGTTGTATCTTTGTTAAAAGACACAGCTTATCACTGGTGGAAAACAGTAAGTTCAGTGGTTCCAAAAGAAAATTTTACTTGGGAATTCTTTCAATCTGAATTTAGAAAGAAATTTATTAGTCAAAGATTCCTAGATCAAAAAAGGAAAGAATTTCTAGAATTAAAACAGGGGAACAAGACCGTTGTGGAATATGAAAGGGAGTTTGTACGGTTAAGCCAATATGCTAGTGAACGGGTACAAACAAAGGCAGAAATGTGTAAACGTTTCGAGGAAGGATTAAATTAAAACATAAAGTTATTGATTGGTATTTTTGAAATAAAAGAGTTTGCAGCACTTGCTGATCGTGCAAAGAAAGTTGAAGAGTTAAGTAAAGAAAAGAAGGAGGCAAACAAAGAAGCCCGATCCTCTAGGAAAAGACCTATTAGTAGGTCTCAATCATTTTCTTCAAAGAAATCAAAGAGGTATCAAGAAGGATCTACTACTTCAGCTGGGTATTCCGGTAAAGAGCTTGGTTCTCAACGCTTTAATCCCAAGTCTTTGTCACCGTCAGTGACTAGTGTTGGACGTGTGGGAAATACGAAGCCAAAATGTAAATAATGTAAAAAATTTCATCATGGGGAATGCCGAATGAAAACCTGTGCATGTTACAAATGTGGTTCACATGATCACCTTTTGAGAGATTGTCCTAAAATAGTTGAAAGAGATGCTGAGTAGACTTCAAAATCAGGTAACACTACTTCAAGAGGTAGACCAGCTAGATACCTCAGAAATGTTAGTGGTCGTTGAAGCACTACAAAAGATTCAAATGCCAAATCTAAAGTAAGAGCTCCTGAAAGAACATATGCATTACGTGCCCGAAAAGATGCTTCAGCGCCAGATGTCATTACTGGTACTTTTTCTTTATTAGATATTGATATTACTACATTAATTGATCCTGGTTCCATACACTCGTATATATGCACAAATTTAATAAATGTTAAAAATTTATCTGTTGAATTCACTAAATTTGTGGTGGAAGTTTCGAATCCTTTGGGTCAATGTGTAAAGGTGGATAAAGTTTGTAAAAACTGTCCACTTATGATAAAGGGTAAATTTTTCTTAGCTGATTTAATGCTACTACCTTTTGATGAATTCGATGTGATATTGGGAATGGATTGGTTAACCAAACATGATGCATCGGTTAATTGTAAGCAGAAGTATATTGTGTTGAAATGTTAAGATGGTGAGTTACTTCATGTTAAATCTGACAAGCTAGATGGATTATTTAATATGATTTCAGCAATAGCAACACAGAAATGTATGAGGACGGGATATGATGCTTATCTTGCTTATGTGTTGGATACTAAGGTAACTGAGTCAAGGATTCAATCTGTGCCAGTTGTATGTGAGTTTCCAGACATATTTCTGAAAGAATTGCATGGCTTACCACCTGTCAGAGAAGTGGAATTCTCTATAGATCTAATTCTGGGAACAACACCAATATCGATAACACCTTATCGAATGGCTCCTGCCAAGTTGAAAAAGTTGAAGGCACAGTTATAGGAATTAATTGACAGGGGTTTTGTCGACCTAGTTTCTCACCATGGGGTGCTCTGGTATTATTTGTAAAGAAAAAGGACGAATCTTTCAGGTTGTGTATTGATTACCGGCAACTCAACAAAGTCACTATAAAAAAAATATCCACTACCTCAAATTGATGACTTGTTTGATCAGTTGAAGGGAGCTACTGTATTTTCAAAGATTGATATTCGTTCAAGTTATTATCAACTTCGGGTGAAGGATTCAGATGTTCCAAATATAGCTTTTAGAACTAGATATGGTTATTACAAATTCTTGGTGATGCCATTTGGATTAACAAATGCACCAGCAATGTTTATGGATTTAATGAACAGGATTTTCAAACCATACCTAGATAGATTTGTGGTGGTATTCATAGATGATATTTTAGTTTATTCTTGAAGTGAAGATTAACATGCTGAACATTTGAGGATTGTGTTAAAAACTTTACGGGAAAAACAATTGTATGCCAAGTTTAGTAAATGTGAATTTTGACTACGAGAAGTTAGCTTTCTTGGTCACATTGTATCAGAGGTCCACCAAAGTTTGGGTGAGAAATAGGGCTGTGTGTCTAGACCGTGTGTGACACACGGACAGCCCAAGGGCATATGAAATAACCGTGTGTCCCCTGTATCCTTAAATATGAAGTCAGAATAGTACACGAGTAAAAGACACGACGTTGTGTCTTGGTAGTGTGAAGGACACGAGTTTCAAGCATGGTTGTGTGTCAAAATCATGTGAAAATGGCTTAAAAATGGTGAAAATCAGTTTACCACACGGCCTAGCCACATGGGCGTTTGCCCAGGCTGTGTGCCCCTTTGATGCTTAAGAAATTGCAAGTCAGAATTCCACACGGGCTGGTCACACGGCCATGGGAACCCCATGGGCTGGCCACACAGCCATGTCCTAGGTCACACTGGCGTGTGCCCCTATCTTCTAGGTAAACTTTCCAAAGTTTTCGGTTTAGTCCCGAATCACTTCTAAAGCATGTATTGGGCCCCGTAGGCCTATATTAGGGACTTTATGGTGAAATATGAAAAGTTTTGATTTAGAATCAAAATTTATGACTCTATTTTGTAAAAATGTTAGTGTATAAGTCTGGTAATGCCTCGTAACCCTATTACGGTGACAGATATGGGTTAGGGGTGTTACATAGTTCATAGGTAAGTTCGGTCTAGTGCGTGCCAAAGAAAGGAGGTATCACAGTCATTGAAAACAAGAATAAAGAGTTGATACCGACTAGAATGGTTACGGGATGGAGAATTTGCATCGATTACCGAAAGCTGAACAAGGCGACTAGGAAAGATCACTTTCCTTTGTCATTTTTGGACTTTATGTTGGAGAGACTCGTAGGGCGAAACTACTACTATTTCTTGATGGATACTTTGGGTATAACTAGATTATGATAGCACCAGAAGATCAATACAAGACAATATTCACCTGCTCGTACTGTAACTCCTTGAATTTGGGCCTAGAAGAAATGGGCCTTGAGCAAGGGAACTATGAGAAGGATTTGATATAAGTATTTAGTTGTGCAAGAAATGACATAATTAAATGTCTGTTCAAGTGGTTAAGGGTTTTTAGAGGAGTTGGAAAAGTCCTGGATTCAAACCTGGGCTTTAGCAAAATTTTGGTTTTAAGTGAATAAAACCCTAGATGCTTGGATGAAGGCCTTTTAAATTATTGTGTTAAATAAATGACAGAAGGAAGCATGTGGTCTAGTGGTTGTGGTGTCATTAAGGTTACAAGGGAGCCGAGGTGCAAGTCTTAGCTCTTATAATTTATTTTGGTATTTCTTTTAAGGAACTTGGAATTTGGCCTATAGACCTTATAATTAATTGAGGATAAATTATGACACCAAAAGAGCCTGTGGTGGAGTGGCAAGGTGGCGTGTTGTGTAACTGCGAGGTCTGAGGTTCAAGTCTTGGGATGCACAATGGAGTATTTATTTTGTTGTTTGAGCTATGTAGGAGGTGGAGTTGGACTGGAACTCTGTGGTTGAATTGGTCATAAGAATTTGAATTGAATTTTGAATGGGAAGTTGGAGTGATTTGTGAAGGAAATCAAGGAAAGGATTATGGAGGAATTTTAAGAGAGGAAAGGGGAGTTTGAGAGTGGGGAAGTTTGTGCCGAAATTTCTTGGGGGAAAGCTCATAATTTCGTCTTTAGGGAGGGGTGTTCATTTCGACAATTGAAAGCCTTTAGGGGGATCTTTCGGGTTTTATTTTGTTCTCTTATTCTTTCCATTTTCTCGGCAATTACTTTTCTTGTGTACTGTGCGTTTTTAGGTTAAAACTGAGGCGACCATTTGGTGTGCACTTTTCTTCTTTCTCTTTTCTTTGTCCCCTCTTCTCTAAAGCTGAATACTCATTTTCCAAATTTCATTCTTCCCACTCCTCTGTTCTTTGGAAAGCCAAATATTTCCCTCTCTTTCTTTGTTGGCCAAATATCTTAAATAGTGTTCACTTTTTCTTCTTCTCTATTCTCCAAACCGATTACCCTTTGTCTCTAAGTAGCCGAAATTGTCAAGGACTGGTTATCTTCTCCCTTCTCTTCTTATCTTTCCATTGGGGCCGATTTCTGTTTGCTCTTCTCACTCGTTACTGAATCTCCCTGCCTTGATTAAGGGGTGTTAGTGTAGGCCAAATACTGTTACCAACCTTTTTGGTTCCACGTGTCGGTAAGTGGTCTCACTTGGTTCATTATATTCACATATATGGCATGGGTTAACATGATGCAGTCGTAATGCAGAGTTCATCAAGGATCTAGAAGTTCATTCTAACTAGCGGTTTAAAGTAGATAAACCATCTTTGTGTTGTCACGGTAGGTAATAGTTACTGTTGGGATATAAGGGTTGTGAAGAGGGTATTAACCTTATTGCATATAGACTTATTATTTACTGTGTTTACTTGAAGGTTGGAGTGCTCGTAGACTCGTATTGGTCTTTGCAACCAAGTGTGTAATCGTTCACCACTAAACTACTGTCAAAGCCAAAAGAGGTGTGTATTCACACCCTTTGTTATTGAAAATCGGCAAAAGCCGAAAAGCCAAAACTTTGACATTTGAGGCCGCACGAGCGTGGGATCGTCCGTGTGGTAAACTAAGCCCACAGATCAAGGGCAATAGACTGTAGAGGCCACCACGAGTGTTTTCGTGCAATTGGGTTGTTCTGGGCCTCAATGGGTCGAAATCAGTCGTGTGGGCCCAATGGGCTCGTGGGCCCCACACAGATATAATCTGCGGTAAGTGAAAAATAATGAAATGGGTTATGGTGTTCGCATAGTCGTGAGTAAAATTGGGCTAAATGGGCCATACGAGCGCGTGGGCCCACTTGGGCCGAGTAATGGGCCTTGGGCCCATTTACACCGTTTTGACCATCTAGGTTACCTGAGTCACTCAAGGCGACGGTAGACCATCTATAAGGTCGTAATCTGTACCGAGACCCCAAAATTAGTAAAATGACAAAAATACCCCTAAAGGATAAAATGACTGTTTTACCCCTCGAGGGTAAATGACTGATTTGTCTGTGATTTGTATGACTGATTTCGGGCATGACATACTACTTGGGATTGGGATATTGTTATGGAGGAAGAAACCGTATTGGTGGTTATGCCACATATTTTGATATTAGCAGCTTTGCTACGACTCTAGTTAGTGCCGCAACTGGTGCTAACACTATAAGTGTAGGGATGGCGTGGGTGATTTATTCCCCACAGGTAGTGTAGGGTTGGATGGAGGCAAGTGCAGGGTTGGATGGGTTATCATATGTGTTTGATTCTGATATGGGCTAGGCCCAACTGATAGTAATTCTGAGATGGGCTAGGCCCAATTGATACTGTGATGGGTTGAGACCCAAAGGTTAATGAATCGGGCTTTGGTCCCACATACATTCTGAATTGGACTATTTTGTTACTGAATAGGGCTCAAGCCCAGAATGGTTATAAATTCTATTTTTGACTGACTGGTTGGATGCTAGGGGATTACACACTGAGTTTTTGTAAACTCACCCCGTTTATTAACTGTGCAGGTAATCCCCAGCGATAGGTGGATAAGTGCTACAAGGGACTCGGAGATGGCCACACACTGCTTACGTTTTTAAATTTGCTTATTTACTGTTAAGTATTTTTTATTTGGGTTGTAATAAGGCCTCTCTTAATTTCTAGTTTTTATTTTAAACTTTTGGATTTTATTTACTATGTTTTATATTTTAGAAGTAGATCTCGATTTTCCAAAACAATAATTGTTTTCAAAACACTATGTTAAACATCATGATTTTGAAAATCGACTATTTTAAATTAAGCTTCCACAACAAACACCGTTTTAAATAGGAATAACTTTCCAGTAAACCACGTTTGGCAAAATAAACCAACGTAAACTGAGGTTTTCACAAGTTTTAAAAGGGCCAGAGGTTTTTAAATAGTAAGAAGGGTTTCCAATGAAAACATAGTTTTCATAAAATACTTTAATGTGACACGCCAGAATCGATCCTAACGTCTAGGCTGGGTTTGGGGTGTTACACGTACGATACATTTGCATTTAGATGCATGCCATTTGGTTTATGTAATGCACATGCTACATTTCAAAGATGCATGATGTCTATTTTTACTGACATGGTTGAAAAATACTTGGAAGTCTTCATGGATGATTTTTCAGTATTTGGAGATAGATATGATGATTGCCTAGCCAATTAAGCCAAGGTACTAAGGCGATGCGATGAAACAAACCTCGTACTTAATTGGGAAAGTGCCATTTCATGGTACGAGAAGGTATTGTTCTAGGGATTCGGATAACGAGACAAGGAATCGAGGTAGGTAAAACAAAAGTAGATGTTATTGAGAAACTCGCACCCCCAACATCTGTAAAGGGTGTTAAGAGCTTTTTGGGCCACACCGGTTTCTATCGAAGGTTCATCAAGAACTTCTTCAAAGTTGCTAAACCGTTATGCAAATTATTAAAGAAGGACATGGCATTTAAATTTGATGAGGAGTGCTTAAGAGCTTTTAAAGATTTGAAGGGTCGACTAGTTTTGGCACCCATAATCGTCACACTAGACTGAGATTTACCATTTAAACTGATTTGAGACGTAAGTGACTTTGCGATAGGAGCTATCATGGGCCAGCGAAGGAGCAAAGTTTTTCATCCCATCTACTACGCAAGTCGAACTCTGACAGGTGTTCAACTGAATTATACGATAATAGACAAATAGTTACTTGCTATTGTGTTTTATTTTGACAAGTTTTGATCTTATCTTGTAGGAACCAAGGTGTAACACCCCTTACCCGTGTCCGACGCAGGGAGAGGGTACGAGGCATTACTAGACTTAATCGTTCACAAACATGCAAAAAATGGGATACAAAATTTAATTCATATCAAAACTTTCCATACACATGCATAATGTCCCATTTATGGGCCTATGAAGCCCTAAACATGCATTGAAAGTAGTTAGGGATTAAACCGAGAACCATTGAAAGTTTTGGGAAAACTTAGAAAACTTTTCCATGACATAAGGTCACACACCCGTGTGGACACAGGGAGACGCCCGTCTCCTCAGGCCGTGTAACTCTCTGACATGACGTTAGTGAATGATTTGAACCACACGGCCAAGCCACACGCCCGTGTGCTAAGGTCGTGTCCTCCACACGGTTGAGACATACGGTAGTCTCTCAGCCCGTGTGGCCAACACTTAAGCTATTTTCCAAGCCTTTAAGTTACCCTTAATCCTTCACATATTTATTCCTATATTACATAATTAATTCATGGTCATGACCATCTAGATTTGGTCATAAAACATTAATCATGCACATATGTCTTAACACCAATCATGCATACCTTACAAGCATAATCACATCACAAGCACTAGAACTTAGCATGAATAGATAGATTTACAAACCATAATCGCTATGAGCCATACCTCATGGCCATATATAAGTAACTCAATGTAAGCCAATACCTTTGGCTAATCATAATAACGGTTAACATAAAAACTAAGTCCCTATACATGCCACTCACACGAAAACACTTAACATATATGGGTTAATACTTCAAAGGCAATGGCTTGATAGTGTGATACTGCCTTCGACGATCTCCAACCCCGAGCTAACCTGCCAATACTAAATAAAAGGAAAGGAAGGGAGTAATCTTTATAGCTTAGTAGGACCGTATGAAAATAATAAGCAATTTATCAACTTGCTTCTCAAGATAATACAACCCTATTTGCATTTTTTCTCATGTTTTAGTCAAGCTGTTTTCTCGAGTCATAGTTACTAAATTATTTATATCTGGAGCTACGGAACTTCAAATTAAGAGTCACTAATTTTCCCTGAAACTAGACTCACATATCTTCTTACCATAAAAATTTAAGAACTTTTGGTCAAGCCAATAAGTACAGTTTATTCCTTAAAGTTACCCTTTTTTTGCTGTCTGACAGCTCCGACCCCTCTTCACTAAAAAAATATTATCTCATAATAAAGGACTCGGATGATGTTCGCATCTATTTCTATTGAAAATAGACTCATTAATAATTCTAAGTATATAAATTAGAACCCATAACTATTTTTGTATTCAATAATTTTCTAAAATCATAACAGGGGATTTCAAGCTCATTTTGACTCTGTCTCACAACAATTTAAATATCTCATAACATGAAACTCCTTTGCTTACACCATTTCTTCTATGTGAAACTAGATTAATTAAGCTTTAATTTCCTCTTTTATTCAGCCTCTAACTCAATTTCCATAATTTTTAGGGGATTTTCAAAGTTGGACTATAGCTCTGTCCAAAACAGTTTTAGTACAAAAATGATGATAACTAAGTTCATCACACCTTCATTTCTTTTAAATTAGAAATTTATGCATTTATAAACATATATCATTGTCCACCAAATTAACACAACATCATTCCACAAAACTCATGGACTTACCATTCATGGATTTCATATTCAATTGAGTTTCTATACATACTTGTACTTATTCGTAACTTAACTCAAGTTCGTTCTCACCATTGACATACTTCACTGGGACCATCATCAAATTCTTCTTTGTATTACCCATTGAACACTCAGAAAACTAATGGATACACGGAAAACTTACACATAGTGCCATATACACAGCTAGAACCAATTCATAGCGCGTAACGTATGTAGCTAATGCTACCACATATTATGTAATGCCCGCATTTAAGCTACTCACAGGCTTGTACACAAAGTCAGCACTCAAACCCCAAAGCATTAACATGATATTCTCGCTCAGCGAGTTACTCACAGGCCTGATCACATAGTCAGCACCCAGACTCACTTTGCATATATCACTTATCCCATGAACTTAGACACAACTCATGAGTTTAGACCACATTATTTCTCATGACATATCTCGTGTATCCTATACTATTCTTGAGGTTCAAACGGGATTTCTTATCTAACTCAATGTCGTCGCACTTGCTCATAATGTCATTTATTCTTCCATCATACATTTCATACTTTCATGATAGTAATAAAACATTTAAATGTACATATTATCAAAGCATTAAAATATGCTACAACATTACATTATTTGCTTATGTACTTACTTGTCGAATCTTCATCAAGATTATCTATATAATCAATCATACGATTTATATAATAATAACAATAAAGCATTTAATATTGAATTATGACATTGCATTATTATTATCCCACGAACTTACCTCAAATGCAATTTCAGCTAATTATTCCGTTTTAGTCCATAAGCTCGTACTTTCCGATTTAAGCTTGAATCTCTGTTTTATTGATCTATAATGATAAAATTCATTACTTTAATCATCATATTAATCAATACATTCCATAATTTATACTTTGGCAAAATAACCATTTTGCCTCTAAACTATACAAAAATTATGATTTTGCCCTTATGCTTGTAAATCAATTTTTATCAAATTTTCTAATTACCCAAGCCTAGCCAAATTATTTTTATACTAGGAGCAGCCCACAATTTTCATTATTACTCATACTTATCACTCATTTTTCCATCTTTACAAAATGGTCCATATTAGGTGTTTTCATGAAAATCCTTTCACAAAAGTTGTTTATTACACAACCAAGACTCATTTTCTTCCATAAAATTTCAGTTAACAACACATATGCTTTCATGGCAAAACCCTAGACTATCAACCATTTTGCAAAATAGTCCCCTCAATAGCTAGATTAAGTTTTAGGGGTTCCAAAAACCCAAAATTTATCAAGAAAGGCCACCAAGAAGACTTACTTGTAAGAGTTTAAGGTTGCTGAAAATTTTGAGCTTCCATAGTTGTTTTCTTGAAGAGAAATCGATGGAGAAAGAAGGAGAGAAATGACAACTTTTCCTATTTGTTTTATTTTATTCAATTTTATCACTTAATTTCTACCAAATGTTGACTTTTCTATTTCTTTGTCTCCCATGGCCGTCCAACTCTCTCAAAAGGATCCATTTTCCCTTTAAAGACCTCCACAATATGAGTCATAGTTAATTTACACATTTAGCTAATAAAATAGGACTTTTGCACTTTATGCGATTTAGTCCTTTTTCACGATTAAGCTCACAAATGCTAAAATTAACTCACCAAATATTTCATGCACTCATATAATCATGCAATACACATAAAATAATATTAAAATAATTTCTTCGGCCTTAAAATAGTGGTTCTAAAACCACTGCTCTGACTAGGCCCAAAATCGGGCTATTACAATTCTCCCCCATTTAGGGATTTTCGTCCTCGAAAATCTTACCAGGAAAGTGGTTTGGTTCTTCACATAAACTTTTCTTTCTCACAATCATTGCTAAAGAACTTTCACTCGTCTATGTCTTTAATACTTATCTCATTATTTTCTTATATTTGAATCATGAGCGATTCTTCGTTATACAACGCTTTCCCTAAACCTTAATCTCTATCAGAGAGTTCATACACTCAAATGTCTGATCTATACCGTCATATAACATATATACATAACACACTTGAATCTTCTCAAATTCGCACGGTGGAGCTAGTCAGTACTTCACTGGCCTTATACTTTATTATCTCGTATGGCCCAATAGTTTACGAATTCAATTCTCAATTACTCTTAAATTCTGAAGCATGAAAATGAAACATATTGTCAAGAATCTAAACCGATCAAAGTGAAAATGAAATGCGGTGCCAAAACACAACCACACATTCAAAGCTTTCTACGAAATCTGACAACATCAAACATAAGAAATTCAATTACTCTGATAAACGAGAATTTTGTACATACTGAAATAATTTGCAAATCTTGTCAATTACTCAATATTAAACCCACATAACACGTCTTTTTTCTAAAGACATGAATTATCTTGATAGGAATTCTATAGTACTCTTTCTCAACTCCCTTCTAGTACCAACACTGGCTGAAGTAGTACTGAAGACACTTGATATTCGACTTTAGTCATGTTATTACTCCAAATATTCATGCACAAAATCAGAAATGTCGAGTCCCAAACTCGATCACTAATACATTATTTCTATGAGTTTTCTTGCAACATTTCTACATAGGTTCTGGGTTTTCTGTTACACAAATCTTTACTCTAATATAATATCATTCATTAGGTCTGACCTGAAATTTACAACCAGATGTCGACCCTCACTGTACTCGTTTAGCTTACAATTCACTAATACTTTTCTCGACAGTACAGACTTGCAATAAAATTTTAGTTTTCAATCTTGAATTCGGCTAAGACCGATCTTGTCAGCAAACAAATTCAACCGTGTAACCATCATCCTCAAGGTAAACGAGGTTTTCTTAACCAAACACTTGTAACTGCTTTTAACCTTTCTCAAAGATCAACAATGACTAACTCGAAATCTTTCAATAGCTCATGTCACTTATGCTACCTCAAACTCAGATCTCTATCCATGACATCAGATATTTTAAACTATCACATTGTCTTATAGTATCAAAACACATTATTGAAAAATCGAGAATTCTCTGTCCAAGTTTAAGCTGAACTAAATTTAATAGCTCGGTTAACAACACTCCCAACCATTTAAAACTCTGCTAGTATATAATAGACCATTTTAATTTCCCATGAAAGTGATAACTTTTAAATCATAAATTTTTAACTCATGTCATGGTCTTCTAAAATATGCTTTTTTTTCAGACTACCCGTCTTTTTACCATGAAGAAATGAAATTTCGTTCCCAGACCTAAAAAATAGACTCAGACATAAATATTTCATTTAACATTTCGAGCAAGTAGTCCGCACAGATTGAACAACTGAATTGCCTTCAATCATCAATCATTAATAATTCAAGAAACCCCTTCATACTAATAACAAAATAAGTCGAACATACAACCCTTTTATGATCCTTTCATAACACAAATCAAAATTCTCTATGACCTTGTTTTGTTTGACCAGACCATATGGTCTCTTGTAAATCCCAACAGAAATCAAGATTACCAATAAATGAAACTCATTACACAATTTGGACTTGAGTTACCACAATCTATACGCTGGAAAACTTCAACTCTTTTTACGAAAACTAGAAAATGTCATATCAATATCACCTTATTTTCGTGATCAGGCTAAAAATATAATCATAATAAACACTTTTAACTCTGACCCAAGAATATCCCATACAATGAACCATGTTCAATATATATTAACAACAGGAAAGACCAGAGATTTGAGACATTTACTTTCAAGATATGAAGACATACAGAATTTCCGAAGTCATAGTTTAGATGAAATAAATAACAAAGATCTTAACGATTCCCCAGAGAAAAGGAAATCCAGAAGGGGATACTACCCAGACTCACTGGAATCAAATGTAATAAGGACCACATCCTGTTCATACATATGTACCGAAATAGAGTACCATCCAGAAGAAACAAAATCATAGCTTCATGCACATTTCCTTATCAACTATTTCTGTCATCACAAATCCCATACTGTCCTTTTCACTAAAGAAGATCAATTCTAAGGAGATCTCAATCATTACATTTTTTTTGACCTCGTACCTGAGTAATTTGATTTACCAAAGTAAATTTCTTCCCTAATTGTGATAGTGAAATACTCATATAATTTTTTTTCAACATAATACTTTTCTAGCTCTGGCTTTACTTTTCAACACACTCTCAATCTCTAATCATGTTTATAGATATTTCTCCGCTGAACTCTTTGGTTTTCACACCTGTGAGTTTATTCAGCGCAAATCTCATGAAATTTCATTATAAAACACCACTCTGGTAAGGGGGTAAGGTCGAAGGGCCTCTAACTCGAGTTTCATATACATATACATGTGACTCAACTTTCATCATCATAGCAACATCATCAAAATCATATCATTCGTTTCGGACAAACTGACATTCATATTTGTTTTACGCCAACTTTCCAGTTATCTCATTTAGAGAAGTACACTTATACATGCACTCTATGAATTCTGAATAAATTTTCTCGTCACATTCACTTAATTAAACATATCAAGCACATCATATCATATGAGGGCCAAAAAACATGGATGAGTATACATTACAATCCAAACTTTGATCTCGCACATCATCATATCCATGTCATTACAAACAAGTAAATCAATCCAAGCAATTTAACACTTATGCTCAGACTATGTGAATTTGCCAACCATATTCATTCAAATAAGTATACATGAACATTCATTCCATCGATACTTTTGATAAGTTATCTAAACATATGCTTTCACCCGAGTAAATTGGCCATATACATCATAGAATCATCAACTAAACATAAATAAACTCATTATAATATAGTCCTTTATCTCATTTCAAGGAACTATTGCAGTCCACCAAAATTTTAACATCCAAACGGAACAATATCATTTTATCCGTAGCATGATATTATGAATCTTGTTCGTACCTTTTTGAGTTTCAACTCATCACCATGACACTTCATTCAAATATTTTTGTATTACTATCAACATGGTTGGTTATAGCAAGGATGAAGAGTACTTTTGTCGGAGCAAGATAGTTTTCATTCGCGCCGGGAGACATCACACTATCACAAACTTATAGCATCTATAGCTAGACTCTTACACGTGCTAGGTTAGTCTGAGAACTGACTAAACTATAGCTCTGATACTACTAAATGTATAACACCCCTTACCCGTGTTCGATGCTGGGACAGGGTACGAGGCATTACCAGACTTAATCTTTTACAAACATGCAAAAACTAGGCTACAAAATTTCATTCGTATCAAAAATTTTCATACACATGCATGATATCCCATTTACTGGCCTAAGAAGCCCTAAACGTGCATTGAAAGTAATTACGAACTAAACCGAGAACCTTAGAAAGTTTTGGGAAAACTTAGAAAATTTTTCCATGACACAAGGTCACACGCCCGTGTGGGCACAAGGAGACGCCCGTGTCCTCTGACTGTGTAACTCTCTGACTATGACATCAATGAATGATTTGAACCACACGACCAAGCCACACTCCAGTGTGCTAAGGTTGTGTCCTCCACACGGTTGAGACACACGGCCGTGTCGCATCCCGTGTGGCCAACACTTAGGCTATTTTCCAAGCCTTTAAGTTACCGTTAATCTTTCACATCTTTATTTACATATTATATAATTAATTCATGGCCATGACCGTCTAGATTTGGTCATAAAACATTCATCATGCATATATGTCTTAACACTAATCATGCATACCTTACAAGCATAATCATATCACAAGCACTAGAACTTAGCATAATCATATCTCAATGTACGATAATACCTTTGGCTAATCATAATAATAGTTAACATAAAAAATAAGTCCCTATACATGCCACTCACACGAAAACGTTTAACATATATGGGTCAATACTTCAAAGGCAATGGCTTGATAGTGTGATGCTGCCTCTGACGATCTCTAACCCCGAGTTAACCTGCCAATACTAAAGAAAAGGAAAAAAAAGGAGTAAGATTTATATCTTAGTAAGAATATATGAAAATAATAAGCAATTTATCAACTTGCTTCTCAAGATAATACAACCCTATTTGCATTTTTACTCATGTTCCAGTCAAGTTGTTTTCTCGAGTCATAGTTACTAAATTATTTATATATGGAGCTACGAAACTCCAAATTAAGAGCTGCTAATTTTTCCTGAAACTAGACTCAGATATCCTCTTACCATAAAATTTTAAGAATTTTTGCTCTATCCAATAAGTACAGTTTATTCCTTAAAGTTACTCCTTTTTTGCTATCTAACAGTTCCAACCCCTCTTTACTAAAAAAAATTATCTCATAATACGAGACTCAGATGACATTCCCGTATATTTCAATTGAAAATAGACTCATTAATAATTCTAAGCATATAAATTAGAACCCATAACTATTTTTTACAATTTTCAATGATTTTCTAAAATCATAAAAGGGGATTTCGAGCTCATTCTGACTCTGTCTCACAACAATTTAAATATCTCATAACATGAAACTCCTTTGAAACTAGATTCATTAAGCTTTAATTTCATATTTTATTCAGCCTCTAACTCAATTTACACAATTTTTAGAGGATTTTCAAAGTCGGACCACAGCTACTGCCCAAAACAGTTTTAGTACAAAAATGACGATAACTAAGTTCATCATACCTTCATTTCTTTTAAATTAGAAATCTATGCATTTATAAACATATATCATAGTCCACCAAATTAGCACAACATCATTCCACAATACTCATGGACTTACCATTTATGAATTTCATATTCAATTGAGTTTTTGTACATACCTGTACTCATTTGTAACATAACTCAAGTTCGTTCTCACCAATGACATACTTCATTGGGACCATCATCAAATCCTTCATTGAATTACCCCTTGAACACTTGGAACACTAATGGATACACGGAAAACTTGCACATAGTGCCATATATGCAGCTAGAACCAACTTATAGTGTAACTCCCCGAATCCCGAAAACCCCTGTAAAAGTTATTTTTGTGTGTTTGTGACATGGATGTATGTCTGCCTTAGTGGTTTAGTGCTTTGGGAGTGTCTGGGAAGTCATGGGTTCAAAACTTGGCTTGAGCAAAATTTTTCTTCTACTTGAATAAACCCTGGCTATAGACAGTAGGCTTCTTAAATAAATATGGTTAAAGTATGACATAGAAAGCCTATAGATATAGTGGTTGAAGGCGTGTGGAGTGTTCTAGGGGATCTGAGGTTCGAGGCTTGACAATGCAAATGTAATTTTATTTTGCTTGCTACTAACGCTGAGGAGGTGTTATGGTTGGACTAAAGTTGGGGTGTTGAAGAGTAAGGGGAGTGGTGGCCGAATTTTGGGGACTTGTTGGAGGGAAGTTCGGCTGGTGGAGGTATGGTTAGGTAAGATTAAGTTGAGTGATTTTAGGAGTGATTTGGGGAGGGATTTTAGGAGTTTGAAAGGGGTGGAAAAGGGTGTGTCAAAGTGGGACTCTTACTCTTGCCAAAATTCAGCTTTGGTAGTCATTGTAGGTGTGATCATTTTGTTTCTTCAATTCTTTTTCCCTTGATGCTGATTTCTATCTCTGGTGTTGTATTTTTTTCCTTTCATCGGGTTTTTCTTTTGGTATTACTCTTCTTGGTGCCGATTGTAGCATAGAACCTTTAGGGTTTGACAAGTTTCTTCTCTCAGGTTCTTTTTTTGACCGAACTTCTCCATCTTCTCTCTTCCCTCATTTGTTTTGCTTGACCGAATACCTTTTTGGTCCCTTCTCCGCTTTTCTTCCTTCTCTCAACTGTGCTTTCCCTCTTTGTGCTTTGGCCAAATATCACTTGCCTCCTCTCCCTCTCTACTTATTCGGTTTCTCATTGCTAGTCGATTATTCTTTTCCTTTTGGAACCGAATCTCTCTACACTTGAGTAAGGTAACTGATTTTGTCATTTGGGTTGTTGAATCCGTGGCTTAGAGTCAGACTTTTCTATTGTCACTATCTATGTTAGGGTTCACGGCTATTCTTTTCCTCTTTCTCTCTCTGTCGAAATAAGCTTTCTCTCTAACACTATCTTTTATCTGCCATTTTTGACAGGGGTGTGACTGTTCATCGCGGGTCTCAATCTTAGAGTGTACCTTTGCAGGCCGATTACTTCTAGGTAGTGGTAAGTTGTTGTTCATTTGGTTCTGATCATTTTCGTTCACGATCTTAGTTAACAAGGTTGGAATGCTATGCAAATTTTGCCAAGTTTTGGAAGGCAGCTTCGATCAGTGGTTTAAGAGAGAAATCGTTTGCTTATTCAAGGTAGGCAACAATTGCCATTTTGAAAATTAAGTGCTATGAGAAGACGTTAAGTTTAACGATTAAAGGACTAACATTGGGTTATGATTGAATCTAGGTTTGGCGTCGTGGAGATTTGCACACTTTTCGCAAACAAGTGTGTAATTACACTGTAATAACTGCTAATCGGCAAAAGCTGGAATATATGTCTATTGACGTTACACGAGTGTGTGCTCGCTCGTGTGATGATCCAAATGCATAAAATGTAGGCATATGGTTGTAGTGGCCACCATAAGCGATTTCATGGGCTTAGGCCATTTTGGCCATATTGGGTCGAAATGGGCCGTATGGGCCCCACACTAGTAAACTACACAGACGTGTGGCAGTTTTTGGGCCAGGCTGTGTAGCTCGCACGACCAAGGCCATTTTCAGGCATATTGGGTCACACGGGGGGTGTGTGGGCCCACATTGGCCATGTCATGGGCTCAGGCCTATTTTCATTGATTAACTGTTAAGGTTGCACGGGTCACCCGAGACGACTGTGAACCTACTATTGGGTCAATAAGTACACTTAGACCCCTTACCGATGAAATGACTGATATACCCCTATGATATGTATGATTGTATTCGAGCATGACATTTTTGCATTCACGTATGATATTATGACATGACATATTGCATCGGGGTAGGTTTGATATATTTGGAGGAAGTGTACTATACTGCCAGCTCTGCTGCAATATACTGATTATGTGCCGCATTCGGTACTACTTGGAGTGTAGGGATGGGTGGGTTAATTTTATCCCCACATGGAGTGTAGGGCCGGTCGGAGTGGAGTGTAGAGGATGGATGGGTAGGATATCTGTTTGCATTACTATTACTATCACTGTATTGGGCTAAGGCTCACACCGATATCGATCTCAGAATGGGCTACGACCTAACTTATCTTCGGCGATTCTTCGATACGTGCTTAGGCCCGCATCAGATTTGCCTATTGTATGATTGATTGTTTGTTTAATAAGGGATTACACACTAAGTTGCCATAAACTCACCTTTCTACCTTCCTGTGTAGGTAATCCTTAGGCGAGTCGGTGCTGCGAGGGACTTGATGAAGGCCACACAACTGCTTTCTTTACTGTTTTAAAATTTTCATCTCGAAGCTATTTTATTTGGGGAAATTTGCTATGTAATAAGGGCTCTTTAAATTTTTACTCTAATTTTGGGTTTTCTTACTTTGATTATGTCTGCTAGTAATAGGACGCGAATTTTCAAAAAGATAAAGGTTTTCAAAACACCACATTATTGCAACATCTTTCAAAGGCTTTCGCAACAAACATTGACTTAAATATGTAAATAACATCCTAAAACGATTAAACTTTTTCTAACTTGAGTTTTTATCAACGAACAAGATACTTAGAAGTTCTGAAGATGGTCGTTACGAGGTTTTAATAAGGTATGGACTTTTTAAATGAAACGGTGCTTTTCAAAATACACTTCAATGTGACATCGCAGATCCAGCCATAACGTTTAGGCTGGGTTTGGGGTGTTACATTTAGTAGTATCAGAGCCAGGTTACAAAACTCGGCTGTGGATTTGGGTTTTTTAAAAACAAAAATTTCAAAAATAACTGTTTCAAATAGTAGAAAAGTATTTTTGAAGTGTTATTCTTGAATTTGTGGTCTACTAAGTCTCCTACGCCGATTCTGTAAGTCCTCTAAAAGCTACTACTTGTTTAATACTAAGACTACTATAAGCAATGACTATACTGAAATACTTGGCTTAGAGTAAACTGAAACTGTAGTGAAACTACGATCTACAAAAACAAAATTCTAAATTACTGATAATATTTCCCATAAAATATCCTCTAATAACCAATGGAACTGTAAACTGATGCATAAAATTTCTAAAACAAATAATACGTAAATCGATAATGAGCACTAGAGGTACTCGTGGAAGGGGTACAAGAGGCCGTAGAGGAGGCCATGGAGGTGCTCGGGCTGGGTCTTCGGCATCAGGTCATATGCCTAACGATAAAGCTAAGAAGGCACCGGCTTCACCTATGACTGAGACTGGGTCACACGATCGTACTACTGGGGACGACGCACTATCACAAGCTATGTTGTGAATTTTAGAAAGGGTCACTGGGCCTAATACTAGTATTGTGGGCCGTGGGTTGGTGACGGAATGACTTAGGTCTAATAAGGTTGAGTTCTTTAGGGGTATCACTGGAGTTGCACTTAATGTGGCTGAATATTGGATTAAGGCCACAGAGAGGATTATGAATGACCTCGACTGCACCCTAGAGCAGAAGTTAAAAGGTGCAGTGTCGTTACTACGAGATGAAGCTTACTAGTAGTGGCTTACAGTGAAAGAGGGTACTCAGCCCAACTAATTGACTTGGGAATTTTTCAAAACTGCATTCCAAGGGAAGTATGTCGGTGCTAGTTATGTGGATGCCCGGAGGAGGGAGTTCTTGAATTTGGCTCAAGGGAATAAATCAGTAGCTGAATATGAGTCTAAGTTTTTACGACTTAGCTTTTATGAGTGTGGGATGATGGCAACTGAATATGAGCGCTGTGTTCATTTTGAGGACAACCTCAGTGATGATTTTACGAATTTTGATAGCTCCACAAAGAGAGCGAGATTTTGCTGTGTTATTGGAAAAGGTGAATATCGCTGAGGATGTTGAGCGCCAGAATCGCGAGTCGGATAGGGGAAGGAACAAAAGGGTTTGGGATCCCTCAAGTTCAGCTATGTGGCCTAAGAAAAAGTCCAGAGTTGCTGGGCCAGTCAAAGATGGGCCCCCTGTTACTTTTGGGTCGCATCCTTGTGTTGATTGTGGGAGACGCCATTAAGGCGAGTGCTGAAAACGGATAGGGGCATGTTTGAGGTGTGAATCTTTGGAGTATCACATCAGAGATTTCCCATGGATGCCCGATTAGATGCAAGCTACTGGTATGGGTACTGTTCAACAGCCGAGAGGTGTTCAGCAGTCACCAAGAGGCGGTGGTCAAGCTAGGGGTGGAAATGGTATGGGCCATAGCCGTAGAGCACCGAGCAAAGGTATTGGTCACACTAAGGCGAGGCAGCCAGCACTGGTTTATGCTGCTCAAGAAGACGGAGATGCCTCAGATGTTATTACGGGTACGTTTTTAATTTTTAATGTACCTTATACTGCAGTGATAGATGTAGGACTACCCATTCCTATGTTGCATCTACTGTTACTAAGAACTTGGGGACTTTTGTTGAGGATACTTTGAGTGGAATTACTGTATTGAGTCCGTTGGGGCAGTTTGTCAGAGTTAATAATGTGTTTAGAGATGTTCCTTTAGAGGTGAAAGGGGTTATCTTTCTAGTAGATTTAATGGAACTCCCTTTTGTGGAATTCGATTTGATACAGGGCATAGATTGGTTAGTTAAACACCGAGTGAGCTTAAACTGTGCCACTAAATGGATAGTACTGAGAATTGAGGAGGACGAGGAGGTAGTGATAATTGGGGAATGACAGAATTACTTGAGTAATGTGATTTCTGCACTCAGAGCTGAGAAGTTGATTCGTAAGGGTTGTAAGGCATATTTAGCCAACATCAGTGTTTCAAAATTCGAGGGGTCTTCTATTAAGAATATCAGAACCATTAAAGATTTTTCGGATGTCTTTCCCGATGAGCTACTTAGGTTACCTCCAAACCGTGAAGTTGAATTTAGGATTGAGCTCTTACCTGGTACAGCTCCGGTGTCCATTGCCCCTTATAGAATAGCACTGAATGAGCTTGTGGAACTCAAAGCCCAGATTCAAGAGTTACTAAATTGAGGGTTCATCCTCCCTAGTGTATCTCCGTGGAGAGCACCGGTTTTGTTTGTCAAAAAAGAAGGATGGATCCATGCAAATATGCATCAACTACCGGCAACTGAATAAACTGACTATTAAGAATAAATATCCTCTATCGAGGATTGATGATCTATTCGACCAGTTTCATGGAGCGTCAATTTTCTCTAAAATTGATCTCCGATCGGGGTACCATCAATTGAGGGTCAAAGAGATTGATGTGCACAAGACACCATTTAGGACTCTGTATGGTCATTACGAGTTCCTAGTAATGCCCTTTGGATTGACGAATGCACCAGTGATTTTTATGGATTTGATGAACCGTGTGTTCTAGCCCTATCTAGATCGGTTCGTAGTGGTGTTTATAGATTATATTTTGGTGTATTCAAAGACAGAGGTTGAGTATGATGAACATCTTCGAGTGGTGCTGCAGATTTTGAGAGAGAAGCAATTGTACGCCAAGTTCAATAAGTGTGAATTCTGGCTACGAGAGGTAACTGTTTTGGGTCTTGTGGTATCTGCTGAGGGGATTAGAGTTGATCCTTGAAAAATTGAAGCTGTTCTGGATTGGAAGCAACCTAAGTTGGTATTTGAGATTCGAAGTTTTCTGGGTCTGACAAAGTACTATAGACGGTTTGTGGAGGGGTTTTCATTGACTGTTGCACCTCTGACTAAGTTGTTGCGTAAAGGGTACCGTTTAACTAGACTGATGAGCAGTAAGAAAGTTTTAAGAGGCATAAGAAAGTTCTGACTGAGGCCCCTGTCTTGATACAGCCAGAGTTTGGGAAAGAATTCACTATCTACAGCGATACGCCACATGTTGGTTTAGGATGTGTGTTGATGCAAGAGGGTAAGGTGGTGGCTTATGCGTCACATCAGCTTAAGACGCATCACTTGGAATTGGATGGGGTGGTATTCGCTCTGAAAATTTGGAGGCATTACTTGTACGGTGAGAAGTGTATCATTTACACAGATCACAAGAGCCTGAAATATCTCCTCGCTCAAAAGGAGTTAAATCTTAGGCAGCGTAGATGGGTTGAGCTGCTTAAGGATTATGACTGTTCGATTGAATACCTTCCTGGTAAGGCCAATGTGGTGGCTGGCGCACTGAGCCGTAGGGCTATGACGGATCTAAGGGCAATGGTTGCTCGTCTCAGTTTATTTGATGATGGTAGTCTATTGACAGAACTTCAGGTTAGACCGACGTAGACTAAGGGTAAACAGTTGGAGGATGAGTCACTAGGTCCTCATTTTTTACAGGTAGAGAGTGGGGAGACTTTAGATTTTGGATTGAATAGCGAAGGGGTACTTTGTTTCCATGGGAGAACCTGTGTATTGAAGGATACTGATTTGAGGGAGTCGATACTACAAGAGGCGCATAGTAGTCATTATGCTATGCATCATGGCGAAAATAAGAAGTACTGAGACCTTCGTGAGTTATATTGGTGGCCAGGTCTTAAGTATGAAGTTACTGATTTCGTGGGTAAATGCCTTACTTGTTAGCAGGTTAAGGCTGAACACCAGCTACCTTCAGGGTTGCTTCAGCTAGTTAAGATTCCACTGTGGAAGTGAGAGAGAGTGACTACGGACTTTGTTAGTGGGCTGCCCTTAACGCCTACTAAAAAGGATTCGGTATGGGTCATCGTGGATCGATTAGCCAAGTCTTCCCATTTCATACCTGTTCGTACTGATTTCTAGTTTCAGAAACTGGCTAAACTGTATGTGGCTGAGATAGTGAGATTGCATAGAGTACCGATTTCCATAATATCTGATAGAGATCCTCGCTTCACGTCTCGATTCTGGAAAAAGTTGCACGAGGCTTTGGGTACAAGGTTGGACTTCAGTACTGTGTTCCATCCTCAGACAGATGGTCGCCGGAGAGGGTGACTCAGATATTGGAGGACATGTTAAGAAGTTGTGTGATTGACTTCTGAGGCAGTTGGGAGGACTATTTGCCGTTTGCAGAGTTTGCGTATAATAATAGCTACCAGTCTAGCATACAGATGGCACCTTACGAGGCACTATATGGTCGTAGGTGTCATACTCCTTCTTGTTGGACTGAGTTGGGTGAGCGGCGTGTTTTGGGCCTTGAATTGTTTTCTGATACCAAGGGCAAAGTTAGACTGATTCAAGATAGACTGAAGACAGCATCAGACAAACAGAAGTCATATGCGGATCTGAAGTGTAAGGAGATTGAGTATTCTGTGGGAGATTTAGGTTTTCTCAAGGTCTTGTCATGGAAGAAGGTATTGAGATTTGGTCGGAAGGGCAAGTTGAGCCCTAGGTTCATTGGGCCTTACTGCATACTGAAGTGTGTGGGACCGGTCGCCTATCAACTCAAGTTACCTTCAGAGTTAGACCGGATTCATGATGTGTTCCACGTCTCTATGCTTAGGCGATTTCGCTTTGATCCTGCACACATCGTCTCGACTGAGGAGACTGTGTAACACACCTCACCCGTATCCAGCGCTGGGATAGGGTGTAATATCCTGATTTTGGGCCTAGTCGGAATAGTGGTTTTGTGACCACAAAATCCGAGATAGAAATAATTATTTTATAATTATTTTGATGTTTATGATATGATTGCATGATTGTGTGAAAATTTCGTGATGAAATCCTATGCCTAAAGTGCTTAAATTGAAATTAGGGACTAAATGGAATAATTTGCAAAACTTGCATTCTAGAAGTTTCTAGTATGAAATTGTTTTGAAATATTAATTAGGTGGCCTTAGATAGAAATTTTACCAATTTCTAAGTTTATGGACAAAAATTGGACATGGATGGAATTTTTGGAAAGTTTAGTAGTAAGGGCATTTTGGTCATTTAAGGGTAAAATGAATTAAAACACAAAATTAAAAGCCAATTTTTGCTCATCTTCTTCACCATGGCCGAATATAGCAAGGAGAAACCATGGCTAGGGTTTTTCAAGCTTCCAAGCTCGATTGTAAGTCCATTCTAGCCCTGTTTTTCAAGTTCTTTACGTTTTTGGAGTCCCGGTAGCTCGATTAAGCTTATGCTAGCAATAATTCAACCTAGGGTTTATATTTGGAAAAATACCCATAGGTGAAATTTGTGTATTTTGGTGTTTTATGATAGAATATGAGGTTTTAAATTATGTTAGACAACTTGTACTACTCGGTTTTAAGTGAAAACGAGCAAAAGGGCTTAATCGGTAAAAATACCTAATAGTCATAAGTACATGTTAGAGTGAGAATTTGATATTGCCATAGAAGAGAAAAAATGATCAGCATGTCACAAAACATAAGAAAATAGGCTGAAGTTTAATTTATGAGCTTTGGGGCAAAAGTGTAAATATGCAAAAGTTTAGGGGCAAAATTGTAATTTTTCCAAAATACGATTTTGGGTCAATTTGAATAATGTGAGTCCTAATTAGACTATATTTTAAATGATAGAGCAAGGAAAACTGAAATTCGGGCTAAAATGGGGAAAATACCAAGTTGTGGACGAAATGGTAAAAGTAGCCATTTTCGCATACTAGGTAAGTTCATATGTAAATGTTGGTAACATAATTATTATTTTAAATATTTTTATGTTATTTAAATGATATGATAATTATTATGAAATATTATACTCGTGATAATTGTTTGATAATACGTCAAATTATGTGATATACTTGGAAAATGTGAAATACTACCGAGTATCGGTATCGGTATTCCGTAGAAGATGGTTTAGACACATGATTGGGAAAAAGGTCCCGTTGAACCTTAGGAATGGATTAGGATACAAGTGACATGTCACTAGGATATTTGGGCATCCGAAATCGTTGAGTTGAGTCCGAGTTCACTTATGGATGCGAATGCCCAAACTCATTGAGTTGAGTCCGAGTTCGTGAAATGTAACTAGGCATCCGAGCTCGTTGAGTTGAGTCTGAGTTCACTTATGGATGCGAACGCCCGAGCTCGTTAAGTTGAGTCCGAGTTCGCTTATGGGCGGGTTACATAGTAGCTTGGCTACATATGTGGCACTTATGTGCAAACTTTCCATGTATCCGAATTATATTCTGATGTGTTCAACGGGTAAAGTTCTACTCAAATGGAGGAATACTCAAGATGAAAGGGATGTATTGGTAAGTGTTTTGAAATGGATACTTTGAACAGGTATGTACTTAACTCTCGGGTTGAAAAATCGATATAACAACAATATGGTAAGATGATAAATGAAAATATGATATGAATGTCTTGGTGATGATTATGCAAATGATGTTTTATGTTTGCTTATATGGTTATGTTACTTGCTATTTGCATGTGAACTTACTAAGCATTTATGCTTACTCCCTCCTTTTCATTCCTTGTAGTGTTGACAAGCCAGCTTGGAAATCGGGAACGGTCGGAGGCACGCTCACACTATCTGTATAACATCTTGGCATAATGGCTTGTATATTTTGAGTATGGCATGTATAACATTATAATCATTTTGTATATATGGTCTTATGATATATTTATTGAGTAGTATAAAAATGCTTGGTAATGATTAGCCATTGGAATGGCTAATTATGATCATATTTGGTGTTATGTATGTCAAATTGCTAGTTAATCCATGGAAACCATGAAATAGGTAAAATTTACCATAAAATAGATTCAGACAGCAATAGTGACGTAAATTTGAAAAATTATTAAAAATATTAGAGATATAATTAGATGATGAATAAAATATGGAATTGAAGAATTATGAGTCTATTTTCATATGGAAGAAACGAAATAGGTATATGAGTTATATTTTATGAGATGTTTAAATTTTTGTAAAACAGGGCCAGAGCGATTTCTGGGTCCCCTGTTCTGACTTTGAAAATTCACCATAAATTGTATAAAAATAATTAGAAGTCATAATTTATATGTAAAGATTTATTATTGAGTCTAGTTTTAAGAGAAACAAACTTCATAGTCATTGAAATTTTGTACAGATAGATATCTGATTCGAAATACACAGAGGTCAGAGAAGTCAAACCCTGAAACAGGGGAGATTTTAACTAATAAACTGTACTAATTGGCCTAGCCAAAAATTCTAGAAAAAAATTAGTAAATAGATATATGAATCTAGTTTCAGAGAAAATTTACGGATCTTGATTTTGAGTTTCAAAAATTGATATATGAATTTTTAAGCGACTGTGACGCAGTTAGCCAGCTTGTCTAGAATTTCTAAAATTAAATTGTTTGATCTGTTTAAGCAATGAATTAAGTCTGTTAACACCTCGTGTTCGACTCCGGCAACGGTCTCGGGTACGGGGCATTACATAGGATTTGAGGCGTTACCAGGTTCAAACTTTCACAACATACAAATCCGGTTCACCAAATTTCTCCCAAAATTAAAACTTTTCAAACACATACATACTGTCCCTTATACAGGCCTTCAAGGCCTAAAATATACGTCGGGATGGTTCGGGACAAAACCAAAAACATTTGATAGAATTTGGGCAACATAATAAATTTTTTTGCCTTGTAGAGTCACACGTCCGTGTGGGTGGGGCCGTGTGGTCACACACGCCAGTGTGGCTTGGGACACGGCCATGCCTTCAGCCTGTCTAACTCTCTGTTTATGATGTCAGCATGCATTTAGAGGCACACCGCCAAGACACACGCCCGTGTATCTAGCCAGTGCACTATACTGAATTAAAATTTTAAGTGCAGGGGACGCACGACCATACCACACACCCATGGGGGCGAGCCATGTGTCACAGACAGCCTAGGCACACGCCCGTGTGTCTACCCGTTTGGACCTTGTTAGGCCATTTTCCAAGCCTTTGGTCAGCCACTATCAACCAATCACACTTATAGGATACATTAATACATGATAAGGCCAAATTATGCGCTTATATAAAACCATGATAAACCTCATTGCATGAAACCTCATATCATCGATTTTATACATGCTAGATTAATTCCCTTTTTGTATTAAGGGTTTTCGTATCTCCTTAACACATTCAAGATTGGCTCATTCTTATAACTCATTGCCAATTATAACCAAGCTATCATATATAAACATAAACATGCATAAATTTGTAGGTCATAGCCTACTACAAAATAAGCTAATTCTCATGGCCATATACAAAAAGATATGGGTATCTTTACATGCCTTCACCTTGGCAAATCAAATGACACATATAACAAAATACTCAAAGTTCTATACATGCCATTGAACAAAAGAAAAGTGTCCATATACCAAAGCTAGACTAGTTGATAGTGTCTTGACTCTCCAACCATCTTCCAATCTTTGCGAGTCCTCGAGCTCTGTTAGACAAGGAAAAGAGAGGGGTAAGCATTTACATGCTTAGTAAGCCCGAATAACTGGAAAGTAAACTTACCGATTAATTAGCATAAACCATATTAGGCAATAAAATCAACAAGCATGAAAATGGTATCCCAATCACATGCACTCAATCAACAAGTTAGTCACAATAATAATGTACCATGTAATTTGTCTTAGATGAGCTCGTCATTCAATGTTTCCTTTTGAACATATATCTCATATTAATCCTGTTGAGTTTCTAGGAAATCTCGATGGATTATCCATCATAAGAATGATCATTTCATGTATGTACTCCCGCGAACCTCACATCTTATGGCGGGATTACCAGTCCAGGCTAAATCCCCCATAATATAAACTCATAAGGTGATGTCGGGATTACGACCGAGCTAAATCCCTTATAGCGACAAACACCCTTATCGAGTTCGGATCCGAATTGCCACCCGAGCTAAATTCAAACCCTAATCGACATACCGTCCAAGCTAAATCCTTAATGCACATATATTCTTTGGGAGGATCGATCATTCAAGGAACACCCATCCGGGCTAGATCCTTTCTATATTTGAGATCAACGGATTATCCGTCCGGGCTAAATCCTTTCTACAACACATGCAGGATCTCAAGTCACATATAAATCATGGTTTATTTGTCGAACTTGGACAATGTACAACATGTCATTTTTAGAGATACATTTCATGTAATTTCATGCCATTATCAAATGCAATTGTCATACATTCATAAATCATGTAATTAGGCATATTATGAGTTTACTTAAGCTATCCGAACTTACCTGATACTCTTCTCGGTATTGTGTTTTAGTTATTCTGAAACCTTTTGTTTTCCTCGATTGACTTTCGAAATTTGTTCCTCGGGGTCTATAACAATAAATATAAATCATTAACACCTCACATTGTACTTTTTGAGCCTAAATTTCACCCCTGGTCCAAATGACCGTTTTGCCCCTAACCTTTCACATTTTTACGATTTAGTCCTTAGGCTCGTATAATGAAACACATGCAATTTCTATCTTATCCAAGACTAGTTCAATATTTTTCCCTCCTATGGCAGCCCACATTTTTCCATTATTTCTCATTTCTACCACATATTTTACACCTTTTGGAAAAAGGTCCTTTTAGGGGTTTTTCATGAAAATCACGTAGGAAAAGATGTTAAATACAGCTCCAACTTTCACATTCCTCCATAAAACATCAAAATACAAGTAACTCATGCATGGGTAAATTTCTAAACATGAACCTAGCATGAAATATGGGTAGAAATAGAGAGAGTAAGCTACCGGGATTTCAAAAATACGAAGAACATTAAAAACGGGGCTTAGGAGCACTTACTATTGAGCTTGAAAAGCTTGGAAACCCTAGCTATGGAGAACCCTAAAGTTTCGGCAGCAACAAGAAGAGAATGAGCTGATTTTTGACTTATTTTTCCCATTTTATTTCATTAAAATGCCAAATTACCAAAATGCCCTAATGCCCTTTCTTTAAGATTTTATCCATACAAGCCCATTTTTGTCCAAAAACTTAGAAATTGGGAAAATTGCTCTCGAAGACCTTCTAATTTATAATCTAAATCAATTTCATACAAATTTCTTCTAGAATCCAAGTTTTGAAATTTATTCAATTTGGTCCCTAATTTTCAATTGGAGACCTTACTCACAGAATTCCTTCATGAAACTTTAACACATGCATATCCTCATATTCTAGACCTCATAATAATCATAAAATAAATATTTTAATGTCGAATTTATGGTCCCAAAACCACTATTTTGACTAGGCCCTATTTTGGGATGTTACATTTCTCCCCCTTAAGGACTTTTATCCCCGAAAGTCTTACCTGTAAATAGGTTCAGATATTGGCTTCTCATGGTTTCTTCCAGCTCCCATGTAGCCTCTTCCACACCATGTCGATGCCATAAAACCTTTACGAAAGCCACATATTTATTTCTCAACTGTTTAACCTCACGAGCCAAAATCTTGATCGGTTCCTCTCCATAGGTCATGTCTGGTCTAATCTCAATCTCTACCGGTGAAATCACATGAGAGGGGTCTAATCGATATCGCTTTAGCATAGATACGTGAAACACATCATGAATCCTTTCCAGTTCGGGTGGCAATGCCAAACGATAGGCTAATGGTCCAACTCTTTCAGTGATCTCATACGGTCCGATAAATCGCGGACTCAATTTGCCTTTCTGGCCAAATCTCAACACCTTTTTCCATAGAGATACTTTTAAGAATACTCTATCTCCAACTTGGAACTCAATCTCTTTTCCTTTTAGATCAGCATATGACTTTTGCCTATCCAATCACTTTAAACTTTTCTTCAGTTTCCTTGATCAGATCAACCCTGTGAATCTGACTTTCCGTAAGTTCTGTCCAGTACAATGGATTTCAGCACTTTCTGCCATACAAGGCCTCATAAGGCGCCATCCTCAAACTCGTTTGAAAACTGTTGTTGTAAGCAAATTCTACCAACAACAAATATTTTTCCCAGCTACCCTTGAATTTGAGGATGCAACATCGCAACATATCCTCGAGAATCTGAATCATTCGCTCAGACTGGCGATCGGTCTGTGTGTGAAAAGCGGTACTAAAACTCAATTTTGTACCCAAGGCTTCTTGTAACTTCTTCTAGAATCTCGAAGTGAACCTCGGGTCTCTATCTGAAATAATCGATAGTAGTACCCCATGTAATCTCACAATTTCAGATCTATACAAGTTGGCCAATCTATCAAGAGAGTAATCTGTTCTTATCGGAATGAAATGAGCCAACTTTTTCAACTTATCCACCACAACCCATATAGCATCTTTCTTTTTTGGAGTCAATGGCAATCCTGTCACAAAATCCATAGTAACTTTATCCCACTTCCATTCGGGGACCATCACAGGCTGTAACAAACCTGAAGGTACTTGATGTTCAGCTTTAACTTGCTGATATATCAAGCATTTTGATATAAATTTGGAAATGTCTCTTTTCTTGCCGTTCCACCAGTATGTCTCTTTTCATGCCGTTCCACCAGTACATTTTCTTTAAATCATTGTACATCTTGGTACTTCCCGGATGAATAGACAACCAGCTATCGTGTGCTTCTTGCAAGATTTTTTGAATAAGCTCATCATCTTTGGGCACAAAAACTCTATCTCTGAACATCAAACATCCATCAAGGCCGATCCAAAAATCTGAATCAATGCCTGACTCGCATTGAGTTCTTTTAGCCTGCAGGTCACTATCATTAGTTTGAGCATCATAGATTTCCTGAAGAAATGTCAGCCTAGCCTCTGGCTCTGCCAAGACTGAACCATCATCAAGAAATGCTAATCGAGTGCCCATGGCTCTTAATGCAAACAAAAATTTTCTGCTTAACGCGTCGGCGACCACATTCACCTTTCCCGGGTGATAGTCAATGATCAGCTTATAATCTTTAATTAATTCTAACCACCTCCTCTATCTTAGATTTAATTCTTTTTAAGTCATCAAATACTTCAAACTCTTGTGGTCTGTGAATATACGACGGGTCTCACCATATAAATAGTGCCTCTAGATTTTCAAGGCATAAACAATAGCGGCAAGCTCTAAGTCATGTGTCGGATAGTTCTTCTCGTATGGCTTCAACTGCAGTGAAGCATAAGCTATCACCATGCCATCTTGCATAAGTACACAACCCATTCCGTTTAAGGATGCATCACTCTAAACCACAAACTTCTTTCCCTACTCAAGCAATACTAAAACAGGAGCTTCTGTCAGCAATGTCTTTAACTTCTCAAAACTTTGCTGACACTCTTCCATCCATTCAAACTTTACGTATTTCTGTAGAAACCTCGTCATTGGAGTCGTTGTCATGGAGAATCCTTTCGCATATCTTTGGTAGTAATCGGCTAAGCCCAAAAAGCTTCTAACCTCGGTCACATTTTTAGGCGGTTTTCATTCAACGATAACAGAGATTTTACTTGGATCAACTCGGATGCCTTCACCCGAAACAATATGACCCTTTAATCTAACTTCTTGGAGCCAAAATTCACTCTTGCTAAAGTTAGCATACAGTTGCTTTTCCCGTAAGGTCTGCAACACAATTCTCAAATGTTTCGCATGCCCTGTCTCATCTTTGGAATAAATCAAGATGTCGCCAATGAACACAACAAAAAACTTATCCAAGTATGGCTGAAAGATCCTATTCATTAGGTCCGTGAATACAGCTAGTGCATTCGTTAACCTAAACGACATGACAAGAAATTCATAATGACTATACCTCATTCTGAAAGCTGTCTTAGGCACGTCTGATTCTTTAACTCGTAGCTGATAATAGCTTGACCTCAGATCTATCTTAGAAAATACGGTGGCTCCTCTCAATTGGTCGAACAAATCATCGATCCTTGGCAAAGGATACTTATTCTTGATAGTTACCTTGGTCAGTTGGCGATAATCTATACATAGCCTCATCGAACAATCTTTCTTCTTTACAAACAATACGAGGGCACCCCAAGGTGAAAAACTTGGCCTTGCAAAACCTTTATCTGTCAGCTCTTGCAACTGTGCTTTTAATTCTTTCAGCTCGGTTGGTGCCATCTTGTATAGAGTAATAGAAATGGGAGCTGTTCCTAGCATTAGTGCAATATGAAACTCGATCTCTCTTTCAGGAGGTAACCCGGGTAATTCTTCTGGGAACACGTCTGGATATTCAAATACTATTGGCACAGACTCAACCTTCAACTTTGTTTCCCTAGTTTTCAATACAAAAGCAAGATAGGCTTCATACCCTTTTCTCATGTATCTTTGAGCAACCATTGCAGTGATTACAACCGACAGCGTACCCAATTCTTTTGAATCAACCCGTAGAATCTTGCCATCTGGGCATTTCAATTTAATATACTTGCTACCACAATTTACAATTACATCATGCAAGGCTAACCAATCCATACCAAGTATTACATCAAACTCATCAAAAGGTAACAACATAAGGTTAGCCAGAAAGCAATGACCTTGAATTGTCAAAGGACAATTCTTACAGACTTTATCAACCAGGACTGATTTGCCTAGTGGGTTCGACACTCTAATAATAAATTTCGTAGGTTCAATGGGTAAGTTCATACTAGACACCAATCTCATGCAAATGTATGAGTGCGTCGACCCTGGGTCAATTAAGGCAACAACACATGTATTAAAAAGAGAAAAAGTACTCGTGATGACGTTAGGAGCAGAGGCTTCCTCTCGAGCGCGTATTACATACGTTCTTTTAGGGGCTCAAGCCTCTGGTTTTGCAGTGTTTTTGGCCACAACTCGACTGCTACTAGCACTTCTAGGATACCTCAGAGATCTACCTCGTACAATAGGAGCACTCGACTTCGGGGCTACTTCCACTTCTTTTTCGATTCACTCTGGGCAGTCCTTGAGAAAGTGGTCAAGAGAACCACATCTGAAGCATGCACCGCTCTTTATTCGGCACTCTCTGAAGTGAAATTTGTTGTAGCTCTTACACTTTGGCTTTTGGTCATCTACAACCCCCACACTAGTCACATCAGGGAAGAAGACTTCTAATTACGTCGTTTGGAGCCTATTGCTTTACCCGAATATCCTACAGATGAAGTGGAGCGTTCATGTTGGCTCATTGATTTCTTTATGGAAAATGGGAGCGTCTTACCGCTGGATCTCTTGCTTGAAACTCGAGCCTCCCTCTTCGCTTGCTTTCTTTCATTATTGAGCTCCTCGACCTTCTTGGCCCGGTCAGCTAATGCGGTGAAATCCCGTATTTCAAGAATCCCAATTAACAACTTGATTTCCTCATTCAGACCTTCCTCGAAGCGTTTACACATTTCTGACTCAATTTGAACCCACTCAGCTGCATACTGACTTAGCCTTACAAACTCCCTTTTGTATTCTGCCACAGTCTTATTCCCTTGTTTGAGCTCCAAGAACTCCTTTCGCTTCGAGTCTAAGAACCCCAAACTAATGTATTTCTTCCTAAACTCTGCTTGGAAGAATTCCCAAGTGATATTTTTCTTTGGTACCACTGAAGATACAGTCTTCCACCAATGGTATGCAATATCCTTCAGGAGAGACACGGTACACTTTAAGCACTCTTCGGGTGTGCACGATAACTCATCCAGTACCCATGTAGTATTCTCAAGCTAGAACTCAACTCTTTCAGCATCATCCTCAATTTTAGCTCTAAATTCCTTAGCCCCATACTTCCTAAGTTTATCTATAGGGGCCTTACCAATTCTTACTAGTGTCATACATCGTGGCAAATCCTCATTAGGTTGGTTAGGGGGCAGGGAGGTCGTGGTATGTTGGGGTGATTCCTCAAATAATCCCCAAACCATTCATCCATCATGTTAAAGAAGGCGGCTCAAGCCTCTTCCCAGCGTTTAGACATAAACCTTCTACTACTACTAGGTACAGCTCGTTATACGGAAGCTGGAGCATGGCTCTCGACTCCTTCGGACTTATCTTGTGCTTGATTGGAAGACATTTACTATATTTAAAAATAGTTTAAATAGTTAGGAGATATCACACTATCAACGTTCATATAATGGCATGTATAGTGAACCACAATACTCTCTACGGTAGTCCTAGAACGGACTAAACCGCAAATCTGATCCCACTAAATGTAACACCCCTCACCCGTATCGAGCGCCGGGAGAGGGTTCGAGGCCCTACCAGGTTTAAACTTTCACGACGTACAAATCTGGTTCACCAAATTTTTCCTAAAATTAAAACTTTTCAAACACATACATATTGTCCCTTATACAAGCCTTCGAGGCCTAAAACATACGTCGGGGTGGTTCGGGACAAAATCGAAAACATTTGATGGACTTTGGGAAACTTAATAAATTTTCTTGCCATGGAAAGTCACACGCCCGTGTGGGTAGGGCCATGTGGTCACACACGACCGTGTGGCTTGGGACACGACCATGCCCTTAGCTCGTGTAACTCTCTGCTTATGATGTCAGCATGCATTTAGGAGCACATGGCCAAGACACACGTCCGTGTATCTATCCCGTGCATTATACTGACTTAAAATTTTAAGTGCAGGGGACGCACGACCATACCACACACCCATGGGAGCGAGCCGTGTGTTAGACACGGCCTAGACACATGCCGGTGTGTCTACCTGTGTAAACCTTGTTACGTCATTTTCCAAGCCTTTGGTCACCCTCTATCAACCAATCACACTTATAGGATACATTAATACATGATAAGGACAAATTATGCGCTTATATAAAACCATGATAAACCATTGCATGAAACCTCATATTATCGGTTTTATACATGCTAGATTAATTCCCTTTTTGCATTAAGGGCTTCCATTTCTCCTTAACACATTCAAGATTGGCTCATTCTTATAACTCATTGCCAATTATAACCAAGCTATCATATATGAACATAAACATGCATAGATTTGTAGGTCATAGCCTACTACAAAATAAGCCAATTCTCATGGCCATATACAAAAAGATATGGGTATCTTTACATGCCTTCACCTTGGCAAATCAAATGACACATATAACAAAATACTCAAAGTTCTATACGTGCCATTGAACAAAACAAAAGTGTCTATACACCAAAGCTAGACTAGATGATAGTGTCTTGACTCTCTAACCGTCTTCTAATCTTTGCAAGTCCTCGAGCTCTGTAAGAGAGGGAAAAGAGAGCGGTAAGTATTTACATGCTTTTTAAGCCCGAATAACTGGAAAGTAAACTTACCGATTAATTAGCATAAACCATATTAGGCAATAAAATCAACAAGCATGAAAATGGTATCCCTATCACATGCACTCAATCAACAAGTTAGTCACAATAATAATGTACAATGTAATTCGTCTTAGATAAGCTCATCATTCAATGTTTCCTTTTAAACATATATCTCATATTAATCCCGTTGAGTTTCTAGGAAATCTCAATGGATTATCCATTAACCGTCAATTTATAAGAATGATCATTTCATGTATGTACTCCCGTGAAACTCACATCTTACGATGGGATTACCAATCCAGGCTAAATCCCCCATAATATAAACTAATAAGGTGATGTCGGGATTACCAGTCTAGGCTAAATTCAAACCCTATTCAGATTACCCATCCGGGCTAAATCCTTAATGCACATATATCCTTTGGGAGGCTTGATCATTCAAGGAACACCTGTCCGAGCTAAATCCTTTCTATATTTGAGATCAACGGATTACCCGTCTGAGCTAAATCCTTTCTGCAACACATGCAGGATCTCAAGTCACATATATATCATGGTTTATCCGTCGAACTTCCTTTTTAACCTCAACCGGGACAATTTTTCAACATGTCATTTTTAGAGATACATTTCATGTAATTTCATGCCATTATCAAATGCAATTGTCATACATTCATAAATCACACAATTACGCATATTATTAGTTTACTTAAGCTATCCGAACTTACTTGGTACTCGTCTCGGTATCGTGTTTCAGTTATTTCAAAACCTTTTGTTTTCCTCGATCGACCTCTAAAATTTGTTTCGCGAGGTCTATAACAATAAAAATAAATCATTAACACCTCACATTGTACTTTTTGGGCCTAAATTTCACCCCGATCTAAATGACCGTTTTGCCCCTAACCTTTCACATTTTTATGATTTAGTCCCTAGGCTCGTATAATGAAACACATGCAATTTCTATCTTACCCAAGCCTAGCTGAATATTTTTCCCTCCTATGGCAACCCACATTTTTCCATTATTTCTCATTTCTACCACACATTTTACACCTTTTGCAAAAAGATCCTTTTAGGGGTTTTTTATGAAAATCAGCTAGGAAAAAATGTTTAACACACCTCCAACTTTCATATTCCTCAATAAAACATCAAAATACAAGTAACTCATGCATGGTTAAATTTATAAACATGAACCCTAGCATGAAATATGGGTAGAAATAGAGAGAGTAAGCATCTGGGATTTCAAAAATACGAAGAACATTAAAAACGAGGCTTAGGAGCACTTACTATTGAGCTTGAAAGCTTGGAAACCCTAGCTATGGAGAACTATAAAGTTTTGGTAGCAAGAAGAAGAGAATGAGCTGATTTTTTACTTATTTTTCCCATTTTATTTCATTAAAATGCCAAATGACCAAAATGCCCTTAAGCCCTTTCTTTAAGATTTTATCCATACAAGCTCATTTTTGTCCAAAAACATAGAAATTGGGAAAATTTCTCTCCAAGACCTTATAATTTATAATCTAAGGCAATTTCATACAAATTGCTTCTAGAATCCAAGTTTTGAAATTTATTCAATTTGGTCCCTAATTTTCAATTGGACACCTTACTCACAGAATTCCTTCATGAAACTTTAACACATGAATATTATCATATTATGGACCTCATAATAATCATAAAATAAATATTTTAATGTCAAATTTGTGGTCACGAAACCACTATTTTGACTAGGCCCTATTTTGGGATGTTACAGATTAAGGTTAGGCCAGATCTAACCTTTGAGGAGGAGCCAGTTCAAATTTTAGATCATGATGTGATGGTTTTGAGGAGAAATTTTGTCCCACTGGTTAAGGTATTATGGCGTAATCACAGTTCTGAGGAAGCCACATGGGAACCCGAGGAGGCGATGCGAAAATAATACCCTCATCTATTTTGATCAGGTAAATTTTGAGGCCTAAATTTTCTTTAAGGAGGGTAGAATTTTAATGACCCAAATCCAAAAATCCCCTATAAAAGTTATTTTTGTGTGTCTATGACGTGGATGTATATTTGCCTTAGTGGTTTAGTGCTCTGGGAGTGCTTGGGAAGTCATGGATTCAAGCCTTGGCTTGAGCAAGATTTTGCTTCTACTTGAATAAACCCTGGATATAGATAGTAGGATTCTTAAATAAATTTGGTTAAAGTATAAAATAGAAAGCCTACGGATATAGTGGTTGAAGGCGTGTGGAGTGTTCTAGGGGTTCTGTAACATCTCGAAATAGGGCCTAGTCATAATAGTGGCTTCGGGACCATAAAGCTGACATGAAAATATTTATCTTATGATTATTATGAGGTCTAGCATATGATAATATGCATGTGTTAAAGTTTCATGAAGAAATTCTTTGAGTAAGGTGTCCAATTGAAAATTAGGGACCAAATTAAATAAATTGTAAAACTTTGATTCAAGAAGCAATTTGTATAAAATTGCCTTAGATTATAAATTAGAAGGTCTTGGAGAGCAATTTTCTCAAATTTCTAGGGTTTTAGACAAAAATGGGCTTGTATGGATGAAATCTTCAAGAAAAGGTTTAAGGGCATTTTGGTCATTTGGCATTTTAATGAAATAAAATGGGAAAAATAAGCCAAAAATCAGCTCATTTCCTTCTTTTTGCCGTCAAAACTTTAGGGTTCTCCACAGCTAGGGTTTCCAAGCTTTCCAAGCTCAATAGTAAGTGCTCTCAAGCCCCGTTTTTAATGTTCTTTGTATTTTTAAAATCCTGGTAGCTTACTCTCTCTATTTCTACCCATATTTCATGCTAGGGTTCATGTTTATAAATTTAACCATTCATGAGTTACTCGTATTTTGAAGATTTATGGAGGAATATGGAAGTTGGATGTGTGTTAAACATCTTTTCCAAGGTGATTTTCATGAAAAACCCCTAAAAGGACCTTTTTGCAAAAGGTGTAAAATGTGTGGTAGAAATGTGAAAATAATGGAATATGTGGGCTACCATAAGAGAGAAAAACATTTGGCTAGGCCTGGGTAAGGTAGAAATTGCATGCATTTCATTATACGAGCCTAGGGACTAAATCGTAAAAATGTGAAAAGTTAGGGGCAAAATGGTCATCTTGATCGGGAGTGAAATTTTGGCTCAAAAAGTACAATGTGAGGTGTTAATGATTTATTTTTATTGTTATAGACCCCGAGGAACAAATTTCAGAGGTAGATCGAGGAAAATGAAAGGTTTTGGAATAATAAAAAAATGATACTGAGACGAGTACCAAGTAAGTTCGGACAACTTACAGTAAACTCATAATATGTCTAATTGCATGATTTAAGAATGAATGATAATTGCATTTGATGAGGGCATGAAAATACATGAAATGCATTCTTAACTATGACATGTTGAAAAATGTCCCGGTTGAGGTTGGAAAGGAAGTTCATGGATGAACCATGTTGCATGTGATACTGAGATCCTGCATGTGAGGCAGAAAGGACTTAGCCCGGACGGGTAATCTGTTGGTCTCAAATGTAGAAAGGATCTAGCCCGGATAAGTGTTCCTTGAGTGATCTAGCCTCCCGAAGAATATTTGTACATTATGGATTTAGCCTGGATTGGTAATTCAGATCCGAGCTCACTAAGGGTGTCTGTCGCTATAAGATTTTTAGCCTGGACTGGTAATCCCGACATCACCTTATGAGTTTATGATACAGGGGATTTAGCCTGGACTAATAATCTCGCCGTAAGATGTGAGGTTCACGAGAGTACATACATGAAATGATCATTCTTATGAATTAACAGTAAATGGATAATCCATTCAAATTTTCTAGAAACTCAACGGGATTAATATGATGTATGTAGATGAAATGATGAATGATGAGCTCATCTAAGACAAACCACATTGTACATTATTATTGTGACTAACTTATTGATTGAGTGCATGTGATAGGGATACCATTTTCATCGTTGTTGATTCTATTGCCTAATATGGTTTTATACTAATTAATCGGTAAGTTTACTTTCCAGTTATTCGGGCTTACTAAGCACGTAAATTATTTCCCCTCTCATTTCCTTATCTTACAGAGCTCGAGGACTCACAAAGATTGGAAGACAGCTGAAGAATCCATATACTATCAACTAGCCCAGCTTTGGTATATAGGCATATTTATTTTGTTCAATGGCATGTATAGGACTTTGGAGAATTTTGTTGTATGCGTCATTTGATTTGCCAAGATTAAGGCATGTAAATATATACATATCTTTTTGTATATGGCCATTGGAAATTGGCTCATTTTGAAGTAGGCTATGACCTACAAATCTATGCATGTTTATGTTCATATGTGATGGCTTGGTTATAATTGGCAATGAGTTATAAGAATGAGCCAATCTTAAATGTGTCAATGAGACATAGAAACCCTTAAATACAATATGGGAATTAACCTAGCATGTATAAAACCAATGATATGAGGTTTACATGCAATGAGGTTCATCAAAGTGTTGTATAAGTGTATAATTTAGCCTTAGCATATATTAAAGTAACCTATAAGTATGATTGGTTGATAGAAGGTGATCAAAGACTTGGAAAATAGCCTAACAAAGTCCACACGGGTAGACACACCGGCGTGTGTGTAGGCCGTGTGTGACACACGGCTCGCCCCCATGGGTGTGTGCTATGGTCGTACGTCCCATGCACTTAAAATTTTAAGTCAGTATAGTGCACGGGGTAGACACACGGGCATGTGTCTTGGCCGTGTGCCCCTAAATGCATGCTGACGTCATAAACAAAGAGTTACAAGGATTGAGGGCACGGCCCTGTCACAAGCCACACGGCGTGTGTGACCACATGTCCCTACCCACACTGGTGTGTGACTCTTCAAGGCAAGAAAATTTATTAAGTTGCCCAAAAATCTATCGAATGTTTTTGGTTTTGGCTTGAACCGTCTTGATGTATGTTTTAGGGCTCGAAGGCCTATACAATGGACGATATGTATGTGTTTGAAAATTTTTAAATTTTGGGCGAAATTTGGTGAGCCAATTTTGTATGTTGTGAAATTTTAAGTTCGGTAACGCCTCGAACCTTATCTCGATGCGGGATACAGTGAAAGGTGTTGCATTTAGTGGTATCAGAGCTACAGTTTAGTCAGTTCTAGAACTACCGTAGAGAGTATTGAGGTTCACTATACATGCCATTATATGAATGTTGATAGTGTGATAACTCCTAAATGTTTAAATTGTTTTTGAATATAATAAATGTCTTCCAATCAAGTACAAGATGAGTCCGAGGGAGCTGAAAGCCATGCTTCAGCTTTCGTAAAATGAGTTGTATCTAGTAGTAGTAAAAGGTTTATGTCTGAAAGCCGGGAAGAGGCCCGAGCTGCCTTCTTTAACATGATGGATGAATGGTTTAGGGATTACCTGAGGAATCGCCCCAACATACCACGACCTCCCCCGTCCCCTAACCAACTTGATGAGAATTTGCCACGAGGTATGGCACCAGTAAGAATTGGTAAGGCACCCGTAGATAAGCTTAGAAAGTATGGGGCTGAGGAATTCAGAGCTAAGATCGATGATGATGCTGAAAGAGCCAAGTTCTGGCTCGAGAATATTACACGGGTAGTAGATGAATTATCGTGTACATCTGAGGAGTGCTTGAAATGTGCCGTGTCTCTCTTAAAGAATACTGCATACCACTGGTGGAAGACTGTATCTTCAGTGGTGCCAAAGGAAAACATCACTTGGGAATTTTTCCAAGCAGAGTTTAGGAAGAAATACATCAGTTAAAGGTTCTTAGACTCGAAGCGAAATGAGTTCCTGGAACTCAAACAAGGGAATACAACTGTGGCAGAATATGAAAGGGAGTTTGTAAGGCTAAGTCAGTATGCAGCTAAATGGGTTAAAACCAAGTCAGAAATGTGTAAACACTTAGAGGAAGGTTTGAATGAGGAAATCAAGTTGTTGATTGGGATTCTTGAAATACAGGAGTTCGCCGCATTAGCTGATCGGGCCAAAAAGGCCAAGGAGCTCAATAATGAAAAAAAGCAAGCAAAGAGAGAGGCTCGGGTTTCAAGCAAGAGATCCAGTGGTAAGACGCTCCTATTTCCCACAAAGAAATCAATGAGCCAACATAAATGCTCCACTTCATTGGTAGGATATTCGAGTAAAGCGAGAGGCTCCAAACAACGTAATTAGAAGTCTTCCTCCCCAATGGTGACTAGTGTGGGAACTGTAGATGACTAAAAGTTGAAGTGTAAGAGCTACAATAAATTTCACTTCGTAGAGTGCCGAATGAAGAGCAGTGCATGTTTCGAATGTGGTTCTCTCGACCACTTTCTCAGGGACTGGCCAGAGCGAATTGAAAAAGAAGTAGAAGTAGCCCCGAAGTCGAGTGCTCCTATTGCACGAAAAGTGCTAGTGGCAGTCAAGTTGTGGCTAAAGACACTGCAAAATTAGAGGCTCAAGCCCTGGCAAGGACGTATGCAATACGCACTTGAGAGGAAGCCTCTGCTCCTAACGTCATCACGGGTACTTTTTTTCTTTTCAATACATGTGTTGTTGCCTTAATTGATCCAGGGTCGACGCATTCATACATTTGCATGAGATTGGTGACTAGTATGAACATACCCATTGAACCTACGAAATTTATTATTAGAGTGTCGATCCCACTAGGCAAATCAATCCTGGTTGACAAAGTCTGTAAAAATCATCTTTTGACGATTCAAGGTCAATGCTTTCCAGCTAACCTTATGTTGTTACCATTTCATGAGTTTGATGTAATACTTGGTATGGATTGGTTAGCCATGCATGATGTAATTGTAAACTGTGATAGCAAGTATATTAAATTGAAATGCTCGGATGGTAAGATTCTACGATTGATTCGAGAGAATTGGGTACGCTGCCGGTTGTAGTCACAACGATGGTTGCTCAGAGATATATGAGAAAAGGGTACGAAGCCTACCTTTCTTTTGTATTAAACACTAAAGAAACAGAGTTAAAGATTGAGTCTGTGCCAGGAACAACTTCCATTTCTATTACTCCGTATAGGATGGCACCAATCGAGCTGAAAGAATTAAAAGCACAGTTGCAAGAGCTGATGAATAAAGGTTTTGCAAGGCCAAGTTTTTCACCTTGGGGTGCCCTCGTATTGTTTGTAAAAAAGAAAAATGGTTCGATGAGGCTATGTATAGATTATCACCAACTGAACAAGGTAACTATCAAGAATAAGTATCTTTTGTAAAGGACCGACAATTTGTTTGACCAGTTGAGAGGAGCCATTGTATTTTCTAAAATAGATCTGAGGTTCGGCTATTATCAGCTATGAGTTAAAGAATTGGATGTGCCTAAGACAGCTTTCAGAATGAGGTACGGTTATTATGAATTTCTTGTCATGCCGCTTGGGTTAACGAATGCACTGGCGGTATTCATGGACCTAATAAATAGGATCTTTATTTATTCCAAAGATGAGCCAGAGCATGCGAAACATCTGAGAACTGTGTTGCAGACCTTACGGGAAAAGCAACTGTATGCTAAGTTTAGCAAGAGCTAAGAAGTTGGATTTTTAGGTCATATTGTTTCGGGTGAAGGCATCCGAGTTGATCCAAGTAAAATCCTAAATATCATTGAATGGAAATCGCCTAAAAATGTGATCGAGGTGAGAAGATTTTTGGGCTTAGCCGGTTACTACCGAAGATTTGTGAAAAGATTCTTCGTGATAGCGACTCCAATGACGAGGTTGCAATAGAAAGACGTCAAGTTTTAATGGACAGAAAAGTGTCAGCAAAGTTTTGAGAAGTTAAAGACATTGCTGACTGAAGCTCCTGTCTTAGTATTGCCTGAGCCAGGAAAGGAGTTTGTGGTCTACAGTGATGCATCCTTAAACAGAATGGGTTGTGTACTTATGCAAGATGGCAAGGTGATAGCCTATGCTTCACGGCAGTTGAAGCTACACGAGAAGAAATATCTGACACATGACCTAGAGCTCACTGTCATTGTCTTTGCCTTGAACATCTAGAAGCATTATTTATATGGTGAGTCTTGTCGTGTATTTACTGATCACAAGAGTTTGAAGTATTTGATGACTCAAAAAGAATTGAATCTGAAACAGTGGAGGTGGTTAGAATTAATTAAAGATTATGAGTTGATCATTGACTATCACCCGGGAAAGGCGAATGTGATCGCCGACGTGTTAAGCAGAAAATCTTTGTTTACACTGAGAGCCATGGATGCTCGATTAGCATTGCTTGATGATGGTTCAGTCTTGGCAGAGCTAGAGGCTAGGCCAACATTTTTTCGGGAAATCTATAATGCTCAAACTAATGATAGTGACTTACAGGTTAAAAGAACTCAATGTGAGTTGGGCATTGAATCAGATTATCGGATCGGTCATGATGGATGTTTGATGTTCAGAAATAGAGTTTGTGTGCCCAAAGATGATGACCTTATTCAAAAAAACTTACGAGAGGCACATGATAGCCGTTTGTCTATTCATTCGGGAAGTACCAAGATGTACAATGATTTGAATAAAATGTACTGGTGGAACGGCATAAAAAGAGACATTTCTGAATTTCTGTCAAAATGCTTGATATGTCAGCAAGTTAAAGCTAAACATCAAGTACCTTCATGTTTGTTACAGCCTGTAATGGTCCCCAAATAGAAGTGGGACAAAGTTACTATGGATTTCGTGACAGGATTGCCATTGACTCCGAAAAAGAAAGATGCTATATGGGTTGTGGTGGATAAGTTGACAAAGTCGGCTCATTTCATTTCGGTAAGAACAGATTACTCTCTTGATAGATTGGTCGACTTGTATATATCTGAAATCGTGAGATTACATTGGGTACCGCTGTCGATTATTTCAGACAGTGACCTAAGGTTCACTTCGAGATTCTGGAAGAAGTTACAAAAAGCCCTGGGTACAAAATTGAGTTTTAGTACGGCTTTTCACCTACAGACCGATGGTCAGTCTGAGCGAATGATTCAGATTCTTGAGGATATGTTGCGATGTTGCATCCTTGAATTCCAGGGTGGCTGGGAAAAATATTTGTTGTTGGTAGAATTTGCCTACAACAACAGTTTTCAAACGAGTTTGAAGATGGCGCCTTATGAGGCCTTGTATGGCAGAAAGTTTCGAACTCCATTATACAGGACAGAACTCAAGGAAAGTCAGATTCACGGGGTTGATCTAATCAAGGAAACTGAAGAAAAGGTTAAAGTGATACGAGACTGTTTAAAAGTCGCATCGGACAGGCAAAAGTCATATGCTGATCTGAAAAGAAAAGAGATTGAGTTCCAAGTTGGAGATAGAGTATTCTTAAAGGTATCTCCATGGAAAAGGGTGTCGAGATTTTGCCGGAAAGGTAAATTGAGTCCGCGATTTATCGGACCGTACGAGATCACTGAAAGAGTTGGACCATTAGCCTATCGTTTGGCATTGCCACCCGAACTGGAAAAGATTCATGACGTGTTTCATGTATCTATGCTAATGTGATATCGATTAGACCCCTGTCATGTGATTTCACCGGCAGAGATTGAGATTAGACTAGACATGACCAATGGAGAGGAACCGATCAAGATTTTGGCTCGTGAGGTTAAACAGTTGAGAAATAAAAATGTGGCTTTAGTAAAAGTTTTGTGGCATCGACATGGTTTAGAAGAGGCTACATGGGAGCCAAAAGAAACCATGAGAAGCCAATATCCGAACCTGTTTACGGGTAAGACTTTCGAGGATGAAAGTCCCTAAGGGGGAGAAATATAACATCTCGAAATAGGGCCTAGTCAAAATAGTGGTTTCAGGGCCACAAACCCGATATCAAAATATTTACTTTATGATTATTATGAGGTCTAGGATATGAGAATATGCATGTGTTAAAGTTTCATGAAGAAATTCTTTGAGTAAGGTGTCCAATTAAAAATTAGGGACCAAATTGAATAAATTGTAAAACTTGGATTCAAGAAGAAATTTGTATGAAATTGCTTTAGATTATAAATTAGAAGGTCTTGGAGAGAAATTTTCCCAAATTTCTAAGTTTTTGGACAAAAATGGGCTTGTATGGACGAAATCTTCAAGAAAGGGTTTAAGGGCATTTTGGTCATTTGACATTTTAATGAAATAAAATGGGAAAAATAAGCCAAAAATCAGCTCATTTCCTTCTTGTTGCTGCCAAAACTTTAGGGTTCTCCACAACTAGGATTTCCAAGCTTTTCAAGCTCAATAGTAAGTGCTCCCAAGCCCCGTTTTTAATGTTCTTTATATTTTTTAAATCCCGGTAGCTTACTCTCTCTATTTCTACCCATATTTCATGCTAGGTTTCATGTTTAGAAATTTACCCATTCATGAGTTACTCGTATTTTGATGATTTATGGAGGAATATGGAAGTTGGATGTGTGTTAAACATCTTTTCCAATGTGATTTTCATGAAAAACACCTAAAAGGACCTTTTTGCAAAAGGTGTAAAATGTGTGGTAGAAATGCGAAAATAATGAAATATGTGGGCTACCATAAGAGGGAAAAATATTTGGCTAGGCTTGGGTAAGGTAGAAATTGCATGCATTTCATTATACGAGCCTAGGGACTAAATCGTAAGAATGTGAAAGGTTAGGGGCTAAATGGTCATCTAGACTAGGGGTGAAATTTTGGCTCAAAAAGTACAATGTGAGGTGTTAATGATTTATTTTTATTGTTATAGACCCCGAGGAACAAATTCCGGAGGTAGATCGAGGAAAACAAAAGGTTTCAGAATAATCGAAACACGATACCGAGACGAGTACCAGGTAAGTTTGGATAACTTAAAGTGAACTCATAATATGTCTAACTGCATGATTTCAGAATGTATGATAATTGCATTTGATGAGGGCATGAAAATACATGAAATGCATTCTTAACTATGACATGTTAAAAATGTCCCGGTTGAGGTTGGAAAGGAGGTTCGATGGATGAACCATGTTGCATGTGATACTGAGATCCTACATGTGTTGCAGAAAGGACTTAACCCAGACGGGTAATCTGTTGGTCTCAAATGTAGAAAGGATCTAGCCCAGACGGATGTTCCTTGAGTGATCTAGCCTCTCGAAGAATATTTGTACATTATGGATTTAGCCCAGACGGGTAATCCGATTAGGGTCTGAATTTAGCCTGGACTGGCAATTCAGATCGAGCTCACTAAGGGTGTCTGTCGCAATAAGGGATTTAGCTTGGACTGGTAATCCCGACATCACCTTATGAGTTTACGATACGGAGGATTTAGCCTGGACTGGTAATCTCGCTGTAAGATGTGAGGTTCGCGGGAGTACATACATGAAATGATCATTCTTATGAATTGACGGTTAATGGATAATCCATCAGAATTTCCTAGAAACTCAACGGGATTAATATGATGTATGTAGATGAAATGATGAATGATGAGCTCATCTAAGACAAACTACATGGTACATTATTATTGTGAGTAACTTATTGATTGAGTGCCTGTGATAGGGATACCATTTTCATGCTTGTTGATTCTATTGCCTAATATGGTTTTATACTAATTAATCGATAAGTTTACTTTCTAGTTATTCGGGCTTACTAAGCATGTAAATGCTTACCCCTCTCTTTTCCCTGTCTTACAGAGCTTAAGGACTCACAAAGATTGGAAGATAATGGGAGAGTCCATATACTATCAACTAGCCCAACTTTGGTATATAGGCATTTTTATTTTGTTCAATGGCATGTATAGGACTTTGGAGTATTTTGTTGTATGTGTCATTTGATTTGCCAAGATGAAGGCATATAAAAATATACATATCTTTTTGTATATGGCCATTGGAAATTGGCTCATTTTGAAGTAGGCTATGACCTACAAATCTATGCATGTTTATGTTCATATGTGATGGCTTGGTTATAATTGGCAATGAGTTATAAGAATGAGTCAATCTTAAATGTGTCAATGAGACATAGAAACCCTTAAATACAAGATGGGAATTAACCTAGCATGTATAAATACAAGTGTTGTATAAGTGTATAATTTAGCCTTAGCATGTATTAAAGTAACCTATAAGTATGATTGGTTGATAGTAGGTGATCAAAAGCTTGGAAAATAGCCTAACAAGGTCCACACGGGTAGACACATGGGCATGTGTCTAGGCCGTGTGTGACACATGGCTCACCCCCATTGGTGTGTGGTATGGTCGTGCGTCCCCTGCACTTTAAATTTTAAGTCAGTATAGTGCATGGGCTAGACACACGGACGTGTGTCTTGGTCGTGTGTCCTTAAATGCATGTTGACATCATAAACAGAGAGTTACATGGGCTGAGGGCACGGCCATGGCCCAAGCCACACGGGCATGTGTGACCACACGGCCCCACCTACACGGGTGTGTGACTCTCCAAGGCAAGAAAATTTATTAGGTTGCCCAAAAATCTATCGAATGTTTTCAGTTTTGTCCTGAACCATCCTAATGTATGTTTTAGGCCTCGAAGGCCTGTATAAGGGACGATATGTTTGTGTTTGAAAAGTTTTAAATTTTGGGAAAAATTTGGTGAGCCGATTTTGTTTGTTGTGAAAGTTTAAGTCCGGTAACGCCTCGAACCTTGTCCCGGAGCTGGATATAGTGAGGGGTGTTTCAGGTTCTGAGGTTCGAGGCTTGACAATGCAAATGTTATTTTATTTTGCTTGCTACTGACGCTGAGGAGGTGTTGTGGTTGGACTGAAATTGGGGTGTTGATGAGTAGGGGGAGTGGTGGCCGAATTCTGGGGACTTGTTGGAGGGAAGTCCGGCTGGTGGATATGTGCTTAGGTAGGATTAAGTTGAGTGATTTTAGGAGGGATTTCAGGAGGGATTTTAGGAGTTTGAAAGGAGTGGAAGAGGGTGTACCGAAGTGGGACTCTCACATTTCACAAAATTTGGCTTTGGAAGTCATTGTAGGTGTGATCATTTTATTTCTTCGATTCTCTTTCCCTTGATGTCGATTTTTGTCTTTGGTGTTGTATTGTCTTCCTTTCATCGGGTTTTTCTTTTGGTATTACTCTTCTTGGGGCAGATTGTAGCATAGAACCTTTGGGGTTTGACAGGTTTCTTCTCTCGGGTTCTTTTCCTAATCGAACTTCTCCACCTTCTCTCTTCCCTCATTTGTTTTGCTTGACCGAATACCTTTTTGGTCCCTTCTCCTCTTTTCTTCCTTCTATCAACTGCACTTTCCCATTTTGTGCTTTGGCTGAATATCACTTGCCTCCTCTCCCTCTCTACTCATTCAGTTTATCATTGCTAGCCGATTATTCTTTTCTTTTTGGAACTGAATCTCTCCACACTTGAGTAAGGTAACTGATTTTTTCGTTTGGGTTGTTGAATCCATGGCTTAGAGTCAGACTTTTCTATTACTGCTATCTATGTTAGGGTACACGGCTATTCTTTTCCTCTTCCTCTCTCTGTCGAAATAAGCTTTCTCTCTAACACTATCTTTTATCCGCCATTTCTGACAGGGGTGTGACTGTTCATCGCGGGTCTCAATCCTAGAGTGTACATTTACAGGCGGATTACTTCTAGGTAGTGGTAAGTTTTTGTTCATTTGGTTCTAATCATTTTCGTTCACGGTCTTAGTTAACAAGGTTGGAATGCTATGCAAGTTTTGCCAAGTTTTGGAAGGCAGCTTTGATCAGTGGTTTAGGAGAGAAACCATTTGCTTATTCAAGGTAGGCAACAATTGCCATTTTGAGAATTAGGTGTTATAAGAAGACGTTAACTTTAACGATTAAAGGACTAACGTTGGGTTATGATTGAATCTAGGTTTGCCGTCGTAGAGGTTTGCGAACGTCAGCGTGCACTCACTCGTATGATGATCCGAACGTATTAAACGTGGGCATATGATCGTATAAAACGTTGGGCCAAAATGCTCGTGGGCCCCACATGAGTAAACTACACAAACATGAGGAGGTTTTTGGGCCAGGTTGTGTAGCTCGTACGGCCAAGGCCATTTTCGGGCATATTGAGCCATACGAGGGTGTGTGGGCCCACTTGGCTGTGTCATGAGCTCGGGCCCATTTTCATTGATTGATTGTTAAGGCTGTATGGGTCACCCGAGATGACTGTGGACCTACTATTGGGTTGGTAAGTACACTTAGATCGCTTACCGATGAAATGACTGATATACCCCTATGATATGTATGATTGTATTCGAGCATGACATTCTTGCATTCACGTATGATATTATGACATGACATATTGCATAGGGGCGGGTTTGATATATTTGAAGGATGTGTACTGTACTAGAAGCTTTGCTGCAATATACTGATTATGTGCCGCATTCGGTACTACTTGGAGTGTAGGGACGGGTGGGTTGATTTTATCCCCACATGGAGTGTAGGGCTGGTCAGAGTGGAGTGTAGAGGATGGATGGGTAGGATATCTGTTTGCATTACTATTACTATCACTATATTGGGCTAAGGCCCACACTGATAATTGATACTGTAATGGGCTATGACCTTAACTTATACTGGACTGTTACTGAAACGGGCTTATGCCCAGACTGTATTTTCCTATTGTATGATTGATTGCTTCTTTAATAAGGGATTACACACTGAGTTGCCATAAACTCACCTTTCTGCCTTCCTGTGCAGGTAATCCTTAGGTGGGTCGGTGCTGTGAGGGACTTGATGAAGGCCACACAACTGCTTTCATTACTATTTTAAAATTTCCATCTCGAAGCTATTTTATTTGGGGAAAATTTGCTATGTAATAAGGCCTCTTCAAATTTTTACTTTAATTTTGGGTTTTACTTACTATGATTATATCTGCTAGTAATAGGACGCGAATTTTCAAAAAGATAAAGGTTTTCAAAACACCACGTTATTGCAACGTCTTTCAAAAGCTTCCGCAACAAACATTGACTTAAAAATGTAAATAACATCCTAAAATGATTAAACTTTTGCTAACTTGTGTTTTTATCAACGAACAAGATACTTAGAAGTTCTAAATATGGTCATTACGAGGTTTTAATAAGGTACGTACTTTTTAAATGAAACGGTGCTTTTCAAAACACACTTCAATGTGACATCGTAAATTCGACCATAACTTGGGTTTGTGGTGTTACACATAGCGCGTAACGTATGTAGCCAATGCTACTACATATTATGTAATGCCCGCATTTGAGCTACTCATGGGTCTGTACATAAAGTCAGCACTCGGGCCCCAAAGCATTAACATGTTATGCTCGCTCAGTGAGTTACTCATGGGCCTGATCACAAAGTCAGCACCCGGACTCACATTACATATATCACTTATCTCATGAACTCAGACACAACTCATGAGTTTAGACCATATTATTTCTCATGACATATCTCATGTATCCTATACTATTCTTGAGGTTCCAACGAAATTTCTTGTCTAACTCAATGTCGTCGCACTTGCTCATAATGTCATTTCTCCTTCCATCATACATTTCATACTTTCATGATAGTAATAAAACATTTAAATGTACATAATATCAAAGCATTAAAATATGCTACAACATCACATTATTTGCTTATGTACTTACTTGTCGAATCTTCATCAAGATTATCCGTATAATAAATCATACAATATATATAACGATAACAATAAAGCATTTAATATTGAATTATGACATTGCATTATTATTATCACGCGAACTTACCTCGAATGCGATTTCGGCTAATTACTTCATTTTAGTCCATAACCTCGTACATTCTGATTTAAGCCCGAATCTCAGTTTTATTAATCTATAATGATAAAATTGATTACTTTAATCATCATATTAATCACTACATTCCATAATTTATACTTTGGCAAAATGATCATTTTACCCCTAGACTTTAAAAAAATTACGATTTTGCTCTTTGACTCGTAAACCGATTTTTATCAAATTTTCTCACTACCCAAGCCTAGCCGAATTTTTTTTATACTAGGAGCAGCCCACAATTTTCATTATTACTCATACTTATCACTCATTTTGCCATCTTTACAAAATGGTCCATATTAGGTGTTTTCATGAAAATCCTTTCACAAAAGTTGTTTATTACACAACCAAGACTCATTTTCTTCCATAAAATTTCAGTTAAAAACACATATGCTTTCATGCAAAAACCCTAGACTCCCAACCATTTTGCAAAATAGTCCCCTCAATAGCTAGATTAAGCTTTAGGGGTTTCAAAAACACAAAAATTATCAAGAAAGGCCACCAAGAAGACTTACTTGTAAGAGTTTAAGGTTGCTGAAAATTTTGAGCTTCATGGATGTTTTCTTGAGGAGAAATCGGTGGATAAAGAAGAGAGATGAGAAAAATGACAACTTTTCCTATTTGTTTTATTTTATTCAATTTTATCACCTAATTTCCACCAAATGTTGACTTTTCTATTTCTTTGTCTCCGATGGCCAGCCAACTCTCTCAAAAGGGTCCATTTGCCCTTTAAATACCTCCACAATATGATTCATAGTTAATTTACACCTTTAGCTAATAAAATAAGACTTTTTCACTTTATGCGATTTAGTCCTTTTTCACGATTAAGCTCACAAATGCAAAAATTAACTCACCAAATTTTTCATGCACTCATATAATCATGAAATAACACATAAAATAATATTAAAATAATTTCTCTGCCTTATAATAGTGGATCCGAAACCACTGCTCTGACTAGGCCTAAAATCGGGCTGTAACACAAGGTGACTGTTTATACGGACCACTCGGCGATTAAGTATTTGCTTGCCAAGAAAGACGCTAAGCCAAGACTGAGCTTATGGGTACTTCTAGTTCAAGATTTCGATTTAGAAATTCAAGATTGAAATGGAGTAGAAAACCAAGTAGCAGACCACTTGTCCAGATTGGAGCCGCAAGAAGGGAATTCTCCACTTATACCCATTCAGGAAACATTTCCAGATGAACACATACTGAAGGTAAATCATGTCCATAATACCCCTTGGTTTGCTGATATTGCTAACTATTTAGCTTGTGGTTTGATGCCGATTGATAAGATATATCATCAAAGGAAAAAGTTTCTCCATGATGTGAAGTACTATTTCTAGGAAAAACCATACTTGTTTAAAAAGTGTGCAGATCAAATGATCAGGAGGTGCATGGCAGAACATGAAGTGTAACACCCCAAACCCGGCTTGGAAGTTTGGCTCGAATCTGGCGTATCACATTGAAGTATTTTTCGAAAACCATGTTTCCAATAAAAACCCTTATTAATAATTAAAAACTTATATCCTTTTTAAACCTTGTTAGAAAACCTTAGCTGAATAACATTCTTAACAACTTTGTAAAAATCTTGGCAATTGCGGAAGCTTAATTTAAAAACAATTACGGATACGTGATGTTTTGAACAACAGTAGTTGCTTTGGAAAACCGTGTTCTAATACTAGCAATTATAAGAACAATAAATAAAATTCCAAATTTAAAATCCAGAAAATTACAACGGCTTTACTACAACCCACATAAAAACATTTAAAAGTAATAATCAAAACTGTAACATAAACAGTGTGTGTGTGCTTCCTTCGAGCCCTCGCGACTCCGATCCGTCTAAGGCTGGAAATTACCCGAAAGGTTAATAAACGGGGTGAGTTTACGAAAACTCTGTGTGCAGCAAGCCCCTTTCAGAGCCCAAATTAATATCAGCATACTAGGCTGAAGCCTTTTGTTTAACGGTTACTGGGCCGAAGCCTTTTCATAAATCATATCACTAGGCCGAAGCCTTTACTGTAAACGGTATGGCCCAAAGGCCCATTTCAATATCACATGTAATACCAATGAATGCATGCAAGCCCATTTGGGGAGACTACTCAACCCACCATCCGCTACTCTCCACCCGTACCAACCAAGCTCTCCTTGTGGGGAATAACTCAACCCACCCAACCAAACTCTCTACTGGTAGCATAGCTGCTTTATCATATAACTGGAGGCTTAGCCTCTTTTAAAAACTGGGGCAAAGCCCTTTTTGATAAACTGGGGCAAAGCCTTATTCGGTAAACTGGGGCAAAGCCCTTTTTGCACTTCCTCCATTTATATAATCCAACCCATGCAACATGTCATGTATGCAGAATGTCATGCCCATATTTGAATCAAACAATCACAGTCAAGCCATTCATATCACCAACATATATTCACAATCAAATCCACACAGTCCAAGTCAGTCACTTGCCCACAAGGGCAAAACAGTCATTTAACACCCTAAGGGCAAAATGGTAATTTTACCCCACAAGGGTATCTCGGTAATTCTACCCTACAGGGGTATTTCGGTATTTCTACCCTACAAGGGTATTTCAGTAATTCTACCCTATAGGGGTATTTCAGTAATTCTACCCTATAGGGGTATTTCAGTAATTCTACCCTACAGTGGTATTTCAGTAATTCTACCCTACAGGGGTATTTCGGTAATTCTACCCTACAGGGGTATTTCGGTATTTCTACCCTACAGGGGTATTTCGGTATTTCTACCCTACAGGGGTATTTCGATAATTCTACCTTACAGGGGTATTTCGGTAATTCTACCCAACAAGGGTATTTCGGTAATTCTACCCTACAGGGGTATCTTAGTATTTCTACCCTACAAGGGTATTTCGGTAATTCCACCCTACAGGGGTATTTCGGTAATTCTACCCTATAGGGGTATTTTAGTAATTTTACCCTACAGGGGTATTTCAGTAATTCTACCCTACAGGGGTATTTCGGTATTTCTACCCTACAAGGGTATTTCGATAATTCTACCCTACAGGGGTATTTTGGTAAACTAGAGTATTCTAAACAGGGATAACAATACGAATGGCCTAAATCCCATTCTCGGCCCAAATGGGCCCACACGCTCGTGTGGCCCTTTTAGCCCAAATCTAGCCACAGATATGATATTCACCTAGCCTAGTCTAATATTTACTACACAATTGAACAACTTATCCAATTGGGCCCGTAGGCCCATTGGGCCAACATGGCCCCTTTCGGCCTATCGCGGCCCAAAGTAGCCATCCTACATCTAGAGTAGTGAGAAATACACACCTGATAGGAGACTGGAGTTAATCTGCGCTCCGAGAACTCTTAGCCGACGCCCAACCCAAACGAGCACGCCATAAAGCGAAAGGGATCAGCCAAGAAAGATACCTTTACTCTCCTCATGGTTCTCTCTATTTAAAGCCAGCTTCGCATCCACTCTTATGTTAGCTTCTCGATGTGGGATCCCTCCATCATCAGAGTTTAAATTCAACATCAACTCTTGCCGCCCCCTGTTAGCAAAATAAATGCTCTTGATTGCCATGAGTTTTGAACCCTGGACCTCCTTGCCAACTCTATGACGCCACCTTCCTGCCTCTTATGTGGCGCTACTTTGCCGCTAGACCACAAGGCTTTTTGTGGCACAATTTCTCCAACAATATTCTTAAGGCCTACCTACTACACCCAGGGTTTGATTCACCTTAAACCAAAATTTTTGCTAGAGTCCAGGTTTGAACCCAGGACTTCTCCAACACTTCTCAGCACACTTAACCACTAAAACAAGCCTTCATTAACGAAATTTACATGCACAACAAAATATTATAAGCTGCCTTCAACCGCTCCCATGCTTAAGGCCCAAAACTTCTAGGCCCAAATTCAGGGTGTTACATGAAGTACATAAGATTCTATACCACTGTCACTCAGCTCCGAGTGGGGGACACTTTGGAGGTACACACACTGCGACCAAAGTATTGCAAGCTGGATTCTTTTGGCCAACACTATTTAAAGATGTATATGCTTACATAAAGAGTTGTGATCGATGTCAAAGGGCTGGAAATGTCACCAACAGAAATGAGATGCCTCGAACAAACATCATTGAGGTAGAATTGTTCGATGTTTGAGGTATTGACTTTCTTGGTCCTTTCCCTCCATCTTTTGGTCACAAGTACATCTTGGTAGCTGTAGACTACGTGTCTAAGTAGATTGAGGCTTAAGCATATCCAACAAACGATGCTAAGGTTGTGATGAAGTTTTTGCAGAAGTATGTGTTCACAAGGTTTGGAACCCTATGAGCCATCATTAGTGATGAAGGGTCCCATTTTGTGAACAAAGTGGTTGAAATGGTTACTTGACAAACATGGAGTGAAGCACAAGGTTGCCACAGCTTACAATCCACAAGCGAATGGGCAAGCTAAACTGGAAAACAAAGAGATTAAAAGCATACTTGAGAAGGTAGACGAGCGTAGTCCAAAAGACTAGATGTTGCTTTATGGGCTTATAGGACAGCATACAAGACACCTTTAGGGATGTCACCCTATAGGTTGGTATTTGGGAAAGCCTGTCATCTGCCTTTGGAGTTAGATCACAAAGCTTACTAGGCTCTCCAACAACTTAACTTGGATCTTAAGCTTGCTAAAGAGAGAAGGATGATCTAGCTCAACGAGTTAGAAGAATTCCGAATGTTCTCATACGAGAATGCCAAATTACTCAAAGAGAGACTTAAGAAATGGCATGACAAGCATATTTGAGTTCGAGAATTTGAAATAGGTCAGTAAGTCTTGTTATTTAATTCCAAATTAAAGTTCTTTCCAGGTAAGTTAAAATCACGTTGGTCCGACCCATTTACAATTCACTGAGTTTATCCGTACGGAGTTGTCGACCTTCAAGGTAAGGGAGGTATTTTCCAAGTTAATGCTCAAACGCTTGAAACATTACTGGGGAGATAAAATTGAACGGGATCAAATTTCGTTCATTTTATCAAATGATTAAATTTTCTTGTTTTCTTTTTAAATAAATGATTTAGGATGTGTTTTCAGGATTAGTATGTTTAAGTAAATTTTGTCTAGGAGATTAGAACTTAAGCAGGACCACTTGTGACCCCTCTAATCTTTCCTAGGAATTGATTTTGACTTAAATTTTCAAGAAATTATTCCCTTAATGGCAAAATAAATTTTTAAATTTTCAAATAAAAAGAGTAAATTTTGATCCAAGTTTTAAAATTGCAACTCAATTACAAATTTTCATTAAGTCTAGGGACTTAATTGAACTATTTTTAAAATTTGGTTTCTCTTTTTGTAAATATTAAAAATTAGATGCCTCTTTTTGTAAATATTTTCATAAGGCATCTAGAATAAATGTTTTTAGTTTAATAAAAAAGATGATAATTATTTATATATAATTATATCCATTATAATATATATTAATTATTATCAACTTTATATAGAGTTAGGATTAGTTTTTATTTAATCATATTTTATTTGATAAGTTTTTATCTTAATAAATTAATAGCAAATAATAATTTAATATGCATTATATTAATTATTAATCGTTATTTACTTTGAGTAGAATTAGAACTTAGAATTTTTAATTATTAAATTTTTCTAAGAATTCTACTTTAACTCTTATTCCCCTCACTATAAATATCACCAATCTTCTCCATCTTTCTTCATTCAAACTTCCATCCCACCAAACCACCTAGTGCCATAGCCCTCAACTCCATAGTCAAAAGCCTCCAACTTATCAACCACAACACCGCCCGACAGCCATTCGGCCAGTAGCTCACCCCACGCACACCTACTGCCTACGTGTGCGCTCAGCAGCCCACGCACAAAGGCACACCAGTAGCCACTCCTTGTCGCTACTCCTTGGCGCCGCACCTGCTCCTCGCTCCAGCTCACGCATGCCCACGTTGCTGCCTACAACCGAGTAGTGCCCACGCCAGGTTGTGCCACTCCTCGATCCTACTCGAATTGTCCGCTTGCTACTCAACATTCGTACGGCACATCAGCCCCATTACTCACATCAACACCCCATCCTTAATCGATAATCATCCAACCTATCCTAAATCAACCTATTTTGTTTTCTAATTATTTTTCTAGGAGTTCTTAATTTTTATAAAAAGGTGGTAAGACAATTTTTTCTCTTAAATTTTAAATTTTATTTAATCATTTAATTTTTCAATTTATTGAAGGAAGTATCTGTCCGCGGAATCAAGGTACCAATAACCTCAAATGCTATTAAAGAGTTCTTTGAACTATCTGATTTCGAAAATGATGAATATTCTTAGCAATATCAAGCCAAAAAATTTGCAAGAAATACTCGAGGAACTTACAGTTCTAGGTTCTAAGTGGACTGTGTCAAAGCATGGAATCCACACTTGTTGAAGAGAATATTTGACACCACTTGCGAAGGTATGGTTCTATTTCATTCGATTCAACCTTATGCCTAGTTCACATGGAACTACGATTTCATTGGAGCGATGGTCATATTATACTCTATTTTAACTAGAAAGACCATTGATGTGGGAAAAATCATCATGAGAGAAATGCAGAATTATGCCGTTAGACGTTCTGGCCCAGCTTACTTTCCTTTTACAATAACAATTTTGTGCTTGAAAGCTAAAATTCTTGCAAACGTAAAGAAGACAGGTTATAGCCAGGGTACAATCACAGATTGGGACCTTTACCGAATAGCTAGAGACTTGGTTCTATAGCAACGAGTTAAAGAAAGTAAGGATCCCAAAGAAGAAGAAGAAGATCCCACAGGGATCGAACCAATGCAATCAGCTGATATCCCTAATAGGGTGGAACCAATGGAACCAGAAGCTGAACCTGATGTTGAGAGTTCAATGTTCAGAGCTCAATCACCTCGCCAGATCTTTGAGATGAGCTGTCAAAGTTGATGGACATAATGCAACATATGCAGTGGCAGCAACAAGCTTATTGGAGATATTCAAAAATAAGGGATGACTCTATGAGAAGCGCTTTTACAAAAATATACAATGACCCGTTTATTTTTGTGCCTAAGTTTCCAGATTTCATATTTGAACCATGGAGTCCACTATCGAAGAGGGAGCGAAGCGATTCATGCAAAAACATAGATGATAGACCAAAATATGAGTCGAATTCGGAAGGATCTAGAAATAAATAAATGGGGGATCTCGACTTTATTTTATTTATGTTCTTAGGTTATTTTAGGATTAAGTTTAATTAGGATTTTTTTTATTTTCACATAATAAAGATGGAAATCATGAATAAAAATGAACAAGTCGCAAAGTATAAAGTGTGGCAATAGATATATACATGTCTAGGATTGGATTTAGAGAGAACTTGGTACTTAAGCAGTCAAATTGACTCACCTCCTCTTCTCTAAAATCCTACCTGGTGTATAGTATCTATTCACTTTTAACAATGAGGACATTGTTCATCTTAAGTAGGGGGACTAAAAATTGAAATTATTTCCACTCAGAATAATTTTTTCTTTCAATTATGATTAGGTTATATTTTGTTCAATAATTTGAAATGTTGTTAAGTATGCTAAACTTCAGTATAAAAAAAGTTCGATTATTTCAGTAATTGTTATGTTAGCTTAATAATGACATAAATGTATTTTTAATAAAGCATGCAAATCATACCATAAAATTTTAGTTCCTTATGAAAGTTAGGCATGGATGAAAGTTTAAGTATTTAGAATTGACTTAGTAGTTTCTTGAGGCGAGATGCTAGGAAGCATGGAGCGTTCAAAATGATTTAGGCAACTGTTGTTTGGACCGTTTGAGCCTTTCAAGTCAACCATATGAAATTTTTATTCTTTGAAACTCAACTTTGAGCCTATATGACCTAATTTTATTTGAACCCTTGAAAATTTAGCCATCACTTCTCTTTTAACTATCTTAAAATTGTCCCAAACACTAGACTCAGTACTATTCAAAGTATTCTTTGAAAATAAGTTTGAGGGAATTGAAAAGAAGTATCAAATGCTCTAAAAATTAGAGTACATATAGTAAAATGCTCAAATTAAAAAAAGAGAGAGCATGAGTTCTTAAAATATAACACCCCTAATCCGTATCCGTCGTCGAACTAGGGTTAAGAGGCATTACCAGACATATCAAAACATTTAGCATTCATTTTACAATCACCATAGCATCATAGTCATACATCAATACAGAGTCCCTTACATAGGTCAACGAGACCTTAAACATGCTTTAGAAAGGGGTCGGGACTAATCCAAACGCATACAAATTTTACAAAACTTAAACATTTTTCTAAGTTATAAAGGGCAGACACCCATGTGAACAAGCTGTGTGCCTCACACAGCATTAGACATGCCCGTGTGTCTAGGCTGTGGCAAAACAGGGCATACATACTGACTTGTCTACACGGCCATAAGACATGTTCGTGTACCAGGCCCTGTGAAAATTAGGGAGGCTACTGACTTGGGTCACACGGTCAACCATACACCCATGTGCCAGCCCGTGTGCCACACACGACCAATAGACACGCCCGTGTGTCTAGGCCCTGTCAAAACTGTAAGGTATACTAACTTAAAATCGTAGGGTACCATAGGGGGCACACGGTCGTGTAACATGACCATGTGTCACACACAGCTGAGACATACGCCTGTGTCTTTGCCCGTGTCTCTGCCCGTGTGGACAAAAATAGGCCATTTCAAAAGCCAAATTTGCCACCCTACAATCATGAACTCATAACAACCAATTTGAAATCATTTCCATACACTTATAGGCAGCCCAAAACATACCAAATCACACACATTACATGCCATTTCATATTCAACCATTTCATTACTCAATTCCACAACTAAAACATACCAAATCAATGTACCAACGTCATCACAACTTACATAAGCTCCAAATACATAAACTCATCATTTTATCACATATTTAATATCACAAAACTTACCAATTCAACATTCCACATTCAAACCATCACATAAGCATTATATACTTACTTATCAAACACACTATTTAGGCTAACTTAAAAGGCCATACATACCAATATTTACAAGCCAAATCTCATGGCTAGATATTCATATCACAAAACCTATCAAAATAACTCTAGTCTACGCATGCCATATGCCATATATACAACTCTAAAAAAGGTACCAAAATAGATGTCTGATAGTGTGATTGAGTCACTGACGATTCCCAGATTCGAGCTAGCTTTACAACACTGTAAAACAGAGAATGTTTCACACAGTAAGATTTAAAGCTTAGTAAGTTCATGATATAACACATTTAACTTATCAATTAAAATATAATTCAATCAATTAACTAACACTGAATACAACTTATCATATTACTCATTTCATCATTCATTTACAAAAAATTTTCATCTATTTCATACTCTATATCATCAACCACATAGGTTCCGTACATACCTGTACCATCACGTTCATATCTATCACATTTATCACTCCAATACTCGATGCACTAATTCCTTTGATCATCCTTAAACATTCAATGAAATCGCAAACTTAATGCTAATTAAGTAGCTGAAGCTATAATAGTATCACACACTTAGTGCCATTACAATAAACCGGATTAATATTAGTATCGCACACATAGTGCCATTTTATTAGCCGTAGCTATTTCTTTATTCGCGCACTTAGTGCCTCATATATTTAATCCTTAATTCACATACTCAAACTTCACAATCACATTTCTATTCATTTCAACTCATATAGACATTGTTTAAACAATATGTATTATACACGAACTTACCTCAGATGTAAAAATGACGATATTAGTCGATCAATCGAGCACTTTGTTTTTGCCTCGATCTAGGTCTAAATTTCTCCTTTCTTGATCTATATAAATTCAGATTCACTTATTCAATCTCACATTAATTCAATTAAATTCATATTCACATAATTTGGCCTTTTTGCACATTAGCCCCTAATTTTCCATATTTTGACATTTTAGTCCTTATTACACAAAACACCAAAATATACAAATTTAATCTCAATAATGCCTTAGTAAAATCTTCCTATGGTTCCTAGCAGCCCATATATTTCATTTATTTCACATTTCAACCCCTCAATTTACACTTTGCTCAATTTAATCCGTAATATGCATTTTTATTCAAATTCACTTTACAAAACATGTATATCAAGCATCAAGCCTTCATAATTCATCATTAAACATCATGAAATACATGAGCTAATCAATGGAATCTTTCAAAATCATCAAAAAATTCTAAAATTAGGACATGGGCTAGCTAGAACACAAAGCAACAATCACAAAAATGTAAACATTATCAAAAACCGACTAAAAATCATACCTTAATCACCAATCTACTTGTCCAAACCCTAAAAGCTCTTGTTCATTCTTTTTATTTTTGATTTTCGACAATAGATGATGAATTTGGAAGAAAATATGGCTTTTCTTTTAATTTAATGAACATTAATGCCCATTTTACTATTTTACCCTTAAATAAACCATTTAATATCACTTAAATAGGTGTCCATAATTGTCTACTAATAGATTTAAAGGCATAATTACCACATAAGGACCTTTCAATTCTAAATACATATCAATTAAACACTTTAACATATAGAAGGCCACTTTTACAATTTATGTGATTAGGTCCTTTTATCAAATTAAACACACAAACGATCAAATTTTCATACGAAATTTTCACAAATATCAATTCACGTACAATGAGAATGAAAAATAATATTTAAATATTTTTCTGACTCAGATTTCTGGTCTCAAAACCACTATTCTGACTAGGGTCTAAACCGGACTGTTACATAAAATAAGATGTACAAAAGAGCATGTGAAAGCAAAGAAAGTTGATTTATTGAAGGTAATTATTTCGAAGGTCCAATGCAAACTGAGTCTAGGGTTTTTAGCATAAATTTATCTATCCTTTACCTACCCCTAAGCCCAGCCATGTTACAACCTTGTTAAAAACCTATTGATTCAAGTTCCAATGCTACCTACATTAGTGGAGAGAATTGCTACGTGCAACATATGAAGGCATAAGTTAAACTTAATGATTACAGCTTAATCATGAATAAGGGAAGAAAATTAAATTGGTAAGGGTTAACATGACCTTATTAGGAAACATTTAGTCTAATTTTTGGCTATCATAAGAATGATTGAGATTAATTTGAATGATATGTATACTTAGATAGCATAAATATCGAATTTCTTGTTCTTGAGCATAAGTATACCAAATTCATGATTGTTGGGAATAATGTCATTCTGAAGGAGTTTTTCAAAGGTGTTTTCAATTTTTTTTCAAATTTTTCCATTACTCGAGACGAGCAATGAATTAAGTTTGGGGGTGTGGAAACACGAAAATTCACACACTATTTCATGCATTTTTTATCTTAAATTCGTGCAGTTTCGATAACTTTCCTGTCAGAAAATAATTAATTTTTATAAAATAATTAAAGTGTACTTAAAATATGAAAATGTTTAATTTTAATTAATTTTGATGAATTTTGGTTATTTTCGACAGATTTACACAAACTGCGAAAAATGGCTCGGCAGACACTGCTAGAAGCACAAAATCGAAAAGCAATTTGAAGTATCAAGGTGAATTAATTTTTAGCCTAGGACGGTCCAAAATTATTTGTGTTAATTCATAATATAATTAATTTTAATTTATATCCAATTTAATTTGGGTTAATAAATTATTATTAATAAATTATGAAAAGTGATCTAGTTAAGCTGAACCGAGTGAACCGAATTGAGCAAGTAATGGACAGCCTAAAATTACCCCATGTGCTAACCCAAATCAGCTTATTGGCCGAATATTTATCTTGCAAAGAGGCCCTTAAAGACTTGTTCAAATAGCATTCAAACCCCTCCACAAATGGTGGATTTCTAGATTTGCCCCAAGCTTAATTTAGCAAGTTTGAAATCATCAAACTTGGCATATGTGTGGCCGGCCAAGGGAGGGCTCTTTGGCTGCTAATTTTAGCTATTTTTAGCAGCCCTCTTCAGCTATAAAAAACCCCTTAAGCTGATCATTTGAAACACACCTCAAGCATTCACATCTTTCTCTCTTCTCTCCACTCAAAATTCTCTTTTTCTCTTGCCGATTTATCCTCTTAGAAAAGGGACATTCATCAGCCATTTGGAGCAGCAATTAAGTTTTCATAGCAGCCTTGGTCGACAAGGACAATGGAGAAGGAAGAACAGAGCAAACGAGTCAAGCCACGGAAAAACACAAGATTTGATTATGTTCCCTATCTCTTTAATTTTTGTTGTTATGATGAACATATCTATCAATATTTATGTTGTTGGAATGGCTAATTTAATCAATTTAGCTTGAATTTAATTCGTGTTAGGTTGATTGCATTTCATTTGCTACAATTGTTAAAATTGTGTTTATGTTGTTATAGGCCTCGGTAAGATGCTTGATTAAGTAAAATCATGACTAAGTTATTCTTGCATTACAATTGTTAGGTAACTAATGAATTAATTATTTTAACGGATTGAAGTTGTAATTAATGGACACAATACTTAATCAGTGCATGTTTAATCATCTAAGATAGCTGAGGGTAAAATTAGCAACGGTATCTGACGATACAATTGCCTTGCATAACTTGTAAGATTATTGTGATTAAACTGTTTCAAGGTAGGGATACTTTGTTACCTCATGTAGTCTTTTATGTGCTTATTAGGTTTAATTACTCATTTGAATTGACATAGGGATATGTACAAGAGATTATTTCAATTTAATAAGTATGTATGTGAAATAACATATTTGCCTATTAAGATTTGTTTAATCGGTTGAATTGACATAGGGATATAGTCAAGAGATGAATGGATTTTGGTAGGTGAGTATGTTCATAAGTTAGCAAATTACCGAGTTTCCGTGAATTTATTTGTAAGAATATAAACATGAGTTTAATAATTCTAAGTTAAGAAATGTAATTAATCTAAAACAATTATGTCATCTTGATTAAACTCGTATTTTGAAATCGTGCATTTGAGATTTATTTATTTAGTTTAAAATCTTAGTTTTTAATCACCCTCTGCAAACAAAATATTTTTTTCACCAAAATGTTTTAAACAGCATTCAAAAATAATTCTTTTCACAGTCCCTGTGGGTACAATAACTCGACATTTACTTGTCACTTTATTACTTGTTGTGATTGTGTACACTTGCACATTTTCATCGTTCCACTAAGACATGGGCGTGTCTCTTGGTCGTGTGAGTCACATGGCCTGGCCACATGGCCGTGTGACCCTTGCAGTTTCAAAAATTTTGTCTATTTACAAAAAAATTCATATGTTTCCAATTTAGTCTCGAATCATTTCCAATATCTTTTTAGGGCCTCAAGGGCTCGTATAAGGGACCATATGAATTTTTTGGTTGATGTTGCCATGATTTAACTCCTGATTTATTTATGGTAATAAATTATTCATTGTAACAGCCTGATTTAAACCTTAATTGGAATGGTGGTTTCGGGACCACGTATCGGAGTCAGAAAAATATTTAAAAATTATTTTTTGTATTTATTTTGTGTGAATTTATATCTTTGAAATTTTCATGATTTAATTTTATCGTTTGAGTGTCTGATTAAATAAAAGGGCTTAATCGCGTATAATGAAAACTTGATAGTTTAATGTGTGAGGACCAAATTGCTGATGTCTTTATAATATGAAGCCTTTATGTTGTAATTGGGCCATTATTAGTATTAATGGACGTCAAAAGACATGTTATAAATGATAATATAAAATTTTAACTAAGGTTAATTTAATAAATTAATAATATAAGTTAATATAATATAAAACATATCATAAAAAATGAAAGCCATTTACGTTTCTTTGTTCATCAATCGAATACAAAAGAAAATAAAATAGAAGTTAGAGTTCGGCCATCTCTTAAGCTCAATCAAGGTATGTGTTTAGCTTGGTTTTTGATAATTTTTACGTTTTTGAGATAGTTGCTAAGTTATCTTCAAGATCCATGCTTGAATTTTTAATTTTGATGAATATTTTGAGTTATGCCATTGTTGAAAGCTTGTGATTTTTGTTTTTTGATGTTTAAATATGAAAGATATGTTTTGGGTTAACATGTTTTTTATTGGAATTTTTGATGATTTTGAGTAATTAGGACTAAATTACAAAAATAATAAATTGAGGGGCTAAAATGTGAAATAAATGAATATATAAACTTTTATGAGCACTAGGAACATTTGGCCTAACATGGGTGTAGTGAAATTTTGCATATTTTGTGTTTTCTGTAATAGGGACTAAATTGTAAAAAGTGTAAAATGCTAGGGGTAAAATGGTAATTTTTCTATTTATGTGTTTTTGGACTTTGAATGAAAATATGTCTGAATGAGTTTAATTTGAATATGTTTAGATCAAGAATCAAAGAAATCAGATTTAGATCGGGGAAAAACTAAACTGATCGACTAGTCGTCCTATTCCATTTTTCATCGTCTAAGGTAAGTTTATAAGCTAATTGATGTTGTTAAATTTCAATATAGGTGATCCATAATAATTATAGTAATTAGTAGTAAATTACAAATCGGCATTGAGAAATGAAAAGTAATTTATGTTTGATGATAAAGTAATGAATAAGTTTTGGTATTTGACGTAATGACAGGAATTATATATGTTAAGTATTGATTTTATGTGTATTAATTGCAAATTTAAATTCAGCTAAATAATATATGTATATGATATTAAAGTATGAATCATGTGTATATATAATATATATTCGATTATGCGATGATTTTGTGACATAGAAAGTGAATAATAATTCTATTAAAGAACATGTTTGCGTTTTGGCCAAGTTAAAATTGATACATGGATATATATATATATGAGGCTTCGACTTGTGATCATGAGTAAGACCACGTTTAATACGTTGGCATCGATATGTGATTCTAATATATGTGTGCGAGTAAAACCATGTTTAATTCGTTGACATCGATATGTGATTCTAATATATGTGTGCGAGTAAGACCACGTTTAATACATTGACATCGATATGTGACTTTGATATATGTGTGCGAGTAAGACCACGTTTAATATGTTGGCATCGATATGTGATTCTGATATATGTTTGCAAGTAAGACCACGTTTAATACGTTGGCATCGATATGTGATTTTGATATATGTGTGCGAGTAAGACCCTGTTTGGGACAATGGCATCAATATGTGATTACATGTAAGACCACGTCTAGGACGTTGGCATTGTACGATACGTGTGATTATTCAAGTATTTCATTTAATTCTAAATGATTCAAAGGGTAATGTTAAGTGTGATTGAATGTGTTAAACAAGTCAAAGTGATTAGGTATGTAATAGCTTATTTCTTATTCGAAATACGGTAAGTTGGTTATTTGTTAGGTGTTATAAAATGATAAAAACAAATATATGTACATGAACTTATGTAAATTCAGTTATATGATGGTATTAAGGATTTGAGGTTGAATGTTACTCAGATAAAAGTAGATGTATATTCGGCCAAGGTTACATTTGAATATGAAAGTACATGTTATATATGAATTTTTGAGTTTGAGAATAAATGTGATCATGATAGTATAATTAGCTTGTTTTAAATGAGTTGATATTGATATTGAGTTATTTAATTGCTTATGACTTACTAAGCTGTGATAGCTTACTGTATGTGTTTATGTTTGTCTCTGCTTTATAGATTTTAAAGTCAAATTACGAGCTCGGGGATCGTCAGCAAAGTCTATCACACTATCAACTGTTTTTGGTATTTTATAAGTTTTAACTCGAACCTATGGCATGTATAAGCTAGCTTGTTTTTGGTCAAGTTTGACGTATGTATATATAACGAGCCATGCGAAAATGGCTTGTTCATTTTGTTAAGTTCGGTTATAAGGCTTGATCATTTTGCTTATGTTCAGTTATATTTTACTATGGTTTATGCTTAATTTGGTAAGTATACTTTGTGACATATAGGATTGATGTTTGGTTCTAAGTTGTAATATGCTATGTATATGTTTGGTTGTGGTTCTGATGTTTTGGCTATTATATGTGTTTATATGTAAATTATGATTAGTATGTTATGTGAGTACATGAAACCTTAATCAAGTTTATATGTGTTATGTGTATTGAAAATGGTTGAAGATTTTGGATATGTATAAATGCTTGATTCAACCCTAGTTTATGCATGGATAAAAGTGAATGTGAATCGGTTGATATGTTTAGTTGAGGCAATATTTGGTAGTTTGGTATTAAAGAATATTAAGTTGTACACAATCATGGTTGGATTTTATTTTGATATATATATGTTATACGGTATGAATTGTTTTTGTGAATGGTTTATTTATTTTTGAGTTAATGAATAGCAAGTTTGCTTTGAGTTATATTGTGGTAAAAGTATAGTATATGCATTTAACATGATTTGGCTTATATTTTTAATAACATATGTTGTAATAAATTTGATATGATACAAATCTTAAAAAAAGTATACTTAAATGCTTAGTCAAATATATGGTTTTTAATTTAATTATAATGAGGATATTTGTTTTGTTGTTTAATAGGTAATAATATCATGTTTTTATTTGGTTACGACATGTGAAAATGTTGTACAAATTATGTTTAATATATATATAATTATATATATTAGTTTAGACCTTTAAAATGGATAGACTTGTAAATTGATTGAATAAAGTTAAAAGTGAACAATTTTTAATATATATATTTGTTGAACATAGTTGCATTCGGCTAAATACATTGAAAGATGACCAAATGTAAGGTGACTTGTAGTAAATCATGATGATAATATGAGTATTTTTTTATGTGATGCATAAATGTCTTACTTAATAATTGATGAATGTTGAGCAGTGTATAGGTCAGTCCCTAAATTATGATTATAAACTAGTTGATTAAGTGGTAATGTACATGTGCCGAATATGATAAGATTCAGTTGATAAGATTATTTGTACCTGGTTTTCGTGAGTTCTATAAATGTATGATTTTTTTTTAATATGAGTTTGAAGTGTACTGTAATTTGTATGTTTTACACATTCTATATGTTGCATTAAACTTTATATTCGGCTGAGGTTTTTTTTTAAAAAAAAAAGAGAGACCAAATGAGTAGTAATTCAATTTATAAGGAAACATGATTATTTTTTTTAACAAAACAGGGTTCGAGTATGAAATGAGATGTTTGTTTAATGTTACTGTTCTTGAAATTTTACTTTGTGGTTTAATTATTATTATATATATATGTATTCAAAATGATCTAAGAGTTTATGTAATTGTTTGGAAGTTGTGTCTGGTCCGGTAATGCCTCGTAACCCCATTTCGGTGATGGATTCAGGTTAGGGGTGTTACATTTGATTGGTATCAGAGTTACAGTTTAGTCGGTTCTAGGACTAACGTAGCACGTGTGAGTCTAGCTATACATGCCATAATTATAAACTGCAATAGTGTGATGATTCCTAACAATTAAAAAAATGTGTTTTCTTATAGAAATGGATCCCGATTGAGTTGTAACGAATGACATAGAAGATAATGCGCCCGCTCCTATTCAGGAGGCAACGCCGGCTAACTCTAGGCCGATTTTAGATAGTATAGAGGGAGAGGTTAAGCAAGCCTTCTCCAGTTAATGAATGAGTGGTTCACGGAATTTATTCGAATGAATTTGGCTGCTCAACAACCTCTACCCCCTCAAGTTCCTGTAACTTCCCAAGTTATGCGAAAAGAAAAGAAAAGAACAGCTGATTTTGAAGCCAGAGATTCTTGTAAAAGATCATCAGGTAAGACATTTCAGTCAACATCGAAGAAATTCAGGGATGATTTTAGCCGATCAAAGAACACTGTGGGTTTTCTAGATGTGATCAAGACAGACCACATGTGAGTTCACGAGCCATTTCGATTGCTAGTGTTGGTGATGTTCGGTCGAAACAACCTAAGTGCGGACATTGTGGTAAACAACATCCCGGTAGTTGTAGATTGCTTAATCGGGCCTATTTTAAATGTGGATCGATGGATCATTTCATTCGTGAATGCCCTGAATTAACTGAACAAAACACCAAACAGAATGAGAGATCGAGAAACGTGTCAGCTCGAGGCAGACCACCCAGAAAAATTGGTAATGTGAGTAATAGTCAGAAAGAACTAAAAACACAACAATACAATCTGAGGCTCGTGCACCTGCCAGAGCTATTGCTATATGGGCATGCGAGGAGGCTTCATCCTCAGATATTATCACTGGTATATTTACTCTCTATGGTATTATCGTTATTGCATTAATTGATTCTGATTCAACTCATTTTTTTAATTATGTGAGACTTTAGTATTCAGTAAGATTTTGCATGTTGAGTCTACTGAGTTTATGATTAGAATATCAAACCCTTTTAGGCCGGTGTGTTATGGTTGATAAAGTGTGTAAGAATTGTCCCTTGATGATTCAAGATTCGTGTTTTCCGGCTAAATTGATGTTGTTTCCATTTGATGAGTTCGACATAATTCTGGGTATGGACTGGTTAACTTTGCATGATGCTGTCGTAAATTGCAAAAGAAAGACTATTGATTTGCAGTGCCAGAATGATGAGATTATTCGAATTGAATCTAATGATTTGAATGGATTACCAGTGGTGATATCTTCGATGTTAGCTCAGAAATATGTGAGAAAAGGTTAAGAAGCTTATTTTTCCTATAAGCTTGATGTAAAGTGGTCGAAAGGAAGATTGAATCAGTACCTGTTGTATGTGAGTACTTGGATGTGTTACCTGAAGAATTGTCGGGTTTGCCATCTATTCGAAAAGTTAAGTTCGGTATTGAGTTAATGTTAGGAACAACTCCAATATCGATAGCTCCGTACAGAATGGCACCTACTGAATTAAAAGAATTGAAAGCTTAGTTGCAGAAGTGACAGATAAAGGTTTCGCACGACTGATTTTCTCCCCTTGGGGTGCACCTGTGTTATTTGTGAAAAATAAGGATGGAACTATGAGAATGTACATCAACTATAGACAGCTCAACAAGGTGACTATAAAGAATAAGTATTCGTTGCCTTGGATTGATGATTTGTTTGATCAACAGAAAGGGCCCACAGTGTTTTCGAAGATAGATTTGAGATCAAGCTACTATCAGTTGTAAGTTAAAGACTCTGATGTGCCAAAGACTACTTTCTGAACGAGGTATGGACACTATGAGTTTTTGGTTATGCCTTTCAAATTTACTAATGCACCTGTTGTTTTCATGGATTTGATGAATTGGATCTTCAGACAGTATTTGGATCGGTTTGTGGTTGTGTTCATAGATGACATATTGATCTATTCCCATGATGAAACTGAGCATGCTGAACATCTGATACTTGTGTTACAGACTTTACGAGATAAACAGTTGTATGCAAAGTTCAGTAAATGTGAGTTATGGTCACGCAAAGTCAGTTTTCTGGGCCATATTATATCAGCATCGGGTATTCGAGATGATCTGAGTAAAATTTTAGCTATACTTGATTGGAAACCTCTGAGAAATGTTTTCGAAGTCTGAAGTTTTCTGGGATTTTTCGGTTATTATAGACAGTTCGTGAAAGGTTTCCCTATGATTGCAACCCCGATGGCAAAGCTGTTACAGAAAGATGTTAAGTTCGAGTGGTCAGAAAAGTGCCAAAAAAGTTTCGGTCAATGAAATCCCTTTTGATCGAAGCTTCAATGCTAGTTCAGTCAGAATCAGATTTATAATGCTAAAAAAGAAATAAAAAAATGATGATGATGATTTGTTAGCAAAATGAGCGCAATGTAATTCGAATATTGGTTCAGGATTCAGAATTGATGCTGAGGGTTGTTTGAGGTTTAGAATCGAGTATGTGTCTTAAGAAAATTCAGAGTTTATTCAGATGATTTTGAAAGAAGTTCACAGTAGTCGGTTATCTGTTCACCTGGGTAGTATGAAATGTTTACTGATCTAAAACAGCTATACTGGTGGTATGGTATGAAACGATACATTTCTAACTTTGTTTCGAAATGTTTAGTCTGCCAGCAAGTAAAAATCGAGCATCAAGTACTTTTTGGATTGTTTTTGGCTGATCATGATAGTTGAATGGAAATGGGATAGAGTCATGATGAATTTTAAATTCAATTTACCATTGACATTGAGTAAGAAAGATGCAATGAAAGAAAATTATCCAAATCTATTCATCGGTAATATTTTCAAGGACGAAAATCCCTAAAGGAGAGAGAGTTGTAACAGCCTAATTTAGACCCTAATCGGAACGGTGGTTTCAGGACCACGAATTCGAGTTAAAAAAAATATTTAAAAATTATTTTCTATATTTATTTTGTGTGAATTTATATCTGTGAAATTTTCATGATTTAATTTTATCGTTTGAGTGTCTGATTAAATAAAAGGGCTTAATCGCGTAAAATGAAAACTTGATAGTTTAATGTGTGAGGACCAAATTGTTGATGTCTTTACAATATGAAGCCTTTATGTTGTAATTGGGCCATTATTAGTATTAGTGGACGGCAAAAGACATGTTATAAATGATAATATAAAATTTTAACTAAGGTTAATTTAATAAATTAATAATATAAGTTAATATAATATAAAACATATCATAAAAAAAATGAAAGCCATTTATGTTTCTTTGTTCATCAACCGAATACAAAAGAAAAGAAAATAGAAGTTAGGGTTCGGTCATCTCTTAAGCTCAATCAAGGTATGTGTTTAGCTCGGTTTTTGATAATTTTTACGTTTTTGAGATCGTTGCTAAGTTATCTTTATGACCCATGCTTGAATTTTTGATTTTGATGAATATTTTGAGTTATTCAATTGTTGAAAGCTTGTGATTTTTGTTGTTTGATGTTGAAATATGAAAGATATGTTTTGGGTTAACATGTTTTGTATTGGAATTTTTGATGATTTTGAGTAATTAGGACTAAATTGCAAAAATAATAAATTGAGGGACTAAAATATAAAATAAATGAAATATACGGACTTGTATGAGCACTAGGAACATTCAGCCTAACATGGGTGTAGTAAAATTTTGCATATTTTGTGTTTTGTGCAATAGGGACTAAATTGTAAAAAGTGTAAAATGTAATAGTCTAATTTAGACCCTAATCGGAACGGTGGTTTCAGGACCACGAATTTGAGTCAAAAAATATTTAAAAATTATTTTCTGTGTTTATTATGTGTGAGTTTATATGTGTTAAATTTTTGTGAATTAATTTTGTCGTTTGAGTGCCCGATTAAATAAAAGGACTTAATCGCGTAAAATGAAAATTTGATGGTCAATTGTAAAAGGGTAGAATTGTTGTTTTATTTTTAAGTGGAGGCATTTAAATTGCAATTAGACCAAAAAATATTAAGTGTGGACGGTTGTAGACAACCATTATAATTGTTTCATATTTTATTTTAAAGGTTAATTAGGTCAATTAAATAATATGTTAATATATATGTTATAGTATATATCATAAATAAAATAAGCTTTCATATATCTTTCTTCTTTCCAAAATAACAAAATAAGAAAAGAAAGAAACAAGTTAGGGTTCGGTCATTAGTAAAGCTCAATTAAGGTATGTAACTAGCTCGGTTTTTGATAATTTTTATGTTTTTGCGATCGTTACTTCGAATACTATCCGACCCATGCTTGAATTTTTTATTGTGATGAATATTTTGAGTTATGTCATTGATGAGATATTGATATTTTTGTTTTTTGATGATGAAATATGAAAGATATGTTTTAGATTAACATGTTTTGTATTGGAGTTTTTGATGTGAGATTTTGCATATTTTGTGTTTTATGCAACAGGGACTAAATTGTGAAAAATGTGAAATATCAGGGGTAAAAGTGTAATTTTCCCATTTGTGTGTTTTTGAATGAATTTGATTGAATATTTGATTAAATAAGTTTAATTTATATCAATTTAGATCAAGAAAAGAGATTGGACCGGGGGAAGACCAAAATAGTCGAGTAATCGATTAATACTGTTCGTCGATATTCGAGGTAAGTCTTTAGGCAATTAAACATCGTTAATTTGGAATTTAACTTAATTTAATATGCTGATTTGGAATTCATAGATTGATAATAGAGTTAGTCGAATATGATTAAGAATGGAAATAATGTATTTGAGATTAATTCGACTGAGTTATAACATTTGAAAGTTCGTATGAACTATATGGAATATCTAGAATTTTCGATATATGATTTGTTTATGTAATAGCTTTATAATAGTGATATTTAGACTTTGAGCTTAACAAGCATCGTGCTAGTGAATTAAATCGAGCTTTATGCCTAGAAGGCTTATTGCCGGTGTATAAAATCAGACTTCCTTGTGCCAGTGTGTGATAGAGGCTTAGGCCTAGCAGGCCTTATGCTGGTGAATTATTATAAGTTTATGCCTAAAAGGCTTTATGCTGATGTAGTTATTGAATACATTTAACGAGCTAAATGATTAGGTATGAATTAGCTTGATGTTTACTTGAGTTAAGGTAAATAAGTAACTTGATACTTATTACTAATTATGTGTGATACAAATGAAGATTACATGTGAATTTAGTATGTGTATTCGGCCATGTAAATAAATGGCATGAATATTGTAGAATTGATTCTTGGATATGTGCATATATGTGATCATGTATATTCGGCCATATGAGTGGTATATGTACATGATGTTATATTATGGTTCTTGAGCTTATATAAATGCTTATGTGTATGTTTGATTATATTCAGCCATTTTGGCTTTGAAAGCTGAATAGTATTAGGTCAAATTGATTAAATGAGTATTCGGCCAAGGTAGATTTCGTGTATGAAAATGTGTTATTTATCTCATTTGTAGATTTGAGGTTAAGTTTGATAATGATAATGAAATTTGGATTAGCTTAAAACGAGTTGATTATATCATTGGGATGTTTATTTGCTTATGACTTACTAAGCTTCTATAGCTTACTTTGTGTTTTCATGTTCATTCTATTTTATAGATGAAACACCCCTCACCCGTATCCAATGTCGGGACGGGGCTCGAGGCGTTACTGGACTTAAACGTTCACAAACATACAAAATCTAGTCACCAAATTTTGCCCAAAATTAAAACTTTTCAAACACATGCATATCGTCCCTTATACAGGCTTTCGAGACCTAAAACAAATATTGGGGTGGTTTGGGACAAAACCAAAAACATTCGATAAACTTTGGGAAACTTAACAATTTTCTAGCTTTGGAGAGTCACACGCCCGTGTGGGTGGGGCCGTGTGGTCACACACACCCGTCTGGCTTAGGACACGCCCGTGTCCTCAGCCCATGTAACTCTCTGTTTATGACATCAGCAACCGTTTAAGGGCACACGACCAAGGCACACGCCCATGGCCAGAGGCTGTGTCCTCCACACGGCTGAGACACACGACCGTGTCTATCCCGTGTGGTCAAGACTTAGGCTAATTTCCAAGCCTTTTTGTCATATTTACATGCGCACACATACACGATTTCAATGGAATTCATCATTAGCTCGTTATTATGCATTAGTTCCACCTACTCATGATAAACTAGTCAAGCTACATCACAAAACATTAACACATATCATGGATAAATAGGCTTACAAGTCAAAATCATTATGAGCCACATCACATGGCTATAATCAACAAATCAATATAAGCCAATACCTTTGGCTAATCACAACAATAATCATCATAGAAAAACTGAGTCCCTATACATGCCACTCACAAGAAAACATTTAACATACACATGCCAATACTCTAAGGATAATGGCTCGATAGTGTGATGCTGCTTGAAAATAATAAGCAATGCGATAACATGCTATTTTCATATTCTTTCTATTTATTCAAATTCCAGCTAAGTTGTTTTCCCAAGATATAGTCATTAAATTATTTATATCTGGAGGTACGAAACTTCAAATTAAGATCCGTTAATTTCACCAAAAACTAGACTCATATCTCTTCTTACCATAAAATTTTCAGAATTTTTGGTCTAGCCAATAATTACAGTTTATTCTTTAAACTTTCCCCTATTTCGCTGTCCGATAGCTTCGACCTCTATCTACTAAAAATCAAATATCTCATAGTACGAGACTCAGAAAATGTTCCTGTCTCTTTATTTGAAAATAGACTCACTAAAGATTTCAGTTATATGAATTTTAACTCACAATTATTTTGTACAATTTCTAGTGATTTTCCAAAGTTGAGACAGGGGAGTCTGGAATCACTCCGACTCTATCTCACAATAATTCATATATCTTATAATACAAAATTCTTTTTCTTGCACTGTTTCCTTTATGTGAAACTAGACTCATTAAGATTTAATTTCATATTTTATTAATCTTATAACTAAATTTCCACTATTTTTAGTGGATTTTCAAAGTTGGACCAATGTTGCTGTCCAAATCTGTTTTGGTACAATATAATGATCACTATCATAAGATCATTTCCAACTATCATGAACTTACCATTTCATGGATCCCTTACTCATTTTTTTTCACAATGCAGCTCAATATAAAAGTTATTATTTCTCATGGGCACACTTAGTCATACATTCCAAGTATAGGATAATTCCATATCACATGCACTCAATCATCAAATCAGTCTCATGACAATGCACCATATAAATTTGTCTTAGAAGAGCTCATCATTCAATATTTCATTTTGTAGATATATCTCATATTAATCATGTTGAGTTTTTAGAAATCCTGATGGATTATCCATTTACCGTCAATTCACAAGAATGATCATTTCAGGTATGCACTCCTGCGAACCTCACATTTTACGGCGGGATTACCAGTCCAGGATAAATCCCCCGTATCGTAGACTCATATGGTGATGTCGAGATTACCAGTCCAGGCTAAATGCCTTTTAGCGACAAACACCCTTACTGATTTTAGATCTGAATTGCCAGTCAAGGCTAAATTCAGACCCTAATCAGATTACCCGTCCTGGCTAAATCCATAATGTACAAATATTCTTCGGGAGGCTAAATCACTCAAGGAACACCCGTCCGGGCTAGATCCTTTCTATATTTGAGATCAACGAATTACTCGTCCGGGCTAAATCCTTTTTGCAACACATACAGGATCTCAATATCACATGCAACATGGTTCATCAATTGAACTTCCTTTCCAACCTCAACCGATACATTTTTCAACATGTCATTGTTAATGGTGTATTTCATGGATTTTCATGCCATTAACAAATGAATTTTCATAGATTCACAAATCAAGAAATTAGGCATATTATGAGTTTACTTTAAGTTATCCGAACTTATTTGTCGAAATCTCATCAGGTACAACCATGTAGCAACTCATATAACCCATGTAATATTAATTTAACATTCAATTCAGGTAACAATAATTTGCCATTCTATTTTATATGACACAACAAACATCACATTTTCCATATCATACACACCATCCATCAACTTCTCCTAAACATATTGAATCACACAATTTATGCCATATCAATAGAGAATTACAGTTCAAACATGGTATTGCATTATTATTAACACACGAACTTACCTCGATCCAGAAACGACAATTTACCATTTTAGTCCATAACCTCGTATTTTCTCGATTTAAGCCCAAATCTCGATTTCCTTGATCTATAATATCACATTTAGCCTACTAATTAGTAACACTATTCATATGGGTCTAAAAATCATATTTTTACAAATTTGCATTTTGACCCTAAACTTTTGCATATTTGCGTGTCCGACTCTAAATCACCCATTGGATAATTCTTTTAATGAGATTTTAATCATCAAAAAGCATAAACTGTCACTTCAAATTCTTGTATTAAAACACATTCCAATTCGTTCAATAGTGCATTACTGAAAAATCATGAATTCTTTACTCAATTCAAACAGAACCCAGAACCAGTGCTTTGGTTAATAACACCTTCAACTGTTTTCAACTTTACTAACATGCAACGGACCATTCAAACTTTCACAAATGTGATAACTTTATCAATAGGAACATCTTTAACTCATAACAACATCATTCAATTAGAACAAATCTAATAGGTATACCTCTGTATCATACTTTCTAGAATATGAACTCTTCCTTCAAATTGTTCGTCTATTCACCCATAAATGTACAAGATTTATTTTCTTACCTGAGGATAAACTTAAATGCATATAACTCAAATTACCTTTCATCTTATTAGCTCACTCAAATAAAAACAACTGAGTCGTTCTCAACTATCAAATAATAACTTATTAAAATACTCCTTTCTTCATACTGTTAAACAACTCAAACATACAATCTTTTATAATTCCTTTAACATGCTAATCAAAGATCTTTGCAATTACATTAGCTCAAGAAAACAAAATATCCTGATTAAATTCATTGACCTTAATCAAACTTACCTGAGAAAAGAAAACCATCATACAATTTGAGCTTGAACTTCCACTATCTATACCTTGGCCGATGTCAATTCCTTTCATGAGAATTAGAGAAATCCTAATACAGAATCACCACGTTCCTATGATCGAACCAGAAATACACTCATAATAGACATAGTTATCACAAGCCAAAGAACACACTTTAAAGATGAGCCATGATTGATAATTTACGAAATAAGAGTGATGAGAAGACCGAGACAAAGAAATCAAGATGCGATACCATACTGGAAGTCCAAGAATATAATTCATAAAAAAATAATAAAGCTATTGATGATTTCTCAGAGCCAGAAGAAAAACAATGCTTACGCGCTCTAGAATCAGTTGTAACAGAGATAATATATTTTCCAAGTATATAAAGTATATATATAAAACAAAAATACATCCAGTAGAAATAGAATGATAGCCTTACATAAATTTTCACCATCAACTTTTAGTCCAAGCATAATAGAATAGAATCCCAATGAGAGAGATAAGATATGTTGATCATCAACCAACCAGAACAACAGTGCTTTCATCTAATATTATAACCAGCTAACATTCTTATATGATAAGAATTTCATCAGAAAACGAGTAATCACATTTATCTCTGAGGATAAGTGAATATATAAAATACCCAAAAGAGATCATCATAATCTATTCAATTTCAACTGTTACACTCAGACATCTTTACGATTTAAATATTATTTCTTTGACTAATTTTGTCATCCCTAATCTCGTATTATTCTATTCACTAATGAAAATCAATCCGAAAAAAAATTCCAGCAAATACATACTTTAGACATCATACCTAAATAAGTTTATTAGCCGAGATTAACTTTTTCTTTAACCGTGACATTACGAAATCTGAATGATCTTTAGAATAACCTGACAACTTTTCCAAACTGTAGTCACTTGCCAAACTATTCTCAACTCCAACTACATTATTTGTTATTCCTTCACTGAACTCTTTAGTCTCTCACTTGTGATCTCATTCAGCATAAAGCTCGTGAAGTTTCGTTATAAAATACCACATTGGTAAGGGGGTGAGGTCGTAAAGCCTCTAACTCGACTCTCATATATACACACATGTGACTTAACATTCATCATTATTATAATATCATCACATTTATACAACTTACTTCAGGCAAATTAACATACATATTTATGTTAAACGGACTTTTCGATTATCTTATTCAATCAAGTGCACTTATACAGACATTCCATAAATTTTGAGTAAGTTTACTTATCACATTCACTTAATCAAACAAGTCAGGTACATAACATCATATGAATGCCAAACAAACATGGATGAGTTTATCACAATATAAATTGTCATTTCGTTTCATAAAATCACCATAATCCATCGAAACACAATGTTCAACCAAAACAATGACATTTTACCCATATTTCTCAACTCAAGGTTATTTCATTTTGTACATCATCACATACATATCATGAACTCTTATTCATACCTTTCCAAGTTTCGACTCATCACAAACACATTTTCAAATATCTTAGGATCACTTTCATCATTTTCGAAAGTAGCTCGGTTGGAAACCATCTTTGTCTCAACAAAATAATTTCATTAGAGTCAGGAGAAATCACACTATCACAGGTTATATATGGCATGTATATCCAGACTCTCACACATGCTAGGTTAGTCTGAGAATTGACTAAATCATGGCTCTAATACCATAAAATGCAACACCCCTTACCCATATCCAACGCTAGAATAGGGTACGTGTAACAGCCCAATTTAGGGCCTAGTCAGAACAGAGGTCTCGGGACCACAAATCTAAAGTTTGTAAAATTATTTTTATTACTATTCTGAGGTTATAATATGATTATATTAGTGTACAAAAAATTTGGCGAGTTAATTTTGATGTTGTGAGCCCTATTGCGAAAAAGGACTAAATCGCATAAAAGGTAAAAGTTGCATTTTAGTGCCCAAATGTGTTAAATAGCTAGAGAACAAAATTGGGGGATTTTAAAGGGCAATGAGACCCTTTTTAAACAAGCTGGCCAGCCATGAGATGAATTGAAATAAATAGTCAAAAGTTTAAGTAACTAATGTCATGATTTGGTGATAAAATAATGCCTAAAGCCTATCTACTATTTTTCTTCTTCTCCATCTTTTCTCTCCACTGAAAATATAAAAAAATATGGAGGTTTGAAAGATAAAAAATTGCAGCAACTTATTCCTCTCATAATGTAAGTGATCTTGATGATTTTCTTGATGATTTTTACATTTTTGGAATACTTGTATTATGGGCTTTCAAATGAGAGGACTACTTTGCAAAATGGTGATAAGTCTAGGGTTTCACCATGTGAATGTTCATTTTATTTTATAAAATTTTATGGAAGAATATGAGTCTTAGAAGAGTTCTAAACAACTTTTGTGAAAGGTGTTAGCATGAAAACACCTAAAGGGACTATTTTGCATAAGTTGCAAAATAGGTCTTAAGTGTGTGAAATAGTTGGATTTTGGGGTATCTACAAGAGTAGAAAGAGTTTGGCTAGGCTTGAAATACGAAAAAATTTGATAAAAAATGATTTTCGATCATAGGGGTAAAATGGTCATTTTGCCAAAGTTTAGGGGCAAAATGGTCATTTTACCTAAGATGTGAATTTGTGGTAGCCTATTTATAATTAGTGACTAAATGAGTGCATTTTGTTATTTTAGATCAAGTTTTGCCAAATCTGAACCTAGATCAGGGGAAAGCCAAGCAAATCGACTAAACCAACCAATCGAGTACATTTTGTAAATCGAGGTAAGTTGTACTTAAATGATACAACTATATTAGTACATTTTGTAAATCGAGGTAAGTTGTACTTAAATGATACAACTATATTATTAATATATGTGTTTAGGTTGTCACTGAATGGATATAGCATGAATTGCTTGATTTCGTATTGAGAATGCATAAAGACAATGAAATGATAGAACTCTCGTTAGAACACTAGGTAATATACCGAATATTCTAGTTGTGAAATTTGGATCACTTGTGTGAGCTAGAGCAAGACATGTCTGGGACATGCTTCGGCCACATTATGATAGCCAGTGTAAGACCATGTTTGGGACATGGCATCGGTATTGAGATGAATGCTAGAGTAAGACGTGTCAGGGACATGCATCAGCCTTGATAATGATAGTCAGTGTAAGACCATGTCTGGGACATGGCATTGACTTGAGATGTGAGCCAGTGTAAGACTATGTTCGGGACATAGCATCGGCACCTTGCCTCTAGATTGAGGTTCATAGAAGGATCGGCAATGTACCGAATGGTTCAATGGTGTAAGTATGTTTGCGAGTTAATAATGAAAACATAATCATGTTGCCAAATTGGTACGTATGAGAAATGAGCTCATTAGAGAGCATATGACTCGTATGGATGGTAATGAGTAAGTCATACTTATGCTTATCCTTATGTTAAGAGCATGATGATTATTGATGAATTGTTGTTGTATGTTTATTTATATGCAACTTACTAAGCTTTTATGCTTACCCTCCTTCCTTTCCATTTTCTTATAGTGCCGTCTATTTAGCTCGAGGATCACTTGGAGTTAGAGATATCGATCACACTATCGTTCGAAACTTTTGGTATAGTTGGATTTGTAATTTTGAATATGGCATGTATAGGGCTTAGACTTGATTATTTTGTGTCCTTAAGCATTGGCCTAATGTGTAGGCTTGGGATAAGTCCCACACTTTGAATTTGGTCTTGATGTTGACTATTACTCATTTTATATATATGCAAAGATGATATTTCTTTGGTTGAGTAAATTGCCTCATGAAAGAATGCTCATTGTAGCTGGGATATTTCTTTAGTTGAGTAAATTGCCTCATGAAAGAATGCTCATTGTAGCTGGTTTGGTTGTGTGGTTTAGATTAGAATTGGTAAAGGTGGAGTTAGTGTCAATTGATGTAGGTAAGGGTGGCAAAAAGGCTTAGTAAATAGCCTTATTTTGCCCACACGGGCAGGCACACGGGCGTGTGCCTTGGCCGTGTGACATTATGGGTATGTTGACGTCAGAAACAGAATACCCAGGTTTCTACACACGGGCTACGCCATGGGCGTGTCATGGTCGTGTGAAGATCACAAATAGAGAGCTCCATAGGCCATAAACATGAGCGTGTTGAGGCCCTTTGAGGGACACGGGATAGGGACACGGGCATGTGTCCAAGCCGTGTGAAGTCTGCACTTAATTTATGAAAAATTTTGAAAATTAATTGGCCACACAGGATTGTGCCCTATACCCACATGGGTGTGTGAAGTCTTTAAGTGTGAATTTTTCCAAGTTTTCCTTAAGTTCTCAGTTTGTTTCCAAACCACCCCGAATGCATGTTTTGGGCCTCGTAAGTCATACGATAAATAGTATGTATGTGAAATGAAAAGTTTTAAATTGATCAAAATTTTACAGCCCGGTTTTATATAGTTGGTTGAGTTTAAGCCCGGTAGCACCTCAAACCCTGTCCCAGCGTTAGACACGGGCGAAGGGTGTTACAGTACGAGGCATTACCGGACTTATACACAAGTAATCACACAGAATCGAGATGTAAATTTCCATCCAAATTTAAAACTTTTCATATACATTCATATCGTCCCTAGAACGAGCCTATGAGGCCCAAAACATGCTTTGGAAGTGGTTCGAGACTAAACCGATAACCTTAGAAAACTTTACGACACTTGGAAAATTTTTGCTAAACCAGGGGTCACACGCCCATATGGCTTGGGACACGCTAGTGTTGGCAGGCCGTGTGGTCACGGACACTCGTATCCCTAACCCGTGTAACTCTCTGTTTGTCACCCAAGAGCAAATTGAAGTCACTCGGCCATGGCACATGTCCGTGTCTCGAAGCCTTGTCCTTCACCGGCTGAGACACACGATAGTGTCTCATACCCGTGTGCTCGATACTAAGCACACGACCGGATCACACGCCCATGGGGCTCACCGTGTGTCACACACGGTCTAGACACATGCCCGTGTGTCTACCCGTGTGGACAAAAACAAGGCTATTTACCAAGCTATTTTTCCAACCTTATTCACATATACAGTTACCCCATTTCAAAGGCACAAGACAACACATACTTGGGCAACCAAAACATCCACATTCATGGTTAAAACATATCAACTCAATGTCTTTATCTAACACATTCACTACATTTATTAAGCCCTAAATCAAACATACAAATTTCACATTCATTAGGCTTCATTCAATTACTATCTAGTTACCAAATTATACTCAAATTCCTAATCTCATCAATAGGTCACAATTCCAAACAGTACACAATGATGCCATAAATCACATTTCCAAATATTTCACATTCACCAAGCATACCATGATCATATCACCATAGACATTGACACATATATGAATATAATTAGGCTTACAACCATGTTGCCAATATAAGCCAACTTACATGGCCAAATAGCAAAACAAGCCTTTGATGATTACAAGTCATTACATTGGCTAAAATCATATGACGCATATAACAAAATGACCAAGTCCCTATACATGCCATAACTCAAAATACTTGAATTTATCAATACCCAAAATGATAGCTTTATAGTATGATAGGATCTCCGGCGATCTCCAACCCGAGCTAGATTGACGGCACAATAAAATATGGGAAAGGAAGAGGGTAAGCTATATAGCTTAGTAAGTCCGTATAAAAATAATAAGCAACTCTTACCAATCATTTACCAAGTCTACAATATAACACAAAACAAAATAGTATAAATTGCTATAAACCTCATAGTTATAAATTATTCAGTCACATTGTTTACTATATCAATTTGCAAGCATAATTTAACATGTCTTGACTTCAGCCTAACAACCGTAATCTCTCCATTATAATCGATTACCACAATTTATTTCAACCCTCATAATAACATGCCCATTAATTATGAGTATTCACATTTCAAGCATATATTTTAACATCTTTCAATCGTTCCAAGTTCATATCTTCTCATACTTTCATAATCATTTTAATAGGCAATTATACCAATCTTTCCTTTTTCTCATTCCGATAGATCACAATTTGTGCGAATAAAACATGCTATATCATAACTCAATTTGGCCCGAAAACCAATTACACAATCGCCAACCGAATTTACCATGTATTTCATACATCACAAATATACACCAATAATCACAAGGCTTTCACAAAAAAATATTCTCATGGAAACCATGAATTCACAATATCATGAAGTCAATGCTTATAAACTTTATGTACCTACCTGTACTAATTCGTAACACTTACTTTCTCTTTCTCTTCTTTGACATACCCATTAAATTACCCATTGAACCACTTGGAATACTAGATGATACTCGAGAATCTCGTACATACAATACCGTACCAATGCCATATCTCAGATATGGTCTTACATGTAATCTCGTATCGATGCCAATAGCCCAGCTATGGTCTTACACGAAGTCTCATATCGATGCCATATCCCATATATGGTCTTACAGGTAATCTCAGTAACCCTAATGTCATGACATTTGTATCCAATCTATTCCTAAGGTTCAACTGGGATTTCATACTTGTTGAAACTTTGTCGAATACATCCAAAGGTCAATCACAATTCATACAATAATAAATCATTTAAAGCATAATTAAAACAATGCATTATTTACATACAAACTTACCTCGGGAAAAAAATGGCGAAAAGGGCCTAACCGTCAAATACTCGTTTTTCCCACGTTCTAATTTTGAACCTCATTTTTCTTGATCTATAATATGACATTTAACTTATTTAATGATTATACTATTCAAATCAGCCCAAAATCACATTATGGTAAAAATTACATTTTTGCCCCTAAAGTTTAACATTTTTACATCTTACTCCTTAGGCTCGTAAAATGAAATGTACTCAATTTCTTCAATACCCATACCTAGTTGAACCTTATACAAGCTTATAGCAGCCCACATTTTTCTTTTATTTGCATTTTAACACCCATTTTACAACTTTTTACAAATAAGTCTTTTTTAGGCATTTTCATCGAAAATCACTTAGCAAAAGTCATTTCTCAAACAACTAATGTAACACCCTTTACACGTATCTAATGCCGGGACAGGTTTCGAGGCGTTACCGTACTTAAAAATTCACAAACATGTAAATTTGGGTCACAAAATTTCGTCCAAAATTAAAATTTTTCAAACACATGCATATCGTCCCTTATACAGGCCCTCAAAGCCTAAAACATACTTCGGGGTGGTTCAGGACTAAACCGAGAACTTTCCATAAAATTTGGACAACTCAACAAATTTTCTTACTTTGGAGAGTCACACGCCCGTGTGGGTTGGGCCGTGTGGTCACACACACCCGTGTGGATTGGGACACGCCCATGTCCTCAACTCGTGTAACTCTCTGTTTGTAACGTCAGCAAAACAATTTGAATCACACGGCTAGGCCACACACCCGTGTGCTAGGCCATGTCCTCCACACGACTGAGACACATGGCCGTGTCTCTGCCCATGTGACTAACACTTAGGCTATTTTCCAAGCCTTTTTGTTGGTTTAATCCTTCACATATTTAAATACATTCTAAACACATACAATGTAGCATCAAGTAAATGTTTAAATATCCTCCATTAAGACTCAATTGTAATATTCGTATATCATCATACATGTGTTTTGCTAAAATATTCATATATCATCATACATGTGTTTTGCTAACTCATTTTATACCAATTCTAAACACACCAATTCACAATCAATTGAACATGTCATTTTGATTATTACTTATACATTTATACCGTGCTTGCCTAAGTCATTCCACACCAATTTCATGTTCAAGCATTATTGACTTATTGTCATATCACACTTTTATTTTCTGATTATGACCACTTTGTTTGGTCATAAGACATTCATCAAGCACACATACTGTAATACTAGAAATAGAAAAATTCAAAATTTAAAATTAAGTGAAGTTGGTAACCTATTTTGACTAGAAATAAGATAAAATAAAACAAAAGACTTCATTTTTTTACCATTCATCATGTAACACCCCAAACCCGGCCCAGACGTTATGGCCGAATCTGGCGCATTACATTGAAGTGTTTTATCGAAAACCTTATTTTCATTGAAAACCCTTCCTTAAAATGAGAAACCTTCATTAACTTATAAAAACTCCTTTCAATTGTGAAAGCTTGTGTAAAACATATGATTTATGAAAACCTGTCATTTTAATAAAATTTAGTTACGAAAACGTAGAAAAACAAATTATGATTTAGGGAACCCATGCTCAACTCCTCATGATTACAACGCATAAAAATAATAATCCACATAATAACAAAAGGGAAGGCCTTATCACATTCCAATCTGAAATTACTTAATAAACTAGAAACTATATGCTTTTAAAAAAAAAAACAAGTCCAAGTCATCTTGCTAGCTGGCCACCTCAGAGTCCCTCCAAACATCGAACCTACTATTGAGCATCACCTGAGAAAAATAAAAGAGGGGGTGAGTTTTCGAAAACTCAGTGTGTACAACCCTCGACGAGTAACTAGCATTCATCAGTCACCATAAAATCATACATGCAATGCAATGCAATGCAATGCAACCCACCCCAAATAATCCAACCGATACACATCAACTCCGTCCCCTGGTACACATCATGTGGGGATATAAATATCGACCCATCCAACTGATACACATCAATGGTAGCCCGGTTGCGGAACTACCTTCATTGCAGTAAGCTGCCAATCACATATTGGGCTTAACAGCCGTCGGTGGATCCACGGTTGTCAAGCAACCATGTGATCCTTATATACTTCCTCTGTTCCATAATTCCCAACCTGAACGCAACCTAACTAGAATATCGTATGAATGCAGCAGATATACATATAACATCCATAAATCTTACCTTCAACACATAAGGGTATTTTGGTTATTTTTACCCTTAGGGGCATTTTAGTAATTTTTCTTTACTATGATTTTCACTTACCTTGGCCCATTAACAAATCCCGTGAGCTAAGATGAACGAATACTATGCACCAAGTAGGATTCCAAAGAAGAGGAGGTGAGTCATTGAGACCGCTTAAGTACCAAGCTCTCCCTAGATCCAATCCTAGACATGCATAGACCCGTTGTCACACCTTAACCCTATGACTTGTCCACGGTCACCATTAGTTAATTATGTTTTATGTCAGTTTAAGCAGTTATCAGATGCTTGGCCCAAAACCCTTTACAAAGCCCTAACAAATCTACATACATGCACATGGCCCACTAGGCCCAATCTCATTCATATGGCCCCTTAGGCCCAAATCACATTCATTTGGCCCATTAGGCCCAAATCACATTTATATGGCCCACTAGTCCCAATCACTTCCATAGTCATGCTTTCATACGATTTTCCATCACATAACATCAATTACCAATTTTGCCAATTATGGGCCTTACAGCCCATCGGTCCATTAAGCCCATTTTGGCCCGATTGGCCAAACACAGCCCAAGTCCATAGAATCACCCATGGGTCCTCAAATAACCTATCGGTTTCCCCCTTACAAGTGTTCGCACACTCGTAAGACTACCGTAGCCAAACTTTTGACTTTTCGGTATTTCGACTTTTCGGTATTTCAGGATTTACCGATCTACTCTGTGTGTGTAGTGTATGTACACACCTGGTAATAAAGCGTGATGCGATCCTCCTTAGCCACAAACCTAAAATCGATATCACTCAAGGATTAATCTCACATACTTCAAATGCTTTACCAAAAGCTAAAGTCTCACCTTAACCTTACCTGAAACGCCAAGCCTTAATAGCTTTTCCTTGACCACTAACCACGAGTACTTTCTAGATCTGCATTAACCTTTATCGTTAAAACATTATGGGTGACTTGTATCCAACAAATGTCACTCTTTTCTACTAAAGCCTATTCGGCCAACCCTTACCAAAGTATAGAACACTTACTAGAATCTCACACCTAAGGAGCAAATCGGCAGGGATCCAAAAGACTGGGATTCGATACAATCCTACCAAAACCGATTAGAAGAAGTGAGGGACAGAGTAACTGGTACTAGCAAAATCGATTGAGAGAACAAAACACTTAAGCTAGAATTGGCCGAAGTAGAAAGAGTAGTGGCGGCTCAGAGGATATTCAGCTCTTGCGACTTGTATGGCAAAGAGAAATTGTTTAAAACTAGAGGTGAACGAAAAAGAGATCTTGAGTAGAGAAAGAATGGAGAATCAGCACAAAGGAAAAAAGGAAGAACAAGGGATTTTCAACTTTTAGAAAAAGTGTTTTCTGGTAAGAGGGAGAATTCGGCATTAGCCTGGCATCCTCACATCCAGCACTTATATATAAAGTCTATAGCCGAATTTTCCATTCCCTAATTCTCAATTCGGCTCCACCTCTTTGCACTCCCCATCTTCTAATTTCTCTCCCTGATAACTCCTTAATCCCCTCCTCAAATTTCTCCTCTTATCACTCCCTATAGAGTTCATAACCAGCACCACTATTGGCCATCTGTTAAGCAAAAATAAATCCTCCTTTTGAGCAAGGATAGATTCGAACCCAAGCCCCCCTCAATAGCTCAACACGCCACTTGCCTCCTTACCACAGGCTCTTTTTGTATCCAATTCCTCCTTCATTTATTTAAAAACCAACCTTCTTGCCATCAAGGTTCTTTTAACTATTAACTTATAATTTACTTTACCCCTAAATTCGAACTCAACCCTTAACCAAGACCTACTATCATATAATTAACACTTGAGTAGGAATGTTAAGCACAATTTCTATCGAAACTGAAAAAAAAAGGTTTGGGATTCTAGGATTTTTGAGGCGTTACACATCATCTCCATTGAAAATATCAGCAAGAAAGGGGTTTTTGAAGCTTGAAACTTTCATCCATTAAGTTCTCTTATAAGTAAGTGGTTTTGATGACTTTTCTTGATAATTTTTGTACTTTTGAGACCCTTGTAGCTTAATTTAGCTAATAGAGGGACTATTTTGCAATATGGTTACGAGTTTAGGGTTTTTCCATGAGAGCATTTATGTTATGAGCTAAAAATTTAAGGAATAAAATGAGTTATAGTTGTGAAATAAACAACTTTTGTGAAGTGGTTTTCATGAAACCCCTAAAAGGGACCATTTTGTAAAAGTTACAAAATAAGTAGTAAAGGTGTGAAATAATTAGATTTGTGAGTTGCAATAAGCTTAAAATAGGTTCGAATAGGCTTGGTTAATGAGGAAATTTGATGAAAAATTAATTTACGGGCAAAATCATTATTTTATGAAAGTCTAAGGGCAAAACTGTTATTTTGTCAAAATATGAATTATGAAATTTCTTGATTTATGTGATGGTTAAATTAGTGAATTTTATCATTTTAGATCAAGAAATACGAAATCCAGACCTAGACCAGGGGAAGACCAAGCTAGTAAACTAATTCAATCTAGTCGTCCACTTTTTGTATACTAAGGTAAGTTGCACGTAAATATTACAATTCTATTGTTATTATGCAGTAAATTATTGATATTGCATGAAATGTTCGCTTTTGTTATGACTATGCATGATGAAATTTAATGTGGTGAAACTCTCGATTTAACTGTAGGAATAGATCGGATATCCATGCCGTGATACTAGGGTTATGTGAGCCAGTAAGACCATGTTTGGAACATGGCATCGGCATTTAATGAGAGCTAGTGTAAGACCATGTTTGGAATGTGGCATCGGCCTTGTTATGTGAGCCAGTGTAAGACCATGTTTGGAACAAGGCATCAACCTCGATATGAGAGCTAGTGTAAGACCATGTCTGGGACACAGCATTGACCTCAATATGTGAACTAGTGTAAGACCATGTTTGGAACATGGCATCGACACCGATATATGAGAGCTAGTGTAAGACCATATTTGGGACATGGCATCGGCATCTTACCCTTTTATATGAGGCTTATCGAGTATCCATTTATTATTCCAATTGGTTCAACAGCTGATTTAAAGATTATATCACGATTGAGAAAAGTTATGATTATGTTGTAAGTGATACAGGTACCTACACGAAACTCATAAGAATGAGCTCGAGTTGTGTATATGAGTAGAAAGGATGAAAATAAGTAAGTTATGTCTATAGTCATTCGAGAATCTTGTGCAAGTGTATGATATGCTATGAGTATGATATTACTTGGTAAAGTGATGTTAACTATTTACTTGTGACTTACTAAGCTTTATGCTTACTTCCTCACTTTTCCACTTTCATATAATGCTACCAAGCTAGCTCTGGAATCAAGGGACGTCGGAGGCATTGATCACACTATCACCTAAAGTTTTTGTTATAGGTAGTTTAAATGTTTTTAGCGTGGCATGTATAAGGACTTGGTCTTTTTGTTTAGTGTCATGTTGGTTTAGCCACATGTGTTGGCTCATATGGATGTGATATTCATTTTGTATAGGCTATTAATGTTGGCTAATATTGATTAATATTAAATACATTTAATGAAAATTCTCATGGTTTGTGTTGATAAGTTGGAGATGTTGTATGTGATAGGAAATAGCTTTTGATTGATGTATGGATGTCCAGATATTGGGTGATATGGTCATGTGTTTATGTCGTATTGGTAGTGTTTTATGTTTTTTGTAGATGGGTGTAAGTAGGGGTGACAAAAAGGATTGGTAAATAGCCTTGTTTTTGTCCACACGGGTAGACACATGGGCGTGTGTCTAGACCGTGTGTAACACACGGTCTACCCCATGGACGTGTGGTCCGGCCATGTGTCCCCTGCACCTAAATTTGGCAAAACAGAATGCCCAGTAGTAACCACACGAGCAGAGACACGGCCGTGTGTCTCAACTGTGTAGTGGACACGGCCTAGTACACGGGCATGTACCATGGCCGTGTGCCCCTAAAGGGTTGATGACGTTAGAAACAGAATGTAAAGGTTTTTGTACACAGGCTGAGACACGGGTCTATCATGGCTATGTGAGGGACACGGGCCATGGACATGGGCGTGTGCCAAGCCGTGTGAAAACCCTTGTAGGTTCAAATCGAGAAATAAATTCGCACGGGCTAGGGACACAGGCGTGTCCCAATATATTCAGCTCAGACGGCCTTCAACGTGGCCATGTTAAGAGGACACACAGGCGTGTCGCCCTTTCACATGGCCATGTATCCTTGGTTGCATTGAAATTTTTCAAAGTTTTCAAAAGTGTTTGGTTTATTCCCGAACTGTTTCCAAAGCGTGTTTTGGGCCTTGTAGGTCCATATTAGGGACGTTAAGAGGAAGTTTAAAAGTTTTAAATTGAAACAAAATATTAAGGCCTGAAAATGTTTGTTTGCATATGCTTAAGTCCGGTAATGTCTCGTACTTGTCCCGACGTAGGATACAGGTAAGGGATGTTACAAAATAGATGACATTATGATGAATTAGTGAATATGGAATTTATGCAAGTTGTGATGATTTTGGCATAATGATTTGGTATATTTTAAATGTGAAATTGAGTAGTTAAAATGGTTGATAATAGATTGTATAATATGTGTGTGAATTTGGTATGTTTTGAGCTGCCTATAAGTGGATGAAAATGGTTTCAAATTGGTTAAAATGTGAGCATGAGATTAGGGTGGCAAATTGGCTTTGCAAATGGCCTATTTTTTTGTCCACACAGGCAGAGACACGGGCGTGTGTCTCAGTCGTGTGTAACACACAGCTATGTTTCACAATCGTGTATCCTCTGGGGTAGCCATACAAATTTAAGTCAGTCTCGAGCACGGTTTAGACACATGGGCGTGTCTGATGACCATGTGAGGCACACGGCCTTGGCATATAGGCGTGTGTGGCCAATTCGAAGGGTACACGGGTGTGTGGTTGGCCGTGTGACCCAAATCAGTAAACCCTCCAGTTTTCCCACGGCCAAGGCACACGAGCATGCCTCCAGCCGTGTGGTGCAAGTTAGTAAGTATGCTCTTTTTTTACACGAACTAGGACACGGGCGTGTCCGGTAGCCATGTGAGGCACACAACCTGCTTACACGGGCGTGTGACCTATGAATGTTTAAGTGTTTAGAAATTTTTATATGTGATCGGTTTAGTCCTGAACCACCCTTAAGCATGTTTTAAGGTCTCGTAGAACCTTATAAGGGACAATGTGAATGTTTGTGAATGGTTTTTAATAATGAGTGTATAAATGTAAGTGAATGGGATGTATTATTTGGTAATGCCTCATAACCCTATTTCGGCGTCGAATATGGGTTAGAGGTGTTATATTTAATTGGTATCAGAGCTACAGTTTAGTATATTCTAGGACTAACATAGCAAGTAAGAGTCTAGCTATGCATGCCATATATATAAATTGTGATAGTGTGATGATTCCTGACAGTTAAAATGTGTTTTTATATAGTAACTGGATCCCGAATGAGTAATAGCCAACGATGTTGAAAGTAATGTGCTCGCTCCCACTCAAGGGGCAGCGCCGGCCGATTCTAGGCCTATTTCTAGTAGTTAGGAAGGAGAGGCTAAGCAAGCCTTCTTCCAAATGATGAGTGAGTGGTTCACGGAATTCGTATGAACGAATCTAGCTGCTCAACAACCTCCACCCCCACCTGTTCCTCAACAAATTTCAGTTGTGCCATAAGTGATTGAACCTATTAGATTGAGTAAGCCTCCAATGGATAAGATACGTAAACATGGGGCTGAAGATTTTCGGGCTACATTTGAGAATGATGCTGAGAGAGCTAAATTTTGGCTCGAGAATACAATTCGAGTATTCAAGGAATTGTCCTGTACTCCAGAAGAATGTATCAAATGTGTGGTATCTTTGTTTAGAGATAATCAATATCATTGGTGGAAAATGTTAACATCTACGGTTCCTAGAGAATGAGTCACCTAGGATTTTTTCCAAACAGAATTCTGAAAGAAATACATAAGTCAATGATTTCTTGATCAGAAACATAAAGAGTTTCTAGAATTGAAGCAGGGTCGAATGGCTGTCATTGAGTACGAAAGAGAATTCACATGATTAAGCAAATATGCCCAGGAATATGTGTCTACTGAGGAGATCATGTGTAAAAGATTTGTTGACGGGTTAAATGAAGATATAAAGTTGTTAGTTGGGATACTTGAACTGAAAGAATTTATAGTATTGGTTGAGAGGGCCTGTAAAGCCGAAGATCTCAGCAAAGAAAAGAGAAAAGCTGATTCAGAGGCAAGAGATTTGAGGAAGAGATCAATGAATAAAGCTTATCATTCTTCGTCAAAGAAATCTAGAGATTATTTTAACTGATCAACAGTTTCAGTGGGATATCATAATAGGGATCACGGAAAGCAATACACCAACCCTAAAGCTCAAGCCACATCGGTATCGAGTGTTGGTAACGTAAAAGATGTTAAGCTCGAGTGTCAATAATGTGGAAGACGGCATTATGGAGATTGTTGGGGGAAAAGTAATAATAGAACTTGTTACAGTTGTGGTTCATGAGATCACTTTATTAAAGATTGTCCAAGGTTAGCTAAAAAAGATAATGTTCAGAAAACGAGGCCGAGTAACACTGCAACTAGAGGTAGACCACCCAGAAATTCGAGAAACGTGAGTGGTGGTAGAGGTGTGACATGAGACACTGCTGTGAGATCTAATGCCAGAACACCTGCATGAGCCTACACTATTCGCGCTCCCAAAGAAGTGTCATCCCCAGATGTTATTACCGGTACTTTTACTCTCTATGATACTAAAGTTATTGCATTGATAGATCCAGGATCAACTCATTCGTATATATGTGTGAATTTAGTATCCAGTAAGACTTTGCCTGTAGAGTCTACTGAATTTGTAGTTAGAGTATCGAACCCCTTAGGCAAGTGTGTTTTGGTTGATAAAGTATGCAAGAACTGTCCATTGATGATTAGGGATAATTGTTTTCCAGTCGATTTAATGTTGTTACCATTTGATGAGTTTAATATAATTCTGGGAATAGATTGGCTAACGTTGCATGATGTTGTTGTGAATTGCAAAAGAAAGATGATAGATTTGAGATGTCAGAATAAATGAGATTATTCGAATTAAGTCAAATGATCTGAATGGTTTGCCAGTAGTGATTTCTTCGATGTTAGCTCAGAAATATGTGAGAAAGGGTTGTGAAGCTTATTTTGCTTATATTCTTGATACGAAAGTGACTAAAAAGAAGATTGAATTAGTGCCAGTTGTATGTGAGTATCCAGATGTGTTTTTCGAAGAGTTATAGGGTTTACCAATGATCCGAGAGGTTGGGTTTGGCATTGAGTTAATGCCGGGTACAACACCGATATCGATAGCTCCATACAGAATGGCTCTGACAGAGTTAAAAGAATTAAAAGCTCAGTTGCAAGAATTAACCGATAATAGATTTACACGACCGAGTTTTTCGCCCTAGGGTGCTCCTGTGTTATTTGTGAAAAAGAAAGATGGCATGATGAGAATGTGTATAGACTACCGACAGTTTAATAAAGTGATGATCAAGAAGAAATATCCTCTACCTAGAATTGAAAATTTGTTTGATCAATTGAAAGGGGCTACAGTGTTTTCAAAGATAGATTTGAGATCTGGTTATTATCAGTTGCGAGTTACAGACTCCGATGTGCCAAAGACCGTTTTTGGAACGAGGTATGGGCATTATGAATTTTCAGTTATGGCTTTCAGACTGACAAATGCTCCTGTTGTCTTTATGGATTTAATGAACAAGATTTTCAAACCGTATCTAAATCGATATATTGTTGTGTTCATAGATGATATCTTGATCTATTCGAGAAATGAAACTGAGCATGCCGAGCATTTGAGAATTGTATTGCAGACTCTCAGAGATAAGCAGTTATATGCAAAGTTCAGTAAATGTGAATTTTGCTTCAGTGAAGTTGGTTTTCTGGGGCATATTGTGTCAGCATCGGGCATTCAAGTCGATCCGAGCAAGATTTCTGCAATAATGGATTGGAAGCCTTCGAGAAATGTATCTGAAGTTCGTAATTTTCTAGGACTAGCGGGATATTATAGACAATTTGTGAAAGGCTTTTCGATGATTGCAACTCCGTTGATGAGATTGTTTCAGAAAGATGTAAAGTTTGAATAGTCCGAGAAATGTCAGAAAAGTTTTGATCAACTGAAGGTTCTTTTGACTGAAGCTCTAGTGTTAGTACAGCTAGAATCAGGTAAAGAATTTGTAATCTATAGTGATGCATCGTTGAATGGTTCAGGTTTTGTTTTGATGTAGGAAGGCAAAGTTATAGCTTATGCCTAGAGACAATTGAAGCCGCATGAAAAAAATTACCCGACACACGATTTGGAATTAGCAGCCACTATATTTGCATTGAAGATTTGGCGCCATTATCTGTTTGGTGAGAAATGCCATGTTTATTCAGATTATAAGAGTTTGACATATCTGATGACTCAGAAATATTTGAATTTGCGACAGCGGAGATGGCTAGAATTGTTAAAAGATTACGAGTTAATAATTAACTATAATATGGGAAAAGCGAATGTTGTTGCTGATGCTTTAAGCTGGAAATCCTTATTTGCTCTACGTGCAATGAATACTCAGTTGGCTTGGTCTGATGATGGCTCGATTGTACTAGAGTTGAAAGCAATACCATTGTTTTTACAGCAGATTTACGAAGCTCAGAAAGTTGATAATAAAATGTTAGCAAAATAAGCTCAGTGTGATCCGAACCCTGATTCAGAGTTTCAAGTTGATACTGATGATTTAAGATTCAGAGGCTGAATATGTGTTCTGAGAAATTCAGAGTTAATTCTGATGATTTAAAAGAAGCACATAGTAGTTGTGTATCTGTTCATCTAGGAAGCACGAAAATGTATAATGATTTGAAACAGCTTTATTGGTGGCATGGTATGAAACGTGACATTTCAGAGTTTGTTTCTAAGTGTTTAATTTGTCAGCAAATTAAAGTTGAACATTAGGTACCGTCAGGTTTATTGCAACCTATTATGATTCCTGAGTGGAAATAGGATAAAATGACTATGGATTTTGTTTCAGGTTTACCCCTATCTCCGAGTAAGAAGATGCAATCTGGGTTTTTGTTGACAGATTGACGAAATCAGCTCATTTCATTCCTATACATACGGATTCCTCACTTGATAAGTTAGTTGAGTTATATATCTTCGAGGTTGTGAGATTACACGGGGTACCTATTTCCATTGTACCGGACAGAGTTTCAAGATTCACATCGAGGTTTTGGAAGAAACTATAAGATGGGCTGGGTACAAAGCTACATTTTAGTACCGCATTTCACCCGTAGACAGATGGTCAATCCGAGCGAGTTATTCAGATACTCGAGGATATGGTGAGATGTTGCATTCTTGAATTTAAAGGTACATGGGAAAAGTATTTGCCATTGATTGAATTTGCATATAACAATAGTTTTCAATCAAGCATTAAAATGGCACCGTACGAAGCTTTATACAGTCGTAAATGTCGAACATCGTTGTACTGGACTAATCTAAGCAAGAATAAGATTCACGGGGTTGATCTGATTAGAGAGACTGAAGAAAAAGTGAAAGTAATTCGTGATAGTTTGAAAGCAGTGTCAGATCGTCAAAAATCATATGCAGACTTGAAATGGAAAGATATTGAGTTTCAAATCAGGGATAAAGTGTTTTTGAAAGTATCTCTGTGGAAGAAAATACTTCGATTCAGTCGTAAAGGCAAATTGAATCCGAGATTCATCGGGCTGTACGAGATTATCGAGCGAATTGGACTAGTGGCTTATCGGTTAGCATTGTTGTCTTAGTTAGAAAAGATTCATAATGTATTTCATGTATCGATGCTTCGACGATACAGATCTGATCCTTCGCATATTATTTCCCCGATAGAAGTTGAGATTCAATCATATTTATCGTATAGTGAAGAACCAATTCAAATTCTAGCTTGTGAGATCAAAGAGCTGAGAAACAAAAGAATAGCATTAGTAAAAGTATTATGGCATCGACACGGGGTTGAAGAAGCTACGTAGGAACCCGAGAATGCTATGAGAAAGCAATACCCAAACCAATTCACTGGTAAGATTTTCGAGGACGAAAATCCCTAAGGGGGAGAATTGTAACAGCCTGGTTTTAAATAAATCAGAATAGTGGTTTCGGGACCACAAATCCAATGTTGTAAAAAAAAATTTAATAATATTTTTTGTGTTTACAGTCTGTGAATATATATGTGTGAAAATTTCGTGAGCTAATTTTATTGTTTAATAACTCAATTTTAGAAAAAGGACTAAATCACGTAAAATACAAAAGTTGCATTCTATATGTTAAAAGTGCTTAATTGTCATGGCTTATTAAATGTGAGGTCCTATATTGTAATTAGACCATTGATAGTGGAGATGGACATTAATGGGCATCCATTATGTGTTTTTATATGATTATATTAAAGGTTATAATTGTAAATGGTTTAATAATGAATTAATAAGTTTAATAAATCATTTTAGTCCATCTTTTCTCATCTAACCGATTGAAGAAGATAAAAACACCATGGATGGAGCTTCAAATATTTGGCCATAGTTTAACCTTGCATGTAAGTTCATTTTTCATTCTATTTTTGATGATTTTTACGTTTTTGTGATCGTTGCTTTAAGTACTAGCTAGCTCGTACCGTAATTTCTAAAATTGTTGATGATTTTTTGAAATGCTATTGATGAATCTATGAGTTTTATGATGTTTGATGATGAATTATAAAAGCTTAGTGCTTGATATACTTGTTTTGCAAAGTGATTTTGAGTAAAAATGCATATTAGGGGTTAAATTGAGGGGTTAAATTTTGAAATAAATAAAAAAAAATGGGCTACTAGGGGCATTATAGTAATTTGGCACACATGGGTTTGTAATGAATTGGTGTAATTCTGTGTATTTTTGAAATATGGACTAAATTGAATAAATGAGAAACTTTAGGGGCTAAAGTGAAAAAATGCCCAAATATGTGTTTGTGGATTAAATTGAATAACTATGTGATTGAATAAGTTAATTTTGAATACATCTAGTTCAAGAAAGGAGGAATTTGAATCCAGATAGAGGGAAAACTAAAGTTATCGACTAAACGATTCAATTTACTGTTTTAGTATCTGAGGTAAGTTCGTATGTGATAAATGAAGTTACAATTATGTTTTTAATGTTTTAATAATGCATAAATTGTATATATGTGATTACGATTGCGTACGACGATAAATTGACTATGTTTGGCACTTAGTGTGCTTTTCAAAATAGCTTCGGCTATAAATAGCACTTAGTGTGTGAATTGGAATAGCTTCGGCTATATAAGGCACTAAGTGTGCGAAACCAAGATAGCTTTGGTTTAATGTAATGGCACTAAGTGTGCGATATCATTATAGCTACGGCTAATCATTATGCATAAAGTGTGCGAGTTCTTTGAGGATTGAAAGATTTCCGAATGATTTAACATGTTGAAAAAAGAGGTGAGAATGAAATAAACAAATATGGGAAAGTACAGGTATATAAAATAAACAAATACGGGAAAGTACAGGTATATATGACACCTATGTGGTAGTTGATACTAAGTGTATGAAACTTGATGATTTGTATATTATGAACTTTTGAGTATATTTGGTACGAACTTACTAAGCTATGAAGCTTACTGTGTGTTATTTGTCTTTGTTTTATAGAGTATCAAAGCTAGCTCAGACATCGGGGATCATCGGGGAACCATTATCACACTACCGAATCAACTTATTGGTACTTTTGAAGCTTTGTATATATGGCATATGGCATGTATAGGCTAGTGTTATTTTAGTATGTTTTGAGTCATGATATTAGCCATGAGATTTGGCGTGTAAATGTGGTATGTATAGCCATTTAAGTTGGCTTGAATTATGTGTCTGGTAAGTGTTATGTGTGATGTATATAATGCTTTATGAGTTGATTTGGATTGAGATGATATAGTGTGCTTTGTGATATGAAATAGATGACATTATGATGAATTAGTGAATATGGAATTTATGAAAGTTATGATGATTTTGGCATAATGATTTGGTATATTTTGAATGTGGAATTGAGTAGTTAAAATGGTTGATAATAAATGGTATAATATGTGTGTGAATTTGGTATGTTTTGGGCTGCCTATAAGTGTATGAAAATGGTTTCAAATTGGTTGCAATGTGAGTATGAGACTAGGGTGGCAAATTGGCTTTATAAATGGACTATTTTTTGTCCACACGGGCAGAGACACGGGCGTGTGTCTCAGCCGTGTGCAACACACGGCTATATTACACAGCCGTGTATCCTCTAGGGTAGCCCTACAAATTTAAGTCAGTCTCGAGCATAGCTTAGACACACGGGCATGTCTGATGACCGTGTGAGGCACACAGCCTTGGCATATGGGCATGTGTGGCCAATTCAAAGCGTACACGGGCTAGACAAATGGGTGTGTGGTTGGCCGTGTGACCCAAGTCAGTAAACCCTCCAGTTTTCCCTTGGCCAAAGCACACGGGCGTGTCTTCGGTCGTGTGGTGCAAGTCAGTATGTATGCTATGTTTTCACACGAACTAGGACACGGTGTGTTCAGTAGCCGTGTGAGGCATATGGCCTACTTACATGGGCGTGTGACCTATGAATGTAAAAATTTTCTAAGTGTTCAGAAATTTTTATATGTGATCAGTTTAGTCCTGAACCACCCTTAAGCATGTTTTAAGGTCTCGTAGAACCTTATTAGGGACAATGTGAATGCTTATGAATGGTTTTTAATAATGAGTACATAAATGTAAGTGAATGGGATGTATTATTTGGTAATGCCTCATAACCCTATTCTGGCGTTGGATATGGGTTAGGTGTGTTACAGAGACACATGCCTGTGTCTCTGCCTTTGTGGACAAAAATAGGTCATTTCCAAAGCCAATTCGCCACCCTTATTCATGCTCACCTAAACAACCAAAATGGTACCATTTCATCTTACAATTAGGCAGCCAAAATCATCAATCAAATGCACAATTCATACCATTATAATTTCATCTATTCCAAATCTCAAATCACTACCATTTACTTAGCCAAATATATGCCAAAACAATATCAATCTATATAGTTCACTTACCATAATTCACACACACATAACTTCCTTATAAATAACCAACAAAACATCAAAAATCATACCTCATCAAGGCATTTCTCAAGCATTTATACTCTATAAATCAATTAACCATTTGAAGACCTATAAAACTATAACCACATTCATACCAAACATACCAAAATAAGCCATCTATAACATCCTGAAATAAGGCCTAGTCGGAATAGTGGTTTTGGGACCACAAATCCAATATCAAAATATTTTTTTTATGATTATTATGAGACCTAGAATATGAGATTATGCATTTCTTAAAATTTCATGAAGAAATTCCTTGAGTAAGGTGTCTAATTGGAAATTAGGGACTAAATTGAATAAATTGCAAAACTTGGATTCTAGAAGCAATTTGTATGAAATTTCTTTAGATTATAAATTAGATGGTCTTGGGGAGCAATTTGCCCAATTTTTAAGTTTTTGGACAAAAATGGGCTTGCATGGATGAAATTTTAAAGAAATGACTTAAGGGCATTTTGGTCAATTGGCTTTCTAATGAAATAAAATGGGAAAAATAAGCCAAAATCAGCCATCTTCTTCTCCATAGCTTTCGAAAATTTCATGCTCTCCATAGCTAGGGTTTTCAAGCTTTCCAAGCTTAATAGTAAGTGCTCCCAAGCCCCGTTTTTAATGTTCTTTGTATTTTTTGAATCCTGGTAGCTTACTCTATCCATTTCTACCCAGATTTCATGCTAGGGTTCATGTTTAAAAATTTACCCATGCATGAGTTGCTTGTATTTTGGTGGATTATGGAGGGGTATGAAAGTTGAAGGTGTGATAAACATCTTTTCCTAAGTGATTTTCATGAAAAGCCCTTGTAGGGACCACTTTGCAAATGTTTTAAAATGTGTGGTAGAAATGAGAAAATAATGGAAAATGTGGGCTGCCATAAGATAGAAAAATGTTCAGTCAGGCTTGGCTAAGATAGAAATTCCATGTGTTTCATTACACGAGCTTAATGACTAAATAGTAAAAATGTCAAAGGTTAGGGGCAAAACGGTCATTTGGACCGGGGTAGAAATTAAACTTGAAAAGTGTAATGTATTGAATTAATGATATAATTCTGGAGTTCAATCGAGGTAAATGCAAGGTTTCGGAATAACCGAAACACGGCTCCAAAACGAATACCAGGTAAGTTCGAATAACTCGAAGTAAGCCTATAACATGCATAATTGTATGTTTTGTGAATGCATGATAATTGCATTTTTGAAGGCATGAAAATGCATGAATTGCATCTTTAATAATGAATTGTTGGATAATGTCTCGGTTGAGGTTGGAAAGGGAATTCGATGGATAAACCATGATTTACATGAGACTTGAGATCCTGTATGTGTTGCAGAAAAGGATTTAGCCTAGACTGGTAATTCTAAGATCTTAAGTATAAAAAGGATCTAGCCTGGACTGGTGTTCCTTAGTGATCGAGCCTCCCGAAGAATATGTGTGCATTGTGGATTTAGCCCGAACGGGTAATCCGATTAGGTCTCAATTTAGCTCGACTGTAATTCGGATCCGAGCTCATTAAGGGTGTTTCGTTATAAGGGATTTAGCTCGATCGTAATCCCGACATCACCTTATGTGTTTATATTACGGAGATTTAGCTGACTGGTAATCCCGCCGTAAGATGTGAGGTTCATGAGAGTGCATACTCAAAACGAGCATTCGTACAAATTGATGGTAAATGGATGATCCATCGAGATTTCCTAGAAACTCAACGGGACTATCACAAGGAATATGTATAGATGATATGTTAAAGGATGAGCTTATCTAAGATGAATTACATGGTGCATTGATATGTAACTAACTCGATGGTTGAGTGCATGTGATAAGGAAGCTATCCTATGCTTGTTGGTTTCATTGCCTAATATGGTTGTACGCTAAATAATTGGTAAGTTTACTTTCCAGTTATACGGGCTTACTAAGCTCGTAAATGCTTACCCCTCTCTTTTCCCTACTTTTCAGAGCTCAAAGACTCATACGGATTGGAAGACAATTGGAGAGTCAACACACTATCAACTAGACAAGCTTTGGTATAAAGACATTTCTATTTTGTCCAATGGCATGTGTAGGATTTTTGAGTATTTTGTTATATATGTCATTTGATTTGCCTAATGAAGGCATGTAAAAATATGTTTATATTTTTTTGTATATGGCCATAGGAATTGGCTCATTTTGAAGTAGGCTATGCCCTACAAATCTATGCATGTTTATATTTATATGCGATGGCTTAGTTATAATTGGCAATGAGTTATAATAACGAGCCAATCTTAATATGTCAAGCAGACATATAAATCATTAAATGCAAGATAAGAATTAACTTAGCATGTATGGAACCAATGACATGAGGTTCACATACAATGAGGTTAATCAAAATTTTATATTTACAAATGGATAATTTGGCCCAAATATGTACTATAGTAATCTATAAGTGTAATCGGCTAGTAGAAGGTGACTTAAGGCTTGGAAAATAACCTAACAAGGTCTACATGGGTAGATACACAGGGGTGTATCTAGGCCGTGTGTGACATACGGGCTACTCCCATGGGTGTGTGCTATGATCGTGTGTCCGCCGCACCTGAAATTTTAAGTCAGCATAGAGCACGAGCTAAGCACACGGGCGTATGCCTTGGCCGTCTATATTTAACAGAATGGTGAGGTTGAAGTCAGTGTAGCACACGGGCTAAGCCCACGGGCGTGTGCTTTGGCCGTGTTACATACTGGAAAAAGGACACGGGTGTGTTCTAAGCCCCACGGCGTGTTACACATCAACTAAGGAAAAATTTTCTAAAGTGCCCCAAGTCTATCGAACAATTTCGTTTTTGTTTCGTACTACCCCTAGGAGTGTTTTTAGGCCTCGGTGGCCTGTATAAGAGACAAAGTGCACACGTTTGAAAAGTGTTAAATCACGAGCGAAATTCAGTAACCCGATTGAGTAAGTTTGTAAAGGTGAATTATCGGTAACGCCTGGAACCCTATTCCAGAGTCGGATACGGGTGAGGGGTGTTACATTTAGTGGTATCAGAGCTACGATTTAGTCGGTTCTAGGACTACCATAGAGGATGTTAAAGTTTGTTATACATGCCATATTTCGAATCTTGATAGTGTGACATCTCCTAAATTGTTTAAATTGTTTTGAATATAGTAAATGTCTTTCGATCGAGCACAAGATGAGTCTGAGGGAGCCGAGATCCATGCTCTAACTTCTGTACAACGAGTTGTATCTAGTAGTAGTAGGAGACTTATGTCTTAAGGCCGGGAAGAGGCCTGAGCTACCTTCTTTGATATGATGGATGAATGGTTTAGGGATTATCTAAGGAATCGCCCCAACATACCACGACCGCCCCCTCCCCCTAACCAACCTCATGAGGATGTGTCACGAGGTATGGCACAGGTAAGAATCGGTAAGGCCCCTGTAGACAAGCTTAGAAAGTATGGGGTTGAGGAATTTAGAGCGAAAGTCGATGATGACGCTGAAAGAGCCGAGTTCTGGCTCAAAAATACTACACGGGTGTTAGATGAATTGTCATGCACACCTGAAGAGTGTTTGAAGTGTGCCGTGTCCCTCTTAAGGATACTGCATACCACTGGTGGAAGAGCGTATCCTCGGTAGTGTTGAAGGAAAATATTACTTGGAATTTCTTCCAAACAGAGTTTAGGAAGAAATTTATTAGCCAACGGTTTTTAGACTCGAAGTGAAAGGAGTTCCTGGAACTCAAACAAGGGAACAAGACTGTAGCGAAATATGAGAGAGAGTTCGTATGGCTAAGTCAGTACGCAACTAAATGGGTCCAAACTGAATTAGAAATGTGTAAACGCTTCGAGGAGGGTCTGAATGAGGACATCAAATTGTTGATCGGAATTCTTGAAATATGGAAGTTCACCACATTGGCTGATCGGGCCAAGAAAGCCGAGGAGCTTAATAATGAAAAAAAGCAAGCAAAGAGAGAGGCTCGAGTTATGAGCAAGAGGACCAGTGATAAAAAACTCTCATTCTCCACGAAGAAAGCTAGGAGCCAGCATGAATGCTCCACTTCATCAGTAGGATATTCGAGTAGAGTGAAGGGTCCTAGACGACAAAGTCAAAAGTCTTCCTCCCCGATGATGACTAGTGTAGGGAGTGTAGATGATCAAAAGTCGAAATGCAAGAGCTGCAACAAATTTCACTTCGGAGAGTGCCGAGTAAAAAGCGGTGCGTGTTTCAGATGTGGCTCTCTTGACCACTTTCTTAGAGACTGCCCAGATCGAATGGAAAAAGAAGCGGAAGTAACCCTAAAGTCGAGTGCTCCTATGGCACGAGGTAGACCTCCAACATACCCTAGAAGTGCTAGTAGCAGTCAAGTCGCAGCTAAAGATACTGCAAGACCAAAGGCTAGAGCCCCGGCAAGAACGTATGCAATACGCGCTCGAGAGGAAGCCTCTGCTCCTGATGTTATCATGGGTACTTTTTCCCTTTTTAATACGAGTATTATTGCTTTAATTGACCCGGGGTCGATGTATTCTTACGTTTGCATGAGATTGGTGTCTAGTATGAATATACCCGTTGAACCTACGAAATTTGTTATTAAAATGTCGAACCCATTAGGCAAATTTGTTTTAGTTGATAAAGTCTGTAAGAATTGTCCTTTGATGATTCAAGGTCATTGTTTTCTGGCTAACCTTATGTTGCTACCATTTGATGAATTTGATGTAATACTTGGTATGGATTGGTTAGCCCTTCATGATGTAACTGTGAATTATGGTAGTAAGTATATTAAGTTAAAATGTCTGGATGGTGAGACTCTACGGGTCGAATCAAGAGAATTGGGTTCGCCGCCGAATGTAATCACGAAAATGGTTACCCAGAGGTACATGAGGAAAGGATATGAAGCTTATCTTCCATTTGTACTGAACACTAAGGAAACAGAGTTGAAGATTGAGTCTGTGCTGATAGTATGTGAGTATTCAGTTGTATTCCCGGAGGAATTACCAGGATTACCTCCTGAGAGAGAAATTGAGTATGGTATTGAATTGGTGCCAGGGACAACTCCTATTTCTATCGCTCCGTATAGAATGGCACCAACTGAGCTAAAAGAGTTAAAAGTACAGTTGCAAGAGTTGACGGATAAAGGATTCGCAAGGCCAAGTTTTTCACCTTGGGGTGCCCCCGTGTTGTTTGTAAAGAAAAAAGATGGTTCAATGAGATTATGTATTGATTATCAGCAACTAAATAAGGTAACCATAAAAATTAAATATCCTTTACCAAGGATTGATGATTTATTCGATCAGTTGAGAGGAGTCACTGTGTTCTTTAAGATAGACTTGAGGTTTGGCTACTATCAGTTGCATGTCAAGGAATCGGATGTGCCAAAGACAGCTTTCAGGACGAGGTATGGTCATTACGAATTCCTTATTATGCCGTTTGGGCTGACGAATGCACCGGCCGTATTTATGGATCTAATGAATAGGATCTTTCGGACATATTTGGATAAGTTTGTTGTTGTGTTCATTGACGACATCTTGATTTATTCCAAAAATGAGACAGAACATGCGAAGCACCTGAGAATTGTATTGCAAACTTTGCAAGAAAAACAATTGTATGCTAAGTTTAGCAAAAGTGAATTTTGGCTCCAAGAAGTTGGATTTTTGGGTCACATTGTTTCGGGTGAAGGCATCCGAGTTGATCCAAGTAAAATCTCTACTATTGTTGATTGAAAATCGCCTTAAAATGTAACCGAGGTTAGAAGATTTTTGGGCTTAGCCGGTTATCGAAGGTTTGTAAAAGGATTTTCTATGATAGAAACTACGATGACGAGGTTGCTACAAAAGGATGTTAAGCTTGAATGGACGGAAAAGTGTCAGCAAAGTTTTGAGAAATTAAAGACATTGCTGACTGAAGCTCCTGTTTTAGTGCTATCTAAACTGGGAAAGGAATTCGTGGTCTATAATGATGCATCCTTAAATGGATTGGGCTGTGTACTTATGCAAGATGGCAAGGTGATAGCATATGCTTCACGGTAATTGAAGCCTCACGAGAAGAATTATCTGACGCATGACCTAGAGCTTGCTGTGATTGTTTTTGCCTTAAAGATTTGGAGGCGTTATTTATATGGTGAAACGTGTTGTATCTTTACGGACAACAAGAGTCTGAAGTACTTGATGACTCAAAAAGAATTAAATTTGAGACAAAGGAGATGGTTAGAATTAATTAAGGATTATGATCTGATCATTGGCTACCATCCGATAAAGGCAAATGTGGTCGCTGACACTCTAAGTAGAAAATCCTTATTTTCTTTGAAAGCCATGGATACTCGTTTGACATTGCTTGATGATGGTTCGATCTTGGCAGAGCTAGAGGCTAGGCCAACATTTTTACAGGAAATTCATGATGCTTAGTTTAATGATGGTGACTTGCAAACAAAAAGGGCTCATTGTAAGTCAGGGACTGAATCAGATTTCTGGATTAGTCCTGATGGGTGTTTGATGTTCAAAGAGAGAGTATGCATACCTAAAGACGATGAACTTATCCAGAAAATATTGCAAGAAGCACATAGTAGCTGTTTGTCTATTCATCCGGGAAGTACCAAAATGTACAACGATTTGAAGAAAATGTATTGGTGAAACGGTATGAAAAGAGATATTTCTGAGTTTGTGCCAAGATGCCTGGTATGTCAGCAAGTTAAAGCTAAACATCAAGTGCCTTCAGGTTTGTTACAACTTGTGATGGTTCCCGAATGGAAGTGAGATAGAGTTACCATGGACTTCGTGACAGGATTTCCTTTGACTCCGAAAAAGAAAAATGCCATATGGGTCATAGTGGATAAGCTCACCAAGTCAGCTCATTTTATTCCTGTAAGGACAGATTATTCCCTTGATAGACTGGCTGACTTATATGTTTTTGAGATAGTAAGATTGCACGGAGTACCATTATCGATTATTTCAAACAGAGACCCAAGGTTCACTTGGAGATTCTGGAAAAAGCTATAGGAAGCCTTGGGGATGAAGTTGAGTTTTAGTATAGCTTTTCACCCTCAGACTGATGGTCAGTCTGAGCGGACGATTCAGATTCTTGAAGATATGTTGGATGTTGCATCCTCGAATTTCAAGGTAGATGGGAAAAATACCTGCCATTGGTAGAATTTGCCTGCAACAATAGTTTCCAAACAAGTTTGAAAATGGCACCTTATGAGGCCTTGTATGGCAGGAAGTGCTGAACTCCATTATACTGGACAGACCTTAAGGAAAAGCAAATTCATGGAGTGGATCTAATTAGGGAAACTGAAGAAAAAGTTAAAGTAATACAAGACTGTTTAAAAGCGGCATCGGATAGGCAAAAGTCTTATGCTGATCTGAAAAGAAAAGAGATTTAATTCCAAGTTGGGGACAGAGTATTCTTGAAGGTGTCTCCATGGAAAAAGGTGTTGATATTTGGTCGGAAAGGTAAACTGAGTCTGCAATTTATCGGACCTTACGAGATCACTGAAAGGATTGGACCATTAGCCTATCGCTTGGCATTGCCACCCGAATTGGAAAAGATTCACGATGTGTTCCATATATCCATGTTAAGACGATATCGATCAGACCCCTCTCATGTGATTTCACCAAAGGAGATTGAGATTAGACCAGACATGACTTACAGAGAAGAACCAGACAAGATTTTGGCCCGAGAGGTTAAACAATTGAGAAATAAAAGTGTGACTTTAGTAAAGGTTCTATGGCACCGACATGGTGTGGAAGAAGCTACATGGGAACTAGAAGAAACCATGAGAAACCAATATTTGAACCTATTTACTGGTAAGACTTTCAGGGACGAAAGTTCCTAATGGGGGAGAAATGTAACATCCCGAAATAGGGCCTAGTCGAGACAGTGATTTTTGGACCACAAATTTGACATCAAAATATTTATTTTAGGATTATTATGAGACCTAGAATATGAGATTATGCATGTGTTAAAGTTTCATGAAGAAATTTCTTGAGTAAGGTGTCTAATTGGAAATTAGGGACTAAATTGAATAAATTGCAAAACTTGGATTCTAGAAGCAATTTGTATGAAATTTCTTTAGATTATAAATTAGAAGGTCTTGGGGAGTAATTTTCCCAATTTCTAAGTTTCTGGACAAAAATGGGATTGCATGGATGAAATTTCAAAGAAAGAACTTAAGGGCATTCTGGTCAATTGGCTTTCTAATGAAAAAAAATGGGAAAAATAAGCCAAAATCAGCCATCTTCTTCTCCATAGCTGCCGAAAATTTAATGCTCTCCATAGCTAGGGTTTTCAAGCTTTCCAAGCTCAATAGTAAGTGCTCTCAAGCCCCGTTTTTAATGTTCTTTGTATTTTTGGAATCCCAGTAGCTTATTCTCTCCATTTCTACTCATATTTCATGCTAGGGTTCATGTTTAAAAATTTACCCATGCAAGATTTTCTTGTATTTTGGTGGATTATGGAGGGGTATGAAAGTTGAAGGTGTGATAAACATCTTTTCCTAAGTGATTTTCATGAAAAGCCCTTGTAGGGACCACTTTGCAAATGTTTTAAAATGTGTGGTAGAAATGAGAAAATAATGGAAAATTTGGGTTGCCATAAGAGAGAAAAATGTTCAGTCAGGCTTGGGTAAGATAGAAATTCCATTTGTTTCATTACACGAGCTTAAGGACTAAATAGTAAAAATGTCAAAGGTTAGGGGCAAAACGGTTGTTTGGACTAGGGGTAGAAATTAAACTTGAAAAGTGTAATGTAGTGAATTAATGATATAATTTTGTTGTTATAGACCCCGAGGAATAAATTTCGGAGGTCAGTCGAGGTAAACGCAAGGTTTTGGAATAACCGAAACACAGCTCCGAAACGAATACCAGGTAAGTTCGGATAACTCGAAGTAAGCCTATAACATGCATAATTGTATGTTTTGTGAATGCATGATAATTGCATTGTTGATGGCATGAAAATGCGTGAATTGCATCTTTAATAATGAATTGTTTGATAATGTCTCGGTTGAGGTTGGAAAAGGAATTCGATGGATAAACCATGATTTACATGAGACTTGAGATCCTGCATGTGTTGCAGAAAAGGATTTAGCCTAGACTGGTAATTCTAGGATCTTAAGTATAAAAAGGATCTAGCCTGGACTGGTGTTCCTTGAGTGATCGAGCCTCCCAAAGAATATGTGTGCATTGTGGATTTAGCCCAGACGGGTTATCCGATTAGGATCTGAATTTAGCCTGGACTGGTAATTCATATCCGAGCTCATTAAGGGTGTTTTTCGTTATAAGGGATTTAGCCTGGACTGGTAATCCCGATATCACCTTATGAGTTTATATTACGGGAGATTTAACCTGGACTGGTAATCCCGTCGTAAGATGTAAGGTTCGCGGGAGTGCATACTGAAACGATCATTCGTACAAATTGATGGTAAATGGATGATCCATCGAGATTTCCTAAAAACTCAACGGGGCTATCACAAGGAATATGTATAGATGATATGTTAAATGATGAGCTTATCTAAGATGAATTACATGGTGCACTGATATGTAACTAACTCGATGGTTGAGTGCATGTGATAGGGAAACTATCCTATGCTTGTTGGTTTCATTGCCTAATATGGTTGTATGCTAAATAATCGGTAAATTTACTTTCCAGTTATACGGGCTTACTAAGCATGTAATGCTTACCCCTCTCTTTTCCTTGCTTTTCAGAGCTCAAGGACTCATAAGGATTGGAAGACAATTGGAGAGTCAACACACTATCAACTAGACAAGCTTTGGTATAAAGACGTTTCTATTTTGTCCAATGGCATGTGTAGGATTTTTGAGTATTTTGTTATATATGTCATTTGATTTGCCTAATGAAGTCATGTAAAAATATGTTTATATTTTTTTGTATATGGCCATAGGAATTGGCTCATTTTGAAGTAGGCTATGCCCTACAAATCTATGCATGTTTATATTTATATGCGATGGTTTAGTTATAATTGACAATGAGTTTTAATAACGAGCCAATCTTAATATGTCAAGCAGACATATAAATCATTAAATGCAAGATAAGAATTAACTTAGCATGTATGAAACCAATGACATGAGGTTCATATGCAATGAGGTTAATCAAAATTTCATATTTACAAGGATAATTTGGCCCAAATATGCACTATAGTAATCTATAAGTGTAATTGGCTAGTAGAGGGTGACTTAAGACTTGGAAAATAGCATAACAAGGTCCACATGGGTAGACCCACGGGCGTATGTCTAGGCCGTGTGTGACACACGGGCTACTTCCATGGGTGTGTGCTATGACCGTGTGTCCCCTGCACCTGAAATTTTAAGTCAGCATAGAGCACGAGCTAAGCACACAGACGTGTGCCTTGGCCGTGTATATTTAACAGAGTGGTGAGGTTGAAGTCAGTGCAGCACACGGGCTAAGCCCACAGGCATGTGCCTTGGCCGTGTTGCATACTGGAAAAAGGACACGAGCGTGTTCTAAGCCCCACGGGCGTGTTACACTTCAACTAAGGGAAAATTTCCTAAAGTTCCCCAAGTCTATTGAACAATTTCGGTTTTGTTCTGTACTACCCCTAGTAGTGTTTTTAGGCTTGGAGGCCTGTATAAGAGACAAAGTGCACACGTTTAAAAAGTGTTAAATCACAAGCGAAATTCAGTAACCCGGTTGAGTAAGTTTGTAAAGGTGAATTACCGGTAACGCCTCGAACCCTATCCCAGCGTCAGATACGGGCGAGGGGTGTTACACCATCACTCATGGCTATATATATAAACCAAAATATATACAATTTACAAGCCAAATCTCATGGCTATAATCACAACCAAAATACCACATCTAGCCTATACATGTCATATACCATAATTGTATAATTCAAAAGTACTAACTTAGATATTTGATAGTGCGATGATGTTTCTGACGACTTCCGGATCTGTGCTAACCTTGATTCACTATAAAACATAAAAGAATAACACGAAGTAAGCTTAGTAAGCTCGTATGAGATAAACTTAATGCAATCACATAAACGTAAATCAATATGTAACATTCATTAACTATCAAACCTTTCGAGTGCTCATTCACAAAACTATATACTTTCATCATCATTTCTTCGATTCAAATCTAAAATGGTATATTCACAAACTTGTACCATCTCGTACCAATCTCATATACGTTCTCGTCTTTCATTTTCCCGTTGAACCATTCAGAATAGAAGTCGGATACTCAAGAGTCTCATACGATAAGTACCTATACCATGGCTCGAAGCCAAATCAAGGTAACTTATCCAAAATTCTGATATCATGGCCCGAAGCCAAATCAGCAAATATGCAATGCTCAAATCCAAATCGGTATCTCTCGCACTCGAAGTGCTATATCATGGCCCGAAGCCAACTCAAGTATACCTAATGACATGTCACTAGTATCCTAAACTATTCCTAAGGTTCAATTGGGATTTCAATACCAAATCGTAGTTAAATCACTTTCAATTCATTGTCGAGTCGTTCTCAAATCATCGTTGAACATGTTTGTAGCCTCTTTTCCACAATTCATACAATATCATATCATTTAAACACAATTATAAATAAATCTCATTGCATACGTACTTACCTCGTATTCGAAATTGACGGATCGGGTCAACTATTTGATAACCTTGCTTCTCCCCCGATCTAAAACTGAATTCTTTCTTTCTTGATCTATATGAATTCATAATTAACTTATTTACTCAACCATTCTTTCAATTTAGTCCAAAACATACATTTAAGTCTATTTGCACATTAGCCCCTACATTGTCAAATTTTTACAATTTAGTCCGTATTACACAAAATCTCAAATTCATGAAATTTCTTCAATAGCCATGAAAGCTAAATTACCATAATGCCCTTAGCAACCCATATTTATCAACTTTCACACATTTAACCACACATTTTCACAAATAAATCCCTATTTTGCATTTTTACTAAAAATTACTTAACAAAACTTGTATAACTCATAATAAATATTCATAATCTATCACCAAACATTAAAGCACACATATATTCATCAATGGAATCATTCAAAATCTTTAAAAATTTTGCAAAATAGTCCCCGGGCTAGCTAGTACTAGTTGCAACAATCACAAAAACATAGAAATCATTAAAAACGACTAAAAAACGCATACCTAATTGATAGATTTGAAATTACTGAACCCTAGCCCCTGTTTTTTCTCAAATAATCGGGTTTTTTTTTCTCTTTTGGAGAAGATGGATACAAATTATGTATTTTTTTTATTTAATTAACTTTTATTAACCAAATTACTAAATTAACCTTAATGAACATTAATAATTCCAAATTTACCAAGCCACTATCATCCACTATCATGTTAAAGGTCTAATTACCACTTAAGGACCTTAAATTTAAGGTTCTATAGCTATTAAACACCTTTAGCTAATAGAACACATCTTTTTTGCTTTACTCGATTTAGTCCTTTTTCTCAAATTAAGCATTCAAACGATAAAATTACTTCATGAAACATTCACACAATCACTCAATCATGCTGTAAACATTAGAATAATAATAAAATAAATATTTTGACTTTAGAATTGTGGTTTTGAAACCACTATTTTGATTTGACTAAAAACGGGCTGTTACAACTCCATTGTGCACACGGCTGGGACATGCTTGTGTGTCCCCACCGTGTGGATTAGAAACACATTTTTTTAATTTTAAATAACGATTTAATTAAGTAATTTTAAATTATAATGAAATAAAATTAAAATAATTAACAAAAATTAAAAACTCGGGTTGCCTTCCGAGAAGCGCTTATTTAGAGTCTAAGCTCGACTTACCTTGTATGCATACGGTCACGGTGGTTTGCGAAGCCGAAGCTCCTCTTTCTCATTATCAATTATTTTACCAAGATAAGGTTTGAGTTAAGTACTATTTACCTTAAATGTGCTGAACTCAAAATGAGTTACCTTGACTATACCGCATGGGAAAACGTTTAGTACCATAAACAGGTTTGATCCGTTTGATTTGAGCTTCAAAAAGGAGATATGCGGATTCGTTTTATGTAGCAGTGCTTTGTCTCTAACCTTAAATTGGTTCGTTCCATTCACATGTTCATTATGGTGTTGCTTTGGCTCTTCATCGTGTTTTTCAGTTTCTTCTTGACATGTGTTCGTCATTCATCTAGTTCATTGAGTGGCACCATTCGCTCTTCATATGTTGTTCTGTTTCTGTCGCCTTGACTGAAACATGGCTCTAACATATTTTCACGAGGGATTTCCTACAAAGAAGGTTGTGCCACATGGTTACTAACATTCACAGGACATTTAATATCATCCCAATCCCTAAAGACTCTCACAGAATCACTTGCTTGGAGAATAATTTTTTCGTCACCTACATGAAGCACAAGTTCACCCGTACCAACATCGATAATAGTCCTTGTAGTGGTTAAAAAGGGTCGACCGAAGATCAAAGGTACCTCACTATCCTTATACATGTCTAAAATAACAAAATCAATAGGGAATATAAATTTATCGATTTTAACGAGTACATCCTCAATAATACCCCTAGGATATCTAATGGTTCTATCCACTAGTTGAATACTTATCCTAGCGTATTTGGGTTTCCAAAGACCAAGTCGTTTAAACATTTTATAAGGCATGACATTAATGCTGGCCCCTATATCAGCAAAAGCATTATCAATATTTAAACTACCAATGAGGCAAGGAATAGTAAAACTCCCTGGATCTTTTAGTTTGTTGAGTAGTTTGTTTTGGAGAATGGCTGAGAAAACTGCGTTGAGCTCCACAGTCGACGAGTCATTTATCTTCCTCTTATTTGTTAACAGCTCCTTTAAGAATTTGACATAATTTGGCATTTACGAAAGAGCTTCAACAACTGTCAAGTTAATGTGTATTTTTTTAAGAAGCTTAAGAAATTTACCATATCATTCGCTCGTGTGGTATCTCTTTGACACGTTAGGATATGGCACTCAAGGTTTGTATTCTTTAACAATAGGCTTTTGTTCTTTCTTATTTTCCTCAACCTCATCATTGCTCAACACATCTTCTTGCCTCGATTCTTGTCCAAGTTCAACAAACCCTTCCATGTCTCGAATGGTAATTGCGTGAAGTTGTTCCCTTGGGTTAGTTTTAGTATTGCTAGGCAAGCTACCTTTTGGTCTTTCCAAAATTAATTTACCAAGCTGACCTATTTGATTTTTAAGTCCTTGAATCGACGCTTGTTGATTTTTCAATGTTGCCTTAGTGTTTTGAAAATGTGTTTCTAACACCAAGATAAACTTTGTCAACATCTCCTCAAGGTTTGGCTTTTTCTCTTGCAGATAAGGTCACTGGAAGCCTAAAGGTGGTTGTGCTCTTTGATTTCCTTGACCACCTCAAGAGAAATTATGATGGTTCCTCCAACCTACATTATAGTTATTACTATAAGTGTTATTTTGAGGTCTAGAATTGTTACCCATATAATTGATTTGCTCATTCTCTTTGCTAAGGCTGAAGAGTAAACATTCTAGATTACTCATTCCACATCCATTTGTATCATATTACATCACTGGATTTACCTGGATAGAAAGATATAAACCATCAATTTTCTTATTTAGCAATTCTACTTGGTTTGATAACATGGCGACTACATCTGATGTAACAGCTCGGTTTAGACCCTAGTTAAAATAGTGGTTTCGAGACCACAAATTCGAGTCAAAAAATATTTTAATATTATTTTCTATGTTTATAATATGTGAATTGATATTTGTGAAAGTTTCGTGTGAAAATTTTATCGTTTGTGTGCCGATTTGATAAAAAGGACTTAATCGCATAAAATGTAAAAGTGGTCTTCTATTTAATTAAGTGCTGAATTGATGTGTCTCTTTAAATGTGAGGTCCTTATGTTGCAAACGAATTCATGAAATGTCATGGATTGACATTAGTTAGTGGATTGTATATGATATTAATAAGGTTAAAAAGGTAATTAGAAAAATAAAGGTTAATTAAATAAAACCAAGGTAAAAATTTGTTCATTATTTCTTCATCTTTGCCGAAATAAAGAAGAAAGAAAAGGGTTCATGGCCATTTAGGGTTTCGGCACTCTGGAAGCTTAATTTGGGTATGTGTTTTGCTCGGTTTTTGATGATTTCTACGTTTTTGTGATCGTTGTTGAGTGTTCTAGCTAGCCCATGCTTAAATTCATGAAATTGTTGATAATTTGATGAGATTCAATTGATGAATCCATGAATTTTGTGATGTTAAATGGTGAAATATGAAAGCTTAGTGATAGGTAAATATGTTTTGTATTGTGATTTTTAATGATTTTGAGTAATTTGGCTAAATTGTAAAAATGAGAAATTGAGGGACTACAATGTAAAATAAATTATAAATATGGGCTGATAAGGATCATAGGAAAATTCGGCTAAGGTATGGTTTTGATGAATTTTTTATATTTGGTGTTTTGTGTAATAAGGACTAAAATGTCAAAATGTGTAATTTTAGGGGCTAAAGTGCAAAAATTCCCAAAGATGTGTTTGTTATCAAATTGAATGTGTTGGTGATTAAATGATTTAATTTTGAATACATATAGATCAAGACAGGAGAAATTCAGACCTGGATCGAGGTAAAAACAAAGTGCTCGATTGATCGACTAATATCGTCATTTTTACGTCCGAGGTAAGTTCGTGTATAATACATATTGTTTGTATAATGTTTGTATGCGATGAAATAAATAGAAATGAGATTAAGAAGTTGGAGTATGTGAAATGTGTACCAAATTTGAGGCACTAAGTGTGCGAGAAATGAAATAGCTACGGCTATTAAAAATGGCACTGAGTGTGCGAGAATATAACAGCAATGGATGAATAAATGGTACTATGTGTGCGATACCGATATAAGTTTGGTTTAATGAATTGGCACTAAGTGCCCGATATTATTATAGCTTCGGCTAATTAATTGGCACTAAGTGTGCGAGTTCATCGAATGTTCAAGTATGATCAAATGAAGTAGTGTATCGAACATCGAAGTAATAAATGTAATAGATAAGAACGTGATGATACTGGTATGTATAGAACCTATGTGGTTGGTGATATTGAGTATGAAGTAGATGAAAGGTTATGTAAATGAATGATAAGATGTGTTGTATTAAGTGTTAGCTAATTGATAGAATATTATTTTAATTGACGAGTTAAATGTGTTATATCATGAACTTACTAAGCTTTTAAGCTTACTGTGTGAAATGTTCTCTATTTTACAGTGTTATAAAGCTAGCTCGAATCCAGGGATTGTCAGTGACTCACTCACACTATCAGACATCTATTTGGTACCATTTTGAGAGTTGTATATATGGTATATGGCATGTATAGGCTAGTGTCATTTTGGTATGTTTTGTGTTGTGGTTAGCCATGAGACTTGGCTTGTAAATATTGGTATGTATGAATTGGCCTAATCGGTATGTTTGATAAGTGAGAAACGTGGTGTTTATAATGTACATGGGATAGTTTAAATATGGGATGTTGAATTGGCAAGTTTTATGGTATGAAATAGGTGAAAAGATAATGATATTACACTTTTGAAACTTATGTGAGTTTTAATGATTTTGGTATATTTCGATTATGGAATTGAGTAGTGAATTGGATGTTATTTGGATGTTATGCAATATGTATGAAATGGTTGATTTGGTTGCCTATAAATGATGCAAAAATTTTGTGGTTTTGGTGTGATTGAGATAGGAGGGAAATATGGCTTAAACCAAGCTTAATTTAACCCCACACGGTTAAGCACGCGGGCGTGTGTCCCAACCGTGTGTCTATTGTGATTTAGTTATTCAAGCTAGTCTCGAGCACGGTCTGGACACACAAGTGTGTCTGGTGGCCGTGTGAGGCATACAGCCTTGATACATGGTCGTGTGTGGCCTTTTCGAAGGGTACACAGGCTAGACACACGGGCGAGTGGTCGGCCGTGTGACCCAAGTCAATTTTGACCACAGCCAAGGCACACGGGCGTGTCATGTGGCCGTGTGGTTAAGTCAGTATGTATACTCTATTTTTCCATGATTTAGACACACGGGCGTGTCTAAAGCCGTGTGAGGCACACGGCTTGTTCACACGGGCGTGTGACCTATATAACTTTGAAAATTTTGTTAAGTTTCTGAGAAAAATTGTATGTCTCAGTTTAGTCCCGGCCCCTTTCTAAAGCATGTTTAAAGTCTCGTAGACCTATGCAAGGGAATTTGTAATGATGTGTGACGATAATGCTATAGTGATTTAGAAATGAATACAAGATGTTTAGATTTGTCCAGTAACGCCTTTAACCCTAGTCTAACGATCGATAGGGTTTAGGGGTGTTACAGGCTGCTTTCATCGTCTTTATCCTCAATAAATTAATAAGTTGCTCGGGTGTTTTATTATTCAGTGTTCCACTGGCTGCTGCATCAATTAACTGCCTAGTCGAGGGATACAAATCATTGTAAAAGGTTTGAACTTATAACCATAAAGGTAACCCATGGTAAGGGCACTGTCTCAATAGATCTTTGTATCTCTCCCATGCATTATATAAAGTCTCTAAATCGATCTACACAAAAGAAGAGATATCATTCCTCAACTTGGCTATTTTAGCAGGTGGGAAGTACTTCAGCAGAAATTTCTTGGTCATTGAGCCCATATAATGATGAAACCTCATGGTAAAGAGTTTAACTACTGTTTTGCTTTGTTCCACAATGAGAATGGGAACAACCGTAAGCGAATGGCATCATCAGTGGCGCCATTAATCTTGAAAGTATCACAAATTTCTAGAAAATTAGCAAAATAAGTTTTTGGGTTTTCATCTTACAAACCGTCAAACTGAACATACTATTGTACCATCTGAATTGTGTTAGGCTTCAAATCAAAATTATTTGGAGCAATGGTAGGTTGCACAATACTCGATTCACTCCCAGTCAGAGTGGGCTTGGCATAATCGTACATAGTACGAGGAATAGGAGCTACTGCAAGAGGTAGCTGAATATTCTAATTATCATTCATCTCCTCAGTAATATTGTTGTCCTCTTGTTCGTCTACTATAATTTGTTGACTCTGCCTTGCTTCTCAACGATTTCTGTGAGCAGTACTTTCAATCTTGCTGTCAAAAAGCAATGGTCCCCATAGGTTTCCTCTAGTCATAAACTAAAAGAACCTGCCAGAAGAAAATAAAAGAAAAATTAGAATGTAAAAATTAAACTAAATAAAATAAAATAAAAAATGGCTAAATTAATAAAAATAAAGTGTTCCTAATATTTTACTCCCGATAATGGCACCAAAAACTTGATGTATCATGAAACTAACTAAAAATACGACAAAGGCAAGTGCACCTATCGACAAAGAGTATAACTATGGTGAGTAGAGATATAGTATCCACAAGGACTAAAAGTATCAGTAATTACCATTTTTCTATTATTTAGCCGACAATTTGGAGTGATGGGTTTTAAACTAAAATTACTAAACTAATTTAACTAAGAACTCAACAGAGAATAAATCAGGAAAATAATTAAATAATAATCAATGAGAAAGACAATACCCAGGAAAGAATCCACCTGGACTTCATCTATTATTATGAATCTGAATTAAACGATTTATTCACTTGGTATCTTGATCCATAGAAATCCCTAAATTATGTTAATATCTTTTTCGAGAGTAAGAGCAACTGACTTTAGGTTGATTAATTGAAATTTCTTTCTAATTAAAACCCCTATTATCGCATTAACTCGATCTATGAATTCCCTTATTAGATTTGACTCTAATCCGGTACATTTATGTCGTCATATTTCTAGGATTGCATGCAACTTGTAATAGCCCGATTTTGGGCCTAGTCAGAACAGTGGTTTCGGAACCACAAATTTGAGGTTAGAGAAATTATTTTTTATATTATTTTATGTGTTATAGCATGATTATATGAGTGTTTGAAATTTTTGGTGAATTAATTTTAGTGATTTCATGCTTAATTTTGAAAAAGGACTAAATCGCATAAAGTGCGAAAGTTTTGTTCTACTAGCTAAAGGTGTCAAATAGCTATGGAACATTAAATTAGATATCTTTATTGAGCAAATAACCCAATAAAATGTTAGTAGCTGGACATGGAGCCTTAATTCATGGAATGGTCAAAGGTCAGATGACTTAATTGATAATAAAATAATAAATCTAAAGGCTAGCTATTATCTTTTTCATTCCTTCTCTTCACCACTGAAAATTTCAGCAAAAAGAGTGTATTTGAGAGCTCAAAATTTCAGCAACTTCTATCCCTTACAAGTAAGTGATTTTGATGATCTTTCTTGATGATTTTTTTTATTTTTGGGACCCTTGTAGTATAAGCTAACTAATGGAGGAACTATTTTGCAAAATGGTTGAGAGAGTATTCATGTTATTTGCTGAATTTTTATAGAAGAAAATGAATCATGGTTGTTAAATAAACAACTTTTATGAAGTGGTTTTCATGAAAACACCTAAAAGGATCATTTTGTAAAGTTTATAAAATAGGTTGCAAATGTGTGAAATAATTGAAATTGTGAGATGCTATAGGTTTAAAGTAGTCTTGGCTAGGCTTGGTTAATGTGAAAATTTGATGAAAACCATTTTACGAGCCTAGGGGCAAAATCATAATTTTGTGAAAGTCAAAGGGCAAAACGGTCATTTTGCCAAAGTAGAAATTTTGGAATGTTTTGATTTAAGTGATGATTAAATAAATAAATTTTTTCATTATAGATCAAGAAATATAGAATCCGGACTTAGACTGGGGGAAAACAAAGCTAGTGGACTAAATCAAACTAGTCGCCCATATTTTGTATACCGAGGTAAGTTGCACGTAAATATCACAATTCTATTGTTATTATACATTAAATAATTGATATTTCATGAAATGTTTGATTTTTTTATGAATATGCATGACGAGATTTGATGTGGTAAAACTCCCGGTTGAACTGTAGGAATAGATCGGATATCCATGCTGTGATACTAGGGTTATGTGAGCCAGTGTAAGACCATGTTTGGAACATGGCATCGGCATTTATATGAGAGCTAGTGTAAGACAATGTCTGGGACATGCCATCGGCCTCGATATGTGAGGTAGTGTAAGACCATGTTTGGAACATGGCATCGGCATTTATATGAGAGCTAATGTAGGACCATGTCTGGGACATGGCATCGGCATCTTACCTTTTGTATGAGGCTTATCGGGTATCCATTTATTATTTCAACTAGTTCAACGGGTAATTTAAAGATTATATCATGATTGAGAAAAGTTACAATTATGTTGCAAGTGGTACAGGTACCTACACGAAACTCATAAGAATGATCTCAGGTTATGTTTATGAATAGTAAGGGTGAAAATAAGTAAGCTATGTCTATAGTCATTCGAGAAGCTTATGCAAGTGTACGATACGTTATGAGTATGATTTTACTTGGTAAAGAGATATTAATTATTTACTTTTGACTTACTAAGCTTGATGCTTACTTCCTCTCTTTTCCATTTTCTTATAGTGCCGCCAAGCTAGCTCGAGAATTAAGGGACGTCGAAGGCATTGATCACACTATCACCAAAAGTTTTTGGTATAGTTATTTTAAATGTTTTGAGCGTGGCATGTATAGGGACTTGGTCTTTTTGTTTAGGGTCATGTTGGTGTAGCCATAAGTGTTGGCTCATATGAATGTGATGTTCATTTTGTATAGGCTATTGATGTTGGTTAATATTGATTATTATTAAATACATTTGATGAGAATTCTCATGGATGTGTTTGTTGCATGGTTTGTGTTGATAAGTAGGAGATGTTGTATGTGATAGGAAATAGCTTCGAAATGATGTATGGATGCCTAGGTATTGGCTGATATGTCAGGTGTTTATGTGGTATTGGTATTGTTCGATGTTTTTGTAGGTAGGTGCAAGTAAGGGTGACAAAAAGGCTTGGTAAATAGCCTTGTTTTTGTTCACATGGGTAGACACACGGGCATGTGTCTAGACCGTGTGTGACACACGATCTACCCCATGGGTGTGTAGTCAGGCCATGTGTCCCCTGCACCTAAATTTGGTAAAATAGAATGCCCAGTAGTAACCACACAGGTGGAGACATGGCCATGTGTCTCAACCGTGTGGAGGACATGGCCTAGTACACAGGCGTGTGTCTTGGTCGTTTGCCCCTAAATGCTTGATGACATCAGAAATAGAATGTCAAGGTTTTTGTACACGGGTTGATACACGAGCGTGTCATGGCCGTGTAAAGGACACGAGCGTGTGCTAGGCCGTGTGAAAACCCCTGTAGGTTCAAATTGAAAAATAAATCTGTATGAGCTAGGGACACCGGCATGTCCCGATATGTTCAGGCCGTGTGAGCCACACGGGCCTCCAACATGGCCATGTTAAGAGGACACACGGGCGTGTCACTCTTCCACACGGGCGTGTGCCCCTGTTTACATTGAAAATTTTTCAAAGTTTTCTAAAGTGTGTAATATATTCCCGAATCGTTTCCAAAGTGTAATTTGGGCCTCATAGGTCCATATTAGGGATGTTGAAAGGAAGTTTGAAAGTTTTAAAATTTGAGCGAAATTTTATGACCCGAAAATGTTTGTATGCATGTGTTTAAGTCTAGTAACGCCTCGTACCCTGTCCTGACGTGGGATACGGGTAAAGGGTGTTACACAACTCCATTCAATTATGCTAGATATACTCTTAAATAGGGATTTTTCCTCCTCTGTGTTAAGCACATTAAACATGAATTAATATGTAACACCCCTTACCCATGTTCGACGCCAGAACAAGGTACGAGGCATTACCGGACTTAATCACTAATCATCGTATAAAAATCGATTCATAATTTCACTCTAATTTAAAAAAATTTTAAGCACATTCAAGCTGTCCCTTAAAAAGAGCTTACAAGGCCCATACCATGCTTTAATTCAACCACACACATAGGCAAGCATGCACATTCATAAATTGCACCATTTAATTAATAACATAATCAAGACTATCTACATTAAATGACTTTATACAATAGAGACCTTCAAATAACATAGGTCAGTATTTTAGGCCAATTCCTAGCAACCTAGTAACAATTAAACGAGTCTCCATACATGCCAAAGACTTAAAAATACTTTAAAACCTTTATATATCGATCAATAGTTTGATAGTGTGATTTAACCTTCGGCGACCTCCAACTCGAGCTAACATCTGAGACACCATAGGAAAAAGGAAAGGAAGGGAGTAAGCATTATAGCTTAGTAAGTAAGTATGTAAATATTAATAAACAATACATTATCATACTTTAAATGAAGTCACAATATGTTCCCGGAATATTACGATCACAAACACACACATACTTTCACTATTACAATCATAAACAGGTTCAAAATAAGCTGTCTAGCAAAGTACCAGCAACTAAATTATTTATTTCTGGAGATACAGAACTCCAAATTACAAAACGTTAATTTTTATTGAAACTAGATTCATGTATATTCTTACCATAAAATTTTCAGAATTTTTGGTCAAGCCAATTAGTACAGTTTATTCATTGAAGTTACCCCTATTTCACTACTCAACTATTCTGACTACTCTTCACTACGAATAAATTTTCTCCTCGTACAGAATTCAAAGGATGTTCTTGTTTATTTCATTTGAAACTAGACTCATTAAGAGTTTCAAGCATATAAATTATATCCCATAGTTATTTTTGTACAATTTTTAATGATTTTTCCAAGTCAGAACAGGGGATCACATAGTCATTCTGAACCAGTCTCTCAAAAACTTAAATATCTCATAATATAGAATTCTTTTGCTTGCTCTGTTTCTGTTATATGAAAATAGACTCATTAAAATTTAATTTTATATCTCATTCAGTCTCTGATTCAATTTCTACTATTTTTGGTAAATTTTTAGATTCACATCACTGTAACTATCTATAACAGTTTTATTGTCAATTTTGATCTTTCACACTTCAATTGTATTCCCATTTACCCATAACAATATTTCCAATTTTCAATCACATATCGAGCATATTGCTCATAAGTTACACACGTATATACTTACACTTATCATCACAAAGTCATACACAATTTCATTTAATCAATTTCCCAGTTGAACGCTTGAATAATAATGAATCTGCGATGGTATCGCACACACACCCACCTTTAAAATCGAAGCTCTCTTGTACACATAGTGGCCTTCACTTAGCACCACTCATGTGACCTAGCTCGATTGTACACATAATTTTGGCTCTCTTGTACACATGGTGAACACTTAGTATCACCCATGTGACCTAGCCAATTTATCTCGTAGCTCTCTTGTCTACATGGTGTCCTTCACCTGGAACCACGCATGCGACCTAACTACATATATCCCGTAGCTCTCTTGTCTACATGGTGTACACATAGTATCACCCATGCGACCTAGCTACATCATAATGTCTCAGAACTCTCTTGTACACATGATGTGCACTCAAAGCACCATACATGTGACCTAGCTATATACCATCTCAGATCATCCAATCTTTCCAAGGTTCAACCGGGATTTCTCTCTCTTTCTAATACTTGATTCCATACTTCCAATAGTCAATTATGATTCAAAAATCAGCTACAATACATAAAATATGCTGAAATATAAAAACATAATAAAGATAATGCATTATTTACATACAAACTTACATACTTTCTCATTTCCATGTCGAATTAATATTGAACATTTAAATCATCATAATTATACTTACTTTCAACACCTCGGAAATCCGAGTAAATATATCAATTTTACATTGAAACATGCATAAATTAATGCTTACTATACATATGAACTTACCTCGATACTAAAACGGCCATTTTACCAACTTTCCCGATTTTCGATTTTTCTCCCATTCTAGGTTTAAATCTCATTTTCCGGGATCTAAAAAATCATATTTTACTTATTCAATTAATGTACTATTCAAAACAGTCCTTAACTCAAACTTTGGAAAAATTACAATTTTGCCCCTAAACTTTTGCATATTTACACTTTTGCCCCTAGGCTCGGGAATTAAACTTCATCCCTTATTCTTATGTTTTATGACATGCTGATCATTTTTCCCTTCTATGGCAACATCAAATTCTCACCCTAACACATAGTTATGAACAATAACAACTTTTACCGATTAAGCCGTTTTACTCATTTTTGCTTAAAACTGCTTAGCAAAAGTTGTTTAACATAATTTCAGTCTTCATATTCTACCATAAAAAATCAAAATAAACATATTTCACCTATGGGTATTTTTCCAAATATGAACCCTAGCTTAAATTATTGCTAGAATAAGCTTAATCAAGTTACCGGGATTCCAAAAACGTAAAGAACTTGAAAAACGGGGCTAGAACGGACTTACTATTGAACTTGGAAAGCTTGAAAACCCTAGCCATGGCTTCCCCCATGCTAGTTCCGTATTTTGGCTTTATTTTCTCTTTTTATTTCTTTTAATTACCAAATGACTAAAATGCCCTTAAGGCCTTTCTTTAAAATTTTGTCCTATTCATGACCATTTTTGTCCAAACAAAATATAATGGTCTAATTACCATTTAAGGACCTCCTCTTTAAACCCCCATTTCAATCAAGTACTTACGAATTAGAACACATATTTTGCAACTTTTGCAATTTAGTCCTAAAAGTCAAATTAAGCACTTTATCAGTAAAATTACTTAACGATATTTTTACACAATATTTTAATCAATAAATAAACCTTAAAACTTAACCGAAATAAATTTTTCGACTTTGAATTCGTGGTTCTAAAACCATCATTCCGTTTAGACCCTAAATCGGGCTGTTACAGCAACTTCTGCAAATAAGCCCTAATAGGCAAATTAAACATGCAATCTATAAAATTTCTTATCAATACTCTAACACATACATCTAATCACTCAGTAAATCATAAAAATTAATCGAAATAAACTTTTCTATCTCAGATTTGTGGTTTCACAACCACTATTCCATTTAGGCCCTATTTCGAGATGTTACATAATATCCCGAAAATATTAAAACAAGGAATAAGCACACATAACTGAGAACAAGAATCAAGTATTTATCATATAAAATATAAATCAAATAATATAATTCATCATAGGGTTCATCTTCCCTAGGTATCTAAGGAATTAGTTCATAATTCTAAATAAAAACATCTCAAATTCAAAATAACCACAAGAAATAAAGAAACTCATAAAAACATCAAAAGAAATTAAAAGGAGATCTTTGATCTTGATGGAAATCTTCTTCAGAGTTGGCTCCAATGGTGTTCTTCGAGTTGTTTTCTTCAATATTCTCTGATGGCTCCCATATCTCATCTTCTATTTGGTATTTATAGACTTTAGAATGCTTAGAAAGCCTAAAAATTACGTCTTCTCATGTGTTTGGGAAGCAAGTTGCGAAATCGACACGGTCTGGCACATGGCTGTGTGTCCATCCCGAGTGGCTCACATAGCCGTGTGTCCAACCCATGTGGCTCCTAAAATCTGCTCTTTTTGTTCAATTTTCACTCGTTTTTCGCTCTTTTATCTCGCAAATGCTCACCTAAGTATAGGAACATGAATTCAAAGGATTAGGAGCATCAAATTCACCAATTTGCTTAAATAATCATCCAAATATGTATTAAGAACGGGATTAAAATATGTTAGTTTTATCATTTATCACATAGCCATTTAATCCATTTAACTATGAGAAACCAGCTTTTGCATCTTTCACAATTTAGTCCTTTTTACTTAATTAATCATTTAAACTTCAAATTTTCTTATCAAGAATTTAATACGACCTTAAAATAACTCTATAAACAGTAAATAAACATTAAAATATTAACTCACTTATTGGAGTCATGGTTTCGAAACCACTGTTTCCAACACCACTGAAAACAAGCTATTACAGTCGGTCCAAATACGAGTCAAGGTGGAGATTTGTGGGAGAATGCTTTTTATTTTGACTAAAGTTTATTTTTGGTTTTTCTTTTTCGAGTTAAACTTTACAGATTTTAGCCTATAAATATCCCTTCATTACTCTAGGTTTTACACAACAAAATATTTAGATTGAGAGAATTTTGTTCTTTGTTTCGAAGAGCTTTTCTTGTGGAGCTTCGGATTTTCTTTTAATTTTCTCAATATTTTGTACTATTCTTTACTATAGCGAAATCTCCTTTTACCCGTGGTTTTTATCCTCTTTTGAAGAATTTTTTCACATAAAATTTGTATGTTCGATCTTTTTAATTCTTTTTTTCTTCACTTTGTTCGTTGTTTAAACAGGTTTATCCTGTAACACCCCTAACCCGTATCCGTCGCCAAAATAGGGTTATAGAATATTACCAGAGTTTACAGAACAATAATAAATAATTCAGGTTATTTACTATTCAATTTCTAAAAATAATCTTGTTGTCCCTTGCATGGGCCCTCGAGGCCCAATATGAACGTTGGAACCGAATCGGGACTAAATCGGGGTATTAGAGAATTTTTCGCGAAATTTCTAAAATTTTCCTAGGTGCAGGGCTCACACGCCCGTGTGGTCCAGGGACAAGCCTGTGTGACCCTAAAACACGCCTGTGCTGCAATCTGTGTTTGACCCCATTTAACACTTTGAATTGTGTCACTCGGCCAGCCACACGCCCATGTGAGTAGACCATGTGATCAATTATTTTCAAAAATTAGGTGCAGGGTTCACACGGCCAAGACACACACCAGTGTTCTAAGCTGTGTAGCACACACGGTTGAGATACACGCTCATGTCTCTGCCCATGTGCTCAATTCTGAGTATTTTGTTTCTCAATTTTAAGATGCAGGGGGCACACAGCCAAACCACACGCCCATATGTCAAGCCGTGTGTCACACATAGTCAATACACACGCCTGTGTGTTTACCTGTGTGGACAAAATAAAGTCATTTCCTAGCTTTATTTCTCACCCAAACTTGCCAATAACCTACACCAAAATTTGCATTCATATACCAACCAATCCAAGCATTATAACGAGGCCAATTCTAACATCTAACATAGTATATCATTACATACATACCTATTTATGATCTTATCTTTAATAGTTATATTCATTTAGCATAGCTCAATCAAACCATAATATATGTACTCATAATAATGCCATAAGATTACCTTAATAGATATACCAAAAACATAATCATTACTAGCAATTCCAATGGCTAGATTACAAACAACATTTGTAAGCCAACAATGATCCAAGTTACCTATACATGTCATTATACCAAAAATGAGTTTATTATTTATACCAAAACAAGTTAGTGGATAGTGTGATGATGCTCTAACTGATCTCCAACCTTCGCGAGCTTCTGAGCATTATAAAATAGAGAAAATAAAACCTAATAAGCTTTATATGCTTAGTAAGTTTGTATAACATGAATTGGAACTTACCAATCACATTTAACAGCACTAAGCATACAATTAACATACTTTCATCATTTTGACAAATTTACCTAAACACATATACTCAATCAAGCAAGTTAGTCATATAATACATGTAAATGTTAAATAAACATAGATGAGCTCATCATATAATCCTTCATCAAATAATTCAAAAACATACAAGGCATATTTTTATTTATCACGTCATTTTTCTCATGTTAATAGTGTTCTCTATTGAATTATTGAAATGTCGATGGATAAACCATCAATTCTTATTCAGGGAGCATACTCTCGAGCCATATGTCAGGATACTCAACCAAGCCATGTAATCATGTAACAAGACACTTATCTGGGCTATTAGGAAACTCATAAGAGTTCTACTCAATAAGCTCATAGAGCTTGTCAGATATCTCCAAAGAGATACCATTAGAAAGCACCAGATAAAGTAATAAGGAGCTCAAGCGAGCTTAACAGGACGCTCAAGAAGAGCTGCGTTTGTGTCTGCCTGTATGCAGGACCACAACCGATCAAATGTCAAGACGGTCACAAAAAGCTACGATAATGTGCAACAAATGCAAAATCACTATCGATCAGGATGCTTACAAGAACTATTTAACAGAATACTCGAGAGGGCTATAATAGGATTACTCATCCGAGATAAATCTCATCTATAATGAGGTCAATAGGATTACTTGTCCAAGCTAAATCCCGTCCACAACAAATGCAAGACCTCATTAATATGGGAAATCACATATATCCACCGAAATTCATTATCCAAGTGAAAATTAACCCTTTTTCTAACATTTCCGAACATATGATCATTTCATACATTTATAATATTCACATAAACATATTCTACATTCAATCCAAATACAACATTTAATTTGAAACATATTTACATGCTCAATTAAGTTACACGAACTTACCTCGATAATAGTTCGTTTAAGAAAATCTACTAATCCGAGACTTTCTCTTTTCCTCGATCTAGCTTTGAGTTTGTGTTATCCGGTTCTATATAAATGAATTTAATCATTAATTTCTTACATTTCACATTCTATTGAACTCAATTTACATCTTAGGCAAAATTACCATTTTGCCCCTAAACTTTCCATAATTTTCAATTTCGTCCCTAGGCTTGGAAAATGAAATTCATGCAATTTACTCCTTATTCCAAGCCTACCAAAATTTCAATACAAAATTTATAGCACATGTACTCTATAAAATTCAGAATTTTTCTTCAATTTTGACAACTTAAAATTTAGTCCTTAAATCATGTTTTCATTAAAATTCACTTTGTAAAAGTTGTTTATCTATCAACAACCTTTCATTTTCTAGCATAAATTTCAAATTTTCAACATATTCATCCATGGCATAACTTTTATACTTTGATAACTTTTCAAATTAATCCCCCAAGTAGATAGATTAAACTATCTCAGTTTTAAAAATATAAAAATTACTAAAAACAGGACTTGAATACTTACTCAATTATGCCAAGAAAGCTTATAAGCTTATTTTTTCTTTCTTAGGGTTTCCATGGAATATTTGGGGAAGAAGATGATATAAAATTATTTTTATTTCATATTAATTATTTATCATCTTTTAATTATTTCTATTTCCAATTTAATCCTTAGCCTTTTTTAATTTTTCCATGGATGATTCACCAAAAATATCTACTAACTTTTCTTTAATGGTCTAATTACCATATAAGGACCTCAAGTTTTAAATTCTATAGCTATTTAATCCTTCTAGCTACTATAATTCAACTTTTACATTTTATACAATTTGGCCCTTTTCGTAATTAAGCACATAATCGGTAAAATTTTCTTATTCAAATTTCCATATGACATTTCTATCATAATACAAATCATGCAATAATATTAAAATAAATTTTCTTTCTGGCTCGAATTTGTTGTCCTGAAACCACTGTTCTGATTTCACTGAAAATGGGCTGTTATATATCCGCTACAGATATAATGAGAAGAGAAATAATGAGAGAGATATATAGATTAGTTCAAATGTTAATGTTTTATTTTCTTTCCTTTTATTTTCAACTTTACCAAATAATGGATGGAGAGAAAATTATTTTTTCTTTCAACTTTTCAGTCTTTCCTACTAAGAACAACTATGGAAAAAAAATCATTTTTTCGATATCCTTTCTACTCTATCAAGTGAAGCCTTAATGTTTCCCACTAACAAATTGATTTCTTTCTATTTTTCTTTAATTTTTCATTTTAAAATTAGCTACTTGAGATTAAACATATCATTTAATAATTAAATTAATAGTTTTAAAAATAAAAATACTTTATTGATATAATATTAATAATTTTAAGATGTAATTAAAATATTTTAAAGTTTAAAGAATAAATTAAAATAAATATCATAATTTGAGGATGTATTATACATTCAATTCTATTATTTACCAACCAAAAGAAAATCTATTAATTACCGTCATTCAAATATATAAACAAAATCATATATTGAAAAGTATCCCCCACGAAATGAACCAAATCCCCCACGTGACTTGCCTCAACTTCTTCACCACTTTTCCATTAAATTCATCAGCCTTTCATATAAATGAACTATATAACACTCTTCTTTTACTTGCTTCCAATCCTCTCTCTTCCATCTCTTCTGCACCTCCTTTTTATTACTTGAACTTTAGATCCAATCAGAATCTTAAGACATTGGATCACCTATGGCCCAAAAAAGAGGTCATTGGATCACGAATATTAGATCCTCAGGGCATTATCCTTGAGAGTTCCACCAATGGCTCCACCAATATACTTCAGTCTAGGTAAGATACATGTGTTTTGTCTTGCTCTATTTATGTTGATTTCTATGCTCCTTTGCGCCTCCATTGAGAACCATGAGCTTCAAACCAGTGGGGTTGGTGCTAGAAGAAGATTGCTAGAGCTCAAAGAACAAGACGAACAGCACTTGTCGGTGAAGAAAACCCCAAGTTTGTCCACTAAGAACAACCAAACCAAGCTCATCAAATCATCCACCCTATCCACCAAGAACCAAACCAAACTTATCATTTCAAAATTGTCCACCAAGAACCAAACCAAGCTTTCCAAGCCATTCAAGTCAACAAAGGCAACAACACTCTCTAGTACCCTTTCCAAGTCTAAACTAAGCCCACTCAAGAACAAAGTTACCACTAAAACACTACAAGGCAAAAAAATGACTGACGCCCATGAACCATCGAAACCCAAAAACAACTTAAGCAATGTAAAAAACCCCACAAGCCAGAAACCAAAACAACCAAGCTGGATTCACCAAGAATATGATCCTGATTTAGTAGCCGAGTTCAAAGATCTGCCAACCAAGATCCAGGAAACCCTTCTCCCAGACCTTGAAAAAATCACAACAACATCCAAAGCTTACATCACCAAATACAACAAACAAATCACCAAACAATTCAAACCATATGTCGGCAACAAAGGTGCCCCTACCATTGCCACTATATACTCTTGCGCTGTCCTTTTAATCCCATTGCTCTTAGTTTCACTCATTTTCAACCGTGTCAAAGCCTACTTTTCACTCCAAAAAATCCTCATTTCCATCCAAGTTTACCTCTCCATTTACTTCTCCATCCTTTGCCTCACTTCCCTCGTTACTGGGCTCGAGCCGCTCAAGTTTTTCTACGCTACTTCTCCCTCTACCTACGTGTGGTTACAGGTGGTTCAGACACTTGGATACGTGGTTTACTTGTTGCTTCTTTTGATGTATCTCGTGCTTGTTTTCTCCACCGAGTCCGGGCTGGGTTCCAGGATGTTGGGGTTGGGCCAGACCTTCGTTGGCTTCACCGTCGGGCTGCATTATTACGTGGCGGTGTTCCATAGGGTGGTTTTGCGGCAACCGCCCAAGACTAACTGGAAGGTCCATGGGATTTATGCCACGAGTTTCCTTGTGATTTGTTTGTGTGCAAGAAATGATGGGACAAAGAAAGCCTACTTGGAAGAAGGCGGTGAAGAGGGGAAGAATAATTAATTAACTAATCCCTTGGTTTTTTTTCTTTTTTTTTGGAGTACATTATTAAATTTATTGTAGTCATAATCTCAGCCATTAAAACATAAAAATATATAGCAATAAATTAAAAACAAAATTGTTGTCATAAATAAGATTGAATTTGGCTGAGAAATTTCTAAATCTCTCTTTATTTTGTTTATTACTCCTTCTTCTTCTTTTCTGGTTTATTATTTAATTAGAGAAATGTAGTTTGCCTTCTGCAATATCTGTCCTAGCAGACGTACATTGGCAAACAAATATGCCTTTAATTACTTTCGAAAATAAAGTTTTATTGTTGGATTTTTTTTTTTCAATCCAGGTTTATATAATTGCTCATGGTTAGGAGGGACGAATTTAGAAGTTTATATTTGGGGCGTTTTACTCAAAGATGTCCTTTAAATAATATAATTACGAAAATGGGTTGTTTATTACGTTATTTACTGAATTAGACCATTTTCTACAAAAACGCGTCCACGTAAGCGTGATTTTGGAGTACGTGTCAGCAAAACGCTTTCCTAAGGGAGCGCTTTGTCCACATCAGTAAAAAACGCGTCCTTGAGGGAGCACTTTGCTGATATGGACAAAGCGCTCCCCCAGGGAAGTATTTTGTCTTTTTTTTAGGGTTAAGGTTTTATTATTTAATTAATTTAGTGTTAGGGTTTTTAAGGTTTAGGGTTAGTGTTTTTTAAGGGTTTAGATTTTTTTTGAGTTTTAGAGTTTAAGGGTTTTAGGAAAAAATTAATTGAATTGGGGTACAAATTAACTATTAATTTTAAATACTAAATATTAAATTAGAGTTTAGGGTATTAGGGTTAATTGGTTAAATTATGGATTGATTTAGGGTTTAGGGTTAATTGATTTAAGGTTTAGGGTTAATTGATACATACACGAAAAAAATTCTCAAAGATAATATGATTGCAGCATATATACATATTGGCGCTATGTTAAGTTTAGGGTTTTGAGAAAAAATTAATTGAATTAGGATTTAGGGTTTTAGAGTTAATTTATTAATTTAACTATTAATTTTAAATACTAAATACTAAATTAGAGTGTATTAGGGTTAATTCATTAAATTAAGGATTAGGGTTTAGTTTTTTAAAATAAATTTGTGTTTAGGGTATTAGAAAAAACATATAAGCAATATAATTTTTTTGTCATAGGTTTTAAGGTTTAGGGTTTCTGCAAAAGAATAATTCTGAGTAGACGTTTCAGGACAAATAGTGTCGGAAAACGCTTCAAGCAGGATGCACTATCAGCAAAATTTCTGGAAAAAGCTCCAACGTAGACGCTCTTTTGCTACAGTATTTCGTAGAAAAATAATTCTGATAGACATTTCTGAACAAATAGTGTCAAAAACACTTCAAGTAGGATGCACTATCAGCAAAATTTCTAGAAAAAGCTCCCACATGGACGCTCTTTTGCTGCAGTATTTCGTAGAAAAATAATTCTGAATAGATGTTTCTGAACAAATAGTGTCAAAAATGCTTCAAGCAGGATGCACTGTCAACAAAATTTCTGGAAAAAGCTCCCACGTGGACGCTCTTTTGCTATAGTAGTTCGTAGAAAAATAAGGCTATAAATGAGCCAAATTTTATTCTCAGGTTACATAACTTACAACAAAAAAATTAAAGAGGCTAAGAAGAAAAGAAATTGAAGATGAGTGAACATATTAGTGCTGTTATTTACTATGGTGGTGAGGTCTGTAACACTGAGAATGGTGTTGTTTTTTTATCGGAGAACACAGCGAGACTGGTTTTTAACCAGAACATAGATTTGACAGAATTTCATAAAAGAATTAGGCGCAAAATCTTCGGAACGACACCAATGAAAGTTTTTTCTATTAAGTATCGATTTTGTGCTTCAGTTGATCCTGTGACATATGACTCATTCGACATCAAAAGCACTCGTAGCTTGGAGGCGATGGTGCAAACTCATCTTGCTAGTGGATCACCCTATCTTGAGTTATATGTACAATTCTCATTGCCAAATGATGCATTTGTAGGTTCAACATTTACTACTAGTCGAGAGGAATACACGACCCCTGCCCGACACTCCGTTAGTGGGTGGCAAAACACGGAAGTGCTCGTGTTTAGTAGCAGTATGGAATACGCAACCCCTACACGACACTCCGTTAGTGGATGGGACATGCACCTCAATGGGTCGATGTTTGATGCTGGAAATACATACTGGGGAATGACATCAACTTCTAGTGGTTGGCAATCAACATCTAATTGGAGACGTTGTGAAACATCCATAAGGAGGGATGATGTACTCCTTACGACGTCCACTGGCGAGGGGACCTTTTACGTTGTACATGATGATGGGTCAGATAATGAGTCCGATGCAGATCCACCTCGAAAGGCCGGCCCCGATGGTGCAGAAGTTGCATTATTTTCTGAACCAGAGCCTGTTCCAACCATACCTGAAGATGTTGAAGAGGGTTCAGATGATGAAGAAGATCCGCGATTCAGGGCGTACTCGCCTCCAGCCCACATGCATAATGTCGATCTATCTCAAGATGATGCATTGGAGTTTTCAAATCTACCACACAGAAGGCGTGACCGTACAAGTTCCTCATTGGATTCAGGTGAATTAGAAGTTGGTAAGGAGTTTTCCAATAAAGATAGTTTTCTTGGTGCATTAAAACAACATAGCATAATGAATGGGATTAACTACAACGTGGTTAAATCCAAATCCAAAAAGTTTGAGGCCAAGTGTGTAGTGTAAGACGGTACACGTTCATGGAAAATCATGGTCTCGTTGAGGAAAAAGACAGGCTTGTGAGAGATATAAAAGTACAAAGGTCCACATACATGTGCTATCGGTACAGTATCATTAACCGTTTAGAGTTTTTTAATGGTACTGTTATTACGTCTTTATTGCATTTTTTTAACGTGCTTTCGTTGTGTGTGTTTTCGAAGATAATCCCAAGATGAATTCAGATATGTTAGCTACTTTAATACTATCGACGGTGAAGGCCAATCCCAGAACTTCAGTGCCGGTCTTAATTGTCAATATTCGTAGCCAGTTGAGGTACACGCCCTCTTACTGCAAGGCTTGGATAGCTAAGTAGAAGGCGTTGGAAAAGATTCATGGTAGGTGGGACGCTTTATATAATGAAGTGCAGTAGTGGTGTCAGGTGCTGAAGAGATATGTCCCAGGCTGCGTAACAGACCTTGAAACGGAACCTGCGTACTACAACGACTGATTGCTCCGTGGATGCCAAGTATTTAAGCGTCTGTTCTGGACCTTTAAGCAATGCCAAGACACATTTTTATATTGCAAGCCATTGGTACAAATTGACAGTACCTTTATGTACGGTAGATATACCCATCGGCTATTGCTAGCTGTGACACAGGATGGCAGTGGGAGAATCCTTCCACTTGCGTTTGCAATAACACCGAGGAATCAAGCTGATGATTGAGAGTTCTTTCTTTATAGGTTAAGAAGGCATGTCTGTCCCCAACTTAATATTTGCGTCATATCAGATCGGGGCACCAGAATACTAGCCGCAATTGAGTGACAGGGAAGCCTATGGCATCGCACACACCATCGGTATTGCCTAAGGCACGTTGCATCCAACTACTACGGGCAATTTTGATTTACAAGTGAAAAATGACAAGTGACAAACATGGGTATTTAGTATCTATTAATGTAATTTCATTTGTAATATTGAATTTATTTTAAATGAAAAAGTGATATGTAATTTTCGCTATCAACTTATATTGGCAGGGTATGAGATAAGTAAGGACCGTTTTCATGAGATGTTGGCGGTTTTGCGTTCAGTTAACGAAGAAGGCGTAGACTACCTCTGTAACATACCTTTCGAAGAGTGGACACAAGCATACTACGGCGGCCTACGATATGGTCATATGACCTCAAACCTAGCTGAATGCATAAATTCTATTCTAAAAGGAACACGTTATTTGTCGATAACATCGGTTGTTCGAAAGACATATTTTCGTTTAGTGACGTTATTTTCGAAGCGAGCAGCAAGTTATAAAGGCCAAATGTAAGGAGGACGTGTATGGTGAGTAAAGGTATTGTAAGAAATTAACAAGGCGAAGGCGCGAGCGAGCACCATGCACACAGTCTGTCACGATCGAGACAACTTATGGTTTCATGTGACGAAATTTGATAGACCGCATGAAGGTATTATTGGTGGGCAATATCGTGTACATTTGAGAAATAGGACTTGCGACTGTGGGAGGTTTGACGCACTTCGTTATCCATGCGCTCATGTAATTGTAGCTTGTCAGAATCTTCGTTTAGATCCCATGAGCTATGTCAACGAAGTGTACAAACTAGAACCATGTACAACGTGTGGAGACATGTATTTCCACTTATCCCAGATGAACGTAACTGGCCGCCTGTATCGCTTGCTCCGTTTAAGCTGTTACCGGATAGAGAATTGCGTCACAAACCCAAAGGTCGACCTTGCTCGACTAGAATACGTACCAATATGTATATCCGAGAAACAACCAATAATCAGAAGTTGTGCGGATGGTGTAGGAACCCAGGCTATACAAGTAGATAATGTCCAAATCGAAATAGTTGATAGTTGTCGTAAAAAACTATGTTGTATTATTTATATTTTATTAAATGAAACTATGTTGTATTACAATTGTCTTATTCAAAATACCTTTTATTTTTATTAAATGAAACAATATAAAAAAGTTTATACAAATATATTAAAAAAATCAATGTCCGTGACGGTCGGAATCAGTGCCACATAGGGGTCATCGACGGGGCCGTGCTGGATTCCTCCTTCGATCAGCTTCCGACGGGGATTGTGGTTCCTCCGGTAGGGGATCTGGTTGTGGCTGTTGGGAGGGTGACCCACCTTGATAGAATAATGATTGTGGCGGTGTTTGCGTCACCCATGGCGAAGGTGTTTAAATCCCATAAGGTGATGGGGATTGGTAGAAAGAAGAGCTTTTCGATGGCGCCTCGTGCGATCCCTCATATGACGGCTGCCTATAGATTGGAGGTTGACTCGGAGTAATCGAGAACGGTGATGAATCGGGTTATGGATTCCAACCTGCCATAGGACTAGAAAAAGGAAACATATAAGGGCTAGGATATGCACCTGACATAATCTGAAAAGGCTGTGATATGGGTGTTGTCGGTTGAACTATTGGGCCTGATGATTGTGTGGGTGTTTTTTATGGGCCTGCATCGTCGTCTCTTCTTCTTAGATTTAAAGGGTCTCGTTGTTTCTTTTAGGCACGAATTTGTCGTCGCCTCTCCTCTTCCGACAATAAATATGGCTTGCCATGGATCCTAAACCATTGCATGTATTCCGTTACGCACGCTAATTCTGGAATGATGATTGGTTCCCAAGTAGGTATATAATCATACCGATTTTCCCACATTTCGATATAGTGTGACCAGAATCTTAGCCAATCCATATGCAGTTGTCGTAAGTCGACTTTGTACTCATCATCAAACACCTCGGATACCACGGGAATCGGTTGTCGGAATCCAAATTGCTGCAATACTCTATCTAACTGGTGCATCTCCATGGTAGTATAGTTCACCAATGGGACCTTCACATGCCAAACGTTTGGATTTTGAAGGAATTCATCCGAAACTACTGCCTGAATTGCCGGATCCTCCTATGGTGTCCATTGAAACTATATGAACATGATACAAATATTACTTGTATACATAATAAATAATACTAAATACTAAATATGAAACGATTATTTATTATGTATATATATTCTATTTAATACTTACTTCTGCTTCCAATCGTTGGTCTAATAGAAGCCGTATATCTTCGAGAGAGGTAAGTATTCCGACATAACTCGCTAAATGGTTCCACCTAATTAAATAAATTTTTAGCATACAATTATATTCTAAATCTACGTAATAATTGTAAAATCTAATATAAAACTTACCTCGTTATGAGTGGAAATGTATATGGGTGGTTGACTCGATGACGTAAAGATGGAAAGCGAAACCGTGCCCATGATTGCAATAGTGATAGGCAACCTCCTATTTTGACTTTGTTCGGTCGCGTCGCCCTGCATATTTCCTTGTACAATGTTTCCAACACAGTAGACCCCCAACTCAATTCGCCGACTACTCTAAAATCTACAAAGTTTCAGCGGCCATCTCAGATGTACAAGGTTTCTTGATAAGTCCGGCATCAAATAACCTCTAATCATCTCAAGAATATATGCCCGAGCATATCGTATTCTTTCAAGTTTAGTCGAATCATTATTCAGCTCCGGGAATGTGTCTCGTAACCATCCCATCTCGATCCAACCTCCGTTTATATTATCCGGTATAACACCCAAAAGCTCGTAGCATACGACTCCCTAATTAGTAGATGATGCGGACCTGGTGACTGCGTACCCATCCACCGACAATCCCAATTGCAAATGCACATCTTCCAAAGTGATAGTACACTCTCTACATGGAAGATGAAAAGTGTGTGTCTCGGGTCTCCACCTCTCTATTAATGCACTGATTAGTTTCGAGTCCAACTTGCACCCCCGGCCTATCGTGGTCACGTGCCAAAATCTCACTTCCTGCAAGTAATTCTCGATCAACGGCAATGGAGGGCCAAACATATTACGGATGTAGCATTGCAACACCCGATCTACAGACTATTATAAAAATTTATAAAACAAAAATTAATTAAAATTGCATAAATTAATTAATGCAAACATCATAAATGAAAAAAAAATCAAGCAGTATTGAAATTGTAATTATAATTGCATAAATGAATAAAATATCAAACAGTATTGCAAATTTAATTACATTTGCATAAATTAAAATAATATCGAATAGTATTGAAAATTTAAATTATCACTTACCATTGTCATTTGATCAACAGAGATGTGCTTATTATCAAGACAGATTAATTCTCCGGCCATTGCTAACACGATCGGATTTTTTTTAATTTAAAAAATTTAAATTCAAAAAAAAATTAAACAAAGAATTTTGATAGAATTTTGAGAAAATTTCAATGAAATTTGATAGATTTTTGAAGGGAATATTGAAAGAATGTTGAGAATTATGAGAGAATTGTGTGAAAAATAATTAAAGGGAAAGGAATTTTGAGAGAATTATAGAAATTGAGAGATTTGTGTGAAAAAATGATTTGGGGGGGTTTATAGTTTTTTTTTTTGGACCGTTGGAAGCCAACGGTCAAAAATTTGATCGTTACACGGGCAAAATGCTCCCCTGGGGGAGCCTTTTACTGACGTGGCCACGAAATCGCGCTTTCGTGGACGCGTTTTCATGGAAAAAGGCCTAATCCAGTAAATAACGCAATAAACGGCCCATTTCTGTAATTATATTATTTAAAGGCCATTTTTGAGTAAAACGCCCTTATATTTGAGTAAAAATTAGATTATAAAATTTTAAAAAGATTGAAATATAATTTTACTTTTGTATATATTTATTATTTTAAATTTTTAGAGGGATTAAATTGATTTGTTTTCATCTTAAAGGCCAAAGTATATCTTTTACCATTAAACTAATTTATAATTTAAAAACTTTAAGGGGTTAAAATGATAATTTACCATTCTCCTTAACGTCGTCCTGATTATTAGTTATTGTAGTAACAATATAAATGTCAAAGGTTTCTATCCGTGATTATCCGAATAAGATCAGATCGGTCAATCAAATTCGCTAGATAAAAAAATATTTAGTATATCTAATTAAATATAACGGTTGAATAGCAAACTATTCGGAACCAATAAAAATAAGAAATCAAGACAAAAAAATTGACGGTTAAACCAATTTTATAATTTTAAATTTTTTAATGATTTTAATATATTTTTAATTATTTAATTAATTATTATTAGACTGACAGTTGGGAAGTAGAATGCAAGATGATGTTCGTGATTATTGAAACCTAATCGCAGGAAACATTTCTATTATAAAGGCTTATGATTGAATGGACTATTCTATAACATTTTATTATATAGAGATACATGGCATTGCATACTTATCGTGAAGTTTTACTCTCATTGCATACTTATTGTGAAGTTTTACGTAGCTACATTTTGAGACTCACTTCAGCATCCAACTGAGGCCCCAAACTCCCTAAAGTTTGTATTCTATTTTGGTTATGTAATTGGCATGTATCTAGGGTTGTCACTTTGAATATTTTGATGGTTAATGAATGTTGAAAGTAGTTTTGAATGTTTTAGGGAATAGTTGATGTTTAACTTTGTTGTTGTTATATCATAGGTTAATTAGTAGTGAGTTTAAATGAAAGATGATGGTATGTATATAACCATATGTATAAGTTTGTTTTGGCAAGTTCTTAAATTGATTATGGCTTGAAATGGTAACCTTGAATGTATGGTATATTTGTTTAAGGTTTAATATTTGATAATTGAATTGGTTGTGTTATTATTTTATTAAGTGTAAATGTATGGTACCAATCTTGTAAGTTGTTGTTGGCATTATGGTCAAATGGATGAATGTAATTTTGGTATTTTGATTGCATAAAAATCATGTGTATGGTCATTTCTAATTTGGATTTAATGGTAATGCATTTTAGACTTGGTTTATGATATGTGATTGAGGTGCCTTGAGGTATATTGGTTAGAATTAGGATCTGATTATGTCTTTGGTATGATTTTGTGTATTTGAAATAGGTTTATGAATTGGTGATTGCATATATATAGTTTAACTAAAAGATTGGTTTAAGTAGCTTGATTGTTAAGGTTCATATTTGCTCACACGGTCGTGTGCCACACAGGGCAAGTGACACGGCCGTGTGCTCTTCAAGATTTAAAAGGTTTTGGTTAAACACAACCTCAGTTTGTTACTGTAACACCCCTAACCCGTATCTGTCACCAAACAGGGTTACAGAGCATTATCAATGTTTACAATACAAACAGACAGAAAAATCTAAACATTTCATAACATATCAATAAGCATGTTAAAACCAAGTCAAATCATACATATTGTCCCTTATACGAGCCTTCGTGGCCCTAAATATGTGCTAGAAACAAGTCAATATTAAATTGAAAACTCAAAGAATTTTTCAGAAAATAGCAAAAATTTTTAACACTGCAAGGGTCACACGGCTATGTGGCTAGGCCGCGTGACTCACATGGCTAAGAGATACGCCCATGTCTCAGACCATGTGGGCATTTGAATAGGGTCACACGGCCAAGTCACACGCCCGTGTGCTAGGCCATTTAACAACCTGACTTGCAAACCTTTGAAAGCTACAGAGGACACAAGGCTCTCCTCGTGTGTCTCAGACGTGTGTGACACATGGCCAGGGGCCAGGTGACACGGCCGTGTGTGACATACCAAAATATGCCAAAACACAAGCCAAATCACTTGGTTATATTCACAACAAAACATATAGGCCAACATTAGCCACAATACATATACATGTCATTATAACCAAAATTTAACAACCGAATGTACCAAAAGAGCCGGTGGATAGTGTGATATAGCTCTGACAAGCTTCCAACCCGAATGATTTTCTGATTCACTATAAAACATAGAAAATAATACAGAATAAGCATTTAAGCTTAGTAAGTTCATGTAACATAGAATATAACTTACCATTTAATCATATAATAGGTAAGTAAATAAGCATATTCCAACACAATTTGGCCAAATTCCTAAGCACATATACATCAACCATGTTAGCCATGTAAATACATATATAAGCCAATAACCATAGATGAATATAACCATTGATCAATTTACATATACATGTACCATCCATTTCATTTTTCCATGTATCTTATAACCACATTTTCATGTAATTCACATGTATACTTGTAAGAATTTGTATCGAACTCTAATCATTTCGTAACAGAACATTGCTCGTTAAACTGTTTAGAATACCATTGGATACCCGAGATAGCTCACACATTGTGTGCTAGCTCATATAATTGTAATCCATCAATTCATGTACATGTATGCTCATACGAGTTGTGAATTGATATGCTCACTTGAGCTGTAGACTAGTATGCTCTCACGAGCTATAAATCGGTATGCTCTCACGAGTTGTGAAGTATCCATAAAACATGCAGGACCTCAACCAAATCATGTAACCCTAATGACATGTCATTTATATCCTACGAATTCCTAAGGTTCAAATGGGACTTGGATTTTTTGAACTTCATTGGATATGCAACTATGTAAATTTATAACAATTCACAATTCATAAATAATTCAAAATAAAACATATAAACATAATTTAAGAACACGAGCTTACCTCGACGAGTATACGTAGATACAGAGGCGATTAATTCGAGACTTTCTTTTTGCCCTGATCTATCTCCGTATGAGGTCTAACTGGATTTATATGGATAAATTTTGGTATGACAATTCTAAAGAAAGTCTATGGCCATTTCACATTTGAGTCATTTTTATCTACTAGGGTTTTTTATGTGTCCCAGGGTAATGATGAGAAAACCTCATATGATGTTAGTTTAGGCAAATCCATATCGCAAACACGACAGTGCATGGAATGCCTGGGTGGCATTCTGTTTGGGCTTTGTGGCGTAATCTGCTAATGTAACACCCCTTACCCATATCCGACGCCGGAATAGGGTACGAGGCATTACCATACACGTACTCGAACATTTTCAGAAAATACGGACTATAAAATTTTGTTTCAAATTAAAACCAATCAAACTGCCTCTTAGTGTCCCTATTATGGGCCTACGAGGCCCTAAACATACATTAAGAATGGTCTGAAACAAAACCGAGGTCCTAAGGAAAATTTAAGAAAATTTCTAGGTTAATTGTAACATCCTGATTTTCGGTTTTTTTTTCGCGATTCTTGATATTTTGGTAAAGTGTATAAAATTTGGTATTTGGTTGTGAAATTCATAATTTGAGTATGTAAATGGGCTTATGGAAGGCCCATGTGTTGGCCAAAACCCGGTAGAATTTTTGAATTTTGGACTTAAGAAGTTAGGGGCCTAGGATAGGTGGTCTTATTAAAATTTGTGGGTAAAATGTATCACAGAAAGAGCCTGTGGTAGAGTGGCAAGGTGGCGTGTAAATGGATAAGGGAAGACCTGGGATCGATTCCCTGTGATGGCAAAAATGATGCTAATTTTTATGCTTTGAGCATGCAAGAGTTGTAGCCGAATGGAACTCTTTGGGGGAGAGTTTGAATCAGTCAAATGCATGGATTAAGGAGGGATAAGGGGAGAGATTTTAGGGATTTGAGAGGGAGATAGAGTTGGTTGAATAATGGGGATTAGAGAGGGGATTTCGGCAGAGGGGTTTGTTAGGGATTTTCGGCACTTTGGTACTTGTGTGCCTTTTTCTTCCTTTTGCTTAGTCTTTTCTCCCTTTTCCTTTTGCAGCCGAATCTATCATCTCTCCTCTCATCTTTTCTTCCTTTTTCTTTCCCAAAACTAGCCCACTACTTCCCTCCATTCATCGATCGTTTCTTTCCCTTACCTCCACTTCTGCTGAAATACCGCAAAAAGTCGAAATCTGTGAACTAGGTGGTGCCGATTCTTTGTTGACCAGCAACCATCTTTTTCTTTTCACTTTTTAGTGGTCAATTCTCTTATCTTCTAGGCATAGACAGTTTCAAGAAGAATAGACTGTGGTGAGTACTCAAACTTTAAACGATTCCTATAATAACTGTGGATAAAAGCCAAAACCCCTATAGTTTAGGAGATGGCCGAATGTAGGTATAGGCTCTATTGGGTTCTTCTTTTAATCTTTTTATGGTTTGTATAGTGGATGAGCAGCAAGGCATAGGGTCGACTTGGATTAGCTTGGATCATTGGAGTGACTAGATCTAGTCATCAACTTCGGCAAAGGTATGGATTCTAAGGCCATTATGGATGGTGGCCGAATGTGTAAGTGTTGATAATAGATGGTTCTCGTTTTGGTTTAATTATTGTGAGCTGATCTATAAGTGGTTGATTATAAGAGAAATCGTGTAGGGGATCTCGTCAAGGAATATCGCAAATCAGGTGTGTAACGAACCCTCTTTCGTAGCTTGTTTTGATAAATGCCGAAAAGCTGAAATGCTGAAATTCTGGCATTTCGAGGACTTGTGAGCAAGCGAACGCTCATTGGTTAGTTAGATTTGCTAAGTTGACAATTGGGAACGTTGGAAAAGGTAAGAGCATGATTTTTGGCATTCACGGTAAGTTAGGCCTCGAGGGGCTAAAATCGAGCCCAATGGGCTTTCGGACCCATTTGGGTAAAATTGGTAGAAAATGAAAACCTGCTAAATGGCGCGTTAAGACTGGTAACACCATTATGGAATATAGGCTAAATGGGCCTAGATGACTAAATCGAATATGTAGGGCCCATTAGGGATTTTTAGACCAATAACTCAGTTTCGCTAAAAATGGGCCAGAATCGCGGTTTAAACAAATGAATAGTTAGTAACTGATAATGAACATGGAAAATCCATAATATTTGGTAAGATTACGAAATTACCCTTATAATATGAAAATGACTATTTTTCCCCTGGGTAAAAATGACCATTATACCCCTAGAGTTTAATTATGAATTTGATACATGGGATTTTGATATACATGATATGTATGATATGCACATGATATGTATGATATACACATGATGAATTCATAATGCATTGGGTTGGGTTTTATATGGATGGAGGAAGTGCAAAAGGACTATGCCCCAGTTTACCGAAAAGGGCTTTTGCCCCAGTTATTAAAAGGGCTTTTGCCCCAGTTTATCAAAAGGGCTTTGCCCAAGTTATTAAAAAAGGCTAGGCCTCCAGTTATATGATAAAACAGTTATGCTGCCAGTGGAGAGTATTGGTTGGGTGGGTTGAGTTATTCCCCACATGGAGAGCTTGATTGGTACGGGTGGAGAGTAGCGGATGGTGGGTTGAGTAGTCTCCCCAAATGGGTTGCATTCTTTCATTGACTTTGCATATGATATTGAAATGGGCCTATGGGCCATACCGTTTACAGTAAAGGCTTCGGCCCAGTGTTATGAAATATGAAATATGAAAAGGCTTCGGCCCAGTATATGCTGAGATGGAGTTTGGGCTTAGGCCTAGTAGGCTGATATCGTTTTAGGCTCTGAAAGGGGCTTGTTGCACATTGAGTTTCCAAACTCACCCCCTTTCCTTAACCTTGCAGGTGAGCCTTGATTTGGGGACTTGGCCGAGAGGGATTCAGAGTGGCCACGGTGATCGCTTTTGGGCCTTTGAATAAGCGTTTGGTTTTCTTTAAGTTTACTTTATTTATTATTTATTTTTGGGTTGTAATAAGGACATTTTAACTTTATTTTTTTTCTTTTTTTTCTTTTCTGAGATTATTTTATTATTAATAACTTCAAATTGGTTGATATTAATTCAAATGGGCTAGACTTAGGACGTGTTTTCAAACGATACTTGTTTTCAAAATAACACAACGCCTCGATTATCTGATTTATCAAAGTTATTCACTTAAATAAATTTCTACTCGATGTAACCAAGTGTGGCAATGGTTGTGGGCATGTCTAGGATTGGATCCAATTGAAGAGCTTGGTATTTAAGCAGCCTTCATGGCTTACCTCCTCTGTTACAGATTCCTACCTGGTGCCCAGCTTCCATTCACTTTGTTAGCTTAACAAAAGTCAGTTTTTAAACACTAAAACGAAACATGGATTTTTAAACTTTTATGTGGCACGTCTGATTCGGCCATAACGTCTAGGCCGGGTTTGGGGTGTTACATTTAGTGTTATCAGAGCCAGGTTGCTACAACTCGGCTGTGGGTTTTTAAAGGAATTAACATCAAGAATTTCAAAACAAAGGTATTTTAAATCAATTTTTAGGAAATTTTTTATTTTCTGTGACCAAACCCAAGGTTTTTATTTTAAATGGTTTGGAGAAAGAAGTGGCACACTGAATCCCCAGCACCAAGTCTGTAAGTATACTCTCTTTTTGTAATATTGATATGATGCTATGAATAGAACTGAGACCCTACTATGATACTTTAGATAGGGAAGAGCCGTAAAAACGGTAGAAATGAGACTGTAGCTAGGCTAAGACAATACGAAAACAATCCTTGAACTGCTATATTTCCATAAGACATCTCGTAATAAACAGTTGAACATTATACTAATATCATAAAATTCGTAATCAGATAAATCGATATGAGTACAAGAGGAAATCGTGGACGAGACCGCGGACATGGTCGCGAAAGGGTGCAAGCTGAATCTTCATCCTTGGGGCATAGGCCAGCTGAGGAGGCATCCGTACCACAGGCAACTGAGACTGGGTCATATGATCGGGCTGCGGGGGATGATGCTTTGTCCCAAACAATGTTAAGGGTTTTGGAAAGGGTTGCTGGAGCAAGCACCGGGACAGTGAATAGGGGATCCATCTCTGAGCGACTCCGGGCTAACGGAGCAGAGGTTTTTAGGGGCGTATCTGGAGTAGCCCCAAATGTGGTTGAGTATTGGCTAGAGGCAACAGAGCGGATTATGGACGACTTAGATTGCTCTGTGGAGTAAAAACTGAAGGGGGCTGTGTCGTTGCTACGAGACGAGGCATACCGGTGGTGGATTACTGTAAGGGAGAGTACCCCGATCGAACGAGTAATTTGGGAGCTGTTCAAGACTGCTTTTAAGGGGAGGTATGTTGGAGCTAGTTATGTGGATGCCCATCGAAAGGAATTTTTGAATCTGGCACAAGGAAATAAGACTGTTGTGGAGTATGAGGCGGAATTCTTGAGGTTGAGTCGATATGCCAGCGGGATAGTTGCGACCGAATATGAGCGCAGTGTTCGATTCGAGGATGGCCTTCACGATGAGCTTAGGGTACTGATAGCTCCACAGAGGGAGCGCGATTTCACTGCATTGGTAGAGAAGGCTAAGATAGCCGAGGAAGTGAAACGGACTGAACGACAGAATCGTGAAAAGGATCGACCCAGATTTAGGAGAGATTCTGGACCCTCAGGTGCTACAAATGGAAATGTCAAAAGAGCTAGAAAGGAGGAACCAGTTCGACCAGCTCCGGTTAATACTTTTAGATCGCAGGCTTGCAGGGATTGTAGCAGAGCGCATATGGAGGAGTGCTGGAAATGAACTGGGGCGTGTTTTTTATGTGGGTCAAAGGAACATAAGTTCAGAGAATGTCCTCGGAGAGCAGCTCAGGATCAAGCTGCGGAGCCAAGAGGTGTCCAACCGCAGTGAGGAGGACCACCACCACAGGGAGGCCGTGGGCAAGGTAGAGGTGGCAATGGTAATAGACAAGGACGTGGGGCACCTGGTAGGGGTGCTGGACATGCTGAAGCTCGACAGCCGGCGTTGGTTTATGCTGCACGACGTCGTGAGGAGGGTGACGCTCCTGATGTTATAACCGGTACGTTCTTCATTCATAGCACGCCTTACACTACTTTGATAGATGTGGGTTCCACTCACTCGTATGTTGCTTGTGATGTATCTGGGGCATTGGGTGTGCTTCCTGAGGAGACTGTGAGTGGGGTATCGGTGATAAGCCCTTTAGGACACTCGGTCAAGGTAGATAAACTCTTTAGGGTAGTGCCTTTAGAGACACAAGATAAGATTTTTGAAGGAGATTTGATGGAGCTATCATTTGGGGATTTTGATCTTATTTTGGGTATGGACTGGCTAACTAAGCATAGAGCAATGTTGGATTGTGCTGCTAAGAGAATGGTGCTAAAAACTGTCAAGGATGAAGAGATAATGGTCATAGGGGAGCGAAAGAACTACTTGCCCAATGTTGTCTCGGCTTTAAGGGCTGAAAAGTTGATTCGGAAAGGTTGTGAGGCGTTTTTAGCATTCGTGAGTCAAGTTGAACCAGAGGGGACGACTGTGGAGTCAGTTAGGACCATCAAGGAATTTCAAGATGTATTTCCAGAGGAACTTCCTAAACTACCTCCGAACAGAGAAGTCGAGTTCGAAATCGACTTGTTACCTGGAACAGCTCCAGTGTCCATTGCGCCTTATAGGATGGCACCAAAGGAGTTGGTAGAATTGAAAGCTCAAATTCAGGAACTGTTGGATAGAGGGTTTATAAGACCAAGTGTTTCCCCATGGGGCGCACTCAATCTTTGTTAAGTAAGAAGAAAGATGGGACCATGCGGATGTGCATTGACTATCGGCAGTTGAACAAACTAACGATCAAAAACAAGTATCCCTTGCCAAGAATCGACGATCTGTTCGACCAACTGAAAGGAGCCTAGGTATTTTCTAAGATTGACCTTCGGTCAGGATATTATCAGTTGAGAGTCAAAGAAGAGGATATCCATAAGACGGCATTCAGAACTCGATATGGTCATTACGAGTTTCTAGTTATGCCCTTTGGTTTGACTAACGCACCGGCAGCATTCATGGATTTAATGAATCGGGTGTTTCAGCCATACTTGGATCAGTTCGTAGTCATTTTTATCGATGATATCTTAGTATACTCGAAAATGGAAAAGAAGCATGATGAACATCTTCGTATTGTGCTGCAAGTACTAAGGGAAAAACAACTTTATGCAAAGTTTAGTAAGTGTGAGTTTTGGCTGAAGGAAGTAACTTTCTTGGGGCATGTTGTGTCTGCTGAGGGAATCAAGGTAAACCCTTGAAAGATTGAGGCAATTCTGGAATGGAAGCCACCGAGGTCAGTAACTGAAATTCGAAGTTTTTTGGGGTTGGCAGGTTATTATCGAAGGTTTGTGGAAGGATTTTCTATGTTGGTAGCACCGTTAACGAAACTTATAAGGAAGGGAGCACCATTTGTTTGGACAAATAAGCAGCAAGAGGCTTTTGAGAAGTTAAAGAAGGTTCGGCTGAAGCACCGTGTTGATTCAAACAGAGTCCGGAAAGGATTTCATCAGTGTGCGATGTGACGCGTCACATGTAGGTTTGGGCTGTGTGTTGATGCAAGAGGGTAAAGTGGTCGCTTATGCTTCACGACAGCTTAAGCCTCATGAGGTAAACTATCCTACTCATGACTTGGAGCTGGTAGCGGTGATTTTTGCGCTTAAGATATGGAGGCACTACTTGTATGGGGAGAGATGCATTATCTATACGGATCATAAGAGTTTTAAGTACTTGCTGACTCAAACGGAACTGAATCTTAGGCAACGAAGGTGGATAGAGCTGCTAAAGGACTATGACTGTTCAATTGAGTACCATCCAGGTAGGGTAAATGTCGTGGCTAATGCGTTAAGTCGAAGTAATATGGCGGAATTGAAGGCAATGTTTGCTCGCTTAAGCTTGTATGACGATGGAAGCTTATTGGCTGAATTACAGGTGAGACCGACTTGGGTGGAGCAAATTAAGAAACAGCAGTTGGTGGATGAGTCGTTGGTTTCTCGGTTTCAGCAAGTTGAGAAGGGGGAAAATCTAGACTTTGGGTTAAATAATGATGGGGTTCTTTGTTTTCGAGGAAGAATTTGTGTGCCGAAGGACTCTGACTTGAGAATGATGATTTTAAGGGAGGCACATGGTGGACCTTGTGCTATGCATCCAGGAGGGAGTAAATTGTATCGAGACTTGCGAGAGCTATATTGGTGGCCCGGCTTAAGCGAAGTGATCGAATTCGTGGGGAAATGTTTGACGTGTCAACAAGTAAAGGCCGAGCATCAATCGCCTTCGATTGTTACTGATCGATAAAAAGATACCACTGTGGAAATGGGAAAGGGTAACCATGGATTTTGTGAGTGGTCTGCCATTGACACCTTCCAAGAAGGACTCAGTTTGGGTAATTGTGGATAGGCTCACGAAATCGCCCATTTCATACACGCATCAACCGATTACTCACTTGAAGTTGGCCAAGTTGTATGTGGCAGAGATAGTGCGGTTGTATGGAGTGCCAGTATCAATAATTTCTGACTGAAACCCAAGGTTTACATCTCGGTTTTGGCAGAAGTTGCATGAAGCATTGGGAACGCGATTGGATTTTAGCACGGCGGCTTTTCAAATTCGATCGGATATAGGCGATGAGAGGTTATCCAGATTCTAGAAGATATGTTGAGGGGTTGTGTTATCGACTTTAGGGGCAGTTGGGAGGATTACTTGCCGTTGGCGGAATTCACATATAACAACAGTTACCAAGCAAGTATTCAGATGGCTCCTTATGAGGCACTATATGGGTGAAGGTGTCGTTCGCCTACTTGTTGGGCAGAGTTGGGGGAAAGGCAAGTACTTGGGCCAGAGTTGGTAGCGGATACTGAAGACAAGGTTAAGATGATCAGGAATCGGTTGAGGGAGGCGGTGGATCGACAAAAGTCTTATGCAGATCTAAAGCGTAAGGACATTGAATATGCGGTTGGGGACATGGTCTTTTTGAAGGTTTCACCTTGGAAGAAGATATTGAGGTTTGGTAAGAAGGGCAAGTTAAGTCCACGGTTCATTGGGCCTTATCGGATCCTTAAGCGGATAGGACCGGTGGCTTATCAGCTAGAGTTACCTCCAGAGCTGGATCGTATTCACGACATTTTTCATGTGTCCATGCTAAGGCGATATCATTCTGACCCAACTCACATCGTGCCAGTTACAGAAATCGAAGTACAGTCGGATTTGACTTTCGAAGAGGAACCTGTGCAGATACTTGATCGCGACGTCAAGGTGTTGAGAAGGCAGTCAGTCCCATTAGTGAAGGTACTTTGGAGGAACCATGGCAAGGAAGAAGCTACTTGGGAGACCGAAGAGGCGATGCGTCAGCAGTACCCTCAACTGTTTGGATCAGGTAAATTTCGAGGCTGAAATTTCTTTAAGGAGAGTAGAGTTGTAACATCTTGATTTTCGGGTTTTTTTTCGCGATTCTCGATATTTTGGTAAAGTGTATAAAATTTGGTATTTGGTTGTGAAATTCATAATTTGAGTATGTAAATGGGCTTATGGAAGGCCCATGTGTTGGCCAAAACCCGGTAGAATTTTTGAATTTTGGACTTAAGAAATTAGGGGCCTAGGATAGGTGGTCTTATTAAAATTTGTGGGTAAAATGTATCACAGAAAGAGCCTGTGGTAGAGTGGCAAGGTGGCGTGTAAGTGGATAAGGGAAGACCTGGGATCGATTCCCTGTGATGGCAAAAATGATGCTAATTTTTATGCTTTGAGCATGCAAGAGTTGTAGCCGAATGGAACTCTTTGGGGGAGAGTTTGAATCAGTCAAATGCATGGATTAAGGAAGGATAAGGGGAGAGAGTTTAAGGATTTAAGAGGGAGATAGAGTTGGCCGAATAATGGGGATTAGAGAGGGGATTTCGGCAGAGGGGTTTAGTTAGGGATTTTCGGCACTTGGGTACTTGTGTGCCTTTTTCTTCCTTTTGTTTAGTCTTTTCTCTCTTTTTCTTTTGCAGCCGAATCTATCATTTCTCCTCTCATCTTTTCTTCTTTTTTCTTTTCCAAAACTAGCCCACTACTTCCCTCCATTCATCGATCGTTTCTTTCCCTTACCTCCACTTCTGCTGAAATACCGCAAAAAGCCGAAATCTGTGAACTAGGTGGTGCCGATTCTTTGTTGACCAGCAACCCTCTTTTTCTTTTCACTTTTTAGTGGTCAATTCTCTTATCTACTAGGCATAGACGGTTTCAAGAAGAGTAGACTGTGGTGAGTACTCAAACTTTAAACGATTCCTATAATAACTGTGGACAAAAGCTAAAACCCCTATAGTTTAGGAGATAGCCGAATGTGGGTATAGGCTCTATTGGGTTCTTCTTTTAATCTTTTTATGGTTTGTATAGTGGAGGAGCAGCAAGGCGTAGGGTCGACTTGGATTAGCTTGGATCATGGGAGTGACTAGATCTAGTCATCAACTTCGGCAAAGGTATAGATTCTAAGGCCATTATAGATGGTGGTCGAATGTGTAAGTGTTGATAATAGATGGTTCTCGTTTTGGTTTAATTATTATGAGCTGATCTATAAGTGGTTGATTATAGGAGAAATCATGTAGGGGATCTCGTCAAGGAATATCGCAAATCAGGTGTGTAACGAACCCTCTTTCGTAGCTTGTTTCGATAAATGCCAAAAAGCCGAAATGCTGAAATTCTGACATTTCGAGGACTTGTGAGCAAGCGAACGCTCATTGGTTAGTTAGATTCGCTAAGTTGATGATTGGGAACGTTGGAAAAGGTAAGAGCATGATTTTTGGCATTCACGGTAAGTTGGGCCTCGAAGGGCTAAAATCAGGCCCAATGGGCTTTCGGGCCTATTTGGGTAAAATTGGTAGAAAATGAAAACCCTGTTAGATGGCGCGTTAAGACTGGTAACACCATTATGGAATATAGCTAAATGGGCCTAGATGACTAAATCGGGTATGTAGGGCCCATTAGGGGTTTTTAACCCAATAACTCAGTTTCGCTAAAAATGGGCCAGAATCGCGGTTTAAACAAATAAATAGTTAGTAACTGATAATGAACATGGAAAATCCCTAATATTTGGTAAGATTACGAAATTACCCTTATAATATGAAAATGACTATTTTACCCCTAGGTAAAAATGACCATTATACCCCTAGGGTTTAATTATGAATTTGATACACGGGATTTTGATATACATGATATGTATGATATGCACATGATATATATGATATACACATGATGAATTCATAATGCATTGGGTTGGGTTTTATATGGATGGAGGAAGTGCAAAAGGGCTATGCCCCAGCCATCACCAAAAGGGTTTTTTGCCCTGATTATTAAAAGGGCTTTTGCCCCGCTTTATTAAAAGGGCTTTGCCCAGCTTATTAAAAAAGAGCTAGGCCTCCAGGTTATGATAAAGCAAATGCTATGCCGCCCGATGGAGAGTATTGGTTGGGTGGGTTGAGTTATTCCCCACATGGAGAGCTTGGTTGGTACGGGTGGAGAGTAGCGGATGGTGAGTTGAGTAGTCTCCCCAAATGGGCTGCATTCTTTCATTGACTTTGCATATGATATTGAAATGGGCCTATGGGCCATACCGTTTATAGTAAAGGCTTCGGCCTAGTGTTATGGAATATGAAAAGGCTTCGGCCTAGTGTTATGAAATATGAAATATGAAAAGGCTTCGGCCCAGTATATGCTGAGATGGAGTTTGGGCTTAGGCCCAGTAGGCTGATATCGTTTTGGGCTCTGAAAGGGGCTTGTTGCACATTGAGTTTCCAAACTCACCCCCTTTCCTTAACCTTACAGGTGAGCCTTGATTTGGGGACTTAGAGCCGGAGGGGATTCAGAGTGGCCACGGTGATCGCTTTTGGGCCTTTTAATAAGCGTTTGGTTTTCTTTAAGTTTACTTTATTTATTATTTATTTTTGGGTTGTAATAAGGCCATTTTAACTTTATTTTTTTCTTTTTTTTCTTTTCTGAGATTATTTTATTATTAATAACTTCAAACTGGTTGATATTAATTCAAATGGGCTAGACTTAGGACGTGTTTTCAAACGATACTTGTTTTTAAAATAACACAATGCCTCGATTATCTGATTTATCAAAGTTATTCACTTAAATAAATTTCTACTCGATGTAACCAAGTGTGGCAATGGTTGTGGGCATGTCTAGGATTGGATCCAATCGAAGAGCTTGGTATTTAAGCAGCCTTCATGGGTCACCTCCTCATTCTGATTCCTACACGGTGCCCGACTTCCATTCACTTTGTTAGCTTAACAAAAGTCGGTTTTTAAACACTAAAACGAAACATGGATTTTTAAACTTTTATGTGGCACGTCAGATTCGGCCATAACGTCTGGGCCGGGTTTAGGGTGTTACATTAATGTCTCAGACGCCCATGTGGAGACAATGCACACACTTGTGTGCCTTGGGACACACCCGTGTCCCCTACCCGTTTGGAATTAATTGAATTTATTTTCTACTTCGAACCTACAAGGGTTTTCACACGGCCGAGCACACGCCCGTGTACTTCGCACGGCCTAGACACCCCCGTGTGCTCTCTAATGTCTAAAAACTCAAGCATTCTATTTATGATGTCAGCATGCATTTAGGGACACACGGCCAAGACACACACCAGTGTGCTAGGCCGTGTCTACCACACGGTTGAGACACACAGCCGTGTCTCTGCTCGTGTGTTTACTACCATGCATTCTGACTTAAAAATTTTAAGCGCAGGGGACACATGGCCATACCAAATGCCCATAGGGCTATCCGTGTGTCACACACGGCCTATACACATGCCTGTGTGTCTACCCATGTGGACCTTTTTAGGCCATTTTTCAAGCCTTTGGTCACCCTCCAACACCCATACAGACTTAGGTTTTAATAATATTTAACATGGCCTAATTATACTTTTAAACGACCTTGATAAACCTCTTTGCATGTAAACCTCATCTCATCGATTTTACACATGCTAGGTTGTCCCCTTTGTATTAAGGATTTCTATGTCTTATAACACTTTTAAGATTGGCTCATTATTATAACTCATTGCCAATTATGGCCTAGCCATCCCATGTGATTTGGTCACATTGCATGTATCTAAATGTGATATACCATATTTCATCCTCACTAGAACAATTGAACATAAACATGCACAAATTTGTAGGTCATAACCTACGTCAAAATGAGCCAATTCCCATGGCTATCTACAAGTGAATATATATACCTTTACCAGCCTTCGTATTGGAAAATTAAATGACACATATAACAAAATAACAAAAGCTCTATACATGCCATTGAGCAAAATAAAAGTATCTATATACCAAAGTTGGACAAGATGATAGTGTGTTGACTTTCCAATCGTCTTCCAATTTCTACGAGTCCTCGAGCTCTGTAAGATAGGGAAAAGAGAGGGGTAAGCATTTACATGCTTAGTAAGCCCGAATAACTGGAAAGTAAACTTACCGATTAATTAGCATACAACCATATTAGGCAATAACCAACAAGCATGAAATGGTTTCCCTATCACATGCACTCAATCAATAGGTTAGTCTTATAACAATACATCGTGAAATTTGTCTTAGATGAGCTTATCATCCAACATTTTCATTTTTATATCTCATGTTAATCCCGTTGAGCTTTTCAGAAATCTCGATGGATTATCCATTTATCGTCAAGTCATAAGAGCAATCACCTCGTGTATGCACTCTCGCGAACCTCGCATCTTACGGCGAGATTACCAGTCAAGGCTAAATCTTCCGTAATATAAACTCATTGGGTGACGTTAGGATTACCAGTCCAGGTTAAATCCCTTGTAGTGACAAACACCCTTAATGAGCTTGGATCTGAATTACCAGTCCAGGCTAAATTCAGACCCCAGTCGGATTACCCGTCCGGGCTAAATCCATAATGTACACATATTCTTCGGGAGGCTTGATCACTCAAGGAACACCCGTCCGAGCTAGATCCTTTCTATATTGAGATCAATGGATTACCCGTCCGGGCTAAATCCTTTTATGCAACACATGCAGGATCCCAAGTCATGTCAGCCATGGTTTATCCATCGAATTTCCCTTTTTGACTTCAACTGGGACATTTATTATCGTGTCATTATTATTAACACATTTCATGGATTTTCATACCATCATTATAAATAATTATCATACATTCATAATACATGCAATTAAGCATGTTAAGAGTTTACTTTAAGTTATTCGAACTTACTTGGTACTCATTTCGATTTCGCGTTTCGGTTATTCTAAAACATTTCGTTTTCCTCGATCGACCTCCAAAATTTGTGCCTCGGGGTCTATAACAATAAAAATGAATTATCAATACCTCAAATTATTCTTTTCGAGCCTAAATCTCACCCCCAGACAAAATGACCATTTTGCCCCTAACCTTTCATGTTATTTATGATTTAGTCCCTAGGCTCGTATGATGAAATGCATGAAATTTTGATGTTACCCAAGCCTAGCCGAATGTTTTTCCTTCTTATGGCAGCCCACACTTTTCTATTATTTCTCTTCTACCCATTTTTACAACTTTTACAAAATGGTCCCTAAGGCCATTTCCATGAAAAATCACTTAGTAAAAGTTGTTTACCATCCTTTAAACTTTTATATTCCTCCATAAACCATTAAAATACAAGTGACTCATGCATGGGTAAATTTTTAAAAATGAACCCTAGCATGAAATATGGGTAGAAATTGAGAGAGTAAGTTACCGGGATTTTAAAATTACGAAGAACATTAAAAATAGGGCTAGGAAGCACTTACTATTGAGCTTGAAAATGTTGAAAACCCTAGCTTATGGAACCCTTGAAATTTCGGCAGCTATAGGAAGAAGATGAGTGAATTTTGCCTTAATTTTCCCTTTTTATTTCATTTATTACCAAATGACCAAAATGCCCTTCTTTACTAAACTTTCAAATTTTTCCATACATGCCCATTTTTGTCCAAAAACTTAGAAATTTGGAAAATTTCTATTTAAGACCTTCTAACTAATAATCTAAAGCAATTTCATACAAATGGCTTCTAGAATCCAAGTTTTTCAATTTATTCAATTTGGTCCTTATTTTCCAATTGGACACCTTACTCATAAAATTTCTTCATGAAACTTTAACACATACATATTTTCATATTCTAGCCATTATAATAATCATAAAATAAATATTTCAACATCGGATTTGTGGTTTCAAAACCACTATTCCGACTAAGCCGTATTTTGGGATGTTTCAGCTAAGCTTATGTGGAGTAGTCTGTTTGGCTTTTGTGGTATAATTTGCTAAGCCTATGTATCATAATCTATTTGGCCTTTGTGGCACATTCTTTTTGCCTTTGTGGCGTAATCTACTAAGCCTATGTGGTGAATTATGTATTGCCCTTGTGATAAGTTCTGGATAAATTTTGAGAAGTTCTCCAATCGATAAGACTCTAATAAGGATGTGATATGTTTGGAGTTTTTATGGTTTGAATATTTCTGTAATGTAATTGAATGAACCTATGTGTTCAAAGAGGTTATCCACCGTGATCATATGTTAGTTTAGAATATGGATGTATCCTCAATAATAAGAGATATACAAGTGTTCATTGGTCTGATTTCGTCTATGATATGTAGGGTTGGAAAATCTGAGTTGTTGGTATCCGCCACATCTGAATAGCATTATGTTTCGACTATGGAATTATTTGTTATTTGTTCTAATTTCGTCAATGATATGTAGGGTTGGAAAATCTGAGTTGTTGGTATTCGCCACATCTGAATAGCATCATGTTTCGACTATGGAATTTTTTTTTATTTGCGTCATCTATCAATTTGGGTATTGTTGTACTTTGTAACAAGAGTTGTGAGGAATATTTCTAAATAATCTGTTAGTTCATTATCTATATGATTTGTGTTAGGTATTGAAATAGAAAATTGTTTCATTAGTACACTGATGGTATTCAACTCATTGTGGGTATTCACTAAAAGTGTAAGCATCTGCCAGTAAATAGTGTTTGTGAACAATTATTCAACGATAAACGATATAAGTTGTCTGAATAGAGAAGAATAGGTAGTATTGTCTAGTAAGATCTGAAGTCAGCGAATGAATTAAGTTAAAGATGATTTATTAAGTATGGCAAGTGGCATATAGGTATATATATGTATATACGTGTGTTCGATGATGTAAAGGTATCAACTAAAGACAGATTTGGAAATCTGAATAATTAGGAGGAATAATTTAACATGAAAGGTTTAAAGGTAATTTGTATTTCAAACTCACTAAGTTTGTGTAACTTATAAGTGCTATGTTTATGTTTCAAATTATGTTGTATGAATGAGTTCGCCAGGAGTACTCCATGGAAGTGGCGATCTAGGATATTATGCATACATTAGAAATCTTTATATAGTGGTGTATTGTAGGATTATGTTATGAAAGTCTGTCCTTAACAAACTTTTTGTGTTATTATAAGTTGTAATTAGTCTGATGTATTATATTATTTTATCTTTAAATACCTTTCATTAATTCTTTAAGATTGAACTTTTAAATAAATTGATAAGAAAAATGTTTAAGTAAAGAGTAACCGTCAACTATTTGAAATTTTGCTAAGTGATATGCGAAGTAATACTTTAGATCTGGACCTAGTGATTCGAATTAGGTTGAGGGTGTTACAACTGACATGATAATTTCTAAATAAATCTACCTTAAACATCCTTACACTCTTGTTAATTTCCAACTAGATCTTAACAAGAAACCAACTAAAACTAAATAGTATACCCACGTGCTCATAAAGAAAACTATCGGGTCCATGACCTAACAATCCGCCACTGGCGAATACGAACAGAAAGGTCCCCCAACACAAGGCTTGCCAAGAGAATTTGCTTATTGGCAGATTCTCCACAACGACCATGTCAAGACATATAGATCAGCAACTTATACTTCGCCAAAAGATGAACCTTCAACCAAGTTCTTTCAGACTTACCTGATTGGCCAAAAAATCCGCCAATCATGGCGTGACAACCAGCACTAACTTAACCTGGTGGATAAGACGTAAACCAGCCTTCCTTAGCTTATACTTTAGCCAACAATCTGCCCACACAAACCACTAACTGGGATTACGTCGAACGAGGTGTTACAGTCCGCATGTGAACTAACTTCGATTGTAGTGAAATTGTATGTATTGTGATTAGGTTTAACTAATACTTGCATAAAAATTTAAATTATTGGTGATTGCATTTAGCAGCAGATAGTATCCGCCAGCAAACTTTAAATGTTTGGTGTTATAACAGATCGTAAACAATTAAATTTGTGTATCCATGTGTAAATTGTTAGTATTACTTAGCGTGATAAAAGCCTAGCTAAATTTTCTCTTCTCGAAAACCTTATTTGAATGTTTATTGTTTATCTTTAGAATTCATTAAGTACATTATAAACTTACCTAGTTTTTCCTTACCATTTTAAGATCTGTTGAAAGAGTAAACTTTTGAAGGGACTCAGCCAGCCAACGAACTCTTTTGTGAGCCAATCTTTGTTCTGTCGTAATATTTATATTGAATAAATTTGAACTTCTGTTATAAAATTATCTGTACATAATGAATGATGACTATTCGCCAAATTACTAAGTTCTTTATTATGCAAATTACGACTTACTCTTATTTTCCCGATCTATGCCTTAATTATTTTAAATCCGCTGAGTGAAATTTTGGAATGTATACTTTTGATTTTCTTTTAAAAATACTACTTCGCCAAACGTTATTTTTAAGATTGATTTATCAAAATCGTATTGATTGTTTTGATTACAAAAACCAATGTTTTTGTCAATTCGAAATGTTTTATGTTTTCCGGTGACATCGTCATTCATTGGTCAGATGGGTTGACCGGGGGGGGGGGTTACATCCCACCCCATTCTAAACTCATTTTCAACCATATTCAAAGTTATAATAATAATAATAATAATAATAATAATAATAATAATAATAATAATAAAGAATCAAAGCACTCACTCCCTTGAAAATTGCTCAAAATGGGAGAAAATAGAGATAAAATCAAAACTCATGTTTCAATAGTTTAAAATCATAAATTAAGGTTAGAAAAAAATTTACCTTACTGGACAAATATGGATTGAACAAAGAAATCAAAGAAAACTCAACTCCTCTATTCTTTCAAAATTTTTGACGTGGATTGGTAAGAATAGAAAATGTTGAAATCTTGATCGTGAAATATTGTCAAAATGAAGGGTTTTAATGAAAATCAACCTACAAAATTTGAAATCTTAAAAGAAAAATCAAGATTGACGGGAATTTGGGGGAAAAAAGCTAAAGAGAAATTTTGCTAAATTTTTTCGACAACAATTCGTGCAAATGAGGATGGTTAACCGTTCCCTCCAACCAATTTTGCAAAATGGGCATTTTCTAATCTGGGCTTGGGATATTTACAATATAAGGTCTTCTACTATGCTAAATCATATTTTCTAATTTTCTTATATTGACCCCTCTAATTTTACTAATCTTACTAAGTTTTCAAAATTGACCTCTTAATAATTCCAATTAATACCTAATTATTAATTAATAAACCTCAAATTCACTATCATACCCATTCTCGAAAACCTCTTAATTTAACTACCGGAATAACTCAATTTAATAAATCCAACCCAAAATCAATTTTTTTGATACTGAACATTGTAAGCATTCATTTTTGAAACTTTAAGCTCCTCTACTGAGCATGTTATCATCCAGCCCAACTCGGCCATGCCACAAGGTTTATTTGGTCCCTAAAAATCGCATGTTGAAAAAAAAAAAAACCATGCTGCTAAGGCTCTTTTCCTTCAAAAAATGAATCCAAATAAGATTTAGCTTCAACAACTTGGTAAATGAGAAGCATGTCCCCTATTTATAACGGTTGAACAGGTTCGTAGTAATTTCATCCTCCAAATTCAGTTTTTCTGTGTAACAGTTTAATTTTTAATGGTATCGAAAATGATGATTTCAAAATTTTATTTTCGATATTAGAGTCCGTAAATATTATTTTTAAATATTTACGAGTCAAATTTAGTAATATGTATTAGAACTGTAAATAATATCTAATATAAAATAAGAATTATAAACTAGGATCTATCATGTCAAATCATTAAGAACAAAACAAGAATAAACTAGATGCGTAAGCGTACCTAAATCTATGAATTCCTTGAAGAATTTAATCTTCAAAATTAGCACATAAGAAATTCAGAAAATATTTGCTCTCTCTTTCCTAAGGATGAGATGTTAGAAAAGTTATCTTCTATGTAATTTGGAGCCCATAACCCTCATATATATAACTTTGACACATTAGCCCTAATTCTTAATTAGTCCATCATTAATTAGAAATTAATTACTAGTATTTAATAATTAAAACCCAATAAACTTTAACTAATTTTAGATCACTTTTAATTGGGCTAACCTATTATGATAGTAAATAATAACATGTAATTACACTTATTATATATGTGATGTCCATATTTTCAAACAATATGTTGAATTCTAGTTTAGTAATTTTATTGAATTGATAGTTAATTAAGATACAAAGATTAAATCGTAAAAGTGGTAAAAGTTCATGGAAATTTTAATTAGCTAGAGGACCAATTAAGTAATTGGACCTATTATATTTTATAATTAGTGGAAGGTGATGTCAAGTTCCATTAGATTAAGCTAACTGTGATTATTTGTAGCTAATTAAAGTTTAATTAGCTTAATTAGGATTAATTAATTAGTAATTAAAGTATAAAAGTAATAATAAAGATGTCATCTTGGTATTTTCTTTCTTCTCCACCATACAAAACAAAAGAAAACCTTAGAAGCCATTGTTAAGCTTCAAGTTATTCGGTAATTTTCTTAAATCGAGATGCCCTGAGTATTAAATTGAGTATATATATAAGTTAATTACGTAAACTGGTAATGACATTTATAAGGTAATTTATTCGGTTTATTGAAGAAAATAGTACAGGGACTAAATTGTGTAGTAATTAAAAACTAATTGAAATTTTATTTGGATTTGAGTAGGAGCTTAAAGTGTAATTTAACAAAGGACCTAGATGCAATTAAACTATGGACAAAACTTGATTGGTGGCAAATCATGATCATAGCCACTTGTTTCCACTAACGATAATGATAATTAATAGTGGCCATTTGATATTAATTAATTAATTAGTTTGATTATATATATATATATATTAGATAGTGGGAGAGAGGAATCCATCACCATCTTCATGTATTCCTTCTCTCCCAACCGATCAAAAAAGAAAGACGAAACCAAATACTCCATCAAGGCCGACCATTAAACTCAAAGGTAAACAAGTATTTTTCTAAACAATTTTTATAGAATTCTAAACTAGGAAACCTGATACTACCTAGTACCTACCCATTTGTTAGAATTTTTAATTGTTGAAATTGACTCAAATTGCCATTGTTGATGTTATATAGAAATTAAGTTTGAAAGCCACGAAATATTAGCTGTTAAATTTAGATTATATTTTATACATGTTGGAATTAAAGTGGGTGGTGTTGGAATAAAGATGGATTAAATTTAATCTTTGAGGTCATTGTTAAATTATTAGGGATTTATTTGTAAGGAATGACAACTATAGGAATTAATGGCATATAGTGATAATTTCAAGTTCCTGGAGTATAACTATGAAGTCGGATTTAGATTTGATAGGGCGGACTGTAAAATACGAATATTCCTGATAATAGGGTTGTAAAGGACTAAATTGAAAAGCATGTAAAATGGGTTTAGATTGAATACTTATATGTTTATAAATGGGAATTTAATATATTTTATATACCCGGTTTATTCAATAAGGTTGAAAACAATGTCAAAACTTCAAGGGACAACGGAAAGACGAGAACGAACAATGAACAACAAATCCGGTTTGTGTTAATATTACTTACCCTTAATTATGCATATTCATCGAGTAAATTACCTTATAAATATTTGGTGCCAATGATGAACATATCTTGAGTTATTAATTGAGAAATTAAATGGTAAATAGTGTGTATATACGAATATTGTGGTGAGAATTATATATGAGTTATGATAGTATGATTGATAAATAGATAAGAACTGTATAATTATGCTCGTGATATTATGACATTGTTAAAAACGATATATGTAAAAGTGTATGCTTGTAATATGAAATGGAAATGGAAGTGTAACTCATTGAGTAGTTTCCCCATTGCACTAAGTATCTCTGGGAAAACGTGTTACTAGCTCTAGGGCATTGGATGTTGTGAGAATGCATTACTAGTTTTAGAGCATTAGTTGTTTGTAAGCGTGATGTATTTGATAGCTTTTCGGAGCATTAGGTGTCCATAAGAACGTATCGCTAATTTTGGAATTCTAAGTGTCCATGAGCGTACATTAATAAATTAATTAGTATCCCCAAAGCATTGGGTGTCCGTGGGAACTAACACTAGCTCCAAAGCCCTAAAGCATATATTGAGATAATGATTTGCATATTCGCTCATGAGTTCAAAATCAGTTAATAAGGTTACAGGTATGGTAATTACAATTGGTTGCTCAAACTATAAGAAGTATGAGAAATTTATACTTGAATTGGTTAATTTATCGTAAATGCAATAGCATATCAAACATGTTAATTATGTAATACAAAATTTTGAAATCGATTATGTATGAAAATGAATTGATTTGTACAATATGACATTAACGCATGTATATTGACATGAAAATGTCATATGTTACATGTTACACTATTGAAATTAAGATAATTTAAATTGTTCCGATAATTTAACGTGACATTTTGTATTTTGATTTGGCAATCGGCTTGAAAAAATAGAAAAAACATGCTAGAAAAACAAAAGTATTTGGAGTATAGAAAGTAGATTAAAAAAAACGAATGGCAATTCCCCTTCAAAGAGCCTTAAGACCTTTATTTATAAAAGGCAAAATAGGATGGTGAAACAAGAAGAAAGGAAGAAGATAAAAAAAAATGTCCAAAAGCAAAGTAATTGTAGGCGAATTAAATGACACCATTCAAAAGTACGCGTGTCATTTCAATTTCTTTGAAATTACACAAAAGTTGTTATTGAATTTTACCATCGATATTTCAAATGATAGTTATCTTTGCCTTTGCCAGGAAAATGACACTCCATTACCCCAATACCATAATATAAGTGAATTTTACTAAGGATCAATTGTTATATCCTAATATTAGAGTAAATATGAGTATATCTCATACACGTTTCTCACATATTTCATGAGAACATTGCTACGATATCACCAAAGACAATTATCACAACAAATTCATTCCTCTTTAATGTTTTCGATTCTAGGCTCACGAATTCAAAGATAATCAAAATCGGGCCATATCCTAAATTGAACTCTTTCAAGAAAGGTAAGCATGATATGAGAGGATTCACTCCAAATTCTCCTCTTATAAATAGCCCATCTTTTGAATATGAGAGATACATCAAGCGGAGTGTATTAAAATATAACTTTTAGTACCTTTAAACCTCCATTTTAACAATTCTTTATACCATCTATTGTGTCAACCTCTCCAATTTTAGTGACTTTTCACATCATCTACTATATGAACCACTTTGATTCTAGTTAATCGCTACACCTATATAATATGGATCACTAATATTGTGTTCTTCTATATCTTATATAATTTAATTGTTCTAATAAATTTAAAATTAACTTAAAATAAGTTCAGATAAAAAAGTAAAATAAAAAATCTAATAATTACATAATTATATAGTTAACTTATTGTTTTTAAAAAAACAACATAGGTAAAATAATAATTTTGATGTACAATATGAGACAAACAAAATAGGATGAGACGTATCGAATAATTGCCATAAGTACTCTATTTTAAGCATAAAGAATTCACCTACTCGCCTGCCTTTGAAAATGAAATTCCAAACTTCTCCATTCGTACTGGTTTGAAATTCATATGAGGATTTAGGGTTTGTCACTACCTGTATCTTATGGGAAGATAACGACGATGAAGAGCGCAGGTAAGCACTTCACTCTTCGTTGGTTGTACAAAAATTCATGCAGTCGCCGACAGTTAACGATATATATCTTTTTTACTTCGTTTCAGCTTCAACTTCTGGAAAATGTCGCTATAGAAAACGTGTATAAGTACTGTTTTATCGGTGAGACTGCATGGATTTTTGTACAACCAACAACATTTAAATTAAGTGTTAACGTGTCTTGTCTTGTTTTGACCGTGATTTGGGGTTCCTTCTTATTTTTATTTTCATCATAAATTAGTGGGTTGTACAGTAAACTAAAATGGATGGACCCACTTGATTTCATTTTCATCATAAATTAGACAATTAATTATTTGATTATGTCTAAACGATTTAACAAGTCTACTTAATACCATCACATACATACTACTATATAGAAGGAAGTCCCTAAGGCATTCCTTCCTTGACATCTATTCTTGTTCTTTCTTATTCTTTGGTATGTTTCTAATCCATTATTTTTTTCATCCATTTATATTTAATACATATTAAAGTTAATATTGCATTGCATCGTTTTTCTATTAGAACTAATGTATATTAATATTAATCTGCTTCGGTGTATTATTTTAGATTTATCGATTTTTTTATAAATATTTAATATATAAAATATTAAATATATCAAATGAATTAGATTAAATAATTTCAAATATAAAAATATTAATTGATTATATAAAATCCTTATCAATAAACTTCACAAATTAAATTTCATAATTTAACAAATCTAAAGTAAATAAGGGAAAAAAATCCTATACATTAAACAACAAAATTATCTACAACATTATTATTTTTTAAATCTATAATAAGATCATCTCATACTAAATATATAAAATGAAAGTTTAAAAAAAACATATGCAAAAGTTGTGTTCGTGAAGCATTTAGAAATTTTGTCCTTTTTTTTTCTACAATTTATTTGTTATATAAATTCTTTATTTTCTTATTATTTATTAATTTTCTAATTTAATTTTAAAATTTCCCCTATACCTTGTTAGAGCTTAAATTTTCAATTTGATTAATAAAAAAATTAAAGTTGGTAAATAATAATAAACTATTTATTTTTTAACATTATTCATGCACCGACCGGTGTGTAATGTTTTGGCTGGTACAATCGGAATTGACCAAAACGAGCTAATGCAACTGGTACGGATTGAAATTTACATCAGTGCAGAAAAAAAAAGTGATCGTTTTGGTTTATTACTGAAACGGTGTGTACCGACTAGTGTAACCAAAACTGTTGCGGAACCGACTACATTGATACATGTTTAATCATCATTCACAAATTGATTTTCACATTTAATAAATAGATCTTACATGAGTCTTACATTGAATGGTGATGATTATTGTATTGGATATTAATGGATGAAAAAATAGAGTAGATCTTAATCCTCTCATTTTTTTCTATATCAGTTGTAAGAAATATATAATATCATACGTAGTATTACTATGTCAATAACAATAATAATGCAATACAATGAAATAGCAGTACCAGTAACACAACAGAATACCTATAATCGGGCAGAGTTGAAAATGAGAAGAAGAATTTTGTTGAGATTTGTATCAACAGTTTCCTTAAGACAGATTCGATCTCTCCTCGGTGCTTTGAGTAACGTTAGACATCTGTCTCCCAGGATACAACAACAAACGATCATAGTAGTAACACAACAACAGTGATAAATCGAACATAATCTTGCCTTTCTCTATCACCAGGATGAATGAATTTAGAAGGAATTTTTTATATTGATGGTTTTTGATTATGTGTTTTGGAAGTCTCCTAACTTGACTTTATATAGAAGAGAGGAAATGAATGAAGAGATTTAGACCAATTAATGAAGAGTTTTGTTGAAAAGTTAATAAATATAAGTGAACAAACACAATGAATGGAAAAATGCAATACTAAACCAAAAGCAATGAATCTGTTCACCAAGAGATACAACTGTTCAATAGATACAACTGTTCATCAAGAGACAGAACTATTGTTTAATTTGTGCATCAATTTATCATTCATCACTCAACAATTTTGAGCATTTTATATAGAATATAAATTCATAATTCATTATTCAAACCTTCAATTTTATCAATAAAATAATATGCCTCAATATTTCAAAATATCCATTATTTTTCAATTATCTACCACATGAACGAAATTGATGGATCAATGAGACTCAAAGAGGTGATAGATTCTACATTCGATATTTGCATAGGAGAGGTAGGCATCAACCCTTGAACCTTCCCTTGTAAAAGTATATTTACTTTACTAGCTGACCAATAAACGCGATATCCTTGAACTGTTCTGTCGTTTGTGTGAATAATGATATACCTCACACAAATACCTCCCTAGCAAGGTTTTGGTTCTCATGGGTATGTTCATATGACCGTAAACATCCTCCTGGTTCTGCAAGAGCTTAGAGGACTATGCCCCAATAGTCTCCTTAAAGTAGCCCCACTTCACTCTCACATAGGTGACTTATGTTATCCACACACAATGGTCATTAAAAGCATTGGTTAACATTTTCCACATTTTAATCATTGTTTTTATCATAGGAATGGACTTGGGATGAAAACTCCCACAGTGACCTCATAAGGTTTATACAAGTAGGTTGTCCCATTGAACCTATATCTTGGGATCTCTAGTCAACTAGGTTGGGTTTTCCTTCACATAGCGTCTTAAATATTAATGGGCTTTAGTTCTATTCCTTTCGATGTTTTATCAACTTGGTCTCGATTTAACCCTTTGGTTAGCAGATCCGCAGTGTTATCTTTTGATCTTACAAAACCAATAGAGATACCTCCAGTTGAGATCAATTGTCTAATGGTATTGTGTCGACAACGCATGTGTCTTGACTTACCATTATACATTACGTTATGTGCTCTACCAATTGTTGCATGTTTATCACAATATATGCATATTATGGGCACAAGCTTTGGCCATTCATTCAAGAATATCTTCTAAAAATTTCAGTAGTTATTCTGTCTCTTCTCTAAATTTTTCTAGAGCTACAAACTCAGATTCCATTGTGGATCTGGTTATAATCGTTTGCCTTAAGGATTTCCATGACACAACTCCTCCCCCCAATGTGAAAATATAACCATTTGTGCCTTTGGTATCTTGAATATCAAATATCCAACTGCCATCGGAGAATCCTTTTAATACAGTAGGATCTCTAGAATAATGTAATCTATAATTTCAAGTATATCTTATATATCTCAATACTCTCACAATCGCTTTCCAGTGATTCTTCCTTGGATTGCTTGTGAATTTGCTTAAACTACTTACAATGGAAGTAATATCAGGTCTAGTGCAACTCATAAGGTACATTAGACTGCCTATGACTCTTGCATATTCCACTTGGTCAACACTTTCACCTTTGTTTTTGGACAGATGTTGACTTATATCTATTGGAGTTCTGGCCACTCCAAAATCACCCTTGTTAAATTTCTCAAGAATCTTGTCTATGTAGTGTGATTGAGTCAATACGAGACTTTTAGATGATCTTTTGATTTGGATGCCCAAAATCATGTTAGCAAATCTCATATCTTTCATGTCAAATCTTGAATTTAACAAGTTTTTGGTACGTTTTACCATTTCATTGTTACTTCCAACAATGAGTATGTCGTTAACATATAAACATAGAATTACATATCCATCAATAGTGGTTTTAACATATACACATTTATCACACTCATTATTTTTAAATCCATTTGATATCATGATACTGTCAAACTTTTCATGCCATTACTTTGGTGCTTGCTTAAGTCCATACAAAGACTTCACCAATCTACATACTTTTCTTTCTTGTGCTAGAGTTACATAACCATTAGCTTGTTCCATGTAAATCTCCTCATCAAGATCTCCATTTGGAAAAGTTGTCTTAACATCCATTTGATGAACTTCTAGATTTTGCAAAGTGGCAATAGCAAGTATCATCCATATAGAAGTTATTCTTCATATATGAGAAAATGTATCAAAGTAATCAATGCATTCATTTTGTTTATAACCTTTTATAACCAATCTAGCCTTGTACTTATCAATTGTTCCATTTGCTCTCATTTTTCATTTGAAAATCCATTTAGAATTTAGTGGTTTAATTCCCTAAGGTAGATCCATTAATTCCCATGTATGAATTTTCTTGATGGAATCCATTTCACTCTTAATAGAATCTTTCCAAAAGGTGCTTTCAATTGAGCGTATAGCTTCACTATAAGTTTGAGGTTCTGTCTCTAGTATATATGTTAGAAAATTTGATCCGAAGGACTTTTTCACCCTTACGCTTTTACTTCTTCTTGGCTCTACCTTGACTTCAACCTCTTGTTGAAACTCTTAACTATCAATAGTCTCTGAAGTTAATTTTGTTTAACTTGACCCAATTTCCCTGGTCTTACAAAGGAATATATTTTCAAAGAATGAGGCATTTTTAGATTCCAAGATCGTATTCTTGTAAATTTCAAGATTCTTTAATTCATGTACAAGAAATCAATATGCATTGTTGTGGCGTGCATAACCAATGAAATTACAATCTACCATTTTAGAACCTATTTTCATTTGCTTCGATAAAGGAACCATTACCTTTGCAAGACACCCCTACATTTTCAAGTAGTTGTAGGAAGGTTTCCTACCCTTCCATAACTCATATGGTGTAGTGTTCTTTTTCTTGCGGGGGGCACTGTAACATCCCGACTTAGGGCCTAGTCAGAACAGTGGTTTCGGGACCACAAATTCGACGAAAGAAAATTTATTTTTATTATATTTTTATGGTCAATGATTTCATGAAATAATTTTGTGAAAATTTCATTCGAAAATTTCGACATTTGGGCACTCAATTTGGTCAAAAGGACTAAATAGTAAAAAGTGCAAAAGTTGAGTTCTACACGTTAGAGGTGTCTAATTGTTATGAAATTTTAAATGGGAGGTTCTTAAATGGTAATTAGACCATTAGTTAATTTTTGGACAAAAATAGACATGAAATTGGTGTAATAAAATATTTTTAAGTTAGGGGTATTTTGGTAAACTAATAATTAAAAGAATTAAAAAGCCAAAATAGCCCAAATTTGGTCATCTTCTCCATGAGCCAGCCGAAACCCCCATGGAAGCCATGGCTAGGGTTTGGTTCAAGCTTCCAAGCTCATTTTTAAGTGATCCCGAGCCCCATTTTTAATGTTCTTTGCATTTTTGAAGCCCCGATAACATGTTCTAGCTATTTCTACCATTTATTTGAGTTAAGGTTTATGTTTAAAAATTTAATCATGTTAAGGTTTATGCTTAAAAATTTAATCATCAGTGACATGCTTATATTTTGATGTCTAATGGTAGAAAATGAGTGTTGGGTGTTAAACAAACGACTTTTACTAAGCGGTTTTCGATGAAAACGTCCGAAGAGATAGTCATGATTTAGACTCCTCTTTCTCAAACATTTCCATCCCTTAGATTTGGTGAGTTCTAAACAACAGTCCTGTTTTAGGTTCTTGTACTATTTAGAAGCCTCCAGAGTAATATGCATAACTTCTTTTATGTGAATATTATAAGTCAATGATCATTGTTTCAATGAAAAATGTTTGAAAAATACTATCACAATGAACAAGATAGAATTTTATTAAGAGCAAAGCTCGAAGTAGACAAATTAATCAAGATAGCAAATTTTGCTAAGGTACAAAATGAATAAGATGAGGAAAAAGGTGCCCCAAATATCACTGCACGAGCTTCTCTATTCAAATTTCTTGAAGATCATTTCGAGCTAGATATGTGTTCAGGAGATCTTAAAGTATTTTGTTGATGCCCCAAGATGTAATGTTCCTCCTTGTTAATTCTGGGAGGACAAGACTACCACATGCCCCATATTCAAATTTTGAGCCGCCCGTTTTCAAGTTTTCAACTCAAAACCCCTTTGGTCTCAAAGTGCCCTTTGCGGGTTTTTGCTTTGGCCTCTCCCTTTTTAGGTGAAATACTTCTTGACATAATCCGAGTTTACAGGATTGGGCAAGTTTTTACCGTCCATCTCTACTAGAATCAATGCTCCTCCGAAAAAGGCTTTCCTTACTACATAAGGTCCTTCTCAGTTTTAGCATCCATTTCCCTCTGAAATCCTTTTGTATTTAAAGGATCTTTTTTAAAACCAGATCTCCCTCATGGAATTCTCTAGGGCAAATCTTCTTGTCATAAGCTCGCATCATTCGTTTTTGGTACATCTGACCATGACGGATAGCCCTTAGCCTTTTTTCTTCAATCAAATTCAACTGATTGTATCGAGACTGGATCCATTCTGCTTCATCTAGTTTTATTTCTGACAAAACATTGAGGGAAAGGAGCTCGACCTCAATGGGTAAAACCGCCTCCATTCCATAAACCAGTGAGAAAGGCGTTGCCCCGGTAGAAGTTCTGACAGACATTCGATAAGCATAGAGGGCGAATGGTAGATTCTCATGCCAATCTTTATAAGTTTCAGTCATCTTCCCCACGACCTTCTTGATGTTCTTATTGGCTATTTTCACCGCACCATTCATTTTTGGGCGATACGACGACGAGTTGTGGTGTTTGATCTTGAACTGGTTACAGACATCCGCTATTGTACAGTTGTTCAAATTCAGAGTAATCGACATATGATCTCTTTTTTCAAGAATTTGCTTACTGCTGACTTGGTAACACTGACGTATGAAGCGGCTTCTACCCATTTAGTAAAGTAATCGATGACCACGAAGATGAATCGATGCTCATTGAAAGCTTTTGGTGATATCGGCCCTATCACATTCATGCCTCACATTGAGAAAAGCCATGGGGAAGTCATGACATGAAGAGGTGAAGGAGGCACATGAATCTTATCTCCATAGATTTGGCACTTATGACATCTTTTGGCGTAGTTAATACAATCCCCTTCCATAGTGGACCGGTAATAACCAAACCTCATAATCTACCTAGCCTTGGTAAATCTGTTAGCGTGTGTCCCACAGACGCCCTCATGGACTTCTTCCAAAATTTTCTTAGCCTCAACAGCATCCACACATCTTAACAGCACTTGATCTTTTCTTCTCTTGTATAGGATCTCTCCATCCAAGACATATTGGTCAGTCTTCTCAATGTCCTTTTATCATTCTCGGTTGCTTGGTCTGTATACTCACGATTCTTCACATATCGCAATATATCGTGATACCAACGGTGATCATCTTTTCCCTCTTCTTCTCAATGTTACAGCAATGAGCTGGGGCCTCATAAATACTCATTTGAATAAGCTTCATGTCCTCTTGTTTGTTTACTTTGATCATAAAAGCTAAGGTAGCCAAGGCGTTAGCCATCTAGTTTTCATCTCGCGGGAGGTAGCAGAAAGTGATGTCATCAAACTCCTCCATTAATTCCAAAACTATTTTTTTATAATTGATCAATTTAGGATCTCTTGTCTCCCATTCACTTTTAAGCTGATAGATTATTAGTGCAGAATCCCCATATACCTCCAGAACTTTGATCTTTCATTCTATACTGCAAGGATACCCATGATGCATGCTTTGTATTTTGCCATGTTATTTGTGCAATCGAAGTCCAGTTTGCTGGTAAAAGGATAATGATCTCCGTTTGGGGACACTAAAACTACCCCAATCTCATTACCCACAGTATTTAAGGCCTCATCGAAGTTCTTCTAGATCACATTCTTCAGTGGTTGTAACACACATCAAATCATCATTCGGGAAATCAAAGTTCAAGGGCTCGTAATCGTCCAAAGCTTTATTGGCCAGAAAATCTGCTATTGCGCTCCCTTTACTACTTTCTGGTTCACATAGACTATGTCAAGTTCGGAAAGCAAAATCTGTCATCGGGCTATCCTTCCATTCAGAGTTGTTGACCCCATCATGTATTTCAGAGGATCCAGTTTCGAGATGAGCCAAGTGGTGTGATACAATATATACTGTCTTAGCCTTCAGGTTGTCCAAACAAAGGCACAACACAACTTCTCTATTGGCGAGTACCTTGTCTCACATTCAATGAACTTTTTACTGAAATAGTAAATAGCTCTTTCTTTCCTTCCTGATTCATCATGCTGGCCGAGTACGCATTCCATAGAATTCTCAAATATCGTCAAATACAGTATCAATAATTTATCTGGGTTGGATGGTATTAGCACCGGGGAATTGGACAAGTACTTTTTGACCTTATCGAAAGTCTTTTGGCATTCTTCGTCCTATGTACCTGGGTTGTGTTTCTTAAAGAGACAGAAAATGGGGTCACATTTCTCGGTTAGTTGTGAAATGAACCGAGCGATGTAATTTAGTCTTCCTAGGAATCCTCTAACTTCTTTTTGAGTACGCGGTGGAGGCAACTCTTGTATGGTTTTGACTTTGTCTGGGTCGATCTCGATCCCTTTCTCACTAACCACAAATCCTAGCAACTTTTCAGACCTGGCTCCAAAGGTACATTTTACTGAATTGAGTTTTAGCTTAAACTTTCTCAATCTTAGAAACAATTTTCTCAAGACTTGTACATGCTCCTTCTCGGTTCGAGACTTTGCGATCATATCATCGACATAAACTTCGATTTCTTTGTGCATCATCTCACGAAACAAGGTTACCATGGCCCTTTGATATGTTGCTCCCGTATTTTTTAGTCCAAATGGTATCACCTTGTAGCAGAATGTGCCCCACATGGTTACAAATATGGTCTTCTCCATGTCTTTAAGATGCATCTTTATTTTATTGTATCTTGAGAAACCATCCATGAAGGAGAACAGTGAGTAACCCGCTGTATTGTCCACTAGGGTGTCAATATGAGGTAGTGGGAAATTATCTTTCGGACTAGTTTTATTCAAATATCTATAGCCTACACACATTCGTACTTTCCCATCCTTTTCAGGGATGAGGACGATGTTTGCTACCCATTCTGAGTATTTCACTACCTTTAAAAATCCAGCGTCAAATTGCTTCTTGACAATAAAAAAAACAATTTAAAATAAATTATATGTATAAAAATTTTTAAGTAAGTAATACATGTAAAAGTTTGAAATAAATCATAAAAAATAAGAATAAAAATAAAGAATATGTAAAATAATAATAAATAAATTAATTTTAAAATAAATATTATGTAAGAAGAAAGTTAAATTAAATAATATACAAAACAATATATATATCAATCTAAAATAGATAACATACATAAAATAAAAGTAGTTTAATATAAATAATATATATAAAAATAATAATGTAATAGAGTGTTTAAAGTGAACATCATATAAATATTTAAAACAAAGAATATACATAAAAGAGAATTTTAAAATAAATAAATTATATAATAAAACAATTAAGAAAAGTATACAAAGAAAATATAAAAGTAACAACTAAAACAATGTAAAATCAGTAAAATAGTTCAAAATGGTATGTTAAAACAATTTTCTAAAAAATGAATAATGAATAAATTATAAAGAATAAAAAACATAAACTGAAACTTAAAAAAAAAAACTCAATTGAAATAAAAACAAAATCAAAAGGATAATTTATAAACAAATCAAATTATTAAAACAGAGTCAATGACCAAAATAAAATGCGCACAAACGAACGAGGATTGAAACTGCAAATGTCTCAAATCTCAAAACGCGGCGTTTAGACGCGGATCCTGAGGGCATTGGGTCGGGTCACGCACGGGTCAAGTAAAATGGCGCCGTTTTGGAGCCATTGTAGCAGGCCCTAAACAACGTGCCTATAAAAGCCAAAAAAAAATTTTAAAAATTTCATTCTCTTCGCATCTTTTTAAAAAAAAAAAAGGGAAGGGACCTTTTCTCTCTAGTTCCCTGATTTCCGGCCATACCACCGCCGTATACAGCAATCGGAGAAGCCCGAAATCAACCCCCTTTTAAACCCTTTTTTAAAAAATCCCTCGTGTTCAACCCCCTTTTTGTTCAAAAAGAAATAAAAAAAATAAAACCTAAACAGTTTCAATTTCGTTAAGGAACCGTCGTGCCCGAAACCCAAACTGAACCCTAGAGTTTTGGGTACTCAGCGCCGGAGAGGAACCCCTAATCGGGGGTTTGGTAAGTCGCATTCTATTTTATTGTTCTTTACAAAAAAAAATCAAACAAATGGATCACCTTTTTGAATATTGCTACTGTTTTTTTTATATTGATCTCTAAAAAAATACAAGGGTTCACTAGTGGCTTTTTTATAGCCAGATACAAATTTTTATTCATTTTTTGCTTTCGTTTTCCTGTTATTTCCTTGTTGTTTCTGTTTGTTGTCCTCTGTTTTGTCTGATCTGCAGGTACAAGGCAACGTGGCACTCGGTGTGGGGCGTACGGAGGTCGCGCGTGGGGCTTGACTGCGGCGCAAGGGGGAGAAACCCTAGGGTTTCTATTTCTAAAATATCTTGGGCCGTTTGGGCCTTGTATTTTTGGGCTAGGTCTTAGGTTGGGTCATATTTGTTATTGAGTCATGGACTGTTTTATGCTTTGGGTCTGTTGTAACAAAGGGACTTGGACTATTAAAGTTTTGGTTTTATTTATTTTATTTATTTTCTATTGGGCCAAAATTGGCCTATTACAATTACTTTTGGCAATTTATTTATTTACTCTTTTATTCTTATCCATGATAGGAGGCAACGGATCAAGATCGTATTCAAGTTGTTTGATTCGAAAAAAGATTCGGATCTGGTTTGAAAGAAGAAACAAACAAATTTAAAAACAAACAAAATGAAAACAATTAAAAGAAGAAATTCAATAATAAAAAATAAATAAATATTCAAAACATAGATAAATAAAGAAGACAAAAATTAAAGGTGGAAGATGGATCGAATAAACTGATGGATATGGATAGAAGATAGTTGCCCAATTGAACTTTTTGAGATATAACGCCAAAAAAATTCAATTAATGGCTCTAATCAAACCTCTAAGAAATAATCATTGGAAAATTGAAAATCGAGAAGAAAAATTGTTTCTAAAACTTACAAGAAAGTAATCTTGCACGAAAGAATTAACTCCAAGAGTTGAAAATTTTATTAATGAATCAATCAATCAATGCCTTTCATAAACAATGAAGAGACTTTTATATAGGCTAGTGGAAACATGAAAATATATGTCAATTTGAAATATTGTTGCAGTATAACTAATTTTATGTTAAAGTACATAAATTTGAAATCATATATATTTGAAAAAAAATTCAAAGCAAAATAAGGAAAAAAATATTTTAATTTAATAAACTTGAATCATTAATTAACTTATTTAGGTCCCAAAATTATTTATTTTAGAAAAATTTTAAATTTTTAAATTTCTTTATATATTCTTTAGAATTTTTTAAAAAATATAAATTTTGGGTTTTTTATAAAAATTTTGAATTCTTTTTTGTAATTTTTGTTAAGAGTGATCAATTTGCTCGTTCTTAAAATTGACAAGGATCAAAGAAGTAATTATACCAATTTATTATTCGAATTATTTGAATTGTTCAAGTTATTCAAATTGTAAAATTCAAGTCAACTCGAACTTAAAACTCGAAACTCGAAACTTGAATTATTTATTCAAGTTAACTCAAAAAAATTAAATAACTTAATTCAATTGACTCAAAATTTTTTAAAAATTAATTTTTTCAGATCGAATCACCGTAGATATGATATAAAATACATGCTATGAAGGTGATTCTACTCTAAACTTGAGCTCTCGTTAAAATATTAATTTTAAAGCTTAAAGCTTAGAAGTAAACTAATTTCCATCCAACACAAAGGCATAAAGGCAATGAGGTGCTTAACATATTTTAAACATTTGTATGCATTAATCAGTATTAAGAAAAAGAGAATGGAAAAAGTACATATGATTGAACTCCAAGTTTATCAAGTAGAATAGATTTTATGCAAATCTAATCATCTTTCTTGATTTGCGAGACATGTAGTTTGTTGAGATTTAAGTTGGGTCATCCCTTAAAATGAATTTAAGATTGTTGCATTTATTATTATTATTATTGTTATTATTATTATTATTAAATTAATCTCCAATATTAAAAAGTTATCAATTTAGTTAAAAGAAAATTTAATATTATTTTTTTTTAAATTAAATATTAAGTTGACTTCTGACATCAATGTAATTAGGGGTGAGCATTTGATTGAGTCAAATCAAGTCAAAAAATTTTAAATTAATTGAGTTGACGAATCCTATTTTAGTAACCGAACTCAATTTGAATTTTTTTTTGAATCAAATCGAATCAAGTCAAAAAAATTTCGAGTCAAGTCGAGTTAACGAATCTTATTGTTTGTACTCAATGTTGCGTTTACATGGACCAATTATTTAACTAGTAGATGAAGTACAATATTATTTAACTACATAAACAATATAATTGTTTTGTCTTTTAACTTAATGCGTAAACATTAATCAAAATTACATAGTTTTTTTCTTTTAACTTAAAGATTTTGACTTTTAACTTTAGAAAAGATAAACATTTATCAAAATAATATATTTTTGCCTTTTCTTATTCAGATTATTGGATAATTTAAATTGTGTAATTGATACTCGAGTTAAACCAAAAAATTTAATTTTTTATTCGAGTTGATCCGGATAACTCGAATAACTCAATCTATAGAATAAAAAAATTGATTTTCTTATCGAATTTTGTTCACTCCTAAATGCAATTAGTGACATTATCTATATACACAAATTTGGTGAGAGAAAATATTTTATGTTAAAAATTAATTATTTTTAAATTTACCTAATAATTATAAATGGGATTGTGGTAAAGAATTTATTTTAGTTTTTTTTATTTTAAAATTATATAAAAGTATGAAAAGACAAAAAGATCGTCAAAATAATAGTAGTAGTTATTCAATAAAATGGTATATCAATCAATTTTTAATTAAGTTGATATCCGATTAATCCATGACACTTTAAAAAAAACAAGTGCATTCATGTTTGTGGTTTATAATGAAATGATGTTAAAATATTTAAATAATTTTCATATTAACTAAATTTAGATTAAATATTTTATTGTTTTAATTTTAATTTAATATATAAATATAGCCAATAAATAAAGTATTTAGAAGGGTTAGGTCACTTGTTGATTCACTGATTCGAGTTTGACCGGATAGAAAATAATGTCTAAATTATATAATTATTAAAACAATTAATTTAATTTTATATAATACATTTGAGGAATTAATCTTTAACATTCAATACATTTTATAAAATCACTAGTTTTGAAAAAAAAAATTAATCATTATGTTATTTTAACTTGTTGAAAATTTTTATTACATTTATAAATAATAAAATTTATTTCTATAATAAATAACTCTATATCTCACATATTAATTTAATCAATTTTATTAGTTATTATTTTAAATAATGTTATTTTGCATGAATTATCATAAGTAAAACTATACTCTACATTGAATATGATAGAATACTTTAATTATGATTTTAAATTTTATTATATTTGATTGTTACATAAGTTAATATATTTTAATTATGTTCAAATATTTAAAATTTAAAAATAATAATATTTAAAAATACATTATTCAACATCTAATTAAAAATTAAATATATAAAATCATGTATGATGCATATAACATTAAAACTAATATAAAAATAACTTTGTACTAAGAGAAAAAATAACTTCCTAAAAAATGGGAGAAAGATTAAAATAATTTTAAATGTCATTGAGTTTTGATATTGTTAGTAAAGATAAAAGTTTTGGGTTTTTGAGCATTTAGGTTCAAGTTGTATTATATGCATTTATAATATATGAGTTTTTGTCTCATCATATGTGTAAGTTATATATGAGTTTTATTTGAATTTTTTGTGGTTCTTTATGTTTATATTAGTTTTATTTTATATTAAAATTATTTTAGTATATATTTATATTTGTGCTATATTGTATTTGGGGAAAATTGGCTATATATGCTGTTTAAAAAAAATCTTACATTTTAAGTTGATTTTTGCGATATTTAGAGAAATAGAGCTATATATACTGTTTCAAGCTATTTATTTATTTAAAAGAGAAATTGAATCTGAAACTTAATAATGAAATCATTATTAAATAAAAAATATAAACGTGAGTAGTAGAAGAATTAAACTCAAGATTTAAGACTAAAACCACTAATATTTAACCATATGACAAAAAGAAGCTAATTATATTAAAAAATTCAAAATATACATCTTAAAAAGAAAATACGTCAGCTGAGCATACTTTTCTAATTAAAAAAATATTTTAGTAAATATTTTTCACCATATTTTTCTCACTTAACCACTGTATTTGTAATAATAATATTTTTTTTTAAAAAAATGCATTGAATTGTGAAATTGGGTGGGTTCTTTCTTGCTTGAGTAAACGGCAGTAAATTTTGTTTAAAGAATTGGTGGTCTTGTTTTTTCTTGAAAGCAAGAATTGGTGGTCTGTTGTTTTTTCCAATAAAGCAATCGATAGTTGTTAAGGGAATGAAAGTGGGTGGTTATGTTAAAGTAACAAAACTTTTTGTTTTGTTAGAAAAAAATTAATATTTATATCTTTTGTAATTTAGTTTTTATTATATTTTTAGCTAAATTAGTCCTCAATTTTAAAAAGGAAATTGAATTTGACCATCAATTTTTCAAAAAAGTTTTGAATTGTTGTTTTTTTTTAATGGAAATACTAACTAAAACATTAAAATTTTAAATATAGCAACTTGTATGGCAATCTACATATACCTCATGCTATTTTTTGAATCTTTATGAACGTTTTGTAATTTTAATTTTTTATTACTTTTTAAAATTATTTGTTGACATGACACATAAGACAAATAATGCCATACGGGCAAAGACCAACATTGTTAAAAAATAATGTTTTAGTCAGTATTTCTATTAAAAAAAGTGATTTGATTCTTTTTTGAAAGATTAATAGTTAAATTTAGCTCAAAAAAATAATACGGGGTAAATTGACGAAATATGTAAAAGTTGAGGGCTCAAATTGGCATTATGCCTATTAAAAATTATCTCAATAAGTGGAATTTTTTCAAGTATTTGGACAAGATTTGAATTTTAGAATTGTCATTGTTGAGAGGGCTTTACCTGAATATCACCCTCGACTTTAATAAGATTAAACTTAGACAGTAAAACAAATAAACACATTTATGGTTATACCAAATATATATATCAAGTTATTTTTCTATTCTATCATTATCCGTTTGTTTACTAGGAAGATTTTACTGTGTTTGTTTGACTGAAAATATTTTACATTTGGAAAATGATTTCCAAAACACGGGCAAAATGGCTTTGGGTTTAGGGAAAATGTCTTACGGATTTTTTTCTGTAAGATATTTTCCAACTCTCACTTGCTTGTTTCTTACATTTTTCCTATCATTCTACATCTTCCATCTCCTTCTTCATCCAGATAACTTTCCTCCTTCTACTTCTTCCTTTCATTCATCTTTTATAATCTCTTCCATTTTTCCTTAGCTGTGTCCGTCGCATATCTTTTATAATCCCTTCATCAAGTTCTGATTTTTTAACATCTGAAACAACCGGGCATGAAGAGGAACACAGTCACAATAGTTCCGAGGAAGCGTCTGCTTCACCACCTTCATTAGGTTGGCATGTAAAGGAAAATGTTGGGACAAAAGACTGTACCAGTACTAATTGTAGTGAAGATGGAAAGAAAACCCCAATGGATAATAGGAAATTAGAGAAACAAGGCTCCACAATTTCAGGTATTATTATTGATTATCATATGAATTTGTCTCTCAATTGAATTTCTTTTTTATTGGTTAATAATGAGGGTTTCAGAGATTGAGCTAATGAAAGAAAGATTTGAGAAAATTGTTGCTCGGAGAAGATATGTCTGGGTGTGGAAATGGCTTTTGCACAGTCTTGGCTATTTCAAATGCCATCACCAATCTTTGTGGTATGTTGTTTCTTCTATTTTGTTTACCTATGTGGGCATTTGTTTTTTATTTTATGTTGGTCAATTACTATTGGTTCTCTAGTTTGATGGTTATTTCCCTTTCACTTCCATTTGAAGCTAGCTTATTTGGGCAAATATGGAGGTTAGAACCAGTTCCTCCTGAGAAGAAAGCAATGTGGCGTCGAGAGATGGAATGGCTTCTTTCTGTTAGTGATCACATTGTTGAATTGATACTTTCATGGCAGACATTCCCGGATGGAAGCAAGCTCGAGGTAAAGCTATCAATACTTTTCCCCATAAACTTCTCCCATGTTTTGAAAATGTGACATTAGGACAATTTTTGAGTTCTAAGGAACAAGTTGTATCCAATGAAGATTTTTAGTTTAGAATGCCAAGTCTAGTTTCTAGTAATTCAAATCAAATGATATTGGTAATGAGAGCTTCCCTAAGCTACTTGTATAGTTATATAATTATGAAAAAAGCCTTCTTCATTGCCTTGATTTGTCATCCGAGCATTAAGCTATTGGGATTGCCAACTGAGTGGAGGCTTCAATATATTTATGGCGGAAAAAATCAAACTCCAAACCTATTAGCACAAATCGGTCCAATTCTAAGTCATCATGGGATTTGGTGAATGACCTAATGATTGATTCTGACAAAAGAGAAATGCTTGCAGATCGAGCAGAGAGCCTCATGCTTTGCTTGAAGCAGCTATTCCCCGGTCTTCCTCAGACCACTTTAGATATGAGCAAAATTCAGTACAACAAGGTTTGTGTCAATAGTTTGAATTCGAGACTTGTTCTTATGAATGCTTTTAATTACAAAATTCATGTTGATAAATGAACATTATGGTGTTAATTAGGATGTTGGAAAATCCATATTGGAGAGCTACTCGAGAGTTTTAGAAAGTCTTGCAGTCAACATTATCGCACGTATTGATGATGTACTCTATATGGATGACTTGACCAATCATTCAGATCAATTCTCTTCACTATCCAGGATCAGACTTATTGGTCAGAAGAGGCATTCGATTCCTTACTTAGTGCCCTTCCCCAGCACTCCTTATAGAACAACTTTTTTAACCCCAAACTTTTCACCAGCACAGTCAGCTACCCCTGCAAAGGGTGATAGATCACCATTTCTTTCAAGCAGCAAAGTTCCTCAACGTGGGATGGGCGAGACAAAGGTCTTGACAGACTATCTTAATATCGATTTAAGGCCAAAAAAATCCAGTAATCCAAATGAAGGAACAGAATCAGGTTTAACCATAACTCAAGAAGCATCAGTATCTTTTAAATGTCTAAAAGCGGCGGTGAGCTTATCAAAACTGGAGCCAGTTCCTGAGAAAGAGCCCTAATGTTGCACATCATGAATCAATTTTATATCTGTTCTTTAAGTTTTAAATTTGGTAGGAATTAGAAGATGCTTGAGAATGACATTCACCTTGTTATTGTAAATGATAAATAAGTTGAGTGATTCATGCTTTGCCATGGCATCATTTATGGTATCAAATTTGATTACAGCTCAATGTTTTGATGATAAAACATAGAATAGAAATTGCCAAGCTACCTATTACTTATCTACATATACAATATCATAACTTAGGTGGCCTGATGATACTGGTAATAAAGATGTGAGTAGTTGCTTATAAGTTGATTACACATAGCCACAACAAAAAGTTGCATGATTGGAACACGCATTCTATTGGATGAATGTTAAACAAGTTGTAATTAATTGATTGATAGTGTATTCTTGTATGATCCAAACATATTCATATCAAATGAGTGTGTTATATCGTATTTGTGTCTTCAAGTGAAACAAACAAACAGTCTTATTGTATACATCTAATAAATCATTGCAATATATGTAAAAACAATTTAACATATAAATTTATTAATATATATATATAATAAACTCAATTAAACAATAAAAATATAATAAATTCTTAAATATATATATTTGTTTAATTTAAAACAGCTTTTATGAAATATTTTCAGGAAATCTGCCAAATAACAAAAAATATTTTACACACATTCATCCAAACACCAGAAAAGTAAATCATTTTCAGAAAAGTAAATCATTTTCCAGAAATTGTTTTCTTGAAAATATTTTACTGGCAAACAAACGGAGCCTAACTATATGTTGTAATTTCAAGAATTTGTTTGGAGTAGTGGATTTAAACTTTGTCACTTTCCTCTTCTAATATTGTAGTGATTAAAAAATCAATCTATTGCTGTTATAATTGATTAACCCGAATACTAGTTAAAATAAAACACAGTGACAAAATAAAATAAAAGTAAAATCCATATAAAATTACACTTCTTTTATTTTATTTTAGAATAAGGTTTTTCAACCTTACTATTTGATATTGATTGGAATAAAGTGTTTCAACCTTACTACACTCCTTCTATTAGAATATGGTTTTTCAAGCCTATAAATAGACATAGTCTACTCCTCTTGTAATCATTCAAATTCGACATAGTGGATTATCTTCTCTTCTGCCCGTAGTTTTTTTCCGAAAAGGTTTCCACGTAAAAATGTGTATTCTTTATTTTTCTTTCTCTTTTTTTGTGATACTTTATCATTATCGACGTTCTATTTTTCACAAATTGGTATCAGAACTTCCGGGTTGTTCATCTCAATCATAGTAATGACGTCTTTTAAGTATGAAATTTCGTTGTTGGATCACAACACCAGATTCACATTGTGGTAAATAAAGATACACACAGTTCTTGCACAGATGGACTTAGAGGATGCGCTGTTAGGGATAAATAAGATGCCATCGACATTAACGAAGGAAGAGAAGAGACATAAAAATCGAAAAGCGTTAACACAGTTACATTTGCATTTGCCTAACAAAATTTTACAGGATGCAATAAAGGAAAAGACCATCGCTGCATTATAGAAGAGGCTAGAACAAATATGTATGTCGAAACCTCTAACTAGCAAGCTGCATATGAAGCAGCGTCTTTATGCTCATCATTTGAAGAAAGGTGTGTCTATGCACGAACACTTAACAGTGTTAAAGAAATTATCTCAAACTTGGAGGTCATGGAGGATCAGTATGATAAGTAAGACTTAGGGTTGATTCTACTTTGTTTGTTGTCCATGTCTTATTCAACCTTTAGAGACACGATTTTATATAGCCGCGGGTCTCTCACAGTTGATGAGGTTTATGATTCTTTGACCTCATATGATAAGATGAAGCATCTTGTGGTTAAACCCGACTCTCAAGGAGAGGGTCTCATTGTTCGTGAGAGATAAGATCGTAATACTAATGATTATCGTGGAAGGACATATGAACAGAATCCTCGCGGTAAATCTAAGGGTAGGTCGAAGTCTTCAAAAAGAGATAAAACTTGTAACTTCTGTAAGAAGAAAGGGCACATTAAATCTGAATGCATAAGCTGCAGAACAAGATCAAAAGGGAGGCTGCAAATCAAAAGGGAAAACAACTAGAAAAATCTGGTGAAGCTGATGTTGTAGAATACTACAGTGATGGCGAACTTCTAGTCGCTTCTGTCAACAATTCTAAAGTGAGCGAGGAGTGGATCCTTGATTCAGGCTACACCTTCCACATAAGTCCCAATCGGGATTGGTTTACAACTTACAAAACAGTGTCTGAAGGTGTTGTTTTGATGGGAAATAATGATTCGTGTAAAATCACAAGTATTGGAACGATTAAAGTTAATATGTTTGATAAAGTTGTTAGAACACTTAGTGACGTGCGACATGTTCTAGAATTGAAGAAAAATCTAATTTCGTTGAGTACTCTTGATTTAAAAGGATACAAATACACAACTGAAAGTAGGTTTTGAATATTTCCAAAAGTTCCCTTGTTGTGATGAAATGACAGAGAAAGACTGTCAAGTTATATGTTTTATGGGGTTCTATTATTACCGGTGATGCAACTTTCACTTCCTCTTTCTTATCAGATGATAATGTTACTAGAATTTGGCTTATGCACCTAAGGCATATGAGTGAGAATGACATGGAAGACTTGAGCAAAAAAGGACTTCTTGATGGGCAAGGAATTTGCAAACTAAAGTTTTATGAGCACTGTGTTTTTGGGAAGCAAGAGAGAGTTCAATTCACTTGAGGAATCCATAACACGAAAGGAACATTGGAGTATATTCATTTTGATCTGTGGGGGCCATCCAGAGTACCTTCGAAAGGTGGAGCTAATTATATGCTAATACTTATTGATGATTTTTCTAGAAACATTTGGGCGTTTTTTCCTAAAGTAGAAAAGCGACGTGTTTTTTGCATTTAAGTTTTGGAAACTATTATTGAAAAACAGACGGGAAAACAAGTAAAACACCTTCACACAGACAATGGCTTAGAATTCTGTTCTGATGAGTTTAGTGAACTATGCAAGTTAGAAGGGATCATGATATACTTGACAGTTCGTCATAATACTCCACAAAAAAATGATGTTGCAGAACAAATGAACAGAACGATCATGGAGAAAGTTCGATGAATGTTGTCGAATGCTAACTTTTCGAAGTCATTTTGGGATGAAGTAACCTCTATTACTTATTTTTTGATCAATCAATTTTCATCTATTGTCATTGAGAAAAAGACTCCACAAGAAGTATGGTCTGGTAATCCTACTGATTATTCTAACGTAAAAATCTTCGGGTGTCCTGTGTATGCTCATATTGATAATGGAAAATTGGAACCAAGATCCATTAAATGTGTGTTTCTTGGTTATAAAGCTGGTGTAAAAGGGTATAAGTTATGGAGTTCTGAAAATAAAAAAGCTGTGATTAGCAGAGATTTTTTTTATGAAACTCTACCTAACTTATCTCTTAAAGACTCTTCCAATAAAGAATATCAAAAGTAGATGGAGCATCAGACTAATCCATAATCTACAACAGAGTTGACTCCTCAAGCTAGTATAGAAATTTAGAATAGAGTTGCTTCTTCACCATAATACTCTATCGCCAAAAATAGAACTAGAAGAGAGATTAAACCTCCAAAGAAGAATGTCGAGGATGATCTAGCTGCTTATGTTTTAAATGTCGCTGAAGATATAAATGCAAACCAAGAGCCATCTAATTATTATGAGGCGGTTAGTTGTGAAGACTCAGAAAAGTAGATGTTTACTATGCAAGAGGAGATAAAATAACTCCACAAAAATAAAACATGGGATCTTGTGAAGCTTTCTAAAGGTAAAAAGGTTGTTCGTTGTAAATGAGTGTTTAAAAAAAAAGAAAGGACTTCAGGAGCTAAAGAACCCAGATATAAAGCAAGGCTTGTTGCAAAAGGTTACAGTCAAATTTCGGGTGTGGACTTCACAGATGTGTTCTTCCAAGTTGTGATAGTTCAATTCGAGCTTTACTCAATATTGTGGCCATGCATGATTTGGAGCTTGAGCAATTAGATGTAAAAATTGTATTTTTGTATGGAGAACTTGAGGAGGATATTTACATGTAATAACTAGAGGCTTTACAGTCTCAAAAAAAGAGGACTATGTTTGCTTACTGAAAAAGTCTCTTTACTATTTGAAACAGTCACCAAGACAGTGGTACAAGAGGTTTAATTTCTTTATTATGACTTCTCATGATTTCAAAAGAAGTAGTTTTGACAGTTGTGTTTACTTTAAGAAAAACAGTGATGGTTCTTTTGTGTATCTACTCCTTTATGTTGATGACATGTTGATAGCAGCAAAAGATAAATGAGAGGTAAGAAAGGTTAAAGCCCAACTAAGTGAAGAATTTGAGATGAAAGATTTGGGACCAACTAAGAAGATACTTGGTATGGAGATTCTTAGAGATAGAATAGTAAGTAAATTGTACCTAAGTCAGAAGGGTACATTGAGAAAGTTCCTTGCAGGTCCAATATGCAGAGTGCTAAACCTGTTAGTACTCCTTTAGCAATCCATTTCAGACTTTTATTGGTTTTATCTCCATAATCAGATGATGAGATTGAGTATATGTCACATATTCTATATTCTAGTGCAGTGGGATCTCTCATGTATGCTATGGTTTGTTCAAGTCCAGATTTATCATATGCAGTCAATGCAGTTAGCAGATACATGAATCCCGGTAAAGAACACTGGAAAGCAGTTAAGTGGATTTTATGATACTTACGAGATACTACTAATGTTTGCTTACAATCTGGAAGAACTAGAGATGGACTCATTGGGTATGTTGATGTTGATTTTGCTGGAGACCTTGATAGAAGAAGATCTCTCACAAGTTATGTCTTTACAATGGGAGGTTGTGTAATAAGTTGTAAAGCCATTTTGCAAACTACAGTCGCTTTGTCTACCATTGAAGCTGAGTACATGGCGATTACTGAGGCTTGTAAAGAAGCTATTTGGTTGAAGGGACTCTTTAGTGAACTCAATGAAGACCTTCAAATCAATACAGTATTTTGTAACAGTCAAAGTATCGTCTTTCTAACAAAAGATCAAATGTTTCATAAGAGAACAAAGCATATTAATGTTCGGTATCATTTTGTTCATAATATTATTGCTCGTGGTGATATTGTTGTGAGCAAAATTAGTACTCATGAAAATCCTGCAGATATGATGACTAAATCACTTCCTATAACCAAGTTTGAGCATTGCTTAGATTTGGATGGTGTTCATTGTTGAAAAACACCCCTTAAGGGGTTTCATGGAAGAGGTGGAGAAATTGTTCGTTGAGAGTTCGTGGTGAAGAACTTGTTCATTAAGAATTTGTGTCAAGGTAGAGATTGTTAGAATTGAGTGACCCGAATCCTAGTTAAAATAAGACACAATGATAAAATAAAAGTAAAAGTAAAATCCATATATAACTACACTTCTTTTATTTTATTTTAGAATAAGGTTTTTCAACCTTATTACACTTTATTTATTTGATTTTGATTAGAATAAGGTGCTTCAACCTTACTACACTCCTTCTATTAAAATATAGTTTTTCAAGCCTATAAATAGACATAGTCTACTCCTCTTGTAATCATTCAAATTCGATATAGCGAATTATCTTCTCCTCTGCCCGTGGTTTTTTTTCCCGAAAGGGTTTCCACGTAAAAATTTGTGTGTTCTTTATTTTTCTTTTTTCTTTTTTTTTTTTGCGTTAACTTGTCATTATTGACATTCTATTTTTCACAATTGTAATGTTTTATTTTATTTTATTTTATTTTTCATTTCTTCAATTAAATTGACATCGGATTAACTTATGACATCAATTAAATTAAAAGATCTAATAATAGTATATATAAATAAAATAGGAGTAAATATCAAAACTATAAAATAACTTTAGTCCAATGTGCAATATTACACAAAATTTAATTTTGTGCAAATTTATACACAATATTTTGATTTGATTCGCTTTTCATAAACCAATATCATTATTATTGATTTAAGATCATTTTACTTTGCATATTGCATACATAAATGATTTTACTTATTTAATATAAAAATATATTAATATATTTATTTATATAGGGGGTTAATTGAAATAATTAACCAAGTATTGAAATAGCCTTGATGGTTAAGTAGCTAATGTACTATTTAAGGGTTTTATGTTCAAGCCATTCCATTTCCATTCTTTTTCTTTTTTATTTCAGTAAACTAGGATAAAAATCACACCAAAATAAATATTGTTAGGAGTAAAAATTTAATAAGTAATAGACTTAGGCTTAATGGTTACATGCTTGTTTCTCCCCCTTACTTGCTTAAGTTCAAGCCACCCCATTTCCACCATTGTTTTTTTTTTCATTCTTATTTCGACCCAAAATGTTGGATTATTTACCTATGCCTCCCCTAGGGTTTCAAACTCTAACTATTTAATCAATATTTTTCCAATTGAACTAGGTTTTCTCTTTTCAAATCCGAAATATACCTCTCTTCATCTTTTCTATTTCTTCTCCTAATTATTTTTATTCTCTTCCTTTACATCAAATTTCACATCTTATTGCTACTAAATATTTTTGCTTTTCAAATCAAAATCAAACCCCGTATGACTCATTTTTCCTACCAGTTGTCTATTTCACCATTGATAGCACCTGTTTCTTTTCATCTAAGATTGGTAAATACATCTCAATTCCGATGTTTAATTCTTGATTTCTGTAGAATTCCTATCCATGTTAATCTTGTAATTCGATTACACAATATTTCTCGATTTTTGTCGAATCTTTCAACAATCTTGACGAAGATTGAAATGAATCATTAACCTATATATAAATGTTGTTTGAAGGACCTATTTTAGGAGCATCGAAACAGATTTGATCGCAAGGAACGTCAATCGAACTCCCGAAGAAAGGTGTATTCTTTTACAAGTGAATCAGGGCAAACCGTGTTTAGGAATAGGGCCACACGGTCTCCCACATGGGTGGACCACACGACCATGTGCCAATGAAACCTTAAACTAGTTTGAATCGCACACGGCTTGTCACACATCATGTTTCCCCTATAGCTTAATTTTGCAATTTCCACACGGCCACAGTCAGTTACACGACTGAGACACACGATCGTGTAACCCCTCCACATGGCTTATGACATTGCACACGGCCTAGCCATACAGTCATTTGCTCATTGTTTTACAATTTTTCCCAAAAATTTGTGAATTGTTCAGTTTAATCCCAGAATAGTCATCAAACTATTTTTAGTACTTTATTTCATTCAATTGAGTCCCTTTTAATATGAATATTGTTGGAATCTATTATCAGATTAACTAAATTGTTACTGTATATGAATGATATGTGATTGATACATGTTTACTGTCATTGGTTTACTGATATACTATTACTATTACTCGTACTACTATGTTTCCGATTGCATGATCAGCATGACTACTGTTACCGATAAATTGAGTACATGTCATACATGTCTATTGCTAATGTTAATCTGATTACATGCTAAGCATGTTTATTGTTTCTATATTGTACTGTTACTAGCATGTCATACTGCATTGCATGGGGTGAACTGCTTTGAAAAGAAGAAGTACTGACAGTTTATCTACAAACACTGGCGGTTTATCCACAAACTTACTAGCAACTTTTATCTGCAAACCCGTTTTGTATTCACAACTATTGACAGCGTATTAACCTGCAAGCACTGGTGGTACATCCACAATCTTCACTGGCAACTTTTATCTGCAAACCCGTTGTGTATTCACAACTACTAGTAACGTATTAACCTAAAATACTGGAAGTTAATCCACAAACTGGAGTGTTCGGGATATAAGAGTTCTAGGGAACTCTTATTGTGGAGTGTAGCGGTGGGGTAGGACCTGCTTGTAACACCCCATACTCGGCTTAGACGTTATGCCTAAATCTAGTAACGTCACATGAGAGTGCTTTTAAAAAACCCTTTTTTCTTTCAAACCTTATCCAGTGAAAACCGTACAGATTATTATCTTTACTTAAGTCATAAAATCTTTATTCCAATTACTATGTGAAAACATTTCATTAACGCGAAAGCTAAAACAACATTCAATTGTAAATCAATAGACTTAAAAATGTAAAACCTCGAATAAATCCAAAACAGTTTGAATCTGAATATATGAGTAATCCCAAAAATAAATATTAAAGTAAGACCGATGAAATAAATATTACTCATAAAACCATTAAATGTCTACCAGTAGTCACCATCGAGCCCTCCGTCGCACCGACCCATCTATTGTTGAGGATTACCTGACAAATAAAATAGACAAGGGGTGAGTTTTTGCAAACTCAGTGTGTACATCCCCATAAGCAGCATGCATACAAACAGATATCAGAGTACAGATAATTCGGCCTTAGCCATACAGATATCGTATACATAGCAGATCAGATATAAAAAAACATGCCCACCAACCCTGCACACCATCTCCGACCAACCCAACACACCATGTGGGGATAAAATCGACCCACCCAACCCTACACACCAAGTATGGGGATATAATCAACCCATCTAGCCCTACACACCAAAAAGGGTACCGTAGAACAGTACTCAACGGATAAGGATAGCGTAGCTGCTCGATATCAGGCTAATCACCTCTCAAACTTCCTTCTCTTCACAACAATCCCAACCCAATGCAATGCAACATACATATCATGGCATGCTTATATATAGATATCAGATCATATTAATATCATGGCAGAACAGATATGTAGATATCAGATCATATTAATATCATGGCAGAGCAGACATACAGAATCAGACAGGTACACATGCTTATAATAACATGCTTTCACATATAAATCAGTAATTAAATAGAGTATGGGGTTTAAGTAACGCTTACCACCCCTACAACCAGGTTACAGTCGACTTAGGCGACCCGTGCAACCTTACAGAACATTTCACATTAATTGGGCTCACACGCCCGTGTGCTCCTGCCCATGTAGGCCCACACGTCTGTGTGGGTCACACGGCCCAAATTGGCCTTGCCCGTGTGGATCACACGGCCTGTCCCTGATTCCCACATGGCCTATTCACCTGAGCCCGTGCCTCGCACACGGCATCATCAGCCTCACACGCCCGTGTCTGTTGCACCCGTGTGGCGCGTGCATGGCCTAGCTCATCAGCGATACGCCTGTGTCTCGCGATGCAGGCTACCACATGGGCAGACCATACGCCTGTGTGGCGTCGACAGACCACTTTTCGGCTTTCGTCGAATCTCATTTTCTGTATAATTGGAGTACACACCTGGTTCATTTTCGCTGCTGATCCAACCACGAGCACTCCAAAGCCTAAGATCGATAATATCGAGCCCAAAATCAGTTACTTAAATCGACTTTCTTTAGAATTGACAAAACCCGAAACGAGACCTATTTACCATCGACGAAGAACGGTGATTCCTCGCTGTTAAAAACTCGGTTAGTGCTCCACAGATCCTTGAATATTCCCTAAACAGCAACCAAAATCCTTCTTTAATCAAACTCCAAAGGAAAACACATAACTCAATTAAAGTGTTACTTACCGAATCGACAGAACCTACTAGCGATACGTTTAAGCTTATCGAAAAAGAAGAAAAACAAAAGAGAGGGGAAGGAGAAAGATGATTTTTGGCAACAAGGTTTTTGGGGAACAAAAGAAAAGACGGCAGAAAATAAAAAGAATGCATTTTATTCCAAAAAGAAGGGAATAAACCCTAATTTCCCTTAAAACCCCAATCAGATTTCTGATAAGCCTAACTCTTAATTACAACTTGCAGCAAAAATAATCTCATCGCCACTGCAGGGAATCGAACCCCTGACCCTAAGCGTATTCCCTTGCCACTTAACCACTAGACTAGCAGGCTCATTCTGCTGAGTTTTTACCCATAATTCATTATAAGCCCACCGTCCTCAAGTCAGGCTTTATTCAATAAAAACCAAAATTTAGCCCAAGTTAAAGCTTGAACTTGGGACCTCCCAAACACACCCCAGAGCACATTATCACTTAACCCACATATATTTAAACCAAAAATAACTTGGAACACAAATTCAAACACTTCCAAGCCCAACACTTACAAAAGCCGAAACTACAGAAATTGGGGCGTTACACTTCTATTCTGTTAAACTAAAATTGCATTGTATTGACACTTATATGCATGCTCGAATGGATTGTCAATTTCTGCTATACTATGTGATTGTTACTGCACTGAGAATTGTTATTTTGTATGCTTGGTCTATTATTTCGCACTGATTTTCTTGTGATGGAACTCACATTGAGTTTCATAACTCACTCCCCTTTTGTAACACCTCTAACCCGTATCCGTCGCCGGACTGGGGTTACGAGGCATTACCGAAAAAGATAAAACTCTCACACATTCACACATTCTAACAAACCATATTAAAAAATATACATTTTTAACTTCAGTTTATCAAATCTTAAATTATTAATACACAAAGCACAAATCAACTTTATTAAACTTACATATATCCATTTTATTATCTTATAACAAAATTACTATTCATACGATAAATTTTCAATACAGAATCTGAATATATAAAACATGCTAATTATATGCTATTTTCCATGTCAACTTTATTTTTCACTAATACTATACACGCATAAAACATTTTACATCTAATCCGTATATTCAATAATCAAGCCATACTATATACCTAGTTATAAAATTCATGATAAAGTTATGGGCATAAGACCATAATAATTTAAACTCTTTTGAGCACAAATAATAACTATACATACATTCATTTTGCATGCCAAATTACCAAACTTAAAATACGTACACATAATCAATAAGTTAAATAGTTATTCGGTTATTTATAATATCTTCAATACATTATAAATGTAATTATACCATATATCGTATCACATATTCAACAAGCCAAAAATATTTATACATATAATTCATTATTTCCAACCAAATCCCAATCACAAATGTTATATGCATACGTATTTAATATAACTACTATTAGCCGAATATGCATATATGACATTTACCAATTCCAAGCAAATTTTACAAGTCAAATTGTATATCAAATTTTGTGTCAATACTAAAACACACCAAATAACCAAATTCACTATATAGCAAAATCATCACATCACTTATCAAAACATGTACTGCATATCACATATTAATCCATTTCAATCTTAATTGCCGAATACAACCATCCATAATATCATGCATTTCATGCACATATCTTATATCAATAAAATACACATTACCTTTGGACGTGATCAACTAAAATCATTCATTAGACATATTACTCAACTATTAACAAATATATATATCAAACACCTCATACACACACACACATATATATATATATACAAGACCAAAATTTACTTAAACTTAAACATTATACTTTCGCATGGCTTTATATACATACACAAACCAAAATTCAGAATTTCAAAATATAACCTAGCCTATACATGCCATAAGTTCGAGTTCAATTTATAAAAGTACCGAAACAGTAGTTAGTGTGATAGACTTTGCTGACGATCCCCGAGCACGTAACTAGATCTCGAAATCTATAAAACAGAGGTAAACATAACACATAGTAAGCTATTTAAGCTTAGTAAGTCATAAGCAAATAAACAATCCAATGACATAATCAACTCATTTAAACCTAACGAAATTATACTATCATAATCATATTAAACCTCAATCTTATGATGTTACGTATATCATATACTTTCACATATAAACTTATTTATGGCTGAATACTAATATATATTAACAATGTATCTTTTGATTTCAAAGCTAAATATCATTATATGACCAAGTACGTTTATACACATATACATATACTAATGGATCAAAATATATAATATCACATGCTTATACATAGAAATGGCCGATTATACTTCACAGGGCACATATATTCACATTAGTAACTTATGTAATTTACATCACATACCTAATGGTCAACTTACCTTTTTTTTTTTATCAAATAGGTAATCAACTAACTCATACCTGGTTGTTTTAGCTCGTTTTACCCTTCGATCATAATTTATCATTGCCCATTGAACCATTCGGAATCAAATACGATACTCAGATAGTCACATATATTGAACAATGCGAACGTCCCAAACGTGGTCTTACATGCTATCCCATATCGATGCCACTATCCCAGACAGGGTCTTACATAAATCAAATATGATACCGATGTCCTAGATATGGTCTTACACATAACCACATATATCGATGCCAATGTCACAGATGTGGTCGTACACGAAAACACATATATCGATGCCAACGTCCCAGACATGGTCTTACACGAAAATACATATATCGATGCCAACGTCCTGAAAGTGTTCTTACACGAAAATACATATATCGATGCCAACGTCTCAGACGTGGTCTTACATGAAAGCACATATCGGAATCCTACGATTCGTACGGGGCTTTTGGACTTCATAACTCAGTCGAATCGAATTCATAAATTTAATTCCCAAGCATATAGACATTCGGTCATGATATATAAGTACTCATAAAATTCAATTCAACATTTTAAGTTTACATTTGTTCAAAATTAACAGCATTTACTTACTTATAAACTTACATCGGACAATGAAAATCGGGACGGGAGGACTAGTCGACAACTTTAGTTTTCTCCCGATCCAAATCTGATTTCCTTGGTTCTTGATCTAAACATATACAAATTAAACTCATTCAAATATATTTTCATTCATTTTAGTTAAAAAAAAAAGGGTAAATTACTATTTTACCCCTAACATTTTACACTTTTTACAATTTAGTCCCTATTGCACAAAACACAAAATATGTAAAATTTCAATATATCATGCTTAGGCCGAATATTCATATTCCTCATGCAAGTCCATATATTTAATTTATTTCACATTTTAGTCCCTTAATTTATTATTTTTTTAATTTAGTCCTAATTACTCAAAATCATCAAAAATTCCAATACAAAACATATCAATCCAAAACATATATTTCATATTTCATCAACTAACATCACAAAACTCAAATATCCATCAATGGCATAACTCAAAATATTCACCAAAATCATAAATTCGAGCATGGACTTTGTAGATAACATAGCAACGATCTCAAAAATGTAAAAATTATCAAAAACCGAGCTAGAACTTACCTTGAATCAAGCTTGGACAATGGTCGAACCTAAGCTTTCTTTATTTCTTTTTCTTTTCTTTAGTTTCGGTCATGAGAAAATATGAAGAACATGACTTTTAATTATGGTATATTATATCATATATATGCTATTTATTATTTTACATATTTAACCTTTAAAAATTAATAACTAAAACACATATTCTAAGGTTGTCACAATTGTCCATCAATATTCCATATGGTCAAGTTGCAACATAAATACCTCATATAAGAAAGACATCATCAATTTGGCCCTTTTAAAAATAACCATCAAATTTTCACTTTAAAAGATTAAGCCCTTTTATTAAATCGGGCACTCAAACGATAAAATTAAATCATGAAGATTTCATACATATAAATTCACATATAATAAACACAGAAAATAAATTTTAAATATTTTTCTGACTTGGATTCGTGGTCTTGAAACCACCGTTCCAATTAGGGTCTAAATCGGACTGTTACACCTTTTATTTCATTCTCTATAGATAACTCACCAGGTTAAGACGCGGACATGACATCCAAATAGTCTCGGCTCAGTTTTTCTTTATTAAAATATTTTAGATTTATTATTTGATACTTTTATTATTTAGAGATTGTATTACTTTAATTTTTTTAACAACGGCTTGGAACTTAGGATTTAAGTTTTCTTTTATTATAGCATGCATGGCTTTTATTTCGTTATTTTTTAAAAAAATGTTGAAACATCGGTTTTAATTAATTATGCAGGAAACATAAATTCTATTAAAAATAAGTAAATATCACTTTTTTCGCTGCTAAATTATAAATAAATTTTGAGTAATAAAAAAATCAATTATTTCAAAAGATAAACACCGTTACAAGAAAAATGTTAAACCTAATCGATTTTGTTAACCCATGAGTTTTTCCAAAAATAGGCTAAGTTTCTTCTAAAGATAAACAAACCTTTTAAAATGACGATTTTATAAACTCTAATAGCTTACTGGGCCATTTCGTTAGCCAATATAATCTTTCGAATTCGAATCTAACATCTAAACTAAGTTGAAGAAGTTACAAGTTCATTGATCAAATTACACATTAGATAAAAATTAATATATCAAATTACAAGTTAGATAAAAATTTATACATAATTTTGATATCCTAATAAAATATTACAGATAAATACCTAAAATATAGTATTCTAATTTCATAAATTCTTTTGGTTTCACCCATTAAAACCATCAATTTTGTTTTCTTTATATAAAATTTTTTATAATTGATTACATGATAAATAAATCTATAGTGAATGTAGGTGAAAAAGATTCATAAAATAATTTTTCAAAGCAAGATTTAAAATTATTTAAAAAACATGGTGATTTAATGATAACCAGCAATTTTAAAGAGATCACCTCATATTAAACACTGTGAATAATTTAAAAAAATAAATCAAATAATAAAATAAGCACAATTTCCATTTTTTTATTTTATTATAAATTTTCAATTTGCTTTAGAAAAAAAATTGACAATTTAGTATTTGTACGACATTACTTTTTAAAAGATCTATTTTTAAGAATGACATAATTTTAACCAAGGGATATTAGCTTAATTGATGCTATTTTTTTAACGATTTAAAATTCATGAATTCTAATTCATTTAATACTTCTCATTATGGGATTTCGATAAGTTTATTAATAGTTTAAAATTTTAGGTTTAATGATGTAAAATGCCTTTAATTTAAAAAAAAAAAAGCAATTAAGTCTTTATCTTTTCTAAAAGCAATTAAGTCTTTATCTTTTCTTCTTTTTTTTTTTTACATTCACTTAGGTATTTGAACTTCCAAATTGCATTAAAAAGGCCCTCAAAATTTAAAAAAAAAAACAATTAAGCTATTGCTTTTTTTTTTTACTCAATTGGGTATTTGAATCTCCCCTAATTTTTTTTTAGTTAAAGTCACCATGTGTTACAACTATAACGTGACATATGACCAAAAAATGATAAAAAAAAATAAAAATCAATAAAAATTATAAAATTTTAATAAAAAACTAAAATTAGAAAAATATTATAAAAAAATTGTAAAATTTTATAAAAATAATAATAATTATAAAAATATATAGAAATATAAAAAAAAGTATAAAGTTTATTAAGTTGTAAGAAAATTATAAAAAATGTAAAGAAATATAAAATTTGTACAAAAATTATAAAAATTATCGTACTAAAAGAATAATTTTATAATTTTATAATTTTTCTCTAATTTTTATAATTTTTTATTTTTTATAATTTTTCGTCACATGTCATGCTGTGTTGCGACATATGATAGCTTTAACTAAAAAAGTTGAGGGTTGTTAACTTTAACGATCAACTGTTAAAGTTAATAGTTAAAGGACCTTTTTTATGTTTTTTTATGATTATTATAAAATTTTACAATTTTTTTATGATTTTTATAATTTTTTGTCACATGTCACGTCGTGATTGTGACACAAAATGTCTTTAACTAAAAAAAATTGGTAGTTAAATTTAACGATTAATGGTTAAAGGGCATTTTTGATGTATTTTGCAAAAAAAAAAAGAGCTTAATTGCTTTTTTAAAAAATTTTGAAGACTTTTTTGATACATTCTGAAAGTTCAAATACTCAATTGAGTGAAAAAAAAAACTAAAACTTAAATTTATTTTTTTTGAAAAAGTTTGAAAACTTAATTTATACACAGGTTAATAATTGATAGTTTACAAATTTATAAAAAAAAAGTGTTAAAGAGTAATTATTTTATATCAATCAAGTAAAAAAAAACTTCACAAATAAATTTAAGATGATGTCAAATTTTCTTTTCTTTTTAAAAAAAAAGTAATTTATTATTATTTTAATACCCTACGGCACTATATAAATAATAATTCAAAAGAATAATATAATTTACTTTAAAAAAAACCACTAGTTTGTATTGTCAAATTTTTTAGTTTAAATCTTAATCATTAGAATATTAACTAATTCTAGTTTGGTTGATTATAAATAAGATAATAAAATGGGCCGACTTTCCAATTTTTGGTCAATACTATCAACATACAAAAGTATCGTGAATTTCTTTAGTCAACATTCTTTGGAATTTATTCATTTTCAAATTTTAATTTTTAAAAAGTAATGAAATCTTCATTTCATGAAGAGAGTTATGAGACTTTCAATACGTTACATCATGCGTCTTGCTAGTATTTCATAATTAAATATCTCGTGTAATTTTTTATAAAATAACTTTTTTTTTCATATGAAAAAATAATAATTTGAAAATGTTGTATTTGTTTTCCAATTTTAGGAAAATTTCAAAAAACTTAATTTAATTTTTATTTATAAAAAAATCATTTTTTTTATAAAAAACCTAAATTATGTCACACATGGTTGAAAGAAAAAAAAAATATGAAAAATAGATTTATAAAAGTATTGTTCATTGTTTTAGTGTTAAAAAAATTTATATACAAATTTTAATCAATCTGAAATTCATCCGTTAATTATTTTAAGTAGCGGTTGTTAACTGTTTTATATTTTACCTTAATTAATATTTTTATTTATAATAATAGTTATTGCTATTTAAAAAAATATTATTTTAATAAAATTGATATCTTGAAACCGCTTTGCTGCATAATTCTGATCGGATATAACAAACAAAGGTAAGAACAAAAGAAATTAAAAGAAATATCTTTCTTTTTTCCTAAAACACAATTCCACCTTGGCTTATCTGCCTGTTCCTTTCTGTTGTTTGTTGTCTACTTTAAATCTCATTCAACTTTCATTAATTTTTAATTTTTGTCATTAATTTTTTTAAATTTATAAAGATAATACTAATTTTATGGCATTATTACAAAAATGTCATTCTATCGTTAGTGTTGTTATTGAGATAATGTGAATATAACATGACTTGTAATGTCCTTCTTAATCACAGTCGCTGTCCAAATCCATTTTTCTTCAACATTCTTGTTTCCCAATTCAAATAGTTGAACAAATATAAAATTTATATAATCTTAGATAAATTTCTTAAAAGGTTTCCTTATTTCATCAAGAAGACAGAGGAGCACTGAAGAGTGAGATGAAAGATGAGCAAAACCCCAAATCAATTCGGTTATTACATAAATTTCATATTATATTTTAACAATTTGATTTTTAATAGAATATTATTATTAGATAGGCATAATTACAAAAAAAAACTTTAATGTTTGGGGGTTTTTGGTTTTGTGCATTTAACTTTTTTTTTTATTGGCACCTTCAACGTTATGATTTTTTCAAAAATCAACTCAATTTCAACAGTAAACGTGAGTTGACCGTCAATCAAGTGCCGGTCAATGAAATAAGCTTATGTGACATCATCTAAGAATTTTTTTTCATCTTGTTTCCATCTTCTTTCTTCTTCTCCCTTCCTCTCTTCCTCAACTCCTCTTTCTCTTCCCTTTTTTTCTCTTCGAACAATGAAGATAATTTGAAGCCTTCCAACAATGAAATTATGTGGAATGAGTTTAAGGTCTCGTGTTTAGAAGATTTCTCCCTTTTCAAAGCATCGAATTCTATTTCTTCTTTAGTTGTTTTAGTCTTGGGGATTGATTTTCTGAACCAAGATGATTCCATGATCTTGGAGATGGGGATTCAGGTTTTCAGGTTCGAGTCTAAAAGCTTGGATATTAGCCTCCGAGCTTCAGCTCCAATCTCAAAAAAATAAAATAAATAAAAAAAGATCTTGCCAAGGCAAGGTAAGGTGGATTGCTAGTTTTGCTTTATACTTGTTTGCTTATATTTTAAGCAGGAAATTGATGATTGGATTGCTCTATTTCGAAGTGTTGTAGAGGACAATGTGATATTCCCTGTAGTTGATGAAGAACTGTCTTTCACCTAAGAGCATGCTGGAAAAGAAAGCCAATTCAATGACTTTAGGTGTTTGATTGAAAGTATTCAAAATGCAAGAGCAGTTCCTACTTCAGCTGCTGAATTTTATTCCGACTTGGATCACTTTCTCTTCGCCCACCACTTTCATGGTGACATTCTTCCTTGTTTGAAGGTTCTTCACATGGTAGACTTTGGCAAAGGTTCCATGACCCAACATACGACCAAGCTCATATTTTTGAACTGTAAAAGCTCGAGAAATTAAAAAAAAAGAATAAGAAATGAAATGAAAGTGATACCCATGGAGTAAAGATGAGTTTTCAGTTTTAGCTTTTTTTATATGAGAAAGAGGGTTGAGGAAAATAGGAAGGGAGAAGAAGAAAGAAGATGGAAACAAAATGAAAAAAAATTCTTAGATGACGTCACATAGGCTTACTTTGTTAATCAGCACTTGACTGACAGTTAACTCACATTTACTATTAAAATTGGGCTGATTTCTGAAAAAATCATAATGTTGAGGATGTCAATAAAAAAAAGGTTAAGGGCACAAAACCAAAACCCCCAAACTTTGAAGGTTTATTTTTGCAATTATGTCTATTAGATATTATATTTTAGCAATTTGATTCCTACGCAACTACAACTGTATAGATATATATACCCTCAAGGTCATTCAATAAAATTCAAGAGATTACCCTATTATTATCAAGGCATTTTAGCAAGGTTGTTGAATTTTTTTTCTTTCATCATTCTAAATGGTTGGCGGCGAGTCTTCTCCTTTTCCACTACCACTAGGGGGCGACACTTCCTGGTTTTATCGTTGGGTAATGGCTTCAGTAATAAACAATCAACTTTCACTCGGTTGAATGGTAAGAATAATTAGATTATTAATACGTGGTGTTCAAATAATGTTACAGGTGATTTTATGTGTTAGACGAATGTGAAAGATGTTGTAGAATGTTCCGTAGGACTCTCTAAAGGCCAAACTGTAGTGGCTACTCAAGAAGGAATGGTTAAATTAACGGGCAAAATTCACTTAAAACACGTTCTTTACATTCCTAAATTAAACTGCAATTTAATTTCGGTTTCCCAGTTAAATGATGATATGAACTATTTTGTCCAATTTTCTACTAACATATGTGCTATTCATGACCTTCATTCGAGGGAGCTGATTAGAGTGGGTGAGAGATGATATGGACTTTACTACTTCCGATAAGTTTTGATAGTCAAAGTGGTTTCAGTTGAAGCTTCATCCGCTTTAGAACTTTGGCATAGAAGATTGAGTCACTCTTCTAAGAAAGTTGTAAAGTTACTTCCTTATGCCAGTAACTCTCGAGATCATCTGAATAAAGCATGTGAAATTTGTCATCAAGCTAAGCAGACAAGAAATAACTTTCCAATTAGTGAACAGAAAGCCACTCGTATTTTTTAGTTAGTTCACTGTGATTTATAGAGGTTTTATGACACTTTTTCATCTTGTGGATCTTATTATTTTTTGACATTGGTTGATGATTTCTCTCGAGCTGTTTAGGTACATCTATTGGCTAATAAAAATGAGGTTTTCAAAGTTTTTATGACATTCATTGCTATGATTGATCGTTAATTTTCTCAACAAGTGAAGTGTATCAGAAGTGATAATGGGAACTCCAAGAGTATTTTCTTGCAAATGACATTATTTTTCAAACATCTTGTGTTGATAATCCTCAAAAAATGGGAGAGTGGAGAGGAAACATCATCATATTTTAAATGTAGCTCGTTGTAACATCCCGAAATAGGGCCTAGTCTGAATAGTGCCTTTTGGGACCACAAATCTAACATCAAAATATTTATTTTATGATTATTATGAGGTATAGAATATGAGAATATAGATGTGTTAAAATTTCATGAAGAAATTATTTGAGTAAGGTGTCCAATTGGAAATTAGGGACTAAATTGAATAAATTGAATAAATTGAATAAATTACAAAACTTGGATTCTAGAAGAAATTTGTATGAAATTGATTTAGATTATAAATTAGAAGGTCTTAGAAAGCAATTTTTCTAATTTCTAAGTTTTTAGACAAAAATGGGCTTGCATGGATGAAATTTTAAAGAAAGGGCGTAAGGGCATTTTAGTCATTTGGCATTTTAATGAAATAAATGAACCAAAATCAGCTCATTTTCTTCTCCATGCTGCCAAAACTTCAAGGGACTCCATAACTAGGGTTTTCAACATTTTCAAGCTCAATAGTAAGTGCACCCAAGCCCCGTTTTTATTGTTCTTTATATTTTTAAAATCCCGGTAGCTTACTCTCTCCATTTCTACCCATATTTCATGCTAGGGTTCATGTTTAAAAATCTACCCATGCATGAGTTACTTGTATTTTGATGGTTTATCGAGGAATATGAAAGTTGGAGGTGTGTTAAACATCTTTTCCTAGGAGATTTTCATGAAAAACCCCTAAAGGGACCTTTTTGTAAAAGTTGTTAAATATGTGGTAGAAATGTGAAAATAAGGGAAAATGTGGGCTGCCATAAGAGGGAAAAGTGTTCGGCTAGGCTTGGGTAAGATAGAAATTGCATGTTTTCATTATACGAGCCAAGGGACTAAATCGTAAAAATGTGAAAGGTTAGGGGTAAAACGGTCATTCAGGACGGGGTGGAATTTAGACTTGAAAAGTATAATTTGAAGTGTTAATGATTTAATTTTATTATTATAGACCCCGAGGAACAAATTTCGGAGGTCGATCGAGGAAAGCAAAAGATTTCGGAATAACCGAAACACAACACCGAAACGAGTATCAGGTAAGTTCGGATAACTTAAAGTAAACTCAAAATGTGTCTAATTATATGATTTATAAATGCATGATGATTGTATTTATTAATGGCATGAAATAATATAAAATGCATCTTTGACAATGATTTGTTGGAAAATGTCTCGGTTGAGGTTCAAAAGGGAATTTGATGGATAAACCATGATTGACATGTGAATTGAGATCCTGCATGTGTTGTAGAAAGGATTTAGCCCGGACGGGTAATCCGATGATCTCAAGTATGAAAAGGATCTAGCCCGGAAAGGTGTTCCTTGAGTGATCGAGCCTCCCGAAAAATATGCGTGCATTATGGATTTAGCCCAGACGGGTAATCCGATTAGGGTCTGAATTTAGCCTGGACTGGTAATTCAGATCCGAGCTCATTAAGGGTGTTTTTCGTTACAAGGGATTTAGCCTGGACTGGTAATCCCGACATCATCTTATGAGTTTATATTACGGGGTATTTAGCCTGGACTGGTAATCCTGCAGTAAAATGTGTGGTTCTCGGGAGTGCATACCTAAAATGATCATTCATATGAATTGACGGTGATTGGATAATCCATCGAGATTTCCTAGAAACTCAATGGGACTAACACGAGACATATGTTCAAATGATATGTTGAATGATGAGCTCATCTAAGATAAATTACATGGTGTTTTGTTATGTGACTAACTCATTGATTGAGTGCATGTGATAGGGAAACCATTTTCATATGCGTTGGTTTTATTATCTAATAAGGATGTATACTAAATAATCGGTAAGTTTACTTTCCAGTTATTCGAGCTTACTAAGCATGTAAATGCTTACCCCTCTCTTTTTCTCTGTTTTCAGAGCTTGAGGACTCGTAAAGATTGGAAGACGGTTAGAGAATCAACACACTATCAACTAATTCAGCTTTGGTATATAGACACTTATGTTTTGTTCAATGGCATGTATAGAAATTTTGAGTATTTGGTGATATGTGTCATTTGATTTGCCAAAATGAAGGCATGTAAAATTATACTTATCTTTTTATATATGGCCATGGAAATTGGCTTATTTTGAAGTAGGCTAAGACCTACAAATCTATGCATGTTTATGTTCATATGCAATGGATTAGTCTTCAATTGGCAATGAGTTATAAAAATGAGCCAATCTTAAATATGTCAAGGAGACATAGAAATCCTTAAATACAAGATGAGAATTAACCTAGCATGTATAAAACCGATAATATGAGGTTGTCATGCAATAAGGTTTATTATGGTCTTATACAAGTGTATAATTTGGCCTTATCATGTGTAAAAGTAACATATAAGTGTGATTGGTTGGTAGAGAGTGACCAAAGGCTTGGAAAATAGCCTAACAAAGTCCACACGGGTAGACACACGGGCGTGTGTCTAGGCCATGTGTGACACACGACTCACCCCATGGGTGTGTGGTATAGCCGTGTGTCCCCTATACTTGAAATTTTAAGTCAATATAGCACACGAGTTAAACACACGGGCTTGTGTCTTGGCCGTGTGCCCCTAATTGTGTAATGAGGTTATAGTCAGTGTCGCACACGGGCTGAGGGCACGGGCGTGTCCAAAGCCACACGAGCGTGTGTGGCCACACGGCCCCACCCACACGGATGTGTGACTTTGTAAAGTAAAGAAAATTTTTTAAGGTGCCCAAAATTTACTGAATGTTCCCAGTTTTGTCTCGAATTGCCCTCAGCTATAACTTAGGCCTCGAAGGCCTATGTAAGGGACGATGTGTACATATTTGAAAGGTTTTAAATTTTGGGCTAAATTCGGTGACCCGATTTAGTAAGTTTGTAAAGGTGAAATACCGGTAATGCCTCGAACCCTACCTCGGCGTCGGATACAGGTAAGGGATGTTACACTCGTGCTTTGCATTTCCAGGGAAATCTACCTATATCTTTTTGGGGGAAGTGTGTGTTGGCTATTTCTAATCTCATTAATCGAACTCCTTCACAATAAAACACTTTATGAAATGCTGTTTGGTAGCCCTCCTTTGTTTGATGATCTTCGTGTGTTGGGTTGCTTATGTTTTGCTCATAATCAATGTTCTAAAGGTGATAAGTTTGCTAGTCGAAGTCGAAGGTATGTTTTTGTTGGACAACCTTTTGGAAAAAAAGGTTAGTATTTATATGACCTGAATTCTAAGAAGTTTTTTGTGCCCTATGATGTGAATTTTCTTGAGGATAATTTTTCGTATTTGGATGGGAATACTACAACCATTAAGCCTGACAATGTCGCTTTGCCATATGAGAGTGCAGAAGCAATCTTTGATATATATTTTGATGGATCAAAGGTGACCCGCGACAGTTCCTCCACTTGTTACTTCGCAACTTGTGAGTTCGCCTCCTGCGAGTTATCCAACACCTGTGGTATCTTCTTCTTCCTCTAATGTCACGGTGGTATAAGGGGCTTTGGGTAATGATGTGCTTGAATTGGGACGAGTGCATAGGGAGAAATTTTTTTCTGTGAAGTTTCAGGATTTTGTTACTCTTACCGTAATAAAGAAAAGTCCATCTCTCACTTCACCTACTTTTGAGCTTTCCTTAGGTATTTCATTTCCTACAGCGCATTATGTTAACTATGACAAATTTACTGTGAAACATCAAAATTTTCTTGCAACTATTACTGTAGGAGTCGAGCCACAATCTTTTAAAGAGGCTATGAAGGATGCAAGATGGCGTGACGCTATGCAAAATGAGAATTGTGCTCTAGAGGATAATAACACTTGGTCTATGGAAACACTTCCTTTTGGAAAGAAAGCACTAGGTAGTAAGTGGGTGTACAAGATTAAATATAACTTCGATGGAAGTATTAAGAGACTTAAAGCTTGTATTGTTATTTTTGGTAATCATCAGGTAGAAGGTATTGACTATAATGAAACTTTCGCACTTGTGGTGAAAATGGTGACTGTTCGGGCTTTCTTAGCTATTACAGCTTCGAAAATTTGAGAGTTACATCAGATGGATGTCCATAAAGCCTTTCTACATGGTGATCTTGATGAAGAGGTTTACATGAAACTTCCTTTAGGTTTTGCTCCTGATAAGCCTGGAATGGTTTTTTGTTTGCGCAAGTCTTTGTATGAGTTGAAACAGGCTCCTCAGTGTTGCTTTGCGAAGCTTGTTACTGCATTGAAAGGGTATGGATTTCTTTAATTATAATTTGATTATTCTCTCTTTACATACATTAAGGGATCTGTAAGCATTAATCTTTTGGTTTATGTTGATGATTTACTTATTTCTAGGAACGATTCTGCTGCTTTGAAAACTTTTAAGCGGTATCTTAGTTCTTGCTTTCATATGAAGAATCTTGGTGTTTTAAAATATTTTTTTGGGATAGAGGTAACTCGTAGCTCTTTGAGTTTATTTCTTCGTCAAAGGAAATAAGCACTTGATATTATTTCAGAGGTAAATCTTTTGGGAGCAAAGCCTGTAAGATCGTCAATAGAGTAAAATCATAAATTAGCCCATGCTATAGGGACAATTTTGTCTGATCTTGAGCCATACAAATGATTAATAGGTCATTAGATTTATTTGGAAATAACCAGACCAGATTTGGCATACTCGGTTCATGTCTTATCCCTGTTTATGCATGAGCTGAGGTAGGAGCATTGGACTGTGGCTCTGCATGTTGTCCAGTACTTGAAAGGCTTTCCTAGCTAATGGATTTTTTTGAGATCTGATAGTGATTTTTCCTTGAAAGGGTGGTCTAATTTGGATTGGGTTACTTGTTCATTAACTTAATGTTCGCTTACTGGTTGACTTGTTTTTCTGGGATAATCTCCCATTTCCTAGAAAACTAAGAAACAACATAATGTTTCCCGTTCATCTATTGACAGTATAGGTCTGTGGCTTCTGTTACTTGTGAGCTCAAGTGGCTGAAGGCCTAGCTATTGAGTTTTGGTGTTCATCATCCTAAAACAATTACTTTATTTTGTGATAGTTAATCTGCACTGCATATTGCACAGAATCTCATATTTCACAAGTGTACTAAACATATTAAAGTGAATTGTCACTTTGTTAGGGATGCAATCTAGGATGGGTTGATTGCACCTTGTTATGTTCCGACTTCCATTCAATTGGCTAATATTTTTACAAATGCACTTGGTAAATCGCAATTTGAATATCTTCTCAACAAGTTGGGCATTTATGGTCTGCATGCTCCAAACTTAATGGGGGTGTTAGATATTATTATTAAATATTATTTTTTAATAATTTAATTTCTAATAGGATATTTTTATTAGATATTATCTTTTGATTTCTAATAGGATATTATTATTAGATATTATAAATTTAAGGATTACCATATTCTTATCAGATTTCCTTATTTCATCAAAAAGACAAAGGAGCATTGAATACTGAAATGAAAGATGAGCAAAACCCCAACATTAATAAGTTGAATCAATTTTGTTATTACCTAAATTTATTTTAAGTTGTGATGAGAGAATGAAGATCGAAGATTTAAGAAGAAGAAATAAACTGAAGAAGTTTTGATTGATTTCTCATTCATATCCAATAGGAAAATTACACCCATTGTATATAGACTTTATTTTTTTTATGTGTAACGAGGTTATTTTTTTTTTGTATGCTGCATAAGAATTTATAATAAACACATTAGTGAATTTAACTTTTATCTCATATAGACATTGATGTGTTTTTTAACTACTTTCACCTAAAATTTTATTATGCAGACATATTTTCTATATTTTATAATAACTAAATAAAATATAGGTAAATCCACATAATTAAGCTCCAGGAAGAGCTCATTAATGTAATTTAATCATATGTCAGTTTTCTCTTCTCCATTAGAAACGAACATATATATTTTTTCTCTCCCCTCTTTCCGTGGAGTTTTTTAATCTGGTTTGGTCTTCGAATCGGCAACCCCACCAAAAAAGTAAAAAGAAATAAAATCTAGGGTTGAATTTTGGGTTCAGCGTTTGAACTTTGAAGGTCTGGCTATTTCTGTTATCAATATCTAAAGAATAAAAATCGTTGTAAATTTCTGTTCCACAGAATAACGAAAGGGGGAGAGAGAGAGGTCGCATTTTATTGTCTCTGATATGATGCCTGTCTGCTGCTGCTGCTGCTGCTGCTGCTGCTTAGGCATGTTGAAAAGCCACACTCCAGGTTTGATGCTTTTGCTTTTAGCTTAATTTTTCATCTTTTATTTTTTGAAATTTACGGCTTTGATTAGTTCAAGGTAAGTGTTGATGCTCCGATTAATACCTCTTTCTTTTAAAAAAAGAAATTATTTGAGAAATAAGGAAAAGGCTGCTTTGTTTATTTTGTTCTGTTGTTTGGAGCACCGAAAATTGAATTGAAGTCGAGTGTTGAAGAAGTTTTTAAAATTTAATCCGGTAGTAAGAAGCTTTTCTTTGATGATTTTCGGAGGTTTGAACTACGAGTGTGATAGAGGAATGGAAGTATGAATTATAGCTCTGTCGAGGACTAACGTGTATAGATTGGATATAGTATAGTTACTATTATTGTTAAATTGAACAACATTGATTCGCCTAATGTTCTCAGCGATTCTGACTTTTCTTATGGCTATTTTTATTGTAAGGAATGGTAATTTTTTATGTGATATTGGTGTTTGAGACCAGTTTGTCTGGTTTGTAGCAGAGGCTTGGATGCCCCCGAAGTGTGGCAACCAGGTGTTAGAACTTGAAGTAGGTAGCATGTTGAGTGTGAAGCACAAAAATTAATTTAACACCTCATTTAATGAAAGGGATTGTATAATGTATTTGTTTTACTTGTTAAGAAGGAAAGAGGGGGGGGGGGGTGGGTGGTGGTGGTAGTTGCTTAGAATCAAGTGTTGCACATTTGTCAAACGTATATTATTTGTGTATATTTGTATATTCAAACGGTGGAGTTTGCAATTAATAAAGGTTCAAAATAAAATCTTTAGAACAGGAATCTTTGATCTGGGCATACTTGGAAAAGGTAATCATTTCTCAAATAATGAAACTAAAAGAGAATACTCCTTTCGATCATTTTATTCTAAACACTCAATTTGCCTGTGTCAACTTGTATAAGCATTCTACATATGCACCACACATCAGCTGCACATCTTTGGTTTATCACTTTGAGTAGCTTTTTTCAGCATTTTGTTCATTTCAATTTCTAATCGCTTGTTAATGATAGATCCAGATTAAATAAATATAGCTCCTGAGAATGTCTCAATATTTAATTTGTCAATATATGCGCTTCCATGTTCACTTATCTCTGCAATGAACATATTACTGCCTTCCATCAGCGTTCTTGGTATATGATTTTTATATGCACATTGCTGCCTTCTTTTCGGTTTTTCCTAGTAGTTATACAAAATATTCCATTATACTTTTTGGCATGCTGATAGTGCTTAGCTGATTTACCTCACAGATGCATTATCCTGATATTTGTTGAGAATTCATTTGATAAGAAGCAAATACCAGAATATTTACTGCTTAGAAGCTCTCATATTAAGAAAAATTGGCATATGTTCTCTTGCCAACGTTGACTTGTATGGAGCATGGTTAACACTATCGGCTTTTGAATTGGAATCGCGAGAGCTCAACTCAAGACAATAGTAAGAAACTTTTTTCCTGTTTTTTAGACATATGGTTTATCTTGTTAAACAGCAAGATCAGACTTTGGGGAACTATCTTATATCCTTATAATGTGAATTTGTTACAATGGTCATTCCTCATGTAAAGCATTATCTTTTGCCATTGATTGCATTTCAGAGGATATAGCAACTACCCTGCTTATTTGGTTCCAAGTGTTTGAGCATTGGCCATAAAATTCTGGGAGTTTTTTTTCCATGGTGGCAGGGTGGGAAGATTTTGGGATATTTTAGAGAATTGATAACAGGATTTCTCTACTTTGAAAATTTACTCCTAGGATTTATATCAACTCCTCTTGGTTCTTTGTATCCTACTGTTATGTATAACAAATCATTTAATAGGGGTATGCATATCATGTTATACAAACTAGGTATTTCTGTGTGAATTTCTAGTGAAGGTTCTTCATTTATATTTAGAAAGTAATTAGTATTCTTTCCTCCTTGTTTGGCATTTAACTTTGCTACTGTGCAGAGGTCCACCTTCAACAATGCCTTCTCTTCAACTATTGCAGTTAACTGATCGTGGACGAAATCTTTTGGCCTCTAGGAGGTATTGATGTATTATATTGGTGATAATAAATTTAAATAATTAGTTTGACACTTCTATATCTTAGTTGATTCAATTTATTTGTTGTATAAATTATAAGAGTTTTTGCTTTTCTGATAGTTTGATAATGATAACACTGATAATTTAAATGTCTGCTACCGCAAGTATGATGTCATCTCGCCATTCTCCTTACTTTGTCCTCATATCTTCTTCTTGATGAATGTGAGTAATAGAGAAAAATGTCTCTTACGATTTTTTATTTGTTTGGTGTTGCTGATGAGCAACATATACTGGTGGTGACCCTATGGATAAAACGGCCCATGCTCTACACTCGTTAGAAATTATAAAATGTTAGAAGAATAATACACGACATGATAATTTTGTGGGGATTTTCTTGCATTGTAGGTTTAGTTCTTGAAGACCCTTGCATGTTTTTGACTCTCTGTTTGCATGTATATAGTGCATCTTGGGAACAATTTGTATCAAGACATGCCTTTGATTATTTATTAAAATTTTCTAGGGGTTAATCTTGCATTGTAGGTTTAATTCATGAAAACCTTGCTTGTTTTCGACCGTCTGAATGCATGCATCTGGTGCATTTTGGAAACAATTATTGTGTCCAGACGTCATTTTATCAATTAGATAATTCTTGAAAGTTGTTCCTTGGATGATTATTAAAAATTTTCTGGACTTCTTTCAGAGGGTGAATAATGTAGAGAAGGAAAAGCACAATGCATTTTATTTTATTTCAGATAAGCAGAGAAAGAGATTGAGATACTCATTGTTGATGGGGTGAATGTATCCATATAAGAATTTGCCTTGAGTGATGCATTTTTGATCAGGTTGACCATAAATAACCTTGGAGTTTCCTCCTTGTGGTTACCTTTCCCACTTTAAGAGGAAGTGATTTGCTGTAGGCGTAGGATCTAATCTCACATCTTATTTATCACTGGGGGTTTATGCCTCAATTACCTGAGCCAAAAAACAAAAAACTTAATAAGTAATCTTGAAGGTTCTTAAATAGGTTAACTACCTGGAATGAAAATATTTTCCTGAGTTATACACACACACACAAAAGGAGGAAAGCTGGAAAATGTTTAATATGGGTAGCAGAGTAAGTATGACTTAGGAATATTCTGTTGTAAAAATGTAGGAGAAATACCACTGTTTAGTAGGGCACGTGTGATTTTAAGCTAGGCCCTATATGTCTTACTATAGATGTACAAAAAGATAGTATCAAAGATAGGACTTCTTTTTTCTAAAGGGTGAAATGCTTGATTTTAATTTTTAATTGAACATCTTTGATCTGGAGCTGTAGTATTTCTTCACTATAACTGCAGTTTTTATCCTTCTGTTTACCATCCTTTCGAGGTCAATATGTTATGTGGCATGATATTATTCCTCACACCACCTTCCTGGTGGAGCTCTGTCAGATGACCATGCCATGAAAGTTGCAAGACACAACATTTGTATTCTCTCCTTCCCTGGGGTCTGTCTATAATTTTACTACTTTTATGGTTTTACAGGAAAGCAGTACTGCTTGCTTCTGGTATCGTGGTTGCTGGTGGCACTGCTGCCTATCTGCAATCGCGGTTTAGTAGTAAGAAGCCCTATTCTTATGGTCATTCCAATGGGGTGCAAGATGATAGAGAAAATTCAGATGAGGTTCTTAAAAGGAATAATAATGTAAAGGGAACTACACGAAAGAGAGGTGGATTAAAGTCCCTTCAGGTTTTAACAGCAATTCTTCTATCTAAGATGGGCCAAACTGGCGCACGAGATCTCTTGGCTTTGGTGGGCATAGTGGTAAGCCTTCCTTTTTGTGTATTGACAACATGCTGGTTCAATATTGTGCTTGCATTCTAAGTTCCTATTGTTCTTCATATTTTATTTGTGGCCCCACAATCTTTTTCATCGAAATTGCAATTGTTGTTGAGAAAATAGACCAGACAGGAAAGTTGGTGATTATATTTGTTTTTAGCTCCTTAAGAGTGGGTATTTAGCTTTTTCACAAAGTTGAAATTTTGGTGTAGAGATGCTGTTTGATCTGGTTTAAGTGGCATATTAAATGAGGCACTGGTTCAAATCCATATTTATGCTAGACAATGGCAATTTGTTACCTCAGTACCAAGCCAAAACATTCTGTATCAGATATACTTTAGGGTATTCTTTTTTTTAATCTAGAACAGGAAATACAAAAAACTAAAATAAGTTACCACAGCCTAGTTGCTTGACTTCTCTCTTCAGTTATTGTATTTTATTTTTAACAGTTATTTAGTGTATTTGATCATATAGTAATATGAGAAGGAATTGGAAACTAACACACTTTTTCTATCTGCTCTTGTTATGCATGCATCTGTGTGAAGATATACTTGTAGACCTATGATTTTAACTTGCATTCCCTTGTGAAATGTATCAGATATAGCAGTTGGTACGGAAAACCTTTAAAAAGTTTAATGGAAATTTATTTTCCTTCAAAGGGATGCGACATAAGTGACTTTTCTAACTTGGACTTTAAGGGTTTTGTGTTCTTTTTATGTAAAGCATCTATTCTATACCTTTTTTGCAGGTCCTGAGAACCGCTTTGACCAATAGATTAGCAAAAGTTCAGGGGTTTCTATTCCGTGCTGCTTTCCTTCAGCGTGTACCATCATTTTTCCTGCTAATATCCGAAAACATTTTGCTGTGTTTTCTTCTGTCAACCTTTCATTCTACTTCGAAGTACATAACTGGTACCCTAAGTCTGACTTTCAGGAAAATTCTGACAAAGCTCATCCATACACATTACTTTGAGGTAGTTTTCTGCCTTTGATGATGTAGTAATCTGTATATAGCTGATTTGTATTTCTCTTTTGTTATGTTGCACTTTTTAATCTGGATAAATCGGTTCGTGATTCATACTTTGTTGTTCATTTCTTCCTGCATAAGTGAGTGTCTTCTTTGCACATCTTTATCAGTGGCAGGTGGCATACATGTTTTATGTTGAGTTGTCTAATAATCTTAATATGTGAATATCTATTTTCTTTATTTTTTATTCTATTTTTTAATTTTTTATTATATCTTAAAACTAAGCGTTATTTATTATACCTTAAAGATATGTTCTCAGAACTACATAGAGTTTTTTTTATTGTGGAAAAAAATCCTACTCATGGTGTTGTAATATGGCAGACATTTGAAGGGTTATAGCACTGAGTAAATTTTCTATGATTGGTGAAAATTCTGAGGATTTTGTTTTACAATCCAGAGATCTTGTCATTTATGCTTTCCTCCCAATGCCTTTTTCCCTCCCTTTCAATAGCGATGAGACTATGAGGATTTTGTTTTACAATCCAGAGATCTTGTCATTTATGCTTTCCTCCCAATGCCTTTTTCCCTCCCTTTCAATAGCGATGAGACTATCTGTCTAATATATCTATATGCTATCTATTAAGTTTATTGCCAACAATGTGAAAGATAATTGTCTTTCTACATAATTTTTTTTCTTTTTTCGAAGAGAAAGAGAAAGAGAAAGAGAAAGAGAAAGAGAAACAGAAAGAGAAAGGAGTTAGGGGAAGAAAGGAAAAGAAAAAAAGAAGGAAAGAAAGGCTGGCAAAGAGGCAAAGGAAAAAAAGAGCAATAAATAAATAAATAATAATATCTTATAACAATAAATTGAAATTATCTTTAGATTGGCATTATTCACATACTTTTTCAAGTTTGTGTTGTGTCACACAATGGTTTTTTTTTTTTTTTTTTAATATGGCCAAGTTGATGTTTGGATTCAGATTAATCAAAATTTTGCAATTTTGAACCTTTTTGACTTGGGTTTAGCCTAATTTCGGTCATTCTTTTACTTTATTTTTCTTGATTCTTTATATGCATATTCAAAAAAAAAAAAAAAAAAGTTCAAAATTGTATTTTGATTATTTTAATAGATGAAAATACAAGTTAAAATTTTTTTTATAACTATATAAGATTATATAATTACAGATATAGTTTCTTTGTAATTGTTTTATCCTATAATTTGAATAGGCCTTAGTATATGTAGAAGTCTAATAATTGATGGAATTTGTAAAAGTTTTGAAAGCTTGCTATTTTTAATTAATTATCGTTTACCTTTGTTATGATCCTTAATTTGTATGTTTTTTAATAATTTATTGATGTACGAATTTTAAGCCCTACTAGTTAAACACCGGTTAAGTATTTATGTTAATAACCTTTTTTCTTTTTATGTTATACATTAAGGTAAAGTATTGAACTCAATATATTTTTCTTATGTATGGATTCATTAAGTATCCTTTAACAGTCTTTGAAAATTTAAGCATTCAATGAAATGCAGGATTGTAGACTAGTACATGGAAAATTTAACCTTCATAACTGAGGATGACAGCTTTATTTTGTTTGTTATATATAAGAAACACTTACCTCTCTGATTTACATGCATTCTACTTTTCTTTTTAGTAATTTTCTTTTACTATGTTTTCTCTATTGTTTATTGGTAAAATATGTAATTTCAGAATATGGCATATTACAAAATATCACACGTTGATGGACGGATCAGGAATCCTGAGCAACGGATTGCAAGTGATGTACCAAGATTCTGTTCGGAGTTGAGTGAGCTTGTACAGGATGATTTGACAGCAGTTACTGATGGTCTGCTTTATACTTGGCGTCTTTGTTCTTATGCTAGCCCAAAATACATTTTCTGGATATTGGTAATTCTTTGTCCTATCATTTGTATCTGTTACAGGCTTAGATAAATTTCTGGCAATTGCTCTGCTAATGAAGTTATTAGTGGTCACTGGTCACATTAGCAAGTGGTGTTGTTTTGCAGGCTTATGTTTTGGGAGCAGGAGCTGCAATAAGAAATTTCTCTCCAGCTTTTGGAAAACTAATGTCCAAAGAACAACAGTTGGAAGGAGAATACAGACAGCTTCATTCGAGGTTAAGGACCCATGCAGAAAGTATTGCATTTTATGGTGGAGAAAGTAGAGAAGAATCTCACATCCAGCAGAAGTTTAAGAATCTTGTTAGGCACTTGAGGGTCGTACTTCATGACCATTGGTGGTTTGGCATGATTCAAGACTTCTTATTGAAATACCTTGGTGCCACCGTTGCTGTCGTGTTGATTATTGAGCCTTTCTTTGCTGGCAATCTTAGACCAGACACTTCAACATTGGGACGGGCAGAGATGTTAAGCAATCTAAGATATCATACCAGTGTTGTAATTTCACTATTTCAGGCTCTAGGAACCCTTTCTATAAGTTCAAGACGGCTAAATCGCCTCAGGTATTGCTCTGTTGATTTCTGGCTTTCAAGAGGTGTTAGAGATATAACATTTAGAAGAAGAACAACATATGGATTAACACTAAGCACTTTCTAAGCAACCTCCGATATATGTTGCATATTCTGTTATATTTGTTGCTTATAAGTTTGTAACAAGAGAGGACTTGAGTGAGGCAGAGAGAAAACATTAAACGCTGTATAACCAACCCCTGAAATCTTGCCATACACATACTTAAAATTCATGATTAATGCACATTCAGTATGGTTGTTAATTATTACTAGAAGGAATGTTACTGAGACACAGATATCTGGTTCCTCTAATAACTTAAGTTTTATTCTTACTGCCATTTCTGTTAATATCTTCCAGTGGTTATGCTGATCGCATTCATGAGTTAATGCTCATATCAAGAGAGCTAAGTGCTGTTGATAAAAAACCATCCTTTCAAAGAGCAGCAAGTAGGAATTACTTAACTGAAGCTAATTATGTTGAGTTTTCCAATGTAAAGGTATTTGAGTTGATATTGAACGATTTATGATTCTTAGTATTCCTTTACCAGATTTTTTGGTCTAATAATTAAAATGTTATCCAGGTTGTTACTCCATCTGGGAATGTTTTGGTGAAGGATCTCTCTCTGAGAGTTGAATCGGGATCTAATCTTTTGATTACAGGTTGTTTTCCCCTTGAAAATTGTAATTTACATATTTACCAGTAATATGCTCTATGTTGCAATCTCCTCATCTTCTAGACATTCTTCTATTTTGCTTTCTTCAGTCATCTCTATTATTGTCTAGGAAGTTAATGAGCTTTTTCTGGAATTAGTTACCATAGATTTTGTGATGTGATGATTTATAGCAAGTTTTGGATGGCTGCATGGATATTTGTTCATGGAGTTTAATTCTTGTTATGATATACTTACCAAAGAGTGTGGCTTAATTAAATATCTGGTAACGGTTCTATTTTAACAACAATATTACTTTGTAGCATATATTTAAGTAGATAAGTAATTTTATACGAGAGTAAGTAAAAATGCTTTAGCATTTAAATAAAAGCAAAAAAAGGTTCACCTTTTTGCAGGTATTTATAATTTTGCTTAATTTGATATTACTCTGGTAAAACTTCAAAACCATGTTTTCTCTGAGATATTAAAAAGATAAGAAAAACTGAATAAGAGTACTTGAGATAGGTGTAGGCTTGGATTTATGCTTTAGTGCTGGAACAAGGATGAGTTGAAGGTAAGGAATGAAGCCCCTCTCTCACCTACTCATCAATCCCTTAGACATGCTTCTATTTTTTGAAAAGTATTAATACCCTTAAACCTGTGCTTTTTCACTGAATAGTGAAAAGTCTTGGTTGTTCTTTTTGCCTGTGTATGTGTTTTGCATGTGTGGGTTCATGTTTCTATATTTATTTATATCTACTGCCCTTCTTTTATGTTCGTGTTTCAATATTCTAATCTGTCCTGTGGTGTTTAAAAAATCATTGATTAGAAAATTTTGGAAAGGCAATGCTTAATCCTCCTTGGAAGATGTGTGAATTTTAGGTGATTGTAAATCTTTGTTTTTTCTTTGCTGAAGGTCCAAATGGCAGTGGAAAGAGTTCCCTTTTCCGGGTTTTAGGTGGTCTTTGGCCACTGGTATCTGGCCATATTGTGAAACCTGGGGTTGGTTCTGATCTTAATAAGGAAATATTTTATGTGCCACAAAGACCATATACGGCTGTTGGAACCCTTCGCGACCAGTTAATTTATCCTCTTACGGCAGATCAGGAGGTTGAACCTCTTACACACGATGGAATGGTAGAGCTATTGAAAAATGTACGAATTTCATCTCATAATATTTTCCATATTTTCTCATTCTTGAAATTGTATTGACACATTCTATTTCTTCTGAGTTTTCAATATAATTCTTATATTCGTTGTCCATTCAGGTTGACCTTGAATACCTATTAAATCGCTACCAACCTGATAAAGAGGTTAACTGGGGTGATGAACTCTCTCTTGGGGAGCAACAGAGATTGGGGATGGCTAGACTGTTCTACCATAAGCCTAAATTTGCAATTCTTGATGAGTGCACTAGTGCTGTGACAACTGATATGGAGGAGCGGTTTTGTGCTAAAGTTAGAGCTATGGGTACATCATGTATAACCATATCACATCGTCCAGCACTAGTTGCATTTCATGATGTGGTTTTGTCTTTGAATGGAGAAGGAGGTTGGACAGTTCATTATAAAAGGTACCAAATATAAATTTGTGGTTTTTGCATATATACATTTTCCTTTTGCTGACTTAATTGAACTCTTATAAAACCTGTAGTGAGGATTCTCCGGTACAAAGTGAAAATGGGATTGAATTGACTGAAGTTTCTGAGACAAACCGCCAAACTGATGCAATTGCAGTTCAACGAGCATTCACAGTAGCTAAAAAGGTCTTAGAACTATTGAAACTTGGTTTTCTTTTGTGTTTGTTGTGTTAGGTTCTGTTACCCCACGTCTCTTTAAGTCTTGGGTTTCTTATGGTCATATATACAAGTTGAGCCCCTCGTCCTATTTGTTGCTGGTTAGTAGAGTTGCTGTGTTATGTTCTTCCTGCTTGTTAACCTTGTGAGGTTGTCAAGTGTAGGTCCCTTGTTGAACTACACATAAGGAGGATTAAGTGATGTTGTCTCACATCTGTTATGTAGTGAATTTCATGAGGTCTTAAATTCAAGTTGGTTCTCTCCATCTATTGCCAACTGCATCTACTGCCAATTAGTTTAGGTTGGATGCTTAACACAGTATCAAAACCCAGTTTGTTCTATTCTTCCTGCGTGTTACCCCATGTCACCATGTGAGGTTGTCCACATGTAGCCCCTATTAAGTTCGGGTGCTTAACATCAAATTAGTGCCCCTGTGTTTTTTGTTTGTCTTGCATGTTACCCATAATAAGGCTGTCCCCGTGTAGACTCTTACTGAGTTGTGGGAGGAGTTTTAAGTAGTGGCATCTGTAATCTATTAAGCCTTGGGTTTTTTGTGGTCTTATATTAAGTTGGATGCTTAATATTGTGTGTGCATCTTTATTATTATTATTATTATTATTATTATTATTATTATTATTATTATTATTATCATCTCACTACAAAATTTTGACTGAATATTCCAGGATTCTGCATTCTCAAATCCAAAGACTCAATCATATGTATCAGAGGTCATAGCAGCATCTCCCTCTGTGAATCATGATGTTAAGTTACCTGTTGTTCCTCAACTCCAGAGGGATCCAAGAGTACTTCCATTAAGAGTTGCCGCCATGTTTAAAGTACTGGTATGTTCTGGAAGAGCCTTTTTTCATTCGCATATCAGTCATTGACTTTGTGAAGTGCTAAATTTATTGGAACTTGTATGATGAATTTCCCAAAGGCATAGCTTCTCTTGTTTAGCTAGGTCATTAAATAGGAGATTTGGGAAGCTGTTATAACTTTGCCCCTTCCTCATTTGAGTTTTCATTAGTGTTTCAGATCCTGGACATAATTCTTTAGTAGTAGTAGTAGTAGATTTGATTTAACTGGCTTGTACCATAGAGTTTTAATCCTAAGAAAGAACTGCTTGAAGTTATATATTGTCTATTTTGAAAGTTCCATTATGGATTAATATTGATGGAGTTGACTACCTTTGACTAAATGTTCTCAACTAGTAGCTAAAATATTGTTGTATAAATGTTTGTTTAGCATATGGAGCATTAATTTTTATGATATTGTACTTATCTTCAATGTTTGAATTCAAGTAATCATGGTGCAAGGAGTACTTAATGTGAGCAATGAGTAAATCGTTTTTTCATCCACTTACAAAACTTTTTAATTCTTCTATCTATGACTGTAAATTTGTGTTTCAGGTACCTACCTTATTTGACAAACAAGGGGCTCAACTGCTTGCAGTTGCTTTACTTGTTGTCTCGAGAACTTGGGTATCAGATCGGATTGCATCATTAAATGGTATTAGAATTTTTTTTTTTTTTTTTTACCTTTTATCCATTTTAAAATCTGTTAGATTGTTTATTTTTATTTTAATGCATCAATTCTCAGGAACGACTGTGAAGCATGTTTTGGAGCAGGATAAGGCAGCTTTTATCCGATTAATTGGGATAAGTGTTCTTCAAAGCGCTGCATCTTCTTTCATTGCACCTTCCTTGAGGTAATTTTTCTATTAATTATGATGTATTAACCTCTATATCAAATAAACAAAAAGGAGATACAAATAGAGAAAGATCTCAGTTAAATTGTCGATTGAGTCAGTTCTAATGCTATATTTTGTTATTTTACTTATTTTAATTTTTTGTGATATTTTATCTCTCTCCAATAAAGGCATATATGTATATGTATATGTATATGTATACATACACAATTTCTTCCTAATTACTCTAGGGTATATTTTGTTATCATCATTTAGTGCTAGTGTAATGTACGCCCAAAGACAACTGATACCATAGTATGAATGTGAACCCTCTCTCTAAAGAAGCCAGAATTCTCTGAAAAGAAATTTATCTAGCTCTACCTCCAAATGTGTTAATGAAGCCATAGTAAGTTCTGACTTCTAAAATTTTCCTGAAGAAAGATTGCAGCATCAATCAAGAGGATTGTGCCATTCGTATTAGAATGCTTTTTCTCCTCTGTAAAAAAAAAAAAAAAAAAAAAGCTCTTTGAAACTACTTAATTCTGTGCTTCGGTATGTTCTTTGTGTTGTACATGCAGATTTAATAGCTTATTTTATATGCAGAAGGCTGTTTGCCCAACTTGGTGGTTTGTATTTGCCTTAACTGTTAAATATTAATTATTTTTTTTGTGATAAACAATGTCATGGTTCATAATCTGTGCTTGTGGTCTATTCTTATTATATTTCCATTACTTATGCCATTCTGGTAAACTTCTGAGTGGGTTTCTGGATCATATGAGGACAATGGATGTGGGTCATGCATTGACAATTTTGTGGATAAACCCCAGCCATTTTTCTAATAAGATTTTTATAACTTGTGTTGTTTTTTAGTGCTTCAGAAGACTTTGATTATACTTGATTCTTGGTGGTATGAATTTCACCAAAGAAATTTCATTCTCATCCCTAGCTTTATCTCACATCTAGCATGCCTTCTTGGTTTACAGGCACTTGACTGCAAGGCTGGCCCTTGGATGGAGGATCAGATTGACTCAACATTTGCTGAAGAACTACTTAAGAAATAATGCATTTTACCAGGTAGTTTGATCATCTCAGAAACAATGATGGCCAAGAACTTGGGCAAGCATCGCACAGTGTTCATAATTGTCACTACTATTGCATAGAATTCAGCATTGGTAAATTCACATCAAATGCATCTTCTTGTAGGTCTTTCACATGTCAAGCAAAAATATTGATGCGGATCAAAGAATAACTCATGATCTTGAAAAGTTAACTACTGATTTATCGGGGCTTGTTACTGGAATGGTAAAGCCATTTGTTGACATTTTGTGGTGAGTAAACTATCTTGATCCATTGTGGTGCAAGTATTTGTTTCCTGATTAATCTTGATTCTAGGCTTTGAAATTATTTTCTCCTTTCCTCTCTCCCTTGGCTCTCTTCCTAAGACAATTTCTTGACAAATGCAAAATTTTTTAGGTTCACCTGGAGAATGAAGCTTTTAACTGGACAAAGGGGTGTCGCCATTTTGTATGCTTATATGTTGCTTGGTCTGGGTTTTCTAAGGACTGTTACTCCTGATTTTGGTGATTTGACAAGTCGAGAACAACAACTTGAGGGAACCTTTAGGTAATTCAATCTTGGTTTATGATCCATGCTTCAATACTAAGAATTCTAGATGTACTTACACATATGGAAATACTTGTATGAACGTGTATAATGCAAAAGTACTTAAATAAACTGGTGTTTCCAAATCCAGATGGTCTGTTATTGGGTAGGAAACTCAGGAACTGAGCTGTATAATCACAAACAAAAAGTAAATCTAGAATAACAATAAAACCTGGCTGCTTTCAGATACTGTCTGGTGCTTCGAAGTGTTTGTTTTACCCTTTTATAATAAATGATACCGTCATCCAATCTAATTTTAGAGCACGCAATCATATAGCTACCCCTCTCAGAAAAAGAAGAGGGGAAAAAGGGAATTGAAGATACGTGGCCTAGATGGTTATTTTATTTGGGCTTTATTAGAAGTTAGATTAGATTGTAAAGATACGTGGAAGATTGGAAAGAAAAAAAAGAAGGGAATTGTTGAAGATGAATGAATATTTGTTTCGAGTAAACTTGCCTAAATGATGCAACAGACTGATCAGTACATCGTGATAAGAATATGCTGCCATCTTATTTTTATATTTTAATTATTTATTTTTAGCTTTTTTATGTGATCATGTCTTAAGATCAGTTTTGCTTTGGTTAAACTTTCCAATTTTAGGTGTTCTCATATTATTGCAGTTCATTACCTGTCTAGTTTTTAAAGTATTGATTGATGTGATACAAATACATGTTCTCCTCTGGGAACTTGTTTTTTATTTGTTCAATATCTGGATGTTGCTGCGTATATCATTCTAATAACTTCAACTATTATGTTAATTAGGTTCATGCATGAAAGACTGCGCACTCATGCTGAGTCTATATCTTTCTTTGGAGGTGGTGCTCGAGAAAAAGCTGTAAGATAATTGAATTCATTGTTCTGTCTGAAGCATTGGAATATCAACTGTTCTATCCATTTATGTGATGCCAACGCAAAATTTCCTTGTGGAAAAGTAGACTGAAATCAAAGTTTATTTAAGCTCACAATTGGCTAGAAACTGGAAGTTTAAATGCATCCTTATGTTTAAACCAATCAACTATAGTTTACATTTTATATGCCTGGGCTGAACCCAGTAAAATTAATTCTTTTTTGTATTGATCCTACAATTGTGGTTTTTTACGGGCTTGAATTTTGCAACAAGAATCATTTAAAATGACAATCCTTGGTAAGAAGTTACATGCCTGTTGCAGATTCCATGTGTAACTAATTCTCTCAGAAGGATACTGTTTGATTCCTCCCTCCTTTCTCTTGTTAATATATTATATATGTTTTATAGCCTCATCTAGACAGTACATGACCTGAAAATTTATTTTAAGCATGAAAGCCAATTTTAGCAATTTTTGCATGAATCATGGTCTTCTGCCTTTCCCTTTTCCATGGTTCCCCCCTAATTTCCTTTCCCTATCGCTAATTCTATGTTTGTTCTATTTGCAGATGGTTGAGTCAAGATTTAGGGAGCTTCTTGATCACTCTTTGTTACTTTTGAAGAAGAAATGGTTGTTTGGTATTCTTGATGATTTTGTAACGAAACAGCTTCCACATAATGTTACCTGGGGTTTGAGCTTATTATATGCCTTGGAACACAAGGGGGACCGAGCCTTAGTTTCTACTCAAGGTGAGATATTTGACTTATTTTTCTTGTACTTTGGGGTTTCTCCTGCCTCTCTCTCTGAAAATACTTGAACTATTTTTTAGGTGAGCTTGCGCATGCGCTGCGGTTCCTGGCATCTGTTGTGTCGCAAAGCTTTTTAGCTTTTGGTGACATCCTGGAATTGCATAAAAAGTTCCTGGAGCTATCTGGGAGCATCAACCGGATTTTTGAGCTTGAAGAGCTTCTCGATGCTGCACAGTCTGGTACATCTATTTTTCACTTTTCTAGTGGTTGTTTATACCCTGCATTTCATTTTTATGTGTATTTTCATTATTTTTTCTGATACAATTGCATGAATATCTATTCTCTTAGCTGCTATCATTTCTTTTATGAGCTTTCTTTTCTATCTGTTGGTGCTGAGTGCTCGTTTTCCTTTGGCCAGCATGCTGGTATTGAGTGTGAAGAAGCTTAAGATAATATGAATATAACATGTTTAGAGGTTAAGAAGTAATTCATAAATTACAACAACATAAATTAATAAGAAGTTATTTTGCCTCTTTGATGAGGTGCCAGTTGATTAATGAAGTTCTTATCTGAGTTGATTTGGTTTAAACTGAAGTATGTTCCATCTAACCGTTAGGTCTGTATGTAAGCTTCTTACAATGTGACACTGAGTACATTGTATCTTTGGTTCATTTTTAACAAAAACCAAAATACATGCACTTGTTGTACCTTATCAGTACAGGAAATTTGAAATGTTGGTTGTGTTTCAATTTGATGTACTGTTGCTCATAATACGTATTATGTGAGGAAGCCTTCAATATGGCGTATTGCTTCTGCATGAAGCAGGTCTGTTTTGGCCATAGTAAATGTTTTGTTGATCTGCCTTTGCTGCATGTCTATCGATTAGGATCAACTTCTTTTCCAACTCTTCTGTTTATTTATTTATTTTAAGACTTAATTGCCTAAATGTTCCACATTAATCTAACAAGATCATCATCTAACCAGGGGATTTCAACATCGACAAGTTGTCACAGTCTCAGAGCACTAGTCTCTATGCCGAGGATATCATTTCTTTTGCCAATTTGGATATAATTTCTCCAGCACAGAAACTGTTGGCTAAGCAGTTGACATGTGATGTTGTACCAGGAAAGAGCCTGCTTGTTACTGGTTAGTATAGGAAGTATTATCTTTTGTCTTGATAAAAGATTTACATCTGATGTGCTTTTAATCTCTTAAGGTCCAAATGGTAGTGGAAAAAGTTCTGTCTTCAGAGTACTTCGAGGTCTCTGGCCCATTGTGACTGGAAGACTTTATAAACCAATCCACTATTTTGATGAAGAGGCTGGATTGAGTTGTGCTATCTTCTATGTTCCTCAGCGACCATATACATGCCTGGGAACTTTAAGGGATCAAATCATATATCCTCTCTCTCGTGAGGAAGCTGAGATGAGGGAATTAAAGTTTTATGGAAAAGGTAACCTACTTGCATAACTTCTATTGTTTTCCTTATCCTTTGAGTTTCTATTTTGACGTCTACTATTTATTTTATCTTGGAATGGTAATTTTGTTCTCATGAGAAAACACATTGCTTCTGTTGCCAATCTTTCAAACATTTTTGGTGAATGATTTCATTTGAATACTTTTCTAGACTTTCAAGTTATATGTTACAAAAATAGGTACCATTTAGATGTGGTCTATTAAGGATTAGTTTCAACAAGAAACTGTGCTTGTCCCCTCTATGTAGGGTGACTGTAAGGATCTTATTTTTGTCGTCCTCTGTTAAAAAGATCAATTCTCAGGGAGCTCAGCAAAAATTCCTGTGGTATCTCTGCCCCCAAGATATAGTTCGCCAAAATTAGATTAAGTTTTCATGTACCAGAAACATAGAATCTTCCGGAACTTGGGCAATTGATATTTTCATTTTTTCTCTCTTGGGATAGAGTTATCAAGGGAAATGAACTATATAATTAAGTTCAAGGTGTGCAGATATCTGGTTAGGGGTTTCACATGGTAGTGTATCTGATCTGTCATTTTCATTTAGAATGACATAACAGTTTAAGAAGCACGGTATCCTTTCTTGTCTCTATGGTGTTAAAGTTATCATATTTCTTCAATGATTTCTCCAGAAACAATGTATTGAATTATTTTATATTTAGTGGATTGTGAACATGCAAAGTTTCAGGTAAAAAATCAGCAGATGCCATAAACATTCTTGATGCTCGATTGAAAACTATTCTTGAAAATGTTCGGTTGAATTATCTTTTGCAAAGAGAGGATGGTGGTTGGGATTCCAATCTCAATTGGGAAGACACACTCTCGCTTGGAGAACAGCAGAGATTAGGCATGGTGAGTTAAGCTAATTTACAGCACCTTCAAGCCATTTATGGCAACAATATTTTACTATTCATACCAGAGCTCTCTTGTTTGATATCAAACTCTCTGTTTTACCAGGCACGTTTATTCTTCCACAAGCCTAAATTTGGTATCCTTGACGAGTGCACAAAGTACGTAAACAATCCATACGGATTTTTTGTACATAATCCTTATTTCATTAGAAAACAAACTAGTTATCTAATTTACCTGCAAATTTTCCCCACGGCAGTGCCACAAGTGTCGACGTTGAGGAACAACTTTATAGAGTGGCAAAAGATCTGGGTATAACTGTCATTACCTCATCACAGGCAAGTAGTTTCACCGGGTAGTGATTAATGAAATATGCAAATAATTATTTCCAGAACTTTAATTCGGTGGATAATACAATATTAGGGATGCTTGGGATGATTATCTGATGGCAACAAAGCTAGCAGCAACTGTTGCACTTTTCGACTCTAATTTTTCTGTCGCTTTATTTATTTATTTGTTATTGTACTTTTTCAGCGGCCTGCTCTAATACCATTCCATGCTTTGGAATTAAGACTGGTTGATGGTGAGGGCAAGTGGGAGCTTCGTTCAATCAAGCAGTGAGTTTGGTGCGATGATCAGCATTCTGTTCGTGCTCTTCTTGACTTAGATATATATACAAGGGCTGAGGGCAACTCAAACCTGACTGCTGTTTCCGGATCAGTTAACCGTAATTACATGCCGGAACATAGACTAGAACAAAGGTGATGCCAGGTGCCAATAATATTTTAATTTCTCTTTTTCAAGGAAAATTCATTATTTTTTGTTTTATACCAAAAACTCGATGCCCAAATTAGATCAGATTATTGCAAAAATTGGTAGTTAGGAATTATTATAAAATGAGAACAGCCAGCCAAGTATATCATTCTGAATCTATGTAAGCACAAGGAAGAATTCCATGTACAGGTTTTTCAGTTTCTCTTTTTTAACGGGTAAAAAATGCGTGGCCCTTCATGTTGTACTTGTTAAGAATTTTTACCTATTTATTCTTGCCCTAATGAATAAAATTGGAGGGAGTTTAGTACTTCATGTTTTTACTGCCGACATATGTATGTTTATATCAGTTTGCATTATGAATAATTGTGATTTTACATTGTTATATTTACAATTTAGTATTTGTATTATTTATTTCATGATTTCAATCATAATTTGAATACGGAATCTAAAAATAGTATGTTTAAAAATTGATTCAATTTAAAAACTAAAGTAAATTAAAACTAGAGTTATTTGCAGCCCAATAAATTTAAGTTTAAAATTCTAATCCAATAAACTTTAATCACCCTACAACATCTTTATTTTCTCCTTTGCTATATTTTCAAATCATTAATTATAAATCTAGTGTTGTAAAAAAAGAAAAAGAAATGACTTACTAACGTTTCTGCTAAAAAAATAAAGATACTATATCAATTATTGTAAAAACTTATTATAACATCTCTTACCTGTCTTAGCTTATGGTATGAACAGGAGATGTTATTGAAATATAGATGAAATGAGCTTCTCGTAGTTTTTTTTAAGTTTTGAGTTTTAACAATTTTATAAAATCATAAAAAATTATATTAAAAACAATTTGAGGGCTTTAGAAATGATTTAGAATAATTTTGGGGTGATTGGAAGTGTTTGGAGTAAAAAATAGCCATTGGAGCTAAAACGAATCAAAATGGTGCAATGAGGGAACAATGTTGTGACATGTTGCGACGTTGTACATCTCATCTCGTGGCACCATGTTCTTCTTGGTAATGTTGCGAAGGATGACACTGTGATGTTGTAGAGGAATGTTGCGACTTTACCCTAGTTATAGTCCTTCAAATGTCGTGATGTTGTAGAGGAATGTTGTGGTATTGCTAAAAATAATGTTGTGACTTCGCCCTTTGAGTTACAATGTCGTGATTTTGTAGCAAGTAGCCTAAAAATGCTTGAAATCACGCCTGAACAATTTCAAAACATTTCAACAAACTTCAAACTATTATATGTAATAGCCCAACTTCGGTGAAATCTGAACAGTGGTTCGGGACCACAAATCTGAGTTGAAAATAAAATTTATTTTTATTTTATTATATGGTCCGTAATATGATAGAAATGTCATGTAAAAATTTTGATAAGAAAATTTCACCGATTTTGTGTTTAATTACGAGAAAGACCAAATCGCATAAAATGCAAAAGTTGGATTCTAGTAGCTACAAGGATCAAATAGCTATGGAATTCAAAACTTAAGTTCCTTATGATAAAAGTTAGTAGATATTTTTGGATGATTCATCCATGGAAAATTAGAAAAAGGCTAGGGACTAAATTGGAAACCAAAATTATTAAAGATGATAAATTAATTAAATAGAAATAAAAATCATTTTTATCATCTTCTTCCCCAAAATAATACATGGAAACCCTAGGAGAGAGAGAAGAAACTTCTTGGCCAAATTGGGTAAGTTTTCTTGTCTCGTTTTTAGTAATTTTGATATTTTTGAAATCAGGATAGTTTAATCTATCTATTTGGGGGATCAATTTGAGAAGTTATCAAAGTATGGAAAATGGGTCATGGATGAATATGCTGAAAATTAGAAATTTATGGTAGAAAATGAAAGGTTGTTGATAGATAAACAACTTTTACAAAGTGATTTTTGATGAAAACTTGATTTATGGACTAAAATGTAAAGATGTGAAATTTGATAAAAAATGTTGAATTTTTATGAATACATGTGCTGTAAATTTTGTAATGGGATTTTGGTTAGGCTTGGAATAGGGAGTAAATTGCACAAATTTTATTTTCCGAGCCTAGGGACAATGAGAATTTATGGAAAAGTTAGAGGCAAAATGATAAATTTGCCTAGGATGTAAATTGAGTCTAAATGAGTATGAAATATGAGAAATTGATGTAAAATTTACTCGTATAAATCCGGATAGACCAAATTCGGAGCTAGAACGAGGAAAGAGGAAAATGTCAGATTAGTAGATTTTACGTACACGAACATAACATTGTCGAGGTAAGTTCGTGTAACTAAATTGTGTTCATTTACATGCTTGCATTGATTGTGTTTATGTAAATTGTATAAATGTTATAAATATGTGAAAACGATTACATATCAGATCAAACCCAATAAATAAAAATGTTTGAATTAAATGATAATTCCCGATAGATGATAAAGGATAAATGATGAGAATGTTACTTATATGCTTGAAATGAATGTGGAATGTGTTTATTTGAATTATATGAATGTTGTGGATGTATAAAATAATCACATGCCCGATAATGCTTGAGAAAAATGTTTAAATCCCGGTTGAATAAAATGGAAATTCGATGGATATGAGATTTCCCAAAATGAATGAGGTCCTGCATTTGTTGCTGACGGGATTTAGCTCGGACGAGTAATCCTAGTGACCTCATTACAGAAAGGATTTAGCCCGGACGGGTAATCTTGATATAAGTCCTCTGGAGCATATGTTATGTATTGGATTTAGCCCGGACGGGTAATCTTGATCAATCTCCTTAGAGCATATGTTATAAAAAGGATTTAGCCTGGACTGGTAATCCTGTTGTATACAAGTGTGGCTTGAGAGTGTACTCCCTAAAATAGTACCTTATGGGTACCATTGAATATGAATTGACGAATCCTGATTTGTACACTATGAGTGTACTACCTGTGTATCCATTGAAATTTCAGATAAATTCAATGGGTAAAAGTTCTTGACATGAGAAGATATGAATAGGAAATGAGTTATTACAAATGTCGGCCTGAAATACATGAAAATGACGATACGTGATAATTGATATATGGAAATATGAAATGATGATATTGTACATGGAATTATTTGATGAGTATGTGCATCGTGGTCTATAGACTTATACGCCTTGAGTGTACTAATCGTGACCTTGATATTCCGAGTAATATGAGTGAAGTTCTGATATGAAATAATCTGAACTCGAAATGAACTAGTATGAAATTATACTTGTAATAATGAGATAAATTATGCATGTTGAATGAATTCATGTTGTGGAAAGCATATGTACTTGAAATCTTGATTGTTGTTGAGCCTATTTATGTTTTAATGTTATTATGGATTATATGATTAACAAGGGCAATGAGGATGTGTGTGTAGGGCTTGAGGTCAAATTGATTAAATATGCCTTACATAGTTACTTCATAATAGAATGAATGGTAAGTTAAATACCATGTTATACGAACTTACTAAGCATTTTATGCTTACTTAGTTTTATTTCCCTATTTTAGAGTAAATCGAAAGCTCGTTGGATTGGAAGCTTGGCGAAGATCGCTCACACTATCCATCGGCCTATATCGGTATATATGGTAAATCAATTATGGTTGTAATGACATGTATAGGTTATATTGGCCGTATTGGCATGTAAATGTAAATGATGCTTGTAATTTAGCCATTGGAATGGCTAGTAATGGTTTGTTTTGATATATTTGTGATGTCATAATATGGTAGCTACATATGTGTTAAGTAGTTGATCAAATTATGCCTATCATATGGATTAAACCAAGGCAAGAATTTGAACAGGTATGCAGGTAATGGTATGCCATGTTGAATGATAGAGTTTGCTTAACTTGAATGCTTGAAATGGTTGGTATTGGATATGTGTTTCAAGTGCAGGTCATGAGTGTGATTTTGGGTGAGAAATGAAGCTAAAAATGGCTTTATTTTGTCCACATGGGCAGACACACGGGCGTGTGTCCAGACTGTGTATGACACACGGCCGGGCACATGGGCGTGTAGTTAGGCTGTGTGTCCCCTGCACCTAAATTTTGAGAAACAGAATGCTCAGAATTGAGCATACAGGCAGAAACACAGGCATGTGTCTCAGCCGTGTGTGCTACACGGCCTAGAACATGGGCGTGTGTCTTGGATGTGTGAAACCTGCACCTAGTTTCGAAATGAAATAATTGACCACACGGCCTAGCACATGGGCGTGTGGTATGGCCGTGTGCACAAGTCAGAGAGTTACATGGGGTCGAACACGGTCTGTAGCATGGGCATGTCCTAGGGTCACACGGGTGTGTCCCTTGGACCAGGCGGGCGTGAGAGCCTTGAACCTTGAAATTTTTTTGAAATTTCACGAAAAATTCTAAGAGGTTCCAATTAAGTCCCTAATCGATTCTATTGCTTGTAATGAACTTCGAAGGTCCAATTAAGGGACGTTTTAAATGATCTTGGTTAATGAATAGTAACTTACGAGAATTATTTGAAAAATGTTTTGAAAACTCTGGTAACGCTTCGCAACCTTGTTCTAGCGACAGATACGAGTTAGGGGTGTTACATTATATATCATAATCTAAACCCATTTTGGCTCAAAATTGATGCGTGCTCGTATTCGTGAATTCAATTACAAGACGCTGAATTTCCCAATCGTCTCATTTCAGTATCGTTTCAAGTTGGAATTCAAAATGAAATTGTGAGTAATGGAAAATAGGTTGAATGAAAACAACAAAGAAGGTTTAAAAAGGATGACTTGCACAAATTAAACACTTAGAAAGGAACCAACGATATAAATGATCGTGACCCAATTTCTATTTAGTGAAATAACAGACAAGTCTTTGAAGAAGAAGTAAAACGTGACCCGTTATTTAGCAAAATAGGAACCAACAGTATGTTAGAACGCCACACTTCAGAACAAAGAAAGAAAGGATGGAAGTGATAAGTTCAAAAAAAAAAAAAAAAAGGTTTGACGCCACAAGGAGAACCTAAATAAATCCAAGTAAGTTAGACCAATAACAAAGATATAGAATTCTCACACTAAACTCAAAATTTCAATAGCTATCAAAGTTCTGTTTACAGGAATTTTATAGGCATTTTTGTTTATGTTCAAATGCCTATGTGGAACTTTTCATATTCAGCCATTAACTAGTATTATTACAAGAAATAATTTCATTTTTAACTATTGTAAGGAAGCCAATGAGTCATGTCTCTTCATTGGAATCTGATGTAGTTGAAAAGGCATGCCAATTCTCCTTCATGAAGACTTAATATTTCCTTAATGTGTTTAATTGATGTCCTTTCAGCTCTCTTGTAACCATATGATAAAAGCTTGTGTAACATCCTCTTAAATGGCACCATGATGAAGACTTAAGACCCCAAAAACGTTCAGAATTGAAGAGTCTCTTTTGGTCCATTAAACAACCTTCTTAATGTCCTTTTAAAAGCTTTGAAAATGTCCAATTTTGAAGAGTCTTTAATCATATGAAAAGTCACCTACAAAATAGATATTTAAGATTAAATAATAACTTAAAACACTAATAAAAACAACATATTTAATAACTCTCATGCACACAAATTAAATGAACATGCAACTTAAACCATACTTGAAGTAAATTAACAAATGAGATGATTTAATGCATGACTTATTAAACACATAATGCAAGTCTTAATTTATGCTAATGTATTAATGTAAAGCATTAACTAAAGACACCTTCAATAAACAAGAAACATAATGCATATTTTTTTAAAAGATGTAGATGTATTAATGCAAAACATTAAATAAAGATGAATTTAACAAACAAAACACATAATGAAGTAGATCATTAAACAAAGATGCATTTAACAAACAAAACATATAATTAAAAATTGAAGATTTTGTTCAAACTAATCAAACTGTCACATGCAACACATTGCATGGAATTGGATCGTTATCTTGAGTCCAATAAAAATTGGACTTTTCATGCTCAGCCCAAACTTGCTGAATCAACCCTAACATTGCCTCTTTGAACTTCTTGGATCTAGCTCGATTCATAGGCCCATCGGGAATTTCAATTGGATTTCTTGAATTCTCCTCATCTTTTAAGCCAATTGGTATTGACACAGTTGACTTTAATTTTGTTCCAATCAATTCTTCATTAGATGCTCCCATGCATGTATCATCCCCTCCCTCTTTAAAATGATTTGTCCTCAAATCGTCACCGGTATCATAAGGAGATAAATCAGATACATTAAAGCTAGCACTAATGTTGAACTCACCTGGTAAGTCTAGCTTATAGGAGTTGTCATTAATCCTCTCTATAACTTGGAAAGGGCCGTCTCCTCTTAGAAGGAGTTTTGACCGTCGTTGGGCTGGAAATATTTATTTATGCATGTGCACCCAGACCCAATCTCTAGGTTCAAACAAAATTTTCTTGCGGCCCTTGTTTGCCTTCGTCTTATATTGCCTAGTTTTTGTAACAACTTGATTTTGGGCCTAGTTGGAACAGTAATTTCGGGACCACAAATCCGACGAGAAAAAAATTATTTTTTATTATATTTTATGGTCTACGATTTCACAGAATGATTTCGTGAAAATTTCATTCGAAAATTTTGACGTTTGGGCACTCAATTTAGTCAAAAGGACTAAATTGTAAAAAAGTGTAAAAGTTGAGTTCTATATGCTAGAGGTGCCTAATTGTTATGAATTTTTAAACTGAAGGTCCTTAAATGGTAATTAGACCATTGGATAATTTTTTGGAAAAAAATGGATATGAAATAGGTGAAATAGAATATTTTTAATTTAGGGACATTGTGGTCATTTAGTAATTAAATGATTAAATAAACAAAATAAAAACTAAATTTTGGTCATCTTCAACCGTAGGCCGAAATTTTGAAGACCACCATGGATAGGGTTTTGTTCAAGCTTTCCAAGCTCCATAGTAAGTCTGTTCTTGTCCCGTTTTTAATGATTTTTACGTTTTTGAAATCCTCGTAACAAGATTTACCTATTTCTACCCTTGATTTGAAGTAGGGTTCATGTTTAAAAATTTACCCATGTGTGACATGTGTGTATTTTGATGTTTAATGGAGGAATATGAATATATTTTGTGTGTTAAATGACTTTTACTAAGTAGTTTTCGGTGAAAATGCTAAAAAGGACTAATTTGTAAAAGTTATAAAATTTGTCATAAAAGTGTGATTTAGTGAAAATTGTGGGCTGCTATAGTTATGAAAATGATTCAGCTAGGCTTAAAGTGCAAAGAAATTGAACACATTTCATTTTACGAGCCCAGGGGAAAAAGTGTAAATATGACAGTTTAGGGGTAAAAATGTAATTTTACCATAATATGATTTTTGGGTCACAATGAATAATGTGACTAATAAATGAGCTAAATGTGTTGTTATAGATCAAGAAAAGAAAGATTTGGGCCTAGTACAAGGGAAAAACGGGTATTGGACGGTTAGGTCTTTTTCACCATTTTTGGTATTGAGGTAAGTTCGTGTGTAAATAATTCAACATTATGTTGTTATGCATATAATGCTTTAATATTGTATGAAATTTATATATGTTTCTATGGATTTTATTAATGATGACTCGGTGACGATTCGACGAAGAATTGATACTTCGAAATCCCGGTTGAAGCTTAGGAATAGTTAGGATGCAAATGTCATGACATTAGGGTTATATGAGATCCCATGTAAGACCATGTCTGGGACATGGCATTGGCATCGATATGAGATCCCATGTAAGACCATGTCTGGGACATGGCATTGGCATCGATAAGAGATCCCATGTAAGACCATATCTGGGATATGGCATTGGCATCGATATATGATTTTGTGTAAGACCATGTCTAGGTCATGGCATCGGTATGAGACATTGTGTAAGACCATAGCTGGGCTATCGGCATCGATATGTGTGATACCATGTAAGACCATATCTGGGATATGGTATTGGCATCTTACTATGTGTACGAGTTTCTCGAGTATCCTTTAGTATTCCAAGTGGTTCAACAGGTAATTCAAGGATTATGTCAAAGATGTGAAAATGTATGATCATGTTGAAAGGGTACAGGTATTGTAACGCCCCGATTTTTGGGCCTAGGAGTAATGGGCCTTGAGTCTAGGTTCGGGTAGAAGATGGCCCGAACAATTTGGATGTTTTAATTATTATTATTATTATTATTATTATTATTTAGTATGTAATTAAATAAATTACGAAGGGTTATGGTGTGGGAAAAAGGCCCAAGAGTGAATTTAATTCGAGGCAATTCCTGAATTTTTAATTTTGGAGAAAGAGGGTCCTGGCGATATGGGCTTTTAAAATTGAGGTGGTAAATTATGATACAAATAAGGCCTTGGTAAAGTGGCAAGGTGGCGCCACTAAGTTCCTAAACAAATGGCGCTTGGGAAGGAATTAAAGGTCCAGGGTATAAGTTGCAAGGTAGGCATACTGTTACTTTTTAATTTTAGGCATGTGTCGGGCATGTGATCACTTAAGTGAATTTCGGCAAGGGCCTTGGGGAAGTTGGGCCGATTGTTTTAGTTGATATTAGGGTTAGGTTCTTTTCTTTTTCTGTCTTGGAGAATTAGGGTTAGCCACCTGAAAGCTTTCACTGTCATTCATCCCTTCTGAGTTCTCATAAAAGCCGAAAACACAAATTCCTTCTCCTTGGTGCCGAGTTCTTCTTCCTCTCTTTTTCCTCTATTTTCTTTCTTCCTTTTTGCTTTTTATTCTAGCTGAAACCTTCTGACCACCTTACTCACCTCCTCTATCGATCCCATCCTCCACAAAACCTTCATAGTCGATCGCCACAAAAGCCGAAATCCCGAAAACTCACTTCTTGTGCCGATTTCTCCAAGCCAAAATCCTTCAGTTATTTTGTTCCTTTTGATTAACTTTCATCTTCTCTAAACCCTTAGTATCTGTCGGCAAAATTGCTTCAAAGTTATAGCCTCAAATCGTCAACTTCTTCATCACTTAAAAAGCCGAAGTATTATAGATTTAGGGACTTATAGCCAAAACTTCAAATCTCCTGGATTCGAGTTCCACTATCGTTTAGAGGATAGATCTGTATCAGATCTGCGTAGAAATTAAAGAGGAAGAGGTGGTAAGTGCTCATCACCTCAGATCTAGTCTTATTTTACAATTTAGAAAAAGCCGAAGTCCCTAAAATCTAGGGAGGCTGTCGATTTGGGCATAGGGCTTTAAGGGTCTTTAATCGATGAGTTCTTTTGGTGTTTAGTGTCTTCCAGAGGTTGGATCGAAGGCTTGGATCTTTGGAACAACTAGATTTAGATCTAGTCAGCGGTTTTCGGCAAAAAGGTAAGATTCTAAAGGCTTTAAGGGCATGGTTCGAATATGGTAGGTGAATATTGGGATTGGTTATTGTGGTTTGCAATCTAAGAATTGTGGTAATCAATTGTAGGACATCTTAAGGGATCTCAGTGGCAGTCGTCACAAAACAGGTGTGTAACAATCCTCGTAGTAGCTTAGGCTAATATTTGTAGAAAAGCCGGAATGCCAAAATTCTAGCATTTCGGGAACTTGAGATTTTGCATGTGGTTTTAGATGCGATAAAAATGATATGAACGGTGTTTGGATCGATGGAACAGGTAAGAGCGCAATTCTGTCCACGATGGTAAGTTGGGCCTCAATGGGCTAAAATTGGGCCCAATGGGCTTTCGGGCCCAATTGGGTAAAATTGATAGAAAATGGAATTTGGAAAGGTTGCATGTTAACACGATTAGTACTGTTGTAAAAATTGGATTATGTGGGCTTAATGGGCTAAATCGGCATTCGTAGACCCATTAGGGGTTTTGGGCCCAAAAGCCCGAATCTGATAAAGTGGGTTAAAGATCATTGTTTAAACACTCGAAAATATTGATAATTGATTAATGAACATGGAAAACCCTGATATTTGGTAAAATTATGAAATTACCCTTATAATATGAAAAATATCTATTTGCCCCTAGGTGAAAATAACCATTATACCCCTATGGTTTAAATATGAATATGATGCATGAGATTTTGATATACATGATATGACATGATATGCACATGATATGTTATGATATGCACATGATATACTCATTATATGCATGGGTTGGGTTTGATATAAATGGAGGAAGTGCAAAAAGGGCTTTGCCCCAGTTTACCGAAAAGGGCTTTGCCCCAGTTTATCAAAAAAAGGGCTTTGCCTCAGTTATTAAAAAAGGCTAGGCCTCCAGGTTATATGATAAAGCAAACTATCTTTGCCGATGGAGAGTTTGGTTGGGTGGGTTGAGTTATTCCCCACATGGAGAGCTTGGTTGGTACGGGTGGAGAGTAGCGGATGGTGGGTTGAGTAGTCTCCCCAAATGGGCTTGCATACATTCATTGGTATTACATGTGATATTGAAATGGGCCTTTGGGCCATACCGTTTCTGATGAAAGGCTTCGCCCGTGATATGATTTATGAGAAAGCTTGCCCAAGATGTAGATTAAACGAAAGGCTTCGGCCCGAGATGTTGGGTATTAGTTTGGGCTTTGAAAGGGGCTTGTTGCACACTGAGTTTCCCAAACTCACCCCCTTTCTCTTCCATCCTTGCAGGTGAGCCCTAGTTGGTGGACCTGGAGCTGGGCGGGATTCAGAGTGGCCACGAAGATTAAATTCCTGGTTTTTAAATAAGTTTCAATTAGCTTCCTTTTAAATTTCGCATTTATTTTTGATTATTTCTATTTTGGTTAAAGTTGAAGGCCGCTCTAGTATTTTTATTTTGGGTTTGTAAATTACTTTAATCGTTTTCAACTTGAGATTCACATCACTTAAATTGATTCCTTAAAATTGGTTAGCTCTAGGGCGCGTTTTATAAAAATTACTTATTTTCAAAATATCATGATAACCGAGCAAAGCTTCCGCAACGTAAATGTTTTCAAAGGAAATAAATATTTTAAATAGACTTAAACTTAATTTGTTGTTCGTGGACAAGTAATAAGCTTAAAGTGTGGCAATGGATGTGTGCATGTCTGGGATTAGATCCTGGAAGAGCTAGATACTTAAGCAGTCTAATTGACTCACCTCCTCTTTTCTTGAATCCTACCTGGTGCGTAGTATCCATTCACTCTAAGCCATAACAAAGAAGATTTGTTTTTTTTTTATACTTAACTGTTTTTAAAATAACATGCTTCTAAACGGTAAAAGTTTAAACGGTAAAAGTTTCTAAACATCAAGAAGGGTTTTCAATGAAAACATGGTTTTTGAAAAACACTTCAATGTGACACACCAGACTTGGCCATAATGTCTGGGCCGGGTTTGGGGTGTTATAGGTATGTACGAAAAATTCATGAGTAATGAACTCGATGTATATTGGACATTTGGTAAGAATGTAAATGAGTAAGTCATACCTATGAGAATGATTTTGTGACAACCTTGTGATTATAGGTATATACTTATGATGTATAAATATGTGGTAAATTTGATTGATGATCATGTGTGAGGCTTTTAGGCCAAATTAAATTGAGACATGATATGTTTATCCCTTTACCTCGTGGCCTAATGAATATGAAATGAGAAATGGATTGGCATAAATGCCTATTTAAAAATGATTATGAAAGAGTAAAATTAGCATTAAAACAGTTTTGGATAGCAATAGTAGTATAACCTTGAAAAATCATTAAAAATTGTGGAAATTGAATTAGAAGTTTATAAAATATGAAATTAAATTTTATTGAGTCTAGTTTTTCACAGAAGAAATGGTGTAAGCAATGGAATTGTAAATTATGAGATATAGTAAATTTTGTGAGACAAGGTTAGAAGGATTTCAGGTTCCCCTATTCTGACTTTGGAAAACCATTAAAAATTGTATAAAAATAATTGGGGGTTTAAATTTATATTTTTAAATTCTTAATGAGTCTATTTTCAATAGAAACAAACAGGAATATCATCTGAATCCCGTACTAAGAGATAATTAATTTTTAGTGAAGAAAGGTTGAAACTGTCAAACAGCAGAACATGGATGAATTTGAAGAATTAATTGTACTTATTAGCTAATCCATAAATTCTGGAAATTTTATGGTAGAAAGATATTGGAGTCTCATTTCGGAAAAATCAAGAAGATCTTAATTTAGAATTCTATAGCTCAGGATATAAATAATTTAGTGACTATGACTCAAGTGGACAATTTTGTTATGAATAGTAAATATCACAATTATCCGTAATTGTTCTAAAATCTCTATGATACTTGATGATATTGTGATAAATTTTACATTATGTTATGTGTATGATATTGTACGATTAATGTTTCTTATTATTTACATGCCAACTTACTAAGTTTTGAAGCTTACTCCCCTTCTTTTTTCAACTCTTATAGGTTAATTTAGCTAGCTCGGGTTGGAGACCGTCGGAGATGCCATCACACTATCAAGCTATCATTTGGGTATAAGTGAATGTAAGTATTTTAAGTTTATGGCATGTATAGGGACTTTGTCTATTGATTAATTATGTCATTATTAATTTGGCCAAGTGTGTTGGCTTATAATGATTTGGTGATTTATTTTGTATATAGCCATGAATGATGGCTTATGTTGATTATATGATTATGTATGTACTTATGTCTTTGAGATGTGATTCGTGATTGTGTGTATGTGATGGGTTATGTTATTAGTGATGAATGCTTGATGATTTAATTGGGATTTGTTTAGTATGATGATAACCATGGCTTAAATGAGAATTGGTAAGTTGGGCTTGACAAAGTATGAAGTCTTTTGCATGCATAAGTAAAGATGAAATGATCATGATCATGTCTTGTTTGTGTATGTTTAAGTACTCGATTATGCCATGTTAATTGCCTTTTAAGTCATGTATGTGTTTGTGCAAATAAGGGTGGCAATTGGCTTGGAAAATATCCTTAAAGTTGTCCACACGGGTAGACACACAGGCATGTGTCTAGGCCGTGTATGACACACGGTCTGCCCCATGGGCATGTGTTTCGACCGTGTGTCCCCTGCACCCTAATTAGGTAAAACAGAATGCCCAGTAGTAAACACACGGATAGAGACACGACCATATGTCTCAGCCGTGTGAAGGACACGGCCTTAGCACACAGGCATGTTACTTGGTCGTGTGACCCTATTTCGATTGATGACGTCATAAACAAAGAGTTACACAGACTGCAGACACAGGTGTGGCGTGTGACTCCTGTTTTGAGGACAAATTTTCTAAGTGATATGAAAGTTCTGAAAGTTCTTTGTTTTAGTCCCAAACCACACCCAATGTATGTTTAGGGCCTTGTGGGCCCATATAAGGGACGATATGCATGCGAATGAGAAGTTTTAAATTTGGAAAAAAATTGATGCCTCGGTTTTGTATGATTGTTTGAGTTTATGTCCGATAACACCTCGTATCCTGTCCTACGTCGGACACGGGTAAGGGGTGTTACAATTCTTCTCTCGATATTGTCTTTCACCTTTTGATGCAATTCATTAAGAAATTCTGCTTTCTTTTTACCATCTAAATTAACAATCTCATTAGAAGTTTAAGGCATTAAATCTAAAGGTGTAAGAGGATTAAAACCATATACAACCTTAAATGGTGAAAACTTCATAGCAGAATGAACAATACGGTTATAAGCAAACTCAACATGGGGTGGACAATCTTCCCATGTCTTCAAGTTCCTTTGTATGATTGCTCTCAATAATGTAGACAAAGTTCGATTAACTGCTTTAATTTGTCCATCCGTTTGTGGATAAAAAGTAGTTGAGAACATCAGCTTTGTGCCTAACTTACTCCACAAGGTCTTCCAGAAGTAACTCAAAAACTTAGCATCTTGATCTGAAACTATACTTCTCAGAATCCCATGCAATTGAACTACCTCCCTGAAAAACAAATTTGCTATTTGCATAGCATTATCAGTTTTGTGGCAAGGTATGAAGTGTTCCATTTTAGAAAATCTATCAACCACCACAAAAATAGAATCTCTACCATTTTTCGATCCTAACACAAAGTCTATTGATAAATCAACCCAAGATTTCATAGGTATGGGTAAGGGTGTACACAAACCATGAGCTTTAAGTCTAGACTTAGCCTTTTTGCACGTGATACACCTTTCACAAATTCTTTCAACATCTCATCTCATGTGTAGCCAAAAGAAATGTTCTTGCAACACATCTAAAGTTTTGATCACGCCAAAATGACCCATAAGTCCTCTTTCATGTGCTTTATTCACAAACAGCTCACGAATGGATCCCTGAGGAATACAAAGGTTGTTTTCTGTAAAAAGAAAACCGTCATGTCTGAAAAATTTTCCAAAAGCTCCTTTTTCACAAGCTTGATATACATTTCCAAAATCAACATCAGAATCATATAAGTCTTTAATATACTCAAATCCATGCAATTTTGTATTCAGAGTTGAAACAAAGTATACACGTGACAATGCATCAGCAACAATGTTTTCTTTACCTTGTTTGTACTTGATGACATAGGGAAAAGTTTCAAGAAACTCTACCCATTTCACATGTCGTTTGTTCAGCTTATGCTGCCCCTTCAAATACTTCAATGACTCATGATCAGTGTGAATAACAAATTCTTTAGGCCAAAGGTAAAGTTTCCATGTTTCCAACGCTCGTACTAAAGCATACATTACTTTGTCATAAGTCGGGTAATTCAAAGTAGCACCATTCAACGTCTAGCTAAAATATGCCACAGGATGTCCTTCTTGCATCAACACAGTGCCAATGCCTAAACTTGAAGCATCACACTCAACTTCAAAGGTTTTAGTAAAATCAGGTAAAGCTAATAACGGAGCATTGGTGAGTTGTTTTTTTTGTCAAATTAAAGGGCTTTTCTTGCTCATCTCTCTACTGGAAGTTCGAATTCTTTTTAATGATTCCAGTTAAAGGTGCAGCCAAAGTACTAAAATTTTTAACAAACCTTCGATAGAAGCTAGCTAGTCCATGAAAGCTTTTAACTTGACTTACACTTGTCGATCTTGGCCAGTTTCGGATAGCACTCACCTTTTCTTGATCAACTTTGAGGCCTTTGGAAGCCGCTACAAAACCTAAGAAAACAAGTTTTTCAGTACAAAGTGAGCATTTCTTAAGATTAGAAAATAACTTCTCCTTGCATAAAACCTCTAAAATCGAACCTAAGTGCTGCACATGATCATTTAAATTCTTACTATAAATCAAAATATCGTCAAAATAAACAACACATAATTTACCAATGAAGTGTCACAACACATGATTCATCAACCTCATAAAAGTGCTTGATGCATTAGTTGGGCCAAATGGTATGACTAACCACTCATACAAACCATATTTTGTTTTGAAGGTTGTCTTCCACTCATCGCCTTCTAGCATTCGAATCTGGTGGTAACCGTTCTTCAAATCAATCTTTGAAAAAATGCGCGACCCACTCAAGTCGTCGAATATATCATCAAGCCGGGGTATCGGATGTCTCTATTTAATAGTTATCTTATTGATAGCTCGACAATCGACACACATACACCATGTACCATCTCTCTTTGGAACCAGCAACATAGGTAGGACACAAGGACTTAGACTCTCACGAACATAACCTTTCTCCATTAATGCTTCAACTTGTCTTTGCAACTCCTTAGTTTCTTCAGGATTGCTTGATATGCCGGTCGATTTGTTATAATGGCACCGAGAATAGAGTCAGTTTGGTACTCAATTCCTCGAAGGTATTCGGCACATTATCAGGAAAGACATCTTGGAATTCTTGTAACAATGAAACAATAGAAAATGGCAAAGTCTCATCGAGTTCGTCAGTATTAAACAAGGCTTCCTTGTGCACAAGTACAAGCAGTGGATGTCTAAGAACTAAAGTTCTCCTAATTTCTCACTTTTTCAGTTTCTTTCTCTTTTTCTCTTGATTTCTTTTGATTTTACCTCAGACTCTTTTTTCTTTTTGTTGCTTTTTTTTTTCACTCTCATCATTCTTTTCTTTTTCTTTTGATTTTGTTTTTTCACTCTCTTCTTTCAAATGAATCTAATCTTTGTAGACTTGCTTTGGTGTCATTGGAGCTAAGGTAATAGCTTTCTCATTGTGCTTGAATGAATAGCGGTTGGTGTAGCCATCATGCACCACTCGTCGATCGTATTGCCAAGGCCTCCCTAGCAAATGATGTGCAGCATGCATGGAAACAACATCACAAAGCACTTCATCGCTATCGTTGCCAATGGAAAATGGAACTACAACTTGCTTGGTCACCTTGATCTCCCCACCATCGTTCAACCATTGCAACTTATATGGCTGAGGATGTTTAAGTGTTGGCAATCCAAGTTTTTCCACAATTGCATCACTTGCGACATTAGTGCAACTCCCACCATCAATGATTACACTGCATACCTTTCCTTGAACATGGCATTGGGTGTGAAAGATGTTTTCTCGTTGCTATTCATCTTTCGAGGCATGAATATTCAAACTCCTTTTTACCACAAGAAGTTCACCACTAACAACATATTCAATTTTATTTGCATCATCTAGTGGCAGTAAAAACTCATCATCAGATTCATGTTCAGTCTCAATTTCTCCATTGTCTCTAAGGACCATTGTAATTTGATTGGGACAATGGCTAGCAATATTCCCTTGACCCAGACACTTGAATCACTTGAAATCTCGGAGACGATTTTACTGCATTGCTGCCTTTCCTTTATATGCAACGTCACTAGTCTTTTGGAATTTGGGTGGTCCGAATTTGTCTTTTTCTGGCATGGTTACATCCTTTTTAAAAGATGTTTGGCCCCATTTTGAAGCAGAACCAGTGTTGGATGCCATTCGAAACACTCCTTTCTTCTCGAGTCGCCACTCAATTTTTATGGCCATATGAACCATATCTGTCAATTCGACATAATGTTGTAGTTCAACAACATTAGCTATTTCTCGATTTAAGCCAAAAAAAACCTTGCCATGGTAGCCTCTCGGTCTTTATCAACATTGGCTCGGATCATAGCTAGCTCCATCTCCTTAAAATAACCTTTCACACTCCGATTTCCTTGTGAAAGATTTTGGAGTTTCTAGAACAAGTCCTGCTGGTAATGACTAGGAACAAATCTTTTTCGCATGAGTGCCTTCATTTCAGCCCATGTTTCTTCGGGTCGTTCTCCATTTTGTCTCCTATTCATGGTTAGTTGATCCCACTATACAATAGCATAATCTGAAAATTCGGTGGCAGCAATTTTTACCTTTTTCAGTTCTGAATAATTCTGACACTCAAATACCAACTCTATTTTTTTCCCATTCCAAATAAGCTTCAGGATCAGTTCCTCCTTGGAATGAAGGAATCTGTACCTTAATGTTTTCAAGATTGTTATCAACTTGCTCTCGCCTCCTTGGCTCTTGATTTCTACGATCATTTTATCTCACACTTTGTTCTAACACTTGATCACTTTCCACTTCACTATTTCCATAGTAGTCATCTCGGTAATTTCTTACATGTGCTTGTTGCCGTTGAGCATTAGGAACATGAGGTGATTGGTCTAGAGGTGGAGGTGAACGGCCTCGTTATGGAGGTAAACGTCTTCATTGTGGTTGTAAACAGGCTTATTGTGGAGGTGAACGTCTTCGTTGTGGTCTCCCCTCTAACTGATCAAGCCACTCTTGGATGTACTCCAATTGATTTTGCATCATGCATTCCATCTCCCTTAGCAACGCTTGATAAGCCAAGTTTGGAATTCCCCCTCCTTCATTAGGATTAATCCTTACAGGACTCTTTGACATGATTTTTATTAACCACAAAATAAAGTTAATAATAAAATATTCCTCACCAAATCAAACCTCACAATTTTCTCTCAGAAAAGAAAAAAAAATTTCACTCCGCTCATGTTTCACACAATTTTGGCTTTTTCTCGCTCTTTTTATCTCACCACTCGTGCCTTTTTCCACTCAAGTTCTTCTCTAAGTTTTGGATTGAACTAGTTAGGACCTGATCAAAGAACATTTGCAACAGTCAGTTAGCAACAAACGATTGATATGTGGTAGGATAGGTTCAAAAAAAAAAAAAAGAAAAGGAAAAGGTAACAAGGTTTTTTTATTCGAAAGATTTCAGTAGTGTGACAACTTGTCGGGAAATATAAGATATACTCTAGGATATAAATTTTTTTTGAATTTTTTTCACTTTCTTTTTTCTTTTTCTTTTTTTGATTTTTTTCACTTTTTTTTGATATTTTAAAACTTCTAATACGATACCTGGATTAGATTTTCGTAGCTCTGATACCAAATGATGCGTGCTCGTATTCGTTAATTCAATTTCAAGACGCTGAATTTCTCGATCTTCTAATTTTAGTATCATTTCAAGTTGGAATTCAAAATGAAATTGTGAGTAATGGAAAATAGGTTGAATGAAAACAACAAAGAAGGTTTAAAAATGATGACTTGCACAAATTAAACACTTAGAAAGGAACCAACAATATAAATGATCGTGACCCAATTTCTATTTAGTGAAATAACAAACAAGCCTTTGAAGAAGAAGTAAACCGTGACCCGTTATTTAGCAAAATAGGAACCAACAGTATGTTAGAACGCCACATTTCAGAACAAAGAATGAAAGGATGGAAGTGATAAGTTGAAAAAAAAATAGGTTTGATGCCAGGAGGAGAACCTTAATAAAGCCAAGTAAGTTAGACCAATAACAAAGATATATAATTCTCACACAAAACTCAGAAAATTTCAATAGCTATCAAAGCTCTGTTTACAGGAAATTTATAGGCATTTTTGTGACTGTTCAAATGCCTATGTGAAGCTTTTCATATTCAGCCATTAACTAGTATTATTACAAGCAATAATTTTATTTTTAACTATTGTAAGGAAGCCAATGAGTCATGTCTCTTCATTGGAATCTAATATAGTTGAAAACACATGCCAATTCTCCTTAATGAAGACTTAAGACCCCAAAAACGTTCAGACTTTTGGCCCATTAAACAGCCTCCTTAATGTCCTTTTAAAAGCTTTGAAACTGTCCAATTTTGAAGAGTCTTGAATCATATGAAAAGTCACCTGAGAAATAGATATTTAAGATTAAATAATAACTTAAAACACTAATGAAAACAACATATTTAATAACTCTCATGCACACAAATTAAATGAACATGCAACTTAAACCATACTTGAAGTAAATTAACAAATGAGATGATTTAATGCATGACTTGTTAAACACATAATGCAAGTCTTAAATGATTCTAATGTATTAATGTAAAGCATTAACTAAAGACACATTCAATAAACAAGAAACATAATGCACATTTTTTAAAAGATGTAGATGTATTAATGTAAAACATTAAATAAAGATGCATTTAACAAACAAAACACATAATGATTCAGATCATTAAATAAAGATGCATTTAACAAACAAAACACATAATTAAAAATTGAAGAGTTTGGTCAAACTAATCAAACTGTCACATGCAAAACATTTCATGGAATTGGATCGTTATCTTGGGTCCAACAAAAATTGGACTTCTCATGCTCAAGCCAAACTTGCTGAATCAACCCTAACATCGCCTCTTTAAACTTCTTGGATCTAGCCCGAGTCATAGGCCCATCACGAATTTCAATTGGATTTCTTGAATTCTCCTCATCTTTCAACCCAATAGGTATTGACATAGTCTACTTTAATTTGGTTCCAATTGATTCTTCATCAGACGCTTCTATGCATGTATCAAAAATACAAATCATGAATGCATTCAAATCAAATACTGAGATAAGCTTGATATAGGACATCAAAATGGCTTGAAATACAATTCAAAATTTACAATTATAAATTGACCAAAATTCTTATACAAATGACAATTAATAGACATACACTACTGCCTCAATTGAAGGATGACGTGAAGCTCTAAAGCCAAAATCACAACTTCCCGAAAAATCCAATACCTAAGCGTTAAAACAACTAACACACGATCTCGAAGAGCTCAGTAAATACAAAAGGATAAACCTACTTATCCTATCCCATTAATAGTGTTGAACCTCTTTAGCACAAAATTTTCAGAATTCATTATTATCATAATTAACTTTTCTAACATATTCAAAATTTATTATGGAATCATAAGGCTTAAATTATATGTTAATGGTTTATTAACTATTCTCATTATTGATCTTAAACATATGAATTTGGATGAGCATTGAGCTATATATATGTATCTTTTTAACCAAATTCATTTAACACAATTTAATGTGATTTCACTTATGGTCTCTTAATTCCCTTACATTATGCCATATGATATATTCTCATGTCACATCCATTATTAGCATATTCATTAATTCAATTCCTTTTAGACTTTCCTATCTTTTAGCCTTTAGCACATGACATCACCAAATGTAACACTCTATACTCGGCCTGGTTGCCAATCCCGTATATCAGGATGCCACACTACTGTCTCATGTCATACTCATAGTAAATTGTCACATTATTAAGAAATCATCCTCTTTATTGGTGATCTTATAAATTTTTAGTAAAACATATATCAATCATTATTAAAACAGGTCAAGCATACTTCAAATAAACTTATAATGATAATTGAACATGCATTAGGGTCACTTAGAAAAATTTTCAAGCCAATCACATAGGTATCGATACTAGAACATGAGAATCGATATTTTTTTCAAATGGTATCAATGCCACCTGAAAAATTGATACCAAACTTGCATTCTGTTTCTTGTATAAAATGAAAACATAAGAAAATATCGGTGCAATTGAAAAAGTATCAATAAAATTACCCTGAGTATCAATACTCGTGATAGGGTATCGATACTAATTTACGATTCTGACTTCTTGCACATTTCAAAATCATAGAGGTATCGTTTTTACAACACGAATATCGATACCTCTGCTTCAGACCAGAAAAATACCACATTTCTAAGCATATAAGTCATTCCAACTTGTACCAATTCATCATGCTATCATATCATCATCAAATAAATATCAAAACGACTGTAGTAATAGTCTTAAACATCGAAAGTAAGTCTGAGCAATAATCAACATAATACGAAACGATTCTCATAAACTTAGGAATAAATAATATATGGAAGCATCCAAAGCATCATGACAAATATTAATAAAAGTCTACCACATTGCCTTATTCCCAAAACATAAAAAAACAACAATAACACCTACAAAATCACGGAAATAGACTTGTTTGGAATCACCCTTCGGAACCACACCGGTACACAACTAATCTGGAATGGTTTAAATGGAGTGGGTGAGCTTAACCAACCCAATGGCTGCTCAGAATAACCATAATGTACATACAATATCAAAGGTTAAATAAGAACATATTACAACACGTTTACTGTAACATCCCTAACCCGTATTTGTTGCCAGAACAAGGTTATGGAACGTTACCAGGAACTTTCAAAACATTTTTAGATATTTCATGCAAATTACTATTCATTAATTGAGATTTATTCAAAACATCCCTTGATTGGACCCTCCAGGCCCAATACGAGCATTTGAATTGAGTTAGGACTTAATCGAGAGCTCTAACAATTTTGCACAAAATTTTAAAAAATTTTCAAGGTGCAAGGCTCACACGCCCATGTGACCCTGGGACACGCCCATGCTGTAGGCCGTGTTCGACCCCATGTAACTCTCTGACTTGTGCACACGGTCATGCCTTACACCCGTGTGCTAGGCCATGTGGTTAATTAATTTAATTCGAAATTAGGTGCAGGTTTCACACGACTAAGATACAGGCCCGTGTTCTAGGCTGTGTAGCACACACGGCTGAGACACATGCCCGTGTGCTCAATTCTGAGCATTCTGTTTCTCAAAATTAAGGTACAGAGGACGCACGACCTAACTGCACACCCATGTTACTAGGTCGTGTGTCACACAAGATCTAGACACACGCCCGTGTGTCTGCTCATGCGGACAATATAAAGCCATTTCTAGCTTCATTTCCCACCCAAAATTTCACCCAAGACCTGCACTTGAAACACACACCCAATACCAACCATTCCAAGCATTCAAATTAAACAATTCCATTATTCATCATGGCATACCATTACATGCATATGTGTTTATAAGTTACATGGGATTAACTTAGGCATTAACTTCATTTGATCACATATACTTAACATATAACATATGATTATATCATAATAACCTACTTAATCATACCAAAATAACCATTACTAGCCATTCCAATGGCTAGATTACAAGCATCATTAACATGCCATTATTGGCCAAGTTGTCCTATACATGTCATTATACCAAAAGGATTTTACTATGTATACCCAAAATAACTAGTTGATAGTGTGACGACGCTCCAATGATCTCCAACCTTCGCGAGCTTTCGAGCACTATAAAATAGGGGAAAAATAAAACGGAGCAAGCATTACTTGTTTAGTAAGTTTGTATAACAGAAACTAAAATTACCAATCCCGTTAATTAAATCTCAGCATACAATATCATGTCTTCCATCCATATTGCTAATTTGCCTAAGCACATACATTCAATCAAACATGTTAGTCATCAAAATATTCATATCAATCAAGTAAACATAGGTGAGCTCATCATGCAATATTCTTTCAAGTCATTATCATTTCATCTCAAAATTCTCAAGCCATGTCAAGAGTTTTATGTCCGTTGTATCATTGAAATTCCGATGGATGCTTAAGTAGTACACTCGAGGTGTACTATTCAATAATCCGTCAATTTCTTATTCAAGGGTACCTATTAGGACACTTATTCAAGGAACTCACTCTCGAGCCACATATCGTATAACAGGATTACCAGTCCAGGCTAAATCCTTTATATAACGTATGCTTAAAAGAGCTCAATTAGGATTACCAGTCCAGGCTAAACCCTAACCATAACGTGTACTCGAGAGGTATTATATCTGGATTACCCGTCTGGGCTAAATCCTTTCCACAACAAGGTCAATAGGATTACTCGTCCGAGCTAAATCCCGTCCACAACAAATGCAAGACCTTATTCATCGGAATTCAATATTTAATCGGGACTTAACCCTTTTTCACCATATCAAGCATGTATTAAATTTCTCATTATAGCATTCAAGTAATTTACATCAATGAAAGTCACATTCCATTCAATACACAATTCAATTAATCATATTTATATGCCCGATTAAGTTACACGAACTTATCTCGACACTTGTTTGCGTATAAAATCTACTCATCCGAAACCTTTTCTTTACCTTGGTCTAACCTCAAATTTGTGTTGTCCGGATCTATATAAATAGCTTTAATCATCAGTTTCACATATTCATATTTATTTTGTGATATCCCGAATTAGGGCCTAAATAGAGTAGTGGTTTCGAAACCACAATTCTGTAGTAGAAAAAATTATTCCGATTAATTTTTATAATTTATTGAGTGATTAGATGCATGTGTTAGAATATCGATAGAAAATTTCATGAATTGCATGTCTAATTTGCCTATTAGGACTTAATTGCAAAAGTTGATAAATATGAGTTTTAGATGTTAAAGGATTTAATTGAAGAGCAAAATTGAAGTAGAGGTCCTTAAATGGTAATAGTTTTCATGGACAAAAATGGACATACATAGGTAGAAATAACCAAAGTTTTTAATGAAGGGTATTTTAGTCATTTGGTAATTAAAAGAATAAAAAAAGGAAAAAGATGGAAAAATATGTCCATCTTCTTCATTAGGATGAAATTTCAGGGGTTCTCCATAGCTAGGGTTTGTTTCAAGCTTCCAAGCTCCATAGTAAGTGATTCCAAGCCCCGTTTTTAATGTTCTTTATGTTTTTGGAGTCCCGGTAACTTGATTTAGCTTATTCTAGCAATAATTTAACCTAGGGTTTATATTTGGAAAAATACCCATAGGTGAAATGTGTTTATTTTGATGTTTTGTGGTAGAATATGAAGCTTGAAATTGTGTTAAACAACTTTTGCTAAGCGATTTTACGTGAAAACGAGTAAAATGACATAATCGGTAAAAATACCTAATGTTCATAACTACATGTTAGAGTGAGAATTTGATGTTGCTATAGAAGGGAAAAATGATCAGCATGTCATAAAACATAAGAAAATAGGAAGAATTTTAATTTCTGAGCTTTGGGGAAAAAGTGTAAGTATGCAAAAGTTTAGGGGCAAAATTGTAATTTTTCCAAAGTTAGAGTTAAGGACTATTTTGATAAATATGAGTATTAAATCAGCTAAATGTGTTATTTTAGATCAAGAAAGACGTGGAATCGACCTTGATAGGGGAAAAGAAAAGATTTCGAGTTAAATTGAAACCATTATACATTTTGTACTGAGGTAAGTTCATGAGTAAATAGGGTAACATAATTGTCATTTTAAGAAATTTAATGTTGTTTATATGATATGATGCTTATTTTCATGAAATGTTATGTTTTGTGGTTATTGTTGAAAAATATGTAATTATGTGAATTACATGATAAATATGAACTACCATCGAAGTATCGATTTTGACATTTCGTGGAAAATGACAAAGGAGTATGATCGAGGAAAATCCCGTTTGAACATTAGGAATAGATTAGGATACAAGTGACATGTCACTAGGAAATTGAGATCCGAACTCGTTGAGTTGCGTTCCGAGTTCAGTTATGGATGCAAGCATCCGAACTCGTTGAGTTGTGTTTCGAGTTTATTATGGATGCGAACACCCGAGCTCGTTGAGTTGCGTTTCGAGTTCATTATGGGTGAAATTATGGTAGCTTGATTTCATGTATCCGAATTATATTCCGATGTGTTCGACGGGTAAAGTTCTAGTGAAATGGAGAAATTCTCGAGATGAAAGTGACTAGTTGGTAAGTGTTATGGAATAGATACTTTGTACAGGTATGTACTTAACCCTCGGGTTGAGACTTCAATATAGCAATAATATGGTAGGATCATGAATGAGAAATATGATATGAATGTGTTGGTGATATTATGCAAATGTGGATTTTGTATTATGGCATGGTTATGTTACTTGCTATTTACATGTACACTTACTAAGCATTTATGCTTACTCCTTCCCTTCCTTTCCTTGTAGTTTTGACAAGCCGGATAGAGATCGGGACGGTCAGAGACACGTTCACACTATCAACGAACCACCTTGGTATAGTGGCTTGCATATTTTGGGAATATGGCATGTATAGCATTATGATCCTTTTGTGTATATAATCTTATTATATGGTGAATGAGTGATGTGGAAATGTTTGTTGATGATTAGCTATTGGAATGGCTAATCAAAATTTATATTTAGTGTTATGTATGCTTAATGCATTTCCTAATCCATGGAAAACCATAAAATGGTGAAATTAGTTATAAAACTGAATCACACAGCAGCAGTGACTTGAGTTTGAAAAACCACTAAAAATATTATAGATATAATTATATGATGAATAAAATATGCAATTGAATCTTAATGAATCTATTTTCATGTGGAAGAAACAAAATAGGTAAAAGAGTTGTATTTTATGAGATATTTATGTTTTGGTGAAATAGGGTTAGAGCAATTTTTGGATCCCCTATTATGACTTTATAAATTCACCATATATTGTGTAAAAATAATTAGGACTCAAACTTTATATGTATGGATTCCTTATTGAGTCTATTTTTAAGTTCAACAAACGACATGGTTATTGGATTTCTGTACAGAAAGAAATTTGATTCGTAGTACACAGGGGTCAGAGTAGCCGAACCCTAAAATAGGGGAGACTTTAACTAATAAACTGTATTAATTTTCCCAGCCAAAAATTCTAGAAAAAATTAGTAAGTAGATATATGAGTCTAGATTCAGGAAAAATTTACGGAATTGGATTTTGAGTTTTGTAACTCGAGATATGATTTTTTTTAGCGACTGTGATGCAGATGGATAGTTTACTACGAGAATTGTTTGAACTTGTTTAAATGCTAAAATAAGTTTAGTAATGTCTCATACTCGACTCCGGCGACGGTTTCGGGTAAGGGGGCATTACATTTTGTGGTATCAAAGCTACGGTTTAGTCGGTTCTCGGACTAACGTGGCGTATGTACGGTCTTGCTATACATGCCATATATATATTTGTAATAGTGTGACGACTCCTGACCCTTTTAAATGATTTTTTTATAGTAAATGGATTCCGATTCAGCTGTGGTTGATGATGTAGAGAGCAATGCGCCAGCTCCTGCTGAAGGGGCGGTGCCGACTGAAAGTCGACCTCCTACTGTTGGTCAAGGAGGAGGAGAAGGGGCTCGAGAAGCCTTTCTCCAGATGATGAATGCATGGTACACCAAGTTCGTTCGTACGAACCCGAATGCTCAACCTTCCCCACCTCCCCCGATTCCTCAACCAGTACCCCCGATGCCTCAAGGTATGGATCTGATGAAATTTCATAGAACCCCAGTTGATAGAATTCACAAGCAAGGGTCCGAAGAATTCAGGGCAAATGTTGATGATGATACTGAGAAAGCAGAATTTTGGCTCGAGAATTCTATTCGGGTATTTGATGAGTTATCTTGTACACCTAAAGAGTGCTTGAAATGTGCCATGTCCTTGTTGAGAGATTTGGCTTATTATTGGTGGAAGACATTGATTTCAGTGGTGCCGAAAGAGAAAGTGACTTGGGAATTCTTTCAAGAAGAATTTCGGAAGAAACACATCAATAAAAGATTTGTTGATCAGAAGTGTAACAAATTTCTCGAGTTGAAACAAGGCAACATGACAGTTACTGAGTATGAAAGGGAGTTCGTTCGATTGAGTAAGTATGCTAGAGAATATATTCCTTCAGAGGCTAAAATGTGCAGACGATTTGAAGATGGACTCAATGAAGATATTAAAGTATTTATGGGTATTCTTGAGTTGAAAGAGTTCGTAGTACTTGTTGATCGAGCTTGCAAGGTTGAAGAACTAGTTAAAGAGAAGAGAAAGGCGGAGGCTGAGACTAGAAACTTGAAGAAAAGTCCAATGAGTAGCACATTTCCACTGCAATCCAGAAAATCCAGAGATATGTATTTTCGTTCTCATGCTTTGACAGGACATTCATATGGGGATCGTAAGAAGCAAAATATGGATTCCAGATCTCAAGCTACCTCTATGGCTAGTGTGGGAAATTCTAGACTTGTTGGACACGAGTGCCAAAGATGTGGTAGAAGTCATTTTGGTCGGTGTAGAATTAATGATAGATCCTTTTACCAGTGCGGTTCTCTAGATCATTTCATTAAAGATTGTCCGGAGATGAATGGGAAAGAAAGATTTCAGAGTGCAAGGCCAAGTGTACTATTTCGAGAGGAAGATATTCGAGAAGAGTTGGGAATGAGGCAAGCAGCAAGAATGTAGTCAGAGATTCAGTAATTAAATCTAAAGCTAGAGCTCTAGCTAGAGCTTATGCCATAAGGGCGCGTGAATATGCTTCGTCTCCCAACGTGATCACTGGTACTTTCTCTCTTTATGATGTTAATGTTATTGCGTTGATTGATCCCGGTTCTACTCATTCATATGTGTGCATGAAATTGGTGTCTAATATGAGTATACCTATTGAGTCTACAAAATTTATGATTAAAGTGTCGAACCCGTTAGGCAAATGTGTTGTGGTTGATAAAGTACGCAAGAAATGTCCTTTGATGATTAGAGGTCATTATTTTCCAGCTGACTTGATGTTGTTGCCGTTTGATGAATTGATGTTATTTTGGGTATGGATTGGTTAACATTGCATGATGCTATAGTGAATTGTAGACAGAAAGTTATTGAATTGAAATGTGAAAATGGTGAAATTTTGCAGGTTGAATCGATTTAATCGAGGCATTGCCTAGTGTGATTACTTCGATGTCGGCTCAGAGATATTTGTAAAAGGGTTATGAAGCTTATTTGGCATATGTGTTGAATACAAAATAATTTGAGAAGAAAGTGGAATTAGTGCCGATTGTGTGTGAATTCGCGGATGTATTTCCAGAAGAGGTGCCAGGTTTGCCTCCTGTCAGAGAAGTAGAATTTGGTATTGAGTTGATACCGGGAACAACACCGATCTCAGTTGCTCCGTATAGAATGGCACCAACAGAGTTGAAAGAATTGAAGTCACAGTTGCAAGAGTTGATTGACAAAGGTTTTTTGTAAGACCGAGTTTTTTGCCCTGGGGTGCTCCTGTAATATTTGTGAAAAAAAAGGATGGTTCGATGAGATTGTGTGTAGACTATCGGCAGTTAAATAAGGTGGCAGTCAAGAACAAGTATCCGTTTCTGAGAATTGATGATTTATTCGATCAGTTGAAAGGAGCGACGTGGTTCTCAAAGATTGACTTGAGGTCTGGGTACTACCAGTTGCGAGTAAAAGAGTCAGATGTGCCTAAAACTGCTTTTAGAACAAGGTAAGGCCATTATGAATTTTTAGTTATGCCATTTGGTTTGACAAATGCTCCTGCTGTGTTTATGGATTTAATGAACCGCATATTTCGGCCATACTTGGACAAGTTTGTTTTGGTATTTATTGATGATATCTTGATCTATTCGAAGGATGAGACAGAGCATGCTGAGCATTTGAGAATAGTTTTGCAAACTTTGAGAGATAAACATGTATGCTAAATTTAGTAAAAGTGAGTTTTGGCTTCGAGAAGTCGAATTCTTGGGTCATATTGTTTCGGGTGATGGTATACGGGTTGATCCTAGTAAAATTTTGGCTATTGTTGATTGGAAACCGCCGAAGAATGTGACTGAGGTTAGAAGTTTCTTGGGTCTAGCTAGTTATTATCGACGATTTGTGAATGAATTTTCTATGATTGCTACTCCTATGACTAGACTGCTCCAAAAGGATGTTAAATTCAAGTGGACGGAAGAATGTCAACAGAGTTTTGAGAAATTGAAAAAGTTATTGACTGAAGCACCAATATTGGTACAACCCGAGTCAGGTAAAGAATTTGTGGTGTATAGTGATGCTTCTCTAAATGGCTTGGGATGTGTACTTATGCAAGAAGGGAAAAGTTGTGGCTTATGCTTCGAGGCAGTTAAAACCTCACAAAAGGAATTATCTGACTCATGATTTGGAACTGGCTGCTGTAGTGTTTGCTTTGAAGATTTGGCGACATTATCTGTATGGTGAAAAGAGCGGAATATATACCGACCAAAAAAGTCTCAAGTACTTGATGTCACAAAAAGACTTGAATTTGAGACAGTGGAGATGGTTAGAATTATTGAAAGATTACGAGCTTGTGATTGACTACCATCCAGGGAAAGCGAATGTAGTTGCTGATGCCTTGAGAAAGTTGTTATTTTCTTTGAGAGCTATGAATACTCAGTTGACGGTATCTGACGATGGTTCGATTCTAGCAGAGTTGAGAGCAAGACCAATGTTTTTACAAGAGATTTTTGAAGCTCAGAAAAATGATCAAGATTTGCAAGCCAAGAGAAAGCAATGTAAGGTTGATACGGGATCAGATTTCAGAATCAGTTTTGATGGTTGCTTGATGTTTAAAGATCGGATTTGTGTACCGAAGAATGATAAGTTGGTTCGGAAGATCTTGAGCGAAGCACACAGTGGTTGTTTGTCAATGCATCCGGGAAGTACAAAAATGTACAATGATTTGAAGAAAATGTATTAGTGGAACAAAATGAAAAGAGATATTTCTGAGTTTGTATCGAAATGTCTAATTTGTCAACAAGTGAAAGCTGAACAGCAAGTGCCTTTGGGTCTACTTCAGCCTATCATGATTTTCGAATGGAAATGGGATTGAATTACTATGGATTTTGTATCAGGATTGCCATTAACTCCGAAGAAGAAAGATGCCATCTGGGTAATAGTCGATAGTTTAACTAAATCGGCTCATTTTATTCCAGTACGTACTGATTATTCTCTTGATAAGCTGGCTGAATTGTATATCAGTGAGATTGTTAGACTTCACGGAGTACCTTTGTCGATTATTTCAGATAGAGATCCGAGATTTACATCGAGGTTTTGGCAAAAATTGCAAGAGGCATTAGGTACGAAGTTAAATTTCAGCACTGCTTTCCATCCACAGATTGATGGACAATCAGTGAGAGTAATTTAGATTCTTGAAGACATGCTCAGATGTTGTATAGTAGAATTTCAAGGTAGTTGGGAAAGGTACTTACCGCTGGTAGAATTTGCTTACAATAACAGTTATCAAACAAGTTTGAAAATGGCACCTTATGAAGCATTGTACGGTCGTAAGTGTCGGATGCCACTATATTGGACCGAACTTAAAGAAAATCAAATCTACGGAGTTGATCTATTTAAGGAAACCGAAGAAAAAGTTAAAGTGATTCAAGATTGTTTGAAAGCTGTTTCGGACAGACAGAAATCCTATGCGGATTTGAAACGAAAAGAGATTGAGTTCCAAGTTGGTGATAAAGTGTTTTTAAAAGTGTCTTCGTGGAAGAAGGTTCTCAGATTCGGTTAGAAAGGTAAATTAAGTCCACGTTTCATTGGACCATATGAGATAATTGAAAGAATTGGACCGGTAGCATATCGGTTAGCACTACCATCGGAATTAGAGAAGATTCATGATGTGTTCCATGTATCTATGTTACGTCGGTATCGTTCGGATCCTTCACATATGATTTCACTGACAGAAATTGAGCTACAACCAGATATGACTTACAATGAAGAACCGGTTAAAATTTTAGCTCAGGAAACAACTAAGAAACAAAAGTATCACTCTCGCGAAAGTATTGTGGCAAAAACATGGGGTAGAAGAGGCTACATGGGAGCTCGAGGAAACTAGGAGGAATCAATACCCACACCTGTTTACTGGTAAGATTTTCGGGAACGAAAATCCTTAAAAGGGGGAGAGTTGTGATATCCCGAATTAGGGCCTAAACAGAATAGTGGTTTTGAAACCACAATTCTGAAGTAGAAAAATTTATTCCGATTAATTTTTATAATTTATTGAGTGATTAGATGCATGTGTTAGAATATCGATAGAAAATTTCATGAATTGCATGTCTAATATGCCTATTAGGACTTAATTACAAAAGTTGATAAATATGAGTTTTAGATGTTAAAGGATTTAATTGAAGAGAAAAATTGAAGTAGAGGTCCTTAAATGGTAATTATACCATTAGGTTTTCATGGACAAAAATGGACATGCATAGGTAGAAATAACCAAAGTTTTTAATGAAGGGTATTTTAGTCATTTGGTAATTAAAAGAATAAAAAAAGGAAAAAGATGAAAAAATATATCCATCTTCTTCATTAGGACGAAATTTCAAGGGTTCTCCATAGCTAGGGTTTGTTTCAACTTCCAAGCTCCATAGTAAGTGATTCCAAGCCCCGTTTTTAATGTTCTTTACGTTTTTGGAGTCCCGGTAATTTGATTTAGCTTATTCTAGCAATTATTTAACCTAGGGTTTATATTTGGAAAAATACCCATAGGTGAAATGTGTTTATTTTGATGTTTTGTGGTAGAATATGAAGCTTGAAATTGTGTTAAACAACTTTTGCTAAGCAATTTTACGTGAAAACGAGTAAAACGACATAATCGGTAAAAATAACTAATGTTCATAACTACATGTTAGAGTGATAATTTGATGTTTCTATAGAAGGGAAAAATGATCAGCATGTCATAAAACATAAGAAAATAGGAAGAAGTTTAATTTCCGAGCTTTGGGGAAAAAGTGTAAATATGCAAAAGTCTAGGGGCAAAATTGTAATTTTTCCAAAGTTAGAGTTAAGGACTATTTTGATAAATATGAGTATTAAATCAGCTAAATGTGTTATTTTAGATCAAGAAAGACGTGGAATTGATCTTGATCGGGGAAAAGAAAAGATTTCGAGTTAAATTGTAACCTTTATACATTTTGTACCGAGGTAAGTTCATGAGTAAATAGGGTGACATAATTGTCGTTTTAAGCAATTTAATGTTGTTTATATGATATTATGCTTATTTTTGAAATGTTATGTTTTGTGGTTATTGTTGAAAAATATGTAATTATGTGAATTACTTGATAAGTATGAACTACCATCAACTACCATCGAAGTATCGATTTCGACATTTCGTGGAAAATGGCAAAGGAGTATGATCGAGGAAAATCCCGTTTGAACATTAGGAATAGATTAGGATACAAGTGACATGTCACGAGGAAATTGAGATCCGAACTCGTTGAGTTGCATTACGAGTTCGTGAGAATTATGAGGCAGCCGAACTTGTTGAGTTGCGTTCCGAGTTCACTTATGGATGCAAACATCCGAACTCGTTGAGTTGTGTTCTGAGTTCATTATGGATGCGAACACCCGAGCTCGCTGAGTTACGTTCCGAGTTCATTATGGGTGAAATTATGGTAGCTTGATTTCGTGTATCCGAATTATATTCCGATGTGTTCAACGGGTAAAGTTCTAGTGAAATGGAGAAATTCTCGAGATGAAAGTGACTAGTTTGTAAGTGTTGTGGAACGGATACTTTGTACAGGTATGTACTTAACCCTCGGGTTGAGACTTCAATATAACAATAATATGGTAGGATCATGAATCAGAAATATGATATGAATGTGTTGGTGATATTATGCAAATGTGGATTTTGTATTATGGCATGGTTATGTTACTTGCTATTTACATGTGAACTTACTAAGCATTTATGTTTACTCCCTCCCTTCCTTTCCTTGTAGTTTTGACAAGCCGGATAGAGATCGGGACGGTCGGAGACACGTTCACACTATCAACGAACCACCTTGGTATAGTGGCTTGCATATTTTGGAAATATGACATGTATAGCATTATGATCCTTTTGTGTATATAATCTTATTATATGGTGAATGAGTGATGTGAAAATGTTTGTTGATGATTAGCTATTGGAATGGCTAATCAAAATTTATATTTAGTGTTATGTATGCTTAATGTATTTCCTAATCCATGGAAAACCATAAAATGGTGAAATTTGTTATAAAACTGAATCACACAGCTGCAGTGATGTGAGTTTGAAAAATCACTAAAAATAGTAGATATATAATTAGATGATGAATAAAATATTTAATTTAAGCTTAATGAATCTATTTTCATGTGGAAGAAACAAAATAGGTAAAAGAGTTGTATTTTATGAGATATTTACGTTTTGGTGAAACAGGGTCTGAGCAATTTCTGGATCCCCTGTTATGACTTTAGAAATTCACCATAAATTGTGTAAAAATAATTAGGACTCAAAATTTATATGTATGGATTCCTTATTGAGTATATTTTTAAGTTCAACAAACGGAATAGTTATTGGATTTATGTACAGAAATAAATTTGATTCGTAGTGCACAGGGGTCAGAGTAGCTGAACCCTGAAACAGGGGAGACTTTAACTAATAAACTGTGCTAATTGGCCCAGCCAAAAATTCTAGAAAAAAATTAGTATGTAGATATATGAGTCTAGATTTAGGGAAAATTTACAAAATTGGATTTTGAGTTTTGTAACTCGAGATATGATTTTTTTTAGCGACTGTGATGCAGATGAATAGTTTACTACGAGAATTGTTTGAACTTGTTTAAATGCTAAAATAAGTTTAGTAATGTCTCATACTCGACTCCGGTGACGGTCTCGGGTAACGGGGTGTTACATATTTAGACTCAATTTACATTCTAGGTAAAATTACCATTTTGCCCTTAACTTTTCCATAAATTCCAATTTCGTCCCTAGGATCGAAAAATGAAACTTGTGCAATTTACTCCCTATTCCCAGCCTAACCAAAATCCCATTACAAATTTTACAGCACATTTATTCATAAAAATTCCGAAATTTTTATCAAAATTCACAACTTTACATTTTAGTCCCTAAATCATATTTTCGTCAAAAATCACTTTGTAAAAGTTGTTTATGTATCAACAACCTTTCATTTTCTACCATAAATTTCTAATATTCAGCATATTCATCCATGACCCAAATTTCATACCTTGATAACTTTTCAAATTAATCCCCCAAATATATAGATTAGACTATCCCAATTTTAAAAATATCAAAATTACTAAAAGCGAGACAAGAAAACTTACCCAATTAAGCCTTGAAAGTTTCTTCTCTCTGTCCTAGGGTTTTCAAATAATTTTGGGGTTGAAGATGACAAAATAAGATGATATTTTCGTTGTATCATCTTTTAATTAATTAATTATTTTAATTTCCAATTAGTCCCTACTCTTTTCAAATTTTTCCATGGATGAGTCACCAAAAATCTACATACTTTTCTTTAATGGTCTAATTCCATATAAGGACCTCTAGATTTGAATTCCATAGCTATTTAATCCTTATAGCTACTAGAATTCAACTTTCACATTTTATGCGATTTAGTCCTTCTCGTAATTAAACACTTAATCGATAAACTTTTCGTATCAAATTTTTCACACGACATGTCTATCATGATACGGACCATATAATAAAATAAAAATAAATTTTATTCTTGGGCTGAATTTGTGGTCCCGAAACCACTGTTCCGATTTTACTGAAAAATGGGTTGTTACATTTACAACTATATTCTAATCAAGTCAAAATAACATATTCACATTTCATTAAGTCATAAAACTATCATATACTCCTACATGCAATTACACTCAATTCACTTATATATAATTCATTTAAGAATAATTCATCAAGACTAAACAATGTATACATGCTTTAATAACCCACAAGTCTAGTTGATATATTCACATGCATTCACAAGTTAAATGGAAACGCCCTGAACCACAATTACATACACAATTTATTATAAAAACATACTAACATTTTCATGAAACTTACATCGACTCATTTAGCATATTATTATCATGTTTTTGCATCCATCTCACATCATATTATTACAACATATAAGATCACATTTAAATGATAATTTGGCACTTGAGCTATGAAACATAAAAGTGGGCACTATTAGCATTCATTGGATACACGAATCTCTAACACACCACATAGACTCATAGAGTCAAACATGTCCCAAAAGTGAATCGTAAAGCTAACACTCTCCAACACACCAAACATGTCCTGTTGAATGGAGCTGAACTCACATTCCCTTATCTCTCTAACATGTCCCAGGGCCTTAACAGCCAAATAACATGTACATATAGGTGAGTACTCACAATACTATGACATGCCAACTATATCCAATGGTCTCAAGAATCACAAGGCCCAAATATCCACAATTACATGATTTTAATTACTGATTTAATACACATAATCTCTATTCATATTCATCAATTCACATCACAAACTTGTACACAATGCATGTAATATCCCGAATTAGGGCCTAATCGGAATAGTGGTTTTGTGACCACAAAATCCGAGATAGAAATAATTATTTTATGATTATTTTTAGGTCTATGATATGATTTCATGATTGTGTGTAATTTTCGTGAAGAAATTTTATGCATAAAGTGCTTAAATTGAAATTAGGGACTAAATCGAATAATTTGCAAAACTTGCATTCTAGAAGTTTCTAGTATGAAATTGTTTTGAAATATTAATTAGGAGATTTTAAATAGAAATTTTACCAATTTCTAAGTCTATGGACAAAAATTGGACATGGATGGAATTTTTGGAAAGTTTAGTAGTAAGGGCATTTTGGTCATTTAGGGGTAAAATGAATTAAAATACAAAATTAAAAGCCAATTTTGCTCATCTTCAACCCCATGGCCGAATATAGCAACGAGAAACCATGGCTAGGGTTTTTCAAGCTTCCAAGCTCGATTGTATGTCCATTCTAGCCCCGTTTTTCAAGTTCTTTACGTTTTTGGAGTCCCGGTAGCTCGATTTAGCTTATGCTAGCAATAATTTAACGTAGGGTTTATATTTGGAAAAATACCCATACGTGAAATTTGTGTATTTTGGTGTTTTATGATAGAATATGAGGTTTTAGATTATGTTAGACAACTTGTACTACTCGGTTTTAAGTGAAAACGAGCAAAAGGGCTTAATCGGTAAAAATACCTAATAGTTATAAGTACATGTTAGATGAGAATTTGATGTTTCCATAGAAGGGAAAAATGATCAGCATGTCATAAAACATAAGAAAATAGGCTGAAGTTTAATTTACGAGCTTTGAGGAAAAAGTGTAAATATGCAAAAGTTTAGGGGCAAAATTGTAATTTTTTCAAAATATGATTTTGGGTCAATTTGAATAATGTGAGTCCTAATTAGACTATATTTTAAATGATAGAGTAAGGAAAACTGAAATTCGGGCTAAAATGGGGAAAATACCAAGTTGTGGACGAAATGGTAAAAGTAGCCATTTTCGCATACTAGGTAAGTTTATATGTAAATGTTGGTAACATAGTTATTATTTTAAATGTTTTTATGTTATTTAAATGATATGATAATTATTATGAAATATTATACTCGTGATAATTGTTTGATAATATGTCAAATTATGTGATATACTTGGAAAATGTGAAATACTACCGAGTATCGGTATCGGTATTCCGTAGAAGATGGTTGAGACACATGATTGGGAAAAAGGTCCCGTTGAACCTTAGGAATGGATTAGGATACAAGTGACTGGTCACTGGGATATTTGGGCATCCGAATTCGTTGAGTTGAGTCCGAGTTCACTTATGGATGCGAATGTCCGAACTCGTTGAGTTGAGTCCGAGTTCGTGAGATGTAACTAGGCATCCGAGCTCGTTGAGTTGAGTCCGAGTTCACTTATGGATGCGAACGCCCGAACTCGTTGAGTTGAGTCCGAGTTCGCTTATGGGCGGGTTACATAGTAGCTTGGCTACATATGTGGCACTTATGTGCAAACTTTTCATGTATCCGAATTATATTCTGATGTGTTCAACGGGTAAAGTTCTACTCAAATGGAGGAATACTCAAGATGAAAGGGACGTATTGGTAAGTGTTGTGAAATGGATACTTTGAATAGGTATGTACTTAACCCTCGGGTTGAAAGATGGATATAACAACAATATGGTAAGATGATAAATGAAAATATGATATGAATGTCTTGGTGATGATTATGCAAATGATGTTTTATGTTTGCTTATATGGTTATGTTACTTGCTATTTGCATGTGAACTTACTAAGCATTTATGCTTACTCCTCATTTTCATTCCTTGTAGTGTTGACAAGCCAGCTCGGAAATCGAACGGTCGGAGGCACGCTCACACTATCCGTATACCATCTTGGCATAATGGGTTGTATATTTTGAGTATGGCATGTATAGCATTATAATCATTTTGTATATATGGTCTTATGATATGGTTATTGAGTAGTATAAAAATGCTTGGTAATGATTAGCCATTGGAATGGCTAATTATGATCATATTTGGTGTTATGTATGTCAAATTGCTAGTTAATCCATGGAAACCATGAAATAGGTAAAATTTACCATAAAATAGATTCAGACAGCAGTAGTGACGTGAATTTGAAAAATCATTAAAAATAGTAGAGATATAATTAGATGATGAATAAAACATGGAATTGAAGAATTATAAGTCTATTTTTGTATGGAAGAAACGAAACAGGTATATGAGTTATATTTTATGAGATGTTTTAATTTTTGTGAAACAGGCCCAGAGCAATTTCTGGATCCCCTGTTCTGACTTTGGAAATTCAGCATAAATTGTATAAAAATAATTAGAAGTCATAATTTATATGTATAGATTTCTTATTGAGTCTAGTTTTAATAGAAACAAACTTCATAATCATTGAAATTATGTACAGAGAGATATCTAATTCGAAATACACAGAGGTCAAAGCAATCGAACCTTGAAACAGGGGAGAATTTAACTAATAAACTGTACTAATTTGCCTAGCCAAAAATTCTAGAAAAAAATTAATAAATAGATATATGAGCCTAGTTTCAGAGAAAATTTATGGAATTGGATTTTGAGTTTCAAAACTCGAGATATGAATTTTTAAGCGACTGTGACGCGGTTAGCTAGCTTGTCTAGAATTTCTAAAATTAAATTGTTAGAGCTGTTTAAGCAATGAATTAAGTCTGTTAACACCTCGTGTTCGACTCCGGCAACAGTCTCGGGTACGGGGCGTTACATTTGGTGGTATCAAAGCAGGTTTAATCGGTTCTTGGACTAACCTAGCATGTGTAAAAGTTTAGCTATACATGCCACTGATCTGTGATAGTGTGATGTCTTCTGACGCGTATGAGTACCATCTTATTTAGACAGGGTACTCTCCAACCGAGCTGCGCTGACCATGTTCAATGTTATGTGAAGGTATTTGAGTAAAATTATGATTATGATAAGTATCGGTTCAGAAAAGTATGAATAAAGGTTTATGATACATATGTGATAAATATTCATATTTACTTAATGCTCATATGATGTAGTGTATATGGCTTACTTGATAAGATGAACGGAATAAATAGAAAGTAGTAGAGGTATGAATAAAAGTCATAATATTATGATACGATTGAAAATGTTCTTGTTTTGATTTGGACGTCGAATGTTGATGAATGCTAATGATATATAATTTTTATGAGATAAAGGATTATAATGAAATGAACTTATCTATGTTAAATTGTTGGACTGAATTATATGATTGTAATGATATGTACATGATGATGCACGAAATGAAAGTTATGATTGTGGTACAAATATCTATGTTTGTTTGGCCTTATATGATGTCATGAGCATGACTTAATTTAATTAAATGAATGGATAAGTAAAGCTATCTAGAAAACATAGAATGTATGCATAAGTATATTGTCTAAATGGGACAATAGGAAAATTGGTGTAAGCCAACATGAATGAATGACATGATTTTGATGATGTTGCTATGATGATGGAAGTTGTGTCATATGTGTATGTATAAGAAAGTCGAGTCAGAGGTCCTACAACCCCTCCCCTTTACCGAAATGATACTTATAATGGAATTTCATGAGATTTGTATTGAATAAGTTTCCGATTGAGAACCCAAAGAGTTCAGTGATAGAATAATTATAAGTATGATCAGAGATTGAAAATGAGCTGATAAGTAAAGTCGAGCCGATGAAAGTATCGGATTGACGTAAAAATTATTGGAATTATGCACTGTTCCAGTTAGAAAAGGAATTCTCCTTGGTAAACCAAATTACTCAGGTGCAAGGTCAAGAAAAGTGTAAATTGAAATTTATTCAGAACTGGCCTTCTTTAGTGAATGGTTTAATATGAAATTTGTGACGGCAGAACTAGTTGGGGAAATGATATTTGAAATGTGAACTATCTGAGTGTGATAGTTATGACTGGACAGATTTAGCAGTCTCTTTTGAGATGTTCTATGTGTTTACACGTTCTCAGAAATATTTCTATGGCTATTGATCTTCTGAAGAAATTCTTGTTATATGGGAATGTCTTTTAATCCTGGTGTTGGATGAAAGCATTGGTAGTCTAACTGGTTTATAATTTATATTGCTCTATTTCGTCGGGTATTCTATTTCATTTCGTCTGATAAAAATTGATGAGAGAATACGTATGATATTGTGATTCTATTTCTTCTACTTGATGCTTCATCTGATATATATGTTTGAGAAGATATATTGTTCTTGTTATATTTGATTCCAGTGGGATTAAATGATGTTTTCTTTTGGACTTTCTTTCTTTGAAGAATTATCGGTGTATTCCGTATTTTCTCTATGAGTTTGGTTTTTGATTCTCCGGCTTGGTTTTCGATTCTCCAGCATAGTATCGTATCTTGGGTTTCTTTATTCTGGATTTCTTTATTCTGGATTTCTCTATTTTGGATTTCTTTATTCGATTTTCTTGTTATCTTTGTTCCATAATTTGTCAATTATGACTCGTGTTCAAGTCGTTCTTCTCACTCGTGATAATCATGTCAAGTATGACTATACTTCTAATTTGATCTTGGTAATTGGTGATTTTAGTATTGGGGTTTTTTTAATTTACGTGTAAGGATTTGACATCGATAAAGGCATAAGTGATAAAAGCGTGAGTTTCATCGGTATGGTGAATTATCTATTTGAAAGATTTCATGCGACAATTATTTCGAGATTATTTTTCCCAAGTCTGATAATAGAATTTTATTTTGTACGGATAAAAGAGTAAATAGTCTGAACGAGAAGTGTATATTTATTAGAAAAAGTTTGATATTAGTTAAAGTCACTACGAATGATAAGGTTTTCATTTTGTGAAAGCTGAAAAGTTTGTTACATGTTGACAAAGTTCAGATAGATGAGAATATTGGTAGCCGAAGCATCTGAACTAGACTAGTCTACATTGAGTAAAGACTTCCTGACTTTCAGTAATGTACTGTGGTATGAATTGTGATGTGTTTCAAGACAGTGAGCTAATGTGATAGTTTAGAGCATTCGATGTTACATAAAATCGGAGTTGTTAAAGGGGTTAAAGCCGGGCATTGGGATCTATCAAAATTATCCTTGTCAGTGTTGATATTGGGATGGAAATGAGAAGGATTATTCTTGAGGCCATATCAGAATTATTTTCGTGGCGGAAAGAGGAAAATGTGATGTATCCTATTGTTAAATGTTTGGCGAGATCTATAAATCATATCTGTATTGAATGAATTCCTACTCATCAGATTCATGGAATTTCAGGTCTCTTTGATTGTTGGATTTCTTGGAATTCCGGTCTCCATTAATCAAGTTAAGATCCGGGTTTTATGTCATGATATCATGGGAAACTGAGAAGGGTTGAAAATTTAAGAACAGTTGAGAGTTGAGACTGTAAGCTTTCGATCATATGAGAAATTAAAGAGATGTATTGGAGGTGCAGTCTAAGTGAAAGTTCTTTGGCACCGAATATGAGATTAAAAGTGAAGACCACTTTTACGTAAGATTTTCTGGGGCGAAAATCCCTAAAGGGGAGAGTTGTAATATCCCGAATTAGGGCCTAATCAGAATAGTGGTTTTGTGACCACAAAATCCGAGATAGAAATAATTATTTTATGATTATTTTGAGGTCTATGATATGATTGCATGATTGTGTGAAATTTTCGTGAAGAAATTTTATGCATAAAGTGCTTAAATTGAAATTAGGGACTAAATCGAATAATTTGCAAAACTTGCATTCTAGAAGTTTCTAGTATGAAATTGTTTTGAAATATTAATTAGGAGGTTTTAAATAGCAATTTTACCAATTTCTAAGTCTATGGACAAAAATTGGACATGGATGGAATTTTTGGAAAGTTTAGTAGTAAGGGCATTTTGGTCATTTAGGCGTAAAATGAATTAAAATACAAAATTAAAAGCCAATTTTGCTCATATTCAACCCCATGGCCGAATATAGCAAGGAAAAACCATGGCTAGGGTTTTTCAAGCTTCCAATCTCGATTGTAAGTCCATTCTAGCCCCGTTTTTCAAGTTCTTTACGTTTTTAGAGTCCCGGTAGCTCGATTTAGCTTATGCTAGCAATAATTTAACGTAGGGTTTATATTTGGAAAAATACCCATAGGTGAAATTTGTGTATTTTGGTGTTTTATGATAGAATATGAGGTTTTAAATTATGTTAGACAACTTGTACTACTCGGTTTTAAGTGAAAACGAGCAAAAGGGCTTAATCGGTAAAAATACCTAATAGTCATAAGTACATGTTAGAGTGAGAATTTAATGTTGCCATAGAAGGGAAAAATGATCAGCATGTCATAAAACATAAGAAAATAGGCTGAAGTTTAATTTACGAGCTTTGGGGCAAAAGTGTAAATATGCAAAAGTTTAGGGGCAAAATTGTAATTTTTCCAAAATATGATTTTGGGTCAATTTGAATAATGTGAGTCCTAATTAGACTATATTTTAAATGATAGAGCAAGGAAAACTGAAATTCGGGCTAAAATGGGGAAAATACCAAGTTGTGGACGAAATAGTAAAAGTAGCCATTTTCGCATACTAGGTAAGTTTATATGTAAATGTTGGTAACATAGTTATTATTTTAAATGTTTTTATATTATTTAAATGATATGATAATTATTATGAAATATTATACTCGTGATAATTGTTTGATAATATGTCAAATTATGTGATATACTTGGAAAATGTGAAATACTACCGAGTATCGGTATCGGTATTCCGTAGAAGATGGTTGAGACACATGATTGGGAAAAAGGTCCCGTTGAACATTAGGAATGGATTAGGATACAAGTGACATGTCACTGGGATATTTGGGCATCCGAACTCGTTGAGTTGAGTCCGAGTTCACTTATGGATGCGAATGTCCGAACTCGTTGAGTTGAGTCCGAGTTCGTGAGATGTAACTAGGCATCCGAGCTCGTTGAGTTGAGTCCAAGTTCACTTATGGATGCGAACGCCCTAACTCGTTGAGTTGAGTCCGAGTTTGCTTATGGGCGGGTTACATAGTAGCTTGGCTACATATGTGGCACTTATGTGCAAACTTTCCATGTATCCGAATTATATTCCGATGTGTTCAACGGGTAAAGTTCTACTCAAATGGAGGAATACTCAAGATGAAAGGGACGTATTGGTAAGTGTTGTGAAATGGATACTTTGAACAGGTATGTACTTAACCCTCGGGTTGAAAGATGGATATAACAACAATATGGTAAGATGATAAATGAAAATATGATATGAATGTCTTGGTGATGATTATGCAAATGATGTTTTATGTTTGCTTATATGGTTATGTTACTTGCTATTTGCATGTAAACTTACTAAGCATTTATGCTTACTCCCTCATTTTCATTCCTTGTAGTGTTGACAAGCCAGCTCGGAAATCGGGAACGGTCGGAGGCACGCTCACACTATCCGTATACCATCTTGGCATAATGGGTTGTATATTTTGAGTATGGCATGTATAGCATTATAATCATTTTGTATATATGGTCTTATGATATGGTTATTGAGTAGTATAAAAATGCTTGGTAATGATTAGCCATTGGAATGGCTAATTATGATCATATTTGGTGTTATGTATGTCAAATTGCTAGTTAATCCATGGAAACCATGAAATAGGTAAAATTTACCATAAAATAGATTCAGACAGCAGTAGTGACGTGAATTTGAAAAATCATTAAAAATAGTAGAGATATAATTAGATGATGAATAAAACATGGAATTGAAGAATTATAAGTCTATTTTTATATGGAAGAAACGAAACAGGTATATGAGTTATATTTTATGAGATGTTTTAATTTTTGTGAAACAGGGCCAGAGCAATTTCTGGATCCCCTGTTCTGAATTTGGAAATTCAGCATAAATTGTATAAAAATAATTAGAAGTCATAATTTATATGTATAGATTTTTTATTGAGTCTAGTTTTAATAGAAACAAACTTCATAGTCATTGAAATTCTGTACAGAGATATATCTGATTCGTAATACACAGAGGTCAGAGCAATCGAACCCTGAAATAGGGGAGACTTTAACTAATAAAATGTATTAATTGGACTAGCCAAAAATTCTAGAAAAAATTTACTAAATAGATATTGGAGCCTAGTTTCAGAGAAAATTTACGGAATTGGATTTTGAGTTTCAGAACTCGAGATATGAATTTTTAAGCGACTATGACGCGGTTAACCAGCTTGTCTAGAATTTCTAAAATTAAATTGTTTGAGCTGTTTAAGCAATGAATTAAGTCTGTTAACACCTCGTGTTCGACTCTGGCAACAGTCTCAGGTACGGGGCATTACAATGCATGTTTATCGAATTCACATTTAATTATACTTAAAGTGCCATAATAATGCTCATTGAGCCATTAAGTACCTAACTACATATGAGTGCATTAAAATCAGTTTATCACATACATAACTTGTTACATGAGCATCACATTCCATAATTCAACACATACGTACTTATCAATATTTACACAACTTTCACTACACATTTATATTGCTAACACAACATCATCACTATTTTTTGGCATATTTAATATGCCTACAACACAATACAATTCACAATAGTCATCACACATGTCTCATATCACAATATTGCATCATAATAATCAATCCATAAATATTTTCATAATCAAATAATTTACCAAAAATAAAACAAGAGAAATAGAAAGCTTACACTCGAAACTTAGGATAGGGGTTTAGGCTATTCCTAGGCTCCCAATTAACACTATGAATTATGTCTACTAGCAGTGACTCTAAACACTCATGATTATGCTTTTGCGAAAAAGTCGAAAGCTTAAACTAGCTTTTCCTTGCCTTTCACCTTGCTCGAAGAAGGTTCCAACGGTTCCGACGCTACACACATAATAACCACACAATTTATACAATCAATATTTAGCCAAATACTCACTTAAACCAACCAAAAATGCAAGTCTAAGCTATATTCATCATGAAATTGAAATTTCGACTAACAAACTTGAAACTCAAATATCTTTCTCTATACCTAATCTTTTCGCCTAAAACTGATTCCTTTCATCTAATTATTCACCTATGACTAATTCTCAACTTTTAAACTATACAAAACTATAATGGTATCGAAATTTTTGGCATGTTTAAGGCTATTTCACGAAAATTCATTAAGTCTTTAGAAATCCTTAACAAAATTTTAAATTAAGTTTAGAAACCTTTTAATCATGTTAAAACAAGTTAAAAAACACTTTGAAACCTCGTTTTTAGCCAAAATCTTGAAACCACCATTAACGACCCAACTTTCGGCTTTTATTTAAAACATGGGATACTAAAAACTCGATTTAAAGGATCAAATATCATAAAAAATTAATAAGAAGTCGAACCGTTACACTAGTTGACGAAAAATTGAACGTTTAATCAAAAATCCAAAAAACCCACAAGCTTGACAATGGAGGAATATATGGTGTTTTTGGGTGTTGTTCTTGGATTTTATGGAGGACAAAGAACATTGTATGGGAGGAGTTTGGAGAGCATGGGATGGCAAGAGCAAATAAAAGGGGGAAGTTAACCTGAAAATAAAACTAGGTGGGGGAGTATATAAGGTGAATTTTAAAATCTGGTGTAATTTTCTCTTAAAAACTCTAAGTTTTGACTCTTTTGCAAATCGGTCCTATTTTCAAAATTGAAGGTATTTAAAACTCATTTCCAGAAATTGATTTAATTTTCTAAAAACCATAATAAAAAATATTACCAATATACCATGTAGCAAAATTCCAAACACTTTAAGGCTAAAATTCCTAAAAGACCCCTAAAACTCATAGGCCCTATTTTGGGGTGTTACAACCATTTACATATATTTGTTTATTTCCATAAGTAGATCTAATAATTAAGATTTTAATTCATTTGTCTTTTAATAAACTCTATTCAAAAGAGACTTACATGCACAAGAACCATTCAAAATACACTAGTGGGCACATAAATGTTTCGTCCTAAGGCATCATATCACACCCTCTAAACATACCAAAGAGCACCGTAGTGCTAAGCCTCCTGAAAACACCAAAGGGCATCGAAGTTCTAAGCCTGAAGGCATCAAAGTATGCATGTGATTGCATAGCCCGAAGGAAATAAATAGTGCACATAAAAGGTACAGGGCCAAAATACAACAAATCCAAACAGAACTCTAATAGAATAGAATCCATATTTAATCCCTAGTGGCATGTCAGTTTTATCCTATCTATTCCACTAAGTTTACTAAGGCATATTAAATTCAGAAGTAACTTATTTCAGTTAAGACCATTAACATTTTTATGAAGCAAATAGAGAAATTATCATCTTAGGCCTTATATTCATATTCACGGTTCTCATTATGTTTTCAATGAATCATTCATAACAATTTCTTTCATTTACCAAAGTTCTCATAACAAAATCTGAGAAAAGTCTTTAAGGCTTCATATGAATCCAAATTTCCTTTAAAAGTGATACACACATTGTCACATACCAAAACCATTTAATAAGTAAATTAGTTATGATAACTTATTAAACTTTGAATTGGCTAAGGTGACATTATACACCATTCTCATCATTAACACTTTTTCAAATAATTCACAATTACCATGTCATATTTATCGCTCATTTCATGGCAACCAAAGTTCATAGCACATTATTTGTTTGTAAGGCCCAAGTAGCTAAATCTCACCAAGCAACAATCACGCAAATTGCTTATTTTAACATTTTAAGCCATGAAAGTTACACATATTCATTACTTAGTTAATTTCATATCTATTACACAATCCCATCATTTTCCTAAAGTGGTTAGTATAGGAGTATTTAAGGGTACATTAACTCAGAACTAAGCTTCCAACCACATGATTCCATCTTCATTCTAGCTTGAAACATCAATATACATCATTTTCTCTCCCATACACACAAAAATACAACTAAAATTAGTACAAGAGCTTTATAAGCTTTCTCATAGCAACCAATAACAAATATCAAGCTAAGAGAGGTGGAAACCACCATTTCTTACCTTGATAATGCTTCCTCTCTCTAACTTCCTTTTTCTCTCTCAAAAACCCATGAACCCTAATTGGAAAATGGAGAAGATGATGGTGGAATACAAGCTTAAAGGTTGTTTTCTTTGTGATCGCAATAAGGAAAACAAAGTGGGTGGTGAATCCAACCAAAAAATTGAGAAAAGTAAAGAGAAGAGAACATGGGAGGAGCTCCTTGTTCTTCTTAAGCTACTATAAAAAAAATTGAAGAGGAGGATGGGGTTTCTTCCCTTTTCTTTTGCTTTAAAATCATCCAAGTGGGCCAATGGCCCTTAAGTTCAAAATTTTAAAATTTGTGACCCATTTTCATAATTCATGGTTCAAAACTTACTCCAATTATCAAATATCTCATTAAAATAATATTTTCAACATATAATACTTTAAAATGACCAAAATACCCTTTCTTGTCAAAATTATTATTTTGCCTATTTTGTCATTTTGCTCAAATTCTTCACAACAATAGGTACTTATCAAATCCAAATATCATTGTTCACATTTAAGTCTTATAAATAAATACTTGGATGGTAAAAATTACATTTTTAACCTCTTTTTGGGAAACATGAAAAAATTTACTATTTAATCCCTAAACTTTCCAAGCTTTCATATTTGGTCCAAAAAGTGATTTTCATCCCACCAACATATTTCAACTCATTCTTAAGCGAATTGATCAATACAACTCATATTTCAGATCTTGGTCAAAACTTGTACTTTAATCATCAACTTTTCAGAATTTGTAATTTGGTCCTTTATGCCTCATTCCACATCCAAAATACTTTTAATTGATTTATATTTCTAATAAAAATTTTCCTCTCATAAAATTTATCTATCTGACTACTATTTCAAATTTCTTGTAAATCTATTGTATCCAATCTCGAAATAGTGTCATCTGTCCTATAAAATTTTTTTGGGGTGTTACAATTCTTACCTACTTAAGAAAATTTCGTCATCAAAATTTCATCTTGATGGTAACGAGTATGTCACACCCCAAAAATTGAGTTAGTAGAATCGAGATTGTGAACCGGGAGTGGTGACACCCCATTTTTAGGATTATTTTTGTGTGTTTGAAAAATAAAATAAGTTGATGGTCTGATGGTTAAGTGTTAGTAATTTATCCTTGAAACCCAAGTCCGAGTCCCTTCCCTTGCATTAGTTTTATTATTTTGCAAATTTTACTTCAAACCCTAGTATGTGTCACGCATTGTTTTAAAAATAAAAATTGTAAAATTATAGTAAGAATGAGTATTTGGCCTAGTGGTAAAGAGTTAGTGAAGTTATCCTTGATACCTGAGTTTGATTCCTCTCGCTCGCAAATTTTTTTTCTTTTAAGCATGTGTCGTCCACCCTTAGCAAGTTGTCAGATTTCAGTTTGATTCAAACACTGCAAAATCTGATTAACTTAAATATTCAAAGATTTTATTTGATTTATCAAAAAGGCTATCAGTTTTTTTTAAAAGATTAAACTAAAATTTTGTTGACTTTTTTTATTTTCTTTTTCACTCTTTTTCCTCTCTTTGCCGTCCCTTTCATTTTCTCTCCTTTTCTTCCTTTTTTCACCATTTTTGAAGCCCTTAAATACTAGTTTTTATTTTCTGTTTGTGTTGCCCCTTTGCCTATCACTTCTTTGCTTTATTTGGCTGAATTCTTGCCTTTTTATTATCAATACTTTGTTCATAAGTTGTTGCCATTTTTCTATTCTCAATTGCTGTTAATTTCTCCTTCTCCCATTGTTACACATTGAAGCTTTTGTTGCTCTCATAATTTATGCACTTCCGTCCCATCAAAGTCTCATATTGTCATCATTATTTCTCTTATTTTATTGTTGATTTTGTACATAGTCTCACCCCTTGGCCAAAACCTCTTAGCATGGTTAGTGAACATTCATTTTCGTTGATCGACTGTTAACACAAATCTTCAAATCAGTGTAGTGTAAGTTGATCCAATCAATTAAATTTCATTTTCCTTCTTGTTCTCTGTTGGCTGATTGCCATAGGCTGGTTTTAATCATTTTTTTGTATGTTTATCATGCCCAAGTTATAGATTGGGAAGGAATCGAGATGAATCCGAGTTGTAGTGGTGCTTAGGTCAATTATTAGTGTTCTACGGATTGTAATCGAGGTGTGGAATTTAAATCAATTGTGAATGGTGCATGTATGTTCACTATTTTGCATGTTGGTTGACTAATTTTGTTGAACCAAATACTTATTGATCAACCTCCAATTAGCTGCTACTGGTTACTTTTGTTATTGACTTGCTATTTAGTTTGCTTCAATTTTGTCGCTCAACCTTGCACCGTTTGCCATCTAAACGTGTTGCTTACTATTTAGGTGTCGATTAGCTTTAATTCTTGCTATTTTAGTCTGTTGTTGTTTTCCGATCAACCCTTAATTATACACGTCAATTTCCAAAGTGATGCCCATTATTTTGTTTCATTGAATGCATGTTAAGCATGCTGTTATTTTTTGTATCTCTTGTTTGTATGACTATAAAGCATGCCATTGTTCTGATTATTGATTGCGTGATTTTGACATGCTTCTGTATTGTACTGTATCTGATTGTGCTATTCTGATATAATGACATTATGCATTGCATTGGGTATTGGGTTGATTAGAGACAGAGGAGATCTATGAAGTTCTGGTGATATTTCTACAATTATTGGAGTTCTGGTGGTAAATCCATAATTTTGGAGTTCTATATGGAGTTCTGGTGATTTGTTTGTGTATTGTTCTGGAGATTTGTTCACATATTGTTCTGACGGTTTGTTCACAATATTATTACGGTGGTTTAACCACAATGAGCTACGACTCCTTCTAATATGGTGTGTATGGTTGGATATGGTGTGTAGCAGATGGATGGGTAGGGAAAATGCATTAAAATTCATGTACATCTACATAAATTCTGTGATTTCGTATACTTTGATGAAACAGTGATAGGTGATATTGTTGTATATTTTATTTTCATGAATAGGGGTTTGCCAGTCACAGTCAAGTCAGGCTTAAATTAGGAAAGTAAGATATTGTGTATCTAGGATACTTTTCGTGCAAGTAATTTCTTCTTGTAACACCCTTAATTCATACCCGTCCCCGGATTAGGGTTACGATGCATTATCGTACAAACAAAACATTTAAACATTCATTTCATATACTATCATAAACATATTATAAACTAATCATTTACATACATATCGTCCCTAATCGAGCCCTCAGGGCCCTAAAAATACTTTAGAAACAAATCGAGACCAATTTGAAATCATTTGAAAAGTCTAAGAAAAATTCTGAAAATTTTAGAAACAGAGGTCACACGGTCGTGTGCTTCACACGGCTGAGGCACACACCCATGTCTCAAGTCGTGTAACCCTTGAAATAGAGACACACGATCGTGTCCCAGCTCGCGTCCTCACCTGTGTAACTCTCTGAGTAGGGTCACACGGCTATGTTACACGCCCGTGTGCCAGGCTGTGTAACTTTTTGGGTGGCCCCACACTCCCGTGTGCCAGGTCGTTAACTCCCTAACTTGCATACAAAGGAACCCTCAAATGAAACACGATCGTGTCACCAGACCGTGTGTCACACACGGTTGAGTCACACGCCTGTGGACATAAATTTGCCTAAAAACAAGTCATTTCCTATACCAATTCATGCATAAACATTTGAACCATATGTGCACACCTAAAAAGTATCAAACCATGCCTAAACATACACATATATATGCCATTCTAAAGTCCTAATTCAACAAACCAATATGCCATTCAAATGCACCCCAAATGTAATCATCAAGACTTACCTAAACATGTATATTTTACCACTTACCATTCATCAATTACTAGTTCCAAAAACTTACCAAACATGTATCAACTTGACCGTTACTACTCCATCACAAAACATGCCATTTGAGCCATTCAAAACATGCAACAAGAGATAGCTTAATGACACAAACCAACAAAGCATCAAAGGTACTAAACCAAGATAACATTCACAGCTTATACAAGCCAGCCCACCAACTAAACATTCATCACAATAACATTACAATTCAACCTATACATGCCATTATAACCTTGGCCAAAACTTTAAAAAACTACTGATATTTATGCTTTATAGTGTGATTGATCTCCGACGAGCTTCCAAACCGATCAAGCTTCTGATAATCTATAAAACATTAGAAAGAAACTACGTAAGTACATAATTCTTAGTAAGTTCGTATAACATAAACACATCTTACCATTTCCTTTTCTTTACATCATTACTCACACGAGCTATGAAATGGGCCTACTCACATGAGCTGTGGGTTAACATGTAAGCTACACGATGCTGCTCACACGAGCTATGGAGTATTCGCAACAAATGTAAGACCTTAGCCATCAGTAGGACATTCAAGACCAGCACCCGAAACATGAAATCCCTAATGACATGTCATTTGTATCCTACGAATTCCTAAGGTTCAACTAGGACTCGATAGCCGTCATAGCATTGATTTAATTACACATCAATCATTTAACAATAGAATTAACATAATAACATATATTTAAATAACATGAATATAACAACTGTTCATATGAACTTACCTCAATGACTAAGGCGTAGAAATGAAGTCGAACTAATCTGAGGCTTTAGCTTTTCCTCGATCTAGATCTGTATGTGGTCTATCTTGATCAAAATATAAAATTTTCAATCAATTTAATACCTCTAGTATTCAATTTAGTCCACAATTCATATTTATAAAAAATTACCATTTTACCCCCAATATTTTAACTTTTCACAATTTAGTTCTTAAGCTCACAAATTGAAATCTAAGCATTTTAATCCCCCTTTCAAGCTAACCGATTTATCTAGTGACTTAAACTAACCCATACCAATCATCATTTCATAAATTTCACAATTTAATCCCTATATGTAAATTTCATCAAAAATCACTTTACAAAACTTGTTTATTTCTCAACAAAGGTTCACAATCTATCATTTAACATAAAAAAGTATTCAAAAACATTCATGGAAAGTCCCTCAACCTTTAATAGTTTTACAAATTGACCCTCGTGCTAGTTAGATTAAGCTAAAACGACCTCAAAAACATAGAAATCATTAAAAATAAGATGAAAAACACTCACCATGCACCAATCTAAGCTTAGCCAAACTTTAACATAAAAATGGATATTTTGGTTCTTCAAATTTGGTGGAAGAAGATGGAAGAAGATGAAGTAATTTTAGTTTTATTTATTTTAACCTTAATTACACATTTACCATTTTAACCTTTAATTAATATCAAGATTTCATCAAAACCACATTATGGACATCCTTTAACCATAAAAATGGTCTAATTACCATTTAAGTCCACTCGATTTCATTTCCATAGCTTTTTAGCCCTTTTAATTAATAGAACTTCACTTTTATACTTTTTACGATTTAGTCCTTTTCACTTAATTGATCATGCAAATATTAAAATTTCTTAACAAAATTTTAATATGACCTTACTAACATCCCATAAACATTAAAATAATAAGAAAATTATAGTTTACTAGTCAGATTTGTTGTCTCAAAACCACTGTTCCAATTTCACTGAAAACGGGCCGTTACACTTCTAAACTAACTAGGGTTTCATAAGTTAAGTAAGGTATCTTATGATCATTAAGGCACTTAGTGCCTATATACAACCCTTATTCCATGAAAATTCTCTCATCGCTATTCTGCCATCAAGTTTCTATTCTAAACCAAGTTTGTAGCAACTAAGGTAAGTCTCTATTCTGTTAGGGTTGATTGTCTAGGAAGCTAGGTTTGCTTGCATGTGCGTATTCCGTAAGTTTTGTTTGTTGAAGTAATCTGTGTGTTTATGTATGTTGCGAACCAGCTAGAACATCTACCAGTAAGGATAAAGGCAAAGCAAAATTTATTTAAAATTTTACCTTTATTGGTGAGTGGTTAAGAATTTCCATAAGTGTGTTAATTATCATATTTTTCAGTATGAATTCTTAGGGCTTGTAACTTGTGTATGAACTGTTATGTTTTTCATGAACCTTGTTTCTAAACTAAGTTTCAAAAGTAAGCTTTTCCTATAAAACACTATTTTTAAAGTTCTAATACTCAATTTTCAAGATATGTTTTTAAAAAATATGTTTTATGCGTGCTCCTATGTGAGCCTATGTTTTAAAGCATGTTTTAAAAGTATGGTTTCATAAGCTATGTTTTTGGGAGCTCCTTTATGAGCTTATACGTTGGAAATATTGGTATACCAAAGGATTGTGAGTACTCACCTATAAGCTCTATGAATTGTGCATTAAGGCCTTGAGACATTGTAACAGTCCGATTTAGACCCTAATCAGAACGGTGGTTTCGAGACCACGAATCTAAGTCAAAAAAAATATTTAAATATTATTTTTCATGTTTATTATATGTGAATTTTCATGTGTGAAAGTTTCGTATGAAAATTTGATTGTTTGTTTCTTAATTTAATTAAAGGGTTTAATCGCATAAGTTGAAAAATAGATAGTTTATTGTATAAGAACCAATTTGTTAATGGCTTTGTAAATTGAAGTATTTAAGTTGCAAGTAAACCTTTAGACTATGTGATTGCCGAATTTGTCCATATTAAGTATGTTTTATTATTAGTTTTAAAAGGTTAAATATGTAAAATGGTTAATAATGTTATATAACATAAAACATAAAATAATTAAAAAGCCATTGTTCATTCTTTACATGACCGAATATAAAAGAAAAGAAAAAGAAACAAGAGTTCCTTAGGTTCGACCATTGTTGTAGCTTGATTCAAGGCAAGTTTTAGCTCGGTTTTTGATAATTTTTACGTTTTTGAGATCGTTGCTTCAAGTACTATCCGACCCATGCTTGAATTTCTAATTTTGATGCATATTTTGAGTTATTCCATTGATGAATATTTGTGTTTTGTGATGTTTGATGATGAAATATCAAAAATATGTTTTAGATTAACATGTTTTGTATTGGAGTTTTTGAAGATTTTGAGTAATTAAAACTAAATTGCAAAAATAATAAATTGAGGGACTAAAATGTGAAATAGATGAAATATATGTACTATTATGAGTATATGGAAAATTCGACCCAACTATGTTGTTGTGAGATTTTGTGTATTTTGTGTTTTATACAATTAGGACTAATTTGTAAAAGTATGAAATATTAGGGGTAAAATGGTAATTTTTCCATTTATGTGTTGTTGGATTAAATTGAATGAAATTGTTGTTAAATGAGGTTAATTTGAAATTTTATAGATCAAGAACAAAATAAATTGGACTTGGATTGGGGAAAAGCCAAAATAGTCAAATAGCAGATTTATAACGTTCGTCGATATTCGAGGTAAGTCTTTAAGAAATTAAACATTGTCTATTTCGAATATAAAATGGTTTAATATGATGAATCAAATTTTATAGTTGTATAGTAGAGTAGCCGAATGTGGTTTAACATGGAATTAATGTGGTTGAGTTTTATTCGATGAGTTGAAACCACTGAAAGTTTGTATGAACTACATGGAATATTTGGACGATTCAATATATGAACTATTTATGAAACGACTTTATAATAGTGATATTCAGGCTTTGAGCCTAGCAAGCCTTGTACTGGTGAATTTGATCGGGCTTTATGCCTAGCAGGCATAATGCCGGTGAATAAAAATCAGACCTTGAGCCTAGCAGGCCTTGTGCTGGTGTGTGATTCAGGCTTACGCCTAGCAGGTTTTATGCCAGTGATTTATTTTCAAGCCTATGCCTATAAGATTTCACGTTGATGTGGAAATTGAGCAAGTAAATTGATCTAAATGATCTTGTATATTCGGCCATATAGGTATGTATTTATGTAATGTTATAGTTGATCTTGTATATTTGGCCATTTAGGTATGTACTTATGTGATGATATATTTTATTTTGTATATTCGACCAAATGAGTGATGTTAGTATAAGAAGTGAAGAATGTGAGTAGATATGAGAAGTATGTTTTGGTTATATATATATATATATGAAGTTGAGTTTGATTCATGAATATATATATATTTGAATGTAAGCATACTTGGTATAATGTTATTTTGGGAATGAAAAGTTGAATGATATTATGCTAAATGAGAAATATTAGCATTCGACCAAGGTAACTTATTTGTGTAAAATTATAACATTAATGATTCAATTCAGCTTGTTTGAAATGTTTTGATTATTCTTTTAAGTTGTTTAATTTGCTTAAGGCTTACTAAGCTACGTGAGCTTACTCTGTGTGTTTTGTTACTTTGTTTATAGATTTTGGTTGTAAGTTACGAGCTTGGGGATCGTCATCGAAGTCATCCATACTATCGTCAACCTTCGGTACTTTTAAAAGTCTATTTTCGAACTTGTTGCATGTATAGGCTGGATTATGTTTTGAAATGACGAACTTTGGTTTTGTATAAAGCCATACGAAAATGGCTTAGTAATTATTCTTAGTTTTGGTTTCATGTGTGCTTATTTATAATGTTTAATGAGCTTGGTATTGATAATTCGGTTATGTTTGAATGTGGTTTGAAATCGTTTGGTTATAATGTTATATACTATAAATGAATGATGTTTGAGATAGGTCTTATATGTTCTGGAAAAGGTTAATGTTTGGGTTGATTTTGTGTGGCTGGTTCGGTTATGATATGCATGGATAAAAGTATAAGTGCATTAGGTTGTTGTATTTAGTCAATGTGTTGTAAGAGATTTAGCATCTAAGATTGTTTTGCTATATCCGAATTTGATATAAATATGTTTTGATATGTTATAACATGGTATGCAAGATTTATGTTTTGATTTTATTACAATTTTTAATTCGGCACTTGTTCCATGATATGAAATTTAGATGTGTATGTATATGAATTAATGAGATTCGGATATGCAAGGTAATGAGTTAGAAAAATGTTCCATGATGGTTTTAGTCCATTATTTGGTATAAATTCAATTGTTAAGTGTAACTTTGAAATCTATGGCAAGTATGCAATATGTATCTAGGCTTTAATAGCATATTCAAACATGTCAATATATATATTAGGTTGTATGTGTAATTTCTTGTTAAATTATGTAATAATTTTTGATTGGTTTTATTATGAGTATGTGCAAAAGATGTTATTTATGTCCAAAATTGGTGAAATTTTATAATTATATTATTAAATATATGACCATTTGGTAAAGCTGACAATATTGTTTGTATATGCTATTGAATAAAGTACTATGAAAACATTTTAAAGTGTTTAAGATATGCTAATGTAAAATAAGTTATAAATAGTTTGATTTCTTCTTAGCATACAGATAATATTGAAATGTTTTTAATATGATCTGTACATTATATTATGATTATTGAAATCGTGTTTATTATTTAATTGAATTTATGCTTTATTTATATGAATGTAACTTATATATATGTGTGGTCGTTCGTGAATGTGTTTTTAGTTAACTAATGCCTTGTAACCCTATTCCGGCGACAGATAAGGGTTAGGGTGTTACATTTTATTAGTATTAGAGCTATAGTTTAGTCGATTCTAGGACTAACGTAGCATGTGTGAGTCTAGCTATACATGCCATAAATATTATTGCGATAGTGTGATGACTTTTCAGATTTGAAAATGTGCTTTCATATAGTAAATGGATCCTGACAGAGATATAGTTGATGATGTCGAGAGTGTAGCGCCTGCTCTTGCGCAAGGGACAGCGCCAGTTAAATCTCGACCTATCTCGAGTAGCCATGAGGGGGAGGCTAAGCAAGCCTTCTATCAAATGATAAACGATTGGTTTACTCAGTATATCCGGACAAATTCGGCTGTACAACAACCTCCACCCCTGAATAATCCATCTCCGACACCTGTGGTACCTCCGATGATTTATCCAATGAGATTTAATAAGCCTCCTGTAGATAAAATCAGAAAACATGGGGTTGAAGAATTTAAAGCTAATGATGATGATGAAGCTGAGCGGGCTGAGTTGTGGCTTGATAATACTATCCTTGTGTTCGACGAGCTATCTTGTACTCCAAATGAATGTTTAAAGTGTGCCATATCTTTATTATGAGACACCGCATATCACTGGTGGAATCTACTAGTATCGGTGGTTCCAAAAGAGAAAGTGACCTGGGAATTCTTTTAGACTTAGTTCCGTAAGAAATATATCAGCCATAGATTTATTAACCAGAAATGCAAAGAATTTCTTGAATTGAAACAGGGTCGTATGACCGTAACCGAGTACGAGCAAAAATTTGTAAGACTTAGTCGATATGCTTGTGAATGTGTTTCAACCGAAGCTATCATGTGTAAAAGATTTGAAGATGGTATGAATGAAGACATTAAATTACTGGTTGGTATACTTGAAATCAAAGAGTTCGTGATGCTTGTTGAGCGAGCTTGCAAAGTCGAAGAGCTCAGGAAAGTGAAAAGAAAAGCTGATTTTAAAGCCAGAGATTCCCGTAAAAAATCATCGAGTAAGACTTTTCACTCAGCATTGAAGAAGTTTAGAGATGATTCTAGTCGATTTAAAGCTACATCAGACTTTTCTAGACGAGATCGAGATCGACCTCCTGTGAGTTCACGAGTCACTTAGATTGTTAGTGTTGGCAATGATCGGCAGAATAGACTAGAGTGTAAGCATTGTGGTAAATGGCATTCCAGAGATTGTAGATTGCATGATCGATCTTGTTTTAAATGTGGATCGATGGATCATTTTATTCGAGATTGCTCGATGTTAGCCGAGCAAAACATTGTTCAGAATGCGAGACCGAGTAACATGTTAGTACGAGGCAGACCACCCAGGCATTAGGGTAATGTGAGTGGCAGTCAGAGAGGGACGAAAGATACAACAATTCAATCTGAGGCTCGTGCACCTGCCAGGGCATATGCTATACGCGCTCGTGAGGATACTTCTTCTCCAGATGTTATTACCGGTACTTTTAATCTGTATGATATTGATGTTATTGCATTGATTGATCCTGGTTCGACTCATTCATATGTGTGTGAAACATTAGTATCCAGTAAGACTTTGCTTGTTGAGTCTACTGAGTTTGTAATTAAAGTATCGAACCCCCTAGGTCTGTGTGTTCTGGTTGACAAAGTGTGTAAAAATTGTCCGTTGATGATTCGAGATTCATGCTTTCTGGTCGATTAGATGTTGTTACCTTTCGATGAGTTCGATATAATTTTGGGTATGGATTGGTTGACTATGCACGATGCCATTGTTAATTGCAAAACAAAGACCATCGATGATGTCAGAACAACGAGATTATTCGGATTGAATCAAATGATCTGAATGGTTTACCAGGAGTAATATCTTCAATGTTAGCTTGAAAGTATGTGAGAAAAGGTTGTAAAGCTTACTTTGCTTATATGCTTGATAGTAAAGTGACTGAAAAGAAGATTGAATCTATATCAGTTGTGTGTGAGTATCCAGACGTGTTTCCTGAAGAATTGCAGGGTTTGCCAACTATCCGAGAGGTAGAGTTTGGTATTGAGTTAGTACCGGGGACGTCTCCGATTTCAATAGTTCTGTATCGGATGGCACCTACTGAATTAAAAGAGTTGAAAGCACAAATGCAAGAGTTAACAGATAGAGGTTTTGCACGATCGAGTTTCTCTCCCTGGAGTGCGCCAGTTCTATTTGTTAAAAAGAAAGATGGAACTATGAGAATGTGTATTGATTATCGTAAGCTAAATAAGGTGAATATAAAGAATAAATACCTGTTTCCACGAATTGGCGACCTATTTGATTAGTTGAAAGGAGCTTCAGTGTTTTCGAAGATAGATTTGAGATCGGGTTATTATTAGTTGCGAGTCAGAGATTCCAATGTGCCAAAAACTACTTTTTGAACGAGGTACGAACATTATGAGTTTCTAGTTATGCCGTTCGGACTTACTAATGCACCTGCTATTTTTATTGATTTGATTAATCGGATCTTCAGGCAGTATTTAGATTGGTTTGTGGTCGTGTTCATTGATGATATACTGATCCACTCCCGTAACGAAACCAAATATGTCAAGCATTTGAGACTTGTGTTACATACTTTGCGAGAAAAATAGTTGTATGTGAAGTTCAGTAAATGTGAGTTATGGTTACACGAAGTTATTTTTCTGTGACATGTTGTTTCAGCATCAGGTATTCGGGTTGATCCAAGTAAGATTTCAGCTATACTCGATTGGAAACTTCCGAGAAATGTTTCTGAAGTTAAAAGTTTTTTGGGACTTGCTGGTTACTATAGACGGTTTGTAAAAGGTTTCTCTATGATTGCAATCTCGATGACGAAGCTGCTATAGAAAGATGTTAAGTTTGAGTGGTCAAAAAAGTGCTAGAAAAGTTTTGATCAGTTGAAAGCCCTTTTGACCGAAGCTCCAGTGCTAGTTCAGTCAGAATCGGGTAAAGAATTTGTTATCTATAATGATGTATCTTTAAATGGTTTGGGCTGTGTTTTGATGCAGGAAGGCAAAGTTATAGCTTATGCCTCGAAATAGTTAAAGGCACATGAAAAGAACTACCTGACACATGATCTAGAATTGGCAACTATTGTATTCGCATTGAAAATATGGCGTCACTATTTGTTCGGTGAAAAATGTCATGTTTATTCCGATCACAAAAGTCTGAAGCATTTGATGACACATAAAGATTTGAATTTGGGATAGCGTCGATGGTTAGAATTGCTAAAAGATTACGAACTTGTGATTGATTATCATCCGGGAAAGGCTAATGTTGTTGCTGATGCTCTAAGTCAAAAAGCCCTGTCAGCTTTTCGTGCTATGAATGCACATATAGTTATGTCAGATGATGGTGCAATAATAGCCGAGTTAAAAGCAAGACTGTTATTCATTTAGCAGATTTTCGAAGCTCAGAAGGTTCATAATGATTTGATAGCAAAATGAGCCCAATATGATTCGAACATTGGTTCAGAATTTCAAGTGGATGTTGAGGGATGTTTGTGGTTCAGAAGCCGAATATGCATTCCAAGAAATACAGAGTTGATTCAAATGATTTTGAACGAAGCTCATAACAGTCGGTTATCTGTTCACCCGGGTAGTACAAAGATGTATAATGATCTGAAACAGCACTATTGGTGGCAAGGTATGAAACGAGACATTTCTGACTTTGTATCGAAATTTTTAATCTGTCAGCAAGTAAAAGCTGAACATTAGGTACCTTTTGGATTGCTACAGCCTATTATGATACTTGAATGGAAATAAGATAGAGTCACGATGGATTTTGTATCCGGTTTACCGATGACATTGAGCAAGAAAGATGCAATCTGGGTTATTGTAGATAGATTGACAAAATCTGCTCACTTTGTTCCGGTTCATACAGATTACTCGCTTGATAAGCTGGCTGAATTATATGTTTCTCAGATTCTGAGGTTGCATGGTGTGCCTATATCTATTATTTCAGATAGAGATCCGAGGTTTACATCGCGGTTTTGGAAGAAACTGCAAGATGCATTAGGTACGAAATTACATTTCAGCACTACTTTTCATCCGCAAAAAGATGGTCAGTTCGAGCGAATCATTCAGATACTTGAGGACATGTTGAGATGTTGCATTCTCGAGTTCGAAGGTACGTGGGAACGATACTTACCTCTAATTGAATTTGCGTACAATAACAACTTTCAATCGAGTATCAAAATGGCACCTTGTGAGGCTTTGTACGGTCGTAAATGTCATGCACCATTGTACTGGATTGAGCTCAGTGAAAATAAAATACACGGGGTCGATTTGATCAGAGAAACTGAACACAAAGTGAAAGTGATCCGTAAAAGTCTGAGAGTAGCATTAGATCGTCAAAAATCATACGCGGAGTTGAAACGAAAAGATATAGAGTTTCAGATCAGGGATAAAGTATTTCTAAAAGTCTCACCGTGGAAGAAAATACTCAGATTTGGTCGTAAAGGAAGGTTGAGTCCGAGATTTATTGGGCTGTATGAGATTATCGAGTGAATTGGGCCGGTTGCGTACAGATTGTTGCTGCCACATGAGTTAGAAAAGATTCATAATGTATTTCATGTTTCGATGCTTCAGCGGTATAGATCTGACCCTTCGTATGTGATTAGTCCATCAGAGATTGAGATTCAGTCAGATTTGACTTACGAGGAAGAACCGATTCGTATTCTGGCTCATGAGATTAAAGAGTTACGAAATAAGAAAATTCCATTAGTTAAAGTACTGTGGCATAAACACAGAGTTGAGGAAGCAATGTGGGAGCCAGAGGATACAATGAAAGAGTGTTATCCGAACCTACTCACCGGTAAGATTTTTAGGGACAAATCCCTAAAGGGGGAGAGTTGTAACAGTCCGATTTAGACCCTAATCAGAACAGTGGTTTTGGGACCATGAATTCGAGTCAAAAAAATATTTAAATATTATTTTTCGTGTTTATTACATGTGAATTTGCATGTGTGAAAGTTTCGTATGAAAATTTGATTGTTTGTGTGCTTAATTTAATAAAAGGGTTTAATTGCATAAGTTGAAAAATAGATAGTTTATTGTATAAGAACCAATTTGTTAATGGCTTTGTAAATTGAAGTATTTAAGTTGCAAATAAACCTTTAGACTATGTGATTGCCGAATGCGTCCATATTAAGTATGTTTTATTAGTTGTTTTAAAAGGTTAAATATGTAAAATGGTTAATAATGTTATATAACATAAAACATAAAATAATTAAAAGCCATTGTTCATTCTTTGCATGACCGAATATAAAAGAAAAGAAAAAGAAACAAGAGTTCCTTAGGTTCGGCCATTGTTGGAGCTTGATTCAAGGTAAGTTTTAGCTCGATTTTTGATAATTTTTACGTTTTTGAGATCGTTGCTTCAAGTACTATCCGACCCATGCTTGAATTTCTGATTTTGATGCATATTTTGAGTTACGCCATTGATGAATATTTGTGTTTTGTGATGTTTGATGATGAAATATCAAAAATATGTTTTAGATTAACATGTTTTGTATTGGAGTTTTTGAAGATTTTGAGTAATTAGAACTAAATTGCAAAAAATAATAAATTGAGGGACTAAAATGTGAAATAGATAAAATATATGGACTAGTATAAGTATATGGAAAATTTGGCCCAACTATGTTGTTGTGAGATTTTGTGTATTTTGTGTTTTATACAATTAGGACTAATTTGTAAAAGTATGAAATATCAGGGGTAAAATGGTAATTTTCCGATTTATGTGTTATTGGATTAAATTGAATGAAATTGTGTTTAAATGAGGTTAATTTGAAATTATGGCTTAGTAATTATTCTTAGTTTTGGTTACATGTGTGCTTATTTATAATGTTTAATGAGCTTGGTATTGATAATTCAGTTATGTTTGAATGTGGTTTGAAATCGTTTGGTTATAATGTTATATACTATAAATGAATGATGTTTGAGATATGTATTATATGCTTTGGAAAAGGTTAATGTTTGGGTTGATTTTGTGTGGCTGGTTCGGTTATGATATGCATGGATAAAAGTATAAGTGCATTAGGTTGTTGTATTTAGGCAATGTGTTGTAAGAGGTTTGGCATCTAAGGTTGTTTTGCTATATTCGAATTTGATATAAATATGTTTTGATATGTTATAACATGGTATGCAAGATTTATGTTTTGATTTTATTACAATTTGTATTTTGGCACTTGTTCCATGATATAAAATATGGATGTGTATGTATATGAATTAATGAGATTCAGATATGCAAGGTAATAAGTTAGGAAAATGTTCCATGATGGTTTTAGTCCATTATTTGGTATAAATTCAATTGTTAAGTGTAACTTTGAAATCTATGGCAAGTACGCAATATGTATCTAAGCTTTAATAGCATATTCGAACATGTCAATATATATATATTAGGTTGTATGTGTAATTGCTTGTTAAATTATGTAATAAGTTTTGATTGGTTTTATTACGAGTATGTGCAAAAGATGTTATTGATGTCTGAAATTGGTGAAAGTTTATAATTATATTATTAAATATATGACCATTGGGTAAAGTTGACAATATTGTTTGTATATGCTATTGAATAAAGTACTATGAAAAACATTTTAAAGTGTTTAAGATATGCTAATGTAAAATAAGTTATAAATAGTTTGATTTCTTCTTAGCATACGAATAATATTGAAATATTTTTAATATGATCTGTACATTATATTATGATTATTGAAATCGTGTTTATTATTTAATTGAATTTATGCTTTATTTATATGAATGTAACTTATATATATATATATGTGCGTGTGTGGTTGTTCCTGAATGTGTTTTTAGTTAACTAATACCTCGTAACCCTGTTCTGGCGACAGATACTGGTTAGGGGTGTTACAGACATGTGGAGAGATAAAGGAATGTTGAGCTATGCTCTATTCAATGGGACATTTTGGCGTAAAGGAGAGTGTTTAGCTCATGCTACACTTATGGGACATGTTAAGGATTCTTTGAGTCTTCCTGAGGTGTGATAAGGAGATCCACATATCCAAAAGATAAAATAAGTAAGTTAAGACAATTACAAGAACATATTTTATGTTCCTTAACCATTTTGATAAGACAAGCATGTGAGTATCTTTCATGCTATATAAGATTTGTTCTCAAACAAGAACAAGGTAAGCTTTTAAGTATGATTTTCAATAAGTACACGCAAAACTTTTTTCAAACTTATATGATTTTATGACAAGCAAGTTTTGTGAACTAGGTCTCGTACCTTTACAACGAACCTAACATGCGCTACAAATTTTCAAACTAAGTATTTTTTCTGTCTTAAACTCTATATTTTGAGCATACACTGATGATTCTTGATTATTCACTAAGTTCGCAATGAACTCACCTACTCTTCTCTTACTTCGTAGGTAAGTAGGCCATAGATGGCAATGGCGAGGTAGATTACTTGGCGAGGCTCATCCCTGAACAGATGTCAGCGAACTTGGGAAATAGGCTATGGGGTTTTTGATAACTCTTGAAAAGAGTTATATTTCATACCTTTAGACCTAGCTGATTTCTTGTACTTGGGTACATTTAGTGGAATTTTAGGACATTTTATTAGTATCTTTATCATTTGTAATAGGTGTTTGGACTGTGTTTACATGTTAGATACTTTTAATTTCATGTGGAAGGGTTGTGTTTGGTGGTTTGGCAGGTTCAGGATTTGGAGAAAGAAATAAATGAGTTAAGGTTTGCTGGGGCAAAAGGTTGGGTAATTTGCCACATTGTATGCCATGGCAATTTAGGGAGATGAACGAGTCAATACTCATCGCAGGCCAGTTCCAGCTCAACTCTACTTGTACTAGAAAAGTCTGACTAGAAAAGAGGAAAAGATATCGTGGGTTGTTGGAGCTATTCTAGGAGGAAAAATCCTATAAAAAGCTGAAGGAAGAAGCCCTAAGTGTGGAGATTCAAAGGCAATAATAGAGGGTAGCGGCTGAGTAGAGATGAAAAGTAGAGACCGATGGTAGTCCCTTTTAGCCATCAAAGGACATTGTGCTATTGGATTGAGGATTGATTTGGTGACAACTATCTTCCCAAGTTCTGCCATTATTTCTTATTCCATTTTTCATGAATTGAATTGATCACAATGATGTTGGGTGTTATTTCAAACTTGAATTTTAATTGCCGACTTATAAGCTAAATCTCTTAGGGTTAGGATTACATGATGAAACTTTTATTTTCTTTAATAGTTGACGCTTGTGTTTGATTTAATCTACTATTTCATTCAATTGTATTGATTTTCTAAGTGTTTGCGTACATTCCTTAAGCATAGATGAATGTATAGTATGCCTATAAAACTGAATCTAATTCTGCAGAGGTTGGATTAGTTAGACCATAATTGAATGATATGAGCAATTACTTGACAAATACTTGTAGTTTGAGATTTTTCTTTTGAAAGAAGTAGGTCACTTTTGGTCTCTTCTGAGAAATAGATTGAGTACAATTTTGTTAAGGCATTACTAAAAGTAAGGGCAGATTCTTAGTAATCCCAACCATCCAAATCAATATTGTAGACCTTCTATCCAATGCCACAATATCTTTGCCATAACATCCTTAGTTATTTATTTATTCGTGCACATATTGTTCATGTAATTATTCTCATCATTACCATTACATATTTTTACCATTACATATTTTTACTCTTACTTTGCTTTAGCATTTTCCCATATCAGTCCGTATACAATTCGCACTCATCCTTATTATTGTAATCTATCACTGCATACTTAACTTGGTTTTGCCATAACATTAATCATTATCATAACTTGACCAGTTCTAGACCTAATTTGATCCTTATGGAGACGATCTCACTTATCACTTTATTACTTGATTCGACGTGTATACTTGCACAATTCACATATCATATTCACACGTGAAAAGTTTTTGGCACTGTTACCGGGGATTGACAATTTGGTGTAATTTGGTTTGGTTATTTTACTTAATTTCATTAGTTTATTTTGTGTACTCTAATTCTTATAGGTTTTCCGTCAGTGTAGGAGAAGAGGCATTCCTGATGAATATCCTTTTGACCCAGAGATTGAAAGAACTTTACAAAGAAGACAGAAAGAATTGTGGAAAATGACTAGGAATAGGAATGATCCTGGTCTCAATGATAATTTGAATGGTCAAGATGCTAATCCTCCTGTTCGTATAGTAATACATGGTATGAATGATAATTTGAATGGTCAATGCGCTAATCCTCATGTCCGTAGGGTGATAGATGATCGAGATAGACCAATCCAAGAGCATGTTGTGTCAATCTTGGATGATCTGAATCCAGGGATAGTCAGACCACAAATACAGGTTCAGCAGTTTCAGCTGAAACCATTAATGTTTCAGATGTTGCAAATAGTAGGACAGTTTGTTGGGTTACCCACTAAAGATCCAAGACTAAATTTAAGAATTTTTCTAGAAGTCTATGACTTGTTTAGACAATAATGTCTGTTTGAAGATGCTTTACAACTTAAACTGTTTCCATATTCTTTAACAGATTGTGCAAGAGTGTGGCTGAATGCGTTGCCATTGGGAATAGTTGCATCACGGAATGGTCTTAGCCAGAGGTTTTTGTTACGATATAATCCTCCAAATATGAATGCCAAGCTTAGAAATGACATCATATCTTTTCATCAATCGAATGATGAACCGCAATATGAAACTTAGGAACGATTTAAAGACTTAATTTCGATGTGTCTGATGCATCGATTTCAACACTGGACTCAGATGAAATTATTCTATAATAGGCTGAATGCACATACGAGGATGGTAATTGATGCTTCTACCAATGGTACTTTGTTGGATAGATCTTATAATGAAGCATATGAGATTTTGGAAAAGATTGCCAACAATGATTATCAAATCCTACCACATGAGTTAGAACGGGCAAAAGAGCTAACAGTACTATGGAGCTGAATGCAATCACCTCATTGACAGCCCATGTATCTTCTTCGGCTAATATGGTTAAAAAAATGAAAAGGCCTACTGCAGTTTAAGAGATGAAATCAACCGAGCTATTGTGTGTTTATTATGGTGAAGATCATGTGTTCAATAAATGCCCATCAAACCTAGCATCTGTGTGTTACATGGATAATTTTAATCAAAAAGTAGTCCTTATTCCAACACCCATAATCTAGTATGGAAGCAACATTTGAACTTTAGTTAGAATAATCAAGGTGTGAAGAATTTTAACAATGCAGCAAGATAGAATACCAACAATGCACCACTTGGATATAATCAACCTATGCCAAGGTAAAATGTCCAACAAGGTCAGGCATCGAGATCATCATTTATTGAAGCCTTGATGAAGGAATATATGGCTAAGAATGATGTTGTAATTAAAAGTCAAGTTGTGTCTCTCCGAGCTCTTGAGAATCAAGTGGGGGCAAATAGCAAATGCTTTAAATTCGAGACCACAATAAGCATTGCCAACCGATACCGAGAGTTCAAGATCACAAAGGAAAGAACAGTGCAAGGTTATCACTCTTAGAAGTGGAACTTAGCTTGATGACATTACTCAAGATGCCACAGTAGGAGAGGATAATTGGAATAACAACCATGTAATTATCCTAGAGTCATTTGACAAACAAACTGAACTTAAAAAGGGTAAGCAACAAAATGCTATGGTAGAATTAGATCAGGTTGTCAACTGAAATGCCATGACAAAATAATATCAGCAACATGAAGGACGACCACCTTTAACTTTTCCTTAGTGATTTCACAATTCCAAGTAGGAAATTCAATTCAAAAGGTTTTTGGAGGTTTTAAAACAACTCAATATCAATATATCACTAGTAGAAGCTTTGGAGCAAATGCCCAACTACGTGAAATTTATGAAAGATATATTGTCAAAGAAGCGCAGATTGAGAGAATTTGAGATTGTTGCTCTCGCTGAAATGTGCATAGCAATGTTGACAAATAAATTACCTCCTAAGTTAAAGGACCTAGGGAGTTTCACTATCCCATGTTCAATTGGAAATTATTATGTTGGTAAGGCGTTTTGTGATCTAGGAGCAAATATAAATCTAATGCCTATGTCTATTTTCAAGAAGCTAGGAATTGGAAAATCAAGACCTACTACAGCTATATTGTAATTGGTTGATCGATCCTACGCATATCCGGAAGGTAAAATTGAAGATGTTCTGGTAAGAGTAGATAAATTTATCTTTCCTATGGATTTATTTCTTTTAGAATATGAAGTTGACCAAGATGTGTTGATTAGTCTTGGAAGACATTTTCTTGCGATTGGTAGGACTTTAATTGATGTACCAAAGATGAGCTGACCATAAGGGTAAATGATCGGCAAGTTACCTTCAATGTATTTAATGATTTGAAATGTGCCGATGTTAATGACGAATGCCACATCGTTAGGTTAATAGAAACAACGGTGGAGGAGTTCACCAGATGTTGCCATAATAATTTTGACAGTGATAAAGACTCACTTGAACAAAGTGATACAATATGTTTTGAGGAATTCAGTGAATTTATGACTGCCAAACAGATAGTGGATAGACCAAGAAAGAGGTTTGAACCTTTTCATTTTTCAAATCAACCTTTCAATAGAGGAACCTTTCACACCGGAGTTAAAACCTTTACCGCAACATTTGAAGTAAGCATATTTGGGAGACAATAGTACTTTATTGGTAGTAATTTCTGCAGAGTTAACACCCGAGCAAGAGGCAAGGTTGTTAGAAGTTCTTTAGCAATTTAAGAAAGTATCCGGTTGGACATTGGCTGATATAAAGGGAATTATCCCTATATTCTTCATTCATAAGATCTTGTTGGAGGACTGCCCTAGCAATTCCATTGAACAACAGTGAAGACTGAATCCAATCATGAGAGAAGTTGTCAAGAAAAAGAGTATTAAGGGGCTTGATGCTCGCATTATTTACCCGATTTCGAACAGCTCATGGGTGAGTCCTGTACAATGTGTACCCAAGAAAGGAGGTGTCACAGTGGTAAGTAATGACAACAATGAGTTCATACCAACTCACACTGTTACGGGATGGTGAGTATGTATGGGTTAGCACAAGCTTAACAAGGCAACGAGAAAATGCCATTTTCTCGTACCATTTATTGATCTGATGTTGGATAGGTTAGCTGATAAAGCTTTCTACTTTTTTTGGATGGTTATTCAGGATATAATCAGATTGCCATAACCCTCAATGGCTAAGAGTAGACAACTTTCACATGTCCATATGGCACTTTTGCGTTCAGACGGATGCCGTTCGGGTTATGTAATGCCCCAACAAATTTTTGACGTTGTATGATGGTCATATTCTCTGACATGGTGGAAAATCTTCTTGAAGTCTTTATGGACGATTTTTCTGTGTTTGGGAATGATTTTGAGGATTGTTTGAAAATTTTGGAATTGGTTCTATGTCATTGTGAAGGCACAAATCTTTTAAATTGGGAAAAATGTCACTTCATGGTTGGTGAAAGAATTCTCCTAGGGCATAGGATATCATAAAAAGGAATTGAAGTGGATAGAGTAAAAATTGAAGTGATAGGAAAATTTCCACCTCCCTCTAGTGTCAAGGGTATTAGAAATTTTTTAGGTCATATAGGTTTTTATAGAAGATTCATTAAGGATTTTTTGAAGATGTGTAAAACTTTGTGCACTTTGTTGGAGCAAAATAGACCTTTCAATTTTGATGAATAGTGTTTGGTAACCTTTGAAGAGTTAAAGAAAAAACTTATAGCAACAACGATTGTAGTAGCTCCAGAATGAACACTACCTGTTGAACTCATGTGTGACACCAACGATTATGCTGTGGGGGTCATGCTAAGGTAAAGGAAAGAAAAAATACTGCGGGTAATATACTATGCTAGTAGAACCTTATCGAAAGGACAGCTTAATTACACCACTACGAAAAAGGAGTTATTGGTTGTGGTGTTCGCATTTGAAAACGGTGTACATACTGTTAGTAGTGGACTACGTCTCTAAGTGGGTCGAGGCTATTGCTCTTCCTACTAATGATGCAAGGTTAGAAATGATGTTTTTACATAAGAACATTCTTACAAGATTTGGTACACCTAGAGCCATTATTAGTGATGAGGTGTCTAGCCAATGCTTTGCATCGATATGGGGTGAAACATAAGATTGTTGCGACGTATCACACCCAAACAAACAGACGAGCTGTATTTCGATTAGAGAAATTAATTTTTTTATAGAAAAAGTGGTGAATCCTTCTCGTAAGGACTGGTCTACTAAATTGGATGAAGCTTTATGGGTGTATCGTATCGCATATAAAACTCCGCTGGGGATGTCACCTTTTAAGCTTGTCTATGGTAATCCATGTCACCTTCATGTTGAACTAGAGCACAAAAGATTTTGGGTTATTAAGAAACTGAACATGGATTGGGTTGCTGCTGGCCACAAAAGGTTGTTAGAATTGAATGAAATAGATGAGTTTTGAGCACAAGCATATGAGAATGCTAAGCTGTACAAGGACAAGTCCAAGAGTTGGCATAATAAGAGAATCATGTCGCGACAATTTGAACCAGGACAGCAAGTGTTGTTATTTAACTCTTGGCTCAAATTGTTCCCAAGTAAATTAAAGTCTTGCTGGTCAGGTCCTTTTGAAGTAGCCCAAGTGTATCCTCATAGAGCTATTAATACCAAGACTTGAAAACGGGGGTCACATTTAAGGTTAATAGGAAATGCTTAAAACACTACTGGGATGCCCATGTGGATCGAGACAAGAATTCCATTGATATCCGAGATGTTTGAGCTAACAATTTCTTTTATCTTTCTTTTCTTTAATTACTTTACTTTAATTTTATTTTTAGTACTTATTTAATATTGTTTTCATTTCTGTTTTTATTTTTGAAAATTCTTCCACGATTTTCAATTACAAAATAAAAAAAATTTGAACTGAGCAATGGTGATATTAAGAGAAGGTTTTCATAGCATTATGAGGAACTGGGTAGTGGACAATGTGAGGTTGATCAAGTAGATAAGTCCATTGGGAAAGATTTTTTTTTAGTTGGGCCAATTCTGTTATTGGGTGAGCCCATAGAAGGGAAGTTAGACTTTTTGGGATTAGGGCATTTCACATTTTTCCCTCATAAAGTCCTTTTAAGTTTCTTCTTTCCTCCTCCATGTCATACAACTTCCCTAGCACATTTCACTTTGGATGAACTGTCACCACTATCCTTGTATTTCCCTCTTCTTAACCGTTCACGTCTCTTAAGTTTCTTTTAAAGTTTTCATTATTATTATTTTTTTTCTCTTCAATCTCTTCGACTTTTTTCACTATATACTCCAAAATTTATTCTAGTTTTCTCCAATGGCTTGTGTCAAAACTGCTTCAAAAACTGCTAAATCATCGATGGCTGGTGCTACTTAGCCAAAGACATTCTTTAACACTGTTGCAGCCATGAGATATAATAGTAACATCGTGAAACGACCTTTCTGTTTTGAGCAAGGCTTCTGGTTTAAAGATGAACCATATATAGGATACGAAGTGTCTTCAATAGTGGAAAAGCATGGGTGTAATATTTTTTGTTTGCACCCTGAATATGTTTTAGGAAAAATTGTAACATCCTGATTTTCGGGATTATCGCGATTCTTGATATTTTAGGTAAGTTTCTAAAATTTGGTATGTGATTATGGAATTTATAATTTAAGTATGTAAATGGGCTTATGGAAGGCCTATGAGTTGGCCAAAACCCGGTAGAATTTTTAAATTTTGGACTTAGGAGTTAGGGGCTCTGGCGAGGTGCCCTTATATAAAGTTGTGGGTAAAATGTATCACAAAAAGAGCTTTAGTAAAGTGGCAAGGGTGACCTCACTAAGCTCCTAAAAAGGTGGCGTGTGGAGCATAGAGGAAGACCTGGGTTCGATTCCCTGTGTTGGCAAATAAGAGTATTTATTTTTAAGTGCGGGAAGGGTAAGTGTTGGAACCTAAGTGGATCTTTGTAAAAGGAGAGTTGGATTAAGTCAAATGCATAGATTAAGGAGGGATAAGGGGAGAGATTTTAGGGATTTGATATGGAGATAGAGTTGGCCGAATAAGGGAGATTGGAGAGGGATTTTTGTGAGAGGGGTTTTAGTTAGGGATTTTCGGCACTTAGGTATTGGTGTGCCGTTTTCTCCTTTGAGGTTAGTCTTCTTCTCTCTTTTTCTTTTTGCAGCCGAACCTACCATCTCTTCCGCCATCTTTTCTTCTTTCTCTTTCTTTCAAACCAGCCCATTATTTCCCTGCATTCACCCATTATTTCTTTCCTTAATCTCTACTTCACAAATACTGCAAAAAGCCAAAAATCAAATGAGGATAGGGTGGTGTCGAATCTTTGTGACCAGCAACCTTTTCTTTCCTTTTCAATTGTTGGCGTTCAATTCCTTTACCTTTTAGGTGTACAGATTCTAGAGAAGAAATACTGTGGTAAGCGCTCAAACTCTAAACAATTCCTAGAGTAACTTTTGGCCAAAAGCCGAAACCCCATAATTTAGGGAGATGGCCGAATATGGGTATAGGCCTTATGGGGTCTTCTTTTAATATTTTTGTGGTTTATTTAGTGAAGGAGCAGCAAGGTGTAGTGTCGACTTGAAATAGCTTGGATCACCGGAGTGGCTAGGCCTAGTCATCAATCGCGGCAAGGTAAGATTCCTAAGGCCATTATGGATGGTGGTCGAATGTGTAAGTATTAATATTAGATGATTTCTGGTTTAGTTCAATTATGGGAAGCTGATTATTAATGATGGATTATAGGAGAAATCGTGTAGGAGATCTCGTCAAGGAATATCACCAAACAGGTGTGTAACGAACCCTTTTTCATAGCTTAAAGCGATAAATGCCGAAAAGTCGAAATACCAAAATTTTGGCATTTCGAGGACTTGCGAGCAAGCGAACGCTCACTAGTTCGTTAGAATTGATGAGATGATGATCGGGAACAATGGAAACGGTAAGAACGGGATTTCTGGCATTCACGGTAAGTTGGGCCTCGAGAGGCTAAAATCGGGCCCAATGGGCTTTCAAGCCCATTTGGGTAAAATTGGTAGAAACTGAAAATCTATTAAATTACGCGTTAAGACTAGTAATACCAATATGGAATATAGGCTAAATGGGCCTAGATGACTAATCGGCTATGTAGGGCCCGTTAGGGGTTTTTAGCCCAATAACTCGGTTTCGTTAAAAATGGGCTAGATTCATGGGGTAAAACAACCAAATAGTTAGTAATCGATAATGAACATGGAGAATCCCTAATACTTAGTAGGATTACGAAATTACCCTTATAATGTGAAAATGACCGTTTTGCCCCTAGGTAAAATGACCATTATTCCCCTAGGGTTTATATATGAACTTAATGCATGGGATTTTGATAAACATGGTATGAATGATATGCACATGACATGTATGATATGCACATGATATGTATGATATGCACATGAGATATTCATAAATGCATTGGGTTGGGTTTTTATATGGATGGAGGAAGTGCAAAAGGGCTTATGCCCCAGTTATTAAAGGGCTTATGCCCCAGTTATGAAAAAGGGCTTATGCCCCAGTTATTAAAGGGCTTATGCCCCAGTTATTAAAAGGGCTTTGCCCTGGTTATTAAAAGAGGCTAGACCTCCAGTGATATGATAACGCAGCTATGCTGCCAGTGGAGAGTTATGGCAGGGTGGGTTGAGTTAATCCCCACATGGTGTGTTGGTTGGTACGGGTGGAGAGTAGCGGATGATGGGTTGAGTAGTCTCCCCAATTGGGCTTGCATTCTTTCATTGGCATTACATGTGATATTGAAATGGGCCTATGGGCCATATCGTTTACAGTAAAGGCTTCGGCCTAGTAAAATGAAATATGAAAAGGGCGACGGCCCAGTACATGTTGAGATTGGATTTGGGCTTCGGCCCAACAGGCTGTTATTGTTTTAGGCTCTGAAAGGGGCTTGTTGCACACTGAGATTCCAAACTCACCCCCTTTCCTTAACCTTGCAGGTGAGCCTTGATGTGGGGACTTGGGCCGGAGGGGATTCAGAGAGGCCACGGTGATCGTCTCGGACTTTTAATTAAGCGTTGGTTTTCTTTAAATTTGCTTTAATAATTATTTATTTTGGGGTTGTAATAAGGCCATCTTAACTTTTCTTTTATTTCTTTTCGGGATTATTTTATTTTTAATAACTTTAAAACTGGTTGATAATTATTCAAATGGGCTAGACTTAGGACGTGTTTTCAAAACGATACTTGCTTTCAAAATATCTCACGCCACGACTAATCAACTTATTAAAGATGTCCATTTAAGCAAATTTAAACTTGATATAACAAAGTGTGGCTATGGTTGTGGGCATGTCTAGGATTGGATCCAATCAAAGAGCTTGGTACTTAAGCAGCCTTCATGGCTCACCTCCTCTGTTTCGGATACCTACCTGGTGCCCAGCTTCCATACACTTTGTTAACTCAACAAAATATATGGTTTTTAAACCACTAAAACGGAACGTGGGTTTTCAACTCCAATGTGGCACGTCAGATTCGGCCGTAACGACTGGGCCGGGTTTGGGGTGTTACATTTAGTGGTATCAAAGCCAAGTTTCAACAACTCGGTTGTGGATCGGGTCCAAAAATCTTTTTGAAAACTTAGGCCCAAGAAGGGTATTTTTGGAAATGGTTCTTTTCAAAGATGTTTTACAAGGTATACATGGTAAAATGGTTCAAGTTTCCTGGTTTTTAAAACAGGGCTAAAATCAAGAGTTTCAAAACAAGGGTCTTACAAGGGTGTTTCAAAATCAAATTTCTAAATTTCTATTTCCTATGACTAAAAATATGGTTTTTGGAGTTTTTTTTAATGGATTGGAGAAAGAAGTGGCGCACTGAATCCCTGGCACCAAGTCTGTAAGTATACTCTTTTTACGATATATGATAATGAAATGATATTAGGAATAGTGCTGAGAATCTACTATGATGCTGTAGATAGGGTAAGACTGTGAAACGGTAGAAATGAGACTGTAGCTGGATTACGACAATACGAAAACAACTCTTGAACTACTACATTTCCATAAGACATTTTCTTAATAAACAGTGGAACATTATACTATTTTCATAAAAATTCGTAAACCAGATAAATCGATATGAGTACAAGAAGAGTTCGTGGACGAGGCCGCGGACGTGGTCGTAGAAGGGTGCAAGCTGAATCTTCATCCTCAGGGCATAGGCCAGCTGAGGAGGCATCTGTGCCTCAAGCAACAGAGACTGGGTCTTATGATCGGGCTGCGGGGGATGATGCTTTGTCTCAAGCCATGTTAAGGGTTTTAGAGAGAGTTGCTGTAGCTAGTATTGGGACAATGAATAGGGGGTCTATATCGGAGCGACTCCGGGCCAACGGAGCAGAAGTATTTAGGGGTGTATCGGGAGTAGCCCCAAATGTGGCAGATATTGGCTAGAGGCAACAGAGCGGATCATGGACGATCTAGACTGCTCAGTGGAGCAAAAGCTGAAAGGTGCAGTGTCGCTGCTACGTGACGAGGCATATCGATGGTGGATCACCGTAAGGGAAAGTACCCCAATTGAGCAGGTAACTTGGGAATTGTTCAAAACTGCTTTTAAAGGGAGGTATGTTGGAGCAAGCTATATGGATGCTCGTCGGAAGGAATTCTTGAATTTGACTCAGGGTGATAAGACTGTAGCAGAGTATGAGGCAGAATTTTTGAGGCTGAGTCGATATGCTAGTGGGATAGTGGCAACTGAATATGAGCACAGTGTACGATTTGAAGATGGTCTCCGCAATGAGCTTAGGATATTGATAGCTCCACAGAGGGAGCGTGGTTTTGCTGCATTGGTAGAGAAGGCTAAGATAGCGAGGAGGTGAAGTCGATCGAGCGGCGGAATCGTGAGAAGGATCGACCCGATTCAAGAGGGATTTTAGACCCTCAAGTGCCACGAATCGAAATGTTAAAAGAGCAAGGATGGAGGAATCGGTTCGAGTAGTTCCAGTAAATACTTATAGACCGCAGGCTTGTAGGGACTGTGGTAAGGTGCATATGGGGGAATGCTGGAAACGAACTGGAGCATGTTTTCGTTGTGGGTCGAAGGAGCATAAGTTCAGAGAATGTCCCCGGAGAACAGCTCAGGAATTAGCGACGGAACAAAGGGATGACCAACCACGACGAGGAGGACCACCACCACAGAGGGGTCGAGGGCAAGGCAGAGGTGGCAATGGTAATGGACGAGGACGAGGGGCACCTGGCAGGGGTGTTGGACATGCTTGAAGCTCGACAATGGCGTTGGTTTATCTTTGCCGACGACGTCGTGAGGAGGGTGACGCTCCTGATGTTATAACTGGTACGTTCTTCATTCATAGCAAGCCTTACACTTCTTTAATTGATGTGGGTTCCACTCACTCATATGTTGCTTGTGATGTATCTAGGGCATTGGGTATGCTTCCTGAGGAGACTGTGAGTGGGGTATCAGTGATAAGTCCTTTAGGACACTCAGTCAAGGTAGATAAACTCTTTAGGGCGGTGCCTCTAGAGACACAAGATAAGATATTCAAAGGGGATTTGATGGAGCTGCCATTTGGGGATTTTGATCTTATTTTGGGTATGGACTGGCTAACTAAACATAGGGCAACATTGGATTGTCTTTGCAAAGAGAATGGTGCTAAAGCTCATCAAGGATGAAGAGATAATGGTCATAGGGGAGCGAAGGAACTACTTGTCCAATGTTGTTTCAGCTTTAAGAGCCGAGAAGTTGATTCGGAAAGGTTGTAAGGCGTTTTTAGCAGTAGTGAATCAAGTTGAACCAGAGGGGACGACTGTGGAGTCAGTTAGGACCATCAAGGAATTTCAAGATGTATTTCCAGAGGAACTTCCTGGATTACCCCCGAACAGGGAAGTTGAGTTTGGAATTGACTTGTTGCCTAGAACAGCCCCTATGTCCATTGCGCCTTATAGGATGGCACCAAAGGAGTTGGTAGAATTGAAAGCTCAAATTTAGGAACTATTGGATAGAGGGTTTATACGACCAAGTTTTTCCCCGTGGGGCGCACCAGTGCTGTTCGTAAAGAAGAAAGATGGGACCATGCGGATGTGCATTGACTATCGGCAGTTGAATAAACTGACGATAAAAAAACAAGTATCCCTTGCCAAGAATTGACGATCTATTCGACCAACTGAAAGGAGCCTCGGTATTTTCTAAGATCGATCTTCGGTCAGGATATCATCAGTTGAGAGTCAAAGAAGTGGATATTCATAAGACGGCATTCAGAACTCGATATGGTCATTACGAGTTTCTGGTGATGCCTTTTGGTTTGACTAATGCACCGGCAGCTTTCATGGATTCAATGAATCGGGTTTTCCAGCCATACTTAGATCGGTTTGTAGTCGTTTTTATTGATGATATCTTGGTGTATTCGGAAACGGAAGAGAAGCATGATGAACATCTTTGTGTTGTGCTGCAAGTGTTAAGGGAAAAGCACCTTTATGCAAAGTTTAGTAAATGTGAGTTTTGGCTAAAGGAAGTAACTTTTTTGGGGCATGTTGTGTCTGCCGAGGGAATCAAGGTAGACCCTCGAAAGATTGAGGCAATTCTGGAATGGAAGCCACCAAGGTCAGTAGCTGAAATCTGAAGTTTCCTGGGGTTGGCAGGTTATTACCGAAGGTTTGTGGAAGGATTTTCTGTGTTGGCGGCACCGTTAACGAAACTTATAAAGAAGGGAGCACCGTTCGTTTGGACAGATAAGCAACAAGAGGCTTTTGAGAAGTTAAAGAAGGTTCTGACAGAAGCGCCAGTGTTGATTCAGCCAGAGTCTGGTAGGGATTTCACTGTGTACAGCGATGCATCACATGTCGGTTTGGGCTGCGTGTTGATGCAAGAGGGTAAAGTGGTCGCTTATGCTTCACGACAGCTTAAGCCTCATGAGGTAAACTATCCTACGCATGACTTGGAGTTGGCAGTGGTAATTTTCGCACTTAAGATATGGAGGCATTACTTGTATGGGGAGAAATGCATCATCTATACGGATCACAAGAGTCTTAAGTACTTGCTGACTCAAAGGAACCAACCTTAGGCAGCGAAGGTGGATAGAGCTGTTAAAGGACTATGACTGTTCGATTGAGTACCATCCAAGTAAGGCAAATGTCGTGGCGGATGTATTAAGTTGAAGGACTGTGGCAGAATTGAAGGCAATGTTTGCTCGCTTAAGTTTGTATGACGATGGAAGCTTATTGGCAGAATTACAAGTGAGACCAACTTGGGTGGAACAGTTAAGAAGCAACAGATTGGAGGATGAGTCGTTGATTCCTCGGTTTCAAAGAAGTTGAGAAGAGGAGAATCCGGACTTTGGGTTAAATAGCGAGGGAGTTCTTTGTTTTCGAGGAAGAATTTGTATGCCGAAGGACTCGAACTTGAGGTTGATGATTTTAAAAGAGGCACATAATGGACCTTGTGCTATGCACCCAGGAGGGAATAAGTTGTATCGAGACTACGAGAGCTATATTGGTGGCCTGGGCTTAAGCGAGAAGTAACCGAATTTGTGGGGAAATGTTTGACGTGTCAGCAAGTGAAGGCCGAGCATCAACTGCCTTCAGGATTATTACAACCAGTAAAAGTACCACTTTGGAAGTGGGAAAGGGTAACGATGGATTTTGTAAGTGGATTGCCGTTGACACCCTCCAAGAAAGACTCAGTTTGGGTAATTGTGGATAGGCTCACGAAGTCTGCCCATTTCATACTTGTCCGAACCGATTACTCACTACAAAAGCTGGCCAAGTTGTATGTGGCGGAGATAGTACGGTTACATGGGGTGCCAGTATCGATAATTTCTGACAGAGACCCAAGGTTTACATCTTGGTTTTGGCAGAAGTTACATGAGGCGTTGGGAACGCGATTAGATTTTAGTACGGCTTTTCACCCTCAGTCGGATGGGCAGTCAGAGAGGGTCATTCAGATTTTAGAAGACATGTTGAGAGGCTGTGTTATCGAATTTAGAGGCAGTTGGGAGGACTATTTGCCATTGGTAGAGTTCGCGTATAACAACAGTTTCCAAGCAAGTATCCAGATGGCTCCTTATGAGGCACTATATGGGCGAAGGTGTCGTTCGCCCACTTGTTGGACGGAGTTGGGAGAAAGGCAAGTCCTTGGGCCAGAGCTGGTAACAGATGCCGAAGACAAGATTAAGGTGATCAAGAACCGGTTAAAGGAGGCAGCGGATCGACAAAAGTCTTATGCCGATCTGAAGCGTAAGGATATTGAATATGCAGTTGGGGACATGGTCTTCTTGAAAGTTTCGCCTTGGAAGAAGATATTGAGATTTGGTAAGAAGGGCAAGTTGAGTCCACGGTTTATTGGGCCTTATCGAATTGTTAAACGGATAGGGCCGGTGGTTTATCAGCTAGAGTTACCTCCAGAACTGGATCGTATTCACGATGTTTTTCATGTGTCCATGCTAAGGCGATATCGTTCTGACCCAACTCACATCGTACCAGTCGCAGAAATCGAAGTACAGTCAGATCTGACTTTTGAAGAAGAACCTGTGCAAATACTTGATCGCAATGTCAAAGTGTTGAGAAGGAAGTCAGTCCCATTAGTAAAGGTACTTTGGAGGAACCATGGCAAGGAAGAAGCTACTTGGGAGACCGAAGAGGCAATGCGTCAGCAATACCCTCAACTGTTTGGATCAGGTAAATTTCGAGGCCGAAATCTCTTTAAGGGGGGTAGAGTTGTAACATCCTGATTTTCGGGTTTATCGTGATTCTTGATATTTTAGGTAAGTTTCTAAAATTTGGTATGTGATTATGGAATTTATAATTTAAGTATGTAAATGGGCTTATGGAAGGCCTATGATTTGGCCAAAACCCGGTAGAATTTTTAAATTTTGGACTTAAGAGTTAGGGGCTCTGGCGAGGTGCCCTTATATAAAGTTGTGGGTAAAATGTATCACAAAAAGAGCTTTAGTAAAGTGGCAAGGGTGACGTCACTAAGCTCCTAAAAATGTGGCGTGTGGAGCATAGAGGAAGACCTGGGTTTGATTCCCTGTGTTGGCAAATAAGAGTATTTATTTTTTATGTGCAGGAAGGGTAAGTGTTGGAACCTAAGTGGATACTGTAAAAGGAGAGTTGGATTAAGCCAAATGCATAGATTAAGGAGGGATAAGGGGAGAGATTTTAGGGATTTGATATGGAGATAGAGTTGGCCGAATAAGGGAGATTGGAGAGGGGATTTTCGGCAGAGGGGTTTTAGTTAGGGATTTTCGGCACTTAGGTATTGGTGTGCCGTTTTCTCCCTTGAGGTTAGTCTTCTTCTCTCTTTTTCTTTTTGCAGCCGAACCTACCATCTCTTCCTCCATCTTTTCTTCTTTCTCTTTCTTTCAAACCAGCCCATTATTTCCCTGCATTCACCCATTATTTCTTTCCTTAATCTCTACTTCTGCCAAAATACCGCAAAAAGCCGAAATCAGTGAGGATAGGGTGGTGTCGAATCTTTGTGACCAGCAACCTTTTCTTTCCTTTTCAATTGTTGGCGTTCAATTCCTTTACCTTTTAGGCGTACGGATTCTAGAGAAGAAAGACTGTGGTAAGCGCTCAAACTAAACAATTCCTAGAGTAACTTTTGGCCAAAAACCGAAACCCCATAATTTAGGGAGGTGGCCGAATATGGGTATAGGCCTTATGGGGTCTTCTTTTAATATTTTTGTGGTTTATTTAGTGAAGGAGCAGCAAGGTGTAGTGTCGACTTGAAATAGCTTGGATCACCGGAGTGGCTAGGCCTAGTCATCAATCGCGGCAAGGTAAGATTCCTAAGGCCATTATGGATGGTGGTCGAATGTGTAAGTATTAATATTAGATGATTTCTGGTTTAGTTCAATTATGGGAAGCTGATTATTAATGATGGATTATAGGAGAAATCGTGTAGGAGATCTCGTCAAGGAATATCGCCAAACAGGTGTGTAACGAACCCTTTTTCATAGCTTAAAGCGATAAATGCCGAAAAGTCGAAATACCGAAATTTTGGCATTTCGAGGACTTGTGAGCAAGCGAACGCTCACTAGTTCGTTAGAATTGATGAGATGATGATCGGGAACAATGGAAACGGTAAGAACGGGATTTCTGGCATTCACGGTAAGTTGGGCCTCGAGAGGCTAAAATCGGGCCCAATGGGCTTTCGAGCCCATTTGGGTAAAATTGGTAGAAACTAAAAATCTGTTAAATTACGCGTTAAGACTGGTAATACCAATATGGAATATAGGCTAAATGGGCCTAGATGACTAATCGGCTATGTAGGGCCCATTAGGGGTTTTTAGCCCAATAACTCGGTTTTAGTTAAAAATGGGCTAGATTCATGGGGTAAAACAACCAAATAGTTAGTAACTGATAATGAACATGGAGAATCCCTAATACTTAGTAGGATTACGAAATTACCCTTATACTATGAAAATGACCGTCTTGCCCCTAGGTAAAATGACCATTATGCCCCTAGGGTTTATATATGAACTTAATGCATGGGATTTTGATAAACATGGTATGAATGATATGCACATGACATGTATGATATGCACATGATATGTATGATATGCACATGAGATATTCATAAATGCATTGGGTTGGGTTTTTATATGGATGGAGGAAGTGCAAAAGGGCTTATGCCCCAGTTATTAAAGGGCTTATGCCCCAGTTATGAAAAAGGGCTTATGCCCCAGTTATTAAAGGGCTTATGCCCCAGTTATTAAAAGAGCTTTGCCCCGGTTATTAAAAGAGCCTAGGCCTCCAGTGATATGATAAAGCAGCTATGCTGCCAGTGGAGAGTTATGGCGGGGTGGGTCGAGTTAATCCCCACATGGTGTGTTGGTTGGTACGGGTGGAGAGTAGCGGATGATGGGTTGAGTAGTCTCCCCAATTGGGCTTGCATTCTTTCATTGGCATTACATGTGATATTGAAATGGGCCTATGGGCCATATCGTTTACAGTAAAGGCTTCGGCCCAGTAAAATGAAATATGAAAAGGGCGACGGCCAAGTACATGTTGAGATTGGATTTGGGCTTCGGCCCAACAGGCTGTTATTGTTTTAGGCTCTGAAAGGGGCTTGTTGTATACTGAGATTCCAAACTCACCCCCTTTCCTTAACCTTGCAGGTGAGCCTTGATGTGGGGACTTGGGCCGGAGGGGATTCAGAGAGGCCACGGTGATCGTCTCAGACTTTTAATTAAGCGTTGGTTTTCTTTAAATTTGCTTTAATAATGATTTATTTTGGGGTTGTAATAAGGTCATCTTAACTTTTCTTTTATTTCTTTTCGGGATTATTTTATTTTTAATAACTTTAAAACTGGTTGATAATTATTCAAATGGGCTAGACTTAGGACGTGTTTTCAAAACGATACTTGCTTTCAAAATATCTCACGCCACGACTAATCAACTTATTAAAGATGTCCATTTAAGCAAATTTAAACTTGATATAACAAAGTGTGGCTATGGTTGTGGGCATGTCTAGGATTGGATCCAATCAAAGAGCTTGGTACTTAAGCAGCCTTCATGGCTCACCTCCTCTGTTTCGGATACCTACCTGGTGCCCAGCTTCCATACACTTTGTTAACTCAACAAAATATATGGTTTTTAAACCACTAAAATGGAACGTGGGTTTTCAACTCCAATGTGGCACGTCAGATTCGGCCGTAATGACTGGGCCGGGTTTGGGGTGCTACAAAAATTGTTCGAAAGTTTTATGCCTATGTAAACTCTCCAGATTCTCCTTTTATCTACATAAGAGGTAATGCTCAATTTGGTCTTGCAAGTATACAAGACGAACATATGCCGTTTGTTGAAAGTATCACTACTAAGGGTTTAAAGCAAGTATTGGAGGATTTATGTATTGAGGGAACATGATGGGCTGTTTCCAGCCAGGAATGTTAAACTTTCGAGAGGCTTTGTTGAAGCCCGTTTGGAAATTTTGGTATCATTTTCTAGGAAGTTGACTCATGCCATTGACGCACAACACAACTGTTTCGAAAGAAAGAATGCTTTTGCTGCACTCCATTATAAAAGGGAGAAAGATTAATGTCGAGAGGATCATTTTTCAAGAAGTACGCCGTTGTGCTGAGAAAAATGCAAGTAGTTTAAATTTCCCCTCACTTATTACTGCCCTATGTCTAACTATCCAGGTTCATCTCAACGCGGAGGAGGATATCACCTCTAACAAGGGTGGGCTGACCAGGACCATCTTTGCCAAGATCGAAGGCACTGATCCTGCCAAGGCAACTGAGCAGAGTCATGCCGTTACTTCCTCTGCTACCCATACCTCTGCAACAACACCTCCAGTTTCTTGTAGCTTCCTTGAATAGAAAATATTACATTCCTTAAAGTAGTTAGAGCAGAGGATGTCGCTTTTTGAAATCCAGCAGTTTCACCTGGCTGAGGAGATGGCACAAGCCCAACAACAACAAGCTAAATATTGGGCTTAAGTAAGAAGTAGGGATTTGGCTCTAAGGAAATCCTTGCAGAAGAATTTTATGAAGCCAATGCCAAAATTTCCTCTCTTCTTAGCCAGCTCGTTGCTATTTACTAATACTGCCAAGGAACCCATTAAAGTTGTTATTGAAGCACCCACTCAACCTACTGTTGTGACACCTACTCAAACTACTACTAAAGAATAAAAAAAGACGATATCTCTAAATGCTGAGAAGGAGGAAAAAGGAGAAAAGAATGATACTACCACCACTGCCACCACTGCCACCACCACCAAGGGTAAGAAACTTGTTTCACCTTCGCCACCAGCTTCCATGTCTGCACAAGACCATGACATTGATCGTTTGATTGATGAACTCACAGAAACTGATAAGGAAGGGGATGAAATGACCCTGCAAAAGAGGAAGTGGCGATACAAAGTTAGTGCCTGAAAGACCACTCGTTGGGCAAAATGAAGTATCTACGTGCTAGTCCAAGCCAGCTAAGTTTACTATTTTCTTTCATGCATTTTGCATTTCATTTTTCGTTTTCCATGACATTTGTTGTAAAAATTTCTCTTTTGGTTGTTCTCATATATATCTAGTTATGTATTGAGGACAATGCATCCCTTAGGTTTGGGGGTATGTTGTACATTTATGCTGCATTTTATATTTAGCATGTATGATCATTTTAGTTTAGTTGAATCTGTTTTGCCATGGCAATGTAACTATTACATATTGTTTGCCTATGAGGAGTAAATCTGTACTTGTGATGTTCAATGATGAGCTTATATTCTTCAATACACCTAGAACATGTGACAGTGGATTACGTGAAATTAACTTAGGATTGGTTACTTGAAAATTAATTTCTGTGGGTTTAGATTTATTTGATCCTGTTATTAGGACAATTTCCTTAAAATTTTAAGTTTATTCTTTTAATATTTTGTGAACCACGAAGTAAAACCTTTGTTACTAATTTCTTCTCAGTATGAATACAAGTTTGATGTTTCATTATTTCTCCATGCATGCGTACCATGTTGTTTTCTTTTGACCTTGTTGAAGTACGTGCTAGTTTAATTGTGAAGAATTATTCTTTGTGACCCTTATATGCATGTGAACCCTACCTAAGATCAAAAACCCTTGCATGAATGATTTCTATTGTTGCAAAGTCATTTGTATATGAACCCATGTTGTAATTTGATATGAGAGCTTAGGAAGCATGCAAACCACTATATTATGCGAACCTGTGTTTTTGGTGCAAACTCATGCTTCAAGTTGTTATGTAAAGTCATATATTACTTGGTGATGCGAACCTATGTTGTATGATGTATGTAGACCTAAGTTGTGGTTTGAATCTTAATATTAGCTTTCATGTACTTGTAATTATTTTTGAAACTACATACTTTAAATACCCTTTTTGTATCTTGCATACGTACCCTTAAGTTTTACTGCTTAGGTGACATGTGAACCCTTCCTCTATTCTATTTGATAAGTTTGCATGTTTACATTCTATGTATGACATTATTCCACTGTTATCTTATAACTTAGCACTTTTTCTGTTAAAAATACATGGCGTGTTTTGGTGGCTAATGTAGCTTGCCAAATTTAGGTGGAACCTACTCGGTCGGGTTTGGGGTGTTACATGAGTTATGGTTTTGTGTATGTTTGATAGTAATTTAAATTGTATGCAATTTGGTACAAAAAATGAGATATAGACTAAATTGTAAAGAAATGATAAATTGATTGATAAATTGAATATAATGAATTACAATTTGAGATTAATTAGTTGAATTGAATTGGTATGTAAATATTTGATTTTTGAGATGGAGGGCTAAATTGAATAGAATTGAAAATAGTGAAATTCGATGAAATCATGGGATTGAATTTGAATTGGGTTGGAATAGAATTTGCTATGTGATAAATTGATGATTTGAATAATGAATTGGATTGATGAGATGCGAATTGAACAAAATGATGATTCAATAAATTGTTACCCTTTTATCTGTTCGAGTAGAGTCGAATATAGTTAAGATGCCATAGGATAATTTGAGTATGAGTGCAACAACCCGTTTTTCAGTGGTAACGGAATAGTGATTTCGAGACCACAAATTTCCATCGTGTTGACTCGTAAATATTATTTATAAAATATTTGCAGAGTCATTAGAGTTGTATTAAAATTTGGTTAAGAAATTTTAACGTTTAGATAACTAATTGAAGAAAAAGGACTAAATTGAAAAGGTGCAAAGGTTGATTTCTATTAGTTAAAAGGATCAAATGGATGTGGAACCTTAACCTAATGGACTTAGATGGTAACTATACCATATAATATGCTAATGGATAGCTATGGACAAGGTTTAGTTGAAAATTTTAATTTTTAACAAAGGTAAAATGGTAAATTAGTAATTAAAACATAAAATCAATATGCCAAAATCACCATCTTCTTCATTTTAGAGAAGGAAAATTGAAACATCATTGAATAGTAGGGGGAAAGCTTTCATCAAGGTATATTTACATGCATGGTATGTTTTTGAACCTCGTTTTTAGTGAATTTTATATTTTTGAGATCGTTGCAACTATGTCCAGCTAGCCCGTACCTTCGTTTTTGAATCTATTAAAAATTTTAGAAGTATCCATTGATGAATCTTGGTTGTTTTTTTATGATAATTATATGTTTGAAGCTTTGATTGTGGTATTTGGTTGTTGTGAGAAGTAATTTTTATTAGTTTTTTTATTAAGGATTAAATTGTTAAAATGTAAAAAAATTTAAGGTTTGATGGTGATTTAGAAGTATAATTGAGACTATTTAAGGGCCTAGATTATTTTACTATAATTGTTAACTTGATAAAATGGTTAATTTGATTATTTTGGGTTAGAGGACTAAATTGCAAAAGCCGTAAAAGTTTAGGGAAAATGTGTAATTAATGAAAAGTTAAGGGTATTAATATAGTATATTTAATTATTTTATAGATCAAGACTTGAATAAAAAAGACAAGAATCGAGGAAAAGAGAAAATAGCATGATAGTCCCTGCATGTTGACCGGAATTAAATCATAGGCAAGTACATAGTATTTTAATACATAAATGAAATTCTACTTGTATTCTTATATTATTGTTCTTTAGCTAATATGTTTATAGATAATTAATGTATGAATGCACATCCGTGCCCCTATTTATACTTCGGTACCCCCGAATGCACATACGTGCCCCTGTTTGTACTTCGGTACTCTTGAATGCACATACGCGACCTTGTTAGTACTTCAGTACTCCTGAAGGCATATTCATGCTCCTGATTTTATTCTGGTATCTTTGAGAACATTATATTGTTACATAATCTCACCATTTGTATTCTTGAAATTTTAGTAATCAATTTATATGTGAATCGTGTCTAATTGTATTTAGCTTAAACGTTATACTATGTGCTTACTAAGTTATGTAAGCTTACAGGTTTTCGTGGATTGTTTTGTAGATAATCACTGCTGACTCTTTGGAAAGATCAACCAACCGACTCACACTATCCATCTAAGTTGGTAGCTTTTGTATCTTTTGGGTAGTGGCATATATATATAGATAAATATGTGGTTTTGAAATGTTGATAGAAGTAGTTCATGAATGTGATGTGTGCTTTGCTTAGGGTATGTTTTGTATTGATGTAACAAGTATATATATAAAGTGCATAGATGAACACCTTGATGTTTAGTTGTTGAATGAAGTGGTTTTAATCATAGTGTAATGCTTATTTGCTTAATGTCATATAAAGGAGGTCTTTTGAGCATTTTTGAGACTAAAAGCTTAGTATATAAATGTGGTGCCTTTGAATGCAATATTATTTAGATGATATAGATTGATTGATTTGGTATATTTAGGTATGTTGGAGTAGTGCCTACGTCTATTGAATGTGTGTATAATTGGAGTGGTGGAATAGGTATGGTTTGGTCTTAAAATGGCATGATTTTTGGGTCAAATTTTGTGCACATAGCCTGGGACACAGGCTGTCACACGACCGTGTGTATCACACGGCCTGGTGACACAGCCATGTGTCATTTGTAAATTCTTAGTGTTTTAATTCAGTGAGTTACACAACCTAGCACACAGCTTGGCACACGGCCATGTGTGGCAAGCTAGAGAGTTACACGGTCTGGCACATGGCCTACGATAGGGCTGTGTGACCCTACTCAGTGAGTTACATGGGTGAAGACACGGGATGGGACACGACTGTGTGTCCCTTATTCGTTTGTTACACGGTCTAGGCTATGTCACACGGCTGTGTAACCCCTATTTTGACATTTTTGCAACTTTTTCTTAAAACCTATAATTTGTTTCAAATTAATCCTAAATTGTTTCTAAACTATTTTTAGGGTGTTAAGAAGCCCGATTTAAGGTCTAAATTGCATATTTTTTATAGGTTCTTAATGAGTTTTTGTTAATTAATATTGAATAACATATTTTGATATAATAGTGTGATGCTTTTGATCTGCTCTTATATTATAATTTCTTATTGATTCAAGATGTCAGCTGAGTCAAACCGGGCTGTAGTTAATGAAGCTAAAAGTAATGTTCAAGCTTTGAATCCTGAAGCAAGTAATAGTGCGTCGATTCCACAATCCTTTGGTAATGAAATGAGCAATGTGTTTCTTAAGATGATGAACCAGTGGTTCAATGAGTTTAAGCAAACAAATCCAGCAACTCCACCATCTCCACCCTTTATTATACCTTCTCCACCACCTTTGGGTCCTCAAAATTATGTACCTGTGAATGTTGCTCGAGTATCCGTAGATAAAATCTGGAAATATGGAGCGAAAGAATTCAGAGGCAAGGCTAATGATGATACTGCAAAAGCCGAGTATTTGTTAATGAATACAAAGAGAGTCTATACAGAATTGGTGTATACTCCTGAAGATTGTTTGAGATGTGTTGTATCGTTGTTAAAAGATGAAGCGTACTTCTGGTGGGAGACTTTGAGCATTATGACATCAAATAATCGCATTAATTGGGATTTCTTTCAAATTGAATTTAAGAAGAAGTATGTTAGTCGATTGTTTATTGGCAAAAAAAGAAGGAATTTCTTGAATTAAAATAGGGGAATCGGTCTGTGGCTGAGTATGAACGGGAATTTGTACAATTAAGCAAGTATGCTCATAATATAATGTCAAATGAAGAAGAAATGTGTAATAATTGGAAGACGGGTTGAATGATGATATTTGTGTGTCTGTGGTAGCATTAAAGTTAAGGAAATTTGTAGAACTTTTTGAACGAGCCTAGAAAATTGAAGAAATTTGCAAGAGTAAATGATAGACAGATTTGAAATTTCAAGATTATCACAAAAGAAGGTTGTTTAAGTCTGCTCAAACGTCTCTATCGAAGAAATTTAAATGACACAAGTTGATCGGTTGCCCTTTCAGAGTTCACTGGCAGAGATAAACCGAGGCAAAGCAATTTTAAGTCTATTAATTCTCCAATGGCTAGTGTTGGAAGTGTAAGAAATGTAAAAAGAACCATCCCTGTTTGTGATTATTGTAACAAAATGCATTTTGGTGAGTATTGGTCAAAGTTGGGAGCTTGTTTTCGTTGTGGATCTACTGAGCTAGAGCCTATGCAACCAGAGCTCGTTAGGAAGCTACTACCTTAGATGTTATTGCTAGTACCTTTTCTCTCTTTGATATTAATGTATATGCATTGATTGATCCTAAATCAACTCACTCATATATATGAACTGTATTAGTAGACAAAAAGAATTTCCCTATTGAGTCCACTGAATATACTGTCAAAGTAACGAATCCACTGGGTCAATGTGTTTTAGTTAATCAAATTTGTAAATTGTGTCCACTGAAAGTTAGGGCTTATGATTTTCCCTTTATTTTGATGTTGTTACCTTTTGATGATTTTGATCTCATTATGGGAATGGATTGGCTGTCTGAGCATGATGCAATAGTGAGTTGTTGAAGAAAAAAAGTTAGTTTGAAGCGTCCGAATGGTGAATTTATATGTGTTAGGGCAAATGGGGCCGATTGTATTACAAATGTAGTTTCAGCATTGTCAACTCAAAAATTGATTAAAAAGGGATGTGAAGCTTATTTAGCCTATGTTCTTGATTCGAAAGTGGTTGGATCAAAAATTGAGCAAGTGCCGACAATCAAAGAATATGCTGATGTTTTACCTGAAGAGTTGTTTGGGTTGACACCGACTCGAGAAGTAGAATTCATGATCAAACTTGTGTTTGGAACAACTCTAATTTCGATAACATCATACAGGATGGCCCTTACAGAATTGAAAGAGTTAAAAGTACAGTTACAAGAGTTGTTAGATCGTAGATTTATTCAACCGAGTGTGTTACCTTGGGGTGCTTCAATTTTTTTAGTGAAGAAGAAAGATGGGTCAATGAGACTATGTATAGATTATTGACAGCTAAATACAATCAGCATTAAGAATAAATACCCGTTACCTCATATTAATGATTTGTTCGATCAGTTAAAAGGAGCTAAGTGTTTTCGAATATCAACTTGTGATCCGAATATTATCAGTACGAGCTAAAGAGAAAGATGTACCGAAAACTACATTCAGAACTAGATATGGTCACTACAAATTTCTGGTAATGCCATTTGGTTTGAATAATGCTCCTGCGGCATTTATGGACTTGATGAATCGGGTATTTCAGTCATATTTAGATTGGTTTGTTGTGGTATTTATTGATGTCATCCTGATTTTTTAATGCCTATGAACTTACTAAGCATTTGATATACTTACCCCATTGTTTTCCCTTTTCTTATAGATTGCCAACTTGTGGAATGTGTTAAGTAGATCGTTGACTAGCTCACACTATCCTGTTATTGATTCGATAGTCTTTGAATCCTTTTAAGCTTAGTTTTGTGGCATGTATATAGGTGTTTGTATTTGGTTAACCTTGAATGATAGCTTAGTTGAAAATCTATTTTATGTATGACTTTGCCTAATGGTAATGGTTGTTAAGATGGTATGCTTTTGGTAAATTGTATGAGTTGTGATTATGGCTTTTGGAATAGTAATATTGGATGTGTATTAATAATGATAATTATGATAAATGGTTCATGTTTGATATGTATACTTTGATAAAGAAATTATATGTTTAAAGGCTATGTAGATGTTATAAGTTGAATTGATGATGAATGTGATTATTTGGACATGTTTGGGTATGAAATTGAAGTGACTTTGTGTAGATAAAGTTGTGTACTGTGCACAAAATGAATGAATTGTAAGGTAACCCTTAAATAGCTACCAAATGGCTTAATTAGTACCAAAAACAGAGTCCATGTCGCAACATCGAGCGATGGTCATCGTGATAAGCTTTGGACTTCAGGCCATGACATGACAAAGAACCCCATCGTCACAATACAACTAAGTTAGTATGTAACACCCCAAACTCAGCCTAGACGTTATGGCCAAATCTGGCGATGTCAGATTGAAGTGTTTTTCAAAACCATGATTTCATTGAAAAACCCTTCTTACTATTTAAAACTTGTGTAAAGTCTCAATTTTTGTTCATTTAATTTCAAAATGTGGTTCATTGAAAATTTAATCACTTTTAAAAACGTTATTAATTTTGTTAAAAATCTCTTTCAGTTGCGAAAGCTAATTTAAATTAAAGAAGTTTAAAACATATGTTTTTGAAAAAAGTAATTGGTTTGAAAACTCATCTTTTCCTAGACTAGCAGTTTAAAGTGAGTAATCAAAAGCCCAAATAAAAGTGAGTCCCACAAATGGTCTTATTACAAACTAGAAATCCAAAAATAAAAAATACAAGTAAGTAATTTAACATAGTAGTAAGAGTAGTCGTGTGGCTATCTCTGAGTCCCTCGCAGCACCGATCCGCCTAACACTAGGGACTACCTGTATAGTTAAAAATGGGGTGAGTTTACGAAAACTCAGTGGGTAATCCCCTCCTAATATAAAAACAGTCAATCATATAAACAGTATACAGAAGCAGTCTTGGCCTAATCCCATTACAGTAATAGTTGGGCCTAGCCCATATCAATAACAGTTGGGCCTAGCCCATACCAGTAACGGTTGGGCCTTAGCCCATAATAGTATCAACATCAGGTGGCCTTAGCCCACTACAGAATCAAAGGCCAAATATATGTGGGCCTAAGCCCAATCTGATATGATGTCGATGAATGAAATGCAACGGCAATTATGCAACCCATCCCAATCCAGCTAACACACCACTCGTACCAACCAACATACCATGTGGGGATAACATCGACCCACCCAGCCAGCACACCAATATCGTAGCAAAGCTGCTAATAATAGTAACGCAGCAGGCTGCCGATATGCGATATCGCGGCAAAGGCCGCCATGAATGTAATGGCTAAGAGCGATAAATATGATAGCTATAAGCTATAAACAGGATAGCACAAAGCTATTAGTAGCTGTAATATAACTGGCACAAAGCCATTAGTAGCTGTAATATGATCGACACAAAGTCATCAGTAACGGTAATATGATTGGCACAGAGCCATAATCAGATCAAGTGGCTTAAAGCCATCGGTAGGTCCACAGTCGTCTCACGCGACCCGTGTGACCTTAACAGAACAGTCTAAAGGCATCTTGTACGACCCGTACGACCTTAATAGAATAGTCCACAGTCATCTCGTGTGACCCGTGCGTTCTGTACAACCTTAATAGAACGATCCACGATGCGTCTGCATAAACCCGTGCGACCTTAACGAAACGATCCACGCGATGCGTCTGCGTGCGACCCGTGTGACCTTAACAGGACCTTAACAGAACAGTCCACAGTCATCTCGTGCGACCCATGTGACCTTAACAGAACAGTCCACAGTCGTCACGTGTGACCCGTGTGACCTTAACAGAACAGTCCACAGTCGTCTCGTGCGACCCGTGCGACCTTAACAGAACAATCCACTTCCTCCATATACAATATCCCAACCCCATGTCGTGCGTGTATGAAAAACACATAAATATCATATGGCATGCTCAATCAATCATATACGTATATCACAAGCACATCAGTCAAACCAAACATAAGGGCATAATTTTCATTTGTCTCATAGGGGTATCATAGTCATTTTACCCCACGGGGGTAATTCGATCATTTTACCCTACGGGGGTAATTCGGTCATCTAATCAGTTTGGCCTAAACATGCTTATTGGCCCATATGAAGGTTTACAGTCGCCCCGAGCGGCTTTTGCAACCCTAACAGTCCTATCGGTGAAAATGGGCCCACACGTTTGTGCAGCCCAATTAGCCCAGAATTAGCCATGGCTATGCATACTACACAGCCCAGTCCAAAGTTTGTCACTTATCGAGGATTTTATCAGTGCGGCGCCCACGAGCCCATTGGGCCCACATGGCCCACTTCAGCCCATCGAGGCCCTGAATGGCTTATGCCATGTGTGCGACATGATAAGCCCCACTATTTTCCACCTAACAGTTAGATTTACACAAGCGGGTCCATGGGCCTATCGGTCCCATTCGGCCCATGCCTAAGCCCATGAATTCGTACATGGTGACCTTTTTCGCTATACATCCATATTTTGTGGGCTCGGTTTACCGTACGTGCAATCACACGCTCTAAGCCCCTCATTTCGACTTTTTGGCTTCTCGGTATTTCAAAATTTTGACATTTTCTGACCTATGGTAAATCAATGTGTGTTGGTTCACACACTCTTTCGGCTTTTGACCGATTATCAAATACGGTACTACTACACACCTGATGCGATTTGCTGTAAAACACTATCGAACACTCCAGGACCTGTAGGTCCGAACAAGATAGTTCACTACTCCACAATTCGCCATGGACAATTTTGTAAAGACCCAATACCAACATCAATTCACATTTCATATCCAAGGGAAAAAGAAAAACTTTCCTTTAAAACCACCAAAATATAGCCACTTTACCTACCAACCGTGTAACAGTAGAGCCGCACTACTCCAACGCTAACCGAGTCATTCTAACCCTTAACCTTCACAAATAAAATAGTCGATCGATTCACCAAAAATCCATAAAAAAAAAGAATACTTCACAGTTACGACACTTACCAATAACGCAAGAACCCAAAACAAAGGTGGCAAGTTGTGGCAACAAAAACTAAGGATTAAAGAAGAAATGACTTGTAAATAAAATCCAAAGCTGTGAGAAGAAAGAAAAAAAGAAAGTTCAACTGGCAGTCAGTAGAAACAAAAGAAGACAATGAAAAGTCAAAAATGAACAAAATAGCAGACTTGAGAAGCAGAGGAAAACTATCATCTATAATTTTTTGGGAAAAGAATGGGAACCGAATTCTTTGAACACAAGATAACAATAACCCACATAAAATCCCATATTTTCCTCTTTAAATCTCTCCATAATTTAATCATTGATTTTCTCCACCAACCTCTCCTTGACCAATTCAACACAGAGACTCAGTCTAACTCCACCTCCTACACAGCTCAGAAAGCAAAATAAATAATCCATTGTGCATCCCAAGACTCGAACCTCAGACCTCACAGTTACACAACACGCCACCTTGCCACTCCACCACAGGCTCTTTCTATGTCATAAATCATCCACATTTATCTATAAAGCCTACATACCAGAGCCATGGTTTATCCATTAAAAACCAAAATTTTGCAAGAGCCAAAGCTTGAACCCAAGACTTCTCAGACACTCCCAGAACACTCAGAACACTTAACCACGAAAGTAGATACATACTTGTGTCATTTTCTTGCACAACTAAATACTTATGTGTCGTCTCCTAGTTGTTCCCATGCTCAAGGCCCATCCCTTCTAGGCCCAAATTTGGGGCGTTACACAATATGTTACGTCGTAGTGAGGAACTCCCTCACATTACGACATCGACACGAGAAAGATTATATATAATGTCTGTTGTCTGAAATGTTTTTGTTTGCATGTATTATGCCTTGATTTGATTGTTAAATGTTTGTAGTTGCTTCAACAATGAATGTAGCATCCTGTAGTTAGGAGATGACGATCGGGTCAGGCAAAGGGTGTTACAATAGTTACTTAAGGTTGTTCAAATATTATATTGGTTAGCTTTTTTATAGTATATTAACATTGGTTATTGTGCTTGATATTTTGTTTATGTTTACTTTTGTTTGTTTATGGTGACCATTGTATATGGAAGATGAATAAAACTGGTGGTCTAGAAGGACAAACAAGTAGTGGTCTAACCCACTTAAATGTTGGTAGGTTTGGTGGGGTTATAGATGTTGATAATTTTTGTTAGTTGTGGGGTTCAAGGGATAGATAGTAAGAGTGTAACAAGGGTAGACAATGAGATTTATAGTAGTGAATCAAATAGTAGTGACTCGGATTGGCTATGGGGGGTAGATGGGTAATTGATGATAAAATAACGTCTAACAAGATGAAGAGTTTGTATGCCTTTTTAAGGATAAAAATGTAGACCATGCAGAGGGTGACGGTTTAGAGGAAGAGACTAATTACTTAGATAGTTCAAATTTGGGATGCTATGATAGTGATTCTGATGGTGAGTTTGTCTGTAAGAAATCATAGAATGTCTTATTTGATACTTGTAGTGGTGAGCCAAGTTTTTAGTTAGGGATGATCTTTGAGAGCTCCCAAAAATTTATGGAAGATTTATATTATTATACAATTGGTCGTAGGTTTGACTTTAAGTATTCCCAGTAAAAAAGAGAGGACTAGAATGAGGTGCAAGGCAGCAGGTTGTCTATATAAGGTTTATGCTGTCACACCCCAGATCTGGCGGATCCAATTTGAAGGCATGTAAGTGTGAAATTATTTGTTTGGCTTAGTCTAGTCTACCCATTTATAGTCTTTTGGCATAAAGTATCTACCATTTAAATAATCAAAGATTCTATCTCAGGTTAATCTACTAGTTAAGAAAGTATATTATGAGTAAAGATTAAGTCTGGTAAGAGATATCGCCAAATGTATAGTACGCCTAGTTTGTCTAAGCACTGTGCTAGTTTGGTTTTGTAATGTGAATTGGTTAAGAGCCAACTAATGTCATATCCCAAAAACTGGGTTAGTAGAAATTAGGTTAATAAACCAAGAGTGTCATTCAAAAATATTTTAGCAGAAATTAGGTTAACAAACCAAGAGTGTCACTCAAAAATATTTTTTAGATGACCTTGGTACATTTGTCAATAGATAAGTATCAAGTATAGTGATTGAGTGGTGGTGGAGCTATCGTTGATGATCTTAGTTCGAATCCCTTCCCTCTAATTAATTTTTATTTGGTGCAAATTTGCATCAAACCTTAGTAAATGTCACACCATGTTTTTAAATAATTGTTGTAGAAGTATGAACAAGGAAGTAAGTTGGCTTAATGGTTAGGAGCTTAAATAAATTCCTAAGTGTCCTAGGTTTAAGTCTCCAAACTCTCAAAATTTTTATTTATTTTATTAGCCAATTTTAGCATGGTTAACCCCACTTGCCATCCAGTTAAATTGCCTTGCATGGGGAGGATTTCTTCCATTTCTTGACAAGTTAACCTTCCTTAAATTCCTTATTCGATCCCCTTTTTACTCCTTTATCCCCTCAACATGCCTCTTTTTTTCATCCTTACCTTGTGTGATGTACATTGAACTTGGACAAGGTGAATTACACATTTTGTTTTACATATTTTATTTTCCTTCTCTATATTGTCGCCCCCTCTTTTGCTCATCCCTTTGTCTTTATTTTTCTTTTATTTTAGCCACCAACCACAACCTTTACATTATTTCTTCTCTCCTCCATACCGAGAATTAAATCAAACTCCCCAAACGGAAGCTTCATCAGATTTGCCAGAAAGACAGCCCCTTGTATCACTAACAGAACATCCCTATAGAGTTTACTAACTCGAACAGATTGCCCCAACGGACTTAGTCCAGTAATCTCACTAGACGTGCTCTCAACAAGAATCCCTAGGTTTTTAGAAATAGAACTAGCTACATAGAAATGTGTAGAACCTATTTCTAACAAAGCAGTATAAGGCACATCAAATATAAGGAATGTATCGGTGATGACATCAGGAGCATCTCTACTCTCTCGGCATCATGCAGTATATACCAGTTCAAGCTACCTCGCCTCAGTCTGACTGGCACCTTTGCCCGGTGCTCTCTGCCCATGACCCATACCATTACCGCCCCTAGCCTATCCACGGCCCTAGGTGGCTACTCAACTGCCCTCTGAGCTTGCGCAGAACCTAGTCCCTAAGCTTGCATCTGATCAGCCCTCTATGGACACTCTCGAGTATAGTGCTCTAATGACCCACACCTCAAACAAGCCCCTATCCTGCTCCAACACTCACCCGAGTGGCGCCTACCATAATCACCGCACAGCTGAATCCAGTAGGAGCAACAGGGCCCCCTAGTCTAACTGGCCCATCAGATCTGGCCTTTTTCTTAGGCCTCTGAACATAACTAGAGAGTTCTGAATCCCTCTTGTTCTTACCCCTTTCTCAATCTATATTCTGGCACTCCATGCGGTTAGCATCCTCGGCGATCTTCACCTTTTCAACCAGAATCGTAAATTCTCGCTCCCTCTGTGGAGTAATTAGCACCCTCAGATTATCCCTTAAGCCATCCTCAAATCGGACGCGCCTCTCATATTCAGTCGCCACCATGCCTCGAGCGTAGCGGCTTAGCCTTAGAAACTCAACCTCATACTCAACCATAAATTTATGGCCTTACGTGAGATTCATGAACTCATGCCTATGAGCATCCACATAGCTCACTCCCATATACTGGCTCTGAATGGTAGTCTTAAAGAAATCCCAACTTAAAGGATTAGGCTGAGTACCCTCATCAACTGTCAACCACCACTGATAAGCCTTATCACAAAGCAGAGAGATTGTACCCTTCAGTTTCTGCTCAAGAGTACAGTCTAGATCATTCATGATCCTCTCGGTGGCCTCCAACTAATACTCAACCACATTAGGGGCGACTCTAGTGACACCCCTAAACAACTTAGCACCATTGGATCAGAGTCATTTAGTTATCGACCCTCGCCCCAACTCTAGAATAGGGTCCAGCGACCCTCTCCAATATCCTCAACATCGCTTGAGATAGTGCATCATCCCCAGCCGAGCGACTCTGAGACTCAGTCTCAGCAGTAGGTAAAACTGGTGTCTCACTCGTATCCAAGTTCGGCATACTGCCCAGAGAGGAAGACTCAGCTCGAGCACCCCTACTACCTCTACCACGACCTCGAATACCATGTCTATGAGTTCCACGAGCACTCATTGTATATTTCAAGTTTTCTCTGCATTAAAAATTTTATGCATCAGTTTCGGTAGTTATTAGCAGATGCTTTATGCATAAATTATCAAAAGTTCAGAATTGCTTTCAGAGGTTTCACTCTTTAGCTAACTCAGTACAGTTTCAAAAGGTATTAACTAAAGTGTTTCAGAGCAATTCTAATTAAGTTTTAGAAATACTTATAGGATTGGTGTCGGAGACTCGGTGTACCATATACTTTCTCAATTGTTCAAATTAAGTAAGAACAAATTTTTTTTGAAACACAATTTTGAAGCCCAAAATTCACAGCCAAGTATTGCAACCTGGCTCTGATATCACTAAATGTGACACCCCAAACTCGGCCTAGACATTATGGTCGAATCCGAAGATGTCACAAAGAATGGATTTTGATATTGAACTCTATACGTTAAAACCATTTCAGTTTTAAAACTCCTACTTGCCTTTATCCATTGTCAAAACATTTATTCATTAATTAATTAGTCTTAAATCGTGTTTAATAGTGGAAGCTTACGAAAACATTGTATTTCAAGAAATTGGATCATATTCTTAGAAAAATATTTGTTTTAGTAGAAACCATCATTTTCAGATATCAGTTGCAAAGTAAGTACTAAAACGAAAGTCCAAATCCAAAAGAAAACCAGCCAAAAAGTTTAGAGAGTCCAGTTGTTACAAAAATCCATAAATAATCTTTAAAAGAAAATCATAAACATAACCAATTTATGAACTCTAATTTATGAACTCATGGTCATTGAGAGGCTCCGTCACATTGATCCGTGTAAGTCTGTGGATTACATGACAAAACAGACAAAAAATGTGAGTTTACAAAAACTCAGTGTATAATCCAGTAGAATTAAGCATACAAGCATACAGAATTATATACACAGTCATAAACATATACAATTCCAGATTCAGAATTAGATCCAGATCTAGATTACTGATACAGATATGGATAAATCTTACCCTCATCCTCTACACACCATCTCTAACCATCCCATCACACCATGTGGGGTTTAAAACACCCACCCATCCCTACACATCACTTTGTGCCCTTAAGACACATATCAGAATATATGCAGTCAAGCTGCCAAAATATAGGCGATTAACGTCGAACATAATACTTCCTCCATACATATAATCCCACCCCAATAACAGATACAGAAATCAGATGCAGAATAATAGATCAAACATGCTCAACATGTTTATATATAGATAACAGAGTAATTACACATGCATAGCATTATCACACCCAAAACTGAATATCAGACTATCAGATCCATAGTTTTAAGGTTTGGTTAGCCCTTACTGACCCTATAGTAGGCCCACAGTTGATCGGAGCAACCCGTACGACCCTAGGGAAAATTTTAGAAAAATAGGCTCACATGCCCGTGTGGCCCAGATTTGGCCTTACCCGTGTAGCCCACACGGCCTGGCCCAAAACCCACACACCCGTACGGCATGCCCGTGTGGTCCCACACAACCAACTTGGCCTAGATCGTGTGGCCCACACAGCCACACTCACATCACCACATGGCCATGTGCTTTGCACGGTCATGCCCTCGTTGACCACACAGTCGTGTCTCACACACTGCTGGCCACACACCCATGTAGCGTCAATAGTAACCATTTTTGGCTTTCGTTAAAACTTATTTTTTCACATTTTGTGAACACACCTGATTCGTTTATGCCGTGAAATCACTACTGAGACCACTAGTACCTAAAACAAAATACCCAACACCTTTTAGTAACCAAAAACGAGCCTAACACGATTCATCCAATTATGCAAAACCAACTTATCGCTTAACCAAAAACGACCACCACCTCGAATCAAGCCATTGAACAACGATTTCCTGCCTTACAACCTTCTCCTACACCACAGAATTCATCGATTACTACTACTTATCGGCTATTATTAAGATTGCCCATAGTTCAAGGAAAAACCAATCGTTAACAATCACCCAACTACTTACCAAGTTGATTAACGAATCTAAAAATCAAAGCAATGATAGTCAAACAAGAGAATAGCAGAAATCCAGAGAATAAAGAAAAGAAAATGACAGTGGAAGGTAGGGGAAAAGAGGAAAATGTTAGGAATAATTTTTTGGGAAAAAGATTTCAAAAGACTAGACAGAATCAGAAATCTGATAACTTCCCTACTTTTCCTCCCACTAACCCACTAATTCACAACCACTTCAGAATTTTAGCTCACCAAAACTCTATCAGACAACTAAGCAAAAATACTACCCATGCTCGCACAGGGATTTGAACACAGGACCTCCAACACAACAACCCCCTTACCACTCGAACCAGCAAGCTCATTCTAATATGAATTTATAGGCAATTTAATATAATCCCACTGAACAAGGACAATGCTTAGATCCAAAAGTTAATAAATTTTGAAAGAAGTGGGACTTGAACCCAAGACCTCCCACAAACACCCAGAACACTTAACCACTAAAGCAGATACACAGTTGTGTCAGATATTTATAGAAGCAGTAATAAGAAAGTCAGGGCATTATATCATCGATGTGTATTATACTAAGTAAGTAACCCAAACCAAGTAGCTTATGAAAAGTATGTTGTGTGGTTATGATTTTTATTGTTTGAAAAGTATGTTATTCTCATTCTCATGTTATGTGATATTATGGCATAATTGATTTTACATGACAAATAAATTGTGATATTTTGATATCTTGAAATAATACGTGAAACGCTTGTTAAACATGCCCTACATGATATTATATATATTGAGAAAGTTGATTTGCATGTTTCAACATGCCCAATGTGACAAGCGATGTCTTGAAATGAAAAATATGTATATATATGTTCATTATGGGCATATCACATGCATGGGGTGAGACTTCATAAAGAGAAGAATTGGTGGCTTCGTCCACAACCTACATGGCATATTGTTTGCAAAATTGGTTGTTTATCCGCAACCTACATGGCAGCTTGTCTTCAAATATTAATAGTTTATCCACAACTTACATGGAAACTTTCTACGAATATTGGTGGCTTCATCCATAACCTACATGGTAGCTTGTCTATGAATTTGGTTGCTTCAGCCACATATACTGGTGTGATTGGATGAGTGAGTTTTGGGGAACTCTTTTTGGAGTATAGCGATGATGGGTAGGATGTTTTGTAAAAAAATGCATAATTATTTTACAAAAATTACACTACCATGATCACGTTCATAAATTGACTATGTTGTGTGATAAGTATGTGCTTATTATTATTTAACTTGTTATAAGACTCACACTGGACTTTAAAAGCTCTCCTTTAGTTTCATAACATTTTAGGTGATTCACGAACTTAGGGCTTGGATTCAACATTCGGAGGAGCTTCTCATATTGAACTTTAATAAATGGATTGTAAACTATTCGGGATACTATTTTGGACTTTAGACATTGGACTTTTTATTGGGTTGTTCCTTTACTTTATAACTCTAAATTGTCATGCATGTATGCTTGATGGATTTACAAGTATTTTGAATTATTGAGTTTATTTAAATTATTTATGATTTTTACTTGATTTTAAATAAAATTTTTTATTTTTCTAAGTATTTTCAAAAGTCCGTTGCGAAAGATTTTTACCAAAATCATTTTTAAGAAATAATTAAAAATATTACAAATTCTTAGTTTTATGATTTAAGACGAGATTTCAATATAATAATGATACTTTTTAAATACTTGAGTTTTAATAAGTGTTTTTCGAATACTAAATAACTTGGTATTTAAAATTTAGAGTTTTCATAAAAATAATTGACACCTACTTATTTTCAATAAGTAAATGTTTTCAATGGTTTTAATGTGACTTCCAAACTTAAGCTATAACGTTTAGGCCAAGTTTAGGGTCTTACAACTAAATTGACTGGTCAAAGAGCTTATGATAAGGACTCTCATTTATAATTCTTCCTGTTATTGTAGGCTGACAGCTACTGATTACTGTTGATACTTGTCATTTCCATTATAGGGAATTGAGGTTCCATATATGTATGAGAAGGGTTCATGGGGGAAGTTTCTTCTTCCTTCAATATTACTCTCTGATTCTTTTTTCTTCAATTTAATTGTATCTCTTCCTCATTAAGTTGGAAGCAAAGGTCCTTAATTTAATTAGTGGTTGTTCCACCTCCTAGTAAGTATTATAGCTCTACATGTTAAGTTTTGATAGAGTAAGATTGTTAAGAGTTATATGAACAGTAAGTCATAATGTAAAACCTAGTATGAGGGTTATTTACGATTGAGATGTTAGTAGTTTGTATGTAAATAGGTTTTAATGGTGAATTTGTGTTCCTCAAGCAATTGTTGCTGTTAGGTTGAGATGGATGTCCGAGCTTGGAGTTTCAAGCTACAGTTTAGTTGAGTACTAGGTGAGTCTCTATTATGACTCCTTGTATTTGAATTATTCAAGTAGAGTTATATAAATGATTATGACATCTCGTATAAATGGTAAGAATATAAGGAAAAGTAAAGATGCTACTTGTGTAATGATGATATGTATGAAATATTGACTGAATAGAAAGTTGAGTGGTAAGTATGCAGGTAAAGCATGATACAGAAAAATATGAATAAATCAGGAGTGTGAGCAAATCTAGGTAAGTAAATTCAAGGTAAAAATCCCCTTGTGATGTTCTAGTAAGGCAGGTATATTGCTTACTAAACTGGCATATCACGATACCAAACTAACTGCAAGACCATATAGTTGAGAACCATGGCAATGTATGATATGAAAACACTCATGGTGATGCCTCCAGTAAGATGAAGACTGGACTGGTAGATCATAGCATGAGAATGTGCAAGTCCATGTGGTTGAGACTTATGGCAAGATATGATTGTATAAATATTCATAGTGATTCGGTAATGTGTAGATCGAATTGATAGATCATGACATGAAGTAATGCATAAGTCCATGAGGGATAAACCCATGACACTTCTATCGGGATGGTAAACATGTGATTCTATATATTTCCTATATGGCATGATCTGTTAAGCCTTTTTCGCAAGTTTTGTATCATCTTATTGGCGTATTCAATGATATCTGTATGGTAGAATGTGGTTATTTGCCCTTGTTATAAGTTCTGAATAAGTTCTAAGATTTCTTTTATAGATAATTTTATGATAAGGTTATGATATGTTTGAAGTTAATTTGGTTGAATTAGTCTGGTGAGGTAATCGAATAAGTCTTAAGAGAAGTTTCATAAAAGAAAGTGTATCTATGTTCAAAGAGGGTATCCACCATGGTAACCTATTAGTTTAGAATATGGGTGTATTCGTAGTTATGAAATACATAAACAATTGTCAATCTGAGTTTGACTGTGTTATATATTGCTAAAACCTGAGTATTTGGTATCCATCATATCTAAATAGTATCGTGTTTCACTCTAGAATCTTATGGAATTTGAGCTATTTGTCATCTTGGGTAACATTGTGTTTTGAAACAAAGATTTGTGTAATTATTCTGAATGATCTGAATAGTTCATTGTTAGTATAAGCCTATATTGGGTTTGAATTAGAATATGACTTGATTGGTAAATTGATGGTATTCAACTCATCGTCGGAATCCACCAAATGTGTAAGTATCCACCAGTGAACAGTGTCTGTGAACAACTGTTTTGGAATAAGTGTTTGTGTAAAAAGATAGTTTGTATAAAGAGGGCTCTGAAGAGATATTCTTTCGAAAAGTACTTTTTGTAATACCCCTAACCAATATCCATCGCCAAAACAAGGTTACAGAGCATTACCAGAGTTTACAAAACATTTACATATAATTCATGTCAATTACTATTTATTTTCTGAAATTATTCTTAACGTCCCTTAAATGGACCCTTGAGGCCTAATATGAGTATTAGATTTGAGTCGGGTCTAAATTGGAAACTCAGAGGATTTTTCGCGAAATTTCTAAAATTTTATGGGATGAAGGGTACACACGCCCGTGTGGTCCAAGGGACACGCCCGTGCTATAGGCCGTGTTTAACCCAGTGGAACTCTCTGACTTGTGCCACACAGCCTGCCACACGCCCGTGTGCTAGGCCGTGTCTCTCACACGGTTGAGACACATGCCTGTGTCTTAGCCCGTGTGCTCAATTCTGAGCATTCTGTTTCTCAAATTTAAGATGCAGGGAATACACGGCCAAACTACACGCCCATGTGTTAGGCCATGTGTCTACCCGTGTGGACAAAATAAAGTCATTTTCTAGCTTTATTTCTCACCCGAACTTTGCCAATGACCTACACCAAAACTTACATTCATTTACCAACCAATTCAAGCATCATAACCAAGTTAATTCTATTCATCTAACATGATATATTATTACATGCATTCATGCTTTTAATCTTATTTTTTTAAGCATACTCATTTAACCTTTCTCAATCAATCAATAATAAACACTTATGTTATCACCATAAAATAATCTTAAAATATGCATATACCAAACATAATCATCACTAGCCATTTCAATGGCAAGATTACAATAATCATTTATATTTACATGCCAATATGGCCAATTTAACCTGTATATGCCATTATAACCATAAATTATTTACCATATATACCGAAATTAACTGATGGATAGTGTGAGTGATCTCCGCCAAGCTTCTAATCCAACGAGCTTCCGATTTACTATAAAACAGGGAAATAAAATTAAGTAAGAATATGATGCTTAGTAAGTTCGTATAACATGGTACTTAACTTACCATTTATTCTATTTCAAGAGAAACATTTAAGGCACATTCAATCAATTTAATCTCAAGCCCTACACATATTCTTATTACCCTTGTTAGTAATATATTCCGTAATAACATCAAGAAACATATATGAGCTCAACAACAATAAGATTTCCAGATATATATATACTTTTTCCATATCACATTTTTATAACATGTATAAATCATATCTTTATATTTCAAATATATTTTCATGATAATTCATCTCGAGTTTAGATTATTTCATGTTAGAACTTTACTCACATCATTTGAAATATTCATGTTACATGAGTAGTAGTACACTCAAGGTGTACAAATCTATAATCAAGAATGAATATATTCATCAAATAAATTCCATGTACAAATATCATCATCTCATGTTTTCATATATCAATTATCATGTATCACCATTTTCATGTATTTCAAGCAGATATGTGTAATAACTCTTTTTTTTTTTATTCATATCTTCTCATGTCTGGATTTTTACCCGTTGAATTTATACAAATTATTGATGGATACACAGGTAGTACACTCGAGGTGTATAAATCAGGATCCGTCAATTCATATTTAGGGGTACCCATCAGGGCACCTAATCAGGAAGCACACTCTCGAGCCACATATCATATAATAGGATTAATTGTCCAAGCTAAATCATGTATACAACATATGCTCACAAGAGCTTAATTAGGATTACCCGTCCGGGCTAAATCCTATTTGTACATATGCTCAAGAGGGTTTATTTCAGGATTACCAGTCCAGGCTAAATCCTTTCTGTAATGAGGTCAATAGGATTACTCGTTCAAGCTAAATCCCGTCAGCAACAAATGCAGGACCTCATTTAATAAGGGAAATCACATTTATCCATCGATTTTCATTTATTCAAACAGGATTTAACATTTTTCAAGCATTATCAGGCATATGATTATTTCATGCATCTATAACTTTCATATAATTCAAATATACACATTCCACATTCATTTCAAGCATAAAAGTAACATTTTTATCATTTATCATTTATAGGGCTTTATCATTGATCGGGCTTTTTCGGTTATGTTTTCAATGTCATATATATATGATATTTGTATATACCCAAATTTGACCGGGCTTCAAAAACAATATCAAAACCCAAAACAAAAAAAAAACTAAGCCCAAATTTAGAGGCCCTAAAGTCCCAAAAACATAAACCACTCTCAGCTAGGGCAGAAACCCTAGCTCTCTCTCGAGCGCCGCAGCCACCATGTGCGCCCTCAGTGCGCACGTCGCTTGAGGGTCGGCTCCTTAGTCCCGTCCCATCGCCTGCACCTACAGAGACCTGCAAAAGAAGGCAAAGAGAAGACCAAAGAAGCAAAAACAACAGAGAGAGGGGAGCGATTTCTTTTCCATTGTAATCGGTTATAAAACCGAAACAAAATCAGTTTGTAAAAGGGGGGATTTTGAATACATGAAAAAAACATTATATTTTCACATGATTTGGAGCAATCAAAAGAAAAGAAAACAAAGGTTAAATCTCTTTTTCTCCTTGATTTTTTCGTTTTCCTCGCTTTTATATTTCCTTTTTTCTTTAAAGTTTTATTTTTTTTATAACAAAAAATAATAAAAAGGGAGAGAAAAGGGGACTTACCTAAGCCTGGAATCGCATCGCCGGAGCCTCTGCTCCGTTGTTGAGACCGATTCAAAAAGGGAAATAAAAGAGGGTCTATCCTCATAAACTCTCGGGCGCCTTGAATGTAGGTGAAAAGCCCTTTTCGCATGCCCTTAACCACCGTATACGGTGGGAACTATGGTGGCCTCAAAGAGCCACGACGATGGCGGCGATGATGGGTGTTGAAGCCCTAGCCGAAATGAGAAAATGGGGGAGAGAGAGAGAGAGTTTAAGGGATTGTTTCAGTTTTTTTTTTTTTTTGAAGGCTAAAATGATTTTTGTAACAAAAATTGAGCCTTATATGCACTTACAAAACGGCAGTGTTTTAGGTGGGTGGTCTAAGTGCCGAAACGGCACCGTTTCATCTGACTCGAATGTGACCCGACCCGCGTAGGCCAAGACCTGCGTGTTTTTGCCCTAATGGCTTATTTGCGGATCTGGTCCCTCTGATTTTGTGGCCCATCGCAGTTCGGCCCTATTCCTTTTTTTTTCTTTGATTTTTGCCCTGTGATTTTTGCAGTATTCAAATTCGGTCCCTATTGAAGTTATACGTTTTGGGGGACGGGGATACTGCCCCATTTGGTCCCCCACCTTATTCGTGTTTCATAATTTGGGCCTGGAATTTTATTTTATTCCGTTTTTTCTCTTAATTTTGCTTTGATTTCGATTAAGTCCTGATTTGTTTAATTTCACTATTTATTCATTATTTTACATACTTAAATTTAATAATAGTGATATTTATTTATTTATTTGCTCATTCTTCATTTAATTTTAAAATATTTAGATTCAATGTTATTTATATTTATTTGATTTTTTTAATTTATTATTCTTCTACTTTAAATTATTTAAATTTGATATTATTTCAACTATTTGTTGATTATCTTTACTTTTAAATTCAATATTACGCGTATATCTATTTATCTTTCAAATTTATATTATTTCAAGTTGTTCAAGTTATCCATTTGTATAGTTCCAATCTTTAATAAATCTTTATTAATGATTTTTTTTATCTATTTATGTTCTCATCATTTCCTCGTATTTTGTTTCTTAGTATTTCAAATTGGATTGTTCCTTTTTATGTATTCTTTTTTATATTTTTATATACACACTTTTTATTATTTCGTCTTGCTGATCCTTCATTCATTTTTTGTTTTTATTATTATTTTTTATATATATTATTATATACATAGTTTATGTTAATTTTTTTATATATTGTTTTCATGTTGTCTTATATATATTTTCTTTTAAATCAATTTATATATATATATATATATATATATATATACATGTTTCCTTTCAAATCTATTATGTACATAGTTTACTTTTTTAAAAGAGATTTTTATATATACTTTTATTATTTCAAACTCTTTCATACATTATCATCCCTTTAATATGTTATTCACATTGAGTTCTTTATTGTATATATTATCAACTTTTAAATAGACATGTTTCGTTTTTAAAATATTTTGTATATTATTTGATTCAAATCCCCATTCTCATAAGATCTATTTTAATAGTCATTCATGTATATATTGTTTTATTATATATTGGTTTGTTACTCTTTCATGTATATTGTTTATTCTTTAATTATCTTGTATCTTCATTATATATTGTTTACATGGATTTTTTCATTACCATACGTCTATTATCACCCTTGAATAGATAGGTTTTGTTCTGAAGATATTTTTGCATGATATTTGCTCCAAATTTCTTCTTTCACAATATTTATTTTAGCATTCATTTACGTATTCTTAGTTATGTAAATCACTTCAAACCCTAGCATGCATTATCCATTTGTAAACATTTTCATATAACCTTTAATTTGCTTTGAATTGGTGTTTAATTTCCACATTGATTTGTAGATTATGTACTGGTTGTCTTGTATTATGTCATATATTATTGTTGCATAGTATTTATTCATTCTTTTTGTACTATTATATCAATTGTTGTTCTTCCATGTTTAGAGGTTTGGCTATATTTTGTGGATTAGTTATTTTTTGGTTAATTGATTTCTTTAGGTCATATTATCCTTATTCACCAAGTTTTTGTACTTTATGTGTACATGTTATCCCATATTTATTATTCCTTTATTGATACAAACGTTGCTTGGTAATTTCCAATTTTTTTACATTAATTATTTCATCTTATTTCAAGTCAAACTAATGTATTTTGGGTCGACTTTATAAAACAAAGGCAAAGTTTGATGTTTAGCAATTCGAGGGTTCGTGCCCTAATGCGTTGGGTTTCAATCTTTCGTTTGTTTAAATAATCAAATTTCCCCTTTTAAATTTCGTCCATGTTTTCTAAACTTCAAAATAAGATAATGTTTCGCGTTTTGGAATATCGAAGAATTGTGCCCTAACTTACGGGGTTTCGGTTCCCTCGATGATTCTAAATAGCTAAATGTCTTTTTGAGTTCTAAAATGCACGAAATTCCAACCAAAATTAAAGATAACCTTGCACTCGGGAGTTCATCGCATTGTGTCCTAACTTACGGGATGTGATACTCTGTTATCTCGAAATAAGGAAATTTTTAACAATTATTTTGAGCCAATTCAAGAATTTTAAAATCGATATTAATAAAAAAGGGATCGTATTTCAAATCCATTCCCGATTTTCAATTTTTGACATTAAGATACTAACTAATCAATTCGGTACCAATTTTTGGGCGTGTCGAGGGTGCTAATCCTTCCTCACACGTAACCGACTCCCGAACCTATTCTCTTGAATTTCGTAGACCAAAATGCCGTTTTAGTAGACTAAAATTGTTTTATTAAAACAAAGGTGATCTGATCACACCAAATAAAGATCGGTGGCGACTCCCGTTTTAATTTTTGTTTCAAAACCAAAGTCGATCCATTTTTCAAAAAAATGGTTTCAACAATATTTATATAAATTACATACACAAAATATAATTCAAGCATATAAATATACAATTTAGTTACACGAACTTATCTCAACAAATGTTCGTGTACGTAAAATCTACTAATCCGACATTTTCCTCTTTTCCTTGTTCTAGCTTCGAATTTGGTCTATCTAGATCTATACGAGTAAATTTAACATCAATTTAATACAATTTAAGCTCAATTCAGTCCAATTTACATCTTAAGCAAAATTACCATTTTGCCTCTAAACTTTTAATTAATAATGATATCGTCCCTAAGCTCAGAAAATGAAATTCATGCAATTTACTCCTTATTCCAAGCCTAACCAAAATTTCAATATAAAATTTACAGCACATGTATTCTATAAAATTTAGAATTTTTCTTCAATTTTCACAAATTTACAATTTAGTCCCTAAATCATGTTTTCATCAAAATTCACTTTGTAAAAGTTGTTTATCTATCAACAACCTTTCGTATTCTACCAAAAATTTCAAAATTTCAGCTTATTCATCCATGGATTAACTTCTATACTATGATAATTTTTCAAATTAATCCCCCAAATAGATAGATTAAACTAACCCGATTTAAAAAATATAAAAATGACTAAAAACGGGACTTGAATACTTACCTAATTTGGCCAAGAAAGCTTGCTTTCTCTTTCCTAGGGTTTACAAAGAATATTTTGGGAAGAAGGTGATATAAAATGATTTTTATTTCTATTTAATTATTTATCATCTTTTAATTTTATCAATTTCTAATTTACTCCTTAGCCTTTTTCTAATTTTCCATGGATGAATCATCCAAAAATATCTACTAACTTTTCATTAATGGTCTAATTACCATATAAAGACCTCCAATTTAAATTTCTAAAGCTATTTAATCCCTTTAGTTATTAGAACTCAACTTTTGCACTTTGTGCAATTTTGTCCTTTATCAAATTAAACATGTAATCGATAAAATTTATTTATGAAATTTTTACACAATATTATTATCATACTATAGATCATAAAATAGTATTAAAATAATTTTTCTTTCCGGACTCGGATTTGTGGTCCTGAAACCACTGTTCCGATTTTATCAAAAATGGGCTGTTACACTTTTGTTGTTTTAAGAGAAAGAAGATACTAATATATTGTTTGGAAAGATCTGAGGTTAGTTAGGCAGATAAGTAGGAATCAGTACATTAAGTATAGTAGTTGGCATGTAGTTGCAAGCCCAAGATGATGAAGGTGTTCACCCAAACAGAGACAAAATCAAATCTTTGAGATGAGTAATTCAACTGAGAAGATTCCAAGGTATTTTGTATTAAAACTCGCTAAGTCCGTGTAACTTACAAGTGTTATATTTATGTTTCAGGTATTGTCGAAGAGTGTGTATGCCAGGAGGGCTGATTCTAAGAATATGCTATGGAAGTGGCGACCTGAGATATTATGCATACAGTGGACTATTTGGAAAAGTGGTGTATCATAGGATTACACTATAGAAAGTCTGTCTTTAGAAAATTTTTGTGTTGTAACAAGTCTAATGTATTGAAAATTTGCTAAGTAAAATGTGAAGTAATACCCGAGATCCGGACTTGGTGAATCGGGTTGGGATGAAGGCGTTACATATGCTACTTGGGATGAAGAGGAGGGATGTTACAAGATAAAAACCTTACATAGTGAGCATTAGTGTTGCAAAAGAGGAGGGATGTTACAAAAGAGCTAATTTCAAGTTGATAGAGAAACATTTTTTAGAGCAAAGTTATGATAATGCCTAAATTGAAGTTAGTTGAAATGCAGAGATTGGCTAATGATGAGTTTAATCTTGGGATATAGTGCCCTTAATGTAGAATTTTTCGTCTATATGCACTTGTATTTTTCGAACAAATTGGTTTAATAAAATATCCATTACTTACAATAATATCCTTTGTACATTCTCCTTAATGGTTTTTTCACGCAAAGCAAAATTAAAACAAATATTGGCTCAATGATTATATAATGTTTAACTAATACTAGGTAGTATTATGTGGTCGGATTGTAACACGAAAAAATAAATTATATTAGTAGATAATCTAAACATGTACTTAGTCTAATCGAAAATTAGACAATTGATTCAAAGAAAAATATGTCATCTCTCAAGTCTAATTAGGGAGATACCATGCCTTGGATATTGGAGTGGATCATTCCTATAAAATAGAGATATAGATGTGGCTGACTGGATTGACAGTACTTTGAACAGGACCCAAGTAGAATTGATCCTAGATATATTTACATATTTATTCACTTGTGACACTCATAGTGTGGAATACCTTAGTCCTAATTGGATGATACACTATAGACTATGTATGCATGACTCGTATACTTTGATTTAAATGAAATACTGAGTTCAAATGCATTAGGAACCAATATTTGATATGTTGGGTATATGATTTCTGTATTATGTAGCGTCATTCCACAAATGATATTTTCTTATTGACATTACATGATAAATGAAAAGTAAAAATGGTCACGAGTCATGTCTTTGTGACAAAAGACTTAATTACTATTTGATAGTAATTGACTTTTCATGAAGAAAGATGTAATGATTACATTGAGATAAAATAGGATCACGTTGAGAGAAAGAATTTATTCTAAAGAGATTAAGGATACCTTATGAGGGTAACACACTTATAACAAGGTCATTGGACGACCACTTATTAAGTAGCTTTCATAATGGTATATAATAAGGGAGAGCTCAGTCACTATACTTTAGTGGATGCCACATTCGTTGCCGGAGCAACTGCTGACAAATTCATAGTAAAATCATCATTTCACATCATCAAATTAGCAATCAACAATAACACAACATTGAATACATGAACATCCATTTCTGGGCCTTATACAAGCATACAAATGTTTTAAAGTCAACCTAAGATGAAAAATACCTAGATATTAAGATACACAATTACTCAATCATTCAAATACTCAATCATGTCATAAATACCTAGATATTAAGATACGCAATTAAATTTGAACCTTAATTGAGCTTATCAAAGCTCTTTTATATACTCGAGCATGAGTTAGGACCAAACTGCAATGTTTTTAAAATTTCCAGATTAGGTATCTATACCCCTTATAAGTACAGATACCAATATGAGCTTCTATGTTTCAGAAAAATTGATTTAAATCATAAGGTATTAATACTCAACTCATAATACTAATACTTACCTTTAGGTATTGATATTTTCTTTTGTACCAATACCATGTTTGCATTATGTTTGTTTGAAAATGGATTTAAAAATGCAAAGTACTGATAATGCAAAATACTGATACTTTGGTAAAGGTATTGATACTTAGGTACCAAAATGTCAAATTCTACCATTTGTTTCCTTTTCATGCCAAAACAAATTTGAGTTCAAATGGTGTCTTAAATACAGCACCAAGGCCAACGCAAAACACTCCAAATGCATACCAAGCATACCATAAAACTATTCGCAATTCAAAACATCTCAAATTGACACCAAATCAATTCTAACAACTTAATAAGTTGTACAAGCTCACTTAACATGTTTCCAACCATTCAACCAAGTTAAAACCTTGACCTAATCATATTCAAATTATATCATTGAACTTTCAACTTGCTATTTATATCGATTCCCTTATATAACCCATCATATTGTCCAAAATTGTAATGATCCGAAATTTATTGATAACAAAAAATATGGTTTTGGGACCTGATTTTCGTAAACCAAACCCGTAAATATTTTTATTAAATATTTACAAAGTTATTTTAGAAGTGAATTGAATTTTGGTCAGGTAATTTTGTCGAATTAGTGCTTAATTAGGGTACAAAGACTAAATCATAAAAGTGTCAAAAGTTAAATTATTAGTGAATCATTATGTAGAACTTAGCTAAGGGGCTCATGAGGCAATTAAACTATTATTCTAGTAATAATGGATGGCAACATAGGTTTTAATTGTTAAAACTGCTATAAAATTATAAATAAAATAAATAAAACATTAGGTAATAAAAATATGAAAGTGGGGAGAAAGAGAAAACATGAAATATTTCATGTTTTCAATCGAATTTAGAGAATAAGAAATCTCAACACACGACCTTAGGGTTCAAAATTTTCAAGCTTCAATTGCTAAGTCGACCCAGATTCCTCGAAAAAGAAAAGAAAAGACAAAGTCGTCGACGAATAACTTAGAGTTTGCGATTTGTGTTTCTATAATCTAAACTAATTAATTTTGTTGCATTATGAATTTTTTGCACGATAAGATCATAAGGTCAATTGGTTTTTGAGAAAAATGTTTTGAATTGATTTCATTTAAGATTAAATTATAAATGTAACTTTGAAATAATTACCCTATTAATTGTTCGGGGAGGGTCAGGTATAATTGGCATAGGATAGGAAAAGTTTAGGGTTATATGACTACGTGTCGGGGAGTGTTGGGCACCCCATTTGTCGATTATACCAACCAGCGCTAAGCGTAACTTATTATTTTCAGATTTATCCCATATGCACTGTGTTCCAAATTAGTGTGATGGTTGGATCCATGTATCTGTTTAAGTCCAACTCAGGTTAATAGAGAATTAAAATATGGAAGTGAAATGAACGAAATCATGAAGAGATTCAGTATTAAATTTTACTATGTTGATTGAAATAGAAAGTTCAAAATTCAAATGAGAAATATGATAATAAATTGTTGAAGTAGCATTTATGAGATGAATTTATCAAGTATCGATTGTGTTTGAACAAGTAGTTGATAATGTCGGTTACGATTAATTGGAATATGCATCTTATGAACTTAATCTATGTTTTATTATGATTTACAATATGATTTATTTTTAGATTATAGAAATAACACTGAGTTATACTCAACGTATGATTTTTTTTCCATGCATAAGTTAGGTTCTTTTTGGTTTGACTGCCAACATCAGCATCCAATGGCAATTTTAGACTCAAAGTATTAGTGATGTTTCTACTTGTTAATGGCATGTACCTAGGAGGATCATGTTTTTATAATGTTATGCTTTGGATGAAATTGGCATTTTGAATGTTATGTGTGTATATATAAAAATAAATGTTGGTAAAGATCTTTGTTGTTGATGATCTTGCTGAATAGTTTAGGCATGTATGCTTAATTGCTTATATTGTGGTTAGGTAATGTACCTTAAAATGATTTTGGTAAAATGATTGGAATGCAAATGCTAAGTTTGAAAGAATTTGGTAAGTCATGGTGTATGTTGCATGGTTGATATTGAATCATTATAAGGTGTCGTAAATGGTTAAATAATGTGTGTCGTGTTGGTTGTGTTAAGGTGTAACACCCCTTACCTATTCCTAAGACTGGGACCGGATACGAGGCATTACCAGACATGTACTCAAACATTTCTAGGGAAATACTATAGAATTCAGAGTATTTGTAAGAATCAAAGTTCAAATCTGAATAGAACATATTACAACTTTTTATATACAACCTATGACACTACTTTAGGAAACTCTAAGTTTAGGAAAGATACTAAATAGGAGATATGATCCCTTAAAATAAGGGATTTTAATAAAAGAAAATATCTACAAAATATTCCTAAAATATTTACAGAATATTCCTACACTCCCCCTCAAGCTGGAGAATATACATTGTATAATCCCGGCTTGAATAGGAATTTATTGAACACGTGTTTTGGCAAAGCCTTGGTAAGAATGTCGACAATCTGTCCCTTCATACGAAGGAATGTAAGAAAGAGTGGCTGTCTTTTTGTTGACTTGATCAGCAATAAAATGCCTATCAATTTCAACATGCTTTGTTCGGTCATGTTGAATCTGGGTTCTTGCAATCTGAATGGCGATTGATTATCACACAAAACTTCAAAGTGATCCTCCCGATTTGTGCCAAGTTCTTTTAGTAATTTAAATAGCCAAATTCCTTCGCATATCCCCAAAGCTAGTGCTCTAAATTCAGCTTCAAAGACTACTTCTTGAAACAACAGATTGTTTCTTACTTCTCCAAGTTGTAAGGTTACCCCAAACAAAAGTGCGGTACCCACTAGTGGATCTTCTTTCAGGTGAGATCTCAGCCCAACTAGAGTCTGTAAAAATCTTAACGATTCTGTCTTGTGTCTTCTTAAACATTAAGCCGTGTCACTGAGTTTTCTTCAAGTACTTGAGAATTCTATTTGCTCTACCGCCATATGCTCTTGATAGGGATTAGTCATGTGTTGACTTATCACATTTACGGGAAAAGCTATATCCGCCTTGTCAAGGATAAGTAGATTAGTTTCCCAACTAACCTTTGAAATTTCTCTCTGTCTACTAAGGACCCATATTCTTTATTGAATCTCAAGTTTGCCTCCATTGGTGTATCAGCCGGCTTACAGCCAAGAAAACCAGTTTCTTTAAGTAAATCAAGTACATACTTTCTCTGGTTGATCACAAGTCCTTCTTTTTATCTTGCCACCTCCATTCCTAGGAAATACCTTAGCTTTCCCAAGTCCTTGGTTTCGAATTCCCTGTTTAACAACTTCTTCAAATTGCTAATCTCTTCCTCATCATCTCCAGTAAGAATGATGTCATCCACATACACAATTAGGATAGCTTTCTTATTTGTAGAAGTTACCTTGATGAAAAGCGTATGATCGGCAAGGGACTGCTTGTAGCCGTTTTGAAGAATGACTTTAGTGAACCTCTCGAACCAAGCTTTGGGTGATTGTTTTAACCCGTATAGAGACTTGTTGAGCTTGTAAACCTTGTTGCTACCTTCAATAGACTTTGAGCCAGGTGGCAATTGCATATAGACTTCTTCCTCAAGCTTGCCATTAAGAAATGTGTTTTTTACATCAAGTTGGTGTAATTTCCAATCGCAATTTACAGCCAAACTTAGGAGTACTCGAATAGTGTTAAGCTTTGCCACAGGTGCAAAAGTTTCTATGAAGTCTATCCCATATGTTTGTGTGAAACCTCTGGCCACTAGTCTAGCTTTGTATCGTTGGATACTGCCATTGGAGTTATACTTTACAGCAAAGTTCCATTTACAGCCGACAGCCTTTTTTCCTTGAGGAAGGTCTGTAATGGTCCAAGTAGCATTTTTTTCTAGTGCACAAATTTCCTCTTCAACAGCCCTTCTCCATTTTGGATCCTTTAGAGCTTCAGCTATGCTTGTGGGAACCTGTTCTTTATCCAAAGTTGCTGTAAATGCTTGAAAAGACGGCATCAAAGAATTATAACCAGTAAATTTTTCAATAGGATGCTTGGTGCACTGTCTAACCCCTTTTCTAATAGCAATAGGAAAGTCATCTAGAGTAGTGGACTTACTGATTTCTTCTTCCATTTCGGCAGCTGGACCCAAATCCAATTCTCGGCAAGAATCAGATTGCAAAATAGTCTCAGGGATATGTCTTCTTTTTCTTGTATAGACACGAAGCTGTTTGGGTGGTGGTGTTTTTTGAAGACTGTCAATTGGAGTAGGTGTATTTTCAGGAAGAGTGTTTAAAGTGGGTGTAGATGAATTAGTCATAGGTACTACAGGAGAATCAATGGGAGCATTCACAGGTGACAGATCTGCAGGTAATGGCGAACAAGATGGCAATTCTGAAGGTTGAGAATGAAGATTAGGAGGAGATACCTGTTGTGGCTGAAAATCACTCCATGTTTCCCCCTGAATTTCAGCCTGAGTGAAATAGGAATCCTGCTCATAAAATGTTATATCCATAGTGGTGAAAAATCATTTAGAAGGAGGATGATAGCATTTATAACCCTTCTTAAGTGAAGAATACCCAACCAATACACATTTTAAAGACTTAAGATCTAACTTGGACTTATTAGGAGCAATATTTTGGATAAAAACAATGCAGCCAAAAATTTTAAGTGGCAGAATGGAGGAGATAGGCTTAAAATGAGGAAAGTGCTGCAAAAATATAGATTGAGGCGTTTGAAATTTTAAAACCTTACTAGGCATCCGGTTGATTAAATATGTGGCGATTAATAAGGCTTCCCCACAAATATTTAGGAACATTAGTGGTAAATAGAAGAACGCGAGTAACTTCAAGAAGGTGCCTATTTTTTCTTTTGGCAATGCCGTTTTGCTGTGGGGTTCCAACACAAGAACTAATCTGAACTATGCCCTTTTCCTTAAAAAAATCACCTAAAGACCTAGCAAAAAATTCACTTGCCATTGTCGATTTAAATAGCTGTATTTTAGACCCAAATTGAGTAAGAACCATGTTATAAAATTGCACAAAAACACTAGCGCTTTCAGATTTATCTTTCAAAGAAATAAGTCCAAGTTATCCTATTGTGATCATCAATAAAAGTGATAAACTACTTACAATTATCAGCATTCTTCACCCGAGAAGGGCCCCAAATATCACTATGGATCAAAGCAAAAGGGTAAGAAGGCTTGTATGTAGAAGGAAAATAAGATGATTTTGTATGTTTGGCAAGAGAGCAAACTTTGCAAGAAAAAGAATTAGGCCTTTTATTAATGAATAGAGCAGAAACAATTTTGCAGTATTGGAAACTAGGATGGCCTAAACGAAAGTGCCATAACATAACAGTATCAACTTTTCCTAATGCGGTAAATGACTTGGAGATCTCGATTTTAGGAGAGGTAGGGAGGATGTAGAGACCATTTTGCAAGCTGGCCTTACCAATCATCTTCTTCGAGTTCAGTGCCTGCAAAGTACAATCACGATCATTAAAAATTACAGAGCAGTGCAAGTCTGTGGACAATTTACTAACAGAGATAAGATTGCACGCCAGATTTGGTACAAAGAGAACATTTTTAAGTGCAATATGTTCATTAAGAATAACAGTGCCATGTCCCTCTATTTTGCACAAGGTACCATCAGCCGTTTTGACAACAATACCAAAGGTATGGAAAAAATTGTGAAACAATGCCTTGTTACCAGTCATATGATCCGTAGCACCAGAATCGAGGATCCAATTAGGAGTCAACTGGGAGGAGAAAAATGCAGTAGAAGAAAGGTTACCTTCTGGATCTTTTATGACCAGATTACCCTCACAAGACCTTTGAAACTTTCCAAATAGTTTTTGAAGTTCAACAATCTGTTCTTTAGTGAAACTAGTGACAGAGGTGGCAGCGACAAGGCTTGATTTATTATCTCGAGAGTGCTTAGACTTCCAGTCCTGAGGCTTACCATGAAGCTTCCAACACTTCTCCTTAGAGTGGCCGGGCTTTTTGCAATGATCACACCAAGGTCTCCCCCGTTTGGAAGAGGGAGATGATTGATGGGTCAGTAAGGCAGATCTTTCAAAAGTGGAATAAGGTTCATCAGACAGCATCACACACCTTCGGCTTTCTTCCTTCTTGACCATATAGAAAGCCTCTCGAAGGGAGGGAAGAGGAGAAATAGCCAGGACCCTACCGCGAACCTCGTCCAGGTCCTTATTTAAGCCTTGTAGAAATTGAAAAAGTCTTCGTTGAGTAACAATTTGCTGATAAAAAGCAGCATCTCTTGGATCTACTCAATCATAATGTGCATACAAATCTAATTGCTGCCAAAGAGCAGTAAGGGTATTGTAGTAGAGAGTAACAGGCATGGTTCCTTGTTTAAGGGTGGCTGCTTGATCTTCAACATGATATAATTCAGCAATGTTATCCTTGCTAGAGTAGGTTTCGCGATCGCACTCCAAATTTCAGCGGTGTGGTGTAAAGAAGAAAGTTTCGCTTATACTCGGGTCATGGAATTAAGGAGCCAAGTCATAACTCGACCATTGTCACGCATCCACTTAGCAAAACCAAAGATCGATCCACAAAGAGCTTCTTGATTTCACGATAATGTAGTCCAATCTTTCTCTCTCCCCAAGAGAAAATCTTAACCGATTGGGACCATTCAAGAAAATTGTTGCCATTCAATCGATGGCGGTGATAGTCGAACCATGAATCTAATGGAGCATCGGAACCGAGAAAAATTTTCTGGATTTGAAGTAATCTCAAGTAGGAGAAGGAGTTTTGGACATGGTCTAGGTTGAAAAAATCGTAACCTAAGCCGATACCATGTAGAATTCAGAGTATTTGTAGGAATCAAAGTTCAAATCTGAATAGAACATATTACAACTTTTTATATACAACCTATGACACTACTTTAGGAAACTCTAAGTTTAGGAAAGATACTAAATAGGAGATATGATCCCTTAAAATAAGGGATTTTAATAAAAGAAAATATCTACAAAATATTCCTAAAATATTTACAGAATATTCCTACAAATACGGGTTATAAAATTTCATTCCAATATAAAACCAATCTAATTTTGTTTTAATGTCCCTATTATGGGCCCATGAGGCCCTACACACACATTAAAAACGATCCAAGACTAAACTGAGAACTTACAAAAGTTTATAAAAATTTTCTAGGTAAAGCCTCACACACTCGTGTGGAGACAATACAAACGCCTGTATGTTTTGGGACACGCCCGTGTCCCCTACCCATGTTGAATTTATGAAAATTATATCTTCATTTCGAGCACACAGCCGTGTCTCTAGCCCACGTCCTTCACACAGCCTAGACACGTCCGTGTGGTCACCCATGTCCAAAAACTCGAGCATTCTGTTTGTGACATCAGCATGCATTTAGGGGCACACAGCCAGGACACACGCCCGTGTGTCTAGCCCGTGCTCGAAACTGACTTAAAATTTTAGGTACAGGGGACGTACGGCCATACCACACGCCCATGAGGGTGATCCGTGTGTCACACACGGCTTAGACACACGCCCGTGTGTCTACCCGTGTAGACCTTGTAAGCCTATTTTCCAAGCTTTTGGTCACCCTCTATCAGCCAATCACACTTATAAGTTACCTTAATACATAATAAGGCCAGAATATACACTTACATATAACCTTAATAAACGTCATTGTATGTAAACCTCATATCATCGATTTAGCACATGCTAGGTTATTTCCTTTGATTTAAGGATTTCCATGTCTCATTAACACTTTTAAGATTGGCTCATTTTTGTAACTCATTGCCAATTATGGTCAAGCCATCCCATGCAAACATAAGCATGCATAAATTTGTAGGTCATAGCCCACTTCAAAATAAGTCAATTCCTATGGCCAAATACAAAAAGATATATAAGCTTTTACAAGCCTTCATATGGGCAATTCAAATGACACATATCACAAAATGAACCAAGACCCTATACATGCCTTTGAACAAAATAAAAGTGTCTTTATACCAAAGCTAGACTAGTTGATAATGTGTTGACTCTCCAACCGTCTTCCAATCTTTACGAGTCCTCGAGCTCTGTATGACAGGGAAAAAGAGAAGGGTAAGCATTTACATGCTTAGTAAGCCTGAATAACTAGAAAGTAAACTTTCTGATTGATTAACATACAATCATATTAAGCAACACGACCAACAGGAATGAAATGGTTTCCCTATTACATGCACTCAATCAACAAGTTAGTTACAATAATAATGTACCATGTAATTTCTCTTAGATGAGCTCATCATTCATCATTTCATTTGTATACATCATATTAATCCCGTTGAGTTTCTAGGAAATCTTGATAGATTATCCATTTACCGTCAATTTCTAAGAATGATCATTTCAGGTATGCACTCCCGTGAACCTCACATTTTACGGCGGGATTACTAGTCCAGGCTAAATCCCCAGTATCATAAACTCATAAGGTGATGTCGGGATTACCAGTCCAGGCTAAATCCCTTATAGTGACAAACACCCTTAATGAGCTTGGATCTGAATTACCAGTCTAGGCTAAATTCAGACCCTAATCAGATTACCTGTCCAGGCTAAATCCACAATGCACACATATTCTTCGAGAGGCTCGATCACTCAAGGAACACCTGTCCGAGCTAGATCCTTTCTATATTTGAGATCAACGGATTACCTATCCGGGCTAAATTCTTCTGCAACATATGCAGGATCTCAAGTCATGTAAAGCATGGTTTATCCACAGAACTTCTTTTTTAACCTCAACCAGGACCTTGTAAAAAAAAACCTCAACCGGGACATTTATTAACATGTCATTATTAAAGATACATTTCAAGTATTTTCATGCCATCGTCAAATGAAATTATCATATATTCATAAATCATGCAATTAGGCATATTATGAGTTCACTTTAAGTTATCTGAACTTACCTGGTATTCGTCTCGGTATCGTGTTTTGGCTATTCTGAAACCTTTTGTTTTCCTCGATCGACATTCGAAATTTGTTCCTCGGGGTCTATAATAATAAAATAAATTATTAACACCTCACATTATACTTTTCAAGTCTAAATTTCACCCTGGTCCAAATTACCGTTTTGCCCCTAACCTTTCACATTTTTATAATTTAGTCCCTAGGCTCGTATAATGATATGCATGCAATTTCTACATTACCCAAGCCTAGCCGAGTGTTCTTACCTCTTATGGAAGCCCACAATTTTCCATTATTTCTCATTTCTACCACACATTTTACAACTTTTGCAAAAAGGTCCTTTTAGGGGTTTTTCATGAAAATCACTTAGGAAAAGATGTTTAACACACATTCAACTTTCATATTCCTCCATAAACCATCAAAATACAAGTAACTCATGCATGGGTAAATTTCTAAACATGAACCCTAGCATGAAATATGGGTAGAAATAGAAAGAGTAAGCTACAGGGATTTCAAAAATACGAAGAACACTAAAAAGGGGCTTGGGAGCACTTACTATTGAGCTTGAAAATGTTGAAAGCCATAGCTATGGTGACTTGAGAATTTCGGCTGGACAAGGAAGAAGAATGGTTGATTTTTGCCTTCTTTTCCCCATTTTATTTCATTAAATTGCCAAATGACTAAAATACCCTTAAGCCTTTTCTTTGAAATCTCATCCATACAAGCCCATATTTGTCCAAAAACCTAAAAATTGGGTAAATTTATCTTCAAGACCTTTTAATTTGTAATCTGAAGCAATTTCATACAAATTTCTTCTAGAATCCAAGTTTTACAATTTATTCAATTTGGTCCTCATTTTCCAATTAGGCACTTTACCCATAGAATTTCTTCATGAAACTTTAACACATGCATATTCTCATATTCTTGACCTCATAATGATCATAAAATAAATATTTCAACGTCAGATTTGTGGTCTCAAAACCATTGTTCTGACTAGGCCCTATTTTGGGATGTTACATGAGGTGTCATTTGAGGCATACTGGAATGGTTCCAATGTGATGTTTGGTTGATATATTAGTGAATTACATGCATATTATAAGTAGGTTTGATTATGTTTTGGATCATGCTGGTATATAGAAAAATGTTTAGGGTTGTTTTGAGACCTAAAGATTATTTTTTGTGCCACACACTATTCCAAGACTCAACATCAGGTTGTTACACAGGCTAACACATGCCCGTGTAACCTATTGATTTTGTGTCTACATGGTTACACACAACCATAGGCTGTTATACAGCCCGACTACACGATCGTGTGACAATTTTTGAATAATTACACTTTTGACCCACACAGCCTCGGTGAGTTACACGATTTGTTCGCACAACCGTGTAACTTCAGCCCACACGGGTCATCATGTTACATGGTTTAACCATAGGACCATGTGTCCCATCTTCACACGGCCTCAGCTTTTCACACGGTCAGGGGACACGGTCGTGTGACCCTTGTTTACGATATTTTCTTATCTTTTTGTAATTATTTCAAATTGATCCCTGATTGATATTGGGTTAATTTTAGAGCTTTCGTAAGTTTGAAAATTTGAACTATGAATTGTATGTAAATGTTTCGTATTTGTCTATAGCATTCCATTACTCGGGTTCGACGACCAAATAGGTAAGGGGTGTTACATACATTGGTGCATATATGACTATTAGCTTTCCACCAACAAACATTAAACAATATTTCAACTAAACTATACACCCATAAGATGTTACATATGTAAAAACCTATTTACATGATTCAAAACATACTATTTCAACCTATTCATTTTCACTTACCAATAATCTAGCATTAAGTAAGTTTCAACATTCAAACTCAACAGTCACATAAAACCTATGTACATGCCACAGAACCGAGATTAGAATGATAGAAAGACTATTGAATCAATAATAAGATAGTGTGAGATCCTCGATGATTCTCTAGAAATGTTCAATAAGTCGGTGATTTACAGGGAAAGGGAAACAACGAGGGTAAACATATCAAATGCTTAGTAAGTTCACAGGTATTTAAACAACAACTTACCTTAAATTACAACTTAATTCGATAACAAACTAGCTTTCGAGTATGCTTAAACATGGAAACCACATATCAACAAGGTGAGTATCAATATATATCGCATCATATAGTAATTCAAGCATATAATATTCCCAAACACTTATAATCAACATTTAATCAATTCCATATCATTTTCCATATATTATCAATAATACATCCAAATTCAATATAATGTCATTTACTATTTTGTTTAATTATTCGAATTCCAAATCAAAATCATTCATTCATCACATTTCTATCTCGGTCCTCTAGGCTCAAACAATAAGATCACATCATCATTCATAAATCACAATATGTATTTGTATCATCAAATCATATTATCAACTCAATTCATATATCATTTATATCATTTACATTTTATACCCCTATTAATCTACCTTCGACTTGAATGGATACATGGATCTAACCAACACACCAATTTAACACCTAGTGCCTAATCGGACAATACCGAAGTAAATCGTTTGTGCCTAACGCTCATCAATGTGTTTGGCACCCAGTGCTTTATTGATATAACCAAAGTAAAATTTGTGTCCAACAATCATCAACATGTAGTTGAAGTAGCCTATACTCTATTTATGGTATGGCATGCCAACTATATCTGAATCTGCCTGAACAGTTAATGGGTAACCAATAATCAAATTTCTTTATAGTTCAATTCTTGTTTTATCAATTTCAATATCATCAGTTCATCAATCAAGACATCATTTAATACATAGCATAACATTACTCATTACAATACTAAGACAATTTCACAATTTCATCAATTTATACTATTTTCAATTCTATTCAATTTAGTTCTCTATCTCCAAAATCAAACATAATCATATCATTTTTATTTGATTCAACTAATTAATCTCAAATTGAAATTTTTTATATTCAATTTATAAGTCAATTTTTCATTTCTTCATGATTTATTATATACCTCACCTCTGTACTAAATTGTAAACAATTCAAACTAATATCTGATTTGTCGTAATTCGTTGTAGCAGATAAAACTTGTAACAGTCCGTTTTTAGTTAAATCGGAACAGTGGTTTTGGAACCACAAATTTGATGTCAAAATAATTATTTTATTATTATTTTAATATTTACAGCATGATAATATGTTTGTGTGAAAGTTTCATTCAGAAATTTTATCGTTTGATTAGTCAATCTGATAAAAAGAACTAAATTGCGTAAAGTGTAAAACTTGACTTATATTAGCTAGAAGTGTCTAATAGCTATAGAACCTTACAATGAAAGTCCTTAAGTGGTAATTAGCCCATTAAGGAGTTAGTGGAATGTAATGGTTTGGTATAATGGAAATTATGAAAGATTATAAATGTTATAATAGTAAATAGGTGTATATTGATAAACTAAGTAAAATAAAAGATGGTTATCATCTTTTTCCATTAACCACCACCGAAAATAAAAGATGAAAACACCATGGGAGCTTTCTAGGGTTCGGTCACTTTGGGGTTTAATTGGTGAGTAATTTTTTATCCGTTTTTAATGATTTCTGTGTTTTTGAGATCGTTACAGCTAGGTCTAGCTAGCCCAGGGACTATTTTGCAAAGCTGTTAAAGATTTAGGATGTTGCCACAGATAAATATATGAATATTTTTGTGCTTGATGATAGATTATGAATGTTTGATGATAGTTATACAAGTTTTGTTAAGTGATTTTTAGTGAACATGCAAATTAGGGATTAAATTGTGAAATGTGAAAAGTTTGTGGTTAAAATATGAAATAAATGAAAAATATGGGCTGGTATGTATACTAAGGAAATTTGGCTAGCATGGGTTGGTATTAAATTGCATGAATTTTTTATTTTATGATATAAGTACTCGACTAATCAACCTATTTCGTCGTCTTAGTGTCTGAAGTAAGTTCGTATGTAATAAGTTTCATTATGAATATATTTTAAATACTTTGATATTGTATAAACTGTGAATACGGGAGAGGGGTGTTACAATTACTGGTATCAGAGCTACGGTTTAGTCGATTTTAGGATTGACGTAGCGTATGTTAGAGTCTAGCTATATATGTCATATATAACATGTGATCGTGTGATAACCCCTGATAGTTTAAAATGTGTTTTTATATAGTAAATGAATCCCAATCAAGTTGTAGCTGGTGATGTTGAATGTAATGTGCTTGCCTCTGTTCACGAAGTAGCACAGTCAGAGTCGAGACCCGTATCGGATAGCCAGGGAGGAGGGGCTAAAGAAGCCTTCTTCATATAATGAATGAGTTGTTTACGAAGTATGTTCGAACAAATCCCACTGCTCAACAACCTCCACGCCCACCTAATCCCCAATTGGTTCCTATATTTCCTCAAGGTATGGAGTTTTTACGACTAAATAAGTTGCTAGTTGATAAGATTAGATAGCACAGAGTTGAAGAGTTTAGAGTTAATGTGGATGACGATCCTGAGAGAGCTAAATTTTGGCTTGAAAACACTATCAGAGTTTTTGATGAACTTTCTTACACATCGGCAGAGTGTTTAAAATGTGCCGTTTCACTTCTGAGGGACACAGGCTATTAGTGGTGGAATACCTTAGTATTAGTGGTGCCAAGAGAAAGAGTTACTTGGGATTTCTTTCAAGCTGAGTTCAGAAAGAAATACATCAGTCAACGGTTTATTGATCAAAAGTTAAAAGAGTTTCTTGAACTGAAATAGGGTCGCATGTCTGTAACCGAATATGAGCGAGTGTTTGTTAAACTCAGTAAATAAACTCGGGAATGTGTTTCAACTGAGGCCATTATGTGCAAGAGATTTGAAGATGGTTTAAACAAGGGCACCAGACTGTTAGTCGGGATTCTTGAATTAAAAGAATTCATTGTGTTGGTTGACAAAGCCTGTAAAGCTGAAGAACTTGACAACGAAAAGAGAAAAGTAGATTTTGAAGCTAGAGATTAGAGAAAAAGATTGATGAACAAACCATATCAATCCTCATCAAAGAAATCATGAGATTCATATAACCGTTCGAATGCTTTGGTGGGATATTCCAATAGAGATAGTGGGAAGCAGCACTCGAGTTCTAAAGCCCAAGCTATGTAAATAGCGAGCGTTGTTAATGCAAGGTTCAATAGACCTGAATGTCAACATTGCGAATGTAACGCCCCCACGCCCAAGAACGTCGCCGGAGTCGAGTATGAGGTGTTACTAAACTTAATTTAACATTTTTAGAACTTTGGATTATTTGTTTCTACATTCACAGCTTTCCAGCTACTTGCGTCACAGTTACAAGAAAAATCATATCTCGAGTTACGAAACTCAAAAATCAAGATCCGTAAATTTTCCCTAAATCTAGACTCATATACCTATTTACTAATTTTTTTCCAGAATTTTTGGTTGGGCCAATTAGTACAGTTTATTAGTTAAAGTTACCCCTGTTTCAGGACTTGACTGGACTGACCTCCGTTTACTACAAACCACATTTCTCTCTATAAAAAATTCATATGACTATGAGGTTTCTTTCTCCTGAAACTAGACTCAATAAGGATTCTGATAATATAAAATGCAACACCTAATTATATCTGCACAATTTATGGTGAATTTCTAAAATTGGAATAGGGGATCCAGAAATTGCTCTGGCCCTGTTTCACTAAAATTCAAACATCTTCTAACATATAATTCCTTTACCTGTTTAGTTTGTTTAATGTGAAACTATACATAATAATATTCAATTTAATATTTAATCCATCACTAAATTCAATTTCTATGATTTTTAGTAGATTTTCAAACTCACATCAGGGTTGCTGCAATGTTCTGTTTATGGCAAATTTCATCCCTTTTATGAGTTTTCATGAACTAGGTATCCTATTAACCTTCCATGACATCAAACGTAATTTAAACTAACCATTTCCATAACTTATCACTAGCAAGCATTTTCTCAACCATTCCATCACCATATCATAAGATCATTCACACAAAATAGGTATATTGCTATACATGCCATATTTAAATTTTACAAGCCATTTACCAAAAAGTCCTCCAGATAGTGTGATCGAGCCTTTGACATATCCTGATTCCTGAGCTGGCTTGTCCAAAACTACAATGAATAAGAAGGAGGAAGTAAGCATAAATGCTTAGTAAGTTCATATGCAAATAACAAGTAACATAACAAAGCAATTAAACCATATAACATTAGCATGGTATCACCAAAACATATATCACATTTCTAATCATTTTTCATCATCTTATTACCTTATCGTTGTTGTATCAATACTCAACCCGAGGGTTAAGTACATACCTGTCCAAAGTATCCATTTCACAACACTTACCAATACGTCTCTTTTCATCTCGAGTATTCCTCCATTTGAGTAGAACTTTACCCGTTGAACACATCGGAATATAATTCGGATACATGGATAATTTGCACATAAGTGCCACATATGCAATCAAGCAATCATGTAACCCGCCCTTAAGTGAACTCGGACTCAACTCAACGAGCTCGGGCGTTCGCATCCATAAGTGAACTCGGACTCAACTCAACGAGTTCGGATGCCTAGTTACATCTCACGAACTCGGACTCAACTCAACGAGTTCGAACATTTGCATCCATAAGTGAACTCGGACTCAACTCAACGAGTTCGGATGCTCAACCATCCTAGTGACATGTCACTTGTATCCTAATCTATTCCTAAGGTCCAAACGGGATTTTCCTCGAACATATATCCTTGTCGTCTTCCGTAGAATATCGAAACCAAAACTCGGTAACAATTTGTATTTAACAAGTAGCTCACATAATTTACATTTTATTCGAAAATAACCACAAAGCATATATTTCATGATAAAAATCAGCATATCATATAATTAATATCAATAACTTAAAAATAACAATTATGCTACATTATTTACACATGAACTTACCTTGGTACCAAAATACAAAGATTTTGCAATTTAGTCCACAATCTTTTCTTTTCCTCGATTGGGGTCGATTCCACATCTTTCTTGATCTAAAATAACACATTTAGCTTATTTAATACTCACATTATCAAATTAATCCTTAATTCAAATTTTGGCAAAATTACAATTTTACCCCTAAACTTTTGCATATTTACACTTTTGCCCCTAGGCTCGGGATTAAACTTTATTCCTTATTCTTATGTTTTATAACATGCTGATCACTTTTCCCTTCTATGACAACATCAAATTCTCACTCTAACATATACTTATGACTATTAGGTATTTTTACCGATTAAGCCCTTTTACTCGTTTTTGCTTAAAATCGAGTAGTACAAGTTGTATAACATAATTTAAAACCTCATATTCTATCATAAAACACCAAAATACACAAATTTCACCTATGGGTATTTTTCCAAATATAAACCCTAGGTTAAATTATTGCTAGCATAAGCTAAATCGAGCTACTGGGATCTCAAAAACGTAAAAATCATTAAAAACAGGGCTTGGAATCACTTACTATGAAGCTTGAAAGTTGAAGAAACCCTAGCTATGGTGAGAGTAAAATTCGGCAGCAACTATATGGAGAAGATGACCATTTTGTGTTATTTTTCTCATTTTATTTCATTTAATATCCAAATGACCAAAATGCCCCTCCTTACTAAACTTTCAAAAATTCCTTCCATGTCCTAATTTTTCCCATGAACTTAAAATTGGTAAAATTGCTATTTAAGACCTCCTAATTAATATTTCAAAGCAATTTCATACTAAAAACTTCTAGAATGCAAGTTTTGCAACTTATTCGATTTAGTCCCTAATTTTAAATTAAACTCGTTATGCCAAAAATTTCTTCACGAAATCTTCACAGAATAATGCAATCATATCATAAACCTCAAAATAATTATAAAATAATTATTTCTATCTCAGATTTGTGGTCACAAAACCACTATTCCGATTAGGCCCTAATTCGGGATATTACAACTCTTCCCCCCTTTAAGGATTTTCGTCCTCGAAAATCTTACTGGTAAACAGATGTGGGTATTGATTTCTCATATTTTCTTCGGATTCCCGTGTAGCTTCTTCTACTCCATGCTTTTGCCACAACACCTTCACAAGTGCAATATTTTTATTCCTTAGTTGTTTGACCTCTCGAGCTAAAATCTTAATCGGTTCTTCTTCATAGGTCATATCTGGTTGTAGTTCAATTTCTGTCGGTGAAACCACATGTGAAGGATACGAACGATACCGACGTAACATAGATACATGGAACACATCATGAATCTTCTCTAATTCAGGTGGTAAAGCTAGCCGATATGCTACCGGTCCAACTTTTTCAATTATTTCATACGGCCCGATAAAACGCGGACTTAATTTGCCCTTCCAACCAAATCTGAGAACTTTCTTCCACGGAGACACCTTTAAAAATACTTTATCACCAACTTGAAATTCAATGTCTTTTCGTTTTAAATCAGATAAGATTTACTCTATCTGAAATTTTTCAAACAATCTCGAATTACCTTCACTTTTTCTTCAGTTTCTTTTATTAGATCAACTCCATAAATCTGATTTTCCTTTAGTTTAGTCCAATACAATGGCGTTCGACATTTACGACTATACAATGCTTCATAAGGTGCCATCTTCAAGCTCGTCTGATAACTATTATTGTAAGCAAATTCTACCAACGGTAAATATTTTCCCAATTTCCTTGAAATTCCAATACACAACATCGAGCATATCTTCAAGAATCAAATTACTCTCTCCGATTGCCCATCGGTTTGTGGATGAAAAGCGATCTTGAAATTTAACTTCGTACCTAACGCGTCTTGCAACTTTTGCCAAAACGCAAGATAAACCTTGGATCTCTCATGCGAAATAATCGACAATGGTATTCCGTGTAGTCTAACAATTTCTCTAACATATAGTTCAGCCAACTTGTTAAGAGAATAATCCATACGTCTGAGGATAAAATGAGCCGACCGAGTTAATCATCAACTATTACCCGGATGGCATCTTTCTTTCACGAGTCAATGGCAACCCTAAAACAAAATCCATAGTAATCCGATCCCATTTCCATTCAGGAACCATAATAGGCTGAAGTAATCCCGAAGGCACTTGGTGTTCAGCTTTCACCTGTTGACAAATTAAGCATTTGGACACAAACTCTGATATATCCCTTTTCATTGCATTCCACCAATACATTTTCTTCAAGTCATTATACATTTTCGTACTACCCGGATGAATCGAGAAACAACTACTATGTGCTTCCTGTAGGATCTTTTGAATCAATTCTTCATTCTTTGGTACACAAATCTGATCTTTAAACATTAAGTACCCATCAAAACCGATTCTGAAATCTGACTCTGTATCAACTTCACACTGCTTTCTCTTGGCTTGCAATTCTTGATCATCTTTCTGAGCTTCAGAAATCTCTTGTAAAAACATCGGTTTTGCTCTTAACTCTGCTAGAATCGAACCATCATCTGACATTTTCAACTGAGTGTTCATAACTCTCAAAGCAAATAAAAACTTTCTGCTTAAAGCATCGGCAACCACATTCGCTTTTCCCGGATGATAATCAATAACAAGCTCGTAATCTTTCAATAACTCCAACCATCTTCGCTGTCTCAAATTCAAGACTTTTTGTGGCATCAAGTACTTTAGACTTTTGTGGTCGCTATATACCCGGCACTTTTCACCATACAAATAATGTCGCCAAATCTTCAAAGCAAACACCACCGCAGCCAATTTCAAATCGTGAGTAGGATAATTCCTCTCATGAAGTTTTAACTGCCTCGAAGCATAAGCTACCACTTTTCCTTATTGCATGAGTACACACCCCAAACCATTTAGAGAAGCATCACTATACACCACAAATTCTTTACCTGATTCGGGCTGTACGGACACTGGTGCCTCTGTTAATAACTTTTTCAATTCTTCAAAACTCTGTTGACATTCTTCCGTCCATTCAAATTTAACATTCTTTCAGAGTAGTCTAGTTATAGGTGAAGCAATTATAGAAAATCCATTTACAAACCGCCGATAATACCCAGCTAGCCCCAAGAAACTTTTAACTTCAGTTACATTTTTCGGTGGTTTCCAATCAACAATGGCTGAAATTTTACTAGGATCAACCCGTATACCATCACCACGAAACAATATGACCCAAAAATCCAACTTCCGGAGCCAAAATTCACTTTTACTAAACTTAGCATACAAATTGCTTATTTCTCAAAGTTTGCAAAACTATCCTCAAATGTTCAAAGATGCTCTGTCTCATCTTTTGAATAAATTAAAATATCATCTATAAACACCATAACAAATTTGTCCAAGTATGGCCGAAATATGCGATTCTTAAATCCATAAACACAGGTAGGAGCATTTGTCAACCCGAATGGCATAACTAAAAATTCATAATGACCATACCTTGTTCTAAAAGCAGTTTTAGGCACATCCGACTCTTTTACCCGTAGTTGGTAATACCCAGATCTCAAGTCAATCTTTGAAAACCATGTCACTCCTTTTAGCTGATCAAACAAATCATCAATTCTTGGCAACGGATACTTGTTTTTTATTGTCACCTTGTTTAACTGCCGATAATTAACACACAATCTCATAGAACCATCCTTCTTTTTCACAAATAACACGAGAGCACCCCAAGGTGAAAAACTCGGTCTCACAAAGCCTTTATCAGTCAACTCTTGCAATTGCGACTTTAATTCTTTCAACTCTGCTGGTGCCATTCTATACGGAGCAATCGAGATCAGAGTTGTTCCCGGCATCAAATTAATAACAAATTCTACTTCCCTGACTGGAGGCAAACTCGGCAATTCTTCTGGAAATACGTCCGCAAATTCACACACAACCGGCACTGATTCAACTTTCTTTTCAACTTCTTTTGTATTAATTACATACGCAAAATAAGCTTTATAACCCTTTCTCAAATATCTTTGAGCCGACATTGAAGAAATCATACTAGGTAATGCCTCTGATTTATCTAATTCAACCCGCAGAGTTTCACCATTTTCACACTTTAATTCTATAACCTTTTCTTTGAAATTTATTATAGCATCATGCAATGTCAACCAATCCATACCCAAAATAACATCAAACTCATCAAACGGCAACAACATCAAGTCGGCCGGAAAGTAATGACCCCGAATCATTAAAGGACATTTCTTGCATACTTTATCAACTATCACACATTTGCCTAACGGATTTCGACACTCTAATCATAAATTCTATGTTCTCAACGGTATATTCATACTAGACACCAATTTCATGCACACATATGAATGAGTAGAACCAGGATCAATCAAAGAAATAACATTAACATCATAAAGAGAAAATATACCGGTAATCACATCAGGTGAGGAAGTATCTTTGCGCGCTTTAATAGCATAAGTTCTAGCCGGAGCCCTTCCTTCAGGTCTAACTGCTGTATCTCTGGCTACATTCTTACTGCTTGCTTCACTCCCAGCTTTTCTTGGATATCTTCCTCTCGAATCCGCACCACTTGTTTTTGTATTCTGAAATTTTTCTTTTTCAGCTCTCTCTGGGCAGTCTCTAATAAAATGATCTGGAGAACCACATCGAAAACATTCATTTGCTCTACACGGACCAAAATGATTTCTACCACACCGCTGGCACTCGGGTTTAACAAATCTCGAATTCCCTACACTGGTCATGCCGAAAATAGTCCGGGACTTAGGACCCACATTTTGCTTCTTAGAATTCCCATATGATTGCCCAAATTGAAACTTGGGAACGAGGATTCATATTTCTTGACTTTCCGGGTTCTTTGTGAAAATGAACTGCTCGTCACGGTCTTTTCTTTCAATTTCTAGTCTCGACCTCTACCTTTTTCTTCTCTTTAAGTAGTTCTTTAGCCTTGCAAGCTCGATCAACCAAGATTACTACCATTTCTTTTAATTCAAGAATTCCAACAAATACCTTGATGTCTTCGTTGAGCCCGTCTTCAAATCGTCGGCACATCTTGGCCTCTGTAGGGACATATTCTCTGGCATACTTACTTAATCGAACAAACTCTCTTTCATATTCATGAATCATCATATTACCTTGCTTCACTCAAGAAATTCTTTACGCTTACGATCAATAAATCTTTCACTAATATATTTCTTCCAAAACTCTTCTTGAAAGAATTCCTAGGTTACTCTCTCTTTCGGTACCACCGAAATCAAAGTCTTCCACCAATTATAGGTTGAATCCCTCAACAAAGATATAGCACATTTCAAACATTCTTCAGGTGTACAATATAACTCATCAAATACCCGGATAGAATTTTCAAGCCAGAACTCTGCTTTCTCGGTATCATCATTAATATTTGCCTTAAATTCTTGACCCCTTGTTTACGAATTCTATCAAGCTGGAGTTACGTGAAATTTTATCATATCCACACCCCGAGGCATCGAGTGCAGTTGAGGAATTGGGGAGGTGGGGGGAGGTCGTACATTTGGGTTAAATGCTGAGCGAACTCGGTGTACCATGCACTCATCATTTGGAGAAAGGCTTCCCGATCCCTTTCTCCTCCTCCCTGACCAACAGTAGGAGGTTGATTTTCAGTCGGCGCTGCCTCTTCAACCGGAGCTGGCTCATTACTCTCTACTTCATCTACCACAGCTGAATCGGGATCCATTTCCTATAAAAAAATCATTTAAAAAGGTCAAAAGCCGTCACACTATCACAATTTATACATATGGCATGTATAGCAAAATCCGTACATACAACACGTGGTCCGAGAACCGACTAAACTCTGCTCTGATACCACTAAATGTAACGCCCCCACGCCCGAGACCGTCGCCGGAGTCGAGTATGAGGTGTTACTAAACTTAATTTAACATTTTTAGAACTTTGGATTATTTGTTTCTACATTCACAGCTTTCCAGCTACTTGCATCATAGTTACAAGAAAAATCATATCTCGAGTTAAAAAACTCAAAATCAAGATCCGTAAATTTTCCCTAAATCTAGACTCATATACCTATTTACTAATATTTTTTCAGAATTTTTGGTTGGGCCAATTAGTAAATTTTATTAGTTAAAGTTACCCCTGTTTCAGGACTTGACTAGACTGACCTCCGTTTACTACGAACCATATTTCTCTCTGTAAAAAATTCATATGACTATTAAGTACATACCTGTCCAAAGTATCCATTTCACAACACTTACCAATACGTCTCTTTTCATCTCGAGTATTCCTCCATTTGAGTATAACTTTACTCGTTGAACACATCGGAATATAATTCGGATACATGGATAATTTGCACATAAGTGCCACATATGCAATCAAGCAATCATGTAACCCGCCCTTAAGTGAACTCGGACTCAACTCAACGAGCTCGGGCGTTCGCATCCATAAGTGAAATCAGACTCAACTCAACGAGTTCGGATGCCTAGTTACATCTCACGAACTCGGACTCAACTCAACGAGTTCGGACATTTGCATCCATAAGTGAACTCGTAATTCAACGAGTTCGGATGCTCAACCATCCTAGTGACATGTCACTTGTATCCTAATCTATTCCTAAAGTTCAAACGGAATTTTCCTTGAACATATATCCTTGCCGTCTTCCGTAGAATACCGAAACCAAAACTCGGTAACAATTTGTATTTAACAAGTAGCTCACATAATTTACATTTTATTCGAAAATAACCACAAAGCATATATTTCATGATAAAAATCAGCATATCATATAATTAACATCAATAACTTAAAAATAACAATTATGCTACATTATTTACACATGAACTTACCTTGGTACCAAAATACAAAGATTTTGCAATTTAGTCCACAATCTTTTCTTTTCTTCGATTGGGGTCGATTCCACGTCTTTCTTGATCTAAAATAACACATTTAGCTTATTTAATACTCACATTATCAAATTAATCCTTAATTCAAATTTTGGCAAAATTACAATTTTACCCCTAAACTTTTGCATATTTACACTTTTGCCCCTAGGCTCGGGATTAAACTTTATTCCTTATTCTTATGTTTAATAACATGCTGATCACTTTTCCCTTCTATGACAACATCAAATTCTCACTCTAACATATACTTATGACTATTAGGTATTTTTACCGATTAAGCCCTTTTACTCGTTTTTGCTTAAAATCGAGTAGTACAAGTTGTCTAACATAATTTAAAACCTTATATTCTATCATAAAACACCAAAATACACAAATTTCACCTATGGGTATTTTCCAAATATAAATCCTAGGTTAAATTATTGCTAGCATAAGCTAAATCGAGCTACCAGGATCTCAAAAACGTAAAAATCATTAAAAACAGGGCTTGGAATCACTTACTATGAAGCTTGAAAGTTGAAGAAACCCTAGCTATGGTGAGAGTAAAATTCGGCAGCAACTATATGGAGAAGATGTTTTCCCATTTTATTTCATTTAATATCCAAATGACCAAAATGCCCCTCCTTACTAAACTTTCAAAAATTCCTTCCATGTCCTAATTTTGCCCATGAACTTAAAATTGGTAAAATTGCTATTTAAGGCCTCCTAATTAATATTTCAAAGCAATTTCATACTAAAAACTTCTAGAATGCAAGTTTTGCAACTTATTCGATTTAGTCCCTAATTTTAAATTAAACTCGTTATGCCAAAAATTTCTTCACGAAATTTTCATAGAATAATGCAATCATATCATAAACCTCAAAATAATTATAAAATAATTATTTCTATCTCAGATTTGTGGTCACGAAACCACTATTCCGATTAGGCCCTAATTCGGGATATTACAGCGAAAGACATCTGTAACACCCCTTACCCGTACCCGACGCCAGAACAGGGTATGAGGCATTACCGGACTTACTACACAAACAATCATATAATTCTGAGCCATAAATTTGCATCCAAATTAAAACCATTCACATTCAATCATAAAGTCCCTAATACGAGCCTACGAGGCCCAAAGCATGTTTTGAAAATGGTTCGAGACTAAACCGATAACTCTAGAAAATTTTTCAAAAATTAAAAAATTTTCCACTAAATAGGGGTCACATGCCCGTGTGGATATGGGACACGCCCGTGTCCCTAACCTGTGTAACTCTCTGTTTTGCAATGCATGAACAAATTGATGTCACACGGCCAAGTCACACGCCCGTGTGTGAGGCCGTATGGGCAATTTAATTTTTATAAAATAGGTGTAGACTTCACATGTCCAGGACACACGCCCATGCCAGAGGCCGTGTCATCCATACGGATGCGACACACGCCCGTGTCTCTGCCCATGAGCTCAATTTTGAGCATTCTGTTTCTTAAAAATTTAGGTGTAGGGGACACACAGCCAGAACACATGCCCATGGGGCAGACCATGTGTCACACACTGCCTAGACACACGCCCGTGTGTCTACTCGTGTGAACAAAATAAAGGCTATTTACCAAGCCACAAAACAAAATATACTTAGGCAACCAACACCTCCACAATAATGACTAACACATGCCAATACCTTAACAACATCTATCATGCTCACAACATTTATTAAGCCCTAATTCAATCATGTCAATTTCACATTCATCAAGCGTCAATTAACTACTTTCAAGATACCTAATTGTACACAAATTCATCATCTCATCAATAGATCATATTTCCAAACATTTCACATTCATTCTATGGATCACATTACATCATTCACCAAGAATACCATGACCATAACACCAAATACATTGGAACATATATGAATATACTTAAGCTTACAACCATGTTAGCTAAAATGAGCTGATTAACATGGCAAAGTACCAAATCAACCAATAGCTATTACAAGCCAATACATTTGGCTAAAATCAAATGACACATACAACAAAATGACCAAGTATTTATACATGCCATACTTTCAAATTGCTAAGATCATCAAATACCCAAAATAACAGTTTTGATAGTGTGAGGCGAATCTCTGACGATCTTTGATCCGAGCTAACTTGGCAACACTATAAAACATGGAAAATAAACGGAGTAAGCTATATAGCTTAGTAAGCTCGTATGGAAGAAATAAGCAATCTTACCATGCATAGAACATTTAAATATCATAACATAATTAAATGTAAATTTACCATAGTCACATGATCATGATTCATTCCATCATAAACTTACCTCATTTCATTACTTCAAGCATTTAATAAACATAAGTTTTACGTTCATACCTGAACCATCTCGAAATGATCTTACACATACTTTAGCCTTTGAAATACCCATGAACCACCCAAAATAATAATGTCAGATACTCGGGATTTTTTGCACACTAAGTGTCACATACGTAGCCAAAGCTACCTCAATCTCATATCACACAGTTGCTCACTCTCGGGCTATCGACGATGCTCACACAAGCTGTCAGTCAAGACGTAGCTATGCGGTGCTACTCACACAAGCTGTCAAGTATCCGCAACATATGCTAGTATACTCAGCCAACGGTAGGACATACGAGACTAGCACCCGGATCACAAATCACATAACACATAATGACCCTAGTGACATGTCACTTGTATCCTAATCTATTCCTAAGGTTCAACGGGATTTCTTACTTGTCGAATCATCGTCGATCCCGTTCGTATAATTATACTCACTAATACAATTCAAGCATTTAAGTACAATTATTCTAAAGCTTATTTTTAACATACGAACTTACCTCGGTACAAAATGGCTAATAGTTCGATTTAATCCACAACCTTGTTCTTTCCCCAGTCTAGGTCAGAACCTCGTCTTTCTTAATCTATGATACCACATTTAACTTATTAATCATCACATTATTCAATTAAATCCCAAAAACACCTTATGAAAAAATTACATTTTTTCTCCTAACTTTTCAACTTTTTAAATTTTAGTCTCTAGGCTCCTAAAATGATTTTCATTCCAAGCCTAGCCGAATATTAATAGTACTCATCACAACCCATATTCTTCATTTATTCACACTTTTATACACATTTTATAGACTTTTACAAATAAGTCCCTATTTGACATTTTCATCAAAAATCACTTGGTAAATGTAGTTTATCTAACACCAAACATGCATTTTCTACTATTAAACATCAAATACACAAATATTTAACATGGTTAAAATTTTATACTTTGATTTTCTTTCAAATTAGTCCTTGAAATAGCTAGATTAGGCTAAAACAACTTCAAAAACATAAAAATCATGAAAAATAGGGCAAGAACGGACTTACAATCGAGCTTGGAATTGGCCAAAACCCTAGCTATGTCTCCCTTAGTGATTTTCGGCCATGGGAGACTAAATTGGGGAAGATGACATCTTTTTATTAGCTATTTTAGTCTTTATTTATCAAATGACCAAAATGCCATTCACTTAAAACTTTGGAATTTTATCTAACCATGTCTATTTTTGTCCAACTTAAAGTATAATGGTCTAATTACCATTTAATGACCTCCAATTTAAAATTTCATAGCAATTAGACACTCTAGCTTCTAGAACACACATTTTGCACCTATTGCAATTTAGTCCTATTAGTCAAATTGGACACTCTATCGATAAAATGTCTTAACAAAATTTTCACACAATCATTCAATCATACTGTAGACCTTAAAGAAATAATAAAAATAAGTATTTCTACTTCAGATTTGTGGTCCCAAAACCACTGCTTCAATTTGACCCTAAAACGGATTGTTACAACGTTATCCTGGTGAATGTAGAATGAATGATCGGGCTTGTTTCAAAGGTGGCTCGCAAGATAACTTTATTCAGAATTATCCTGAGTTAAATGAGAAAGATACATCTCAGAATGTAAGATCAAGCAACACAACTGCTAGAGGGAGACCAACCCGAAACATTGGAAGTATGAGTGGTAATTGTGGTATTACGAAAGATTCTACAATGATATTAGAGACCAAAGCACTTGCTAGAGCCTATGTGATTCGCGTTCGCAAAGATGCATCGTCACCCGATGTTATCACTGGTACATTTTCTCTTTATGACACTACTGTGATTGCTTTGATTGATCCTAGATCAACTCATTCGTATATTTATATGAATTTGGTGTGTCTAATAAGAGTTTTCCTATTGAGTCTATTGAGTTTGTGATCAAAGTATCGAACCCCTTAGGCAAATATGTTCTAGTTGATAAAGTTTGCAAGAACTGTCCTTTAATGATTCGGGGTTACTTTTTTTCGGCTAATTTGATGCTATTACCATTTGATGCGTTCGATGTAATTCTGGGTATAGATTGGTTGACGCTACATGATGCCGTTGTAAATTTTAGACGAAAGACAATTGAATTGAAATGTCAAAATAGTGAAATCATTCAAATTGAATTTAATGAGTCGAATGAATTGCCTATTGTGATTTCGTCTATGTCAACTCAAAGATGTGTGAGAAAAGGTTGTGAAGCTTATCTTGCTTATGTTTTAGATACAAAAGTGTCTGAATCAAAGATTGAATTAGTACCGGTAGTTTGTGAGTATCCGGATGTGTTTCCAGAAGAGTTACCAAGGTTGCCACCAATTAGAGAGGTTGAATTTGCTATTGAATTAGTGTCGGGAACATCACCGATATCTATAGCTCCGTACAAAATGGCTCTGACAGAATTGAAAGAGTTGAAAGCTCAGTTGCAAGAGTTAACTGATAGAGGTTTTGCACGACCTAGTTTTTCACCCTAGGGTGCACCAGTGTTGTATGTAAAAAAGAAAGATGGGTCAATGAGAATGTGTATTGATTATCGACAACTCAACAAAGTTACGATAAAGAACAAGTATCCTTTGCCGAGAATAAAAGACTTGTTTGATCAGTTGAAAGGGGCAACAGTATTCTTGAAGATTGATTTAAGATCGGGTTATTATCAATTCAGGGTTAAAGATTCAAATGTATCGAAAACTACGTCCAGAATAAGGTATGGGCATTATGAATTTCTTGTTATGCCTTTCGGATTGACTAATGCTCCTACCATTTTTATGGATTTGATGAATCAAATTTTTAGACCGTATTTAGACAGATTCTTTGTTGTGTTCATTGACGGCATTCTGATATATTCTCGAGATGAGTCTGAGCATGCCAAGCATTTGAGGATTGTGCTACAGACCTTGAGAGGTAAGCAACTATTTGCCAAATTCAATAAATGCGAGCTTTGGCTCTGAGAGGTTGGATTTTTGGGACACATTGTTTCAGCGGAAGGTATACTAGTTGATCCGAGCAAAATTTCAGCAGTTGTTGACTGGAAACCATCAAGAAATGTATCTGAAGTTAGAAGTTTTCTAGGATTAGTTGGTTATTATCAAAAATTTGTTAAAGGATTTTCGATGATTGCTACCCCGATGACTAGATTGCTACAAAAAGATGTAAAATTTGAGTTGCTCGAGAAATGTCAATAGAATTTTGAACAGTTGAAAGCATTGTTAACTGAGGCAACAGTTTTGGTTCAACCTGAGTCGGGTAAAGAGTTTGTGATTTATAGCAACATGTCATTGAATGGTTTGGGTTGTATTTTGATGTAAGAAGGAAAAGTGATAGCTTATGCCTCCAGACAGCTGAAACAGCATGAAAAGAATTATCCGACGCATGATTTAGATTTGGCCGCTATTGAATTTGCTTTAAAAATTTGGCAACATCATTTATACTGCGAGAAGTGCCACATCTTTATCGATCACAAAAGGTTAAAGTATATAATGACTCAGAAAGATTTGAATTTGCAACAACGACGATGGCGAGAGTTGCTGAAAGACTATGAGTTAGTGATTGATTATCATCTGAGAAAAGCGAATGTAGTCGCGGATGCTCTGAGTAGAAAATCATTATTTGCCTTAAGAGAGATGAATACTCAACTAACCCTATCTGATAATGGTTCGATTCTAGCAGAGTTGAAAGCTAAACCAGTATTCGTTCAGCAGATTTGTGAAGCTCAGAAGTTTGATAACGAGTTAAGAGCTAAAAGATTGCAATGTGAGTCGACTAATGATTCAGATTTTCAGATTGGATCTGACGATTGTTTAATATTCCGAGGTAGAATTTGCGTATCAAAGAATTCTGAGCTCATTCAAAAAATTATACACGAAGCACACAGAGGTTGTTTATCTGTTCACTCAAGGAGTACTAAAATGTACAATGATTTGAAACAGTTGTATTGGTGGTCGGGTATGAAAAGAGACATTTCAAAGTTTGTATCAAGATGTCTAGTTTGTCAACAAGTAAAAGCCGAACATCAAGTGCCTTCAGGATTACTACAACCAGTGATGATACCAAAATAGAAATGGGATAGTGTTATGATGGATTTCGTATCGGGATTACCCATGTCTCCGAGGAAGAAAGATACTATTTGGGTTGTCGTTGATCGACAGACAAAATCTACACATTTTATTTCGATAGGTACAAACTATTCACTTGATAAATTGGTTGAATTCTACATTTCATATATTGTTAGATTGTACGGGGTGTCAATTTCGATTATTTCGAATAGAGATCTGAGGTTTACATCGCGATTTTGGAAGAAATTGCAAGAAGTTCTAGGTACAAGGTTGAATTTTAGTACATCATTTCATTTGCAAACTGATAGTCAGTCTAAGAGAGTAATTTAGATTCTCGAGAATATGCTTCATTGTTGTGTTTTAGAGTTCGAAGGCAATTGGGAGAAATATTTGTCATTGGTTGAATTTGTGTATAATAACAATTTTCAATCGAGCATAAAAATGGCACTATATGAAGCATTTTATGGTCGCAAATGTCGAACTCCATTGTATTGGACCGAGCTTAGTGAGAAAAAGATTCACGAGGTTGGTTTGATTATAGAGACTAAAAAAAAGTGAAAGTAATTCATGACAGTCTAAAAGCATCTTCAGATCGAAAAAAATCATATGCGGATTTGAAATGAAAAGACATTGAATTTCAGATTGATGATAAAGTATTTTTGAAAGTATCTCCATGGAAGAAAATTCTTCGATTTAGTCGCAAAGGCAAATTGAGTCCACGATTCATGGGGCCGTATGAGATTATTGAATGAATAGGGCTAGTAGCATATCGGTTAGTGTTACAGTCAGAATTAGAGAAGATTCATAACGTGTTTCATGTGTCGATGTTATGACGGTATCGATCAGATCCATCACACGTAATTTCTCTGGCAGAGATTGAAATTCAACTCGATATGACATACAACGAAGAACCGATTAGAGGCAATAAGACGATGTTGAAGAGGCTACGTGGGATCCCAAGGAAGTTATGAGAAAATAGTACCCTAACCTTTTTTCTGGTAAGATTTTCGGGGATAAAAATCCCTAAGGGTGGGAGAGTTGTAACAGCCCATTTTTAGTCAAATCGGAACAGTGGTTTCGGAACCACAAATTTGAAGTTAAAATAATTATTTTATTATTATTATTATATTTATAGCATGATAATATGTTTGTGTGAAAATTGCGTTCAGAAATTTTATCGTTTGATTAGTCAATTTGATAAAAAGGACTAAATCGCGTAAAGCGTGAAACTTGAGTTCTATTAGCTAGAAGTGTCTAATAACTATAGAACCTTAAAATGAAGGTCCTTAAGTGGTAATTATCCCATTAAGGAGTTAGTGGAATGTAATGGTTTGGTATAATGGAAATTATGAAAGATTATAAAGGTTATAATAGTAAATAGGTGTATATTGATAAACTAAGTAAAATAAAAGATGGTTATCATCTTTTAACATTAACCACCACCGAAAATAAAAGATGAAAAACACCATGGAAGCTTGCTAGGGTTCGGTCACTTTGGGGTTTAATTGGTGAGTAATTTTTTATCCATTTTTAATGATTTCTGTGTTTTTGAGATCGTTGCAGCTTGGTCTAGCTAGCACAGGGACTATTTTGCAAAAATTTTAAAGATTTAGGATGCTTCCATAGATAAATCTATGAATATTTTGATGTTTTATGATATATTATGAATGTTTGATGATAGTTATACAAGTTTTGTTAAGTGATTTTTAGTGAACATGCAAATTAGGGATTAAATTGTGAACTGTGGAAACTTTGTGGTTAAAATGTGAAATAAATGAAAAATATGGGCTGATATGTATACTAGGGAAATTTGGCTAGCATGGGTTGGTATTAAATTGCATGAATTTGTGATTTTATGAAATAAGGACTAAATTGTAAAAAATGTGAAACATTAAGGACAAATATGTAAAAGTGCCTTAATATGAATTTTGGACTAAATTGAATTGAGAGGAAATTAAATAAATTTATTTTAATTACATATAGATCAAGAAAAGCGAAATTCGGATCTAGATCGGGGGAAAAACAAAGTACTCGACTAATCAACCTATTTTGTCGTTTTAGCATCTAAGGTAAGTTTGTATGTAATAAGTTTGATTGTGAATATATTTTAATTGCTTTGATATTGTATAAACTGTGAATACAGGTGAGGGGTGTTACAAAACTATTTTCCATACTTAATGAGCTTATTTTTATATTATGAAATCTGATCTTATTACATTTGAAAATGTAATGAAATCTCAAGATTCTACCTTTTGGAAAGAAGCTATTAATGATGAGATGGATCCAATGATGAGAAATCAAACTTGGATCTTAGTTGCTCTTCCACCGGTTCCGAACCAATAGGTTGTAAATAGATATTCAAAAAGAAAATGAAGGTCGATGGAACCATTGATAAATTTAAAGTAAGGTTGGTAGCCAAAGGTTTTACACAAAAGCAAGGCATTAATTACTTTGATACCTATGCTCCAGTAAGAAAAATTGCTACGATTAGACTCTTAATATCACTTACCTTAATGTATAATTTGGTTGTTCATCAAATGGATGTTAAAACTGCATTTTTAAATAGTGAATTAGAAGAGGAAGTGTACATAAAACAATTGGAAGAATTTGTTATTCCAAGATAGGAGCATAAGGTATGTAAGCTTGTTAAATCTCTATATGGGCTTAAACAAACACCAAAACATTGATACCAAAAATTTGACAAGGTTATTCTAGCTAATTGCTATAAAATAAGTGAATCGGATAAGTGCATAAATAGAAAATTTGAAAATGGAAAAGGTGACATTATTTGTTTATATGTAAATAACATGCTCATATTTGGCACGGATTTGGAATAAATAGAAAACACAAAAAAAAAAATTCAAGCAACTTTGCTATGAAGGATATGGGCATAACAGATGTTATTATTAGGATTAAAATAATTCGAGAGAAAAGCATTATGGCTTTATCACAATCACATTACATTAAAAATGTGCTTAAAAGTTTGATATTTTCAATTGTATACCGACATCTACACCCATGGATCCTTATATAAAATTAGTATCTAATGCTAGTAGGAAAATTGATTAATTGAAATACGCAAGTCTAAGTGGTTGTCTCATGTACATAATAACCTGCACAAGAACAAATATTGCATATGTTGTTGGGAAATTGAATAGGTACACAAGTAATCCAAGTAGTTTGCATTGGCAAGTTTTGAAAAGAGAACTTAAGTACTTAAAGAAAATTATTAACTATGGATTGTGCTAATAACGGATATCCTTCGGTTTTAGAAGGGTATTTGGATGCTAGTTGGATTACAAGTTTTGAAGATCATGCTTCTACTACTGGTTGGATCTTCATTCTTGGTGGATGTGCCATTTTTTGGGGCTCTAAGAAACAAACATGTATTACTGACTCCATCATGATAGTTGAATTTATTGCATTAGTTGTTGCATCTAAAGAAGTGGAATGGTTAAGAAATTTGCTTTATGGTGTACCTCTATGGCCTAAACCAATTTCACCTATTTCTATATGTTGTGATAGTGAGCTTACTCTAACAAAGGCATATAGCCAAGTATATAATGGAAAGTCTAAACACATTGGATTAAGACATAGTTGTGTCCAACAAGTAATCTCTGACAAAATGGTCACTATTAGTTATGTGAGGTTAAGTGAAAACTTGGTATATCCTTTTACAAAAAGTCTTGCTAAAGATATAGTCAAAAAGACCTCGAAAGAAATGGGACTCAAGCCCATTAATTAGAGTCATCCATGATGGAAACTTGACTTAATGCTTGGTACAACGTCAAGTCTTGAGTTCAATGAGACAAAGTACATCATTAGTATGCGACTACTAGTACTATAATTAAATTCATCCTAAGATTAAATTGCTAGGTACCGATAATGAATAGGGAAGGATGAGCAATATACTCTTAATAGATTCATAACACATATATGTTAGATTGTTATAATTATGGGAACACTCTTGATGGGATCTACTTATGTGAGTGTGAAGTGTGGCCTCTTCTAGGAGCTCAAGGGCTTGGCTCTAACAACACTCATGAAAAGAGAACACAGACACATTGCCATAATAGTGTCCCTAGATACTATGCATTGACTGGTGTCGAAATTATTGTGTGAGATGTGCTTGGTTAATCAAATAGAATAGTTGATTCAAAGCTTAGTCTACCATGTAATTTCAATTAACTTTAACATATTTTCACTGAGTAAAGGTTCAATCGTAAGACACATTCATTTATGCAAATTGATTTACAAGATTATCAAAGTCTAAAATATTTTAAAAATGAGTGTTGATTGTTGGAACATTTTCAAATATTTATAGTGTTCTAATAACTATAAATGAAAGGGTGTAATATCTTTTGGTTATTGATCAAGAGTTATATCACTTGATTTTTTACAAAGAATTATAACTATACAAAAACTACTACTTGATTAATTGTGAGATATTAGTTGAATAATTATATTTTTTTTTTAACGATGTGATTATTCAGAAGGTACACCTTGAAAGTTATATCTCTATAAAGAGACATAAGAGTTCATATAAATAGGATTAGGATTTCAATTAAAAAACATACCCAAAAAATTCTCAAAAAGTTCTTTCTATCATTCCTCCATCTTCTACTATTATTAGATTGTTCTTTATAGAAATTAATTTTCTTGTTATACTCGGTTTAATGCTTAGTGGATTATTTTCATCTATGCAAAACGTAAATAGTAACCGGGCTTCATTGATCCTCGACGTTCGTTTGCTTGAAACTCATTTGCACACCAAGTATAGGTGAGGGTGAATATAACTTTAAAAATAGTGGCTTAATACACGCCTTGTAGCCTTGTCCTATTACTTTGTTTTCTGTTTGAGTTGTTATTTGTATTCCATTGATGTGTTCGAGATTTTCCTCACCGAAATTTTGCACTAACAATTGTGAACTGATCAATTTAAATATAAGGATCTACTTGTTTATATAAATCAACCAATAACCCAAAATGTAGGAGGGTTTGATAAGGCCAAAAAATAGGCCGGGCCTCGGGTAAGACATTTTTTGCCTAGGCTCAACCTAGCCCAAATTCACTAAAGGACAAAACAAATATGCTTTTTTTTGTTTTGTTTTTTAATTTTATTTTCTTGTTGTTTTCTCCCTATTTTGCTACAATTTTACTATTATGTTGCTACTATTTTATTGTTATTGTTTGGATATTGTATAAAACTTATTTTATTGTTAATTTTGTTATTATTTTAAAGGCATTTGTTAATTTTGTTATTATTTTAGAGGTATTTGCTTGTTAAGTTGTATTTATGTTAGTGTTATTTAAGTCTAAATATTTTTTTAAAATTTATTTTTAATTTGCTGGGAAATATTTATTTTGATGTTTTTAGTATTTTTAATGTATTATATATATTTAAAAATATTATAAAAAATTAATATGGGCAGGCTAGGTCAGACCCGAGTTTTAGTATTTTTATTTAAATCAGGCTTGTGTAAAATTTTAAACCTATTTTTCGAGCCGGGCCAGACCCAAACTTAAAAAATAAGCTTGAATTTTTAGTTGAGCCCGACCGAATTGCCCATGATTAGATGTGAAGCTTTCTTTTAGTACAAACAAATTAGATTTGGCTAAGATTTCGCACCCAATTGTGTTATTAATTTGCTCCATTTGCTTGCTTTGTGCCCACCAAAAGCTACTGGTTTAAAATTGATCAACACAGATTACAGCGTATCTACTCAAATCCTACATATCTATCCAGTCTTATCTATGATTTTGAGAGTCAATCAAAAGCAAAAAGAATTAAAAAATATCATACTAGCAATACAAGTCCAATGGAATGGTTGCAATTTACTTTTGCAGGGGTCAAATTATGATTTTCCAGCCCTTCGAGTTTAATAAAGGACCTATTCTAATTAAAAAATGCTATCTACAGAATCTCTTGGGATCTTTCACTTCTTATTATAAATGCCTACATAGGATTTCCAAACTATATAATAATTGTTTTAGTGGACAATTCACTTTCTTGCACTAAAAACTACATTAAGCCTCTGAGTGGACACTGCCACTTTCCTTCCATTATCTTTACATGCAATGGCCTCCTCATATATATAACCTCTCAATCTGAACTCATCAACACAAAGAAATCCTCACCAAAAATCCATTATTGTAATCAGCAAAGAAATCTTTTTTCTCAATGGGTATCCCTCATTTCCTTATTCCCTCTCTTTGTTGTGAACTAAAAGTCTTGCAAGCCAGAAACATAGAGCCAAAGTACCCTGGAAATCTTTTTGTGAGATACTATCTTTTTGCAGGAAGCAACAAGAGAGTTAAAGTAGACAGCCATGAGATCTCCTCAAAGATGGACCCCATTTGGAATGAATCCTTCTCCTTGGAATGCTCGGGAACCCAAGAATCTATCAATGGCCTGAAGCAACAAATCCTAGTTTTTGAGCTCCGTTGCAGGAGCAAAATGATGCCAGTTTTTGGAAAGATGGGGAAGTCAAAGCTTTTGGGAAGAGCTGAAATACCATGGAAGGCTGTTTTAGAATCACCAAACATGGAGATTGAGAAGTATTGGGTTACCATGTCAGTGAATGATCGTGTTCTTGAAAGTCTTAAGCCTCCTTCAATGCAAATATCAATGAAATTAGGTCAAGGTCCAGCAATTGTGGAAACAGAGAAGAAGAAGAAGAAGAGAAAACAAAGTTTGAAGAACAGCTGGGATGGATGTGGATGCAAAGATGTTGGTGGAGGGTGCTGCAGCTGTGCAGATTATGAAATATTTGCACTAGCGGCTGCTATGGAAGCACTTTAGCAAAGTCAGAAAAAGAAAAATCCAATTAAAAACAATGTTTAACTTGTTGTTGAGAGATTCTTTTTCTTTTAATTAACAATATAGAGAGAGATTCCATTCTATTTAACTCTTTCGAATTTACATTTTATAGATTCAATCGGGCTTAAATTTACAATTTAAATTTATTTATTCTCCAAAGCTTTCATTTATTTTAATAAGCAATACATACAACAACAAACAATTAAAGCTCAACACTCCAAAAACTTCACCACTTAAAAATGAAATTAACATACTGCTAACAGAGGATTTGCTCTATCAAGTTTTAAATAATTTAATTAAAATTAAAGAAGAGATGAAATATGGATCTGATATTTAAAAACTAAAATTTTAGAATGCTCTTATCAATTTTATTCTCATAATTTAAATCAGAATAATTCATTTTCCTCTTGTGTAAGCTTTAACTTTAATGTGTAAATATATATATATATATATATATTCATATAATATATTTTACATTTATATATGGCTTGCTGCTTGCATCAGTACTTCTAATATGAGTATGAATACTACTAGTTTACCCAAAAATGTGAACTTTCATGGCACTTCTTTTAAACATTCTTTTAAATTTTTTAACCTACGTTTTACTTATACTTGGTTTGCCTTGGAAGAAACGGTGTGACATATTATGCTTAATTGCATTAAAATGTTTATTTTATATATATCATATTGATAAATAAAGAATAAATTTATTTAAATTTTTAGTTAATGTAAGTAACATATAAAGTTATAACTTTGATTGATTTTCAAAACATATGCCTTGCACTTGAAAGATAGAATATATACTCAATAATACATAATTTATGAAATATGGATATAACTTAATAACTTAATAGTAAAATAGTCGATTGAGTCTTAACTTAATTGGTATGATCATTGTTGTTAATGGAAAATGACGTGGGTTTGAGTATGCTAAAGCGCATTATCTTTTTATTTATGATGTGGGTCCAAAAATAATAAATTAGAATTCAAATATCATGTGTACTAGACTCTTTTTAGTCTCATTTCTAGCAGCATTATTTTATTGACAGTGTTTCCTAATAAGAATTTATTTATTACTTAATTTAATAAAATATTAATTAAAAATAATTTAATAAGTAATTTGATAGTAATTAAAATAAATAAATTCTGAAACATAAAAATACATTAGTTAAAAATTTTTAAATTAAGGAAGACATTAAAGTTAAAAATGCTAAATAAAGATTAAATAATATTTCATTAATACTATAAATTATTCAGATTATAATAAATTTATAAATAAAGAGTATTTTTATGTCACATCCCAAAATTGGGCATAGGAGTTTTAGGAATATTTTAAGGATTTTAGCTTTAGTAAGTTCAGGAATTTCTTTAGTAGGATGTTCATAAATGTTTTTGTCTATGGCATTTTGAAAATTAAAACAATTTTTGAAAATGTTGTTCAAAAGACTTTCAATTTTGAAATAAGGATTGATTTGTAAAAAAGACTAAATTATGTGTGTTTATGAAGCAGTTAAACCAAATTTTGAAATCAACCTAATACCCCCCCCCCTCTATAGTTTTATTTTCACGATAGATTCTCTTCATCTTGTTGTGTCGCCCCTTGCTCTCCCAAGCCTCTCCCATTCGATTTTGTTCTTCAAATCCTAATTCCATTGATTTCTTTCATTCTCCCAACATTAAACCTCCATAGTATTCCAAGAAAAACACCCAAATCACCATAAATTTCTCTATTGTCAAGTTTATGGGTTTTTCGTGTTTTCGAATTTTCAAACAAAAGCTCATTTTTCTTCCATCGAAGGTAACCATTCGTCTACCCATTAATTTGTAATGTTATCTAGTCTTTAAAACTAAATTTTTAGCTGTTAAATTACACGTTTTAAGTAAAACCCGAAAATTGGGTCATTAATGGTGAATTTTAGGATTTGGGGTTAAAATGTGGTTTCAAAGTGTTTTTAAATTAGTTATGATGTAATTAGAAGGTTTCTAAACTTACTTTGAAGTTTCGTTAAAGGTTTCCACCCTTTTAATGGATTTTTATGAAAATTATCATTAACATGTCGAAAATTCGGATACCATGTTTTGGGTAGTTTTGGGTAGTTTTGTGTAGTTTAAAGGTTGAGAACCTGTCATAGGTGAATAATTAGATGAATGAAATTCGTTTTAGGCAAAACAATTAAGTATAGACCAAGATATTTGAAAGTTAAGTTTGTTATGTCGAAGGTTTTAGTTACTTGAGTCCTTAGCTAATTGTTGATTGTATTGTTGTGTGACTTGTTGTGTTGAAGCTTCGGATTCGTTAGGACCTTCCACGAGTTAAGGAAAGGCTAGTTTGAGCTTTCAGCATTTCGATGAAAGCGTAATTGGTGAGTGTTTGGAATCACTGGCTGTGGATACAATTCATTGCGTTAATTGGGAATTTAGAAGTAGCCTAAAACCCTACTTTAAATTCTGAGTGTAAGCTTTCTTGTACTCTTGATTTAATTTGTGAAATATGTGCTAGTGCGATTGTGAAAATGTGAACTGAAACGAGATGCTAAAGCATGTGTTATTTTTTCATAATTATCGTTGTTAAAGTGTAAATGTAGGCATATTTACATGTTAAATTCTAGAAATAATGTTGTGTTTATAATGTGATATTTGCAATGAATAAGTGCAGTGAACGATAAGTTAATGTGTGTGTTAATAATGAATATTTTGGCCTTGTGATCTTTGAGACCATTGGATATAATTGGCATGCCATAGGATTGTAAGTACTCACCTATATGTATTGTATTTTTGGGTATTGAGGCCCTGGGATAGGTTGGAGAGATAAGGGAATGTGAGCTAAGCTCCATTCAATAAGACATGTTTGGTGTGTTAGAGACTGTTAGCTTTATGCTTCACTTTTGGGGATATGTTTGACTCTATAAGTATTTTGGTGTGTTGGAGATCCGTGTATCTGATGAGTGGTGATAAAGCCCACTTTTACGTTTTATAATTCAAGTGCCAAATTATTTATAAATGTGTTTATGAGTGTTATGATATATGCTTAAATGATATGTGATTGTTATGTAAACAAATCAATAGATAATGTATGAATGGGTAATATGGAGCTAAAGTATGAAATGTTGTAATTGTGCTAAATGGTTGTTTTGATAATGCATGATGACATGTTTGCGTGATAGCTATTCTGATCATTTAATAAGCTTGTAAAGTTCACTCACTCCTTTTAAACCATTACAGGTTAGTTAGGTTCCGGTGTGAGCAATGTGGTTCCGAGGGAGTGATCCAAGCCAGACTTTCACATTATCTCATACGTGTTTATTCGTTTTTGTTATGGGAAATAAAGGCAATGTGATAGACTTTTTGTTGGGTTTTGCCATGATATTTAGGATGTTTCCATAATTTATTTGCTTTAGATTTAAGGACTTGGATCTTGATATGTTGATTCTTGTTCGGACATATTTTCAGTGTTTTGAACTAATATTATAGCCGTTTTGACGATTGTTTGATGTGGTATAAGTTTCGTGTTGAATGGACTTAAGTTAGATTGGAATGATTGCTTTAAACTGCTTATTTTTGTGGTCTAGAGCAGAGGTATCGATATTCGAGTTTTAAAAATGATACCTTTGTGATATTTCAATGTGCAAGAAGTCAGTATTGTAATTTGGTATCGATACCTTATCACGAGCATCGATACTTGGGGTAATAAAACCGATACTTCTTGAAATGTATCGATATTTTCTTGTGTTTTGATTTTTAAATGGGAAACAGAATGCTGATTTATACCCCTTAAGAGAAATATCGATACCTATGCTACAGTATTGATACCTACATACTTATTCAGGAATTTTTTTTAAGTGGTTCAAAAGCACATATATTTGTTAATATTAGTTATCATTGAAGTATGTTGAGCATGTTTTAATGTTGATTGATGTATGTTGGACTAAAAACTCACGCAAATGCTTATTAAAAAGAATGATTTTTTAATAACGTGACAAATTACTATGAGTTTAATGTGTGACAGTGGTGTGACATCCTGATATTCGGACTCGACGATTAGACCGAGTATAAAATGTTACATTTTAATTTAATAAAATTAATTAAGGATTAAGAATCAAGAAAAGTTAAATGTACCAAAAAATTAAAAAAAAAGTTAATAAGCAGTTCAAAGTTAATAAAACATAATAAATAAATATTTTTCAATATATTTTAATATAATAAAAATTCAATACTTATAATAATTGATATGAAATAACTGTTGATATGATATAGTTATAAGTTGTACTTTAAAAAAAATAAACTACACCTAAGGTCATTAAACTATTAGTAAGTTTACGTTTTGCTCATCCAAATTCAAAAAGTTACAAAATGGTTACTGAACTATTTGGAAGTTCTCATTTAAATCATTGGAATGTTAAAATTATTGTTGTATGAATTTCTCTACTTGCACCGATTACAACAATCAAAAGCTTCCATTCCCTTCTCTTTTACAATTCATTTTTTTCATGAAACAACTTTGATTGTCACGAATTTGGAAACCAAAATCCAACAGCTTTCTTCTCAGATCTTCTATATTGATCGTCAAATCAACTCAGATCTAAGGTATACTCTTGTATTTTAATTACATTCTTTAACTATTGGTGCTATATCAATAAGGTCCTTCCATTAGTAAAACCATTATTTTGACCATTAAATGACAAATAAAATCTTGTATGGCGTAATATAAAAATGGAGATTTTAAAGAAAAGAAGAATGTTGTCACATAAATTTTAAAAAAATTAAAACTAAAATTAAAATAAAACTGAAAAAGATAGAGAGTGAACGATAGCTTGTAAAAGCTTCGAAAACCTCAAAGCCAAGATTTTTTATAACATTCATTCTTACAATATTCATTTTTCTTTAAAATTTTTCTTTTAAATTATTTCACATAAGATTTGATTTCTCATTTAATGGTTAAATTAATGATTTTAGTAACAAAAGGACCTTATTAATATAACATTGATAGATTGAAAATGTAATTAGAATATTTTTAAAGTTTGAGAACTAATTTAAAATGAAGATCATAATTTAGGGATAATTGGTGCAATTAACTCTTTTATTACAATTTGAAGACTTCGGTATAAGTTAGCTTACTAAGCTAGCCTTATTTCAAGACTTAGAAATTATTTCAAAAAAAAAACTTACATTTTTTTTTATAATTGAAGGAGGGAAATAGGATTGCTTGGGTTGAACTCAAACTCTCATGCTACTCTTACCACTAGGTCAAGAAGCTATTGACATAAAAATTTATTATATTATTCATTATTTACTAGAAAGAAGGTTTATCATTATATTATCTATATTTAGGCTCCGTTTGTTTAATTGAAAATGGCTTACGGAAAATGATTTCTGCAAAATGACCTACTTTTCTAAAAAAGCTAATATTTTCTGGTGTTTGGATAAATCTGTGTAAAATATTTTCTGTTGTTTGGCAGATTTCCTAAAAATATTTCATAAAAGTTGTTTTCAATAAAATAAACATACATTTGAGATTTATGATGAGAAGTTAATTGATTACAAAGTGATATTAAGGTGAAATTATAGTAAATAATGAATCTTCAGGATATTAAAGATTAAATTGTAAACTTTGTGAAATTTATAATTGAAATAAGAGAATTGATATGCATGAAAAAATTTTATTTGAAATAAGATATTATAATGAATTATTTGATTAATGTGCTTATATGGTGAAAAATAAATTACATGACAATAGGGACTAAATTGAAAATTGTAAAAAGTTTAAGCGTGAAACAATTTAATATGTGAATAAAGAAATTATGATAAAAGTTTAATGAATGTGATATGAGATGATGAAATATGCATAAAGTATTGTAAATATGAAATTGTGGGAAGATATGAAATTTTTATGATGAAAAGAACTAAATTGTTAAAGTTGAGAAAATATGTGGATGAAATAATAGAAGTAAAATACATTGAAATTTGATGTGTGAAACAATGAGACGAGCTTTAAGTCTCTCAATGCTTTCATCGAAGTTATATTTAATCTTGTACGTCTGCTTACTAACCAATGCTTTCTTTCTAGGAGGAAGTGTTTCCATAGGCCAAGTGTCATTATCCTCTAGAGCATAAATCTCCTTTTGCATAGCTTCATGCCATGTTGCATCCTTCATAACCTCTTTAAAAGATTGTGGCTCAACCCCTGCAATAATAACAGTAAGAAAATTTTGATGTTTCACAAGTAATTTTTTTACAATTAACATAATGCGTTATAGGAAATGAAGTACCTGAAGAAGGCTCTAAAGTAGGTGAGGTGAGAGATGAAATTTTCTTTATGATGGTATGAGTGAAAAAATCCCGAAGCTTCACAGAAGAAAATTTCTTCCTATATCCTCGTCACAATTCAAGCGCATCATTGCCCAAAGCCCTTTTGTACCACCATGTCATTGGAGGAAGAAGAAGGTACCACAGGTGTCGGAGAACTCGCAAGTGGCGAATTCACAGGCTGTAGAGTAGCAAGCAGGGGATCTACCACAGGTTGCAACACCTATGACTCACCAAGATATGTATCAAAAATTGCGTTCATACTCCCATATGGTAAGGCAACATTGTCAGGCTCAATGGTTGCAGTATTCTCATCCAAATACGAAAAAAAAATCCTCAAAAATTTTACATCACGGGACACAAAGAACTTCTTAGAATCCAAATTATATAAATGTCAACCCTTTTTTGCCAAAAGGGTACCCAACAAAAGCACACTTTGGACTTCGACTCGCAAACTTATCACCCTTAGAACGTTGATTATGAGCAAAACATAAGCAACCAAACACATGAAGATCATCAAACAAAGGAGGGCTACCAAACAACATTTCATAGGGTGTTTGATTAATGAGATGAGAAGCAACCAACACACACTCCCCCAAAAAAGATATAGACAAATTTCTTTAGAAATGCAAAGCACAAGCTACATTTAAAATATGTTGATGTTTCCTTTTCACTCTCCCATTTTGTTGAGGAATACCAACACAAGATGTTTGAAAAATAATTTCATTTGCAAGAAAATAATTTAGGAAACAATTAAATTTCGTCCCATTATCACTTTTATCACACTTTATTTGTTGAGAAAATTAACGATCAACCATAGCAATAAATAACATGAAAACTTTGAAAACCTCTTTTTTATTAACTAATAGATATACCTAAACAACACAAGAATTATCTTTTCTGTTAATTTAACCAAAATTAAATTGCAGTTTAATTTAGAAACATAAAGAACGCGCTTTAAGTGAATTTTGTCTGTTAATTTAACCATTCCTTTTTTGGTAGCCACTACTATTTGGTCATTAGGGAGTCCAACAGAACATGCTACAACATCTCTCAAATTCATCTAACACATAAGATCACTTGTAACACGATTTGAACACCTCATATCAATAATCCAATTATTCTTTGGCTTACCATTTAATCGAGTGGAAGTTGATTGTTTATTACCGAACACCACCAGAAGAGACTGGCATTGCTCAGCGGTAAAACCGAAAAGTGTCGCCCCCTCTGACACTTGCGCTGCCTCTACTATGTTCTGCACTAATGTTGTTCCATGGCTAGTATCTACGGCAGTAACGTTGGTTCACACACTACCTTTTCCATGAAAAACTTACTGCGTGGAAGATGCGGCACTTGTCTTGCCATCGCAACTATCACTTTTCACCTCTGGCTTCCCATACTTCTCGAGCCACCAATCTAGGCTGCCATGTAAGTCAAAACAGGTAGCCACCTAATGCCTCTTAGCAACGGCAATGAGTGCACAATAAGGTCGACTTATCAATACGATCAACCCAGCCTTTGTTTTGAGCCTTTATGCGCACTGCAAAGCCCAGAATTTAGGGTTTCTCTTCCTTGACTTATGTAACATCTTGTACGTGTTCCTCCTGAGTAATTTGCTGAAATGCCTGATTCAAGGAAGGCAAAAGGATCTTGGGAAAGCAGTGTAAACCTAATCTGGGCATAATAATCAGAATAGAGACCAAGAAGAAATTGATGAAGCCAATCATGATCACGACGTTTTTCATGCACCTTCCCTGATTTAAATAAATATCGTTCACACTTGCAACAAATTAAAGGTTTATGATAATTTAATTCATCCCACAAAATCTTTAATTTACGAAAATAAAATACAACACTCATAGTCTTGGTTTGCTCACAACGACTAATATTTTCCTTTAATTGTTAGGTACATGGACCGTTGACAACAGAAAAACGTTCATGTAAGTCATCCCACAAATTTTTGCATTATCATAATTGGAAAGCATCGAGCTTACCTCCAGATTGTTAGTATTGAGAATCCAAGACACAAGCATACAATAGATGATAACCCAATCATCCTTTGAGCAAGAAGGAACAAGATATGTAATGGTATCATTAAGAAATCCAAATTTGCGCCAAGAAGACAGAGTGACACGAACAACATAAGCCCAATTAACGAAATTGTTGAGCTTTAATCGAATAATAGTAATAAAGTCACTGGGTCGATCTTGAGGACCCAAGAAAAATGGAGAGCTCATCGCCAGCCATTTAAAATGATGAAAGAAAAAAATTTGTGTCAAAAACCTTACTCAGATGCCATGACAAGAATACGGTAATCTCTTGAATTTTATTGATAGACCTCGAGTGTATATATATATAATAGTACTTATATAAAAATTAAATTGCTAAAAAAATAAAATTCCATAAGAATATCCTATAATATCCCATTAATAATAAAATTACTAAAAGATAATATCCCATAATAATAACCTAACAAATTATCAATTAATAAGTGCTTTGCTTTTATTCATTTATAATCAATTAATAAGTGCTTTGCTTTTATTCATTTATAGATGTAACTATTATTTCTACTATAGTATTTATTATTTACTAACAATTTAATTTTTTAATAATATTCTTATTTTAATGAAATTGGTTAAAGATCATTTATCTTAAAGATATCATATTCTTTAAAAAATATTTTATTTCTAATTAATTTAAATTAATAAGAATAATCAATAATATTTACCTTACCCGTAATTAATATAACTAATCATGAGATAATAATTGATAATAAAAAAATCATACAATAAATGTATAACCTAATTTAAAAGCTATCGGAGCAAGGATATTCCTCATTTTGAAATATTAAAGCATTGGTTAAATAGTAAATGGGCATAAATTATTATTTTTGGTTAATTAAGGTAATCAACTTTAAAGTCTATACCATATGATACGACTAGATTCTCTCTCCTTACCATATTTTCTCATGCATTTTTTTTATAAATGTCTTTATTTTTTATTATATTTATATTTATATTTTTACGGATTCATAATTTATTTTTTATATATTTTGACACATTTGTGAGTGTATGTTATATTTTTCTTATTTTTCGTGTTATGTAATTATTTAATTCATAAAATATTTTGCATAATTCATTATAGTAATTCAAATTTTTTTGTCATACTTTGGAGAAAAAAAAGTATGTTGGAACATGGTTTCTAGGTAATGTTTGCATCTTGGTTGAATCAATTTTCATATTTTTGAGTATTGGTTATTTTTAATTTGTATATTTATTGTCATGTTTTTATAATAAGAAACTAGAATAATCTCTGGAGATGTTATCTCTTTCCTTTATTAACTATTCTTTTACTTGGATGACGAGATTTTTGGAATATGTTCATCAAATTATAGAGAATTTTTATCAAGACACTTGAAGAATTACTGGAGTAAATTTCTACAATTACCAACCTTCTTTCATGCAAGCTGTTTGTTCTTCCTTCATTTATCGAGTTGAGCTATATTAGAGTGCATGTTTCTGTCTTCTTTGATTTTCAAATGGTTAATTTATTTTCAAGTATTTAAAACTTAAAAACATTATTTTCAATTTCGCCAAAAAAAATATATTATTTTCAAATAACTTAACTAATTTACAAATATTTTTTAATAACTCCAACACCCTTCAAAATAGTTTCTAAGTTTTAAAATGCATTTTCTAGCTCAAGTATTGAGACTTACCACCTTAGTCTCAAGTTTTATGAAAACAATAAGCACAGACAAAATGAGAGCAATGCAATCTCAAGATTTATTGCTCTAAGTCTCCAGACTTCAAGACTTCTAAAGGCTATTTTTCATTCAAGTCTCAATACTTAAGAGTATCTAGACTTGACTTTGCAAGTTGCATTAAATACTCGAGATAAATTCTTCCAACCGCTCCAAACATCCAAAAATAAGTTAGAGGGTATATATGTAAGTCTAGAAGACTTGAAGACACTAGAGAAGAAAATTCAAGCTAAGGAATCAAGAGAAAAGCTTCAAATTCTTCATTTCTTCATTATCTCTTGTACATATCTCTGAAGTGCTTATTGCTAAATCTTATCGTCGAAACCATTTTTTGAAAAACGGGGATCGACTTTGGTTTTGGAAACGAAAACGAAAAAAACGGGAGTCACCACCAATCCTTTTGATGAGGTGTGATCGGGTCTGTAGTAGCCCAAATTTGCCCGGGCCCGTGAGATGGAATAAAGCATTAAAAAATAATAAAATAATTTTAAGGTCTGTAATGTCCAAATTACAATAAACAGGCCTAAAGGCCCGATAGTCCAGACCCGGTTACACTTGTAGCCCAACTAATCTAAATCAAAAGACCCAATTAGCCTAAACTACCCACTAGCCCAGTACACCCTTAACCCAAAAATGAACGGGGCCTAAGAGGCCCAAACCATGAACTAAGGACAGAAGACCTAGGGTTTCAGAAACCCTAGGCGCCGCAAGCACTCCAACCGACGCGCCTTTTCGTCTCGCGTCGTTCTAGTTTCCATCGATGCCGTGACTCCAGCCTTGTACCACACCATAATCGGTGCACGAATCAACGCCAGCGCACTCACCGCCGTGATATCCTTGCTGGTATCTGCAAAATGGAAAGAACGACAGCAGAAAAAGAGAAGCAAAATATGGAAAGAAATCAAAGATTTCTTTCCCAAATTGTAATGATTTACAAAGGGCTATAAAAGCCTTTCTTTTTTAATCTGTAAGGACACACAAGAAAAAAATAATACAACAGAAACAGATTACAGACTTTTTTACCAGAAAGCAAAGGTGATTTTTCTTGTTTCGTATTTTTATTTTTATCTTGAATATCTGCATTTCGTATATGTAAAACACTAAAATAAATAAAAAAACGGATTATCTTTCGATGCGTGGTAAAAGGAGAAAGTTTTCTAGTTTTCGGCCGCCGTAAGAGGCGGTGTTGACGGTGGCGCGTAGCCGCGTGTAAGCCCCTGGACGGAGGCTCGGCAGAGCTCCGAGGGCTGGTGGTCAATCCTCTTCCAGAGGATTCTTTTGGTTTTTTTTTTTAAAATCGGGTTAGAAATGAAATTTTAGGTTAAAATTTGGCTTATTTAGCCTTATGAAAACGATGTCGTTTCACTTAAAACAATAAGCTTCAAAACGGCATCGTTTTAATGCTGAGGATTCGCGTATTGACCCGTGACTCGGGGAGGATCCGCCTGTTTTTGGTAAATGGGCTAATTGCTGTTTGAGCCCTTCCTCATTTCTTTCATTCTTTTAATTTCGTTTAATTTTAAACTCTATATTTCAATTTAGCCCCGACTTCTTTATTTTTGTTTCAATTTAGTCTCACCTGCCAGTATAAGGCTTGTTTTGTGTACGACGCCGTTTTGGGATTAGGGCAAATTGCCCAGTTAGTCCCTTGTGGTCTTGTGTGCGTTCCAATTAGGTCTAAACCTTTTTTTTTTGTTATTTTAAAATTAGCCCTAGAACTTTAGTTTTTATTTAATTTTAATCCTTTTAAATATTTTTGCATAATTTATTTATTAAATACCTTATGTATTATTTATTTTACTATATTTATATGTAAATTATTACATATCATATTATTTTTATTATTTATTATATTATTTATATATCATTTTATTATAAACTATTTATTATTGAAATTTTGTAAATTATTATTGAAAATTATATTTTTATATATCATTATTTAGAGTTGACTATGTAATTTTTTAAAATTTAATGTGGAATTTTGTTCCTGTTTAATATATTAATGTCTTTTATAAATATATTAAATCATACAATATATTTACATATATATTAACCATTGTTTAAAATTTTCTTTTATTATTTATATATATCGTTTTAAATATTTTTACCTCATTTATTCTTTGTAAACTATATGTAGATTTTATCCTTTTTTATGTACATAATTTGTTTGTTTATTTTAGTACCCTTTTTCATATCTATTTGACGTTGTTTTGATATAATAATCTTATCTCGTAAATTTTTGTTATTTTTATATTTTTTTTTGTTTTTATACATTTGCATGAAATATTATTGCATATATATTATGTAATTATATTGTCCTATTTAGTATTCGCCACTTTGTATTTTGCATGGAATAATAATGTATGTATATTTACGTTTTTACGATTATATATGCATGAGATATTAATATATATTATGTGAGTTATGTCATTATTTATCATTTTCTACACTATATTCGCATGAAATGATAAAGCATGTATCATGTAATTAGGTTTATTTAGTATTGCTCTTTCCTAATATATGAAATACATCATTACTTTCAAAAATTATATTTCATTTAACTCAAAAGAATTTTAAAAATAAGGCAATGTTTTTGGAACTTAGGAATTCGGAAAGTAGTGCCCTAACATGCTGGGTTGCGATTTCCCGTTTGTCTAAATGCCTAAAATATCCTTCTAAATAAGTTTTGAAAATCACAAGATGAATTCAGTTACGAAAGTTTAAGAATATCGTGTCCAATCATACTGGATGTGATGTTTATATTCTTTTGAAGCAAAGGAATCTTGATTTTTTTTAAAACTCAAATCATTACGATATTAAAAGAAGATCTTATTTCTAAATTCTTTCAAATTTTTGACATTAAGACAAAATTATTCAATTTGGTACCAATTTTGGGTGTTGCGAGGGTGCTAACCCTTCCTCATACGTAACCGACTCCCGAGCCCGTTTTCTCATAAATTCGTAGACCAAAATGTTTTATAATATGATCCAATCACACTTTAAAAGGTTGGTGGCAACTCCAGTTTTTCAAAATGGCCTCCCCTTTAAAAAAGGAGGTTTCGACAGCTTGGCGACTCCGCTGGGGACTCATAAGAGAGTTAAGCCAAGAAATTGATTTTTTGTCTTAATGTCAAAAGTTTGTTAAAGACATTGATCATTTTACATGTGTTTGCTGCATATGTTTGTTACTTTGTTTTCGCACACATTGCATTTGCATGACCGCTGTGGTCGCACCCTTAAGTGGGAGTGAGAAGCTACGCTTTCGTGAGGTTTTCATCTCCGTATGAGCTAGTGGATTGCTTCCGGATCTTCACCTATGTCTTCGTGAGATTTTCATCTCCGCATGGCCATAGGGAAATGTGTCCCCCTGAACTAAACTTGGTCTATATGAGCCTATAATGGGTGAGGACCGAGGAATCTGCTGGTTCAGGTACCCTTGCTTTAGAACTAAAACGCACGCTTATAGTAAACTTTAAGTGCTTACCCTAGGGAGTATAGTAATAGCCTTTAGTAAATTACCCTTATAGGTACTTGTTTATTATACTTTTATATATGATACTAACTTATTTTATTTTGCTATCATTACATGACATTCAGCATTTAAGGGTGTCAATTCACGGTTCGATTTCTAGATTAGAAAGTTTTGTAATGAGGAACGAATATCTTGATAAAGTGGAGGACAATGCCTCTGTCTGTACCTGGTTATAGAAAACCCAGTTAGAGAAAGGAGATAGTATTACCGAGGGGTATACATCAGAGTTATGAGACTTCACTCGCATTAATTTGACACAGAATGAGTTTCAAGAGTTGAGAGACATTTGGACCCAATGGGATGACGAGGCTAAGCAGCTTTTCTATTAGAATTATGGAGATCTTCCCTATTTGCTAGACATCAAGGTAGATAAGCATCTATTCCGAGCTATGGTACAGTTTTGGAACCCTGCTTATAGTTGTTTTACATTTGGAGAGGTAGATTTAGTACCTACTTTGGAGAAGTATACGACCTTGCTTCGCTACCCAAAAATTCAAGGTAACAAAGCTTATGTTAGGGCTGCTAATCCCCCAACTTTCGTGAAGAAATTAATGATGATTACAAGGGTGAGTGAACAGTGGGCCGCAGCTCGAATCCAATAAAAGGGTGATATCAAATGCATTCCGTAGGCAAGTTTGAGGGATTTGATATTGGCACACCCAGGCGTGAAAAAGAAGGTTGATGTCCTGGCTTTAAGTATGTATGGATTGATGATTTTCCCAAAGGCTATGGGGCACATAGATGAGGCAGTTGCAAATTTATTCGATCGAATTAGTAAGCAAAACACGCCTGTGCCTGCAATCTTAGCCGAGATGTTTAGATCCTTGAGTGCATGTCGGAGAGCTGGTGAAGGTAGATTCATTGGATCTGCACAATTGTTGTTAGTTTGGTTCCACAGTCACTTTTGGAAGGTTGATAAGGTTCCTTGCCGGGTGTTCTTTAAAGACTATTCTCCACTAAAGGAAGCAGCAGCTATACCGAGGAGGGATGACATTACAGAGGAAAGGTGGATAGAAATACTTCAGAACCTCCGAGAAGAAGATGTTATGTGGAAAACCCCTTGGATGACTCCTAGCGAAATCCTTTATCGTAGCGGGAACTTTGATTGGATACCTCTTCCTGAAATTTGGGGAGTTGTCGGTTATGCACCATTACTCGTCCTAAGGCAATATAAGGTAGAGCAGTTTATACCAGCAACACAAGGGCTAGCTCAGAATGATTTTTCATATAAAGGGGATCATTATAAGAAGAAGATGCGAGAAATTTCAGAGGCTTGGAAGAAGGTTTGCTGTGTGAAGATTCTGACTAAAAGTCTGATGACAACTCTTGAATACAAAGGGTGGTTTGGTAAGAGGGTCAATGATAACATCCCTAGACCAAGTTTGGAGGCTGTTCGATCAATGGAGGAGAGTTTATGAGTGATTCCAACAGAGTTAGAAGTCATAAAGCAAGAATTTGAAAGAAAGAATTTAGAGCTCGGGAGAAAGATAGAGAGGCTTGAGGAGGAGAAGATGTACCTAAGCTTAGACATCGACGTTCACAGAATTGAGGTCAAAAAAGAGAGGAAAGAAAAGAGGAAGATTAAGGAAGACCGAGATGACTTGAAGACGCAATATAAGAGGATACAGTTATCAATGAAGAGAGCTGGATTGGGGAAGTCTTCAGAGCAGTGGCAACAAGAGGTTCAAGAAGAAAGAGCCAAAGCTGAGTATTGGGAGAAGAAGTTCCAAGAGATGCAGGCGCATAATCAGGCCCTAGAGTAAGAGAATCAAAGATTAAAAACTAAGGTGACTGAGCTTGGACGATCTCTTCATCATCACCGAAGTCGTAACTCTGCGGTCGAGTTGAAGGCAAGCCTGGATAAGATCGAGAAAATGAAGCACAATATTGGAGGGCTGGAAGCAGCACTACAGGACTGTGAGCTACGGATTGAGCAGCTCGAGGCAAGAGAAGAACATTAGAATGGAGAGCTTTACCATTTTCAGGATCAAGTCAGAGATAGGGACTACCTCATGGGAGAAGCTATAGCATAGATTCGAGAGGTTGCTGATCATTTGCAAGACCTGGCGACGCAAGCTAATGTGTTAAGTACAAAGTATGAGCTAGTGTCAGATAGAGGTCTGGAGTTAGCTTCGTTATTGAATAGGGTTAAAACTTTAGGCCTGAGGGCAAAGGCATACTTGTAATCCGTTTAAAGATTTTTTGTTTCTTAAATAACATTTTCTAAAAAGAAACTGAATCAGAATCGATATCTTTTTACATTCATGCATTTGCATCTCATCGCATCATATGCATTCAAATTTATAGAAAGACCCTAATAAGTTAAAATTATTAGGGAGAAAGAGAGAGTAAAAGAAAAAAAATCTAGAAGCAACACATCCTTACGGTACACGCACTAAGTCAAAAAATATGGATCAAAGACTTGAATAGACTCAGAAAGAAATGCAAGAGCAGTTGCAGGAGCAATTGGCAAAAATCCAACAAGAGATAAAGGATCAAATGTTGGAGGCTCAAAAGAATATGATGGCTGAGATGGCTCAGCTGTTGAGGGGAACAACAGATAAAGGAAAGGCCCCTATGATTACCACTAAAAAGGATAATGAGGGTCATCCTCCTGGTTTTACTCCACCTTATATGCAGACTCAACCTGAGGCATATCCCCGAGGGCCGTCCGTCACAATAAGGCCTCAATAGGGACAAGTCAATGCTGGAATACCCATGAATTTTCAAACTGGTTCGGGATTCAATCCTGGAAACAACCCTGCCAATCCAGTTATCCCTGATCTAGATATAGCTGAGAGAGAAGAGATGAGACTCGAATCATCAAGGCAATTAGAGGAACGTTGCAGATGGTTAGAGGAGAAATTTAAGGCACTAGAAAACACTGATAATCGTCAGGGAATTGATGCTAAGGACTTGAGTTTGGTCCCAGATTTGGTGCTTCCCCATAAGTTTAAAATGCTGGAATTCGAGAAGTACAATGGGACTACTTGCTCGAAAGCCCATATTACCATGTTCTGCAGACGGATGACTGGTTATGTAAACAATGATCAATTATTGATCCATTTTTTTCAGGATAGTTTGGTTGGGGCAGCGGATAGGTGGTATAATCAACTAAGTCGCACAAGGATCGGTTCTTGGAGAGACTTAGCGCAAGCTTTTATGCAGCAATATAATCATATGACTGACATGATTCCTGATAGAATTACCTTGCAAAACATGGAAAAGAAGCCTAATGAAAGTTTTAGGCAATATGCCCAGAGGTGGAGAGAGGTTTCCATGCAAGTTCAACCACCGCTCTTGGAGAAAGAGACTACTATGCTGTTCATCAACACTTTAAAGGCCCCATTCATTACCCACATGAGTGGAGGTACCACCAAGAGTTTTACTGATGTAGTTATGGCGGGAGAAATGATTGAGAACGCCATAAGAGGTGGCAAGATAGAGGGGGAAGCTACTAAAAGATCGGCCTCAAGAAGGAAGGATAATGAGGTGAATAATACGAGTAGCTATAATTCAAAAGTGGTTACGATTAGTCAGTCCAGAGCAACTACGGTTGGGCAACAAGATTCTCAAAAGTAGGGATTTGGTTCGAGACAGAATTCTAAAAAGGTCTCATTTATGCCTATCCCAGTGACGTATCGGGAGCTTTATCAAAGTTTATTTAATGCGCATGAAATAGCTCCTTTTCATTTGAAACCGTTACAACCCCCATATCCCAAATGGTACGATGCAAATGCTAAATGTGAGTACCATGCGGGGGTATCGGGGTATTCAATTGAAAATTGCACTGGTTTTAAGAAGGCAGTGGAAAGACTAATCAAGATAGGGGTCGTAAAATTTGACAACACCCCTAGTACAGATAACCTGTTGCCAAATCATGGTGATCAAGGGGTAAATGTAATTAGGGATACAGATATGAGAAGGATTAAAGAGGACGTATCCAAGGTGAGAATGCCGATAAAAATGATTTGGGAAGAAATGGTGAAAAGAGATATGATAATCTCTAAAGAGAGGAATAAAGGAGCAAGGGACCAGTGTGAGTTCCATGCTGAAGAGAGGCACGAGATCCAGGAATGCGACGAGTTTAAGGCCTTGGTACAAAGCCTTATGGATAACAAAGAGCTAGAATTTTATGAAGCTGGCGCAAATGAGGGACATATATGCACATTAGAAGGTGCACCGAAGAATCAAAATCGTAGAGGATTATTATTTCTTTACCAGGAAGTAATGAAGTTGAAACACCAACGGTACCGAAAGTCATCATTCATAAACATGTTTCCTTTCCTTATAAGGATAACAAGAGGGTACCCTAGAATTATAACTACCATGTGTCAATACCAGAGAAGGAGGATATAGCTAGTGCTTCTAAAGAAGCTCAAGGTGAGGGTTCTTACATATGTAGTGGGAAGCGCTACGATGCAAAAGGCGTCAAAGTTGAGCCTGCAAAAGCAAAAGCTTTAGACAAAGGAAAAGGGACCGAGACACTGGTTAATGAGCTAGTGAAGGAAGAAGAAGCCAGAGAATTTTTAAAATTCTTAAAACACAGTGAGTACAGCATGGTTGAACAATTGCGCAAACAACCAACTTGTATATCAGTGTTGGCTTTGCTTCTAAGTTCAGAGGTACATCGAAAAGCATTAATGAAGGTGCTCAATGAGACTTATGTTACTAATGATATATACGTCAACAAGTTGGATCGATTGGTTAGTAACATAAGTGCTGACAATTTCATCTATTTCAATGATGATGAAATCCCACCTGGTGGCATGGGATCAGCTAAAGCTTTACACATCACCACTTATTGTAAGGGGTATACACTGCCAAGTGTGCTTATTGATAATGGATCAGCTTTAAATGTCTTGCCATTATCAACATTGAGCAGATTGCCCGTAGATAGTTCTCATATGAAAACATGCCATAATGTAGTGAGAGCCTTTGATAGCACGGAAAGGAAGGTCATAGGAAGAATCGACATTCCTTTGATGATTGGGCCAAACACGTATGAGGTGGACTTTTTAGTGATGGACATCAAGCCCTCTTACAATTGCCTGTTGGGGAGGCCTTGGATACATTCGGCAGGAGCGGTGCCCTCATCTCTGCACCAAAAATTGAAGTTAGTAGCTGATGGACGGTTGGTCACTATAAATACGGAGGAGGACATTATAGCGACAATTACCAGTAGTGCACCCTATGTAGAAGCAAATGAGGAGGCAATTGAATACTCTTTTTCTTCATTAGAATTCGTCAACGCAACATTCATTTCAGAAGGGAATGAGGTGCCGGTGCCCAAGATATCCAGAACTACAAGGATGGGTTTGCAAATGACAATGGGAAGAGGAGCCTTGCCAGGAAAAGGATTGGGAAGATATCTTCAAGGAGGGATTCAAATTCTAGAGTTAAAGGAGAAGAGAGACCGTTTTGGTTTGGGTTTCAGGCTAGATCAAAAGCAAAGGAGGAAGGAAATGGAGAGGCGTCAAGAAAGGATAAGGGCGCGTTTAAGCGGAAAAGAAGTAGAGTGGGAATCAATGACATTCCCCCATATATCCCAAACCTTTGTATCAAGAGGGATAATTCACCCTAAAGGAGGGTTGCTTGAAGAATGGGGTTGTTACATCAATGCTGTGTATAATGAAGAGTCTGAACGAGGAAACCTTGAGGGTATTCGCCCTTACGAACCGGGAAGCTCTTTGAATAATTAGGTTGCAGAGGAACTTCCTGTAGTTTTTAAAGATTCTTCAGAGTAATTTCCAGAACATTCTTATTGCTCTAAAGCCTAGGAGTAGTAAGATTTCATTTGTAAAATAGGCTCATGTTCAGATATTTACATTTCAATAAAACGTAACTTTTGTTATCAATTCAAGTGAATATTCTATACCATTCAATATTCTTTTGACCTTTACATTCTTTCATTTCATTCATAACATAAAAAAAAAATTCCGAAAATTCATTTATTCTTTGTACATTCTTTCGTACCCCGCAGGTCCCTAGATATCAATGACATGAGCACTGATATTACAAATCCTAGATTCTCTTTTGAGCAAGACATGTGTTTAGAAGAACTTCAGGATTTTGAAGATGATAGGGACTGTGATATGTCTTCAGATCTGTTGAGAATGGTGAAACAAGAGGAGAAACAAATCTTACCCCGTGAGAAAGAGGCAATAGAAAGTGTAGCCTTGGAGGAAGAGAAGGAGGTGAAAATTGGCACGCATATTGCTAAAGAAACAAGACAAGGCCTTGTTGAGCTACTACGGGAATTCAAAGATATCTTTGCATGGTCATATGAGGATATGCCGAGTTTGAATACTGATATCGTAGTACATCGCCTCCCCATAAGACAAGATTGCAAGCTAGTCCAACAAAAATTACGAAGGATGAGACCTGATATTGTGCTGAAAATAAAAGATGAAGTCAAAAAGCAGTTTGATGCTAGATTCCTACAAGAGGTTAAGTATTCAGAATGGGTGGCCAACATTGTGCCTATCCCTAAGAAGGATGGGAAGGTATGAATGTGCGTTGACTACAGAGATCTAAATAAAGCTAGCCCAAAGGACAACTTTTCCTTACCGCACATCGACACTTTAGTGGACAATACAGCGAGATATTCATTATTCTCTTTTATGGATGGTTTCTCAGGGTACAATCAGATAAAGATACATCCTGAGGACATGGATAAAACTACCTTTATAACATTGTGGGGCACCTTCTGTTACAAGGTAATGCCCTTCGGGCTAAAGAATGCAGGGGCAACATATCAAAGGGCTATGGTGACCTTATTTAATGATATGATGCATAAGGAGATTGAGGTGTATGTTGATGACATGATTGCTAAATCTCGAATAGAAATGGAGCATATTGAAGTCTTGAGGAAGTTGTTCCTGAGATTAAGGAAATTTCAATTGAAGCTTAATCCGGCAAAATGCATCTTCGGAGCTAGGTCGGGGAAGTTATTGGGCTTTGTGGTCAGTGAAAAGGGAATAGAAGTTGACTCAAACAAGGTTAGAGCCATACGAGAATTGCCTCCACCACGTACTCAGAAAGAAGTACGGGGTTTTCTTGGAAGATTGAATTATATTGCTCGATTTATTTCGCAATTAACCGAGAAATGTGATCCTATATTTCGCCTCCTTAGAAAACACAACCAAGGTACTTGGAATGAGGAATGCCAGAATGCTTTTGATAAGGTTAAGCAATACTTGTTAAATGCTCCAATGTTATCTCCACCTAGTCCAGATAGACCATTAATTCTATACTTATCAGTGTTTAGTAATTCTATGAGATGTGTGCTTGGCCAACATGACGAGTCAGGAAGAAAAGAGAAGGCGATATACTACCTCAGCAAGAAATTCACAGAGTGTGAGATGAGATATTCGCCAATTGAGAAATTGTGTTGTGCTTTAATCTGGACGACTTGAAGGTTGAGGCAATATATGTTATATCATACGACTTGGCTAATTTCAAAACTTGATCCATTAAAGTACATGATGGAGTCAACAGCACTAAATGAAAGAATGGCAAGGTGGCAAATATTGCTTTCAGAATTTGGCATAGTCTATATGAGTCAAAAGGCTATAAAAGGAAGCGCGATAGCAGAATTTCTGGCTAGCAGAGCTCTAGAAGATTATGAGCCATTAAGCTTTGATTTCCCTAATGAGGAGTTGATGTATGTGGAAACTATTGAAGAACGTCCATGGAAGATGAACTTTGACGGCACATCCAATGCGGTAGGAAATGGAATTGGGGCAGTCTTGGTATCCCCAAATGGTGATCATTATCCATTCACATGTAAATTGGATTTTGACTGTACGAACAATATGGCTGAGTATGAAGCATGCATTATGGGGATTCAAGCGGCCAGAGAAAGGAAAATTAGAACTCTAGAAGTATATGGAGACTCTGCGTTGGTAATATACCAGCTTAGGGGTGAATGGGAAACAAGGGACCCCAAATTGATTAATTATCGAAAGGTAATTTTGGAGTTACTTGAAGAGTTTGATAATGTCACTTTCAGTTATCTCCCACGGGACGAAAATCAGATGGCGGACGCTTTGGCGACATTAGCCTCTATGATTAAAGCAAATAAACAAGAGGATATGAAACCAATTAAGATGAGCATTTCGGAGGTTCCAGCTCATTGCTGTAACATCGAAGAAGAGGAAAAGGATGATCATTCGTGGTATCAAGATATATTACGGTATGTGAGAAATCGCGAATATCCTGAGAAGGCAACTGAAAACGACAAAAGAACTTTAAGGAGGTTAGCCTGTGAATATGTGCTAGATGGGGATATCCTTTATAAAAGAAGGAAAGATCAAGTACTTTTGAGATGCGTTGACGCTGTGGAAGCTAAACAAATCCTGGAAGAAGTATATGAAGGAGTTTGTGGTACACATGCTAATGGTTTTACGATGGCAAGACAAATTATGAGGTTTGGATACTATTGGTCTACTATGGAAGGAGATTGTATCAGTTATGCTAAGAAATGTCATAAATGTCAGATATATGGAGACAAGATCCATGTATCACCTTCACCCTTACATGTTATGACTTCTCCATGGCCCTTTTTCATGTGGGGCATGGATGTCATTGGGCCGATATCGCCAAAAGCTTCGAATGGGAATCGTTTCATTTTTGTGGTCATTGACTACTTTATGAAATGGGTAGAAGCAGCTTCTTATGCTAGTGTCACCAAGTCGACAGTAGGGCGATTCTTGAAAAAGGAGATCATTTGTCGATATGGAATGCCTGAGAGGATCATATCAGACAATGCATTGAACTTGAATAACAACACGATTGTGGAAGTCTGCAGCCAATTCAAGATTAAACATCATAATTCATCTCCATATCGCCCAAAGATGAATGGGGCAGTGGAAGCTGCTAACAAAAACATCAAGAAGATAGTGGGGAAAATAACTGAAACCTACAGAGATTGGCATGAGAAATTAGCATTTGCACTCTTAGCCTACCGAACGTCCATCAGAACCTCTACTGGGGCAACTCTTTTCTCGTTGGCTTATGGGATGGAGGCAGTATTACCCATTGAAGTTGAAATACATTCTCTTCGAATTTTGTCGGAGATAAAGCTAGATGAAGCAAAATGGATTCATTCGCGGTATGACCAATTGAACTTGATTGAAGAAAAGAGGCTAAAAGCTATTCGCCATGGTCAGATGTATCAGAAGCGAATGATGCGAGCCTATGACAAGAAAGTTCGTCCAAGAGAATTCAACAAAGGGGACCTTGTATTGAAAAAGATCCTTCTCATACAAAAGGACTTTAGAGGAAAATGGATGCCAAATTGGAAAGGGTCGTATGTTGTAAAGAAGACTTTCTCTGGTGGTGCTTTGATTTTGATAGAAATGGATGGGAAAAGTTTACCCAATCCAGTGAATTCAGACTCAGTCAAGAAATACTATGTCTAAAGAGAAGGGAAGCCAAGGCAAAAACCCACAAAGGGCGCTTTGAGACTTCTAAAAAAAATAAAAAAAAAAATGGAGAGGCTAAAGTGAAAACCCGCAAAGGGCACCTTGAGACCAAAGGGGTTTTGAGTTGAAAACCCGAAAGGGCTGCTCAAATATTCGAGAAACGTGCGGTAACTTTGCTATACTGGATTTGATGAGAAATGGAGTGTGTTACATACCGGGGCATCAACAAAGTACTTTGGATCTTCTAAACACATGTTAAACTCAAAATAGTCTTCATGGAATTTGTATACAAAAGCCCAAGCTATGATATGTTGGACATCGAATTTTTGTTTTGCTTATTATCTTTGGATTCTTTTTCTTCTCAAAGATATGTTTTCAGATTAATTTCCTATTGTATTCTGATGATCTATCTATCTATTCTCAAGATTAAATTATTTGTCTTCCATTACTCATAAAGAGTGTTGCATTGAAATAATAATTGATGAACTAAATATTTTTACAAAAGAAGTTTTGCATATTACTCTGGAAATATTTAGAGAATATAAGAAACTAAAACAGAACAATTGTTTGAAGAATTCCTATAAGTAAAGGTCGAAGGTACTTGAGGAAATTTCTTTTTCAGTCCAAAGGATGATTGGACAATTCAAACGATTCAATCGTAAGAGAGGATCGCCTTCAGCAGGTCGTAACGTTAGGACCAATTTGATTCAAAACACATGAGCGGAGTATGATTAATACTTGGAGTAAAATAAAAATGGAACTTTGATGGATGAACGAGTAAAGACGTCCGAAATAGGAATCATTTTCATAACATTTTGCATAATTAGGAGCATTTGATTCATTTCAAGCATGGCATCTTAATCATCAGGCATGATTACATATGCATTCTACAGATTATGTCCTTTAAGGGACAATGTAGATTTTCGATAGCAGATTTGGTGTCTCTGTATTGTCAGAGAGCAGATCGAAGATAGCAGATTTGGCGTCTCTGTATTGTCAGAGAGTAGATCGAAGATAGCAGATTTGGCATCTCTATATTGTCAGAGAGCAGATCGAAGATGGCAGATTTGGTGTCTCTGTATTGTAAGAGAGTAGATCGAAGATAGTAGATTTGGCATCTCTGTATTGTTAGAGAGCAGATCGAAGATGGCAGATTTGGCGTCTCTGTATTGTCAGAGAGCAGATCAAAGATGGCAGATTTGGCGTCTCTGTATTGTCAGAGAGCAGATCAAAGATGGCAGATTTGGCATCTCTGTATTATCAGAGAGCAGATCGAAGATGGCAGATTTGGCGTCTCTGTATTGTCAGAGAGTAGATCGAAGATAGCAGATTTGGCATCTCTGTATTGTCAGAGAGCAGATCGAAGATAGCAGATTTGGCGTCTCTGTATTGTCAGAGAGCAGATCGAAGATAGCAGATTTGGCATCTCTGTATTGACAGAGAGTAGATCGCAGATGACATCTGGCATCTCTGTATTGTTAGAGAGCAGATCGAAGATAGTAGATTTGGCGTCTCTGTATTGTTAGAGAGTAGATTGAAGATAACTGATTTGACGTCTCTGTGTTGGTGGGGTGCAAATCAAAGACATCAGCATGGCGTCCCTGAGTTTGTGGAAAGCAGATTGAGGATAATGAGGTCAGGATACGGTAAGACCGGGGCAAATTTGGTCTTTTTTGTAATCTTTGCTCTATTCCTGTTACACAGTAATAAGCAAAGAGGGGCAGCTGTAGTAGCCCAAATTTGCTCGGGCTCGTGAGATAGAATAAAGTATTAAAAATAATAAAATAATTTTAAGGTCTGTAATGTCCAAATTACAATAAACAGGCCTAAAGGCCCAATAGTCCAGACCCGGTTACACTTGTAGCCCAACTGATCTAAATCAGAAGACCCAATTAGCCTAAACTACCCACTAGCCCAGTACACCCTTAACCCAAAAATGAACGGGGCCCAAGAGGCCCAAACCATGAACTAAGGACAGAAGACTTAGGGTTTCAGAAACCCTAGGCGCCGCAAGCACTCCAACCGACGCGCCTTTTCGTCTCGCGTCGTTCCAGTTTCCACTGACGCCGTGACTCCAGCCTTGTACCACGCCACAATCGGTGCACGAATCAACGCCAGCGCACTCACCGCCATGATATCCTCGCTGGTATCTGCAAAATGGAAAGAACAATAGCAGAAAAAGAGAAGCAAAATAGGGAAAGAAATCTGTAATGATTTACAAAGGGCTATAAAAGTCTTTCTTTTTTAATCTGTAAGGACACACAAGAAAAAAAAATAATACAAAAGAAACAGATTACAGATTTTTTTACCAGAAAGCAAATGTGATTTTTCTTGTTTCGTATTTTTATTTTTATCTTGAATACCTGCATTTCATATATGTAAAATACTAAAATAAATAAAAAATGGATTACCTTTCGATGCATGGTAAAAGGAGAAAGTTTTCCAGTTTCCGGCCGCCGTAAGAGGCGGTGTTGACGGTGGCGTGTAGGCGCGTGTAAGCCCCTGGACGGAGGCTCGGCAGAGCTCCAAGGGCTGGTGCTCAATCCTCTTCCAGAGGATTCTTTTGGTTTTTTTTTTTAAATCAGGTTAGAAATGAAATTTTGGGTTAAAATTTGGCTTATATAGCCTTATAAAAACGACGTCGTTTCACTTAAAACAATAAGCTTCAAAACGGCATCGTTTTAATGCTGAGGATCCGCGTGTTGACCCGTGACCCGGGGAGGATCCGCGTGTTTTTGGTAAATGGGCTAATATCTGTTTGAGCCCTTCCTCATTTTTTTCATTCTTTTAATTTCGTTTAATTTTAAACTTTATATTTCAATTTAGCCCCGACTTCTTTATTTTTGTTTCAATTTAGTCCCACCTGCCAGTATAAGGCTTGTTTTATGAACGACGCCGTTTTGGGATTAAGGCAAATTGCCCAGTGAGTCCCTTGTGGTCTTGTGTGCGTTCCAATTAGGCCTAAACCCTTTTTTTGTTATTTTAAAATTAGCCCTAGAACTTTAGTTTTTATTTAATTTTAATCCTTTTAAATATTTTTGCATAATTTATTTATTAAATACCTTATGTATTATTTATTTTACTATATTTATATGTAAATTATTACATATCATATTATTTTTATTATTTATTATATTATTTATATATCATTTTATTATAAACTATTTATTATTGAAATTTTGTAAATTATTATTGAAAATTACATTTTTATATATCATTATTTAGAGTTGACTATGTAATTTTTTAAAATTTAATGTGGAATTTTGTTCCTATTTAATATATTAATGTCTTTCATAAATATATTAAATCATACAATATATTTACATATATATTAACCATTGTTTAAAATTTTCCTTTATTATTTATATATCGTTTTAAATATTTTTACCTCATTTATTCTTTGTAAACTATATGTAGATTTTATCTTTTTTTATGTACATAATTTGTTTGTTTATTTTAGTACCCTTTTTCATATCTATTTGACATTGTTTTGATACAATAATCTTATCTCATAAATTATTTGTTATTTTTATATTTTTTTTGTTTTTATACATTTGCATGAAATATTATTGCATATATATTATGTAATTATATTGTCCTATTTAGTATTCGCCACTTTGTATTTTGCATGGAATAATAATGTATGTATATTTACGTTTTTACGATTATATATGCATGAGATATTAATATATATTATGTGAGTTATGTCATTATTTATCATTTTCTACACTATATTCGCATGAAATGATAAAGCATGTATCATGTAATTAGGTTTACTTAGTAGTGCTCTTTCCTAATATATGAAATACATCATTATTTTCAAAAATTATATTTCATTTAACTCAAAAGAATTTTAAAAATAAGGCAATGTTTTTGGAACTTAGGAATTCGGGAAGTAGTGCCCTAACATGCTGGGTTGCGATTTCCCGTTTGTCTAAATGCCTAAAATATCCTTCTAAATAAGTTTTGAAAATCACAAGATGAATTCAGTTACGAAAGTTTAAGAATATCGTGTCCAATCATGCTGGATGTGATGTTTATATTCTTTTGAAGCAAAGGAATTTGATTTTTTTAAAACTCAAATCATTACGATATTAAAAGAAGATCTTATTTCTAAATTCTTTCAAATTTTTGACATTAAGACAAAACTATTCAATTTGGTACCAATTTTGGGTCTTGCGAGGGTGCTAACCCTTCCTCGTACATAACCGACTCCCGAGCTCGTTTTCTCATAAATTCGTAGACCAAAATGTTTTATAATGTGATCCAATCACACTTTAAAAGGTTGGTGGCGACTCCCGTTTTTCAAAATGACCTCCCTTTTAAAAAAAGAGGTTTCGAAAGGGTCACCTCAAATTAATCATTTTAATAAAAGTTAAGATTTACTAAAACGATAATTTTTTGTCTACGAAAATCAAAAAATGAGTTCGGAAGTCGATTACGCACGAGGAAGGATTAGCACCCTCGATACGCCCAAAAATCGGTACTTAGTTGATTAATTAGTGCCTTAGTGTCGAAAGTTAAAAACTTGAAAGACTTCAAAATACGATCCCTCCTTTGGTAGAAAACTCGAATATTAAAGACCTTCTCGTCTCTAAGTAATAAAACGTCACATCCAGTAAGTTAGGACACGACATCTCGAACTTTTGAGAGTGAGCTTGCCTTTTATTTAAAATTTGTGCATTTTAACCCTTTTTGAAAGGATATTCGATTATTTAGGGTAAACGAGGACAATCAAAACCCAGTAAGTTAGGGCACAATCTCTCGAACTTCTGAATACCGAACATTGTCTTTATTTACAAAAAATCTTATCTCGAGATAACAAGATGTCATATCCGGCAAGTTAGGGCACAACACCTCGAACCTCAGAGAGTAACTATTTTATTCAAAACTCGTACTGCGATTTAAAAGAATATTTCGCAATTTAGGTTAAATGAGAAAAATCGGAACCCAGAAAGTTAGGGCACGATTTTCTCAGATTTCTAAATATGGAATATTGCTTTTATGAAAGAGTTATTTTAATGTATCGAGTAAAAATATGACGTGATTTATAGTGACATATAAAAGCAAATTATGGTACTAATATGTATAATAAAGTAATAATAGGTGCGACAGTGTCAATAACAATAATATGAGCAATTATAAAAAGATGAAATAAAAGCAATGCGAGTAATATAAAAATATAAAACAAATGCATAAGGAAAATGAAATAATCAAATACATAAGTAAATAAAAAAATATAAAACATGGCAAAATAAAAATGACAATTATAATGAAAACGATAATAATAATATTGATAATGATAATAATAGTGGTAAAAAAAATAATAATACTGATGATAATAATAATAGTAATAATAAGAATATTAATATTAGTATTAATAATAATGATAATAGTAATAGAAAATAACAATAAGAATAATATAGTAATAGTAATAAAAGTAAAAATAATAGTAATAATAATGGTAATAATAAATAGTAATAATAACAATAATACAAATAATAAATAATCTAAAGTTTGCTATTATTTGAAAAGGTATAAATAAAATAAGTTATGCTAAGAATATATATATATATTAAATTAGTTATTATAAAAATAATAACGTATAAGTAAATACAAAAAGAAAGAAAATATAATAATAATAATAATAATAGCAATAATACAATAGTAATAATAATAAAAGGGAATAATAATATATTAGATAGTAAAAAATAATAATAATAACAGTAATAAAAAATGATAATAGTGATATTAGTAATAATAATAATAATAACAATGTATTAATAATAGTATATATTAATAATGACAGTAATAGAAAATAATAGAAATAAATATATTGTGTTAGTAGTAATAGCAATGAAACAATAATAATGATAAATAGAATAATAGAAAGTAATAATAAAATAATTAATTTGAAAATAAAATAGCAAAACAATGAAAAGGGACTAAATTGGGCTTTAAAACAGGAGTTTCGGGGCCAATTTGAAATAAAATGAAAAGGGGAGGTCCGTATTGCAATGCGCAAAAGAAGTGGGGATCATCGGGAAGATTATCCCAGGCCATATAAATGCACCATTCTGCGGGGGACCAAAATAAATTAAAAATAAAATTACAGGGGCAAAATTAAAAAATAAATAAAAGGAAATGGGACTAAATCGCAACAGGCCATAAAAGCGAAAGGGGCCAGTGCGCAAATAGCCCGTTTCACAAAAACACGCAGGTCTCCCCAGGCGGGTCGGGTCAACACGCAGGTAGGGGTGAAACGACGCCGTTTTAGCACTTGGAACCCATGCCCAAAACGACGCCGTATGGACTCGCTGTTTTTTTATTCAGATATATGTTTGAAACAATGATTTTGCATTCACACTCTTCTAATTTTTTTTTGTATTTAAAAATCCCCCTTTACATCGGTTTGGAAATGGCTCTTATATCCGAAAATACAACATTTTTCTTGTTTATTATTGTTTTGCTTCCCCTTTTTTGCTGTTGTTGCGTGTTCTCTTCCATTTTGCAGGTAGAGTTGGAGCTGGTGGTACGGGCGATAGGACGTGTTGCCTGTCTCGGGCGTTGAACACGCTGACAGCACGTGAGGAGCCGCGCACATAGGGGTTAGGGTTTCAGCTTAGCTGATATGTTTTGAGTTAATTGGGCTATTAGGGTTTAGGTTATTGGGCTTGTAGTTGGGTTTTAAAATTTGGGCTGGTTTGATTTTGTAAATGGATGGTGGGTCATTTGTTTAGGTTGTTTAGGTTTAGGGTCTTATTGGGCCCCGGGCTAAATTGGGCTTGTACACTTATTATTATTCTCACATTCATTCTTTGAGAGAGCTTAACACTTGTAAACACACTCCAATGTTCTTTATTGTTTACATCTTTCTTTGTATTGCAAAAAGCTACTTAAGATTTTTGAGGAATAAAACCTTAAGTGAAATGTAAAAAGTTATAGTTGAACCTTGTCAAAACTAGAGGGTTATAGTTAAGTCATAAAACCTAGGGGTAGGTTCTATCTTAGCCTCATGAAAAAGTATAGTGAATTGGTAAAATCCATAGTTGAGGTATACTAAAGTAATGGATGTAGACAATTTGAGTCAAATCACTATAAATCGAATCGTCTAAACTTTTCTTCTATTTTCCTTTCATTTAGAACAATTTGCAAAAATAATAAATAAAAATAAAATTGTTATCATATCTAGTTTACCATCAAAAGTTTCACCACTAGGAAAGGGGCCGGATCCAAAAGAAAAAAATACTAAGTTCTAAGATGACTCAAAATTTTGGATCAACTAACTTAGGTAAAGGTGAATCCATGATGAGACCTCTTTACTTAATTCAATTCACATTAATTTGGTTAGCTGACAACAATCTATCTCAATCCAACATTTTCACCATGTTTGTGGAGGTTGCTCCGATAAACACAGTTCTACTCCTACCAAACTTCCTACCTTAGCCATAAATTTACCACACCTATTATGATCCAGTTGTCTGGGAGAACCTTATTCTCTGCTACATAAGTTGTATGGTTTCACATAAAAATTCAATTTTAATAACATTATAATTATTTTTTATTTTTGTGACATGATTTAGATTGATACATAAGTTGTATAGTTTTAACATAAAAAGTCAATTTTAACTCTGAATTTATCTTTTTAAAAATTGAATCAATGTATGCTGACTGAATATTAATTCATAGTTGCCTACTCAGGGGTCTAAGTAAATTTAGGTGCAATGTCCTTTTTATACAAGTATAATTAATTGGGACTTGGAGGTTAAGGGTAGATTAAGAAGTCCATAAAAAATAATTGAATTGTTACACCAATTATACATTATAAATATTATATTTAATTAAAATTTTAATTTGATTTCGTGAGCCATAGCAAATAGACATATTCTAATAATATATAACAGATATAATCTTTGTAGATCATTCGTCTAAAAACAATCATATTCTATAAGAATTCACCATCTCCAAGTCATTCAACACAAGTAAAGAAATTAGATGTTCATAATTACTAAAGCTTAAAGAGGATATTTAAAAACTGAAACTCCCCTCAAAACTCGAAGAAGGGTTTGAATAATGTAAAATAAAAAAACTCTCAAAAGTTGTTCTCTGATCTTATTCAACAAATACAAAGTAGGCTTTTCCAATCTAGTTGTATAAACACAAATGAATTAAATATTCATTCTTCAATATCAAGTTTCGACGTTGTCTGAAACGAACTTTATTAATTAAGATCAAGTCTCTAAATCTCTTGAATTAATTCTCTTAATAAATACATCTTTAAATTTATTTTTTAAAATCAAATCTCAATAACTTTTAAAATAGATGGCATCCATCCAAGATTAACTCTACACAACTTTTGAATCCATTGAAGAAAAAAAAACTCAAAAGATTTTCTTTCTATTAAAAACAAACTCCTAAAGATTGTTTCAATTTTTAAAATCAACGGTTAAGGTTGTAGGAAGAAGAGCAAAAAATAAAAAAGAGAAAGACAGACCAAAGAGCGAAGGGGAAATAGAATATAAGGTAGGAAAAACTCATAAATATGGTGTGATTTATGCGCCTATAATCTATATCTATAAGATCCAAAAATCTTCCTCATGCTGACACATGGTACACATTCACCATGCTACCTTCTTCGTTACATTTTTCAAAAATTGTCCTAAATTTAAATTTTAATTATTATACTTTAATTTCTAACATAATTTTGTATTTATATTCTTATATTGTTATTAATTAATTTAATATTTTTATAATATAATTAATTAATTTTTTAATAAAATGTTACGTGATTATATATAATTTGAAAGTAAATTTAAAAATTAGAGGAATTAAATTCTTGAAAATAAAAATAAAATGCCTAAATTACAATTGTATGAAGTGTGAAGACTGAAATTCATGATTGTTTGAACCAATCGAGCATCAATCTAAAGAGTGGTATTAGACCAATTATCATGCAAACCAGTATGGACCAATTGAACCAAACTTAAAAATTTATTGAACTTTCTTTTCATTTTTAAAATATTTTTTAATAATTTATTCAATTAAACACCGGTCCAGTTCTAAGAATTTTGCTTAGAATATATTTTAATTTTTAAAATTTTATTCTATAATTTAATATAAACAAATAATCAAGTCAACACCAAACATTAATTGATAGACCATACTATTTTATTTATTTAAGTTATTTTATTTAAAGAAGGCAAACCTTAGAATAGAATAATAAAAATTTATTTATTTAACAAAATAATATATTATTATAATTACTTAGCATATTATTATTATTTATTATTATTTTTAAACACCCATTTATTTATAATAAAAATTATAATATATTTATACATAAAAATTTTCAATTGTCCGTATCCGTATTCATGCTTCAAAACTCGCATTATGTAACGTTTGACAACCATCCTAAATTGTTACCATAACACATCTTTTTCTTTTTCCTTGAAGTGCTCACTTTATCCCTTTTTCTTTTTCTTTTCTTTTTTTTTCAAAATTAGTTCGACTAACTCGACATTAACATATCTGATACTAATCAAGTACCGCAGCAACACCTAACTCTCGAATTATTGGGAAATATATCTACAAACACATCATCTTGAACGTTCTAACACGGAAGCAGCGGCATACAAAAGCCATGTTCACACAACCCAACCAAACAAACATAACTCACACCTCAAATTGCACATTAAATTTTCATACCAACAACTCAACATAGGAAAGCAGCTCAGACGTCTCCAGCTCCAATCAACGCAAGCAGCATTTTCTCATAGTCTCCAGAGGTATCTCCAGCAATCGCTTTTTCCAGGGTCACACTGTTTCTTCGCTGATATTCCTCCTTAATACGTACCATGTCTACTTCCGCCCGAGTGGCGACCACTCTAGTAAGAGCCCATTCATCTGTTCCCAGCTTATTGATTGCTTGACGTAGCACCTTCTCAAAATATTTCTCAGGCACAGTCAGGCACTTGATTGCAGCTCTCAGCAATTTCAGGAATTCGTCTTCGGGGTCCGCCTTCAAGTCCTGCAAACCAGTAATTCATTATCGGTTTGAATTAATATATGCCATATAATTGTACTCTGCAACTTGCAACTCTATTCTGCCAATAGACATAGTGACATTGAATTAGAACATCGCGTCTGCTTATACTCAGCTACTTGTTAAAAAGAGTCTTCCTTCGGAGTTTCCTTTACTGCCACACAGACTGTTATGGGGTTAAAAGGATATGATGAACAACCCTGTCTTCACATTATTGCAAGAAGGCTGATAAATGATACAAATTTAAACTTTAATGCAATTTCAGAAGAATACCAAAATATATACCTTGTTGATAGCATTCCCAAATGCAGTATTGTAATGATTCAGAGTAGCATTTAACTGTGCCTTACTCCGTGTTGTTACAATCCTGATGACCTCCTCATCACTGTACTGCTTGTCTGAGATCTTCTCACGAAGTATCTTTGCCTCCGACCTTGCCAGTGTCATGTTCACCTCCTCTCCCTGGTATCGGAATGCACTAACAAGTGGGACCAAAAGCTGCACCAGCGTTTAATCAGTTAACATGTCAAAGAAAAAAATAAAAGGGGGGAAAAACCCGAATTGCACATGGCAAAGAAACTTAAGACCGAACCTTGCGGTAGTCTCCCTTGGTATGGTGTGCAACATCTTCTTCAAGGGATTTCTTGTAAAGATCGTGATACGCCTTCCTCACATTGAACAGTTCATGTGAAGACCTAGTGCAAGCAATTTCCATGAGAACCCAATGGCTTGATGTGAACCTCTTTGTAGCTTCATGAGCCAGAAATGCATCACGCTCAGCAGGGTCCAGAGTAAACAGCACCACAGCTCGCTGTCGAGTTTCAAAAGGGGAACAAAAGTACCCAAGTCAAAATAATCATACTTATCTCACTTTCTAGTGAACTACAAAGACTGCACGCCAAAGCCAAACATCATCATACTTATTCCATATTAGATAACTCGGCCATGTAAAATGTTGTGATATCATCAACCAGATTAAGAAAAATGAATGTCAAAACCTCACCTCAAAGTCACTTGAAAGTTCCTCATCCAAAGACTTAAGGAGATCTTCCCCATAAGCTTCACGATAAGTTTTACGAATCAAATTGCGCTGAGCTGCATTCCTGTGAGCCAATATGTCGATAATCAATTGCTCATTTGTACCCCATCCTGCAAAACACCAGCAAAAATTAATGTGAGTAATCAATTTTTACACCCAAAATAGCACAAATCTAAACATTATTTCATACCCATAAATGATGGTCTTGCAGCAAACAAAAGCTAGATTACTATACAAGATCCCAATGATTTGTTTGGCAAAGGTGAATCTGATGTAACTAGGAATATAATCAAAGTCCCAAGTACCCTTTTAACCTTACTTCAAATCAAGCCAAAATTCATCAGAAATGTTTGGTTCAACAATCCCCTTCCCATGTAACCCCAAAATTACAATGGTCATTCAAAGTGCAGAGACGGTGATAAAATACAGTCAGTTTAAGAAAACAACAGTTATCAGATCAGATCAGAAAATTCATTATCAGAGTTCAGTCAAATTTCTATTGATTCTTAGAATTTTTTTTTTAAAAGATCCCTTTGAATAAGAAAAAAAAAAAAAAGAGACCCTTTAGTCTCATCAAATCACATCACCTACTTCCAGAAATCATAACACAAAAGACAGATAATAAAACATGAAAGATGAAACCAGGAAAGAAGATGCCGGTCGGTCAAAGTAAATAAAACCCATGATCCAAAGCAATGTATCATGTCAACAACAACAAATCAAGTAAAAGGGAGCATCTTCACTTTTTAAAAGAAAAAAAAAGAGAGACGGATCAAATATCCATTTTAGAAAGGATAAAGAAAAACCTTCAAAAGCTTTACGAAGTTGCTCAGCATCCTCAGAAGGGGCAGGTACATGAGCTGGAACTTTAAGGGTTGCCATTTTCACTGTAATTTTTCTTTTCTTTTTTGTGAAGAATAGCAGACGATGGTGATGAGGAAAAATGCCTAAGGTACTTTATATAAAGTATTAATCACATGGAAATTTCCGCCATTCTTTTCAACTTTCATCACTTTTGAGGCAATAATACGTAACGACAGAACAAGATATTATTGTAATAGAGTGATAGTTCTTACCTGTGATCATAAAACAGTACACGTGTTGGAGGGTTGTTGGGTGTTAAAGCCAAACAGCTCATGTTTTCAAAAGTTCACATCTGACAACGTAATCGTCACCAAACTTCATTTAAATTCTAAATTTTAAAACATTTCAATCTAATCCTCAATTTAGGTGTTTAATACCAATTCGAGTATAATGTCAAACATACTTAAAATACGTTGTGTTAAATTGTAAAATGAATGTACCCATCACATGAAGAATAGCATGAATTTAACTATTAGAGTAGACAACATCAATTTTCATCAAAAAAAATAAAAATAAAATAATAATAAACAACAATAAAATTCAAGAGTGTTATTTTTCCTTTAACATGTAAGTTTTAAATTATTCATCTCATACGTATGTACTTGTTTACAATTTTACCATGACATTAAATGACAAACTTAATTAAAATATTTTAAAAACTAAATCATACATTAAACTCCTTAAAATTCTAAACATTTCTATACAACTCACTACATAAGAATTATTAACTTATTGTGTAAACTATTAAAACTGTTATTTTTGTTTTTTTAGATTATATTTTTGTCATTTATGTTTAAAATGTCACGTTTTAGTCACTTACATTAACGTGTTGTAATATTTTAGTCACTAAACCATTAATTGTCGTTAACGGTGTAACGGTAAGCTGATGTGGCACGTTAAATCATCATTTCAAACAAAAATTTTAAGTTAAATTAAACAATTGATTCCTATATATTTTTTTCGTTTTGAGCAAAAAAATTATTTTATGTTCTTTTATTTTTCTTTATTTTTCATTCTCTTCAGCTTCTCCCTCTATTTTCCTTCATTCTTCATCTTTTTTAACATAAAAGAAAAAAATTAAATTACTGAAAAAAATATAAGGACCAATTGTATAATTTAACCTAAAATTTTCGTTTCAAATGATGATTTAATGTGCCACCTCAGCTTATTGTTATACTTTTAACAAAAATTAATACTCAGTGGCTAAAATGTTACAACACAATAATGTAAATAACTAAAATATAATATTTTAAATATAAATAACTAAAATATAACCTGAAAGAAATAAAAATGACTATTTTAATAGTTTAACCTAACGTATTTATTGTCTTTAATAAAAATAAAAGAAAAATGTTAGTCAACATCCGGATTTGTGATTAAGAATCAATTTAACAACTTCAAATCCGTGTAATCTTTTTGTTACGGTAGTAGTAGTTTAAAATTGGGTTAAAATTTTTTAATTTTTTTAATTTTTAAAATTGTGGTCCAATATTAATATTGTTAAATTATTTTAATTAAATTTATTGGTGTGACATTTTAAAATTAAAAAAATAATTTCACTTTGTAGCAATATAATTAAAAGAATGACGTTGTAATGAACTTAAATAATTTTAACAGTTATCTTAAAATTTGAAATCTAAAAAGTAAAAAAAACTAAATTCCTAAAAATAAAAATACAATGATTAAATTCTAAACTTATAAAGAATACAGGAACTTATAACATATTTTAACCTTTTAAAAATGTCATTATTTTTTAAATTCTACAAATAAAATTTAAAAAAAATATAATATACATCTTTTATATAAAATGAAAAAAGTAATGAAAAGTGAAGATGAAGTGAATTGTATAATGATTAAAATTTATAAAATAATATATCAATATATTAATATTTTTAGTAAAATAAAACTTTGATGTTTAAATCACATAAATATTAGAATTTTAATTGAATGAAATCCTAATATAGGTGCTAGATACAGTACACTTATTCGTCAATCCAATGTTTGGTGTAATAATAAACATATTATTTTTTACACAATACTAAAAATCCTCATGTATTTTAAATATTATTATTCCTTTGCTACTTACTTACTCCCCTCCATTAGTCATTTGTGAAATGGTTAGCAGCGTGGCCAATGTGCTACATCATCTACAAACAGGACATCTGGTTCTGGTAGATCAAACCCTTTTTCTTTTTAATTATTAATTAAATGGATTAATTATATTTTAATCCTTAAACTTAGCCACTTTTTTTTCATTTTCTTATGAAAAATGATATATATATTTTTTTATATTTTAAGTAAAAATATTCAATTTCCTTTACTTAAATCAACTTGAAATTGTTAACCAAGTTGATGATAGTAGCTTGTAATATTAGTAATCTTATACTCTAAGCATATATAAAGTATAAAGAATTTAAATAGAAAATTATTTATAACTTAGATAATTGGGTTGGATGCCTAACCCACTAGATAAATCACCTTATTAATTGGGCTTTTATGTATACATGCATAAATCCAAAATATGTGTCTTTAAATTTAGTGGCGCAAATAATTTATATATATTTTTATTTCTTATTTGCATATAAATAGAATTATTTGAATAATTATAACTTAGAAAAGAAAGAAAAGAATAAACATTATCTTTTCTCGAAAGTTGTAATTTTGTGGAAAATTATAACTTGTTGCACACGTTACGTACCAAGTGACATATTCTTTAATGAAAAACACAATGTATCTATATATAAACTCAATAATGTTATTTTCACTATTTTATGTTTTTTTTTTTTTTAAGACTTGTTGTATCCTAGGGACAAAATTAAAGTCTCAAGGACAATGAATCACATTTCAACTTTATTTCTTTCCTTTTAATAAGTTTCTTTCTTATACTTCAATTTTTCTAGCTCTTGATACTTTTTTTAAATACCTAATTGCTATTGTTTACTTTTGTATTGATAGTAAATAAAAGAACCTAATGAATTTAGACAACCATTTGTCTAAAACTAAAAGAATCTCGACATCAATTTGTTCTATTTTTTAGTAATTTTCTATTTTTTTATAACTCCAAGAAAATAATATAAAAATATTAATTTTTTTTAAAAAAAGAAATACAATGTATTTTTAGAAACTTAAAGAATTTTTTTCATTTTTTTATGTTTTTAGAAAAAAAATTCTTGAATTTTTATTTTTTATAAGTTTTATAATTTATAAAAAAATTATAAAAATCTAAACAAACTATAATTATTTTATAACCTATAAAAATATAAAAGTTATAAAAAATAATTTTAAAATATTAAAGCTTATATATATATAATAGTATAAAAATTCGAGAGAAAAATCTAAAAAAAAAAAATTCTAAAAGTAGATGCAATTTTTTATAAAATAATATTATACTTATTTTTGAAATTATAAAAATATATAAATTTCCTAAAAATGTGCGTTTGAAATAAACCTAAACAAATGAAATTTCAACAACTTTCTATCTGCATTCATTATGCATGTGAAATCAATAAAATTAAAATTTTATATTAAATTACCAAATTCAGAGTTAAATATATATTAATTCTATTTAAAGTTTAAAAAAAAAAACTTGAATTACTGATACTAACGTTTAAGTTATGAAGCAAATAAAATTGAACGGCTAAAATTAACATTTTAATATTTTATCGGTAAATGATTTTGACTTTTTTGTTTTGCAATTTATTTGATTTATTAGATACAGTAACTACTTATTTTTCTTTTATTTTTGTGTTTAAAATTTGTAATATTCATCCCATTTGTCTCATCCTTTTAAATTTTTTTAGCTATATTTGTTTTTTTAGTATTTAAATTAATATCCAAATTATCATCATATTATAACTTTTTTTATAATAAATTAATGGTGTTTAAAAAAAAGAATATTATTCAATATATTGTTAGTGGAGTTTTTAGACTCCACAACTGAAATCAGGGGTTGACTAATATCTTATAAAGATATAGTAAAATTTAAAGAAAGAGACAACGTGATAATTTTACTTGTGAAATAAAAAATATATTATCAATGTACTAAATATTAACCTTAAAAAAAATTATAGGAGAACGTGTCACATAACATTCCTTTACACTTGACTGTTATTAATGCAACATTTATTAAAAAATCACAATTTAAAATATATAAATTTATTAAATTCAAAAAATTAAAATTTTATAATTTAAATATTTAAATATATAAAAAATTTCGCCTCTTAATATTCTTTTTAGTATCATTTCAAGTAAAATCGTTGTTGGACATTTAAGATAGTAGATTGTTAATTGGAATATCTAGATTCATAATTTTTTTTGTTCTAATAATTAACAAGAAGTTAACATAATTTAATTCAACTAGGAGTAATCTAACTTAAATGAATCCATAATTGAATTTGTTGATTAAATATGAGTTTTTCTAATTTGTAAAGTTGGTGAATAAAATTTAAGAGCATCTATTAAGATTCTTCTACTAATAAAAATTAATAGTCAAATTATTACTCAATTACTATATCCGATTAATAATTAAAAAATAAGACATCATATAATGTAACGACTCGATAGTTATGAGGGTCGAAAAATATATTTCAGAGACTCTATTCCCGTAAATCGGATAAATATTTACAAAACTAGTTATGTGGTTAAATAAGTTTTGGTTAGGTGAATTTGTATGAATTAAGAGTAATTAGGTATAAGGACTAAATTGCATATAGAGTAAAAGTTGAATTATATATTAAAGAATAATTAAAGGAATTAAATAAACAATTATGCTATTGACATTAAATGAGACCGCATAAGATTAAAATATGTGTAAGTTTATTATATATATTATAATATAAAATCTTAATGTTTAAGTATATATATTATATTATAACAATAAAATAAGTAATAAAAAGAAATAGAAAAAGGAAACAAAGTAAAACGAGAGAGAAAAGAAAGAAAGAAAGAAAAAGAAAAGGGAGAAAGGAGAAAGACAAACGGCCTTAGGGGTTTCAAAGTTTCAAGTTTAATTGATTAGTCAATTTAGTCCTTTTTTCTTGTAATTTTTATATTTTTGGAATCCTTGTGTTAAATACTACCCGAACCATGTCGAAATTTTAGAAATTATTGAGTTTTTAAGTGCTGTCTATGTTGAATACTTTTAATATTAGGGATTAAATTGATAGATTTTTAAGTTAGAAATGAAAAAGGATTAAATTGTAGAATAAATTAAATTTTTTTAGTAATAGGGACTAAATTGTGAAAATTTAAAATTTAGGGACTTGAGTGAAAATAGAGAATTAAATTTAGTTTAAAGTGGAATTTGTATGAAAATATAAGATTAAATGTGAAGAAATAAAATTAGTCTTGGTTTAGGGACTAAATTGAAATTTAGGCAATATTTGAGTAAAAATTTAAAATATTCAATATGAAACTGAATTGTGTTGTATTGATAATTTTTAATTGTTTTAATTTCGTAGCTAACGTCGTACCGGAGCCCTCGACTAAAAGGGAGAAAGATAAAGTCGACAAGAGATAGCTCGAAATTTCTAGTTTGTATTTATCTGAACTTAATTATTAATTATTATATTTTGATTAAATGTTTATGGTGAGTAATTGAGGTGAGTATTTAGCATTTTGATATTGAATTAAATTTATATGTATATGTGATTATATGAAAAAATGATATTGGATATTGATTGTTTTTTAATTGTGAAATTAAACTCTATTAATTGTATTAGATTGAGTCGAATATAGATGGCATGCCATAAGATTGGAAGAGTTTAGGGATTTCTTCGACTTCGAGTCGATGAGACACTGAGTGTCAATTTACTACTTTGGATTAATTCGATGAGGGGGTGTGACACCCTTAACCATTATCCGTCGTCAGAACAGGGTTACGAAGTCTTACTGAGATTTACAAATTAAATACAGACAATTTCGTATCATTACGCATTCACATCATAAACCAATAATAATTCATATTGTCCCTATTAAGAGCCCTCGAGGCCAAAAATATGCATTAGAATTAAGTGAGGACTAAACTAGGTACTCAAAGAATTTTTCGCAAAACTTTAAAATTTTTCCAAGGTGTAGAGGACACATGCCCATGTGGCCAGGCCGTGTGGGCATTCAAAATGGGACACATAGTCGTGTCCCAGCCCATGTCTAAATTAGGGTGCTAACTGGCTTGGGTCACACAGCCAAGCCACACGCCCTTGTGCTAACCCGTGTGAACAATTTTGAGCATTCTGCCCGTGTGGACGAAAATAGGCCATTTCCAAGGCCACATTTCTCACCCAAACTTGCATCACCTAACCAAACATTTTTGGACATCAATAGACCATAATAAGGCATTCAACCAAACCAAAATTAAGCTTTATACTTAACATATTTCCACAACCATTTAAAAATCTTTACTTACCAATTTTAATCCAACCATTAACATGTTTATAAATTATCCATCATTCAACCATACTAACTCATATTAGACTTGATAAGGCCATTACTTACACATCAAAACATGTTCATCACAAGCCATTCCAATGGCTAGTTACAACACTTATAAGATCACATTGGCCAAATTATCCTATACATGTCATTATAACCAAAAGTAATTTACTATTTATACCGAAATGAGCTGAAGGATAGTGTTGATGCTCCGACCTACCTCTAACCTTTACGAGCTTCCGAGTACTAAAAAATAGGGAAAATAAAACAGAGTAACATATAGTTCTTAGTAAGTCCGTATAACATGGAATTTAACCTACCATTTAATCATATTAAAAGTAAGCACACAAAACATATTCCAAAAAACTTGGCCAAAATCCTAAACACATATCTTCGTCAACATGTTAGTCATGTATTTCATAGAAATATCAAGGGACATATATGAGCTCATAACAATAGAATTGCCATATACATATACTTTCCATATCATGGATTCATATAACATGTACAAACCATTTTCATGTATTTCAGATATATTCAGTAATAATCTATTTCGAATCCATATTATCTCATATAAGAACTTTGCCCGTTGAACCATTTAAAATTTTGATGGATACAAGGGTAATACACACAAAGTGGACAAAACTATAATTTGTCAATTCATATTCAGGAATGCTCATACGAGCACATAAACGGGAAGCTCTCTCTCGAGCCATATAACAAGAAGCTCATGTGAGCCATGTAAGGGGAAGCTTATCCAGGCTGTATAACGAGAAGCTCATAAGATTCGTAATCAGGAAGCTCATGCAAGCCAATAACAGGTAGCTCCGAAGAGCCATTAATCAGGAAGCTCCGGATAGCCATATATCGGGAAGTTCAAGCGAGTCATATTAAGAAGCTCTAGAGAGCCATTAATCAGGAAGTTCCGGAGAGCCATTAATCAGGAAGCTCACAAATAGCTTTTAATCAAGAAACTCACAAAGAGCCATATATCGGATGCTCATAAGAACTACGGTGTGTACACAACACAGGTAGGATCACAAACAATCGGGATGCTCTGAAGAGCTATTAACGGGAAGCTCGCAAGAACCATATAATGGGAAGCTCGAGAGGGCTAATAACGGGACGCTCTTTCGAGCTGTGATGTATCCGCAACATATGCAGGACCACAGCCAAATACGGGAACCCAGTATCCATCGAATTTTATTTATTCAAACAGGACTTTATATTTGTCAAACATTATAGGATATGTCATCAAGTTCATATATATGACATTTACACCATTCACATATACAACATTCAATTCAAACATATAAATATACAAAATTTTGTTACACGTATTTACCTCGATAATTGTTCGTGTATGCAAAATCTACTACTTCGACACTTTTTCTTTTCCTCAATCTAACTCTGTGTTTGGTCTATCCCGAACTATATGAATGAATTTAACATCAATTTAATACAATTCATACTCAATTCAATCCAATTCACATTTTAGGAAAAATTACCATTTTGCCCCTATATTTTTAATTAATTTCGATTTCGTCCCTAAGCTCGAAAAATGAAATTCATGTAATTTAATCCTTATTCCAAGCCTAGCCAATTTTTAAATATAACATTTTCAGCCCATATATTTCATAAAAATCAAAAATTTTCCATCTTTTCAATTTAGTCCTTAAATCGTAATTTTATCAAAATTCTCTTTACAAAAGTTGCTTATCTATCAACAAACTTTCATTTTCTACCATAAAACTTCATAATTCATGCATACTCATCCATGGAAAAACCTTAGTACTTTGATAACTTTGCAAATTAATCCCGGAGATAGCTAAATTAAGCTATTACGATCTCAGAAATATAAAAATTACTAAAAGCGAGACAACAATTCATACCTAATTAAGCCAAAATAGTTTGCTTGAACTCTTCATCCATAACTAGGGTTTCCATGTCTTTAAATTTTAGGAAAGATGATAAAATGATGATATTTTATGTTATTTTATTATTTATCATCTTTTCATCTTTTACTTTCCAATTTAATCATTTTTTTATTTAATTTTCCATTGATGACTAAGCATACTTATCTACTAACTCCTCTTAATGGTCTATTTTCCATATAAGGACATCCAATTTGAATTCTATAGCTATTTGATACTTATAGCTACTAGAACTCAACTTTTACATTTTATGCAATTTGATCTTTTCCATCTAAATAGACATATAACCAATAAAATTTCTCTACGAAATTTTCATATGATATTTCAATTATATTACAGATCATAAAATAATATTAAAATAATTTTTCTTTCAGACTTAGATTTGTGGTCCCGAAACTACTGTTCCGATTTCACTGAAAATGGGTTGTTACACAGGATGCCAATTCACTTCGATTTAGCCGATGAGACACTACGTGTCAAATTATTATTTTGAATTATTCGATGAGGCATTGGGTGCCAAACTAGTGTGATTTGGTTGGATCCGTGTATCTGTCCGAGTCTGAGTTCGAGTCGTGTTAATAAGGGTAAATGAATAATAAAGTTTTATAATTGATACTGAAATGGCATGGTATGATAAATGGAAGTGAAATAGTGAATTGAAATAGAATGTGAAATATGTTGCAAATATATGGAATATATGAGTTATATACTCATGAAATGAATATGGAATGGATAATGCAATTGTATAATGAAATGTGAAATAAATTGTGAAAAGTTATTTATATAGCAAGTACGAGAATTGAGATATTTGTGAAACAAATGAAATATGATATGGTTGTTGTAATATTTAAATATTAATATGTGTTTATATTTCAATTGTATATTTGTAATTTCTTAAATTTAAATATTCAGATTATAGAAATACCACTGAGTTTTACTCAGCGTACGGTTTTATTTTCCGGGCGCAAGTTAGGTACTTAATTTTAATCATTGATTCAACATCCAACAATGATCCCAAACTCAAACGTGGTGATGCCTATCCTTTTGTGTAGGCATGTACTGGAAATATGGAAATTTACACACTTTTTCATGCCTTTTTTAACTTAAATTCATGCAGTTTTGATAAAATTCCTGTTAGAAAATAATTAATTTTTATAAAATAATTAAAGTGTACTTAAAATATGAAAATGTTTAATTTTAATTAATTTTATAATTAATTTTGATGAATTTTGGTTATTTTCGACAGATTTGCACAAAGGGCGAAAAATGGCTCGGCAAACACTGCTAGAAGCACAAAACCGAGAAGCAATTTGAAGTATCAAGGCTAATTAATTTTTAGCCTAAGACGGTCCAAAATTATGTGTATTACTTCATAATATAATTAATTTTAATTTATATCCAATTTAATTTGGGCAATAAATTATTATTAATAAATTATGAAAAGTGGTCCAGTTGAGCCGAACCGAGTGAACCGAACCGACCAAGTAATGAACAGCTTAAAATTGCCCCATGTGCTGACCCAATCAGCTTATTGGCTGAATATTTAGCTTGAAAAGAGGCTCTTAAAGACTTTTTCAAATAGCATTCAAACCTGTCCACAAATGTTGGCTTTCTAGATTTGCCCCAAGCTTAATTTAGTAAGTTTAAAATCATCAAACTTGCCACATGTGTGGCCGGCCAAGGGAGGGCTCTTTGGCTGCTAATTTTAGCTATTTTTAGAAGCCCTCTTTAGCTACAAAAACACCCTTTAAGCTGATCATTTGAAACACACCTCAAGCATTCACATCTTTTCTCTCTTCTCTCCACTTTCTCTCTTCTTTTCCATTCCAAATTCCCTTGCTCTCTTACCGATTTCTCCTCTTGGAAAAGAGGCATTCATCAGCCATTTGGAGTAGCAATTAAGTGTTCATAGCAGCCTTGGTCGATGAGGACAACGAAGAAGGAAGAATGGAGCAAACTAGTCAAGCCACAGAAAAACACCGGATTTGATTCTTGTTCCCTATCTCTTAAATTTTTGTTGTTGTTATGATGAACATAACTATGGATATTTATGTTGTTGGAATGGTTAATTTAATCAATTTAGCTTGAATTTAATTCTTGTTAGGTTGATTGCATTTCGTTTGCTAAAATTGTTAAAATTGTGATTATGTTGTTATAGGCATCGATAAGATGCTTGATTAAGTAAAATCATGACTAAGTTATTCTTGCATTACAATTGTGAGGTAGCTATTGAATTAATTATTTAAATGGATTGAAATTGTAATTAATGGACACAGTACTTAATCAGTGCATGTTTAATCATCTAAGATAGCTGAGAGTTAAATTTGCAACGGTATCTTATGATACATTTGCCTTGCATAACTTGCAAGATTATTGTGATTAAACTGTTTCAAGGTAGGGATACCTTGTTACCTCACGTAGTCTTTTATGTGCTTATTAGATTTAATTAACCGTTTGAATTGACATAGGGATATGTATAAGAGATTATTTCTATTTAATAAGTATGTATGTGCAATAACATATATACCTATTAAGATTTGTTTAATCGGTTGAATTGACATAGGGATATAGTTAAGAGATGAATGGATTTTGGTAGGTGAATATGTTCATAAGTTAGCAAATTACCGAGTTGCCGTGAATTTATTCGTAACAATATAAACATGAGTTTAATAATTGTGTTTTGAATTGGTTAAATGAATGATTTTTGAGTTGCTTATCGTCCAAGCTTGCAGGGAATGGTAAACTTGTTGTTTAAGGCACATTTTAAGTCCACACGGCCATGTGAACCCTGCAGCTTTGAAAATTTTTAATTTTTTTTTGAAAATTTCTCTGAGTTTCTGAATTAGTCTCGATTTGTTTTTGACACATATTTCAGGCATCGAGGGCTCAAATAAGGGACAGTGTGTATGAATTTAATTGGTTTCAGATCTGAATATTATATGATAGGAAATGTTTGAAATTTATGTCTGTTTGATCGGTAAACATCAGTAATGCTCTGAAACCTTATTTTGGCGACAGATATAAGTTAGAGTTGTTACATTTAGTGGTATCAGAGTTTTACAGGTTTAGCCGATTCTTGAACTAAATCGAGCTCAAAATTGAGTTTAGAGGTACATGCCATAATTGAGTCGAATAAGTCGAGATTTGGATTCTGATATATTTGTTTTTTTTTTTGGTTTTATAGTTGAAAATATTGGATGATTATAATGATGATGTTGATCAAGAGATGTATATCGGAGATGATGTCTCCAATGAATTAGATGAAACTGAATCGGCAACACCAAGTGGTAATCCGGTTAGTACTCAATAACCTAATGTTGAACGAGGTAATATTAGGGAAAGAGATGATTCACAGTTACTTAGAGCTATTGCTGATGCTCTTTAGCGAGTGACGGGAACCACATCAGCTATGGCATTTGCACCTACTGTTCGTCGAGCTCTGATTAAAGAATTGCGTAAATATGATGCAACTGAATTCTTGGGATTGAAAGGAGTTGATCCTTCCGCAGCTGAAATTTGGATTGAATTTACTAAGAGAATCTTGCAACAACTTGAATGCAACCCGTGTGAAAGTTTAATGTGTTGTTTCTCTACTGCAAGGAGAAGCGTATACTTGGTGGCAGTCAATGACACGTCATGTACCTGCAGATCAGGTAAATTAAGAATTCTTCCAAAAGGAATTTCAAAAGAAATATGTGGGTAAACTGTATATTGAAGACAGAAAACAAGAGCTTTTTTATTCTGAAATAAGGTGAAATGTCTGTGGTTGATTATGAACGAGAGTTTTCACGACTTAAGAGGTATGCTGCAGAGTTTGTGCTAACTGAAATTGACAATTGCAAGCAATTTTTGCATGACTTAAACTAAATTTAACTCCCTATTTCTACTCAAATCCCTAAATTTTTATACTCAAATTGACAGTTTGTATTTACCTTTGGCTGAATTTGTATACAATAATAGTTTTCAATCAAGTATTCAAATTACTCCATATGAAGCTTTATACGGTCGAAAGTGTCAATCACCTATTTGTTGGATGGAATTGAGTGAAAGAAAAATGATCGAGCCGGAATTAATTAAAGAAATAGAAGACATTGTTAAGAAAATTTAAGATAGATTGAAGGTAGCTTTTGAAAGACATAAATCATATGCAGGTTTGAAATGTCGAGATATTGAATATTCTATTAGTGATAAAATATTTCTTAAAGTTTTACCTTGGAAGAAAAATTTGAGATTTAGCTGAAAAGAGAAACTAAGTTCTCATTTTATTGGACTGTATGAGATCACGGAAAGAGTGGGACCAGTTGCATATCGTTTAGCTTTGCCAACGGAATTACAAAAAATTCATGATGTTTTTCACGTTTCAATGCTTAGAAGATATCGATCGGATCCATCTCATGTTATTTTGTCGAAAGAAATTGAGATTCAACCTGATTTGTCATACGAAGAAGAACCGATTGAGATTTTGGTACGTGAGGTGAAAAAGTTACGTAATAAGCGAGTTTCGTTAGTGAAAGTATTATGGCATAGTCATAGCGTTGAGGAAGCGACTTGAGAACCGGAAGAAATGACGAGATATCGGTACCCTCACCTCTTTTCAGGTAAATTTCGGGGACAAAATTTATTTAGGGGGAGAATTGTAATGACTCGATAGTCACGGGTGTCAAAAAATATATTTTCGAGACTCCATTCCCGTAAATCAGATAATAAATATTTACGAAGCTAGTTGTGTGGTTAAATAGGATTTGCTTAGGTAAATTTGCATGAATTAAGAATAATTAGGTATAAGGATTAAATTGCATATAGGGTGAAAGTTGAATTATAGATTAAAGAATAATTTAAGGGATTAAATAAGCAATTATGCTATTGGCATTAAATGAGGTCGCATAAGATTGAAATATGTGTAAGTTTATTATATATATTATAATATAAAATCTTAATGTTTAAGTATATATATTATATTACAATAATGAAATAATTAATAAAAATAAATAGAAAAAGGAAACAAAGTAAAACGAAACAGAAAAGAAAGAAAGAAAGAAAAAGAAAGGGGAGAAAGGGGAAAGACGAAGGGCCTTAGGGGTTTTAAATTTTCACGTTGAATTGGTTAGTCAATTTAGTCCCATTTTCTTGTAATTTTATGTTTTTGGAATCCATGTGTTAAATACTACAAGACCCATGTCGAAATTTTAGAAATTATTGAGTTTTTAATTGTTGTCTATGTTGAATAATTTTAGTATTAGGGATTAAATTGATAGATTTTTAAGTTAGAAATGAAAAAGGATTAAATTGTAGAATAAATTGAAAATTTTGAGTAATAGGGACTAAATTGTAAAAATTCTAAATTTAGGGATTTGAGTGGAAATAGGGGGTTAAATTTAGTTTAAAGTGAAATTTGTATGAAAATATAATATTAGTTGACAAATACTCTAGCACTATTTATGGATCTCACGAATTGTATTTTCCAACCGTATTTGGAACAATTTGTGGTGGTTTTTATTGATAATATTTTGGTCTATTCAATATCCGAATCCGAGCATAAATAACACCTCAGAATTGTTTTACAAGTGTTACGAGAGAAACAGTTATATGGAAAGCTTAATAAGTGTGAATTCTAGTTATCAGAGGTTTTATTTTTTGGTCATGTTATCTCAGGAGATGGAATTAGAGTTGATCTAAAAAAGATCGACGCAATTGTTCAGTGGAAAGCTTCAAGGAATGTGTCAAAAGTTCATAGTTTTCTTGGATTAGCTTGTTATTACCGAATATTTGTAAATAGGTTTCGAAGATAGCCTTGTCGATGAGAAAGTTGCTGCATAACAATGTTCAGTTCGTTTGGGATGATCAGTGTCGAGAAAGTTTTGAGAAATTGAAACAAATGATGACTGAAGCATCGATTTTGACTTTATCAAAATCGGGAAAAGATTTTGTCGTTTATAGTGATGCTTCCTTGAGCGGTCTTAGTTGTGTTTTAATGCAAGACGGGAAAGTGATTGCTTATGCGTCTCGTCAGCAAAAAGTGTATGAACGTAATTATCCGACACACGATTTAGAACTAGCTGTTGTGGTTTTCTCTCTAAAGATCTAGAGACATTATTTGTACGATGAACTGCTGATCATAAGAGTCTTAAATACCTTCTATCTCAAAAGGAGTTGAATTTGAGACATCATCGTTAGGTAGAGCTTCTGAAAGATTTTGATTGTGTTATTAATTACCACCTTGGTAATGCTAATGTTGTAGCTAATGCGTTGAGAAGGAAAACAGCAATTGAATTGCAACAATATTTGCTCAACTCAATATTATGAGTTCTTGAAAATTTTGGTGAAGTAATTTTAACGTTTGTGAGCCTAATTGCGAAAAAGGACTAAATCGCATAAAGTGCAAAGGTCTTAAATTGATAGCTAAGGGTGCCAAATTTCCATGTATCATAAATTGGGGTTTTTAATGTGAAATTAGGCCATTAAATAGGTGATGGCCGGCCATGAGACAAGGAAATCAAGAAAGTCAAATATTAGGTGAAGTTGGTGGCTTATTTTGCCCAAAAAGAAATAAAATAAAAGAAAGATGATATCATCCTATTTCCCCATTTCTTCTCCACTGATTTTTTTCAGCCATTAAAAGGGGTTTGAAAGCTTAAAAGTTTCAACTATTTAGTTGACTCATAAGTAAGTGATTTTAATGGCTTTTCTTGAATATTTTTATACTTTTGAGACCCTTAAAGCATAAGTTTTCCAATGAGGGTAATATTTTGCAAAATGATGAAGAGTTTAGGGTTTTTCCATGAAAATATTTATGATGTTTGCTGAGTTTTTATAAAAGAAAATAAGTTTTGGGTGTGTTATAAACAACTTTTGTGAAAGGTGTTAGCATAAAAACACCTAAAAAGACCATTTTGCATAAGTTGTAGAATAGATGACAAATGTGTAAAATAGTGGGAATTTGGGGTTACTATAAGAGAAAAAAGGGTCTGGCTAGACTTAAGATACAAATAAATTCGATAAAAATCAATTTTCGGGCCTAGGGGTAAAATGGTCATTTTGTCAAAGTTTAGGGGAAAAATGGTCATTTTACCAAAGATGTGAATTGTCGATTGCTTAATTTTATTTAGTGTCTAAATAAGTACATTTTGCTATTATAGATCAAGAATTACCGAATCCGAACCTAGACCGGGGGAAAGCCAAGCAAATCAACTAAACCGTCTAGTCGCTACATTTTGTAACACGAGGTAAGTTGTATGTAAATAATACAACTATATTGCTAATGTATGTGTTGAATTGTATTTGAATTGATATAGCATGAATTGCTTGATTGTGAAATTGAGAAAGTATGATGACAATAGAGATAGTAGAGTTCCTGTTTGAATCTAGGAAATATATCGGATATTCATGCCAAGACATATGGGTTGCTGTGGGCTAGTGTAAGACATGTCTGGGACATGCATTAGCCACATTATGAGAGCCAGTGTAAGACCATGTCTGGGACATGGCATCGGCATCGAGATAAGTACTAGTGTAAGACATGTCTGGGACATGCATTGGCCTCGAGATGTAAGCCAATGTAAGACATGTCTAGGACATGCATTGGCTACGAGATGATAGTCAGTGTAAGACCACGTCTGGGACATGGCTTCGACTTGAGATATGAGCTAGTATAAGACCGTGTCTGGGACATGACATCGGCATCTTACCCACGTTTGAGGCTTAATGAATATCTGGTAGTGTTCTGAATGGTTCAACAGTGAGTATTATGACTTTAAGTTAATGAACAAGGTATAACCGTGTTGTGAGTGGTACAGGTACCTATTCGAAAATGTATGAGATATGAGCTTGATATATGCTATGAGATTTATATGGATAGTGATGAGTAAGTTATGCTCATGCCCACTTTTGTGTTATGAGCATGTTGATGAATGGTAAAATTGTTGTTGTATATTTATTTATATGCAACTTACTAAGTTTTATGCTTACTCCCTCTCTTTACCTTTTTCTTATAGTGCCGTTTATCTAGCTCAAAGATCAATGGAAGTCAAAGATATCAATCACACTATCAATCAAAGTATTCAGTATAGTTTGATTTATATTTTTGAATATGGCATGTATAGAGAATTAGACTTGTGTTTTGTGTTATTATTAGTTTGGCCAAATGTGTTGGCTTGGGATAAATCCCTCATTTTGTATTAAGCCTTGAATGATGGCTAATATTCATTTTGATTTATATGCAAGGATGTTATCCTCATAGATGAGTAAAATGTACAAATGGAATGTTGTCTATTGTGGTTGATTTTATTGTATGAAATAGTCTTGTTTTGGGTGTGGTTGCTATTGTGTAGGTTGTATAAGTAAGGGTGGCAAACAGGCTTGGTAAATAGCCTTATTTTTGTCCACACGGGTAGACACATAGACGTGTGTGACACATGGCCAGCCCCATGAGCGTGTTGTCCAGCCGTGTATCCCCTGCACGTAAAATTTTCAAGTCAGTATGCATGGTAGTAAACACACGGACAGAGACACGACCGTGTGTCTCAGCCATGTGAGGGACACGGCCTACCACATGGGCAAAGACACGGTCGTGTGTCTCAGCCATGTGAGGGACACGGCCTAGCACACGGGCGTGTGCCTTGGCCGTGTGACATTTTGGGGTTGCTGACGTGAGAAATAGAATATCCAGGTTTTTGCACACAGGATAGGACACGGGCATGTCATGGCCGTGTGAAGGACACGGGCCAGGGACACAGGCGTGTGTTAGGCCGTGTGAAAACCCCTATAGGTGTGAATTTAGAATTAATTCCACATGGGTAAAGGATACAGGCGTGTCCCTGTATTGCCTGCACGACCATATCGAAATGGTCAAACAGGCGTGTTGTCCCTCCTACACGGGCGTGTGCCCCTGTGTCAAGTTTCATTTTTCTAAGGTTGGTTAAGGAACTCGAGTTGGACCCAAATGATTTTCGATGTGTGTTTTAGGACTCGTAGTCCCATATTAAGGATGTCTTGATAAATTTGAGACAGTTTTAAATTGTCCAAGTTCTAGAGACTCGAAAATGGTTGCAAATACGAGTTTAAGTTAGGTAACACCTTATATCCCATTCTGGCGTAGGATATGGCTATAGGGTGTTACATGATACGCGACTTAGTTTTAGCACAGCTTTTCATCCACAGATTGATGGGCAATCTAAGCGTGTTATTCAGATTTTGGAAGATATGCTTCGTACTTGTGTTATTGATTTTGAATTAGGTTGGAAGCGTTACTTACCTTTGGCTGAATTTGTATACAATCATAGTTTTCAATCAAGTATTCAAATGGTTCCGTATGAAGCTTTATACGGTCAGAAGTGTCGATCACCTGTTTTTTGGATGGAATTGAGTGAAAGAAAAATGATCAGGCCAGAATTAATTCAAGAAACAGAAGACTTTGTTAAGAAAATTCGAGATAGATTAAAGGCAGCTTTTGACAGACATAAATCATATGTAGATTTGAAATGTCAAGATATTGAATATTATGGCATAGTCATAATGTTGAGGAAGCGGCTTGGGAACCGGAAGAAACGATGAGATTTTGGTACCCTCACCTCTTTTTAGGTAAATTTCGGGGACAAAATTTATTTAGGGGGAGAATTGTAATGACCCGATAGTCACGGGTGTCAAAAAATGTATTCCCGAGACTTTGTTCCCATAAATCAGATAATAAATATTTAAGAAGCTAGTTGTGTGGTTAAATAGGTTTTGCTTAGGTGAATATGCATGAATTACAAATAATTAGGTATAAGGACTAAATTGTATATAGAGTGAAAGTTAAATTATATATTAAAGAATAATTTAAGGGATTAAATAAGCAATTATGCTATTGGCATTAAATAAGGCTGCATAAGATTAAAATATGTGTAAGTTTATTATATATATTATAATATAACATCTTAATGTTTAAGTATATATATTATATTATAATAATAAAATAAGTAATAAAAAGAAATAGAAAAAGGAAACAAAGTAAAATGAAACAGAAAAGAAAAAAAAAGAAAGAAAAAGAAAGGGGAGAAAGGAGAAAGACGAAGGGCCTTAGGGGTTTCAAATTTTCACATTTAATTGGTTAGTCAATTTAGTCCCTTTTTCTTGTAATTTTATGTTTTTGGAATCCCTGTGTTAAATACTACCCGACCTATGTCCAAATTTTAGAAATTATTGAGTTTTTAAGTGTTGTCTATGTTGAATAATTTTAGTATTAGGGATTAAATTGATAGATTTTTAAGTTAGAAATGAAAAAGGATTAAATTGTAGAATAAATTGAAAATTTTGAGTAGTAGGGACTATATAGTGAAAATTTAAAATTTTGGGATTTGAGTGGAAATAAGGAGTTAAATTTAGTTTAAAGTGAAATTTTAAAGTAGAATTTGTAAAAAATTAGTCTCGATTTAGGGACTAAATTGAAATTTAGACAATATTTGAGTAACAATTTTAAATATTTAATATGAAATTGAATTGTGTTGTATTAATGATTTTTAATTGTTTTAATTCTGTAGCTAACATTATATCGGAACCCTTGACTAAAATGGGAAAAGTTAAAGTCGACAAGGGATAGCTCAGAATTTTTGGTTTGTATTTCTATGTTCAGAACTTAGTTATTAGTTGTTGTATTTTGATTAAATGTTTATGGTAAGTGATTAAGGTGAGTATTTGGCATTTTGATATTAAATTGAATTTATATGCATATGTGATTATATGAAAAATTGATATTGGATATTAATTATTTTTGAATTGTGAAATTAAACCATATTAACTGTATTAGACTGAGTCGGATATCGATGACATGCCATAGGATTGGAAGAGTTCAGAGATTTCTTCGACTTCGAGTCGATGAGACACTGGGTGTCAATTAGTACATCGAATTAACTCGATGAAGCATTACGTGTCAATTTACTTCGGTTTAGCCGATGAGACACTAGGTGTCAAATTATTACTTCTAATTATCCGATAAGGCACTGGGTGCCAAACATGTGTGTTTTGGTTGGATTTGTATATCCGTTCGAGTCCGAGTCGTGTTAATATGGGTAAATGAATAATAAAGTTTTATAATTGATACTGAAATGACATGGTATGATAAATGGAAGTGAAATAGTGAATTGAAAATAAAATGTGAAATATGTTGCAAATATATGGAATATATGAGTTATATACTCATGAAATGAATATGGAATGGATAATGCAATTGTATAATGAAATGTGAAATAAATTGTGATAAGCTATTTATATAGCAAGTATGAGAATTGAGATATTTGTAAAACAAATGAAATATGATATGGTTGTTGTAATATTTAAATATTAATATGTGTTTATATTTCAATTGTATATTTGTAATTTCTTATCTTTAAATATTCGGATTATAGAATACCACTGAGTTTTACTCAGCATACGGTTTTGTTTTTTGTGCGCAGGTTAGGTATTAAATTTGATCGCCGATTCAACATCCAACAATGATCCCGAAGTCAAACGTGGTGATGTCTATCATTTTGTGTCAGGATGTACCTAGGGTGTCTAACTATTATTTATTTTGTGAATTAATTGTCAATAACTATTATTTATTTTGTGAATTAATTGTCAATAAGGTTTTAAATATACTGTTAGTTTGGTATATATATAAATATAAACATGTAAAATTAAGTTAATGTTTAGGTGATCATGAATTAGGCAAAATAGATTGAAGTTGGCATGTTTACAAATTGGACTTGAATGATGTTTTCTTGGTATGAATTGATGATACAATTGTGGTACCTATGAGGGTAAATTGGTTAGGCACCTAGGATGTTTGTTTTGATATGATTTGGATGTGTTTAATTGTGTTTTGAATAGGTTAAACGAATGATTTTTCAGTTGCTTATTGTCAAAGCTTGCAGGGAATGGTAAACTTGTTGTTTAAGGTACACTTTGAGTCCACACGGCGGCCAGGCACACGGACGTGTGACTGTGCTGTGTAAGACACACGGTCTTGCCACACGGTCGTGTGAACCCTACAGCTTTAAAATTTATTAATATTTTTCAAAAATTTCTCTGAGTTTCTGAATTAGTCCCGATTTGTTTCTAACACATATTTTGGGCCTCGAGGGCTCAAATAAGGGACAGTGTGTATGAATTTAATTGTTTTCATATCTGAATATTATATGATAGGAAATGTTTGAAATTTTTGTCTGTTTGAGTAGTAAACATCGGTTATGCTTCGAAATCTTATTCCAATGATGGATATTGGTTAGGGTTGTTACATTTAGTGGTATTAGAGCTTTGTAGGTTTAGCCAATTCTCGAACTAAATCGAGCTCGAAATTGAGTTTAGAGGTACATACCATAATTGAGTCAAATTGAGTCAGGATTTGGATGCTGATATATATATTTTGGTTTTATAGTTGAAAATGTCGGATGATTATAATGATGATGTTGATCAGGAGATGTATATCGGAGATAATATCTCCAATGAATTAGATGAAACCGAATCGGCAACACCAAGTGTTAATTCAGTTAGTACTTAACAACCTAACGTCGAACAAGGTAATATTAGGAAAAGAGATGATTTACAGTTACTTAGAGCTATTGATGATGCTCTTCAGCAAGTGGTGAGAACCACATCCGCTACGACATCTGCACCTACTGTTCGTCGAGCTCCGATTAAAGAATTGCGTAAAAATGGTGCAGCTAAATTCTTGGGATTAAAAGGAGTTGATCTTTTTGTAGCTGAAATTTGGATTGAATTTAATAGGAGAATCTTGTAACAACTTGAATGTAACCCGCGCGAAAGTTTAATATGTGTTGTTTCTATACCTGGTGGCAGTTAGTGACACATCATGTATCCGCAAATCAGGTAAATTGGGAATTCTTCCAAAAGGAATTTCAAAAGAATAATATAGGTGAACTGTATATTGAAGACAGAAAATAAGAGTTTTTGATACTGAAACAAGGTAAAATGTCTGTGGTTGATTCTGAACGAGAGTTTTCGCGACTTAATAGGTAAGTTGTTTTGTGCTGACTGAAATTGACTGTTGCAAGTGATTTCTGCATGGCTTACGCGATGAGTTACGAGTACAGTTGGTACCGTACAGAATCACTAAATTTGCAGATTTAGTTGAACGGGAAAGAATTGTAGAACAAGTTCTGGGTTTTGATAAAAAGACTGAGAATATTTGTACTTTTGGAAAGCGTCCTGGAGATGCGAGTTCAAATCCACCACTGAAGAGATCAAAAGAATTCTATGGTAGCTAGAGATCAAATTTTAAGTCAAATAGAACTGATAGAAATCGTGATAGGTAACCAACTGTGTATACGGGTAGTGTGCGAGGTCCATCCAGGGATATTGATATTTCAAATTGTGAGCATTATGGGAAAAAACACCATGGTGAGTGTTGAAAGTTAAATCGAGGTTGTTTTCATTGTGGATCGATAGAACATTTTGTTAGATATTATACGAAGAATGAGAATGCTACACTTGTTACTTCTTAGAGATCTATGCTTGCTTTTAGAGGTCGTGGGTTAGGTCGAAGTGCTTCATTTTTGAGAGGTGGTGCTAGAAAGGAAAATGATGCTATTACTCAATGGTTAGAGGCTAGAGCTCTAGCTCGAGCTTATGTTGTGCGGACTCATGGGGATGGTGATGCTAATGATGTTGTGACAGGTATATTTTTATTATATTCAGAACTTGTTTATGCTTTGATAGATCCGAGATCTTCACATTCATATGTTAATACCAAATTGGTTTAGTCGGGAAGTTTAAAATCTGAGATGTCTATAGTATTTGATAGTAGTTTCTAGTCCATTGGGATAATCTGTGTTAGTGGATTATGTGTGTAGGAGATGTCTACTAGTGATACAGAATATGACCTTCCCTATTAATTTGTTGATAATACCGTTTGGTGATTTTGGGAATAGATTAGCTTATGAAGCATGAGGTGATTTTGGATTGCTGTAAAAAGAAGTTTGTTGTTCAGAGTGAAAGCAGTGATATGATTGAGGTGAATGGTATTCAAACAAGTGGTTCAACTCGTGTCATTTCAGCAATTCAAGCTAATAAACTTCTTAATCAAGGTTTTGAAGCTTTTCTAGCCTATGTTATCAATTCGAATTCTGTTGATAGTCAGTGTAGTAAAATTCGAACTGTTTGTGAATTCCCTGATGTGTTTCTAGAGGAATTACTGGGATTACCAGTGGATCGGATAGTTGAGTTTGCAATTGAAGTGTTTCCTTGTACGACTCCTGTATCAATGTCCTCTATTGTATGTCACCTACAGAGTTGAAAGAATTAAGAGTACAATTGCAAGACTTATTGGATCGTGGTTTTATACGCCCTAGTGTTATGCCTTGGGGAGCTCTAGTGCTTTTTGTTAAAAAGAAAGATGGTTTGATACAGCTTTTTATAGACTATCGACAATTAAATAAGTTAACGATTAAGAATCGATACCCTCTACCTCGCATTGATGACTTATTTGATAAACTAAAATGAGTTTATGTCTTTTCAAAGATTGATTTGAGATCAGGTTACTATCAATTGAAAGTGAAAGAAAGTGATATACCGAAGATGACATTTTATACACAGTATGGTCATTCTGAATTCTTAGTGATGCCTTTTGGATTGACGAATGCTCCGATAGCATTTATGGATCCCATGAAACATATTTTCCAACCGTATTTGGATGAATTTTTGGTGGTTTTTATTGATGATATTTTGGTCTATTCGAAATTCGAATTCGAGAATGAACAACACCTCAGAATTTTTTTACAAGTGTTACGAGAGAAACAATTATACGGAAAGCTTAGTAAGTGTGAATTCTGGTTATCAGAGGTTGTATTTTTGGGTTATGTTATCTCAGTAGATGCAATTAGAGTTGATCCAAAAAAGATCGAGGCAATTGTTTAGTGGAAAACACCAAGGAATGTGTCAGATGTTCGTAGTTTTCTTGGATTAGCTAGTTATTACCGAAGATTTGTAAATGGATTTTTGAAGATAGCCTTGCCGATGACAAAGTTGCTGCATTGGAATGTCTTGTTCGTTTGGGATGATTAGTGTTAAGAAAGTTTTGAGAAATTGAAACAAATGTTGACTGAAGTACTGATTTTGACTTTACCAGAATCGGGAAAGGATTTTGTCATTTATAGTGATGCTTCCTTGAGCGATCTTGGTTGTGTTTAGATGCAAGACGAGAAAGTGATTGCTTATGCGTCTCATCAGCTAAAAGTACATGAACGTAATTATCCTACACGATTTAGAGCTAGCTGCTGTGGTTTTCGCTCTAAAAAATTGAAGACACTATTTGCACGGTGAAAAGTGTTATATTTATACTGATAATAAGAGTCTATCTCAAAAGGAGTTGAATTTGAGTCAGCGTCATTAGGTAGAGCTTCTGAAAGATTTTGATTGTGTTATTGATTATCACCCTAGTAAAGCTAATGTTGTAGCTGATATGTTGAGTAGGAAAGCAGCGATTGAATTGCGAGCAATGTTTGCTCATCTTAGTATTAATGACGAAGGAAGTTTATTAGATGAATTGAAAACCAAACCAGTGATGTTTGAACAGATCAAGTCAGTGCAGTTAGAAGATGACAAGTTGGCTACGAAAAGAGAAATGGTTTAAAATGGTATATTAGAAAATTTCAGCATTGATGAATATGATTGCTTGAGATTTCATAACCGGATCTGTATTCCGGATGTTTCTAAATTGAAAGAGTTGATACTTCACGAAACTCATGATAGTCCTTTTGCTTTGCATCCTGGAGGAACAAAATTGTATCGAGGTCTGTGAGAATCTATTTGGTGGCCAAGAATGAAAAGAGATGTGGTCAAGTATATGGCTAAATGTTTAACATGTCAGTGAGTTAAGGCAGAACATCAGGTTCCCACCAGATTACTTCAGTCTATTTCTATTCCTGAATGGAAATGAGATTATATTACGATGGATTTTGTAACGAGGTTACCTATATCGACAAGTAAGAAAAATACTGTTTGGGTAATTATTGATCGACTTACAAAATCAGCTCATTTCATTGCGGTCAGAACTGATTGGTCACCTCAAAAGCTTGCTGAAGTTTATATTAAAGAAATCATGAGATTGCACGATGTTCCAATGTCGATAATCTTTGATCGAGATCCGTAGTTCACTTCGAGATTTTAGAAACAGTTGCATACAACACTTGATATGCAACCTAATTTTAGCACAGCTTTTCATCCACAGACTGATGGACAATCTAAGCGTGTTATTCAGATTTTGGAAGATATGCTTCGTATTTGTTTTATTGATTTTGAATTAGGTTGGGAGCGTTACTTACCTTGTATAGAACAATAGTTTTCAATCAATTATTCAAATGGCTTCGTATAAAGCTTTATACGACTGAAAGTGTTGATCACCTGTTTGTTGGATGGAATTGAATGAAAGAAAAATGATCGGGCCGAAACTAATTCAAGAAACAAAAGACATTGTTAAGAAAATTCGAGATAGATTGAAGACATCTTTTGATAGACATAAATCATATGTAGATTTGAAACGTCGAGATATTAAATATTCTGTTGGTGATAAAATATATCTTAAAGTTTCACCTTGGAAGAAAATTTTGAGAATTGGCCAAAAAGGGAAACTAAGTCCTCGTTTTATTGGACCGTATAAGATCACATGAAAAAGTGGGACCAGTTGCATATCATTTAGCTTTGCCTGTAGAATTGAAAAAAAGTCATGATGTTTTTCACGTTTCAATGCTTAGAAGATATCGATCGGATCCATCTCATGCTATATTGGCAGAAGAAATTGAGATTCAACCTGATTTGTCAAACGAAGAAGAACCGGTTGAGATTTTGGTACGTGAGGTGAAAGAGTTACGTAATAAGCGAGTTCCAATAGTAAAAGTATTATGGTGTAGTCATAGTGTTGAGGAAGTGACTTGGGAACCGGAAGCAACAATGAGATCTCGGTACCCCCACCTCTTTTTAGGTAAATTTCAGGGACAAAATTTATTTAAGGGGAGAATTGTAACGACCCGATAGTTACGGATGTTAGAAAATGTATTTCTGAGACTTTGTTCTCGTAAATCGGATTCGTAAATATTTATAATAAATATTTAAGAAGCTAGTTGTGTGATTAAATAGGTTTTGGTTAGGTGAATTTGCATGAATAAAGAGTAATTAGGTATAATGACTAAATTGGATATAAGGTGAAAGTTGAATTATAAATTAAATAATAATTAAAGGGATTAAATAAGCAATTATGCCATTGGCATTAAATGAGGCCGCATAAGATTAAAATATGTGTAAGTTTATTATATATATTATAATATAAAATCTTAATGTTTAAGTATATATATTATATCATAATAATAAAATAAGTAATAAAAAGAAATATAAAAAGGAAAAAAAGTAAAACGAAACAGAAAAGAAAGAAAAAAGGAAAAAGAAAAGGGAGAAAGGAGAAAGACGAAGGGCCTTAGGGGTTTCAAAGTTTCAAGTTTATTTGGTTAGTCAATTTAGTCACTTTTTCTTGCAATTTTTATATTTTTAGAATCCTATGTTCAATACTACCCAACCCTGTCGAAATTTTAGAAATTATTGAGTTTTTAAGTGTCGTCTATGTTGAATAATTTTTGTATTAGGGATTAAATTAATAGATTTTTAAGTTAGAAATGAAAAAGGATTAAATTGTAGAATAAATTGAAATTTTTGAGTAATAGGGACTAAATTGTAAAAATTAAAAATTTAGGGATTTGAGTGGAAATAGGGAGTTAAATTTATTTTAAAGTGGAATTTGTATGAAATATAAGATTAAATGTGAAGAAATAAAATTAGTCTTGGTTTAGGGACTAAATTGAATTTTAGGCAATATTTGAGTAAAAATTTAAAATATTCAATATGAAATTGAATTGTGTTGTATTAATGATTTTTAATTGTTTTAATTTCATAGGTAACGTCGTACTGGGACCCTCAACTAAAAAGGGGAAAGTGAAAGTCGACGAGGGATAGCTTAGAATTTCTAGTTTGTATTTCTATAATCCGAACTTAGTTATTAATTGTTGTATTTTGATTAAATGTTTATGGTAAGTGATTCAGATGAGTATTTGGCATTTTGATATTGAATTGAATTTATATGTATATGTGATTATATGAAAAATTGATATTGGATATTAATTTTTTTTTGAATTGTGAAATTAAACCATATTAACTGTATTGGACTGATTCAATATAGATGGCATGCAATAGGATTGGAAGAGTTTAGGGATTTCTTCGACTTCGAGTCGATGAAACACTCGAAGTCAATTACTACTTCGAATTAATTCGATGAGGCACTAGGTGTCAATTTACTTTGGTTTAGCTGATGAGACATTGGGTGTCAAATTATTACTTTGAATTATCCGATGAGGCACTAGGTGCCAAACTGGAGTGTTTTGGTTGGATCTGTGTATCTGTCCGAGTCTGAGTCGTGTTAATAGGGGTAAATGAATAATAAAGTTCTATAATTGGTACTGAAATGGCATGGTATGATAAATGGAAGTGAAATAGTGAATTGAAAATAAAATGTGAAATATGTTGCAAATATATGGAATATATGAGTTATATACTCATGAAATGAATATGGAATGTATAATGCAATTGTATAATGAAATGTAAAATAAATTGTGATAAGCTATTTATATAGCAAGTATGAGAATTGAGATATTTGTGAAACAAATGAAATATGATATGGTTGTTGTAATATTTAAATATTAATATGTGTTTATATTTCAATTGTATATTTGTAATTTCTTATCTTTAAATATTTGAATTATAGAAATACCACTGAGTTTTACTCAGCGTACGGTTTTGTTTTCCATGCGCAAGTTAGGTACTTAAATTTGATCGTCGATTCAGCATCCAACAATGATCCCGAAGTCAAACGTGATGATGTCTATCAATTTGTGGCAGCATGTACCTAGGGTGTCTAACTATTATTTATTTTGTGAATTGATTGTAAATGAGGTTATAAATATAATGTTAGTTTGGCATATATATAAATATAAACATGTGAAATTAAGTTAATGTTTAAGTGATCATGAATTAGGCAAAATAGATTGAAGTTGGCATGTTTACAAATTGGACTTGAATGATGTTTTATTGATATCAATTGATGATACAATTGTGGTACCTATGAAGGTACATTGGTTAAGCATCTAGGATATTTGTTTTGATATGATTTGGATGTGTTTAATTTGTGTTTTAAATTGGTTAACAAATAATTTTTGAGTTGTTTATTGTCCAAGCTTGTAGGGAATGAGAAACTTGTTGTTTAAGGTACATTTTGAGTCCACACGGCCAGACACACGGGTGTTTGACTGGGCTGTGTGAGACACAGGGTTTGGTCACACGGCCGTGTGAACCTTGCAATTTTGAAAATTTTTAATATTTTTCGAAAAAATTCTCTGAGTTTCCGAATTAGTCCCGATTTATTTCTAACACCTATTTTGGGCCTTAAGGGCTCAAATAAGGAACAGTATGTATGAATTTATTTGGTTTCAAATCTGAATATTATATGATAAGAATGTTTGAAATTTATGTCTGTTTGATCGGTAAACATCAGTAATGCTCCAAAACTCTATTTCAGCGACGGATATGGTTTAGGGGTGTTACATATAATCTGTGATTAATCCTAATATTGAGACTGACATCGTATTTGAGACTCAAATTTTCACCATGCTAGTCATTCTTTTTTATTTCGATATTTTGTTATTTAATATTCTATTTTCTATTGTTTATATTTATTTCTTTATTTACAAAATAATTTAAAAAATCCCTGTTTACTTAGTTGCGAGTATGATTAATTTTTTTGTCATGACATAATTTAATTCAATTTTTATATACTTTACTCTTTTATTCAAAATGTTATCTAATCTAATATTATATATAAATTATATTAGGAAACCCGACTTTATTCAATATATATGTATGATTATCATGTTTAATGTATGATAATGTGTCTATGATACCATAATTATATGTTTTGTAAAACATTGTCAATTGAAAAGTTGTAAAAATTTGCATGAGACATATTACAATATAAATGGTAGTACAAATATACAAAGGTCATAAAAAAGGTGTTTACAAATTTTTCTTAAAAAATTCATTACATATACAAAGGTCATAAAAAGTTTAAATAAAAAGTAGATATTTTGTAAATCATAATTAAAATTAAATTTCCTTAAAAAATCCATTACATATTTATTTTCATTTTTATTAATTTTACATATATGTTTAAAAATTGTTTAAAACATATTAAAAAAATATAAATTAAATAAACACATTTAAAATAATTTTACTAATATTTAAAAATATAATTAATATTATTTTTAAAAACGAAAAAAATAAAAATCATATTATTTTGTTAACCACATAATTTTTAAAAAAAATAAATTTTCTGTTTAAAATTTTAATTTATGGTGGGACAAATTTAATGATGAAAAATATGATTCAAAATATTTGGATAATTTTTTCAACAAGAATCCAAGATTATGTAAGTCCGTAGCCCCGAATCAAACTACAACTAAATTCTTTCAAGCAAAAGCGACAGCTAGTACAATGTTAGCTCAAGCCAAGATCAAGAAGGAATACCAAAAACTCATGGCTGAAATGTTCAGCTCAATGGATTCTGGATCAGAAGATGAAAAATCTTCAATGTCTTCAATCAAAACAGTTAATCTTACAGGCGATACCACCTCAGTAATTATTACCAGAACCAAGAAAAAATTATCCAAAGATAAGAGATGAATGAAGATGAATAGGGAAATTCCCTGTAAGAAAAGACGAATGAACAGTAAATATTCTCTGACGTGAACAATAAATATTCTTTAGCATGAACAATGAATATTCTCTAAAAAAAATGTTTGTAGTTTGTATTTTGTAATCAGAAAATATATTATCTGAAAAGTAGCAATTATGTAATGTTCTCTGTAAAGTAGCAATTATGTAATGTTCTCTGAAAAGTAACAATTATGTAATTTTAGGACATGTTGTAAGGGATAAGATCCCTTAAAGAAAGAGACTGTAAAGAGGAAATAGCCTTCTATAAAAGACTCTCAGTTTGGGAATAAAGACACGACTTCAAATACCTAATTGAGAGATAAAAAAATTGTTTATCCAAAATTTAGCTTTTAGAACTTAACTTTTCAAACTATTTCAAACTAAGTTTTCAAATTTTAAATTCAAATTACAACTTCCATTCTCAAATCTGTGGGACTATCTGGTATCAGAGTTAAGGAGGAGCAGTTATTTCTAAGTTTTAAAAATATTCAATTTGTTTTCAATATTTTCGAGTTATGGTTTAACTGCATCTATTAATGTATTATTATTTTAGCTGAGTATTGATACATAGTCCAGTTAACCATGAGTTAGGTGTGTCAAAGATAAAGTATCACTGTAGGGAACTATAGTAATTCATAAATCCTGATAGTAGAACCCTCTTATAGGAAATAAATAATAATAATGTTTCCCTTCCTTTGAAGAACCAATTCTTCTGCAAACTTTGCTTTTAATCAATCTCAAGGGTCTGATCAAACCTCAAATAACATTATTAATGAACAAGAATTGCTATATTTTATTTAAACAGACAATTTTTAAAAAAAATTATAAATTAATTAATTTTCTAAAATAATTCACAAGTTATCAGGTACTTCAATATATAATTTGTATTATTTTTTTATAAACTAACTAATATCACTAATTTAAAAATTTGTAGTTTCCAATTGCAAACATTGATTAGTTAAATTAATATAGAAGTTAAAATATGTTATAAGTTTTTGTACTCTTTATGAATTAAGTTGAGTCCTTATACTTTTATTTTTAAGAATTTAAGTTCCTCTACTTTTTATATAAAGAGCCTGAAACAAACAAAAATATTATGAAAAATTATCAAGAAGATTTCATTAATTCAACTAATTGATTAGTTGAACAATATAAAATATTTTATACAATATTTAGACGTATTTTATATTATTTTTGAAAATATATAATTTTTTAAAAAATTAAAAATATATTTAATATTTTATAATTAAAACAACTGGATAAAAAAATTAGTATATATATATTATAGTAGAGTTTTAGAGCAAATAAGGAAAGTAAACGTAGGTAAAATGGTTATAATTTTGACAAGTGACAATCTAATTAGTTGAGTCTTATCAAATTTAATATATAAAACACTAATTTATATGTTTATATTAAGAGACGAAATTATACTACAAATTTTATTAAAAGTTATATTTACTAAATTACATTGCAAGTTTTTTAAAAGTTTTATTATTTGTTATTTTATCTCAATTTTCATTTAAATTAGGATAAAGTTCTGCAAATTTTTTCATTAAATAAACTATATAATCTAAAAATCATATTTAGATACAAAATTTTAGGTAAATTTATTTATTTTTATTAGAATTGACACTTGAAATTATTATTATTTTCAAAGATATCTCCAAATCTTCCATTTAAAAGAGAAGTGTTAATCTCAACAATTTTAAAATATTTTTTTGAAATTTTTATGTTTAATAACATTTTTAATTTAATTAATTTAAAATACGTAACTTATTTAAAAAGTGTGACATATCACAGTTACTTCAATTTTATTTATGCATTCACTTAGTTAAAAAAAAAAACTAAATAATGCATTGTTACAATACTATTGTTGTTTTTTTTTTTTTTTTTTTTTTGTAACGGAAGTGGATAATTAGACTACCAAAAAGCATCAGGACCAAAGACACAAGTAAACTATTCAACCTTAACTGTTGATTAATTAAATGGGGAGCCCTATGAAAGATTTGGGCGCCAATCGGGTAGTGCTTCATCAATTCAACCAACAAGTGAGCAGCAAAATTCACTTCCCTCGGGATTAACTTAAAAACAACATTCCAATCTCAACAACATAAGTCCTTAGATCCTAATAATCAGATCTCTGTATAAAGTACCTGTTACATCACCATTGATCCCTTTGATAACAAGTGCACAATCTAATTCAACAATGACACCCCTCCATTGAGCATCCCATGCCATAGAAATACCATCATAGATTGCCCAGAGTTCTGCTTGTTCCACACTGTAGCTATTAATATTTCTTCCTATCCCACTTATCCAATTTCCAAACTCATCTCTTACCACCGCTGCCAAAGTAGCTAAACCCGAACCTGTATTCGCCCACAGTCAGTATTCAGTTTAATAGAAACTGACAAGGGAGAACTCCACTTGCAGCATCTTTTACGTCCCATGGCGCTAACAACAGACCTGCCAAAAGAAGATTTGAGAGATTGAACCCAACTCTATGTAGAAGTTAGGACGTAATTAATACTGAACAAGGCATTTTGAAAGACACAAAAACATCTTTGTTTCTAAAACTTCCAGCAAAGAATATCAAACAAAGAACGCCGAAGAAAATCCTAAAAAACCTAAAGCAAAATCAGTCCTCAAATTAGCCATTAACCAGTCCTTTAGCGATAAAGAGAAAAATCTATGCGAACATCTCAACGGAATGACCTTTTCCTAAGCATTTCTGACATGATAGTAGTCCCTTAAGGTATGAATGACAGATTCATTCACCCCATCACAGAGCTTGCATGAAGGATCATCTAACATACCTCTTTTACATCATTCATCATTAGTAAGTAAACTTTCCTTAGAAACCAGCCAAAAAAAATGTCTAACATGTTGAGTCCCTGGAAAAGACCATACTAGTTTCCAATACTCGTCCAGAGGATCTAAACAATTCTTTTTGAGGAAATTATAGGAAGATTTGATTGACAAAGTCCCATTAGAAGACTATTGTGATCTCATAGTATCAGGACTAACTCAGTGGTTTTGAACCGGAATACTTGTAATGTTGGATAGGATATTAACATCGAAAAACCTTCTTAGATATAGCCAATCCCAATCACCATTTGTGGACATCATCTACCTAAGAGAAGTAGCTTTATCAACTTGTGTTGCATTATGGTAAAAATTAATCAAAGGATCGAGCCCAACAACCCAGTTATCAGTCCAAAACTTAATACGATTACTATCCACTACTGACCAACCAACACATTGGTGCATAAGAGGCCAAATCTTTGCAAGTGACCTTCAAAGAAAAGAGCATTGATTCTTCAAAATCTCTATTGGGAAATCATCAACTATCTTATACTTAGCTTGTATAAAACAAACCCATAAGGCTTATTTGTTGGAGAGGAAATTAAATCTCAGTTTAAGAAGAAAAGAATTGTTTTGATCCATGACGAATCTTAGACCAAGACCTCTATTAGAAATTGGTTGACAACAATCATTCCATTTAACTAAAGATGGCTTTTTCCTAATCATGGATTTCCCCCAAATGAATCCCTGTGTGATTTTTTCAATCTCTCTGCATATAGAAATAGGGATCTTCATAAATTGCATGAAATAATTGAGTATTGATAATAAAACTGACATTGCCAGAGTAACTCGACTAGCTATTTATAACAACTTGGCGTCCTCATTATCCAATTTTCTCCGAACCTTCACAACAATAAACTTGAAAGTATTAGATGTGACTCATCGATGGAACAACAACATACCCAACTAGGATCCCAAATTATTAGTCATACTAAACCCCAAAATATTACAAATTTCAGTGGATATGTTGGCATTAGTATTCTTTGAGAAAAAAATATTTGTCTTTGTGCCATTTACTTTGTCTTTGGCGCCGAAGAGACTGAGAACATCCCAGATTATAAAAGCCCGATCAACATTTTTCTTCACAAATAAAAAGATGTCATCAAAGAAGAACAAATGAGACACCGTCGGTCAATTTTAGCCAAGAGAGAAAGGTTTCCATTTTTTATCATCAACCTCTTTATGAATTAGGTGTCCCAATCTCTCCATACTCAACATAAAAAGATATATAGCAAGTGAACATCCTTGTCGAATACATTTCATTGGACAGAATATATCAGACGGAATACTATTCCTCAAAATTTGCGTTGATACAGTAGAAACACATTCCATGATTATATTGGAAAAGAACAGTGAGATACTCGCATCCAAAATAGTATATTTGATGAAATCCCAACGGATCCGGTCATAAGCTTTCTCAAGATCAACCTTAATAGCCATCCATCACTTTTTACCTTTATTAATATACATAGAATGGATTATCTCTTGGGCAATGATAATATTATCAGTTATCTATCTTTTTGCTACAAAACTGACTTGATTTTGAGCAATGAGAGAGGGAAAGATGGGTTTGAACCGATTAACTATAATCTTAGTCACAATTTTGTACACTACATTGCAGAGATTTATAAGTCTAAATTAAGACAGATTCTGGAGTACGAACCTTCAAAATAAGGACTAAAAAATATCTTACTAATCACTCATATAGAGGGAGGCTTGAAAACACACTTTGAACCCATTTACAAATATCCAAGCCAACTATATCCCATTTATTCTGATAGAATACCGTATAAAGCCCATCTGAACCTAAGGCCTTCAAAGGACCTGTACTAAAGAGCGCATTACAAATTTCCATATCAGAACATCCATGGCTAAAGAATCTATAAAATATTAATCCAACTTTGGAAAATAACCCTGCAACGAAAACAGAACATAGGCTTGACCATCTAATGAAAATAGAAAGGAAAAATAAAGGATAGCTTCCTTCTTCAAAGTTTCATCATTAAAACACTAAGAATCATTCACTTTCAAGGTTGAGATCTTGTTCATAGACCGCTTACAAACTACTTTATTATGGAAATACTTAGTGTTACGATCACCAAAATTGTGCCAATCTACTCCCACCTTCTGACGGAAGAGACTTTTTTCTTCATCTAGAACCTTTTCATACTCGATTTGCAAATCCAATTCTAGATTCAGAAGAAAACTAGAGAACCTCCTATCTAAGGCAACTTGGACATTATCAATCTGTCGAGCTAGAAGCCTTTTCCTCCTACTAATGTGTCCAAAAACCTTAGAGTTCCACTTTTTGAAGTCCTCCATCAAGGAAACAAGATTACCTACTAAATTAGGCCCAACCCTCCACTTTTCCGTAATAAAATGATCAAAAGTGGGATGATTAATCCAAGAAGCCAAGAATCTGAATGGCCTAATATGATTATCAACATTGGGAGAAACCGTCGAAATAAGGATTGACCTGTGATTAGATTTCAACCGAGAAAGATAAAAAATTAACGCATCAGGGAAAGTCTGACATTAATCATTATTTCTATTGGCTCGATCCAAACATTCATGGATAACCCCTCTACTCCATATAAATTGTGGTCCTTTAAAACCGAGGTCTCGTAAGCAATTATCATGAATAAAATTCTGAAATAATTTACACCCTAAAGTGATTGAGCCCCCTCTTTTCATTCAAAGAAAGGATAGAATTGAAGTCCTTCACTAGAATCTAAGGGACTTCGACAGATTGAGAAATATAGCTTAAATACTCAAACAAGCACTTTATCTTTTGTTTATCAGGATATACTTAGACAAACATCACCAAGCAATACTGTGACTCCCTCTAAACTTCCATACGACAATGAAGAAATTGAGGATCATTAAGCAGGACCTGAATCTGGATACTCGATTTCCAGCATATCCATAATCTCCCAGCAAACCCTCAAGCTTCAATTCTATGAGAATAATCAAGACCAACTTTATTAATTTACTGCTTCGAATTTGGATCCACTAATTTGAGTTTCTAAAAACACAACATCAACATCATGTTCAACAATATACTGTTTAGCCACCCTAACAAATTTGGGACTCTCACCACCTTGCAAATTCCATACAAAGATATTTGGTATCATCATAATCTGTAAAAGAAAAGAACAAAGGAAACTGACCTTAGGTGGAAGAGTGAGGATCCTCAATTCTTCCCACAACATCATTTTGTACCTAGACAGGTTCATGGCAGCCCTCCTCCGAATCGATGCCTTTCACAATCATGGTAATCACATTTGAAATAGGTAGTCGAGCCAAGGCCTTCCACTTAAATTTGTTACCATTATTCTTGATAACACTAGAAATTGAAATTTTCCTCCCTCATTTAGAATATCTAGATTTCAGAGTAACTGGACCTGTACCAACCTGTTTTTCAGTGGTGTTGAAAATAGTAATTTCGGGGCTACAAATTCGACGAGTAAGTAATAATATTTACGAGTTAAATATGATTTTAAAAGGGTTTTTGATATGGTAATTTATGTTATATAAATTATTAATTAAGTTCAAATGGTAAGACCCTAAAGTCAAGTGGTTTTAGAAAATAAGGTATCGGGACCTCGTTTCCATAAACCAAGCTGTAAATATTTTTTATAAATATTTAAAAGGTGTCATTAAGGTTGTATTCAAGTTTCATTAAGAAATTTTAATGTTTCGATAATTAATTATTTAAGAAGAACTAAATTGTAAAAAGTGTGAAAGTTAAATTCTACTAATAAAGGTGTTTAATAGCTATGAAAAAGTAAATTTATGGACTAATATGGTAAATATACCATATTATAGTTGATTGGGCAGTTAGTGATTATTTTTGTTAGTTTATATGATATATTTTAATATTAATTAATTAAATAAAAAGAGTATTAATTGAGAAAAACAAAACATAATTTTGTTTTGTGTTCTTCTTTTTTGATGGGAAGAACTCTATTTTTGGAGAAAGGAGATTTAGCCAATCCATTTTCAATGCATGGGGGAGATTTTGAGGTCTATTTTTAATAATTTTTATGTTTTTGAGATCGTCGCAACTATGTCCAACTAGCCTATACCTTTGTTTTTGAAACCGTTAAAGATTTTGAATGTTTCCATTGATGAATATTTTTGATTTTAGATGTTAATGGATGAATTTGAAGTATTATATTTATAAGTATTTTATTAAGTGATTTTTGATGAATTTGTTGATTAGGGATTAAATTATTAAAATAGAAAAATACAAGGACTTGGTGTGAAATTGTTGCAAAAATAGGCTGAAATGGGAGCTAAAAATATTTGAATGTTAGGAATTTGCAATGAAAATGGTTAAATTTCATGTTTTAGGCTTAGAGACTAAATTGAATAAAAGTAAAATATTAGGGGCAATTTTGTAAAAATGATAAAAATGACTCAATTGCATAAAATAAAATTTTTTAATATATAAATTAATAAATTGAATGAAATTATTAATTTAGATCTAGATCAAGTGGAAAATCCAGAAGAATAGAAAATTACCAAAAAGCCCCTATACTTCGACATTTCTGCGATTTGGCCAAGTAAGTTCGTACGACTAAAATTTAACATCAATATGAATTGTTAAGTAGATTAACATGGTTCAAATTATATATTTATTTTTAATTGTTGATAATTAATGGTAATTTGAGATATAATATTGAATTTGATACTCGATTTGGATTAAATACGGGATAGAGTACAATCATGATTTGATGCTCGTAGCTTTGGTTCAATCCACTACATCTTCTGATGTATGCCTTGTAGCTTTAATCTACTCCAATGTAACTTCAAGGATCTGAGATTTGTAGCTTCGATCTGCTTCACTGTAACTTCAGAAAGATAAGATTTACAGCTTCAATCTGCTCTTCTATCGTTTTAGTGAGATGAGGTTTGTGGTCTTCTCTTCTGTAACTTTAGAAAAGCAAGATCTGATACTTCCGATCAGCTCCACTACAACTTCAGGGAGACAAGTCTTGCAACTTTGACCTGCTCCACTGCAACTTCAGGGAGACCAAATCTGGTGTCTTCAATCAACTTCAATCTTTATTCTTTACTCGGCATGCGATCCTGAGCTCAACTCATTTCTCGCAATATGAATTGACTCTTTAAAAACAGAAATTGAAAATAGCTCAGCACGTGAGCCAAGGCTCAACTCACTTCTCGCGGTATGAGTTGGTTTTTTTGAAACTTAGCTTGAAAAGCAGATTTTGAAAATACCTCGACATGTGACCCGAGGCTCAACTCACCTCTTGCAATATGGGTTGATTTTTTGAAAAACAGGAATTAAAAGGCTCAACTCACCTCTCGCAATATGAGTTGGTTTTTTTTTTTGAAAAGGCTCAACTCACCTCTCACAATATGAGTTGAGTTTTTGAAAAATATAAATTAAAAATCAAAAATTGAAAAGCAGAAATTGAAAATACCTCAGCGTGCCCCGAGGCTCAACTCACCTCTCGCAATATGAGTTGATTTTTGACAAACAAAAATTGAAAATACCTCAGCGTGCCCCGAGGTTTGACTCATCTCTCGCAATATGAATCAACATAAATTGAAAATACCTCAGCGTGTGACTTGAGGCTCAACTCACCTCTCGCAATATGAGTTGATTTTTTTGAAAAATAGAAATTAAGAATACCTCAGCGTGACCCGAGGTTTGACTCATCTCTCGCAATATGAATCAACATAAATTGAAAATACCTCAGCGTGTGACCTGAGGCTCAACTCACCTCTCGCCATATGAGTTGATTTTTTTGAAACAGAATCAAAATACCAAAAGATATCATCTGGTGGAACTCGGTGTCCTTTTGATTCAGTGCAGCTATCATTCAACATTTGTTGCTCTGCTGGAGTACCTGTATATGTCATGCATGATGTTATCATGATATGCATATGTTGGTCTTAAATGCATTTACGCCTACATGATCATGCTATGTGCCTTGGGTTTGTTCGTCATATGCCCCTTTTTCCGTCATGATTTTTGATGATCTACGTTCATTGTTTTGACTCTTGACTTTCTCCTCAGGCCCTGTGCCCGTCTTCTAGCTTCACGAATAATCTACGTTTCTTGGGGATCACTCTTTGCCCCCGGTTGAACTTTGTCCTTGCATTGAGGCTCTTGTACTTATCAAATTCTTATCCGGGTAATGCTTAACATTTCTTTTGTTTAGAGTATGTTATTTCACTATTTATCATGTAAATGAACCATATAATGAGATGCACAAAAATGGTCAGGTAGGGACAAAAGGATACCTGACATTTATTCATTTCAAGTGTAACAAACAAAGAAAACCAATCAAACGATAGTAAAAATGTCACAAAGAGAAAATGGATGGCATTTCAACAAATACAAATGCTCTAGATATTCAACGCATGAACTCTTCCACGTTACTCGGTCAAGAATCTTTTCGAGCATGGCTTCTTGCGTGGAAGATTTCGAGCTTTCAGAAATGCTTCAAATACGGTAGTCTCACTATTTGACGCCCCATTCAAACGCCTTATTTTTTAAGCCAGTGTTTGCTTAATTAGAACGCCCTTTCGGGTTTTCATCCTAATTTTTGTGTTAACCAAGACGCCCTTTTCGGGTCTTCACCTTGATTCCTTTTTTTTTCTTTTTTTTTTCAGGCATAATATTTCTTCACAGCATCTGAATTCACTGGATTTGGTAACTCCTTCCCATTCATTTCAGTGAGAATCAAAGCTCCGCCTGAGAAAGCCTTCTTCACAACGTATGGTCCTTCCCAATTTGGTGCCCATTTTCCTCGCAGGTCTTTTTGTATTGGGAGAATCTTTCTCAGCACGAGTTCTCCTTCATAGAATTCTCTTGGCCGTACTTTCTTATCATGGGCCGCGATCATTCTCTTCTGGTACATCTGTCCATGACAAATTACCTTTAGACGTTTTTCCTCGATGAGGTTTAACTGGTCATATCGAGCCCGAACCCATTCTGCTTCCTCTAGTTTTGATTCCATTAAGACTCGTAGAGAAGGGATCTCGACTTCGATAGGTAGCACAGCTTCCATTCCATAGACCAGAGAGAAAGGAGTTGCACCCGTAGATGTCCGCACAGATGTGCGATATGCATACAAAGCAAATGATAGCTTCTCGTGCCAGTCTTTATAGGTCTCGGTCATTTTCCAAATGATCTTTTTGATGTTTTTATTCGCTGCTTCAACGGCCCCATTCATCTTTGGGCGATAGGGCGAGGAGTTATGATGCTTTATTTGAAATTGCTCGCACACTTCCTTCATCATCTTGTTGTTCAGATTCAAGGCGTTATCTGAAATGATTCTCTCAGGCAAACCATATTGACAAATGATTTCCTTTTTCAAAAACCTGCAGACTGCAGTCTTCGTCACATTGGCAAACGAAGCGGCTTCTATCCATTTTATGAAGTAATCAATAACCACAAAAATAAATCGGTGTCCATTAGAAGCTTTTGGAAAAATTGGCCCTATAACATCCATACCCCACATAGAAAAAGGCCATGGGGAAGTCATGACATGCAGGGGCGAAGGGGCTGCATGAATTTTATCGCCGTAAATTTGGCATTTGTGGCATTTTCTTGAGAAGCTAATGCAGTCGCTTTCCATCATCAGCCAGTAGTAGCCGAGTCTCATAATCTTCCTGGCCATAGTGAAGCCATTGGCATGTGTCCCACAAATTCCCTCGTGGACATCTTCAAGTATTTTTCTGGCTTCGGCGGTATCTACACATCTCAAGAGCATCTGATCTTTTCCTCTTTTGTACAGGATGTCCCCATCAAGAACAAATCCCGCTGCCATTCTTCTGATTGTTCTTTTGTCGTTTTCATTTGCTTGTTCGGGATACCTTTGATTCTTGATATATTCTAAGACATCATGGAACCACGGCCGTCCATCTGGCTCTTTTTCAATGCTGAAACAATGTGCAGGGACTTCATATATGCTCATTTGAAGAGGCATTATTTCTGTTTCTCTGTTTGCTTTGAACATTGAAGCCAAAGTGGCTAGGGCATCAGCCAATTGGTTTTCTTCTCGAAAGAATTAAAAGTTATTTCTTTGAATTCTTTAATCAGTCCTGCCACTAGATCGCTGTATCTGATTAATTTCGAATCTCTCACTTCCCAATCTCCACGGATTTGGTATATCACCAATGCTGAGTCTCCATACACCTCTAAAGTTTTGATGTTTCGTTCGATAGCTGCACAAAGTCCCATGATACAGGCCTCATACTCTGCTATGTTGTTGGTACAGAAGAAATTCAGTCTGGCAGTGAACGAGTAATGGTTCCCTTCCGGCGATACCAAGACTGCTCCGATCCCATGCCCCAATGCATTTGATGCACCATCAAAGCTCATCTTCCATGGCTTCTCATTTGATGACTCGGATTCCTTTTCTGTGATGCACATTAAGTCTTCATCTGGGAAATCGAATCTCAAGGGCTCATACTCGTCTGTCGTTCGAGCCGCTAAGAAATCTGCTATTGCACTTCCTTTTATCGACTTTTGACTCACATAGACGATATCATACTCCGATAATAAGATTTTCCATCGTGCCATTCTTCTTGAGAGTGCAGGCGATTCCATCATGTATTTTATTGGATCCAGCTTCGAGATTAACCACGTCGTATGATACAACATATATTGCCTGAGTCTCCGAGCTACCCAAACCAGAGCGCAACAGTATTTTTCAATGGACGAATACTTTGCCTCATATTCAGTGAACTTTTTGCTGAGGTAGTAGATCGCCTTTTCTTTCTTTCCTGACTCATCGTGTTGCCCCAGTACGCAACCCATTGAATTCTTGAACACAGTCAAATACAATATCAGTGGTTTTTCTGGAATTGGTGGTACTAGCACTGGAGGACTAGACAAATACTGTTTTATCTTATCAAAGGCCACCTGGCATTCTTCGTTCCATTCACCCGGATTATGTTTTCAAAGAAGCTGAAAGATTGGGTCGCATTGGTTAGTAAGTTGAGCGATGAATCGGGCGATGTAGTTTAACCTCCCTAGAAATCCTATGACTTCTTTTTGCGTGCGCGGGGGTGGTAACTCTTGAATGGCTTTTATTTTATCTGGATCAACTTCAATGCCTCTTTCGCTAACGATGAAGCCTAGCAATTTTTCCGAGGTAGCCCCAAATGTACATTTGGCCGGATTGAGCTTTAGCTGGAACTTTCTCAGTCTGTCGAACAACTTCTTCAAGTTCACTACATGCTCTTTTTTCCCTCGGGATTTAGCAATCATATCGTCGACGTAGACCTCTATTTCTTTATGCATCATATCATGAAACAATGTCACCATAGCTCTCTGATATGTTGCCCCAGCATTCTTCAATCCGAATGGCATCACCTTGTAGCAGAACGTTCCCCATATCGTTATGAAGGTAGTTTTCTTCATATCTTCCGGAGCCATCTTTATCTGATTATAACTCGAGAATCCATCCATGAACGAAAACAATGAATGCTTGGCTGTGTTATCCACCAATGTATCAATGTGTGGCAAAGGAAAATTATCTTTAGGACTTGCTCAATTCAGGTCACGATAATCCACGCACATTCGTACTTTGCCGTCTTTCTTTGGTACCGGGACTATGTTAGCCACCCACTCAGGATATTTGGAGGTTTGCAGGAAGCCAGCGTCAAATTGCTTCTTAACTTCCTCTTTTATTTTCAACAACATCTCAGGTCTCATCCGTCTTAGCTTTTGTTGAATGGGTTTGCATTCTGGCTTTAATGGGAGTTTATGGACCACCACATCTTCATCCAATCCTGGCATGTCCTGATATGACCATGCGAATACATCTTTGTACTTACGGAGCAAAGTAATCAAATTATGCCTGGTGTTCCCCGAAATAGAGGTCCCAATCTTCACTTCTTGCTTCCTTTCTTCAGTTCCCAGATTTATTGTTTCAACAGATTCCTGATGAGGCAAGATCTGTTTATCCTCTTGTTCCACCATTCTTACCAAGTCGGGAGACGAGACATAGTCTTCAGCATTTTCTTCAGCTTCGAATTCTCCTAAACAAACAGCCTTCTCAAAATCGATATCAGGACTCGTAATGGGTTCGTTCATGCCGTTGATATCTGAGCACCTGAAAGTTGAATGGAAAAGGAAACTATAGAGGGGCATCTAAGTATTGGAACCAACAAACGAAATGTTATGGCATGTCATGAGGCAGATGTAAGGGTAGGCTATGAAATGAGAAAATGATTATGAAATTAGTGATAATGCGAAAGATCGTGACAAAATGCATATTCATTGATATTCATTTGAATGATAAAGAGCGAATGCCAGCTCTTACAAAAGAATTCTATTATATCTAAGGACACAATAGAGTTAATGTTTGAGCATTACTCTGAAGACTTATAAACTACAAGAAGGTCTTCAGCGGTCCAATTGTTCAACATGAAGCCTGGGGGACAAGGGCGTATCCTTGAGATGTCTTTACTTGCGTCAGCTCCTTTGTCAATGACATTTATACTGACATTCTGGAGACCCCTTTCAATGATTAACAGTGTGCTTCGTGTATTGTCTTGTTCGGGGTACATCGTTCCTGCAGACGTAAATATTTTTGACAAAGGAGGGTAAGCTATAGGCTCCCATTCTATTTCCCGACCTAAGGTCCTTGCGACCCTTCTTTCCTGATCCTTCTTCCATTGTCTCCTTCTTTGGCGTATGTCTGGCTGAAAACCTAAACCGTATCGGGCCTTGTGGTGCACTGGCTTTAGGGCCCTGGCTATTCCTTGCAGATATCTCCCTAAACCTCTTCTTGCTTGAGCCCCTCTTCCTACAGTCAACCTGACACCCATTTTGGTATTTCTTGAGAGTTTTGGTACAGGAATTCTGTTTCCCTCGACAACGAATGTGGCATTGACAAATTCAAGGGATCGAAAGGAACATTCCACAGCATCTTTATTCACTTCAATGTATGGTGCGTCGGTAGAAATAGATGCTACAATGTCTTCTTCTCCCTCGACGGTGACCAAACAGCCATCCATAATAAATTTCACCTTTTGGTGGAGGGATGATGGGACTGCTCCAGCAGAATGGATCCAGGGTCTTCCCAAGAGGCAATTGTATGACGGTGTAATGTCCATGACTTGAAATTCCACATCGTATATATACGGGCCCACTTCTAAAGGGATTTCAATTTTTCCCATTACTTCACGCCTCATCCCATCGAAAGCCCTTACCGTGGAATGACAAGGCCTTAAATAGGACAGATCCATCGGAATCCTGGAAAGTGTGGCCAAAGGCATAACGTTGAGTGCCGACCCATTGTTAATGAGCACATTCGGTATTATGTAGCCCTTGCAGCGAGTCGTAATATGCAGTGCCTTCACTGAGCCTCTACCGTTTGGCGGTATCTCATCGTCACTAAAAAAAATGAAATTATCCGCATTCAAATTATTTACCCACCGATCAAGCTTCTCAACAGATATATTATTTGCTACGTAAGCTTGATTCAGCACTTTCAACAAAGCATTTCGGTGTGGCTCTGAGTTTAACAGTAGAGATAGGACTGAGATTCGGGCTGGCTGCTTATTTAACTGTTCCACCACATTGTATTCACTATGCTTGATAAATTTCAAGAATTCCTGTGCTTCTTCCTCATCCACAGGCTTTTTAGTTTCTTGTACGGGTGGAACTTCCTGCTCGACTTCGACCTCATTCATCACTGCCTTTCCTTTTTGTTTCAAGTCGCTGTTTTTCTTTGCTGGCTCGACTTCTTTAGAATAGCACCGCCCACTTCGGGTAAAATGACCTACCTCTCCAACATCTCCAGTTGTGGCTTCGGACTTTCCACCTTCCGGTGTGACGATACTGATATCATACTTCCATGGTACGGCTTTATCGTCTTTGTAGGGGAAAGGAGATGGTACTTCAATTATCATCTTCGGTTTTACCGGCTCCTTCTTGCATCGTAATAAATTATTAACGGTCGGTCAGCACTATACAGGAAACCTGAAGATTGATTGTCGGAGGCGCATATTTCTCCTCTATCGGCCTCTTCACCTTTATAAAAGATCTCGATCTCCTTATTATCCATCATATTTTGCAGCAGTCTCCTGAACTCTTCGCAAGACTGAATGTTGTGCCCTTCAATATTATGGAATCCGCAAAAACTTTGACTTTTTGCAATTTTTCCTTCGAACACTCTGTTAGGACAACAAAGCAAACCCTTTTCAACTAGTACCTCCCAGATTTTCTGCAGAGGTGCTCTTATTTCAGAAACCCGTCTTCTACTTTGTTGTTTGTCCTCCTCTCCCACTGCACTCACATTCCCTTCGGTGTGGTTTGGGAATGGGTTCCCGGCCGTACTGCCAGTACCATCAAATCGTAGAATGCCCACGTCGATGAGTCCTTAAACTCTCCTCTTGAAGGCCAGACAGTTTTCCGTAGAGTGCCCCTGGTTCCCGGCATGGTATGCACCACTGGCATTCAGATCGTACCATTTTGGGTACGGGGGTTTCAGGGGTGCCATGTAATGAGGAGAGATCAACTGTTTCTCCAAAAGTTTTGGATATAATTCCTCATACGACACAGGGATGGGGGTAAATTGTGGTCTCTCGGGGTTAGGCCTTGCTGGCCTTGGCTCATTTCTGGGCTGGCTTTGAGTGGGTACCGTGTTTTGTGGAAATGTGGTGACGGGTCTTTGGTGGTTCGCGGCGTATACAGGGTAGGAAGGAGGTGGTGCTTAGTAGTATGGGGTTTGAGGGGGATAATAGAAATTCGGAGGTGGATAGTTTCGAGGTCGGGGTTGGTTTGGATACGGATCAGGGGTATAACGGCTTCTCATTCCCACCATGTGGGTTTCTGGTTCTTTCTTCTTCATGGGTGCTGTCCTTCTTGAACTTTCTGAACCTTCCATCCTCCCACTTTTGATGGCACCCTCGATAAGCTCTCTGGATATTACGATATTCGAAAAATCCTTTGTAGCACTTCCCACTAGTTTGTCATAAAACGGAGCCTTTAAGGTGTTGATAAAGAGAACGGTTATCTCTGTTTTTGTTAGTGGGGGTTCCACCTGGGCCGAGACGTCCCTCCATCTCTGCGCATACTGTCTAAAAGTCTCTGACGGCTTTTTCTCCATCATTTACAAGGTCATCCGGTCTGGCACCATATCCGATACATGCTTGTACTACTCATAGAATGCTGATGCCAAATCTTTCCAAGATCGGATCTTTTCCCTACTAAGCTGGTTGTACCACCGAAGAGCTGATCCTACTAGACTATCTTGAAAACAATGTATGAGTAATTTGTCTTCATTCACGTAGCCGGTCATCTTTCGGCAAAACATGATGAGATGCGCTTTTGGGCATCTTGTCCTATCGTACTTTTCAAAATCAGGTACCTTAAACTTCGGAGGCAAAATTAGATCAGGTACCAAACTGAGTTCTTTAGCACCTAGTGCCGAGAAGACTTCAGTGCCTTCGATTGCTTTAAGTCTTTCCTCCAAACTCTTATACTTCTCTTGAGCCTCATGATCCTCTGTTCTCAACCTGGCTATTTCCACTGGATCGTCCAAATCTGAAACAATTGGGTTGGCAGGATTGGCCCCAGGATTTGATATGAATATTCCTTGCCCTAAATGAGCAGGTGGCACCGGCCGTTGCTCTGGGTCTGTGGGTTCCCCTTGGGTGTACCCTCTTTGTGCTGCGTGGGCGTGTGGCGAAGTGAATCCGGGGGGATAGAGCGGGTCTTGATTGTGATTAACTCTTGACCGAGGTTCCTCGATGTCAGGGCTCTGCATAGGTCCCTTTCCTTTAACTAATGTTGACATCATCTCCATCATTTTTGCCATTTGATCTTTCTGTTCGAGTGATTCTTCTCGTGATCTCACCATTAAGTCTCTCGTCTCTTACTGTGACCTAGCCAATTGTTCTTGTAATTCCTTTTGGATTCTTTCCATTCTTTCAATCCTTTCATTGAATTCAGCCTCCATTGTTCTAGCTTGTCGACGCGTTCTATACGAGTGGCGTGATTCCAGATTTGAAGTATTGCAACTGCGCATTATATGATCCTAACCTTAGCGAACGATTATAGAATATGCAATAAATGAATGAATGAATGAGATGAATGCATGACAAATAAATGTTGAATAAATGACGAATGAATGTTAATTATGAATAAATATGCAAGAATTTGGTGTTAATTTCAAGATAGCCCCTATTTAGGCATTTCATTCATTAAAAGAGTTCATTACAACAACATTTCGTCATTTTGATTTGGGCTATTACACGAACTTTCTAGTTATATCGCTATATTTTCTTATTTGCTCTAAAAATTCTGATATGCTCGATCATTGACTCGGCGGGAATTGGCAGTTGAGATCTTCTGCTTCATCTGATAATTGTACCATATGTATGGCCGCTTCACGGATTTTGTTGATCAAGAAGCCAAGTTGCATCTCTCTTTCTTGGAGGTCCATTTTATAAGCATGAATGTCTCTATCACATTGATCGTTCTTCTCTTCCAAGGCTTTTAAGAGACTATCCAATTGTTGCTGACGATCTTGCAGTATGTCTTCTAAATCCCATATCATTTCTTTTAGTTCTTGAAATTTAGATCGACTAGTCATTACCTCGGCAGACACGGCTTCATATTCTGCGTTCTTCTTCCTTAGCTCCATCATAGCCCGTGCGGCTTCTCCTCTTCCTTTTTTGCTTTTCCCTTCCAAAACTCCATCCCCGCTTTAATGTTGCTTATCTCCTCTTTCCATTCCGATGATGATTTGCCCAACCCGCTATTCTTGATAGTGACTCTCAATTTCTTGTTTTCCAGATGAAGGTCCCTTAAATCATTTCTTACAATTTCCACTTCTTTTTGCACTTTCTCGGTTTTAGACCTTTCAATCTGAACATCGATTTTTAACTGGTAGTTTTCCTCTTGCAGAGCACTAAGATCCCTTGACATCTTGGTCCTTTCGCGTTCGAACTCTTGCCTTGCCATTTCTAACTCGGATGGCAATTCCTTTATGAAGGGATTCTAAAAAGCGCGACTCATTGACGAGACTTGCTGACTATTTATCCGCTGAATCCTCTATACGTCATAGTCTTGAGTGAGAGTGTCAGCGTACAGGGCCAACTCCACCAGATGAATTTTCTTCCAAGATTTTGCAGTGTCTCGGACCCTCTTCATGTATCCCTCACCCGCAAAAGTGAACTCGGACTGTGCTAACCCTCTAGTGGCGGGTATGAACTGTCGCGAAGAAAATTGCCTTTGGACTAATAGCGGGGCATAGCCGACTCCTCCCCATAAACCAAGTAGTGGCACCCAGTCTTGATCTCCGACCTTGTATAACAGAACTGACGGGCGTATCCACGGTGCTCTCCATGTTATATCCTCAGCGCGAAGGTTTTGAAAAACTAAGACCCAATGTTGCTCGGTGACTTCCTTGGGCCAATATTTTTTGAGATAGGCTTCCAATGGGGCAAATGTTTTTGAAAACATGTGGAACGAAGTGCACTCTACTTTCCAAAAATGGCTCAAAATCCAAACATTGAGCAACTGCACGCATCCAATAAATCGTCCTTCCCCTTTTCTTCGACAACTACTCAGGGATCTGAAGGTCTCGGCTAGGATAGTCGGGACAGGGTTGAACTCCTTGTTTTAATCTTTCAAAGAAATCAATACCGCGACTTCAAGATGTCCGAGAACTTTCGGGAAGATGATCAAACCGTAGATAGCCAAAGCGAATAGATTCACCCTTTTCATCATGTCGATGGTTCGTAACCAAATCTCGTAGGAAGACCATGGAATGCAAATGGCTTCATTCTTCTTCTTTATCTGCTTTTTTTCCACCCACGCGTCATCATATCATCAACCCTCACTAGCTTCTTCTTAAAGGTCATCGGCTTAGGCTCTTTCACATATATCTTATAGGGCTGTGCATTATCAATACGAAGCAAAGCAGTATATTCCTCTATAGTTGGGGTCATGTCCTCCTAATTGAAAGTAAAACATTGGTAGGCTGGCTCCCAAAATCTGATCATGGCTTGAATCAAACGCTTATCTATGTTGATAGTGATCAAGTGGGCTATATCTCCGTACTTCTCAATGAATATGCCTTTAATGTCCGAGTCCCACTGATTCCAAATCCGAACCAAGTCTTCAAGGTTATTCTAGCGAACATTGACCGTTACGTGCTCAGGCAGATTGGCAAAACATCCCTCCACTAGACTATCCCCTTTTTCCTTCTGAGTTCTTAGAGACCAGTCCCGAACCACGGCATTCTTCTCGACTGTTTGTATAATTGACTCTTCCATTAGAAACCCGTTTTTTTGCCACTAATCTTTAATCAACACCCTCCTAATGTGATGCCTATAATGCATGATGAAAAAAATAAAAAAAAAAACAAAAAGGCAAAGGTAAGCAACCTTGATTAGTAATTAAATACAGGCAGAAAAACATGGAAATTTCATCAATTCGAACTAGTTTATTAAACAGACCGAATCTCCTTTGTATAGAAAGTGAACATGCAAAAGGTAAGAGGCGTTCCTCCCGTGCACTTATTTTGGTGACCATTAACAGACAGAGGTTCGGCATGGCTCTAATTAGGTGGCTCGTACGGTTCATTATATGTGGTTTCGGTTCTAGACAGGTACTCGAATTGTTCGTACTATCATCTGCTAAGACTAGTACGAAGCCTCGGTCGTAGCCCATCACAGGCTCACGAGTTCAATTCGAGGGATTACATTTACTTATGCCTATGCGGAGGGACAAGTTAACTCACGAAAGCATAAGTCATATGTAACCCGGAAGTATTCACTAGCCTGTGCGGAGGGACGAGTTAACTCACGAAGGCATAGCGTTTACTTCCACTTAATCGGCCCGGGTAGAGAGCTCATGTTATACAAAATGCAAGTGCACGGTGTGTGGGGAGAAACTCACAAACCTTTACGTTTTATTTAAAAACTAAACCAAAACTAAAACCACAAAAATTTAAAGCTTAAAAATAAAACAGACGAAATGAGTTAGAAAAACATTTACAACATAATGCGAATGCATGACATTTTGAAAACACAATTTGAAGATCACGGCTAAATATTAATTTGAACAAGGAACTTGAAAATTTTGACAACGCGAGTTTAATTCTAGACACGACTCTCAAAAGGGTCCCCAGTGGAGTCGCCAGCTGTAGCGACTTAAAAATTTAGCTCGGTCGCTAATTGTGGCGATTTATTGAAAACTTGAAAACTGAAGTTTGATTTTAAAAAAGAGGGGAGTCGCCACCGATCCTTTTCATAGGTGTGATCGGGCACCTAAGAATTTTATTTTTAAAACAAAAGAAGGCCGAGTTTAGGTCCACGTTAAAATCAGAGTAAAGTAGGGTCCGGGAGTCGGTTACGCGCGAGGAAGGTATTAGCACCCTCGCGACACCCAAAATTGGTATCTTGTTAAACAAGCGTTGTCTTAATTTTCAAAATTGCAAGTTCAAGATAATATTGAACCGTGATCCAATTGAAAAGACGAGAAATTTTAAATTTTGATCTTTGAGAAGGATATATCGATTTAGCACGAGCCGACAAATTCCATCCAACATAGCGATGAAATTCGATGACTTAATATTAAATCGGTACATTGCCTTGATTATTGAAATTAGAAAACATGAACAAGATTTTTTGAAGTATGCGAAGCAAAATTGATATAAACGGACGGGAAATAGAAAAATAAAAGAGTTAGAAATACATTGAAACAAATAATGAATATGACAATAATATTAAAAGCAACAATGATATATGCAATATTAAACATAATAATAGTATCAAACACGAAATATAAAAAAAAAGAAAAAAAATAAAAATTGAATATACGTTAGCATATAATAATAACAAATGAAATAACGTAAACATAATATTAAAAATACTAGTAGTGCTATATGTATGTACATATTAAAGTATGTGTAATGATAAGAAGGAAAAGTGTATACATAGAAATACTAAAAAAATACATATGCAATATATATCTAATAATATATAAAAATGAACGTATGTGAGACACATTATAAATACTAATAATATAAAAGTTATTCACATTAACAATACTACACAAATATATACATGATATGTGCATAAATATAAAATAAATATTAAAACGTATGTAAGTGACCTTTATGAAAAAAAATATATATACATAATATTAAAATAAAATAATAAGCGATAATGGTGAAAATAATAGGTATAAATATAATGATATATGAAAATAATACTATATAGAATATGTATACAAGAACAACGAAATATATGTACTAATATTAGTTATAAATATAGTAGGAATAAAATAAATGTGATAATAATATATACACAACATGGTATTAAAAATATACATGTACATATACTAGTATTTAAGAATACATACATAAGATAATGTGGAAATATGTGCATGGAATAGTATATAAAAATATGACTAATAATATTGAAAAAAATATATATATATACATAATATATATAACACATAGACGATATATACATACACATTAGAAACGATAACAATACAAAATGAATTCATTAATACGATACATAGGCACATACGTATATGGGTATAAATAAGGGTGTTAGAAATACTTAACATATAATATTTGAAATATACGCATAATATAAAAAAATACATATATAATGTAGGATCAAAATATATACACAATATATATATGTATTAAGAATAAAAATATTGATAATACTTCACAAATATATATACTAAAATATACGTAATAATATATAAAATATGATATTAAAAGTATATATATATAACGTATAAAAATATATATACATAATACAATACATAATATAGAGACATTAGAAATAATAATCATTATTATTAACATTACTTAAATATATTCATATAGGTGTTAAAGATATATATAATAATAATAATAATAATAATAATAATAATAATAATAATAATAATAATAATAATAATAATAATAATAAAAAGTAGAATAACGGAAAAAGTAAAAAGGACGAAATTGAATAAAAAACTAGTTATTGGGGCCGATTCAAATAAAAATAACAAGAAGAGGACGAAAATTATAAAACGCGCTAAACTTAGAGGGGCTAAAAGCACAATAACCCCTTGGTCAAAAGCGCGCAAATACAAAGACGGGGATTAAATTGAAAATCGTAAAAAATTCTGGGGCCAAATTAAAATATAAAAAACTTAATTGTAAATGCATGAAAAAGCGGAGGGGCCGATTGCGCAAATAGCCCCTCCTTAAAAAAACACGCGGATCCTTGATGGAGCGGGTCGGGTCGACCGGACCCGGGGCCCAAAACGGCGTTGTTTTTTGCTTGAATGGGGGGGGAACCAAAACGGTGCGCTTTGGTCCCCTATAAAAGACAATTTTTTTGTAAAAAAAATCATTTTGTGCAGGGGAAAGAAAAAAAAAAGAAAAGAAAGAAGGAGAGGGGAAGAGAGAAGAGAGGAAAGGAGGGAGTTTCAGCCAGGGGTCCGGTCACCAGACGGTCACCGGAGGCTCGCCGGCGCCGGCACCGGGCACCGCACGCGGTGGCCGGAAAGGTAAAAAAATTATTTTTTTAATTTTTTTTGTATTTTATTTTTATGTTTTAAAATATTATTATTTATTTATTTCTGTATTTAGTGGTATATAAAAAAAACAGATTTAAAAATGAAATAGGAATGGAAATAAAAAAAAGTCACCTTAGGGTTTTGATCCCTGTGTTTTTGAATGCCCGATTGTTGCCTTTGTATTGCTTTTATTTTTGAATCTCTTTGTATTTTTAGAAATATTCTCTGTTTTTCATTCCAAAAAAATCCCCTTTACAAACTGGTTTCCATTTGGCTTTATAGTCGATTTTGCTTCTGTTTATACACTGTTTTTAGTCCTGCTGTTGTGTGTTCTGTGTTCTTTTTGCAGATGACGGAATGGAGCAGGTAGTAGCAGGTGGGGGAGAGGTATGGTGGCTGACATGGTGAGGCAGAAGGGTGGTTGCGGCGCCACTTTAGGAGCTAGGGTTAGGGCTAGTTTTGGGCTTCTGTTGATTTGGGCTTAGGGTTTAGTTTGTAATGGGTTGTGGGTATTTGGGTTGAATGGGTTAATGGTTTAATTTGTATTGGGTTAGTGGGTATTTGGGCTGATGTAATTGGGGTTTGGGTAGGTTTAGGTTTTAAATGGGCCAAATGGGTTAAGGGATTTGGTGGGTCAAAATTGGCCTGTAACAGGACTTATGGTATATTGGAATGGTCTTATTATGCATATTTTGGCATGTTTTCGTGCCTTGATCATAAGTTCATTTGGTGTGTTGGTACTTGTTGAAATTGGGTGAAAGAAAAGCCTTAATTTTGGCCTATTTATTGTCCACACAACCTAAGACACGGGCATGTGTCTCAGCTATGTGTGACACACGTCCAGATAACACGGCTGCGTGTCCCCTGTAGGTTGTTAATGGTTTCTTTTTGAAAGTTACATGGCCTAGCACACTGCCTGACACATGGGCATGTTTGGTCATTTCGAGAGTTACACGACCTGGCACACGGGTGTGTGGCTTGGGTGTGTGGCTTTGCCGTGTGACCCAAGTCAGTGAGTTACACGGGCATGGAGACTAGCTAGGACATGACCGTGTGTCCCTATTTCGAATGTTACACAGCCTGAGACACAGACGTGTATCTCAACCGTGTGACCCCTGTAGTGTAAACTTTTCTAAGTTTTTCCTAAACTTTCTAAATGTTTTCGATTTAGTCCTGAACTGTTTTTATTATATTTTAAGGGCTCTAGGGCTCGATTAAGGAACGATATGAATGTATTTGAATGAAATTAGAATATGTATTGCATTGATGTATGAATTGAATGGTTTACTATTCTGTTTGTTTGGTATTACCTTATAACCCTGTTCCGACGACAGATACGGGTTAGGATTGTTACAAGACCCTTCGTGGAATCCATTGGAAAAATTGCAACCTTATTACCCCCCAAATAAACATTTGGGTCATGATTATCAATGAAGGATATCACCATGTGACGATCTGGGTTAATATTCAAAGAAGTTGCCTTCCTTCAAGGCATACTCCTGTCCAATCCCTACATCCTCCGTTATCAATCGAGATTTTTCCTCTAAAGAAACACCCTTCATTGAAAATGAATCAAATACTAGCAAATCAACAATATCGAATTTAGCTCCCAAAGATTGACTTGGCTCGCCTTTAGATGGTCCAACATTAGCCTTAGTTGGTTTATAAAAGAGACCAACGCTATCAATAGGCTCAACAAAGCCCAACTCTTTAGCAGCCCTATTAGCCTTTGTTGGTTTACAATACTATTGTTTCATATTCAATTAATTAACAAAATATTAACTTACAATAAACAAAATATGTGAGAAAAAGTCTATTTTAATAAACAATATGTTTGTCTTTAGGACCTCCCATTTATTAAAGAATACTAAAGTCTATTAGTTAAAATTGTTAGTAGCAATTGGAATTAGTTAAGTCAGTTGTAAGTTAGTTAATATGATCATGTGTTGTATAAATACATTACTCAAAACACTAAATAAATACAAGTTCAATTTCTTTTCTTAGCATTCTTGGTATTCTTTGTATATTCAAACATAATATTTGAGCTAAGTTTTTTTTTTGCTAAATAGACAGTTTGTTTGCATGGCCTCCAGAAGTTTGTATTGGAAATGAAGAGTTTCAACATCAGTTATTGTCAGAAAGAGTTGATAAGAAGACTATTGCAAACTGAGTGGTCAGGAAGATTCAGTAGTTTCCCCAACACAATACTATCAAACTCAATAAGACTAATTATATTTTTTTAGAAATATCGGCTTATGCTAATTCTTGAAAGCTATGATGTTCAAGAATATATTCAATGGTCTACCACAGTTTCATAGCTCATAGTTAATGAAAAAGGTCAGTTAGTAGAAAATCTGGAGTTCTTTTTGCATAACCAATAAGATAAATTGTTGGCCTCATGGTTGTTGTCCACGGTAAGTGATGATCTCCTTGTCTATTTGACTAGTACTAGTACAAGTTTTGAAGCATGGTCTACTATTGAGAAGCGATATGCTACTCGATCGAGTGTTAGAATTTTGAGTCTTAAACACATGTACTCACAAAACAAATGGCAGTTGTCCATAAAAGAATATTTGCTTAAAATCAAAAGAATGTGTGATGTCTTGACTGCAGCAAACAATTTGGTGACAGATCAAGAACAAGTTAGCATTATTCTTGCAGTCTCACCCATTGAGTATGAGTTTGTTAGAGTAGTGGCCAAAGGTACTTCAGTTTCTCTTGAACTTCTTGCTGAACTGCTTACTGATTGTATGACAAGGAAACTCGAGTTTATAGCATCTATACCGTTGAAAGCAAATATGGTTCAAAAGAAGTCTGGTTCAAAAAATCAATCTAAAAACACTAAATCCCATGAGGGATCTACTAGGAACTATAGTCCAGGTTACAAGAAATTGAGTTGAGGTTGCATGAGCTATTATTGAGGAAGATTTAGAGGAGGTAGGTCCTCTCATGGTTGTCCTCAATGCCTACTTTGTGGCAGGATTGGTCATGTTGTTCAAATGTGTTACTACCGGTATGATGAAAATTTTTCTACTGTGTCTGGTTTCGATCAAGGGAAACAAATGTAAGTTAATTTTCATCAGTTTGGGAGTTAGTTTTCTAGTCATTATTGTAGTCAACATATGCAAGGACAGGTGGCTTATGGTCAACAAGATTGGCTTCCTTCTCCATTTAATATCAAGTTTCACCAATGCTATCATCCTCAAGTAGGATCATCTTCCCCAGAATGTTCTTCAGTTTCCAACAAATTTGCTGATCAAGTTTGGTATCCTGATTCCAGGGCTACAAACCATGTGACTAATGACCTTTCCAATCTTAAAGGTGCTACTGCATATACAGGTACTAGTCAGTTGGTTATGGGAAACTGTACTTGTGTACTAGTTATTAATATCAGGTCCTCTTCTCTCTGGAGATAGAATTTTGTGACTCAGAAATGTCATTCATGTTCCCTATATTTATAAAACCACAAGGTCTTGTGGCGCACAGGCCGTGTGGCGTTGGGCAATTTTGAAAATAACATCTGTTTAATGTTTTAATCAAATTCCAATGGAGTTTTTGGGATGTTTTCACACACCTAATAGTTAATATGATTAACCACGCTCTTAGAACACACGAAACCTACAATCGTTCGCCAAATCATATTGATTAATCACAAGAAAACCCACCCAAGAATGCATTCTTAAATCGAAATTTTAGACCTTACATGAGTAATTAATACTTACACTTCACAAAACAGCAACAACGCGACAGTCACGCCTTCGATGGATCTTGATTTCCACCTCTTTTGCCTAAAAAAGGAAAGTCAATCGAACACTTATTAAAACATAGAGCGAAACTAATTGTTAAAAAACAACTTGAAGAGAAATAAGCAAAAACGAGCAACGCCAATAATATCACGACGAACTTATGCAATTGATTGCTTTAACGCAATCCACATGAATCTGACAGCAACTTGTTGAAGCAAAAAAAGAACCCTAAAAGAAGAAAAATAGTGGAAAGAACAAATGAAACACAAGAAACAAAATGTAACCAAAGCAATGGGTAATAGTAAACGTGAGAGCAAGAAGGAAGAACTATGTACTCGAAAAGCCAAAATGAAAAGAGAAACAAAAATTGACAGACATGGAAAAATAGAAGGAACGTGCAGATGGGGAAAAGTTGAGTGGTTGAACAAGGAACAAAATTAAGGATTTGGTCAAAATAAAATAAAATACTTAAAAGATTTACTTTAATCCAAATCCATCCAGCAGACTTTAGAATTTAACATTAGCTGAATCTCTAGCAAGAGCCTAAACCAAAAATACTCCAACCTGCAAATAACGAAATTCGAACTTGGGACCTAAAGTAAACATCCAAAGCACTTAACCAACACACCGAAGCAAATTATTTGACAACCAAACACATTAAAAATCCAAAAATTTGGGGCGTTACAGTGAAAATGTGACAGTTAGGATCTGTTGTAACTATTGGTACACAACGAGACCATCGCAGTTGGAATTTGCTTTAACTATGAGTACACAATGAAATATTCAATACAGATATATTGTCGGTTCTTCCTCCAATCATATCAACCCAATCAATGCAAATGCAATATAAATACATTCCAAGACATTCAATCAATATATCATTTCCTTTTTATCTCATAACCAATCAATGACAATCATGAATACATTAAGCATCCAATTTTGCCAACAATTTAGGCATTCAGATAATTCAATCGGGTATTCATAAAATACATGTAACATTATTCACTATTCAGGCAATCAATCAAGAGCAATTCAATTAATAAATCCAATCATCCATATATCTCGTTGTTCTATTCCTAATTCAAGACCTAATTGCATAATCTAGTTCTCTAAATGTCATTAAAAACTTAATCAAGGATTGATTTGTAAAAAATAATAAAGAATATGTCAAAACTATAATTTTGAGTTTCAGGGGCCACATGGTCGTGTGACCAAAATGTGTGGAGAGCCCTAGACCGTGTGCAATATGTCGTGTAGAGGAAAAATAAAATGTAAGGGCCACATGGTTGTGTGGGTAAGCTGTGTAGGGAGACTCGGGCCATGTGAGAAATGGAGTTTTAGGGTTTCAAGGGGGACATGGTCATGTGATCCAACAGGCTGGCCAGACGCCCATGTGGCAAGCCGTGTGCAACTAGGCAATTTTAAATTTTGACTCGATTTTTCATAAAAAAACACAAAGCTGACTTCCGAGGTCTCGTAGATAGTCTTCACGTCCAAGTATGATCGAAATTACCTAGACGGGTCTTTTTGTTGATAAAACCTAAGAATAAATGACATATTTCAAGATTTAGGGGGTTTTTCGACAAGATCGTAAAATATCTGTAATGGATGAAAGATCTAACAGAAATAATGATTTTCCAGAATTGATGAGATCTAGTTATTGGGAAATGAGAAAAAAATTACCAATCTTGATAGAAATTTAAAAGTTGTTAGCACGAAGCTCAATGATTGATGATAAACGATCCGATTTGGACTTGATTGCAAAGTTAAGATTCAAGAACTAAATTTCCAGCAAGAACTTTGAGAGAATTTTGCAAAAGAGAGGTTGTAGAGAAAACTGAGAAGAAATAGGGAGAATGAGGATTCCAATTTGGGGTAGAATCAAATAGGAAATCCTAATTATGCTAGGAAGTGGTTTATTAGTTGGACTTTGGAAAAAAAATAAGGGTTGTTTGGTAATTAACCCTTTTTGGCCAAAATCAAGAAAATGAATTGAAACCAATGTGACTTAAACCTCAACTCAAGGGGATGGGAATGATGAAGCTTGGCCATTGAGCTAACACGCACTCTATGACCATATTTTACCACAAATAATACATAAGCTATTTTAACCTTGGTTTTTTAAGTGCAAAAAAATAAAAGGGAAAAGTGAAAAAGGTGGGATTTGAACCTTGGTTCTCTAGAGATTTTACTAAGCTCTTAACCAATAATGCTAGGACCTAGTGTAATGCCCCGTACCTGAGACCGTTGCCGGAGTCGAACACGAGGTGTTAACAAACTTAATTCATTGCTTAAACAGCTCAAACAATTAAATTTTAAAATTTCCAGTCAAGCTAGCAATCTGCGTCACCGTCGCTTAAAAATTCATATCTCAAGTTTCGAAACTCAAAATCCAATTCCGTAAATTTTCCCTGAAACTATACTCATATATATATTTACTAATTTTTTTCTAGAATTTTTGGCTGTGCCAATTAGTACAGTTTATTAGTTAAAGTCTCCCCTGTTTCAGGGTTCGACTACTCTGACCTCTGTGTATTACAAATCAGATATCTCTCTGTACAGAATTTCAATGACTATGAAGTTTGTTTCTCTTAAAACTAGACTCAACAAAAAAATCTGTACATATAAAGCATGACTTCTAATTATTTTTATACAATTTATGGTGAATTTCCAAAATCAAAACAGGGGATTCAAAAATCACTCTGAACCTGTTTCACCAAATCGTAAATATCTCATAAAATACAACTCTTTTACCTATTTTGTTTCTTACACATGAAAATATATTCATTATGCTTCAATTACATATTTTATTCATTATCTAATTCTATTTCTACTATTTTTAGTGATTTTTCAAATTCACATCATTACTGCAGCAATATTCTATTTTATAGCAAATTTTACTTTACTATAAATTTTCATGGACTAAATAGCATTTTAAACATACATGGTATCAAATATGATTTAAATTGGCCATTCTAATGGCTAATCATTCACAAACTCTTTTCTTGCCAAAGCATAATCGTATCATAAGATCATTTACACAAAGTGAGTATTTTGCCATACATGCCACATTCAAAATACACAAGCCATTTTACGAATTTAGGCCTTCGGATAATGTGAACGAGTCTTCGACCTATCCCGATTCTCAAGCCGGCTTGTCAAAACTACAATGAACGAAAAGGAGGGAGTAAGCATAAATGCTTAGTAAGTGCACATACAAATAGCAAGTAACATAATCACACAATCCCACATAAAACATCATTTACATTTAATATCTTTCTACGATTTTATCTTACCAAGTTTTCAACCCGAGGGTTTAAGCACATACCTGTCAAATTTTCTCATTTACCACACTTACCAACATGTCACCTTCGTTTTAGGCATTCTCCTTATTTTCTTAAGATCCACCCGTTGAACACATCGGAATATAATTCGAATACACGAAAAGTTTGTACATAAGTGCCACATATGTAGCCAAGCTACCATGTAACCCGCCCATAAGCGAACTCGGACTCAACTCAACGAGCTCGGGCGTTCGTATCCATAAGTGAACTCGAACTCAACTCAACGAGCTCGGATGCCTAGTTACATCTCACGAACTCGGACTCAACTCAACGAGCTCGGACATTTGCATCCATAAGTGAACTCGGACTCAACTCAACGAGTTCGGATGCCCAACCATCCTAGTGACATGTTACTTGTATTCTAATCTATTCCAAAGGTTCAAACGGGCTTTTTTCTCGATTACACATCTTTGTCGTCTTCCACGGAACATCGAAACCGATACTCGGTAGCAAATCATAATTTACATATAATTCAATAATAACCATAAAGCATAATATTTCATGATATTAATCATCATATCACATAAATAACATTAAATTACTTAAAATGACAATTATGTTACTACATTTACACATGAACTTACCTCAGTATAAAATTATTAGCAATCAAGCCTATTCCTCGTAAACTTTGTTTTTCCCTCGATAACGACTTGAATCTCATTTCTCTTGATTATGGAGCTTGGAAGCTTGAAACAAACCCAAGCTATGGAGAACCCTTTAATTTTCGTCCTAATGAAGAAGATGGACATATTTTGCCATCTTTTTCCTTTTTTTAATCTTTTAATTATCAAATGACCAAAATACCCTTAATACATTTCTTTGAAAATTTTCATGTACAAGCCCATTTTTGTCCAAAATTTTAGAAATTGGTCAAATTGCATTTAAGACCTCCTCATTAATATTCCAAAGTAATTTCATACTAAAAAATTCTAGAATGCAAGTTTTGCAACTTATTCGATTTAGTCCCTAATTTCAACTTAAGCACTTTATGTACAGAATTTCGTCACGAAATTTTCACACAATCATGCAATCATATCATAAACATCAAAATAATTATAAAATAATTATTTCTATCTCGAATTTGTGGTCACGAAACCACTATTCTGATTAGGCCCTAATTCGGGATATTACAACTCTCCCCCCTTTAAGGATTTTTGTCCTCGAAAATCTTACCGATAAATAGGTGTGAGTATTGATTTCTCATAGTTTCCTCAGGTTCCCATGTAGTCTCTTTTACCCCGTGCTTTTGCCACAATACTTTCACAAGAGCGACACTTTTATTTCTTAGTTGTTTGACTCCTCGAGCTAAAATCTTAATCGGTTCTTCTTCGTAAGTCATATCCGGTCGTAGCTTAATTTCTTCGGTGAAATTATATGTGAGGGATCCGAATGATACCGACGTAGCATAGATACGTGGAATACATCATGCATCTTCTGTAATTCAGATGGCAATGCTAACCGATAAGCTACTGGTCCAATTCTTTCAATTATTTCATACGGCCTAATAAAACGTCGACTTAACTTGCCCTTCCGTCCAAATCTAAGGACTTTCTTCCATGGAGACACTTTCAAAAATACCTTATCACCAACTTGAAACTCGATTTCTTTTCGTTTCAAATCCGCATAAGATTTTTGTCTATCCGAAGCAGCTTTCAAACAATCTCGAATCACTTTCACCTTTTCTTCGGTTTCTTTTATTAGATCAACTCCATAAATCTGATTTTCCTTGAGTTCAGTCCAATACAATGGTGTCTGACATTTACGACCATACAATGCTTCATAAGGTGCCATCTTCAAACTCGTCTGATAACTATTATTATAAGCAAATTCTACAAACGGTAAGTACCTTTCCCAACTCCCTTGAAATTCCAATACGCAACATCTGAGCATGTCTTCAAGAATCTGAATTACTCTCTCTGATTGTCCATCAGTTTGTGGATGAAAGGCAGTGCTAAAATTTAACTTTGTACCTAATGCCTCTTGCAACTTTTGCCAAAACCGTGAAGTAAATCTCAGATCCCTATCCGAAATAATCGACAAAGGTATCCCATGAAGTCTAACAATCTCACTGATATACAATTCAGCCAACTTATTAAGAGAATAATTCGTACGTACCGGAATAAAATGAGCCGATTTAGTTAGTCTGTCAATTGTTACCCAGATGGCATCTTTCGTCCCCGGAGTTAATGGCAATCCTGATACAAAATCCATAGTAATCCGATCCCATTTCCATTCAGGAACCATGATAGGCTGGAGTAATCCCGAAGGTACTTGGTGTTCACTTTTTCACTTGTTGACAAACTAAGCACTTTGATATAAACTCGAAAATATCTCTTTTCATTCCACTCCACCAGTACATTTTCTTCAAGTCATTATACATTTTCGTACTGCCCGGATGAACCGTCAAACAACCATTATGTGCTTCATGCAAAATCTTTTGAATCAACTCATTATTTTTTGGTACACAAATCCGATTTTTAAACATCAAGCAACCATCAGAATCAATTTTGAAATCTGACCCCGTATCAGCTTCACATTGTTTTCTCTTGGCTTGCAAATCTTCATCGCTTTTCTGAGTTTCAAAAATCTCTTGTAAAAACATCAGTCTTCCTCTTAACTCTGCTAGAATCGAACCATCATTTGATATCTTTAACCAAGTGTTCATAGCTCTCAAAGCAAATAGTAATTTTCTGCTTAAAGCATCGGCAACGACATTCGCTTTTCCCGGATGGTAATCAATAACAAGCTCGTAATCTTTCAATAACTCTAACCATCTTCGCTGTCTCAAATTCAAGTCTTTTTGTGACATCAAGTACTTAAGACTTTTGTGGTCGGTATATACTGGGCACTTTTCAACATACAAATAATGTCGCCAAATCTTCAAAGCAAATATTATAGCAGCCAATTCCAAATCATGAGTCGGATAATTTCTTTCATGAGATTTTAACTGCCTCGAAGCATAAGCCACCACTTTTCTTTCTTGCATAAGTACACATCCTAAGCCATTTCGAGAAGCATCACTATACACCACAAATTCTTTACTTAATTCAGGTTGTACCAACACTGGTGCTTCAGTTAATAACTTTTTCAATTCTTCAAAACTCTGTTGACATTCTTCCGTCCATTCAAATTTAACATTCTTTCGGAGTAGTCTAGTCATAGGAGCAGCAATTATAGAAAATCCATTTACAAACCGCCAATAATACCCAACTAGCCCCAAGAAACTTCTAACCTCGGTTATATTTTTCGGTGGTTTCCAATCAACAATGGCTGAAATTTTACTAAGATCAACCCGTATACCATCACCTGAAACAATATGACCCCAAAATCCAACTTCCTGGAGCTAATATTCACTTTTACTAAACTTAGCATACAGCCGCTTATCTCTCAAAGTTTGCAAAACTATCCTTAAATGCTCAGCATGCTCTGTCTCATCTTTTGAATAAATTAAGATATCATCAATAAACACCACAACAAATTTGTCCAAGTATGGCCGAAATATACGATTCATCAAATCCATAAACACAGCAGGAGAATTTGTCAATCCGAATGGCATAACTAAAAATTCATAATGACCGTACCTTATTCTAAAAGCAGTTTTAGGCACATCCGACTCTTTTACTCGCAGCTGGTAGTACCTAGATCTCAAGTCAATCTTTGAAAACCATGTTGCTCCTTTTAGCTGATCAAACAAATCATCAATTCTCGGCAACAGATACTTGTTCTTGATTGTCACCTTGTTTAACTGCCGATAGTCAACACACAATCTCATAGAACCATCTTTCTTTTTCACAAATAACACGGGAGCACCCCAAGGTGAAAAACTCGGTCTCACAAAGCCTTTGTCAGTTAACTCTTGCAACTGCGACTTTAATTCTTTCAACTCTACTGGTGCCATTCTATATGGAGCAATCGAGATCGGAGCTGTTCTCGGTATCAAATCAATACCAAATTCTACTTCCCTGACTGGAGGCAAACTCGGCAATTCTTCTGGAAATACGTCCGCAAATTCACATACAACCGGCACTGATTCAACTTTCTTTTCAACTTCTTTTGTATTAATTACATACGCCAAATAAGCTTCATAACCCTTCCTCAAATATCTCTGAGCCGACATTGAAGAAATCATACTAGATAATGCCTCTGATTTGTTTGATTCAACCCGCAGAATTTCACCACTTTCAATCTTTAGTTCTATAACCTTTTCTTTGCAATTTACTATAGCATCATGCAATGTCAACCAATCCATACCCAAAATAACATCAAATTCATCAAACGGCAACAACATCAAGTCGGCCGGAAAGTAATGACCCCGAATCTTTAAAGGACATTTCTTGCATACTTTATTAACTATCACACATTTGCCTAATGGATTCGACACTCTAATCATAAATTCTGTGCTCTCAACAGGTATATTCATACTAGACACCAGTTTCATGCATACATATGAATGAGTAGAACCGGGATCAATCAAAGCAGTAACATTAACATCATAAAGAGAAAATATACCAATAATCACATCGGGTGATGAAGCATCTTCATGTGCCTTTATAGCATAAGTTCTAGCTGGAGCTCTTGCTTCAGATTTAGCTGCTGAATCTCTGGCTACATTTTTGCTGCTTGCTTCATTTTCAGCTTTTCTCGAATATCTTCCCCTCAAGTCTATACCACTAGCTTTTACATTCTGAAAATTTTTTTCTCAGCTCTCTCTAGGCAGTCTCTAATAAAATGATCCAGAGAACCACACCGAAAACATTCATTCGCTCTACATGGGCCAAAATGATTTCTGCCACACCGTTGGCACTCAGGCTTAACAAATCTCATATTTCCCACACTAGCCGCAAAAGTAGTCTGAGATTTAGGACCCACATTTTGCTTCTTAACATTTCCATATGATTGTCCAGTCGAAACCTGTGAATGAGGATTCATATTTCTAGATTTTCTGGATTGCTATGAGAATGAACTGCTCGTTGGTCTTTTCTTCCAATTTCTAGTCTTAGCCTCTGCCTTTTTCTTCTCTTTAAGTAGTTCTTCAGCCTTGCAAGCTCGATCAACCAATACTACCATTTCTTTTAATTCAAGAATCCCAACAAATACTTTGATGTCTTCATTGAGTCCGTCTTCAAATCGTCTGCACATTTTAGCTTCTGTAGGAATGTATTCTCTAGCATACTTACTCAACCTGACGAACTCCCTCAACAATGATATAGCACATTTCAAGCATTCTTCAGGTGTACAAGACAATTCATCAAATACCCGAATAGAATTCTCAAGCCAAAACTCTGCTTTCTCGGCATCATCATCAACATTTGCCCTGAATTCTTCGGCCCCTTGCTTGTGGATTCTGTCAACTGGAGTTCTGTGAAATTTCATCAGATCCATACCTTGAGGCATCGGGGGTACAGGTTGAGGAATCGGGAGAGGTGGGGGAGGTTGTGCATTCGGGTTCGTACGAACGAACTCTGTATACCAAGCATTCATCATTTGGAAAAAGGCTTCCCGAGCCCCTTCTCCTCCTCCTTGACCAACAGTAGGAGCTGGATTTTCAGTTGGCACCACCCCTTCAGCCGGAGCTGGTGCATTACTCTCTACATCATCAGTCACAGCTGTATCGGGATCCATTTACTATAAAAAAAATCATTTAAAATGTCAGAAGTCGTCACACTATCACAATATATATATGGCATGGCATGTATAGTAAAACTCGTACATACAACACGTTAGTTCGAGAACCGACTAAACTTACTCTGATACCACCAAATGTAATGCCCCAAACCTGAGACCATTTCCGGAGTCGAACACGAGGTGTTAACAGACTTAATTCATTGCTTAAACAGCTCAAACAATTAAATTTTAAAATTTCCAGTCAAGCTAGTAATCTGCATCACAGTCGCTTAAAAATTCATATCTCAAGTTCCAAAACTCAAAATCAAATTCTGTAAATTTTTCCTAAAACTAGACTCATATATCTATTTACGAATTTTTTTCTAGAATTTTTGGCTGGGCCAATTAGTACATTTTATTAGTTAAAGTCTCCCTTGTTCTAGGGTTCGACTGCTCTGACCTCTGTGTATTACAAATCATATATCTCTCTTTAAAGAATTTCAATGACTATGAAGTTTGTTTCTCTTAAAACTAGACTCAATTTATACAATTTATGGTGAATTTCCAAAGTCAAAACAGGGGATTCAGAAATCACTCTGACCCTGTTTCACCAAATCATAAATATCTCATAAAATACAACTCTTTTACCTATTTTGTTTCTTACACATGAAAATAGATTCATTAGGCTTCAATTAAATATTTTATTCATCATCTAATTCTATTTCTACTATTTTTAGTGATTTTTCAAATTCACATTATTGCTGCAGCAATATTCTGTTTTATAGCAAATTTTACTTTATTATAAATTTTCATGGACTAAATAGCATTTTAAACATACATGGTATCAAATATGATTTAGATTGGCCATTCTAATGGCTAATCATTCACAAACTCTTTTCTTGCCAAAACATAATCATATCATAAGATTATTTACACAAAGTGAGTATTTTGCCATACATGCCACATTCAAAATACACAAGCCATTTTACCAATTTAGGCCTTCGGATAGTGTGAACGAGTCTACGACCTATCCCGATTCTCAAGCCGGCTTTTCAAAACTACAATGAACGAAAAGGAGGGAGTAAGCATAAATTCTTAGTAAGTTCACATGCAAGTAGCAAGTAACATAATCACACAATCCCACATAAAACATCATTTACATTAAATATCTTTCTACGATTTCATCTTACCAAGTTTTCAACCCGAGGGTTTAAGCACATACCTGTCAAATTTTCTCATTTATCACACTTACCAACATGTCACCTTCGTTTTAGGCATTCTCCTTATTTTCTTAATATCCACCCGTTGAACACATCGAAATATAATTCGAATACACGGAAAGTTTGTACATAAGTGCCACATATGTAGCCAAGCTACCATGTAACCCGCCCATAAGCGAACTCGGACTCAACTCAATGAGCTTGGGCGTTCGCATCCATAAGTGAACTCGGACTCAACTCAATGAGCTCGGATGCCTAGTTACATCTCACGAACTCGGACTCAACTCAACGAGCTCGGACATTTGCATCCATAAGTGAACTCGGACTCAACTCAACGAGTTCGGATGCCCAACCATCCTAGTGACATGTCACTTGTATTCTAATCTAGTCCCAAGGTTCAAACAGGCTTTTTCCTCAATTACACATCTTTACCGTCTTCCACGGAACATCGAAACCGATACTCGATAACAAATCATAATTTACATATAATTCAATAATAACCATAAAGCATAATATTTCATGATATTAATCATCATATCACATAAATAATATTAAATTACTTAAAATGACAATTATGTTACTACATTTACACATGAACTTACCTCGGTATAAAATTATTAGCAATCAAGCCTATTCCTCGTAAACGTTGTTTTTCCCTCGATCGTGACTTGAATCTCGTTTCTCTTGATTCTGGAGCTTGGAAGCTTGAAACAAACCCTAGCTGTGGAGAACCCTTTAATTTTCGTCCTAATGAAGAAGATGGACATATTTTGCCATCTTTTTCTTTTTTTTAATCTTTTAATTATCAAATGACCAAAATACCCTTAATACATTTCTTTGAAAATTTTCATGTACAAGCCCATTTTTGTCCAAAATTTTAAAAATTGGTCAAATTGCTATTTAAGACCTCCTCATTAATATTCCAAAGTAATTTCATACTAAAAACTTCTAGAATGCAAGTTTTGCAACTTATTCGATTTAGTCCCTAATTTCAACTTAAGCATTTTATGCACAGAATTTCGTCACGAAATTTTCATACAATTATGCAATCATATCATAAACATCAAAATAATTATAAAATAATTATTTCTATCTCGGATTTGTGGTCACGAAACTACTATTCTGATTAGGCCCTAATTCGGGATATTAGACCTAGTTTATGTAAATTTCATAAATTTAAAATTTTTGGGGTGTTACACCACATGAGCTACTCTACAATGCCAAACATGAGTATTTACATCTAAGGACTTTTGAGTGTTGCTGCAATCTTTGTTTAAGGCCTTATAATAAAAAAAAAAACAAGCTTCAATTTAGGTCTAAGCCTTGTCTCTTCCTTGGTTATAGTGCTATTTATAAAGGCTATAAGTGCCTTGATGAATTAGGTAGAATTTTTATTTCTAGACATGTGACATTTGGTGAAAATTATTTTCAAATTGCTTCAAAATAGGTTTCATTTTCTCAACACTCAAGTTGTGATCTAGGGTCATCTTCTCAGCCTTTTCAGCAAGCATCTATTCCAATTCTTGTTTCTCAACCTCAAGGCTCTATTTCTTCTAAGACAACTTCTTCCTTATCTGCTCGTGACACTTCTTCACTATCATTTACAAAGAATGAGCCTCATGTGGAACTTGATATTGATTGTTCTAGAATTAAGTTTGTTTCCTTGAAATTTGCTACATTGCCAGCTAATGCTTTTAGACCTAAAACTGATGTTTTGGGCCCTTGTAAAGAAGTTGAGACTATTTCACTTGATTATTTTCTTATATCTAATTTTCATCCTATGGTCACCCAATCCAAAAATGGAATTTTCAAACCAAAAATCTTATCAGCTGGGTTGTTTGGTTAGAAACCACGAACCATTGAGAAAGCCTTTGCTAGTCCTGAATGGACTAAGGCTGCCCAACAGGAGTATGATGCTTTTTTGTAGAACAACACTCAGAAGCTAGTTCTGTTACCCTCCAACAGAAGAGCAATTGGATGTAAGTAGATCTTCAAGCTCAAGACAAAATGCCGATGCACCATTGCCAAATACAAGGGCAGGTTTGTGATTAAAGGATATCTTCAAGAGGCTGAAATTGATTTCCAAGAAACGTTTAGCCCTATAGTCAAGCCTACTACTATCAGGGTTATACTCACTCTTGCAGTCACCTATGGATGGCAGCTTAGACAAGTCGATATCAACAACGCTTTTCTAAATGGTGATCTTCATGAAGAAATCTATATGAGTCAACCTCTTACTTTTGAAACTCATGGTGATAATCAACCTTTGGTTTGCTAAAGAAGGTTCTATATGGCCTCAAACAAGTTCCTAAAGCTTAGTTTCACAAACTCAAAGAGTATCTAGAAACACTGGCTTTATTCTCTCTAAAGTTGACTTCGTTGTTTATCAAATTTTTGGTGTATTGATCTTGTATGTACTTGTGTATGTGGATGGCAGCATTGTCACTAGAAATCAGTCAGCTAAAGTGGATGTTTTTGTTAAGTCCTTGGATCAACAGTTCTCATTGAAAGATTTAGGGAAATTGTATTACTCTCTCGGCATTGAGGTTTCTTATAGCTCGTCTGGTTTATTTTTAAACCAAAGGAAATATGTTATGGACTTGCTAACAAAATGTAACATGGAGTGTCCAAAAGCCTCTCCTACCCCTATGGTTACTACTTGCAACTTGTCAGCCCAATGTGGAATCCAATTGAGGATGATTCTTATTATCGTAGCATTGTTGGTGCTCTTTAATATATTGCCATTACTCGGCCTGATGTTGCTTTTGTTGTTAACAAAGTGTGCCAATTTATGCGTAAGCCGTTGGACCAATATTTCAACACTGTTAAAAGGATCTTGAGATATTTGCAAGACACTCTTGATTAGGGCATAATCTTCAAAGCTACACCCTGTGTCTCTTTAGTAGGCTACACTGATGCTAACTGGGGTACATATTTGGATGACCAAAGGTCTACAACTGGATTCTATGTGTTTTTAGAAGGAAATCCTATTGCATGGGGTTCCAATAAATAGTAGGTTATTTCTCATTCCATTGTAGAATTTGAGTTTTAGGGCTTAGCTCAGGTTACAGCTAAGCTCATTTAGCTTGAGTCTTTATTAGTTGATTTACATGTTCCTCTTGTTCGACAGTCTACTGCTTGGTGTGATAGCTTAGGAGCAGTTGTAGTATTTGCAAATCTTGTACAACATTGTAAGTTCAAGCATGCTGAACTAGATTTGTTCTTTTTCAGGGAGAAGGTTGCAGCCGACGAACTGGTAGTTGACTATGTTCCAAGACAATATCAAGTGGCTTACATACTCACCAAGCCTTTATCCACACCATTTTTTTGTAAGTTCAGATATGGACTGAGTGTTGTTAGTAAGTTTGAATAACAAAGTTGTTGGACAAAACACTTTAACGAACAAATATATAAGTATAAATAAACAAATATTTATATAAAATAGAATAAATATTTATATTTAAAATATTAGATACGAAAAAAAACAATAAGATTATGAAAACCAAAAATCGAATCAAAGAATCGAGTTTTACTAGATGTTGAGGCCTGTTTTACATAGTTTTCTTAAGACAAATTCGACCGCTCCTATGGTACTTGGAGAAACTTTGGTCGACTGTTTCCCAGAATACAACAACAAGATGACTGATACAATAGCACCTCTATAGTGATCAACGAAGAAACATTGCCTTCATCTACCACAGAAACGTTTGAAAAATATGGAGAGAAAAAGAAGAATTTTCGAGAGCAAAAAAGTTTGATGTGAGTGTCCCACTACAGAATTCTTTAGGCTTTTATAGGCATTCAATATGGTGGAATTTTGGAATTCAATATGTTGAAATTTTGAAAATTTACATGAAAAATTATGCATTAAAAGAGCTTTTATATCAATTTGAATCAAACCAAATCAAATTAAATCAAGATACATGTCTTTTTAAAATAGATTTTGTATAATATTTGCTGAGAAAAAAAATACGTATTAGGCTATCCACAAGCCCTTTTTGAGCCCAATTGGTCCAAACATTTCGCATCACCCATGTTATATAGGTGCACCCCCAACCTCAACAAAATTGGACCTACACCCCCTATATGCAAGGCAAGATTTTAAGTTTAATCATTCAATCATTTTTTAAGTGGGTTATCATATATATATACATATCTCACACTTGGTATTTAACCAACGTGGGATCTAAACTTTTCTTTTTCTCAACAAAACTCACAAGTAGCTTACTTTGAGCATCAATTTCACATTCATCACTCAACCATTTTGAGTGTATGATATACCGTTGTAAAGGTCTCGTGGAGTAGAATATAAAACCATAATTTTATGATTCAACTCTCTTCCTTTATCAATCGAGGATATGCCTCAAAATTTTCAAAAATTACATATTTTCCTACAGTTTGAATAACAAAGTCACCAAGTCCAATATTTGTCTTGTTAAGGAAGCTCGATGATGGGTGACTATTAAGGAATACTAAAAACTGTTGTTAGTTAAATTTGTTAGTAGCAGTTGGAATTAGTTAAGTCAGTTGTAAGTCGATTAATATGACCACGTGCTGTATAAATACATTACTCAAAAGACTAAAGAAATACAAGTTCCGTTTCTTTTTTTGGTATTCGTTGTATACCCAGACATCATTTCCACACTACTTCACAAATTCAATCTTTAATTTCAAATTATTATGCTTTACACCCTCATTATTTTTGAAGCATTTCAAACTACTTAATTTTTTTTATACTATTAAATTATTATATCAAGATTATTTTTTCATAAATACTACTTGGAGAACAATATAAAGACAAATATTTATAAATACGCATAACTTATACTAATTATACGAATCATATAAAAAATATTTAATTACAAAATATATAAAAAAAAATTTCAAACAGAACCACAGTGATAGTTGGCAATAATTCTACGATTTGATTTAAAATATAAAATTATTATGAAAATAATAATAATTGTATAAAATATTAACCTACATAACCACCAAAAAAGTACAACTGAGATTTTGTGAATTCGTTTAAATATTTAAATATTTAAATATTTATAGTATTTGCCACGTATCTTTACTAACTAATGTTTAAAATGAATTTTATTTCAGTTAATTTTCCTCATAAAAATATATCATTGAATACCCATTTATATAAGGATCATCGATATCAATAATTTTTATTATTTTATATATATATATATATATATATATATATATAAACACGTGCACAATTAGTCCAATTTTAAATTCTTTTCTTAATTCTAACTTCTTATATATGATTTTTAATATCCAATATTAGAAAATATTAATATGCGTTTCAAGTCAATAAAATTTAAATTTTACACACACTCTTTTTTTTTAATTATTGAAAAATGAATTTCATATAATATATGTTATAGGTCAATTTTGGCCCATTTACATTAAACCCCATGACTCATGACCCATTTATATTTTTACAAACCCAACAAATTGAACCCAAACTAAACCTACCCAATATATATCAACCAACCCTTACCCACTAACCTTACAAAACCATTAACCCACTTAAACCTCAACCTAGCCCAAAGCCTAAACTAACCTAAACCCAAAGCCCCTAGCCCAACTATAAACCCTAGACCAAATCAGAAAACAGAAAAAATAAAAAAAAAAACCTAATCACCCCACTTGTGCTCCCACTTGCGCCACAACCCTGCAGCACCGGCCACCTGCCCTCAGCGCCCCCATGCCCTCTGACTCACCTGCTTCACCGTCCCATCTCCCTTACCGCTACCTGCAAACAACAGCAACAAGAGGATAGTACTAGTGCAGAATAGAAAAGAAAAGCAAAATGTATGGCAAATCGGCTATAAAAGCCAATCTCTGGAAAACGGAAAAAGGGAATTTTTTTTTCTATTGAAATGAGCATTTAAACAAAAAATATGGATCTTTGCAACATAAAAAAAAAACAGAAGAACAAACCAAACTAAAATACCAAAAGTCAAAAAACGAGAAGTTCAAGGTGATTTTATTTCTTTTCTTCTTTCTTAACTTTGATTTTATTCTCAAATATGCACACATATTAAGAATACAAAAAATATAAAAAATATAAAAAAAACAAAAAAAAATATATACCTTTAGCAATTTCCACGGCGGCCCTGCACGGCGGGGCGATGACCGGACCAGGATCGGCGCTGGAACCCTAGCAGAGAAAAAAATCAGCCCCTCTCTTTTTTTTTTCCTCAACATGCAGAAATGAAATTTTTTTCGAAATTTTTTAACTTTTATAGGGGTTTGGAACGGCGTCGTTTTGGACCCTGCATTTAAGCACTGAAACGGTGTCGTTTCATCATGGATCGGGTCGACCCGACCCGACCCGCTAGGATCCGCGTGTTTTTTTAATGGAGGGGTTATTTGCGCGTTTAACCCCTCCGCTTTTTAAATGTTTTGCAATTAAGTATTTCATGTTTTTTAATTTGGCCAAGTAATTCTTCGCAGTTTTCAATTTAGTCCCCTTACATGCGCTGTGTTTTGAGGGAGAGGAAATATTGCTGTTTCAGTCCCCCCACGTTTCACGCGTGTTCAAAATAGTCCTTTTTCTTTATATTTATTTCAATTTCGCCCCAAATATTTTTTTAGCTCAATTTAATCCTTTTTTAGTTATTTTACTATTTGAGTTAATTATTTTAGTATTATTATTTTAGTATCTATTATTAATGTCATCACTATTATTAGCCCTAGTATTTATTTTAATTAACATTCATATATATATATATATATATGTTTTGATATAGTATTAAGTTATCTTTGTTTAACCTTTTATATATATATATATAAATTATTTTTCATGTTTTATTATTATCATTATTATTTTATGTATTTCTATATTATGTTAACTTTATATGTCATATTTTACTATTATATATACATATATTATTATTATTATGTCATATATATCATGTAAATATTTTTAATACTATATTATGTATATATTTCTACTATATTATGTGTATGTTCTTAAATATTGTTAGTTATATCTTTATATTATTATATATATATTTTTAAATACTAAATCAAGTATGCATATATTATATACGATTTTTCCTTAAAAATTATATTATATGTATTTAAATACTAATATTATATATATATGTTTTCCATGTAAGTATATATGTTTATGTATATGTAGTATCATTAATTTTCTTTATTTGTTTTTATTTTCACATGTACACTGTTGTTTATACATTCTTTTATGAATATTATTCGTTAGTATTTTACTATTACTATTATTAGTATGTATATTTATTTTTATTCCTATTATATTATTAATATTAGTACATATTTTATTATATGCGTATATATACATTTTTATAATATTATTTTCATATATCATTATATTCATTATTGTACTTATTATTTTCATATTATTATTTGAATATATATATATATATGTGTATGTATTTACATAGTATATGCATAGTTTTTATATATTTATCATTTCTAATAAATATTATATATTTTATATGTTAAATATTATATATTTTATATGTTATGTATGTATTTTAATGTTATTATTTGCATAGGTTTCTTATACTATTCCATGAGTATATTTTTGTATCATCTTATGTATATATTTTCAAATATTATGTTATATATATATATATATATATATGTATATAATGTAAATTTTTATACCATATTATGTATATACGTTAGTATCATAGTTATATATTTTTATATGATCTTATGTACATATATTTGCATGCATATATCTACTTTTATATATTATGTATATACATTTTTTTATTATATATGTATATATTTTTACTATATTAGTTAGTTTTTTATACTATCTCATGTGTACCTTTTGAATGCTATGCTATGTATATATTTTAAACACTCTATTTTTATATATATTATATGCATATTTCAATACTATTATTATGTACAAATCGTTAATATATATACGTATGTATATAGGTAACGTTATTAGTGTTTTCAATATTATGTTTCTATCACTTCGCTTATTGTTATTATCATGTTTAGTATCATATCCATTACTTTTGTTTTTTTTTTATTATCACATATACATTGTTAATGCTTTATATATTATTCGCTTCATATATTCTTAACTTTTCATTATTATTTGCCTGTTCCAAATTTAGCATATTAGTTCACATCTTATTCCAACATCAACATTAGTTTTCTTTTTACTTTATTTTTATCTAGAAATATTTTCATTCATGTTTTTAAATTAATTTTAATAAATAAGGCAACGCGCCGATTTAACATTAAGCCGTTGATTTCATCGCTATGTTGGGTGAATATCATCGGCTCGTGTTAAAAACGGAACGTCCTTCTCAAAAGAAACCAAAACTTGAAACTTCCCGCGTTTTATTTAGATCACATTTAGTGTTACGTTGAACTTGCAATTTTGAAAATTAAGACAACACTTGTTTAATAAGAAGCCAATTTTGGGCGTTACGAGGGTGCTAATACCTTTCTCGTGCGTAACTGACTCCCGAACCCAATTTTTTCTCTGAATTTTGACGTAGACCTAAACGCAGCCTTCATTTTTGTTCAAGAATCAGTTTTCTTTTCAAAAAAGATGATTTATTAGGTGTCCGATCACTCTTAGAAAAAAGATCGGTGGCGACTCCCTCTTTATTTCAAAATCAAACTTCAGTCTTCAAAATTGCACTACATCGCCACAATTAGCGACCAAGCTAAAATTTTTACGTCGCTACAATATATATTAAATACTTCTTTCTTTAATAGATAAATGAAAAATATATTAAAGATATTATTTCATACAGGTTAATTTATTAATTTAGTTACTAATTGTATTTTTCTTTTTGAACGAGTTAATTTTTTATGTAATTTTCTGTCTACTAATTTATTTTACATAATATTTTCCTTTTTTAATCTTTAAATTATATTCTAACTTTTTTTTTAAGAGTAAAGTTAAAATTATAATTTGGAGTAACATCAAATGTTTATTTTAAAATTCAACGTTTTATTCTTATTTTATATTGAATATAATTTAAATTAGCATCATTAAAAAAATTACATATTTATATCGTTTTTAATTTTTAATAATATTATTTATGAAATGTTATAAATTTTATACGTATTTCATATAATATATTTTAATTAATACATATAATCAACTTATACATCGTATAGAGAAAAAAAACTAGTATATATATACACTATAACAATTTAAAGGTAGAATTAAGAAAAGCATTATAATGTGGCACAATTAAAAAACTGCCATTTGGCACGTTAATTATTTGTCATGTGTTTTTATTAACCAAAGTTTAAAAAAAAAATTATTTCAGTCTAATTTTTTTTTTATAAAAATATATCAACATTAAATGCACATTCATATAACAAGAATCATATATGTTAATAATTTTTACTATAATTAATTTAATTATAAAGCAAAAATATAAATATGTACACACTTAGTCCAATTTTAATTTTTTTTGTTAATATTAAATTCTTATATATGATTTTTAATATCCAATGTTAGAAAATTTAAATTTTACACATTCATTCATGCACTCATTTTTATAATTATTAAAAACTGAATTTCATTTATAATATATATCAAATATTGGTTTCTATAATAAATAAATGAGAAAGAAATTATTGAAATCATATAGATTGAGTTATACATTTAGTTACCAATTGTATTTTTTATACAATTTTTCTTTATGCAATTTTTTATTTAATAACTTAATTTACATAGGTTTTTTTTCTCTTTTAATTTTTAAATTATATCTTAGCTCTTTTTTAAGAGTACTGCTAAAATCATAATTGAGAGTAATATTTATTTATTTTAAATATTAATTTTTTGGTCTTAATTTATATTAATTATAAAAATTAATTATTTTTACTTTTTCCACAATATTATTTATGAAATGTTATAAAATTCATATCAATTTATAATAAAATAATTAATGCATACAAGAAAAAAAAGTAGTTTTAGTATAAGAATAAAAAATAAATTTAGTGAATTATAGATTAAATAATTAAACTTGATTTTGATTTTTTTATAATAAAATAATACCTAACTAATTACATAAAAACATTATGAAAAGAAAAACCATCCTTAGACTTATCTATCTCAAAAAAAAGTGCAAACCTCTTTGGGCAAATCATCTTTTCCGATTAAGGCTTGTTTAGTCAAGTAATTCACATCTTGATTCTGTTTTCTTGGAATGTACCGCAAAAACCACTGATTTTCCTGAGCTAAGATACTTTGGATTCATCTAATCAAAGCTGAGTTCAAGTCGGTGGAATTGCTTCCAAGTCTTAACTCAATTGGTATGGACATTATTGTTAATGCAAGAGAATGTGAGCCCGAGTGTGTTGAAACACATTATCCTCCTATTTAGGGGTTGGGGAGGGGTTATGGATAGTTCTAAGTATTGTGTCAAAAATGACAGAAATGAGATTGTTAAAAAAAAAAAAAAAAACTTATCTAAAAGTTAGTTATTTTATTTTTTCGAAATAATTTATTTTTATCATAGGAAGAAGGGGAAGGAATTCAGAGGGTTTAATTTATATAGACCATAATAATAGCATTTATGTAGAAAACAACAATGTAAAATAATTAAATGTATTCAATTTGAGGAATATTTGGTATAGCAATTTGAACAAGTATTTTTTAAAACTAATCCTACATATTTCTCAATTCTTAATTAACCTAAAAATCAAACACGTGTTTTATTTTCAATGATTCTAACTTATTCCTATGAAATTGTTTATTTTGGTAGAAAATTATTGGTTGCTTTATTTAGTAAAAGGGAAAAAAAATACATATGGTAAATGGAGTAAAAATATTGACAACTCTATTTCCTTTTAAATATATTAAAAATCCTACACCATTTTCTTAATTTGAAATATGACTAACCTAATATAAATAAAAGGTCCCGACTCTCTTAATCGAAAATTTTTTCATCACATATTATTTAATAATAAATTTTAAAAATAATAATTTTAAATAATATTCATCACATTTTATTGAAAACATTCAATATTAATATTTTAATAATAAATATTTATTACAATTATAAATATATTAATAATAAATGTTTTGTAGTATAAATGTTAAAATATATTATGAGGCTCTACGTACTCTTCACAAATTTGCAATTTAATCTCTGTACTTTTATTTTCAAGAATTTAGTTGCTCTACTTTTCAGATTTGAAAATCAAGTCTAATTTTTAATGTTGTTAATTTTTTTTTTGTCAATTTTGTTGACATCACATTTTTAAATAAAAAATACTCACTTGTAATCATGCAACTAAAAAATAACGTTGTAATGAACCTGAATTTAACAAAATATTTTTAATATATGCAAAAAAATGTAAAATATAAAATTATAGATATAAAATAAACTCAATTAAACAATTAAAAGATAAGGAAATTTAGAATGTATGTTTGTTTCATTCAAAACAAATTTTATAATATATTTTTAAGAAATCTATCAAACAACAGAAAATATTTTACACAAATTATCCAAACACTAAAAAATATTAACTTTTTCAGAAAAAGTAAGTCATTCTCTAGAACTCACTTTCAATTAAACAAATGGAGCTTTAAAATTCTAAAATAATAATAAGTATATATAAAATAAAATTATATTTTAACCCCTTTAAAATTTTGTAATTTAATTTTGCCCCCCTCCCTCATGCTTCATCCCTTAATCAAGTCATGCATGTTATTAGTATATCTTACATATAATTTAATACATAAATTTGATGTTGTGTTATTAGTATTCCATGCATTCCGTTTGACACAAATTTTAAAATTAATTCAAATTAAATTCAAAAATAAATGTGAATTATTTTAAATAGGGAATCACTTAATTTTTTTATTTTTTGTTTTTGTAAAAATATTATTATACACCTCATTATTTCAATTTTTTAATTAAATTATTAAAATTTTACTTTTTGCTTTTGACTTTTTTATATCTATAAAATTATCAATATTCTTGTATCTTTAAAATCAAAACTATAGATGTGAAATGTGAATGGGGTAAAAGAATTAATAGGTTTTATTACCTATGTCTTTTGGGAAAGAATTAATGGTTTTATTATAATGTTTAATTTGGTTTTCAACTATTAATTCATATAAATTAATATTGTGTTTTGGATTGATGAAAAAAAAAAAAACCCAAAGGTTGAAATCTTTTTCAGGTGGTGTTTGGTAGCTGGGAAAATGTTTGGAAGATGAGTTGAGGAGGTTGAAAAGTATTGGAGTTAATGCGTAATCTAAGTTAGAATTATCTTCTCATATGATGATGTGGTAGTGTTTAAAATCCTCCTTATTTCCTTTGAAATAACTAAATTTTAATACACGAGATTTATTCTCTTATATATCATTTAAATTTTCCTAAAATACACACGTTTTATTAAGTAGTATTATTTTTATAAAATATTTATATTTAAATTGAATCATACAACTATTACCATCTATCCTTGTGATTGTCTTTTCAAATTTATTTTATTACAAATTTTAACCATCTGTATTGTTTTCTTTTACTTATATTTTTACAATTCATTTAATTATCAACACTTTTATATAAAAATTATTAACAAAATTTTATATAAAAATAACACATGTTACTAACATTTATCAAATTAATATTATATTAAAAATATAATAAAATTTAATTAGATTAAAATAAAGAAAAGATAATTATAAAATTATAAAAAAATCAAATATTAACATTTTTTACATTAAAACAACCTAATTTAAAAATATATAAAATAAATAATCTCTAAGAAATTATTAATAATATTATTTAAATTATAATATATGAATTTTTATTAATTTAATATTAAATATTAAATAACATTAATGTAATTGATTCTAAATTAATTAAATACTTCTAAAAAATATTTTGTAATTACATTACTTTTTCAATTCATTAATAATTTTTTTTTAAAAAAATTACTAAAAAAACCAATATTATAAATTTAATATACATATTGTAGGTAAGTAGAAACTAATTTTAGAAGTATGATATTTGTGTCATACACTCATCTCTAATTCAAATATTTCTTGCATTAAAATGCATGTCAGTAAATTGGAGGAAGAATCAAAAGTTAAAACGGTAACACATAATCGAAATAGTAAAAACAGTTTTGGATGGGTAACAAACCAAAACTGATTAAAAACTTGAAAATCTATTTTTATCATTGATTTTTTTCTAACTTTTAATATTCTATATATATTTTTAAAAATTTCTTTTTAATTTCTTAAAATATTTAACTTCCGATCTTATATTTACAACATTGAAAACCATCCATGACGCTTACAAGTGTTGATCAAATATCAAGTCTATCACAAATCTTTCATAATTTGGAATGGCTAATTCTGCCATGGAACTCAGATTCTTAATTTTTATTTTTCCATTAGGACCGAACAATGAACTAAAATTTCACTATTATCATTACAAAACATCATAGGATAATGTTCCTTGCATACTTCAAGGAAACACACCCCTATGACTACAACAAATAAAAACTCACCCACACTTTAAACTTATTTTAATTGATCTTTCTGCAATCAAGCCTTATCTCTCCATTGGTACCAGTCAAGGGGTTTATGTTCCCCATCTTTATCATGGCCTTTGCGAAGCTATTAAAGAATTGGCTTTGGCTGCTTGCAAACCTGTTGACAATGGCCACAGTTTCAGCCCCTTTTGTGGAGAACAGTTCTTGGTCGGTTTGAAGCAGTCCCCTACGGTTTTGAAGATTCAAAAAGTACTTGTTGTCGAACGTAAGCGAAGTTTGCTCGTCGAGATCGATCAAACTCGTGACGTCTCCGCCTTTGGGACATAGTTGTCCAAGTGTTTTCGCGTATGTCCCGTTGAGGGTCGGGTCAATTTTCCCTGATACGTTATTGAAATCGTAGAGGCGGTCCATGAATGCAGCATTAATAACAATAAACATACCAAGGAAACAGGGTTGAAATCAAGTCCCATGCTCTTGAACAGGGTTGCAATATTGGCAAGGCTCTCATGTCCGGTGGGGATGGTTCCAGTTCCTTCCCGGTGTGCGGTCCGACTATCCCTTCTTCCTAGTGGGACTTTCCATGTTGGACCTCCACCCTGCAAACCAAACACACTCTTCAAATAACATTGTTCTACTTCTAATTGGATCAATACAAAAGATCAGCAGCATTAATAACAATAAACATACCAAGGAAACAGAAATTTGAGCAGCCAGGGCCAAAATATCGGCACACGAGACGACGCGAGGGCAAGCTTTCTCCAACGCTGTTTTGATATCATCGATAACAGCATATCCATCCGTCGAAAGGTTCGGGGTTGCTGTTTTCTCACTGTCCGTACCGTTCAGCAGTAGCGAGGCATCGCAACCCTGCAAGTACACCGTTAGTGCATGCATGTAAATACATTTTGGTATGAGCTATATATATAATGGGGCAAATATTGTGTTGTTACATGGACGAAACAATCATGAAAGTGAAGGCGAACGAGCTTGGGAAATATCCAAATGTCATTTTGTTCAGCTTGCTGCAGCACACTCCGAACAATGCTGGACACATTGGGGCAGGTTTTGGCGTAATATGTGGCACTGAGTTGAGCATTAGATGCCCCCACCATCATTGCTAGCAGGAAAAGGGAAGTAATCATTTGAAACGAAGACATTCTTTTTTTAAAAAGATGGATTATTATTTGAAAGGAAATTGAGGTATTGTAAGAGACTCCAAAGAAGATCCTTTATATAGAGGTATTCTCATAGCTGGGGTTGCAAGTTGCGCATTTGAGCATATCTGGCATAGGGCAGTGTGAAACATTATTATTTTGATATGATTCTTTGATCACCTTATCAATAATAATGCAGACGCGTGATTGTCATCTCTTTTTTTATTCTCGACTTTGAAATCCAAGATCCAAAGTTCTTGCGTTTTTTCTTTTTTAAAATAACATTTTTACACGTTTTGTATATCAAGAGCTAAATGATGTTCCACTTCACTTAATGGCCTCACATTGTGTACCTATGGGTTTTACTTTTGGTTTTAATTAAATCTTCCCAACTATTCTAGTTACTAGTTCCATTGTGTTTTTCAATGTTGATTTTTTTCATTATTTAGATTTATTGATTGTAATTATGATTATATTTATATTCGGATTTCAACTCTAAAAAAATTTAATTTTATAATTTTTTATTTTCTTTTTAAATTTTTTAATTGTACATTTTGGGTTAAAGGTTTAGCTTTTAAGAATTTAGTTTATAAAAACTTTTTTTTAGTCTTTTTTAATTTTGATATTGAACAAACTAATCTTTTTTTTTAAATTAGAGTAATTTAATCCACATTAATTTCAAAAGTAAACAACTAAGGACAATTAATTATATCAATTAACTTTTTTCCGTCAATTGTACGTAATTTTTATTGATATAATAAAAATTTGAGCTTTTAATATTTATATATTCTATCAATTTAGTCCTAATTTTAAAAAAAATGTATATAATTTTGAAAGTTCTAAAACAATCAAAAGAATTTATAACAAAAACTTTATCTTCAAAATTATATATATATAGACAAAATGTATAACTTTTAAGGGTTAAATTTGTTATTTACCAATAAAATAATGTAAAATTGACAAAAAAATATAATTTCTGTTATAAAATAAAGAGAGATGGGGAGAATAAAGTATAAAGAAAATATGAAAGCAACAGAGAATGTACTTTATTTATAAAAAAAAAAGGTGATGATAATGCTTCATCAGAGTCTCTATTTATAGGCATAAGAAGTATAAAAGAAGTAGAGATCTAATTCTAATAAGTATTAGAATTTAAATTATATTAAAACTTTATCTTAATCATGATTGACATCCACTTAATGAGATATTTATAACACTCCCCTTTGGATGTCCATTGGTTGATAATGTGCCTCGTTAAAACCTTATTAGGAAAAACCTTATGGGATAAAAACCTAACGAAGGAAAAAGAGTACACAATCTATAATACGCATAATATATTGCCTCATTAAAAACCTTATCAAGAAAACCCAATGGGACAAAACCTCGATTAAGGGAAAAAGAGTACAACACGTATTTACTCCCCCTCATGAAAACATCTCATATTGTCTCATATTTTACGTATTCAATCTTGAATACTAGTTTTTCAAATGACTATTTGAATGTTTTTTATAAGCATTTATATTACCATTTTTTTAAAAGTCATGAGTGAGGGAAATTTGGGAAAATATATTTTGATCTCTTAAGGAGATTCAACAATAATCATAACAAACTTTAATTATGATTCTTATATAAAAATACAAATATGTATTTTAGATCATTTTATAATCCTTCTTCAACTACTCGAATTTACCACATATATTCAAATTATTTCAATTCATATAAATGAATAATTTCCCGAGAATTTCAATACTCTTCTAGCATTCTAAATCCTTCAAGGATTTTAATATAAACTTTACTATATAGGGATTTATAAATGTTGTAACAACAACCATTAGACGCAAGTTAAATCTTTTATGAATTGTCAATTTAATAATATATCTAAAGGTTATTGCATCCACCACAAAAGAATATTATATCTTTTCATAATCAATACCAGTACTTAGCGAAAAACTTTATATTTTTATTCCGCTTTTGCAAAACTACTTCATTTGCACCCACATTGGCTTTATACCTTTAGATATTTGGACTACTGGTCCAAAAACTCCTCGAATTTAATTGTACTTGAGTTACGTCTTTCTATTTTGATTAATTTATTCCATATCTATATTTCTCAATAGATTTATTCAAGATCCTCCTTTTATTTCATTATTTCAATAATAATATTGCATGCAAAATCATTGTTGGCCACTTTTATTATTCGGTTCCACATTTTTTCGAATTGACATAACTTATCGAGATCTCTTATTTTCATTATTTTAAAATTTAGTTTCAGGTATCTGAATCTCTTCTGAAATTTTACTTATTAGTTATATCTTGGGTCTCTTCTGGAGCACCCGTCTCCACTATATGACCATCTACAAGAATTTTTCATATTTAGAACCGATCAATCTATATAACACTTGGTTATTTTCATTAAGTTTGTAAATACATCTAACAGTTAACTTGTAATGAGTTATCTTTATTAAAATTCTAGTTCAATTACTCACTCCCCTAACTCATTACAAGTTATTGTTTTTCTTCTCCTAATGTTGGGAAAACTGACAACTCATGTCACAATTAAATCTCGAATTAATTGCTTAAAAATATTATAAGGAGACTCATATAAATATACATTCTCAAAATTTTATTATGAACCGTGCGTTGTGGTGGAGTAGTTGGAACATATACTGCACATCTAAAAATTTTAAGATGGGAAATATTTGGCTTTTGACCAAAAATAAATTGTAATAGGGAGTATTTATAATTTATTGGCTTGATGCGTACAACATATAAATCAATACAATCTCATGTTGAAATAGAAAGTTTTATTCTCATAAATAATGATTTAGCTATTAGTTGAAGACATTTGATAAACAATTCAGCTAAATTATTTTGTGTGTAAACATGAGCTACAGGATATTCAACTTTTATCCCAATTGACATGCAATAATCATTGAAAACTTGGGATGTAAACTCACCAACATTAGCAAGATGAATTGTTTTAATTGCATAATCTGAAATTAATCATTTAAATAAGTAATCTCGCAAACGACAGGTTGCTAGTTGATAACACATGTAATTATTTTGTAGATGCATCTACCAAAATCATATAATATCAAAACCATCCACATAGTGGATGAATGAGCCCATATTCATTTCAGAAATACAAAACATTAAATCTCAACTTTAGCTAGTGAGTTTCTAAGAAACAATTTTTATTGAGAACAAGCAACAAATGAGAATTCTTTAAATTAAAAAATCTTCTGGTTCTTTAATGAATGTCCATATGAATTCTCAATTAATTTTTGCATCATATACGATCCAGGATAGTCTAACTGGTTACACAAAGTAGTAAACGCATTTGTATTAGTAAACTTCTAGCATGTGTTTCAATTGTACTAAATTGTAACAAATTGATAATTTTATTATCATTCCTTTTAATTTGTATCCACATATAAGTACTATTGTGGCATTTACTACTGGAAATGTCTAAATCAATATGAAGTCTATAATGCCACCAAGTCAATAAATATAATTTCCAAATAATTGTATGCAATATTCGCTTCAGGGAATATGCCAAAATCTTCAAATGTCCAAAAATCTATTAATAGCAAACTTTGAGTGTGAATCTTATTTTCTATGTGTATAACATGTACATAACCAATGACTTTTCATACATAAGTTTTCTCTCTTGTAAGTTTTCATCAGTAATATTTTACCACGTAATTTTAATTGAGAACTTATTCTGAATACTGTAGAGTTATACTCACAGTTTTTAAAAAATACTTGTAACTTTAGATGCATCCAACCATAATAAGCTTTAGATAGAATTATCATATTCTATTGCTCATGAGTAGATCTTTCACGGTCAAATATTTTACTTTTAACCTTTTAATAGAGATGATGATAAAAGAATATCATAAAGATTATAAATTAATAACTTAATCCTCTTTATTTTTTCATATGAAATATAATATTTTTCTCATTCACAATCTCAATATGAGATCCATTATAAATAACTTTTAAAAGTAATGCATTAACCATCACAAATTTTGTGCTTTTTAGATAGTGATATATTAGCTCTTCTAGAGCTTTCAACTAATTTTATACTATCAAATATTGGAATAATATTTGTTTGTTTCAATACTAAATAAGATAAATATTTTCTATCTATAGTGATAGAATTCATTCCTACATTTTCATATCCTTCCTCAAAAAATATTAACAGAAACAAAATATTTGGGCATACGCCACATATGTGGCCAATAATATTTCATATCACATATTGATAACATAAGTTATCTTTATCCTTTAAAGATTTATCTTAAGAACTCTCATTGTTATCTTATTTATTACTATGTTCCCACTTTTAGTGGTCCATTAGTATATCTTTTATTTTTTTTATATTTACATTCACTTCGGGGAATGCAACAAATCTAGTAGGACGGACTTATAATCATCCCAATAGATTCTTTATTTCATAATCACCATCGCAAACATGCGTGAGATTTCAAATCAAAATCTATCTATACATGTTATCATGATTAGTCTCTAATTATAATAAACAATAAATAAAAGATAGTAAAATATATCTGAAGATCTTTAACATCATCGTCATCACTAGAAGGTATGAGATAGTTCCAAAATATTCTTGATTTCATATGGATAACGATATCAAATCTTTCATCATCCTTAAGAACAAAAAGTAAAATAAGTTAATCAAAACAATGATAACATATAATGAAAGAAGAATGAAAAATAATAATCAGATATGAAACATTAAATAAAAGAAACTTCCTATAAAAACTTTGCACCTTGCTGTCAAAGAAATTGAAAATCATGGAGGATAAATTTGATCGTCGATAAAAGGAACTATCACTTTGAGCAAAATCTGCTGATAACGTGTTATAAAATAAAGAGAGATGGAGAGAATAAAGAACAAAGAAAATATGAAAGCAATAGAGAATGTACTTTATTGATCAAAAAGGGTGATGTTAATGCTTCATCAGATTCTCTATTTATAGGCATAAGAAGTATAAAAGAAGTAAAGATCTAATTCTAATAACTATTAGAATTTAAAGTACATTAAAATTTTATTTTGATCATGATGAACATCCACTTAATAAAATATTCATAACAATTTCATAATTTTTTATTTTCTTTTTAAATTTTTTAATTGTGCATTTTGGGTTAAAGGCTTAGGTTTTAAGAATTCAGTTGATAAAAATACTTTTTTTTAGTCTTTTTTTAATTTTGATATTGAACAAATTAATCCTTTTTCAAAAAATTGGAGCAATTTAATCCACGTTAATTTCAAAAGTAAACAACTAAGGACAATTAATTATATCAATTAATTTTTTCCATCAATTGTACGTAATTTCCATTGATATAATAAAAAATTGAGCTTTTAATATTTACATATTCTATCAATTTAGTCCTAATTTTTTTAAAAAAATGTATACAATTTTGAAAGTTCTAAAATAATCAAAAGAATTTATAACAAAAACTTTATCTTCAAAATGTATAACTTTTAGGGGTTAAATTTGTTATTTACCAATCAAATAATGTAAAATTGACAAAAAGAAATTGATGTTGTGATCAATTGTCCTTATATGTTCACTTTCAAAATTTGAAAAAATTAAATTACTTCGATTTTTTTTAAAAGATCAATTTATTCAATATTAAAATTAAAAAGAGTGATAAATTATTTTTACTAAGTCAATTCTATCATAGAAAGAAATATGATGTGAGAGATTATGCATTAATAGTTTTATGCAACATCAAGTTAGGCGAAAAAGTATGATGGTTAATCAGTAGCAACGGTCACAAAACAAAGTGTTGCTTGCTTGCATAAATTGATGTATTCAGCCCATTCTATGTTTCTTTACCAAAATTTGGTTCCTTATCAGTATTTTTGTTTTTATAATTTCGCTTTTATCCATTAAAATCATTGTTGCCTAAGCTCCAAGATTATGAATTTACACATCATGCATGGACTAATTATTATTATTTTTACTCTCAATCAATCAGATCATACGTATACAAAAAAGATTTTAAAATTAAATTAATGATGCAATAACATTTAGTTCATCGATTATCTATAAAATTATACAATATTAATCCCACAAAGGTATATGTATATATATATATATTATAGGCATACTTTTGTTAATTAATATAATGAGATATGAGTTTATATTTTAATATAATGAATCACATGTTGAAACCTCGTTTTTAGAAACCCTTAATGCAAACATAAACAATAGAAATTTTATAACAATAAATTAAATTTATTCCTAGGTGGCAATCACATGGTTATACCTAAATTATTATAAATTGGTGATAAAATTTTATTTAAATAAAAGGACCAACTCTAGGGATTTTATAATAAAAAAAAAAAAAATTCTTCATCCATAATCAATGTTTTCCGTCTCAAAGTGGAAGACTTGAGAGGCAGCTACTGGGTAGCTTCTCACATTAGATGCCATAGCTGCAAAATTTGACCAATTGGCACCTTTTCTTCCTGCTGACATGGAATTGGTAGACTTAGAACCACATATAATGTGCGTGTGAACAAGGCTTCATGTTCCTTTTATGTCACCGACATGTACGTATATATCTATTTTTTTAATAAGCTGAAAAAAAAAAGCTTTTTTAATTATCTAGTTAGAAAATGGTTTTTTTATATTTGTCATTTTTAATATATATTAGGGATAATAGAGCGGGACTGAGATAGATACTAGTAAGATCATCGTTTTATTATTAGTCTATTTTTCTCGCTCCCATCCCTTTTTGTCTGAGCCAGGGGCGGAACATCACGAGGGACAGAGGGTGCCTTGTAAAAAAGATTAAATAATTTTAGATTGCTCCCCCAACAAATAGAAAAATAAGAAAAAATTACAAAAAGAGAGATATTGGTTGCTAGTTTACTCCTATTACGTGTCTTTTCCTATTTTGACAAAGAAGCTTCTAGTGGTCTCCCTAAGGAAGTTCTGTTTCCCCTCCAAACTCAATTAAATAAAAAATGAAAGAAAATTTTACAATCTCCAATACTCCTTTAGACAACAGCAGAAGCAGATGAACTGAAGAAAACTCCAGAGTTAAACGCAATGAACCAAGAAGGATGAAGAACAATAAATTCGATACTCCTATTTTGATTTACGAAATTTGAGAAAACAAGTTTGAGAGTTGGTTATACACGAAAAAGAATTAGTATCCTAACAACGTCCAAAATTGATACCTAATTGATTAATTTATATCTTAATGTCGAAAATTTGAAAAGATTTTAAAATACAATCCCATTTAAAAAAGTTTGGATAACTCGAAGTAGATATTGAGATTCTCTTGTTCCGAAGAAATAAAATATCATATCCAGCACGTTAGGATACGACATTTCAAACCCTCGATACCAAGATCACCCATGATTTCCAAAACATGCAATTAAAATGATATTTAATTATTTGGTCAAATAGAAAATCAAAACCCAATACATTAGGGCACGATTTTTTAAATTTCTAAACACGAAATATTACCTTGTTTAAAAAACTTTTGAATAAAATGCAATAATTAAAAGAAATGCATTCTTTATTTAAGACGTTGATTTGTTAATAAAACCATTACACCAATAAAATATAGAATACAAATGCTAAATGATAATTTACGGAAATTGCACAACATGCTAACTTTCAGTGCTAATATAAACGATTAAGAGAAAATGTAATAACAACATAACTAATATCTCAAATAGAACAAAAACAATGTCAACGCTGGCATAAAAAGAATGATAAAATATTAAAATTTCAATAAAAAAATAAAGTAAATAACGGTAAATATATATATATATATACATAAAATAAAGGCTAAGAAATAAAATGAGACTTTATATAAAAGAAATCAAATATATATAAAATAAAGTATGTAAAATTAATGATATATAAAAATAGATAATTAACAAAACAATTTAAAAATATGGTGAAGTTTACAATGGATAATATATATATATATATATATATATATATATATATAAAAGATAAAACATTAAAAAAGAAACTTGAGTAAATAGCAAAGCAATTAAAAAAATGAATAATAAAATAAATTTTAAAAAGAATAATATATACACGTGCGTGATAATATAAAGTAAATAATATATGTTTAAAATAAATAATAATTGTAAATAAATAATAGATCGATATAAAAATAAAGAATACAATAAATTTTAAATTACAAAAAATTAAAAATTATATAATATACATAAAAGATAATATTTGATGAATAAAATAATATATAATAACAAAAAGAACAAAATGATTTTAAATAAACAATACACAAAATATTAAAATAAATAAATAAATAACAAATATATAAAAAAAGATTAAAATCCAACAAACTAGGGACTAAATCAAAAGAAAAATAAAATCGAGAAAAAAAACAAAGAAATATGCGTGCAATGACCAAAATATAATGCGCGTAAAAGCGCGGGGACCAATTGGGATATTAATCCCTGCTCCCAAAACGCAGCGTTTAAGTACGGATTAAAATGAAACTGACACAAAATTCCTAGGCAAAATTAAAAAGTAAAAGGGAATGAACAAGGGCCTAATCAAACAGCAGCGCAAAAGGGAAGGGCTGACTGTGCAAATAACCCCTTTTAACAAAACACGTGGATCCTTCTAGGTATTCGGATCGGGTTGCACGGGTCAGCACAAAACGGTGCCATTTCAGCACCTAAGTTCCAAAGATTCAAACGGCGCCGTTTTATTAGTTATTTTAAAACCCAAAAAAAAGCTCATTTAAACTTCATTTTTGCTACTTCTTAAAAACAAAGGATTTTCCATCTTTGAACCTCCCCTTTTATTGCTCTTCTTCAACAGATCAAAGAGAAGCAGTTCAACCGCCATTTTGAGCCAAATTTCGACTTCAGAAAAGGTTTCTCCAGTGCCGCGACGGTGGATTCAGGTAAAATCTTTCTCCTTTTCCTTTTTTATATTTTTGTATGTATGAAAAAAAAGAATAAAAAAAGAATGAAATGAAGCAATAGAATATCAAAATAAAAAAAAATCACCTTCAAAAATTTTAGATCCAAAATTTTTTTGATCTTCCTCTATATTTCTTTTTTTCTTCCTCCCTTTTACAATCGTTGTATCCGGCCTTTTTATAGCCTAAAATAAAATACAAAAATTCTAATTTTCATTTTTCTTTGATTTTATTTGTTGTATATTGGTTAATCTGTGCATGGAGGCTACGTGGGACTGCTTCGGCACGAAAGTTTCTCTCAGTTTTGGGCCGCTCGAGCCTGTAAGAGTTAGGAATTGTTTTTCTTTTAAATGGGTTAGGGTTTAGCTGCAAAAAGTTGGGCCATTAGGTTTAGTATTCTTTTGGGTTTGTTAGTTCATTGATTTTTTTTATTTTGGTTTTGGTAGGGGCCCGGGCAGAAATTGGGCCTTACAGCTGCCCCTCTTTGCTCATTGTCATATAATGAGAATAGAGCAAAGACTCCAAAGAGGGCCAATTTTGCCCGATCTTGCCTAATCTTGACTTCTTTGGTGTTCCTCTTTTTCAGGTAGTCTCACTTCAGTCTACTCCACTGCAACTTTAGGGAGATAAAACTTACTATCTTCTGCTCTACTGCAACTTCAGAGAGATAAGATTTGTTTATTTATAGCTTTAATCTGTTCCACTGCAACTTCAGGGAAATAAGATTCGCTATTTCTAGTTTGCTCCATTGCAATTCGAGGAGACAAGATCTACAATTTTCATCATCAGTCTGCTCCCTTGCTACCTTAGGGAGATAAGGCTGGTGGCTAAAATCAGCTCTCATGCTACATCGAGAAGATAAGATTGACCATCTTCGATCTGCTTCACTGCTACTTAGGGAGATAAGATTTACAATCCTCAGTCTGCTTCCTTACTATCTCAGGAAGAAAAGACTACAATCTTCAACCTACTCTCTTGCTACCTCAGAGAGATAAGGCTGGTGGCTAAAATCTGCTCCCCTACTACCTCGGGAAGATAGGATTCGCCATCTTCGATCTATTCCACTACTGCTTAGGGAGATAAGACCTACAACCTTAATCTACTTCCTTGCTACCTCAGGAAGATAAGACTACGATCTTCAACCTGCTCTTTTGCTACCTCAGAGAGATAAGGCTGGTGGCTAAAATCTGCTGCCCTGCTACCTCGGGAAGATAAGATTTGTCATCTTCGATCTGCTCCACTACTGCTTAGGGAGATAAGATCTACAACCTCAGTCTGCTTCCTTACTACCTCAGGAAGATAAGACTACGATATTCAATCTTTTCTTTTGCTAACTCAGAGAGATAAGGCTGGTGGCTAAAATCTACTCTCCTGCTACCTCGGGAAGATAAGATTCGTCGTCTTCGATCTGCTCCACTGCTATCTCAGGGAGATAAGATATTTAATCTTCAGTCTGTTTTCTTGCTACCTCAGGAAGATAAGACTAAAATCTTCAGCCTGTTCCCTTGTTACCTCAGGGAGATAAGGCTTGGTGGATCAACCAATGTTGCTATGCAGTTCTCTGGGGACATGACCTATGGAATTGGTTTCATGGACCTATGCTTATGCTAAATAATTAGGAGGCTATGATTAGAATGAATCAAATGCTCCTAACTAGATGTGTTATAAATGATATATGAATGCAGAAATGTCATGAGAATGATCCATTTTTTAATGCTAAGAGTTATCGTCGCTCATTGTTCATCAGGGCATTATCACTGATGTATTATGTTGCCATCTTGTTCGGTTGGTATTCTTGACAGAAAACTCAAAAAAAAAAAAAACAATCATATTCTGCCCAACAAGCTTACCCGCTGTAATTTTAGAGTCCCTTCCACTGTACCTTCTAGGACCTAAAGTTTGTATCTCCCACTGCAACTTCAGGGGAATAACATTTGGTTTCTTCTATCCATCCTGCTGTAACTCAGAGGTATAGGATTTGTATCATCTTCAATAAATTTGATCTGCTACACCATTCCCTAGGTGTAATGTCCAAATGTATATGTCTGATATTTGCATAAATGTAGCGTATCAATTTTCTTTTCCCGAGAATGATCCTCTTTTACATTAAGGTTGACGTTGCTCGTTATTTATCGAGGTTGTATCACCGGCGAAATGTCTTGTCTTTTTGGTTCAACCAATAAAGAAATAATCATCTTTCTCCAATATTTCCAACCCTTAGGCTTGGTAAGTTCTAAACAATAGTCATGTTTCAGGTTCTTGTATTATTTAGAAGCTTCCAAAGTAATATGCGAAACTCCTTTTATGAAAGTATTATTAGTCCACTAATCCTTATTTCAATGCAAAATTCTTGAAAAAGACCGTAACAATAGACTAGAAGGAAATTAATTAGGAGCATAGCTCGAAGCAAGTAAGTTAATCAGGGATAGAAAATGCAATTAAGAAGGAAATTTATTGGGAAGTATCTTGAAGGTAATCAAAGATAGCAAATTCAAAATGGGTAAAATGAAAAACTAGGTGCCCCAGATATCACAGCTTGAGCTTCTCTGTACCAACTTCTTGAGGACCATTTTGAGCTCAATCTGTGTTTAGGGGATCTAGAGTACTTTGTCGATGCCCCAAGACGTAGCATACTTCTTCATTGTTAATTCAGGCATAGCAAGACTACTGTATGCCCCACTTTGATCCAAATTTGAGTTGCCTTTTTCGGGTTTTCAACTCAAATCCCCTTTGGTTTCAAGACGTCCTTTGCGGGTTTTTGCCTTGACCTCTCATTTTTCTTTTTCTCTTTTTTTTATTGATTTTATTTTTGATTTTATTTTTGATTTTTTATTATTTTTTTATGATGATTATTTTTTTTGTCTCAAGGTGCCCTTTACGAGTTTTTATCTTAGTCTCTCCCCTTTTAAGTAGAATACTCCCTGACTGGATTTGCCATCCATATCGGTCAATATCAATGCTCCTCCAGAACAGGTCTTCTTTACTACATAAGGTCATTTTCAGTTTGGCATTAACTTTCTTCTGAAGTCCTTTTGTATAGGAAGGATCTTCTTTAATGACAGGTCCCTCTTATGGAATTCTCTAGGATGAACCTCTTTATCATAAGTCCGCATCATCTGACCGTGATGGATATCCTTCAAATTTGACTGATCATATCGGGATTGGGTCCATTCTGCCTCATCCAATTTTAGTTCTGACAAGACTCGGAGAAAAAGAATCTCGTTTTCAAAACTATTTCTATCCTATAAACCAATGAGCAATATGTTGCCCCAGCGAAGGTCCTGGTCGACATTCGATAAACATAGAGGGTAAATGGTTACTTCTTTATGCCAATCTTTACAAGTTTTGATCACCTTTCACTATAACCTTTGTTTTATTGTTTTTATTCTTCTTTTTATTTTTATTTTTTCTTTTTTTGTACTTTTGTTTTTCTTTTTTGGCTGCCTTTGCTGTACTGTGATATGGTGTCTGATCTTTGAACAGACTGCAAGCTTTTGACATTGTTCAGTTGTATTAGATATGATCCTTTCTGACATTCCTTATCGGCACCTAATCTTTTTTTTTCAAATTTGATGACTATCGACTTTGTAACATTGGCATATGAAGCGACCTTCACTGTCTTCGTAAAGTAATCGACGACTGCTAAGATGAATCGATGTAAATTAGACGAGAATAACCTGATAACATCTATGACCCACATAGAGAAAGTCTATGAAGAAATGAATGAAGCACATGAATCTTGTCTTTCTAAATACAGCCTAACTGATACAATCCTCTTCCATGGTGGATCAACAGTATCCGAACCTCATGATTAACCTGGCCATCGAAAAACCATTATCATGTGCTTTTCGAACACCCTATAGCATCCTCACGTCTTAGTAGCCTAGGCATATCTTCATGCAATCATATGAAAACATCTTTGAATTGGGAATAACTCAATGATGTCTTGCTTTGTCTTTGTGGTGTGCTAGGCTTCGATCTCCACCTCTTTCCTAGGCTCGCAATGTCCACTAACCCTTTGTAAAGTAGGATCTGTTTTTCATCTTGTTCTACCATCCTTAACAAATCAGGAGATAAGTCACAATCTCTGTTATCTTAAAAATCCTGAGATTCTCCTAAACACATATCTCACCCAAAAGGAGACACTGAGTCAGTGACAGCGTTGTTCACGTAATTGATATCTAGGGACCTGTTGTAGGTACGAAGGTAAATTCCAAAGAGTAAATGATTATAAGGATGATTATTTGTATGGGATGATCATGGATGAAGAATAAAAGCATATTTAAAGGAGGGTCCAAAGAATAAAATAATATATAAAGAATGAAAGAATATTTACTCAAAAAGATGCATTTTATTGAAATAAAGATTTTGAACACAAGCCTATTTCACAAAAGGATTCTTATTGCTTCTAGGCTTAAAGTAACAAACGTGTTTTGAATATTACTCTATATTAGCTCTAAAAATACAGGGATCTCTTTTACAGTCTCATTGTTTGAAACACTCCCAAGTATGTAAGGATTTAGATACTTTTATTTCCCGGTTTCCTCTTCGGATATGCCATTCAGATTTCTCGATATTTCTTCCAAGCTTTTGAATTGTTCAAGGCATCGCAACTCTTTTGCCTCCACTTTTAAATATCGCATTTACTTCATTGTCAGAGCGATTAGGTTCTGAGGAATCGTCGAACTTCACAATTTCCATTTTAATCAACCTTTCGACCAACTTTTTAAATGTAGTGTAGTTTTCGATTGAGTGCCCTGTTATTCCCGCATGGTACTCGCATTGAGTATTCTCATTATACCATTTTGAGAACGGAGGTTGCACGGGTTTCGAGTAAAATGAAGACACCTCATGCACATCAAAAAGATTCTGATACAACGCCTTATATGACACTGGGATAGGTGTAAACTAGAGCTTTTCTGTATTTGGTTTCGAGTTAGAAGAGCCTTGATATCTAGTGGTTACAGTCATCGGCTGGCCTATATTGACCAATTTGGAAGGCATGCTCATGATGTTCACTTCATTTTCCTTGTTTCTCGGGGTTGACCTTTTAGTACTTTCTCCCGCATCTATCTTCCCACTTCTTACCGTATTTTCAATCATCTCACCGAACATTACTATATTTGAAAAGTTTAGAGTAGCGCTTCCCAAGATATGGTTAATGAACGGGGATTTCAGAGTATTGATGAAAAGCATCGTGGTCTCCTTTTCCAGAAGATGCGGCTGAACTTGTGTTGCTATCTCTCTCCATCTTTGGGGATATTACCTGAAGCTTTCATTTTGCTTTTTTTCCATATTCTATAGGGTAATTCTGTCGGGTGCCATGTCTATTACATGGCTATACTGGTTCACAAAAGCTCGTGCTAAGTCCTTCCATGAATTGATTTTAGCATGACTCAATTGATTGTATCATTTAGCTGTTGACCCGATCAGACTATCTTGAAAGTAGTGGATTAATAGTTGGTCGTTATTAACATATCCTGTCGTCCTTCGATGGAACATTGTGATGTGAGCTTTAGGACAACTAGTCCCATTGTATTTTTCAAACTCTGGAATCTTAAATTTTAGTGGGAGTACTAGATCAGGGACCAAACTCAGATCCTTGGCGTCAATCCCACAGTAGTAGTTAACATTCTCCATTGCGTTAAATTTTTCCTCCAACCACCTATACCAATCCTTGAGTTGTCTTGGCAATTCCATCTTTGCTTTTTCCATTTCATCCAGATCAGGAACTATAAGATTGGTTGGATTGCCCCCCGAATTGGAGCCTAAGCTTATCGGGTAATCCACTGGTGCCGAGGCACCGACCTGATATTGTTGGGTTCTGATAATAGGTACACCTTGCGAACATGTCTGAGCATTCGTCGGGGTGAAACCCGGAGGGTAGAGAGGCTCCTCATTGTCCTCCCCAGTATTGATCATGGAGCTTTTTCCTTTTTCTAGCCCCTTAGTCAGTAATTGGGGCAACTGATTCATCATATTCCTTTGGGATTGTAGCACTTGGTCCCTCATATCTTGCTGGATCTTCAACAGTTGCTCTTGCATTTGCATTTGTAACTGGTCTTGCATCTCTCTTTGAAGTTGTTCAAGTCTTTCCAATCTTTGGTCCATATCCTTTGTCTTAGCACGTGTACCGTAACGATGCCTGGTTGGTAAGTTTTTATCAGTTTCAAGATTAACTGAAATGATTTCAATTAATTAGGGTCCTTTTGTGAAAATTTAATGCAAATGATGCAATGCAATGCAAATACATGAAATGAATGCAAAAAGAGACGTTGATTCTGGTTCAATTCTATTAGAACAACTTTTCTAAATAACAAATTTCTTTACATAAAGCGGAAACATATACATCCCTGCCCTCATACTCCAGGTGAAGACATCGATCCTTTTCTTAAGGTCAAATCTCGTAAACTTCTAATAGATGCCTCCATTAGCTCTTTTTTTTGCTTGATCCGGGCTGTGGCCCATTGCTCCCTTATCCTCACGATGCTCGTTAGCTTCCCTAAAGAAGTTGACAGCCATCGAATAATCTTTGTCGGCTTAAATCCCCAGCCAAAGAAACAAAGTCATGTATTCTTCCACGAACTATCAGCTTTCTCTTGTTGTGTTTACTTAGACCATATTCGAGTGGCCATATTATAATCCACTTTATCAAGAAATCCGTTTTCCATGAAAAACTCTTTATTTAGCAACCGAACGTGAATCAACACCTTTTTTCCATGATGATGTATGCAATGCAGTCATAAACAAAACAAAACATGTTAGCACAGTAGAAAAAACAATATAGAACACCTATCTGGGTGACCGCTAGGATTTGGCATGGCTCTACCTAGCTTAGGCTCCTAAGTCTCTCTATATGTGGTTCGGTTATAAGTCATATTCGAGATTAACTGGTTTTAGTATACGAAAGAGCCATACACAATCGTCTCGCATTGATTAAATCTTTAATAGGAGTAGATTACACTTGTTCTAAAGAAGAATTTCAAAAAAAAATATTGTCAAAAAAGTGATGCAAAATGTATGGAATGTGCGGAAACAAAAATTTGTTGCAAAGCAATGATGGGTTTGAAGAAAGTTGAAGGCAAATGGATTGTAAGTAAGTTTGTAGATAAACACAATCATGAACTCCTTACACCCAAAAGTACAAGTTTTCTTCGTGGGCATTGAAAAATAACAACAACCCAAAAGAATCTGATCAATATATTGAATGAAGCTGGTATCAACTCGAAAAATTGTATCAGTTTTAAGTCAGGAATCTAGTGGCCATTACAATATTGGTTGTACGTTGATTGATATCCAAAATTATTTAGGAAATAAAAGAAAGAAGCTTCTTGAAAAAGGGGATGCACAGATGTTGTAAAAATATTTCAAAGAATGTCAAACAAAAGATACTAGTTTCATTTATGCTATTCAAGTTGATGAAAGTGGTCACATGGGAAATTGTTTCTTGAGCTGATAGGAGATCGAGAATGGCATACCAATATTTTGGAGATGTTGTAACTTTTGATGCTACATATCTTACAAATCAATATAGTATGCCTTTTGTACCATTCGTTGGTGTCAACTATTATCATCAATCAATAATGTTTGGATGTGCTTTATTAGTTTATGAAACTACAAAATCTTATATATGGTTGCTAACCACTTAGCTTGAGGCAACACTTGGTCATGCGCCAACTACAATTATCACTGATGGTGACAAATGTATGGATAAAGCAATTTCACAGGTATTACCTAATGCTACTCATAGATTATGCATGTGGCATATCTTACAAAAACTTTCAAAACATTTGACACATATATATAATAAATATCCTTTGTTTCATGATGACCTTCACCATTGTATTCATGACACAGTTACAATTGAAGAGTTTGAGCTAGAATGGAATGTGATTATTTGTAAATATGGCTTGGCAAAAAATAAATTGGTTGGAAGATTTATATATTCGTCATGAAAAGTGGGTGCCTGCATATTTGAGAAAAACGTTTTGTGCCAAAATGTCAACAACACAACTGAGTGAGAATATGAATAAATATTTTAAAGAGTTTGTCACATGCATATACATCTGAAAATTATAAATTTAAAATATAGATGTATGTTTAAAAATAATATACAATAAATAATGAAATGTAAATTTTGAAACTAATAATAACAACAACATAAATGCAATATATACAAAATTAAAATAAAAATAATAATTTAACTTGTGAGTCAAAATTTTGAAATAGGTGAATAAATCATATTAAGAATATTAAATGATATACAATTGTTTATTATGGTATTGTCATTTTTCTACAGTAAGTCAAAAAAAGATCAAGCTAGTGAAAAATATTTTTTTTTTAAATTAAATATTGAGTCGACTTATGATACCAACATAATTAATAACATTATTTATATACACATATTTGGTAAGAGAAAAATTTTTACATTAAAAGTTAACTCTTTTTTTTTTAAATTTACTTAAGAATTATTGTTGGTGTAGTGGTAAATAATTTGTTTATAGCTCCATTAAACTTTGGTTCAATCCGAAGACTTGTTAATTTAAAGTTATTTTACTTAAAAAATATACAAAATATGAAAAGACAATAATGTCATCAAAATAATAATAGTAGCCATTTAATAAAAGAGTATATTAGTAATTTTGTAACTGAGTCAGCATCCGGTTAACCCGTGGCACCAACCCATTTCAAGGTTTTATTAATAGTATAGATAACTGCTGTAGAAAATAAATTATGCATATTAAAACAAAAATGTATAAAAACATGTTAAATAGAAGCTTTGCTTTAGTGGTAAAACTAAGATTTTATCAATCCAATTAGTGTGGGTTCAAATATTTTTAAAATGAAAAGACTAAAATATCCTTGAATAGTATAGATTATTTTAATTATGGAAGGACATTTCTATAATTTTCCTAACTGAGTTGGTGACCCGATTGAGGGTGACATCAACTCAATAAAACACTTAAGAAACTAGTTTTCTTCTTCACTTGCATTGCAGGTGAATACGCGTATTTACTTTTTATAAATTAAAAATTTATAAAATATAACATGTTTAATATAACGACATGGTTTCTAGTGGTGTCGAAAAATATTATTTCGGGACCCCTTTTGCCAAAAATTGAGTCCGTAAATATTAAATTGGGACATTTACAGAGTTAGTGTATTAATTAATTAGATTTTATATAGCAAATTTAGTCGAAATTGTGGTAAATTAGGACCGAAGGATTACATTGTAAAGTTTGATTACTATAGATTTTTAATTAGTAAATGGCTTAGGGACTTAAATTGCAATTAACCAAAGGTTTAAAATAGAAATTATACCATGTTAAATTACATATTAGTGGACAATAGGAATATATGATTAATAACTTAATTAAAATAAGGCTTATTAAATTAAAGTAAGGTTAATTATGTTAATTAACAACTTAATCTTGGTTTATATATGAAATTTTGGTAGAAAGAAAGATAATTGCATCTTCTCCACTTGATTCTAAAGAAAGAAGAAGAGAAAAACGCCATAGACAAGGGCTTTTAAGCTTTTGGCCTTTAATTTCAAGTAAGTCCCTAGCTATTTTTCTTTTATTTTTATGGAAATTGAATCATGGGAGCTTAATCTAGCTAACTCATGTACTAATTTGTAAAACTATTAAAGTTTTAAAAAAAATTCATGGTAGAGAATTGAATGATTTTGGTGTTAAATTGTTAGCATTAAGCTTGGTATATGAAAAAGACTAAATTATAAAGCTTAATTGTTAGTTTCATACATTAAGGACAAAATTGAATAAAATGCAAAATTATTATAAATTATTGGTAAGTATAGAAAATAGAGGATCCCTAATGAGTTTTGCTGAAATCAAATGTAACAACCCATTTTTCAGTGAAATCGGAACAGTGGTTTCGGGACCACAAATCTGACCCAAAAATAAAATTTATTTTTATTTTATTAAATGGTCCATATTATGATAGATGTGTCGTGTAAAAATCTTGATACAAAAATTTTATTGATTAACTGTTTAATTCCAAGAAGGACTAAATCGCATAAAATGCGAAAGTTGAATTCTAGTAGCTATAAGGATTAAATAGCTATGGAATTCAAAACTAGAGGTTCTTATATGGTAATTAGACCATTAAAGAAAAGTATGTAGATTTTTGGTGACTCATCCATGGAAAAATTAGAAAAGGGCAATGACTAAATTGGAATGGAAATAACTTAATTAATTAAAAGATGATAAAAAGAAATATCATCTTATTTTTCTCACCTTCTTTCCCAAAATTATATGGAAACCCTAAGAGAGAGAGAAGAAACTTTCAAGGCTTAATTGGATCCGAAAAACACAAATTCGAGGTTAGACCGAGGAAACGAAAAGGTTTCGGATTAGTAGATTTTATACGTGAACAAGTGTTGAGGTAAGTTCGTATAACTTAATCGAGCATGTAAATATATTTAATTGAATGTTGTGTTTGTATGGAATGTAACTTATATTGATGTACATTATTTGAATGCTATAATGAAAAATTGAATACATGCTTGAAATGGTGAAAAAGGGTTAAGTCTCGATTTAATATTGAATCCTGATGAATATATGCGCTTTCCTTAAACGAATAACATCCTACATTTGTTGCGTATGGGATTTAGCTCGGACGAGTAATCCTATTGACCTTGTTATAGAAAGGATTTAGCCCAGACGGATAATCTTGATATAATTCCTCTCGAGTATACATTACGATTAGGGTTTAACCTGGACTGGTAATCCTAATTGAGTCATTTTAAGCTTACGTTATATAAAAAATTTAGCCTGGACTGGTAATCCTGTTATACGATATGTAGCTCAAGAGTGTGTTCCTTGATTAAGTGCCCTAATGGGTACCCTCGAATAAGAATTGACGGATTATTGAATTGTACACCCCGAGTGTACTACTTGAGTATCCATCAGAATTTCAATGATTCAACGAACATAAACCTCTTAACATGGCATTAGAATTATGAGATGAAATGATAATGTCTTGAAAGAGTATTGCATGATGAGCTCATCTATCCTTACTTGATGTATATGTAAACTTTATGACTAACATGTTTGATTGGATGCATATGTTTAGGCAATTTTGCCAAATGGATGGAAAACATGTTATTGTATGCTTAGATTTAATAAACGGGATTGGTAAGTTTAGTTTCTATTATATGAACTTACTAAGCATGTAATGCTTACTCCGTTTTATTTTTCCCTTGTTTTATAGTGCTCGGAAGCTCGCGAAAGTTGGAAGATCATTGGAGCATCGTCACATTATCAACTAGCTTATTTTGGGTATACATAGCAAAATCATTTTTGTATAATGGCATGTATAGGACAACTTGGTCATTATTTGCATGTTAATGATGCTTGTAATCTAGCCATTGGAATGGCTAGTAATGGTTATTTTGGTATGATTAAGTAGGTTATTCTGATATAATCATATGTGATATGTTAAGTATATGTGATCAAATGATGTTAATGCCTAAGTTAATCCAAGGTAAGTTTATAAACACATATGCATGTAATGGTATGCCATGATGAATGATGAAATTGTTGAATTTGAATGCTTGGAATGGTTGGTATTGGATGTGTGTTTCAAGTGCAGTTCTTGGGTGAACTTTTGGGTGAGAAATGAAGCTAGAAATGGTTTTATTTTGTCTACACGGCCAGACACATGGGCGTATGTCTAGATCGTGTGTGACACACGGCTGAGTAAATGGGCATGTAGTTAGGCCGTGTGTCCCCTACACTTTAATTTTGAGAAACAGAATGTTTAGAATTGAACACACGTGCAGAGACACGGGCGTGTGTCTTAGTGGTGTGTACTACACGGCCTAGAACACAAACGTGTGTCTTGGCCATGTGAAACCTGCATCTAATTTCAAAATGAATTAATTGACCACACGGCCTAGCACATGGGCGTATGGCATGTCGTGTGCACAAGTTAGAGAGTTACATGGGGTCAATCACGGCCTGTAACACGGGCGTCTCCCTTGGGCCACACGGGCGTGTGAGCCCTGCACCTTGAAAATTTTTGGAAATGTCGCGAAAAATTCTTAGAGTTCCCGATTAAGTCCCGACTCGACTCTAATGCTCGTATTGGGCCTCGAGGGTCCAATTAAGGGATGTTTTGAATGATCTCGATTAATGAATAGTAATTTACATAAATTATTTGTAAAATATTCTGAAAGTTTTGGTAATGCTCTGAAACCCTATTTCGACGACGAATACGAGTTAGGGGTGTTACATCAAATTTTAATATGAGATTTTAAATTGAAAGCTATGATAGTCTCAGTTTTAGGGACTAATTTGAATAAATTAAAAAATTTACATGAATTGATAATTGTTTGTGAATTAGCTGGAATATGATTGTATGTTATGTTTATTACTATTCATAGCTTACATCGACGCGAAACTGTCGAGAGGGAAAGGAAAAACAAAAGTGGTTGACGAGTAGTCGAAAATTTTGGTTTGTATTTTTATAATTTAAAGTCATACAAAATGCTTACATTCTCATGTTACATGTAAACGGGAGTACCAAGGTAAGTATATAGTAACGATATAGGTTATTGGATTGAGCTTGAATGTGAATTCTCGGAGTACAGCACTAAATTGATTAAAATAGAAAATAACATGAATCGTTGAAATATGAATTATGTTATGGAATTGAGTGAGAATATGTATTGATTATATGAAATACATATGTTATGTTAGTGAATTGAATTGTTATAGTGTATATGATTGAAAATTCGATATGTATATTAAATTGTAAACAGAATCGGAATTCGATACCCTATTAACTAGTCGGGCTGAGTTAGATATAGTTGGCATACCATAGGATTGGATTGAGTACGAGATTATGCACTTATGGACCAGTATGCACTTCACGTGTCAAATATGTGCTTATGCGCCAGTATGCATTTTGTGTTCCAGGTATGCGTTTTGTACGCCATGATGCACTTCGATGCTAGTCTGGTGTGTTGGTTGAATGATCCGAGTATTCGTCCGAGTCCAAGTCAGGTTAATAGGGGTTACAAAATGTGGACTTGGTAAATGAGATGAATGAGTTATAAATTGGTACCTTTAATTTCATGATTAAATGCAAATGAATGTTGTAATCATGCAGTTGAACATGTAAACCAGATGAAATCAAGCCCTGGAGGTCGAAACAAATACGAATGAGTCGAAAGACTCCAAAAACGAATGAAATATGTGAAATTACAAGTGGTATATCGGAAAAAAAAAAAGACTTATAATTGAATGTTGTGACATTGGTATGTTGATATATTATTATAAGTAAAATAAGTTGTCCTCATATGTTATATTGGATTAAGATGATTTGATGTTTGTTTTCTACATGTAATGGGCCAATTTTGGCCTGGCCAAGTTATAAAATAAAAAAAACAAATATATAAATAACAATCCAAATGTTTTTAAAGTCCATTTACAATAAAAACTACCCAAACCCGTTTACAAGGCCAAAACTAAACCCTAGCCCACTCAAAACATCACAACACAAAAAAAAAACCTAGCCCCCATCTGCCTCCTCAGCCGTCACTCCCCACCAGCAAGGCCACCACGTGCGCCGTTTCATCGCACCACACGTCTCCTCCATGCGCGTCTGACACCTGCAAAGAGAGATCCACACGCAACCAATACAAATAATGAAGAAAATGACAAAAAACGACAGAAAAAAAAATGAATGTGGACAAAAACGGATCTCAGATCTAGCTATAAAATCCAAAATCAAATCTTTGTATTTTTTTTACACATGTTAAAAATCAAAAAGCATAATAGAAGCAAAAAATGTTGATTTGATTATCTTTTTTTCTTTTTCGCCTTTCGCCTTTCGATTTCTTGTTTCTTCTTTATTTTTATTTGCAAATCTATTTTAAATAACAAATAATAAGAGGAGGAGAGGGCTTACCCGGAATCCCTGTGATTGTGTCGCCAGAGACTCTCTCTCCGTTGCTGAAATTAGACCCAAAAGGAGGAGAGGAGAGACTTTCTTCCTCTCGATCGACGGGCTGACGGCGCAAAAAGAGGAGGGGTTTTCAAACCCTAGCAGAGTTGAAAATGGGGAAGAAAGGGGTGTTCTGATTTTTTTTTTAAAGAAAAGGGAAGCAAATAAAAAAAAAAACTGAAAAGAAACTGGTTTAAATATTGGGGCAAAACGGTGCCGTTTTGCACCAGAAGCCCCAGCGCCAAAACGGCGTCGTATGAGCCTTGACTCGGCGATCAGACCCACTCCAGGGGGGATCCGCATGTTTATGAGTTAAGGGATATTTGCGCCCGTAGTCCCTTTGATTTTGGGCTTGTTATTTTAGGCCCCTTTATCTTTTTTATAGATTTAACTGCTTAATTTTTTGAGTTTTTCAATTGAATCCTCGGCTCTCTGATGCTTTAAAAACTGGCTTACATCCTTGAAGTTGGGGAATAATTGCATGTTTAACCCTTGTTCTTTCACGCGTGTCTTATTTTAGGCCTTGCTTCCTTTTTTTTTTTTTTTAGATAGAGCCCTTAATTTTAATCTTTTTTTTAATTCGACCTGTAACCTTATAACATTAAACTATTTTTATATTTTACTTATTATATATATATTTTTTCATTTATTTATTTTAAATAGTTTCATATGTAATTTATTTTAGGTTTTTATTAATTCTTTAAGCTGGTTTATGTATTATGTATTTAAGATTGTTTTACAAATTCTTTTAATTTTAAACGTACTGATTTTATTTATGTTTTAATGCTTTCATGTATTGTTTTTTTTTAACCTTTTACACATTATTTACTTTAGATATTTTTGTATAACTTATTTATTTTAAACTATTATATATTATGTTGTAGGTTATTCATCTTAAATTTTTTTTGTATTACTTATTTAAAGATGTTTATTTATTATGTAATATAAGTTTTTTTTTATACATTATTCATTTTGAAATTATTTTTACATTAGTTACCTTAAGTCGTTTTATTTATTATCCATTTTAAACTCTTTTTATTTATTTAAAATGATTTTATGATTATTTATTTTAGGTTTGTTTACGTATTATTTATTTTACACTTTTATATATATATTATCTATTTTTAAATTATTGATATATTTTTTAATTTATTTTGTGTATTATAGATTTTAAATTTTCTTTTACATTATTTATTTTAAACTCATTTATTATCATTCTAAAATTTGTTTACATTTTATTTATTTTAATTTGCTTTATACCTTTTTATCATTTAATTTATTGGTCTTTATTTATCGATGTTATTATTTAAGTGATGTATGATTATTGCCATTATGTGTATTTTAATTCATTTATTTTGCGTTATTGCTATTCATTCGTATAATATCATATTCATGTATCATTATTCTAGGCTCATTATTATTTTTTTATTTCATATAATCGTCTCATGAATCAAGTCTCGTTACATTCATCCAATAAATCGTTTTATCTTAATCCAAATAAACAACTACGGCGTTTAAATATCGAATTTGCTATTATTCCAAACAAAAATTTCAAAACAAGGCAATGTTTCGCATTTTGGAACATCGAGGAATTGTGCCCTAACTTACGGGGTTTCGATTTTCTCGTTGATTCTAAATTGCCAAATATCCTTTTGAGTTTTAAAATATACGGATTTCCAATCAAAATTAAGGACAAACTTGCGCTCGGGAGTTCATGGTATCGTATCCTAACTTACGGGATGTGATACTCCGATATCTCGAAATGAGGAAATCTTTAGCAATCGTTTTTAAGCTCAACATTAACAAAAAAAGGATCGTATTTCAAACCCTTTCTCAATTTTAAACTTTTGACTTTGAGACTTTAACTAATCAATTCGGTACCAATTTTGGGCGTGTCGGGGGTGCTAATCCTTCCTCGCACGTAACCGACTCCCGAACCAGCTCTCTCGAGTTTCGTGGACCAAAAACATTGTTTTAGTAAACTAAAATGTTTTATTAAAACAAAGGTGATCCGATCACACCTAAAAAATATCGGTGGCGACTCCCGTTTTAATTCTCATTTTCAAACAAAGTCGATCCCCGTTGTAACACCCCCTACCCGTATTTGTCGTCGGAATAGAGTACGAGGCATTACCGAGAAGCACGAAACACTTACAGATAATTTAAATACATTTTCATAACAATTTGTTTCGATTTCATACTATTTCAAATTTAAGCTTTATTCACCAAAGTATTTGAAATATCATCTTTATGCAAATAGCACACATGAGGTACATAATTCCATAATTATGAATGAACACATTTATCAAACATATTCCATGTTTTTATATATATCATAGTTTCATATTTCCATGTATCAATTACCATCACTTCCTCGTATTTCAAACAAATACGTGTAACAATTCATAAATATTCAATTCATTAGCTCTTCCTACCAATCACGATTTAAATTGCCAATTCACTTATTGAGCCCAATTTCAATGTTCACTAAAATCTATCATATAAATTTGAATGTACGTATTCATCAATAAATTCCATATACAGATATCATCATCTCATATTTCCACATACATTTACTTTCCACATTTATGAATTCAAATAACATATACAATACATACCAATGTATTTCAAGTACGTTTTCATGATATTTCATTTCGAACTCAGATTATTCCATACTAGAAGTTTTCTCATTAACTCATTTGGAATACCAATTCATACAGATAATACACTTAAGGCGTAGAAATATATAATCACAAATGAACTTATTCATCAACCAAGTTTTATGCTCATGTCTCATCAACTCGTATTTCCTTATGTCACATAATTCCATGTAATACTTACCAAACTTCTTCAAATTAGTGAACATCTTACGGAATTGGTTTGCACCGGTATGCACTGAATTTCACTGATAAGCACTGATACCATAGCATAGCTATGGTCTTTTCACTAAAATGCCATAGCTCAACTATGGTTTTACATCTTATACATATATTACACTGATGCCATATCCCAGATATGGTCTTACACAGAAATCACTTGTCACTTGTAGCCAAAGCCACCACTATTCACTGATCAGGTAGCTGGAGCTACCATTTTTCACTGACCAGGTAGTCGAAGCTACCACTTTTTACTTGTCATTTGTCCTTGATTAGATAAGTGTAGCCGAAGCTATCACTTATCACTTTCATTTGTCATTGATCAGATAAGTGTAGCCGAAGTTATCACTTATCACTTTCACTTGTCCTTGATCAGATAAGTGTAGCCGAAGCTATCACTTATCACTTGTTGCCATGGTCCAACCATGGTCTTTTCCTTCAATTCATCTTGTCACTGAACTGAAATGCTCAATTTGATCATTTATTCAATTTTCATGCTTTTACATTATTCACGATTTTATCATTAATACATATGAAATAACACATCATGAAATTCATAAAATTAATAAATGATCACTAAAATTTAGCCATATAAACTCAGAAGTTCGATTTTTGTATTATAATGATAATCATAATTTCATAATAAATATTCCAAATAAAACATTATATCATTTCTAATTCAACCCTTATCGATTAAAATTGAGCATGTGATCAATTTATACACGATTCATTCATATATATATATATATATATATATATTTCCTCCTCCTCCTCTCTATCCACATTCTTAGTATAAATAACACACTTGTAAGTAACATTATCCATAATTTTCACTATTTACTTATGTGAATATTCAAGCTATTTATCCATATCATAGTCACTAAATTATTTTTATCTTGAGCTACAGAACTCCAAATTAAGATTCATAAATTTTCTCAGAAACTAGACTCATATGTATTCTTACCATAAAAATTTCACAATTTTTAGTTGGGCCAATTAATACATTTTATTCATTGAATTCTCCCCTATTCTACTGTCTGACAGTTCTGACCCTTCTTCACTAAAAATTAATTATCTCCTCGTATAGGATTCAAATGATGTTTTTGTTTGTTTCTCTTGAAAATAGACTCATTCAGGATTCTAAAAATATAAATTTAAGCCCCTAATTATTTTTATCAAATTTTTTATGATTTTACAAAGTCAGAACAAGGGAATCCGAAATCATTCTGACCTTGTCTCACAAAATTTATCATATCTCATGATTTAAAATTTCATTGCTTACATAATTTCTTCTATAAGAAATTAGGCTCAATAAGCTTTAATTTCATATTTTATTCATCCTCTAATTCCATTTATACAATTTTTGGTGATTTTTCAAAGTTACATTACTACTGCTGTCCAAAACAGTTTTAGTGCAAAATGTTGATTTCCATTTTGCCCCAAATTTCACAATTCATACAATTCAGTCATTGCTCAATTAACCCCTCAATTAAGATAATTTTCTCAATTAATACTTTTCCTAGACATTATAAGTTATTTAATAACTATTGAAATTCAGAATTTCTACATAAAACTCTAATTTCAAACTCTTTTACAATTAGGTCTCAAACATTCACTTTCTATTCAATTCTTTCAATAAAATCAACATATAAACAATTTAAAGCTCTAATTTCATGCCAAATCATCATATACTTCCAGAACATATTCATAGAAACTTTCATTTTCTTTCATAAAATCAAAAACTAATGAATTCAACAAGTGGACCTAGTTGTAAAAGTCACAAAAACACAAAAATTTCAAGAAATAATCAAGAATTGAACTTACTTGAAGTAAAAATATGAAAAATCAGCTTAAGGGAACTCTTCCATGGCATTTTTTGCTGATGAGAATGCAGAAAAATAAAGATAAATCTAAATAATTCCACTTTAGTCCTAGCTTTATTAAGTAAATTTTGCAATTTTCCAATTTTTCCCTTAATTCTCCTTATTTTCTTGCTGATTTCATGCCATTGTCGTCCAGCCCAAATAGACCTTGGGTCTATTTTCCTTTTAAACCCTCTTTCTTTTATCATTTAAGCTATTTAATCATTTCCCACAATTTTGCATTTGATACAATTTAGTCCTTTTTGTTCAATTAACTATCAGAACTTTTAAATTTCTTGACGAAACTTTAATACTAACTTATTAAAACTCCATAAATATTTATAAAAATATTTATGCCTCGATTTAAAATTTCTGAGGTCTCGATACCTCGTTTTCGATTCTAATTATTTTAATATTTATTTTTAGTACTCTATTCACTATTTTAAAATTTTTCCTAACTTCACATTTAACTTATACTCACTAAATTAATAATATTTCCTACTCATTTTTCGGATTTAGTGATCTCGAATCACTGTTCCGACACCACTGAAAATTAGGTTCTTACACCCGTTTTTAAAAAAATAGTTTCGACAGTTTGGCGACTCCGCTGGGGAATTTGAGAGTCGAGCCATAAATTGATTAATTTTTGTCCTTTGTCGAAATTTGAAAATTCGTTTCAAATTTACGATCCCTTCGTTGCATTTCATTTTTGTGGTTTTCATCATTTTGTATTATTGGCTTATGGTTCGAATTTTCTTAGTATACTTTTGGGCATCATAATTGGATGATTTTACCCTTTTTAAGTGGGAGTGAGAAGCTATTCCTTCTTGAGGTCTTCACCTCCATATAGTATAGTGGATCGCTTTCGGGTTACATCCGTACATACGTCTTCGTGAGATTTTTATCTTCGTATAGCCGTAGGGAAATGTATTCCCCTAAACCGAACTCAGTTCATATGAGCCTATAACGGGTGAGGATCGAGGAATCTGCTGGTTCAGGTATCCTTACTCTAGAACTGAACCACATATAGAGAGACCTAAGAGCCTACCCTAGGTAGAGCCACGCCAAACCTTAGTAGTCACCCAGATAAGTATTCTATTTTGTTGTTTGTTTCTTCTGTACTGACGTATTTTGTTTTGTTTTGTCTATGATTGCATTGCATTACATCATCATAGAAAGGAGGTGTTGATTAATATTCGATTGCTAAATAGAAGAGCTGGTCATGGGAAAATGGATTTCTTGATAAAGTAGATTATAATACGATTGTCTGAATATAGTCCAAATAAACATAACGAAAGAAGGCTGATAGTCCGCGGAGTAATACGAAACTTTGCTTAGTTGCCCGATGATTCAAGCTGACAAAGAATATTCGAGAGCCGTCACATCTTGACTTTCTTAAAGGACGAGTATCGCGAGGATAAGTGAGCATTGAGTCGCGGCCTAGATCAAGCAAAAATGAGTTAATAGGGACATCTTTTGGAAAATTCGCAAGACTCAACCATGAAATCCGGATATGAAGAGGAAGATAAGTGTCTTCGCTTGAAATATAAGGGCAAGGTTGCGTATGTAATTCGTTTTATGTAAAGGAATTTATTTTCCAAAAAAGTTGTTCTAATGAAATTGAATTCAGAATCAACACCTTTCTTTCTTTTGCATTCATTCCATGCGTTTGCATTACATTGCATCATTTGTATTAGACTTTCACTAAAGGACCTTAATTAGGTAAAATTATTTCAGTTAATCTGAAAACTAACAAGAATCAACCAACTGAATACCGTTACAATACTCGTCGCAAAACCAAAGTAATGGATCAGATATTAGAAAGACTGGAACAAAAGCACAGATGTAAGAGCAGCTGGCTAGAATCCAACACGACATGAGAGAACAAATGCAAGAATTCCAGAATAATATGATAAGTCAATTGGCGCAGTTGCTGGCTAAGGAATGCGAAAAAAGGAAGAGCACTGCGGGGAACGATAATGAAGATCCTGTCTATCCTCTAGGCTTTACCCCGACAAACACCCAAGCCCAACCAGACGCGCGTCCACAAGGGACACCTTTTACTATCAGACCCCAACAATATTAGACCCATACCTCGATACCAATGAACTACCCGACAGGCTCAGGTTCCAATCCGAAGGACAATCCAACCAATCCTATAGTTCCTGATCTTGACGAAATGGCAGAAGTAAGGGTGGAACTACCAAAGTAACTCAAAGATAGATACAGGTGGTTAGAAGAAAAACTCAAAGCAATAGAGAATGTTGATTACCATTGCGGGGTTGACACCAAATATCTGAGTTTGGTTCCAAATTTAGTACTCCCGCCGAAATTCAAGACTCCAGAATTTGAAAAGTATAATGGGACTAATTGTCCTGAAGCTCACATCATGATATTCTGCCGAAGAATGGCAAGATACGTTGATAACGATCAACTGTTAATTTATTACTTCCAAGATAGTCTAATTGGGCCAGCTGCCAAGTGGTACAACCAACTAAGCCATGCCAAAATTCATTCATGGAAGGATTTGGCACGGGCCTTCATGAAGCAAGATTGCCACGTGACAGACATGGCGCCCGACAGAATTATATTGTAGAATATGGAAAAGAAGTAAAGTGAGAGCTTCAGACAATATGCCCAAAGATGGAGAGAAATAGCGACACAAGTCCAGCCACCTCTTTTGGAGAAAGAAACAACGATGATTTTCATCAACACTCTGAAAGCCCCGTTCATTACCCATATATTGGGAAGCGCTACCATGAGCTTCTCAAATATAGTAATGTCTAGTGAGATGATTGAAAACGCAATAAGAAGCGGGAAGATAGACGCGGGAGAAAATGCCAAGAGATCAACCCTAAAGGGAAATGAAAATGAAGTGAATAATATAAGCAAAGGGTATTCCAAATCGGTCACTATAGACCAACCAAAGATAGTAACCACCAACCATCAGGCACAAGCAGAAAGGCTCCAATTCACACCCATCCCGATGGTATACAAGGAGCTGTATCAAAATTTGTTTGATGCGCATGTGGTGTCTCCGTTCTACTCTGAACCCGTGCAACCTCCATTCTCAAAATGGTATGATGCGAATGCCCAATGTGAGTATCACGCAGGAATAACGGGGCACTCAATTGAAAACTGCACTACGTTTAAAAAATTGATCGAAAGGCTAATTAAAATGGGAATTGTGAAGTTTGACAATTCATCAGAACCTAATCTTTTTGACGAAGCAGTAAATGCGATAACTGAAGGAGGTGGCAAGAGAGTTGCGATCCCTTAAAAAAGAAGCCTGGAGGAAATATCGAGGAATCTGGACCTTAACGACATATCCGAAGAGAGAACCGAGAAATAAAGGTTTCCAAGCCCTTACATACTTGGGGATGTTTTGAACAATGGGACTGTGGAAGAAATCCCTATATTTTTTATAGCTAATTCGTAGTAATGTCCAAAACCCGTCTATTGCTCTAAGCTTGGGAGCAATAAGAGGCCTTTTGTGAAATAGGCTTATGTCCAAAATCTTTATTTCAATAAAATGCATCTTTGCTATCATTTTGAGCAAATATTTTTTCATTCATAATCATACTATACAAACGATTATTCTTATACAAACGATTATTCTTAGATTCTTTTGTTCTTTGGGTTTTCCTTCAAATACTCTTTTATTCTTCATTCATGACCATACCATAAAATAACTATTCTTAGATTCATTTTTTGGAATATTATTTTGTATCTACAACAGGTCTCCAGATATTAACGATATGAGCGATACTACTATTGACTTAGAACCTTCTTTTGAGCAAGATATGTGTCTAGAGAAACCTTAGAACTTTGAAGATGACCAAGACTGTAGTTCATCTCCTGGTTTGTTAAGAATGGTAGAACAAGATGAGAAACAGATCCTACCTTACAAAAAGTCAGTGAAATCCATGGCCTTCCTCTATATGGGGCATGGATGTCATTGGGGCCGATCTCGGCAAAAGATTCTAGCAAGTACTGATTCATCTGTGGAGTTGTCCGTTACTTCGCTAAGCGGATGGAAGTTGCTTCATACGCTAATATCATAAAGTCAGCATTCGTAAAAAAAAGATCATATGTCAATATGGAATGCCAGAAATGATTGTATCTGACAATGTACTGAACTTAAACCACAATATGATATCAGAAATTTACAGCCAAATCAAACACCACTGTGTCACTCAAAATTGAACAATGCAGTCGAGGCGGCCAATAAGAACATTAAGAAGATCGTGGAAAAAATAACTGAGACCTACCAAGAGTGGCATGAGAAGTCGAACATCGATCAAAATCTCTACTGGGACAACGCCTTCTCATTGGAATGAAAGCGGTTTTGCCCATTAAAGTCAAAGTTCCTTCTCTTCGAGTATTGGTCGAGTCGAAGATGGACGAAGTAGAATGGATCAGATCTCGATATGATCAATTGAATCTGATTGAAAGAAAGAGGTTAAAAGTTATCTGGCATGGTTAAATATACCAAAAAAGGAAGAAAAAAGAAGACGCGAGATTACCAAAAAATTCGCCTTTCGAGAAATTCATGATAAGGACCTTGTGTGGTAAAGAAGGCCTTATCTGGAAGAGCACCAGTTATTGACCAGGAGGGATAACAAGGATTTTCCTAATCCTATGAGTTCAAATCAAGAAATATTTTGTTTCAAAAAAAAAGGGGGAGAGAAGAAGAAGAAAAGGAAAAAAGAAAAAGAAGAGGCCAAGGCGAAAACCCGTAAAAAGGCGCCTTGTGACCAAAGGGGTTTTGAGTTGAAAACCCAAGAATGGGCAATTCAAATTTTGATCAAAGGTGGGGCATGCGGTAGTCTTGTCTTCTCCGAATTAACAAAAAGGGGAAAGATGCTACATCTTGGGCCATCGACGAAGTACTCTAGGTCTTCTGAATACATATCGAGCTTAAAGGGTCCTAGAGAAGTTTTGTACAGAGAAGCTCATGCTACGATATCTGGGGCACCTATTTTCATTTTATTCATTTTGTATCTTAGCAAATTTTTTTATCTTGATTACCTTATTTAGTTTGAGTTTTGCTCTCAATTAATTTCCTTCTTGTCCATTGTTACAATCTTTTTCAAACATTTCGCATTGAAATAACGATTAGTGAACTAATAATACTTTTATAAAAGAAGTTTCGCATATTACTCTGAAAGTTTCTAAACGATGCAAGAACTCGACACATGACTATTGTTTAGAACTTACCAAGCCTAAGGGTTGAAAATATTGAGGTCTAAATTGAGATTATCTCTTCGGATTTTCAGTCTAAAATATTGGTTGAATAAAAAGACAAGATATCGCGTCGGTGATACAATCTCGATGAAAACAAGCAATGTCAACCCAAGTATAAAAGGGGATCATCCTCGGAAAAAGAAAAATAATACTCTACATTCATACAAATATCAAACGTATACATCTGGTCATTACAAATTGATCAAATTGATTGAAGATAATACAAATCCTATACCTCTGAGTTGCAACAGGATGGATGGATGAAACCAAATGTTATTCCCCTGAAGTTGCGGCCTGAAGTTGCGGTGGGAGGTACAAACTTTATGTCCCAGAAGGTACAGTGGAATGGACTCTGAAATTACAGTGGGGCAAACTTGCTGAACAGAATGTGATTGTTTCTTATGTTTTTTTTCATCAAGTATACCAGCCGAACAAGATGGCAGCATAATACGTCAGTGATAATGCCCTAATGAACAATGAGCGATGATACCTTAAGCATTTAAAAAAGGGATCATTCTTATTTCTGCATTCATATATCGTGCATAACACATCTAGTTAGGAGCGTTTGATTCATTTCGATCATAGCATCCTAATCATTTGGCATAAGCATAAGTAAATGAAACCGATTCTACAGATCATGTCCCTAGAGAATGATGTAGCAAGATCGGCGAATTCACAAGTCTTATCTCCCTGAAGTTGCAGTGGAGCAGACTAAAGATGGCGAATCTCTTTTCCCTAAAGTTGCAGTAGAAGAGATCAAAGCTATAGATAATAGATCTTATCTCTCTGAAGTTGCAGTAGAGCAGATTATAGCAAACCTCATCTCCTTGAAGTTGCAGTGGAGCAGGTTAAAGTTACTAGTCTTATCTCCCTGAAGTTGCAGTGGAGCAGACTAAAGATAGCAAATCTTATCTCTCTGAAGTTGCAGTAGAGCAGATTAAAGCTATAAATCCTATACCTCTGAAGTTGCAGTGGAGCAGTTGCAGTAGGTAGGATCAAATCATCATGGCGAATCTTATCTCCCTCAAGTTGCAGTGGAGTAGATGGAAGCCACTAGCCTTATATCCCTGGAGTTGCAGTGGAACAGGTTGAAATTACAAGTCTTATATCCCTAAAGTTACAGTGGAGCAGACTGAAGATAGCAAATCTTATCTCTCTAAAGTTGCAGCGGAACAGATTGAAGCTACAAATCACAAACATTATCTCCCTGAAGTTGCAGTGGAGTAGGTTGAAATTACAAGTCTTATCTCCTTGAAGTTGCAGTGGAGCAGACTGAAGTTAGCGAATCTTGTTTCCCTGAAGTTGCAATGGAACAGATTAAAGCTACGAGTTACAAGTCTTATACCTCTGAAGTTACAGTAGGTCGGATCAAATCTATCATGGCGAATCTTATCTCCCTGAAGTTGCAGTGGAGCAGATTAAAACCATTAATCTTATCTTCTTGAAGTTTTAGTGGAGTGGATCAAAGCACTAACTCATATACCTCTGAAGATGCAGTGGATGAGAATCAGGTTACTTGAAGAAAAGAAGCACCAGAAGTCAAGTTTCGGCAAGACTAGGCAAAATTGGCCCTTTTGAAGTCTTTGCTCCATTCTCGTTACACGACAATGAGCAAAGAGGGGCAGCTGTAATGGGCCAATTTTGGCCTGGTCAAGTTATAAAATAAAAAAAAAAACAAATAAATAAACAACAATCCAAATGTTTTTAAAGTCCATTTACAATAAAAACTACCCAAACCCATTTACAAGGCCCAAACTAAACCTTAGCCCACTCAAAACATTACAACACAAAAAAAAACCTAGCCCTCATTTGCCTCCTCAGCCATCGCTCCCCACCAGCAAGGCCACCACGCGCGCCGTTTCATCACACCACAAGCCTCCTCCATGCGCGTTTGACACCTGCAAAGAGAGATCCACACGCAAGCAATACAAACAATGAAGAAAATAACAAAAAAAAATGATAGAAAAACAAAACGAATGTGGACAAAAACGGATCTCAGATCCGGCTATAAAATCCAAAATCAAAGCTTTGTATTTTTTTTACACACGTTAAAAATCAAAAAGTAGAATAGAAGCAAAAAAAGGCTGATTTGATTATCTTTTTTCTTTTTCGCCTTTCGATTTCCTGTTTCTTCTTTATTTTTATTTGCAAATCTATTTTAAATAATAAATAATAAGAGGAGGAGAGGGCTTACCCGGAATCCCTGTGATTGTGTCGCCAGAGACCCTCTCTCCGTTGCTGAAATTAGACCCAAAAGGAGGAGAGGAGAGACTTTCTTCCTCTCGTTCGACGGGCTGACGGCGCAAAAAGGGGAAGGGTTTTCAAACCCTAGCAGAGTTGAAAATGGGGAAGAAAGGGGTGTTCTGATTTTTTTTTAAAGAAAAGGGAAGCAAATAAAAAATAAATAAAAAAACTAAAAAGAAACTGGTTTAAATATTGGGGCAAAACGGTGCCGTTTTGCACCAGAAGCCCCAGCGCCAAAACGGCATCGTATGAGCCTTGACCTGCGCGATCTGACCCGCTCCAGGGGGGATCCGCGTGTTTCTAAGTTAAGGGATATTTGCACCTGTAGTCCCTTCGATTTTGGGCTTGTTATTTTAGGCCCCTTTATCTTTTTTATAGATTTAACTACTTAATTTTTTGAGTTTTTCAATTGAATCCTCGGTTCTCTGATGCTTTGAAAAATGGCTTACATCCTTGAAGTTGGGGAATAATTGCATGTTTAACCCTTGTTCTTTCACGCGTGTCTTATTTTAGGCCTTGCTTCCCTTTTTTTTTTTTTTTTAGATAGAGCCCTTAATTTTAATCTTTTTTTAATTCGACCTTTAACCTTATAACATTAAACTGTTTTTATATTTTACTTATTATATATTTTTTTCATTTATTTATTTTAAATAGTTTCATATGTAATTTATTTTAGGTTTTTATTAATTCTTTAAGCTGGTTTATGTATTATGTATTTAAGATTATTTTACAAATTCTTTTAATTTTAAACGTACTGATTTTATTTATGTTTTAATGCTTTCATGTATTGTTTTTTTTAACCTTTTACACATTATTTGCTTTAGATATTTTTGTATAACTTATTTATTTTAAACTATTATATATTATGTTGTAGGTTATTCATCTTAATTTTTTTTGTATTACTTATTTAAAGCTGTTTATTTATTATGTAATATAAATTTTTTTTATACATTATTCATTTGAAATTATTTTTACATTAATTACTTTAAGTCGTTTTATTTATTATCCATTTTAAACTCTTTTTATTTATTTAAAATGATTTTATGATTATTTATTTTAGGTTTGTTTACGTATTATTTATTTTACACTTTTATATATATATATATATATATATATATTATCTATTTTAAAATTATTGATATATTTTTTAATTTGCTTTGTGTATTATAGATTTTAAATTTTCTTTTACATTATTTATTTTAAACTCATTTATTATCATTCTAAAATTTGTTTACATTTTATTTATTTTAATTTGCTTTATACCTTTTTATCATTTAATTTATTGGTCTTTATTTATCGATGTTATTATTTAAGTGATGTATGATTATTGCCATTGTGTGTATTTTAATTCATTTATTTTGCGTTATTGCTATTCATTCGTATAATGTCGTATTCATGTATCATTATTCTAGGTTCATTATTATTTTTTTATTTCATATCATCGTCTCATAAATCAAGCCTCGTTACATTCATCCAATAAATCATTTTATCTTAATCCAAATAAACAACGTACGTCGTTTAAATATCGAATTTGCTATTATTCAAAACAAAAATTTCAAAACAAGGCAATGTTTTGCATTTTGGAACATCGAGGAATTGTGCCCTAACTTACGGGGTTTCGATTTTCTCGTTGATTCTAAATTGCCAAATATCCTTTTGAGTTTTAAAATATACGGATTTCCAATCAAAATTAAGGACAAACTTACGCTCGGGAGTTCATGGTATCGTATCTTAACTTACGGGATGTGATACTCTGATATCTCGAAACGAGGAAATCTTTAGCAATCGTTTTTTAATCTCGACATTAACAAAAAGGATCATATTTCAAACCCTTTCTCGATTTTCAACTTTCGACATTGAGACTTTAACTAATCAATTTGGTACCAATTTTGGGTGTGTCGGGGGTGCTAATCCTTCCCCGCACGTAACCGACTCTCGAACCAGCTCTCTCGAGTTTCGTGGACCAAAAACACTGTTTTAGTGAACTAAAATGTTTTATTAAAACAAATGTGATCCGATTACACCTGATAAAGATCGGTGGTGACTCCCGTTTCAATTCTCATTTTCAAACAAAGTCGATCCCCGTTTTCAAAAAAATGGTTTCGACAATACACATAATATGTTTAGATTGATAGTGCAAAGCTTAGTAATTCCAAATTGTAAATAGGTGGTTGATATGTGCATATAGATATACATGTTTACTTTGGGATTGATTTGTTAAATGTTTATGTTATATACTTGAACTATAAATGTAGCGCTGAGCTCTATTGCTCAGTGTATGGTTTGTTTTCTCCGTGCGTAGGTTCAAGTGATTTTCAAAGCCCCAGGACTTGAAGCCAACATCCAGACAATCGTTTTCGACTCAACAAAGTTTGTAAATTGTGTTTCAATTTGGTCTCAAGGCATGTACCTAGGGATATTGGTAAGTGTTCAAATGGTCAAATTATATATGTTATAAACTTACGCTAATGCTTTGATTTCGTGTTTGTATGTGTACATATAGTTAGTTTTAAGCCTTAAGGTTGTGAATATAGTCTTGAATATGTTTGGGTTGGTTTTTGGCAATATGAATGGTATAAGCCAAATTGGTTAGTTGATATTAGAAGTTAATCTTTTGATGATACTTGGAAGTGTCAATTTGCACAATTTGTTAACCTTTTGATGATACTTGGAAGTGTCAATTTGCACAATTTGTATTGTATGCACTGGCAGGAGTTTGATTTGGTAGTATGGAAGGTATTTAAACATGTTTTCAGGTCAAACTTGTTCTACGTTGATTCTTGTGAAAATAGTGAGTCATGTTGCGACGAGGAACCCCTGACGTCGTGACGTCAACCCAAAACTTTAGAATCCTTACAATTCGGTCCTATTTTGTCCTCAGATTAACAAAAGAGCTTTCGCAAGCTCGAATAAGACCCAAAAATAATTATGTATCATTTTATATACTTATTTTAGTTATATTTGAATGTTTAATGACCTGTAAATGAATGTAGTTAGACCGTAGTTGCTTTGGTAATGAATGTGACAACTTGTAACTTGGACCCGATGATCGGGTTAAATAACGAGGTGTTACATTTAATGTAAATAATGTTTAAAATAAATACTAGTTTACAAAGAAAAGAAGTTGGTATCATAATTTAAGTTAATAATAAAATATGGAGTAAAAAATAAAAATATTGTATATTATACAAAGTAAAAAATAATAATTAATACAAAATAAAAAAAACAATATATTGTAGTTAATAATAAAATTATACATATTTGCTTATTCATGATGATCTTTCAAATCATCAAAAGAAACAAAATATTAGAATGATCTTACATATCGCTCTGGTGCTATAGTCATTTTAGTATTATTTGATATTTCCTCTTTTGATATTCCCTCTTCAAAGACTTGTTACTTTAAAGCTCAAATTCTTTTTGAGATATTTTTAATTTATTAATGCTAACAATTTTCATTTGTCTTAGTGATGCTATTTATAGATTTAACCTTAAATTTTAATTGATATATAACTTTAACACTAATTAAGTAATAATTAAAAAATAAAATAAATATTTATTTATATACTTAGAATTATATTCAAGTTATAACTTTATCTTATTACATTAATAAATATGAAAGTACAAAATTTTACTTACAAAAAAATAAAAATAATTCAGAATTTAAAAATATATTTTAGCCTTAATTATTAGTTATTTTGACTTATTGGTAATGAGTATACTTAGACTTTAATTCAAGTTATAACTCTATTTTAGAGTCAATAAAATTATCACAATTTTTAAAAATAAAGTTATAATTGATAATTTTAAATTAAATTATAATATTTTTAAATGTCAATTTAAAAATATAGTAGAAAAAAAAGGCTCATCAGTTCAAAAGTTTTTTTTTTTTTCAAATTTGTCTTAATTATTAGTTATTTTAGTTTATTGGTAATGAGTACGCTTAGACTTTTATTCAAGTTATAACTCTATTTTAGAGTCAATAAAATTGTCACACCTTATTCTTAAATAGATTTATAATTAATAATTTTAAATTAAAAATATTTTTAAATGTCAATTTAATAATATATATTCTCGTCAATTCAAAAAAAATTCCAAATATATTAGAAATGTGAAGTGTATATACATTGTCTTTTATTAAAAAAGAAACCTTTTTTATTATATTAATAAATAATAAAATATAAAATATAATGAACAATAATAAAACTATGACATAATAATATACTAATTATCATGAAATTCAAACTCAATTCAAGCACAAACTTGAGACGGGATAAAAGTTGGACAAAATAGGGTTACTACAATACTCTATATTCATGTTAAATTATACTTTTACTATGATTTAAAATTAAATCTTACCAATATGTTTACATATTTTCATTCAACTATATCCAAATATGTAAGTAATTTTTATTATTTTCATTGAGAGATTAAAGCCATACCCTTTTGTGAAGCAAAGATTTAAATCCTTTTAAGGCTTGAACTAATCTCTAGAAATTATCAAATATATTGCTTTAAACATGTTAAAAAGTAATTTCTTTGTTAAAAACATATTTTAAATAATAATAAAAAATAAGAAACAAATAAACCCGAAAAAGAGAAGAAATTTCAAAACTTACCATTAAGAAACTCCAACAACAAAGTATACGATGTCAACAGTGGATTGGTACACTACCAAAAAATTATATTTATTGACAGACAAAGTTATGAGTATAAGCAGGTTATACTGTACTGACAAAATAGATAAAACTGTCGGTATAAGTCTTAAGTTATACCGGTGAACATAAAATCCGTCAAAGTAGAGTGTGATATCAAGTTAAATATAGACAAAATCTTATTATTGGTCTAATTTGAAGTTGAATATTTTTCAGTTTTCATTTGACTTTTCTCGAGTAACTTGCTGGTGATTCCATAATAAACAACAGATGAGAAAAATGTCAATAGTAAATCTAAGTTTAAAGAACATGATTAGACAGTTCATTCTCAAAACTAAGGGAAAATGCATTAAATTAGTTGTACTATGTTTTAGGGTGGATTTGGATGGGCAGTGCGGTGCGTTTAACTTAATTTTTTGTCTTGTACTACAATATTTAATTTCACCGTTACCACTATTGTTACACTAACCACAGGTAAACACACCGTCTATCCAAACCTACCCTTAAACTAAGAGACCGGAGATTAATTAATTTAGTTTTCATCTACTTGGATTTATGTTGTTATTTTTAACTCATTCAATCATTTAAATAAATTTAGGTGTATCGGTTTCTATTCAATTCTTTGGCTGATTAAGTATTCACATCTAATTATTTATTCATGTTATGGTCTTAGATTAATTATATATTCACAATACAATCTGGAGCATGCTTACTAGTGTAATTAGGTTCTATCTATCTTGTTAACTTTTGATTGCTCGATGTTGCTTATATCCCCTTGGCACAGTTCTCATTATTGTCAGTTGTTATTGTGAAATTCTGCTTACTCCAAAATCTGTCCTAAGGTTGATGGGCATGAAGGGCTTAACACTACCAGCCATTAGTAAAGGTCAATGCCATTAATGCTTTGCTTTTCAATTATTTTTTTAACAGCAGATACGGGAGCAAAATGCAGCACACCTAAACAAATTAAATGGTAGTAAGTTTTATTAATTTGTAATTATTTTTTAATCTGCTAGTACAATTTTAATTATTTTTAAAATAGTGGTGATTGGTTGCAAGTCCTTATCTAAGGAGTTGATCTGTACAATTTAACAATCATTCTTCAAGGACTATCATCAACAGTTCTTATCCAATGTGCTTTGGTGAAACCACCGAGTTTCTCAAGTCACAAAGAGCTTCTTGAGCATTAAATCAAAGGTTTTTATATATATATATATATATATATATATATATATTAAATAAAAGGTTTTTATGTTTTCGTATTTTACCATGCATGAAATCAGTTTTCTAGGGATTAACTTAATAATCCAATTTATATATGATTTACTGTGGAATCTTTGATACTTTTTGTACCAACTAATTTAAATCCTTTTTATCAAACACTTGAATTCTTGTAAACTGCAACCTAATAAACAGATTTATTATGTTTGCAATCTTCATATAAATCATTTTTTAGGAATTTTCAAATTTGTTTTACACGAGTAAACTTATGTGTGGTATTGTGTTTGATGGGGAATGGAGGTTGGCTTAAATTTGTGGTTTGTCTTTTGTAGATTTGTTATGTTTGACCCTTATGATGTAAAACTTTATAAATCATAATACAGTATTTTTATTAATTTAATCATTTTTAAATATTTATCATTATGAAATTAAATTTAATTATGGAAATGCTTCAAAATTAATTTAATATTATTACCAAAAACTTTTACGGATGTATTTCAACCATAACTCAAAGGGAAAATGAAAAAAGCATAAAAAGTCAAGTCAACATATAATATGGTAATGTACTGACGGAGATAACTATGGTGGAATAACCTAAAAAGTTTGGTCGACAGAAAAGCCGTCAATATAGACATTATTTTACACACGGGTTTTAACCGTCACAATAGAGTTATACCCAACCCTCAATATAGACGGATTCGGCTTCTATTGACTATATGACAATTTTGTTGTAGTGGTAGTTGTAGGAAATTGTTGAAGAAGTTGATGCAATTTTTTTGAAAGAAAGTGGCGTGACTTTTGTTGGAGAAGAATTCTCAATTTTCTTTTTACTTCCCTCTTACTTTAATTAATTTTCAATTACTTAGAATTTATATTAAGACCCAAAACCATACCATTGCAGTTTTATTGTCTAATAGGTGGGCTATGCTCAAAATGGAGGGAGTCAGTTTTTATTTATATCAGTCCTTAAAATTGACAATCCTTACATATACATCAATCCATAAAGTTGATCTCTCCCAACACCATGAACGCCGGCCACCACCCACTAAAAAAAGTGCAAAACCTTTCCATTCAAGATCTCATCACTATTCCCCTCCCCAAATCATATTTTCTTTTATTTCTTTCCATGCTTGGAACTTAAAACAATCCCATATCCCATCTTTTTCGATTTTTGGATTTATAAAATTATAAATAATATATGATAATATTACATTTTAGTCCTCAAAAAATGATAAAATTTTGATTTAAACCTTCTAAAAATTATAAAAGAAAAATAAGCTAATATATTGGTGAATTTGTATTTTAATCTTTATAAAAATATATAATTTAGTTTGAACTCAAAAAAAAAAAAAATTCAGCTTTGCCCCTGTATTTGGATAGATCAAGAATATGCATGTAAAAAAAAAAAAAAAAAGGCTTTCCCTTGAAAAATATTACCATTAATTTTACACTTGTGTCTTGAATGTGCAAAAAATTTTATTTTGGTTATAGCTTTGACATTGTTTGAGAGAGGAATGATGATAAAGATGGAGTAAAAAAATTGGATTGAATGGCCAAAGAGATGAAGGAGAGAGCAGAAGATGGGAATGGTAATGAATATGGAGGAGAAAAGAGTACTTAGAAGAACAATAGAAAAATTGAATGGACTTATGTGTCGAAATCATTTTTTTTTAAACGGGAATCGACTTTTTAAAATGAAAATTGGAGTTGCCACCAATTCTTTTTTGATGAGGTGCGATCGGGTCAACTCAAAAAGTGGTTAAAAACGATTTTGGTCTACGAAATTCAGAAAAATTGGTTCGGGAGTCAGTTACGCACGAGGAAGGATTAGCACACTCATAACGCTCAAATTGGTACCTCACCGATTAATTAGTGTCTTAGTGCCGAAAATTAAAAATTTAAAGAAATTTTTAAAAATACGATCCTTTGTTAAAATATTATTTAATCGAAAATTTTTAGGAGATAATGTATTTTGTACTAATCGAGGGAAAAGATCATGTCTCATAAGTTAGAACACGATACCTTAAATCCTCAAAAACGAGAAATAACAACGAAAAGTTTTATTCTTTGAAAGAGACATTCAATTATCCCGATTTTCAGAAAAAAATCATATTTCGTAAGTTAGAATACAAGTTCTTTTAAATTCTCGAGATTATTTAAAATTTACATTTTTTAAAAAAATATTCATTTATTCGGATTTAACGAGAAAATCGAAACCCCGTAAGTTAGGGTACGACTTTTTCGAATCTCGAAATACGAAATAATACTTATTTTAAAAAAACATAATTAAATGTATCAGGTAAAATATAACATGATTTTTGTGGTAGAATGGAAAATAAATTAAGGTATTTACAAGCATAATAGAATAATAAATGCGTTAATGTAAATAACAATACAAAGAAGAAAAATAATATAAAATAAAATAAATCAGCCAAAAATAGAAATAAAAATAATAAGCAGAAAAAAACTAAAACTTGAAACGGAAAAAGACTAATATTAAACAAAGAAATAAATAAGTATGGTAAAAAAACTTAAAAACAATAATATTAATAATAATGATGATATTAATAATAATATAAAGAGAGAGAAAAATAATATTATATAAGAAGATATAAATAAATGATGAGATAAAATAAAGGTATATAAGATTTTTAGGTAAATAAATAATTAGAAAGAAAATATAATAATAGTAGTAATAATAGTACAAAACTAGTTAATATAGTACCATGATAATAATAAGAATAATAATAATAAAATAATAAAAATAGCAATATGTTACCAATTATAATAATAAATAAATAAATAATGGTAATAAATATATATAAAATAATAGTAACAGTAATATAATAAATATAATAATAACAATAAAATAAAAATAATAACATGTTACTACTACTACTACTAATAATAATAATAAGTAAAAATATATAATAATAACAGTAATAAAATAATAATAGTGAAAAAAAACTAAATTGAGTTGAAAACAGGAGTTTTGGGGCAAAATCAGAAACAAATAAAAGAGAAAAGGATCGAATTGAGACGCGCACTCAACGTGTAGGGACCAAACTGAAAAATATTCCCCCTCCAAAACGTATAGCTTAAAAAAGGACTGAATCGAAATCAAGTCAAAATCATGGGATAAAAATTGAAAATAATATAACCTTAATTGTAAAATTACAAAAAAAAAAAAGAAAGAAAAAGCAGAGGGGCTAAAAGTGAAATTAGCCCCTCCCTAGAAAACACGTGGATCCTCTCCGGGTCTGGTCACTCGAGCGGGTTGGCTAATTAAACGATGCCGTTTTGGCGTTTAAATTTTGGCTCAAAACGACGTCGTTTTATACCCCTTATTTAAGCGAAAACTTTCTTCAAAAAAATTTATTTTAAACACTTTCAAAAAAGAAAACCAAAACTTCTTTTCTTTTTCTCTGCAGCAAGCCTCTCTCCGGCCAATGTTCCGGCAAGCCACCACCACATAGACCGCCGCCGGTGCCGCCGTATATGGTGGCTGGCGGTAAAAAAGGTATTTTTCTTCCTTTTTTTATTCTTTTTATATTTTAATATATATATAAAAAGGTTTTTAAAAGAAAATAAAAAAGAGTATATGTATGTGTAGTTCGAAAAAAATAGAGGGGGAAAAAATAAAAAAATAAACAAAGAAATACCCTTTGCCGATTTAGATTCTGTCTTGCTGTTGCTTTTTGGTTATTTCAATATATGGGTGTTCATAAAAAAGACTATTTTTGTATTGAGTTCGTAAAAAAAACAATGAATATTTGTGGCTTTTTATAGCCATATTTACAATCGTTTATTGCCTCTACTTGTTACAAGTATGGTGAATGTGGATGGCGTGATGCGTGGGCGCATGGTGGAGAACGTGGGTGGTGGAGGCGTGGGTAGTGGCTGCTGAAGAGGGGAGCGGCGACTAGGGCTAGGTTTTTCTTTTTTGCTGAAAATCTAGTTTAGTTTTGAGTTGTTTGGGCTCTAGGGTTAGGTTTATTTTGGGCTTGTAATTGGGTTTGTTATTTTTGTAATTTTGGACTCTTTTTTGGACTGCTTGGGTTTTATTTATTTTTTGGGCCAGGCAAAATTAGCCTGCTACAATATGGATGGACGATAGAACAAAAGATGTGAATGGTGGTAAAGATTATTATTTAATTAAAAGGTAAACTTAAAAAATAGTTACTTTTGTTTGCCACTTATTACATTTTAGTAATTTATGTTTGAAATGTTACATTTTTGTCACTTACGTTATCATTTTATTACAAAGTGGTCACTACTATTAAACTCCATTACTTCCCTAACAGTAGTCTTATGTGGCAGTCCAAATGAGTTTTAAATGTCAACTTGGATGTCCAGCTGCTGGGATGAAAATAAGTTTTTAATTAAATAAATTTAATTTAAACTACCATGTAGGACATCTAAGTTGGTATTGAAAACCCATTTGGACTACCACGTATGATTTCCGTTAAGGAGGTAACGGAGCTTAATGATAAAGTGATCACTTCGTAACAAAACAATGACATAAATAACTAAAACCTAACATTTCAAACATAAATAATTGAGTAATTATTTTTATAATTTAACATATCTATAATCATTAATACACATGCTAGTACAAAGTTGGCTGGTTTTGGAGGCTAATGGTGTTACTTACGAGGATAGAGGTATGTAATGATTGGTATTATGATAAAAAGAAGGTTGATTGTAAAATATTCTTCATGTTATTTATATACAGATCATAATTTAGTAGATCTGTTTTGTTAGAACCATCATAACTAATTTAGAGGAATTCAAATTTAAAATAATCAGTTATGTATTTATAAAAGGAATGATGTATTATTTTCTTTCAATTAATACTTAGAATATACTTTTGTTGTTAATTAAAACATTTTTTTAAATGACTAATTAAAATATTATTATTTGATATTTAATTCAAACCTTTGTTAATAATAAATTTTATGGTAAAATATTAAATACATCAATATTATATTTATTTAATAAATGTAATTTCGTAAGTAATCATTATATATATATTTTTAAAAATGTTTAGTAAAGTAAATTTGATAATTTCACTTTTCTAATAATTACATTCTAAAAATATATATTTTATTGTAATTCAAATTTAAAATAATTATTCAAGGGTGACAATAAATAAAAGTAAATAGTTATAAAAGGGGGAAAATATATATTGATGAATTGGGTAAGGCGGCAACAACGTGACGTTTCAATGGTCTTTCTCCGCCATGTTCTTCTTCCTCTTCAACTCTGCAATTTCACACTTCATAGCCCATCTCTTTCTCTTCTTCAAATCTTAAAAGTAGGCGTCGTCAACAAAGAAAGAAGCAAAAAATGCAAAAGCTCATTCATGCTCTGGTTTAAACGCTCATCTCTTACCCACTCTTCTTCTTTCGTTTCTAAATTTCTAGTCGTTAAAGGGAGAAAAGGCATTAAGATTGGTCTAGTTTTTTTTATCAATGTCTCAAATGGAGAACAAATTTGAACTTAGCATAACATGGGAGAAACTATAATTAGTATTTATATTTCCAGAAAAAAAAGCATCAGCGGGGATAGCTCAGTTGGGAGAGCGTCAGACTGAAGATCTGAAGGTCGCGTGTTCGATCCACGCTCACCGCATATGTTTTCAATTTTCAATATTAATCATTGATTTTCGGGCCTCTCATTTTCAATATTTTTGGGCCCACTCCCATATTTATTAAATTTTGGGAAAAATTCTATTTCAAGTACATAATTAAATTGGATAAGAATTGTTCAGATTTAGAGCTACATTTTGTGCATGTTATTTATTCTGAATATGAACTTTTATATTTCTTATTATTTCAAAAAAATAAAAATATAAAAAACCCTAATAAATAATTTTTTTTAAAAAGTTAGAGTAATTTTAGATTTAAATTTTGATTAAAACCAAATTAATCGGTCGAATCGATTTAATTTAGTTAATCAATTTGTTAACCGATCTAATTCAGTCGGAGGCCAATTAATAATTTTTTAGAAATTCAGTTATCGGTTAATTTAATTCAAAATCAGGTAATTAACCGAATTAATTGAACTTAATAATTAATAATATAAAGTATATATAGTTTAATTCGGTGAAATAAACATTATTAATTTATTTTTTATATATTTTATACATATTTTAAACAAATATATATAAATCTTAGTTAACCGATTAAATTAATTAAAATATTTCAGTTTAGCTAATTATTTTTTAAATTTTGGTTAAATTAATTATTAAAGAATTAAAATTTTTAATTAATTCAAATAATTCTATTCGATTAACGATTTAAAATCAATCATGCAATGAGTCGTTATTGACTCTAGACCCGGTCTAAAACGAAGGAGGAGAAAACAACGTGGTTCTAATTAACGAAGATACGGAGACGAAACGCAATGAAACCGCGATTTCTTGTGTGGAGGGGAAAAAAGAAGAGAATCATTCCCAGAACCCAGTTTGAATCCGCCACCAAAATCATCAGATTAGCAAGGCCAGGAACCACGTTGCGACGGTAAACAAGAAATCTCGTCCCCAACAATGGCGGCGAAAAAGCCCAAAGCTTCCCCTCCTAACCCAGGCAACATGAGTCCACGCGTTTGGTTTTACTCCATTTTACTAACTCTTCAATATGGATTCCAACCTATTATCTCCAAACGCTTCACCAGGTAATACTCGTCTCCCTCCAATTCTTTTAATTCTAAATTTATGTGCTCTTAATTTGGCTTGTAATTAATCACCTGTTGGATTTAATTTACTTTTTTGAGTGATCATTTCGAAATCTGGATGTGGACTATGGCCCAAAAGTAGCCTATCATGCGTGTTTATATAATTAATTAGTGCTTGGATATCTTTCTTGGCATCAATTGCTCAAATGTATCCACGGTTGCTTATATTCGTATCTTAATGTGATCTTCTAAAATTTGCAATGTTAGGGTGCAATTTCAGTTTAACAATGATGGTACAAGTTAAAATAGGGGTGCTAAAACATTGTTTTTCTTTAGTTGAATGTAAATGCATAGTAATACTGATATTCATACCCAAGTAACTCTAAACTAAAGCTATATAATAAAATAAAAGAATCACTTAGATTATGAAATCATTAACTAAAAAGATCAAGGAGAGAATCTATTTAGTCAACTCTAGATCATGAACTCTTCAGGAAGATGTGTTGTACTAAAAATGCCTGCAGTCTGATCAGTGGAAGAGACAAAGACAAGATGATGAGTTGCATGAACAAGATATTTCTCAATGTGTTTAGTCCGTTTATGAAATGTGAGCAAATTTGAATAGCACCCCAGTTATCACAAGAAAGAGCTATATGCAATGACCATGAAACACTTAATCCTGTAATAGCCAATGCAACCAAAGTAACTCAGAAGTAGTATCAGTACAGACATTATATTCAGGTTCAATGCTATATCTAGCAGTGACAGTTTGTGCCAGAAAAGTAAGGATTATGGAACAAAGTATCTTCGATATAGCAAAGGATATGTAGAACAATAGTAAAATGAGCAGTATGAGGAGCTGCCATAGATGGATTAATTATATCAATTGCATAAAAAATTTATTGTATGATAACGAAGACGGTTTCAAGTTTAAACTTACCATAATTGATACTTTCTTTCTTTTACAGACGAGAAGTAATTGTAACTTCATCAGTCTTGACATGTGAGGTAGCTAAGGTAATTTGACAAATATCTTTTTCCCTTTTTCTTCTGGTTCTTTTTGCATATAAAAGCTTGAATTTATAAGATCATTTGCTTTTGGAATATGTTTACTAGGTTGTATGTGCCCTTATTCTCATGGCAAAAGATGGTAGCTTAAAGAAACTGGCAAAGGAATGGACTTTGGTGGGTTCACTTACTGCATCAGGTCTTCCTGCAGCAATTTATGCACTTCAAAACAGCTTGTTGCAGATATCTTACAGGAATCTAGATTCACTTACTTTCTCAATGCTGAACCAGACAAAAATAATTTTCACTGCCATATTTACATATATCATACTGAGGTATCTTTCTCAACGTGTCCTTTGTGTCTCCTTTTCAGTGTTCTCCAGTGAAGTAAACTGCATAGATAATATTATCTCCTTTTAGTTTTAGAGAACTTTGTACTGATGAACCGGTTCCTATTAAAGCTAGAAACTGGGTTTATTTTTGTCTGTTTTGACTTTTAAATGACATAAGTACTTATTATATGTTTTATGAATTTGAGAGTTCTTATAATTGTTTCTTCTTTGCAGAATCTATATTTTAACCCAAAGCATTATAAGGCATATGGTTATTGACTTTGATGAAATAATAATGATACTTTGGATATATGTGCGCTTATTTGGCTTAATTTGTGGTTATCTATGTAGGCAGAGACAGTCAATTCAACAAATCGGGGCTTTGTTCTTGTTGATCATGGCAGCTGTTCTTCTAAGCATTGGTGAAGGCTCTAGCAAAGGGTCTAGCAGTGGTGACCCTGAGAAAATTTTATTTTATGGAATTGCCCCTGTCTTAGTTGCTTCTGTACTCTCTGGTTTGGCTTCTGCATTATGCCAATGGGCTTCTCAGGTGAGAAATAGCCTATTTTCCTGTTTTAAAATGCAATATTGCAAAAATGAAGGCTTGCCTATTTTCTTCATGTTCCTTAATGTTTTCTTTATTACAGGTCAAGAAGCACTCATCATACTTGATGACTGTAGAAATGTCTATAGTTGGAAGCTTGTGCTTGCTGGCTAGTACCTCTAAGTCTCCAGATGGAGAAGCTATCAGACGCTATGGGTTCTTTTATGGTTGGACTCCACTAACTTTGGTAATAGTCCAATTTTAGTTGAAAATTTCTCTGGAGAATATTAGGGATGCTCTTTAGTTACCTAAGCAGGAAAAGGGTAGTAGAGTAAGACTGGGTAGGGAATTTTGTGAATTAAGACATTTTCTATATCAGATCCTGTAACTTGATTTAGGCAAAATTTTTATGCTTTTTTTTTTAAGAATTACCTCGTAACTATTTATTAAAATCAGCAATTGCATCAAGCATTACAAGATCATGAATATCCCTCGGATAATCAGTCCCAAACATGAGGAGATTATCCCTTCCTAGGCCCATATTGGCAATACTTTTATGTTTTAGCTGCTATGGTACATGCATTCTAAAGTTAAGCACAACTATCTTCTTCCTTTTTTTTCAGATTCCGGTTGTTACCAATGCTCTCGGTGGGATTCTTGTTGGCCTTGTCACTAGCCTTGCTGGTGGTGTGAGAAAGGTAAGCCTAACTACATACAGTAACTACTTGGGAGTATCAAAGGATTTTCTAATGTCTAAAACATGAAAGGATGGTCAAGATATTGTAAATCGTTGAGTAAATAGAATGTCAAATTTAAAATCAGAGCTCTCTCCTTAATTAGTAAATTTACTAATCCATGTATTGGTGTCAAAGAGGGGTGGAGGGTGATGTAGGCCAAGTGCCTTAGATCCTGGATCATCTGCTGTGTGGGCTCTGATACAGAACTGAAACTTATCCCCTTCTATGTATCTAAACTCTAAAGAACATAAATATTTTTCAAGAGATCATTAAAGCTGAAGATCACTTCCGTTTATTGTTTGGATTTATTTTATGTACCACACCATTTTCTCAAGGACACTTATTCCAACAAAATTTTCTCAAATTCGTGCAGGGGTTCGTCATTGTTTCAGCACTACTTGTAACAGCCATGCTGCAGTTCCTTTTTGAAGGAACACCGCCATCAGTGTATTGTCTTGTGGCTCTTCCACTTGTCATTAGCAGCATTTCGATATACCAGAAATATCCATACCAAGTCAAAAAGAAAGAAGCCTAATACACCTGCAGGTAGATAAGGGGGTCTCTTGAAGTTGCACTGATTATTAAAGTTTCCATTTGTTTTCCCAACATGAATTTTTTAGGATTGAATAGTGTAGGCATGAAGAAGGCCTATTATGGATATAATTGATGTCCTCAATTTCAGGATTCTGACTGAAATTGGGAAGAAAAAGAACAAGGCTATGATGTCTGGACTCTGCTCGCAAAATTGTATGAATTATGAACTGAATGATATAATCATGCATGTAATTGAGAAGTTGTATATCATGGCTTAGAGATGAGAAGACTAATTGGTTTTAGACTGAGGCTTCAGTATTCAACTCTTTTTTTCTTTTGCATGCCAAAACAAATTTCAGTATTCTCATTTCATGTTCGATGGAGCTGTTCTTATTAGCGAGCTCAAAATGAATCCAATTCGAGCATCTAGACAAAACTAGGGGTGTATTCAGTTAGGTTCGGTTTGGTTTTTTTGAACAAAAATTAAATCAAACTGTTCTATTCGTTTTTTAACTTTTGAAATTGAAACCATGTTGAATAAATATTGAAATATCCGAAATCGATAATTGTGGTTTGATTCAATTGAATGGTTTTTAAAAATTTTGGGCTTTGCAAAAAATTAATGTTACCTTGTTTTGGCCCAAAAATAATTTAATATTGCAATGTGATATATTTTTCACAACGGTCATCATAAATGCTCTAGCTTCATTTATACATTAATAAAGTGAATTCAATAGGATAATCAATGTAAAAGCTTTTATAGAAAATATTTTTAATCTTTTTTTTTATATTTGTTTCATGTAAAATAGGATTGTCAATGTAAAAGGTTTTCCCGTCGATGTAAAATTATCCCATTATTCTTGTAAAATATCTTACCAATTTTTGTTCTGTAAGGCATTTTTCAAATTGATAAGACTTTGTTCACTGTAACACCCTCATACCCGACCTGAACATCGGGTCAAAGCAACGAGATGTTACATTCTCTACTACATTCTTCACTTATCAAATATTTTCTTATAAGCTTTCATAAATTTTCAATTTAGTCCCTTTTTGTCATAAAAGTTCCTTATTCACTAGTTAATCATGTGAAATTAATTTTCCTTTCTTGTTACACTTTAATCACATAATTTATCTCAATATTTTGTTTCACATATCAAATTTTTATTTATTTCACTTCTATTATTCCATTCACATATTTTCTCAAGTTTAACAATTTAGTCCTTGTCATCATAAAAATTTCATATTTTTCCACAATTTCACTTTGACAATACTTTATGCATATTTCATCATCTTGTAACACATTAATTAAACCTTTATCATAATTTCCTTATTCACGTATTAAATTGTTTCACACTTAATCTTTTGTACATTTTTCAATTTAGTCCCTATTTTCATGTAATTTATCTTTCACCATATAAGCATTTTATTCAAATAATTCATTATAATATCTTATTTCACATAACAAAGTTTCATGCATATTGCTTCTCTTGTTTCAATTATAAATTTCACAAAGTTTACAATTTAATCCTTAACATCATGAAGATTCATTATTTACTATAATTTCACCTTAACATCACTTTGTAATCAATTCACTACTTCATTTAAACTCTTTATCATAAATATCAAATGTATGTTTGTTTCATTGAAAACAACTTTTATGAAATATTTTCAAGAAATTTGCTAAACAATAGAAAATATTTTATACAGGTTCATCCAAACACCATAAAATATTAAAGTAAGTCATTTTTCAAAAACCATTTTTCGGAGGTCATTTTCAGTGAAACAAACGGAGCCTAAATATCATAATCATGCATAAAATCATTTAAAAAATCATTTTAAGTTAAATTATTAAGTTGATAAATCAAAATTATTAAGTTGATAAATCATTTTAAGTTCTTTAAAGGAAAACTAATACATAAATCATTCATATACCTTATATTTTGTTGTGTCATTTCTTTTAATTAGTTTAATTAGTTGCTAGCTTTAACTAGTTATAACTGAGTCATTACAATATGTCATATAATCGATTAAATTCATAACTATCAGATATATATAATTGACAACTTGTGAATAATTGTTTTTTTTTATAAATAAAATATTATAAATTTTAATAAACTATTTCCTAAAATTAGAATTATGCTTATAATTATAATTATTATATTTAAGAAATGATCCACTTACTCTAATACAAAACTACACTTTCATAACTTTTTTATGAAATATTTTCATAACTTTAACTTTTTGTATAATCATATATAGTTCTAATAATAATAATCATAATAATAATCATAATAATGTCAACGTTAACTTTTTTACTCTGATACCAAACAAATTCCGAGGTTCTTATGCTTGATGGAAGTAAAAATTTGAAATTTAAATTCTTAAAAACCTAGATTTGATTAATTTTGAATTTAAATTTTTGTAAACAAAAACTTAAATTTTGAAAGTTTTTGAAGAGAAACTTTTGCACAAGAGAATTGTTGGGTAAATTGAGTCGTGCCTTTCATTGTCAAATAGAGAGTCTTTATAAAGAACTCTTGCCTCTTTACAACGTCCTTGTTAGGGAATCTAATCCCTTACATTATTGCAAATATATTTTCTCGCCTTACACAATTGTTATTTTCAAGACTATTATTACAATTGTAGAGAATATATACAAAACTTTTGCAAGGAACCTTTATTGTTTATCTTCATCTTTTCTTTTGGGAGAATTTTTGCAGAGAATTGTTATTGTTCATCTCCATCTTTTCTTTGTAGAGAATCATTACTATTCATTTTCGTATTTTCTTTGTAAAGAATCATTACTATTCATCTATGTCTTTTGTCTTCTAGGGAATATTTACTATTTGACTTTCTTGTCTTCTTTTGCAACAAATTCTTCAGGTATGTAGGGAATCTTTGAAGGCTTCTCATCTTCTAAGGTGGAATCTATTGAGTTGCATTTCAACCATAAGCTTTCTGTATTTTGTTTTGGTTTTGGCTTGAGCCAACAATGTGTTGTCAATCGACTTGGTTTAAAGAAATTTTGCAGTAGTTTGGTCCAAGGCACCAAACTTGCATAATCTTGGATTTTTGTTGAAAAAATCATCCAAATACTTGGATTCATATTTTTTGTCATTGAATTTATCTCACTATTTTATTCTGAAATTTCGAACTAACAATAGGATTCTCATGTATTGGCCTCATTCATAAGCATAACTCCAAAAAATAATCCAAGAAATACACTATTTTGAAAATAAATGTATTGTTTTGTATGTGTTTTTGGTATGGTTCTTGCTAGAATTTGTCAAAAATTTTGGGCCATAAATTTTGAATTTTTTGCCATAAAAGAAGGTTCATACCAATTCCACCATTCTTGAAACCAATTTGGGAATCTGTATTGGTGTCATACCTAAAATATATGAGCCAAAAGTGTCTCAATATTGGTTGTTGAAAAGGAATGCATCGTATCAAGTTGTTTGATAGTCCTAGCATGTAAAATATGGGTGATGGTTTGTTTCGATAGTGAATTTGGTTGGAAATTTCTTTGGAGAGTTTGGGTTTTCACCCTAATTTTTTGGTTTGAGAGTTTTAATTATTTGGGTTATTGAATAGGTAATAAAGTTAGGGTCTTTTGGATTTGTGTAATGTTTGAACAATACTGATCCAGTTTGAACCAGTATGTTTTCATAATATTGTTGGGTTTTTTGTAAGTCTAATGGCTTAAAATGTAATCCTTTAAAAAGTTCTTTGATAACAATATATGGAGGCTTTTCAGAAAATTTTTCCTCCACAATGAACATTTTTTCAAAACATTAATTTATAAAATATTGTGAGGATTTTTGTATAGTAGTCTGTAAAGATGCTACTTCTTTTGGGAGAACCTTTTGAAGAGATGTTTCTTTTGAAATATTTTTGAGATATTTTTGTTTATGTAAAACAATTTCACTGTTTTTTGAAATCTTGGTTGTTCTAGCAACAATTTATTTGAGAGAAGTTTTTTCTTTGAATTGAGCTATGGCTAATGTTGCTTCTGGGATTGAGAGAGAGACTCAACCCATTTTTTTATTTGGGAACTGATTTCAATTGGGTCTTGTGCATCCTGGAGAGATGCATCATTTAAGGTTTTTGATGAGGATGATCCCTCATTTTCTTCTTGTAAACAAATTTCATACCATTATTTGATGGGTTTTGAGGATATTTTTATTTTTGAGGAGGATTCTTATATTTTTATTTTTCCTTTGTATTTGAGTTTTTGGGACATTTTTAAAAGAATTTTCTGGTGAGAAAATTAGGCAAAAATTTAGTTTCTCCTTTTATGTATTCAATTTTAAAATCAAAATAATCAAAATTGCTTGCCATCTTGCAAAAATTTGTTTTGAAGCAATATTTTAAACATTTTTTTGTAAAACTTCTTTTGGAAATGTGCAATCAATTCGTAAAAGAAATTTTTTATTGAATAAATTACTTTAAAACTTTTTAATACACAAAACAATTGATAAAAATTCTTTGTTGATTGTACTACAATTTTGCTTAACTAGATTCCAATGTCTAGATGTAAACTAGACTATTTGTTCTTTTTCACCCTTAATTTGTTTCAAGATCCCACTATACCCTATCTCAGAAGTATTTGTTTCTACTATTTTGGGGGTGGTTGGATCAAAAAAATGTAAACAAGGAAGTTAAATGATTTGCTTTTTTAGTTGCGTAATTATATTGGTGTGAACATTTGTCAAGCTTATGGATTCTTCTTGAGCCTCTTATACAAGGGTTTACATAATTTGTTAAGACTGTGATAAAAATCTATGACATAGTTTAGACTGTGATAAAAATCTATGTCCAGTCGGTCCCCTCTGCTAAATCATTGAAATCAGAAATGAATTACATATTGAATCAAATAAATAGAAATGGATAAAAACGATATAGTTAGAAAAATGGATTACATTCCAAAATGAATGTGGTTTCTCACTAAGCATGAAAATGACTTGAGAATTAATTTAATTTTTTTAAATTATTATTTAATTAAATAAGTGAAGTTCAAAAAGGAATTAAATTAATTGGTCATTATGAATTTGTTGAATTTAGAAATTAAATATATTTTCTCATAAGTTCTTTTACGGTAAAGTTACCATGATTTTAACGGAATTAAAATTGAGATGAAAAAATTTTAACTTATTTAATTTAATTTAATAAATAATGTTTATTTTGGGAAATAGAAAAACATGTATTGCGTTGGAGAACCACACCCTATCAGCCCCTCTTTCTCCTAGTTCAACTAAGGGATAATTTTTCTATTAAATAGGCATTAAATGAATTTTACTAATTCAATTAGGGTTTCACTTCCTCTCCCTATAAATAGATGGCACCGGTAAGGCTAAAAATATAATACATTACAAATAATGTTTGAGATTTTATTATTCTGCCCGAAATAGTGAGAATTCATTTCTAAGTATAAATTATATTTTTCGGGAATAACAATTCTATCGGTTTCTATAAGAGAGAGATTTACTTTTTTTACTGAAAGTAAGAAAATTATTTCTGGTTCTGTGTTTGATTCAAATTTGTTCGAGCCTACACTCGAAGCAATTCGTGGTACGAGAATAGTGGAGAAGGTTGTTCGATTGAAAGCCAAGAACGATAAAGATCTGTCTAGCCCAAAACACAGGTATATTTCAAGAAAAGTTTATTACTGTAAATGTAACACCCCTATACCCAACCCGACTACCAAGTCGAATATAGGAATGTCACATTTGAGTGTCGGAGTAATCTTGGCTAAATTCAATTATCTAAACCCTTTTCTGATAATATTTTAACCCTACAAACATGTTTTTAACATATTTTCAGTGTACAACTTAAAATTGAGTGAAGATTTTCTGTAAAAATTCATTTTGAATCATTTATATGCAAAACAAGGCCCAAAATATCAATACTAGCACTAATGTATCGATACCCCTGTGCTGTATCGATACCATTTTGAGCTTCAGAGTTGAAAAATTCAAGAAAAATACCCTATGTATCAATACCTTGTCCAATGTATTGATACTTCCTTCAATGTATCAATACTTTGAGCTTAATATCAATACCAAAATGTCATTTGATATTTTATTTTATGCCAAGGTTAATTTATCACCTTAGTCCTTCATATTTTACCCATTTTTAGCCCTTTTTTTCTTGTCAACTTTAACCTTATCAATCTATATACCAAATTATCGCCAAACATCCTTTAATATTAATTTCATGTACCAATTCATAAGCATATAATTATCTCATAGGATTTTAAGCAAATATCAAGTTTTTCAATTAAGTCCCTTTTTCATTTCAGCCTTCAAATATATCAACTTTATTATCAAAAGTCATTGCCCAACCACTTGTTTCTAAAACACATGATGTTTTGTAATGAGCCTTATGAACATGACATTAATTCCAAATGTATAAATTTAACACAATTATCAACATTTTACAAATAAGTTAGTTAAAGGACTTATTTTAAAAATAATTTATCCTCTCTACATGACATTACTATCATTAAAATTTACCAATAAATTTGTCCATTAGGGTCTTCTTAGTTCATTTTATATCAACCACTTACTTAGTATTTCAATAAAACATTTACACTTCCTTTATGTATTAGCAAAGACATCATTTGTAACAATTTCTTAGTATTATAGTTCTTTAATTATTTATTTCTCCTCCTCTGCAATCCACATCCTTAATTATATTTATATTTGGCTCTTAACATATCATGCTTATATGTGACATTAATTAAGGATTCTCTAATCACACACATACTCTTATCAAGGTTGTCCATTTGAGTGAGAATCACTAAAATATTTATATCTTGGTCTACAAGATTCCAAATTAAGATCCTCCTTTTTTTTCTTGAAATTGGAATTGATAAAATTTTTAACATAAAAACTTTGGGATTTTAAGTAAGTCAAATAATACAATTTTGGGATTCGAGATCTTTTTTTCTTGACCTTAACACTTTTCATACTTTTAAGATTTAGTCCCTAGCTCCAATTAATGTAACACCCCATACCCGGCCTGGACGTCAGGCCGAATATATCGAGATGCCACACCATAGTCTCACATCGGTTTCATTGTAAATTAGAGTTGAAATACATGCAATTTCGTTTTACTTTAGTTATTCTAACATTTATGAGAATATCAAGTCATGCAAGCTTAGTTTAGCGTTTAATCATACTAACATACAACAAATAAACATATAATGTATATATCTCGAGCACTGGGACCACTTAGAAAATTTTCCCAAAAATTTTACGTAGGTATCGATACCACTTCTATGGTATCGATATTTCCTTTAAGTGGTACCGATACCACCTAGAAAATCAATACCAAACTAGCATTTTGTTTCTCGCCAAATTTCAAAGCATCGAAAAATATCGGTACCTTTGGCAAGGTATCGATAATTACAACACGAGTATCGATACCAAATTGATATTCTGACTCCCTGCACTTTCAAAAATACAGAGGTATCTTTCTAAAAGCCTTAATATCAACACCTTTGCTTAAGGTTACAAAAATTCAGCATATAAGAGCATTTAAATCACTCAAACTTAGTCCCTAATCATCATGCTTCATTCACCTAGCCACATATGCATCAAAATGTCTAAACAATAAACCACAAACCCGAAATTCACCATTAATGACCTGATTTTTTGTTTTTATCAAGAACATGCGTTTTGACGGCTAAAAACTTAGTTTTAAATACTAGATAACATTAAAAACTAATAAGGAATTGAATCGTTACCTCAGATGAAAAAAATCTATGCGTTTGATCGAAAACTCGAAAGCTTGACAATGGAGGAACTATGGTATTTTTGGGTGTTTTTCTTGATCTTTTATAGAGGTTTAAATGTTCAAGGGTGATAGATGTCATAAAGGATTAAGAATTGGAGTTCAAAATTGATTGAAATAGCAAGAGAGAGTCAAGGGACGGGAACACTAGTTTTGGGGAAGAGTTAACGAGAAAAACTGTATGTAGGAAGAAGAAATAGGTTGGTTTTTAAATTTTGGTCTAATTGTTTCTTAAAAACTCACAATTTTGACTCTTTTACAAATCAATCCTTTTTCTAAAATTAAATGTATTTAAAACTCATTTTCAGAAATTGATTTAATTTTCTAAAAATCATAATTGAAAACATTACCGATATGTCATGTCATAGAATTTTGAACACTCAAAGGCTAAAATTCTTAAAATACCCATAAAACTATTAGGCCCTATTTCGGGGTGTGACAATTAACATTTCACAACATACTTTTTACTTCATTTTTCTCTATCATCCTTTATCCTTTACTTTTTTTTATATCTTATTTTACTAAAAAAATCTATCTCATATTATTTTAGACCAAAGGGGTTTTGGGGATGTTACAATAAATATCACAATCCGGCTCAGTTTTTAAAATTTTATTTTTCCGCTATGCAAAAAATCATTTTTGAACCAGATTTTTTTCAACACTTTTACCATTAAAAAATATGTTTGATATCAAATGCAACATCCCCACTTTTTTTATAAAAAAAAAGAGAGAGAGAGAAGAAGAATATTTATGGTAAAAGTTCTTGAATAAACGATCTATAAATAAATAGTAGTATAAGAAATTGTGATCGTTTTTAAATGAAACTATCAGACATGAAAATGCAGAGGATTATTAGTAGGAGCATGTGGTTAAGTTAAAAATATGGTATCGAGTCCAGGGATTAAATTGAATAAATTAGAAAAGTATAGAGACTAAAGTGCAATTATCTTATTTTTATTTTGATGGAAAGGACTAAATGACAATTTTACCATTACTTAAAAAATCAACGGTTTCATGATGGCTTTTAAATGATTTTTTATTAAGTAATAATATTTTAATAAGTAATAATATTTTATTAATTAATATTATAATACATAAAAAAAAGAGAAAAAAAGAAAGAAAGAATCTTTCTTTCTTTTCCACGTAAAAAAAGAGGGGAAAGAAAAAAAAATTGCTTCTATTATTTTCCTTCAAATTCAAGTATAAGAAATGGTTTTTCTTCAAAAAGATTTTAGATTTTGAATCTTTAAAGCTTACTTTATGTATATATATATATATATATATATATATATATATCAATAGTTTTTTTTTTTATCAAGTATTTTAAAAGTTGTCATTAAAAGACATTGATGGAAGCTTAGAAAACTTAAGTGAAGTAGGTACATTTTTAGATAGGAAATGATTAGAAGATGAATTCTAGCTTGTTAGAAGTGTGAAAAAGAAATAAAAATGAATGGAAAGTTTACTTGGTACATTTGGTCATGTTAAAGGGAAAGTAGAGAATGTTGGCCACTTTGTGTAATATTGATATTAAATGATAACTTGTGAAACAATGAGTACTTTGGTGAAGATGGAATTGAAAACGGATAATCGAGTCGAAAGATATGCAAATTTCGGACTAGGAAACTTAAGTTGCTAACTTGATTAACAATGCATATTTAAGTTTGTTTTTATTAGTTTTAGTATTAGAATGGATAAATGACATTGTTTCGTATTGAATTGCTCCTATTGTAGCTAAAAATGAAGCGTACATCTTGAAGGAGAAAGGCAAAGAGAAGGAGTAAAGCGATTGAAACTTTGGTTTGTGCTAATATCTTATTTTCATTACATAAAGCTTTAGAATATCTAGTTTACTATGACTAGTTATATTTATTTTATTTTATTTTTATGAGTTTTGGATAAGTCTGAATGATCTAGTTAATATTTATAAAATTATGTTTTGAGATGAATACTATATTTTTCATATGATCAAATTAGCAAATTTATGGTTATGATTTGGATTTGAGCATTATGATTTTAGATGATTTAGCAAGAAAATGTCTAATATGATTCAAATTGGAAGCCTAATTTTATATTAGGTGATGTGAAAAAAATAAAATAGAATAAAATAAATAAAATAAAGAACACACAAATTTTACGTGAAAACCCTATCGGGAAAAAACCACGGGTAGAGAAGAAGAAAATGCACTATGTCGAAAATTTGAATCAATATAAGAGGAATAGACTATGTCTATTTATAGGCTTGTAAAGCCATATTCTAGTAGGATTGAAACACCCTATCCTAATCAATATAAAATAGATGATGTTTAATAAGGTTTAAAAAACCTTATTCTAAAATAAAATAAAAGAAGTCTAGTTCTATATGGATTTTACTTTTATTTTATTTTCCATCGTATTTTATTTAAATAAGAATTTGGGTCACTTAATTCTAACAATCTCCACCTTGACACAAATTCTCAATGAACAAGTTCTTCATTGCGAACTTTCAATAAACAAGTTCTCCATCTCTTCCATAAAACCTCTTAAGGGTTTAACTTCAACAATGAACACCAACCAAGTCTAAGCAATGCTCAAACTTGGTTATAGGAAGTGACTTAGTCATCATATCTGCAGGATTTTCATGAGTACTAATTTTGCTCACAACAATATCACCACGAGCAATAATATCACGAACAAAATGATACCGAACATCAATGTGTTTTGTTCTCTCATGAAACATTTGATCTTTTGTAAGAAATATAGCACTCTAATCACACAAAATATCTGTGGCTGATTTGAAGGTCTTCATTGAGTTCACTAAATAGTCCCTTCAACCAAATAGCTTCTTTACAAGCCTCGATGTCGCCATGTACTCGGCTTGATGGTAGACAAAGCGATCGTAGTTTGCAAAGTGGCTTTCCAACTAATTGCACAACCTCCGATTGTAAAGACGTAACTCGTGAGAGATCTTCTTCTATCAAGGTCTCCAAAGAAAATCAGCATCAACATACCCTATGACTCCATCTTTAGTTCTTCCAAACTGTAAGCAAACATCGATGAGTGCATCGTAAGTATCTTAAAATCCATTGAATCGCTTTCCAATGTTCTTTACCGGATTTGCCATGTATCTGCTAATCGCATGACCGATCGCATATGATAAATCTGACGTGAACAAACCATAGCATACATGAGAGATCCCACTGCACTAGAGTATGGAACATGTGGCATGTACTCAATCTCATCATCCGATTGTGGAGACAAAACCGGCATGAAAAGTCTGAAATGGTCACTAAAGGAGTACTAACAGACTTAGCACTCTACATATTGAACTCGCAAAGAACTTTCTCAATGTACCCCTCTCGACTTAGGTACAATTTACTTGATTTTCTATCTCTCGAGAATCTCCATACCAAGTATCTTCTTTGCTGGTCCTAAATCTTTCATCTCAAATTCTTTACTTAGTTGGGCTTTGACTTTTCTTATCTCTTCTTTATCTTTTGTTGCTATCAACATGTCATCAACATAAAGAAGTAGATATACAAAAGAACCATCACTATTTTTCTTAAAGTAAACACAATCACAAAACTACTTCTTTTGAAATCATGAGAAGTCATAAAGGAATCAAACCTCTTGTACCATCGTTCTTGGTGATCAAGCTTCAAACCGTAAAGGGACTTTTTCACAAGCAAGCAAACATAGTCCTCTTTTTCTCAAACTAAAACCTTCTCGTTTGTTGCATGTAAATATCCTCATCAAGTTCTCCATGCAAAAATGCGCTTTTTACATCTAATCGCTCAAGCTCCAAATCATGCATGGTCACAATACTAAGCAAAGCTCGAATCGAACTATGCTTAACAACTGGGAGAACACATCTGTGAAGTCCACTCTTGGAATTTGATCAGTAACCCTTTGCAACAAGCCTTGCTTTATATCTGGGTTCTTCAACTTCTAGAGTCCCTTCTTTCCTTTTAAACACCCATTTACAACGAACAACCTTTTTACCTTTAGGAAGTTTCACAAGGTCCCATGTTCTGTTTTTATGGAGTGATTCCATCTCTTCTTGCATAGCAAACATCCACTTTTCTCGAGCCTTCACATTAACCGCCTCGTAATAATTAGATGGCTTTTGATTCGCATCTATATCTTCAGCCACATTTAAAGCATAAGCAACTAGATCAGCCTTGGCATACTTCTTTGGAGGTTTAATTTCTCTTCTAGTTCTGTTTTTGGCGATAGAGTATTGTGGTGAAGAAGCAACTCAATTCTCAATTTTTGTACTGGCTTGAGGAGTTGACTCTGTATTAATCTGATGCTCTACCTGTTGTTGATTTTCTTTATTGGAAGAGTCTTTAAGAGATAAGTTAGGTAGCATAGCGCTTTCATCAAAAACAACATCTCTACTAATCACAACTTTTCTATTTTCGAGGACACCATAACTTATACCCTTTTACACCACTTTATAACCAAGAAAAACACATTTAATGGATCTCGGTTCCAATTTTCCATTATCAACATGAGCATATGCAGACACCCAAAGATCTTTAAATCGTAATAATTAGCAAGATTACTGCACCATACCTCTTGTGGAGTCTTTTTCTCAATGGCAGCGGATAGAGATCGGTTGATCAAAAAACATGCGATGAAGCCGCCGCGCCGCCCAAAATGACTTCTTTGTAAGTTGGCATTTGACAACATACATTGAACCTTCTCCATGATCGTTCTATTCATTCGTTCGCAACGCCGCTTTTGTTGTAGAGTATGACGAATCATCAAGTGTCTCATGATTCCTTCTAACTTGCACAATCTATTAAACTCATCGTAATGTAACTCTAAGCCATTGTCTGTGCGGAGGTATTTTATCTGTTTCCCCGTCTATTTTTCAATCATAATTTTCCAAGACTTAAATGCGGAAAACACATCGCTTTTCTGCTTCAGGAAGAACGCCCAAACTTTTCTGAAAAAATCATCAATAAAGGTTAGCATATAATTAGCTCCACCTCTGGAAGGCACTCTAGATGGCCCCCACAGATCAGAATGAATATACTCCAATGTTCCCTTTTTGTTATGGATTCCTCCAATGAATCGAACTCTCTTTTGCTTCCCAAAAACACAGTGCTCACAAAAATTCAGTTTGCAAATTCCTTGCCCATGAAGAAGTCCTCTTTTGCTCAATTCTGCCATGCCATTCTCACTCATATGCCCTAGGCGCATATGCCAAAGTTTAGTAATATCATCATCTGACAAGGAAGAGGAAGTGACAATTGATCACCAAATGAGTGAGAGAACCACCGCAAAACATATAGCTTGGCAATCTTTCTCTGTCCTTTCATCACAACAAGGACCCTTTGGAAATCTTTAAAACCCCACTTTCAATTTGTGTATCATGCACTTTTTGAATCAAGAGTACTTAATGAAATTAAATTTCTTTTCAATTCGGAACATGTCGTGCGTCACTAAGTATTCGACAACTCCATCAAACATCTTAACTTTAATTGTTCCAACACCGCGATTTTACACGAAGCATTATTTCCCATCAAAACAACACCTTCGACATAATCGTTTAGTAAGTTGTAAACCAATCCCGATTGGGACTCATATGGAAGGTGCAGCTGAATCAAGTATCCACTCCTCGCTTACTTTAGAATCATTGATGAGCGACTAGAAGTTCACCATCATTTGTAGTCTTCTACAACATCACCTTCACCTAATTTTCTAGTTGTTTTCCTTTTGATTCACAACCTCCTTTTAATCTTATTTTGTAGCTTATAGCACTCAGATTTAATGTGCCCTTTCTTCTTGCGAAGTTACAAGTTTTACCTCTGTTTGAAGACTTGATCTACCCTTAGATTTACCACGAGGATTCCGTTCCTGTGTCTTACCACGATCATCATCAGCATTCCGATCTTGTCTCCCACGAATAATGAGACCCTCTCCCTAAGAGTCGGGTTTAACCATAAGATGCTTCATCTTATCATACGAGGTTAAAGAATCATAAACCTCATCAACTGTGAGAGACTCGCGGCTATATAAAATCGTGTCTCTAAAGGTTGAATAAGACGGGGGCAACGAACAAAGTAGAATCAACCCTAGACCTTCCTTATCATACTGAACCTCCATGGCCTCCAAGTTTGAGAGAATTTCTTTAAACACTGTTAAGTGTTCGTGTACAGACGTACCTTCCTCCAAATGATGAGCATAAAGACGCTGCTTCATATGAAACTTGCTTGTTAGAGTTTTCGACATACATATTTGTTCTAGCCTCTTCCATAATGCAGCGACAGTTTTCTCTTTCATCACATCCTGCAAAATTTCGTTGGACAAATGTAGATGTAATTGTGTTAATGTCTTTCGATCCTTACGCTTCTTCTCTTCATCTGTTAATGTCGAAGGCATCTTATCTATCCCTAGCAGGGCATCCTCCAGATCCATCTGTGTAAGAACTGCTTGCATCTTAATTTGCCACAACGCAAATCTGGTGTTGCGATCCAACAGCGGAATTTCATACTTCAAAGACGCCATTACCGTGATCGAGATGAATAACCCGGAAGCTCGGATTCCAATTTGTGAAAAAAATAAAATAGAATAAAATAAATAAAATAAAGAACACACAAATTTTACGTAGAAACCCTATCGGGAAAAAACCACGGGCAGAGGAGAAGAAAATGCACTATGTCGAAAATTTGAATCAATACAAGAGGAATAGACTATGTCTATTTATAGGCTTGTAAAGCCATATTCTAGTAGGGTTGAAACACCCTATCCTAATCAATATAAAATAGATGAAGTTTAATAAGGTTTAAAAAACCTTATTCTAAAATAAAATAAAAGAAGTCTAGTTCTATATGGATTTTACTTTTATTTTATTTTCCATCGTATTTTATTTAAATAAGAATTTGGGTCACTTAATTCTAACAGGTGATATATGATTTAAACATGAAAGGAAATTGAAATGAGAATGACATGAAAATGGAATTGAATTGAAACGGATCATGAAACTTGGTTTTTACCCCGTTACACTATGTTAGACTAAATCAGATATAATTGGCATGCCATAGAGTCTTTATATCAGAGGATTTAGAACTCCTTAATTCCCAAAAGGTCTAGGGAGGAAAGGTCAAATTGGTCAGATTTTATTATTATTAGCCCCAATTCCCAGAGGGTCGTGGACTAGTCTGATAGCCATCATTGCCGAACAATTCGGGGTGGCAGATTTGTGTATCTGGTTATGAGTTTAAACTTTAGTACGGGGTCCAAATTGAAAGAAAAGCAAAAACAAAAATTGAATTTATTTGTATTTCCATATTGTGTGAATTAAATTAATTACACGATTTTGAATTTAATTAAAAAGCTTATTTTTTATTCGATTTGTCAATATCAAAATATTAAAATTTATTAATATTATACATTTCTTTTATTGTGATGTTATTAATAATATTTATAATCATATTTTAATTTATTTCTATCATTTAATTTATGTTCAATATTTATGTAATGATTTATATGATATTAGCACCACTGAGCATAAAAATTGTTCAACGTATGGTTTGTCTATTTTTCCGTGCGTAGGTAGTTAGATTCGATAGGTCATTCCAATAGTATCTGAAGAATCGAAGATCAGCTCAAATAATGTTGGAGAAAAGTTTACTTTATAGTTGATATAAATGGCATGTACCTAGACATGTATATATATAATACTATGTCGTAAACTAAATTTAAATATTTTCGTTATGTTTTCTTTGCTAGTATTTTATAACTAATGTTTTGGATAAAATAGTAAAGCATAAAAATCAATTTTATTGGTATGTTTTGGGAAATCGAAGTGTGGGAAATTGATTTGGGAGATAATTTGAATGTGATTATATTGTGAAATTTAAATTTTTGCAGGGGTTTTACGTAAAATAGGCAGAAATGCTACTAAAATTTTTATAAAATAATTTTAGCACTATGTTTCCTTTTTTTTTTAAAAAAAAAGATAGAAAAGTAAGTTGCTTTGACAATGGAATGTGACATTTTATATTCGAATCCAACAACTAGGTTAGGTATAAGGTGTCATTGCAAATTTCAGCACTTGGAATTTTGTAGATAATTTTGAGCTTTTTTTTTATTACTATTAGAACCATCATGTACTCTTGTGTATTATCTTTTGGCTCAAGTTTAGTTTCTAAAGAACTATCTTATGGGATTTCATGCTTTAGAGTTTGTGTTTGTTTCTTCATCTCTTGTTGTTCAATTTTAAGCTATGAAAGCTCTAACTTAATTTGTTTTATTTTAAATTGTAATTCATAATTTTTGATTTATCCAGGTTTCATTTTTTCATATTTATTAAATATCATTTGTTGTATATTATACATTTGCGATTGGCTAGGAATAATCTCCTTTCCTTTTTCTAGTTTGTCTTTTATTGAGGATTTTAATTTTAAAAGACATTCCTTTTAAGTTTTGGATTTTGTATTTTATTAATAACTTGAATCATAAATTTTTTGTCTTTGGTTAACATATTTATTGAAGGTTTGTTTTCATCAGAGGATTGGGATATTGTATGTAATTTGTTTATTTGTAATCCATCTAATTCGATAGATGTATCATTTTCAAAGGTAGTGGATTATAGAAGAATTTTATTGATCTTTTGTTCTATTTCTTTATCTAATATTTAAATTATTAACTTTTCTCTTGATCTTACAATATTTTGAGATGTGGCTTAGTTTTTCATATCTATAATATTTTATTGTTTTATCTATTTTGTTTTCTGATTTTTGTTGTTTCTTTTCTTTTCTATATTTCCTATATTTTGGTTTTTTATAATATTTTGAGATATTATTTTTCCTAATTTTTGGTTTTACAGGGCACCATGTTTTTTTTAGGAAGAATGCTCACTTTTTGTAACATCCCGATTTTGGGCTTAGTCAGAACCACAAATTCGATGAAAAAAATTTCATCTTTATTATATTTTTATGGTCTACAATTTCACGGAATGATTTCTTGAAAATTTTTTTTGAAAATTTTGTCGTTTGGGCACTCAATTTGGTCAAAAGGACTAAATTGTAAAAAGTGCAAAAGTGGAGTTCTACATGTTAGAGGTGTCAAATTGTTATAAAATTTTAAATTGGAGGTCCTTAAATGGTAATTAGACCATTAGTTAATTGTTGGAAAAAAATAGACATGAAATGTGTGTAATAAAATATTTTTAAGTTAGGGGCATTTTGGTAATCTAATAATTAAAAGAATTAAAAAGCCAAAATAGCCAAAATTAGCCCATCTTCTTCATGCTTCAGCCGAAACTTGCATGGACACCATGGCTAGGGTTTGGCCAAGCTTTCCAAGCTCATTTGTAAGTGATCCCGAGCCCCATTTTTAATGTTCTTTACATTTTTGAAGTCTCGGTAACATGATCTACTCATTGCTACCATTATTTTGAGCTAGGGTTTATGTTTAAAAATTTACCCATGAGTGACATGCTTGTATTTTAATGTCTAATGGTAGAAAATGAGTGTTTGGTGTTAAATAAACGGCTTTTACTAAGCGATTTTCTATGAAAACGTCCGAAAGGACCGTTTTGTAAAAGTTGTAAAGTTGGTCATAAAATGGTGATTTAGTGGAAATTGGGGGCTGCCATAGTTATGAAAATGATTCGTCTAGGCTTAAAATGCAAGGAAGTTGAATAAAAATCATTTTACGAGCCTAGGGACGAAAGTGTAATTTTGACAAAGTTTAGGGGCAAAAATGTAATTTTAAAAAAATGATTTTGGGTCAATTTGGATAATGTGAGTCCTAAATAGGCTATATTTGAAATGATAGATCAAGGAAATCGAGATTCGGGCTTAAATTGAGAAAATACAAGTTTTGAACTAAAATGGTAATTTTGTCGTTTCCATATTCGAGGTAAGTTCGCGTGATTTAATAAGCGTATTACTCATGTTATTACGGTTATACATGAAATATATCTTGCTATGATTGTATGGAAATTTGATAGAATGTGATATTTTAAATAAAATGAGTATGTTTGTATAGAAACAAAGTGACATGTTATTTTGATTGTATGATTTATGCTCTAATAAACATGAAAATGTGTTGATTGGAATGTACATTGCATGATCACCTATGCATGTAGATATACTTGATGGAAAGAGAAAATCCCGATTGAATAAAAAGGAATAATTGATGGATTTCCCGAAAATGTATTGATGGTAAAAAGGATCTAGCACGGACGGGTGTTCCTTAAGTGATCGAGCCTCTCGAAGAATATGTGAGCTGAAATGAGAAATGAGATCCTGCATGTGTTGCAGAAAGGATTTAGCCCGGACAGGTAATCCATCGATCTCAGTATAGAAAGGATTTAGCCCAGACGGGTAATCTAATTAAGGACTGAATTTAGCCTGGACTGGTATTTTAGATCCGAGCTCATTAGAGTATTTGTCGTTACAAGGAATTTAGCCTGGACTGGTAATCCTGACATTTACTCTTTCAGTTTATAATGCGAGGGATTTAGCGTAGACTGGTAATCCCGCCATAATGAGTGAGGTTCGTAGGAGTGCGTACTTGAAATGATCACTTGTATGAATTGACGGTGAATGGGATATCCATCGAGATTCCGAGAAATTCAACAAGATTAATATGAGAAATGAAATAAAAGGTTCTTGCCATGATACATCATGTATGTTATATGATACTATTATGATGCATATGAGTTGTCATGTTTGGACGAGTGCAGTGCTAAATGATAGCACAGGTAAGTACTCGAAACCCATGAGCACGTGTTTGACATGTGAAATAAAATGGACTTGTGATGATAGTGTAAATGAACGAATGATATTTGTGAGAATAATTTTTATGAAAAAGTTGTGATGGTTATCATCATGTTGTACTAAGATAGATTAGTACAATAGTAGTGGTTTGACTTTGAAAATTCACTAAAAATTGTGGAAGTCAAACTAAAGGCTGAATAAAATATGAAATTGAATTTTATCGAGTCTAGCTTCAGATAAAAGAAATGGTGTAAGCAAAGGAATCTCATATTATGATATATTGGAATTTTTGTGAAACAGGGTCAGAGTGATCTCGGACTCCCCTGTCTTAACTTTGGAAAATAATTAAAATTTTTACAAAAATGATTATGGTTATAATTTATATGCCTAAAATCCTTAATGAGTCTATTTTCAAGAGAAATAGACGAGAGCATAATCCGAGTTCTGTACTATGAGATGATTAATTCGTACTGAAGAGAGGTCGGAACTGTCAGACCGTGAAATAGGGGTAACTTTAAAGAATAAACTGTAATTATTGACTAGACCAAAGATTATGAAAAGTTTTATGTAAGAAGATATATGAGTCTAGTTTCTGGAAAAATTAACGGATCTTGATTTGTAGTCCCATAACTCCAGATATAAATAATTTAGTGACCGTGACTCAGGAAAACAGCTTGACTGGACTTTGAATAAACAGAAAGAATTTGAAAATAGCATGTTATCACATTGCTTATTATTTTTCATGCGAGCTTACTAAGTGTAAAGCTTACCCCCTCCTTTCCATTTCCTTAGTGGTTTCAGGTCAGCGCGGGGTTGGAGATCGTCAGAGACAACATCACACTGTCGAGACATCATCTTTGGAATATTAATATATATATATATATATATGCTAGCGATTCTAAGTGAGTGGCATGTATAGGGACTTAGTTTTATGATAGATGTTGTTATGCGTAGCCAAATGTATTGGCTTATAATGATTCGTTGTATATAGCCATGAGATGTGGCTTATAATGATTATGGCTTGTAAGCCTATTTATCCATGTTAAGTCCTGATGTTTGTGATGTGGATATGCTTGTTGAAAATGCATGTTGGTGTATAACATGTGTGTATGATGAATGCTTCATGACCAATCAAACTGGTCATTGCTATGAAAAAATGCATGATATAAAAATAAGATGATGTTGATTGAACTTGAATGCTTAAGGTCTAATGACACAAGTGATAAGTGAATAATTCTAGATTGTTAATAAAGGTGGTACAATAGTTAGATTAATGGTCATAGATGTTTGCATCTAGACTTGATATCGCGCGAGTATGCAAAATACATGAATAATGACATGTTGATGTTAAGAATATATCTTAATGAATGAGGTTAAATCATTAAAATGATGCCATGATATGTGCCCTTAATGTACGTAATGAATTGTGGAATTAAGGGTAACACAAAGGCTTGGAAAATAGCCTAAGTGTTGGCCACACGGATTGAGACACGGTCGTGTGTCTCATCCGTGTGAGAGACACGGCTTGGTGACACGAGCGTGTGGCCTGGTCGTGTGGTTCAAATTGTGTGCTAGCATCATAAACAAAGAGTTACACGGCCTGAGGACACGGGCGTGCCCTAGTGTCCACACGGGCGTGTGACCCTGTTTTATGATAAAATTTTCTAAGTTTTCCTAGAACTTTTCAAAGTCTTCGGTTTAGTCCCGGACCATTTTAAATGCATGTTATGGACCTCGTATGCCCATAATAGGGACACTACGAATATATTTGATTGGTTTTTAACTTGGAACAAAATTTCATGGCTCGGATTGTATGATTGCTTGAGTTTAAGTCCGGTAATGCCTCGTATCCTGTCCCGGCATTGGACACGGGTAAGGGGTGTTACACTTTTAATGTTAAATTGGAGGCATAATGATCCCAATTTCTTTTTACATTGATATCTTTCCTTTTAAAATTGTTTTTGTAATTTTAAATCTTGACAAATATTTAATCATTCCTTTTGTGTAAAACTAATTAGTTCACCATATGTAAGTTTTTCATAGTGAATAATACTTTTGTAGTTTTTCCTAATTTGATTTCTAACTTTTCTCGTAATAAAGTAAGAAGTCCTATGAGAAATTTTTCTTCCAGAATGGTTATTGGTTATCAAATATTTGCTTTACTCTGATCATAAAGACATTTTTGTACCATGTTTAGAGATTGAGAAAATCAAAGTTGCAATCGCATCTTGGATTTCTCTTTTTTGTTCATCTAAAATATTTTTTTTTCTTTAATCATCTTTTTTTTATTGCTTTTAGAATTTCTTCTTGTTGGGTTTTAGTGAGTGCATAGTCTCACTATCCTTTTAATTGACTAGTAAATCCAATAACTAAAAGATTGATTATAGCATATTAATAATCAACTCATTTTGGTTTTGAGTTTTATAAATATTTGAAACTATTGTCATCTGTTTTAATAAACTGAGAATATTACATTCAGACATTTTGTTTATATTCCATTTATAAATAGTGTTAGCATTGATTCATTTTGAAAAACAAGTTTTTTTTCTATATTAAGGTCAGGTGTAATAATTTTTTGGTAATATAATATCTTTTGTTCTTTCCGAGTTATTTTGTTAATTTGTTGTTCTATTTTGGAGTTTGTGGAAAGGTTTTGGTATTTCATATGGTGTAAATATTGGTTCTTTAAAACTTTTTTTAGTCATTTCTTTTATTAATTCTTTCCCAATCGATTGGCTGTCTACTAAATTTTCAATATAATCTAATTGTTTTCCTATTGTATGAAGGCTGAGATTTGCATAGTTGTTTTGTTGTACTATCATTTTATGCCTTTTGAGATTTGTTCCCCTTCATTAGGAGCTCTCATTCTTAAAAGGCTTGTTTTTATTCCAGTATTTTTATGAGATATTGAACCTTCATTAAGATGGGATGTTGAGATTCAGCTTCTCCTCTATTTGTTTGTCATCTAATATTATTTTTTATTGTATTGATAGATTCCATATAATATTCTTCAAACCATTCAAATAACTTTATATGGATTTTATAAGTGTCCATAAATTTGTAATATTCTTGGAGAATGCTCTCTTTCTCATTATTATAATTTTTAAGGAATTTTTTTTAATAGAAGTGTTTTCTACATCATTCTTTATTGATCTCAAAAGATTTTTCTAGTATAAAATTTTGGGAATTTTCTTCTCGTCTTGCATTATTAGTCACTGATGAGTATATTGGTGACATGCTAAGTGAACTTTGGGGGCTCCCTTCGTGTCTGGTATAAATAGGTTGGGCTATATTTGAGAAATTATTTATTCATTATAAATTGGTTCTAAATGTAGTTAGGATGGAAAAGACAAAGGCTCTAATAATCCTATAATAAGTTGTTTGTGTTTTGAGATTGAATTCTTCTTTTATATTTAATTGTCTGAAGGTTGTACTTGTACTTTTTATTTCAAAAGAATATTTCTTTAAATATAGATATTTTTTCATTTGATTTGATTTGGATAAAACTAGTTAGAAACCGAACCAAATTATACCATCAACTTGAAATCGAACCACATATCAATTTGAATAAATTTTTTGATTTTGTCAATTGTTTTTCATGGTTTATGCAGTTTGGTATAGAAAATTATTAAAGTGTATACAATTGACATAATTCTAGTTTGAATAAAAAGGTAATTGTAGTTAATAAATTAAATTAAATTAATATTTTTATTTTTATTTTTATTTTTATAATATGGATATCAAATTATTTGAAAACTTATGTGTATAATTAAGAAATACTACTACTACTACTATAGCAACGAATTTATGAAAACAATAGACTAACCCGTGGAATGTTAAAAGACATTGGGATATGAGAGCGGCCAAAAGTTATGTTGATGGCCCATTAATTAAAATTTTAGTCCAGCCCACATAGCAGCACAACATTGGAAATTTATAACAGTAGTAACCAAGGAAGGGAAGCTTTCTTTCTGCAAAACCCTCAACCCCTCTCCCTCTATCATTTACATTCTTCCAGCTCCATCAAAAGATAACAATGGCGGGTGGATTAAGCAGACGAGTTGTCCACTTCGCCAACCTTCCAATCAAGCTACTAATGCCCAACTCCTTCACCAACATCACAGAAATAGCCCTCAAAACCATCCCATCCGCATCCAAGATTGAGATCAAACGCGTCCTCGAATCCCTCTACGGTTTCGACGTCGACAAAGTCCGTACCCTCAACATGGACGGAAAGAAGAAGAAGCGCGGCGGTTTCTTAATCGCCCGGCCCGATTACAAGAAAGCTTACGTCACCCTGAGAACCCCTCTTTCCATATCCGAGAACCTCTTCCCTATCCAAGTGATTAAAGAGGAAAAAGACAGTATTAATAAGACCAGTAAGAGTAAGAGCGTTGTGGAAGAAGGGGAAAAGAAGAAGCATTGGCTTGACGGCACGGTGAAGGATGATGGAGCAGACAGGGGGAAAAGGAAAGGCTCTTATGCCTCAGCCCGTGGCGGTGACCGCCGCGGTGGAGGAGAGGCCAAGTTTCCTTGGAGCAGCATGAGGAAAGCTAGTTAGGTAGGTAGGGTTTGTGGCTTTTTGAGTTTTTCTTTCCCCTGGTAAGGGTTTGAATTGCAAAAATGGACCATACATGAAGAAAGATATTTACATTATTGATGAGAAGTTATTAGCGATGCTAGTATTGAAGTAATAATTTGAAATGGGGTTTTATTTGTTTATTTGGAGGTGTTTTTAAATTTAGTTTTTGTTCAATTATTTGAGCATGATTAGTTCTGGTGTGAAATTCTAGTACTATTATGTATTAAAACTTGATTAGCAGAATGGAGTTGATAAACTTGTTGATGGAATCATTGGAGAAGTGAATACCCTCCTCTGTTTCATTTGAGACTAAGTTGTTCTCTACCTGGTGAATTAGTAAGAATGCATTTTAACCCTCAGATTAATGAGTCTGAAATCACAGTTCCTTTTCCATTTTGACTGTCTAATTACAGTAGGAACCTTTAGGAAAATGTGCTATATGTTCTAATAATTAGAACCATCGCAATTTACATTACCGGGTTGTTTTAGGGTGAGGTCTGATATGATGATAACATCCACTCCAGACCTTGTAAATTCATTGGCTATTGACATTACATGATGCTTAATTCTAATCAATTTTGTAATTTCTACATTTTTTACTTTACGCACTCAAGTTCTGTTTTGAGGTTCTTTTTCTCTGTGATTGTGGATGATCGATGTTTATTTCGTTCAGAATTATCCCCTCTTGTTAATAGTTCCTTACTAGCATAGACATCTCTTTTTTGCTTTCTACATAAAATAAAATCTGCATGTATCGAGTTGATGGATTATAAATAGCACTCATAGGATGAATTTTATGCCTGGTGAGTTTGTCTATGATCCAAGTATGAATAGCTTTTCTTCACATGCCTTCTCTTCATTTTGTTAGCATTTTATTTTATTATCTTGTTACAGAGGCTTGTGATCCTGATAAATTCTGATTTCTTGTCACAATTCGCCACAATGAAATCCATAAACTGTATTATGCGAGCGCAATGTGGTTGATTTCTTAGGTAACATCTAAACATTACCTTTTGGTGCTCTTGACCCTGTTACCTTCTCTACTGAATAACACAAACATATACCCGCATGCATATACTTTAGAGTGTTGTGGTTATAAGTGTTCTGTGGTCGATTTCTCTCTGGGTTTTGTGCTCGTAGTTCATTATTTTGCACAATCTTCTGGAGTCGTGATTAGATAGTGAAGGATGAGTTTGAAAAAGATGTCAAGGATTCAAAAAGAAAAAAGATCTGCATCAACAAATGATCTAAACAGCGTAAGAGGCTTGAAAAGTACATGAACAGGAAATTAATCTAATTGCATGCATGGTTACAAAGGGACTTGCTTTCTGGAGATTGTTCTGTTTGTGTTAGCAGCAATGCTAAATGGGACAAATCTAGAAATGAGGTACAGAATACTTAGTTTCATCTTTCTACCTGAAAGGAAACCATAACAGAAGTTTAGGGTCATTTCTATTAATGTTTCTAATCCACCTGGAGTATTTTGAAGCTAATAGTACTGTTTGAGGAGAGAGATTTTAGAGCTAGTGGTTTGATACCAAGGTTGAAGGTTGGCTCTTCATCATAATCTATATATTAGTATCTCTCTCTCTCTCTCTATATATATATATATTTATAAATCTATATCTATACTACTATATACTACTATATATAAAAGGAAGGCTGTAAGGCCTTTCTTCTTTCTTACTTGACACCTGTCCAATGCCATTTCTTTTCTCTTTTTCTTTGACATAATATTATAATGGCTAAACTTTAATTCTAATCCCTCTGTTTTTCTGAGATTATATAAGAATAGTTCATTTTCAATTTTGATCCCTATACTTCTCTCAAATTTGAGATTTAATCTCTATTCTTAAATTTTGAAATGATTCGGTACTTCAACTCTTATAATGTCATTAGTCTAAATACCTTATTTCGATTGAAATATTTATGTGAAATTTTTAAGAAATTGTTAACACTGTTAAGATTTTCTATTAAGTTCAAGTTTATTACAATGTCATTTGTTATATGTATAATAAGTGAGTTTTTTTTTAATTTTAAATTATCACATCAAAAATTTTAACAAATAAATTTTAACAGTTTTAATAAATAGATCTACCTTTTTAAACTTAAAAAGTAGAGGGATTAAATTCTTAAAAATAAAAATATAAGACTAAATTGTAAGTATATGGATAGCATAATAACTAAGAAGATATTGCAACATTTGAATGTACACTCTATAGCAATATATATATATATATAACCCAACGTGGGTGGGAATCATACTTTTAACTATATATAAAAAGAATGTCCTCATGCTAACACGTGGAATTGCCTCCTTATTTTCTCTTTTTTTTGCATTTTATAAGCAAATGGTAAATTTTTAATTTTGGTCCTTATACTACACTTAATTTTTAGATTATATAATAAGAGTCAAATTTTAATTTTAATATTTGTGTTAGACTTAAATTTAAGATTGAATCTTTATACTTCGACTTTTTTATATAATTTGATAACTCAATTTTTTACAACGTCATTGATTAGTCCTAATACTTTGTTTTGATTAAAATGCTTATATAACTTTTAAGAGTTATTTAAGTCCATTGCAATGTTATTTTTTGTTACATGGTTATTAAGTAAGTTTTTTTTTTTTTAATTTCAAAATGTTTCACCATTATATTTAACAAAAGAATTTAATGGTGTTAACAAATGGATCTAAATTTTTAATTTAAAAAAATAGAGGGATTAAATTGGTAAAATTAAAAATAAAAATACTAAATTTCAAATATAGAAAGAGTACAAAGAATTGAATTGTATGTTGATATTCAAATAATTATTTTACTATTTAATAAAAAAATAATTAATAATTGACACAATGTGAAACGCAGAAAGATCCATACTAGTATATATTAAAAGGAAGGCTCTTATTAAGTTGTGGCTACACTATTGGTGATTTCCTTTACATTATAAAAAATGGTTTAAGTTTAGTTTTGATTATTTTATTATGCTTGAATTTGAAATTTAATTTTTAACATAATTTATCTTTATATTTTTATGATGTTATTAATTAGTTCAAATAGTTAATACCGTTAATTTTTTACTTGAAATATTATATCGTTGTATATAATTTAGATACCATAAAGGGTTTTAGAGATTATCATGTAATTTTCTATTTTTGAGTTTGCTTTACTTTTATATATATATATATATATATATATATATTATAAAACAATGTCAAATTCTAGTTTCGGCTCCTATACTATATTGAAACTTGATGTTTAATCTATATATTTTAATTTTTAACATAATTTGGTCTTTCTACTTTTATAATGTTATTAATTAGTCTAAATAGTCAATATTGTTAACTATTCTGATTAAAATGCTGAAATCAAATTTTCTTAAAAATACTATTACAATAAAAGAAGTTATTTTATGATTGCGAGTTTGAAGGGGTGTTTTTAAGAAAAATTCACTTCAATATTTTAGACGTTATTTTTATTGTTATATGATAACTAAGTAAATATATATTTTTTAATTTTAAAATTTCATACTAGTGATTTTAATAGAAAAGTTTTAACTATAGTAACAACTAGATCTAAATTTTAAATCTAGAAAGCAGAAGAATTAAATTACTAAAAGTAAAATTAAGGGATTAAAATTCAAATATGCAAAATATATAGGGACTTAAAGTATATTTTAACTTCTAATTTTTTACACTAAAATTTGATACAAACTAATAATGAACCAGATACGGGTGGATCGGGAATCATACTATGATACATTAATATCAATATTGTTAATTGATGAGTAATTTGACCTGGCCATATTAGTGATAAATTAATCATTTATTTGTTAATTATCTATTTAGCATATGATATCCGAATGTGCTTATGGGTTGGGCTAGATTCAAATTGAGTTTATGGATGTTTTTTAATATTATACATAGTTGTCTAAGTCTAATCCAACTTCAAATATAAATATTAAAATTTGTCCAAACTGTTTTTAAAAAATATATAAAAAAATATTAGTAATTCTAATGAAAAAATGAGAGAGAGATAAGAAAAAAAGAAAACTCAAATGCAAGAGTAAAAAATCCAGGTGAAGAAGTGATTCAGAAACCTTCCACTTTCAAACAATGAAAAAACTTGCAATATCGTCTTTCAATTATTTTTTTGTTATTTGGATTTATTCTAATGAACTAAAGTGTTAACCTTTTTTCTATTTATTATCAAATTTAAATTAATTAAATCAAAACTTTTGAGTTTAAACTAAAAGAATATTCATTTAACATTGTAAAATTCGTCGGATGAACCAAAATTAATCACTTAATCCTGCAATAAAAAATTTCGTCCATTACCATCTATTAAATAAATTATAATAATATATTTATACTTTTATCAATTTGATTTATTTTTTAAAAGTTAATCTTTCCAAAAAATTAAATAATTTTTTTTTAAATAAAAACGCTAACTAACACTATTTGTTTAATATGCAAGTCAACAAATAATTTAAAAAATTATAAAAATGTTCAAAAAAATAAATAAAAAATTCATAAACATTAGCATAAAGTACACGTATATTGTCATGAAAGCTGTCATGTTTAAAATTTTAATGTTTTAGTTTGTATTTCTGTTAAAATATATTAATTTAATTATTTTAAAAAATAAAAAAATAGATTTAGCTATAAAAAAAACAAAAAAAAGGACCAAATAAAATATATATATATATATATAAATATTAATAGCAAAAGGATTTTACTATTGATAAAGAAAGAAAGAAAGAAAGAAAAATGTGGTGGTAGGGGTAAAAAAGGAAAGAGAATACCGGTTCAAAGAATTTGACTGAGCCGTCCTACTCGTCATGGTTGGCGGTTTCTCCTACACTTCGTTTACATAATAAAAATATAGAGGGATTCATTAAACTCATTTCTCAAAGCTTTCCATCCTTTTTCATCTCCATTAAATTTCCATTTCCATCTATAGTATTCATAATAATAATTTGAGAACCATATTTCTTCCATATATCAGATCTGAATCTCTCTCGTTTACCATAAAAAATCGAGAGAACAAATTGCAAAGAAAATGGCGACAGTGTCCCCTCTCGCCAAATACAAGCTGGTCTTCTTAGGCGATCAATCCGTTGGCAAAACCAGCATCATCACCCGCTTCATGTACGATAAATTCGACACCACTTATCAGGTATTCCTTTTTCCTTTTTCTTTTAAACAATTCGACGTGCCTTTTCATTGATTCTCGCCGATTCAAGCATGATTTGACCCTTTTCCTCTGTTTTCTACATTGTCATTAAACGTATTCGACTTACATATTGATCTGACGCGTTAATCACGGATTTCATATCGTTTTTGCTTGTTTTGTTGATCTCTAACGAAATTATTTTTAGTTTTGAAATATGCTTGTTTTTAAAGTAAAATGGATTTGTCAACAATTTTGCATAATATATTAAACAGATAAACAGATCTTTTTTCTTTTTTTTAAATTTTATAATTTGAATGATGTTTTTGTTCCTATCTTAATTATTTCAAATTTGTTGAATTTGGATTTACCGTAGTCTAGATCATAGCATAGGTGAATCGACAGTGTAGATGTATATTTTCCTTGAATATGCTCGTGATTTATTGACGTAAATCAATTGCAGGCCACTATAGGAATTGATTTTTTGTCAAAAACAATGTATCTTGAAGATAGAACGGTTCGATTGCAGCTTTGGTACTACGATTCCTTCCTTTTCTCTCTTTCTAACGATGTAAAATCTTGGATAACTCTGTTCAACGCCTATTTTATACGACTCTTCAACGGTTTCCATCAATGTTGAATGAGCATAAGCACATTTCTTGTGAACTTAAAAAGGACTTTGTTTTGATTGCTTTGAATTAGTTCCAAAAAGAGCTTGCCTTTAATGTGTTGTCACCCTTGGAGCTTCGAATTGGTGAAACAAACAAACAAAAAACCACGTTTTCTTGTTGAAATCTCCCAGCATTTCTTCTTCTATGCAGTTGGGAAATGTGACAACTTTTTAGAAATAGAAACTAATTCATTAGTTGTGAACTCTGCCTTCTTGAAGAAAACTATCCAGAGTCATCGATTCCCAAGTCATTTTGCTTAGTTGAAATTTGGTATAACCGTCTAGTCTCTCCCATAATCGGTTCCTGATGACCCCTTTTGAGAATATAGCATGCTAATGAATCCAATTTATTGGTTTATATAATTGATAGGCTCTTCAAGATTTTCAATTGACTTATCTTCATTTGAGTTCTATCTTATAATCTCACAGGGATACGGCTGGCCAGGAGAGATTTAGGAGTCTGATTCCAAGTTATATTAGAGATTCTTCTGTTGCAGTAATTGTCTATGATGTAGCTAGTAAGTATATAAAACAACTCTCCCATGATAACCAGGAATATTAGATTATTTATATTCCTCACTTAGATATCTCCTTGCAGATAGGCAATCATTTTTGAACACTTCAAAGTGGGTTGAAGAGGTACGCACAGAACGAGGCAGTGATGTCATTATTGTCCTTGTTGGCAACAAAACTGATCTTGTTGATAAAAGGTCAGTGTTGAGTTGGAAACTTCAACCTTTTAGATCGATTTTCAATATCTAAATGATTAAGAGGGTTCTAAACACTCACAGCTTAGAGTAATTCTTAATGTTATTTCCATTTATACCGTCGATTGATGATTAAACAGGCAGGTTTCCATAGAGGAAGGAGATAACAAGGCAAAAGAATTTGGAATCATGTTCATTGAAACCAGTGCCAAAGCCGGATTCAACATCAAGGTGATAAACAAAACAACATTATTTGATAGTTATATACATATACACATGTGTGTTTGTTAACTTGGGAGTTGGATGAATGACTGTGAAATGGCAGCCACTGTTCCGCAAGATAGCAGCAGCATTACCAGGGATGGAAACCCTTTCTTCAACAAAACAGGAAGACATGGTTGATGTGAACTTGAAGTCGAGCGGCAATTCATCCCAGAATACAGAGCAGCAAGGAGGGGGTTGTGCATGTTAAAGCAGATAATGTGTTTTACCAAACAAGAAAGCATTTAAGCATTTTTATTTAACCACACAAGTAAAACTTAGCAGACACGGTAAAAGCATTGTGATTCATTTTGTTTGTGGTAGTTCGTGAAGTCTTTTTATATTATTCCATGCATTTGGGTGGTAAGTAGAGTTCCAACTCCTTTTTTTCTTTTTATTGTTTTTGTCTCGGAAAATTACATTCTAGGAATAGTCATTTATTGGGAGTTGGGGATCTTTAATGTTCATGATGTCAGATTAATATTCTATATTAAAATGAAAGCTTCCTTTTCATTTTCCCCTCCTTCTTTTGGGGGGGGGGGGGGGGTTCGTGGGAACGGACAGTGCAGCCATTAAAAAAAAAAAAAACCCTCAAAACGTAATTTCATAGTATAATTTTGATGCTGTAAATTCTATTCAAATTTTGAGTTTCAAAAATTAAGTTTGCTTACCTAATAAAAAAAATCTCGATTTTGCTTCACTTCACTTCAAATCAATTATTTATTCTTTAATTTATTAAATAAAAATATTTTATTACTTACTAGGAGGAATATATCAAACTTGAATTTAGTTGATGTTGTTAGAATTAAATCAAAATCAAAACCAATTGAACCCGACTGAATCAAATTTGGTGAATACTCATTTATTGAGAGCCGTACTAGGTTATCATGTAATGAAACAGGTAAAACTAGAAGTTTCCAACAATATTCAAAAAATCTGTTGGCACATGCTCAATCTCTCTACTCGTATTTACAATGGAAACTCAGAAAAAAAAGAAAAAAAAAAAGGAACATACAAAGCCAGCCAGCTGTTCTGAAGACGGAAAAAGAAAACAAATTGAAGGAGGTGCTACACATGATTGAACCCATCAATTGTTTGTCTAACTCTCAGCGTGAGATAAATCAAGATCAATGTCCCCACACTTGACCTGATCCAAACAAACAATCAAATGTTTCAGTTTACAAACAACTTATAACCTAAACACATTCTCTAAAACATATTAAAATTCCATAAACCCTTCTATTTTTTATTTTTTATTTTTATCTCCAAGAGAATATTTCCCACCCCTCCCTCACATTAGATTTGAAATATGTCCGCACGAGATTATTCCTCATCTTTTGTCTTTGCTAAATGGAAGTATCAATTATGAAAATTTGTGGTTCAAAAATAAACTGCTTGATTTCTAGAAAAGAGCTTACAAGATTGAGAAAAGGAGGACAATTTTCCTCGAATCAAATGATGCAGCTCTTTTGTATCTTCTCCATCTGTTGCTTGGTGCATCATGAACCCTCTCGTTCGATGATTTCTCTGCTTCAGTCAAATTCAGTTTTTAGTTGTAAAAAAATTCCGCATTGCGTGAGGAAGCAAACATGTAATATGCACAAATGGAAGTAGACAGTAAATGGCACAGAGAAAAGGTCGCTGACAATTCCAAAAACCACATAGCTTTTACTGATTGAGATAATCGAGTTCGATCTTACAATTCCTCAAAGCCCTTTGAAGTAAAAGTTCCACAGAGAGTTGTGAAGTACAAAAATCTGTATTTGGTCCATTTGTTCTAAATTGTTAGTGCACTGAAATTAAATGTGTCAATGAAGTTGTTTTGTCAGCTTTAATCTTCTTGAAGGTGAAAGTTTGGGTCTACGGCCACGGCTACAAGAAAATAAACCTGTTTTTCGACTCTAATAACTTCCACGTGAACATATTACCAAGGGAACCTCTGTTTTTCTTATAGTTGTCATAAACATTCTATTGAAAAAATGCTAGTCTTGATGTCAAAACACCACATCAAACAATTTGCATGAAACATTAGACAGAATTTTCTTCATGACAGCTAGGTTACTAGCAGAATGTTCTACTCCTTTGGATGTTTTTTGTTCAGAAGAAACTATCAACCGTGTCTTAAGCAAAAGAATGCAATCATGGCTAAATCATGGAAATGGAAAATGAATCCATAGATAATTTATGGGGGATACTCAGAAAAGTGTTCAAAACATTATATATAGTACTAGCGTTGGAGATTGAATGGGGTCCAGTCCTATTTATTTCACACTCATCAACCATCATGTTTGACAATGGTTCATGTGTTTATTGCCAGTGCATGGTTTTTCTTTTACTCTCCATATGGCACTAACTCTCTTAATCTTACATTTACTCTTTTCTACTCATCTCCTGTCAATGTATCAAACTTTTGCATCAATGACCTTTATATAGGTAATGGCACCATCCAGATTGTGTGACAAAGAAATTTTCTTTCTTCTTTTCCAGCTCTACACTGGTTGCTGAGATTGTTATCAGCTGCTTTCTGAAATGAATGGCCTTTGGACATTTATTTCAAAACCATGATTTGTCAATAAATTCACCATTGTCAAACAAGATGGTCAATCAGTGTTAAGAGAATGCGACTAGACCCCACTCAATCTCCAACAAATAGAATATGCTTACTACCTCTCAGAGTATGATTTAGTGCAATTAACTCATTGTCAGATCAAAGCTGAGTGAACTCTCACCTACGTTTAAGCTTGCTTGTCTTTGTAACACCTTCTGCAAATGCTGTAATTCATTGAGATTTAATGTTAGCATCGAGGGTAAAGGAAGACAAAGACCAAGAGTCCAAGACTCAAGAAAAATCAGCAATGCTTTGATGATTAGATGATTAAAGTAGGTATATAGTAACTGTGTATGATCTGCAATTCACTGCATATGCCCTTTAAAATGAAGAGAAACTTTCCACAAGATCAATGTAAAGATAAGTAAATCGAACTTACTGTAACCACGCCTTCACTTTTTGAATTACCAACAGTTTCATCATTAGATTTCAGTAGGTCGGGAGTCTCTTTCTCAATGTTTATATCCAGAATGCACGATGAATAAGCATCTTCACTATCCACTTTCAAATCGATGCAGTTCTGGCAACTCAATTGCGCATCCAAACACATCTGGTTTTTTGATGAAAAAGGAACTTCTAAGAGGCTCAAAAAAGTTAACTGTGGTGTGCATTTTGGACTCATGTTTCCTTCCTCAGGCAAGACAGAAATGCTATAGACATCCTGGCCCTGCATAAATATTGAAAATAAATAGAAGCATAGAATGCTCAAGCACAATTCAAATAATTTCCAATTTCCCATTTTATAGTCTCATTTTATAGATTGAAAATGAACAAAAGGCTTGAACTAACTTTTAAACAGAGATCATTGGGATCAGAAATATTATTTACAGAGTATAGAATCTAGAAAATACCAAAAATAGAAGCCAAAAAGGAATTTACTTCAGCATTAAATCTAATGGGACATGAACAGATTTAAAGCTAAGCACATGTTCTATAATGAAAGCATCTCAGTGGGCTGGAAGTAGTGTACACTTTATTTAATTTCCAAGTTATGAGAATGTTCTCTTTGCCAACAAATGAACTGATCCGATCTAAAGAAGACACAAAGAGGGATTTTAAGCTGATTTCCAGGAAGGTGAATATAACAGAAAGCCAAAATGCAGGTCTTTCAGAGAGTAGTGTGCTTGCCTTTCAATTTTTACAGGAGAAACTGATTCTCAAGCCATATCAAGTTTTAAACAGGCCTTTTATACTAATGATCAAAAGGTTACAAAACTGATAGCAGGTTTTAAGTGTGTATCTGGAGATATAAACATGTAACTAACATTTTTGCAGGTTTACACCTGTCAGTTCAGGAAAGTGTTTAAGCTGCATTTTCCTCTTACTGGAACTGAATTTCCATCAACAACAATGCAGACTGCTATTAAGAGAAATAGGGTTGATTAAGAGCACCTCAGATTATTCAATCGATCAAGTCAGTTTGTAAAAGTTCTCCCCTCAGACCAAGACAATCGGATTGTTTTATAGGGTAGGAGAAAAAGACTGCAGCAGATTAGGAATGAACTTACATGTGAAGTGTTTAAGCTGCATTTTTCTCTTGCTGAAAATGAAGTTTCCTCTATTAGAATAGGCAAGACATCTGAAATTTCAGCAAAAGGAATTCAGTAAACATGCGGATAAGAATGGGCAAGACATGTATTAGAATAGGACATTGAACACTATTATATCTGACATTAATATCCTTACCAAGAGAACAATGCTGGTTGGTCTCATCCAAGCTTGGTTTAATCAGCTCAAGGCAAGAAAGGTTGACTGGCAAATTGGTGCTTCCATCCACCATCCCTGATAAGAATGGTTTTTCCTGGAAGTAATTATGTGTTAAAATCAAGCATTGAAAACAAAATTTGATGATGAAAGCGACAATGATGGCGGAACAATGGGAAAAATTAATTTGTTTTCCATTTTTGGATTATTTCCAAACTAAAAGCACAAGTTGGTGTCAACACTATTCTCAGATTCAGTAATGGTAGGCAATTTACTGCAAAAAATTGAAGGAAAAAGAATCTAATTTACTAATTTACAGAAACATTGTTTTTAATTGTTTTTCTTTTTTCAATGTGAAATAGGAATCATAAATAGACATAATGCAATGCAAGAAAGAAAACAGCAATTCCATTTGGCAAAGAAACAGAAGAAAATGCAACAATTTGAAGTGAAATCATCATCTTTTCTTACATTTTCGGAATTACCAAACAGGAAATTCAAGTTTCCTAAAATAAATAAAAAAAAGGAAACGAAATAACTTTTTTTTAAAAAAAAAAGAGCAATGGAAGATGACGAAATCAAAACGGCTATGAATATGCCATTAAAAGAAAAGTCCACCGCCTAGAAAAAGAAGAAGAACGAGAGAATGAATCCAAAGCAGTGAAAATGCAAGAAATCTTGAATTATAAAAATTTCCTTCACCGTTTTCCCTACAATTTCTCAAGCGGTAAATCTAGTAGACAATCCAAATTTAAAAAAAAAAAAAAAAAAAACACGGAAACAGCTCCAATTTAGAAACAGAAACATAAAGGAACCAATAATAATTAAAAAAATAAAAAAACTAAAGAAAAGAAAAGAAATCTGACCTCCTGGATCGATTCAACTAACATTGGAGAGAAAAAGGAGGCAGAGAGTGAGAAAAATCTGAGAAAAATAAAGAAATGTACATGAAATTTCTTTTTGTTGTGTAAGTTGCAGTGAAGTTATTATAATTCTATATTTATAGTATAAGAAATAAAAAAAGAGAACGTTAAAAAGGGGGTTACATCGGAGGGTGGCGCGATTAGCCTAAGAAATGCTGGCGATCACGACTTGGACGACAACGACATTCCTTCTCTTTGACCTAATTGCCCCTTCTCTTCTTTCCCATATTATCTACTTTCTTTCTTTTAAATTTTAAATAATACAATGTTGTTAATAATTGAAAAGATATTGATATTCAAAAATTGTAATTAGTTTGAATTTAGAGATATTTGATTATTTGTTTATGTAAAAGATAAAAAGAAATTGGAGGGCAAGATAAAAGATTGAATATACAAGATTTAAGGTAAGGTGCACGTGAAGCTACAAGCTGAAACCAAAAATGAAAAAAATTAGAGGAGGAGACAAAAGTTGTTAAGGAAAAAGAGATCACGGGTCACTCCACTCTGCTGTCACCTCTCCCTGTTTTCTGTCTGTCAGCATCCACTTAGATCCACTCTTTTCTTTTTCTTTTTCCATTTCCCTATTTGTATGTACGTCTAATTAAATTTTAGCCTTACACCTTATCAATACTCTTCATACAATATCTTCAAGGATGGAAAATGGGATTTATTTTTTTATTTTATTTTACATTATTACTATCACTATTATTTTTACACTAATCACAAGTAAACATATTATCCATCTAAACTCATCCCTATACAAAAACAAAATCTAATATTTCAATTTTAAAAATCCCCTTATTAACCAAATATGGCATACTACTTCCATTGCAAAATTAATCACATGCGTCAGATTTTTTATTGAATAAATAAATAAATAAACCTTTATTCATTTTGAAATATGTAAATTAATTTTCTATTAAATTAAAATGTGGGCATGCTGAAATTTTTTTTATGAATAAACTATAATAATGGTCACTTAATTATTATTAATATTATTATTATTTATTTAATTACTAATTTTTTTAAAATTAAATATTTTAGTTATTTTGAGCTTATGTAAGCCTTTTTTTTTATTAATCTAGTAACAAAATTAGTCCTCTAATGTTTACACATTCTATCAATTTGATTCTAAATTTAAAAAATTCAACAAATTTAGCCTTCAATGTTTACTAAATTTTTCATTTTAGTTCTAATTCAAAAAAATTTAATAAATTTGACTCTCAATATTTATAAAAAACTGTCAATTTAGTCCTAACTTTAAAAATTTTAAAAATATATATTTTTTAAAAAATCACTTTTATCCCTTTATAAACCCATCGGCTAACCCATGTAAGATTTAAAATAAGAAAACGAGTACCTTCTTTTAAGTCACTTGCAAAAGAACTCTAAAAAGTCAGGATAAAACACAAAAAAATTTAAGATCCAAAAGAAAATAAAGACATTAAAAATGTTATCTGTTAAGGTAGTAATGCAATCAATTATTCTAGATAGGTTCCAAATCAATTAGTTTGATTTAGTGTGAAGCCTAAATTATAGTAAAAGAAATTGTTGCAATGTTAAGTGAGAGGCTCTGATACCATTGTAAGAAACGAGGGGGTATTGTAACACCTCTAACCCCTATCCGACGCCATTATAGGATTACAAAGCATTATCGAACTTATCACATAAACTATCATACATTTTATGTTCATTTCTCATATCCAAACAAAATTCATTCAAATCCAATCATATAGTCCCTAACACGAGCCCTCAAGGCCCAAAACAAGCATTAGAAGTGGTTCAAGACTAAACCAAGTACTTAAGAGATTTTTAGAAAAGCATGAAAAAATTTTAAAGTACATGGGACACACGCCCGTGTGGCCGGGCCGTGTGAACTTAGAAAATTTTCATGATTTTAATGGTCACATGCCCGTGTGAACAGGCCGTGTGCCTCACACGGTCACCAGACACGCCCGTATCACAGGCAGTGTGAAAATAAGGCATACATACTAACTTCACCATACGGCCGGAGACACACCCATGTGCCATGGTCGTGGGAAAATTAGGGAGGTTACTGACTTAGCCACACGTCCATATGCCAACCCGTGTTCCATACACATGACCAGTAGACACGTCCGTGTCTCTGCCCGTGTGGACAAAAGTAGGCCATTTACAATGCCAATTTTCCACCTTTTTCTCATGCACACCTAGCCATCAACATAGTATCATTTAAATACATATATAAGCAGCCAAAACATGCCAATTCACATACATTCCACGCCATTTCATAGTCAACCATTTCACTACTTAAATGCACAACCAAATTCATGCCAAAACAATATGCCAAAATCATTAAACTTGCATAACTTCTAAATGCACTTCATCATCATCTTGTCACCTATTTCATGCCTCAAAATATACCATTTTATCATCACAAACTCATACCAATGTATGTCATTTCTTAAACCACATTATTACCACATTTACATTCCAAGCCAAACCACAATTTTATAACACAAGCTAATTACACATTTTATACTAACCATACCATAATATAAGGCCACATTATAACCATCAACCAATATCATTAACAAGCCATTTCAAATGACCATATCCATTCCTAACAACCATATCAAAATAACCATAGCCTATACATGCCATATAACCAAGCCACAAAGTATAAAAATATCGAAAATCAATAACCGGATAGTGTGATGCGATCTCTGTTAATTTTTAACCCAAGCGAACGTTTGAAACATTGTACAACATAGAAAAGTAATACAGGTAAGCTATAAAGCTTAGTAAGCTCGTATGGTAATAAACTCATATTATTGAATAACTACATTTAAAACCATTATTCAAAACATGATATAATTCATATGGTTGCACCATTCTATCTCGAATTCATATATAATTCATATGGTTGCACCATTCGATCTCGAATTCATACACATAGTTAATTAAGATTTTCATTAGTTTATTCATTCAAAACACATATGATTTGAATACTTCTTATCAATTCATTCACATTTTCATATGCATAAGCAATCATATATATAACTTTATACAATTCAATTTCCATCACCTTTTCTTTAATCAAATGAATTATGTGAAATATCATCAAATAACAGTATTTCGCACACTATGTACCATATGTTAGATTAATAACAAAATTTCCTTATTTAATCATTAATTCATTCAATTTAACACAATTTACACTATTTGAAAAAATTACACTTTTGCCTCTATTATTTCACTTTTTTGCAATTTAGTCATTATTACATAAAATTGCAAATTCATGCAATTAAGGACAAGCCCATGCTAACCGAATTTTACCCATATTATTAGCATATCATATTTTCCATTATTCACACTTTTAACACACAATTTATCAAATTTTACAATTTAGTCCAAAATTGACATTTTTACTAAAATTCACTTAACAAAACTCATTAATCTAACATCAAAGATTTATTTTCTATCATTAAACATCAAGATACTCAAATATTCAACAATGGCATCATCCAAATACTTTAATATTTTTGAAATCGGAGGTACGGGCTAGCTAGATTACGAAGCAACGATCTCATTAACGTAAAAATAATCAAAAACCAAGTAAAAACGGACTCACATGCTTGGACAGTGGGTAGTCGAACCTTGAAGCTCATCTATGGCATTCTTTTCTTTCTTCAATCAGTGGAAGATGATGAGAAATAAGCATGAAATTGTTTTCATTTTATTTAATATAACTAATTACACTAATTACCATTTTACCCTTTGTTATAAACATTAGTATTTCACCAAATTATGCACACAACCGTCCACTTTCAATATAAAAGGGCTAATTACAACATAAATCCCTCAACTACTTTATCTCTTAGCCATTTAATGCATTTGAACTATAGAACTCATATTTTTCACTTTACAAGATTTAGTCTTTTTATCGAATTAAGCATCCAAACGTTAAAATTTCTTTACAAAATTTTCACACAAATATTCTATCATACTGTAAACCTTAATAAAATAATAAAAAAATATTTTGACTTCGGATTGTGGTCCCGTAACCACTATTCCGATTAACCCTAAAAACGGGCTGTTACATAAGATATGCAACACACCTATTTATATGCCTAAAGACATTTTCATTCCTTTCCAATATGCAATTAATGCACCTTACTTATTCTTTTAGTGTGCTTGGTGTGACATATCCAAGTTGCGACTAGTGATGATAATGGAGTGGGATGAGTTGGATTTTTGGTCACCCTAACCTTGGCCTGAACCTTCACTAAAATGCCCCAACCTGACTCCAACCTATAAAAAGAATAATCCACTCCAAACTTGACACAACAATTTTATCAAGGACCTGACCCGAATTTTATTTATTTATTTATTTATTTATGCTTCAAAGAAATTTACTGATATAAATTTATTAATAATGCATTGATCTCGCATATATATGCATGTATATATATATACACACACACATACATGATTTTTTTGCAAATAAATTTTGCTATACTTACAAACATATAAAATATTATATACGTATATTAGCTAGGCTATAATTTTGAGAAAGGAAAGCAGTACATGAGTGTGTATCAAGATCTAAAGCTAGTAACTATAGTGTTGTTAATCAAGTATATATTAAATAATTCAAAAAAAAAACTTCTCTTCTAAAAATAAAGGGTAAACTACACTAGTAGTCATCTAATTATTGGTAAATTTCTTTTTTGATCTCCTAATTATGAAATGTTAAAAAAATGGTCACTCAACTATTTGATTTTGTCTTTTTGGTGTCGTTAAATAGCTAAAAGAAAGATGACATGTCAACTTTTAAAATTGGCATACTATTAACTTTAACCCTCAACAGTTATACATTGTGCCAATATAGTCTTGATTCTAAAAAAATTAACCATCAATGTTTATGCATTGTCTGATTTAGTCTTTTTTTTAATTATGCTTTTTTTTTGTTACCCTATCACTTAAAAAGCTAAATATATATCAACTAAATTTGATCGAAAATATATAAAAATGAAACATCTAAAACTCCAAGATAATAATTTTCATCTTTTCTCATTCTTTTGAAACTAGCACTCAATCACAATAAAAGTAAAAATGCAAAAAAAAAATCTAATTACACAATGTGTAAATGTTGAGGGTTTTTTTTTTTGGAATCAAGACTAAATTGATATAATATATAATTTTTGAGGGTTAAAATTGCTATTATGCTAATATTAAAACATGTCAAGTTATTTTTTCCTCAGTAATTTCATGGGTGGTGACCAAAAAAGAAAATTTGGAATAATTGAATGACCATTTTGTAACATTTCATAGTTAGTGACCAAAAAAGAAATTTACTAATAATTGGGTGATTACTAGTATAATTTACCCAAAAAAAACAAAGTAACTACATAGGGTGAATTTACTGTAGTATTGTAAATAGATTAAGATTTAAATCAAACTAATATATAAGAGAAGGTAACATTGTAAATATCTCGAGACTGGACGAATTTACTCTTAACCCAACCTTGACGCAACTACTTTTTAAAGTCAACTTGATATTATCTAACCTGAATTTGATTTAAAAAAATGAACCTATTGGATTAGGATAAAAGCCGTTAATTTTGAGTTTTTTTTTTTTTTGCCAATCCTTAGTTGTGGCTAGTGTTCACGCAATCTGATACCCTTGTGCAGCTTTAAATTTTTTTTCAAAGTAGCATTTGTTTAGCCCAACAGTGCTTATTATCCTCATTATGTCTAGTAATCCATTTTATTCAAAAGAATAAAAGCAAACTATTAAAATCTGCCCTACTAGCTTTCTTTGCCACCATCTTTAGCATGGCACTCCACTTTCAATACTATCATTTTGGACATGCTGGAAAAGCTAGTTAAAGTTAAGATTTTGATTGAGGTGGAAGAGACAATCCCTTAGCTCATGGAAATCAGTTTCTACTGCTAACTTGCATATCGCACAAATAGTGTCTATTTGTTGAAAACCGTTCAAAAATGTATTGATGTAAAGTACCCAGTTACATTATTAGTATATGAAACTAATTCACACCTTACAAACTTATAGATTCCCTGCTAACTAATTAACAGACTAAACTAACTAACTAACTGTTAATCTCCTTCTCAACACTCCCCCTCAAGTTGAGGGTTGATACAAATCCTTAACCCCCGACTTGGACACTAAATATTCATGCTGCTTGGTTCCAAGGACTTTAGTCATCAAATCGGCTAGCTGTTCAGTTGTTCCAACATGCTGTATTTGTATCAAGCCTTTTCCAATTTTTTCCCGTACAAAATGACAATCAATCTCTATATGCTTGGTGCATTCATGAAAGATAGGGTTTGCTGCAATTTGCAATGCTGCCCGACTATTTGAAAGAAGTATAGACTTGTTAAGCTGAGTAGGAAAAAACTCTTTTAGCAAACCATTCATCCACACAATCTTTGCTACTGCTGCTGCCATGCTTCTATATTCAGCCTCTGCTGATGACCGAAAAGTAGTAGTTTGTTTTTTCGATTTCCATGAAATAAGGGAATCTCTGAATTTGACACAAAACCCAGTGACAGACCGTCTAGACATGGGACATGAAGCCTAATCTGAATCACAAAAAACAACAAGTTGCAGTTTACTATTTACAGATAACAAAATACCTTGACTAGGAATTTTTTAATGTATCAAACCACCCGAAAAGTAGCCTCCAAGTGGGATTTCTTTGGTTTATGCATGAACTGGCTTAAATGTTGAACCGCAAACATAATGTCTGTTCGTGTATTGGTTAGGTATAGCAATCTGCCCAGAAGCTGTTGATATACTGTAACATCACTGATTAATTCATCTCTATCAGTCTTCATTTGTGCAGATTCATCATACTCTATTGAAGTGAGTTTCTAATTTTGTTCAAGAGGCATGTTTGCTGGTTTTGCTTTTTCCAATCCCATATTAGTTATTAACTCCAGCGCGTACTTCTGTTGGTTCAGTACAATCCCTTCACTTGACCTCAACACTTCTATGCCAAGAAAATATTTTAATACACCTAAATCTTTCATCTTAAAATTCTGGTGCAAGACCTTTTTTATCTCATTTATCATGTCAATATCACTTCCTGTAATGAGCAGATCATCGACACACAAGCAAGACAACTATACGACCCTCTTGTCTTTTTAAAAATAAGGAGTAATCATATTTGCTTTGTTTATAACCCCCTCTCCGCAGTGCCTCAGTGAGGTTTTAATTCCATTGTCGTGAAGCTTGCTTCAAACCATATAAAGATTTGAGCAGACGACATACCTTGCACTCCCCCTGTGTACGAAAACCATCCAGAATGTCCATATAAACTGTTTCACATAAATTCCCTTGTAAGAAGGCATTATAGACTCCATTTGAAAGAGAGGCCAATCGTGGATTGCAACTAGAGCGACAACAATCCGGACAGTGACATGTTTAACTACAGGGGAGAAGGTCTCTTGAAAGTCAATTCCAGCTTGTTGATTGTAGCCTTTGTCGACTAGAGGAGCTTTAAAATGTTCAACGGTGCCATTCAAATTATACTTCACCTTATATACCCATTTGCACCCAATGGGAACTACACCAATAGGTAAAGAAACCACCTTCCACGTACCATTGGCTTCTAAAGCTCGAATCTCTTATTGCATGGCATCGACCCAACTTGGATCCAATATAGCTTCAGCATAGGTTCGAGGTTCAATCAAGGTAGAAATATTGGCTGCAAAGAGCTGAGTGTGAACAGGCAAATGTAATGAAGAATAAACAGAAGAAATTGGATAAGAACATTTTACAAGAGAAGTAGAAAACTGATTGGAGCAGACGTAATCTTTCATCCAAACAGACGTCTTGACAGCTCGTGTGGAACGACATAATAGAGGAAAAGAATCATCATAAGTGGAATTAGGTTTAGTGGGTAAGGTTGTGGAAGAAGGAGTTGACACAACGGATGATGGGGAAGGAATAGAAATGGAAGGCAAATGCAAGGAAGGTAGAGTCAGCATCAGCTTTAGGAAAAGAAAAAAAATGGTTGGTAGGAAAGGCAAAGGGAAATATGGTCTCATGAAAGACAACATCACGATTGACAAAAAAGGTTTTGGTTTCAAGATTGAATAACATGACTTTTCTGAACTGGTGAATAACCTATAAACACAGACGGACTAGCCTTAGGAGAAAATTTATCGTGATAATTGGGAGTAGTAGCATAACAGAGACAACTAAAAACTCGTAAATGGGAAGTTCTAGAGGTTTACAATACAAAATTTCAAAATGAATTTTCCAATGTAACAAATGAGTAGAAAGCCAATTTATCAAGAAATAAGCAGTTAACACACATTCACCCCAAAATTTGCTAGGCATAAGAGAATGAAACTTAAGTCACCTAGCAACGTTAAGCAAATGTCTATGTTTACGCTCTGTGACTCTGTTTTGCTCAGGAGTGTGAACACACAAATTTTGATATATAACACCTAATGTAGTAAAAAACTCAGTGCATTCGGTTTTAAAAAGTTCATAGCCATTATCACTTCAAACAATTTTAATGCTAGTGGAAAATTGATTCTTTACCAAGGTAAAAAATTGTTTAAGGCATACAAGGGCATCACTTTTAAACTGTAACAAATATGCCCAAGTCATTATTGAGTAATCATCAACAAGAGTTAAAAAAATCTATGGCCACTATGAGTAAAAACACGATAAGGTCCCCACAAATTTATATGAATGAGAGAAAAAACAGTGTCAACACAAGACGTACTTATTGGAAATAGAAGTCGAGATTGTTTAGCAAGAGGGCACACAGGACACTGGTAGATGCTATCACGATTTGCAACCATACAAGGAAGATTAAGAACTTTGTTTAACCTTGAAACCGAAGCATGGCCTAGTCTAGCATGCTAAAGAAATGACAACTCAATGGAAGCAACCGGAGTAATAGATGGAGGTGGAACCACACTATGCTGTCGAGACAAGTTTAGGATGTAAAGTCCACCTCGTACCCTACCAATCCCTCTCATCCTTCCACTTGAGGGATCCTATATAAGACAAAAATAAGGGAAAAATGAGACAACACAATTTAGGTCATTAGTAAGTTTAGAAACCGAAAGAAGGTTATATTGGAAATTTGGAATATAGAGAACTTTGGTGAGTTGAAGACCAGGTTGAATGATGTAGGTGCCAATGTGAGTAAATGAAACGGAAGAATCATTTGAAAGTCAAACACAATGTGAGTTAGATGCACATGCAAAAGGAGATTCTAAAAATTGGAAATCAGAAAGCATGTGGTCAGTAGCTCTAGTATCCAATTGTGACTAGCATCAACCATACCTACCAGGTTTGCAACAGCTTCAATAGGAGGCTCTTTGTTTAACTAACTTAAAATTTGATGATATTGTGCCTTAGTGAACACAGGTGCTTGTCTAACAGTAGGCATTTCAACATCCCCAGTCATGCTATTTTCATTTGTTGGAGCATTAATAGAGGCATTGTTCACTACAGATCCACCATTGTTAGCCTTTTTCTTGGTGAATTTAAAATCTACAGGATAACCAATTATCCAATAGCAGTTTTCTCTTTTGTGTCCTTTAATTTTGCAATGGTCACAAGTTCCCGTAAATCGCTTCTTTTGTACCATATGTGCCGAGTGAAAAGAAATAGGATCAGACCCAACACTACTGGAACTATGTTGCCATTGGGACTCCTCTTGCATAAGCATTGAATATGCATGATTAATAGATGGTAATAGACTCATTAACAAAATTTGACTACGTACTACATTATACGTTTCATTCAACCCCATTAGAAATTGGAATAATGGCTGCTGTTGAATACACTCAACATTTTGTCTAGATTGAGCACATTCGTATGAAGGAGAAGGCATGAGGATATCATATTCGTCCCATAACATACGCAACTTAGTAAAATACACAGAAATAGGGGTAGTACCTTGCAAATGTGAGGAAATTTCCCGATGGAAAAAAATATTCGAGAATCATCAATTTTGTAGAATCTTTCACCAAGATCGCTCCACACCGCTGATGCACTAAGCGCAAAAACAATTCCTATCGAGAGCTCCTTGCTAACGGTATTCAAGATCCATGACAGAACAATGGCATTACACCGCTCCCACTGATAGCCCAACTCATCAGGTATCGAATCTTTAGCGCAAGCCCCATCGACAAACCCCAATTTATTTTTGGCTAACAATGCGATCTTTATAGTGCGGCTCCACACATTGTAATTCTTACCTTCGATCAATTGATGCAACACTAGCAAGGTACCTAAGTATCAAAAGGATGTAGGTAAAGAGGGTGATTAAAATCAATGATCGACTTAGAGGGAGTTACCATTTTCAGAATTTCTGGCGTTGAGAAGGATAACCTGATGAACAAGATGCTAGAAACAGAAAAAAATGAAATAAACCCTAGAGAAGCAACAAAGTTCTACCCCAATACCGTATTTGAGCCTATAAAACCCAACCAAGAATGGCTAAATCCATTTTCCAACCCAAAACATAACAAGGCCAATCTTACAAAATGGAATAGACAGAAGTGTCTGGAAACAGTTCTTGAGCAACTATGAAAGACCGAGAAAATGATGATCACAGATTGTCGGAAGAACAATAATCATCGGAGCTCTAATACCATGTTGAAAATTGTTCAAAAATGTATTGATGTAAAGTACCCAGTTACATTATCTGTATATGAAACTAATTCACACCTTACAAACTTATAGATTCCCTGCTAACTAATTAATAGACTAAACTAACTAACTAACTGTTAACCTCCTTCTCAATACTATCCCCATGGCAAGATCGACACGAGTGAGGATGACTGCATGGCTTAACCTCCAACTAAAAATCCTAACTTTTGGTGGGACATTGGCCGACCATGGTGTATTTCAATCTCGCCTATGTGGTTTGTATTTTTGCAAATACGACATCTATAGACTGCATAAACTTCTAACAGGAAACTAGATATCTACTCGGAAATGCCATACAACTTTCTCCTTAATGTCTACCAAGAGCAGCGGTATATTACATATAATTTCTACTTAACTCTTATCACTGATTCTTTCCATTGCATCTTGCCTTCGTCTATCAACAGATAGAAGGACAAATCAATTGAACCTGAAAGGTTTCATCATGCAACAGCTAGGTATGGTCACTTTTTTTTATTGCCATATGGCACCTATTTTTAAAATATGCTTCCACTCGAGCCAGTGCATGAAGTGTTTGTTAGATTTGTAAAATAAATCTGAAATAAAACTTAATAAACCAGAGTCTATCATATCAAATTATCAAGAGTAAATCAAGAACAAAACTAGATGCAGAAGCATACCTGAATCCATGAATTCCTTGAAGTTTTACCGGATCTTGGGGATTTGATCTTCCAAATTAGCACATAAGAAATTCAAAGAATATCTGCTCTCTCTTTCCTAATGATGAGATATTAGAAAAGATATCTTGTGTATAATTTGGGGACCATAACCCTAATATTTATAACATTGGCATATTAGTAATCAAATTCTAATTAGCCCATCATTAATTAGAATTTGATTAGAACTCAATTACTAAAGTGTCTACACATATTTGACCCATACTTCATTTAATAATTAAAACCCAATAAAACTTTAACCAAATTAGATCACTTTTAATTTGGGCTAACCTATCATGATAATAAATTATAACATGTAATTACCCTTATTATATATGTGATGTCCATATTTTCCAACAATCTCTCACTTGGACCACATATATACTAATTACTCTATAATTACATGTCATTCTATAACCTTGTGAGCTCAAAATTTTACTATCATATCCAAAAGGAATTCCGAACAATCTCGTCCATTAATTATGTTAACATAGAACCAAGGCGACTTTCGTTACATATATTGTAACTAAATCTATCCGTGATCACGTATATTAACACAACCAAATGACATAGATCAAGTATGAATGTGTAGCATGGAAATTACATGCAATATGATCTAAACATGTTTATTTCCAACTGGTCCTCCTTAGTGAGATCAAACTTTACCAAAATCAGAGTGTGAATAAACTAAATAAATTTTATTTCTGCAGAAAATAAACTTAATACCTTTAAACTGAAAATGTGTCTATTTAAGAAAATAAAAACTTCCATTAAAACAAAATATCTTTTAAATAATATTACACCCCATATGAGCAGTGTGCTCTTATAAAACCTTAGGTGTAGTTTCTTAGTAAGCGGGTCCGTAATCATGGAGTTTATCCTAATATGCTTTATAAGCACCTAATCACTCTGAACTTTTACTTTAACAACCAGGAACTTAAAGTCTATATGTTTTTACTTTGATGTACTCTTGTTGCTATTGGAATAAAAGACTGCAATTTGTTTTCACAATTTGCACCTTAATGACAAAATCCTGTATCCATATTCCATCAAAATCAAAATCTATATGCTTGATGATCTCTAACTGATTAGACCTTCGATATGTGAGCATGTAATTTTTTGTTCTCCGAAAATACCTTATAACTCTCTTGGATGCTATCCAATAGTCCAAACCAAGGTTGCTTAAAATATCTACCTAACATCCCAATAGTGTACATAATATTCCAATGTATACAAACCTGAACATACATTAGACTTTTTACTGCTAAAATGTAAAAAATCTAATGCATTTTTTTTGTAATCTCAAAATCATTCTTAAGGCATTGATTGAGGCTATACTTATTATTGTCAAGCAGTATTTCATGAACATATAAAACCAAATATAGAACCTTACTTCCACTAAACTTATGGTATATACAATTATCAATAAAATTCATCTCTAAACCGAATGAGATAATCATTTAATAAAATTTGTAATATTATTGACGAGAAGTTTGCTTAAGCCCATAAATAAAGTTCTTTGCAAATCATTAACTTTACATCATTAGATACAAAGCTTTCTAATTGAACCATATAAATGTATGATCAATGTTACCATTAAGAAACCATTAACTTAATATTCATCTGGTGTAGCTTAATATCAAAATATTCCACTAAAGCCATTACAACCATTTCTCTAATGGACCTTTTTAACGACATTCATTCTTGAGGTTGTTGACTTTGTTCTTTTGGAACAATTACCTCATCTTGAATAAGGACTTGTTCAACATTGTCTTATTGAGGTTTTAGATTCACTTCTTAATCAATGATAGGTATAAGAACCTAAACATCATCAAAAGTGATAATATGAACTGAGTTAGAATCTAATTCCTCCTCAAAAGCAATGTCTCTAACCTTATTTCTCCCCTGAAACTCAACATCCTCAAAAAATGTTCCAGTTCCCGTCTCAAAAATATTCTTTATTATTGTAACATCCCGAATTAGGGTCTAGTTAGAACAATGATTTTGAGACTAGAAATATAAATAATTATTTTATGACTACTTGATGATCCATTATATGATTGCATGTCTGTGTGAAATTTTCATGAAGAAATTCTATACTTAAGGTGTCCAATTTGACTTTAAGGACTAAATCGAATAAGTTGTAAAACTTGTGTTCTAGAAGCTTCAAGCATGAAATTGCATTGGATTATTAATTAGAGGTCCTTAAATAGCAATTTGACCAAGTTCTAAAATTTTGGACAAAAATGGGCATGAATGAGAAAAAATTGAAAGAAATGCCTTAAGGGTATTTTTGTCATTTGATTAATAAAAGAATAAAAAGGGAAAAATAAGTCAAAAATCTTGTCGATCTTTTCCCACCTTAGCCAAAATTTGCAAGGACTCCATAGCTAGGTTTTTTCATCTTTCAAGCTCAAAAGTAAGTACATCCTAGTCTCATTTTTAATGTTCTTTACATTTTTGAAGTTATCATCAACCGATCTAGCCATTTCTACCATGATTTTGAGCTAAGGTTAATGTATGAAATTTGACCAATGTGTGACATGGTTGTATTTTGATGTTTAATGGAGGAATATGAATGTTTGATTTTTGATAAACATCTTTTACTAAGTGATTTTTAGTAAAAACACCTAAAAATGACTTATTTGTAAAAGGTGTAAAAATGAGTAGTAGAAATGTGAAATAAAGAAAAATATGGGCTGATATGAGTTAGAATGTGAATTGGCTAGGCCTGGGTGACCAAGAAAATGTATGCATTTCATTTTACGAGCCTAGGGAATAAAGTGTAAATAAGTGAAAAGTTAGGGGTAAAAAGGTAATTTTACCAAAGTATGAATTATGGGTCAATTCAAGCAATGTGTGTATTAAAAAAAATTAAATTTGGCATTATAGATCATGAAAAACATGATTCAGGTCTTGATCAGGGGAAAAAAATAAAGTTTACGAGGATAAAGCTCGTTTCTATCATTTTGTACCAAGGTAAGTTCATTTGCAAATAATGCAACATGTACCATACTTTAAATGCCTTATTATTGCATGTATGGTAAGTATATATAATTAATGTAATGTTGTACCGTGTGTTTAATGATTAAATTGTATTATGAATTATGCTTTGATTTTTCCATGAGTATGTGATTGGTGCTATGGATATTGAAATTGACATTACGAGCAAGTTCGACAGAAATGTGGTATCAAATAATCCCGTTTGAACCTTAAGAATAGTTTAGGATACAAGTGACATGTCATTAGGAACTGAGTTCATGATATATGTGACATCTGAACTCACTGAGTTGTGGTATGAGTTCATGATGTATGTGACGCATGTTTTGGCATTCTGGGTACTAGTCTCGTATTATTCTACTGGTGGCTGGGTAGTCCGGCATGTGTTGCGGATACCCGACAGCCTGTGTGAGCCGACCCGTGAGTAGCTCAAAAGCGAGCAACATGTGATATCTGAGGTTATAAAATTATTTTAATATTATTTTTGGTGTTTATAGCATGTGGATATATATGTGTGAAAATTTCGTGTGATAATTTTATCGTTTAAGTGGTTAATTTGACTAAAGGACTAAATCGCGTAAAATGCAAAAGTTGCATTCTATAGGTTAAAAGTGCCAAATTGCTATGGCTTATTAAAGAGAGGTCCTTATGTTGTAATTAGAGCATTGATAATGGAAATTGACATAAATGGGCATTAAATGGATGATGTTAAATGTTTTACATTAAGGTTAAAATGGTAGTTAGTATATTAAGTTAATATTAACTAAAAAAAAGTGAAAATAAGCCATATTATCATCATTCATAGCCGAAAATAGAAGAAAAGAATAGGGTTTGGATGCTTAAAACATTCGGCACTTGTGTGGCTTAATTGTTGTATGTATTTTGCTCGGTTTTTGATGATTTTTATGTTTTTGTGATTGTTGCTTTGAGTTCTAGCTAGCCCATGCCTCAATTTTTGAATTGGTTGATGAATTTATGAGTTTACATTGATGAATGCTTGAGCTTTGTGATAGATGATGATGAAAAATGAATAACTGTTGATAGTTTTACATGTTTTATAAAGTGATTTTGAGCAAAAATGCCTAAATAGGATTAATTTGTGAAAAGAGTAAAATGTGTGGTTAAATATGTCAAATAAATGAAAATATGGGTTGATATGAAGCTATATGAAATTTGGCTAGCATGAAATGAGAAAGAAATTCTATAATTTGTGATTTTGTGAAATAGGGACTATATTGAGAAAATGTGAAATTATAGGGGTTAATGTCTAAAATGCCCCAAATTGTTTTATTTGTATGAAATTGAATCTGTTGATGAATAAAAGAGTTAATTTTGAATGTATATAGATCAAGAACGAAAGAAAACGGATTTAGATCGGGGAAAATCGAAAGTTGACAAATAGTCGATTCCGTCTGTTATTTCTGACAACAAGGTAAGTTCATATGCAAATAAATGTCTTTGAATGGAATTATATATGTTTTATTATCATTGATTTGCTATAAATGTTGAACGAGCAAATACTAGCATGAATCGATTAAGTCACGACATTCGAAAGTCCCGTACAAACCCTCGGAATAATATATGATACGAATGTCAAGAGATTAGGTTATCGAGATGTGATTACATGTAAGACCATTCTGGAACATTGGCATTTTATTGAGATTATGTGTATGTAACGCCCCAAAAATCCCGAAATTCAAAAGTCCCGAAATCTAAAAATCCCGAAATCCTGAATTTTTTTATTTTCGATTTTGATGAAAATTGTGTTTAATATTCTTATCCAAGCAATAATTTTAGTAAGTCTTAGCTAAGGTTGAGTTTGAATTAAGGGGTAGAAGAAATTATAATTTAATTATTAAAAGAATCAGGGTTGGCTAGTAGTTGGGCTTTTGAATAAATGAAGAAACAATTGGACACAAAAGAGCCTGTGGTGGAGTGGCTAACTGACGCCACATAAGGTGTAGTGAAGTGGCGTTAGTAGCTAGCAAGGGGGTCCAAGGTTCGAATCCTAGCTTAGTATTTTTAGAATTTAATTTTGGTCTTCTAGAAGGATGGAGGTGGCGTGAAGATGGACTCCAAGGGGAGTGTTCAAAAGAGAAAATTAAGGAAAGGATCAAGGGGTTATCAGGGAGAAAAACGAGGAGATGAGAAGTGAGGAGTAAGTGGAGCTGAATTGGGAACTTGGGCTTGAAGAATTCGGCTATAGGGCTATAAATAGGTGCCGAATGGGAGGGTTGAAAAGTTAATAACAAATTTCCCTTCACTTTGTGCCAGAAACCCTTTTCTCTTCAAGATCCAAAAAGCTGAAAACCCTCTATTTTACTTTCTTTTCTTTCTGTCAATTTCTATTCTCCTCTACACAATCTTCTTTGCCGATTTCTTCTACTACTCTTCTTCTTTAATCTGTACCAAATAAACCTTATTCACCATACTTAGTTTGAAAAGCCGAAAAACCGAATCTTCTAAGGGCTGAATACTTTTTGACCGAATCTAGTGTAAGTGTTGCTCTTCCAATCGGTTTTCTTTGTTTAGTATCGATTATTGTCCCTTACTCTTTCTAATCAAATTTGGTAGTGAATTAGTATCGGATCTTGGTTTTTAGCTCTCTGCCAAATTGCTCCTTAAGGTGTTGCGGTTTTGGTAAGTATTCTTCTCCCATTGGCTAAGGTGGCCAAATGGTCATAGTTATGGTAAGGAGACTTGTGTTGGATACGAGTCACCTATTACTCGGGTTTTAATAGTTAAGATTTGTGCAGATCTAGGAAATACGTGATCAAGGAAAAAATGATTAAGGATTGGGCTCAAGGTAAGGTTAAGGTGAGGTTTCGATTTTTTAGTAAATAAGTATTAAGCATGCGATTAATTGAAGGGTGATATCAATTGTAGGTTTGGGCTAAGGAGATCGCATCACACTTGCTTACTAGGTGTGTACATACACTACACACACACAATGAATCGACAAAAGCCGAAAAGTCGAAATGCCAAAAAGTCGAAAGTTTGGCTACGGTAGTCTTGTGAGTACACGAACACTCGTAAGAGGGAAACTGATAGGTTGCCTGAAGCCCACGGGCGATTCCGTGGACTTGGGTTGTGATTTGGCCATATGGGCCGGAATGGGCTAAATGGGCCCAATGGGCTGTTGGACCCATAATAGGCAAAAACTGAGTATTGATGCTATATGATAGAAAGTTTGTATGTGAGCATGAATATGAATGAGACTGGGCCTAACGGGCCATATAAATGTGATTTGGGCCTAATAGGCCATATACAGGTGATTTGAGCCTAATGGGCCATATGAATATGATTGGGCTTAATGGGCCAGATACAGGTATGTGAATTTTTTTGGGCTTTGTAAGGGGTTTTGGGCCTAGTATATGACATCCACATAAGACTTAATTAAAATATTACGACCGTGGACAAGTCAAAGGGTTAAGGTGTGGCAACGGGTATATGCATGTCTCGGATTGGATCTAGGGAGAGCTTGGTACTTAAGTAGTCTTAATGACCCACCTCCTCTTTTCTAGAATCCTACCTGGTGCATAGTATTCGTTCATCTTAGCTTACGGGACTTGTTAACGGGCCAAGATAAGTGAAAATCGTAATTAAAGGAAAATTACCGAAATACCCCTAAAGGAAAAAATGACCAAAATACCCCTAGGTGTTGAATGTAAGTTTTGTGGATGCGAATGCATACATATGATATTCTGCTTAGGTTGTATATGGGTTGGGAATTATGGAACGGAGGAAGTATATGAGGATCGCATGGTTGCTTGAAAATCGTGGATCCACCGATGGCTTTTAAATCCCAATATGTAAATGAAGGTAGTTTCGCAACCGGGCTACCATGGTGTGTGGGTTGGGTGGGTCGATATTTATATCCCCACATAGTGTGACGGGGGACGGAGCTGGTGTGTAGCGGATGGATAATTTGGATGAGATTGCATTGCATGATTGATGAATGATGTTTTTTTTTGAATGCTTGTTCTTGTCGAGGGTTGTACACACTGAGTTTGCGAAAACTCACCCCCTCTTTTATTTTATTTTCAGGTGATGCTCAGTAGAAGGTTATATGTTTGGAAGGACTCTGGGTGGCCAGCTAGCAAGATGATTTGGACTTGAGTTTTTTTTATTATTTCAAGCATTTAAGTTTTTACTTCTTTTTAAGTATGTTCCAAACCAGATTGTAATAAAGTTTTCATTGTGTTATTATTACTTGAATTATTATTATTTTCAATGAAATTACAAGAAGTTGAACATAGGTTTTCTAAATTATAGTATGTTTTCTACGTTTCAGCAATTAAATTTTTAAATGATAAGTATTTTTAAATCAAATGTTTCAACAAGGTGTTTGCAACTGAAAGGTGTGTTTTTTTTAAAGTTAATTAAGGTTTCTATTATTTTAAGAAGGGTTTTCAATGAAAACACGGTTTTCACTAAAACACTTCAATGTGACACACCAGATTCGGCCATAACGTCTAGGTCGGGTTTGGGGTGTTACAGTGTAAGACCATGTCTGAGACATTGACATCATTAATCGATTTCGTGTAAAACCCTGTCTGGGATAGTGGCATTGATATGTGATAACATGTAAGACCATATCTAGGATATGACATTGTACAAGCTTATGTGATTTTCGAGTATCTTTATTGATTTCGAACGGTTCAACGGGAAAAGTCAAGTCGAGAAAGAATATGTGAATGAGCTAAATGACTCAGGTAAGTACGGGATTTACATGAGTATTGAAAGGGAAAGTATTTGATGAATCCGATCAAGATATTGAATATATGTTCAATGAGAAAGGTTTGTGAAATTGAATGTGAATAACTATGTTTAGCATATTTGATTTGTTATGCAAATATTTATGTGATGAATTTAATTGTATATGGCTTACTAAGCTTTTAAAGCTTACTTTGTGTGTTCATTCCATGTTTTATAGATTATTAAAGCTGGCTCGGACTCAGGGATCGTCGGGAAACATCATCACACTATCGATCATCTCGTTGGTACTTTTGAAGCTTTGTATATATGGTATATGACATGTATAAGCTAGTGTCATTTTGGTATGTTTTGAGTCATGATATTAGCCATGAGATTTGGCTTGTAAATGGTGATGTGTATGACCATTTGAGTTGACTTGATTTATATGTTGATAAGTGATATGTATGTGATGTATATAATGCCTTATATGTTGGCTTATGTTGGTATGTTTGCCATAGTTGTTGATATAGCCAAATAGTTGTTATTTGGTTAATTAGTAAATGATGTATTAATGTTTGGAATATTGGCATATTGTGGTTTGATTTTGAGATGGAGATATGGTGTAATTTATGTCATAAAATAGAGGATAAGTTGATGAGTTAATGCATTTGGAAATTAGGTAAGTTATGATGATTTTGGCATAATGGTTTGGTATGTTTGAATATGAAATTGAGTGGCTGAAATGGTTGTGAATAGATGGTATGAGATGTGTATGAATTGGCATGTTTTTGGTTGCCTATATATGTGTTAAAATGATACCATTTTGATGGCTAAGTGTATATGAGAAAAGGGTGACAATTTGGCTTTGCAAATAGCCTATTTTTGTCCACACAAGCGTGTGTCTCAGTTGTGTGTGACACACGATCATGTTACACGGCCGCGTGTCCCCTAGGGTACCCTTCGAATTAAAGTCAGTATACCCTACAGTTTTGACATGGCCTCAACACACGAGCATGTCTACTAGGCGTGTGTGGCACACGGGTTGGCACATGTTCGTGTGGTCGACCATGTGACCCAAGCTAGTAACCCCCATTAGATTTCAAACAGCCTGGCACATAGGCGTGTCCTCGGCCATGTGGTACAAGTCAGTATGTATGCCCTATTTTCACACAGCTTGTGACATAGGCGTGTCTAGTAGCCGTGTAAAGCACACGGCCTGTTCACACGGGCGTATGACCCTGAAATTAAAGAAAAATTTTTAAAGTTTGCAAATGTTATTGGTTTAGTCTTGAACCACTTCTGAGCATGATTTAAGGTCTCGTAGGACCTTACATGGGACAATATGATTCAGATGAACGAATTTTGATTATGTTTGCATAAATGTATATGAATAATGTGTATTATCCGGTAATGCCTCATAACCCTATTTCGACGATGGATACAGGTTAGGGGTGTTACATATGTGATATGAGGTAGCATTGGCTACATATAAGGGACTTAGGTGTGAGATTCTGATGTATCCGATAGTATTCCAAGTGTTCAAAGGGTACTCTAAAGAGAAGTTTAATGAGAAATCTCGATGAATATGTCATAGATAAGAAAGTAAGTTATTATGTGCAAGTGAGCACACGTATGTACATCAAACTTATGAGAATGACATGAGATATGATGAGCTTGTGGTAAGAACATGTATATATATAAAGAATAAGTTTAAGAGATTGGATAAATGCAAGATTATGTTCACTATGCTAAATGTATGATTAATGTTTGTTTAAGTTGCATTTTATTTGTATGTGAACTTACTAAGCTTTAAAGCTTACCCCCTTCCTTTCTTTTTCTTATAGTGTCGCCAAGCTAGCTCAGGGATCGGAGGACGTCGGAGTTTTTGATCACACTATCAATTGAATATTTGGATATAGCTAGTCTTATCATTTTGAGTATGGCATGTATAGGGACTTGGTCTTTTTTTTCTATGTCATATTGATTAGCTAAATGTGTTGGCTAATGTTTATGTTATGATTCATTTTGTATATGGCCATGAAAGATGGCTCATATTGATTATTTGGGTTGTAACCCTAATTATTGGTGCATGCATGCAAATGTGCTTATGCTTTAATTTGGTTATGGTTGCTTATGGTTAATGAGCGTGATGGATGACATGTATGTTTGGTGTATGAAATATGAATACTATGTAAGACAATAAATGTGGTGCAATTGTGTAACTTGAAAGTAGGTTAGCAAAGATAATAGATAAATATGAAATTGGTGTGGAATGCCATATGAAAGTATGATAGTTTGAATAAGTGATATGTTGACATTACCAAGTTATAATTTAACCATGTATGTAATTGCTTGAATAACTCAATTGTGCCATGTTGCATGCCATGAAGTGAGTCTAAGTGGGTGAGTGCTTAAGGGTGGCAAATGGCTTGGAAAATAGCTTAGAAATTGTCCACACGGTTAAACACACGGGCATGTGTCTAGGCCGTGTGTGACACACGGTCTGCCCCATGGGCGTGTGTTTTGGCCGTGTGTCCCCTGCACCCTAATTAATACAAGTAGAATGCCTAGTAGTAAACACACGGGTAGAGACACGACCGTGTGTCTTAGCCGTGTGATGGACACGGCCTCAGGACATGGGCGTGTGCCCAAGCCGTGTGAAGTCTGCACTTAATTTTTTTAGAATTTAATTCGCCACAAGGCCTAAACACACGGGTGTGTCTGAAGCCATACGGGCATGTGCGACCACACGGCCTACCACACGGGCGTGTGACTCTCCAAATCAAGAAAATTTTTTAAGTCTTCCTATTATTTTCAAGGTTTTTGGTTTAGTTTCGAACTACTCCTAATGTATGTTTTGGGCCTCGTGGGCCCCGTATAAGGGACGATATGCATATGTATAAATGAATTTGGTTTGAACGAAATTTTATGGCCTAGTTTTGTATGATTGGTTATGTTTAAGTCCGGTAACGCCTCGAACCCTGTTTCAGCTTTGAATAAGGGTAAAGGGTGTTACAATTATGGGATCATAAAATTTATAGCCCTTAGATCGCTCAGAATTTCCTTGACCCTTATACTTTATAGACATCAAAGAAGTCAGAAGTGATGTCATTTCAACATTATCGTTTTTAGCAAAACGTTTCTCAATTTCGTTAAGGAAACTTTGACCTGAGTAATCTTTTTAGATTCTTTGCCCCTAAAAGCTTCTGAAATGTTCTACTTCATGATCATTAGACTCATGCAATTTGAACGATCCTACCTCTCAAAATCTCTTTAACATAAGGGGTGTTTTCCATAGTAAGAGGTGGGGGTTGTTCTCCCCTTAGTGCAATGTCTATGTTCATACAACCAAATACTATAAGTAAGTGCCTTTCCATTCATTGAAATCAGTCCCATTAAGCATGAGTATAGAATTTATATTAGCAGATATTATGGTAGTAGAAGATGAATTAACTGAATATAGAACAAAAAAATAAATAAAAATAAGCTCACATCAATATTCATAAGTAAACAATAAATTTAGGATAATGGCTAATCCCATCTCAAGACACAAAACACAACATTAATATCAAGTCTTTTGAGAATAATACTAACAGTAAGCGGTACTCTTGTTGTAGCAATCAAACATTGATAATAAATTATGTCAAACAATGAATTAATCTTTGGAACTAACATATTGCTCACATAAAATACCTTGTAATTGTCACACATTTATCACAACAGACGTCGTTGAAATTCTGCCAAATATTAACTTACCTTTGGGTCAATTAATAAACGCACGAATTACAAAAACATATAATCATCTTGGTATTTTAAATAAACTAATCTACACAAAAGAGGTCACTTTGGCGGCATTTTATTTCAATTAATCTATTTAAAATATTAGACATCCTTAATAAAAACCTAAAGTCAAAATCTAAATTTATTTATTTCAAAATATTTCTTTTAATTTCATCTTTCAATTAAATTAAAAGATAATAGTATATATATGTTTATATATTTATCCCAAAACAACATACAATGATGTTGGCAAATATAATAATAGTTGAATAAATCATAAACCATAAACAACCTCACATAAGACTTCAAATTTAAACCAAAATAATTTGAATAAAGGTAAACCTCATCTCAAGATATCAGACACTCCATTAATATTTTATCTAAAGGTAAAATATTAACTTGTAAGTGATATATTGATGTAATAATCAAATATTGACAATAAGAACATGTTAAACCATAAATCTTCCTTTGGGCCAATTTATTGCTTACTTGTAAAACCGAATAATTGTCACATGTTTATTACTATAGTTGCACATGTAATATTATTAACCTTTATTTGAACTGATTTATATTAAAATAACTTAAGTTACATGCACACAACCTTTTATATTTTAAAACAAAATAATTTATACAAAAAAAATCACTTTGGTGACTTGTTGCTTTAATTAAGTTCTTTTAAAATATATATAAACATACTAATATTCAAATTTAAAATTTACCCAATAGTCAAATGTCAAAACTATTTTTTTATTACTTTATAGACTCCAAAATAACCAAAAATAAGGTTGTCTTAATAATACGATAAAAAATCGAAAACCTTAATTTTTGACTATTTCTTCTTCTTCTTTTTTGTTCCAAAACCATATATATCAAAACCAAACAGAAATAATGTGGTGGTTCAAAGCTAAATAATTAACAAGCACATGTATTCATAATTTTGACACCAAAGTAATTCACGCATATACATGTATTCATAATCAAATAGAAAAACTTACACTGAATTTACCATGTAAATCTAAAGTTATATTTATGATTAAACAGATATTCACATAAATACTTGAAAAATATTTTCAAGCCAATAAATCTCAAAAAAACCAAAATTATAATAGTTGGCATATCCCACAATTCAAACAATAAACCATATCATTATAATTTAACCAAATATTTGGAACCATAAGATGCCAAAACCTAAGATTATAAAACCAAACTTAAAACCAAAATATTTAAATATGCATATAGTTTAAATGAATTTGCACTAAAGCACCCATAAAATTGACTATATAACCATAACAAAAAAAACTAACAACTTCAACGATATCTATCAAAACTTACTTTCACCAATTAAACTATAAAAGATATCTTATTGAATAATGGTTATAAATACCTATTCACACAAACTATAATCATGCATTAATCCTCAAAATCATTGATATGCATATAATATAATACTGGCTTGCCTTACATATTTCATGTAAACTCTAATTTATATTCATGACTAAAAACATTATCATAAAACTTCTTTATACGCACAAATACTTAAAAAAAATCCATAACCACTAAATATAAGAAGAATCCAAAATTATATAAAAATCTTTATATGCGCAACTATTTATGAAAATTCATAGCCACCATATTTAAAAAAAAATCCAAATATTTTAATTTTAGTTGGGTTCCATAAGGACTAAAACTTATATAAAATAACTATAGCAGAAACCAAAAGTAATCATTCGTATATATGAATTGAATTCAATGGTGAATATAATTCACCATAAAGACAAAAGATGATAATTCCATATACATTCAACCTCAAACAAAATATTTAAAACAAATAGTGCGGAAAAAGAAATATCTTAACAACATTTATTTATTCGATTATCAAGTGAATTAACTTTCAAAATCAATTATACAACCCAATTGGAATTTTTCATTTGCAAGAAGTTGTAAGTCTGTAACTTTAATTTAATAATGACTTTAACCAAAATTTATAAAATAATTGTGTGAAAAGAAGAAAAAGAAATCTCACAAATCAATTTTTATCAATTGATTATAAATAAATAAATAAACATTTATCTTTCGAATAAGATATGCAAATATTAAACTAGATTATATTTATAAAACTTTAAAACTTTATTTAAAGAATCAAACCCCAAAAATTAATGTGATGTCCATATTTTCTAACAGTGTTTGCACCTAGTCTCGCTTCAAAAAGATCTCCCCCATCTAAGTATTAACTTTGAGTGATTAAGTCAGTATGTTGCAGTATTAATCTCCATCCCTGCTTGCTCAGTAAAACTAAATTAAAAGTTTAATGTGTCCAAACCCAAGCCTCAATGATAAAAAAAGGGATATACGCTCATAATTTCATCACATAACATCAGTAACAAAAAAAAGTTCAACTATGATATGCGGTATGGTGATTGCTTGCCTCATCCCTTAGTAATAAGATCGGGGATTTGACTTCTGCCAATAAAAATAGGACACATTTCATGCCAATCATTTATCTTTACAGAAAGCATCTACGGCAAAAAAAAAAAAACAATTTATTACATATGATTTTAAAGTTTGGATTATAGGTTTAACTTAGTTCAAAATTGATAGGAGAGACTTCTTTTCTCTTCCCACCATAATAGGTATTCCTAAATGTATCTGGGTACTGGCTACAATTTGAATGTTGCATTGTTGTTACATGTATCTCTTATTTGCTCCTTCCACGATTTTTTTTTCCAGGTATCACAGTTTGAAAATAAATTTAATTACGAGATGTGTTATAAATTTTTTTTTTTTATTTTCATGTGTTTCTTTTAATGCTTGTGGTTCAAGTGATTGGGACACCATTTAGATGACTGAGGTTTCAACCTATCCAGAACTTTTTTTTTTCCATTTTTGTTTTTAAAAAATATAATTTAATATTATTTTTAAAAATTCAAAAAATCTAGCAACACTAGAAAATTCTAAAAAAAAATAAAATAAAATTCATAATTTATTTTTAAAATTATAAAAAATAAATTTGAAATTATAATTATACGAAATTTTTTTAAAGAAAATCATAAAATTTTAAGGGAAGAGTTATTGTTAAAAAGTTTCAAAATTTTACAACAAACCACATTTTACTATGGGGTAAATGTATATTTTAGTACACTAAACTTGGTTACTTATGTCTAGTTAGCATTTAAAATTTTTTTTAATCTAATTGACACTTGAACTTAGAAACTATTAATTAAGTTGATATTTGTTTAGATATATGGTTGACGTTATTAATTTTTTTACTGACAATAAAATAGTGACACATGTCTTCAAAATTTTAATATAATTTTTAGAATTAAAAGTGATTTTTTTTATTTCACGCACGTAATAAATCTAAAAAAATGAATGTCTAAATTTAGATGAATCTAGAAGTCCTCAATTCCCGGGCGATCACACAAAAAATTTGAGTTCCTTTTAGATTTCCTTCTTGATCAATGACAACGGCAGCATTGTCATAATATCATATTATCATCCCGTTGTCGCATTTGAGTTCTTTACGAGTATGTACAATTACAGCTCTGATCACTTTTGATCTTTCTAGAGGTGTATTTGGTACTGCTTCCTTGATCACAACAACAACAATGTCACCAATATGAGCATATCGGCGATTACTAGCTCCTATAACTCAAGTACACATCAATTCTCGGGCCCCGATGTTATTTGCTACATTTAAATGGGTTTGAGGTTGAATCATTTTTTAAATTTCTTTTTTCAATGTAACAAAGGACGAAGAAAAAAAGAAATATTGTTTGTAAAAAAAAAATGGAAACTTGCAATTGTTTTTTTATTCCCAAGACAAGACTTCTTTCCTTTGGTTCTATATTCATATCCTGAAATAATGAATTGAGTTTTTATAAACATTTTTTACGCCGCTATTGAAATAGCTTTTCTAGCTATATTTTCAGCTACTCTGCTCATTTCATAAAGTATTTTATTCAGTTTAAAGATTTGTTTAAGTTCATTCTAAACGCATATTTTTTTTTAGTAATTTTATATCCTTTTTTATAATTTAAAAAATATAATATAAAAACTTAATATTTTTAATTTTACATGCAAACCTAGACAAATAAATGTCTAGATTTAAAGTGATATAGATGTCCATTTGTCTAAGTTCATTCTAACATGTATTTTTTAGTAATTTTCTTTTTATATATATATATAATTTAAAAATAATAACATAAAACTTATATCTTTAGAAAAGCTTCCAAATATTCTTAGGAATTTGTGATTTAACCTCGAAGAGTATGATAGATTTACTATTAGGTGATAGATAAACAGATGACAACAATTATGATAGATTTACTATTAGGTGATAGATAAACAGATGACAATAATTGTGTTGTCGGGATAAGATCTCATCTTGATGTCTTAAATGAAATCAAGATCACCTAAAGAGGATCAATGGTGAGTGTTGAGAGAAAGCGTGTGCTTGTTCATATGGTACAACATCACGAATTTTTCTCTTTAAAATTTTATGATTTTAAAGGAAAATATCATAGAATTATAATTTCGGAAAATAAATTAAAAAATTAAGATTATTTTTATTTTTTTTGAAATTATTGTTAACAAAAATTCTTAAAGTACGAAAATGATCATTTAGCTATAATTTAAAGGTCAAATTAGTTATTAACCCTTTGAGTTAAGGGAGTAATGAAAGTTAATAGGGGAGTAGCCAAAATGCAATAACTCGATAACGTAACTTTAGAAAGTTAGAAGATTGAAACATAATTTTAATCAAAGTTTAGTGACTATTCATGTAATTTACCCATTAAAAATGTACATATAATTAAGGCTAAAGGGTTCTTAAAGCCCTTGAACTTTTTCCCCCCAAAAATCAATTAAACCCTTATATTTTTGTCACTCAATTGGACCCTTAAACATTAAAATTTCAATCAATTAAGTCCATTGACCGTTAAATTTAATAGTCATAAAAGAGTAACAACTACCATTTTTTGGGTTATTTTTGCCATGTGGCATGCCAAGATTATGCATGGCAAAAAAATGATATTTTTCATTAAAATCATAAAAAATTAAGAAAATCATTAAAAACTAGAAAAATGAAAAAAACCACAAAAATATTATAAATGACAAAAAGATTCTATAAATTATAAAAAATATATTAAAAATTGCAAAGTTATTAAAAATATAAAAAAAACTATATAATATATTAAGAAAATTAAGTTTTGTAAAAATTAAGAAAAATTTTAAAATATTAAAAATTTAATAAAATTTACAAAATATTTAAAAATATATAAAAATTAAAAATATATGAAAAACTATAAAAACTATTTTTTTTTCTTTTGTAGACTAACCATAGTTAACATTACAACATCTATTAAAAATTATAAAATATTTATTTAATCATTCAAACTATATGTTATGTTCATTCACCACTAGAAAGTTTGTAACTTTTTGTCCATAGTTGATGATTGGGAAGTGTTTTGGGATGCAAACTAAAGTAAAAAAAATGAGTTGAGGAGGCAAGTGATAACTGAGGTATATAAAATTGTAGATATTATATATATATATATATATATATATATATATAATTTTTTTATATATTTTTTTTACTTTTATAATTTTTATATTTTTAAATATATTTAATAAAATATGTCAATTTTTGTGTTGCCGCATAATCTTAGCATAATTTCAAAAAAATAAAAAAAATCAAAAGATTTTATTTTTAAAAAAAAAAGTTATCCATGTCAATCACGTGGATTACTATTATTGCCACATAGGCTATCAAATCAATGTATCAAAAAGCAAAATTTAAAAGTTCAAAGGATTAAAGTGATAAAAAAGAAGACTTTGAAAAACGTAATAAAATTTATAATTCAAATTATTACGAAGGCAATTCAATTAAAATATATAATTTATAATTCAAAATAAATCGTAATAAAAGAAGGCTTTGAAAAACGCTCTCGATGTCTAGTGCTTCTCCTTCTCTTTCTCCGTCAGCCATGGTGGAAGATAAGGCTACTAGGAAGGTTCGTATGAGATGTGACCAGTCTAGTATTGAGGAGCAGGTAATGGTTATGGAGGATACGGAAACTCCCAAAGGACTTGAGGAAAAGCCTAATGAGAGACTGTCTTTCAAAGATATATTAGTTGGTTCTTTGAAATCATTGGGAAAGGTTGTGCAAGGAAGTGAGAATAACGACTTGCTGTTACTGGAGAGTGATGTTTCCATTAGAACAGAAGATGGTTTATTGTCGATTAAGGTTCTCTGAGCGGGTTGACCAAGTTTTCCACAAAAGTATGGCTAGAACGATTGTTGTCAAGTTATTGGGTCGGAAAATTGGAATTCAGACTCTGTCTAATAGAATTTATCGTCTTTGGAAACCTTCCACCCCCGTCAGTATTATGGATTTAGAAAATGATTATTTTCTGGTGAAATTTCAAGAGGAAGTAGATTATGTTAGGGCACTTAGAGAAGGACCGTGGATCGTGTTTGGGCAATACCTAACTGTTCAACCACTATTTTTTTTACTTCTTAGCCTTATATGTCAAATGTGGTGGCCTGGATTCGTTTTCCGGGTATCCCGGGTTTCATGTACCGAAAGAGTATTTTAACAAAGATAGGTGAAATGGTATGACATGTCATAAAACTGGATGATCAAATGGGTAGTGCACAAAGAAGCCGATTTGTTAGGATGGCTGTCATCCTTGACATTAATAAACCTATTATCTCTAAAATAAAAGTGGATGGACGTATTCAACGGGTTGAGTATGAATCACTTCCAAATGTTTGTTTTTCATGTGGATGCTACGGGCATTTGAAAGATATGTGTAATGCTGGATTGGGACAGGAAGAACAGAATGGTGAAGGAGTACAATCTTCTGTGGTTATTGGAGAATCATTTTCAACAAATAGGGATGTTGAAAGTGGAAATTTTGGACCTTGGATGTTAGTTGATCGCCGGAGTAAGAGGACTGACCAGAAGCAGAATGTCGATCGAGAAGCTAAGACGGGCGGATTCTTCGGGATCTAGATTCAATCTGTTACAAATTTTAAGGGAAAATAATGAGAGAAATAGGGAATCTAATCCCATTAATTTTGCTAGCTTACAAGGAAAATAAATTTCCATGTATAATAATCCTTTGGCAGAGAATCTCCCAATGCACAAAGCTGTTTTGAATTTGGGAGTGAATTTCTCCAGTTCAGGCTTGGGGCCTGTTTTGACTAATGGGTCTAGACTGAGGGCTAAAAATGGTGAAGTTGGTGTCCAAGACCAGAAGCAATCCAAGACAGCAGGCCCGAGTTTTTCTAATCCTGTCTTGGTGGAGACAGGTTCTTTTGCTGGGTCTTTGAATGAAGTCAGCCCTTTTGATGGTCTCCCTCAAGCAAAGATGCGGGGGCACTCAAGTGATATTCTGTCGCAAGCGGTGGTGGAAGGAAATTCTGGTGAGTCTTCTGTTTCTTTAAAGCATTGTGGACTTCCCGTTTTGGTAGAAAAAGTAGGTGTTACTACCCTAAACCCAAATGACCACACAGTGGTTAATTTTATTGAGAATAAAAATCCCAATTCTACTACAGTTTCAGACGAAATGGGTAACATTTTGAGGAAGTTGGAAAATCACCCTTCTGGGCGACACTCTTCGAAAATGGGTGAGAAGAAACGTTTTAAAATTTCGACAAACCTGACGAAAGGAAAAGGGAGTAAATTTAAGTCTCGGGCACAGAATCGAATTCCTATAGCTAAAGCAGTGAATTTGGTGGTTAACAGACTTGAGGAGTTAGGCAGAAAGAATGAGGATAACTTTACTGTTAAAAATGTGTCCAATTTGGATGTTTGAAAAGGGATGGGTTCTTTTTTTTTTTTTTTATATATATATATGATGCCAAATTTATTTGTTTGGAACTGTCAAGGTTGCGCGAACCCCCGAAATTTGTGAGGGTCGTTAAAGATTATTTTTCTAAAGTTTAGAGTTGATGTTGCTGCTTTCTTTGAGACTAATAATCATAATGCATGCAGCTTTGATCAGAATAACCAAGAAATTTGGTTCAGGGCATCAGGCACTAACCAACCAACCAACCAACATAGATGTTGTCTCCTTAAATTATTTATTTTGATTACTCCACAAAATACATTGAAATCTAATAAATTTGCAATTCCTTCTAAAATTCCTAATGAATAATATGGCAAGACATTGTCTCCAAGCATCATCACTTGCAAACTTGAGATTGATGTTTGAAATAACATAGTGCATAATTAGCTATTTGAAAACAACAAAGACCATAATTAGCTATTAGTAAAAGGAGTATCGTTGCTTTTCCTCCGGGATATGTTATCTTAAAAGCATAAACATTCTTCAAAACACAGCAATCATAGCTAAATTCTTCTATACTATACTATACTATACTATACTAGAATTGCATTTTAATTCTTCTACTAAAAGTATGTGTAAATTAGTCCATATACGTTACATCGTTAAATTTTGGTGTTTATGTAAAAGATATAATTAGCTATTACTAAGGCTTTTTTGACCTTTTAGTCTTATTAGTTTTAAAATTTTCTAATTTATTTTCAATAAAAGAGTTGGGTCAAATTGAATAAATGTGTAAAAATTGAGGGCTAAATTTGTTGTCATACCTTATATATAAACACAAAATTTTAACGGAGGGTCTGTTCTGCTTACTTACCTTACGTATAGGCACTAATTCGCCCATTTTTTCAGTAGAAGGGCTAAAATGCAATTCATGGTATAGTAGATGGGGTTTTGTGATACTTTTACCGCAATCATGCTGCTACCTCCTATAAAAGGGCCAAATCTCCTTTTGATTGAAGAAACAACACGACACTTTCCCATTGTGCAATCCTTAAAACAACCTCCTCATTCAAGAGCAATCCAAAATGGCCACTATCTTTTCCATTTGCCTTCTCTTCACCCTCTATTACATTACCTTCTCAACCTTCTACAGCACTGTTAGTGGCATCTTTTGTGAGGAAATCAGTGAGGGTATAGCGATAAAGCGTGTAGAAAAAAGATCCCACCTCCACTTTTACTTCCATGATGTCATTAGTGGGAAAAAACCCAGTGCTGTGAAAATTGCAGGGCCACCAAACAGCAGCGCCTATGGATTTGGAGCCACCATGATGATGGATGATGCATTGACAGAAGGGCCTGAAATCAGCTCAAAGCTGATTGGAAGAGCTCAAGGGATGTATGCCCTTGCTGCACAAGAAGATGTTTCATTGCTAATGGTTATGAATTTAGCCTTCATTGAAGGAACTTACAATGGTAGCAGCATCAGTGTTGTTGGGAGGAATCCGGTTTCTGATGATGTGAGGGAAATGCCAATTGTTGGAGGTAGCGGGGTGTTTAGGTTTGGTAGGGGCTATGCATTGGCACATACAATTTGGTTTGATTATAATACTGGAGATGCTACTGTGGAGTACAATGTCTATGTATCACATTATTGAGTTGAATTGACCATGTGACATGAGCACTCATCTCTCATAGGTTATGTTTATTTGTTGCGTCTCTAATCTTTTACTGATTATTTATAAAATCAGAAATGGTTGTTACATAATATATTCATTGTTGTTTTCTGCAAACTGTTGCCTGCCAACTTAATGCTTCCAGTTTCTGAAAATTTATATTTTTTTCTGGTAAAAAAACTTCAGTCCCTCTCAATTTTAGAATTAAGCAAATTAGTCTTTATAAAAAAATCAAAATAATTTAATTCCTATCAACTTTGAAAGTGAACAACTAAGGACAATTGATCACAACGCTAATGTTTTTCATCAATTGTACATGATTTTAATTGGTATAATAATAAATTTAGCTATTAAAGTTTACACATTATATCAATTTGGTCTTAATTTAACAAATTTATCTTGCAACAATTGTGTAAACATGTAAATGTTCAGGCTGAATTTGTTTATTTTTTTAGAATTAATGTTAAAATGACAAAATATATAAATATTGAAGGCTAGATTTGTTATTATACTAATCAAAATTATATACAATTGATGCAAGACATTAACACCGTGATTAATTCCCCTTGGTTGCTCAATTTCAAAATTGACAAGGATTAAATTGCTTCAATTTTTTGAGAGGGACTAATTTGCTCAATTTCAAAATTGAGAGGGACTAATTTGCTCAATTTTAAAATTGAGAGGGACTAGAATGTTTTTTTTAATTGGTATCATTGAAGATTTAAGCATGAAAAAGAATCCCGTCTTGATTAGAAGGGGAAGAAATCTATGTTACTTAAACTCGAGTGCAAGTGTAATGTGGGTATGCATCCGATAGTGGTATGGTTACATTTTTAAAAATTTTCAATATATTTAGAGGATTTTAAAGGTTATATTCTCATATTTACGTATTGAATATGAGTGTTGGACACGGATGCTTCCAAAGGAATGAAGAATCTGAGCAGAATAAGAAAAAGGCTTAATGGTGTAAAAAGCCCTCAAACTTTTTCAAAAAAAAAAAAAACAATTAAGCCCCTCTTTTTTTTTGCACTCAATTGAGCACTTGAATTTTGAAAATGCATCAAAAGAGCCCTCAAACTTCTTGTAACACCCCAAACCCGGCCTAGACGTTATGGCCGAATCTGGCGATGTCACATGGAATGAAATTTTAAAATTGAATTATCCAAGTTAAAACCATTTTCATTTACTAGCTTCTATTTATCTCTCAAAATTTGCAAACTTATTTTCTCGTTAATTTGATTCACTTTAAGAAAATATATTCCGTAGCGGAAGCTTTTAAAAATAGTGATATTTAGGAAATCTATTCGCATTTCAGAAAACGTTGTTTTTAATAAAAATCGAGTTTTCGTTGAGTTTTACAGTTTAAAAACCCATAAAACAGTTAAAATTTCAACATAAAGTCAAACAGTCCAAAATGTCCCAAATTACAACCGAAATAAGGAATTAAAACCAGAAATAGAAATAAACCATTTAACAGTCATGTGGTCACCGTAGAGTCCTCCACCGCACCAATCTGTTCAAGTCTGGGGATTACCTGTGCACATTAAACAGAGAGGGGTGAGTTTACGCAAACTCAGTGTGTAATCTCATAGAAACCAAACAACAGTAAACACAGTGCACGGTCAGAGCAGTTTTGGGCCTAAGCCCCTTTCAGTATCAGTATCAATATGCACAAGGGCCTTAGCCCATCACAGTACCAGTAACAGATATATAGTATTCAGTAACAAAGTCCTACCCAACCAACCTTTACGCACCATCATCCAATCCTACACTCCATGTGAGAATTAAACTAACCCATCAATCCCTATACTCCAAGTAGTACCGAATGCAGCACAAAACAGTAGTTTGTAGCTGAGTTACCAGTATATTTGGCTTAAGAGCCTTTCAGTACACTTCCTCTAAATATTGTCAACCCACCCCAATGCAATGTAACATATAATGGAATGTCATGCTATCACAAGTCTATCAGATACACATATAGTTTAGTATATATGCCTATATATAACATGTTCAGTACATAATTAGCATAATCAATTTCACACAGATAAGGGTCTAAGTAGTGCTTACTAACCCTACAGAAAGTTCACAGTCAAGTTGGGTGACCGGTGCAACCTTAACAACCATTTCAGTAAAAATGGGCTCACACACACCCATGTGGCCTACCCGTGTGGGCCTACATGCTCGTATGGCCCACACAGCTCAAATTTGCCTTGGCCGTGTGGATCACACAAGCTGGCCCAAAATCCCACATGCCCGTGTGGTTTACCTGTGTAGACCCACACGCCCGTGTGGCCCACACGGCCCAAATCAGTCTAGCCCGTGTGTCACACACGGCCTACTTGGCCATCACACGACTGTCTCATGCGTGCACAGCCTGGCCTCATCAAACACACGCCCGTGTTCCATCACACGACCTACCACATGGGTGACCACACGCCAGTATAGCGTCGACAGTGAGATTTTTAGCTTTTGCCAAAACCTCGTTTTCTGTGCAATCGAGTACACACCTAGTTCGTTTTCGGAGCACTTGCAATCTTGAGATCACCCGCACCTATTATTTTAATTAAAATGCTACATTAGGACTAAAACAAGAAATCATACCAAAATTCCCAATTCCCAAAATGCTTACCTTAGACGAGTCGATGCCTCTCAACACTAACTCGTTGAAAGAATGATTGCTTAAAAAGGTTCTCCTAAACCATCAAAAGAACTAATAATTAGTCCCATAATCAAATGATTATAGTCAAACTTAATTGGCAAAAGTCGTCGAAATGAACAACAAAATTATCCAAAAAGAACGCCACTTACGAATTACCCAACAATAGACCGAACCCCCTTCAAAATTGTTCGAAAAGCAAAAGAGTAGGAAGAAAAAGAATATTTTTTTTGATAACTTCCTCACTAATATTTTTTTTTGATAACTTCCTCACTTACCAACATTCTCTTAAAATCACTCCCACAACTCCCACTCCATGAAACTACCTCAGACTTTTGGCCCCACACAAACTCTGTCCAATAATCGAGCAAAATAAATACACATGCTACGCAGGGATTCAAACACAGGACCTTTAACAAACTACCACTCCACTTAACCACCAGACCAAAAAGCCCATTCTGATATGTATTTACAAATTATTAAACTTAAGCCCACAGAATAATGTTAAGGCTTTATTCAGGAAAATACCAAAATTTGCCAAATGTAAGGCTTAAACTTGAGACCTTTCACACACACCCAAAATACTTAACCACTAAATTAGATACAAATTTGTGTCAAAATTATACAAAAGCAGATATAGGCAAAAATTTGGGGCATTACATGTAACACCCCAAATTTTTGATTTTCGGCTTTTGCGATTTTTGGGCCTGGAAGTGTATAAATTTGTGGTTCGTGTTATTTTGGCTTAAATGTATGTTGGGTTAAGTATTTATGAGCTCTGAGGTGTGTTTGGGAGGTCCTAAGTTCAGGCTGTAACTTGGGCTAAATTTGGGTTTTTAATTGAATTAAGCCTGACTTAAGGTCAGTAGGCTTATAAGGGAGTAGTTGGTAAAGATTTAACAGAATGGGCCTGTTGGTCTAGTGGTTAAGTGACAAGGGATTATGTTTAGGGTCAGGGGTTCAATTCCCTATAGTAGCGATGGGGTTATTTTTGCTGCGAGCTCTAGAAAGCGATGGGCTTTAGTAAATTCTGAGTTGTAGGCTTAAGAGAAAACCTAGGGTTTTTTTCTTTTCCTCTTTTCTGTCAACAGTTACTTTTCTCTGCCATTTTTCTCCTTTTTCTCTCAATTTCCCTTGTGCCGAAAATTCTCTGCTTCTTTTTCCTTCTCCTTCGTTTTTCTTTTCTTTTTCAATAAACGTAGGCGTGTTCAAGCAGTTCTATCGATTCAAGATTAATCAAGGCTCGGTAGATCAGTAATCGAGTTCTTAGCAAATGAGGAAATACCATTCTTCGTAGAAGGCTTTGGAGTGCCCGTGGTTGGATTAGCAGCGAAAACAAACCAGGTGTGTACTTTGATCGAGTAGAAAATGAGTTTCGGTGAAAGCTAAAACGCAGTCTGTCGATGCCACACGGGCGTGTGGTCTGCCCGTGTGATAGCTTGCATCACGAGACACTGGCGTATGACTGACGAGCTAGGCCGTGTGCGCGTCACACGGGCACGACGGACACGGGTCTGTGAGGCTGACGAGGCCGTGTACAAGGCACGAGCTCAGGCAATTGGGACGTGTGGGCCACATGAGCGTGTGGGCCCATATAGGTGAACCACACAGGAGTGTAGGAATCTGGACCAGGCCGTGTGATCCACACGGGCAAGGCCAATTTGGGTCGTGTGACCCACACGGGCAGGGCACATGGGCGTGTGAGCCCAATTAAGGTAAAATGTTCGGTAAGGTTGCAATGGTCACCTAAGTTGACTGTGGCCTAATTGTAGGGGAGGTAAGAGTTACTTAGACCCCATACTCTGATTGATTATTGAGTTGTATGCAAAAACATGTTATTATAAGCATGTGTAACTGTCTGAATCTGTATGTCTGTTCTGCCATGATATTGATATGATCTGATATCTGCATATAAGCATGCCATGATCTGTATGTTGCATTGCATTAGGTTGGGATTGTTGTGAAGAGAAGGAAGTTTGAGAGGCGATTAGCCTGATATCTGGTAGCTACGCTGCCTTATCTATAGAGTACTGTCTTACGGTACCTTTTGGTGTGTAGGGCTGGATGGTTGACTAGATCCCCATACTTGGTGTGTAGGGTTGGGTGGGTCGATTTTATCCCCACATGGTGTGTTGGGTTGGTCGGAGATGGTGTGCAGGGTTGGTGGACATGTTCTTTGGTTTCTGATTTGATATGCATGCGATATTTGTACGGCTAAGGTCGAACTATCTGTATTTTGTTATCTGTTTGTATACATGCTGATTGTGGGGATGTACACACTGAGTTTGTGAAAACTCACCCCTCGTTTATTTTGTTTGTCAGGTAATCCTCAGCAGTAGATGGATCGGTGTGGTGGAGGGCTCAATGGTGACCACTGTTGGACATCTTATGGATTTTTTAGTAACACTCTATTTAGTCTGCTTTATTTAGATATTCATTTTAGGGTTTATTTTGGAATTTAAAATTGTTAAATTTTCAAATTTTAACCGATTGATATTTTAACTTCTGCGTTAATGAATGTTTTTATTTAATATTTGGGATAAAGATTTCACGACTTAAGTAACGATAATGGACTGAACGATTTTTAACTTGCTAGGGTTTTTCTAAAAAGCACTCTCATATGACGCTGCCAGATCCGGTCATAACGTCTAGGCCGAGTTTGAGGTGTTACATTACACTTCTTCTTCTTCAAAAAAAAAAAAAACAATTAAGCCCCTACTTTTTTTTCACTCAATTGGGTACTTGAACTTTCAAAATGCATAAAAAAATACCCTCAAAATTTTTCAAAAAAACAATTAAGCCACTACTCTTATTAAAAATTAGAAAAAAAAATAAATTTTAGAAAAATTATTAAATTTTAATAAAAATATAAAAAATTAAAATTTATTAAAAATTAGAATTTTTTTATAAAAATCGTAAATAAATAAAAAATTATAAAAATCATAAAAAAATAACGACCCATAGTTTTTTTTCCAATTAAAGTCATCATGTGTCACAACATAGCGTGACATGTGACAAAAAATGATAAAAAAATAAAAATCAATAAAATTTATAGAAAAATTATAAAATGCTTCTTTTAGTACAATATTTTTTATAATTTCTTTACATTTTGTATAATTTTCTTATGACTTTATAAAATTTTATAAAATTTTATATTTCTATATATTTTATAATTTTTTACGATTTTATAAAAAATTAAATTTTTTTATATTTTTTCTAATTTTTAATAAACTTTTAATATTTGAATTTTTTTATTAAAATTTAATAATATTTATAGCTTTTATTGATTTTAATTTATAATTTTTTTCTAATTTTTAATAAAAGCAATGGCTTAATTGCTTTTTTTGAAAAAGTTTGAAGGCCTTTTTGATGCATTTTGAAAGTTCTAAGTACTAAATTGAGTGCAAAAAAAAAAAGTAGGGGCTTAATTGCTTTTTTTTTTAAAAGGTTTGAGGGTCTTTTTTAATACATTTTGAAAGTTCAAAAACTCAAATGAGTGCAAAAAAAAAGCAGGGCTTAATTTTTTTTTTTTTTAAGTTTGAGAGCTTTTTACACCCTTAAGTTGAAGAAAAAAAATATTTGGAGGAATGAAGAAACAGTAATGCTGACACAATTTCTTTATGGCAGGCTTAATATTTGTAACCTCCCCAACCTAGCCTAGACTTTAGACCCAAATTCATGAGATTACATCGGCCACAGAAATAGCCTAGTACACTCTGTAACACCCCAAACCCGACCTAGACGTTATGGCAGAATCTGGCGATGCCACATGGAATTGAATTTTGAAAACTAAATTATCACGATAATACCGTATTCGTTTATTACTCTTATTGATTCCAAAAAATCACTTACTCAACTAGTTGATTATTTTAAAACATAATTCGTTGCGACAGCTTTAGAAATAATTTGTTTTATGAAAAACTGAGTTAATTAAGTAAATCTGTCCATTTTATAAAAACCCCTTTGTTTTAGAGAAAACTGTCTAAGAGATCGGGAGTTTAAAAATTACTTTAGCTTTTTGAAAAGAACCGAATTTTCCTACGTCTAGCAGTTGTAAATCCATAAAACAAATAAAACCAAATTTGAGCAAAACTCCCAAAAAGTCCACAAATTACATCCCAATAATAATAAAACCATAAATGAAAGTAAGTAAACTAAAATATGTGTGGCAACCGTCGAGTCCTCCGCCTCACCGACCCGTCTAAGTCTGGGGATTACCTGTGCAAATTAAACAGAAGGGTGTGAGTTTACGTAAACTCAGTGTGTAATCCCCTTCTGTTTAATGTGTAAAGGTAATCCCCAAACTTAGACGGGTCAATGCGGTAGAGAACTCGGCAGTGCCAACATATATTTTAGTTTGTTTACTTTCGTTTATGGTTTTATTATTATTGGGATGTAATCTGTGGACTTTTTGGGACTTTTGCTTAAATTTGGTTTTATTTGTTTTATAGATTTACAACTGCTAGACGTAGGAAAATTTAGTTCTTTTCAAAAAGCTAAAGTAATTTCTAAACTCCTGATCTCTTAGACGGTTTTCTCTAAAATAAAGAGATTTTCCTAAAATAGATGAATTTACTTAATTAACTCAGTTTTTCATAAAAAAAATGATTTCTAAAGCTTTCGCGACGAATTATGTTTTAAAACAATCGACTAGTTGAGTAAGCGATTTTCTGGAATCAATAAGAGTAATAAATGAATACGGTATTATCGTGATAATTTAGTTTTCAAAATTCCATTGTGGCATCGTCAAATTCTGCCATGACATCTAGGTCAGATTTGAGGTGTTATATTTAGTGGTATCAGAGCCAAGTTATAAAATTTGGCTGTGGATTATGGGTTTTAGATTGTTGTTCTTGAAGAATTGATTACAAAATGATTTGAAATGTTTCACTGAGTAAGTGGTACACCGAGTCTCCGGCGCCGATCCTGTAAGTATTCTAAACTGTGAATTGTTTTAAACTGAAACTGTTATTTATAGTATATTCTGAAACTACTATAGGTAGTATCCTGTACTGAAAACACTTTAGTTAGTGTATACTGAAAATTGTAATGAAACTGTGATATACGAAAACAAACTCTGAATTTCTGATAATGTTCTACATAAAACATCTGTTAATAGATATTAAATTATAACTGATTCATAAAATTTTTTAAATACAGATAATTTGATTAGATATGAGCACGCGAGGTATCCATGGACATGGTACTAGAAGCCATGGTAGAGGCCATAGAGGGGCTCGAGCTGGGTCCCATCTTCTGGCAACCTGTTTAACTTGGATTCTAGTGAGATACCGATTTCACCTAAGACTGAGACTGGGTCGCAAGACTGTATGGCTGGGGACGACGCACTATCTTAGGCTATACTTAGAATTTTGGAGAGGGTCGCTGGGCCCAATACTGGATCCAGAGGCCGAGGGTCGATTACAGAACAACTCCGGTCCAATGGGGCTAAGTTATATAGGGGTGTCTCTAGAGTTGCCCCTAATGTGGCCGAGTACTAGATTGAGGCCACGGAGAGGATCATGGACGATTTAGATTGCACCCTAGAGCATAAATTAAAGGGTGCAATCTCGCTGTTGCGTGATGAGGCATATTAGTAGTGGCTTACTGTTAAGGATGGCACTCAACCTGAACGATTGACCTGGGAGTTCTTTAAGACCACCTTCTAAGGAAAAATATATAGGAGCCAGTTACGTGGATGCCCGTAGGAGGGAGTTTCTGAATTTAACTTAGGAAGATCGATCGGTGGCCAAGTATGAGGCCGAGTTTCTGAGACTGAGCTGCTATGCACGAGGTATGGTGACGTCTGAGTACGAGCTATGTGTCCGCTTTGAGGATAGCTTCAGAGATAACTTGTGGGTTTTGATAGCTCCACAGAGGGAAAAGGGATTTTTTTGCCCTGGTTGAGAAGGCGAAGATCGCCGAGGAGGTTAAGCGTACTAAGTACCAAAACTGAGATAGAGAGAGGTAGGAATAAGAGGGATTCTGAGCCCTTGGTTGCGGTGCAGAGGCCTAGGAAAAAGGCCAGAGTTGATGGGCCAATTAGAGTTGGGCCTCCTATTACTGCTACTGGACAGGAGCCGTGTACTGATTGTGATAGACGCCACCAGGAGGAGTGTTGGAGGAGGACTAGGGCATGCTTGAGATGTGGGTCATTGGAACATCGCATTAGAGAGTGTCCGCTGAGTACTGATCAGAAGCAAGCTCTAGGTACGGGTACTGTACAGCCACTGAGGGTAGTTCAGTAGCCACTAATGGGCCGTGGTTAGGCCAGAGGTGGTAATAGTATGAGCCGTGGGCAGAGGGCACAGGGTAGAAGTATCGGACAGACTGAGGCAGTCGACTCTAGTTTATGCTGCTCGTTGTTGAGAGGATAGAGATGCTCCGGAGGTTATCATGGGTATGTTTCTTATTTTTGATGTACCATATAATACGTTGATAGATATAGGATCCACTCACTCTTATATAACTTATACTGTGTCTGGAAATTTAGGGATCTTGGTAGAGAGCACTACAAGTGAGGTTACTATACTGAGTCTGTTGGAGTAATCTATAAGGGTTAACAAGTTATTTAGGGATATTCCTTTAGAGATGCAAGGCAAAATCTTTCTGGCTGATCTGATGGAGCTTCTCTTTAGGGAGTTCGATTTAATTCTAGGGATGGACTGGTTGGTCAAGCATCGTGATAGCTTAAACTACGCGACTAAGAGGGTCGTATTGAGGACTGAAGAGGATGATGAGGTAGTCATGATTGGAGAGCACTGAAATTATTTAACTAATGTGATTTCTACACTGGTGTCGAAAAAGTTGGTACGTAAAGGATGTAAGGTGTTCTTGTCTTACGTAAGTGTTTTAGATTCTAGGGATTCCTCTGTTAAGGACATCAGAATGGTAAAGGGTTTTCTGGACGTCTTTCTTGAGGAGCTACCTCGTTTACCTCTAGATCGTGAAGTGGAGTTTGGTATTGAGCTCCTACCTGGTACAGCTCCGGTGTCCATCGCTTCCTATTAAATGGCACCGAAGGAGCTTGTAGAGCTAAAGGCTCAGATTCAGAAGTTATTAGATCGTGGGTTCATCTGCCCTAGTGTGTCTCCGTGGTGAGCATCTGTACTGTTTGTGAAGAAGAAGGATGGATTCATGCGGATGTGTATCGACTACTAACAACTGAACAAGTTGACTTTTAAGAATAAGTACCCTCTATCGAGGATAGATAATTTGTTTGACTAGTTTTGATGAGCTTCGGTGTTCTCTAAGATTGACCTCTGATCTGGGTATCATCAGTTGAGGGTCAAGGAGGCTGACGTACATAAGACGATGTTTAGAACTCGTTATAGTCATTACGAGTTCCTAGTAATACCATTTGGATTGATTGATGCACCGACAACTTTCATGGATTTGATAAACTGAGTATTTTAGCCTTATTTAGATCAATCTGTGGTGGTGTTCATCGATGATATACTGATTTAATCGAGACTGAGGATGAGCATGACGAGCACTTTAAAGTTGTTCTGCATACTTTGGGGGAAAAACAGTTCTATGCTAAGTTTAGCAAGTGCGAGTTCTGGCTACATGAGGTGACATTTCTGGGTCATGTGGTTCCTACTGAGGGGATTCGAGTTGATCCTTGAAAGATTGAGACTGTGTTGGAGTGGAAGCAACCTAGGAACATGTCTAAGATCCGCAGTTTTCTGGGACTAGCGGTTTCTTATCAGCTATTTGTAGAGGGCTTTTCCTTACAACACGCTTGACTAAGCTGCTATGTAAGAGTGTGTTGTTTAATTAGAATGATGCGCAACAAGGGAGTTTTGAGAAGCTCAAGACTATACTGACTGAGGCCCCTGTTCTGATACAGCTTGAATCTAAAAAGAAGTTCACGGTTTATAGTGATGCATCACATGTTGATTTGGGATGTGTGTTGATGCAGGATGATAAGGTGGTTGCATTTGCGTCTCGTCAGCTTACGACTCCTGAGGCGAATTATCCGACATATGATTTGGAGTTGGCTGCGGTAGTTTTCGCACTGAAAATTTGGAGACATTATTTGTATGGTGAGAAGTGTATCATCTACACTAATCACAAAAGCCTTAAGTATCTCCTTTCTCAGAAGGAGCTGAATCTTAGGCAGTGTAGATGGATTGAGCTGCTTAAGGACTATGACTGCACCATTGAGTACCATCCTGGCAAGGCCAATATGGTGGTCGATGCACTGAGTCATAGAGTTATGATCGATTTAAGGGCGATGTTTACTCGCCTCAGTTTATTTGATGATAGTAGTCTATTGGCTGAGCTTCAGGTTAAACCGATTTGGATATATCAGATTAAGGATAAATAGTTGTAGGACGAGTCTTTGGGTCCTCAGTTCCGACAGATTGAAAGTGGTAGCACTACAGATTTTGGGTTGAACTCTAAAGGTGTGTTATGTTTTCGTGGACAGATTTGTGTACCGAATAACACTGATTTGAGGTAGTCCATATTGAGGGAGGCTCATAGTAGCCCTTATTCTATGCATCTTGGTGGGACTAAGATGTACCGAAACCTCTGTGAGTTGTACTGGTGGCTAGGACTAAAACGGGAGGTTACCGATTTTGTGGCTAAATGTTTGACGTGCCAGCAAGTTAAGGCTGAGCATCAGTTACCTTCGGGTTTGCTACAGCTGGTTAAGATTTCTCTTTGGAAGTGGGAGTGTGTAACTATAGACTTCGTGAGTGGGTTGCCTCTAACACCTACTAAGAAGGATTCAGTATAGGTTATCGTGGATTGATTGACCAAGTCCGCTCACTTCATATCGGTTCGTATTGATTGTTCTCTGTAGAAGCTGGCGAAGCTTTATATTTCTGAAATAGTGAAACTGCATGGGGTACCGATTTCGATCATCTTTGATAGGAACCCTAATTTCACATCTCAATTTTAGAGAAAGTTGCATGAGGCTCTAGGTTCAAGGTTGGACTTCAATACTGCGTTCCATCTTTAGACCGATGGTCAGTCTGAGAGGGTGATTCAGATACTAGAAGATATGTTGAGGAGCTGCGTTATTGATTTTTGAGGCAGTTGGAAGGAGTATTTGCTGTTAGTAGAATTTTCTTATAATAATAGTTTCTAGTCGAGTATCCAGATGTCACCTTATGAGGCTTTGTACGATCATAAGTGTCGCACTCTTTTATGTTGGACTGAGTTGGGTGAGCGACGTGTTCTGGGTCCTGAATTAGTATCTGAGACAAAAGATAAGGTTAAACTGATTCGGAATCGTCTGAAAGCTACGTCTGATAGGTAGAAGTCCTATGCAGATTTGAAGCAACGTGAGATTGAGTATTCTGTGGGGGACTTCGTATTTCTTAAGGTCTCACCATGGAAAAAGGTTCTGAGGTTCGTCTGTAAGGGAAAGTTGAGCCCAAGGTTTATTGGACCTTACCGCATTCTGAAGCAAGTAGGACCAGTTGCTTATCAATTGAAACTACCTTCGAAGTTAGATCACATTCATGACGTGTTCCACGTCTCTATGTTAAGGCGCTATCGCTTTGATTCTACTTATATTGTACTTGTTGAGGAGATTGAGTTTAGGCCAAACTTGACCTTTGAGGAGGAGCCTGTCTAGATTCTGGATCATGACGTAAAGGTTCTGAAGAGGAAGTCTGTCCCTTTGGTGAAGGTTTTTTGGCGTAATCATAGCACTGAGGAGGCTACGTGGGAGCCTAAGGATGTAATGCATCAGCAGTATCCTCACTTATTCTGATCAGGTAAATTTTGAGGATGAAATTTTCTTTTAGGGGGTAGAGTTGTAATGCCCTAAAAATTTAAATTTTTGATTTTGTGAATATGTGGCATAACTGTGTATCTGCTTCAGTGGTTAAGTGTTCTAGGTGTGTGTGGGAGGTCCCAAGTTCAAGCGATGACTTGGGAAAATTTTAGTATTTTTATGAATAAAACCCTACTTTGGTTAATAGGCTTTTATTTAATTGTTGATAAGCTTATAACAGAGTGGGCCTACTGGTTTGATAGATAAGTGGAGTGTTAGATTGCCGAAGGTCTTGAGTTCGAATCCTTGGGTAGACAATGTTTTTGCTCGGTCTATTAGAGAAGAATTTGAGTTTTAGTAAAATGCTGAGTAGTGGGGAGTTGGTAGAGAGAATTAAGGGGAAAAGAATTGGGGGTTATCAGATTTCTTGATATTTTTTTCTTTTTGCTTCTGCCAATTTTTTCCCCTTTCCCTGTCGAAATTTTTCTCCATCTCTTTTCTTTCCAATTTTACTTCTCTTTTTACTGGAATCGTACCTTCTCCACATTCTTCTTTGGCATTTCATTGCGCAACACCGATAAGTGAAATTTTGGTATATATCAATTCCTTGGGTAGCGAAAAATTCTAAACAAAGGGACTCGTCTTTCGTGGAATCTTAGTCAAATCTTTCAAGGTGTTGAGGGTAAGATTTAATCGTTTGATGGTTGAGTTTTGCTTTTGGATTCGATTTTTGCTCGACCGTTAAGTGATTTACTAAGTGAAATATTTGTCAATTATAGGTTCTGAAGTGCTCGGGAATCATTTTAGCATCAAACAGCAGTAGGTGTGTACCTAAAAATGTAAAAAATAGGGTTTCGGTGAGAACTAAAAACCCCATTGTCGATGCCACTTGGGTGTGTGGTCGCTTGTGTGGTAAGCCGTGTGCCCTAACATGGGCGTGTGTTCGACGAAGTCAAGCCGTGCACGCATAACACAGCCGTGTGATGGCCAGGTAGGCCGTGTGCTACACACGGGCTGGACTAATTTGGGCCGTGTGGGCCACACGGGTGTGGGTCCACACGGGTAAACCACACAGGCGTGTGGAATTTTAAGCCAGGCCGTGTGATCCACACGGCTAAGGCAAATTTGGGCTGTGTGAGTCCACCCGGGCAGGCCATATGGGCGTGTGAGCCTATTTTTACTGAAATGTTTGTTAAGGTTGCACGGGTCGCCCAAGTCGACTGTGAACCTTCCGTAGGGTCGGTAAGCACTAATTAGACCCTTATCTATGTGGAGCTGATTATGTGAATTATGTACTGAGCATGATATATATAAGCATGTATACTGAACTGTATGTATATCTAATAGATCTGTGATAGCATGACATTCCATTATATGTTGTATTGCATTGGGGTGGGTTGATGATATTTGGAGGAAGTGTACTGAAAGGCTCTTAAGCCAAATATACTGGTAGCTCAACTGCAAACTACTGTTTTGTTCTGCATTTGGTACTACTTAGAGTGTAGGGATGGGTGAGTTGATTTAATTCCCAAATGAAGTGTAAGGTTTCACGGAGATGGTGTGTAAAGGCTGGTTGGGTAGGACTTTGTTACTGAATACTGCATATCTGTTACTGCTACTGTGATGGGCTAGTGCATACTGATATTGATACTGAGTTGGGCTAAGGCCAAACCGTTACTGATACTAAAAGGGGCTTAGGCCCAAGACTCTTTTTTATTGTGCACTATGTTTACTGCTGTTTGTTTTCTGTGGGATTACACACTGAGTTTACGTAAACTCACCCCCTTCTGTTTAATGTACACAGGTAATCCCTAGACTTAGACGGGTTAGTGCGGTAGAGAACTCGACGGTGGCGACACATATTTTAGTTTGCTTACTTTCATTTATGGTTTTATTATTATTGGGATATAATCTGTGGACTTTTTGGGACTTTTGCTCAAATTTGGTTTTATTTGTTTTATGGATTTACAATTGCTAGACGTAGGAAAATTCGGTTCTTTTCAAAAAGCTAAAGTAATTTCTAAACTCCCGATCTCTTAGACGGTTTTCTCTAAAACAAAGGGGTTTTTCTAAAATGGATGGATTTACTGAATTAACTCCGTTTTTCATAAAACAAATGATTTCTAAAGCTTCTACAACGAATTATGTTTTAAAACAATCGACTAGTTGAGTAAGCGATTTTCTGGAATAAATAAGAGTAATAAACGAATACGGTATTCTCATGATAATTTAGTTTTCAAAATTCCATTCCATGTGGCACCGCCAGATTCTGCAATAACATCTAGGCCGGGTTCGGGGTGTTACACAATCTCAGTTTTACAAAACAATCATATTTAAACTTTAATTATCTCTAGAAGAAAATTTTAGTTAATTTCCAATTCAATCAATACTTCAAAATTTATTTATAATCTAGCAGTAGAAAAGTGATGTTTATAAAACCTCTATTTAATATATAATTAATTAAAATCCATATTTTAACATTTAAAAAAAATTAAATGTCATGCATGTTATATAAAATCATAATTCATGCCACATTTTAGATTAAGGGATACATTTCCTAAGATAACTGAAATTTCAAATAATAAATCCAAAATATTTCTTTAAAAAAATTTGGGTCGAGTCCTCCATATGCCGAGTTTGTATCCTAACCTGGTGAGTTATCTGTAAAGATGAAAATAAAAAAGGGCAGTTATCTTATGAAGTTCAGTATGAGTCTAATCATAAGAAAATCGGTGCAAACGATAGACAAATCATACAAAATAACAACTCATAGAATAAAAAACAATTATATAGCAATTTAGAATATTTGTATTTCAAATCAACTCATCAATATAACATTACAATATTCACAACCATGTAAATGCTTATGAATGTAATGCAATTTCAATTATCAAAAAATAGATCATACCCAAATCCGCTACACACCTCATTAAGAGTTCCCTTAAAGTCAAACATCCTTATACTCTGGGTTGTGGTTTAACCACCACTTGTTTGCAAAAAAATTCACCACTGGGCTGTGGATGCATAGCAAAATTCACAGATAAAATCAACCAATGAGCTATGAATGCACAGAAAATTTACAAATGAAATTTTCCACTAGGCTGTGGGTACACAATAAAATTCGCAGATAAAATTTGCCACTGGACTGTGGATGCACAACATAATTACCGGTAAAAGCTGCCACTAGGTTGTGGATGCACAACATATTAGCAGTTAAAGGAAAAATACTGCCACTGGGTTGTGAGTGCATAGCAATTCTACAAATAAATTGTCAATCTTCCTCCGTACATATCGTCCCACCCCATGCAATGCAATATGTCATGCTTTGTAATAGAACAATTCAACACTAGCAGTAGACATGTACAATATGTACTCAATTAATCATTAATGGTAAACATGTTTAACATGTACGTAATTCATCATTAAAAGTAAACATGTTTAACATGTATTCATATTCTCAGTAAGGTGGCAACAATATTATCACTAACAGATTATCAGTTTCACTTTAATAGAAAGCATATAATATTCACAGGTCATGAAATGTAATAATAACACTTTTAGGTATTAAATCACAAGTTTCAAAATTAACACAATATCAAAGACTTAATTAAGCAAATAAAAACTATAAAAACAATTTAGGGCATATATAGAGACTAAACAGAACATATCATAAATTTCTAGATAAAACTGTAAAATTTGCAAAACAGGGGTCATACGGTCATGTGTCCAAGTTGTGTGAGGGGCTGTGTGGTCCACACACCCATATAGTAAACCATGTGATCCTAATCCTAGATACAGTTTGCCTCGATTCACTTGGTAAAGAACACACACCTTTCTCTGGGAGTCCGATCGACATTCCTCACGATTAATTCTGATTCTATTCACTTAAATCAAGTCCTTCAATGACAAATATACATGATTTAACATTGGGTATCAAGATTCAACAAGATTATCGAAAGATTTTGGAAAAATCCGTGAAAGGTCATTTAATCAAACATAAGATTAGTACCAGATAGAGATTCACAAAAATTCGAGATTAATAATCGGGATTGAGATGTACTGTAACAGCCCATTTTCAGTAAAATCGAAACAGTGGTTTCGGGACCACAAATCTGAGTCATAAAGAAAATTTATTTTAAAATTATTGCATGGTCTTCATTATGATAGGAATATTATATGAAATCTTTTATAATAAAATTTTTCCGATTTCATGAGAAATTATAGAAAGGACCAAATTGCATAAAAATGCAAAAGTTGAATTCTAGTAGCTAGAAGAATTAAATAGCTATGGAATTCAAAACTTGAGGTCCTTATATGGTAATAATACCATTAAGAAAAAAGTTAGTAGATATTTATGATGAATCATTTATGGAAAATTAGAAAAAGAAAAGGACTAAATTGGAAAGTGAAAAAATTAATGGATGATAAATAATTAAATAGAAATATCATATTATTATTATCATATTCTTCCCTAAAAATACATGGAAACCCTAGGAAAGATAAAACAAGCTCTCTTGGCTTAATTGGGTAAGTAATCTTGTCCCGTTTTTAGTAATTTTTATATTTCCGAGATCAGAATAGTTTAATCTATCTATTTTGGGGATTAATTTGTAAAGATATCAAAATATAGATATTTTTCCATGGATGTAAATGATGAAAATTTGAAATTTATAGTAGAAAATGAAAGGTTGTTGATAGATAAACAACTTTTGTAAAGTGAATTTTCATGAAATTTTGATTTAGGGACTAAATTATAAAAATGTAAAATTCATGGAGAATTTTTTATTTTTATGAAATATATGTGCTGTAAATATTATTGTAAAATTTAGTTAGGCTTGGAATAAGGATTAAATTTCATGAATTTCATTTTTCAAGCCTAGGGGTCTTTTATGAAAAGTATAGGGGCAAAATGGTAATTTTGCCTAGAATGTGAATTGAATTAAATTGAGTATGAAATGGATTAAATTGATGTTAAATTCATTTATATAGATCCGAAAAACACAAATACGAAGTTAGATCGAGGAAAAGAAAAAATGTCAGATTAGTAGATTTCTGTAAACGAACAAGTGTTGAGGTAAGTTCGTGTAACTAAATTATGCAAATTTATATATTTGAATTAAATGTTGTATATGTGAATTGTATAATTGCCATGTATATTAAATTGATTGAATATCTAATAATGCCTGATAAATGTTAAGTCTCGTTTGAACAAATGAAAATCGATGGGTACAAGTTTCCCATAATGGTTGTGGTCTGGCATATGTTGCAGACACATCATAGCTCGAAAGAGCATCCCATATTAGTCCTTTCAAGTTTCCTGTATAAGGTTCTTGCGAGCTTCCCGTTATAGCTCTTCGAAACATCTCGATAGGTTGTGATCTTACATTTTTTGTGGACACACCTTATCTCTTATGAGCATTCCGATTATCGGCTTTTCATGAGCTTCCTGTTAAATTGGCTCTTAGTGAGCTTCTCGACAGTGCTCGCTTGAACTTCTCGATATATGGCTATCTAGAGCTTTCTGTTACATGGCTTTTTGTGAGCTTCCTAATAGGCTCTTCGTGAGCTTCCCGATATAGTTCTTTGTGAACTTCCCGGTTATGGCTCTTATGAGCTTCTCGTTATATAGCCCGGATAAACTTCCCGATAGACTCTTTATGAGTTTCCCGAAATGGCTCTGTGTGAGCTTCCCGTTATAAGGCTTGAGAGTGTGCTTCCGATTATGTGCTCTAAAGAGTACCCCGTATATGAATTAACGGATCAATGATAAGTACATCTTGTGTGTACTACTTGGGTATCCATCGATATTTCAATGATTCAACGGGCAAAACTCTTGATATGAGAAAATATGATAATTAAATGAATTATATCTTAAATATCCTTGAAATCTCTGGAAGTGGATGTATGATGAGCTCATTTCTGTTTTCTTAATAAATATATAAAATTTTATGGCTAACTTGTTTGGTATGAGCATGTGTTTAGGCAATTGGCCACATAGTTTTGGATGCATGTTTGTATGCTTACTTTAAATGAATATGATTGGTAACGTAATTTCCTGTTATACGAACTTACTAAGCATTTGAAATGCTTACTTGATTTTCTTTTCTTTGTTTTATAATGCTCGGAAGCTAGTAAAGGTTGGAATCGGTCAAAGCATCATCACACTATCCTTTAGCCCATTTTGGTATAAATAAAAAACTTGTTTTGGTATAATGGCATGTATAAGCTAACTTGGCCAATGTTGACATGTAAATGATTATTTGTAATCTAGCCATTGGAATGGCTAGTAATGGTATGTTATGGTACTTAATTATAAGGCTACATTATGTTTAACATATATGTGTATGGTATAGTTAAATTGAATTATGGTAAATTATATGCTTTCACAAAAAGGTAAGTTTGGAAATGCATGAATGTATGTGTTAATATACCATACATAACTCTTCTGTTTGGCTTGGTTAAGTTGTCTTGAATTGGTTGTTGTAAAGGCTTAAGTGTTGATGTAGGTGCAAGGTGATAAGGGAGAGAAATATGGCTTGGAAAATGGCCTTATTTTGTCCACACAAGTAGACACACGGGCATGTGTCTTAACCGTGTGTGACACATGACCATGCGCACGGGCGTGTGGTTTGCCCGTGTGTCCCCTGCATCTTAAAAATTGAGAAACAGAATGCTCAGAATGAGTCACACGGGTAGAGACACGGGCATGTGTCTCAGCTGTGTGTGATACACGGCCTAGCACATGGACGTGTGTCTTGGTCGTGTGAAACCTGCACCTAATTTTTGAAAATTAAATTGTCCACACGGTCTAGCACACGGGCATGTGGTTGGTTGTGTGACCTAAGTCAAAGAGTTACACGGGTAAGGATACGGGCTGGGACACGGTCGTGTGCCTCATATTGAATGCCCACACGGCCTAAGACATGGGCGTGTCATTGGCCGTGTGAACCACACGAGCTTGTGTCCCCTGCATTTAAGAAAAAATTTGAGATTTTGTGAAAAATTTTCTGTGATTCCGGTTTAGTCCTGACTCAGTTCTAATATGTATTTTGGTCCTCGAGGACCCATATGAGGAACATTATAATTGATTGTGATTGATTTTCTGAAATGAATAGTAAAGGACATGAATTAATAGTAATTATATTATAAACTCCGGTAATATTCCATAACCTAGTTTCGGCGACGGATATAGGTTAGAGGTGTTACATGTACTTATAGATTCTTGGCTAAGATTAAGGATTTTATTGACAACAATTACAAAACCGATATAAAGAATGATTGAATGGAAGATGATTTGATTCGGGAAAGCAAAATAATTATTAATAATAGAATGAAAATATGATCTAAAGAAAGGAAAAAAAAATAGAGAATAAATAGAAAGATGGAAAGCAAATTCTATTAGGATTTGAAAAGTCGCAATATGAAAATCTGATTAGGAAAAGAAGAGAAAAAGATGGTGGAATTCTAATTCTATTAGAATTTTGAGAATGAGCAAGTTGTGAATTCTAATTAAAAAAGAATTAGTGAAATTCTTAGGGTGGCATCACCTACAATTTTCCCAAGATTTTGCCGAAATTTAAAATTAAAATGAAATGGAGGAGGAGGTGACAGCTTAAACTCGGGTTCACAAAGGGGAAATTAGCGCTTTTACCATCGGGCTATTGCCTATTTCTTATTTAATTTTTATGCTTAATCATATAAATACGTTTTGGGGCGTTTTTAGCGAAATTATGAAATAAAAAGGGAAGAAAGAGGATTAAACTTGGATAAATGGGAATGAAGCTAGCGTGTTAACAATTAGACCTAAATCTATTTATTGTTCAATTTTCCTCCAATAATATTTATTTTAATGTGATTTTATTCTTCAATTGCTGAAAAACAAAAAAAGAAATAGAAGAAAAGTGACTCGAACTTGGGTCTCTAGGAAGGATATTAAACACTTATCTTTCAAACCTATTTATTTATTTATTTTTGTCTATCCACTACTATTAACCTCTATATTTTGGGCGTGAAAACCTTAATTAGCGTAGGATTAACCCATAGAATATACAAATTAAATTATCCCATCAATTCACCATTATATAAGACCAGAAGCAAGTTTGTGCAGTTAACATGGAAATCTGTGAGAAAAGTAAAGAAAGCTGCTGTGCTATGATTACAGTTAGTAAAGTTGTGAAGCCATTGTTTGTGATGGAAGCAAGCATGGTACATGTATATGATTGAAGACCACATTCTAAAATAAACTATTTCCTTTTTAAGAAACAGAAAGTGGAGAAATATATAAATTATAACAATAAATTATATTAAGATATATTAAAAAGCATAACTTTTAAGTATTAATAAAATTTCTTCATATTATTAAATTTTAAAGGTAATAAGATATTATTATAATTTATTTATATTTATTATTTTTTTAATTTAATTTAACTTTAATTAAATTATTTAAAATGGAGAATTTGAATAGTGGCGGTCGGTTTCATACTGGTTCTAGTTATATTGGTCGGTTTGTCAGGTTTTAGTACTAAAGTATAATAAGTAATACTTTTTTTTTGCACCAATGAAAATGTTGGTCTGGTTTGGTCGCATTGACTCATTTCGATTAATTTCGATCACACCAGTAGAATATTTTGCATCCGCCGGTGCATGAATAATATTAAAAATATAAAACTTTAAATTATTTATTATTATGATAAAGACTTAATTGAAATATATTGATCAATAAAATAATATTAAATTGAAAAATAAATTTTAACATTTTTAATTTTTTGGGACATACTTTCACATTTAAAATATAAAAATTAAAATATAATAAAAAAACTCACCCAATTATCAAGAAAAAAAAATCCTGGCTTACCCTTCAACTTCTTTTGTCAAATAAAATGCCCTCACCCTTCAGCTTTTTTTTCTTATTAATTTTGAATTTATTTAATGATGAATTTTTATTTATGGAATTTTTTAATGAATATTTTATATAATGGATGAATATTATATATTTAAAAATTATTAAATATCATTTATTTGATATTGTAAATATTTTTATATACATATATTAAATATTATGTTTAAATACCGATAAATTTAAAATAATACATCAAAATGATATGTACTCTTATTATCTACCTTCCTTTGAATAGGCCTGCAGCTTAAAAGTAATGGTAGTAATTTGTAGTATATATTGAATTAACTATAAGTATATTCAAATAAACATTATAAATAGACAATACTAAAGATCAAATAATTGATTAATTCATATCAAAGTGGATATTTTCTATCAATAAGTGGTCAAGTGTAATAATAAGGTACATTACACTCTTAAGGGGAGAATATAGGTTTGAACTTTGGAGACAACATTATTAGGTGAGATATTTTACGAACCTCAAACATGGATTATAAAACATCCAATTACTTCGATTTGAAGTATAATGAGAGGTATGTAAAAGGAAGGCCATTCAATATTAATTTTGATGATTTAAAACATAATTTGATAAGAAAAATTCCTTCAAATATTTTATTTTAATAATTAACAATAATTTAACTAAAATATTAAAAAAATAGTAAACTAGATTAGGATTTCTATTGAAATAAAAACTTAGAAAAGTAAAATACATATATTGAAAAAGAAAAAGAAATTAAAATAACCATTTTTATTTAGGCTCCGTTTATTTCATTGAAAATAACTTTCGGAAATGATTTTTAGAACATGATTTACTTTTCTAAAAAACTAATATTTTCTTGTGTTTGAATGAATCTGTGTAAAATATTTTCTGTTGTTTGATAGATTTCTTAAAAATATTTCATAAAAGTTGTTTTCAATTAAACAAACATACATTTGAGATTTTCTTATTTTTTTATTGTTTAATTGAATTTATTTTTATCTATAATTTTATATTTTACATTGTTTTTGCATATATTAAAAATACTATGTTAAATTCAGATTCATTACAACGTCATTTTGTAATTACATGACTACTAAGTGAGTATTTTTTATTTAAAAATATGACATCAACAAAATTGACAAAAAAATTTAACGATGTCAACAATTGGACTTGATTTTCAAATTTGAAAAGTGAAGGGACTAAATTCTTGAAAATAAAAGTACAAATACTAAATTATAAATCTGTGAAGTGTACATAGACTTATGACATATTTTAACATTTATACTACAAAACATTTACTATTAATATATTTATAATTGTAATAAATATTTATTATTAAAATATTAATATTGAATATTTTTAATAATACGTGAATAATATTATTTAAAATTATTATTTTTAAAATTTACTATTAAAATAAAATTGAAATATTAAATAATTTATTAAAATAATAAATTATATTTATTATATTAATAATTTATTATAAAACTAAATATAAATAATTAAATATGTATGTTTAATAATATTGAAAAATATAATATTTTAAATATTTATAAAAATAAAAATAAAATTTATATCAATATAATAATATTAAGCTTGATTTAAGTTAATTTTTATAAAAAATAAAATTATCTATAAATGAGTTTTTTTTTTTCCGGAAAATGACTTACGCTTTTCAAAATAGTAAGTCATTTTACAGGAAAAATGGCTTATTTTACCTTGACCAATAAGTTATTTTCAGTTGGCCAAACTATTTTCTGTGAAACAAACACAGGAAAATGTAGAAAATATTTTTCGTAAAACCATTTACATGTAAACAAAAGGACCCTTAATTTTTGTTATGAATATCTTATTAAGTGGATGTCCATCATGATAAAGATAAATTTTGATGTACTTTGAATTCTAATAGTTATTAGAATTAGATCTCTACTTCTTTTATACTTCTTATGCCTATAAATAGAGATTCTGATCAAGCATTTTAATCATCCCTTTTTATCAATAAAGTATATTATCTATTACTTTCATATTTTCTTTGTTCTTTATTCTCTCCATTTCTTTTTATTTTATAACATGTTATCAACACGATGATTCTCTATTTTTTTTAAAAAATATTTCAAAGTCATCCCACAAGTCAAATTCCTTTTCACCTTAAACTTTCTCCCTTACAACTTCATCTTAGGATGTTGAAAGATTCAATCTCGGAATGGATTGTGGTTCTTATTCCCGATCTTTGATTTATAATTGTACAAGTATGGGTAAAGAATAGATTTGGTAAGAAACTTTTATATTTCGACCATATTTTCTTTTTCAATTAAGTTATGACTACTATTAATTTTTATTTGATATAAATTTCACATTCTGATGGTATTTGATTTTTGCCTTTCTATGTTAAATTTTTTTTATGTAAAAGGCATAATTATTGATTCGATATATTTGCTATTAATATGGTATGTTCTTTTTCTATTTTTTTGATTTTTTTAATTAAATTATATTTTTTGTTTTAAATTTTTTTCTTGTTATTTATTCTTGAAATTTTATTAAAATTATGGTGGAAAGTGTTATTAACCTACCATTGTTTATTAAAAGGAAATTTGATAGGATCTATTTGGTCTTATTAACTTGCTAATATTGAATAATTGTGTGATATCTTTTAAATTGAACTTATAAATATTTTATTAGATCAAGATAAGATTTTATAACATATATGTGGTATTGACATTGGGTACAATGTGTATCGGATAATTTTCAGGCATCATACATGAAAATTTTGATTATTTATTAAATGATTTTTACTATTAGGTTGTAAATGTTATTACGAAAACAAAGTTGTTTTACTACGTGATAATAGTCAAGGTGATGACGAAAATGTTAAAGATATTCAGGTATATTTTACTATGTTTTATTTATTATATCAAGTTTATTATACTTGAAGACTAATCATGTCAACATGAATAGATAGATTTTAATTTGAAATCTCATGTATGTTTGCGATTGTGATTATGAAATAAAGAATCTATTGAGATGTTTATAAGTTCGTCCTACTAGATTTGTTACAATTCCCGAAGTGAATGTAAACATAAAGGAAATAAAAGATATACTCATTGACCACTAAAAGTGGGAACATAGTAATAAATAAGAGAACAATGAGAGTTCTCAAGATAACTCTTCAAATGGTAAAGATAACTTATGTTATCAATATGATATAAAATATTATTGGCCACATATGTGGCGTATGCCCAAATATTTTGTTTCTGTTAATATTCTTTGAGGAATGATATGAAAATGTAGTAATGAATTCTATCATTATAGATAGAAAGTATTTATCTTATTTATACTGAAACAAACAAATATTATTCCAATAGTTGATAGTACAAAATTAGTCGAAAGCTCTAAAAGAGCTAATATATTAATATCTTGTGATGGTTAATCCATTGGTTTTAAAAGATATTTAAAATAGATCTTATATTGAGATTGTGAATGAGGAAACTATTATATTTCATATGAATCACTATTGTTATAAATATCTATTTTGAAATGATAAAAAAGAGAGGATTGGGTTATTAATTTATATTTATTTTATAATCTTTGTGATATTCTTTTGTCATCATCCCTATTAAAGGGTTGAAAGCATAATCTTTGACTGTGAAAGATTTACTTATTAGCAATAGAATATGATAATTCTATCTAAAGCTTATTATGGTTGGATGCACCTAAAGTTGCAAGTTTTTTTTAAAAAAACTTGGAGTATAACTCTATAGTATTCAGAATAAGTTCTCAATTAAAATTACGTGGTAAAATATTACTGATGAAAACTTGCAAGAGAGAAAACTTATGTATGAAAAGTCATTGGTTATGTACTTGTTGTGCACCTGGAAAATAATATCCACTCTCAAAGTTTGCTATTAATAGATTTTTGGGCATTTGAAGATTTTGGCATATTTCCTTAAGCGAATACTGTATATAATCATTTGGAAATTATATTTATTGACTTAGTGGTATTATAGACTTCACATTGTTTTAAACATTTCCATTAATAAATGTCACAATAGTACTTATATGTGGATACAAATTAAAATGAATGATAATAAAATTATCAATTTGTTACAATTTAATACAATTGAAACACATGTTAAAGTAAACCAGAAGTTTACTAATACAAATGCATTTACTACTTGGTGTGACCAGTTAGACCACCCTGGATCATATATGATACGAACATTAATTGAGAATTCATATGGACATTTATTAAAGAACCAAAAGATTATTTAATTTAAAGAATTCTCATTTGTTGCTTGTTCTCAATGAAAATTGATTCTTAGAAACTCACTGGCTAAAGTTGGGATCTAATGTCTTGCATTTTTGAAATGAATATGGGCTCATTCATCCACCATGTGGATGGTTTTGATATTATATGATTTTGTAGATGCATCTACAAAATAACCACATGCGTTATCAACTCGCAACCTATCGTTTGTGAGATTGTTTGTTTAAATGATTAATTTCAGATTATGCAATTAAAACAATTCATCTTGCTAATGTTGGTGAGTTTACATCCCAAGTTTTCAATGATTATTGCATGTTAATTGGGATAAAAGTTGAACATCATGTAGCTCATGTTCACACACAAAATAATTTAGCTGAATTGTTTATCAAATGCCTTTAACCAATAGCTAAATCATTATTTATGAGAGCAAAACTTTCTATTTCAGTATGAGATTGTATTGATTTACATGTTGTACGCATCAAGCCAGTAAATTATAAATACTCCCAATTACAATTGATTTTTGGTCAAGAGCCAAATATTTCCCATCTTACAATTTTTGGATGTGTGATATATGTTTCAACTGCTCCACCACAACGTACAAAGATGGGTCATAATAAGAGATTGAGAATGCATATTTATATGAGTTTCCTTATAATATTTTTGAGTTATTAATTCGATATTTAGTTATGACATGAGTTGTCAGTTTTCCCAACATTAGGGAGGAGAGAATAAAAAGCTGGAGTAATAAAGTATTTGAAATGAATTATCAACGTCTAAGATCCTCATACAAAGCAACGTGAACTAGAACTTCAACAGATAATTCATTTTACAAATCAACTGCCAAATTCATTAAATCTCACATACTAGCTGAAAATGCTCCAATACGAATTGATGTCCTAATAGGGCAAACTGTTAGTGCAAAAGAAAGTAATCCATGCTTGAAGCGTGAAAGACTGATCAGTTCTAAAGATAAAAATCCTCGTAAAAAATAAGGGAGCAAACATTCAAGATGATCATATAGTGGAGGTGGGGGTTCTTGAAGAGACCCGTGACATAAGTAATTATAAAACTCAAGAAGAGATTCACGTACTTAAAAGTGAAAATGGAAATAATGAAAATAAAGAGATCTCGATAAGTTATGTCAATATAGAAAAAGATGGAACCGAAAAAAAATGTAGTTGTCGACAACAAATTTGCATATAATGTTGGTATTGAAGTAGAAAAAGAAAATGATGATCCCGAGCCTAAATCTATTGATGAATGTAGAAATAGAAATGATTGGCCAAAATGAAAAGATGCAATTCAAGCAAATTGGATTCACTTTCTGAACGTGAGGTTTTTGGAACTGTAATCCAAACACCTAAAGGTGTAAAGCTGGTAGGATATAAATGGGTATTTGTGCAAAAACGAAATGAAAACAATGAATTCATAAGATATAAAGTGTAACACCCCTTACCCGTGTTAGACGCCGGAACAGGGTACGAGGCATTACCGGACTTAATCACTAATCATCGTATAAAAATCGATTCATAATTTCACTCTAATTTAAAACTTTTTCAAACACATTCAAGCTGTCCCTTAAAAAGAGCTTACAAGGCACATATCATGCTTTAATTCAACCACACACATAGGCAAGCATGCACATTCATAAATTGCATCATTTAATTAATAACATAATCAAGACTATCTACATTAAATGACTTTATACAATAGAGACCTTCAAATAACATAGGTCAGTATTTTAGGCCAATTCCTAGCAACTTAGTAACAATTAAACGAGTCTCCATACATGCCAAGACTTAAAAATATTTTAAAACCTTTATATATCGATCAATAGTTTGATAGTGTGATTTAACCTCCGGCGACCTCCAACTCGAGTTAACATCTGAGACACTATAGGAAAAAAGAAAGGAAGGGAGTAAGCATTATAGCTTAGTAATTAAGTATGTAAATATTAATAAACAATACATTATCATACTTTAAATGAAGTCACAATATGTTCCCGGAATATTACCATCACAAACACACACATACTTTCACAATTACAATCATAAACATGTTCAAAATAAGCTGTCTAGCAGAGTACCAGCAGCTAAATTATTTATTTCTAGAGCTACAGAACTCAAAATTACAAACCGTTAATTTTTATTGAAACTAGATTCACATATATTCTTACCATAAAATTTTCAGAATTTTTAGTCTAGCCAATTAGTACAGTTTATTCATTGAAGTTACCTCTGTTTCACTGCTCAACTGTTCTGACCACTCTTCACTACAAATCAATTTTATCCTTGTACAGAATTCAAAGAATGTTCTTGTTTATTTTATTTGAAACTAGACTCATTAAGGATTTCAAGAATATAAATTATATCCCCTAATTATTTTTTTACAATTTTTAATGATTTTTCCAAGTTAGAACAGGGGATCACATAGTCATTCTGACCTAGTCTCTCAAAAACTTAAATATCTCATAATATAGAATTTATTTGCTTGCTCTGTTTCTGTTATATGAAAATAGACTCATTAAGCTTTAATTTTATATCTTATTCAGTCTCTGATTCAATTTCTACTATTTTTGGTAAATTTTTAGATTCACTTCACTGCAACTATCCATAACAGTTTTATTGTCAATTTTGATCTTTCACACTTCAATTGTATTCATCACTTACCCATAACATTCTTTCCAATTTCCAATCACATATCAAGCATATTGCTCATAAGTTACACATGTATATACTTACACTTATCATCACAAAGTCATACACAATTTCATTTAATCAATTTCCCAGTTGAACGCAACTTGAATAATAACGAATCTGCGATGGTATCGCACACAGCCCACCTTTAAAATCGAAGCTCTCTTGTACACATAGTGGCCTTCAATTAGCACCACTCATGTGACCTAGCTCAATTGTACACATAATTTTGGCTCTCTTGTACACATGGTGAACACTTAGTACCACCCATGTGACCTAGCTAGTTTATCTCGTAGCTCTCTTGTCTACATGGTGTCCTTCACCTGGAACCACTTATGCGACCTAGCTACATATATCCCGTAGCTCTCTTGTCTACATGGTGTACACATAGTATCACCCATGCGACCTAGCTACATCATCATGTCTCGTAACTCTCTTGTACACATAATGTGCACTCAGCACCATACATGTGACCTAGCTACATACCATCTGTATCATCCAATCTTTCCAAAGGTTCAACTGGGATTTCTCTCTCTTTCTAATACTTGATTTCATACTTCCAATAGTCAATTATGATTCAAAAATTAGCTACAATACATAAAATATGCTGAAATATAAAAACATAATAAAGATAATGTATTATTTACATACAAACTTACATACTTTCTCATTTCCATGTCGAATTAGTATTGAACATTTAAATCATCATAATTTTACTTACTTTCAACACCTCGGCAATCATAGTAAATATATCAATTTTACATTGAAACATGCATAAATTAATGCTTATTATACATATGAACTTATCTCGATACTAAAACGACCATTTTACCAACTTTCCCGATTTTCGATTTTTCTCCCATTCTAGGTTCAAATCTCGTTTTTCGGGATTATTGAGCTTGGAAAGCTTGAAAACCCTAGCCATGGCTTCCCCCATGCTAATTTTGGCCTCCATGAAAAAGATGAGTCAATTTTGGATTTATTTTCCTTTTTTTATTTCTTTTAATTACCAAATGACTAAAATGCCCTTAAGGCCTTTCTTTAAAATTTTGTCCTATTCATGCCCATTTTTGTCCAAACGAAATATAATGGTCTAATTATCATTTAAGGACCTCCTCTTTAAACCCCCATTTCAACCAAGTACTTATGAATTAGAACACATATTTTGCAACTTTTGCAATTTAGTCATAAAAGTCCAATTAAGCACTTTATCAGTAAAATTACTTAACGATATTTTTACACAATATTTTAATCAATAAATAAACCTTAAAACTTAATCGGAATAAATTTTTTGACTTTGAATTCGTGGTTCTAAAACCATCGTTCCATTTAGGCCCTAAATCGGGCTGTTATAGCAACTTCTGCAAATAAGCCTTAATAGGCAAATTAAACATGCAATCTATAAAATTTCTTATCAATACTCTAACACATGCATATAATCACTCGGTAAATCATAAAAATTAATCGAAATAAACTTTTCTATCTCAGATTTGTGGTTTCGCAACCACTATTCCATTTAGGCCCTATTTCGAGATGTTACATAAAGCACGACTTGTAGTACAAGGATTTTCGCAAAGTCCCGACATTGATCATGAAGAGACATATCTTCTGTGGTGGATGCAATCACGTTTAGATATCTTATTAGTCTGGCAGTACGTGAAAAACTTGATATGCATCTAATGGATGTTGTTACAGCCTATTTGTATGACACACTTGATAATGAAATTTATATGAAAATCCCTAAAGGACTTAAAACCCCAGAAGGCTATAGAGTTTCTCGAGAAAATTGTTCGATCAGATTAAAGAAAAGTTTATATGGATTAAAACAATCTGGACATATGTGGTACAATCATCTTAGTGAATACTTGTTAAAAGAAGTTTACAAAAAAGATCCAATTTGTCCATGTGTCTTTATAAAAAGGTTTGGATCAAATTTTGTGATAATTGTTGTTTATGTTGATGATCTAAATATTATTGGAACTCCTGAAGAGCTCCAAAATACAATAAATTGTTTAAAGAAAGAATTTGAGATGAAAGATCTTGTAAAAACAAAGTTTTGTCTTGGCTTACAGATCAAGCATTTAAAAGATAGAATTCATGTTCATCAATCAACTTATATGAAAAAGATATTAAAAAAATTTTACATGGATAAAGCACACCTATTAAGTACTCCGATGGTTGTATGATCGTTAGATGTGAATAAAGATCAATTTTGTCCTTGCAAGGATGGTAAAAAGTTTCTTGGTCCTGAAGTACCATATTTAAGTGCCTTAAGGGCATTGATGTATCTTGCAAACAACACAAGACCTGATATAGCTTTCGCTGTAAACTTGTTAGCAAGATTTAGTTCTTCTCCAGCACTAGACATTGGAATGGAATTAAACATGTATTTAGATATCTTAGAAGGATTATTGATATGGGGTTATTTTATTCAAATGATTTCAAAATCCCTATTAGTTGGCTATACGGATGTTGGATACTTATCGGATCCACATAAAAGTCGATCTCAAATAGGATATTTATTTACATGTGGGGGTACTGCCATATCAGGATGTTCAATAATGAAAACATTAGTTGTTGCTTCTTCAAATCATGTAGAAATAATTGCAATGCATGAGGCAAGTCGAGAGTGTGTTTGGCTAAGGTTATTGACCCAACATATCCAAAAGATATGTAATTTGCCTTTACAGGAAAATATGCCAACTATCTTATATGAAGATAATGTAGCATGTATAGCTCAATTGAAGGGTGATTATATCAAAGATAATAGAACGAAACAAATTTTACCAAAATTATTCTTCACCCATGATCTTGAGAAAAAAGGTGATATAAATGTTCAATAAATTCATTCTAGTGAGAATTTAGCAGATCTTTTTACTAAGGCATTGCCAACTTTAACATTTGAAAGACTACTACACAAGATTAGAATGCGTCGACTCAAAGATGTAATGTAATGTTGCCATTAGAGGGAGTCTAAAAACAAGTTGTACTCTTTTCCTTTAACTAAGATTTTGTCCCATTAGGTTTTCCTAGTAAAGGTTTTTAATGAGGCAGCTTGTAATAGAAGATTGTGTACTCTTTTTCATTTATTAGGTTTTTTATCCCACAGGGTTTTTCCTGATAAGGTTTTAACGAGGCACATTATCTACCAATGGACATCCAAGGGGGAGTGTTATGAATACCTTATTAAGTGGATGTCCATCATGATACAGATAATGTTTTGATGTACTTTAAATTCTAATAGTTATTAGAATTAGATCTCTACTTCTTTTATACTTCTTATACCTAAAAATAGAGAATCTGATGAAGCATTGTAACATTATCTATTGCTTTCATATTTTCTTTGTTCTTTATTCTCTCTATCTCTCTTTATTTTATAACAATTTTAATATTATACGAATTAACTTATTATTGCTAAGCATTAAAGCAAAATATAAAAACAAATATTTTTTATTAAAATTTGTCATCAAATTATTTTAAATTAAAATTGAATAACAAAATTCAATAAAATAAAAATAAAACTACAAAAGTTAATATAAAATTATAGTATAGTGATAAATTTATTTTTAGTTCATAAAGATAAAGATAAAGATAAAGATAAAGATAAAAATAATGACAAATATTAATCAAAATAAAATATAGTGATGATTTTCAATTTCATGAAAAATTTGCATATTAACCCAATTAAGTAATGCTTGCTTCTATAAACGGCTAGCATAATAATGATGGTCACTGCTAGCATTTCTTCCTTCGGAGTTATGTAAAGAAAGTGTCAGAGAACAGAACTAAAAACAAAGGAGGAGACAAATTTAGCTATATTTACAAATTATATTTTCATTTCATTACCCCATAAATGCCCTGCTTGGGAACTTCATCTTGCATTGCAGCTGAGACCTGAAACAAAAATGGCTTCCTTTGCAACTCAAATTCTCTTCATACTGTTTTTCACTCTCTTATCAACTTTCTTCATTAAAATTAAAGGAGAGTTCTCGAGGCAATCCATTATTATGTCGACAAAACGCATGGAGAAAATCACTCGTCTGCATTGCTACTTCCATGACATTGTAGATGGAAAACACCCTACAGCCATGCAAATAATCAGGCTACCAAACAGGACAGCTACGTCATTGGATACCACTTTCATGGTAGATGATCCATTGACAGAGAAGCTTGAGCCTACTTCAAAACTTGTGGGAAGAGCTCAAGAGATCTATGCTTTCGCTTCTCAACTTGATTTTGGGTTGCTTATGCTCATGAATTTTGCTTTACCAGAGGGAATGTACAATGGAAGTGCAGTCAGCATTGTTGGCCGGAATGCAATCCTTGATGCAGTGAGGGAAATGCCACTGTCGGAGGTAGTGGAATTTTTCGGTTTGGCTGTGGCTATGCTTTGGCAAAGACAGTTTGGTTTAATAAGAATGGAAATGCTATAGTTGAATATAATGTGACGGTTGTTCATTACTGAACAATTGCTACATGCATGCATGTGATGTAATTCAATTTATGTATGGCAATGGTTTGTTTTCTTCTTTCTTTAGATTGTTTCTCCTATTGACAAGAAAAAAAGCAAAGAGAATTGATGTTATTATCATTTATAATTTTTTGTGATGATGAATATGAGAAATCTGGGATTGAAGGAGATATTAATTAGCTTCAACTTTTCATCGCAATACTGTGAGAGTGCATAGAAATAAGTAATATTGTTTATAGAGAGAACAAAAAGATTAAACAAGCTAGGCTTACTTTCAATTAAGGGCTGAATGGGTTATCGGTACTCCCAAGCTACTTGAATTTTACTTGAAAAAAAATTAAATTCAATTTAGTAATTATCAAGTTAAACTCGAGCTATTGATCGAGCCAAATCCAAGCTTAGTAATACTTGATTTGAAGGGCTCACTAAACTTATCAAACCATTCACAATTTTTTATATTATTAAATTATGTTATTACCTTTAATATTTAAGCTTAATTATTAAGTTGACCTTGAGCTTAAATTTCAATTTGAGTATAAAAATTGGTAAATGAATTTAATCGAGATCGAGCTTGATAGTATTCAGACTTGGCTCAGCTCGATTATACCCTTACTTTGAACACAGTGTTGTTAAATTAGGCTAATCTTTGTCATCCAAATTAACATATAAAAAAGTAAAATAAATTAAATGCTCAATTTGTATTAAATCCTACAATTATATAATTTTATTTTTATTAATTTAATATTTAAATACTACTTTATATTTAGATATTATAATTATTTAACCTTAATTTTTTTTACCAAATTAACATTTAGATATTATTTAGTATTAGTTTACCAAAAGAAACTAAAAATGTTACTACTAAATTTATTATAAAAATTTATAAATTCTATAAAAATAATCGACTTAAAAAACTTTAGAAAGCTTTTGGGGCTAAACATAAATTATCATATTTTTAGACATTAATTATAAGATTTAGACTAAAAAATTTAAGAAATTTCGAAGGACTAAGATAAATATTTACAAAATTTAAGAAGGTCGGGCTCTTGCCAACCAATTCCCTTAACATCGCTCTGCCTTGTTCTCTCTTAAGAGTTCTTAGAAGCATCAACTTTATTATTAAATTCAAGCCTCAATGACAAATATTAATTATTTAAATATGTAAAAAATATGTATGTATGAGGTTTTTTCTTTTTTTTCTTTTGAAATGTCAAGAAGGAGTATTAATTAAACTTATCTATTAAAATAATTTAATGATTTTAATATAAGTGACTTAATTTATTAATAATTAAAAGTTAAATTGTAAAATATTCATACTCGATCTGATCGCCGGGTCAAGGTACTAAGATATTATATTTGTAACACCCCTAACCCTTATCCGTCACCAGAACAGGGCTACGGAACAGTACCGAATTTTACAGATTAATTACAGACATTTCACAACCTTTATTATTAATATCAAGAATCAACCATAAAATACTCATATTGTCCCTTAGATGGACCCTTGAGTCTCGATATACACTTTAGAAGTGAATCGGAGCTAAACCGAACACTCAAGAAATTTTTCCCAAAATCTCAAAATTTTTCTTAGGAGCAAGGGACACACGCTCATGTGGCCGGCCGTGTGTGTAACACCCCTAACCCGTATCCAATGCCGGAATAGGGTTATGGAGCATTACCAGGCTTACAGATCAAAACATCAAACATTTCATATTCATATATCATTCAAATAAAAAACCATTCATTAACCATCATATAGTCCCTAATACGAGCCCTTGAGGCCCAAAATAGACATTAAAAATGGTTCGGGACTAAACCGAGTATTTAAGGAATTTTTCGGAAAACATGAAAAATTTTTCAAAGTGGAGGGGGCACATGCCTATGTGGGCATTCGAAATAGGGACACACAACCATGTCCCAGCCCGTGTAATTCTCTGACTTGGGTCACACGGCCAAGCCACACGCTCGTGTGCCAGGCCGTGTGCTAGGCCGTGTGAAGCTACTGACCTGCATCCTTTATAAATCATAGGGGACACACGCCCGTGTGTCACACATGCTGAGACACACGCCCGTGTCTCTGCCCGTGTGGACAAAAATAGGCCATTTTCCAAACAATATTTCTCACCCAAATTAGTACCAAACTAACTGCAACCATATGCATATAACCATGGCATAATTAGACATTTAAAACCAACCAATATCAAGCTTGAAACATGTAATATCCACACATACAACACAATGTCCATAAGTACCTCAATTGACCACTTGTTATCATACAAACTATATATCTCAAACATGCTTATATGATCAAACACATACATGCACCATTGTGCCTACAACTTAACATGTATGCCATTTATCAAATTCAACCATTTGGTACTCAAAACACCACTTCACAACCAAGGACTTTACATGACAACCATACGTCATATACAATAAGGCTAATTACATATTTACACAACAAAATATATCACATTCAAGCCAATTCAAATGGCTAAATACATAGCCAAAACATATAGGCTACTATTAGCCAAAATGACCTATACATGCCATTATAACGAAAATTAATAAACCATGAGTACTAAATTAGCCGATAAATAGTGTGATGATACCTCCGACAACATCCAACCTGAATGAGCTTTCGATATCTAAGTACACAAAGAAAAATAACACAAAGTAAGCATGTAATGCTTAATAAGTTCGCAATTCAAAAATAAAGTTTACCACTTCAATTCAAAAGCGTAATTCATTTAAGTCATCCAACGTGTCTTGGCCTTAGCCTAAACAACAATAACCTCTCAAAGTTAAATATCACGATAACTAGCCAATTTATCTCAAGATATCATGACATAAGTACACACTACTTATGTGCATTTATAATTCAAGAATATGGTTAAACATATTTCAATCATCCAAAAACTCATACATTTCCATACTTTCATAGTAATTCCATTTGGCCAAAGCCTAACACATGTTCATCAACCAAGTTAGCCATGTATTCATATAAAACTGAAAATCATGTATGAGTTCAACAATTATTTCAATTCCATGTATATGTAACATATATACCATGTATACTTATATAATATATAAACCATTTCCATGTAATTCATATAGATACCTGTACTAGTTCGTATAGAACTCATATAGCCTCATAATTGAATTGTGCCCGTTGAACCACTTAGAATATCGTTAGATACGCAGGTAGTACACACGAGGTGTACTGAATGGTAATCTGTCAATTCTTGTACATGTATGCTCTTACGATCCATAATTGGTAAGTTCCTTCGAGCTGAAATACGGTAAGCTCTCAAGAGCTACAAATCAATAAGCTCCTACGAGCTGTGGTGGATCCGCAACACATGCAGGACCTCAACCAAAATTGGTAACCCTAATGACATGTCATTTGTATCCTACGAATTTCTAAGGTTCAAACGAAACATATTTTTCCCCGGTAGAATGCAGTGCTAAAAATTTAATCGCGTACACAGAGCTTCCTGTAGCTTTCTCTAGAATCGCGATATAAACCTCGAATCTCTATCCAAAATAATAGAGACTGACACTCTATGTAATTTTTCAACCTTAGAAACATATAAATCAGCCAATCTGTCATGTGAGAAATCTGTACGTACTAGAATAAAATATGTAGATTTCGTCAAACGATCAATAACCTAAATAACATCTTTTTTTCGGAGATAGGGATAACCCCGATACGAAATCTATTGTAACTCTATCCCATTTCCACTCCGGTATCATCACTGGCTGTAATAGTCTTGAAGGCACTTGATGTTTGGCTTTAACGTGTTGACAAATCAAACATTTGAACACAGAATTAGTAATGTCGCGTTTCCTACCAGACCACCAGTACATCTATCTTAAATCACTATACATCTTATTACTCCCCGAATGAAACAGATAAGCCACCACTGTAAGCTTCATGCAAAATTTTTTGTAGAAGCTCTAGATTCTTTGGTACAAAAATTCTACCTCAGAATAATAAACAGTTATCAAGTCTGACCTGAAATTCAGAATCAGAAGTCGACTCTCATTATACTCGTTTAGCTTGCAATTCACTATCACATTTTTGAGCTTCTCAAATTTGAAATAAAAGCATCGGTTTAGCTTTTAACTTAGCTAAGATCTAAACATCATCAGACAAGGTCAATCGTGTAACCATCACTTGCAAAGTAAACAAATATTTTCTACTCAAGCATTCGTAACTATATTTGCTTTTCCCAAAGGTTAATCAATAACTAACTTATAATATTTCAATAGCACAATACGTTGTCTCAGACTCAGATATTTCTGTGACATCAGATACATTATACTCTTGTGAATAGTAAGTATGTGACATTTTTCACCAAACAAATGGTGTCGCCAAATTTTCAATGCAAACATAATAGCGGCCAACTCTAAGTCGCGTGACGGATAATTCTTTTAATGTGGCTTTAACTGACTGGAAGCATAAACTACTACTTTACATTCTTGTGCTAAAACACATCACAATCCGTTCAATAACGCATCTAAACTATTTAAAACTGAACTAGAACTAGTGCTTCGGTTAACAATGCTTTCAACTGTTTAAAACTTTGCTAACATGTATCAGACCATCCAAACTTCACAAATGCGATAACTTCATCAATCAAAACAACTTTAACTCATAATAACATCTTTCAATTAGAATTAATCTAATAGATATATATTTTTGTATAATGTATTTTAGAATATGAATTCTTCATTCAAACTGTCCAACTATTTACTCGTGAATGTACGAAATTTATTCCCGGACCTGAGGATAGACTCAAATGCGTATGACTCAATTAACCTTCTAAACGAATAACCCACTTAGATTTAACAACTAAGTCGATCTTAACTATCAAACAATAACATTTCAAAGTAATCCTTTCTTCTTATTGCTAGTACAATTCAAACTTACAATTTTTCATAATTCCTTCAAACTCTAGTAAAAAATCTTTACAAACTACATTAGCTCAAATGAAACATAACATCCCATTTTAACTAGTTAACATTAATCAAGATTACCTGAGGAATAAAAACCAATAACAAATTTGAGCTTAAACTGCCACCATCACACTTTTGCCAATGTCAACCCTTTCACGAAAACTAGAAAAACCTGAGATCAGTATCACCATGTTCCTATGATCAAACTAGAAATTATAACTATAATAGACATAGTTATCTCTGGCCAATGAATATCCTTTACAAATGAGCGATGTTTGATAAATTAAACAAAAAGAATAATAAAAAAATCGAGATAATGACATCTAAGATGTGAAGCTATACTGAATTTTTGAGAACACCACTCATATTAAATGATAAAGATCTTGATGATTCCTTAGAGAAAATCCAAAAGAAAAACACCGCTCATACGCACTAGAATCAGTTGTGACAGAGATAATATACTTTTATATATATAAAGCAGAGCAACAACCAGTAGAAACAGAATAATAGCATCATATGAATTTTACAGTCGACTTTTCTACCAAACGTAATGGAATAAAATACCAAAGAAAGATAGAGCAATGCTGATCATAAACCAACCAGACCAACAATGCTTTCGTTTAGCATTATGGTTAGCTAGTGTTCTCATATGATAAGAATTTCATCGGAAAATGAACAACTACATATATCTCTGAGAATAAATGAACACATAGAATACCCAGAAGAGATCATCGTAATCTACTCAACTATAACTACTGCACTTAGATATCTTTACAATTCAAACATTATTCCACTGACTATTATAGTCATCACTAATCTCACATTATTCCATTCACTAATGAAAATCAATTCAGAAGTAATTTCTATTAATACATTCTTTAGACATCATACCTGAATGAGTCGATTAGTTGAGATTAAGTTCTTCTTTAACAGCGACATTGCGCAATCCGAATGATATTTAGAACAATCTGATATCTCTTCTATAACTGTCTTTACTTGCTAACCCATTCTCATCTCTAATCGCATTATTAATTATTCAACCACTGAATTCCTTAGTTTCACACTTGTGAGCTTATTCAATGTAAATCTTGTGAATTTCGATGTTTAACACTATACTGGTAAAGGGGTGAAGGTCATAAAGCCTTAAAATCTAACTCTCATATATACACGCATATAACATAACATTTATCATCAACATAATATTATGAACTTTTATTCATACCTTTATAGGTTTCGACTCATCATAAACACATTTTTACTCAAATACTTGAGTATCATTTCCAGCATTATCGAAAATAGCTTGGTTGGAAAACATCTCTGTCTAAGTACAACAAATCTCATCAAAGTCGGGAGATATCACACTATCACAAGTTATATAATGACATGTATAGCTAGACTCACATACACTACATTAGCCCGAGAATCGACTAAACCATAGCTCTAATACCAATAAATATAACACCCCTAACTCGTATCCGACGCTGAAACAGGGTTACAGAGCATTCCCAGACTTATAGATTAAAACATCAAACATTTCACGTTCCTATATCATTCAAATCAAAAACCATTCATTAACCATCATATAGTCCTTAACACGAGCCTTTGAGGCCCAAAATAGACATTAAAAATGGTCCGAGACTAAATCGAGTACTCAAGGAATTTTTTGAAAAAACATGGAAAATTTTTCAAAGTGCAAGGGACACACGCCCATGTGGTTAGGTCGTGTGGGCATTCGAACTAGGACACACGGCCGTGTCCCAGCCCATGTAACTCTATGACTTGGGTCACACAGCCAAGCCACACGCAAATAACCATTTTCCAAGCAATGTTTCTCACCCAAATTGGTACCAAACTAACCGTAACCATATGCATATAACCATGGCATAATTAGACATTTAAAACCAACCAATATCAAGCTTGAAACATGTAATATCCACACATACAATATAATGTCCATAAGTACCTCAATTGACCACTTGTTATCATACAAACTATATATCTCAAACATGCCTATATGATCAAACACATACATGCATCATTGTACCTATAACTTAACATGTATGCCATTTATCAATTTCAACCATTTGGTACTCAAAACACCATTTCACAACCAAGGCATTCACATGACAACCATACGTCATATACAATAAGGGTAATTACATATTTACACAACAAAATATATCACATTCAAGCCAATTCAAATGGCTAAATACATGCCCAAAACATATAGGCTACTATTAGCCAAAATGACCTATACATGCCGTTATAATGAAAATTAATAAACCATGAGTACCAAATTAGCTGATAAATAGTGTGATGACACCTCTGAAAACTTCCAACCCGAATGAGCTTTCGATATCTAAGTACACAAAGAAAAATGTACAAAGTAAGCATGTAATGCTTAGTAAGATCGCAATTCAAAAATAAAGTTTACCACTTCAATTCAAAAGCGTAATTCATTTAAGTCATCCAACGTGTCTTGGCCTTAGCCTAAACAACAATAACCTCTCAAAATTAAATATCACGATAACTAGCCAATTTATCTCAAGATATCATGACATAAGTACACACTACTTATATGCATTTATAATTCAAGAATATGGCTAAACATATTTCAATCATCCAAAAACTCATACCTTTCCATACTTTCATAGTAATTCCATTTGGCCAAAGCCTAACACATGTTCATAAACCAAGTTAGCCATGTATTCATATAAAATTGAAAATCATGTATGAGTTCAACAATTATTTCAATTCCATGTACATGTAACATCTACACCATGTATACGTATATCATATATAAACCATTTCCATGTAATTCATGTAGATACTTGTAGTAGTTCGTATCGAACTCATATAGCCTCATAACTGAACTATACCTGTTAAACCACTTAGAATATCACTAGATACGTAGGTAGTACACACGAGGTGTACTAAACGGTAATCCATCAATTCCTGTACATGTATGCTCTTACGAGCCATAATCGGTAAGTTCCTCCGAGCTGAAATACGGTAAGCTCTCATGAGCTGCAAATCAGAAAGCTCATATGAGCTATGGTGGGTCCACAACACATATAAGACCTCAACCAAAATCGGTAACCCTAATGACATGTCATTTGTATCATACAAATTTCTAAGGTTCAAACGGGGCTCGGTAATTCTTCTTACGTTGTCGGTTATGCGTTCGATAATTATACATAATAATTACACCATTCAAATACATATATTTCAATTAAAGCATATAAATATGCAATTTAATTGCACGAACTTACCTCGAACTCGTACAACAGAGAACGATCGTTTAATCGATAACTTTGTCTTTCCCCCGATCTAATTCCATGCGTTGCTTTTCTTGATCTAAATAATCAAATTTTACCAATTTAAACCTCATTCTAATCAATTTAGTCCAAAAATCATGTTTTGGAAAAATTACCATTTTACCCCTATACTTTTAATTTCTTTACAATTTAGTCCCTAAGCTCGGAAAATGAAATTTATTCAATTTTATCCCTACCCAAGCCCATTTTAATATTAAACATGCTTTTAGCAGCCAATTTATTTCACTAATTCACAAATTTCACCATGAATATTTCATATTTTTCAATTTAACCCCTAATTAATAAATTTATCAAAAATTCCTTTATAAAAGTTATTTATCTAACAACAACCATTATTTTTCTACCATAAAACTTGAAAAACCTAACGTGCACATCAATGGAAAAACTCAAATACTTTAATAGTTTCACAAATTAGTCCCCGGGCTAGCTAGATTAAGCTACAACAATCCCGAAAACATAGAAATCATTAAAACGGGACAAAAATCGTACCTAATTGGATAATAATGCCTTGGCCGAATGTTTCTCAACCAAAAATTGATTCTTTCCTCTTCACATTCGGTTGAAGAAGGAAAGAAAAGATGATGCATGGCTTTTATTAATTAAATTCTGCCTTTATTTACTTAATTACCAAAATACCCTTTACAACATTTAATAATTACACAATTGCCAAGCCAACATCTGCTTCTATCTCATTTAATGGTCTAATTGCCATATAAGGACTTCCACTTTAAATTTATACAGTTATTTAATACCTTTAACTAATAGAACACAACTTTTGCACTTTACGCGATTTATTCCTTTTTATCAAATTGAACATGTAAACGGTAAAATTTCTTAACAAAATTTTTATACAACAATACCATCAAGCTGTAGATCATAAAATAATATTAAAATAAATATTATGACCTTGAATTTGTGGTCCTAAAACTACTATTCTGATTTCACTGAAAATAGGCTATTATAGTGTGGCTCACACGGCCAGGAGACACACCTGTGTCTTAGGCCGTGTGGGCATTCGATATGAGACACACGGTCGTGTCCTAGCCCGTGTCCTTACCTATGTAACTCTCTGACTTGTGACACACGGCCAACCACACACCCGTGTGTTAGGCCGTGTGCAAGGTGCAGGAGTCACACGGCCAAGTCACACGCCCGTGTACCTAGCTGTGTGCAAAAACCTAGGCATTCTATTTTGAAATTTCAAGGTGTACGGGACACACGGCCGGACCACATGCCCATGTACCAGGTTGTGTGTCACACATAGCTGAGACACACACCCGTGTGGATGAAAATAGGCGGCCATTTTAAGGCTATTTTTCTCACCATTTTTATCATTAACCTGTACACAACACTCTCATATACCAATATATCCCAATCAAACAACCATACAAGCTAAAGATCTTGTTTTAAACATAAAGGGACATCACAAAACTTATTTACATAGACTTACCAAAATAACTTCATTCATTGATTTACTAACTACAACTATTAAATGCATACATATGAACATATATATGTGTGTCATTCATAATTATATTTCAAGTTTAACTCTTTTCTAATTAAACCTTATACATGCCATATAAACCATAATATGTATAATAAAATCTACTGGAGAAACCTAGATAGTGTGTCTCAATATGTTGATCCGATCCTTCGAACTTCTTGAAAATCTACAAAGAACATTCAATGACACAAGTAAGCTTAATGACACTTAGTAAGTTTATTTGGCTTTAAAAATAAATTTTACCGAATACACTATAATAAATTATTAAACAAGCATGTCACTAACATTTCCTACCATTCACAATTTCAAATGGTGAATTCAATTGATTGAGCTCAATAGCACTAAATTCACAATTTCTATCACATTAATTCCATTTGTCACTTATCAATTTGTCAAATTAGAGAACGTCTTACGAATTTAAGTACATCGTTTTCTTGATGCCGTAGTCCAACTATGGTCTTACACATATGTTGTCATAGCCTTGCCATGGTCTTACACTAGAATCTCATAGCGCCATAACCCAATTATGGTCTTTCCATTAGGATGCCATAGCCCAGCTATGGTCTTACACACATATATATACTGCTAAGGTCCAACCATGGTCTTACGTTCACGGTGCCATAACCCATTTATAGTCTTTTCATTGAAATGTCATAGCCCAGCTATGGTTTTACATTTAAATATTGCCATTGTAAGGCCCTGAACTTTGGGGGTTAGAAGTTTAGGGGCTTAGTGGCTAGTGTCACAGGGAAGGGTGCACTTATGTGTTTAGTGGGGTACGTTAGTGACAGAATGGGCCTACTGGTCTAGGGGGTGAGTGTCTGTCAGTTTATCTCTGGGTCCCTGGTTCGATTCCTTATGAGTACTTTTGGAGAGATATTGTTATTAATGTTTTGTGTAGTTATTGTTTTACATTTTTATTATTTTTATTATTTTTTTAATATTTTATTTAATTTTATCTTATTTTTATTAAAAGTTTCACGTTCTTTTCTTTTTCCTTCCTATGTTCTTCTTTTTTTTCTTCTTCTATTTTCTAATCTTTCTCAAACGGGTTATTTGCGAATTTTGGATTTTCACTCCTCTGTCATCTTCTCCGATCACAAATAGGTGTGGGTTTCAAACCTTGTCTACAGTTTCCTTTTCTATTCATCTTGTTTTACAAATATCTACTTTTGGCTTTTGCGGACAGTATGTTGAACCTATTGGTTTTGGGTTTATAGACGTTGGGAGTGTGGGAAAACTTGGCATTCTGGGGTACTTTTGATAGGGCAATGGTTGAGGATGGTTTTGGTGGTTAACGTGGAAGTTTTTGGGCTATTTTGGGGTGGTTTCGTGACACACGACCGTGTGGATTTGGGAATTAAGGTTTCGGGCCAAATTTGGTGCCACAAGGCTATGTGGCCGATTTGAGGATTTTGTCGTTTCTTATACTACCGTGTCCCTTAATCCACACGGGTGTGTGGGTTTGGGGATTAGGGTTTTAGAGATTTGAGGTCACACAGCCTGGCCACACGACCGTGTGACTGATTTGGGGATTAGGGATTCCACACAGACGTGTGTTTCAGAATATACAGTCGTGTCTGGTGGGCACACAAGTGTGTGAGACCCTCACACGGCCTGTCTCCCTTGCACCTTATTTTAGTGATTTAGGATAGTGAGTAACAAGGCCTGTCCACATTGCCATGTCCCTGCACCACATGGGCGTATGCCTCTGTCACGGAACCGTGTGCTACTATTCACACGGGAGTTTGGACCCCTACATGGCCGGAGCACACGGGCATGTGGCCCTATCTCGCCAAATATGGTTGTTAGGTCAAAGTTACTGGTAATTGCTACTCTGTATGATCTAACCTTTGGTTAAGCTCTAGTGAGGGTATTTAAAACTCTGATATGAGTTTGAATAATATGTTATTTGTGATTGGGTATGTGACATGTTTGATTTTGAACCCGATTAACTGGGTGAGTGTGTGTGCAATGGGTATTGTCTGATTGATTAGATGTGAATGTCTGCTTCTGATTAATTATCTAAGGCTAGTAATCTAGTTGTCTACATCTGACTGTATACATACAAACATATGCATAAACTATTTTGGGCGGGATTTTGAAGAGAAGGGAGTCTGGTCTGAACTGGCAGTTGCTCTGTTGGATATTACTGATAGCCTAAGTACTCAGAGGGTCGTGGGTGGTCCCAATACCCTGAGGGTCATGGGTGGTCCCAATACCCTGAGGGTCGTGAACATTACTGATAACGGTATAGCAGATTACCGCCTTGCACTGTACCGCATGTACGTTAGCTACGCTACGTACCACTATCTGATCTGGTTGTTTATATTGCACGTCTGTACTGCGGTTTACTGCATTGTATAATACAACTTATACGCTAGCTTTGCTGCGTAATATATCTGATCTGGCAGTTCATACTGCATGTCTGTACCGCGGTCTTCCACATGGCACTGTACAGCTTACTGATAGCCCTAATACCTAGAGGGTCGTGGGCAGTCCCAATTCCCTGAGGGTCGAGGACAATGCTGATGTCCATTGTTGCCGGGCAACCCGGGATGACATCATATGGAGTGTAGGGTTGGATAGATGGGTTGATTATATCCCCACATGGAGTGATTGGTTGGATGAGCTTACAGCTCTATTAAGGTGGGATGGGGGACGGAGAGGTGTGTTGGCTGGATGGGTGGGTTTCTTTAGCTCAACTGCACTCATATGCATTTTATCGACTGTTTGAGAATGCGACTGATTGTTATACCGTATGACCGAAAAGCATTTCTAACACTGTGTACTCTAATTGTGACTGTCTGACTGAACCGTTATAGCGACTGTGTGATTGGGTGTGTTTTAATATGTGCTAAATATTGTTATCTGCCGGTACGTTCTAAATAGTTCTGTAAGTATGTTCTGCTTCTGAATTACTTTTTGGATTCTCTGTTTCTGATTCTGTAGTAGTTAGCTTTGATCTCGCATTGAGCTCGAGTAGCTCACCCCCTATTTTGTTTCTCCTTTCAGGTACAGTTCTGATTCTGTTGATGGACTCAGTACGCGGAGGTTTTGGAAAGTTTTGGAGGAAACGAGCTATTAGTTTTTTTTCAGTTTTTAAATTGCTATTCGATTTTTCTTTGTTGAACTGTAAAGTTTTATAATACTGTAGTGCAACTTTTGTTTTAAGTTTTCATTCATATATTTTATACTGTTAAACTTGCTGATGGAGTTTAATTGATTAAACGTTTTAGACTTGCTTCGGGATAAATGATTTCGGAAATAAAATTTTGAACGCCTTGATTTATAACATTCTCTCACGATCACTTCGGTGATCAATGTAGCATTTCGAATTTAGTGTGGACTTCTAGGCCAGGTTTGGGGTGTTACAGCCATGGTCCAACCATGGTCTTATTCGTCAATTCATCTTGTGTCACAGAGCGATCGTACTCAATCGTGCGTTCTACTCAATTTGAACATTCAATTCAATTTTCTTATTTTTACAATAATTATAATTCAATAACAAAAATATGAAATAATACATTACATCATTCATAAATTAACAATTAATCATGAAAATTAAACCATATGAACTTATTTGGGGTAGTTTGTAGAAGTTGTAGAAATTCAGGGACTAATCTGTTAATTTCTCTTTTCCATGTTTATCTTCGGGTTCTTGATCTATAATATAAAATTTTTCATTCATCAACATCAAATTCAATTCTAGTTAACTTAACAATTTATGCCCTTTAATTTTTAAAATTACACATTTTACCCAAAATTTTACAATTTTTACAATTTAGTCCCTGATCAATTAACTCATCAATTGAGCTAATTTTTCTCAATTAAAACTTTATCTAATTATTTTAGGCTACTATATAGCCTTTGATATTTAGAATTTCAACACCAAACCTTAATTCTAAATTTTTTCACAATTATGTCTTAAAATCAATTTCTATTGAAATTACTTGATAAAATCATCATATAATAAAATGAAAACTTCAAATCCATGTTAATTCATCATAAAATTCCAGCACTCATCCATGGTAACTTTCACAATCACTCATGAAATAAAAAACAAATGAAATAGACAATTGGACCTAGTTGTAAAAGTCTTAAAAACACAAAAATTTCAAGAAAAGAGTAAGAATTATACTCACATGAAGCTAAAATATGAAAACCAGCCTTGAGAGCTTTTCAATGGTGTTTTTGACAAAAAAATTGATGAAGAAAATGTCTAGAAACTTGTAGGTTTTTCAATTTGATATTTAAAATTTCATTATTTCCAATTTTGCCCTTTTTATTACATCATTTTTGTCATTTTTCTATTCCTATGCTGCCCCAGCCACTCCAATTAGGCCCAATTACTCTTTAAGTTCCTCTTATTTACTATTTGGACTATTTAATCACTTTAGCAAATTTTACACCTTTTTCAATTTAGTCCTTTTTAATTAATTAACCATCAAAGTATTAAAATTTTCTAACGAAACTTTAATACTAACTTAATGATGCTCCGTAAATATTTATAAAAATATTTACGACTTGGTTTATAAAATCGAGGTCTCGATACCTCATTTTTAACCCAACTTACCTAATAAATTCTTTTAAATCACAAAATTCACTAGTTTAAGAATATTTCTAAAATCACACTTGACTCATAAATATTAATTTATTTAAATTTTAAACTTACTCATCGGATTTAGTGATTTCGAATCACTGTTTCCGACACCACTGAAAATTAGACTGTTACAACATTCATTGTTTGAGCAACTAGTGTTTAAATTCAAATCATTTATTATTTTAATCGCACTATTAAGATCAATTAGCGTTTACAAGTCAATTTAAAAACTTATCTAAATTCAATTTAAGCTTTTGACAACTCTCGTAATAGTTTGTAATTGAATAGGGACTAAATTACAAAGTTTTCAAAATCCCAAGCCATCGTTGCGACGTCACTCACTATCTTCACTCATTGCGATGTGGTGAACCTGTCATTGCAACATCAATTCTGTGTCGAATTGATTTCCATTCTATCACTTTTTTTTTGTCACTTACAATCAAATTTATATACCACAATTCTACCAATGTCACTCTACATATCATTCACATGTAGCTATTTCCAATTTCTATACCATATGTTTCTAGATCAAATTTATAAGATTAACACAATTATCAATTTTTTACAATTATATCCATTAATACATCATATTACAATTATTCACTTAATGTCTTAACAATTCACTTAAACTATTCTTATGTACTAATAATTCTATCACTTATAATAATTTCTTAGCATCACACGTTTCTACTATTTTTCCTCTTCCTCATCTTCATTCCTTATCCTTTATGTACATGTAATTAAATGAGAATTTATGGGCTTTAGTATTGTATGCCTATATGCAACATTAATTTTAATTTTACTATTTACATTATTTTAGCAAAACTGTCTACTTGAATAGCAGTCACTAAATTATTTATATATTATTCTATAATGTTCCAAATTAAGATACGTTTGTTGTTCTTTTAATTCAGACTCAATGAAATTTTTACCATAAAAATTTTAAAATTTTCTCTTATTCCAATTAATACAGTAAATTGTTTTAGTTTTCTAATGTTATGCTGCTAGGTAGTTTGACTTTTCTTCGCTAAAAATTAGTTATCTTTCAGTACGAGACTCATTTAATTTTTCCGTTTATTTCCTTTAAAAGTAAATTCATAAATATTTTAAGCATATAAATTTCATATCCTAATTTTTTTTTGTAAAATTTGAAATAAATTTTCAAAGTCAAAACATGATAATTCGAAATCATTCTGACATTGTCTCACAAAAATTCATAGATCTCATAATTTACTATTCCTTTACTTGAAAAGTTTCTTTTATGCTAAACTAGACTCAACATTATTTAATTTCATATTTAATTCAACCTCTAAATTGATTTCTACAATTTTTGGTGTATTTTCAAAGATGAACTACTACTGTTGTCTAAAACTGTTTGAGTGAAAGTTTTATTTATTATCACACATATCAACATTTAACACTTATTTCTCTTATCAAACTATTAGATTCTGTAACACCCCTAACCCGTATCTATCACCAGAACAGGGTTACGGAGCATTACTAGAGTTTACAGAATAATTTCACGTAATTCATGTCAATTACTATTCATATCCAAAACTAATCATATTGTCCATTGAATGGATTTTTGAGGCCCAATATAAACATTAGAATCAAGTCGGGACTAAATCGAGAACTCAAAGAATTTTTTTCACGAAATTTTCAAAAATTTTCCTAGATGTAGGGCACACACGCCCATGTGACCATAGAACACGCCCGTGCTGCAGGTAGTGTTCAACCCCGTGTAACTCTCTGACTTGTGCCACACGGCCAGCCACACGCCCTTGTGCTAGGCCGTGTGGTTAATTTAATTTTTCCAAAATTAAGTGCAGGTTTCACATGGCCAAGACACACGTCCGTGTTCTGGGCCCGTGTGCTCAATTCTGAGCGTTCTGTTTCTCAAATTTAAGATGTAGGAGACATACGGCCAAACTACATGCCCATGTGCCAGGCCGTGTGTCACACACGGTCAAGATACACGCCTGTGTGTCTACCTATGTGGACAAAATAAAGCCATTTCCTAGCTTTATTTCTCACCCAAATTTGCCAATAACTTACACCAAAACTTACAAGTATGTACCAGCCAATTCAAGCATTAAATCCAAGCTAGAGGTGTGCATGGGCCGGGCCGGGCCCATAGAAAATTCTAGGCCCGTTTTAAGGCCCGAGCCAGGCCCGACCTAAAATATGGGCCTAGAAATTTGTCCAAGCCCAGCCCGAAAAAAATTGATAGGTCCGAGCCCGGCCAGCCCAGCCCGGCCATATTAAAATTTTTTGTTTTGCTTTTTTTATTAAATAGAAAACTTTAAAATATAATAAATAAAATACATTTAAAAACATAAAAACAAATATTAAAACAAAAAACAAATAAAAAATGAGACTAAAACAATTCTTAAAATAATACATAAATTGAAAATATAATAAAAAGTAGTTATATTAAAATTGAAACAAATTAGAACTAAAATAATAACCAAATTAATAACAAAATAAAAGTTTTACAATATCAAAATAATATTAAAAACGACAACATATAACATAATAAATAGCTGCAAAAGAACAATAAAACACGAAAAAAAGTAGCAGCAAAACAACACCAAAATAGCAGCAAAATAGCAGCAAAACAGCAGCAAAACAGCATTAAAATAGCACCAAACAGCAACAAAAAAACACAAAAAATAGCATCAAAACAACACCAAACAGCAACAAAACAGCATCACCAACAACACCAAAACAACACCAAAAACCTGCAAAATATAATCAACCAACCAAAATATCTATACATTAACCAATCAACATATTTAATTTTATAACAAAATATAAATTGTAAGCTAAATTAAATTGTCAACAATTAGAAAGGAAGGTAACTTAAAAAGCAATCGAAGAAACATCATCCTCATCGTCCTCATCATTCTTGCAACCAATTTCTAACATGAAATAAGAATAAATAATTAGATAATCAAATTGATAAAATAATAATATAAAATTACAATAATAAAACGAGAATAATAATTACCTGTTGAAAATCCCTTACCTCGTGTAACACCTTTACCCGTATCCAACGTCGGAACAAGGTTCGAGGCATTACCGAACTTACATCAAAACATTCATACAAAACCAGGCCATAAAATTTCATCCAAATTAAAACTTTTCATACACATGCATAACATCCCTTATACGGGCCTATGAGGCCCAAAACATACATCGAGGGTGGTTCGGGACTAAACTGAGAACTTTGGAAACTTTTGGAAAGCTTAGAAAACTTTATCATGAAACAGGGTCACACACCCGTGTGGCTCGGGACACGCCCGTGTGCTCAACCCATGTAACTCTCTGTTTATGACATCATCACAAAAATAAGGGCACACAGCCAAGGCACACACCCGTGCCTCCAGGCCGTGTCCCTCACATAGCTAAGACACATGGCTGTGTCACAACCTGTGTGGCCAATTCGAAACTAAAGTACATGATGCAGGGGACACACGGCCTGTGTGGACAATTTTTAGGCTATTTTCCAAGCCAATTGCCACCCTCAATAACAAACTCACATGCTTACTTTTATTGACCATTAACATGGCACATTTGAACATTCAATCATCCACAAAGAATACAAGATCATGGTAACCTCATATCATATTTTGCATACTTAAAACATCATGCTTAGTCAAGCTCAAATTTACTAATTCTTATGCATCAAAGTTTATAAGATTACTCCCATATCATACATTTAAGCCTTAGTTATCAACACATCATCTCATCTCAATTAAACCATCAAGCATTCACCACCAACAATATAACTCATTACATACACACGATCACAAGCCTCATCTCTATGACATAGGCACATGCATAATCATATAATCAACATAAGCCACCATTCATGGCTATACACAAATTGAACTATAACCATTATAGGCCAACACATTTGGCCACATTAGTAATGACATAATTACAAAAGATAAAGCCCCTATACATGGCATAGACTTAAGTATTTGAATACTTATACCCAAAATGGTAGCTTGATAGTATGATTGAATCTCCGGCGATCTCCAACCCGAGCTAGCTAAATAAACATATAAGAGATGAAAAGGAAGGGGAGTAAGCTATAAAGCTTAGTAAGTTCATATGAAAATATTAAGCAATTTATTAACTTGCTTCTCAAGGTAATACAACCATATTTGCATTTTTACTTATGTTCAGGTCAAGTTATTTTCTCAAGTCACAGTCACTAATTTATTTATATCTAGAGCTACAGAACTCCAAATTAAGTTCTGCTAATTTTCCTTGAAACTAGACTCACATATATTCTTACCATTAAATTTTTAGAATTTTTGGTTTAGCCAATAAGTACAGTTTATTCTTTAAAATCACCTCTGTTTCACTGCCCGACAGCTTTGACCTTTCATCACTAAAAATTAATTATCTCATAGTACAGAACTCGAATGATGTTCCCATCTATTTTTATTGAAAATATTAATAATTATAGGCATATAAATTATAACCCATAACTATTTTTGTAAAATTTTTAATGATTTTCTCAAATTAGAGCAGGGGATTTCGAAATTGTTCTGACTCTGTCACACACAACTTCAAATATCTCATAATATGAAATTCTTTTGCTTGCATCGTTTCTTTTATAAGAAACTAGACTCAATAAGATTCAATTCCATATTTTATTCAATCTCTAACTCACTTTCTACTATTTTTGGTGTATTTTCAAAGTCAGACTGCTGCTGCTGTCCAAAACTGTTTTAGTAAGAAAATGATAATAACTAAATTTACCATACCTTCATTTCTTTCAATTAGAAATCCATACATTTATAAACATATATCATTATTAACCAAATTAACACAACATTGTTTCACAATGCTCATGGACTTACCATTCATGGATTTCATATTAAGTTGAGTTTCTTTACATACCTATACCGAACCTTACCATTCCATACATATACATAATGCCGTTGCATCTTCGATGTCTCGCACACTATGTACCATATTCGATACCTCGCACGCTAAGTGCTATTCTGGATGTTTCACACACTAAGTGCCATCCTTGATACTTTGCACACTAAGTGTCATTTATATATATATAGCAGAAGCTATCTCAAATTGCACACCAAGTGCCACTTTTAGCCGAAGCTATTTCGAACCGCACACTAAGTGACATTTTAGCCGATAAGTCGTTAATCATAACAATAATCACGTATAGACAATTTATACAATATCAAGCATTAAAAGCATAAATTTAACAATGCTTAATACATACGAACTTACCTCGATCGTCAAAACGTTGAAATGGATCGACTAGTCCGAAACTCTGTTTTTCCCTCGATATAGACTCGTACGAGGCTTAACTTGATCTAATCAATAAAATTCAGCTATTTCAATTCATATTCTATTCATTTTAACTTAATTTTATATTTTGGTAAAATTACTATTTTACCCCTACACTTTTGACCTTTTACAAATTAGTCTCTAAGCTCATAAAATGCAAATTTAGTCAATTTCATCATAGCCCAAGCTATCCAAATTTCATACATGCTGATATCAGCCCATATTTTTCATTTACTAACACTTTTACCACACAATTTATTATATTTCACAATTTAGTCCAAAATTGACATTTTTGCTAAAATTCACTTAACAAAACTCAATAATCTACCATCAAAGATTTATTTTCTATCATTAAACATCAAGATACTCAAATATTAAACAATGAAATCATCCAAATACTTTAACAATTTTGAAATTGGAGGTACGGGCTAGCTAGAACACAAAGCAACGATCTCAAAAACGTAAAAATTATTAAAAATCGAGACGAAATGGACTTACATGCATGAACAACCATGGCCGAACCTTCAAAGCTTTGAGAAAATTATTTTCTTTCTCACATTCGGCTATTGATGAAGATGATAACATGTAATTTGGCTTTTTTTTATTTTATTTTATTATAATTACCAAATACCATATTTAACCTTAATATACATTAATAATTTCCATTATACCAAGCCATGGAATTCCACTATTAACAATTATGGAATAATTACCACTTAAGGACTCCCACTATTTAATTCCATAGCCATTTAATATCTTTAACTTATGAACACAACTTTTACGCTTTGCGCGATTTAGTCCTTTTTCCTTAATTAACTATCAAAACGATAAAAATTTTCAACGAAACTTTAATACCATCTTATTGCCACTCCGTAAATATTTATAAAAATATTTACGACTCGGTTTATAGAAATGAGGTCTCGATACCTCATTTTCTAAACCCACTTGACCTTAGGGTCATACCACTTGACCTTAGGGTCATACCACTTGAACTTAATAAATCGCTTATAAAACAAAAATCACAATATCAAAAACCTTTTTTAAACTCACAATTAACTCGTAAATATTAAATATAATATTTACAAACCTACTCATCGGATTTGGTGGCCTCGAAACCACTGTTTTGATTAACCCTAAAAACGGGCTGTTACAGCTTGCATCCAATCATCCAAGCAAACAACGGCTTGGACCGTTTTTGGCTTAAGTGAATGCCTCAAAGGTGTGATAACTGTCTTACCCATGCTAAAAGCCGATTCGGAAGCTACAGTTGATATTGGAATTGCCAAAAGATCACGAGCCAATAATGAAAGCTCATTATATCGAACTGAACTTTTGCTTCAATAATCCAAAACATCCATTTGACTATTCAACTCAAGCTCTGGTTCTTCCAAATAAATGTCCAATTGTGACTTTTCACTCCTAGTGCTAGATTCATTTAAATACCGTTTATAATCATCACTCTCATCAAAATCTCCCCCAAAATTAATACTATTAACATTGTGTTCATCCAAACTAGAATCAACAGGATTTTTATCCGAAACATTAGAACTCTCAGCCAAAGAGGAAGATGTGGATTTGAATTTCTTAACATACTCGTCAACCAAGAGTCTAAGATTGCTAAGAGTGGTTTCAACAAAATCTGAAGCATGAATACCATAGATTGTAGTAAAGCAATACTGCACATAATTCAACTTGTAGCGAGGATCTAAAATTGCAGCACATGACAATATCAACGAATACTCAGCCCAATATTTGTTAAATTTCTCTTGCATTTGCTTAACCATTGGAGTTAAAAACGAATAAGGACCTTTAACTGTATCAAGTAAGACCTTGTGAACCTTCCAAACCCCTCTAAAATAAATATTAGCCATTGGATAATTAGAACCAGAAAAACACAAGTCACATCATAAAAGACTTTCAAAAATTTGTAAAGAATAACATTTCTCCACTCCTCGTTAGAAAGTGCAAATATTTGATAATCATTATCCCGTTGGCCCCAATAATCTAGCATATCTTTATAGTAAAGAGAAGATTCAAGAATCAAATAAGTAGAATTCTATCTCACACAGACATATTGACGCAACTTTTTGGTCAATTCAAATGAAAACTTTTGTCGGCCACATCATAAAATCTTTTCCTACGAATTCCAGACTTTTTTATGTACTTAATTCCATTTCGAATCTTACCAAAAACATCATCAGCAAGTTCCAAACCAGCTTTAACTATAAGATTCAATATATGTACACAACATTTAACTTGAAAAAAAAGCACCATCACACAAAATAGCTCGGTTTGCACGAAAATTATTTTTAAGACAAGAAACCATGACATCATTATAAGAAGCATTATCCAAAGTGATGCTAAAAATTTTCTTATCTATACCCCATTGAGATAAACATAAAAAAAGTTCATCCGCTATGTTCAAACCATCATACGGAGGAAATAAAACTCTAAACCTTATGATTCTCTTTTGTAGCTTCCAATTTTCGTCAACCCAATGAGCAGTAATGCAAATATATTCATCATTAGTATGCTCCAAGTTCCAATTATCGGAAGTTAGACAAATTAAACTAGGTGCTTTAGCCAACTCTTCTTTAACTTGATTTCTCTCTTTTACATAATACATTAGGACATCCCTAGCAGCTGTATATCTACTTATATTCTTAAAATTAGGACTAGCAATACTCATCATGTATCTAAATCCCAGTTCTTCAACTGCCCTAAATGAATGCTTGCCACACACAAGAAAAGTAGAAACAGCTTTACGACACTCATCAGCATCAAACTTGTAATTTTTTTATAAATGGAACACCTCCTACTGATGGTTGAGTGGCTATGGTGTATTGACTGATGTCCTTATTAACTTTTTTCAAACAGCTATTTAGATGACGTCTTAAATGAGAGGTTCCACTAGAAGATTTAGCAGATAAGATAGTCTTACAGTGATTACATTGTGCCTTCAATTCATTTTTGTTCTCGCATTCAAGCTTTGTCATTTCATCCCACACCTTTGAAGTGGTAGACTTTTGACGTTTGGCAGCACTTTCATACTCATTAAACCCATCATCCACATGTATAGGACTGTTCGAACTAGCCATAGTCATAAAAAATCAAGTCCTAAAATCCAAATAAACCAAAAGATTATTAATTTTCATACTAAAAATATCTAATAATTATGATACAATTTATAATTGAGACCAAATGGCTTAATCTTATTTAAATATCTACCACAAGCCTAACAATATCAACTATAGTTTGGCAATAATTAAACAGTCATTGAAACCCCAAACAATCAGTTCAGTCCAACCAAAAAATAGATCAAGATAATTTCGATCATGACATATAGATTGCATTGATGTTTGGCTTCAAAACAATGCGAATTGCCCACTTTGTAGAACGAGTATTTCGAGTAGTACCATCAATGCACCAAGCTTAGCTCCATAAGATCCAATTAGTAATGGTGGTGATGAAGATTATGTGGTGATTGAATTAGGTGATAATAATAACCATAGTTCAAGCGATGAGTCAATTAGTGGTTCACCTATGGAGCTCAAGGATGTGGAGAAATGAGGAAGGAAGTTGCATAAAGGGACAAGCATATTTATTTTATTTTAATTTTATGAGAATTGAAAAATTAGTTTATTTATTTTAATTTATTAGAAATTATTTCCTACATATTTTACTGTTTGACTTTTGCTTATTCATTACATATAAATTGCTGAGTGATTAATTTTCAGATTAGTAATTTAATGGCAATGTTTAATGACTTAAAAAACACATTAAAGAATGGAATTCAAAAATAGAAAAAGAAAATGATGATTTTATTTGGATTTGTTTCTGGGGTTTATAAATTATAATGACTTGTCATATGGAGCTGGTCCATTATGTTCTCAAATGACTCAAAGCCATGATTATGGACATCATTACTTATTACTTAAACAAGTAGTTGATTAAAGATTATGTAATTATTATCTAAAAACACACTTCATTAGTTATAGTTTTATGTTCTCTGAAAAATATAAATATTCTTAATTAGATATAATATTTTGAATTATCTTGAAGATAACCCAAAGTTGTCCAATGAAACCCAAATCCCATGTTTGCCTACCTTTGTACATGTCCACTGACTTGAATAGTTGCAATAGCATATGTATATATATATTTGTTTTTACTTACCATTATTCCATTCTTACTTACTCCATAGTGGAAAGCAACTTTTCCAGATTTAGATAAGACCCATTTTCTGTTCATTATTTATTTCATTTGATCTATTTTCCTTCAGTATTTTCAACAAAATAATTACAGTAAGAAACACGGCAGCAAGGAAGAAGAAGAAGATGAAGCTTACCGTGAAGAAGATAGCAAATGAAGAAGCTGAAAGACAACTGGATCGACTACCGAGACTACAAATGAAGAAGCAAAAATGAAGAAGCTGAGCTAAGTTGAGCTTGAGGCTAGTTGGAGGTGGCCGACAGACAACTAGATCGGTGGATCGGTGGAGGTGGTGGTGAGCTAGGGATTTGGGTTTTGGAAATGAGAATAAGTGGAGGAAGGTAGCAGCAACAACTAAACGAAAGTGAATAACAAAAAGAGTAAAGTTACTTAAGTTAAAGTTAAAAAATAAAAAAAAAGATTAAAAATAATAATTTAATATTAAAATCGGGCCGAGTCGGGCCCAGGCCAAAAAAATTCTTACTCGGGGCCCGACCCCGTTTTCTAAACGGGCCTCGTTTTTTATTCAAGCCCATTTTTCGGGCCTATATTTTTACCCAAACCCTCTCATTTTTCGGGCGGGCATCCCGGCCCTGCCCATGCACACCTCTAATCCAAGGCAATTCTAACATTTAATATGATATTTTATCATATGCATTCAAGTTTATATTCTTACCTTTGTTTAACTTATTTGTTAAGCATAACTTGATCAACCATACTTCAAATACTTAACACATAGGCATTTGTCATAATATAACCTTATAAATATACCAAAACAAATCATTACTAGCCATTCCAATGGCTAGTTTACAAACCACATTTATATGTCAACAATGGTCAAGTTACCTATACATGCCATTATACCAAAATAAGTTTACTATTTATACCAAAACAAATTAGTGGATAGTGTGATGATGCTCCAACCGATCTCCAACCTTCGCGAGCTTCCGAGCATTATAAAACAAAGAAAATAAAACCTAGTAAGCATTTAATGCTTAGTAAGTTCATATAACAGGAATTAAAACTTACCAATTATATTTATTAATGTTAAGCATACAATTAACATGCTTTTCATCAATTTGACAAGTTTACCTAAACATATATACTCAATCAAGCAAGTTAGTCATATAATACATTTGTACATCAAACAAGCATAAATGAGCTCATCATATAATCCTTCATCAAATAATTCAAAAGCATTCAAGGCATATTTCTATTTATCTCATCAATTTTCTCATGTAAAGAGTTTTATCCGTTGAATTATTGAAATAACGATGGATACTTAAATAGTACACTCAAGGTGTTCAAATTTGTAATCCGTCAATTCATAATCAGGGGTACTCAATAGGGCACTTATTCAGGAAGCACACTCTCGAGCCATATATCAGGATGCTCAAATGAGTCATGTAATCATGTATCAGGACACTTATCCGAGCTAATCAATAAACTCATAAGAGTTTTATTTAGTGAGCTCATAAAGCTTATCAGACATCTCTGAAGAGATAATATCAGGGAGCACTGGATAAGGTAATAGGGAGTTCAAGCGAGCAATGTTAAGAAACTTTTAAGAGTTCAAATCAGGATGCTCATGTAGATCTGTGTTTCTATCCGCATTATATGCTAGATCATAACTGATCGAAACATGTAACAGGACGCTCACAAAGAGCTGCGATAGTGAACAACACATGCTAAATCACTACCGATCAGGATGCTCGAAAGGGCAATATCAGGATTACTTGTTCGAGCTAAATCCTATCTGCAACATATGCAGAATCACATTCACATATGGGAAATCATACGTATCCATCGATTTTCATTATTCCAGCGGAACTTAGCATTTTAAATACATTTCCAATCATGTAATCATTTCATGTATTTATAACATTCATATAACTGACATAAATATATACCACATTCTAGTCATGTACAACATTCAACTGAAACATATTAACATGCATAATTAAGTTACACGAACTTACCTCGATTATAGTTAGTATAAGAAAATCTACTAATCCAAAACTTTCTTTTTTCCTCGATCTAGTTTCGAATTTGAGTTATCTAGATCTATATAAATGAATTTAATCATCAATTTAATACAATTCATATTCAATTGAATTCATTTTACACTCTAGAGAAAATTACCATTTTGCCCCTAAACTTTTCATAAATTCCAATTTCATTCCTAGGCTCGAAAAATGAAATTCATGCAATTTAATCCTTATTCTAAGCCTAACCAAAATTTTAGTATAACTTTTACAGCACATATATTTCACAAAATTTAGAAATTTTCTTCAATTTTTACAACTTTATAATTTAATCCTTAAATCACAATTTCATCAAAATTCACTTTGTAAAAATTTTTTATCTATCAACAACCTTTCATTTTCTACCATGAATTTCAAATTTTCAGCATATTCATCCATGGCAAAATTTCTATACTTTGATAACTTTTCAAATTGATCCCCAATCTAGATAGATTAGGTTATCCCGATATCAAAATTATAAAAATTACTAAAAACGAGACAATAATACTTACCCAATTAAGCTTGATTAGTTTCATTTCTCTCTCCTAGGTTTTCCATGCAAATTTTGGGGAAGATGATGAAAATAAGATGATATTTTCTACTATCATCTTTTAATTAATTCTATTTCTAATTTAGTCATTGCCCTTTTTCTAAATTTCCATGGATGAATCATCCAAAAATATCTACTAACTTTTTATTAATGGTCTAATTCCATATAAGGACCTCAAGTTTTGAATTTCATAGCTATTTGATCCTTCTAGCTACTAGAATTCAACTTTTTCATTTTATACAATTTAGTCTTTTCCGTAATTAAGCACATAATCCGTAAAATTTTCTTATCAAAATTTTTATATGACATTTCTATCATAATGCAAACCATATAAATCTATTAAAATAAATTTTCTTTCTAGCTCGGATTTATGGTCCCGAAACCACTATTCTGATTTCACTGAAAATGGGATGTTACAGATTCTTTATACAAGATCATTTGGTTGTTCATAAAATTATACTTTTGATTATTATTTTATATAGCCCTTAAAACTTACATGTAAACTTAATTACATCTTCACTTTACATACTAAAATTCATGTCACTTTTTTTTCATAGTTAACAGTGTTTCCATTACTTTTTCTTGTTTCTCACTTTATGAACACACCAAATATAATAAACATCTATACTAGAAATCACTTCCTCGTGTTTTTAATACTTGTAGTCATTTCTAATTATTTTGCAATCTAGTCCTTAACATTACAAAAACTCAGTAATTATTATAATTGTCCTTCTAACTTCACTTTTCATTCAATTTCACTATCACATAACACTTTAATCAAATAATTCATTATAATTTCTTAATCATATATTTGATTTTTATGCACTTCACTTCAATTATTTTAATTCTAAGTTTCACAAAGCTTATAATTTAGTCCTCGACATCATGGAAATTCATTATTTACTATAATTTCACCTTAAGATCACTTTGTAATTAATTCTCTAATACTTAACAGTCATTTAAACTCTCTACTTTATTTCACACATAAACTTTTGTACACTTTACAATTTAGTCCTTTTACTATTATTTCAATATACCAAATCAATTCATTACATAATATTAGCTTATTCATAAATAATTCAACTATTTAGCATAATCTATACTTTGATTAAAAATTAAATAAAGTAAAATTCTTAAAGTACTTACCTTGTCTCTTTAATCTATTCAATTTTTCCACAACTTTATCCACTTCCACTTTCAATTTCTTCCTTTCAAGATGTTATTCTAAACTCTCTAATATGTCTACTTCACTTCTCCTTTTGGGTGGCAATGGGAATTTTCAAGGAATTTAGGAGAAAAAGTGAGATTTCATGATAAAGGACTAAATTATAAAGAAATGAGAACCCCTTTGTACATATATATAAGTGGCCTTGGAAGCATGAAGACTTTTTTTCATGTTTCCATACAAATATCTCATAATAAAATATTACAATTTAATATAAAATATCTTATAATTAAATAATAATAAAATAGTCAACTAATCATATTTCAACACTTTTTTTCTTTAATTTTACCGTATAATTATATATTTTGGGTAATGACCATTTTACCTTTCATGTTTCTACAAAATTCCATCCTTAAATCACTTCTTATTTTTGGTAAAATTATAATTTAACCCCTCATATTTTTTCGATTATTCAATTTGGTCCTACACACCAATTTCATGTCATAAGAAGTTGGGTAATTTTCTCTTTTGGTCCTTTAATTTTTCTCATGTTTAGATTTCAATCCTTCAAATTTCAGATTATCATACTTGAATCCCAAAAATTTTCACATCATTACAATTTAGTCCCTGGCTCAAATTAATGTATCACAACATTCTCTTATTTCATCACTCAACCTTCCTTTTTATATCTTTTATTTTTCGTATTTCACTTTATCAAGCAATCAGTTATATACAATTTTGATTTATTACTAATTTTATGGTATAATAATTTTAGGGGTGTTACATAAATGATCTAATTTTATTAAATTAAATATTTATATGTATAAAAGAATTTAAAGATTTATGATGTATTTGAAAATTAAAAACAAATTTCAATGATCTAAAGAGCAAATTACCCATTCTTAAAATATATTTTAAAAATGGAAAGAAAATGCACGTGTTACATGCTAGGTCTCTATTTCACCAAAATGAAAAATCATTGGACCTCGCCTCGTATGCTGTTCTAAAACCCCCAACTTAAAATTAAAGCGGATTAAAAAAGAACAGAAGAAGATCACAACTGGGTTAAAAAGCAAAGCGAGAGTGGCAGGCTCGATCATGGAAGGCCAAGTCGGAAAATCTTGGTCAGCATCTTAGTCCTCACTATCTCATCATATATTCATGCCCTATTCTTCTTCTTCTTCTTCTTCACTGATTTGCCAAAGTTTATTTCTTTTTTCCCTCTAATAATTGGAGTTTTTGTTTTTGCTTTTTAGATTTTGCTGCAATGTACGGTCCAAATAGCTGTTTGTATATTGACACGATCAGGGCTTCACAACAGTGGAATACCGGTCGTCCGTTTTTATTGGGTGGTTTGTTTCTCAACGACCAAACACTGCCTTCCTCGTTCGTTTCCTTCATTTCATTGAAGGCCCAGAAATGTCCTGTTGATAAAGATGACAATCTGTGCCTTTTGGGTGGGGGGAAGAGTACTAAAACGCTGCCTTTTGTGAAGTCAAGGAGAGATGGTAGGGGCAGAGTGGGCTGGTTTTTATCGGTGAGTTTATCGAGAGAGGAGGGTTATGTTGGAGAATCAGGAGAAAGTTGGGGCCAAAACGGGGATAAGAATTTGGCAGAAGTGGAAATGGTGGAAGAGGAGAAAGAAAAGAAGGGATCAGGGGCTTTAAATACCACCAAACATCTTTGGGCTGGTGCTGTTGCTGCTATGGTTTCAAGGTTTTCTCTCTATGCTATTATTTGTGGGTTATAGAGATTTATTTTATTATGTGAAAATTTTGTTTTGAAAGAAAACGATGGAAGATTTGTTTATATCATATTATTTAGCATTAAATGACCAAAAAAAAAATGCTTGTTAAAATTTTTTTGTAGCTCCAATAATTGTTTCCTTCTGTAACAGGACTTTGATTGCTCCTCTGGAGAGATTGAAGTTGGAGTACATTCTTCGTGGTGAAAAGAAACACTTCATTGAACTAATTAAATCCATTGCATTCTCTGAAGGGTTGATAGGTTTTTGGAAAGGGAATTTTGTCAATATACTTCGCACGGCTCCTTTCAAGGCTATCAACTTTTATGCTTATGATACATATAGAAATCAGCAACTGAAATTATCTGGAAAAGAAGAAGCCTCAAATTTCGAGAGGTTTCTTGCTGGTGCTGCTGCTGGGATTACTGCTACTTTGCTTTGCTTACCATTGGACACTGTATGTGAAATTTAAGGATTTCATTAATCTGGTTACATGTTAGCCTTTCCTTTTGTGTGTGGCCTGGTAGTGATGTTGGATTTTGCGGAACTCGGTATCTTCTTGTTTTCAAGTGTTCTTAGTATATGCTTTTAGATTTGGCTGCATGATCTATGAAGCTAGGATAGGACTAGAAGTAGCATGGTTTGGCAAGTTTACTTCTTGCCCTCTCACATTCATCAAAAGATTGGCTATAATGCGGGATTTCGGTGTCTGAAACTGAAGCTTGTAGTTTTTTGCAATATTATGCTTAAAATTATATGATAAGGATTGGAGTTATGGGATTCGGATGAATTGATGTCTAATTGAAAGCATGATGTGAGATATTAGTGCCCTGTTTAAAACACTTAAGACCATGACTCTGGTGGTTTTAAAATTCATTAGCAACTTCTACACAAAGGTTTGGTTGGATGCAAGTCAGCTAAAATTATTTGCAACCTGTTCCATTTCTTGTACTTATTTCAGTTGTTCTATTAGATTCTTTCCGATTCGATGTCCATGCCTTCTTGAGAATTCTGTTCCCTTATACTTATCCCACGTGCTGTAGAAATTTCTGATAGTGTTGGTTACTTTGGTTACTATCGAGATAACTGTGTGGTACTTTCTTTGATTAGGGAATTTGGAATTGATCTCCATTTCTAATCATAGCCAAGTCTCACTGTAATTGATAATTGCAGATAAGGACGGTAATGGTAGCTCCTGGCGGGGAAGCGCTGGGTGGTTTGTTTGGAACTTTTCGTCACATGGTTCAAACTGAAGGGTTCTTTTCTCTTTATAAGGGACTAGTGCCCACGATTATAAGTATGGCACCTTCAGGTGCAGTCTTCTATGGCGTTTATGATATGTTGAAGTCAGCCTATCTTCATTCACCTGAGGGGAGAAAAAGAATTCAAGACATGAAGCGAGGTGTTCTGGAACTGAATGCATTTGAGCAATTAGAGTTAGGTCCTATTAGAACATTATTATACGGGGCAATTGCTGGTGCATGTTCCGAGGCTGCTACATATCCATTCGAAGTTGTGAGAAGGCATCTCCAAATGCAAGTCCGTGCGACTAAGTTAAGTGCATTCGCGACTTGTGTGAAGATAGTTGAGGAAGGTGGTGGAATGCATGCTCTTTATGCAGGACTCATTCCAAGCATATTGCAGGTACGAAATATACGTATATACATACATGTTATGTATGTTAAACTCACACAAACGCACACATGCATGCATGATGTGCATTTTCTACATCTTTTAATGCAATTAACTGCAGAATTTTGTACAGGGAAATTAACCCATGCTCGAGTTCTTGACTTGGATTATAGTAATCTGTGGTTTTAAGTTTATTAGTCTCAGCAATTTCTAACTTAATTCACTTCATCATGTACAGGTGTTACCATCAGCAGCCATAAGTTACTTGGTTTACGAGTTTATGAAGATAGTTCTAAAGGTGGAGTCGGCATAGAACATTATATCCTTTTATTGAAATTCTAAGAGGAGCCTTGTCAACTTCAAATTTACCAAATAACATGTGGACAATCATGATTCTCGTTTAATGCAGTTATTTCAGTTGATTTGATTCTCTTTTAGTAAGTGATATTATTGAAAGAATTGTAAAACATAACAATTCATTTTCATTATTTAGGATTAGATATGATCATGAGTTGGGTTATTTGTCTAAGCTTGAGGTATGTCTGAAAAATAGATTTAGGTAAAATTTAAAGCCCACTTTATATATGGGTTGGGCCATGGGCAAGATGTTTTTCACCTGATCTCAATCTTTGCTCAAATATATTATGTTATAAAAATAATTATATTAAATATATATTAAATAATAATTATATATATTTATATTAAATCGCTAGCTCAATAATAATTAACCTATTACCCAAAACTTAAAAAAAAACTTATCCAGTTAATTAACTCAATTGAAAATATCAAATTTTAAAAATTATATTTAATACAATAAAACATTTATTATATTTATGGTAATGGTTTTTTAATATAAATATTTTTTAATGTGTTAGAAAATTTTTATTTTAGCTTCTTTTAATGCATTTAGTATATTATATTTTGTAAAACAAATATTTTTAAATAAAAAATAATCTAAAAAGGTCAAATATGGGCGGGTTGAGTCGAGCTTAAGTTTTACTTTTCTAAAATTGGGCCAGGCTTGGGTAAAAAAGTAAGCCCATTATTCGGGCCGAGTCAGAATCGGACTTGAAAAATTGGTCTAGATACCTTGCATGGGCCTGACTCAAACTTGACTCGACCCATGAAAACCTTTGTTTAGGATATATAAAAATTATTTTTAGAATTTTAAATTTGATAGTATTATGAATATTTATTAAGTGGATATCCATTAAGATCAAGATAAGTTTTGATTTACTTTAAATTCTAATAGTCATTATTATTAGATCTCTACTTCGTTTATACTTCTTATGCCTATAAATAGAGACTTTGAATAAGCATTGTAATTATCCCATTGATCAATAAAATACGCTCTCTTTTTTACTATTCTATTTTCTTTGTTCTCTACTTTTATTTATTTATTTATTTATTTTATAACATGTTATCAGCATGATTTTATTTAGTTTTATAATATGGTCACCCCAAATTTACTGCTCAAGTTGTTGTTGATTGCCTTTTAGAGCTACTACTATTTTAGTCTTCAATTGGGGTCTGCATACTATGGGTAATCATTATGCAAAGAAATTTATATAATCCTTACATGGGTGATGACGGTGATGTTAAAGATCTTCAGGTATATTTTATTATGATTTATTTATTATATCATGTTTATTATAATTGGAGACTAATTATGATAACATAAATAGATAGATTCTGATTTGAAATTCATGCATGTTTGCGATGATGATTATGAAATAAAGAATCAATAGATGCATTTAGAAGTCTGTCCTACTAGATTTGTTGCATTCCCCGAAGAGAATGCAAACAAAAAGAAAATAAAAGATATAATCATGAACCACTAAAAGTGGGAACATAGTAATAAATAAGAGAATAATGAGAATTCTCAAGATAACTCTTCAAAGGGTAAAAATAACTTATGTTATCAATATGATATGAAAGATTATTGGCCACATATGTGGCGTATGCCCAAATATTTTGTTTCTGTTAATATTTTTTGAGGAATGATATGAGAATGTAGTAATGAATTCTATCATTACAAATAGAAAATATTTATCTTATTTGGTATTGAAACAAATAAATATTATTTTAATATTTGATAGTACAAAATTTGATGAAGGCTCTGGAAGAACTATTATATTATTACCTAAAGGTACAAAAATTGTCATTGATGATACTTTAATTTTCACTAAGTTTCAAAGAAATTTATTGAGTTTTAAAGATATTTGTATTAATTAATATCATATTGAAACTATGAATGAGAAAAATATTGAATACCTATATATTACAAATGTTGAATGTGGAAAGCAATATGTTTTAGAAAGACTACCTGCTTTTCATCAAGTTTATATTATACACATATTAGTGCAATTGAGGCACATTTTACTACAAACCAGAAGTTTGTAGAACCACATACTTTTATTATTTGACATGATTGGTTAGGCCATCCCGGATCTATTATAATGCGAAAATTAATTGAGAATTCATATGGACATTCGTTAAATAACCAAAAGATTCTTTAATTTAAAGAATTCTAATTTGTTGCTTGTTGAAAATTGTTTATTAGAAACTCACTAGCTAAAATTGAGATTTAATGTCTTACATTTTTGAAATGAATATGGGCCCATTCATCCACCATATGGATGGTTTTGATATTATATGATTTTGGCAGATGCATCTACAAAATAATCACGTATGTGTTATCAACTTACAACCTGTCGTTTGCAAGATTGCTTGTTTAAATAATTGATTTCAGATTATGCAATTAAGACAATTCATCTTGCTAATATTGATGAGTTTATGTCTTAGTCTTTTATTGATTGAGTTTGAATTTTTTTTTGTAAAAGTTTGTTATTTATGTGCATTATGGTTTAGAGAAATTATTAATTGAACGTCTCTGATTAATATTTAAACCATTAATTATGAGAACTAAACTTCCTATTTCAACATGAGATTATGTTGATTTACGTGTTGTACACATCAAGCCAATAAGTTATAAATACTCCCCATTACAATTAGTTTTTGGTTAAGAGCTAAATATTTCTCATCTTTGAATTTTTGTATGTGCGTAAATATTCCAATTGCTCCACCACAACACACAAAGATGAGTGAATTCTCAAAGGAAGTTGAGAATATATATTAATTACGAGTCTCCTTGTATTATTATATGTTTTAAATGTATTGGAGATTCAATTATGACATGTTTTGTGATTACTATTTTGATTCGATAATTTTCTTGACATTAGGGGGAGAGAAATAATAACTTGTAATGAGTTAAGGGGGAGATTAATTTGAATCAAAAGTTCAACAAGGATAACTCATTATAAGTTCCAAATATGAAAATTCTCATAAAAGAAAATAACAAATCTAGATGATCATATAGTGAAGGCGAGTACTCTAGAAGAGACTCAAGACATAACTAATAAGTAAAACTCTAGAAGAAATTCAGGTACTTGAAACTGAAGATTAAAATAGTAAAAATAAGAGATCTCAATAAGTTATATCAATTCGAGAAAATATCGAACCAATAATAAATCTGGTCGACAAGGTTGAAATAATGAAATAAAAGGAGGATATTGAATAAATATATTGAGAAATATAGATATGAAATAAATTGGTCAAAATAGAAAGATACAACTCAAGTACAATTAATTTTGTGGAATTTTTGGACCAGTAGTCCAAATATCTAAAGGTATAAAGTCAGTGAGGGTGCAAATGAAATAATTTTGCAAAATGGAATAAAATATGAAGCTTTTCGTTAAGCTCTGACATTGATTATGAAAAGATATAATATTCTTTAGTGGTGAATACAATAATCTTTAGATATATTATTAAACTGATAGTTCATAAAAAAATTAACTTGTGTCTAATGTTTGTATGGTTGTTGTTACAAACTTTTATGAATAATTATATAGAAAGTTTATATTAAAATCCTTGAAGGATTTAGAATGCTAGAAGCATATTGAAATTTTCGGGAAATTATTCATTTATATGAATTGAAATAATTTGAAGATATGTGGTAAATTTGACTAAGTGAATAATAGTTGAAGGAGGATTATAAGATGATCCAAAATACCTATTTATATTTTATAGAAGAATCATAATTAAAGTTTCCTATTATTATTGTTGAAACTCTTGAAGAGATCAAAATATATTTCCCCAAATTTTTTTTTCACTCACGACTTTCAAAAGAATGGTGATATAAATGCTTAGCAATACATTCAAATAGTCATTTGAAAGACTAGTAATCAAGATTGAATACGTAGGATATGAGAAAGTATGTGATGTTTTCATGAGGGGGAGTAAATACGCGTTGTATTCTTTTTGCCTTAACCGAGGTTTTGTCTCATTGGGTTTTCCTGATAAGATTTTTAATAAGACAACATATTATGCATATTAAAGATATATGTACTCTTTTTCCTTCATTAGGAAATTTTTGTTCATAGGGTTTTTATGTTAGTAAGGTTTTAACGAGGCATATTATTTACCAATGAAATCCAAGGGAGAGTGTTATAAATATCTTATTAAGTAGATGCAAGATCAAGATAAATTTTGATTTATTTTAAATTCTAATAGTCATTAGAATTAGATTTTTACTTCATTTATACTTCTTATGCCTATAAATATAGACTTTGAAGAAGTATTGTAATTATCCTATTGATCAATAAAATACACTCTTTCTTTTATTCTCCTATTTTCTTTATTTTTTGTCTTTTTATTTTATAACAAATAGTGCATTTTTTATAACTAAAAATTTAATTTTAAATTTTCAAATGGAATCGGTTACGTTTATTTTTAATTTTAAGATATAATGTTTAAAGATTAAAAAAATAATTTTAAATTTGATATATGTTGTTTAATTTCAAAACAAAAATTTAATATATTGAAAATATTTAAAGGTCAAGTAGATAGATTCACATATAAAAATTTAAAAATTTGGATGTTATTTTTCTTTTCTGTTTTGAAAACTTTTAAATTTAAATTTAATATATGTTTTAAAATTTTTAAATATGTCTTTTAAGTAGTAAAATAATATTTTAACTGTATTTTTCATTTTATAAATCATTACTTGAATTTTTTAAAGAATTTTTTAGAACTAATAGATTTTAATTTTAATTTTAATTTTTATAGTATTTCAAAATTTCAAAACTTTTTTTTAAATTAAAAATTTTTATTATTTAATTCTGATCAAGCCAAAAATTAAACCTATTAAAAATTAGTAATAATTTAAATATTTTTTTTAGAAATATTAAAATTTGTTTTGCTATTAGTTAACTTTTTGAATCCATGTTTTTAAGTTATTTTTTTTCATTTTCATTGTATTTTAAATGTGTTTTTATATAACATCATACACTTGACCCGAAAGATGATGAGTTGTACGACGCCACATTGGTTACTAGAGTAATCTCAAACAAAATCGAAACAATCAAAATCGCTTGCAAACAACATGGATAAGCCATGTTAATAGAAGTGTCAAGGGTAAAAAATAATGGTCAAGCAAGATTTCAACCAAAAAAAGGCTTTTGAGCGACATTCTGCTCAAGTATTGATACTTAGTTTCTGTGTACCGATGCATGTACTAGAAATTTGAAACAATTTTGACTTTAGGGTTCATGTATCAATCAAAGATACAATGTATCGATACAAGTATGCATGTATCGATACTTTTAACCCATGTACTAATACCTTATAAAAAGTACCACTACTTGGGTACAAGGTTCCAATACCTTATCCTAAAAATCTAGAAATGTGCAAAAATTTGACAGTTTAGAGACCATTCAAATAACATCCAAAGAATACTAAAACTTGAAAAAACATGCATAGTAACCATATATGCACATTTGACATATCAAATTAAGTTCAAAACACCAAATTTCATGGTTACTAACACAATATATTAAAATTAAGCTATTTAAGTAAAGCTTGTGCATAAAAAGAATCAACATAACATCAAATTAAATTCCAAAGTTGAAATAAAAGCTTGAACATGGCATCAACAAACCAAACATGTATCTAAAAATCAAATTCAACATAGTAATTTAATTTGAGGATATTTTTCTCTCTCATCTGAATTTTGGTTGATATAACAGCTATTTTGACCCTATTTTTGTGCCAAAATATTCGGCTATAGTCGGGGTTGTTCCAGCCACACTCCTGAACAACTCAGTTCTATTAGCCCGGAGCCTCTCAATAACTGATCCATGACTATCCGATCCGGAATGATTCCAGCAACCCTCTAAAGTACTCTCAGCATTGCATGAGACAACGCATCGTCACCCCTATCATAATTTTCACCACTAGAGGCATATGAGTCCTCTCTATAGTCCGCCTTAGGAATTGGAGTATTATACTGAGTTTTAGGCAACTCAACTTGAGTAGCTTGACGCGACCTACCTCGAGTGCTCATAATGAATTCTAAAAATTCTAGAGTTCAACGTAGATTTACAGTTTTAAAAATTATAGTATTTAGTTAGGAACAACATTGAAGTATCAAAATTTTTTTTGAAAACATCATAAAAATATTTGTGGCATGGTATTTAACAAAACATCTTTTAAAAATATACATACAGACCTCATTAATCTCACAGTTCGAGTTTAAAAACATTGGGCTTTGATACCACCAAATGTACCCTCTCCAACCCGGCCTAAATGTTATGGTTAAATCATGAAAGTTACAGTAGCCACCGAAATGGCCTAGTAAATCATTTAGGTTCAATAAAAAGAGTTAAACAATAAAAGCCTCAATAATTCTTAAAAGAAATCATCACTTGTTAAAAAGGGTATCAATATGTTTTGGGTATTCTATCAAAATTTAAAAATTTTGAAAAAAAACATTATTGTAAGATTTCGATATATATATTTTAACTATTTACAGAACTGATGAGAATTGTTTTTAGAAAAACAATTTTGTTTTAGTTTCAAAATCAAATTTGAAAACGAATCTGTTTTAAGAAAACATTAGTTTATTCTAATCATCACATTTACTTAAATTTAGCTACAAAATCAATAGGAAATTCATATTTGTACCATTTCAAAAATAATTTAAAATAATGTTTTGAAACCTTAATCATATTCGTGTTTATTGTAAAAAACGTATGAAGTTAAATCCCAAAAATAACACACATAAAATAATAAGGTCCATGCCACAACCCGTTTGTATACAATGCAAAAAATCAATAGAGTTTATAAAATGGAGTTTAAAATACTTTTTTATAAAATTTGATGACAGTGCTCTAATTGCCGAGTCTGAGCCCTAACTTCACGAGTTATCTGAAAAGATGAGAAATTAAAGAATGAGCTATGAAGCTCAATATGGTCTTAACACAAAGATAGGTAAGTATATAAATAGTAAAATAGTTTGCAAGAAACAGTGCATAATAGATTATCAATCTAATGGTAAATTTTCAGTAAATATTCAATATGCATGGTCAACGATACAATTTCTTACCCATCTATCCGCTACACTCCATAGTAAGAGTTCTGTAACATCCTAAAATATGGTCTAAGAGTTTTAGGGGTATTTTAGGGGTTTTAGCCTTAGAGTGTTCAGAATTTTGGGACATGATATATTGGTAATGTTTTCGATTATGGTTTTTAGAAAATCAAACTGATTTTTGAAAAACTGTTTTTGGAAACATTTAATTTTGAAAAATAGGACTGATTTGTAAAAGAGTAAAAAATTAGAGTTTTAAGAGGCAATTAGACCAGATTTTAAAATCCAACCTAAAACCCCTCATTTATAGTTTTATTTTCACAATTAGTCTTCTTTTCCTCTTATACTTGTGCGGTCCATAGCTCTTCCAACTCTCCCAATTGGTTTTGAATTAAAATCCTAATTTCTTTTGATTTCTATCAAGTTATAAATCTCCATAGAAGTTAAGAAAAACACCCATAAGCACGATTGATTTCTCCATTGTCAAGCTTGTAAGTTTTTTAGGTTTTCAATAAAATGTTCGGTTTTTCATCAACTAAGGTAATGAATCATCCTCCCATTAGTTTTAAATGTTATTTAGTCTTAAAAACCAAGTTTTTAGCCATTAAATCGCATGTTTTGAATAAAAGCTGAAAATTAGCTCGTTAATGGTGGATTTCAGGATTTTGAGTAAAAACGTTGTTTCAAAATGTTTTTCAATTAGTTTTGACATGATTAAGAGGCTTCTAAACTTATTTTAAAGTTTTGTTAAATGTGTCTTGAGTTTTAATGAATTTTTGGAAAATAGCCAAGAACATGTCGAAAAACTTGATACCATGAATTGAGTAGTTTTGTGTGGTTTAAAGGTTGAGAATTAGTTGCTGAGGAAAAATTAAATGAATGACACTCATTTTAGGTGAAAATATTAAGTGTAGATCGAGATATTTGGACTTCAAGTTGGTTATGTTAAAGGTTTTGGCTACATGATAACATAGCATAGGCTTATGTTTTTGATTGCTTGTGGTGAGTCCTTATGTAACACCCCTAACCCATATCCATCGCCAGAATAGGGTTACAGGGCATTACCAAAATTTACAAATCAAATAAAGTAAATTCACAACATTTACTATTCACATCCGAAACCAAACATACTCAATCATAATGTCCTTTATATAGGCCCTCGAGGCCCAAAATATGCATTTAGATCCCATTGGGACTAAACCGAGAATTCAAAGAATTTTTTGTGAAATTTTAAAATTTTTCGAAGTTGTAGGGGACACACGCCCATGTGGCCAGGCCGTGTGGCTCACACGACCAAGTGACATGCCCATGTCCCAAATTGTGTGGGCATTCGATGTGAGGCACACGGCCGTGTCCTAGCCTGTGTCCAAATTAGGGTAGCTACTGACTTGGGCCACACGGCCAAGCCACACGCCCGTATGCTAGGCTATGTGAATAATTTATTTTATATTAATTAGGTGTAAGGGTCACACGGCCAAGTCACATGCCCGTGTACTAGGCCGTGTGTTACACACGGCTGAGACACACGCCCGTGTCTCTACCCGTGTGAAAATACCTGGCATTCTGTTTCTCAATTTTAAAGATGCAGGAGACACATGACCAAACCATACGCCCTTGTGCATGGCTATGTGTCACACACGATTAAGACACACGCCCGTGTGTCTACCCATGTGGACGAAAATAGGCCATTTTTCTTACCCAAATTTACCTTCAATCTACAACAACACTTGAATACATTCATCAATCAATTCAAGACATTAAAACCATGTCAAAACCAATCTTATGCAAGATATATCATCACATGTATTTAAGTATTCAAACTTACCTATTTGTATAATCATATAAGTTTATCAAATTCAATCTATCATACCAAGCACATATATATTAAACATGGTATAGCCTCCTACACATACATCAAACATGTCATCACTAGCCATTCCAATGGCTAGTTACAACTAACCATATACATGCCATCATTGGCCAATTTAACCTATACATGCCATTATACCAAAATAAATTTGTTATTTATACCAAAACGAGCTGAAGGATAGTGTGATGATGCTCTGACCGATTTCCAACCTTTACAAGCTTTCGAACACTATAAAACAGAGGAAATTAAATAGAGTAAGCATATAATGCTTAGTAAGTTCGTATAACAAAAATTTAACTTACCAATCATGTTCATTCAATGTAAGCATAGAAACATGCATCCAAAACAATTTGGCGAATTGCCTAAACACATGCTTTCATCAAACAAGTTAGTCATGAAATTTACATGATTATCAAGAAAACAAAGATGAGCTCATCGTACAAAAATTTTCAGGTATTTTAAGGATATTCGAGATATATTTAAATATCATATTTTCAATAAAAATGAGCTGTTACACCTTAGCTGATTTTTTAATGTATTGTTGTGTGAATTATTTTATTGAAGCTTTGGATTCGTTAGAACCTTCTACGAGTAGAGATAAAGACAAGGAAAAGCTAGTTTGAACTTTCGGCTTTTCAGCAAAAGTGTAATTGGTGAGTGTTTGGAATAGTTGCTTGTACACATGATTCAATACCTTAGTTGGGAATTCAGTAGTAGCCTAAACCCCTACTCTAAATTTCGAGTGTAAGCTTTCTTAAAACTATACTATCTTGTGAACAATGTGCTTATGTGTTTGTGAATATGTGAATTGTAATGAGATGCTATAACATGTGATATGTGATTATGATAACCATTGTAAAAATGCAAATGCGTACATGTTATGTATATGTTAAATATTACTGATAGTGTTTTGCTAAAGATGCAAATATGCAGTGATAGTGCACGGATAATAGGTAAGTGATATGTGTTTGATTTAAGATATTTTGGCCTTATGATCTTGAAATCATTTGATATAGTTGGCATGCCATAGGATTATGAGTTCTCACCTATACGTACAGTGATGTATGGTGTTGAGGCCTTGGGACATGTTGGAGGGATAAGGGAATTTGAGCTAAGATCCATTCAACGAGACACGTGAGGGGAAATAAGGAGAGTGTTAGATTTATGCTTCAATTTTGGACATGTTTGACTCTATAAGTCTATGTGGTGTGTTGGAGATCTATGTATCTGATGAGTGAAGATAGAGCTCACATTTATGTTTCATAGTTCAAGTGCCAAATTATCTTAAATTGTATGTGTGTATTGTGATATGTGTTTATATGACATGCGGCCATTATGCAATTTATCTCTAAACATGTTTTTGAGTATTGTGATATATGCTTAAATGTTCTATGATTATATGAGTATTGTGATATATGCTTAAATGTTATGTGATTATATGAGTATTGTGATATATGCTTAAATTTTATGTGATTATATATGTAATATGATATATACTTAAAAGTGAATATGTTTACCATGTAAAAGAACTAGTAATAGTGCATGAGTAAGTATAATATGACACTAGAGTTGGAACTATTGAGGTTATGCTATATGGTTGTTTCATTGATGCTTGATAAATTATTTGCATTATGGTTATTTTGAGTATTCATTGAGCTTGTTAAGCTCACCCACTCCTTTCTTAAAACCCTTGCAGAGTAGTTAAGTGTTAGTGTGGTTTCCGAGGGGTGATCCAAGTAAGACGTTAGCTTTATTTCGTAGGTGTTATTAATTCGTTTATATTTTAAGGAAATAAAAGCAATATGGTAGAATTTTTGCTGGTATTTTCTATGATATTTTGGATGTTTCCATAGCTTATTGGTTCTTAGGATTTAAAGATTTGAATTGTGATAGGTTGATTATTGCTTAGACTTATTCTCTATGTTTAAAACTATTATTACAGTCGTTTTAATGCTTATTTGATAATGATATGATAACATGATGTATTGGTACAAGTTGGAATGACTTATTTGCTTAAAAATGTGGTATTTTTATAGTCTGAGGAAAAGGTATTGATAATCAGATTTCAAAAACGATACCTTTGTCTTTTGAGACATGCAGGGAAGTCAGTATGGAGATTTGGTATCGATACCTTTGCGCAAGTATCGATACTCAGGGTAAATATATCAATACCTTTGCTCAAGTATTAATACTTAGGGTAAATATATCGATACTCTATGTAAGGTATCGAGATGATTTTTGTGCGAGAAATAGAATGCAAGTTTGGTATCGATTTTCTAGGTGGTATCGATACCACTTAAAGAAATTATCGATACCTTTGTCCTAGTATCGATACCTATGTGGTTGTCTTGGAAATTTTGCTAAGTGATCCTAATGCATGTTTAATTATTATTTTAAGGTTATTTAAAGTATGTTTTGCATGTTTTAATGATGGTTGCTATATGTTTGACTAAAAAATTATAAGATCATTGATAAAGAGGATGATTTCTTAATAACGTGATAATTAACTATGAGTATGACATGAGATAGTAGTGTGGCATCCTGATATTCGGGCTTGGCGACCCAGTCGAGTATAGGGTGTTATGAGTTCCCTAGAACTCGTCTATCCGTACACACCAAAATAATATTTTACGGATGAATCACTAGTAGATTTGTAGATGAATTGCTAGTAGATATGCGGATAAACCGCCAGTAGAACTTCCTCTTTTAATACAAGCATGTCATATTGTATTGTATGGGGTGAGACGATTAAAAGGAGGAAATATTGGCAGTTTAATGACCTGCAAAAACTAGTTGTTCATCCACAACCTACTAGCATTTTATCTACAAACTTTTTAATTGAAAATACTGGTGGTTCATCCACAATTTTTACTGGCAGTTTATCTGCACATTACTGGTGGTTCATCCGCAAAACAAAGTGTTGGGATGGAAGAGTTCTAGGGAACTCTTACAGTAGAATGTAGTGGAGTATGGATAGGAATTTTCCTGTTATACTTGCATTGCATTGACATTAAAAAACATGCTCAAATAAACTGTTGGATTTTGATTTGCTATACGAATATGATTGTTCTAAGAACTATTATTATGTATGCTTCAACCATTGTTTCGCACTGATTGCTTGTGATTGTACACACACTGAGCTTTCTAAGCTCACCCTTTTAATTTCCATCTTTACAGATAACCCACAAGGTTAGGACGCGGACTCGACAATCGGAAGGCTCGACTCAGTTTAGTTTTATAAAAGTATTTTAGGCTTACTATTTATAACTTTTTGTTATTTGGAAACTGTATTGTTTTATTTAAACTGTGGCATGTGATTTTTAATTTGGGATTTATTTGGCATGCATGACATTTTATTTGATTTTAGGCTATTGAAACATGGATTTTTATAAAATTATGCCTGAAATTCTGGTTTTCCATTAAAACTATGTTAATTATCACTTTTCCACTACGATATTATGTAAATGATATTTTTGAAAAGTAAATAAATTGGGAAAAAAAACTTTTGCAAAAGCAATCATTAAAAATCAACCAGTTTTCAAAAGAATTTATACCTTCTAGGAAACACACTAAGTTTTTCTACTAGAGTAAGCAAATGTTTCAAAAAGACTATTTAATAAATTTAGATCATACTAGGCCATTTTGGTGGCCAATGTAATCTTCCGAATTCAGGCATAACGTCTGGACCGGGTTGGAGAGGTTACATGTGTCATGACATCACACCATTGGTGTTGCGATGTTGAAGACAATCTACTTAGATGTGCATTTCATTGAAGTCCAACTCCTTGGTTGAAGGTGAAGACCTTGGTGTCGCGACATTAACACCTTGATTGGCTCTAATTTAGTTCTTTCTTCTCATGTTCACATCAACTAGGTGCTCCAAATGCCATAAACTTGCAAATTTATTCCAAAAAGTATAAAAACTCAAATTAAACATGAAATCTAATAATTATGAAAAAATAATAAAAAAATTATAAAATACTTGAGAATAAGCTCTATAAGTGTCCAAAAAGCTTAATTTGACATATATAAATATGATATATCAAAGTCCCCCACACTTACGTCTTTTCTTGTCCTCAAGCAAACACTCAAAACACTAAACATGCCACTAGACAACTCTTGAGTAATGATAAAGTATGAGACATGGTCAATTAGTTTATACAATATAAATGACTCTTCTAACATACAACTTAAGAATGATGCATAGATAGTTCACAAGTCCTAAAGTACATTTGATTTGTTCACCAAGTTACAAAGCAAATAGAGAGAAAGGTAATTATGAAAAAAAACACCATTAGTCATGTTATTCCATCAAAATAACCTATGTAGATGTAATGTCTATACACAAGAGAGAATCCAAGTTATTCGCTTCTCATACATATATGCAAGTCAAGAATCTGTATACAGAAATGTCAAAGTCATATAGGACTTCTAGGCTTGTAAAGTTCTAGGGCTATAAGACGGTTTGATTTCAAAGAAAAGTTAACATAAAAATGGTTCAAGCACTAGGAATAGTGTTACACATGGCATTGTTCCCTAATCACCCCTAAAGACAAACATAATTCTCTCCCCTTTATTTCTCCTTCTCTCACCTCTTATTTCTCCACAAAATAAGAAGATAAAATTTAATATTCCTAAGTATAAAGAACTAATGAGACTAGTGCATTATGAAGTAAAAAGAGATCATTTTAAGCTCAAGGAAAATTTAGCTTTTTAGTGCATTTCACAACTAAATTACACTTTCAGTCATAATTGTTTTCATTCATTCTATGCTCTTTTAACTACTTATTATGCTTTTAACCCTTACCTTACTTTTTTTCACTCAACATTTTTCATCGAAGCACTTAAGTGAGACAAGACCTATACTCATTATATTGAATTATTTCTTCATTTTTCTCTCAAGTAAAGTAACTTTTAAGACCGCTAAGATGTTTTTACCTAACCCTAAATGTCTATGGTCCAACATCCAATTCAAAGTGCAATTTCAAAAATTAGGACAAAGAACAACGGTTGAATATTAACTCAATTTGAAGCTTTAAAGTCTAAAACACAATGGTTCATCATGGAAGGTAAATTAGGCTTAAAACTTAGGAACTAGAGGCATTAGCTATGCAAACAATGCCTTAGGTCATCCTTAGACATTTCAATGAACAAAAATTCATGACATGCTTATATTTAAAATTTGTGACTGACATCAAATTTTAAACAAATTTATATATATCCATCTAGACATCTACTTATCACCTGACATAAACTCAAGCATTTCAACATATATGGCAGTCACCTCTATTTTATATCACAATTTAACTAAGTGAACTAATTAATCTAAACTTAAAAATAATAGAACTAGTATATCATCATGCAAAATTTACATGATTCAAAGAAATCAATTACATGACATCATACCAAATCAGCCAATTTCTTATATACACTATACTTAAGCACCATGCACACAAAGTAAAAAATAAAGCAAAGAAATTGCAAATTCTATGCAACCCCCCACACTTAAACTAAACATTATCCTCAATTTGTTCCCAGCAAAAAATTAAGAGGTTTTTATGACTTCTCTGGTTTTTATTGAAGTAATGTGAGGTAAATTTGAAGTCATCCTCCTCTCCATTTAAGTTCAATGTTGTAGTGTAATCGGCAAGTGGATGACCTACATAGAAAAATAAAACAAACAAACCAAAATATAAGATACAAGCAAATAATAATAAAATAAGAAAAAACCTAAAATTCAGGTGAAAAGTATAATATCAATCTTAAGTTACTTTCTTAAAAGAAATTCATGAAAAGGAATGCAACATCATTCCTCTTCGAAGTCCGAATCGGGATCAAAAATCATCTTCCATTTGTCCCTTCATGCTAGGGTCTTCTTGTAAGTGCCTGGATCGGGTGACCGACTCTCTCACTAACACCTATGTCACGGATGACCACACTATTAGTTGAAGATTGTTTAGGAATTAATGCCTCATCGAGGTCCTTGTACTAGGACATGGAGGTGCTTGTTGGATGAATCATGATGGAATATGGTATAGGGATTCACCAGCCTTTGTGGGACATCCCATCCTTGTTGTTTCATGTACCGATCAATGAACGAATGCATGTCGACACCCATTGAGTGAGAAACATCACCCCTAGTGTCTCGGCATAATCGTCGCCTCTCGGTTGACATTTGATTCTAGACTTCTTAGTCGATAGAGAGGGTTACATCTTTATTTTCTTATTTAACTATTTATTATATTCTTTAATTTGGTCTTATCGTAGCTTCCTAAATTGGCCATATATGGTATCACCAATAACTCTTCTCATGAGACTATGGAACTATTCAGTTGGTTCCACTTCTACCTTGATTTTAATGGATAGATTCGTGACTAGGTGTGGGAAATATATATCAACCTTAAAACTAGAAACACATGTATGCATACATTGGTGAATCTTATACTCTAAACATATTTTCTTTTTCTAAAGAATAGCATACAACATAATAACTCGAAAGGTATTAGCATTAGAAGTAGTCAACGCATGACACATATGAGTACAAATTAATTGCATCCACATTTTAGCGTCTGAAAACATTATTACTTGATTAAAATAGAGTGGTAAAGTAGTATATGGTCAATGTATCCATGCTCTCTTATTTTTTATTAGGAAATTCATAATAGCCTCCACATCAAATTTGGTAAAAGTTTTTAAACCCATGTTAAAAATATCATCATCTTTGTAATATGGAACACCATAAAACTTACAAATAGTGCTAAGAGAAATGTCGACTCCCTATTTTCTAAGAAATATTTTATCACCCTTTGTATATTTTAAATTAGCATAAAATTCTAGTACAACGAGAATGACAATGAGATGCTTTGGAATAAGAAAAAAATTGTACCAACCATATTGGATTAATTCCAAAAGATCATTATAGAAAATGTCGACTCCCTATTTTCTAAGAAATATTTTATCACCCTTTGTATATTTTAAATTAGCATAAAATTCTAGTACAACGAGAATGACAATGAGATGCTTTGGAATAAGAAAAAAATTGTACCAACCATATTGGATTAATTCCAAAAGATCATTATAGAAAGTGGAGATCATATCAAAACCACGTTCAAGAATAAAATGTAACAACCCGTTTTTAGTCAAATCAGAATAATGATTTTGGAACCATAAATTCAAGGTTGAAAAATTATTTTAATATTATTTTAAGTGTTTACAACATGATAGTATGTATGTGTGAAAGTTTCATGAAGAATTTTTATTGTATGTAATTCGCAATTGTTTGAAAGCAGCTTCAGATCATCAGAAATCGTGCACAGATTTGAAATGAAAAGACATTGAATTTCAAATCGGTGATAAAGTGTTTTTGAAAGTATCTCCGTGGAAGAAAATACTTCGTTTCGATCAAAAAGGCAAATTAAGTCCACGATTCATCGAGCCATATGAGATCATTGAAAGGATAGGTCCAGTGGCATATCGGCTAGTTTTACTGACTGAGCTAGAAAAGATCCACAATGTATTTCATGTATTGATGTTGCACCAATATAGATATGATCCATCACATGTAATTTCTCCATCTGAGATTGAAATTCAACCTGATTTGACGTACAACGAATAACCGATCAAAATTCTAGCACGTGAGGTTAAAAAATTTAGAAATAAATGCATAGCTTTAGTGAAAGTCTTGTGGCAACGTCAAGGTATCGAAGAGGCTATGTGGGAGCTTGAGAAAGCTATAAGAAAACAATACACTAACCTATTCACTGGTAAGTTTTCGAGGACGAAAAATCCTTAAGGGGGCGAGTTGTAACAACCCGTTTTTTAGTCAAATTAAAATAGTGGTTTTAGAACCACAAATCTGAGGTTGAAAATTTATTTTAATATTATTTTAAATGTTTATAGCATGATTGTATGTATGTGTGAAAGTTTCGTGAAGAAATTTTATCGTTTGAATAGTTAATTGGATAAAAAAGACTAAATCGCATAAAGTGTAAAACTTGAGTTCTAATAGCTAAAAGTATATAATAGCTATGGTTTATTAAATTATAAGTCTTTATCTTGTAATTTGACCATTATAATGGTGAGTGGACATTTTTGGGCATATATTAAATGTTTTATATATTTAATTATAAAGGTTAAATTTGTAATTTATAAAATCAACATGAATTAAGTAATAATAAGCCAAAATTTTACTCCATTTTCATCTTCTATCACCGAAAATAGGAAAGAAAAACATTCATGGGAGGTTTTTAGGGTTTGACTATGACATTCCTTGATTATCAAGAAAGGAGAAATACGGACTTGGATCGGGGAAAATATAAAGTTATTGACTAATCGACTCGATTTGCCATTTTAACATCCGAGGTAAGTTCGTATGTTTTAATTTCATTTCAAATGTATTTGATATGATTTGATATAGCATGAATTGTAATTATGTGAATACGAACAAGTTCGGAAATGATTTGAAGGTGATAGTTGGAATCCCGTTTGAACCTTAGGAATAGTTTAGGATGCTAGTGACATGTCATTAGGTATACTTTGAGTTGGCTTCGGGCCATGTTATTAGCACTTCAAGTGTAAGATATACCAATTTGGCTTCAGGCCATGTGTATCGACTGATTTGGTTTCGGCCCATGATATCAGAATTTCGAATAAGTTACCTTAATTTGGCTTTGGACCATGGTATAGGTACTTATCGTGTGAGACCCTTGAGTATTCGACTTCTAATCCGAATGGTTTAACGGGTAAATGAAAGATAAGAACGTATATGAGATTGGTACAAGATGGTACAGGTATGTGAATAAACCATTTTAGCTTTGAATTGAAGAAATGATGATGAGAGTATATAGTTTTGTGAATGAGTACTTGAAAGGTTTGATAATTAATGAATGTTACATATTGATTTATTTTTATGTGATTGTATTAAGTTTATCTCATATGAGCTTACTAAGCTTAATAGCTTACTTTGTTTATTTTTCCCGTGTTTTATAGTGATATCGAGCTAGCTTGGATTCAGGGATCGTCAGAGATCGCATCACACTATCTACATATCACTTGGTATCTTTGAACTTTAGTATATTAAGTGTATGACATGTATAGGGACTTTGACTCATGTTGATTATGTTTTGGTAATGATGTTGGCCAAATGAATTGGCATTGTAAATGTTTATATTTTGGTTTGTATATATAGCCATGAGTGATGGCTTAATTTTAGTATACTTGGTATGTTTGAATCATGTGCATATATAAATGTTTATGCCTTGTGTATATTGAGTTGGTTGTGATGATTGATGGTAATAGGTATCATGAGTGTTAGATGATTGATTAGTAAATGTTAGTATGTTTGTGAAATGAGGCCAAAAAATGTACAATTGGGTTTGGTTATATAGTTGTTTGAAGCAATTGATATTTAGTATGTTTTGAATAAGTAAAACATGAGTTTATAAGTATGTTTGTGGTTGATATTGAAATGGTACATTTAGACTTAACTTGGTTGATTTGGATGGTATATTATGCTATGGTTTGATGTCATTTGTATAGGTGAAGGAGTATACTAAATGGAGTGGTAAAATGTCTTGGTAAATAGCCTATTTTTGTCCACATGGGCAGAGACACGGGCGTGTGTCTCAGCCATGTGTGACACATGGTTATGTTGCACGGCCGTGTGTCCCCTAGTGTGGTTTTAGAAATGAAGTCAGTATGCTCCACACGGTCTCACACACGGTCGTGTGATCGACCGTGTGGCACAAGTTAGTATACCCCCTAAATTACACAAGGCTTCGCACACGGGCATGTTGCTTGGCTGTGTTGCATAAGTCAGTATACCCTACAAGTTTGGCATGGCCTAGCACACAGCCTGGCACAAGGGTGTGTGTGGCCACTTCGAAGGACACACAGGCTAGACACACGGGCATGTGGTTGACCGTGTAACCCAAGTCAGTAAGCCCCCTTAATTGGACACGGGTTGGGACACGGCCATGTGTTCCCGTTTCGAATGTCCACACGGCCTATGACATGGGCGTGTCTGGTGGCCATGTGAGACACATGATCGGGCCACACGGGCGTGTGTCCCCTATTTTAAGAAAAATTTTCTAAGTGTGGAAAAGTTTCCCAAGTTAGCGGTTTAGTCTCGAACTACTTCTAATGCATGTTTAAGGCCTCGTAGGCTCGTTTTAGGGACACTATGATTGGTTGTGATTAAATTGTATTTGAATTGATGAATTATATATGAAATGTGCATTTAAAAGTATTGTAAGTCTGGTAAGGCTCTGTAACCCTATTTCGGAGTTGAATACGAGTGAAGGGTGTTACATTTATTGGTATCAGAGCTACAATTTTGTCGATTCTAGGACTAACGTAGCATATGTGAGAGTCTAGCTATACATGCCATATATAAAATGTGATGGTGTGATGACTCCTGACATTTTAAATGTGTTTTCCTATAGTAATGGATCCCAATCGAGCTATAACTGATGAGGTTTAGAGTAATGCACCAGCTCCCGCTCAAGGGATAGCGTCTTTTGATTCTAGATCTGTGTCGGCTAGCCAGGGAAGAGAGGCTAGAGAAGCTTTCTTCCAAATGATGAACGAGTGGTTCACTCAATACATTCGTATGAACCCGGCTGCTCAACAACCTCCACCCCCTCTTAATCCCCAACTGGTTCATTTAGCTCCTCAAGGAGTTAAGCTTTTAAGATTGAATAAGTCTCCAGTAGACAAGATTCGTAAAAATAGGGTTAAAGAATTCAGAGCTAATGTTGATGATGATCTTGAAAGAACAAAATTTTGGCTTGAAAATACGATTCGGGTATTTGTTGAATTATTGTGTACTCCAGCTGAATGTTTAAAATGTGCTATATCCCTTTTGAGAGACACCGCATATTAGTGGTGGAATACATTAGCATAGGTGGTGCTGAGGGAGAGAGTCACCTGGGAATTCTTTCAGACCAAGTTCCGAAAGAAATATATTAGTTAATGTTTCCTAGATCAAAAGCACAAAGAGTTTTTAGAATTGAAATAAGGCCGTATGACTGTAACCGAGTATGAGAGAGAATTTGTATGGTTGAGCAAGTACGCTCAGGAGTATGTTTCTATCGAAGAAATTATGTGTAAGCGGTTTGTCGATGGGTTGAACAAAGATATTAAACTTCTAGTCGGGATATTAGATTTAAAAGAATTCGTTGTGTTAGTTGATCTAGCTTGTAAAGCCGAAGACCTGAGTCGAGAAAAGAAGAAAGCTGATTCAGAGGCTAGAGATTTGAGAAAAAGAATGATGAATAAACCTTATCATTCTTCATCAAAGAAATTCTGAGATTCATATAGTCGATCGAATGCATCAGTGGGGTACCAGAATAGAGATCGTGGAAATCAACATGTGAATTCTAAAGCTCAAGCTACTTCTGTTTCGAGTATTGGCAGTGTGAGAAATAACAAACCTGAGTGTCAACAGTGCGGGAGAAGACATTTTGGTGAATGTTGGAATAAGAGTACTGAAGGTTATTTCAAATGTGGCTCGTCGGATCATTTTATTAAAGACTATCCTGAGATGATTGAGAAAGATAGACCTCAAAATGTGAGACTAAGCAATATGTCGACTAGAGGAAGACCACCAAGAAATGTTGGAAATGTGAGTGGTAGTCGAGAGGTGACAAAGGACTCAACAGTGGGATCTGAAGCTAGAGCACCTGCCACAGCCTATGCTAGTGTAAACTGAAAAATATATAGGATTTTTCCTATATAAATTATCACCTTTTTACTTAAAATTGTTGTTAAAACCAAGTAATTGTTTAATAAATTAATGAAATATGTGAAAATATGAAAACAGGACATATAAATTATTAAAATGTGATTTTATGCTTTATTATATAGTTTTCATGCATAAAATGGCTTATTTTATATTAAATTGAGCATATTATATTTTTACGACATAAAATGGGCCATGCATGATTAAATTAAATAATAAAATATAAAATTATATTTAATAATTGATTTTTAAATATTGCATTAATAATTTGGGTTTTAATTAATTTAATTAAGTTGGTAAAATTTAATTCTTTGGTCCTCTAACTTATTGATTTATTTTTGGACAGGTCTGAGAGGTTTAATTTGATTACAAAATCGTCCAAATGGAGGGCCAAGTCAACCCAAAATTCGGCTGAATATGGAGGTTCATAAACCATCTTTTGGTTTAATTACACAAGGTCCTTGAAGAGTTGAAGAAATCAGAGATTTGCCCAAAGATTTGCTGGTGACCGAGTCTTAGTCCTGAGTTGCTGTGGCACTCAAATTGACCAAGAATCAAGAAAAATCAGCCACATTCCCTCAATTTATGGCCGGCCACCCTTGGAAGGAGTTTTGAACGATGGACACTCCTATTTTTAGCAAACTAGCTCTCATGCCTCACCTATAAATAAGAGCCACTTTCTCACTTTTTCAATCATCCCTCATCCCTCATCCCTCATTCATCCTTCACTCATTTATCATTCTCTCCTTTCTCAATTCTCTTAGCTTTCTTAGCCCTCTCGCCTATCATCATCTTTGCATAATGATTTTGAGCAAATTAGCCTCTTAAAGAACCCTTGGTCTGCCACCTCGGAGAGCCATCAGCAAAGGAGCAAAGTGAAGGAACGAAGGAGCCCTCATCAGTCAGAGTCTTGGGTGACAGCCACTCTGAATTGTGTTTAATAATTCTTACTTTAATTTAATTCAAGAATGTTTGCTATGTGTTCTTTGTTCTTGTTTACAACAATGATAGCTTAATTTTATTTAAGCTAGGATGATTGCTTTGATTTAATAATAATTATTTGATTCATGCTTATAATATTTGTGCCTCAATTGATCATGTTTTCAATTAAAATCAAGTCTGTATTTTGTCCATACGTGATTGAAATGCACCTGAATTAGCTGAGCGATCCTAACTAGACGACAACTAATGGACGCATAATTGAAATGTGCATGTTCAATTTAGATCCCAACCCGATTAAGTTGCAGGTTGCATAACATCCCTAACCAGGCTCTGTTATCTGTATAGTTTTTAGATTTGTGTGATTAAACTGTTTCAAACCTAACACATCCCTGTTACCTCGCACGAATACTAAGAAACCCTTAGTAAATAAAGATCAGTAAAATGCGTATTTACAAAATAAAGGATTTTGAAAGGACCTAATGTGGTTTCCAAACTCATGAAAGATCGAGTTGCCATAGAATATTTTTTCGATTATTGATAAGCATGTTGATAATAATTTGAGTTTAATTAAAGTAATTTTCCTAGCTTATTTATGTTATAATTGTTGCTTATTGTGTTAATTTTGCTAAAATATATCTCATTCATATAATTTGCATACTTAGGATAAATTGTATTAGGGACCATTGCATTTAGTTTCATATACTTAATTTTTCATCATTTCTCAATTATATTATTTTTATTTATCAAATTGTTAATACACTTTTACAAATTAAGTGAGTTAGCACAAATACAATCCCTGTGGAGATGATAACTCGATACTTACTTATTATTTGATAATGACTGTGTACACTTGCACAAACCCGGGCGTTACAAGTTTTTGGCGCTGTTGCCGGGGATTGTCAACTGTTGCCATTGTCATTTTTTGTGAAATTATTTATTTTCAATTTGGTTATTTCTAATAGTACTAACTTATTCTTTTTAATTCTGTAATTTTCTTTCCAGGTGTTTATGAGCATAGATCGAGTTATCCATTTACTCCTAGTAGACCCTGAAATTGAGTGAGCTTTTAGACAAAGAAGACGAGAACAAATAGCTCAGAGACAGAACATGATGGACCTTGGAAATCAAATTCAAGACCAAGGTAATGAAGCTGAACATGTACGAAATCCTATCCTCATTGCCGATGATCAGGATCTATGCATCAGACAATATGTTGTGCCGCTTTTCAATGAGTTAAATCCAGGAATTAGAAGGCCAGATATTGAGGCAACCCAATTCGAATTGAAACCAGTGATGTTTCAAATGCTACAAATGGTGGGCCAATTTAGTGGTATGCCCACGGAAGATCCACATCTCCACCTTCGATTGTTTATGGATGTGAGTGACTCATTCAAGATAGCCAGTGTGACTGAAGAAGCACTGAGGTTGAAGTCATTTCTGTACTCGTTGCAAGATTGAGCAGGAGTATGGCTCAATTCATTGCCACCAAATTCTATATCTACATGGCAAGAATTAGCAGAGAGATTTCTGGTACTGAGGTTGAAGTTGTTTCTGTACTCGTTGCGGATCGAGCACGAGCATGGCTCAATTCATTGCCACCAAATTCTATATCTACATGGAAAGAATTAGCAGAGAGATTTTTGGTTAAGTATTTCCCGCCTAGCAAAAATGCTAAGTTGAGGAACGAGATCACAACTTTCCAACAATTGGATGATGGGGCTTAGGAGCGATTTAAGGAGTTACTTCATAAGTTTCCTCATCATGAGATTTCTCATTGTATCCAGTTGGAGACATTCTATAATGGTCTCAATGCACATACAAGATTAATGGTAGATGCTTCTACGAATGGTGCAATTTTGTCTAAGTCTTATAATGAGGCGTATGAGATCATCGAGAGGATCGCGAGCAATAACTATCAATGGCCAACAAATCGAACAGCTTCAGAAAGACGTGTAGTCGTAGTTTATGGAGTTGATGCTCTCACTTCGTTATCAGCTTAGGTATCGTCTATTTCCTCTATGTTAAAGCAGTTTACCACTAATGGTGCTAATAATTTTGCAGCTCAGCCACCAAGTCCGTTTGAAGTAGTTTCCTGTGTGTACTGTGGGAAAGGTCATTCTTTCGAGAATTGCATCAAAATAGGAGTAGACAAGGACTCCAGTCCAATTTCTATAATCCTTCATGGCGTAATCACCCCAACTTTTCTTGGAGCAACCAAGGAAATAGACCAAACAATAACTTTATGCAACATAGAACCAACCAATCTCAGGGGTTTAATCAGCAAGCTCCAAAACCACCTCGAGCTGAATCATCAAATAGTTTAGAGAACTTGTTGAAAGCATACATGGCGAAGAATGACGCTTTGATCCAGAGTCAAGTAGCAATACTAAAAAATTTGGAAAACCAGATGGGTCAGTTAGCTACGGAGCTTCGTAATAGACCACAAGGAACCTTGCCAAGTGATACTGAGAATCCAAGAAATTTGGGTAAAGAACATATCAAGGCAGTGGCATTGCAAAGTGGTAAAATTCTGGAACACCGATTGGTTAATGTTAAGGATGAGCCTATTGAAAAGGGGGAAAGTCAACCAGCTATGTCAGAATCTGCAAAGACTGACAAGGTAAATCCTAACTTAGTGAATTCAGATACTTTAACATCTTCTTTGGATACAGATTTACCTACTCAGAAGAGTTGTCCAGTTCAACCAAAAGTTCCACCACCTCCATATCTACAAAGATTGCATCAACACAAGCATAAATAGGAGGTGTGATTCAAGAAGTTTTTGGATGTTCTGAAGCAATTACACATCAATATTCAATTGGTGGAGGCTTTAGAACAAATTCCAAACTATATGAAGGATGTACTATCCAAGAAGAAATGACTGAGTGAGTATGAGACTGTCGCTCTAACAAAGGAGTGCAGTGCGTTCCTACAGAACAAGCTGCCACCGAAATTAAAGGATCCAGGAAGCTTTATGATACCCTGTAACATTGGTGAATCTTATTGTGGTAAAGCTTTGTGTGACTTAGGAGCAAGTATCAACTTGATTCCTAAGTCTATTTTCAAGATGCTAGGGATAGGAGAAGTAAGACCTACAACTGTGACGCTCCAGCTAGCGGATCGATCTTTAGCATACCCCGAAGGAAAGATCGAGGATGTTTTGGTAAGAGTCGATAAATTTATTTTTCCTATTGATTTCATTATTCTAGATTTTGAAACAGATAAGGAAGTTCCAATTATCCTTGGGAGACCTTTCCTAGCCATGAGAAGAACATTAATTGATGTGCAAAAAGGCGAACTCACCATGTGAGTTCAAGACGATCAAGTAACTTTTAACATTTTTAAAACGATGAAATTTCTCAATCCGACAGAAGAGTGCTCAGTTATGGAAGAAATAGAAACCTTGATTTCTATGGAAAGCCATTTTGAAGAAGATCCATTGGAGAAAGCCTTAGGGTTTAACCCTTTGGAGGATGAAGAAGGTGAAGAAAACATGGCTGTGATGGAAGCCAACCGGAGGAATTTTATTCAATCCACACGGTTTAAACCACTGGAGTTGGAAGTTAGAGAATTTGTACAACCCAAATTGTCAATCGAAGAACCACCTACACTCAAACTAAAGGTACTTCCTTCCCATTTGAAATATGTTTATTTAGGTAATTGTTCTACTTTGCCTGTGATTATTTCAGCCAAACTGACAAAAGATCAAGAGGAGCAATTAATTTCTATTATAAAGAAATTTAAGAAAGCAATTGGTTGGACTATAACTAATATTCGAGGTATAAGCCCTTCATTTTGCATGCACAAAATTATTCTAGAGGAAGGTGAAAAAGCTTGAATTGATGGGCAAAGGAGGCTTAATCCTATTATGAAGGAAGTTGTGAGAAAGGAAGTGATCAAATAGCTAGATGCAAGAATCATCTATCCTATTTCAGATAGTTCGTGGGTAAGTCTGGTACAGTGTGTGCCGAAGAAAAGTGGAATTACGATTGTTGAAAATGTGCGTAACGAATTGATCCCAACAAGAACTGTTACTGGTTGGAGAATTTGTGTTGACTACAAAAAGTTGAATAAAGCCACTCAGAAGGACCATTTTTTGTTGCCTTTTATGGATCAGATGTTAGATCGACTGGCAGGTAATGAATTCTATTGTTTTTTAGATGGTTATTCAGGATATAACCAAATAGTTGTCCCTCCGGAAGACCAACATAAAACAACCTTTACTTGTCCGTACGGTACTTTTGCTTTTAGGCGAATGCCTTTTGGTTTATGCAATGCACTTGCAACATTCCAACGATGCATGATGGCAATATTCACTGATATGGTTGAAAATTTTGTTGAGGTTTTCATGGATGATTTTTCTATTTTTGGTAACACTTGTGATATTTGTTTGAGTAATTTAGCTAAGGTACTAAAGAGATGCGAAGAGACGAATCTAGTCCTTAACTGGGAGAAATGCCATTTTATGGTTAAGGAAGGGATTGTCTTAGGGCATAGAATTTCAAAGAAAGGAATTGAAGTCGACAAAGCAAAGGTGGACGTAATTGAAAGATTACTGGCCCTAATGAATGTGAAAGGAGTCAGAAGTTTCTTAGGCCATGCCAGTGTTTACCGAAGGTCTATCAAAGATTTTTTGAAAATTTCTAAACCACTGTGTTTGCTGTTAGAGAAAGATACAGTGTTCGATTTCAACAAAGCATGTTTAGAAGCTTTTGAAGAGCTAAAAAACGATTAATCTCATCCCCAATAATCATTACACCCAATTGGAGCACACCTTTTGAGTTGATGTGCGATGCAAGTGATTATGCTGTTGGAGCTGTGATGGGTCAAAGAAGGAATAAAATATTCCATCCCATTTACTATGCAAGTAGAACCTTGACAGGAGCCCAACTCAATTATACGGTAACTGAAAAGGAACTATTTGCTATAGTTTTTGCTTTTGACAAATTTCGCTCATATCTTATAGGTACCAAAGTTATAGTATTTACTGACCATGCAGCCATTAAATACTTACTCACAAAGAAAGATGTGAAATCGAGGCTATTTCGTTGGATACTTTTACTCCAAGAATTTGACCTTGAGATCCAAGACAGAAAAGGTGTTGAAAATCAAGTAGCTGATCATCTGTCGAGGTTGAAGCAAGATGAGGTAACTCGATCACATGTGCCTATCAACGAGAATTTCCCAGATGAGCACTTATTTGAGGTGAGTCGAATTCATGAAACACCTTGGTTTGCTAATTTTGCTAATTATCTTGCATGTGGAATAATTCTTCGAGAATTGACATACCAACAAAGGAAGGAAGAAATTCCTTCGTGATAGTCGGTATTATTTCTGGGAGGACCCATTCTTGTTTAAATAGTGTGCAGATAATATAATCCAAAAGTGTGTAGCTGAAAGTGAAATTGCTGAGATCTTCATCATTGCCATTCATCTCCAAGTGGGGGACACTTTGGTGGTGCACGTACAGCAGCAAAGATTTTGCAAGCAGGTTTCTTTTTGGCCTACACTATTTAAAGATGCTTATGCTTATGTGAAGAATTGTGATAGATGCCAAAGGAGCGGAAACATATCATGGAGGAATGAGATGCCCTTAACAAAAATTTTAGAGATTAAATTATTCGACGTATGGGGCATTGACTTCTTAGGACCGTTTCCTTCTTTATATGGGAACAAATACATCTTAGTTGCTGTGGATTATGTGTCCAAGTGGGTTGAAGCTGAAGCATACCCTACAAATGATGCTAAGGTAGTCATGTGATTCCTACATAAGCATGTGTTTACATGATTTAGGACACCAAGAGCTATTATTAGTGATGAAGGTTCTCACTTTGTGAACAAATGGCTTAAGTGGTTGCTTGACAAATATGATGTGAAACACAAGATTGCTATTGCTTATCACCCTCAGCCTAATGGGAAAGTTGAAAGAGAGAACCGTGAGATCAAAGGTATTCTTGAAAAGGTAGATGCCTTGGCAGAAAAGATTGGTCTCGAAGGCTCGATGATGCATTATGGGCCTATCAAATAGCATTTAAGAGATCGTCAGGAATGACTCCTTATCGGTTGGTTTTTAGGAAAGCATGTCATTTGCCATTAGAGTTGGAGAATAGAGCTCACTAGGCTTTGAAGAAATTGAACTTTGATCTTAAGCAAGCCGGTGAGAGAAGAATGTTACAACTGGATGAGTTGGAAGAGTTGAGGTTGTTTTCCTATGAGAATGCCAAAATATGTAAAGAAAGATAAAAAACATGGCATGATAGTCATATATGACCTCGCGAGTTTAAAGAATGTTAGAAGGTTTTATTGTTCAATTCAAGGTTGAAGTTATTTCTTGGGAAGCTGAAATCCCGATGGAAATGACCTTATACCATCTATCAAGTTTATCCTTATGGAGTTGTTGAATTATACGACAATCACGGAGGTACGTTTAAAGTTAACGGTCAATGTCTCAAACATTATTGGTATGGTGAAGTTGAGCGAGTTGAATCCTTGTTCACATTAACAGACCCTTGACTTTTCACAAACTTATTTTGTAAATAAATAAATAGTTAGGATTTATTTTCTTAATTTAGTACATTTAATTAATTCTAAGGAGATTGGAACTTAAGCGGGACCGTTGTGACCCTTCCATCCTTTCCTGGGAATTAACTTGATGTAATTTATTGAGAAGAAATTTTCTAATTAAGATTTAAAATTTCTTTTAGTTTCATTTGTTTTGTTTAAATTTTAAAATTTTATGTTAATAAAGGGGGTCAAATTTGGCCCAAGTACTAATCAGTTTCTTTAGTAAGATAGAGTCTGGATTTCAGGCCCAAGACAGCCAAAAAGAGGAAAAATTCCACACCTATTGCCGCCACTTCCATTGCTTGTCGCACAAGTAACCCTAATGTAGCTAGGTTTTTGCTACATGTTGTCATAAATTTTCCCTATATAAACCCCTCTTCATTCTACTATTTTTTATATTCCTCAAAGCAATTTGTTTAAACCCCAAAAAAAATCCCTAAACTTTTCTCTTGTGCCATCAACCTCAAATCCCCAAAAAAACCATAGTTCTTTTCCCCTTTGCCTAAATCTCCTATTGCCGCCGTAAAGAAATCGCCAGGCATCAACGTCATTGTCACGTATAGTCGTTATCACTACTGCACACCACCATTGCTGTCGCACGTTGCCTTCGCAACCTCTTCACTATCGCAAGGTTTACCGAGTAAGTCTTACCCACTTGCCGATTTCTCTTCTTCCCCTATAAGCAGAACTTTGCCGAATTTTTGTGAAAATACCATGTCTCGCAAAAGAACTAGATCGTCAAAGACTACTCCTGAAAACCCGATTGTGATCGATGAAGAAGTGAAAGAGAGATTTGATTCAATTTTCAAGCATCAACTTATGATGCCAGAAAAAATATTTTAACTTGAAGAGTAATGATTTGATGGTTGTCCTTGTGCCAATTAGAAAGACAATCAATGCTCTCAAGTGGGAACAATTTTGTGATGCTCGTTCACTTCCCGATGATGAACTAGTTTGAGAGTTCTATGCAAGTTTGACCACACAAGATGCCACTAAGGTCATCGTTCGGAAGAAAAAGGTACCTCTTACCTCTAAGTCCATCAATGATTTTTTTAACTTACCTGATGTTGAAGAAGATGAGTACTACCCTTTGATGGACAACATCAATTGGGATTTTCTTCAACAAGTGCTTGATTTTGTAACAAGTCCAGGATCTCAATGGATTATAAGAAAGTGTGGGAGCCATTCTTGCCGAAAGGAATACCTAAAATCAGTAGCAAAGGTATGGTTTTATTTTTTTCGCTATAGTTTTATGCCTATCTCACACAGTTCCACCATCTCGATGGAACGAATGCTCTTGTTATATGCAATCTTGACAGAAAAGTCCATTAATGTTGGGAAAATTATTCTCAAGGAGATTTATGAGTGTGCTAAAAAGAAGACAAGAAGTGTTTATTTCCCATCATTAATCACTTCACTTTGCTTAAAGGCTTGTGTAAAACATAAGCGAATTTGAAGGGGCAATATGTCCAAGGGTGCACTACAAGTCATGTTTTAGAAAGGTTAATAGAGAAGGTGCATGAGCTGAATCAAGGTGAGCAAGAAGAACCAACTAAGCCAGGTGCTGAGGAGTCAACGAATGAAACTGAAACTGAATCAATTTCAAACACTGAAGAAGAAGAATCTGATAAGGAACCAGTTAAAGACCCTGAACCAAGGGTTGAGCCAGAAGAAGAACCAGTCAAGCTAAGTGTTGAACCTGAATATACAACTCCCTTGCCGACTTCTGCAAGTACTTCAAGGAAATCAGAGTTGTCAATGTTGATGGATATGTGCAAGTTCATGCACAATCAACAACAAACTTACTGGAAATATGCAAAAATTAGAGATGATTCGATTCGAAATACTTTTAAGAATATCTCTAACACTTTTGTTCCTGAGTTCCCAGATGCTATCTTTGAGACCTAGATAGACGATACTAATTATACAAACGGAGAAGAAACTAAAGAAGGCAAGGGGAATGAGTCAAAAGAATAAAATGGGGATTCTTGTCTTTTTATTTATTTATTTTAGGTCTTCAGGAATTTGTTTCTTTAGTAACTAGGATTTAATTTCCGTAAAATAAAACCTAGCAAGCATGAATAAATGCTTCCTTTAGAAAGAAAAAGACTAAGTGATGTGGTAATGGGAATGAACATATCTAGGATTGGATTATGAGGAAAGACTTGGTATTTAAGCAGTCTTAATGACTCGCCTCTTTTTCTTTTTAACCTTACCTGATGTTCAGTTTTCATTCATTACTTTGTTCTTGTAATGAGGACATTGCTTCTTTTTAAAGGGGGTAAGGCAAATAATTGCTGCTCAAATTTTCAAAGTATATTTCAATTATTTCTTTCATGAGTATGTTTTAATAAATGAATGTTTAGAGAAATTCTTTGTTAATAAGATAACTTGTATGCAAGCATGAATGATGATTTCATCTAAATGACTGTATGTTATCATGAAAAATGAAATGATTGTATGATTTTAGTCTTCAGTAATGTTTGCCATGAAAACTTAGTTTCTTTTGAGATTAGACATGCATGAAGGTTTATATCTTTAGAATTGACTTAGTAACTTTCTTGGGACGAAATCCTAGGAGACATAAAAATCTAAAATGATATAGGCACCATTTTCTTTGGATTGTTTGAGCCTTTTCAAACCTACCTTATGATATTAGACCCTTGAAACTATAATTTTGAGCTTAAAGCCTTGTTTATTGCAATGAACCTACATTACAAGCCACATTACCATCTTTGTAAGTTATCCAAATTTTGTGCACCTATCTTAACTTAAGTTATCTTGGTAATCAACATTTGAAGAAATTTTCATAAAGATGTATGTGCTCATGCTTAAAAAAAAAGGGCGAAGAAAAGTTTGCTCAATCTTCAAAAAGGAAAAAAAATGTATGAGCTTAAGCTCAAAATAAGTTTGGGGTGTTCCAAAGGTTTACATAAAGAAAAAGGTTGTATTACGAGAAAACCAAGACAAAGTTAAAGGTTAAAATCTTGAAACCAAAATATCCCATCTCTTAAAATCCCTACCTTTGACCGAGCCCAATTACAACCTTATAAAAGACCTGTTGATTTGATGATTATGTCACCTACATTAGTGGAAAGGAAGTCCTAAGTTCAACATATGAAGATTATAAATAAGTCTTATGATTGTTTTGCTTGATTGATGAGAAAATATGTTGAATGAAAGAATATTATTTATGGCTGTGACGTATATACATAGTATGATTCATGTTGGCATACCGTGAAACTTAGTATAAAATTTTCAAAATGGTTGCATATGAATTACTTGTTAATGAAGAAGATCGATGAGCATGAATTTATTAATACATGATTAAGGGGCAATGATTGATGCTGCTTACACTTTTAGCAATTTTGCTTTAGCGAGACCTTGTGCTGTACATGAACATTACTTGGGATGAGCAATGATTTAAGTTTGGGGGTGTATAAACTAAAAAATATATAGGATTTTTCCTATATAAATTATCACCTTTTTACTTAAAATTGTTGTTAAAAATAAGTAATTGTTTAATAAATTAATGAAATATGTGAAAATATGAAAACAAGACATAGAAATTATTAAAATGTGATTTTATGCTTTATTATATAGTTTTCATGCATAAAATAGCTCATTTTATATTAAATTGAGCATATTATATTTTTATGACATAAAATGGGCCATGCATGATTAAATTTAATAATAAAATATAAAATTATATTTAATAATTCATTTTAAAATATTTCATTAATAATTTGGGTTTTAATTAATTTAATTAAGTTGGTAAAATTTAATTCCTTTGTCCTTTAACTTATTGATTTATTTTTGGACAGATCTGAGAGGTTTAATTTGATTACAAAACCGTCCAAATGGAGGGCCAAGTCAACCCAAAATTCAGCTGAATATGGAGGTTCATAAACCATCTTTTGCTTTAATTACACAAGGTCCTCGAAGAGTTAAAGAAATCAGAGATTTGCCCGAAGATTTGCTGGTGACCGAGTCTTAGTCCTGAGTTGTTGTAGCCTTCGCTCGATCTGTTCATGGATAGTCTTGTCATCACATGGACTGGAACGTGGCTCATTTGTACTTCCCGAAAGTTTTTCTTGCAAAGAGGGTTGAACAACAAGGTTAGTCACATTAAAAGAACTTGTATAATCATCTTGATCACTAGTCTTTTTGACAGAATCACGAGCTTGGAGTTTAATCATGTCATTGCCTACCCGAAGTATTAACTCACCTGTACCGACATCAATAATAGTCCTAGCAATTGCTAAAGAGAGTCGTCCTAAAATTAAAGGAATGTCACTATCCTCATCCATGTCTAAAACAATAAAGTCTACTGGAAATATAAATTTGTCGATTTTAACAAGCACATCTTCAATTGTACCCCTAGGAAATATAATGGTTTTATCATCCAATTGAACGCTCATCCTAGTTTGTTTGGGTTTCCCAAGACCTAGTTGTTTAAACATTTTATAAGGCATAACATTAATACTTGCCCCTAAATAAGCTAAAGCATTGTTAACATTCAAACTACCAATTAAATAAGGAATTGTAAAACTCTTTGGATCTTTCAGTTTGTTGGGTAGCTTGTTTTGTATAATAGCTTAGCAGACTGCATTTAACTCTACATGTGATGACTCATCTAACTTTCGTTTGTTTGATAAAAGCTCCTTTAAAAATTTAACTACGTTTAACATCTGCGAAAGAGCTTTAATAAACGGTAAGTTAATATGTAATTTTTTTAATAATTTAAGGAATTTACCGAGTTGTTCATCCGTGTGGTATTTCATTGTCGTATTGGAGTATGGCACATGAGGTTTATACTCTTTGCTTACCAGTTTATGTTTATCATTACTTACCTCAACCTTACCTTTATCTACCACATTGTCTTTCCTTGATTTTGGTTCATCTTCAACTAACCCTTCATCATTGTGCACAGTAATGGCATGAAGTTGCTCCCTTGGGTTAATTTCAGTGTTACTTGGTAGGCTACCTTGTGGTCATTCAGAAATCAATTTGGCGAGTTGACCAATTTGGGTCTTAAGCCCTTGGATTGATGCTTGCTGGTTTTGAAGTACAGATTCGGTATTCTGAAAGTAAGTTTCTGACACCGAAATAAATTTCTCCAACATTTCTTCGAGGTTTGGTTTCTTTTCCTGCGGGTAAAGTGGTTGAAAGCCTGGAGGGGGTTGTGGTCTTTGATTGCCTTGACCACGCCAAGAGAAGTTGGGATGGCTCCTCCAACTTGCATTGTAGGTATTACTATAGGGGTTATTCTGAGGTCTAGAATTGTTACCCATATAGTTGACTTGTTCGCTCGTAGTGCTAGGGTCATAGGTTAAGCATTTTGTATTACTCATTCCTCCTCCACTTGCGTTACACTACATCACTGGATGTACCTGTTTAGAGACACATAAACTATCAATATTTTTATTTAAAAGCTCTACCTGGTTTGATAACATAGTGACCGTGTCGAGGTTGAAAACACTAGCTGCTTTATTAGGCTTTGTCCTCATGACTTGCCCTTGATAGTTATTCGGTGACATCTTTTCAATAAATTCATAAGCTTCCTCATGTGTTTTGTTATTAAGGGTTCCACAGGCGGCTGCATCGATTAACTGTCTAGTTGAGGGGTTCAAACCGTTGTAAAAAGTTTGAACCTGTAGCCATAAAGGTAGCCCATGGTGAGGGCACCTTCTCAATAAGTCCTTGTACCTCTCCCATGTATCGTAAAGAGTTTCTAAATCCATCTGCACAAAAGAAGAGAGATCATTCCTCAACTTTGCCGTTTAGCCGACGAAAAATATTTTAGTAAAAACTTTTCGATCATTTGTTCCCAAGTAGTGATGGAACCTCATGGTAACGAGTTCAACCACTGTTTAGCTTTGTTCCTTAATGAAAAGGGAAATAACCGAAGATGAATGGCATCATAAAAAATGTCATTTATTTTGAAAGTATCACAGAACTCTAGGAAGTTGGCCAAATGAGTATTTGGGTCTTCATCCTACAAACCATCAAACTGAACAAATTGTTGAATCATTTGTATAGTGTTAGGTTTAAATTCAAAATTATTTGCAGCAATTGCAGGTCTAACAATACTCGATTCATCCCCCGCTAAATTAGGCTTAGCATAGTTGTACATAGTACGAGGAGCAGGATCCTGATTCACTGGATTTGCGGCAACCACAGGAGGTAGCGGATTATTTTGATTTTCAGCCATCTCTTCTGTAGTATGGGTATCAGCCTCGTGCTCTTCCTCTATATACTGTAGACTTCGCCTTATTTATCTACGATTTCTGCGAGCTGTGCTTTCAATTTTGCTGTCAAAAAGTAGAGGTCCTGACGGTTTTCTTCTAGTCATAAACTATATGAACTTGCCAGAAGCAAATAAAAGGAAAATTAATGAATCAAAATAAAAACAAAAATAAATTGCAATAAAAATAAAATGGCTAAAGTAATAAAAATCAAGTGTTCCTAATATCTTAGCCCCCGGCAATGGCGCCAAAAACTTGATGGTCGCTAAACTAACTAAAAATTCGACTAAGGCAAGCGCACCTATCGAACAGTAGTATAGTTATGGTGAGACCAGAAATATCGTATCCACAAGGACTAAAAATACTTGTAATTACTATCTTTTTATTATCTAGCCTAAGAATTAAAGAGATGCTTTTAAACTAAGCTTAACTATCTAATTAACTAAGAACACGACAAAGGTAAAATATGAAAAATATTATTGGAAAACCGATGGAGAAGACAATACCTAAGTAAGAATCCACCTAGACTTCACTTATTACTTCTGAATTAGATGATTTATTCACTTGACTTAATCCGTACAAATCCCTAGCTTATGTTAATATCTCTCTCGAGACTAAAAACAACTGACTCTAGGTTGATTAATTGAAATCTGTTTCTAATTTAAACCCCTATTGTCACATTAAATTGATCTTATGGATTCTTTTATTAGATTTAACTCTAATCCGACAGATTTATATCGTCCTATGTCTAGGATTGCATTCAAATCCACTTAATTATGAAAGATCTACTCTTAAACAGGGACTTTTGCTCCACTGAATAAGCACATCAGACTTGAATTAATATCCTAAAATATTAAAGCAAGAATTAAGAACACATAATTAAGAATAAGAACAAGTATTTATCATATAATTCAAATAGTAATAAGATCCATCTTAGGTTTCATCTCCCTTAGGTATTTATGGAGTTTAGTTCATAACGATGGGGGAAAACATCTCAAAATTGGGAAAACAACAAAATATAAAGAAACCAAAGAACTTCTAAGGAAATTGAATGGAGATCTTCGGTCTTGAAGTAGATCCTGCTTCTGAGCTGATCCCAATGGCTGTCTTCGAGTATTCTCTGCCTTCTACTCTCTGTGTTCCCTTAGATCCTCTCCTTTTGTGTTTAAATAGCTTTTGGAATGCCCAAAATTAGCCTTTTTCAAGTAGAATTAAAATAGGTCTCGACAGGGACTTAGCTGTGTGGCACGCCCGTGTGATGGTGCTCAGGCCGTGTGCAATTCTGATATGGTTTTAAGTCGACACAGTTATGACACACGGGCGTGTAGATTACCTGTGTGGAAGTGTCTGGGCCATGTGTAGCACTCTATTTTGTCTGTTTTTGGCTTTTTTCTTGCACTTTTCTTTTTTCTATGCTCATCTGGATATAAAACATGAAATTAAAGGATTAGGAGCATCAAATTCACAAAATCTTATGATAAATCATCCAAAAATATGCCAAGCATCGGATTAAAATATGTTACTTTTGAGGTTTATCACCGACCACCCTTGGAAGGAGTTTTGAAAGATGGACACTCTTATTTTTAGCAAACTAGCTCCCATGCCTCACCTATAAATAAGAGCCCCTTTCTCACTTTTTTAATCATCCCTCTTCCCTTATCCCTCATCCCTCATTCATCATTCTCTCCTCTCTCAATTCTCTTAGCTTTCTTAACCCTCACGCCTATCATCATTTTTGCATAAGGATTTTGAGCAAATTAGCCTCTTAAAGAACCCTTGGTCGGCCACCTCAGAGAGCCATCAGCAAAGGAGCAAAGTGAAGGAATGAAGGAACCCTCACCAGTCAGAGTCTTGGGTGACATCCACTCTGAATTGGGTTTAATCTTTCTTACTTTAATTTAATTCAAGAATGTTTGCTATGTGTTCTTTGTTCTTGTTTACAACAATAATAGCTTAATTTTATTTAAGCTAGGATGATTGCTTTGATTTAATAATAATTATTTGATTCATGCTTATAATATTTGTGCCTCAATCGATCATGTTTTTAATTAAAATCAAGTTTGTATTTCGTTCATACATGATTGAAATGCACCTGAATTAGCTGCGATCCTAACCAGACGGTGGCTAATGGACGCATAATTGAAATTTGCATGCTCAATTCAGATCCTAACCTGATTAAATTGCAGGTTGCATAAAATCCCTAACCAGGCTCTGTTATCTGCATAGTTTTTAGATTTGTGTGATTCAACTGTTTCAAACCTAACACATCCCTGTTACCTCGCATGAATACTAAGAAATCCTTAGTAAATAAGGATCAATAAAATGTGTATTTTCTAAGTAAAGGATTCCGAAAGGACCTAACGTGGTTTCCAAACTCTTGAAAGATTGAGTTGCCATGGAATGTTTTTCCGAATATTGATAAGCATGTTGATAATAATTTGAGTTTAATTAAAGTAATTGTCTTAGCTTATTTATGTTATAATTTTTGCTTATTGTGTAAATTCTGCTAAAATCTATCTCATTCATATAGTTTTCATACTTAGGATAAATTGCATTAGGGATCATTGCATTTAGTTTCATATACTTAATTTTTCATCACTTCTCAATTATATTATTTTTATTTATCAAATTGTTAATACACTTTTACAAATTAAGTGACTTACCACAAATACAATCCCTATGGAGACGATAACTCGATACTTACTTATTACTTAATAACGACTGTGTACACTTGCACAAACCCGAGCGTTACAGCTATTCGCGCTCACGAAGAAGCGTCATCACTAGATGTTATTAGCAGTATATTTTCTCTTTACGACACTAATGTGATTGCTTTAATTGATCTTGGATTGACACATTCGTATGTTTATGAGAGTTTAGTGTCTTGTAAGAAATTGCCTATTGAAATTACTGAGGTTATGATTAAAGTATCGAACCCTTTAGGAAAATATGTTCTAGTCGATAAAGTATGCAAAAACTGTCCTTTAATGCCTTGGGATTACTATTTTCTGGCTGATTTGATGCTTTTACCATTTGATGAGTTCGATGTGATTCTGGGTATAGATTGGTTGACTCTACATGATGCTGTTGTGAACTATAGATGAAAGACTATAGAATTGAAGTGTAAGAATAATGAAATTCTTTGGATTGAATCTGATGAGTCGAATGGATTGCCAATAATTATTTCATCGATGTCGGCTCAGAAATATGTGAGAAAAGGTTGTGATGCATACCTAGCATATGTTTTAGATACCAATGTGTTTGAAAAAAAGATTGAATCGGTGCCTGTAGTTTGTGAATATCCGGATGTATTTCCAGAAGAATTACCTGGGTTGCCACCAGTCAGAGAGGTTGAGTTTGCCATTGAGTTAGTACTAGGAACTTCACCGATATCTATAGATCCGAACAGAATGGCTCCAACAGAGTTGAAAGAGTTGAAAGCTCAGTTGCAAGAGTTAACGGATAGAGGTTTTGCACGACCTATTTTTTCGCCCTGGGGTGTGCCAGTATTGTTTGTTAAGAAGAAAGACGGGTCAATGAGAATGTGTATTGATTATCATCAGCTTAATAAAGTTACGATAAAGAATAAGTATCCATTGCCGAGAATAGATTATTTGTTTGATCAATTGAAAGGTGCAACAGTATTTTCAAAGATTTATTTGAGATCAAGTTATTATCAATTTCGAGTTAAAGACTCAGACGTGCTGAAAACTACGTTTAGAATGAGGTACGAGCATTGTGAATTCCTTGTTATGCCTTTTGGACTAACTAATGCTCCTACCATTTTTATGGATTTGATGAATCGAATTTTTAGACCATATTTAGATAGATTTGTTATTGTGTTCATTGACGATATTCTGGTTTATTCACGAGATGAGTCTGAGCATGCGGAGCATTTGAGGATTGTGTTGCAAACCTTGAGAGATAAGCAATTGTATCCTAAATTCAGCAAATGTGAGTTTTGGCTCTGAAAAGTTGGATTTTTGGGACATATTGTATCGACAGATGACATTTGAGTTGATTCGAGCAAGATTTATGCAGTTATTGACTAGAAACCACCTAGAAATGTATCCGAGGTTAGAAGTATTCTGGGATTGGCTGGTTACTATCGACGATTCGTTAAAGGATTTTCGATGATTGCTACACCGATGACCAGACTGTTGGAGAAAAATGTAAAGTTTGAATGGTCCGAGAAATGTCAACAAAACTTTGATCAATTGAAAACATTGCTAATTGAGGCACTAGTGTTAGTTCAACCTGAGTCGGGTAAAGAATTTGTGATTTATAGTGACACGTTATTGAACGGATTTGGTTGCGTATTGATGCAAGAAGGAAAAGTGATAGCCTATGCTTCCAAACTGTTGAAAATGTGTGAAAAGAATTATTTGACCCATGATTTGGAGTTGGCTACTATAGTTTTTGCATTGAAAATTTGGCGTCATCATTTGTACGGTGAAAGATGTCACATATTTACTGATCATAAAAGCTTAAAATATATTATGACTTAGAAAGATTTGAATTTGTGACAGCGGAGATGGCTCGAGTTATTAAAAGACTATGAGTTAGTAATTGATTATCACCTGGGGAAAGCGAATGTGGTCGCGGATACTTTGAGTAGAAAATCGTTGTTTGCTTTGAGGGTAATGAATACACGGTTGACATTATCTGATGATGGTTCAATTTTAGCTGAGTTAAAAGTTAAACTGGTATTTCTTCAACAAATTTGCGAAGCTCAGAAATGTGATAGTGAATTGCAAGCTAAAAGAGTGAAATGCGAGTCGACTAGTGATTCAGAGTACTAAATCAGATCTGATGATTGTTTGATGTTCTGAGATAGAATCTGCGTACCGAAAAATTTAGAGTTGATTCAGAAAATTTTGCACGAGTCACATAGTGGTTGCTTATCTGTTCATCTTGAGAGTACCAAAATGTACAATGATTTGAAGAAGTCATGTTGGTGGTCGGGTATGAAACGAGACATTTCTGACTTTGTATCGAAGTGTTTGATTTGTCAGCAAGTGAAAACAGAGCATCAAGTGCCTTCAGGATTGCTTCAACCTGTGATGATACTAGAGTGGAAATAGGACAGAGTTACAATATATTCATGTCAGGATCGCCTTTGTCTCTGAAAAAGAAAGATGCTATTTGGGTTGTCGTTGATCGATTAACGAAATCAGCACATTTCATCCTGGTACGTATTGACTTTTCACTTGATAAGTTGGCAGAGTTGTATATTTCTGATATCGTTAGATTGTATGGGGTGCCAATTTCGATTATTTTGGATAGAGATCCGAGGTTTATGTCTCGGTTTTGGAAGAAATTACAAGAAGCTTTGGGTATGAAGTTGATTTTTAGTACAACTTTTCATCCGCAAACCGATGGTCAGTCTGAGTGAGTAATTCAAATTCTCAAGGATATGCTCAGATGTTGTGGTTTAGAGTTCGAAGGCAATTGGGAGAAATATTTGCGATTGGTTGAATTTGCGTATAATAACATCTTTCAATCGAGCATAAACATGGCACTGTATGAATTTGCGGTTGGTCACAAATGTCGAACCCCATTGTATTGGACCGAGCTTAGCGAGAAATAGATTCACGGGGTTGATTTGGTTAGAGAAATTGAAGAAAAAGTGAAAGTAATTTGCAATTGTTTGAAAGCAGTTTTAGATCGTCAGAAATCGTACGCGGATTTGAAACGAAAAAACATTGAATTTCAAATCAATGATAAAGTATTTTTGAAAGTATCTTCATGGAAAAAAATACTTCATTTTGTCGAAAAGGCAAATTAAGTCCATGATTCGTTGAGTCGTATGAGATCATTGAAAGGATAGGTCTAGTGGCATATCGACTAGCTTTACCAACTGAGCTAGAGAAGATCCACAATGTATTTCATGTATCAATGTTGCACTGATATAGATCTGATCCATCACATGTAATTTCTCCCTCTGAGATTGAAATTCAACCTGATTTGACGTACAACGAAGAACCGATCAGAATTCTAGCACGTGAGGTTAAACAGTTGAGAAATAAACGCATAGCTTTAGTAAAAGTCTTGTGGCAACGTCACGGTATCGAAGAGGCTACGTGGGAGCTTGAGGAAGCTATGAGAAAATAGTACCCTAACCTATTCACTGGTAAGTTTTTCGGGGACAAAAATCCCTAAGGGGGGAGAGTTGTAGCAAACCGTTTTTAATCAAATTGGAATAGTGGTTTCGAAACTAAAAATCTGAGGTTGAAAAATTATTTTAATATTATTTTAAGTGTTTATAGCATGATAGTGGGTATGTGTGAAAATTTCACGAAATTTTTATCGTTTGTATAGTTAATTTGATAAAAAAAACTAAATCGCATAAAGTGTAAAACTTGAGTTCTAATAGCTAAAAGTATATAATAGCTATGGTTTATTAAATTAGAAGTCCTTATGTTGTAATTTGACCATAATAATGGTGAGTGGACATTTTTGGGCATATATCAAATGATTTATATGTTCAATAATAAAGGTTAAATTTGTAATTTATAAAATAAACATGAATTAAGTAATAATAAGCCAAAATTTTACTCCATTTTCATCTTTTATCACCGAAACTAAGAAGGAAAAACATCCATGGGAGGTTTCTAGGGTTCGGCTATTACATTCCTTGATTATCAAGAAAGAAGAAATACAGACTTAGATCGGGGAAAAGATAAAGTTATCGCCTAATCGACTCGATTCGTCATTTTAACATTTGAGATAATTTTATGTGATTTAATTACGTTTAAATGTATTTGATATGCTTTGATATAGAATGAATTGTAATTATGTGATTACGGACAAGTTCAAAAACGATTTGAAGATGATTCGACAATTGGAATCCCATTTGAACCTTAGGAATAATTTAGGATACTAGTGACATGTCATTAGGTATACTTTGAGTTGGCTTTGGGCCATGTTATTAGCACTTCGGGTGTGAGATATACCAGTTTAGCTTTGGGCCATGCATATCGACTGATTTGGCTTCGGCCTATGATATTAGAATTTTTGATAAGTTACCTTGATTTGGCTTCGGGCCATGGTATAGGTACTTATCGTTTGAGACCCTTGAGTATCTGACTTCTATTCTGAACGGTTCAACGGGTAAATAAAAGATGAGAACATATATAAGATTGGTATGAGATGGTACAGGTATGTGAATAAACCATTTTAGCTTTGAATCGAAGAAATAATGATGAGAGTATATATTTTTGTGAATGAGTACTTGAATGGTTTGATAGTTAATGAATGTTACATATTGATTTATGTTTATGTGATTGCATTAAGTTTATCTCATACGAGCTTAATAAGCTTAATAGCTTACTTTGTTTATTTTTCCCATGTTTTATAGTGATATCAAGCTAGCTTGGATTCAAGAATCGTCAGAGATCGCATCATATTATCTACCTATCACTTGGTATCTTTGAACTTTGGTATATTAAGTATATGGCATGTATAGGGACTTTAAGTCATGTTGATTATGTTTTGGTAATGATGTTGGCCAAATGAATTGGCATTGTAAATGTTTATATTTTGGTTTGTATATATATAGCCATGAGTGATTGGTTATGTTAGTTTGTTTGTGAAATGAGGCCAAATAATGTACAATTGGGTTTGGTTATATAGTTGTTTGAAGCAATTGGTATTTAGTATGTTTTGAATGAGTAAAACATGAGTTTATAAATATGTTTGTGGTTGTTATTGAAATGGTACATTTAGACTTAACTTGGTTGATTTGGATGGTATATTATGCTATGGTTTGATGTCATTTGTATAGGTGGAGTATACGAAATGGGGTGGCAAAATGGCTTGGTAAATAGCCTATTTTTGTCCACACGAGCATTTGTTTCAGTCGTGTGTGACACACGGTTATGTTACACGGCCGTGTGTCCCCTAGTATGGTTTTAGAAATGAAGTTAGTATACTCCACACGGTCTCACACACGAGCGTGTGATCGGCCGTGTGGCACAAGTCAGTATACCCCCTAAATTGCACACGGCTTAGCACACGGGCGTGTGGCTTGGCCGTGTTGCATAAGTCAGTATACCCTACAGGTTTGGCAGGGCCTAGCACACTACCTGGCACACAGGTGTGTGTAGCAACTTTGAAGGGCACACGGGCTAGACACACGGGCGTGTGGTTGGCCGTGTGACCTAAGTTAGTAAGCTCCCTCAATTAGACACGGGTTGGGACACAGCCATGTGTTCCCATTTTGAATGTCCACACGGCCTGTGACACGGGCGTGTCTGGTCATAGTGTGAGACACATGGCCTGGCCATACGATCATGTGTCTTCTATTTTGAGATAAATTTTCTAAGTGTGGAAATGTTTCCCGAGTTAGCAGTTTAGTCCCGAACCATTTCTAATGCATGTTTAAGGCCTCGTAGGCTTGTTTGAGGGACATTATGGTTGGTTGTGATTAAGTTGTATTTGAATTGATGAATTATATATGAAATGTGTATTTGAAAGTGTTGTAAGTCTGGTAATGCTCTGAAACCCTATTCCAGCGTTGAATACGGGTGAGGGGTGTTACAGAATGTTTTTCCTTGAAGTTTTAAGAAAAAGTTTTTGACCTCATTGCTGTTAAATTTATCTTTGTTATAACCCAAAAATAGAGGTTTCTCTGGTTGGGTTTTAGCCCTTTCCTTGCTTTTAGTAGCCAAGACTATTAAGTTCCCAACTAAATTTTGAACAAACAACAATGCTCAAGGAGTGAATAGTAGTCTAACCAACTAGCCTTATAAGCAAGATTTCAATTAACCAAGCAATAAACAAAAACTTCCACTTGTTCTAAAACTTAATAAGTCTTGCAAAATCAATTAAAACTAAAAATACAATTAACATGAAATAATGTGAACATTAATCACAAATAACCCAAAACAAATCGTCAAAATTGATCTTGCAAGAATATCTATGAAATCACGCTAAAAGAAAGAGGTAGGAACCGTAACCATTAGTTTTGTAGAAGGAAAGAATGAACAATGGTCTCCTCTTGGTTACTCCAAACTTGAAGGTTAGTGATAAAGGTAACACCCCAAACTCGGCCCAAACGTCATGGTCAAATCTAGAAATGTTACAAAGAATGAGGTAGGAACCGTAACCATCAGTTTTGTACCTCAAACCGTTGAGCCTCTGTCGCACTAACCTGCCTATACCTGAGGATTACCTAAACAGAGCAGTCAAACAGATGTGAGTTTTCAAAAACTCAGTGTGTAACTAAACAGAGTCATACATACACATAAACTCAGATTTATCAAAATATGAGAATAGAAGGAGACATAAGTCCTTAATAGAATCATATCATATCAGAATTAGATTATCGGAAACATACAGATATGCAAAGTCCTACTTCGATCCTCTACAGACCATCTTCGACCATCCTAATACACTATGTGGGGTATAAAATGCCCACCCATCCCTACACACCATATAGTGGCTTTACGACACTTATCAAAATAATTTGCAGCCAAGCTGCTAGTATATCAGCGAAATGTTGCCTCACAGAACACTTCCTCTGCATATATGAATCCTACCCCATATACAGATACAAAATACAATTATACAAATATAACAGAGTTAACATGACATGTATGCTCGTATACAGATAGCATACATGCTTATACAAAATAGTCAAACATACATAACGGTTTTCCTAACTCAAATAACTCCATCAGAATAGCAGATCTCATGCATCATGGTTTTTTTTTGCCCTTACCGACCCTACAGTAGGCCCACAGTCAATGCCCATACATCCGTGTGGCCGACATGCCCAAGTTGGTCTTGCCTAGTGGCCTACATGGCCTGGCCCACAACCACATGCCTGTGTGGGTCCACACACCTGTGTTGCCTACACGCCCAAAATGGCCTAGCCCATTGACCCACACGGCTACACACTCGCTTGTCACACGATCGTGTATCGCACATGGCTGGGCAAACCCTCGTGTATAGTACACAACCAGGCACACGGCTATGTGTCGTATACGACCGGGCACACGCACGTGTGGTGTCGATAGACCACTTTTTTGGCTTTTGTTGAACCTCATTTTCTCGTGTTTTCGTTACACACTTGGCTTATTTTTATGTGAAAGTAATCCCGAGACCTCTGAAACTTAAAGCAGTATTCTAACGATCAATTTCAGTAAAATTATTACGAAACTCAAATGGAAACTATCCAAAACAAAGCCTTGGAATAATATCCAATCATATTCGCACACTTACCGCCGACGAACAGAAAACAACTATCACGAATTAGGCTGTAACACCCCTTACCCGTATCCGACGCCAAAACAGGGTACGAGGTATTACCGGACTTGAGTACTTGTAATCATTTAAAACCAAGACATAAAATTACATCAAATTTTAAAATTTTCAAACATATTTAAGCTGTCCCTAAAAAAAAACTTACAAGGCCCATATCATGCTTTAAACCTTTATTTATCGATCAATAGTTTGATAGTGTGATTTAACCTCCGGCGACCTCCAACTCGAGCTAACATTTGCGACACTATAGGAAAAATGAAAGGAAGGGAGTAAGAATTATAGCTTAGTAAGTAAATATGTAAATATTAATAAACAATACATTATCATACATTAAACAAAGTCACAATATGTTCCCGGAATATTACCATCACAAACACACATACTTTCACTATTACAATTATAAACAGGTTCAAAATAAGCTGTCTAGCAGAGTAGCAACAGATAAATTATTTATTTTTGGAGCTACAGAACTCCAAATTATAAACCTTTAATTTTCCTTGAAACTAGATTCATGTATATTTTTACCATAAAATTTTCAGAATTTTTGGTGTAGCCAATTAGTACAGTTTATTCATTGAAGTTACCTCTATTTCATTGCTCAACTGCCCTGACCACTCTTCACTACAAATAAATTTTCTCTTCGTACATAATTCAAAGAATGTTCTCATTTATTTCATTTGAAACTAGACTCATTAATAATTTCAAGCATATAAATTATATCCCATAATTATTTTTGTACAATTTTTAATGATTTTTCCAAGTCAGAATAGGGGATCACGTAGTAATTCTAAACCAATCTCTCAAAAACTTAAATATCTCATAATATAGAATTTCTTTACTTGCTCTGTTTCTGTTATATGAAAATAGACTCATTAAGCTTTAATTTGATATGTTTCTGTTATATGAAAATAGACTCATTAAGCTTTAATTTGATATCTCGTTCAGTCTTCGATTCAATTTCTACTATTTTTGGTAAATTTTTAGATTCAAGTTACTGCAACTATCCATAACAATCTTTCCAATTTCCAATCACATATCGAGCATATTGCTCATAAGTTACACACGTATATACTTAAACTTATCATCACAAAGTCATACACAATTTCATTTAATCAATTTCCCAGTTGAACGCTTCGGAATAATAACAGATACGCAATGGTATCGCACACAGCCCACCTTTAAAATCGAAGCTCTCTTGTACACATAGTGGCCTTCACTTAGCACCACTCATGTGACCTAGCTCAATTGTACACATAATTTTGGCTCTCTTGTACACATGGTGAACGCTTAGTACCACCCATGTGACCTAGCCAGTTTATCTCGTAGCTCTCTTGTCTACATGGTGTCCTTCACTTGGAACCACGCATGCGACCTAGCTACATATATCCCATTGCTGTCTTGTCTACATGGTGTACACATAGTATCACCCATGCGACCTAGCTACATTATAATGTCTCGTAACTCTCTTGTACACATGATGTGCACTGAGCACCATACATGTGACCTAGCTACATACCATCTGTATCATCCAATCTTTTCGAAGGTTCAACCGGGATTTCTATCTCTTTCTAATACTTGATTCCATACTTCCAATAGTCAATTATGATTCAAAAATCAACTTCAATATATAAAATATGCTGAAATATAAAAACATAATAAAGATAATGTATTATTTACATACAAACTTACATACTTTCTCATTTCCATGTCGAATTAATATTGAACATTTAAATCATCATAATTATACTTACTTTCAACTCCTCAGCAATCATAGTAAATATATCAATTTTACATTGAAACATGCATAAATTAATGCTAATTATACATATGAACTTACCTCGATACTAAAACGACCATTTTACCAACTTTCCCGATTTTCGATTTTTCTCCCGTTCAAGGTTCAAATCTCATTTTCTGGGATCTAAAACATCATATTTTACTTGTTTAATTAATGTAATATTCAAAACAGTCTTTAACTCAAACTTTGGCAAAATTACAATTTTGCCCCTAAACTTTTGCATATTTACACTTTTGCCCCTAGGCTCGGGAATTAAACTTCATCCCTTATTCTTATGTTTTATGACATTCTGATCATTTTTCCTTCTATGGAAACATCAAATTCTCACTCTAACACATAGTTATGAACAATAACAACTTTTACCGATTAAGCCGGTTTTACTCATTTTTGCTTAAAACCGCTTAGCAAAAGTTGTTTAACATAATTTCAGCCTTCATATTCTATCATAAAACATCAAAATAAACATATTTCACCTATGGGTATTTTTCCAAATATGAACCCTAGCTTAAATTATTACTCGAATAAGCTTAATCAAGTTACCGAGGTTTCAAAAACTTAAAGAACTTGAAAAACGGGGCTAGGACGGACTTACTATTGAGCTTGAAAAGCTTGAAAACCATAGACATGGCTTCCCCCATGCTAATTTCGGCCTCCATAAAAAAGATAAGTCAATTTTGGCTTTATTTTCCCTTTTTATTTCTTTTAATTACCAAATGACTAAAATGCCCTTAAGGACTTTCTTTAAAATTTTGTCCTATTCATGCCCATTTTTGTCCAAACGAAATATAATGATCTAATTACCATTTAAGGACCTCCTCTTTAAAACCCCATTTCAATCAAGTACTTATGAATTAGAACACATATTTTGCAACTTTTGTAATTTAGTCCTAAAAGTCCAATTAAGCAGTTTATCAGTAAAATTTCTTAACGATATTTTTACACAATATTTTAATCAATAAATAAACCTTAAAACTTAATCGGAATAAATTTTTCAACTTCGAATTTGTGGTTTTAAAACCATTATTCCGTTTAGGCCCTAAATCAGACTGTTACAACAACTTCTGCAAATAAGCCCTAATAGGCAGATTAAACATGCAATCTATAAAATTTCTTATCAATACTCTAACACATGCATCTAATCACTCGGTAAATCATAAAAATTAATCGAAATAAACTTTTCTATCTCAGATTTGTGGTTTCACAACCACTATTCCATTTAGCCCCTATTTTGAGATGTTACATTTCTCCCCCCTTTAGGGATTTTCGTCCCCGAAAATCTTACCAGTAAAAAGATTCAATATCTTTTCTCAAAATTTCTTAAACATCTCCAAACAAATTTTCTTCAAAGCAGTACTTTCAAAATCAGCCCACTATCAAATTGAAATCCAATGTAACTAAGTTTCAACTCTGTATGACCTCTATATTAATCGAAAACTATTTCCAATTCTCACATTTGCTTTCACTTTTTTTTAACCAAAAACTCTGCATTCAGCTATTAATACAGCTCAATAATTATTCTTCTGTCTAGTTTTATCATTACTAAATCCACTTTATCTCATTCAGAATCAAAATTTATTTTTTTTTAAAAAAATCCAGCAATCATATACTTTAAGCATCATACCTGGATGAGTTAATTAACTAAGTCTAATCTTTCTTTAACTGTAACATTTCAGAGTTCAGAAAATCTTCATATTAACCTGACATCTTTCTGCAGCTGAGTTCATTTATTAAACCATTCTCAAATGCTATCACATTGTCAATTAATCTTATTGGAAGGGGGTGAGGCTGTAACACTTCTAACTTGCCTCTTATATATTCATGCATATAACTTATACAACCCTCATAGCTCTCTTGTCTACATGGTGTCCTTCAGCTAGAACCATGCATGCGACCTAGCTACATACCATCTGTATCATCCAATCTTTTCGAAGGTTCAACCGGGATTTCTCTCTCTTTCTAATACTTGATTCCATACTTCCAATAGTCAATTATGATTCAAAAATCAACTTCAATACATAAAATATGCTGAAATATAAAAACATAATAAAGATAATGTATTATTTACATACAAACTTACATACTTTCTCATTTCCATGTCGAATTAATATTGAACATTTAAATCATCATAATTATACTTACTTTCAACACCTCGGCAATCATAGTAAATATATCAATTTTACATTGAAACATGCATAAATTAATGCTTATTATACATATGAACTTACCTCGATACTAAAACGACCATTTTACCAACTTTCTCAATTTTCAATTTTTCTCCCATTCTAGGTTCAAATCTCATTTTCCGGGATCTAAAACATCATATTTTACTTGTTTAATTAATGTACTATTCAAAACGGTCCTTAACTCAAACTTTGGCAAAATTACAATTTTTCCCATAAACTTTTGCATATTTACACTTTTGCCCCTAGGCTCGGGAATTAAAATTCATCCCTTATTCTTATGTTTTATGACATGATGATAATTTTTACCTTCTATGGCAACATCAAATTCTCACTCTAACACATAGTTATGAACAATAACAACTTTTACCGATTAAGCCGTTTTACTCATTTTTGCTTAAAACCGCTTAGCAAAAGTTGTTTAACATAATTTCAGCCTTCATATTCTACCATAAAACATCAAAATAAACACATTTCACCTATGGGTATTTTTCCAAATATGAACCCTAGCTTAAATTATTACTAGAATAAGCTTAATCAAGTTATTGGGGTTCCAAAAACGTAAAGAACTTGAAAAACGGGGCTAGAACGGACTTACTATTGAGCTTGGAAAGCTTGAAAACCATAGCCATGGCTTCCCCCATGCTAATTTCGGCCTCCATGAAAAAGATGAGTCAATTTTGGCTTTATTTTTCTTTTTATTTCTTTTAATTATCAAATGACTAAAATGCCCTTAAGGCCTTTCTTTAAAATTTTGTCCTATTCATGCCCATTTTTGTCCAAACGAAATATAATGGTCTAATTACCATTTAAGGACCTCCTCTTTAAAACCCCATTTCAATCAAGTACTTATGAATTAGAACACATATTTTGCAACTTTTGTAATTTAGTCCTAAAAGTCCAATTAAGCAGTTTATCAGTAAAATTTCTTAACGATATTTTTATACAATATTTTAATCAATAAATAAACCTTAAAACTTAATCGGAATAAATTTTTCGACTTCGAATTTGTGGTTCCAAAACCATCGTTCCGTTTAGGCCCTAAATCAGGCTGTTACAGCAACTTCTGCAAATAAGCCCTAATAGGCAGATTAAACATGCAATCTTTAAAATTTCTTATCAATACTCTAACACATGCATTTAATCACTCGGTAAATCATAAAAATTAATCGAAATAAACTTTTCTATCTCAGATTTGTAGTTTCGAAACCACTATTCCATTTAGGCCCTATTTTGAGATGTTACATAGGCCATTGTATTAAAATCCTCTGCTTCACAGCATTCTCTTATGTAACACACTCACATAGAGTAATCTCCCTAACTACAACACCAACACGCCTATTCAAAAGGAATGAAAAACAAATGAAATGAACTTACAGACTTACCAAGATGAATAATGAACAACCGAAACACTAAACCCCAACGATTAAAATGATCGATTGGTTGAACATAATAGAGGGAAAGTAATGCAAAAAAAAATAGCAGGGAAAAGATGGGAAAAGAGAAAAAAGAAAAAAAATGTTAGAATGCCAGAAAGAAAGGAGGATTTTTTTGGGAAAAAGAAATTAAAATAATTAAATGTAAAAGTAAAACACCCAAAATCCCAACTCCCAACTCCCCACTAACCAAGGTATCCCACTAAAATCGACATCAGATTCTCATCCAACAATCTCAGAGTTTCAGTCCCACCGAACCTCTACTACTGAATTGACACACACTCACAAAAGCAAAAACAACATCTTCGCTTACACAAGGATTCAAACACAAGACCCTGAGGCAAGCTAACACCTCACCACTTGAACCAGCAGGCTCATTCTGATATGAATTCACTGATAATATAACATAAGCCCACCCAATAGGGACAAGGTGAGGATAAAAATAATAGAATTTTCAAAAAATGGGACTTGAATCCAAGACCTTAAACACTCACCTAGAACACATAGCCATTAATGCAGACACTCATTTATATCAAAATTCACAAAAAAAAAATTAAATAATTCAGGGCGTTACAACTCTACCCCCCGAAAGAAATTCAACCTCGAAATTTTCCTGATTCAAACAGATAAAGATAATATTGACGCATCAAATCCTCAGGTTCCTACGTGGCTTCCTCAGTGTCGTGATTCTGCCACAGAACCTTAACTAATAGAATAGACTTCCTCCACATAATCTTTACGTGTTGATCCAAAATCTGAATCAGTTCCTTCTCAAATATCAAATCCAATCTAGCATTGATCTCCTCAACAGGAACAACGTGAGATGGATCAGACCGATACTGCCTCAACATAGAATGTGGAATACGTCATGGATATGGTCCAACTCTAGAGGTAGCTCTAACTAATAAGCAATCAACCCCACACGCTTTAGAATCCGATACAGCCCAATGAACCTAAGGCTCAACTTGCCCTTAAGTCCGAACCGTATAACTTTCTTCCTGTAACGCCCCGTACGCGAGACCGTTGCTGGAGTCGAACACGAGGTGTTAACAGACTTAATTCATTGCTTAAACAACTCAAACAATTTAATTTTAAAATTTCTAGTCCAGCTAGCAATCTGCATCACAGTCGCTTAAAAATTCATATCTCGAGTTTCGAAACTCAAAATCCTATTCCGTAAATTTTCCCTAAAACTAGACTCATATATATATTTACTAATTGTTTTCTAGAATTTTTGGCTGGGCCAATTAGTACAGTTTATTAGTTAAATTCTCCCCTATTTCAGGGTTCGACTGCTCTAACCTCTGTGTATTACGAATCAGATATCTCTCTGTACAGAATTTCAATGACTATGAGATTTGTTTCTATTAAAACTATACTCAATAAGGATTATAACCATATAAATTACAAAGTACAACACCTAATTATTTTTATAAAATTTATGGTGAATTTATAAATTTGAAACAGGGGATCCAGAAATCGCTCTGGCCCTATTTCACTAAAACTCAGATATCTTATAAAATACAAAACCTTTACCTGCTTTTCTTATTCCATATGAAAATAGACACAATGAGCTTTAATTTCATATATTATTCACTATCAAACCATGTCTCTACAATTTTTTGTGATTTTTTCAAAATCACATTATTTCTGATACTTGAATCCGTTTTTAAGTTACTTTCACATTTTTCATAATTTTCATGTGATAGTTACTACTTAATCATACATACTATTAATCATGTATATCATCAGCCATTCTATTAGCTAATCACTAGAAAATATTTACACATCATTCATTGATCATATCATATCAAAAGAAACCAAGTTCCTATACATGCCATACACAAAACGAAACGTCTAACTATACCAATGTAATTTCTTCGATAGTGTGATCGGGTCTCCGATGTTTCCTTCGATCCCCGAGTGGCTTGATAAAAACTATAAGAAAAAGAAAATAAGAGAGCAAGCACTAGGCTTAGTAAGCTTACAAGCAAATAAATTACAACATTCAACATAATGAATATATATACATCAAGTCACCTAGCCTCATAAACTTTCTTTACTTCTCATTTTCTACCTTCTTCTTTACTCACTTACCTTCTTTCTTACCTGACCTTTCACTATTCATAAATATAATCTACCTTCCATTTTTGCTGATAATTCACTATGATTTAACATATACAATGATCCGTTGAACCACTCGAATACTAAGGATACTAGGGTCGTTCCTGTCTATCAATATCCTGCCAATGCCATGTCTTTGACATGGACTTATATGAATTATTCCTGTCTCCAATGCCATATTTATATATATAATATGGGCTTACATGGCTCATTCCTGTCTCCAAAGCCATATATCTGATATGGACTTACATGGCTCATTTCTATCCTGTCCTGTCAACCCCAATATCCTAATATTCCTAAGGTTCAAACGGGGCTTCCTAATGTTTTTTCTCTGCTACTTCGCTTTTAATTCGACTTTAAATATTCTAAAAAAAATAAGTATATAAATGCTGGAAATTAACAATAATAATGTAAAATATAAGAATATTACATTTATTTACTGTAAACTTACCTCGATACAAAATGTGACTAAACTTTACAATTTAGTCCTTTACTTTTTCTTTTCCCCGATCTACTCCTGAATTTCGTTCTTCTTGATCTATAATAACAAATTTAACTTATTTAATATTCATATTTATCAAACAGTCCTTTACTCAAACTTTGGAAAAATTACATTTTTAGCCCTAAACTTTTGCATATTTACACTTTTACCCCAAATCTCGTAAATTAAACTTCAACCTATTTTCTTATGTTTTATGACATGCTGATCATTTTTTCCTTCTATGGAAGCACCAAATTCATACTCTAACATGCACTTATGACTATTAGGTATTTTACCGATTAAGCCATTTTACTCGTTTTTACGTAAAACCGAGCAGCACAAGTTGTCTAACATAATCTAAGACTTCATATTATATCATTAAACATCAAAATAAACACTTTTCACCTATGGGTATTTTTCCAAATATGAACCCTAACTTAAATTATTGCTAGCATAAGCTTTATCGAGCTACCGGGATCTCAAAAACGTAAAAATCATTAAAAACGGGGCTTGGAATCACTTACTATGAAGCTTGAAAGTTGAAGAAACCCTAGCTATGGAGAGAACAAAATTTGGCAGCAACTTATGGAGAAGATGATCATTTTTGTGTTATTTTTCCCATTTTATTTCATTTAATATCCAAATGACCAAAATGCCCCTCCATACTAAACTTTTAAAAATTCCTTCCATGTCCTAATTTTGTCCATAAACTTAAAATTGGTTAAATTTCTATTTAAGACCTCCTAATTAATATTTCAAAGCAATTTCATACTAGAAACTTCTAGAATGCAAGTTTTGCAACTTATTCGATTTAGTCCCTAACTTCAAATTAAGCATTTTATGCATAGAATTTCATCACGAAATTTTCGCACAATCATGTAATCATATCATGAACCTCAAAATAATAATAAAATAAATTTTTTTACCTCGAATTTGTGGTTTCGTAACCACTGTTCCGTTTAGGCCCTATTTTGGGATGTTACACTTCCACAGAGATACCTTAAGAAAGACAAAGTCACCTACAGAGTACTCGATATCCCTCTTTTTCAGATCTACATAAGACTTCTTTCTATCAGAAGCCGGCTTAAGATGATCCCAAATTAATCTGACTTTGTCTTTTGTCTCGGAAACCAACTCAGGACCCAAAACTCATTGTTCACCCAACTCAGTCTAACACAGTGGAGTACGACATTTACGACCATACAGAGCCTCGTAAGGTGCCATCTGGGTGCTAGATTGAAAACTATTATTATAGGTTAACTTAGCTAAAGGCAAAAAATCCTCCCAGCTCCCTTGGAAATCAATCACACAACTTCAAAACATATCTTCTAATATCTGAATTGCCCTTTCAGATTGACCATCGGTCTGAGGATGGAACGCAGTACTGAAGTCTAATCTCGAACCCAGAGTTTCATGAAGTTTTTTCCAAAACCAAGAAGTGAAGCGAGGATCCCTATTAGAAATTATCGAAACTAGAACTCCGTGAAGTCTCACAATCTCAGAAATGTACAGTTTTGCCAACTTCTATAGTGAGCAGTCTGTCCGAACTGGAATGAAATGAGCGGACTTGGTCAACAGGTCCATGATGACCCAAACAGAATCCTTCTTAGTAGGTGTTAAAGGCAACCCACTAACGAAGTCCATAGTCACACGCTCTCATTTCCATAAAGGAATCTTAACGGATTGGAGCAAACCCGAAGGCAACTAGTGCTTAGCCTTAACTTGCTGGCACGTTAGACAACGAACAACGAAATATGTTACCTCACATTTCAAACTCGACCACCAGTACAGTTCATAGAGGTCTTGATACATCTTATTTCTACAGGGATGTATAACATAAGGGCTACTATGCGCTTCCTTCAGAATCGACTATCTCAAATTGGAATCGTTCAGTACACAAACCCATCCTCAGAAACACAGAACCCCATCATTATACAGCCCTAAATCAGACGTACTGCCACTTTGAACTTGATGGAAATGCAAAACTAGAGAATCATCCCCCAACTATTTTTCCTGAATCTGATCAATCCAGGTCAACTTAACTTGCAACTCAGCTAATGGACTCCCATCTTCAAACAAATTTAGGTGAGCAAACATTGCCCTCAAATTACACATTGCTATACAACTAAGAGCATCGGCCACCATATTGGCCTTACTGGGATGATACTCTATCGTGCAGTCATAATCTTTGAGTAGCTCAATCCATCTACACTGCCTAAGGTTCAACTCCTTTTGAGCAAAGAGGTACTTAAGGCTCTTGTGATCGGTGTAGATGATACACCTCTCACCATACAATTAGTGCCTCTAGAACTTTAAAGCAAAAAACACTGTAGCTAATTGGAGATTATGTGTCGAATAATTTTCCTCATGTGACTTAAGCTATCGAGACGCGTAAGCCACAACCTTACCATCTTGTATTAGAACACACCAAAATCCAACGTGTGACGCATCACTATAAACCACAGAATTTTTACCGAATTTAGGTTATATCATAATAGGAGCCTGAGTCAGAGCAGACTTGAGCTTCTCAAAGCTCGATTGTTGCGCATCAGTCCAGACAAAAGGAACATTCTATTGTAGAAGCTTAGTTAGAGGAGCTGTAATCAGTGAGAACCCCTCAATCGTCTATAATAACCTGCAATACCTAAAAAACTGTGGATCTCAGAAACATTCTTAGGCTGTTTCTAATCAAGTACAACCTCAATCTTTCTAGGATCAACTCGGATCCCCTCAGCAGAAACAAGTGCCTCATAAATGTTACTTCTCACAACCAGAACTCACATTTGCTCAACTTAACGTAGAGATGTTTCTCATGCAGTGTCTGAAGCACTACTCTAAGATGCTCATCATCCTCATTCTCGATCTTAAAGTACACCAGAATATCATTGGTAAAGACTATGATGAACTGATCCAAATATGACTGGAAAACCTAGTTTATCAGATCCATGAATGTAGCTAGAGCATTTGTCAAACCAAAGGGTATGACTAGGAACTCGTAGTGCCTATAACGAGTCCTAAAAGCCGTCTTATGAATATCAGCTTTCTTAACCCTAAGTTGATGATACCAAAAGCGGAGATCTATCTTGGAGAATACTGAAATCTTACGAAACTGATCAAACAAATCATCGATCCTTAAAAGTGGGTACTTATTCTTCACAATTAACTTGTTCAATTGTCTATAGTCGATACACATCCTCATGGTACTATCCTTTTTCTTCACAAACAAAACTGGTGCCCCCCACAGAGACATACTAGGACGGATGAATCCACAATCTAGAAGCTCTTGAAGCTGAGCCTTTAGCTTCATAAGCTCTTTCAGTGCCATTCGATATGGAGCGATGGACAGCAAAGCTGTAGCTGGTAGTAGCTCAATGCCAAACTCAGGTTCCCAATTCGGAGGTAAACCTAGTAACTCATTAAGAAATATGTCCGAAAATTTCCTCATTGTTCTGATGGTTTCAATAGAAGAGTCCCTAGAAATTGAAACACTTACAAAGGCCAGATATACTTCACACCCTTTCTGAACTAGTTTTTTGGCCACTAGAGCGAAGATTACGTTAGACAAGTAATCCTGACGCTCGTCAATCACAACAACTTTCACATCATCTTCAGTTCTCAGAACTACCCTTTTAGTTGCACAATCCAAGCTAATTCGGTGCTCCACCAGCCAGTCCATTCCCAGAATCAGATCAAATTCCCTAAACGATAGCTCTATTAGATTTTTCGAAAACACAATCGCTTGTACTTCCAGCGAAACATTCCTATACTGTTTGTTTACTCGAATTGATTGACCTAGTAGACTCAATACAGAAATCTCACCCAAAGTATTCTCAACAGGGATCCCCAAATTACCAGAGGTAGAACTAGCTATATAGGAGTGCGTTGACCCTATATCTATCAAAGCAGTATAAATGACATAAAAAATAAGAAGCGTACCTGTAATCACATCAGGGATGTCTCTATCCTCTCGGTGTCAAGCAGCATAAACTAGTGCAGGCTGCCTCACCTCAGTCTGATTAGCACCTCTGCCTGGTGCTCTCTGTCTTCTACCTAAACCATTACCACCTCTGACCGAACCACGACCCTTAGACGGCTACTGTACTGCCCTCTACAGTTGAACAAAACCTTAAATTGAAGCTTGCATTTGATTAGAACACTGTGGAAACTCTCTAATACGATGCTCTAATGACCCACAATGCAGACATGCTCCCAATCTCCTCCAACACTCATCCAGATGGCGCCTACCACCATCACTACATGGCTGAACCCCTATAGGAGCAATTGGAACTACCACTCTAAAAGACCCATCATATCTGGCCCATTTCTTAGGCCTCTAAGAAGAATTAGAGGGCTTCAAATCCCTCTTATTCATTTCTCTCTCTCGATCTTTATTTTGGCGTTCATTGCGCTTAACCTTTTTGGTGATCTTCGCCTTATCCACTAGAACGGTGAACTCTCGTTCTCTCTACTGAGAAATCAAAACCCTCACACTATCTTTTAAACCATCTTTAAAATGAACACACTTCTCATATTCAGACGCCACTATGCCTCAAGCTTAGCGACTCAATCTCAATAATTTGGCCTCATACTCAGCCACAGTCCTATAACCTTGCGTGAGATTCATGAACTCACACCTACAAGCATCTACATAGATCACACCCACATACTTCACCTGGAAAGCTGTAATAGCCCATTTTTCGGTGAGATCGGAATAATGGTTTCAGGACCACAAATCTAAGCCAAGAAAATAAAATTTATTTTTATTTTAATATATGGTCCATATTATGATAGACATGTCATGTGGAAATTTTGATAATAAAATTTTATCGATTATGTGCTTAATTACGAGAAGGACCAAATCGCATAAAATGTAAAAGTTGAATTCACGTAGCTATAAGGATTAAATAGCCATGGAATTCAAAAATTGAGGTCCTTATATGGTAATTAGACCATTAAATAAAGTATGTAGATATTTTGGTGACTCATCCATGTAAATTTAGTAAAAGGGCAAGGACTAAATTGGAAAATGAAAATATTTAATTAATTAAAATATGATAAAATCATCTTCTTGCCCAAAAATACATGGAAACCCTAGGAGAGAGAGAAAAAACTTTCATGGCCAAATTGGGTAAGTTTCCTTAGCCCGTTTTTAGTAATTTTGATATTTTTAAAATCGGGATAGCTTAATCTATCTATTTAGGGATCAATTTGAGAAGTTATCAAAGTATGGAAAATGGGTCATGGATTTATATGCTAAAAATTAGAAATTTATGGTAGAAAATGAAAGGTTGTTGATAGATAAACAACTTTTACAAAGTGATTTTTGATGAAAACATGATTTAGGGACTAAAATGTAAAGTTGTGAAATTGAAGAAAAATGCTAAATTTTTATGAATACAGGTGCTGTAAATTTTGCAATGGTATTTTTTTAGGCTTGAAGTATGGAATAAATTGCATAAATTTTATTTTTCGAGCCTAGGGACAAAATGGAAATTTATGGAAAAGTTAGGGGCAAAATGGTAATTTTACCTAGGATAAAAATTGAGTCCACTTGATTATAAAATATTATAAATTGATGTTAAATTTCTTGTATAGATCTGAATAGACCAAATTCGAAGTTAGAACAAGGAAAGAGAAAAATGTTGGATTAGTAGATTTTATGTATACGAACATTGTTGAGTTAAGTTCATGTAACTAAATTGTATATGTTTTTATGCTTGAATTAAATGTTGTGTTTGTGAATTGTATAAATGTCATAAATATGTGAAATAATCACATACTCGTTAAAGCCCGATAAATGAAAGTACCCGATCAATTATAATGCCCGACAAATGATAAATGATAAAAATGTTAATGTTATGCTTGAGTTGAATATGAACATTTGAATTGCATAAATGTATAAATATATGAGATTGACTACATGCTTGATAATGCTTGAAAGATGCTAAATTTCGTATGACAATGTTACTTAATATGCTTGAAATGGATGTGGAATGTGTTATTTTAATTATATGAATGTTATGGATGTATGGAATAATCACATGCCCGATAATGCTAGAGAAAAATGTTTAAATCCCGGTTAAATAAATGGAAAATTTGATGGATATGTGATTTCCTGAAATGAATGAGGTCATGTATTTGTTGCGGACGGGATTTAACCTAGACGGGTAATCCAGATCAAGCTCTTTAGAGCATATGTCATAAAAATATTTACCCTGGACTGGTAATCCTGTTGTATACATGTGTGGCTGAGAGTGTACTCTCTGATATAGTACCCTATGGGTACCATTCAACATGAGGTGACAAATTCAGATTCATACACCTTGAGTGTACTACCTACATATCCATCAATATTTCAGATAAATTCAACGGGTAAAAGTTCTTGACATGAAAAGATATGAATTAGAAATGAGTTATTACACATATTGACCTGAAATACATGAAAATGATGTTACGTGAAAAATGATATATGGAAATATGAAATGATGATATTGTAAATGGAATTTATTTGATGAGCATGTATATCCTTGATTCTAGACTTGTACACCTTGAATGTACTAATTGTGACCTTGATATTTCGAGTAATAGGGGTAAAGTTCTGATATGAAATGATTTGAACTTAAGATGAACTATTATGAAATTATACTTGTAATATAAAGAGATGATTTATACATGTTAAATGAATACATGTTGTGGAAAGCATATGTGCATGGAAACTTGATTGTTGTTGAGCCCATATATATTTGTGATGTTGTTATGGATTATATGACTAACAAAGGTAATGAGGATATGTGTAGGGCTCGAGGCCAAATTGATTGAATAAGCCTTACATAGTTACCTCAAAATAGAATGAATGGTAAGTTAAGTACCATGTTATATGAACTTACTAAGCGTTATATGCTTACTTAGTTTTATTTCCCTGTTTTATAGTAAATCAAAAGCTCATTGGATTGGAAGCTTGGCGGAGATCACTCATACTATCCATCGGCCCATTTCGATACAATACAGTAAATCAATTATTGTAACAGCCCGTTTTAGGTCAAATTAGAACAGTGGTTTCGGGACCACAAATCTAAAGTAGAAATATTTATTTTATTATTTCTTTAAGGTCTACAGCATGATAGAAAAATTGTGTGAAAATTTCATTAAGAAATTTTATCGATTGAGTGCTCAATTTGACTAGAAGGACTAAATTGCAATAGGTGCAAAATTTGAGTTCTATAAGTTAAAGGAGTCTAATTGCTATGAAATTTTAAATTTGAGGTCTTAAATGGTAATTAGACCATTATACTTTAGGATGGACAAAAATGGACATGGTTAGGTGAAATTTTAAAGTTATGCATTAAGGGTAAATTTGTAATTTAGCAAATAAAGACAAAATTAACTAAAATAAAAGTGTCCATCTTCTTTAATTTTGTCCCCCATAGTCAAAATTTTCAAGGAACCATAGCTAGGGTTCGGCCAACTTTCAAGCTCGATTATAAGTCTATTCTTGTCCCATTTTTAATGATTTTTATATTTTCGAGATCGTTGTAACTTGCTCTAGCTATTTCAAAGACTAATTTGAAAGAAAGTTGAAGTCTAAAATTTTACTCATGTTGAATATGTTTGTATTTTGATGTTTGATGGTAGAAAATGCATGTTTGTTGTTCAATAAACAATATTTGTAAAGTGATTTTTGATGAAAACATGAAATAGGGACTTATTTGTAAAAGGCCATAAAATGTGTAGAAAAGTGTGAATAAATGAAAATTTTGGGATATTATGAGTACAAGTAATATTTGGCTAGGCTTGGGTTGTGATGAAATTGAAAGAAATTCATTTTACGAGCCTAGGGACTAAATTGTAAAATGTTAAAATGTTAGGGGCAAAAATGTAATTTTTGTCATAATGTGGTTTTGGACTATATTGAATAATGTGATGATTAAATAAGTTAAATGTGTTATTATAGATCAAGAAAAACAAAGTTCGAGTGTAGATCGGGGGAAAAATAAAGTAATTGATGAATAGATCCTTTTCATCGTTTTTGTAACCGAGGTAAGTTTGTATGTAAATTAGCTTTATTATAATTGTATTTTAAATGCTTTAAATTTGATGTGAATTGTGTAAATGACTCAACGGACATGTTCGATGACGTTTTGGCAAGCAAGAAATCTCAATCGAACCTTAGGAATAGATTAGGATACAAGTGACATGTCACTAGGGTATTATGTTATGTGATCCGGGTACTAGTCCTGTACGTCCTACCGGTGGCTGAGTATATCGGCATAGGTTGCGGTTACTTGACAGCTTGTGTGAGTAGCACCGTGTAGCTACGTCTTGACTAACAGCTTGTGTGAGTAGGCCTATTGATGGCTCGAGAGCTAACATATATGTGTTATGAGATAGAGGTAGCAATGGCTACATATGTGACACCTTGTGTGTAAGGTTTCCCGAGTATCCAATATTGTTATTCCGAGTGGTTCATTGGGTATGTCAAAGACGAGAATAAGTATGAATGTGCATAAAACTTATGATTATTAAATTCTCGAAATGATGAACTCAAGGTAAGTTTATGATGGAATGAACTATGGTTATGAGATTATGGTAAATTATACCGTCTTATATTTATTACTTGAATGTTAAATGTATGGTAAGATTTCTTATTTCTTTCATACAAGCTTACTAATCTATATAGCTTACTCCGTTTTACTTTCCATGTTTTATAGTGTCACCAAGCTAGCTCGAATTAGAGATCGTCAGAGATCGCATCACACTATCAAACTGTCATTTTGGGTATCGATGATCTTAATATTTTGAGTATATGGCATGCATAGGGACTTGGCCATTTTGTTATATGTTCATCATGATTTTCGCCAAATGTATTGGTTTGTAACAGTCAAAGGCTTGATTTGGTATTTGGCTATGTAAATTGGCTCATTTTGGTTAAATTGATTGTAAGTTCATATATATATATATATATATATGCAAGTATATGCTAATGTCCCTTTGATGATGTGGTTTATATTGATTTGCCAAATGTTGATTGTGGTTTAATGACTTGTTATAAAATGGATGAGTTTGGTTTATTAGTATGATGAATTATCTTGATAAGTTAATGCAAATTGGAAGTAGTCTTAGTGGTGTTTTGAATGTGAAATTGGTATGCTTGATTTAGCATATTGAAATATCTTGAGCATGATAGATGATGGTATTACATTGACATGTGTTGGCCATGATTGTGGATGTTTTGGTTGCCTAAGTACACCATGATCATGCCATTGAATTTTTGTATGTATATGTGTAAATGAGGGTGGCAAATGGCTTGGTAAATAGCATTTATTTTGTCCACACAAGTAGACACACGGGAATGTGTAACAGCCCGATTTTGGGCCCAGTCAGAATAGTGGTTTTGGGACCACTAATCTGAGGTCAGAGAAATCATATTTTATATTATTTTATGTGTTGTGGCATGATTATATGAAAGCATGAAAATTTTGGTGAATTAATTTTAGCAATTTCATGCTTAATTGTGAAAAAGGACTAAATCGCATAAAGTGCAAAAGTCTTATTTTGTTAGCTAAGGGTGTCAAATAGCTAGAGAACCAAAGTTGGGGATCTTTAAAAGGAAAATAGACCCCTTAGAAGCTGATGGTCTACCATAGGGGACAAGAAATTCAAATGGTCAAATGGGTAGGTGACTTAATGTATAATAAAATATTACCCTAGTGTGTAGCCATCATCATTTTCATTTCTTCCTTTGCTTCCACTGAAAATTTTAGAAAAAATAGGCTTTTTGGGAGCTTGAAATTTCAACAACTTGCAACCCTCACAAGTAAGTGATCTTGATGGTTTTTCTTGATGTTTTTTATACTTTTAGAACCCTTGTAACATGAGCTTTCAAATGAGGGGATCATTTTGCAAAATAGTTGAAATTCTAGGGTTTTACCATGAGTGTGTTCATGTTGTTTTTTGAAATTTTATGGAAGAATATGAGTTATGGTAGTGTAATAAACAATTTTTGTAAAGAGATTTCTTGTGAAAACCCTAAAAAGGATCATTTTTGCCTAAGTTGTAAAATAGGTGATAAATGTGTGAAATAATGAGAATTATGGGTTGCTCCTAGTGTAAAGAGTATTCGACTAGGCTTGATTAATGAGAAAATGTGATAAAAATCAATTTTTGGACCTAAGGGTAAAATGGTCATTTTGTAAAAGTCTAAAGGCAAAATGGTCATTTTTTCCAATTTTAAATTATTGAGTACCTAGATCGATAGAAAGATTAAATTTGCAAATTCTTATTATTATAGATCAAGAATTACAAAAATTTGGGCCTAGACCGGGAAAAAGCAAAGCTAGTGGACTAAACCGAGCTAGTCGCTTACATTTTGTATTCCGAGGTAAGTTGTATGTAAATAATACAACTACATTGTTATTGTATATGTTTGAATCAATATAGCATAAATTTCTTGTTTGTGGAAATGATTATGTGTGATGAATATTGAGATAGTAGAACTTTCGTTTGAACCCTAGGAAATAAATCGGATATTCATGCAATGACATTCAAGTTAATTGTGTGCTAGTGTAAGACATGTCTGGGACATGCATCGGCCACATTATGAGAGCCAGTGTAAGACCATGTTTGGAATATGGCATCGTCATAGAGACGAGAGCTAGTGTAAGACATGTCTGGGACATGCATCGGCTATGAGATGTGTCAGTGTAAGACCATATCTGGGACATGGCATCGGCACGTATAGAGGTGTCAGTGTAAGACCATGTCCGGGACATGGTGTCGGCCTCGATTACTATGGTCAGTGTAAGACCATGTTTAGGACATGGCATCGACTTGATGGATGAGCCAGTGTAAGAACATGTCTGGGACATGGCATCGGCATTATACCCTATGTTTGAGGCTTAGTAAATATCTGATAGCATTCCAAATGGTTCAACGGTGAGAGTTACAGTTTCAGTTAAACGAGAAAAGTATAAACATGTTGTGAGTAATACAGGTACCTAAATGAAATGCATGAGATGTGAGCATAGTATATGCTAAGTGAATTGTGTTGGATAGTGACAAGTAAGTTGTGCTTATGCCTATTCTAGTGTTATGAGCGTGATGATGATGAATGGTAAAGTTGTCGTTATATTTATTTTCATGCAACTTACTAAGTTTTATGCTTACCTTATTTCCTTCCATTTTCTTATAGTGCTACCTAATTAGTTCGTAGATCAACGGACGTCGGAGGCATCGATCACACTATCAATCGAAGCACTTGGTATAGTTAGATCCATTTATTTTGATTTTGGCATGTATAGGACCTTGACTTTATAATTTTGGTGTCATTGTTAATATGCCAAGTATGTTGGCTTATTTTAGCATTTTGATTCATTTTGTATAAGGCCACGGGAATGGTTAAAGTTGAACGTTGTTATATGAATACAAGAAGTCATTTCATGAATGGGTAATTTGTGGTTGTTTTAATAAGTATGAAATGTGTTAAGGCCTTAGATGTGGTTGTTGGATTGAGGAATCATATTATGATGATCTTTAGCATGATGGATGTTGTTATTTTGTGATTCAGGGTGGCAAAGAGCTTGGTAGATAGCCCCATATTGTCCACACGAGTAGGCACATGGGCGTGTGTCTAGGTCGTGTGTGACACACGGCCAGCCCCATGGGCGTGTTGTCCAGCCGTGTGTCCCCTACATGTAAAATTTGCAAGTCAAAATGCATGGTAGTAAACACACGGGCAGAGACACGATCGTGTGTCTCAGCCATGTGGAGGGCACGGCTTTTGGCCACGGGCGTGTGCCTTGGTCGTGTGCCCCTTATTAGATGCTGACATCAGAAACAGAATGTTAAGGTTTTTGGACACGGGCTAGGACACGGGCATGTCATGGCCGTGTGAGGGATACGAGCCATAGACACGGGCGTGTGTTAGGCCATGTGAACCCCTGTAGGTTTGAATTTAGAAATTAATTCACACGGGTATGGGACATGGGCGTGCCCCTAGATGGTTAGGCTGTGTGTGTTACACAGGCCATCAGCACGACCATGTTGTAATGATCACACGGGCGTGTTGCCCTTCCACACGGGCGTGTGCCCTGTTTCAAGGGTCATGTTTATTAAGTCAGTTTAAGGACCCGAGTTGGTTCCGAATGGTTTCCAATGAGAGTTTGAGGCCTCGTAGGCTCACATTAAGGAGTTTAAACAAGGTTCGAAAAAGTTTTAAGTTTGATCAAGTCTTGGTGACTCGGAAATGATTGTATGCATGTAGTTAACCATGGTAATGCCTCGTGACCGGTCACGGCCTCGGACTCGGGTAAGGGGTGTTACAGCATGTGTCTAGGCTGTGTGTGACACACGGCCTGTTCCATGGGCATGTGTTTTGGCCGTGTGTCCCCTGCACCTAAATTTTGAGAAACAGATCACTCAGAATTGAGCACACAGGTAGAGACACGGGCGTGTGTCTCAGCCGTGTGAGGGACACGGGCTCAAGGACGGGCGTATGTGCTAGCTATGTGAAGTTTGCACCTATTTTATGAAAATTTAATTAACTACACGGGCATATGACTTGGCTGTGTGACTTTAATTTGTTCATGCCTTGTAAAACAGATAGTTACACGGGTTAGGGACACGGGCGTGTGTGACCACACAGCCTGCCCACACGGGTGTGTCCCAAACGACACGGGCATGTGATCCCTGTTTATAGCAAAAAAAAAAATTTAAGTTTTGTAAAAAACCACTTCGAAGCATGTTTTGGGCCTAGTAGGCTCGTATTAGGGACTTTATGATTGAATACGAATGGTTTTAATTTGGATGCAATTTATGACTCGAAATTGTATGATTGTTTGCGATGTAAGTCTGGTAATGCCTCGTAACCTTGTTTCGGCGTAAAATACAGGTGAGGGTTGTAACATTTATGGTTGTAATGGCATGTATAAGATATATTGGCCATATTGGCATGAAAATGTAAATGATACTTGTAATCTAGCCATTGGAATGACTAGTAATGGTTTGTTTTGACATATTTGTAATGTCATACTATGCTAACTACATGTGTGTTAAGTAGTTGATCTATTATGTCTAACATATGGACCATAGACTAATGCAAGATTATGAATAGGTATGCATGTAATGGTATGCCATGTTGAATGATAGAGTTTGCTTAACTTGAATGCTTGAAATGGTTGGTATTTGGATGTGAGTTTAAGTGCAGGTCATTGGTGTGATTTTAGGTGAGAAATGAAGCTAGAAATGGCTTTATTTTGTCCACACGGGCGTGTGGTCCCGCCGTGTGGTTGACACGGCCCTAAACACGAGCGTGTGAAAACTGCACCTAAAATTCAAAAATAAAATTCGCCACATGAGCGTGTGACTTGGCCGTGTGACTTCAATTTCTTCATGCCTTAAAAGTTAAAGAGTTACATGGGTTAGGGACACGGACACGTGTAGTACACGGCCCGATGACACAGACGTGTCTCTAAACCACACGAGCGTGTGAGCCCTGCATCCTTGGAAATTCTTGAAATGTCGTGAAAAATTTTATGAGTATTCGATTAAGTCCCAATTTGATTGTAATGCTCGTATTGGGCCTCGAGGGTCCAATTAAAGGACGTTTTGAATGATTAAAGGACGTTTTGAATGATCTCTGTAATTGAATAGAAATTTATGTAAATAAATTGTAAAGTGTTCTGAATGTTTCGGTAATGCTCCGAAACCCTATTTCGACGACGGATACAAGTTAGGGGTGTTACATTTAGTGGCATCAGAGCTGCGGTTTAGTCGATTCTCGAATTGAACGTAGCGTATGTGGAGTCTAGAAATGCATGCCATTATATAACCTGTGATAGTGTGATATCTCCCGACTCTGATGAAAATTGTTTTGCAAATAGACAGAGATGCTTTCCTACTGAGCTAATTCTGTTACTGCTGAAAGTGATTCACACGTGCCTAAGTAAAAAATGTTACTTATGATAAAAAGGGGACTTCTAAAGGTATGAAATAAATGTTTTATAATAGACATGTTAATGATAAATGTTAAGTGATATGTGTGTGTATTTATGAAAGTTGAATTTTGAGGCTTACGATCTCCACCCCTTTCCAGTATAGTTTTATACGATGAAATTCATAAGATTTATATGGATTAAACTCATAAGTGTGAAAGAAGAGTTAAAAGACTGAATGAATAATGATGTAGTCAGAATGAGAATAGGTTAGTAAGTAAAGGCGGTATTAAAAAGAGATATCAGATTTTTCTGAAAACTATTCTAAATATGTGATGTCATTGTTAAGGAAGAAGTTATTCATGAGTAAACGACTTATCCAGATATGATATTTATAGAACGGATTAGCCAAAAAAATTTCTTCTGAATTGACTCTTTCAGTGGACTGAATAATGTAAAATTTTTGATGACTTAATTAGTCAGTAGAATATGATGAAATTGCAAATATATTTGAAGGCAACTGTTATAATTGAGTATATTACAGCAACATCTCCTGGGTACTCTATAAGTTCTGTTATTCTCAGAGGCATATGAAATTGTTCATGTTCAAATGCAATATTTGTCGTATTGAAAGTCTAGTAAATCATGATAGATGGAATTATTGTAAGTCATGTTAATTTATGAGCGGTATTGCTCTACCTTACTTGGGTTTTCTAATTCATCATGATTGATATAAGATTTGAGGATAAGATTCTTATGATGTTATTTTCTATTACTACTGATTAAAGCCCTAAATTGCGAATGTGCAAGTTATATTTTCTTAATCACAGTTGTTTCTACTGAGTATGCGTGATATTACTCTTCTGAATTTTCTCTGAGATATCATTAATCTCTTTATTATGTAAACACGGGTTATTTGTAAAAGATATTCTTTGATCAGAGGTAATTACATTTACTACCATTATAAAAATTGACTCGATCATGAGGTATGGTGATAGAGATCACAGATTATAGAAACTGTATTACTGCATTGATCATTATTGGGGCCACTTTCGGTTTCCCTCTTTTAAGTTGAAATACACTATTGATGCTAAAGTGTTGCTTTATCTATACAGTTGAAATGTCAGTCATATTATTCACAATGGTTTTAAATCCATCTGATGGTTGTGGCTTTGGAAAAACTCAAAGCTTCAATGTAATAATTGAAATAGCTATATTGACGACATAGTTATTACCTAAAAAAATGTAAGATCTGAATGGACTAACAAATGTTAGTAAAGTTTTAACTGGTTGGAAGCTTCATTGATCAAAGTATTAATTCCGGTTTAGCCTGAATTAGGTAAGGAATTTTTTATTACAATACTGCACTATTAAACAGGATTAGACTGTGTTTTAATACAGTAAGGCAAGGTAATAGCCTGTACTTTCAGACAGTTAAAAACCATATGGAAAGAGTTACTTGAAGCATGATCTAGAATTGACAGTTATTGTTTTTGTATTGAAATCTGACAACATTACTTGTTTGGTGAAAAATGTCATATATTCACCAATTATAAAAGTTTAAAGTATCTGATGTTGCTAAAAGATGAGATAGCGTATATGGTTTGAAATGTTGAAAGATTATGATTTGATAATTGAATATCACTCGAAAAGAGCAAATGTGGTTACAGATATTCTGAGTAGAAAATCTCTGTATACTTTGCAAGCCATGGATATCGATTATAATTGTCTGATAATAGCTCAATTTTTGCTGAGTATAGAGCTAAACTGATGGTTTTATGATAGATCAGTAAAACTCAAAAAATTAATAATGGGTTGTAAGTTAAATAAATATAGTGTGAAATAATTTCTGATTCAGAATTTCAGAATAGATCTGATAAATGTTTGTTATTCAGAGACAGAGTCTGTGTACGAAAGAATTTGGAGTTTATACAGAAAAGTTTACATGAATGACCATAGTGGTACTATGTCTGTTTATCTGGGGAATGATAAAATGTATAATGATTTGAAAAAGATGTATTAGTAGCTCGGAATGAAATGTAGTATTTCTGAATTTGTGTTTAAATGTTGGATGTATCAGCAAGATAAGGATGAAACTTTTAGGATGATTATAGCCAGCGAAGATACCGAAGTGGAAATGAGACAAAGTTATTATGAATTTTATATTGGGATTATCTTTGTCTATGAAAAAGAAAGATACTATTTGAGTGATCGTCGATTGTTTGACGAAGCCTGCATATTCCATCCTGGTATGAGTAGATTTCCCACTTGATAGATTACTCGAATGATCTGTTTTTGAGATTGTCAGATTATATGATGTGCTAGCTTCTATTATTTCTAATAGAGATCTACAGCTCATATTCCGATTTTGAAACAAGTTACAAGAAACTCTGGGTATATGGTTACATTTTAGTACCGTGTTTTATTTTCAGACAGATGATCAATCTGAACATATGATTCAAAAGTTGGAAGATATGCTTTGATGTTGTGTGCTTGAAGTTGAAGGTGACTGGGAAATATATTTGCCTCTGGTTGAATTTGCTTATTATAACAGTTAACCGCCAAGTATAAAATTGTACCATATGAGGTTTTATATGGTCACAAGTGCAAAACTCCATAGTTTTGACTGAGCTCTGTAAGCAAAGATATATGTAGTAAGTTTGATTCTTTGAAACTGAAGAAAGATGAAAATGATCTGAGACAGTTTAAAAGCAGTATTTAATTTTCAAAAATCCGATGTGGATCTAAAAGGAAAAGAAATAGAGTTTCAGATTGGCGACAAAATATTTTTGAAAGTTTTGCCATGGAAGAAAGTTCTCCGGTTTGGCAGTAAAGGTAAATTAATTTTGTGGTTTAATGGGTCATATGAGATCATTGAAAAGAATTAGACCTGTCGCGTATTGATTAGTATTATTATCAGAGTTCTACAGAATTCACAATATGTTTATGAGTATATGTGTTATGACAATATCGATCAGACCCATCATCTGTTATTATTTGGATAAATGTTAAATTCAGCTTGACACAGCTTACAGTGAGCGACTCGTTGAAATTTTGGCATGTGAAGTGAAAGAAATGAAAAATATAAAGGTAGCTTTAGTAAAAGTTTTCTGACAATAACATGATATGGAAGAAGCTACCTAGGAACTGGAGGAAACTATGAGAAAATAATGTCTAAATCTCTTTACGGGTAAAATATTCGAGGATGAAAATTTCTTAAGGGGGAGAGATGTAACAGCCCATTTTTCGGTGAGATCGGAACAGTAGTTTCGGGAACACAAATTTTAGCTAAAAAAATAAATTTTATTTTTATTTTCTCGAAAGAGTTTTCACGTAAAATCCGTGTGTATTTATTCTTTTTTTATTTTAAGATCGCTTTATACTACCATTATCGATGTTTATTTTCACAAAAATACGAGAGAGAAACAAACCTATGACTGTTTTGGAAACTATTAATTAATGATTTTGGAAAAAGTAACAATAAATAAGCAATTGAAATTTATCATATAACTTATTTAATTTATTTTAAATTTTAATCAAACAACAATTACTAAATTATATTCAAGAAAAAGCAAATTTTTTTTCCTGAAATAACGATAAAACGATCCTAATTATAAACTTTTGAGGGATCCCATACGTAAATTAACCAAATTAAATGTGGTTAGTAATGTTGCTCCTGCGTTCTTTTTTGGATTTTTGATATGTTCTTGATACTTACGTTTTCGATTTTTAATCTAAGTTTGAGTTTATTTTGATATTCTATTTTATAATTTTTTTGGAGATTATTTAGTAATATTTAAAAAAATTATATTTTTTTAATTCTAATAAATAAAGGTAATCGATAATTTTTATATAATATTTTTAAAAAAATACTTTTATTTAGATTGCGCTTCAGGTTGTGTTAAAATATAAGTTTATTTTCAAACGTCTAGAATCCTAAGTCAAATTTACTACTTGAACAAACTTTACGATCCTCTTTCGCACTCACCCATATCATTTGGTAGACAGAAGAGAGCGGAAGGATGGAACAAGACCATAAGTTGTCCAAGTTGTTGATTTGACTTAGAGCTCTAGACATTCGGAAAGAAACTTGAATTTTGACACAACCTGAAATGTAACCGAATCCAAGTCAGATAAAACAATTAAAATAAATAACTAAAATAAAAAAATAGAACAATAAATCAAATATTAGAAAATTAAAGAAAAAAAATAAAGAAATAGATGGAAAATATAGAACGTGGCATTTATATAGACTGGTTAAATAAATCTAAATAAAACTCTTAAATATATTAGAACTCTAATTAGCCTATACAAGAAGTAGTTTTAAACTAAATTTTCTTTAGATATAAAACTCCTAAATAACTTAAAATATTTAATAATTATAAAAAATTTAGAAAAACATAATAAAATAATAAGAACTGATAAATACAATATTGAGCTCATATATAATAAAAATTAAGCCTGAAACCCAAATTCAAATTCCCTGTCCTGAAATTCTACTCGCACAATCTTCACTAAAATAGTCGTAAGTTGAGTTCCCAAACTTGAAATCAAGTGATTTAAAGTGCGTTTCGAAACTAAGAGATAGATTTTCGAATGCTATGAAGACATCTTAATCTATAAATGTCTGGATCCCCTACAAATATTTGTTACAAGTTAACTAATCTTTTCAATTTAAAAATTGACAGCTTGGTTGAATGTAGTATAAGTCCATCACATCCATGAGTCTGAAATTGAGCCTTAAAACTTGTATCAGAGAGCATTTACTCAAACACCTTGTGTATATTGTTTTCTTGTGACTTTTCTGTTTGATTCGTGCTTTTTTGTCTTTCGAGTTGGCTTCCACTTTATTTTGGTGTCTTATAGAATTTCCATTAAGAATTCGCATCTTTCAAGAGTTTGATTGACTTATGCAGATTTAAGAAAAGAAAAAAAATCAATCGCGTGTGTCGAGACCATTTTTTGAAAATGGGAATCGACTTTTGAAGACGAAAGTTGGAAGTCGCCACCAATCTTTTTTTGAGGTGTGATTGGGCCACCTTATAAAACATTTTGGTCCACGAATTTTAAGAAAACGGGTTCGGGAGTCGGTTACGTATGAGGAAGGATTAACACTTTCGACACGCCCAAAATTGGTACTTAATCGATTAATTAGTGTCTTAAATGTCAAAAATTAAAGATTTGGATAGAGTTCAAAATGCGATCCTCCTTTTATTGGCTTTTAAAACATTTAGGTAAGTCAAATGTGTATTAAAGACCATCTCACCTTTTAATTCAAAGCCCCTTTGGTCTCAAAGCGCCCTTTGTGGGTTTTCGCCTTGGCCTCTTCGGATTTTTTTTTTTTTGAACTCAAGGCGCCCTTTGTGGGTTTTCACCTTGGCCCCTTTCCTCCTCAGGCGAAGTACTTCTTGACTGAGTCCACATTCACTGGGTTAGGATGACTCTTGCCATCCATTTCAACTAATATTAATGCTCCTCCAGAAAAGGTCTTTTTCACTACATAAGGTCCTTCCTAGTTTGGCATCCATTTCCCTCTGAAATCCTTTTGCATAGGGAGAATCTTTTTCAATACTAAATCCCCCTCATGGAATACCCTGGGGTGAACTTTTTTGTTGTAAGCTCGCATCATTCTCTTTTGGTACATTTGACCATGACGAATAGCCTTCAGCCTCTTTTCTTCAATCAAGTTTAGTTGATCATAATGGGATTGGATTCATTCTGCTTCGTCCAATTTCAGCTCTGATAAAACCCGAAGAGAATGAATTTCGACTTCAATGGGTAAAACTGCCTCCATCCCATAAACCAATGAAAAAGGTGTTGCCCCCGTAAAAGTCCTAACAGAAGTTCGATAGGCAAAAAGGGCAAACGGTAACTTTTCATGCCAATCCTTGTAGGTTTCAGTCATTTTCCCCACAATTTTCTTGATATTTTTATTAGCTGCCTCAACCGCGCCATTCATTTTCGGGCGGTATGGTGACGAGTTGTGGTGCTTAATGTTGAACTGGCTGCAGACTTCCACTATCGCGCTATTGTTCAAATTCAACGCATTGTCAGATACGATTCTTTCCGGCATACCATAGCGACAGATGATCTCCTTCTTTAAGAACTTGCTAACTGCCAACTTTGTGACATTGGCGTATGAAGTGGCCTCAACCCATTTGGTAAAATAATTAATGACCACAAAAATAAATCGATGACCATTAGAAGCCTTTGGCGAAATTGGCCCAATGACGTCCATGCCCCACATTGAGAAAGGCCATGGGGAAGTCATAACATGGAGAGGTGAAGGAGGCACATGGATCTTGTCTCCATAAATTTGGCACTTATGGCACTTCTTGGCGTAACGGATGTAATCTCCCTCCATCGTGGACCAGTAATATCGAATCTCATGATTTGTCGGGCCATTGTAAAACCATTGGCATGCGTCCCACAGACACCCTCATGGATTTCTTCTAGGATTTTCTTCGCTTTGATAGCATCAACGCATCTTAACAACACCTGATCCTTCCTCCTTTTATACAAGATCTCCCCATCTAAGACATAGCCATTGGCGAGCCTTCTCAATGTTCTCTTGTCATTTTAGTTGCTTGCACTGGGTATTCACGATTCTTTACATATTTTAGAATGTCATGATACCAAGGATGATCATCTCTCTCCTCTTCTTCATCTATATTGCAGCAATGAGCCGAAGACTCACAAATACTCATCTGGATTGGCTTCATATCTTCTTGTTCATTTATTCTGATCATAGAAGCTAATGTAGCCAGGGCATCGGCCATCTGGTTTTCATCACGTGGGAGATAAAAGAAGTTGATATCATCAAACTGCTTAATTAACTCCAGAACTAACTTTTGATAACCGATCAGTTTGGGATCTCGCGTCTCTCATGCACCTTTAAGTTGATAGATCACCAATGCAGAGCCACCATATACCTCTAGCACCTTTATTTTACAGTCTATGGCTGCTCGAATTCCCATGATACATGCTTCGTATTCTGCCATATTATTTGTGCAGTCCAAATCCAGCTTACAAGTGAATGGATAATGATCTCCGTTTAGGGATATCAAGACTGCCCCAACTCCGTTACCAACGGCATTTGATGCCCCATCGAAATTCAATTTCCAAGAATGATCTCCGGGCGTGTCCTCTTCAGCAGTTGCCACATACATTAGATCCTCATTGGGTAAATCAAAGTTCAAGGGCTCATAGTTTTCTAGAGCTCTGCTGGCTAGAAAATCTGCTATTGTGCTCCCCTTCACAGCCTTCTGGTTCACATAGATTATGTCAAATTCGGAGAGCAGAATTTGCCATCGGGCCATTCTCCCATTCAAGGCGGTTGACTCCATCATGTACTTGAGAGGGTCTAGTTTCGAGATTAACCAAGTTGTGTGGTACAACATGTATGCCTCAACCTCCGAGTCATTCAGACCAAGGCGTAACACAATCTTTCAATTGGCGAGTATCTCATTTCACACTCAGTAAATTTCTTGCTGAGGTAATATATTGCATTTTCCTTCTTTCTTGTCTCATCATGTTGGCCCAACACACATCCCATTGAATTGTCAAACACAGTCAAATACAGAATTAAAGACTTATTAGAACTGGGTGGTACTAGCACCAGAGTATTAGCCAGGTACCGTTTGATTTTGTCAAAAGCCATTTGACATTCGTCGTCCCACACGCCCCGATTATGTTTCTTGAGAAGACAAAATACGGGATCACATTTTTCTGTCAGCTGTGAAATAAACCGAGCGATGTAGTTTAACTTCCCAAAAAACCTCAAACTTCTCTCTAAGTGCGGGGCGGAGGCAGCTCTTGTATAGCCTTGACTTTATCTGGGTCAACCTTAATTCCCTTTTCACTAACCACGAAACCAAGTAGTTTTCCTGACTTGGCTCCAAAAGTGCATTTGGTTGGATTAAGCTTTAGCTGAAATTTCCTCAATCTCGAGAACAATTTCCTCAGAACTTGAACATGCTCCCTCTCTGTCCGAGACTTTGCGATCATGTCATCTACATAGACCTCGATCTCTTTATGCATCATGTCATGGAACAAGGTTACCATGGCTCTTTGGTATGTTTCTCCCACATTCTTTAACCCGAAGGGTATCACCTTATAACAGAACGTTCCCCATAGGGTTATGAACGTGATTTTTTCCATGTCTTCAGGGTGCATCTTGATCTGATTGTATCCAAAAAACCCATCCATAAAAGAAAACAGTGAATATCCTGTCGTATTGTCCACTAGGGTGTCAATGTGAGGCAACGGAAAATTGTCCTTCGGGCTAGCCTTGTTTAGATCTCTATAATCTACGCACATTTGCACCTTCCATCCTTCTTAGGGACAGGGACAACGTTGGCTACCCATTCTGAGTAGTTAACAGCTTGTAAGAACCCAGCATCAAATTGTTTCTTGACCTCTTCCCTTATCTTTACTGCCACATCGGGTCTCGTCCTTCTGAGCTTCTGTTGAACTGGCTTACACTCCTCTCTTATGGGGATGCGATGCACCGCAATATCAGTGCTTAACCCTGGCATATTTTGATACGACCATGCAAAAACATCTCTGAATTCTTGCAATAGCTTAATGAGATTATGCTTGGTTTCCTCCTTTATACAAGTGCCAATTTTCAACTCATTCCCCACTTCCAAGGTCACAATCTCAATTGTCTCTTCGTGAGGCAAAATCTGCTTCTCTTCCCGTTCCACCATCCTTAGTAAATCCAAAGATAAGCCACTATCTTCGTCATCTTCAAAAACCTGTGATCCCTATAGGCACATGTCCTGCTCGAAAGAGAATTCTGGATTCATAGCAGTGTTGCTCATGACATCGACATCTGGGTACCTATTGTAGGTATGAAAGAATATCTAAGAACTTTGTTTGTGTGGTATGAATGGAAAAAGAATAATTGTTTGATGAGGTATGAAAAATACATCTTTATTGAAAGCATAAATGATTTGAACATGGGCCTATTTCACAGAAGATTTCTTATTGTTCCTAGGCTAAAAGAACAATAAGTGTGTTTTGAACATTACTCTGTATTAGTTCTAAAAACTACAGGAAATTTCTCTACAGTCTAGTTGTTCAGAACACTTCCAGGCTCATAGGGGTAAACGCCCACTAGGTTTGCTTCTCTCGATCCTTCCTCTAATACGGTATTGATGCTCAGAATCTTCATCATTCCCTCAGCCATTCCTTTATCTGTGAATTTCAATTTAGGATGGACAACTCCTCCTGCCACGAATGTACTGGATATATGAGGAAAGGTCATTGGCTCCCATTTGACCTCTGTCCCGCTTAATCTTACTCTTTTCTTTTCCTGCTTCCTCTCCAACTCTTTCTTTCTCTGTTGTGAGTCTGGCTTATACCCCAAGCCAAAAAGGTCCCACTTGCTTGCTAAAATTGGCACTTCCACTCGTCCGTGGAGATATTTCTCAAATCCCCTTCCGGGCAATGCTCCTCTTCCTACTGTCAGTTGTAAACTTATCTTCGTAGCTTTGGAGGGTCTGGGCACCGAGTTCCTGCCTCCTTCAGTGATGAAGGTTGCATTCACGAACTCTAATGATCGAAACGAACATTCAACCCCTTCGCTATCACTGTCAATATACGATGCATCGCTAGCAACGGATGCGATAATGTCCTCTTCAGCATTTATTGTTATTAGTCGGCTCTCCGTCACCAACTTTAATTTCTGATGCAACGATGATGGTACTGCCCTTGCTGAATGAATCCACAGCCTCCCCAATAAACAATTATAGGAAGGTTTGATGTCCATTACTAGGAAATCTACCTCGTAAGTATTTGGCCCAATCAGAAGAGGTATCTCTATCCTTCCCATTACCTTCCTTTTAGTGTCGTCAAATGCTCTCACTATATTTTAGCATGTCTTCATATGAGAGCTATCTATAGGTAATCGGTTTAATGTGGACAGAGGTAGGACGTTCAGTGCCGAACCATTGTCAATCAACACCCCTGGTAGCGTATACCCCTTGTAGCGAGTAGTAATATGCAAAGCTTTGGTAGATCCCATGCCCCTCGGTGGTATTTCATTGTCACTAAAGGAAATGAAGTTTTCGACGCTTATGTTGCTGACAAGACGATCTATTTTGTTTACCAAAATGTCATCAGTGACATAAGTTTCGTTCAACACCTTCATCAGTGCATCACGGTGCATCTCCAAGCTCAAAAGCAAAGTCAATATTGATATGCAAGCCAGCTACTTGTGTAATTGTTCCACAACACTATACTCGTTGTGTCTCAGGAACTTCAAAAATTCTTGGGCTTCGTTCTCCATTATTGGTTCATTAACCAGTGGTTCTGTCATTCTTTCTCCTTCTCTGATCACAAAGGATTTCTTCTTTACAGGTTTGGCTTCTGTGCTTAATGTACCGACCGAACTCTCCTTTTCCAAAACTGTCACACTACCGTTATAATTTCAAGGCACCCTTTTGCTATCCTTAAAATGGAAAGCCCTAGGCTTTTGGATAATGATTCTTGGTGTCACCCTTGCTTCAGCTTCACTGATTTTTGGCCGTGAAATGATTACCACTGGGTGACTAGCCTCACAAACCTTCTCTATCGACTTCTCTTCAGAAGTACATACGTTCTCTTCTTCGGTAAGCTCAAAGAACTCTAACTCTTTATTGTCCATTAAGCCCTAGACTAAGGCTCTGAATTTCTTGCAACTCTGGATTTCATGGCCCTTCTTGCCATGGAATTCGCAATAGTCTCTCACTTCTCGAGAGTTGCTCCTTGAACTCTATGTGATCAGCCCCACTTCCAGCATTTTCTTTCAAACTTCCCTGAATGAAGTCTTCACCTCATCCGCGTTCAACTTAACTCTCCTCCCAACATTCTCGATTATTGCATTTACCCCAGCATCAGTATGGCTGGGTAATGGGTTTCCTACCACAGGTGCGTCATTGAACTTCACAACACCCATGTTGATGAGTTTCTCGACTAACTTCTTAAACGAGATGCAGTTTTCTATTAAATGCCCCATAGTCCTTGCATGGTATTCACACTGAGCATTTGCGTTATACCACTTGGGGTATGGGGGCTGTAACGGTTTTAGATAGGATGGTGCTACAACATGTACATCGAATAGGCTTTTGTACAGCTCCTTATATGTCACTAGGATAGGGGTAAACTGTATCTTCTCCGTATCTCTCCTGGTGCTGGGCTCCTGCCTTGGTGAAGCTTATTGGCCTGTGACTACCGTTCTCGATTGATTAACGATGACAGGCTTTGAATAGCCTGAGCTCACGTTGCTTACTTTGTTTTCCTTTTTCTTTGGGGCTGACCTTCCCGTGCTTTCCCCCGTTTCTATCTTCCCACACCTTATTGCATTTTCTATCATTTCGCCAGACATCACTATGTCTGTGAAACTCTTAGTTGCGCTCCCCAACATATGATTAATGAAAGGTGCCTTCAAGGTATTAATAAATAGCATAGTCGTTTCTTTTTCCAGTAGTGGTGGTTGGACTTGCGTAGCGACTTCCCTCCACCTCTGGGCATATTTCTTGAAGCTTTCACCTAACCTTTTCTCCATGTTCTGTAATGTAATCTTGTTAGTCGCTATATCGGTCACATGGCCATACTGTTTCATGAAGGCCTGCGCCAAATCCTTCCATGATTTGACCTGAGCACGGCTCAACTGATTGTACCATTTGGTTGTGGCCTCAGTCAAGCTATCTTGAAAGCAGTGAATCAACAATTGGTCATTGTTGACATATCCCGTCATTCTCTAGCAGAACATTGCAATGTGAGGCTCAGGGCAGCTGGTTCCATTATATCTTTCAAATTCTGGCATCTTGAACTTCGAAGGAAGTACTAAGTCCAGGACCAAACTGAGTTCTTTTGCGTCAACTCCGCAGTACTGATCAGTACTTTCTAGCTCCTTGAACTTCTCCTCTATCCATTTGCACCGATCCTCGAGCTACTTTGGGAGCTCCGCCCTTACTTTTTCCCCTTCAACCTCATCGAAATCAGGGGTCGTGGGATTTGCCATATTGTCTCCAGGGTTAGAGCACGAGCCCGTTGGGAAGTTTACCGGTGCCGAAGTGCCGGTTTGATACAGAGGTTTAACATTAACAGACACCCTTGGTGGCTGTGCTTGAATGTTTACTGGGGCAAAGCTTGTATGACAAGTAGAGTCATCGTTGTCATTCCCAGTATCAACCATAGGGCCTTTTCCTTTGTCAGACCCTCCCTTAAATAGCTGTGTCAGCTGGCTTATCATGTTATTCTGTGATTCCAGCATGTTTTTCTGGGACTCCAGCATTTGATCCCTCATCTCCTGCTGAATCTTAGCTAATTTTTCTTGCATCTGAGCTTGCAGTTGCTCCTACATCTCCTTTTGCATTTGTTCTAACTTCTCTAACCTCTGATCCATATCCTTTGTTTTTCTTCGTGTATAGTAGCGATGTTCCAGGGTAACTAGATAAATTATCGCTAATTAATAGGGTTCTTTTGTGCAACTTAATGTTTATAATGCTATGCAATGCAAATGCATGACATGAATGCAAAAAGGAAACGTCGATTCGCATTCAATTCCATTTAGAAAACTTCACTAAAAAACAAAATCTTTTACATAAAATGAATTACATATACGGTCTTGCCCTAACACCCAAAGCTTTTACTTTCCTAAGAAAGCAGGCTAACTCTCGCCCCCGATCTGACTCTAACTCATATTTGACTCTCAGCACATCTGCTTGGACCGCCAAGGTCTGTAAATGATCAGCCACCTCTCGTATCTGAGCTATAGCTTTGCCCATGAGGTAATCCCTATCTCAGACCTGATCTTGAGATCGGTGAAGTTGCTCCCCTAGTTGCTCATTATTTGCTTCCAATAATTCAATTTGATACTCACAGTTCTGAAGTGTAGTCTCAAGTTCTTCTACTTTCCCCTTCAAATTCTCGATCTTACTTAGGCTAGCCCTTAATTCAATCACTGAGTTACGACTCTGATGTTGCTGTAGTGCCGTTTCTAACTCTGCCACCTGAGCTCTTAACATCTGTTTTTCATTCTGGCTATCGTCCAAACTCTTTTTACAAGTGACTTCTTGAGCCTGAGCATCATGGAACTTTCTCTCCTACCAATCAACCCTAGCCTTTTCCTCTTGGATTTCTTACCTCCACTGTTCAAACGTTTTACCCAAGCCAGCATTTCTCATTGACTTATGCAGTTGCTTGTAATCAGTCTTCAGACTATCCAGGTCCTCTTCAACCTCTCTCTTTCTCTTTCTCAAATTCTCAGCCTCGGATTTTTGAACATTAACATCCAGCTTTAAGTACACTTTTTCCTCCTCCAACTGCTCTATTTTCTTTTCTAACTCCAAGGTTTTCTTTTCGAAGTCTTACTTTATGATTTCCAATTCGGAGGGGACCACTCGCAAATATTCCTCTATCGGTCAAGCTTTTTTTAATTTGGCCTCGAGATATTGTCATTAACCCTTCTACTCCACCATTCATTATATTCAGGAGTCACCATTGGATTCATAGCAACTCCCTTTATCCGGCAGGTTTGGTTCCAGGCATTATAAATCTCGCGGCTCTTTTTCTTGGAGTCTTTCTCCCCATACGAGAACCCACTCTGAACTAGCCCATGTGTCATCAGTATAAATTGTCTCGATCTATATTGCCTCAATACAAGTAGAGGAGCGTATCCAACGGCTCCCCAAATCCCCAACAAAGGGACCCAATCATAACTCCCACATCGGTAGAGAATCTCATCGGAAACCATCCCAGGGGCTTTCCATTCGATATCCTCCTCTTGGAGATTTTGAAGTATCGCCATCCATTTTTCCTTTGTTATGTCATCTCTTCTCGATATGGTCACTATCTCCTTCAAAGGTGAGTAATCTCCAAGAAAAGGTCGGTAAGAGGCCTTTTCTACCCTCCAAAAGTGGCTATGAAACCATACTAACAAGAGTTGTGCACACCCAATAAATTTGCCTTCACCTGCCCTCCAACATGCACTCAAAGATCTGAAAGTCTCAACCAAGATTGCAAGAACAGGAGTGACTCCTTTACCAAATCGGTCAAATAGATCGGCGACTGCTTCATCTACATGCCTTAAAGCCTTAGGGAAAATAACCAAACCATAAACGCTCAAGGCAAAGACATCAACTCTTTTCTTCGTATCAGGGTGTGTCAAGATCAGATCTCTCAAATTTTCTCAAGGGATGCATTTTCCATTGCCTTTCTGCTGGACTCGAGCTGCAACCCACTGCTCACTCATCCCAGTGATGTTCATCAACCTCTTTACAAAGGTTGGGGTATTGACAGCTCTAGAATAAATCTTATCAACTTAAAACCTCAGACAATGAAGCAAGGTTGTATATTCTTCGATAGTAGGTGCTAGATCCACCTTTCTGAAAGTAAAACAACTGTAGGCGGAATTTCAAAATTGAGCCATGGCACGGAACAAATACCTATCTACCTTAACATCTAGGAGATAAGGAATATCACCATAATTACAGTAGAGTAGCTGCTTCATCTCCCCATCCCAGTGACTCCATAATTCTTTCAACTCCTGAAGATCATTCTGAACCATACTAATACGGGTAAAGTCCCATAACTCCAACGTGTACCCCTCTGTCAAACTGTCACCTTTCTCTAACTGTGCATTCTCCGACCATCTTTGGACAAACGCGTTGTCTTTCACTTTATTAAGGAATTTGTTCTTCATGGTAAAACTTTCTATTAGTAACCGAACCGTATATCGACACCTCTTTTTATGATGAAAATGTTATGCAATCACTATTAAAGAAAGAAGGAAAAACACAACTCAGAATCATGCATAAGAATAGAAATCAAAGCAATCAAGAAATTATCAAACGCCTATTCGGGCAACCACTAGGGCTAGGTGTAATTCTACCTAAGGTGGGTTCCTACAACTCATTATGTGTGGTTTAGTTCTAGAGTAAAGGTACCTGAACTAGCAGATTCCTCGATCCTCGCCCATTATAGGTTCATATGGATCAAGTTCGGTTCTGGGAAATACATTTCCCTATGCCCATGCGCAGGTGAAAACCTCACGAAGACATAAGTACAGATGTATTTCGGAAGCGATCCCCTAGCCCATGCGGAGGTGAAAACCTCAGGAAAGCATAGTTTCTCACTCCCACTTAAGAGGTGTGACCACAACGGTCATGCGATATGATGCAAGAGTATATAGAGAAATTCAACGAAAAAAACAAACTCAACAAGGACGCAGGAAATGCAAAGCGAGGATCGTGTATTTTTAGAAAAACTGAATTTCTAAATTTCGACAAGAAGACAGAAAATAATCAATTTACAGCTCGACTCTCTTATTGGTCCCCAGTGGAGTCGCCAAGCTGTCGAGACCATTTTTTGAAAATGGGAATCGACTTTTGAAAACGAAAGTTGGGAGTCGCCACCAATCCTTTTTTGAGGTGTAATTGGGCCACCTTATAAAACATTTTGGTCCACGAATTTTAAGAAAACGGGTTCGGGAGTTGGTTACGTACGAGGAAGGATTAGCACCCCCGACACGCCCAAAATTGGTACTTAATCGATTAATTAGTGTCTTAAATGTCGAAAATTAAAGATTTGGACAGAGTTCAAAATGCGATCCTCCTTTTATTGGCTTTTAAAACATTTAGGTAAGTCAAATGTGTATTAAAGACCATCTCACCTTGTGGTAAAACATTACATCCAGTACGTTAGGACACAATATTTTTGACCCTCAAATGTGATCTTGCCTTTAAAACGTGCGTTTTGGCTTTAAGAGGATATTCAAATATTCAAAACAAACAAAGAAATCGAAACCCAGCACGTTAGGGCAGGATCCTTTGAATTCTTTAAATACCGAACATTGCCTTTATTTTGAAAATTTTTTTAGGGTGAACCGGTAAAAGGATATTCTGATATTCAAAATAAAAATAAACAAAGAAAGCAAAACCCAGTACGTTAGGGCACGATCTCCCAAACTCTCAAACACGGAATATTTCCTTATGTTGAGGGTTTTCTTTTTCTTTTTTAAAAGCGCAAGTGGTTGTAAAATAAATGAAGATAAAAATAAAATGTAGAAAATAATGATTGATGAGAGTGCTTTTCAATTATGCTAAAGTAAGATATTTTTAAAGCAATAGATAGCACATAAGTAAATCTTTGAGAAAATCCAAATATGATACAGCATGAGGTTTATAATATACATAAATAAAGCTAATGTCAATTTTGCGTATGTAACAATATATAAGGGTGATCTCATTAAATATCTTACATAATTTCAAAACCATATTATATGAGAATTTTTTTAACAATAAGAATAACAAAAGAAGGGGGGAAAAATAATAATAATAATGTTAATGAACCACTATGGTATCTAAAAAATAATGGTAAACTAATAATAATAAAATAGTACTAATGCCGCATATAAATAACAGTGTAAGAATACAATAATAGAAATAGTAACAATAATAATAATGTATAACGGTAAGGATAATAACAATAATAATATTAATGAAAAGAGTAAGAAAAGATATGGAAAAAAATGTAATAGAAATAAATAATAATCATGAAATGATATCAATAATAAAAATAGAAGGTAATAAATAATGATAAAAACAATATTAAAGTGAATTAATCTAAAAACAAAAAGTAATGGAAAAGACTAAATTGAACTTCAAATGGGAGTTTAGGGCGAACTTGGAAATAAGTAAGAGGGAATTGGACCAAATTGAATGCACACATAACAAAGGGAGGACAAAAAGTGCAAATGTTCTAAATCCCAAAAATGCAGTACGCAAGCATGGGCTAAATTAAAACAGTGTAGGAGTTTCGAGGGAAAATTTAGTAAATTTAAGAAATATTGAAACAGGGCTCGATTGAACACTAGTGCAAAGGAGAAGGACCAGTAGCATAAATTTCCCTTACAAAGCCCAAAAGCATGGATTCCATCCCACCCAAACGGCACCATCTCTGTCATAAGTAAAAAAGGAAAAAACTAAAACTTCATTTGGCATAATTTCTTTCTGAAAAAAATGGGTTTCAAATCTTTCTTTTAAAATTTTTTAACTTCTCCCCTCCCCCTCCGTCAATCCATGGATTTCATCGGCGCATGTAGCACCTCCGTCCGTCAAGCGAAAGAGTAAGCAAAATTCCCCCTTTTTATAACCCAATAGTATTCTACACTAAGCAATAAATAGAAAAGAAAAAAAAAATCAAAACTAAAAATCTATGAAACCACCTTCAAACGAAATTGATTTTTTGCTCGATGGCTTTCAATTTTTTGTGTGTATTCTTGCTTCGAATATGAATGTGTATTTCTGGTATTTGATTCCCCAAAAAAAACCCTATTTTACAATACATTTCTAAGGCTTTTATAGCCGATTTTACAACCTATTTCACTTGTTTACAGGTTCATGGGCGTGTACGTCTCCTACGTGGAGGTGGAGTGACACACAGTGTGGAGATTCGAGCGATGTGCAGTGCTTGGGGACTGCTTCGGTTGCAAACGGCAACTCCTTGGGTTTTTGTTGAAGTCTGTCTGTGTTTTAGGCCGTGTTTGCAAATAGGTATTTAGGTTTGAGTCTGTTTTTATTGGGTTTTAGTTTCTAGAGGTTTGGGCTGGATAAATTTTGGGCCCTACAGCGTGATTTGTGAGACAAATTCTAGCCTTGTGACATATATACTTCATACATTTTGAAATTCAGTCCCCTTTTATTTTCAATAATTTAATCTCTTTATTTTTTAAATTTAAAAATCTATTTTTAAATTATATATAATCATGTAATATATTAATAAAAAATTAACGCTATTAATTATATTAAAAATTAAAATAGAGAGACATAGTAGAAAGTCCAAAATTTAAATTTAACCATTTATTTATAATTAAAAAAACACGAGTTATATAAAAAGAACAGCATAATAAACGTCGATATGAATGGAAGAAATTACTTTGTACCTTCCTTTAAATAGAGATATATAGAGAGAGAAAAAAAGAAAAGCATAATAAAAGTTATGAATGCAGGAAGATTGGTTGCACCTTATAGAGCTATATAAATTATATAGATATGACAAGACATTTATACAATTCTAATGCTGAAAGTTCCAACTCTAGAAAGAATGAAACCAAATATTAGGTCTTAACATTACTCTTTCTTTTTTCAATTTGGGAAAAGTAGAGAATCCGTTGGAATCTGAACACCGGAAATGTGCTTGACTTTGTTTTTCAATATGTTCTGTTGCACTTACTGCTTGGGTGGAAAATAATTTAGTTTTACAAAATTAATTATTTTGACTCCAATGTTGAATATATTTTTAAAATTATTCTGATTTTAACTGAAAATATATATTATTTATAATTGTAATCATATATATATAATATCTAAAACCAAAGCGTAATAAAAATTAAATATGTCCCATATTTACAGCATATGAATAGTTTTAAATTAAGACATGTGTCGTATACTCAATTATTAGACTTAATTTAAAACAAATTTCAAAATATTTCATATAAGTAATACAATCTTTTATATTTATTTGTTTATACTTTTAAGCGATTTACTCTTAATATGTATGTTAAATTATTTATTAGATTTTATTGTTTTAATTTAACATTTTAATATATTTATTTTTGGACAATGATCAACCCAGAAGTAGAGTAATTGGGTTTATAAATTTCTTGGCATGAAGTATTTAACTTTTAAAATAAGATATCTTTTAAGGTGCAAGTTGAATTCTTGTTTAAGATCTTATAAAATAAAGAACAAAGAAAGAAAAAAAATATATATATACATATATATATTCATATTTCTTATTCTAATGGAAATCTAGTTTATAATAAAAACATTTATAACAGTTATATATATAATTTGTATTGATTGAAATTAAACTAGTGGCTCCTTTTCTATGGAACAAATATTTCTAGAGAAAAAACTTGAATTTATTGAAGAAGAAGTGGAATCCCAAGGGAAAGGTAAATCCATTTTTAAATGGACAATCTCTTCCTGGTTGTGATGATGATCAACATTTGAATCCTTTAGCAATGGCAGAATCTGGTCTAACTGAATTGCAACCTCTTTCATTGTTGGTCGCTTCTTTCCACTCAAGCTCAAGCATCGGTATGCAAGTTTAGCTACCATCATTAACTCATCATCTTTTGCTTGCCCAACTACTCGAGCATCAACAATTTCCATCACTCGATTTTCTTCCATTGAAGAAATGAAATGTGTGGCCAAACTTCTACCTTCTTTTTCCCTTTCTAGAGAAAAAATTGGCTTTTCACCGGTTAGTAACTCCACAAGTACAACTCCGAAACTGTAGACATCACTTTTTTCTGTGAATTGACTTGATTGGAAATATTCCGGGTCTAAGTACCCGAATGTACCATGCACATGCGTGGTCAAGTGAGTTTGATCAATAGAAATCGATCTTGATGTTCCAAAATCTGAAACCTTTGCCTTGAACTTTTCATCTAACAAGATATTTGAGGACTTGATATCTCGATGATAAATTGGAATGGAGGCAGAAGAGTGTAAATACCAAAGGGCTTCGGCCGTTTCTTTGGCAATTCTTAGTCGTGTTTCCCATGATAATGGGAACTCCTCACTTTTGTCATGCAGATATTGGAAAAGTGTACCATTGGAAATGAACTCATAAACCAGTAATGGAGCCTCAGTTTCCAAGCAACATCCTAATATTTTGACCACATTTCTATGATTAACTTGAGAAAGGATAACAACTTCATTAATGAAGTGTTCGACTTCCTCTACAACCATTGCTATGGACTTTTTTACTGCTACGATCCTTCCATCAGCTAACATTCCTTTGTAAACAGTGCCTTGCCCACCTTGCCCAAGTACTCTATTTTTTTTGAAATTATTTGTTGCTTTATCCAACTCCTTGGAGGTAAATATCTTGGTTTCTCCAAACCACCTTCGTGTGAATACATTTGTTGTTGTAACAACAATCCACCATTTCGTTTAAAGAACTTTTTCTTGAGCTTCACTTTCCTCCTTTTCTTTAAAAGCTTGTATAACCACCATCCACCCATAACTAAGAACAAAACTCCACAGCCTACACCAAGACCTATATATCGAGAATGCGGTCATGTTAATAACCTTTCTGTGTGTGTGAGTGGGTGGGTGGGTGGGTGTGGTGTTAATAACTTTAAATTATGACGAGTGACAAAGAGAGAGAGAATTAAAGGGAAAGGTAGTTAATTACCTAAAGCAATAATCCAAGTTTTACTTCCTTCACATCGATAAAACCCTGGTACATTTACACAGGTTGCGTCCCCACAAGATATCTTGTGACGTTCTTCCTCACATTCATCAATATCTAAATAATATTTCCATTATTAAAACAAATTTAAGAAACAATCAGTTAATCAAACATGGGAAGAGAAGAGAATTTGTTCTCTTTTTACCTTGGCATCCAATAGGAAGATATGGATTCCCCCGATAACCATCTCTACAAAAATATCGCCATGAGATGTTTGAGCTTTCAGAAGTATACCCACCATATGAATATACTCTTTCTCTTGAAAAAATTGATGTTGATCCATTGGGTAGTACCCAATCAATCAAAGCTGGAACATTGTCCATATTCAGCAAATCAGAAGGGTTTGTTATATTGAAGTTCAACCATTCTTCATCTACCACAAAGGCTAACTTGCATCCTTGGGGCCCTGATGAGTTTTTGCTCTCAAAGCTGGCGTTGAATGTTTGGAGATACGATGGTATTACAGTCTCGCAGCATGTACTACCATTACAAGTTTTATTAGGATTAGATGTACCAAAGAGTGTATCGCCATTACAAGTTGATTCACATCCAACAATTCTAGGCTTAATTCCTGCAATTAAAGCTTTGTTGTTGCAACCTGCAGCTATGAATTTGTTCCTCCCTGAATAGAAGAAAGGACTACCTGTTAAATTCACCGTTTGGTTTTTGGTTTCTCTTTTCCTGCCTGAACAATTGTCTAGAATCACTGGACTCTTCACACGAAGGTACTGAACCCAGCCATCGTCAGGAACATAAGAAAAATTGAAGACTTCCATATTTATTTTTTTCAAAATTGTTGGAGGGGTTGAAGATTCATTGCAAGAGACCTCAAACCATGAATTCAAGGAACAATCGGGTCCAATTCCAAAAGGGTAGGGAACGCTAACATTTCCGCAGTTGCCTTTGCACCCATCTTTTGCTCCAGAAATAGCTGTAGAAGTCGTTGCTAATGCTAATGCTATGTTGATAATTAGCAAAAGCAAGAAAGTGAAACTTGAAGCAATTATCACAACCATTTTTGCTTCTTTTGGTCCTATTTTCATCATTTAACCCTACTTTATAGGGAAAACAAATGAATAACAAAGGATGTTTCTTTGCACTTTCCCAAGTTAATCACCTTGACTGACTTAAAAGTATTGAAATGTCAACTTTATTTTTTCTCTTTTTATGTATGTATTGTTTTATTGAGTTGATACTACAAGTTAATCAACACCAACCTCATTAAGAAATTACTTAAAAGTTCTCTTTTAATAAAGAATTTAATATATATCTATATAAATTTATATAAAATGTTCTATTGAAATTGGTATCACAAGTCAAATCGACACCAACTTAGTTAAAAAATTACTTTTTTTTAAGAAACAGGGCTTGAGATTAAATAGACAAAAACAAGAACTAGCACAAAAAAAAAAAAGGAAAACGACAGCCCAAATACAAGTCCAGAATAAAATAGCTCCGAAAATAAAAGCAAGATCAACGTTCAAAACCCTAAAATGAGCTGTCATCCAAACCCTCCAGAAAGAAAAGCATATTTTGAAGGGACGCTGCCACTGACGAAATGAGAAGAATAATTCCAACGACCACAGAAGACCAGAAAACCAGCTACCACATCCAAGAAGCAAGGAAACAACGAACGAGACCCTATGCACCAATAGAGAATACCAAAATCCAACCCAATCCCGTGAAACCCACGAACTCGTGGAGTTCCCTCACCTCCCAAACCTCCTCGAAACAGATCTCCATAATGACTCATCAGCTTCCGCGCATATCTGATCGAAAAGCACCCTTGTTATGGTACACCACCGCTGAAGCAAAGAGAGGCTCCGCACATTCCCAGTAAATAAAACCTCCATCTATGAGATGTGCAGATGCCAACAGATGGGCCACCTAATTTATAATGCGAGGAACATAAACAATGTGACAACCGTGAAGCCGCACAACCATGGGGTTAATGTCGTTGATGTAAGGACCCAAAACCGATGCATCAAGCTGAGGAGAAGGGAGTTTGCGGATCACCGTCAAAGAATCGCCTTAAAAAATGATCAACTGGAACCCCAGTCTCAGAACCAGTCGACTGCATGGTAGCAAGCTAGGGCCTCTGAGTGAATGGCGAAGGTACATGCATACAGAGTACTGATTGGGAACCTAACACTAGACCTAAGTGATCTCAAATAACAATACCCGCACAGGAAATGTTTTCATATGCACGAAAAGCAATGTCAAAGTTTACCTTAACATAGGTTGCATCTTAAGGCCGCCACCGCTCAACACCTAATAGGCGACCAGGTAACCTCTCATTTACCGCATCTAATTCCAATAGGTAGGCCTGAACTCGGCGTACAATGACATGAATTTGGATAACATAATTATTATGAACCTGTCTATTCCGTGCATGCCAAGACACTGTGAAAAGAAACAGTAGCCAATATTGTAAAGAGGCATTTGATACTTCATGTAACAGCCCACTTTTAGTGAAATCGAAATAGTGGTTTCTTGACCACAAATCCGAACTGAAAAGATAAATTATTTTAAAATTATTGTATGATTAGTGATATGATAGGAAGGTTATATGAAAATTTTGAAAAGAAAATTTTATCGATTATGTGTTTAAATAGAGAAAGGACTAAATTGCATAAAGTGTAAAAGTTGAATTCTATTAGCTATAAGGATTAAATAGCTATGGAATTAAAAAATTGAGGTCCTTATATAGTAATTATACCATTAAAGAAAAGTATGTAGATATTTTTGGTGATTCATCCATGGAAATTTAGAAAATGGCAAAGACTAAATTGAAAATTGAATTAATTTAATTAATTAAAAGATGATAAAAAAAATATCATCTTATTTTCTCATCATCTTCCCCAAATAATCTATAGAAGCCCTAGGAGAGAGAAAAGAAACTAAACAAGCTTTATTGGGTAAGTTTTCAAGTCAATTTTTTTTAGTAATTTTTATATTTTTAGAATCGGGATAGTTTACTCTCTTTATTTTGGGGATTAATTTGAAAAGTTATCAAAGTATGGAAATTGAGCCATGGACGTAAATGCTGAATTTATGAAATTTATGGTAGAAAATGAAAGGTTGTTGATAGATAAACAACTTTTACAAAATGAATTTTGATGAAAACATAATTTAAGGACTAAATTGAAAACTTGGAAAATTCCATGGAAAATTCTAATTTTTATGAAATATATGTGCTGTAAAGTGTATATTGAAATTTAGATTAGGCTTGGAAAAGGGATCAAATTGCATGAATTTTATTTTCCGAGCCTAGGGACGAAATTGGAATTTATAGAAAGTTTAAGGGGGAAATGGTAATTTTTCCTAGAATGTAAATTGAGTTTAAATGAACATGAAATGTGATAAATTGATGATTAAATTCATTTATATATAGATCCGAAAATACCAAATACGGAATTGGATCGAAGAAAACAAAAAAGTTTAGAATTAGTAGATCTATATACACGAACAAGTGTCGAGGTAAGTTCATGTAACTTAATTAAGCATGTAAGTATGTTTAAGTTGTATGATGTTATGGAATTGAATGTGACATGTATTATATGATTTATAAGTATGTTAATGTACATGAAAGGTCATATGAATGAAAGGTTATATTCCGTTTGAATATTGGATTTCGATGGATAAATGTGATTTCCCTTATAGAATGAGATCCTGCATTTGTTGTTGACGGGATTTAACTCGGATGAGTAATCCTTTGACCTCATTTCTGATAGGATTTAGCCCAAACGGGTAATCCTAATATAAGTCTCTCGAGCATATGTTATGGATTGGATTTAGCCTAAACGGGTAATTCAAATCAAACTCTTTAGAGCATATGTTATAAAAAGGATTTAGCCTGGACTGGTAATCCTGACTAAGCTCTATTGAGTATATATTGAAAATAGGATTTAGCCTGGATTGGTAATCTTGTTGCATAGATGTGGCTCGAGATTATGCTCTCTGAAATAGTGCCTTATGGGTATATTGGACATGAATTGATAGATATAATATTTTGTACACTTTGTGTGTACTATTTGAGTATCCATCGGAATTTCAGTGATTCAACGGATAAAATAAATGACATGACATGAGAGATATGTGATGAAAAGAATAATACCTTGAAGGAATATGGCATGATAAGCTCATCTATGCTTATTTGATGTACATGAAAATTATATGACTAACTTGTTTGATTGAGTGAATGTGTTTAAGCAAACTGCCAATGTTTTGGAAATCATGTTGTTGTATATTTGATATATTTAATTCCAGTTATATGAACTTACTAAGCATAAAATGCTTACTAGGTTTTCTTTTTCCTGTTTTATAGTGCTTGAAAGCTCGGGAAGGTTGGAGATTGGTCGGAGCAATCATCACACTATCTACTCGTTGATTTTAGTATAAAAAGTAAACTAGTTTTGACATAATAGCATGTATAGGATAAATTGACCAAATTATGGTTTATAAATGATGGATATAATCTAGCCATTAGAATGGCCAGTAATGGTTAGTTTTGGTATTTTAAGGTTATGCTATAATAACTATCTTTGAAGTGAGAATGGTAAGTATGTGATAATATATCATATTGTATGTTGGAATTTAGCTTGGAAATATGCTTGAATTGGTTGGTATATGTTGGTGTGATTTGGTACAGGTTAATAGTAAAATTTGGGTGACAAATAAAGCTAGAAAATGGTTTTATTTTGTCTACACGAATAGACACATGGGTGTGTGTCTAGGCCGTGTGTCATATGGGCATGTAGTTTGGCTGTGTGTCCCCTGTATCTTAAAATTTAGAAATAGAATGCTCACAGTTGAGCACACGAGCAGAGACACAACATGTGTCTTAGCCGTGTGAGAGACACGGCCTCGAACACAGGCGTGTATCCTAGCCATGTGAAACCTGCACCTATTTTATGAAAATTAAATTAAACACACGACCCAGCACATAGGCGTGTGGTAGGCTATGTGACACAAGTTTGAGAGTTACACGGGGTAAGACACGGCCTGAGGCACGAGCATGTCTAAGGGTCACACGGGCGTGTTCCTAGACCACACGGACATGTGGGCCCTGTACATAGGAAAAATTTTGAAATTTCGTAAAAATAATTCTTAGTGTTCCTGAATTAGTCCCGATTTGTTTCTACTGTTCATATTGGGCCTCGAGGGTCCACTCAAGGGATATTATGGTTGGTCTCTGATATGAATAACTTTTTGACTCGATTTATCTGAAATTATTCTGTAAACTCCAGTAATGCTCCGCAACCTTATTCTAGCGACGGATATGGGTTAGGGGTGTTACACTTCATTTGCCCAAATGATGTGCAGGGACCTCAAATATTAGAAATCGACAAGTAATTGCAAAAGATATGTTCCAATGTCTCAACAGAGAGCAGGCACTGGGGGCACAAAGCGGAGGCTCGTAATCTTTTGTTATAGAGATTATAGTAGCTAGGAATGTAATTGTTAAAAACTCTCCAACTTATAATTTTTAATTTTGCTGGAAGATCCAACTTCCATAGAGTAGTATAAAATAGTCTGTAAGAGTCTAGAATCCAGTATAACCTGAAGAAGCAAGGAGTCTATAACCACTGTGAACAATGAATTTGCCCAAAAGCTCAGCACCCCAAGCCAGAAAGTCGTCATGGGCAGTCCGAGAGAAGAGGATACACAACACACGATCAGCAATGTCTCAGCCCAAAACACTGGTAAGCTTATTTTCTTCCCACTGCCTTGAATGAGGGTTAATGAATTCTGAAACAAGTAAGGTTGGAAAACTAACACCTATGTGTTGCAAACGTCTGTCAAGCAATCTTGGAATCCAAGCATCATCCCAGACCTATATATTGGATCCCGTACCAACATGCCAACAAAGTCCTATATGTAGCAACCCCTTCGCAAACCAGATACTCCTTCATAGGTAAAAAGGGTAAGTTCCCAAACTAGCATGCATGAAATCACAACATGGGTATACTTAGCCTTAGGGGCACGTGCTAACAAAGAACCTGGGTTGTTAATTAAATGCCAACATTGCTTTGTCAACAAAGCAATGTTGAATTTTGCTAAATACGAAAAACCCAATCCACCATCGAAATTCGGAGTGCATAAAGTAGGCCAATCACACCAATGCATAGCCCCCGACCCCCTTACTGTTTCCTCCAAAAAAATGCTTTATTATTTTCTCCAAATTAGCTTAGAAAGTCGCAGGTAAAAGAAAGCACGACATAGTAAAACTAGGAATAGCCAATAAAATGCTCTTAATAAATAATTCCTTTCCACCTTGTGACAACAAGCAAACACACCAATTCCCAATCCATGAAAGCATGTGAGCCTTCAAGCCCTAAAATGCTCACTTTTTAGCTCACCTCACCATATTTGGCAAACCCAAATATCTCTCAGGCTCAGTAGAGATGTGCACTCCTAAACAAGTAGAAATAGAAGTTGCAAGAGACTCCTCAACATTAGAACTAAAATAAATAGTAGACCTCTCAAAGTTAACACACTGTCTTGAGGAGCGCTCATACTCGCTAAGAAATTTTTTTAGCACCAAAGTACCCTCTATAGTGGCCTCCCCAAAAAGTATACAACCATCAGCGAATAGCAAGTGCCAAATAGGCGGGCCTCCACGGCTAATACAAGCCCTATGAATCAAACATCATGGAGTGTTTGTCACAGTAGATAAGAATTAGTTATGGTGATGCGTACTCGCATTCATGAATTCGATTACAAGACGTTGAGTTGCCCAATCGTTTAATGTTGTATCATTTCAATATTGGCCTTAAGATGAAAATGGGATTAATGGTCATTGTCTTGAAAGAAAGGATGGTAATGGTGTTGGATGGATAAATTGTACGTAGTGGACACTTAAAAATAAACCAACGATATGAAAGATCGTGACCCGATTTTTATAAAGTGAAGAAATGTTTTAGTTTGTAGAAGGAAAATTTTGACCCTCTATAACAGCCCCTTTTTCAGGTTGGCAGTGTTACACCCTCTATTTAGCAAAACAGGAACCAACAGTATAGGGTTTGACGCCATAAGAAAAACATTGATAAGTCCATCTAAGTTCTTTCAAGAACAAAAAGATAAAATTTCTCACAAATTATAGAAATGTTCATTCATCATAGTCTATTCTTAGGCATACGGATAGCCAATACCAACCATGAAGTTAAATGCCTTAACTATGCGTGAAGCACACGAATAGTCAAAAAACTCTCATCTTGAATGTTGGCAATTAAAGGGACTTTAACTAGCCGAATGGTCACTTAAGATGAATATGAACCCTTTGATATTCCGTCACTTAAATCTAACCAATAAATATGTGAATCCTTAGGTCTTCCTTCTTTTAAATTCAGCCAATTGATGCTTGTGTCTTTAAATCCCCTCCCTATTGAATGTGTCTATTTAAAGCTGGAATTCTAAAAGTCATGAGGTTGCTAAAAAGTCACTTGTTTTCCAAACGTCATGTTCGGCTTCCATCTTGAATGATCCATTAAATCTCCATTGAATGATTGAATTTTTTAATCTTCCTTCCATTGAATTCTGGTTTGGAGATGAAAGGTCTTCAATAAAAGTAACCTGCAAAACACTATAAATAAAACTTCAATTCATAATTTAAACAAACAAATGCATAATCGAAAAAAATGAATGCAACAAAAACAAACAATGGAGCATAATTAAAAACACCGCTTTATTTATGAATGCAACAAAACAATTAATAAAACATAAATAAAGAAAACACAACTTTATTTATGAATGCAACAAAACATTCAATGAAACATAAATAAATAAAAACACAACTTTATTTATGAATGCAAATATGCTTAAAAAGTAAATATGCTTAAAATGCTTATTGAGCAATAGTTAAAACATTGCAAAGTTGATGCTCCTTATTTAATTCAGATTGAAATGTAGATTGTTCCAATTCAACCCTAATGACTTGTATGAAAACTTTGAGCGCCTCCTTAAGCTTTCTAGCCTTCACCCCCGTAATTGGTCCAATAGGTACATGCAACGCATGTCTAAGTATTGGAACCTTCAAATTTGGAACTAAGGTCATTCCCATGCTCACATCATTCCCTCCCTCTTCTAGAGGATTTGTCATCAAATCAGAATCTACATAGAATGGAGATAAATTGGAAACATTAAAACTCGCACTAACATTGTACTCACCTGGGAGATCTATATTATAAGACTTATCGTTAATTTTCTCCACATCTTAAAATTGGAAACATTAAAACTCGCACTAACATTGTACTCACCTAAGAGATCTATCTTATAAGATTTATCATTAGTTTTCTCCACATCTCGAAAAGGACCATCTCCTCTTGGAAGGAGTTTAGATTTTCGTTGGGTAGGAAACCGTTCTTTTCGCATGTGTATCCAAACCAAATCTCTTGGTTCGAATACAACTTTCTTTCAACCCTTGTTGGCATGTTCTACATACTACTCTGTCCTCTTTTCAATATTATCTCGAACCTTCTTATGAAGTTGTCGAACAAATTTAGCATTTCTTTTTCCATCTAAATTGAAAAATTCATTAGTAGGCAAAGAAATTAAATCCAAAGGTGTAAGAGGATTAAAACCGTACACTATCTCAAAGGAGAAAATCTAGTGGCAGAATGACACTTCAATTGTATTCAAATTCAACATGTGGTAAACACGCCTCCCATGTCTTCAAATTATATTGAATGATAGCTCAAAGCAGCGTTGACAATGTACAATTTACAAGTTCGATTTGTCCATCAGATCGAGGATGGCATGTAGTGGAGAACAAAAATTTAGTGCCTAACTTACCCCATAATGTCTTCCAAAAGTAGCTCAAAAACTTGATATCTTGATCGGACACAATACTTTTTGGAATTCCATATAATCTGACAATTTTTTTGAAAAAAAAAATAGCAATATACTTAGCATCATTAGTTTTTTGATAAGGTATAAAATGAGCCATTTTAGAAAAACGGTTCACCACAACAAAAATAGAACCTTTCCTACTACTAGACCTAATCCTAACACGAAATCCATTGAAATATCTATCCAAGGTTCCACAAGTATAGGTAATGGGGTGTACCAACCATGGGGGTTTACTCATGATTTATCCTTTTTGCAAATTATACAATTTTGACAAAGACGTTCGATGTCTCGTCGCATATGTGGCAAAAAAAATGGTGATGCAATACATCTAGAGTTTTTGCAACTCCAAAATGTCCTATTAGGCTTCCTCCGTAGACTTCTTTCACAAGTAGCTCTCGAACAAAACTCCTTTCTATAAAAAGCTTATGTTCTCAAAAAAGAAATCCATCGTGCCTAAAAAACTTACCAAAAGCTTCTTTTTCACAAGCTGTAAAAATATTGTCAAAATCAATGTCATGTTCATACAAGTCCTTTATGTGCTCAAATCCAAGCAATTTAGCACCCAAAGTAGTAAGCACTACATACCATCGAGGTAATGTGTTAGCAACTACATTTTCTTTACCATACTTGTATTTAATGACAAAAAGAAAAGTGTCAATAAATTCTACCCATTTGGCATGTCGCTTGTTGAGTTTGTGTTGGCTCTTCAAGTGCTTAAGAGATTCATGATTGGTGTGGATCACAAATTCTTTCGGCCAAAGATAATGTTGCCAAGTCTCTGATGCTCTCATAGCGTATAACTCTTTATCGTATTTAGGGTAGTTCAATATGGCTCCACCCAACTTCTCACTAAAATACATAATTAGTCGTCCTTCTTGCATCAAAACTGCTCCAATACCTATTCCTGATGGATCACATTCTATTTCAAAAGTTTTAGTAAAATTAGGTAAGGTAAGCAATGATGCATTAACCAATTTTTCCTTAAGCAAATTAAAAGCTTTTTCTTGTGGATTTTCCCACTTAAATCCCACAGTTTTCTTAATGATTTCAATTAAAGGAGCATCTATTCTACTAAAATCTTTAACAAACCTGCAGTAGAAGCTAGCAAGACCATGAAAGCTTCTAAAATTACTTACGCTTGTGGGTTTTAGCCAATCCTTGATTACACAGACCTTTTCGTCGTCCACTTCAATTCCTTTTGAACTCATGAAAAAATAGAAAAACACCAACTTATCAGTACAAAAAGAACATTTCTTAAATTTCGCATACAATTTCTCTTTTCGCAACACCTCCAAAACAAGTTTTAAATGATTAATATGATCTTTGAAATACTTGTTGTAAATTAATATATCATCAAAGTAAAATACACAAAACCTACCAATGAATGCTCACAAAACATGATTCATAAGTCTCTTAAACATGCTGGGTGCATTGGTTAAGCCAAACAACATTACCAACCATTCATACAAATCGTGTTTTGTCTTGAAAGTGGTTTTCCGTTCATCACCTTCTTGAATTCGAATTTGGTGATATCCAGTTTTAAGATCAGTCTTGGTAAAAATGTTGGACCCAAGTAGTTCATCAATCATGTCATCTAATCAAAGGATAGGGTGTCTATACTTTATCGTGATTTTATTTAAAGCATGACAATTGATACCCATTCACCAAGTTTCATCATTCTTTGGAACTAACAAAACAAGAACGACACATGGGCTTACACTTTCTCGCACATAAATTTTTTCCATAAGTTCACGAATTTGCCATTGTAAATATTTGGTCTCCTCTAGGTTACTTCGATAAGCAGATCGGTTTGGAATTGCGACTCCTGAAATAAAGTTTGTTCGATGTTCAATTCCCATTAGCAGTGATAGACCATTGTGAATCTCATCAGGAAATACATTTTGAAATTCTGCAATAGAGAAACAATCACACTAGGAATATTTCCATTAAGTTTGTTAGTACTAAAATATGCCTCTTTGTACAAAAGTACAAGTAGTGGCTGGTAAGTCAAAACAGCCCTCTCAACCTCTCTACTTTTTACATAAAAGTTCAATTTATTTTTTCCTTTACTCTCTTTTCTTACCACAACCTATTTTTATTGTTTTCTTTTTTCGCTCTCTTTTTCTTTCCCCTCATGCTCTTTTTTTTTTTTTTGCATTCTCTCATGTTTTGCTATTTTTCTTTTGTTGTTACCTCATTCTCTTTTGTTTTTGTTTTTCCACTCTCTTCTTTCAAACATACTTGATCTTTATGCACTTGTTTGGGTGTCATGGGTACAAGTGTAATAAGTTTTTCATTGAATTTGAAAGAATAGTTGTTGGTGAATCCATCATGGATAACTCTCAGATCATATTGCCATGGACGACCAAGTAAAATGTGCCCTGCATGCATGGGAACAGCGTCACATAGCGCCTCATCTTTGTACCTTCCAATGGTAAATGATAACATCACTTGTTTAACCACATTGATCTTACCTCCATCATTCAACCATTATTGTTTGTATGGTTGTTGATGTTTAGTAGTGGCCAATCCAAGTTTTTCCACCAAAATCGAGCTTGTTACATTCATGCAACTACCGCCATTAATAATCATGTTGTGCATTTTTCCCTTGATGTGGCAACGAGTGTGGAATATGTTCTCCATTTGCTCTACCTCTTCTTTAGCTTGTGTGCTTAATACACATTTTGTTACAAGTAGCTCACCTTTAACTGGACACTTGACTTCACTCTCATATTCCATTGGTGGCATGTCATCATCTGTTTCACCCTCCGATTCAAACTCTCCATTGTCCTTGAGAATCATAACATTTCGATTTAGGCATTGGTTGGCAATGTTCCCTCTCCCCAAGCACTTAAAACATTTGATGTCTCGAGAATGATTCATTTATCATTCCACCTTGCCTTTATCTGAAACAAAATATGTTTTTAGTATTTCTAAAAGTTTCAGATTTACCTTTCACTTGAGGCCTCACATCCCTTTTGTTGGCACTTTGGTTCCATTTTGAGGATGAACCCGAATGGTGTATCACCCTAGTAGATCCTTTTCTTTTAAGTTGCCTTTCCACCTTTATGGCCATGCGAACCATGTTTATTAATTCAACATAATGATGTAACTTAACAATGTTGGCAATCTCTTGGTTTAAACCTGCCAAGAACCTTGCCATTGTGGCCTCACGATCCTCCTCTACATTGGCACAAATCATCGCAATTGCCATCTCTTTGTGATAGTCCTCCACACTCTTGTTCCCTTGGGTAAGAGTTTGAAGTTTTTGATAGAGGTCTATTTGGTAATGGTTTGGAATGAACCTCCATCTCATTATGGCTTTCATTTTGGTCCATGTCTCCACTAGGCACTCTCTATTTCATCCCCTAGACAAGGTTAGTTGGTCCCACCAAATTATAGCATAATCGGTGAATTCAATGGCAACCAACTTTACCTTTTTCAATTCTGAATAGTTGTGACAATCAAACACAGATTCAATTTTCTTCTCCCACTTGAGATGTACCTCTAGATAATTTCTTCCTTGAAATGGCAGAATTTTCAATTTGATAGATCTAAGATCACCATCAATCTACTCTCGATCTCGTCTTTCTCTAGGCCATTGTTCATTTCACCTAACACTACAATCAGACACTCTTTCATCATCATTGCCATAATATCCATCATTATCGAATCTGTTGGAAGCTTCACTTTCTCGATCACTAGGGGTTCTAAGTGATCTTCCCCTTCAAGTCCTCTCCTTCATATGATCAACATGTTCACTAAGCTGATCAAACCCCTCTTGCAGCATCTTTCACATCTTTCGCATCATGGCTTGCATTTGAAGATTAGGAACTCCACCTCTTTCACCTCTATCACCGTTGTTAGTAAACATTGTTTAAAAACACACCAGAAAATGATTAGTAATGTAACACCCCCTTACCTGTGTCTGACACTGGGACAGAGTATGAGGCGTTACCAGACTTAAAAATAACCAATCATACAAAATTGAGTCATAAAATTTCATCTAAATTAAAACTTTTCATGTTTCATCATAAAGTCCCTAATATGGGCTTACGAGGCCCAATACATACTTTGAAAGTGGTTCGGAACCAAACCGAGAACTTTTGAAAACTTTGAAAAAATTCTTGAAAAACAGGTGCACATGCCTTGAGCACATGGCCGTGTGGCCAACCGTGTTGCCAGTCGTGTTGATGAAAGTTAGGCTATTTACCAAGCCTTTTTCCATCCAAAAAATTTACACACTTATACCAAATTTATCAACACACAACATGGCATTATCATAAACATACAACTTAACCAATAATAGCCAACATCAATGGCCTTATACAAAATGAACTATCAAATAACATAGGCCAACATTTTAGGCCAAATCAATTATGAAACATAAAAAAATAACGAAGCCTTCTATACATGTCATAATTCAAAATATTGCTTTCAAAATACCAAAAGAGTGTTGACAATGTGGATGGATCTCCGACGATCTCCATACCCCGAGCTAGCTTGGTGATACTATAAAACAAGGGAAAAGAGAGGGGAGTAAGCATAAAGCTTAGTAAGTAGGTATGTAAATAATAAACAAATTATTAACATGCTTTTATAAATCCTCAAAATATGTTTTCAAAGTAATACAATCATAACTACACATAGATCCACTATTTACTCAAGTTCAAAACAAGTTGTCTATTCGAGTCACAGTCACTAAATTATTCATATCTAGAACTATGGAACTCCAAATTAAGAACCGTTAATTTTTCCAGAAACTAGACTCATATATATCCTTACCATAAAATTTTTAGAATTTTTTATGTAACCAATAAGTACAGCTTATTCTTTAAAATCACCCATGTTTCGCTGTCCGACAGTTCTGACCCCTCTTCACTAAAAATTAATTATCTCCTCATACGGGATTCAGATGATGTTCCTGTTTGTTTCTTTTGAAACATGTTCCTGTTTATTTCTTTAGAAACTAGACTCATTAAGGGCACGTTTGGTTCACTATAATGGAATAGGGCTGTATTTGAATAGAGCTGTAATTGAATAGAGCTGTAATGGAATAGAGCTGTAATCAATAATTCAACTATTTGGTTGAATGGAATGGAATAGAACTGTAATAGTATTCTTGTGTTTGGTTGAATGGAATGATGTTGTAATAGCATATGGAAAAAAAACTAAAATGACCAGAATACCGTTAGCAGAATTTTTTTTAGGCAGATGATTATTGTTATTGTTATTAAATTTTAATAAGATTATTATTGAAAATAATTTAATAAAAATAATAAATAATTTAACCATATTTTAACATAATTATTATTAAATATAATTTAATAAAAAATATAATTTAATAACATTCTTAATATAATTATTATATGAACTAAAAAATAAAATATATAATACTATAAAAAATATATAATCTACTTTATTATTTTTAAATTGCAATACATATTTAATGTGCTAAAATATCATTAGTGAAACAAATAATTTAATTATTCTTCAATAAAAAACAAAATATTAGAAGTAATAAATAACTTAAGAATTATATTTCACATCCAAGCATAATATTCATATATTAACAAAAATGTTACATGATTTCATTAGTTTATACGTCATAATCCATATGTTTTAAAATTTTACAACATCAAAAAGTCACAACATTGTAATGACATTCTATCATGTCATTATACCATCCAAATATTACAAACACAAAAAGTTACCAAAATATCATCAACACAACCATGATTTTTAATGGTCAGCAAGAAATCTTCTGACCCATTCCAATCGCATAGCAGAAGGTAAACTAAAGAAAATGAGCATTTGCATTGGATGATCTGGAATTTTGCTCAATGCTCGATAGCGCTCATCCTCAGTTAAACCTTCTACTTCACATAATGTTGGATATAATTTCAGAGCACTTTCTTGAATGGTCATTTCTGACTTTTGTTGAATTAACACTTCGGAGGCAATACTCTTACTGATTTCAAGGCCAACGGTCCATATATTTTTCGCCAATAAAGTGGCAACGTCATTAAATGAAGTAGAAGAATCACTTGCATCAGAAATCTTTTTTTTCTTGTTTGAAAATGTTGAATCACCTTGGTTTCTAGCTGGTTGCAGTTGTGTAGCTGAAAGATCCATGTCAACCAAAGAAACATCAGCTTCGCATCCATGGAAATCATTTCTTTCTTCATGAGTATTTGTAGTAGCCACATCCTCAACATCTATTTCTTCAATAATATCAGCAGTTGTTTGAGCATCTTTCCTAGTGGCTCGATCTTTTGCGTAGATGGCAGTAAGTTGGTCATAATAAGGGAAACTCCGATGTTTGAATTGAACAGCTTCTTTATGACTCTATAAAAATGAGGAATTCATATTAGATATAAGTTTAGTCAAAATAAGATAATAAATACTTGAAATAATTCTTACATTTATATATGAGTTCCACACCGAATCTTCAGCAACAACAAGCTGCCTATGCTCATCCCAACCAAAGCCGCTATTGTTTTTTTCCACTAAGCATGTCATAAACGATTGACCAATCCCTTTTCAATGTCCTAATCCTTGATTCAAGATTAGGTTTAGCTTTCAACATGACATAGAGTAAAACTTTTTCTACCATTTTTTCCAACTCATTTAAATAACCAGCTTTGAATCCTGTATCTGCATTAAAGGTTTCAATATTGTGCAAGCCGACCATACAAGCAACCAACGCAGCATCTTCTTCTGGAACCCATTTCTTTTTGGTTCCTTAGGAATTTTGGGAAGAAACACTTGATTGTGAAAAACTTGACATAACTATCTTAAGAAAAAAGCGCAAATTAAAATTAAGTTCAATATTATGCATCAAAAGATCAACACTTTATAAAATTATAACACATGATGAATCAAAAGAAAATAAATTATCATTCAACAAGTCTAGTACAATACAAAAAAAAACAATTCAAACACCACCAAAGTTTCGTAAACTAAATACATGAAATAACATAAACAACTTAACGTTTACTATTTTTACCCTAAACCTAACTAATTTCTAGATGTTTGCCATTCATCAAACATTTGGTTGGCTAGTTGCATCCGATGGATGAATATTTACGATATTCGGTTCATCATAATCTATCACATTACTAGGTAATCCTTCTCCCAACTCCATTTCAATAGGATCAAGACTCATATAGGTTCGAATAAAATTATAGAGCAAACAACATACAATAATAATTCTATCGTGCACCCTCATAGTATAGAATGATAGACTCCTAAGTATTCCCCATCTAAGTTTTAATAACCCAAAACATATTTCAAAAACATTACGCGCTAAAGCATGTTTCATGTTGAAAAATTCTTCCAGAGTACTTGGTTGGTAGCCCTGACGTCACTCATTCAAATGATATCTTTGTCCTCTAAAAGGAGCAAGAAATCCCTCACAATTTGTGTATCTGGCATCAACTAGATAATAACAACCTATAAAAAGAAACTATTTGTCATGGTTAATTTCCCAAAAAAGTATTATCTTAAAAATTAATTTAAATTCCTCTAGTTTTGCACTTTACCATGAGGAACTTTTAGTCCATGTCTCCTACTAATGCATCTCGAAGAACTCGACCTACTAATGCATCTCGAAGAACTCGTCCATCAGTAACAGAACCTTCCCAACCAGGAAGAACATAAACAAAATGCATATCAGGTGTATAAACACCTAACATATTTGTTGCTATGTCACTTTTTCACGTTCGATATCTAGATTTATCAATTGTTGGAACCTTTCTTGATGTGGGTTCCATCTAAAGCACCTAAGCAATTCTACATCACATGTATAAAACCTCGAGTTAGAATACTATATTTAAATCTAAATGGACTAAATTATGTACGAGCTATATATAGAACTCACTCCAATACCTTAAACCATTTCCATCTTGGGTCTATAGAATTAGCTATAATTCGCTCTGCCTTTTTAAATAACACATCTTGTAAGCGTATGACAGCATTTAAAACATTATGAAATGATCTGCTAACGGTTTCCCCGAACATATTAAAGTGATGCTTGATAACTATTTTTAAGGTGATGAGAAATGATATGTAAAAACATTGCCACTTGTTCATCAACAAGCATGTTCCTTGACGACTTCAATCCCCCTAAAGTTTGTAACACCTCACATAGTTTAAAAAAGGTAATTCTATTCATCCTAACTTGTTCAATATAGGTCTCGTCACTAGTAGGGGTGAGCGTTCGATCGAATCGAATGAAAAAATTTCGAGTTAATCGAGTTGACGAATCATATTTTATCATCCTAATTTGATTTGAAATTTTCTCGAATTGAGTCGAGTGAGATGGAATTCGAATCGAATCGAATCAAATATATTTGTTCGAGTTAAATTTTAAAAAATAATTTTGGGTCCTTGTGACCACTGTCACCTATCGTAATAAAATTTGCCTACCTTAATCAAAATTTTTATTAACTTTCATCACCTCATAGTTTATTTATTAATCTTTTATATACGGGTTAGCTTCTTTGCTTGCTTAGTTGTTTCAATTATCTTTAGATACTTGTCACTATATATTTTGGAATTAAAAAATATATTAAATGTAAAAATGTAATTTCTAAATAAAAGTTAATTTAAAGATAAAATGTGAAATTGATACCAATATAAAATTTGAACATGAATATTTAATGGCATAATTAATAATTCAATTTTAATATAAATATTCAATATGACTAAACAATTCAATAATATAAATAATATAAAATGTGAAATTTAATTTAATAATATAAATAGTAGATATAAATAAAATTATTACTATTTATGTTTAGTGATTTTTTTGGATAATTTTGATTTTTTATTTGAGAGTAAAGTGTGAGAAGTAAAAAATTAGGGAGAAAATAAAAAGTTTTGGGAGATGAAAGTTTGAGGGAAAGTAAATAGGGGGGAGTAAAATTTTGGAGGGAAAATATTAAAAAAAAATTGAGGGGGGGGGGGGAGGGGATGGATTTGGGGTAAATGGGAGGTGAGATTGGAAGGAAGTAAAAATTTTAGGGGGAAAGTGGGAGGGAGTAAAAATTATGGGGGAAAATAAAAAAGTTTTGAGGGTTTTTGGGAGTAAAATTTTGAGAAAAAGTAAATAGGAGAGTAAAATTTTGGTGGAAAATAGATTTTGGGTAGATTGGGGGGTTGAGATGGAAGGAGAGTAAAAGTTTTGGGGGGAAAGTGGGAAGAAATAAAAGTTTTGAGGGAAAAGTAAAAAGGTTTGGGAGTTTGGGGTAAAAATGTAAAATATTATAGTTTGATATCCGAATTATTCGAATTATTCGAGTTATTCGAATTCAAAAACTCAACTCGATTCGAACTCAAAATTCAAAAAAAATTCGAGTTGGCTCGAATAACTCGATTCGTTTAACTCAAAATTTAATTTTTTTTTTATTTTTCGAGTCGAATCGAGTTTTGCTCACCCCTAGTCACTAGCATATACAAGTCTTTTCACATAATCTCATTTTGCATAAAAATCTAAAATATAGGATCTAATCCTTGGTCTATAAGTATATAGGCTATGGGTGGCACCCAATGCAACTAAGAACCAACTCGCAATTGTACACATTTGCAACCATATTGTAATAGCAAAACCAATTCTTTTACGCCTCTCAGTTTATACAATTAAAGGCGGACGAGCCATTACTGCAAAATATTAAAGTGTTACATATCTTCAAATCATAGTAAAAGGTTCACATTTCTTCATTATTAATTTTAATAACAGTAAAACAAAATCAAAAAGTTTCATTTGTAAAGAACTTATAGTGGTTTAGTGAATACAAGAAGCTCAACTATAGGGAAGAAGCAATCAAGCAAACCAAAGAAAAAGAGGAAACAATAACACACTGTCAAAGAAAAATAAACAATACATATTTATCAAATTTCATTCAACAAAATCGACTCTTTATTTAGCAAATAATAATGTCTTGAACATTAAAATAAAAATTAATAATGAACATCTAATTTTGAAATACATCCACATCCAAATTACATAATTTCCTGTGTTATAGAAATATACATATATTATATGAAACTTTTTATAATGTACTGGAAAAGATGAATTCATAAGTACTTTTATTTAAAAGTAAATAATCCTAATTATGCGCATAAGGTTAAAATACTTTTAACCTTATTCAATAATAATAATAATAATAATAATAAGATTATTAAGATTATTTAAAAGTAAATAATGTTAATGGATTAGATTTATTAAGATGTTTAGTAATTATGTTTGTTTATATATTGCATGGATGTCATTTAACATAATGCTAAAACAAAAGTATTACTTAACATAACAATGGAAGATAGGTAGAGGCAGGGTAAGTGGGGAAGCCAAGGTTTCTGGTTTGCTTTGAAACATAACAATGGAAGTTACATGGTATTGGGTCGACTTTCTTTAAGATGGAAAATTTTTCTTTTTTTTTTTTAATTTTTTAATTTATAAAAGTTTAAATGATAATAATTTAATTTAATTTTTTAAAAGTTATAAATATATAAATAATGAAATTATATTTTTATTATCGTAAAAATATATAATTTAATTCTACCCCTTAAAAAGAATTTACCCTTCATTGCAGAAAATTTGAGAAAGTTAAATGAGATTATTTTAACATTTATTTATTTCAATTAGTACATATTTAGATATGAAGATATCAAATATCATATATGATATGATACAATTTGAAAAACATAGGAGTAAGGAGACAGTCCCAAATTGCGGATTGCTACCACAGCATTAGCAATGAAGATAATAGCACAAAAATAAAAGGAGTGGAAGCAACACAATGGAACCAAACTCGGCTGCTCTCCTGCTCGATGAGCGTGGTTCTTCCCTTAACTTCAAGTCCCCGAAATACAGATGAACCCCTGAATAATTGAAAAATATAACCAAGACCTACAATTAGATTAAACATGGTAAATTAAGTTATATATTATTATATGTAAACAAATAATCTTAATAATCTCAAAATACTAATAAGTTTAGTATGATGACATTATTTTTTTAAATAATGTAATTATTTTTTAATTATTTAAAAAAAATTATTTCATTTAAGTAATTCCTATATATGTCATACATAAACATTACTTTTTTTTTTTTTTAAGTCTAATTCACAAGGGAAACCAAATAAAATACGAATCCCCAAATATTAAAAACATCTGCAAAAACAAATGAGAGATAGATAACGAAACATCTCAAAAACAAACAGTAATATATGTTTAGTTTACTTTCGAGGTCAGAAATTGTTTTCAATTACAAAAATAATGTAAAGCTAAGATTAAAATCATGGTTTGACAAATCAAACAAAAAAAAAATGGTAAGAAAATGGTGCTTTTGACTTTTAGAAATTCACATTTAAATGAATCAGTTCTATTATTCTCTCAGAGCTAAACTTCATCTCTTTTTTTTCAATGCCAAACAGTTCTATAAATTTTTAAAACCAAATTTTTTCTTTATTTATTTTTGAATTTACAATTAACTATATCAATAATTCCAAGCAATATCATTCATTATAAGTACTAAATTGAATAACTAATTAATCCACTGAGCTCATGATCCCAAAGCCCCATTGGCTTTTTCTACACTTTTTCTAAACCAACCTTTATCTAAAAACAATTCTAAATTAAACCTTATACCCACTGATGCAAAATGGTAGCAATAAATGAAAAAAAAGAAACCACATAAGCTGAAAAAAGACAATGGATGAACTGGAAATTAGGCAATCTAACACAATGTCTCTAAAAGTGGCAAAACAATCGACAAGAAACCTAATATTCCACCCTATTTAACTCCAATGATCTTCTTGCAACCAAACAACAACACAAGAATTCCAAACAATAATAAGCATCCAAGCCAAAAATTATGGAACTTTCCCTTTTTATATTTACCAGTCTCCAGTATTAGATAATAGATAGAGATTTCTAACTACCAAGGCTAAATCTAAACTATATAGCAACTCTTTCAAATATTAATAGAATTAAAAGAGCCCATAAGCCAAGCTAATGAAAAGCGTAGTAAACAATGAACAAAAACATGGAAGGAATTTATTATATAACAGCATTTCAACCAACATGGATTTGAGCAGCATATTGTTTCTTTAAATCTACTTCTATATATAATTTTTCTTTACCGATCTAAGTACTTCCATAAATAGGAAAACTTCTAGCTCGAAAAAAAAAAAAAAGAGCACACACAACCTTTCACTTAAAATGTGAAACACGTGCTTAAGATGAAATTGATAAAAGAAGTAATTGCTCCCCGCCAACCCACATACAAAAAAAATGGAAAATCACAAATTAACATAAATAGTCGCTCATGTTCCTTGTCTCATTGTTCATTAAATTAAAATTGTTCCATGCAAAAAATGGGCATGCACGTCAAATAAAAATGCAGGGACCATACTTCATAAGTGTATTAACTCTCAATAGATCATGATTGTACAAGTTTGTCCAATCATCATAGCCACCTTTACCTAGCACAGGAAACATTGAGTGATAAAATAACCTAACAGGCAGAGCTTTCTGCAGCAAATACTACAGGACGACGAAGGAAATAATCAAAGAAAAGAATCACTCAGATCACAATGAAGAAGTTTAAGTTAATAAACCAGCACGTAGTTTAAATCCAAAAGTGACAAGACACCCTAGAAAACCTAATTAAATAATGGCGCAATAAAAAACTGAGAACAACAATTAAATGGACAGGAGAAGGAAGGAAAACATGCATAATGACAACATGCAACAACATAGATTAACTCAGAGCGCCAAATAGATGTTCATAAAGGGGAGATTATAGTTAAAATTTACCTTAGGCGCGGAAGCTTAATGCATATCCACCATTAAACAACTATAAACTAAAGGTTCCATACCTATTTCTTAAATTGATCCATAACTTTGAACCAAATTTAGCTCCAAGCACAAGAAAGCTAAGCACACACTTACATATATTCATATCTTTAACAAATAAAATAAATAAAAAATGACCTAATTATCAACCCTAAAAATAAAATTTACAGTAACCTTAAAGTCTTAGCCAAAATAGTAACCTTAAAAAAAAACCTCTAAATCAAATTTACAAAAACTTTGCTAAGGGTGTGCTAAGGTAAACAAGAATAAGAAAACGTAAAGCAGCAAGGGTGTGCTAAGGTAAAATTAACTTACCAGTACTTTTCTGGTAAAATTAACTTGGAATTTAATGGTATTACCTTAAAGTCTTAGGCAATTTCACGAACAAGCCTTTGGAAAGGCAGTTTCCTGATGAGGAGTTCAGTACTTTTCTAGTACTTCCGGATTTCTCTGCATCCAATGGAAACATCATAAGTTCAATTCGTGTAAACAAAAACAAGAAAACGTGATTTGATGACTAACCGCAGAGCTACAATTCAAGGAGGATATCGGTGAGGCTTTTTCACGCCTCCGATTGTCAGTGCTAACCTGAGAGCAGCCTGAGAAACACATAATAAAAAAAAGGAAATTAAAGAAGATTGAGCAGAAAAAGTCTCAATCGAACTTAGGATTGAAAGGGGAAAAGAAAAGTTGAAAGAGGTGAAAGAACTTTAACTAAAAGGAATTAGGAAAAAAAAAAAGAAAAAAAAAACGTACCCTTTACAATATTTTGGGAGATGAAGATGAAGGGTGAATGGATGCTTGATTTGGGAAGGAAAAAAACTGGAAAGAATTTTGGGAAGAAAAGAGGCAGGCTATTTTGGTCCAAAAACCTAAACGGTGTCGTGTTGAATAGGTATTCAGACCACCAACCCGTGAATACCTAAACGGTGAGCTGAGGGAATGAGACTGTAATAGCAATTCCATGGAATCACCTAAACGGTGAACCAAACAGCTACTTTACTGTAGCGCATAGAATTAGGGCAGAATGGAATAGCAATTCCATCCAACCAAACGTAGCGCAAGGATTTTAAGCATATAAATTATAACCCATAATTATTTTTGTACAATTTTTAATGATTTTCCCAAATTAGAACAGGGGATTCTGAAATCATTCTGACTTTGTCTCACAAAAATTCAAATATCTCATAATATGAAATTCTTTTGCTTACGTTGTTTCCTTTATATAAAAATAGACTTAATAAGCTTTAATTGCATATCTTATTCAATCTCAAATTCGATTTCCACCATTTTTGGTGATTTTTCAAAGTCACACAACTACTTCTGTCCAAAACTGTTTTATTACTAAATTTCACTCTTGTTTTCTTTGTAGTAACTTTCATGTAACATTTACTCCATATCAATCTTACCAAAGTTCGATCACATATCGAGCACATTGTTCATAAGTTTACACACATGTACCTGCACTTATTCATCACATAGTCATATTCAATTACACCTAGTCATTTCTCGTTGAACACATCGGAATAATAATAGATACCCAGTGGCCTGCACATAGTACCACCCTTGTAGTCAAAGCTACCTTCTTCACAAAGTGGCCTTCACATAGTACCACACTTATGACCAAAGCTATTTTTCTTCACAAAGTGGCCTTCACACAGTACCACACTTGTGACCAAGCTATCTCTTCTCAAAGTGGCCTTCACATAGTACCACACTTGAGTCACTAGTGACATGTCACTTGTATCCTATTTTATTCTTGATGTTCAACCTGGAAATTTCTCACTTTTTGATACTTGTCAATTTTATTCAATATTCAGCCATATTTCATAAAACATAATAAAATGTGATAACGTAAGTAAAAACGATGCATTATTTACATGCAAACTTACCTTGGTGCAAAATATGACGAATTTGCAATTTAGTCCATAACCTTTTCTTTTCCCCGATCAAGGTCAATTCCTCGTCTTTCTTGATCTATAATAACACATTTAACTCATTTAATACTCACATTATTCAATTTACTCCAAAATCACACTATGGCCAAAATTATATTTTTGTCCCTAAAGTTTCACAAATTTATAATTTTGCCCGTAGGCTCGTAAGATGAAAAACACTTATTTTTCTCAAATCTTAAGCCTAATCGATTCATATTCCCTCTTATAGCAGCTCACATTTTTCACTAAATCACATTTTCTACACATAATTTTACAACTTTTACAAATAGGTCATTTTATGCAATTTCATTAAAAATCACTTAGTAAAAGTTGTTTATCACACCCAAACTTTCATATTATTCCATAAAACATCAAAACACATGCATCTCATTCATGGGGATATTTTTAAACACAAACACTAGCTCAAAATAATGGTGGAAATAGCTAAACCGAGCTACGAGGATCTCAAAAATGTAAAGAACATTACAAATGGGGCTAAAACGGACATACAATCTAGTTTGGAAGCTTGAAAAACCCTAGCTATGTCTTCCTCATGTGAAATTCATCCAAGGGGTTGAAGATAGACAAAAATTGGCTTTTAATTTTGTTTTTAATTCATTTTAATTACCAAATGACCAAATTACCCTTAATGAAAAACTTTAGAAATATACCAAACCATGTCCATTTTTTTTCTACCAACTTAACCAATGGTCTAATTACCATTTAAGGACCTCCAATTTTAAAATTTCATAGCAATTTGACACCTCTAGCTTCTAGAAATCAAGTTTTGCATTTTTTACAATTTAGTCCTTTTGACTAAATTGAGTGCCCAAACGTCGAAATTTTCGAACAAAATTTTCACAAAATCATTCCGTGAAATTGTAGATCATAAAAATATGATAAAAATAAATTTCCTTACGTTGAATTTGTGGCCCCGAAACCACTGTTCCGACTAGACCCAAAATCGGGCTATTACAAGTAACTAAAAGGATAATTTAAAATAGTAAAATATGTACCTCACCAAATCAAACCTCATGATTTTCGCTCAGAAAGGAAAGTCACTCCTCTCGTGTTTGCACAAAATTCAGGCTTTTACCACTCGATTGATCTCACTCGTTTTTCCCTTTTTCCACTCAAAATTCCTTTTAAGCTCTTCAAGAACGCTGGAAATGAACTTAGCAAAACCTGTAACCTTGTGGATGTTAATGGGATGTGACAACTTGAAGGAAATAAAAACAAACAGATGAAAATGACACAAATGACTCAAATACAAAAAATAAAAAATATATACGAAAGACTTGTACAACTTCGACAAAATTGACTCAAATGACTCAAAATGAAGAATGGAATGTCTTTTGGGTGTTTTGAACAAACTATAATTTTTGACACAAGATTTTTTTTACTATTTCCAAATCTTACTAGAATGTGTAAGAAAGGCTTAAAAACATGAATCAAATGAAATTTTTGTAGAAGGGTTTCTGGACTCTTTTTTTTAATCTCAATTCATCTTTTCTCTTTTTTTTTCATTTTCGCATTTCTTCTCTTTTTGCTATGGAATTTTTTTTGAATTTTTCTTTAAGGTTTTTTTTTGAAATTGGGAAAGAGAAATAAAATGATACATATGAAGAATAATAGCTCTGATACCAACTAATGCGTGCTCGTATTCGTGAATGCGACTACAAGACGTTGAGTTGCTCAATCGTCTAATGCTGTATCATTTTGAAATTGGCCTTAATATGAAAATGAGATTAATGGTTATTGTTTCGATGGAAAGGATGGTAATGGTGTTGGATGAATGAATTTGCATATTGTGAGATTTCTCTCTTGAGTTCTTTAGAACACACAAATCGAACTTATCAAAGCTTTTTGCTTTGTGGCATTTTTCTTCATTTCCTATACCTTCGATTCTTATTTCTTTCATAAACAATGGGTCAAGGTTTGTTCAATTCCAATTCTTGTTTCCAATTATTTTTCGTTTAGAAAACGGGTTATGTTTTTTAATGTAGGTTCTTTTCTCGTACAAACCTTATTTTATTTCTTTCGTAACAAGTACCTGTTTAGAAAAGGTAGAGCATTTGAGTAACTTGTAATTTTGAACCGATTGCGAGCTCACATTATATGGGCTAAGAGGGTCACCCTTTCAAAAACCTCGACTCGAAGAGAACGGACGACCCACCTCCCCATTCATGGTCACTGAGTAAGTACCAGAGCGAGCACAATGAAGAAGAAGATGTTGGAAAAAAACGAGTTTGAAAAACACAGCGGAAAATAAATTTAGGAAAAAACAAAGTTTTAAAAAATTTTCCAAAACAAGATCTTGGTTATGATATCTAAAATAATAAACACTTAATCAAAATTGTACATTTTCGATTCATCTAAGATGAGCACTTCAACTGAGTAGTCTTCTCCACTATCCTTAAGCTCACGTCTACCAAGTGTGGGCTTGCTTCGAATCAGAAACTTTTTTCACAAAAATTACCAATGGGGTAATTTTGTAATTTCTTTAAACTTTTTGGTCAAGTTGTAAATAAAAAAAATATCTCTATAAATTTTTTGAAATAATCTCTTCAGAGAATCTTCTCTCTACAACTTCTCTTGAATTCAAGTGTGTGTAAAATAATGACTAAAGACTCTATATAGGAAGAATTTAGAGGGTTCAACTATGATTAAACTTAATCACTTTAATATTAAATCTTATTAAAATAATATAATGTTTGTCTACATGATAAACATTAAAATAAATTTAATATTAAGATAATCACTTTAATATTAAATTAATAAAATACTATTAAGATAAGTATTAAATTAAATTTAATATTAAACTATTAAAATAATATTATTTTTAGAATAAATAATCTAAAATCAAATTCTTTTTTAGAGTCCCAATGGAAGTGTAACTCTTCTACTGCTCAACCACCAAATACCAACCACTGTCGGTCACCGGAACGCCACTTTTGCAGCTATCGTCACCGCCGTGTCCGGTGATGCAGGTGCGACACTTTTATAGCACCCTGAGTCAGTTCGACTGTTGTCGGTTTGATCCGGGTCAATGATGGCCCGATTGGTCTAGTTTAACCATCGGTTGGATCGTCACCCGATGTCACATATCGGGCTCGATTTAACTGGTTTTGGGGTCTTGGTCCCGATTTTGGGCTCCCTAGCCCAATTTACAATCTCAGATCCAATTTTCAAGTTTAATTACTCATTGGGCCAAATGTCTTACTTGAAAATTTATTTCCAAAATATTATACTAATTTTAATTAATTTGATTAATTTAATTTTATTTGATCAAAATTAAATTTCCCAAAAGTTACTTAGATTTTCCAAATTAACTTTTCAAGCAAATTCTTTAATCAAATTCTCTAGTTGAACAATTCTTACGACAGCCAAATTTAATTCCACATCGAATAAATCGAATCAATTAAATTATTTCCAAAGTCGTAAAATTTTCTTTTAATTCAAATGCAGTCCGATCGAGCTTTTGTTGAGGTAGCAGAAGGACTAATCAGACATATACAATTGCACTCTAATGATTGCAATTATGTCCAGAAGCATCGTTCCGATAATTCGCAATTACTTAATTATGGAGTCGGTTCACAAAAAGTACCATGATTGAAAACTCCTTATTGTATACTCTTTACGAAAAAATTCATCTAACTATTTTGTCCAATGACCTCGTTATGTGTGTGTTACCCTCATGATATCCTTGATTCTTTTAAATTCAATCCATTCACTCAACACAATCCTATTTTATCTCATTGTCCTATTTTATCTCATTGTCACCATTGTGTCTTCTTAATGATTAATATGATCATTGTCAACAAATTACTGTGATAAATTGCTTGTTCGAGAACAAGCAACCTGTGGCCATGTTTTATATTTATCAATTCACATAATGCCAATAAGAGGATATCAAATTGATGTTTGTAATCTAGCCATTGGAATGATTAGTAATGGTTTGCTTTGATATACTTATAATGCTATACTATGGTAGCTTCACATATATTAAGTATGGTTGATCAAATCATGTCAAACATATGGACTAAACCAAGGTAAGATTATAAATATGTAAGCATGTGATGATATACCATGTTAAATGATAGAATTAGCTTGATTAATGCTTGGGTTAGTTGGGTTATGAATGTCAGTCTTGGTGTAGGTGTATGGCAAAGTTTTGGGTCAGAAATGAAGCTAGAAATGGCTTTATTTTGTCCACATAGATAGACACATGGGCATGTGTCTTTACCGTGTGTGACATACGGCCTGATATATGGGCATGTGGTTAAGCCGTGTGTCCCTTTGCATCTTAAATTTGAGAAACAGAATGCTCAAAATTGAGTACACGGACAGAGACACGGGTATGTGTCTCAACCGTATGTGTTACACGGCCTAGAACACGGGCGTATGTCTTGGTCATGTGAAACCTGCACTAAATTTTGAAGAATTTAATTAACCACACGGCCTAGCACACAGATGTGTGGCTAGCCATGTGGCACAAGCCAGAGAGTTACACGGGGTCTAACACAGCCTGCAACATGGGTGTGTCCTGGGGTCACACAGGCATATCCCTTGGACCACACGGGTGCGTGTGCCTTGTATCTTGGAAAATTTTAGAAATTTCGTAAAAAATTCTTTGAGTTCCCGATTTGATTTTAATACTCGTTTTGGGCCTCAAAAGTCCATATAAGGGATGTTATGAGTAATTTTGAAAATTGAATAGAATTGGACATAAATTATCTGTAAATGTTTTGAAAACTCTGGTAACGCTCTGTAACCTTGTTCTGGCAATGGATACGGGTTAGGGTGTTACAAACAATATGCCAGAATTTTTGATAAAACAAAGCAGGAAGTCCATCTGATCCTGAGGCCTTCTTTAGAGCTATGGATTTTAGAGTAGAAAAGATATCCTCACTCGTAAACCGAGCCAAAAGTGCAGCATTCATATAATTAGTAATCCAAGGATCAACCTACTCCAAGATACGGTGTGAATCACCTTGTCTCTGAGAAGAGAATAAGTCTGTAAAGTATAGAGTCACCACTTCAAGCATATCCTCCATATCCAAAACCATTCAACCATCCTCCTATATTAAACAACTAACTTTATTAGCTCTCTTTCTTTGTGTGGCAGACCGATGGAAAAATCTTATATTCTGATCCCCTATTTTCAACCAATTAACCCGAGCCTTCTATTCCCAATACAGTTCTTCCTTGTCAATCTTTAGATTCAACTTAAGTCTGGTGCTCAAAATATCTAATAAAGAATCATCATCTCTGTCCTCTAAGGTAACAGTTGCTAGCCGAGAGTGTAGGCGACGTAAATTGCCATTCCGACCAGTGCCCAAATTGGTAGCCCAACACTTCAGACTCTGATAAAGAATGAAAGACGATGAGGAATGTCACCCACACTACTTTCCCATAAACAACGAATTTCAAAATCACAAGACTCCTCCAAAATACATCAAGTATCGAAACGAAAAGACCGAAACTTGGACTAATAGAGCACACAGTATCAATGAACAAAGGGCGATGATCCAAAATGGAGTGACATAAATGTCGGAGCGAAAAAGTCAGAAAAAGGCCTCACCATGCTGAATTGATGACCCCTTATCCAACCTTTCCCAGATGTTGTTATGGTGCAAAGTTTCCACGCTCCCAAGTAAACCAAAGACCCACAAAATCGAAAGCATCTAATGGACAATTAAAGAGGACAGAATGAAACTCTGACATGCACCGTTCATCGCGAAGCACACCCCCTGTCTTTTCAAAAGAGTAAAGGATTTCATTACAATCACCACACACCATCCAAGGTAAACTTTAGTCATGGTCCAACAAACGAAGAGTATCCCAAGACTCAGCACGATTTCACAAATTCGGAGAACCATAAAAACCCGTAAAACACCATTTCTTAGGAACATAAACCTCCCTGACATCCATATCAATATAGAACTGAGAAAAACTATATAAATCCACAGTCACATCTAGTCGCCATCCCAAACTAAGACCCCCATGAGACCCATCCACCGTAACTTCAAACCTGTAACACCCCTAACCCGTATCTGTCGTCAGAACAGAATTTCGAAGCATTATCAGAACTTTTAGAATATTTTTAGAAATAATTTATATAAATTACTATTCATTTACTGAGATCATTCAAAACATCCTTTAATTAGGCCTTCAAGGCCCAATACGAGCTTTGGAATCGAGTCGGGACTTAATCGAAAATTCTGAGAATTTTTTGCAAAATTTTAAAAATTTTCCAAAGTATAGGGTTTACACACCCGTGTGGTCTAAGGGACACGCCCATGTGACCCTGAGACACGCCCGTGTTGCAGGCCGTGTTCGACCCAGTGTAACTCTCTAACTTGTGCACATGGCCGTGCCACATGCCCGTGTGCTAGGCCGTGTGGTTAATTAATTCAATTCGAAATTAGGTGTAGGTTTCACACGGCCAAGACATACGCTCGTGTTCTAGGTCGTGTAGCACACATGGCTGAGACACACGCCCATGTGCTCAATTCTGAGCATTCTGTTTCTTAAAATTTAGGGTGCATAGGACATACGGCCTAACTACACGCCCATGTACCAAGCCATGTGTCACACACGGTCTAGACACACGCCCCTGTGTTTGCCCGTGTAGACAAAATAAAGTCATTCCTAGCTTCATTTTTCACCCAAAATCACACCCATGACCTGCACTTGAATCACACATCTAATACCAACCATTTCAAGCATTCAAGTCAAGCAAATTCCATTATTCATCATAGCATATCATTGAATGCATACATGTTCATAATCTTGCCTTAGTTCAAACCATGTGTTAAACATGATTTTGATCAACTACTTAACATATATGAAGCTACGATAGTTTGACATTACAAGCATATTAAAACAACCTATTACTAGTCATTCCAATGGCTAGATTACAAGCATCATTTACATTTACATGCCAATATGGTCAATATATCCTATACATGTCATTGTAACCATAATTGTTTTACCATCTTGTACCGACATAGGCCGACGGATAGTGTGAGTGATATTCGCCAAGCTTCCAATCAATGAGCTTCCGATATACTCTAAAACAAGGAAATAAAACCAAGTAAGCATAAAATGCTTAGTAAGTTCGTATAACATGATACTTAACTTACCATTCATTCTATTTTGAGGTAACTATGTAAGGCACAACCAATCAATTTGACCTCAAGCCCTACACACATTCTCATTGCCCTTGTTAGTCATATATTCCATAATAATTTCAAAACATATATGGGGTCAACAACAATCAAGTTTCCAAGCACATATGCTTTCCACAACATGTATTCATTCAACATGCATAATTCATCTCATTATTTCAAGTATAATTTCATAATAGTTCATTTCGAGTTCAAATAATTTCATATCAGAACTTTACTCCTATTACTCGAAATATCAATGTCAAGATTAGCACACTCAAGGTGTACAAGTCTATAATTAAGAATAAACATATATTCATCGAATAAAGTCCATAGACAAATATAATCATCTCATGTTTTCATATATCATTTTTCATGTATCATCATTTACTTGTATTTCAAACGGATACATGTAATAACTCATTTTATCATTCATAACTTCTCATGTCTGGAATTGTCACCCGTTGAATTTATTTGGAATATCAATTGATACGCAGGTAGTATACTCGAGGTGTACGAATCAGTATCCATCTATTCATGTCCAATGGTACCCATAAGGTACTATATCAGAGAGTACATTCTCGAGCCACACATGTATACAACAGGATTACCAATTCAGGCTAAATCCTTTTTATGTCATATGCTTTAAGGAGCTTGATCTGGATTACCCGTCCGAGCTAAATCCAATTCATAACATGTGCTCGAGAGGACTTATGTCAAAATTACCTGTCCGGGCTAAATTCTTATTGTAATGAGGTCAATAGGATTACTCGTCTGAGTTAAATCCTGTTAGCAACAAATACAGGATCTCATTCATTTCAGGAAATCACATATCCATCGATTTTCCATTTTATTCAACCTGGATTTAAACATTTTTCTAAAGCATTATCAGCATGTGATTATTTCATACATCCACAACATTCATGTAATTTAAATAAACACATTTCACATTTATTTCAAGCATATAAGTAACATTCTCATCATTTATCATTTATCATCTATCGGGCATTAACATTTAATGTAATCATTTTTATTTATCGGGCTTGATCGAATATGTAATCATTTCACATATTTATGATATTTATAAAATTTACATAAACACAATCAATGCAAGCATGTAAATAAACACAATTTAGTTACACGAGCTTACCTCGACAAATGTTCGTGTACATAAATCTACTAATTCGATATTTTCCTCCTTTCCTCGTTCTAACTCTGAATTTGGTCTATCAGGATCTATACGAGTAAATTTAACATCAAGTTATCACATTTCACATTCATGTGGACTCAATTTACATCCTAGGCAAAATTACCATTTTGCCCTAACTTTTTCATAAATTCCAATTACGTCCCTAGGCTCGGAAAATAAAATTTGTGCAATTTACTCCCTATTCCAAGCCTAACCAAAATCCCATTACAAATTTTACAACACATGTATTCATAAAAATTCAGCATTTTTCTTCAATTTCACAACTTTACATTTTAGTCCCTAAATTATGTTTTCATCAAAAATCACTTTATAAAAGTTGTTTATCTATCAACAATCTTTCATTTTCTATCATAAATTTCTAATTTTCAGCATATACATTCATGACCCATTTTTCATACTTTGATAACTTCTCAAATTGATCCCCCAAATAGATAGATTAGACTATCTCGGTTTTAAAAATATAAAAATTACTAAAAATGAGGCTTGATTACTTACCCAAATAAGCTTGATAAGTATTCTTCCTCTCTCCTAGGGTTTCCATGGAAATATTTGGGGAAGATGATATGAAATTGTTTTCTTTTTCATTTAATTAAATTGTCATTTAATAACTTTTCATCTTTCCAATTTACTCCTTAGCCTTTTTTTATTTTTCCATGGATGAGTCATACCAAAATATCTACATAATTTTTTATTAATGGTCTAATTATCATATAAAGACCTTAAGTTTTAAATTCCATAGCTATTTGATCCTTTCAGCTACTAGAATCTAACTTTTGCATTTTATACGATTTGATCCTTCCCATAATTAAACACATAATTGATAAAATTTTCTTTTCAAAATTTTCACATGACATTACTAACATAATACGGTCTATATAATAAAATAAAAATAAATTTTATTTTCAGCTTAGATTTGTGGTCTCAAAACTACTGTTCCGATTTCACCGAAATTGGGTTGTTACAAAACCCATGAAAATACCCACACTGACGTCGCACCATACCAATACGCTCGCAATTTAACTTCGTCTTTATAAAGAATATGATATGGGGATTGTACAATTTCAGCATATGCCAAAGTCTACGAACAATCCGCAGACTCCCCAATCCACAAACATTCCAACATAAGAGTTTCATGGCTACCGGCCTACCTGCCCTTTGGCAGCTGCCGATAAATTCAATCGACAAGTCGTAAAACTCTCGTCGTTAAATCCTGTTGAATTCGAGCGATCAAAAACAAGAAAAGAGGAATGTACAACTTTTTGCCTTTTATTCCCATCAAAACCAGATAACGGGTCATCCTCTCAATCGTGAAGCATCGGAACTGAACTACGCATACCAACACCACTCCCAATAGTCGTAGCGACTGTTATAGGCCAATTTTGGGCCGTTTATAAATTACTCGGGCCCAAATACATTACAATTAAACCATTAACCCATTAAGCCCAAATATCACCAGCCCAAACCCCAAATACCCATCTAAACTAACCCAACAGAAGCCCAAACCCCTTACAACCCAATACCCATTGAAACCCTAGCCACCTACCCCATTGACAAAGTCACCTCAGCATCGCAACACCCATGCCGTCTGCCACATCCACCACCTGGTCCACCTGCAAAACAAGAAGGACACGCAACAGCAACAAAAAGGAAACAGACAGTATAGCAAATAGGCTATAAAGCCGAATGAAAATCATTGTTAAAAGGGGTTGGATTTTTTCTATCAATACAAAAAGATTTTTCTTTGTTTTTTACTAGCAGATTAAACACAAGAACAATTCCAAACATCAAAGCAGTAGAATAGCATCAAATCAAACCAAAACCCTAAGGTGAATTTTCTATTTTTATTTTTCATTTTATTTTCGAATCTATTTCTTCGGTATCTATAAATACATAAATATAAATAAAAGAATAATATTATAAAACGTAAAAAAAAAATTACCTTTTCCGGCCACCGTGCACGATGGCCGGCGACGGTGGTCCGGCGATCGGACCGGTGACCGGCCGCTGGCCGGAACCCTTCCCCTCTCCCTCCTCTCTCTTTTTCTCTCTTCTTTTTTTCTTTTCTCCCCTCACAAATGAATTTTTTTTCTGAAAATAGGCCTATTTATAGCCCTCCGAAACGACGTCGTTTTGGGGGCTATACTTAAGCCCCAAAACGACGTCATTTCACCATAGTCCGACCCGATCTGACCCGCTCTGGCCTAAGATCCGCATGTTTTTGAACGGAAGGGCTAATTGCGCTTTTAGCCCTTCCGCTTTTTCATGCGTTTACAATCAGGTTATTTTTTGCTTTTAATTCGGCCCTGGATTTTGTCGCGCTTTTCAATTTAGTCCTTGGCCAACGCGCAGCGCTTTAGAGGCTTGGGAAAATTGCCCTTTGGCCCCCACTGTTTTCGCGCGTGTTTTAATAAGTCCTTCCTCTCTACTTTCTTTTCGATTACCCCCAAATTTCATTTTTCTGCTCGATTTAGTCCTTTTGTGTTAGTTTATTGTTTTATTTTTCAAATTATTTGTTATTGTTTCTGTTATTTACTATTATTAATTATAATCTATGTACTTATTATATTTATTTATTACATGTAGTAGTGTATATTTACTATGTAATGATATGTATAGGCATATTTATTGTTGGTATTACTTTATTATTTATTTTAATATTTCTATTATATTTTTTTATATTTCAATATTATTATTATTATCATTATGTATTAGTGTATGATCTTTTATATATGTACGTGTATTTAATATACTTATGTATTATATTATATATATATTTTCTTTATATACGCTATATATGTTTTTTAATATTATATTTTATATATTATTATGTATATTTTTAGTATAAACATATTCATGAAGTATTGTTAATAGTTGTTTTTTTCATGTTATTGTTATTTTGTGCATATATCATGTAAATGTTTTAACACTACATTATGTATATGTTTCTATATATTATGTGTATGTGTCTTTAAATATTGTATTTTTATATAAGTTATGTATATACCTTTAATGCCATATTATTTGTATATTTTTATATATATTCTTAAATACCATTATATTTATATAATTCTTTTTAATACCACACCATGTATATATTTTTAATGCTATGTGTACTTTTTGTAATGTTATTATTGTGTATACATTTTAATATCATTAGTTATACATTTTAGTACTAGTTCGTTTATATACTTTTTATATTATCCTTATATTTATACCCATTATTTTCACTATTATCACTTATTATTTCATTTTAATATTATATGTATATTTTTTTACATATTTTACGTATATACATTTTAATATTTATTTTATATATACATATATATCATATATGTGTTATATATTATGTATATATTATTATTTTATTTATATTTAGTATTAATCTTAGTACATATATTTTATTATACGTATATATATACTTTTTTTATAGTATTATTTTCGTATTATTCATTATTTTACTTATTTCCACTATTGCCACTTATTATATTATTTTAATATTAGGTATTATTTGGTGTACATACATCTTTTTATTATTATTATTATTAGTATATAAATATATTTTCTATGTTATTAGTATTCCTAACATATTGTATATGTTCATTTATACTATGTATATATATATTTAGTACGTATATATTTAGTATTATTATGCGCACATTTTTATTATCACTTATATATTTTAATATATATATATATGGCAATATTAGTGTTTTTTTATTATGTTTACGTCTCTTCATTTATTGTTTATATATATTCATGATTTTATTTCGTGTTTAATGCTATTGTTATCATGTTTAATACCATATGCATTGTTATTGTTCTATACTATTACTATCGCATGTATATTGCTAATGTTTTAAATATTGTCTATTTTGTATATTCTTAACCTGTTATGATTTGTCTATCTCGAATTTAGCATAGTATTTCATACCATAGTGCAACATCAATGTTAGTTTTCTTTTACTTTTATTTATTCTATCTAGAAATATTTTCGTTCATGTCTTTAAATTAATTTCGATAAATAAGGCAACGTACTGATTTAACGTTTAGTCATCGATTTCATCGCTATGTTGGGTGAACATCAATCGACTTGTGTTAAAACGGTATGTCCTTCTCAAAATCAAAAGAATTGAAAATCTTCGTGTTTCAACCAGATCACGACTAAATGTTACATTGAGCTCGTATCTTTGAAAATCAAGTCAACACGAGTTTTACAAGATACTAATTTTGGGCGTCGCGAGGGTGCTAATACCTTCCTCGCGCGTAACCGACTCCCGAACCCTATTTTACTCTGATTTTCACGTAGACCCAAATTTGGCCTTCATTTTTATTCGAGAATAAATTTTCTTTCTAAAAAAGATGATTTATTAGGTGTCCAATCACACCTAGAAAAAGGATCGGTGACGACTCCCTCTTTATTTCAAAATCAAACTTCAGTTTTCAAATTTTCACTAAATCACCACAATTAGCGACCAAGCAAAAATTTTACGTCGCTACAGCGACTATCCCTCCAAATTAATCCCAAAAATCAAATTTAGAATAGTTTACAACACCACATTCCCCCAAGAATTAAGATGACCAAATCTCGTCGAAGCAGCCGTGGATAACAATCGCAGCCAAATATTGTCACCAACAACAGCTTGTCGACTCATTACCCATAACGAAAGATCCCACCCCATATCGGCCTTGGAAATGTCCTTCGCCAATCGAATAGGGTAGAAACTATCGCCATGTCCCAGACAACCTCACAAGAAACAGAACAAAGTAAGCTTCTCTTACCGGAACTGAACATACTCAGAACTACCAGGCGACAACTGAATCTTCTTTCGACGCTTTAAAGGAGAACGAATATCAACCTACACCTGCAAATAAGGAACAAAACTCGTAGTAATCTGGTTTGTGTTATAATCTTCAAACAACCCAACAAAATTCCCTAATTGTCGAGCGTCTGCTTCCAAAAACAGCCCGGGAGGCAAGTCATGGATTTGCACCCAAAAAGAAGAATAAATTAAGGGTAGCAACAGAGGATCTTCATTATCTTGTAAACAGTGAAAAATCAGAAGATGATTGTTGAAAGTCCAAGGTGCTCCCTTCACTACACGATTGATATCATCACGATTGAAAAAACAGAGCAAGAATCGCTTCTCCCCTAAATCAGAAATATAAATACCACCCAAGAATGCCACAGATTTACCAAGGTATTTCGCATAGCAAGAAAATGTGTAACACTAGCAGTGGCAAAGCAGCCCACAAAATAAAAGTCGTACAGAGATTTGTGGGAAGAAGAAGCTCCAACTGTCAGAATTTTATCATCCTCCTCCTCTAAAATGTGTAAATCGGCCAATTCAATCTCCATGACCCAACAAACAATCACAGCACCGTTGCGTTCTCAAAACAAACAAAGAAACCCGATGCAATCACCGAAATTGAAAATCTCGTGCATAGAGCAGACGAACACATGCCAAATAGCAGACTTTTCGAATTTACAGGACGTAGAACCGCAGACGCCCGTTCAAATTCCCTTCTTTTTTGAATTGATAATTATTTATGCATAATTAAACCTTTGACCCAAAAGAAACCTTTTGTGAAATATAATGATTATTTGATAGTTAAGAAATTATTTAAAAACTTTCTTTTAATAACAAAATTTAATATTAATATATATATATAATAGTATATTCATCTTTTACTATTTTTATAATAATTTTTTAAATGAAACACCTAAAAATATTATGTCTAAGGATTAAACTAAGCCTAAAAAATATTTAAACATAAACAATTTAGCATTTCACTTGTATCTCAATTATTAATTTTTCTATAAACATAATTTTAATAGGTTTTTTCTTTCACTCACGTTTCGGATGTCAAAATCTAATATTTATAAAATAAGTGTTTTAAATTAATAGTTAAATTCTAATGATATTTCTAGTATGTATTTATTTATTTATGTTTGCTTACTTAAAATTGTATCTTTACTTCTTAAATTTCTTTTACAGTGCATTGGGTGACAACTATCGTTAATTTTATTTAAAAATTAAGCATAAAGAATAAATTTATCTCTCAACTTTTACAATTTTTATTAATTTGTCCTTTAATTTTTTTTTTTGCTTTAATTGGTCTATAACTTTTTTTTTTGTCAAATCGAATAAATTTTGTTACAACTTAATGGAATCATTGGAAATTGCCTCAATGCATATGTGATAGTGCATATATATTTCATAACTGATGTTGCATTATTTTATTTTATATGTCACCTTAATAAATAATTTAAAAAGTATAAAAAATTAAAATTTTAAAAAAATATATAAATTTAAAAAATTATGAAAAATAAAACTCTTCAAAATTATATATAAGTAAAAAGTACACAAAAACTGGTCTATCTACTATTTGAATCGCTTATTTTCAGTCTATCGAGCAACTTTTCCCATTCTGTGATGGAATTGCCTTTAGCTCTGTTTAAACATGATGCTGTGACTCCTTTTCTTTTTATTACATGCCATTTTTGGGTTTATATATATATATATATATCGGTGGTGCTTATGGGAATGCCAAAATTTTAAAGAATGTTTGATGAATTAATTGAATTAATTTATATAATTTTTAAAAGGAAAATCATTTTTTTAATCAATGGATAAAGGAAGTTATTGTTATGTTAATAAAGACTTAAACAAAAGAAATTATTTGTCACAACATCAATAATAGCTATATTAAAAAATCTTAATAATACTGAAAATGCACAAAACTCGAAATAAAGACTCTCTTCTAATAAAGCTATATGATCTTGAAAATATTAGAGAAAGAAAAAAATAAACCTATGACTGCTTTGGAAACTATTAATTAAGGATTTTCGAAAAATTAACAATAAATAAGCAATTGAAATTTATTATATAACTTATTTTATTTTTTTAATTTTATCTAACAACAATTATTAAATTATATTCAAGAAAAAAATAAAATATCCTAATTATAAACTTAACTTATGAGTGAATCCATAAGTAAAGGTTTGTTTGTTTACATGTAAAAGATTTTATGGTCTTTTGTTTGTTTTACAAAAAACAGTTTGGTCAACAGAAAATAAGTCATTTTTCCTATAAAATGACTTATCCTCTTAAGAAGCATAAATCAATTTTCAGAAAAGAGCTCTTCTATAAGTAATTTTATTTTTATATAAAAATTAACTTAAATCAAGTTTAATATTATTATATTGATAATAATTTTTATTTTTAAAAATATTTAAAATATTAATATAAAATATTATATTTTTTTAATATTATTAAACATACATATTTAATTATTTATATTTAGTAATATGATAAATTATTAATATAATTAATATACTTTATTATTTTAATAAATTATTTAATATTTCAATTCTATTTAATAATAAATTTTAAAAAAATAATTTTAAATAATATTCTTCACGTATTATTAAAAATATTCAATATTAATATTTTAATAATAAAAATTTATTACAATTATAAATATATTAATAATAAATGTTTTATAGTATAAATGTTAAAATATGTCCTAAGTCTATGTACTCTTCACAAATTTAAAATTTAGTCTTTGTACTTTTATTTTCAAGAATTTAGTTTATCTACTTTTCAGATTTGAAAATCAAGTTCAATTGTTGACATTGTTAAATTTTTTTGTCAATTTTGTTGATGTCACATTTTAAAATAAAAAATATTCACTTGATAGTTATGTAACTAAAAAATAACATTGTAATGAACATGAATTTAACAAAATATTTTTAATATATGCAAAGCCAATGTAAAATATAAATTTATATATATAAAATAAACTCAATTAAATAATGAAAAGATAAGAAAATCTCATATTTTATGTTTGTTTAATTAAAAATAACTTTTATGAAATATTTTTAAAAAATTTGTCAAACAACAAAAAATATTACACACAAATTCATCCAAATACCATAAAATATTAACTTTTTTAGAAAAGTAAGTTATTTTTCAGAAATTATTTTTAGTAAAAAAAATAAATCCTAAATTTACCAAAGTAAATGTGGTTAGTAACGTTGCTCCGACCTTCTCTAAAATTGGAGCTGATTTTGATTCCACTCACTTGAATTTTTTGAATTTTTGATATATAACCAATAATTTTTTTTATGAGATTAACTTGTCATCCCTCCTCAATCATTAAATAGAAGTATAAATATATTTTAGTACATTTAAACTCATGTCCTCTTGTATTAATAATAATACTGATATCATATGAAATAAGACTCCATTAATAAAAATCAATAACTCTTAAATGGTATTTTTTTGAAAAAAAATATTTTTATATAAAATTTTCAAGTTATTTTCACAATTTTAAATACAAAGTATTTATTTTACATAAAATTTTTAAATTTATATATTAAAAAAAATAGAGTCTAATTCAATTTGGGTGTAACCACGATTTTTAATGTATATCATAAACTATACAAACACTTTGGTTTGAATAGATTTTCAATTTTTCAACATTTCTTACTCAACCATATCTAATTAAAAGAAAGTTAAAATATGTCATAAGTCTCTATATTTTTTGAAAATTTAAAATTTAGCCCTTATACTTTTATTCTCGAGAATTTAGTCTTTCTAATTTTCTGATTTCCAAATTCAAATCCAACTTTTTTTTGTTAAATTCAAGTTAATTACAATGTTGCTTTTTTTAATGGCTATCAATTGCGTATTTTTTTTATTACAAAATGTCACACCAACAAATTAAACAAAATAAATTTAATAGTACTAATAGTTAGACTAGAATTATAAGATCTAAAAATTAAAAGAAGTAAATTTTTTAAAGTAAAAATACAGAAACTAAATTTTAAAAATTTAAAAATACATCAACTTATAATATATATTTTTAACCTTAAAAAAAAAAAAAGCAAAAACTTTGGAAGAAATGATGCAATATAAAACTCTCTCAAGAGGGCGGTGAAGGAAAATTTGAAGTCTTGTGTTTTTGGCTACAAGTAAGGTAAAATTATATCTAATGCTTTTTTTTTTTTTCTTTGGTTGGCTTACAAGTACAAACATCAATTTGATTCTCGTGTACAATTAAATTTTTACGATTATCTAAAAAAGGTTATTAAATTTTTATACTAATGATTTTTGTATTTTGCAACGTTAATCGTTACAATCAAATGGCAGTATGTAGTAGGTTCTAATTTAATTTTATATTTTTCTCATAAAAAAATAAAAATATTAAAATTGATATAAATTTATAATAATTATAAAGCTCGTAAAAAAATCATAAAAAAAATTTCTACTAACTTCTAATAAATTAAAAACATTTAAAAATTCATAAAAGCTTATAAATAATATAAAAAATTCTAATAAAATATAAAAGTTAGAAAATATTAAAAATCATTTAAATCCTTAAAATCGTAATGAATATGTGACATTGGATAATTTAGAAATTAAAAGATGAGTAGAAGACTTGCAGACAGCATTCCTCTTCTTTCAGGAACTTGATATATGATTCTTTAACCAATAATTTAATAATAATTAAGATCTATATCGGAATCTTGACTAGTCCTGAAATGATAAGAACAAACTATAGTTCTGGAAACCATGACTAACTGATTAACTAATTAATAATGTGTGTTTTACTACTTTTCTTTTTGTTGATTTACAGAGATGTGCTAAGTGATTATTCCATTTGCTTTTTTTTTTCTTTTTTTAAAAGAAAACTTTTAGGCTTCAAGGTGAAGAACTATAAGAAAGAAAGTAAAGAACATGAAGATTGGCTTGGAGGTTCCCTTCTTGTACAGAAAGAGACTAATTAAAAAAAAATAAAAAATACAAAGGTAAAGTAAATACGAAAAAACTATTTCAATCATTCATCAAGACATTTTTGTAAATTTTTAAAAATAATTATGATTTTTAAATTATTTGATGAAATAAACCAAATACTTATAGACCGCCAAGCAGGCCACCAAAAAAATATTGAGGGCCAACTAAAAAACGAATGTAGGGGCTAAATTGGTGTATTCTATAATGGTCGAGGACTAAATCTATGATTATGATTAACTTTTTAAAAGGGTAAATGGAAAACATTAGCCAAGTGACTGAAAAATTATCAATCCGAAAGTGGAGAAACCAATTTTGAGTAAATAAAAACAAAAGGACTAAAATCATACCAAATCCATAAATACAGGGACTATCATTAAAATTTAACCTATATAAATATATACTACATAAATATTTTGTGAAAAATGTCAAATCCAGATTGCAACGTCATAGAAAACGTGTATCGTAGACTGAAATAATGCCGAGGCAAACTTGAAAAAGACAACAAAGAACTAAACTGTCAAATTTTAACAGCTTTGAAATTTATGTTGGAAAATTTGTTACGTTTACTTAGTCACCTAAAATAAGTAGATTTCTTTATTATTATTATTTTTTTGTATTTTTTAAGTAGCATTTAGTTCTATACTCTCAACAAGTAATATTTCGATAAACAAATAGAATATTATAAAAAGAATATAAATATAATTTTAACTTAAAAGCGTATAAAATTTTTAAATATATATATTATAAACATTTTAAGAAGATAATAGCATTCATTATTCCATCTTTTTATTACAAATCTATTACCAACGGAGTAAAAAATCTTTATAAATGAGTTTAAAATGATATCATGTATTTTTAAAGGATAGTAAAATAATAACATTTTAATCTTATACCGTTTTAAAACTTGACCAGTTGTGAATAATATATTTATTCATTTATTGAAATGATTTTAAATTTTTTTAAAAATATAAATTGAATCGATCTATGTAACACCTCAAACTTGATCTAGACATTATAATCGAATTTTACTTTCAAAATATATCTTATTCACGTATCAAACCTTTTATAAACACTTGTCTAATGTATTATTAAAAACAATCTTTGATAGTTGTTAAAAGTGTGTCTTTCAAAACGTTGAACATTTTTCAAGTTTATTAAAAGAGTCATGTTATTAATCTTTGCTTATTTCTTTACTAGAAACCCGATTTCTTGTTTAACATTTGCAGCGAAAAAATCTTTAGCTCATTTAATTTGAAAAAGATCATTCAAATTTAGTTTACAAAAAGATCATCAAGTGTATAGTTTTAGCTTATTAAAACCATTAATGCCAACCAAAACTCAAAACATTAATAATGTTTAAAAACTGATAAATAGTTCATTTTTTAGTGGTGTCGAAAACTGTAGTTTTGAGGTCACAAATCTGATGAGTGAGTTTGTAAATATTATTATTTAATATTTACGAGTCAAAAACAGTATCAAAATAAATTTTGATTTGATAATTTATGTTGTTTGAACTGCAGTTTAAATACAAGTAGTTTGTTCTAAAAGTCAAGTGGTTTTGGAAAACGAGGTATTGAGACCTCGTTTCTATAAACCGACTCCGTAAATAGTTAATAAAATATTTATAAAGTGTTATTAGGGTTATACAAAATTTGGTTCAGAAATTTTAATGTTTTAATAGTAAATTTAGTAAAAAGAACTAAATCGTAAAAGTCACATAAGTTAATCGTTATTAATTTATAAGGACTAAATGGGTTAAAATAACTTGTTGGATGGTTTTGTTTGACAAATAAGCCATATTCATTTATATTGGATGGTTTATTAATGGTTTAAGTATAAAAATTATAAGTTATATTATAAGTTAATAATGTAAAAACGTAATTAAAACAAAAACAAGACAAATGGCCATTTCATTATTTTTTTATTCACTTTCTTCAACCTTCATTCACCAAAAGCCATGGTTCAAGAACACCAAAGTTTCGGCCATGCTTAAAATCAATTGCATGGTAAGTATTTTTATCTCGTTTTTATTGATTTTTATGTTTTTGAGCTCGTATTAGTTTAATCTAGCTAGTCCAGGGGTTAATTTGTAGAACTGTTAAAGGTTTAGGGATTTTTCATGAATTTTTTTGAGGTGTTTTTTTATTTTAATGGATGAATTATTAAAGTTGATAACTAGATATAAGTATTTTGTAATGATCGAGATTGTAACGCCCCAAATTTTATTAAATTGTTTCTGTAATTATTTGACACAAATGTCTGTCTGCTTCAGTGGTTAAGTGTTCTGGGTGTGTGGGAGAGGTCCCAAGTTCAAGCCTTAGCTTGGGAAAAAAATTGGTTTTTAATGGATAAAGCCATACTCTTGTTCAGTGCGCTTAAGTTTAAATGCTAGTAAGACTTTATCAGAATGGGCCTGCAGGTCTAGTGGTTAAGGTGTGTGTTAAGTGCTTGGAGGTCTGGAATTCGAATCTCTGCGTGAGCAAGGGATTTATTTTGATGCTAATGTCGTAGGAGTGTTTGAGTTGGTTTGGAACACTGAATAGTTGCAACAGATGTGGTTTAGTGGGAGCGAAATAAGGGGTTTGAGAGTTACCCAAACATTCTGCTCTCCCTCACTACTGATATCTTTCTGCAAATTTTCCCCTTGTCCACATTTTTGTTTTCTTTCTTTTCTTCCCCAGCCGAAAATTCCCTACTGCTGTTGATTTTATTTCCTGTTAATATTAGTTTTTGGGTCCTTTTCCTTCATCATTACCCATCTTTGCGGTTGGTGCGAATTCGGTAAGTGTAGGTTTGTTTTTGGGTCTCATTATTGATTATGAGACTGTTAAGAGACTGTTCTTTTGTTTAGGAGACAACCAATGTGCTATGGATTACTAAAACGGTGTTCTAATCAGCGAGGATTTGCGTTGTTTGTTAAAAGTAAGCTCGTCGGTAACTTTCGTGTTTTGCCTATCTTTATTAACTCGATTTAAGTGATTAACTAAGTGACATACTGCTCGACAATAGGTTTTGGAGTGCTCGTGGTTGCGTTAGCTTCGAATCGATACCAGGTGTGTACTTTAATCGATCTGAAATCGCGTTTTGGCGAAAGCCTAAAACGCTACTGTCGACGCTACACGGGCGTGTGGACTGCCCGTGTAGAGGCCGTGTGGCGAGACATGGCCATGTGGTTAACAAAGTAGGCCGTGTGCGCGCCACAAGGGCACGACGGGCACGGGCGTGTGAGGCTGGCGAGACCGTGTGCGAGGCACGAGCTTGACCAATTGGGTCGTGTGGGCCACACGGGTGAACCATACGAGCGTGTGGGCCACACGGGTAAACCACACGAGCGTGTGGGATCTTGGACCAGGCCGTGTGAACCACACGGGTAGGGCACACGGGCGTGTGAGCCCAATTTGTTGGAAATGTTTTGTAAGGTTACACGGGTCGTTCAAGTCGACTGTGACCTGACTGTAGGGTCAGTAAGCATTACTAGACCCCATACTCTGATTTGATACTGGATTGTATGCAAAAGCATGTGAATTTATGCATGTGAATGTGTATCTGTCTGATTTTGTATATCTGTTCTGACTTGATGATGGTATGATCTGATATCTGAATATAAGCATGCCATATTATTTATGTTGCATTGCATTGGGATGGGATTGTTGTTAAAGAGAAGGAAGACTGAAAGGCTAGTAGCCTGTCATCTGGTAGCTATGCTTCATATATTTGATACGTGTCGTATATGGTACTACTAGGTGTGTAGGGTTGGATGGGTTGATTTTATCCCCATACTTGGTGTGTAAGGCTGGGTGGGTCGATTTTATCCCCACATGGTGTGATGGGTTGGACGGAGACGGTGTGCAGTGTTGGTGGGCATTACTGTTCTGATTGATATACATGTATGTCTATATAGACTAAGACCTGAATGTATCTGATACTGCTTTGAGTGGGCTAAAGCCTACACTAATTCTGTTAAGAGCTTAGGCTCGATTATGACTGTTTGACTGCTATCCGTTTACATACATGTTTTACTGTGGGGATGTACACACTAAGTTTACGAAAACTTACCCCTTATTTTATTTGTCTGTCAGGTAATCCCCAGTAGCAGAAGGATCGGTAAAACGGAGGGCTCGACGGTGACCACCGGTAAGCATGTGTTGGTTTTATGAGTTACACTTTATTTTATTTACTTTCATTTAATATTTAATTTCGGGATTATTTATGTTTCTAGGCTCAAACTGCTTTGGGTTTAATTTCGGGATTTTAAATTGTTAATTTTATTGATTTACCAACGGTGACACCATAAATACGTTTTGGAAACTTAACTTAAGATTTTCGTATAAATGAACGATGTCATAACTTCCGCAGTAGAGAGATGTTTTCAAGTAATAACTTGAATAATGATTTCACGACTTAAGTAAAGATAATAGACATAACAAATTTAAACTTGCTAAGGTTTTCTAAAAGCACTCTCATGTGACGCTGCCAAATTCGACCATAACATCTAGGTCACGTTTGGGGTGCTACATTTAGTGGTATCAGAGCCCGGTTGTAAAACTCGGCTGTAGATTTAGGTTTCAAAATTTGGTTTTAAGAAAATGATTTGTAAAATAATTTTAAATATTTTTTATAACAAGTATGTGGTACGCCAAGCCTCCAGCACTGATCTTGTAAGTTCTTTGAAACTTTGATATGTACTGTTTGAAAGCATGCTTATACTGAAATTTTGTCTGTACCTGTCTGAAATACTGTGTATGTGTTATGAGACTACTATGGGTAGTACGTTAATGAAACACTTTAGGTAGTGTAAACTGAAAACCGTAATTAGCTTACTACTCGCGATAAATGACTCTGAAACTCTATTACTATATTGCATAAAATATCTGCTAATAATTATCGAAACCGTAAACTGATGTGAATAAAACTTCTAAATACAGATTAATTTGATAGTTACAATGAGCACACATGGTACTCGTGGATAGGGTACTAGAGGCCGAGGTAGAGGCCGTAGAGGGATTCGAACTGAGTCCTTCGCATCGGATACGATTCCTAATTTGGACAATAGAGAGACGCCGATGTCACTTGTTACGAGAGATCGCATGCAGTCTCGTGATCGTGCGATTGGGACAATGCACCGCCCCGTGCCATGCTATGAATTCGGAGTGGGGTCTTTGGGGCTAATCTTTGGATCCGAGACCGTGGGTCCGTTACGAAATGATTTCGGTCGAATGGGGCTGAGATATTTAGGGGCATCGCTGAGGTTGCTTCGAGTGTAACTGAGTACTGGATGGAGGCCACGGAGCATATCATGGACGATCTGGACTTTTCTGATAAGCAGAAGCTCAAGAAAGCTGTGTCGTTGCTGTGAGATGAGGTGTATCAGTGGTGGCTGACTGTTAAGGAGGGCACTCAGCTCGATCAACTGACTTGGGATCTGTTTAAAACCACTTGTCAGAGTAAGTACATGGGAGCCAACTACATTGACGCTAGGTGACGTGAGTTCTTAAATCTCACTCAGGGTGACCATTCAGTGGCTGAGTATGAGGCCGAATTTCTGAGACTGAGCCGTTATGCGAGGGGTATAGTGGCCACAGAGTATGAGCGTTGTGTATGATTTGAGGATAATTTACGAGACAGTCTACGAGTTCTGATAGCTCCACAGAGGGAGTGGGATTTTTCAGCCTTAGTTGAAAAGGCTAAGACAGCCGAGGAGGTGAGGCACTCTGAGCGCCAAAATTGTGAGAAGGGAAAGGCTAAAAGGGATTCTGAGCCTTCAAATACTGGGATGAGGCCTAAGAAAAAGGCCAGGATTGATGGGCTCGTAAGAGCTGGGCCTACTGTTGCTGTTCCTGTTGGAGTGGCGATGTGTCAGCTCTGTAACAGCCATCATCCAAGCGAGTGTTGGAGGGCTACTAGAGCTTGTTTGAGGTGTGGGTCGACTGAGCATCGAGTTAAGGATTGTCCACTAAGGGGTAACCAGATGCAAGCTTCGATTGTTGAGACTGTGCAGCCGCAGAGAGAAGTACAGCAGCCACCTAGGGGCCGAGGATAGGCTAGGGGTGGTAACGGTATGGGTAGAGGTTAGAAAGCACCAGACAGAGGTGCTGGGTCGACTGAGGTAAGGTAGCCTGTACTTGTCTATGCTGCACGTCGTCATGAGGATGGAGATACTCTGGACATCATCACGGGTACATTTTTAATTCTTGATGTACCTTATGTTGCACTGATAGACATAGGCTCTACGCATTCCTATGTTACATGTTTTGTGTCTGAGATTTTGGGAATACTGTATGAGAGCACTCCTAGTGAGATTTCAGTGGTGAGTCCATTGAGGTAGTCTATTAAGGTTAGTAAACTGTTCAAGGACGTTCTATTGGAAGTCCAAGGAACGATATTTCTGGCTGATCTAATGGAACTTCTGTTTGGGGAGTTCGACTTAATTCTGGGTATGGACTGGTTAGTGAAGCATCGTGTAAGTCTAAATTGTAATGAAAAGAAGGTTGTTCTGAGAATCGAAGAGGATAGTGAGATAGCCATGATTGTAGAACGACGAAATTATCTGAGTAATGTGATATCTACGTTGGTAGCAGAGAAGCTGGTGAGGAAAGGATATGAGGCGTTTTTGGCCTACATTAGTGTCTCTGATTCTGTGGACTTGTCGGTTAAGGACATCCATGCTGTGAAGGACTTTCTAGATGTTTTTCCAAAGGAACTACCAAGATTGCCTCCGAGCCGTGAGGTAGAATTTGAGATTGAGTTGATTCTTGGTACAGTTCCGCTGTCTATCGTCCCTTATCGAATGGCATCGAAGGAGCTGACAGAACTGAAGGCTCAAATTCAGGAGCTGTTGGATCGTGGGTTTATTCATCCCAATGTGTCTCCATGGGGAGCACCTATTCTGTTCGTAAAGAAGAAGGACGGTACGATGAGGATGTGTATCGATTACCGTCAGTTGAATAAGTTGACGATTAAGAATAAATACCTACTTCCGAGGATAGACGATTTATTCGATCAGTTCAGAGGGGCTTCTGTGTTCTCCAAGATCGATCTGCGATCAGGTTATCACCAGTTAAGGGTCAAGGAGGCCAATGTGCATAAGACGACATTTAGGACTCATTATGGACATTACGAGTTCCTGGTTATGCCCTTTGACCTTTGAGTTGACAAATGCACCAGCAGCGTTTATGGACTTAATGAACCGTGTGTTCCAGCCCTACTTAGATCAGTTCGTAGTGGTATTCATCGATGACATATTGGTGTATTCTAAGATAAAGGATCAGCACGATGAGTATTTAAGAATGGTTCTGTAGATCCTTCGTGAGAAACAGTTGTATGCGAAGTTCAGCAAGTGTGAGTTCTGGCTTCGGAAAGTGACATTTTTGGGTCATGTAGTTTCTGCTGAGGGGATTCGTGTGGATCCTTGTAAGATTGAGGCTATGTTGAATTGAAAACAGTCGAAGAATGTGTCAGAGATCCGTAGTTTTCTAGGACTGGCAGGATATTACCGTCGTTTCGTAGAAGGGTTCTCGTTGATCGCAACGCCGTTGACCAAGCTACGGCGTAAAGGAGTTCCTTTTGTTTGGACTGACGCACAGCAGGAAAGCATCAAGAAGCTCAAGACAATTTTGACTTAGGCTCCAGTTCTGATATAGCCTGAGCTTGATAGGGACTTCGTGGTTTACAGTATGCGTCACATATGGGTTTGGGTTGCGTCTTGATGCAAGACGGTAAAGTAGTTGCCTATGCATCTCGACAGCTTAAAACTCACGAGGCTAATTATCCGACGCATGAAGTGGAGTTGGCCGCAATTGTCTTTGCATTAAAGATTTGGAGGCACTATCTGTTCGGTGAGAAATGTACCATCTACACTGATCACAAAAGCCTTAGGTATCTCCTTACTCAGAAGGAGTTAAATCTTAGGCAGCGATGATGGGTCGAGCTACTTAAGAATTATGACTACAGTATAGAGTATCACCCTAGAAAGGCCAATGTGGTGGTCGATGCATTAAGCCGTAGGGTTGTGACTAATTGTAGAGCATTGTTCGCTCGACTGAGTCTTTATGATAATGGGAGTCTTCTGGCAGAGCTACAAGTGAAGTTGACATGGATTGAGCATATTAGAGCTAAGCAGTTAGAGGATAAGACTCTCGTGATGCGATTTCGTTAGGTTGAGACTAGGACTACTACAGATTTTGGGCTGAATAATGATGGGGTATTATGCTTCCGATGTAGGATCTTTATACCTAATCATGAGGATTTGAGGCTATCGATTTTGAGGGAAGCGTATAGTAGTCTGTACGCTATGCATCCTGGTGGAAATAAGATGTATAAAGATCTCTAAGAGTTGTATTGGAGGCCAGGGTTGAAGCGTGAGGTGACCGATCTCGTTGCTCACTGTCTGACTTGTCAGCAGGTTAAGGCTGAGCATCAGTTGCCTTAGGGGTTGCTACAGCCGGTTAAGATACCGACGTGGAAATAGGAGCGAGTGACGATGGATTTCGTTAGTGGGTTGTGTAACATCTCGAAATAGGGCCTAAATGGAATAGTGGTTGCGAAACCACAAATCTGAGATAGAAAAGTTTATTTCGATTATTTTTTATGATTTACCGAGTGATTAGATGCATGTGTTAGAGTATTGATAAGAAATTTTATAGATTGCATGTTTAATTTGCCTATTAGGGCTTATTTGCGTAAGTTGTCTTTATGTACTTGATTTAGGGGCCTAAATGAATGATGGTTTTAGAACCACGAATTCTAAGTCAAAAAGATTTATTTCGATTAATTTTTAAGGTTTATTTATTGATTAAAATATTGTGTAAAAATATAGTTAAGTAATTTTACTGATAAAGTGCTTAATTGGACTTTTATGACTAAATTGCAAAAGTTACAAAATATGTGTTCTAATTCATAAGTACCTGATTGAAATGGGGGTTTAAAGAGGAGGTCCTTAAATGGTAATTAGACCATTATATTTTGTTTGGACAAAAATGGGCATGAATAGGACAAAATTTTAAAGAAAGGCCTTAAGGGCATTTTAGTCATTTGGTAATTAAAAAGAAATAAAAAGGGAAAATAAAGCCAAAATTGACTCACCTTTTTCATGGAGGCCGAAATTAGCATGGGGGAAGCCATGGCTAGGGTTTTCAAGCTTTCCAAGCTCAATAGTAAGTCTGTTCTAGCCCCGTTTTTCAAGTTCTTTACGTTTTTGGAATCCCGATAACTTGATTAAGCTTATTCTAGCAATAATTTAAGCTAGGGTTCATATTTGAAAAAATACCCATAGGTGAAATGTGTTTATTTTGATGTTTTATGGTAGAATATGAAGGCTGAAATTATGTTAAACAACTTTTGCTAAGCGGTTTTAAGCAAAAATGAGTAAAATAGCTTAATCGGTAAAAGTTGTTATTGTTCATAACTATGTGTTAGAGTGAGAATTTTATGTTGCCATAGAAGGAAAAAATGATCACCATGTCATAAAACATAAGAATAAGGGATGAATTTTAATTCCTGAGCCTAGAGGCAAAAGTGTAAATATGCAAAAGTTTAGGGGCAAAATTGTAATTTTTCCAAAGTTTGAGTTAAGGACTTTTTTGAATAGTAAATTAATTAAATAAGTAAAATATGATGTTTTAGATCCTGGAAAATGAGATTTGAACCTAGAATGGGAGAAAAATCGAAAATTGAGAAAGTTGGTAAAATGGCCGTTTTAGTATAGAGGTAAGTTCATATGTATAACAAGCATTAATTTATGCATGTTTCAATGTAAAATTGATATATTTACTATGATTGTCGAGGTGTTGAAAGTAAGTATAATTATGATGATTTAAATGTTCAATATTAATTCGACATGAAAATGAGAAAGTATGTAAGTTTGTATGTAAATAATACATTATCTTTATTATGTTTTTATATTTCAGCATATTTTATGTATTGTAGCTGATTTTTGAATCATAATTTACTATTGGAAGTATGGAATCAAGTATTAGAAAGAGAGAGAAATCCCGGTTGAACCTTCGGAAAGATTGGATGATACAGATGGTATGTAGCTAGGTCACATGTATGGTGCTGAGTGCACATCATGTGTACAAGAGAGTTACGAGACATTATGATGTAGCTAGGTCGCATGGGTGATACTATGTGTACACCATGTAGACAAGAGAGCTACGGGATGTAACACCCCAAACCCGGCCCAGACGTTACGGTCGAATTCGGCGTGTCACATTGAAGTGTTTTTCGAAAACCATGTTTTCATTGAAAACCCTTCTTGATGTAAAACTCATTGGAGCGTTATTTTAAAACTCATGTTTTAAAAATCTTTGAAAAGAATATTTTCGTTATAGATTAAAGTGAATGAAAGCTGTGCACCAGGTAGAAAGCCAGAAAAGAGGAGGTGAGTCTATTGGACTGCTTAAGTACCAAGCTCTTCATGGATCCAATCCTAGACATGCACACATCCATTGCCACACTTAAAGCATATTACTTGTCCATGAACAACAAATTAAGTTTAAGTCCATTTAAAATATTTATTTCCTTTGAAAATATTTACGTTACGGAAGCTTTACTCAGTAATCGTGATATTTTGAAAATAAGTAACTTTTATAAAACACGCCCTAGAGCTAACCAATTTAATAACCCAAAATATTAAAAATAATAAAAAGAACGGCCTTATTACAACTTAAACCAGAATAAAAATAATCAAAATAATAAATGCGAAACTTATTTTAAAGAGAACAGAAACTTAATCTTCGTGGCCACTCTGAATCCCGCCCAGCTCCAAGTCCACCAACTAGGGCTCACCTGCAAGGATAGAAGAGAAAGGGGGTGAGTTTGGAAAACTCAGTGTGTAAAGTATCCCAACCAGAGCCCAAATCAGTTTAAGCTTTACTGGGCCTAAGCCCTATCCAGAAATCAGTGTTAACTGGGCCTTAGAACATATCAATATTAATCTGGGCCATAGCCCCTTACAGTATCAGAGTATATTGGCCTAGCCCATATCAGTACCAATCTGGGCCGTAGCCCTATTACAAGTCGAGATATATTGGGCCTTGCCCATATTAACATAGTTGAGCCCACTTCAATACAGTTGGCCCATAACAAAACAGTCTCATATGATTTATGCATGATAACCCCATCCAACCCTGCACTTGCCTCCGTCCATCCCTACACTTCCCGTAGGAATAAATCACCCACGCCATCCCTACACTTACAATTATTAGCACCTGCCATGGCACTAACTATAATCCGCAAAGAAAGTCGCTTATATCGTAATATGTGGCACACCCACCGAACGGGTTCTTCCTCCATAAATAACCCAGATCCCATGCAACAGATATATATGTCATGGCATACAACAAACAGAATCAGAATATCATGCATTTCAGTCAAAATTAACCTTAGGGGTATAACGATCTTTTTGCAGCTAGGGGTAAAATGGTAATTTTCATACTTAGGGGTGTTTTAGTAAAATTCACTATTTTAGGGTTTACATACATCCTACAACTGTTAACGCATCAACAAAAACACTTACCGAGGGTCTTTACTGAATTGGGCCCGTTGGCCCATTAACCCGTTTTCGACCCATTAAGCCCAAATATACCGAAGTGCACGAAATTGCGCACTTTGCAATCATACCGCTTTAGATTACCAAAAATTAACAACCAAACCACCTCACGAGCGCTCGCACACTCGCAAGTTCACAAATGCCGGCTTTTCGGCTTTTCGGCTTTTGCCGATCTAGCCTATGAGTGGGTGTCGTTTACACACCTATTTTTCGATGAAACGTTGACGAGTTCCACACACGAGTTGCCTACAATCAGTTACTAACACGTTAAACTATGAATCCATAACAACTTAACACATCAAACCCTTACCATATTTGGCCCTTAACACCTTAGGCACTAAAGTTCTTACCTTTGCCGGAAAAATGGACTAGATCTAATTCTGGTCGTTCCAAATATCCAAGCCCTCGATTAGTAGCCTTTAATCCATACTAGAGCAAAACAAATCAAATAACACCACTAAACCCTTTTAGTTTAGTCGACAGGCACCCTTTGCATTAGGGGATTTCAGCTTTTCTTTAAATCCCGAAAATAATGGAAATAAGATTCCGAGTACTTACCACCAATGATGTACTTGTCAAGAGCGTTTCAAACACTTTCCCAATCTCAGATCCACAGTGAATCCAATCTTAAAATGCAAGTAGAGAATAGAACTAGATATTAATTCCTGAATCACTATGACTTATGAAGGTTTCGGCTTTTGTGAGTGATCGATTAAGGTGATTGAATGGGAGAGGTTTTTTTTTTCTTTTATGATTGGTGAAGCAAAGAAGATGAGAAGATGACGATAAAAGAAAGGAGAGGAATGGTTTAATGGCCTCAGCTTGAAGAATTAAGAGAGCAAGAGAATGAAAAAGAGAAGAGAGAAAAAAAATGAATCATAAAGGCCAAAAATAAATGGCACTTATTTGCTATGGCCGAATGAGTGCATTTCAGTATAAATCTTCCTTTTAAATTCCAATCCCCTGAATTGCTCCTTGATTCTTGGCCAATTTCAAAGTTTGAATTTCATTCAAACTCCTAACCACTGATCTGCAGCCTTATCCACCGCTTCATCATGCTGCTAAGAAGAGTTTCGGTCAAACTCTAACTCTCCCCACGTGAACAAAGAAAATTGGTAGCCCATTGCGCGTGCATAACAACTCGAACTCTGCACCTCGACCCACCCTTGCGCCTACGTCCGTGCTGCTAGCCACTGCACCAAGCTTCCTTCCTTACTAATATATGGTCATAATTAATTACAAACCTTACCTGCTGAAGCTCCAGTCCGCTTAAAAATAAAACAGAATTCGCCTTCCCCTGGAATCAAACCCATAACCTCTTGGCAGGCCTAGCACGCTCATCGCCATCATGCCCTGACGCTCCTTGTGTTAAATTATACTCGCAACTCCTTTTAACCCTTATTCTAGCCGCGATCTGCATATTAAAAAAAAACCCAAATTGCGCACGCCGCGCCTTAAACCCAAGCTCCTCCTCCGCCCTCCTAGCATACTAGGCCAAATGCTTGGTCCTGACATGAATTAGCCTGAACAATTAATAAGGCCTACCTGCAACAGCCCTTGGTTTTTCTAAACTAAAAACCCACATTTGCGCACACAGGGAATCGAACCCCTGCTCCCTTCCTACTGCTTAACACGCCTAACCACCAGGCCAAACTCCTCCTTGTGTCCAATTTTAGCCCAATTTATTAATAAACCTTAATGCCCAAATCCCCTAAAGAAGCAAAAATAATATTTTTTTTTGCTAGAGTCTTGGATCGAATTTTTCCCACACTTTAAATACTTCTAAATTTATTTAAAAATTAAAATATTAGTAATAACATAAATATTTTCTCAATATATATTTTTTAAACACTAGTAATATTTAAAACTTCTCAATATTCAGGTTTTCTTCTATCCGAACCCAGACTCAAGGCCCAATTCTTCTAGGCCCAAATTCAGGGTGTTACACGGGATATATGTAGCTAGGTCGCATGCGTGGTTCCAGGTGAAGAACACCATGTAGACAAGAGAGCTACGAGATAAACTGGCTAGGTCACATGGGTGGTACTAAGTGTTCACCATGTGTACAAGAGAGCCAAAATTATGTGTACAATCGAGCTAGGTCACATGAGTGGTGATAAGTGAAGGCCACTATGTGTACAAGAGAGCTTCGATTTTAAAGGTGGGCTGTGTGCGATACCATCGCTTATCTGTTATTATTCCGAAGCGTTCAACTGGGAAATTGATTAAATGAAATTGTGTATGACTTTGTGATGATAAGTGTAAGTATATACGCGTGTAACTTATGAGCAATATGCTCGATATGTGATTGGAAATTGGAAAGATTGTTATGGATAAGTGATGAATACAATTGAAGTGTGAAAGATCAAAATTGACAATAAAATTGTTATGGATAGTTGCAGTGACGTGAATCTAAAAATTTACCAAAAATAGTAGAACTTGAATCAGAGACTGAATGGGATATCAAATTAAAGCTTAATGAGTCTATTTTCATATAATAGAAACAGAGTAAGCAAAGGAATTCTATATTATGAGATATTTAAGTTTCTGAGAGACTGGTTCAGAATGACTACGTGATCCCCTATTCTGACTTGGAAAAATCATTAAAAATTGTATGAAAATAATTATGGGATATAATTTATATGCTTGAAATCCTTAATGTCAAATAAAATAAACGATAACATCCTTTGAATTCTGTACGAGGAGAAAATTGATTCGTAGTGAAGAGTGGCCAGAACAGTTGAGCAGTGAAACAGGGGTAACTTCAATGAATAAACTGTACTAATTGGCTAGACTAAAAATTCTGAAAATTTTATGGTAAGAATATACGTGAATCTAGTTTCAATAAAAATTAACAGTTTGTAATTTGGAGTTATGTAGCTCTAGAAATAAATAATTTAGCTGCTGGTACTCTGCTAGACAGCTTATTTTGAACCTGTTTATGATTGTAATAATGAAAGTATGTGTGTGTTTATGATGTAATATTCCGGGAACATATTGTGACTTCATTTAAAGTATGATAATGTATTGTTTATTAATATTTACATACTTACTTACTAAGCTATAATGCTTACTCCCTTCCTTTCCTTTTTCCTATAGTGTCTTAAATGTTAACTCTAGTTGGAGGTCGCCGGAGGTTAAATCACACTATCAAACTATTGATCGATATATAAAGGTTCTAAAGTATTTTTAAGTCTTTGGCATGTATGGAGACTCATTTAATTGTTACTAAGTTGCTAGGATTTGGCCTAAAATACTAACCTATGTTATTTGAAGGTCTCTATTGTATAAAGTCGTTTAATGTAGATAGTCTTAATTATGTTATTAATTAAATGATGCAATTTATAAATGTGCATGCTTGCCTATGTGCGTGGTTGAATTAAAGCATGATATGGGCCTTGTAAGCTCTTTTTAAGGGACAGCTTGAATGTGTTTGAAATTTTTTTAAATTAGAGTGAAATTATGAATCGGTTTTTATACGATGATTAGTGATTAAGTCCGGTAATGCCTCGTACCCTGTTCCAGCGTCGAACACGGGTAAGGGGTGTTACATTTAGTGGTATCAGAGCTATGGTTTAGTCGGTTCTCAAACTTACCTAGTATGTGTAAGAGTTAAGCTATACATGCCATATTACTACCTGTGATAGTGTGATGCCTCCCGATCCCGATGAAATAGTTCTGTTGAGACAGAAGTGTTTTCCAATCGAGCTATCATCAACATTGTAAAAAGGTGTTAAGGAAGTTCATATAATTTGGTGGATATATTGGTGTACTTAAATTGATCTTGGTGACTTGTGATGATATGTGTGAGATCAAGTGTAAAATGAAATAGACATAAGTGGAGAAATATAGAAAAGTGAAAAGAAACGAAAGTTTACCTCGTTATAAAGTCATCTATGTTCGTTTGGCACTGTCATGATATTATGTGTCTAACTTATTTAACTAAGTGAATGTGATAAATAGATTTACTCAAATTTGTGGAATGTATGTTTGAGTGCATTTGTTTTAAAATATGAATATGTGTGTAAGTCTGTCTAAAGTGAATTATATAACTGTGATAATATTAAGATGAAATGAGACTCGTAAAAGGTAAGAGTACTAGTTCATGATGTTTATGTGATAATGAATGAGTCGTGAATAAGAATTTCTCTTGGAATATGAAAGATGAGATGAAGGGAAAGTTTATATTATGACAAGTGTTCATGTTGATTGGCAATTGTGTGATGCTATGAGTGTAACTTGTGAAATTAAATGAATGTTATGAGTAATTCTATTTGAGAATTATGAATGCATGTATAAGTGTATTTGTTTGTATAAGATGATAGGAGGGTTGTGTAAAATGAATATGCATGTTCAGTTATTTGAAGCAAATTATATATATATTGATGAGTGTTAAGTTATATGCATGAATATATAAGAGGCAAGTTAGAAGTGTTACAGCCTCACCCCCTTCCAATAAGATTAATTGACGATGTGATAGCATTTGGGAATGGTTTAATAAATGAACTCAGTTGCAGAAAAGATGTCAGGTTAATATGAAGATTTTCTGAATTCTGAAATGTTACAGTTAAAGAAAAATTAGACTTAGTTAATTAACTCATCCAGGTATGATGCTTAAAGTATATGATTGCTGGATTTTTAAAAAAAAATAAATTTTGAATGTGAATGAGATAATGTGGATTTAGTAAAGATAAAATTAGATAGAAGAATAATGATTAAGCTATATTAATAGCTGAATGCAGAGTTTTTGGTTAAAAAAAAGGTGAAAGAAAATGTGAGAATTGGAAATAGTTTTTGATTAATATAGAGGTCATACCGAGTTGAAACTTAGTTATATTGGATTTCAATTTGATAGTGGGGTGATTTTGAAAGTACTACTTTGAAGAAAATTTGTTTGGAGATGTTTAAGAAATTTTGAGAAAAGATATTGAATCTTTTTACCGGTAAGATTTTCGGGGACAAAAATCCCTAAAGGGGGGAGAAATGTAACATCTCGAAATAGGGCCTAAATGAAATAGTGGTTGCGAAACCACAAATCTGAGATAGAAAAGTTTATTTCGATTAATTTTTATGATTTACCGAGTGATTAGATGCATGTGTTAGAGTATTGATAAGAAATTTTATAGATTGCATGTTTAATTTGCCTATTAGGGCTTATTTGCAAAAGTTGCTGTAACAGCCCGATGGTTTTAGAACCACGAATTCGAAGTTAAAAAGATTTATTCCGACTAAGTTTTAAGGTTTCTTTATTGATTAAAATATTGTGTAAAAATATCGTTAAGTAATTTTACTGATAAAGTGCTTAATTTGATTTTTATGACTAAATTGCAAAAGTTGCAAAATATGTGTTCTAATTCATAAGTACTTGATTGAAATGGGGGTTTAAAGAGGAGGTCCTTAAATGATAATTAGACCATTATATTTCGTTTGGACAAAAATGGGCATGAATAGGACAAAATTTTAAAGAATAAGGGCATTTTAGTCATTTGGTAATTAAAAGAAATAAAAAGGGAAAATAAAGCCAAAATTGACTCATCTTTTTCATGGAGGCCGAAATTAGCATGGGGGAAGCCATGGATAGGGTTTTCAAGCTTTCCAAGCTTAATAGTAAGTCTGTTCTAGCCCCGTTTTTCAAGTTCTTTACGTTTTTGGAATCCCGATAACTTGATTAAGCTTATTCTAGCAATAATTTAAGCTAGGGTTCATATTTGGAAAAATACCCATAGGTGAAATGTGTTTATTTTGATGTTTTATGGTAGAATATGAAGGCTGAAATTATGTTAAATAACTTTTGCTAAGCGGTTTTAAGCAAAAATGAGTAAAACGGCTTAATCGGTAAAAGTTGTTATTGTTCATAACTATGTGTTAGAGTGAGAATTTTGTGTTGCCATAGAAGGAAAAAATGATCAGCATGTCATAAAACATAAGAATAAGGGATGAAGTTTAATTCCCGAGCCTAGGGGCAAAAGTGTAAATATGCAAAAGTTTAGGGGCAAAATTGTAATTTTTCCAAAGTTTGAGTTAAGGACTTTTTTGAATAGTAAATTAATTAAATAAGTAAAATATGAATTTTTAGATCCTGGAAAACGAGATTTGAACCTAGAATGGGAGAAAAATCGAAAATTGGGAAAGTTGGTAAAATGGCCGTTTTAGTATAGAGGTAAGTTCATATGTATAACAAGCATTAATTTATGCATGTTTCAATGTAAAATTGATATATTTACTATGACTGTCGAGGTGTTGAAAGTAAGTATAATTATGATGATTTAAATGTTCAATATTAATTCGACATGAAAATGAGAAAGTATGTAAGTTTGTATATAAATAATACATTATCTTTATTATGTTTTTATATTTCAGCATATTTCATGTATTATAGCTGATTTTTGAATCATAATTTACTATTGGAAGTATGGAATCAAGTATTAGAAAGAGAGAGAAATCCCGGTTGAACCTTCAGAAAGATTGGATGATACAGATGGTATGTAGCTAGGTCACATGTGTGGTGCTGAGTGCACATCATGTGTACAAGAGAGTTACGAGACATTATGATGTAGCTAGGTCGCATGGGTGATACTATGTGTACACCATGTAGACAAGAGAGCTACGGGATATATGTAGCTAGGTCGCATGCGTGGTTCCAAGTGAAGGACACCATGTAGACAAGAGAGCTACGAGATAAACTGGCTAGGTCACATGGGTGGTACTAAGTGTTCACCATGTGTAGAAGACAGACAAAATTATGGGTACAATCGAGCTAGGTCACATGAGTGGTGATAAGTGAAGGCCACTATGTGTACAAGAGAGCTTCAATTTTAAAGGTGGGCTGTGTGCGATACCATCGCGTATCTGTTATTATTCCGAAGCGTTCAACTGGGAAATTGATTAAATGAAATTGTGTATGACTTTGTGATGATAAGTGTAAGTATATACGTGTGTAACTTATGAGCAATATGCTCGATATGTGATTGGAAATTGGAAAGATTGTTATGGGTAAGTGATGAATACAATTGAAGTGTGAAAGATCAAAATTGACAATAAAACTGTTATGGATAGTTGCAGTGACGTGAATCTAAAAATTTACCAAAAATAGTAGAACTTGAACCAGAGACTGAATGAGATATAAAATTAAAGCTTAATGAGTCTATTTTCATATAACAAAAACAGACCAAGCAAAAGAATTCTATATTATGAGATATTTAAGTATCTGAGAGACTGGTTCAGAATGACTACGTGATCCCCTATTCTGACTTGGAAAAATCATTAAAAATTGTATGAAAATAATTATGGGATATAATTTATATGCTTGAAATCCTTAATGAGTCTAGTTTCAAATAAAATAAATGATAACGTCCTTTGAATTCTGTACGACGAGAAAATTAATTCGTAGTGAAGAGTGGCCAGAATAGTTGAGCAGTGAAACAGAGGTAACTTCAATGAATAAACTGTACTAATTGGCTAGACTAAAAATTCTGAAAATTTTATGGTAAGAATATACATGAATCTAGTTTCATAAAAATTTAACGGTTTGTAATTTGGAGTTATGTAGCTCTAGAAATAAATAATTTAACTGCTAGTACTCTGCTAGATAGCTTATTTTGAACCTGTTTATGATTGTAATAATGAAAGTATGTGTGTGTTTGTGATGGTAATATTCCGGGAACATATTGTAACTTCATTTAAAGTATGATAATGTATTGTTTATTAATATTTACATACTTACTTACTAAGCTATAATGCTTACTCCCTTCCTTTCCTTTTTCCTATAGTGTCTTAGATGTTAACTCGAGTTGGAGGTCGCCAGAGGTTAAATCACACTATCAAACTATTGATCGATATATAAAGGTTTTAAAGTATTTTTAAGTCTTTGGCATGTATGGAGATTCGTTTAATTGTTACTAAGTTGCTAGGAATTGGCCTAAAATACTAACCTATGTTATTTGAAGGTCTCTATTGTATAAAGTCATTTAATGTAGATAATCTTAATTATGTTATTAATTAAATGATGCAATTTATGAATGTGCATGCTTGCCTATGTGTGTGGTTGAATTAAAGAATGATATGTGCCTTGTAAGCTCTTTTTAAGGGGCAGCTTGAATGTATTTGAAAAAGTTTTAAATTAGAGTGAAATTATGAATCGGTTTTTATACGATGATTAGTGATTAAGTCCGGTAATGCCTCATACCCTGTTCCGGCGTCGAACACGGGTAAGGGGTGTTACAGGTTGCCTCTAACACCCACTAAGAAGGATTCTGTTTGGGTCGTCGTGGATCAATTGACTAAGTCTATACATTTCATTCCTGTTAGGACAGACTTCTCTTTGTAGAAGTTGGCTAAACTTTACATCTCAGAGATAGTAAGACTGCATGGGGTTCTAGTGTCGATTATCTCCGATCGAGATCCTCGGTTTACTTCTCGATTTTGGCAGAAGCTTCATGAGGCTTTGGGTTCACGACTAGACTTTAGTACTACATTTCATCCTCAGACAGATAGTCAGTCAGAGAGGGTGATTCAGATACTGGAGGATATATTGAGGGGATGTGTTATGGATTTTTGAGGTAGTTGGGAGGAGTATTTGCCTTTGGCAGAGTTTGCTTACAATAACATCTATCAGTCTACTATTCAGATGGCACTGTATGAGGCACTTTATGGTCGTAAGTGTCGCATTCCTTTGTGCTGGACTGAGTTGGGTGAGCGACGAGTTCTGGGTCCGGAGTTTGTATCAGAAACTGAGGATAAAGTTTGTTTGATTTAAGATCGTTTGAAAGCGGCTTCTGATAGATAAAAATCCTATGCTGATATAAAGAGGAAGGACCTTGAGTATTCTTTGGGGGACTTGGTTTTTCTTAAGGTCTCGCCATGAAAAAAGGTTTTGAGGTTTGGTTGCAAGGGTAAGCTGAGTCCTCAATTTATTGGGCCGTACTGGATTCTGAAGTGAGTAAGGCCAGTTGCATATCAGCTGGAGCTACATCCAGAGTTAGATTGCATTCATGACATTTTTCATGTCACAATGTTGAGGCGCTACCTCTTTGATCCCATGTAAGTTGTGCCTATGGAGGAGATTGAGGTTAGGCCATCATACATTTGAGGAGGAGACGGTTCAGATTTTAGATCGCGACACCAAGGTTTTGCAAAGGAAATCAATCCCTTTAGTGAAGGTGCTGTGGTGGAATCATAGCACTAAAGAGGCCACTTGGGAGCCAGAGGATTCGATGCGTCAACAGTATCCTCACCTTTTCTGATTAGGTAAATTTCAAGGACGAAATTTTCTTTCAGGGGGTAGAGTTGTAACGCCCCAAATTTTATTAAATTGTTTTTGTAATTATTTGACACAAATGTTTGTTTGCTTCAATGGTTAAGTGTTCTGAGTGTGTGGGAGAGGTTCCAAGTTCAAGCCTTAGCTTGGGAAAAATTTTGGTTTTTGATAGATAAAGCCATACTCTTGTTCAGTGGGCTTAAGTTTAAATGCTAGTAAGACTATATCAGAATGGGCCTGCTGGTCTAGTGGTTAAGGTGTGTGTTAAGTGTCTGGAGGTCTGGAGTTCGAATCTCTGCGCGAGCAATGGTTTATTTTACTGCTAATGCAGTAAGAGTGTTTGAGTTGGTTTGGAACACTGAGTAGTTGCAACAGATGTGGTTTAGTGGGTGCGAAATAGGGGGTTGAGAGTTACCCAAACATTCTGCTCTCCCTCTCTGCCGATATCTCTTTGCAAATTTTCCCCTTGTCCACATTTTTGTTTTCTTTCTTTTCTTCCCCAACTGAAAATTCCCTGCTGTTGTCGATTTTATTTCCTGTTAATATTAGTTTTTGGGTCCTTTTCCTTCATCATTACCCATCTCTGTGGTTGGTGCGAATTCGATAAGTTTAGGTTTGTTTTTGGGTCTCATTATTGATTATGGGGTTGTTAAGAGACTGTTCTTTTGTTTAGGAGACAACCAATGTGAGGTGGATTGCTAAAACGGTGTTCTAATCAGTGAGGATTTGCGTTGTTTGTTAAAAGTAAGCTCGTCGATAACTTTCGGGTTTTACCTGTCTTTAGTAACTTGATTTAAGTGACTAAGTGACATACTACTCGACAATAGGTTCTAGAGTGCTCGTGGTTGTGTTAGCTTCGAATCGATTCCAGGTGTGTACTCCAATCGATCTGAAATTGCGTTTTGGCGAAAGACAAAAACACTATTGTCGACGCCACACGGGCGTGTGGATTGCTCGTGTAGAGGCCGTGTGGCAAGACACAGCAGTGTGGTCGGTGAAGTAAGCCATGCGCGAGCCACACGGGCACAACGGACATGGGCGTGTGAGGCTGGCGAGGCCGTGTGCGAGGTATGGGCTTGACCAATTGGGCAGTGTGGGCCACACGGATGAACCACACAGGCGTGTGGGATCTTGGGCCAGGCAGGGCACATGGGCGTGTGAGCCCAATTTGTTGGAAATGTTCTGTAAGGTTGCACGGGTCGCTCAAGTCTACTGTGACCTGACTGTAGGGTTGGTAAGCATTACTAGACCCCATACTCTGATTTGATATTGGATTGTATGCAAAAACATGTGAATTTATGCATGTGAATGTGTATCTGCTTGATTTTGTATATCTGTTCTGATTTGATGATGGTATGATCTGATATCTGCATATAAGCATGCCATATTATTTATGTTGCATTGCATTGGGATGGGATTGTTGTTGAAGAGAAGGAAGACTGAAAGGCTAGTAGCCTGTCATCTGGCAGCTATGTTGCATATATTTGATACGTGCCGTATACGGTACTACTTGGTGTGTAGGGTTGGATGGGTTAATTTTATCCCCATACTTGGTGTGTAGGGCTGGGTGGGTCGATTTTATCCCCACATGGTGTGATGGGTTAGACGGAGACGATGTGCAGTGTTGGTGGGCATTACTGTTCTGATTGATATAAATGTATGTCTATATGGACTAAGACCCGAATGTATCTGGTACTATTTTGAGTGGGCTAAAGCCTACACTGATTCTGTTAAGAGCTTAGGCTCGATTATGATTGTTTGACTGCTATCCGTTTACATTCATGTTTTACTGTGTGGATGTACACACTGAGTTTGCGAAAACTCACCCCTTATTTTATTTGTCTGTCAGGTACTCCCCAACAGTAGAAGGATTGGTGAAACAGAGGGCTCGACGGTGACCACCGGTAAGCATGTGTTGGTTTTATGAGTTACACTCTATTTTATTTGCTTTCATTTAATATTTAATTTTAGGATTATTTATGTTTCTAGGCTCGAACTGCTTTGGGTTTAATTTTGGGATTTTAAATTGTTAATTTTATTGATTTATAAAGGGCGACACCACAAATACGTTTTGGAAACTTAACTTAAGGTTTTCGTATAAATGAACGATGTCATAACTTTCGCAATAGAGAGATGTTTTCAAGTAATAACTTGAATAGTGATTTCACGACTTAAGTAAAGATAATAGACAGAACAAATTTAAACTTGCTAAGGTTTTCTAAAAGCACTCTCATGTGACGCCGCCAGATTTGGCTATAATGTCTAGGCTGTGTTTGGGGTGTTACAGGGATTAAATTGTTTAAATGGTAAAATTCAAGGAAAATATTGTGAATTAATGATAAGTATGATCTATTATAATATTAGGTAAAAATCAGCTAGCATGATTTACGATTAAAAATGGTGAAATTGTAAGTTTCGGGTTTAGGGGCTAAATTGCATAAAAGGTAAAGTTTTGAGGAAATTTTCATAAATTTCCATCATTTAGGGTTATAAGCTAAATCGATTATTTTAAATGCTGGAATGAGATTAATTGAATAAAAATATTTATTTAGTTCAAGAAACAAGCCAAGCGAATCAAAACTTAGGAAAAGCTAAGTGTTGGATTAGTCATCAACTTCGTTTTTACAACTATTTTTGTCGAGGTAAGCTCGTATAGAGATTAAATTGTCATTTGATGTTTTGGATGAATTACTATGTATAATTATGTAAACTAGAATTTTGATTTGATAATTGATATTATGGATATTGTTGGAAGGTCAATTGACTTAATGTTGTAATTTATATATGTGAAATTCATGATGGTATACAAAAATGTTATAATGCGATTGAAATAAATAATTAGAGATGTAAAAGTCACGTTTGAACCTTGTGAATACTTAGGATACATGGTTTCAGGTCTTGGTCTTGAATGTCCTACATTTGTTGCAGATACTCCACAGCTCGTGTGAGCAGACCCATTTCACAGCTCGTGTGAGCATTAATGGAAAGGAAAGGTTACAGTTACATGAAAATGAACACTATGTGTGAGCATTCCTGAGTATCCAAAGCTATTCTATACAGTTCAACGGGTAAGTAAAGGTTAATGGAAAAGCATGTATAAAAACTTATCGTTGGTAATGATAATATGAAATGGAAAGATAGGTATGTGTAAAGGAAATAAAAAAGAAGAGAATTTATCATATGATGAATGATAGATGTATGGAATTCATTTCATAATATATGTTATGTTTCATAGATGTTATATTTTCAAATTATCTATTAATTATGTGGATTGTGATGAATAGGAAATATAATGTTTAAATGACTTAATGAGCATGATTGAAAAGGTATGTATATGAAATGAGTTATGTCATTGGGTTTATGAAATGGAAGTTTTAATATATTTATATATATATATAAATGGTTTGAAAAGGTAATTAATTGATTATGTGTTGGATGATTTACAAAATGAAATTCATTACATGTTATGTTCCCTTTTCACGTATAAAAGTGTTCTTAATTATATCTACTAACCTTGTGAGGTATTGCGGATAGGAAGGAAAAGCATCCTTAAGATCTCATAAACTATGAAATAATGAGTTAATCATTTTATTTTCGGTAAGTTTAACTTTCTTGTATATGAGCTTACTAAGCACTAGTTGCTTACGTAATTATTTTGTCTGTTTTGTAGATCATCGGAAGCTCAAACGATTGGAATCAACTTCGGAGTACAATCACACTATCCAATGATCTATTTTGGTAACTTTTAAATATATTTAAATGGTTATAAATGGAATGTATAGGATGGTATGTTAAATTGGTATGTTTTAGGTTGTGCCAAGTTTTGGTATGCCTTAATACTTTTCTGTTAATGGTTAAGTATAGTCTTTTGATATTAGGAAAGAAATGGTTGATTGATTTGTGTGTGGATGATTGAAGTGTGAACAAAATGTTCAAATGAAATATGTGAGTCTGGTATGTATAAGGCTTAAATGTAATAGAGGTTGTGAATAGGCCAACTTGGTATGGTTATGTCTTTTGAGTATATGTTTGGTTGGACTTGTAATGGTTAGTAAGTACATGTCTTATGGTCACTTTTGAATAATAAGTATATAAATACGACATGAGATATGTTTATATGTGGTTAAAATGGTTGAAAGGTTGTGGTTGTAATGATGTATGTTTGGGTTATATTGTGAGGTTGAGTTAGCATGAATTGAGGTGCCTTTGAGTGGCATATTGGTTAGAATTTATATGTTATTTGATTTGGTATATTTTGAGTGTGTTTAGAGAGTGTTATGGTCAACTGAATGCATATGTAAATGGTGTATTTTGTTGTGCAACGGTAGGTATTGAAATGACTTGTTTTTATGGTCAAATTGTGGAGCATATGGCTAGGGACACTTGTCACACGGTCGTGTGACACACACGGCTTGGCTATACCGCTGTGTGTCACTTAATATTTCAAGTCAGTGAGTTACACGGTTTAAGACACGCGCTAGGACATAATTGTGTGTCCCTTTGTTCGAAATCCACAATGTCACACGACCGTGTGACCTCTGTTTTCAAAGTTTTTAACTTTTTCCCAAATTATCTTAATTCTTTCAAATTAGTCCCGAATTGTTTCTAAACTATTTTTAGGGCCCGAAAGGCTTGGTTTAAGGCCGAAATGTATATGTTTTCTAAGTTTGTAATGAGTTTTATGTAATTACCATTAAATGTCATTATTGTTCTGATTTTTTACAGTAATGCTCTATAACCCTAATCTGACGCCGGAGATGGGTTATGGATATTACAGTTTAATTTAAAATAAATTAAATCATCTTATGAGAGTATGATCAATATGAACTATCGAACGTCGCTTAATCCTAAGTCTACGGATTAACTGAAATGATAAAATAATTGAGTGAGCTAGAAACCTAGTGTGCGACTTGGCTCACACCCATAATAGATAGAAGAAAAATTAATGCACAGATACAACATAACATAGCAGATAAAAATGGCACGACATGTTTAGCGATGCAAAATGTCAAGCAGAATAAATTCTACCCCCATCCACTACACACCATTTCCATCCCACCCAACACACCAATTAGGGTAATTAATACCCATCAAACCTTACACACAAATTTAGGGGACTTGAGCAACTGAAAAATCATGCAGTCGAGCTACCAAAAATACATAATTGTAGTTTAATTGCTAGAATTAGATATCGCGGGTGAATCGCTAGAAATGTAGATCGAGGTTTGCCAGATCTTCCTTCATATCATATTCACATCCCACCCCAATGCACATGCAACATCTCATCATATACGTAGATTAATTTAGACTATGCATGCTCATTTATAAGCTTATTAGATCAAAGATATGCTAATTAAGTATATGGTTTCACAAATCAAAATTATGCACAATATCCAAGTTAGAGTTACGAAATAGAAACATGTTCGCGCAAATACTCATACAATAAAATTACGAGTCTGAAAAATCTATTATGCTCATAGAATGTTTGCATCTAATGTCATGTAACCTATTAGTTTTAACAAATATCAAACATAATCACATGACCAATTACAGAGTTTTACAAATTGCATGTTCAGCCCAACTTAACTTTCAAAAGGGGCCAACACACCCTACTTGTTTAGCTAATGTAACCTACATGGCTAGGCACACGACTAAGCACACGTCCGTGTGGCTCACACAGCCAGACACACGCCCTTGTGGCTTATACGACCAAACACACACTTATGTGGCGCTAACTGCCAATTTTAGTTTCAGGTAGTTTTACAGAGTTTTCTTGAGTTTGAGTTACACACCTGATGATTTTCTGAATAACAACACTACATCACACTTCCAATTCATACATACGACATCCAAAACAAAGCCAATTAGCAACAATACACCAAAATCGAATCACTCATTCTGCCCCTACTCGATTTAGAGTATTCAGTTAAGGAAAACAACATTAGTCCCTAAGGCATACAGTTCTTACCCTTAATGTCAAGATCACTTAAATACTCAATTCACTAGATGAGAGTTATGCGAAACTTGCTCTTCACCTAATAGAAACACAAAGACAATTAGACCAATCCTAACTTACCCACTCAAAAAGACCATTTACCTCTGTAAAAACTGAAAGAATGAAACTACATCACTGAAACAACGTATAAGTAATAGTTACCAAGATGTAACTGGCAATAACAAGGGATGACAAAAGAGATGTAAGAAGAAAAACACCAGTGACCACTTACCTCTGTGGAAACTGAAAGAATAAAACTATATCACTGAAACAATATACAAGCAATAGTTACCAAGATGTAACTAGCAATGACAATGGACGGCAAAAGAGATGGAAGAAGAATAACACCAATAGCAATTGGCAAGCTATGGAAATCGAAAGAAAAAAAGAAAAAAATAGAAGAACAGAGAAAGAAAAACAAAATTATAGAGGGAGAAGACAACAGGGAGAAGTTCAATCAATCAAAGAATGAACAAAATGAAGAAATAAAATAAAAGGATGGTGAGAGTGGGAAAGAAGGGGACATCAATCAATAGAAAAATTAAGAGATAATCTCTCTATTAAAGAAAACTAATTAACCCCCACTAAATCCTACTTTGATATTATCATAATCAGGTTGTTTAATATTTAAATTTTACCCAAATTCTGAGCATGACTGGCACAATAAAGGAAGTGTAAAAAGTAATTTTTACTTTTACACATAGCAAGATTAGAACTTAGGACCTAAAGGAATGGTAAAGCTTTACCACTGAACCAGTATACTCATTATTAACAATAATAAAACTTATAGATAAGCTAGGTATGACTAGCCAGGTATAGGAATAAAAATAACTAAAATTCGAGGGAAAGGAATCAAACATAGGACTTCAAACTTACTTCCAGAACACTTAACCACTAAACCAAATTAATTACTTGAGGGAAAGGAGGGAGAAAGAGGGAAGGACGGGGATCCTAATGAGATCCTAATCTCAAGACAAAAAAGGGAATATGGCGAAATTGGTAGACGCTATGGACTTAACTAGATTGAGCCTTGGTATGGAAACCTACTAAGTGATAACTTTCAAATTCAGAGAAACCCTGGAATGAAAAATGGGCAATCCTAAGCCAAATCCTATTATTTTATGAAAATAAACATGAAAAAAGGTTCAACAAGCGAGAACAAAAAAAAAAAAAGAGGAAAGGATAGTTGCAGAGACTCAATGGAAGCCATTCTAATAAATGGGGTTAATTGTTGGTAAAGGAATCCTTAGTAAGCTCATATAAACTTAAATATAACTTACCACTTCATTAATACAATTCATAGATTAAGTATAAATCATTACCAATGCCATAAGCTTAGTATAAGCCTATACAACATCATCAAACTCACAAGTTAGTACACTTGTTCATGATACAAATGAATTCAACCATAAGATAAGTAGATTTCCATATGCAAATACTTTATTTAGCTCATAAATTCTTTCATAAGATCATGATTCATTCCATTACATACTTATCCCTTTCATTTCCTTTTCTTACCCGCTGAACCATCTAGAATTACATCGCATACCCGGGAAAGCTTAAACATAGTGTGCCTTCACATATAACTGTAACCTTTCCTTTATATTAATGCTCACATGAGCTGTGAAATGGGCATGCTCACACGAGCTGTGGGTTGGAATGTAAGCTACACGATGATGCTCACACGAGTTGTGGAGAATTCACAACAAATGCAGGACCTTAGCCATCGGTAGGACATTCAGGACCAGCACCCGAAACATGAAATCCTTAATGATATGTCATTTGTATCATAAGAATTCTTAAGGTTCAACTGAGACTCGTTATCCATCAATTCATCATAACATCGATACATTTATATATAGAACCATTTATTTTAAAATAACATAGAAATTAGCCAATTTAGCTAACATTAAAACGATCATAATTCATATGAACTTACCTCAATAACTAGGGCGTAAAAACAAAATCAAACACTAATCCGAAGCTTTAGCTTTTCCATAGATGTGATTTATCTTGATCTAAATAGATAATTTCAACCAATTAAGTACTTCTAATATTCAATTTAATCCATAGTTCATATTTATGCAAAATTATGAATTTTCCCTACCATTTTAAATTTTCACAATTTAGTCCTTAAGCTCATAATATGAAATTTAACCATTTTAATCCCCCATACTAGCTTGCTGAATTTTATAGGGACTTATACCAACTCACTTAAACCAACATTTCATAATTTTAACATGAAAATTTACTATTTTCACAAATATATCCCTAAATGAAATTTCATTAAAAGTCACTTAACCAAACATGTTTATTTAACAACTAAAGTTAATAATTTATCAATTAACATCAAAACACATTCAAAAAAATCCATGGTAAGTTCTTCAACCTTTAAAAATTTTGCAAATTAACCCCCATGCTAGCTAGACTAAGTTAAAGCGAACTCAAAAACTTAAAAATCACTAAAATCGGGGCTTAAATACTTACCATGCAAGTGAAAAAAATGCTTAGCCAAACCCTAGCTATTCTTCCATGGATGAATCAGTTATAAAGAAACAAATATGAGGAAGATGATGATTTTAGCCTATATGATTTTAATTTTATTTACCATTTTACCCTTATTACTAATCAAAATTTTCAATAAAACCTTGTCCACAACTATCCACCAACTCATTAAATGGTATATTTACTATCTTAGTCCATTAGTTTAAAATTCCATAGCTATTTGACCCCTTTAACTAATAGAACTCAACTTTTTCACCTTTTACAATTTAGTCCTTTTTACCGAATTAACCATTTAAACATCAAAATTTCTCAAAAAAATTTTAATACGACCTTAATATAGTCCCGAAAACATTAAATAAATAAATAATAATAATTCACTCGTCGAAATTGTGGTCCCAAAACTACTGTTTTTGACACCACTAAAAACAGATTGTTACACTATGTGAAAATAACATTCCATTTTGTTTGATAACCCTATCCGCCTTATAACCACTAATCGTAGTTTCAAAAAGAGCCATAACCTTTAGGTCATTCTCTCTCAAAAACTCCTTAATAATCCTGTGAAAGTTAAGGTGCCCCGCACCCTGACAGTTCCATATCATAATCCTTGACTTCATAAAAAAACCATCAACAAAACTGATCTATGAAGAACACACCTGATCCTATATGGAATCATCCATACCAACCGCACCCCCTTCATCACTTTGGCCCAAATCCATCGTTTCATCTGAATGCTGCCCATTTTCCAATCGATCAACAGCCAGCACCACTTGATTTTCCACCAATCAGACATCATTTTGACCCTCTGCCTCCATTTGCTTCATAATGCCCTGAACAACTTGCTGAATAGTGATTGAAAATTCTTGTTCGACAGGCAAAACTACACCTTCACCTAAGCTGATTTTCAAGGCGTATTTGGTTATTACTTTTTTTTTTCAATGAAAATGGGATAGTAGATGATGGAATAAGATTTTTGAAACCCAAGCTGTTATTCTGGTCTCCTATATTTTCAAAAAAAAAAAAAAAAAAAAACGTTTGGGTTTTTGTTCTCCTTTAGGTTCACCACAGTATGCTTGTTTCTATCTAACAACTTTTGATTCCCCTGAACCCAACGTATCTGGCCCTTTTGTTAGCCTGCAATGTGACAACCTATCCTAGTTTCTCTAAGCCCATTTTCTGTCTGCTTATGAATCCTTGTTTTGAAAAACGTTGTGCTTTTCCTAACACTCTTTCCATTACTTTAAAACCAACCGACCTATTTCTTTGTCACTATTGCACTAGATTTTTCTCCATTCATTTTCCTCGAAATTCTTGCCTTAGACACTAAAACCTACTCTGTTTGTTTACCAAACATGAAGGGACCCAAAATCTCAGCTCCATTTTCCTCCTCCCTTTCACCAATTTTGGTAAGTGAATTAAACCTTCATCCCATTTGATTCTTACAGAAAGAAATCTCGTTTCCAATGGTGCTCTACCTTGATTACCTCTGTGGCGCCCTAAACCTTGTCAGGACAGTCCAACCCAAATTTCAAATGTCACATTAGTCACTGAAGTGACTTTCCATTAAAATACCAAAAATAAATTAACCAACCATGCACATCACAATATGCAACATAAATCACATTAAAAATAAACATATTTGCATGTTTTTCTAAACACATCATAAAAAATGAAGTAGAATAATTTAGGTTTTAGATACTTGCAAACCCCCACTGAAAACCTAAGAGTTCGCAACAACTTGGCAAGCACAGCTCGCGATCTACCCGCGAACCTAGCTCGCAATTTGTCCCACGAACCCACTAGCGAGCCTACCAAACACCTACCCTGCGATCCCTAAGACTGGCGACTGACTTGCACTGGCAGACACCTTTACTTGGTGAACTCATGGTTTTTGGCGAACTCCTTCAGGTGGCGAACTCTACACTATGGCGAGGCCTATGTTTTGGCGAGCTCTAGCCTTTGCGAATCCCCTTTAAAACCCTTGCGAGACCCGCTCACGCGACCCCAAGCTCGTATTACTCCTAGATGGTTCGCAGGTTTTTATTTAACATATTATTACCTTTAATTGCATGCTTACTAGGTTATTTACTTGCTTCAAGATACATAAAATGTAAGGGCGTATCTTAGTTCTTGGCGATCTCTCTTGGTTGCATAAGCTCGTTAGTTTATCGAATTAATAACAATCAATGTGTATAAAAATTCAGTCATTCAAACACTTAACAAGCAATTATAAAAGTCTAAAATCCCTAAAATTAAACAGTTCATAATGTCTGTTTACAACTCATGAAAATTTTATTTTAAAGTCCAGGTCTAATTTTAAACTCGCAGGATAGTCCCACATTGCCTTCCACTCGTAGGTCATAGTTAATTTTTTTTAGATTGAGTATATATATTTGAGATATACATTGAGTATATTATATATGTGTTTTTGTCATATTTAGTTTTTTTTTTTTTTAACTTTTACTTTTGATATATATATATATATTTGTTATTTCGGTGAAATAATTTGACGCAGACTTTTTCTTAAAACATATGATGACTCGACTAATGTTTCATGCCATTAAATAAGTCAAAAGAAAGAAAAAATTATCTAATGTTGGTCTAGCTGTATTATATGCTATATCAATTAAAAATACCAATTAAATCCATTGACTATTAATTCGAATAGCCTGGTCATTAAAAGCTGATGAGTCAACTGATTAGTAACACAATCTCCTATATGTACTAATTTCCTAATGAGACACTTTTTGTATAAATTGCTACATCAACATAAAAATAAAAGTTATTAAAATATAAAAATACCAATAAAATGATGCATGTAATTATGTTTATATTTTAATAAATTTATATAGAATATAAAGTTTAAATTTAAAAATAATGTAGATATAATTATAAAAATAAATTTTATATAATATTTTTAATTTTTTATATTTGAATTATTTTTTTAAAAATTTAAAAAACTCTCTAAATACATATCATAAACTAATTTTAGAAACAACATTGCCTTGAGGGATAGCCATAAACCTCGAATATAAAATTTATGGATATGAAAATTACAATACATATATAATAAAATAACTAAATCTTTAAAATAGTACTAGATGGTCCATTCACGCTTCGTGATAGGTTGATTATTTATTTATGTCAAATTACAGAGTAAAAATTTGAAGATTAAAATATACATTAAGTAAGACTTTCAAAATTGGACCAGTGGTCGAACCAATTAGGCCAATGGTCCATACAGTCTGATTAATAAATCATAATTTTTTTTAGAAAAAATAGAAAACTGGTTGAGCTGGTGTTTTAGCCTAGTTCAACCCATCCATACCGGTTTGTGGGTCAATCGATCCCTCTTTCCAGACCATTACCTTGACAGATTTTCGGTTCAGTTCAAACAACCATGACTCTAAGTCTCTATAAACTTCGTACATATTGAAATTTAGTCCCCTTACTTTTATTTTCAATAATTTAATCTCTCTAGTTTTTAGGTTTAAAAAATTGCTTTCAAATTTTATATAACCATGTAATGTTTTAATAAAAAAATTAACGGTATTAACTATTTGGACTAATTAATAACATAATAAAAATATAAAAACTAAATTATGTTAGAAATTAAAGTATAAAGATTAAATATCAAATTTAAACATAATAGAAGGATCAGAATTAAAATTTAACCATTTGTTTATAATTCAAAAAGAAATTAGTCGATGTAGGAAGATTCTTTTACATAGAGTTATATTAAAAAAAAAAAAAAAAAGAAAGAAAGAAAGAACAAAATAGCATAATAAACTTACGCATCAAATATGAATGCTGGAAGGTGCTTTGCACTCTTTTTATATAAATTATATGGATATGACAAGACATTTATACAATTCTACCACTGTTTTTCTAATGTTGAAAGGTCCAACTATAGAAAAGTAAACCAAATATTTGGTCTTAACATTTCTTTTCTAAAATTTTGGAAAAGTAAAGCATCCTCCCGTTGGAATATCAACACTGGAAAATAATTTAGTTTTACAAAATTAATTATTTTGATTTCATATTTTTTAGAATATAATTATTCTGATTTTAACTACAAATACATATTATCATTTATGTGATATCAAAACCACAGCTTCTAATAAAAATTAAATATATCTCATGTTTAATAGCAATTTGAAGAAACATTTTAGGAAACTAATCTTATGTGTCACGGTTACATATTCCTCATTTATCAATCTAAAACTCAAATTCGTGTAATTATGGAAACAAATTTTCATTAGGATTCTTATTTAATAGAAAAAAAAAACAAATATTGAATTAAATAGTAAATTTAGTAATAAAAAAAACAAATATTATGGAAAGAAAATTCTCTAAATCACATAATGCTTGCAATACATAATTATCATTTAAAATCAAAACTTACCAAATAAATTAATTTGCATATTCATTTTTAATAATAAATAAATTTAAATTAATATATTATTTTCATCTTCTTAACACACTAGGTTTGTAACATCTTATAACAAGACCGATCACTTGACCCGAGCTATAATGTATTACAACTGTTAAACATTAATATCCTTCAATAACTTAAACAATCAACCATTCCATATTACAGTATAAATACAATTATCCAATTATATTCAATCAAAATTGAGCCTTCATCGAGCTGACGAAGCTCTTAAAATAACTCGGGAACAATTCAAGACTAATCTGAAACTTTTATGAAAAGATAGGTAAAAAGTGAACACAGGGGTCACACGACCATGAGGCCAAGCCGTATGACAAGGCTGAGACCGTGTGGTTCTATGACATGGTCATGTTGCCTAACCGTGTAACAGACTGATGTCGTGTAAACCATGGTCACACAACTGTGTTGCCAGGTTATGTAACAGACTATGGCCGTGTGGATCAACCTACACCTAACTTCAATAGACCACATAGTCGTGCCCTACAACCGTGTATGTCACACGGCCGTGTGGTAGGTTGTGTCACAGACCTTGTGTGCCTAAAATGCCTACTAAATCAAGAAATCTCACCCTAGTTCACTTATACCACAAGCCATGCAATACACCAACCATTTAACCTAATCAAATACATTAAAGAAACTTGCCAAAATACACCATATAGCATACAACCTAAGTACTAACCAATATGCCATCATTGGTACCACAATTCAAACATAAAACATTAACCATTCAAGCCTAAACAAACCTAACATTTCATGCTTATACATTACCAAATTAACATTATTTAACAATTACATATACACAAATGAAGATCACCAAATGACCACATTCATATGCATCAATTCTTCAAGAAAAATAACAATATAGGCACTAACCATGCTTACCAACAAACGTCACAACCAACAACAACCATTTTAACTTACAAGTTATACACTTAGTTCAAATACCAAATAGTACCAAACATAAACAAATTACATATAAACATAAATTTTCAAAACCCTATTTACATGCCACTTATAACTGGCCAAAATAAGTAAATTGTAACGCCCCCTTACCCGAGACCATCGCCGGAGTCGAGTATGAGACATTACTAAACTTATTTTAGCATTTAAACAAATTCAAACAATTCTCGTAGTAAACTGTCCATCTGCGTCACAGTCGCTAAAAAAATCATATCTCGAGTTACAAAACTTGAAATCCAATTCCGTAAATTTTTCCTAAAACTAGACTCATATATCTACTTACTAATTTTTTTCTAGAATTTTTGGTCAGGCCAATTAGTACATTTTATTAGTTAAAGTCTCCCTGTTTCAGGATTCGACTACTCTGACCCCTGTGCACTACGAATAAAATTTATTCCTGTACAAAGATCCAATAACCATGCTATTTATTTATATTAAAAATAGACTCAATAAGGAATCCATAAATATAAAATTTAAGTCCTAGTTATTTTTACACAATTTATGGTGAATTTCTAAATTCAGAATAGGGGATCCAGAAATCTCTCTGACCCTATTTCACCAAAACGTAAATATCTCATAAAATACAAATATTTTACCTATTTTGTTTCTTCCAAATGAAAATAGATTCACTAAGATTAAATTAAATATTTTATTCATCATCTAATTCTATTTATATTATTTTTAGTGATTTTTCAAACTCACGTCACTGCTGCTGTGTGATTCTATTTTATAACCAATTTCACCATTTTATGGTTTTCCATAGATTAGGAAATACATTAAGCATACATAACACTAAATATAAATTTTGATTAGCCATTCCAATAGCTAATCATCAACAAACACTTCCACATCACTCATTCACCGTATAATAAGATTATATACACAAAAGGATCATAATGCTATACATGCCATATTCCCAAAATATGTAAGCCACTATACCGAGGTGGTTCATTGATAGTGTGAACGTGTCTCCGACCGTCTCGATCTCTATCCGGCTTGTCAAAACTAGAAGGAAAGGAAGGGAGGGAGTAAGCATAAATGCTTAGTAAGTTCACATGTAAATAGCAAGTAACATAACCATGCAATAATACAAAATCCACATTTGCATAATAACACCAAAACATTCATATGATATTTCTCATTCATGATATTACCATATTATTGTTATATTGAAGTCTCAACCCGAGGGTTAAGTACATACCTGTACAAAGTATCCGTTCTACAACACTTACCAACTAGTCACTTTCATCTCGAGAATTTCTCCATTTCACTAGAACTTTACCCGTTGAACACATCGGAATATAATTCGGATACACGAAATCAAGCTACCATAATTTCACCCATAATGAACTCGGAACGCAACTCAACGAGCTTGGGTGTTCGTATCCATAATGAACTCAGAACACAATTCAACGAGTTCGGATGCTTGCATCCATAAGTGAACTTGGAACGCAACTCAACGAGTTCAGATGCCTCATAATTCTCACGAACTCGGAACGCAACTTAACGAGTTCGAATCTCAATTTCCTAGTGACATGTCACTTGTATCCTAATCTATTCCTAATGTTCAAATGGGATTTTCCTCGATCATACTGCTTTGTCATTTTCCACGAAATGTCGAAATCGATACTTCGATGGTAGTTCATACTTATCAAGTAATTTACATAATTACATATTTTTCAACAATAAGCACAAAACATAACATTTCATGAAAATAAGCATCATATCATATGAACAACATTAAATTGCTTAAAACGATAATTATGTTACCCTATTTACTCATGAACTTACCTCGGTACAAAATGTATAAAGATTGCAATTTAACTCGAAATCTTTTCTTTTCCCCGATCAAGGTCGATTCCACGTCTTTCTTGATCTAAAATAACAAATTTAGCTGATTTAATACTCATATTTATCAAAATAGTCCTTCACTCTAACTTTAGAAAAATTACAATTTTGCCCCTAAACTTTTGCATATTTACACTTTTGCCCCAAAGATCGGAAATTAAAATTATTCCTATTTTCTTATGTTTTATAACATTTTGATCATTTTTTCCTTCTATAGCAACATCAAATTCTCACTCTAACATGTAGTTATGAACATTAGGTATTTTTACCGATTATGTCGTTTTACTCGTTTTCACGTAAAATCGCTTAGCAAAAGTTGTTTAACACAATTTCAAGCTTCATATTCTACCATAAAACATCAAAATAAACACATTTCACCTATGTATGTTTTTCCAAATATAAACCCTAGGTTAAATTATTGCTAGAATAAGCTAAATCAAGTTACCGGGACTCCAAAAACGTAAAGAACATTAAAAACGGGGCTTGGAATCACTTACAATGGAGCTTGGAAGCTTGAAACAAACCCTATCTATGGAAAACCCTTGAAATTTCGTCCTAATGAAGAAGATGGACATATTTTGCCATCTTTTTCCTTTTTTTATTCTTTTAATTACCAAATGACTAAAATACCCTTCATTAAAAACTTTGATTATTTCTACCTATGTATGTCCATTTTTGTCCATGAAAACCTAATGGTATAATTACCATTTAAGGACCTCTACTTCAATTATGCTCTTCAATTAAATCCTTTAACATTTAAAACTCATATTTATCAACTTTTGCAATTAAGTCCTGATAGGCAAATTAGACATGCAATTCATGAAATTTTCTATCGATATTCTAACACATGCATCTAATCACTCAATAAATTATAAAAATTAATTGGATTAAATTTTTCTACTTCAGAATTGTGGTTTCGAAACCACTATTCCGTTTAGGCCCTAATTCGGGATATCACATAAATAGCTACCAAAAAAGTTAGCAAATAGTGTGATCCCAAAAGTAATCCAATTGATAGCTCAAATCCGACAATTTCTAAGGAAGAAAACAAAACGAGGTAAGCTTACTTAAAGCTTAGTAAGTTTGTAGAAATTAAACATCACATACTTGTCATTTTAAGCATATAATTTGAGTTTAACATAAAACTAGAATTATATGCCATGTTTCACATTTCCTAACATACCAAATGGTTAGAAATCTATATATAACATTAGCAAGATCTCAATATACATGCTTCATGTAACGCGCTAAATAATTTATTTCTATTTTTGTAAATATCCGACACAAGTGCGTATTTGCTTCAGTGGTTAAGTGTTATAGGGGTGTGTGTGAGGTCTTGGGTTCAAGTCTCACCTTTGATAAATTTTATTATTTTTTATCCAATCATTACTCTTATTGGAAGGTATTATTCTAAATTTTCTATTAATTCATATTAGAATGAGCTTGCTGGTTCGAGTGGTAAGGGGTTGGTGTGCTGTGGGTCTTGTGTTTGAATCCCTGCATTAGCGAGATTATTTATTTTTGCTCGATTATCTAATAGAGTTCTAGTTGAATTGAAATTCTGAGGGAGTTATGAGTAGTGGGTTAGTGGGAGAGAAATAAGGATATTGGTAACATTTTTTTTATTTTGTTAAAAATTTTTCTCTCTTCCTAGAAAAAAATTGACGTCAGTTCGCCTCCTTTTTTCTTTGTGTTTCATTCATTTTCCTAGTCTGTTGAATTGCTAACAAATCTTAGCATCTTGTTGTTCTATTTTCTTTTGATCGTTCAATAAGTCTTGTATTGTTAGAATCTTAACGCTTTTTAGCTAAGTGTTTAACGAGAGGGTTATTTTGTTACTCACGGTTTAGGCGAAGGACAGGAATTGGCTAGGGCTCCTGCAGCGATTTGAGTGTTCGGGGTTCCTATTCTTTAACGGTGAATATTCGCATGTGTTGATTGATGTTGTAAGGCTTTTTTTGTGAAATAATCTCGATTGAGTTTTCATAAGTGTTACTAAATTCAGACTTTGGAATGTCGATTTTTAGGTTCTGGAGGGCTCGTGTTTGCAGTAGCATTAAGATTGAATTAGGTGTGTTCCTAAAATGTAAAAAAAAAATGAGGTTTCAATGAAAACCAAAATTGTTTACTGTCTATGCCACACTTAAGTGTGACTGGCCGTGTGGGTGGTCGCGTGCGAGACACGGTCTTGTGTTTGATGAAGGCATGGTCGTGCATAAGACACGACCATGTGGTGGCTAGAGTGTAGCCGTGTGGACCACACGGGCAAGACCAATATGGGCGTGTGGGCCCACACAGGCATGTGGGCCCATATTTCTGAAATTTTCCCTAGAGCCGCACGGGTCATTCTGATCAACTGTGGGCCTACTATAGGGTCGGCAAGGGCTAACCAAACCCTATATTGTATGCTATGATATTCTGATTGACTGATCTAAGAAAGATACTAAATGTATGTCTGACGGTATTGTTTAAGTATGTCTGTTATCTATATATAAGCATGTTGAGCATGTTTAATCTGATATTTATGTATTTGATTTTTGCATCTGTTTTTGGGGTGAGATTTGTATATATGGAGGAAGTGTTCTAAAAGGTGACATTCGTCTATATTCTGGTAGCATGGCTGCATATTATCTGATATGTGTCGTAATGGTACAATATGATGTGTAGGGATGGGTGGGTGTTTTTAACCCCACATGGTGTGATGGGATGGTCAGAGTTAGTGCGTAAAGGACGGTAGGATTAGGTATATCGATATCCGCTACGTATACTGCTTTCGTTATCTCAGATCTGAAAAGGGCGTAAGTCCGAATCTGTATCTGACTGTCTATAAGATTACTGTATGTATTGCATGTCTACTTCTGTTGGGTTACACATTGAGTTTACGAAAACTCACATTCGTCTGTCTGTTCTGTATAGGTAATCCACAAACTTAGGCGGATCGGTGCGACGGAGTGTCTTGGTGACCACGAGTTTATAAACGGTTTATGATTATGATTTTATTTTGATTTTAAGGATTATTTTTGAAGTTTTGTAATAATTGGACTTATCAGATTTTTTGGTTTAAGTTTGGAATTTGGATTTTTAGTTGCAATGAGTATTTTTAAAACCATGGTTTTTACGAAATCAAGGGCTTTCCAAAATAACGAACAGGATTTTCAAAAATAACGTTTTCTATTACTTCCACTATAAATCACGTTTTGGCAAATTATTTAATTAATAACATTTGTGACAATTGATATAAGTGAATATGAGATATAAAGCTGAAATAATTTATCGTATCGGCTTTGTTTTCAAAACCCTTCTTTGTAACGTCTCTAGATTCAATTATAACGTCTAAGTTGGGTTTGTGGTGTCACATTTAGTGGTATCAGAGCCAGGTTGTAAAACTCGATTGTAATTTTTGGGTTCTAAAATTATGTTTAAAAAAGAATTAATTTTCAAATAATTGGAATAATGTTGAGAAAGCTTATGGTATACCAAGTCTCCGGCGCCGATCCTATAAGTATTTTTGAAACTTAGATAGTATATTTTAAAAATACTGTAGTTAGTACTTTCTAAAATCGTACTGAAATAGTTAGAGACTGAAACTTCTGAAAACATCTCTAAACTTCTAATAATTTATGCATAAAACATCTGTTAATAAATACTAGAACTGATGCATAAAGTTTTATAATAAAGATGAAAATTCAAAATTTACGATGAGCGCTTGTGGAACTCACGGACTTGGTATTTGTGGCTGTGGTAGAGGCCGTAGGGGGCTCAGCTGAGCCTTATTCTCTGGGCAGTATGCCAAGCTTAGATACGAGTGAGACATTGGTTTGGTCTGCTACTAGGACTGGGTCTCAAAGCTGTTCGATTGGGGACGACGCACTGTCCCAGGCCATGTTGAGGATATTGGAGAGGGTTGCTGGACCCCATTCTGGATCTGAAGGCCGTGGGTCGGTAACTGAACGACTCTTATCTAATGGTGCTGAGTTGTTTAAGGTGTCACTGGAGTCGCCCCTACTATGGTCGAGTATTAACTGGAGGCCGCCGAGAGAATTATGAATGATATAGACTGTACTCCCGAGCAGAAAATTAAGGGTACAATCTCTTTGCTTTGCAATGAGGCATATCAGTGGTGGTTGTCGGTTGAGGAGGGTACTCAGTTTGATCGTCTGAATTGGGACTTCTTCAAGATTGCTTTTCAGGGGAATTATGTAGGTGCAAGTTATGTGGATGCTCGTAGGCGTGAGTTCATGAATCTCACACAAGGTGATAGATCTGTGGTGCTGAGGTTGAGCCACTATGCTCGAGGTATGGTGGCGTCTGAGTATGAGAAGTGTGTCCGCTTTGAGAATGGCTTGAGGGATAATTTGTGGGTTTTGATTGCTCTACAAAGGTAGCGAGAGTTTGCGGTTTTGGTTGATAAGGCGAAGATCACCGAAGAGGTTAAGCACGTGAAGCGCTAGAATAGAAACCATGAGAGAGGCAAGAATAAGAGGGATTCAGAGCTCTCTAGTTCTATTCAGAAGCCTAAAAAAGGGTCAGACTTGATGTGCCGGTTAGAGTGGGGGTTCCTGTTGCTCCTACTGGGATTTAGCCTTGTGGGAATTGTGGTAGGCATCATCCGGGTGAGTGTTGGAGGAGGATAGGGGCTTGTCTGAGGTGTGGGTCTTTGAAACATCGTATTAGAGAGTGTCTACAGCGGGCAGATCAGATGCAAGCTTCAGGACCGGGTTTTGTACAGCCTCAAAGGGCAGTTCAGCAGCCACCTAGGGGTTGTGGACCGGCTAGGGGTGGTAATGGTATTGGCTGTGAACAGAGAGCACTAGGAAGAGGTGCTAGTCAAATGAGGCAATACAGCCTGCATTGGTTTATGTTGCTCAACGCTGAGAGGATAGAGATGCTCCTAATGTTATCATCGGTATGTTATTTATTTTTGATACACCTTATACTGCTCTGATAGCCATAGGTTCTACAAACTCCTATATGGCTAGCACTGTTTCTAAAAATCTAAGGATTTTCGTTGAGAGCACTTCTAGTGAGATAACTGTACTGAGTCTATTGGGGCAGTTTATGCGGGTTAGTAAACTTTATAGAGATGTTTCGTTAGAGGTGCAAGGGGCAGTATTTCTAGCAAATCTAATAGAGTTACCATTTGGGGAGTTCAATTTGATTCTGGGTATGGATTGGTTGGTTGAGCATTGAGTCAGTTTGGATTACGCGATCAGGAAGGTCGTTTTGAGGATTAGGGATAATAATGAGGTGGTTGTGATCGGCGAGCGTCGAGATTATTTTTTCAATGTGATCTCCGCTCTTATGGCTAAGAAACTGATTCGGAAAGGATGTGAGGTGTATTTGGCATACGTTAGTGTTTTTGTTTTGGGGGACTCCTCTATTGGGGATATTAGAACAATAAGGGACTTTTTGGATATTTTTCTGAGGAGTTACCAGATATACCTCCGAATTGAGAAGTTGAGTTCGACATTGAGCTTCTACTTGGTACAACTTCGGTGTTTATCGCTTTATATTGTATAGCACCGAAAGAGCTTACAAAGCTTACAGAGCTTAAGGCTCAACTTCAAGAGCTTCTGGATCGTGGTTTCATTCGTCCTAGTGTGTCTTCGTGGGGGGCACCAGTTTTGTTTGTTAAGAAAAGGATGGGACCATGAGGATGTGTATTGATATCGACAACTGAATAAACTGACAGTGAAGAACAAGTATCCACTTCTGAGGATCGATGATCTGTTTGATCAAATCTAAGGTGCTTTTGTGTTTTCAAAGATTGATATTCATTTTTGGTACCATCAGTTGAGGGTAAAGGAAGCCGATGTTCATAATATTGCAGTTAGGACTTGTTATGGACACTACGAGTTCCTAGTATGCCTTTTGGTCTGACGAATGCTCTGACTGCATTAATGAATCTGATGAACGAGACTTTCAGCCATATCTGAATCAGTTCATTGTGGCTTTCATCGACAATATTTTGGTTTACTCTAAGACCGAGGATGAGCATGATAAACATCTTAGAGTAGTGCTTTAGATACTTCGTGGGAAACAGCTCTACGCTAAGTTGAGTAAGTGTGAGTTCTAGTTGCGTAAGGTAACTTTTTTGGGGCACGTGGTTTCTGCTGAAGGGACTTGAGTTGATCTGAGGAAAATTGAGGCTGTGCTTGAGTGGAAATAGCCTAAGAACGTATCTGAGATCCACAGTTTTCTAGGTTTAGCGGGATATTATCGGTGGTTTGTTGAGGGGTTCTCTCTGATTAAAGCTCTGTTGACTAAGCTTCTACATAAGGGAGTTTCTTTTGTCTAGACTGATGCGCAACAATCGAGCTTTGAGAAGCTCAAGTCTGTTCTAACTCAGGCTCCTATTTTGATACAACCTAAATCTGGTAAAGAATTTGTGGTCTATAGTGATGCGTCACACGTCGGTTTGGGATGTGTATTAATGCAAGATGGTAAGGTTGTGGCTTATGCATCTCGTCAGCTTAAGACACATGAAGGTAATTATCTGACGCATGATCTCGAGTTAGCTTCAGTGGTTTTTGCATTGAAAATCTGGAGGCACTATCTGTATGGTGAGAGGTGTATTATCTACACTGACCACAAAAGCATCAAGTATCTCCTTACCTAGAAGTTGTTGAATCTTAAGCAACATCGATGGATTGAGCTGTTCAAAGATTATGACTATATGATAGAGTATCATCCTGGTAAGTCCAATGTGGTGGCTGATACTCTAAGTCGTAGAGCGATGACTGATTTGAAGGCGATTTTCGCTTGTCTTAGTTTGTCCAATGATAGGAATGTGTTAGCTAAGTTGCAAGTTAAGCCGACTTAGATTGATGAGATTCGGGATAAACAGTTAGGGGATGAGTCTCTGGGTTTGCGGTTTCATCAGATTGAGAGTGGTAGTACTTTGGATTTTAGGCTGAATAATGATGGAGTTCTGTGCTTTCAAGATCAGATCTGTGTGTCGAATGATTTTGATTTGAGACAGTCGATTATGAGGGAGGCGCATAGTAGCCCTTATGCTATGCATCCTAGTGGTAATAAGATGTATCAGGATCTCTGTGAATTGTATTGGTGGCCGGGTTCAAAATGTGAGGTTACAGATTTTGTTGCTCAATGTCTGATGTGCCAGCAAGTTTAGGCTGAGCACCAGTTGCCTTTGGGTTTGTTACAACCTGTTAAAATTCCCTTATGAAAATGGGAACAATTAACGATGGACTTCGTTAGTGGGTTGCCCTTGACACCTGCTAAGAAGATTTTGTTTGGGCCATCGTAGATCAATTGACCAAGTTCACTCATTTTATTTTGGTTCGGATGGACTATTCTCTGCAGAAGCTAGCGAAGCTTTATATATCTGAGATTGTAAGACTACATGGGGTTCTTGTTTCGATTATTTCTAATAGAGATCCTTGCTTCAGTTCTCAGTTCTAGAAGAAATTGCACGAGGCTCTGGATTTAAGATTGGACTTCAGTACTGCGTTCCATTCTTAGATCGATGTTCAATCTGAGAGGGTGATTCAAATATTGGAGGATATGCTTTGGAGTTGTGTAATAGATTTTCGAGGTAGTTGGGAGGATTATCTGCCACTAGCTGAGTTCGTTTACAATAATAGTTTCCAGTCTAGTATCCAGATGGCACCTTACGAGGCTTGATATGGTTGTAAGTGTCGTACTCCGCTATGTTGGACTGAGTTGGGTGATCGTTCGGTTTTGGGTCCTGAGTTAGTTCCTGAGACTGAAGATAAGGTTAGACTGATTCGGGATCATCTAAAGGTGGCTTCTGATAAACAAAAGTCTTATGCGGATCTGAAGAGGAGAGATATTGAGTACTCTATGGGCGACTTCGTGTTTTTTAAGGCTTTTAAATGGAATAAATTTTTGAGGTTCGGTCGTAAGGGCAAGTTGAGCCTTAGGTTTATTGGGCCATATTGGATTCTGAAACATGTGGGACCGACCGCTTATTAGCTAGAGTTACCTCTAGAGTTTGACCGTATCCACGATGTGTTTTACGTTTCGATGTTGAGGCGGTACCAGTCTGATCCATCTCACGTTGTTTTTGTTAAGGAGATCGAGGTTAGACCGGATCTGACTTATGCCAAGCAGCTAGTTCAGATCTTAGATCGTGATGTTAAGGTTTTGAGGAGGAAATCCATTCTGTTAGTTAAGGTTCTATGGCAGAATCATGGTACTGAGGAAGCCACGTGAGAACCTGAGGACTCAATGTGTCAATAGTATCCTCATCTGTTCTAATCAGGTAAATTTCGAGGTCGAAATTTCTTTTAAGGGAATAGAGTTGTAACGCCCTGAATAATTTATTTCTATTTCTGTAAATATCCAACACAAGTATGTATCTGCTTCAATGGTTAAGTGTTCTGGTTGTGTGTGAGAGGTCTTGGGTTCAAGTCTCACCTTTGCTAAATTTTGTTATTTTTTATCTAAGCATTACTCTTATTGGAATGGCTTATTTTAAATTGTCTGTTAATTCATATCAGAATGAGCCTTCTGGTTCGGGTGGTAAGAGGTTAGTGTGTTATGGGTCCTATGTTTGCATCCCTGCATTAGCGAAAGTATTTATTTTTGCTCTATTTTCTGATAGAGTTCTGGTTGAACTAAAATTCCGAGGGAGTTATGAATAGTGGGTTAGCGGGAGAGAAATAAGGGATATTGGTAACATTTCTTTTTTATTTTATTTTGTTCAAAAATTTTCTCTCTCTTCCTAGAAAAAAATTGACGTCAGTTCTTCTCCTTTTTTCTCTGTATTTCGTTCGTTTTCCTAGTCTGTTGAACTACTGATGAATCCTAGCATCTTGCTATTCTATTTTCTTTCAATCATTCAGTAAGTCTTATATTGTTAGAATCTTAATGCCTTTTGGCTAAGTGTTTAACGAGAGGGTTGTTTTGTTACTCTCGGTTTAGGCAAAGGATAGGAATTGACTAGGGCTCCTACAACGATTTGAGTATTCGGGGTTTCTGTTCGTTAATGGTGAGTATTCGTATGCGTTCATTGATGTTGTAAAGCTTCATTTGTGAAATAATCTTGATTGAGTTTTTGTAAGTGTTACTAAATTCGGACTTTGGAATGTCGATTTTTAGGTTCTAGAAGGCTCGTGTTTGTAGTAGCATCAAAACTGAACCAGGTGTGTTCCCAAAATGTGAAAAATAAGGTTTTAGTGAAAGTCAAAATTGCCTATTGTCGATTCCACACGAGCGTGTGGCCGACCGTGTGTGAGACACGGCCGTGTGTTTGATGAGGGCATAGCCGTGAGAAAGACACAGTAATGTGGGCCACATGGGCTAGGCCAAGTTAGACATGCGGGCCCATATGGGCATGCCACATGGGCATATAGGTTTTGGGCCAAGCTGTGTGGGCCATACGGGCAAGGCCAATCTGGGGGTGTGGGCCCACACGGGCATGTGGGCCTAATTTCTGTAATTTTCCCTAGGGCAGCACGGGTCATTCCGATCGACTGTGGGCCTACCGTAGGGTCGGTAAGGGCTAACCAAACCTTATATTGTATGCTATGATATTCTGATTGACTGATCTAAGAAGGATACTAAATGTATGTTTGACGGTATTGTTTAAGTATGTCTGTTATCTGTATATAAGCATGTTGAACATGTTTAATATGTTATTTATGGATCTGATTTTTGCATCTATTATTAGGATGGGATCTATATATATGGAGAAAGTGTTCTGAAAGGTGACCTTCATCTATATTCTTGTAGCATGGCTGCATATTATCTGATATGTGTCGTAATGGCACGATATGATGTGTAGGGATGGGTAGGTGTTTTTAACCCCACATGGTGTGATGGGATAGTCAGAGATGGTGTGTAGAGGGTGGGGGTAGGATTCTGTATATTTGTTCTGTATACCTATTTCTGTTATCTGTATCTGAAAAGGGAGTAAGTCCAAATCTGTATTTGACTGTATATGAGATTACTGTATGTATTGCATGTCTACTTTTGTTGGGTTACACACTGAGTTTATGAAAACTCACATTCGTCTGTCTGTTTCGTATAGGTAACCCACAAACTTAGTCGAATTGGTATGATGGAGCCTTTTGGTGACCACGAGTTTATAAACGGTTTATGATTATGATTTTATTTTGATTTTAAGGATTATTTCTAAAGTTTTGTAATAATTAGACTCACCAGACTTTTTGGTTTAACTTTGAAATTTGGATTTTTAGTTTAACTTTTTAATTGCAATGGGTTTTTTTTAAAACCATGGTTTTTATGAAATCAAGGGTTTTCCAAAATAATGAACAATATTTTCAAAAATAACGTTTTATATTTCTTCCACTATAAATCCCATTTTGGCAAATTATTTAATTAATAACGTTTGTGACAATTGATATAAGCAAATATGAGATATAAAGCTGAAATGATTTATCGTATCAACTTTGTTTTCAAAACCCTTTTTTGTGACGTCTCCAGATTTGGTCATAATGTCTAGGCGGGGTTTGAAGTGTTACATTTCACATGCCAATTCACAACTCATAAGTATATAATAATTCATGCCATGAATTTCCTTTCTAACATTTTCATTAGCTATTTTGCCCGAAGAATTATAGTAAATTAACTTTGGGTACACGAGGAAATAATGGTTACACAAGCTGACAATCGAGATATTAACCATTACACGGGCCTTAACTTGTATTCCATAATCTTTTCATGTTTATAACATTATACCATGATCAACTTGATCACATACATTCCACAAAATAACTTGATTCAACTCAAACATGTACAATTGGCATACTTTACAATTCAAACCTTTATTTCCACTTTCAAACTTACCTCAATTAACCATGTTCACTATACACACATACATATACACATATATAATTAGAATTCAAACCATCAATAAGCATAAAAATTCTAATATGAACTTACCTAAACAAAATAGCAACAGACACCACACCTTTCCAATGGTTATCGACCGGTTGATTCTTTTCTTGATCTATATATAATCATTTAGCTCAATTAATCAATTCAATACCTTAAAAATATCTAAATTCATGTATTTGACTCTTTAATGAAATTTTACATTATTACCTTGAACTTTTACTTTTTACTCAATTTAGTCTGTAAACCGAAACTTACACATTTATCATAATTAAACCAAAACCATGTTGGAAAATCGAGTTTGAAAAACATAGCGAAAAATAAATTTAGGGAAAAACCAGATTTTTATTTTGTTTTTCCAAAATAAGAACTTGGTTGTGATATTTAAAGTAATAAACACTTAATCAAAATTGTACCTTTTAAATTCGTCTAGTGAACGCTTCGACCAAGTAGTCTTCTTTGCTATCCTCAAGCTTACGTCTGCTGAGTGTGGGCTCGCCTCAAATCAGAAAAATTTTCACAAAAATACCAATGGGGTAATTTCGCAATTTCTCTAAAATTTTAGGCCAATTTGTAATAAAAAAATCTCTAGAAATTTTCTGAAATAATTTCTTCAAAGAGTTTTCTCTCTATAACTTTATCTTGAATTCAAGTGTGTGAAAAATAATGACTCAAGGCTATCTTTATATAGGGAGAGTTTAGAGAGTTCAACTATAATTAAACTTAATCACTTTAATACTTAATTAATATAATACTAAATTTAATATTAAATGTTATTAAATTAATAGAATATTTATCTACAAGGTAAACATTAAATTAAATTTATTATTAAAATAATCTCTTTAATATTAAATTAACAAATATTATTAAGATAAGTATTAAATTTAATTAAATATTAAATCTATTAAAATAATATTATTTTTGAAATAGTTAATCTGAAATCAAATTCTCTAGTAGAATACTAGTAGGAGGGTAATTCTTCCACAACTCAACCACCAAAGACCCACCGCTACCGACCATTTGTCGGCCATCGGAATGCCACTGTCGCAGCCGTCGGCGCTCGAGCTAGTTTGGTTTTTGTCAGTTCAGTCTAGGCCAGTGACGACCTGACCAGTTCGATCCAGCCACCGATTGGATTGTCGACCTAATTTCACATACCAGGCCCAGTTCAACTAGTTTTTGCAATTAGTCTCGGTTTTGGGCTTCCAAACCCAATTTTCGATCTCAGGTCCTATTTTTAAGATCAATTACCCATTGGGCCAATTGTCTGACTTGAAAATTAATTTCCAGAAATATCATATTAATTTTAATTACTTTGATTAATTTAAATTTACTTGATCAAAATTAATTTTTCTAAATATCACTTAGATTTTCCAAATTAAATTTTCAAGAAAATTCTTTAATCAAATTATCTAGTTGAACAATTCTTATGACCACCCAATTTAATTCCACATCGAATAAATCGACTCAATTAAATTATTTCTAAAGTCGTGGAATTTTCTCCTAATTCAAATGCAATCCGATTGAGCTTTTGTTGAGCTAGCGGATGGATCGATCGGACATATACAGTTAGGCTTCAGTAATTGCAATTATGTCCATAAATATCATTATGGTAATTCGTAATTACTTAATCATGGAATCAATCCACAAGAAGAATAATGATTGAAAACTCTTTATTGTATACTTTTTGCAAAAGCAATTCATCCAACTGTTTTGTCGAATGACCTCATCATGTGTATGTTACCCTCATATGATATCTTTGATCCCTTTGAGTTAAATCTATTCACTCAATACAATTCTATTTTATCCCATTTTCACAATTATGTCTTCTTAATAATTAATATGATCACTATTAACAAATGACTGTGATAAATTGTTCTTTTGAGAACAAGCAACCCATGGTCACGTTACATATTTATCAATCCACACAATGCCTATGAGAGGATACCGTTAACTCTTTAATCGAGCTATGAATTCCATTGTTACTAGTAAAGCTATGCCATACACAAGTCATGTACCCAACATAACGACTATGGGCTTGATCATCTTTAGAGCATAAGCCTCCACTTATATCAAATCACATCAGTTACATACGCATGGTCAATGACTAACTTAGGATTTAGGTAAATCGCACCATGAACATCACAAGTGAATTAATTCACAAACATATTTAGAATTAATGCATCTTGGGTCCAGTCTAATGTATCAATCTTTCAATTAATACATCTATGTCTTTACCCGTGGAGTCAACTATTCTAATAGCCAAGACTAATCATCTCTTCAATTGGAATTGTAGAAGACATAATAATCCTTATAAGAATTTGAATCAAATTCTCACTTTGATTCTTTTACTAGATTATAGACTCATTTAGATTATCTGCTAAAGTAAGTTCTCTTTCTCGTAATGCAAACGTTTTTACAATGCCATTTATCATCAGTTTGAGCTTAGACAATTAATAAGCTAATACTTGTTTGTCACAGTTTCGCTATTCATGCAAAATATGAAAGGTAGAAATACAAAATACATAATGTAAAATGTGAAATTAACTTTATTTTATTTATTCATTGTTCAAATAAATAAAAAATAGTTACATGTTTACTACAACATGGACACATTTGCCAACAATCTCCCATTTGCCTTAGTGAAGTAAATATGTCATGTTTTGTATTCTCATTTTCATGATGTGTTTGTTGAAACTTTTAGTAACAATAATCTTAGTAATGCATTCGCAAGGTTATCTTCAGAAGCTACTTTCATCACATCTATAATTGCTTCAGCTACAGCTTCTCATATTAAGTGATGCTTTCGATCAATGTGTTTCGTCCTTTTGTGACTTTTCATTTCTTTGTATTAGCTATTACAGCAATGTTATCACAATACAATATTATAGTTTTTTCCATACTAGGAATGAATTCAAGATCAGTTAAGAACTTTCGAAGCCATATTGCTTCTTTCGATGCCTCAGAAGCAACCACATACTCGACCTCTATAGTAGAGTCAGTAGTACAAGTTTGTTTTACACAGCTTCACGACCTAGGACGATTACATTTCCCGATGTCAATTTCCTTGAATCTTTATAGGTTTGGAAGTTTAAGTCTATGTATCCAATATGTAAGGTTCTCCTATAATACATAAGCATATAATCCCTGGTTCTTTTAAAATTCCTTAATATATGCTTTACAGCTTACCAATGCCTGAGACTAGGACTCGTTTGATATTGACTAACCATTCGTACTGTGAAATATATATCTAGACATGCACAAAGCATCGCATACATAAGACTTCCAACTGGCGAAACATATAAAACCTTACTCATATACTCTATTTCTTTTGCTGTCTTAAGGCAGACATCTAAAGAAAGATGGAAACCTGATGCAGTTAGCTGAGCGCCTGGCTTTACATTGGTCATTACAAAATGTTCCAGTACCTTATCAATGTATGAAGCTTGCGATATAACTATCGTTTTATTCTTTTGATCCCTAAAGTTCGAATTCCAAGAATATACTTAGCTTCACCTAAGTCCTTCATGCTAAACTATTGAACTAACCACAGTTTAATTGATAACAGTTCTCCTACATTGTTTCTGATACATATAATATTATCGACATACAAAATGAGGAAGACCACCTTTTTATCCTTTATATGCTTATAAACACAAGGTCCATCAACATTTTTCTCAAATAAAAATGTCTTGATCATTTGATCAAATCTTTTATTCCATTAGTGGGACGCCTACTTAAGTTCACAAATGGATATTAGTAGTTTGCAAACTTTCTGCTCCTTTCCTTTGACAACATAGCCAGTGGGTTGAGCCATATAAATGGTCTCATCAAGACAACCATTCAAGAATGTTCTCTTGACATCCATTTGCCAAATCTCGTAATAGAGAGCAGCGACAATGGATAAGAGTATGTGGATAGACTTCAGCATGGCTACTGGAGAGAATATCTCATCGTAATCGATGCCTTCTTTCTGTTTGTAGCCTTCCCATACAAGTTTAGCTTTGTGTGTTTAAATACTCCCTTCCATATTTCTCTTCTTCTTGTAGATCCATTTACACCCTATAGGTTTAATCTCAAATGGTAACTCTACAAGTTCCCACATCATATTGGATTTCATAGAATCTATCTTGGCATCTATGGCCTATTTCTAAAGCTTGGAATCAACATCTTGTATAGCCTACTCGTAAATGAGTGGATCATCATCCTCATATGGCTTCCGTATTATAAGTACTACCATCATAAATAAAGAAGTTCAGTTTTTAGATACTCTCCCATTACGACGGATTCCTCTATGTTGTTGATTGTTTGTAGGTCTTTCTACAACTTTCTCAAGAATTGAACTGGGTGATTGTTCTACAACTCTCGAAAGTTCCTCAAGTACAACTTTACTTTGAGACTTAAAGTTATCCATGTAGCTTTCTAGGAAACTAGCATCAGTAGAAACTTTGATCGTATTATCTTTTAGATTGTAGAATAATTAACCTTTTGTTCCTTTTGGATATCCTACAAAAATGCACAATTTTGTCCATGCATCCAATTTCTTTGCATCATTATCCAAACTGTGTGCTGGACAACCCCATATTCTAAAGTGATTTAGAGCGAGTTTCTTTCCATGCCACAGTTCATAAGGTGACTTATAAGAAGACTTGGTTGGCACATCATTCAGAATATAGCAAGCTGTTTGTATTGTATATCCCTAAAATGATGTAGGAAGTTGTAAATAGCTTAATATTGAATGAACCATGTCAAGTAAGATTCTATTCCTTCTCTCAGCTACGCCATTTTTTTTGGAGTGCCTAACGTAGTAAACTGGGATAAAATCTCATTCTTTATGAGGTATCCTAAGAACTTGTCAGACAAGTATTCCTCACAATGGTCAGACCGAAGATTCTTTATGTATAAACCTAATTGGTTTTCCACTACCCCATGAAACTCTCAAAATTCATTAAAGGTATTGTTTTTGTAATGCATTAGATACACATATCCATATCGAGAATAGTCATTGATGAAAGTCACGTAATAATAGTAACTTCCTCAGGCACTGATGCTCATGGGACCACAAACATTATCGTGCACAAGTTCTAAAGGTTGGTTAGCCCTTATACGTTTTGCATTAAAAGACCTCTTAGTCATTTTACCTTCCAGGTAAGATTCACATTGTGGAAGACTAACTTTCTTAAGCATACTTAAGGGAGCATCTTTCACGAGTCTAGTGATTCTTGCTTAGTTAATATGACAAAGTCTTAAGTGCTGTAGGTACCTCTCACTAGAGTGAAAAGTTTAAAATTTTTTATTCACTATTTCAGTTGGAAGCATTGAGTAGTTATTTGGTTTGATAAAATAAATGTTTTTTTCTATCCATCCATTACAGATTAAAGAATGATTTCTATGAATAACAATCTTTTTATAAAATGTCATGAATTAATTGTCATAAAATAAACATGATACATAAATTAAATTCCTCTTAAAATGAGGTACATAAAATACGTTTTTTAAAATAATCTTCCTAAAATTATCAAAATGTAAAATAACTTATCCTACTACTTCGGCTAAAACATTACTCCCATCTCTGGTCCATAATGAGAGGCTTTTATCATCCAAACTTCTCGTTTTGCTGAACCCTTGTAAAGAAACACACACATTGTTAGTTTTTCTAGAATCAATAACCCAATTTTCAATTGATTTTTCCACTAAGCAATCTTCAACCACAAAAAGATTCATACCTTTGCCCTTTTCGGCTAGGTAATCCAAATACTCATTTTAGTTTGACTTGAAATGCTCTTTCTTGTTGCAGAATAAACATTTGATCTTTTTAGGATCTTTTGACTTCTTAGCCTTCTTCCTATCCACACGAGGTGGAATCGAAGACTTAGTCTGTTTCTTTTTTCCTTTAGCTTTCTGTTTCCCCTTAGAGGAAGAGGGGGCCCACAACTAAGTTGCCTTAGGTTTCTCCTAAACTGGCTTACCACCATTCAACATTAAGTCATAAGATTGTAATTCCTTTATGAGCTGAGTCAAGGTAAGCGTCTTGTTTTCCAAGTTGTAAGCGGCCCAAAAACCAGCAAACTATTTGGTTAAGGATTTGAACACTATTTCAATCTAAGTGTTCATGTCTAGTTCAACCTCATTTTCTTTTGCTTCTGCAATGAATCCCATAAGCTTAAGCATATGCTCTTTGACTAGAGTGTCAGGTTTCTGTTGAGAGTTCATCAAATTTGTAATTGTGGATTGTCAAGCCAATGCGACTTGGTCTCCGAGTAAATCCTCCAAATTTGTCATGATCTTTTTGGTAGTACAAAAATTCTCGTGTTGCTTTTACAACACACTACTCATGCTCGCTAAAATATAACATCAAGCCATCGAGTCAGAATCTCTTTAGTTATTTCTCACTTTGGGTTGAGCTTCAAGAGGGCATGTTTCGTCAAGAATGAATTTTTGTTTTTTCCAACTGAGAACTATTAGCAAGTTCCATTTTCATTCTCGAAAGTTATCCCCATTTAATTTATTTTTAGTTAGAATGCTAATAAGAAGAGTTTGAGACATATTTGAGCTAAAAAAAATCACTAATTACTATCTTTGTATTAAGCAAATATTTTCATTTTAGCAACATATCAAGAATGCAGTAGGGTGTGTTAGTCTTGTATTAAAACCTTGAAAAAATAATTTTTTGTTGCTACATTCATTCTCACACCCATCAATCATGTTGCCTTGGGGTCTCATGATTAACTAGCACGAACATAGATTACATCCAATTAGTTCATGAATTTTAATTCTTAAGACTTCACATGAACCAATGACTGTTTAACATTTGATCATCATCTCTAGCTTAAATATCATTTCTTGGGAAACTATTTAATAATAGACGATCTTGAGTGTGTAACCATTGACTCAACACCCATCATGAACATGCTTTCATTTGTGAGTCATCTTGGGACAATGTCTTTGAGAGTCATGCATGACTAGTTTTCCTTAAAAGGAAATCTCATCCAGTGAACCCACATGATAAAGATTACCTTGGGGTGCATCCATGGTAGGAACTAGCTCAAAATTTTATCATGCTATCACTTAGGGACCATCAATAGAGGCCATAGGTCTTGTTTAAGGACCTTCTCTCACTCAATATTTTAAAAACATGAAAGGTTTTTATCCCAAATTTCAAGAATGATCATACAATAGTCCTAGTGACGTTCTTACTTAATCTACATGACATGTTTCTAATATATGCATGGCATGCTATGACAATTTCATAATATTCATTCACAATAATCAATCAATCATAAAAACAAATAATTTTGATTATCTACGGTTTTTCTTTTAAAGGAAAATCCGGAGAAGTGAATATGAACCATGTACCAGGTAGGGTCTGAGGAAAGGGAGGTGAGTCAAATTTAATCACTTAAAAACCAAGCCTTTCCTAGCCAAAGCCAATCTTATACATGCACATTCTTATTACCACACTTCTCACAACAATCGAATAACCTAAAGAAGTGAATGGAATAATACAGCACATGTATTTTCTCATGACCACACTTCTTAGTTTTTAATCGATCAACTGTGGATCATCTCATATATATATATATATATATATCACAATTATAACTTTACATAATATAAATATTATAAACAATTATAAAATGGATAGATAAGGAGATAGATAATTAAAATAAAATTGCCAACCAATGTTTCCATGGTTAAATTTCTAGAAAATGAATAAAAAATAAAATTACATAGTTTTTTGCCACAAGGCATTTCTTGGGTCTTCAATTGTCATCGCTCCATCTTCTCCTTGTCATGTACTCCTTTTAGAAAAATTACATTTAAATCCAATATTCGTTTCTAGCTCACAAGAATTCTATGAATTTTAAAAAATAGCCCTACGTCTATTTCCTAAGAATCACAACCTCAGTAATAAAAAATAATTATATAACAAATATATAATATAGTATCCATTCCCATATATAACTCAAAACATGTACAAGATCTAAAGAATGTCACTTTCTATGTAATCAAGTTATTCAAAAAGAAGAGAAATATATTTTGATTATTTTTTTTATACTTATAGATACAACACAACCTGGCTCTGATACTAATTGTTGGAAAATCAAGTTTCGAAAACGTAACGAAAAATAAATTTAAGGAAAAACTAGAGTTTTAATTTTTTTTTTCAAAATAAGAACTTAGTTGTAATATCTAAAGTAATAAACACTTAATCAAAACTGTACATTTTTTATTTATTTAGGATGAACGCTTTGACTAAGCACGCTTCAACCGAGCAGTCTTCTCCACTATCCTAAAGCTCACATCTACCAAGTGTGGGCTTGTAACAGCCCAAACCTGGCCTAGACGTTATGGTCGAATCCGAGAGTGTCACGAAGAAGGGTTTTGAAACCGATGATACTTTGATAAAACGTCCAAGTTTAATAAAACATATTCATTTATATATTTATTATTGACCGTTACATGTTATCCTTTAAGGTTAATCAAATCATTTCGCAGCGGAAGTTTGAAAACCCATTTAAATCAAAACCACGCTCGTGTTTTAAAAAAATAACATTTGTTTGCATAAAATCGATAATTTGTCAAATCGTCGCAGTGTAGAAATTATAATGCAACCAAACCAAAAATTTAAACTAAACAGTCCAAAAAGACCAGAGAGTCCAAAAATTACAAAACTCTCATGAAAGCCGAAATTTCAGTAAAAACCATTAAATTATCATAATGAAAACAGTTTCCCGTCAAGTGGTCACCGTTGAGCCTCCGTCGCACTGACCTACATATATTTGTAAATTACTTGAACAGAACAGGTGAACAAATGTGAGTTTTCGTAAATTGAGTGTGTAACCCAACAGAAATATTCATGCAACATACACAGTATTTCATATACAATCAGATACATATTTAGACCTAAGCCTATAACAGATACAGATATTAAAGTCAGATTAATAGAACAGATATACCGAATCCTACCCCTATCCTCTACACACCATCTCTGACCATTCCATCATACCATTTGGGGTTAAAAACACCCACCCATCCCTATACACCAATAGTGTCAATACGACACATAATATATAATATGCAGTCAAGCTGCCAAAATATAGGCGAAAGGTCACCGTACAGATCACTTCTTCCACATATACAAATCTCACCCCAAACACAGATACAGAATACAGATGCTAAAATAATAGAATAAACATGCTTAACATGCTCGTATATAGATAAATACATACTTAATAATACAATTAGACATACATATCAGTTTCCTACTCAAATCAGTCTATCAGATTACATGAAATAAGGTTTGGTTAGCCCTTATCGACCCTACAGTAGATCCACAGTCGATTGGAACGACTCATGCGACCCTAGGGAAAATTTCAAAATTTTGGGCCCATATGCCGTGTGGCCCACACACCTAGAATGGCCTTACCCATGTGGCTCACACGGCTTGACGTAAACCTTACACCCCCGTGTGGGCCATACAACCACACTTTCCTCAGTCACACGGCTGTCTCTAGCACATGGCCAGCCACACAGTCGGGCACACGCCTGTGTGACGTCGACAATGCCCATTTTCGGCTTTCGTCGAACCTTTATTTTTCGTGTTTAGGGTACACACCTGGTTCGATTTTGACGCGTTAGCAATCTTGAGCCCACTAGAACCTATAAACGACATTACATGCTCCCAAAATTAGTTTTTAATCCACAAATAAACCAAACCAGCGAAACCTTCAACAGTGAAATTCAAATGCTCGTTACTTATCCAACTTCATAAACAAACCCAACTACGATTTTGCAGGAGAAGAATTTTGTTCCTCACGATTTGTTGTCAAACAATCCAGAATCACATTACCGAAGGACTAAAATTGGTATAGAATAGTTAAAACAATTACCCCTAATTCGAAAAAAACTCACTACCTTCACTTACCAGACACACGAAGAGTCCAAAAATCGTATGACCGCAATTTTGGAAGAACAATTTTGGCAGAACAAAGAAAAAAAAAAGAAAATTTGGATGGAAAGAAATCACAAAGAAAAAGAATGTTAGAAATTGGAAGAAGGAGAAATTTTTGGGAAAAAAAGAATAAAATGAAATAAAATAAAAAGATTAAGTCAAATCCCACTACATCCACATCCCTTAACTACACAACTAACTCAAAATCTAACTACCACTGAACCACTAACAACCGTCGTCGCCAAAAATTATCACCCACACTCATGCGAGAATTATAAACAGGACCTCCAGCAAGCTCATTCTAATATGAGTTTACAAACAATACTACATAAGCCTACCCAACAGGGATAAGGCTAGGATAAAAAATAACAAAATTTGTCAAAAGTGAGACTTGAACCCAAGACCTCACACACACACCCAGAACACTTAACCACTGAAGCATATACTTGTTTGTGTCAGGATTTACAAAAACATAAATAAATTATTCAGGGCGTTATAGGGCTCACTTCGAATAAAAAAAATTCAAAAAATTACGAGTGAGGTACGCAATTTCTCTAAACTTCTAGGTCATGTTGTAAATCAAAAAAATATCTCTAAAACTTTTTAAAAATAATTTCTTAAAGTTTTCTCTCTACAACTTTCTCTTGAATTTAAGTGTGTGAAAAATAATGACCCAAGGCTCTCTTTATATAGTGAGTTTAGAGAGTTCAACTATAATTAAACTTAATCACTTTAATATTAAATTTAATCTAATATTTATCAAGATAAATATCAAGATAAATATTGGATTAAATTTAATATTCAGATCATCATTTTAATATTAAATTAATAAAATGTTATTAAGATAAGTATTAAATTAAATTTAATACTAAATATATTAAAATAATATAATTTTTTAGAATAGTTAATCTAAAATCAAATTCTCTAGTATAGTCCCAGTATGATTGTAATTCTTCCATTGCTCAACCATTTAAGACCAATTGCCGCCGACCATTTTTCAGCTATCGGAATGCCATTGTCGTAGCCATCGGCACCCCGAGTTGGTTCGGCTTCTATCGATTCAATCCGGGTTAGTGACGGTTGGTCCAACCCAGTCGTCGGTTGGATTGTCAGCCTAGTTTCACACACCAGGCTCGATTCGACCAGTTTTTGGGTCTTAGTCTAGATTTTGAGTTCTCGGGCCCAATTTATGATCTTAGGCCCAATTTTCAAGTTCAATTACCCATTGGGCCATTTGTCTAACTTGAAAATTAATTTCTAAAAATATCATATTAATTTTAATTAATTTGGTTAATTTAATTTACTTAATCAAAATTAATTTTCCTAACAATTACTTAGATTTTTCAAATTAATTTTTTAAGAACAATTTTTAATCAAATTATCTAGTTGAACAATTCTTACGATCGCCCAATTTAATTGCACATCAAATAAATCGACTCAATTAAATTATTTCCAAAGTCGTAGAATTTTCTTTTGATTCAAATGCAGTCTGATCGAGCTTTTGTTGAGCTAGCGGATGGACCAATTGGACATATAAAATTAGGCTCTAGTAATTGCAATTATGTCCAGAAATATCATTCCGATAATTCACAATTACTTAATCATGGAGTCAGTTCACAAGAAGAAGCATGATTGAAAACTCCTTATTGTATACTCTTTACAAAAGCAATTCATCAAATTGTTTTGTCGAATGACCTCGTCATATGTGTGTTACCCTCATATGATATCTTTGATTCATTCGAGTTAAATCCATTCACTCAATACAACCCTGTTATATCTCATTGTCACCATTGTGTTTTCTTAATAATCAATATGATCACTGTCAACAAATGATTATGATAAATTGCTCTTTCGAGAACAAGCAACCCATGGCCACGTTACATATTTATCAATCCACACAATGCCAATAAGAGGATACCATTAACTTTTTAATCGAGCTATGAATTCCATTGTTGCTAGTAAAGCCATGCCATACACAAGTCATGTACCCAACATATCGGCTATGGGCTCGATCATCTTTAGAGCATAAGCCTCCACTTATATCGAAGCATATGAGTTACATACGCATGGTCAATGACTAACTTACGATTTAGGTAAATCGCACAATGAACGTCACAAGTGAATTAATTCACAAACAGATTCAGAATTAATTCATCTTGTGTCTAGTCCAATGTATCATTTTTTTCAATGAATACATCTATGTCTCTACCCGCGGAGCTAACTGCTCCGATAGTCAAGACTAGCCATCTCCTCAATTGGAATTTAGACAACAGAATAATCCTTCTAACTATTTGAATCAAATGCTCACTTTGATTCTTACTAGATTACAAACTCGTTTAGATTATCTACTGAAGTAAGTTGTCTTTCTCGGAATGTTAACGTTCTTACAATGCTACTTATCATCAATTTGAACTTAGACAATCAATGAGCTAATATTTGCTTGTCACAATTTAGCTATTCATGCAAAAAATGAAAGGTAGAAATACAAAAGACGTTTTAGTGAAATGTGAAATTAACTTCATTTATTTATTTACCGTTCAAATAAATAGAAAACAATTACATATTTACTACAATATGGGCACATTTTCCAACAAACCAAGCTAGCTGAATTCTCTCCTATACATTTACAACTCATAATTATTGAAATTTCACAAGAATTTCATGCATAATTTATTATTTTTTCATTTTAGTACCTAAACTTAAAACTAATCAAAATTCATTTACAAAATAGTCCTAATTAACAACCAATCTTATAAATCTTTCATTTAACCTCATCAACAACTAAAAATCATCAATAAAAAATTTCAAAACCTTTAACAGTTTTACAAATTAGTCCCTAAATTAGCTAGATTAAGCTACAACGGTCTCAAAATATATATAAAAAAAACCTAAAAACGTGCTTCAATTTCATACCATGCATGAGAGAATAGCTTGATCGAAAGCTTGTTGTTCTTCTAGCTATGGAGTTTCGTTGAAAAAGATTGAATAAAGTGAAAAAAATAAAATATTATCTCTTTTTGTTTATGGTTTAATTCATGTTTATTTTATTAAACATTATTTTATTAACAAAATTTTACAAATAAAATGTCTAATAACTGACCATAACAATTCAACATGGTCAAATTGCCTCATAAAACCCTCCAATCAAGATTTTATAACTATTTAGCATATATATATATAGCGATTAATTTTTGTAACTTTTATGATTTAGTTCTTTTTTCTTAATTAACTATCGAAACGTTAAAATTACCTAACAAAATTTAATACAACACCCCAACAACCTTATAAATATTAAATAAATAAAATTTTACTAGATCACTGGTTGAATTTATGGTTCTGAAACCATTATTTCCGACACAATTGAAAAACGAACTGTTACAAGATTAATTAAAATTCTAGAGCACGGTTAATAAAATTTATTGAAAAAAAAAGTATCATAATAATTGTTGAGGCCAAAATTATTTCAGAGATATTTTCCTAAATTTGATTAAATTTAAGGAGTCAATTTGATTTCCATAAATTATTTAGTCCTAATTTATTTCACAAAAAAATTTAATTGATTTTATTTTCTTTTATTTTCTTTCCATATTTCTTTGAGATATAATTTTAAATGATTCTTTCCTACCATAAAATATAAAATAACAATGATAGTTATTAATTTTATTTATTACTATATACATTAACCTATTATAAATTGGTAGTTTATAATATTGCATACAATCATTACTGTTGAACAACTTTTTTTTTATTTATAAATTTCATTTTTCATATATATTATATTAGTAGTGCTTTTTATATATATATATATATATATAAATATATTTATCACATATTATATAAGTTATTTTATAATCGAAATAGTGAGGTGATTATGATGATAGTAAGACGAGCTATTATTTGGTTTTAGGTCCTATGTAATTGAGAAGATTTAAAGATCTTGAGGGTCAAATTGATGATGATCAGTTTGAGATTCAAGTTGACCTATCAGGATGAATTTACCTTTATTTATTCTTTAAAGGAATTTCTGTGTTAGGGTCTCGGTTTATATAGAATTATATTTTATTCATGTTTCTTAATATAATAAAATAATAATTTTTTTTGCCGAGAAAAATGAAAATTATTATTGTTATTTGTCTTAATATACTCATTTTTCAATAATTGTTATATACACTTATATATATATATATATATTTAAAACGTTTAAATGATTAAATTGTTTTAATTTATGATACTTCTCTATTGTTTAAATGAATATACTTTTTTTTTAAAATAAATAATAAGTTCGTTTCAATATGATTGTAGTCATCTCTCTAGCTTTAGCATAGTAGGTTGTTTCTTGAGAAGATAAAAGGAGACAATATGTCCGTACCAATCTTCAAATTTATGGTGTGCCAACAACCTATTTGCCATCTTTTCTTCCTAAACACCGAACTTCACAAGTTACCCGATGTTTAATAGGTGCTCAAGACCAGATTTTAAATAAAATTCACGCTTATTTTCTCACTTTTACATTTTCAAACCTTTTAAATAATATTTCGATTATCCAATAAAAATGTTGTATTCATGCTAAAAAAAATAAAAGCATGAGTTTGAATACTCATTTTCAAACAAAAAATTTACATATATTATGTTAAAAAATAACATTTTAAATTATTATTATGTTAAAAAGATGTATTTTAATGCTACAATCATTAACCTAACATTAGTCGATTGAGTCTTAACTTAGTTGAGAAAATGTTATGGGTAATTATAGGGTAGTTATAGGCTTTTGTATAATAAAAAAAATCTAACCTATCGTTAATGTAGATTTATATATTTATATTATTTTTAGCTTTTATTTTGTGTAATCATTTTGTATCTTTTCTTGTAATTCATAATTTATTTCATGAATGGAACCATACAATTTGGGGAAAAAACAAACAACAAACACCCGTCATAGGCGGTGAAGGACAAACTCCACCAATATAACAAAGGCTTTAGCCTCAACATCAATAAAACATTATATGGTACGTTGACAATTAGCTCTACCACAACTCAAGTACGACATTTCTGAAGTGATTACAAGCACTTAATATGAGAAGAAAATCAATCTCGGATTGTCTAAAGCGGTAGGCAAAAATCGACAAAAGAACCGAGCATCCACCAAATTGGAAAGGACTACAGCAAAACCATCACTTGTAAAAGCAAGACTACATGCATAAGCAAGACTAAAAAGTGCTACAAGAGTAGACAAAAACTTCTAAAAATGAAGACTTATTAAACAATAGAAAACAAATAAAAAACATATAAAACTTACACAAGTCCAAACCAAGTTGTGAAATCATTTATTATTCTAAAATACTCTCAAAACAAAATAGATTAAAAAATCAACGAAGATCCACTCACTTTCCAAGAGAAACTATCACTGGCCGGTAGAGTTTCAATGACAATAGGCACCGTCATCTATCCATCACAACTTGTGAAGGTAGTAAAGATACCAACAAAATAGACCTCCAAACTGAATGCGAGAAAGTACATGGAGTAAATGAGGAGAAAAAAGAAAGAAAGAGAAGGCTGGTGGGAGGGAGAAAAAAGGCGGGCAGTAACTAGCCCAAAGACTAACATTGTGCTGGACAAAATAAAAAAAAGCAAACAACTTTGAGAAAAAGAGAAAAATTTTGAAGTATTTAAAATAGGTATAATTATCAAAAATTGTAACACCCCAAACCCGACCTGGACGTTATGGCCGAATCTGGCGGTGTCACATGAGAGTTCTTTTTAGAAAACCTTTTTTCTTAACCTTATTTAGTGAAAATCGTACAGGTTATTATGTGAAAACGTTTCATTAACACAGAAGCTAAAACGTCATTCGGTTATAAATCAATGAGCTTTAAAGTTTAAAATCCCAAAAATATACCCAAATAGTTCGAATCTGAATACATGGGTAATCCCAAAAGAAAATATCAAAATAAAACGGATGAAATAAATGTTACTCTTAAAACCAATACGACTCTACCAGTTGTCACCATCGAGCCTTCCGTCGCATCGATCCATCTACTGCTGAGGATTACCTGATAGACAAAATAAATAAAGGGGTGAGTTTTTGCAAACTCAGTGTGTACATCCTCACAAACAGCATGCATACAAACAGATAACAGAATACCGGTATTCAGCCTTAGCCATATAGATATCGCTTGCAGATCAGATCAGATATCAGAGAATAGAAATCATGCCCACCAATCTTGCACACCATCTCCGTCCAACCCAACACACCATGTGGGGATAAAATCGACCCACCCAGCCTTACACACCAAGTATGGGGATAAAATCAACCCATCCAGCCCTACACACCAAGTGGTACTGTAAAACGGTACATAACAGATATATGTAGCGTAGCTACCAGATATCAGGCTAATCGCCTCTCAAACTTCCTTCTCTTCACAAAAATCCCAACCCAACTCAATGCAATGCAATGCAGATATCAGATCACATAAATGTCATGGCAGAACAGATATACAGAGTCAGACAGTTACACATGCTTATAACAATATGCCTTTGCATACAAATCAATAATCAATCGGAGTATGGGATTTAAGTAACGCTTACTGCCCCTACAATCAGGCCACAGTTGACTTAGGCGACCCGTGCAACCTTACAGAACATTTCACATTAATTGGGCTGACACGCCCATGTGCCATGCCCATGTGGGCCCACACTTCTGTCTGGGTCACACTACCCAAATTGGCCTTGCCCGTGTGGATCACACGGCCTGGCCCAGATTCCCCCATGCTCGTATGACCCACACGACCCATTCTCCTGAGCCCGTACCACGCACATGCCCTCGTCAGCCTCACACGCCCGTGTCCATCGCCCCCATGTGGCGCGCGCACAGCCTAGCTCGTCTGCCACACACCCGTGTCTCGTAACGCAAGCTACCACACGGGCAGACCACACGCTCGTGTGGCGTCGACAGACTGGTTTTTTACCTTTCACCGAAACTCATTTTCTGTGCAATCGGAGTACACACCTAGTTCGTTTTTGTTGCTAATCCAACCACGAGCACTCTAAAGCTTTCGACGAAAAATGGTATTTCCTCGTTTGCTAAGAATTCGATTACTGATCTACCGATCCTTGATTAATCTCGAATAGATAGAATCGCTTGAACATGCCTACACTTATCGAAAAAGAAAAGAAAAATAAAAGAGAAACGGAAATTGCGACAGCAAAGGGAATTTTTGGGGAAAAAAGAAGACGGCAAGTAAAAACTATTTTGTCAAAAAGGATGAACAAAAAGATAACCCTAGGTTTTTCCCTTAAAGCCCACAACTCAGAATTTTAATGAAGCCCAATGCTTACTGAAACTCACAGCAAAAATAATCCTAACGCCACTGCAGGGAATCGAACCCCTGACTCTGAGCGTAATCCCTTGTCACTAAACCACTAGACCAGTAGGCCCATTCTGTTAAATTTTTACCAACTATTCTTTATAAGCCCACTGACCTTAAGTCAGACTTAATTCAATTAAAAGCCCAAATTTAGCCCAAGTTACAGCCTGAACTTAGGACCTTCCAAACACACCCCAAAGTTCAAAATACTTAACCCAACATACATTTAAGCCAAAATAACACGAACCACAAATTCAAACACTTCCAAGCCCAAAGATCGCAAAAAGCCAAAAATAAAAAATTTAGGGCGTTACAACTCTACCCCCTTAAAGAAAATTCGTCCTCGAATTTTACCTGATCAGAAAAGGTGAGGATATTGTTGATGCATCGAATCCTCTGGCTCCCAAGTAGCCTCCTCAGTGCTATGATTCTGCCACAGTACCTTCACTAAGGGAATGACTTTCCACGCAAGACATTAACGTCGCGATCCAAAATCTGAACTGGCTCCTCCTCAAACGTCAAATCTGGCCTAACCTCAAACTCCTCTACGGCCACAATGTACGTAGGATCGGAGCGATAGCGTCTTAACATCAACGCGTGAAATACGTTATGAATACAATCCAACTCTGGAGGAAGCTCCAACTGATATGCGACTGGTCTCACTCGCTTCAGAATTCGGTACGGCCCAATAAATCGAGGACTCAGCTTACCTTTACAACTAAATCTCAGAACCTTCTTCCATGGCTAGACCTTAAGAAAAAACCATGTCTCCCACAGAATACTCGATGTCCTTTCTTTTCAAATCTGTGTAGGACTTCTGTCTATCAGAAGCCGCTTTCAGTTGGTCACGAATCAAATGGACCTTATCTTCAGTCTCTGAAACCAACTCTGGACCTAGAACACGCCACTCACCCAACTCAGTCTAGCACAAAGGAGTGCGATACTTACGACCATAGAGTGCCTCATACGGTGCCATCTGAATATTAAACTGATAGCTGTTATTGTAAGCGAACTTTGCCAATGGCAAATACTCCTTCCAACTACCTTGAAAATCCATGACGCAACCCCTCAACATGTCCTCCAATATCTGAATCACCCTCTCTGATTGACCATCTGTCTGAGGATGAAAAGTAGTACTGAAGTCCAACCGAGAACCCAAAGCCTCATGAAATTTCTTCCAGAATTGAGACGTAAAACTAGGATCCCTATCGAAAATGATCGAAACAGGAACCCCATGCAACATCACTATCTTGGAAATGTAAAGCTTAGCCAGCTTTTGTAAGGAGAAGTCTGTCCTAACCGGGATAAAATGTACAGACTTAGTCAATCGATCCACGATGACCCAAACAGAATCCTTCTTAGTGGGTGTTAGAGGCAACCCACTAACGAAGTCTATCGTTACTCGCTCCCATTTCCACAACGGTATATTTACTGGCTGCAACAAACCTGAAGGTAGCTGATGCTTAGCCTTAACCTTCTGACAAGTCAAACAGCGAGCAACAAAGTCTGTCACCTCACGCTTCAATCCTGGCCACCGGTACAACTCACGAAGATCCTTATACATCTTATTTCCACCAAGATGCATAGCGTAGGGACTACTATGCGCCTCCCTCAGAATCGACAACTTTAAATCCTTATCACTAGGTACACAGACCCTATCTCGGAACGTAACACCCCATCGCTGTCAATCTTAAAATCAGTGATAGTACCAGCCTCAACCTGACGGAATCGCAACTCAAGAGACTCATCTCTCAACTATTTATCTTTAATCTGATCCAACCACGTCGGCTTAACCTACAACTCAGCCAGAAGGCTCCCATCATCATAAAGACTCAGTCGAGAAAACAACGCTCTCAAATCAGTCACAACCCTACGGTTTAACGCATCGGCCACTACATTGGCCTTACCAGGATGATACTCAATGTTACAGTCATAATCCTTAAGCAGCTCCACCCATTGACGCTGCCTAAGGTTTAACTCCTTCTGAGTGAGGATGTACTTAAGACTCTTGTGATCAGTGTAGATGGTACATTTCTCACCGTACAGATACTGCCTCTAGATCTTAAGAGCAAAAACCACCGCTGCCAACTCCAAATCATGCGTCAGATAATTAGCCTTGTTGGTCTTGAGCTGACGAGATGCATACGTGACCACTTTACCATCCTGCATCAAAACGCAACCCAAACCCACATGTGACGCATCACTATAAACTACGAAATCATTGCCAAAACTCAGGTTGTATCAGAACTGGAGCTTGAGTCAAGACTGTCTTGAGCTTTTCAAAGCTCTCCTGCTGAGCGTCTTTCCAAACATAGAGAACTCCCTTACGCAGTAGCTTAGTCAACAGTGCTGCGATCAACGAGAACCCTTCTACGAAGCTTCAGTAAACACTTGCCAGACCCAGAAAACTGTGGATTTTTGACACATTCTTTGGCTGTTTCCAATCCAACACAGCCTCAAGCTTACGAGGATCTACTCTAATCCCCTCTGCAGAAACTACATGTCTCAGAAATGTCACTTCTCGAAGCCAGAACTCACACTTACTGAACTTCGTATATAGCTATTTTTCACGGAGAATCTGTAGAACCACTCGTAGATGCATATTGTACTCATCCTCAGTCCTAGAGTATACCAAGATGTCGTCAATGAACACTACCATAAACTGATCCAAGTAGGGCTAAAACACACGATTCATCAGATCCATAAATGCCACTGGTGTATTAGTCAACCCAAAAAGCTTAACTAGGAACTCGTAATGGCCATACCGCGTCCTAAATGCCGTCTTATGCACATCAGCCTCTTTTACTCTTAACTGATGGTAACTTGAGCGCAGATCAATATTAGAAAACATTGAAGCTCTTCTGAACTGATTGAATAGGTCGTATATCCTCGGAAGTGGGTATTTATTCTTGATCATCAACTTATGCAACTGACGATAATCGATACACATCCTCATCGTACCGTCCTTCTTCTTCACAAATAGAACCGGTGTTCCCCATGGATACATACTAAGACGAATAAACCCACGATCCAACAACTTCTGAACTTGAGCCTTCAGTTCTACCAGCTCTTTCGGTGCTATTCGATAAGGAGCAATAGACACCGGAGCTATACCAAGAATCAACTCAATCCCAAATTGTACCTCATGACTCGGAGGTAATCTTGGTAGTTCCTCTGGAAAAACATCTGGAAAGTCTTTCACAGTGTGGATGTCCTTAACCAATAAGTCCACAGAATCAAAAGCACTGATATAGGCCAAAAATGCCTCACATCCTCTCTTCACCCACTTCTCTGCTACCAAAGCAGATATCACATTGCTCAGATAATTCTATTGTTCTCCAATCACGACTACCTCATTATCCTCCTCGGTCCTTAGAACCATCTTCCTTTCAGCACAATCCAGATTTACACGATGCTTTACCAACCAGTCCATACCAAAAATTAAGTCGTACTCCCCAAAAGGAAGTTCCATCATATCAGCCAAAAAGATTGTCCCTTGGACTTCCAACGGAACATCCCTGAACAGCTTATTAACCCTAATGGTCTGCCCCAACAGACTCACCATAGAAATCTCACTAGAAGTACTCTCATGCGAAATCCCCAAGGTCTTAGACACAGAACATGCAACATAAGAATGCGTATAGCCTACGTCTATCAGTGCAACATAAGGTACATTAAGAATCAGAAACGTATCCGTGATGACGTTTGGAGCATCTCCATCCTCACGGTGACGTACAACATAAACAAGTGCAGGCTGCTTCGCCTCAGTCGGCCTAGTATCCCTACCAGATACTCTCTGAGCTCAACCCATACCGTTACCACCCCTAGCCTGTCCTTGACCCTTGCTGTACTCCTCTTGGCGGCTGCGCAATCTCAACAACCAGAGCTTGCACCTGATTACCCCTCAGTGGACAATCCTTAACTCGATGCTCAATTGATCCACACCTCAAACAAGCGCCAGTAGATCTCTAACACTCGCCTGGATGGCATCTATTACATAGCTGACAGATTGCCACCCTAGTAGGTGCAACAGTAGGCCCAACTCTAACGGACCCGTTGGCCCTGGCCTTTTTCTTAGGCCTCATCCTAGAACCAGTAGACTTAGAATCCCTCTTAACTTTCCCTTTCTTACGGTTTTGGCGCTCGGAGCGCTTCACCTCCTCAGCTATCTTGGCCTTCTCGACCAAGACTGAGAAATTCCGCTCCCTCTGAGGAGTTATCAGAACTTGCAGAATATCACGAAGACCATCTTCAAATTGAACACAGTGTTCATACTCATTCGTCACCATGCCCCTCACATAGCGACTCAGCCTTAGAAATTCAGCCTCATACTCGGCCACTGTACGATCTCCCTGATTGAGATTCAGAAACTCACATCGCCTAGTGTTAGTGTAGCTAGCTCCCACATACTTACCCTGATAGGTGGTCTTAAACAAATCCCAAGTCAACCTATCCGGCTGAGTACCCTCTTTAACGGTCAACCACCACTAGTATGCCTCATTGTGAAGTAGAGACACAGCCCCATTGAGCTTCTGCTCATCAGTAAAATCCAAATCATCCATTATGCACTCTATGGCCTCCATCTAATACTCGGCCACACTCAGAGCAACTCCGGCGATGCCCCTAAATATCTCAGCCCCATTCGACCAGAGTCATTCCATAACCGACCCACGGCCTCCAGATCCAACATTAGCCCGAGCAACCCTCTCCAAAATTTACAGTATGGCCTGGGACAGTGCATCGTCCCCAACTGCACGATTTTGAGACTCAGCACCAGTCTCAGTAACAGGTGACACCAGCGTCTCGCTAGTGTCCAGATTAGGGATCGTGTCAGATGCAAAGGACTCAGCTCAAATCCCTCTACGACCTCTACCTCGGCCTCTAGTACCCCATCCACAAGTACCACGTGTGCTCATTGTAACTATCGAATTAACCTGTATTAAGGAATTTTATGCAAATCAATTTACAATTTCGATAATTATAAGAGATATTTTATGCGAAACAGTATCAGAGTTTTAAAGTCAGTTACCGCGAGTAATAAGCTCACTATAGTTTCGGTTGGCACTACCTAAGTGTTTCAGTAAAGTGCTACCTATAGTAGTCTCACATTACATACATAACATTTCAGAAAGATACAGATCAATTCTAGTATAAGCATGCTTTCAAACCGTACATATCAGAGTTTCAGAGAACTTACAGGATCGGCGCCGAAGACTCAGTGAACCACTTATTCATCAAGAACAATTTCGAATTATTTTATCACTGATTTCCAAAACCATTCCTTTTTACAGCCCAAAACCACAGTCGAGTTTTTGTAAACTTGGCTCTGATACCACTAAATGTAACACCCTAAACTCGATCTGGACGTTATGGTCGAATCTGGCGGCGTCACATAAGAGTGCTTTTTAGAAACCTTTTTTCTTAACCTTATTTAGTGAAAATCGTACAGGTTATTATGTGAAAACGTTTCATTAACACGGAAGCTAAAACGTCATTCGATTTTAAATCAATGAGCTTTAAAGTTTAAAATCCCAAATATACCCAAATAGTTCGAATCTAAATACATGGGTAATCCCAAAAGAAAATATCAAAATAAAACAGATGAAATAAATGTTACTATTAAAACCAATAAGAGTCTACCAGTGGTCATCATCGAGCCCTCCATCGCACCGATCCATCTACTGCTGAGGATTACCTGACAGACAAAATAAATAAAGGGGTGAGTTTTCGCAAACTTAGTATGCACATCCCCATAAACAACATGCATACAAACAGATAATAGAATACCGGTATTCGGCCTTAGCCATACAGATATCGCTTGCAGATCAGATCAGATATCAGAGAACAGAAATCATGCCCACCAACCCTGCACACCATCTCCGTCCAACCCAACACACCATGTGGGGATAAAATCGACCCATCTAGCCCTACACACCAAGTATGGGGATAAAATCGACCTATCCAGCCCTACACACCAAGTGGTACTGCAAAACAGTACATAACAGATATATGTAGCATAGCTACCAGATATCAAGCTAATCGCCTCTCAAACTTCCTTCTCTTCGCAACAATCTCAACCCAATGTAATGCAACGTAGATATCATGGCATGCTTATATGCAGATATCAGATCACATAAATGTCATGGTAGAACAGATATACAGAGTCAAACAGTTACACATTGCTTATAACAACATGCTTTTGCATACAAATCAATAATCAATTGGAGTATGGGGTTTAAGTAACACTTACTGCCCCTACAATCAGGCCACAGTCGACTTAGGCTACCCCTACAACCTTACAGAACATGTCACATTAATTGGGCTGACACGCCCGTGTGGGCCCACGCGCCCGTGTGGGTTATACGGCCCAAATTAGCCTTGCCCGTGTGGATCACACGGCCTGGCCCAGATTCCCACATGCTCATGTGGTTCACCCGTGTGGGCTCACATACCCGTGTGGCCCACACAGCCCATTCGCCTGATCCCGTGCCATGCACACGGGCTTGTCAGACTCACATGCCCGTGGGCGTCGCGCCCGTGTAGCGCGCGCATGGCTTAGCTCGTCTACCACACACCCGTGTCTCGTGACGCAAGCTACCATACGGGCAGACCACACGCCTGTGTGGCGTCGACAGACTTGTTTTTCAGCTTTCACTGAAACTCGTTTTCTATACAATTAGGGTACACACCTGGTTCGTTTTTGTTGCTAATCCAAACACGGGCACTCCAAAGCCTTTGACGAAGAATGCTATTTCCTTGTTTGCTAAGAACTCGATTACTGATCTACCGAGCCTTGATTGATCCTGAATCGACAGAATCGCTTGAACACGCCTACGCTTATCGAAAAAGAAAAGCAAAACGAAGGAGAAAAGGAAATTTTGACAGCAAAGAGAATTTTTGGGGAAAAAATAAGACGGCAAGTAAAAACTATTTTGTCAAAAAGGAGGAACAAAAAGATAACCCTAGGTTTTTCCCTTAAAGCCCACAACTCAGAATTTTAATGAAGCCCAATGCTTACTGAAACTCACAGCAAAAATAATCCTAACGCATTGTAGGGAATCGAACCCCTAACCCTAAGCGTAATCCCTTATCACTAAACCACTAGATCAGCAGGCTCATTCTGTTAAATTTTTACCAACTATTCCTTATAAGCCCACTGACATCAAGTCTGGCTTAATTCAATTAAAAGCCCAAATTTAGCCCAAGTTACAGCCTGAACTTTGGACCTCCCAAACACACACCAAAGCTCAAAAATACTTAACCCAACATACATTTGAGCCAAAATAACACGAACCACAAATTTAGACACTTCCAAGCCTGAAGATCGCAAAAAGTCAAAAATAAAAAATTTAGGGCGTTACAAAAATACCCTCAATGTTTATGGGTGTTTGGTTTTGTGCCTTTTACCTTTATTTTTTTGGATTGAGGCCCTCAACAGTAAAATTTTTCCACTAATCAACCCAATTTTAATAGAAAACGTCAGTATCACCCCTCACCTGTATTCAACGCCGGAATAGGGTTATGGAGTAATACCGAACTTACAACACATTTAAGCATAAATTTCAAAAACAATATGTCAATTCAAGTACAATTCAATCATAACCAATCATAATGTCCCTTAAAAGAGCCTACAAGACCCTAAACATGATATGGGAGTGGTTCAAGACTAAACCGATCACTTTGGAAACTTTTTGAGCACCTAAGAAAATATTTCAAACACAGGGGACACACGCCCGTATGGGTCGGCCATGTATCTCACAGAGCCATAAACACCCCCGTGTCTCAGGCCATGTAGACAATTAAAATGGAAGCACATGGCCGTGTCCTAGCCCGTGTCTGGACCTGTGTAACTTTTTGACTTCGGTCACATGGTCAACACAAGCGCCTGTGTGGCTAGCCCGTGTGCCCTAAAAATAGCCATACATGCCCGTGTGCCAGGCCGTGTGCTAGGCCGTGCCAATCTTGTAGGATATACTGACTTATGTCACACAGCCAAGTCACACGCCCGTGTGTGAGGCCGTGCGGAGCATATTGACTTGGTTTTAATTTCAATACCAGGGGACACACGGTCATGTAACATAACCATGTGTCACACACAGTTGAGACACACGCCTGTGTGAACAAAAATAGGCTATTTACCAAGCCATTTTGCCACCCCAAATTTTCCACACACCGACATCATAGCAAATCCACAATTTATAGCATTTATAAACAACCAAAACAACCACAACCAAAGATAAAATATATACCATTTCAATGCCAACATTTATCATGCTTGTAATACCATATTTTTGCCTATTCAAATTATACCAATTCACATTTCCAAAGCATTCATATGTATCATTTCAATAAGCATTTCTTAGCCTAAAACCACTAGCATACCAATCTCAATTTCAACCATTAGCTTCTCAACTAATATTCCACAATCAAACCTTCACTAAGCAATATAATTCACATCACAAAATGGCATTAGCACACATATATATATACATCACCAACTAAGCCAAACAGGTCAACTTATATGGCCATGAACAACATTATATACACAATCAAATTAACTCAAAATAAGCCAACTCTCATGGCTATTATATACAAACTAAAACATATACATTTACAAGCCACTTCAAATGGACAAAATCATTATCAAAACATAACCAACATGACCAAAGACCCTATACATGCCATATACTTAAAATACCAAAGTTCATAGGTACCAAGTGATAGGTGGATAGTGTGAAGCGATCTCCGATGATCCTTAAATCCGAGCTAGCTTTGAATTCTCTATAAAACACGGGAAAAATAAACAAAGTAAGCTATAAAGCTTAGTAAGCTCGTAAGAAATAAACTCGATATAATATCATACACACATAGTTCAACAATTGATTATAAGTACATGAATTCACATCAACTAACAAACCTTTCAACTACTCATTCATAAAACTATATAATTTCTTCACCATTTCTTCTATTCAAAGTTATTATGGTTTATGTACATACCTGTACCATCTCGTACCAATCTCATTCTCAACCACATCATTCATTAACCCTTTGAACCATTCAGAATAGAAGTCAGATACTCAAGAGTCTCGCACACTAAGTACCTATACCATGGCCTGAGGCCAAATCAAGGTCACTTATATCCGAACTACTGATATCATGGCCCGAAGCCAAATTAGAATATATTCATGGCCCGAAGCCAAATTGGTATAACTCGCACCCTAAGTGCTAATATCATGGCCCGAAGCCAACTCAAATTATCCCCTAATAACATGTCACTAGTATCTTAAACTATTCCTAAGGTTCAACCGGGATTTCGAATGTCAAATTACCTTCAAGTCATTGTCAAACTTATCCGAAGTCTTGTATTTACAACTTATTCAATGACAAAGCATTTAAATTACATTTATAATGAAATTTATCAGATACGAACTTACCTCGGATGTGAAAACCACGGAATAAGTCGATTAGTCGATAACTTTAGTTTCCCCCCGATCTAAATCTGAATTCTGCTTTTCTTGATCTAAATATATTCAAAATTAACTTATTTAATAATCTCTCTATTCAATTTAATCCAAAACACACATTTAAGCACTTTTACACTTTTACCCCTAGAATTTCACAACTTTTACAATTTAGCCCTTATTACACAAAATCACAAATTCATGAAATTTCTTTAATACCCATGATAGCCGAATTACTATAATGCCCCTAGCATCCCCCATTTATCAACTTCTCACATATTTAACCACACATTTTCACATTTTTACAAATAAATCCCTATTTTACATTTTTACTCAAAATCACTTTACAAAATATGTAAATCTAGCAACAAGATTTCATATTTCATTATCAAACATCAAAGAACACATAGTTTCATCAATGGAAACTTTTAGAATCTTTAATAGTTTTGTAAAATAGTCCCTGGGCTAGCTAGAACTAGTTGCAACGATCACAAAAACATAGAAATCATTAAAAACGGGACAAAAATGGACTTACAATTGAACTAGGAAGCTTGGCCGAATGTTTGAAGCTTTGTTAGTGGCTTCTTTAGGTTAATTTCGGCTAGAAAATGTAGAAATAAGGATGATAATTGGCTCTTTTTTATTTTATTAACCTTTATTTTCCAAATTACTAAATTAACCTCACTAGTTAACCTTTAAAACAATTAATAACATGTCCATATATGTCCACTCACAAATAAAATGGTCTAATTACCACTTAAGGACCTTAAATTTAAGGTTTTATAGCTATTAGACACCTTTAGATATTAGAACTCAAGTTTTATACTTTACACAATTTAGTCCTTTTTACTGAATTAAGCATTCAAACGATAAAATTAATTCACGAAATTTTCACATATACATGCTATCATGCTATAAACACTTAAAATAATAATAAAATAATTCTTTGATCTCGAATTTGTGGTTTCAAAACTACTGTTCTGATTTAGCTAGAAACGGGCAGTTACAACTCTTCCCTCTTAGGGATTTTCGTTCCCGAAAATCTTACCAGTGAAAAGGCTAGGGTACTGTTTTCTTATAACTTCCTCGAGCTCCTACGTAGCCTTTTCGACACTGTGTCATTGCCAAAGTACTTTCACGAGAGCTATGCTTTTATTTTTCAACTGTTTAACCTCTCGTGCTAGAATTCTAATCGGTTCTTCGTTGTACGTCATGTCGAGTTGAATTTCAATCTCTGTCAGAGAAATTATATGTGATGGATCTGATCTATATCGACGCAACATTGACACATGAAACACATTGTGGATTTACTCTAACTTAGTCGGTAAATCTAATTGATGTGCCACTGGCCCTATTCTTTCAATAATCTCATACGGCCCGATGAAACGTGGACTCAACTTACCTTTGTGACTAAAACAAAGTATTTTCTTCCAGAGAGATACTTTCAGAAACACTTTATCACCAAACTAAAATTTAATATCATTTCGTTTCAAATCCGCGGATGATTTCTGCCGATCCGAAGCTGCTTTCAAACTGTCGCAAATTACTTTCACTTTTTCTTTTGTTTCTCGAATCAAATCAACTCCGTGAATCTTTTCCTCACTCAAATCGGTCCAATACAATGGAGTTCAGTATTTGCAACCATACAAAGCTTCATACGGTGCCATTTTTATGCTTGATTGAAAACTATTTTTATACGCAAATTCAACCAGCGACAAATATTTCTCTCAGTTGCCTTCAAACTCTAAAACACAATATCGGAACATATATTCGAGAATCTGAATTACTCTCTTAGACTGACCGTCGGTTTGTGGTTGAAATGAAGTACTAAAGTTCAACTTCTTACCTGGGGGTTCTTGCAATTTCTTCCAAAATCTCGACGTGAACCTTGTATCTCTATCCGAAATAATCAAAACTGACACTTCGTGCAATCTAACAATCTCAGAGATGTACAATTCAGCCAATTTATCAAGTGAATAATCAATACATACTGGTATAAAATGTGCTGATTTCATTAATCTATCAACTATAACCCAAACGACATCTTTCTTTTTCAGAGTCAGGGGTAACCCCGATACGAAATCCATCGTAACTCTATCCTATTTTCGCTCTAGTATCATCACTTTCTATAGTAATCCCGAAGGCACTTGATGCTCGGCTTTCACTTGTTGACACAAACACCTTGATACAAATTCTGAAATATCTCATTTCATGCCCGACCACCAATATAATTGTTTCAAATCATTGTATATTTTGGTACTCTCTGGGTGAACAGATAAACAACCACAGTGTACTTCGTGCCAAAATTTTCTGAATAAGCTCATAATTCTTTGGCATAGAGATTCTGTTTCAGAACATTAAACAATCATCGGCTCTGACCTGATAATCTGAATTACTATTCAACTCACACTGCATTCTTTTAGCTTGCGAGCTTCACAAATTTGCTGAAGAAAAACTGGTTTGGCTTTCAACTCGGCTAATATCGAACCATCATCGGACATAGTTAATCTCGTATTCATCGCTCTCAAAGCAAATAGAGATTTTCTACTTAAAGCATCTGTGACTACATTTGCTTTTCCTGGATGATAATCGATTACTAACTCATAGTCTTTTAGTAGCTCGAGCCATCTCTGTTGTCGAAAATTCAAATCTTTCTAAGTCATTAAGTACTTCAAGCTCTTGTGATCAGTAAAGATGTGGTACTTCTCACCAAATAAATGATGTCTCCAAATTTTCAATGCAAAAACTATAGCGGTCAACTCTAAATCGTACATCGGATAATTCTTTTCATGCAGCTTCAACTGTCTGGAGGCATAAGCTATCACTTTTCTTTCTAGCATTAGCACGTAAACCAAACCGTTAATAACGCATCGCTATAAATCACTAACTCCTTACCCGACTCAGGTTGAACCAATACTGGTGCTTCGATTAATAAGGCTTTCAATTGATCAAAACTCTGTTGACACTTCTCGGACCACTCAATCTTCACATCTTTTTGTAATAGTCTGGTTATTGATATAGCAATCATCAAGAATCCTTTGACAATATGTCGATAGTAACCGGGTAACCCTAGAAAACTTCTATCTTTGGATACATTTCTAGGTGGTTTCTAATCAACAACTGCAGAAATCTTGCTCGGGTCAACTCATATACCTTCAGCTGAAACAATATGCCCTAAAAATCTGACTTCTCTAAACCAAAACTCACATTTACTGAATTTAGCATACAGTTGCTTATCTCTCAAGGTTTGTAACACAATCCTCAAATGCTCAGTGTGTTCAAACTCATCTCATGAGTAGATCAGAATGTCATCAATGAACACAGCAACAAATCTGTCTAAATATTGTCTAAAGATCCGATTCATCAAATCCATAAATACGGCAGGAGTATTAGTTAGTCCAAAAGGCATAACAAGGAATTCATAATGTCCGTACCTCGTTCTAAATGCAGTTTTCAGCACATCTAAGTCTTTAACTCTCAACTGATAATAACCGGATCTCAAATCAATCTTCGAAAACACTGTTGCCCCTTTCAACTGATCAAATAAATCATCTATTCTCAGCAACGGATACTTGTTCTTTATTGTAACCTTATTGAGCTGTCGATAGTCAATACACATTCTCATTGAGCTGTCTTTCTTCTTTACGAACAAAACTGGTGCACCCCAGGGTGAAAAACTAGGTCGTACAAAACCTCTATCTGTTAACTCTTGCAACTGAGCTTTCAGCTCTTTCAATTCGGTCGGAGTTATTCTGTACGAAGCTATAGATATTGGTGATGTTCCTGGTACCATTTCAATAGCAAACTCAACCTCTCTGACTGATGGCAACCCAGACAATTCTTTTGGAATTACATCTGGATATTCACAAACTACAGGCACCGATTCAATCTTTATTTCAGACACTTTGGTATCTAAAACATATGCTAGGTATGCATCACATCCCTTTCTCACATATCTATAAGCCGACATCAATGAAATCACTATAGGCAAACCACCTGATTCATCGGATTCAATTCAAATGATTTTATTATTCTGACATTTCAATTCAATAGTCTTTAGTCTATAGTTCACAACAGCATCGTGTAAAGTCAACCAATCCATACCCAAAATTACATCGGACTCATCAAATGGCAAAAGCATCAAGTCAGCTGGAAAACAGTAACACCGAGTAATGAAAGGGCAATCCTTGCAAACTTTATTAACTAGAACATACTTGCCTAAGGGGTTCAATACTTTAATTACAAATTCTATAGACTCAATAGGCAATTTCTTACTAGACACTAAGTTCTCACCAACATACGAATGCGTCGATCTAGGATCAATTAAACCAATTACATCAGTGTCATAAAGAGAAAATATATCGGCAATAACATCAGGGGACGACGCATCTTCACAAGCGCGAATAACGTAAGCTCTGGCAGGTACTCTGGCCTCGGATCTCACAGCTGAGTCCTTTGTCGCTCCTTTTCCACTAGACACATTTCCCACGTTCCTCTGTAGTCTCCCTCTCACAGTCGTGTTACTCGGTCTTGTATTCTGAAATATCTTTCTCGGACAACTTCGGACAATCTCGAATAAAGTGATCTGGCAAACCACATTTGAAACAAACTTTATTATTTTTATTCCAGCATTCTCCAAAATGTTGTCTTCCACAATGTTGACACTCAGGTTTATTGTTTCTTACATTACCAATGCTCGAGATGGAAGTTGCTTAAGCTTTAGGACTCACATGTTGATTTCCACGATCTTTATTCTGGTATCCCATTGATGCATTTCATTGACTATACGAATCTCGAGATTTCTTTGATAAAGAACGATAAGGTTTATTCATCGGTCTTTTTCTCAAATCTCTAGCCTCTAAATCAGCTTTCCTCTTTTCCCTGCTAAATTCTTCGACTTTACAAGCCCGGTCAACTAATACAACAAATTCTTTCAAATCTAAAATCCCGACCAAAAGTTCAATGTCTTCATTCAAACTGTTAACAAATCGCTTGCACATGATCTCTTCGGTAGAAACATACTCTTGAGCATATTTACTCAATCGCACAAATTCTCTCTCGTACTCAGTTACAGTCAAACGACCCTATTTCAATTCTAAAAACTCTTTGTGCTTTTGATCCAAAAACCATTGACTTATGTATTTCTTCCGGAACTTGGTCCGAAAGAACTCCCAGGTGACTCTCTCTCTCTCGGCACCACTAATACTAATGTATTCCACCACTGGTATGAGGTGTGTAACAACTTAATTTTAGCTAAATTAGAATAGTGGTTTCGAAACTATGAATTTGATGTAAAAAAATTAATTTAATATTATTTACGGTATTTACAGCATGTTATTTGATATGTGTGAAAATGTCATAAGCTAATTTTATTATTTAATTACTCAATTTGAGAAAAAAGACTTAATTGCGTAAAATGCAAAAGTTGTATACTATTTGTTTAAAGTGCTTAATTGCTATGATTTAATAAATCAAAGGTCCTTATGTTGTAATTTAACCATTGTTAAGGTTAGTGGACATTTATGTCCATGGTTTATGTGTTATATATTAATGTTTTATTAAGGTTAAAATGGTAAATTAGTTATTAATGAAATATTAATTAAAACAAAAATCAATTTTAAGCTTCATTCTCATCTTCTTGGCCAAATGTGAACAGAAGAACAAGCCGTTTTTAGGTTTTTAAGTTTCGACTACTTCATTGTTCAATTGTAAGTCCATTTTTGCTCGATTTTTTTATGATTTCTATGTTTTTGTAATTGTTGTAGCTCAATCTAGCTAGTACGTACCTTTAATTTCAAAACTGTTAAAGATTTTGAGAGTTGCCATTATTGAATGCTTGAGTAATTTGATGATTAATGATAGATTATGAAGGTTTGTTGATAGATTTAATAGTTTTGTAAAGTAATTTTTGACAAAAATGTCAAATAGGGATTAAATTGTGAAATATGCAAATTGAGTGGTTGAAATGTGAAATAAATAAAAATTTTGGGCTGCTAGAGACTTACATGTATTTTGGCCAAGCTTGGGTTTTGTTGACTTGTGTGAATTTTATGTATTTGTGAAATAGAGACTAAATTGATTAAATGTGAAAGTTTAGGGGCTAATGTGTAAAAATGCCTAAATGAGTAATTTTGGACTAAATTGAATGAGTGGATGAATAAATAAGTTAATTTTGAATTCATATAGATCAAGAAAGAAAGAATTCGAATTTAGATCGGGGGAAAAGCAAGGTTGTTAAATAGTTGATCCGATCCATTAATTCCGAACACGAGGTAAGTTCGTATGCAATGAGCTAATTTATAATTGTATTTTATATGTTTTGATATAGCATGAATTATGATTATGTGATTAAGGACAAGTTCAGGAACGCTTCGACAGTAATTCGAAATGATTTGACTACGATTTTGTATTGGAAAATCCTGGTTGAACCATAAGAATAGTCTAAGATATTAGTGACATGTCATTAGAGTATTAAGTTGGCTTCAGGCCATGATATCGGCACTTTGAGTGCGAGTTATGCCTTGATTTGGCTTTGGACCATGGTATAGGCAGTTCGGAGGTAAATTTCTTTAATTTGGCTTCGGGCCATGGTATAGGTGCTTATTATATGAGACTATTGAATATTCGACTTCTATTCCGAATGGTTCAACGAGAAATTGAGAGCCACAGGCTTATGTCTCAGCCATGTGTGACACACGGTCAGGTTACACAGCCGTGTGTCCCTTGATGTTGATATTAAATGAAGTCAGTATGCTCCATACGGTCTCACACACGGGCGTGTGACTGGCCATGTGGTACAAGTCAGTATACCCCCTAATTGGCACACGGCCTAGCATATGGGCGTGTGTGGCCACTTCAAAAGGCACACGGGCTAGACATACGGGTGTGTGGTCTGCCGTGTAACCCAAGTTAGTATGTATGCCCTATTTTCACACTGCCTGAGACACGGGCGTGTCTAGAGCTGTGTGAGGCACACGACTTATTCACATGGGCATGTGACCCATTTATGTTTGAAAAATTTCTAAGTTTCCAAAATTCTTGTATGTTATTGGTTTAGTCCCGAACCATTTCTAAAGCATGTTTAAGGCCTCGTAGGCCCTAATAAGGGACAATGTGATTGTGTTGAATGGTATTTGAGTATGAATGCATAAATATGTGAATTATGTATGCTATTTGATGTATATTGATAGGTAATGCCTTGTAACCCTATTTTAGTGACAGATACAGGTTAGGGGTGTTACACGGTGTCCCCTAGAAGTGATATAACACATTTTAAACACTCAACCGGTGTGTAAGAAAGCTCATCAAATAATCTGATAGTGTTTTCAAGCAAAAACTCGGCTCTCTTAGGATCATCGTCAACTTTAGCTCTAAACTCTTCATCCCCATGTTTACGGATCTTATCAACTGGAGGCTTATTCAATCACAGAGGTTCCAAACCTTAAAGAGCTACGGGAACCGGTTGGGGATTAGGTGGGGTAGAGGTTGTTGAGTAGCCAGATTTGTCTGAACATACTGCATGAACCATTCGTTCATCATTTGGAAGAAGGCTTCTTTAGCCTCTCTTCTCTGGCTATCCGATACGGGTCTAGATTCAGAAGGCGTTGTCCCTTAAGCGGGAGCTGGCGCATTACTTTCAACCTCATCAGCTATAGGTCGATTGGGATCCATTTACTATATGAAAACACATTTTTAAATTGTTAGGAGTCATCACACTATCACAGTTCATATATGGCATGTATAGCTAGACTCTCACATATGCTACATTAGTCCTAGAATTGACTAAACCATAGCTCTAATACCAATAAATGTAACACCCCTCACCTGTATTCAACGTCATAATAGGGTTACACAGCATTACCAGACTTACAACACATTTGAATGTACATTTCAAAAACAATATATCAATTCAAATAAAATTCAATCATAACCAATCATAATGTCCCTTAAACGAGCCTACGAGGCCCTAAACATGCTTTGGGAGTGGTTCGAGACTAAACCGATAACTTTAGAAAATTTTTAAGCACTTAAAAAGTTTTCTCAAACACAAGAGGCACACGCCCATGTGGCTTAGCCGTGTGTCACACACTATAACACCCATCGCCCGTATCTGACGCCGGACAGGGTTTGAGATGTTATCGGACTTAACTAAAGCACTTTCATACTAAACCGGCCATGAAATTTTGTTCAAATTTAAAAATTTTCATTTCACATACATTTTGTCCCTTAAACGGGCTCACGAGGCCCAAAATATGCATTAGAGAAAGTTCGGGACTAAACTGAGAGCTTAAGAAAAACTTGAAAAAATTTTATGTTTTAAGGCTCCACATGCTCGTATGGATATAAAGCACACTCCCGTGTGCTAGGGACATGCCCGTGTCCCAAAACCGTGTCCAAAAACCTGGACATTCTGCCAATTTGGTCATGAACAAATTAAAGCCACACGGCCAAGGCACACGCCCGTGTCCTATGGCCGTGTCCTTCACACGGCTGAGACACATGGCCGTGTCTCTTGCCCATGTGCTTACTACCATGCATACTGACTTGAAATACTTAGGTGCAGGGGACACACGGCTGGACAACACGCCCATGGGGGCTGATCGTGTGTCACACACCGCCTAGACATACGTCCGTGTGTCTACCTGTGTGGACAAATACAATGTTATTTTCCAAGCCATTCTGTCACCCTCACAACACATGCACGCATACTTATACAATAACATACAACATGGAAAAATTAGGCACTTAAACATTCCTAACATGTCATGACCATGACAATTTCACATGCAATAGATATCATAGATTTTACTCACATCCTTACCACATTCATGCCATAATCGTTATAAACTCATGACGTAAGCCCATAGCACATGCATGCATATTTAAAATGGGTTTGCAACCCCATAACTAAAATAAGCCAAAACATTTGGCTAAAGCATAATATCACATGCTCAAATATTTAAACCCTATACATGCCATAGACTCAAAGTACTTGAAATTACTTACACCAATAGCGATAGCTTGACAGTGTGATAATATCTCCGACGAACTCCAACCCGAGCTAACCTAGCAAAACTAGAGAACATGGGAAAGGAAGGGGGTAAGCTTTATGCTTAGTAAGTTCATATGAAAATAATAAGCAACTCATTAACATGTTTTATCAATGTTCCCAACATATTCTCAAGTTCATGATAAGCTGTCGCCTTGTACAACAATCAATAAAATATTTATATCTGGAGCTACGAAACTCCAAATTAATTTCTATTAATTTTCTTGAAACTAGACTCCTGTACCTTTCTACCACCAAATTTCCAGAATTTTTGGCTTAGCCAAATAGTACATTTTATTCCTCAAAGTTACCCCTAATTCACTGTCTGATAGTTTCGACCCGTCTGCACTAAAGTTCAATTATCTCTTAGCACAGGACCGAATAATGTTCTCGTCTATTTATCTTGAAAATAGACTCATTAAGAATTCTAAACATATAAATTATAATTCATAACTATTTTTTTTTACAATTTATAATGATTTTCTCAAATCAGAACAGGGGATTTCAAAGTCATTCTGACTCTGTCTCACACAAATTCAAATATCTCATTATAGGAAATTCTTTTGCTTACAATGTTTCTTTTATAAGAAACGAAACTCAATAAGTTTTTATTCCATAATTTATTTAGCCTTTAACTCATTTTCCACTATTTTTAGTGTATTTTCAAAGTCGGACTATGGCTGCTGTCCAAAACTATTTTAGTGTAAATTAACGATACTAAATTTATCACACCATATTAATTCATTTCCACCACATTGGTAAGGCTACATATTCATACATCATAAGTATAGACCTATAATCATAAGGTCATCACAAAATCATTCTCATAGGCATGAATTACCTATTTACATCTTCATCAAATTAGCATCATAAACTGAATTCATTTCTCATGAGCTTAGCATACATACCTGTGTTACTCAAGATGCTCATTTTCATTCCTTACTAATCATATAACATGAATTGAATTCACATCTCATCAATTTCATGTAAGTACCTGTACCACTCACAACACGGTCAAAACCTTTCTCATTTAGCTTAAACTATAACTCTCACCGTTGAACCATTCGAAAAGCTATCGGATATTCACTAAGCCTCAAACATAGGGTATAATGCCGATGCCATGTCCCAGACATGGTCTTACACTAGCTCTTACACATTTGTGCCAATGCCATTTCCCAGACATGGTCTTATACAGACACATCTCGCAGCCGATGCATGTCCCAGACATGTCTTACACTGGCTTACATCTCGAGGCCGATGCATGTCCTAGACATGTCTTACACTAGCTCTCGTCTCAATGCCGATGCCATGTCCCAGACATGGTCTTACACTGGCTCTCATAATGTGGCCGATGAATGTCCCAGACATGTCTTACACTAGCACACTCATATCGCCCAAATATCATGGCATGAATATCCGTTTATTCCTAAGGTTCAACTGAGAGGTTCCTCTACATCAATTCTCATCATACATAATCATTTCCACAATCAAGAAATTTATGCTATATCAATCCAAATACATATAATAACGATGTAGTTATATTATTTACATACGACTTACTCGTTTCTATGGGATATCATATTCCATTGAATTTCTAATGTATTCTACCATCACGTGAATGCTATTAACTTTTGGCATCACTTTCATCATACTAAATATCATCGACATATAATTCAATACAACTGAGGCAAGATAGATTCAAGTATATTAACAATAACATGGATAACAAGCTTATTTAGTCATACGAACTTACCTCGACACCAAATTAGTAAAAGAGGCTTAAACATCAATTTCTTGTTTTTCTTCGTTCTAAGCCCGAATCTCGTTTTTCATCATCTATAACATAAAATTGAACTTATTAACACAATATACTAATCAAATTAGTCCAATGACACATTTTGGAAAATTTTTTAATTTTTCCCCTATACTTTGCCAAAATTACTAAATTACCCCTAGGCTCGTAAAATGATTTTTATCACATTTTCTTGCTCCTTAAGCCTAGATGAACCATTTTCATAACTATAGCAACTCAAAATTTCAACTATTTCACACATTTACAACTTGTTTTACAGCTTTGCAAAATACCCCATTTAAGGTGTTTTCATGCAAAATCCTTTCATAAAAATTGTGTATAACACTACCAAAACTCATATTATTCCATAAAAACTCAGAAAAAAACACATATGATTTCATGGAAAAACCCTAGACTCTTAATCATTTTGCAAAATAGTCCCCTCTTTTGAAAGCTTATGCTTTAGGGGTTCCAAAAATGTAAAAATCATCAAGAAAGACATAAAAAAATCACTTACTAGCATGGGAGTTTCTTTGCTGAAATTTTACAGCTTCAAAACCCTTTTCTTGGCTGGAAAAATCAGTGGAGAGAAGGTGAAGAAAAGATGATATTTTCTTTTCTTTATTTTATTACTTATTTGTCAAATAAGTCACCCAACACTTACCTAACATATTTGACCATTTAATTCCTTGTCTCATGGCCGGCCATCACTCTTTCAATGGCCTAATTTCACATTAAAAACCCCCAATTTAAGATACAAGGCAATTTAACACCTTTAGGTATTAAAACACAACTTTTACTTTTTACGCGATTTAGTCCTTTTTTGAAATTGGACTAGGAATCGCTAAAATTAATATACCAAAATTAACATGCACCTTTATAAACATGCTATATCACATAAAATAACATCAAAATAATTTTCTCCGGCCTCAGAATAGTGGTTCCGAAATAACTGTTTCGACTAGGCCCAAAATCGGGCTATTACATACACGACCACAGACACGCCCATGTCACAGGTCGTGTGGACATTCGAAATAGAAGCACAAGGTCGTGTCCCAACCCGTGTCTGAACCTGTGTAACTCTCTGACATGGGTTGCACGGCCAACACACACGCCCGTGTGGCTAACCCGTATGCCTTAAAAATGGCCATACATGTCCGTGTGCCAGGTCGTGTGCTAGGCCATGATAATTCTGTAAGGTATACTGACTTATGCCACACGACCAAGTCACACGCCAGTATGTGAGGTCGTGTGGAGCATACTGACCTAGTCTTAATTTCAATACTAGGGGACACACGGCTGTGTAACATAACTGTGTTTCACACACGGCTGAGACACAAGCCCGTGCAGACAAAAATAGACTATTTACCAAGCCATTTTGCCACCCCAAATTTGAGACACACCTATATCATAGCAAATGCACAATTTATAGCATTTGTAAACAACCAAAACAACCACAACCAAAGATAAAATATATACCATTTCAATGCCAACATTTATCATGCTTATAATACCATATTTCTGCCTATTCAAATTATACCAATTCACATTTCCAAAGCATTCATATGTATCATTTCAACTAAGCATTTCTTAGCCTAAAACCATAAGAATATCAATCTCAATTTCATTAGCTACTCAACTAATAATCCACAATCAACCCTTCACCAAGCAAATAATTCACATCACAAAATGGAATTATCATATATATATATATACATAACCAACTAAGCCAAATAGGTCAACTTACATGGCCATGAACAACATCATATACACAATCAAATTAACTCAAAATAAGTCAATTGTCATATATACAAACCAAAACATATACATTTACAAGCCACTTCAAATGGCCAAAATCATTATCAAAACATAACCAACATGACCAAAGTCCCTATACATAAAACTATATAATTTCTTCAACATTTCTTCGATTCAAAGTTAATATGGTTTATGTACATACCTGTACCATCTCGTACCGATCTCATTCTGTAATATCCCGAAATATGGCCTAGTCAGAATAATGGTTTCAAGACAATAAATCAGATGTTAAAATATTTAGATTATGATTATTATGAGTTTTAAAGTATAAGAATATGCATGTGGTAAAGTTTCATGAGGAAATTTTAAGAATAAAGTGTCCAATTAGAAAATAAGGACTAAATCGAATAAGATGCAAAACTTGGGTTTTAGGTGTAATTTGTGTGAAATTGTTTTGGAATATGAATTAGAAGGTCTTAAAGAGCAATTTTCCCAATTTTTAAGCTTTTGGATAAATATGGACATCCATGGAAATTTTTGTAAGTTTAGTAAGTAAGGTCATTTTGGTCATTTGGATAATAAATGAATTCAAAAGGGAAAAAAGAGCCAAAAATCAGATCATCTCCTTCCCCTTATTGTCAAAAATTCAAGATACCATAACTAGGGTTTGTTCATCTTTTCCAAGCTCAAAGTAAGTCAATCCAAGTCCCGTTTTTAATGTTCTTTGCATATTTTACATCCCGGTAGCTTGCTCTCTTCATTTCTACCCATATTTCATGCTAGGTTTTATGTTTAGAAAATTACCCATGCATGAGTTAGGTGTATTTTGATGGATTATGGAGGAATATGATAGTTTAAAATATGGAGAATAACTATTGTTAAGTGATTTTGCATGGAAACCCTAAAAAGGACTTATTTGTAAAGGTTATGAAAATGAGTAGAAAGTGTGAAATGAAGGAAAATATGGGCTTCTCTAAGTGCAAGAAGTATTCGGCTAGGCTTGGGTAACGAAGAAATCACTTGCATTTCATCATACGAGCCTAGGGACTAATTTGTGAATAAGTGAAAGTTTAGGGGTAAAATGATAATTTTATCAAAGCATGAATTTGGGGTCGATTTGAGTAATGTACGAAGTTAATGAGCTAAATTTTCTATTATAGATCAAGAAAGATGAGAACCGAATCTTGATAAAGGCAAGAACAAAGTGTACGAAGCTTAGGCACTATTTCGAATATTTTGTACCGAGGTAAGTACATGTACAAATAAATACCTTAATTGATATTTTAAATGTTTAAACAACATTTAGTTAATTAATATGTTATTTGGTTACTCTGTTGTTATAATATGTTTTGATGTTTTATGCTTATGTTACAAGTGTTGCCATGTTAGCATTTGTATATGATAATGCCATATGTTATAAGGCCAACATTCCGAGAATGCTCGACAAAGAGACAAAAGTTCGAAAATCCTGTTTGAACTTAGGAATAGGTATGGATACAAGTGACATGTCACTAGGATAGCTATGTATGTATGAGCTCATTTGATGACATGATACATGTTAGGTCCGGGAGCTTGTGTAGCCCCGTTGAGAGGCATGTAATTATGTGGTACATGCTAGGTCCGAGAGCTTATGTAGCCCTATTGAAAGGCGTGGTTATGTGATGCATGCTAGGTCTGGGTGCTCTTATGTAGCCCTGTTGAGAGGCATGCTATGTTATGGTTATGGCACTTCGGTGCGTTCGTATTCGAGTATCCTGTACATTATTCCAAATGTTCAAGTGGTAATGTATACGAAGTTTGAATGTAAGTAAAGTATATATGTGTGCAAGGAAGCAAAGGTATGTGTTTAAACTTGTGTACACTTATGACTATGATGATTAATGGCAATGCATGTCTTTGTGTATTAAGCTTGAAAATTTAGATCATATGTTTTGATGAAAGGTATGAAATAGCAACAAAGATGTAAATAATGTTCTAAGGCCTAATTGAGATTTACTTTATTTGTATGTGTACTTACTAAGCTTTATAGCTTACCCTTCCATTTTTTCGTTCCTTTTAGATTCATCAAGCTAGTTCAAAGGATCGGGAACGTCGGAGCTCGGGTCACATCATCAACTAAACTCTGGGTATAATACATTTGATTATTTTGAGTCATGGCATGTATAGCTGATTGTTATTTTGTATATGTGTCATGTGGCTAACCCAAGGTAATAGTTCCCCTTTTTGGTATGATTAATTTGTTTATGGTCAAGTGATTTGGTCCATATAATTAATTGAGATGTCTTCTTATAATTATTCCACTGAATGCATGCCGAATTGTGTATGTGCTTGTGGTTTGTGCTAGATGGTAGGATGATATGAATGTTGGTGTGTAAGAGAGATCTTGGGTGACCAATGGCTTGGAAAATAGCCTCCAAATGGTCCACATGGATAGATACACGAGTAGGTGTCTGGACCGTGTGTGACACATGGGTAGCCCACACAGTTGTGTTGTTCAGCTGTGTGTCCCCTGCATTCGAAAATTTTCATGTTGCATACTTTGTAGTAACCACACGGGTTGGGGACAAGGCCGTGCATCTCAACTGTGTGGAGTACATGGCTTAACACACGATTGTGTGCTTTGGCCGTGTGCCCCTAAATGAATGATGACGTCATAAACAGAATGTCCAGGTTTTCGAACACGAGCGACAACACCGGCGTGTCTAGGCGTGTGAGGGACACGGGCCAAGGACACGGGCGTGTATCTAGGCCGTGTGAAAAAACCCTGCACCTTGAACTGGAAAAAAATAAAATTCAGAATTCTGTATAGGCTAGGGACATGGGCCTATCCCAAGCACACGGGCATGTGGTGTGCCTCCACACGGGCGTGTGAGGCCAAATGCAAAAATTTTCTTAGGGTTTTTATATGTTCTTGGTTTAGTCTCGAACCACTTCAAATGTATGTTTCGAGCCTCGTAAGCCCATATAAGGGACAAAATGATGGAATTGGTTTGAAATGAAATTTTATCGCTCGCATTTTAGTCGGGTATTCGTATGTTTGTCCGATAACGCCTCGTACCATATCCTGGTCTCTGGTATAGGTAAGGGGTTTTACATTTATTAGTATCAGAACTATGGTTTAGTCGATTCTCGGACTATGTAGCATGTGTTTAAGTCTAACTATACATGCCATGATTAAAATTGTGATTGTGTGACAACTCCTGAGCATATAAATTGTATTTTTCATATAGTATGGATCCTGGTCGAGCTGTAGCCGATGATGTTGAGAGTATTGCACCATCCCCCGCTCAAGGGATGGTGCCAGAGGGGAATAGATCCGTTATAGTTAGCCAATGAGGGGAGGCTATGGAGGCTTTCCTCCAAATGATGAATAACTGGTATACTGAGTTTATGAGAGAGAACCCTAATGCTCAAGCCCCACCTTCTCCACCCTCTTTGAACCCCCAACCCGTGCCTATGATGCCTCGGAATATGGGCTTCATGAGATTTGCTAAGAACCCCGCAGATAAGATTAGAAAACAACGGGTTCAGGAATTTAGAGCAAATACCGATGACGATGCTGAGAGAACTGAGTTTTGGCTTGAGAATTTGATCCAAGTATTTGAGGAGCTATCTTGCACACCCGAGGAGTGCCTTAAGTGTGCCATTTCTTTATTGAGGGACGATGCTTATCATTGGTGGAAGACTTTGATCTCGGTAGTGCCTAAGGAGGCTATCACTTGGGAGTTCTTTCAGGAGGAATTCTGAAAAAGTACATTAGTGAAAGGTTTATAGATCAGAAACGGAATGAATTTCTCGAGCTTAAGCAAGGGCGTATGTCAGTAACAAAATACGAGCGAAAATTTGTTTGATTAAGTAAGTATGCTCGAGAGTGTGTGCCCACTGAGGCTAAGATGTGCCGTAGGTTTGAAGATGGACTCAATGAGGACATTAAGGTGTTAGTAGGCATCCTTGAACTTAAATTATTCATTGTACTCATTGAACGGGCATGTAAGGCTGAAGAATTAACGAAAGAAAAGAAGAAAGCCGAGTCAGAGGCTAAAGATGTTACAAAAAGAATGATAAGTAGATCAGCTTTGACACAATCCAAGAAATCAAGAGACGTATTTTCTCGTTCTTATGCATCGACAGGATGCTCCCATGGAAACTGTAAGAAGCAAGGCTCGAGTTTTAAGACTCAAGCTACATCTATGGCTAGTGTAGATGACACTAAGCCTCGTAAATTCTAATGCCAACACTGTGGGAAACGTCACTCGGGTCCGTGTAGAAGAAATGATAGGACGTGTTTTGGATGTGGTTCTCTAGATCTTTTAGTTAAGGATTACCCCGAGATGGGCGAGAAACTTCAAACTGGGAGACAGAGTGGTTCGGCTCCTAGAGGGAGGCCCTTGAAGAATACCGGTGGTGGAACTAGCAGTAAGAATATGACTCGAGAGACTACTGTGCGATCTGAGGCTAGGACCCTAGCTAGAGCCTATGTCATTCGTGCTCGAGAGGAAGCATCTTCGCCAGATGTGATCACCAGTATATTTTCTTTCTATGATAAAGATGTTATTGCTTTAATAGATCCAGGCTCTACCCATTCGTATATATGTATGACATTGGCATTTAGCATGAATTTACTTATAAAGTCTACAGAATTTGTGATTAGAGTATCAAATCTGTTAGGCAAACATGTCTTAGTAAATAAGATATGCAAGAAATGTCTTTTGATGATTAGAGGTCTTTACTTTCCAGTTGATTTGATGTTGTTGCCGTTTGAAAATTTTGATGTTATTTTGGGTATGGACTGGTTGACACTTCACGGTGCTATAGTGAACTGTAGATAGAAAGTTATTGAATTAAGACATGGAAGTGGTGAGATCCTTCGGGTGGAGTCTGATGAGTCTAATAGGTCATCGATTGTAATTTCTTCAATGGATGCCCAAAAATGTTTAAGAAAAGGGTATGAAGCTTATTTGGCTTATGTGATGAATTCCAAGGAATCTGAGTTGAAGGTTGAATCAGTACCTATCATACGTGATTTTGCGGATGTGTTTCCGGAGGAATTGCCAAGTTTGCCCCAGGTTAGAGAGGTTGAATTCGGTATTGAGTTGATGCCAAGGACTGCACCTATTTCGATTGCTCCATATAGAATGGCACCAACGAAACTGAAAGAGTTAAAGTTTCAACTACAAGAACTAGCTGACAAGGGATTTGTAAGACCAAGCTTTTCACCATGGGGTGCTCCCGTGTTGTTTGTGAAGAAGAAGGATGGTTCCATGAGATTATGCGTCGATTACCGAAAACTAAATAAAGTAACGATCAAGAACAAGTATCCTCTACCAAGAATCGGCAATTTGTTTGATCAGTTGAAAGGAGCAACATGGTTTTCCAAGATTGATCTGAGGTCCGGCTATTATCAACTTCGAGTAAAGGAATCGGAAGTGCTTAAGACAGTTTTTAGGACTAGGTACAATCACTATGAATTTCTAGTTATGCCATTTGGATTAACGAATGCCCCAGCTGTATTTATGGACTTAATGAATAGAATTTTTCGGCCCTATTTGGATAAATGTGTCGTACTATTTATTGATAATATTTTAATCTACTTGAGAGATGAGGCAGAGCACGCTGAACACTTGAAGACTGTTCTACAGATTTAAGGGACAAGCAATTGTATGCTAAGTTCAGTAAGAGTGAGTTTTAGCTTCAGGAAGTTGGATTCCTAGGCCACATCGTTTCAGGTGATGGTATTCGAGTTGATTCCAGTAAGATTTCTGCCATTGTTGAATGGAAGTCTCTAAAGAATGTAACCGAAGTTAGGAGCTTTTTAGGATTAGCTGGTTACTACCGAAGGTTCGTAAAAGGATTTTCTATGATAGCCACTCCTATGACGAGACTACTGCAAAAAGATGTCAAGTTTGAGTGGACGGAAAAGTGTCAACAAAGTTTTGAAAAGTTGAAGATGTTATTGATGGAGGCACCAGTGCTAGTACAACTTGAATCAAGAAAGGAATTTGTAATTTTTAGTGATGCGTCCTTGAATGGACTAGGCTGTGTGCTTATGCAAGAAGGCAAAGTTGTAGCCTATGCTTCAAGGCAGTTAAAGCCTCACGAGAAGAATTATCTGACGTACGATCTAGAGTTAGCCGCGATTGTGTTTGCTTTGAAGATTTGGTGTCATTACTTGTTTGGTGAGAAATGTCATGTCTACACCGACCATAAAAGTATTAAGTATTTGATGACTCAGAATGACTAGAATTTAAGACAACAAAGATGGCTAGAATTGTTGAAAGATTATGAACTCGTAATTGATTACCATCCGGGAAAGGCAAACGTGGTTGCTGACGCTTTGAGCAGAAAGTCTTTATTCACTTTGAGGGCTATGAACACTCAGATGATTTTATGTGATGATGGTTCTATTTTGGCCGAATTGAAAGCTAGGCCAACTCTTCTTCAACAGATCTACGAGACTCAGAAAGTTAATAAAGAATTACAAGCTACGAAGATTCAGTACGAGTCCTCCAGTGAATCTGATTTTTAGGTCGACTTCGATGGATGTTTGAGATTCAGAGGTAGAATCTGTGTTCCTAAAGATGCCGGGCTGATTCAGAAAATTTTGCAAGAAGCACATGATAGTCGTATGTCAATTCACCCGGGGAGTACAAAGATGTACAACGACTTGGAGTAAACTTATTGGTGGAATGGCATGAAAAGAGACATATCCGAATTTCTATCAAGATGCCTGATCTGTCAACAAGTCAAAGTTGAACATCAAGTGCCTTCTGGATTGCTTTAGCCCATTATGATCCCAAAGTGGAAATTGGATCGAGTTACTATGGATTTTGTGACTGGATTACCAGTGACTCCGAAGAAAAAAGACGCTATTTGGGTAATAGTCGACAGATTGACTAAGTCAGCTTATTTTATACCGGTACACATTGACTTTTCTCTTGACGAGTTCGTTGATTTGTACATCTTAGAGATTATTAGACTTTACGGTGTACCTTTGTCAATCATTTCGGATAGAGACCCGAGGTTCACATCACGATTTTGGAAAAAATTGCAAGCAGCCTTGGGTACGAAACTAAATTTTAGTACTGCTTTCCACTCGCAGACCAATGGACAATCCGAAAGAATGACTCAGACACTTGAGGACATGCTTCGATCCTTTGTTCTTGAGTTTAAAGGTAGTTGGGAAGCTTATTTGCCTTTGGTCGAGTTTGCTTACAACAACATCTATCAGACTAGTTTGAAGATGGCTTCTTACGAAGCATTGTATGGACAAAAATGTCAAACTCCCTTGTATTGGACAGAGCTCAAGGAAAGCAAGATTTACGGAGTTGATTTGATTAGAGAAACCAAGGATAAGGTTAAAGTGATTCGAGATTGTTTAAAAGCGACATCGGATAGACAAAAATCGTATGTGGATTTAAAAAGGAAAGAGATCGAGTATCAAGTGGGCAACAAGGTATTTTTGAAAGTGTCGCCATGGAAAAAAGTTCTAAGATTTGGTAGGAAAGGCAAGTTAAGCCCTCGTTTTATTAGACCTTACGAGATTACCAAGAGAATTGGGTTGGTTTCCTATCGTTTAGCTTTGCCATCAGAGTTGGAAAGGATTCACGACGTGTTTCATGTGTCCATGTTACGTCGATATCGATCTGACCCCTCACATGTGATTACTCCAACTGAGATCGAGATCCTACTGGACATAAATTATGGTGAAGAACCGGTTAAGATTTTGGCAAGAGAAATTAAGCAATTGAGAAATAAAAATGTTGTCCTTGTGAAAGTACTTTGGAATTGACATGGAGTCGAAGAGGCCACTTGGGAACCAGAGGAGACTGAGAAGTCAATATCCGAATCTGCTTCTAGGTAAGACTTTCAAGGACGACAGTCCCTTAAGGGGGAGAATTGTAACATCCTGAAATATGGCCTAGTCGAAATAATGGTTTCGAGACCATAAATTTAACGTTAAAATATTTAGATTATGACTATTATGAGATTTAAAGTATAAGAATATACAAGTGGTAAAGTTTCATGAGGAAATTTTAAGAATAAAGTGTCCAATTAGAAAATAAGGACTAAATTGAATAAGATGAAAAACTTGGGTTTTAAGTGTAATTTGTGTGAAATTGTTTTGGAATATGAATTAGAAGGTCTTAAAGAGCAATTTGCCCAATTTCTAAGTTTTTGGACAAATATGGGCATCCATGAAAATTTTTGTAAGTTTAGTGAGTAAGGGCATTTTGGTCATTTGGATAATAAATTAATTAAAAAGGGGGAAAAGAGCCAAAAATTAGCTCATCTCCTTCCCCTTGCTGCCGAAAATTCAAGAGACCATAACTAGGGTTTGTTTATCTTTTCCAAGCTCAAAGTAAGTCAATCCAAGCCCCGTTTTTAATGTTCTTTGCATATTTGACATCCCAGTAGCTTGCTCTCTTCATTTCTACCCATATTTCATGCTAGGTTTTATGTTTAGAAAATTACTCATGCATGAGTTAGGTGTATTTTGATGGATTATGGAGGAATATGATAGTTTAAAATATGGAGAACAACTATTGTTAAGTGATTTTGCATGGAAACCCTAAAAAGGACTTATTTGTAAAGGTTATGAAAATGAGTAGAAAGTGTGAAATGAAGGGAAATATGGGCTGCTATAAGTACAAGAAGTATTTGGCTAGGCTTGGGTAGCCAAGAAATTACTTGCATTTCATCATACGAGCCTAGGGACTAATTTATGAATAAGTGAAAGTTTAGGGGTAAAATGATAATTTTATCAAAGCATGAATTTGGGGTCGATTTGAATAATGTACGAAGTTAATGAGCTAAATTTTCTATTATAGATCGAGAAAGATGAGAACCGAATCTTGATAAAGGCAAGAACAAAGTGTACGAAGCTTAGTCACTATTTCGAATATTTTGTACCGGGGTAAGTACATGTACAAATAAATACCTTAATTGATGTTTTAAATGTTTAAACAAAATTTAGTTAATTAATATGTTATTTGGTTACTCTGTTGTTATAATATGTTTTGATGTTTTATGCTTATGTTACAAGTGTTGCCATGTTATCATTTGTATATGATAATGTCATATGTTATGAAGCCAACATTCCGAGAATGCTCGACAAAGAGACGAAAGTTCAAAAATCCTATTTGAACTTAGGAATAGGTATGGATACAAGTGACATGTCACTAGGATAGCTATGTATGTATGAGCTCATTTGATGACATGATACATGCTAGGTCTGGGAGCTTGTGTAGCCCCGTTGAGAGGCTTGTAATTATGTGGTACACGCTCGGCCCAGGAGCTTATGTAGCCCTGTTGAGAGGCGTGGTTATGTGATGCATGCTAGGTCCGGGTGCTCTTATGTAGCCCTGTTGAGAGGTGTGCTATGTTATGGTTATGGAACTTCGGTGCGTTCGTATCCGAGTTTCCTGTCCATTATTCCAAATGTTCAACGGGTAATGTATACGAAGTTTGAATGTAAGTAAAGTATATATGTGTGCAAGGAAGAAAAGGTATGTGTTTAAACTTGTGTACTCTTATGACTATGATGATTAATGGCAATGCATGTTTGTGTGTATTATGCTTGAAAAGTTAGATCATATGTTTTGATGAACGGTATGAAATAGCAACAAAGATGTAAATAATGTTCTAAGGCCTAATTAAGATTTACTTTATTTGTATGTGTACTTACTAAGATTTATAGCTTACCCTTCCCTTTTTCATTCCTTTTAGATTCGTCAAGCTACTTCAAAGGATCGGGAACGTCGGAGCTTGGGTCACACTATCCACTAAACTTTGGGTATAATACATTTGATTATTTTGAGTCATGGCATGTATAGCTGATTGTTATTTTGTATATGTGTCATGTGGCTAGCCCAAGGTAATAGTTCCCCTTTTTGGTATGATTAATTTGTTTGTGGTCAAGTGATTTGGTCCATATAATTAATTAAGATGTCTTCTTATAATTATTCCATTGAATGCATGCCGAATTGTGTATGTGCTTGTGGTTTGTGCAAAATGGTAGGATATTATGCATATTGGTGTGTAAGAGAGATCTTGGGTGACCAATGGCTTGGAAAATAGCCTCCAAATGGTCCACATGGACAGACACACAAGTAGGTGTCTAGACCGTGTGTGACATACAGGTAGCCCACACAGGCATGTTGTTCAGCCGTGTGTCTTCTGCATTCCAAAATTTTCATGTTGCATGCTTTGTAGTAACCACACGGGTTGGGGACACGGCTGTGTGTCCCTAAATGAATGATGACGTCATAAACAGAATGTCCAAGTTTTTGAACACGGGCAACAACACGGTGTGTCTAGGCCGTGTGAGGAACATGGGCCAAGGACACGGACGTGTATCTAGGCCGTGTGAAAACCACTACACCTTGAACTGGAAAAAAATAAAATTCAGAAGTCCACACGGGCTAGGGACACGGGCGTGTCCCAAGCACACGGGCGTGTGGTATGTCTCCACACGGGCGTGTGAGGCCAAACGCAAAAAAATTCTTAGGGTTTTTATATGTTCTCGGTTCAGTCCCGGACCACTTCAAATGTATGTTTCAGGCCTCGTAAGCCCATATAAGGGACAAAATGATGGAATTGGTTTGAAATGAAATTTTATCGCTCGCATTTTAGTCGGGTGTTCATATGTTTGTCCGGTAATGCCTCGTACCTTATCCCAGTCTCTAGTACGGGTAAGGGGTGTTACACATTCTCAACCACATCATTCATTAACCCGTTGAACCATTCGGAATAGAAGTCGGATACTCAGGAGTCTCGCATACTAAGTACTTATTCAATGGCCCGAAGCCAAATCAAGGTAACTTATATCCGAACTACTGATATCATGGCCTGAAGCCAAATCAGTCGATATTCATGGCCCAAAGCCAAATCGGTATAAGTCGCACCCGAAGTGCTAATATCATGGCCCGAAGCCAACTCAATGTATCCCCTAATGACATGTCACTAGTATCCTAAATTATTCCTAAGGTTCAACAGGGATTTTAAATGCTGAATTACCATCAAGTCATTGTCAAACTTATTCGAAGTCTTGTATTTACAACTTCTTCAATGACAAAGTATTTAAAATACATTTATTATGAAATTTATCACATACGAACTTACCTCAGATCTGAAAACAACGAAAAAAGTCGATTAGTCGATAACTTAAGTTTTCCCCCGATCTAAATCTGAATTCCGAGTTTCTTGGTCTAAATATATTCAAAATTCACTTATTTAATAATCTCTCTATTCAATTTAATCCAAAACACACATTTAAGCATATTTAAACTTTTACCCCTAGAATTTCATAACTTTTACAATTTAGTCCTTATTACACAAAATCACAAATTCATGAAATTTATTTAATACCCATGATATCCGAATTACTATAATGGCCCTATAAGCCCACATTTATCAAATTATCATACATTTAACCCCACATTTTCACATTTTCACAAATAAATCCCTATTTTACTTTTTTACTCAAAATCACTTTACAAAATATGTAAATCTAGCAACAAGATTTCATATTTCATCATCAAACATCAAAGAACACATATTTTAATCAATGGTAACTTTTAAAATCTTTAATATTTTTGCAAAATAGTCCCTGGGCTAGCTACAACTAGTTACAACGATCACAAAACATAGAAATCATTAAAAACGGAACAAAAATGGACTTATAATTGAACTAGGAAGCTTGGCTAAATGTTTGAAGCTTTGTTAAAGGCTTTTTTAGGTTAATTTTTGCTAGAAGATGGAGAAATAAGGATGATAATTGGCTTTGTTTTATTTTATTAACCTTTATTTACCAAATTACTGAATTAACCTCACTAATTAACCTTTAAAACTATTAATAACATGTCGATATATGTCCACTCACAAATAAAATGGTCTATTTACCACTTAAAGACCTTAACTTTAAGGTTCTATAGCTATTAGACACCTTTAGCTATTAGAACTCAAGTTTTACGCTTTACGCGATTTAGTCCTTTTTACCGAATTAAGTATTCAAACGATAAAATTAATTCACAAAACTTTCACATATACATGCTATCATCCTATAAACACTTAAAATAATATTAAAATAATTTTTTGATCTCAAATTTGTGTTTTCAAAACCACTGTTCTAGTTTAGCTAAAAACGGACTGTTACAACGTCAGTTGACCATCAGTCAAACACCAGTTAACAAAGTAACCTATGTGGCATGCTGACGTGTCAAAAATAAAAAAAATTAAATATGAAATTTAAAAAAATTAATTTTAACCCTAAAATTAAAACCTATCATTAAAACCCCTAATCTCTTTTTTCCAAATCATGAAATACCTAAAATTTATCATCGATGATGAGTTTCCAATAGCTAGAAACACAAGAAGAGTGGTAGCGCAAGGAGACAATGCTGGAACAAGGACAAGACTAGCGACAACCATTTTCTCCATAGGTTGATTATGAGAATGAATGTGCCCACCCTTTCCAGACAAAAACAACAGTATATAGATATGGAAACACGAAAATATATATACTTTTTCATGCCCTTTTTAACTTAAATTCATGCAATTTCGTAGTAATTCTTGTTGAAAAATATATAATAATTATAAAATAATTAAATTTTAATTAAATTATTAACATGTTAAATTTTAATTAATTTTATTATAAATTTTTATTTATTTTCGATAGATTCGCACAAAGAGCGAAAATTGGCTCAGCAGACACTGCTAGAAGTGCAAAATCGAAAAGCAACTTTTGAAGCATTGAGGCAAATTAATTTTTCAACCTAAGACGGTCCGAATTATGAATATTAATTCATAATATAATTAATTTAATTTTAATCCAATTTATTTTGGGTTAAATAATTATTATTAATTAATTATGAAAAGAGGCCCAATTGTGCTAAACTGAGAGATTGATCCAATTGAGCAACTGGGCTGCCCAAAACCATCCCATATGCTGACCCAATCAGCTTATTTAGCTGATTATTTGGCTTGCAAAACAGCCCTTGATGTTTCCTTGAAATTGCATTCAAACGCCTCCACTTAACAAGCTTTTATAGATGTGCCCCTCGCTAAATTTAGCAAGTTTGAAAGCTTCAAACTTGCCACATGTGTGGCCGGCCATGGGGGGTTTCTATGGCTGCTGATTTTTGATATTTTTAGCAGCCTATCCAACCTATAAATACCCCCTTGTCTGCTCATTTCAAACATACCTCTCATTCTTTCATTCTTCACTTCTCTCCCACTTTCTCTCTTCAAAACCCCTTCCTTTGTTCTTCTTTTTCCCTTCCATTCCCTTGTTTATTTCCCCTCTTGGAAAAGAGCCTTTCAACCACCTTTGGAAGCAGCATTCAAGTGCTCGTAGAAGCCTCGGTTCAACAAAAACAAGCGGAGAAGGAGGAGCGGAGCAAACTAGTCAAGCCTCGAAGAAACACCGGATTTGATTCTAGTTCCCTATCCTATAATTTTTATTGTTGTTGTTATGAACAAGTCTATGAATACTTGTGATGTTGATATGTTTAATTTAATTAATATGGCTTAAATTTAATTCGTGTTAGGTTGATTGCATTTCGTCCACTTAAGTTATTAAAAATTGTGTTTGTGTTGTTATAGGCATTGATAAGTTGTTTGATTAAGTAAAATCATGATTAGGTTATTCTTGCATTATAATTGTAAGGTAACTAATGAATTAATTATTTAATCGTGTTGAAATTGTAATTAATTAACACAATACTTAATAATATATGTTTAATCTTCTAAGGTAGCTGAGGGTTAAATTAGCGATGATATTAGACGATACATTAGCCTTGCATAATTTACAAGATTATTGTTATTAAACTGTTTAAAGGTAGGAATACATTGTTACCTCACTTTACCTTTTATGTGCTTATGAAGATTGATTAATTTTTTGAATTGACATTGAAAGGTGTTCAAGAGATTAGTTAATTTAATAAGTATGTATGATAAGTAGTTAGCAAATTACCGAGTTGCCGTGAATTTATTCGTAACAACATGAACATGCATTTAGTAATTCTAAGTTAAGAAATGTAATTAATCTAACACAATTTTGTCATCTTGATTAAAATCATCTTTTAAAATCGTGCATTGGAATTTTTATTTTTATTTTATTTTATTTTACTTAGTTAAATTTTAGTTTTTAATCACTTCCTCAAAATCAAAATATTTTTCTTCACCAAAGTGTTTTAATTGCATTCATAATTAAATTCTTTTCACAGTCCCTGTGGGTACGATAACTCGACATTTACTTGTCACTTTATTACTTGTTGTGATTGTGTACACTTGCACATTTTCGTCATTCCAAGCTACCACCAAGAACTCTAAGCAAAAGTGAAACAAGTTTATGCACTGTTTCTTCTCCATTTCTAGGTTCGTTTGACAACGGAGAAAGGAAGCTAATGGGTGGGAATGAAGGAATGAAGAAGGAAAACGGTGGCTATGCCACCTATTGTTGATAGATCTTTGGCGTTGAAACTCTCCATTTTCGCCTTTTTGTTCAAAGTGAAAAGGAGATTGATTCTGTGTGTTACCTGGATTCAAAATAATTACTTTTCTACTCTCTTTTTTAATTTTTTTTTCCTTTGATGGAGAGCAATGGTGAAAGAATAAATTTGGTTGGTGTCTGTTGAAGCTTTGAAAAAAAAAACAAAAATTATAATACATTTACCAATTTCATTGTAAGAGTTTTAGGGATTTCAAGATTTGAGAATAAGGGATTAAGGATTTTAATGATAGGTTTTAATTTTAAGGTTAAATTTATTTTTTATAAATTATTTATTTCTTTTTAATCTCATATTTAATTCTTTATTTTTGGCATGTTAGCACGCCACAAAGGCTATTTCATTTATCAGTGCTTGATTGATGGTTAACTGACGTTTTCTGTTAAATTTAGGTTGATTTGTGAAAAAATTGTAACGTTAAGGACATCAATCCAAAAAAAAAAAATCAAGGGCACAATACCAAAAACTATAAATGCTGAGGGTTTTTTCAACAATTATGTCTTTAAAATATTACATAGAATTTTGTTTCTTCCTTCTTTGGAGTCTTTGTAGCCACTAATTCATTTTTAGGCTTAAGGGTGCAAAAAGACCTCAAACTTTTTCAAAAAAAGCAATTAAGCCCCTACTTTTTTTTTTGCACTCATTTGGGTACTTAAACTTTCAAAATGCATCAAAAAGACCCTTAAACTTTTTCAAAAAAAAGTAATTAAGCCCCTTATTTTATTAAAATTATAAAAAAAAATTAAAATCAATAAAAGCTATAAATATTATTAAATTTTAATTGTAACACCCCTTACCCGTACCCGAGGCTGGGACAAGGTACGAGGCAATACCATACACAAACATGACATTTCTAGAAAATTGTGGGTTATAAAATTTCGTTCTAAATTAAAACCAATAAAATATATTCATAGTGTCCTTATTATGGGCCTACGAGGCCTGAAACATGCATTAAGAATGGTCCGGGACTAAACTGAGAGCTCAAGAAAATCTTAGGAAAACTCTTAGGTTTAAGCCTCACACACCCATGTGGAGGCAATGCACACGCCTGTGTGCTTGGGACACTCTCGTGTCCCTTACCCGTGTGGAATTATTTGAATTTATTTTCCATTTCGAACTCACAGGGGATTTCACACGGCCGAACACACGCCCGTGTCCCTGGCCCATGTCCTTCACAAGGCCTAAACACGTCCGTGTCGGCACCTGTGTCCAAAAACCTGAGTATTCTGTTTATGATGTCATCATGCATTTAGGGGCACATGGCCAAGGCACACGCCCGTGTGCTAGGCCGTGTCCTCCACACGGTTGAGACACACGGCCGTGTCTCTACCCGTATGTTTACTACCATGCATACTGACCTAAAAATTTAAGGTGCAGGGGATACACAGTTGTACCTCACGCCCATGAAACTGACCGTGTGTCACACACTGCCTAGACACACGCCCGTGTGTCTACCCATGTGGGCCTTTTTGGAGGCTATAATCCAAGCCAATGGTCACCCTTGACATCCACACACATCCGTGAATTTCTATGGTATTTAACAGGACCTAAAATGCTCAATAACTACATCCAATGGTCAATTGCATGTTAACCTCATCTCATTGGTTTTATACATGCTGGATTATCCTCTTTGTATTAAGGATTACCATATCATCCAACACGTTTAGGATTGACTCATTTTATAACTCATTGTCAATTATGACCTAGCCATCTCCAAATGATTTGGCTATATTCCACGTGTCCATTCATGATATACTATATTTAACCATCTCATGAACATTTAAACACCAACATGCACAATTAGTAAGTTACAACCTACATCAAAATGAGCCATGTCTTATGGCCATATACAAAATGAATAGGTATATCATTCAAGCCCTTACATTGGCTAACCAATGACACATATAACAAAATAACCAAAAGCCTATACATGCCATTGTAACAAAGTAAAGGTATCTATATACCAAAGCAAGATAAGCTGGTAGTGTTGACAATACTCAGATCATCTTCCAATCTTCACGAGTCCACGAGCTTTGTAAAATAGGGGAAAGGAAAGGGGGTAAGCATTAACATGCTTAGTAAGTTCGGATAATAGGAAGGTAAACTTACCGATTATTTAGCGTACAACCGTAAAAGATATTCATGCCAAACATGCATAGTATAAATCCCCTATCACATACACTCAATCATCAAGTTAGTTTCCTCTCAAGCTATATAGCATTAATCTTAGGTGAGCTCATCAATTCAAACATTTCCATTCTCATTTCTCATTATAGTCCCATCGAATTTCTCAGAAATCTCGATGGGTATCTCGTTACCATTAAGTCAAGCTAGTGACCATTTTAAATATACACTCTCATGAACCTCACTCTTACGGTGGGATTACCAATCTAGGTTAAATCTCTCATAACATAAATTCAAGGAGTATTGTCGGGATTACCATTCTAGGTTAAATCCCTTACAATGAAAATTACTCCAATACTCTCGGAACTGAAATGCCAGTCCAGGCTAATTTCAGTCTTTAATCGTATTACCCATCCGAGTTAAATCCACAATGCACACATATTCATAGGGAGGTTCAACCACTTAAGGAGCACCCGTCCAGGCTGGATCCTTACTGTAATGAGATCATCGGATTACTCATCCAGGCTAAATCTCTTTCTACAACACATGCAGGATCCCATGTCATGTAAACAAGAATTTACCCATCGAATCTCCCTTTTTCATTCAACCGGGACAATTGTCATCTTTTTCATTTTACACTACCACATTTCATGGATTGTCATGCAATCTATATCTAAATTAACATACATTTAAGAATATGCATTTTCAAGTATATTTAAAGTTTACTTCGAGTTACACGAACTTACCTGGTAATTACTTCGGTTTTGTATTTCGGTTATTCCAAAACCTTTCGTTTTCCACGGTCGACCTCTAGAATTGGTTCCTCGGGGTTATTGAGCTTGAAATGTTAAAAACCCTAGCTTATGGAGCTCTAGGAATTTTGGCAGCTATGGGGAAGAAGATGGCTGAATTTTGGCTTTCTTTTTCCCTTTTTATTAAGTTTATAACCAAATGACCAAAATGCCCCTCCTTACAAAGCTTCCAATTTTTTCTATGCATGTCTATTTTTGTCCAAAAACTTAGAAATTGGGAAAATTACTATCTAAGTCCTTCTAATTTTTAATTCAAAGAGATTTCATGCAAATTTCTTCTAGAACCCAAGTTTTGCAATTTATTCAATTTGGTCCCTAATTTCCAATTGGGCACCTTATACTTGGAATTTCTTCATGATACTTTAACACATGCTTATTTTCATATCTTAGAACTCATAATAATCATAAATCAAATATTTTAATGTCAGATTTGTGGTCCCGAAACCACTATTCCGACTAGGCCCTATTTCAGGATGTTACATTTCTACCCCCTTAAGGACTTTCGTCCTCGAAAGTCTTACCAGTAAACAAGTTCGGATATTGACTTCTCATGGTTTCTTCAGGTTTCCATGTGGCCTCTTCTACTCCGTGTCTATGCCATAAGACTTTTAGCAAGGCTATTTTCTTGTTCCTCAACTGTTAGACTTCTCAAGCCAAAATCTTAACCGGTTCTTCACCATAAGTCATATCCGGTCTAATCTCAATTTTCGTCGGTGAAATCACATGAGAGGTCTATATCTACGCAACAAGGACACGTGGAATACATCGTGAATCTTTTTCAATTCGGTTGGCAACGCTAACTGATATGCTAATGGCCCAACTCTTTCGGTAATCTCATATGGTCCAATAAATCGCGGGCTCAATTTTCCCTTCCGGCTGAATCTCAAAACCTTTTTCCATGGAGATACTTTCAAGAACACCTTATCTCCAACTTGAAATTCGATCTCCTTTCTTTTTCAAATCAACATATGACTTCTGTCTATCCGACACCACTTTCAAACAGCCGCGTATCACTTTAACCTTTTCTTCAGTTTCCCTGACTAAATCAACTCCTTGAATCTGGCTTTTCTTGAGCTCTGTCCAATACAGTGGAGTCCGACACTTTCGGCCATACAATGCCTCCTAAGGTGCCATCTTTAAACTCATCTGGAAGCTGTTGTTGTAGGCAAATTCCACCAATGGTAAATATTTTTCCCAACTACCTCGAAATTCAAGGACACAACACCTTAACATGTCCTCGAGAGTCTAAATCGTCCGCTCAGACTGACCATCAATCTGTGGGTGGAATGCCATACTAAAACTCAACTTCGTACCCAAGGCTTCTTGTAACTTCTTCCAAAATCTCGAAGTGAATCTTGGATCCCTATCTAAAATGATTGACAACGGTACTCCGTGTAGTCTCACAATCTCGGATATGTACAAGTCAATTAATTTTTCAAGAGAGAAATCTATCCATACAGGAATAAAATGAGCCGACTTCGTTAGTCTATCAACTATAACCCAAATGTCGTCTTTCTTCTTTGGTGTTAATGGCAGTCCTGTCACAAAAACCATAGTAATCTTGTCTCATTTCCATTCGGGGACCATCACGGGCTGTAATAAACCCGAAGACACTTGATGTTCAGCCTTGACCTGTTGACATATCAAGCATTTCGACACGAATTTAGAGATATCTCTTTTCATACCATTCCACTAGTACATGGTCTTTAAGTCATTGTACATATTAGTACTTCCCGAGTGAATAGACAGACAACTGTCTTATGCTTCTTGCAAAATTTTCTGAATAAGTTCATCATCTTTGGGTACATAGACCCTATCTCGAAAAATCAAGCGACCATTAGAGTCAACCCAGAAATCTGATTCAACGCTCGTCTCACATTGTGCTCTCTTAGCCTACAAGTCACTATCATTGATCTGAACTGGCAAACTTCTTGGAGAAATGTTGATCTCGCTCTTAACTCAGCCAAAATTGAACCATCATCAGATAATGCCAAATGCGTGTTCATAACCTTCAATGCAACCAAGGACTTTCTACTCAAGGCATCGGCTACTACGTTCACCTTTCCTGGATGGTAATCAATTATCAGCTCATAATTTTTAATCAATTCTAACCATCTTTGTTGTCTCAGATTTAATTCCTTTTGAGTCAGCAAATACTTTAAACTCTTGTGATCTGTGAATATACGGTAAGTTTCACCATACAAATGGTGTCTCCAAATCTTCAAGGCAAATACGATTGCAGCTAACTCCAAGTCGTGTGTTGGATAATTTTTCTCGTGTGGCTTTAGTTGCCTCGAAGCATATGCTATTACCTTGCCCTATTGCATAAGCACGCAACCCAGTCCATTTAAGGACACGTCACTATAGACCATGAATTCTTTTCCCGGTTCGGGTTGCACTAAAACTGGAGCTTCAGTCAACAATGTCTTCAATTTCTCAAAACTCTGCTGACACTTCTATGACCACTCAAACTTAACATATTTTTGCAGTAATCTCATCAAAGGAGTCACAATCATCGAAAACCCTTTTACGAAGAATCAATAGTAATCAGCTAAGCCCAAAAAGCTTCTAACCTCGGTTATGTTCTTCGGCGGCTTTCACTCAACAATAGCAGATACCTTAGTTGGATCAACTCGGATGCCATCACCCGACACAATGTGACCAAGAAATCCAAACTTTTGGAGCCAAAACTCACTCTTGCTAAATTTAGCATACAACTGTTTGTCCCGTAAGATCTGTAAAACCATTCTTAGATGTTCCACATGCTCAGTCTCATCCTTGGAATAAATCAGGATGTCATCAATGAACACAACAACAAACTTGTCTAAGTATGGCCGGAATATCCTGTTCATCAAGTCCATAAATATAGCCGGTGCATTTGTCAACCCAAAAGGCATCACAAGAAATTCATAATAGCCATACCTCGTTCTGAAAGCAGTCTTAGGTACATCTAACTCTTTTACTCGCAACTGGTAGTAGTCGGATCTCATATATATCTTAGAGAACACAGTGGCTCCCTTTAATTGATCAAACAAGTTATCGATTCTTGGCAACAGATACTTGTTCTTGATGGTTACCTTGTTGAGTTTTCGGTAATCTATACATAGTCTCATCAGACCATCTTTCTTCTTAACAAATAATATGGAAGCACCCCACGAAGAAAAGCTTAGTCTTGCGAACCCTTTATCGGTCAATTCTTGCAACTGTGCTTTTAACTCTTTCAACTCGGTTAGTGCCATCTTATACGGGGCAATAGAAATGGGTGTTGTTCCCGACGCTAGTTCAATACCAAATTCTACCTCTTTGACAGGAGGTAAACCTAACAATTCTTTCGGAAACAAATTCGGGTATTCACATACTATCGGTATCGACTCAATCCTCAACACAGATTCCTCAGAGTTCAAAACAAGAGCAATTGAAGCTTCATATCCTTTTCTCATATACCTTCGAGCCTTCAATGAAGAAATCACATCCGGTGGTGTATTAACTCACTTGAATCAACTCGGAGAACTTCACCATTTGAACATTTCAATTCAATATATTATTACCACAATTTACTATCACATCGTGGAGGGTCAACCAATCCATGCCAAGTATTATGTCAAATTCATCGAAGGGCAAAAGTATAAGATTAGCCAGAATACAAATGACCTTGGATCGTCAAAGGACAATTCTTACAAACCTTATCTACTAAGACAGACTTGCCCAGAGGGTTCAATACCTTAATCACAAACTCCGTAGGTTCTACAGACATATTCATGCTAGACCCCAATTTCATGCAAATATACGAATGGGTCGATCCTGGGTCAATCAAGGTAATAACATGTACATCATGAAGAGAGAATGTACCCGTAATGACATCAGGAGCAGAGGCTTCCTTTCTAGCGCATATCGCGTAAGTTCTCGCCAGGGCCTGAGTCTCTGATTTTGCAGTTGTGTCCTTGGCAACATTTCAACTGCCAGTTGCACTTCCAAGATGTCGGGGTGGTCTACCTCGGGAACTAGGAGCATTAGACTTTGGGGCTAGATCCACCTCTTTATCAACCCGTTCCGGGCAGTCTTTAAGGAAGTGGTCAAGAGAACCACATCTGTAGCATGCACCGCTCCTCTTCCGACACTCACCAAAGTGGAATTTGTTGCAGCTTTCACACCTCGATTTTTGATCATCCACACTTCCCACACTAGTTACCTTGGGGGAGGAAGACTTCAGGTTGTGACGCTTAGAGCTTCTTGTTTTGCCTTAATATCCCACTGATGCAGTGAAGCGCTCTTGTTGACTCTTTGATTTCTTTGTGGAAAAAGAGTGTGTTTTGCCACTAGATCTCTTATTCGAAATTCGAGCCTCTCTCTTTGCTTGCTTTCTTTCATTGTTTAGCTCTTCGGCCTTCTTGGCCGATCAGCCAGTGCTACAAATTCTCGTATCTTAAGGATACCGATCAATAACTTAATTTCCTCATTCAAGCCTTCCTCGAAGTGCTTACACATTTTCATCTCCGATTGGACCCACTCCGTGGCGTATTGACTTAACCTTACGAATTCCCTCTCATATTTTGACATGGTCTTATTTCCTTGCCTGAGTTCCAGGAATTCTTTTCGCTTCGAGTCTAAAAATCTTTGACTAATGTATTTCTTTTTAAACTTAGCTTGGAAGAACTCCTCTGTAATATCTTCCTTCGATACCACTGAAGATACAGTCTTCCACCAGTGATATGCAGTATCCTTTAGAAGCGATACAACATACTTTAAACACTATCAGAGTTAATCGTATTACCCATCCGGGTTAAATCCACAATGCACACATATTCATCGGGAGGTTCGACCACTTAAGGAACACCCGTTTGGGTTGGATCCTTACTATACTGAGATCATCGGATTATCCATCTGGGCTAAATCTCTTTCTGCAACACATGCAGGATCTCATGTCATGTAAACAAGAATTTACCCATCAAATCTCCCTGTTTCGTTCAACCGAGACAATTGTCATCTTTTTCATTTTACACTACCACATTTCATAGATTGTCATGCAATCTATATCTAAATTGCTTCGGTTTTGTATTTCGATTATTCTGAAACCTTTCGTTTTCCATGGTCGACCTCCGGAATTGGTTCCTCGGGGTTATTGAGCTTGAAATGTTGAAAACCCTAGCTTATGGAGCTCTAGGAATTTCGGAAGCTATGGGGAAGATGGCTGAATTTTGGCTTTCTTTTTCCCTTTTTATTAAGTTTATAAACAAATGACCAAAATGCCCCTACTTACAAAACTTCCAATTTTTTCTATGCATGCCCATTTTTGTCCAAAAACTAAAAACTGGGCAAATTGCTATCTAAGTCCTTCTAATTTATAATTCAAAGCAATTTCATGCAAATTGCTTCTAGAACCCAAGTTGTGCAATTTATTCAATTTGGTCCCTAATTTCCAATTGGACACCTTATATTTATAATTTCTTCATGATACTTTAACACATGTTTATTTTCATATCCTAGAACTCATCATAATCATAAATCAAATATTAACGTCGGCTTTGTGGTCCCAAAACCACTATTCTAACTAGGTCCTATTTCAAGATGTTACATTAATAAAAAATTCAAATATTAAAAATTAGAAAAAAATATAAAAATCGTAAAAAATATAAAAAATTGTAAAATTTTATAAAATTTGTAAAAATTTATAAAATATATAGAAATATAAAATAATTTTAAAATTTTATAAATTAGTAAGAAAATTATAAAAAAATTAAAGAAATATAAATTTCGTAAAAAAATTATAAAAATTATTGTACCAAAAGGAGCATTTTATAATTTTTCTAAAACTTTTATTGATTTTATTTTTTTTTATCATTTTTCACCATATGTCATACTATTTAATACACATGATGACTTTAATTGAAAAAAAAACTAGGGTCATTAATTTTTTTATGATTTTTGTAAAATTTTACATTTTTTATTTTTTTACGATTTTTATAAAAAAATTTATAATTTCCAATAAATTTTAAATTTTTATTAAAATTTAATAATTTTTCTAAAATTTATTATTTTTTATTTTTTATAACATTTTCTAATTTTTAATAAAAGGAGGGGCTTAATTGTTTTTTTGAAAAATTTTGAGGGTCTTTTTTATGCATTTTAAAAGTTTAAGTATCCAATTGAGTGCAAAAAAAAAAAACAAGGGCTTAATTGTTTTTTTTGAAGAAGTTTAAGTGTCTTTTTGATTCATTTTGAAAGTTCAAATATTCAATTGAGTGCAAAAAGAAAAAGGAGAGACTTAATTGCTTCTTCTTCTTTTTTTAAATTTGAGGAATTTTTACATCCTTAAACCTTCTTTTTTATTATTGTTACGTTGCCTATGCATGTATTATTATTATTATTATTATTATTATTATTATTATTATTATTATTATTATTATTATTATTATTATTATTGTGTATGTTCAATTTTATTTGACATTATATATTTTTACAGCATATTTAATTTAATTAATCTTTAAATGTATTAGATAACCATTCTTGATCTAATTTCTTTCAAGAATAATTCCTTTGACTTACTATTAAAAAAATTTTAAATTGTATGTAATTTTTTGCATATAAAAACACATAAGAATACGAAATAAAGTAAACCTTTTTCGAATGTTGATGCCCTGATTGATTCATAGCAAAGCAGCACGTAGAAGGAAGATGAAATAAAAATGCTAAATGATTTAAAACATTTAATGTAGTTTTTTAATCAATATGTTAATGTTAGAAAATATCATACACCTAATATTATTTTGCTTCCATTTTTCTTTTAAAACATTTAATGTAATATAATTAATTGCTTTAATTGATTGCAATGGATATAAAAAATTCAATACATTAACTTCCCTTAGTTTGAAAATATATATTTTTAAATGAAAATTTTATTTAAACATATTATTAAAAAATATATAGTAATTGCACCAAGAACAATATAGTAATTAAAAATAAATTAAATTAAAACTTAAATAATTTAATATTATTCATTTAATTTCTAAAAAATATAAATAATTTAATATACATGGAAATTAACTCAAAATAATAATAAAAATATCTAAAATCATTATTTAAAAATTAAATTAAACCATAATCAATTTAATAAATCAAAACACTTTGATATACATAGATTAAGCAACATATTAAAAATAAAAAATTGATGGTGATAATGGATTAAATTAGGAAAATTGTTACACATATTTATTTAAAGAAAAATATATATAATACCGTGTTTTAAAATTTTTAATCATATTATTTGTAAAATTTCAATTTTCAAAAAAAATAATTATAAATAATTTAATTAATACATGTAACATACAATATAAAAAACTAGTACTAATTATTAGACTTAATTTAAAACAAATATCAAAATATTTCATATAATTACTTCAATATTTTATATTTATTTGTTTATATTTTTAAGTGATTTACTCTTAATATGTATGTTCAACTATTTAATAAATTTATTTAATTTAACAATTTAATATATTTACTCTTTAATTTTATTTCCATATATTACAGGTTTTTCCCTTAACCTATGTTTCTAGTTTTTCAAAACTTTCATAGTATTATAAGTTGAAAATCATTATTTTTTATTTTATTTTATATGAGTTACCACCATTAATTTTTAGTGTTATCGAATTTTTTTTTCACATTTTTAATAGGATAAAAATTAATTTTATAGAGTAACTTTGATCCAATGTGTAATTTGATACATGAACTTTGATTTGGTGCAATTATACAAATGAAACTTGAATTATGGTTCATATGTATATATGAAACTTTGATTTTAATTCGATTGTAACATTTAGGGGGCAATTGGTTCGCCAAATCTTAGATTACATTCCTTAATAGGATTATGAGAATGTAAGATTATCGTGTTTGGTTCATTTGGTTGGAATATAAGATTCAGGTATTTGGTTGATGAAATGTGAGATTACCTAAAAGTAAATTTTATTAAATTGTTCTTGTTATAAAATTTTTATTTTTTGTTATACCACAAAATATAGGGGGTTAATTAAAATAAATAACCAAGAAATGACATTGGTCTGATGGTTAAGTAGTTAGTGCACTCCTTAAAGGTCGTAGGTCTTATCCATTCCTCTCATTTCTTTTCTTTTCAATTTCAGCAAACTAGGGTGGAAATAACACTAAAATGAATATCATTTGTAATAGATATTTAACAAGAGTGGGTAGTAGCCTAATGGTTAAGCATTTACTCCTTTCCCTTGCTTAGTATTTTGCAAGTCATGCTCTTCTCCTCCATTTTATTTTAAATTTTGGCCAAAATTGGGTAATTTAGGCAATCCCTTAAGATTTGAAAACCCTAAGTATTTAGTCCCTCTTTTCCTAATTACTCTAGGATTTTGATTTCTTTTTCTATTTTAAATTGAATTCTCCCTCTTTTCCCTATATCTTCACATATCTCTTTTTCATCCTCTTCTTTACATCAAATTTTCTCTCCATTGTTGAAATTATTTTTTCTTTTGATATCAAATCAATCTCTAATAAATTGATTCCCTACCGAATTTTGAAATTCTATGTGACAACCTCCATAATTCATCAAGTGCGGTAAGTACACTCGATCTAAAGTTTAGGACCCCAAATTTCACAAGATTTCAATCTGATATTGATCTTTCAAATCAGTTAGTCAATCTTTCAGGGTTCTTGACGAATCTTTCATTAATATTGTTGAATCTTGATAAATCTTAGAAAACAAACGTTAAATCTTGAATAATTGTCATTTGAAGAACCCAATTTAGGTATCACGGATCAGATTTGAACGTGAGGAACATCACTCGAGATCCCAGTGACAAGTGTGTGTTCTTTTACAAGTGAATCGGGGTAAAATCGTGCCTAAAATAGGGCCACACAGGCATGTGGGCCCCTCGTATGGACCACAGAACACTTCACATGATCATGTCCCCTTGAAACCCTAGGTTATTTCAATTCTCACACGGCCTAGGACCCTCCACACGGTCATAACTCCCTTGTAGGTTGATTTTACAAATACCACACGGTTACAGTCTATCACACGACCTAGCCACACGGTTGTGTATCCGCTTTACATAGTCTAGGGCTTTCCACACAGTCGTGTGTCACCTATTTCTCAGATTTTACAGTTTTACCCAAAAATTTTAGGATTAGATCAGTTTAGTCCCTGAATAATTTCTAAACTATTTTTAGTGCTCTAATTTATTTAATTGAGCCCTTGATAATATGAATTATATTAGAATCCATGATTTGATGGACAAATTTAATATGAAATCTATATATATATTTGCATGAACTGTGAACAATACATATGTTTATTGTTTTAGAGTTTGTGATTATATGTTTAGTATGCATTATGTTACCGTTAAACTGAACACTTAATAAGCATGACTTTTGCTACTGAGTTGATCTGTTATAAGCATATTATTTACTACTATATTGAACTATTATAAGCATATTATTTACTACTATATTGTTTTTTAAAAGCATAATTAAATGTTAATGTATTGATCTGTTTTTAGCTTGAGCTAATACATTGCATGGGGTGGGATGATATGTACGGACAAAGAAGTGGCAGTTTGTCTGCAAATTTGTTGTGCGCCCACAGCTCAGTGGCAGTATTTATCCTTTAACTACAAATATGTTGTACATCCATAATCCATCAGCAGCTTTTACTTGCAAATATGTTGTGCATCTACAGCCTAGTAGCAGATTTTATCTGCGATATTTTGCTATGCACCCACAGTCTAACGAAAGATTTTATCTACGAAACCAGTGGTGGTCAAACCACAACCTGGTATGTAGTTGGTTGGAGTTTAGGGGAACTCCCATTATGGTGTGTAGTGATGGGATAGGATCTTTTCTGTTAAACTAAAACTGTATGGCATTCATAAAGTATGTGCATACAAATTGGATTTTTCTAAAATGACATATATATATGTATACATTGATTGAAGTGATCTGAAATATCGGTATTCTGAAATTGCTATTGTGTACTGTTCTATACATGGTGTTTCTGTATACTTAGCGTTTGCATTGGTTTACTTGTGATAGAATGCACACTGAGCTTCATAGATCACTCCATTTTTATTTCCATCTCTATAGATAACCCACCAGGTTAAGACACAGACATGAACTCGGAGGGACTGGGCTCGGTTTTGTTTTTATTAAATATTTTAGATTTATCATTTGATACTTTCGTTATTCAAAGACTATAATGTTTTAATTTCAATTTGTGGCATGAGACTTAGGAATTTGGTTTAAAAAGCATGCAGGAGATTTAATTTAATTTAATTTTAGGATACTGAAATATGGTTTTAAACTATTTATGCATATAATTTGATTAAATCTAAATTGAATATCACTTTTCTGCTGCTAGATTGTATATAAAATTTGACTAATAAATAAAATAGAAATTAACTAAGTTTTCAATGGTAATCACTTTTTTTCAAGAAAAATATTAAATTAATCATATTTTTGTCCACTCAGGAATTTTTCTAAGAATAAGTTAAATTTTCTTCTAAATATAAATAAATGTTTTAAATTAATTGTTTTATAAATTTTGATTGCTACTAGGTCATTTTGATGGCCGATGTAATCTCTCGAATTTGCATTTAACGTCTAGGCTAGGTTGGAGAGGTTACATTTGGTGGTATCAGAGCCTAAATTTTTTAAACTTGGACTGTGAAAATTTGATTGAGTCTGCCTGCATGCATAAAAAGGGTAGTTTGGGAAAAACCATGCCACAAATTTTTTAGAAATTGGTTTTCTGCAAGAAATTGAATCCGAGACTCCGATGCCTTTCCCACTGTAGTTACTATTATTATTGACACTTTAGATAAAATGAAATCCTATAGACTATAGATATATTGTAGCTAATGCTTGAACATTTATGTGAAAACTGTAGATATATTTAGATTTTTAAAACTTTCGAGAGCATAATGAATACACAAGGTAGACGTGGTAGGGGTAGGTCGCGTAGGGTTGCACCTATAGAGCTACACCTGTAGAGTTGCCCTTTCACATCCCAAAAACCAAGTTAGAATAATTGAGTTTGTGAAAATTGAAAGTGGTCACGTCCCGATTTATAAGGTTATCTTTGAGCATTTATAAATTGAGGGTTTGAAACGAATATCGAAATTGGGGTCATAAATAATTAATTAAAGTATTAAAATAATATAATATGGTATTATTATATTAATTAATCTAAAACGAAACTTGATTACGAGGTTTAATTTGAAAATAGTGTGTTTTAATTGAATTAGGACCTAATTAAAAAATGGGTAAAATGAATTAAAATATTAGTAATAAGACTTGACTATGAGTATTAATTATTGTATATAAATTCAAATAGGAATGTGTTAAAAACTATAAAGTTAAAAAAGTTAATAAAATTTTTTTGAGTAAATGTATAAGCTAATAAAAAATATATAAAGTTGAGCAAGAAATAAATATATACAAATAAGAAATAAAATTAAACAAGAACTGAGCCTTAGGCTTGGTAGTTAAGTGTTGTTCTGCCATCCTAGAGGTTCTATGTTCAAGCTTTCTTCTCCTATTTATATTCCTTTTATTTTCAGCAACCCAAGATAAAAGCCACACTAAAATAAATATTATTTGAGGTAAAAACTGCACAAGAAATAGGCTTAGGCTTAATGGTTAGCATACTAGTTTCCTTCCTAATTGACCTAGGTTTGAATCTTTTTTTCCCTTTTTAGTTCATAATTTCACCAAAGACACTCCAAACATTAAAATATGTAAAATTAAGTGTAAAAATTAAGCAAGAATGAATAACAAGATCAATGGTAAGGTATTAGTTCCCTCTAGGAACATGAGTTTGAGCCTCCTCCTCCTTCCTTATTATTTTAATTTCAAAATTTCAACAAAATATTGAAAAAATTATCGAAGATGCCCTTAGGGTTTACAAACCCTAAGAATTGACCCAATTCTTTCCTAATTAAAATTCATATATTACTCCTTCCCAAAATTCCAATAGAATTAGAATTCTACCAACTTTTTATCTTCTTTTCCTAATTAGAATTTCAGTTTGCCCCTTTCCAAATCTTAATAGAATTTGCCCTCCATTCTTCTATTTATTCTCCCTCTTTTTTTCCACCATCTTCTTTGCAAAATATTTTCTCTCCATTATTGAAATTATTTTTTCTTTCCATATCGAATCAATCCCCGATAAATCGATTCTCTGCCAATTGTTGAACTCTTCATTAATAGCCTCCGTAAATTCATCAAGCTCAGTAAGTACATCTCGGTTCAAAGTTTAGATCCTAAATTTTCATAATATTTCTAATCGAAATTAATCTTTCATTCGATCTAATTAATCTTAATAGTTTCTTGTCACATCTCTCAAAAACCTTGATTTATCTGGAAATCCATCATGAATTTTTGTGTAAATGTCATTTGAAAGACTCAATTTAGGTACCCCAGACTAGATCTAAGCACAAAGAATGGTGTTCGAGATTTTGGAGTTAGGTGTGTGTTATTTTACAAGTGAATCAGCGTAAAACAATGTCTAGATAGGACCACACGACCCTTCACACGACCATGTTCCCCAGAAACCCTAGGTTTTTCAATTCTCACACGATCTAAGACTCTCCACACGGCCTACCACACGGTCGTGTCTTCCCTATAGGTTGATATTGCAAATATCAAATGGCCATAATTTGTCACACGGCTTAACCACACGGCCAGGGCTTCCCACACGGTCCGGTCACACTGTCGTGTATATCCTATTTTTCAAATTTTATAGTTTTGCCACTATTTTTTAGATTTTATAATTTTTGCCCTAATTTTTAAATTTTATAGTTTTGCCTCTATTTTCAAATTTTACAGTTTTTCCCCTATTTTACAAATTTTTCATATTAGACCTTGAATAGGTTCCAAACTATTTTTAGTGAATTAAAACATATAATTAGGTCCATGATAGTACAAATTATGTTAGAATATCTGATTTGATTGACTGAATTAATATGATAGTGATATATATTTGCATGAATTATGAACAACACATATGTCTATTGTAATTGTAGTTGTGACTGTACGTATAGTATAGCTTATACCGTTAAACCAGTCGCATAGAAAGCATGACTTCAATTACTGAGTTGATTTATAACAAGCATATTAATTGTTGCTGAATTGAATTGTTATGAGCATATCGTTTGCCACAGCATTGTTTCGTTAAGGGTATATTAAATGCTATTGTATTGACCTATTTTGAGTATTCCATATTGCATTGCATGGGATGGGACGATATGTACGGAGGAAGATCTGACAATTTATTTGCAAAATAAAAATGGCTATACAAGTTACAGCCATGCAGCAACTCTCATCTGCAAACCGCTGTGAATCTATAGCCAGAGTCAGATTCCATTTGTAGGGTATTGTTGTGAATCCACATCCAAAGGCAGAGTACTTGTTGTGTACCCACAACCGAAAGTAGATTCCATTTGCAAGATTTCATTGTGTATCCATATCCATGTGACAGCTCTCATTTGCAAATATTGTTGTATGATCGCAACTTATGGCAGTTGTCATTTGTGAACCAGTAGTGGTTTAACCACAAATCTGGTGTGTTGGTGGATGGAGTTCTAAGGAACTCTTATTGTGGTGTGTTGTGGTGGGGTGGGACATTTTCTGTTAAACCGAAACTGTATGACATTCATGAAAAATTTGCATATAAAATTGAGAATTTCTAAGATGATACATATATACATATGTACATTGTTGAAAGATCTAAAATGTTGATATGTTGAAATTGTTATTGTGAATTATTTTATGAATAGTATTTCTGTATGACAAATTGTTGCACTGATTATTCCTGTGCTGAGTTGATCTGAAATAACGATATTTTGAATTGTCATTCATTTGTTATTACTCTGAATTCTGAGATAGTGAATTGAAGTGTTTTATGTGAAAAACTGTCAAACTAAAGTGCTTTATGAATGTGTTTATTCAAAAAATTACTAAATTCATGTGCCTTGTCTACAGTTTGCACTGATTTTGCTTGCGACGAAACCCACACTAAGCTTCATAGCTTACCCCTTTTTATTTTTCATCATTTTAAATAACCCACCAAGTTAGGACACGGACACGGACGTGACATCAGAAGGGTCTCAACTCGGTTTAATTTACTGAAATATTTTTGGTTTATTATTTGATATTTTTATTATTATTCAGAGACTATATTGTTTTAATTTCAATCTATGGCATAGGACTCAAGAATTGGATTTAAAAAGCATGCATGTCATTTAATTATTTTAGGATACTGAAATACAACATTTAATTATTTATGCATCAGAGTATTGGATGGAGTCGACGAAAAGGATTTTGGAGGATTTAGACTATACTCCAAAGTAGAAGTTGAAGGCACTATGCTCTTGCTTAGGGAAGAGGCCTATCGTTGGTGGCAGTCTGCTGTAAGGAACACACAGACTGATTGTATTAACTGGGAATATTTCCAAGGGGCCTTCCAAAAGAAGTATGTGGGCACTAGGCATGTGGAATCCCACAGACTCGAGTTCATCGAGTTAAAATAGAAAGATAAGACTGTGTCGAAATATGAGGTTGAATTTCTAAGACTCAACAGCTATGCCTAAGGAATGGTCGCCATAGAGCAAGACAAGTGCGTGAGATTCGAAAATGGGTTACAATTCGACCTCAAAATTTAGGTTGCTTCACACTAGGAATGGGTGTTTGAAAACCTTGTAAAGAAAGTCATAATTGTGAAGGAGATCAAACAAGTAGAACTTGAAAAATGAAAGAGTAAGGTCCTGGTTAAGAGAGATTCTGGTTCCACTTATTCGGATTCTCGTCCTATAAAATGTGCCAAGGAGATTAGACCACAACAAAGGGTAGTTGTAGCTAATTCTGAGGATAAAATTTATAATTGTATGTATTGCGGTAAGTGCCACCCAGGTGAGTGTTAGAAGAAGTTGGGTGCTTATCTAAAGTGTGGGTCGACAGAGCATATGGTAAGAGATTGCCCTCATCGAAGTGAGTAAGCACAAGCTCTACCCACAATCAAGCTCAAAACCAAATATCGAGTTAGTTACCTCCAAGGGGCTGAGGTCAAAATAGAACCACAAATACTATAGCAACCAATGTGAACCAAACTGAGGCTAGACATCCCACTCTTATTTATGTCATTAGAGGTCATGAGGACAGAGATGCATCTAATACCATCACAGGTATTTTGCCCTAATTGACATAAGATCCAAGGGATTTTGCCCTTTGGAAACAGTTAGTACCTCATTTTATTACTATTGAGTAAATTGACTATCATTATTAGAGATTATTTTATAAAATAATCATATGTAGATTTCAACAACTGTACAAATGAAATTATGAACATAAATTTGTATTTCTGAGCTTAAATTTAGCAAAGTGGCAAAGCTATATTAGGTAATAGAAATTTTACATTCATCCACATGTCATAATATTATGGTGCCAAATGGAAGAATTGTACCAATGTCACGTAAACTTCCTAAAATGTAACTTAAAATTGTTTTAGTATATATATGATTTTAATAACATTTAAATTATTAATAGTTTAAAATATCACCAATGCAAATTATAATCAAATAAAAAATTAAATGTACTAATTGATGGATTTTTAGATTCTACAAGTAGGGTTAAGATAATGATAAGTGTCCAATATGGTATAATAAATTATTAAAAAGAATTGAGATACATGACAAAATTTTAACTCTACTTATGTAGTTAAAAAAGTACACTACTAGTGTATCAAATATTAACCCTTAGGGGATGTTTGGTTCAAGGTAATGGCTATGCCATTACAAGCCTATTACAAGCCTATTCTGCAGGTCCACACAAACAGATGTTTGGTTCAATGAAATACCCTATTATGGGTGTATTCTATTCCAGACTTAAGTAGAGATATTTGGTGATTTCTATTCCCTCCCCTCTTCACCGTTTACTCATTCGTTGCTTGAAGAACCCTATCTTACCCTCACCAAATTTTCACCTCAAAAACACTCAAATGGCAGCCATTTCTTGCTTCCTTCGACTTAGGCACTCCTCCCCTAGATCCAATGTCAGGTAAACATTTTTCCTTCCGTTGTTCCTTTCATTTTTCTGTCTGTCATTTTTTTCTTACCCACAATTTTTTTCTACCTCTTTGTGTTACTGCTTCCTTCACCATCATCTTTGATATTTTTTTAACAAACAAAGTCTCTAAAATCTTGGATCTGAATTTTTATTCTACTAGGCTTTCGGTGAGTTTACCATTTCTACCTCTTCTTTGATTTTATTTTTCATGTAAATTAAAACCCCATTTTGTTAAAATTTATGTTTTGGCTGTAAATGAGAAGTTCAATTTTGATGATCAAGATCTTTCCTTTCCTAGTAATTTATGTTTTGGTTTTGTTGAATTAAATACCTAAAGTCTTAATCTTTTTGAGAATCTGTTGAATTGCTTGTTTGGTATGTTGAGAAATGATAGAAAATTTAATTGTTTGTATGATTAAAGGAAATTTTTATAATTTGATAGTTAATTTTTTATATGATCTGACTCTGAGATTGCAGCCAATGTAGGCTGGTTTTTTTTAATCATTTATGATTTGTATTGATAACATTTGGATCAACAAATTTCCCATCCTCACTACTTTCCATACCTAAATGAGTGACCTATTTAAAAGCTAAACAATCAAACCGGTGATGGTGATTCCAATGAAACAAATCAACCCCTAAAGTGGAATATAAATCATTTCCACAAACAAAAGGTAAACAAAAGAATCAACCCAAAAAAAATCTATTCTATAATAAGCAGTACCAATTATGAACTAAAACAAGATAAATCAACGCTTACCCACTTCAATTATAAGAACAATGATTGATTCCCAAAATCTAGCTTTTGCTTTTTAGCTCACTTTCCAAATCGTTTTTTCCCAAGTTTTCTGAATGACATGTTAAGCAAAACAAAAATAATTGTTTGTATTATTAAAGGAAATTTTTGTAATTTGATAGTGAATTGTTTGTATGATCTGACTATGAGATTGCAGCCAATGTGAGCTGGTTTTTTTAATCATTGATGATTTGTATTGATAACATTTGACTTGAAGAGGCTTTGTTTATTTTGTGTGCACCATCAATGGAATTAATACGTCAATTTTGATCCACTGGTTGGCCTCAATACATTGCTGTTTGTTTTTGAGATGTTTCCTTATCTACCTATCATTTGTTTTTGCAGATGTTTTTAATATTTGGCTATTTGTATTTTATTTGGTTTCCCTTGTAGATTAGATATGATATTCTTTCTTGAATTTTTTAATTTAAAATAGGGTTATATGCTTATGAGAGTTACTCTTCTTGAGCATCGTGTTTTCAACAGTGACTCAATTTTAGTTTATACATGTATATTTTGTTAATATATTATTGCTATTAACAGTAAGGGTTGTTGCTGTTTAATACTATTGTTGTTCGTTTTTTGACCATGTAATCTTATGAAACTTGTATTTCTAGTATGATATACTTTAAACCATTTCCTAAATTAATTTTTTCCATGTTTTATTGTTGTGTGTTTACACTACTTGTTTGAATCATTTTAGTTTAGGCATATGCTAAATGAGTATGCTTTAATTGTTTAACCTTATATAATATTATTTGTTCATTTTTTGTTTTATTAGTTTTATGTTTTCCATTCATTTTTATGATAAACGGTGAAGGGTTGAAGGAGCAATGAGAGCAGTAGCAGTTTAGACTTTTTTCAATTTTTGTTCATCAACTAATGCATTTTTCTTTGTTTTTTTTTTTAATTTTTTATTTGGATTTTTTAGTTGGAAATGATCATTAGGTTAATTTTAAGTTTTAAAAGATTTAGGTGTTGATTTTTTTTTATTTTGGGCCAGGATAATTTAACTCAATATATTTACAAGTATAGTATATTTTTGTGATTGTGAAAAAAGGTTCTAGGAAAGTTTTTGGAATGGTTTGTGTGTTAAATGTGTATCCTCTTGAAATAATGGAATGATTTGTGTGTTTTAGCTAAAGGAGTGATTGAAGGTAGCAACAAGAAGGGAAAAGATATCGCTTAAGGGTGTGTTAAGGTAACAATATCCTGTCAATGTCATTGTTGTAAGTTGATTATGTATTCAACTTTGGAAAGATGAAATTTGTTAATGGAAAATGAGGCTGTTAAGGTAAAGAGCAGCACACCAAAGTATAAAGCAAAACCACAATAATTACCCTTTTAATGGAATTGAGTTAATACCACTTTTATTTAATATATTTTAAATTTGACTTTGGCATGAACAAAATAGACTAGTTACCCTTTTAATGGATTAATAAAATATAATAAAAATATATAATTATTTACTTGGACCAACGAAAAGAATATTTATAATAATTTTAAATTCAATTTATTTATAAAAAAATAGTATTTTAATCTATGGTTTAAATGATATGTTTTGTTTATCAAAATTGGATCAAATTGATGAATTGAATTGATTCAATGGGTATTATAAAATCGAAAAAAAATAAATTAATAAAAAATTAATTGATCTAGGTTAAAATTTGATTAAAAACTGTTTGATTAAAATTTAAGTTAATTTAAATATTTAATTTTGTTGTTATAATTTATAAAATGAATGCATATGTTAATATTATTAATTTATGTTTATCAATTTATTATTTTTACAAATTTCAAAATTTTTTTGAAATAAAAATATTTTGAAGTTTTTACTTTACAATGATTGAACTAATTATTTAATCATCTTTACACTCTGATCTGTTATTCATTTTTTTTAATTTAAACACACGCAAAAAATATAACTTAAGATGCGATAAAAAAAAATAGAAAATCTATCATTCGCAAGTTGTATTAAAGGCAGACCTAACCACTTTTAAACACTCAAAAAAAATAGATAAAAATTATAGAAATAAAAAAGATATAAATTATAAAAAAAATATAATAATATATAATAGAAAACAAATCGAATAGAGGTATAAGAAATAATGTAATGTGGGAAAGGACGTGAATGACAAGAAGATTTCAATAAAGAAAAATTCTACTCACTTTATAAAGAAAATCATAAATAGTAGTGACTCATATAACGTGAACAATTCATCATAAACGTGACAAAAAAGCAATGACTCCATCACTCTTTTTTTTTTTTTTTTGGAAGGAAAAAGAAAATGGATGTATTTAATTTTTATAATAATAACTTAATAACTCTTTTCCTATTACTTATAATAATTTTATTTTTATATACAATAAAAAAATAATTATATTTTTAGAAATATTATTTTATTATAAAATTTAGACAAAAATAATATAATCTCGACAGATATAAAAATTGGTCAACAATTAACTTCTCCTTTCTCTCTCCCCCCAAAACAAGAAGAGAAGGGAAGAGCACCCAAGGTTTCATTATGTTTATGGTGTGCTTGACTTTGACAAATACCCAAAGTACTCTTTAAGATTTTCAAACCAAACCGAGAAGGAAAGAGAAATTATTTTTTTGATGGGCACATTCTTCATGTTTCTTACTGTATACCAGTAACCAAATTGAGTTAATAAAAAATAAAAGAAAATAAGAACTTATTTAAATATCTTTTTTAGTTTAAGTGAAATGTTATATTAAGTTGAGCCCTTTTTATTTAACTATTCAGTATATACCTTATAAAAAAGTAATATATTCAATTATTTCTTTTCTTTTCCCACAAAAATTATTAAATTTATATTATTTTTTTCCTTTTACTAATTTTAACTACTCAAACAAAATAATATATCTTTTTCTATTCACGATTATTAATTCAAATATAACATTAGTTAATTACAATGAGAGGATGAATACAAGCTTTTTAAAAGGTAAATTAAAGATCGCATTTTTAAAAAGTTTCATATAATATATGTATATTTCTGTAAAATTGGAAATTATGTAATTTGGATGTGAATGTATTTTAAGTTTAGATGTTCATCATTAATTTTTCTTTTAAAACAACTATAATTTTTGTTCAACACATTATTATTTACTAAATAAAGAGTCGTTTTTGTTTAATGAAATTTGATAAAGAAATTAATTTCAAGTTTTTTACTTGCAAAGATAGTTGTAATTTCTATTTGTGCTTTGCAAAATATCTTAATATGTATTGTTCATTTTTCTTTGACAGTGTGTTATTGCTCCCTCTTCTTCTTTGGCTTGCTTGATTGCTTCCTCCACCCACAGTTGAGCTTCTTGTATTCACCGAACCACTATAAGTTCTTTGGAAATTAAATTCTTTGATTTTGTTTTACTTCTATTGAAATTAGTATTGAAGAAATGTGACCCTTTTACTATGATTTGAAGATATGTAACACTTTAATATCTTGCAATAATGGCTCGTCTACCTTTAATAGTACAGAGTGAGAGGCGTAAAAGAATTGGTCTTGCATTAATAGTATGATTGCAAACGTGTACAATTGCAAGTTGGTTCTTTGTCACATTGGGTTCCATTCATAGCCTACATACTTATAGACTAATGATTAGATCATATATTTTAGATTTTTATGCAAAACAAGATTATGTAAAAAGACTTGTATATGCTAGTGACGAGACTTGTATTGAACAAGTTAGGATGAATAGAATTACCTTTTTTAAACTATGTAAGATGTTACAAACTTTAGGGGGATTGAAGTCATTAAGGAACATGCTTGTTAATGAGCAAGTGGCAATGTTTTTACATATCATTTCTCATCACCTTAAAAATCGAGTTATCAAGCATAACTTTAATAGGTCCGGGGAAACCATTAGCAGATCATTTCACAATGTTTTTAATACTGTCATACGCTTACAAGATGTGTTATTTAAAAAGGCAAAGCTAATTACAGCTAATTCTACATACCCAAGGTGGAAATGATTTAAGGTATTGGACTGAATTCCATATATAGCTCGTACATAATTTAGCTGATTTAGATTTAAATATAGTATCCTAACCCGAGGTTTTATACATGTGATGTAGAATTAATTAGGTGCTTTAGATGGAACCCACCCAACAGTTGATAAACCTAGATATCGAACGTGAAAAAGTGACATAACAACAAATGTTAGGAGTTTGTATACCTTATATGCATTTTGTTTATGTTCTTCTTGGTTGGGAAGGTTTTGTTGCTGATGGACGGGTTCTTTGAGATGCCATTAGTAGGAGACATGGACTAAAAGTTCCTCATGGTAAAGTGCAAAATTAGAGGAATTTGAATTAATTTATAATACCATACTTTTTTGGGGGGAAATTAACCATGATAAATAGTTTTTTTTTATAGGTTGTTATTATCTAGTTGATGTTGGATACACAAACTGTGAGGGATTTCTTGAGCATTTTAGAGGACAAAGATATTATTTGAACGAGTGGCGAGAGGGTTACTAGCCAAGTGCTCTGGAAGAATTTTTCAATATGAAACTTGCTTCAGCACGTAATGTTATTGAAAGATGCTTTGGGTTATTAAAACTTAAATGAGGAATACTTAGGAGTCCATCATTCTATCCTATGAGAGTGCACAATAGAATCATTATTGTATGTTATTTGCTCCATAATTTTATTCGAACCTATATAAGTCTTGATCCTATTGAAGTGGAGTTGGGAGAAGGATTACCTAGTAATTTGATAGATGATGATGAACTGAATATCATAAATATTCATCTATCGGATGCATGGGCTACTTGGAGGATGAAACTAGCCAATCAAATGTTCGATAAATGGCAAGCATCTAGAAATTAGTTAGGTTTAGGGTAAAAATAGTAAACATTAATTTGTTTATGTTATTTCATGTATTTAGTTTATGATACTTTGGTGGTGTTTGAATTGTTTTTTGTATTGTACTAGACTTGTTGAATTATAATTTATTTTCTTTTGATTCATCATGTGCTATAATTTTATAAAGTGATGACTTTTTGATTCATAATATTAAACTTAATTTTAATTTGCATTTTTTCTTAAGAAAGTTATGTCAGGTTTTTCACAATCAAGTGCTTCTTTCCAAAATTCTCGAGGAACCAAAAGGAAATGGGTTCCAGAAGAAGATGATTCGTTAGTTGCCTGTATGGAACCTTTAATGTAGATACGGGATTCAAAGCCGGTTATTTAAATGAGCTGGAAAAAAATGTTAGAAAAAGTTTTACCCCATGCTATATTGAAGGCTAAACCTAATTTTGAATCAAGGATTAGGACATTGAAAAGGGATTGGGCAATCGTTTATGACATGCTTAGTGGAAAAAACAATAGCGACTTTGGTTGGGACGAGCATAGGCAAATTGCTATTGCTGAAGATGCTGTGTGGAACTCATATATAAATGTAAGAATTATTTCAAGTCTTTATTATCTTGTTTTGACTAAACTTATATCTAATATGGATTCCTCATTTTTTATAGAGTCATAAAGAAGCAGGTTAATTCAAACATCGTAGTTTCCCTTATTATTTACTGACATCTATACAAAAGATCGAGCCACTGGGAAATATGCTCAAACAGTCGTTGATATTATTAAAGAAATAGATGTTGAGGATGTAGCTACTACAAATACTCATGAAGAAAGAAACGATTTCCTTGGATGTGAAATTGATGTTTCTTTGGATGACATGGATCTTTCAGCTATACAACTACAATCACCTAAAAACCAAGGTGATTCCACATTTTCAAGGAAGAAAACAAAGATTTCTGATGCAAGTGATCATATTTCTTCTACTTCATTTACTGATGCTGCCACTTTATTGGCGAAAAACATACGGATCGTTGGCATTGAAATCAGTAGGAGTATTGCCTCCGAAGTGCTAATTTAAGAAAAGTCAGAAATGACTATTCAAGAAAGTGCTCTAAAATTATATCCAACATTATGTGAAGTAGAACGTTTAACAGAGGATGAGCGTTATTGCGCGTTGAGCAAAATTCCAAACCATCCAACGCAAATGCTCGTTTTCTTTAGTTTACCTTCTTCAGTGCGATTGGAATGAGTCAGAAGATTTATTACTAACCCTTAAAAATCATGGTTGTGTTGATGATATTTTGACAATTTTTTGTGTTTGTAATATTTGGATGGTATAATGACATGATAGAATGTCATTACAATGTTGTAACTTTTTGATGTTGTAAAATTTAACATATGGATTACGACATATAAGCTAATGAAATCATGTACCTTTTTGTTAATATATGATTATTATGTTTGGATGTGAAATATAATTCTCAAGCTATTTATTACTTCTAATATTTTATTTTTTATTGTAGAATGATTAAATTATTTGTTTCACTAATGATATTTTAGCACATTAAATATGTATTGCAGTTTAAAAATAATAAAGTAGGTTATATATTATTTTTATAATATTATATATTATGATTTTTTAATTTATATAATAATAATTATGTTAAAATATGATTAAATTATTTATTATTTTTTAATAAAATATATTTAACAATAATTTTATTAAAATTTAATAACAATAACAATAACCATCTACCTAAAAAAATTTCTACTAAGGGTACTTTGGTCATTTAAGTCTTTTTCCTTATACTATTATAACATCTATTCCATTCAACCAAACACAAGAATTCTATTACAGTTCTATTCAATTCCATTCAACCAAACAATTGAATTATTGATTACAGCTCTATTCCATTACAGCTTTATTTCATTACAGCTCTATTCAATTACAACCATATTCCATTATAGTGAACTAAACGTATCTTTAATTCATTATTAACAACATTAAAAAATTATGGGTTAACTATACAAATGGTCACGCAACTATTAACACGTTTTTGTTTTGGTTGTCCAACTATAAAAAAAAAAATCAATTTAGACACTAACGTTAGTATTCTTTTCTGTTTTTGCTCAGCCGTCGTTAAAATGATAATGAAAATAATGACGTGGCTTTTTTCTAACAGGGATCAAAACTTACATAGTCTATCAATTTAATCCTAATTCTAAATAATTCAATAAATTTAAACCGTTCACATTTACAAATTTTATCTATTTGATCCTCAAACACATATATAATTAAAGTATTTAATTTGTCTTTATATTTCACGTAATAACAGCTTTTAATATAACATAATTTATATTATTTGAATTTTTTTTTCTAAATTTTTGAATCTAAAAGGTAATTATATTATGAAGAAAAAATTATTTTTAAATATTAAAAGCTTAATTCCGGAACACATATGATATTCCTAGTTGTACTAATTTGCAGCTTCATGCTACTTGATCTTGGTTTCTTTTGTGGGGGCTTTTTGTTTTTTTCTAGTTGTAAAGTATTACCAGATTTGTTTCGGAAAATGGAAAATACAAAGAGGCAGTGAAATTTTTATTTTTTGGGTTCAAAAACTTTTCATTATTTTATGGAATTTATGTGTTTTATTTTCAATCATAAGTCAAGTTTGGAATCGTATGGGTTTCTCATTTTATTTTTTCTTCCAATTTTAATTTGATTAATAATAAATGTTAAGTTCATTTTTGAGGATAGATCTTAACTTAAAAAATCATTACAACTACCTTATAACTTAAGCGGAGCTTTTTAATTTATTTGGCAACCCTTTTTAAAGGAAATGTTTTACCAAATATAAATATAAAGGCTAACTTTATTTACAACTAGTATTGGTAATTAAATACCGATTGAGTTATAATTTGATTGGTATGGATATTCTTATCAATATTGGAAGATGTGGGTTCAAATGCGCTGAAGCGTATTATGCTCCTATTTATGTATTGAGAAAAGGCTATGTGTAATTCTAGACATTATATCAAAAAAACAAATATGATAAAAACTTATAATAAATTAATGTTTTATAAAAAAAATATATTGGTAATTAGATTTACGATAGGATATTGCGGATAATTTGATAGTAGTCATCGATTGCTCCTAATCTTGATCAGATAACAGAACAGGACGAAGCCATCAGAAGCACATTCACAGGACGAAGCCATCAGAAGTACATTCACACAAGCGGTTCACTTTTATCGATATTTTGTTGATGACATACATTTAACTTACATTTGTTATGAATTAATTGTTAAACTATGTTTATATTTTTGTTTGACATAAATTGCATACTGTGTTAATTGTTGGTTTAATATATTTTATTCCGTATTGATTGCCTTTAATTATTTGTGAAAATATTTCAAAAATTAGATAAATATAATAATAAATATAGCAATATAATAATTTCAGCAATCATATAACGAGGATTCTTGTAAAATTGCTGTTCGATAACAAATTAGCGGCATTTCTATGGCAACAAATGCTGCTAAATATGTATAATTAGGTGTAGGAAAGTACCGCTAAATGGTAGAAGTGTGTAGTTGTTATTTATGAACATTTAATTAATGAGTAAACGCTTATGTATATGTACAATTAGCGGTGTTTCAACACTAAATGCCGCTAATGTGTAGGAGACATGCATAATTTATTTATGAAGATTTGGAGGCATTCACCTGGGAAAACGCCACTAGTTTTCCCAATATTAATATTAGTTATAACCGCTATATCCTTGATTTGTTATAGTGTCTTGAAATGGTTAATATTTGATGCATTGATGGTGTATATATATTTTTTTTGGTAAATTACAAGAGGGTAAAGCCCTAACAATAATACGACTAGCGTGATTCAAATTAAGGTCATATCTGAAGCAATAAACACCTTAACTATCAGACCAACAAATGAGGTTTAATAGTGTATCATTTTATACATCATTAGTCAATTAAATGATACTACATCATTAAAAAAGAAGTTCAGCGATTTTAGTTTTAAAATCTTTTTATGATATCATCATTTGCTTTAGTGATGAAGAATAGAATTATACAACGTAAGTGCATCAAATCTTAATTCATTTATGAAAACTCAATTCCCAAAAGCTTCAAACAATGTTACAAAATTCAAATTATTTTCGGATTTTGTTATTGAAATATGGAATTTCCACATTAGAAAAAACAATTTTTAAATTTTTTTTTATGATATATCATCATTTGCTTGAATGATGATAAGTAAAATTATTAAGTGTTATTGCATCAAATATTGATTCATTCTTAAAAACTCAATTCCCAAAAACTTAAAAAAAAAAAGTAAAAGAAAAATCAAATTATTTCCAGATTTTATTGTTGAAATATGGAAATTCCAAATTAAAAAAATCAAAATTTTAAACCCCTTCCTCGTAAAAGATAGAAATCAAAGAAAGAAACGAAATCAAATCTTGAAAATATATATACTAATTTTGTGTATAAATTAAAATATATTAAATTATCTCATGTTTTTTACAAATTTTAGTATATGAGAAATAACTTTAAACATATTATTTCTAAATTAAAAAATGTTAAAATTCACCACTATGAACCTAGCTTGTAAAACCATGACACAAATGTTTTATAATCAAATGCACTCTTACAAATAGTGTTCCTTGAATAAATTAAGTGCTCACAATTCTAGGTACAATAACATATACAAATCTCTCAATTATATTGAGTTTTCGAGACTTATTACCATAGTGAAGATCTATCACAATCCATATTAAACAATAGTCTAACTTGTTGAAAACAATATAATAATCATAAACAAGGTAAATAAGGATTGTTGGCAACTAAGTCTTTAACATTTCAATCCAATCCAATTTCATTGATCTAAGGGATTATATAGATGTGATTCAATTTGATCCTTCAACATGTTTCCGAGTGATATGATCTTCATTGATGGTTTAGATATAATCCACAGTATCAGTACAATCCAAAGATATGGTTCAAAAAACTGTCAATCACCTATATATGGAAAGTAACAAGTTTGTCGCAATGGTTAAGGAAGCAGGCACTTTCTCAAGCACACCTCAGTCATTTCATATTTTTCAACAATATAAAATCAAACTTGGGTCAACTTAAAAGCAAACTTTTAAGCAATCAAGAAACAAATTTAATTCCCTCACAAACTTTATACATATGTATCAATTTATTTCCAAGCACATTAAATTTGACATGCATGATTTATATGAATGAAATATTAAATTCAACGGTTAGACCATTAAAATAGTAATCATACAAGAAGATATAAAAAAGTGTAAAATTACTGTAACATCCCAAAAATCGGGTTAGAAGAAATTGAGTCAACAAAACCAAGAGTGGTTACGTCTTGATTTTGAGTTGGGATTTTGAAGATTTTGCAAAACAAATTGATTTGGTTTAGTGGTTAAGTGTTTAGGAGGTGTGTATGAAGCCTTGTGTTTAAATCTCTACGTAAGCAATGAGGAAATATTTTTATGTTATTCCGTAATTAGTTTTATTTTTTAAAAATTTATTAACTTCCTTTTCCCATGTTCCCAAAACGTTTCCCTTCTCTTTTGTTTTCTTTCTTTTTGTTTTTACTCTTCTTCACTCCAAATTGTACTTTTCTTCTCTTTTGCCTTGTTAAATTGTTGTTTGAATCTTTTTGTATTCGCTACACTAAGTCCCATTGTGCCATTAATCTTCAACCAAATTGTAAGTGTTCTTTATTAAGTTTTATTTGCTTGAATTTGTGATGAACGAAGTTATGTTTCTTTTTGTGTGGATCAAGTTTTTTATTTGCATAAATTTTGTTAGGCGAAGATCTTGAGAGTGATGTGTCCACAGTGATTTAAGTTTCGTGTTTCAGTTTACATGCAAGGTTAAGCATTTAAATTTCGTTTGATATTTTGTGTCGAAGTTCTTCGACATAACTTCGGTTTGGATGCTAATTCAAGTGATTTGATTGGGTTTCATCATTTGATTATGTCAACGTAATGTCTTTTTTATGCCCTGGAATTATCTTTGTTGCTTTTACGTCAAAACCGTGTTAGGTGTGTAACGAAAACCCCAATTTTGCGTTTGGCGAATGCCGAAAACCATGGTTGTCAACATTGCACAACTGTGTGCCATACCGTGTGGTAGGCCCATACGACTATATGTCAGGCCATGTGGTAGACCACGTAACTCACTGTTTTGGAATTAGAGTCACACAGGCCAGAGACATGGGCATGTGTCCAAGCCGTGTGAAGGAATTTTTGGGTCTTGATGTTGGAAGAAAACGGGTTTGGAAACGCGACGGAAAATAAATTTAGGGAAACACCATAGTTTTAATTTTTTTTCCAAAACAAGATCTTGGTTGTGATATCTAAAGTAATAAACACTTGATCAAAATTGTACCTTTTTTATTCATCTAGGACGAGCACTTCGACCGAGTAGTCTTCTCCGCTATCTTCAAGCTCACGTCTACCGAGTGTGGGCTCACTTCGAATCAGAAAATTTTTCATAAAAATTATTAGTGGGTTAATTTTGCAATTTTTCTAAAATTTTGGGTCAAGTTGTAAATCAAAAAAATATCTCTAGAAATTTTCTAGAATAATCTCTTTAGAGAATTTTCTCTCTACAACTTTTTCTTGAATTCAAGTGTGTGTAAATAATGACCAAGGCTCTCTTTATATAGGGAGAGTTTATAGAGTTTAACTATAATTAAATTAAATCACTTTAATAATAAATTAATATAATATTTGTCAAGAAAAATATTAGATTAAATTTAATATTAAATCTTATTAAAATAATAGAAAGTTTATCTAAAAGATAAACATTAAATTTAATTTAATATTAAGATAATCATTTTAATACTAAATTAATAAAATACTATTAAGATAATTATTAAATTTAATTTAATATTAAATTATTAAAATAATATTATTTTTTGAATAATTAATCTGAAATCAAATTCTCTGGTAGAGTCTCAATAGGAGTGTAATCCTTCCACTGCTCAACCATTGCAGCCGCCAGCACCATCGTGTCTGGTGATGCAAGTGCGACACCCTTACGGCACCCCGAGCCAGTTCGATCCGAGTCAATGATGACCCGACCGGTCTGATCTAGCCATCAGTTGTACCGTCAGCCCGATTTCACCTACAAGGCCCGATTCGACTAGTTTTTGGGTCTTGTCTCGGTTTTGGGCTCCCTAGCCCAATTTACAATCTCAAGTCCAATTTTCAAGATCAATTACCCATTGGGTCAATTGTCGGACTTGAAAATGAACATCCAAAAATATCATATTAATTTTAATTAATTTTATTTTATTTTATCAAAATTAATTTTTTCAAAAACCACTTAGAGATTTTTCAAATTAATTTTTCAAGAAAATTCTTTAATCAAATTCTCTAGTTGACCAATTCTTATGACCACCTAATTTAATTCCACATAGAAGAAATTGACTCAATTAAATTATTCCCAAAGTCGTAGAATTTTCTTCTGATTCAAATACAGTTCGATCAAGCTTTTGTTGAGCTAGCGGAGGGACCAATCAGACATATACAATTAGGCTTTAGTTATTGCAATTATGTCCAGATGCATCATTCTGATAATTCGCAATTACTTAATATGGAGTCAGTCCACAAGAAGTACCATGATTGAAAACTCTTTATTGTATCCACTTTACGAAAATAGTTCATCCAACTGCTTTATCCAATAATCTCGTCATCTGTGTGTTAGCCTCAAATGATATCCTTGATTCCTTTGAGTTTAATCTGTTTACTCAATAGAATCATAGTTTATCTCATTGTCACCATTATGTCTTCTTAATGATTAATATGACAACTGTCAACAAATGACTGTGATAAATTGCTTGTTTGAGAACTAGCGACCCGTGGCCACGTTTCATATTTATCAATCCACACAATGCCTAAAGATTTATTCTTTTGATCCCTAAAGATTTGAATTCCAAGAATATAACTAGTTTCACCCATGATACGATCCTGGTCGCATCATGTTCTGATACACCTCGACGACATCGAATTTGGCCCAAGCACGAGGGGCCCAAGTGCAAAATGAAGTTTTTTAATTTCAGTTTGTTAATTTGGTTGCTAGAAAATAAGGACTTTGATTCATTTATTTTAGTTACTTTAGTTATTTTAGTTTGTGTCTTTAATTATGTCATTGTTTGAACATCATTAGTATAAATCTTTAATTATGTCATAGTTTGAACATCATTAATATGTGTTCTGCATTTAATAAAGTCATGCATTATGTAACTCTCATGTTAGTTAAGTTTGCATCATAAATTATGACATGCATTATGTAACTCCCATGTTAGTTAAAATTTGCATCATTAAATTAAGTCATGCAATAAGTAACTCATTTGTTCATTTAGTTTACATATTAAACCATGCATTTAAGCATCTTAGTTGTTAAATATGTTTGAGTTTGTTTATATAAGTATGCTATTTAATTTGGCTATTACTTTTTACTACATAAATTAAAGTGTGTTTATTTTCATTTTAAATAAGGTGATTTGAGCCGCATGTTCATTAATAAATTTGTGTATGAGTGTTTATAGTGTGCTGATTCTTATGAGTGTCTTTAATGCTTAATTATCTACCTTGTAGGTGACTATTCATATGACTAATTGACTTTTGAAGTTTCAACATTTTTCAAGCCTTCAAAGATCATCATGGTGACTGTTCAAATGGTCTAAGAGTGTCTCTTCAAATCTGTTTAGTTTTAAAGCATTCAAAGCTACTTAAGGAGCCAATTAAAGAGATGAATGCACAAGTATTTTGACATTCAGTTTAAGGGAGATGAAGGTACACCAAATAGCACATTAAGGGTTTATTAAGTCATCAATAAAGTGAAAAGACATGCCTTTTCATCTACATCAGAATCAAGTGAAGAGACATAACTATTGGCTTCCCTACATGAGTTTAAAACGAAATTAATGCTTGTAATAACCTTAGTTAATTGCTGAAGATGAAAGGTCTCACATAGGCATTCGAATAGTCATAATAATGCATATTGTAGAAGACCCATAAAATTATTTACAACAAATAAATAAATAAATAAACTAAATAAAATTAAATTGTTTGCAGTCCATAAAATACAAACCCAAACTTAAGGCCTAAAACCAAGTATAAATCGGACCCAACAAATAACCCAAATCCCAGCCCCAAAAAAAAAAAAAAACTACTCAGCAAACCCTAAGAGCTTCAGTTGCTGTAGCCCCCAACTGCCTCCTCCACGCCAGCACGCCCACAAACAGCTTCACTCCATGCCATACACACTGCAAAAAACGGAATAACAAATAGCAATTGACAAAGAAAGGAATAATAGATTACAACAAGGATTTTTTTATTTCTTTTTCCTTTTATTTCTATTTATTTTCGGCTATAAACCGAATGAAAGGATGTAAAAAGGGGGATACAAATCTGTCTGAGAGAAGTTTGAATAGAAAAAGAGAACAGATTCAAGAGGTGATTTTAAATCTCATTTTTCTGGAGATTTTGCTTGAGTTCTTTGCTCTTTGTTATTTGTATGTGTAAAAATAAAATAAACAAAAGCAAAAATACTTATCTTCTTGAGGAGCCTTCGAATCCTTGTTTACTTCGTTGAAATCGAAGCTCTGATGGGGATTCAGGGGGGTCCGATTTGATAACGTGGAGGCAAAGAGTGAAGAACCTTTTGGTTCAGTCGACTGAAGGGGAAGAGAGGTTGAAAAGTTTTGAGAGAAAAGGGTTTTGAAAGCTGTTTTGAGAAGAATAATCGGTCAGAGGTTATTATGGCCTTGCCTTTTCACCTTTAAAGGTCAATTTGCGTGCCGAGTCCTCTTATCCTACATTGATTTGTTTTTCAGCCTTGATTTTGTTTGTTTGTTTTTACATTTTCCCTGTGATTTACGCACTGCTGCAATTTGGTCCTTGCTTAAATGCCGCGTTTCAAAGCTTGGGATATTTGTATTTTAGATCCCTGACCATTGGTGCATGTTTCATCTTAGTTTAATCTTTGGTTTTATTAATTTTATTTGTTATAGATCGTCCTCTTAGTTTTATTTTTATTTCAATCAAGTTTTTATTTACTTATTTATGCTTTTATTGATTTTTATTTAAGATTTTATTATTTGTTTTTTAAAATTTGTTTTTTAAAATTATCTTAACATAGTTTTAAATAGTACTTTAATTTGTTATTTCATTCATTTGTATAATTGTTTCTTTAAATTGTTTTATTATGTAAAATTTTTATTTTAAACTTTTCTTTATACATGTATTTTTTATTCAAAATTTATACATTATACATTATATATTATTTTAAAATTTATATTGTACAAGCCCAAACTACCGGGCCCAATAAACAAACAGACCAAAACCGCCAAGCCCAATGCAAACCCAAACTACCCACTACACACTAAACCTACCCCAAACCCCAATCTAACCCGAGATTTAGGGTTTCAGAATTTGAAACCCTAAATCACTTATCCCACTGCCCTAGTCACATCTCCTGCAAGTGGCCTCTGCTCCACCGCCTCTGCACCTGCAAGCATTAAGTGAAGGAATAGACAGATATTAAAAAAAGAAAAATGTAATGGCTATTTAAAAGCCAAATCAAAAAACATTGAAACATTCAGACACTTTGATGAAATAATAAGCAATATTAGACGGAAAAAAACAAAAAAAACTCAAGAATCACAGCAAAAACAGATCGATCGGAGACTAAGCCGAAGGTTTATCCCTATTTCTCTTCATTTTTTTTCTTTTTCGAATCCATTCGTATACACGATTTCCACCCTATTTTAAAACAGCATATATACTAAATACCAACATATAGAAAACACAAAAAAAAGGGGAGAAAATCTTACCTTTTTTGAAACTCCGGCCACCGTGCGACGGTGGCGCACGGCGTTCCGGCGATCGACCGATGACAGGCCCCCTGGCCGGGAATCGCCCATCCCCCCTCTCTCTCCCCTTTTCTTTTCTCCTCAGCAGCTAAAATGAAATTTTTAGAAATTTTCAGGCTTTTATAGCCTACCAAAACGGCACCGTTTTGGTGCCCACTTCAAAACACTGAAACGGCGTCATTTTAAGCCTGGGATCCGCGTGTTGACCCGACCCACTAGGAGGATCCGCGTGTTTTTGTCTTTGGGGGTAATTGCTCTGCAGGTCCTTCCGCTTTTCACACACTTTGCAATCAGCTCTTCATTTCTTTCAAATTGGCCTCAAAATTCACCACGTTTTGTGATTCAATCCTCCCTCCTGCGATGTCATTTTAAAGGTTTGGGTAAATTACCCTTTTGATCCTCCGCAGTCGCGCGCGCATTCAAAGGGGTCCCTTCTTTCATATTTATTTTAAAATTGGCCCCAAAACTTAATATGTGTTCCGAATTTAGTCCTTTTTTCATATTTAATACTGTTTCTTTTTTTTTTCTCTTTGTTATTTTAATTTCTATTTTACCTTTCTTGTATTATTATTTTTAGCATATTTTATTATTATTTAAATATTTTAATTAATATTACATATATATATATATATATATTTTATAGTTGTTTTATATATATCATTATTGTTCCTAATATACGTTTTATGTATACATATTCAAATACTGTATTATGTACATTTTGTTATGTCTATTCTTACCTCTATATTTATTATTAATATTAATCTATGTTTTATTATATATCTTTAACATATATATACGTATACATATATATATTATTATTATTATTACTAGTTTTTGATATTATTGTTTTGTCAATACATTTGTGTCATATTACATACTTTTAATATATATTTGTATATTATACTCCATATTATGCCCATGTAAATTAATATTATATCATGCATATCATTTTGATATAATTTTTATATATTGTAACTATCATATTACGTTCTACCATGTATATTATGCATGTCATGTATGTGTTTTAATATACTATGTGTATATTTTGTTTTGTATTACACGTACATGTTATGTACATGCTGTTAATATTATCATATATTTATCTTCAAAATATATTTATATAATGTTTTATTAATATCACTATTATTATATTATTATTATCATTATACCTTTTACTATTATTACTATCGTATTATTACTATTATTTTACCTTCTTTCTTTTATGTTTACTTATATGCTATTATTTTTACACTAATATATATATAGGTATTTTAGCATACTTATTCTGTTTATATATCACTACTCGTATTATTATTTCATCACATATTTATTTATATCTTTGTAAATAATTTCAAACCTTAAATCATTCGTTATTTGTATTATCATTACCAATATATATATATATATATATATATATGCTATGTAAATCTTTCATTATTATATTGTACATACCTTTTTTATACATACTATGCATATGTATCTTTTAATATTGTGTTATTATTATTATACATATATATATATATATATTTCTTTTATACATTTCTTATCACTTCTATCATTACGTATGTATTTTGATATATATATGTATACTTATATCGTTTTTTTCGTTCGCGTTATCGTTGTCATTTCATTTTGTCATCTTTTTATATTTATTTATTAATTTACTTGCGTATTCGATCATTTTTATTCTCCTCCTGCGCTTGTTTACCAGCCTTGTTATTATTTCATCTTTCATAGCTACTCGTATTATTATGCTCGACATTGTCACATTTATTATTACATATTAACATTGTAATTTGCTTTCATATTTTACTATAAATCGCATCATGTTTTTTACTCGATGCCTTAAAATAGTTCTTTCATAAAAGCGATATGCCGTATTTGGTAATTCGAGACAATCATGCCCTAACTTACTGGGCTTCGATTTTTCTCATTTAACCTAAATAACGGGATACTCTTTTAAATCGCTATACGAGTTTTGGAAAAATACTTATTCTCGAAGATACGGAGCGTTGTGCCCAAACTTACCGGGTATGACATTTTGTCACCTCGAAATAAGAATTTATTCTAAAATAAAGGTAATATTCGGTGTTCGAGAGTTCGAGAACACGTGCCCTAACTTACTGGGTTTCGATTTCTCTCGTTTACTCTAAATAATCGAATACCCTTTTTTATAAATTTAAAAACTCAAATTTTATATATAAAAGACAAATTCGCTCTCGAAAATTCAAGATGACATGCCCTAACTTACTGGATGTGCCATTTCATGTTTTGAGACGAAAAAGTCTTTAACACTTGAGCTTTTTTATAAAGAAGGTTCGTATTTCAAATTCTTTCAAATTTTCAATCTCAAAATTATCCCACTGGTAATTTTTGTGAAAAATTTTCTGATTCAAAGTGAGCTCACACTCGGCAGACATGAGTTTGAGGATAATGGAAAAGACTATTGGTCAAAGCGCTCATCTTAGACGAATCGAAAAGGTACAATTTTGATTAAGTGCTTATTATTTTTGATATCACAACCAAGATCTTGTTTTGAAAAAAAAAATTAAAACTCTAGTTTTTCCCTAAATTTATTTTTTTGCTGCATTTTCAAACTCGTTTTTTCCCAACAATTGTTATCTAAGCTAGGTTTTGTTCTATCTATAAGTATAAATAAATAATCAAAATAAATTTCTCTTCTTCTTGAATGATTTGATTACATAGAAAGTGACATTCTTTAAATCTTATGCATGTTTTGAGTTATATATGAGAATGAATGTGATATTATATATTTGTTATACAATTGTTTTTTGCTGAGGTTGTGGTTCTTTAGAAATAGATCATGGACTATCATCTCCATGCAAGACTATTTTTTTTAAAAATTCTTAAAATTCTTGTGAGCCGGATATACACAGAAAATTTAAATGTAATTTTTTAAAAGGAGTCCATGACGAGGAAAAGATGTGATGGCGGTTGAAGACCTAAGGAATGCCTTGTGGTGAAAATTTATGTAATTTTATTTTTCCATTTGTTCTCTAGAAATAGAACCATGGAAATCTTGATTGGCAATTTTATTTTAATTACCTATCTCATTATATATGTTTTATAATTGTTTATAATATTTATATTATGTAATGATATAATTGTGATATATATATGAGATGATCCACAGTTGATCGATTAAAAATAAAAAGTGTGGTAATGAGAAAATACATGTGTTGTATTGTTCTATTCACTTTTTTAGGTTATTCAATAACTATGAGAAGTGTGGTAATGAGAAGGTGCATGTCTAGGATTAGCTCTGGCTAGGAAAGACTTGGTTTTTAAGCGGTCGAATTTGACTCACCTCCCTTTCCTGGGACCTTACCTGGTGCACGGTTCGCATTCACTTTTTCGGTTTTTCCCTTGAAAGAAAAACTGTGGAGAATCAAAATTTTTTGTTTTTATGATTGATTTATTCATTCTTATGAATGGATATTACAAAATTTCTATAGCATGCCATGCATATATTGGAAGCATGTCATTTAGATTAGGTAAGAATGCCACTAGGATTATTGTATGGTCATTCTTGAAATTTGGGATAAAAAACCTTGCATGTTTTTAAAATATTGAGTGGGAGAAGATCCTTGAACAAGACCTACGACCTCTATTGATGGTCCCTAAGTGATATCATGATGAAGTTTCGAGTTGGTTCCTACCTTAGTCTCACCCTAGGGTAAACTTTGTCGTGTGGGTTCACTAGATGAGATTTCCTTTTAAGGACAACTAGTTATGCATGAATTTTAGAGATATTTTCCCAAGAGGACTCATAAATAAGATCATGTTCATGAAAGGTGTTGAGTCAATAGTTACACACTCAAGATCATCTCTTGTTAAATAGTTTCCCAAGAAACAATATTTAAGCTAGAGATGATGGCCAAATGTTAAATGGTCATTAGTTTGTGTGCAGTCTTGAGAATTAAGATTCACGAACTGGTTGGATGTAATCCATGTTCTTAATAGTTAATCATAAGACCCCAAGACGACTTGGTTGATGGGTGTGAGAATAAACATAAGAATAATTTTTTTTAAGGTTTTAATGCAATACGCATGTATCATACTGCATTCTTGATATATTGCTGAAATGAAAAATATTTTCTTAATAAAAAGATAGTAATTAGTGAAATCTTTATTTTTTTCAGTTCAAATATGTCTCCTACCCCTATTATTAGCATTTTTACCGAGAATAAATTAAATCGAGATAACTTTTGAGAAGGGAAATAGAACTTGCTGATAGTTTTTAGTTGTGAGAAACACAAATTCATTCTTGACGAAACGTGTCCTCCTAAAGTTTAGCCCAGCCCAAAGCAAGAAATCACTACAGAGATTCCGACTCGATTGCTCAATGTTATATGTTAGCAAGTAGCAAGCATGAGTAGTGTGTTGTAAAAGCAACATAAGAATTTCTGTACTGCCAAAGATATCATGACAAATTTAGAGGATTTGCTCAGAGGCCAAGTAACATTGGCTCGACAATTCGCTATTACAAATTTGATGAATTCTCAACAGAAAATCGATATTCTGGTCAAAAAACATATATTTAAGCTTATGGGATTCTTTGCAGAAGCGGAAGAAAATGGGGCTGAACTAGAAGTGAACACTCAAATTGAAATAGTGTTCAAATCCTTAACCATGGAGTTTGCTGGTTTTAGGGCCGCTTACAACTTGGGGAACAAGACGTTTACCTTAACTCAACTCATAAAGGAATTACAATCCTATGAGTTGATGCTGAATGGTGGAAAGTCGGTATAGGAGAAACCTAAGGCAAACTTAATTATCGACCCCTCATCTTCTAAGGGGAAATAGAAAGGTAAGGGAAAGAAGAAATCGATCAAGTCTAGAAGAAATCGATCAAGTCTTCAGTTCCACCTCGTATGGATAAAAACAAGGCTAAGAAGTCAAAAGATCCTAAAAAGATCGAATGTTTCTTCTGCAATAGAAAACAACATTTCAAATCAAACTGTAAGGAGTATTTGGATTACTTAGTCGAAAAGGGCAAAAGTATGAAACTCTTTATGGTTGAAGCTTGTTTAGTGGAAGAATCAATTAATGACTGGGTTATTGATTCTGGAGCCACTAACCATCTATGTGTTTCTTTATAGGGGTTCAGCAAAACGAGAAGTTTGCGTGATAGGAACCTTTCGTTGCGGACTGGATATGAAAGCTATCTTTTAGTCGAAGTAGTGGGGGAAGTTATTTTACATTTTGAAACTTTTAAGAAGATTGTTTTAAAGAATGTGTTTTATGTACCTTATATTAAGTGGAATTGAATTTATGTAGCATGTTTATTTTATAATGGTTATACCGTAACATTCAATAAAGAGATTTCTATTAACAGAAATCATTCTTTAATTTGTAATGGATGGATGAAAAACAATCTCTACTTTATCAAACTAAATAACTACTCGATGCTTCAAACTGAAATAATGAATAAAAAGCTCAAAACTTCTCACTTTGATGAGGGGTACCTATGGCATTTAAGGCTTGGTCATATTGATCAAGAAAGAATCACTAGACTCGTGAAAGATGGTCCCTTAAGTATGCTTAAGGAAGTTAGTCTTCCACAATATGAATCCTTCTTGGAAGGTAAAATGACTAAGAGGCCTTTTAATGTGAAAGGTATAAGGGCCAACCAACCTTTAGAACTTGTGCACACTGATTTATGTGGTCCTATGAGCATCAGTGCTCAAGGAAGTTATGATCATTATGTGACTTTTATCGACGACTATTATCAATAAAGATATGTGTATCTAATGCACCGCAAAAGTGAAAACTTTAATAAATTTTGAGAGTTTCGTGCGGAAGTGGAAAAACAATTAGGTTTATCTATAAAGAATCTTCGGTCTAACCGAGGTGGGGAATATTTTTCCGATGAGTTCTTATGATACTTTATAGAGAATGGAATTTTATCTCAATTACTGTGTCAAGCACTCCACAATAGAATGGTGCAACTGAGAGAAGGAATAGAGCCTTGCTTGACATAGTTTGTTCAATGTTAAGCTATTCACAACTTTCTACTTCCTTCTAGGGATATGCGATACAAACTACTTGCTATATTCTGATTGATGTGCCAGCCAAATCTTCTTATAAGACACCTTATGAAATGTGGCATGGAAAGAAACCCGCTCTAAATCACTTTAGAATATGAGGTAGTCCAGCACATGTTTTGGATAAGGATTCAAAGAAGTTGAATGCATAGGTAGAATTGTGCATGTCCAAAAAGAACAAAGAGAGGATTATTCTACAATCTGAAAGATAATGAGATTAAAGTTTCTACTCATGCTACTTTCCTTGAGGAAAGTTACATGGACAACTTTAAGCCTTAAAGTAAAGTGGTACTCAAGGAATTTTGGGGAGTGGTAGAACAATCACCAAGTTCAATTCTCCAGAAAGTTGTACAAAAACCTACAAACAATCAACAACATAGGGGAATCCATTGTAGTGGGAGAGTTTTTAAGAAACTGGACTTATTCATCTATGATGTAGTATTTATAATACGAAAGCCAATCATGAAGATGATGATCCACTCACTTACGAGGAGGCTATGCAGGACTTTGGTTCCAAGCTCTAGAAACAGACCATGGATGTCGAGATGGATTCTATGAAATCCAATACGATGTAGGAACTTGTAGACTTACTGATTGGGATTAAACCCAAAGGGTGTAAGTGGACCTACAAGAAGAAGAGAAATGCAGAAGGGAAAGTGGAAACACACAAAGCTAGACTTGTAGGGAAATGCTACTCACAAAAAGAATACATCGATTACAAAGAGATCTTTCTCCAGTAGCCATGCTCAAGTCTATTTGCATACTCTTATCATTTTCGTTGCTCTCAATTACGAGATTTGGCAAATAGATGTCAAGACAACATTCTTGAATGACTATCTTGATGATACTCTTTAATGGCTTTTGCTCACTCGAATGATCTTACCTCACTCTTGCCTTTTTCCTCTCAATTCACCTCTCTAAGTTCTCAATGAACTATTTAGACTTAACAGAAGTCATGTGGAGTCAGTTTGCAAAAGTGTTGATCGATTTTAGGTAGGGAATGATGTTAGAACGAAGAGGGTAGGCTAGAAACAAAAATAAAATGGTTGTAGTGTGGCTGAATGGTAGGAAGGTGAATGAAACAATTTGGGCAGCAAGTAAAACTTCCGAGCTAGTTTCTTTTTTTATTCAAACGAATTTTGTACTCTCAAACTTGATTTTTACACTTTGAAATACTATTGATACTGAATTTTTTTTACGATTTTTTTGATAAAATCACAATCCCGAGATGCTAAAAACGTCAATACTTACTTCAATTTCACTAGCTCTGATACTAAATGATACGAACTCGATTCGGTGTTGATTCGAGTCATTTAGATTGCCCGATCATGGAATTAAGTAAGGCTTGGATTGTTTTCAAAATAAATTGGAAGAGGTTGAGAAATAGGTTCAAACAAAGGTAACAAAAATGGTTTAGATGAAAGATGGATGAGGATCGGCTGAGGGCTAAGATAGAACCAACAATATAGGAAATTGTTGACCCGAGTCTTAAATAGCTCTTAGGTGAAAATGGTTGGGAATATAACAAATAAACCTTGACCCATTATCTAGCTAGATAGGAACTAGAGATATGTTGAACGCCATACTTAGAAGTGATAAGTTCGATAAATAAGGATGGAAATGATGCCACAATACTTAGCTTGATTAGTCAGATCAGTCCTAGATAGAAACAAGGAGATTTGAATTCTCACAAGTATCAAATAATTCATAAATTGAGCAAAAGTTGTCTAACCAAAACAATCTTTTCTTACAAACAAGTTATATGTGTCGAAACCATTTTTTTTAGAGAAAAACGAGAATCGACTTTTTAAAACAAAAAAGTGGAGTCGCCACCAATCTCTCGGTTTAGGTGTGATTGGGCCACCTACTAAAATGTTTTGTTCCATTAAAGACAATTTTGGTTCACGTAAAATAAAAAACAAATGGGTTCGGGAGTCGGTTACGCATGAGGAAGGATGAGCAACCTCATTACGCCCAAAAATTGGTACCAAATTGATTCGATGCTATCCTTATATCAAAGATTTTAAGAAAAAAGATCTTTCAAAGCATGATTCTTTAAAATGTGTGAATAGTTCAAGTTAACTGTCAAAATTCTCTCGTTTCAAAGATATGCAGCATCATACCCAGCACGATTGGATACGATCCTTTATACCTTCAAAAATACGATCGACTTTTGACTTTCAAAAACTCGTACACTAAAATTATAAAAGGTTATCTAAATATTTATTTCACCGGAAAAATCATACCCAGCACGATTTCTCGAATTCCCAAATATTGGATATTGCCTTATTTCAGAAATTTTGAATAATAAGAAAAATTGAAAATTCGCTCAAAACACGTTTATTTGTTTTAAAATAAGTAGAACACTTAATGCATTGTATCGAAACATTTGCATATAAAAGGATTAATGAACAGGAAATAATATGATACAATAAGCCTCAATTTAATAAATCCAACAATTATGTACAACTATTCTAAGTAAAATATAACCAAATTCTTAATCATGAATGGAGAGCAATTGATAAAACAGTGACTAAATAATATACCACAACAATAAATGTAAAGCAACCCACAAAACATGTACAAAATAAAGCAGAAATTAGCAAAAGATGTAGTATAAGACAATTTTTATAATAATTATGAATTAATGAACACATAATATACATACTATATGAGTAGATTAATTTGCATAAAAACTAGAAATATATATTTATTGAAATAAGTATTAAATCATTTGAATTGAATAACATGCAAAATATTTTAAACACAAATTTATTTAAGCATTAACAATATACATGATAGTTTATATAAAATATAAAAGAATAATAAAATACATGGTAAGAGATTTACAAAACATGCGTATGTACATAGAAATAATTATTTGTAAAAAATAGCATGAGATTAATAGTATATAATAATTATGTATGCAAAAACTATATGTATAAAATGTATGAATTGAGTGATGCTTATAAATCAAGCATATGTTTTAATATATGTATGTATGTGTCAAAAGAATTTTGAAATAAGCAATGTATAAAATAATTTTATATGAAATAAATTAATTTTGGATTAATGATACGTATTGATGATATATGCACAAAAATAATAAGATATGAAAGTTCGTAAAATGAGTAAATTATACAACTTAAATATAGTCCTTAAAAGAAATAAATTATACATATAAATAACTTTAAAGGAATACATAGAAAACTATTTACATGGAATAATATGAAATCAATGACGTTGACTATAGCAAAAATAATCTAATATGAGTTATTTACGTATGAATAAATTTTAGAAGCAATTGTATGCTAAGATAAACATGGAATTAAAATATGAATTATAAGATTAAATTAATTTTATCATAAATTATATATGTAATAAATTTTAAAAATACAATTATATATACAAATAAATTTTTAAAAAAAAATTATATGTATAAAATAACAGATGAAAGTGTTGAAAATATATATATTTATAATAAAATAGACCTTTTAAAAGATCTAGCTTATGTATAAATATATAAAAAATATATATGTATGTGAATAAATTCAAGAAGTGATGTATACATAAAATAATATGAAATCAACAATATATATAAAAAATAATGTATAATATATGTCGTAACCATTTTTTGAGAAAACGGGGACCAACTTGGATTTGAAAACGAAAATGAAAAAATGGGAGTCGCCACCAATCCTTTTTGATGAGGTGTGATCGGGTCACCTTTAAATTAACCATTTTAATAAAAGTTAAGATTTACTAAAATGATAATTTTTGGTCTGCGAAAATCAGAAAATGAATTCGGGAGTCGGTTACGTACGAGGAAGGATTAGCACCCTCGATACGCCCAAAATTGGTACCTAGTTGATTAATTAATGTCTTAAGATCGAAGATTTCTCTAAACTTTTGGGTCAAGTTATAAATCAGGAAAATATCTCTAGAAATTTTCTGGAATAATTCTTTAGAGAATTTTCTCTCTACAACTTTCTCTTGAATTCAAGTGTGTAAATAATGACCCAATGCTCTCTTTATATAGGGAGATTTTAGAGAGTTCAACTATAATTAAATTTAATCACTTTAATATTAAATTAATATAATATTTATCAAGATAAATATAAGATTAAATCTTATTAAAATAATAGAATGCATTAAATTAAATTTAATATTAAAATATTATTATTTTTGGAATAATTAATCTAAAATTAAATTCTCTGTTAAAGTCTTAGTAGGAGTGTAATCCTTCCACTACTCAACCACCGATGACAAACCGTCGCTGGCCACCGAGACACCGCCGTTGAAACTGTCGTCACCACCGTGTCCAATGATGCAGGTGCGACACCCCGACCCAGTTCGGTCTGAGTCAATGACGACCTAACTGGTCTAGTCTAGCCACCGGTTGGACCATTGGCTCGGTTTCACATACGGAGCCCGGTTCCACCAATTTTTGGGTCTTGGTCTCGATTTCGGGCTCCCGAGCCCAATTTATGATCTCAGGTCCATTTTTTAAGTTCAATTATCCATTAGGCCAATTGTCTAACTTGAAAATTAACTTCTAAAAATATAATATTAATTTTAATTGATTTGATTAATTTAATTTTACTTGATCAAAATTAATTTTTCCAAAAATCACTTAGATTTTCCAAATTAATTTTTCAAGAAAATTTTTTAATCAAATTCTCTAGTTGAACAATTCTTACGACCACCTAATTTAATTTCACATCGAATAAATCAACTCAATTAAATTATTCCAAAAGTCGTAGAATTTTTTCTTATACAAATAAAGTTTGATCAAGCTTTTGTTGAGTTAGCGGAGGGACCAATCGGCCATATACAATTAGGCTCTAGTGATTGCAATTATGTCCAGAAGTATTGTTCTGATAATTCACAATTACTTAATCTTGGAATCGGTCTACAAGAAGTACCATGATTGAAAACTCCTTATTGAATACTTTTTTATGAAAACAATTCATCGAATTGTTTTATCTAATGACCTCGCCATGTGTGTGTTACCCTTATATGATATCTTTGATTCCTTTGAGTTAAATCCGTTTACTCAATATAATCCTATTTTATCTCATTGTCATCATTATGTCTTATTAATGATTAATATGATCACTGTAAACAAATGACTGCGATAAATTGCTCGTCCGAGAACTAGCGACCCATGGTCACGTTCCATATTTATCAATCCACACAATGCCAATAAGAGGGTATTATTAACTCTTTAATTGAGCTATGAATTCCACTGTTGCTAGTAAAACCATGGCATACACAAGTCATGTACCCAACATACCGGCTATGGGCTCGATCATCTTTAGAGCATAAGCTTCCACTTATATCAAAGTACATGAGTTGCATATACATGGTTAGTGACTAACTCGGGATTTAGGTAAATAACACCATGAACGTCACAAGTTTATTAATTCACAAACGGATTCAAAATTAATTCATCTTGAGTCCAGTCCAATGTATCATTCTTCCAATGAATACATCTATGTCTTTATTCATGGAGTCAACTGCTCCGATAGCCAAGACTAGACATCTCCCCAATTAGAATTGTAGACGACATAATAATCCTTCTCAGTATTTGAATTAAATATTCACTTTGATTCTTTTACGGGATTACAAACTCATTTAAATTATCTACTAAAGTAAGTTGTTTTTCTCTCAATGTAAACGTTCTTTACAATGCCACTTATCTTCAGTTTAAACCTTAGACAATCAACGAGCTAATATTTGCTTGTCACAATTTCGCTATGCATGCAAAATATAAAAGACAGAAAATATAAAAAACATAATAGTGAAATGTGAAATTAACTTTATTTATTTATTCATTGTTCAAATAAATAGAAAAAAAAAGTTACATGTTTACTATAATATAGGCACATTTCCCAACACTTGAATCACACAAGCATGTGCTTGGTCATGTGGTAAACAGTGTAACTCACTGTTTTGAGCCACACGGCTATGTGTGACACTAAGGTGGGCCACACAGGTGTATGCCAGGTCGTGTGAACCACATGAGCGTGTGGTTGGCTGTGTGGACTACATGGGCGTGTGCTTGGCCATGTAGACCACACGGGCCAGTTATCCAAGCCGTATGAATCCACATGAGCGTGTGGGCCAAAATCCAGAATTTTTCCTAAGGCCGTGAACGTCGTTCGGGTCGAACGTAGGCCTTTCATAGTGTCTGTATAATCTGTATTAAGTTATAAAACTCGGCATTTGTTGATATGTTAGTGTATAACTCATTATTTGTACATATGTCTGATTTGATATAAGCTAAGTAAGTATGATTTGTTAACTTATAATATACCTCTTTTTGGATGTGTTTAAGGTATGTAATTTAACTAGGTATGGTTTGTGCTCTGTTAAGTTTGATGGTTTATTTCTGTGTTCCCTTGTTGGTTGCGAACATGTGATATCTGAATAAGTTGTTGTGTTGATACTGATTCTGATATGTAACCATGCTTGTGACTTCATGGCAAATTTGTTATGATTCATTAAGATTTGATCAATCTATCTTGCAAAGCATGGAATCCCATGCCTTCTGTTTCTATTATTGTCCGATAGCATGTCCTACATGCTTATCATTCTAATTCTGAATATGCATGCATGACACATTGTGTGGGGTCTGGGATGATGTGAACAGAGGAAATTTCTCGCAGTTTAATGATCTGCATTATCTTGTGGTTTATCCACAATTCTGTCTGGCAGCTTGTCTGCAATTTTGGTGGCACTGTCCACAATTATATGTTGGTGTGATTTGGTTGGATGAGTTCTGGGGAACTCTATTTTGGTGTGTGTGGAATCGGGTAGGATGTTTTCTGATAATTTGCATTTTGATTTTCTAAAAACGCACTAGCATAATCATACATCTTCTGTTCTGTGATACGATGATTATGAAAATCTTTGTGGGACTCTGATTTGTTCCGCTTTTGTTATATGATTGATACGAAATTCTCTATGTTCTCTGACTTGTATATTGTGTTTTGTTTGATCTTCGTTTGAGTTTAATTATTCACTGAGCTTCATAGCTCACCCCTTTGTTTTAACTTTGCTTGTTTAGGTAAACTTCTAACTTAGGACCGGACGGCGTGTAGAGGCTCGTATTGTTTTTGCACTTAATGTAAATATGGTGAATTTCGTAATTATTTGTTTTGATCTTTAGGGTTTGGAATTTATTTTTGAATTCATTCTGGGATTTTGCTTAGATCGTCAGTAACTGATATTCTTTAACGCGAGATTGCAAAATCATTTAAGTTGAAAAAATGGACTTCGATTTTCAAAACTAAAACTTCAGAAAAGTTTTCTGCTGCAAAATAAGTAAGTTTTTAAGTTTTTTCTGGAAGCAAACAAATAGCGTTCTAATGAATGTTTGCGTAAGTCATATTTGCTAAATAGTTATTGAAATCAGTATTCCAAACGAGTTGATGTAATTTTTCCAGATTTGATCATAACTTCTAGGTCGAGTTTGAGGTATTACAATTACTTTAGTTTTATACTAATGTAAAGGGATCCCTTTTTGGTATATATATACTCGTGCACGCAATTATAAAACAAATTTTGGAATTTAAAAGTAAAATATGAAACACTAATTTTAAAATTTTAAAATTATCTAACCTTACCTTTCTATTATTAATTTATAAAAAAACTAATGTGTTAGACAATAATTTATGTCACTTCTCCAAATTTAAACAACTTCACCTAAGCAAATTTCCTTCTTTGTGTCAAAACTTTGCTATGGAACATAGGTATATGTTAATTTTAGCTCTCAACATTTATATCTTTTGGTATTTTGGTTATTTTTATTTTTATTTTTGTTTATTTAAATTTGGCCCTCAACTTTTTAAGAAAAATGTTGAAATGTTTTTTGAATGGAAATACTGCCTAAAATATTAATTTTTAAACATGGCAGCCCGCATGACAAGCCACATATATTTCATGCTTTTTTTAAAAAAAAATTATTAACATTTATTTTTGAATTTTGAATTTTTTTATTTTTTTATTTTTTTATAATTTTAAATTATTTGTTAATGTGGCATACAAGACAAATAGTGTATTTGTGATTGTGAGAGTTTTCTATGTACCTTAACTAATGCGTTTGTGTGTGAATTTTTAAGAGTCGAAGAGAAATGGATTTTGATCCTGATTGATCGCAAAATCTCAAAAATATTGTATTGATTTTAAAATCTAGAAAACTTTTTATACTGGTTTTGTTTGATTTTAATTTGAGTTGACGGTGGTTCTGATCATATGGTGTTACATTATATGTTTGGAGGCATCTTGGGTGATACAGTTGATTGACGATACCTCTCTAAAGGTTAGGTGGCTTCTCTCTATATAGTTGATCTAAGTGGATAACTAGTGACTTTGTATCCTTTATTTGGTCTAACTATGCTTTAAAAGTAAACTAGTAAGTATTAAAACCTCTATGTACCAATACTAAACTTCTATTTTGTATTGATACTAATCCCTTGTTCCTCTATTTTTGCTTAGATGTTTGCATGTATCGATACCATCGATACTTGAGAAGGACAATATCAATACTGATCATCTAAGTACCAGTATCTGTGGCTCATGTATTGATACCCTTAATTCAAATATTAATACATGTAAACATTGAAGCAAAAAAAAAAAAAAAAGCCAAGAGATCATGGTATCGATACCCATAAGTAATCAAGTCTCAGTACGTACTCTAGAGGCATTAGAACTTCATAGTTTACCTTTAAAGTTTAATTAGACCAAATAGATAAACCCAAAGTTACTAATTAACGACATAGATCTGCCATATAGGGACACTAAAGTCATCTGACCTTTAGAAAGACATCAACCACCAACTGTATCACTAGAGATGTAATAGCCCGATTTTGGGCCTAGTCGGAACAGTGATTTCGGGACCACAAATCTGACATAGTAAAATTAATTTTTATGGTCTACAATTTTATGGAATTGTTTTCTGAAAATTTCGTTCAAAAATTTTGACGTTTGGGCACTCAATTTAGTCAGAAGGACTAAATTGTAAAAAGTGCAAAACTTGATTTCTAGAAGCTAAAGGTGTCAAATTGCTATGAAATTTTAAATTGGAGGTTCTTAAATGGTAGTTATACCATTGGTTAATTTTTTTAACAAAGATGGACATGAAATAGGTGAAATAGAATATTTTTAAGTTAGGGGCATTTTGGTTATTTAGTAATTAAATGATTAAATAAACAAAATAAAAGCCAAATTTTGCTCATCTTCAACCCCTTGGCCAAATTTTTGAAGACCACCATGGATAGGGTTTTTTTCAAGCTTTTCAAGCTCCATAGTAAGTCCGTTCTTGCCTCGTTTTTAATGATTTTCACATTTTTAAAATCCTTGTAACATGATCTACCTATTTCCACCATTTATTTGAGTTATGATGAAGGCCTAGGGTTTGAACCATGTTAGAAATTTGTGTATTTTGATATTTAATGGTATATTATGCATGTTTATGGTTGGAGAAACAACTTTTGCTAAGTGATTTTCGATGAAAATGCCTAAAAGGATTAAATTGTAAGAGTTATAAAATATGTAGTAAAAGTGTGTTTTAATGGAAATTTTGGGTTGTTATAGTTATGAAAATGGTTCGGCTAGGCTTAAGGTACAAAGAAATTGAATGAAAATCATTTTACGAGCCTAAGGGCAAAAGTGTAAATATGGCAAAGTTTAGGGGCAAAAATGTAAATATTTCCAAAATGAGATTTTGGGCTGTATTGAGTAACTTAATGATTAAATAAGCTAACGTGATGTTATAGGTCAATAAAAACGAGATTCGGGCCTAGAACGGGGGGGGAACAAAGTATTGAACGGTTAGGTCCTTTTCTCCATTGTCGCATTCGAGGTAAGTTTTTATGTAAATATAAGCGTTATTTTTATTATTGCATTGTTATTTGTATACTTTACTATTTTATGAATTATATGAATAACATTATGGACAAGTTCGACAACGATGTGATAAGCGACAGAATTCCAGTTGAACCTTAGGAATAGAATAGGATACAGTGACATGTCACTAGGACCCCATGTGATATATATGATTATGTGATCTGGGTGCTAGTCATGTACGTCCTACCAGTGGCTAGGCAGTCCGGCATGTGTTGTGGATACCTGACAGCTTGTGTGAGCAGCCCGTGTAGTTACGTCTTAACCATCAGATTAGCTCGAGAGCGAGCATTTATGTGATATGAAATATGAGGTAGCTTTGGCTACATATGTGGCACTTGTGTGCAAAGACTTTCCTTGTATCTGATTAGTATTCCAAGTGGTTCAACGGGTAACTCAAAGATTATGTCAAAGATGTGAAAAGATATGACTGTGTTACAAGTTCGTACAGGTATATACATAAAGTTTATAAGCATTGGCTTCATGATATTATGAGTTCATGATCACTATGAAAGTGACCTTAAGTTAATCTTGTGAATAAGTATTTATGTTGATGATGTGTAAATTCATGGTAAATTCAGTTGAGAATCATGTGTTAGGATTTTGAGCCATATCAAATTGAGAGATAAGATGTTTAGTTCACTTGATTTGTGATTCATTGGATATGTGTAAAAATGAAAGATTTGCATAATTGCCTATTAAAACGGTTATGAAAGTATGTGAAGTTAAGAGTTTAAATCATTGAAAGATGTTAACCTTTGGGCTTGAAAATATGAATACGCATAATTAATGTGCATGTTACTATGAGGCTTGAAATGATTTGTTAATGATTATTATGGTATGTTATATTGGAGAGGTTATGATCGTTTGGCAAATGTTAAGATGTATTAAATTATGCTTATAAATTGAAGGGGGTAAGCATTGTGATTGAGTAAGTTATGTCTATGAAGATTTAATGACGTTTATGTTGTGTTATGTTATGTTTGTTGTATGACAAATGTAACGCTCCGTACCCGAGACCGTTTCCGGAGTCGAACACGAGGTGTTAACAGACTTAATTCATTGCTTAAACAATTCAAACAATTTAATTTTAAAATTTTCAGTCAAGCTAGCAATCTGCGTCACAGTTGCTTAAAAATTCATATCTCGAGTTTCAAAACTCAAAATCAAATTTTGTAAATTTTCCCTAAAACTAGACTCATATATCTATTTACTAATTTTTTTATAGAATTTTTTGGCTGAGCCAATTAGTACAGTTTATTAGTTAAATTCTCCCCTATTTCAGGGTTCAACTGCTCTGACCTCTGTGTATTACGAATCAGATATCTCTCTATACATAATTTCAATGACTATGACGTTTGTTTCTATTAAAACTATACTCAATAATAAATCTTTACATATAAATTATGACTTCTAATTATTTTTATACAAATTATGGTGAATTTCCAAAGTCAAAACAGGGGATCCAGAAATCACTCTGGCCCTGTTTCACAAAAATTCAAATGTCTCATAAATTATAATTCATATACCTGTTTTGTTCAATCAATATGAAAATAGACTCATTAGGCTTCAATTTCATAACTTACTCATCATTTAATTCCATTTATACTATTTTTAGTGATTTTTCAAATTTACATCACTGCTGCTGTCAGATTCTGTTTTATGGCAAATTTCACTTTACTAAGGATTTTCATGGACTAAATATCATTTTAAACATACATAACATCAAATATGACTTAGATTGGCCATTCCAATGGCTAATCATTTACAAACCCTTTTCTTGCCAAACCATAGCCATATCATAAGATCAATTACACAAAGTGAGTATTTTGCCATACATGCCACATTCAAAATATACAAGCCATTTTACCGATTTAAGCCTTCGGATAGTGTGAACGAGTCTTCGACCTATCCCGATTCTCAAGTCGGCTTGTCAAAACTACAATGAAAGAAAAGGAGGGAGTAATCATAAATGCTTAGTAAGTTCACATGAAAATAGCAAGTAACATAATCACACAATCCCACATAAAACATCATTTACATTTAATATCTTTCTACGATTTCATCTTACCAAGTTTTCAACCCGAGGGTTTAAGCACATACCTGTCAAATTTTCTCATTTACCACACTTACCAACATGTCACCTTAATTTTAAGCATTCTCCTTATTTTCTTAAGATCCACCCGTTGAACACATCGGAATATAATTCGAATACACGGAAAGTTTGTACATAAGTGCCACATATGTAGCCAAGCTACCATGTAACCCGCCCATAAGCGAACTCGGACTCAACTCAACGAGCTCGGGCGTTCACATTCATAAGTGAACTCGGACTCAACTCAACGAGCTCGGATGCCTAGTTACATCTCACAAACTCGGACTCAACTCAACGAGTTCGGACATTTGCATCCATAAGTGAACTCGGACTCAACTCAACGAGTTCGGATGCCCAACCATCCTAGTGACATGTCACTTGTATTCTAATCTGTTCCTAAGGTTCAAACGGGCTTTTTCCTCGATTACACATCTTTGCCGTCTTCCACGGAACATCGAAACCGATACTCGGTAGCAATTTATAAATTTACATATTATTCAATAATAACCATAAAGCATAATATCTCATGATATTAATCATCATATCACATAAATAACATTAAATTACTTAAAATGACAATTATGTTACTACATTTACACATGAACTTACCTCGGTATAAAATTATTAGCAATCGAGCCTATTCTTTGTAAACTTTGTTTTTCCCTCGATCGCGACTTGAATCTCGTTTCTCTTGATTATGGAGCTTGGAAGCTTGAAACAAACCCTAGCTATGGAGAACCCTTTAATTTTCGTCCTAATGAAGAAGATGGACATATTTTGCCATCTTTTTCCTTTTTTTAATCTTTTAATTACCAAAATGACCAAAATACCCTTAATACATTTCTTTGAAAATTTTATTGTACAAGCCCCTTTTTTGTCTAAAATTTTAGAAATTTGTAAAATTTCTATTTAAGACCTCCTCATTAATATTCCAAAGTAATTTCATACTAAAAACTTCTAGAATGCAAGTTTTGCAAGTTATTTGATTTAGTCCCTAATTTCAACTTAAGCACTTTATGCACAGAATTTCGTCACGAAATTTTCATACAATCATGCAATCATATCATAAACCTCAAAATAATTATAAAATAATTATTTCTATCTCGGATTTGTGGTCACGAAACCACTATTTCAATTAGGCCCTAATTCGGGATATTACAACAAATGTATGACTATTGTTACTTATTATTTGCATACGAACTTACTAAGCTTTGTAGATTACTCCCCTTCCTTTTCCCATATTTTATAGGGTTGTATGCTAGCTCGAGTTGGAGATTGCCGGAGATGCTATCACACTATCAAGCTATCATGTTCGGTAAATGAACACAAGTCTATGGCATGTATAGGGACTTAATTATTTTTGTGTATGTGTCATTATGATATGGCCGAATGTATTGGCTTGTAATGATTAACGATTTGATTTGGTATGTAGCCACATAAATAGCCACATAAATTGGCTTATATTAGCTAATGAGTTGCAAGCATATTAATTACTCATATGCCTATGCCAATGTCATTGTGTGATGTGGTTTATAATGGTATGTTAATGAAATTAGACTAGATGATACATGTGGGAAGTTGTTATGTTGAAGGTGATTGGGTATGTGTGGACTTGATAAAGTATGATGTTATGAGCATGTATATGAAGGTAAGGAAATGATATGTTTAAGTCTTTATTGTTGATGTATAGGTTAAATTGGCCAATGAATGACATGTAAATATTCGATAATGACTAACTATTGGAATGGCTAGTTATGGATATGCTTTGGTGTTTTGTATGTCTAAATGAAAGTTAATACAAAGAAATCATAAAAGAGTAAAATTAGTATTAAAATAGTTTTGGACAGCAGTATTAGTATAATTTTGAAAAATCACCAAAAATTGTGTAAATCAAATTAGAGGTTGAATAAAATATGAAATTAAATTCTATTGAGTCTAATTTTACATAGAACAAACGGTGTAAGCAAAAGAATTTTGTTTTATGAGATATTTGAATTTTTGTGAGACAAGATCAGAATGATTTCGGGTTCCCCTGTTCTGAGTTTGGAAAATCATTAAAAATTGTATAAAAATACTTTGGGTTTCAAATTTATATTTTTAAATTCTTAATTAGTCTATTTTCAAGAAACAAGAACATCATCCGAATCCCGTACTAATAGATAATTAATTTTTAGTGAAGAAAGGTCAAAACTGTCAAATAGTAGAACAAGGATGAATTTGAAGAATTAACTGTACTTATTGGCTAAACCATAAATTCTGAAAATTGTATGGCAGGAATATATTTTAGTCTAGTTTTGGAAAATCAAGAGGATCTAAATTTAGAATTTTTTAGCTCAAGATATAAATAATTTAGTGACTATGACTCAAGTGGACAATTTTGTTATGAACAGTAAATAATTATTTTGATATGTTTAACCCTTGATTATGGTTGTGTTGGTAGCTTAATTGTGTCATATTAAGTGCCATTGAAATTTGAAAGTGTGTATGTGAGTGTGCAAATGAGGGTGGCAAATGGCTTGGTAAATAGCCATTTTCTTGGCCACACAGGCAGAGACACAGCCGTGTGAAGGACATGGCCCCGGGACACGGGCATGTGACTTAGCCGTGTGACCCCAAATTGTGCATGACGTCATAAACAGAGAGTTACACGGGCTGAGGACACGGGCGTGTGTGACCACACGGCCTACCCACATGGACGTGTCCCAAGCCACACGGGTGTGTGACCCCTATTTTGATGAAAATTTTTTTGAGTGTTCCAACGTTTTCGGTTTAGTCCCAAACCACTTTCAATGCATGTTTTGGGCCTCGTGGGCCCGTATAAGGGACGATATGCATGTGTATGAATAGTTTTAAATTGAATGAAATTTTATGGCCCGGTTTTGTATGATTGGTTATGTTTAAGCCTGGTAATGCATCGTACCCTGTCTCGACGTCGAACACGGGTAAGAGGTGTTACAAGAGACACCTCTAGGTATCAAATGTAACTTCATTTAACGAGACCACCACCAACTCAAATTAGAGAATATAACATTAAAAATTTATAAAAATTTTAATTACTAGATTATCTTTTAGAAATATATATAATGAAAATGATTGTATGAAACTGTGATTTTATGTCATCCCTATCCCTTTCCAATCAGGAGAAAAAATATAATTTGTCATCCCTATCCCTTTCCAATCAGGAGAAAAAATATAATTTGTCATTCTCCTATTAGGAAGAGATATGAATGATGTAGAATCACAGTTTCATACAATCTATCATCTATATACAAATGCATAAGTTTATGATTATAAGATATTAAAAATAATATTTCCTTTTCCAAGAAATAAAATATGGGTTTTAATTTTTTTTGTATTCTTCAATTTGTTAATTTAGTATCTGTTCAGTTCTATTTAAAAGTAAAAAGTTGCAGACCACTCGACTAAACTGTATAAATCGAATTGGGCTTTATAAATCAATTAAATTGGAATAAATTTTTTTATTTACTATCAAATTAACCATTTGCACTTATATTGTTTTCACAAAATCAAAAATAGATTAAATAAAATGTTACTATCAATCGAAAATTTTGAAATTATTTTTAATAAAAATTTTTAATAAATTAAAATCTATTAAATAATTTGTCTAGTTTGATCTATTTTTATTTTAAAATTAAGAAATTGAACTTTATTAACTTTAATGGCAATACCAAAACAAAATTTTAAGTAAAAAATACAAATAGCTTATCTATAATTAGCCGAATTAAGATTACCCATGTGCTAAATTAAACAAGAATGGTTATCAAATCCAAGTGTCCAAAATCCAATTCCGAATTCTTGAAAATAATCCAATCTGAAATCAGCCAAAAAATTTTTAAAAAAAAACATTACACTGACTTAATGCTAAATTAATCCAATCCAAAACCAGCCTAATCCATGAGGCTATGATATTAGTTACTCTTGGTAAGGGTAATTGGATACTATAACACCTTTTATTGAAATATTTTAGTTGCAGTTGGAAGGATCATGAAATTTATTTGATGTAAATTTTTACAAAATTTCACATAAATCTTGCTTTTCGGAAATGAATGAATATTAGAAGTTAATAGGAAGGCATGAACATGAAACAGCTCCTCTCTCTTTGAATTAACAAAGGTCTAAGCTCTGCAGGAGAAACTACAGATAGAGAAAAACTGTCAAATCATACACAGCACAGTCTCCGTAATATTTCTCAAACCTATACACTATTTCTTTTTCCCTCTTATTGTGAAACAAGAATTAAAAAAAAAAAAAAAAAGACAGGTTGCTTCCACCATTCACTGTACATGGCAATGACCCAAGTATACATTTTTCTCAAAACCCACATCATTATATGCCACCTCTTCTCGCAATTAAAAGAAAATGAGGTCTAAGTGAAGATTATTAGAATACCTTCTCAAACTCACTTCTTAGCTCCTGTTGCCAGCACCCAGGCTTTCATAAAACAAGATATACCCGTGATCTGTATTACTTGAGAACTCCTGGGCTGACCCAAAAAATGTCTGAACCGCCGACTCATCGATCATCTCCACGTTTTCATCATCAAAAAATAACCAGTGGTTATGGCTTTTTACCAGGCTAACATAGTGGCCATGGTTAGGTCCACTTCCCACATGAACAACTACAGCAAATAAGGAATACTCTAAATCTGCATCTTCCACGGTATTGCTCAGCTTCAGCTCAAGTGGAAACACAACACGATAGGAGAGCTTCTTGTATCGCCCAAGCTGCTCAATGTACTTGAACCGCTTCAAATGGATAACCAGGATGTGAGGAGGCTTCTTTATCTTCATTCGCTTCTGTGCTTCTTGCAAACTGCAAGTAAACAAGTATCATCCATAATTATTCCTTTCTGCATGTTTATCCTTAAAATTACTGTATGATATGCATCTTTGGAACCATCTAAATATTATACTTTAAGCTGTGCATCAAGTTAGAACCTATTCATTCATGAAGACAAAATGGTTAAGGGCACCGTGCAAGTTCGATGTTTGAACCATCTAGTAAAAGGGATAATCATTGAGGTACTCATGGTTTGCCTCTATCTTTAAATTATATCTCCTTGAAGTCAATGGCCAGAATTGACCTCTTTTACTAACAAAACCCCAATTTTACATATTAGGCCATGGCTGGCCAGCCTGAAAATCTCAAAACAGGATGACAGGAGTCAAATTATATTTGTTATCAATGTAATTGGTCTAGAAGGCGACTCCAAAACCAAGTGATAAGAAAACAAGTGGTAATCAATTAGAAACTAAAACACATCAAGTCGTGCATAGATTACCTATAATGGAAAATTACCTGCAACACTTGTCACAGAAAAATTTGTCCTCAGCATTCAATGTTTCAGTAGAACTAAAATTTTTCAAACAGCTGGTTATTGAGCTGTTCTGCTCAATGTCAAGGCTCAAGTCAAAGAAAGTTTCGTCTCTCGCTGTCACTGTCTCACATCGCAAGCATCTTGTCTCATTGGTAAGTATTCCCTGTCTCAGAATTGCCCCAAGAGATAATGAGATGATTCTTAAAATAACTTAATCCAAACAGAAAGAACCCATACGTACAAAGAGGCACTCAAAGTCAAAGAGGATAGAAAATTTTATCATTAATTAATTTGACAATGTATGTCATCCATTAAAAAATGTACAGCATTCCTTTATAAGCATTGTCAAAAAGTAAACCATTGAAGGGAACGAGATAGACGCAGTCACTGTTTCATTTGTTGTTAACTCACATATTATAAATAAGACATCATAATTTCATATATAAAAGTCAAACCAAAAGCAGCCATGCAACCAGTATTAATTGATGATGCAGCCTACATACAAGGACACAGATGAGGGTTTAGCTATGATGTCCTGAAGCATTCCCAGATAGTAATATTTGAATTTACTTCACTTTTCTCTGTTTATTAGTGCAAAGATTAGATTAATTTTTCCATATAGATGCTTTCTAGAACTAATAAATTCCTACAATTTTGGTAATTTTCCTCAGCTTTCAAGTTTCAGAGTATTCTTTGATTTGTTTATGTACTGTAGCAAAGAAAATAACTAGATTTCATCTTTACTTCATGTCAAGCATGGTAAATGCAGTACAAGACTAGGTCTATTGATCAGAATATAAAAGGATAAGTAGCAAACACACCTGAAAATTCTTGTGTACCCAAGTAACCAAAGGCTCTTTTTTAACACCATTAGGCTGAGGATTCTTTGGCCCATTTGCGGTCTTTTCAGATGGTGAAGAAGTTTCTGCATCATTTTTTGCTGCTTGTGCCTCTTTCTCCAGTATATCAACAAGTTCATTTAGCAAAAAGTTCAAGAACTCATGAGCATCCTACCAAAACAAATTGAGACAAATAATATCCTCTTATGCATTACAATTAAATATAATAAAGAAATTCAATGTTTTGGTTGACATGCCAAGAAAAGGTTGTTGGAGTACGCCTTGGAGCAAATCACATTAAACAGAGATATATCATCAATGCTGCATACTAATCACTTATATGATGATTGATAAAGGTTTTCCTTCATCATTAGTAAAAAAAAAAGTTATTATGTGCTGATTGGACTCATGGAAAATAATTGCCTTGAAAAGGAACTATAAAGAGTTATAATTATAAGATCCCTATGTAGCAAAGTTCCTAAAATTGTTCCCAGTCATTGTATTATCAAAACAGGGAATCACAATGCTAAAACAATGGTACTGGGACATGTTAAGTCTCCTTAGTTATGAAGCAAGCAATTGAACACATAAGTATAGGGATGCTTGGGGATAACTTGGAGGTTCTCGTTACAAGTTTACTGAACATGACCAGCTATCAGAACTCCATTTGTTAATGTCAATCAAACCATTATCATGTGTCATTTGGTATATTCATGGTCCTTCCAGGATATATAGTGAAAAGACAAATTAGACTGACAGATAGGACAGTTAAAGACTTTTTGAGATTATCATGACTCTCCAATATTTGGGTGATTAAGATAAGATGCCGCTCCCGATCTTCAATACAAAATATTTGATCTTATATTATAATCTATATTCCTGGCAACATATTGAAAGCCTAACCAGTCACACATTAAATCATATTGCCGGATTAAAATTGGGATTCAAATAAGTACAGTTTTATCGACCAAAACTTGAATGCAAAAGGATTTAATTAAATCCTTGACTAGGGTTTTTGGGCAAGGCATCCGTACGTAACCCATGCTTGGCTGCACATTATCCTTAACGGAAGAGAGTGATAAGTCCAGCATACAAACTTTTAATCAACCTCAACAAAGCTTTCGGTGTTAATGGACTGTTATGAACTCTTAATTACTACATTAAAGAGTAAAAATATGACTCCTAATACAATTGCTTAATCACATTATACCTGATGGATCTGACTCTCTCTTTCGTTTATCATGCTTTACTTTCTGTGGCATTCATGTTTAAATTGTTTATTGGTTAAACATGAGGCTAAATCCAGCAAAAGTTACTTTACTCTAACCGAAATCTTAAAACAAGCAAAAATGATCATCAATTTAGGGAAAGAGTAGGTGCTTAAGTCAATCAAATATAAAACACTCGGCTACCTGGTGCATATAGCTGCGAAAAAGCTCATTTTGTTTCTTCAATCTTTGTACAAAGCGCTTTGGAGCAATGACACCTGTTTTCTTCTTCTGTGAACTTATCTAAACATAAAGAACAACAAACTGTTGTTTCCAGTAGTAATCAACTAAGAACCACATATGCCACAAGTAGAATGAGAGAGAGATGGGGACCCAAAGATACTAGTCAATTAATAGCATTTGCTAAAAAAAAAAGATCATCTGATTAGATGGTCTAAGCAATTTCCTAAAAGGATAATTCTCTGCAATTATTGAAGAATAAAATCAAGCCTTTTAAAAAAGAGATGAAACAGAAAAAGAAAGCAGTTATGAGGAAGGAACTCTTACACAGGAACATAAGGCAGACTGTTCTGACTGCATAAAATCTGATACGACTGACAGATAAAAAAGACTTATCTAGTGATAAAAGGTTTTCAAAAAGGAAAATCACAAACATCATTTCTTCTCATATAAAGCTAGGTCCTCATGCAAATGTGATAAGGACTTGCAGTAATAAGCCATTTAAAAAATAATGAAGATGACACCCTCGGCCTTCAAACTTCCTAAGTGATTGTACACGGGATTATCACGTCAAATAATAAAGAAGAAAATTTTCAAATGAATCAAATCATGTATCATTCTTGTAAATAGTGGTCAAGACTAGAACAGAACATTGCAGCTTACAGCATCTTATGGTAAACATAAATAAAACACTAATGTTAATATGTGGTCTGAGCATTTAAAATAAATGCTTTGCTGTTTTTCAGAAACTAGTGGTTTCCCATCTATAGGGGCGTACAACTCAATAACACTCTGCTTCTAGTAGAGTTAATACCTGTGTAAACAGATCTGCCAAGCATGTCAGCAGATTATCTTCAGCATCAACACCATTTTTATTACTTGAATAATATTCTAGCAGCTGTTCGCGAAATGGGACACAAAAATAAAGTGCCTGAAAATTTTTCAGAAAATGACATAAGACGTTGGTCACAGCCAAGAGAGCATTTGTTACCCAGCAATTTTAAATAAAAATATCCAACACTGAACGCATTAACATAAATCTTAATTAGAAAGCAAGGAATAAACAGAAATATCAGAAATGAACTGAGTCCCATAGCATAAACTTGAAAAAAAAAAAAAAAACATTGGAACAAAAGAGTCTGGCAATGAACATAGCTCTTTGACACTACAGTTGCAATCATTCAGAAATGATTATTCAAACAATTCAGATCTAGCATTATCTAAGTCAACCTATCTACAACATCTGAAACTTCAAGATCCAATAGCTACCGTAGTATCATACCATGCATTATCTACAAATTCACATAACTTTACGACAATCACCCAACTTAAATGAAAGGAGAATGAAAGAAATATTAAAATTAAACTTGAAAATTGAAATCTAAATTATTTTGATAGTACTGATGAATCTTATAATCATTTTTTAATCACCAACAACATCCAATTCCTGTAATACTTTCCCTTTCTAACATTAGTTGATATCTATCACGGTCAATATCTACCTGGTCTAGATTCTAGACTCCAATCCATCTCAGCAAGCATATCCAAAATCTAGACATTTTAATTTCAATCTAAATCGTGACAACCGTACCACTTGAATGCAAAGCAGCAAGCTATTACCAGAAGGGGAAAAAAAAGAAGCTAAAAATGAAAAGATAGAACTGAACCTAACCAATTCGCTTCAGGATTAACATATACTACGGTAAATTTGCATAAATGAAATTTAAAGGTTAAAGTCAAAATCAATCAAATTCAAAAGATAGGAAATAACATAAACTATCAAATTCAACATATTTTTTAGGGAAAAAAGAGGGGAAGAGAAAAAAAAAAAAACAAAGAACCTGCAAAACGCTGTTACAATAGCAAGTGTTGCCAAAGTTTTCGAGACCAAAATATCGTTCGCCTTCCGGGAACTGGTCACCCAAAGCTTTCTCGAGTTTCGAACCCGCCGCGCCCATCTATTAGATATAGAATTGAGTTCGTCTACAACTCTAACTCGGATCTTCTTCCGAACGGTTCAACTCAGCGATTCAATCCCCCATCAACGACTGGCTCTATCTTGCTCACTTCGGTTTAACCGAATCCGACTTAGGGTTTGTTTGGAGGACAATTATAAAAAAAAAAAAAAAAAAAAGGTTTCCACTGTTTCCCTATTTCCGTTTAGAGCAGTGAAAAGGAGCCAAAGGAAATGATTCTTGTTTCTGTTCTCGGTAGCATCTATTTAAAACATCTTTTTAGATCAATTAACGTAAAAATAGATAAAAAAGAATTATTAATCTATCCTTAATCATATAAGAAGGATATCCAGTATCAAATAGGGTAAATAAAACTCGATTTAATTCGAAAAATCGAATAATTTGATTCTACTTTTAAATTTGAATTGAGTTAAATTTCACAATTTCACTAATATATTGATATAAATATCTTTTTTATCTCTATTATCTTTGAAAATAAGTAAATTGATTTCATTTAATAAAAATTACAAAAAATTTTAAAATAACTTTTAAATTTTAAAATTTTAAAAAATTTTAAAAATTTTCTAAAATAATAATAATAAATTTAGGATCTAATTAATGATTCAAATTTATCATATTTAATTTTTTTTGAAAAAAATTTATGTACTCTAACATGGAACTAATTATATTATAATTATATTTTTATTTGACATGTTTAATTTTTTAAATTTAACTTGAACAATTTCAAATTGAGCTAATATGATAAAATAGGACTCGTTATCTCGATTAACTCGAAAAATTTTTACTTGATTTGACTCAACCGAACGCTCACCCTTAATAACAAACATAACTTTTATCATTTAACCAATTCAATCTATTTCACCACGAAGAAGAAAATTTTATTTTCACAATCCGATAACAAATTTAATATTTTATAAGTCACCAACACAAAATACTTACGATGTTTTTAGTTTTTTCTTTTAATCATAGTTATTGATTTTAACCTTAATTGTTAATTTAAAAATAATCTCACAAGATCTCACTATATTTCAACTTAAACCTCAACTATTTTCAAATTTGGGGAAGACCGTATTCAAAGTAAAAGGAAAATCGTAAAATATAAAAGAGGTCACTCGAAAATAGCATTGTTCCTATTTTGATCATTCTAAATTTTTTTTGTCAATTTAGTCACTGCTGCTAGAAAAATTGGCCAAAATGATCATTCAGGCTGCAAACCCTTAACGGATTGTTGACAAGACCTGCAAAAAAAAAAGAAAATTATTCTTTTAGTCCCTTTAAAATTTATAAAATTTTTAAGTTAATCCCTATTAAAATAAAACCCATATTAAAACCCACTATTTACATCCAAGTCCCTTTTTCTTCTTTGCATTCCTTACCCACCTTTAAGCTCTGAAAATAATCTCCTTAATTGTAACACCCCTCGCTCGACTCGATCACCGAATCTGAGCTATAAGATGCTACAGTTGTTGCCGAAGCAACCACGGTCGAACAAACATCATACAATCATTTATACTTGTAATCCAATGCCAACTACTTACAAATCATGATAAACAATCAATTCTGGATCTTAATCGAGCTTACAAAAGCTCTTTTGACAAACTAAGCACGAAAAAAGACCAAATTGCAAAGTTTTTAAAGTTTAGGCCGATGTCGAAACATTGTCTCCTCCATGTCGTGACATTGCCAAAACAATATGTTACGTCGTGACCTTAGGCCACTCAACGTCGCAACGTGTAATACCTCTCACTTAGTCTGGTCGTCAGACCTGAGCTATAAGATGCTACAATTGTTAACCAAGCATAACACAAATAAATTCGGCTTTAAACGTTCCATTAAATAATAAACATGATATAATCCAAGCAAAATATAATTTACAACTAAAATCGAGTCTCAATCGAGCTTATGAAGTTTTATTCCAGCTCAAAATCAATTTATGACTAATTTGAAACTTTCACAAAAAGATAGGTAAAAGGCAAAATAGGGGTCACATGGCCATGTGACTAGGCCGTGTGACAAAATGAGACCGTGTACACCAATTACTACTCAAATTATATAAACCACACGACCGTGCCACATGCCCATGTGTTAGACCGTGTGTGTCAAAAGATACCCTACAAGATAAGTTGCAATTTCAAACACTCAAATACACTATAATGATGCAACATACCATTCCTCAACCTGTTCAAATACACCAAAAACATGCCAAAACATTATTCATCCTAAGTGCTTAACTAAAATGCCATAATTGGCATCTCAATTCAACAAATCATATCCTACCATTCATCATCATTCATGCCTTAATATTCATACTTAACATTTTCATATGTTCATCATTTCAAATGCCAAGATTTCATCAACGAAGTTCATCCTTTCTAAGTGTCAAAAGTCATCAAGTAAAATACACCAAAATGACCAAAACATATATGCAACTCATGTTGCAAACCAGCCAAAATAAGATCATCACTTTCAAACATTACACTTATATCCACATCAAAATAAACCAAAACATAAGTTTCAATCTCATTCACATATGCATATCCATTAGCTTAAATAAATCACATTTCAAGTTGGTTACTCACTTGTCACTTTATATCTCATAATAATATTGAACCATCCAACATCATCAACATCACTAGACCAAGATTATGAACATCCAATATAACTTAAATGGAAATACAACCCTATATACATGCCACAAAACTGAATATGAAAGAAATATAAGACTACCAAATCAAAGGCTAGATAGTGAGCTCTAAGTTGATCCAACCAACACATTCCATAAAATAACCTATTCAGAGACAGAAAAGCAAACAATATAAGCATTATGAATGCTTAGTAAGCTCATAAGAAATTTACACAACATAAATTGATCTTAAACTAAATTAAATTAGTAAACCAATTTGGTAATTAATATGACATCCTTGTCTTCTTTGTACTTCCGTATACGTTTCCACAAAAACGATCAATAAGTTAGTTTATTTATACATCAAGAACTACTAATGCAAATCACATATACTTAATTTATGATTTAATATAGTAAAGCATGAAATATCTAATTCATCCTCAATTTATAAACACATATAATTAAGTTCTCTTTCATATCATATTCAATAATGCTTGTTTTGCAACATTTCAATTTAATTCATTCACTCTTTCTTTCACAAACAATTCATACAAATAACAACCAGTTTCACATTTAATATTTCTATTCATTTCAAAATCAATCACTTATTGTTTTCACCTGGAGAACAATGGGAAATTTATTTTGGATACTCGGGATAAGATTGCTTGCACAAGCTGTAAATCAAGACATTAACCATTGCTCGATGCTGCTTACACAAGCTGTCGAGAATCCGCAACAAATGCTAGATTCTAGCCATCAGTATGGTATCCACCACCAGTACATAGTACTTGATAAATATAACAGTGGCACATAGTGCTCGATAAATATGATCACTGGCACACAGTGCCTGGTATAACATGAACATTGGTACAAAGTACCTGATAATATAATCACCGGTATATAGTACCTGATAAAATATAATCACTGACACATTGTGTTTGATAAACCCTAATGACATGTCATTTGTATCCTAGCTATTCACTAAGTTCACACGGGCCTCCATATTCATATTCATTTCATTCAAATCCTTTGAACATTTTCATATACATGTAATTCAACCATATACATTCTCATATTCATTTACATTTATCAGCTTTATCTCATTTCACAATTTAATCCTTGCAATACCGAAGTCGTTATTTGCAACAACTTAATTACAATTAGTATACATACAACTCAACATAAACAATAATTAATTGAAATAAACATCGTACATATATCATAGAATTATATAACAATTTCACAATCATCCAATCACACACATCTATTCATTTTATCATATATTTATTATTATTTTATTTAATCCATTTGATGCCAAAGCTTTATATATATAAAATTTCTAACTAACAGTAATATAAAATAACATAATCATACCAAATTTTAATAAAGTAAGTCCATACGAATTTACTTGACCAAAATAGCCTCAAACAAGACTCCAAGGACTATTTTGAAAATTTTCCTTTTTCGCGTTTATATACCAATTGGTTCAAATCCCAATCTATAATATAATTAATTCAATTTATCAATTTCATACATCCCAAAGCAACCTACTATAATCATATAATAATTCAATTTCATTTTTTTCAATTTTCCTTAAAAATTTTTATTTTATTCAATTTAGTCCCTAAAATTGAAATAGTTATATCTTTTAAGTTCAAGCTTCGTTTTTCAATCTGATTTCAATTTCATCCCTGTGCAGCCCTCTAAATTCAATAATTACAAAAATTTCATGTCAATTTCAAAATATTTACATTTTAGTCCCTGAACTCAAAATTAACAAATATTACTTTACAAATTAGTCCTATTTTATTTCTAAACTTCAAATTCTACCATTTAATATAAAAAAAATCAAGATTCATGAACAGAAACTTCTAAAACATTTGAAAATTTTACGAATTAGTCCCTGAGCTAGCTAGATTGAGCTACAACGATCTTAAAAGCATGAAATTTACCAAAAATGAGCTTAATTTACATACCATGCACATGGCCGAAAGATTGAAGTTAAAACTTGAGCTTTTCCTTGTTTATGTCGTGAAGAAGAAGATGATAATAAAGAAAAAGAAAAATGAATAGTTATATATTCTTTCTTTCCACTACATATTTGTTTTATTATTTTATTTTATTTTAATATCGATTTAACATATTTTTTCTAATTAAAAGTAACATTAACCGTCCAAAACCATTAAAAAAGTTTAATTATCCTATAGGCCCTTTCATATTTATTGTTTAAGCTTCTAGCTAAAATTTTTTTAATAGTGATTAACTTTTGTGGTTTTTATGATTTACTCCTTGTACCTTAATATAACCTATATAACAACTCTGTAAATATTTTTTTATGGAAACAAGGTCTCGATACCTCATTTTCCAAAACCACTTGACTTTAGGGTCAACCACTTGTACTTAGGTAATTATTCAATTAGCAAAAATTATCAGATCAAAATTCAATTAAACATTATATTAAATTCGTAAATATTATTAAATAATATTTACTAACTCGATCATCGGAATATAGAGTTCCTAAACTCCCATGTTCAATACCACTAAAGAAAGGTTTGGTACACGACGTGACTCATTGTCGACCAACGTTGCAACAAGGAAAGTTGCTCGTCCAGACGAGGACCCTATTTTTGGTAAAAAAAAAAAGAACCATTTGGTACCTATTTCAATGTTTTCAAACAAACTTACATCATAATTACCTAATGTCAAACACAATTAATCAAGAATATGCCTAAAACCATACCAATTAAGTTTAAATACTCAGTTCAACATCTTAACAAGATGTTCACAACATTTATACCAACTAAACTTAATAATTTCAATACCATTCGAGCATACCAACCTAATTCATTCAAATGCCTAACCTTACCTATACCAAATCTATCAAAACTTGCCATTCCACTTGTAATACATACATAATTCATTCACCAACATTTTTATACTATCAACCATGAACCCAAATAACCATTTATCAACATATACCTCAAGAAAAATCATTATACATACCATTTCAATACTTACATCAACTTAACCATTCATTTACCTTATACCACAATCTTCTACATGCCAAATTCAAATAGATACATCTATATTACCTCTCTAAAAACATTAAACATTTCCAATTCAAGCATTAACCAAATCATTGGACATGATCATTATTCAAAATCATCATATGCATCATAATCATCACAAGTACCAACACTATTAAGACTTTCAACACTAAAGTGTATGCTAAACACTTATATACATCAAAATAATCGCAAGACACCTTATAATTATACATGCCACAACCTAAGACTCAAAACAATCGAAAAGCTACCAATTTGGTGATAGGATAGTGTGGCTTCAAGACGATTCGACTTGACGTGTTCCATAATTATTTTATCGGAGCTCATTGAATTGCAGGCCTTGGTGCAACATGTGGAGCAGCTCCCACCACTCGCTGGAGAGCTTCCGCATAACGCAGAGCAAATCTTCATTTCCCTAACCCTCAGGTTGAGGCCTAATAGCTCTAACTTGATGAGCACAGATTAGATCAATGCTAGGTGCCTCAATACCAATTCTATTTTCACTTTTAGCTAAAAGATTGCTTCTATAAACATCGCCACTAGCATCATTTCTTAATTCCTCTGACATCTTTAGTTATAAAACAGAGAAATTTTATAAGCAACATCCAAATTCTGACTCAAACTCAACTTGATTTTGGCATGTACCTTTAAACTCAATTTTGAGCTCGATTTAGTTTGAGAATCGACTAAACCTAAAGCTCTAATTCCACTGAATGTAACACCCCGATACCTAACTCGGTCGTTGAATCCAAGTTACAAGGTATCACATTCATTGTGTTAGATCTAATGCCCTAAGTGTAGTATTTTCGTCTATGTACACTTGTAATTTTTTCGAATAGATTAGTTAATAAAATAATTCATGGATTACATTAATATACTTCGTATATTGTCCTCAAGTGAGTTTTGCATTAAAAGCAAAATAGAAACAAATATTAGCTCATTGGTTGTCTAATGTTTAACTAACACTAAGAAGCATTACGTAGTCAGATGGAAATATAGAAAGATGACTTATATTAGTAGGCAAACCTAAACATGTCCTTAGTCTAATAAAAAATGAGCAAATTGATTGAAAGACTAATATACCGTTAAACAAGTCCAATTGAGGAGATGCCTTGTCTTGGGCATCGGAGCGGATGAGTCCTAGAAGATAGAAATATCGATGTGACTGACAGTACATCGAACTGGACCCAAGATGGATAGATCATGAATTTGTTTATGAATTTATTCACTTGTGATGTTCATAGTGTGACATACCTAAATCTTGAGTGGATGGCAAGCTATGTATGTGTAACTCGTATACTTTGATGTAAGTAAAAGCCTGAGTTTAAATAGATAAGGAACCGAAAGTTAGTGTGTTGGTGTTGGATCTGGTGCCCTAAGTGTAGTATTTTTGTGTAAGTACACTTTTAATTTTTTTCGAACAGATTGGTTAATAAAATTTTTCATGAATTGCATTAATACTTTGTATAATTGTCCTCACATGGTTTTTGCACGTAAAGCAAAATGGGAGCAAATGTTGCTCACTGGTTGTCTAAATGTTTAATTAATACTAATTGGTATTATGTGGTTGAATTGTAGTACAAAAAGACAACTTGTATTAGTAGACGAACCTAAACATGTCTTTAGTATAATTGAAAATAAGTGAACCGGTTGAAAGACTGATATGTCGTCTATCAAGTCCTATTAGGGAGATGCCTTGTCTTGGGCATTAGAGCGGATGACTCTTAGAAGATAAAGATATAGATGTGACTGACTAGGCTAATAGTATATTGGATATGACCCAAGCAGAATAGATCCTGAATCTGTTTATGAATTTATTCACTTGTGACGTTCATAGTGTGGGATACTTAAATCCTAAGTGGACGACGGACTATGTATGTGTGACTCGTACACTTTGATGTAAGTAAAAGCCTGAGTTCAAATAGATAAGGAACATAAAGTTGGTGCGTTGGGTGTATGACTTCTGTAATATGTAGCGTCATTCACAACAGTAGAATTCATAGACCAAAACATAGGTAAATGATATCCTCTTATTGGCATTACATGGTTCATGAAAAGTAAACGTGGCCATAGGTTTTCCGTTTTTGTGATGGATGACTTGATCACTATTTCATAGTGATTGAATTTTCATGAATGAAGATGTAATGGTTACCATGAGATAAAATATGATCATATTGGGAGAACAAATATTATCCCAAAGAGATCAAGGATATCCTATGAGGGTAACACACTTATGAAAAGGTCATTGGACGAGCACTAAGTAGTTGCTTTCGTAATGGTATGTCGTTCGGAAGAGCTCAGTCACGATACTATAGTGGAATGACTTCATGACTAAATAAGTTTATAATTAATAGGCAAAAAGCTGGAATTTAATTATAAATCATTTGACTCGCAATTGCATATGTCCAATCGGTCCGTCCACTAACTCGTTGAAACCACAAATGAATTGCGTGTTTGAATAAAAATGAATGGAATGAATAGAAAATGAGAAATGGGAAACATTCAGTAATAACTATGGTTTTCTTCAAAATGGAGAAATGAAATCATTTGGAAATGAATATAGGTTTCAAAAAATAGAAATGAAATGAAAATAGAAATTTGTAATCCTATATGGATTTCTTAGAAAATAATAGAAGAATGAGTTCATGTTTTTGGACTATTTTGAAGCTCAAAAATGAAAATAAACCATTCGGTCATAGTGAACATGTTGAATTGTGAAATATTGAACATATTTTTTCAAAATTTTACCAGGGGAAAAATCGTCAAAATTTTACTAAGGATAAAATTGTCAAAATTTTGCTGGGGTAAAATAGGGATAAGAAAATTATTTTTATATATAAATATTAAATTTTATTTTAGGAAATATAAAAATTAAATCGAGATAGATCACATTATAGAGTACTGGGTCAAAAAGGGACTAGGAAGTATTCGTAATTGGACTTGATGTTAGAGAGGCCCAAAAATCCCTCATATAACATGAAGGGGACAACAATCCTAGTAGAAATAAAAGGATGAGTCATTCACACATCTCCTCCTCCAAGTAGGATATTGTTTTTCTATTTAAAATAAACCTCTACAACTCTATAAGGGTTCTACCTTCTCTTCCTATAAATAGATGGCACCAGTAGAGCTATTAAAACAACTTTTGAGAGATTATTATTCTGCCAAAAAATAGAGAGAATTTATTCTCAAATTTTAAATATATTTTTCCAAAATAACAATTTTACTCATTTCAATTAAAGAAGAGAGAATTTCTGTTTTCACTCAAAAAGGAGAGAACTTTTTCTAGTTCTATGTTTTGATTCAATTGGTTCGAGCCCACACTCGAAATAGTTTGTGGTACGAGAAAAGCGAAAAACATCGTTAGGTTGAAATCTAGGAACAACGAACACCCGCTAGGCTGAAAACACATGTATGAATTTGGCTAGGGTTTATTGGTATAAATATCATAAACTAAGTCGATTTTCAAAATTTTAATTTTCCGTTGTGTAAGAAAACCGTTTTCAAATAGATTTTTTTCCAAAAATTGTTATTAGAGCCAAGTTGTGCTATGTTTATTGTTTAAATCGAGACCAAATCTCTCTTCATCTTGTTTGATTAATATTTGATAAGATGTGACATTCTTGTAATTATTCATTTGTTTAGGGGAATGTATGTGAGTGAATGTAATATTATATATATTTTTTATATAATTATTTTTTTTGCCAAGGTTGTGGTTCTTAAAAAATAAATCGTGGACTATCATTTCCACGTAGGATTATTTTTACTTTTATAACTCTTGTGAGCCGAAAACAGACATAGGACATAAATGTAATTTTCCCAAAAAGAGCCCATGACGAGGAAAAGATGGAATGATGGCGGTCGAAGACACAATGAATGCCTTGTGGAAAAAAATGTAATATTATTTATTTTTCATATATTTTCTAGAAATAGAACCATGGAAATCTTGGTAGACAATTTTATTTTATTACCCATCTCTTTATATATTTGTTTAATAATTATTTATGACATAATTGTGATATATATATGTATGAGATGATCCAAGTTGATCTACCAAAAATAAGAAGTGTGGTAATGAGAAGGTGCATGTGTAGGATTAGATCTGGCAAGGAAAGACTTGGTTTTTAAGTGGTCAAATATGACTCACCTCTTTTTCCTGGGAACCTACATGTTACACATTCATATTCACTTATTCAATTTTTCCGTTAAAAGAAAAAATGTAGAGAATCCAAATTATTTTATTGACTCTTATGAAAAACTGAATGTGAAAATTATAAAATTGTCACAATATGCCATTCATACATGAGATAAGCATGCCATATAGTTTAGGAAAGAATGCCACATGTACTTGTCAAGCATATATTGATCATACATGATTGAAACTGGAAATTAAAAACCTTGCATGGTTTTAAAATACTGAGTAGGAGAAGGTCTCTAAACAAGACGTACGACCTCCATCAATGGTCTCTTGTGATGGCATGAATTGGACCTACCCCAAGGTAGACATTGTCATGTGGATTTCACTAAGAAGACTTCTTAAAAGTAAGTAGAATTTTCTTATGATCATATGATAGTTGGATCAGCCCTTGTGGTAGGTATTATCATGTAATAGGTTAAGAAATTATATCATCAAAAGAGGACAACTAGTCAAAGCATGCTACTCAGTAAGATTGTCCTACGATGACTCATTTGTGGTACATGATGCGATAGATGTTGATTTGATGGTTATACACTCAAGATCTTCTTGTTAAGTAACTCTCCATCGAGCTTTACTTAAGTTAGAATGAAGGCCAAACATTACACGATTATTAGTATGTGTGAATGCATAATGAATTAGGTTAATGTAATAATTGGATGGAAATCCATGTTCTTACTAGTTGATCATGATCACCCCACAGTGGCTTGATTCAATGGGTATGAGAATATCGTTTCAACGACTTACAAATGTTTTCAAGGTTTAATGTAAGACGCATATATCATCTTAATGCATATCGTAATGTTGCAAAATGTTTTTCAAATATTTATTTAATATAAAGATATTAATATATGAATTTTTTATTTCTAGTTCGAAAATGACACCAACTCTTTTATTGAACATATTCACTGAAAACAAACTAAACGAAAATAACTATAAAGAATGGGAAAAGAACTTGATAATTGTCCTGATCTGTGAGAAACTTAAAGTAGTTCTTCGTAATAAATGCCCACCGACCATTCAAGCTGAGGCTAGAAAATGCTAGGAAGAGTCTGATGAGATAGTTCGTTGCTATATGCTGGCAAGCGTGACCGATGCTCTCTATAAGCAATTGGAGAACTATAAGACTGCTAATTCTAGATAAGCTAGAAAACATGTTTGTAGGCCAAGCTACCTTGCCTCGACAGTCTTCCATAACTAGCTTGATGAATGCTCAGCAAAATCCCGACAGTTCGGCCTTATGGGCTACTTTGCCAAGGCTATGGACAATGAGGCCAATCTGGACAAAAAAACTCAAATTGATATGGTGTTCAAAAACTTGTCAAAGGATTTTGCTGGTTTTCAGGCTGCATATAACCTTGGCAACAAAAACCTAACACTTACATAACTGATGAAGGAGTTACAATCCTATAAGTTGATGTTAAATGATTTTCAGTTGGTCTGAAAAGTAGAAGTGAATATAGCAATTGCTTTTTCCTAAAAAGGGAAGCGAAAGAATGCTAAGAAAGACAAGGCTAAGGTCTTTGGGCCACCACTAGTGGAAAGGAAGAGAACTAGAAAGCCTAAAGACTTATCTAAGTCTAAATGCTTCTTCTATAGCAAAAAGGGGCACTTTAAGACAAATAGTAAAGAGTGGAAGAAATATCTAGCTACCAAAGGTAGTATGGAACTCTTGATGATAGAAGCTTGTTTAGTGAAAGATCCGATAGACCATAGAGTCATTGATTCGGCAGCCACTTATCATGTTTGCGTTTCTCTACAAGGGTTCGAAGAGATGAAAGATCTTAGAAATAAGATCTTATCGGGACAAGTGTAGCAATTGAAGCAGTGGGAGATGAACATCTTTATTTTGATAATTTTAGGAAGATTATTTTAAAAGACCTTTTCTATTTACCAAGTTTCAAAAGAAACTTAATTTCTGTTTCATGTTTATATAAGAACGGCTTGATTGTGGCTTTTAATAATGGCATTACAATATTTAGAAATCATAATTTTATCTGGAGTGGATGGATGTTAAATAATATCTATTTTATCAAACCAAAGATGCACACACTGCTTGAGATTCAAATATTGAATAAAAGACTTAAAGCTTCTCACTCTAATGAGGAGTGCCTTTGGCATTTGAGACTTGGTCATATTAACCAATAAAGAATCACTAGACTTGTGAAAGACAACATCTTAAGTTAACTTAAGAAGTTGATCTTCCACACTGTGAAACTTGCTTTGAAGGTAAGATGACTAAGTGATCTTTTAGTGCAAAAGGAATGAGGGTTGGGAAACCCATAGAACTTATGCACATTGACGTATGTGGCCCTATAAGTGTTAGTGTAAGAGGTGGTTACGAGTATTATGTAATCTTTATTGATGACTATTCCAGATATGGGTATGTATACCTGATGCACTGCAAGAGTGAAACATTTGATAAATTCAAAGAGTTTCATGTAGAAATGGAGAAACAACTAGGTTTAACTATAAAATGTAACACCCCTTACCCGTATTCAACGCCGGAATAGGGTACGAGACATTATCGGACTTATACACAAGCAATCATATAAAATCGAGACGTAATGTAACATCCTGATTTTGGGCCTAGTCAGAACAGTGGTTTCGGGACCACAAATTCGATGAGGAAAATTTCATTTTTATTATATTTTTATGGTCTACGATTTCACGAAATGATCTCGTGAAAATTTTGTTCGAAAATTTCGACGTTTGGGCACTCAATTTGGTCAAAAGGACTAAATTGTAAAAAATCCAAAGTTGAGTTCTACATGTTAGAAGTGTCTAATTGTTACGAGTTTTTAAATTAAAGGTCCTTAAATGGTAATTAGACCATTTTGAAGTTTGTGGACAAAAATGGACATGACATGATAGGTTTTCAAAAGTTTTTCATTAAGGGCATTTTAATAAATTAGTAATTAAATGAATTAAAAAGCTAAAAATAAGCCAAATTTGCTCATCTTCTTCCTCATGGCTAAATGTCTCATGAAAAACACCATGGCTATGGTTTTCAAGCTTTCCAAGCTCATTTGTAAGTGATCCTGAATCCCGTTTTTAATGTTCTTTACATTTTTGAAGTCCCGATAACATGATCTACTCATTTCTACCATTATTTTGAGCTAGGATTTATGTTTAAAAATTTACCCATGAGTAATATGCATGAATTTTGATGTCAAATGGTAGAAAATGAGTGTTGTGTGTTAGATAAACAACTTTTGCTAAACGATTTTACGTGAAAACGAGTAAAACGTCATAATCGGTAAAAATACTTAATGTTCATAAGTACATGTTAGAGTGAGAATTTTATGTTGCCATAGAATGGAAAAATGACCAAAATGTCATAAAACATAAGAAAATAGGATGAAGTTTAATTTTCGAGCCTTGGGAAAAAAGTGCAAATATGCAAAAGTTTAAGGGTCAAAATGAGAATTTGTAAAAATATGATTTTTAGACCCATATGAATAGTGTGACTAATTAGTAGGCTAAATGTGATATTATAGATCAATGAAATCGAGATTCGGGCTTAAATCGGGAAAATACAAGGTTATGGACTAAAATGGTAAATTGCCGTTTCTGGATTCGAGGTAAGTTCGTGTGTTAATAATAATGCAATACCATGCATGAATTGTAATTCTCTATTGATATGACATAAATTGTCTGGTTTAATATGTTTAAGAGAAGTTGATGGATGGTGTGTATGATATGGAAAAATGTAATGCTTGTTGTGTTATGTGAAATTGAATGGCAAATTATTGTTACATGAATTGGGTGTTAAATTACTATTACATGGGTTGTATGAATTGCTACACGGTTATACTTGACGAGATTTCAACAAGTAAGTTCAGATAACTTAAATTAAAATCATAATATGCCTAATTGCATGATTTAAGAATGAATGATAATCGCATTTGTTAATGGCGTGAAAACACTTAAAGTAAAATGTCTCGGTTGAGGTTGGAAAGGAAATTCGATGGGTGAACCATGTTGTATGTGATATTGGGATCCTGCATGTGTTGTAGAAAGGATTTATCCCGGACGGGTAATCCGTTGATCTCAAGTATGAAAAGAATCTATCCCGGACGGGTGTTCCTTGAATGATCGAGCCTCCTGAAGAATATATGTGCATTGAGGATTTAGCCCGGACGGGTAATCCAATTAGGGTCTAAATTTAGCCTGAACTGGCAATTCAGATCCGAGCTCACTGAGGGTGTTTGTCGTTATAAGGGATTTAGCCTGGACTGGTAATCCTAACATCACCTTATGAGTTTATATTATGGGGGATTTAGCCTAGACTGGTAATCCCGCCGTAAAATGTGAGGTTCGCGGGACTACATACCTGAAATGATCATTCTTATGAATTGATGGTTAATGAATAATCCATTGAGATTTCCTAGAAACTCAACAGGATTAATATGAGATATATGTTCAAAAGGAAATATTGGATGATGAGCTATTCTAAGACAAATTTACATGGTGCATTGTCATGAGACTAATTTGATGATTGAGTGCATGTGGTAGGGAATTATCCTATACTTGGAATGTATGACTAAGTGTGCCCATGAGAAATAATAACTTTTATATTGAGCTCCATTGTGGAAAATAAGTAAGGGATCCATGAAATGGTAAGTTCATGATAGTTGGAAATGATCTTATGATAGTGATCATTATATTGTACCAAACCAGATTTGGCCAGCAGCATTGGTTTGACTTTGAAAATCCACTAAAAATAGTGGAAATTGAGTTAGAAACGTAATAAAATATGAAATTAAATCTTAATGAGTCTAGTTTTACATAAAGGAAACGGTAAAAGCAAAAGAATTTTTTATCATGAGATATTTGAATTCTTGTGAGACAGAGTCAAAGTGATTCCAGACTCCCCTGTCTCAACTTTTAAAAATCACTAGAAATTTTAAAAAATAATTATGAGTTAAAATTCATATGAATGAAATCCTTAATGAGTCTATTTTCAGGAAAAAGAGACAAGAACATTATCTGAGTCTCGTACTAGGAGATAAATAAATTTTAGTGAAGAAAGGTCGAAGCTGTCAAACAGAAAAATAGGGGAAACTTTGAATAATAAACTGTACTTATTGGCTAGACCAAAAATTCTTAAAATTTTATGATAAGAATAGATATGAATCTAGTTTCAGGGAAAATTAACAGATCTTAATTTGGAGTTTTTTAGCTCCAGATATAAATAATTTAATGACTATGACTTGGGAAAACAGCTTAGCTGGAATTTGAATAAATAGAAAGATTATGAAAATAGCATGTTATCGCATTGCTTATTATTTTCATGCGAGCTTACTTAGTGAAAAGCTTACTCCCTCCTTTCCATTTCTTTTAGTTTTTTCAGGTCTGCTCGGGGTTGGAGATCGTCGGAGGCAGCATCGCACTATCGAGCCAGTATCCTTGGAGTATTGGCATGTGTACGTGAAATGTTTTCATGCGAGTGGCATGTATAGGGACTTAGTTTTTCTATGATGACTATTATTGTGATTAGCCAAAGGTATTGGCTTATATTAATTGTTGATTATAGCCATGAGATGTGGCTTATAATGATTTTGGCTTGTAAGTCTATTTATTCATGATATGTGTTAATGTCTTGCGGTGTAGCTAGACTAGTTTATCATGAGTAGGTGGAACTAATGCATAATAATGAGCTAATGATGAATGTCATTGAAATTGTGTATGTGTATGCATGTAAAGATGACAAAAAGGCTTGGAAATTAGCCTAAGTCTTGACCACATGGGTAGAGACACGGCCGTGTGTCTCAGTTGTGTGAAGGACACGGCCTCTGGCCACAAGCGTGTGCCCTTGAACGGTCGCTGATGTCATAAACAGAGAGTTACACGGGCTGAGGACATGGGCGTGTCCCAAGCCACAAGGGCGTGTGTGACCACATGGCCCCACCCACACGGGCGTGTGACTCTCCAATGCTAGAAAATTGTTAAGTTGCCCAAAGTTTATCGAATGTTCTCGGTTTTGTCCCAAACTACCCCAATGTATGTTTTAGGCCTCAGAGGCCTGTATAAGAGACAATATACATGTGTTTGAAAAGTTTTAATTTTGGGAAAATTTTGGTGACCCGGTTTTGTATGTTTGTGAATGTTTAAGTCCGGTAATGCCTCGAACCCTGTCCCGGCGTTGGATACGGGTGAGGGGTGTTACCTCAAATTTCCATCCAAATTTAAAAATTTTCACATACATTTATATCGTCCCTAAAACGAGCCTACGTGGCCCAAAACATACATTGGAAGCGGTTAGGGACTAAACCAAGAACTTTGGAAAATTTCACAACACTTAGAAAGCTTTTCATGTTTTAAGGGCCATGTGCCCGTATGGCTTGGGACGTGCCCATGTGGGTAGGTCGTGTGGTCACACACATTCATGTCCCTAACCCATGTAACTCTCTGTTTGTCACCCAAGAACAAATTGAAGTCACACAGCCAAGTCACACGTCCGTGTACTAGGCCGTGTGGTCGATTTAATTTTTATAATTTTTCATAAAATAGGTGCAGACTTCACACGCCCAGGGCATGCGCCCGTGCCTGAGGCCATGTTATCCACATGGCTGAGACACATACCCATGTCTTTGCCCGTGTGCTCAATTCTGAGCATTCTGTTTTGCAACAATTAAGGTGCAGGGGACACACGGCCAGAACACATGCCTATGGGGCAAGTCGTGTGTCACACACGGCCTAGACACACGCCCGCGTGTCTTCCCGTGTGGACAAAAATAAGGCTATTTACCAAGCCATTTTGACACCCTTCTATGCACACACCTACACAACAAAACATAACACCAATCCAAGCAATCATATTCAACCACTTCAGCCAAAAAATAAGACATCCACACATCATTCACATACTACCATTTATCACATACAAACATCACATACTAATCAACTTAAACCATGAAAATTTCCACATCCATGAAAACATCATCATATGTATATATAGTTAACCCAATATTAGCCAATACCATATGACCATTTACAAAATGAATTATCAACCAATATAGGCCAACGCATTAGGAAAATTCAATTATGACACATAACAAAATAACCAAGTCTCTATACATGCCATAACTCAAAATGACAAATTCATTGGTACCCAAAATAATAAGTTGATAGTGTGAGCAGATCTCCGATAGCCTCCGATCCCTGAGCTAGCTTGGTGACACTATAAGACAAGGGAAAAGAAAGAGGAGTAAGCTTTAGAGCTTAGCAAGTTCCCATGCAAATAATAGGCATCATAAACACATATTTAACATGCAATTAACATGATGATAATTGGCATAAATGTGATTAAGATCTTATAATCATAACTTACTCAATCATAACCTTACCAAGTGTTCATCACATAACGAGCTCATTTTGTTTGAGTTTTACGTACATACTTGGGTCATTCCAAATTGGATTTACACACAATTCATCTTTGACATACTCGTTAAATTACCCATTGAACCATTTGGAATACTAAAGGATACTCGGGAGTCTCGTACACATGGTACCATACCAATGCTATATCTCAGATATGGTCTTACATGTAATCTCATATCGATGCCAATAGCCCAGCTATGGTCTTACACGAAATCTCATATCGACGCCATATTCCAAATATGGTCTTATACAAAATCTCATACGATGTCATATCCCAAATATGGTCTCACATGTAGTCTTAGTAACCCTAATGTAATGACATTTGTATCTTATCTATTCCTAAGGTTCAACCGAGATTTCACTTTTGTCGTAACTTTGTCGAACACGCTCAATGTTCAATCATAATTTATACCATAGTAAAGTATTTAAAACATAATTAAAACAATGCATTATTTACATAAGAACTTACCTCGGTACAAAAATAGTAGAAATGAGACCTAATCGTCAAACATTGTTTTTCCCCCGGTCTAGGTCTGAACCTTGTTTCTCTTGATCTATAATAGCAAATTTAACTCACTTATTATTCACATTATTCAATTCAGCCCAAAAATCATATTATGAAAAAATTACATTTTTGCCCCTAAACTTTGACATATTTACACTTTGGTCCCTAGGCTCGTAAAATGAAATAGATTCAATTTATTTGATTCCCAAGCCTAGATGAACCTGTTTTATGCTTATAATAGCCCACATTTTTCATTTAATCACACTTTGACTACCCATTTTGTAACTTTTTACAAATAGGTCCTTTTTGACATTTTCATCAAAAATCACCTAGCAAAAGTTGTTTATCTTACATCTAACATACATTTTATACCACTAGACATCAAAATGCACAAATATTCTTTATGGGTAAAATTTTATACTTTGATTTTGTTTCAAATTAGTCCTCGAAATAGCTAGATTAGGTTACAAGGATCTCAAAAACATAAAAATCAATAAAAATGGGGCTAGAACGGACTTACAATCGAGCTTGGAAGATGAACAAACCCTAGATATGGTTCGTCCTTGAGAATTTTGGCCATGGGAAGAAGATGGACAAAATTTGGCTTTTAATTTGATTTTTAATTCATTTATTAGCCAAATGACCAAAATGCCCCTAACTTAAAACATAAAATTTCTGTTACCTCATGTCCATTTTTGTCCAACTTAAGGTAAAATGGTCTAATTACCATCTAAAAACCTTCAGTTTAAAATTTCATAACAATTAGACACCTCTAGCATGTAGAACTCAACTTTTTCACTTTTTACAATTTAGTCCTTTTTGCTAAATTGAGTGCTCAAACGTCAAAATTTTTGAACGAAATTTTCAAGAAATCATTTTGTAAAGTTGTAGGCCATGAAAATGTAATAAAAAAGTTTTTCTATGTCGGATTCATGGTCCCGAAACCACTGTTTCAACTAGGCCCAAAATCAGGCTATTACATAAAAGCACTTTAATCTAAATGAGGTGAGGAATATTTATTTGATGAGTTCTTAGGGTACCTCATAGAGAATGAGATTTTATCCTAATTCACCATGTCGGGCACTCCACATCATAATTGCTTGGCGGAGAGAAGAAATCAAACGTTGCTTGACATGGTACATTCAATGTTAAGTTATTTGAAGCTGCCAATCTATTTTTGGGGATATGCAGTACAAACAACTTACTATATTCTAAATGATGAGCCAACTAAGGAAGCATCAAAAACCCTATACGAATCGTGGCATGACAGGAAGCCAAATCTTAATCATTTTAAGATTTGGGGATGCTCGACCCACGTATTGGATAAAGATGCGACGAAGTTGGACTCATGGACAAAATTGAGCATGTTTGTGGGATATCCAAAAGGAAAAAAGGGTGGTTTGTTTTATAACCCAATAGAGCAAATTGTTATAGTGTCAACTCATGCTACTTTCCTTAAAGGAAGTTACATGAATGACTGCAAACCTCAGAGTAAAAAGGTACTCGGGGAGCTTTCGGGAATTATACAAAACCCTACGAAAATAGTTCCAAAACCAACTCCTAATAGTAGACTTGCAAACAATCAACAACATAAGGAGATTCGTCGTAGTGGGAGGGTTTCTGTAAGCCTGAGTTTTTCCAATTTGGTGGAAGTGTTTTTAACACTAATTTTTCTGAACAGGAAGATAATGACCCACTCACATATAATGAAGCGGTGTAGAGTGTTGATTCTAAACTCTAGAAAAATAGTTATGAAAGCTAAGATGGACTCTATGTATTTCAACTCAATGTGAGAACTTGTAGACTTACCAGAAGGGATAAAACCTATAGGGTGTAAGTGGATCTATAAAAGAAAAAGAAATGTGGATGGAAAACTTAAAAGGTCAATCTTGTAGCAAAAGGTTATACTCAGAAAGAAGGTACCAATTACTAAGAAACCTAGTCTTTTGTTGCCATGCTTAAGATAATTCACATATTACTATCTATTACGATGACTTTCAATTATGAGATTTGGCAAATGAATGTCAAGATAAAGTTTTTGAACAGCTATCTTGAAGAAAGGATCTACATGATGCAACCCACCGAATATATAGCTAAAGGAAATGAGCATAAAGTTTTTAAACTGCTTAGATTCATATATGGACTTAAGTAAGCATCCTGCTTATAGAGTCAAAGATTTGATCTAGCGATCAAGACTTTTGGATTTAAGCAAAATGTAGATGAACCTTTTGTTTACAAAAGTTTGAGGGATGGAAAGATGGTCTTCCCCGTTCTATATGTCAATGACATTCTACTACTTAGAAATGATGTAGGGACATTGTCATCGGTTAAAATATGGTTAACCTAAAAGTTTCACATGAAGGACTTGGGAGAAGGTAATTTTGTTCTAGGTATTCGAATCCTAAGGGATAGAAAGAACTAATTGATAGCACTATCTCAAGCTTCATACATAGACAAGATATTGGATCGTTATGCAATAACTGATTTAAAGAAGGGAAATAAACCTTCCGTATCAAGATTTCAGATCTATTTAGAGGATTGTCCTAAGACAATGGAAGAAAGAGGGAACATGGGAAATGTTCTTTCTGCTTCAGCTGTAGGAAGCCTCATGTATGCTATGTTATTCACACGTTGGAACGACGGAAATGTGAAAGTGTACACAATTGCATCAAGTAATAAAGTTACAAGTAAATGTCGATTTATCGTACCTATAGGGACTGTGAAAGAAAAATATTTATGAAATGTAAATCAAACACTTTGGTGATGTGAAAAATATGTTGTTTTGAAGAAGTGATGTAAAAACTAAAAATTAACTAAGTAATAAAAATAAAAAGTAAAAATTCCAATACATAATTTCAAAAAGATGAGTTTTAATCAATATGGCATAATTGTGTTAGATCAATTACATTCCTTAACTTAGAATTACTAAACCCATGTTCATTCCTTAACTTAGAATTACTAAACCCATGTTCATGTTGTTACGAATATTTTCATGGCAACTGGGTAATTTATTAACTGCTGCACATACATACTTACTAAATTAACCAATCTCTTGAACATTTCTCAATGCCAATTCAAACAATCAATCTTCAAAAGCACATATAAGATTAAGTGAGGTAACAGTATATTTCTATATTGAAACAGTTTAATCACAATAATCTTGCAAGTTATGCAAGGCTAATGTATCATTTAATACCGTCACTAATTTAACCTTCAGCTACCTTAGAAGATTAACATGCACCAATTAAATATTTTTTTCAATTAATTACAATTTCAATATGCTTAATAATTAATTCATTCGTTACCTTACACTTTATAATGCAAGTATAACATAAGCATGGTTTTATTTAATTGAACAACTTACTAAGGCCTATAACAACACAAACATGATTTTAATAATTTAAGTGGACAAAATGCAATCGATCCAACATGATTTATGTAACACCTTTTACCCATATTCGACACCAGAATAAGGTACGAGGCATTACCGGACTTATACACAAGCAATCATGCAGAATCGAGACATATATTTCCATCCAAATTAAAACTTTTCAAAAACATTCGTATCGTTCCTTAGACGAGCCTACGAGGCCCAAAACATACTTTAGGAGCGGTTTGGGACTAAACCGAGAACTTTGGAAACTTTCTAAACACTTAGAAATTTTTTCATAAAAACAGGTGTCACACGCCCGTGTGGCTTGGGACATGCCCGTGTGGGTAGGCCGTGTGGTCACACATGCTCGTGTCCCTAACCCGTGTAACTCTCTGTTTATGACATCATCAACAAATTAGGGTCACATTGCCAAGGCACACGCCCATGTACTAGGCCGTGTAGGTGATTTAATTTTCTTAATTTTTCCTAAAATAGGTGCAGACTATACACGCCCTGGGCACACGCCCATATCCCTGGGCTGTGTCCTTCACACGTCTGAGACACACGGCCATTTCTATGCCCATGAGGCCAATTCGAAGCTAAAATTCAAAAATGTAGGGGACACATGGCCGAATCACACACCCAATGGGCAAGTCGTGTGTCACACACGGCCTAGACACACGCCTGTGTGTCTACCCGTGTGGACAAAAATAAGGCTATTTACTAAGCCTTTTTGCCACCCTTAATTGCACCAACCTACACAACATCAAACAACACCAATCCAAGCATATACACACAACCAAGACATCCACACATCAATTACATGCTATTTTCTATCACATACAACATTTCATAATTATCATCACAAACCATGCAATAACTCCATCCATGAAAGGCATCACTATATGTATAAATACTTAACCAATATTAGCCAATACCAAATGGCCATTTACAAAATGAATCAAATACCATTACAAGCCAACACATTTGGCCAAATCAATAATGACACATATCACAAAAAGACCAAGTCCCTATACATGCCATAACTCAAAATAATGTAATAATCAATACCCAAAACAATAATTTGATAGTGTGAGTGGATCTCCGACCGTCTTCGATCCCCGAGCTGGCTTGATGACACTATAAGGAATGAAAAGGGAAAAGGTAAGCTTTAAGCTTAGTAAGTTAGCATGTAAATAATAATAAACTTTAAACATAAAATAACATACACATAACATAATGTAAATTAGCACAAAATCATCAAGTGATCATAGACATATCTTACTCATTTGCGTCCTTAACAATAATGCATCTTAAACCGAGATCATTTCTCATGAGTTTTGCGTACGTACCTTTACAACTTTATAACATAATCATAACCTTTCACATCTTTGACATAATCTTTAAATTATAATCTTTAAATTACCCATTGAACCACTTGGAACACGAAAGGATACTCGAGAATTACATACACATAGAATCATACCAATGCCATATACCAGATATGGTCTTACATGGGATCTTATATCGATGCCAATAGCCTAGCTATGGTCTTACACTATTCTCATATCGATGCCATGTCCCAGACATGGTCCTACACGGAATCTCATAACGAGCCATATCCTAGATATGGTCTTACACGTAAAGTCATAACCCTAATGTCATGACATTTGTATCCTAACTATTCCTAAGGTTCAATAGGGAATTTCGCCGTATTGAATCTTTGCCGAACGAATCCATAATGATAATTGTACAAGTCATGCAATAACAAAATATTAAATACATAATATAAGTTGCATTATTTACACACGAACTTACCTCGGTACCAGAATATGGCTAACTAATTCGATTTAGTCCACAGCTTTGTTCTTTCCCCGGTCTAGGTCCAAACCCCTTTTTCTCGATCTATAATAGCAAATTTAGCTCATTTAATTATCACATTGTTCAAAGTAGTCCAAAAACCATACTTTGGGAAAATTATAGTTTTTCCCTAAACTTTCACATATTTACAAATTAGTCCTTAGGCTCGTAAAATGAAATGTACTCATTTTCTTTGTTACCCAAGCCTAGCCAAGCCTATATCATGCTTATACCAGCCCACGTTTTTCATCAAATTACATTTCTACTACCCATTTTTATAACTTTTACAAATAAGCCCTTTTTAGGTATTTTTATCAAAAGTTAGTAAATGATGTTTGCTACACATCAAACTTTCATAATCTACCATGAAACATCAAAATACATGCATGTCAGACATGGGTCAAACACTAGGCATCAACTTTATCTCAAATAAATGGTAGAAATGGCTAGATCGGTTGATAGCAACTTCAAAAATGTAAATAAAATTAAAAACGAGGCTAGGACGCACTTACCATCAAGTTTGAAAGTTGAACAAAACCCTAGCTATGGTGTCTTGAGAATTTCGGCTATGGCATGGAGAAGATGCGGCAAATTTTGACTTAATTTTCCCTTTTTATTCTTTTAATTACTAAATGACCAAAATACCCCATTTTTACTAAACTTTTAATTTTTACTTATTCATGCCCATTTTTGTCCATAAAAATAAAAATTGGTCAAATTGCTATTTAAGGACCTCTAATTAATAATCCATAGCTATTTCATGCTTAAAGCTTTTAGAATCACATATTTTGCAACTTTTGAAATTTAGTCCTAAAAATCAAATTGGACACTCTATCAACAAAATTTCTTAACGGAACTTTCCTACAATCATGCAGACATATCATAGACCTCAACACATTCATAAAATAATTATTTCTACTTCAGATTTGTGGTCTCGAAACTACTATTCTGACTAGGCCCAAAATCGGGATGTTACAAATTAAATTTAAGTCATTTTAATTAGAACAAGAACAGCAACACAACAATTATTTATATTCATAATCACAACATAAACAAGAAAATTAAAGATAAGGGAATTAGGAAGCAAATCCAGTATTTCTTTGAAACCAGACTAGTGCGCTCCTCTTCTTCTCTGCTCGTTTTGTTGAACCGATGCCTCTATGAACAATTGAATGTTGTTATTCCAATGTGGAAGGAGGCTCTTTTTCAAGAGGAAAATTGGCAAGGGAATGAAAAAGAAAAAAAAAAGGGAAAATAAAGAAGGGAAAGGAAGAGCGAAAGTGAGTGAAAGAAAGAGAGATGTATGGTAATGAATAGTGTGTTGAATGAGAAGAGAAAAGGGGTATTTATAGGTGTGAATGGCTGCTAAAAATAGAAAATAATTTTTAGCCATTCAAGTTGTAACACCCCAAACCCGGCCCAGACATTATGGCTGAATCTGGCGATGTCACATGGAATGGAATTTGAAAACAAGTTTGTCAAGTTAAAATCGTTCCAGTTAATTAACCTTTAACTCAAGTCGTAGTAAAATGCCCTTTCTTTGTTATGTCTAAAATAGTATCTTTTTAGTTAAAGCTTTGGAAACGTTTATTTTTGGAAAATCGTTCATGTTGCGAGAAACCTTTGTTTTTTAGCAAAAATCAAGTTTTTACCGTTCAGCCGTAATGAAACCGTAAAGCAGCTAAAAATCCAAAAATTTAAAACCAATCAGTCCAAAGTCCCAAAATTACACAACAAATACCCAGAAACAATGTAAATTGAATTAAATCAGTACGAGATAATGGTGGTCACTGTCAAGTCCTCCGCCGCACTGATCCGCCTAAATCTGGGGATTACTTGAATATGGGTGAGTTTTTGCAAACTCAGTGTGTAATCCCCACGAAAAGTCATGCATACAGTTATACATCAAAATACAATCATTTACAGTCCGGGCCTGAGCCCATTATAGAATTAATTTGGGCCTTAGCCCATTCAGATACAATCTCAGAATTATATTAGGGCCTTGGCCCATATCAGATACAGAATGCAGATACAGTAAATCAGAATCCTACCCACCAGCCTCTGCACACCATCTTCGTCTAGTCCTACACACCATGTGGGGATTAAATCAACCCACCCATCCCTACAGACCATGCTGTACCGAAATGCGACACATAATGAGAGTATTGTAGCTCAGCTAACAGATAACAGGCTGAAGAGCCTTTCAGATACTTCCTCCAAATATCATCAACCCACCTCGATACAATGCAACATACCATAAATGACATGCAAATATGTTAATAACAGAACATACATTTAGTTCAATACAGATATCATGCTCAGTCAGACACCATACAATTAGATCACATAATTAGGGGTCTAAGTAAAACTTACCGACCCTACAGTAGGTCCACAGTCAACTAGGGCGACCCGTGCAACCTTACAGAATATTTCAAAAAAATGGGCTCACACGCCCATGTGCATGTGGCCCACACGGCCTAAATTGGCCTTGGCCGTATGGATCACATGGCCTGGCCCAGAATCCCACACACCCGTGTGGTTTTACTTGTGTGGGCCCACACGCCCGTGTGGCCCACATGGCCCAAATCAGTGTAGCTCGTGTCTCGTACACGGCCTACCTGGCCATTACACTGCCGTGTCATGCGTGCACAACCTGGCTCGTCAACCACACGCCTGTGTTCCATCACACGGCCTACCACACTAGCGATCACATGCCCGTGTGGCATCAACAAAATGCTTTTTTGGCTTTTTGTCGAATCCCGTTTTCTGCATTTCGGGTACACACATGTATCATTTTTGATGCCTAAACACTCCCGAGCACTCCAAAGCCTAAAAACAAGATATTCAACATGGCCATTAGTCTTACTTTGCGATTAATCAAACTCCCGAAACCAAAATACTCATCCATAAAGCTATGAACACATACCGCAAAGCCTCTAATCGATTCACTACGGAACAGTACGAGGAGAGCCTCAAACCCCACGATTTGCTGCTGTCAAAACCCAAAAGTTAGTCCAACGACAAGATGACAGCATCTAAGAATGATTGTAACGCTATTTCACTTACCTCACGTGTGACCTACGTTGCAAGGATAAGACAAGAAAACACGAAAATGAAAGAAAGAGAAAAAAATACCAAAAAGAGAATCAACAACAACTTAAGCAGAAAAAGACGAAAGGGACGGTAGAAAATTTGGGGAAATTTTAGAGGAAAGAGAAAATTTTGAAAAGAAATAAAATCAAAATATCCCAATCCCTCCCCCTTTTTCTCCCACTAACCCATTAACACACAATCTTAGAATTCTTATTTAAGCGAAACTCTTTTGGTCAACTGAGTAAAAATAAGTTCCATCGCTTACACAGAAACTCAAACACAAGACCTCTATCACACCAACACTCCACTTAATCACCAGACCAGCAGTCCCATTCTGATATATTCTTACTAACAATTAAACTTAAGCCTACTGAGCAAGGTTAAGGCTTTATTTAGAAAAATTCTAAAAATTTACCAAAGACATGGCTTGAACCCAAGACTTCTCAGACACTCCCAGATCACTTAACCACTGAAACAAATACACAATTGTGTTACAATTTAACAAAACAAAAATATAAATTTTGGGATGTTACACAAGCTCCTTTGGCCGGCCATGCATTAAGCAAAGTTTGAATGTTTCAAACTTTGTTATATTTAGCTTGAGGCAAAAAATGGAAGAAACAAAAAGTAGAGGGGTTTGAATATAGTTTAGGGAAAGCTCAAGGGCTTATTTGCAAGTATAAAAATCAGAAAAAATTAGTTGATTGGATCACCTATAGGGACGATTTTGGGTTTCCCAATTGCTTGGTGGATCGGTATTTTATGCTTAGCATATTGCGCCACTTTCTCCTTCAGACTTTCTATTAATTTTTAACCCAATTAATTTTGGATAAAAATTAAATATAAAGTAAATAATATAATCATTATTTGGACCATCCTTGACTTGAAAAATAATCAGCTTTCCTCTTGGTGCACTTGATGCAAAAATCACCCCAACAGTTTAAGCCTTTTGAAGTGTCTGTCGAGCCAATTTTCACCTTTTGTTGAAAACTATCGAAAATAAACTAAATTTGTGAAAATTTATTATAAATATAATTAAAATTCAATATGTTAATAATGTAAGTGTAAAATAATTATTTTATAATTAAAGTATGAATGTCGACAAAATTTACTACGAAACTGCATGAATTAGAGCTCAAAATATGCTGAAAATGTTTATATATTTTTGTGTTTCCACACCCCAAACTTAATTCGTTGCTCGCCTCGAGTAATACACGAATTAAAAAGAGTAAGTGCTTGAAACCACCATTGAAAAATTCAAGAACAAGAATTTTGCAATTATGCAACTCAAGTATACATATTGTTCGAATTATTCTCCATTATTATCATGCTAGCAAGAACAAACTAAATGTTTTCTTAATAAAGACATGTTAATTCTTAACCATTAATTTTTATTCCCTTATTTAATACTAAACTACAATCACTAACTTTAACATATGTCTTTATATGTTGAACTTAGCAGTTTCTCTCAACTAATGTAGGCAACACAGAAATCTAAATCGAAAGGTCTTTTAGATAGGTTGTAACATGGCTGGGATAGGGGTAGGTAAAAGATAGATAATTTTACGCTAAAAACCCTAGACTCAGCTTGTATCAGACCTTCAGAATAAGTACCTTCAAAATACAAACTCATTTTTCTTTCACATGCTCTTTTGTACATCTAGTTATTTTGAGTACATATTGTAACACCCCTTACCCTTGTCTGACACCGGGACAGGGTATGAGGCATTACCGAACTTAAAGATAACCAATCATACAAAATCGACCATAAAATTTCATCCAATTTAAAACCATTCATGCAAATGCATATCGTCCCTATTACGGGCTTACGAGGCCCAAAACATACATTAGAGGTGGTTCGGGACTAAACCGAGAACTTTGGAAAACTCAAAAAAAATTTCATCAAAAAGGGGTCACACGCCCGTGTGGCTTGGGAAACGCTATGTGGGTAGGCTGTGTGGTCACACACGCCCGTGTCATCAGCCCGTGTAACTCTCTGTTTATGACGTCATGCACAATTTAGGGTCATACAGCCAAGTCACACGCCCGTGTCCCGGGGCCGTGTCCTTCACACGGCTGAGACACACGGTCGTGTCTCTACTCGTGTGGCTAAGAAAATGGCTATTTACCAAACCATTTGCCACCCTCATTTGCACACTCACATACACACCTTCAATGGCACTTAACATGGCACAATTAAGCTACCAACACAACCATAATCAAGGCTTAAACATATCAAAACAATTATTTACTGTTCATAACAAAACTGTCCACTTGAGTCATAGTCACTAAATTATTTATATCTTGAGCTACAGAACTCTAAATTAAGATCCGATTAATTTTCGAAACTAGACTCAAATATCTTCCTACCATAAAATTTTCAGAATTTATGATTTAGCCAATAAGTACAGTTAATTCTTCAAATTCATCCCTGTTCTGCTGTTTGACAGTTTCGACCTTTCTTCACTAAAAATGAATTATCTCTTAGTACGAGATTTGGATGATGTTCCCGTTTGTTTCTCTTGAAAATAGACTCATTAAGAATTTAAAAATATAAATTTTAACCCCCAAGTATTTTTATACAATTTTTAATGATTTTCCAAAGTCAGAATAAGGGAACCCGAAATCATTCTGACCTTGTCTCATAAAAATTCAAATATCTCATAAAATGAAATTCTCTTACTTACACCATTTCTTCTATGTAAAACTAGACTCAATAGGATTTAATTTCATATTTTATTCAACCTCTAATTTGATTTCCACAACTTTTGATAATTTTTCAAAGTTATACTACTGCTGCTGTCCAAAACTGTTTTAATGTTAATTTTACTCTTTCATGATTCCCTTGTACTAACTTTCATTAATATACCATTATAAACCACATCACACAATGACATTGGCATAGGCATATGAGTAATTAATATACTTGCAACCCATTAGCGAATATAAGCCAATTTATATGGCTACATACAAAATCAAATCCTTATTCATTACAAGCCAATACATTTGGCCATATCATAATGACACATATACAAAATGACTAAGTCCCTATACATGCCATAGACTTAACATACTTACATTCACTTATACCCCAAATGATAGCTTGATAGTGTGATAGAATCTCCAACGATCTCTAACCCGAGCTAGCTAAATAAACCTATAAGAGGTGGGAAAGAAAGGGGGGTAAGCTTCATAGCTTAGTAAGTTCATATGAAAATATTAAACAACTATTAACATTCATTTATTTTACCCATTCATAAGAATGTTATTAATACACTTTACATTATATCTCGTGTTTACCACTTACTTATTCATAATGCTTACTCTTTATCTTACAAACACTAGTTGCATGTCTTGGCATTAGACTAACGACCATGATCTCCTCATTATAGCATATCACATCATTTAACAAGTTATTTCAACTCTCTTAAAATCATGCACGTCTTTTAAGAGTAATCATAATTTCCACATATAGCTTAACAATCTTTTGCACGTCTATTGAATCATAGCTTAAGTATATACATCACACTACTTCACAATTCGATTAAGCTCATATGCCTATCACATGATTATTTATCAAATCTTATCATGCATCCATTCATCATAAATGTAGATCATTTGTCACAATGTTATCAATGTTTCACAAGCATAACTTGTTCGTGGACATATCTGTACCTCACGTAATATAGTCACATATTTTCTCGTATGCATTCTTACCACATTTTTATAGTATACCGAATCCGTTGCTCGTGAGTTATAAGTACATACCTATACTAACTCATAGCACATTCTCATATTTCCTCATCATTGATTTACTTGTCAAATAACTCACTGATTTACCCGTTAAACACTCGGAATACTATCAGATACACGGAAGGCTTGCACATAGTGCTTCAAATGTAGCCACATGCTACCTCATATCACAAATCACACATTGCTCGCTCTTGAGCTATTCACAGGCCTGATCACACAAGCTGATAGTCAAGACGTAACTACTCGGGCTGCTCACACAAGCTGACAGGTACCTGCAACACATGCCGGGCTACCCAGCCACCGATAGAACGTACAAGACTAGCACCTGGATTCAAATAATCACATATACACATAATTTCATGAGCTCATAATCACATATTTCCTAGTTACATGCCACATTGTATCCTAAATTATTCCTAAGGTTCAAACAAGATTTTCTCGATAATGCATATTCGTCGAACTCGTTTTCACAATGTCATGCTCATAGATAGTAAAATTGTTCATACACTCGTCATAATAATTAAACATAGAGATTCATACTTAAATAAAACACTCAAACATGATATATCATTGCATTATTTACACATGAACTTACCTCGACACCAAAATGGCAAAAAGGGACCTAACCATCAATTTCTTGTTTTCCCCCATTCTAGGTCCGAATCTTGTTTTCTTTGATCTATAATACCACATTTATTCTATTTACTAGTCATGCTATTCAATGTGATCCAAAAATCATGCTATGGAAAAATTATGCTTTTGCCCCTAAACTTTGTCATATTTACACTTTTGCCCCTAGGCTCATAAAATGATTTTTATTCAATTTCCTTATCATACAAGCTTAGACAAATCATTTTCATAACTATAGCAGCCCACAAATTCCACTAAATCACACTTTTATGAAAAATTTCATAACTTTTACAAATTAGTTCTTTTAGGCATTTTTACCGAAATCACTTCGTAAAAGATGTTTATCACACATCAAACTTACATATTCCTCCATTAAAAATCAAAATGCATGCATGAAACACATGTGTAAATTTTTGAACATGAACCTTAGCTCAAATAAATGGTAGAAATAGGTAGATCTTGTTACGAGGATTTCAAAAACGTAAAAATCATTAAAAACGGGGCTAAAACGGACTTAGAATCGAGCTTGGAAGCTTGAAAAACCCTATCCATGGTTTTCCCTTGTGAAACTCAGCCATGGGGTTGAAGATGGACAAAAATTGGCTTTTAGTTTTGTTTTTAATTCATTTTAATTACTAAATCACCAAAATGCCCCTAACTTAAAAATATTCTATTTCACCTATTTCATGTCCATTTTTGTCCAAAAAAATTAACCAATGGTATAATTACCATTTAAGAACCTCCAATTTAAAATTTCATAGTAATTAGACACCTCTAACTTCTAGAACTCAAGTTTTGCACTTTTTACGATTTAGTCTTTTTGACTAAATTGAGTGCTCAAACGTCAAAATTTTCAAACGAAATTTTCACGAAATGATTCCATGAAATTGTAGACCATAAAAATATAATAAAAATAAAATTTCTTACGTCGGATTTGTGGTCTCGAAACCACTGTTCTGACTAGGCCCAAAATCGGGTTGTTACACATATCCTCTCTCTTTTTTCACACGAGCATTTTACTGTGTGTACTAATTTTTTGAGCATTTGATACTTTTTTTCAACTCCCCCAAACTTATTTTCAAAGAATATTCTAGATAGACCGAGTCTAGTGTTTGGGACAATTTAGAGATAATTATGAGAGAAATGATGGCTAAATATTACGAAGGTTCAAATAAAATTAGGCGATATAGTCTCAAAGGCTCAAATGGTCCAAACAAAAGTTTTCCAAAGTCATTTTCGAAATTCCATGCTTCCTAGGATTTAGCCTCAAGAAATTAGTAAGTCAATTCTAGAGACTTAAACTTTCACGCATGTCTAACTCTCCTAAATAATTAAAAATTTTGTGGTATGATTTGTAAACTTTATTAAGAGTAACATTATGTCATAGTTAAGCTAACATAGCAATTATTAAGATAATAGAACTTTATTTATACTAGAAGTTAGCATAATTAACAAAAATTCAAATTTTTGAACAAAATATAACTTAATCATAATTATAAGAATCTTTGAACAAAAAAACAATTTCAATTTTTGGTCCCCCCACTTAAGATGAACAAAGTCCCTATTGTTAAAAACAATAAAGATAATGAAAATATAAAAGTGAATAGATACCGTACACTAGGTAGGATCCTAGGAAAATGAGGCAAGTCAAGTTTGACTGGTTAAATACCAAGTTTTTCCAAGGCAAATCCAATCCTAGACATGTACATATCTATTGCCACACTTCTTGTTTTGTAATTTTTTTCATTTTATTGATGATTTCCACCAATTTTATTATGCAAGAAATAAAATCCTAAAAGAACCTAATCCTAAAAACTTTAAATATCCTAAGAAAGAAAATAAAGTAAAGTAAAGATCCCTTCTTTTATTTATTTGCAGATCCCTCAGAATCTGACTCATCTTTTGCTCTATTATCCTTGTTTTTGCTTGAATCACTTCGTTCCTTCTTCGATACTAGACTCCACGGTTCAAATATAAAATCTAGAAACTTAGGCACAAAAATAAACGGGTCATGGAATATTCTCATAAAAGCGCTTCTCATTGAGTCATCCTGTATTTTTGAATATTTCCAGTAAGCTTGTTGTTGCCACTACATATGTTGCATTAGGTCCATCAACTTTGATAGCTCATCACGAAGATCTGGGCAAGGCAAATGAGTTCTGAATGTTGAGGTTGCCATGTCAGGTTCAGTCATTGGTTCAGTTGGTTCTGCCTTATCAGGGATTTCAGCTGACTGCATTGGTTCGATCTTTGTGGGATCATCATCTTCTTCGGGATCCTCATTCGGTTCAACTCGTTGCTACAAAATAGAATCTTTGGCTACTCAGTAGAGATCCCAATCTGTGATTGTGCCTTGGCTATAACTTGACTTCTTTACGTTTGCAAGAATTTTAGCTTTCAAACACAAATTGTTATCATAAAAGGGAAGTATGCTGGGCCAGAAACTCTAGCGGCACAATTTCAAATTTCTCTCAAAATGATTTTTCCCACATCAATGGTCTTTACTATCATAATTGAGTATAACAAGATTATAACAACCCGTTTTTAGTGAAATCAAAATAGTGGTTTTGGGACCACAAATCTGAAGTCAAAAAATTTATTTTATTGCCTAAAGCATGATAGGAATACTGTATAAAAATTTTGTTAAGAAATTTTACCGTTTACATGCTCAATTTGATAAAAAGGACAAAATCACATAAAGTGCAAAAGTTGAGTTCTAATAGCTAAAGGTATTAAATAGTTATAGAACTTTAAAATGGAAGTCCTTATTTGGTAATTAGACCATTTATATGTTAGTGGAATATGATGGTTAGGCATTATTGAAATTGTGGTTAGTTTTTAAAGTTAAATAAGTAATTAATAAATTAAAGGTTAAATAAATAAAACAAAAGATAAAGCTTTCATCTTTTATCATTTTCTTCAACCGAATAACAAAACAAAAAAAGGGGAAACCATGGAAGCGTCATTTGGCCATCTTTAATTCCTTCAATTAGGTATGTATTTTTAATTTGTTTTTAATGATTTTTATATTTTTGGGGATCGTTGTAGCTTAATCTAGCTAGCCCGATGACTGATTTGCAAAATTGTTAAACTATTAGGGTTTTTCCATTGATGAATATGCTTGATCTTTGATGTTTGATGATAGAAAATGGATGGTTGTTGTTAGATAAACAACATTTATAAAGGGATTTTTTTTTGTGAAATTGTGAATTAAGGGTTAAATTGAAAATTGTGATAAATTCATGGTAAAATTTGTGAATTTGTGAAAAATGTGGGCTGTTATAACCATGTATAATAATCAGCTAAGCTTTGGTAGGGATAAAATTGCATGAATTTTATTTTTCGAGCCTAGGGACAAAATTATAAAGAAATTAAAAGTATAGGGGCAAAATGGTAATTTTACCAAAAATATGTGTTGGACTAAATTGAATGTGGAATATATTGAATTGGGTTAAATTTATCCGTATAGATCCAGTCAAACCTCTCACGGAGTTAGATCGAGGCAAAGAGAAAGTCTCGAATTAATCGCTTCCATATCTACGTATACTCATCGAGGTAAGTTCAGGCAATTAAATTGAGTATTCATATGTTTTAATTGAATTATATGTATGTGATTTTTATAATTGCCATGTATAAATACCGATCGCATATCTGACAATGTACGACGATTACCGAGTCCTTTTTGAACCTTAGGAATTCATAGGATACAAATGACATGTCATTAGGGATTACCGATTGCAGCTCGTGAAAGCTTACCAATTTTCAACTCGTATGAGCTTACCGATTCCAGCTCGTGAGAGCTTACCAATTCTCAGCTTATATGAGCTTACCGATTTACAGCTCGTGAGAGCATACCAATTCACGGATCGTTTGAGCATACATGTACAGGAATTGATGGATTACAGTTTAGCAAACTATGTGTAAGTTATTTCGCATATCCAACGATATTTTAAATGGTTCAACAGGCAATGTTTTGATACGATATGACATGAATGAATTACATGGAAAATGATATTATATAGTATATAGGTATATGAAATGGATGGTACATGTATATAGAATTTGATTAATTGTTGAGCTCATCCTTGACTTGGTTTATATATGTGTTTACATGACTAACATGGCTGATGTATATGTGCTTAGGCATTTGGCCAATTTATGTTGGGATATGCTTTGATTACTTACCTTATATGTGAATAAATGGTAAGTTAAATTCTATGTTATATGAACTTATTTAGATTAAATGCTTACTCTGTGTATTTTCCGTGTTTTATAGTGAATCAGAAGTTGGTTCGGGTTGGAAGCTTGTCGAGCTATATCACACTATCCATCAGCTCTTTTGGTACTTTCGGTTGGTTTAATTTTGGTTATAATGGCATGTATAGGTTATTTTGGCTAACGTTAACCTACATGTTTTGTTGTTATTCTGGCCATCTATTTCGCTTGTGTCTTGACACTTTGTTCATAGTATGAGTTTAGTAAATGGTATGTAAATATTTACTCTCTAATGGTTGATGTTTGAATTGCTATGCTTGAATTTGGAGGAGGAAAACTATGGCATGAATGTGCACATTGTATATTTGCTTTGTGATAGAATGAAATTATGGTAAATTGACACTTTCGTGGATATGATTTATATGGTAATTTGATGCTAGCCTTAGAATGGTGTTCTGGTACCAAATGGTTATGTTGTGGTAAGAAATTTACATGGAAAGATTTGGTACAACTATGCATAGATGTTAGGTAATCAATTAGGTAAGTTTGAATACATGGTTGACATGTTTATAAATTGTCATTTGAGGTGCCTTAGGGTATATTGGTTGTATGTGATTATAGCATTTGTATAAGGCTAGAAAATGCATGGTTTTGGTACCTTATTATGGCTGGTTTATATGCACAATCTTAGGTGTAGGTACCTGTCAAATTGGGTGAGAAATATGGCTTGTAAAATGGCCTAATTTTGTCCACACGGGTAGAGACACGGGCGTGTGTCTCAGCTGTGTGTCCCCTATAACTTTTAAAAAGGGTTGCAAGTTAGGCTGTTACACGGCCTGACACACAGGTGTGTCAGGTTACTTCAAGAGGTACACGGCCTAGCACACGGGTGTGTGGCTTGGCCGTTTGGCCCAAGTCAGTGAGTTCCACGGGAACAGACACGGGCTAGGACACAGCCATGTGTCCCTATTTTGAATGCCCACACAGCCGAAGACACGAACGTGTCCCTTAACCGTGTGAGTCACACAGTCGGGCCATACGTCCATGTGACCCCTACAACTTTGAAAATTTTTAATGTTTTCTGAAAAATTCTTTGAGTTTTCGGTTTAGTCCCGACTTACTTCTAACGCATATTTTGGGCCTCGAGGGCTCGTTTATGGGACAATATGAATGATTTTGATTGGTTTTTTAGATGAATATTAATATGTTTTGAAATGTTGAAATTTCTATCTGTTTGATCCGTAAACTTTGGTAATGCTCCGTAAACCCTGTTTTGGCGACGGATATGGGTTAAGGGTGTTAGAAAGACCATTCATTCTACTGAAATTGTAGTCCCATGTGAAATAGGCATAAGGTTGAACAGAACAAAATAAAACCATACATTCGCTAATGGTGTCAAATATTTTCTGTGACAAGTGTGAGTTCTGTGCTTTGACACAGTCCAATTAAATCCCGGAACTGTAAGTTCCTCCATAATTTTTTTCAATTTTTCTGCCTCAATATTTTCCATTAAGGAAGAATATTCGTCATCTTCAAAATCGGGTAAATTAAAGAATTCATTAATAGTGCTTGAATTTATTGGTACCTTGATTCTCGGATAAGGACTTCTATTAATTCGCTTGAGGTCAAATTCGCATAAAATTCATAAACTAACTCTTCATTTGCACTTGGTCTTTTTTCACAAAACACTTCTCAATTTAAAGCTTCAGTAACTTGTCGAATGCTTGCCATGAAATTAGTGTAATTGGTTTCTTTCAATGTAAAGCCTTTTTCTCGGAGTATTTGCTAATTTTTGAAAATGCTGTCATATCTTGCTTTGGCTTCTTCACAGTGGAATTTGTTTTGTGATTCTTCAACTTGGATAGAGGCACGAGTTCTTTTACAAGGCATGATTAACCTGAACACAAGATGGAAATGAATATTTTCTCAAAAATTCAATTTGCATAAAATAATTCAATAAATTGTAAATTCAAATCATTAAATCAAATTTAAAATTTAAGAGAAAGTTTTCTTACCACCTTTGTATAAAAATTAAGAAATCAATAAAATAAATAATAGAATGCGAAGCTAAAGATGTCGATTAGGCTTTGTTGGAGGGTAATTGATTGATGTTTTTGATGGTTGTGGCAAGGTGGTGGCATGGTAAAAAGGAAACAAGCACGCAAACGGCTTGTGAGCTAGGGTGCGTGAGGGCTAAGGCAGTAATGACGTGTGCACAAGGGAGCAGCAACAAAGCAAGGCATGATGCGGGGTTGGTGTGTGAATAGGGGCAGGCGTGAGTTGCAGAACGTGCGGGCTGTGAGTGCAGGCAGGTGCGCCAAGAAACAGGTGCCAGTTATGGTGGCTGTTGGTCAGTGTTGCTGTTGGTGGTGCAGTCGACAGTTTTTGATGAAGGTAGATTGGGGCTGCGACACTAGATGACTTAGAGGGTGGGTGTTGTTAAGGATGATGGTAGAGGAAGTGAATGGGAATGTGGTATTTAAAGTGTGAGTATGGGGGAATTCAACTCAAACTCTTAGAAGAAATAATATTAAAATACTATAACTCCTAATCCTATTTAAAGACAATAACACTTAATATATTATATAAAATATGTAAATATATTACTTGGTATTATCTTATTTATTAAAAATAAAAATTTTAAATAAAATATTAAATAATTTTAATCTTATACAAAGTTGATAACTATTAATATACATTATATAAAATATAATTATATATTAGTTATTATCATCTTATTTATTAAAAGGAAATTAAAAACCTTTATTTTAGCTGTTTGTAAAATATTTACAGAGAAAGACAACTAATTTTAATATTTACAAAAAGAACAGTCAATTTTTGCAAATAATTCAATTAAGCCCTTAGACTTAAAGATAATTTAAAAATTGAGCTGCAAGCTAAAACTTAGATCAAAATTGACCCTTTTATTTGAAAAATTAAAAATTTATTTTGTCACTTAGAAAATATTTTCTCAAAAGGTTATGTTAAAATCAATTACCAAGAAAGATTGGAGGGGTCACAAGTGGTCCTGCTTAAATTCCAATCTCCTATACGTAATTTATTTTAACATACTAATCCAAAAAATATAGCCTAAGTCATTTATTTAAAAGAGAAACAAAAAAAAAATAAGTATTTGATAAAATGAACGAGCTTTTATCCCGCTCAATTTTCTCTCTCCAATAATGTTTCAATCGTTGAGCATTAACTCAGAAATTACCTCCCTTACCGTGAAGTTCAACAACCCCATATGGAAAGACTTGATGAATAGTGAATGGACCAGACCAACGTGATTTTAACTTACCTGGGAAGAACCTTAATCTTGAATTGAACAACAAGACTTGATGACCTACTTCAAATTCCCAAACTCAAATGTGCTTGTCATGCCATCTTTTTAGTCTCTCATTGAATAGTTTGGCATTTTCATATGAGAACATTCAGAACTCTTCTAACTCGTTAAGTTGAAGCATCTATTTCTCTTTAGCAAGCTTGAGATCTAAGTTAAGCTATTAGAGAGCCCATTAAGCTTTATGTTCTAACTCCAAGGGCAAATGATTGGTTTTCCCAAAGACCAACTGATAGGGAGACATCTCTAAAGGTGTCTTGTATGCTGTCTTGTACGCCCAAAAAGTGTCATCTAGTCTTTTGGACCAATCTCGCTGGTTTGGACAAATTACCTTATCGAGTATACCTTTTTATATCTTTATTTGCCAATCCAGCTTGTCCATTCATCTGCGGATGGTAAGCTATGGTAACCTTGTGCTTTACTCCATGTCTATCGAGCAACCATTTCAACCATTTGTTCACAAAATGGGACCCCTCATCATTGATGATAGCCCTAGGAGTTCCAAACCTTGTGAACACATGTCTCTGTAAAAACTTCATCACAACCTTGGTATCGTTCATCAGATATGCCTCAGCCTCAACCCACTTAGATATGTAGTCTACTGCTACCAATATATACTTGTGACCAAAAGAAGGAGAGAATGGACCAAGAAAGTCAATACCCCAAACATCGAATAATTCTACCTTAATGATGTTTGTTCGGGGCATCACATTTCTGTTGGTGATGTTTCCAACTCTCTAGCATCGATCATAACTCTTTACGTAGGCATACACATCTTTAAATAGCGTTGGCTAAAAGAATCTGGCTTGCAGTACTTTGGCCACAATACGTGTACCTCCGATGTGTCCCCCATTCGGAGCTATGTGACAATGATATAAAATCTTATGTACCTCGTTTTCTACCACGTATCTCCTGATCAGTTGATCTGCGCACTTTTTGAACAAATATGGCTCTTCCTAGTACTTCACATCATGAAGAAACTTTTTCTTTTGTTGACACGTCTTATCAATCGGCATCAAACTACAAGCTAAATAGTTAGCAAAATCAGCAAACCAAGGGTGCTATGGACATGATTTACCTTAAGTATGTGCTCATTCAGAAATGTCTTCGGATAGGTACAAGAGATGAAATTCCTTCTCGTGGCTCTAATGTGGATAAGTGATCTGCTACCTGGTTTCCTACTCCTTTTCGATCTTGAATTTCTAGATCAAATTCTTGGAGTAGAAGTATCCATCGAATTAATCTCAGCTTGGCATCTTTCTTGGCAAGTAAATATTTAATTATCGAATGATCCATATAGATAGTCACTTTGGTACCTACAAGATAATATTGAAACTTCTCAAAAGTGAAAACAATAGCAAGTAACTCTTTTTCTGTTATCGTATAATTTAATTAAGGTCTCGTCAGAGTCCAACTTGCATAGTAGATGGGATGAAAAACATTGTTCCTTTATTGGCCCATCACAGCTCCTATCACGAAGCCACTTGTGTCACATGATAATAGGTGCCTAAACTAACTGGTTCTTTAAAACATTAAACACTTTTAAGCATTCTTCATCAAAGTTGAATATCGTGTGCTTCTCCAATAAATTGTATAAGGGTTTAGCAATTTTGGTAAAGTCCTTGATGAATCTTCGATAGAAATTGGCATGTCCCAAAAATCTCCTAACACCATTTATAGATGTTAGAGGTGGGAGTTTCTCAATAACATCTACCTTTACTTTATCAACCTTGATTCCATGTCTTATTATTAGGTGCCCCAAAACAGTACCTTCTCATACCATGAAATGACACTTTTCCCAATTGAGTACAAGGTTTGTTTCTTCGCACCACCTTAGTATCTTGGCTGGATTGGCTAAGCAATCATCATAAGTGTCTCCAAACACTAAAAAATCATCCATGAAATCTTCTAAATACTTCTCAACCATGTCAGTGAAAATAACCATCATACATATTTGAAATGTAGCAAGTGCATTACATAAACCAAATGGCAATTGCCTAAAAGAAAATCTAATGTACGAGCATGTAAATGTTATTTTGTGTTGATCCTTCGATGCTCTTGTGATCTGATTGTACCCTGAGTAGCCATCGAGAAAACAATAAAGTCTCGCCCCCCGAGTCTATCAAGAATCTGGTCCAAGAACGACAAAGGAAAATAATCTTTCCTAGTCGCCTTGTTCAACTTTCGGTAATTTATGCAAATTCTCCATCCCATAGCCGTTCTGGTTGGTATTAATTCGTTATTTTTGTTTTCAACGCTCATAATACCTCCTTTATTTGGCACGCACTAGACCTGATTTACCCATGAACTGTCTAAAATGGGATAAATTATACCTACATCTAACCATTTTATGATCTCTTTCTTTACCACATCCTTTATAATAGGGTTCAGTCTCCGTTGTCCATCAATCTTCCCATTCTCGCCATCTTTTAGGATGATTTTGTGCATGGACACGATTGGACTAATACCACAGATATCGGCTATGGTCTATCCGATAGGCTTCTTGAATTGTTTCAATACTAAAATAAGTTTCTCTTCCTGCTCTTCAGTTAACTCTGCTGAAACAATCATAAGCAAAGTCGAAGTATTACCTAAATAAACATATTTTAAATACAAGGGAAGTACCTTAAGTTCTAATTTAGGTGGCTCTTTGATCGACGCTTTTGTTTGAACATAATCTCTATTTTCTAATTCCAAAGAATTAAAACGGGATTGTGGATTAAATCCCTTTTGGTTACCTTCTAGCAAAGCTAAGTTTCCCCTCTTTTCATCACTTGGAGGGTTTGACATCAAAACTTGTTCCAAAGGGTCCTCAATAGAGTTGAGTTCCCATTCTACAACTAAACCCTCTAACTCAGATGCTTTAGAACAATCATCAACTGTGTTAGGGAATTGCATAGACTTAAAAACATTAAAAGTTACCTGATAGTCCTGAACAAGCATAACAAGCTCGCCTTTCTACACATCAATAAAGGTTCTTCGAGTTTCTAGGAAAGGCCTTCTTAGGATGATTGGTACATCTTTATCTACTTCAAAGTATAAAATAACAAAGTCAGCAGGAAAAATAAATTTGTCTACATGTACCAATACATCATCGATTTTTATTCTGGGTGTGCTAATGATAGATCTGCTAACTGAAGCGTAACCGTAGTAGGTCTAGCTTCACCTATCCCCAACTTTCAAAATATAGATATGGGTATCAAGTTGATTCTTGCACACAAATCACATAATGCCTTACCACAATAAGTTGCTCCAATGTTGCAAAGATGGTAAAACATCCAGGGTCCTTAATCTTTGGGGGTATTTTATTTTGTAGATATGCACTGCATTCCTTCGTTAGAGCTACCATATCAAATTTTCCAAGTGTTCATTTCTTGGATGGGATATCCTTCATGAATTTAATGTAGTTTGGCATCTGCTCAAGAGCTTCTACCAACGTAATATTGATATAAAGTTGCTTGAGTACGTCTAGGAATTTCTTGAACTAGACTTCCTGTAACATCCCGAAATAGGGCCTAAACGGAACAGTGGTTACGAAACCACAAATTCAAGGTAGAAAAATTTATTTTATTATTATTTTGAGGTTCATGATATGATTACATGATTGTGCGAAAATTTCGTGATGAAATTCTACGCATAAAGTGCTTAAGTTGAGGTTAGGGATTAAATCGAATAATTTGCAAACTTGCATTCTAGAAGTTTTTAGTATGAAATTGTTTTGGAATATTAATGAGGAGGTCTTAAATAGCAATTTAACCAATTTTAAGTTCATGGACAAAAATTAGGACATGAAAGGAATTTTTGAAAGTTTAGTAAGGAGGGGCATTTTGGTCATTTGTATATTAAATGAAATAAAATGGGAAAAATAACACAAAATGGTCATCTTTCTCATATGGTTGCTGCCGAATTTTGCTCTCTCCATAGCTAGGGTTTCTTCAATTTTCAAGCTCCATAGTAAGTGAGTCCAAGCCCCGTTTTTAATGTTCTTTACGTTTTCGGAGTCCCGGTAGCTTGATAAAGCTTATGCTAGCAATAATTTAAGTTAGGGTTCATATTTGGAAAAATACCCATAGGTGAAAAGTGTTTATTTTGATGTTTTATGATAGAATATGAGGTCTTAGATTATGTTAGACAACTTGTGCTACTCGGTTTTAGGTAAAAACGAGTAAAAGGGCTTAATCGGTAAAATACCCAATAGTCATAAGTGCATGTTAGAGTATGAATTTGATGCTTCCATAGAAGGGAAAAATGATCAGCATGTCATAAAACATAAGAAAATAGGTTGAAGTTTAATTTACGAGATTTGGGGTAAAAGTGTAAATATGCAAAAGTTTAGGGGTAAAAATGTAATTTTTTCAAAGTTTGAGTAAAGGACTGTTTTGATAAATGTGAATATTAAATAAGTTAAATTTGCTATTATAGATCAAGAAGAATGAAATTCAAGAGTAGATCGGGGAAAAGAAAAAGTAAAGGACTAAATTGTAAAGTTTAGTCACATTTTGTATCGAGGTAAGTTTACAGTAAATAAATGCAATATTCTTATATTTTACATTATTATTGTTAATTTACAGAATTTATATACTTATTTTTTTGAGAATATTTAAAGTCGAATTAAAGTAATAGCGAGAGAAAAAGCATTAGGAAGCCCCATTTGAACCTTAGGAATATTAGGATATTGGGGTTGACAGACAGATAAAATGAGCCATGTAAGTCCATATCGATATATGGCTTTGGAGACAGGAATGAGCCATGTAAGCCCATATTATATATATAAATATGACATTGGAGATAGGAATAATTCATGTAAGTCCATGTCGAAGACATGGCATTGGCAGGATATTGATAGACAGGAACGACCCTAGTATCCTTAGTATTTCGAGTGGCTCAACGGGTCATTGTATATGTTAAATCATAGTGAATTATCAGAAAAAAGGGAAGGTAGATTATATTTATGAATAGTGAAAGGTCAGGTAAGAAAGAAGGTAAGTGAGTAAAGAAGAAGGTAGAAAATGAGAAGTAAAGAAAGTTTATGAGGCTAGGTGACTTGATGTATATTTATTCATTATGTTGAATGTTGTAATTTATTTGCTTGTAAGCTTACTAAGCCTAGTGCTTACTCTCTTATTTTCTTATTCTTATAGTTTTTATCAAGCCACTCGGGGATCGAAGGAAACGTCGGAGACCCGATCACACTATCGAAGAAATTACATTGGTATAGTTAGACGTTTCGTTTTGTGTATGGCATGTATAGGAACTTGGTTTCTTTTTATATGATATGATCAATGAATGATGTGTAAACATTTGCTAGTGATTAGCTAATAGAATGGCTGATTATATACATGTTTAATAGTATGTATGATTAAGTAGTAACTATCACATGAAAATTATGAAAAATGTGAAAGTAACTTAAAAACGGATTCAAGTATCAAAAATAACATGAATTTGAAAAATCACAAAAATTTGTAGAGACATGGTTTGATAGTGAATAATATATGAAATTAAAGCTCATTGTGTCTATTTTCATATGGAATAAGAAAAGCAGGTAAAGGTTTTGTATTTTATAAGATATCTGAGTTTTAGTGAAATAGGGCCAGAGCGATTTCTGGATCCCCTGTTTCAACTTTAGAAATTTACCATAAATTTTATAAAAATAATTAGGTGGTGTACTTTATATGGTTAGAATCCTTATTGAATCTAGTTTTAATAGAAACAAATGGTATTGTCATATGAATTTTTTTTATAGGGAGAAAAGTGGTTCGTAGTAAGTAGAGGTCAGTGCAGTCAAATTCTGAAACAGGAGTAACTTTAACTAATAAACTGTACTAATTGGCTCAACCAAAAATTCTAGAAAAAATTAGTAAATATATATATGAGTCTATTTTCAGGGAAAATTTACGGAATTATATTTCGAGTTTCGTAACTTGAGATATGAATTTTTAAGCAACCATGACGCAGAAAAATAGTTTATTCTGAAAATTAATATAAGTAGTTAGAATTGTTTAAAAAGGTAAAATAAGATTAGTAACACCTCAAGCTTAACTCTGATGACGGTTTCGGGCGTGGGGGCGTTACACTTTCTGCTTCTACTTCTAAAGTATTTGAGGGTAGGGTGGTGGAGGATTCTTAACTTGAATTGGCTATTTGATCTTTTGTGGAAATTCTGCATCTAACAAAGTTATTAGTTTATCAGAATTAACTGGTTCAAAAGTTACCTTATCGGGTTTTGTAGATTATAGTTCTGGTGAAGCTGAGATTTCAACACTTGGTTGAACTTCCACTTTATCTCGAGCATCAACTTACTCTTTTTTAACTTCAAAAATGTTGGGCTCTATTGTCTTTCCGCTCTTTTATGTCAATACTTTACAATGTTTTTCCCCAGATTTCTTGGGTTCTCCATATCACTAGGCAAAGTACGTTGTAATTGGTTCCTAAGTTCAGTTGCAAGTTGAACCGTTTGGTTTTCTAAGTTTTTCAATGTGGCTGCCTGGCTTTGGATCAAGACATCATTTTTTGCTATGTATGCCTTCAATAGGGTTTTTAAGCCATTAGAAGATTCAGCTTATGGTTGTTTCTAAACTTGTTAGGTAAATATAGGTGGTTGGGTTGGTCTAAGTTATGCATAAGTGTTACTGGGTCCAACCCCTTAGTTACTCCAAGAGAAATTAAGGTGGTTTCGCCAAGATGGGTTATAAAAATTAGATTGTCGTCCTTGCCTTCCTTGGTTCTGGTTCTGGTTACCCATGTAATACACGGATTCTAGGTTTGATAGGCATTCTTTGAACAAGTGCCCTTCCCCACAATAAACATAAGTTACATTTTCGAATTGATTTAGTGGCTGAGCCACAAAATTATTAAACCTATTAGTAGTAAAGTTTTTAAGCATTGAGTAAATCAAGGATACCTGAGATGCAAGTCAAGTGAGAGTGTCCACTTCATGCACTCTAGTGACTCGTCTTCCTGACACTCCTCGATTGGTTGGCCATTGATAATTTTTACTGGCAATCCTCTCGATGATTTCATAAACCACATTATAAGACTTAGAAATGAGAGCACTGTTAGTAGAAGCATCCACTACAGTCCTCGTGTGAGCATTGAGACTATTATAGAACGTCTCTAATTGGATGCAATAAGGGATTTCGTCATGAGGGCATCTTTGTAATAGTTCTTTAAACCTTTCCCATGCCTCATACAAGGACTCTTCATCCTTCTGTTGGAAGCTAGTGATCTCATTCCTCAACTTAGCATTCTTGCTAGGTGGGAAGTACTTCATAAGGAATCGTTCTCTAACTCTTGCCATGTGATAATGGAATTTGGTAGAAATGAGTTCAACCAGGCTCAAGCTCTGTCCCTTAGTGAATATGGGAACAACTTTAATCATAGTGCATCTTCGGGAACTTCGGCTAATTTGAAATAATTGCTCACCTCCATAAACAATCTTAAATGAAAGTGAGGATCTTCGTTAGGCATTCTATTGAATTGGCCCACTGTTTAAAGCATCTGGAACATGACTCGCTTCAAATCAACTTGTTGTGCCTCGATTTTAAGTCTCCTAATACCCATATTAAGCTCATGAAACACTGGCACAATATACTGTCTTATAGCTATATCCCTATCATCAGCAATAATATAACAACCTGTTTTCAATGAAACTGAAACAGTGGTTTTGGGACCACAAAAGCGACAAGTAAATTTTTATTCTATTATTATTTTAATGTCTATGGGATATTAGTAAGGTCATATTAAAATTTTGTTAAGAAATTTTGATGTTTACATGGTTAATTAAGTGAAAAGGACTAAATCGTAAAAAGTGTAAAGATGGAGTTCTAATAGTTAAAAGGGCTAAATGACTATGGAAATGGAAGTAAATGGACTTAAATGGTAATTTTACCATTTATAAAGTTAGTGGACTTATATGGACATAGTTTAAGTGATTTTTAAATTTAAAGATTAAGGTTAATTTAGTAATTAGATAATTAAAGTAAATGTTAAATTAAGAAAAAGGAAAAAGCCTATCATCTTTCTTATTTTTCAAACTCAAAATAAAAAATAGCCATTTTTGGTGAGGGAAGCTTCGGTTTCACACTTTCTTCATGCATGACATGTTTTTAAGCTTCGTTTTTAATGATTTTTATGTTTTTGATATCGTTGTAACTTAATCTAGCTAGCCCAGGGACTAATTTGTAAAACTATTAAAGATTGAGAGGTTTTCCATGGATGTTCTTGACTGGTTTTTTTATGTTTAATTATAGATTATGAATCCTTGTCAATAAAGAAACAATTTTGTAAAGTGATTTTTAAAGAAATTTGCATTTAGGGATTGATTTGTAAAAATAGTAAAAGTTTATGTCAAAATTATGAAATGATAGTTTATATGGGTTGATTTAAGTTCCTAATAAATTCGGTTAGCTTGAATGGGGGATTAACATGCTTAGATTTCTATTTATAAGCTTAAAGACTAAATTGTAAAAAGTAAAAATATTAGGGGTAAAATAGTAATTTTGCATAAATATGAAATGTGGACTGAATTGAATACTAGAAGTATTAAGTGAATTGAAGTTTTCTATTTAGATTAAGATAGACCACATACGAACTTAGATCAAGGCAAAGCTAAAGCTTCGGAATAGCTCAATTTAACTTTCTATACCCTAGTTGTTGAGGTAAGTTCGTATGAACGATTTTTAAATTAATGTTGTTAATTTGAATGTTGATTATGTTATTTTAATGTAAATGGATCAATGTATAATTGTACCAAAGTTATGATGATTTGATGGATGTTGAGTCTTGGTTGAACCTTAGGAATTCGTAGGATACAAATGACATCTCATTAGGGATTTCATATTTCGGGTACTAGTCTTGAATGTCCTATTGATGGTTGAGGTTATGTTGTTGATACTCCACAGCTCGTGTGAGCAGTATCTTGTAGCTTACATTTCGACCCACAGCTCATATGCGCAGGCTCATTTCATAGCTCATGTGAGCAATAATGTAAAGGAAAGGTTACGGTTATATGTTTAAGCACACTTCATGTGGGCTTTCCCGAGTATCCGATGATATTCTAGATGGTTCAACGGGTAAGAAAAGGGATTGAAATGGTAAGTTTCCAAATGGAATTATGCATATGCTCATGGAAAGGATGAATGAATCAAATGATGTATTTTCATATGGAAATGACTTATCATGTGGTTAATTCAAATGAGTTATGTATAAATGCACTAACTTGTGTATTGATGATGATGCATAGGCTTGTGCCAAGCTTGTGGTTTGGGTTATGTTATGCTTATACTTATTGCTATGTAAATGAAATGGTAAGTTATGTTTTATTTTCTACGAACTTACTAAGCATTATTTGCTTAAATAGTTTATTTCCTATGTTTTATAGATTATCAGAAGTTCGATCGTTTTGGAAGCTTGTCAGAGATTTATCACACAATCCGGCATAGATATCGATAGTTGTTGAATGTTTTGGCCAATGTTATAATGACATGTACAGGTGGACTTATAAGGGTGTTTAGTTGAATGTTTTGTTGATGATTTGGTATGTATAAGTTGTAACACCCCTAACCCGTACCTGTCGCCGGAACAGAGTTTTGGAGCATTACTAGAACATTCAAAATGTTTTTTCATTAAACTACGTAAATTACTATTCATTAACCGAGATCATCCATAACGTCCTTTGATCGGGCCCTCGAGGCCCAATACGAGCATTAAAATCGAATCAAGACTAAATCGAGACCTTTAAGAATTTTTCACAAAATTACAAAATTTTTCCCAAGGTGCAGGGCTCACAAGCTTGTGTGGTCCAAGGGACACGCCTGTGTGACCCTAGGACATGCATGTGTAGGAGGCCATGTTCGACCCCATGTAACTCTCTGACTTGTGCACACGGCCATGACACACGCCCGTGTGCTAGGCCGTGTGGTTAATTAATTTAATTCGAAATTATGTATAGGTTTCACACGGCCAAGACACATGCCCGTGTTCCAGGCCGTGTGGCACACACGGCTGAGACACACGTCCATGTCTCTGCCCGTGTGCCCAATTCTGAGCATTTTGTTTCTAAAAATTAAGGTGCAGGGGACACACAGCCTAACCACATGCCTATGTTACCAGGCCGTGTGTCATACACGGCCTAGACACACGCCCGTGTGGACAAAATGAAGCCATTTCTAGCTCCATTTCTCATCCAAAATCTCACCCAAGACCTGCACTTGAAACACACATCCAAAACCAACTAATTCAAGCATTCAAATTGGTCAATCCTCATCATTCAACAAGGCATATCACTACATGCACATGTGTGTATAAACTTACCTTGGAATAACTTAGGCATTAGCATCATTTGATCATATATACATAACATATCACATATGAATATAACATCATAACCTAATTAATCATGCCAAAATAAACCATTACTAGCCATTCCAATGGCCAGGTTACAAAATGACATTTTCAAGCCGCTATTAGCCAAGTTGTCGTATACATGCCATTATACCTCAAAATGATTTCACTAAATATGCCTAAAATGCTAGTTGATAGTTTGACGATGCTCCAATGATCTTCCAACCTTCATGAGCTTCTAAGCACTATAAAACAAGGGAAAATAAAATGGAGTACGCATTACATCTTAGTAAGTTCGTATAACGGAAACTAAACTTACCAATCTTGCTTATTAAATCTAAGCATACAATGTTATGTTTCCATCCATTTGGCTAAATTGCCTAATCACATTCATTCAATCAAACATGTTAGTCACCAAAATCTTCATATTAATCAAGTAACATAGATGAGCTCATGATGCAATACTCTTTCAAGAAATTATCAATTCATCTTAAAGTTCTCATGCCATGTCAGGAGTTTTATGTCCGTTGAATCATTGAATTCTGATGGATGCTTAAGTAGTACACTCGAAGTGTACGTTTCAATAATCCATCAATTCCTTATTCAAGGAACCCATTAGGGCACTTAACCTAGAAACACTCTCTCAAGCCACTTATCATATAAAAGGATTACCAGTCCAACCTAAATCCTTTATATAACGTATGCTCAGAAGAGCTCGATTAGGATTACCAGTCCAGGCTAAACCCTAATCATAACGTATGCTTAAGAGATATTATATCAGGATTACCCGTCCGGGCTAAATCCTTCCTAAACAAGGTCATTGGGATTACTCGTCTAAGCTAAATCCCGTCTGCAACAAATGCAGGACCCTATTTGTTTCGAGAAAGCGCATACAATCATTGGAATTCAACATCTAGTCAGGACTTAACCCCTTTTTCACTATTTTCAAGCATGTATCAAATTTCTCATGATAGCATTCAAGTAATGTACATAAATATAAATCACATTTCATACAACACAACATTCAATTATACATATTTACATGCCGGATTAAGTTACACGAACTTACCTCAACACTTGTTTGCGTAAAAGTTTACTAATCCGAAATATTTTCTTTTCCTCGATCTAACCTTGAATTAGTGTTGTCTGGATCTATATAAATGAATTTAACCATCAATTTCACACATTTCATATCTAAATGGACTCAATTTACGTCCTAGGCAAAATTACCACTTTACCCCTAACTTTTCTAAAAATTTTGATTTTGTCCCTTGGCCCGAAAAATGAAACTTGTGCAAATTAATCCCTATTCCAAGCCTAACCAAAGCCCCATTACAAATTTTCCAGCACATGTATTCATAAAATTTTAAAATTTTTCATCAATTTTTCATCAAAAATCACTTTGTAAAAGTTATTTATCTATCAATAATCTTTCATTTTCTACTATAAATTTCTAATTTCCAGCATATACATCCATGACCCATTTTCAAACCTTGATTAGTTTTCAAATTAATCCCTCAAATAGAGAGATTAAGCTATCCCAATTGCAAAAATACCAAAATTATTAAAAACGGGACAAGAAAACTTACCTAATTAAGCCTTGAAAGTTTCCCCTCTCTCTCCTAGGGTTTCCATAAAAATTGTAGGTCGAAGATGACAATAATAAGATGACATTTTCTTTTATTTTCTTTTAATTAATTTAATTATTTCAAATTCCAATTTAGTCATTAACATTTTCTAATTTTTCCATGGATGAGTCACCAAGAATGTATATACTTTTCTTTAATGGTCTAATTACCATATAAGGACCTATAGATTTGAATTCCATAGCTATTTGATCCTTATAGCTACTAGAATTCAACTTTCACATTTTATGCGATTTAGTCCTTCTCGTAATTAAACACTTAATCGATAAAATTTTCATACCAAAATTTTCACACGACATATATACCATCTTACGGACCATATAATAAAATAAAAATAAATTATATTTTTGGGTCGAATTTGTGGTCCTGAAACCACTGTTCCGATTTCATTGAAAAATGGGTTGTTACATAAGTTATGTAAGTTAACTTTGTTTGTACATTTGATGCCTTGCTAGTTTGTGTCGTTGTGGCTATATTATGTTGCATGATTTGAATGGCTCAAATGGTATGTGTTGAAATGGTTTGATTGTGGTTAAGTTATGGCATGTTTTGGAAAGTATTGAACTAAATATTGATGCTTGAACATTAGGTAAGTTGACATGTTTAGGTAAATTTTGATGAATGTGTTTGAGTTGCCTTTGAATGGCATATTAGTTAGTTAAATTAGGACCTTTGGAATGGAAAATAAATGCATGTTTAGGTATAGTTTGATGCCTTGTAAGTGTGCACAATTTGTTCAAATGGTTATGCATGAAATGGTATAAGAAATGGCTTGTTTTTAGGCAAATTTATGTCCACACGGCCTGAGACACGGGTGTGTCACTCAGCTGTGTATGGCACATGGCATAGCTACACGACCATGTGTCATTTAAGGGTTCCTTTCTTTACAAGTCAATGAGTTACACGACCTAGCACATGGCCTAATTATGGTTATCTTAGTAAATTTGTTGTTTTGAATTTGTGGCAAGTTCATTTGTGTTTTATGCCTTTTGTTGATGGCTTGTAAATGAAGTGTAAATATGGAGTGTTTAGTAATTGAGCGTTCCTTTTGAAAGTTGAAAGATAATGGTTGATTAATATATTTTTGATATGGTCATGTGGTATGTTTAAAATATGCTAAATGATTGAACTTATAATGTTGGATGGGATCAAGGTTGATTTGTGATTGTGGTGCCTTTTGTTGGCATATTGGTTAGATCTTACAAGAAGGTCCAATTGTTATGTTTTGGAGTGTGTTTGATTGTGTTTTCATCATATGAATGCATGTAGGCATGGGTTGGATTGATAATTAGGCAATTGGGTTTAAAATGGTTTGTTTTAGAGGTAAATTGTGAAGTACACGACGAGGGACACGGGTTGTAACATGGCCGTGTGCTACACACGGTCTCCCCACATGGCCGTCTGTCATTATTGCTTTTGGATGCAGGTTTCACACGATCTGGGACACAGCCTAAAACATGGTTGTGAGGCCCTATTTTAAATACTCACACGAGCGAACACACGGGCTGTGACACGGCTGTGTGACCCCACTTTTCAAAATTTTTGAATATTTCTAAAAAATTTTGTTTTGTTTCAAATTAGTCCTTGATTGTTCCTAAGTTATTTTTATGGCCCTGTAATCCCGATTTAAGTTTAATAATTATATTTATGCTATGAATGACACTTGAAATTTATTATATGTTATTTAATTTGATATTTGAATGGTTAAATGTTAGTAATTTTTATGATATGCATTTTAATGCTCCGTGACCCTAATCCGACAACGGAGACGGGTTAAGAGTGTTATAGTAACAGTAACCAACTATTCCTGTCTTGGGATTGTCAAAAGGTCTTCTTGCTCCCAATGTTAACAAGTGTCCTATTATCATTGGTGGGGTTGAATGGTTTCTTATCACTTATTAAATTCCCATAACTTTCCACGCTCTCTCATGGCTATAAATAACCCTAAAGGTTAAAGGGAAATACATAAGTCTACAAGCCCTTGGCTTGATCGATCTTCCCACTATCTTTCAGTTCTCCTTTCCTATATTTCTTTTCTCACTTAAATACAATATTGGAGTGTAGCTCTCCTGCTACTCCCAACACCTAAGTTTTCTCCATATCTAATCTCTTTAGTTCCACCCCTTTTTGGCATGTCTACAGACTACATCCTTAAAAAAAGACTTAGACAAGGCGAAGATTCCTATTTTATGGGGAACACCCACCAAATATGACATGAAGATGTACTAGTCATCCCGGGAAACCATTTTCCCTTCCTAGCTTTACTTCCAGTCAGCCTAGAATGTGGAGAAAGCCCTTTTCAAGAACTGGAGAGGTTTGTCCCATGCACCCAATTCATTGTGGCTCTTTTTGTAACATGGTGGGGAAACCATGCCAGCACTGCTCACTTCCCTATTTGGTTGACAGGGCAAGGTATATCCTCAACCACCCTTTAGCGAGGAAGTGAAACCTAATAGGTTGGTTTCGAGGAGCCAGTTGTCCTAGCCACTCCTCCAGTGTAAGCAAACTCACCCATGATATCCTCGAGTTCCACCCGTAATGATCGAGCGAGTCCCTACTTACTTCTTCCTAAACACTAGTTAAGAAGAAAGACAGCCACCATTGGCGCAGCAGGCCAATTGACGCATTAAAAAGCTTTATTTTCCTTTGTATTTTCTATTTAAGGAAGCTTCCTTTCTCTAATACTTGTACTTAAAATCTATATACTTACATTTCCTTTCCACATTTATCTATTTGCATTTCCTTACTTATAGTTTCTTTCTATCCTTTTAACATGCATCTATAAGAATTTCTACTACCACATTGTCTCACATATACTTTCTATGTATATTCAATTATTGGTACTTACCTCTCTTCGTCAACCTAGGTGCATGCATCTATGTACCGCATGTATTCTATTAACAATACTAAGGATTTGTGGGCCACAACCAATTCGTCCGCCATGCACATAGGGGGTACTTCTTTCCAATCTTCTAGGTCAGAGGATCAACTAAACATAAATTCTGATACCAATCAAATCGTAACACCATACACTTGACTCATCCACTAGATCCGCATATAGAGCGTCACAAATGGAATGGGTTCACCTATACTTATTTCTTATTTGCCTAAATTGTTATAAAGTAGACTAAAGATAAAACTAATAATAAATCTTACAACAAAAGGCCTTAGCCATTGAATTTTTAGTCTCTAAAATTTATTTTCTAACTAGACTATTTATTTACAAAGTAATTCTTAAAATTTAGCTAAGGACTATTTGTCCTAAAAATCCATATTCTAGGTATGATATCTGGCTTCTTTATTATTGATCCTAAGGCAAAGCCTCAAATAGTACCCTCTTCCTATGTGCATGACTTGACCTAACAACGATCCTTGATCTCTACTTTATCTGGCTTGGTCCCTCCTCCAAGTCCTCGATCAACCTCACAAATCCTACAAACATCAACCACACTATTGTAAGTTCAAATGAACTTAGTTAATTCTTTCACTAGGTCACACATAAATATACCCTTTCGCATGGGGATAATATATGTAGAATAAAATAAAGGTAAATTTACTCCCTACTCGTTCAAGGCGAGTGTTCTTTATTAGGGTAGCGGACTCTACCCAATCCTCTAAGCTACATGGCTCTCTTTGTAAGACCTTCGTCTGGTTGGACTCTCCACCTGACTATATCCTAGATACTTCGTCATACCAGCGAAACCTATCCTTACCTCTTATCTTTCCTTCCTTACACTTTTCACCTTACACGAGGTGTTCGTTGACCTTAAACGGGCCTAATTCTTTATCGTCTTCCTATCATAAGCCCATATGGTAGCTTTTTCAGCTATCCACCCAAGGATTCTTAGGGCTTACCCTCCTTGGTGGACTTCTACGGTGGAACCAGTCCTTGGCAGTCTCCCACTTCATATACACAAGTCCCAAAAGACTTATAAATGTTACCGTTTTATGCTGATCTTCAGCAGGCCTCACCCCTTTAGTGAATCCATAGGCTATCATCCATGCAACTATGTGAGCTTGCCATCTTACTTGCTTGTTTCCTCCCTACAGAGTTATTCATTTGGCAATATACCTACAAAAGACGTTCCTCAAGGACAAATAGTCTTGACAGGCATACTGTCCTTGGGACAAAATCCTTATCCTGGTGGTGGAATTCCCATCTTTACCTTGTGGTTTGCTTTGTGCATACAATTACATTAAGCACTTCTTGGTGGCTCTTAATTGCAAATCCTTTCCTATGATCCTTAGATAAATTCCCCTCTTATGTCTTCTTAGGTAGGCCAACTCTCGTACGGCTTATCTTCCTATAATTCTTTTTGGGTCTCCGCCCATGCCTTATCAACTTTCACATCTACCTTTTCTACATTCATCACCTTTGGTGGATGCTTTCAGATTTGCTTGCCATAATATACATTTTCCTTTAACTCTTCTTCCACCTACGTGGTTTCCCAAACTTGCCGTATTGGTAATATACCTTGCGCTTAATGTCCCGACAGACTTTTCGTGTCTATTTTCTAGCAGACTCTACAGGTTGTCGTAACCGAACTATGGTCTTACACCCTTCTCACCTCATTTCTCATGTCTCAAGAGACTTACCCCTTGTTTATTATCCTAGCGGACTTACTCGTATTTATTACCCCGATGGACTATCTTTCTTTTATGCTTACTACCATAGTGGACTATTTTTATTTTGTGTTTATTGTCCCAGTGAACTATCTCCGTGGATGTGTGGAGTCTGTAACACCCCTAACCCGTATCCATTGCCAAAATAGGGTTACAGAGCATTACTAGAGCTTTTCAAAATGTTTACAGATAATTTAAGTCAAATTCTATTCATTTATCGAGATTGTTCATAACGTCCCTTAAATGGACCATCGAGGCCTAAAACAAGTATTATAAATGAATCGGGACTAAATCCGGAACTAGGAGAATTTTTCAAAAAATTTCTAAAAATTTTTAAGATGTAGGGCTCACACGTGCGTGTGACCCTAGGACACGCCGATATTGCAGGCCGTGTTCGACCTCATGTAATTGTCTGACTTGTGCCACACGACCGGCCACATGCCTATGTGCTAGGTCGTGTAACACACATGGCTAAGACACACGCCCGTGTCTCTACCCGTATGCTCAATTCTGAGCATTCTGTTTCTTAAATTTAAGGTGCAGGAGACATACAGCCAGAACACACGCCCATGTGCTAAGCTGTGTGTCACACACGGTCAAGACACACGCCCGTATGTCTACTTGTGTAGATAAAATAAAGTCATTTCTAGCTTCATTTCTCACCCAAAACCTTGCCATAAACCTATACCAAAACTTGCATTCATAAACCAACCAATCCAAGCATTTTAATCAAGCTAATTCTACCATTTAACATGGTATATTGTTACATGCTTTCATGCTTTTAATCTTACCTTATTAAGCATACTCGTTTAACCTTTATCAATCAATCAATAATAAACACTTATGTTATCACCATGAAATAATCTTAATATGTATATATATCAATACATAATCATCACTAGCCATTTTAATTGCTAGATTACAATAACCATTTACATTTACATGCCAATTGGCCAATTAACCTATACATGCCATTATAACCACATTTATTTTACCATATGTACCGAAATGGGTTGATGGATAGTGTGAGTGATCTCTGCCAAGCTTCCAATCCAACGAGCTTTCAATTTACTATAAAACATGGAAATAAAACTAAGTAAGCATATAATGCTTAGTCAGTTCGTATAACATGGTACTTAACTTACCATTCATTGTATTGTAAGATAAACATGTAAGGCACATTCAATCAATTTGATCTCAAGCCCTACACATATCCTCATTGCCCTTGTTAGTCATATATTCCATAATAACATCAAGAAACATATGTGGACTCAACACAATCAAATTTCCAAATATATATACTTTCCATATCACATATCCATATAACACATATAAATCATATCTTTATATTACAAGTATATTTTCATAGCAATTCATCTCGAGTTCAGATTATTCCATGTCAGAACTTTACTCCTCTAATTCAAAATACCAATGTCACACGAATAGTACACTCAAGGTGTACAAATCTATAATCAAGGATAAGCATACTCATCAAATAAATTCCATGTACAAATATCATCATCTCATGTTTCCATATATCAATTATCATGTATTATCATTTCATTTATTTCAGGCAGATACATGTAATAACTCGTTTCTTATTCATATCTTCTCATGTCTGGATTGTTACCCATTGAATTTATTAGGAATATCGATGGATACACAGGTAGTACACTCGAGGTGTACTAATCAGGATCTGTCAATTCATGTCTAATGGTACCCATAAGGTACTATCTCATATAGTACACTCTCGAGACACAAATGTATACAACAGGGTTACCAGTCCAGGCTAAATCCTGTCTCCAATATAAATTTACTCAATAGAGCTTAGTAGGATTACTAGCCCAGGCTAAATCCTTTTTATGACATATGCTCTAAAGAGCTTGATCTGGATTACCCGTTCGAGCTAAATCCAATCCATGAAATATGCTCGAGAGGACTTATATCAGGATTACCAGTCTAGGCTAAATCATTTCTGTAATGAGGTTAATAGGATTACTCGTCTGAGCTAAATCCCATCAGCAACAAATGTAGGACCTCATTCAATAAGGGAAATCACACTTATCCGTTAATTTTCATTTATTCAAATGGTGTTTAACATTTTTCAGGCATTAACAGGCATGTTATTATTTCATACATCTATAACATTCATATAATTCAAATAAACACATTTCACATTCATTTCAAGCATAAAAGTAACATTTTTATCATTTATCATTTATTGGGTATTATCATTGATCAGGCTTTGTCAGATATGTTTTCAATGTCATATATATATGATATTTATACAATTCTCAAACACAACATTAAATTCAAGCATATAAATATACACAATTTAGTTACACGAACTTACCTCGACAAACATTCGTATACGTAAAATCTACTAATCCGACATTTTTCTCTTTTCCTCGTTCTAACTCCAAATTCGGTCTATCTGGATCTATATGAGTGAATTTAACATCAATTTAATGCAATTTAAACTCAATTTATTCCAACTTACATCTTAGGAAAAATTACCATTTTGCCCCTAAACTTTTAATTAATGACGATTTCATCCCTAGGCTTGGAAAATAAAATTTATGCAATTTACTCCTTATTCCAAGCCTAACCAAAAATTCAATATAAAATTTACAGCACGTGTATTCTATAAAATTCATAATTTTTCTTCAATTTTCACAACTTTACATTTTAGTCCCTAAATCATGTTTTCATCAAAAATCACTTTATAAAAGTTGTTCATCTATCAACAACCTTTCATATTCTACCATAAATTTCAAATTTTCAGCATATTCATCCATGACATAATTTCTATACTTTGATAACTTTTCAAATTGATCCCCCCAAAAAGATAGATTAAACTATCCCGGTTTCAAAAATATAAAAAATTACTAAAGACAGGGCTTGAATACTTATCTAATTTGGCCAAGAAAGCTTTCTTTCTCTTTCCTAGGGTTTCCATGGAATATTTGGGGAAGAAGATGATATAAAATGATTTTGATATCTATTTAATTATTTATCATCTTTTAATTTTATCACTTTCTAATTTAGTCCTTAACCTTTTTTCTAATTTCCACGGATGAATCATCCAAAAAAATCTACTAAATTTTCATTAATGGTCTAATTACCATTTAAGGACCTCAAGTTTTGAATTCCATAGCTATTTGATCCTTATAGCTACTAGAATTCAACTTTTGCATTTTATGCGATTTGGTCCTTTTCACAATTAAGCAGATAATCGATAAAATTTCTTTACGAAATTTTCACACAACATTATTATCATATCATAGACCATAAAATAATATTAAAATAATTTTTCATCCCGGAATCGGATTTGTGGTCCTGAAACCACTGTTCCAATTTCTCTAAAAAATGGGTTGTTATAAAGTTTTTCATGGTCTTAAATTGATTCGCCATCATGGCATACTATCTTATGATGGCAAGGAGTCTTTCATCCACGATCTTACACCGATTCGCCATCCTAGTGTACTAGCTTATTATGCCATGAAGTCTTTCATCCATGGTTTTACTCCTCATACATGGCTGCCATAGCATGTTTCATCTATGGTCTGATACCATATACCTTATACCATGCTACCATGGTGTCTTCTATCCATGTTCTTACGCTATGTACCACATACCAGACTGTCATAGCGTCTTTTATCTATGGTCTTACACAATATACTGTCGTTACAGTGTCGTCTCGAAGGACCAAGCGATATCTTCATCAAAATAAATACCATTAAAAATTTTCATTTTTTTAATCCTCCTCCCATTACCTTCTTTACACCACCTAAACTTGATGCTCGAACACTGTAGTGATCCTTCAGTAAGGCCTAAAGCTTCACCCGTGGTAGTAACTAACATGGTCACTCTGTATTTCCCATCCTAGCTTTATCTATCCCCTTGAGGGTTTCCCTCAATCATGCAATCCATGCTCATATCATACTATAACCATTTCATGCTTACTGTCATGCATCTATGAGTATTCATGTTTATGCAAACATGACATACTCTGGCAGCATAGATCATAATAGCGGGTTTGGAGTTTGGAACTCACTTGAAACCTTATTATTTCCACAGCTTGGCTTCTTCGAACGCCAGAGCTTTCATTCTCCTGGAAGCTAAGCATTTTAGCCAAAAATCTACTGGTTAAACATGCACTTCATCTTAAAATCTTAGACTTTCTTAACATGTAGAACCCTTAAAATAATTCTGAAGATCTATAACCTCATTTTTTAACTTTTATGTACATGGACGAGTTAAGAACCTTACCAACTTGTTGGTTTCCCTACTTTTTCATTTCCATCCTCATGAAGTCTGCTCCATGCAGAACTTTCCATTGGCCATTCCTTTTTTAAGCTATCAAAGAAGACAAATGAGAAAATGAAACAGAATCAGGAAGAAAAGTCATCCCTGAGAGTCATCTCCCAACCATTTATAGCTCCGCCCTAGCTATTACCATCCTTGTAAGAACCATCCATATCTAATTATTATGCCTCCCACTAAGGAATTGGCTAGTTTTATTCTAATCGACTCAGGTTTGGTTCTCAACTATGTCTAATTTCGTTTCCAACTTTCTCATTTCTTTCAAAAGATGCCACCAACTTACGCTCTTTTTCAAATTTTTCCTCCAATTATTCCTAAATTTTGGGTTAATTGGGAACTGGGTGTTACAAATTGAATCTAAAAAAACCATTAATTTTTACTTTTTGATTATGAAACATATGACGTGCATGTGTAGACTCCTTTAGTATGTTATAGTATAGATTTTGTGGAGCACAAATATCGAAATCCCATGAAGTAAAAAAGAGCCTTAGGAAAGGGGTAGGAATTCTTAGGTTCAGGACTAAATAAACATTTCAAACACCCAATAGTGCATCTCTTAAATCCTCCAATGGGAAAAGGACACTTGGCACTCAAGTTGCTACAAACTTCCTATAACTTGCATGCTACACCCGCAAAATGTTAAAGGATAAGTACAATAGAAATTCTAGTTATCTAATTATAAAAAATTCTATTTATGAGGGTTTTAGTATAATTTTGTTGATCTTGCTAATCGATTTGGTAACTGGTTAGATTTTAACTATTAGTCTCGTTACCTTAGAATTGGGTATTTTCTTTAGTGGGAAACATTATGATAAGGAACATTAATTTTGATGTTCATGAATTGGTTTTGGTGAACGAGTGTGAGAAGGTTATATAGGAGATAAACGTCATTCTCCTGGGAGTATTCTCTCATTTCTTTATTCATTTTCTTTCTTCTATCTTCTTCTTTGGTTTATTCTATAAAAAAGGAAATTAATGAGCAGTTCGCATAAAGGAAAGAAACTAGGGTATTAGCCTAAATAATTGAGAATTTAGCAATCCAGTAATATTTCTAACTCTTTTGTACCTTTTGATTAAATAAAAGAAATAAAAATAAGAGGTTTTGAACATAATTTATTTTAAAATATGAAGATTTAAGTCGTTGTTAGCATTTAAAGCTCCTCTACATGCATATGAATTAAAGTTTTCTTACATTTGTATGTCTTCATTTTGATATCTATATGGTTTTTATGCTTAGCTAGCCAAGAAGGAGGAGGCCCAGTGATGAAGGGAAGGCTAAAGAGGTGTAATTTGTGTCAACTCCAAGCATTTTGTTGGTCAGTTTCTAAACTCAAATCCTTAGTGTTTGTTTTATGTATATTAGTACTGTGTTGTTGTGGGATGCTTGACTTCATGTTTTGCTAATAATGAGGAATGAATTATTGTGAGATTTTTTTCATACGGTTGAAGCATACAAAGTGATGATCTACATATGCATGTCTAGTTTTATGTATAAGTTTGTTGTTTTGATGAATTGCCACTGGTAAAGTAATTACTAAAGAGGTTGTTATTGAAATGGTTTGATAGGTGATATGTTTGATATGATCTATGTTGTGCTATTAACAGTAGGTTTAGTTGAATGCTTGTTATATTTTAGTCATAAAAATGAATGATATGCAGAGTGTGGAGGTATGTAATGGTAGATAGAAGTTGAAGAAATGTCATGCTGTGCACCTGTGCCATATGTTATTGGTTTTATGGAGGTTCAAGCAGGTTGTATGGAGAATGTATACACATGATAATTTGTTTTGCGTAGGTTCAGTTGGATTGTATGGGGATATATATGCACATGTTTATGATAACCCTACGTGGGCTCTTTCAAGTATGAAACTCTACAAAGTCTAAGGCTTAAAGCCTCATGTTCATAAGCAAGTCTATGGCCATGATATATAAAGGATATGAAAGTTTGTGGGACTTGTTCTCTAAGCTTTATGCAAAGTTATATATGGGATTTCACCATACGAAGTCTGCGAAACAATCCACATGTATGAGTCTGCCATATCTATGAATATTCTTCTATGAATTCGTATGTATAATTCCACCATATCTATGAATTTTCTACTATGAATCCACCAGTACGAGTTCGCCACAACTATAAAGTTTCTTCTAAAAGTTTGCATTTATGAGTTTGCATATAAGAATCTACATCTAGAAATCCACACATAAGAGTTCGCAGGATTGTCCGCCAAGTTAATCTGAAATGACTCTCTCCAGTTTTTGGGTTTTCTACTAAGATTATATGCAGCAAATATATACAAAGAGACTATATGCTTCATGATCTTTCACGAGAGTAAATTCTCATGCGTTATGTATTGCGTCTCTATGTTGCTTATGCTTAATCATAAACTATGAAATATGAATGCACAAGTTTTTTCTAAGCAAACTCAATGGCAAATTCTTAAGTTTGAAATAAAAAGGGAAGTAGCTTTATTATAGAACTCACTAAGTTTCTTATGAACTTATCATGTTTCTCTCCTTTGTTTTAGGTATTCTGAATTGTTGTTCGTAGGAAAAAGGGAACTAAGCTAGAGTCTTAAAAGTTTAGAGTAAGCATGTCACCTTTCATTTTGTAACATGTGTAGATATCGAGGCAACTTGTAGTCTTAAACTTTTGTTTTGTATATGAATAAGAACTCTTTAAACTTAAATCAAATTGTAATTATACACATGAAGTTAAAATGACAGATTTTTATAAAAAGATTAATATTATTAGAAGTTTGTTTAATATACATTGAGATTTCACAGCAATGTACTATAGATTGTTGAATGGTTATTAAATTATTTTGCATAAGTTGGTAATCGAAATCTCGAAGAGTCGATCGTCTGACCTATTGGTTGGGTGTTACATTGCAAGCTCTCTTGCCATTTTTAGACATTTTATAAGTCACTCAATCACAAGATTTCTCAGACATTTTATAAGTTACTCAATCACAAGATTTCTCTCTCTACTCTTTCTTTCTGTCTCAATTTTTTTTTAAATTTTGTCGCATGTTTGATTTGAGTGTCAAAGTGTGCCTTCAAGGTAAAACCTTTGATGCACACTAACCTCAGTTCCCCTTTCACAAGTCCAAATGAGTTTGAGGAATTCGTAATCTCTTGTAGCTACATATAGACTACAGGTTAAGCTTCCTATTACTCCAAGATCTCACATTCAAGAAACCAAGAAATCGTAGTCACGAGACCTTTAGTTCACTACCAATAATTTCCTTCCCCCAACTCCAAACCTTAGGCCAAGGAAGTTTAGGTCCATCACCCTTAAAGAGTTTGAGGTGTAACAACTCGGTTTTCGATAGTGTCAAAAAGTATGGATTCGAAAACCCATTTTTGTAAACCACGTTCATAATGACGAAATATAAAGATTAATGAAGATAGTTTTAATTTAGTCGACAAAGTGGTTAATAAAAGCTCAAGGACTAAATTGTAAAATTTCAATCGCTATTGAGTTTTAATTTAAAAAAGGTTTGTGAACCTATATAGGAATTATTCAAAGCACCAAAAAGTTTAGTAAACCAATTTTTGGCATGAGTTAGTGTATGGTGATGATAAATCTCACTTAGATTAAATTATGACTAAATTAAACTTAAGTATGTATTAGTAATTAACTAATTATTCTTAATTAAACTAATTAAATCCTTAATTATTTTATATTTAATAAATTATGGAAGGAGAGATGAGTGCTCATCTTCTCCAACCGTCCAAGTTAGAGAAAAAAAAAAGGAAGAAAGCTTTAAACTCATCTAAGCATTTGGCCAAAAATTAACTAAGGTAACCAAGCCCCTTCCTTGTAATTTTTATAGATTTATTATCATGGGAGCTTGATTTAGCTAGACCATGTATCATTTAGTTCAATTGTTAAGTTTTTATCAAGTTTCCATTGTATAGAAATTGATGGGCTAGGTTTGAATTTGAAAGTTAATAAGCTTAAATCATGGTAAGGACTAAATTGTAAAACTAATTAAGCTTGTAGATAACTTTGTAACATTAGGGACTGAATTGAATAAATTGAAAACATGTCATGAGATTATGGTATAAATAGAAAATATCGAAAAGTATGCATATCATGAGTATATGGGCTAAATTGAATAAATTAAAAAATATGTTTAGATTTGTATTTGAATGTTAGTTGAATGTAAACTAGTATTGTTTCTATTGTTGAATTACCGACCATAGCTAAAGACGACGTTGGGTGACCGCCTCGCCAACCCTCGATGCGCGAGCACTGTGATTGAGCAAGAATCAACACTAATAACAACAATAAATTTAAACTAATTACATGCGATGTCTGTAAGTGTGATAGGCTAGTTTTAATATTTATAGTGTTACAATGGAACAACAGAACATTTCTAAGGATCGAACTTAAGAGAGCCAGGGATTTAATGATTTTTATTTAGCAAACATGTGATAACTCTTGAAAAGAGTTAAATTTCATGCCTTTAGATGTAACACCCCTTACCCGTACCCGAGACAAGAACAAAGTACGAGGCGTTATCAGACACATACACAGACATTTTGAAAAATACGAGTTATAAAATTTCATTTTAATTTAAAACCAATCTAACAACATCATAGTGTCCCTATTATGGACCTACAAGGTCCAAAACATACATTAAATTGATCCGAGACTCAACTGTAAACCATAGAAAATTTTAGTAAAGTTCCTAGGGTATGCCTCACACGCCCGTGTGGAGGCAAGCACACGCCTGTGTCTCTGGCCCGTGTCCCTCACACGGCCTAGACACGCCTGTGTCATCATCCGTGTCCAAAAACTCAGACATTCTATTTATGACATCATCATTCATTTTGAGGCACATGGCCAAGGCACACGTCCGTGTGCTAGGCCGTGTCCTCCACACGGTTGGGACACATAGCCATGTCTCTGCCCGTGTGTTTACTACCATGCAAACAGACCTAAAATTTTAGGTGTAGAGGACACGCGGCCAGGCAACACGCCTATAGGGGCTGACCGTGTGTCACACACGGCCTAGACACAAGCTCGTGTGTCTACCCGTGTGGACCTTTTTAGGGCTATTTTCCAAGCTTTTGGTCACCCTCTAACATTCATACACACTTATAGACTTCAATGGTATATAACATGGCCTAATTATACTCTTAAACAACCTTGGCATAACTCATTGCATGTTAACTGTAACGCCCCAATTTTCGGGACTTCTGTGAATTGTGGTGAATTTTAGAATTTTTTGTGTTTTAACTGCTTGGCGTAGGTCTAAGTATGTTAGTGGGCCTCTAGAAGGCCCAAGTTTAAGATTAAACCCGAGGTTCAATTTAATTTAATCCATAAGAGAAAAGGGGGTTTTGGTTGACTAGGGTCTTAAGTATTATTTGGGCAAAATAAGACATAAGGAAGCAAGTGGCAAAGTGGCATGTGGCACCACTGAGAAGGCTATAAAAGTGGCGTGTAGAAGTGTAGAAAGAGCCCAGGTTCGAGCCGCAAGACAAGCAAATAAGGTGTTTATTTTTGTGCACAAAAAGGGGAGGTGATGGAACTCAAGGGGGAACTCTGTTAGGGAGAGTTTAAGATGATAAGGGGTTTGAGTAAGGATAAAGATAAGGGAGGAAATCTAGGAGCTGATCAAGGAGTAAGAGGTGGCTGGCCAAGGGACTTTAGCATGGGAAATTCGGCTAGGTATTGTAGTAGTGGGAATTTCGGCATTTGGGTGTGTTGTGCCGTTTCTCTGACCATCCTTCCTTCTCCTCCTTTCTTTTCTTTCTTCTCTCCATCTACCTTCTCCTCTTCTTTTCTCCATAGCCGAATCCTTCTACCACTTTACTCTTCACCACTTCCTTATTCTTTTTATTTTTAAGCCTTACAGCCGAATATCACAAAAGCCAAAAACCTGAAGGTTCATATTGTCTGTGCCGAATTCTCCTAGCCAACCTATTGATTTCTTTTTCGTCTTTCTTCATCCATTGCGATCAACTCTTACTTTTTCTGAACCCCAAACCTCTGTCGACAAAGCCACTACAAAACCCTCATCTTTTCTTCACTGTTACTAAAAGCCGAAAACCCCATATTTTAGGGGCATAGCCGAATTCTTAGATCATTAAAAGATCGACTTCTGCTAAGTTTTGAGGGTTAGATCTATATCAGAATCAAATAAGAGCTTAAGTGAAATCGTTGGCTGAAGAAACTAGTGGTAAGTTTTCGAATCATTTCTTTATTTCGGGATTTAGAAAAGCCGAAATCCTTAAAGGCTTAGGGAGGCTGTCGTTTGGGCTTTAAGGCTCTAAGGGTTGTGACCATTGTTTATTATGATGATAGTTTGATTCAGAGGCTGCCGATCAGAGGCTTGGACAAGGGGAAACGACTGAATCTAAACACAATTGCTAATTTCGGCAAAGGTAGGTTCGCTAGTGCCTAAGGTGCTTTGGGCCGAATATGGTAAGGGGTTAGTTATAGTTCATTTTTAGTAGTTAGATTAACATGTTAGTAACCTAATTGTAGGCAGTTCGTGTGTGGATCTCATCAGCAAATTGTCATAAAATAGGTGTGTAACTGACACCCTCTCATAGACTAGATTAGTAAAAGCCGAGAAGCCGAAATGCCGAAAAGTCGGTATTTTGGGAACTTGCGAGTGTGCGAATGCTCAAAAGATAAGTGGGTTAATATTTTTGATAATCTTAAGTGATAAAACTGCAGTACATGCAATTTCGTGCATTATTGATATTTTGGGCTTAGTGGGCCGAAATTGGGTTAATGGGCCAACTGGCCCAATTCGGTAAGTATGCGCGGTAAAAGTTTTGATAGTGCGTAAATGGTAGAATTATGCACGAAAACCTTAAAATAGTTAAAATACTAAAATATCCCTATGCATGGAAAAATTACCATTATACCTCTAGGGTTAGTTTTGACTAGAAAGCATGATGACCTGAATCTGTACGATGTATGCCATGATTGCATCTCTGTTGCATGAGAACATGGGTTATATTATGGAGGAAGCGTTCTGGTGGCTATGCCACAAATTATTTGATCTGGTGGCTCTGTCACAATTATCTGTATCTGGTGACTCTGTCACATTATCTGTTCTGGCAGCCATGCTGCATATTTTTGTGACGTGTAGCGGTTGGGTGGGTCGAGTAGTCTCCCCACATGGTGAAAGGTTGGTATGGGGTGCATATGGTTAGATATGGGTTGGGTTTTGCATAAGCATGTAATATCTATTCTGATCTGTTATGGGCTTATGGGCTTTATTCTGATTCCTATTCTGGGCTAAGGCCAACTTATTCTGTTTCTATGGTTTGAGCTGATATAGGCTATGGTTGGGTTAACTTACACACTAAGTTTCCCAAAACTCACCCCTTTATTTTTCATCCATGCAGGTGATCCCCAACCATAGTGGGCTTGGAGCTGTGAGGGATTCGGAGTGGCCACGCAAGTCTACAAATTCGGTTTCTTTCTGATGAACTGGATGTCCTATTTATCTTTGTTTTTGGTTTTGGGTTTTTAAATGTAATAAGGTCGCTTTATTATTTTTTTTATGGGTTTGATTTATATTTTATTATGATGAACTTAATTTATATTAACTATCAAAATGGGCTAGATCTAGGGTTCGTTTTCAAAAACATAAATTGATTTCAAAGTAACACGATTACAAACAAGGCTTTTGCTATGATAATGTTTTCCAAAATTAAATATGTTTTATTTTAAAATGAACATAATTACAATAGTAACCTAAGAATATACACGATGTTAGAGTGTGGCAACGGCGGTGTGCATGTCTAGGATTGAATCCGAAAGAGCTTGGTACTTAAGCAGTCCGATAGACTCACCTCCTCTTTTTTTCTAGTTTCCTACCTGGTGCACAGCTTCCATTCACTTTAACCTATAACAAAAGTATCTTTTTAACACACCAAGTAAAGATTTTCAAACCAACAATATAATATGTTTTGAACGCTTCAATGTGGCACGTCGAATTCAGTTGTAACGTCTAGGCCAGGTTTGGGGTGTTACATTTAGTGGTATCAGAGCCAAGTTGCAACAACTCGGCTGTGGAATGGTTTTGTAAAAAAAAATTCAAAAATGAAAGTTTTATAAAACTCTGATTTCAAAATCTGGATCTTGAAGTGGCATTCCGAATCTCCGGCTCAAGCTTGTAAGTATTACCCTGAACTTCTCTGAATATTTTTTTTGAATTATCTGTCTGTACTGGAACCCTACAGGGACACTCTAGATAGGATGATACTGAAACCATAGGAAGGTATGATAGAGACTCAAACTATAGCTAGGCTTCGATTCTCGCGAGAATAAACTCACGAATCTTCTGTTGCGATTCATAAAACATCTGTAATAATCACTGGAATACTGAGTTAATGCGTAAAATTCATGAACAGATAATACGATATGAATACAAGAGCCACTCGTGGAAGAGGCTGTGGACGTGGCCGAAGAAGGGCTCGAGCGGTATCTTCGTCTTCAGGATATATGCCGACGGCAGATGTACCGGTACCATCGGCAACGGAAGTGGAGTCTCATGATCGTGGTGTCGGGGATGACACTCTGTCGCAGGCAATGCTTCATGTTCTGGAAAGGGTTATCGCGGCAAGTTCGGGCAACAGAATTCGAGGATCGATTTCTGAACGGCTCCGGGCTAATGGAGCGGAGATTTTTAAGGGCGTGTCCGGTGTAGCCCCAAATGTGGCGGAATATTGGTTAGAGGCCAAGGAACGAATTATGGACGACTTGGACAGCTCGGTGGAGCAGAAGCTGAAAGGAGCCGTATCGTTGCTACGAGACGAGGCCTATCAGTGGTGGCTCACTGTGAGAGAAGGGACCCCAGCTGATAGGGTCACTTGGGAACTGTTTAAGACAGCCTTTAAAGGGAAGTACGTTGGGGTAAGTTATGTGGACGCTCGCAGGAAGGAATTCTTGAATCTAGTACAAGGAGGTAAAACAGTTGCTGAGTACGAGGCCGAGTTTCTAAGGCTGAGTCGGTATGCCGTAGGCATAGTCGCTACGGAATATGAGCGAAGTGTGCGCTTCGAGGATGGTCTTAGGGATGACCTGAGGGTGTTGATTGCTCCGCAGAGGGAGCGGGACTTTGCGGTCTTGGTGGAGAAGGCAAAGATAGCTGAGGAGGTTAAGAGGGCTGAAAAGCAGAATTGGGATAAGGATCGAATCCGTTTTTAGAGGGATTCAGGACCCTCGGGTGGTGCTAATAGGAATGTTAAGAGAGCAAGAGTAGAGGAACCAGTTCGAGCAGTGCCGATGAATGTGGTTAGACCATCAATCTGTGGAGACTGTGGTAAGGTACATTTGGGCGAGTGTAGGAAACGTTCCGGTGCTTGTTTCCGATGCGGATCTATGGAGCATAGAGTTAAGGACTATCCTTAGAGAGCTGATCAGGCTCAGGTTGCTGTGCAGAGGGTTGCTCAACCCGTAAGAGGTGGTCCACAACCACCGAGAGGACATGGACAAGGTAGGGGTGTAAACAGAAATGGTCGAGGTCAAGGGGCACCTGACAGGGGTGTCGGAAATGCCGAAGCTCGACAGCCAGCTTTGGTATATGCAGCTCGTCGTCGAGAGGAGGGCGACGCACCTGATGTCATAACTGGTACTTTTTGGTTTCTAGCATGCCGTATACTGCCTTGGTAGATATTGGATCTACACATTCCTATGTTGCATGTGCCATATCTGGGTCGTTGGGTGTGCGCTCTGAGAAGATGGTGAGTGGGGTATCTGTAAGTCCTTTGGGTCACTCGGTTAGGGTAGATAAACTATATAGGGATGTACCCTTAGAAACTCAAGGTAGGATCTTTCCTGGAGATTTGATGGAGTTACCGTTTGGAGAATTTGTCCTCATTCTGGGAATGAACTGGCTTGTTAAGCATAAGGCAACTTTGGATTGTGCTGCTAAGCGAATGGTGCTAAGGACTCCGGAGGGTGAGGAGGTTATCATGATAGGTGAACGAAGGGACTTTTTGTCCAATGTGGTGTCGGCATTGAGGGCTGAAAAGTGGATTCGTAAGGGTTGTGAGGCTTGTTTGGCATTTGTAAGTCAGCTGAAGGAGGAAGGGCTGACAGTGGACAAGGTTAGGACTGTGAAGGAATTCCAAGATGTATTTCCGGAGGAGCTTCCAGGGTTACCTCCAAACCGAGAGGTTGAGTTTGGAATCGACTTATTTCCTGGAATGGCTCCAGTGTCTATTGCACCGTATAGGATGGCACCGAAGGAGTTGGTGGAGCTGAAAGCTCAAATTCAAGAGTTGTTGGATAGGGGCTTCATTAGGCCAAGCGTGTCTCCATGGGGAGCACCGGTGCTATTCGTGAAGAAGAAGGATGGGACGATGCGAATGTGTATTGATTACCGCCAGTTAAACAAACTGACGGTTAAGAATAAGTACCCACTGCCAAGGATTGACGATCTGTTCGACCAACTTAGAGGAGCTTCTGTATTTTCCAAGATCGACCTCCGATCTAGATATCATCAGTTAAGGGTCAAGGAGGTAGATATCTATAAGACGGCATTCAGGACTCGGTATGGTCATTATGAGTTTCTGGTTATGCCATTTGGACTGACGAACGCTCCTGCAGCGTTTATGGATCTGATGAATCATGTGTTCGAACCATTTCTGCATCAGTTCGTAGTTGTCTTTATTGACGATATCCTGGTATATTCTGAAACAGAAATGAAGCATGATGAGCATCTTCGTATAGTGTTTCAAGTGTTAAGGGAGAATGTACTTTATGCGAAGTTCAGCAAGTGTGAATTTTGGTTGAAAGAAGTAACCTTCTTAGGACATGTGGTCTCTGCTAAGGGGATTAAGGTGGACCCTCGGAAGGTTGACGCGATTTTGGAGTGGAAGCCGCCTAGGTCAGTGTCGGAAATACAGAGTTTTCTAGGATTGGCAGGATACTACAAAAGGTTTGTGGAAGGCTTTTCTGTGATGGCAGCACCTTTGACAAAACTCATAAGGAAAGGGGTAACGTTTGTATGGACTGAGACCCAATAGGAAGCTTTTGAGAAGTTGAAGAAAGTTCTGACTGAAGCACCTGTGTTAATAGAGCCAGAGTCTGGGAAGGATTTTACTGTGTACAGTGACGCATCACATATAGGCTTGGGCTGCGTATTAATGCATGAGGGTAAAGTGGTTGCGTATGCATCACGACAGCTTAAGCCTTACGAGGGGAACTATCCTACTCATGATTTGGAGTTGGCGGCAGTGATATTTGCACTTAAGATTTGGAGACATTACTTGTACAGGGAGAGGTGTATTATATACACAGACCACAAGAGTCTTAAGTATTTGTTGACTCAGAAGGAGCTGAACCTTAGGCAAAGGAGATGGATTGAGTTGCTTAAGGATTATGACTGTTCGATCGAGTATCACCCAGGCAAGGCTAATGTGGTAGCCGACGCTCTAAGTCGTAGAACTGTATCTGATTTAAGAGCGATGTTTGCTCATCTGAGTCTGTATGATGATGGAAGTCTGTTGGCTGAGTTGCAAGTGAGGCCAACCTGGGTGGATCAGATTAAGGAAAAGCAGTTGAACGATGAGTCTTTGGTCACTCGCTTTCAACAAGTTAAGGAAGTGGAAACTTCTGAATTTGGGTTAAATGGCGAAGGAGTTCTATGTTTCCGAGGAAGAATTTGTGTTCCGAAGGACTCTGACTTGAGGCAGGCAATATTGAAAGAAGCTCATGGGGGGCTGTGTGCCATGCATCCTGGAGGGAATAAGTTGTATCACAACTTGCGAGAATTGTACTGGTGGCCTGGACTTAAGCGAGAAGTAACGGAGTTTGTAGGGAAATTTCTGACATGCCAACAAGTGAAAGCGGAGCATCAATTACCTTCTAGACTGCTACAGCCGGTGAAGATACCACTTTAGAAGTGGGAGAAGGTAACCATAGACTTTGTGAGTGGGTTGCCTTTGTCACCATCGAAGAAAGACTCGGTGTGGGTGATTGCGGATAGGTTGACCAAATCAGCCCATTTTGTACCTGTACGTACTGACTTTTCACTTCAAAGGTTAGCCAAGTTGTATGTGGCGGAGATTGTGCGACTTCATGGAGTCCCATTTTCGATTATCTCTGATCGGGATCCCAGATTCACATCTCGATTTTGGCAAAAGTTGCATGAGGCGTTGGGGACGCGATTGAACTTTAGTACGACTTTCCATCCCCAAACCGATGGTCATCGAGAGGGTTATTCGATTCGGAGGACATGCCGAGGGGATGCCCGATTGACTTTCGAGGTAGTTGGAAGGATTACTTGCCGCTGGCGAGAATTTGCGTACAATAACAGTTATCAGGCGAGTATCCGAATGGCACCGTATGAAGCACTGTATGGACGAAGGTGTCGTACCCCTAGTTGTTGGACTGAACTAGGAGAGCGACAAGTTCTTGGACCAGAGTTGGTGGCTGATACTGAGGATAAGGTCAGAATAATTAGGGATTGGTTAAAAGAAGCATCTGATAGACAAAAGTCATATGCGGATTTGAAGCGTAAGGAGATTGAGTACTCAGTAGGGGATATGGTCTTCTTAAAGGTTTCTCCTTGGAAGAAGATATTGAGGTTTGGTAAGAAAGGCAAGTTGAGTCCGCGGTTCATTGGGCCTTACCGGATTTTGAGGCGAGTAGGCCCAGTGGCTTATCAATTGGAACTGCCTCCTGAGTTAGATAGGATTCACGATGTTTTTCATGTCTCCATGTTACGGCGCTATCGTTCTAATCCTGCTCATGTCGTGCCAGTCGCAAAAATCGATGTTCAAACTGATTTGACCTTTGAGGAGGAGCCTGTGCAAATACTGGCTCGAGATGTTAAGGTTCTCAGAAGGAAATCTGTCCCATTAGTGAAAGTGCTTTGGCGTAATCATGGCAGATAGGAAGCCACTTGGGAGCCAGAGGAGGCGATGCAACAGCAATACCCTCATTTGTTTGGACCAGGTAAATTTCGCGAAATTTCTTTAAGGAGGGTAGAGTTGTAACGCCTTAATTTTCGGGACTTCTGTGAATTGTGGTGAATTTTAGAATTTTTTGTGTTTTAACTGCTTGGCGTAGGTCTAAGTATGTTAGTGGGCCTCTAGAAGGCCCAAGTTTAAGATTAAACTCGGGGTTCAATTTAATTTAATCCATAAGAGAAAAGGGGGTTTTGGTTGACTAGGGTCTTAAGTATTATTTGGGTAAAATAAGACACAAGGAAGCAAGTGGAAAAGTGGCATGTGGCGCCACTGAAAAGGCTATAAAAGTGGCGTGTAGAAGTGTAGAAAGAGCCCAGGTTCGAGCCGCAAGACAAGCAAATAAGGTGTTTATTTTTGTGCACAAAAAGGGGATGTGATGGAACTCAAGGGGGAACTCTGTTAGGGAGAGTTTAAGATGATAAGGGGTTTGAATAAGGATAAAGATAAGGGAGGAAATCCAAGAGCTGATCAAGGAGTAAGAGGTGGCCGGCCAAGGGACTTTAGCATGGGAAATTCGGCTAGGTATTGTACTAGTGGAAATTTCGGCATTTGGGTGTGTTGTGCCGTTTCTCTGACCATCCTTCCTCCTCCTCCTTTCTTTTCTTTCTTCTCTCTATCTACCTTCACCTCTTCTTTTCTCTATAGCCGAATCCTTCTACCACTTTACTCTTCACCACTTCCTTCTTCTTTTTATTTTTAAGCCTTACAGCCGAATATCACAAAAGCTGAAAACCCGAAGGTTCATATTGTCTGTGCCGAATTCTCCTAGCAAACCTATTGATTTCTTTTTCATCTTTCTTCATCCTTTGCGATCAACTCTTACTTTTTCTGAACCCCAAACCTCTGTCGACAAAGCCACTACAAAACCCTCATCTTTTCTTCACTGTTACAAAAAGCCGAAAACCCCATATTTTAGGGGCATAGCCGAATTCTTAGATCATTAAAAGATCGACTTCTGCTAGGTTTTGAGGGTTAGATCTATATCAGAATCAAATAAGAGCTTAAGTGAAATCGTTGGCTGAAGAAACTGGTGGTAAGTTTTCGAATCTATTCTTTATTTCGAGATTTAGAAAAGCCGAAATCCCTAAAGGCTTAGGGAGGCTGTCGTTTGGGCTTTAAGGCTCTAAGGGTTGTGACCATTGTTTATTATGATGATAGTGTGATTCAGAGGCTGCCGATCAGAGGCTTGGACAAGGGGAAACGACTGAATCTAGACACAATTGCTAATTTCGGCAAAGGTAGGTTCGCTAGTGCCTAAGGTGCTTTGGGCCGAATATGGTAAGGGGTTAGTTATAGTTCATTTTTAGTAGTTAGATTAACATGTTAGTAATCTAATTGTAGGAAGTTCGTGTGTGGATCTCGTCAGCGAATCGTCATAAAATAGTTGTGTAATTGACACCCTCTCATAGACTAGATCGGCAAAAGCAGAAAAGCCGAAATGCCGAAAAGTCGGTATTTTGGGAACTTGCGAGTGTGCGAATGCTCAAAATATAAGTGGGTTAATATTTTTGATAATCTTAAGTGATAAAACTGCAGTACATGCAATTTCGTGCATTATTGATGTTTTGGGCTTAGTGGGCCGAAATTGGGTTAATGGGCCAACTGGCCCAATTCGGTAAGTATGCGCGGTAAGAGTTTTGATAGTGCGTAAATGGTAGAATTATGCATGAAAACCTTAAAATAGTTAAAATACTAAAATATCCCTATGCATGGAAAAATTACCATTATACCCCTAGGGTTAGTTTTGACTGGAAAGCATGATGATCTGAATCTGTACGATGTATGCCATGATTGCATCTCTATTGCATGGGGACATGGGTTATATTATGGAGGAAGCATTCTGGTGGCTATGCCACAAATTATCTGATCTGATGGCTCTGCCACGTATATCTGTTCTGGTGGCTCTGCCATGATTATCTCAGATCCGTGACTCTGTCACATTATTCGCTCGCGACCATGCTGCATATTTCTGTGACGCGTAGCGGTTGGGTGGGTCGAGTAATCTCCCCACATGGTGAAAGGTTGGTATAGGGGTGCATATGGTTGGATATGGGTTGGGTTTTGCATAAGCATGTAATATCTATTCTGATCTGTTATGGGCGCATGGGCTTTATTCTGATTCCTGTTCTGGGCTAAGGCCAACTTATTCTGTTTCTATGGTTTAAGCTGATATAGGCTATGGTTGGGTTAACTTACACACTGAGTTTCCCAAAACTCACTCCTTTATTTTTCATCCATGCAGGTGATCGCCAACCATAGTGGGCTTGGAGCTGTGAGGGATTCGGAGTGGCCACGCAAGTCTACAAATTCGGTTTCTATCTGATGAACTGGACGTCCTATTTATCTTTGTTTTTGGTTTTGGGTTTTTAAATGTAATAAGGCCGCTTTATTATTTTTTTATGGGTTTTATTTATATTTTATTATGATGAAATTAATTTATATTAACTATCAAAATGGGCTAGATCTAGGGTTCGTTTTCAAAAACATAAATTGATTTCAAAGTAACACGATTACAAACAAGGCTTTTGTTATGATAACGTTTTCCAAAATTAAATATGTTTTATTTTAAAATGAACATAATTACAATAGTAACCTAAGAATATACACGATGTTAGAGTGTGGCAATGGCAGTGTGCATGTCTAGGATTGGATCCGAAAGAGCTTGGTACTTAAGCAGTCCGATGGACTCACCTCCTCTTTTTTTCTGGTTTCCTACCTGGTGCACAGCTTCCATTCACTTTAACCTATAACAAAAGTATCTTTTTAACACACCAAGTAAAGATTTTCAAACCAACAATATAATATGTTTTGAACGCTTCAATTGGCACGTCAGATTCGGTCGTAACATCTAGGCCGGGTTTGGGGTGTTACATTTAGTGGTATCAGAGCCAAGTTACAACAACTCGGCTGTGGAATGGGTTTTTAAAAAAAAATTCAAAAATGAAAGTTTTATAAAAACTCTGATTTCAAAATCTGGATCTTGAAGTGGCATTCTGAATCTCCGGCTCAAGCTTGTAAGTATTACCCTGAACTTCTCTGAATATTTTTTTTAAATTATCTGTCTTTATTGGAACCCTACAGGGATACTCTAGATAGGATGATACTGAAACCATAGGAAGGTATAATAGGAGACTGAAACTATAGCTAGGCTTCGATTCTGCGAGAATAAACTCTGAAATACTGTCTGATTCATAAAACATCTGTAATAATCACTAGAATACTGAGTTAATGCGTAAAATTTGTGAATAGATAATACAATATGAATACAAGAGCCACTCGTGGAAGAGGCTGTGGACGTGGCCGAGGAAGGGCTCGAGCGGTATCTTCGTCTTCGGGACATATGCCGACGGCAGATGCACCGGTACCATCGGCAACGGAAGTGGAGTCTCATATCGTGGTGTCGGGGATGACGCTCTGTCGCAGGCAATGCTTCGTGTTCTGGAAAGGGTTGCCGGGGCAAGTTCGGGCAACGGAATTCGAGGATCGATTTTTGAACGGTTTCGAGCTAATGGAGCGGAGATTTTTAAGGGCGTGTCCGGTGTAGCCCCAAATGTGGAGGAATATTGGTTAGAGGCCACGGAACGAATTATGGACGACTTGGACTGCTCGGTGGAGCAGAAGCTGAAAGGAGCCGTATCTTTGCTGCGAAACGAGGCCTATCAGTGGTGGCTCACTGTGAGAGAACGGACCCCAGCTGATAGGGTCACTTGGGAATTGTTTAAGACGGCCTTTAAAGGGAAGTACGTTGGGGCAAGTTATGTGGACGCTCGCAGGAAGAAATTCTTGAATCTAGTACAAGGAGGTAAAACAGTTACTGAGTACGAGGCTGAGTTTCTAAGGCTGAGTCGGTATGCCGTAGGCATAGTCGCTACGGAATATGAGCGAAGTGTGCGCTTCGAGGATGGTCTTAGGGGTGACCTGAGGGTGTTGATTGCTCCGCAAAGGGAGCGGGACTTTGCGGTCTTGGTGGAGAAGGCAAAGATAGCTGAGGAGGTTAAGAGGGCTGAAAAGCAGAATCGGGAGAAGGATCGAAACCATTTTCGGAGGGATTCAGGACCCTCGAGTGGTGCTAATAGGAATGTTAAGAGAGCAAGAGTAGAGGAACCAGTTCGAGCAGTGTCGATGAATGTGGTTAGACCATCAATCTGTGGAGACTGTGGTAAGGTACATTTGGGCGAGTGTAGGAAACGTTCCGGTGCTTGTTTCCGATGCGGATCTATGGTGCATAGAGTTAAGGACTATCCTCAGAGAGCTGATCAGGCTCAGGTTGCTGTGCAGAGGGTTGCTCAACCCGTGAGAGGTGGACCACAACCACCGAGAGGACATGGACAAGGTAGGGGTGTAAACAGAAATGGTCGAGGTCGAGGGGCACCTGACAGGGGTGTCGGAAATGCCAAAGCTCGACAGCCAGCTTTGGTATATGCAGCTCATCGTCGAGAGGAGGGCGACTCACCTAACGTCATAACTGGTACTTTTTTGTTTCTAGCATGCCGTATACTGCCTTGGTAGATATTGGATCTACCCATTCCTATGTTGCATGTGCCATATCTGGGTCGTTGGGTGTGCACTCTGAGAAGATGGTGAGTCGGGTATCTGTGTTAAGTCCTTTGGGTCATTCGGTTAGGGTAGATAAGCTATATAGGGATGTACCCTTAGAAACTCAAGGTAGGATCTTTCCTGGAGATTTGATGGAGTTACCGTTTGGAGAATTTGACCTCATTCTGGGAATGGACTGGCTTGTTAAGCAGAAGGAAACTTTGGATTGTGCTGCTAAGCGAATGGTGCTAAGGACTCCGGAGGGTGAGGAGGTTATCATGATAGGTGAACGAAGGGACTTTTTGTCCAATGTGGTGTCGGCATTGAGGGCTGAAAAGTGGATTCGTAAGGGTTGTGAGGCTTGTTTGGCGTTTGTAAGTCAGTTGAAGGAGGAAGGGATGACAGTGGACAAGGTTAGGACTGTGAAGGAATTCCAAGATGTATTTCCGGAGGAGCTTCCAGGGTTACCTCCAAACCGAGAGGTTGAGTTTGGAATCGACTTATTGCCTGGAACGACGCCAGTGTCCATTGCACCGTATAGGATGGCACCGAAGGAGTTGGTGGAGCTGAAAGCTCAAATTCAAGAGTTGTTGGATAGGGGCTTCATTAGGCCAAGCGTGTCTCCATGGGGAGCACCGGTGCTATTCGTGTAGAAGAAGGATGGGACGATGCGAATGTGTATTGATTACCGCCAGTTAAACAAACTGACGATTAAGAATAAGTACCCACTGCCAAGGATTGACGATCTGTTCGACCAGCTTAGAGGAGCTTCTGTATTTTCCAAGATCGACCTCCGATCTGGATATCACCAGTTAAGGGTCAAGGAGGTAGATATCTATAAGACGGCATTCAGGACTCGGTATGGTCATTACGGGTTTCTGGTTATGCCATTTGGACTGACGAACACTCCTGCAGCGTTTATGGATCTGATGAATCATGTGTTCCAACCATTTCTGGATCAGTTCGTAGTTGTCTTTATTGACGATATCCTGGTCTATTCTGAAACAGAAATGAAGTATGATGAGCATCTCCATATAGTGTTGCAAGTGTTAAGGGAGAATGTACTTTATGCGAAATTCAGCAAGTGTGAATTTTGGTTGAAAGAAGTAACCTTCTTAGGACATGTGGTCTCTGCTAAGGGGATTAAGGTGGACCCTCGGAAGGTTGACGCGATTTTGGAGTGGAAGCCGCCTAGGTCAGTGTCGAAAATACAGAGTTTTCTAGGATTGGCAGGATACTACAGAAGGTTTGTGGAAGGCTTTTCTGTGATGGCAGCACCTCTGACAAAACTCATAAGGAAAGGGGTACCGTTTGTATGGACTGAGACCCAACAGGAAGCTTTTGAGAAGTTGAAGAAAGTTTTGACTGAAGCACCTGTGTTAATAGAGCTAGAGTCTGGGAAGGATTTTACTGTGTACAGTGACGCATCACATATAGGCTTGGGCTGCGTATTAAAGCAGGAGGGTAAGGTGGTTGCATATGCATCACGACAGCTTAAGCCTCACGAAGGGAACTATCCTACTCATGATTTGGAGTTGGCGGCAGTGATATTTGCACTTAAGATTTGGAGACATTACTTGTACGGGGAGAGGTGTATTATATACACAGACCACAAGAGTCTTAAGTATTTGTTGACTCAGAAGGAGCTGAACCTTAGGCAAAGGAGATGGATTGAGTTGCTTAAGGATTATGACTGTTCGATCGAGTATCACCCAGGCAAGGCTAATGTGGTAGCCGACGCTCTAAGTCGTAGAACTGTATCTGATTTGAGAGCGATGTTTGCTCGTCTGAGTCTGTATGATGATGGAAGTCTGTTGGTTGAGTTGCAAGTGAGGCCAACCTGGGTGGATCAGATTAAGGAAAAGTAGTTGAAAGATGAGTCTTTGGTCACTCGCTTTCAACAAGTTAAGGAAGGGGAAACTTCTGAATTTGGGTTAAATGGCGAAGGAGTTCTGTGTTTCCGAGGAAGAATTTATGTTCCGAAGGACTCTGACTTGAGGCAGGCAATATTGAAGGAAGCTCATGGGGGACTGTGTGCCATACATCCTGGAGGGAATAAGTTGTATCACGACTTGCGAGAATTGTACTGGTGGCCTAGACTTAAGCGAGAAGTAACGAAGTTTGTAGGGAAATGTCTGACATGCCAACAAGTGAAAGCGGAGCATCAATTACCTTCTGGACTGCTACAGCCGGTGAAGATACCACTTTGGAAGTGGGAGAAGGTAACCATGGACTTTGTGAGTGGGTTGCCTTTGTCACCATCGAAGAAAGACTCGGTGTGGGTGATTGCGGATAGGTTGACCAAATCAGCCCATTTCATACCTGTACGTACTGACTTTTCACTTCAAAGGTTAGCCAAGTTGTATGTGGCGGAGATTGTGCGACTTCATGGAGTCCCATTTTCGATTATCTCTGATCGGGATCCCAGATTCACATCTCGATTTTGGCAAAAGTTGCATGAGGCGTTGGGGACGCGATTGAACTTTAGTACGACTTTCCATCCCCAAACTGATGGTCAGTCAGAGAGGGTTATTCAGATTCTGGAGGACATGCTGAGGGGATGCCTGATTGACTTTCGAGGTAGTTGGAAGGATTACTTGCCGTTGGCAAAATTTGCGTACAATAACAGTTATCGGGCGAGTATCCGAATGGCACCGTATGAAGCACTGTATGGACGAAGGTGTCGTACCCCTAGTTGTTGGACTGAACTAGGAGAGCGACAAGTTCTTGGACCAGAGTTGGTGGCTGATACTGAGGATAAGGTCAGAATAATTAGGGATTGGTTAAAAGAAGCATCTGATAGACAAAAGTCATATGCGGATTTGAAGCGTAAGGAGATTGAGTACTCAGTAGGGGATATGGTCTTCTTAAAGGTTTCTCCTTGGAAGAAGATATTAAGGTTTGGTAAGAAAGGCAAGTTGAGTCCGCGGTTCATTGGGCCTTACTGGATTTTGAGGCGAGTAGGCCCAGTGGCTTATCAATTGAAACTGTCTCCTGAGTTAGACAGGACTCACGATGTTTTTCATGTCTCCATGTTACGGCGCTATCGTTCTAATCCTGCTCATGTCGTGCCAGTCGCAGAAATCGACGTTCAAACTGATTTGACCTTTGAGGAGGAGCACATGCATGAATCTTGGCTCGAGATATTAAGGTTTTCAGAAGGAAATCTGTCCCATTAGTGAAAGTGCTTTGGTGTAATCATGGCAGAGAGGAAGCCACTTGGGAGCCAGAGGAGGCGATACAATAGCAATACCCTCATTTGTTTGGAACAGGTAAATTTCGAGGACGAAATTTCTTTAAGAAGGGTAGAGTTGTAACGCCCCAATTTTCGGGACTTCTGTGAATTGTGGTGAATTTTAGAATTTTTTGTGTTTTAACTTCTTGGCGTAGGTCTAAGTATGTTAGTGGGCCTCTAGAAGGCCCAAGTTTAAGATTAAACCCGTGGTTCAATTTAATTTAATCCATAAGAGAAAAGGGGGTTTTGGTTGACTAGGGTCTTAAGTATTATTTGGGTAAAATAAGACATAAGGAAGCAAGTGGCAAAGTGGCATGTGGCGCCACTGAGAAGGCTATAAAAGTGGCGTGTAGAAGTGTAGAAAGAGCCTGTTTCGAGCCGCAAGACAAGCAAATAAGGTGTTTATTTTTGTGCACAAAAGGGGAGGTGATGGAACTCAAGGGGAACTCATAGGGAGAGTTTAAGATGATAAGGGGTTTGAGTAAGGATAAAGATAAGGGAGGAAATCTAGGAGCTGATCAAGGAGTAAGAGGTGGCCGGCCAAGGGACTTTAGCATGGGAAATTCGGCTAGGTATTGTAGTAGTGAGAATTTCGGCATTTGGGTGTGTTGTGCCGTTTCTCTGACCATCCTTCCTCCTCCTCCTTTCTTTTCTTTCTTCTCTCCATCTACCTTCTCCTCTTCTTTTCTCCATAGCCAAATCCTTCTACCACTTTACTCTTCACCACTTCCTTATTCTTTTTATTTTTAAGCCTTACAGCTGAATATCACAAAGGCCGAAAACCCAAAGGTTCATATTGTCTGTGCCAAATTCTCCTAGCCAACCTATTGATTTCATTTTCATCTTTCTTCATCCTTTGCGATCAACTCTTACTTTTTCTGAACCCCAAACCTCTGTCGACAAAGCCACTACAAAACCCTCATCTTTTCTTCACTGTTACTAAAAGCCGAAAACCCCATATTTTAGGGGCATAGCCGAATTCTTAGATCATTAAAAGATCAACTTCTGCTAGGTTTTGAGGGTTAGATCTATATCAGAATCAAATAAGAGCTTAAGTGAAATCGTTGGCTGAAGAAACTGGTGGTAAGTTTTCGAATCTATTCTTTATTTTGGGATTTAGAAAAGCCGAAATCCCTAAAGGCTTAGGGAGGCTATTGTTTGGGCTTTAAGGCTCTAAGGGTTGTGACCATTGTTTATTATGATGATAGTGTGATTCAAAGGCTACCGATCAGAGGCTTGGACAAGGGGAAACGACTAAATCCAGACGCAATTGCTAATTTCGGCAAAGGTAGGTTCGCTAGTGCCTAAGGTGCTTTGGGCCGAATATGGTAAGGGGTTAGTTATAGTTCATTTTTAGTAGTTAGATTAACATGTTAGTAATCTAATTGTAGGAAGTTCGTGTGTGGATCTCGTCAGCTAATCGTCATAAAATAGGTGTGTAACTGACACCCTCTCATAGACTAGATCGGTAAAAGCCGAAAAGCTGAAATGCCGAAAAGTCGGTATTTTGGGAACTTGCGAGTGTGCGAATGCTCAAAAGATAAGTGGGTTAATATTTTTGATAATCTTAAGTGATAAAACTGCAGTACGTGCAATTTCGTGCATTATTGATATTTTGGGCTTAGTGGGCCGAAATTGGGTTAATGGGCCAACTGGCCCAATTCGGTAAGTATGCGCGGTAAGAGTTTTGATAGTGCGTAAATGGTAGAATTATGCATGAAAACCTTAAAACAGTTTAAAATACTAAAATATCCCTATGCATGGAAAAATTACCATTATACCCTAGGGGTTAGTTTTGACCGAAAGCATGATGATCTCGAATCATGCGATGTATGCCATGATTGCATCTCTATTCCATGGGGACATGGGTTATATTATGGAGGAAGCGTTACGGTGGCTCTCCACGCGTATATATACGCTTCGTGGCTCGCCACGATTATCTCAGATCCGTGACTCTGTCACATTATTCGCTTCTAGCGACCATGCGCATATTTCTGTGACGTGTAGCGGTTGGGTGGGTCGAGTAGTCTCCTCACATGGTGAAAGGTTGGTATGGGGGTACATATGGTTGGATATGGGTTGGGTTTTGCATAAGCATGTAATATCTGTTCTGATCTGTTATGGGCTTATGGGCTTTATTCTGATTCCTGTTCTGGGCTAAGGCCAACTTATTCTGTTTCTATGGTTTGAGCTGATATAGGCTATGGTTGGGTTAACTTACACACTGAGTTTCCCAAAACTCACCCCTTTATTTTTCATCTATGCAGGTGATCCCCAACCATAGTGGGCTCGGAGCTGTGAGGGATTCAGAGTGGCCACGTAAGTCTACAAATTCGGTTTCTTTCTGATGAACTGGACGTCCTATTTATCTTTGTTTTTGGTTTTGGGTTTTTAATTGTAATAAGGCCGCTTTATTATTTTTTTATGGGTTTGATTTATATTTTATTATGATGAACTTAATTTATATTAACTATCAAAATGGGCTAGATCTAGGGTTCGTTTTCAAAAACATAAATTGATTTCAAAGTAACACGATTACAAACAAGGCTTTTGCTATGATAACGTTTTCCAAAATTAAATATGTTTTATTTTAAAATGAACATAATTACAATAGTAACCTAAGAATATACACGATGTTAAAGTGTGGCAATGGCGGTGTGCATGTCTAGGATTGGATCCAAAAGAGCTTGGTACTTAAGCAATCCAATGGACTCACCTCCTCTTTTTTTCTGGTTTCCTACCTGGTGCACAGCTTCCATTCACTTTAACCTATAACAAAAGTATCTTTTTAACACACCAAGTAAAGATTTTCAAACCAACAATATAATATGTTTTGAACGCTTCAATGTGGCACGTCGGATTCGGTCGTAATGTCTAGGCCGGGTTTGGGGTGTTACATTAACCTCATCTCATCGACTTAGTACATGCTAAATTATCATTTTCGTATGAGGGGTTAACATAGCACATTTTACATTTGGGCCATATTATAACCATATACCATTATATGCTATGTCCCCTTTCAAATTATTAGGTCCCATTTCAAGTATCCATCCATGATAAACCTCATCATCATATCTCATGGAATATTTAAACATAAACATGCATCATTAGTAGGTTTACAACCTACATCAATATGAGCCATATCTCATGGCCATATACAAAAGAATAGGTATACCATTTAAGCCCTTACATTGGCTAGCCAAATGACACATACAACAAAATAACCAAAAACCCTTTACATGCCATTAAACAAAATAAAAGTATCTATATACCAAAGCGAAACTAGTTGATAGTGTGATGACTTTCTCCAACTGTCTTCCAACCTTCACGAGTCTGCGAGCTCTGTAAGACAGGGAAAATGGAAGGGGGTAAGCATTTACATGCTTAGTAAGTTTGAATAACGGGAAGGTAAACTTACTGGTTATTTAACATACAACCATATTAGTCATACATTCCAACAAGTATAGGATAGTTTCCTATCACATGCACTCAAATCATCAAGTTAGTCTCATGTCAAAAATATTATAATGTTAATCTAGATGAGCTCATCAATTCAAGAATTTCCATTCTCATTTCTCATTTTAATCTCGTTGAATTTCTTGAAAATCTCAATGGATAGCCCATTTACCGTCAAATCATACAAGTGATCATTTTCAAGCATGCACTCCCGCAAACCTCACATCTTATGGTGGGATTACCAGTCCAGGCTAAATCCCTCGTAGTATAAATTCTTGAAGTGATGTCGGGATTACCAGTCCAGGCTAAATCCCTTGTAATGATAAACACTCTTAATAAGCTCGGATCTGAATTACCAGTCCATGCTAAATTCAGACCCTAATCGTATTACCCATCTGGGCTAAATCCTTAATGCACCCATATTCTTCGGAAGGCTAGATCACTTTAGGAACACCCGTCCGGGCTAGATCCTTTCTATACCGAGATCAACGGATTACCCGTCTGGGCTAAATCCTTTTCTGCAACACATGCAGGATCTCGTATCATGTAAGAATAGCGTATCCATCAGATAACCATTTTTATTCAACTGAGACATTTTACCATATCATCAATTTTCATGAATTATTTACATTGAAAATCAACATTTAAAATCATACAGGAATATGTTTTTTTAATGTATTTAAATAGTCTACATTCGAGTTACACGAACTTACCTGGTAGTCGTTTCGAATTTGTATTTCGATTATTCTGAAATCTTTTGTTTTCCACGACCGACCTTCAGAATTGGTTCCTCGAGGTTTATATCATTAAAAATAAATTATTAACATCTCACATTATTCAATTCCGGCCTAACACCCATCCTAGGGCAAAATGACCAATTTTCCCCTAACTTCTCACAACTTTTACAATTTAGTCCTAAGGCTCGTATAATGAAATGCATGTAATTTCTAGGTTACCCAAGCCTAGACGAATATTTTTCATACTCATAGCAGCCCACAATTTTCCCTCATTTCACATTTTTCTACCCATTTTACAACTTTTATAAAATGGTCATTTAAGCCATTTCCATGAAAAACTACTTAGTAAAAGTTGTTTACCATCCGTTAAACTTTCATATTCCTCCATAAATCATCAAAGCACAAGCATCTCATGCATGTGTAATTTTCTAAACATGAACCCTAGCTTGATATATGGGTAGAAATAGAAAGAGCATGTTACGAGGATCTCAAAAATACGAAGAACATTAAAAACGGGGCTAGGATTGACTTACTATCAAGCTTGAAATGTTGAAAACCCTAGCTATGGAGAACATGCAAATTTCGGCAGCTATGGAGAAGAAAATGACTGATTTTTGCTTGATTTTCCCTTTTTATTTCATTAATTAACCAAATGACTAAAAATGCCCTTCCTTACTAACTTTTCCAAATTTTCCATGCATGCCCATTTTTGTCCAAAAACTTAGAAATTGGGAAAATTACTCTTTAAGAACCTCTAATTAATAATCCAAAGCAATTGCATACAAATTTCTTCTAGAACCCAAGTTTTGCAATTTATTCAATTTGGTCCCTAATTTCCAATTGGACATTTTACACATAGAATTTCTTCATGAAACTTTAACACATGCTTATTTTCATATTCTAGACCTCATAATAATCATGAAATAATTATTTTAACATCGGACTGGTGGCCCCGAAACCACTATTCTGACTAGGCCCTATTTCAGGATGTTACATTAGATCTAGCTAATTGACTGTACTTAGGTACATTTAGTTTTGTTTTAGGACATTCCATTAGTATTTTTCTAGTTTTAGCATTACATTAGGAGCTTGGACTGTACTTAAATGTTAGTTATTTTTAATTTCTTGTGGATGGGTTGTGTGTGGTGGTGGATTGATAGGTGCAAGATGAGGAATAAGAAGTAAAGGAGTGAAGGTTTCCCGGGGAAAAAGGGTTGGACAATTTGTAACCACGGATGCTGTGGCATTGTTGGGATGGTGTCCAGTCAACACTCAAAGTGTACCGGTCTTAGGCCTAGTAGAACTTGTACCAGATATATCTACCTAAAAAAGAAGGAAGAAAATCATGGGTTGTTGGATTTACCCTAGGGAAAACGATTATAAAAGCCAAACAAGGAAACCCTAGGGTGGCGAAAAGCATAGAGGTTGGTGGTTGAGTAGAGATGGGAAGAGGAAAACGAAGGCAATCCTTCTTAGCCACCACGGGACACTACATCACTAGAGTATGGGCTGGATAAGCAAAAGCTATCTTCTAGAAGTTCTTCTGTTATTTTTTTATTACTCTTCGTGAATTTATTTGATGAAAACAATGTTGAATGATACTTTGGATTTGCATTTTAATTGCCAACCCATGAGCTAAATCTCATAGGGTTGAGATTACTTCATGAAACTCTTATTTTCTTGAATGACCAAAGCGTAATTCTACTTTAATACACTGTTTCATTCAATGGTTTTTTTATGAAATTACATGTTTAAAACTCTAGACATAGATGGATGTATAGCATGTTCATTAAATTAATCTAATTTTGACAAGGTTAGGTTAATAAGATTGAAATTGAATGATATGAGTAAGTGTTTGACCGAATACTTGTAGTAGCCTCTAGATATAGAGCAATGTTCATATAGAAAGAAAATAAAATAGTGTAGGGTACCGTGCTAAAGGCCTATAGACATATATCGCTTAAGGCAAGGTAGCTTGAGGTCTTGTTCTTAAAAGAAGCAGGCCATTTTAAAACTCTTTTGAACAGTAGATTGAGTATTGTTTTGCCAAAGCATTACTGTCAGTAAGGGTAGATTCTTAGTAATCTCAACCTTCCAAATCAACAACGTAGACCCTCTATCCTTTATCGTAGTGTCTTTTCCATAGAATTTTTAGTTGTTTACTTGTTCGTTTGCATATTATTCACATAATTGTTCTCGAATTTGCCATTGCATTCTTACTCTTGTCTTGTCATAGCATTTTCCATTATTGTACACATCATTATTCCTCAAAATAACCACTAAATTCTTATCATTATTTTTTCATAACATTAATCATATTCATTATAATAACATGACCATTTTATACCTAACTGATCCTTATGGATACGACCTCACTTATCACTTTATTACTTGATTTGACATGTATACTTGCACAATTCGCATATCATTTCACACGTGACAAGTTTGTGGCACCGTTGTCGGGGACCAAAAATTTGGTGAAATTTGGTTTTGTTGTTTTCTTTTGTTTTCTTAATTTTAGCTAACTTGTATTTTATTTCTACAGGTTTGTTGTTAGTTTATGAGAAGAGGCATTCTTGTTGACGAATATTATCCTTTTGACCAAGAGATTAAAAAAATTTTGGAGGAGGCGAAAAGGATTACGTAATATGGCTAGGGAAGGGAATAATCCTGGCCTGAATGATCCTGGTCTCAATGATAATCCAATTAGTCAAGATGTTGATCCTTCTATTCGTCATGTGATAGATGATCGAAATAGACCAAGTCAAGAACATATTGTTCCAATTTTGGATGATTTGAATCCAGGTATAGTCAGACCACACATACAAGCTCAGTAATTTGAGTTGAAACTAGTAATGCTTCAGATGTTGCAAATAGCAGGATAGTTTGGTGGATTACCCACTGAAGATCCAAGACTACATTTAAGACTTTTTCTAGGAGTTTGTGACTTGTTTTGACAATAGGATGTTCCTGAAGACACCTTGCAGCTTAAATTGTTCCCATATTCTTTGAGAGATCGTGCAAGAGTGTGGCTAAATGCTTTGCTGTCCAGATTAATGGCATCATCGTATGTTCTTTGCCAAAGATTTTGTCTCCAGTATAATCCACCAAATATGAATGCCAAGCTTAGAAATGACATCACATCTTTTCGGCAATCGGAGGATGAAACACTATATGAAGCTTTGGAACGATTCAAAGAATTACTTCAGAAATGTCCGATGCAAGGATTCCAACATTGGACGCATATGGAGATATTTTATAATGGGTTGAATGTGCATACTAGGATGGTAGTTGATGTTTCTACTAATGGTACCCTATTAGACAAATCTTATAATGAAGCATATGAGATTTTGGAAATGATTGCCAACAATGATTATCAATATCCTACCACGAGAGTTGGGACAGGTAAGAAAGCTGCTAGTACTATGGAGCTTGATGCAATCACTTCGTTGACAGGTTAGGTATTTTCTCTAGCTAATATGATCAGAACAATGAAGAGGCACACTACAATCTAGGAGATAAAATCAGTCAAACTATCGTGTGTTTATTGCGGTGAAGATTATGTGTTTGATGAATGCCCATCAAACCCAACATCTGTATACTAAATGGGTAATTTTAACCAAAATAATAACCCCAATTCCATCACCTACTATCTAGGGTGGAAACAGTATCTGAACTTTAGTTGAAATAATCAAGGTGCGGGGAATTTAAATAATTTTGTGAGACAGGCTGCTAATAATGCATTACCTAGTTATAATCATCCTATACTGAGGCAAAATGTTCAAAAGGGTCAAGCATCATCTTCTACCTCCATTGAAGCCTTGTTGAAGGAATATATGGCCAAGAATGATGCTATAATTTAGAGTCAGGCTACGTCCCTCAAAGCTCTTGAGAATTAAGTGGGATAGATAAAGAATGCTTTAAATTCAAGGCCACAAGGAGCATTGCCAAACGATACTGAGAATTTAAGAACATAAAGGAATGAATAGTGCAAGGCCATCACTCATAGAAGTGGGACACAGTTGGATGATGTTGTTCAAGACACCACTTTAGAATAGGACAACTCCAGACTCAACCATTGAAAGAATTCAAAAGCAACTGAAAAGCATATTGCACCTGAAAAGGGTAAACAAAAGAATGTTCCAGCAGAATTAGATCATGTTGCCAACAAAAATGCCACAGCAAAACAATATCAGCAACCTGAAGGATGACCACCTCTACCTTTTCCTCGATTCCATAATTCTGAACAGGATGTTTAGTTCAAAAGATTTTTGGATGTTTTGAAGCAACTCTATATCAACATACCACTAGTAGAAGCTTTGGAGCAAATGCCCAATTATGCAAAATTCATGAAAGATATACTGGCAAAGAAGCACAGATTGGGAGAATTTGAGACTGTTACTCTCACTAAAAGGTGCACAGCAATGTTGATGAATAAATTACCTCCAAATTTGAAGGGTCCAGGGAGCTTCACTATTCCATGTTCAATTGTAAATCGTTATGTTAGTAAGGCATTATGTGATTTAGGAGCGAGGGTAAATCTAATACCTATGTCTATTTTTAGGAAGCTGGGAATTGGGAAAGCAAGACCTATTATGGTTACGTTGCAATTGGCTGATCAATCCTACGCACATCTAAAAGGTAAAAATGAAGACGTGCTGGTAATAGTAGATAAATTTATTTTCCTATAGATTCTTTTATTTTAGAATGCGAATCTGACCAGGATGTGCCAATTATTCTTGGAAGACCTTTTCTTGCTACTGGCAGGACTTTAATTGATGTGCAAAAAGGTGAACTAACCATGAGGGTAAATGACCAATAGATTAATTTGAATGTATTTAATGCCTTAAAATATGCTGATGAGAATGAAGTATTCCACGCCATTGGGTTGACAGAAATAGCAATAGAGGAAGAGTTTGCAAAATTTTGCCACAGCAATTTTAATAATGATGAAAACTCACTTAAGCAGAGTGAAACAGAGAAAAAGTTTGAATCCTTGGATTTATCAGATCGCTCTTTTAATCCTCCTAGACATTCTATAGAGGAACCTCTTACACTAGAGTTGAAACATTTACCGCAGCATTTAAAATATGCATATTTGGGAGACAACAATAGTTTGCCAATAGTAATTTCTGCAGAGTTAACGCCATATCAAGAGGTCAAGTTGTTAGAAGTCCTTCGATAATCTAAAAAGGCATTAGGATGGACCCTTACTAATATAAAGGGAATTAGCCCTGCTATCTACATGCATAAAATTTTGTTGGAGGATTGTCATACTAATTCTATTGAACAGTAGAGAAGACTGAATCAGATCATGAAAGAAGTCAAGAAAGAGATTATCAAGCGGTTTGATGCTGACATTATTTACCCGATTCTAGATAGCTCCTAGGTGAGTCATGTAAAATGAGTACCCAAGAAAGGAGGTGTCACAGTAGTGACTAATGATAACAATGAGCTCATTCTAACGTGCACTGTCACAGGATGGAGAGTATGCATGGACTATCGCAAGCTTAAAAATACAACTAGGAAGGACCATTTTTTCCTACCAATTATTGATCAGATTTTAGATAGATTAGTTGGAAAGTTATCTACTATTTTTTGGATGGTTATTCAGGGTATAATCAGATTTTCATAGCTTCTAATGACCAAGAGAAGAGCACCTTCACGTGTCCTTATAGAACTTTTACGTTTGGACGGATGTCATTCAAGTTATGTAATGCCTCGACAAACTTTCAGTGTTGTATGATGGCCATATTCTCGGAATGATGGAAAACTTCTTTGAAGTCTTCATGGAAGATTTCTCTATGTTTGGAAATGATTTTGAGGATTGCTTAAAAATTTTGGAATTGGTTCTGTGCATTGTGAACAGAAAAATCTTGTTTTGAACAGGGAAAAATGCCACTTCGTGGCTCATGCAAGAATTATTCTAGGGCATAGGATATCGCAGCGGGGGATTGAAGTGGATAGAGCAAAAAATTTCTATCTCCCACCAGTGTCAAGGGTATTAGAAGTTTTTTAGGTCATGCAAGATTTTATAGAAGATTCATTAAGGATTTCTCAAAGATATCTAAACCCTTGTGCACTTTGCTGGAGCAAAATAGACCTTTCAATTTTGATCAACATTGCTTGGTAGCTTTCGAGGAATTGAAGAAATGACGGATAGTAGCACCAATTGTAATAGCTCCGCAGTTAGCATTGACTTTCAAACTCATGTGTGACACCAGCGATTATGCTGTGGGAGCAGTGTTGGGGCAAAGGAAAGACAAAGTACTATGTGCAGTAAATTATGCAAACAGAACCCTGACAGATGCACAGCTTAACTATACCACTATAGAGAAGGCGTTATTGGTCGTGGTGTTCGCATTTGATAAATTTTGCTCTTATCTAGTTTTTATGAAGGTCACAGTCTACATGGATCACTCTACTATTAAGTATTTGGTGAGCAAGAAAGATGTCAAGCCAAGATTGATTAGGTGGATACTCTTGTTGCAGGAGTCTGACTTGGAAATTAGAGATCGAAAGGGTACTGAAAATCAAGTGGCTGATCACTTGTCAAGTTTAGAATCTAGAAATGAAGACGGTAATGACAAACTTATTAAAGAAGACTTTTCAAATGAGAAGCTGTTAGTTGCCATGACATTACCTTGGTATGCTGATATTGTGAACTTCTTAGTAAGTGGTGTGATGCCACCTGATCTCAATAGTCAAAGAAGACGAAAATTCCTTCATGATACCAAGCATTATTATTGGGATGAACCCTTCCTATATAAGCATTGTGCTAATCAGATAATTAGGAAGTGTGTCCCTGATGACGAAATATATAGCATTCTACAACATTGTCATTCAGCTCCTTACGGAGGACACTTTGGAGGAATGAGAATTGCTGCCAAAGTACTTTAGTCGGGATTTTATTGGCCAAGTCTATTCAAGGATGCTCATGAATTTTATCAGTCGTGTGATCGTTGTCAGAGGATAAGAAATCTATCTAGAAGACACGAAATGTCACCGCAAAATATTCTAGAGATTGAGTTATTTGATTTATGTGGAATAGACTTTATGCGTCCATTTCCACTGCCAGTGGGCAACCAGTACATACTATTGGCAGTGGACTATGTCTCTAAGTGGGTCGAAGTTGTTGTGCTTCCTACTAATGATGTAAAGTAAGTAATGAAGTTCTTGCACAAGAACATTTCACAAGATTTGGTATGCCTAGAGCCATTATTAGTGATGAAGGATCTCATTTTGATTGCAAGCTACTGGCCAATGGCTTGTATCAGTATGGGGTGAAACATAAGAGTGATGTCACTGTTGATGGATTGACTCAAGTCTTAAATCATTTATGTGTCGAAGGTACGCATTGGATTGTTTCCAGTCAAGATTGATATACCGTTGACAAGGATTCCTTAAAGCCTATTAGAAAAGTGTGGTACCATTTTCTAAAGAGTCACATCATGCCATCAACTCAAAATATGGCTATTTCAAGGAGAGGATGCTCTTATTACACTCCATCATCATGGGGAGAAGAATCAATATTCGCCGGATCATTTTTAATGAGGTGCACCAGTGTTCTGAAAAATGCTAGCAGCATAAACTTCCCCTCCCTTATTACTACTTTGTGTCGCACTACTAGAGTCCCTCTCAATGCTAATGAGGATGTCTCCCCAACAAGGGTAGACTGTCTCAAGCTATTTTTGCCAAATTCCAAGGCATTGATGCTACAAAATCAACTTAGCATAGTCAGGCTGCCACTTCTATTACTACACATTTTCTCATGGTAGCACCTCAGCATCTCGCAACTCCTTCAAATAGCAAGTGTTACATTTCTTAAAGCAATTGGAGCAAAGGATTTCCCTCTTTGAGATTTAGTAGTTTCAACTAGCTAAAGAGATGGTCAAGGATTTCCCATCAAAATGCAACCAAGACCCGAATACGAGGCATCACTCTAAACTACAAAATCTTTCCCAGGCTTCGATTGAACTAATACTTGGGCTTTAGTCAAAACTGCCTTAAGCTGATTACAACTCTTCTTTCTTTCAACAGTCTATTCAAATAACACATCTTTACGAAGTAGTTTTGTTAAGGGTGCAACAACAAGAGAAAACCCTTCAACGAATCTACGATAGTAACCTGCTAAACCCAAGAAAATCCTACCTTTAGTAACAATCCTAAGTAGCTTCCACTCCAAAATCGCCCTATCTTCTTAGGATCTACATGAATCCCTTTTTCTGATACGACATAACCTAAGAACGCCACTTCCCTAAGCCAAAATTAACACTTACTTAACTTTGCGTACAACTGCTTATCCTGAAGAATCTGCAAAACAACCCTTAAGTGCTCGTCGTGATCCTCTTTAGAACCAGAATACACAAAGATGTTATCTAGGAAAATAACTACAAACTAGTCCAAATACGAACACAACACATGATTCATCAAATCCATGAACGTGGCAGGAGTATCAATCAAACCAAACGGCATCACCAAAAACTCATAATGCCCATACTAAATCCTAAAAGTAGTTTTCAATACATCTGACTCCTTCACCTTTAACTGATAATACCGAAATCTAATATCAATCTTTGAAAACACCATTGCACCTCGAAACTAAACAAACAATTCATTAATCTAACGCAAAGGATACTTATTCCTCATCATCAACTTGTTTCACTGCCTATAATCAATACAAATCCTCATTGTACCATCCTTACTCTTTACACACAAAACCGACGCTCCCCACAGAGATACACACAGTTGAATAAACCCTCAATCCAATAACTCTTGCAATTTAATCTTTAACTCCTTGAGCTCTTTTGGTGCCATGCGATAGGGTGCAATGGACACTCGTGTAGTACCAGGATAAAGCTCAATTCCAAACTCCATTTCCCGATCCGGTGGCAAACCCAGTAACTCTTCTAGAAACACATCAGGAAAACCCCTAACAATGCGAATGTTCTGAACTCTTAACTCTTTACTAGCAGAACTCATCACATAAGCCAAATAAGCCACACAACTTTCATACATCAACTTCTCAGCCATTATTGTTGAAACCACATTAGACATAAAACTCAATCTTTCACCCACTACAACTATTTCCATTCCATTACTATCTTTCAAGGTAATTCGCTTAGTCTCAAAATCCACCCTAGCCTTATGCTCATTTAACCAATCCATACCAAGTATCACATCAAATCCATAAAATGGCAATTCCATAAGGTCAATAGAGAAAACATGCCCTTGAATCATAAGAGGACATCTATGATAAAATTTATTCACTACTACACTATCACCAAAATAATTAATAACATTCATAACCAAACCAATAGTCTCAACAAGAATCTCTAACTTACATGCCAATTCACTCGAAATATACAAAAGTGTCGACCCAGAGTCAACTAAAGAACACAACGGAGTAGACTGCAAACTAAAAGTACCAACGATAACATCAGTCGGATCTTGATCCTCTGGCTCCCTAATAGCATAAACTCGAGTTGGACCTCAAGACTCAACCTATGTAGCAACAGTGTGAGCAACAATCCACTGCCCACCTGGTCTCCTATTACCTCTACTGCGACCATGACCTCTAACAGGCGCAGTAACAAGTGCCGAACTTTGTTTTTGTGAAACCTCAACCCTAAGTGGACAATCCTTTCAAAAATGTTCTTTTGAACCACATTTGAAACATCCACCAGTCAACTTGCAACACTCTTCAGAATGCCTATGCTCAGAGTGCACACAAAACGGCCGTCCAAAACTACCTGCTGAACCACTAGCACTAACCGCAGTACTACTCGGCTGCTTAGATTGACTCGATCGAGTCTTACATCTCGTACCTCTACCAGAGACATGACTATCACGCCCTCTCTTAAATGGTCGACCCGATACACTATCAAAAGCTCTCTTGCAAAAACCCGTAACCATAGAACGAGATGGCTCAGTTAAGGTCTCTTCCATAGCCTTAGCCCTCTCAACTAGCTCACCGAACATCTCTATAGACGGAGCTACCAAATAAACCTTGTAACGCCCCGTACCCGAGACCATTGCCGGAGTCGAACACGAGATGTTAACAGACTTAATTTATTGCTTAAACAACTCAAACAATTTAATTTTAGAAATTCCAGACAAGCTGGCTAACTGCATCACAGTCGCTTAAAAATTCATATCTCGAGTTCTGAAACTCAAAATCCAATTCCGTAAATTTTCCCTGAAACTAGACTCATATATATATTTACTAATTGTTTTCTAGAATTTTTGTTAGGGCCAATTAGTATAGTTTATTAGTTAAAGTCTCCCCTGTTTCAGGGTTTGACTACTCTAACCTCTATGTATTACGAATCAAATATCTCTCTGCACAGAATTTCAATGACTATGAATTTTGTTTCTCTTAAAAATAGACTCAATAAGAAATCTGTACATATAAATTATGACTTCTAATTATTTTTATACAATTTATGGTGAATTTCCAAAGTCAGAACAGGGGATCCAGAAATTGCTCTGGCCCTGTTTCACAAAAATTTAAACATCTCATAAAATATAACTCATATACCTGTTTCGTTTCTTCCATATGAAAATAGACTCATAATTCTTCAATTCAAATTTTATTCATTATCTAATTATATCTCTACTATTTTTAATGATTTTTCAAATTCACGTCACTACTGCTGTCTGAATCTATTTTATGGTAAATTTTACCTATTTCATGGTTTCCATGGATTAACTAGCAATTTGACATACATAACACCAAATATGATCATAATTAGCCATTCCAATGGCTAATCATTACCAAGCATTTTTATACTACTCAATAATCATATCATAAGACCATATATACAAAATGATTATAATGCTATACATGCCATACTCAAAATATACAAGCCATTATGCCAAGATGGTATACTTGATAGTGTGAGCGTGCCTCCGACTGCTCCCGATTTCTACGAGCTGGCTTGTCAACACTACAAGGAAAGAAAAGGAGGAGTAAGCATAAATGCTTAGTAAGTTCACATGCAAATAGCAAGTAACATAACCATATAAGCAAACATAAAACATCATTTGCATAATCATCACCAAGACATTCATATCATATTTTCATTTATCATCTTACCATATTGTTGTTATATCGATTTTTCAACCCGAGGGTTAAGTACATACCTGTTCAAAGTATCCATTTCACAACACTTACCAACACGTCCCTTTCATCTTGAGTATTCCTCCATTTGAGTAGAACTTTACCCGTTGAACACATCGGAATATAATTCGGATACATGGAAAGTTTGCACATAAGTGCCACATATGTAGCCAAGCTACTATGTAACCCGCCCATAAGTGAACTCGGACTCCAACTCAATGAGCTCGGATGCCTAGTTACATTTCACGAACTCGGACTCAACTCAACGAGTTCGACATTCGCATCCATAAGTGAACTCGGACTCAACTCAACGAGTTCGGATGCTCAAATATCCCAGTGACATGTCACTTGTATCCTAATCCATTCCTAAGGTTCAACGGGACCTTTTTCCCAATCATGTGTCTCAACCATCTTCTACGGAATACTGATACCGATACTCGGTAGTATTTCACATTTTCCAAGTATATCACATAATTTGACATATTATCAAACAATTATCACGAGTATAGTATTTCATAATAATTATCATATCATTTAAATAACATAAAAACATTTAAAATTATAACTATGTTACCAACATTTACATATGAACTTACCTAGTATGCGAAAATGGCTACTTTTACCATTTCATCCACAACTTGGTATTTTCCCCATTTTAGCCCGAATTTCAGTTTTCCTTGCTAACCGAGCTTGGAAGCTTGAAAAACCCTAGCCATGGTTTCTCCTTGCTATATTCGGCCATGGGGTTGAAGATGAGCAAAATTGGCTTTTAATTTTGTATTTTAATTCATTTTACCCCTAAATGACCAAAATGCCCTTACTACTAAACTTTTCAAAAATTCCATCCATGTCCAATTTTTGTCCATAGACTTAGAAATTGGTAAAATTGCTATTTAAAACCTCCTAATTAATATTTCAAAACAATTTCATACTAGAAACTTCTAGAATGCAAGTTTTGCAAATTATTCGATTTAGTCCCTAATTTCAATTTAAGCACTTTATGCATAAAATTTCTTCACGAAAATTTCACACAATCATGCAATCATATCATAAACATCAAAATAATTATAAAATAATTATTTCTATCTCAGATTTTGTGGTCACAAAACCACTTTCCGACTAGGCCCAAAATCAGGATATTACAACTGGTCGAATACTCTAGTATCAGTGGTTTCGAAAGAACGGGTGACCTGGGAATTCTTTCAAACTGAGTTTCGTAAGAAATATATCAGCCAGAGATTTATTGACCAGAAGCACAAGGAATTTCTGGAGCTGAAACAGGGTCGGGGCCGTGACAGAGTATGAGCAAAAATTTGTGAGACTTAGTTTGTATGCTCGAGAGTGTGTTTCTACCGAAGCCATAATATGTAAAAGATTTGAAGATGGGCTGAATGAAGACATTGAACTGTTAGTTAGCATACTTGAGATAAAAGAGTTCATGGTACTTGTTGAGCGAGCGTGTAAAACTGAAGAGCACAGGAAAGAGAAAAGAAAAGCTAACTTTGAAGCTAGGGATGCACGTAAAAGACCACCCGGTAAGTCATTCCAATAGACATCAAAGAAGTTTCAAGATGATTTTAGCCGTTCTAAAGCCACTTCGGGTTACCCCAGACGGGATCAGAATAGACAACCGATGAGCTCGAGAGCTACCCTAGTAGCTAGTGTGGGTAATGTCAAATCAAATCAACCTGAGTGTAAACATTACGGCAAATGACATCCCGGCAGTTGCAGATTGCATGATCGGGCTTATTTTAAATGTGGATCGATGGATCATTATATTCATGATTTCTCAGTGTTAGCTAAAAAAAATACAGTGCAGAATACAGGATCGGGTAATACTGCAGTTCGGGGTAGACCACCCAGGAGTGGCAGTCAAAGAGGGACTAAAGATACTGCAGTTAGATCCGAGGCTCATGCACCTGCCAGAGCCTATGTTATTCCCGCACGAGAGGAGGCTTCATCCCCAGATGTTATTACTGCTACATTTACTCTTTATGATACTAATGTAATTGCATTGATTGATCCTGGTTCTACTCATTCTTATGTGTGTGAGACATTAGTATTCAGTAAGACTTTACCTATTGAGTTTACTGAGTTTGTGATTAGAGTGTCAAACCTCTTAGGCCGGTGTGTTATGGTTGACAAAGTGTGTAAAAATTATCCATTGATGGTTCGAGATTCGTGCTTTCCGGCTGACTTGATGTTGTTGCCATTTGATGAGTTCGACATAATTTTGGGTATAGAGTGGATGACTTTGCATGATGCTGTTGTAAACTGCAAAAGAAAGATTATTGATTTACGGTGCCAGAATGATGAGATTATTCATATTGAATCTAATGATCTGAACGGGTTACCAGCAGTGATTTCTTCGATGTTAGCTTAGAAATATGTGAGAAAAGGCTGCGAAGCTTACTTTGCATATGTGCCTGATAGTAAAGTGGCAGAAAAAGACATTGAATTAGTACCTGTTGTGTGCGAGTATCCGGATATGTTTCTTGAAGAATTATCGGGTTTGCCACCTATTCGGGAGGTAGAGTTTGGTATTTAGTTAATGCCTAGGATGACTCTAATATCCATAGCTCCGTACAGAATGGCACCTATAAAATTAAAAGAATTAAAAGCTCAGTTGCAAGAGTTAACAAATAGAGGTTTCGCGCGACCGAATTTTTCTCCTTGGGGTGCACCAGTACTATTTGTGAAAAAGAAAGACAAAACTATGAGAATGTGTATTGATTATAGACAGCTCAATAAGGTGAACATAAAGAATAAGTATCCATTTCCATGAATTGATGATTTGTTTGATCAGCTGAAAGGGGCTACAGTGTTTTCGAAGATAGATTTGAGATCTGGCTACTATCAGTTGCGAGTTAAAGACTTCGATGTGCCAAAGACTACTTTTTGAACGAGGTACGGACACTATGAGTTTTTGGTTATACCTTTCGGACTTACTAATGCACCTGCTATTTTTATGGATTTGATGAATCAGATCTTCAGACCGTATCTAGATCGGTTTGTGGCTGTGTTCATAGATGATATTCTAATCTACTCTTGCGATGAAACCGAACATGCCAAACATTTGAAACTTGTGTTACAGACTTTGCGAGATAAGTAGTTGTATGAGAAGTTCAGTAAATGTGAGTTTTGGTTAACTGAAGTCAGTTTTCTAGGCCATTTTGTATCAACCTCGGGTATTCGGGTTGATCCGAGCAAAATTTTAGCAATACTTGACTGGAAACCTCTGAGAAATGTTTCTAACGTCCAAACTTTTTTGGGACTTACTGGTTATTATAGAGGATTCGTGAAAGGTTTCTCTATGATTACAGCCCTGATGACAAAGCTATTGCAGAAAGATGTTAAGTTTGAATGGTCAGAAAAGTGCCAGAAAAGCTTTGATCCGTTGAAAGCCCTTTTAACCGAAGCTCCAGTAATAGTTCAGCCAGAATCGGGTAAAAAGAATTTTATTTATAGTGATGCATCTTTAAATGGTTTGGGCTGTGTTTTGATGCAGGAAGCAAAGTTATAGCTTATGCCTCGAGACAGTTGAAGCCATATGAAAGAAACTATCCGACACACGACTTAGAATTGGCAGCTATTGTGTTTGCATTAAAGATATGGCGCCACTATCCATTCGGTGAGAAATGTTATGTTTATTCTGATCACAAAAGCCTGAAATACTTGATGACTCAGAAAGATCTGAATTTGAGACAAAGCTGATGGTTAGAATTGCTAAAAGACTACGAGCTTGTGATTGACTATCACCCGAGAAAGGCTAATGTTGTTGCTGATGCTTTAAGCCGAAAATCATTGTTTGCTTTGCGTGCAATAAATGCACATATGGCTATGTCTGATGATGGTTCGATAATAGCTGAATTGAAAGCAAGACCGTTATTTGTTTAACAAAGTTGTGATGCCCAAAAGGTTGATAATGAGTCGATAGCAAAATGAGCTCAATGTGATTCAAATGCTAATTCAGAGTTTCGAGTTGATGCTGATGACTGTTTGAGATTCAAAAGTTGAATATGTGTTTCGAGGAATTTAGAGTTGATTCAGATGATTTTGAATGAAGCTCACAGCATTCGGTTATCTATTCACCCATGTAGTACAAAGATGTATAATGATCTGAAACAGCTTTACTGGTGGCATGGTATGAAACGAGACATTTCTGACTTTGTTACAAGATGTTTAGTCTGTCAACAAGTAAAAGCTGAACATCAGGTACCTTCCAGATTGCTTCAACCGATCATGATACCTGAGTGGAAATGGGACAGAGTTACTATGGATTTTGTATCTGGTTTACCGTTAACACTGAGCAACAAAGATGTAATCTGGGTTATTGTGGATAGATTGACTAAATCGGCTGATTTTATTCCCATACATACAGACTACTCGCTTGATAAGCTAGCTGAATTGTATGTTTCTCAGATTGTGAGATTACATGGCGTACCTATGTCTATTGTTTCAGATAGAGATCCAAGGTTTACATCGCGATTTTGGAAGAAACTACAGGATGCCCTAAGTACGAAATTACATTTCAGCATAGCTTCCCATCCACAAATGGATGGTCAGTCTGGACGAATTATTCAGATACTTGAGGATATGTTGAGATGTTGCATTCTCAAGTTCGAAGGTACGTGGGAGCGATACCTACCTCTAATTGAATTTGCGTATAATAACAGCTTTCAATTGAGTATCAAAATGGAACCTTATGAGGCTTTGTATGGTCGTAAATGTCGTACACTGTTGCATTGGACTAAACTCAGAGAAAACAAGATACACGGGGTCGATTTGATCAAAGAAACTAAACAGAAAGTGAAAGTAATATGCGAAAGTCTGAAAACAGCATCGGATCGTCAGAAATCATATGCTGACTTGAAGCGAAAAGATATGGAGTTTCAGATCGGAGATAAAGTTTTCTTGAAAGTCTCACCGTGGAAGAAAATACTCAGATTTGGTCGTAAAGACAAATTGAGTCCGAGGTTTATTGGGTTGTATCAGGTTATAAAACGTGTCCGGCCTGTTGCTTACAGACTACTGTTGCCAACTGAGTTAGAAAATATTCACAATGTATTCCATGTTTCGATGCTTCGTAGATATCGATCTGATCCTTCACATGTGATTAGTCCGTCTGAGATTGAGATTAGGTCTGATTTTGATCATTTTTACGTTTTTGAGATCGTTGCTTTGAGTACTACAAAATCCATGCTTAAATTTTTTATTTTAGTGAATATTTTGAGTTATGTCATTGTTGAGAGCTTGTGATTTTTTTTGTTTGATGATGAAATATGAAAGATATGTTTTAGATTAACATGTTTTGTATTGGAGTTTTTAATGATTTTGAGTAATCAGGACTAAATTGCAAAAATAATTATTTGAGGGACTAAAATGTGAAATAAATGAAATATATGGACTTGTATGAGTATGGGTAAAATTCGACCCAACATGGGTATATTGAAATTTTGTATATTTTGTGTTTTGTGCAATAGGGACTAAATTGTAAAAAGTGTAAATGTCAAGGTAAAATGGTAATTTTCCCATTTATGTGTTTTTGGACTAAATTGGCTGAAAATATGTTTGAATGAGTTTAATTTGAATATGTTTAGATCAAGAACCAAAGAAATCGGATTTGGATTGAGGGAAAATGAAAGTTGTCGACTAGCTGCCTTGTTCCATTTTGTATTGCCCGAGGTAAGTTTATAAGCAAATAGACATACTTAACCTTAATTAAATGCTAAATATATATGCTGAAATGAAATAGGTGAATTTATTTATGCTTTAACCGAATGTGAATAAGCTTGGCTACTATGTTTCTGAATTCGTTTCGACCGAGTTACGACGTCCAGAAGCCCTATATGAACCTTAGGAATAGCTAGGATACATATGTCATGACATAGGATTCCGAAATATGTGTGTGAGTAAGACCCTGTCTGGGACAGTGGCATCGATATATGATTACATGTAAGACCACGTCTGGGACGTTGGCATTGTACGATATGTGTGATTATCCGAGTGTTCTATCTAATTTCGAATGGTTCATCGGGCAACGATAAGTTGTGAATAAATACGAAATATAAGCTGAAAGACAGGTACAAAATAGTCTATTATCTATTCAAATAAGGTAAGTAAGTTACTTGATATATGTTATAAATTATGTACGATACTAATAATGAATATTTGCGAATGTGGTATGTGAATCCGACCTTGTAGATAAATAACTTAAGCATTATTAAAGTGATTTTTAACTATGTGTATATACATATGTGTGGCTATGTATATTCGGCCAAATAAGAAGTATGTGTGCAAAATGTCATATTATGATTCTTGAGCTTATTTAAATGTGTATATGTATGTTTGATTATATAGTAACATTTTGGCTTGAAAGTTGAATGACATTTGGTTGATTAGTTTAGGTGAGCATTCGGCCAGGGTAAAAAAAACTGGTGCATGGAAATGCATTATTTTTTCTCTTTTGTAGGTTTAAGGCTAAGCATTGATAATGATAATATAATTCGGTTTAGCTTAAAACAGGTTGAATATATTATTGAGCTGTTTATTTGTTTATGGCTTACTAAACTATGATAGCTTATTTTGTGTGTTCATGTTTACCCTGTTTTATAGATTTTTGGGGTTAAGCTACAAGCTCGGGGACTATTAGCCAAGTTCATCATACTATCTACTATTTTGGTACCTTTATAAGTTAAACTTGAATTATGGCATGTATAGGCTGGAAAGTGTTATGAAATGTTGAATTTTGGTTGTGTATAATTAAAGCCATACGAAAATGGCTTAATTTCTAAGCTTGGACTTGGTTATGTTTGGTCATGGTTTAATTTATTTTGGCTATCATGATAAATGTTATAAAATGTATGATATTTGTGTTAGGTGTTATATGCTTGGAAATTGGTGTGATAGTGATGTTAGTTATAATGTATATTCGGTTGTGTAATTAGCTCAACTTAGAGATTATGTTCATTATATGCGAGTGGTGTGTTTGATTAAACAAATCGGTTAGAATAATGCTTAGTTGGAAACATGAAATGTGATATAGTTAAATGATGGTTAAAGGTATATTAGCTTGATTTGGTTCGGTTGATAAGTGGTATGTATTGTAAGTATCTTATGATTAATTTGGTCGATTGTCTTGGTATATATATATTCAATGTTAAACGTGACCTTTACTTTGGCGGAATTTTTGTATTATGTGCATGTGCATTAATAGCATGTTCGATCATAGTATAATGTATTTAATTTACATAGGTGATTGTTTAATAAAGTTTGTAACATGATTTCATTCGAATTTATAATGGGTTGTGTGGAAGTTATTAATTTGTACAGATCTGTCATAAATTAGTTGAGTATAAAAAAAATTTTGAATTGCCATATAATAGGTAATGCCTCATAACCCTAATCCGGTGATGGATATAGGCTATGGGTGTTACATTTTATTGGTATCAGAGCTACGGTTTAGTCGGTTCTAGGACTAACGTAGCGTGTGTAAATCTAGCTATACATGTCATATTATATACTGCGATAGTGTGATGACTCTGACATTTGAAAATGTGTTTTCATATAGTAAATGGATCCCGACAGAGCTATAGCTGATGATGTCGAGAGTGTAGCGCCTGCTCCCGCGCAAGGGATAGCACCGGCTGATTCTCAACCGATTTCGAGTAACCAGGAAGGAGAGGCTAGACAAGCCTTCTACCAAATGATGAATGACTGGTTTACTCAATATATCCTGACTAACTCGGCTGCACAACAACCCCCACCCCGACTAATCCATCTTCGATGCCTGTTGTGCCTCAAGTAAGTGATCCACTGAGATTATATAAGCCACCTGTAGATAAAATCAAAAAACACAGGGCTGAAGAGTTTAAAGCTACTGATGATGATGCTGAGCGGGCTAAGTTTTGGCTTGATAATACTATCTGTGTGTTTGTTGAGCTATCCTGTACTCCGGATGAGTGTTTGAAATGTCCCATATCTTTACTTCGAGACACAGCATATCACTAGTAGCATATCACTAGTCGAATACTCTAGTATCAGTGGTTCCAAAAGAGCGGGTGACCTGAGAATTCTTTCAAACTGAGTTCCGTAAGAAATATATCAGCCAGAGATTTTTTGACCAGAAGCGCAAGGAATTTCTGGAGCTGAAACAGGGTCGGATGAAAATTTGTAAGTATGTATTGTAAGTAGCTTGATTTGGTTCGGTTGATAAGTGGTATGTATTGTAAGTATCTTATGATTAATTTGGTCGATTATCTTGGTATATATATATTCAATGTTTAACATGACCTTTACTTTGGGGGAATTTGTGTATTATGCACATGTGCATTAATAGCATGTTTGATCGTAGTATAATGTATTTAATTTACATAGGTGATTGTTTAATAAAGTTTGTAACATGATTTCATTTGAATTTATTATGAGTTATGCGGAAGTAATTAATTTGTACAGATCTGTCATAAATTAGTTGAGTATAAAAAAAAATTCTGAATTGCCATATAACAAGTAATGCCTCATAACCCTAATCCGGCGACGGATACGGGCTAGGGGTGTTATATGGAACATATTCCACACAATTATATAAAATACGATAAGATGGAACTTCGATTGTGAAACAAGTAGTGAGCTCTATCATCACACATTGGATACACGAATCTCCTTACACCACATAGACTCTTAGAGTCAAACATGTCCCAAAACTGAAGCGTATAACTAATGCTCTCCTTATTTCCCCTCACAAGTCCCGTTGAATGGAGCTTAGCTCTCATTCCCTTATCCCTCTAAACATATCCCAAGGCCTCAACACCCAAAATTGCTATACATATAAGTGAGTACTCACAATCCTATGGCATGCCAAGTATATTCGATGGTTCCAAGATCATAAGGCCAAATTATCTTAAAAGCATCACATATTACATACCGATTAACCGTGCACCAACACTGCATATAAGCATCTTTTGCAAAACAGTAGCATAGTCATATAACTTACATATTACACATTTATTGCATGTATACAATTGCACTTTACGCAATAGGCACCATATCCACATATCATGTATCATTCATATTATATAACCACATAACCATAAGACAAGTAAAGTTCAAGAAAACTTACACTCAAAATTTAGAGTTGGGGTTTAGGCTACATCTAAATTCCCAAGCAACACATGACTCGTGTTTACTAGTAGCAATCCCATACACTCACCATTTTATGCTTTTGCTAAAAAAATCAAAAGATCAACTAATGCTTCCTTACCTTGTAGCTAGCTCCAACAAATTTGAAGCTTTACACAAATAAATCATACAATAACCATTGTCAATTATCAACCAAGAATCCACTCAAACCAACTAAAACACAAGCTCAAGCTAGGTTCCCATGTAACTTAAACTATTAACATAAAAAATTTTATACACCAATATCTCGATCTATACTCAACCTTTTTGCTTAAAACTAGTTCTGTTCATCTACTTAATCATCTATGCCTAATTCACAACATTCAAACTAGACGAATCTTGTAACAGCTCATTTTTCAATGAAATCAGAATAGTGGTTTCAGGACCACAAATTCGACCCGAGAATAAAGTTCATTTTTATTTTATTATACGATCTATATTATGATAGACGTGTCGTGTGAAAATTTTGATACAAAAATTTTATCGATTAAGTGTTTAATTACGAGAAGAACTAAATTGCATAAAATGCGAAAGTTGAATTCTAGTAGCTATAAGGATTAAATAGATATGGAATTCAAAACTAGAGGTCCTTATATGGCAATTAGACCATTAAAGAAAAGTATGTAGATTTTTGGTGACTCATCCATGGAAAAATTGGAAAAGAGTAGGGACTAAATTGGAAATTAAAATAATTAATTAATTAATTAAAAGAAGATAAAAAGAAATATCATCTTATTTTATCATCTTCAACCCCAAAATTTTATGGAAACCCTAAGAGAGAGAGAAGAAATTTTCAAGGCTTAATTGCGTAAGTTTCCTTGTCCCGTTTTTAGTAATTTTGATCTTTTTGAAACCGGGATAGTCTAATCTATCTATTTGGGGGATTAAACTGAAAAGGTATCAAGGTTAAAATTTGGGTCATGGATGTATATGCTGAAAATTAGAAATTTATGGTAGAAAATGAAAGGTTGTTGAGAGATAAATAACTTTTACAAAGTGAATTTTGATGAAAACATGATTTAAGGACTAAAATGTAAACTTGTGAAATTGAAGAAAAATTCTGAATTTTTATGAATACATGTGCTATAAATTTTTGTAATGGGATTTTGGTTAGGCTTAGAATAGTGAGTAAATTGCACAAGTTTCATTTTTCGAGCCTAGGGACGAAATTGGAATTTATGGAAAAGTTAGGGGGAAATCATAATTTTGCCTATAACGTAAATTGAGTCCAAATAAATATGAAATATGTGAAATTGATGATTAAATCTATTTATATAGATCCAGACAACAGAAATTCGAGGTTAGACCGAGGAAAAGAAAAGGTTTCGGATTAGTAGATTTTGTACGCGAACAAGTGTCGAGGTAAGTTCGTGTAACTTAATCAGGAATGTAAATATGTTTAATTGAATGTTGTTTTGTATGAAATGTGACTTATATTGATGTACATTACTTGAATGCTATAATGAGAAATTTAATACATGCTTGATATGGTGAAAAAGTGTTAAGTCCCGATTGAATATTGAATCCTGATGAGTATATGCGCTTTCCCGAAACAAATAAAGTCCTGCATTTGTTGCGGAAGGGATTTAGCTCAGACCAGTAATCCTATTGACCTTTTTATATAAAAGATTTAGCCCGGACGGGTAATCCAGATATAATACCTCTCGAGTATACGTTATGATTAGGGTTTAATCTGGACTGGTAATCCTAATTGAACTCTTTTGAGCATACGCTATATAAAGGATTTAGCCGAAATAGGTAATCCTGTTATACGATATGTGGCTCGAGAGTATGTTCCTTGATTAAGTGCCCTAATGGTACCCTTGAATAAGAAATTGACAGATTATTGAATTGTACACCTCAAGTGTACTACTTGAGCATCTATCGAAATTTCAATGATTCAACGGAAATAAAACTCTTGACATGGCATGAGAATTATGAGATGAAATGATAATGACTTGAAAGAATATTGCATGATGAGTTCATCTATGTTTACTTTATTAATAAGAAGATTTTGGTGACTAACATGTTTAATTGATTGCATGTGTTTAGGAAATTTTGCTAATGGATGGAAAATAAGATATTGTATGCTTAAATTTAAATAACAGGATTGGTAAGTTTAGTTTCCGTTATACGAACATACTAAGCATGTAATGCTTATTCGATTTTATTTTCCTTATTTTATAGTGCTTAGAAGCTCGTGAAGGTTGGAAGATCATTAGAGCATCATCACATATCGACTAGCTTATTTTGGGTATACATAGTAAAATCATTTTGGTATAGTGGCATATAGGACAACTTGGCCATTAGTGGCATGAAAATTATGTTCTGTAACCTAGACATCGGAATGGCTAGTAATGGCTTATTTTGGTATGATTAAGTAGGTTATTATAAAATATATTCATATGTGATATGTTAAGTATATGTGATCAAATGATGTTAATGCCTAAGTTAATCCAAGGTAACTTTATAAACACATATGCATGTAATGGTATGCCATGATGAATGATGGAATTGTTTAATTTGAATGCTTGGAATGGTTGGTATTTGATGTGTGTTTCAAGTGCAGGTCTTGGGTGAAATTTTAGGTGAGAAATGAAGCTAGAAATGGCTTCATTTTGTCCACATGGGCAGACATGCCGGCGCGTATCTTGACAGTGTGTGACACACGGCCTCGTAACATGGGTATATGTTTAGCTCGTGTGCCCCCTATGTAATATCCCGAATTAGGGCCTAATCGGAATAGTGGTTTCGTGACCACAAATCCGAGATAGAAATAATTATTTTATAATTATTTTGAGGTTTATGATATGATTGCATGATTGTGTGAAAATTTTGTGAAGAAATTTTATGCATAAAATGCTTAATTTGAAGTTAGGGGCTAAATCGAATAAGTTGCAAAACTTGCATTCTAGAAGTTTTTAGTATGAAATTGCTTTGAAATATTAATTAGGAGGTCTTAAATAGCAATTTGACCAATTTCTAAAATTTTGGACAAAAATGGGCTTGTACATGAAAATTTTCAAAGAAAGGCATTAAGGGCATTTTGGTCATTTGGATAATTAATGAAATAAAATGGGAAAAATGACACAAAATAGTCATCTTCCCCATTAGTTGCTGCCGAATGCTCCATGTCTCCATAGCTAGGGTTTCTTCAACTTTCAAGCTTCATAATCAAGAAAGACGTGGAAACGACCCCAATCGAGGAAAAAAAAGATTGTGGACTAAATTGCAAAACCTTTGTATTTCGGTATCAAGGTAAGTTCATGTGTAAATAATGTAGCATAATTGTTATTTTTAAGTCATTGATGTCAATTATGTGATATGCTGATTTTTATCATGAAATATATGCTTTGTGGTTAATTTCGAATAAAATGCAAATTATGTGAATTACTTGTTAAACATAATTGTTACCGAGTATTGGTTCCGGCATTCTACGGAAGACGGCAAGGATATGTGCTCGAGGAAAATCCCGTTTGAACCTTAGGAATAGATTAGGATACAAGTGACATGTCACTAAGATGGCTGAGCATCCGAACTCGTTGAGTTGAGTCCGAGTTCACATATGGATGCGAATGTCCGAACTCGTTGAGTTGAGTCCGAGTTCGTGAGATGTAACTAGGCATCCGAGCTCGTTGAGTTGAGTCCGAGTTCACTTATGGATGCGAACGCCCGAGCTCGTTGAGTTGAGTCCGAGTTCGCTTATGGGCGGGTTACATAGTAGCTTGGCTACATATGTGGCACTTATGTGCAAAGTTTCCATGTATCCGAATTGTATTCCGATGTGTTCAACGGGTAAAGTTCTACTCAAATGGAGGAATACTTGAATGAAAAGAGACGTATTGGTAAGTGATGTGAAATGGATACTTCGGACAGGTATGTACTTAACCCTCGGGTTGAGTATTAATACAATAACGATAAGGTAGTAAAATGATGAAAGATGATTAGAAATGAGATTTATGTTTTGGTGATACCATGCTAATGTTGTTTGATATGATTGCTTTGTTATGTTACTTATTATTTGCATATATGAACTTACTAAGCATTTATGCTTACTCCTCTTTCTTACTCATTGTAGTTTTGGACTAGCCAGCTCGAGAGTCGGGATTGGTCGGAAACTCAGTCACACTATCCGGAAGAACTTTTCGGTAAAATGGCTTGTAAATTCAAGTATGGCATGTATAGCAAAATACTTATTATGTGTAAATGATCTTATGGTATGGTGATGAATTGGTTGAGGAAGTGCTTGATAATGATAAATTATGGAAATGGTTAGTTTAGAATATGTTTGATGTTATGGAAAGTTAATAAGTTACCTAGTTCATGAAAATTCATAAAAAGGAAGAAATTTGCCATAAACAGAATATTACAGCAACACTGACGTGAGTTTGAAAATTTACTAAAAATCATAGAAATTGAATTTGGTGATGGATTAAATATAAAATTGAAGCTTATTATGTCTAGTTTCACATGAAACAAACTAAACTGGTAAAAGAATTATATGTTAGAAGATATTTTAATTTTAGTGAAACAGGGTCAGAGCAGTTTCTGAATTCCCTGTTCCAATTTTATAAATTCACCATAAATTGTACAGATATAATTAGGTGGTTTATTTTATATCCTCAGAATACTTATTGAGTCTAGTTTCAGGATAAATAAACCTCATATTCATATGATTCTTATACAGAAAGAAAAGTGGTTCATAGTAAACAGAGGTCAGACCAGTCAAGCCCTGAAACAGGGGTAACTTTAACTAATAAACTGTACTAATTGGCCCAACCAAAAATTCTAGAAAAAAATTAGTAGATAGGCATATGAGTCCAGATTCAGGGAAAATTTACGGATCTTGATTTTGAGTTTCGTAACTCGAGATATGATTTTTCTTGTGACTGTAACACGAGTAGCTAAAAAGCTGTGAATGTAGAAACAAATAATCTAAAGTTCTTAAAATGTTAAATTAAGTTTAGTAACACCTCATACTCGACTCCGGCGACGGTCTAGGGCGTGGGGGCGTTACACCCTACACCTTAATTTTGAGAAACAGAATGCTCAGAATTGAGCACAAGGGTAGAGATGCAGGCGTGTCTCAGCCTTGTGTATTACACTGTCTAGAACACGGGCGTGTGTCTTGGTCGTGTGAAATCTGTACCTAATTTTGAAAAAATTAATTGACCACACGGCCTAACATACGGGCGTGTGGTATGGCCGTGTGCACAAGTCAGAGAGTTACACGGGGATGAACACGGCCTATAGCACGAGCGTGTCCCAAGGTCACACGAGCATATGAGCCTTGCACCTTGGAAACTTTTTGAAATTTCACGAAAAATTCTTAGGGTTCTCGATTTAGTCCCAATTCGATTCTAATGCTCGTATTGGGCCTTAAGGGTCCAATTAAGGGACATTTTGAATGATCTCGGTTAATGAATAGTAATTTATAGAAATTATTTTTAAAATGTTTTGAAAGTTTCGGTAATGCTCTGAGACCCTGTTTCGACGACGGATACGGGTTAGGAGTATTATATTTAGTGGTATCAGAGTTAGGTTTAGTCGATTCTCGGATTTGATGTAGCAAACACGAGTTTAGCTATACATGCCATTTTATAAATTGTGATAGTGTGATGACTTCTGATCATTTTAAATGTATTTTTCATATAGTAATGTCATCCAACCAAGCTAGAGCTGAATCCGAGAAAGCTGAGAGCAATGCTTTACCTTCAATTCAAAGAGTTGCATCCGTGTCTGGTAGTGAGAGGCCTGTGTCTGAGGGCCGAGGTGAGGAGGCAAAACATTCTTTCTTTCAATTGATGAATGAGTGGTTTACCGAGTACTTAAGAACAAACCCCGCTGTACAACGACCTCTCCCACCTGCTCCTCAACCGGTTCCTGATGTACCACAGGGTGCTAAACCTGTTAGAATTGGTAAGCCTCCAGTAGATAAAATCTGCAAACATGGGGTGGAAGAATTTAGAGCTACCACAAATGATGATCCGGAAAGGGCTGAGTTTTGGTTAGAAAATACTATCTGGGTTTTGTATGAATTATTTTGTACACCTACTGAATGTCTGAAATGGCAGTATCCCTACTAAAGGATACAACTTATCATTGGTGGAATACCATAACTTTGGTTGTACCGAGAGAGAACGTTACATGGGAATTCTTCCAGGCTGAATTCAGAAAGAAATATTTTAGTCAAAGATGCATGGATAAGAAAAAGAAAGAATTTTTAGAACTTAAGTAGGGAATTCTCGAAATAAGGGAATTTGCAGTGTTAGCCAATCGAGCACACAAAGCTGAGAAATTGGGTAAGGAAAAGAAACAGGCTGAAAGAGAGGCTCAGGTTTCTGGAAAAAGAACTATGAGTATGTCATAATCATTTTCTTCTAAGAAATTAAAGAAGTATTATGATCGGGTGACCACCTCTACAGGATATTCTGGAAGAGAGCGGGGCTCTCAACGTTCTAACCTAAGGTCTTCATCTCCATCTTTGACTAGTATGGATAGTGTCAGTAATCCCAAACCGAAATGTAAACATTATAACAAATTTCATCATGGGAAATGTCGGTCTAGAAGTGGAGCTTGTTTTGGATGTGGTTCACTTGATCATTTTCTTAGAGATTGTCCCGAAAGAGTTGAAAAAGAAATAAAACCAACTCCAAAGCCTAATAATCTTATTTCGAGAGGCAGACCACCCCGTCACCCCGGCAATGTTAGTGGTAGTCGAGGTACTACCAGGGATACAGCAGCTAGATCTAAGGCGCGAGCACCTGCAAGAACATATGCTATTCGTGCTAGAGAAGATGCCTCTGCACCATACGTCATTACTGGTACATTTTCTCTACTTGATACTGATATTACTACTTTGATTGATCCTGGTTCCACACATTCATACATATGCACGAACTTAGTGACTATTAAAAATTTACCTATTGAATTCACTGAATTTGTGGATAAATTTTCAAACCCGCTCGGCCAGTATGTTATGGTGGAAACTCAGTCACACTATCCGGAAGAACTTTTCGGTAAAATGGCTTGTAAATTCAAGTATGGCATGTATAGCAAAATACTTATTATGTGTAAATGATCTTATGGTATGGTGATGAATTGGTTGAGGAAGTGCTTGATAATGATAAATTATGGAAATGGTTAGTTTAGAATATGTTTGATGTTATGGAAAGTTAATAAGTTACCTAGTTCATGAAAATTCATAAAAAGGAAGAAATTTGCCATAAACAGAATATTACAGCAACACTGACGTGAGTTTGAAAATTTACTAAAAATCATAGAAATTGAATTTGGTGATGGATTAAATATAAAATTGAAGCTTATTATGTCTAGTTTCACATGAAACAAACTAAACTGGTAAAAGAATTATATGTTAGAAGATATTTTAATTTTAGTGAAACAGGGTCAGAGCAGTTTCTGAATTCCCTGTTCCAACTTTAGAAATTCACCATAAATTGTACAGATATAATTAGGTGGTGTATTTTATATCCTCAGAATACTTATTTAGTCTAGTTTCAGGAGTAATAAACCTCATATTCATATGAATTTTATACAGAAAGAAAAGTGGTTCGTAGTAAATAGAGGTCAGACCAGTCAAGCCCTGAAATAGGGGTAACTTTAACTAATAAACTGTACTAATTGGCCCAACCAAAAATTATAGAAAAAATTAGTAGATAGGCATATGAGTCTAGATTCAGGGAAAATTTACGGATCTTGATTTCGAGTTTTGTAACTCGAGATATGATTTTTCTTGTGACTGGTAACATGAGTAGCTAAAAGCTGTGAATGTAGAAACAAATAATCTAAAGTTCTTAAAATGTTAAATTAAGTTTAGTAACACCTCATACTCGACTCCGGCGACGGTCTCGGGCGTGGGGGCGTTACATTTAGTGGTATCAAAGCAGGTTTAGTCGGTTCTCGGACTACGTGTTGTATGTACGGATTTTGCTATACATGCCATATGTATAAATTGTGATAGTGTGACGACTTTTGACCTTTTTAAATGATTTTTTTTATAGTAAATGGATCCCGATCCAGCTGTGGCAGATGAAGTAGAGAGTAATGCGCCAGCTCCGGCTGAAGGAGCAGCGCCGACTGAAAATCCACCTCCTACTGTTGGTTAGGGAGGAGGAGAAAGGGGTCGGGAACCCTTTCTCCAAATGATGAGTGCATGGTATACTGAGTTCGTTCGTACGAACCCAAATGTAAAACCTCCCCCACCTCCCCCAATTCCTCAACCTGTACCCCCGATGCCTCAAGGTATGGATCTGATGAAATTTCATAGAAATCCAGTTGACAGAATCCGCAAGCAAGGGGCCGAAGAATTTAAAGCAAGTATTGATGATGATGCCGAGAAAGTAGAGTTTTGGCTTGAAAATTCTATTCGGGTATTTGATGAATTATCTTGTACACCTGAAGAATGTTTGAAATGCGCTATATCTTTGTTGAGGGATTCAGCTTACAATTGGTGAAAGACTTTGATTTCGGTGGTACCGACAGAGAGAATAACATGGGAATTCTTTCAAGAAGAGTTTCGGAAGAAGTATATTAGTGAAAGATTTATGGATCAGAAGCGTAAAGAATTTCTTGAACTGAAGCAAGGTAATATGACGGTTACAAAATATGAAAGAGAGTTTGTTCGACTAAGTAAGTATGCCAGAGAGTATGTTCCTACAGAAGCCAAGATGTGCCGACGATTTGAAGACGGACTCAATGAAGACATCAAGGTATTTGTTGGAATTCTTGAATTAAAAGAAATGGTAGTACTGGTTGATCGAGCTTGCAAGGCCGAGGAACTACTTAAAGAGAAGAAAAAGGCAAAAACTGAGACTAGAAGCTGGAAGAAAAGATCGATGAGCAGTTCATTCTCACAGCAACCTGGAAAGTCAAGAAATATGAATCCTCGTTCCCAAACTTCAGCTGGGCAATCATATGGAAATTATAAGAAGCAAAATGTGGGTCCTAAGTCCCAGACTACTTCGGCAGCCAGTGTAGGGAACTCGAGATTTGTTAAACCTGAGTGCCAACGGTGTGGTAGGAATCATTTTGGTCCGTGCAGAGCAAATGAATGTTTTCGATGTGGTTCTCCGGATCATTTTATTAGAGACTGCCCAGAGAGAGCTGAAAAAGAAAAATTTCAGAATACAAAAACAAGTGGGGCGGATTCAAGAGGAAGATATCCAAGAAAAGCTGGGAGCGAAGCAAGCGCAGAAGAATGTAGCCAGAGATGCACCAGCTAGACTCAAGGAAGGGCTCCGCTAGAACTTATGCTATTAAAGCACGCGAAGATGCTTCCTCACCCGATGTGATTACCGGTACATTTTCTCTCTATAATGTTAATGTTATTGCTTTGATTGATCCCGGTTCTACTCATTCATATGTGTGCATGAAATTGGTGTCTAGTATGAATATACCGTTGAGAACACGAATTTATGATTAGAGTGTCGAATCCGTTAGGCAAATGTGTGATTGTTGATAAAGTATGTAAGAAATGTCCTTTAATGATTCGAGATCATTACTTTCCTACCGACTTGATGTTGTTTGCCGCTTGATGAGTTTGATGTTATTTTGGGCATGGATTGGTTGACATTGCATGATGCTAAAATAAATTGCAAAGAAAAAGTTATAGAATTAAAGTGTGAAAATGGTGAAACATCATGCGGGTTGAATCAGATAAATGAGAGGCATTGCCTAGTGTGATTTCTTCAATGTTGGCTCAAAGATATTTGAGAAAGGGTTATGAAGCTTATTTGGCATATGTAATTAATACAAAAGAAGTTGAAAAGAAAGTTGAATCAGCGCCGATTGTGTGTGAATTTGCGGACGTATTTCCAGAAGAATTGCCGGGTTTGCCTCCAGTCAGAGAAGTAGAATTTGGTATTGATTTGATACCGGGAACAGCTCCGATTTCGATTGTTCGTATAGAATGGCACCAGCAGAGTTGAAGGAATTAAAGTCGCAGCTTGCAAGAGTTGACTGATAAAGGCTTTGTGAGACCGAGTTTTTCACCTTGGGGTGCTCCTGTTATTTGTGAAAAAGAAGGATGGTTCTATGAGGTTGTGTGTTGATTATCGGCAAGCTTAAACAAGGTGACAATCAAAAACAAGTATCCGCTGCCAAGAATTGATGATTTGTTTGATCACCTAAAAGGAGCGACATGGTTTTCAAAGATTGATTTGAGATCTGGATATTATCAATCATGAGTAAAAGAGTCGGATGTGCCTAAAACCGCTTTTAGAACAAGGTACGGTCATTATGAATTTTTAGTTATGCCATTCGGTTTGACAAATGCTCCTACTGTGTGTTTATGGATTTAATGAATCGCATATTCACCATACTTGGACAAATTTGTTGTGGTGTTTATAGATGATATTTTAATTTATTCAAAAGATGAGACAGAGCATGCTGAACATTTGAGGATAGTTTTGCAAACTTTGAGAGATAAGCAAATTGTATGCTAAGTTTAGTAAAAGTGAATTTTGGCTCGGGAAGTTGGATTTTTGGGTCATATTGTTTCGTGATGGTATACGGGTTGATCCTAGTAAAATTTCAGCCATTGTTGATTGGAAACCACCAAAAATGTAACTGAAGTTAGAAGTTTCTTAGGGCTAGCCGGGTATTATCGACGGTTTGTAAATGGATTTTCTATAATTGCTGCTCCTATAACTAAACTACTCCGAAAGGATGTTAAATTTGAATGGACGGAAGAATGTCACAGAGTTTTGAAGAATTGAAAAAGTTATTAACAGAGGCACCAAAGTTAGTACAAATTAATCAGTAAAGAATTTGTGGTGTATAGTGATGCTTCTCTAAATGGTTTGGGGTGTGTGCTTATGCAAGAAGGAAAAGTGGTGGCTTATGCTTCAAGGCGCTTAAAACCTCATGAGAGGAATTATCCTACTCACGATTTGGAATTGGTCATGCATGTGGTGTTTGCTTTGAAAATTTGGCGACATTATTTGTATGGTGAAAAGTACCGGGTATATACCACCATAAAAGTCTTAAGTATTTGATGTCACAAAAAGACTTGAATTTAAGACAGCGAAGATGGTTGGAGTTATTGAAAGATTACGAGCTTGTTATTGATTATCATCTGGGAAAAGCGAATGTAGTAGCTGATGCTTTGAGCAGAAAGTTGTTGTTTGCATTGAAAGTTATGAACACTCAGTTGAAAATGTCAGATGATGGTTCGATTCTAGCAGAGTTAAGAGCAAAACCGATGTTTTTACAAGAGATTTCTGAAGCTCAGAAAGATGATCAAGATTTGCAAGCCAAAAGAAAACAGTGTGAAATTGATATAGAGTCAGATTTCAGAATCGGTTCTGATGGGTGCTTAATGTTTAAAGATCGGATTTGTGTACCAAAGAATGAGGAATTGATTCAAAGGATCCTACAGGAAGCACATAGTGGTTGTTTCTCGATTCATCCAGGTAGTACGAAAATGTATAATGACTTGAAGAAAATGTATTGGTGGAATGGAATGAAAAAGGATATATCAGAGTTTGTGTCCAAATGCTTAATTTGTCAACAAGTGAAAGCTGAACACCAAGTGCCTTCGGGATTACTTCAGCCTATTATGGTTCCTGAATGGAAATGGGATCAGATTACTATGGATTTTGTTTCAGATTGCCATTGACTCGTGAAAGAAAGATGCCATCCGGGTAATAGTTGACAGACTAACTAAGTCGGCTCATTTTATCCTGGTACGTACGGATTATTCTCTTAACAAGTTGGCTGAATTGTATGTTAGAGAAATTGTTAGACTACATGGAATACCATTGTCGATCATTTCAGATAGAGATCCAAGGTTTACCTCGCGGTTTTGGCAAAAATTGCAAGACGCGTTAGGTACAAAGTTAAATTTCAAGATCGCTTTTCATCCACGCATCGATGGACAATCGTAAAGAGTAATTCGATTCTTGAAGATATGCTCGACGCTGTGTATTGGAATTTCAAGGAAGTTGGGAAAAATACTTACCGTTGGTAGAATTTGCTTACAATAATAGTTATCGACGAGCTTGAAAATGGCACCTTATGAAGCATTGTATGGTCGTAAGTGTCGAACGCCTTTGTATTGGACTGAACTCAAGGAAAATCAGATTTATGGAGTTGATCTAATAAAAGAAACCAAGAAAAGTAAAGGTAATTCAAATTGTTTGAAAGTCGTCAGATAGACGTAAATCTTATGCGATTTAAAACGAAAGGACATTGAATTTCAAGTTGGTGATAAAGTATTTTTAAAGGTGTCTCCGTGGAAAAAGGTTCTCGATTTGGACGGAAGGGCAAATTAAGTCCACGCTTTATTGGGCCGTATGAGGTAATTGAAAAGTTGGACCGGTAGCATATCGGCTAGCTTTACCACCTGAATTAGAGAAGATTCATGATGTGTTCCACGTATCTATGTTACGCCGGTATCGTTCGATCCTTCACATGTAGTTTCACCGACGTAAATTGAACTACAACCAGATATAACCTATGAAGAAGAACCGATTAAGATTTTAGCTCGAGAGGTCAAACAACTAAGGAATAAAAATATTGCACTTGTGAAGGTGTTGTGGCAAAAGCATGGAGTAGAAGAAGCTACATGGGAATCCAAGAAACTATGAGAAATCAATACCCACATCTGTTTCTCGGTAAGATTTTCGAGGACGAAAATCCCTTAAAGGGGGAGAGTTGTAATATCCCGAATTAGGGCCTAATCGAATAGTGGTTTCGTGACCACAAATCAGAGATAGAAATAATTATTTTATAATTATTTTGAGGTTTATGATATGATTGCATGATTGTGTGAAAATTTTGTGAAGAAATTTTATGCATAAAATGCTTAATTTGAAGTTAGGGCTAAATCGAATAAGTTGCAAAACTTGCATTCTAGAAGTTTTTAGTATGAAATTGCTTTGAAATATTAATTAGGAGGTCTTAAATAGCAATTTGACCAATTTCTAAAATTTTGGACAAAAATGGGCTTGTACATGAAAATTTTCAAAAAAAGGCATTAAGGGCATTTTGGTCATTTGGATAATTAATGAAATAAAATGGGAAAAATGACACAAAATAGTCATCTTCCCCATTAGTTGCTGCCGAATGCTCCATGTCTCCATAGCTAGGGTTTCTTCAACTTTCAAGCTTCATAATCAAGAAAGACGTGGAAACGACCCCAATCGAGGAAAAAAAAAGATTGTGGACTAAATTGCAAAACCTTTGTATTTCGGTATCAAGGTAAGTTCATGTGTAAATAATGTAGCATAATTGTTATTTTTAAGTCATTGATGTCAATTATGTGATATGCTGATTTTTATCATGAAATATATGCTTTGTGGTTAATTTCGAATAAAATGCAAATTATGTGAATTACTTGTTAAACATAATTGTTACCGAGTATTGGTTCCGGCATTCTACGGAAGACGGCAAGGATATGTGTTGAAGGAAAATCCCGTTTGAACCTTAGGAATAGATTAGGATACAAGTGACATGTCACTAAGATGGCTGAGCATCCGAACTCGTTGAGTTGAGTCCGAGTTCACATATGGATGCGAATGTCCGAACTCGTTGAGTTGAGTCCGAGTTCGTGAGATGTAACTAGGCATCCGAGCTCGTTGAGTTGAGTCCGAGTTCACTTATGGATGCGAACGCCCGAGCTCGTTGAGTTGAGTCCGAGTTCGCTTATGGGCGGGTTACATAGTAGCTTGGCTACATATGTGGCACTTATGTGCAAAGTTTCCATGTATCCGAATTGTATTCCGATGTGTTCAACGGGTAAAGTTCTACTCAAATGGAGGAATACTTGAATGAAAAGAGACGTATTGGTAAGTGATGTGAAATGGATACTTCGGACAGGTATGTACTTAACCCTCGGGTTGAGTATTAATACAATAACGATAAGGTAGTAAAATGATGAAAGATGATTAGAAATGAGATTTATGTTTTGGTGATACCATGCTAATGTTGTTTGATATGATTGCTTTGTTATGTTACTTATTATTTGCATACGAACTTACTAAGCATTTATGCTTACTCCCTCTTTCTTACTCATTGTAGTTTTGGACTAGCCAGCTCAGGAGTCGGGATTGGTCGGAAACTCACCACACTATCCTAAGAACTTTTCGGTAAAATGGCTTGTAAATTCAAGTATGGCATGTATAGCAAAATACTTATTATGTGTAAATGATCTTATGGTATGGTGATGAATTGGTTGAGGAAGTGCTTGATAATGATAAATTATGGAAATGGTAAGTTTAGAATATGTTTGATGTTATGGAAAGTTAATAAGTTACCTAGTTCATGAAAATTCATAAAAAGGAAGAAATTTGCCATAAACAGAATATTACAGCAACACTAACGTGAGTTTGAAAATTTACTAAAAATCATAGAAATTGAATTTGGTGATGGATTAAATATCAAATTGAAGCTTATTATGTCTAGTTTCACATGAAACAAACTAAACTGGTAAAAGAATTATATGTTAGAAGATATTTTAATTTTAGTGAAACAGGGTCAGAGCAATTTCTGAATTCCCTGTTCCAATTTTAGAAATTCACCATAAATTGTACAGATATAATTAGGTGGTTTATTTTATATCCTCAGAATACTTATTGAGTCTAGTTTCAGGATAAATAAACCTCATATTCATATGAATTTTATACAGAAAGAAAAGTGGTTCATAGTAAACAGAGGTCAGACCAGTCAAGCCCTGAAACAGGGGTAACTTTAACTAATAAACTGTACTAATTGGCCCAACCAAAAATTCTAGAAAAAAATTAGTAGATAGGCATATGAGTCCAGATTCAGGGAAAATTTACGGATCTTGATTTCGAGTTTCGTAACTCGAGATATGATTTTTCTTGTGACTGTAACACGAGTAGCTAAAAAGCTGTGAATGTAGAAACAAATAATCTAAAGTTCTTAAAATGTTAAATTAAGTTTAGTAACACCTCATACTCGACTCCGGTGACGGTCTAGGGCGTGGGGGCGTTACACCCTACACCTTAATTTTGAGAAACAGAATGCTCAGAATTGAGCACAAGGGTAGAGACGCAGGCGTGTCTCAGCCTTGTGTATTACACTGTCTAGAACACGGGCGTGTGTCTTGGTCGTGTGAAATCTGTACCTAATTTCGAAAAAATTAATTGACCACACGGCCTAACATACGGGCGTGTGGTATGGCCGTGTGCACAAGTCAGAGAGTTACACGGGGATGAACACGGCCTATAGCACGAGCGTGTCCCAAGGTCACACGAGCATATGAGCCTTGCACCTTGGAAACTTTTTGAAATTTCACGAAAAATTCTTAGGGTTCTCGATTTAGTCCCAATTCGATTCTAATGCTCGTATTGGGCCTTAAGGGTCCAATTAAGGGACATTTTGAATGATCTCGGTTAATGAATAGTAATTTATAGAAATTATTTTTAAAATGTTTTGAAAGTTTCGGTAATGCTCGAGACCTGTTTACGACGACGGATACGGGTTAGGAGTATTATATTTAGTGGTATCAGAGTTAGGTTTAGTCGATTCTCGGATTTGATGTAGCAAACATGAGTTTAGCTATACATGCCATTTTATAAATTGTGATAGTGTGATGACTTCTGATCATTTTAAATGTATTTTTCATATAGTAATGTCATCCAACCAAGCTAGAGCTGAATCCGAGAAAGCTGAGAGCAATGCTTTACCTTCAATTCAAAGAGTTGCATCCGTGTGCAGTAGTGAGAGGCCTGTGTGTCGAGAGGGCCGAGGTGAGGAGGCAAAACATTCTTTCTTTCAATTGATGAATGAGTGGTTTACCGAGTACTTAAGAACAAAAACCCCGCTGTACAACGACCTCTCCCACTGCTCCTCAACCGGTTCTGATGTACCACAGGTGCTAAACTCATTAGAATTGGTAAGCCTCCAGTAGATAAAATCTGCAAACATGGGGTGGAAGAATTTAGAGCTACCACAAATGATGATCCTGGAAGGGGGCTGAGTTTTGGTTAGAAAATACTATCTGGGTTTTGTATGAATTATTTTGTACACCTCTTGAATGTCCAAATGGCAGATCCCTACTAAAGGATACAACTTATCATTGGTGGAATACCATAACTTTGGTTGTACCGAGAGAGAGTTACATGGGAATTCTTCCAGTGAATTGAGAAGAAATATTTTAGTCGAGAGATGCATGGATAAGAAAAAGAAAGAATTTTTAGAACTTAAGTAGGGAATTCTCGAAATAAGGGAATTTGCAGTGTTAGCCAATCGAGCACACAAAGCTGAGAAATTGGGTAAGGAAAAGAAACAGGCTGAAAGAGAGGCTCAGGTTTCTGGAAAAAGAACTATGAGTATGTCATAATCATTTTCTTCTATGAAATTAAAGAAGTATTATGATCGGGTGACCACCTCTACAGGATATTCTGGAAGAGAGCGGGGCTCTCAACGTTCTAACCTAAGGTCTTCATCTCCATCTTTGACTAGTATGGATAGTGTCAGTAATCCCAAACTGAAATGTAAACATTATAACAAATTTCATCATGGGAAATGTCGGTCTAGAAGTGGAGCTTGTTTTGGATGTGGTTCACTTGATCATTTTCTTAGAGATTGTCCCGAAAGAGTTGAAAAAGAAATAAAACCAACTCCAAAGCCTAATAATCTTATTTCGAGAGGCAGACCACCCCGTCACCCCGGCAATGTTAGTGGTAGTCGAGGTACTACCAGGGATACAGCAGCTAGATCTAAGGCGCGAGCACCTGCAAGAACATATGCTATTCGTGCTAGAGAAGATGCCTCTGCACCATACGTCATTACTGGTACATTTTCTCTACTTGATACTGATATTACTACTTTGATTGATCCTGGTTCCACACATTCATACATATGCACGAACTTAGTGACTGTTAAAAATTTACCTATTGAATTCACTGAATTTGTGGTTAAATTTTCAAACCCGCTCGGCCAGTATGTTATGGTGGAAAAAGTTTGTAAGAACTGTCTGTTGATGGTAAAAAGCTATTGCTTTCCGGCTAACTTGATGTTATTGCCATTTGATAAATTTGATGTGATCTTGGGAATGGATTGGTTAACCCAATATGATGCCATGGTGAATTGTAAATAGAAATATATTGTATTGAAATTTGAGAGTGGTGAATAAATTCATGCTTAATCTAATAAACTAGATGGATTACCTAATGTGATTTCAGCAATATAAGCACAGAAATATGTCCGAAAGGGTTATGATGCTTACCTTGCATATGTACTGGATACTAAGGTATTTGAGTCAAAGATTCAAACAGTGCTGGTTGTATATGAATTTCCTGATGTATTCCCAAAAGAATTACCTCATTTACCACCGAATAGAGAAGTGCAATTCTCTATAGATCTTGTTCCGGGAACAACACCTATATCCATAACACCTTACAGAATGGCTCCTACTAAATTGAAAGAGCTGAAAGTACAGTTGCAAGAGTTAATTGACAGAGGTTTTGCTCGACCTACTTTCTCACCTTGGGGTGCGTCGGTTCTATTTGTAAAGAAGAAAGATGGATCGTTAAGGCTGTGCATTAATTACAGACAGCTCAACAAAGTTACAATAAAGAACAAGTATCCATTGCCTCGTATTGAGGACCTGTTTGACCAGTTAAAATGTGTCACTGTATTTTTGAAGATTAATCTCCGTTTCAGTTACTATCAACTACAAGTAAAGGATTCAAGTGTACCAAAGACAACTTTTAGAATTAGGTATGGACACTATGAGTTTCTTGTGATGCCATTCAGCTTTACAAATGCACTTCCAGTGTTTTTGGATCTGATGAATAGAATTTTCAGCCCGTATTTGGATAGGTTTTTGGTGGTATTTATAAATGATATTTTTGTTTACTCTTGGGATAAAAATGAACATGTTGAACATTTGAGAATAGTGTTGCAAACCCTACAAGAGAAACAATTGTACCCCAAATTCAATAAATGTGAATTTTTGCTACGGGAAGTTAGTTTTCTCGGGCATATAGTATTTGCTGAAGGTGTCAGAGTAGACACGAATAAAATTTCATTCATTGTTAATTGGAAGCCACCGAGGAATGTGTTAGAAGTCCAAAGTTTTCTGGGACTAGCTGGTTATTATCGGAGGTTTGTAAAAAAAATTTCAATGATAGCTTCTCCGATGACCCGTTTGTTGCAAAAAGATGTAAAGTTTGAATGGATTGATAAATGCCAGTAGATTTTTGATAGATTAAAAGCTTTATTGACAGAAGCTCCAGTGTTAGTTCAGCCAAAATCAGGTAAGGAATTTATAATTTACAGTAATGCATCATTGAATGGTTTAGGCTGTGTTTTAATGCAAGAAGGTAAAGTGGTAGCCTATGCTTCACGACAGTTAAAGCCATATGAATAGAACTACCCGACACATGATCTTGAATTGGCAGCCATAGTGTTTGCATTGAAAATCTAGCGGCATTATTTGTTTGGTGAAAAATTTCATATATTCACTGATCATAAAAGTCTGAAATATTTGAAGTCACAAAAAGATTTGAACTTGAAATAGTGTAGATGTCTTGAATTACTGAAAGATTATGATCTTGTTATTGACCACCATCCGGGAAAAGCCAATGTGGTGGCAGATACCTTGAGCAGAAAATCCCTGTATACTTTGCAAGCAATGAATACCCGATTGTCATTATTTGATGACGGTTAAATTATAGTTGAGTTAAAAGCTAGACCAACATTTTTGCAGTAGATATCTGAAGCTCAGAAAAATGATAGTAAATTGCATGCAAAATGGATACAAAGTAAATCAACTCCTGACTCAGAATTTTAGATCGGGACTAATGGTTGTTTGTTATTCAGAGGCAAAGTATGTGTACCAAAAAGTTCAGAACTAGTACAGAAGATTTTGAATGAAGCTCATAATGGTAACATGTCTACTCATCCTGGTAGTATTAAAATGTATAATGATCTGGAAAAGATGGACTGATGGCAAGGAATGAAATGAGATATTTCTGAGTTTGTATCTAAATGTTTGATATGTCAGCAAGTAAAAGCTGAACATCATTGGCCTTCTGGACTATTAAATCTAGTTACGATACCGAAATGGAAATGGGAAAGAATTACCATGGACTTTGTATTGGGGTTACCCCTATTTCCCTAGAAGAAAGATGCCATTTAGGTAACTGTTGATCAGCTAACAAATTCTGCACACTTTATTCCAGTATGTATGGATTTTTCCTTGGATAGATTGGTTGAATTATATGTTTCTGAGATTGTCAAATTGTATGGAGTGCCTGTCTCCATTATTTCAGATAGAGACCCTCGGTTTACATCTCGATTCTGGAGTAAATTGCAAGAAGCTCTAGGTACTCAGTTACACTTTAGTACTACATTTCATCCCCAGGTATATGGTCAATCTGAACGGGTAATACAGATCTTGGAAGATATGCTTCGATTTTGTATACTTGAGTATAAAGGCAACTAGGAAAAGTATTTGCCTTTGGTTGAATTCGCTTATAATAACAGCTATAAGTCTAGTATCAAAATGGCACTGTATGAAGCTTTCTATGGTTGCAAATGCAGAACTCCATTGTATTGGATAGAACCCAATGAGAAAAAGTTACACGGAGTTGACTTAGTCTGTTAAATCGAGGAAAAAGTGAAAGTAATTCGGGACATTTAGAAAGCAGCCTCTAATCGTCAAATGTCCTATGATGATCTTAAACGAAAGGAAATAGAATTTCAAGTCAGTGACAAGGTATTCTTGAAAGTATCTCCTTGGAAAAAAGTTCTTCGGTTTGGTCACAAAGGAAAACTAAGTCCATGGTTCATTAGACCATATGAGATTACAGAAAGAATTAGACCGGTTGCATATCGTTTTGCTTTACCACTAGAACTTGATCGGATTCATAATGTTTTTCATGTGCAAATGCTAAGACGGTACCGATCCAATCCTTCACATGTTATTTCTCCGACAAAGGTAGAGATTCAGCCTGATATAACATATAGTGAAGAATCAATCAAAATCTTAGCTCGGGAAACAAAAGAGTTAAGAAATAAAAAGGTAGCTTTAGTAAAAGTTCTTTGGCAACGACACGGTATTGAAGAGGCTACTTGGGAACCAGAGGATACTATGAGGAAGCAACACCTGAATCTTTTTACTGGTAAGATTTTCGAAGACAAAAATCCTTAAAGGGGGAAAAGTTGTAACAGCCCATTTTTCAGTGAAATCGGAACAGTGGTTTCGGGACCACAAATCTGACCCGAGAATAAAGTTCATTTTTATTTTATTATACTATCTATATTATGATAGACATGTCGTGTGAAAATTTTGATACGAAAATTTTATCGATTAAGTGTTTAATTACGAGAAGGACTAAATTGCATAAAATGCGAAAGTTGAATTCTAGTAGCTATAAGGATTAAATAGATATGGAATTCAAAACTAGAGGTCCTTATATGGCAATTAGACCATTAAAGAAAAGTATGTAGATTTTTGGTGACTCATCCATGGAAAAATTGGAAAAGAGTAGGGACTAAATTGGAAATTAAAATAATTAATTAATTAATTAAAAGAAGATAAAAAGAAATATCATCTTATTTTATCATCTTCAACCCCAAAATTTTATGGAAACCCTAGGAGAGAGAGAAGAAATTTTCAAGGCTTAATTGCGTAAGTTTCCTTGTCCCGTTTTTAGTAATTTTGATCGTTTTGAAACCGGGATAGTCTAATCTATCTATTTGGGGGATTAAACTGAAAAGGTATCAAGGTTAAAATTTGGGTCATGGATGTATATGCTGAAAATTAGAAATTTATGGTAGAAAATGAAAGGTTGTTGATAGATAAACAACTTTTACAAAGTGAATTTTGATGAAAACATGATTTAAGGACTAAAATGTAAACTTGTGAAATTGAAGAAAAATTCTGAATTTTTATGAATACATGTGCTATAAATTTTTGTAATGGGATTTTGGTTAGGCTTAGAATAGTGAGTAAATTGCACAAGTTTCATTTTTCGAGCCTAGGGACGAAATTGGAATTTATGGAAAAGTTAGGGGGAAATCATAATTTTGCCTATAACGTAAATTGAGTCCAAATAAATATGAAATATGTGAAATTGATGATTAAATCTATTTATATAGATCCAGACAACAGAAATTCGAGGTTAGACCGAGGAAAAGAAAAGGTTTCGGATTAGTAGATTTTATACGCGAACAAGTGTCGAGGTAAGTTCGTGTAACTTAATCAGGAATGTAAATATGTTTAATTGAATGTTGTGTTGTATGAAATGTGACTTATATTGATGTACATTACTTGAATGCTATAATGAGAAATTTAATACATGCTTGATATGGTGAAAAAGTGTTAAGTCCCGATTGAATATTGAATCCTGATGAGTATATGCGCTTTCCCGAAACGAATAAGGTCATGCATTTGTTGCGAATAGGATTTAGCTCAAACCAGTAATCTTATTGACTTTGTTATAGAAATGATTTAGCCCGGACGGGTAATCCGGATATAATACCTCTCAAGTATACATTATGATTAGGGTTTAGCCAGGACTGGTAATCCTAATTGAACTCTTTTGAGCATACGTTATATAAAGGATTTAGCCTGGACTGGTAATCTTGTTATACGATATGTGGCTCAAGAGTGTGTTCCTTGATTAAGTGCCCTAATGGGTACTCTTGAATAAGAAATTGACGGATTATTGAATCGTACACCTCAAGTGTACTACTTGAGCATCCATCAGAATTTCAATGATTCAACGGACATAAAACTCTTGACATGGCATGAGAATTATGAGATGAAATGATAATGACTTGAAAGAATATTGCATGATGAGCCCATCTATGTTTACTTGATTGATAAGACGATTTTGCTAACTAACATGTTTGATTGATTGCATGTGTTTAGGCAATTTTGCTAATAGATGGAAAACATGATATTGTATGCTTAGATTTAAATAACGGGATTGGTAAGTTTAGTTTCCGTTATACGAACTTACTAAGCATGTAATACTTATTCCGTTTTATTTTCCCTGTTTTATAGTGCTCGGAAGCTCACGAAGGTTGGAAGATCATTAGAGTACCGTCACATATCTACTAGCTTATTTTGGGTATACATAGTAAAACCATTTTGGTATAATGACATGTATAGGACAACTTGGCCATTAGTAGCATGAAAATGATGTTCTATAACCTAGCCATTGGAATGGCTAGTAATGGCTTATTTTGGTATGATTAAGTAGGTTATTATGATATATATTCATATGTGATATGTTAAGTTTATGTGATCAAATGATGTTAATGCCTAAGTTAATCCAAGGTAATTTATAAACACATATGCATGTAATGGTATGCCATGATGAATGATGAAATTGTTTAATTTGAATGCTTGAAATGTTTGGTATTGGATGTGTGTTTCATTTTTAGTTCTTGGGTGAAATTTTAGGTGAGAAATGAAGCTAGAAATGGCTTCATTTTGTCCACATAGGCGTGTGTCTAGACCGTGTGTGACACACGGGCTGGTAACATGGGTTTGTGGTTAGGCCGTGCGTCCCCTGCACCTTAATTTTGAGAAACTGAATGCTCAGAATTGAGCACGTGGGTAGAGACACGGGTGTGTATCTCAGTCGTGTGTGCTACACGTTCTAGACCACGAGCATGTGTCTTGGCCGTGTGAAACTTGTACCTAATTTTGAAAAATATTAATTGACCACAGGGCCTAGCACACAGGCGTGTGGCATGGCCTTGTGCACAAGTCAGAGAGTTGTCCTAAGGTCACATGGGCATGTCCCTTAAACTACATGAGTGTGTGAGCCCTGCACCTTGGAAAATTTTTGAAATTTCACGAAAAATTCTTAAAGTTCCCGATTTAGTCCCAATTCGATTCTAATGCTCGTATTGGGCCTCGGGGGTCCAATTAAGGGATGTTTTGAATGATCTTAGTTAATCAATAGTAATTTACAAAAATTATTTGTAAAATGTTCTGAAAGTTCTGGTAATGCTCCAAGATCCTGTTCCGACAATGGATACGGGTTATGGGTGTTACAAATCTATTTAATTCATGGTATCGACATTTTTCGACATCTTTTAGGAAATTTTTACAAAATCCATTATTAACAAAAATTCAATAGGATTTTAAAAACCTTCTAATCATGCTAAACACAAGTCGAAAAACACTTTGAAACCAAGTTTTAACTCAAAATCCTGAAATCCACCATTAATGGTTCGATATTCGGCTTTTATTTAAATCATGCGATTCGATAGCTAATAATTCAGTTTTAGAGTCTAAATAACATTAAAAATTAATAGTGACATGAATTATTACCTTTTTTTGAAGAATGAATGAGTTTTGACAAAAATCAAGAAACCCCATTTTTGAATAAGATAGTGAAATCTATCGAGTTTTGGGTGTTTTTCTTGAAGATTTATGGTAATTTATGACTTAAGAATGATAGAAAATCAAAATATTGTGATTTAGGATCAAAAATTGATTGAGAAGACAAGGTGAATAGAAAGGGACAACAACTACAAGTTTGAAGAATAACTATCGTGAGTTTAGGCTGAAAGTGGGGGTTTTAAGGTTCAATTTTAAAAACTAGTTTAATTACCCCATAAACTCTCATTATTTTGACTTTGTTACGAATTAATCTTTTCTCTAAAATTAAGGGTTTCTAGAACACTTTTTCAGAAATTGATTGTATAGCTAAGATTCAATAGTCAAAAACATTATTGAGTACCAACCTTACGAATTTTTTAGTCGACTAAGCCAAAATTCCTAAAATACCCCTAAACCCCTAGGCCTTATTTTGGGGTGTTACACACTTAACTAAATTTTCCCTTAGGGCCATCAATCCTACGTCTTAAAGTCTATTAAATTTAGTCCAGCTTTTACAATTTAGTCCCTATACCAAAAATTAACTAGACAACATTTTCATCTACCAACCACTTTATGTTTAGCTATCCATACTCATACTTAAGAAAAAAAGAAACAATAATAACATAAAATATGCATAAATGGTAAATGTAAGAAAACTGAGAAAGGCCATTCTTAAAAAAGCTTGAAAGCAAAGAAGATGACAGCAAAGGAAATGAACCAAAACACTTAAAGGTCAGACTTTTATTGATGAAACTAAAAGGATACTAAGTTATATTAATACTAATGATTAAACTGAAAATGCAAGAAGTTCAAGGCACTAAACCAACAAATAAATCTAGCTACAGTAATAACTAAATTAACTATCATTAACACTAAGAAACATAAGAAAATGTGCAGGAAAAGTAAACCCTAAGCTATGGAGAAGAAGACTACCTAACCTAACCTACAAGATGAAAGAAAAGCTAAACTAAAAGCTCTCCCTTTTTCTCAGAAAAAATTGGCTTTTAATAACTTATTACAACCCATAATTTTGGACTAAAATTCCTCTACATGTTGTATTTTTATTGGTGTTGGTATTGGAAAAAAACTACCCCTGCAATCATTTTTCTCCATGTCAAGCAACGTTATCTCGATACTTACAGCAGTCTTAAAATGAGAGTCCTTAGGAGCTTAAGTATCATGATACTCATGCTTGGATATCGCAATACCATTATTAGTGGTATCCATTCTCTTCATTTCAAAATTGTTAAGGGTATCGCAAAATTACCTTGCAATACACCTCGCAATCTCACATCGTTGTACCACCTCACAACACACCTCACAGTACCACCTTACAACACACCTCTCGCTACCACCTCATGATCTCACCTCGCAGTATCACTTAGTGATGTCGCATAGCAGTACCACTTACCGATGTCATTTACTAGTACCACTTAGCTCCATGTTTGAGTCCCTGCAACACTTAATCAACCGATTAAGTCCTTGATGGCGCATTCGGTCATTTCAGGTCTCAAAAGTAATAAAAACACAATATTTCATTTATTAAAGCCAAAAACTAAAACTAAATAAAAAATGACAAAAACATATAAATTCCTTGAAAACAACCTCGTAAAGTGTAAGAGGAAGCCTAATTTGACATGTCAAATTATGGTAGATCAAACTCTCTCATACTTAAGTCTTTTCTTGTCCTCAAGTAAACTCACAAAACATGTAAAAGATGATGCTCAGACTAAATCGAGCAGAAAGGCGACATGTCATATGCTAACTAAGAATGATATTTAGTTAGCTCGGTTATTCTTAAAGTAAACAAACTTAGTTCAACAAATTAAAGGGTTAACAAATCTAGAGGCAATACCTTATAGACACATAAAGCAAATTGAAGGGCTTCATCAAAATAAACATAAGCAAGTCAAGAGAATCATGCACATGAAATGTTCAGGTCGCTTAGGTCTTCTAGGCTTGTAACATTTCGAGGCTTAAGACAATTTGGATTTCAAATAAAAGGTAGCTCAAAATTGTTTTAAGCACTTGAAATAGTGAAGCACACGTCATTGTTCCCTACTCGCCCCCAATTTCTCAAGTATTATTTTACTTCAAGGTTTAAAGTTATCCATGTAGCTTTCCTTGTGGAAAGTAGAATGAGTAGAAAATTTAATCGCGTTATCTTTCAAATTATAGAATAATCCACCCTTTGTTCCCTTTGGATATCCTACAAAGATGCATAATTTTGTTCATGCATACAACTTCTTTGCATCCTTATCCAGAGCAAGTGCTGGAAAACCCCATATTCTAAAGTGATTTAGAGCAGGTTTCTTTCCTTGCCACAATTCATAAGGTGTCTTATAAGCATACTTGGTTGACACATGATTCAGAATATAGCAAGTTGCTTGTATCACATATCCCTAGAAGAAAGTAGGGAGTTTTGAATAGCTTAACATTGAATGAACAATGTCAACCAAGGTTCTATTCCTTCTTTCAGTTATGCCATTCTACTGTGGAGTGCCCGGCACAGTCAATTGAGATAAAATCTCATTCTCTATGAGGTATCCTAAGAACTCATTAGACAAATATTCCCCACCTCGGTCAGACTGAAGATTCATTATAGATAAATCTAATTATTTTTCTAGTTACGCATGAAACTCTAGAAATTTATCAAACGTTTCACATTTTCGGTGCATTAGATACACATATTCATATAGACAATAATCGTTGATGAAAGTTACGTAATATTCGTAACCTCCTCGGGTACTGATGCTTATGGGACCACATACATCAGTGTGCACAAGTTCTAAGGGTAGGTTGGCCTTTGTACCTTTCGTACTAAAAGACATTTTCGTTATTTTATCTTTCAAGAAAGATGCACATTGTGAAAGACTGACTTCCTTAAGCATATTTAAGGTCTATCTTTCACGAGTCTAGTGATTCTTTCTTGGTTAATATGAACAAGTTTTAAATGCCATAGGTTCCCCTCATTAGAGTGAGAAGCTTTAATCTTCTTATTCACCATTTCAATTTGAAGCATCGAGTAGTTATTTGATTTGATAAAGTAGAAATTGTTTTCCATCAATCTATTGCAAATTAAAGAATGATTTCTGTGAAGAACAATCCCTTTATTGAATGTCACAGACTAATCGTCATAAAATAAACATGCTACAGAAATTAAGCTCCTTTTAAAATGAGGTACATAAAATACGTCCTTAAAAAAATCTTCTTAAAATTATCAAAATGTAAAATAACTTCTCCCACTGCTCCAACTGAAACATAACTCATATCTCCGGTCTGCAATGAGAGGCTCATGTCACATAGACTTCTCATTTTGTTGAACCCCTGTAAAGAAACACACACATGTTTAGTGGCTCCAAAATCAATAACCCAGTTGTTAATTGATTCTTCCATTAAGCAAGCTTTAACCATAAAGAGTTCCATACATTTTATATTTTCAGCCAAGTAATCCTTCTACTCCTTGTAGTTTGATCTAAAGTGCCATTTCCTATTACAAAAGAAACATTTGATCTTTTTAGAACCCTTCGACTCATTAGTCTTCTTCCTATCCACACGAGGTGGAACCGAAGACTTAGTCAGTTTCTTCTTTCCCTTAGCTTTCTTCTTCCCCTAAGAGGACAAGAAGACCACAGCTAAGTTTACCTCAGGTTTCTCCTAAACCAGCTTACCACCATTCAACAGTAACTCAGAGGATTATAATTCCTTTATGAGTTGAGTAAAGGTAAGCGCCTTGTTCCCAAAGTTGTAAGCGACCCTAAAGCCAGCAAACTCCTTAGTCAAGGATTTGAACACTATTTCAATTCATGTCTAGTTCAACCCATTATCCTTCGCTTCTGCAAAGAATATCGTAAGCTTAAGCATATATTCTTTGATTAGAGTGTCATTAATCACTTTAATATTAAATTAATATAATACTTATCAAGATAAATATTAGATTATATTTAATATTAAATATATTAAATTAATAGAATATTTATCTATAAGATAAACATTTAATTTAATATTAAATCTATTAAAATATTACTATTTTTGGAATAGTTAATTTGAAATCAAAATCCAGTGGAGCCCCAGTAGGAGTGTGATTCTTCCATTGCTCAACGGCCAAAGGACAACCCACTGGCCACCAGAATGTCTCCGCCAACACTGTCGTGCTCGGTGATGCCATCATAGGTGCAAGACCCTTATAGCACCCCAAACCAAATTAGATTATATTAAATATTAAATATATTAAATTAATGGAATATTTATTTATAAGATAAATATTTAATTTAATTTAATATTAAATCTATTAAAATAATATTATTTTTGGAATAATTAAATTGAAATCAAATTATTCGGTAGAGTCCCAGTAGGAGTGTGATTCCTCAATTGCTCAACGGCTGAAGAACCACCCACCGGTCACCAGAATGTCGCTGCCGACACTGCCGTGCTCGGCGGTGCCATCACAACTACAAGACCCTCACGGCACCCCAAGATGATTCATCTATTTTCGGTTTGATCCGGGCTAGTGACGATTCGACTGGTTCGATCTAGCCACCGGTTGGACCGTAGACTCGAATTCACATATCGGGCTTGACTCAACCAATTTTTGAGTCTCGGTCTTGGTTTTGGGTTCATGAGCCCAATTTTTTATCTCAACTCAAATTTTTAATTTCAATTACCCATTGGGTCAATTGTCTGACTTGAAAATTAATTTCAAAAATATCATATTGATTTTAATTAATTTGATTAATTTAATTTTACTTGATCAATTTTAATTTTCCCAAAAATCACTAAGATTTTCCAAAATTAATTTTTCAAGAAAATTCTTTAATCAAATTTTCTAGTTAAACAATTCTCACGACTACCTAATTTAATTCCACATCGAATAAATTGACTCAATTAAATTATTTCCAAAGTCATAAAATTTTCTTCTAATTCAAATACAGTCCGATTGAACTTTTGTTGAGCTAGTGGAGGGACCAATCGAACATATACAATTAGGCTCGAGTAATTGCAATTATATGCAGAAGCATCATTTTGATATTTCACAATTTACATAATCATGGACTCAGTCCACAAGAACTAACATGATTGAAAACTCCTTATTGTATACTCTTTACGAAATCAATTCATCCAACTATTTTTTCCAATGACTTCATCATGTGTGAGTTACCCTCATATGATATTCTTGATTTCTTTAAGTTAAATTCATTCATTCAATACAATCCTATTTTATCTTATTTTCAACATTGTGTCTTCTCAATGATAAATATGAGCACTGTCAACAAATGACTGTGATAAATTGCTCGCTCAATAACAAGCAACCCGTGGCCACGTTCCATAATTATCAATCTACACAATATCAATAAGAGGATATGTTAAATCTTTAATCGAGCTATGAATTCCATTGTTGCTAGTAAAGCCATGCCATACACAAGTCATGTACCCAACATATCGGCTATGGGTTCAATCACCTTTAGAGCATAAGCCTCCACTTATATCAAAGCACATGAGTTACATACACATGGTTAGTGACTGACTTGAGATTTAGGTAAATCACACCATGAACGTCACAAGTGAATTAATTCACAAACGGATTCAGAACTAATTCATCTTGGGTCTAGTCCAATGTATCATTATTTTAATGAATACATTTATGTCTCTACCCATGGAGTCAACTTCTTCGATAGGCAAGACTAGTTATCTCCCCAATTGAAATTATAAATGACATAATTATCCTTTTAAGTATTTGAATAAAATGCTCACTTTGATTCTTTTACAGGATTATGGACTCATTTAGATTATCTACTGAAGTAAGTTATCTTTCTCACAATGTAAACGTTCTTACAGTGCCACTTATCATCAGTTTGAATTTAGACAATCAATGATCTAATATTTGTTTGTCACAAATTCACTATGCATGCAAAACATGAAACACAGAAACACAAAAGACATAATAGTGAAATTTGAAATTAACTTTATTTATTTATTCACTGTTCAAATACATAGAAAATAATTACATGTTTACTACAATATGGGCACATTTCCCAAAAATTCAATTAATCACATTAGCTTAATCGTATTAGCAATTCAGTTTCCCAAGAAAATTTCAAATTTTAGTTATGATTAATAGCAAACAGATAAAGGAGTTGTGTCCAACATTCCATACATTGATAATTTCAGCTCCTGGAAATATTCTAATTTGTTAAACATATGACTAACTAAATATAATTTACTTAGACTACGTCGATATGTACATATTACAAAATAACAAAAATACAAGGGCTCACAAAAGAACTTGAGGCTCGTGATCTAGCTAGGTCCTCTACAGTCCGTAGGTAACCTGAAATACCTGTGAATCAGAAAGAAAGATATTGGGTAAGCTCAAAATGAACTTAATGAGTTCCAAAAATCTATAACTTCGAGTCATGAGAAACAACCAATCACACAAGCGCGCTTATAACATATACACCAATTCAAGTTGTAAACTCTCAACATGCTGATAGTTAACCAAATAAGAAACCACACTTAGCATGGAACTAAATGGAACTACCAACGTAGCATACTCAACCCTACAACTCACACATTTCCTTTGTTCGTATACCACTATAGCTCTCTCATTGGAGCAACTCGCACTTGTCATAGCTCACACATTAGCATACACAAAATTGAATCGCATATACTTTTAATTAACAGCTGATACATATGCAAGGTAATAACAGCTCGCATACATGCAAGGTAATAACAGCTCGCATACATACATGGTAATAATAGCTCGCACATATGCATGGTAATAACATCTCATATACATGTAAGGTAATAACAATTTGCACATATACATGGCAATAATAGCTCGCACACATGTATGGTAATAACAGTTCATACACATGCAAGGTAATAACAGCTCGCACACATGCATAAGAATAATAGCTTGCATTCATGCAAGGTAATAACAACTTGCATACATGCAAGGTAATAACAACTCACGACATGCATGATAATAATAGCATACATTCATGCAAGGTAATAATAGCTTGCACACATGCAAGGTAATAACAGCTCGAACACATGCATGGTAATAACAGCTCACATACATACAAGGTAATAACAGCTCGTATACATGCAAGTTAATAATAGTCCACATGCATGCATGGTAATAACAGCTCACATACATGCGAGGCAATAACAGCTCGCACACATGCATAGTAATAACAAAACGCAAACATGCATGTTAATAACAGCTCGCATATATGCATGGTAATACTAGCTCGCAATCATGCGTGGTAATAACAACTAGCACACCTTCCTCCCTACAATTGTACAACTAAAATTCATACCTCTATAAAACTAATTTCATTCTCACAACAACTTCCCTCCGCAAAACCAACTTTGAAAATAAAGCATATACATCCTGTAACAGCCCAATTTTGGGCCTAGTTAGAATAGTAGTTTCGGGATCACAAATTCGAAGTCAAAGAAATTATTTTAATATTATTTTGGTGTTATAGCATGATTATATAAGTGCATGAAAATTTTGGTGAATTAATTTTAACGTTTGTGAGCTTAATTGCGAAAAAGGACTAAATTGCATCAAGGGCAAAAGTTTTGTTTTACTACCTAAATATGTTAAATAGCTAGAGAATCAAAATGGGAGGTCTTTAAAGTGCAAATAGGCCATTTGGGGAGTGATGGGCGGCCATAGGGACAAGGAGAGCTGAAAAGTCAAAATTTGGTGGACAATAGGTGAATTATTTGGTAATAAAATAAAATAAGGAAAAAGGTTGTCATCTTTTTCATTTATTCTTCTTCTTCCACTAAAAATGGCAGCAAACATGGGGGTTTTGAGAGCTTAAATTTTCAGCCACTTATTCATCTCTCAAGTAAGTGATTTATATGGTTATTTTTGATGATTTTAGTATTTTTGGAACCCTTGTAGCTTAATCTAGCTATGGGGGGATTATTTTGCAAAATGGTTGAAATTTTAGGGTTTTTCCATGTGAATATTTATGTAGTTTTCTAAATTTTTATGGAAGAAAATAAGTCATGGTTGTGTAATAAACAACTTTTGTGAAAGAAATTTGCATGAAAACACCTAAAAAGGGCTATTTTGTAAAGTTGTAAAATAAGTTGTAAATGTGTGAAATAATTGAAATTATGAGTTGCTATAGTTATAAAAAGAATTTGAATAGGCTTGGTAAAGGAGAAAATTCGATAAAAATCGATTTACGAGCCTAAGGGAAAAATTGTAATCTTTGTAAAGTCTAAGGGCAAAATGGTCATTTTGCAAATTGTGAATTATAGAATGTTTTAATTAATGTAATTATTAAATGAGTGAATTTCATCATGTTAGATCAATAAAATCGAGATTTGGGCTTAAATCGAAAAGTATGAGGTTATGAACTAAAATGCAGTAATTAATCGAAATTGCATTCGAGGTAAGTCCGTGTGACTAAATAAGCATGTTATCCATGTTATTGTTAAAATTACTTGAAATCTCTCTTACTTTGGTTATATTTAATTATATGTTGATGATATTGAGTATGATGAAAGTGAAGCCAAACGTTAATAACATTCATGTGAAGATAGAATACATTAGAAATTTGATGGAATATGATATTCCATAGAAACGAGTAATTTTACATAAATAGTGCAAATTAAATGTTCTCATGTATTATATAATTAGTTTGGCATAAATTGTTGAGTTGTGATGAGAATGTGAATTATGAGAATTAATGTAATAAAGACTTTCAGTTGAACATTTGAATAGACTCAGATATTCATACCATGACATTGGGTGATATGTGTGCTAGTGTAAGACATGTTTCAGACATGCATCGGTCACATTATGAGAGTCAGTGTAAGACATGTCTGGGACATGCATCGGCCTCGAGATATTTAATCCAGTGTAAGACATGTCTGGGACATGCATCAGCCTCGAGATATACAAGCTAGTGTAAGACCTGTCTAGGACATGGCGTCAGCTTGTTGTGTGTCACTGTAAGACCTGTTTGGGACATGGCATCGACACTGATAGATGAGAGCCAGTGTAAGACCTATCTGGGACATGGCATCAGCCTCGATATATGAAAGTCAGTGTAAGACCTGTCTGGGACATGGCATCAACTTTGATGTGTTAGCCAGTGTAAAACCATATCTGGGACATGGCGTCGGCATCTTATCCCATGTTTGGGGATATTGAATATCCTGTAGTATTCCAAATGGTTCAACGAGAGATTTATGGTTTATATCGAAATGAGAGAACTTATGACCATGTGGTGAGTGGTACAGGTACTTACATGAAATTGATGAGATGTGAATTCAATTCATGTTTTATGATTAGTAAGGAATGAATATGAACATGTTGAGTAACACAGGTATGTATGCCAAGCTCATGAGAAATGATTTCGGTTTATGATGCACATTTGATGAAGATGTAAATAGGTAATTCATGCCTATGAGAATGATTTTGTGATGACCTTGTGATTATAGGTCTATACTTATGATGTATGAATATGTATCTTTACCAATGTGGTGAAAATGAATTAATATGGTGTGATAAACTTAGTATCGTAAATTTACACTAAAATAGTTTTGGACAGCAGCCATAGTCCGACTTCGAAAATCCACCAAAAATTGTGGAAATTGAGTTAGAGGCTGAATAAAATATTAAATTAAATCTTAAAGAGTCTAGTTTCACATAGAAGAAAAAATGTAAGCAAAGGAGTTTCATATTATGAAATATTTAAATTGTTTTGAGACCAAGTCAGAATGATTTTGAAATCCCCTGTCCCTATTTGGGAAAATCATTATAAATTGTACAAAAATAATTATGGGGTATAATTTATATGCTTAGAATTCTTAATGAGTCTATTTTCAAATAGATAGGAACACCATTTGAGTCTCGTATTATGAGATAATTAATTTTTAGTGAAGAGGGGTTGGAACTATCAGACAATAAAAAAGGGGTAACTTTAAGGAATAAACTGTACTAATTTGCCAAACCAAAAATTCTAAAAATTTTATGTTAATAATATATATGAGTCTAGTTTCTGGGAAAATTAGAAGATCTTAATTTGGAGTTCCATAACTCCATATATAAATAATTTAGTGACTGTGGCTCAAGAAAATAGCTTGACCTGAACATAGGTAAAAAGGCAATTATGATAGTATTACCTTGAGATCATGTTGTAAGAATTGGTGGAAGCATATTGATAAATTGCTTATTATTTTCATATGGACTTACTAAGCGTGAAGCTTACTCCCTCTTTTCCATTTCTTTTAGCTTGTTAGGTTAGCTTGGGGTTGGAGATCGTCAGAGGCAGCATCTGTAACACCCCCTTACCCGAGACCATCGTCGGAGTCTAGTATGAGACATTACTAAACTTATTTTAGCATTTAAACAAGTTCAAACAATTCTTATAGTAAACTGTCCATCTGCATTACAGTCGCTAAACAAATCATATCTCAAGTTACAAAACTCAAAATCAAATTCTGTAAATTTTCCCTGAAACCAGACTCATATATCTACTTACTAATTTTTTTCTAGAATTTTTGGCTGAGCCAATTAGTACAGTTTATTAGTTAATTTCTCCCCTGATTTAGGGTACGACTGCTCTGACCTCTGTGTATTTCGAATCAGATATCTCCCTGTACAGAGTTTCAATGACTATGCTGTTTGTTTATCATAAAACTAGACTCAATAAGGATTTCATACATGTAAATTAAAACTTATAATTGTTTTTGTACAATTTATGGTGAATTTCTAAAATCAGAATAGGGGATTCAAAAATTTCTCTGGCCCTGTTTCACAAAAAATTAAATATCTTATAAAATACAACTCTTTTACCTATTTTGTTTCTTCCACATGAAAATAGATTCATTAGGCTTAAATTAAATATTTTATTCATCATCTAATTCTATTTCTACTATTTTTAGTGATTTTTCCAATTCACATCACTGCTGCTGTGTGATTCTATTTTATAACCAATTTCACCATTTTATGGTTTTCCATGGACTAAGTTACACATTAAACATACATGACATCAAATATGATCTAGATTGGCCATTCCAATGGCTAATCATTTCCAAACCTTTTCTTACCAAACCATAACCATATCATAAGATTATTTACATAAAGTGAGTAAAGTGCTATACATGCCACACTCAAAATATACAAACCATTTTTACCAATTTAGGTCTTCGGATAGTGTGAGCGAGCCTTCGACCTATCTCGATTCTCAAGCCGGCTTGTCAAAACTGCAATGAATGAAAAGGAGGGAGTAAGCATAAATGCTTAGTAAGTTCACATGCAAATAACAAGTAACATGATCATGCAATCCAACATAAACATCATTAAGACACTCATGTCATAAGAATACTTACTATCTTACCACAATTTTGTCTTACCAAATTCTCAACCAAGGATTTAACTCATACCTGTCCATTTTCACTTCTTCAACACATTCATCGTCAATCACTTTCGTTTTAAGTACTCTCCTTATTCTCTTAGGATTCTCCCGTTGAACACATCGGAATATAATTTTGGATATGCGGATAGTGTGCACGTAAGTGCTATACTCATAGCTAAACAAGCTCAATAGCTTTTGAAATCTATGTAGCCAAGCTACCATGTAACCCGCCCATAAACGAACTCAGACTCAACTCAACGAGCTCGGGCATTCGCATCCATAAGTGAACTCGGACTCAACTCAACGAGCTCAGATGCCTAGTTACATCTCACGAACTCAGACTCAACTCAACAAGTTCGGAACTCAACCATCCTAGTGACATGTCACTTGTACCCTAATCTATTCCCAAGGTTCAAACGGGATTCTTCTCAATTACACATTTTGATCGCCTTCTTCGAAATGTAGAAACCGATACTTGCTAGCATCTCATACTTATCAAGTTGTTCACATAATTTGCATATTACCAAATAATAATTCACAAAGCATAATATTTCATGATAATAAGTATCATATCATATAAATAACATTAAATCACTTAAAATAAAAATTATGTTACCTTATTTACACATGAACTTACCTCGATACAAAATATTAGCAATCGAGCCTATTCCTCGTAAACTTTGTTTTTCCCTCGATCACGACTTGAATCTTCTTTCTCTTGATCTATAATACCAAATTAATTTATTTAATACATACATTCATCAAAACAGCCCTTAGTACGAACTTTGAAAAAATTACCATTTTGCCTCTAAACTTTCACATATTTACACTTTTGCCCCAAGGCTCGTAAATTAAACCTCATCCTATTTTCTTATTTTTTATGACATGCTGATCATTTTTCCCTTCTATAGCAACATCAAATTCACACTCTAACATGTATTTATGAACATTAGGTATTTTTACCGATTTTGTCGTTTTACTCGTTTTCACGTAAAATCGCTTAGCAAAAGTTGTTTAACACAATTTCAAGCTTCATATTCTACCATAAAACATGAAAATAAACATATTTCACCTATGGGTATTTTTCCAAATATAAACCCTAGGTTAAATTATTGCTAGAATAAGCTAAATCAAGTTACCGGGACTCCAAAAACGTAAAGAACATTAAAAACGGGGCTTGGAATCACTTACTATGGAGCTTGGAAGCTTGAAACAAACCCTAGCTATGGAGAACCCTTGAAATTTCGTCCTAATGAAGAAGATGGACATATTTTGCCATCTTTTTCCTTTTTTTAATCTTTTAATTACCAAATGACCAAAATACCCTTAATACCTTTCTTTGAAAATTTTCATGTACAAGCCCATTTTTGTCCAAAATTTTAGAAATTGGTAAAATTGCTATTTAAGACCTCCTCATTAATATTCCAAAGTAATTTCATACTAAAAACTTCTAGAATGCAAGTTTTGCAACTTATTTGATTTAGTCCCTAATTTCAACTTAAACACTTTATGCATAGAATTTCGTCACGAAATTTTCACACAATCATGAAATCATATCATAAACCTCAAAATAATTATAAAATAATTATTTATATCTCAAATTTGTGGTCACGAAACCACTATTCTGATTAGGCCCAAATTCGGGATATTACAGCATCACATTATCAAGTCACTACCTTTGGAATAATGAAGCATATATTAGAAATTTCAAGTGAGTGGCATGTATAGGAATCTAATTTATGACATGTGTTATTATGCTTAGGCCAAATGTGTCAGCTTATATTATGTTATATATATGGTCATAAGATGTGGCTCATATTGATTTATGGTTTGTAAATCCAGCTATTCATGTTATGTCTAATGTTTATGATGTGATTATGTTTGTTTGCCATGCATGGTTGGTAATATGACATGTGTGTTGAATGTATGCTCTATGACCATTTGAGGTGACCATAGCTATGTAGTAATTGTATTTTATAAAAACAACATGACGATGGTTGAATATGAGTGCTCGAGGGATAAGTTGGTAACTTAGCACAACGGTAAAAGTGGTCATCTTAATGACGGGTCTTATAAACGTGAATTAAGGAATCTAGACTTGGTATTTTATGAGTAGGTGCATTACATGTAAGAGGACATGTCAATTTTATGAATGTGTCTTAATAAAGGGTGTTTAATCACTAAAATGATGCCATGATTTGTGATTTTGATGTGCATAAGGCTGTAAGGGATTATGGGTAACATGAAGGCTTGGAAAATAGCCTAAGTGTTGGCCACACGGGCTGAGACACGGCCGTGTATCTCAACCGCGTGAGTGACACGGCTTGGAGACACGGGCATGTGGCCTGGCCGTGTGGTTCGATTTGCATGCTGACGTCATAAACAGAGAGTTACACGGCCTGAGGACACGGGCGTGTCCTTATGTCAACACGGGGGTGTGTCCTGTTTCATGGGAAAATTTTCTAAGTTTTCCCAAAACTTTCTAAGGTTCTTGGTTTAGTCCCAAACTACTTTCAATGCATGTTTAGGGCTTCGTAGGCCCGTGTAAGGGACATTATGCATGTGTATGAAAAGTTTTGATTTGAACAAAATTTTGTAGCCCAGTTTTTGCATGTTTATGAATGATTAAGTCCGGTAATGCCTCGTACCCTGTTTCGGCATCAGACACGAGTAAGGGGTGTTACACATTCCTCCACAAAGCCAACTTCAAAAGTAAAACCTACACATTCCTTTGCAAAGCCAATGTTTTATTTCTGCCATTCACGGCTTGCACGCATGTGCCCTATCAGAGGAAAACATTTAGCAAACTTATGATAACTTACATCTTCCCAACAATGTCCTCCTATCCACTCAACTATTCACCACATAACCACCACCACATTTGTTCAGTAGTAAGAAAAGGAATTCTATTATTGAGATATGGCACCAATGTTGTTAAGTGATAATGTTTTACATATTTGATCTAAAATACATTTCATAACTTCGAATGATAATAGAAATTCACATATCCAGACATTACTAAGCATTCCAAGATAGATTTTATTTAACACTAAATCGAACTGCATTATCATGCACAAAAACAAACAGTAATAAACCTCATATTCAGATAACTTTACTATGCACAGATTGAACTAAAATAAACACAAAATTGATCAACATTCTTATGCACAGATTGAACACTAGTGATCATCAAATGTAGACAGCAGAAACAATAATTAAATATCAACCGATTAAACTAAAAAGTATTGTTTCAACCAACCTTTACAGTCGAATTCAACAATCATGTAGCCAATTGAATGAAAATGGAACTAAAATTTTAATATGTAAGAACTCACCAGTAAATTTTCCAAGGGTCGAATCTACCTACACCAGCATAGCCTTCCCTTTGTTGTTTGAACTTCCTCCTTCCTTGCTAGCTAAACAAGTTAATCATTTTCACATAAAACAGATTGAATATTTTCACAAGGAACAACTGAATTTTACCAAAATTAATGAGAGATTTTTAACTAACAACAAGGGTCATTCTTTCAACACAACTCACGACCAAGCACTACACCATAAGTCACTACCATTATGGTTTGAACTCTTCTTCTTTTTTAACAATCAAAAGGTAGATAGGGTGTAACACCCCTCACCTGTATCCAACGTCGGGATAGGGTTCGAGGAGTTAGCGGACTTAAACATTCACAAACATACAAAACCGGGTCACAAAATTTCACCCAAAATTAAAAATTTTCAATCACATGCATATTGTCTCTTATACAGGCCTTCGAGGCCAAAAACATACATTAGGGCGGTTCGGGACAAAACTGAAAACATTCGATGATCTTTGGGCAACTTAACAATTTTCTAGCTTTGGAGAGTCACACGCCCGTGTAGGTGGGGCCGTGTGGTCACACACACCCGTGTGGCTTGGGACACGCCCGTGTCCTCAGCCCATGTAACTCTCTATTTATGACGTCAGTAAAATAATTTATACCACACGGCCAGGCCACACGCCTGTGTACTAGGTCGTGTCCTCCACACGGTTGAGACACACGGCCGTGTCTCTACCCATGTGGTCAAGACTTAGGCTAATTTTCAAGCCTTTTTGTCATCTTTACATGCATACACATACATGATTTCAATGGCATTCATCATTAGCTCATTATTATGCATTAGTTCCACCTACTCATGATAAACTAGTCTAGCTACATCGCAAGACATTAACACATATCATGAATAAATAGGCTTACAAGCCAAAATCATTATAAGCCACATCTCATGGCTATATGCAATGAATTAATATAAGTCAAAATCTTGGCCGAAACATAAAAACACATATCAATAATTAAACTCCTATACATGCCACTCACTTGAAGATGCTTAAGGCTTATCGATAACCTTTATTGATAGCTCGATAGTGTGATGCTGCCTCCGACGATCTCCAATCCTAAGCAGACCTAACAAAACTAAAGGAAATGGAAAGGAGGGAGTAAGCATTTTTCTTAGTAAGCTCGCATGAAAATAATAAGCAATGCGATAACATGCTATTTTCATATTCTTTTTATTTATTCAAATTTCAGCTAAGTTGTTTTCGTGAGTCACAGTCATTAAATTATTTATATCCAGAGCTACGTAACTCCAAATTAAGATCTGTTAATTTTCCTAAAAACTAGACTCATATCTACTTTTTATCATAAAATTTTCAGAATTTTTGGTCTAGCCAATAAGTACAGTTTATTATTCAAAATCTCCCCTATTTCGCTATTTGACAGCTTCGACCTTTCTTCACTTAAATTTATTTATCTCCTAGTACAAGACTCGGATAATGTTCCTGTCTCTTTCTCCTAAAAATAAACTCATTATAATTTCATTTATATGAATTTTAACTCATAATTATTTTTTTACAATTTCTATTGATTTTCCAAAGTTGAGATAGGGGAGTCTGGAATCACTCCGACTCTGTCTCACAAGAATTCAACTATCTCATGACACAAAATTCTTTTACTTTCACCGTTTCCTTTATGTGAAACTAGACTCGTTAAGATTTAATGTCATATTTTATTAAGCTTATAACTCAATTTCCACTATTTTTAGTGGATTTTAAAAGTTGGACCAATGCTGCTGTCCAAATCTGGTTTGGTACAAGATAATGATCACTATCATAAGATCATTTCCAATAATCATGAACTTACCATGTAATAGCCTAAATTTTCAGTGGTGTTGGAGCAGTGATTCAAGATCACTAAATCCGACAAATGAGTAGAAAATGTTAATAATTTAGTGAATATAAGTTAAATGTGAAGTTAGGAAAATTTTTGAAATAGCGAATAGTGTACTAGAAAAAAATATCAAAAAAATAGAATCGAAAACGAGATATCGAGAGTTTGAAAATTTTAAAACGAGCCATAAATATTTTTATAAATATTTATGGAGTGTTAATAAGTTAGTATTAAAGTTTCATCAAGAAATTTTAAAGTTTCGATAATTAATTGAATAAAAAGGACTAAATTGTAACAAATGTAAAATTATGGGAAATGATTAAATAGCTTAAATGATAAAAGAAAGAGGGTTTAAAAGGGAAATAGACCCAAGGTCTATTTGGGCTGGACGGCAAGGGCATGAAATCAGCAGGAAAATTGATGAATTAAGGGCAAAATTGGAATATTGTAAAATTTACTTAATAAAGCTAGGACTAAAGTGGAATTATCTAGATTTCTCATTATTTTTCTGCATTCTCATCAGCAAAAAAACACCATAGAAGGGTTTTATTAAGCTGGTTTTTCATATTTTAACTACAAGTAAGTTCAATTCTTGATTATTTCTTGAAATTTTTGTGTTTTTATGACTTTTACAACTAGGTCCACTTGTTGAATTCATTAGTTTTGATTTTATGAAAGAAATTGGAAGTTGCTATGAATATGTGCTGGAAGTATATGATGATTTAGCATGGAATTAGAGCTTTAAATTGTTTATATGCTGATTTTATTGAAAGAATTGAATAGAAAGTGAATGTTTGGGACCTAATAGTGAAAGAGTTTGAAGTTAGGGTTTTATGTGGAAATTCTGAATTTAAATAATTGTAAAATAACTTATAATGTCTAGATAAAGCATTAATTGGGAAAAATTATCTTCATTGAGGGGTTAATTGAGCAAGGACTGAATTGTATGAACTGTGAAATTTGGGGCAAAAATCGAAATCAACATTTGCACTAAAACAGTTTTGGACAGCAGCAATAGTCTAACTTTGAAAAATCACCAAAAATTTTAAAAATCGAATTATAGAATGAATAAAATATGAAATTAAAGCTTATTGTGTCTAGTTTCTTATAGAAGAAACGGCGTAAGCAATGGAATTGTAAATCATAAGATATAATAGATTTTGTAAGATAATGTCAGAATGAATTCGGGTTCCCCTGTTCTGAATTTGAAAAATCATAAAAAATTGAATAAAAATAATTATGGGCTTAAATTTATATGTTTATAATCCTTAATGAGTCTATTTTCAAGAGAAATAAACGTAAAAATCATTTGAATCCTGTACAAGAAGATAATTAATTTTTAGTGAAGAAGGGTCGGAACTGTCAGACAGCAGAACAGGGGAGACTTCAATGAATAAACTGTATTAATTGGTCCAACAAAAAATTATTAAATTTTTATGGTAAGAAGATATGTGAGTCTAGTTTCAGAGAAAATTAGCGGATCTTAATTTGGAGTTCTGTAGCTAAAGATAAAAATAATTTAGTGACTATGACACGGATGGACAGCATTGGAATATACATAAGTAAATAATGAAATTATAGATAATATTACTTATAAGCGGGTTGAAGATGAAGTCAATACTGATAAGTGAATGATTTTACAATGATAGATTGAGAACCCGAAACAAGTCGAGGAAAAGAAAAAGTAGCTGATTAGTCCCTGAACTTTCACAAATTTTGCAAATCGACCTAGGTAAGTTCATATGGTTGAAGTTTAATGATTATATGTTAATTTTATGAATTATATAATGTATGATGAAATATATTTATTGATGAATAGAGAATAAAATAACAACCCGAAAATCGAATAAATGATCAAATTGAGCAGAACGTCAGATTTGAGTACTTCTGATCAGTGATAAGTGACAAGTGATAAGTGGTAGCTTTAGCTACACTTATCTGATCAGTGACAAGTGATAAGTGATAAGTAGTAGCTTTGGCTACACTTATCTGATCGGTGACAAGTGATAAGTGATAAGTGGTAGTTTTAGCTACACTTATCTGATCAGTGACAAGTGATAAATGTGATCAGTGTAAGACCGTGGCAGGACTATGACTTCAAAAAGTGATAAATGATCATACGCAAGACCATAGTTATACTATGGCAAAGTGAAAGTGAAGTACTCAATTTTCCGTAACCGTTCCCTAATTTGGTTAAAGAATGATATGTGACAAATGGGCCCAAAAGAATTAAAGGAAATGGATAAGTGGTAGTAAGTTTATACAAGGGATCTCACCAACGATTGTGGTTGACAGGTGAACTTAATAATTGTGTATATTGTATAAGTGTATAAATATTTGGTAAGATTTATGTTTTATGCCTATGAACTTACTAAGCTTCTATAAGCTTACTTGAGTGTATTCAATGTCTCTTGTAGATTGACGTGGAAGTATATGGAGGATCGGATCAACACAGAGGATCACACTATCCAGTTATCTCCTAGAGCTTTTGTAAATTTCCTTTTGATTTATATGGCATGTATAAGGTTTGATGATTATATAAATGCTAAGACTTGTTTAATGAATATACATTAAAGTAAAAAAAATGATAAATATGTTAAATAGTATGATTATAATAGAAGTATAATTTGGTATCAAATTGATTGAAATGAATTGGTTGGTTGGATTGTTCTCGGTTTTAAAATTTGCAGGGAAGGTTAGATATTTATAAAGGGGTTATATTGAACAAAAAAAACTTTGGGATTTTGCGAAAAGTTTCCTATGGTTTCGATTTAATTCTGGTTTGGTCTCGAAGTATGTTTTGGGCTTTGGAGGCCCATCTAAAGGACGTCATGACATGTTTTAGTAAATGAATAGTATTTAACTTGTATTAACAAAAAATTAATTTGGTAAACTCTGGTAATGCCTCGCACCCTATTCCAGCGACGAATACGGGTAAGGGGTTTTACATACCATTTCATGGATCCCTTACTCATTTTTCACAATGGAGCTCAATGTAAAAGTTATTATTTCTTATGGGCACACTTAGTTGTACATTCCAAGTATAGGATAATTCCCTATCACATGCACTCAATTATCAAATTAGTCTCATGACAATGCACCATGTAAATTTGTCTTAGAAGAGCTCATCATACATTCTTTCACTAGTACATATATCTCATGTTAATCCCGTTGAGTTTCTAGGAAATCTCGATGGATTACCCATTAACCATCAATTCTTAAGAATGATCATTTCAGGTATGCACTCCCACGAACCTCACATTTTACGGCGGGATTACTAGTCCAGGCTAAATCCCCCGTAACATAAACTCATAAGGTGATGTCGGGATAACCCATCCAGGCTAAATTCCTTACTAAGTTTGGATCTGAGTTGCCAGTCCAGGCTAAATTCAGACCCTAATTGGATTACCCGTCCGAGATAAATCCATAATGTACAAATATTCTTCGGGAGGCTAGATCACTCATGGAACACCCGTCCGGGCTAGATCCTTTCTATATTTGAGATCATCGGATTACCCGTCCGGGCTAAATCCTTTTTGCAACACATGCAGGATCTCAATATCACATGCAACATGGTTCATCCATCGAACTTTCTTTCCAACCCCAACCCGGACATTTTTCAACATATCATTGTTAAGAGTGCATTTCATGTATTTTTATGCCATCGTCAAATGCAATTATCATACATTCATAAATCACACAATTAGGCATATTATGAGTTTACTTTAAGCTATCCGAACTTGCTTGTCGAAATCTCGTCAAGTACAACCGTGTAGCAATTCATACAACCCATGTAATAGTAATTTAACACCCAGTTCATGTAACAATAATTTGCCATTCAATTTCACATAACACAACAAGCATTACATTTTTCCATATCATACACACCATCCATCAACTTCTCTTAAACATATTAAATCATACAATTTATGTCGTATCAATAGAGAATTACAATTCATGCATGGTATTGTATTATTATTAACACACGAACTTACCTCAGATCCAGAAACAGCAATTTACCATTTTAGTCCATAACCTTGTATTTTCCCGATTTAAGCTCGAATCTTGATTTCCTTGATCTATAATATCACATTTAGCCTACTAATTAGTCACACTATTCATATGGGTCTAAACATCATATTTTTACAAATTTGCATTTTGACCCCTAAACTTTTGCATATTTGCACTTTTCCTCAAGGCTCGGAAATTAAACTTCATCCTATTTTCTTATGTTTTATGACATTCTGATCATTTTTCCCTTCTATGGCAACATCAAATTCTCACTCTAACATGTACTTATGAACATTAGGTATTTTTACCGATTATGACGTTTTACTCGTTTTCACGTAAAATCGCTTAGCAAAAGTTGTTTATCTAACACTCAACACTCATTTTCTACCATTAGACATCAGAATACAAGCATGTAACTCATGGGTAAATTTTTAAACATAGACCCTAGCTCAAATAAATGGTAGAAATGAGTAGATCATGTTACCGGGACTTTAAAAATGTAAAGAACATTAAAAATAGGGTTCGGGATCACTTACAAATTAGCTTCGAAAGTTTGAAAACCCTAGCCATGGTTTTTTTCATGAGACATTCGTCCATGAGGAAGAAGATGAGCAAATTTGGCTTATTTTTGGCTTTTTAATTCATTTAATTACCAATTTACTAAAATGCCCTTAATGAAAAACTTTTAAAAACCTATCATACCATGTCCATTTTTGTCTACAAACTTTAAAATGGTCTAATTACCATTTAAGGACCTTTAACTTAAAAACTCATAACAATTAGACACTTCTAACATGTAGAACTCAACTTTTGGACTTTTTACAATTTAGTCCTTTTGACCAAATTGAGTGCCCAAACGTCGAAATTTTCGAACGAAATTTTCACGAAATCATTCTGTGAAATCGTATACCATAAAAATATAATAAAAATGAAATTTTCCTCATCGAATTTGTGGTTCCGAAACCACTGCTCTGACTAGGCTCAAAATCAGGATGTTACATAGGGTTTGAAGGATTACCAAGCTTGAAGATTTACTTTTGACAGAAAAATCCTCTAATTTCATCAACATGCAAAATGCCTATCCCCCTCCCACAACATTCGAACCAGGCAGTCAAGAAGATGGAGATAACAGACAGAAAAATTAAGGAAGTGTTTTTTTTCATCTTCCGTTTTCCCTATTAAATAAAATAATAATGTCATGTAAAATAATTTAGCCCCTTGTATTCCTTAGCTGGCCATAAACAAATAACATATGTATTTAATTTTTTTTATCTTTTTTCTCTTTATTCACTCTAAGTTCAATGAAAATTATGGTTAAAGGTCATAAAAATAAATTGGGTGTGACAACTCTATCCCTTAAGGAAATTTCGTCCCCGAAATTTTTTTCTTACCAAAAAGATGAGGATATTGCTCCCTCATGGAACTCTCCCTTTCCCAGGTGGCTTCCTCGACCTTGTGATTTCGCCAAAGAACCTTTACAAAAGGAATCTTTTTATTCTGGAGTTCATTCACCTCACTAGCCAGGATTTTTACCAGCTATTCCTCATAAGATAGGTTCGATTCCACTTCTAAGGTCTCTACTTGAACTATATGATCTAGATCAAAATGATACTTCTTCAAAATTGAGACATGAAAGACGTTATGAATCCTTGACAAATCAGGCGGTAGTGCTAACCGATATGCTATAGGTCCCATATATTCTAAGGCTTCATACGATCCAGTGAACCTCAGACTAAGCTTGCCTTTCATCCCGAAGCAAATGATCTTTTTTCTAAGGTGAGACTTTGAAAAACACCTTGTTACCTACGTTGTACGAAACATCCTTTCTTTTTTGATCCGTATGTACCTTTTGTTAGTCTTGGGCAGCTTTTAGATGGTTGCAGATAAGTTGGATCTTTTCCTCCATATCACGAATCAAATCGGGCCCAACGAGCTTACTTTCACTTAATTCCACCTAACATACTAGGGACTTACATCTTCTTCTATACATACCTTCGAAGTGAGACATGCCAAGACTAGAGTTGTAACTATTGTTGTATGCGAACTCCGTTAAGGTTAGATATTTATCCCAGATTGTAATGAAATCAATCACACAACTTCGAAGCATATCTTCTAAGACTTGTATCACTCTTTCAGACAGATCGTTAGATTTAGGGTGAAAAGTTGTGCTAAATTGCAATTTAGTCCTAAGGGATTTTTGTAATTGTCCCCTCCCCCGATATTCCTAAGCCAGCCACAAACTAATACCATACGTATTTTAAATTTTTTTTCTCTTTATTCACTCTAATTTTAATGAAAACTACGGTTAAAGGTCATAAGAATAAATTGAGTGTGACATGTAAAGCATATTTCATATTTTTGGGTATTTCCACAGTATAGAGACATGAAACAAAGGTTGAGAATGTTGAAGACAAGGATTTATATGACACAAATTTAGACATGGGATATTTGACAACAATTCTATTGGAATATCTAATTCAAAAAATTCATTAGTCAGTTTAAGAGTTTTACCTGGACTTTTGACAAGGCCCTGCGGGTCAAATTCTTGGTGATGAATATGGTGGATTCCACTTTCTTGATTTCAGTTTCTTCTTGAGTAAACCAACAATTTATTTGTTTATTCTCTATTCTAATTATTAGACTCTACACATTTAGACTCATTTTTATTAACAACATTAACATCGTTCATTTTTGTGTTGATCATAAATTCACCTTTCACATTATTAGAATCCCTATGTTGTATATTCCTAGTCTTTTCTTGATCAATTATGGAATCTTCCTTGCTATAATTTCCTTCCTGAAGATTAGAATCAAAGTAAGGTTGTGTTTCAGGTTGTGTTTCAACAAAAGTGTATCCATGGTAACAGTCATATTCCTATCAATCGGATCATAACATTTGTAACCCTTTTTTATTAGAAACACAACCAACAAAGACATATTTTTTACTCTATTATCCATTTTACCCTGGTTGTGAAGATGAACAAAGACACTACACCTAAAAACTCAAAGGGGTAAATCTGTAATCAATTTTAGAGTTAGGAAACCTATCTTTAAAAATACTGAATGATTTCTATAGTTTAGAATCTTACTGGGTATTCTATTAATAAAATATGTAGCCGTTAACAAAGCCTGTCCCTAAAGATAACGTGGTACTTGACAAGTGAACATCAAGGCTCTAGTTATTTCCAAAAGATGGTGGTTTTTCTTTTCTACAATCTCATTCTATTGTGGTGTATTTGTACAAGAGCTTTGGTGGACTATTCCATGTTTGGTTAAGAAAACGCCTAATTGGTTACTAAAAAATTCCCCACCATTTTCACTCCGAAATAATTTTTTTCACACCAAATTGTGTTTCTACCATAGAATAAAAAGACTTAAACACATTTTTAACTTCACACTTATCTTTTATTAAAACACATATCCATTTTCCACCATTGTCCACTTGCACTTCCTTATTTATAGTTTCCTTGTATCTTTTCAACATGTATTTACTCGAATTTCTACCACCATATTTTCTCAATTATACTTTCTATATATATTCAACTATTGGTATTTACCTCTTTGTTTGCCAATCTAGGCATATGTATTTATGTACTGCACATATTCTCTTAATAATACTAAGGACTCGAGAGACTTAGCCAGTTCAATCACCATGCACATGAAGTACTTCTTCCAATCTTCTAGGTCAAAGGACCAACTAAACCTATGCTCTCGCACGGCCTATTTTCCTCTAATTCTTGTCGAGCCCTTACCCATGCCTTGTCGACTATCACAGCTACATTTACCGTTTACATCACTTTTAGCGAATACCTCTTTACCCGCTTACCATACTTACACTTTCTCTTAACTCTTCTTCCACCTACGTGCTTTCTCATTCTTGGTGCACTGGTAGTATACCCCACGCTTGTAGTCCTTACAGACTCTATGGGTTGTCATAGCCGAGCTATGGTCTTATACCTTTCTCACATCATTTCTCACATCCCAGAGAACTTACCCCGTGTTTACTATCCCGATAGACTTACATCATGCTTATTGTCTCAGCAGACTTACTCATATCTACTGTCCCGACGAATTATCTCTATTTTATGTTTACTGTCCTAGTATACTATCTATGTTCTATGTTTACTGTCCTAGCGAACTATCTCTGTGGATACCATGGATTCTTTCATCCATGGTCTTACACCGATATTCGCCATCTTAGCGTACTATCTTATGATGCCATGAAGTCTTTCATCCATGGTTTTACTCCTCATACCTGGCTGCCATAGCATATTTCATCTATGGTCTTACACTGTATACCTTATACCGTGTACTATGCTATGATAGCATTTTTAATTCATGGTCTTACGCTAAGTACCTCATACCAAACTACCATATCGTCTTTCATCTATGGTCTAATGTTATATACTATCATCATGGTGTCACCTTGAAGGTCCAATCAATACCACCGTCGCGGTAAATACTATTCCATGATTTTCATTTCCTGAATCCTTCTCTCATTACCTCCTTTATAACACCTAACCTTGATGCTCGAACACTGTAGTGTTCCCTCTGCAAGGCCCAGAGTTTTGCCCAAGGCGGTAACTAACAGGTTCATTCCCCATTTCCCATCTTAACTTTATCTATCCCATGAAGGTTTTTCCCAAAATCATGCAATGCATACACGTATCATCATATCTCATGTTTATGCAAACATGGCATACTTAAACAGCATAGACCATAATAGCAAGCTTAGAGGTTGGAACTCACTTGAAGCTTCATCGTTTCCACAGCTTAGCTTCCTCAAATGCTAAAGCTTCCATTCTTCTGGAAGCTAAGCATTTCAAGCAAAAACCTACTAGTTAAACTTGCACTTCATCTTAAAATCTTAAACTTTTCTAACATGTAGAACCCTTAAAGCAATTATGAAGATCCATAACCTCATTTCTTAACTTTTACGTACACAGAAAGGTTAAGAATCTTAACTAGTTGCTGGTTTCCATACTTTTCCATTTCCATCCTCATGAATTCTGCTCCATGCAGAACTTTCCATGGTCATTCCTTCTTTAAGCTACAAAGAAGAGAGAAAATGAAACATAATCGGGAAGAAAAATCATTCCTGGGAGCCATCTCCTAGCCATTTATAGTTATTCCTGCACTATTACCAACCTTATGAGAATCATCCATAACTAATTATTATGTCTCCCACTAAGTAACCAACTAGTTCCATTCTAACCATACCAAGTTTGGTTTTCAACCATGTCCAATTTAGTTTCTAGTTTTCCTGTTTCTTTCACTAGAGGCCGCCAACTTGTGGTCTTTTTCGATTTACTCCTCCAATTATTCTCAATTTCTAGGTTAATTGGGAATCGGATGTTACACAAAAATTTAAGGATTGAGATAGTTAGAGATAGATATGAGATTACAAGTTACATTTGGCACATGTAAAACATCATGTAAAACCAAAGAAGGTGAAACTTTGATAGTCCATTTCCCGGCTATTGCCGAGAATGACCTATTTGTAACTTTAATTTTTTTCCCATACAAGGTGTGTAATTTGAGAAAAGGAAAGGACTACTAGTCATGTGATCACTAGCTCTAAAATTAACGATCCACGAGCTTATTTTACAAGGCTTGACACTAAAAAGAAACTAAAGAATCAATACCTAATTGGACAAATGAGCAAGATGGATTATTAGATGAGTTAGAAATAGAAGAATTCATCCGAAACTGTGGTAATTAAAAAAGCTTGTATTGATGCTCTAGTTGTTCCTCAGTGAATGGAGACCCTTCTAGAGAATTTTGCTGCTCATGATTCTCATTGGTTGTTTGGAAAGCTCTGTTATCCCCAAATTGTGAACCACGACTAATTCCACTCTTCTTTCTCTTATTCGTCAATTTTCCATAGAGCTTCCAGCACGTTTCTTGAGTACGCCAATATTTTTTGCAGTGGTCGCACCAAGGTTTCTTCTTTTTTTCACTGTCATCATTTTTAATAGTCATAAGATTATCATCATTAACTTTAAATCATGACCTTAACATTACTTTTCTCCTAGTCTCCTCTTTTCTAACTTCAGAAAAAATCTCACGGAGTGTTAGAAGCTATTTTTCCCTAGGATATGAGATCTCACTTTATCAAATTCTCTATTTAAATTAGCCAGAAATAAATAAGTTCACTCGTTCTCTTCTTTTTTTTATAGCTTTTACACTTTCTCCAGGACACTCTCATTCATCATTATAACATTGATCTAGTTCTTGCCAAAGAGACATCACCTCATTATAATAAAGAGTAACCTCATTTTCCCCTTACCTTGCCTTCCAGAGTTTTATTTTTAACTCAAAGGTTTGTGAAGCATTTTCTAAATCTGAATAGGTGCCTTTCACAATGTCTCAAACATCTTTAATAGTCGAGAGAAAAAAAAAGTTTTACCTATGAATGCTTCAATGGAATTAATAAGTCATGCAATTATCATAAAACTTTTTTACCTCGACATGCTCATCCTTGGATCGCCCACCTGCGGTTGCTTGACTTCGTCAATTAAATAACCCAGCTTGCCTCACCCACCAATTGCTAACTTTACTGACTGCAACCATTCGAGGTAATTTTTTTCATTCAACTTGTGAGATGTCAACTGAAATGAGAGGTGAGACGCGTTTGCCCCTTGAGTCATTGCACTCTCGGTAATGGTTCCGACGATAGAGCTTTCTACCTAAATTTGATTGTTGGATCTCTTATCTCCAGTGAATGTTGTTTTAACCATGGTGCTATTGGAGATTTAACTTAGCTCTAATACCATAAAAGTTTTCAAGAGTCCATATTCAATAAAACTGTTCTATTTTTATTATTAAAGAACTGAGTTTAAATAGAAAAAAAATTCATAACATAGCTGTGAAAATAGTTCTCTTATTCTAGTAAACTATTAAAAGATAATAAAAAAATGTCTTCCTAAAAAATCTCAGTTGATTATTCTAGGATTATCTACCCAAATAACTTAAAAATTATTCCAAAAAATATGAGTTTAGCATATATTTTGATAAAAGGACAACTTCATTTGTTATGTCTTTTATCATTTATGTAGACCATTTTAGTTTCTCTGATCGCTTTGAAGCTTAATTGTGACTAATAAACCATGTTGTAAACTATAGAATAATTATTGCCCGGACAAAATCACACAAATGGTAAAATTTTAATATCATGTCTATATGTATTGCTAATGCATATATTTATTTACAGATCTAAATGGCTTTCAAAACTTGATAGTTTGGAAACTTTTGATTTAAGTGGAACCAAAATAAACCAAAATAAAGAAGAAGTTACATTTGGGTGGCCTTTCATCTTTAACAACTTTAATTCTTGCACTAAATAATTTAGAAGGAACTATTGATGGTTGAGATAAGATTCCTTTACTTTCTTTAAGTAATTAATCAAACAAATTTAAGTATAATAAAATTTAATTGGATTTAAACATAATTGTCAAATTTGAAGAAGTTGGATTTAAGTGGTAATCAAATTGAGAATGTGCATTGTGCATATATTTACATCCATTCGATTACATTTCTAAGTTTTTTGATGTATTAAATTCTATTATCTCGTGTTCTGAAGCTGAAGTTAAGTTCAAGATAGTTAATATTGCATCGGTGAATGCATCGTTTTTCTATTGGAATCGATACATAACGATACCAATCTGTTTTGATGTATGATTTTGGATTTACTGATTTTTTTAAATATACATTCAATATATGTATATAAAAATATTTACAAATATCAAATAAATGATACTGAATAAATTTTAAATATAAAATGTTCATCAATTATATAAAATACTCATAAATAAACTTCACAAATAAAAATAAATCATTGAACAAAACCAAAATTAACCAGAAAAAATTTAAAAGGTGGGGATTTTTTTGATAAAAGAAGCTAAAGGTGGGTAGGGATTTTTTTTTTTTTGATAATAAAGTGAGTGGTTTTTTTTATATTTTAATTTTTATATTTTGAATGTGATAAGTATGTCCCCAAAAAAATTTTAAAATTTAAATGTTTTTTTTTATTGGTCAATACATTCTAATTAAGTCTGTACCATAATAGTAAATAGTTAAAATTTTATATTTTTTAATATTATTCATACACCACTCATTGTATCATGTTTTAGTTAATGTGATCGGAATTGACCGAAACGAACTGATTACTTGTGTGAAAAAGAATATTGCTTATTCTATTTTAATACTAAAACAATGTGCATCAACTAATATGATTAGAAGAGGTGGGAAACCAACTTTTATGCAGACAATGAAAGACAAGCGAGCATAACCAATTTAGAAGAAATTAATATAAATTAATGAAATGTAATAGGCCATGCATTCCATCTCTTGTACGTGGTTTTAGGTGAAATCAAAAGCATAGCAGACAATTAGCAAGATGTTGGGTTGAGAATTTTATGAGATTGGCTGTGTAGATACAAATTCTTTTTTATTCTCTATTCTGAAATTTGGAGACAATAGTGGTCACAAGCAAGCAATGGCATTTATATTTGGCTTTGCATTTATTTTCCTTCTTCCACTGCTAACCCAACAATATGTTGAGTTGCCAATTTCTTTTTTTCCTTTTTTTAATCACTAAAGTTTGTCGGTGGGTGGTGACTTCTTTAAAATTTATTACTGAAATTGGTTGTGAGGATTTTTATTATGAAAGAATTCATTAAAAAGAAGTTGGCACATAACCTTTGCCTTACTTCAGTTCTCTTTTAAATATTAATGAAATTATACACATAACATTTCAATTATGATGTCACACAAAATACGTTAAAAATTGGTATCTAATCAAACTATTATTTTATTGACTTCATTCCATTATAATTTTATTTTACTCTTACAGAATAATCAATTTATTATAGTTTTATTCTATTACAACGAACTAAATGTGACAATTGGTACTTATATGAACATGGTAGTTAACTTTTAACTTTTTTTAAGTACTATAAATACAATATAATCAAAATACAATACAAACACATATTCGAGTAATTGTAAGTATCAAATTATTACAGCACAAATAAATTGTTCAAGTAATTGCACAATAAAATCAAATTATTATAGTACAAATAAACTAAGAAATAGTAAAATTCTTATAAAAACTAAAACCAACAAATTGAACTAACTAAACTAAAATACGGTAACTTTACAAGATATACTTTACACTTTATGAGCCTTAAACCAAGATACTCAAGATTCAAAATACCGTTAAAGCTTAGCTTAAATTTTGACTTTCTAACTAATAAATGGATGAGTGGTAAAATAATTTAAAAGAATATAAATCATGAATATGACTTAAAATAAAACTCAAAAAAACAAGTTATAAGTTGTCAACAGGGGTGGTGGGAGGGACGGACTCACCCCTCTAAAAAAAAATTGGAAAATCGAATTTTTTTTCTCTTTAAAATGTATAAATATAAATTAATAATGATAAATTTATGTTTTGATGTTTTTGAAATAATAAATTTTAATTTAATTTTTAAAAAAAATATAAAAATATTAAGTAATATAATAATAAAATTTCATTTTAACTTGTATAGAAATTTATAACTTATTTTCTGTCCCAAAAAAATTTTCTTGCTCCAGGTAACCAATGAATTTACTCATGATCAGTTATGGGCTCGGGCTCGAAATCCTTTTAAGGAATGCGGGCATTGATTAAAAAACCGAACTTAAAAATGGAAAATGAATTATTTTTTATTTAAACGGACAAGAAGGATAAAAAAAAAAAAAAAAAAAAAAAAAGGGGGCTTATCTACAATCTACATCCCAAGTACTAAAGCTCAAGCAAGAAGCGAGCTTTGCACCTACAGGAAAACAGCCACAAAGATAAAGCTGAATTCCAAGAAGCAAAGATGTTGAGCGTCTCAATTGCTTCCCCAGCTACGTTAACTCTCCCTCCAAAACCCAAATCCTCAATTCCCAAAACTTCCTTCACCGGCGTTAGAATCCAGCACTTATGTCCCCAACGGTTGCCTTCTCAGGCCACCTACTTTCGGCAACCGTCACCTTCGTCCTCCGTGGTCATGATGGCTAAGAGAGAAGAAGAAATGAAGGAAATAAGAGCCAAAACCACTGAGGAAATCAACGATGAAGTGGTTGAGTTAAAAGGTGAGCTTTTGATGCTTCGTCTCCAGAAATCGGTTCGTAATGAGTTCAAGTCTAGCGAGTTTGGGCGAATGCGCAAAAGGGTATATTCTTTTTTCCCCCCACATTTTCTTGTTTTAAATAATCTTCTCTTAATTGAATTTCAAATGGGATTTCAGAATCTGGATATTACTATGGTTTTATTTTAAGATATGGAGAATCAAATGAAGGGATATTTCAATTCACATTGAGCTAGAATGTCACGAGTTTCTATAGATAGGGGCTGAGAACAGAAATGTTATTTTTTTAGGATTATTATCCTTGTGATTCAAGTTGCCGAAAATCTAAACTTTGATTGGAAGATGGAAGTGAGAATGATAGCTATATTTTGTTTAGTAGATAACCAATAACTCTAATATAATCACAATTCACTAAAGGTAAAACATTTTATGGAGTAGTGTTGTCAAAGCAGTGCATTTTCGTTTCTAATTGTAATCCAAAGCAGCTTAACAGAATGATGGAATATGGTGAAGTTTTTATGTTATTAATACATAACCATGGTCAAGTTATCTTTTTCGGATTTGCATGTGTTGTATGTGTTTATTCGTTCATCATCCTTTTTATTATTCAATTTGGCCAGTTATAAAAGCTTTGCATATTTTATTAAGTAGGTTGATAAGTCAACTGCTTTGCTTTTGTTTTTCCTCTGAAATTTTGGGTGCCTTTCTTTGGCATACGTTGTGTACAAAATTGGTAAAATGGCACTGGGATTGGTCCTCTTATGAAATGAAGAAGGAAGACTAGGGTGTAGGGCTTGGGGTAATAAAACCTTTATCTGAAATCTCAATGAAGTGTTCTACTAGTCTTGTGAAACCAGGCCTTGTTGGAAAAAAGGGGGGGAGGGGAGGAGGAGGATAGGCTATGCAAGTGGTGGCTTTGGTAGCCTGTCCTTGAGGAATTTGTTACTTCTAGCTGGTTTTCTACTTCTGTCATCTTTGTTTCCCGTCAAAGCGGAAGAATTTCAATGTCAAGAGAGTAAGAGGAAAGTCAATGAGGACTTAGATTGAAACGTATAAAAGGACCTAGTTTTAGTGAGTTTGCAGAGGTTATGGCCTTAATTTTCATTTCTAGTTGGACCTGCATGGTGGGAAAATTGGTTGACAAAATGGCCAACTGAAGTTTCGTGGTTTTATTTGGATTACAGTTAATCAATTGCTTTTTGAAGTGACACTTAGTGCACTAACATTGTCTACTGGGTAGATACAAATGGACTGTCATCCTTGCCAGATATTTTGATTTTGCCATTTTCTTTCTATGCCCGGGGCTTGGGGCTCTGACTCTTCAGGGTCAAAAACAGTATATTTAAATATTGAGTGGAAGTTTTCACCAAAATATATATATATTGAGTGGAAGCAGAAAGTAGTGAACGGTATGGTACTTTGGCAATCAATTACCGAGATCATTGTTTGGTAAATTTGGAGCACTATTTGGACTTAATGGCAGAGATCCTTTGTCATTGTCTTTTATGGGTATACTTAATATATTTAACAATGATCTTATTATCTTTATAGCATTATTTGAAGAGCAGATATGATGGTAGAGTAAAACCATTTAATGGTAACCTTAAACTCTTTAAATTATAACACAGGAATATGACTTTGCCTCAGCTTCATGTTACCTGAAATTAAACTGTGTTGATATACTAGTAGTCTAGTAGTAGCCATTTGGTTGTGTTTTGATTTAACTTATAGGCAGTTGCAAGATAACAAAGGCAAAACCGAAGTCATTTGAGCATGGCTAAGAATTGGTCTGTGATAGGAGGATGTGTTTCTTTTAAAGTTTACTGGTGAAGAATAAACATGCTGTAGATCCGATATTGACAAGATAAGCTTCTGCTGACCATAGTTGAACGTGCTTCCTTTGTTTGCATGTTTATTATTATTCTATAATTTTAAAAGTTTATTTTGGTTGTGAGATACCGAGGTGGTTCTAGGACTTCTTCATCTGTTAAAACTGCTTTCGTCTAAAAATTTCACAGTTAACGTTATGACCCTATGCTTGTTCTGTCGAATTGATCAAATTCATGAGGCTTTGGGAAACAAATTTCAATTTTCTTTGATGTAAGGCTGATGTCTTAGTTCCTTTGACATGTTATTGGTATTGTTTGAGTTTTTGCTAGGTAATCTATGTTTTATTTCTATATCCAAAGAAAGCAGAAAAGTTTCTCCCACGAAGTTTGCGAGCTGGGAAAGCACCCAGAAACAGTTCTATTTTGTCTGATTATTCACTACTCGAACTTTAGTCATACATTATCGATCTCTTTTGTGAAGATTAAGGGTACTTCTACAATGTATATAAGCTTTTAGTATGATATTATTATAACGAAGAAAGCATTCTCCTTTTATAGATTGCTCGCATGCTTACTGTTAAACGGGAAAGAGAGCTCGAAGAGGGCATCAACAAGCGATTGTCAAGAAAGCTCGATCGGCAATGGAAGAAAAGCATTGTTGTGAAACCACCTCCATCTTTGATCAAGTTGAGAGAGCAAGAGGCAGCAGAAGAAGCTGAGAAATCAGCTGCTTGAGTGATCCAGTGTTGGATACTTTCACATTTTCATGGCTTTGAGAAGTGCTCTTTTAAGTTGTTGCCGTTTCTATTTCAGACCCATTTTGTGCATAATGTTTTGGTGTTAAAGTTAAAGCTAGGATTCCTTCAATGTTTTGTTTTTAACCTCAACTTTCTTTCTCTCTTGGGGAAACACTTGACAAAATTCAATTTTACCATTTCTGGTTTTTACTAAGCTTTCGACAAAGCTTGTGACAAGGGTTGGGATAACATCATTTTATTCTTACACAGTAGAATCTATTTCAGATATTACACACACTCATATATATATATATATATATATATATATTATTGTAGGATGACTTTATATAATTTACAGAAAGAAAAGGAAAGCTTTTAAGTAATTAAAACTTTTTTTTTTTTGGGGGGGGGGGTGGGGGGGTGGCGGGGGATGGGGGTTAACAAGTGATGTTAAATGAAATTTATGTTTAATGCATTGTTTGACTAGAGTGTGTATTGCGTGGAATGGATATTGGAATGAGATTTAATGTTGGATATAGTGATATTGTACTAATAAGAGGTTTAAAATTTGGAGATAATATTATTAGGAGTGAAAGTTACGAATTCTAGAAATGGATTATAAAATGGATATGTATAATATAATATATATATATATATTTTTTAGTTGCTTCAAATCTAAACTGGTATGAGGTGAAATAATACAAGCATGTTCACTTTGGCAGGATGTAACACTCCTTACCTGCATTCAACGCCAAAACAGGGTACGAGGCATTATTGGACTTATCACACGAACAAACATTCATTTTAGAGCCATAAATTTTCATCCAAATTAAAACTTTTCACGTTCAATCATAAAGTCCCTAATACGAGCCTACAAGGCCCAAAACACGCTTTGGAAGTAATTCGGGACTAAACCGACAACCTAAAAAAATTTTGCCCTAAACAAGAGGCACACGCTTGTGTGGATTTGGGACATGCCTGTATGGGCAGGTCGTGTGGTCACACACACTCATGTCCCGAACCCTTGTAACTCTCTATTTGTCAACCAAGAACAAATTGAAGACACACGGCCAAGCCAAATGCTCGTGTGCTAGGCCATGTGGTCGATTTAAAATTTATGATTTTTCAGTAAATAGGTGCAGACTTCACACGCCCGGGACACCCGACCGTGTCCAAGGCCGTGGCACTCACACGGCTGAGACACACGGCTATGTATATGCTCGTGTGTTCAATTCTGAGCATTTTGTTTCTCAAAATTTAGGTGCGGGGGACACACGGCCTAAACATATGCCCGTGGGGCAAGCCGTGTGTCACACACGACCTAGACACACGCCCGTGTGTCTACCCATGTGGACAAAAATAAGGCTATTTTACCAAGCCATTTTGCCACCCTCTAATGCACACACCTACACAACATAACAGAGCACTAATTCAAGCATACACCTACAACCAAATCAGCCACAACCAAGATATCAACACATCATTCACATACTACCATTTATCATACACAACATCACATACTTATCAACTCAAATCATGTAAACTCCCATATTCATGAAAGACATCATCATATAAATTGCTTATACTAATAGTAGCTAATTTCAAATGGCCTTATACAAAATGAGCTTTCAACCAATATAAGCCAACACATTTAGCCAAATCAATTACGACACATAACAAAATAACCAAGTCCCATATACATCCCATAACTCAAAATGTTGAAATCATTGGTACCAAAATAATTTTTGATAGTATGAGTGGATCTACGACAGTCTTCAATCCCCGAGCTAGGTTGGTGACACTATAAGACAAGGGAAAGGAAGGGGAGTAAGCTATATAGCTTAGTGAGTTCCTATGCAAATAATAAGCATCATAACTACACATTTAACATGCAATTAACATAATGAAAATTGGCATGAATGTTATTAAAATCCCAAAATTATAACTTACTCAATCATAATCCTACCAAGAGTTCATCACATATCGAGCTTATTACTTATGAGTTTTACGTACATACCTGAACCAACTCGCAACATAACCATATCCTTTCACAACTTTGACATTCCCGTTGAACACTTGAAATATTAACGGATACTCGAAAATTTTGCACATAAGCAGCATATATGTAGCTAAAGCTACCTCACATCTCATAATACATATATGCTCGTTTTTGAGCTATTCACGAGCATGCTCATACAAGCTGTTAGTCGAGACGTAGCTACACAATGCTACTCACACAAGCTGTTAGGTATCCGCAACACATGCTGGACTACCCAGCCACTGGTAGGACGTACGAGACCAGCACCCGGATTACATAATCGCATATACACATGGGTTCCTAGTGACATGTCACTCGTATCCTATTCTATTCCTAAGGTTCAACCGGGATTTCTCGCTTGTCAAAACTTTGTTGAATACATCCAAAGAGTCAATCACAATTCATACAATATTAAAGCATTTAAAACATAAATATAACAATGCATTATTTACATACGAACTTACCTCGGTACAAAAATAGTAGAATTTGACCTAATCATCAAACACTTTGTTTTTTCCTCGATATAGGTCCGAACCTCTTTTTTCTTGATCTATAATGAAAATTTTAACTAATTTAATACTCGCATGATTCAATTTAGCCCAAAAATCATACTATAGAAAAATTACATTTTTGCCCCTAATGTTTCACATTTTTACGATTTAGTCCCTAGGCTCGTAAAATGAAATGTATTCAATTTCTTCAAAAACTAAGCCTAGATGAACCATTTCCATACTTATACCAGCCCACGTTTTCCACTTAATCACACTTTTACTACTTATTTTATAACTTTTACAAATAGGTCCTTTTTTACATTTTTACCAAAAATCACTTAGCAAAAGTTGTTTATCTAACACCAAACATACATTTTCTACCATTAGACATCAAAATACACAAATATCTATCATGGGTAGGAATTTAGACTTTTATTATTTCTTAAATTAGTGGTAGAAATAGATAGATCGGATTACAACAACTTCAAAAATGTAAAGAACATTAAAACGGGGGAAGAACGGACTTACAATCAATCTTAGAAGTGGCCAAACCCTAGCTATAGCTTCCCCTTCTAAAATTCAGCTATGGTGAGGAAGATGGACAAATACTTTGGCTTGATTTTTGCTTTTTAATTCATTTAATTACCAAATGACCAAAATACTCTTTTCTTAAAACACTAAAATTCTCTTACTTCATGTCCATTTTTGTCCACTAACTTAACAAATGGTCTAATTACCATCTAAGGACCTCTAATTTAAAATCTCGTAGCAAATAAACACCTTTAGCATATAAAACTCAAGTTTTGCACTTTTTACAATTTAGTCCTTTTTGCTAAATTGAGTGCTCAAACGTCAAAATTTTTGAACGAAATTTTCACAGAATCATTCCATAAAACTGTAGATGATAAAAATATAAGAAAATAAATTTTTTTGTGTCGAATTTGTGGTTCCAAAACCACTGTTCCGACTAGACCCAAAATCGGGCTGTTACACAGGAGCTTATTGTTTGAGATGTACAAAACCCGAAAGTAGAACTCTTCGAACAATCCTTATGAGATTGGCATGAATTATTATGGAAAATTTTTAATAATTACGTAAATTATTTGACAAGCTTATTTTATGCTTGTTAAATTAATTTTTAATAACCATATTTTATGCTTATTAAAATAAATTTTTTTTTAAAAATGTAATTGAAATTGTATAATATCATATCTAAAAAGTACAGAGTTGTAGAGATTTTGTACTACTTGAAATAAGGGCAGTTTTTCCATCTTTGAATCATCCCTAAACTTGTCATATTCTTCGTAAGGTTACTTTTCCCTCTCCTTATTTGTAATATCTCACTTATATTTTTTGCAGTGAAATATATTTGGTATTGTCCAAGGATGTAAGCGTAATTTGCCAAACCTCGTTAAATTTTTGGTGTTCTTTATTTTTTTTATCTTTCAATATTTTGCAGGATATAATTGTAGTGAAATGTTGTGTTATTAAATTACATTGTAGAGAGATTTTATCTAGGAGGTTGGGTTTTAAGTGGGCCCGTTTGTGACCCCTCCAATCTTTCTTGGGAATTGAACCTAATATGGTTTTCTAGTACAATAATTTACTCTATTTTCCCCTATTGGCACAACAAGTGGTATCAAAGTCGAAGGTTATTCGAAGTATGCTCTGTGGTTGCAGTTTAAACTGATCTTCCACAATAGAAAAGATTCCCTTGGGCATATTGAAATATTATGGCTGAAATGGTAGACATTTCAAGAGGATCCACATCATGTCAGTATGTGGCAAAGTGAGGTTCTAGATGCTCTCTTTCAGCAAGATCTAGACATTACCATTTGAAAAGAAACTATGAGAAAGATTGGAAGACTATAAATCTTTTGGCATGTGGTACAATTCGATCGTGTCTTTCTTGAGAGCAGAGGTATGCTTTCTCAAAGAAGACTTCTACAAATAAGTTGTGGTTGGAATTAGAAGAAGAATTTTTGAAGAAAAATAGTCAAAATAAGCTCCACATGAAGAAAAAGTTGTTTCGCTTCACTTAATTTTTCATGAGTTACAACCTCTCTAATTCGTTTTGACGAGAAGCACATTTCCATTGCTCAAGTAGTAATGGTAAGACGGAATTTTAATTTCGTTATTTTTAATTAAGTTAAATTTAAAGTTTTTTTAATATTAGAGAAAACGCGGCTAGCTAGGCGCGCTTTCTTGTCATGTCAGCAGGGAAGCTCGCTCAACTCAGTGTGCTTTTTCTAACATTTTTCTTCTACTACAGGTTAAAAGTACTTGACCTGTTGTATTTTTTAGTCAACTGTAAGCCTATTTTGAATATATTCGTTGAACACACTAGTCCTGCGATGCGTTTTCGACCGCGTGAAATTTCTTCTTTGCAATCCAACACTCCCCCCACGCCTATAAAAGGGGTCTCCCACTCAATGCTTTATCATCCCTCAAACAACTTCTCCCTAAGCCTCTCCATTCTTTCACTATAAAACATTTCTTGGTCTTAAAAATTTAGGTCGCTAAAAATATTTGGTTCATATTTGAGGTATTCTTGAGTCATCAGTGATGCGATATCGCTCCGAGCCGTACACATTTCATATATTGTGCCGAGATGGGACCATTACCTCCGAAGCCTATCTTGGGAAAATTGAGTTCTGGGGTGATTTTGCTTTGTACGGTTATGGATAGAAGTCTACGTGGAGGACTTAATTGACATCTTCGAGGTATAAAGGGAGAGCCATTTGACGGTTGTTACGCGGCCACGAGCTCAAACTTTTCGGATGCCCGAAAATGTTGCATTATAAATACCATACAAAAGTTTGAAGGCATAATCATAGAGAAAAACTGTAGGGCTTTCCGCTATAATTGGCGTATTATTTTTCTCCATTTGCAAACAACAGGTACTTTTAACCTTCCTTCTTATCCGAAGGCCGACACCATCGTGGATGCAAGAGGACTCTTAAGTGGGGAGTGGTTGTTTCGATGGAGTAAATGTGATGCTCTTTTCGAGCCGACGACAATTGCTTTTATTAAATAATCCATCAATGACTACAACTATTGTCGTGCCAACTCGAGTTTGACTTCTACTTCCACCGAAACACCTGCTCTCCCCTTGAGAGTCCTTTTCTTTTCACCTCGGTGTCAACCTTTGGATAAGAATGGTAGGTTAAAGATACCAATTGCTCGGAAATAGAGAAAAAAATTACATTGATTATATTGAAAATCCCTCCGTTTTTCCTTATGATTATGACCTCAATATTATGTATAGTATATAAGACATTATTTACGGGGTATCCAAAAAGCTTGAACTTGTGTTTGCGTAACGGCCGTCAACTGGCCCCCGATTATACTTGAACCCGTGATCGCATCACGGTCGCCAACTAGGATATTCACCTAGACTTTGACACCTGATTGTATCAAGCACTGTCACCCCAAATCATGATTTCCCCAAGATGGGTTTCTAAGGTGATGATTCTATCCCACCATGACATATGAAATGTATATGTTATGAGACGCATTATCACATTCCCAACTCCTCAAAATTACCTATGAAATTCTATAATTCCAATAGAAATCCCAAAACCCTCTTAAAAAACCTTAAACCCTCAAACTTTAAACCTAAAAATATTAAAAACCCAACCCTTAGGAGAGAGAAATGGAAAGCACGTCTAATTGAGTATGCTTTTTATTTCTCTATCTAAAAATGACCTATTTCCCTAATTTAAAAAAAACCTAAAACACTGAAAACATTTTTTAAAAAAATTTGATTTTAAATTTAGTTATAATCCTATTTCAATATATATTAAAAAAAACACTTCCAAAACATTAAAAAAATGTTATTATTATTAGGGTTCATAAAACATTTTCAAAATCAATACATATGCATTAATCATAGCACAAAATAGTAAATACCAATATTCTAAAAAATAAAAAAGTATATATATTATTTTTACTTTTTAATAAATAAATAAATAAATAAAATATTTTACGGTCAGATAATGAAAAACTCGTTGAATCTATACAGGTTATTTGAAATATAAGAAAAAAACCGAATGCCCGGGAAAATTTCATAATCAACACTCTTTTTCTTCAACTAGAAACTAGATCTTTTGTTTTGTCCTTGCTAATTTGCAGTTGCTGCAATTAAAAAGAAGAAATAGGGAAAAAAATAATCTCAAAATCAGCATGGAAGAAGACAGCCCACACACCAATCTCCCAACTAAAACCCTAGATCTCGACGCCGATTTACAGAAAAAGCACCAAGCCATGCTCGACCGCCTCTCCAATCGCCACCAAGCTCGTTTAGACACCTCACTTGCTCGCCGATCCGACTCAGCCAACCCCTCCGAGTCCACCTCCTCCTTTCTCTCCCGATTCTCCGCCTCCAAGCAATCCATTGATTCCCAACTCGCCGACTCCCGTCTCATTGCTACATCGGATCCATCTCGCCTCAGATCTCATTTCGCCAATATCTCCTCCTCCATCTCGGACCTCGAGAAACTCGTCGCCGAGAATTCTTATTTCCTTCCTTCTTATGAAGTCCGCTCTTCTCTCAAAACCATCTCCGATTTAAAGCAAAATTTGGAGATCTTAAACTCCGAATTGATCCCCAAAAAGAAATTCTCCTTCAAAAACAAAGCCACAGCGAAAAAGGAACTCCCCAAAGAACCTGAACGTATAAAACCCGACACCGTATCGGTGTTCAATTTCAAACTCCCTAATTCCCCAGGGTTTAGAAATAAATCAAACGAAACCCTAGTGAAGAAATTACGGGGGACAGAGATAGGGGAGTTTACGCTATCTGATCTGGAATCTTGTGAGGTAAGATTAATCGGCTGCTGCAATGCGGTTTTTATGAACAGGTTGAAGAACTGCAAGGTTTATATGGGGCCTGTAATTGGGTCTATTTTGATAGAGGAAGTGGAAGGCTGTGTTTTCGTATTGGCGTCGCATCAGATAAGGATTCATTTGGCGAAAAGTTGTGACTTTTATTTGAGAGTGAGGAGTAGGCCAATAATTGAGGACAGCAATGTTGTGAGGTTCGCTCCGTACTGTTTGGATTATGAAGGGATCGAGATGGATTTGGAGAAGGCAGGGTTGAGTGAAGAGACGGGGAATTGGGGGAATGTTGATGATTTTAAGTGGTTGCGAGCTGTGCAGTCGCCGAATTGGTGTGTTTTACCGGAGAATGAGAGGGTTGGGAAGGTTCGGACTGAGGATATTGGGAGCTAAAGCGAAGGTAGCTAAAGCTTGTATTTGTAATGAGAGTCTTCGAATTATTTGAGTTAATATGGTCATGTTTGAACTTATGTTTGTTATCTCAGATTTTTTTTTTTTCGAAATAGAATGGGAAATGAAGTGGCAAGGGAGCACTTTATATATTTCAAAAAGTGCTCTAGTTACGTCATTCTTCTTCTTTTCAGTTTTTAATTACAAGCTTTTCAATTATTTTGTCAGACTCATGGCAAATGAAAGCTGATGGCAATCTTTTCTGCTTTGTTTAGTTGTGGTTTCATGTGTGCCTGCAGTTCAGGTTATTTACTTCATATACATTTTGTAGTCTTTTGAATCTTTTATAGAACATATTTTGCGTTGAACCCTGATTAAAAAAGTAGAATCTATTTGTTTGTTGAACTTTACCTGTGTGGCTGGTTTGTTTGTCCCACTCAATTTTCCGCATTTTCCACGCAAAGTGCACTACGAATACTGTTTATTTTGGAAGTGTCAATTAAAAATATATTGAGATTAGATGAGGGCAATCATAAATATGATGATGGGTTCTGGGTTTAGTTGGATTGAGCTGAAATATGTAGCCAATTTCTATTCTATGGCTGCAAAGATGCTTTCCGGAGTTGGCTGTTGGAGCTTTAAGCGTCTCCTTCTTATCTTTTGGGTTGAATGAATTGGCCTGACAACTTAAAGTACGATTGCTTGAGTTCTCATTTTAGTATCTTTGCTGTTTTTTATTTCCTCCCCTGAAATTTTCATTTCAAATGGGGAGCTCAGGTATTCATTTTTATTTATTTTTTCTTTTCTATATTATTCCTTCTTTCCCTCACTTTGTTTCCCAGTTTCCCGAGCAGTTCCAGAACTTTGAAGCAGAGGCGCAATGCTGCATTTTGCAAATGAGGACAGGCATGTGTCTGATTGATCCTGGGGTTTGACTGTAGTAAAAATGAAAATGTACTTATCCCATTGAACTTGATGGGGTCGAAATAGTTTAAATTGTTCCGAATAGAACTTCCTTAGGCTGCCTATCTCATTTTCCAAGTTTATGTTGTGGGAACTTTTGGAGCTTCTCTTCTTTTATCTACCATTTACGGATCCTAGCTCAAGCAAATTCTCAGTTTATTACCAACTTCTTATATCGGACCGTGATTTCATGGCCACTTCTCTGCCCGAGTGACATTTGGTAAAGTAGACCTGAGGGATGCTTGGTTTTGCCAGCGTCTGGGTGGAGTTTGAAAATACGTTATCTAGATGTATACAAAGACATCTTACGTTTGACTAAGATTCTCTTGTACTTTATCGTAGCTACTCAGATTTCATGAACCAACTCTCCCGTTCTTTCAGTTTCCATAACCAGTCCCTGCTTGAAAAATTATTTATGTGCTTCCCATATAATTAATTCCAACTTCTTCAATCTTATTGCCTTATAATGCTTTCTCGAATTTAAGGTGGTCTGGAGACAGTTTGGCAGACTACAATTTTTTGAGGTATGTTTTACTTCTCTTCATTTTGTTGTAGTTCAAACCATTGAATTGTTTGCTAGCTTAGTTTACTGTGCAAGTAATTCTTATGATGAAATGTCACCAAATCAACGGGGCTCTTAGTATTAACCTGTCATTTGCATGGGTCTTCTGAATATTTGGATTTGATGTAAAATTGAAGATATAATCATATTTGCCAACAAGTTCTCTGTTTCATAATTAACTTATCCATATGCTAGGCCTTAGGACCTGGGCTGGTGTTAAATCCCATATAAATTAAGTTTGGGTGTGGGCCATCTGCCTCTAGCTAGTTTAGTGGAATAAGTCAAATGGGGTTAATTAAGTTAAATCATATCTGGCTATTAATAAGAGCTAGGCCCAGGATGGGATGACTTCCAGGATTTCTTCCCTAAAGCTAAGTTATGATTAGAAAGTGATGAGGGAAAAGTTACTACAAAGAGAAACTACAGATTTCTAATTAAAGTCACTTGTCAAATTAGTAAAATCTTACTCTATCTAGGAAATGAATTAGCAGGTACTATAAACTAGCAAATCAATTTACTTTATATTGTTCTAAAATGATCAGATAAAATTAAATTGTAAATATGTAAACAGACGACATATACAGAAAATTATAATTAACCAGTAGACCTTGTGGAGTATGAATAACCCCTTGAACATAATAATGACTTTTTGTTTAGAGTGTCTATATATATATACACATTCATGTCACTATGATTGTATTATACTAAGCAAGTTTTGTTATTATTTTGCATTAAATGAACTTGGTTGCGTATATTGCTGCTCTGCTCTCACTAGGTAATATATATGCCAGATAGCAATTAATCTGTTGACAAGCTTTTTGAACAATACATGATATCTTATTAGATATTATAGAAGAAGTGGAATTTTCGAATTTGCAACAAATTTAGGTTATTCTTTCTAAGTTGGTATGTTTTATATGTATTTAGAGCATGCAATAATAAACTATCAGATTCAACTTTCTTTTTCACTGTCTTTATCTGTGAATATGATGTCACTGCCGATGAGAGTTTAGTCAACAAGTAATACATGGTTGTTGATGTCTAACAATGATATAAAGATTCCAACTGTTACAAAAAATTGTCAAAATTTCCTTATTATATGTATTTGGGTAGTACCATAGAGGTCCTTGTATTAGAAGTTGAATTGTATTTTGTTTCTTCTATTAAAAAAATGGGTTATGTAGTCTTTGTACATTAGGTCAAAAAGCAAACCAATCATTTTGTTAAAAATTTCATTCATTTCTACTGTTAAAAATTAGTTTTTATATGTCAGAATGAGGTACACGTGTAACTGTTTGGTTATTTTGACAGCCACGTCAGTTTTTAAGAGTAGAATTAAATGAATTTTTTAACAAAAAGGACTATTTATTTTTTGATCTAATGTATAGGGATTAATTTACTATTTTTTAAGGGGTAAAATGTAAAAAGCCTAGTATGGGGGTCTCTATAGTACTTTTACCGTATATTTGTTATATTACATAGGGATGATGCATCCAGATCAATTCTTAAATTACATTTTTTTTACTCCTATTCCTATTTCATTAAGCATAACGGTTGAGAAAAACTAATCAACGAAAACAAGGAGTAAACAAGAAGCATTAAAAATTTTCATTTTAAAAAAAATGGATTGATGATCCGAAGTTCTAGCTAGTATCATTTCGTATCATTTCGGAAGAAATCATATAGTCTTCGTCTTTACAAGAACTTTGGTTATGGAGTGAGAGGTGTGGGTGCACTTGTGTGTCATGTCCAATAGGATGCAATGCATGGGCGTAGGTGAACTTTTGTACACGTAATTAAGATTGAAGATATGATGAAATTAGCATAGATTTTGAGGTCCCACCTCATTTTATTTTATGTTTTTCCCGCTTTCTGTTAGGTTTGTTGGGTTATAAATAGTTGAAGAGGGTGAATTTGGTGTGTCATAACGTTCGCAGATACGATTCACGTGTAATGGAAGTAATATAAGTATATTTCTTGTTAACTGCTTCTGGCGACCACTCTTTTGCATTTCTTTTATTTGTTTAAGTAATATTCTATGGGGCTTTTACCGGAGGGATGAAGGTGCACTGCAATATTTGATTTAGATTATCTTTTATTTAGTTTGACCAACGGATCATGATCAACATCTTTGATTACTCTCTGCTGATCTTAGGAAGTTCAGAAACATGTCGATGGAAGATGCTGGATGTATCTTCATTGCAGAGTATATTGTAATAATGGTTCAGTTCAGTTAATGAGGTAAAAAAGCTCCTGAACTTTGACAAAAAAAAATCATTTAACTCCCTCCGCAAAAAATACTTTTTAAGTCCTCAAGCTTTTAAATTTTATTGTTATTATTATAGTAGCTCATGTCAACAACAATTATTGATATGATAGTGTCAGGCGAATAAAAAAATTTCAAATTTATTAAAATATCTAAAATTTATGTCAAAAATGAATTTGGACAAATGATTGTGAAAGTTCATTTTAGACTTAATTTTTTTTTTAAAATTATAAAAGAACTAATTATTACTTTTTAATAATTTATGTAAGGCATTTTAAAAATTTATAAAAATATTAAATAAAATTCAAAAATTTTAAAAAATAAAAATGATTAAAATTATTAAAATTATTAAAAAATAAGTTCAAAATAAATTTGGACAATTAAATCTCTAGATTCGTTTAGGTTGATTTTTTTTAAATTGCATAAAGTTTAAAAAAAAAACATATTAAAAATGAGTTTTCTTTAAAAATATGAGATGTGTATAATTGTTTTAATTCTATAGTATTGTTTATGCTATGTAAAAAATAATTTAGAAAATAAATAAATAGTTTTAATTTTTAAAAATATGAGATGTGTATCATTATTTTAATTCTACCAGTACTAAGTGTAACTAACCATATATAGCAAATAGTTATACAATTTACTAAAATAATAAACTAGTTCCATGAACATTTCAATTGAGTATGTTAATAAATTTTTTTAATTTATTTGAGCAAAAAAAAAGAAGGAAGAATTTTAATTTTATTAAATTTAAAAGTGTCTTAAATATTCAAAATTAATCAAATAGTATGAAAGAATGAATGATTTAGAAGTTATAAATTTAAAATAAATTTGTATAATGACAAAATTAGCCCCTAACGTTTGGGTGTGGGTCACTTTGGCCTTTAAGGTTTTTTTTGGAGTACTTTCATACATAACCTTTGTTTTTTTGATCAAAATAGTCATTTTTAACAGTCTTGTTGATGTGGCTGTTAAGAGACTAATGGCACTGATGTGGAATTTTTTTCCACCTAGGCACTACACGTATGTAAATGCTGATGTGGCATATAAGACAAAATAATACTATGTTAGCAAATGAATTCAAACATAAAAAAAAAAAACATTTAGAAAATTTTTGGGGTTTACCCACAATTAAAAAAATTTAAACAAGTTAAACACTAACCAGAAAAGAGAAGCCTGATTGATCACAATAAAAAATTGAAACTTAACTTTTGAATCAATTAATCAAAACAAAATATTAGAACCCTAACTCGATAAAGGAAAAAAATTGGGGTATTTTTTTTTTTTTTTTTTTTTATAATTTTCACTTTCAAACTATTATATATGTTATTTCGATTAATGTTTAGGGTTCTTGGGTTTGGGGATTTTGGTTTAGGTTTCAAAATTTTGGAGATTTTCAAGGATTTTCGAGTTATGGGATTGTTGATTTTGGGGAATTGTGGGTTTAGGGTTCATTTATAACGTGTTTTCTTTTGGCTCTTTTGTAGTGAAGATTGGTGAAGGTTCATGCTCCAAATCATAGAGAAGAAAAGGTACAAATAAATAAACTGTTCTTCATTTTAATGCTTTGTTTTGTATGATTGTTTCTTTTTGTATTTGTTGAGATTTTCTTTTGTTTTTTTACTTTACTATAACCTTTTCATGTATTTGGAGTTTAATAAATCTTTCCCCCCAGTAAACTTGTCTATGTCTATGCTTTTTTTTTTTTTTTTTTTTGTATATTGAGGATTGACTAAAGGAAGATTCCTCTTGAGCTAATATGTTTAATATGAAACAATAAAACATCTTCGAAGTGAGAAAGAGTGAGAAGGAAAAACAATAAAAAATTGAAGTTTGAAATTTTTTGAAGCCTTTAGATTTGAACATAGATATATCTTTTTTGCTAGATTTTGAATTCCATCATTTTGCTTTGTGTTGTTGGTTGAAATTGTCATGGAATGTAAAAGTAATATCATTAAAACAATTTTATTTATTAATTGAAAAGATTCTGGGAATTTAAATTGAGCTTAAATTATAGACCTTTCCAGTTTTGTCTTCATTCTCGGTAAAACTTTAAGGATAAATCTACTAGGAAATGGCCTAATGTGCTGGGAAAAATTAAATATATGAAAACCTAATATTGTACTATTTTCTTTATTTGTTCAAATATTATTTGTCTTTCCATGGTTATTAATTATCATTAACTAACAATTGGAGGAGTTGAATTATTATTATTATTTTTTTAAAATTTAGTTATTATAATTGTATATAATTGAATGGCTTCACAATTGAAGAGTATTTGAGCCTTTACAATTGTTGTCAATTTATACTCACATTACCAATATAACTACAATTTTGTTGAGCTAATAAAAAAGACTATTATTTCTTGTTTGGTTTAAGAATTTTTTTTTTATGTTTAGTAAATAATTTGTATTTTTTAATTTAAATTGAATTCTATATGCAATTCCTTTTGCTAAGAAGTTTTTCTTCCTAATTTGCCAAGCTAGAAATCCCATCTTTTGCAGGTTCAACATTTGCAATGTTAACTTGTAGTTTCATTGAGTTCTGCATCCTTTGTACAAACAATTTTCCAAGGACTTTGCTAATATATTTGGCAAATATGCCTTATTCATTCACCAATTATTTTCCTACCATCCTTTGTAACTTTAAGTTCAAGAGTACTGTTATAAACCATAACCTTCAGTATGTAGCCTTCAACATGTCCTTTTTGAAGTAGAAGCTTTATGTTTAATATGCCTGCTAGTTGCTCTTTCTGTTTGTTGTTGCTGATAACTTTGGTGAGGGTAATAATTTTAGATTTTCTGTGAACTTAATAATAACTCTTAATGGTCCCTTCATGTTTTATTGTTGTGCTGTTATGACATATATATAATTATTAAATCATTTAATTTTATATGAATTGTTTATAATTTATATTATTTAATAAATTGTTTGTATATACCTTTTTTTGTTGCACATTGTTTCTCATTATGCTTATGCTTTTTTATTCTTTAAATTGCAAATGTCTATAGAGGAGGAATACTATATCAACTTGCATGTTGGGGGTAAATTTGTACATAATCCCCATGTTAGGTATTTAGGTGGTGAGATGGTGAGGCTTAAAGAGGATCCAAATACGATATTGTATTTTGAGTTGTGTAAAATAGTTAAAGATGGGTTAGAGTTTAATACAGTGCAACTAATTTACTTCCATGTACTTAGAAGTAGGACTTTGTCGAATAACCTTAGGGTTGTGTGGAATGATAGTAGCACTATTGACATTCTAAACTACTGGGTTAATCATAAGGAGATAGACTTATATGTAGAGCATTAGTGTAACACCCCTAACCCGTATCCGTTGCCGGAGTAAGGTTTCGAAGCATTACCGAACTTATCAATTAAATAATCATACAATTCTTATATCCAAATAAACATCATTCAGATGCAATCATATAGTCCCTAATATTAGCCCTCAAGGCCAAAATAAGCATTAGAAGTGGTTCGGGACTAAACTGATAACTTAGGAAAATTTTAGAAAAACATAATTTTTTTTTAAAATACTGGGACACACGCCCGTGTGGCCAGATCGTGTGTCTCACACGGCCAAAGACACGCCCGTGTCATAGGCTGTGTGGACATTCGAAATGGAATTATATAGCCGTGTCCTAGCCCGTGTAACTCTTTGACTTGGGTCACACGGCCAACCACACGCCCATGTGACTAGCCCGTGTACCCTTCGAAATGGCTTCACACACTTGTGTGTCAGGCCGTGTACTAGGCCGTGTGAAAACTGGAGGGTATACAGACTTATGCCACACGGCCAAGTCACACGCCCGTGTGCTAGGCAGTGTGGAGCTATTGACTTGGCTTCTAATTAAGTACTAAGGGACACACGGTCGTGTCACCTAGCTGTGTGCCACACACGGCTGAGACACATGCTCGTGTCTTTGCCCGTGTGGACAAAAATAGGCTATTTTCCAAGCCACATTTCTCACCCAAAATGATGTCAACCTAAGTTCAACAATGTACAAACAACCAAAGCATAAATAGACACTTATAACCAACCAATTTCAAGACAAAATCATATACTACCAACACCAACAACCAAAATGCTCATAAGCATCCCAAATAGCCATTCAAATTCATACCAATTTCACACCTAAAAATTACCTAAATGATCAAACTCACCTATTAGACTTTGTTCCTAAATCAACATGCATACCATATTATCAAATTTCATTATTTTGTACTCAAAATACCAATTCACAACAAAACATTCACATAGTAATTGTAAACCAAACATCAAAGGTCATTTACACATATATATACATAACCAAGTATACCAAAATAAGCCAAATCACATGGCTATACATATAACCAAAACATACATCATTTACAAGCCAAATCAATTGGCTAACAACATTACAAACATATATACCATATTAACTACAACACCTATACATGCCATATAACCAAGTACACAAGTTCAAAAGTACAAAAACGACGGTTGGATAGTGTTATGAGATCTCCCACAACTCTCAATCCGAGCGAGCTTCGAAATCACTATAAAACATGGAAAAGTAAACAGAGTAAGCTATTAAGCTTAGTAAGCTCGTATGGCTAATAAGTATAACTTACCATTCATTCACAATTTAAGTAATTTAAACAAAATATACTACAACTCAACTTAATCACAAGGCTAACATATATTCATCCACATGGTAAATTATGAAACTCATAAATTTCATAAATTCAATACTCATATGGTTTACGTACATACCTTTACTGATACGTATCAATCTCTGACCCTTTCATATCATCAATATACCCGTTGAACCATTTGGAATAATATCGAATACTAGGGAATCTCGCACCTTAAGTGCCAATACATGGTCGAAACCATCTCAATCTCATATATCGTATCCCATATGCAAATGCTCATTTCGAGTTATCATCGGGTCTGCTCACACAAGCTAAAGGTCAAGACGTAACTACATGGTGCTGCTCACACAAACTTATGAGAATCTACAACACATGCCAAAAAACTTAGTTGCCGGTAGAACGTACGGACCAGCACCCAAAACACAATAACCCCTAATGACATGTCATCTGTATCCTATCTATTCCTAAGGTTCAACTGGGTTTTCACAAGTTTCCAAATCTTCGTCGAACATTTTCGTAAAGTCATATTCATCAATAATGCAATTATAAAGCATTTAAAACACAATTACATTAATGCTTATTAACTTACGAACTTACCTCGATCACAAAAATGACGGAATAGGATCGACTAATCCAATACTTTATTTTTCCCCCGATCTAGATTCGTATATTACTTTTCTTGATCTATATAATCAAATTTAACTTATTAAAAATACATTCTATTCAATTTAATCCAAAATTCATATTATGGAAATTTTACACTTTTACCCTTTATATTTTAACATCTTTACAAATTTAGTCTTTAGCTCATAAAAATGCAAATTCATGCAATTCAACATATACCCATGCTAGCCGAATATCAATTAAGTACCTAACAGGCCCTATATTCCATTTATTTCACATTTTTACCACATAATTTTCACATTTCTCAATTTAATCATTAATTGAAAATTTTATAAAAATTCACTTAACAAATGTTGTTTATCTAACAACAACCATCCATTTTCTATCATCAAAAATCAAAATACATATACATCCATCAATGGTAAAACCCTAGACTTTTAACGATTTCACATATTAGTCTTTGGGCTAGCTAGATTAAGCTACAACGACTTTGGAAATATATAAATCATTAAAAACGGATCAAAATCTCATACCTAAATGAAGAAATGAATATGGCCGAATGAAGCATTCAAAAATGGCTTCTTCCCTTGCATTTTTCAGTTGAAAGTAGATAATGGAAGATGATGATAATTTTTGTTTTATTTTAATTAACCTTTATTTGTTAATTTCCTAAATTAACCTTTAAAACATTTAATAATTACACAAAATACCAAGCCATTATCATCCACTAACTCATTAATGACCTAATTACCACATAAGGACCTCTACCTTAAGGTCATAGCTATTAGACACCTTTAGCTAATAGAACTCAAGTTTTGCAATTTACGCGATTTAGTCTTTTTTATCAAATTAAACAAGCAATTGATAAAATTTCTTAGCAAAATTTTTATACGACACTACTAACATGCTGTAGACATTAAAATAATAATAAAATAAATATTTTGACCTCAGATTAGTGGTTTTGAAACCACTATTCTGATTTTACTAAAAATAGACTGTTACAATGAGATTGACATTGTTGTTTTTGTTGATGATGAATCAATGTTAGTTGTAGCATGTTTGTAATTTGGTGGTGATAGTAATAAAGGTGACGAGGTTGTCGGCAGTAAATGTAGTGAGGGTGAGGCTGGTGATGGGATGAGGGTGATGGAGAGGGTGGTGAGGTTGTTGGTAGTAAAGGTAGTGAGGGTGAGGGTGAGAGAGAGTATGGTGAGGTTGTTGGCAGTAAAGGTAGTGAGGGTTCGGGTGAGGGTGGTAAGGTTGCTGAAGGTTTAGGTGGGGAGGGTGATGATGTTGCTGTCAGTGAAGGTGGTGAGATTGATAAATGTGGTGAGGAGGGGGTGGATGTTGCTGTCAATGAAGGTGGTGAGAGTGATGAAAGTGGTGAGGATGGGGTTATGGAAGTAGAGGGGAAAACCGGTGCGAAAGGTAAGGAAACAATATTTGATGAAACTGAAAGTGAAAGCTCTAAAGAGCAGTTTGAGGTTGAGGTCCCTTAAGAAGTCGATTGTGAAGGACTAAATGATAGTGTTTGTAAGGAAGAAGAGGGAAATGAGATTGGATATTTTGATAGTGATGATAATAAGAGCATACTTGGGTCAGAAGATTATGACAATTCTGATGTTTGTAGAAGAAGAAGTAGGTTTCCCACATACAATCCAAACTCAGCAAGTCCAAACTACTATATTGGGATGCTGTTTAAAGATGGTGAACAATTCAAATCTGCAATTCGTAAGTACTTAATGTGTTGTAGAAGGGAACTTAAGATAATCAGGAATGAACCAAATAGGGTTAGAGTTAAATGCATTGCATCATAAAAGTGTAAATGGGGAATATTTGCAAGTTACAGTAACATGACCAGATGCATGTAGGTGAAAAGTTTCCATGACGAGCACAACTGTTATGTTAGTTTTAGAAATAAAATGGTCAATCTAAAAGTTATTGCAGAACATTTTGAAGCTATTATTGAGGGCCACCCAAAAATAAAGCTAAGGGATATACAAAGAATGGTAACTTCAGAAATGCATGTCAATGTTAATATGACAAGGTGTAGAAGGACCAAGAAAAGGGTGAAGGATTTGGCAGGGACTTCGTACAGGAATTTGCTATGCTCTGAGATTATGTTGAGACTAAAGAATCCTGGAAGTACTATAAAGATGGCAGTGAATAGAGTCACACTTGAATCTCCACCACATTTCAAGAGGTTTTATGTTTGTTTTGAAGCATTGAAAAGAGGTTGGAAAGAAAGCTGTAGACCCATACTAGGTTTGGATGGTTGCTTGTCCCCATGCTTGCTGTGCTATTATCTAGGATCCCTTGTCCCTATGCCTGCTGTGCTATATAGCATCTTGAACAAGATCCTGATAACCACTTACATAGGTATTACCACAAAGACACATATTTGAAAGCACATGAATATGTTTTGCAACCCATAAATGGGTCACATGAATGGACTAAATTTGGTATTGAGCTTGTGCTTCCACCAGTTGAGAAAAAAATGCCTAGTAGGCCAAAGAAGAATAGAAGGAAGGCAAAAAAATGAACTGAAAAATATGAAGCTTAGACAACTCAGTAGGGTTGGTCTAATTATGAGATGTAGGAAATGTGGAGGTGAGGGTCACAACAAAAGATCATGCATTCAACCTAACATAACGGGAACACATGTATATCGTAAACACTTTTTTATTGTCAATTCCAAAATATTAAAATCTAATTTGGGTTCTGATTTTTTTGGTCTTAGTCTAGTACGAGTACGAGAACTAGAAGCCCAAAAAATAACAATATAACACCATGCATTTAGCCTAATACAACTGGATCATAGGTATATCGTATACACTATTTTAATGTCAATTCAAAAATATTTTAATCTAATTTGGGGTTTTGACTTTTTTGGTCTTAGTCTGGTACGAGTATACAAATTATAAGCCAAAAAGAGAACAACAGAACACCATGCATTCAGCCTAACACAATTGGATCACAGGTATATTGTAAACACTTTTTTAATGTCAATTCTAAATTATTTAAATCTAATTTAGGGTTCTGATTTTTGTTCTCAGTCTGGTACGGGTATGAGAACTAGAAGCCAAAAAAGGATGGCATATCAGGATCCTATCAACACACAAGAATCCACTGCAACAAAGAAGATGAAGAAATGAATTGAGATAGTTAACATATTTTATTTGTTTTTTTAAATTATTTGTTGAAATGGTTAACATCTTACTGCTATAGGATCATTTTGTTGGCATAACATATTTTGTTTGTTTTTTGAAATGATTTGTTGAAATGGTTGGTTAACATTTTATTACTATATGATCATTTTGTTTGTATAACATATTTTGTTTGTTTTTTGAAATGATTTGTTGAAAAATGTATACTATTACTACTATAATAGCTTTTTTTTAACATGAAATTGGTTAAGCCTCACATATGAAAAGAAAGAACATGAAATTGGTAAGTGTATTAGATTTTTTTTGTGGGGGAATATTTTTATACTAATGTCAACCTTGCTTGCTAGTTTTAGTTAAGTTGTTCAAATACGTGAAACTGAAATAAAAACAAAGCATAATGGAATGACCAAATCCAATAAAAATTAAATTATAGAGAGTAGTTTTAACCTAATGGTTTTAATCCAATAAAAATCAAAATGGAACTGCCCAAAACCATTTTAGAAGACTTTGTTTATGGAAGTTTTAATCTAATGGTTTTCTTCATTTAACACTATCATCCATATTATGGATAGATTGTTCATCAAACAACTAATGATCCAACAATAATCCACAATATTAAAAAGGTTCCCTTAAGGCTACCAAAGCCTAAAAAAATATTAAAAATGTTTGCAATCCCTGAACATTTAGTACATATAAATGGGTCAAATTATAACATTCCTAAATAATGTGACAAATAAGATAATCAATACACTGCAAAAAAACATTTTCTTATAAAACTCTTTCTCTTTCTTGAATGATTTACATTTTTGTTTCAAGCTCTTAATCTTTGTGTTTATTTCAATGTTATCCACAACATCATGATTCATCTCTTTTGTTTGGTTGTCCTTACCCACATTTTGCACACTGCCACTCTCAGACATCTCAACATTACTACTTCTACTGCCACTCTCAAACATCTCACCACTTCCACACTTCATTATTTGCTTCATAAGTCTTGTATTCTCTTTTACAAGTTTTCTTTCGCTATCACGTAATTCACGTATTACTTCATTCGCCCTGTTACATAGCTTATATTATACCACATAAAAATCCGTATCCACTAACCTACATTTCACACAAAAAACTCAGCTTTTTATTATATAAACTCTACAATTCCCCAATTTAGTCCAGTCGACATAATAAAAAAATAAAATAAAATTTACCCATATTCAATTTTGCATATGTAGAAAAACTCAATTACTCTTTTACACATCATAATTCCATGACAAATTCATTCATCTTTCTACATGCAAAATTGTAAGATCACAATTTCTACATCTCCAGTTCAGATTTACCCAACACTTCCAAAATACAAGAATATCCGTTTTGTTACAAATGAAAAACCTAACACAATTCATGGAGGCCAATGTTTGAGCTTACATCCTCAACACCTATTCCAAAATGACTAAATGCAGTTCCAATGTCATACTTGTCAACTCCGTAATCTGATAAGGCCATTCAAGAAAAATGAAATATCTACAACTGAGTTCATATACAGTGACTACTCTAATATTCACGTATGAGACAAAAATGTTTCATCAATATCCAAATTAAAAAATAAAAAAATCTCCAATTTCTTATGAACCCTAAAACATTGGCTAAATATGCTTACCCGAATACATTTAACGCGTGCGAAAGAAATGTTTCATCAATATCCAATTCAAAAAAATCAAATAAAAAAATCACTTAATTTCTTATGAACCCTAAAACAAATCGAATAAATATACAGTGACTACCCCAATCCTAATTCTAATGCTATGATGAATTGTAGCACCAATTTAGTCTAGCCGACACAATAATCAAAAAAATAAAAAATCCTCAATTTCTTATGAACCTTAAAACAAATTAGCTAAATATATGCTTACTTGAAAATCTGAGCAACAATAATACCTTCTGCTTGGGTTTAAATCGCTCCACGATGTCTCTCTCGGAGCTAACTTGTTACAAAAAAATCTTCTTTTCTCTTCATCATAAACGAACTCCCCTCGTGATGACGAAACCAGTTTCGAATAAGGAAACTTCTCCATTAATGTCTTCCAATCACTTTTTTCAAATAATATTTTCGATTCTTTTACAAACCCACTAAATTTCAAGCTTCAATTTCTAAAGAATATCAATGGAGAGGGAGAGGATTTGAGATTTAGGGTTCTTCATTTAGGAGTTGCTAATACCTTTTAATTTTGCCCATGTGTGTTAATTAGGGGTTTTAAAATTTTTTTTTAAGTTTAAATTCATTTGCTGACGTGATATTATTTTTTCTTATATGCCACGACAATATCTACATACGTGTGGCGCCTAGGTGGAAAAAAAATTCACGTCAGCATCGTTAGTCCCTTAACGGCCACGTCAGCAAGACTGTTAAAAAATGACTAAAAAATTAATTTTATGTATGAAAGTGCTAAAAAAAAAAGCCTTAAGGGCGAAAGTGACCCAACACCCAAATGTTAGGGGCTAATTTTGTCATTATGCCAAATAAATTTATATAGTTTAAAAAAATGATCTAAAGTGAATCTGGACATATGGTTGTCCAATTATAAAATGAATCCAGATAGACATATGTCCAGATTTATTCTAGACTTGAACTTTTAAATGATTTCTTAATAATTTAAATATAAACAATTTATTTTTATATTATAAAAAGTTAAAAACTAATTCTAAATTAAGTAGAAATAAAATTCAGTTTAGTTTTGATAATTATAATTTTTAAACTTGTGAATCTTGATCTGAATTAAGCTGAACACGTTTAAATAATAATCAAATCGAAATAAAAAAATCAAACTGAAAGTGAAGTGAACATTATAGTTTAAATCGATTTTTGGTGATTTCAAATTTTTTTGAACCATATTAGACTGCAACAAATTATAGGTGATTTATATATATATTTAGTTTATGATTATCTTTCTTAAAAATATTATCTTTATGATTCGAAAGTAAGTTACCTCTTTGTAAATATAATATACCTTACTATCATAGGTTACATATGTAGTGATAGTTTAAAACAGAGTATTTTATGAGGTTGCTTTCTTTGTGCATGGAGATAGAAAGACCCAAAACTATAGACGTCGCAAAGGAAGTATAGGAAGTCCAAATTTAGATGTATTGGGTAGAAACTTAAGCTAATCAGTTGCTTAGCTCACACTGCAACTATGAATTTTAATATATTTTTTTCTATGATGATAAAATAATAAGCTGTTTAGGTGACATCACTTGCTCTCTAAATTCTTCATTTAAAAACCTGCTTTTTTTTTTTTTTAATGAATGCGAGGGACTGGTCCAGCCGACAAGGAACCCTAGTTGAAGAAGTAATCTCTTTTGTTTCCCTCTAAGAAAATCTAATGCTACTTTTCTTGATGATGGTGTTAATCTCTTTTCCCCTTTCTCTTAACAAAAAATCTTGCTTTCTTTTATGGTTAAAACTTGTGAGGTAAGAGAAAAAATAGAGAGAGAAGGCATGCATGGTATTCGCCATTTTCATTGTAGTTAGTTTGAGTGTAGGTGGGCATTGATGTTATGCTTTGTAAGCAGTTTAGGTTAGAAATATCTAACTTCACCAATAAGAAAATATTGATTTTGGACAAAACAAAGATCCTGAGTGTTATATATATATATATATATATATATGGTCAATATACTGAGAGAGCAGCCATTGTTAATTATTGATACTAGTTAGTATCTATTATAATATATAAAATTTAGATCATAACTTATACCTTTTTCCCGTTGGGTGTCATTTTCTTTATTGCCTTGCCAAATTCTGTGCTTTGTAATCTTCATGAACTTAGCTGCTGCTTCTTCAGTTACATCATATGAATTTTCAATTGACTTGTGGACTTTCTTCCTCTTCACTGCTATTTCTGTCATCTCTATAATTTGGATAATAATACCCTATTATAGATGGTGACACGTCACATTATTCTTAGGAAAAAAACTTAACATGTCCTTAAAAAGTGTTTAATATATTTATGTTGAACAAGTAAATGAAATATATATAATTTAAATTAAATAAATTTGACAAGGAATAATTGTTTTAGCTTTAACGTAGATTATGTATACACACATGCATACCATAAAATATAGACCAAAATACATGTTCCTAAGAAGTTGAAAGAGGAGAGGTACCTCAACCAATGCCATTGACTGGTTCTACTTATAAAACAAGGAAAATGTTGGAAAATTTACCAAGAGTTTGCTGCAACCCCCCATTCACTCCTTAGCTAACTTCCCATACACAAACTGACAATTAGGAAAATGATGAAATGCCCCCCAACCCTCTTAATTATTATTAGGGTAAATTACACTAACAGTCACCAAACTTTGGGGTAAATGACAAAACAGTCACCTAGGTTTCATTTCAGTCACTTAACTTTCAAAAAGTAACAAAACGGTCACTAACGTTATAAAAAAGTGATAAAACAGTCACTAACTAACAGTTACCGTTAGGGTATTAACAGGATTGTTGACGTGGCAAGTTAACAGCTGATGTGGCAAGTTAATTTGCCATGTTGGCGACGACTGATGGGTTTGGGACGGGTTTAGGGAAAAAAATGAAGGGTTAATGGGTTAATGTTTTAGGGTTAGAAACAGATTAGATTTAGGGGGATTTGGGAGGGGGGAAGGAAAATCGATTTGGGAAATTTCAATCGTGATTTGGGGTTTTTTAGGCTTTAAACTGAATTGGGAATCGATTAAGAAGGGTTTAGGGTTAGAAATTGGTTAAATAATCGATTAACAAGGTATAAGTTTTAGGGTTTAGGGTGGTTTATTTTGTTTAGAGAGAAAAGAAGACGAACCAGAAGTTTTTGATCTGACAATGGGCAATAGAAGAGAAGCTACCAGTGTTGTTACATCCACTTTAACGGGTAAGTTCTTACATTTAGTTCTAAATTTTTTGGATTTCAATGCTGTTATTTTGATTTAGGGTTAATTAGGGATATTTCGGTTTCAAATTTAATTTTGATTTTGATTTTGATTTTGATTTTTATTTCGATTTTGATTACAATTTTGAAACACTCACTGATTCTGATTTAGATTTTGATTTCAACTTCGATTTCGATCTCAATTTAGGATTAGAATTTGATTTTGATTTCGATTTAGATTTCAATTTAGGGTTATTTCGATTTTGATTTTATTTGTTATTAATGTGCATGACAGATTAGGGTATATCTGCCATTGTTTATGACATATAATGTGTACTGTATTGTGACATATAATGTGTACTGTATTGTGTCTGCCATTGTTTAGGTTTATTTCGATTTTGATTTTGATGTTTATTGTTTGTATCTGTCATTGTATGAATGACATTATCAAACTGATCTTTATTGTGTATATCTGCCATTGTTTGTATCTGCCATTGTATAAATGTCATTATCAAATTGATCTTTATTGTGTATATCTGCCATTGTTTGCATCTGCCATTAAATTATACATTATTAAACTGATGTTTATTGTGTATATCTGCCATTGTTTGTATCTGCCATTAAATTATACATTATTAAACTGATGTTTATTGTGTATATCTGTCATTGTTTGTATCCAAGCTCCTATTGTTATTTACCTTCTTTATTGTACTGGTTATTACCTTTTATTGTCTGCCATGTGCATGAGAAAAATAGTTGTGTTTGATTAACTTAATTTTTGTATTGGTTGTTGTCTGCCATGTGCATGACAGAAGTGTTTGTATTAAATTATTGGGTATTTTGTATTGGTTATTGTCTGACAAAAATGGTTAAAGTGTTTGCCTATATTGTCTGCCTTTATTGATGAGTACTTTGTTTGGCAGGTTTAATTGATGACAATTTCAATGAGAATGAAGAAAACGTGTCCGCAGTGATGTGTCCGTAGTGAAGTGTCCTAGTAGTGATAGTGATGCATCCGAAAGAGTTACTTTAGATGGTTTAAACATGGATGGTATAGAAGTAGATGAACTGTGATAGTGATGATTCGGGAGGTTAGATAGTGCACATGGATCGACTCGGATGGCCAAAATTGGCCCGAGTTCAACCTAGAGAATGACATGAGTAATCCTATACTTAAGGTTGGAATGTTATTTAAGTCTAAACACAGCCTAAAAGAAGTCACCAAGCAAGTATGGTAGGTTGAATAGTTATTTTATTAAGTTTCCTAAAAATGATTTAAGAAGGTTAAAGGCAGTCTGCAATGAAAAATGTTCTTGGTTCATATGGGCTTCTAGGTTAAACCCTAATGACCCTACTGACCAGACTTGGCAAATTAGAAGTTCAAACCCTAATCATACTTGTTCTAAAGTCTATAAAAATAGGAATGTAACCTCAGCTTGGATAGGTGAACAGTATAAAGAAAAAATCATTGCCGATTCTGATTATTCTTTGAAATCGTTACAGCAAGATGTCAAAAGAGATTTTTGTTGCTTGGTCTCATTAACCAAATGTAGGAGGGCTAAACTTAGGGCATTGGAATTAATTGAAGGAGCTCATAAGGCTCAATATGAGAAGATTTATGAGTACTTATTGGAGGTTAAGACCCAAAATGAGGGAACAACAACAATCTGTTATTTGGATAACAGATTGTTTCAAAGGATGTATGTCTGTTTGTAGGCATGCAAAGATGGCTATAAGGCTGGTTGTAGGAGGATAGTAGGTTTAGATGGATGTTTCTTAAAGGGCTACTATGGTGGCTACTTGCTTGCAGCTGTTGGGATAGATGCAAATAATGGCATCTATCCACTTGCACATACTACTGTTGAAAGTGAAAACCAAGCATCATGGCTTTGGTTCTTGGAGTTGCTTGCAATGGACATGGAAATTGTGAGCTCGTACCACATATCTTTCATGTCTGACAAACAAAAGGTAAAACTCTATTTATATATATATTTTTATGTTGTTTCTATTTAAGGTTTGTCAAAGAATTAAATTATTTTTTTCCTAATTGCAGGGACTTTTGGAAGCAATATGTTTGTTGTTTCCTAATGCAGAAACAAGACACTGTGTTAGACACCTACATTCTAATTTCAAGAATGCTGGTTTCCGAATAAAGGAGTTGAAAGATTTGCTTTGGAAAGCTGCCAGAGCAAGCACTACAAGAGAGTTCGATGATGCCATGGATGAACTGAGAAAAATCAATCACCATGCTTATGACTGGTTGAAGAAGAAAAACCCTGCTCACTGGTCAAGGTCTCACTTCTCAATTAGGAGCCATTCTGACATGTTGGTGAATAATCTATCTAAATCATTTAACAAGGTAAATCCCTATGTTTTATGTTTCTTACTGATCATTAGCAATTCACTAATCATTTATATGGTTTATGGACAGATGATACTGGAAGCAAGAGGTAAACCTATTCTGACCATGATGGAAACAGTAAGGACCAAGATTATGTTACTTATTGTCAAGAAGAAAGAAGAAGCTAACAAATGGAAAGGAACTTTGTGTCCAAAGATCAAGAAAAATTTGGATGTAAATATAAAAGATTCATTAAGGTAAATATTTTTTCTAATGCCTATATTCTGACTTAATGTTGCTGATCACATGCAGTGATTGTTGGAAAGCTATTGACTTTTTTTAATATGTATGCAATGATTATTGGAAAGTTGTTGACTATTTTTTAATATGCATGCAATGATTGTTGGAAAGCTATTGACTATTTTTTAATATGCATGCAATAATTGTTGGTGTGTTGCCCATTTTTTAATATGCATGCAATGAGTTTTTCTTTTTATAATATGCATGTAGTGATTGCATTTTTAGGGGGGTGTGTGTCATTGTATGTTTTAACCAAGCATGCTCACTATTTTTTAGGTGTGTTCCATCACATGCTGGTGGGGACAAGTATCAAGTTGAATGTGGTCCAGCAAACAAAGATGTGGTGGACTTAGTTCGAATTCTCGCTCTCAGAATTGGGATCTCACCGCATTTCTTGCATGCATGCATTAGCTGTCATTCATGTAAAAAATGAGTTCCCAGAGACCTATGTACAAACCTGGCACACCAAGCAAACCCAGATTCAAATTTACTCCAACTTTGTAAGTCCAGTAAGGGGTCCTAAACAATGGGCCTCTTTGTCAAACATGTTACCAATACTACCTCCTCCACTAAGAAGGCCACCTGGCAGACCTACTAAAGTGAGAAGAAAAGAACCTGATGAACCATAAACAACAGAAAGGTTGAGCAAGAGAGGGGTCGAGATGAGGTGCAGTAAATGCAAAATAATAGGCCACAATAAGAGGAGTTGCAAAGGGGAAGTTGGCTAAAACATTCCAGTAAGTAATTTGCCTTAACTTATAGTATACTTCTATCTATGAATTTGTTTGTTTTTCACATTTCTTTTATTCTTGTAGGTTAAAAGACATCAAGTTGGTGTCCGAACCCAGCAACAGGCTACCCCAAGTCAGCAAGAAGGTACCCCAACTCAACAAGGTGCCCTAACTCAGTTACCTACTGCCCCAACTTAGATACCTACTGCCCCAACTCATCAAGAAGCTGCCCCAAGACAAAAGCTCCCATTAAAGAGAAAATCAACCACAACCACTGTTAGATGGATGCCTTCTACTCAAGAATCATCCATGACAGACCATTGATGATGACGTGAATAGATTGCATTTTGTTAACATTTTAAAACTGTGTAAATTTGCCTGCTACTGATTATTAACTTAGGCATATAATTTTTTGGGAAATTTGCCTATGATTGCTACTGTTGACAAACTTAGGCATAGTCACTGAATTTTTTTTGTAAATTTCTCTACAATTCACATCTGTTCAATTGTAATGAATTGTAGAAAAATTTGGCAATATTTTGCCCCTCATTCCTTTTGTAAACAGTTTGACATATTAGCCTTAATATATGAGCAATTTATCATGCTATTTGTTATCCAACTGTTAAGCAATTTGTATACCAATCATTATCTTTTCTAACTAGCACCATGTATACCAACTGTTAAGTAATTTGTATATCAATTGTTATCTTTTCTAACCAACAGCCATGTATACCAAGTGTTAAGCAATTTGTAAACAACAACATGAGTTGGTTAGCTATGTATACCAGCAACCATTTTTAACACATGTTAAGCAACAAAAATATTCCAACACAATTTGTAATCAACAAAAATTTTCCATTTCATTCAAATGTTTGTAAACAACATGAGATGGTTAGCCATGTATAATAGCAGCCATCTATACCAACATAAGCAACAATTTACCAACAACAAAATTACAAAACATAAGCTGGTTTTCAATTAACATAAAATGATTTTTAAAGTTTTGAAAACAGCAAAACAGTAACAATTACAAGCACCAAAAACCAGGTTCTTCTCTCCCTCTTCCTTGCATCCTCCAATGTCCTCAGTTTTTTTAGAAGACCCAACAACACCATTCTTGAACGGGGCATCAATGGTGGATCAAACCTGCTGAAAAATCGACATGGTTTTCGAAATCGACTGTCGAATTTGTTACACCCAAAAAACCTCCTACCTGGGTTGTCATTGGACCAAGACATGCTTAATTTGGCTGGGTTTCCACAATAGCACACCGGAATCACTTCAGGCATATCCATTTTTCCTCTTCCCCTTCTTCTTCTTCTCTTCCTGCTTCTCTTCTTCTTCTTCTTTTTCTTTTTTTTTTCAAACCCTAAAATGGTGCTGATACTATTATTAAAGTGTTAGTAACCGGCCAGCTAGACTTAAGGTTGACAGCAAGGACTCCATCACCTGCCACGTCATTTTACTGTGACGTCTGTGACGGAAAACGGCAAAAAGGACCGTTTTGTTACTTTTTGAAAGTTAAGTGACTGAAATGAAACCTAAGTGACTGTTTTGTCATTTACCCCAAAATTTAATGACTGTTGGTGTAATTTACCCTTATTATTAAATATTCTTATCCCATCTTTAGGAAGAAATAGTATTATTTGGGCCACCTGTTTTGGCTGCACCATTGTTTCATGGTATAGTGTGTAAAATTCATCATATATATTCACATTGGATAGTCACATTATTTAATTAATTCTTTCCTGATTGTCATACATATTGATGTAATATGCTCTACATTGGAGAAAATCCTATACTGCTTTTTCATTATTATAAATAGGGCAGTACTAATTTAGTTTACATTTATGGTATAGTGTGTAGAATTTTATTGTGTAAAAGTTAATCTTAGACACATTTTAAACAATGTTAAAACAATTTTAAAATTTAATTATAATTAAGTGGTGTGACAATGGAATCAATAAACATATAAACTCATATTATATAAAAAATCTAACGAAATTATAACTAAAATGACATACACTAAAATATTTTTAAAAGTATCCTTATACATAATATATCTTAAAATTGATGGTGAAATTAAATTTTTAATTTTATCTATAAATCAAATTTGTGGGAGGATTAATTAAAATTTGCATGTACATGAACAGAATGTGGAATAATAAATGTTACTTCTAACCTTTATTCTTTTAGACACAATTATTTATTTGACCCTTTAACTTTATAAAAAAAATTATTTTAGCTTTTAATTTAATTTTTCGCTTTCTATTAGCTCATAAATTTACATTATTTGTCAAATCATCCAAAAATGAATAAAAAAAAGTTAGCAATTGTTAATTTTACTGATGTGGCATACATGTTGATGTCATGTAGCAATTCATTGATTTTTAATATTTAAAAATTCAAAAAGTTATTTTAAAAAAATTATAAATTATAAAAAATATATTTTAAATAATTTTAATTTAAAAAATTAATTAATTGCTAACGAGTATACACATAGATTGGAATGTGAATGCCACGTCTGTAAAATTAATAGAGGTTAACTTTTTATTTTTTTATTTTTTATCTTAAAATGATTTAACAAACAATACAAATACTTTTTATTTGTTTATTATAAAATTGGAGCTTTATAAACATTTGAAACATTGTAGAGCCTTGCCATTTTTGTTGGGCATAAACAATAAGGATTAATTTAATTATAGTTTCAACATTGAAGAGTTAAAAAAAATAATTAGAATGTGGTTATTGGTAGAGTTTTAATTTAGAAGAAAGCGTGTTCGATCCTTATACAGGAAACAAGAAAGAAAAACAAAAACAAAAGTTCTTACTTTTTCATCAATTGGTCTTTGATTTGTTTATAAAACATTATCTCCAATGATTTTTTTTTTTACTTTATTACAAAATTATTAAGATAAAATATATCTTTACACACGTTATAATATAAAACTTTTTTGTGTAAATCTTTTAGTGGATAGTTATTTATTAAAAATAAAAAAGATTTAAATGCCCTTCCTTGTTATTTTTTATTTTAATTTAAGTTTTTTTATAACATTAATCTTATTATATGTTTTTATCATATATGCTTTTCTTTTTATATAATGCCTAAAACTACCCATAGCCATTTCCTAACTGTTAAATAAGAGTAGCGCACTCGAATCCACGTCCTCTTATACTGACAACAATATTGATACTAATTAAACTAAGACTCAATTAATTATATTAATTTAAGTTTTTAAATAATTTCTAAGTTAATTTGAGGGGCCATCCATATTAGGCCTTTTATTATAGTATATATATAAATTTCTATACCCGTATATGTTAATGAAAATGTAGATTATTAGTTTACAATTTTTTAGTAAATAAATCATATATTTGTAAAGAAATAAGATTGTGATAATATTTTTTGCTAGCAAATTATGCTAAAATGTTTTCAAAAACAGTAAATGGAATATGCAAGAACTTAAAAAATGTTGTATGTAGTAAGATGTAAGAATTTTAGAACTTATATGTAAGAATTTTAAAAATGTTGTATGTAGTAAGATGTAGTTTAGTAATGTTTTTCAAAAGTGTTTTTAGGTTAAAAAAATACTTTTGAGTAAAAGTTAAAATTTTTTACTTTTGCTTTTGGACAAAAAAATAAAATTTTAAAGTATTTTTTTGTCCTAAAAGTACTTTTGAAAAACTCAGTTTTAGCAATTTTTTTTTATCTCAAAAGTATTTTTTTGTCCTAAAAGTGCTTCTGAAAAGCAATACTAAACTGACCTTAACTCACATTGGGTTGCAAGGGTGTTTCACAGGTGTACGAAAATCAACATCAACCCAATCCCGAGTCTCCTCTTACCGTGTCAATGAAAGATCAACTCGCTATAAAAGTTTTCTATAAAATAAATTGAAAAAAATTCGAGTTAATCAAATTGATGGATATTATTTTATCATCCTAATGTGATTTAAATTTTTTTGAATCGAGTCAAGTGAAGTGAAATTCAAGTTGTGTTGAATCGATTAAAATTATTCGAGTTAAATTAAAAAAGTTAAACATGTCAAATTAAAATCTTGTTACAATATAATTAATTTCTTTTTAGAGTACATAAATTTGAAACCATATATATTTGAAAACTTTTTTAAAACAAAATAAGAAAAAAAAAAGATACTTTAGTATGATAAACTTGAATAATTAATTAACTTATTTAGGTCCCAAAATTTTTAACTTTCTTTATATATTCTGTAAATTTTTTAAAAATTTTATAATTTTTAAAAAAATATAAAATTTGAAATTTTTATAAATATTTTAATTTTAAAAAAATATTTTTAATTTTTGAAAATTATTTTGTGTTGTAAAATGGATGTCCATATAACTCCCATAACCCCCAAGAATTCATATCCTTATAACTCTTGTAACCCCTAAAAATTTATAGGGTGCCTTAATTATCTTTATTATATGTTTGTAACTTATGTCGATTGAGGCCCTATAAATAGAGAGAATGTATAAGCTTTTTGGTATTTAAGTGAAAGTTGAATCATCCTTTCATTTTTCTATTGTTCTCTCTTGTTCACTCTATAATTCTTTTTGTTTATAACACATTATCATCACGACTTGCTCAAAGTGATAGTTCCTTTTATCGACGATCAAATTTATTCTCCATGATTTTCAAAATCTTTGATGGCAAGATGCAAAGTTTTTATAGGAAGTTTCTTTTATTTAATGTTTCATATTTGATTTTTTTTTCATTCTTCTTTCATATACGTTATCATTGTTTTAATTAACTTATTTTATTTTTTGTTCTTACGGATGGTGAAAGATTTGATATCGTTATCTATATGAATTGAGAAATTAAACCCACTCTCAAAGTTTGTATAATGCCCCAAAATTGGAACGTTTGTTTGTTAAATCTGTCAATGATTGAGTATCTACTTTAGTGATTAAGTGTTCTGTTTATGTGCTTGAGGTCCTATATTCAGGTCCCTTCCCTTGAAATTTTGTTAATTTATTTAACTCAATCACTATCTTTGAGCCTTCGACTTAAGTTCAATTCTGTGTTAATTTGTGTTAATGATGAGCTTAGTGGTTTAGTGGTTAAGCATTTGTGTACTCTTGGTCCTGTGTTTGAGTCCCTGCATAGGCAGTGAGAAAGTTTTTTTTTTATGTGGTTTTGAAAAGCTAGTTTATTTAAATGATTTAATTAATTTTTCACTTTTAACTTTTAAAATTTCTTTTCCCATGTTTTATTTTATTTTCTCCAGAAACTACTATTGTTTTTTCTTTTTGCTTCATTCGTTCTTGATTTCTTAATCCTGGTTTGCTATTGTTCTCAAATTGTTTTGGGTTCCATTATTTCGATTTGGTGGTTGGCATTTTAGAGGAAAGGATCATACGATACTTAACGTTCCTTCAACAATCTAAGATTCAAGTAATTGTTGTTCGTCTACCGATTCTGGAATCATTGTTGTTGCTTCTACGTCAAAATTGTATCAAGTATGTAACGAAAACCTAAAAAATCAGTGATTGGCAAAAGCCAAAATTGGGGATGTCGATGCTACATGGCTGCATGCCAGGTCATGTGGTAGGCCATGTGTGACACACGGTTGTGTGCTAGGCCGTGTACCAGACCGTGTAACTCTCTGATTTGAGTCACACAGGCGTGTGTCAGGTCTGGTGTCTGACCGTGTGATTCTTTGACTTCAATCACATGACCATGTGCCAGGCCGTGTGACAGACCGTGTGAATCTATATGGGCGTGTGGGCCAAAATTTTGAAATTTTCCCTAGAGCCGTAAAAGTTATTCAGATCGAACGTAAGCCTTCCACAGGGTCCGTATGATATGAAACCAGCTATGAAACTTGGTATTCGATGATCTATTGATGTATAATCTACTTTTTGTACTTACGTTTAATATGATAGCTATTAAATGAGTATGATCAATATCATATGACTTTGATTTGAATCTATATTATAGCATATGCATCTTTGATATCTGATAGTTTTATATCTAGCTATATTGGGATAGGATTTGTATAAAGGAGGAAGTGTGGACAATTTAATAATTTGCCAATTCTAGCGGCTAAGTTACATACATATTTGATTCTGGTGATTTATCACACTCTGACTTGGCAGTTAGTCTGCCATTATTCTGAAATGTGACATACAGTCACTATGCGGTGTGTAAGGATGGATGGGTACTTAATACCCTATATGGTGTGTTAGGCTGGACAGAGTTGATGTGTAGTGGATGGGGGTAGGATTCTACATCTATATTTGATAAGTTATGAATTTGTATCTGATATGTTCTGCGACAGTATCTAAAATACATTGTTTATATTTTTGTATCTGATTTTAAAACCTGTTTGAATTACGAAAACTCGAGGACATGTCTGATATTTTGATGCTTAATTGAATATTTATGTTACACACTAAGTTTGTAAACTCATTTTGTTTGTTTATTTGAATTTCAAGTAACCCTCAACCTTAGGATGATGTGTCAAGAGCTCAATCATTATTCGCTTTAGTTATTTTAGTATTTTGTTTGGATTTATGATATTGCAACCCTTTTCAGATTCTTATTTTTAAGGATTAGATTTCAATGGCTTGTCATTACTATTTAAAGGATTTCCGATTGTTTGAAATCTAAGAAGTTTAAGTTGGACTTTTCAAAATTGGTGATAGTAACTCTTCGGATCGGGCTTTAACTCTTAGGTTGGGTTTGAGGTGTTATAGTTTGCTATTGATAAATTTTGATTGGATTCGTAGTCTACTACTAGAGTTTAATTTGTTTACTTTTTGATAAAATCATAAAGATTTAAAGTTGAATAAGAAAAGTACATCAACGTAATTAGATCTCTATCTTTACACCATGTAACACCCCTTAACCCGTATCCATTACTGGAACAGGGTTACGAAGTATTACTGAAACTTTCAGAATATTTTTTAGATAATTCACGAAAATTACCATTCATTAACTAGGATTATTCATATTGCTCCTTAAATGGACCCTCGAGGCCCAATACGAGCATTAGAATCAAGTCTGGACTTAATCGGAAACTCTAAGAATTTTTCGCGACATTTTAAAATTTTTTTAAGTTACAGGGCTTACACGCCCGTGTGGTCCAAGAGACACGCCCGTGCTGCAGGTCGTGTTCGATCTCATGTAACTCTCTGACTTGTACACACGGCCATGCCACACCCCCGTGTGCTAGGACGTGTGGTTAATTAGATTCTTTCGAAATTAGGTGCAGGTTTCACACGGCCAAGACACAAGCCTGTGTTTTAGGCCGTGTAGCACACACGGCTGGGACACATGCCCGTGTCTCTACCCGTGTGCTCAATTCTGAGCATTCTATTTTTTCAAATTTAAGGTGTAGGGGACACACGACATAACTACACGCCCATGTACCAGGCCGTGTATCACACATGGTCTAGACAAACGCCCGTGTGTTTGCCCATGTGGACAAAATGAAGCCATTTCTAGCTTCATTTCTCCCCCAAAATCACACCAATAACCTGCACTTAAACTCACATCCAAATACCAATCATTTCAAGCATTCAAATTAAACAAACTCTATCATTCAACATGGCATATCATTGCATGCATACATGTTTACAATCTTACCTTGGCATATTCCATATGTTAGGCATAATTTGAACAACCATTTAACATGTATATAGCTACCATAGTATGACATTACAAGTAAATTAAAAACAAACATTACTAGCCATTCCAATGGCTAGATTACAAACCACATATTTAAACCATCTATATCCAAGTTAGCCTATACATGCCATTATACCAAAATGATTTTACTATATATACCCAAAATAATTAGTGGATAGTGTGATGATGCTCCAATGATCTCCAACCTTTGCAATCTTTCGAGTACTATAAAATAGGGAAAAATAAAACGGAGTAAGCATTACATACTTAGTAAGTTTGTATAACGGAAACTAAACTTACCAATCCCGTTTATTAAATCTTGGCGTACAATATCATGTTTTCCATCAACTTCGCAAAATTGCCTAAACACATGCATTCAATCAAACATGTTAGTCACAAAACTTTCATATACATCAAGTAAACATAGATGAGCTCATCATGCAATATTCTTTCAAGACATTATCATTTCATCTCATAATTCTCTCATTTCAAGAGTTTTGTCCGTTGAATCATTGAAATTTCGATGGATACTCAAGTAGTACACTCGAGGTGTACGATTCAATAACTTGTCAATTCTTATTCAAGAGTACCCATTAGGGCTCTTAATTAAAGAACACACACTCGAGCCACATATGGTATTATAGGATTACCAGTCCAAACTAAATCTTTTATGTAACATATGCTTAGAAAAGCTCAATTAGGATTACCAGTCCAGGCTAAACCCTAATTGTAACATATGGTCGAGAGGGATTATATTAGGATTACTCATTCGGGATAAATTGTTTCTATAATGAGATCAATAGGATTACTCGTTCGAGCTAAATCTTGTCAGCAACAAATGCAGGACCTCATTCATTTCGGGAAAGCACATATATTCATTGGAATTCAATATTCAAACAGAGCTTAACCCTTTTTCACCGTTTCAAACATGTATTCAATTCTTCATCATAAAAATCAAACAATTCACATCAATATAAGTCACATTCCATACAAAAAAACATTAAATTTAACATATTTAAATGCTCGATTAGGTTACACGAACTTACCTCGACACTAGTTCGCGTATAAAATCTACTAATCCAAAACCTTTTCTTTTCTTCAATCCAACCTCGAATTTGTATTGTCCGGATCTATATAAATAACTTTAATCATCAATTTTACACATTTCATATTCATTTGGACTCAATTTATGTCTTAGGCAAAATTACCATTTTATCCCTAACTTTTTCATAAATTCCAATTTCGTCCCTATGCTCGGAAAATGAAATTTATGCAATTTACACACTAATCCAAGCCTAACAAAAATTTCAATATAGAATTTACGGAACATATTTTCTATAAATTTTAGAAATTTTCATCAATTTTCACAACTTTACATTTTAGTCCCTAAATCATGTTTTCATAAAAATCACTTTGTAAAAGTTGTTTATCTATCAACAACCTTTCATTTTCTACCATAAATTTCTAATTTTCAGTATATAAATCCATGACCTAATTTCCATACTTTGATAACTCTTTAAGTTGATCCCCCAAATAGATAGGTTAAGCTATCCCGATTTCAAAAATATCAAAATTACTAAAAACAGGACAAGAAAACTTACCCAATTAAGCCATGAAAGTTTCTTCTCTCTCTTCTAGGGTTTCCATGTATTTTTGGGGAAGATGATGAGAAAATCAGATGATAATTCTTTTATCATCTTTTAATTGATTAAATTAAGTCAATTTCCAATTTAGTCATTGCCCTTTTTCTAAATTTCCATGGACGAGTCCCCAAAATATCTACATACTTTTCTTTAATGGTCTAATTACCATATAAGGACCTCTAGTTTTGAATTCCATAGCTATTTTACCCTTGTAGTTACTAGAATTAAACTTTTACATTTTATGCAATTTAGTCCTTTTTGTAATTTAGCACATAATCAATAAAATTTTCTTATCAGAATTTTCACATGACATTTCTAACATATTATGGACCATTAAATAAAATAAAAATAAATTTTGTTTTCGATCATATTTGTGGTCCCGAAACCACTGTTCCGATTTCACTGAAAAATAGGCTGTTACAACTCTCCCCCCTTAAGGATTTTCGTCCTCGAAAATCTTACCAGTAAAAAGATTCGAGTATTACTTCCTCATAGAATCCTCCGGTTCCCAGGTAGCCTCTTTTATGCCGTGTTGTTGCCAAATAACTTTTACTAAAGCTACCTTTTTATTTCTTAACTCTTTTGTTTCCCGAGCTAAGATTTTGATCTGTTCTTCACTATATGTCATATCAGGCTGAATCTCTACCTCTATCGGAGAGATAACATGTGAAGGATTGGATTGATACCACCGTAGCATAGAAACATGAAAACCATTATGAATCCGATTAAGTTCTGGTGGTAAAGCTAACCGATATGCAACCGTTACGATTCTTTCTGTAGTCTCATATAGTCCAATGAACCGTAGACTCAGTTTTCCTTTACGACCAAATCGGATAACTTTCTTCCAAGGCAATACTTTCAAGAATACCTTGTCACCAACTTGAAATTCTATTTCTTTTCATTTCAGATCAGCATAAGACTTTTGACGATCAGATGTTGCTTTCAAACTGTCCCAAATTGCTTTCACTTTTTCCTCGGTTTCACAGACTAAGTCAACTCCGTGTAATTTTTTCTCACTAAGTTATATCCAATAAAATGGAGTTCTACATTTGCGACCATACAAAGCTTCATACGGTGCCATTTTGGTGCTAGACTGATAACTGTTATTGTAAGCAAATTCAACTAAAGGTAAATACTTTTCCCAGTTACCTTCAAACTCAAGTATACAACACAAACATATCTTTTAAGATCTATATTACTCGTTCAGATTGACCATCTGTCTGGGGATGAAATGCAGTGCTAAAGTGCAACTGAGTACCCAGAGCTTCTTGCAATTTGTTCCAGAATTAAGATATAAACCGAGGGTCTCTATCTGAAATAATGGAGACAGGTACTCTATGCAATTTGACAATATCAGAGACATATAAATCAGTCAATTTGTCCAAAGAATAATCCATACGTACCAAAATAAAGTGTGCAGACTTAGTCAACCAGTCAACAATCACCCAAATGAAATATTTCTTCTTTGGAGATAGGGGTAATCCCGATACAAAGTCTATGGTAATTCTTTCCCATTTCCATTCTAGTATTGTAACTGGCTGTAATAGTCTAGAAGGCAACTGATGTTCAACTTTTACTTGCTGACATATCAAACATTTAGATACAAACTCAGAAATATCTTGTTTCATTCCTGGCCACCAGTACATCTTTTTCAAATCGTTATACATTTTATTACTAGCATGATAGATAGAAATGTTACCATTATGAGTTTCATTCAAAATCTTCTATACTAGTTCTGAGCTTTTCGGTACACATACTCTGCCTCTAAATAACAGACAATCATCAGTTCCGATCTAAAATTTTGAGTCAGGAGTCGATTCACTTTGTATCCATTTTTCTTACAACTTACTATCATTTTTCTGAACTTAAGAGATCTGCTGCAAAAACGTTGTCTAGCTTTTAACTAAGATAATATTGAACCATTATTAGATAATGACAATCGAGTATTCATGGTTCGCAAAGTATACAAAGACTTTCTGCTCAGAGCGTCTACAACCACATTGCCTTTTCCCAGATGATAATCAATAACGAGATCATAATCTTTCAATAACTTAAGCCACCTGCGTTGTCTCAAATTCAAATCTTTCTATGTCATCAAGTACTTCAAACTTTTATGATCAATGAATATGTGACATTTTTCACCAAACAGGTAATGCCGCAAAATTTTCAATGCAAACACTATGGCTGACAATTCTAGATCATGTGTCAGGTAGTTTCTTTCATGTGGTTTTAGCTGTCTTGAAGCATAGGCAACTACTTTGCCTTATTGCATCAAAACACAACCTAATCAATTCAACGACGCATCACTGTAAACTATAAATTTCTTACCTGATTCTGGCTGAACTAACACTAGAGCTTCTATCAATAAAGCTTTTAATCTGTCAAAACTTTGCTAGCATTTATCAGACCACTCAAATTTCACATCTTTTTGTAGTAGACGGGTCATCGGAGAAGCTATCATTGAAAAACCTTTTACAAACCTCCTATAATAACCAGTTAATCCCAGAAAACTTCGGACTTCAGACACATTCTTTAGTAGCTTCCAGTTAAAAATGGCTGAAATTTTATTCGGGTTTACCCTAACAACTTCAGCAGATAATATATGTCAAAGAAAACTAACTTCCCGTATCCAAATTTCACATTTACTAAATTTGGCATACAATTGTTTCTCTCACAAAGTTTACAACACTATTCTCAAATGCTTCATATGTTTATTTTCATCTCGGGAGTAAACCAAAATATCATCTATAAATACACCACAAACCTGTCAAAATATGGGCTAAAAATTCTGTTCATCAGATCCATAAATACTGTAGGTGCATTTGTCAAATCGAATGGCATCACAAGAAACTCATAGTGTCCATACCTGGTTCTAAAAGCTGTCTTTAGCACATCAGAATCTTTTACCCGTAGTTGATAGTAACCAGAACGGAGATCAATCTTCGAAAATGCAGTGACACATTTTAACTGGTCAAACAAATCATCAATTTGAGGCAATGGATACTTGTTCTTTATTGGAAATTTGTTGAGCTGTATGTAATCAATGCACAGCCTCAACGATCCATCTTTCTTCTTTACAAACAGAAACGGTGCACCCCAAGGCGAGAAACTAGGTTGAGCAAAACCTTTGTCAATTAATTCTTGTAACTGTACTTTCAACTCTTTCAATTCAGTAGGAGCCATTTTGTAAGGTGCTACGGATTTCGACGTTGTACCCAGAAAAAGATATATAGAGAATTCTACTTCTCTATTCGGGGGTAAACTAGGTAATTCTTCTGGGAATATATCAGGAAATTCATATACAACTGGCACTGACTGAATCTTTGACTCATATACTTTAGTATCCAACACATATGTGAGATAAGCATCATAACCCTTTCTAACATATTTTTGTGTTGACATTGCTGAAATCACATTAGGTAATCCATTCGGTTTATCAAATTTAACATGAAGTAATTCACCACTCTGACATTTCAATACAATATATTTCTGTTTACAATTCACCACTACATCATATTGGGTTAACCAATCCATTCTCAAAATGACATCAAATTCATCAAATCGCAATAACATCAAGTCAGTCTAAAAGCAATAACCTTTTACCATCAACGAATAATTTTTACAGACTTTATCCATCATAACACACTGCCCTAGGGGGTTTGAAACTTTAACCACAAAGTCAATAAATTCAATAGGTAAATTTTTAACAGACACTAGGTTTGTGCATATGTATAAATGTGTGGAACCAGGATCAATCAAAGTAGTAGTATCAGTATCAAGTAGAGAAAATGTACTAGTAATGACGTCTGGTGTAGAATTATCTTCTCTAGCACGAATAGCATATGTTCTTGCAGGCGCTCGTGCCTCAGATCTAACTTCTGTATCCCTGGTAGTACCTCGACTACCACTAACATTGCCAGGGTGAAGGGATGGTCTACCCCTCGAGACAAGATTACTCAGCTTTGGAGCTAGTTCTATTTCTTTTTCAACTCTTTCTAGACAATCTTTGAGAAAATGGTCGAATGAACCATATCGGTAAAAAACTCAACTTCTCAAACGTCATTCCCCAAAATAAAATTTGTTGCAATACTTACACTTTGGTTTGGGATTACCGACACTACCCATACTGGTTACAGATAGCGATGAAGACCTCAGGTTAGAGCGTTGAGAGACTTGCTCTTTTCCAGAATACCTCGTAGAGGTAGTAACACGATCATAATACTTCTTTATTTTCTTAGAACCAGATGATTGTGACTTGCTCAAAATCCTTTTTCCAGAAACTCTTTCAGCTTGTTTCTTTTCTTTACTCAATTTTTTAGCTTTGTGTGCTCATTCGGCTAACACTGTAAATTCTCTTATTTCGAGAATTCTGATCAATAACTTGATATCTTCATTTAAACCCTCTTCAAAGCATTTACACATCTTAGCCTCGGTTAGAACCTATTCTTTGGCATATTTGCTCAACCGAACAAATTCTCTTTCATACTTAGGTACAGTCATGTCTCCCTGCTTGAGTTCTAAATTTTTTTCTTTTTTTGATCCATAAATCTCTAACTAACATATTTCATTCTGAATTCGGTCTGAAAGAATTCCCATGTAACATTCTCTCTCGATACAACTGAAGTTATAGTATTCCACTAATGATAAGTTGTCTTTAAGTAGAGATACTGCACATTTCAAACATTTAGTAGGTGTACAAGATAATTCATCAAAAACCCGAATGGTATTTTCCAACCAAAATTCAGCCCTTTCTAGATCATCATCTGCGGTAGCTCTAAATTCTTCTGCCCCATGGTTACGAATTTTATCTACCGAAGGCTTACCAGTTCTAGTGGGTTCAACACCCTATGGTACCTCAGGAACCGATTGAGAAGCAGGTGGGGGAGGTCGTTGTACAGTGGGGCCTGTTCTTAAATACTCAGTAAACCATTTATTCATCAATTGAAAGAAGACTTGTTTTGCCTCTTACCTGCGGCCCTCAGTTATGGGCCTTTAACTACCAGATGCAGATGCAACTCTTTGAACTGAAGTTGAAGCATTGCTACTAGCTTCCTTGGATTCAACTCTAGCTTAGTTAGATGACATTACTATATGAAAAATACATTTAAAATGATCAGGAGACATCACACTATCACAAATTATATAATGGAATGTATAGCTAATCTCGTGTTTGCTATGTTAATTCTGAGAATCGACTAAACCGTAGCTCTAATACCACTAAATGTAACACCCCTTAACCTGTATCCATTGCCAAAATAGGATTACAGAGCATTACTAAAACTTTCAGAACATTTTTTAGATAATTCACGTAAATTACCATTCATGAATCGAGATTATTCATATCATCCCTATCGAAACCATTTTTTTGAAAAATAGTGTCGACTTTGATTTTGAAAATGAAAAAAAAAGGGAGTCGCCACCAATCCTTTTTGATAAGGTGTGATCGGCTCACCTCGTAAAAGTGGTTATTTTTAATAAATGGTTTGATTTATTTAAACAACAATTTTGGTCCACGAAATTCAAAAATATGGGTTCAGGAGTTGGTTATGCACGAGGAAGGATTAACACCCTCGTAACTCCCAAAATTGGTACCTAGTTAATTAATTAGTGTCTTAGTGTTGAAAATTGAGAACTTTGAAAAAAAATACTATCCATCATTAAAATATTGCTTAATTGAAAATTTTTTGAGAAAGAGGGCATATTTCACGTTAATCGAGGAAAAGAATTATGTCCCGTAAGTTAGGACACAATGTCTTGAATTCTCGATATACGAGTAAACACTGAAAAATTTATTTTTGAAAGATATTTGATTTTCTCGATTTTTAGAAAGAAATCATACTCCGTAAGTTAAAATACGACTTTTTTCTTAATACCGAGATTATCTTAAAATTTTTTAAAACACTCGTATGTTTGGATTTATTGAGAAAATCAAAACCTTGTAAGTTAGGGAACGACTGTTCGAATCTTGAAATACGAAATATTGAGAAAATATTTTAGTGTATCGAGTAAAAATATAACCCAATTTATAGTAAAATGTAGAAGCAAATTACGGTGCTAATACGCGTAACATAATAAGAGATGCGATAATACGAATAATAGTGATATGAACAAATATATAAAAATAAAATAAAAACAAGGCTAATAATATAAAAATATAAATAAACAAGTAAAAACTATTAAATAGTTTAAACAAATAAATAAATAAGAAAAATGAAATAGGCAAATAAATAAGTAAATAAAAAAAATAATAGTAAAAAAAATAATGATGGTAATAATAATAGTAATAATAATATGCTAAATAATAGTAGTAAAAAAAATAGTAATATTAATTACAAAAATGATAATAGTAATAAAATAAGATGATAATAATAATATTAATAATAATAAAAGTAAAAATAATAATAGTAAGAATAGTAAAAATAATAATAGCAATAATAAGAATATTAATAATAGTAATAATAACAATAATATAAATACTAATATATATATATATATGAAAAATAATAATAGTAAAAAATAATAATAGAAGTAGTAATAACAATGGTATTAGAATAAAATAAATATAAATACAAGTATAATAATAGTAATAATATAATAAAACAACAAAAGTAACGAAAAGGACTAAATTGAATCTAAAAGCAAAGTTTTGGGGCAAATCTGAAATAAATAAAGAGGAAATGGGACAATTTGAACGCTCGAATAACAAGGAGGGTCCAAAAGGGCAATAATCCCTACCCTTCAAAACAGCGTCGTTTAAATATGGACCAAAATGAAAATCGAAATAAATTATAGGGTAAAATTAAAATAACAAAAAACTTGATTGCAAAACCATAAAAAAGCGGAAGGGCCAAATGCGCTAATTGCTCATTTTTAAAAAACAAGCGAATCCTCCCTTTGGAGCGGGTCGGATCGGGCCGGCCTCCCCAAAACGACGTCGTTTTGGTGTCTGGGGAGGCCAACCAAAACGACGTTGTTTTGGTCTTCTATAAAAGCCTAAATTTTTTTTAAAAAAATCATTTTTACCAAAGTTAAAAAAAAAAAAAAACAGAATAGAACTCCTCTCTTCTCTCTGGGTTAGCCTAGATTCCGGCCAAGAATCCGGCCGGCCTCCGCCGCAGCCTCGCCGTCGGTCCGTCGTCGCCACGGTGGTCGAAACTCCAAAAAGGTATTATTTTTTTTATTTTTTTATATATTTATATATAACTGATTTTTAAAGGAAAATAGAGAAAATATCTATGTATACATGTAAGTAGATAAAAAAAGAAGAAGAAAATAAATAAAAAAAGAAAGACAGAGAAAAAAAACAGTACCGTTTTATAACTTGGTTTTTTTTTCTCCGAATCTGTTTTGTAGATTTGTTTTTTTTTGATATTTGAATCTCTTTTTTTTATTGTATTCAATGTCTAACCATATTACAAAGAATTTTTTATGGCTTTTATAGCCATTTTTTACATGATTTCTTGTTGTCTTTTCTTATTTAATCCTTAGAGGTGCAACTTGAGGGCGGTGGAGTGGCGATGGTAGCAGTGGCGGCGCTGAGGCTGCTGGTTAGAAGGCTAGGGCGACGCCTAGGGTTAGGAGTAGAGGTGCTCATGGGCCGGGTCGGGCTGAGTTCGGGTTGGGCTCAACTAAAAATTTTGGCCCATTCATTAGGCTCGGGCCGGGCCGGGCCTAAAAAATAGGCTTAAAATTTTACCCAAACCTGACCCAAATAAAAATACTAAAACCCGAGCCCGACCCGGCCTATCCGTATTTATTTTTATATTATTTTATATGATTTTAAAATATATATAATACATCAAAAATACTAAAAAATGAAAATAAATATTTTTCAACAAATTAAAAATAAACTTTAAAAAATATGTAGATTTAAATAGTATTAAGATAGATGCAACTTAATAAGCAAATACCTCTAAAATAATAACAAAATTAACAAATACCTTTAAAATAATAACAAAATTAACAAATACCTTTAAATTAATAACAAAATTAATAATAAAATAAGTTTTATACAATATCCAAATAATAACAATAAAATAGTAGAAACTAATAGTAATATGGTAGCAAAATATGGAGAAAACAACAAGAAAATAATATTTAAAAATAAAAAAATAGCAGAATTTTTTTGTCATTTAGTGAATTCGGGCCGGGCCGGGCCCGGGCCAAAAATGTCTTACCTGAGGCCCGACCCATTTTTTAAACTGGCCTCATTTTTTTGTCCAAGCCCATTTTTCGGGCCTATATTTTTGCCCGAACCCTCCCACATTTTGGGCAGGCCATTGTGCTGGGCCGAGTAGCCCGACCCATGAGTAGGTCTAGTTAGGAGTGGCTAGGGTTTTGTTTTCTCTGTTAAGGTTTGGGCTGTATTAGGCTAGGGTAAATAGCTTTAGTTGGGTTGAGTCTGTTGGGTTTGGAATTGGGCTTTGGGTTTTAATTTTTGTGTTAGATGGGCTTTGGATTGTAAATGGACTGGAATATTTAATTTGGTTTAAAATTTGTTTTGCTTGTAATTTGGGCCTGGGCTAAAATTGGGCTCTACAGCTGCCCCTCTTTGCTTGTTGTCGTGTAACGAGAACGGAGCAAAGACTTTCAAGAAAGACCAATTTTTCCCGGTCGCGCTATGTCTTGGCTTCTTTGGTGCTCCTCTTCTTCAGGTAGTCTCGTTCCAGTCCACTGCATCTTGTTGCTTCGATCCACTCCACCGCAACTTCAGGGAAATAAGGTTTGTAGTTTTCAACCTGCTCCACTGCAACTTGAGGGAGATAAGGTTTGCTATGATCTGCTCTATTGCAACTTCAGAGAGATAAGATCTGTTTATTTATAGCTTCAATCTGTTCCATTGCAACTTCAGGGAAATAAGATTCGTTATCTTCAGTCGGCTCCACTGCAACTTCAGGGAGATAAGACTTGTAATTTCAACCTGCTCCACTGCAACTTCAGGGAGATAAGGTTTGTTTTGATCTGCTCTATTGCAACTTCAGAGAGATAAGATCTGTGATTATAACTTCAATCTGTTCCGCTGCAACTTCAGGGAAATAAGATTCGCTATCTTTAGTCTGCTCCACTGCAACTTCAAGGAGATAAGACTTATGAATTCACCAATCTTGCTACACCGTCCCCTTGGGGACATGACCTATAGAATTGATTTCATGGGCCTATGCTTGTGCCTAATGATTAGAATGTAATGATCATAATGAATCAAATGCTCTTAACTAGATGTGTATGAATGATATTTGCATGAATGCAGAATTTCATGAGAATGATCCCTTCTTAATACTTGGGTTGTCATTGCTATTTGTTCATCAAGGCTTTACCACTAACGTATTACCCTGCCTTCTTGCTCAGCAGGTATCTTTGACAAAAACCCAAAGAAATAGTCACAATTTAGACTATTCTTTTCTCAAATATTTCCAACCCTTAGGATTGGTGAGTTCTAAATAATAGTCCTGCTTCAGGTTCCTGTACTATTTAGAAGCTTTCAGAGTAAAATGCAAAACTCCTTTTATGAGAGTATCATTAGTCCATTGATTGTTATTTCAATGCAAAATACTTGAAATAGAACATAATGATGGACAGAACTAAAATTTATCAGAAACAAAATTTGAAAAGAATAGATTAATCTAAGAAAGCAAACGTTGCTGAAATACAAAATAAATAAACGGAAAATAGATGCCCCAAATATTACAACATGAGCTTCTCTACACAAACTTCTTGAGGACCCTTTTTGAGCTCAATATGTGTTTAGGGGATCTCGAGTACTCTGTTGATGCCCCAAGACGTAACATCTCTCCTCCTTGTTGATTCAGGTATCACAAGACTATCGCATGCCCCACCTTCAATCAAAATTCAAATTGCCCTTTTACGGGTTTTCAATTCAAAATCCCTTTGGTCTCAAGGTGCCCTTTGTGGATTTTTGCCTTGGCCTCTCCCTTTTTTTTAAGCGAAATATTTCTTAACCGATTCTAAATTCATAGGATTGGGTAAAGGCTTGCCATCCATCTCGGTCAATATCAATGCTCCTCCAGAAAAATGCCTTCTTTATCACATAAGGTTCTTCCCAATTCAACATCTATTTTCCTCTGAAATCTTTTTGTATGGGCAGGATCTTTTTCAATACTAGGTCTCCCTCGTGGAATTCTCTAGGATGAACCTTTTTGTTGTAAGCTCGCATCATTCGCTTTTGGAACATCTGACCATGACGGATAGCCCTTAGCCTTTTTTCTTCAATCAAATTCAACTAATCGTATCGACACTGGATCCATTCTGCTTCATCCAACTTCACTTCTGACAAAACTCTAAGGGAAGGAATCTCGGCTTCGATGGGTAAAACTGTCTCCATTCCATAGAACAATGAGAAAGGCGTTGCTTCGATAGAGGTCCTGACAGACGTTTGATAAGCATAGAGGGCAAATGGTAACTTCTCAGGCCAATCTCTATAAGTTTCAATCATCTTCCCCACAATCTTCTTGATGTTTTTATTGGCTGCCTCGACTGCACCATTCATATTCAGACAATACGGTGACGAGTTGTGGTGTCTGATCTTGAACTAACTACAGACCTCCGTTATCGTACTGTTGTTCAAATTCAATGCATTATTAAATATGATCCTTTTTGGCATTCCATATTGACAAATGATTTTCTTTTTCAGGAACTTGCTAACTGCTGATTTTGTAACGTTGGCATATGAAGCGGTCTCTATCCACTTGGTGAAGTAGTCGATGATCACAAAGATGAATCGATGCCCATTTAAAGCTTTTGGCAAAATTGGCCCAATGACATCCATTCCCCACATAGAGAAAGGCCATGGAGAAGTCATAACATGTAGAGGTGAATGAGGCACATGAATCTTGTCTTCATAGATTTGGCACTTATGACATCTTTTGGTGTAGTTAATATAATCCCGTTTCATGGTGGACCAATAATACCCGAACTTTATAATTTTCCTGGCCATTGTAAAGCCATTAGCGTGTGTCCCACAGACGCCCTCATGGACTTCTTCCAAGATTTTCTTAGCCTCTATAGTGTCCACACATCTTAATAGCACCTGATTCTTTCTTCTTTTGTATAGGATCTCCCCATCCAAGACATAATCACTGGCCAGTCTTCTCAACGTCCTTTTATCATTCTCAGTAGCTTGGTCGCGGTACTCACGATTCTTCACATATCGCAGTATATCGTGGTACCAAGGATGATCATCCTTTTCTTCTTCTTCTTCTTCTTCGATGTTGTAACAATGAGCCAGAGCCTCGTAAATACTCATTTGGATCGGTTTCACATCCTCTTATTTGTTCATCTTGGTCATGGAAGCTAAAGTTGCTAAGGCGTCAGCCATCTGATTTTCTTCTCGCGAGAGGTAGCAGAAGATGATATCATTAAACTCTTTAATTAATTTAAGGACCAAACTTCGATAATTGATCAACTTGGGATCTCTTGTCTCCCATTCACCTTTAAGCTGATAGATCACTAGCACAGAATCCCTATATACTTCTAGCACCTTAATCTTGTGTTCTATGGCTACACGAATTCCCATGATGCATGCTTCGTATTAGGCCATATTGCTTGTGCAATCAAAATCCAATTTACTAGTGAAGGGATAATGATCTCTGTTTGGGGATACCAAGACTACCCCGATTTCGCTACCCATAACATTTGATGCTCCGTCGAAGTTTAGCTTCCAAGGATGACCTTCTTGAGAGTCTTCTTCATTGGTAGCCACGTACATTAGATTTTCATTTAGAAAATCAAAATTCAGAGGCTCGTAGTCTTCTAAAGCTGTACTGGTTAGAAAATCTGCTATTGCACTCACTTTTATAGCTTTTTGGTTTACATAGATTATATCAAATTCAGAAAGTAGAATTTGCCATTGGGCCATTCTCCTATTCAAAGCAGTCGACTCCATCATGTACTTCAGAGGATCGAGTTTTGAGATAAGCCAAGTTGTGTGATATAACATATACTATCTCAATCTTTGGGTTGTTCAAATTAAGGTACAACACAACTTTTCAATTGGCGAGTATCTCATCTCACACTCAGTGAATTTCTTACTGAGGTAATATATCGCTTTTTCTTTCCTTCTTGACTCATTGTGTTGGCCAAACACACATCCCATAGAAATTTCAAATGCTGCCAAATACAGTATCAGTGGTTTATTTGGGCTAGGTGGTGTCAACACTAGGGCATTGGACAAGTATTGCTTAACCTCGTGAAAAGTCTTCTGGCACTCCTCATCTCAAACACCGGGGTTGTGTTTCTTAAGGAGACGAAATATGGGGTCACATTTCTCGGTTAGTTGTGAAATAAACCGAATGATGCAAATTAGTCTTTCTAAGAATCTTCAAACTTCTTTCTGAGAACGCGGTGGAGGTAACTCTTGTATGGCTTTGACTTTATCTGGGTCAATCTCAATCCCTTTTTCGCTGACTACGAATCCTAGTAGTTTTCATGACCTGGCCCCAAAGGTACATTCTGCTGGATTGAGTGTCAACTGGAATTTCTTCAAACTTAAAAATAATTTCCTCAAGACTTGTACATACTCCTCTTCTGTTCGGGATTTGGCGATCATGTCATCGACATAAACTTCAATTTCTTTGTGCATCATATCATGGAACAGGGTTATCATGGCTCTCTGATATGTTGCTCCCACGCTTTTCAGTCCAAATGGCATCACTTTATAGTAAAAGGTTCCCCATATGGTTACAAATGTGGTTTTATTCATGTCTTTAGGATGCATCTTTATTTGATTGTATTCGGAGAAGCCATCCATGAAGGAGAACAGTGAGTAACCTGTCGTGTTGTCACTAAGGTGTTAATATGGGGAAATGAGAAATTGTCTTTCGGGCTGGCTTTGTTCAAATCTCTGTAGTCTACACACATCCATACTTTTCCATCTTTTTTAGGGACGGGGACGATATTGGCTACCCATTCTGAGTATTTAACCACTTGTAAGAAATCAGCATCGAATTGTTTCTTGACCTCCTCTTTCATTTTCAACAAAACATCAGGTCTCATTCTTTGAAGCTTCTATTGAACCGGTTTGTATTCTTCCTTTATGGGGAGTCAGTGTACCACGATATCAGTACTTAGTCCAGGCATATCCTGATACGACCATGCAAAAACATCTTTGAATTCTTGGAGTAACTCAATGAGATCTCGCTTTGTCTCTGTGGTAATGCAAGCTTCGATCTTTACTTCTTTCTTTTCTTGTTCGTCTCCCAAGTTCACGATTTCTACAGACTCTTTATAAGGTAGAATCTGTTTCTCTTCTTGTTCTACCATCCTTAACAAATCAGGAGATAAGTTACAGTCTCTGTCAACTTCAAAGTCCTAAGATCCCTATAGACACATATCTCGCTCAAAAGGAGATTCTGAGTTAGTAGCAGTGTCGCTCATATCGTTGATATCTGGAGACCTATTATAGGTACGAAGGAAGATACAAAGAACAAAAGAATTTAAGAATAATGATCTGTATGGTATGATTATGAATGGAAGAATAAAAGAATATTTGCTCGAAATAAGACAAAAAGATACATTCCATTGAAATAACGATTTTGAATATAAGCCTATTTTACAAAAAGGACTCTTATTACTCCTAAGTCTAGAGCAATAAGTATGTTTTGAAGATTACTCTGTGTTAGTTGTAAAGACTACAAGAATCTCTTCCGCAGTCCTATTATTTAGAACACTTCTCGGCTCATAAGGGCGAATGCCCGACAAATTCTCTACTCCAGTTCCTTTTTCGTATGTGGCGTTGATGTCTAAATTTTCCAACATTCCTTCCATGATTTCCATTCTTGGAGTCCCCCACTCAGGGTGAATGATTCCTCTAGACACAAATGTCTTCGATATATGGGGAAAGATTATTGGTTCCTATTCGTTCTCCTCCCCGCTCAATCGCGCTCTTCTTCTCTCTTGCTTATTTTCCAGTTCCTTCTTTCTTTGTCTCGTGTCTGGCTTAAATCCTAAGCTGAAGCTATCTTGTTTGTTCTTCATTATTGGTGCCTCAATCCTTTCTTGGAGGTGTCTCGTGAGTCCTCTTCTTGGTAGGGCCCCTTTCCTAACAATTAACCGCAGGCCCATTCTTATTGTCTTAGATATCTTGGGCATTGAGTTCTTGTTCCCTTCGGTAATGAATGTCGCATTCACAAACTCCAAAGACCAAAAGGAACATTCGATTGCTTCATCGTTTGCCTCTAGACATGGTGTATCACTAGTCATTGCTGCGATGATGTCCTCTTCGGCATTTATTGTCACCAACCGACCTTCCGTTACCAATTTCAACTTTTGGTGCAGTGACGAAGGGACTGCCCCTACTGAATATATGCATGGCCTCCCCAATAGGCAATCATACGAAGGCTTGATGTCCATCATTAGGAAATCTACCTCGTACATGCTTGGACTGACCAGAAGGGGTATTTCGATTCTTCCCATTACCTTCCTTTCTATGCCATCGAATGCCCTCACTATATTTTGGCAGGCTTTCATGTGAGAGCTATCTACAGGAAATCTGTTCAGTGTGGGTACTGGTAGGACATTCAAGGCTGATCCGTTGTCAATCAATACCCCCGGTAATGTATACCCCTTGCAGTGGGTCGTGATGTGCAAATCCTTAGTTGATCCCATACCTCCTGGCGGTACTTCATCATCATTGAAGAAGATGAAGTTTTCGGCACTTATATTGTTGACTAGGCAGTCCAGCTTGTTTACTGAAATATCGTTAGCAACATAAGTTTCATTTAACATCTTCATCAATGCGCTACGATGGGTTTTTGATCTTAAGAGTAAAGGCAGTACCGATATACGAGCTGACTATTTGTGCAACTGTTCCACGATACTATACTCGCTGTGTTTTAGAAATTTTAAGAATTCCTTGGCTTCTTTTTCCGTTACCGATTCATTAACAAGCGGTTCAAGTCTAACCGACTTCTCTTTTTTTTGCTCAATCACCAGTGATTTTCCTTTAATAGGCTCGACTTTTGTATTTGGGGTATCATAGCGTCTTCCGCTCACGTATAGAAACCCATGTCTTGATCTTCCTCTGATGCATTAGCCGGGATTCCCTCTCTTGGGATTGTCATGTTACAACTATAGTTTTAAGGTACCCTTTTGCTATCTTTATAAAGGAAAGCAACAGGCTTCTGGATTACGACTTTTGGTGCAACTTATGCCCCGGATTTGTTAATCCTTGGTCATGAAATGATAACCACTGGGTGGTTGACTTTGTAAATATTCTTTGTTGACCCCTCTCTCGAGGCACACACATCTTTTCCTTCTGGGTTTCCGGCATACTCAAAGAATTCTAGCTCCTTATTATCCATCAATCCTTGTATTGAAGCCCTGAATTCACTGCATTTTTGAATCTCATGATCCTCTTGATCATGGAACTCATAATAATTCTTTGTTCCTCGGGGTCTGTCCCCTGAATTCTGCATAATTAACCCTCTTTCTACCATTTTCTTCCACACTTCTTTTAGCAGGGTATTTACTTCTGCAATGTTCATCTTGATTTCCTTCCCTAAACTCTCGATTATATCATTTACCCCTTTATCCACATGGTTAGGAAACAGATTTTCTACACTAGATGTATTATCAAATTTCACAATGCCCATTTTGATGAGTCTTTCGACCAACTTCTTAAAAGCGGTGTAGTTTTCTATCGAGTGTCTCGTGATTCCCGCATGGTATTCACATTGGGTGTTTGCGTCATACCATTTTGGGTATAGGGGTTGCATTGGCTTTAGATAGAAGGGGGACACAACATGTGCATCAAATAAACTTTGGTACAACTCCTTATACATCATTGGGATAGGCGTAAATTGAAGTTTTTTCATATTTTTCTTCGTGTTGGGCTCTTGTCTGAGTGAGCCTTGATGACCAGTGGTTGTCGTCCTCGGTTGACTTACGGTGATCGATTTCGAATATGTGCTCACATTATTTACATCGTGCTCCTTTTTCCTCGAGGCTATCTTTTTGGCATTTTCCCCAGCCTCTATTTTCTCGCACCTTATCGCATTTTCTATCATTTCACCAGACATTACTATGTTTGAGAAACTCTTAGTTGCGCTTCCCAGCATTTGATTAATGAAATGTGCTTTTAGGGTATGAATGAAAAGCATGGTAGTTTCCTTTTCTAGCAGAGGTGGTTGGATTTGTGTGGCCACCTCTCTCCACCATTGGGCGTATTGTCTGAAGCTTTCATTATGCTTCTTGTCCATGTTCTATAAAGTGATTCTATTAGGGGTCATATCCATCACGTGACTATACTGCTTCTTGAAGGCTTGTGCTAGATCCTTCCATGAATTGATCTTGGTACGGCTCAATTAATTGGACCATTTGGATACTGCCCCAACCAGACTTTCTTGGAAACAGTGAATCAATAGTTGGTCATTATTGACATGGCCTGCCATTCGCCTGCAGAATATGGTGATGTGAGCTTTGGGACAACTAGTCTCGTTACACTTTTCGAACTCAGGAGTCTTGAACTTGGGGGAAGCACCAGGTCCAGAACCAAGCTAAATTCCTTAGCATCGATTCCACCATGATAGTCGGTGTTTTCCATTTTTTTAAAATTTTCTTCTAATCATCTACACCGTTCTTCGAGTTCTTTCGGGAGCTCTACCCTTATCTTTTCTGTTTCTATCACATCATCGAGATCGAGGACAATAGGGTTAGTTGGGTTATCCCCTGGATTAGAGCCTGAGTCGGCTTGGTAGTTCATCGGTGCCAAAACAGCAGCTTGAAACTGTTGGGGCCTGATTGTAACAGATGGCCTTCGTGGGTACACCTCGGGTTGTATCTGAACATTCGTTGGGGTAAAACCCGCATTGTAGAGGGGATCTTCATTGTCATCTCCAGTATCAACCATAGGGCCATTTCCCTTCTCCTGTCCACTAGTCAGCAGTTGTGTTAGTTGGTTCATCATGTTCCTTTGTGATTCCAGCATTTGATCCTTCATATCCTGTTGGATTTTAGCCAATTGCTCTTGCATTTGTGCTTGCATCTGTTCTTGCATCTCCTTCTATATTTGTTCCAACCTTTCTAGTCTTTTATCCATCGCTTTAGCTTTTCTTCGTGTACCATAAGGATGCGTACTTGGTTAATTTTTGTCAGTTTCCAGATTACTGAAATGATTTTTTAATTAGGGTCTTTTTGTGAAAATTAATACATATGATGCAATGGAATGCAAATGCATGAATGCAAATAAAAGGCGTTAATTCTGATTCAATTTCATTAGAGTAACTTCTCCAGAAAACAATTTTTTTTACATAAACTGGATTACATATGAGGCTTTGCCCTGACACTTAGAGCCTTGACCTGTCTAAGAAGCCGAGCTAGCTCTCAGCCTCGGTCTGATTCTGACTCGTATTTTAAACTCAATACATCGGCCTAAACTGCTAATGTTTGTAAGTGATCAGCCAATTCTCGCACTTGTGTCAAAGCTTCGCCCATGACGTAATCCTTGCTCCTAACCTGATCTTGAGAATGATGATGCTGCTCCTTCCATCGCTCGTTATTTGCCTCAAGGAGTTCAATATGAAGTTCACGATTTTGCAGCGCGATTTTAAGTTCTTCTATCTTCCCTTTTAACTCTTCAATTTTGCTCAGCCTAGCCTTTAACTCGATTGCAGAGTTATGAATACGATACTGATACAAGGATTTTTCTAACTCTGACACCCGAATCTTTAATCCCTTCTTTTCATTTTGGCTTTCTACCAAACTCCTTTTTAGAGTATCTTCTCAAGCTTGAGCATCTAGAAATTTTTCTTCCCATTGGCTGGCTCTACTTTTTTCCTCTTTAATTTCCTACCGCCATTGTTTAGATGTTTTTCCTAGCCCAGCGGTTCTCATTGACCTTCTCAGCTTTTTGTAGTATGTTTTCAAACTGTCCAAATCCTCTTCAGCCTTGTTTATTCCTTTTCTCAGTTTTTCAACTTCTAGTTTTTGGACATCGACATCTAGCCCCAGCTACATTTTTTCTCCCTCCAATTGCTCGATCTTTTTTTCTAGTTCCAAACTCTTTCTCTTGAAATCTTGTTTGATGATCTCTAGCTCAAATGAAATCAACTTCAAGTGTTCTTCCATTGATCGGGTGTTTTCTTGATCTTACGTAGGGATGTTGTCGTTGATCCTCTAACCCTACCACCGGTCATACTCAGGAGTAGTCATCAGATTAACAGCAAACCTTTTCATTCTACGAGTTTGGTTTTAGGCATTCGATATCTCACGAACTTTCTTTTTGTAATTATCTCCTTTGTATACGAACTCGCACTGAGCTATCCCGTGTGGTTGTGGCGTAAATGTCTTGATCTGTACTGTCTTAACACAAGTAGATGAGCATACCCGACGGCTCCCCATATCCCAAGTAGGGGAACCCAATCAAAATCTCCACATCGATATAATATCTCGTCAGGGACCATCCACAAGGCTCTCCATTCGATGTCTTCCTCTTATAGATTCTGAAGAATCATCATCCACTTTTCCTCTGTAATATCATCTCGTGTCGGTGTTGCCATTAACTCTTTCAGTGGAGAGTAGTGTTCAGAGAAGATGCGATACGAGACCTTTTCCACTTTCTAAAAATGGCTGTGGAAGCAAGCTAGTAAGAGTTGTGTGCATCTGATGAATCTCCCTTCGCCCGCTCTTCGACAAGCATTCAATGATCTGAAAGTTTCAGCCAAAATCGCAGGTACAGGTGTGACCCTTTTACTAAGCCTGTCAAATAGATCGGAATTTGCCTTGGGAAAGATAACCAGTCTATAAATGCTCAAAGTGAAAACATCAACCCTCTTCTTCATATCAGGATACACTAGGATTAAATCCCTCAAATTCCTCCAAGGGATGCACTTACAATCTCTCTTTTGCTTGATCCGGGCTGTAACCCACTATTCGCTCATTCCCGTGATGTTCATAAGCTTTTTTGAGAATGTTGGGATGTTGGTAGCTCTGGAATAAGCTTTGTCAACTTGAATCTTCGAGCAATGGAGCAAGGCCGTGTACTCTTCTACAGTAGGTACCAAATCTACTTTCCTGAAAGTAAAGCAACTATAAGCAGAGTTCCAATACTGGGCGATGGCACGAAATAGGCGCTCGTCTACCTTGATATCGAGTAGATAGGGTAAATCACCATAATGATAGTAAAATAGTTGTTTGATCTCATCATCCCATTGACTCCAAAATTTTTTTCATTTCCTGGAGATTATTTTGGGTTACACTGATCTGAGTGAAATTGTAACAGCCCGAATTAAGGCCTAGTCGAAACAGTGGTCTCGAGACCACAAATTTGAATTTGGGAAAATTATTTTTTTTATTTTTATGAGGTTTTAGCACGACTATATTAGTGTATGAAAAATTTGGAAAGTTAATTTTAATGTTTGTGATCCCGATTGCGAAAAAGGACTAAATCGCATAAAAGGAAAAATTAGACTAAATCGCATAAAAGGAAAAATTAACATTTTAGTACCCAAATATGTTAAATAGCTAGAGAACTAAAATTGAGGGCTTTTAAAGGGCAATTATACCCTTTTTAATTGTGTTGGCCGGCCATGAGATAGATATTAAACAAATAGTCAAGGTTTAGGTAAGTGATGTCTTGATTTGGTAATAAAATAGTGCCTAAAAGCCTAGCTATTATTTTCTTCTTCTCCATCTCTTCTCTCCATCGAAAATATCAGCAAATATGGAGATTTGAAAGCTGAAAATTTGCAGCAACTTATTCCTCTCATAATGTAAGTGATCTTGATGATTTTCTTGACGATTTTTACATTTTTGGAATGCTTGTTTTATGGGCTTTTAAATGAGAGGACTACCTTGCAAAATGGTGATAAGTCTAGGGTTTCACCATGTGAATGTTCATGTTATTTTCTGAAATTTTATGGAAGAATATGAGTCTTAGAAGAATTCTAAACAACTTTTGTGAAGGGTGTTAGCATGAAAACACCTAAAGGGACTATTTTGCATAAGTTGCAAAATAGGTGATAAGTGTGTGAAATAGTGGGATTTTGGTGATTATATAAGAGTAAAAAGGGGTCAGCTAGTCCTAAGATATGAAGAAATTCAATAAAAATTGAATTTCGAGCATAGGGGCAAAATGGTCATTTTGCCAAGTCTAGGGGTAAAATGGTCATTTTACCAAAGAAGTAAATTTATGAATTCCTAATTGTAATTAGTGATTAAATGAGTGTATTTTGTTATTATAGATCAAGTTTTGCCAAATCCGAACCTAGATCGGGGGAAAGCCAAGCAAGTCGACTAAACCGTCTAGTCGAGTACATTTTGTAAACCGAGGTAAGTTGTATGTAAATAATACAACTGCATTGTTAATGCATGTATTCAAATTGTTATTAATTTGATATAGCATGAGTTGCTAGATTGTGAACTGAGAATGCATATTAATGATTGAGATAATAGAAAGATCCTGTTGGAACCCTAAGAAACAAACTAGATATTCATGCCATGACATTCAGGTTATTTGCGTGCTAGTGTAATACATGTCTGGGACATGCATCAGCCACATAATGATAGCCAGTGTAAGACCATATTTGGGACATGGCATCGGCATTAAGATGTGTGCTAGTGTAAGACATGTCTGGGACATGCATCGGCCTCGATGATGATAGCCAGTGTAAGACATGTCTGGGACATGCATCGGCTGAGAGTTGTGCTAGTGTAAGACATGTCTGGGACATGCATCAGTACATATATACGATAGCTAGTATAAGACCATGTCTGGGACATGGCATCGGTAACTACCCTACGTTTGAGGCTTATAGAATATTCGGTAGTATTCCGAAAGGTCCAACTTTAAAGGTCATGAAAGTGGTTTAATAAGAAAAGTATAATAATGTTGTGAGTGGTATAGGTACCAAGTTGGTATGCATGAGTAGTGAGCTCAAATTAGAAAATGTGACTTGAGTAGTCGGTAATGAGTAAGTCGAGTTTATGTTTACCTTTGAACTACAAGTATGATGATTAATGGTGAAATTGTTGTTGTATATTTATTTATATGCGACTTACTAAGCTTTATGCTTACTCTCTTTCCTTTTTCTTTACTTTCAGTGCCGCTTAGCTAGCTCAAGAATCCCTTAAAGTTAGAGATATCGATCACACTATCAGCCGTAATTCTCGGTATAGTAAGATTTATATTTTTGATTATGGCATGTATAGGACTAGACATTATTATTTTGTGTCTTTGAGAATTGGCCAATTGTGTTGGCTTGGAATTGATTCCACACTTCACATTAAGCCTTGAATAAGGATAACAATTATTTTGAGTCTATAATAGATACATCTTCATGGTTAAATGAATGTCTATCATGCTTGATTTGGTATTGGTTGGTATTGACATGAAAATAAGCATAATAGGGTGGCAATGAGACTTGGTAAATAGCCTCATATTGTCTATATGGGTAGACACACGGGTATGTGTCTGGGCCGTGTGTGATACACGGACAGCCCTATGGGAATGTGAGAAGGTCGTGTGTCCCCCTGTACTTAGAAATTTCAAGTCAGAATGCAAGGTGATGGTCATACGGTTAGAGACACGGCCGTGTGTCTCAGCCATGTGGAGGGGCACGGCCTAGTACAGGGGCCTATACCATGATGCTGACATCAGAAATAGAATACCCAGGTTTTTGCACATGGGCTACGCTACGGGCGTGTCGTGGCCGTGTGAAAGGACACGGGCAAGGGACATAGGCGTGTGTCCCAGCCGTGTGAAGTCTGCACCTATTTCATGAAAAATTGTGGAATTAAATTGGTCACACGGGTATGGGACATGGGCACGTCCCTAGCACACGGGCGTGTGCCTTATACCCACATGGGCGTGTGGAGTCTTAAAGCATGAATTTCTCTGAGTTTTTCTTGAGCCATCGGTTTGGTCCCGTACCACCTTGAATGGATGTTTTGGGCCCCGTAAGCCCTATTAAGGGGCAAATTGAATATGAAATGAAAAGTTTTACATCGATCAAAATTTTATGGCCTGATTTACTAAAATTGGTTGAGTTTAAGTTCAGTAGCACCTCAAACTCTGTTCATTTGTTGGATACGGGCGAGGGGTGTTACAGAAATCCCACAACTCTAACACATACCCCTCGGTAAGACTATCACCTTTCTCTTGCTGCGTTGTCTCGGCCCATATTCGTACAGCCGCATTATCCTCTACTTTATCAAGAAACCCTTTTTCCATGATAAGTTATCTATTTAGCAACCAAATGTGAATCAACACCTTTTGTGATGAAAATGCCATGAAAATACAATCAAAGTAAAACAAAGCAAGTCAGTATTTCATACACAGTTTAAAGCAAGCAAAGAATAATAAATATAGCACCTGCTCAGGTAACCACTAGGGTTTGGTGTAGCTCTAGTTAGGGTGGGTTCCTACGGCTCACTATATGCGGTTCAATTCTAAAGTAAGGGTACCTGAACTAGCAGATTCCTCGATCCTCACCCATTATAGTCTCATATAGACTGAGTTCAGTTTAGGGGATACATTTCGCTATGGCTGCACGGAGATGAAAATCTCACGAAGACATAGGTACGGATGTAACCCGAAAGCGATCCACTATCCTACACGGAGGTGAAAACCTCACGAAGGAATAGTTTCTCACTCCCACTTAAAAGGGTAAGATCAACCGATCATGCAATTCAATGTGCAAAAAGATACCAAAACTTAAACAGCATAGCAATTATAAACCACAGTGATGAAGATTGTAACAAAAACAGATGAAATGCAACAAAAGGATCGTATATTTAAACCAAGTTTGCAATTTTCGACAAAAGGACAAAAATTAATCAACTCGTGGCTGGAATCTCTTTTTTAAGTCCCCAGTGGAGTCGCCAAGTTGTCGAAACCATTTTTTTTGAAAAACAGTGCCGACTTTGATTTTGAAAACGAAAAAAAAGGGAGTCACCACCAATCCTTTTTGATGAGGTGTGATCGTATCACCTCGTAAAAGTGGTTGTTTTTAATAAATGATTTGATTTATTTAAACGACGGTTTTGGTCCACGATATTCAGAAAGATGGGTTCAGGAGTTAGTTACGCACGAGAAAGGATTAGCACCCTCGTAATGTCCAAAATTGGTACCTAGTTAATTAATTAGTGTCTTAGTGTTAAAAATTGAGATCTTTGAAAAAAATACGATCCATCGTTAAAATATTGCTTAATTGAAAATTTTTTGAGAAAGAGGGCATATTTCACGTTAATCGAGGAAAAGAATTATGTCCCGTAAGTTAAGACACAATGTCTTAAATTCTCGATATACGAGTAAACGCCGAAAAATTTAATTTTGAAATATATTTAATTTTCTCGGTTTTTAGAAAGAAATCATACTCCATAAGTTAGAATACGACTTTTTTCTCAATACCGAGATTATTTTAAATTTTTTAAAACACTCGTATGTTCATATTTATTGAGAAAATCGAAACCCCGTAAGTTAGGGAACGACTTTTCGAATCTCGAAATACGAAATATTGCTTACTTGAAACAACATTTTAGTGTATTGAGTAAAAATATAACGTAATTTATAGTAAAATGTAGAAGCAAATTACAGTGCTAATACGAGTAACAACCTAATAATAGATGCAATAATACGAATAATAGTGATATGAACAAATATTCAAAAATGAAATAAAAAAAGGCTAATAATATAAAAATATAAATAAACAAGTAAAAACTATTAAAAAGTTTAAACAAATAAATAAATAAGAAAAATGAAATAGGAAAATAAATAAGTAAATAAAAAATAAAAATATAAAAATGACAATGATAATAATTATAATAATAATAATACTAATAATAATCATAGTAGTAGTAAAATAATAATAATAATAATAATAATAATAATAATAATAATAATAATAATAATAATAATAATATGCTAAATAATAGTAGAAAAAACAGTAATAGTAATTACAAAAATAATAATAGTAATAAAATAAGATGATAATAATAATATTTATAATAATAAAAGTAAAAATAAAAATAGTAATAATAGTAAAAATAATAATAGCAATAATAAGAATATTAATAATAGTAATAATAACAATAATATAAATACTAATATATATATATGAAAAATAATAATAGTAAAAAATAATAATAGAAGTAGTAATAATAATGGTATTAGAATAAAATAAATATAAATACAAGTATAATAATAGTAATAATATAATAAAACAACAAAAGTAACGAAAAGGACAAAATTGAATGTAAAAACAAAGTTTTGGGGCAAATCCGAAATAAACAAAGAGGAAATGGGCCAATTTGAATGCGCGAATAACAAGGAGGGTCCAAAAGGGTAATAATCCCTACCATTCAAAACAGCGTCATTTAAATATGGACCAAAATGAAAAATGAAATAAATTACAGAGTAAAATTAAAATAAGAAAAAACTTGATTGCAAAACCATAAAAAAAGGGAAGGGTCAAATGCGCTAATAGCGCATTTTTAAAAAACACGTGGATTCTCTCTTTGGAGCAGGTCGGATCGGGTTGGCCTCCCCAAAACGACATCGTTTTGGCGTCTGGGGAGGCCAACCAAAACGACGTCGTTTGGGTTTTCTATAAAAGCCTAATTTTTTTTAAAAATCATTTTTACCAAAGTTTAAAAAAAAAAAAACAGAAGAGAACTCCTCTCTTCTCTCTGGGTTAGCCTAGATTCCGGCCAAGAAGCCGGTCGGCCTCTACCGCAGCCCCGCCATCAGTCTGCCATCGCCGGCCACCGCGCACTTCAAAAATGTATTTTTTTATTTTTTTATATATATTTATATATAACTGATTTTTAAAGAAAAATAGTGAAAATATCTATGTATACATGTAAGTAGATAAAAAAAAAGACAAAGAAAAAAAAAGTACCATTTTATAACTTGGTTTTTTTTTCTCTGAATCTGTTTTGTAGATTTTTTTTTTTTTGATATTTGAATCTCTTTTTTTATTGTATTCAATGTCTAACCATATTAAAAAGAATTTTTGATGGTTTTTATACCCATTTTTTACATGATTTCTTGCTATCTTTTCTTATTTAATCCTTAGAGGTGCAACTTGAGGGCGGTGGAGTGGTGATGGCAGCAGTGGCGGCGCTAAGGCTGTTGGTCAGAAGGCTAGGGCGGTGCCTAGAGTTAGGAGTGGCTAGGGTTTGGTTTTTTCTGTTAAGGTTTGGGCTGTATTGGGCTAGGGTAATTAGGTTTAGTCGGGTTGAGTCTGTTGGGTTTGGAATTGGGCTTTGTGTTTTAATTTTTGGGTTAGGTTTAGTTGGGCTTTGGATTGTAAATGGACTGGAATATTTAATTAGTTTAAAATTTTTTTTGTTTGTAATTTGGGCCCGGGATAAAATTAGGCTCTACAATCCCTTAAATGGACGCTCGAGGCCCAATCATGCGTTAAAATCATGTCGAGACTTAATCGGAAAGTTTAAGAATTTTTCGCGACATTTCAAAAATTTTCTAAGTTACAAGGCTCACGCGCCCGTGTGGTCCAAGGGACACGCTCGTGTGACCCTGGGACACGCCCGTGCTGCAAGTTGTGTTCAACCTCGTGTAAGTCTTTGACTTAGGCACACGGCCATGCCACACGCCCATGTGTTAGGCTGTGTAGTTAGTTAAATTCTTTAAAAATTAGGTGCAGGTTTCACACGGCCAAAACTCACGTCCGTGTTCTTGGTCGTGTAGCACACATGGCTAAGACACACACCCCTGTCTCTGCCCGTGTGCTCAATTCTGAGCATTCTATTTTCTCAAATTTAAGGTGCAGGGGACACACAGCCTAACTACACACCCATATACCAGGCCGTGTGTCACACACGGTCTAGACACACGCCCGTGTAGACAAAATGAAGCCATTTCTAGCTTCATTTCTCACCTAAAATCACACCAATAACCTACACTTAAACTCACATCCAAATACCAATCATTTCAAGCATTCAAATTAAGCAAACTCTATCATTCAACATGGCATATCATTGCATGCATACATGTTTACAATCTTACCTTGGTATATTCCATATGTTAGGGATAATTTGAGCAACCATTTAACATATATATAGCTACCATAGTATGACATTACAAGTAAATAAAAAACAACCATTACTAGCCATTCCAATGGCTAGATTACAAACCACATATTTAAGCCATCTATGACCAAGTTAGCCTATACATGCCATTATACCAAAATGATTTTACTATATATACCCAAAATAATTAGTGGATAGTGTGATGATGCTCTAATGATATCCAACCTTCGCAAGCTTCCGAGCACTATAAAACATGAGAATATAAAACGGAGTAAGCATTACATGCTTAGTAAGTTTGTATAACGGAAACTAAACTTACCAATCTCGTTTATTAAATCTAGGCATATAATATCATGTTTTACATCAACTTCGCAAAATTGCCTAAACACATGCATTCAATCAAACAAGTTAGTCACAAAACTTTCATATACATCAAGTAAACATAGATGAGCTCATCATGCAATATTCTTTCAAGACATTATCATTTCATCTCATAATTCTCTCATCATGCCTAGAGTTTTGTCCGTTGAATCATTGAAATTTTGATGGATACTCAAGTTGTACACTCGAGGTGTACAATTCAATAACCCGTCAATTCTTATTCAAGAGTACTCATTAGGGCTCTTAATCAAAGAAAACACTCTCAAGCCATATATCATATTACAGGATTACCAGTCTAGGCTAAATCCTTTATGTAACATATGCTCAGAGGAACTCAATTAGGATTACCAGTCCAGGGTAAACTCTAATTGTAACATATGCTCGAGAGGGATTATAATAGGATTAACTGTCCGGGCTAAATCATTTCTATAATGAGATCAATAGGATTACTAGTCCGAGCTAAATACCGTTAGCAATTAATGCAGGACCTCATTCATTTTGGAAAAGCACATATATTCATCGGAAGTCAATATTCAAACGGAGCTTAACCCTTTTTCACCGTTTCAAACATGTATTCAATTCTTCATCATAAAAATCAAACAATTCACATCAATCATCACTGTTTTGGTAGCATCAAAGAAGTGTTACAAAAGTTTTCATTATTGTAAGAAGTTAGGTTACATCAAAGCATATTGTTATGAACTACGAAATAAAAGGGTTGCTGAGAGTAACGAGGAAGATGTAGCTGGTGCTAATTGGCCGAAGAAAGTGGTGATGATTTCTTGTTAGTGTCAATGAGCGATAGGTCCGAGCTTACGTCCGAGTGGATCCTAGATTCAGGATGTTCTTTCTACATGTATCCCAACAGAGAATGGTTCTCCACATACAATTCGGTTGAAGTTGGTGTCGTATGCATGGGAAATTCTTTATCTAGTAAGGTAATCAGTATTAGTACTATTAAAATTAGGTTGCACGATGGGACGATTAAAACACTCTCAGATGTCAGGTATGTACCTAATTTATGAAACAATCTCATCTTCTTGAGCATTTTAAACTCGAAAGGTTATAGAATCAACATCAAGTTGAGCAGCATTAAGGTGTCTTATGGGGTTCTCATTTTGTTAAAAGGTAAAAGGACCGACAATCTTTATATTCTAGAAGGTTCTACAATGACTGGTGAAATTGGACGTTCCTCGTCCATTACGGAGTCGAAGTCAACTCGTTTGGAGCTGAAACAACTTGGTCATAGGAGGGAAAAATGTATGATCGTTTCATTTCAAGAGAGATTCCCTTTTGGATACAAGCTTTGAAAAGTTGGGACTCTGTGTTCATGAAAATCATAACCGGGTTAGTTTTGATTTGACAGTACACATGTCGAATGCTAGAAGTTTTCCAGCTTCTAAGTATAGATTTGATTTAGTTAATTCCCTGTATAGTTCAAGATAGGCATGTGACGAGCTTTGGCAAAAATGGCATTGTGAGAATTTGTGTCAAGGTAGAGACTGTTAGAGTTGTGTGACCCGAATTGTTGTTAAATAAAATAAAAGATTACTTGCAAGTTAAATTAAACAAAATTTATTTTCTTTCTAGAAGATTTAGTATTTATTAGTATAATATATTTAGCATTTATTAACATAATTTATTTGACCTACGAATTTAGCCTATAAATAGGCCTTTTTACAACCCTAGAAAACACATCCATTAAAATATTAGAACTCATAACACTTTTGGAGAATTTGTGTTTACATTTTGAGGATTCTTTGTTTTCGAGTTTTGGGGTTTATTTTATCTCTATCTTTTGTACTCTTTGTTCTTTTGCCATTATAGTAAAATTATATTTGCCCGTAATTTTTTATCCTTTTTGGAGGAGTTTTTCCACGTTATATTGGTGTGTTCAATTTCTCAATTTCTTCTGCTAATTTTACTTGTTCGTTACTTAATCGGGTCGATCCATAATAGTATTTGATCTTATTTGTAAGGAATATGGTATATGCTTACATTATTTTCCAAATTATTTTTGCACATTTCTTGAAGTGAATGTATGCAATAAATAAAATAAATTTTATAATCACTTTTTTATCATTAAAGTCAAATTGGACTTTTGAAGATTTTGACATATTTTCCTAAACTGGATATTGCATATAATTGTTTGAAAATTATATTTCTTTTGTTGAGTTGATGGCATTATGGATTTCACATTAATTTAGACATTTCTAGAAGTAAATATCAAATAGTAATTATATATGGATACAAAGTAAAATGAATGTAAATAAAATTACCAATTGTCACAATTAATATTAACCTTATTAGTACAATTGAAATGCATGTTAAACTAAAATGAAAGTTTACTGATACAAATACATTTACTACTTGGGGTGACTAGTTAGACCATCTTGGATCATATATGATGTGAAAATTAATTGAGAATTCATATGGACATTCATTAAAGAACCAAAAGATTCTCATTTGTTGCTTGTTCTCAATTAAAATCAAATACTAGAAATTTACTAGCTAAAGTTGAGATTTAATGTCTTGTATTTCTGAAATGAATATGGACCCATTCATCCACCATGTGGATGATTATGATATTATAATATTTTTGTAGATGTATCTACAAAATAATCACATATGTGTTATCAACTCGCAACCTGTCATTTGCGAGATTACTTGTTTAAATAATTAATTTCAAGGTATGCAATCAAGACAATTCCTGCTAATGCTAATGAGTCTATATCTTAGGCTTTTATTGATTGTTGTACATGAGTTCAATTTTTTTTTGTAAAGCCTACTATTATATACATAATGGTTTAGACAAATTACTAAATGTCTCCATTGAATATCGAAACCATTATTTTATATGAGAACAAACCTTCTTATTTCAACATGAGATTATATTGATGTACGTGCTACAACACTTGTATACATCAATCCAATAAGTTATAAAGTACCCCATTACAATTAGCTTTTGGTCAGGAGTCAAATATATCCAATCTTAGAATTTTTCGTATGTGTTATGTTCCGATTGCTCTACCACAATGCACAAATATAAGTCCTCATAGCAGGTTAGGGGTGTACATTTATATGAGTGTCCTTACATTATTAAATATTTTATTGAGATACTAGTTTGAGATTTAGTTACAACATAAATTGTCAATTATTATGAGATAGTTTTCCTAACATTAGGGGGAGAGAATAAAAAAACTGGATGAATAAAATATTTGGAATGAATTATCATTATCTAAGATCCTCGTAAAAAGCAATGTGAACTAGAAGTTCAATAAAGAATTCATTTTACAAATCAACTGCTAGATTCATTTATTGACCTAAAGAGAATTACAAAATCTCACATACCAGTTGAAAATGCTCCAAAACGAATTGATGTCCCAATAGGGCAAACTGATAGTATAAAAAAAGTAATCTACGCTTGAAGTATGGAAGACCAGTTGGTTCCAAAGATAAAAATTCTCGTAAAAGGAAATGAGAAAACATTAAAGATGGTCATATAGTGGAGGCAGGGATTCTTGAAGTGACCCATGACATAGCTAATTATAAAACTCAAGAAGAGATTCAGATACCTGAAAGTGAAAATGAAAATGATGAAAATAAAAAAGATCTCGATAAGTTATGTTAATACAATAAAGATGGAACCGAAAAAATATAGTTGTCAACAACAATTTTTCTTATAATGGTCTATAGAAATAGCAAAAGAAAATGAGGATCTTGAGGCTAAATCTTTAGAGGAATGTAAAAATAGAAAAATTGACCAAAATGGAAAGATGCAATTCAAGCAGAATTGAATTTTCTAAACGTGAGGTTTTTGGACCTATAGCCCAAACACCTAAAGGTGTAAATCCAGTAGGATATAAAGGAATATTTATGCAAAAACGAAATGACAAAAATAAAGTCGTAAGATATAAAACACGACTTGTGGCACAAGGGTTTTCTTAAAGGCCCGACATTAATTAGTAAGAGACATACTCTCATATGGTGGATGCAATTACGTTTAAATATCCTTTTAGTCTGACAGATTGATGTTGTTACAACCAATTCGTATGACTCACTTAATAGTGAAATTTATATAAAAAATCCTAAGGGATTTAAAATCCTTGAAGGATATAGAGTTTATTGGAAAAATTGCTCGATAAAAAATGATCCAATTTGTCCATGTGTCTTTATAAAAAGGTCTGGATAAAATTTTGTGATCATTTCTATTTATGTTGATGATCTATTATTAGAACTCCTAAAGAGCTTCAAAATATAATAAATTGTTTAAAGAAAGAATTTGAGATGAAATATCTTGGGAAAATAATTTTTTGTCTTGGCCTGCAGATCCAACATTTAAAGATTGAATTCATGTCCATTAGTCAACTTATACAAAAAATATCTTAGAGAAATTTTACATGAATAAAACACATCCATTGAGTATCTCAATGGTTGTACGATAATTAGTTGTGAATAAAGATCAATTTCATCCTTACGAGAATAATGAAAAGTTTCTTGGTCCTAAAGTACCATATCTAAGTGCCATAGGTGCATTGATGTATCTTGTAAACAACATAAGACTTGATATAACTTTCGTTGTAAACTTGTTAGCAAGATTTAGTTCTTATTCAACACGTAGACATTGGAATGAAATTTAAAATGTATTAAGATATCTCAGAAGGACTATTGATATGAGATTATTTTATTCAAATGTTTCAAAATACTTATTAGTCAGCTATGTTGATGCTGGATATTTATCCGATCCACATAAAGGTCGATCTCAAATGATATATTTATTTACATGTAGAGGTACTGTTATATTATGGTGTTCAACAAAGCATACATTCTTATTCAAATCATGCATAAATAACTGCAATGCATGAGGCAAGCCGAGAATGTGTTTAATTAAGGTTATTGACCTAACATATCTAGAAGATATGTAATTTGCCTTTACAAGAAAAGATGCCAACTATCTTTTACGAAGATAATGCGACATGTATAGCTTAATTGAAAGGTGGTTATATCAAAAGTGATAGAACAAAACATATTTCACCAAAATTATTCTTCACTCATGATCTTGAGAAGTGATATAGAAGTTAAACAATTTTGTTCTAGTGATAATTTAGTAGATCTCTTTACCAAGGCATTGCCAACTTCAACGTTTGAAAGATTACAAAAAAATATTTGAATATGTCAACTCAAAGATGTAATGTGATATTACCATTAGAGGAGTCTAAAACACGTTGTACTCTTTTCCTTTAACCAAGTTTTTATCTCATTGGGGTTTCTTGGTAAAGATTTTTAATTAGGCAACTTGTAATAGGAGATTGTGTACTATTTTTCCTTCATTAGGTTTTTATCCCACATGATTTTTCTTAATAAGTTTTAACTAGACACACTTTCATTGATGGGCATCCAAAGGGAGTGTTGTAAAATGGATGTCCATATAACTCCCATAACTAGACACACTTTCATTGATGGGCATCCAAAGGGAGTGTTGTAAAATGGATGTCCATATAACTCCCATAACTAGACACACTTTCATTGATGGGCATCCAAGGGGAGTGTTGTAAAATGGATGTCCATATAACTCCCATAACCCTTGTAACCCCTAAAAATTTATAGGGTACCTTAATTATCTTTATTATATGTTTGTAACTTATGATGATTGAGGCCCTATAAATAGAGGGAATATATAAGCTTTTTGGTATCCAAGTGAAAGTTGAATTGTAACGCCCCCACGCCCGAGACCATCACTGGAGTCGAGTATGAGGTGTTACTAAACTTAATTTAACATTTTAAGAACTTTAGATTATTTGTTTCTACATTCACAGCTTTTTAGCTACTTGCGTTACAGTCACAAGAAAAATCATATCTCGAGTTTCAAAACTCGAAATCAAGATCCGTAAATTTTCCCTGAATCTAGACTCATATGCCTATCTACTAATTTTTTTCAAGAATTTTTGGTTGGGTTAATTAGTACAATTTATTAGTTAAAGTTACTCCTGTTTCAGGGCTTGACTGGTCTGACCTCTATTTACTACGAACCACTTTTCTCTCTGTATAAAATTCATATGAATATGAGGTTTATTTATCCTGAAACTAGACTCAATAAGTATTCTGAGAATATAAAATAAACCACCTAATTATATCTTTACAATTTATGGTGAATTTATAAAGTTGGAACAGGGGATTCAGAAACTGCTCTGACCCTGTTTCACAAAAATTCAAATATCTTCTAACATATAATTCTTTTACCAGTTTAGTTTGTTTCATGTAAAACTAGACATAATAAGCTTCAATTTGATATTTAATCCATCACCAAATTCAATTTCTATGATTTTTAGTAAATTTTAAAACTCACATCAGTGTTGCTGTAATATTCTGTTTATGGCAAATTTCATCCTTTTTATAAATTTTCATGAACTAGGTAACTTATTAACTTTCCATAACATCAAACATATTCTAAACTAACAATTTCCATAATTTATCATTATCAAGCACTTCCTCAACCATTTCATCACCATACCATAGGATCGTTTACACAAAATAAGTATTTTGCTATACATGCCATACTTGAATTTACAAGCCATTTTTACCGAAAAGTTCTTCCGGATAGTGTGACTGAGCTTCCGACCAATCCCGACTCCTGAGCTGGCTTGTCCAAAACTACAATGAGTAAGAAAGAGGGAGTAAGCATAAATGCTTAGTAAGTTCATATGCAAATAATAAGTAACATAACAAAGCAATCATACCAAACAACATTAGCATGGTATCACCAAAACATAAATCTCATTTCTAATCATCTTTCATCATTTTACTACCTCATCGTTATTGTATCAATACTCAACCCGAGGGTTAAGTACATACCTGTCCGAAGTATCCATTTCACATCACTTACCAATACATCTCTTTTCATCTCAAGTATTCCTTCATTTGAGTAGAACTTTACCCGTTGAACTCATCGGAATATAATTCGGATACGTAGGAAGTTTGCACATAAGTGCCACATATGTAGCCAAGCTACCATGTAACCCGCCCATAAGAGAACTCGGACTCAACTCAACGAGCTCGGGCGTTCGCATCCATAATGAACTCGGACTCAACTCAACGAGCTCGGATGCCTAGTTACATCTCACGAACTCGGACTCAACTCAACGAGTTCGGACATTCGCATCCATAAGTGAACTCGGACTCAACTCAACGAGCTCGGATGCTCAACCATCCTAGTGACATGTCACTTGTATCCTAATCTATTCCTAAGGTTCAAACGGGATTTTCCTTGAACACATATCCTTGACGTCTTCCGTAGGATGACGAAATCAATACTCGGTAACAATTTGTACTTAACAAGTAGCTTACATAATTGGCATATTATTTGAAATTAACCACAAAGCATACATCTCATAATAAAACTCAGCATAACATAATTGACATCAATAACTTAAAAATAACAATTATGCTACATTATTTACACATGAACTTACCTTGGTACCAAAATACAAAGGTTTTGCAATTTAATCCACAATCTTTTCTTTTCCTCGATTGGGGTCGTTTCCACGTCTTTCTTGATCTAAAATAACACATTTAGCTTATTTAATACTCACATTATCAAATTAATCCTTAATTAAAATTTTGGCAAAATTACAATTTTACCCCTAAACTTTTGCATATTTACATTTTTGCCCCTAGGCTCGGGATTAAACTTTATTCCTTATTATTATGTTTTACAACATGCTGATCACTTTTCCTTCTATATGAAACATCAAATTCTCACTCTAACATGTACTTGTGACTATTAGGTATTTTTACCGATTAAGCCCTTTTACTCGTTTTTGCTTAAAATCGAGTAGTACAAGTTGTCTAACATAATTTAAAACTTCATATTCTATCATAAAACATCAAAATACACAAATTTCACCTATGGGTATTTTTCCAAATATAAACCCTAGGTTAAATTATTGCTAACATAAGCTTTATCGAGTTATCGGGATCTCAAAAACATAAAAATCATTAAAAACGGGGCTTGGAATCACTTACTATGAAGCTTGAAAGTTGAAGAAACCCTAGCTATGGAGACATGGAGCATTCGGCAGCAACTAATGGAGAAGATGACTATTTTGTGTCATTTTTCCCATTTTATTTCATTAATTATCCAAATGACCAAAATGCCCTTAATGCCTTTCTTTGAAAATTTTCATGTACAAGCCCATTTTTGTCCAAAATTTTAGAAATTGGTCAAATTGATATTTAAGACCTCCTAATTAATATTTCAAAGCAATTTCATACTAAAAACTTCTAGAATGCAAGTTTTGCAACTTATTCGATTTAGCCCAACTTCAAATTAAGCATTTTATGCATAGAATTTCTTCATAAAATTTTCACACAATCATGCAATCATATCATAAACCTCAAAATAATTATAAAATAATTATTTCTATCTCGGATTTGTGGTCACGAAACCACTATTCCGATTAGGCCCTAATTCGGGATATTACAACTCTCCCCTTTAAGGATTTTCGTCCTCGAAAATCTTACCAGAAATGATGTGGGTATTGATTTCTCATAGTTTCTTCGGATTCCCATGTAGCTTCTTCTACTCCATGCTTTTGCCACAACACCTTCACAAGTGCAATATTTTTATTCCTTAGTTGTTTGACCTCTCGAGCTAAAATCTTAATCGGTTCTTCTTCATAGGTCATATCTGGTTGTAGTTCAATTTCTGTTGGTGAAACCACATGTGAAGGATCCGAACGATACCGACGTAACATAGATACGTGGAACACATCATGAATCTTCTCTAATTCAGGTGGTAAAGCTAGCCGATATGCTACCGGGTCAACTTTTTTTCAATTACCTCATATGGCCCAATAAAACGTGGACTTAATTTGCCCTTCCGTCCAAATCTGAGAACCTTTTTCCACGGAGACACCTTTAAAAATACTTTATCACCAACTTGAAATTCAATGTCCTTTCGTTTTAAATCTGCATAAGATTTCTATCTATCTGAAGCAGCTTTCAAACAATCTCGAATTACCTTCACTTTTTCTTCAGTTTCTTTTATTAGATCAACTCCATAAATCTGATTTTCCTTGAGTTCAGTCCAATACAAAGGCGTTCGACACTTACGACCATACAATGCTTCATAAGGTGCCATTTTCAAGCTCGTCTGATAACTATTATTGTAAGCAAATTCTACCAACGGTAAGTATTTTTCCCAACTTCCTTGAAATTCCAATACACAACATCTGAGCATATCTTCAAGAATCTGAATTACTCTCTCTGATTGTCCATCGATCACGTGGATGAAAAGCGATCTCGAAATTTAACTTTGTACCTAACGCGTCTTGCAATTTTTGCCAAAACCGCGAGGTAAACCTTGGATCTCTATCTGAAATGATTGACAGTGGTATTCCATGTAGTCTAACAATTTCTCTAACATACAATTCAGCCAACTTGTTAAGAGAATAATCCGTGCGCATCGGGATAAAATGAGCCGACTTAGTTAGTCACATCAACTATTACCCGGATAGCATCTTTCTTTCCTAGAGTTAATGGCAATCCTGAAACAAAATCCATAGTAATCCGATCCCATTTCCATTCAGGAACCATAATAAGTCAAAGTAATCCCAAGGCACTTGGTGTTCAGCTTTCACTGTTGACAAATCAAGCATTTGGACACAAACTTTGATATATCTTTTTCATTCCATTCCACCAATACATTTTCTTCAAGTCGTTATACATTTTCGTACTACCGGATGAATCGAGAAACAACCACTATGTGCTTCTGTAGGATCTTTTGAATCAATTCCTCATTCTTTGGTACACAAATCCGATCTTTAAACATTAAGCACCCATCGAACCGATTCTCAAATCGACTCTGTATCAACTTCACACTTTGCTTTCTTTTGGCTTGCAAATCTTGATCATCTTTCTCGAGCTTGAGATCTCTTGTAAAAACGCCGGTTTTGCTCTTAACTCTACTAGAATCGAACCATCATCCGACATTTTCAACCGAGTGTTCATAACTCTCAATGCAAACAATAACTTTCGCTCAAAGCATCGGCTACTACATTCGCTTTTCCGGATGATAATCAATAACAAGCTCGTAATCTTTCAAGAACTCCAACCATCTTCATTGCCTTAAATTCAAGTCTTTTTGTGACATCAAATACTTAAGACTTTTATGGTCGGTATATACCCGGTACTTTTCACCTTACAAATAATGTCGCCAAATTTTCAAAGCAAACACCACTGCAGCCAATTCTAAATCGTGAGTAGGATAATTCTTCTCATGAGGTTTTAACTGCCTCGAAGCATAAGCCACCACCTTTCCTTCTTGCATAAGCACACACCCCAAACCATTTAGAGAAGCATCACTATACACCACAAATTCTTTACCTGATTCGGGCTGTACTAACACTAGTGCCTCTGTTAATAACTTTTTTAATTCTTCAAAACTCTGCTGACACTCTTCCGTCCATTCAAATTTAACATCCTTTCGGAGTAGTCTAGTTATAGGAGCAGCAATTATAGAAAATCCATTTACAAATCGTCGATAATACCCGGCTAGCCCCAAGAAACTTCTAACTTCAGCCATTTTTCTATGGTTTCCAATCAACAATGGCTGAAATTTTACTAGGATCAACCCGTATACCATCACCTCAAACAATATGACCCAAAAATCCAACTTCCCGAGCCAAAATTCACTTTTACTAAACTTAGCATACAAATTGTTTATCTCTCAAAGTTTGCAAAACTATCCTCAAATGCTCAAAGATGCTCTGTCTCATCTTTTGAATAAATTAAAATATCATCTATAAACACCACAACAAATTTGTCCAAGTATGGTGAATATGCGATTCATTAAATCCATAAACACAGCAGGAGCATTTGTCAACCCAAATGGCATAACTAAAAATTCATAATGACCGTACCTTGTTCTAAAAGAAGTTTTAGGCACATCCGACTCTTTTACCCGCAATTGATAATATCCAGATCTCAAATCAATCTTTGAAAACCATGTCGCTCCTTTTAGCTGATCAAACAAATCATCAATTCTTGGCAATGGATACTTATTTTTGATTGTCACCTTGTTTAATCTGCGATAATCAACACACAATCTCAAAGAACCATCCTTCTTTTCACAAATAACACGGAAGCACCCCAAGGTGAAAAACTCGGTCTCATAAAGCCTTTATCACCAACTCTTGCAATCGCGACTTTAATTCCTTCAACTCTGCTGGTGCCATTCTGTGTATGGAGCAATCGAAATCGAGTTGTTCCGGTATCAAATCAATACCAAATTCTACTTCCCTAACTGGAGGCAAACCCGGCAATTCTTCTGGAAATACGTCCGCAAATTCACACACAACCGGCACTGATTCAACTTTCTTTTCAACTTCTTTTGTATTAATTACATACGCCAAATAAGCTTCATAACCCTTTCTTAAATATCTTTGAGCCGACATTGAAGAAATCACACTAGGCAATGCCTCTGATTTATCTGATTCAACCCGCAGTGTTTCACCATTTTCACACTTTAATTCTATAACTTTTTCTTTGCAATTTATTTTAGCATCATGCAATGTCAACCAATCCATGCCCAAAATAACATCAAACTCATCAAACGGCAACAACATCAAGTCGGCCGGAAAGTAATGATCCCGAATCTTTAAAGGACATTTCTTACATACTTTATCAACAATCACACATTTGCCTAACGGATTCGACACTCTAATCATAAATTCTATGTTCTCAACAGGTATATTCATACTAGACACCAATTTCATGCACACATATGAATGAGTAGAACCGGGATCAATCAAAGCAATAACATTAACATTATAGAGAGAAAATGTACCGGTAATCACATCAAAGTAGGAAGCATCTTCGCGTGCTTTAATAGCATAAGTTCTAGCCGAGCCCTTCCTTCAGTCTAACTGGTGCATCTCTGGCTACATTCTTCTTGCTTGCTTCGCTCCAGCTTTTCTTAGATATCTTCCTCTCGAATCCGCCCCACTTGTTTTTGTATTCTGAAATTTTTCTTTTTCAGCTCTCTCTGGCGATCTCTAATAAAATGATCCGGAGAACCACATCGAAAACATTCATTTGCTCAGACGGACCAAAATGATTTCTACCACACCGCCGCACTCGGTTTAACAAATCTCGGATTCCCTACACTCGGCTCACTGAAGTAGTCCGGGGGACTTAGGACCCACATTTTGCTTCTTATAGTTTCCATATGATTGCCCAAATGAAGTTTGAGAACGAGGATTCATATTTCTTGACTTTCCAGTTCTTGCCGTGAGAATGAACTCGCTCATCGGTCTTTTCTTCCACTTCTAGTCTCGATCTTTTGCCTTTTTCTTCTCTTTAAGTACTTCTTCACCTTTTTACAAGCTCGATCAACCAATACTACCATTTCTTTTAATTCAAGAATTCCAACAAATACTTTGATGTCTTCATTGAGCCCGTCTTCAAATCGTCGGCACATCTTGGCTTCAGTAGGAACATACTCTTTGGCATACTTACTTAGTCGAACAAACTCTCTTTCATATTCTCAGAATCATCATATTACCTTGCTTGATTCAAGAAATTCTTTACGCTTCGATCCATAAATCTTTCACTAATATATTTCTTCCAAACTCTTCTTGAAAGAATTCCCATGTTACTCTCTCTTTCGGTACCACCAAAATCAAAGTCTTCCACCAATTGTAGGCTGAATCCTCAACAAAGATATAGCGCATTTCAAACATTCTTCAGTGTACACAAGATAATTCATCAAATACCCGAATAGAATTTTCAAGCCAAAACTCGCTTTCTCGCATCATCATCAATATTTGCTTTAAATTCTTGGCCCCTTGCTTGCAGATTCATCGATCGGATTTCTATGAAATTTCATCGATCCATACCTTGAGGCATCCGGGGTGCAGGTTGAGGAATTGGGGAGGTGGGGAGGTTGTACATTTGGGTTCGTGCAACGAACTCGAGTGTACCATGCACTCATCATTTGGAGAAAGGCTTCCCGACCCCTTTCTCCTCCTCCTCGACCAACAATGGAGGTGGATTTTCAGTCGGCGCTGCTCCTTCACCGGAGTGGCGCACTACTCTCTACTTCATCTCATCACACTGGATCGGGATCCATTTACTATAAAAAAAATCATTGAAAAAGGTCAGAAGTCGTTACACTATCACAATTTATACATATGGCATGTATAGAAAAATCCGTACATACAACACGTAGTCCGAGAACCGACTAAACCTGCTCTGATACCACTAAATGTAACGCCCCCACGCCCGAGACCATCACTGGAGTCGAGTATGAGGTGTTACTAAACTTAATTTAACATTTTAAGAACTTTAGATTATTTGTTTCTACATTCACAGCTTTTTAGCTACTTGCGTTACAGTCACAAGAAAAATCATATCTCGAGTTTCAAAACTCGAAATCAAGATCCGTAAATTTTTCCTGAATCTAGACTCATATGCCTATCTACTAATTTTTTTCAAGAATTTTTGGTTGGGCCAATTAGTACAGTTTATTAGTTAAAGTTACCCCTGTTTCAGGGCTTGACTGGTCTGCCCTCTATTTAGTACGAACCACTTTTCTCTCTGTATAAAATTCATATGAATATGAGGTTTATTTCTCCTGAAACTAGACTCAATAAGGATTCTGAGGATATAAAATAAACCACCTAATTATATCTTTAAAATTTATGGTGAATTTATAAAGTTGGAACAGGGGATTCAGAAACTGCTCTGACCCTGTTTCACAAAAATTCAAATATCTTCTAACATATAATTCTTTTACCAGTTTAGTTTGTTTCATGTAAAACTAGACATAATAAGCTTCAATTTGATATTTAATCCATCACCAAATTCAATTTCTATGATTTTTAGTAAATTTTAAAACTCACATCAGTGTTGCTGTAATATTCTGTTTATGGCAAATTTCATCCTTTTTATAAATTTTCATGAACTAGGTAACTTATTAACTTTCCATAACATCAAACATATTCTCTAAACTAACAATTTCCATAATTTATCATTATCAAGCACTTCCTCAACCATTTCATCACCATACCATAGGATCGTTTACACAAAATAAGTATTTTGCTATACATGCCATACTTGAATTTATAAGCCATTTTTACCGAAAAGTTCTTCCGGATAGTGTGGTCGAGCTTCCACCAATCCCGACTCTCGAGCTGGCTTGTCCAAAACTACAATGAGTAAGAAAGAGGAGTAAGCATAAATTCTTAGTAAGTTCATATGCAAATAATAAGTAACATAACAAAGCAATCATACCAAACAACATTAGCATGGTATCACCAAAACATAAATCTCATTTCTAATCATCTTTCATCATTTTACTACCTCATCGTTATTGTATCAATACTCAACCCGAGGGTTAAGTACATACCTGTCCAAGTATCCATTTCACATCACTTACCAATACGTCTCTTTTCATCTCAAGTATTCCTTCATTTGAGTAGAACTTTACCCGTTGAACTCATCGAATATAATTCGGATACGTAGGAAGTTTGCACATAAGTGCCACATATGTAGCCAAGCTACCATGTAACCCGCCCATAGCGAACTCAGACTCAACTCAACGAGCTCGGGCGTTCGCATCCATAATGAACTCGGACTCAACTCAACGAGCTCGGATGCCTAGTTACATCTCACGAACTCGGACTCAACTCAACGAGTTCGGACATTCGCATCCATAAGTGAACTCGGACTCAACTCAACGAGCTCGGATGCTCAACCATCCTAGTGACATGTCACTTGTATCCTAATCTATTCCTAAGGTTCAAACGGGATTTTCCTTGAACACATATCCTTGACGTCTTCCGTAGGATGACGAAATCAATACTCGGTAACAATTTGTACTTAACAAGTAGCTTACATAATTGGCATATTATTTGAAATTAACCACAAAGCATACATCTCATAATAAAACTCAGCATAACATAATTGACATCAATAACTTAAAAATAACAATTATGCTACATTATTTACACATGAACTTACCTTGGTACCAAAATACAAAGGTTTTGCAATTTAATCCACAATCTTTTCTTTTCCTCGATTGGGGTCGTTTCCACGTCTTTCTTGATCTAAAATAACACATTTAGCTTATTTAATACTCACATTATCAAATTAATCCTTAATTCAAATTTTGGCAAAATCACAATTTTACCCCTAAACTTTTGCATATTTACATTTTTGCCCCTAGGCTCGGGATTAAACTTTATTCCTTATTCTTATGTTTTACAACATGCTGATCACTTTTCCCTTCTATGGAAACATCAAATTCTCACTCTAACATGTACTTGTGACTATTAGGTATTTTTACCGATTAAGCCCTTTTACTCGTTTTTGCTTAAAATCGAGTAGTACAAGTTGTCTAACATAATTTAAAACTTCATATTCTATCATAAAACATCAAAATACACAAATTTCACCTATGGGTATTTTTCCAAATATAAACCCTAGGTTAAATTATTGCTAACATAAGCTTTATCGAGTTATCGGGATCTCAAAAACATAAAAATCATTAAAAACGGGGCTTGGAATCACTTACTATGAAGCTTGAAAGTTGAAGAAACCCTAGCTATGGAGACATGGAGCATTCGGCAGCAACTAATGGGGAAGATGACTATTTTGTGTCATTTTTCCCATTTTATTTCATTAATTATCCAAATGACCAAAATGCCCTTAATGCCTTTCTTTGAAAATTTTCATGTACAAGCCCATTTTTGTCCAAAATTTTAGAAATTGGTCAAATTGATATTTAAGACCTCCTAATTAATATTTCAAAGCAATTTCATACTAAAAACTTATAGAATGCAAGTTTTGCAACTTATTCGATTTAGCCCCTAACTTCAAATTAAGCATTTTATGCATAGAATTTCTCCATAAAATTTTCACACAATCATGCAATCATATCATAAACCTCAAAATAATTATAAAATAATTATTTCTATCTCGGATTTGTGGTCACGAAACCACTATTCCGATTAGGCCCTAATTCGGGATATTACATGAATCATCCTTTCATTTTTCTATTATTCTCTCTTGTTCATTCTATAATTCTTTTAGTTTATAACATTTTGAAAATTATTTTGTATTTTATGTTGAGAGAGACACCAATTTGCTCATTGTAAAAATTGACAAGGACCAAAGGGGTATTTACACCAATCTATTATTTGAATTATTTAAATTGTAAAATTCAAAACTTGAATTATTAGAAATTTGATTTTTTTTCAATTTTTTCAAATAAAATCGAGTTTTGCTTACCCAAGTAAAATAAGGTAATACAAAATTAAAAACCAAATTCAAATATTTTCTATTTCTCTCATCTTTTGTCTAAATATGTTTGAGGATTTGTTTTTTGCTCATCTGTTATAAAAGACTCTCGTCGTATGAAGTATTTGTTATCCTTATCATGAACGTATAAACATCTCATCCAAATCAATTCTTGAATTTTCTTGTGCAAATGATTATGTATTGCATAATGTCTTCATTATTTGAGATAATTCAATAATTTAAAAGTTTTTCTAAAAACTTCTTAATTCGACAATTCTTAGAAAAAAGTCCTAATTCAATTTGATATTATGATAATAACAACCGTTATTATATGATAGAATTTTAAGATGATCAATTCTCTAAAAGATATGCAATAGAGTATATTGTGTATTATTTTTTTTTTAAAAAAAACTTAATATTTTAATAAACTATAAATATATTTATATATAAAAACATTTAAAATATTTAAAAAACTTAAAAACAAATGAATTTACTTGGTTTTCAGTGGAAAAACTTAAAAATAGTGATTTAGATCTTAGGTACAAAAGTGATGTTGATAATTTGGGGAGTGTTAGAACTTGTAATCACTTTTTGTGCGAGGTGTTAAGAGAATGGATTATCTCTCTAGGAAAGGCCCACAAGATGTAGGAAAAGCAAACTACGTAAACACATCATGGTGTTTATCTTTGTTCTTCAGCATTCTCTGAAGCAATGCTAGTTGGCACTCCTAGTAGCACTGCTTCGGACACTGCTCAATTAGTTTTGTAATATCATTCTAAGTCCTTTCAATTGGTATTAGAGTCTCCCACTTAACAAATAGTGGAATTTCTAGTGTCGATATATGCTTGAAATGGAAGGATAATCAATGTCACGTTTGCTTATGTTAGATGGTGCAAACTATGCCTACTAAAAGGCCAAAATGAAGGCTTTCATCAAATTTAATGATGAAAAGCCTATAAATCTATTTTCGTTGGTTAGGAGTGCCCATTTACTAAGACATCTAGAGTTAAGACACAAAAGTATGAGCTGACTTGGACTACTAAAGAAGAGAAACTTGCTAATGCTAACTCAAAAGCATTGTATGCAATTTTCTATGATGTGGTTGCCTAAAAATTCAAGAGGATTTCTAAGTGTAATACTACTAAAGAGGCCTAGGACATCCTTAAAATAACACATAAGGGTACAAATACAATAAAACAATCAAAATTACAAATGTTGACCATAAAGTTTGAAACACTGAGGATGTAAGAAGGTAAGACAATTGGTGAGTTCTATGCCAAACTTTGTGATTTATCCAATCAAGCTTTAGCTCTTGGGAATAAGAAAAAAGGTTCCTACTCACGGATGCAAGGTTTTCCTATTGTTGAGCAAGATTACCAATTGATTTTGGTATAGATCTAGAGTTTGTTTTTTGTAGAGCTTGATAGTGAGCTAGTTTTTCTTGCTATCTTGCTACAAACTAGGATTTTAGGTTCATTTTGGTATGAATAAGGGTGTGCAAATTTTGGGTAAAACGAATTAATTCAATTAACCGTCTGGATTTGATTAATCAGTTGATTAACCGAATTAATTTAGTCGGGGGTTAGTTAATAATGTTTTGGAAGTTCGGCTAACGATTAATTTAGTTCAAAATTTATTAATTAACCGAATTAATCAAAATTTTATATTTTTATATACATTTTACATATATTAAATTCGATTAATTTGGTTAATTTTTTTTTATATGTTTTCTACTTATTTTATCTAAAAAATAAAAAAATATAAATTTCGGTTAATTCTGTTAATCGACTAAATTAATTGAAAAAGTTCAGTTTTTTTTTTAAATTGCTTCGATTAATGGGTAAGGGTTTAAGAGGGTCAATTAATTTAGTTAATGGTAGTTCGGGTCAGTTAACCAGTTGAACACCTCTAGGTATGAAGCCATATTTTGTTTGTTGCGAGGTGGGATTGTGAGCTTGTTTTATTATGAAATCATAATTTTTTTTGGTGTGGAGTATGATTTTGAGTTGGTTGCTCATGGCTTTTAGAACAAAATTGTCTATTTGACTAACTGAAAGTCAAATTCTTGTCAAATGAAAATTTGGTGAGGTTTTTTTTTTTTTCCTTGGTCACTCTATCATGCCTAATGTGATGATATTAGAAATGCGGGCTCATTTAAAGAAAGCATTACATGGCATACAAGAAATATTGGAGTATTGCCAAAGACTAATCATAAGTTGATTGTGATACATGTGTTAATTATTTTATGTTAATTTTAACATATTTGATTCAACTCTTTTAATTTATATTATTAACAAATTATGATTAAATAAATTTCTTAATAAAATAAATTTATTTATAATATTAATTAATCAAACAATAAAAAACTTAAAGAAAATAAACTCTTAAAGCAAAATAAATTGATAAAAAAGGTGTTGATGCTCTTTTATTGATTGACTAGGCTTGACGATGTTCTTTACGAAGATGAGGAGAAAGGCTTGGTGTAACGCCCTCCACCCGACCTGATGAACCGAATTTGAGAATTGGGTGTTACGCCTTATAATAGATGCAACTTAAACTTTTTGCCTATGTACAAATTCATCTATGATTAGGACTATGTTTTTAGTGGGCGTACATTGTATGGGTTACATATACAATTCATGATAATAAAATTTCAGCATTCTCTATTTTATCTCTCGGCCTACTGTATACATATTGGAATGCTACTTAGTAAAATTATGCTCAGACTTAAGTACAACACTTAAATTCCTCTATATGCATAACAACCCACACGTCGCTCCTTTGGCATAGCCCTGGCATCATCTCTCGGCTCATACTTCATTACGAACCTGAAAAACAAAAACAACTTTTGTAACTTCATAAGAACTTAGTGAGATAAACCTTTGAATACCTTTTTCATTTACTCTACATTGCATTTATTACTTTGCATATCCTTGAGAGATTTTTTAATTTTTCTTCCTCTTTTCGTAGGTATATCACTGAGACTACCATTTACATTCTTACGTCATCTTTCTTCTTTCGGGTCCATTTCCTTTCTCTTGATTACTTTTAAAGACTTGCCTTACTTTCACATTCATTGAAGCATTACTTTCTGTGTCTTTTTAACATCTTATCTTATTATGAACCTTAGTCACCTTGTTTACCTTATTGACAAACTTAAAATTTGATTTCATACTTTTTGATCATACCATTACCTTTGGGCGAGGTAGACTATGCCCATTACTTAACTCAAAGTTCATAAGGATCTTCCTTACTTTAGATTACTATTTGTACCTTCCCTTAACTTACATTCCGAATTCACCACATGTTTTGGCGTCTTCTAGTTTCACTGTTCATCTCTTATTACTAGACAAGTTCGCTATTTCTTTTACATATAGAGTTTTTCTTTCAGAGTTCGTAGGATATAAAAGTTCCTCCTACTTGTCTCATACATCATTTCTTACACTTGCCTTATATTCAGAGAACCATTCATTCAGAAATTGTTGTGCATTTCTTTCTTTCTCTTTCCAAAGGTTTACCGTAGAGGCATACATTTCCATAAGTTGCCAGCAGGGGCATTCCTTTACTTAGATAGCGAAAAAGGCTCCTTTTTCTCCAGCACAAGGGCGTCTTGTTTAGGGGTTTATTACTAAGGCGTTCCTTTTAGAGGATTGTCACAAAGACTTTCTTTTAATAAAGTTTTGTCGCAAAGGCCTTTCATAATGTTTAGTTCTTGCCACGAAGGCTTTCCTATCCAGAGTTTTTCCATAGAGGCATTCCTTTAATAGAGATCGCCATAAAGGCATTTCCTTTCATAGATCTACCATGAAGGCATTCCTTTTCATTCAGTACTCGCCACATAGGCTTTCCTTTCAGAGATTTGTCACAAATATGTTCTTTGAGAGGTTCACCATAAAGATTTACCTTTCCAGAGTTTTGCCATAAAGGCATCCCTTAACATTCAGTACTCATTACAAAAGGTTTTTCTATCTAGAGTTTTACCACAAGGGTTTTCCTTTACATCTAGTACTCGCCACAAAGGCTTTCTTGTCCAGAAGTTCGCCACATAGGCTTACCTTTCCTGAGATTTGCCACAAAGGCATTCCTTAACACTTAATACTCACCAGAAAGGCTTTCTTGTTCAGAGTTTTACCACAAAGGTTGTCCTTTAAATGATGTTTTAAATGATAAAGATTTGCCTAAACTCACACTTAGTGAGGTTTTCCCCTCATCATTTTCGGGACACACAGAGAACCACATTGGGTAATAACCTTCATTGAATTTCCCCATATGATGCCATAACTCACCAGTTATGGTCTTACACGATATGACCTTCTTTCTATATGATACCAGAACTCACCAGTTACAGTCTTACATGATATGATCTTTTTCCCATATGATGCCATAACCCATAAGTTATGATTTTACACGATATGGTCCTTTACTGCCATGGCGATGGACTTGTTCTTTCACAAATTTTTGTTTTTAGTCCTGACAGACCTCTTTGACGACTTTGGAGATAGATATAGACTCATAATGCAAATGACATATTCATAACAGACATATTTATGCTTACCAGACACATGCATTTCACATCAAATTTGTTCATACTTTCAGACACATTAACCATTTCTTATCTTCAAGATTTCTGTTTCTCACTTGGACCAGTAGATTTCATGCATTACATGCTCTTATGTTCATCCTTCATACATTACTTTTCTTAGCTTAGGTTTTAGGGTTTTGCTACATTTTGCAGAAGATTCTAAACATACTAAGGGCTTACCTGATAACCTAAAAGAGCAGCTTAGCCTTCAAATCCACCATACAATAGGATGCTACAGCGTCCTCAACCTTGCAGAATAGAATCACTTCGTTAGTACCTATCCGAGTAACCATTATCATCATTTTAAACCCAGACATCTCTCAAAGACATGTTTCTTCAGTCATACTTACAGATATATGATTTCTTGACAGACAAAGTCACTAAGCGTACCTTGTAGTGGAAAATCACTTGATATATCTAGAATTCCTAACTCAACTCAGAGCAATATTTCTATCTCTCTTTGGCCTTAAAGCTATTTCATTTTTTAGAGGTAAAAGGGAAATAAGATAACCTTTTCTTAACCCAACTAGAGTGTCCTTTTAACTTAACCCAAGTCTCTATGGGTGTCACATCCCAAAATTTGGGTTAGTAGAAATGGGTTAATGAATCGGGAATGGTCACGCCCGGATTTTTTTAGATAATCTTTTGCTCATGTAATAATAAATAAGTATCAAGTCTAGTGACTGAGTAGTGGTGGAGCTATCCTTGATGGCATGTGTTTGAATCCTTTCCCTCACATTATTTTCTATATGGTATAATTTTGCTTCAAGCCTTAGCAAAGATCACACCATGTTTTTAAAATAAATGTTGTAAGAATTATAACAAGCTAATAAGTAGTCAAGTGGTTAAGTGCTTAGTTAATTTCCTAAAGGTCTTATGTTCAATTCTCCACTCTTTCATAATTTTTGTTTAAATTTTTGTCATAAAAATCTTTGGTCAACCCCCTCTTTCCAACCACTAGCGTTGCCATATAAGTAAAGATTCTTTCCACCATTAGTTAGTTAACCTTCCTTCCTTAGCCCTTTTTTTACACCACATGTTCCCCTTCCTTCCTTTTCTTCCCTACTTTTCACTCCTTCCTTTTTCCCCTTGTTGACTTGCTATAGACGTTCTCCACCCTAGGGAGAGTCTATTTTTTTCATTTGTTTCATCCTTCTCCTCTCCATTCCTATCTTTTCTCTCTTCTTCCCTTTTTACACCACCTTGAACCACCATTATTTTGATTTTGGCCCCCTTTCCTCCACTGTTAGCTACCACTATTCGACCTAAACATCACCACTTCATCACCTATCCTTCTCCTTTCATTGTATTCTTCAACCGCTGCACCACCATTGGTCCGCTACCGCCTCTGCATTATTGCACCACCACCACCATCGTTAATCATTATTTTTTTCGTTATCCATTTTCTCTTCAAATCTCTAGTCATAATCAAATTTCTATTCTTCTTCTTGTATTTTCTTAAATCATTACTAAAATCTTATACTCATTCTTATATTTTGATATTGATTCATCTATGGTCTTTACTTCTTTGAATCAAGAATCTGGTGAACTGTCGATCCTTCTAGTCAAATCGTATTAACATAAGTATGGGATGATATTGGTACAGATCATCACTCATTTATTCTTTTTATCAATGGATGAGTGTAATAGTATTGTTAGATATCGGTTTTCTTTTATATTAACATCTTGTATATTATTCGTGTGTTGAATGATTGATTATTAAAAACTCGGAACACTTTTGACTTTTGGGAAGTGAATCACTTCTCTGATTTGAGTTGTATAAGTGTAAGTGTGGTATTGGAAATCAATATTAATCCGTTTTTATTTAAAATGATAACTTAAGTAACAATTTTATGATGGATTATTCGTTGTGTTTAGATATGAGATTGATCTAATTAAATCTAGAAGTGGGTGCTAGAAGGAGTTTTTGGCATTGGAGTTGCATAGATTAGGTGTGGGTCTAACTTAATACAAGTTATATATATCATTAATAATGCCTAAATAAAATATTATTACTTAATTTTTGTCTTATGTGAATACTTTAAGTATTTTAAAACGGGAGACTAAATCCGTCAAAACGAATAATACAAGTAAGTGATTCCAAACCAACTATTTTTTAAAAGTATATTGTGTGGTTATGTTTATTGCAGAGTTGAAAAACATGTTGTTCTTATTCTCATGTTATGTGATATTATGGTATAAATGATTATTCATGATTGTTAAAATGTGATGTTTTAATACATCGCGATAATATGTGGTTTGCATGTCAAAACATGCCTATGTGATACTAAGTGTTAAATGATTAGATGAACATGATTTACATGCCCAAAGTGTTATTTTGTAACGAAGCGAAAATGTGTTTATTATTGCTATATCACATGCATGGGGTTGGGACAAGTGTAAGGAGGAAGTACTGGCAGTTTATCTGCATTACTGGTGACTTGTCCACATTATTGGTTAACTTGTCTACATTGCTGGCAGTTTATCTGTAGTACTGGTGGCTTGTCCACAAATTAGGGTGTTTGGATGGATGAGTTTTGGGGAACTCAATTTTAGAGTGTAGCATTGATGGGTAGGATGTTTTATGAAAATTTGCATAATAGTTTTACAAAGATTGCATTGCCATGATCACGTGCATAAAATTGATTATGATAAGTATGTGCACATTTTTATTTAATTTCTTGTTACTTTTATTTGTATAATGGGTTCTTGCTTATTACTTGAGTTAAGATTCACACTGAGTTTTATAGCTCACCCCCTTTAGTTTTTTGATTTTACAAATAACCCCGAGGTTAGGATTCGATGACGGCATTTGGAAGAGTTTCTCGAAATTCTTTTTAAATTAAAGTAATTAAAGATTATTTTAACATTTTGTTATTTTGGGATTGTAATAAGTTTGAGTATGGATTGTGGCATAGGACTTTACTTTGGGGATTTTTCATTCTAATTTGCATGAATTGCTTGCATGACATTAAGTTTTAAAAACTGCATAAATTAGTATTTGATTAAGATTATACATGAAAATTGGTTTTTATTAAAACTTGAAAAAATCACTCTTTTTCACTTCGACAATAAAAATGAGTTTTAGACAAAGATATGACTTAGTTTTTGAGGTTTTAAATTGCTTATTGATGTTTTATTGAATTTACATGAAATATTGATATTTAGCAAAATATGGTTTTAACAAAATGGTTCGTTGCGATTTTCGTAAAAATATGCCAATATTACATTTTCCGCTACAAAATTGAGAAATGAGTTATTAATAAAATTAGACTTAGTTTCAAAATTTATAATGTTTACAAATGAGATTTCAAAAGACATTATGTTTTATGAATTTAACATGTTTTTTTTTAAATAATGACAAATAGTCAAGTTTTTTAGTTTTGATTAAATAAACAAACGATTTTGAAATATGATTAAAATTATGAAAGTTTTGATTAGCGACCAAACTTTTACAAATACATAAAGTACCAAAATCATTGATTTCTAAAATTCTCAATTCCACTAGTTTTGAACGATTTACGCAAATGGTTTAAAAATATGTTCAAAAAGTACGAAATATTTTTTGGGCCATTTGGGTGGCCAATGTAACTTTCTAAATTTGGCCATAACATCTAGGTCGAGTTTAGGATGTTACAATGGGAACTTGGTAAACATCACATCAAGATTGAGTGGCCATATCAAAATCTGCCACCTCTAAGAACTTACTCTATTACTCCTTTAGCCTTTAACCTTTCCAGTTCATGTTTGGTTAATGCTTATCTAGCTTTCCTCACAACTTAGTTGTCACAAGACTGTAATGGCTATTGGGGGTACTATGGCACTAACTTGAACTCACATCCTAAAGTTCATTTTATATAACCATAAGTGTCATTGCACTACTCTTAATAATTTGACATGGAAATCGCTATTACCTTATTTCATATTGGAGTCCGGCCATGCTATATGCCAAAAAGTGTATCTGGGCGAGTACTACTCTGTCAATCATACCCCTCTATGACTATACGACAAATTCATATATTTGTACTTTCATACAATTATTCATTGCTTTATCTTACCATGCCCTTTTATGACTTTCCCCTAACTGTTCCTATTGTAGAGGGCCTTGCAGACAAAATATTTTCGATTTGCCACATACTCTTCCTATGGTCCTTTTCTTTTAGAATTTGCTAAGTTTAGGAATATAGGTGTTTTCGAGGAATTTCTTATGCTTTGCCAAATCCTTATTTCTTACTCGTTTAATTCTTACTCTTTATGTATCGCTTCCAATAACATCGTTCGATCATTGGGACTTTGCTAGGCGGGATGTTACACTTGGAGAATCTAGGTTCTTATAGGGTGAAGGTGAGCTACAATGTGTCAGAGCATGTGCTCAAAGATACTCTTAGATGTTCTAGTATGTAAAGAGTGTTAACAAATGAAGAAGGAAATATGAACTTAAGCACTTAAAGAAATAAAAGTGTAGGGAGAGAAAGAGAGTCGTACTTGAAGTATTTATACCTAGACTTTGTGTTGTCGGGTTCATTCAACTTGGCTGTTACTAGCCATGTTGGCATTTGAGTTTGTTGGCATATGACATTGGTTGCTTGGGTATCCTTTCTAACAAGGGAATTGATTTTTGATATCTACTTGTTATCCAAAGTTGTAACACTCTGAAAGTGGGGTTAGAAGAATTAAGGTTTGTTGGTTAGGGTTAGTGGTTCGGATGGACCTTTAAGTGAGTTTCTACATTTTAGAGATAATGATGAGCTTAGTGGTTCAGTGTTTAAGTGTTAGTTTTCCCTAGATCTCAGGTTCGAATCCTTGTGTGCGCTAAGTGAGAATTAAATTTATTTTCGGCTTTGGTTTCATTTTTTTATTATTAAAAAAATCTGATTGGTCTTTTGTTAAAAGTGTTTTTTAATTATTTAATCTTATTTTAATATTTTGAAAAAGGATAAGAAATCGCAAAATTAACTACTTTGGCGTTTTTTCTTTCACGTCAAGCTCATTCCCCAAAATTTTCAAATTTTGATTTATTATTTTTTAGTCTCTTCTTTCTCCTTTGTCTTTAAATTTTTCTTTTGATTTCAACATTATTATCGTGAATTGTTGCTCCACAAAGTGTTCTCTATTCAATCAAGTGTCGAATCGAGTAAGTGTTAATTTCTTGAGGGTTATATTGGGTTCTTTGATTCTTATATGTGGTTTAAATCAAAATTCATTAAGGTTAAGTGTATTTGTAAAATTGAGTTTCAGACTCGTTTAATTGAGGTGCATTAGTTGATCATTAATGCATGGGCATCGTCTTTCAGGTGTGTTTTTAAATAATTCGTAATTAGGGGTCAATTTGGTGTTGAATTTTTAGGTTTTGTAGCAAGGATTGGAGTGGTTTTTGAGCCACCCGAGAGTGTTCCACACACGGGCGGTCCAAATGGCCGTGGGTCATACGGGTTGGCCACGTGGCTGTGGATCACACGGGTTGGCCACATGGCCGTGTGACTTCTATTAGGGATTTTTTTGGTCGCACAGGGACGTGTCCTTCAGTCACAGAGCCGTGTGCCTCAGTCACATAGACGTGTCATTCAACGACACGACCGTGTCCCTGCTTGTAAAGTTGTGTAATTTTGTCACACAAATTAGAGAGTTACACGGTCTGACTGTGTAACGGCTCGATTTTGGGTCCATCGGAACAGTGGTTTCAGAACCACTAACCCAAGGTCGGAGAAATTATTTTTAATATTGTTTTATGTGTTGTGGCATAATTATATGAGAGTATGAAAATTTTGGTGAAATAATTTTATTGATTGCATGCTTAATTGTGAAAAAGGACTAAATCGCATAAAGTGCAAAAGTCCTATTTTGATCGTTAAAGGTATTAAATTGCTAAGGAACCTTAATTGAGAGTCTTTAAAGAGAAAATAGACCTTTTTTAGGAGAGTAGCCGACCATAGGGGGACAAGAGAGGTCAGAAGTCAAATATTTGGTGTGTTTGGTGACTTAAAAGAACAAAATAAGAATTTAAGAAAGAGAAAGAGATCTCATCTTCTTCTCATTTCTTTCTCCACCAAAAATACCAGAAAATTAAGGGTTTTGGAAGCTTGAAAAATTGCAGCCACTCTTTACCTACAAGTAAGTGATTTTGATAGTTTTCTTGATGATTTTTGTATTTTTGGACCCCTTGTAGCATGGGCTTTCAAATGAGGGGACTATTTTGCAAAATGGTTGAAAGTTTAGGGTTTTTCAATGATAGTAAACATGTTTATTTCTGAAACTTTATGGAAGAAAATGAATCATGGTTGTTAAATAAACGACTTTTGTGAAGAAGTTTTCATGGAAACCTTACCTAAGGACCCTTTTGCACAAGTTGTAAAATATGTGATAAATGTGTGTAATAATAAGAATCATGAGCTGCTTCTAGTGTAAAAAGTATTCAGCTAAGCTTGGTTAGTGAGAAAATGTAATAAAAATCGATTTTCGAATCTAGGGGTAAAATGGTCATTTTGTGAAAGTCTAGGGGAAAATAGTCATTTTGCCTAATTATGAATTTTCAAGTGTCTAGATTAATATGCTGATGAAATGAATGAATTTCTATCATTTTAGATCAAGAATCACAAAATTCAGGCCTAGACAGGGGAAAAGCTAAGCAGGTGGACTAAGTCGAACTAGTCATACACATTTTGTAATTCGAGGTAAGTTGTATGTAAATAATACAACTACATTGTTATTATATGTGTTTGAATTGATATAACATCAATTGCTTGTTTATGGAAATGATTATGTATGTTGAATATTGAGATAGTAGAATTCCCGTTTGAACCTTAGGGAATAAAATCAGATATTCATGCCATGACATTTGGGTTATATGTGTGCTAGCGTAAGACATGTCTGGGACATGCATCGGCCACATTATAAGATCCAGTGTAAGACCATGTCCGGGACATGGCATCAGTATCGAGACGAGGGCTAGTGTAAGACATGTCTGGGACATGCATCAGCCTCGTGATGTAAGCTAGTGTAAGACATGTCTGGGACATGCATCGGCTATGAGATGTGTTAATGTAAGACCATGTCAGGGACATGGCATCGGCACGTATAGAGGTGTCAGTGTAAGACCATGTCTAGGACATGGCATCGGCACAGATATGTGAGAGCTAGTGTAAGACCATGTCTGGGACATGGCGTCGGCCTCAATTTTGAAAGTCAGTGTAAGACCATGTCTAGGACATGGCATCGACATTACACCCTACGTTTAAGGCTTGGTAAATATCCGATAGCATTCCAAATGGTTCAATGGTAAGAGTTATAGTTTAGGTTAAACGAGAAAAATATAACCATGTTGTGAGTGGTACAGGTACCTATTGAAATATATGAGATGTGAGCTCAATATATGCTATGTGAATTGTATTGGATAGTGATAGGTAAGTTGTGCTTATGCCTACCTTCGTATTATGAGCATGATGATGAATGGTAAAGTTGTTGTTATATTCATTTGCATGCAACTTTCTAAGCTTTATGCTTACTCCCTCTTCTTTCCATTTTCTTATAGTGCCGCTTAATTAGCTCAAGGATCATCGGACGTCGGAGGCATCGATCACACTATCATTCGAAGCACTTGGTATTATTAGATCTTTTATCTAGATTATGACATGTATAGGACCCTGACTTTTGAATTTTGTGTCATTGTTAATTGGCCAAATGTGTTGGCTTATTTTAGCATTTGATTCATTTTGTATAAGGCAATGGAAAATGGCTAATATTGAAAGTTTATATATGAATGCAAGATAGTCTTTCACGAAAGTGAAATTGATGGCATGTTTGAATATATGAAATGTAAATAGGCCTTAGCTATGGTTGTTTGGTTGAGAAATCATAATAGGTCAAACTTTGATAGGTTGGTTGGTATTCGATTGTGTTTCAGGGTGGCAAAAGGCTTGGTAAATAGCCTTATTTTTATCCACACAGGTAGACACATGGGCGTGTTGTTAGGCCGTGTGTCCCCTACACGTAAAAAAATTGCAAGTCAGTATGCATGGTAGTAAACACACGGGCAAAGATACGGCCGTGTGTCTCAGACGTGTGGAGGACACGGCCTCTGGCCATGGGCGTGTGCCTTGGCCGTGTGGCCCTTATTAGATGCTAACGTCAAAAACAAAATGTCAAGGTTTTTGGACACGGGCTAGGGCACGGACGTGTCATGGCCGTGTGAGGGACACAGGCCATAGACACGAGCGTGTGTCAGGCCATATGAAAACCCCTGTAGGTTCGAATTTAGAATTTAATCCACACAGGTATGGGACACGTGTGTGCCCCTAGATGCTTGGGCCGTGTGTGTCGTACTGGCCATCAGCACGACCATGTTGTAATGATCACACAGGCGTGTTGCCCTTCCACACGGGTGTGTGTTATGTTTTAAGGGTCATTTTTATTAAGTCGGTTTAAAGACCCGAGTTGGTTCCAAATGGTTCCCAATGAGAGTTTGAGGCCTTGTAGGCTCACATTAAGGACTTTAAACAAGGTTCGAAAAATTTTTAAGTTTGATCAAGTTTTGGTGACTCGGAAACGATTGTATGCATGAAATTAAGTATGGTAATGCCTCGTGCTCGGTCCTAGCCTCGGACTCGGGTAAGGGGTGTTACAGGCCGCATAGCCGTGTATCTCTGTAACACGGGAGTGTTTCTCAGCCACAAGGTTATGTGTCTCAGCCACACGGCCGTGTACCTCTGTCACACGGTCTGGACTTTCCCACATGGTCATGTGGTTAGTTTTTGCTCCTTATTTGGTAAATGAATAGTTTTAATCTTGGAATATTCCTTTACACGTGTAAGCTTCTACAAGGGTAATGAAGACTCTAGTATTGAATGTTGAATGACTAGAAAGTGTGTTTTCTTGTAGGACATTGTTGTTATAAACGAATTTATGTATTAATTTGTTATTTGTATAAGTTGTAATACGACCTTGTTATGACAATTTTGATTTATGGGTTTGAACGGATGTGTAAATTAAGACCTGCTTCTACCATGGATTCTGTTCATAAATGTTGATTAAGAGTATGATGTGGTGAATTATGACTGAACATGAACATGTTTGATTATGTTATTGCACAACTGATCTAGTTGCAAAAAGTTTTTTTGAGTACGAAAAACAAATGTGTGAATGATCGTATGTATTTTATTATTTTCATTTGCACTTGTAGTTGGGTTTGGGATATGAAGTGAAGGAAGATTGATTTGGCAGTTAAATTGCATTACTATAAATTTAGAAGTAAATCCACAATAAAGTTAGCAGCTTGACTGCATATCAATTATGTTGCAAATGACCACTATAAGGTGTGATTGGTTTGATCGGTCCACCATAACCCAAAACTTGGTGTGTAGAGGATGGAAGGGTCTAACTTACCCTATTTGGTGTTTGTCAGATGGTTGAAGATAGTGTGTAGTGGTTGGATAGGTTAAAATTAGGACAAGTACATTTGAGCATGAATTGCATTTGTTTTGTTTCGAGTAAGTGCTATATTTATGACTCTTTGGTTGTGAAATTTGTATCTATTACGTATAAAAGATAGTACCAAGTATGAGACTATTAATAAAATTTGCGAAATTATCTGTTTATGTGATGTGTTAGATTCTCAGGGATTTCGTATGAAAAATGTGTGTTTGTTTAAACACTGTCTAATTATGTTTCTTTCTGAATCACACTGAGCTTTCGTAGCTCAATCTGTTAGTCTCCTCATTTCAGGTAATCCATGTGTTTAGGTCACGAACTCAGCAAACTGGGGGTCTTGAAGTTTCATTAATTTTTTGGTTTGGTTTAATAAGTTTTCTTTGGAACTCAGTAAATTCTTTTTGATCGGTATGTAAGGAAGATTATATAAACTGTGGTATGAGTTTTGGATTTTGGACTCGCAAAGTTATGGCTTTTGGTTTTGGGACACTATATGATTTTGCACATGGACATTCATTTTCGAACTAACTGTAATTCCGTGTATAAATTTAAAGTAACCGTTTTTGGTCTTCTATTATAAAAGGTTTTATTGTTACATTGCAAATTTCTAGTTTGAAGTTTTAGCTTTCAAAATCACTATTCTGTTTTAGTTACAAAAGATCATAAGATGTGAAATTGGTTTCAAATAAATTTTAAGCGGTATTTAAATTTAACGTTTGTAAAGCATATAAATAAAGCTTATTTTCGATTTCAGTAAATTATTAGAGAAAATGATTTTCAAAAGGAAATTTTGGAATATTGATCAGTGTTTTGGTTGGGCCATTTCAGTGACCAATGTGATCTCCGAAATCTAGTCGAAACTTCTAGGTTGGATTTTGGAATGTTACAAAAGTGGCTTGCTCTTTGGTTGATAGTTAGTACTGCTGAATGCTTGGGCCCTTATAGGCTTCTATTGTCTTTGGGATGTGGTGTGCTTTGGTATAAGGTTGTAGCCTTGCTTATATATTAACCACCCTTGGTCTAGAGGTGTCCATGAGCCGCGTTGAGTTAATGCCTGATTCCAAAAAAGTATTCATGCTTAGGATTGACTTGGCTCGAGCCAACTTGCTTAATAAACCTATTACTATTTTAAAAAATAAAATATAATACTATTTATATAATTTATAGTTAAATTTAAATAAAATATTTTCTTTAAATCATTTAATTTAAATTTGAATGGGGTCGGCCTATTCGAGGATAAAAGTTCTTGTCGAAACTCGACCTAAGCCAAGCTGAATTGGCTATTTGGCCTATGGGTAGGCCCAACTAAGTCCCTCGGGTTAGTTATAAAGTAATCAACAAAGACTAAGTGATAAAGCAAAATGTCCTGCTTAATGAGACGATTAAAGGCGTAAATAGCATTACATTTTTTATTTTCAATTTATTTTTTTGATATGACATGATTGAATTCTTGAAAGTGTTTGCACATAATGGGCATTCTCGCTTAATGAATTCGTCGCTTCTTTAAGTATTCAAACTTTCGACAAAATCAAAAAGCAAAACCCTTACCAATGACTATGCCTAACGGGCTAAGATCTGACCTTCAACAATTATAATACTACTCAAGTGAAAACTAATTAAAAATCTAATTATACGAGTCTTCAAATAAAAAAATTATATTATTTTGATATTAATTTAATAATATAATATAAATTATAGATGTAGTCATTTCAATCTAATGGTAGGTTTAACAATGAATGTCAGTATGTATATACTTTGTCAATTGACATACTCCTTTATTCTATCCTGAATTGTAGCCTTTAACAACTATTTCTTTGACCTTCAATTCAATTTATTAAGATTTGGGATTATTTTTCTGCTAACCTAGTAAACAATTCAAACTGAAATATAGATTTATTGATTTAAAAGTTGTGTTCCCATAATCCTAATAAATTACAAGTCTTAAAAGGTTGAAGGGTATTAATGCAACAACTGTGAAACCAGCCACTCTTCTTGACCTGCTTATCTGACATTTATAAGAGATGCTTTAGTACCTTAATAAAACATGAAGAAATGATGGATGAGTTACGATATCAACTTGTCATTCTTTTTCTGTAATATGATTGTGGGTCACCATTGATGTAATGGAGTTACTTTATGAACATGAGGCTCCATTTAGAAATCTGAAAACACCAAAGGTCAAATCGAAACAAACATCCTTTACAATTAAATTAACAACAAAAAGGGAAACTCGTTGACAAATGATAAGGGTTTGGTTGAAATTTTAAGGTTATATTTTCTCTACCATACATATCTATTAAATTTTAAAAATTTCAATCTTATCTCAAACAATAGTAGTTAATTTTAAACATGTACATAAGCGGGCTACTTATCTAGATTCGAAGGCTTACCCGAAATTTGGGATGGTTTAAGTAAAAATATTAAATTTGAAAAATAAACTTGGACAAAAAAATTAGGCCTATTTAAAATAATGAGTCAGGCTTGACCTTGAATATTCAAGGCTTGAGTTCGGTCCGACCCGTTTTTTAAGTTTTTAATATTTTATATTATGTTATTTTTATATATTACGTAATTTATAACACATAAAAATTAAATCTATACTAGTATATAATACTACTATAGTGTAAACATTTAAGAATGTTAAGATGATTATATATACAATTTTAATAAATAAAAAAATTTCTAAAATTATTAAATATTAAATTAAATTAATATAAATATATATTTAAAAAAATTAGAAATAATATAGGTGAGCCACTAACCTTAAAATTAATTTGAGTTAGTCATTTACAAATATATTCGGAGTTTGGGTAAAATTTTAGGCCACATTTCGAGTTGGGTTGAACTTGGACAATCATAAAGTGTATTAATATCATGTTTAGGCTTGATCCGACTCATGAATATCTCCAGTTAATTCCATTACCTAAAATAACATGACTTTTTTATGAGTATTATGTAAGAATAACGAGTTGATATGATATTTTGTATTTGCCAATATATTTATTGTATAATATTTTAGAAATAGTAAGATTTAAAGGTTACCGTTTCGTCAAATTTTAAAATTTAAAATGTAACTAGGGACTGATAAGAGAATTTGACGTTTGAAGAAGTTAAAAGAAACAAAAGACAATGTCGTAGAGGTGTGCATGGGTAGGGCTCAGACAAAAGTTTAGGCTCGTTTTCTAGGCCCGGGCTTGGCCTGGCCCGAAATATGTTCCTAAAAATTTATCCAATCCCGGCCCGAAATAAAATTGTTAAGCCTGAGCCCGGCCCAGCCCGGCCCATATTAAATTTTTTTAGCTTATTTCATTAAATAAGAAATTCTAAAATATAATAAATCAAATACATTTAAAAATATAAAAACAAATATTAAAACATGAAACAAATAAAAAAGAATACTATAACAATTCTTAAAACAATACACAAATTGAAAATATAATAAAAAGTGATTATATTAAAATTGCAAATAAAATGTAAATATGATTAAAATATATATATAGTATATAATTCGGGCTGGGCCAGGACAAAAAAAGTTTCACTCGATGCCCGGCCCGTTTTTTAAATAGGTCTTATTTTTTTGTCCAAACTCATATTTCGGTTTTATATTTTTACTCGAACCTTTTTATTTTTCGAGTGAGCCTTCAGGCCGTGCTGGGTACCCCATGCACACCTCTACCATGTTGTCCCCCCCCCCCAACAAATAGGAAATTAGCACGTTCGCGTGATTTATTAGGGAACACAAACTCTATAAATATAGTAAGCTTTTGAGTTGATGGTGGAGATTGAAGGGAGGCAAGGAAGCTGCAAAGTTTTAAGCAAAGTTGCATAGATATTGAAAAATGGGAAGGTCTCCTTGTTGTGATGAAAATGGTCTTAAGAAAGGTCCTTGGACTCTTGAAGAAGATCAGAAACTTGTCAAATATATCAAAGAAAGTGGCCATGGTAGCTGGAGAGCTCTCCCAAAACTTGCTGGTATATATATGAAATTATGAATTGAATCAACTAGCTGCCTACCTCTTCCACTACCCTCTAATTTATCTCATTAATGTTCTCTTTGTTGTAATTTCCTAGGTCTTAATAGATGTGGGAAAAGTTGCAGGCTAAGATGGACAAATTACTTGAGGCCTGATATTAAGAGAGGGAAATTTTCCCAGGAAGAAGAGCAAACAATTCTCAATCTCCATTCCATCCTCGGAAACAAGTAATTATTATGATTTTTTAGTTTGTTTTTGCATATTTTGAGTGTTGTTTCAATCATTTATGACTTTGTTTTTTGTTTGATATTTGACAAGATGGTCAGCAATTGCAAGCCACCTACCGGGGCGAACAGATAATGAAATAAAGAACTTTTGGAACACCCATTTGAGGAAAAAGCTTATCCAAATGGGAATTGATCCTATGACTCATAGGCCTCGAATTGATATCTTCTCAAGCTTGCCTCATCTGATAGCTTTGGCCAACCTGAAAGAGCTTATGGATCAACAGCAACCATGGGAGGAAGCTGCTCAAATGGCTAAGTGGCAATGCTTGCAATATCTTCTTCAAAACCCACCTTCCCTTTCATCTCCCTCTAACAACATGCACACCACTTTCACGGATATGGAAACCATGGATATCTCAAATTCACTTTTAAGTTCACCACCCCAGCTGGCTTCGGTTCAAGGTCTCGATGATTCAAACCCTTTCTCTCGTTTACCTGACCTACAAATCCCTTGTGATTATCGAATATCGTCTTCGAGTAAGGACGACACGGCTCAGGCTCAGGCTCAGGCTCAAGCTCAAGCTCAAGAGCATGCTGTGTTGAGCCAAGGAGAGAATACATGCAACTCAACGTGGCTCCCTTCACCTTCTGCGGTTCCATCTGTAACAGAGACTTTGATCAGCAATTTGGGGGATGCTTCATGTTCTTCAAACTTTGACGTAGCTGCTCCTTCAGTTTGGCTTGATGATCATCAACTATTTCAAGATCCATTGTTTCACAATCTTTTGTAGCTTATTGTTTTGAATATGTTTGAGATTAAAAGAAAAGGTTTGCAGCTACTCCATTTCTCTTTTCTGCTTACTTGCTTATGCACGCATACTGTTCATTACCTATGTATAATCCTTTCTAAAACAACAGAGAGTACATTAATATATAGAATTATGTATATATAAGACAGCCTTTGCATATTTTTACGTAAAAATGTTTCTTCTTTTTCCAAACAGTCATAAACATAGAGATGGTTCCAAGGTGCAGCAATGGTGGAAACTGGTAAAGTCGATTGCTATTTTACTATAAGAGCAGTGGACCTACCAATAACAAAAACTTGCCACAAACACACGTATATTTATTTGGAGTGGGTAAAAGGAATCTAGCTAGTTTTATGTTCATATTAGCAATCTTACAATTCAGAAAAACTTTTTTGACATTCCCTTCTTTTAAATTGGTGACAAGTTTTAGTTAATGAATGCTTTTGGAACATTCAAACAATCATTTGGAGTAAACAAATATAAGATGAATACTGAAGGGAAAAAAAAGAAGAAGAAAACCAATTAATTTACTTCATAGGGTAAGTTGGGATCAAGAAATTGACCAAACCTTTTGATCCAACCACTTAGAAGAATTATGTAATGAAAATAAAAATTGAACTCTTTTATTTCCGATCCATAACATTTTGATTATCAATGTCTATAAATTTAATGTTTTGCTTATTTAGCGATTAGAAAATGATAGATGATGATATGGGTATTCTCATTAGTGGATTACAATTTGAAATCCTCGACAAGACGATAGTAAATATACCAAACCTGTAAATTTTAACATTTTGATCACTTGTGATTTGCCCCTTTTGTTGATATAAATTTGAAATATAACCTTTTTTTTTTTTTTGGAACGGAGGGCCAAACGTTTTTAGAATTAAAAATATACATGACATAAATTTAATTATAAAAAACCAACTATTTATATAAAATGATTTATTTATTAGAGTATATCAACAATTAATTAGAATTATTTAATTAACTACACATAATTTAACATCATTGTTAAAAAATTATCATGATTATAAATAAATATAATTTTTTATGAGAAAATAAGGCAACAGTATGGAAATGGTAGTTGATAAGAAAGTTGACTAAATATGAGGAGAGCCCAAAGTCGAAAATGGTTGAGAATTTAAAAGAATAAAAATGGTTGCTGCCCGTAATTTGCATGGGAAATATCGTAAACCTAATGCTCATATACTTACCATACCATTCTTTAGTTTCATTTTTTTTATATTTTTTTTATCCAAATTTATTTTTGAAGTTTGATTTAAGCATAATGTAAACGTCGTCAATGCTACGTCCTCTGTTCGCCACTCCAACAAAGGGTGAAATGAAAGACAACTGAATTGTAAAATTTTAGAGGGTTAAAATAGAAATTTTACTAACTTTTTAATTATAATATTACAAATTTTGAAGGCCTAAAAAGACAATATCATCAAATAAGGGGAGCTAAGACCCTTGTATCTTTGGTGCTGCTCTCGATCCCAAGTAATTGTCTTGTTTAAAAATTATATTCAAACTTCTTATTTTTCACATCACAAATAAATTTACCAAATCTTATTAATAAATCTATCGAATTAGCTGAAATTTTAGTCCGATTAATTTTAGTATCAGTATTTTTCAAATTTTGAAATTTCAGTCTTGACCAAACTTTAGCAGTTAAATCTGTTAAGTTTAATATAAGTTATGGTTTTAGTCTTTATTATCTAATTTGATCATTTTTAGTCTTTATCAAAATCAATTTTGATTCAAACAATAATTGTTAAAACCTATTAACTAAATAACATGTTTTTTTTTTTAATATTTTGTGGAAATAGTAAGTTAATATAGCATTAGCTTTTGAAAGAAAATATAATTTAACTAAATAAATTTAACAGCTACTGTTTATGTCAGGATTAAAATTTTAAATTTAAAAAATTTAGAGATTAAAAACGATGGAATTAGATTACAGACACTAAATCCACAGCTAGCTTAATACTAGTACAGGGATTATTAACAAAATTTGACCAAACATTAATGGAAAATGCATACTTGATCAACAACAAGGTAACAGGCAGGGGCCTCGCCTCCAAATGAGAAAATTTTTATTTTAAGCTCCTTAAATTTATAAAGTTTTAACTGAATAATAAAATTATAGTTTAACCTAAAAAGTTAAAAAAAAAAAAATAGTCTTTCTAAAAACTAGAAATATATAAGTGAAATTGCATTATAACTATAATAGAAATATAAAAATTAATTTTGCCTCCTAGAAAATTGTTTTCAGTTCGCCGTTGATCAACAAATTCTGATTGTTTCTTATTCGCTCTTCTATTTCTCTACAGTGCTGTCATAATTTTTTCTTTCTTATTAAAAGATGGAATTAAGGTTGAGGATGATGTAAGTATTAGAATAGAAAATGAGGTTTTATTTGGGAGAGTGGTTGGATTTATTCCTTTTCTTGCAAGGGATTGACTGTTAACTCAGCCGTTAATCTCGTCGCTAATAAAAAAGGTTTCCTTAATAATTGTTGTTAAGCTACAATTCCAACTGTTCTGGAAATTCGAACCTTGTTTGATTTGGCATAACTTATCACTTCTTCCATTCCTTCGCTTTAAATGTCGTTTAAATTTATATTTATCAACCTTCGATAGAGGTTAACAGACGATAATGTGAGGAGAAATCATACAAGTAAACCAAGGGAGACCAACACTATTGAATTTTGTTTAAGAAATAAGGGTTATTTGGATGTACAATCATATCAACTAAAAACCGCTTATAGGTTGAAAAAACTCTTTAACAAAATAATTTAAAAAAAAAATTTAATTGAGCTCCTACATTAAATTTACACAAAACTAAACTCTTTTTGTTTTTAATTGATTTTATGCGAATTTAATGCAGGGTTCAATTGATTTTTTTATTTATAATGTTAAAAACCTAGAAATAACCCCATAGTGGAGAACACGGGTTGAGGATGTTTTGAGTGAGGGGCAATGGTGGCTGTCGAAGTTGATGGTGGGAAAGGTTGATGATGGCCAAGAGGATTGGAGAAAAGAGAAAAAAACAAAAGGTGAAAAAACACCTTAGTGGTGATCGAGAGAGAGTAGAAACAATCCCTAGGAGAGGTTGGGCTTCTTAAATGCCTCAAGGGAGGTAGCGGTAAGAGCAGTGTAGGTGGCCATGGTAAGTGTTAGGAGCATGGGTGATGGGAGCTAGTAGTAGGAAATAGGGTGGCAGATCGCAGAGGTACGAGTAGGGACCTCTCCTTTTGTAATGTTTTCCTTTTCGTTTTTTTGGGAATTTTGGAATTTTTTATTTTTGTAATTTAATAAAATGTTATATTTATATACACTAGTTTCCATACTATTTATTAAAATATGATATATTTATTTGTTAAATTTTTTTTACAAAATTTGTAATGTTTGATAATTAGGAAATCTATGATTAAAAGTTTATAATTAAAAAAATGGAACAATATGGAACAATTATTGTTAATGTCCCAAATTTTCAGTTTTTTAAGTGAATATTTTGTGTAAAATTACATGAAAGTTTGTATTTTGAGCTATGACCAAACAAATAATATTTATACTTATGTTATTGATTACAAATATTAATATCATTATTTTATTTTATTTTCAATATTTTAATTAAAATTTTAATTATTTTTTTAAAAAAAATTCAAATCAATTGATCAAACTGTTAATAAAAAATTTTATGCTAATTTTAATTTTAATTTTGTGAATAAATACTAAAATATACTATTATATTGCATCTTTTAAGTAAGAGAACTAAATAAATACCTTCTAAAAAGAAAAGGAAATGTCAATAGTTATCATATTTATCTAAAAGCTAAATTCAATATCAACACAATCATCATTTGATATTTAAGCACATATTAAGAATACTAAATATATACATCACGGAAGATATATAAGTTCATGTAAATAGGCAGAAAAGAAAATAAAGCATCAATTATGGGTCATAATCTTTCTTAAAAGTAGATCTAGCTACTGTTGGATTGTTATTAACTAAACCAGGCCAGGTAGGGTTGGTCTCCTAGAGCTCCATGCAAGTCTAGGATCAAAATATCTAGAATCTTCTTCTTTTCTCTTAGTATGAATGCCACCTTTTAATATTTATTTTAACTTTCAATAAAAATTTTAAACCCTCATTAAAGTTCTTTACAGTTTTGTAATGCCCTGAATTATTTAATTTTGATTATGAGAATTTTGATATAAATATGTATCTGCTTTAGTGGCTAGGTGTTTTGATTGTGTGTTTGAGGTTTTGGGCTCAAATCTCATTTTTGGAAAAATATGTTATTTTTGGTTTTGGCCTTATCCCTTTTTGGTGGGCTTATGTTATATTCTTGGTAAACTCATATTAGAATGAGTCTATTGGATCGAGTGGTAAGGTGTTAGCTTGCTCTGTGGTTTTGTGTTCGAATTCTTGTGTGAGCGTGGATGATAATTTTTATTCGGTTGTGTAATAGAGTTTCAATAGAGTTGGAATTCTTAGGTAGTTGGATGAGGTTAGGGGTCGGATTTTGGTAGAATTAATTTTTAATTTTAATTCTTTTGTTTTCCCAAAATTCTTTTTTCTTTTCTCTAACGTTATTTCTTTTTGTTCTTCTTTCTCTTCTTTTTCATTTCTTCTTTTTCTTCCTCAATTCTGGTCATCGTACATGTTGTTGTATCGTACTTTTGGGGTCCTTTGATTCATTCAGAATATGTAAGCTATCAAGTGGTTTTCTTTTTCTGTTTTGCGTTGTGGAAAAATATGATTATGTTTAAAGAAATCCATTGATAATGTTCGTATTTCTTGATTAGGGGAAAGACAATTAGCGGTTGTTGTTCCTCCAGAGATTTGAGTATTGAGTGGTTTCTGCTCGTTGCTGCTAAGTGTTTCGCAAGTAGTTCGGTTTTGAGAGGCCTTAAGTCAAGATCAAATTCTAGTTTAGATTCTTAAATCAATTACTAAAATGGTGTTTGGTATATTGTTTTTAGGTTTTGGAGGTCTCGGGATTGGTTTCACATAAAAAGCAAACCAGGTGTGTACAAAAACACGAGAAAATAAGGCTCGACGAAAGCAAAAAAAAGGGGCCTGTTGATGCCACACGGGCGTGTGCCCAACTGTGTGCAACAAACGACCATGTGATGGATGAGTGTGTGGTCATGTGGGTCACACGAGCTAGGCCAATTTGGGCGTGTGAGCCCACACGAGTATGCCACACCAGTGTGTGGGCTGTAAGCCAGGCCATGTGGGCCACACGGGTAAGGCTAATTAAGGTGTGTGGGCTCACACTAGCAAGCCATACGGGCATGTGAGCCCAAAATTCTAAAATTTTCCCTAGGGTCACATATGTCGTTTCGATCGATTGTGGGCATTCTGTAGGGTCGATAAGGGCAAAGCAAAACTTAATGCATGATATCTTCTATTCTGATAGACTAAGTTGAGCATTTAGAAATTGATATGTATGATCTGACTGGTTCGTAATAGCATGTACATTATCTGTATATAAGCATGCAGAACATGTTAACTCTGTTATATCTGTATATTTGTATTTTGTATCTACACATGGGGTGAGATTTGTATATGTGGAGGAAGAATTCTGTGAGGCGATATTTTGTCGTTATAGTGGTAGTACAACTGCAAATTATTCTGATAAGTGTCGAACTAACACTATGTGGTGTGTAGGGTTGGGTGAGTGTTTTATACCCCACGTGGTGTGTTGGGATGGATGGAGATGGTGTGTAGAGGATGGGGGTAGGGCTTTGCATATCTATGACTCTATTGATTTGATTCTATTAAAGACTTATGTCCATATCTCTATCTGTTTTGTAAATGAAAAATCTGGGTATATATGCATGTATGTCTCTGTTAAGTTACGCACTGAGTTTTTGAAACTCATATCTATTTGTCTGTTCTGTTCAGGTAATCCTCAGGCATAGGTGGGTCGGTGTGACAAAGGCTCAATGGTGACCACTAGACCAAAAAATTATTTTTAATTATTAAACTATTTAAATTTTCGAAATTTTCTTTGAGTGTTTTGTAATTTTGGGACTATCTAGACTGTTGTTTATAATTTTGGCTTTGGATGCATTTTGATTTTAAAATTGCGACGTTTGGAAAATAACGATTTTACGCAAACAAATATTTTTGAAAGTACAAGCTCAGTTTTTAACTATAACGACTTATAAACTTCTGCTGAAAATTTATGTTTTACTTAAAAAGACAATTAATGACGGTTTCTTTTAAGAGAATAATAATAAGTTTTTCTGACAATGTGGACTATTTTTAAGAACAATTAATACAAAAAGTTTTAACATGAAAGTATTGTTTCAAAACCCTTCCTCGTAACATTCCCATATTCAGCCATAATGTCTGGGCCGAGTTTGGGGTGTTACATTTAGTAATACCAGAGCCAAGTTACAAAACTTGGGCTGTGAATTTTGGGTTTAAAATTAAATTTGTAAAAGAAACAGTTTTCAAACAAAGTTTGTTTCTTATGTGTAAAGTATATGGTACACTGAGTCTCCGGTGCCGATCCTATAAGTAATTCTGGACTTAGAAATAATGTAGCTAGAACTATTTGAAACTATACCGAGTTAACTAGAAACTGTGATGTTTGAAAGATTTCTGAATTTCTGATAAATATTTTAAGCATAAAATATTTCCTAATAAACATTGAAATCGATGCATAAAATTTCGTAATGTAGATAAAATTTTAAAACAATGAGTGCTCATGGAACTCGCGGTCGTGGTATTCGTGGGCGTGGCAGGTGCCGTAAGGGGACTTGAGCTGAGTCTTCCTCTTTAGGCAGTATGCCAAATCTGTAACCCTATCTCACTAGGAGATATCACATAAGAAAGACCAGAACAATAATAATGTAGCATCAATACATGGAAAACATTATGAATCTTTTCAAGTTTCGGTGGCAGAGCTAATTGATACGCTACAAGTTTGATTCTTTCGAGGATCTCATACGGCCTGATAAATCTTGGACTAAGTTTCCCTTTTTTGTCAAAACGCAAAATTTTCTTCAAAGGTGAGACTTTTGGAAAAACTTTATCATCAATTTAAAACTCAATATCTTTTCTTTTCAAATCAACATATGATTTCTATCGATTTAAAGCAACTTTCAAGCAATCTAGTATTAACTCTAACCTTTTCTTCTGTTTCCCTATTAGATCAGTCCCAGCTAATTTTCTTTCACTCAATTCAAAATAATACAACGGAGTTCTGCATTTTTGACCATACAAAGCCTTGTCTGGTGACATTTTAAAACTTGTCTGATATTGTTATTATATGCAAACTCGGCCAACGATAGATATTTCTCCCAGCTTTCTTCAAACTCTATTATACAACATCATAACATATCCTCAAGTATTTGAATCACCCATTTTGATTGTTCATCAGTCTAGGGATGGAAATGTGTACTGAAATTCAATTTCGTACCTAGGGCTTTGTAACACCCCTAACCTGTGACCGTTGCCGGATTAGGTTTAAGAGGTATTACCGATCAAACTCAACATTTAACTAACATTTCACAACTTAATAAATATTCATTATTGAATAACATTCATTCACATACACAATGTCCCTTAAATAAGTGTACGAGACCTTAAAATATGCTTAAAAGAGATTTGAGACTAAACCGATTACATATAAAAATTTCTAAAAACTTAAAAATTTTTCATGCATTCAGGGGTCACACATCCGTGTGAACAGGCTATATGCCTCACACAACCACTAGACACGCCCATGTCACAGGTCGTGTGAAAACAGAGCATACATACTGACCTGCACCACACGACTGAGGACACGCCCATGTGCCATGGCTGTGAGAAAATTGGAGGGGTTGCTGACTTAGGCCATATGGCTGACCACACCCCCATGTGTCAGCCCGTGTGCCACACATGGCCATTAGACACACTCGTGTGTCTAGGCCGTGTCAAACCTGTAGGGTATACTGACTTAATTAGAAAGGGCTACCCCAGGGGACACACGCCCGTGTAACATGACCGTGTGTTGCACACGGCTGAGACACATGCCCGTGTGGACAAAAATAGGCCATTTAACAAGCCAATTTGCCACCCTTTTCTCATGCACACCTAGCAACCCATATGGTACCATTTTAATACATATATAAGCAACCAAAACATGTTATTCCATACACATATCATGCCATCTATCCACAACCATTTCAACTACTCAATTCCATATTCAAAAACATACCAAATCAATATGCCAAAATCATCAAAGCTTACATAAGTTCCAAATGCATTTCCTCATCAACTTATCATCTATTTCATGTTACAAAACACAGAATATCATCATCTCAAAATCAAACCATAATATACCAACTTCCAAGCAATAATACTCCAACTTACAACTATCCAAAAGAGTAACCATATAACCATACCAAACAAGCCAACACATAGGCATTAAATACATCACATATATCATTTATCAAACTCATAATTCAAGCCAATTTAAATGGCCATATACATTACCATTCACAAGCCAAATCTCATGGCCAAGATCATAACTTAAAACATACCAAGATAACATTAGCCTATACATGCCATATACCATATATACAAAGCTCCAAAAGTACCAACAAGATGATTGATAGTGTGATGATGTTCTTGATGATCCCCGAGGTCCGAGCTAGCTTCGAATAACTATAAAACAAGGAAAGAACACACAAGGTAAGCTTTAAAAGCTTAGTAAGCCATATACAAATAAATCATCTCATGAATCAATATCATTTCCATCAATTAAGCAAGATATGAATAAACACATCAAAATATACATTCAAATTCACAAACCTTTTTCATGATACACATATCCAATCTCATAATTGAATTCATCAAATACTTTTCTTTTCAATACTCGTATGAATCTCGTACGTACCTGAGTCACTTAACTCATTCACATATCTTTCTCGACTTGACTTTACCATTGAACCATTCGAAATTGTTAAGGATACTCAGCAATCACATATAGTTAGTACAATGCCATATCCTAGATATGGTCTTACATGTTATCACATATCGATGCCACTGTCCCAGACAGGGTCTTACATGTAATCGATTAATGATGCCAATGTCTCAGACATTGTCTTACACGTAATCACAATACAATGCCAATGTCCCAGACATGGCCTTATATGTAATCACATCTCGGTAACCTAATGTCATGACATTTGTATCCTATACTATTCCTAAAGTTCATACAGGACTTTTGGATGTCGTAAATCTGTTGATTCTTGCTCATAATTGCTCATTCAACATTCATAACATTTCAATAACAATCAAACATTTACAATTCAATTTAAAGACATTTACTTGTATATGAACTTACCTCGTAGTCGGAATAGAGGGACTAGATCGACTATTTTATAACTTTCGATTTCCCTCGATCTAAATATGATTTCTTTCGTTTTTGATCTAAACATATTCAAAATTAACTCATTTATTCACCAAACCATTTAATTTAGTCCAAAAACACATATTTGGGCATTTTTACACTTTAGCCCATAAAGTTCCACATTTATTCAATTTAGTCCCTATTTCGTAAAAACACAAATTACACAAAATTTAATAAAACTCATGCTTAGCCGAATTCTCTATAGGTCCCTAGCAGCCCATATTTTTCATTTATTTCACAATTTAACCCCTTAATTTACACTTTTCTCAATTTAATTCCTAATATGCATTTTTACTCAAAATCACTTAACAAAACATGTATATCAAACACCAAGTTTTCATATGTCATCTTGAAACATCCAAAAACACATGAATTCATCAATGGAAACTTTCAAAATCATCAACACTTTCAAAAATTAAGACACGGGCTAGCTAGTACTCAAAGCAACGATCACAAAAACATAGAAATCATCAAAAATCAAGCAAAATACATACCTGAATCAATGATCAAAAGGGTCGAACCATAAAATCACATTTTAAGCTTCTTTATCTTTGATTTTCGACTATTAATGATGATAATATGGCTTATTTTAACTTTGTTTTTATTAATAATAACCTTATTAGCTAATTTACTAATTTGACCTTAATTTATAACATTAAAAATCAGTTAATGGATGACAATATTTGTCCATCCCATTAATAAAAGGTCAAATAACCACATAGGAACTTCACATGTAATCAATCATAGCAATCAGACACCTTTATCAAATAGAATGCAACTTTCGCATTTTACGCGATTAAGTTCTTTTCTCAAATTAATCACTTAAACGATAAAATTAGCTCACAAAATTTTCACACATATGTATTCACATGCTATAAACACCAAAAATAATATTAAAATAATTTTTTAACCTCAAATTTGTGGTTTCAAAACCACTATTCTGATTTAGCTAAAACTGGGCTGTTACAGGCTTCATGTAATTTACCTCAAAATTTGGAAGTTAACCTTGGGCCTTGATTAGAAATGATAGATAGTGGCACACCATGTACTGGCTAAAATAGCTAAGTTAATGAATGACATTTCTTCCTTTCTTTAGATCAATTTAGAGACTCTATATGATGCATGGGAGACTATAAGGACTTATTCAGAAGGTGTCCTCATCATGGATTACCTTTATAGTTGCAAGTTCAAACCTTTTACAACAGTTTGAATCCCTGAACTAAGTAGTTAATTGATGTTGTAGCCGGTGGAACTTTGAACAATAAAACACCTGAAGCGGCTTATGAATTTATTGAGGAGATGGCACTGAATAATTATCAGTGGCAAATTATGAGGACAAAGCTGATGAAAGTAGCCAGTGTCTTTAATTTAGATGCAGTCACCATGTTATGAAACCAGGTAGAAGTATTTAATAAGAAAATTTATGGTTAATATGTTTACCCTTCGCTCCTAACACAGAGAATGAACAAATAAATTATATGGGTAATAATTTTAGGCCTCAAAATAACCCTTATAGTAATAACTATAATGCAGGTTGGAGGAACCATCCCAATTTCTCTTGGGGTGGTCAAGGAAATCAGAGAGCACAACCCCTCTAAGCTTCCAACAACCACATTATTAGTAAGAGAAGAAATTGAACCTTGAAGAGGTATTGACAAAGTTTATCTTGATGTCAGAAACACATTTTCAAAACACTAAAGTAGCACTAAAAAATCAACAAGCACCGATTCAAGGGCTCAAGAACCAATTAGGTCAGCTTGCTAAGTTAACTTTGGAAAGACCACAAGGTAGCTTGCCTAGCAATACTGAAACTAACCCAAGGGAGCAGCTTCATGCAATTATTGTTCGAGACAAAGAAGGGTTAGTTGAATCTGAACAAGAACCAAGGCAAGAAATTATGGTGAATAATGATAAGGCTATGGAAGATAGGAAAGAGGAAAATCTAGTTGTCAAGGAATATAAACCTCAAGCGCCATATACTAATGCGAAAAAGAGAAACCACACAAATGAACAATTTGGTAAATTCCTCAAGCTCTTAAAAAAGTTACATATTAACTTACCGTTTGTTGAAGTTTTTTCATAAATGTCAAATTACGTTAAATTTTTAAAGGAGCTGTTGGCAAACAAGAAGAAGATAGATGACTCATTGATTGTGGAGCTCAACGCAGTTTGCTCGACCATTCTTCAAAATAAACTACAAAACAAACTAAAAGATCCAATGAGTTTTACTATTTATTGCCTAATTGGTAGTTTAAATATTGATAATGTCTTAGCTAATTTAGGGACCAGTATTAATGTCATGCCTTACAAAATGTTTAAACAACTAGGTCTTAGGAAACCCAAACACACTAGGATGAATATTCAATTATCAGATAGAAACATCAGGTATCCTTGGGGTGTTATTGAGGATGTGTTTGTTAAAATAGATAAATTCATATTGCCTGTTGACTTTGTTATGTTGGACATTGATGAGGGTAGTGAGGTACCTTTAATTTTAGGTTGCCCCTTTTTAGCCATTGCCAGGACTATTATTGATGTTGGTACGTGTGAATTAGCACTTCATGTAGGTGACGAAACGATTACTCTCCAAGCACTATGAAAGTCTTTAGTAAGAGAGATGATATGAAACGTTCTGTTAATGTGAGTAACCATGTGGCTCAACCTTCTTTACAGGAAATCCCTTGTGAAAACATAATGGAGCCATGTTTTAGTGAAGGTGAAAGAAACAGAACAACATATGAAGAGCGAATGGTTCAAATTGATGAACTAGATGAATGGTGAACACATTTCAATGAGAAACTGAAAAAGCATGATAAAGAGCCAAAGCAACTCCATGATGAGCATGTAGATGTAATAAACCAATTTAAGGTTGGAGACAAAGTACTACTAGACAAAATGGATCGATGAATAGCCCTTTTGGAGCTTGATGCAAACATATCAAATCCATTTGCGATACTGAATGTCTTTCTATATAGTACAGTCGAGGTAACTCATTCTAAGTTCGGCACGTTTAAGGTAAACAATACTCGACTCAAACCTTATTTTGGTAATAAAATTGATGACGAGAGAGAGGAGCTTCGGATTCGCGAACCATCATGACCGTGCAAATACGAGGTAAGTCGAGCTTAGACAATAAATAATCATTTCTCGAAAAGCAACCCGAGTGTTTAACTTCTACTAATTCTTTTAATTTTATTGCATGCTAATTTAAAATTAATTTAAAAAAATGTTCTTGACCCATACGGCTTGGACACAAGGGTGTGTCCCAAGCCGTGTGCACAATGAATATTCAACAGTGAGTCATACGGCCTAGACACATGGGTGTGTCCCATGCTGTGTGCATAAGGGAGCAATCGGTAGTAAGTCACACGACCTGAAGACATGGCCGTGTCACACACACGACCTGAACACACGAGTGTGTCCTTGGTTGTGTGAGTCCTGGGACTTAAACTTTCCAAATTCCGAAGGTTACACGGCTTGAGGTGATCCACACGGTTCGATGACATGGTCGTTTAAGTACTGGACCTAATTTTTCAATTTTAATTTCAAGTCAGTGAGTTACATGAGAAAGAGACACGGGCGTGTGTGAGACACGACCGAGACATACGGGCATGTGTCAGACAGTGTGCCCCACATGGCTTTGAACACGGGCATGCAATAAGCAAAGGAGATCACATATGACCTAGCACACGACCGTGCGTGACACATGGCCTGGACACATGTGTTTGAGGCCGTGTGAAGACTGGGCTTACTTTTTAAATCACACACGACCTGAGGGAGATGCACATGGGTGTGTGACATGGACGTGTGGTCCAATACGTCACCCTTACACGATTATGTCACCCTTTTTAACCCAAACCCTAATCCCCCTTTATTTTTACTTTCTTTTTTTTCCACCCCAACACCCTAGCTACCGTCGAACCCCCCATTACTCGTACAGTAAAGCTCCCATCCACAGCCCTCGATGTCGCCACCGAACCACTCCTTTACTAGATCGGCCACCTCACCACACCCCTATCACACGAACCCCATGCCCTTATCCCCTTTCCCCTTCCTCTTCTTCCTGCCCCCTCTCCCCTTTCTTCCACTGACCGAACCCCCCTTTCCCCTTCGCGCCCAAGCCCCCACCTCCTACCTCCCTTTTTGTACTCACCTCGTCGCCCCCTCACCGAACAGGCCCCCTTCTCCTTTTGATGAACCAACCCCCTCCCTGTTGTTTTCCCTCATCTGATTTCCCCTCCTCATTCCTCCTTTAGAAGCAGCCCCCACTGCTGACCCTTCCTTCTCCTCATTGCCGACCCTTTTCTGCCTTGTACGCCACTCATCATCGCCGTCCACCTTACCCATTGTTTGCTCCTTCCCCTACACTTTCCATTTCATTAATTATTAATTATTTTTAATTTTAATTTTTTAATTATTTTTATTACTGTTTGTTTTATTATTTTTATTTGTTTTAATTAAATGTTTTTGTGTTCTTATGATGTTACTTATTATTTTTTATTTTCTTTTGAATTTTTTTACTCTTTACATTTAGCATTTTTTTATATTTCTTATTATTACTGTTATTGTAACAGCCCAATTTCAATGAAATTGGAAATAGTGGTTTCGGGACCACAAGTCCGAGCCAGAAAGAAAATTTATTTTAATATTATAGCATGGTCTGCATTATGATAGGAATGTTATATGAAAATTCTGATAAGAAAATTTTACCAATTATGTGTTAAATTAGGGAAATGACCAAATTGCATAAAATACAAAAGTTAAGTTCTAGTAGCTATAAGTACCAAATAGCTATGGAATTCAAAACTTGAGGTCCTTATATGGTAATTAGACCACTAAAGAAAAGTTAGTAGATATTTTTGGAGATTCATCCATGGAAAATTAGAAAAATAAAAGGATGAAATTGAAAATGAGAAAAATTAAAGGATGATAAATAATTAAAAAGAAATATCATCATATTATTATCATCTTCATCCCAAAAAATTCTATGGAAACCCTAAGAGAGAAAAAATATACTAATCAAGCTTAATTAGGTATGTTTTCTTGTCCTTTTTTAGTAGTTTTTATATTTTTGAGATCGAAATAGTCTAATCTATCTATTTTGGGGATTAATTTGAAAAGTTATCAAAGTATAGAAATTTTCCATGGATGTAAATGCTAAAAATTTGAAATTTATGGTAGAAAATGAAAGGTTCTTGATAGATAAACAACTTTTACAAAGAGAGTTTTCATGAAATTGTGATTTAGGGACTAAATTGAAAAATTGTAAAACCTATGGAAAAATTTTGGTTTTGAAGAAATTCATGGGTTGTTATTAAGACATGTAAGAATCAGTTAGGCTTGGAATAAGGATTAAATTGTATGAAGTTCATTTTTCGAGCCTAGGGACAAAATTGGAATTTATGAAAAGTTTAGGGCAAAATAGTAATTTTGCCTATGGTGTAAATTGAATCCAATTGAGTATGAAATGGATTAAATTCATTTATATAGATCCAGACAATTCAAATTCGAAGCTTGATCGAGGAAAAGAAAAAGTTTCAGATTAGTAGATTTACATACACAAACAAGTGTTGAGGTAAGTTCGTGCAACCGAATTGTGTTTATTTCTTTGCTTATATTGAATGTGGTATATGATTGTATGAATTATATAAATGTTAAAAATGAATGAAATAATTATATGTTTAATCATATCCAGAAAATATTAAGTTTCGTTTGAATAATGAAATTCGACGGATATATATATGATTTCCCATATTACATGTGGTCCTGCATATATTGTGGACAGAATGTAGCTCAGACGAGTAATCCTGTTATAGCCCTCTTGAGCATTCTGATTGGTAGTGACTTTGCATGTGTTGCACACTACCGCAACTATTTGTGAGCATCCTGTTACATGATTCGATCGGTTGTGATCCAGCATATATTGCGAACATAAACGCAGCTCTACATGAGCATCCTGATATAGGCTCTTATAAGCTTCCTGATATAGCTCGCTTAAACTCCCTGTTACCTTATCCGGGTCTCCCTGATATTAACTCTTCAGAGTTATCTATTAAGCTCTATAAGCTTCCTGATTAAAACTCTTATGGGTTTCCTGTTTAGCCCGGATAAGTGTCCTATTACATGGCTCATCTAAGCATTATGATATGTGGCTCGAGAGTGTGCTCCTTGATTAAGTGCTCTAGTGGGTGCCCTTGATTATGAGTTGATGGTTTATAGTTTTGTACACCTTGTGTGTACTACTTGAAAATCCATCAATATTTCAATAATTCAACGGATAAAACTCCTGACATGAGAAATTATGAGATAAAAAGAATTATGTCTCGAATGCTTTTGAAAGTTTATAATTTATGTTTATTTGATGTTCAAGTGAATTATGTGACTAACTTGCTTATTTGAGTGTAAGTGATTAGGAAAATTTCCAATTTGTTGGAAAGCATGTTATTGTATGCTTAATGTAATGAATGTGATTGGTAAGTTTAATTCCTATTATACAACTTACTAAGCATTAATTGCTTACTAGGTTTTCTTTTCTCTATTTTATAGTGCTCAGATATATGTTTAAATTGGGCCTCAAGGGTCCATTCGAGGGACAATATTATTAGTTTCGGATATGACTAGTAAATGACATGAATTACATGAAATTATTTTGTAAACTCTAATAATGCTCCATAACCCTATTCCGGCAACGCAAACGGGTTAGGGGTGTTACGGTTATTGCCAGTTTGTTCTTATAATTATTATTATCCTTTTTAGGTTTAATATTATTATTGAGTTTAGTATAATTTGTTCGTCTTACTAGTGTTTTATTCTACTTGATTTTTTCCCCTTGTTATCTTAGGAATACTATCTTGCTATATTGGTATTGTATTTTGGTTTTCATACTATGATTATCCATCGTTGATGCACGATAAATTGTCTGATCTTTTTGCTTTTCTGCTTGCGTAATTGGTGATGCTTATTTTACTGTTTTTCTAATATTAGACTATCTTATTTTTCAGGCACACCATGACGAACACACGCGGGAAATCCAAGGTCCCCATCTTCGCTACGTAAAAGCAAAAGACTCTTGGCGTGACCTCTTCTTCGGACACTTTTGCCAATGCCCGCCATCCATTCTTACGGTTTCCACAAGGCCCACAAGAGGATCTATATCAGTAGATTTGACAACAGCCATTTGGATTAGGTTGATGTATTGATTGGGGCGCTTTAGAGCAAGTCCAATTAGTTGATTAAGTCTACACCATCATTGCTACAGCTCATTGGGATTGGTTTTTCTCTATCTTCGAGCCCACCTACTCGGAGCGTACTTTCTAGTTTTGTTTAACATTCCTATTAGAACAAGTGATGTTGACACACGATGAGTCGGGCACTATTACTTTCAGATTCGGCAGCATGATGTATCATATGAGCATCTTACAGTTCGGAGTAACGTTAGGACTCTACATAGAGGAGTTCATGGGTGCCGAGGGGTTTCTCACTTTATACTGATACATCCACTACTCCCCTTCCTTATGTTGGGTCGACCTTCCTGCAAGTACGACACCCTATGATGTGAGTCAATCAAAGGAAACTTCTTTACCTCTGACCTTACGCTATATTCATGCCATATTGGCTTACACTTTGACCGATCAGAGGGAGAGCACTGGTGTCGTTGGTACAATTGACGCTTATTTCCTACCGAGAGCCCTAGCTATCTGCCATTAGACAGAGCGTAGTAGGAAGGGTCCTACCTCTTGAGGCCTTTACGTGACTTGCCTCGAATGGCACTTCAGTCTCCTCGACACATCAGAGCAATCCTTCTCCTTTATACTAGTTGGACAGATGTCCCTACAGGGATTATCCAGTATAAGTCACATGAGGATTGATCGTGTTATTTTGTGACAGGTTTTAAATATTTATAATTACTCGTTCTTGTAACTAACTCTTATCACAATGTAGGAAAGTGTACCTATCGAACAGCTGTATAGTTTTAGCAAGACCGGATTGTCGAACCCAAAGGAACTAAAAGTACTAGTAATGACTGTCTTTTTATTATCTAGCCTAAGAATAAGGGGGTTTGTTTTAACTAATTAATTAACTAAGAGTTCACAGAAAATAGAATTGGGGGATTACTTTTGGAAAACAATTGACTTAAGACAATACCTAAGGAAGAATCCACCTAGACCTTACTTGTTATTCTGGCTCCGAATCAGACAATTTATTCATTTAACTTGTTCCGTAGAGATCCCTAAGTTGTATTATTATCTTTCTCGAGACTAACAACGTCTAACCTTAGGTTGAATAATTGAAATCTCTTTCTAATTAACTTCCTAGGGTTGCATTAACTCGATCTATGGATCCTCTTATTAGGTTTCACCCTAATCTGGCAAAATCTTGTCACCCTCTCTCTAGGCGCGCAATCAACTCCACTTAATTATGACAATTGTACTCTTAGACAGGGTCTATTCCTCCTCTGAATAAGAGTGTATCTTGAATTGATATCCTGGAATATCAAAACAAGAATTAAGAATACATAATTAAGAACAAGTCAAATATTTATCATACAATTCAGAAAATAATAACAAGATTCGTCTTAGGTTTCATCCCCCTTAGGTATTTAGGGGATTTAGTTCATAATTTAAAAGTAATACATCTCAGAAGAAAAGTGAATACAAAACATAAAGAAAAACCCAAAACTCCTGAAGGGGAATTGATAGGAGATCTTCAGTCTCGATGGTGAATCCTTGCTTCTGAGATGGATCAAATGGCTTTCCGTGAGCAATTCCTTGCTACATATTCTCTGTGTCTCCTTTTCTCCTCCTTTAAGGTGTATTTATAGGCTTTTAAATGCCTAAAAGCCCACAAAATTGGCCTTTTCCGAATTGGACTCAACTTGGATTCGGCAGGGACACACTCGTGTGACACGCCCGTGTACGATTACTTTAGGCTGTGGTTAAGCCTGTTAAAATAGCACGAGCGTGTGGTCTACTCGTGTGAGTCGTGCTTCGATTCTGCCAAATTGGCACGGTCGTGTGCGATTACTTCAGGCCATGTGGTTTGCCTGTGTAAGGAAGTCCAGGCTGTGTTGATTTTGTACTTTGGCCTATTTTCCCTGTTTTTGGCCCGTTTCTCATTCCTTTCGCTCTCCTAAGCTCACCTAAGCATAAAACATGAAATTAAGGCATTAGGAGCATTGAATTCAACAATTCTAAGGAAAAATCATCCATAAAACGTGCTAAGCATGGGGTATAAATATGTATAAATTACAGTTTATCAAATACCCCCACACTTAAGCATTTGCTTGTCCTCAAGCAAAATTCTCATCTCATAATCAGAACAAATTCTTCTTAACTTATAATTTCTATCGATAATACCTTAAAATAATCCATAGGTAATCAAACATTGAAAATTTGACTAGAAGAACATCAAAGTTTCAAACCATCCAAGTTGAGCATTTTATCATGAAAACATAGGTGTCTCCCCTCATCTAAGTAATTACCTTTGATTCAAAATATCACAAAGTTTCACATCCTCATTAAAGATTCACTCAAATCACTCGAGGTGTTTAAGGACAATAAATGAAGTACTTAATAGTCAATAATGAAAAGTCATTACCATAGGCTTGCATGAAAATCAAATCTCCACCACTATAAATTGAGATGAAACATCAATCAAAAGGTCTTTAGAGGGTTGTAACGTGGCTTTGGTTAAAGGGTGTGGTCACAAGCTGAAAGAAAGGGTTAGAATCGAGATTGAATTGAAAAATTTCCTAACTAGAAAAATGAATAGTCATCAGTTGCGTACAACAGAGCTTTTTTTTCTCAGAATATGGAATTTAACTACTTTAGCTCATCACTACTACCTATACGTATATATTTTTTTAAGAACAAGTCAAATAACTAACTATTTAGAACCGGACATAGCTAAGCAGTTTATTCAATTCAAATCTCGAGAAAAATAGGGATCAAATTAATTTAGGGGATTTCAACAATAATGAGTTATGGGTTAATATTGAGTGTAAATCACTGAATGGGTTGTTAGGCTCAAGGGGGTTCACTAAGGGTTAATCGTGGAGGTAGGCTTTTCATTGCATGAGCGGGTTAATCCTAAGTGCCTTTATCATTTTGACATATCAAATCAAATGGTGTGGTCTTAACATGTATAATCAAGTAAGTTCTAGAATAACAGTTTAATATTGGCGCACTTATAATGAAAGTGATCATGGAAGAAATAATAGATGCTCTTGAAGGCTCAAAATCTCACAAAAATTATGGCTTTTTGATGTTTAAACTTGTGAATTCCAACTCAAGATAATACTTAGACTTAGAGAAACAACCTAAAGGGTTTTTAATTCTTCAAAAATCAACTTATCATTGTTGATTCCCTAATGTCTTAAAGTTTAAATAATCAATGCATAAATGCCTATGTTTTAATTCAAGACATATCAATAAAAATCATGAGTTAATTAAAATTCATTCTAATAGTGATATGAGTAATTCACGTGAGAATAAGACATATTCTAATGGTGATATAGAAGACCCTCCCCACACTTAAGATGTACATTGCCCTCAATGTACCAAGATAGATATATGGAAAACAATAAATTTATGATCATAAGATAAGAAGAGAAGTGAAACTTCCTGAATGATGAATGAATTCCTTGAACTAAAGTTTTTGGAGAGTAATCAGCGCGAGAGTGGAAGAGGACACTCCGGTGGTGGTAGAGGTTCATTAGTCCATAAGTTCTGCGCCAAAAGAATATTATATCTGTTGGTAGCTACAGTCATGGTCGAGCAGGACATGGCAGTTGTGGAGAACCTTTCCTAGTGAAGTTTTTAGTTCCTATGCGATGATGAGCTTAGGAGCTCTATATAACTGTGACAGAATCAGGAACTTTTTAGGGGATAAGAATAATTACTCTTAATGGAATAACCGAAATTGATAATTATAAAATAAAATTTTAAAATCTAATAAAAATAAAAATTAGTTTTAATAAAAATTAAAATCATAAAGTAATAAATTGATGTTTAAACATCTTCATCGCTGGATGGTTCGCGAGGTGGGACTGGCGATGAGATGTGGAGGTGGTGACAAATCTGTTGTAGGGTAGCATTAATGTTGTCCAATAGTTGAAAACACTGCTACTCGAATCGTATGGACTTGCAGCGGCTAGGGTTAGGGTTTTTTTTTGAAGGAGACAATGAATAGTGCAACCGGTTTATAGATTTTGGGGCACACGTCCAGGGAACACGCCTGTGTTCCCTAATTTCAGCCCGTGTGTTTCGCGAATTTTGAATTTTGGTGTGTCTGGCATTCAGCTCACGCCCATGTATTAAGCTCCACGCCCGTGTTAGTTTGACAAGTTTGACCATGGGTATAGGACACGGGCGTGTCGAGCGCCCGTGTTATTTTGGCAGGCTCACCCACGGCCATATCGCTCGGTCGTGTTGTTTTATCATAGCCCGTGTTTGGGAAAATTTTTGCCCTGTTTCCACACGGGCCTCAGAACGCTTGTTTGCCTGGACGTGTTTGTGTGGAAAACCTGTATTCAAGATCTCCGTTAGTACGTTAGGTGTTAAAAACTAAAATTTAAAGAATTAATGTTGTTAGTGCTCGGGTTGCCTCCCAAGAAGCGCTTATTTATAGTCTAAGCTCGACTTACCTCTTCATCGAATGGTCATGGTGGTTCGAGGAGTTTATACTCCTCATTCTTGCTATCAATCTTAACAAGATAAGGTTTTAGACGAGTATTGCTTAGTAGTGACAACGTAAGGATCTGCGACATCTAATAAAACTTTATTTCCAACCTTAAGTTGATTTGGAAAGGTATGGAGCTCGATCTGGCGTGGTTTTGGTTTATCATGTGTTCTCGGTCTATGTGTTTGCCATTCATCTATCTCCTCGATTTGTAGCCTACGATCTTCATGAATAGGTTTTCTACTATTGCTTGGGAATGGCTCATGTACTTCCTTTAGACTCATTTCCTGCAAAATAGGTTGTACCATATTGTCAGTTTTAGTAGAATGGTTTAGACGATCACCTTCAATTTTTGATGTGTTGCCAGAATTGCGAGCTTGAAGGGTAATTGTTTCGTCTCCCACACGAAGTGTGAGCTCACCTGTGCCAACATCAATAATTGTTTTAGCAGTTGCTAAAAAGGGCCTTCCCAAAATCAAGGGAGTGTTGCTATCCTCCTCTATGTCTAGAACAATGAAGTCAACGAGAAATATAAATTTATCGATTTTAACTAGCACATCTTCAATCATACCCCTAAGAAGTCTTATAGTTTTATCTGCTAATTGTATGCTCATCCTAGTCTGTTTGGGTTTCCCAAGACCTAATTGTTTGAACATTTTGTAGGGCATTACGTTAATACTAGCCCCTAAATCAGCTAATGCATTATTAACATCTAAACTACCAATTAAGAAAGGAATTGTAAAACTCCCTGGATCTTTTAATTTGTTGGGTAGCTTATTCTGTAGAATAGCTGAGCAAACTGCGTTTAGCTCCACATGTGACGCCTCGTCCAACTTTCGCTTATTTGCTAAAAGTTCATTTAATAATTTCATTGCGTTTGGCATCTGTGATAGAGCTTCAATAAATGGTAAGTTAATGTGTAATTTCTTTAAGAGTTTAAGGAATTTACCAAATTGTTCGTCTGAGCGGTCTTTCCTGGTCGCTTTGGGATATGGCACACGAGGTTTGTATTCTGGACTTACCGGTTTCTGTTCTTTGTGGTATACCTCACCTTTTCCTTTTCTTATCTCAGTATCTTGCCTTGGTTCTGGTTCAGGTGTGACGAACCTTTCCTCATCTTGACTAGTAATCGCGTTGAGTTGCTCCTTTGGATTAGGTTCAGTGTTGCTTGGCAAGCTACCTTGTGGTTGTTCAGAAATCATTTTGGCAAGCTGTCCAATCTGAGTTTTGAGCCATTGGATCGATGCTTGTTGATTTTTAAGTGCTGTCTCGGTGTTATAGAAACGAGTTTCTAACACCGATATAAACTTTGTGAGCATCTCTTTAAGGTTCGGCTTCTTCTCTAGTTGGTAGGGCGGTTGTTGGAAGCCTGGAGGAGGTCTCTAATTGCCTTGGCCTCTCCATGAGAAATTTGGGTGGTTCCTCCAACCTGTATTGTACGTGTTACTATAAGGATTGTTTTGAGATCAAGGATTGTTGCCCATATAATTTAACAGCTCATTGTCCATGTTATGACCATATGGCGGGTATTCTGAACTGCTCGATCCACCTCCATTTGCTTCATGATCGCATTCTTTGGGTGAACTTGTGAAGAACTAAGAAAACCATCAATTTTCTTATTCAAGAGTTCTACCTGATTAGAGAGCATGGTGACCGAGTCGACGTTATAAACACCAGCTGTTTTCATTGGTTTTGTCCTCATGACTTGCCACTGATAGTTATTTAGTGACATCTTCTCTATAAATTCATAGGCAGCTTCAGGTGTTTTATTGTTGATAGTTCCTCTAGCAGCTGCATCAACCATTTGTCGAGTCGAAGGATTCAAGCCATTATGAAAGGTTTGAACCTGTAGCCAGAGTTGTAACCCATGGTGAGGGCATCTACGTAAAAGATCCTTGTATCTCTGCCATGCATCGTAGAGTGTTTCTAAATCCATCTGCACAAACAAAGAGATATCATTACGTAATTTGGCCATTTTAGTCGGTGGAAAATATTTTAATAAGAACTTTTCGATCATTTGTTCCCAAGTAGTAATTGACCCTCGTGGTAACGAGCTCAACCACTGTTTAGCTTTACTCCACAACAAAAAGGGGAACAGCCGAAGACGTATGGCATCATTAGAAACACCATTAATTTTAAATGTATCACAAAAATCCAGGAAATTTGCCAAGTGAGTGTTTGAATCCTCATCCTGCAAACCATCAAATTGAACAAATTGCTGTATCATTTGAATAGTGTTAGGTTTTAGTTCAAAATTATTTGCAGCAATAGCAGATCTAACTATACTTGACTCAGTTCCTATCAAAGAAGGTTTGGCATAATCATACATAGTGTGTGGAGTAGGATTTTGATTTACTGGATTAACAGCAATCACAGGAGGTATCAGGTTTTCCTGATTTTTAGCCATCTCCTTGGTCGTGGCTTGTATATCGTCCTCTTGCTCGTCCTCTGTGTATCTTAAGCTTCGCCTTATTTCTCTTTGGTTTCTGTGAACTGTGCGATCGATTTCTTCGTCAAAAAGTAGTTGTCCTGACAGGTTTCTTCTAGTCATAAACTATAAAAAAACTGCCAAGAGAAAGAAAAATAAATTAATAAATAATAGTAAAATAAAATTGCAAGGAAAATAAATGGCTAAAGTAATAAAAATTAAGTGTTCCTAATATCTTAGTTCCCTAGCAACGGCGCTAAAAACTTGATCGTGTTATTTTGTGAAAGGTTTTAAATATTTATAATTACTCATTCTTGTAACTAACTCTTATCACAATGTAGGCAAGTGTATCTATCGAACAACAGTATAGTTTTAGCAAGACCGAATTGTCGAACCCAAAGGAACTAAAAGTACTAGTAATGACTGTCTTTTTATTATCTAGCCTAAGAATAAGGGGGTTTGTTTTAACTAATTAATTAACTAAGAGTTCACAGAAAATAGAATTGGGGGATTACTTTTGGAAAACGATTGACTTAAGACAATACCCAAGGAAGAATCCACTTAGACCTTACTTTTTATTCTTGCTCTGAATCAGACGATTTATTCATTTAACTTGTTCCGTAGAGATCCCTAAGTTATATTATTATCTCTCTCGAGACTAACAACGTCTAACCCTAGGTTGAATAATTGAAATCTCTTTCTAATTAACTTCCTAGGGTTGCATTAACTCGATCTATGGATCCTCTTATTAGGTTTCACCCTAATCCGGAAAAATCTTGTCACCCCATCTCTAGGCGCACAATTAACTCCGCTTAATTATGACAATTGAACTCTTAGATAGGGTCTATTCCTCCTCTGAATAAGAGCGTATCTTGAATCGATATCCTGAAATATCAAAACAAGAATTAAGAACACATAATTAAGAACAAGTCAAATATTTATCATACAATTCAGAAAATAATAACAAGATTCGTATTAGGTTTCATCCCCCTTAGTTATTTAGGGTATTAGTTCATAACTAAAAAGGAAAACATCTTAGAAGAAAAATGAATACAAAACATAAAGAAAAACCCAAAACTCCTGAAGGGGAATTGATAGGAGATCTTCAGTCTCGATGGTGAATCCTGGCTTCTGAGATGGATCAAACGGCTTTCCGTGAGCAATTCCTTACTTCCTACTCTTTGTGTCTCCTTTTCTCCTCCTTTAAGGTGTATTTATAGGCTTTTAGAATGCCTAAAAACCCTCAAAATTGACCTTTTCTGAATTGGACTCAACTTGGGTTCGGCAGGGACACGCCCGTGTGACACTTCTGTGTACTATTACTTCAGGCCGTGGTCAAGCCTATTAAAATAGCACGGGTGTGTGGTCTACTCGTGTGAGTCATGCTTTAATTCTACCAAATTGGCACGGCCGTGTGTGATTACTTCTGGCCGTGTTCGAGTCTGTTAGAATGGCATGGCCGTGTGGTCTGCCCATGTAAGGAAGTCCAGGCCGTGTTGATTTCGTACTTTGGCCCATTTTCTCCATTTTTGGCCTGTTTCTCGTTCCTTTCGCTCTCTTAAGCTCACCTAAGCATAAAACATGAATTTAAGGCATTAGGAGCATTGAATTCAACAATTCTAAGGAAAAATCATCCATAAAATGTGCTAAGCATGGGGTATAAATATGTATAAATTACGGTTTATCAAGGATGATTGAGCGACGGCGTGGAGTGGATCCTCCTCAATACTGATTATCTCATTCTGACCCTCAAAATGAGCATGCGAACTTCACTGATGATGTCCCCTTCCACCGTGAGGGTCCACCTCATTCTCCATCTTAGAGTCACCATTCTGCTACATTTGTTGCCACCTTAACGGACCTCTCTGAGCGATTCACTCATTTCGAGTAGCACTACTTTTAGCGGTTCGACAGTATTGATACGACCTTGCAGTAGATCTTTCAGCATCTCCATCTATCTTCTTCAGTGCCGGTGCCTCACGATTATGATGCCTTCAACAATGAAGACCACTGATTTTTGTTTTATTTTTATTTTTTATTTTTGCTTTTAGTTGTTTTATTTTTTATTGTCTTAGACTTATTGTTTATTATCTTTTGAACTATGTTTTTATTTTTTTGTCGTTGTTTCTAATCGAGTTTGTAGCCCCTTAATCTTCTTTATTGTTTGTGTTTATTTTCTTACTAGTTTGCATAGAACCATGTACTACATTAGGTTTACCAACATTTTTGGTTTTCACCATTTTGGTGAATTCATCCATATTCAGGGCAATTTCAGTTTTCTCCCTCTCTTATGATATTATGCTTATACAATGCTTATATTTGTTTGTACATTGAGGAAAATGTACATCTAAGTGTGTGTGTGGGGGGGGGGTTATTCATATAATTATTAGAAAATTCCTGAATTATTTCTTGTATTTAAGTAAATTTCTCATACTTCCATTAGAATGATTTTTTGTCGATTTGGGTTTTTTTTTGAATTGTTTTGGATTAATTTGTAGATATTTTTACATTGATTGATTTAAACTTTAAGACATGAGAGAATCAAGCATGATAAGTTATTTTTCAAAAATTAAAAATTTTAGGTTATTTCCCTAAATTGAGGTATTATCTCAAAATTTTAATTTTGCAAGTTTGACATCAAAACCATAATTTTTTGTGAGACTTTTAGCCTTTAGAGCATACATTTTTCATGCTCGTTCTATTATTGGTTCTGAGTATGTCAACTTGATTTGTTATTATAAAACTTGCTTTGATTATGCATGTCGAGATCACACCTTTGATTTGATATATTGAGATGATCAAGACACTTAGGGTTTAACTCACTTATCCCATAAAAGCTTACCTTTTTAATTAACCCTTAGTGAACTCTGTTGAGCTTAACACACTGTTTCTTGATTAACTCGTTAATTTTAACCCATGACCCATTTTTTGTCTTTGTGACTCTTTCCCGTTTTATTGACTCCGTTTTTGTTGACATGTGATTTGGTTAGTTGCCTAACTATGCTCTTGTGTTTGATTTGCTAAATTATTTCTTATTGTTCTAAAAAAAAGAAAAAAATATTTATTATTAATTAGTTATTTTTTTGATTGAGCTTGAATAGTTAAATTCATATTTTGAGAAGAAACTCTTTTTTGTTCTTGAATACTCTTGATTGATGCACTTGTTTTTAATTCAACATTTGTTTATTTTTTCTAGTTTGGTAATTTATCAATTCAATCTCGATTATAACCAACTTTTCTGGCCTTTCCCCATACCCTTAACCTAAGCCACATTACAACCTCTTAAAGATCTTTTGATTGGTGTGTCATATCATTTTATAGTTGTGGAGAATTGATTTTCAAGCAAGCTTATGGCAATGACATTTCTTGTTTGACTGTTGAGTGCTTATTCTTGAACCTTAAACACTTTGTGTGATTTGAGTAAATCTTTAGTGAGGATGCCAATTCTTGTTGATTTTGAATTAAAGGTAATTACTTAGATAATGGGAGATACTTATGTTTTCATGCTTTAAAAATTTTCGACTTAGATTTTTTGAACCTTTAGTGCTTTTTTAGTTGAAATGGAAATGCATGATTATTTACAAATTATTTCAAAACATTATTGATGAGAATTACCAGTTGAGAAAGATTAATTTTAATGTGAGTTGAGGATTTTGCTTGAGGACAAGAAAATGCTTAACTGTGGGGATATTTGATAAATGATAAAACTAACATATTTTAATTCCATTCTTAATGCATTTTTGGATGATTATTTATGCAAACTGGTGAATTCGATGCTCCTATTCCTTTGAATTCATGTTCTTATACTTAGGTGAGCATTTAGGAGTAGAAGGAGCAAAAAAAAAAGTGAAAATTAGAGAAAAAGAGCATATTTTAGGAGCCACACGAGCTGGGCACATACTGATGTGATCCACACGGGCTAGACACAAGTCCATGTGCCAGCCTGTGTCGATTTTGCACCTTGTTTCCCAAACATGCTGAAAAAAAACAATTCTTAGGCTTTCTAAGCATTCTAAAGTCTATAAAAACCAAATAGAAAAAGAGATATGGGAGCCATAAGAGAAGATCAAAGAAAGCACTCGAAGAACACCATCGAAGCCAACTCTGAAGTAGATTTCCATCAAGATCGAAGACCTCCTTTTAATTTCTTCTGAAGTTTGCATGAGTTTCTTTATGTCTTGTGGTTATTCTGACTTTGAGATGTTTTATTTCAAAATTATGAACTAGTTTTGTAACAACCCAAACCCGGCCTAGATGTTATGGCTAAATCTGGCGGTGCCACATCGTAGTGCTTTTCAAAAATTAACTTGTGTTGATGAAAACCCGTTTGGAAATTTGAAACCTCTTTGTTAGAACTCAAATATTTTAAGCTACTCATTGTTCATTTTATACTGTCATTAATTTTAAAACTCTACTTGTTGCAGAAGCATTTCAAAAGTGTTGCGAAAACGTGGTGTTTTGAAAACAGTTATCATTTTGGAAAATTACGTTCTACTTTTAACAGGTATAGATCTTAATAAACAAAAATCCCAAATTAAAACCTAAATAATAGAGAGGCCTTATTACATAATCTAAAACCCAAAACAAAATTTAATAGCAAATGAAACGCCAAATTAGAAAAAAAAAACAGGAGCAGTAGTGTGGCCACCTCTAAGTCCCTCGCAACATCAAATCGCCTAAAGCTAGGGATTACCTGCACAATCAAAAGGATTTGGTGAGTTTATGAAAACTAAGTGTGCAATCCCTTAAAATTCGATCTGTGTACAACATACAGTAACAGTCTAGGCCTGAGCCCTATTCAAAAACAGTACAGTGTGGGTGTTAGCCCAATACGGTAACAATACAACACAATAATGCAACCCATCCCAATCTAGCCAACACACCGCACCGTACCACCAACACACCATGTGGGGACAAGGTCGACCCACCCAGCCAACACATCAATATTGCAGCAAAGCTGCCAATAAAATATTACAGCAAAGCTGCTAGTAACAGTAACGCAGCAAAGCTGCCAGTATTAGAATATGTGGCAAAGCCACCATTAATAGTATACTTCCTCCACATCAGTATCCCAACCCCATGCAGAATGACGTGTCATAAATCATACAAGTATGCAGAATGTCATGCTCAATACAGTATTGCACAAATCAATTATTTACCCTCGAGGGGTAAATTAGTCATTTTACCCCGTAGGGGTATTTTGGTCATTTTACCAGTTTTGGGTCTAGGTACTCTTATCGACCCATCAAAGGGTCTACAGTTGCCTTGAACGACTCATATAACCCAGCATACATAACAATGCGAATGGGTCCCCAGCCCATTATGCGGCCCATACAGGCCCCCACGCCCGTGTGGTCCACAATGCCCAAAAATTACCACGGCCATGTGACTTACACAGCCCAGTCCAGTGTACACCACATAATGTGACTTTATCCACAAGCCCATTGGCCCTACACGGCCCATTTTGGCCCATTATGACCCAGAATGGACTAACCCATGAGAATGCTCATGGCGGTCTCTACAGTCTAACTCCTATGTTTCATGAGCTCGGTTCACCATTCAAGTGATCGCACGCCCATGTGGCGTCAATACCGTATTTTTTGGCTTTTGCCAATTTACAATAAAGGTGGTGAGATTACACAGCTTTTATGGATTTGTACTTGGAACGCTTCTAAAACCAAACACCTATGAACACAGCAACCCCATCATTAGTTCATACACACGGTTAATCCAAACCATAATATTGGAGGTACTAAACCCTACTCATCACTACTTACCAACCGCACAATCACAGAACCTCCACTAGATCCCGAACCAACACAATCTCCCCAATGCTTTAACCTTCACCCAAAATAGTTGTCCGATTCATAAGAAACCATACCATACATAAACAAATTGAGAACTTTAAGCGCTTACCACGAGTGAGAGGATCACTTGTCGAGAGACAACAATTGGCCTAACCCCCTTGGCTATAGCGATCGAATCCCCTAACAATATTTTGCAGAACCACAGTGTTAAATAGAAACCGTAGCTATGGTAGAAGAGGGAAGGAATGGACAAAACAAAATCAGTTAACAGTACTTACAACCAAGGTCTACAGATAAGAATAAAAGAAAGAATAGGTTCCCAGAGGGTCAATGCAAAATCAGTATTCGACCAACAAAGGTTAAGATGTACTGAAAGGAGAAAAGGGAGAAGAAATAAGAAACTCGGTCACCCCAGGCTAAAATCGAAATGGTCAGAGAAGAAGGGAAGCAATAGATATTTGTCCAAAAGGGAAGCCCTTGAGAAAAAAAGTGTGAGGGATAAGACAACCCGTGAACAAAAGATTAAATGGAAAGAGCAAAATCGTAGGTCTTTAACACCTAATAGGTACTTACCAAAGTACAGCACTACTTTAGAAGAAAAAGAAAAGACCCCAAATTGAACAAACCCGAGAGAAAAAGAAAGAGAGAAAAGAACCCCAAATAGAGTAATCAAAATCGAAAGTCATAGAGAGGAGTACTCAGTTGAAAATCCCTATGCATAACACCCCACAGTCGGCAAAACTCCACTAAACGTCAAACTCCCCTTTTCTCTTCCCTTATCCCTCTCCTAAAATCTCTCCCCAATCCTCTCCTTGATTCTCTTCACATAACACTCCCTGACCAAGTCAAATTTCACTCAGCAGAGTTTCAAACAACATCTGCTTCTTACACTACAAGAGCAACAAAATAAATACTTTTTTATATTGCCAAGACTTGAACCTCTGACCTCCAGCAACTACCACACGCCACTTACCACAGGACCACAAGCTCATTTTTGTCACATTTCAACTACAATTATTTATAAGGTCTACATGCTAATGTCCAGATTCATTTAAGGGAAAAACCAAAAATTTTGCAAGAGTCTAGACTTGAACCCAGGCTTCTCTAATACCCTAAACACACCCAAACACTTTTAGCCACTAAAGCAAACATGCAACTTGTGTAATAACATGCGTAATTACGAGCTTACGTTTTTGGGGCATTACAACTCTACCCTCTAAAAGAAATTTCGACCTTGAAATTTACTTGATCAAAATAGGTAAGGGTACTACTGACGCATCACCTCCTCAGGTTCCCACGTGGCCTCTTCTGAACTATGGTTGCGCCATAGCACTTTAACCAGTGGAACAGACTTCCTCCTCAGCACCTTAACGTCACAATCCAGTATATACACTGGTTCCTCCTTGAAGGTTAGATCAGGCCTAACCTCGATCTCCTCAACTGGCACTATATGTGTGGAATCAGAGCGGTAACGCCTCAGCATGGAGATGTGGAAAACATCATGGATTCAGTCCAACTTTAGAGGCAACTCAAGTTGATAAGGAACCGGTCCCACACACTTCAGTACGCATAAGGCCCAATAAACCTAGGGCTCAGCTTACCCTTTTGCCCAAATCTCAATATATTCTTCCATGGAGAGACCTTGAGAAACACAAAGTCCCCAACAGAATACTCAATCTCTCGGCACTTAAGATCTGCATAAGACTTTTTCCTGTCAGATGCTTCTTTCAACGGTATCTTTCAACCGATCTACTATGATCCATATCAAATCTTTCTTAGTAAACGTTAGAGGCAGCCCACTAACAAAGTCCATGGTTACCCTTTTCCCATTTACAGAGAGGAATCTTAACTGGCTGCAATAACCCAGAAGGCAATTGATGCTTAGCCTTTACCTACTGGCATGTCAGAAACTTACTAAATTCGTAACCTCGCGCTTGAGTCCTGGCCACCAGTACAGCTCACGAAGATCTCGATATAACTTTTTTTAGCTAGGATGCATAGCATATGGACTTCTATGTGCCTCTTGTATTATTGACCGCCTCAATTCAGAATCCCTCGGTACACAGACTCTCCCATGAAAACACAGTACCCTTTCACTATTCAGTCCAAAATCTGAAATCTCCCCATTCTCAACTTGTCGAAAATGAGGAACTAGTGTCTCATCCATCAACTGCTTACCTCTAATCTGTTTAGTCCACGTCGATTTAACTTGCAACTCCGCCAACAAGCTACCATCACCAAGCAAGCTGAGATGAGTAAACATCGCTCTTAAATCAGCTACAACCCTACGGCTTAGTGCATTTGCTACCATGTTAGCCTTACCAGGATGGTATTCAATTGAGCAATCATAATCCTTAAGTAGCTCTATCGACCGCCACTGCCTAAGATTCAACTCCTTCTGAGTGAGGAGGTACTTAAGGATTTTATGATCAGTGTAAATGATACACCTCTCACCGTACAAGTAATGCCTCCAGATTTTTAGAGCAAAAACCACCACAGCTAACTCCAAGTCATGAGTAGGGTAATTCGCCTCATGGGTCTTAATTTGGCGAGATGCGTATACCACCACCTTACCTTCTTGCATCAACACACATCCCAAATCGACGTGTGATGCATCGCTGTAGATAGTGAATTCCTTCCCAGATTCTGACTGTATCAGGACAGGGGCCTCAGTCAAAACCTTCTTCAGCTTCTCGAAACTTTCTTGCTGCCTATCAGTCTAATTAAACAGTACTCCTTTACGCAATAACTTAGTCAAAGGTGCAACAATCAGTGAAAACCCCTCGATAAAACGTTTGTAATATCTAGCCAGACCCAGAAAACTTCGAATCTTAGATACGGTCTTAGGTGGTTTCAAATCTAGAGTAACTTCAATTTTTCGAGGATCAACCTTCACCCCCTCGGCAGATACCATGTGACCCAAAAATGTCACCTCGCCCAGCCAGAACTCACATTTGCTAAACTTCACGTATAACTGCTTCTCCCTCAAAATCTGCAGAATAACACAGAGATGCACATCATGTTCTTCCTCAGTTCTCGAATACACCAAGATATCATTTATAAATACTATCATGAAACGATCCAAATAGGGCTGAAACACTTTGTTCATCAAATTCGTAAAGGCAGCTGGTGCATTCGTCAGCTCGAACAGCATCACTAAGAACTCATAATGACCATAACGAGTCTTAAACCCTGTCTTGTGCACATCAGTCTCTCTAACTCTCAGCTAATGATACCTAGAACGAAGATCTATTTTGGAGAAAACTGAAGCTCTACGTACTTGATCAAGTAAATCATCTATCCTCGGCAAAGGGTACTTACTCTTGATAGTTAGCTTGTTCAACTGTTGATAGTCGATGCACATACACATAGGTCCATCCTTCTTCTTCACAAAAAACACTGGTGCTCCGCACGGAGACACACTGGGTCAAATGAACCCTCGGTCAAGTAGTTCTCGAATTTGAGCTTTTAACTCCACTAGCTCCTTTGGTACCATCCTATAAGGGGCGACCGGAGTTGTTCTCAGTAGAAGCTCAATCCCAAACTTAACCTCACGACAAGGAGGCAACCCAGGGAGTTCATCAGGAAATGCATCAGGAAAATCCTTAACAGTTTTAATACTTTCAACATCAGAACCCTCAGGATCAGATACACCAATATAGGCTAGAAACGCCTCACAACCCTTACAAACCAACTTCTTGGCCCTTAGTGCAGAGATTACATTTGATGGATAATCCCTTCACTCCCCAATCACAACCACCTACTCATCCTCAGTAGTCTTCGACAACATACGCTTAGCAGCACAATCCAAACTTGTACGGTATTCAACTAGCCAATCCATCCCCAAGGTAAGGTCGAATTCACCAAATGGTAGCTCCATCAAATCTGCTGGAAAGATTACTCCTTGAACCTCTAGGGGCACATCTCTAACAAATTATCTACCCTTACTGACTGTCCCAATGGACTTATCACAGTCATCTCATTAACAGTACTCTCACACAAGATACCCAAGGTTCCAGACACAGTGCATGCAATGTACGAGTGTGTAGACCCAATATCAATCAAAGCGGTATAAGGTACATTATGGATTAGAAATGTACCAGTTATAACATCTGGGGCATCTCCGTCCTCTCGGTGACGTATAGCGTATACCAGAGCTGGCTGTCTCGCCTCAGTATTACTAGCACCTCTACTTGGTGCTCCACGACCTCTACCCATACCATTTTCACCTCTGGCCAAACCACGACCTCTCGGTGGCTGCTGAACACCTCTCGCTGGCTGAACATAACCCTGTCCCGTAGCTTGCATCTGAAAAGGTCTTTGAGGATAATTCTTAACTTGATGCTCCACAGACCCACATCTGAAACACACTCCAGTCTTCTTCCAACACTCACCCAAGTGATGTCTCCCACAATCTGCACAAGGTCGTGTTCTCACAACAGGAACCCCAGCTTCGTCTGGCCTATCAACCTTGACCTTCTTTCTAGGCCCACCAAACGAACCTGAGGGCCCTGAATCCCTCTTATTTCTGCCCTTGTCTTTTTCTCGGTTCTCGCACTCAGAGCGCTTCACATCCTCTATGATCTTCGCCTTTTCTACGAGGACAGCAAAATCTCCCTCCCTCTGTGGAGTTACCAGGACTCGTAACTCATATCAGAGGATATCCTCGAACCGTACACAGCGTTCATATTCAGTCGCCACTATCCCACGGGCGTAGCGGCTAACTGGTAAGAACTCCGCCTCATATTCTGCCATAAATTTACTCCCTTAGGTCAAACTCAAAAATTACCTTCTTTGGGCATCCACATAACTTGAGCCCGCATATTTTCCTTGAAAATCTGCCTTAAAGAAATCCCATGATAACTAATCAGCCTGAGTACCCTCTCTCATGGTAAGCTACCACTGATAGTCTTCGTCATGCAGTAAAGAAACTGCACCTTTTAATTTTTGCTCAGAAGTGCAGTTGAGGTCGTCCATTACTCTTTCCGTAGCTTCCAACCAGTATTCAGCTACATTAGGGGCTACTCCAGAAATACCCCTAAAATTTTTTGCCCCATTTGACCGGAGTCGTTCCGAAACTAATCCATGGCCCATAGCACCCGTATTGGTTCCAGCAACTCTCTCCAAAATTTAGAGCATAGACTGGGATAGTGCATCATCCCCAGCTGCTCGATTATATGATCCCACCTCAGTTACCAGTGAGGCTGGTGCCTCTCTAGCCTCAACGTTAGGCATGTGGCCCGACGCCGAAGACCCAGCCCTAGCACTTCCACTGCCCCTACTGCGGCCTCTTGTACCCCTTCCGCGAGTACCTCTTGTGCTCATATCAATTCGCGTATTATCTAATTTTTGGAGTCTTATGCATCAGTTAGTAATTCCAGTAATTATTAACGAATGTCTTATGAAAAACAGTAATCAGGGTTGGTTTTCGCTAATCGTGGTCTCACTACAGTTTTTAGTTTCCTACAGTTTCAGTTTACTCCAACTAGAGTATCATAATACAGTTTTATATCTAGAGTAATCTCAGTATTGTATTTCAGTCTGATCAATCATTATTTATCAAAAAAAATTATGAATTTGGTGTCGGAGACTCAGTGTGCCACACCCGCAAATCCTCTAAAATTATTTCAAGAACAATTTTCTAGAATTTTCAAATATTTAAAAACCCATTCCACAGCCGAGTTTTGTAACCTGACTCTGATACCACTAAATGTAACACCCCAAACTCGGCTAGACATTATGGCCGAATCTGGTACTACCACATTTGAGTGCTTTTCGAAAACTAACTTGTACTAATGAAAACCTGTTTGGAAATTTGAAACCTCTTTGTTAGAACTCTAATCTTTTAAGCTACTCATTGTTTATTTTATACTTTCATTACTTTAAAAACTATGCTTGTTGCAGAAGCATTTCAAAAGTGTTGCAAAAACAGCTATCATTTTAGAAAATCGCGTTCTATTTTTAACAGGTATAGATCTTAATAAACAAAAATACCAAATGAAAAGCTAAATAATAGAGAGGCCTTATTACATAATCTAAAACCCAAAATGAAATTTAATAGCAAATGAAACACCAAATTAAAGAAAAATAGGAGTAGTAGTGTGGCCACCTCCGAGTCCCTCGCAGCATCAAATTGTCTAAAGCTAGGGATTACCTGCACAGTCCAAAGGATATGGTGGGTTTATGAAAACTCAGTGTGCAATCCCTTAACAGTCGATCGGTGTACAACATACAATAACAGTCTGGGCCTGATCCTTATTTAGAAACAGTACAGTGTGGGCCTTAGCCCAATACAGTAACAATACAACACAATAATACAAACCATCCCAATCCAGCCAACACACTGCACCGTACCACCAACACACCATGTGGGGACAAGGTTGACCCACCCAGCCAACACACCAATATTGTAGCAAAGCTGCCAATATCAGAATATGTGGCAAAGCCACCAGTAATAGTGTACTTCCTACACATCAGTATCCCAACCCCATGGAGAATGGTGTGTCATAAATCATACAAGTATGCAAAATGTCATGCTCAGTACAGTCAATTCATAGCACAAATCAATCATTTACCCTCGAAGGGTAAAATAGTCATTTTAACCCATAAGGGTATTTTGGTTATTTTACCAGTTTTGGGGTTTAGGTACTCTTATCGACCCATCAGAGGGTCTAAAGTCGCCTGGAGTGACTCCTATAACCCCAACATACATAATAGTGCAAATGGGCCCCCAGTCGATTATGCGGCCCATGTGGGTCCCTAGGCCCATGTCGCCCACTAAGCTAAAAAATGACCACGTCCATGTAACCTACAGAGCCCAGTCCAGTGTACACCACATAATGTGACTTTATTCGTGTGGGGCTCACAAGCCCATTGGGCTTACACGGCCCATTTCGGCCAATCGTGACCCAAAACAGACCAACTCATATGAATGCTCATGGCTGTTTAATGCCCATGTTTCGTGGGCTCGAATCACCATGCGAGTGATCGCACACCCATGTGGCCTGAATGCCGTATTTTTTAGCTTTTCGACTTTTGTCGATTTACATTAAAGGTGGTGAGATTACACACCTGTTATGGATTTGTACTTGGAACGCTTTTGAAACCAAACACCTATGAACACAGCAACCCCATCATTAGTTCATACACACATTTAATCCAAACCATAATATTGGAGGTACTAAACCCTATTCATCACTACTAACCAACCACACAATCGCAGAACCTCCACTAGATCCCGAACCAACACAATCTTCCCAATGATTTAACCTTCACCCAAAATAGTTGTCCGATTCATAAGAATCTATACCCTACATAAACAAAATTGAGAACTTTACGTGCTTACCACGAGTGAGAGGATCACTTGCCGAGAGAGAACAATTGGCCTAACCTCTTTGGCTATAGCGATCGAATCCCCTAACAATATTCGGCAGAACCACAGTGTTAAATAGAAACCATAGGTACGGTAGAAGAGTGAAGGAATGAACAAAACAAAATCAGATAACAGTACTTACCACCAAGGTTAACAGATAAGAATAAGAGAAAGAATCGGCTCCTGGAGGGTCAATGCAAAATCAATATTCGGCCAACAAAGGTTAAGTTGCACTGAAAGAAGAAAAGGAAGAAGAAATGAGAAACTCAGTCACCCCAGGCTAAAACCGAAATGGTCAGAGAAGAAGGGAAGCAATATATATTCGACCTAAAGGGAAGCCCTTGAGAAAAAAAGTGTGAGGGGGAATACAACCCATGAACAAAAGATTAAATAGAAGGAGTAAAATAGTAGGTCTCTAAGAACTAATAGGTACTTACCAAAGTACGACACTGCTTTAGAAGCAAAAGAAAAGACCCCAAACTGCATAAACCCGAGAGAAAAAGAAAGAGAAAAAAACCCCAAACAGAGTAATCAAAACCGAAAGTCATAGAGAGGAGTCACTCAACCAAATATCCCTATGCACAACACTCCACATTCGGCACAACTCCACTAAACCTCAAACTCCCCATTTCTCTCCCCTTACCCCTCTCCTAAAATCTCTCCCCAATCCTCTCTTTGATTCTCTCCACATAACACTCCCTGACCAAGTCAAATTTCACTCAACAGAGTTTCAAACAACATCTGCTTCTTACACAGCAAGAGCAACAAAATAAATACTCTTTTATATTGCCAGGACTTGAACCTCAGACCTCTAACAACTACCACACGCCACTTACCACAGGACCACAAGCTCATTTGTGTCACATTTCAACTACAATTATTTATAAGGTTTACATGCTAATGTTTAGATTCATTCAAGGGAAAAACCAAAAATTTTACAAGAGCCCAGACTTGAACCCAGGCTTCTGTAATACCCCAAACACATCCAAAACACTTTTAGCCACTAAAGCAAACATGTAACTTGAGTCATAACATGCGTAATTGCAAGCTTACATTTTTGGGGCGTTACAAGTTCCCTAGATACTTAGGGAAGATGAAACCTATGATGAATTCTATAATTTAGTTTATGTTTTACATGGTAAATACTTGATTATTGTTCTCAATTATGTGTTTTTATTTCTTATTTTAATATTTTCGAGATTTCAATTCATGTTTAATGTGCTTAATCAAAGGGGAAAAAATCCCTATTTAAGAGTAGATCTAGCATAATTGAGTGGAGTTGCATGCAATCCTAGAATTTGGATGACATAAATCTATCAGATTAGAGTCAAATATAATAGGGGAATCAATAGATCAAGTTAATGCGACAATAGGGGTTTTAAGTAGAAATATATTTCAATTAATCAATCTAGAGTTAGTTGTTTTTACTCTTGAAAGAGATATTAGCATAAATTAGGGATTTCTATGGATCAAGTTACCAAGTGATAAATCCTTTAATTCAGATTCATAATAATAGATGAAGTCTAGGTGGATTCTTTCCAGGTTATTGTCTCTCTCATTGGTTAATATCTGATTATTTCTTTGTTTCATTCTCTGTTATGTTCTTTGTTAAATTTGTTTATTTATTTTAGCTTTAAAATCCGTCATTCCAATTTGTCGAGATTCTATCCTTGGTATTGTCTCTCTCTATTCACCATAGCTATACTATTGTTTGATAGGTGCACTTGCCTTTGTTAAAAATTTTAGTTAGTACGAAAAATAGACATTAACCACCCACTTGCACCCTTGTGTTAGCATTAAGGATGAACCTTTGTGTTCTCTCCATAATGGCATCCACATCCATACTCTTAGAGGTCTGTGACATAATGGATTATTGCGTAGAACCTGTAAAAGAAAGGTTAGGGATAAACCATACGAGGAATAATATATCTATTTAAGAGACTTACTAGCAACCATTGCTGGTGGAGTGGACCAACGGCTCACGCGTTACCTATAGTAAGAATAAAATAAGTTTGGAGGTTCCTCTTTCCTCCCAACTAAATTAGTGGTTAAGTCATCAACAGCATTGTAGGGCCACATCATATCGAAAGGGTGTGCGACTCGGGAGATAGCTTCAATATCAAAATCTAAGGGCCTATAACCATTAAGGCGATGGTTTTCTAGACCAAATTGAAAGAAGTTTTTAATAGTAATAAGGCTCCCCTACATGGGAGAGCAGCCCAACTTTAAGCAATTGAATTGATCCTTCACAGCCTCATTGTCTAGTTCTTGTCTACGTGTACAAACTGATTTACGAGGAATAGACTATTGGGTTGGAAACTCAATTCCACCCCTTAGATTACTCCTCACTCGAATGAATTTGCTTCGGTTGAGGGTAAAGGTTGGAGGCCCAGTTTTTTATAATGGGCTTACGTTCATAGCGAGTACTAAAATGGGCCAACCTAGTAGAGGACTCACGGTAAGTCACCTTTAATCAGTACATTCACTGGAAAACACCGAGGATGGATGGTTTGCCCTTCAGGCTATAGTCGATAAAGTAGGCCACCAAGGTTCACCAAGATAAACTGACGAGTTGCCTCAATGCAACTCTATACTCATTAAGGACAGAGCAGAAGAAAAGATGAAGAGGTAGATGGAACCCAGGTTCGAACAAATAGAGAGTGAGAAGGATACCATTACAATGGTCACTTATTCGACACTCACCTTGTACGAGGCTAAAATTGTAGGTGAAGTTGGGAAGTTGAATCCTTCTGATGCCTATAAAGCATACCATTTCCCCCTAAGATGTGTTCAAGTGGAAAAGAAAAGTCTCCACTAAGGTACTTACCTAGCGATCGTTGGGTTCAACCCCATTTTGTTTTCTGTCACCCTTACAATTCCTCTTTCTGCCACCGTTGCGATGGTTGATACCCTCACGATGACTTTGCTTAATTCTGACCATTTTGAGGAAAAGATGAAGAAAATAGAAGAGGACTTAGGAAATTACCTTGGAAACGTGCGGAGGAATGATATGAGGAAAAAGGAGGAGGAACTCAGATGAGGAAATAAAGAACACTAAGATAGAGACTAGGGATTTAGAAAGAGACTTAATCAGTAAGGAGTTGAGGAGTGATTTCAGATGAATAGCTTATTTTCCCAACGTATTGATTTAAGTAGCAAAATGTCTAAGGGAAGTTGAGAGATTTGAAGTAAATGATTGAAATCCTTGAACCCATAGATGGCATTTGTTAAGCTGGAGAGGATTTTTCTTAAACCATTCGATAACCAAAAAAGTGAGTGTCCGCCAAAGCTGGTTGATTATTGAGTACCCTTCGTACGACCCATGTTGACCCTGTAAATGTCTGTAAGTGTTGTGTTGAGACATGAATGGCTAATGGTGTAAGTAAACATGCCTCAGAATAAGTACAAAGTGGCTCTGTACCGCTAATCCCTGAGTAGAGAATTGGGGTAAAACTACCAAAGAGCGGGATAAGATCTGGATGAGATTCAAGGTGTCAAGGTAGCAACATGTCCCCAAGAAAGGTGGAAATGACTACCATTGGATGAAATTTTCTTTAAGGGTGAGGGAGTTTTAACACTCGAATATCCTTATTAACCCGAAATTAAGGAAGCTAGGAATAAATTGAGAAGATTAGCGGATTGTAGGACCCCATTGGGTAGTTTAGAAATTTAAATGGCTAAATTTTGATTAGTTGGATCCTAACTCTGATTCAGTTAGGATAGAATACGTTGATTCCACAAATAGGAGATAAAATAATTAAGAATGGATTGTGGACATAGCCAGTAAGGACCATGCCCAAGGAGTATATATATACCATGAGTGGTGGTAGAATTTTTTGAATTCTATTGACAAATTTTCTTCTCTCCATATCATCATCTTTTTTAGTCATCCTGAACAAAAAGGGGGATACAAATAAAAGGAGCTCTGCATGTAGAAGCAGTGGTGTGAGTTTAAGGCTAGTAATGAAGAATGGAAGCACTAATAAGGTTTCACATCTTCCTTTGTGTTTAGGAAAAAAGAAAAAAAGTATAATAAGACACTCAAGGCTTCTGTATAATTTGAGGTTCTAGGTTTCTAAGAATTTACCACTATTGGTTTAACAAAAACATGGTTGTCATGCTTAACTATCGAGATGAAAGAGGGTATGGTGTTTGGACTAGTTAAGTTGTTAATGACAAGAAAATAAGGTGAGTACCTGTACTCGACATTCTGGTTGCTTGATGTAGAGGTGTGATATTGCCATGCTAACTATTGATCGTAATAGTAAATGACTGTGGAATAGTTATCTGGCGTAATTTATTGCATAATGATGTTTTGTATGGTATGCATGATTTGGAAAGGAAACTACCAATAGGTTAGTCGAAGTTAGGAATTGGAAAAAAAGGGTGATTATGTTAGATACCGTTATACGAGGTTGCTGAGTGCAGTCATGATGTTCGAAGCTCTGGGCCTTACAGAGAGGAAACTGCAATGTTCGAGCATCATGGTTATGACAGCAAATGGAGGAATGGATGGAATGCAACAGGAAAAGTAAATAAAAAGATCATGGCTTGGCTATGCAACTGATCAGAGGATATACACCAAAAATTAGTAAGAGCATAGCTAAAAGATGTTATGGCATCATGATAGAAATGAGTAAGACCAAATCTAAAATATGCTATGTCATCATGTCAAAGTACACTAGAATGGCTAAATAGGACTAAGACTATGGTTGAAATACACTACAATATCTTTGGTAGTCCGTCAGGACAGTAAAAAAAAGGGGTTATATTATGTAAGACCATAGCTGAAAGATGCTATGATATCATAGATAGTCCACCGAGACAGAGAACACGAGATAGTCCACCAAGACAATAAACAAAGGATAATCTGTCGGGACAATAAACACGCGAAATTCGTTAAAGATGTTAAACTGCAAATCATAATTGGAAAGTCTGCAAATCATGAAGGATGTTCAAGGTGAGATTACAGTGATATGACGCATTCGGAAGTGATTTGGTATGTCAAGAGAAATTAATCACCAAAATAGTGAGAAATGTCAAAATATTGCACCCACCCCAGATAGGGTAACATGGAAAGGGGTTCTCTAGGTAAGGGAGGGGGTACTCGTAGTATACACATATACTAGTCTGCTAGAAAAGCTATGGATCCCATGCAAAGTAAACATGCATGGATAAGTATGCACTAGTACACAACTATGTACATATGTTAAGATTATGGAAAAAGGTCAGTTGAAGGGTTTAATAGTTTGAATAAGTCCTTTTGAGAGCAAGTTTATACCCAAGTTTAGATGGCCAACAAAGTCTGCCAAAAGATAGGGGAAAGCAGAGTTTGGATCTAGCTAAGGAGAAAGAAAAGGATTTCGTGAGCTCCCAAGGTAAGAATTGCATATGTTAATAAGCCAAGGTAGTGAAGACACTGAACACTAAGGCAGATCATAAATGTAGAAATCACTTGGCTATCACCAAACATTGACCACCAGAAATATTGAATACGGTTACCAGAGAGTTAAATTTTGAGGTGACTACCTCACATTTTTCTTAAATTCTATATTTGGATTTCACTAAGTTCGCCCGAACTTATAAGTTTTCTACTCAAAGATAGGTTAGTTAAAGATTTAGAAATTTAGAGGGACTAAGCTAGACTTCACTGGTAGCTAGGCGAAACACAACAATTTTGCACATTTATAGAGGGGCCCCATTGAGGCCTCGCCTCAGGGTTTAAGTTTTCTATATATGTTATTGAGCCTTTTTCCAAAATTTGTAAATGTTTGTTGGATTCAAATTCTTAAAGTTTCATTACCAGTTTCATACGAGTTGTAATTTTAGTTAGATTTCAAATTAAAGTTGATTATGTATGTAATTAAATTAGAAATAGAAATTTTGTTAAGTCATTCTTGATAGTGTAGCATTTGATACCCAAACCTGACGATCGGGTCGAGTATAGGGTGTTACAAGTTATTCATCTTACCTTCCAAGCAAGATTCACATTGTGGAAGATCAACTTTCTATAAGTGAAGTTAAGATGTCATCTTTCACAAGTCTAGGGATTATTTCTTTGTTAATATAACCAAGTCTCAATTGGCAAAGGTACGCCTTATTAGAATGAGAAGTTTTAAGTCTTTTATTCAATATTTTAGTCTCAAGTAGTTTGTACATCTTTGGTTTGATAAGATAGAGATTATTTGACATTCATCTATTACAGATAAGATGGGATTTCTAAATATTGTAATTCAATTATTAAAAGTCACGGTCAAGCTATCTTTATATAAACATACAATAAAAATCAAGTTTCTTTTGAAATTTGGTAAATATAAAAAAACTTCTATTAAAATAATCTACCTAAAATTATCAAAATAAAGATGTACATCTCCCCCTACTTTAGCTTCCACGCTTCTCCCATTTCTAGTCCGCAACAATAAGCTCTTATCTCTAAGATCTATCGTCTTTTTGAACCACTGTAGAGAAAGACAAAAATGATTAGTGGCTCCCGAATCAATGACCCAGTGGTCTATTGAGTTATCCACTAAACAAGCTTATATCATAAGAGTTTCTTACTTTTGCCTTTGGCAGCTAGGTATTCTTTCCACTTTTTGACGTTCACCTTAAAGTGCCATTTTCTTATTGCAGAAGAAGCATTTAGACATAGATAAGTCTTTAAGCTTCCTTGTTCTCTTCCTTTCCACTTGTGGTTGCCCAGAGACCTTAGTCTTGCCTTTCTTAGTGCACTTTCCGTTCCCTTTTAAGTGAAAAGCGATGACTATATTTGTAACACCCCTAACCTGAATCTGTTGTCGAAACAAGGTTACAGAGCATTACTGGAGTTTACAAATCAAACAGACAGAAATTTCAAACATTTCATATCATGTCAATATTCATATCAAAACCAATCAAAATCATACATATTGTCCTCTATACGAGCCCTCGAGGCCCTAAATATGTATTAGAAACAAGTCGGGACTGAATCGAAAACTCAGAGAATTTTTCAGAAAACATTGAAAATTTTCAACACTACAGGGGTCACACAGCCATGTGGCCAGGCTGTGTGGGCATTCGAAATAGGGACACACAGCTATGTCGCAGCCCGTGTCCGTGCTCGTGTAACTCACTAACATGGGCCGCATAACCAACCCACACGCCTGTGTGCCAGGCCGTGTATCCTTCGAAATAACCTCACATGCCCGTGTACCAGGCTGTGTGCTAGGCCGTGTAATAGCCTGACTTGCAACCCTTTGAAAACCACATGGGACACATAGTCGTGTCACCTGGCTATGTGTCACACACAGCTGAGACACATGCCTGTGTCTCTGCCCGTATGGATGAAAATAGGTTATTGTACAAGCCATTTTTCTCACCCAATTCGGCATGTACGTACAACTACAATTGCACATACTTACAAGCCATAACAATGCATCTAAATTAAGCATAAACAAACCTTAAATATATGGTATAACATCATACAACCAATATGCCCTTAAGCACCTCGAATGACAATTTATAACATGAACAACCATATGTTCAATTTTACCAAATAACCAAATAACTTGTGTATATATTTGCATCAATACATATCATGTATCTTACTTACCAAAATACCACCATTTGATACCAAAATGCCATTCTTTAACAAGCATCAATTTACCATATGAATCACACCTACTTAAGTATAAAATTGCCACAAATTCATCATAACACAAGATACATATACCATATACACACTTAACTATCATTTTACCATTCAACATTTAACCACAAATCAAGCCACATATCAACCATATTAAAGCAACTTATATATATATGCCAAAATATGCCAAAACACAAGCCAAATCATATGGCCACAAATACAATAAAACATATAGGCCAACATTAGCCAAAATAGCCTATACATGCCATTATAACCCAAAATTAACATTCAAAAGTACAGAATGAGCCGATGGATAGTGTAATATAGCTCTAACAAGCTGCCAACCCGAACAAGATTTTGATTCACTATAAAACACAGAAAATGACACAGAGTAAGCATTTAAGTTTAGTAAGTTCGTATAACATAGAATTAAACTTACCATTTAATCAAATAATAGGTAAGTAAAAGAATATCCCAACACGAATTGGCAAAAAGCCTAAACACATATACACCAACCATGTTAGTCATGTAAATTCATATAAGAATCAATAATCATGGATGAGCTCAACAATTAATCAAGTTTCCATATACATGTAACATCCATATCATGTATCTTTTCATCATGTAAAATCATTTTCGTATCAAACTTATATAATCTCTTTATAGAACATTGCCCGTTGAACCGTTTAGAATACCGTTGGATACCCGAGATAGCTCATACATAGTGTGCTAGCTTATATAACTATAATTCATCAATTCTTGTACATGTATGCTCATACAAGCTATGAATGAATATGCTCATGTGAGTTGAAGATCAATATGCTCTCACGAGCTATAATTCGGTATGCTCTCACGAGCTATAAATTGGTAATTTGAATAACATGTCATTTGTATCTTGTAGATTCCTAAGGTTCCAACGGGACTCAGTATTTGTCAAATTTTGTTGTATATGCAATCGTGTAAATTTACAACAATTTACAATTCATAAATAATGCAATATAAATCATATAAACACAATTTAATCACACGGACTTACCTTGACGAGTAAACGTTGATACGGAGGCGATTAATCTAAGATATTCTCTTTGCCCTGGTCTAACTCCGTACGAGGTCTAATTGGATATATACATATAAAATTAACTCAATTCAACATGTAGTTTATTCAATTTAATCTAAAACATGTTTTTGGAAAATTTACCATTTTCTCCCATCCTTTTAGTTCTTTGCAATTTAGTCCTTAGGCTCGGAAAATAAAATTCATGCAATTTTTTCCCTACCCAAGCCTAGTCGATTATCATACAAACTAGTAGTAGCCCACATATTTCATGAATTCACAAATTATACCATGAATTTACCACATATTTCAATTTAACCCCTAGTTGATAATTTCACCAAAATTCCCTTCACAAAAGTTGCTTATCTAACAACAATCATCCATTTTTTATCATCAAATATAAAAAATCATATATATATTCACCAATGGCAAAACCCTAATAGTTTAACAATTTCACAAATTAGTCCCCATGCTAGCTAGATTAAGCTACAACGATTCTGAAAACGTAAAAGTAATAAAAAATAAGACAAAAATCATACCAATTTAGATGAAGATGGTCAAATCAAGCATCTTCCATGGCTAATTTTCCATTTTAGTTTCGGTTGAAACAAGTAAAAGATGATGAGCTTTTCATTTGTTTCATTTATTATTAATTTTATTTTCTAATTACTTAATTAACCTTTAAAAACATTATTATTTACACAATTGCTAAGGCATGTACATCCACTATCAAGTTAAATGGCCTAATTACCATATAAAGATTTCAATTTAAAGTTCTATAGCTATTTAATACCTTTAGTTATTAGAACTCAACTTTTGCACCTTACGCGCTGTAGTCCTTTTTATCAAATTAAGCATGTAAGCGGTAAAATTTCTTAATCAAATTTTTATACGGTATTTCTATCATATTGTGGGCAATAAATAATAATAAAAATAAATTTTTTGACTTCAGATTTGTGGTCTCAAAACCACTATTCCAATTTCACTAAAAACGGGTTGTTACAACTCTATCCTTAAAAGGATTTTCGTCCTAAAAAATCTTACCAATGAAGAGGTTTAGCTATTGCTTTCTCAAAGCTTCCTTGGGTTCCCAAGTGGCTTATTCTATCCTATGTCGCTGCTAGAGAACTCTTACTAAAGCTATGTTTTTATTTCTTAATTCTTTCTCCTCTCGTGCTAGAATTCTGATTGGTTCTTCACCGTACAACATATCAAGCTGAATCTCGACATCCCTCGGGGAGATAACATGTGAAGGGTCAGATCAGTACCGTCGTATAATAGACACGTGAAAGACATTATGAATCTTTTCTAGTTCTGACGGTAAAGCTAATATGTATGCAACAGGTTTGATTCTTTCAGTAATCTCATACAGCCCGATAAATCACAGACTCAACTTTCCTTTACGACCAAACCGAAGAACTTTCTTCCAGGGCAAAACTTTCAAGAATACTCTGCCACTGGCTTGGAACTCTATGTCTTTACGTTTAAGATTCGCTTATGATTTCTTTACGTTTAAGATCCGCTTATGATTTCTAACGATCTAAAGTTGCTTTCAAATTGTCTCAGATCATTTTTACTTTTTCTTCAGTATCATGAATCAAATCAACCCCGTGTATCTTTCTCTTACTGAGCTTAGTCTAGTATAACAGAGTTTGACATTTACAGCCATACAGAGCCTCATACGGTGCCATCTTTATGCTCGATTGAAAACTGTTATTATACGCAAATTTGACCAATGGTAAATATTTCTCCTAGTTGCCTTCGAACTCTAATACGCAATAACAAAGCATATCTTCAAGAATCTAAATCAAATGCTTGGATTGCCATCGGTCTGAGGGTGAAATGCATTGCTAAAATACAACTGTGTACCTAAAGCTTCTAGTAACCTTCTCTAGAATCGTGATGTAAATCTTAGATCTCTATCCTATATAATGGAGACTGACAATCCGTGTAATCTAACAATCTCTGAAATGTATAACTCAGCTAATCTGTCAAAGGAGTAGTCTGTACGTGTCGGAATAAAATGTACAGACTTTGTCAAATGATCAATGATAACCCAAATAGCATCTTTCTTCCTCGAAGATAGGGGTAAACCCGTTACAAAGTCCATAGTAACTTGATCCAATTTCCATTCCGGTATAATCACTGGCTATAATAATCCAGAAGCTAGCTGATGTTCCACTTTAACTTGATGACATATCAAACATCTCAATACAAAATCATAAATCTCACGTTTATTCCCAGCCACAAATACATTTTTCTCAAATTGTTATACATTTTATTACTTCCCAAATAAATAGACAAGTTACCACTATGAGTTTTGTGCAAAATTTTCTGTATAAGCTCTAGATTTTTCGGTACACAAATTCTATCTCTAAATAATAAAAAACCATCATGTCTTATCTGAAATCTTGAATCAGAAGTCAATTCACACTATGCCCGTTTAGCTAGCAATTCACTATCACATTTCTAAGCTTCATAGATTAGCTGTAAAAACATCAGTTTAGCTTTCAACTTAGCTAAGATTGAGCCATCATCAGATAATGTCAATCACATATTCATCGCGTGTAAAGCAAACAAGGACTTTCTACTCGAGGCATCATCAACTATATTCGTTTTTCCTAGATGATAATCAATGATTAACTCATAATCTTTTAACAGTTCGAGCCATCTGCACTGTCTCAGATTTAGATCTTTCTACGACATTAAATACTTTAAACTCTTATGATAAGTAAATCTGTGACATTTTTTGCTGAACAAATGGTGTCGCCAAATTTTCAACACAAGCACAATAGCTACCAACTTTAGGTCATGTGTAGGATAGTTCTTTTCCTACGACTTTAACTGTCTGGAAGCATAAGCTATTACTTTGCCTTCCTGCATCAAAACACAGCCTAAACCATTTAAGGAAGCATTGCTAAAAATCACAAATTCTTTACCCGATTCAAGCTAAACCAAAACTAGTGCTTCGGTTAATAGTGCTTTCAACTGATTAAAACTTTGCTGACATTTTTTGGACCATTCAAATTGCACATCTTTCTATAAAAGTCGCGTCATCGATGTAACTATCATCAAGACCTTTTAACGAACCTTCAGTAATTGCTAGCTAATCCCAGAAAACTTCTAACTTCGTATACATTTTTTGGTGGTTTTTAATCTACAATTGATGAAATTTTACTTGGAACTCTGATGCCTTCAGCCAATACTATGTAACACCCTTCACCCACCGTATTCAACACCGGAATAGGGTTATGAAGTGTTACCTAACTTATAAAACAATTAAACAACCATTTAGCAAAAATTTTCTCAATTCAACCATTCATCATTCAATTTCAATCAATTTGTCCCTAATACGGGCCTACGAGGCCTAAAACACGCTTTGGGAGTGGTTCGGGGCTAAACCGATAACTTATGAAACTTTACGAAACTTAGAAAAATTTTCCTCAAAACAGGGGACACATGCCCGTGTGGCCAGGCCGTGTGTCTCACACGACCACCAAACATGCCCGTGTCACAGGATGGTAGACATTCGAAATGGGAGCACATAGTCGTGTCCCAGCCTGTGTCCAACCCCGTATAACTCTCTGACTTGGGTCACACAGCCAACACACAAGCCCGTGTGGCTAGTCCGTGTGCCCTAAAAATAGCCACATACGACCGTGTGCCAGGCCGTGTGCTAGGCCATGCCAAACATGCAGGGTATACTGACTTATGCCATACGGCCAAGGCACACGCCTGTGTGTGAGGCTGTGTGGAGCATACTGACTTGTTTTCAAATTCAACACAAGGGGACACATGGCCGTGTACTTAACTGTGTGTCACACACGGCTGAGACACACGCCCATGTCTTTGCCCGTGTGGACAAAAAAAAGGCTATTTATCAGGCCATTTTACCACCCCCAATCTTATATGTACCCACACAAGTCAAATGGTACAAATTCATAGCATATATGGGAATCCAAATCAACCACAGCCAAGACTAAAATATACAATTTCCAATACTCACAACCAAGATGCTTATAAACTCATGTTTTACTCATTCAAAACATACCAAATACCAATTACTTCAACATTAATATAACTAAACTCAAATATGCATTATTTGGTCTAATTTCAAAAACATACCAATTCACAAATCATCACCTATTGACATTCAATTTACCTATTCACAATAAGCATCATGAATCCAACTTCAATCACACAATATAGGTCATTTACCAACTAAAAAAAAGTCATTTGCACACTTGTATATATCATCAAATTCACCATCCTAAGCCAACTCATATGATTATATATACAAACCAAAACATGTACATTTACAAGCCAATTCATATGGCCAAAGTCATTACCAAAACATAACCAAAATGACCAAAGTCCTTATACATGCCATATACTTAAAATACCAAGTTCATAGGTACCAAGAAATGGGTGGATAGTGTGACAATGTCTCTGATGATCCCTGAATCCAAGCTAGCTTTGAATTCACCATAAAACATAGAAAAATAAACGAAGTAAGCTATAAAGCTTAGTAAGCTCATATGACATAAATTCGATATAATCATAACACATAATTCAACCATAGATTATAAGTATAAGAATTCACATCAACTAACAAACCTTTTAATAACTCATTCACTGAACTATATACTTTCTTCACCATTTCTTTCATTCAAAGCTAATATGGTTTATGCACATACCTATACCATCTCGTACTAATCTCATACACATTATCGTCTTTCATTTACCTATTGAACCATTCGAAATATAAGTCAAATACTCAAGGGTCTCACACGATAAGTACCTATACCATGGCCCGTAGCAAAATCAAGGTAACTTTTCTCTAAAATACTGATATCATGGTCCGAAGCCAAATTAGCCGATATGCATGGACCCAAGCCAAATCAGTTTATCTCACACTCGAAGTGCTATATCATGGCCCGAAGCCAACTCACTGTATCCCCAATGACATGTCACTTGTATCCTAAGCTATTCCTAAGGTTCAACCGGGATCCCAATTGTCGAATTATCATCGAATCATTTCCAAACTTATCCGTAGTCACATAATCGCAATTTATGTTGTATCTAAGCATACAAAATACATTTGGAATGAAATTATAATGTACAAACTTACCTCAAATGTAAAAACGATGAAAAAATCACTAAAAATCGAGTCAAAAATCACTTACAATTGAAGCATGCATTAGCCAAACCTTCAAAGCTCATCCATGGCTCCTTTTCTTTCTTAATTTCAGTTGGAATAAAGATGAATGAAAAATTTTGTCTTTTGTTTTAATTATTTAACCTTTATTTAATGAATTGCTATATTAACCTTATATAAAATCTTTTAAAACACCTTAATATATGTCCATATATGTCCACTCATGCTATTAATGGTCTAGTTGAAACATAAGGACCTTAACTTTAAGTTTCTATAGCTATTAAACACTTTTAGCTAATAGAACTCCACTTTTACACTTTACGCGATTTAGTTCTTTTTATCAAATTAAGCATTCAAACGATAAAATTTCAAAATGAAACTTTCACACAATCATATATTCATGCTATAGGCCTTACAATAGTAATAAAATAAATATTTCAACCTCAGATTTGTGGTCCCGAAATCACTATTCTGATTTGACTAAAAACAGGCTGTTACATATTATATGTCCTAGAAAATCAACTTCTTGAAGCCAAAACTCACATTTGCTAAATTTGGCAAACAATTGTTTATCTCAAAGAGTTTGCAACACAATCCTCAAGTGTTCAGTATGTTCAAACTCATCTTAAGAATAGATTAGAATGTCATCAATAAATACCACAATAAATCTATCTAAATATGGTCTAAAGATTCTGTTAATCAAATCCATAAATACTGCAGTCGTATTAGTTAAATCAAACGATATCACAAGAAATTCGTAGTGTCCGTACCTAGTTCTGAATGCAGTTTTCGGCAAATCTAAATCTTTCTCTCATAGCTGATAATAACCAGAATGAAGATCAAGATCAATCTTCGAGAATACTATAGCACCTTTCAACTGATAAAATAAATCATCAATACGAGGCAGTGGATATTTATTCTTGATTGTAACTTTGTTGAGCTGACGGTAATCTATACACAATCTCATTGATCCATCCTTTTTCTTAATGAATAGAACCGGTGCACCTTAAGGTGAAAAACTAGGTCGAGCAAAACCTCTATCTGTTAATTCTTGCAGTTGTACTTTCAACTCTTTTAGCTCTGTAGGAGCCATTCTGTTAGGTGCTATCGATATCGGTGATGTCCCTGTTACCAGTTCAATAGTAAATTCAACCTCTCTCTTCAGTGGTAATCCAGGTAACTTATCTGGAAATACATTTGGATACTCACAAACCACTGGCACTGACTCAAGCTTCAACTCAGACACTTTAGTATCCAATACATATGCAAGGTAAGCATTGCAACATTTTCTCACATATTTCTATGCTGACATAGTTGATATGACCATAGGCAACCCACTCAGATTATCTGATTCAATATGAAGTTTCTCGTGCCTTGGATCTCACAGTAGAGTTTTTCGTCACATCACGGCTACCACTCACATTTTCGAGATTATGAAGTGGTCTACCTCTCGCAGCTATGTTGCTCGATCTCGTAGTTTGAACCTTCTCTTTCTAAGATTTCTCTAGCAATCTCAAAGATAGTGGTCGAAGGAGCCACATTTGAAACACGCTCTATTATTAACTTAACACTCACCATAATATGGTCTTTTACAGTGCTTACACTCGGGTCTGGCATCTCTGATACTACCCACACTCGCTACAGATGTAGCTTGAGGTTTAGGACTGGAGCGTCGGGCACCTCTATCTCTACAAGAATATCCAATAGAAGCTGTTGAACGGATGTGAAGTCCTTTTGATTTCTTTGATACTAGCTAATAGGACTTCCCAATTGATCTCTTTCTTGAGTCTCTAGTTTCAAAATCAGCACATCTTTTCTCTTTGCTCAGCTCCTCGGCTTTATGTGCTCGATCAACTAATACAACAAATTCTTTCAGCTCACAAATTCCAACCAGAAGCTTTATGTCTTCGTTTAGCCCTTCTTCAAACCTCTTACACATAACAGTCTTGGTCAGAATACACTCCCGGGCATATTTACTCAATCTAACAAATTCCTACTCATACTCTAACACAGTCATACGACCCTATTTAAGCTTAAGAAATTCTTTATGTTTTTGATCTAGAAACCTCTGACTAATATATTTATTTTGGAACTCGGTTTGGAAGAATTCACAGGTGACTTGCTCTCTCTGCACAACAAAAATTAAGTGTTTCACCACTGATAAGACAAATCTTTCAATAACGATACCGTGCATTTAATGCACTCGGCCGGCGAATAGGATAACTTATCAAAAACCCTAATTGTATTCTCTAACTAGAATTCAGCTCTCTTAGAATCATCTTTAGTAGTAGCTCAAAATTCTTCAGCCTCATACTTACACATCTTATCAACAGGCGGCTTACTAATTTGGATTGGTTCCAAACCTTAAGGAATAATGGGAGCCAGTTGGGGAGCAAGAGGGGTTGGAGGTTGTTGAGCAGCCAAATTCATTCGTACAAACTTAGTAAACCATTCATTCATCATCTGGAAGAAGGCTTCTTTAGCCTCTCCTCCTCGACCCTCAAATACGGGCCTTGTACCACTCAATGCTACTCCATGAACGGAGGCTTGAGCGTTACTGCCTACTTTATCGAAGTTAGCTCAGTTGGACGCCATTGCTATATGAAAACATATTTCAAATAGTCAGGAGATATCACACTATCAAAGGTTATATAATGTCATGTATAGCTAGACTCGTAAACACTATGTTCAGTCTAAGAATAGACTAAATCGTAGTTCTGATCCAATAACTGTAACACCCTTAACCCAAATCCATCATCAAAATAGGGTTACGAAACATTACTAGAGTTTACAAATCAAATAGACAAAAATTTCAAACATTTCATATCATGTTAATATTCATATCAAAACCAATCAAAATCATACATATTGTCCCTTATACAAGCCCTCAAGGCCCTAAATATGCATTAGAAATAAGTCAGGACTAAATCGGGAACTTAGAGAATTTTTCAGAAAATATTGAAAATTTTCAACACTGCAGGGGTCACACAACCAAGAGACAAGTCTGTGTCTCAGGCCGTGTGGGCATTCGAAATAGGGACACACAGTTGTGTCCCAGCCCGTGTCTGTACCTGTGTAACTCACTGATTTAGGCCACACGGCCAATCCACATGCCTATCTACCAGGTCGTGTACCCTTCGAAATAACCTCAAACACCTGTGTGCCAGGCAGTGTGCTAAGCCTTGTAACATCCTCACTTACAACCTTTTGAAATTATAGGGGACACCTGGCCATGTGTCACACACGGCTGACACGCACGCCCGTCTCTCTGCCCGTGTGGATGAAAATAGGCTATTTTGCAAGCCATTTTTCTCACCCAATTTTGCATGTACCTACAACAAAATTTGCACATACTTACAAGCCATAACAATGCATCCAAATGAAGCATAAACAGGCCTTAAATATATGGTATAACATTATACAACCAATATGCCCTTAGGCACCTCAAATGACAAATTATAACATGACCAACCATATGTTCAATTTAACCAAATAACCAAATAACTTGTGTGCATACTTGCATCAATACATACCATGTATCTTACCTACCAAAATACCACCATTTGATACCAAAATACCATTCTTTAATAAGCATCAATTTACCATATGGATCATACCTACTTAAGTATCAATCTGCCACAAATTCATCATAACACAAGATATATATACCATATGCACACTTAACTATCATTTTACCATTCAACATTTAACTACAAATCAAGCCACACATCAACCATATTAAAGCAACTTATATACATACCAAAACATGCCAAAACACAAGCAAAATCATATGGCCACAAATACAACAAAACATATAGGCCAACATTAGTGAAAATAGCCTATACATGCCATTACAACCTAAAATTAACATCCAAAAGTACCGAATGAGCCAATGGATAGTGTGATATAGCTCTAATAAGCTTTCAACCCAAACGAGCTTTCGATTCACTATAAAACACTGAAACTAACACAGAGTTAGCGTTTAAGCTTAGTAGGTTTGTATAACATAGAATTAAACTTACCATTTGATCAAACAATAGGTAAGTAACAAAACATATGCCAACACAAATGGCCAAAAGCCTAAACACATATACACCATCCCTGTTAGTCATGTAAATTCATATATGAACCAATAATCATGGATGAACTCAACAACTAATCAAGTTTCCATATATATGTAACATCCATATCATGTATCTTTTCATCATGTAAAATCATTTCCATGTATTTCATGAAAATACCTGTGATAGTTCGTATCGAACTTATATCATCTCATAATAGAACATTGCCCATTGAACCGTTTAGAATACTGTTGGATACCTGGGATAGCTCACACAAAGTGTGCTAACTCATATAAATTTAATTTGTCAATTCATATACATGTATGCTCATACAAGCTGTGAATCGTTATGCTCATTTGAGCTGAAGATTAGTATGCTCTCATGAGCTATAAGTCGGTATGCTCTCACGAGTTATATATCAGTATGCTCTCACAAGCTATAAATCGATAACCTTAATGACATGTCATTTGTATCCTATGGATTTCTAAGTTCAAACAGGAATCAGTATTTGTTGTATTTCGCTGGATATGCAATCATGTAAGTTTACAACAATTTACAATTCATAAATAATGCAATATAAATCATGTAAACCTAATTTAATCACACGAATTTACCTCGACGAGTAAATGTAGATACAGAGGCGATTAATTCGAGAATTTCTCTTTGTCCTAATCCAACTCCGTACGAGGTCTAATTGGATCTATACATATAAATTTAACTCAATTCAACATGTAATTTATTCAATTTAGTCTAAAACATGTTTTTGACAAAATTACCATTTTGTCCCATATTTTTAGTTCTTTGCAATTTAGTCCCTAGGCTCAGAAAATAAAATTCATTCAATTTTATCCCTACCTAAGCCTAGCCGGTTATTTTAAAAACTTGTAGCAGCCCACATCTTTAATAAATTCACAAATTATACCATGAATTTATCACATTTTTCAATTTAACCCCTAATTGATAATTCCATTAAAAATCCATTTACAAAAGTTTTTATCTAACAACAATCCATTTTGTATCATCAACTATGAAAGCTCATATATATTCATCAATGGTAAAACCCTAATAGTTTAACAGTTTCACAAATTAGACCCCGGGCTAGCTAGATTAAGCTATAACGATCCCGAAAACGTAAAAATAATAAAAAATGGGACAAAAATCATACCAATTTAGCAAAGATGAAGATGGTCGAACCAAGCTTCTTCCATTGCTAATCTTCTATTTTTGTAACACCCCAAACCCAGCCCAGACGTTACGGTCAAGTCTGACGTGTCACATTAACTTACGGTTGATTGTGTTCTTTGTTTATGGTAATCAGGGTGATTTTGTAAAAAAATGGTTAATTGTTGACTAAGAAAAGAACACCGATTAATTAAGTCTTTAGGTTATCCATTTGTTACGCTCGTTGTGTTTTGAAATCGTTTATTAATTTTGAACAAAACCCACACAGCCTGAATCCAACAGTTTAAATCAAGTATAAGTAAAACAATTAAGAAAACCATAAAATTTACGAGCGGCCTTATTACAACTTAAAAACCTTAAACAATTAAAGTAAGTAAAGGCTGGTAAAAAAACCTGAAGAGAACTGAATTTGCAGAACATGTAGCCACTCTGAATCCCTCACAGCTCAAAGTCCACTATGGTTGGGGATTTCCTGCATGGATGAAATTAAGGGGGGGTGAGTTTGGAAAACTCAGTGTGTAAAATAACCCAACCATAGTCCAAATCAGTTCAAACCACAGAAACAGATTAAGTTGGGCCTTAGCCCTGTACAAAATTCAGAATGAAGCCCATAGGCCCATAACAGATATAGAATAGAAATATCATGTATGTAGAAAACCCAACCCATATCCATTCGTATACACCCCCGTACCAACCTTACACCATGTGGGGAGACAACCCGACCCACCCATCCGCTACACACCACAGAATTTGCAGCATGGCTGCCAGAACAGATATTGTGCCAGAGTCATCAGATACAGATATTGCGGCAGAGCCACCAGAATAGATATTTGTGGCATAGCCACCAGAACGCTTCCTCCATCAATATAACCCATATCCCATGCAATAGATATACAAGTCATGCCATACAACATACAGAATCAGAATATCATGCATTCTAGTCAAAATTAACCCTAGGGGTATAACGGTCAGTTTGCACCTAGGGGTATAATGGTAATTTTTATACTTTAGGGGTATTTTAGTAAATTTACTATTTTAAGGTTTTCATGCATATTACAGCCATTACCGTATTAACAGAAACACTTACCGAGCATTTTTACTGAATTGGGCCCTTTGGCCCATTAACCCGATTTCGGCCCATTAAGCCCAAATATACCGAAGTGCACGAAATTGCGCACTCTGCAAGCTTACCACTTGAGATTATCGAGATTAACAAACAACTACCTCACGAGCGCTCGCACATTCATAAGTCCACAAAATGTCGGCTCTTCAGCTTTTTGGCTTTTCAGCTTTTGCCGATCTAGTCTATAAGTGGGTGTCATTTACACACCTGATCTGTAACGATACGTTGGTGAGATCCACACACAAGCTGCCTACAATCAAGTTACTAATACGTCAGACTACATATCAAAAACAAAATACGTACTAATCTCCTTACCATACTCGACCAACATTGCCTTAGTTCCTAAAGTTCTTACCTTTCTGTCGAAATATGGACTAGATCTAGATGTCCACCAGTGTTAGCCTTCAAAGCCCTTTGCTGAATGTCCCCCTTGTCCACTCTAGCACACACAAAACCAAAAGAAAGAGGCCAATATGCCCTTAGTTCAAACGTTAGCCACCCTTAACGGGTTTTGGCTTTACCTTAAAGCATAAGTAACTAACGAAAGTTATTCGAATACTTACCAATCGTTGTTCTGCCCAAAAGAGTGTTCCTATCTATGATATTAATCCTGATCTACTATGGTTATGAGAAGAAACAGGTTCAAGTAGCCAAAGATTCGGCTTCCTATACCACAGGTATGAATGTTTCGGCTTCTTAAAGAAAAAGGGAAAGAGGTTCGACTATAGTAAGATTCGTCCTCCTAGATGTGAGGGGAATAAATAAAGAGAAGAAGAGAAGGAAAGGGATGATAGATTCGGCCAATTGAGGAACAATGGAGAAAAGAAAGTGTTGAAAGTGAAAAAATAGAGGGGATTATAGGTTCGGCTATGGGGAAAAGGAAAAGATGGAAGAAAGAAAGGTGAGAAGGGAAAGTAGTATTCGGTTATGGCAAGGGAAAATGGCATAGAGAGTTATGAGGTGTTCCAAGTTTCGGATACTAGCAAAATGGAAGGGAAAAGAGAAAAACCCTAAGCACAATACCTTATTTCGGCAAGCCAAAAGAAAACTAAACCAAAACCCTAAAGGAAAAGCTATAAAGAAACGGCACAAAACTTCCCTAATGCTGAAATTGCTACTTCAGAGACCTAGCGGATTTGCCTATACTAGAGACCCTTGACCGGCCAACTCTTGCTCCTCAAGAGTCCAACATTTGGTCAACACCAAGCTCCTTGATCAGCTCCTAAATTTCCTCCCTTGTCTCTCCCTTACTCAATCCCCTGAACAGCTCAAACTCCTCCTAACAGAGTTCCACCTATGTTCTAATACCCACCTTTCCTGTTCAAAAAAATAAATACCCTAATTAACTTACCTTGCGACTTGAACCTTGGCTCCCCTTAAACATCCACACACCACTCTTCAAACACCTATGTGGCGTCACATGCCACTTTACCACAGATCTTCTTGTGGCTTATTTTACCACCTTTATTTTAAAAGCCCATAACGCCAGAACCCTCTCTCTCTAAAATTAAAAATTTTGAAATTGCCTCGGGTTAAATTTACTCTTGGGCCTTCCAAAGGCCCACTAACTTACTCAGACCTACATTGTACAGTCAAAACATGTAAATTCTAAAATTCATCAAAAATCACAGAAATCCCGAAAATCGCAAAAATTGGGGCGTTACAACTCTACCCTCCTTAAAGAAATTTCGTCCTCAAAATTTACCTGATCCAAACAAATGAGGGTATTGTTGACGCATCGCCTCTTCTGGTTCCCAAGTAGCTTCCTCTCTGCCATGATTACGCCAGAGTACCTTTACTAATGGAACTGACTTCCTTCTTAGAACCTTAACATCTCGATCCAATATCTGCACAGGCTCTTCCTTGAAAGTCAAATCAGGCTGCACTCCAATCTCTGCAACCGGCACGACATGGGTAGGATCAGAACAATATTGCCTTAGCATGGAGACGTGAAAAATATCGTGAATCCTGTCTAACTCCGGAGGTAATCCCAATTGGTAAGCCACTGGACCTACTCACTTAAGAACCCGATAAGGCTCGATGAACCACGGACTCAACTTGCGCTTCTTACCAAACCTTAATATCTTCTTCCAAGGAGAAACCTTCAAGAGGACCATATCACCCACTGAGTACTCAATCTCCTTACGCTTCAAATCTGCATACGACTTTTGCCTATCAGATGCTTCTTTTAACCGATCTCTGATTATCCTGACCTTATCTTTCATATTCGCTACCAACTCAGGTCCAAGAACCTGTAATTCCCCCAATTCAGTCCAACAATTAGGTGTACGACACCTACGTCCATACAGCGCTTCATATGGTGCCATTCGGATACTCGCCTGATAACTATTATTATATGCAAACTCTGCCAACGGCAAGTAATCTTCCCAACTACCTCGGAAGTCAATAACGCATCCCCTCAACATGTCTTCCAAAATCTGAATAACCCTTTCCGACAGACCATCAGTCTGAGGATGAAAAGCCGTGTAAAGTTCAATCGTGTTCCCAATGCCTCATGCAACTTTTGCCAAAATCGAGATGTGAACCTAGGATCCCGGTCAAAAATAATCGATACTGGCACTCCATAAAGTCGCACAATCTCCACCACGTATAATTTGGCTAGCTTTTGAAGTGAATAATCAGTGCGGACAGGTATGAAATGAGCAGATTTGGTCAACCTATCCACAAGTACCCAAATCGAGTCCTTCTTCGTCGGTGTCAAGGGTAGCCCACTCACAAAGTCCATGGTTACCCTCTCCCACTTCCAAAGTGGTATCTTCACTGGCTGTAAAAGTCCGGAAGGTAGTTGATGCTCTGCTTTCACTTGCTAGCATGTCAGACATTTCCCCACAAACTCTGTTACTTCTCGTTTAAGCCCAGGCCACCAATACAATTCTCACAAGTCGCGATATAACTTATTCCCTCCAGGATGCATAGCACAAAGTCCTCCATGAGCTTCTTTCAGTATTGACTACCTTAAGTTAGCGTCCTTCGGAATGAAAACTTTTCCTCGGAAACACAGAACTCCTTCACTATTCAACCCAAACTCAGAAGTTTCCCCTTTCTTAACTTGCTGGAATCGAGAAACTAAAGACTCATCCTTGAACTACTTTTCCCTAATATGATCCACCCAGGTTGGCCTTATTTGTAACTCAGCCAACAAACTACCATCATCATACAAACTCAGACGAGCAAACATTACTCTTAGATCAGATACAGCTCTACGGCTTAGGGCATCGGCTACCACATTAGCCTTGCCTGGGTGACACTCAATCGAACAGTCATAATCCTTAAGCAACTCTATCCATCTTTGTTGCCTAAGGTTCAGCACCTTCTGAGTAAACAAGTACTTAAGACTCTTATGATCCGTGTATATGACACTCCTTTCTTCGTACAAGTAGTGTCTCTAAATCTTAAGTGCAAAGATTACTGTTACCAATTCTAAATTATGAGTAGGATAGTTTACTTCGTGAGGCTTAAGCTATCGCGATGCATAAGCGACCACCCTACCCTCTTGCATCAAACACAGTCCAAACCCACATGTGATGCGTCACTGTACACAGTAAAATCCTTCCCAGACTCTGACTGAATTAATATAGGTGCCTCAGTCAGAACTTTCTTCAATTTCTCAAAAGCTTCCTGCTGCTTCTCGGTCCAAACAAATGGTGCTCCTTTCCTTATAAGCTTTGCCAATGGTGCTGCCAACACAGAAAAACCTTCCACAAACCTTCTGTAATACCCTGCCAAACCCAGGAAACTCTGAATTTTCGAAACCGACCTAGGTGGCTTCCACTCTAGACTTGCTTCAATCTTTCGATGGTCCACCTTGATCCCCTCAGCAGAGATAACATGACCTAAGAAGGTTACCTCCCTCAACCAGAATTCACACTTACTGAATTTCGCATAAATTTCCTTCTCCATCAGCACTTGCAGCACAATGTGGAGATGTTCAACATGCTTCTCTTCAGTTTTGGAATATACCAGAATATCATCAATAAAAATGACTACGAATCAATCTAAAAATGGTTGGAATACATGATTCATTAGGTCCATGAATGCTGCAGGAGCGTTCGTCAGTCCAAATGGCATAACCAGAAACTCGTAATGACCATACCGAGTCCTAAATGTCGTCTTATGAATATCTACTTCCTTGACCCTTAATTGATGGTATCAAGATCGAAGATCGATCTTGGAGAATACCGAAGCTCTTCTAAGTTGGTCAAACAGGTCGTCGATTCTTGGCAGAGGGTACTTATTCTTAATCGTCAGTTTGTTCAACTGCCGATAATCAATGCACAGCTGCATCATCCCATCCTTCTTTTTCACAAACAACACTGGTGCTTCCCACGGAGACACACTCGGCCTAATAAAGCCTCTATCCAACAACTCTTGAATCTGTGCTTTCAGCTTCACTAACTCCTTCGGTGCCATCCTGTATGGTGCGATAGACACTGGTGCCGTTCCAGGCAAAAAGTCGATTCCAAACAAGACTTCTCGGTTCGGAGGCAATCCCGGAAGCTCCTCTGGAAAAACATCTTGGAATTCCTTAACGGTTCTAACCTTATCCACCGTTAGACCCTCAGTCTCCGACTAACTTACAAATGCCAAGTAAGCCTCACAACCCTTATGAATCCACTTCTCGGCTCTCAATGCCGACACCACATTGGACAAATAATCCCTTCGCTCACCTATCACCATAACCTCCTCACCCTCCACGGTCTTTAACACCATTCGCTTAGCAGCACAATCCAGAGTTGCCCTATGCTTAACAAGCCAGTCTATTCCCAGAATGAGGTCGAATGCTCTGAACGGTAACTCCATCAAGTCTCTAGAGAAAATCTTACTTTGAGTTTCTAAAGGCACGTCTCTGTACAGTTTGTCTACCCTAACCGAGTGGCCCAAATGACTTAGTACCGATACCCCACTCACAGTCTCCTCAGAATGCACACCCATCGACCCAGATATGGCACATACAACATACGAATGAGTAGATCCAATATCTATCAAAGCAGTGTACGGCATGCTAGAAATCAAGAACGTACCAGTTATGACGTCGGGTGCATCACCCTCCTCTCGACGACGAGCTGCATACACCAACGCTGGCTGACGAGCCTCAGTATTTTTGGTACCCCTGCCAGGTGCTCCTCGACCTCGACCATTTCCATTACCGCCCCTACCTTGTCCACATCCTCTCGATGGTTGTGGTCCACTTCTCACTGGTTAAGCAACCCTCTGTTCTGTAACTTGAACCTGATCTTTTTTCTGAGGACAGTCCTTGACTTTATGCTCCACAGATCCGCACCAGAAATAAGCACCAGAACGTCTCCTACACTCTCTCAGATGTACCTTACCACAGTCTCCACAAACTTGCGGTCTAACAACATTCATCAAAACTGCTCGAACTGGCTCTTCCACTCTTGCTCTTTTAACATTCCTATTTACACCACCCGAAGGTCCTGAATCCCTTCAAAAACGGTTTCGATCCTTCTCACGATTCTGTCTTTCAGTACGCTTCACCTCCTCAGCTATCTTAGCTTTCTCCACCGAAGCAGCAAAGTCACGCTCCCTTTGTGGAGCAATCAGCACCCTAAGTTCATCTCTAAGACCATCCTCAAAGCGCACACTATGTTCATACTCTGTAGCGACTATCCCAACGGCATACCGGCTCAACCTCAAAAACTCAGCCTCGTACTCAACAACTGTCTTACCCCTTGAACCAGATTCAAAAATTCTTTCCTGCGGGCGTCCACATAACTCGCCCCAACATATTTTCCCTTCAAGGCCGTCTTAAACAGCTCCCAAGTCACCCTCTCAGTTGGGGTCCAATCTCTCACAGTGAGCCACCACTGATAAGCCTCATCTCGTAGCAATGATATGGCTCCCTTCAGCTTCTGCTCTACGGAACAGACAAATCATCCATAATTCGTTCTGTGGCTTCTAACCAATATTCAGCCACATTCGGGGCTACACCAGATACGCCTCTAAAGATCTTCGCTTCATTAGCCCGGAGTCGCTCAGAAATAGATCCTCGAATTTCGTTACCCGTACTTGCCCAGGCAACCCTTTCTAAAACACGAAGCATTGCCTAAGATAGAGCGTCATCCCCAGCACCTCGATCATGAGACTCCACTTCTGTTGCCGGTGGTACTGGTGCATCTGCCACCGGCATATGTCATAAAGACGAAGATCCAGCCCGTGCACTACCTCGGCCACGTTCACGGCCTCTTTCACAAGCTGCTCTCGTACTCATATCGTATTATCTGATTACAAATTTTATTCATCAATTAAATATTTTAGTGTTTATTACAGATGTTTTATGAACAGATAGTAATTTAGAGTTTGTTTTTCGCAGAATCGTAACTTAACTACAGTCTCAGTCTACTTATCAAAATTCCTACATTTTCAGTATCACCCTAACCAGAGTATCATAATAGGGTTTCAGTACAGGCATATAGCTGATAATTTAGAAACATTCAGAAAAATTCAGACTGAAACTTATAGACTTGGGCCGGAGATTCGGTGTGCCACCTTCTCAGAATCCAAATTTTAGAAAACCGGATTTGCAATCTTTGAAATCATTTATTATAGAAAGAAAATTAAAAAAAAACAAATTCCCCAAAGCGATTTTTGAAAATCTTTGTTTTATTTATTTATTTATTTATTTTAAATTTTCGAAAACTTTTGTTTGTGTGTTTGTATTTTTTGTTCTTTTTTTGAGACCTAGTCCACAGCCGAGTTGTTGCAACTTGACTCTGATACCACTAAATGTAACACCCCAAACCCGGCCCAGACGTCACGGCCAAGTCTGATGTGTCAAATTGACTTACGGTTGATTGTGTTTTTTGTTTATGGTAATCAGAGTGATTTTGTAAAACAATGGTTAATTGTTGACTAAGAAAAGAACACCGATTAATTAAGTCTTTAGGTTATCCATTTGTTATGCTCGTTGTGTTTTGAAATCGTTTATTAATTTTGAACAAAACCCACATAGCCTGAATCCAACAGTTTAAATCGAGTATAAGTAAAGCAATTAAGAAAACCATAAAATTTACAAGCGGCCTTATTACAACTTAAAAACCTTAAACAATTAAAGTAAGTAAAGGCCGGTCAAAAAACCTGAAGAGAACTGAATTTGCAGAACATGTTGCCACTCCGAATCCCTCACAGCTCCAAGTCCACTATGGTTGGGGATTTCCTGCATGGATGAAATTAAGGGGGGTGAGTTTGGAAAACTCAGTGTGTAAAATAACCCAACCATAGTCCAAATCAGTTCAAACCACAGAAACAGATTAAGTTGGGCCTTAGCCCTATACAAAATTCAAAATGAAGCCCATAGGCCCATAACAGGTACAAAATAGAAATATCATGTATGTAGAAAACCCAACCCATATCCATTTGTATACAACGTACAGAATCAGAATATCATTCATTCCAGTCAAAATTAACCCTAGGGGTATAACGGTCACTTTGCATCTAGGGGTATAATGGTAATTTTCATACTTTAAGGGTATTTTAGTAAATTTACTATTTTAGTGTTTTCATGCATATTACAGCCTTACCATATTAACAGAAACACTTACTGAGCATTTTTACCGAATTGGGCCCGTTGGCCCATTAACTCGATTTCGGCTCATTAAGCCCAAATATACCAAAGTGCACGAAATTGTGTACTCTACAAGCTTACCGCTTGAGATTACCAGGATTAACAAACAACTACCTCACGAGCACTCGCACGCTCATAAGTCCACAAAATATTGGCTCTTCGGTGTTTTGGCTTTTCAGCTTTTGCCAACCTAGTCTATAAGTGGGTGTCGTTTACACACCTGATCTGTAACGATACGTTGGCAAGATTCACACACGAGCTACCTACAATCGAGTTACTAATACGTCAGACTACATATCAAAAACAAAATACGTACTAATCTCCTTACCATACTCGGCCAAAATTGCCTTAGTTTCTAAAGTTCTTACCTTTCTGCCGAAATATGGACTAGATCTAGATGTCCAATAGTGTTAGCCTTCAAAGCCCTTTGCTGAATGTCCCCCTTGTCCACTCTAGCGCACACAAAACAAAAAGAAAGAGGCCAATATGCCTTTAGTCCAAACGTTAGCCACCCTTAAGGGGTTTCGGCTTTACCTTAAAGTATAAGTAACTAACGAAAGTTGTTCGAATATTTACCAATCATTGTTCTGTCCAAAAGAGTGTTCATATCTATGATATTAATCCCGATCTACCGTGGTTACGAGAAGAAACAGGTTCAAGTAGCCAAAGATTCGACTTCCTATACCACAGGTATGAAGGTTTCGGCTTCTTAAAGAAAAAGGAAAAGAGGTTCGACTATAGTAAGATTCGGCCTCCTAGATGTGAGGGGAATAAATGAAGAGAAGAAGAGAAGAAGAGAAGGAAAGGGATGATAGATTCGGCCAATTGAGGAACAATGGAGAAAAGAAATTGTTGAAAGTGACAAAAGAGAGGGGAGTATAGGTTCGACAATAGGGAAAAGAAAAAGATGGAAGAAAGAAAGGTGAGAAGGGAAAGTAGTATTCGGTTATGGCAAGGGAAAATGGCACAGAGAGTTATGAGGTGTTCCAAGTTTCGGATACTAGCAAAATGGAAGGGAAAAGAGAAAAACCCTAAGCACAATACCTTATTTCGGCAAGCCAAAAGAAAACTAAACCAAAACCCTAAAGAAAAAGCTATAAAAAAACGGCACAAAACTTCCCTAATGCTGAAACTGCTACTTCAAAGACCTAGCCAAATTTGTCTACACTAGAGACCCTTAGTCGGCCAACTCTTGCTCCTCAAGAGTCCAACATTCGGCCAACACCAAGCTCTTTGATCAGCTCCTAAATTTCCTCCCTTATCTCTCCCTTACTCAATCCCCTGAACAGCTCAAACTCCTCCTAACAGAGTTCCACCTATGTTCCAATACCTACCTTTCCTGTTCACAAAAATAAATACCCTAATTAACTTACCTTGCGACTTGAACCTTGGCTCCCCCTAAACATCTATACGCCACTCCCCAAACACCTATGTGGCGTCACATGCCACTTTACCGTAGATCTTCTTGTGGCTTATTTTACCACTTTTATTTTAAAAGCCCATAACTCCAGAACCCTTTCTCTCTAAAATTGAAAATTTTGAAATTGCCTCGGGTTAAATTTACTCTTGGGCCTTCCAAAGGCCCACTAACATACTCAGACCTACATTGTACAGTCAAAACACGAAAATTCTAAAATTCATCAAAAATCATAGAAATCCTGAAAATTGGGGCGTTACAATTTTAGTTTCGGTTGAAACAAGTAAAAGATGATGACTTTTTCATTTGTTTCATTTATTATTAACTTTATTTACTAATTACTGATTTAACCTTTAAAAACATTAATATTTACACAATTTCCAAGCCATGTACATCCACTATCAAGAAATGGTCTAATTACCATATAATGACTTCCACTTTAAAGTTCTATAGCTATTTAATACCTTTAGTTAATAGAACTCAACTTTTGCACTTTACGCAATTTAGTCATTTTTATCAAATTAACCATATATATGGTATTTCTATCATACTTTAGGCAATAAAAAATAATAATAATAAATTTTTTGACTTCAGAGTTGTGGTCCTGAAACCACTATATTGATTTTACTGAAAATAGGTTGTTACAATATTTTCTTCTCCTCTTTGGATCAACTGATTGTCGTTCAACATCAACTAATAGGACTATAGCTCCTCCATAAGTTGTGTAAGAGTCAAATGCTTGTTCCCAAGGTTATAAGTGACCTAGAAACCAGCAAAATCTTTACACAAACTTCTAAACACTGTCTCTATTAGGGTGTTCTGGTCCAAATTAGCCTTATTATCTGTGGCCACAGCAAAGTAACCCATAAGAATGATCATATGGTCTTTGGCCAAATTGTTAGGCTTTTTTTGGGCATTCATCAAGCTAATTATGGCAGACTGTCAAGCAAAAGTAGCTTGGCCTCTTAACATACCTTTTAGCTTATCTAGAATTGCTTTAGCAATCGTACAGTTGTCAAGTTGCTTATACAGAGTGTTGGTCACGCTTGCCAGCTTTAGCAACGAGCTATCTCATCAAACCCTTCCCAACGTTTTGTAGCCTTAGCTTGACTAACTGGAGTGCACTTATTATTAAGAACTGTTTTATGTTTCACACAGCTGAGAACAATTATCAGGTTCCTTTTCCATTCCTTATATTTATTTTCATTTAGTTTGTTTTCAGTGAGTATGTTTAATAAAAGAGTAGGTGTCATTTTCCAAATGAAAATAAAATATTCATATATTAATATATTTGTATAAGAAAATGTTTGAAAAAATAATCCACATTGTCATGTCTTTACAAGGGACTGTTGATAGAGGTTATAGGTCTTGTTTAGGGAGCTTCTCCAACTCAATATTAAGAACATGAAAGGTTTTTAATTTTCAATTACAATCATGAATAATTAATATATGTATGATAAGTACATGTGACATTCTTTCCTAAATTATATGCCATGCTTATCTCATATATGCATGACATGCTATAGCGATTTTATAATATTCACATTCATTTATTCATAAAATCAACTATTTTTGGTTCTCTACAGTTTTTCTTTTAGGGGAAAAAATCGAAGATGTAAATGTGAACCATGCACCAGGTAGGGTCCCAAGAAAGGGAGGTGAGTCATATTTGACCATTTAAAAACCAATCATTTCCTTGCTAGAGTCAATCATAGACATGCACCTTGTCATTACCACACTTCTGACAGTAGTCGAATAACCTAAATAAGTGAATGGAACAATACATGTATTTTCTCATTACCATATTTATTATCTTTAATCGGTCAACTGTAGAACATTTGATACATATATATCACAATTATATATTTAACAATTATTAAATAGATATATAAAGAGACGAGTAGTTAAAATAAACTTGTCAGCCAAGGTTTCCATGGTTCTATTTCTAGAAAATAAATGAAAACCCAAAACATACATTGTTTTTCACCACAAGGCATTCCTTGTGTCTTCAACCTCTATCACTCCATCTTCTCCTCTTCATGGACTCATTTTTGGAAAAATCATATTTAAGTCCTATGTCTGTTTTTGGCTCTGTCATGCCCCGATTTATGTTTTATTATCGTTAGTGTAGCTCTCCTTGAGACCCAAGTTAGAATCCTCTTGGATATTTTTTTAATGAAATTTAACATCCATTAGTCAACATTCCTTTTTCGCTTAAATGAGTTGTCAAAACTTAAAGATTCTTTCTTCGCTTTTCCTGCCTCATTCGTTCCTTATTTTCTCCTCTTTCTAGTCCATTATCCCTTCCTTTTCCTTTCTTCTCCCTTATTTCCCTCACTTGCCCTTTTTCTTCCTTTTGACTTGTTAATGCCCCCTAACACCATAGAAAAGCTCAAATCTCATTTTTTTTTCATCTTTCTCTCCTTTCTTTCTTTTTCACTCTTAACCATCACCTTTTGTCGCCCTATTTGCTACTCCCTTGAGTTTGTGCCACCATCCCCTCTACCATACAACACCTTGCCACTGCCCTTCAACCCTTATCTTTGTCTATTGTTGCCACCTTACACCACCATTTCCATCGTCCCTTATTCTTTTTCCACTCTCCATATCTTCTCATTCTCTCCTTTTTCTTTCCTCCCTTACTGCCATTCTTTTTGCACTATTATCATCGCATCGCCACTGTGTTGTCGCCGCACCACCATCACCATTTTTATTCTTTTCTCCCTTTTTTTTCCCTTTTGGTTGTGGCTAAATTTCCTATAATTATTCTTCTTTTTTCGTTTTGATGTTTTATATATATCTACTCATCTTTTCTCCATTTTTTCCTCCATAGCCGTTATTCCTTCATCAACTTAAGATCTCCGTTGAGTCCTCATTCTGATCTATTTCAGTGAAGAGTAAGTGATCAAGTTTGGATCACATTACTTGTTCTATTCAAGTTCACAATTTGTACTATCAAACATAATGTACAAAATTACGATATAATTACATTTTGTGAACCAAATATGTCTAGAAATTTACAATTCTTTGTGATTTCAAGAGACTGTAATTATTACCTTAATTTCATTCAGTTATTCTGTGTTGTCAAATTAAACCCTTAATTAAGCAAGCTTTTATATGGAAATTAATTAAGATGAAATTTTATGGGCTCCACTACCCTCACAGTCTGTGAATTAGGATTCACAAACAATCCTATCCTCCATTTTTTTAAGATTTAAGATATTTAATAAAACTAATTTAATATATTTTATAAAATTTTAAAATCCTAAATTCTAAATGCTAAATTATAATAATAAATTTATTTATAAACCCTCAATACTAAACTTTATAATTTTAATATTAAAATTAAAATTAACAAGATTAGTTTAGTATTTATATAAATTTTAAAAACCTCAATCCTAAATCTTAGACCCTAAGCCTTAAAATTTAGACCCAAAATCTTAAATCCTAAACTTCAAAACCTTATACACTAAAACAAATTTAATATATTGTCATATCCGATTTTCTTTAAAGTTTTGAAATTAAGAAAGATTTAGGAGTTAATTGAAAGAGATAGTAAGTCGGCGGAATCTACTAAAAAATCAGGAAATTTTAGTGGTTGAATGGCAAATTGTTGGGATTCAATTTTGGTTCAGTTAAGTTGGAATCGACTGGTTGCTTAGTGGGAAACAAAATGATTATCGATGGATGGCTTAATTAGGGCTTTGGTGACCATGCACGAAGGTTTATATATATACGCTTAAGAAGCATTATTCTGCAGACAGAATTGTTCTCATTTCCCTTTGGTTGCTCTGAAGAAGAGAAAATTTAGGAAAACCCTACATGGGGTAGTGATCATAAGGTTTGAGTTTGGAAAGTAGAGAATCCAATGAACTGGTAAGTTTCTTAATCTCTTTATATTCGTGAATTTGATAAATAAAAAAGCAAGGATTTCTAAAATCTTTGAAAAGCTTCTACAAGATACTAAGTTCTAGGTTTTTAAAATTTGAATACCTTTAGTTTAATTAGTGTATGGTTTTCATGCTTAGCTATCAGGATAAAGGAGGCTCTGACATTTGGAAAAGCTAAGCTGGCAAAGACAAAGGATAGTAGATGAGCTTCTGTACTCAACTGTTTGACTGTTGCTCTAGTTTGTTTTGGTTGTTGTGTTGTTTGTTTCTTCTACATCGAGTTTATTTAAGTATGTTGACTACATATATAATCATTGTTGACTAGAAAGATTATGCTTGCATATGGTTGTATGATTGTATGAATGTTGCAAGTATGTTCTTTGAATGTATCACAAGGTTGTGTATCTCAGGATAACCAAAACTCAGATCCCATTTGAATTTAGTAGAAGTCATTATACAACCAGCTATGGCAGATTCCAGGTGAATCTAATTCAACCATTACATGACACAGACAAACTCTCATTTACTACTTTTTAGGTCACACATAGTTACAAACATGTTTATATTCAACATGGCAAATACCCTTCTTAACATACGGATACACATTTCTTTTCAGGAAATCCCTTGTAAGGCTTATTCAATTATATCATGGATCTTACTCAATCCTCTGACCTTGGACATATCATAACCTTCTCTCGTCAATAATTATTATAGAACTGTTAGAATTTATTCAGAGCTTACCATAAGGGAAGATAAGCACATTTTACCAGAAATGTGGCATCCCAAACTTGGTCGGGCTGGTCCGACCCAAATTTTGAGTGTCACATTAGCCACTGAAGTGACTCTCTGTCAAAACACCACAAAACACACCATTCAACCAATCACCTCACAAAATTATTCATTTAAATAAGTAAAGTCTTAAAGTCATGCTTTCGCTTCGCTACTTTGATTATCAGGTCATCAACATAATTCGTAAATTGAATTATTAACAAGCAAATTTTATAAAAGCTTCAATTGAACATTCATATAGGTGATAGCGTATTTAAAATGTTATATTTGAAAAGATTTTAGAAGTCGTTTTATTTAAAACCAAATTATTAGATCTAAATCATAATGTAGTAAAATGTTGGAAAACACCATTTCACAAGGTTGAAAATAGTATAGTAGAGTAATATGTATAAATCTTGTTTAAGAAGATTCATTAAAACATCATGTGTCTCTTCATAAAATCATCATCATTTAATTAGTTCAGAGGCCACTTACTATTTAAATAATTTGTCCAATTTTACATTCCATGCAAAATAAGTTCATGATTAATTTCCAAATCATACAAAATCCATATAATACTTGCCTCGATAGCCAGTATCACTTTGACCTACACTTACAAGTTAGTCAAACAATTACTCATAGCATTCATTAAGCAGTCACAATATATCATTCAATCATCATTCTGAAGTAGTAATAAAAGTTCCAAATTAAACTAATTAAAGAGTCCATAATGTCAAATTACAATCCAAAAATTATAACTAGTTCTAATTCTAAATCCCATAATTTGGTCCAACATTGCCTTCTTCAATTGGATTTGGGAACACATCAACACACCAAGGTATAGCCTCGTTATGGATCACTTGGATGACTCATTTTCCCCACCCCTTCACAAGCTAAATCACTGCAATGATATAAAAGAGTGGGTGAGATTATGAAAGCTCAGTGACTGCTAAAACATACTACAAATAAACACATTAGTTGGGTTAAAGGATGACATACTATAACGGTTCACATATTATTACAGTCTACACAAAATAGAAACTCACACGACTCCATATTTCTCATAAAAGAAGCAGTGCACATATAATAAGTAAATTGCATAAAATGGGTACATCACATAAATTATCAATTCGCATAAAACATCTGTCCATATAAAATAATAGTTCATTCCAACTAGTAGTTCATATCCCATAACAGTTCATACTCCATCATAACTCATAACTCTGTCACCACCTATTAATGGATTCTATCACTACACACTGGATAAACGAATCTCCTTATAATGCTTCACCTTTTTTCCTTAAAGAGCCCTATGCTATCTCTGATATAAGTGTAGCACGAATGCTTACACTCTCCTAACATACCACTATATCTACGATGAATAAAGCTATGTTCGACATTCCCTTATCTCTCAAATGTTATCTTCAGGCACAATGCCCATCGCAATAATGAGAGTGAGTACTCACAATCCTTTGGCATGCCAACTATATCCAATGGTTCTATAATGTCACAATGCCAAAACATCTGTTTAATATATTTACAATATTTAGTATAATAGGGCTTGCAATTAAGCAGATCTTACACATTATAACACAGTTCACAATTCACAATTTGCAATAGAGCATGGTTCGCAAATAATATAACTTTCATACAACATATATTACACATATAACACAGTTCACGTAACATTCATGACATAGCTCACATAAATCATTTTTCGCATATTTTATTTAGCATAGGGCACACAATAGCTTAGCTTACATACAGTACAACTCAAAATCTCACAATACATAGTTTGGAAAATTAATACAATTCTCAATATTAATATAGATAACCAAATTAACACAATTCGCCATAATAATATAATTCACCAAGTTAACATGGTTCACAATATGACATAGTACACAAATATAATTGGCTCACACTACAGTTGAGCTCACACTACAGTTGAGCTCACACCTAGCATTTTACGATAGTATAATTTTGCACTAATCAGAGCTTGCATTATCGTACAACTCATATTTCACATGGTTCATAATTAACCCTAGGGGTATAATGGTTATTTTTACCTAGGGGCAAAACAGTCATTTCCATATTATAAGGGTAATTCCGTAATCCTACCAAATTTTAGAGATTTTCCATGTTCATTATCAGTTACTAACTATTTGTTTGTTTTAACCGCGAATCTGGCCCATTTTTAACGAAACCGAGTTATTGGGCTAAAAACCCCTAATGGGCCCTACATAGCCGATTAGTCATCTAGGCCCATTTAGCATATATTCCATATTGGTGTTACCAATCTTACCGCGCAATTTAACAGGTTTTCAGTTTCTACCAATTTTTACCCAAATGGGCCCAAAAGCCCATTGGGCCCGATTTTAGCCCCTCGAGGCCCAACTTACCGTGAATGCCAAAAAATCCCGTTCTTACCGTTTCCATTGTTCCCTATCATCATCTCATTGATTCTAACTAACTAGTGAGCATTCGCTTGCTCACAAGTCCTCGAAACGCCCGAATCTCGGCATTTCGGCTTTTCGGCATTTATCGCTTTAAGCTTAAGAAAGGGGGTTCGTTACACACCTGTTTGGCGATATTCCTTGACGAGATCTCCTACACGATTTCTCATATAATCCATCATTAATAATCAGCTTCTCATAATTGAACTAAACCAAAAATCATCTAGTATTAATACTTACACATTCGGCCACCATCCATAATGGCCTTAGAATCCATACCTTTGCCGAGATTGATGACTAGATCTAGCCACTCCGGTGACCCAAGCTAATCCAAGTCGACACTATGCCTTGCTGCTCCTCCACTATAGAAACCATAAAAATATTAAAAAAAAAGAACCCCATAAGGCCTATACCCATATTCGGCCACCAAGTCACCCAAGGGTGCTGTGCTTTCGGCTTTTGGATCACTGAAGAAAAAATGGTTATGGACCAAAAAGGGTGTTGACAAAAGAGTTGAAAGGCTTTTGACATAACATGAATCTGCTAAAAGAAAAAAAAAGAACAAGTGTATACCTTTATAGAGAAATCGACTTCCCTTGCCTCCTTCGGGATTTAGCTTGTTGCTATAGGGCTAGTAATGAAAAGAAGAATGAGTTCGGCTTTTACTATAAATGAAAGAGAGGAAGGATGGGGGGTAAAGAGTTTATGGACGAAATAGTGGAAGAGAAAAGAGAGGGATTTGCTTAAGAAAAATCGGCACAAGTGGGAAGAAGAAAGAAAACAAAAGAGGAAAATGCCACCCTAAAACCCAATAGCCGAATTTACACTAACCTTCCCCCTTGGCCGGCCATCACTTCCCCCATTTCAAATCTCCTAAAATCTCTCCTAGATACGCTCCCCCTTATCTCTCCATCATCCCTAAAATCTCTCCCCTCATCACTCCTTAATCCATGCACTTGACTAATTCAAACTCCTCCAACAGAATCCACCTAGGTTCCAACACTTACCCTTCCTGCTCATAAAAATAAATAACCCTATTTGCCAACACAGGGAATCGATCCCATGTCTTCCCCTATGCTCCACACGCCACCCTTTTAGGAGCTTAGTGGCGTCACCCTTGCCACTTTACTAAAGCTCTTTTTGTGATACATTTCTCCCACAACTTTACATAAGGTCACCTAGCCGAACCCCTAACTCTTAAGTCCGGAATTTGAAAATTTCTACCGGATTTTGGCCAACACATGGGCCTTCCATAAGCCCATTTACATACTCAAATTATGAATTTCACAACCACATACCAAATTTTAGAAACTCTACTAAAATATCGAGAATCGCGAAAAAAAACCCGAAAATCAGGATGTTACAAGGTTTACATGCAATGAGGTTTATCAAGGTCATTTAAAAGTATAATTAGGCCATATATAATACTAAAACCTATAAGTGTGTATGGATGTTAGAGGGTGACCAAAGGCTTGAAAAATAGTCTAATAGGGTCCACACGGGTAGACACACGGGCATGTGTTAAGGCTGTGTGTGACACACGAATAGCCCTATGGGCATGTGGTATGGCCATGTGTCCCCTGCACCTAAAATTTTTAAGTCAGAATGCATGGTAGTAAACACACGAGCAGAGACACGGCCGTGTATCTTAACCGTGTGGTGGACACAGCCTAGCACACGGGCGTGTGTCTTAGACGTGTGCCCTTAAACACATGCTGACGTCATAAACAAAATGCTCGAGTTTTTGGACACAAGCGACCACACGAGCGTATCTAGGCTGTGTGAAGGACACGGGCCAGGGACACAGGCGTGTGCTCAGCCGTGTGAAAACCCCTATAGGTTCGAAGTAAAAAATAAATTCAATTAATTCCACACGGGTAGGGGGCACAAGCGTGTCCCGAGGCACACGGGCGTGTGCATTGTCTCTACACTGGTGTGTGAGACATTAACCTAGAAATTTTCTTAAATTTTCTTTAGGACCTCAGTTTTGTCCCGGACCATTCTCAATGTATGTTTAGGGCCTCGTAGGCCCATAATAGGGACACTAAGATGTGGTTTGATTGGTTTTAATTTGAAATGAAATTTCATAATCCGTGTTTTCCAAAAATGTCTAAGTACATGTAAGGTAACGCCTCGTACCCTATTCCGACGTCAAATACGGGTAAGGGGTGTTACATGCTATATGCTTATTATGGCTAAATAGATTTGTTGTTAAATGATTGAGTTTGGTTCATTGGTATGCTAGAAGATCTATATGATACAATGCATGTTAATGGTAGCCATATTGAAGCTTGTAGAATGTGAGTTTGGTATAATTTGGTTGGGGTAAAATATGATGTTGTAAGTATGTTAAGAGTTGATTGAAATGACATGATTTAGCGTTTATTGTAGATGTTTTGGTTGTCTAAATATGCAATGATTTATGCCATTAAATTTGTGGATGTGTGTGTGTGCAAATAAGGGTGACAAATGGCTTGGTAAATAGCCTTTATTTTGTCCACACGGGTAGACACACGGGCGTATGTCTAGGCTGTGTATGACACACGGCTTGTCCCATGGGCATATGTTTTGGCCGTGTGTCTCCTGCACCTAAATTCTAAGAAACAGAATGCTCAGGATTGGGCACACGGGTAGAGACACGAGCGTGTGTCTTAGCCGTGTGAGGGACACGGCCTGAAGCACGGGCGTGTTTCCTGGATGTGTGAAGTCTGCACCTATTTATGAAAATTAAATTAATCAAACGGCCGAGCACACGGGCATATGGCTTGGCCGTGTGACTTTAATTTATCCATGCCTTACAAGTTAGAGAGTTACACGAGTTAGGGACACGGGCGTGTGTGACCACACGGCTTGCCCGCACGGGCGTGTCCCAAACCACACAGGCGTGTTACCCCTATAGTTTAATCCTAGTTTAATCCCGGACCACTTTCAATGCATGTTTTGGGCCTCATAGGCTCATATTAGGGACTTTATGACTGAAAGCAAATGGTTTTAATTTGATTGAAATTTATGACTCAGAATTGTATGATTGTTTACGATGTAAGTCTGGTAATGCCTCGTAACATTGTTCTGACGTCGAATACGAGTGAGGGGTGTTACATGAATCTTAAGAAACCCTTAGTTTAATATGATCAGTAAAATGCATGTTTTGCTAAGTAAAAGATTCTGAAATGACTTAATTTGGTTTCTAAACTCATGAAAGATCTATTTGTCATACAATAATTTCTGAAAATTGTTAAGATGATAAAAATAAGCTAAGTTGAATGATGTAATTATCCTAGCCTATTCATGTTATTGATTGTTGAAGTTTGAGTTTTTGCTAAAGTCATTCATACATTTCATTTCATAAATTGTATTTAGTTTAAATTGCATTAGGGATCAATCTTACATCTAGATAATTTAATTTAGTTAATCACCCATCACTCAAGATATTGTGTTTTTGTCATCAAATTGTTAACTTTAATTTTACAATATATTGATTAACATACACAGTCCCTGTAGAGACGATAAATCTTTTACTTACTACTTGATAACGACTATGTACACTTACACAAACCAGGCGTTACAACGATTACCTAAAGGGGTTCTCTGCATGTCCCGGGACGATAATGGGAAAACCTCATGAAATGTGAATCTAGGCAAATTCATATCGTTTGTTGGAGTTTGAGTTTTTGCTAAAGTCATTCATACATTTCATTTCAAATTGCATTAGGGATCAATCTTACATCTAGATAATTTAATTTAGTTAATCACCCATCACTCAAGATATTGTGTTTTTGTCATCAAATTGTTAACTTTAATTTTGCAATATATTGATTAACATACACAGTCCCTGTGGAGACGATGAATCTTTTACTTACTACTTGATAACGACTATGTACACTTACACAAACCAGGCGTTACAACGATTACCTAAAGGGGTTCTCTGCATGTCCCGGGACGATAATGGGAAAACCTCATGAAATGTGAATCTAGGCAAATTCATATCGTAAACACGCTAGGAATTGTTACATAGGATTTTGATGTACATGATATGTATGATATGCACATGAGATGTATGATACGCACATGATATATATATGATATGCACATGATGAATTCATAAATACATTGGGTCGGGTTTTTTTATATGGATGGAGGAAGTGCAAAAAGGGCTTATGCCCCAGTTATGATAAAGGGCTTATGCCCCAGGTTACCGAAAAGGGCTTATGCCCCAGTTATTAAAAAGAGGCAAGGCCTCCAGTTATATGATAAAGCAGCTATGCTACCAGTGGAGAGTTTTGGCTGGGTGGGTTGAGTTATTCCCCACATGGAGAGCTTGGTTGGTACGGATGGAGAGTAGCGAATGGTGGGTCGAGTAGTCTCCCCAAATGGGCTTGCATTCATTCTTTCATTAACATTACATGTGATATTGAAATGGGCTTATGGGCCATACCGTTTACAGTAAAGGCTTCGGCCCAGTAATATGAATTATGAAAAGGGCTACAGCTCAGTACATGTTGAGATTGGATTTGGGCTTAGGCCCAACAGTCATATTGTTTTGGGCTCACGAAAGGGCTTGTTGCACACTAAGTTTCCAAGCTCACCCCCTTCCTTAACCTTGCAGTGAGAGCCTTGATGTGGGGACTTGGGCGGAGGGGATTCAGAGTAGCCACAGTGATCGCTTTGGACTTTTAAATAAGCGTTGGTTTTCATTAAATTTCCTTTGATTACTATTTATTTTGGGGTTGTAATAAGGCCATTTTAACTTTCCTTTTATTTCTTTTTGGGATTATTTTAATTTTAATAACTTTAAACCTGATTGATAATTATTCAAATGGGCTAGACTTAGGACGAGTTTTCAAAACGATACTTGTTTTCAAAATATCTCAACGCCACGATTAATCGATTTATCAAAGGCGTTCACTTAAAAAATTTTAAACTCAATATAACAAAGTGTGGCTATGGTTGTGGGCATGTCTAGGATTGGATCCAATCAAAGAGCTTGGTACTTAAGCAGCCATCATGGCTCACCTCCTCTGTCTCGGATACCTACCTAGTGCCCAACTACCATACACTTTGTTAACTCAACAAAATATATGGTTTTTAAAACACTAAAATGAACGTGGGTTTTCAACTCCAATGTGGCACATCAGATTCGGCCATAACGTCTGGGCCGGGTTTGAGGTGTTACATTTAGTGGTATCAGAGCCCGGTTGCAACAACTCGGCTGTGGATCAGGTCCGAAATTTTTTTTGAAGGGTTAAAATCAAGAGTTTCAAAATAAGGGTGTTTTCAAATAAAATTTTTTTTTCTATTTTCTATGACTAAAAATATGGTTTTTGAGTTTTAAATGGATTGGAGAAAGAAGTGGCGCACTGAATCCCCGGCACCAAGTCTGTAAGTATACTCTTTTTACGTTATGTGATAATGATATGATGCTATGAATAGAATTGAGACCCTACTATGATACTTTAGATAGGGTAGAGCTGTAAAACGGTAGAAATGAGATTGTAGCTAGGCTACGACGATACGAAAACAATCCTTGAACTGCTATATTTCCATAAGATATTTTCTTAATAAATAGTGGAACATTATACTAATATCATAAAATTCGTAATCAGATATGAGTACAAGAGGAACTCGTGGACAAAGCCGCGGACGTGGTCGCGGAAGGGTGCAAGCTGAATCTTCATCCTCAGGGCATAGGCCAGCTAAGGAGGCATCCGTGCCACAGGCAACCGAGACTGGGTCATATGATCGGGCTGCGGGGGATGATGCCTTGTCCCAGGCCATGTTAAGGGTTTTAGAAAGAGTGGCTGGAGCTAGCACTGGGACAGTGAATAGGGGATCCATCTCTGAGCGACTCCGGGCTAACGGAGCAGAGGTTTTCAAGGGCATATCTGGAGTAGCCCCAAATGTGGCTGAATATTAGCTAAAGGCAACAGAGTGGATTATGGATGATTTAGATTGTTCTGTGGAACAAAAGCTGAAGGGGTTGTGTCGCTGCTACGAGACGAGGCATACCGGTGGTGGATTACTGTAAGGGAGAGTACCCCAATTGAACGAGTAACCTGGGAATTGTTCAAAACTGCTTTTAAGAGGAGATATGTGGGAGCTAGCTATGTGGATGCTCGTCGGAAGGAATTTTTGAATCTGACTCAGGGTAATAAGACTGTCGCGGAGTATGAGGCGGAATTCTTGAGGTTGAGTCGATATGCTAGTGGGATAGTTGCGACCGAATATGAGCGCAGTGTTCGATTCGAGGATGGCCTTCGCGATGAGCTTAGGGTGCTGATAGCTCCATAGAGGGAGCGCGATTTTGCTGCATTGGTAGAGAAGGCTAAAATAGCCGAGGAGGTAAAACGGACTGAGCGGCAGAATCATGAGAAGGATCGACCCAGATTTAAGAGGGATTCTGGACCCTCGGGTGTTGCAAATAGAAATTTCAAAAGAGCTAGAATGGCGGAACTAGTTCGAGCAGTTCCAGTGAATACTTTTAGATCGCAGGCTTGCAGGGATTGTGGCAGAGCGCATATGGGGGAATGCTGGAAATGAACTGGAGCATGTTTTCGTTGTGGGTCAAAGAAGCATAAGTTCAGAGAATGTCCTCGGAGAACAGCTCAGGAACTAGCGGCGGAACAAAGGGATGTCCAATCACAGCGAGGAGGACCACCACCACAGAGGGGTCGTGGGCAAGCGAGGTGGCAATGGTAATGGACGAGGGCGTGGGGCACCCGCGAGGGTGCTAGACATGCCGAAGCTCGGCACCGTGGCGTTGGTTTATCTTTGCACGACGTCGTGAGGAGGGTGACGCTCCTGATGTTATAACTGGTACGTTCTTCATTCATAGCAAGCCTTACACTGCTTTAATTGATGTGGGTTCCACTCACTCATATGTTGCTTGTGATGTATCTGGGGCATTGGGTATGCTTCCTAAGGAGACTGTGAGTGGGGTATCAGTGATAAGTCCTTTAGGACACTCGGTCAAGGTAGATAAACTCCTTAGGGCGGTGCCTCTAGAGACACAAGATAAGATATTTGAAGGGGATTTGATGGAGCTGCCATTTGGGGATTTTAATCTTATTTTGGGTATGGACTGGCTAACTAAGCATAGGGCAACGTTGGATTGTGCTGCGAAGAGAATGGTGCTAAGAACTGTCAAGGATGAAGAGGTAATGGTCATAGGGGAGCGAAGGAACTACTTGTCCAATGTTGTTTCAGCTTTAAGAGCCGAGAAGTTGATTCGGAAAGGTTGTGAGGCATTTTTAGCAGTAGTGAATCAAGTTGAACCAGAGGGGACGACTGTGGAGTTAGTTAGGACCACCAAGGAATTTCAAGATGTATTTCCGGAGGAACTTCCTAGATTACCACCAAACAGAGAAGTCGAGTTTGGAATCGACTTGTTGCCTGGAACAGTCCCTGTGTCCATTGCGCCTTATAGGATGGCACCAAAGGAGTTGGTAGAATTGAAAGCTCAAATTCAAGAACTGTTGGATAGAGGGTTTATACGACTAAGTGTTTCCCCGTGGGGCGCACCAGTACTGTTCGTAAAGAAGAAAGATGGGACCATGCGGATGTGCATTGACTATCGGCAGTTGAATAAACTGACGATAAAAAACAAGTATCCCTTGCCAAGAATCGACGATCTGTTCGACCAACTGAAAGGAGCCTCGGTATTTTCTAAGATTGATCTTCGGTCAGGATATCATCAGTTGAGAGTCAAAGAAGTGGATATTCATAAGACGGCATTCAGAACTCGATATGGTCATTACGAGTTTCTGGTGATGCCTTTTGGTTTGACTAATGCACCGGCAGCTTTCATGGATTTAATGAATCGGGTTTTCCAGCCATACTTAGATCGGTTTGTAGTCATTTTTATTGATGATATCTTGGTGTATTCAGAAACAGAAGAGAAGCATGATGAACATCTTCGTGTTGTGCTGCAAGTGTTAAGGGAAAAGCAACTTTATGCAAAGTTTAGCAAGTGCGAGTTTTGGCTAAAGGAAGTAACTTTCTTAGGGCATGTTGTGTCTGCTGAGGGAATCAAGGTAGACCCTCGAAAGATTGAGGCAATTCTGGAATGGAAGCCACCAAGGTCAGTAACTGAAATCCGAAGTTTTCTAGGGCTGGCAGGTTATTATCGAAGGTTTGTGGAAGGATTTTCTGTGTTGGCGGCACCGTTAACGAAACTTATAAGGAAGGGAGCACCGTTTGTTTGGACAAATAAGCAACAAGAGGCTTTTGAGAAGTTAAAGAAGGTTCTGACAGAAGCGCCAGTGTTGATTCAGCCAGAGTCTGGTAAGGATTTCACTGTGTACAGCGATGCGTCACATGTCGGTTTGGGCTGCGTGTTGATGCAAGAGGGTAAAGTGGTCGCTTATGCTTCACGACAGCTTAAGCCTCATGAGGTAAACTATCCTACGCATGACTTAGAGTTGGCAGCGGTGATTTTCGCACTTAAGATATGGAGGCATTACTTGTATGGGGAGAAATGCATCATCTATACGGATCACAAGAGTCTTAAGTACTTGCTGACTCAAAAGGAACTGAACCTTAGACAAATGAAGGTGGATAGAGTCATAAAGGACTATGACTGTTCGATTGAGTACCATCCAGGTAAGGCAAATGTCGTGGCTGATGCATTAAGCCGAAAGACTGTAGCAGAATTGAAGGCAATGTTTGCTCGCCTAAGTTCGTATGACGATGGAAGCTTATTGGCAGAATTACAAGTGAGACCAACTTGGGTGGAACAGATTAAGAAGCAACAGTTAGAGGATGAGTCGTTGGTTCCTCGGTTTCAGCAAGTTGAGAAGAGGGAGAATCCAGACTTTGGGTTAAATAGTGAGGGAGTTTTTTGTTTTCGAGGAAGAATTTGTATGCCGAAGGACTCGGACTTGAGGTTGATAATTTTAAAAGAGGCACATAATGGACCTTGTGCTATGCATCCAGGAGGGAGTAAGTTGTATCGAGACTTACGAGAGCTATATTGGTGGCCTGGGCTTAAGCGAGAAGTGACCGAATTTGTGGGGAAATGTTTGACATGTCAACAAGTGAAGGCCGAGCATCAACTGCCTTCAGGATTATTACAACCAGTAAAGATACCACTTTGGAAGTGGGAAAGGGTAACGATGGATTTTGTAAGTGGGTTGCCTTTGACACCCTCCAAGAAGGACTCGGTTTGGGTAATTGTGGATAGGCTCACAAAGTCTGCCCATTTCATACCTGTCCGAACCGATTACTCACTACAAAAGCTAGCCAAGTTGTATGTGGCAGAGATAGTACAGTTACATGGGGTGCCAGTATCGATAATTTCTGACAGAGATCCAAGGTTTACATCTCAGTTTTGGCAGAAGTTGCATGAGGCGTTGGGAACACGATTAGATTTTAGTACGGCTTTTCACCCTCAGTCGGATGGCCAGTCAGAGAGGGTCATTCAGATTTTAGAAGACATGTTGAGAGGCTGTGTTATCGAGTTTAGAGGCAGTTGGGAGGACTATTTGCCATTGGCAGAGTTCGCGTATAACAACAGTTACCAAGCAAGTATTCAGATGGCTCCTTATGAGGCACTATATGGGCAAAGGTGTCGTTCGCCCACTTGTTGGACAGAGTTGGGAGAAAGGCAAGTCCTTGGGCCAGAGTTGGTAGTAGATACCGAAGACAAGATTAAGGCGATCAGGAATCGGTTAAAGGAGGTAGCGGATCAACAAAAATCTTATGCCGATCTGAAGCGTAAGGATATTGAATATGCAGTTGGGGACATGGTATTCTTGAAAGTTTCGCCTTGGAAGAAGATATTGAGATTTGGTAAGAAGGGCAAGTTGAGTCCACGGTTTATTGGGCCTTATCGAATTATTAAACAGATAGGGCTGGTGGCTTATCAGCTAGAGTTACCTCCAGAACTGGATCGTATTCACGATGTTTTTCATGTGTCCATGCTAAGGCGATATCGTTCTGACCCAACTCACATCGTGCCAGTTACAGAAATCGAAGTACAGTCGGATTTGACTTTAGAAGAAGAACCTGTGCAAATACTCGATCGCGACGTCAAGGTGTTAAGAAGGAGGTCAGTCCCATTAGTGAAGGTACTTTTGAGGAACCATGGCAAGGAAGAAGCTACTTGGGAGACCGAAGAGGTGATGCGTCAGCAGTACCCTCAACTATTTGGATCAGGTAAATTTCGAGGCCGAAATTTCTTTAAGGAGGGTAGAGTTGTAACATCCTGATTTTCGGGTTTTTTTTTCTCGATTCTTGATATTTTAGTAGAGTTTCTAAAATTTGGTATGTGGTTGTGAAATTCATAATTTGAGTATATAAATGGGCTTATGGAAGGCACATGTGTTGGCCAAAATCCGGTAGAAATTTTCAAATTTTGGACTTAAGAGTTAGGGGTTCTGGCTAGGTGACCTTCTGTAAAGTTGTGGGAGAAATGTATCACAAAAAGAGCTTTAGTAAAGTGGCAAGGGTGGCGCCACTAAGCTCCTAAAAGGGTGGCGTGTGGAGCATAGTGGAAGACATGGGATCGATTCCCTGTGTTGGCAAATAGGGTTATTTATTTTTATGAGCAGGAAGGGTAAGTGTTGGAACCCAGGTGGATTCTGTTGGAGGAGTTTGAATTAGTCAAGTGCATGGATTAAGGAGTGATGAGGGGAGAGATTTTAGGGATGATGGAGAGATAAGGGGGAGCGTATCTAGGAGAGATTTTAGGAGATTTGAAATGGGGGAAGTGATGGCCGGCCAAGGGGGAAGGTTAGTGTAAATTCGGCTATTGGGTTTTAGGGTGGCATTTTCCTCTTTTGTTTTCTTTCTTCTTCCCACTTGTGACGATTTTTCTTAAGCAAATCCCTCTCTTTTCTCTTCCACTATTTTGTCCATAAACTCTTTACCCCCCATTCTTCCTCTCTTTCATTTATAGTAAAAGCCGAACTCATCCTTCTTTTCATTGCTAACCGTATAGCAACAAGCCAAATCCCAAAGGAGGCAAGGGAAGTCGATTTCTCTATAAAGGTATACACTTGTTCTTTTTTTTTTCTTTTAGCAGATTCATGTTATGTCAAAAGCCTTTCAACTCTTTTGTCAACACCCTTTTTGGTCCATAACCATTTTTTCTTTAGTGATCCAAAAGCCGAAAGCATAGCACCCTTGGGTGACTTGGTGGCCGAATATGGGTATAGGCTTTATGGGGTTCTTTTTTTTTTAATATTTTTATGGTTTCTATAGTGGAGGAGCAGCAAGGCATAGTGTCGACTTGGATTAGCTTGGGTCACCGGAGTGGCTAGATCTAGTCATCAATCTCGGCAAAGGTATGGATTCTAAGGCCATTATGGATGGTGGCCGAATGTGTAAGTATTAATACTAGATGATTTTTGGTTTAGTTCAATTATGGGAAGCTGATTATTAATGATGGATTATATGAGAAATCGTGTAGGAGATCTCGTCAAGGAATATCACCAAACAGGTGTGTAACGAACCCCCTTTCTTAAGCTTAAAGCGATAAATGCCGAAAAGCCGAAATGCTGAGATTCGGGCGTTTCGAGGACTTGTGAGCAAGCGAACGCTCACTAGTTAGTTAGAATCGATGAGATGTTGATCATGAACAATGAAAACGGTAAGAACGGGATTTTTTGGCATTCACGGTAAGTTGGGCCTCGAGGGGCTAAAATCGGGCCCAATGGGCTTTTGGGCCCATTTGGGTAAAAATTCGTAGAAACTGAAAACCTGCTAAATTGCGCGGTAAGACTGGTAACACCAATATGGCATATAGGCTAAATGGGCCTAGATGACTAATCAGCTATGTAGGGCCCATTAGGGGTTTTTAGCCCAATAACTCGGTTTCGTTAAAAATGGGCCAGATTCGCGGTTAAAACAAACAAATAGTTAGTAACTGATAATGAACATGGAAAATCCCTAAAATTTGGTAGGATTACAGAATTACCCTTATAATATGGAAATGACTGTTTTGCCCCTAGGTAAAAATGACCATTATACCCCTAGGGTTAATTATGAACTTGTTACATAGGATTTTGATGTACATGATATGTATGATATGCACATGAGATATATGATATGCACATGATATATATATATATATATGATATGCACATGATGAATTCATAAATACATTGGGTCGGGTTTTTTTATATGGATGGAGGAAGTGCAAAAAGGGCTTATGCCCCAGTATGCCCCAGGTTACCGAAAAAGGGCTTATGCCCCAGTTATTAAAAAGAGGCAAGGCCTCCAGTTATATGATAAAGCACTATCTTTGCCACAAAGGAGAGTTTTTGGTGGGTGGGTTGAGTTATTCCCACATGGAGAGCTTGGTTGAGTACGGGTGGAGAGTAGCGGATGGTGGGTCGAGTAGTCTCCCCAAATGGGCTTGCATTCATTCTTTCATTGACATTACATGTGATATTGAAATGGGCCTATGGGCCATACCGTTCTGATAAAGGCTTTCGCCCAAGAATATGAATTATGAAAAGGGCTACACCCAAGACATGTTGAGATTGGATTTGGGCTTAGGCCCAACAGGCTGTTATTGTTTTGGGTCTGAAAGGGGCTTGTTGCACACTGAGTTTCCAAGCTCACCCCCTTTCCTTAACCTTGCAGGTGAGCCTTGATGTGGGGACTTGGGCCGGAGGGGATTCAGAGTAGCCACGGTGATCGCCTTTGGACTTTTAAATAAGCGTTGGTTTTCATTAAATTTCCTTTGATTACTATTTATTTTGGGGTTGTAATAAGGCCATTTTAACTTTCCTTTTATTTCTTTTTGGGATTATTTTAATTTTAATAACTTTAAACCTGGTTGATAATTATTCAAATGGGCTAGACTTAGGACGAGTTTTCAAAACGATACTTGTTTTCAAAATATCTCAACGCCACGATTAATCGATTTATCAAAGACGTTCACTTAAACAAATTTAAACTCGATATAACAAAGTGTGGCTATGGTTGTGGGCATGTCTAGGATTGGATCCAATCAAAGAGCTTGGTACTTAAGTAGCCATCATGGCTCACCTCCTCTGTCTCGGATACCTACCTGGTGCCCAGCTACCATACACTTTGTTAACTCAACAAAATATATGGTTTTTAAAACACTAAAATGAACGTGGGTTTTCAACTCCAATGTGGCACATCAGATTCGGCCATAACGTCTGGGCCGGGTTTGGGGTGTTACAAACCTCATCTCATCGGTTTTACACATGCTAGGTTATCCCCTTTGTATTAAGGATTTCTATGTCTTATAACACTTTTAAGATTGGCTCATTACTATAACTCATTGCCAATTATGGCCTAGCCATTCCCTGTGATTTGGTCACATTACATGTATCTAAATGTAATATACCATATTTCATCCTCACTAGAACAATTGAACATAAACATGCACAAATTTGTAGGTCATAACCTACATCAAAATGAGCCAATTCCCATGGCCATCTACAAGTGAATATGTATACCTTTACAAGCCTTCATATTGGAAAATCAATTGACACATATAACAAAATAACAAAAGCCCTATACATTCCATTGAACAAAATAAAAGTATCTATATACCAAAGCTGGACAAGATGATAGTGTGTTGACTCTCCAATCGTCTTCCAATTTCTACAAGTCCTCGAGCTCTGTAAGATGGGGAAAAGAAAGGGATTAAGCATTTACATGCTTAGTAAGCCCGAATAACTAGAAAGTAAACTTACTAATTAATTAGCATACAACCATATTAGGCAATATAACCAACAAGCAAGAAATCGTTTCCCTATCACATGCACTCAATCAACAGGTTAGTCTCATAACAATATATTATGAAATTTGTCTTAGATGAGCTCATCATCCAACATTTTCATTTTTATACCTCATGTTAATCCCGTTGAGATTTTTTGAAATCTCGATGGATTATCCATTTATCGTCAAGTCATAAGAGTGACCATCTCGTGTACGCACTCCCGCGAACCTCACATCTACGGTGGAATTACCAGTCCAGACTAAACCCCCCGTAATATAAACTCATTGGGTGAAGTCGGGATTACTAGTCCAGGCTAAATCCCTTGTAGCGACAAACACCCTTAATGAGCTCGGATCTGAATTACCAGTCCAGGCTAAATTCAGACCCTAGTCGGATTACCCGTCCGGGCTAAATCCATAATGCACACATATTGTTCGGGAGGCTTGATCACTTAAGGAACACCCATCCGGGCTAGATCCTTTCTATATTGAGATCAAAGGATTACCCATCCGGGCTAAATCCTTTTCTACAACACATGCAGGATCCCAAGTCATGTAAGTCATGGTTTATCCATCGAATTTCCCTTTTTGACTTCAACTGGGACATTTATTATCACGTCATTATTATTAACACATTTCATGGATTTTCATACCATTATTACAACTAATTATCATACATTCCTAATACATGCAATTAAGAATATTAAGAGATTACTTTAAGTTATTCGAACTTACCTAGTACTCATTTCAATTTCACATTTCGATTATTCTGAAACCTTTCGTTTTCCTCGATCGACCTTCGAAATTTGTTCCTCGGGGTCTATAACAATAAAAATGAATTATCAATACCTCACATTATTTATTTCGAGCCTAAATCTCACACCCAGACAAAATGATTGTTTTGCCCCTAACCTTTCACATTATTTACGATTTAGTCCCTAGGCTCTTATAATGAAATGCATGAAATTTCTACATTATCCAAGCCTAGCTGAATGTTTTTCCCTCTATGGTAGCCCACATTTTCCATTATTTCACATTTTTCTACCCACTTTTTCCAACTTTTACAATCTAGTCCCTAAAGCCATTTCCATGAAAAATCACTTAGTAAAAGTTGTTTACAATCATTTAAACTCTTATATTCCTCCATAAAACATCAAAATACAAGCATCTCATTCATGGGTAGTTTTCTAAACATGAACCCTAGCATGAAATATGGGTAAAAATAGATAGAGTAAGCTACCAGGATTTCAAAAATACGAAGAACATTAAAACCGAGACTAGGGAGCACTTACTATTGAGCTTGAAAATATTGAAAACCCTAGCTTATAGAACCCTTGAAATTTCGGCAGCTATAGGAAGAATATGAGTGAATTTTGCCTTCATTTTCCCTTTTTAATCATTTATTACCAAATGATCAAAATGCCCTTCCTTACTAAACTTTCAATTTTTTCCATACATGCACATTTTTGTCCAAAAACTTAGAAATTGGACAAATTGCTCTTTAAGACCTTCTAATTAATAATCTAAAGTAATTTCATACAAATTTCTTCTAGAATCCAATTTTTGCAATTTATTCAATTTGGTCATTATTTTCCAATTGGACACCTTACTCATAGAATTTCTTCATGAAACTTTAACACATGCATATTTTCATATTTTAGGCCTCATAGTAATCATAAAATAAATATTTTGACATCAGATTTGTGGTCCCGAAACCACTGTTCCAACTAGGCCCTGTTTCGAGATGTTACATAGCAACCTATTACAAAATGCATAAACAAAAGGCATTGGCACATATAAGTATATAAATAGGCTTACAACCATTTTAGCCAAAATAAGCCAACTACGTGGCTATATACCAAATCACCTTAAACAAATATAAGCCAACACATTTGGCCAAATTTATAATGACACATATACCAAAATGACCAAGTCCCTATACATGCCATATAGTCAAAATGTTTAAGGTCATCAATACCCAAAACAACAGTATGATAGTGTGATGCGATCTCTGATGTTCTCCAATTCGAGATAGCTTGGTAACACTATAAAACATAGAAAAATAAAACGGAGTAAGCTATATAGCTTAGAAATACAAGAAATAAGCAAATCTTACCACACATTCCATGCAAGTAAGATAATATATGATAATTTAAATTGCAATAAATCTCATGACCAAAATTCACTAAATCACATCTTACCAAGAACTCACCATTTCATGAATTTAACCATCACAAGTGCCACGTACATACTTGTACCATCTTGTAATAATTTCACATTTACCCTCGTCTTTGGCATACCCATTGAACCACTTGGAATAATATCAGATACTCGGGAAACCTCACACACAAAGTGCCACACATGTAGCCATTGCTACCTCTTTCTCAATACGGATATATATGCTTGCTCTCGAGCCATAAACGGGCCTACTCACATAAGCTATCAATCGAGACATAGCTACACAGTGCTGCTCACACAAGCTGTCAAGTAACCGCAACATATGTTGGTACTTAGCCATCGGTAGAACGTACAGGACTAGCACTCGGATCACTTAACGTGGTACCCTAGTGACATGTCAATTGTATCCTAATCTATTCCTAAGGTTCAATCAGGATTTCTCGCTTGTTAAATCACCGTCGAACGTGTCTGTAGAGCCGTTCATAAAATGTTTGCAATATTAAAGCATTTAAAATACAATTATAATAATGCTTATTTAACATACGAACTTACTTCGGTTACAAAAACGGTGAAAGGATCTATTCGTTAATTACTTTGTTTTTCCCCCTATCTAGATCCGAACTTCGTTTTTCTTGATCTACAGTACCACATTTAACTCATTTAATCATCAAGCTATTCAATTCAGTCCAAAATCACATTATGGAAAAAATACATTTTTACCCCTAATAATTTAACATTTTACGATTTAGTCCCTAGGCTCGTAAAATGAATTTCTTTCAATTTCTTCACAACCCAAGCCTAGCCTAACCTTACCCTTACTCATAATAGCCCACATTTTTCATTTATTCACACTTTACCACACATTTTACAACACTTTACAAATAAGTCCCTATTTGACATTTTTACTGAAAGTCACCTTACAAATGTTGTTTAACTAATAACAAACATGCATTTCCTACCATCAAACATCAAAATACAAGCATATTCAACATGGGTAAAATTTTAGACTTTAAATTTCTCTCAAATTAGTCCTTGAAATAGCTAGATCAAGTTACCACGATCTCAAAAATATAGAAATCATTAAAAACGGGACAAGAACGGACTTACAATCAAGCTTGAAAGTTGGCCAAACCCTAGCTATGTCTTTCTTGTAAAATTCGGCTATGGGGGATGAAATTGAAGAAGATGGACACTTTTATTTTAGTTAATTTTATCCTTATTTACCAAATTACTAAAATACCCTTAATGCAAAACTTTAAAATTTCACCTAACCATGTCCATTTTTGTCCACTCTAAAGTATAGTGGACTAATTACCATTTAAGGACCTCCAATTAAAATTTCATAACAACTTAAACACCTTTAGCTTAGGGAACTCAAGTTTGGCACCTATTACAATTTAGTCCTTTTAGCTAAATTAAGCACTCTATCAACAAAATTTCTTAATGAAATTTTCACACAATTATTCTATTATGCTGTAGACCTTAAAAAATAATAAAATAAATATTTCTACTTTGGATTTGTGGTCCCAAAACCACTACTCTAATTTGACCTAAAAACGGCCTGTTACAATTCATGTCAAGTAATAGGGATGGGTTAGGTTTGAAACAGTTTAATCACATAAACCTAAAAACTATGCAAGATAACAGAGCTCGTTAAAGTTATCATGAACCTTTAATGTAGTTGGGTTAGGATCTACATTAAGCGTGCACATTTCAATTATTGTGTCCACTAGCTATCGTCTAGTTATGATCGCTTAGCTAATTCTAATGCATCCAATCACGTATGAATGAAATATATACTTTAGTTTAATTGAAAACATGATCAACTGAGGCACAAACACTATAGACACGATTTAAACAAACTTAATTAAATAAATACAATAATCCTAGCTAAACAAAATTGAGCTACCAATTTTTTTTACAAGATAATAAAGTACATTGCAAACATGATTAAAATCAAAATAACAAAGTAAAAGAAGAATAAACTTTTTTGAATCACCAGTCTTGTGAACTCTGATTGAAGATGTTTTCCTCCGAGCCAAGTGTTACTCCTTTGCTAATGGCTCCTCAAGGTGGTCGACCAAAAGATAATCTTATAAAGATTTTTGGCTAAGAAAGAAAATATTGAATGATATGCGTGGAAATGAATAGAGGAAATGAGAGAATGGAATAATGATATGAAATAAGAGATGGGAAGAATGAGGGATGTAGGATGCCTTGAAATGGGGAATAAGTGGGGGTATTTATACTTGAAGTAGATGGCAAAGTTTACTAAAAAAAGGGGATTTAAATTCCTCCATTTCCTCTATTACTTGGCCGGCCACATTTTGTGGAAGAAGGTGGATGATGGTTCCTTTATTTGAGCATAGAATCATGCCAAATTTAGGCATGGATTGGACTGTTTCAAAGGCAATCTTTGTGTTCTGGTTTCCAATGATTCTCCAAATATAAGGACCTCTAGTAAATATTGCAAAATAGATTTTTGGGCAGCCAACATGCTTGTGCCGAATTTGGGCTTGACTCCCCCTTGTTGGACAGTTTTGTGACCCATTAAATAATTAGACTTGTCCACCATGTAACATCATTTTAACTGGGTCAAAAGTTAACCTTATTGACCCATTTAGCATGGTTTTTCTGTCCAACATAGGAAATAAATAGCTTATGTTCATGCAAATTTCTAAAAAGCTCTTTATTAAATCAACTTCATGGTCCTATTGCACAATTTAAATTTAACACATTAATAAATAACATGAAATCATTTAATTTATGCACAAAATTAGTACAATAAAGCACATATTTTCATTTTTTATAAATTCATGCCCATCATCGAAAAATAAACAAAATTCACGTAATTAATTAACAAATACTCAAAAAATTAATATAATTTTTAAGTTAAAAGTTGTTATAAACTGCTAAGAAAAACCTATATAAATTAGAGTTTACAATCGTCACTTATAACTCCTTTTCAGAGGGTACCATACATGTAAGGTTACCAGTTCAAGCTAAATCTATGTCACATGTATCTTCATGTAACACCCCTAACCCGTATCCGTCGTTGGAACAGGGTTACGGAACATTACTAGAGTTTTCAAATCAAAAGAACATAAATTTGAAACATTTCAAATCATATCAATAATTATATTAAAACCAATCTAACTCTAACATTTTGTCCCTTATACGAGCCCTCGAGGCCCTAAAAACACGTTAGAAACAATTTGGGACTAAATCGGGAACTTAGGGCATTTTCAAACAATAAAGAAAATTTTCAAAGCTGCAGGGGTCACACGGCCAAGAGACATGCCCATGTCTTACGCCGTGTGGGCATTCGAAGTAGGGACACACAACCATGTCCAAGCCTGTGTCCGTGCCCATGTAACTCACTGACTTGGCTTACATGGCCAAGCCACACGCCCGTGTGCCAAGTTGTGTATCCCTAGAAAGAACCTCACACGCCTGTAAGCCAGGCTGTGTGCTAAGCCGTGTAACTGCATGATTTTCAACCCTTTAAAAACTACAGGGGACATATGGCCGTGTCGTCTAGCCGTGTGTCACACATGGCTGAGACACACGCCAGTGTCTCTACCCGTGTAGATGAAAATAGGCCATTTTACAAGCCATTTTTCTCGCCCATCTTGGCATGTACCTACACCCAAAATTGCACATATATACAAGCCATAACAAGGTACCAAAATCATGCAAAATCAAGCTATATACACAATGTATAATAACACACAACCAGTATGCCCATAGGCATCTCAAATGAAAACATCTAAACATATATAACTATATACTCAATTTAGCCAAAATGATCAACTATCTTCCAGCTAAGTTTGCATCAATACATACCATAAAATTCACTTACCAAAAACACAAACCATTTGGTACCAAAATGTCATTCTATAACTAGTATCAAATAACCATATAAATCATACATAATAAGCTATCAATTCAACACGTATTCAACATATCACAAGACAGATATACAATATACATATTTAGGCTTTCATTCAATCTTCCAACATTCAAACAAAACAAACCAAACATCAACTATATTAATATCCAAATTTACATGCCAAGACTAAATTCCTTTGAACACCAAAATACCATAACTCAAGCCAAACCAAATGGGCATCAAACATGTAGGCCCATATTAGCCATAATACCTATACATGCCATTAAAACAAAAATTAAACTTCTGAAAGTACCGATAGAGCCGGAGGATAGTGTAATATAGCTCCGACAAACTTCTTGTAACACACCTCACTCATATTCAATGCCAGAATAGGGTTACGGAGCATTATTGGACTTACAAAACCATTAAACAACCATTTAGCATACATAACATCATTTCATACATTCATCAATCAAACTCAAACAATTTGTCCCTAATACGAGCCTATGAGAACCTAAACATGCATTGGGATTGGTTCGAGACTAAACCGATAACTTTTAAAACATTTGGAACACTTAGAAAACTTTTCTTAAAATAGGGGATGCACGCCCGTGTGACCAGGCCGTGTGTCTCACACGGTCACCAGACACGCTTGTGTCACAGGCCGTGTGGACATTCAAAATGGGAGCACATGGCTGTGTCCTAGCCCGTGTCCTACCTTATGTAACTCTCTGACTTGGGTCACACGGCCAACACACACGCCCGTGTACCCTAAAAATGACGACACACGCCTGTGTGCCAGGCTGTATGCTAGGCCGTTCCAAACCTATAGGGTATACTGACTTATGTCACACGGCCAAGTCACACGCCCGTATGTGAGGCTGTATGGAGCATACTGACTTGTTTTCTAAAACCACTCTAGGGGATACACAGCCGTGTAACACAACCGTGTGTCACATATGGCTGAGACACACGCCCGTGTCTCTGCCCGTGTGGACAAAAATAGGCTATTTATCAAGCCGTTTAGCCACCCAAATTGATACACAATACACGACCGTGTAACACAACCATTTGTCACATATGGTTGAGACACACGCCCGTGTCTCTACCCGTGTGAACAAAAATAGGCTATTTACCAAGCCGTTTAGCCACCCCAATTGGTACACACTTTCACCTACACATATGGCACCAAAATAAAATATAATATGCAATCCAAATCAACCAAAATCAAGCCTCAATCCTACCATTTCAATACAAACCAATTCAAGGCAAATACATACCACAATATGCTATCACAAATTCCTACCAACTCTTACTTTCCCAAACCAACAAAATGACCATTTACAAATGTGCATTATCATACATCATCCACAAGCACATAACTTCTAAATTACCAACTATTTGATATCTATAATACCAACTATCAATAAAATTGGAAACCAACCTTAATCACTCAATATAAACCATATGCACATTTATATATACATATCCAAACTAGCCAAATTAAGCCAAATCTCATGACTATATGTACAAACCAAAATAACAATTCATAAGCCATCTCAAATGGCAAAACTCACTACCAAGATACATATCAAAATGACCATAATCCTATACATGCCATATTACCAAACCAAAAGCTCAAAAGTACCAAAGTGATAGTAGATAGTGTGACGGAGCCTCCGACGATCCACGAATCTGAGCTAGCTTTGAATCACTAAATAAAACATAACAAAATAAACAATGTAAGCTACATAGTTTAGTAAGTTCATATGAAAAATAATAAGCAAATCTCATCAATTGATTACCAATCAAATAATTGAAATCAATGAATAACAATTCAATTAAGCCTCAAAGCTATCTATACATCATTCACATAACTTACCAAAGAATTCATCAACTCCATAATTTCAATATTCAAATGTTATTCCGTACATACCTATACCAATCCGTAACAAACTCATATCCAAATGGAAACTATCGAATACTTGAATAATCGCACACTAAATGCCAAAACATAGCCGAAGCTATTTTAAACTAGCACATTAAGTGCCATACATAGCCAAAGCTATATTGAATCGCACACTAAGTGCCATATATAGCCGAAGCTATCTTGAATTGCACAGTAAGTGCTATACATAGCCGAATTGTCGTCAAATATAACTGTAGTCTCATATATACAATTTATGCAATATCAAAGCATTTAAAATATAATTATAACAATGCTTATTCCATACGAACTTACCTCAAATATTAAAACGGTGAATCGAGTCGATTAGTCGATAACTTTCGTTTTTCCCCGATTCTGATCCGAATTTCATTTTTCTTGATCTAAATATATTCAAAATTAACTCATTTAATAAACTATTTATTCAATTCAATCCAAAATATATATTAGGTCTATTTTACACATTTTCCCCTAAACTTTCACATTTTTCACAATTTAGTCCTTATTACATAAAATCACAAATTAATGAAATTCCATTTATACCCATGCTAGTCAAATTACTATTCTGCCCTTAGCAACCTATATTTTTCTTTTATTTCACATTTTAACCACTAATTTTACACATTTCTCAATTTAATCCTTATTTTGTGGTTTCACTAAAAATCACTTAACAAAACTTTTTTAACTAACATCAATTATTCATAATATGTCATCAAACATCAAAAATCATACATATTCATCAATGGCATCTTTCAAAATCTTTAACAATTTTGCAAATTAGTCCCTGGGCTAGCTAGTACTAGATGCAACGATCACAAAAACATAGATATCATTAAAAACCGAGTCAAAATCATACCCTAATAGCTAAAAGAAGTTGCCAAAATTTCAAGCTTTAAAATAGCTAGGTTTTTGTTCCAAATTCGATGGAGAAGAATTAAAAGATGATGATTTTATTTTGGTTTTATTACATTAACCTTTATTAAATAAATTACAATTTTAACATTAGTTTATAAACACATAAATCACTTAATGGTTGTCCATACTTGTCCACTCACCTTTTAAATGGTTTAATTACCATTTAAGGCGACCATATTTAAGAACCAAAGCTATTTGACACTTTAAACTAATAGAACATGCATTTTACACTTTACGCGATTTAGTCTTTTTTATCAAAATAATCAGCCAAACGATAAAATTACTTCACGAAACTTTCACACATACATACTATCATGTTGTAAACACTTAAAATAATATTAAAGTAATTTTTCAACCTCGGATTTTTGGTTCCAAAACTATTATTCCAATTTGAATAAAAATGGGTTGTTACACTTCCAACCCAAACAAGCTTCCGATTCACTATAAAATACGGAGAAATAGCACAGAGTAAGCGTAAAAGCTTAGTAAGTTCGTATAACATAGAATATAACTTACCATTTAGTCACATAATAGGTAAGTAAACATTGCATATCCCAACATAATTTAGCCAAATGGCTAAGCATATATATCGAACATGTTAGTTATGTAAATACATATATAAATCAATAAACATGGATGAGCACAACCATTGATTAAGTTTCATATACATGTATCATCCAATTCAATTTTCCATATACCATGTAACGACATTTCCATGTAATTCGCATGTGTCCCTGTAATAGTCCGTAATGAACCCTTATCATTTTGTATAAGAATAATCCCCATTGAACCATTTAGAATACCGTCGGATACCCGGGATAGCTCACACATAGTGTGCTAAATCACATACCTGTAATTCGTCAAATCCTGTACATGTATGCTCATACGAGCTGTGAATCAGAATGCTCACACGAGCTGTGAATATGGGCTTGCTCACACGATTTTTTGGTCAGAACGTAGACATACCAGACCTCAGCCATCAGTAGGACGTTCAAGACCAACACCCGAATCATGTAAACCCTAATGACATGTCATTTGTATCCTATGAATTCCTAAGGTTCAAATGGGGCTCGGTAATAGTCATACATCATTGGATATGCAATCATATATACATATGGAAATTCATAATTCATGTATAAATCAATACAAAACATATAAACACAATTTAATCACACGAACTTACCTCGACGAGTATACGTAGATACAGAGGTGATTATTCCGAGACTTTTCATTTGCCCCGATTTAAAGCCGTATGAGGTTTGTCTTAATCAATATGGATAAATTTTGCTCGATTCAATATGTATTTTGTTCAATTTAACCTAAAATCATATTTTGAAAAATTACAATTTTGCCCTTATACTTTTAATTTATTTACAATTTAGTCCCTAACTCATAAAAATGAAAATTCATGAAATTCCATCACAACCCATCATAGTCGAATATCAATTAGGTCCCTAACAAGCCATATATTTCATTTATTTTAGAATTTCACCATGTAAAATTTTCTATTTTTCAATTTAGTCCCTATTTGACAATTTCATCAAAAATCTCTTAACAAATTTTAACAACCAATATTCATTTTCTACCATAACTCATCAAAAATCATGCATATTCATTAATGAAAAAACCCTAATAGTTTAACAGTTTAACAAATTAGTCTCCGGGCTAACTAGATTAAGCTATAACGATCTCGAAAACATAGAAATCATTAAAAACGAAAAAAAAATCACTTACATATAGAAAAAAAAAGTTTGGCTGAACCCTAGCTATGGCTTCATTAGAAAAATCAGTTGAAGATGAAAATAAAAGATGAAAGCTTTGTCATTTTGTTTTATTTAATGTTAACTTTATTTTCTAATTACTTAATTAACCTTGAAAATTAATCAAATTTTCAATAATGCCAAACCATGCTCATCCACTAACACATTTTTGGTCTTATTACCACAATAAGGTGCATATAATTTCACCTTTTCCTTCTAAAAGAAACATAATGAAATCTATCCAAAATCTTTGACATTTTTAATCATTTTACTTTTTCTTAATTCTTGACAAGATTCATCATTATTATCAATTTGTTCTAATGAAATCTGATTCTCATTTGAAGAATGAATCAATTGTTGTGGATGTAATTGTCTTGTAATAGAATTAAACCTCTTTTCATCAAAAATAACATATCTTGATTCAATAATAATATTAATTGAAATTGAATCATTTGGTTCAATTACCATAAACCTATATGCCTTACTATTATGTGCATATCCTATAAATATGCATTCAATTCCTCTTTCACCTAACTTTTTACGTTTAGGTGTTGGAACTTTGAAGATAGCTCTATAGCCCCAAACCTTTAAAAAGTTATTTGGTTTCCTTTTCTTCCATTGTTCATAAGGGGTTATTTTAGTTTCCTTATTAGTAACTATATTCAATATATGACAAGTTGTTAGAACAGTTTCTCCCCAAAAACTTTGTCCAAGACCTGAATATGATAATATTGAATTTGCCATTTCAGTCAAGACTCTATTTTTGCTTTCAGCTACAACATTTTGTTGTGGTGTGTAAAGGGTTGAAACTTAATGGATAATCGCAGTGGATTCAAAAAAACTTGGTTTATAGTATTTTCCACCACTATCTGATATTAAGTACTTGATAAATGATTCACACTAAAATTTAACTTCAGATTTATAAACTTTAAATTTATCAAGCACTTCATCTTTTAAATGCAATAAATATACATAGTGATATCTAGAACCATCATTAATTAAAGGAACAAAATATTTATTTCCACCTAATGTAGGAGTATTATGTATGTTACATAAATCACTATGTATCAAATCAAGCAAATTTTTTTTCCTTTTAACCTTAGGCAAAGGGCTTCTTGTAATTTTAGTCAACATACATGTATTGCATTTTTCAATATTATTATTAAAAATAGGAATTAAATCTAACTTATGCATGTTATTCAATTTCCTATAATTCAAATGACCTAATCTATAATGCTATAAATAATAAGATTCAACCATATAAGCAGAAATAATATTTTTATTCTTATTAATAATATTGAGTTTGAACATGCTCTCATACATATATCATTTCCCTAAAAAAATTCCTCCCTTAGACAAAATAAACTTATCTGCCTCAAAAACAAGTTTGAAATCAAACTTATTCAATAGACTTCCAGACACTAAATTCTTCCTAACTTCTATTACATAATGGACCCTTTGCCTTTGATTGTTGCAGTGGAAGAATTTCTCATATACAAGACATTATCATTTTCACATTGTGTGAACTTTGTGAACATGATTTTTTCTTTGCACACATGTTTGGTTACCCTAGTATCAATCCACCATGCATTATCATCTTATGCCATATTAATTTCAGATATCATTACAACAAACTTTTCGTTATTATCAACCTTAGAAGATGAACTCTTCTTTAAAAATCAACATTCATTCTTGAAATGTCTCAGCTTACCGCAATGATAGCATGAACCCTTTTGTTTCTTATTGAACTTAGGTACTCTATTAGTCTGTTTGAACTTTCTTGTAACACCTTTTACCTACGTTCATTGCCGAAATAGGGCTAAAATTTACAATTTTGCCCCTAAACTTTTACTTATTTGCAAATTAGTCCCTAGGCTTGAAAAATAAAATTCATTCAATTTTATCCCAACCCAAGCCTAGCCAAATATTTATCTTACTTACAACAGCAGTCATATTTCATTATTTCACACCTTTACCACCTATTTTACAACTTTTACAAAATGGTCCATTTTAGGTGTTTTCATGAAATTCACTTAACAAAAGTTGTTTGTTTAACAACCAAGATTCATTTTCTTCCATAAAAATGCCAAAAAAAAAACATGAATATTCTCAAGGAAAAACCCTAGACTTTCAACCATTTTGCAAAATAGTCCCCTCATTAGCTAAATTAAGCTACAAGGGTTCCAAAAATACAAAAACTATTAAGAAAGACCTTCAAAAACACTTACTTGCAAGAGAACTAAGTGGCTGAAAGTTTGGGCTCTCAAAACCCCCATGTTTGCTGCCATTTTTGGTGGATGAAGAAGAAAGATGAAAAGATGACAACCTTTTTCCTTTTTATTTTATTTTATTACCAAATAAGTTACCTAATGCCCACCAAACTTTGACTTTTCAATTTCTTTGTCTCCATGTTCTGCCACTAATTTTTATTGGTCTATTTGCTCATTAAGGACCTCTAATTTAGTGTTCCATAGCTATTTAACAACATTAGCTTGTAGAACAAATCTTTCACACTTTATGCGATTTAATCCTTTTTCGCAATTAAGCACGAAATCGCTAAAATTAATTCACCAAATTTTTCATACACTCATATAATCATGCTATAACACCTAAATAATATAAAAAATAATTTCTCCGACCTCGAATTTGTGGTTCTGAAACCACTGTTCTAACTAGGCCCAAAATCGAGATGTTACATTTCTCTTGAATGGTTTAGTAGTTTGTACTTCCTCCGTAACATGAACTTTGACATTTTCAGAATTTAGGATTTGATCAATATTCTTCTTCAATACAATGATGATTTGTCAAACCCTCAAGAGATATTTCCTCTTTCTTATATTTTAGACATCTTTTAAAGTCTTTTCAAAATGGAAGAAGTTTATCTATTATGGAGGATACAACAATCATTTCATTCATTTTTATATCATATTGCTTAAATTGGTTCAACATTTTTTCAATATCACGAAATTGTTCCATAACAGAACGACCATCAACCATTTGATAACTATTGAAACAACTGACAATAAATTTCTTACTTGTAGCATCTTCGGTCATGTATCTTGTCTCCAATTTGTCCCCTAATGCCTTAGTGGTGATATTTTTTTGGTAGGTGTCGAACAAACCATCAGATAAACCATTCAATATGTGGCCTATGCACATGTAATCAGCATTGTCTCATTTTTTTCCTTTCTCAGGTTGTAGCAACAAATTCATTTTCATTCTCTTTCGGTCTTGATGTATCAAAACATAGACAATCTTCAAAGTTGTTAATAAGAAGTGCATCTTTTTCTACCATCGTCGAAAATTTCCACCATCAAAACGATCAAGCTTGACAAAGTTGGAAGCCAACTCTCCACTAGTGTTCCACTTTCATGTGTTGTGGTAGTCATCATGAATTATATAACCTTTAATTTGTTAGTACAAATCTCTTGTGAGGAAAATCTCAAACACACGAATGGAACTCAAATAGAAAATGAAGAAATAGGACAAGCCTCCAAGGCGTGTATCAAGCCATTATCTTTAAGGTTATATTCACCCCACCTATATTCGGTGTGCAAAAGAGTTTCAAGCAAATTAACCTTGAGGATACAATGAAGCCAATGACTATTTATGTTTTGCACTGACGAAAGTAGTCCACTAAGCATTGAGCAATGAATAACAATAAACCCAATTTCTACAAAGAATTTCTGTAGTAACTCTTTATAGACCAATCTAATAATATTAGAAAATGAGAAAGGATAGAAAGAACTTTTAAAACTTGTTGGTGTGATTTCCAAATGAAACCTCATTCTTGTTTATATAAATTTTCATATCTCTTCATAAAGACATCTTTTAACATGTGTAACAACTCGATTTTGGGTCTAGTCGGAACAGTGGTTTCGGGACCACAAATCTGACGTATAAAAATTTTATTTTTATTATATTTTTATGGTCTACAATTTTATGGAATGATTTCGTGAAAATTTCGTTCAAAATTTTTTACGTTTGGGCACTCAATTTAGTCAAAATGACTAAATTGTAAAAAGTGCAAAAGTTAAGTTCTACATGCTAGAGGTTTCTAATTGCTATGAAATTTTAAATTGGAGGTACTTAAATGGTAATTAGACTATTGGTTGAGTTTTTGGACAAAAATGGATATGGTTAGGTATATTTCTACAGTTTTTCATTAAGGGTATTTTAGTAATTTGGTAATTAAATGAATTAAAAAGCCAATTTTTGTCCATCTTCCTCCCATGGCCAAATTTTACAAGGAGAAACCATGGCTAGGGTTTTTCAAGCTTCCAAGCTCGATTGTAACTCTGTTCTAACCTTGTTTTTAATGATTTTTATGTTTTTGAAATCCTTATAACATGATCTATCTATTTCTACCATTAATTTAAGAAATAATCAAAGTATAAAATTTTACCCATGATGAATATTTTTGTATTTTGATGTCTAATGGTAGAAAATGTATGTTTGGTGTATGATAAACGACTTTTGCTAAGTGATTTTCGATGAAAATGCCTAAAAAGGACTTATTTGTAAAAAGTTGAAAAAGGGGTGTTAAAATGCAAATAAAATAAAAATGTGGGCTACTATAAGTATGTATAAGGTTCGAATAGGCATGGGTATTGAAGAAATTGAGTAAATTTCATTTTACGAGCCTAGGGACTAAATTGCAAAAATGTTAAACTTTAGGGGCAAAAATATAATTTTTGCCATAATGTGATTTTGGGCTGATTTGAATGGTATAATGATTATATAAGTTAAATGTGATATTATAGATCAAGAAAAATGGGGTTCGGAATTAGAATGGGGAAAAAACGAGTATTTGACAGTTAGGTCCTTTTCGCCATTTTTATGTCAAGGTAAGTTCGTATGTTTAATAAGCATTAAATTATATATGTATGAATGCTTAATTGATATGATTGTGGTAAATGCTATATTATTGAAATGAAATGTGAATGCTATTGAGTACGATACTACGGAAATGACCGACAGAGATTCGATACAGCAAAAATCCTAGTTGAACCTTAGGAATAGATAGGATACAAACGTCATGACATTAGGGTTATGAGATTATGTGTAAGACCATATGTTGGATATGGTATCGATATGAGACTTCATGTAAGACCATATCTAGGATATGGCATCGATATGAGACTTCATATAAGACCATAGTTGGGCTATTGCCATCGATACGAGATTACATGTAAGACCATATCTATGATATGGCATTGGTACGGTACTGTGTGTACGAGATTCCCGAGTATCCTTAGTATTCCAAGTGGTTCAACGGGTAATTTAATGGGTATGTCAAATAAGAGAAAGAGCATGTAAGTATTACGAATTGGTATAGGTATCTACGTAAAGTTTATAAGCATTGACTTTATGAAATTGTGAGTTCATGATTTCCACGAGAATGATTTTTTGAAAACCTTGTGATTATTGGTCTATACTTGTGATGTATGAATTTCATGATAAATTCAGTTGAAGATCATATGATTGGCTTTCGGGTCAAATTGAGTTGTGAAATAGTGTGTTTTATTCACTTAAATTACGATTTATCGGAAATAAGAATAAGGAAAGATTGGCATAATTGCCTATTAAAATGGTTATGAAAGTACTAGAAGATAAAAGTTTAGGTAATTGAAAGATATTAAGATATATGTTTGGAATTATGAGTAAACATAATCAATGTGCATGTTTACTATGAGGTTTGAAATGATTTGTTAATTGCAATAATATGTTACAAAGGAGAGATTACGGTTGTTAGGCTAATGCCAAAATATGTTAAATTATGCTTATAAGTTGATAGAGTAAACATAGTGACTGAATAAAGTTATAACTGTAAAATTCATAGTAATTTTGTATTATCTTGTGTTTAATTTGTTGGACTGGATATTGGGTAAGGGTTGCTTATTATTTTCATACAGACTTACTAAGCTATATAGCTTACCCCTTTCTTTTTCCATGTTTTATAGTGCCGTCAAGCTAGTTCTAGTTGGAGATTGCTGGAGATCCTATCACACTATCAAGCTATCATTTTGGGTATTGATGAATTCAAGTATTTGAGTTATGGCATGTATAGGGACTTGGTCATTTTGTTATATGCGTCATATGATTTTAGCCAATGTATTGGCTTGTAAGGGTCAAAGGCTTGTTTTGATATTTGGCCATGTAAATTGGCTTATTTGGCTAACATGGTTGTAAGCCTAAGTACATTCATATATATGTCAATGCCTTTGGTGATATGATCATGGTATGCATGGTGAATGTGAATTGTTTGGAAATGTGAATTATGGCATGAATGTGAATGTTTGGTAATGTGGTCTACTGATGAGATGATAAATTTGTATGTTCAATAAGTTAACTAGAAAGTAGTTAAATGAAGCCTAATGAAGGTGAAATTGACATGAATGATTTATGGTATGATAAATGTTGATATGGTATTGATATGTGATGGTCATAATTGTGAATGGATGATGGTTCATTTTGTATATAGCCTTGGAAGTTGGTTAATGTTGGTTATGAGTATATTTGTATTAATGTCATTTGTGAATGTGAAAACTTGCATAATTTGATGTGGAAAGGTTGATGTTTTAAGCATGTTTGAAAATGGTATGAGAATGACATGTTATTGTCTTGGTTCTGATTATTTGGTTGCTCTTCATGCTTGAGTTTGTGCCATGTGATGTTGAGTAAATATGTGCAAGTGAGGGTGGCAAAATGGCTTGGTAAATAGCCTTATTTTTTTCCACACGGGTAGACACACGGGCATGTGTCTAGGCCGTGTGTGACACACGGTCAGCCCTATGGACGTGTGATCCAACTGTGTGTCCCCTGCACCTAAATTGTTGGAAAACAAAATGCTCAGTATCGAGCACACGGGCGTGTGTCTAAACCATGTGAAGGACACGGCCTCTAGACACGGGTGTGTGTCTTGGCCGTGTGACTTCAATTTGTTCTTAGGTGACAAACAGAGAGTTACACGGGTTAAGAACACGGACGTGTGTGACCACACGGGCGTGTCCTAAGCCACACGAGCGTGTGACCCCTGTTTTAGTAAAAAAAAATTTCTTGTACAAGCCCAATTCTGCCCGGGCCTCAAAACCCAAAATTCAACCAAACCTAAACCCACTAAACCCCAAACCTGACCCAACAATCCATAAGGCCCAATAACCAAATTAAAAACCAAACCCCAATATCAAACCCAAACCCAATTAAAAACCATCAACCCAATAACAGAAAAAACAAGACAAAGAGAAACCCTAGGCGCCACCCTAGCCTCTGCCAGTCTGCCACCACCGCCACTCCGTCACGTCAGCCACTTGCCACCGCCGTTGTTGAATTTGCCACCTGCAAACGGAGAAAAAGAGGACCGGCAAAGCAGAAAAACAATAGAATTAAAAGTCAAAATGTAAATGGCTATAAAAGCCCTAAAATCTATCAATGTAAAGAGGGTTTTTAGAATCAATACAAAAACAAAACAGAGAGTGAATATATAAAAAAAAAAAAAAAAAAAGAACCAAAAACAAAAATCCAGTCAGTAACTCAAGAGGTGATTTCATTTTTTTATTTTCTTTCTTGTTTTTCGAATTTATATATATATATATATATATATATATAAAAAAAAAAAAGAAGAAAAGGCTTACCCTTGTTAATTGCCGAAAAATCAGTGACTTTTGGAGCTCCGGCCGCTGTGTACGGTGGCCGACAGCCACGCCACGGCGATCCCTTTGCTAAATTCTGGACTTCTGCCAGAGGGGAAACGAGAGAGAAGGAGCCTTTTTTTTCCTTAAAACACAGATAAAATGATTTTTTTTGGTAAAAAAGGTTGCTTATATATAGCAAGGAAACGACGTCATTTTAGTTGGCCTCCTCAGATGCCAAAACGATGTCGTTTTGGGGAGGCCGACCTGAACCCGACCCGCTCTAAGGTAGGATCCGTGTGTTTTTTTAGAAGGACTAATTGCACTTTTAGCCCTTCCGCTTTTTTATAATTTTTCAATTAAATTTTTCCTTATTTCTAATTTGTACCCCATGATTTATACCGTTTACATTTTGGTCATCATGAACGACGTTGTTTTGGAGAAGAAGGGAGAATTGCTCTTTTAGTCCCTCCATGTTATTAGCGTGTTCGGATAGGTCCTCCCATTTCATTTTTATTTCAGATTTCCCCAAATTTCTGTTTTAACATTAAATTTAGTCCTTTTTTATTTTTTCTATTTTATTATTAAATTAATTAGTTTAATAATATTATTATTATTTACTATTATTATTTATTATCATTACCATTACTACTATTATCCTTATTAACATATTATTTTTATTTTTATTATTTTCTATTATTGTTATTATTAATATATATTATTATTATTTTCTATTATTATTATTGTATTACTACTATTATTATTATCATAATATTAAACTAATTAATTTTATATTGTTATTATTACATTATATTTTCTTTTTGTTTTTACTTACTATTTTTATCATTATTGCTATTATTTTTATTATTATTATAATTATATTTTTTATTGTGTTTATTTACTTAATATTTTATTATTAATTAATTAATTATTATTACTATTTCTTATTTTGTTTTATTTAATATTTTTATTTACTTATTTATTTGCCTATTTCATTTTTTATTTATTTAAACTTTTTAATAGTTTATATCTATTTATTTACTTATTTTTTATTTACTTATTTTTATATTTTTGCCCATATTACTGTTATTTGTACTATCGCATATGTTATTATGTTGTTACGTGTATTAGCACCGTGATTTACTTTCACATTTTACTATAAATCGTGTTACATTTTTACTCGATACAGTAAAATGTTATTTTAAATAAGCAATATTTCGTATTTCAAGATTTGAAAAGTCATCCCCTAACTTATGGGATTCGATTTTCTCGATAAATTAGAACATACGAATGTTTTAAAATTTTTTAAAATAATCTCGGAAATTAGAAAAGATCGTGTTTAAACTCACAGAATGTGATTTCTTTCTAAAACTGAGATAATCGAATGTCTTTCAAAATAAATTTATTGACATTTATTCTTATTTCGGGGATTAAAGACATTGTGTCCTAACTTACGGGACAATTCTCTTTCTCGATCAACGTGAAATATGCCCTTTTCTAAATTTTTTCTTTTTAAGCAATATTTGAACGAAGGATCATATTTTAAAATTTTCTCAAAGTTCTCAATTTTCAACACTAAGATATTAATTAATCAATTAGGTTATTTTGGGCGTATCAAGGATGTTAACCCTTCCTTGTGCGTAATCGACTCCTGAACCCGTTTTCTGAATTTTGTAGACCAAAAATCATCATTTTAAATTTGAAATTTTGTTAAAACGATCGAATTACCAGGTGATCCGATCACACCTCATTAAAAAGAATTGGTGGCGACTCCCACGTTTGTTCTCGTTTTCAAAATAAAGTCGACCATCTTTTAAAAAAATGGTTTCGACTTTTTTAAGTGTCGTAAAATTTTCTAAATTTCTCAATTTAGTCCCGAACCGCTTACAAAGCATGCTTTGGGCCTCGTAGGCTCGTTTTTAGGATGATATGAATGTTGTTAAAAAGTTTTAAATTTGGATGGAAATTCACGTTTCAGTTTTGTATGATTTCTTGTGTATAAGTTAGGTAATGCCTCGTACCCTATTCCGGTGTTGGATACGGGTAAGGGGTGTTACGATATGTGTCTTTCTAAGTAATAATGTCTTTTAAAAAAACATGTAATTATTCATTTAATATTATAACTATTCAAATAATATTGTTTGAATAGTTATAATTCTTTTTCAAAAATCAAATGATATAAATTTTTACCAATGATAAAAAAATTTATCTTTTGATTAATTAATTATTGTAACATTATAAATATATAAAAATGTTCCAACAATGTGAAAGCTCAAATCTCCGAGTCCAAATGGATTGAGGATAATTTTGGAGATTTGTAGAGGATTTCTCCATCAACAGGCAGATTTGAGTGATTGGTGCTTGTTGGAGGCTAATGATGGTGTTTCTGGTGTAGCATGCTTTCTATTGCAGCAAGTTTGTTTTTTATGCACTTGCATGCATGTAACACTCTTTTTAGGTGTGTTTTTCAGGTTCAAACTTTTGTTGTGGGGATTGATTCAAGTGTTTTTGTTGTTGCGTTTTGATGTTTTTCTTTTCTTAATAAATATCTTATTTCTTTGTTGAGAAAAAAATAGATAAATAGCCGTAACTATTTTCGACCATTCTAAAAAGTTTTATTTTTCATGATTTTAATCAATTTAAATTTTGTAATATTTTATCTCAAAAGTTATTCCGCTAATTATTAATTTTATAATAAATTTAAATTGATAAAATAATTTATTTATCTTTATTTTAAATTTATGAAATTAGAAATTATCAACTTTAAAAGGAAAACCTACAAATAATTTAAATCTAAAACTATATTATTCAACATAATTCGTGTATTAAAATAAACATGAATAACTAAATATGAAATTATTATAATTTAAAATAGTTGAAACTCAAATGCAAATTTAAAATTTACCCAACTCGCAATAATCGAAAAATTTTAAAATTTAAATTAATCCAATCTAGACGCCCAAACAACAGGTGTAATATTTCTCATGCCATTAGGCTTTACCAGTTCAGATGAGGCTGAACAAATAATAGCCATGAAAATTGCTGCTTCACGACTAAACAATTTTTTGATACACATGACTCTCCAGGTGCATTTTTGGCTTGGTTTGAATTTAGTTTGGATTACTATATTGAGATGGGTTAAGTTTTATGGGTGGTTCAAGTGTTGTACATGTGTTTAGTTTGTCATTTGTTTTTTATTGGTGTGATTTTGAGTTTGGGGTATCTCTTTGTCTTGGAGATTGTTTGGGCATGGGCATGGCCATGGCAGTTTCTTAAAGTGATTCAATGTTTGTAAATTATGGTGTTTGCTCTTGCAACACCTTTTATTTATGATAAAAAGAAAAAAAAATTGCTGTCTATATTTTCTGCAACTCTGGGAAGTTGAATGGATCTCAGCTGATTGTTGAATCATCTTCTAATTCCGTGGCTGCAATTAATTCGAGTAAAAAAAATGAGTCAAGGCCATGGAGTTTGTTTCTTAGGGGAGAATGATCTGGTGAAAATTCCTTAATTGCCGACTGTGTTTTGTGTAATTAAGTTGTTTATCATAGTAAAACGTATAGTCCTGTAGTAAACCTTATTCATTAGGATTTATTTTAGAAAGAAACAGATGCAGTTGTTCAAAGTAAAAGAGACCGATCCATACATTTCTTTCCCAATCTCTTATCACTCTGCTTGAGAACTGTTGGAAATTGGCACAAGCCAAAGGGGTGTCTTCCTTTGACAAGCAAGTCCACCTTCTTCTTCCATGCTAATGTCTTCTCTCTTCAAGTCATTAGGCAAGTCCCAATGAAACCAGTAGAGCATGTTAGCCAAGGTGAAGTCAACATTTGTGGCTCCCATATCCAATCCAGGGCAAATCCGACGACCAGCTCCAAACGGCAGCAAATTGAAATCTGACCCTCTAAGGTCGATGCGACTTCCCTCGAATCTTTCGGGATAAAACTCATTGGGGTTTTCCCAACCGTTGGGGTCCCTGCCAATAGCCCAAACATTAACCAAAATTCTTGTTTTAGGAAGTATATCAAACTCACCCACTTTAAATTCCCGCATAGCCTCTCGAGGGGGTAATATAGGGACTGGTGGGTGAAATCTGAAGGTCTCTTTAACAACCATTTTGAGGTATTTCAATTTCGCAACATCTTTTCCTTCTACTTTTGCTTTCTTCCCAATACAGTTTCTTATTTCAGCTTGCACTTTGTTCATCACTCTTGGGTTCTTTATCAGCTCTGACATTGCCCATAAAATCGTTGTAGAAGTGGTGACTATACCGCCGATAAACGCATCCTGCGGCAATACACAATAAGATGGAAATTAATTATGAATTGCATTGAAATATGATTAGTTAGGGAAAAACAAAGATGAAGATACCTAATAAACTTACAAAGAGCATGGCCTTCACACAATTCTCTGTTAGCCTGAAACTGTTGCTTTCATTTTTCATTAATCTTATCAAGAAATCAACAAGATCCTCTTGCTCTGGTTTCGGCCTTGCATGATCCAGATGTTGGTCAAGCACCATTTGCAGGTAACCATCAAACTGGTGAAAACTCTTCTCAAGCCTACCACTGAGCCCTGTCAAAGCATCTATAATTCTTCCTATCCTTGGGAAAAAATCCTCGGCCGAGAAGCTAACCAACATGTTCATAGCTTCACCAAGAACATTGTGGAATACTTGGTCCTTGAATTGGTCCGTTCCGTATATCTTACCGAAAGCAACCGTACCAATGATACCATCTGCGAGCGCAAATATCTTTTCGTTGAGGTTGACCGGTTCCGGTAAAGCCTGAGACAAAGAAGTGATCAATTTATCAACTTCAGCTTCCCTTGCGTATGCAAAAGATTGTACCCTCTTCATGCTCAAGAGCTCGGAAATGAAAAATTTACGCATCTCCTTCCAATGATCACTGTATGGCGAAAACAGCACGTCTAGGCCATTGTAGGAGAACCTGTTAGGCCCGGGGGAAGCTGGACGGGTGCAACAATAAAGGTCATGAATTTTGAGGACTTGTTGAGCTGCTTTAGCAGACGAAACAATCACCGTAGGCGCGCTGCCTAGCTGCAATAACATGATGGAACCGTATTTCTTGGACAAATTTTCAAGGGAACGATGGCGCAAGTTCCCCAAAAGATGCAAGTTCCCAATGAGAGGGAGCTTTTGAGGGCCAGGGGGAAGCTTAATACCTTTCATTCTCTTGTTCTTCTCCTCCTTCATTAGAAACAGTGTAAACACTGTGACGAAAAGAATGGAAGGCAGCCATTCTAACTGCAAGAAATCAAATACCAACATTATTGAGATGCGTTCTTCCATATGCATTGGTTCGAACTCATATTTATAGCCTCAAGAGTCCTAAATGGTTCAGCTCTCTGCCCGTTACACTAGTATCAAAGATTCTTCCCTCTTCATGCTGAAGGGCTCCGAAATGAGAACTTTTGATTTATTCGTGAAAAAACAATATAAGTTCAAATTCACAACTTCGAAATAAAATAAAATTCTGTTTTAATTAATCTCCATACGAAAGCTTGTTTAATTAAATAAATTAAACCTATAAACGAATTTCCCTAAATTGTTTAAAGTTTTACCAAATAAACCTATGTTGTAATGGTCAGATGTCAATGTTATAATTTACTGATACTAACCCTCATGTAAAATTGATCCTAACAAATTTCATCCAAAAAAAAAAAGACAAAATATGCTATACTTGCTTATTTTCAATTAGTTTAAGTTGTTAAGAAAATATTTCAGGACTAAAACATGTCCACGTGAGTTTTTTTATTAAGTTGATTGTGTCAAAGTTTGTTCCTATTTTTAGGAATTAGTTATTTGTGTGTTGCTTAAGTTTAGGAGAAAGTTAGTGGGTTGTTGATTTTATTTTGTATAATTTCTGAATGATTGTTGAAAAAAGTGTGTTTAGTTTCCTTCATCCATTGAGTTTTTTCACTAAAATACTTACAATTGGTATCAGAGCTATATTCTTAAAGGATCTGTACGAGAGTATGTGAGGTTGTTGTGTCATGGACGTCGAAGCAAGTTCTAATTTCTTTTCAATTTCTCCACCGGTGTTTGATGAAGACAACTACCAGGTTTGGGCAGTTCGTATGGAGGTGTATATGGAAGCTTTGGATATTTGGGAAGAAGTGGAAGAGGATTATGAAATTCCTGCTTTCCCAAACAATCCTACCATGGTGCAGATCAAATTGCAGAAGGAGAAGGAGACAAAGAAATCCAAGGCAAAGGCATGTTTGTTCGTTGCAGTCACATTTACTATCTTCAATCGGATTATGACTCTGAATTCAGCATATGAGATATCGAATTATCTCAAGTCAGAGTATGAGGGAGATGAAAGAATCAAAGGAATGTGTGTGCTAAACTTGATTCGAGAATTCAAGTTGCAGAAGATAAAGGAAACAAAATCAATTAAAGAGTATTATGATAGGTTATTGGACATTACAAACCGAATCAGATTATTTAGTTCTGAGTTCAAGGACTCAAGAATTGTTGAAAAAGTTCTTGTAACAGTGCCTAAAAAATTTGAGGCATCTATTTTAGCCTTGGAAAATACCAAGGATTTGACTCAAATCACTCTTGCAGAGATTCTCAATGACTTGCAAGCATAGGAGCAAAGAAGATCCATGAGGCAAGAAGGTGCTATTGAAGGAGCCTTGCCAGCTAAGCATCATGAGAATGTGAGGAACAACAAGAATAAGTTTTTCAAGAAGAATCAAAATTCTACTACAGAATCTTCAGCCAACAACAAAGCAGGAGTCAAGAAGGGATCCTACTCTCCATATTAACATTGCAATAGAAAGGGCCATCCTTCTTACAAATGCTGGAGAAGACCAAATGCCAAGTGTACCAAATGTAACCAAATGGGGCATGAAGTAGTAATTTGTAGGAACAAGAATTAACAGCAAGGTGAAGAGGCTAAGATTGCTGATCAAGAGGACGAAGATCAACTGTTTGTCGCTTACATACTTCGTGGATAGTGAATCAAATGAAACCTGGTTGATTGATAGTGGCTGCACCAACCATAAGACTCATGACAAAGAGTTGTTTAGAGATCTGAAGCCAACTAACATCACCAAAGTCAGAATTGGCAATGGGGATTACATCTCTGTTAAAGGAAATGGAACTGTTGCAATTGCAAGCTGTACAGGTACAAAACATATACAAGATGTTCTCTTTATTCCTGACATTGACCAAAATCTGTTGAGTGTGGGTCAACTTATTGAAAAAGGCTTAAAGTTACTTTTGAAGATGAATATTGCTTGATTAAGGATACGGCTAATCAAGATATCTTCAAAATAAAAATGAAAGGAAAGAGTTTTTCACTCAATCCTTTAGAGGAGGAGTAATCTTCTTTTCCTCTCAAAGAAGATGTCACACAGATTTGGCACAAGAGAGTTGGACACTATCATCATCAAGGGCTACTACAACTAAGAGAAATAGAGTTGGCACTTGATGTTCCCAAGCTTAGTGATGCAATCTCAAGCTGCAAAGCATGTTAGTTTGGAAAGCAAAATAGAAAGCCATTTTCGAAGTCAACCTGGAGAGCCACTTACAAATTGTAGCTCATCCACACGGATGTTGCAGGCCCTCAAAGAACACAATCTTTAAAAGGTAGTCGCTATTATATTACCTTTGTTGATGATTTCACCAGAATGTGTTGGATTTTTTTCTTAACGTTTAAATCTGAAGTAGCTCAAGTTTTTTGGAAGTTCAAGGCAAGAGTTGAGAATGAAAGTGACTGCAAAATTCAGCGTATAAGGTTTGACAATGGGAAGGAGTACACTTCTGCAGAATTTGACAAGTTGTGTGAAGATTTAGGCATAGAGCATCAGCTTACAACCCCTTACACACCTCAACAAAATGGAGTTAGTGAAAGGAGAAATAGATACATCATGGAGATGTCGAGATGCATGCTGCATGAAAAGAATTTGCAAAAGAAGTTTTGGGCAGAGGCAACAAAAACGGCTGTGTTTCTTCAAAGTAGGCTTCCAACAAAGGCGATGAAGGAACAAACACCATTTGAGGCATGGTATGGTTACAAACCATCTCTGAAATTCCTTAAAGTATTTGGTTGCTTGTGTTTCACTCATGTTCCATAGAGCAAGCGTGACAAGCTTGATAGGAGGGCCTCATCAAGTATATTTATAGGTTATAGTACTATTAGTAAGGCCTATAAAATTTTTCAGCCACAAACTAGAAATATTGTTGTTAGTAGGGATGTTCACTTTGTGGAGGATGAAGAGTGGATCTGGAATGATGCAAAGAAGAAGGGTTAGACCATGACAGAGCTGAAACTCAAGTTTTCTGATTCAAGCATCGAAAAAGAAGATGACTGGCAGAATGAAACAGTGAATGATGCTTCCGTGAGAGGAATAAGGTTGCTCTCAAATATTTATGAAAGGTGCAATGTTTCTATGTGTGAACCTGCCGACTATGCGAAGCAAAAAAGGATCAAAGGTGGATAGTTACAATAGATGAGGAGCTGTCAATGATAGAGAAGAACAAGACTTGGATCATTATAGACAGACCTCGAGACAGAAAAGTAATTGGAGTTAAGTGGGTATTTTAGAACCAAACTTAACGCTGATGGCTCACTCAACAAGCACAAAGCCAGGCTTGTGGTTAAAGGGTATGCCTAAATATTTGGTGTTGATTACTCTGACACTTTTGCTCTTGTTGCTAGATTGGACATAATCAGGTTACTACTTGCAATAGCTACACAGGTTGGAAAGTGTTCTAGTTGGATGTCAAATCAGCTTTTTTAAATGGTGTCTTACAAGAAGAAATTTATGTTGAGCAGCCCCAAGGATTTAGGAAGAAAGGTCAATGAGATAAAGTCTATCTTCTTAAGAAGGCCCTTAATGGTCAAGACTTGGTATTTGCAGCTCCTAAAACAATGAGGAGTGTTAAGAAAATGCTTCAGGACTGAAACATGTCCACGTGTGTTTTTTTTTGTTAAGTTGATTGTGTCAAAGTTTGTTCCTGTTTTTAGGAATTAGTTATTTGTGTGTTGCTTAAGTTTAGGAGAAAGTTAGTGGGTTGTTGATTTTATTTTGTATAAATTCTGAATGATTGTTGAATAAAGTGTGTTTAGTTTCCTTCATCCATTGAGTTTTTTTCACTAAAATACTTGCGTAAATCCCAAAATGGTATTTTAGAGTGGTTAACTCCTAAAAGTAAAGACATAGATGTGATTAACTAGACTGAAAGTATATCGGAAAGGACCTAAGTAGAATAGATCCAAGATCCATTTATATATTTATTCACTTGTGACATTTATGGTGTGACATACCTTAATCCTGAGTGGATGATGAACTATATATGCGTGACTCGTATATTTTGATGTAAATAAAAGCTTAAGTTCAAATAGATAAGAAAATAAAAGCTAGTATGTTGGGTATACTACTTTTGCAGTATTTGACTTTTCATGATAGATGAAAAGTAAACATTGTCATGAATCATTTGTCTTTGTGATAGATTATTTAATTACTATTTGATAGCAATTGGCTTTTCATGAAAAAGATGTAATTGTTATTATGAGATAAAATAGAATCATATTGGAAAAGTATATTTATCTTAAAGAGATTAAAAATATCTCATGAGGGTAACACACTTATAACAAGGTCATTAGATGAACACTTATTAAGTAGCTTTCGTAATGATATATAATAAGGGAGAGCTCAATCACAACACTTTAGTTGAATAACTCCGTGACTAAATAATGTTATAATTAATAGGCGAAAAGCCAAAACTTAATTATAAATTATTTTAGCCCTAATTATATATGTCTAATCAGTTCCTCTGCTAACTTGAGATAAAGGGAAACTAATTGAATGTAGAACCAATGTATACAAAAGAATCAAAACAATGAAGTAAGAGAAATAGATCACAAATATCACTAACCGTGGTAAATATATTTTATCGCTAAGTACAAGAAATGAATTAGGAATTAATTTAAGGTTCTTTGATTTATTATCTGATTAATTATAATTAAATAATTGGAGTTTGAAGATGAAATTAAATTAATTAAGTCATTATGAATTTATTGAATAAGGAAATTAAATATATTTCCTCATAGATTATATTTTGATAAAGTTATTATGAATTTATTGGAATTAAAATTGAGTTGAGAAAATTATTTAATCGAAATATTAATTTAGTTAAGTTAATTAATTTAATTAATTAATGAATTAATATTTATTTTGGGTAATAAAAAATAAATATTGGGTTGGATAAATTATAAGTGTTGGATGAAATATCCAAGAAACACATATAATTGGACCCAATACATGAAAGGCTCAAAATGGAGCCTCGTATGAAATAAAAGGGGTGGCAACCTTAGTATATTTACAAGGGTGCCTCTGCCCCTCACTGCTACAATTAGGGTAAGAATTGTATTTTCTATTAAAATAATATTATTTAATCAACACTTATTCAAGCAAGACTCTTGTACTTTTCTTTGTAAATAGAGACCACTAAATTTATAAATCACATACTTCATAGACATCGTTATTCTGCCATAAAGTAGTTGTAATTTACTGACAAAGAATAAATTTTATTTTCTAGGAGTATCAACTAAGTACTTGTTAATAGAAAGAACTTACTTTTCTATTGAAAGTAAATAAAACTTTTTCATTCTATGACTTGATTCATATTGCTCAAGTCCACACTCGTGGCAATTTGAGGTTCGAGAATAGTGGAAAATTTCGTTCGGTTTAAAGTAAGGATCGAATTTAGTTCACCTCGCACAAAACACGAGTACATCTCGATTTAGGTTTGTTGTTATAAATAACACAATAAGCTTGATTAATTTTTTTTAAACTTCCACTATACTACTTAAAATAGGTTTATCAGAGCTAGGTTGTGCTTTGTTTAGATGAAATTCTATATTGATGTGGAGACTTTGACTGGGTCCCTTTGCTCAGGATATAAGGAGCTGTCAGATATGCCCCTTTACTTGTATTAAGGCAGTATAGATCGAGACAGTTTATTCCAGCCCAATATGAGTTCGCATACAAGGGTGACAATTATAAAAAGAAGGTCTGTGAAATCTCGAACAAATGGAACCAAACTCACAAGATGAAGAAATTTCCAGCAAATCCTATGATAACCTTAGAATACGATTGATGGTGGAGTAAAAGAATCAACGATATATCACTTCGCCAAGTTAAGGAAATGTCCAGCCATTAGAAGAACACTTGCAAGTGATCCCGTCAGAATAAAACATTATGAAGCAAGACTTCAAAAAGAAAGGTTTAGAGCTAGGAAAAAGAATAGAGATGTAACACCCCTCACCCGTATTCAACGCCGGAATAGGGTTACAGAGCATTACCGAACTTATAACACAATTTATCTAACATTTCACATACATTTCTCAAATTCATATAATCAACATTCATTATCATTCATATTGTCCCTAAAACAAGCTTACAAGGCATTAAACATGCATTCGGGAAGGTTCAGGACTAAACCGATAACTCAGGAAATTTTTATGAAACTTAAAAAAAATTTTAAACTATAAGGGACACATGCCCGTGTGGCCCGACTGTGTGTCTCACACGGCCAAAGACATGCCCGTGTCACAGGCCGTGTGTCCACATGGCCGGGCCACACAGGTGTATGTCCCTTGTAGTTTGAAAATTTTTCTAAGTTTCGTAAAAATTTCTTGAGTTATCAGTTTAGTCCCGAAACTGTCCTGAATGCATTTTTAAGGCCTTGTAAGCTTGTTTTAGGGACAATATGAATGATAATGAATGTTTATTATATGAATTTGAGAAATGTATGTGAAATGTTTAATAAATTGTGTTATAAGTCCAGTAATGCTCTATAACCGTATTTCAGCATTGAATACAGGTGAAGGGTGCTACATTTATTGGTATTAGAGCTATAATTTAGTCGATTCTTGGACTAACATAGCGTATGTAAGAGTCTGGCTATACATGCCATATATAACCTGTGGTATTATGATATCTCCTGGCAGTATAAATCATGTTTTCGTATAGTAAATGGATCCCAATCAAGTTGTAGCTGATGATGTTGAAAGTAATACGCCAGCCTTCGCTCATGGGTAGTGCAATTCGAGTCAAGACCCGTATCGAGTAGCCAGGGAGGAGAGGCTAAAGAAGCCTTCTTTCAGATGATGAATGAGTGGTTTACAGAGTTTGCTTGAACAAATCCGGTTGCTCAACAACCTCCATCCCCATCTAATCCTCAACCAGTTCCCGTAGCCCCTCAAGGTATGGAATTTTTAAGATTGAATAAGCTACCAGTTGATAAGATTCGAAAACACGGAGTCGAAGAGTTCAGAGCTACTGTTGATGATGATCCCGAGAGAGTTGAGTTTTGGCTTGAAAATACTATCAGAGTATTTGAAGAACTTTCTTGCACACCGGTTGAGTGTTTAAAATGTGTCGTATCACTTTTGAGGGACATTGCGTATCAGTGGTGGAAAAAGATACCTGGGAATTTTTCCAAGTCGAGTTCAGAAAGAAATACATCAGTCAACGGTTTATCAATCAAAAACGTAAAGAGTTTCTTAAACTGAAATAAGGCCATATGTCTGTGACCGAATACGAGCGAGAGTTTGTGAGACTTAGTAAGTATGCTCGAGAATATGCTTCAACTGAGGCGATTATGTGCAAAATATTCAAAGATGGGCTAAACGAAGATATCAGATTGTTAGTTGAGATTCTAGAGTTGAAAGAATTTGTTGTACTAGTTGATCAAGCTTGCAAAGCCGAGGAATTGGGCAAAGAAAAGAGAAAAGTTAATTTCGAGGCTAGAGATTTGAGAAAGAGATCGATGAGTAAACCATATTAATCTTCGTCAAAGAAATTAATAGATTTGTACACTCGTTCGAATGCTTCAATCGGGTATCGAAACAGAGATCGTGGAAAGCAATACTTAAATCTTAAAACTCAAGCTACATCAGTATCGAGTGTTGGCAATGTGAGAAATAATAAACCCGAGTGTCAACAGTGTGGTCGATGACATTTTGGTGAGTTCTGGATGGATAATAGGGGTTGTTTTAAATTTGCCTCGCAAGATCATTTCATTTGTGATTGCCCAGAGTTAGTCGAGAAAGATAAGTTCCAGAATGCAAGACCGAACAGCACAACAAATAGAGGGAGGAAACCTAGAAATGTTACGAATATGACTTGTAGTTGAGGAACGACTAAGGACTCCACTGTGAGATCTGAGGCTAGAGCACTTGCTAGAGCTTACGAGATTCGCGCTCGCGAAGATGCTTCATCACCAGATGTTATTACTGGTACATTTTCTCTCTATGACACGAATGTTATTGCATTGATTGATCCTAGATCGACTCATTCATATATTTGCATGAATTTGGTGTCTAGTAAGAGTTTGCCTGTTGAGTCTATTGAGTTTGTGATTAAAGTGTTGAACCCCTTCGGCAAATATGTTCTAGTTGATAAAGTTTGCAAGAACTGTCCTTTAATGACTCAGGGTTACTATTTTTTAGCTAATTTGATGCTACTACCGTTTGATGAGTTTGATGTAATTCTGGGTATGGATTGGTTGACGTTACATGATGCGGTTGTGAATTATGGACGAAAGGCTATTGAATTGAAATGTTAGAATAGTGAAATCGTTTGAATTGAATCAGATGAGTCGAGTGAATTGCTTGTTCTGATTTTGTTTATGTCAGCTCAAAGATGTATGAGAAAAGGTTACAAAGCTTATCTTACTTATGTAATGGATAAAAAAAAGTCTAAATCAAAAATTGAATCAGTGTCAGTAGTCTGTAAGTATCAGAATGTGTTTCTAGAAGAATTACCGGGGCTACCACTGATCAGAGAGGTCGAGTTTTCCATTGAATTAGTACCAGAAACATTACCAATATCTATAGCTCCGTACAGAATCGCTTCGATAGAATTGAAAGAGTTGAAATCTTAGTTGTAAGAGTTAACAGATAGAGGTTTTGCATGACCTAGTTTTTCGCCCTCGGGTGCACCAGTGTTGTTCGTAAAGAAGAAAGACGAATCAATGAAACTTTGTATTGATTATCGTTAGCTCAATAAGGTTACCAAAAGAACAAGTATCCTTTGCCACGAATCAATGATTTGTTTGATCAGTTGAAAGGAGCAATAGTGTTTTTGAAGATTGTTTTGAGATCTGGCTATTATCAGTTGCAAGTGAAAGATTCAGATTTGCCGAAGACTACATTTAGAACATGGTATGGACATTATGAATTTCTTGTTATGCCTTTCGAATTAACTAATGCTCCTACAATTTTTATGGATTTGATGAATCGGATTTTTAAACCGTATTTAGACAGATTTGTTGTTGTATTCATTGATGACATTCTAATCTATTCACGGGATGAGTCTGAGCATGCCGAGCATTTGAGGATTGTATTACAAACCTTGAGAGACAAGAAATTGTTTGCTAAATTTAGCAAATGTGAGTTTTGGTTCCGAGAAGTCAGATTTTTGGGACATATTATTTCAGCGGAAGGTATACGAGTTGATCCGAGCAAGATTTTTGTAGTTATTGAATGAAAAACACCAAGAAATGTGTCTGAAGTTAGAAGCTTTCTGGGATTAGCTGGCTACTATCAACGTTTTGTTAAAGGATTCTCAATGATTACTACACCGATGACCAAATTACTAAAGAAAGATGTGAAGTTCGAGTGGTCTGAAAAATGTCAGTAGAGTTTTGATCAGTTGAAAGCATTGTTAACCAAGGACCAGTGTTGGTTCAACCTGAGTCGGGTAAAGAGTTTATGATTTTCAGCTACGCGTCATTGAACAGTTTGGGTTGTGCTTTGATAAGGGTAAAGTGATAGCTTATGCCTCTAGACAGTTAAAGCCACATGAAAAGAATTATTCGACACATGATTTAGAATTGGCTGCTATTGTTTTTGCATTGAAAATTTGGCGACATTACCTATACGGTGAAAAGTGTTATATTTTTACCAATCACAAAAGCTTGAAGTATTTATTGACTTAGAAAGACTTGAATTTGCGATAACAAAAATGGCTCGAGTTGCTGAAAGATTATGACTTAATGATTGATTACCATCTGGGAAAAGCAAATGTAGTCGCGAATACTTTGAGTAGAAAATTTTTATTTACTTTACGAGCGATTAATACGCAATTAACCTTGTCTGATGATGGTTCGATTTTGGCTGAATTAAAAGCTAAACCATTATTTCTTTAGCAAATTTGTGAAGCTCAGAAGTGTGGCAATGAATTGCAAGCTAAAAGAGTGCAATGCGAGTCGACTAGTGATTCAGAGTATCAAATCAGATCCGATGATTATTTAATGTTTCGATGTAGAATCTGTGTACCAAAGAATTCTGAGCTCATTCAGAAAATTCTTCACGAAGCACACAGTGGTTGTTTATCCGTTCATTCGAGGGGTACTAAAATGTACAATGATTTGAAACAATTGTATTGGTGGTCGAGCATGAAACGAGACATTTCACAGTTTGTATCGAGATGCTTGATTTGTCAACAAGTTAAAGTTGAACATCAAGTGCCTTCGGGATTACTACAGCCTGTGATGATACTAGAGTGGAAATGGGATAAAGTTACGATGGATTTTGTATCGGGTTTACCCCTGTCTCCGAAAAAGAAAGATGTTATTTGGGTTATCGTTGATCGACTGACGAAATCGACACATTTCATTCTGGTACATATAGACTATTCACTTGATAAATTGGCTGAATTGTACATTTCAGAGATCATTAGATTCACGGAATGCGAGTTTCCATTATTTTGGATAGAGATCCGAGATTTACGTCGCGATTTGAGAAGAAATTGTAAGAAGATCTAGGTACGCGGTTGAACTTTAGCACCGCATTTCATCCGCAAACTGACAGCCAGTCTGAGAGAGTAATACAAATTCTCAAAGATATGTTTCGTTGTTGTGTTTTAGAGTTCGAAGGCAATTGGGAGAAATATTTGTTGTTAGTTGAATTCGCATATAACAACAGTTTTCAATTGAGTATAAAGATGGCACCATATGAAGCTTTGTATGGTCGCAAATTTCGAACTCCATTATATTGGACTGCGCTTAGTGAGAAAAAGATTCACGGAGTTGATTTAATTGGAAAGACTGAAGATAGAGTGAAAGTAATTCGAAACAGTCTGAAAGCAGCTTCAGATCGACAGAAATCATACTCAGATTTGAAACATAAAGCCATAAAATTTCAATTTAGTGACAGAGTATTCTTGAAAGTATCTCTATGGAAAAAGATCCTTCGATTTGGTCATAAAGGCAAATTGAGTCCGTGGTTTATTAGGCCGTATAAAATCATCGAAAGAATAGGACCAGTGGCATATCGACTAGCTTTACCATCATAATTAGAAAAGATCCATAATGTGTTTCATGTGTCAATGTTACGCCGATATAGATTAGATCCATCACATGTAATTTCCCCTTTAGAAATTGAAATTCAACCTGATGTGACATATAATGAAGAATCGATCAGAATTTGAGCTCGAGAGGTTAAAGAATTAAGAAACAAAAGCATAACTTTGGTGAAAATTTTGTGGCAACATCATGGAGTTGAAGAAGCTACATGGGAACTCGAGGAAGATATGAGAAAATAGTACCCTAACCTCTTTTCTAGTAAGATTTTTGGGGACGAAAATCTCTAAGGGGGGAGAGTTGTAACAGCCGTTTTTAGTCAAATCGAAATACTGGTTTTGGGACCACAAATCCAAATTTGAAATAATTATTTTATTATTTTAATGTCTACAGCATGATAGTATGTTTGCGTGAAATTTTCGTTAAGAAATTTTATCGTTTGAATGCTTAATTCGATACAAAGGACTAAATTGCGTAAAGTGTAAAACTTGTGTTCTATTAGTTAAAGGTTTCTAATAGCTATGGAATATTAAAGTGGAGGTCCTTAAGTGGTAATTAGACCATTGGTTGCTTAAGTGGACAATTATGGACATCTTTTAAGTGTTTTAATAGTTTATAATTAAGGTTTATTTAGTCATTATATAATTAAATGGTAAATGAATAAAACAAAAAGGCCATTTTTTTCATTCTCATCTTCTTAGCTGAATTTAGGGTTGAAGAAAGCCATTAAAATAGCTTGAAGCATTCGGTTACTTGCTAGCTTAGTTGTAAGTTCATTTTTGTCCCGTTTTTAATGATTTTTATGTTTTGAAATCGTTGCAGCTTAATCTAGCTCGCCTAGGAACTATTTTGCAAAACTGTTAAAGGTTTAGGGTTTTTTTCCATTGATAATGTTGTTTTATTTTGATGTTTAATGATAGAATATTCATGCTTGTTGTTAGATAAACAACATTTGTAAAGTGATTTTGACAAAATTGTCAATTAGGGGTTAAATTGTAAAATGTGTGAATTTTGTGGTTAAATTATGAAATAAATGAAAAATATAGACTTTTAAGGACTTAATTGAAATTCGGCTAGCATGGGTTTTGGTTGAATTGGATAAATTTGTGATTTTATGAAATAAGGACTAAATTGTAAAAATATTGAAATGTTAGGGGAAAAAGAGTAAATTTGCCTTAATGTGTATTTTAGACTAAATTGAATACAGAGATTATTAAATAAGCTAAATTTGATATTATTTAGATCAAGAAAGACAAAATATAAATTTAGATCGGGGAAAGAATAAGGTTTCAGATTAATCGAGTTATTATACCGTTTTTACATTCGAGGTAAGTTCATATGTAATAAGCATTGTTATAATTGTGTTTTAAATGCTTTGATTTTGTATAAATTGTAAATACAACCTTACGGACACGTTTGACGATAATTTTGCAAGTGTGAAGTCCCGGTTGAACCTTAGGAATAGTTTAGGATACAAATAACATGTCATTAGGGTTTATGTGATTTGGGTGATGGTCTATATGTCCTACCGGTGGCTGAGTTATTAGGCATGTGTTTCGGATACTCGTTAGCTTGTGTGAGCAACACTTTGTAGCTTCGTCATGACCGTCAGCTTGTGTGAACAGACCCGTTGATAGCTTGAGAGTGAGCATTATATGTGATACGAGATTGAGATAGCTTTGGCTATATATATGTGGCACTTAGGGTGCGAGATTCTTAGATATCTGATAGTATTCCGGCTGGTTCAATGGGTATGTCAAAAATGTGGATAAGTATGAGTTTGATACGAGATGGTACAGGTATGTACATGAACCGAGCAATACATTGAAATAAGGAAAATTATGAAAGTTACATGTAACTTTGTGAATGAAAATGTGGTAGGTTGGTAATTCATTATAAGCTATGTTATGTTATGTTTTATTTGCTTAATTTGAGCATATATAATGAGTTGATTTAAATGCTATACGAACTTACTAAGATTTATAGCTTATAGCTTACTTTGTTTAATTTTCCATGTTTTATAGTGATATCAAGCTAGCTCGGATTCGAGAATCGTAGGAGACTTCATCATACTATCCAACTACCACTTTGGTACTTTTGAAATTAAGTTTTTGAGTATATGGCACGTATAGGATTATGGTCATTTTTTATATATAGTTTGGTAAAAAATTTAGCCATTTGAATTGGCTTGTAAATGTCTAAAGTTTGGTTTTGTATATATAGCCATGCGAGTTGGCTTATTTTGGTTGATTTGGTTGTGAATATAATTGTGCAAATGGCTTGTGTTCTTAGTTTGTTGATGGATGTATGATTCTTGTTGATTACAAGTATTGTGGATGTCAAACGGTTGATATTATGAGAGTTAGTATGCTCATTGTATAGGCTAAATGATGCATGTTTAAAAGTGATTATATAGTTGATTTGAGATTATGAGTTTTGGTAGGAAATTGAATGGCACATTATGGTATTGATGTGTTTTGTATTGGTTAGCATTGAATTGTTATAATTTATGCTTGGTTGAGAGTAGATAAATGCCTATATATGCCATGTTTTGTTGCCACATGGATTGCTTTAGGTATGTGCAAAGTTGGGTGGCAAATTGGCTTGGTAAATAGCCTATTTTTGTCCACATGGGCAGAGACACAAGTGTGTGTCTCAACCGTGTGTGACACACGATTATGTTACACGGTTGTGTGTCCCTTAGTGTTGAAATAGAAATCAAGTCGGTATGCTCCAAACAGCCCAGCACACGGGCGTGTGACTTGGCCGTGTGGCATAAGTCAGTATACCCTATAGGTTTGGCACGACCTAGCACACGGCCTAGCACAGGACATGTGTGGCCATTTTTAGGGCATACTGGCTAGTCACACAGGCATGTGTGTTGGCTGTGTGACCCAAGTCAAGGAGTTATACGGGGTCGGACACGGGCTGGGACAAGGCCATGTGATCCCATTTCAAATGTCCACACGGCCTGTGACATGAGCGTGTCTTTGGTCGTGTGAGACACATGGCCGGGCCACACGGGCATATGTCCCCTGTAGTTTGAAAAATTTTCTAAGTTTCGTAAAAATTTCCTGAGTTATCGGTTTAGTCCCAAACCTTCCCGAATTCATGTTTAAGGCCTCGTAAGCTTCTTTTAGGTACAATATGAATGATAATGAATGTTGATTATATGAATTTGGGAAATGTATGTGAAATGTTTGATAAACTGTGTTATAAGTCTGGTAATGCTCCGTAACCCTATTCCGGTGTTTAATACAGATGAAAGGTGTTACAAAAGAAGTTGGAGAAGGAGAAAATTCAGCTGAGGTTAGACATCGATGTCCAAAAATTAGAAGCCGAAAAAATAAGAAAGGTAAAGAATAAGGCTAAAGATGACTTGAACAGTTTAAAAATGGGCTACAAGAAACTTCGTTTGTCAATAAGGACTACTGGGTTGGGCAAAACGTTGAGACAATAGCAACATGAAATTCAAGAAGAGAAGAATAGAGCCGATCAGTGGGAGAGAAAGTTGCAAGATGCTTGAGTCCAAGAGGATGCTATAAAAGGAGAATTATTAGAAAGTCAGGTTGAAAAAGCTGGATTGAAAGCCCAGGTAGCGGAGTTTGAAAAGTCTTTGCATCAACATCGTAGTTGTAACTCTGTGACTGAGTCGAAAGCAAACCGGGCTAAGAATAAGGAGTTGAAATGAAAGGTAGAAGAACTTGAGGCCATACTATAAAATTGTGAACTACGAATTGAGCTTTTCAAAGAAAATAGGGAAACAAACAATGAATATTGGAAAGAGCAACTCCAATGCTCTCAAGGGCAGGTCAGAGATAGGGACCATGTTATGAGTGAAGCTTTGGTCCAAGTACAAGAAGTAGTTGACCAGTTGCAAAACTTGGCCATTCAAGCTGACATTTTAGGTCTGAAATATGAATTGGAGTCGGATCAGGGCCTAATTAGCTTGGCTTCTTAAGAAAGTTAAGGTCTTAAGCATTAAGGCGATGCCATATATGTGAAATGTATCCGCCTTATGTAAAGAAACTTGTTTTCTAGTAAAGTTGTTCTAATGGAATTGAACTAGAACCAATGTCTTTTTTGCATGCTTCTTTAGCATTCATTAGCATTGCATTTCATTACATGCATTAAATTTCATGAAAAGTCCTCTAATTAATCAAAGAACTGTCACAGTTACCCTAGAAACTAATGAGAATCTACAAAGCTGACATCGTTATAGTACTCGACTAAGGTCATGAATCAAATACTAGAAAGGCTGGAACAAGTTCAGAAGGATACGCAGGACCAATTACAAGGATAATTGCAAGTTCAGTTAGCTAAGGTGCAAAAAGATATAAAAGATTAGATACAGGAATCTCAGAGAAACATAGTAAGGTATTTAACCCAATTACTGGTCGGAGGAGTTGACAAAGGGAAGGGTAGTATGGTAAACCCTAGGGACGAGAATGAATACCCTGCATACCCCCTAGGTTTTACCCCAGTACACATCCAAGCTCAATAGTAGACGTATCCATGAGGAGTACCTGTCACTATAAGACTACAGTAGTATTAGGCTGGCACCTCAGGACCAGTGAATTATTGGATGGCTTCAGGTTCTAACCCTAGAGACAACCCAACCAACCATGTTGTTTTAGATTTAGATAATATGACAGAAATAGAGAAGGCAAAAGTAGAAATTCCAAAACAGCTCAGAGCAATAGAAGGCACTGACTTCTTTTGTGGATTCGATGCCAAGAAGTTAAGTTTGGTCCCAGACCTAGTCCTTCCACCGAAATTTAAAACCCCAGAATTTGAGAATTACAATGGGACCAGTTGCCCTAAGGGTCATATCACAATTTTTTATAGAAGAATGAAAAGATATGTCAACAATAATCAGTTGCTAATACATTGTTTCCAAGATAGTTTAAACGGATGAACTGCAAAATGGTATAATTAGTTGAGTCGTGCCAGGATCAATTCATGGAAAGATTTGGTGTAGCGTTCATGAAGCAGTACAACCACGTGACTGATATGACATCTAATAGAATCACGCTACAAAACATAGAGAAAAAGACAAATAAATGTTTTAGACAATACGCCCAAAGGTGGAGAGATGTGGCAACATAAGTTCAACCACCTCTATTGGCAAAGTAAATGACAATGCTCTTTGTCAACACCTTGAAAGCCTCGTTCATCAATCATATTTTAGGCAGTACTACCAAGAGTTTCTTGAATATAGTTATGTCCGGAGAGATGATCGAGAACGCAATAAGAAGTGGGAAGATAGATGCAAGAGAAAATGCTAAAACATCAACCTCGAGGAAGAATGAGCACAAGGTAAAGACTACAAGTGTATACAATGCAAACTATTCAAAGCCAGTCATAGTAACACAACCTAAGACCATGATGGCTAGCCAATAGGGCCTTCTAAGATAGGAATCCAATTCGAAGCCAAATACAGAAAAAATCCAAAACTATGCCAAAACCTATTCAACATTTACATAGTATCTCTATTTTACCTAAAGCCCATGCAACCTCCATTCCCAAAATGGTATGACACAAATGCATAGTGAGATTATCATGCGAGGATAATGGGACATTTGATCAAAAATTGCACCACCTTCAAGAAGTTGATTGAGAGATTTATCAAAATGGGAATTGTAAGGTTCGATGATCCCTCAAGGCCTAATGTGTCTGGAAATCTGCTACCCAGTCATCCCGACCAAGGGGTAAATGCAATAATCGAGAATAGGAGCAAGAGGATAAAAACCAATTTGCAGAAGTGAAGTCCCCTTTAAATTTGGTTTGGCAGAAAATGGTAGAAGTGGGCTTGGTCATGCAAGATTCAGAAGATTTACTAAAAGGAGTAAAAAACTACTACAAGTTTCACACTGCGAAAGGACATGAAATCCAAAAGTGTAGCAAATTCAGAACTCTAATACAGAGTTTGATGGACAATAAAGATTTAGAATTTTTTGAAGATATTGAGGATTCAGAGGGGGAAGATGTTTGTGCCTCCGAAGAGGGAGCATTAGAGAAAACTTACAACATCAATCACTCAGTAGTAATCATCTCCCAGCTAAGATAGAAAGAGGGTCCCATAAAGTTATGATTGCAATGTGATGGTTCCAAGAGGAGAGAACTCAAAAGTCACTTTGGAGGGGGTCCAGGATGTCGGTTTCTTCACATGCAGTGAGAAATACTATGACCTTATAAATGTAGAAACTTAACCCCTTAGGGAAAAGGCCTTGGTAGCCGACCTTAAGAAAGGTAAAGCTGCCAGACCCGAATCGTCAATCAATGAGTTAGTGACCGAGAACGAAGCTAAAAAGTTCTTGAAAATTTTAAAGCACAACAAGTACATTGCAATAGAGCAATTACATAGATAGTTGACTCGTATATCAGTGTTAGCCTTGCTTCTAAGCTTAGAGACACATCACAACACTTTAATGAAAGTACTAAATGAGATTTATGTCACCGATAACATCTTTGTGAATAAGTTGGATCGTTTGATCAACTTGATGCCGACAATTTCATTTTCTTCAACGATGACGAAATACCTCTAAGGGGTATAGGATAAATAAAAGATTTGCACATGACTACTTGTTGTAAGGGATATACACTGCCATGAGTATTAATTGACAATGGGTTTGCCCTAAATCTTTTACCTCTGTCCACGCTAAGTAGGCTGCTAGTCGATAGCTCTCACATGAAGGCATGCCATAACATAGTAAGAGTGTTTGATGGCACAGAAATGAAAGTGATGGGGAGGATTGAAATACCACCCCTAATCGTTCCAAATACATATGAGGTGGACTTTCTAGTAATGGATATCAAGCCCATCTATAAATGTTTATTGGGAAGGCCTTGGATCCATTTAGCAGGGGTAGTGTCGTCGTCGCAACATCAAAAGTCGAAGTTAGTGACAGATTGTAATGACCCAAAATTCGCGAGCATCAGAAAAGTAAAATATCGGGCCTCCATCTTAGTAAACCGAGTTCGAAAATAATTATTAGGAATATTTTTGAGTCTAATAGTGTGTTTAATTAGGCTTTAATTAAGTGAAATTAGCTTAATTTAGAGAAAATAATAAAAATGACTAAATTGAATAAGGGGTAAAAGTTGAATTATAGATTAATAGAAAATAAAAAGGATTAAAATGGAAATTAAGCCATTAACAAGAAATGTTATGTTTTAATTATATAATTAATTATTTAGATATAAATTATGTTAAATTAATTTAAAATAATTATATTATAAGATTTTTATATGATAAATAAATTAAAATTATGACAAGTGGATGGTGATGATAATGTAACGATAATGTACAAATGTAAAATACATATGTTTACATTTGTAATATATATATTTGTTATTAAATAGATATTTATTATTATAATTATTAATTATTATTGTTTATACTATTATTTTTATTATTTTATTATTATTATATTATGGAATGAATTAAAAAAAGATAAATGTAGGGTGTAAAATTATACATGTGTCATGCATATATTTATACACTTGTAAAATAAATATATAATTACTTAAAATTTAAGTATAAAGATATTTATAATTATTAATTAATTAAATATAAAATAAATAAATCAAATGGTGCCAAATGTAGGGTGATAAAGTTGTACAAATGTAGTAAAATATGTATATACACTGGTATTATAATTAAAAGATATTTATTAATTAAATAATTATTATAAATTATATTATTATAATATAAAGTAAAAAAATAAAAACAAAATAAAAGAAAAAGAAAGGAGAAAGAAGCAGAGAGCATTTCGAAACAGAACAGGGGAAAGGAGAAAAAGAAAAATAAAATGCAAAAATAGGGTTTGAAGGTTTAAAGCATTAATAGCTAACAAGAAATTTGAGGCATTAGTACACAAAGAAAAGGAGAAAGCTATCGAGGACTAAAAAGAGAAATTCACGGTTTGTATTACTATAATTCAAGTTATTTTTATTAAATGTTAAATTTTTAATTATATGTATGGTAAGTAAATTGTGAGGTAAGTATTATTATGGAATTGAAAAGGAAATTGAATTCATGATGGATAAGTATTGATATTAAATTGTATATTGATGAAAAGTGATATTGAATTGAGAAAGTGAACCGAATACCCTATTAACTAGTCGGGCTAAGTTGGATATAGTTGGCATGCCATAGGATTGGAAGAGTTCAGGGATTTTTCAACCTCGAGTTGATGAGACACTGGGTCTAACTATATTTCTTCGGATAGATTCGATGAGGTACTGGGTATCAACTTTCTTTTGCTTTGCCGATGAGACACTGGGTGTCAACTATTGCTTCGAACTATCCGATGAGGCACTGGGTGCCATACTAGAGCATTTGGTTGGATCTGAGTATCCGCCAAAGTCTGAGTTTTGTTAATAGGGTAAATAAACTAAAAAGGGAAAAACATAATAGAATGAGGAATTTGTACTTATAGAGTGAAATGTGAAATGAAGATGAGAAAATGTGATTTAGATAAATGAACCAAAGGCTCAAATTGCTAATAGTACATAAATGTGATATTCATGATATTGAGTTGATAATTAGTTAAAATGAATTGCAATAGATATAAAATAAAGTTAAAGTGTGAATTTGTACTATATGTGAATACATGTTCTATAGCTAAATATGTAAAGTTCATTTGGTTATTTATAATTTGAATTATAGTAATACCACTGAGTATGAAATACTCAGCGTATGGTTGTTTCCGTGCGCAAGTCAGTAGGAGTACAGAGTCCTGGTCTAGCATCCAGAGCAATACCGACTCCAGCACAAAAACTTGGTGATGTATTCTTCTTTTGGTAAAAGTGGCATGTACATAGGTATTGTTTTGGTCACTTAAAAATGCTATATGATTTTAGTTATAAAGTATGATTGGTTTGTAATGTTTTGAACTAAGTTTTCAATGAAATGGTAAAGAGTATATTATAAAATTTGGCATTAAGTTTGAATGGAAAATAAATCAAGTTATTAGTCAATTTGAATGATATTATGAATGTTTAATTATTAAATTACTATGTTAATGAATTGGTTATGATATAAGTGTATTTAAGTATAAATTGTTTTTGGTTGCGGTTTGAAAATTGTAGGAAAGGTTAGATGTTTATAAAGGGGTTATATTGAGTTTTAAAAAAAATTACAAAAAAATTTCCAGAGCACCCGAACAAGTCCCAATTCACTCCTATTACGTATTTTTGGGCTTCGAGGGTCCATTAAAGGGACTTAATGATTAAATTGTACTATGTATGTTATTTTATTTGTGACTTATTCGTAAATTATCTTATATGTTTGGTAATGCTCCGTAACCCTAATCCAGCGACGGTTTAGGGTTAGGGGGTGTTACACAGATGGTTGATTGGTCATGATAAACACCGAGGAGGACATCATTGCATCTGTGACTAGTAACATGCCCTACATAGGGGTAGATTAAGATGTTATAGAATGCTCCTTTCGATTATTGGAATTCGTAATGCAACTTTTATTACTGAAGGAAGCAAGATCCCTATGCCAAAAGTATCTAAAACCACAAGGATGGGTCTCCGATTGATGGTCGAGAAGGGAGCTTTGCCAGGAAAAGGACTTGGGAAATATCACTAAGAAAGGGTTAATGCACCAATGCTGATGGATAAATAGGATCGTTTTGGCTTAGGGTACAAGCCAAATGTCAGACAGAAGAGGAAGGAACTAGAAAAGAAGCAAAAGAGAAGGAATACATGACTGAGTGGGGTAGAGATCAAGTGGGAACCGATGATTTTTCCCTACATATATGAAACATTTGTGTCAAGAGAAGTCATTTACCCTGAACAAAAAATGATAGAGAAAGAAGCCAAATATCTAAGATTGTGGGAAGAATGTTGGAAAATTTAAGCATTAACACCATATCTAAAAAGGGAAATGAGGAAGGGAACTTATCAAGAATTCATCCCTACACCCCCGAAAGTGTTCTAAACAACTGGACCGTGGAGGAGATTCCTGTAGTTTTTAGGACTATTTTAGAGTAATGTTCAGAACATACTTATTGCTCTAAGCCTGAGACCAATAGGGATCCTTTTGTGAAAAGGCGCATGACCACTATCTTTATTTCAATGAAAACAATTCATCTTTGTGTCCCATTTGGCAAACATTTTACTATTTTTTTCGTACTCATACCACATGGATAATCATTTTTAAATTTATTTGTTCTCTGGTTTTCCTTTTATTCCTATAACAGGTCTACGAATATAAATGATATGAGCGATGCTGCTGCTGACTCAAAGTCCCCTTTTGAGCAGGATATGTGTCTAGAGGAACCTTAAGACTTTGAAGATGGTCGAGATTGTAACTTTTCCCCTGATCTATTCAGGATGGTAGAGCAGTATGAGAAACAGATCTTACCTCACAAAGAGTTGGTGGAAATTGTGAGCTTAAGGGATGAACAAGAAAAGAACTAGGTGAAAATCGGGACATGAATCACCACAGAAACAAAGCGAGTTCTCATTGAGTTACTCTTAGAATTCAAAGATGTCTTTGCATGGTCCTATCAAGACATGCCTGGTCTAAGTACTAATGTTGTGGTACACAAGCTTCCCATAAAGGAAGAATGGAAGCTGGTTCAGCAGAAACTTCAAAGGATGAGGCTGACGTACTATTGAAAATAAAAGAGGAGGATAGGAAACAGTTTGACGTTGGTTTCCTACAAGTGGTCAAATATTCAGAGTGGGTAGCCAATATAGTCTATGCCCCTAACAAAGATGGGAAAGTGCAAATGTTTGTCGATTATCGAGATTTAAACAAGGCCAGCCTGAAGGACATTTTCCCGTTGCCCCACATCTATACCCTAGTGGACAACATGACAGGTCATTCACTATTCTCCTTCATGGATGGTTTCTCTGGATATAACCAGATAAAGATGCATCCTAAAGATATAGAGAAGATCACATTCGTAACAATGTGGGGAACATTTTGTTATAAAGTGATGTCATTTGGACTGAAAAATATGGGAGCAACACATCAAAGAGCCATGGTGACTTTGTTTCATGATATGATGCACAAAGAAATTGAGGTTTATGTCGACGATATGGTCGCAAAATCTCAAATAGAGAAAGAGCATGTGAAAGTCTTGAGGAAACTATTCTTGAGGTTGAGGAAATTCCAACTAAAGTTAAACCCAACAAAATGCACTTTTTATAACGACCCGATAGTCAAGAGTGTCAGAAAGTTATTTTTGAGACTCCATTTTAGTAAATTGGATCCGTAAATATTTTTATTAAATATTTATGAGGTTAGTTTAGTAGCTAATTAATTTTTGGATTAGTGACTTTTGTGAAATTAAAAATTATTAAGGTTCAGGGACTAAATCGCGTAAGGGATAAAAGTTGATTTATAAATTAAAATAAACTAAAAGGACTAAAATAGCAATTAAGCAATTATTTGGTGTGGTGGACGACACTAATGATGTACGATTTATATATATTACTTAATATAAATGTATGTTATAATAAATTATATAAAATGTATGTAAATTATATTATATGATAATAGTTATAATAACATAAACATAAAATAAAAGAAAGAATAAAGAAATAGAAAGAGGAATGCATGCAAATTAAAGAAAACAAAAGAAAGAAAGAAACAAAAGAGGCGGATGGCTCCAAGGGTTTCCAACTTCCAAATTTCAATTGGTTAGTCGGTTTAGTCTCTTATACTTGTAATTTTTACGTTTTTGGAATCTCGGTACTTAGGGCTGCCCGAACCATGTTGTAATTTTTAGTATTATTCAAGATTTTAAATGTTGACATTGTTGAATAATTTAAGTATTAGGGATTAAATATATAGATTTTCAAGTTAGAAATGGAAAATGGCTAAATTGTGAAATTAATTGTTGATTTTGAACAATAGGGACTAAATTGTGAAAAATTTGAAATTGAGGGGTCAAATAGGAAAAGAGTAAGCTAAATGTGATCTAGAGTGAAATTAGTATATAAATATGAAGTTAATTGTAAAGATTAAAATTAGTCTCGCTTTAGGGACTAAATTGAATAATAAGGAAAATATAGTGTGAAAATTAAAAATTAATGTCAAATTGAAATGTGTAATATTAATGTGATTTAATTGTTTTATTTCGTAGCTAATGTCCTACCGGAATCCTCAAGTAATCGACGTCGAATAGCTCGGAATTCACGGTTTGTGTTTCTATTGTCCAAATTAAATAGTAGATTTTTGCATATATAATTGTTTGCATATGGTAAGTATTGAGGTGAGTACTTTGGGATTGAATTAAACTCATAATTGAAATGAAATGGATTGATTTTGTATATTATGAAATATATTGATTATAAATATATGTGTATTGAGAAAAATGTGATTATTATCAAATTGAATATATGCTTATATGTGATTATATACATTTATGAATTTGAGACATTGGTTGTATAGAAAAGTGAAATGAATCCCTATTAATTATACCGTGCTGAACCAGATATAGATGGCATGCCATAGGATAAAAAGAGTTCAGAGATTACTTCGGCCTCAGGTCGATGAGGCACTGGGTGCCAATTTACTTTGGTTTAACCGATGAGACACTGGGTGTCAATTTATATAGCACTGGGTGCAATTATTACTTCGGATTTATTCGATGAGGCATTGGGTGCCAAACTAGTGTGTTGGTTGGATCCATGTATCCATCTGAGTCCGTGTTGTGTCGTGTTAATAGAGGAAAGTAAAATAATAAATTATGTGATTAATATTGAAATGGTAAAGATTGAGAAATGAAAATGAGATGAGAAAAAGTTGAAATGACAAAGATGAGCAATGATTATGAGATGAGAAATGAAATATGAAATGATGAATTGTCATGTGAAACTTGAATGAATTCAAGTATTGATCAAAGATATGAATCATGCCATTGCATGAGTTGATGTATTCAAATGTTAAATGATCTACCATTGATATATATATGAATATGTTAAATCTTAGTAGATGTGAATAAGGAATGATCAATAATTATATTATTAAATTGAAACTTTTGAACATAGATTACTTGTTGCATATTGCATGCTAAATGCCTATATCAAGTTTATATTATTCGGATTATAAAAATACTACTGAATTTTACTCAGCGTGCAATTTTGTTTTCTGTGCGCAGGCTAGGTACTGTTTGGATTATTGCCAACTTAGCATTAAATCACAAATCCGAGCTTAAGTGTGGTGATATTTCATTTTGTAATGGCATGTACCTAGGGAGTCTTTTGTTGATATTGTTTATAAGGTGTAGTTATCTTAGTTGCTAGTGAAATGATGCTTAAATGCATATATGGTTGTGGTTGAGGCTATGTTGGTATGTTACCCTAGTTTATATTTGGCATGTGTTAGATTAAAGTATAGCAGCTTAAATAGCTAAGTGATAGTCCAATTATGGTAAATGTGATATGAATGGAAGTCTTGAATGTTGGATGTGTTGTTGATAAATTTGAACATGTAAAATGTGGTACAATGAGGGTATATTGGTTAGGCATATTAGGTGATGAATTTGGTGTATTTTGGGCATGTTTAATCACGTTTTGAATAGGTTAAACGATTGGTAATTGAGTTGCTTAGTCCCTAAGTATAGAAAATGGTAAACTTAAGCTTTAAGGTACTTTTAGGTGCACATGGCCTTGACATATAGGCGTGTGTCACACACAGGCAACACACATAGGCATGTGTCACACATGGGCAAAACACATGGGCGTTCACACGCCCTGGTCACATGGGTGTGTGACCACTGAAATCAAAATTTTTGCAATTATTTCCTAAACTTCCAAAATTGTTTCGAATTAGTCCCTGCCTATTTTGAACTACTTTTAGGGTCCCATAGACTCGAAATAGGGGTTGTAAAAGGAACTTTTACTCTGAATTGGAATGGATTAGTAAACTTATATTAGTACGTTCTACTAACATTATCAAAGATAAAGAAAATAAATAGTCAGAGTAATGACCTATACTCTAATGCTAATAATTGGATTAGTCTTGCACGTATCCAAATTCTGACATTCTAGAAGGAATAAATAGTGATAAGAGTGTAGACAGTGGGAAGACTAAGTTTAGCAATGGGGTAAGATGAAGCTACAACCTCAAATCTCGTATCCCTAAAGATGTAATAGACAGGATCAAAACTATAGTAGCAAATCTCATCTCCACGAAGATGCATTGGGGCAAGATGAAGCTACAACCTCAAATCTCGTATCCCTAAAGATGTAGTAGACATGATCAAAACTATAGTAGCAAATCTCATCTCCACGAAGATGCATTAGGGCAAGATGAAGCTACAACCTCAAATCTCGAATCCCTAAAGATGAAGTGGATTGGATTGAAGCTACAATAATGGATCTTATCTCCTTGAAAATGTAGCAAAGCAAGATGAAACTACAAATCCTATATACCTGAAGTTGTAGTAGAATGGATTGAAACTACAGTAGCAAATCTGATCTCCCTAAAGATACAGTAGAGCAAGATGAAGCTACAACATCAAATCCTGTCTTCTTGAAGTTGTAGTGAAACGGATAAAACAGTGATTTCAGTCCCCTTGAAGTTGTAGTGGGTTGGAATGAAACTACAACAACAAACCTTATCTCCTTGAAGTTGCAATGGAGCAAGATGAAGTTGTGACAATAAATCTTGACTTCTTAAATTTGTAGCAAAGCGGGTATAGTGGAGTATAGTAACCAATGAATTGAAAGAGTGGGCTGTTTGAAAAAGAAAAGCACCAGAGAAAGTCAAGATTTAGCGGGACTGGATAGAATTGGTCTTCCTTTAAAGTATTTGCTCACTTCTCATTACACAACAATGAGAAAGAGGGACAGCTGTAAGAGCCCAATTTTTTCTGGCCTAAATAAAACAATAAATAAACAAATAAATAAAAACAATTAAAAAAAGTCCATTTACAAATAAAAAACAACAAGCTTAAGGCCCATACAAGCCCTAAAGCCTACTATCCTAAACATATCAAGGAAACCCTAATTTCTTTAAGCCTCTAACGTCGCTACCCTACATCAGCAGGCACACCCCCAAGACCCCAGATCTGATGCCCTTACCCTCTGTCACAATTTCACTGAAATGGAAAAGGGTGTGGCTCCACCGCCTTTGACCTGAAGAACACCACTATGTCACTTACAAAAATAAGAAACAGAGAACAGCAGAGAAATAGAGAAATAGAGAAAGAAAAACAAAAAATAATAAACATTGTAATTCAGCTATAAAAGCTAAAACCACTTTGTAACAAAAACAAGCAATGAAATAGAAAAAAAATATAAAAAGAAAAAAAAACAAGGGCTTAATCTTTTTACCTACGACGCTTCATCTTTCGCTGCTATGGGAGGCCTTTTCCAATCCAAAAGGCCTCTGAACCCACTAGGGTTTCATCAAGGGCCCGTCGGAAAGGGAGAAACCGAAAGGTTTCCAACCCTTTTGTCGAGCTTTGGTTGAGTTTCTAGGGTTTTTAACCCCAGACCGACATTCTACATGAAAAAGGGATCAAAAAGGTGTATTTTGGGGGAACTCTGGCCACCGGAGGCGGTGGTCTCCGTTGCCGATGACTGGTGGCCATTGCGGAGTCGCACCATCCATGTGGCCGGACAAATGGGAAGATTTGAGAGAAAAAAAAAAGGGGAAGGAAAAGTTTTTTTTACAATAGGGTTTAAATGATTTTTTCCATATTTTTAAAACTTATATAGGCCCCTAAAATAGTGTCGTTTTGGGCTTGGCTTCAAACACCCAAAATGGCGTTGTTTTGACGCAACCCGAAGACCCAACCAAAATCCCTTCAGGATCTTCGCGTTTTCAAAGGGGAGGGTCTAATTGCTGATTAGGCCCTCGGTTTTTTGCTCTTTTTTAATTTCATCCTATATCTTTATTTATTTATTTTATTTTTACTCCTTTAATTTTATTTTGTTATAGTTCAATCCCTTAACCCAATGTTGACCCATTAAAGGAGTGACACATGTACTGGGTTGGGGAAATAACACCTTGGGTCCCTGCATTTTTCTATTTTGTTTTTATTTAATCCTTTAATTGCTTTATTTGTTTTTTTTTTTGCAATTTAGACTTTAGATTTTTTTAGGTTTCAATTTAGTCCTTTATTTTTTAAAATTCAGTCCCTTTATTTTCTATTATTTAATTTCCAGCACTTTTAATCTCATTATTTATATTTTTTACCCTTTAAGTTACATAATTCACATTGTTATCCATAAGTTTCCTGATTATTTCATTTTGGTCTTTTATTTTTAAATGCTGATGCCATTAATATTATTAAGTGATTATTATTGCTAATTAATGCTATTTATGTTGACATTTTATCATTGCTAATATTATACGGTCATAACCATATCATAATCATACTTTCTCCTATTATTTTACTATTATTATGATTATTAAATAGCATTCTTAATGGACCAAAAAATAATTCCTACTACTACTTTTATTCTTTATTATTGTTTTACTATATTATCATTGTGTTTTTTAAGCGCGTACCTATTTTATTCTATTTTTGCAATTACCATATTACACAACATATTTAAATATTCGTTCAATTTTGTACTACACATAAATAAATTAATCGCATATCGCATTAAATGTTTTATTCATTTTTATACAAAGCATAAGAAAATAATTAGAATCGAGGCAATGTTCATTATTTTGGTGATTTGAGGAGTCGTGCTTCTAACTTAAAGAGTATAACTTCTTCCTAAAACAAAAATAACTAAACATCCTTCAAAATTAAAAATGTAGGTAATAATTAAACGGTGAGTATTCTTATTTTCGGGGATTTAAGATGTTGTGCCCTAACTTATGGGACATGACTTTCTCGTCTTGATTGAGTCGAAATAAGAGAGCCTTCTCCATAAAATTTAATTTAAATAGTGATATTTTAAATGTCATCAAATAACATCATGCAAAAGGGGATCACATTTTAAATTTTCTTTGAATTCTCAATTTCCGACATTGAGACATCAAGGAATCAATTAGGTATCAATTTTGAGTGTTATGAGGGTGCTAATCATTCCTCATACGTAACTGACTCCCGAATCCACTTCCCGAATTTCATAGACTGAAAATTATTGTTTTAGTAATTTTAATCTTTTTATTAAAATGATTAAATTTTGAGGTGATTCAATCACACCTAATTAAAAAGATTGGTGACGACTCCGTCTTCGTGTTAAAATGCTCGAGTTACAAAAAGATTTTAACAAACAACAAATGTCCTCTCAACCATATTTTGAAGCTTTGAATATCTCAAATTAAAAGAATCGTGAGTCATATATGTTGCTTTTATCTTACTTCATTCTCTCAAACGATATTGTACCTCTCGATATGGTAAAAAGAAATCATTTTGTATTTGCATAACTAGCATCTATCACATAATATTTTAGTTTAGAATGCAAAGATTTTGTAGTTTTGATTATAAACACTTAATTTGGAGCAATATTTATATTATTTTATAATACATCTATTAAATAAAGAATAATAACATTTTTTATAAATAATATAATTTTTATCATAACTTTAAAAAATTATTTTTTATAAATAAATAATGCCAAAAAATTATAACACTTTTTCTATAAGTAATTATATTCTTTTTTATAAATATCTAACATTGAACCAACTAAGTTATGTCTATTTTTAATAAATAAGTATATTAAAGAACGGTCCATAAATATTTTTTATAATATATTTTTTTAGTATAGCTTTAGGAATTTTGAATATGGTAAAAAACAATTTATTTTTAGTATGATAAAAACGATCATTCCAACATATCATAAAAGCATTGTATAATAAACAGGATATCGTACTTCTTCTTTTTTTTTTTCTTTTTTTTTTTTTCCTCTTTTGATAATATGATATGATACATTTAAACATAAGTAATCTAATATATTAAAATGTGTCATATTTTTATATAAAATTTTAAAGTATTTAATATTATTGATTATGCTGATGTTTATATTTATACCATTAACATAAAAAATACAAAATGCAACACATTTGTATCTATATCTATATCTATATTATATTTTGGTGGTTGATTGAGTTTTGTGTCAATCAAATATCATAAAATAGGTCTAGGTTTAAGAACCCAACTCGAAAACTCGAGATTAAATCTGTTCAAACTCAATTTAAATAAAAATGTTAAAAAATCTAAACTCAAAAAGGTTTAAAATCCTAAAAAACCCAAATTCGAAAAAATTTGTACTTAAAAAACCTTAAGCTAAGATTGACCCAAACCTAAATTTAATAATAAAAATAAAATAATCAAACTATAGTTAAATATATAAATATTTTAATTATTAATTTTTTAGAAATGAGATTACCACTCTTACAATCACAAAAGCTCTATGATTGTTTTTTATCTCAACAAATATAAATTTCATTAAAATTGTATAAGGCACCAAGGAAGATTTTCAACAAATACAACACCTAAGGAACAACAACCAAACCTTGCTGCAACGACATTCAATATCACCCAACAGAACGACACTTGGACTTCAAAATGAAACAAAATAAAGGCAAAACAAAGTCACCATACACAAAACAAAGACATCATAATCAACCTCGGCAAAAGAAAAATGAGCAACCACCCATTGAAGAAACAACCACACGAAAACACGGGAAGTCATTAGATCCAGCCTTGAACAAAGCACTGACTATGATATATCTTCATTGTTTGCTCCTTACCATTCAAGAAATTCACAACTCCAAGGCAGAATCATTGAACTAAAATACAAAAATTCAACACTATAACACGCCAACACTGTTCCAAAATCAGCCAAAGCAATCCTTAAATGGTTAAGTGAAGACCCAGAAATCGATCAAACTGCATTGACATAACCACAAGTGAAACAAGCAAAAACCACCTACAAGTAAAGCATCACTTCCCTTGCATCATTGAGCATGACTTATTTGTGATCACATCAATACCTTTCACTCATATTCAAAAGCAAACTAATTTTCAAGTTTTTCTTTAATTATTGTTATAGCATTTAGGATTCTTTGAATATTGTAAAATTGAATATTGATAATGACAATATAGAACGAACGCAAAATAATAAAAAAAAGAGAGATAAAACACACAGATTTTATTTGAAAATCCTTTCAAGAAAAAATTATGAGCAGAGGAGAAACAAATTCACTAATATTAAAGATCGAGTGATACAAGAGGAGTTTTAACTATATCTATTTAAAGATTGAAAAACCATATACTAATCAAAATCAAATAGAGGAAGTGCAGTTCTATACAGATTCTACTTTAACCCACCACAGATCCCCTAATTTTACCACAATATTATTTTTGACCCACAACTCTAACAAATATAAATTTATATCGAATCATTCAATTTTTAATTTAGATGATTAAGATATAAGGAATATGTATATATTAACAAGTAACATATATTTTCTAATTATTGACAACATAATTAGAGAAATTATAAAAACCAAAAACTACATCACGATTTAAACTTTTATCAATTCGGACAAATAATTTTTTAATTAATAAAATTTTGATTTTAAAGTTCTATTTTTTTAAGAGAAAGTTTCACACTTAAAACATATAATTAATGTAATTAAATATTAATACATGAAAGTATCATGCACTAAAAAAATTAGGCTAACATATATTTTTAAATACTTTTATATAATTATTTAACATATCTGATTTTATATAATAAATTAATTTTATATAAATTTTATGCTAACAAATAGCAATAAAAATATTATTTTAATAAAAATATTATATTACAATTAAAAAAATACTAAAACATAATAAATTAAAAAATTATACTGAGATGTAAGCATTTAAATTATGTAGATATATATATAATTACATAGAATATAAAATAAACCTGAACTTAAACTAAACAAGAAATTAAACTTAAAATAATTCCTACCCAAAATTAAAAAAAAAAAGCTTAAACTTAAAAAATTACACAAACTCGAAAAGAAACCGAAATTGAAAATACTCGAGCTCAAAAAGACCCAAATTCGCCCTATTGCTAGTTGTAGTGTCAATTAGATATCAAATATTCATTGGGAAAATGATTAATATGAGGCTTTTTTATCATTTCTATATTTTTATATAAAAATTAATAAAAAATTAATTTAAACATATAGTGAAGCATTAGGAATGTTTTCCTTTGGCATAATGATAAATTTAGTCTTTAATATTTATATATTTTTTTAAATTTACTCTTTTCTTTGAGCTAAACTTGACCATTAATCTTTCTAAAATTGTCAAACTAATTTTTCTTAGAGGAAATGTTAATTAAAATATTAATTTTTTAATGATGTTGGCATCGCAATTCGCTTGGAATTCCATAAATACTTTGTATTGGTATGTTACTATTTGTCTTATATGTCACGTCGATAAATAATTTAAAATTATATAAAATAATCAAATATTCAAAAAGTTCAAAAAGATTAAAAAATAGCATGAAGTACACATGGATTGCCATACAAGTTGGTATGTTTAAAAATTTTAGGTTTTTGTTTGTGATTCTATTAAAAAATCAACAATTCAACTCTTTTATTAAAATTCGATGGTAAAAAGTTAAAGGTCAAATTTAATTAAAAAAATATGGACCAATTTAAAAAAATATACAAAAAATTAAAAAGTTAAATTTATTTATGGTTTGTTTTTAACTGTAAGTATTAAGAATGGTTTATTTTGGGGATTAGGGGGAAATGGACAAAAAATTAATATTTGAAAATATATTTTTATTATTTTAAAAATTATATAAATTATTAATACTTTTTTCGAGGTAAAAATAATTGCATTTCACACCTATGACTTATTTATTTCATACCACTCTTTTATCTATCATTCAATAATTTCTTTTTTATCTTTTATCTATTACGTAAACGATATGATTAAAAAAACCTAAACATTACTGCACTAATATTTATAAAAAATTATATTATATATATAATATATAAAATCGTAGAAATATGATGAAAATTTTGAGTTCTAAAATAATTTTTAAAATTTCAAAATATTTTTTTAATTATATCTAAAGTAAATCATATTTTTTAAATTAAATTTTAAATATACTTTTGTTTGTCATTAATAAAAATACTTCTAAATAATAAATACTTTTAAACATAATGTATTAAATTATAATTTTTATTACTTATTATAATGTCAGACTTGATTTAGATTTTTTTACTGTATAATTTTTACATTCAATTCCGGTATTTAAATAGTTCAACATTTTCAAAGTATTACTTTATAGTTATAAACTCTCCATGTATTTATTACGTTATTATCAAATGGCACATAAGTTTCAAAAAAATAAAATAAAATAAAATAAAAACCATAACTACTTTTTTCAAGAGACTATCATAAAATACAGTTTCTTTGATCAACCAGTCATTCATATTGAAAATAGGTATGTCACCTTAACTCATTCTAGTTCGGATAAACATTTGATTTCACTATTTTAAATTTTCATTTTATATGCTTAAACATCTGCAACAGTTCGATTTTCAGTGGCATCAAAAAAGATAATTTTAAAATCTTAATTCCATAAATATTAAATCAAAATATTTACGAAGTTAGTATAAAAATTTATTAAAATTTGGTCCATCAATTTTGTCCTTTAATTACTTAAATAAGGTACATGCACTAAATTATTGAAGTCTTTATCGCTATAAATTTTTCATTGGCCAAAGTTGTAGGGCCTCAAATTGTAATTAATCAATTATTCAAAATGGTAATTAAACCATTTTGGAGCATGTGATAGTCACTTATAGTTGTTTAAACTAATTAAAAACATTATTAGTTAATTTAAGCTAAGTTAATTAATGCTAAACATGTTTTAATCAGTGGGGAGAAAGAGAAGATTCACCTTCTCTATCCTTCCACCACCGAAACTCCATAGACAAAGAATTGATAAAAACCAAATAAGGGCTTCAAGCTTTCAGTTGTTAATAAGTAAGAAATTTTAAGTTATTTTCTTGTCATTTTTATGTTTTTGAGGTCATTGGAACTTGATTTAGCTAGTCCATGTACCAATTTGTAAAATTGTTAAAATTTTTTGAAGTTTCCATTGATGATTTATTGAAGAAATTGGACTAGATTGTAATGTTTAAGTTGACTAGTTTGGTTTAAACTTAGATGTGAAAAAGGACTAGATTATAATGTTTAAATTGGTTAGTTTTGTATAAAAGGACTAAAGTGTATAAATTGTGAAATTGATATGATATTTCTGTAATAATAGGTAGTAGAGGGTCCCTAAGGGATTTCATTGAGATAGATTTTGAGACTGCAGCTCAAAATTGAAAGATATTGTTATTTCGATTTCAGGGACTAAATTGAAAAAAATAAAAAACTTAAAGGGAGTCACACCCCAATTCAGGCGGGTTCAAAGATAACCAGTATAATAGTGAAAAAATAAATGTTTGACGGATTGTAATTCAACCATTTTCTTCTTGTGACATATACTTGTGGGTGCATATTATACGCCAAGTAATTTAGTGGAAATTTTATTTTAGATTATTTTGATTAGTCAAAGGGGAAAGGCCTCCGTAGGAAAAAAAGGAAAATTGCAATATGATTTATCGCCAAATATATAATGTGCCTAGTTTTTTTTGGGTACTATTTTTGTTGGGTTGTGAAGTGCTTGGTTAGAAATCAACTGAAATTGACTGTCTTAGTATTTATTACATGGGATTTTTAATTATGTTTCTTTTGAAGTCTGTAGGCCAATAAGAGAGGCAAACTCTAAATTCAAGTGACACTTGTTGAATGCGTATAAGGGAGATTGGATCATATTTATATATGAGATAAAAGTTCTGAGAGGAGTTTTCTTTTGGATTAAAAATGTTACTCTCTGATTCTTTTCTAGAATCAATTTCATTTCTTCTTCCTTGCACTAGAAACTTAAATTCTTTGTTTAACCAATGGTTATTCCACCTTTGGATAAGTATTACAACTTTGTATGTTAAATTCTAAAAGAATAAGTCTGTAAGGAATGTGTAAATAGTAAGATTTAAGTATAAGGTTTTGCATGGGGGTTGTAAATACTTGAGATGATGGTATGTTGTATATGAATAAGTTTTTGGTGGTGTTCCTATGTTCAGTAAGCAGTAGTTGTTGCTGCTAGTTCGAAAGTGATATTTGAGTCTAGAGCTTAGAACTGCAGAAGTTAAGTTAAGGTGAGTCTTCATCTTGATTCCATATTATGAACTGTTCAAATTAGAAGTATGTTTATTTACATATATAAATGGGGTAATGATGTTTACAGAAACTGGTAAGGTATAAGTATAGAAAATATAAGAGAAGTATTCGAATAAAATGTATAAAGTCCAGTTAAAGGAATGATGTTTGATAAGTAGGCAGGTAAGGTATGATATGTGAGATGTATGAGCCAGTAAAAAGGTGATTTTCTGGGTAAGTGAATGTTCAGTTAAAGTTTTATCGTAAAGCTTCTGGTATGACAGTTTTAGTGATAACCAGATTGGCATATCGTAGTTTGAAATCGAGCATAAAACCATGAGGTTAAGGCCCACGGCAGTTGGTATGATTTGGAAACTTTCATGGTGTAGCCTCCAGTAAGATAAAGACTGGATTGGTAGAACACGATACATGAATATCATACAGCTACAAAGTAAGACCGTATGGTTAAGACCCATGGCACAATATGATATGACTATATGTATGTTCATGCTGTAGCCATCGATAGTGTATGACTCGAAATAATAGATCACGATACATGAAACTCTGTATAAGTCCATGAGGTAAAAACGTATAGCACCTTTTGTGAAGCCCGTCGGGACAATAAAAATGAGATTTTGTTTGATGCCTTTATGGCGTATTTTGTTTGACCCTTGATGCGTGGTCTATCCTGTATGTTTGGTAAGTTATGCATATTTGTTTTTACGGTAAAATATGAATAGATTATATTAGTTCCATAAAAAGTTTGGTTGAAATTAGGTATTGATATGCTCAAATTTAGGAGCTGAGTAAGATTTGTGAAATAATTGAACAAATTTCTGGAAAGAACTTTGTAGCTGTATGATAATGAAGGTATACACCATGATGATCTAGCGGTGTTAGATAAGGTTATATTTATAGTTATGAGTGACTTAATAAATTATCAATGTGAGATCGTCTGTGTTATGAAATGATTGAAATGGAGTTACTTGGAATCAATCATATCGAGGTTATGTTTGGATTGTAATGATATTTTATGTAATCATATGAGGTTTGAGTTATGGGTATTCCAAGTATCCATGGTTTTGAAAGCAATTAATGATGTGAATATCAACAGATTGATCTATGAAGTACATTACCAATATGGGTTGGATAGTATCAAATCAGGGTATGATTTGCTTAATGGTTTGACGGTACATGGATCTACGTAAGTATTTTCCATATGTGTTTGTATCCACCTATGAATAATGATAACAAACAATTGTTCTGAGTTAAAAGCAAGTATTAGAAAATGGGTTGTATCTATTGGAATTTTGAAGGTATGTTCTGTTTAGGAGTGCATATGTGAATGAGAGAATTAAGAAACGTCAGAAGAAATCTTCAGTTAATTAACAAAGAAATAATGTATATTTGAGGAGTATATAATTTGTGTATATATATGTACTACCACTATAGCGATATCCGCTAGATATAAGTGGTTTAGATAGGTAGTTGATGCAAAGACGTTCTTTCAAGAATATAAAGTATCAGCCAAGGTAATTTTACGATAAGACTTACTAAGTTATCTTTATCTTACTATGTTCATTGTTATTCTAGGTATTTGGCATGAGTTTGCACCAGGAGGGACGATGCCAGGAGTACGCTAAGGTAGAGGCGTAGAGGGCTATTATGCGTACAATGGAAAGATGGCGTAGTCTAGGATTGCGCCTTCTGTGTCTTCCTTTAATAAACTATTATATTGTAAAGATTTGTATCAAGTCTATTGTAACAAGTTAATTTATAATACTTCCTTTGTTTTCAGATGATAAGTTTTTCAGTAAAGTGTTAAATAAAATAATTTGATATATGAGAAATCGTTAACTATTTGATAAATTGTTAATTAATGTGAATAGTAACACTCGAGATCCGGACTCGGTGAATCGTGTCGAATTGAAGGGGTTACAAGGGGCATTCAAAAAATGGAATTAAATAGGTTCATGCATATCATGGAAAGATTGACAATATTTGATATTGATGAATTGTCTAAAATAATTATTTAGATCAAGAATTGAATAAAATTGGGGATAGTCGAGGAAAACCTAAAATTATCGAATAGTCCTTGGAGGTTCAACTTGTTTTCTGTTTTGACCAGTTAAGTTCATATGGGGTAAATGTGTTTAAGTTGTTGTGTATATAATTTGTGTACGTATGTTTGATTTTTGGTTGATTGGTGGTAACTATAAACTCTAGTTTATATAGAGTTTTTATAGTTGTTTTTGTTTATATTTCAATAATAGGCATGATTTAATGAAGAATGTAACTTTATGCTATTTTGCATTAAATTTGTGCATAATTTAATTATTTTATGCTACATATTAATCTTGATATTATTTAACGTAGTTGGACCAAGGAAATTATGCCTGATTTGCTTATAAAATAAAGTTACATGGACATGGCCAAATTCACCCTATATGGATGGCAAACACATACAAAATGGGTCATGACGAAGTTAATTTTATCCAATTGAAGATAAATCGATTGATGGACAAGTCTAGTAAATAATTAGGTCACCAAATCATCCAAACAAGGGAGAACAAGTCCAATTCAACAAAGCATTTGTGAGCAGCCCAAAAATCAATTTTGGGAGATTTACTAGAGGTCCCTACACTTGCAAATAAATCAAAAAATAGCTCACAAGATTTGCCTTTGAAACCGTCCATGTAACAACCCATTTTTAGTGAAATTGAAAAAGTGGTTTTGGGACCACAAATCCGACAAGTAAATTATTATTCTATTATTATTTAAATATCTATGGTATGTTTGTAGGTTCGTATAAAAAATTTTGTTAAGAAAATTTTGACGTTTGCATGTTTAATTAGGTGAAAAGGACTAAATCGTAAAAGATGCAAAAGTGAAGTTCTAGTATCTAAAGGTGTTAAATAGCTATGAAACTTAAATGTGAGTGACTTAAATGGTAATTAGACCATTTAAAATGCTAGTGGACTTTTATGGACATATTATTAAGTGATAGGGTTTATAACCAAGTTAATTTTGTAATTGGTAAAATTAACATAAAACAAAATAAAGAAAAACAGAAGTTATCATTTTTTAGTCCATCCCCCACCAAAAATAGGTTAAGAAAAAACCATTGAAGAGTGCTTGAAGGTTCGGCTAGTTCATCTATTGCATGTGAGTAATTTTTTATCCAATTTTTAATGATTTCTATGTTTTTAAAGTCATTGTAGCTTAATCTAGCTAGCTCGGGGGTCAATTTGCAAAAATGCTAAAGGTTTAGGGTTTTTCCATGAATGTTCTTACATGATTCTTGAATTTTAATGAAAGATTATGAGTCCTTGTTGTTAAATAAACAAGTTTTGTAAAGGGATTTTTGAAGAAATAGTCATTTAAGGACTTATTTATAAAATTAGTAAAATTCCATGGTAAAATTATGAAATGCTAATTTTTATGGGTTGGTATAAGTCCCTAGTGAATTTTGCTAGCATGAAATGTGGATGGAATTGCTTAAATTTCAATTTACAAGCTTAATGACTAAATTGTAAAGAAGTTAAAATATTAGGGGTAAATTTGTAATTTTGTAAAAAATGAATTTTGGATTGAATTGAATAGTATAAGTATTAAGTGGATTGAATTTTCCTATTTAATCATGATAGAACTCATACAGATTTAGATTGAGGAAAAGATAAAGCCTGGGATTAGTTGATCTCGTTTCTACGTCTTGATCATCGAGGTAAGTTCGTATGATTAAATAACGTTTTGATGTTGTATTGATTTATATGTTCATGTATTATTTTCCATGAAATTAAACTATGGAAATCTAATGATTTCACAATGATTATCGAGCCCATTTGAACCTTAGGAATTCTTAGGATACAAATGACATGTCATTAGGGTTACCATGTTTTGGGCGTTGGTCTTGAATGTCCTACCGATGGCTAAGGTCCTGCATTTGCTGTGGATACTGTACAGCTTGTATGAGCAGTATTGTGTAGCTTACATTCCAACCCATAGTTTGTGTGAATAGGCCCATTTCACAGCTCGTGTGAGCAACAATGTAAAGGGAAAAAGAAAAGTTACGGTTATATGTTTAACACATTTTGTGTGAGCTTTCCTGCATATCCGATGTTATTCTAAATGGTTCAATAGGCATGAAAAGGAAAGGAACAGTAAGTGTTTAATGAACTATGCTACAAATTTATGAAAAGGTTTGAAAAGGAAATTTGCAATGAAAGCAAATATATGATCATGAAAAGGATGAATTCAAAAGGATGAAAGAAAATCTATTATGTTCCAAATCGAGTTCATATGAACGAACTCTATGGCTCAATGACCTCCACCCCCACCTGTTTCCCAATTGGTTCCCATAGTTCCTCTGGGTTTGGAAATAATATAAGTAAGTAAGTCTCTAGTTGATAAAATCCATAAATATGGGGCTAAAGAGTTTAGAGGTACATCCGGAGATGATCTTTAAAGAGCTGAATTCTAATTAGAAAATACATTCAGAGTTTTCGATGAATTATCATGCACACCGACAGAACGTGTGAAATGTGTTGTATCATTATTGAAAGATTCAGCTTATCAGTGGTGGAATACCTTGGTTTCTGTTGTGTTGAGAGATCGGATAGATTGAGAGTTCTTCTAGATCAAATTTTGAAAGAAATATGTGAGCCAGAGATTTCTTAATAAGATACGTAAAGAGTTTCTTGAGCTGAAATAAGGCCAGATGATAGTATCTGGATACGAGAGGGAGTTTGTTTGACTCAGCAAGTATGTCCGAGAATGTATACCGATAGATGTTGTTATATGCATATGGTTTGAATATGGGTTGAACAAAGACATCAAACTATTAGTCGAGATTTTTGAATTGCAAGAATTTATTGTTCTGGTTGACAGAGCGCACAAAGCTAAAAAGTTGAGTAAAGCAAAGAGAAAAGCTAATTATAAGGCTTGTGATCTGGGAAAGAGATCAGCGAGAAAGTCATATCAATCGCCATGAAATAAGTCGAAAGAATATTATAACCGTTCGTCAACTTCAGTAGGTTACTCTGGTAGGGATCAAGGAAAACAACATACGAGTTCAAAACCTCAGACTACGTCTGTAGCGAGTGTGGGCAGTGTTAGAAACAACAAACCCAAATGTCAACAATGTAGACGACGACACTTCGGTGAATGCAACATGAAAGACCGGGCATGTTTTAAATATGGTTCATATGAATATTATCTCAAAGATTGCCCAGAAATAACTGATAGATAAAAGGCTCAGACTACTCGATCGAGTAATATAACTATGAAATAGAGACCACCTCAGAACACTGGAAATGTTGGAAATAGCTGTAGTGGGATGAAAGACTCTACTATGAGATCTGAGGCACGAGCGTCGGCTAGAGCTTATGTGATCTGTGCTAGAGAGGAAGTTTCAGTTCCAGATGTTATCACTGGTACATTTTCTATCTTTGATACTAATGTTATTGCTTTGGTTGACCTGGGGTCAACACATTTATATGTATGCACGACTTTAGTTTCAAATAAGAAATTACCTTTCGTGTCTACTGAGTTTGTGGTTCAAGTAACGAACTCCCTAGGTCAGTATGTGTTAGATGATAAAGTTTGTAAAAATTGTCCTTTGATGATTCGGGGTTGCAACTTTCTGGCTAATTTGATGCTACTACCTTTTGATGAGTTTGACGTGATTCTGGGTATGGACTGGTTAACTCTGTATGATGCTGTAGTGAATTGTGGACGAAAGCATATTGTGAAATTTCAGAACGGTGAAAAGCTTCAAATTGAGTCAGATAGACTAGATAGTACATCTAATGTTATTTCAACTATGTCGGCTTAAAAATATATTAGAAAAGGCTGTAAAGCATATCTCGTTTATATATTTGATTCCAAATTTTTCGAATTGAAGCTTGAATCAGTTCCAGTGTTATGTGAGTACACAGATGTGTTTCCAGAGGAGTTGCTAGGATTACCACAAATCAAAGAGGTTGAGTTTGCCATTGAATTAATGCCAATAACATCTCTAATATCGATAGCTCCGTAGAGAATGGCACCTACAAAATTAAAAGAGTTGAAAGCACAGTTGTAAGAGTTGACATATAAGGGTTTTGCTCAACCCAATTTTTCTCCTTGGGGTGCTCCTATGTTATTTGTTAAGAAAAAGGATAGATTCATGCGATTATGTATTGATTATCAACAGCTCAACAAAGTCAAGATCAAGAATAAGTATCCTTCTCCACGTATTGACGATCTGTTTGATCAATTGAAAGGTGTGACGGTATTCTCAAAGATCGATCTTCATTTTGGTTATTATCAGTTGCAAGTTAAAGACTTAGATGTACTGAAAACCACGTTCAAAACCTAGTACAAACATTATGAGTTTCTTGTAATGCCATTTGGTTTGACTAATGCACGTACTTAGACAGATTTGTTGTTGTATTCATTGACAATATTCTGATTTATTCATAAGATAAGATAGAGCATGCCCAACATTTGAGAATTGTTTCGCAAAATTTACACGAAAAACAATTGTTCGCTAAGTTTAGCAAATGTGAGTTCTAGCTTCGGGAAGTCAGATTTTTGGGACATGTTGTATCGGTCGATGGCATTAGAGTTGATCCAAGCAAAATTTCAGTAGTGGTAGATTGGAAACCTCCAAGAAATGTATCTAAGGTCAGAAGTTTTCTTAGTTTAGCCGGATATTACAGAAGATTCATTAAGGGATTCTCAATGATTCCTACACCGTTGACGAGTTTGTTGCAAAAAGATATTAAGTTCGAATGGTCTGAGAAATGTTAGCAAAACTTTAATAAATTGAAAGCATTGTTAACGGAGGAATTGGTGTTAGTTCAGCCAGAGTCTGGTAAAGAATTTGTGAATTATAGTGATGTATCCTTGAATGGTTTAGGCTGTGTTTTGATGCAAGAGGACAAAGTGATAGCGTATACTTCTAGATAGTTGAAACCGTATGAAAAGAATTATCCGACACATGATTTAGAGCTTGCAGCTATTGTATTTTCTTTGAAGATTTGACGACACCATATGTACGGAGAAAAATGTCATATTTTCATGGATCACAAAAGTTTGAAGTATTTGATTTCATAGAAAGATTTGAAATTGAGACAGTGCAAATGGCTTGAGTTATTGAAAAACTATGACCTGGTTATTATTGTTGTTGATGCTTTGAGTAGAAAGTATCTATTTACTTTGCGAGCTTTGAACACACAATTGATGTTGATTGATGATGGTTCGATTTTAGCTGAATTAAAAGCTAGATCAACATTTTTACAACAGATTGGCGAAGCTTAGAAAAGTGATGATGTTTTGATAGTTAAACAGAAACAGATTGAGATGACTCCTGATTCAGATTTTCATGTTGGTCCTGATGATAGCTTGTACTTCAAAGACAGAATTTGTGTGCCTAGAAATTCTGATCTTGTTCAGAAGATTTTACGAGAAGCTCATAGTAGTAGCTTGTTTATTCATCCTGGTAGTAATAAAATGTACAACAATTTGAAACAAATGTACTGGTTGTCAAGTATGAAACAAGAGATTTCAGAGTTTGTATTAAGAGGTTTAGTTTGTCAGCAAGTGAAAGCCGAGCATCAGGTACCTTTTGGTTTGTTACAACTAGTGATGATTCCAGAGTGGAAATAGGATCGTGTCACAAAGGATTTTGTATCGAGATTGCCTCTATCTCCAAGAAAGAAAGATTTTGTACGGGTCATTATTGATCATTTGATAAAGCTCACACATTTCATTCCAGTGCGTATGGATTTTTCACTCGAGAGATTAGAAGAGTTGTATGTGGCTGAGATCGTTAGATTGCACGGTGTGCCAGTTTCTATTATTTTTTATAGGGATTCGTGGTTTACATCTCGATTCTGGAGCAAGTTACGTGAATCTCTATGTACTCGACTTCATTTTAGTATCATATTTCACCCTTAGACTGATGGTCAATCTGAGTGAGTGATTCATATACTCGAGGATATGCTTCGATGTTGTTTTTTGGAGTTCGAAGGTAACTGGGAGGGATTTCTACCATTAGTTGAATTTGCATATAACAATAGTTATCAATCGAGTATTAAAATGGCACCGTATGAAGAATTATATGGTCAAAAGTGTCAAACTCCATTATATTGGATTGAGCTCAGTGAGAAAAAGCTTTTTGGGATTGATTTGATGCGAGAAGTCGAAGAAAAGATTAAAGTGATACAAGACAGTTTGAAAGTAGCTTCGGATCGACAGAAATCTTATGCAGATTTTAAAAGAAAAGACATTGAATTTCAAGTCAGTAACAAAGTGTTTTTAAAAGTATTGCCCTGCAAAAATTTCTTCGTTTTGGTCGGAAAGGAAAGCTTAGTTCGTGGTTTATCGGGCTATATGAGATCATTGAGAGAATCGGGCTGATAGCTTACAGATTAGCCTTGTTATCAGAGTTAGAAAATATTCATAATGTGTTTCAAGTTTCTATGTTATGATGGTATCAATCAGATCCTTCACACGTGATTTCACCTGTTAATGTTGAGATTTAGCCAAATATGATGTACAGTGAAGAACCGATCATAATTCTAGCTCGAAAGGTTAAAGAATTGAGAAATAAAAGCATAGCTTTAGTGAAAGTTCTTTGGCAACATCATGGAGTAGAAGATGCTACTTGGGAACCGAAAGAAGCTATGAAAGTGCAATACCCGAACCTCTTTTTTGGTAAGATTTTCTGAAACAGTGGTTTTGGGACAGGGGAAGAGTTGTAATAACCCGTTTTTAGTGAAATTAGAACAGTGGTTTTGGGACCACAAATTCAATGAATAAATTATTTTTTTATTATAATTTCAATGTCTAGGTATGTTAGTAGGGCTGTATAAAAATTTTGTTAAGAAATTTTGACGTTTGCATATTTAATTAGGTAAAAAGGACTAAATCATAAAAGCAAAAATGGGGTTCTAGTATCTAAAGGTGTTAAATAGCTATGAAACTTAAATGTGAGTGCTTAAATTGTAATTAGTCCATTTAAAATGTTAGTGGACTTTTATGGACATATTATTAAGTGATTTTAAGGTTTATAACCAAGGTTAATTTTATAATTGGTAAAATTAACATAAAAAAAAATAAAGAAAAACAAAAGTTATCATCTTTTAGTCCATCCCCCACAGAAAATAGGTTAAGAAAACACTATTGAAGAGTGCTTGAAGGTTCGGATAGTTCATCCATTGCATGTGAGTAATTTTTTATCTCGTTTTTAATGATTTTTATACTTTTGAAGTCATTGTAGTTTAATCTAGCTAGCTCGGGGGTCAATTTGCAAAATTGTTAAAGGTTTAGGGTTTTTCCATGAATTTTCTTACATGATTCTTTAAATTTAATTAAAATTATGAGTCATTATTGTTAAATAAACATGTTTTGTAAAGGGATTCCTGAAGAAATTGTCATTTAATGACTTATTTATAAAATTAGTAAAATTCCATGGTAAAATTGTGAAATGTTAATTTGTATGGGTTGGTAAAATTGTGAAATGTTGATTTGTATGGGTTGTGATAAAATTAACAAAATTCCATGGTAAAATTGCGAAATTTCAATTTACGAGCCTAATGACTAAATTGTAAAGAAGTTAAAATATTAGGGGTAAAATTGTAATTTTGCTAAAACATGAATTTTGGATTGAATTTATTAGTATAAGTATTGAATGGATTAAATTTTCCTATTTAAATAACATTTTGATGTTATATTGATTTATATGTTCATGTATTATTTTCCATGAAATTAAATGATGAAAATCCAACGGTGTCATGATGATTGTCGAGCCCATTTGAACCTTAGGAATTTGTAGGATACAAATGACATGTCATTAGGGTTACCCTATTTCGGGCGCTGGTCTTGAATGTTCTACCAATGGCTGAGGTCCTACATTTGTTATGAATACTCTATAGCTTGTGTGAGCAGCATCGTGTAGCTTACATTTCGACCTACAGCTTGTGTGAGCAGACCCATTTCACAGCTCGTGTGAGTAATAATGTAAAGGAAAAGAAAAGGTTATGGTTATATGTGTAACAACCCGATTTTGGGCCTAGTCGGAACAGTGGTTTCGGGACCACGAATCTGATGTAGAAAAACTTGTTTTTATTACATTTTATGGTCTACAATTTTATTGAATGATTCTGAAAATTTCGTTCGAAAATTTTGACGTTTGAGCACTCAATTTAGTTAAAAGGACTAAATTGCAAAGAATGAAAAACTTGAGTTCTATATGCTAGAGGTGTCTAATTGCTATGGAATTTTATATTGAAGGCCCTTAGATGGTAATTAGACCATTTCTTAAGTTAGTGGACAAAAATGGACATGAGGTAAGAGAAATTTTATGTTTTAAGTTAGGGGCATTTTAGTTATTTAGTAATTAAATGAATCAAAAGGCAAAAATCAAGCCAAAAACCTTGTCTATCTTCTCCCCCTTGTGCTGAAAATTAGAAGGAAGACATAGCTAAGGTTTGGCCAACTTCTAAGTTCGATTGTAAGTCCGTTCTTGTCCCGTTTTTAATGTTCTTTACATTTTTGAAGTTGTTATCACTCGATCACCCTATTTCTACCATTAATTTGAGAAATGATTAAGGTCTAGGGTTTGAAACATGTTAGACATGTGTGTATTTTGATGTTTAATGGTAGATTATGCAAGTTTGATGTTTGATAAACGACTTTTGCTAAGTGATTTTCGATGAAAATGCTTAAAAGGACCTATTTGTAAAAAGTTATAAAATGAGTAGTAAAAATATGAAAGAATGGAAAATGTGGGCTGTTATAAGCATGAAAGAGGTTCGGCTAGGCTTGGGAGTCTAAGAAATTGAATCTATTTCAATTTACGAGCCTAGGGATCAAAGTGTAAAAATGTGAAAGTTTAGGGGTAAAAATGTAATTTTTCCATAATATGATTTTTGAACTGAATTGAGTAATGTGAATAATAAATGAGTTAAATATGCTATTATAGATTAAGAGAAACGAGGTTTGGACCGAGATCGGGGAAAAAACAAAGTGTTTGATGATTAGGTCCCATTTCTACTATTTTTGTACTGAGGTAAGTTCGTATGTAAATAATGCATTGTTTTAATCATGTTTAAATTCTTTATAATTGTATGAATTGTAATTGACCTTTGATCGTATACGACCAAGTTACGACAAGCGTGAAATCCCGGTTGAACCTTAGGAATAGATAGGATACAAATGTCATGACATTAGGGTTATTGAGACTACGTGTAAGGCCATACATGGGATATGGCATCAATATGAGACATCGTGTAAGACCATATCTGAGATATGGCATCGATATGAGACTTTGTGTAAGACCATAGCTGGGCTATTGGTATCGATACGAGATTAAATGTAAGACCATATCTGGGGTATGGCATTGGTACGGTATCGTATGTATAGGACTCCCGAGTATCCTTTGGTATTCCAAGTGGTTCAATGGGTAATTTAATGAGTATGCCAAAGATGAATTGTTTTAAAATCCAATTCAAGATGACTCAGGTATGTACGTAAAACTCATACGTAGTGAGCTAGTTATGTGATGAACCCTCGGTAAGGTTATGATTGAGTAAGTTTGACTATGAGATTTATAATAACATTTATGTTAATTTACCACATGTTAATTGTACGTTAAATATATGTGTATGATGCTTATTATTTGCATAGGAACTTACTAAGCTTTATAGGTTACTCCCCTTTCTTTTCCCTTGCCTTATAGTGTCACCAAGCTAGCTCGGGGATCGAAGACTGTCAGAGATCCACTCACTCTATCAACTAATTATTTTGTGTACCAATGAATTCGACATTTTGAGTTATGGCATGTATAGGGACTTGGTCATTTTGTTATGTGTCATTATTGATTTAGCCTAATGTGTTGGCTTATATTGGTTGAAAATTCATTTTGTAAATGGCCATTTAAAATTGGCTAATATTGGTATAAGTATATACGTATAATGATGCTTTTCATGGATGCGAGAATTGCATGGTTTAAGTTGATAAGTATGTGATGTTCGTGCAACAGCCCAATTTTGGGCCTAGTCGAAACAGTGATTTCAAGACCACAAATTCGATGTAAGGAAATTTATTTTTATTACATTTTTATGGTCTACGATTTCACGGAATGATTTCGTGAAAATATCATTTGAAAATTTTGACATTTAGGCACTCAATTTAGTCAAAAGGACTAAATTGTAATAAGTACAAAAGTTGTATTCTATTAGCTACAAGTGTTAGATAGCTATAGAAATTTAAACTAGAGGTCCTTATTGAGTAATTAGACCATTAAAAGAGATAGTGGATGTACATGGAGTGTAATTATGATGTTGGATGGGTAGGTAGGTATTAGGTTATTATATGAAAAAAAATAAACAGAAGGAATAAAAATATCATTTTTATTTCTTTGTTCATCTTCTCCACCGAAAAACACAAGAGAAAATGGGGTTTTGAAGCTCAAATTTTCAGAAACTTAAATCCTTTGCATGTAAGTGAAATTTTTGTTTAAGTGAAATTTGTGTTTGTTTTTGTTGATTTTTATATTTTTGGAACCCTTGTAACTTAATCTAGCTAAATAAGGGACTAATTTGCAATATGGTTGGAAATCTAGAGTTTTGGAATGTGAGCATATTTGTTGTTTTTGAAGTTTAATGGAAGAAAATGAAACCTTGTTGTGTGTTGAACAACTTTTGTTAAGGGACTTTTGATGAAAATGTGAAATAGGGACTAATTTGTGAAATGTGAAATTTATGAGTTAAATGTGTGAAATTGTGAATTATGTGAGCTGATATAGGCATGAAAATGATTCGGTTATGCATGGGTAGTAAAGAATTTGAAGACATTTCATTTTACGAGCTTAGGGGTAAAATTGTAAATATGGTAAACTTTAGGGGCAAAAACATAATTTTTTCCATAATATGATTTTTGGATCATATTGAATAATGTGACTAATAAATAGGCTAAATGTGATATTATAGATTAAAGAAAACGAGATTTGGACCTAAAACGAGGGAAAAATGTGAAATTGACGGCTAAGTCCCTTTTTGCCACTTTGGTATCGAGGTAAGTTCATGCGTAAATAATGCAACCTTATGTTATGTATTTGCTATTTCGATATTGCATGAATTGTATACATTTGTTTTTATGAAATTGATTAATCAAGATTTTGACGAAGTTTTGAGAAATGAAAAATCTCGATTTAACTTCTAGGGTAGAATACAAATGTCATGATATTAGGACTACCTAGATTCCGTATAATACCATATATGGGATATGGCATTGGTATCTGATTTTGTATAAGACCATGTCAGGGACATGGCATCGATATGATATTTCATGTAAGACCATATCCGGGATATGGCATTGATACGGTACTAAGAGTATGAGATCCCCGAGCATCCTTAGTATTTCAATGTGTTCAACGGGTAAATCAAAGATGAGTATGAGAATGAAATTTCTACAAGTAAATAGGCATGTACATAAGCCTATAATTGTAAATTCATAATTATTGTGGAAATAATTGTTTATTACCCATTATGGTTGATAGTGTACATACTTGTGATGTTGGATATATGATAAATATAAATGATGATTATGTTTTAGGCTGTTGGGCCGAATTGATATATGATCTAATATGTTTATATGTTTGAATTGTATTTCAACGGGTATGTTGAGAATGAGAAAGTATGTGACTATATTACAAGTGGTATATGTATGTACACAGAGCTCATGTGAAGTGGATTTAGTATATGATGAATTCTTGGTGAGAATGTACATGAACAAGTATACTTGTGAAATTTTGATAACCTTGTGACAAGTGATCTACATTTATGATGAATTGATGCATGTTAAGATTTGATAATGATCATGTTATAGGCTTAGGACCTAATTGATTTGTGATATTTTACGGTTCATTTATTTAAGCTGTGTTTCATTAGATATGAGGAAAAAAAATGGACATAATTACCGAATAAAGTCATTATGAGAATATAGTAAGATACGAGCTTAGACAAGTGAAAGGTGGTCGAACTATATGTTGAAATTATGATTACTCATAAATGATGTGCATGTGATTAAAAGGATGGGAATAACTTGTTAAATAATGTGATAAGTTATATTGGAGACACTATGGTAGTTAGGCTAATGCCAATGCATGTAAATGGTATTTATAAGATAAAAGAGTACGCATTATGAAAGAGTAAGTGGTAATCATGAGAATTAATACAATTTGTATTAATAATGTTCTTATGGGTGGATAAAATAAATTATTGTTAATAATTGTTTACTATTTGCTTATGAACTTACTAAGCTCTAAACCTTACTCCCATTACTTTCCCATCTCTTATAGGTTAATTTAGCTAGCTTGGGTTGGAGATTGCCGAAGCGGCCATCACACTATCAAGCTATCACCATGAGTATTGATGAATTCAAGTAGTTTGAGTCTATGGCATGTATAGGGACTTTTTCTTTTGAGTAATTATGTCATTGTATATGTGGCCAAATGAGTTTGCCTAGAATGGCTTGTGGTTCAATTTGTATGAGGCTATGAGATGTGGCTCATATTGATTATTGGGTTGTAAACCTAATTGTTTATGCATGCATGTGTCTATGCAATTGTAATGTGGTTGATTGTTGTGCGTATGTGATGGAATGTGTTGTGGCTATGGATGTTTGATGATGGAATTGTGAATGAAATGCATGATGAAAATTAAGATTTGAATATGTTAAATAGAAGTAATCTACCACTTTTAGTGCATGCAATTTGTTCAAATTTAAAACTTTTCAATCACATGCAATTTGTCCCTTATAAGAGTCTACAAGACTTGAAACATATATCGGAAATGGTTCTGGACTAAATCGAGAACTTTCAGAACCTTTTTAACACTTACAAAATTTTCTTGGTTTGGAGAGTGTCTTCATCTCGTGTAACTCTCTGTTTATGATGCCATCGACACAAATAGGGTGACATGGCCAATTCACACGCCCGTGTGCTCAGACCGTGTGGCGAATTAAATTCCAAAATTAGGTGTAGACTTCACACGGCCTGGGCACATGCCCATGTCCTATGGTCGTGTCCTTCACAAGGTAGAGACACACGCCCATGTCTCTGCCCGTGTGTTTACTTCTGGGCATTCTGTTTTGTATTAATTAAGGTGCAGGGGACACACGGTCGAATCACATGCCCGTGGGACAACCCGTGTGTCACACACGGCCTAGAAACACGGCCGTGTGGACAACTTTGAGGCTATTTTCCAAGCCATTTGTCACCCTTAAATACTCATTCACTCATACATTTTTGATGGCATGCAACATAGTACATTAGTCACTCAAATACTCATAAACTTGATTTATTCATGACTTTTAAATGTCAACATAATACCTATCCAAACCATCATGCTTTCATATAGCATTCCACACCAATTTCATATTTGTTCATCATGGTAAACCTACTTCCAATTTACTCCATTTTTACCTTAGCTTTGGTCATACATATTGGCCATGATTCATTTGTTTATCATATATGCCATTCATGACACATTTAAACCACAAGCAACCACATCAAACATAACACATTGCATGCATGCATAATTAATTAGGATTACAACCCAAATAATCAATATGAACCATATCACATGGCCATATACAAAATGAATCAAATATTACCATAAGCCAACACATTTGGCTAGACCAATATGACATATAACAAAAAGACCAAGTCCCTATACATGGCATACTCAAAATGATAAGACTAGCTATACCCCAAATGTCTAGTTGATAGTGTGATCGAGTCTTCGACGTCCTTCGATCCCCGAGCTAGCTTGGTGATACTATAAGAAAAATGGAAAGGATAGGGGAGTAAGCAATATGCTCAGTAAGTTCACATGCAAATAAATAGAAACATCATCATTTATATATATACCAATGACATATCATAGTTTACTTATGTGTTATCATAAATTCATAGGCATAACTCAAATCTATAGACATAACTTACACATTCTCAATCTTACCAAAAATTCATCACATACCGAGCTCATACATATGAGATTTTCGTTCATACCTGTACCAACTCGAATCACATTGTCATATCTCCTCATCATTGACTTACTCATCGATTAACTTACAAATTTACCCGTTGAACACTTGAAATACTATTGGATACACGGAAGATTTGCACATAGTGCTTCAAACGTAGCCACATGCTACCTCATATCACAATCACACATTGCTCGCTCTCGAGCTAATCACGGGCTTGCTCACACAAGCTGACAATAAGGACGTAACTACTCAGTGCGCTCACACAAGTCGATGTGCACCAGAACACATGTCGGGCTACCCAACACCCACCAAAACGTACAAGACTAGCACCCAGATTCACATAGTCACATATACACATAATTTCATGAGCTCATAAACACATAGTTCCTAGTGACATGTCACACTATATCCTACATTATTCCGAAGGTTCAAATGGGTTTTCTCGATAACGTATATTCGTCGAACTTGTGCACAATATTATGCTCATAGACAATAAAGTCGTTCATACACTCATCATAACAATTTAAATATGGAAACTCATACATTAATAAAGCATTAAAAATATGATCATAATATTGCATTATTTACACATGAACTTACCTCGGTACAAAATATGGATAATTAATTCGATTTAGTCCAAAATCTTATTCTTTCCCCGGCCTAGGTCCGAACTCCATTTTTCTTGATCTATAATAGAAAATTCAACTTATTTAATCATCAAATTATCCAAATCGGTCCAAAAACTATATTTATGCAAAATTATGATTTTACCCCTAAAGTTTCACATATTTGTAAATTAGTTCTTAGGCCCGAAAAATGAAATGTGTCCATTTCCTTCATTACCCAAGCCTAGCCGACCTTAACACATGCTCATAGCAACCCACATTTCTCATTAAATCATACATCCTACTACTCATTTTACAAACTTTACATTTAAGTACTTTTTAGCCATTTTCACTAGAAATCACTTAGTAAAAGATGTTTATCACACATCAAACATTCATATTCCTTCATTAAACATCAAAATAAAACCATGTTACACATGGGTCAATTTTCATACATGAACCCTAGCTCAAATAAAGGGTAGAAATAGCAAAATCATGTTTCAAGGACCTCAAAAATGCAAAGAACATTAAAAACGGGGCTAGGATTGACTTACTTCCAAGCTTGAAAAGTTGAAAAACCCTATCTATGGAGAGCTTGAGAATTTCAGCTATGGCATGGAGAAGATGAACAAATTTTGCTCGATTTTCCCCTTTTTATTATTTTATTAACCAAATGACTAAAAAGCCCTTAATTTCTTTCAAATTTTTCCTATTCATGCCCATTTTTGTCCAAAACTTTAGAACTTGGTAAAATTGCTATTTAAAGACCTATAATTAATAATCCAATGGAATTTCATACTTATAGCTTCTAGAATACATATTTTGCAACTTATTCAATTTAGTCCCTAACTTCAAATTGAACACTTTGTCGATGAAATTTCTTCATGAAATTTTCACACAAGCATGAAATAATATCATAGGCCTCCTAATAATCATAAAATAATTTTTTCTACTTTAGATTTGTGGTCTCAAAACCACTGTTCTGACTAGACCCTAATTCGGGATGTTACATGTTGTGCGTATGTGATGGAATGTGTTGTGGCTATGGATGTTTTATGATGGAATTGTGAATGAAATGCATGATGACAATTAAGATTTGAATATGTTAAATAGAAGTAATCTACCACTCTTAGTGCATGCAAAATTATAAATTTGGCTTGACAAAGTATGAAGTCTTATGCATCTGTAAGTAAAGATGAAATTATCATGATCATGTCTTGTTTTTGTATGTTGAAGTGCTAAATTATGCCCTGCTAAGTGCCATTGAAGTCATGTTTGTGTATGCACAATTAAGGATGGCAATTGGCTTGGAAAATAGCCTCAATAATTGTCCACACGGGTAGACACACGGGCATGTGTCTAGGCCGTGTGTCATGGGCGTATGGTCCGGCCGTGTGTCCCTTACACCCTAATTAATGCAAAACAGAATGCCCAATAGTAAACACATGGGAAGAGACACGGCCATGTGTCTCAGCCGTGTGGAGGACACGGCCTCAGAACATGGGCGTGTGCCTTGGCCGTGTGAAGTCCGCACATGATTTTTGGAATTTAATTCGCCATACGGCCTAAGCACACAAGCATGTGACTTGGCCGTGTGACCCTATTTTGTTGATGATGTCATAAATAGAGAGCTACATGGCCTACTCATACATGGCCTACTCATACGGGTGTGTGACTCCCCAACATATAAAAATTTTCTAAGTGTGGTAAAAGTTTCAAAAGTTTTCGGTTTAGTCCCGAACCACCATCAATGTATGTTTTGGCCTCGTGGGCCCACATAAGGGATGATATGCATATAAATAAAAAGTTTTAAATTTGGACAGAAATTCATGTCTCGATTTTGTAAGATTGTCTGAGTTTTTGTCTAGTAACTATAACACTCCCTACCCGTATCCATTACCGGAATAGGGTACGAGGCATTAGCGGAGTTTACTGAACATTTTCAGAAAATTTTGAGTCATTTATTATTCATATTTTGAAAATAATCATAACGTCTCTCTATTGGGCCCCCGAAGCCCCAAACATACAATAGAAACGAACCGAAATTCAATGGGGATAATAAAAAAAAATTTCGCAAAATCTTAAATTTTATTTTCATCTAAGTACTTACCTTTTCAATGCTCCTTATAATTAAACATGTTACCATTCAATCAATAGCTTAACACTTGTCTAAGCGTCAAACAACATCATTGTTAGTATACTTGCACATATTTCATCTAAATTCAACATTGATATACTTATTTTCTCGACATGTCAGACTTGAGTTTAATAATTGTCTTTACTTACATAATTTCCTTGTATCAACATATCAAAGATAATCATATATGCACATGTTATGAAACATATCATTCTCTTACCATTTCTTCATAAGTGTATATCAATCATTTCATTATATCAATATTTCATGCTCCATCATTTCCATATATTTTATGTATATTTATTCCTATAAAAGTTTATATCAAACTTAACATAAATTATATTTCATGTACTTATTCTTATTTCGTTTATCTATCTTCATAATTATTTCATATAACTATTTTGTACATATATTTCTATATGACCAGTTCTTGTAAACATTTCACACAACCATTTCATATAACCATTCGTCATCTGATACATATTACCTGAATATCAATTGTTTAATAGATGTCATAGTGTCTCCCATCCACAGTCTTATTTATCTTTGACATGATGCCATAGTGTCTTTCAACTATGGTCTTACTCATTTTCTGTCATGTTGCCATGGTAACTTTCAACCATGGTCTTGTTCATTTCATATCACATTGCCATGGTATCTTTCAACCATGGTCTTATTCATTTCATATCAGGTTGCCATGGTATCTTTCAACCATGGTCTTACACATTTCATATCAGAGAGCACACTCCCGCGAACCTCATCCTTATAGTGGGATTACCAGTCCAGGCTAAATCCCCTGTAATATAAACTCATAGAGTATTGTCGGGATTACCAGTCCAGGCTAAATCCCCTGCAACGACAATTACTCTAATGAGCTTGGATCTGAATTACTAGTCCAGGCTAAATTCAGACCCTAATTCGGACTACCCGTCCGGGCTAAATCCATTTTCCACATATTCTTCGGGAGGGCTATATCAGGATAAGATCACCCGTCCGGGCTAGATCCTTTTTATCGTCAATTCCTTTTCAGAGATCCATCAAAATTTCCTTTCATTCAACCGGGATTTCTTCCTCTTTTATCAAATATGTCAATGTTTCATAAAATTTCATGTGATGAACATTCAAATCATATTCATATAAAAAAAAACATACATTTCAAGCATTTAAGAATATAATTCAAGTTACATAAACTTACCTCATTACTTATTTGTGTTTATAATTTTATTAATCAGATATCTTTTCTTTTCCACGATCAAATCTCTTATTTGAGTCGTCCGGATCTTTATAAATAAATTTGATAATCATTTTCATTCATTTCATATTCTAATGTATTTAATTAATGCTCTAGACAAAATTATCATTTTGCCCCTAAACTTTTATTTAATGATGATTTCATCCTTAGGGTCAGGAAAATAAAATTCTTGCAATTTAATCCTTATTTCCAGCTATTATTCTCATATATATTGATAATGATCCATGATTTCTATAAAATATCGTAATTTTCCATAATTTCAACACTTTTCAATTTAATCCCTAAAACATGTTTTCCCCCGATCTTGAACAAAATTAATAATTTCATTTAATTTTTTAATTTAAATAATAAAATAGTTCATTTCATGCAATTTGGTCATTTCTAACATTTTTACAAAATTACCCATAAATTTTTACTTTTATTCAATTTAGTCCCTGAGCCTAAAACATGCAAATTAGCCATGTTAGATGAATATTCATACATATTTTCCTCCTCCTCCTCTCCATTCCACATCCTTAATGTATTTAACACACTTGTAAGTAATATTATCTATAATTTTTATTATTTACTTTTATGAATATTTAAGCTGTCCATCTGTGTCATAGTCACTAAATTATTTATATCTGGAGCTATAGAACTCCAAATTAAGATCTGCTAATTTTCCCTGAAACTAAACTCATATATATTCTTACCATAAAATTTTCAGAATTTTTGGTTTAGCCAATAAGTATAGTTTATTCTTTAAATTTACCCCTGTTCTGCTGTCTGACAGTCCTGATCCTTCTTTACTAAAAATTAATTATCTCCTCGTACAGAATTCGAATGATGTTTCCGTTTATTTCTATTGAAAATATACTCATTAAATATTCTAAACATATAAATTTAAGTCCATAATTATTTTTATCCAATTTTTGATGATTTTCAAAAGTCAGAACAGGGGAACCCGAAATCATTCTTACCTTGTCTCACAAAATTGATTATATCTCATGATTTACAATTCCATTGCTTACATAATTTCTTATATAAGAAACTAGACTCAATAAGCTTTAATTTCATACTTTATTCATCCTATAATTAGATTTCTAAAAGTTTTGATGATTTTTCAAAGTTAGACTACTGCTGCTGTCCAAAACTGTTTTGGTACAAGATATTAATTACCATGTTATAACACCCTTATTTTCTTTTTCTACACCATTTCTCATCACTTTCTCTTATTTTCTATTCACTAACATATCAATAACATAGGACCTTATGTAAGAAAACTCTACTATAACATTATTTCCATGCTTTGTCAATAATAACAAATTTAAAAATTTATTGAAATCTTGATGTACTTACCTTGTTCTATTGATACTAATCTTTAACTTGATTTTCTCTCTCCTCCAGCTTCTATTCTTGAATCCAACTTGATATTCTAACTCCCCATGGTCTCCTTAACATTTCTCTCTCTTAGTAGCTATGGAAATTCTTTTGATTTCTAGGTGAAAATGGTGAATTCTTGGTGGAAGGACCAATTTGTAAAGAAAAGAAAGTTTCTTTCTTCCTTTTCTCTTCATACGTTGGGTGCATGGAAAAAAAATGATGATTCTTCATCTTTCTTTCCTTATATATACTAAGTAAAATAATAATAAAATAATAAAATATCATTTAAAAATTAAATTAAAATATTAATAAACTATTATTTATTTATTTATTTAATCTAAAATATCTCCAATATCATCATTGCTTTCTAGATTTCTCTCTCTTTCAATTGACCATTTTGCCCTTCATTATCTTTTAAAATTCCATCCTTGAGTCATCATTTAATTTGGTAAAATTGCAATTTAATCCCTCATAGTTCTTCATCTATTCAATTTGGTCCTAATTCATCCATTTTCCTTAATTTCTAGATCATTCCACCCTTAAATTATTTACACTATTCGTCCTTCAACTTTTTCATATTTTCACTTTAACCCCTCAAATTTTGAGTATTTACTCTTGTGCAACAAAACTTTTCTCACTTTTACAATTTAGTCCTTTCTTGAATGATGGAATTTTAAAAGATAATGAAGGGCAAAATGGTCAATTGGAAGAGAGAGAAATCTAGAAGCAATGATGATGTTGGAGATATTTTAGATTAAATAAATAAATAAATAATAGTTTATTAATATTTTAATTTAATTTTTAAATGATATTTTATTATTTTATTATTATTTTACTTAGTATATATAAGGAAAGAAAGATGAAGAATCATCATTTAATTTGGTAAAATTACAATTTAGTCCCTCATAGTTCTTCATCTATTCAATTTGGTCCTAATTCATCCATTTTCCTTAATTTCTAGATCATTCCACCCTTAAAATATTTACACTATTGGTCCTTCAACTTTTCATATTTTCACTTTAACCCCTCAAATTTTGAGTATTTACTCTTGTGCAACAAAACTTTTCTCACTTTTACAATTTAGTCCTTTCTTGAATTAATATATCATAATATACTTCCCAATATTGACATAACTCAAAATTTCCCTTTTTGTCACTTTATTTCCTTATTTTACTATATCACGGATAATATTTACTGTAAAAATTTTCGGGATATTACAGTAACGCCTCGTACCCTATTCCAACGTCAAATACATGTAATGGGTGTTACATTTAATGGTATCAGAGCTATAGTTTAGTCGATTCTCAGACTAACCTAGTGTATGTGAGTCTAGCTATACATGCCATATTACTACTCGTGATAGTGTGATACCTCCCGGCTGTAACAAAATTGTTTTGTTAAGACAGAGACGACTTCTAACCGAGCTATTTTTGATAATGCTAAAAATGATATTGAGATGAATGAAATGTACTCACAATGTGTTGAAATTTGGAAAGGTATGAATAAAAATTCATGATATGCATGTGCTCATACACGAAAAGAGGTGATCATAAGTTGAGAAACGTGAAAAAAAAAGTGAAATGAAACGAAAGTTTGTGCTGTGATAAGCTCATACATGTATGTTGGTATTCATATGATATTATGTGCCCAACCTATTTGATTAAGTGAATATGATAAGTAAACTTACCCAATGGACAGAATATTTGTGTATGTACACTTGTTTGATTAATGCAGAATCAGTGTGTCCACATAGTGGAATCTCATGTTTAATTGTTAAATTAGAGAATATATATTGTTTTGTTTTATGACATTGTTATGGAACCGCAAATATTATGATAGTGTAGAAATTGAATTGAAAGATCAAATTAAGTGGAACGCATGAGATGAGTACGATCGTTTAAGGATGAATTGATGGATAAGACCATGGTTAGACCATGGCAATATATGTGATTCCATGTAAGACCATATCTGGGATATGATATTGGCATCGATATGTGATCCCATGTAAGACCATATCTGGGATATGGCATTGGCATCGATATGTGATCCCATGTAAGACCATGTCTGGGACATGGCATTGGCATCGATACGTGATCCCATATAAGACCATATTTGGGATATGACATCGGCATGTGATTTCATGTAAGACCATGACTGGGACATGGCATCGATATGAGACTTCATGTAAGACCATAGCTAGGCTATGTCATTGTGATATGAGTAAGACCATAGTTGGATTATGGCATTAAGTAAACGACGTGCTCAAACCCGTAAGACATTCTCTAATTTGACAAATGTTGATAAACAAAACTGAAGCTAAGCGTTGGGATGTAATTAGATATTAATATTAAGGTCGAGTGAGTAAATTTATTGATTGAAATTGTGAGTGACAGGAAACAATTGTATAATAAATAAGTGTGTTAATTTGCCAAGAATGAACTATGTGATTATGATGATATTACATTGATGATGAATGCAAAGTTATATGTGTGTATTTATGAGAGTTAAATAGAGGCTTTACGACCTCACCCCTTACCAATACAGCTTTTATGACGAAGATTCAGGAGAATCATGTTGAATAAGTCCATAAGTGTGAAACTAAAGAGTAAAGTAGTAGAATAATTAGTAATGTAAACAGAATTGAAAATAGTTTGATAAGTGAATACAATTTGAAAGAGATATCAGATTGTTCTAAAGATCATTTAGATTACACAATGTCATGGTTAAAGAAGAAGTTAGTCTCAGCTAAATGACTCAGTTAGATATGGAGTCTAAAGATGTGTTTAATGAAAGTTCTTCCGAATCGATTTTCATTGGTGAGCGAAATAATACGGGGTTTATGATAATAGAATTAGTTAGAAAAATGGTGTTTGAGTTGTAAAGATGTCTGTGTGTAACAACTATAGTTGAATAGATTACGATGACCTCTTCTGAGTATTTTGTATATATATACTCATTCATCCTCAGGGGTTCATACGAATGTCTATTTTCTGATAAAATTCTTATCGAGTAAGAATGTTAGCTAACTTTAATGTTAGACGAAATTGCCAATGGTCTGTTTGATTTATGATTGGCACTGCCTTATCTCTCCGGGATTCTATCCTATTATGTTGGAATGAAGTTGGTGATAAAATTTATGTGAGATTATTCATTTATTTCGACTGGATGTTGTTTTGTTGTATATATAAATATTTGGAAAGTGTATTATCTCTGTTACAATAGAATTCCAAAGCTGGAATGTGGTGATTCTGGTATTAGGATTTCTCTAATTTTTGTGGAAGAAATTGACGTTGGCAAGGGTATAAATGGTAAAAACACAAGCTTAAATTGTATAATAGTTTTCTTTCCTCAGGTAAGTTTGAATCAAGTCAAGGAATTCAAGCAAGATATTTGTTTCCACGAACTAATACGATTGAAAAGATCTTTGATAGCATGATAAGAGAATTTTGAAAGATAGTGTGTTTGAATTGTTTTAATAGCATGAGAAAATGAGCATTTTAATATGTTATTACTTGATAGTTGAGATCGACTCAGTTGTTTTGTCAGAACAAGCTGGTCAGTTGAATTGTGATGTGAGTTATATGTATCCAAGTATATCCTCAGATAAGAAAATGGATTTTGTGTATTCATTAGTATATCGATGTACAGTCTGAATAAAGAATTGATGTTCTAGAGAGTATGATACTGAGATATGCCTATTAGGATTATTCTAATCGGATGATGTTATTATGAATTGAAGCTATTCTAAATGATAAGTCATCACATTTATGAAAGATTGAATGATCTGTGCATGTTAACAAAGTTGGAAACGGTAAAAAGGTAGTTTATACTTTTAGATGGTTAAAGTTCCATCAAAAGGAATTGTTTGACTGGTGATTTAGAGATGACCACTTTTATATCGGTATTGTGAATTTGATGATATAGTGTGTTCAATGGAAAATGTCATATGTTTTCTGGTTCTAGTGGTATAAAGTATCTAATGTTACAAAAAAAGATCTGAAGTTTAAGACATTGTCAACGGTTTTAGATATTGAAGGATTTTGAGAAATTATCGATTTACCTTTTTGGAAAGCAAGTATGGTTATAAATGCTTGAATGGAAATTTTTGTTTATTTTATGAGAGCTGGATACATGATTAACTTTATTTGATGATGGTCTAATTCTAGCTATATTAAAAGCTAAAGTGAAGTTTTCTTTGTGAAATTGAAAAACTCAGAAATGTGATAGTGAATGGTAATCTAAATGAGTTCAGAGCAAGTTTACTTCTGATGTTGAATTTTAGGTCAGACATGATTCCTGTTATTATTGTTATTTTGAGATAGAATTTGCGTATTGATGAATCTAAAACTTATGCAGAAGTTTTTGTACGAGGCTCAGTAGTAACACGTCTGTTCATCCAAGAGTAATAAAATGTACAGTTGTATAAAGTAGATATGCTAGTGATTGCGTATGTAACATGATATTTTTGGATTCGTATTCAAATGATGATATGTTAATAAATAAAAGTTGAAAATCAAATGTATTCAGGAGTAATACAGTCAGTGATAATACTAGTGTGTTATGAGATAACATTGCCATCGATTCCGTATCGAGATTATTATATCTCTAAAAAGGAAGATGTAAATTGAATTGCAGTTAATCATCTGACAAAGAAAGATCCGTATGATCATTTTAGTATATACAGAATTCTGAATTGATAGATCAACTATGTTGTGTGTTCTTGAGAGAGTAATTTAGAAATTTGACACTATGTTCTAAAGTTAAAAGATTATTGGAAAGAGATATACGAAGTTAAGTCGATTTATGATCCTGAGAAATTAGTGAAAGTGATTCATAAGAGCTAGAAGTAACACCTTCTGGTAAGATTTTAGAGGATGAAAATCCCTAAAAGGGAGAGAGTTGTAATAGCCTGATTTTGGACCTAGTTGGAATAGTGGTTTCGAGACCACAAATCCAAAGTAAGGAAATTTATTTTTATTATATTTTTATGGTCTACGATTTCACAGAATGATTTCGTGAAAATCTCTTTCGAAAATTTTGACGTTTGGGCACTCAATTTAGTCAAAAGGACTAAACTGTAATAAGTACGAAAGTCATCTTCTATTAGCTAAAGCATTAAATAGCTATAGAACTTTAAACTAGATGTTCTTATTGAGTAATTAGACCATTAAAAGAGATAGTGGATGTACATGGAGTGTAATTATGATGTTGGATGGGTAGGTGGGTATTAGGTTATTATATGAAAAAAATAAACAAAAGGAATAAAAATATCATTATTATTTCTTTGTTCATCTTCTCCACCGAAAAACATAAGAGGAAATTGGGTTTTGAAGCTCAAATTTTCAGCAACTTAAATCCTTTGCATATAAGTGAAATTTGTGTTTTTTTTTTTGTTGATTTTTATGTTTTTGGAACCCTTGTAACTTAATCTAGCTAAAGAGAGGACTAATTTGCAATATGGTTGGGAAATCTAGAGTTTTTCCATGAGAGCATATTTTTTGTTTTAAAATTTTAATGGAACAAAATGAAACCTTGTTGTGTGTTGAACAACTTTCGTTAAGGGACTTTTGATGAAAATGTGAAATATGGACTAATTTGTGAAATGTGAAATTTATGAGTTAAATGTGTGAAATTGTGAAATGTGTGGGCTGCTATAGGCATGAAAATGATTCGGCTATGCATGGTAGTAAATAAATTGAACACATTTCATTTTACGAGTCTAGGGGAAAAATTGTAAATATGTCAAACTTTAAGGGCAAAAATGTAATATTTTCCATAATATGATTTTTGGATCATATTGAATAATGTGACTAATAAATAGGCTAAATGTGATATTATAGATAAAAGAAAACAAGATTTGGGCCTAGAACATGGGAAAAACGTGAAATTGACGGTTAGGTCCCTTTTTGCCATTTCAATATCGAGGTAAGTTCATGCGTAAATAATGCAACCTTATGTTATATATTTACTATTTCGGAATGGCATGAATTGTATACATTTGTTTTTATGAAATTGATTAATGACGATTTTGTCGAAGTTTTGAGAAATGAGAAATCCCGATTTAACCTCTAAGGTAGAATACAAATGTCATGATATTAGGACTAACGAGATTTCGTATAGACCATATCTGGGATATGGCATCGGTATGTGATTTTGTATAAGACCATGGCAGGGACATGGCGTCAATATGATATTTCATGTAAGACTATATTTAGGATATGGCATTGATACGGTACTAAGAGTATGAGATCCTCGAGCATCCTTAGTATTTCAATGTGTTCAACAGGTAAATCAAATATGAGTATGAGAATGAAATTACTACAAGTAAACAGGCATGTACATAAGCCTATAATTGTAAATTCATGATTATTAAGGAAATAATTGTTTATTACCAATTGTAGTTGATAGTGCACATACTTGTGATGTTGGATATATGATAAATATAAATGATGATTATGTGTTAGGCTGTTGGGCCAAATTGAGATATGATCTAATATGTTTATATGTTTGAATTTTATTTTAATGGGTATGTTAAGAACGAGAAAGTATGTGACTATATTACGAGTTGTACAAGTATGTACACAGAACTCATGTGAAGTGGATTTAGTATATGATGAATTCTTGGTGAGAATGTACATGAACAAGTATACTTGTAAAATTTTGATAACCTTGTGACATGTGATCTACATTTATGATGAATGGATGCATGTTAAGATTTGATAATAATCATGTTATAGGCTTAGGACCTAATTGATTTGTGATATTTTACGGTTCATTTATTTAAACTGTGTTTCATTGGATATGAGGAAAAGAAAAACAGGCATAATTGCCGAATGAAGTCATTATGAGAATATAGTAAGATACGAGCTTAGATAAGTGAAAGGTGGTCGAACTATATGTTGAAATTATGATTACTCATAAATGATGTGCATGTGATTAAAAGGATGAGAAGAACTTGTTAAATAATGTGATAAGTTATATTGGAGACACTATGGTAGTTAGGCTAATGCCAAGGCACGTAAATGGTATTTATAAGATAAAAGAGTACGCATTATGAACGGGTAAGTGGTAATCATGAGAATTAATACAATTTGAATTAATAATGTTCTTATGGATGGGTAAAATAAATGATTTTTAATAATTATTAATTATTTGCATATGAACTTACTAAGCTCTAAAGCTTACTCCCCTTACTTTTCCATCTCTTGTAGGTTAATTTCGCTAGCTCGAGTTGGAGATCGCCGGAGAGGCCATCACACTATCAGGCTGTCACCACGGGTATTGATGAATTCAAGTAGTTTGAGTCTATGGCATGTATAGGGACTTTGTCTTTTGAGTAATTATGTCATTGTTTATGTGGCCAAATGAGTTGGCCTAGAATGGCTTGTGGTTCAATTTGTATAAGGCTATGAGATGTGGCTCATATTGATTATTAGGTTGTAAACCTAATTGTTTATGCATGCATGTGTCTATGCAATTGTAATGTGGTTGATTGTTGTGTGTATGTGATAGAATGTTTTGTGGCTATGGATGTTTGATGATGGAATTGTGAATGAAATGCATGATGAAAATTAAGATTTGAATATGTTAAATAGAAGTAATCTACCACTTTTAGTGCATGCAAAATTATAAATTTGGCTTCACAAAGTGTAAAGTCTTATGCATGTATAAGTAAAGATGAAATGATCATGATCATATCTTGTTTGAGATGAAATGATCATGATCATGTCTTGTTTGTGTATGTTTAAGTGCTCAATTATGCCCTGCTAAGTGCCATTGAAGTCATGTTTGTGTATGTGCAATTAAGGGTGGCAATTGGCTTGGAAAATAGCCTCAATAATTGTCCACACGGGTCGACACATGGGCATGTGTCTAGGCCGTGTGTGACACACGGTCTGCCCCATGGGCATATGGTCTGGCCGTGTGTCCCCTGTACCCTAATTAATGCAAAATAGAATTCCCAGCAGTAAACACACAGGTAGAGACACGGCCATGTGTCTCAGACGTGTGGAGGACACGGCCTCAGGACATGGGCGTATGCCTTGGCTGTGTGAAGTCTGCACATGATTTTTGGAATTTAATTCACCACACGGCCTAAGCACACAATCGTGTGACCCTATTTTGTTGATGACATCATAAATAGAGAGTTACATGGCCTACTCACACGGGCGTGTGACTCCCCAACACATAAAAATTTTCTAAGAGTGGTAGAAGTTTCGAAAGTTTTCGGTTTAGCCCTGAACCACCCTCGATGTATGTTTTGGGCCTCATGGGCCCACATAAGGAATGATATGCACATAAATGGAAAGTTTTAAATTTGGACGAAAATTCATGTCTTAGTTTTATAAGATTGTCCGAGTTTATGTCCAATGATTATATCGATAGTTTTTGGTGTTTTGGCCAAGGTTATAATGACACATATAGATGGACTTGTGTTTGAATGTTAGTTGATAAGTTTGGCATGTATATGTTTTTCTGGTTGATGTACTTTTAGTAATTTTGGTGCCTTGTTGGTATGTGGTAATGTGGTTAAGATATGATGCATGCTTGAGTGACCAAATGGTATGTTTATAGAGAAGTTCTAATTATATAAGTATGATTGAGATATGGTAAGTGTACATGTTTAGGTATGTTTGGTTGATTGAAATTGAGGTGCCTTGTATGATATTGGTTGTTTGATAATGGTCTATTAAATTGGTCATTTTATGTATGTTTTGGTAAGGTTTTGGTGCATTGAATTTGGGCACAAATGGTGTTTAGGTTCAAGCTTGAAATGGTGATGGAAATGGCTTGATTTTGGCTAATTTCATGTCCACGCGGTATGAGACACAGACGTGTGACTCAGTCATGTGTGACACACGGTCATGTGACACGACCGTGTGTCCCCTATAGGTTTTAAGGTTTGCAAGTCAAGCAGTTTACATGGCCTAGCACACGGCATGGCACACGGGCGTGTGAGGCCATTTTGAGAGTTACATGGCCTAGCACTCGGGCGTGTGGCTTAGCCGTGTGACCCTTGCAGTACAAAATTTCTAACTTTTTCCTAAACTTTCTGATTGATTCCAATTAGTCCCAAATTATTTCTAATGTAATTCTAGGGCCTTGAGGGCTTAGTTAAGGGATGATATGCATGTAATGAATGATTTACACCATGTTTATGTTGAGGTACTAAATGTATCAATCATCATATCAATCATCCCTCATCTCTCAAACATCATTCATCTTTCACTCTCATTTTATTCTCCTATTTTATTTCTTCCTTTCCATGAATAAGCATCCATATTTTCCCTTTCCTTTAGCCAGCAAATCCTTGAGAAGGTACTCTCTTGGTCGACCACCTTGAGAAGCAACTTGCAAAGAAACAAACACAAGGATTGGAGAAAGCCATTTCGATCAGATTCTGCGAGACTGTCGAATCAATCAGAGTTTATTTTCCCTTATCTTTGTTTACTTTGATTTTAATCATGTTTGCAACTTGTTTTGTTATATTGTCATCAACAATGATAGCTTAAATTTTTTAGGTAGAACGATTGCATTAATTCAATAAAATTCATTTAAATTGTGTTTATTATGTTTTGTGCCTCAATCATTCATGTTTTCAACTAAACTCAAGCATGTAATTCATTCATACGTGATTGAATGCATTAGAATTAGTTGAGCTATCCTAGCCAGACGACGACTAATGGACGCATTAATTGAAAAGTGCATACTTGATTTAGATCCTAGCCTGACTAAATTAAAGGTTCGTAATAACTTAAGAGAGCTCTGTTATCTTGCATGGTTGTTAGGTTTTTGTAATTAAATTGTTTCAAATCTAGCTCATCCCTTTTACTTCACATGAATTCTAAGAAACCTTAGTTAAATATGATCAGTAATATACGTGTTTTTCTAAGGAAAAGATTCCGAAAGAACTTAATATTGGTTTCAAGCTTATGAAAGATTGAGTTGCCTTGGAATATTTTCTGGAACATTATTTAGCATGATAAAAATGAACTAAGTTGGTAGATGTAATTATTCTAATCTATTCATGTTATTGATTGTTGAAGTTTGTGAACTTGCTGCTAAACCCATCTCATTCATTCTATTGCATACATTGCATTTAGATTAATTTGCCTTAGGGATCACTTTGCATTTAGTTAATTTAATTTAATTTAACAATCAATCACTTCAGAAATATTGTGTTTTCTTACCAAATTGTTAGTATTAGTTTTACAATTAATTAATTAACATACATAGCCCCTATGGAGACGATAAATCTTATACTTACTTATTACTTGAAACGACTATTTACACTTGCACAAACCATGCGTTACAGTAACTAAGTATGAAAGGTGAGAGTTGGACTAAATTGTAAAGAAATGTTTATATGTGTTAAAAGGTTTTTAAGTGAACTTATTAGATGTAAGATATGATTGGCATGCGAATAGGGTCTTATCCGTCATTGTACAAGAAATGTGTTTGTACTGAGGTTGTCCCAGGTTAAATCAATATCCAACATTTGTTGCAGATCGAGTATTATACGTCTCTACGAAGATCTTGGTTTGGTGGAGGGATGTATTAGCATGTGAATATCCATATGATGCCTACAGGCTTTGCACTTCAGTGCCCTGGTGTGTTGTAGTTTTAGCTCAGACGAGTAACCTGGTGTGGTGTAGTTACCTGAGTATCTGAGTCTGTTTATTAGAGTTCATCAAGCCAAGTGGTTAATAAAAAATCAAAATGAAATGATATAATATGACTATGATGTTCAAATGGATAAATGTTGAATTGATCATTAACATGATATTGAAATGGTGATTTTAAAATGAATTGGATAGATCAATATTGAGATATTTTATAGTTGATTATATGTTAAAACTCACCTCAGTGATGTTGTGTGTTTTCATGACTAGCCAACTATGTCAAATTACAGTAGCATATTGTATTTCATTGTAAGATAAACTAAGTCTTGTTTAATGTCTATGAACTTACTAAGCATTTTTTATGTTTACCTCGTTTGTTTTCATTTTTCCTTGTAGATCTTCACCTTGCGGAACGTGTCAAGCCAGATTGTGTAACAGCCCATTTTAGGCCAAATCAGAACAGTGGTTTCGGGACCACGAATGTAATAGCTCGATTTAGACCCTAATCAAAACGGTGGTTTTAGGACCACGAATTCAAGTCGGAAAAATATTTAAAAATTATTTTCTGTGTTTATTTTATGTGAATTTATATTCGTGAAATTTTTCGTAATTTAATTTTGTCGTTTGAGTGTCCGATTAAATAAAAGGACTTAATCGCGTAAAATGAAAATTTGATGGTTAAATAGGAAAAGGGATGAATTGTTATTGCCTTTATAAATGGAGGTATTTATGTTGTAAATAGCCCTTGATAATTTACAATGGACGGTACTGACCATGACTTAAAATGGTTTTATATTTCATTTAAAAGGTTAATTATGTAAAATATATAATATGTTATTATATATCATAAAACATAATAAAAAAATAAAGCCATTTTGGGTGTTCATATTGTTCTTGCCTAACATAAAAGAAAAGAAAATAAACTTAGGGCATTCGGCACTATACAAGCTTGATTCAAGGTTAGTTTAGTTTCGATTTTTGATAATTTTTAAGTTTTTGAGATCGTTGCTTCGAATACCATCCCACCCATGCTAGAATTTTTTATTTTGATGAATATTTTGAGTTATGCCATTGATGAATATTTGTGTTTTGTGATGTTTGATGATAAATTATGAAAAATATGTTTTGGATTAATATGTTTTGTATTGGAATTTTTTATGAATTTGAGTAATTAGGGCTAAATTGCAAAAATAAAAATTTGAGGGACTAAAATGTGAAATAAATGAAATATATGGACTAGTATGAGTATAAGGAAGATTCAGCCTAACTATGTTGTTATGAGATTTTGTGTATTCTGTGTTTTGTGCAATTAGGACTAATTTGTAAAAGTATGAAATATTAGGGGTAAAATGGTAATTTTCCTATTTATGTGTTGTTGGATTAAATTGAATGAAATTGTGTTTGAATGAGATTAATTTGAAATTGTATAGATCAAGAAAAAAAAGAAATTGAACTTGGATCGAGGAAAAAAACAAAAATAGTTGACTAGTCAATTAATATTGTTCGTCGATATCCGAGGTAAGTCTTTAGGCAATTAAACATTGCCTATATTGAATGTAAAATGATTTAATATGATGATTTGGAATTTATGGATTTATAGTAGAGTTAGCCGAATATGATTAAGCATGGAAATAATGTATTTGAGCTAATTCAACTAAGTTATAACATTTGAAAGTCCGTATGAACTATATGGTATATTTGGAATTTCTAATATATGAATTGTTTATGAGACAGCTTTATAATAGTGAAACTCGGGCTTTGAGCCTAGCAAGCCTTGTACTGGTGAATTAAATCAGGCTTTATGCCTAGCAGGCTTATTGCCGGTATTTAAAATCAAACTTTGAGTCTAGCAGGCCTTGTGCCGGTGTGTCATACAGGCTTAGACCTAGTAGGCTTTATGCTGGTGAATTATTATATAAGTCTATACCTAAAAGACTTTATGCTGATGTGGTAATTGAATACGTTAAACGAGCTAAACCGATCAGGTACGTAATTAGTTGGATTACCTATTTGAAAACAGAATGTATTGATTTCTTGATATGTGATGAAAAAGGGTGTTTGAAGTTGATGTAGTACATGTGCTAATATGAGAGATATATTTGGCCTTATTGTTGATTATGAATGTAAAATTAAACTTTGAGTCATGAATATATGTCTTTAAATATATATGTATATTCGATTATACAAGTAAATATGGTTTCGAAACTTGAGAATATATTGGTGATGTATACATGTATATTCGGCCAAAGAGAAATTGTTCTTTGAAAGTATATGTTAGATATGTATGGAATTAAAAGTTTGAAAAATAAACGTGATTATAAATACATAAGTTGATTTAGTTAATTGAAATGATTAGAAAATGAGATATTATTATGCATTAATTGTTTAATTTGATTATGACTTACTAAGCTATAAAAGCTTACTCTGTGTGTTTATGTTTACTCTGTTTTATAGATTTTGGATTCAGGTTACAAGCTCGGGGATCGTCAGCAAAGTTCATTACACTATCCAGTGTTTCTGTACTTAATAGCTGAACTCGAATTATGGCATGTATAGGCTGGATTACGTTTTGAAATGATGAACTTTGGTTATGTATAATTAAAGCCATGCGAAAATGGCTTTACTTCTAAGATTGGTTTCGATTATGTTTGGTTATGGTTTAAACTGCTTTGGTTATAATGCTATAAGATATGAATAAATAACATAGGTGATAGATGATATATGCGTTGGAAATGGTTCGATAGTGATATGAGTTTGTGCATTGAAGTTGGTTAATGATTAGGTCATGGTGTGAAGAAATAGGTCATAATTATGATTGGTTTGCTATGGATGTATTCGGTAATTGAAATTGTGAATGGATAAATATGTTCGCGAAAATGGCTTAATCTCTATGCTTGAGTATGTTTTGATTAAATAATGGTTTGAGCCTATTTTAGATATTATGCTTTATACCTTGGATGATTAGAACTAGTGTTGTGTGTGTGCATATTGAGATGAGTTGATAAATAAAATGGTAATAATACATGTATAAATATGTTTGCTCAACTTGGACGTGGTTTGTATAGGAAAAATTATACATAAAATTTAGGTTATTATGTTAGGTTAACGTGCTATAAATGAGTTGGTAATAAAGGACATTTTATAATGACCGAATATGATGGGAGATGTATTGTATGTTTCTTTTAAATATGGTTCATGTAAGTTGTGTCTTGAATATGCATATGTATCCATAATCGATGATTAAATTATCTTTGAAAAGTATATTTTATATCATGTTTTGATATTAAAATGTAATCGGCTATATATATATATATTCATATGACTAGCATTTATTTTGGTATATGTGTATTATTTAATATGCTTGTTTTGGAGAATGGTATACAAATTTTGGTTAACATTGAAATGAATGGGACATTAAGATATATGCTACTTATAAGAATATGATGATATGTAATTTTATAAATTTGCAAGTTGACAGATCCATTTATTTATAAACTATTAGTATGCTTTGAATGTTGAGTTCACATATTCCATTTGAATATGAAATGAATTGTATTAGGTTATAAGTTAAGCATTAGATCTCTGTATAAATATTTTTTGAATTGAGTAATTGTATCAAATTGTGTCATATCTGATAATACCTAATAACCCCAATCTGGCGATGGATACAGGTTAAGGGTGTTACAATGAATCCGGCGAAGAAAGATTTATTTTTATTATATTTTTATGGTCTACAATTTCATGGAATTTTTTTGTGAAAATTTTGTTCGAAAATTTTATCGATTGGGCACTTAATTTAGCTAAAAGGATTAAATTGCAATAGGTGCAAAATGTGTGTTCTAGAAGCTAGAGGTGTCTAATTGCTATGAAATTTTAAATTGGAGGTCCTTAAATGGTAATTAGACCAGTATACTTTAAGTTGGACAAAAATGGACATGGTAGGGTGAAATTTCAAAGTTTGGCATTAAGGGCATTTTGGTCATTTGGCTAATAAAGACAAAATTTAACAAATAAAATATTTCATCTTCTCAATTTAATCCTCCCATGGTCGAAAACCACAAGAGAAGACATAGTTAGGGTTTGCCAAGCTTTCAATCTCGATTGTAAGTCAATTCTAGCCCCATTTTTAATGATTTTCATGTTTTTGGGATCCTTATAACCTAGTCTAGCTTTTTCAAGGACTAATTTGAAAGAAAGATGAAGTTTAAAATTTTACCCATATTAGATATTTGTGTATTTTGATGTCTAATGGTAGAAATGCATGTTTGGTGTTAGATAAACAACTTTTGCTAAGTGATTTTCGATAAAAATGTCAAAAAGGACTTATTTGTAAAAGTTATAAAATGAGTAGTAAAAGTGTGATTAAGTGGAAAATGTGGGCTGGTATGAGTATGAAAATGGTTCGGCTAAACTTGGGTTTTGAAGAAATTGAATAAATTTCATTTTATGAGCCTACGGACAAGATTGTAAAAATGTGAAACATTAGGGGCAAAATTTTAAATTTTGCCATAATATGATTTTTGGGCTAAATTGAATAATGCGAGTATTAAATGAGTTAAATTTGTTATTATAGATCAAGAAAATTGAGGTTCGAAACTAGATCGGGGAAAAAATAAAGTGTTTGATAATTAGGTCCAATTCTACTATTTTTGTACTGAGGTAAGTTTGTATGTAAATAATGTATTGTTATATTTATGTTTTAAATGCTTTAATATTGTATGAATTGTGATTGACTCTTTGGATGTATTCGACAAAGTTTTGACAAGCGAGAAATCCTGATTAAACCTTAGGAATAGAATAGGATATGAGTGACATGTCACTAGGAACCCATGTGTATATGCAATTATGTAATCTGGGTGCTAGTCTCGTATGTCCTACTAGTGACTGGGTAGTCCGGCATGTGTTGCGGATACCTGACAGCTTGTGTGAGCAGCATTGTGTACCCTCATCCTGATTGATAGCTTGTGTGAGCAGGCCTGTGAATAGCTTGAAAACGAGCCCATATGTATTATGAGATATGAGGTAGCTTCGGCTACATATATGAAACTTGTGTGCAAGATTTTTGAGTATCCGTTAATATTCTGAGTGTTCAACGAGAATGTCAAAGTTGTGAAAGAAGATGGTTGTGTTACAAGTTGGTACAGGTATGTATGTAAAACTCATAAGTAATGAGCTCGATATGTGATGAACTCTTGGTAGGATTGTGATTAAGTAAGTTATGATTATGAGATTTTGATAACATTCATGCTAATCTTCATCATGTTAATTGTATGTTAAATGTGTGATTATGATGCTTATTATTTGCATAGGAACTTACTAAGCTATATAGCTTACTCCCCTTTCTTTCCCTTGTCTTATAGTGTCACCAAGCTAGCTCGGGGTTTGAAGACCGTTGGAGATCCATTCACGCTATCAACAATTATTTTGGTACCAATGAATTCAACATTTTGAGTTATAGCATCTATAGGGGACTTGGTTATTTTTTTATGTGTCATAATTGTTTTGGCCAAATGTGTTGGCTTATATTGGTTCGAAGTTCATTTTGTATAAGGCCATTTGAAATTAGCCAATATTGGTTATAACTATATTCATATAATGATGCCTTTCATGAATGATATGTTGATGTCTTGGTCATGGATGTTCGGTTGTATGTATATGCTTGGATTGGTGCTATGTTATGTTGTGTAGGTGTGTGCATTAAAGGGTGGCAAAATGGCTTGGTAAATAGCCTTATTTTTGTCCACACAGGTAGACACATGGGCATGTGTCTAGGCCGTGTGTGACTCATGGCTTGCCCCATGGGCATGTCTTTAGGCCGTGTGTCCTTTGCACCCTAATTTTTACAAAATAGAATGCCCAATATTGACTACACGGGCAGAGACATGACTGTGTATCTCAGCCGTGTGAAGGCCATGGCTTTGGACACGGGCGTGTGTCCTGGGCGTGTGAAGTCTGCACCTATTTAATGAAAAATCATAGATTTTAAATCGACCACATGACCTAGCACACAAGCCTGTGACTTGGCCGTGTGTCTTCAATTTGTTATTGGAAACAGAGAGTTACACGGGTTTGGGACACGGGCGTGTGTGACCACACAGTCCGCCCATATGGGCGTGTGACCCCTGTTTAGTGAAAAATTTTCTAAGTTTTGTAAAATTTTCTAAAGTTCTTGGTTTAGTCCTGAACCACTTCCAAAGCATGTTTTGGGTCTCGTAGGCTCGTATTAGAGACTTTATGATTAAATGCAAAAAGTTTTAATTTGGACACAAATGTATAACCATAAATTGTATGTTTTTTTGTGTGATAAGTCCAGTAATGCCTCGTACCCTGTTCCGGTGTTGAATACGGGTAAGGGGTGTTACAGATTGTTTGAAGCTCACACTATCCTATCACTTATGTAGTAAATGTTTGATCATTTTGAACTCTAAGGTTGTGCCATGTATATAGGTGTCTTAATGTATATAAGTCTTTGATTTGATTATGGTATTGAACTTGGTAAATATGTGATTTCGATGTTGGTGTTGCCTATGTTTTAAAAATTACATGATTTGGCATTTGTGATGCCTAGTTGAATGAATATACTTTGACTTATATGTTTAAGGTATGTATGGCACATAAATTGACATGTTTCAAAATGGTTGGCATAGGTAATGTTAAGTAATGTAATAAATTTCTTAGTATGCTCAAATGGTAGTGAAATGTTATGCTTGATGATGTTTGGTTAACGATCCAAAGCTTGAAATGTTACTTTGTTATGTAAAAAATGGTAAATAGATGAAATGGTAAGTGAACTAGACGGTGGATTGAACATGATATAGTTTTGACCATATTCATGAAATGTATTGAATGGACAAATATTTGATGCCTTATTACCTTGTTCTAGGTTGTGTATACTTGTTTTAGAATAGGTGATTGTGAATTATGAAGGTGTAAATTTTTATTTGGTTGGAGACTTGTAATAGTTACCAAATGGCTCAAATATAACAAAAAATAGAGTCAATTCCCAGCGAGCAACCTTTCTTGTCACAACGCCAACCAACAGTAAGTGATGTCATGATGTCAAGTGCCTTGACATCGTAACATGACAAACTATTTAGCAATGTCACGATGTGGAAGTAATGACATCATGATGTTGGCCTTGAAATTTTTAAACCTTGGAATTTAGTCTTATTTCGAGCCTGAGTAGATAAAAAAGCTTTCATAAACTTGATTAAGACTAATTTTGATTAATTAACACGAAATAAGTATGATTAACATTGGATTGCATTTGCGATTGATTGTTCTATAGTGTTTTAACTGTTGTTACTCCAGAAATGAATGTAGCATCCTGTAGCTCAAACATGACGATCGAGTCAGGCAACATGTGTTACATTTAGTGGTATCAAAGCTACGATTTAGTCAATTCTAGGACTGAAATGTGGCGTGTGTTGTGTCTAGAAATACATGCCACAATAACTTGTGATAGTGTGATGTCTTCCGATCCAAATTGAATTTGTTTTCTTATAGATAAACCATGAAAACCGAATCCAATTGAGTCATATTAGATGAAGTAGAAAGTAATATTCCTGCTTCCAAACAGAGAGCTGCCTAAAGTTTTCTCGTTCCATAAAGGCTTGGGAGCGAGGCAATAGATGTTTTTTTCCAAGTGATGAACTAATAGTTTGCCCAATACATGGGAGCTACTGCTTCAGCTCCACAACCTCAAGTACACTCTCCTCTCCTGATTGTGCCTTTTGTGACACCCCCTCATCTTTAGGGTCCTAATCCAATACTTGTTAACCATCCTCCAATTGATAAAAACCGTAACTGCGAAGCAGAAGTGTTTAAGGCCAAGAAAGACGACGGTCTTGCGAGAGTCGAGCATTGGTTAGAAAACACTTTAAGAGTAATTGATGAATTATTGTGTACTCTAGAAGACTATTTGACATGTGTCATGCCTTTTCTTAAAGAGGAAGCTTATCAATGGTAGGTGACTCTAACATCTGTGACTCTAAGAGACCGGGTGAACTGGGATTTCTTCCAAACCAAGTTTAAAAAGAGATATATCAGTCAGTTATACCTGGAAAAGAAGAAACAAGAGTTTCTGGAATTGAAACATGGGACTTGGGATAAGCTAGATCGAGAGATAAGTTTACCGAGTAAATCATAATTTATCCCAGTTAAGAAAGTGAGGCTAAAAGGCAAGTGTATATTGATCGATTAGTTAATTAGTTTGAGGTCGAGAGGTAATATGTAACGCCCCAAAAATCCCAAAATCCCAAAATCCCGAATTTCCTTTATTTTCGATTTTGATGAAAATTGTGTTTAATATTCTTATCCAAGCGATAATTTTAGTAGGTCTTATCTAAGGTTGAGTTCAAATTAAGGGGTAGAAGAAATTATAATTTAATTATTAAAAGAATCAGGGCTGACAAGTAGGTGGGCTTTTGAATAAATGAAGAAACAATTGGACACAAAAAGAGCCTGTGGTAGAGTGGCTAAGTGACGCCACATAAGGTGTAGTGAGGTGGCGTTAGTAGCTAGCAAGGGGGTCCAAGATTCGAATCCTAGCTTAGTATTTTTTAGAATTTTAATTTTAGCCTTCTAGAAGGATGGAAGTGGCGTGAAAATGGACTCCAAGGGAAGTGCTCAGGAGAGAAAATTAAGGAAAATATCAAGGGGTTATCAGGGAGAAAAACGAGGAGATGAGAAGTGAGGAGTAAGTGAAGCTGAATTGGGAACTTGGGCTTGAAGAATTCGGCTATAGGGCTATAAATAGGTGCTGAATGGGAGGGTTGAGAAGTTAATGATGAATTTCCCTTCACTTTGTGCCAGAAACCCTTTTCTTTTCAAGTTCCAAAAAGTTGAAAACCCTTTTGTCTTTCTTTCTTTTCTTTCTGCCGATTTCTATTCTTCTTTGTTTCACTTAGCCGATTTCTTCTACTACTCTTCCTCTTTAATTTGTACCAAATAAACCTTATTCACTATACTTAGTTTGAAAAGCCGAAAAATCGAATCTTCTAATGGCCTAATACTTTTTGACCGAATCTAGTGTAAGTGTTGCTCTTCCAATCGATTTTTCTTTGTTTAGTATCGATTATTATCCCTCACTCTTTCTAATCAACTTTGGTAGGGAATTAGTATCGGATCTTAGTTTTTAGCTCTCTGTCGAATTGCTCCTTAAGGTGTTGCAGTTTTGGTAAGTAATCTTCTCCCATTGGCTAAGGTGGCCGAATGGTCATAGTTATGGTAAGGAGACTTGTGTTGGATACGAGTCACCTATTATTCGGGTTTTAATAGTTAAGATTTGTGCAGATCTAGAAAATACGTGACCAAGGAAAAAGTGATTAAGGATTGGGCTCAATGTAAGGTTAAGGTGAGGTTTCGATTTTTGAGTAAATAAGTATTAAGCAAGCGATTAATTGAAGGATGATATCGTTTGTAGGTTGGTGACTGAAGGAATCGCAACACGCTTGCTTAACAGGTGTGTACATACACTACACACACACAATGATTCGGCAAAAGCCGGAAAGCTGAAAAGTCAAAAAGTCGAAAGTTTGGCGACGGTAGTCTTGCGAGTGCGCGAAAACTCGTATAGGGGAAATCGATAGGTTGCCTGAGGCCCACGGGCGATTCTGTGGACTTGGGTTGTGATTTGGCCACATGGGCCAGAATGGGCTAAATGGGCCCGATGGGCTGTTGGGCCCATAATAGGCAAAAATTGAATATTGATGCTTTGTGATAGGAATTTGTATGTGCGCATGAATATGAATGTGACTGGGCCTAATGGGCCATATAAATATGATTTGGGCCTAATGGGCCATATACAGGTGATTTGGGCCTAATGGACCATATGAATATGATTAGGCTTAATGGGCCAGATGCAGGTATGTAAAATTGTTAGGCTTTGTAAGGGGTTTTTGGGCCTAGTATATGATATCCACATAAGACTTAATTAATATATTGTGACCGTGGACAAGTCAAAGGGTTAAGGTGTAGCAACGGGTATATGCATGTCTAGGATTGGATCTAGGGAGAGCTTGGTACTTAAGCGGTCTTAATGACCCACCTCCTCTTCTCTGGAATCCTACCTAGTGCATAATATTCGTTTATCTTAGCTCACGGGACTTATTAGTGGGCCAAGATAAGTGAAAACCGTAATTAAGGGAAAATTACTGAAATGCCCTTAAGGGTAAAAATGACCAAAATACCCCTAGGTGTTGAATGTAAGTTTTGTGGATGCGACATGCATACATATGATATTCTGCTTAGGTTTCATATGGGTTGGGAATTATGGAACAGAGGAAGTATGTGAGGATTGCATGGTTTCTTGACAATCGTGGACCCACCGACGGCTTCTAAAGCCCAATATGTAAATGAAGGTAGTTCTGCAACCGAGCTACCATGATGTGTGGGTTGGGTGGGTCGATATTTATATCCCCACATGGTATGACGGGGGACGGAGCCGGTGTGTAGCAGATGAATAATTTGGATGGGATTGCATTGCATGGTTGACGAATGATGTTTTTTTTAATGCTTGTTTTTGTCGAGGGTTATACACACTGAGTTTGCGAAAACTCACCCCCTCTTTTATTTTATTTTTAGGTGATGCTCAGTAGAAGGTTCGATGTTTGGAAGGACTCTGGGTGGCCAGCTAGCAAGATGATTTGGACTTGGGTTTTTTTTTTCAAGCAATTAAGTTTTTACTTCTTTTTAAGTATGTTCCAGGCCAGATTGTAATAAGGTTTTCATTGTGTTATTATTACTTGAATTATTATTATTTTCAATGTAATTACAAGAAGTTGAACATGAGTTTTCTAAATTATAGTATGTTTTCTACGTTTCCGCAATTAAAATTTTAAATCATAAGTTTTCTTAAATCAAATGTTTCAACAAGGTTTTTGTAACTGAAAGAGTGTGCTTTTTTAAGTTAATTAAGGTTTCTTTTATTTTAAGAAGGGTTTTCAATGAAAACACAGTTTTCACTAAAATACTTCAATGTGACACATCAGATTCGGCCATAACGTCTGGGCCGAGTTTAGGGTATTACATTTATTGGTATCAGAGCCAAGTTACAAAACTCGGGCTGTATAGTGGGCCTTATTATTATTTGGTTTCTTTTTCCATTTAAAAAATTTTTTTGGATCACACCCTTATGGAAAAGAGAAATCTTGCTGAGCGGCACACCGAGTCTCCAACGTCGAACCAAGTACTTTTATTTAAGTTTGTTTAAATTGTTATACAGTAGATAGTTAGAGGTCTACTTTAGATGATGATTAGAATGGAACTAAAGCCCGTAAGATCTGAAAACTATAGAGGATTTTCGAAAACGATCTTCTCTTTGAATATTTTTATAAAACATCGGTGTAATTATTTAACTAACAAAAACTTCATAAAATTTATAATCCAGATAATACGCAAATGGACGATGAGTGCTAGAAGAGGTGCAAGAGGCCGTGGCTGAGGCCGCGGAAGTGTTAGGGCTGAATCGTCGGCATCGGGCCATATGCTCGATATTGGAGTAGAAGAGGCTCCGGCCTCACCTATGGCTGGGAATAGACAGTATGATCGGGCCGCGAGAGTAGATGCATTGTCGCAGGCAATGCTGAGGATTTTGGAAAGGGTCGCTGGGCCTAATAATGGCAACGGAAATCGGGGGTCTAGTCCAGAATGACTTCGATCAAACGGGCTAAGATCTTCAAGGGCGTGGCTGGCGTGGCTCTTAACATGGTGGAATATTGGTTGGAGGCCACTAAAAGAATAATGGAGGATTTGGACTGCTTACCGGAACAAAATTTGAAAGGAGCAGTGTCACTACTTAGGGAAGAAGCCTATCAGTGGTGGTTAACGGTGAAAGAGGGCACCCAACCGAAGTGGGTCACTTGAGAGTTTTTCAAAACTGCATTCCAAGGGAAGTATGTGGGTGCAAGCTCTGTGGATGCTAGGAGGAAGGAGTTCCTGAACTTGACCCAAGGCAATAAATCGGTGGTGGAGTATGAGGTGGATTTTCTACGCCTTAGTATGTATGCAAGGGTAATGGTGGCAACAGAGTATAAGCGTTGCGTTAGGTTTGAGGATGGACTTAGAGATAGCCTTAGGATGCTGATAGCTCCACAAAGGGAATGAGTTTTCTCGAAATTGGTGGAGAAAGCAAAGATAGCGAAGGAGGTAAAGCGCACTGAGCGCCTAAATCAAGAGAAAGAAAGGGGTAAGAATAAGAGGAAGGCTGAGACTCCTGGTGTCAATCAGAGGCCTAGGGCTAGGGCCAAAGTTGATGGGCCAATTAGAGTAGGGCCCCCTGCTACTAATCTAGGGGTGCTACCTTGTACTGATTGCGGGAGAAGACATGGAGGTGAGTGTTGGAAGAGAACGGGAGCTTGTTTAGCTTGTGGGTCTATGGAGCATAGGATCAAGGATTGCCCTCAAACGCTAGGTTGAGAGCTAGTAGTGGGCCAAGTTGGTGCTTAGCCACTAAGGGGTGGTCAGCTGCCGCCAAGGGGCCGTGACCAGGCCAGGGGTGGTGACGGTAGTGGATGTGGACGTGGAGTACTAGGCGAAAATGCAGGACATGCTGAGGTGAGGCAGCCAGCTTTGGTCTATGCTGCTCGTCATCGAGAAGACGAAAATGATCCAGAAGCGAATATTGGTACGTACTTTATCCATAGTGTGCGATCTATCTATTTTGAAATTAGAAATAGAGTGCGCAGCAGAAGCGTAGTGGTGTAACTTAAGCGATGCAATGTCACTATTTGTATCAGGTAAATTTCGAGGACGAAATTTCTTTTAGGGATTAGAGTTGTAATGCCCCAAAAATCCTGAAATCCAAAAATCCCGAATTTCCTTTATTTTTGATTTTGATGAAAATTATGTTTAATATTCTTATCCAAGCGATAATTTTAGTAGGTCTTAGCTAAGGTTGAGTTCGAATTAAGGGGTAGAAGAAATTATAATTTAATTATTAAAAGAATCAGGGCTGACAAGCAGGTGGGCTTGTGAATAAATGAAGAAATAATTGAACACAAAAAGATCCTGTGGTGGAGTGGCCAAGTGGCGCCACATAAGGTGTAGTGAGGTGGCGCTGGTAGCTAGCAAGGGGGTCCAAGGTTCGAATCCTATCTTAGTATTTTTTAGAATTTTAATTTTATCCTTCTAGAAGGATGAAAGTGGCATGAAAATGGACTCCAAGGGAAGTGTTCAAGAGAGAAAATTAAGGAAAAGATCAAGGGGTTATCAGGGAGAAAAACAAGGAGATGAGAAGTGAGGAGTAAGTGGAGCTGAATTGGGAACTTGGGCTTGAAGAATTCAGCTATAGGGCTATAAATAGGTGCCGAATGGGAGGGTTGAGAAGTTAATGATGAATTTCCCTTCATTTTGTGCCAGAAACCCTTTTCTTTTCAAGTTCCAAAAAGCCGAAAACCCTTTTGTCAATTAGTCGATAACTTTATATTTTCCCCGATCCAAGTCCGTATTTCACTTTTCTTGATCTAAATATATTCAAAATTGACTTATTCAATCATCTATTCATTCAATTTAATCCAAAACACACTTTAAAATAAATTTACACTTTTTCCCCACATATTTCACATTTTTCACAATTTAGTCCTTACTTCATAAAATCACAAATTAGTGAAATTTAAAATATACAATCACAAATTAGTGAAATTTAAAATATACTCATGCTACCCAAATTACTAATATTCCCCTATAAGCCCATGTTTTTTATTTATTTCACATTTTAACCACTAACTTTACACATTTCTCAATTCAATCCCTATTTTGCATTTTCACAAAAAATCACTTAACAAAACTTGCATATCTATTAACAAACATTCATAATCTATCAAGAAACTTCAAAACACATGCTTATTCATCAATGGAATCATTCAAAATCTTTAACAGTTTTACAAATTAGTCCTTGGGCTAGCTAGTACTAGCTGCAATGATCTCAAAAACATAGAAATCATTAAAAACGGGATAAAATTTACTCACCAATTAAGCATCCAAGTGACCAAACCCTAACAAGCTTTCATGAATATTTCCTTATTTTATTTTTGGAAATAAGAAAGATGAATGAACCAAATTTTCTTTTTTTTTTTACTAATTAACATTTATTTCATGAATTACCAAACTAACCTTAATGATAAAACATTTATATTATCCATTTCATGTCCATTAATGTTCACTTGCTATTAAAATGGTCTAATTACCACATAAGGACCTTAAATTTAAGGTTCTATAGCTATTAGACACCTTTAGCTATTAGAACTCAAATTTTACGCTTTACGCGATTTAGTCCTTTTTATCAAATTAAACATTCAAGCGATAAAATTTCTTAATGAGATTTTCACACAATCACTCAATCATGCTATAAATATTAAAATAATAATAAAATAAATATTTTGACCTCAGATTTGTGGTCTTGAAACTATTGTTCTGATTTGACCAAAAACAGGCTGTTACACATAATGTTTCTCAAATGTACCTTTCGTTTAGAGTTTTAAGTGGTCTACCTAGTGTTGCTTTCAACCAATATGTCTATGACCCATTGCGTAGGCTACTTACCCCTTTCCCTATCATTTCTTTGATTTGTGGAGGGCCCTACTTCTCTATCATAAAACCCACCCCTGAGTAAGGCTACTGGGCCAAATATTACTTTAGGTAACCCTTCTAAATAGCCAATTCAACTACCTCCTTAAGATGAGCACAGTCTTCAACCTTGTGTCTTGCAGCGCTATGGGATTGACAATGCAAGTTGAAAGTACTGCAATGTTGCCTAGGAAGCATTGGCGAAGTGGCCTTTAACACCCTTTAATGTACCATTTGGCTAAGGATGAAATGTTCATTTTAAACAAGATTTGTAAAGTAAAAGCATGTTAGACTTCTTTAATTAGGATAATTTCAACCAAAAAATACTTTTGCAAAAGTTAATAGCTAAAATTTTAACTTTTTAAGTTGAGTTAAAATCCCAATTTAAAAATGTTATTCGATTTGAGAAACTCTTTATTTACCTTTGCTTTTAATTTGAAATCACAGTTTGAGTTAATCATGTCCCTTGCTACGCTTCTAAAAATTAGAATTATGTTTTGAATAACAATTTTATATTAATATATAATATAGTATAATATAATCCATGAAGTATATATAATGTAATGATTCAATTCTCAAGTAAATGAACTTAGAGTTAATGTAACATCCCGAAATAGGGCTTGTCATGTAATATCCCGAATTAGGGCCTAATCGGAATAGTGGTTTTGTGACCACAAAATCCGAGATAGAAATAATTATTTTATGATTATTTTGAGGTCTATGATATGATTGCATGATTGTGTGAAATTTTCATGAAGAAATTTTATGCATAAAGTGCTTAAATTGAAATTAGGGACTAAATCGAATAATTTGCAAAACTTGCATTCTAGAAGTTTCTAGTATGAAATTGTTTTGAAATATTAATTAGGAGGTCTTAAATAGCAATTTTACCAATTTCTAAGTTTATGGACAAAAATTGGACATGGATGGAATTTTTGGAAAGTTTAGTAGTAAGGGCATTTTGGTCATTTAGGGGTAAAATGAATTAAAATACAAAATTAAAAGCCAATTTTGCTCATCTTCAACCCCATGGCCGAATATAGCAAGGAGAAACCATGGCTAGGGTTTTTCAAGCTTCCAAGCTCGATTAGCAAGGAAAACTGAAATTCGGGCTAAAATGGGGAAAACACCAAGTTGTGGACGAAATGGTAAAAGTAGCCATTTTCGCATACGAGGTAAGTTCATATGTAAATGTTGGTAACATAGTTACTATTTTAAATTTTTTTATGTTATTTAAATGATATGATAATTATTATGAAATATTATACTCGTGATAATTGTTTGATAATATGTCAAATTATGTGATATACTTGGAAAATGTGAAATACTACCGAGTATCGGTATCGGTATTCCGTAGAAGATGGTTGAGACACATGATTGGGAAAAAGGTCCCGTTGAACCTTAGGAATGGATTAGGATACAAGTGACATGTCACTGGGATATTTGGGCATCCGAACTCGTTGAGTTGAGTCCGAGTTCGTGAGATGTAACTAGGCATCCGAGCTCGTTGAGTTGAGTCCGAGTTCACTTATGGATGCGAACGCCCGAGCTCGTTGAGTTGAGTCCGAGTTCGCTTAGGGCCTAATCGGAATAGTGGTTTTGTGACCACAAAATCCGAGATAGAAATAATTATTTTATGATTATTTTGAGGTCTATGATATGATTGCATGATTGTGTGAAATTTTCATGAAGAAATTTTATGCATAAAGTGCTTAAATTGAAATTAGGGACTAAATCGAATAATTTGCAAAACTTGCATTCTAGAAGTTTCTAGTATGAAATTGTTTTGAAATATTAATTAGGAGGTCTTAAATAGCAATTTTACCAATTTCTAAGTTTATGGACAAAAATTGGACATGGATGGAATTTTTGGAAAGTTTAGTAGTAAGGGCATTTTGGTCATTTAGGAGTAAAATGAATTAAAATACAAAATTAAAAGCCAATTTTGCTCATCTTCAACCCCATGGCCGAATATAGCAAGGAGAAACCATGGCTAGGGTTTTTCAAGCTTCCAAGCTCGATTAGCAAGGAAAACTGAAATTCGGGCTAAAATGGGGAAAATACCAAGTTGTGGACGAAATGGTAAAAGTAGCCATTTTCGCATACGAGGTAAGTTCATATGTAAATGTTGGTAACATAGTTACTATTTTAAGTTTTTTTATGTTATTTAAATGATATGATAATTATTATGAAATATTATACTCGTGATAATTGTTTGATAATATGTCAAATTATGTGATATAATTGGAAAATGTGAAATACTACCGAGTATCGGTATCGGTATTCCGTAGAAGATGGTTGAGACACATGATTGGGAAAAAGGTACCGTTGAACCTTAGGAATGGATTAGGATACAAGTGACATGTCACTGGGATATTTGGGCATCCGAACTTGTTGAGTTGAGTCCGAGTTCGTGAGATGTAACTAGGCATCCGAGCTCGTTGAGTTGAGTCCGAGTTCACTTATGGATGCGAACGCCCGAGCTCGTTGATTTGAGTCCGAGTTCGCTTATGGGCGGGTTACATAGTAGCTTGGCTACATATGTGGCACTTATGTGCAAACTTTCCATGTATCCGAATTATATTCCGATGTGTTCAACGGGTAAAGTTCTACTCAAATGGAGGAATACTCAAGATGAAAGGGATGTATTGGTAAGTGTTGTGAAATGGATACTTTGAACAGGTATGTACTTAACCCTCGGGTTGAAAAATCGATATAACAACAATATGGTAAGATGATAAATGAAAATATGATATGAATGTCTTGGTGATTATGCAAATGATGTTTTATGTTTGCTTATATGGTTATGTTACTTGCTATTTGCATGTGAACTTACTAAGCATTTATGCTTACTCCCTCCTTTTCATTCCTTGTAGTGTTGACAAGCCAGCTCGAAAATCGGGAATGGTCGGAGGCACGCTCACACTATCCGTATACCATCTTGGCATAATGGCTTGTATATTTTGAGTATGGCATGTATAGCATTATAATCATTTTGTATATATGGTCTTATGATATGGTTATCGAGTAGTATAAAAATGCTTGGTAATGATTAGCCATTGGAATGGCTAATTATGATCATATTTGGTGTTATGTATGTCAAGTTGCTAGTTAATCCATGGAAACCATGAAGTAGGTAAAATTTACCATAAAATAGATTCAGACAGTAGTAGTGACGTGAATTTGAAAAATCATTAAAAATAGTAGAGATATAACTAGATGATAAATAAAATATGGAATTGAAGAATTATGAGTCTATTTTCATATGGAAGAAACGAAACAGGTATATGAGTTATATTTTATGAGATGTTTAAATTTTTGTGAAATAGGGCCAGAGCAATTTCTGGATCCCCTGTTCTGACTTTGGAAATTCACCATAAATTGTATAAAAATAGTTAGAAGTCATAATTTATATGTACAGATTTCTTATTGAGTCTAGTTTTATGAGAAATAAACTTCATAGTCATTGAAATTCTTTACAGAGAGATATCTGATTCGTAATACATAGAGGTCAGAGCAGTCAAACCCTGAAATAGGGGAGACTTTAACTAATAAACTGTACTAATTGGCCTAGCAAAAAATTCTAGAAAAAAATTAGTAAATAGATATATAAGTCTAGTTTCAGGGAAAATTTACGGAATTGGATTTTGAGTTTCAGAACTCGAGATATGAATTTTTAAGCGACTGTGACGCAGTTAGTCAGCTTGTCTGGAATTTCTAAAATTAAATTGTTTGAGCTGTGTAAGCAATGAATTAAGTCTGTTAACACCTCGTGTTCGAATCCGGTAACAGTCTCGGGTACGGGGTGTTACATGTCAGAACAGTGGTTTCGGCACCACAAATTCGACATTAAAATATTTATTTTATGATTATTATGAGGCCTAGAATATGAAAATATGCATTTTTAAAAATTTCATGAAGAAATTCTATGAGTAAGGTGTCCAATTAGAAAATAAGGACCAAATTGAATAAATTACAAAACTTGGATTCTAGAAGCAATTTGCATGAAATTGCTTTAGATTAGTAATTAGAAGGTCTTAAGGAGTAATTTTCCCAATTTCTAAGTTTTTGGACAAAAATGGGCATGCATAGAAAAATTTTAAAGTTTAGTAATGAAGGGCATTTTGGTCATTTGGTAATAAATGAAATAAAAAGGGAAAATGAAGGCAAAATTCACTCATCTTCTTCCTATAGCTGCTGAAATTTCAAGGGTTCCATAAGCTAGGGTTTCAACATTTTCAAGCTCAATAGTAAGTGCTCCCTAGTCCCGTTTTTAATGTTCTTCATATTTTTGAAGTCCCGGTAGCTTACTCTCTTCATTTCTACCCATATTTCATGCTAGGGTTCATGTTTAGAAAACTACCCATGAATGAAATGCATGTATTTTAATGTTTTATGGAGGAATATAAGAGTTTAAAGGATGGTAAACAACTTTTACTAAGTGGTTTTTCATGGAAATGGCTTAAAGGACTAAATTGTAAAAGTTGTAAAAAGTGGGTAGAAAAATGTGAAATAAAGGAAAATGTAGGCTGCTATAAGAATGAAAAATATTCGGCTAGGCTTGGGTAACCATGAATGAGATGCATGTATTTTGATGTTTTATGGAGGAATATAAGAGTTTAAAGGATGGTAAACAACTTTTACTAAGTGGTTTTTCATGGAAATGGCTTAAAGGACTAGATTGTAAAAGTTGTAAAAAGTGGGTAGAAAAATGTGAAATAAAGGAAAACGTAGGCTGCTATAAGAATGAAAAATATTCGGCTAGGCTTGGGTAACCAAAGAATTGCATGTATATAATTTTACGAGCCTAGGGACTAAGTTGTAAAATTTTGAAAGGTTAGGGGCAAAATGGTCATTTTATCCAGGGGTGAAATTTATGCTCAAAAAGTATAATGTGAGGTATTAATAATTCATTTTTATTGTTATAGACCCCTATGAACAAATTTCGGAGGTCGACCGAGGAAAACGAAAGGTTTCGGAATAACCGAAATGCAAAACCGAAACGACTACTAGGTAAGTTCGAATAACTCAAAGTAAACTCATAATATGCCTAAATGCATGTTTTATGAATTTATGATAATTGTATATAATGATGGCATAAAACCTATGAAATGTGTTAATAATAATGACAAGATGATATATGTCCCGGTTGAAGTTAAAAAGGAAATTCGATGGAAAAACCATGGCTTACATGACTTGAGATCCTGCATGTGTTGCAGAAAAGGATTTAGCCTGGACAGGTAATCCGTTGATCTCAAATTATAGAAAGGATCTATCCCAGACAGGTGTTCCTTGAGTGATCGAGCCTCCCGAAGAATATGTGTGCATTAAGGATTTAGCCCGGACAGGTAATCCGATTAGGGTCTGAGTTTAGCCTGGACTGGTAATTCAGATCTGAGCTCATTAAGGGTGTTTGTCACTACAAGGGATTTAGCCTAGACTAGTAATCCCGACATCACTCCATGAGTTTATATTACGGGGGATTTAGCCTGGACTGGTAATCCAGCCGTAAGATGTGAGGTTCACGGGAGTGCGTACTTGAGAAGATCACTCTCATGACTTAACGGTAAATGGATAATCCATCAAGATTTTCGATAAACTCAACGGGATTAACTTGAGATATAGAAATGAAAATTTTGGATGATGAGTTCATCTAAGCCAAATTACATGATGTATTGTTATCAGACTAATTTGTTGATTGAGTGCATGTGATATGGAAACCATTTCATGCTTGCTGGTTTTATTGCCTCATATGGTTGTATGCTAATTAATCGGTAAGTTTACTTCCCAGTTATTCAAGCTTACTAAGCATGTAAATGCTTACCCCTCTCTTTTCCCTGTCTTACAAAGCTCGAGGACTCGTAGAGATTTGAAGACGGTTGGAGTATTGTCAACACTATCATCTTGTCCAGCTTTGGTATATAGATACTTTTATTTTGTTCAATGGCATGTACAGAGCTTTTGTTTATTTTGTTATATGTGTCATTTGATTAGCCAATATTAAGGCTTATAAAGGTATACATATTTACTTGTATATGGCCATGGGAATTGGCTCATTTTGACGTGGGTTATGACCTACCAATTTGTGCATGTTTATGTTCAATATTCTTATGATGATTAAATATGGTATATCACAATTAGACACATGTAATGTGGCCAAAACATTTGGAGCTAGTTAGGCCATAATTGGCAATGAGTTATAATAATGAGTCAAGTCTAAATGTGTTCTAATGGGATGAAAATCCTCAATACAAAAAGAGGATAATTGAGCATGTACAAAACCGATGAGATGAGGTTTACATGCAATGAGGCATATCAAGGTTATGTGAGAGTACATTTAAGCCATATTAGGTATTATTGAAGTCTATAAGTGGGTATGGATGTTAGGGGGTGACCAAAGGCTTGGAAAATAGCCCAACAAGGTCCACAAGGGTAAATACACGAGCGTGTGTCTAGGCCGTGTGTGACACACGGATAGCCCCATAGGCGTGTGGTATAGCCGTGTGTCCCCTACACCTAAAAATTTTAAGTCAGAATGCATAGTAGTAAACACACGGGTAGAGACACGGCCGTGTGTCTCAACTGTGTGGAGGGCACGGCCTAGCGCCCGGGCGTGTGTCTTGGTCGTGTGCCCCTAAATGCATGCTGACGTCATAAACAGAATGTCCAGGTTTTTGGACACGACATGCCCGTGTGAGGGACACGGGCTAGGGACATGGGCGTGTGCTTAGCCGTGTGAAAAACTCTGTAGGTTTGAAATGAAAAATAATTTTAATAAATTCTACATGGGTTAAGAACATGGGTGTGTCCCAAAGCACACGGGCGTGTGCATTACCTCCACACGGGCGTGTGAGGTTTGGTCTAGGTATTTTTCTAATATTTTTCTTAAGTTCTCAATTTAGTCCCGGTCTATTTTCAATGTAACGATAGGGTCGTTATGAATAAGATTGATCGGTTTTAAATTGGAACGAAATTTTATTACCCAGTTTTACATGATTACCTGAGTAAATTTTAGGTAATGCCTCATACCCTATCCCGGCGTTGGATACAGGTAAGGGGTGTTACAGTTAAAATTGAATAACAATAATACAAAATATACAATAAATTAAGATATGATAAAAAATAGTGAAAAATAATTAAAATATAAAATAACACAAAAATAACATCAACGCAATATAGATACCCAAATGTATCAAATTTTACATAAAATTAAGCACAAAAAATAAATTAGATCATAACAATTTATACACAATAAATGTGAATACAATATATTCATTTTTTCCCTTTAAACTGTGTCTCTACAATAAATATAATCGTTTTTTCCCTTTAAATAGAGTCTCTACAATAAATTATACAAAACATAGGATGAAGTGATGCTCAATATAAACATGACAGTCAAAGCACAAATTAATCTTTAAATTAAATCATGATAATAATGCAAATCATGATACACAAGAAATGCATGACATGCATGCACAAACATGCAAAAATATACATAGAATAAATTATTAATGTGTAATACATAAAAATTCATGATACTTTAAATACAAAAAAAATATTAATATAGACAAAAAAATCATATAAACACAACAGAAATATACGGATGTGATGAAATCGGCATAAATAAATTATTATAATGTAAATCTTAAATTGCTTTATAATATTTCATTTTAATCCCTAAAAGAAACTCTTAAATTTTTTAATTTTACTTCACCATAGTTACCCTCTTCAGGTTTTTACTTGTTAAGCATGACTCCTATTTCAATTAAATTTGAGAAATAATCTTCTAATTAAACTCTGTTTATTTGTTTCAATCAAATACTGATTAGTTTAGATTATTTCATTATTATTTGACCTATGAATTTAGCCTATAAATAGGCTCTTTTACAACCTTAGAAAAAACATCCATTAGATATTAGAACTCATAACACATTTAGAGAATTTTGTGTTTACGTTTTGAGGGTTCTTTGTTTTCGAGTTTTCGAGGTTTAGTTTTTATCTTCATCTTTTGTACTCTTTGTTCTTTTGCCATTATAGTAAAATTATCTTTACCTATAGTTTTTTATCCTCTTTGGAGGGGTTTTTGCATGTTAAACTTGTGTGTTCAATTTCTCAATTTATTCAACTATTTTTTTACTTGTTGCTTAATCGAGTCGATCCTAATAGGTGGTATCAGAGCTAGTTCAATTTTCATAAGTCAGCCCATTCAGATATGATAGCAACAAGGTTTGAAATTGAGAAGTTCAATGGTGAGACAAATTTCAATCTGTGGCAAGTTCGGATGATGGCAATTCTAGTTCAAACCGGCTTGAAAAAGGTTGTTACCAGGAAAAAGCCTGAGAATCTAAATCAAACTAAATGGAAAGAGCTTGCTGAAAATGCCTTGTCTGCAATCCAGTTGTGCCTTGCGAATATGGTATTGCAGGAGGTATTGATGGAGAAAACCTCATCCGCCTTGTAGAAAAGGCTAGAAACTCTTTATGTGATTAAGTCTATAGCTAACTGTTTAGTGTTGAAACAACATCTATTTACATTTCGCATGAACGAATGTGAGCTTCTTAGAGACCACATCAGTCAATTCATTACTCTTTTAAATAATTTAAAGAATGTTGAGGTTCACATTGACGATGAAGATCCGGCTATGCTATTATTGTGCTTTATACCCCCTTCATACAAGTCTTTCAGGGAGACCCTAATTTATGACAAAGACAAGCTCTCGTTCGAAGATGTGAAGGGTCATTTGCTGAGTAGAGACAAACTCGACAATGAGTTTGGTTTGGATAGCAAGGCAGACAAGCAAGCTTCTGTTTTGGTAGCATCAAAGAAATGAGACAAAAGGTGTCGCTATTGTAAAAAGTTAGGTCACGTCAAAGCAAATTGTTATAAACTGCGAAATAAAAGAGCTGCTGAGAGTAACGAGGAAGATGTAGCTGGTGCTAATTTGGCCTATAAAAGCAGTGATGATTTCTTGTTAGTGCCGACGAGCGATAACTCCAAGCTCACATCCGAGTGGATCCTAGATTTAGGATGTTCTTTCCACATGTGTCCCAATAGAGAATGGTTCTCTACATACAGTTCGGTTGAAGGTGGAGTTGTGCGCATGGGAAACGATTCATCTAGTAAGGTAATTGGTATTAGTACTGTTAAAATTAGGATACACGGTGGGACGATTAGGACACTCTCAGATGTCAGGTATGTACCTGATTTACGAAAGAATCTCATTTCCTTGAGTATTTTAGACTTGGATGGATGGAAAATCAACATCAAGTCGAGCGACATTAAAGTATTTCGTGGAGCTCTCGTTTTGTTAAAAGGTAAAAGAACTAGCAGTCTTTATATTCTGGAAGGTTCTACAGTGTCTGGTGAAATCGGACGTCCCTCGTCCGTTATAGAGTCGAAGTCAACTCGTTTGTAGCAGAGGCAATTTGGTCATAGAAAGGAAAAAGGTATGACCGTTTCGTTAAAGAGAGATTCTCTTTTGGATGTAGGTTTTGAAAAGTTAGGGCACTGTGTTCGTGAAAATCAAACCCAAGTTAGTTTTGATTTGGTAGTGTACAAGTCAAAGGCTAGAAGTCTTCCAGTTTCTAAGCACAGACCCTGCATGGTTCAAGATAGGCTCATGGCGGGCTTTGGCAAAGATGGCGTTGTGGAAATGTGAGTCAAGGTGGAGATTTGTTAAGTATGACTCCTATTTTAGTTAAATTTGAGAAATAATCTTCTGCTTAAACTCTGTTTATTTGTTTCAATCAAACACTGATTAGTTTAGATTATTTTATTATTTAACTTATGAATTTAGCCTATAAATAGACTCTTTTACAACATTAGAAAAAATACTCATTATATATTAGAACTCATAACACATTTAGAGAATTTGTGTTTACGTTTTGAGGGTTCTTTGTTTTCGGGTTTTCGGGGTTTAGTTTTTATCTCCATCTTTTGTACTCTTCGTTCTTTTGCCATTATAGTAAAATTATCTTTGCCCGTGATTTTTTATCCTCTTTGGAAGAGTTTTTTCACGTTAAATTTGTATATTTAATTTCTCAATTTATTCCGCTATTTTTTTTATTTATTGCTTAATCGGGCGATCCTAACATTACTAATTTGGTTAGCAATTAACAATACTCCATTTCCAATCAAACTATCCGAATAAATTGGGATAGCTTTTATAGATGGTGGAAAAGCCATATATGTTGCACAAAATTCAAGTTGGCTTTGAAAGATTGGTAAAATTGTGGAATATTTTCAATATTCTTATGCAATCATGCGGAAATATAAGAGCATGCCCTTTTGTTCAGCCATGAAGACATACAAAAAATTTTGAATAAAATATGTTGGAAACCGGAGATATGACAAACAAATACAAAGGATCTGATATAAAAACATGATGCCAATTTTTGCCCCTTTTCTTTTACAGGATTTTCCTATAACTGTTCAAATTATAGTTTTCCACACCAAATGTAACATTAATTTAGCAACACCTACTAATACAAACCCGGATGTTACATGGTTTTTAACAAGCAAAGTGCAACTCTGTACCTCATCTTCCGCCTGATAACTCAACTGCGTCCTGGTTATACATGGAATCTTCTCCCCATTCGAATCTCCTTTGCATTCTTTCGTACTCTTGCCTACGCATGACTTCAACGTGCTGCCATTCTTCCCACCTCTCTGCCAGCCCCTCTCCTTCCAACATCCTCACTACCTCCGACATTGCCGGACGGTCCTCTGGTGAAGATTGGGTACAAAGCAGTGCAACTTGGATCATTGCCTCTACCTCTTGCATGATGTAATTTTTATTAAGATTACGATCAACAATAGCATCGAGCATTTTCTCCCTTTCCAGCTTCTTGACCTTCATGACAAATGAGTATGGAATCCAGTGAACAAAACCAAAAAAGATGTTAGACTTGAATGATACAACATAAGAAACAGTAAGCACTCCACATATCAATCGCACAATTTTCAAAAGTAGCATAAAGATTCTCCTTCATTATTTCAGACCAATGTAACAGGAAGTAGACATGGCAAGCAAATACATACCATTGTCCTACATTACTCGATTAATATAGATTATGACTCGGATTCAGTAGACATTTGAAAAGTGCAACAAAACTAATTAAATTCCATCGCAACAATAAAACGAGACCTCCCATACAGGTTAACACTAATTAGAATTGAACCACCAACCTCAACATCCTTTTGTGAATGCATGTCCATACCAAAATGTAATGCTAAATCAGCTTTGATGGAATAGGCACGGATGAGAATTAATTAACTAATGTAAAAACCAAGTTAAAGTTGCATCCTCATAAGATATACATGATGATATGGTTAAATAAGGCATCTGCAACTCCAAATAAACACTAGAAGCATTCTAATGAGAGTCAATTACGAGAAACTGACATTCACAACTGAAAGGGTCAGATGGCTGCAATATTTTACATTATGTTTATTTAGACTTACCCTTGAAAAAGCGTACAAAATCAAGCACGTAAAGAAATAGGACAAAGACACGTGTGCAAAATCCAAGATAGTAATAAATTGGGTTTATCTTACATGATCAAGCAGCAAAACATCATCTTCGTCTTCCAAGCGTGAAAAATCAATTGCACGTTGACCTGTTACAAGCTCTAGAAGCATAATCCCGTAACCAAAAACATCTGTCCTTTCTGATGACTTTCCGGTGGACAAGTACTCTGGTGCTATGTGGCCCATTGTCCCACGAACTTGAGTTGTAACATTTGTCCGCCTTACATCAACTAACTTCGCAAGTCCAAAGTCACCAACAACTGCTTCAAAGTCTTCATCCAATAAAACATTAGCTGCCTTCACATCCCGATGAATGATCTTAGGATTGCAATGTTCGTGAAGGTATTCCAGCCCACGTGCTGCACCTAGTGCAATTCTTTTTCTTGTAGGCCAAGCTAAAACAGGTTCACCGGGTTTGAGTTCTGCAGCAGTTCCAGATAATAGTCGTACATTATACGAAGGTCCCTATAACCAAATGCTTTAAAAAGAAATTAAATAAAAATAGCTCAATGATTGTAGAAATTTTCGAAAATGACAAAAACATGTCCGTGAGATTTACATATGCCATCAAGGGTTCATACTAAAAATTCACATTAGAAGCTCATTACTTTGCGGCCAAAAGAAAAGGTATCTCATACATTTAGTGAAAGGTTTGTTTCAAGAAAGATAGACGATTAGAAACTCAATATCAAGAATTTAAATAAGTAATAGAAGTCATGCTAAATAAAATTCTCACAGAACTAGTACCTCGAAGACGATAGGCCACACTTAAATTCTGCATAAATGGATAAACCAAAAGGCGTTCTGTCGGTGTTGTGCAAAAGCCAATCAACCGTAAGAGATTCCTGTGAACAGCTACGCTTATCATCTCAACTTCACGTTGAAAAGCTGCATCTCCTCCCGGACTTTCAAAATCAGTTAATCTCTTAACCGCAACTTTTGTGTTATCTGAAAGCACACCTTTATAAACCTTTCCGAAACCTCCCTGTCCAAGGATATTCTTTTCACTGAAGTTATCAGTAGCCAACTGCAATTCCCTCCAAGCAAACCTTTTCAATTGACCAAAAGCAATTCTTCGGTCAACTTCACCTGATCATGCAGGTTTAAGGAGTTTCAGAACAAAACTATAAGCATATAATGTACAATGCCAAAAGATGAAAAGTTATTCATAAGCACATATATAGCTTTCCTAGAACAGCAAACTTGATCAGTTCTGATAGATGAACATCTGAATGAAAACATGAAATTCAGCCAAGTAAATAGCTCAGAGTGTCATGTCCCCATACTGAACTAAGATTAATCCTTTCATATAATTTCACTGGCCTAAAACCTGAGGTAGATTAACAAAACCTTGAGCAGGATAAATCACCCTATGGATAAAGAAACTGTTTGATCACCCAGAACGGAGACAAGACTTAAAAAGAAATACAAAAAGAGAGAAAATTTAAAATAGACAAAAAACCATCAGCCACCAGTTTTCATTCAGAAGTATTAAAGGTAGTGGTAACCTGCAACATCTACAAACACTTCGCCCTTGTAGCGTTTATGCCTACATCTGAACAGGAAAAACAGCAAGCTACCACAAAGCAGAATTATAAATCCCACAACAATTCCAATAATAATTCCAACCTTTGGATTCCGGGAAGAACCTGGAATCAAACAGATAGCAGGTCAAATTATGGTGTGAATATATACGGTGTCTTTGAAACCATTGAACATCGTAAAACAATGTAATTCAGTCAAAATAATTAATCCAATTACCTGAACCATTTCCGCTTGACACACAACTGTGAGAAAAATTTTTGCCACAATTTAACTTATTTCCTGTAAAACTGAAATAATAACAAAGTTATGTCATCTTAAGTTCATTCAGATAAATATTTGTGACTGGTGTGTGCACACATACTGTTGAAGATGAAAAAGGAGATAAATATACAGAAATAAAATGACTGAATCATTAACAATATTTGTAACTCTTTTTTATTAAATTAAGAAATGAAACAAACTAATCAAAGTTAGCCGTACTTGTAAATTGCAATGTGGAAAAAATGCTCAGGAACTTGACCACTAAGATCATTTGAATCAAGTCGACTGCAGAAACAAGTTCAACCATGCCATCAGTAACTTTAAAAAGTATAAAGAGAATTAATTCCTCATATTTGTTCAAGTCTAAAACTTTAAAAACTGGAAATTCACGAACTGATTCATTTGAAACAAAAGGTTTATTCAATTAAATGCTACTTTCCAACATGTTCAGATACCATTTGTGACCCGATACTTACAGATTGATCAACTTTGGAAGATCTGAAATTGATCCAGGGACAGTCCCACTAAGATTGTTCTTACTCAGTATCCTGCTTGAGCAAAAGAAAGAATGCCTTCCAATGAATAAATGCAAGATAATGGAAAATATATCTATAAGCAAACAAAACCCTCAAATATAATAGAAATTGTATTACTTACAGGAATTGAAGATTTTTAAGATTACCAAGGGAAGAGGGTATTTCTCCACTTAAACGATTATTTTCCAAATCCAAGTTGGTCAAGCTAGACAAGTTCCCCAACTCTTTTGGTATCTCACCAGTTATACCACATCCTTTCAAAGTGCTGCATGATGAACACGCACACAACACAAATATATTAACACAAAAGATTCACCCCAAGGCTATAATGGATCATACACTTGAGTAATCAATTCAACAATGTTGACCAAATATGAAATTGGAAATAACAGGAACTTGTAATTTCAGTCTATGCTTTAATTAGTGATAATATATGATCCTAACATTTTACTACATGGATTTTCTAATAATACAAAGATACAAAACAATATACACGCAGCTTGCATCAAAGCCAATCCTTGACTGTTCAACTCCATGCTGAGTGCCCCGGCAAATGGGGCAGGCGATGTGGACCAAGTGTGACTTGACACTGAACACTTGTAGACAGGATATGAAGCACCTGATGAGACCAACACAAGATTGGGTAGGGAGAAATTCATGCCAAAATACTCGAAAGAAGATGACAAGATGCATTAATCTCACATCAGATGATAAACTGAAGATCTTTGGCAAATAAGCGGGTGCTCGCAATACAGAAATGTTGCGTTGCATCAGTAGCTTCAGCAGCAAAGTCTGCACGGTAAGGCCATAAATGGTCTACTATGGAATCGGAAATCATAGGTGGCAACCTGTCCCTTCCACTTGATACCAATGTTCATTTTTAAGTTTCATTAAGCTATTTACTGTTCTAAGAATTTTCATTTTCGAAAATATCCAAATTATTTCACCAGGGAATGAGAACTGTCAGCCCCGTAACAAAAGAACATAGATCATATAATGCTGTACAAAACAAATCAATAAGGAGTATGGAACATGACGTAATCATGATTATAAGTAAGGTTCACATACTGTTAACAAGGATTTTTTGTTCTCAACCCTAAGAAATTAGTAATAAGGGCCTTTTACGTTAACTTCAGCTTCTTATTGATGTAGCCTTAGCAATTAAGGGATTTGAATGTGGAATTTGGCAGAAACATCTGAGAATTTTCCTTTTCTTTTTCCTAATAACTATCCTGCTTTCTAGAGCTGCCTTTTGATGCCTCTCTATTCAAGGAATAACCCTAAAGCAGATAAAAGATTGTCATAATAGAAATGATTTTTTATCATTGTCATAATAGAAATGATTTTTTATCACTATTAGCTAAGATAACACGCATTCATTATTTAGAAATCATGAAAAATAGCCTTGGTAAAATTCTACACATGAAGAACATATATTATTGAAATCTACTGTTTGACTGAAGAACTCCATACGTACAGTGATGAAAGAGTACTCAGAACTCCTATTTTAGGAGACAAGGTGCCAGAAAAGTTCATGGATGGCAATGTCCTGAAAGTACAATGACAATATAAAGACAAATGTAAGAAGTAGAAAAACTAAATAATACTCTCTGAACAACTAAATCATGTAGGCATGCATTTATGACTATGTTTCATAGTCGGGAAAAAAATAAAGTACACTGATTACTTACACAGAAATAACATTATAACTAGAATCACACATAACATATGACCAAGTGCAAGGGTTAACTTGATCTTGATTCCAATCAGCCAATTGAGTGGGTGAAGCTTGGAGCGAACTCCTCAATGTAAATAAAGCATCTCCTGAAACAGATGATTTGGACATTTATAATCCAGTTAAGCAAACAAATAACCCCTCCGGCAAACCCAAACCTAAAGGATTAGTACCTAAAATCAATAGAAGTATGAAAATAAATATGATTATAAAGGAATTTCATCTCAGTATACCACACAAACATGCACTCATGCATGGTCTCCATATGCCTCTATATAGAAGCCAGGTTATGCACCACATGATCTTTACAATTATCATCACCATTATTTAGACAAAAATCAGCCCAAGTTCCTCAAGAAATCTCAAACTCAACCCAGCCATATTTCAGTCAAGGAAATAAAGTGTCAAATAGTTTGATCAAAAGCATATATAAGCAGCCAAGTCTAGAGGCCTCAATTAGTCAAATCTTACTGAGAACAGTTGATGGACAATACGGATGTAGGTCTCATTGAGCAAGAAGAAATGATTCAGGGATCTTATTGTGTTCCGTTTGAGCTAATTGTCTGAATAGTATCTTCCCTTCACATCTAAATACTTTAGCATGAATAAAGACTCAAAACTCCAAGGTATATAGTGTTATGAGAAAATTAACTAGATCATAAAAACTCCAAATTATTTATTGTTAAGAAAATTTTAATTAGATCATGACTTGAGTGGACACACATGCGCACAAATACATATTTTGGACAATGTCTATGATCAAATTTAACACACTAAGTGAAATCCTCAAAATAATTTATTTTGGAAACTTCAGGACTAAATGTTTGATGAAAAAATGTGAAACAAAAATAACTATGTACCTTGTAAATCAGCTGATACAAAAGAGAGCAAGTAAGTGAATATAAGAATTCCAAGAAGAAATTCCATCTTCAGCAACGTCAACCCCAATGATCAACGCAACGAAATACAAAATCTTTTATGAGCACACAAATGACTTCCATCTCTGCAAAAAATTGTAAATACAAGGCACAAAACACAATTAGCAAATCCAGTCAGCTGTTTCTTCAAACCTTGACTTTCCTAAAGTGGCCAAATCGAACACATTATCCTACATCTGAAAACAGGTTTCAGAATATGTACAAGCAAATACTAGCATGCTCATTCCCACTCACACATGAATCAGAGCATCATAGGAAATAATATCAATATTCTAAAGAGAGAAAGCAAAAGAAAAAACTCCAATACTAACAATTTCGTTTAAGGACAACAGCCACCTCTTGTTCTCTTGACTCTCATCAAGAATTTTCAGCATGGCAGGCAATTCTCTTCTTATTGGTTTATTACCAACATTTCAGTAACATTTTTTACAAAATTTCACAACCATCATTTTTATTAAGTTCTAGGTTTGGTGAACAAAAACTTTATAATGAAAAAAATATCTTAGAACTTTGACTTTGTCTCACAGAGCACTTCCTTTTTGGTAGTTTGGAGGGTATGAAACTAAAAAGAATCCAACAGGAAACAAGTGAGGAGAAAATGATTCACACAGAACTAGACATGAACAGGTTAATAACCCAATGTGTAGGTTCCCAAAAGACCATTACACCTCTTTGAAAAATTACTCTCGCAAGCAAGTAAAGTGTCTTTTTCTTGCATGCTAAAATTCTTTTATTTGATTCAAAATGCATGAAAAGGAAAAATCAATATTAGGCTAGACTCTAGAGACAGCCGAGGAGAAAATTAGAAAGAATCTTCACATAATTTCAAGAATGGTGAAATAGAACATAATGTCAATAAAACTGTAAATTCATCTAAACCTGGTTTTACTGCAGAGAAAGAAAAACCAAACAACAGCCCAGTAAGCTCAAAACTCAAAAGGTCCCTTTCCAGGATGCAGAACAGTAAATGCAGTTTTTAACATTCAGTACCAGGCAAATAAATGCAGAACTACCCCAGGACAATTCCAATTCAAACAACAAAAAATAATAAACAAATGGATAAGAAAGCAGTCAAAGCACAGCCAATTGGTTCACATAACTGAAAGAAAATGAATAGAGGAATTCAACAATAGAGTTGCAACTTTCAAAACCCAACATCAGAAAAATAATAATAACAATAATAATTTAACCAAAAATCCAGACAGGAAAGCAATAAGAAGTCAGTCAGTAAACAAAACCCAAATCTTATAATCTCAAAAAAAAAAAAAAAAAAAAACTACACCTTGGGTAGGACATAGGAAGAATATAACTTACCTTAAGAAAGGAATCAGATGGGAAAAGAAAAACAGATGGGTACTTCCATTTCTTATGGATGATGAGATTTGAAAGTCAAAGAATCAAACTTTGATTCTCGTGAATTAAAAGGAATCAACTTGCTTAGTGAAAGGAAAGATAGTATATTTGTTTTGAGTTATTCTTTAAAGAGAATGACAAGATTTGTCTTTTTGCTCTTTGCTCTTCTCCAATCTCCTCTCAGTGTTCTTCTTCCCTTTATGCCTTATTATTCTATTGTTTTTTTACTTTGGGTGGGATATACAGACTTCCAAAAAGAAACTCTGCAATAATTACTCTCTCTCTTTCCTCTCAAGGAGACTTTGAATTGACTACGAAGGAGTGAAATACAATGTGCAGCTACATGGTTACTGCTGCTTCAACCATGTTGTAACCTGTACAAATCTAAAACATGTGGATTGGAAAAACGACATCATTTATTAATAAAACAGATATGACAGCAAAGTTCAAACAGCACATGCTTAGATTGCCCAAAAACAGGGTAGGAACCGCCGCCAGATTATCATTTTGCCTACTCAATATTTTAAAATCCTTAAAATGAATGCATATCACTTTTGAGAGGAATAAAAATAAAAAATCATCCATTTTAAAACATAATATGATTTATTGGTGGTGTTTATTTTTTTAAGAATAATTTAAATTCGACTGAAAAATAATATCTCATTTATTTTGAAAATATTATAATGATTAAAAATTTTAATAAGAGTCTGTGCATTGTATGGATGAAGGATCAATTAAAAATATAAAGTGAAAACAAAAATTACTGTTGAATAAATAATGGATAATGATAAACAGGCTTTTTTTTAATAAAAATAATAATTTTTACTTCTGTTTTCGTCAGACCAAGAGAAAGAATGTCTCTTCGATTTAAAATAAAAATAAATTTATTGTTTAACTTTTTTCATATTTTTCAATTTTCATCTAATAATGAAACTCATAATTATTTAGCATCCTAATTCCACAAAAAGTTATTACAGATGTTTTAATTAATATTTAAAATATTAATAGTTTTTTTCTTTATTCTCAAATTATTGTCATCTTCTGTGGAAAGAAAACAGGAAGAGAGAACCCAAGACAATGGGGAATTTTGGATGTTTGTCATCTTCACTTAATTTTTGAAAACTATTTTTTTTAAGAATTATTAGATTAGGTTATTTTTTATCGTTGGAGAAAATAGTTGTCGGAGAAAATGTTTATGATTATTAGGGGTCTCCTAATACTTGATAAGTCACGAAATCTTATCCATTTAAGGTAGCTTCTAAAATTTGCCGACTCAGTTGAAGGTCTATTGTGTTGGTTGTAACACTCCTTACCCGTATCCGATGTCGGAATAGGATTCAAGGTATTACCGGACTTAAACACGAACATCCATACAAAATCGGGCCATAAAATTTCATCCAAATTAAAAACTTTTCAATCACATGAAAATTGCCCCTTATAAGGGTCTACAAGACCCAAAACATGCTTCGAAAGTAGTTCAGGACTAAACCGAGAACTTTCGAAACCTCTTCAACACTTAGGAAATTATATTGCCTTAGGAGAGTCACACGTCCTTGTGAGTAGGCCGTGTGGTCACACACGCCAGTGTGGATTGGGACAAGCCCGTGTCCTCAGCCCGTGTCCTCAGCCCGTGTAACTCTCTGACTATGACGCCATCAACAAAATAAGGTCACACGGCCAAGTCACACGCCCGTGTGCTTAGACCGTATGGCGAATTAAATTCCAAAAATTAAATGCAGACTTCACATGGCCTGGGCACACGCCCATGTCCTAAGGTCGTGTCCCTCGCACGGCTGAGACACACGGTCGTGTCTCTGCTCGTGTGTTTACTACTAGGCATTTTGTTTTGCATGATTAGGGTGCAGGGGACATACGGCCGGATCACACGCCCATGGGGCAGACCGTGTGTCACTCACGGTCTAGACACATACCCTTGTGTCTAACCGTGTGGACAATTTCTAGGCTATTTTTCAAACCACCCTTAAACACTCACATACTTACACTCATATCATGGCATGCAACATGACACATTTGATTACTCAAACATTCTCATTCATGGATAATTGTGACTTAACAATGTCAACATATCACCTATCGAACTATTATGCTTTCATATGATATTCCACACCAATTTCATATTTATTTACCATCCTTGCTAGTCTACATTCAAGTTACACATTTACACCATATATATTGTATACACATTGATCATATTTCATACACTCAATATACAAGCCATCCATCACACTCATTAACCATAAGCAACTATAACCACATTAAAGAATAAGCTCATTTGCATGCATGCATCGACAATTAAGGTTGCAACTCAAATAATCAATAAGAGCCACCTCTCATGGCCATATACAAAATAAACATAATACTTTCATGAGCCAACACATTTGGCTAATCAGTATGACACACAACAAAAAGACCAAGTCCCTATACTTGCCATACTCAAAATGATAAGACTAACTATACCCAAATTTTCAATTGATAGTGTGATCGTATCTCTGACGTCTTCCGATTCTCGAGCTACTTAGCGACACTATAAGAAAAAGAAAGGAAGGGGGTAAGCTTTAAAGCTTAGTAAGTTCACATGCAAATAAAATACAAATTAATCAAGCATTATTCATGCATTTAACATAATGAACACAATCTTACATTTTATCAAACTCATAACTTATTCTTCATGTATATATATACACATGTTCTTACCACTAGCTCATCGTATTTCATGTCATTCACATGAGTTCGATGTACATACCTGTGCCCACTTGCACATAATAACTTACTTTCTTGTCTTGGTGCCATCGATAAGCTTACTCATTGGACTTCTCTTAAACTACCCGTTGAACACTCGGAATACTATCAAATATGTCGGAAGCTTTCACTAAAGTGCCTCATATGTAGCCAATGCTACTTCATATGTCAGATCACATGTTGCTTGCTTACGAGCTACTCACGGGACTGCTCATACAGGCCGTCAAGTATCCGCAACACATGTCAGACTACCTCGCCATTAATAGAATATACAAGACCAATACCCGGACACCAAGACATGTGTCATATACATCACGAACTCAGACCACAACTCAATGAGTTCAGATGTCACACATATCATGAACTCAGACCATAACTCAATGAGTTCAGATCACATAGTGCCTAGTGACATGTCATTTGTATCTTAAACTATTCCTAAGGTTCAAACGGGATTTCCATACTTGTCTCATCACTGTCAAACTTGCTCATAACATCGATTTCAATACTCATGGTACCCATCACATACTCATGGAGTAAGTAAACATATTTCATAGTAAAATTTAAGCATTAACACATGGTACAATATCTCATTAATTATATATATACTCACCATACATGCAATATCAAACATTTAAAGTATGGTACATGTTGCATAATTTGCAAATAAACTTACCTCGGTACAAAATGATAGAAACGAGCTTAATCCTCGTAAACTTTTTTTTTCCCACAATCAAGACTCGAATCACATTTTTCTTTATCTATATTATCAAATTCAAATTGAACATTACATACATTGCTCATATCGACCCATAACACATACTTTGGTAAAATTACCATTTTACCCTTAACTTTTCACTTATTTACAAATTGGTTCCTAGGCTCGTAAAATGAAATGCATGAAATTTCTTGGTTACCTAAGCCTAGCTGATTCATATTCTATCTCATATCAGCCCATATTTTTCTTTATTTCACATTTCTACTACTCATTTTTACACCTTTTTCAAATAAACCCTTTTTAAGTGTTTTCACCAAAAATCACTTAGCAAAATATGTTTATCACACATCAAACATTTATATACTTCCATTAAACATCAAAATACAACCATGTCACACGTAGGTTAATTTTCATACATGAACCCTAGCTCAAAATAATGGTAGAAATAGCTAGATCGGTTGATGACAACTTCAAAAATGTAAAGAACATTAAAAAAGGGGCTTGGGAGCACTTACAATCAAGTTTGAAAAATGAAAAAACCCTAGCTATGGTGACCCTTGGAATTTTGGCACAAGCAAGAAGAAGATGGACAAATTTTGCTTTCTTTTTTCCCTTTTTTTTCTTTTATTTACCAAATAATAAAAATACCCTTAAGGCCTTTCTTTCAAATCTTTCCTATTCATGCCCATTTTTGTCCATAATTTTAGAATTTGGTCAAATTTCTATTTAAGGACCTCTAATTAATAATCCAATGCAATTTCATGCTTCAAGTTTCTAAAACACAAGTTTTGCAACTTATTCAATTTAGTCCCTATAATCAAATTGGACACTTTAGGCATAGAATTTCTTCATGAAAATTTCACACAAACATGCAATCATGTCTTGGATCATCAAATAATCATAAAACAATTATTTCTATCTCAAATTCGTGGTCTCGAAACCACTTTTTCAACTAGACCTTAATTCGGGATGTTACATTGGTGACTTTGTACCAAGAGATATGTTGGACGACAAACCACAAAAATAAAAATTGGTGGTTCCATGCTACTACTACAATTATGGGTATGGTGCCGGTTGTTATTTTTACACCCTCGAGCAAACTACCCTTATACATTCCCACTTGTAACAAAGTAAAATTCATTAGATAATATATTTATCATAATAAAATTTTTAAATTTTAAATTATTGTGTTAACATATTATTTCAATATGAAACCATGGGTCAAGTTACATGGGACTATCAGATGAGTTTCGAGATATACGGCTTTTGTTAGACCAACAATCGAAAGCGGATGTATGTATTTTTTAAAATTTGAATTATATAATATTAATATAGTTAATTTAAAAATTAGTAGTATATATATAACCAAAAATTTTATTATTTTAATATAGTTTGAATGGACGTCATACTCCGATCTAACAATTCAAGAATGCATCTTGTCTGAATTCTTGGTGAATCCCAACATCTAGCACGTGAAGGTGTAATTGGTCGTGTATGCTACTGTGGAGATGCACGAGTCGGATAAAGTATTGTAGCTATTCAAGTTTAGGTAAACAATTCCACCAACACCCCAAGATATTGAAGATCAACATCATATCAACTTGTGAGGGAGAACAAATTAGCATTGGCCTACATTCCACGTATAATATATCAACATTTGGAACAATAGGTACAAATTTTTACCTACTTACGAGGCAATTTTTGCTCCGGAGTTAGCCTACTATTCGGAGTACATGTCATGGTTTAGGATCCATTACAAGCCATATCTACCTACAGAAGAGGCGAGGGGCAAGCAACTACATATGAAGGGGCTACAACAGGCACCTAGGCATCCAAGGTCTGGCAGAGCTTTTGAGGCAAGTTCATTGTCTACACCTATACAAGAATCGACACTGATAGTCGCACCACCCCTCAGTCAGTATGACTCGATTTATTCTGGTGGTTATACTAACCCCATCATTTTTACACAAGCACCACATCTTGCACCACATATTGCACCACATTTTTTTACTTCTACTTCGATGCCAGGTTTTGCTTTTGGACCTTTATCCTTGACATATTGCACGCTGATGTCATTGACATTTCAAACGACGACGATGCCGACAATAATGTATAGGTAATTTATGTTTGGGGCACCGATCGAAAGTCTGATCATTACGTCATTGGTGTATGAGACACAATATAGTTATACCTTTACGTTGATGGTGTTGCAAACACCTCTTAGATCATTGTTCTACCAAATTGGACCATCTTCGTAACCACCTATTCCTAGAACGGAGGATACACGATGACAATCGAGGAGCAACCGATCACAATCAACTATTGATGAAGGCGAAGAATATGAGAAGCCGAGACCACAACTTCTACCAGAGATTGAACCAAGAAGGAATCTGGCTCATAACTATCGATCACCCCGATTTGGCACACATTCTGATTGGGGATTAGATTGATTTATTTATTTTGTTTCTTATGTTAAATTTTAAATGAATATGAAATATTTTTATTATATCGATGTTGTACATCCTTATGTTTTTAAATTAATATCGTTTTTGCATCAAAATTAGTTGTCGTTGTCATTTCATATTATTAAATCAAGTCTGCACGAGAACAATGGAATAGAGTTGTATATTTTATTGATTTGTATGGTATAATAAAAACGTGTTAACAAATTACAACAAAACTTGAGTATGAATGAAAAAATAAACAAATAGATTGTAGTTTAAAAACTTAATAAATAGGTTAAAAATTTAATAAATCTGTTAATGGGGTATTGTCCTTATATCATCCTGTTAATGTGGACATGACAGCATTGTATGCCTTAGGTTCCTACATCACTCGCAAAACCTCAGTCGGTTTGTCTTCTCCCGAATATCCATGTTGTTGTGTATTTGAGTCGATGTTGATCGACCTTTTAGTTTAAGACAGAATGATCTATCGGGTAACAACTTGAATGGAGCGCTCGATACCGGCGGCCACGTATGTTCATTTAGGACCGGTGGGAATATGTTTCTTCACACGTTATACATGTTTTCTAGTTTGTACACTTCGTTCATAAAGCTCATGTGATCCAAACGATGATTGTTACATACTGCAATTGCATAAGCACATGGAAAACGAAGTGCATCAAATCTCCCATAGTCGTAGGTTCGTTTTCTCAAGTGTACACGGTACGCTCCCTCAACAATATCTTGGTTCGATTTATCGAACTCCATAACTTGAAACAATAAGTCTTTACATGAGTAACACATTTGGATGCATAAAATTCACTCGTGTTGTAGCCTTCTCAATTTCTTTCATTACGTCCTCGCTCTAGACGTGGCCGCCCTTCATCTATCCAACATATTTTTCTGCTCGCTTTGGAAAAAGTTCAGCCAAACGGAAATATGTTTCTTTGACAACCGAAGATATAGACAAATAGCGTGTTCCCTTTAATATGAAATTGATGTATTCTGCCAGGTTTATCGTGATGTGTCTATATCGTAGACCCCCATCATACGATTGTGTCTTCTGATTAAAAGTGTGTTGGAGAGGTACCCCACCCTAACATTGTTAATTGCATGTAATTTTTCCAACATTTCATGGAAATGATGTTTTACGAGCTTATACCCTGTCAAGAAAAGTGAATAGTTAATCTAATATGCCCAACATCTGCTAATCGGTTAAATATCAAACAATTGAAATAGTGGTGAATACATACCCATGTTGCTCACTTGTGCACACTGAGCTGTAAAATCGTGTTGTCTATGGTAGTTTTTTGCAACATTTGTTAGACAATACCTATGGTGTGTGCAGTCCTAAAGGCTTCTCTGTCGGAGATGACGCATATATCGGGTTGGGGAAAACATGCCTCCTCAACCTAGACAGGAAGAAATCCCAATTGTCTATTGACTCTCTTGGCGTTATTGTAAAGGCAATTGGAAGGATTTTTTTATTGCCATCTTGTGGCACAACCAACAACAACCAATGGGTATATCTCCCGTAGATAAAGGTGCTGTCGATTTGTACTAGTGGCTTACAATACTAAAATGTTTGTCAACATTGATTAAAAGTCCAGAAGAAATAATGGAATACTCGACATCCATGGAACAACCAATCAGTGTAGTACACAAACATCATTTCTAGATCGGTTAAACAATCTGGAACGTACCTCTTCAATACCTGACACCACTACTATAAATAGTTGTATGACACATCCCACCAATTATGCATATTCTCCAATGCCTTTTACTTTGCTATCCACACCTTGTGGTACGACGACATGTAATTAAACTATCTACGAATATTTTCAATTAAAATTGACACAACAACCCTGGGACTCGCTTTCACCATAGGTAGTATTATATCCATAATCATCTCCAAATCCAATTTTAGATGATCCCATAAAATAGCTGCAACAACACGAGTACATTAAAATTAGCAATTCAATTCTCCAAATATAAAACAGTCTTGATGTAGTACCTGCAACAACACATATATGTGAAATGATATATTTATTTATGGTCCACAACCTCATTTTCTTCTTAACAAAAGCCATGATTTTGCATGCACATCTGCTATCTCGCATTGCGCACTTCATCTCGAACTTGTCAGATCGAGATTTAACAACGTGGAAGTTTACCCCGTTCTTGATGTTGTATTGCTTCACTGCAGTGACAAAACCATATTTAGAGGAAAACTCCTTCCCAACTTCTAAATCTCCTGAATCTAATAAAAAACTAGCATGTCCTAGTTTTTTGTGTGGTAGTTCTACAAATTCCAGCTCATCTTTTGCTAATAGGTCCACATTATGCATGTGGGCTAGAAGTAAGTACATCTTAAATCGTGGATCTTTTTCAACATCTTCGTCCAAACCTTCACCATTTGAACATCTATCTTTTAGTTCAATTCGAACCGACTCCATTTTAGAAAATAATGTAATTTTCAAACCATTGACACCAAGCTCCCAGATTAGATCGGCATCAGATTTTGTGCCCTCTTCATTGTCAACCCCACCAACATTTCTAGGATTGGATGTCCCATCTTTGGTGTAGGGAGTACATCATCCCTTTTGTATAGTTGTTGAAACAACCAAAATCATCTATCGATTACCGACTACTGGAACTTGATGCCATTCCCATATAAGTGTTCTTAGCATTGAACATTAGTTGATCAAACTATAAATCAAAACCATTAACTGAGTGTCGTGTAGGGGTCCGGTATTTTGTGTTACCACTAAACCTTCACTATTTAGAGTTCTGCCTTTCGTGGTTGAAATCTAGGGTTGAAATAGATGAGTGTTTTCCTATTGACAATTTCGAGATATCATAATGGGTACTTTCTAACAAAGCGGTGAACCCATCGCAAAACTATGTAGTTAGACTTTCGAATTATTCTTACGTTCTGACCTTTTGAACTGGAATATATGTCGACCTCTGAGGGCCTTCATCTTTCCTTGCAAACTTCGCATATAACTCGAGAAATGGTGATCCATTGTCAATATGTGTCTGCACCATCGTCTCTAACTCCCTCGCGCCTATGATATCAAAAGTGTTATATCTAACGGGGTTGACCGAAGTAAAAAATTGATATTTAAGTGACAATACTTTCATCTGGTTGGATCTGACAAAATTTTGCCTAATACTTCCATGTAGCTCCATTAATTGTATATGTGGGTTAAAAGCCAATCGCGTTGCGCTCTCTAATAAAAAACAATCCCATTCTCAGTGTCACACATTTCACAATCATAATAAATAATATCGTTAATTCATCCATTCATTTTCATCGAAATAACATCTTCCACATGCTCGAAACAAAAACATTATACAAAAAAATAATGTTGTAATTAAATATGAACAACAAAAATTTATTCTTACTTGATGCAAATTGCGTAGTAGCTCTAAATTATGCCTTATATGCGAACTTCCTCTTCTTCCAAATCTTCTTACAATTTTTTTTGCTCATAAATTCCTTATGCCACTCAATACTGAAAGCTACCCTTTTATAGAGTCGGGGTGAGTGGCAGTTGATTCAAAAAGTTTTCCCAAGTGAGTAGGGAGTTGAAAGTGCTAAAAGGAAAGCTCTCCATGTAGGATGCATTTTCAGTGCACTGTCAGAAAAAACACTGAAAGCGCGTTCAACTGTACACATTTTTAGCTTACATGGCATGGAATCGTGTCTAACTGGACGCACTTTCAATGATTTTTTCTGATAATGCACTGAAAACACGTCGTATGTAGAGCATTTTCCCTCTTGCGCTTTCAACTCCCCACTTTCTCCTACTCACCCATTAGATATCTTGGGATTCCTAGGATATATTTTCTAAAGACAAATGCACTAAAAGTTTGAAAATAATGCACTGAAAAATATGATCAATCTCAACCTCCCGTAAACAACACTTATCAAAACTCAGTTGCATTAAAAAAATCAAGTAATTCGAGTTTCGATTATATATCGAATTGAATTTTACAATTTGAATAATTCGAATATACGATTGGTGTAAATACGATGCTTGTAGATATCGAAAAAAATAATTATTAACTTTACATCTCAAAAAATTATAAAAATACTAAAGAATATATAATAAACTTAAAATATATAAAAAAAACCTCAAAATCCTACAAAACCTTAATCCCTAAAACTTAAAAACCACAAAACCCTAACCTTACTTTTGAAAAATAAAAACCTAACCATAAAAAATAGAACACAAGGAAAACACTTCCAGTTGAAAGTGTTTTCATTATTTCGGTCTAGCCCCGTCATTTAAAAAAAAGGCCTAATCCAACAACTTTTTAAAAAAATGGGAATTTTTCATAAATTCAATATGTGATCTTCCGTAATTCATAATTAGTATTTCAGGAAAAAGAAGGTTTGAATTTTTTTTAGTACATTTAGGCCAAGACGAGAAATTTTACATGTGAGGTGTGTAAAATTTTCAAAAATTAATTTTAAATTGAACTTTTTTATTTTGTATTTAAATAATAGAGATTGTTTAATAAAATATTGAAAAACTTTAATTAATTAAAATTAATATTTTTAGTAATTTAATTTTCTAAACTCATTTGATAATTTATAATAAAAATAAATAAATAATAGAATTTTTTTCAACGAGAAAGTGTGAATAATAATAAGTAGATAATAAACTACATACCACTTAATTCATGAAATTTTGATAATTCATTTTATTTCTTTTAATATTATCTTTTTAAAACTTTACTTTAAAATTTTAAGATTTATATTTATCAATCAATCTAATCATATTATAGTACTTAATTTTAAGAAGTATATCAAATAGATTTTATAATTCAAAAGTAATACTTAATTTTTCAATTTATTATATAGAAACTAAATCAAAAGGTTAGGTTTTGTATTATGTATTATTTAAGTTTTAAATTGATATATTGTATAGTTCAATATTTGATGATTAAATTGTTAGGCAACAGAGATAGATTATATTAGAAACTTTATCACATATGTATGCATATAGAAATTACGTATTTAGAATACATAGAAGTGTTTAAAACAACATACAATAAAAAATGAAACATATTGTTTGAAGCTAATTAATGATAACACATAATTTAATAAGAACATGAATTCTCTAGACGGTGTTGTAGGAAGATCTATCAAGAAGGTCCAGCAAAGGCCGGTAGAACCTCCTAACTTGGATCCGGATGATCCTGTTGTTGATGTTAACAATATGAATGTGGATAGTGAGAGAGTGATCTCCTTGAAGGATAAGCTCATTGTTAAAAGTATGACACGAACGATGCTGGTTAAACTGGTTAGGAGAAAGATTTCTTATCTAACTATGGCCAGCAAATTGCAAGCATTATGGAGGACAAAACAACCAATACAAATTCTAGTTTTATAAAACGATTATTTTTCGATTAAATTCCAAGAGGATGAGGATTACTTGTCTGCTTTAGCTTGTGGTTTGTAGACAATATTCGAGCATTACCTCACAGTGAGACCTTGGATGCCATCGTTTTTGACCGATCAATTGTAACCCCAAAGTTTATTGGTATGGATCCGACTTCCTGGACTGCCTGAAGGTATGTACTCCAAGAGTCTCCTGAAATTTATTGGTGGGGTTATCGGACCAGTGGCAAAGGTGGATAAAAATATCGAAAATAATTCTAAGGGACAGTTTGCTCGTTTGGTTGTTTATATTGATCTAGGGAAACCTTTGGTGTCAAAGATAAATATTGATGGGAGAATCCAACGAGTTGAGTATGAAGCTCTTCGCATGGTTTGTTTCAACTGTGGTTAGTTTGGGCACAACCGCGACAATTGTTGTTTCAAGTCTGACAAAGAGGGTTCACAAGAAGTTGAAGAGGAACAGTTACTTTCACGGGAAGTGGTGATGCAAAAAAGAGTGAAGGAAGAACAATTTGGCTTATGAATGCTTGTTGAATGCATGAATAAAATGAAAACTCGACCAGTTACGAATCCTGGTAGCACCACAAATGATGCTATGAGCGGTGGCTCTAGATTTGGTGTGCTTAACGACAATCACGATGAGGAAACTGTTGTAAATTTTGGTGGTTTAGAAGGCAAGAATGGAGATGTGAGTTTAAGAGAAGAAGATTTAGGGGCTACCAAGATGGTTAAGAAGTCCGATAAGGCAGGAGTGGCTAATAAACCTAGAGGTTCAAGGAGTGGGTTTACCAAAGCAAAAAGGAAAGGGGTCTTAATAGGTGGTGGGCTAAAGCCCAACTCTAATATCCTTAAGCCTTTTAATAAAATGGGTTCTACTTTATTTGGGCAGAAGAGTAACCCTTTTGACGATAGATCAAATATAGGGCCTGTGGTTTTAGAAAAGGATTTGGATTCTTTCTAATTATAATCAATAAGGTTTGTCTTAAATTCCACTAAAAATGTTGCCATCAAAATTGTGAGCAAACTAGGTAGTTCAATAGATTTAGAGACACAAATTTGAAGTTATAACGCAATTATGAACTGGAATTTGGGGGAAAACTTTGGTCAAAGATCGATGGAGGTTATTAACAAAGCTTCTGGCGAGGGAGAGAGATGTACCCGGATTATTGATCTTGTTGATGATTTTTCAGTTGTTCCGATAATAGCAGCCATGGAGGAAATTATACATGGACTGTCCAAAGAGGTCGAAAAAGACACTGCTATGAAATGAGGAATTTCTTATGTGATTGGGTTAGAGACTGGGCCTTTTATGGATGTTGTGAATTCCTGAGATAATAGATATTTTTTTTACAATTTTTTTTGTTTTGTGGATGATTGTTCCAGACTTACATTTATTTTTTTGGAATGCTCAAGGGTGCGGTCACCCTTGCTTTCATAGTTTCTTGAAGGAATATAAGAAAGAGGTTTGGCCAAATATTGTTGCTCTTTTTGAAACTAGGATAAGTGGATGTAAGGCGGATACAGTCATCGTAAAATTTGGTTTTGATAATTCGTTGAGAGTGGAAGCTTCTAGTTTCGAGGGAGGTTTGTGGATTTTCTAGAATGATGATTTTGGTATGGAAATTTTGAATATTCACTCTTAGTTTGTTTATATGCATATTTAGGTAATTCATATGCATATCTCTTTTTTCTTACTACTATTTATGCTAGCCTTCATCGCAGTTCAAGGGCTCAAATGTGGGTTAAACTAACTCAAATCTCGACTGTAATGCAAGAACTGTGGTTGATTACGGGAGATTTCAACGCTATCTTAAGGGGCGATGAGCAGAAATGAGAGTCTGATATGTGAAAAACCAGTTGTAGGCATTTCAGATCCTTTGTCTTTGATAATGGTTTATATGATTTGGGATTTCAAGGATCTTGTTTTACTTGGAATAGAGGCAATTTATTTAAGAGACTGGATAGATCTCTTTGTAATGATTTTTGGCATTCCTTTACGCCTAACACTATTGTTCGCCATTTGTATAAACTAAAATCAGACCATCAGCCTACTGTTGTCTCAACATCTTCAACAAAGACTAATAATGGAGAAAGATTGTTTCACTTTCTAGCTAGCTGGCTTTTACATCCAGATTTTTGAAATGTGGTGGAAGAATCTTGGAGAGCTGAAGAAGGTATTACCACAAATTTGGAAAAATTCACTCACTTGATCCACGTTTGGAATAGAAATGTTAATGGTAATATCTTTGTTATAAAGGCCATGATGGAGCTTGACCGTATTCAAAAGGCTCTAGAACGGAGGGATTCTATGAGACATAGAAGTAGAGAAGTAGAGGTACATCTTGAAATTGAGAATATTTTAAACCAAGAGGAATTACTATAGTTTCAAAAAATCAAGAAGTGAGTGGCTTTCTAATGGGGATAGAAATACTAAATACTTTCATAGTCGAACTATGAAACGAAGGAAACAACACACAATTGAGGGACTGGTGATTGATGATATGGGTTGGTGTTATGACAGCAACACTCTCTAGTTTCATGAAGTTGAGTATTTCTCGAAGTTGTATACAGTGAATCAGTATTTGATTGAGGAATTCCCTTACAAGGGATGTTTTCTAAAATTTTAGGATCATTTTATGAATAGACTTACTACGGAGGTATATTTGGATGAGGTGTGACATGTTGTCTTTAGTATGAAGCCACTTAAAGCTCCTGCAATTGATGGTTTGCATGCTAAAGTCTATCAAGGAAATTGGGATATTGTAGGGAACATTGTTCTGAAGATGGTTAGGCATGTTCTTAAGGTAGACAATTGGATTTATATATAAACAGAACCCTTCTAGTTTTGATCCCGAAGTGCTTAGTATAGATTTTATAAGTCAATTTTGACCTATCAACCTTTATAGTGTCTTGTATAAGATCATTACGAAGATGATTGTCATTCACCTTCGACAGGTGATGTAGGTTCTTGTGAAAATGAATCAATCAAGTTTTATATCATCACATTCCATTTATGATAACATCATTATTGCTTAAGAGGCTCTTCACATGATGAAAATGAAAAAAGTATGAAAGGGATGGATTGCTATTAAGGTTAATCTGGAGAAAGCCTATGACAGGGTTCGATAAGATTTTCTACAAGATACATTATATGATGTCGATTTTTCGAAAACTATAGTTCATGCAACAATAAACTATGTAACGTCATCATATATGCAACTTTTGTGGAACAGTGCTCTGTCAGATAAATTTATTCCATTTAGATGAGTCAGACAAAGGGATCCCTTCTCTCTTTATTTATTTGTTTTAGTGATGGAAAGGCTTGGCCATATGATTGAAACGACTATGGAAAGGGGGCCTTGGGAACCTTTGTTACTTTCTCGTAGAGGTCCTATTTTGTCTCATCTTTTCTTTACAGATAACCTTATGCTTTTTTGTAGAGCTGATGATAAGGGCGTTGATTGTCTTAACCATGTCCTGAATAGTTTCTGTCATTACTAAGCTAATCATGTTAATAGGTTGAAAACCAATGTATTTTTCTCAATGAATCTTTCAAAAAAGATTACTTCAAGTTTGAGAGCCAAACTTGGTTTTACTAAAGTCGATGATCTGGGAAAGTATCTTGGTGTACCTTTTTTTCGTAAAAAGGTGAGGGTTGATACATTTCAGTTTCTAGTTGATAATGTTCGGACTAAACTTAACGGTTGGTATGTTTAGAAACTATCACTGGCTAGCCTTTTTAATCTAGTAAAGAGTATGTTATTACGACCCCCAATTATTTCATGATTACTGCCAGAATTCCAACATCAGTCTACTATGAAATTTGAAAAATTAGCTCGTAATTTTTTGTGGGGATCATCAGCCTTGGAAAGAAAGGTATTTTTGGCCAGCTGGGATGTTTGTTGTACATCGAGTTTAAATGAGGGGCTCGGGATTAGAAGACTTCAAGATCAAAACAAACTATTCCTATTAAAATTAGGTTTCAACCTGGTGACCAATATTGAGATGTTTTGGGTTCAAGTATTAAGGAATAAATATAATTTCCATGGGATTTTACCAAATGACATTCAACGTAATAATTGCTTCTACATCTGGCGGTCCATAACTAATGTTTGGGAGGATATAAAGAAGGGCCTCACCTGGGTGATTCAAGATGGTCGTTTGGTTAATTTCTGGCTTGATCCTTGGCTTAAGGAGTCGGGGCCTTTGGCACAATATTATATTGGTAATAGACCTATTCAAGTTTCCTTACGTGTTTGTGATGTTGTAAATATGAATGGTGTGTGGAATGTGTTTTGGTTACAATCAGTTCTTCCTTGTGAGTTTGTAAAGTTGATATTGGGTTGTGATCCATCGGTGGAAATTGCTGGGCTAGATTACTTAACATGGAGATGGATGTCGAGAGGTGTTTTCTCTATTGCAGGAACATACAAGAATTTGCTTGCCCCTAAGGTCCAAAGGAAACTCAAAAGTGATTCCCTACTTGGAAAATTTTGGCACCACAAAGAGTTCGTATTTGTCTTTGGTTACTTGCTCGTGGTAAACTCTTGACTAGTGAGAAACGGACAAGGCGAGGTATGTCCAATTATCCCTATTGTGAACATTGTGCCTTATGTATAAAATCTACAATTCATGTGGTTTGAGATTGTGAATTTGCTCAAGTTGTCTGGAAGTCGGTTGTCCCAAGGTCTAGTTGGAATGTTTTCTTCAACCTTTCACTTGTCAAGTGGATTATTTGGAACATTAGAAATGTGGGAAAGTTTAATTTCTAAAGTGGTAGATGGGGTTCTTTCTATTCGATTGTTTGTTGGTTCCTTTAGAAGAATCAGAATGATTTTATCTTCAATCATGCCAACAGTAACAACCACGATCTTATTTCCTTGGTGGTCGCTTGGACAGGGTCTCTAAACACCAAGTTTTTACCTCAAGCTTGGATAGCTAAATCCAATTTGATAGGGTAATGAAAAATCCTGAACACCAGATGGACCAAAGTTAGTGTGGATGGTTCAGTTTCAAAGGTAAACTCAAGGGCGGCCTTAGGTGGAGCGATAAAAAGACCTAATGGGGACTGGCTTGTGATTTTTGGAATGGTAACTGGATTGACTGATATATTTTAGGTCGAAGCCAAAGCAGTGCTTAAAGGTCTAAAGTTAGCTTGGGCTCGTGGTTTCTGACAAGTGGAAGTGAAGAGTGATAATACTCTTTTAGTTGACATCCTACAAAATGGATTAGCTAAAAACAATAGTGTTGTTGAAGTTAGGATGATTCATACTTGGTTTTAAAAGAATTGGCAAGTGAGGGTTAGACTCATCTCTAGAGATTGTAATCGAGTTGCTGACTGTATGGAAAAGGAGGCTAAAGGTAGTTTGGATCAATTGGTTATTTTTTTTACCCATCTATCTTTGTGCGATGGATATTGGAAGCAGATATGCGTCATGCGCTGCCTGCGAAAGCTGTTATTAATTAGGCTAGATAGTCCTTCAGCCTAAGTTTTTTTCTTTACCAAAAAAAATGATAACACATTAAATATGTATGATATTAAAATAAAAAATATATTAGATTATGAGTAAAATAAAATTTAAATACGTAAATATATTATACTACGAATACTAAATGGACTATAGATGTTTATCATGATCTCGTCATCAATTTTAAGTTAGTGTTGAGTTTACTTGTGATACCAACTCAATCAACAACGTTATCATTATATACAATTGATGGAAGTAATAACTTATGCATAATAAAATTAAAATATAAATATTATAATAAAAAAAGTTTTGGTTTAGTTGTAATTTAATTTTTTTATTCATGTAAATGGCACAAGTTTAAATCCAACCATATATAAAGTTTTATTTGGGTTTTTTAAAAATAAAAAGGATCAAATGTACTCAAATAATATAACTTATTTTAATTACAAAAGGATATTTTTGTAATTTTTGTAATTGAGTTGGTTCCTGATTGACTCGTGACACCAACTCAGTCACTGGTTTAAATAGAAGTATAGATACATATAATTAATAGTATGTATAATATAATTAAACTGTAAATATTATAATAAAATTAAATTTTGATTTAGTGGTAAAGTTATTATAAGGTAACAGTTCAATCCTTATAACATAGCTAACCGATTATGGAGCACTCCCACAAATTGAATGCGACGGCTCTGCCGTTAAGTGACACGGACATCTCTCGATATTAGTAAATCGCTTCTCGTGCAAAGCAAGCCACATAAACTACATGATACGTTGCGGCACCATAGCATTCCATATTACACTCCAGTTTTATTAGTAATTTTTTTTCTATGCATGGTTGTAATTTTGTTTGTTTGTTTGTTATGTGTTGTAATGTCTCACGCTATAATGTGGGTTTTATTTTTCGGTTGGTGGACATTACCAAATTATATATATTTATTTTTTAATAAAATAGTTCTTCGATTGAGAATATATATGAGATATATATGTAAGTATAGAAATTAAAAGCTGCAAGAAGCAATAAAAAGCTATACGAAGCAGTAAAAAGCTATAAATAGTTGTAGGAAGCCAATCGTATCATATGTGCACTCAAAAACATAATACATGGAGTTATATCCAAAGAAAATAAAGGAGATTGAATTTCATATAAACAAAACCAACATAAAAGAAGCCTAAGCTCCAATCATGTTACCCAAACAACATGAAGGAAGTCAAAGCATCACAGAAATTAACCAACACAAATCATGGCAGTTGCACCCAAAAACAACAAGAAAAAAGTTGGAGCTTTGATCTATAGAGTAGAACTACATAGGCTACATTGCAAGATCTGTAGAATGTCTACAAAGGCTGCAGAGCTAAAAGAAACCGATATGATGGATCTACAAAATAAAACTATAGAAGCTATAGAGTTGGAGCTTTGCAAAAACAAAATCAACGAACAATATGATAGTTGAATTGACAAACAACTTGAAGGCAGCCTAAGCTTCATGGAAATGAAAGAAGAAATCAACATCTGCGCACCCAAAAAAAACGTAAGAGAAATTGTAAGAAGTTGCAATGAGCTACAATGTACCTACATGATATATCTGCACTCAATATTTATGCACCCAAAATTTGTATGTCATGTAGGAAAAAATAATACAACATATGATTAAGAATCTATATAGTGGAGGAAAATATAGCAACATGAGATTGCAAAATTTTTTTTTGAAAAATTTGATTGAAAACCATTTAGTTTCTACCGTGGAATTTTTTTTTAAATCAGAGCCTGTGTTATTTACAATAATAAATTTTATCAAATTAGTATTTGTGTTTTCGCTTAGAGGGATTTGTCAATTTTTTTACTTTCGACCAACATAATCTTCTCCATTATTCTTGTACCATCGATTTGCCTAGAGAGTGAGCTTGAAACCCTTAAATAAACACTTAACAAAAACTTTAAGTTTCTATAATTACCTCTATGAGTAAGAAACTAAAATCATGTTCTCATGAAAATAAAATTTATATTGGAAAATAAATCTTTTTATATTTCGGCACAGTAACTACTCTCAATGGTGTCTATTTTTTACTTAACCCATAGTCCTTATATATAGGAAAAGTCCACAAGAGTTCTACTAGAATAGAAGAGACAGAAACAATAATATTTTAATAGAAAACATTGACTCCCACTAGGAGCCTTCATGGTGGGCGGCATTGATGCGAGTCTCAAGGCTCAATTTCATGCTCATGTACGTCATGAGCTTACACTACCTCGAGACTCAATTACGAGAACCAAATCTAAGCAATTGAAGTCAAAACTCAACTTATTCGTTCAAGAATTTATCACGAAGAAATTTTGAGAAAAAGAGTTGAAGTTTCTAGGCGATGAACTTTGGAGTTCAATATAGAGCGATGATGAATTAGAAGGGACCGATTTTCTTTGTAGACTTAAAACCTCAATCCATGATGAAAGTCCCATGTGGAAGATGTTAACAAGATTAGGTGTTACACTTCAAAGACCCTAATCAAGCCCACACACCTAGCCATGTTATAATCAGTTGACTTGCGGTGCATTTTTGGAAGGGATCCATGCATTTTTAGGTCAATATGTCCCATATTGAGTGAAGATCTGTCTCTTAGCTTCACAATGCAATTTGAATCACTCGATTTCGAGTTCAGGAGTTCAAGTTATGATTGTTTTAGTGAAGACTGAGCGAGCAGAATTTCGAAACAGGATTATTACAGAAATTGTAAGTTTTTGACTTTTTATTCGAGTTTAAATTATATTGAATTCGAGTTTCAGTCTTAATTTTTATCATATACAAGTTCAATATTATATTTATTAAGTTTTATTATTTATTTATTTCAAATTTTAGATAATTTTTAAGTATTTTAAATTATTTATGAGTGTTATGCCTAATAAAATAATTTATTGTCACTAAACTAATTAACAATTTATCAACATCGGGTCTAAACTTTTTTTTTTCAAAAAGAGACGTCGGGTTTAGTATATATAGTATTAAACACTATAAAAATAATTAAAATATGGTTTTAAATAAAAAAATAAACATATTATGAATATTTAAATATTTTAAAAATATTTGCACCAAAAAAGTATTTTAAAAATATCTATAATATATAATCATGAGTTTGAAGAAATTTTTTAACCAATAAATTTTTTATTATTCATTATATTACTAAATTTATATTAAAAGGCTCAATTATCTTGATAAGCTAAAATTATAAAAATAACAATATCACGTCTAATATATCTTTTATAAGTAATAAAAGAGTTATATAAATATGTCAGTTTTTCTTCATGTAAACTATATCATTAAGCTAAATAATAATGAATAAAATAAATAAACTATTTTTATTGAAATATAAATTAATAATTAATAATAGATAAAATAACACCAACAAATGTGATAAATATAATAGAGTTTTATTAACATAAACTGTAGCACCCCTCGACCAACCTAATTGTCTGGTTAGAGTTATAGAATGCTACAATTGAAAAATGGAACAATTAAAAACTTTAATCCGTCAATTCTAAACAAAAACCATTACATTCCATTAATTCAATTATTCAACAAAATTTAAAACCTTTCCTGAATCATGTTCGAGCTTGCGTAAGCTCTAAGGTTGACTCGAGATCGAATGCGGACCAAACTACAAAGATTTCAAAAGTTTAAAATAACGTCGTGATGTGACCCACCCAAACGTTCAACAAGTCAACCAGTCAAACAGAAATGTTACGATTCCCACTAAGTTCGTGCTGAAAGCAGTAATACATAATTCAATGATGGTTACTAAAATATTTTCATTAATTTATGACCTTCGGTCCACGTTGAATTAATTACACTGTTTTTGAATTTTAGTTACACTAATCCTTGATCCTGAGGCTTAAACTACTGATTTTCCACTAAATGCATACTTCAACTTAAAAAGAATAGCTCACACTAGCTCGAAAGATTCTGACTTAATCCCTTCTAGCATCGCGTATAGCTCATCTTACCAAATCTTGATATTATCATGATATGGTATGACTTCAATGGCCTGGTATTATATTTGACATCACTTGCGCGAAGGTGGATTGTGCATCATCATGGTGCACTTTTGGCAACATTCATCTTAACACAACTTGCAAATTGGCACATTTTATACATTGACATGATTCTCCATTTTCATCGTTCGTGCATTAGTATATTTTGTAGGATGACTCCACTTATGCATATGTATTGATTTCATACATACGGATTCATATACGCAGATTCCTACTTCCAGATCTTTAATTAGTGGACACACTTCCATGGGCTCACATCTATGGACTCACATGTGTGGATTCATGCATTCGAACTCATTCTCGACGGACTTAGATTCATGGGATAATATTTTGGTGAACTTATACTTGAGGATTCATAATCATCGGTTAGTTCCTGCAGACTCTGGCTTGAAGAATAGTCCATGTAGATTCTTACATGAAGGATAGTCCATACGGACTCTTACTTGAAAGATTGCCCATGCAGACTCAAACATGCGGATTCAATGAACAGATAGTCTCGTGATTTTATATATGGTGAAATCTAGCTTATAGCCTTAGCATGAGAACTTGAGGACAAGTTTAGCAGACTGTCTTAGCTTGAAACATGAGGACAAGTCCAATGGACTATCTTAGCTTATGTATACCCATGGCAATGGGATCTACATACATACATGAGGCTTAGAGCCTTTACTACGCAAAGTCTCATTCTTGAGAAGAACCCTCGTATGGTCATCACATACTTGTGCGCATATATCTTCGTATAGTTCAACTGAGCTTCCACAAATTCAAATAACATGTGGCACAAATCCACAGCATCACATCTTCTTATTCATTCATCAATTATCACATCCCTCCATACTCCATATATCATTCATTTTTTACCAAAAAAAAACTCATTAGACATTCATCAATAATACATAATTTATAGTACTTTTCCTAGTAAAAACTTATCAATGCAACAAGCTTACGCTTACAACTGATATACTTTTTGTACCCCAACTTGACATGCATCAACATTTCAGCTAGATATGCAAAGTAACTGACAAACAATTTAGAAATCATCATACACCATTGTCGAAACCATTTTTTAAAAGATTGTTCGAAAAACAGCGATCGACTTTTGAAAAACAAAAATGGGAGTCGCCACCAACCTTTTTTAGGTGTGATTGGATCACCTTATAAAACGTTTTGGTCTACGAAAATTAAGAAAACAGGTTCAGGAGTCAGTTACGTACGAGGAAGGATTAACACCCTCGCAACACCCAAAATTGGTACCAAATTGAATAGTTTTCTGTCTTAATGTCAAAAATTTGAAAGGATTTAAAAATAGGATCCCTTTTTAAAACCGGAATTATTTAAGTTGAAAAATCGAGATTCCTTAGCTCCAAAAGAATACAAATATCACATCCAGCATGTAGGATACGATATTCTTAAACTCTCATAACTGAAATCATCTCGTGATTTACAAAATCTATTTAGAAGGATACTTTAGACATTTAGACAAACGGGAAATCGCAACCCAGCATGTTAGGGCACTATTTCCCGAATTCCTAAATACGAAAAATATTGCCTTATTGTAGAAAAAAAAATTCCTTTTGAATTAAAAGAGATATGAGTTTTTTTTGAAAATAATGATGGGTTTAAGACATTACTAAGAATCAATATAAATTAACCTACATAATACTTACTTTAACATTCTATGCATATATAATATAAAGGATGATAAATAATAGTATAAATTACACAATATACATTATCATTTTATGTATAGTCATAGATAACGTAAATATACATGCATTGTCATTACATGCAAAATACAACATGAACTTAATGATATAAATTGTATAACATATATATATATAACAACATTTCATGCAAATGTACCTTAAATTAACATAAATGATTAATTTTCATGCAAATATGTAAAAATCAATAACAAATATTATATGAAAATTTAACCTACTAAACAATATCAAAATAAAAAACAAAAATAAATAAACCAATTAAAATGTATAAAATATAAATCACATAAAAATAAGATATTTAGAAATATATTGAATAATATAAGAATAATAAAAGAAAATCTTTTTTTTAAAAAAAATGATATATATACATATATATGTTATACTATAAGGTATAATAACTATAAAAAATGTACTAAATATTGATATTACATTTATTTATAAAAAAATTTAAGAATGTATATAATTAATAAGTGATAAAATAATATATATATTATAATAAAATAATGGTAACATAAGGAAATATGGTAAAATATATAGCGTATAACATAATTTACAAATAAAATATATAATAATATAAATCATATAATAAATAATATAAAAATATATATAATAAAATGTATAGAATATAATATATATATATATATATATAAAAGAAAGAAAGATATTATAATGAATAATATATAAAAACATAATATGTAATAAAAATATATAGATAAAATATAATGAAATATAATATAATAATGAATATAGAAAATAATAATAATATAACAAGTATTTTACATATAAAAATATAGTAAAATAAATAATATATGATAAAAATATATAACATATAATAAAAACAGAATAAATAATATATATAATAAAAATATATGATAAAAATTTTTAAAAAATGTAATAATAAAATGATATGTACTATTTTATAACTAATATTTAAAAAAAAGTATTTAAAATAAAAAAAGGATTAAAATTGAATTTAATTGAAGAATTTGGGGTTAATTGCAAAATAATAAAAATTTTTGGACCTGATTAAAATGCATACTAAAAATCGAGGGACTCATTGGGTAATTCAACCCTAATCCCTAAACGACGTTGTTCTCTAGAACTAATTTTAATGACCTTCAGGACTGAATTGAGTTAAATATGAGAGGTTAGGGCTAATTTAAAAAATAAAATAAAATGAATTTGAAAACATAAAAAAAGAAGGATCAATTGGGAAATTATTCCAATTTACAAAAACACGCAGATCCTCTCCGGGTAATCGGGTCAACACGCGGATCTAAGCCCTGAAACGACGCCGTTTTAGAGCTTATTGCTTTAAGCTAAACGACGTCGTTCTAATAAGGATATATAAGCTAATTTTAACTTAAAAAAATCATTTTAAAACGTTTCAAAAAAAAAAATTCAGAAATGCTCTGAAATCTTCAAAGCTTTGGCCACCGGCCATCATGGCTCCGGTCATTGGACCTCCACACACGCCCATGCACCGTCGCCGACCCCGCCTCGTATGGCAGTCAGAAGCCAAAAAGTCTCAATTTTTCGACACTATTTCAACCGTAAATTCATTTTTGATTTATTTTAATGATATTTGCATGTATTTAGAGCAGAAAAAAATGAAAGGTAAAGGTATATCACCTCTGTTTCTTCAATCGACTGAGATTTTCTTTTTATTCTCTGTGTATAAAAAAAAACATACTTTACATCGTTTAATATCCGGCCTTTATAGGCATTATTTCAATACAAATCTTTGGTATGTCTTTATTTGCTTGATTTCTTGCCATATACTGTTCGTACTGTCTCTGTTTATTTTCTTTTGCAGGTAATGCCGGAGAATCTGGTGGTTAACTCGTGCGCTAATTGCGGCGCAATATGGGGCCGAAGTCACGTCGTCGATGGAGGATGATGAAAAGTCACTGGAACGGCGCCCAAAGGAAAGGTTGTGACCTTTGGTGTTCCTGCGGCGCCTAGGGTTTCAGAAACCCTAGGTCTTTCCATGTTCTGCTAACCATTTGGGCCATCCTGGCCTTGTATATTTTGGGCTAAGAGTTTATCGGGTTACAAAGGGGTATAGAGTTTAGGTATTTGGGCTTATCAGGCCTTGAGGCCTGTTTTATTGTAAATGGACTGTTTAAAATAAATAAGCATTCATTTTTGTTTTTTTGGTTTTATTTATTTAATTATGGCCCTGGGCAGAAATGGGTTACTACAGCTGCCTCTCTTTGCTCATTGTCGTGTAACGGTAATAGAGCAAAGACTATAAAAGGATCCATTTTGCCTGGTCTGGCCCAATCTTGAGAATGGCCTTCAACCTATCTGCAACTTCAAAGGTATTGGACCATAAATAGGATAGCTTCAATTTGCTTCACTTGTAACTTCAGGAAGGCAATATTTGCTATCTTCAACCTGCTCCCTGCAACCTCAGGAATGCCATGTTGATATCTTTGATCTGCTCTCTGACAATACAGAGATCACAAATCTATCATTTTCGATCTGCTTTCTGACAATACAGAGACGCCAAACCTGCTTCTTTGATTTGCTCCTCGTCGAATACGAAGATGCCAAATCTACTATCTCTGATCTGCTCTCTGACCATACAGAGATGCCAAATCTGCTGCCTTCGATCTGCTCTTTGACAATACAGAGACGCCAAATCATCTTAGATTCGTTTCAGTGTAAACACGTGAAAGCCAAATCTGCTATGTCTTCGATCTGCTCCTTGTAAACGCAAGGATGCCAAATGATCTTGGATCTACTTCGATACGAAAACATTCGAAGGTTGGATCTGCTATGTCTTCGATCTGCTCTCCGTCAAACATGGAGATGCCAAATCTATTTCTTTGATTTGTTCTCTGACAATACAGAGACACCCAATCATCTTAGATCTGCTTCAGCATAAACACGTGAAAACCAAATCTACTATGTCTTCGATCTACTCCTTGTAAACGCAAGGATGCCAAATCATCTTGGATCTACTTCGATGTGAAAACATCCGAAGGTTAGATCTGTTATGTCTTCGATCTGCTCTCCGTCGAATATGGAGATGCCAAATCATCTTGGATCTGCTTTAATGAAGGTCAGATCTGCTATGTCTTCGATCTGCTCTCCGTTGAATATGGAGATGTCAAATCTATTTCTTCGATTTGTTCTCTGACAGTACAGAGATGCCAAATCATCTTAGATCTGCTTCAGCGTAAACACGTGAAAGCCAAATCTGCTATGTCTTCGATCTGCTCCTTGTAAACGCAAGGATGCCAAATCATCTTGGATCTTCTTCGATATGAAAACATCCGAAGGTTAGATCTGCTATGTCTTCGATCTGCTCTCCGTCAAATATGGAGATGTCAAATCTGTTTCTTCGATTTATTCTCTGACAATACAGAGATGCCAAATCGTCTTGGATCTGCTTCAGTGTAAACACCTGAAGGTCAGATCTGCTATGCTTTAGCCTTTACCCTACTGCTTAAGGGGTTAAGGCGCATCAATCTTCATTGTCCCTTGAAGGACATAACCTGTATAATGTGTATGAGTTCATGCTTAATGATTAGGATGCTATGACCTAAGTGAGCCGAATGATCCTAATTAAACTTGTTACAGTGCAAAAATGTTTATGAACATGACCCCTATTCCCGACGTCACCACTCATTCTTTTGTCGAAGTTTATCCTTATTCCTACTCAGCCTGCAGTTTATGCCATTCTTCAAATGCTATGACCCACCAAAATATTTGTAATGTGATCCTCTCTTAGGATTGAATCGTTTGTTTTGTCCAATCATCATTTTAGAATAAAGAAAGAATTTCCTCGAGTTCTTTCAAACCTCACTTACGTGAATTCCTCGAACAATTGTTATGTTTTAGTTTCTTGTATTATCTAGAAATTTCCAGAGTAATGAGCAAAACTTCATTTGTGAAAATTATTTGGTTCATCTATCATTATTTTAATACAACATACTTTAAGAATAATGGAAGATGAATTTAATCTTGAGAATAATTAGATTTGAATGAATTTGTCAGAAATACAAAGGAAAATAATTTGAAGCCTATCTTTAAGAAGAAAGAGAATCTAAATATAGCAAACAGGACAAAAGTTAGATGCCCTAGATATCGCCGCTTGAGCATTTATATGCCAGCTCTATGAAGATTTTCTTGAGTTCAACATGTGTTTAAAAGATCCAAAGTACTTTGTTGATGCCCCGATATGCAACGCGCTTCACTCTTCATTGAATAGCAAGATTACCGTGTGCTCTTCAAAATTTGAGCTGCCCTTTCGGGTTTTCAACTCAAAACCCCTTTGGTCACAAGGTGCCCTTTGCGGGTTTTCACCTTGGCCTCTCCATTTTTTCTTTTTTTCTTTTTTTCTTTTTTTCTTTCTTTTTTTTTGAAAACTCAAGGCGCCCTTTGTGGGTTTTCACCCTGAATTCTTCTCTCCTTTAGACAAAGTACTTTTTGACTGAGTCTAAATTCACTGGATTGGGTAAACTCTTCCCATCCATTTCCATTAAGATCAACACACCCCCAGAGAAGGCCTTCTTCACGACATACGACCCTTCCCAATTCGGCATCTATTTTCCTCTAAAGTCCTTTTGAATGGGAAGGATCTTTTTCAGCACAAGATCCCCCTCATGGAATTTTCTTGGTCTCACTTTCTTGTCGTAAGCTCGCATCATTTGCTTCTGATACATCTGACCATGGCGAATAGTCCTTAGCCTCTTTTCCTCAATCAATTTCAACTAACCATATCGCGATTGTATCCATTCAGCTTCATCCAACTTTATCTCTGACAAGACTCGGAGAGACGGCATTTCCACTTTAATGGGTAACACTGCTTCCATCCCATAAACCAACGAGAAATGAGTTGCCCCAGCAGAGGTTCTGACGGACGTTCGATAAGTTAAGAGTGCAAATGGTAACTTCTTATGCCAATCTCTGTAGGTTTCAGTCATTTTCCCCACTATCTTCTTGATGTTTTTATTAGCAGCTTCCACTGCCCCATTCATCTTTGGGTGATATAGAGAAGAGTTATGATGCTTAATCTTGAACTGACTGCAAACTTCTGCTATCGTTCTATTGTTCAAGTTTAATACATTGTCTGATATGATCCTTTCAGGCATCCCATACTGACAAATGATCTCTTTCTTCAAGAATCGACTCACAGCCGACTTAGTAACATTCGCATAAGAAGCAGCCTCTACCCACTTCGTGAAGTAATCAATGACCACAAAGATAAAGCGATGCCCATTTGAAGCTTTTGATGATATTGGCCCAATGACATCCCTGCCCCACATGGAAAAAGGCCATGGAGAAGTCATAACATGTAGAGGGGAATGTGGTACATGAATCTTGTCTCCATAAACCTGACATTTATGGCATTTCTTGGCGTAGTTGATACAATCCTCTTCCATGGTAGACCAATAATATCCAAACCTCATGATTTGTCTAGCCATCGTGAAACCATTAGTGTACGTCCCACAAACACCCTCGTGAACTTCTTCTAAGATTAACTTAGCTTCCACGACATCAACACATCTCAACAGTACTTGGTCCTTTCTTCTTTTGTACAAGATGTCCCCATCAAAAACGTAGTCACAGGCTAATCTTCTTAAACTTCGCTTATCATTTTCAGTTGCCTGTTCTGGGTATTTACGATCTCTCACATATTGCAATATATCCTGATACCAAGGGTTATCATCCTTTTCTTTTTGCTCAATGTTACAACAATGAGCTGGAGCCTCAAAGATACTCATCTGAATAGGTCTCAACTCCTCCTCTTTATTCACTTTGATCATTGAAGCCAAGGTTGCTAGAGCATCTGCCATCTGGTTTTTGTCTCGTGGGATATAATTGAAAGTTATGTCATCGAACTCCTCAAGTAACCCCAAAACTACCTTTCGATTATTGATCAGTTTGGGATCTCTTGTCTCCCATTCACCTTTAAGCTGGTAAATTACCAACGCAGAGTCTCCATATACTTCCACGATTCTTATTCCTCGCTCTATAGCCGCTCGGAGTCCCATGATGCACGCTTCATAGTCGGCCATATTGTTTGTGCAATTAAAATCCAACTTGCACGTGAATGGATCACCGTTTGGGGATATCAGGACTGCCCCAATTCCATTTCCCACTGCATTGGATGCGCCATCAAAGTTCATCCTCTATGGACGTTCTTCAATAGTTGCCACATACATCAACTCCTCATTAGGGAAATCAAAATTTAATGGCTCATAGTCTTCTAGAGCTCTGCTCGCCAGAAATTCTGCTATCGCGCTCTCTTTTATAGCTTTTTGACTCACATAGACTATGTCAAATTCTGAAAGCAATATTTGCCACCTTGCCATTCTCCCATTTAGTGCTGTTGACTCCATCATGTATTTTAATGGATCAAGTTTTGAGATTAGCCAAGTCGTATGATATAACATATATTGTCTTAACCTTCGAGTCGTCCAGATTAAAGCATAACACAATTTTTCAATGGGCAAATATCTCATCTCACACTCTATGAATTTCTTGCTGAGATAGTATATCACCTTCTCTTTTCTTCCTGACTCGTCATGTTGGCCAAGCACACATCCCATAGAATTATTAAACACTGATAAGTATAGTATTAATGGTCTATCTGGATTGGACGGAGATAACACTAGAGCATTTAACAAGTATTGCTTAACCTTATCAAAAGCATTCTGGCATTCCTCATCCCAAGTGCCTTGATTATGCTTTCTAAGGAGGCGAAAGATAGGATCACACTTCTCAGTTAGTTGTGAAATAAACCGAGCAATATAATTCAACCTTCCAAGAAAACCCCAAACTTTCTTCTGAGTACGCGGTGGAGGCAAATCTCGTATGGCTCTAACTTTGTCTGAGTCGACTTCTATTCCCTTTTCGCTGACCACAAAGCCTAGTAACTTCCCTGACCTGGGTCCAAAAGTGCACTTTGCTGGATTAAGTTTTAACTGAAACCGCCATATTCTTAGAAATAGCTTCCTTAAAACTTCAATATGTTCCTCCTCCGTTCGAGATTTGGCAATCATATCATCAACATACACCTCAATTTCCTTGTGCATCATATCATGAAATAAGGTCACCATGGCCGTCTGGTATGTTGCCCTGCATTCTTCAACCCAAAGGCCATTACTTTGTAACAGAAGGTACCCCATAAAGTTATGAAGGTGGTTTTATCCATGTCTTCAGGATGCATCTTTATCTAATTGTACCCTGAGAAACCATCCATTAAGGAGAACAACGAATATCCCGCTGTGTTGTCTACCAAAGTGTCTATGCGAGGCAGATGGAAATTATCTTTTGGGCTAACTTTGTTCAGATCCTTGTAATCAACACACATTCGTACCTTCTCATCCTTCTTAGGAACTGGTACAATGTTAGCTACCCATTCAGAATACTTCACCTCTTGTAAGAATCTTGCATCGAACTGTTTCTTGACTTCATCCTTTATTTTTAATACGATATATGTTCTCATTCTTTGCAACTTCTGTTGGATTGGTTTACAATCCTGTCTTATTGGAAGACGATGCACCACAATATCAGTATTTAACCCTGGCATATCTTGATAGGACCATGCGAAGATATCCTTGAACTCACGTAGCAACTCAATCAGTCCTTGTCTTATGTCATCAGCAATATGCGTGCCAATTTTCACCTCTTTCCCTTTCTCTAGGGCTACATTCTCTACTGCCTCTTTCTCATGTAGCATGATTTGTTTCTCGTCCTGTTTCACCATCCTCAAAATATCTAGAGACACATCACAATCCTAGTCACCTTCAAAATCCTGTGATCCCTCTAAACACATGTCTTGCTCCCGAAAGAAATCAGGATTTGTAATATCAATGTTCATGTCATTGATATCTAGGGATATGTGAAGTATAAAGAATATACAAAGAGTGAATGAACTTAAGAATGATTGTTTATGTGCTATGAATGAAATAATAAGAATTGCCAAATTTAACGAAACATTGGTTGATAAGAATGGAACAATACTCGTTCAAATTGATAAAAGTTATACTTTATTAAAAAATAATAGATGATTGTAAGCCCATTTCACAAATGAAATCCTATTACTCCTAGGCTCTAGAGTAACAAGAATGTTTCGAGAATTACTCTGAAAAATTCCTAAAGACTACAGGAAGTTCCTCCATAATCCAATTGTTTAGAGAGCTTCCCGGTTCGTAAGGGAGAATGCCCTCAAGGTTTCCTTGCTCCAATCCTTCGTCGTGTATAGCATTAACCTGATGACTTTCTTCTATAAGTAACCCTCCCGATATGAAGGTTTGGGATAGTGGAGGGAATGTCATCGGCTCCCATTCCACTTCTCTTCCATTAAGGCGCGCTCTGCTTCCCTCTTGGCGTTTTTCAGCTTCCTTCCTCCTTTGCTTATAGTCTGGCTTAAAGCCCAGACCAAAGCGATCTTTCTTCTCCTTCAGTTCTGGGGTTTGAATCCCTCCTTGCAGGTATTTTCCTAACCCCCTTCCTGGTAAGGCTCCCTTTCCCACTATTATTTGTAGAGCCATCCTCGTAACTCTTGCTATCTTTGGCACCGGTGGCTCACTCCCTTCTGAAATGAAGGTTGCATTCACAAATTCTAAAGAGCGAAAGGAACACTCAATAGATTCTTCATTCGTCTCGACATAAGGGGCCTTGCTAGTAACTGCGGCTATAATGTCTTCCTCCGCATTGATGGTTACTAACCGTCCATCCGTCACTAATTTTAACTTTTGGAGCAATGATGAGGGCATCGCTCCTACTGAATGTATCCATGGCCTCCCTAATAAACAATTGTAGGAAGGCTTGATATCCATCACCAAGAAGTCTACTTCGTATATACTCGGCCCAATTTCCAAGGGGATGTCAATCCTTCCTATCACCTTCCTTTCTGTACCGTCGAAGGCTCTTACCACATTTTGACATGTCTTCATATGAGAACCGTCAATGGGTAATCTATTTAATGTAGACAACGGTAGAACATTCAAGACTGATCCATTATTGATGAGCATGCTTGGGAGTGTGTACCCCTTGCATCAAGTGGTGATGTGCAAGACCTTTGTTGACCCCCTGCCCCCTGGTGGAACTTCATCATCATTGAAGTAGATGAAATTATCCGCACTTATGTTATTCATCAACTGGTCCAGCTTATTAACAAATATGTCATGGGTGACATATGTTTCGTTGAGCACCCTCATCAATGCATTCCGATGCACCTCAGAACTCAGAAGTAGAGCCAATACTGATATGCGAGCCGGCTGCCTACGCAACTGCTCGACCATACTATACTCGCTATGCTTAAGGAACTTTAGAAATTCCTTAGCCTCCTCCTCCTTTACTGGCTCATTAACAGGCACTTCAGCCTCTTTTTCCTTCTCCACACTAATATTTTTTGATTTTGTGGGCTCTTCTCTGACACCCACCGTATCATACCGCTTCCCACTCCATGTATGGGAACCCTCCACTTATACATCTTTAGACGTACTGGCTATATTTTCCTCCTCCGGTACTGTCACACTGCAGCCATAACTCCATGGTACCCTCTTGCTATCTTTATAAGGGAAAGGCGTAGGCTTATGGATAATGACCTTAGGTACCGTTTGTGCCCCCACTTCATTATTCCCTAGCAGGGAAATCATAATCCTTGGCCGGCTAGCTTCTTTCTGTTCATTCTCCAGCACACATACTTGTTTTTCACAAGAGCTACCTTCAAAATTTTGTAGCTCTTTGTTGTCCATAAAGCTTTGTATCAAGGCTTTGAACTCGTCGCATTCTTTGATCTCGTGCCCCTCTTCAGTATGGAACTCACAGTAGTCCCTTACTCTTTTATTTCTCTCCTTAGAGATTATCATCTCTCTTTTCACCATTTCATCCCAAATCACTTTCATCGGCATCCTTACCTCAGCAACATTTTCCTTTATTCTCCTCTCACTGGCTTTGCCAATGGCGTTCACTCCTTGATCACCATGATTTGGCAACGGGTTTTCAGTATTAGGGGTATTGTCGAATTTCACTACCCCCATATTAATAAGCCTCTCTACGGCCTTCTTAAAATCGACACAGTTTTCGATCAAATGCCCCAGTATTCCAGCATAGTATTCGAATCTAATGTTTGCGTTATACCATTTGGGATATGAGGGCTGCAATGGTTTCAAGTGAAAAGGAGCAATAGCATGTGCATTGTATAAGCTTTGATAAAGCTCTCGATACGTCACGGGGATAGGTGTGAACTGCATCTTTTCAGAATTCTGCCTTGTACCCCACTCCTGCCTCTGAGAACTCTGTTGCTCAACTGCAGCTATTTTAGATTGACCAACTGTGATTGCCTTCGTGCTGAAGGTGCTTGTGTTATTCACTTCACTATCCTTTCTCCTTGGGGTCGATCTTTTGGTCGTTTCCCTCTCAATTTTGCCACCCTTATGGCATTCTCGATCATCTCTCCTACCATGACTACATCTGCAAAGCTTTTAGTGGTGCTTCCAATCATGTGAGTGATGAATGGAGCCTTTAGAGTGTTGATGAACAACATAGTAGTCTCTTTCTCCAACAACGGTGGTTGAACTTGCATTGTCACCTCTCTCCATCTCTGTGCATATTGCCTAAAATTTTTATTAGGCTTTTTCTCCATGTTTTGCAGCGTGATCCTATACGGAGTCATGTTAGTCACATGATTGTACTGCTGCATGAAGGCCTGTGCAAGATCTTTCCATGAACTTATTCTGGCCCGGCTCAGTTGATTATACCACTTGGCTGCTGCTCCAATTAAACTGTCTTGGAAATAGTGGATCAACAGTTGATCACTATTCACATACCCAGTCATCCTCCAACAGAACATCGTAATGTGGGCCTCTGGGCAAGTAGTCTCGTTATACTTCTCAAATTCTGGCATCTTGAATTTGTGAGGAAGCACCAAGTCTGGGACTAAGCTTAGATCTTTGGCATCAACCCTATGATGCCCATCAGCATTCTCTAAAACCTTGAACTTTTCCTCCAACCATTTGCAGCGTTCTTCCAATTGTCTTGCAGCCTCAGTTCTTAGATCCTCTTTTTCAGTCATATCTAAGTCAGGAATGATAGGATTTGTAGGATTGTTGCCCAAATTGAACCCTGAGCCGGTTGGGAAATTTATGGGGATCTCAGCATTGGCTGGCCCTTGTTAAGGCCTTATAGTGACAGACGGCCTCCTAGGAAGTGGCTCGGTTTGTGTAGGCACCTGGGGTGGGGTAAAACCTGGAGGGTGTCCTCACCATCCTCGCCAATAATTTCCATGGGAGCCTTTCCCTTATTAGTGGCCCTCAGTAGTTGAGCCATTTCAGCCATCATGTTCCTTTGAGCCTCTAACATTTGCTCCCTCATGTCGTTTTGTATTTTTGCCAAATGCTCCTGCAATTGGTCCTGCATGTCCTTCTGTAGCTGCTCAAATCTTTGGTCCATGTTCTTAGTTTTTGTACGAGTTCCATAGTGATGTTTTGCTTCCAGATTTTCTTTCTCTTACTCTCTTTCTCCCTATTAATTTTAACTAATTAGGGTCTTTCTATAAACTTGAATGCATATGATACAATGAGATGCTATGCAATGCAAATGCATGAATGCAAAAGATGTCGATTTTGATTCAGTTTCATTTTAGAAAACGTTATTTAAAGAACAAAATCTTTTCATAAAACGAATTACAAATAAGCTTTCGCCCGTAGGCCTAAAGTCTTAACCCTATCTAATAATAATGTTAACTCTCGTCTTCTGTCTGACGATGACTCATACATTATACTCAGCGTTCTAGCTTGTACTGCCAAATCCTGCAAGTGTTTAGCAACCTCTCGAATCTGAACTAAGGCCTCTCCCATGAGATAATCCCTATTTCCAACTTGATTCTGAAGATGGTGGAGTTCTCCCTTCCACTGTTCTTCTCTTGCCTCGAGCTGCTCAATCCGTAGCTCACAGTTCTGTAGTGCTGTTTCCAACCTTCCAATATCGTGCTTCATTTTATCGATCTTATTCAAGCTTGCCTTTAACTCGATCACAGAGTTACGACTTTGGTGATAATGAAGAGATCGTATAAGCTCAGCCACCTTAGTTTTTAATCCTTGATTTTCCTTCTCTAGGGTCTGATTACGTGACTGCTTCTCTTGAAACTTCTTCTCCCAATACTCGGCTTTGGCCCTTTCTTCTTGAATCTCTTGCTGCCATTGCTCTGAAGATCTCCTTAATCCAACCCTTTTCAACGTTACCTGGGCCTTTTTGTAGTGCGTCTTTAAATCATCTCGATCTTCCTCGATCTTTCTCTTTTCTTTTTTCACCTTCTCGACCTCCATCTTTTGAACATTGACGTCGAGGCTCAAGCACATTTTTTCCTCTTCGAGCTTCTCGATCCTTTTTTCAAGCTCTGAATTCTTTCTCTCGAACTCTTGCTTCATAACCTCCAACTCTGATGGAATCACTCGTAAGCTCTCCTCTAATGATCGAGCCACCCCCAAAATCGGCCTAGGGACATTATTGTTGAATCTCCCGCTAAACCATCCTTTACACTCAAGGGTTGACGTCGAGCCTTCGGTCAAGATCTTCATACATAAAGGCTTCTTCCAAGCCTCAGAAATCTCTCGCATCCTCTTCTTATAGTGATCTCCTTTATAAGAGAAATCGCTCTGAGCTAAACCCTGTGTAGCCGATATAAACTGCCTCGCTCTATATTGCCTTAGAACAAGCAATGGTGCATATCCAACAACTCCCTAAATTCCTAGCAAAGGAACCCAATCAAAGCTGCCACAGCGGTAAAGGACTTCACTAGGGACGAACCAAGGAGCCTTCCACATAACATCTTCCTCTCGAAGATTCTGAAGAACGTCTATCCACCTCTCCTCTGAAATGTCATCTCTCCTAGGCATGTCTACTGCTTCCTTTAAGGGAGAATAACCCTCAAAGAATACTCGACAATGAACCTTATCAAGCTTCTAGAAGTGGCTATGGAACCAGACTAGCAGTAATTGCGCACATCCAATAAATCTACCCTCACCGGCCCTTCGACATGCACTCAAAGATCTAAATGTCTCAGCTAGGATTGCTGGTACTGGTGTATTCTGCTTACCAACGCGATTGAACAAATTCGCTACTGCCTCATCTATGTGTCCCAACGCCTTTGGGAAAATCACCATGCCGTAAATACTCAAAGCTAGAACGTCGACCCTTTTCTTTACGTCTGGATGTGTCAATATCAAATCCCTCAAAACTGCCCATGAAACGCACTTACTATCACCCTTTTGCTGCACACGAGCTACAGCCCACTGCTCACTCATCCCAGTAATCATCACCAACTTCTTCGCAAAAGTTGGAAGGCTAGTAGGCCTAACATAAGCCTTGTAACCCTGAATCCTCAAGCAACGCAGTAAAATCGTATACTCCTCCAAAGTAGGTACCAGATCAACATCACCAAATGTAAAGCAACTATAAGTAGGGTTCCAGAACTGTACCATAGCTCGAAACAAGTGCCTATCTACTTTGACGTCTAGCAAATAAGGAAGGTCTCCATAATTCTGATAGAAGAGCTACTTAGCCTCGTCATCCCATTGGGCCCAAATGTCTCTCAACTCCTGAAACTCATTCTGCGTCGAATTAATACGGATGAAGTCCCATAACTCTGATGTATGCCCCTCAGTGACACTATCTCCTTTCTCTAACCGAGTTTTCTCTGACCAGGTACAAACAGAGGCATTGTCTTCCACTTTATCAAGATATTCGTTCCCCATTACAAAACTTTCTAACTCAGAAATTGAACCGTGAATCAATATCTTTGAATGTTGAATGACATGCAATGATAGCAAAACAGAATAAATTAGAATCGTATAAAAGTATAACAAACAAACACTTATAAAGGTAGTTTACTAAGAACTATCACTATATGAGTTTCAATTCTAAAGTGAGGGTACCTAAACTAGCAGATTCCTCGGTCATCACCCATTATAGGCTCATATAGACCAAGTTCAGTTCAGGGGGACACATTTCCCTATGGCCATGCGAAGATGAAAATCTCACGAAGACATATGTATAGTATCCCGAAAGCAATCCACTAACTCATGCGGAGGTGAAAACCTCACGAAACCTTAGCTTCTTACTCCCACTTAAAGGTGCGACCAACGGTCATGCAAATGCAATGTGTACAGATAATATAACAAACATATGCAACGAACACATGAAAAGGGATCTTTATCTTTATATCCTTTCAAATTTTTATCATTAAGACAAAAAGTTATCAAATTTTTTTGGCTTGACTCTCTTAAATTCCCCAGTGGAGTCGCCAAGCTGTCGAAACCATTTTTTAAAAGATTTTTCGAAAAACGCGGATCGACTTTTGAAAAACGAAAACGGGAGTCGCCACCAACCTTTTTTAGGTGTGATTGGATCACCTTATAAAACGTTTTGGTCTACGAAAATTAAAAAAATAGGTTCGGGAGTCGGTTACGTACGAGGAAGGATTAGCACCCTCGCAACGCCCAAAATTGGTACCAAATTGAATAGTTTTCTGTCTTAATGTCAAAAATTTGAAAGGATTTAAAAATAGGATCCCTTTTTAAAACCGAAATTATTTAAGTTGAAAAATCGAGATTCCTTAGCTCAGAAAGAATACAAACATCACATCCAGCATGATAGGACATGATATTCTTAAACTTTCATAACTGAAATCATCTCGTGATTTACAAAATCTATTTAGAACGATACTTTAGACATTTAGACAAACGGGAAATCGCAACCCAGCATGTTAGGGCACTATTTCCCGAATTCCTAAATACGAAAAATATTGCCTCATTTTAGAAAAAAAAAATTCCTTTTGAATTAAAAGAGATATGATTTTTTTTTTTTGAAAATAATGATGGGTTTAATACATTACTAAGAATCAATATAAATTAACCTACATAATACTTACTTTAACATTCTATGCATATATAATATAAAGGATGATAAATAATAGTATAAATTACACAATATACATTATCATTTTATGTATTGTCATAGATAAGGTAAATATACATGCATTGTCATTACATGCAAAATACAACATGAACTTAATGGTATAAATTGTATAACATATATATAACAACATTTCATGCAAATGTACCTTAAATTAACATAAATGATTAATTTTCATGCAAATATGTAAAAATCAATAACAAATATTATATGAAAATTTAACCTACTAAACAATATCAAAATAAAAAACAAAAATAAATAAACCAATTAAAATGTATAAAATATAAATCACATAAAAATAAGATATTTAGAAACATATTGAATAATATAAGAATAATAAAAGAAAATCTTTTTTTTAAAAAAAAATGATATATATACATATATAGGTTATACTATAGGGTATAATAACTATAAAAAAATGTACTAAATATTGATATTACATTTATTTATAAAAATTTTAAGAATTTATATAATTAATAAGTGATAAAATAATATATATTTTATAATAAAATAAGGGTAACATAAGGAAATATGGTAAAATATATAGCGTATAACATAATTTACAAATAAAATATATAATAATATAAATCATATAATAAATAATATAAAAATATATATAATAAAATGTATAGAATATAATATATATATATATAAGAAAGAAAGGTATTATAATGAATAATATATAAAAATATAATATGTAATAAAAATATATAGATAAAATATAATGAAATATAATATAATAATGAATATAGAAAATAATAATAATATAACAAGTATTTTACATATAAAAATATAGTAAAATAAATAATATATGATAAAAATATATAACATATAATAAAAACAGAATAAATAATATATATATATAATAAAAATATATGATAAAAATTTAAAAAAATGTAATAATAAAATGATATGTACTATTTTATAACTAATATTTAAAAAAAGTATTTAAAATAAAAAGGATTAAAATTGAATTTAATTGAAGAATTTGGGGTTAATTACAAAATAATAAAAAATTTTGGACCTGATTAAAATGCGCACTGAAAATCGAGGGACTCATTGGGTAATTCGACCCTAATCCCAAAACGACGTCGTTCTCTAGAACTGATTTTAATGACCTTTAGGACTAAATTAAGTTAAATATGAGAGGTCATTAAAGAAGCTTATAGATGATGATCAGTTATATAACTAATGTTAAGGAAGTGTAATCGTAGCTATCTTTATCAAAATTTTATTTTTCCCAAAATCATTGTCTCCTATTAATTTCTAAAACCCTATTTTCCTTTTCTCATTCTTGCTTTCTCTAATTGTTTGTCATTTACTCTACCTGAGAGACTTTCTCACATCCTTTCAAATTTAAATCAACCCCACAAGGTAAACTTCTATTCTTCGCTTGCTATTCTCTTTACTTTAGGTATATTTGACAACCATGGTTAGGGTTAGAGGGGTGTTAGGAGGGAGGGTAAGGGACCATGTGTGTCGAGATCCACAAGGCCATAAAGTTAATTCGGGCTCTGGAGGTAACGATGAACAAAGGAATTGAAATGTTAGTGTTTCGGCAAAAGCAGTCACTTATGATGGCCAGTCAATAGAGGAGGAAATAATGCGACACTTGGTGGCTTGAGGAATCTATTTCCAAATTTTGCCTACAATTTTTAGGTCGTTGGGGGAGAGACATGACTGAGCGACACCGAAGGAGGCTTCTTGTTCCTTGTCTATTTATTAGAAGTCGATTTCCATCTCCTTTTACATCCATTCTTCTCCTTCGTACTCAACGAGTACGGAATTGCATGCAACTCATCGATCTATCCTGGTACACGTTGGTGGCCTACTTCATCTATTGTTGCATTTGAGGGGAGCCACTTAACCTAGAATAGTTATTCACAGATACTATTCATTGGGGATACATACACACTTGGCAGATACTCACGCGGATTTGAATACCCTCAAGTTGCTAATAAACTCATATTCTTGTTCAATAGCCTTCAAGCTTACACCGATAATGAACTATACAGATCCTTCAGATGATTTCCACGTAACTTTATTACAGATCTCTAGATGCTCAGAAATAAAATGACTTAGATTCCATAATATTTCAAAAAAAGTCATAAAGTTGTTTAGATATAACAGATATCAAATAACTCAAATTTGACCTTACATGGTACAGATAAATTTAGAATAATGGATACTTTTCTCATTCATAACTACAAATACGCCTAAATTCAAAGCTAACAGGTTATCATGGCGAATACCCTTTTCTAAACATACAGTTACACACTTCTTCTCAAGAAATTCCCTCAAGACTTACTCAAATACATCACAGATTGTATTCAACTACCTTAGCTTCAAATGTATCATAACCTTATCATAGTCGTACGAAGTAATTAAAATTTATCAAGAACTTACCATAAGAGCAGACAGTCATTTTTCACCAGGCAGACTTAACAGAATACGCCACAAGGGCCAAATAGAATACGACACCAAAGCATCTCAAGGATTCACATGTTTACTATCTCGACGGACTTTCACATGAGGTGTCATGAGTTTTTCCCTCATAGACTTATACATAAATTTCATGTATCGTGATCTGCCAATTCAATCTATACCATATCAAAGGTTACACTATGAACATACATACAAATATATCTTGTCATGGGTCTCAACCACATGGTCTTACTCACAGTCATGTATCATGATCTGCTAGTCTAGTCTTCATCTTACTAAAGGCTACACCATGAGTGTTTTCATATCATACTAAGATGCCATGGGTCTCAACCTCATGGTCTTACACTTGATTTCATATCATGATTTGCTAATATGGTTAGCAATATAACTACCATGCTAGAGGCTTCACAGAGGGACATTGCTCAACATTTACTTACTCAGAATTGTTCGCATTCTTGACTGATTTATACTTTACGTATATCAAAGTTTACCTGCATGCTTACCAATCAACATTCTTTTCAACATAACTTTATACATATAACACATCCTTCATCTTTACTTTACTCATACATTTACTGATTATTATAGATATCATAATCCTTTATATATATACTTCTACTTGAATAGTCCATATATAAGAGTCAAGATAGAGACTCACTTGATACTCATCCACTGTAGTTTAGAGTTCCAGGCTCAGACATCCTTCATAACTAGCAGCAACAACTACTTAAAAAACATAAGATTACCATTAAAACTTTATTACATACAAATTACTATCATCTCAATCACTGATAACCCCCATGCAAAGCCTGTACTTACAACTTACTGTTCATACTCCTCTTTTAGACGTACTCTTTCAAAAACTTAACATGAAAAGCTGTAATACTTACCAAGAAATGGAACAATCGCTGATAAATAAAAAAATCTTAGCTTTCAGCTCAAAGAGAAAAGATCATATTTAGATTTAAAAAAGGAAGTATTGAAGGAAGAATAAATTCCTCCAAATCCTTCTCACCCATATATATAACTCACTTAACTTTTGGAACTTAACAAGTGTAGCTTGAATCCATAATTTGTCTCTCTTAATGGCCTACCGATTCTGAGAGAAACATAAATTAGAATCTTGAAATAATGATATTTGACCATTCAATCTTGTTGGTCCCTAACCAAGTCACTTTACAACCCAACTAGTACAGTGCTTTAGATAAACAAGGTACACTATACTTTAGGTAATAACTTATACATTAGTTACCTTTATAATTTAACAAGATATTTCTCCTTACATAATATAATAACCTAAAACAAAGTCTTCACGTACTGCTACGACGGTTACTATATGCCCATTCGTATTCGCCAAAAGAAGTAATCTGGTAGATTACATCTCGCTAAATAGATTATTTGAATACAACACACCTTAACTTGAACCTACCAGATTTGGGATGTAATAGGGAAACTGTTGCCAGCGAGAAAGGGCTAGCAGTGTGGTCGCAATAGGCCATGGGTAGAAATGTCCCAAGGTACTAAAGAAAGTGGCAGTGGAAGATTGGTCTATCGCATAAGAGAAGAGGAATCTACCGCACTTGTAGGAGAAATTGCTGTATCCTCCATTCATGTGGTCTTTGAGTCTCCAACGGTTCTCATGGACCTGCCTACCTCTAACACTAAATCTCCTCTAGTGGAGCTAGGCTTTGGTACTATCCGCACCATCTCGCATACTTCCCCTCTTGGCTCATTACGTCTGACTTCTCCCACTAGTGAGGTAAACACCTTTTTCCTTTGGAGGGATCATCTTAGTGCTGGGAAATATCCTTTCTCCCCATACACAGTTAGGCAAAAGTGGGAGAAAGACTTGCCCTAAGAGTTAAAAGAGTGTGCCTACCCCTCTTCTTCCTCGTCCAGTACTAGAAGACCCTTCCTAATAGAGTTAATGGGCACCTTCAAGATTATGGTGGTGAAGTGTGAACTCACTGGTTGGGGCTTTTAGGAAATTTGTGAGGAGGATAAGGCCAAGTGAGCGAAATTTGAAAAAGTCACGAACTTAAGTAGAGAAGCCCTTAATAGACTCCATGAGCTGTATGCTAAAACTGAACGTCGAAATAAGGAGCTTTCTAATTCAGTCTTTACATAGGAGGCTAAAAGGATAACATGGGAGGCTAAATAGAAGAAATTGGAGGAAAAGGTCAACCAATCGGAAGCTGAGAAAGAATCATGGGAGGAGTAGATGAGGGCCAAGGAAGAGAAACATTGTGCTGTAGTGGAGTAACTACAGAAAAAGAGCAACGAGGCCTTGGAAAACTATAAGGTAGAAACCACAACCAAAATGAAGAAATATCTGCCTAAACTAAAATCGAACATCCTACTACACGGCCAAACTACTATAGGGCCCTTTAATATTTGACATGTAAACTTTGAATACATGTACAAGCTTACCAATGCTAATCTTGGCTTCGATGTTCTTTTTCCCTTGGTGGAATGTGCATCATCATGGTGCACTCTTGACAACAACGCCATAACACAACTTGCAAATTGGCACATTTTATACATTGACATAGTTTTCCATTTTCATCATTAGTGCATTAGTATACTTTGTAGGTTGATACCACTTACTAGAATGACGAAAATGTAAAAATGTACACAATCGTTAACAAGTAATAAAGTGACAAGAATATCGAGTTATCATACCTACAAGGACTGTGAAAGAAAATATTTATGAAATGTAAAAATTGAACAAAATGGTGAGGAAAAATATGTTGATTTGAAAGAGGTGATATAAAAACTAGTAATTAACTAAGTGATTATCTAAAAAAATAAAATTAAAAATTTCAATGCACGATTTCTAAAAATGAATTTAATCAATATGACATAAATGTGATAGATCAATTTTATTCTTTAGCTTAGAATTATTAAAACTATGTTTGTGTTGTTACAAATAAATTCACGACAACTTTGGTACCTTGTTGACTAATGCACATACTTACTTACTAAACTCATTAATCTCTTGAACATATCTCTATATCAGTTCAAAAAATTAATCAATTTTTTTAAGTTTAAGATTAAGTAAGGTAATAATATATCTCTATATTGAAACAATTGGATCACAATAATCTTACAAGTTATGTAAGGCTAATTTATTGTTTAATACCATCACTAATTTAACCCTCAACTACCTTAGAAGATTAAACATGCACCAATTAAATTTTGTGTCAATTACAATTTCAGTCCGTTTAATAATTAATTCAATTATTACCTTACAATTAAAATGCAAGCATAATGTAAGCATGGTTTTATTTAATTGAACAATTTACTAAGACCTAATATCGACACAAACACATTTTTAACAATCTAAGTGGGCAGAATGCAATTAATCTAACACGAAAGAAAAAATTTAAGTCATTTTAATTAATTCAACAACAACACAAAAAAATTCATATTCATGATCACAACGTAAACAGGAAAAAATAAAGAGAAGGGAACTAGAAAGCAAGTCCTGATGTTTCTTTGAAGCTAGACTGGTGTGTTCCTCTTCTTCTCTACTTGTTCTATCAATCCAAGACCTTCATGAAAACTTGAATGCTCCTACTCCAAGAAGTGTGCTAGGTCTTTTTCAAGAGGGGAAATTGGAAAGGGAAGGAAGACAAAGAAAATAGGAAAACAAGAAAAGGAATGGAAGAGAGAAAAAGGAGAATGATGTGTGAAGTGAGGGATGAAAATTGAGGAAGTGAAGGGGGCTTTTTATAGAGGGAGATGGTAGCTAAAATTAGCTAAAAATAGAAGCCATTCCCCCTTCCCATGGCCAGCCATGCTAAGTGGAAGGAATGATTGACTTAATTTTGCTATTTTTAGCTTGTGGTTAAAGATAGAAGGCATGAAAAGGGGAGGGGCTTTGAATGGCATTTAGGAGAAGTTCAAGGGATGATTCGTAAGTGCAAAAATAAGCTGATTGGGTCAAATATATGGGAAAATTTGGGCTGCTCTTTTGGGCTTGTCCATCCTCCCTATTTACTTGCTCAGTTCAGGTCATTTCCTCTACTTTAAGTTGCCCTTTTTTCTGATAAAAATCAAATCGGACCAATTGATTTGAGAAAGTAAAAAAACTTAAATTTAAGTCCTCCATGGATGTTAATTTATCATCTTGTGCTCCTAAGGTGCCTCATAAATTAATTCGTCCAAGGTGACTACCGAGCTAATTTTTCATCATTTGTGCAAAACTGTCAAAAATAGATCAAATTGTGCAGATTTATTATAAAAATAATTAAAATTGAATATGTTTCATAAATTGAGTGCTACTTAATTATTTTGTAATTTAATTATAAAATTTGACAAAAAAATACTTAGAAACTGCATGAATTAGTGCTCAAAAGGTGCTGAAAAAGTCTATATATTCTTGTGTTTCCACTTACGCATATGTATTGATTTCATACATATGGATTCATGTATGCAGGTTCCTACCTGTGGGTCCTTAATTAGTGGACACACTTCCATGGTCTCACACTCATGGACTCACATGTGTGGATTCATGCATACGAACTCATTTGTGGGATAATATCTTGGCGAACTTAGACTTGAGGATTCATACTCGTTGGTTAGTTCTTACAGACTCTTGCTTGAAGAATAGTTCCTGTGGACTCTTGCTTGAAGAATAGTCCATATGGATTCTTACTTTAAAGATCGTCCATGTGGATTCTTACTTGAAAGATCGTCCATATGGAATTTTACTTGAAAGATAGCCCATGCTGACTCTTACTTGAAAAATAGTCCATTCAGAATCTTACTTGAAAGATAGTTCATACGGACTCTTACTTGAAAGATAGTCAATGCAGACTCAAACGTGTAGATTCAGTGAACAGATAGTCCTATGGATTTATATATGATGGAATCCAGCATATAGCCTTAGCATGGGAGCTTGAGGACAAGTCCAACAGATGGTCTTTGATTGAAACATAAGGACAAGTGCAATAAACTATCTTAGCTTGCATATGCCCATGGCTATGGGATTTGAATACATACATGAGGCTTGGAGCCTTAGATTCTATAATGTCTCATTCTTGAGAAGAACCCTCGTAAGGTCATAACATACCTGTGTGCATATATCTCCGTACAGTCTAATCGAGCCTTCGCAAAGGCAGATAATATGTGGCACAAAGTACACAACATTATATGTCCTTATTTATTCATCCATCATCACATCCTTCCATACACTGCATATCATTCATTTTTACCAAAATAACTCATAGCAAGCATTCATCAATAATACATAATCTACAGTACTTTTCCTAGTAACAACTTTTTAATACAACAACCTTATACTTACAACCGACATAGTTTTTACACACTAACTTGACATGCTTTAAAATTTCAACAGAAATCTAAGCAAAACAACAGATATGCTGTAACACCCCGTACTCGACCCAATTGCCGGATCCAGACTACAGAGTGCTACCCACTAGACTTGAAACCATTAACACATTATTTATTTAAGGTCTATTGATCGTGGTGGTTCGTGATAAGTTTTAATAAATTTATATGTGACCTCTCTTGAAGACTAACAATTATCACGACGAAGGCAAGTGTACCTATCGAACAGTAGTATAGTTTTAGCAAGACCGGGATGTCGAACCCAAAGGAACTAAAAGTACTAGTATTAACTATTTTCTTATTATCTAGCCTAAAAATAAAGGGTTTGTTTTATATAAACTAATTAACTAACTAAGAATTCACAGAAAGAAAATTAGGGATAATACTTTTGGAAAATTCAATTGATTAAGACAATACCTAAGGAAAAATCCACCTAGACTTCACTTGTTATTTGACTCTGAATCTAACAATTTATTCATTCGACTTGTTCCGTAGAAATCCCTAAGTTATATTATTATCTCTCTCGAGACTAACAACGTCTAACCCTAGGTTGATTAATTGAAATCTCTTTCTAATTAACACCCCTAGTGTTGCATTAACTCGATCTATGGATTCCCTTATTAGGTTTCACCCTAATCCGGCAAAAACTTGTCACCCTATCTCTAGGCGTGCAATAAACTCCGCTTAATTATGACAAATTTACTCTTAGACAGGGACTTTTGCTCCTCTAAATAAGTGCATCAACTTGAATCAATATCCTGAAATGTCGAAGCAAGAATTAAGAACACATAATTAAGAACAAGTCAAATATTTATCATACAATTCAAAAAATAATAACAAGATTCGTCTTAGGTTTTATTCCCCTTAGGTATTTAGGGGGTTTAGTTCATAATTATAAAAGACAACATCTTAGAAGAATATTGAATACAAAACATAAAGAAAACCCAAAACTCCTGAAGGGAAATTGAAGAGAGATCTTCAGTCTTGAAGGAGAATCTGGCTTCTGAGATGGATCAATCGGCTCTCTTCGAGTAATTCCTCACTTCCTATTCCGCGTCCCCCCTTTTCCTCCTCTTTTAGGGTGTTAATATAAGCTTTAGAATGCCTTAGAACCCTCCTAGGTGACCTTTTTCGAATAGAATTCGTCTTGGGACCCGACAGGGACACGCCCGTGTTTGATTACTCCAAATCGTGTTAGAGTCTGTTGAATAAACACGGCCATGTGGTCTACCCATGTAAGTCGTGGTTGATTTTACTAAAAGGGAACGAGCGTGTGGTTTACCCGTGTGAGGAAGTCCGGGCCATGTTTGAGTATGTAAATTAGGCATGGCCGTGTGGTCTACCCGTGTGAGGAAGTCTAGGCCGTGTTGATTTCCCATGTTGACCCATTTTCTCCGTTTTCAGCCCATTTCTCGCTCTTTTTACTCTCTTATACTCACCTACGTATAAAACATGAAATTAAAGGATTAGAAGCATCGAATTCACCAAATTTAAGGAGAAATCATCCATAATTGTGCTAAACATAGGATAAAAATATGTATAATTTACGGTTTATCATCTATATATTTAATAAGTCTCAATTTTGTACTTAATGTAGTTAGAATCATAACCAAATTGCCTAAAATTCTAACCATATATGTTTGGTTTTCATAAAATGTAGTATAAATAGAATACAAACTACTTGGATAATCACACGATGTGTATGAATTTACTTCCAGTTATAAGACTTAATTCTAAAATACAAAATATTTTATGGGAAATCATCAACATGCTAACAATAGACCTAAGTTGAAAAATAGCGTTCTAGGTACGACTAAATACTGATTTAACTAAGGCATGAGGTTCCACCTCAAGGTCATCCCACTGTATACATGTTGCATCCAAGTGATAATTCTATCTTCGCTCGATTGATTTTGGCTTGGTTCCAACTCGTACTCTCAATCTCTCTTCCTTACCTACAACAGATAATAACACGAAGGTAAGTTCTAAAGAACTTCGTTAACTTTTGTTCCTTTTTTTTCACAACATGAATATGTTAAGATTCATTTGTGAATTATCTATAGTAGGACAATTCGATCATCTATTTGGCGTAATATCCACCTCACACAAATTTTTTTACTTTTATATGGCACGTCACCCTCAACTGTTTGCTACCTGCTTGGTTCCAACAGCTTATAAGCAGATATTTCATTCACGACTATAAGCAGCCTGACACAATTATAGTTGTGTCAATGACAAAGATTCACCTATGGATTATTCATGTAGATTATTTCATTATTAGTAGTCTGCATGGCTTATTGTGCATCTAATTCACTATCCTCACGATTACATAATTCGACATGGTGTATAGTCCCTGTTGTAGATAATTATTAGCAGTGTTCCAATAGACTCTGATTCATATTATCGTCCTTATGGTCCTTGTGGATTTATGCCCTTTGGACATACCGGCGGATTCATATAGAAGATCTCACTATAAACTAATGAAACAAGTTTACTCAACTTAATAAAGTGGACAGATTTGACAGTCCGTCACACTCTATCTCTACTTTGAAAGATAGCTAACCCATTCTTAGTGGTATTCTTCTTTAAATCAACTAGTCGTAACTGTTTGGCATATCCTTCATTTAATTCTTGCATAACATTTAGCTTACTCATAGCAACTGATTACACAATAACGATTGTGTTCTTCACGGACTCATATAGGCGGATCCGTTTGTTGCGGAATCCTTTTTGTACTATTGCTCAAACGAGTCTCCATTATAAGATTGTCCAGACGGACTTCCTATTCAAAATCGTCATGGCTGAATTTCTACTAAAGATAGTTCTGACGGACCTCCCCCATTAGATAGTTCTTGCAGAAATCTCATAAAAGATAGTCCTTAGACTTCCTACTTAAGATAGTCCATGCAGACTTCCCGTATAGGATAGTCCTTGCGGACTTCTCACATTAGATAGTCATTGTAGACTTTTCGCATAAGATAGTCCTTATAGACTTCCCACATTTTCGGGCTTCTATTCGTCCCACTAAGGGCTCTCATACATCCCTCGAGGGACTAGCAAATGTTTCATAGAATGGCTCTTATCTGTCCCACAAAAAGGGCTCTCATATACGGGCATCCATCGAGTCTTCGTATCACTTATCTCCTTTTTTAGCTCAGCCCAATCGAACCTCCCTCAAAGCCACATAAATATAATGCGTATGCAATTCCCGTATAGGACCATCTGAACCTCCTCAAAGCTACATACATAACTAGGTGCATATCAAACATACGTTCCACCAATAAAGGTTATGAATCATATGACAAATAACACACAAATTCCATTAATATATCATAAACATAATTATTACCAACTAGTCATATCACTTTAATACGAAATAATGCATTACGCCAAATAAATCGTTCACTCAACATAGTTAGTGACTGCTTATAAACGTGTTATTGTTTATAATTAAATATAATACCAAAAATATAAGAGATAAGAACAATGGTATACGCAAATGCACGGGTCAAATTGTAATATTGTAACACCCCTAACTCGTCTTCGTCGTCAGATTAGGGTTATGAAGTGTTACGGGTCATATCATAACAATTTACATCATTAAACCATTCATTTAATAAATTTAATAACCATACTCGAATTACATTTCATTTATATCAAAAACACATTTACGGCCTTAAATCAAGCTTATGATGCCCTAAAAATGGTTTGGGAACAATTTGGGACTAATTTGAATCAAAATAGAAAAATATGTAAAAAAATTTGAAAACTTAGGAAACAAGGGTCACACAGTCGTGTCACTAGGCCATGTAACTCTCTGAGACTATGAAGAATCTTGTACTTAAAATTAAAATGACACAAAATTGTGTGAAAAGGCAATGTGTGGCACACGGTCGTGCGACAACCCGTGTCCCAGGCTATATGCACCTAAAATTGAGTCTAAAACAAGACAAATTTCACACATCACTTGGGTACCAAGCCAAACCTAAAACCAAACCTTAAATACCTTAAAAACACTTTCAAATAAGTTTAAAACATGTCACAACATACAACCTAAGTACTAATTCGACATGATCTTTATCACACATTACCAAAAGGACCAAACTTATATACATGTATAAATACTAACTTGCACGAAAGTTTATTTACAATTAAAGTGCTAAAACATACCCACACGTTTACAAAATAAAAATCTTATTTACAAGCCACGATTAACCATAATTCAAGACTTCAAATTCTACCGATTTGAGCTCCAACGATCTGGCTAACACGATCCAAAATTTCAAAATCTAAAGAGAAATAATAACAAAAGTAAGTATGTGAAATACTTAGTAAGCTTCTACAAATCAGTACATTAATTTGTCAAACTCATTTAATAGCTATTTGCACATAGTAAATCAAACCTTGACCTTATTACAACATAATTAAATGATTCCAAGTCAGTAACATTTAAACATATGAATATTCAGAATTCAGAATTCATTTATTTCATTGAAACAGTTTCATATCAATTAACCTTTATTCTTCCGATGGATCTTTGTAGAAGTATTCAATACATAAGTCTAGAAACAAATAGTGCTCGTAAGAGCTAATCAGATACATAATAAATGTGTTAGGTTACCCGTCCGGGCTAATCCAATGACAACAAAGAAAAAAATAGCCAGGCCAGAGCTATGTATATGTGTAAGATTACCAATTCAGGCTAAACCTTTAAAACGACAACGGATTACCAACCCAGGTTGAATCCGAGTCACATGTATAGCAGGAGCTTGGTCTAGAATAGAAATTTAGTCAGAAATCCCATGTATGAAACTTTTACTCAATCCATCAAAACCATTTTAGAATTTCAGTGTCTTTCACATATACCAATTTTGTTTCATCAATTTTAAAAATATATAAATATCAATAACAACATTTAATGATGAATTATAACCAAAGATAATTGCAGGAATTTACCAACATCATAAACTTACATTCATTTAAACATCATCAGTCGACATTTAGACTGACATCATTTTCGAACAACATTATGATACACACAGTGAATTGTACTAATTTGCACGATTTTATCTTGTACAAACTAAACTGCTTAAACATCTATTCCAATAAACAATTAATTATAATAAATGAAATAATTAACCACCATTCAAATATCACCAATTTCACCCCATTCAAACAACTTAAATAAGCCTTAACACCATTTAAACAACAATAATTATTCACTTCTTGGACAAATTTATTTGATATCAAATAATATTTTAAAAGTCATTATTTACCATTTGAACAACTTAAATTCAAAAATAAATCGTCATTTAACATCAGTAATTTATAATCCCCTTTTTGAATAGCTTATTTCCAGTAATAAATAACAAATGATAGCAACAATCAATCCTTAAATGAAACAAGCATTGAAGCTAAGCCGAATGTCATGAATGTGTCTTATTTTGGATTGCATTGCAACCTCAATTGAAACATGTATTTTATAGCACCAAAATGACATGATAATGTCCTAAAATGGACAGCATTAAACTTCAATTAAAACATGAATTAATTTCAACCAAATGAGATGGAATTATCTAGCTTTGGACAGCAATTAACTTCAAATAAAAACATGATTTTAATCCAATCACTACAGCAAAACAGGTTTTTAGCGGCGTTTTTTGGGCCTATTAGCGCCGCTAAAACTATTTGCGGCGCTTTTACAAACGCCGCAAAAAACGCCACTAAAGACAACGCCGCTAACATTTTGTGGCGTTAGCGTTGCTTTTACCAAAAACGCCGCTAAAGGTCATGACCTTTAGCGGCGCTTTCCCACAAACGTCGTTAAAGGTCACAACCTTTAGCGGCGCTTTTCCCATAAACGCCGTTAAAGGTCACGACTTTTAGCGGTGCTTTTCCCACAAACGCCGCTAAAGGTCACCACCTTTTGTGGCGCTTTTCCCACAAACGCCACTAAAAATTATGACCTTTTAAAAAATTATTTTATTTTAATTAAATAATATTTATTTCTATGTTAAATATTATATTATATTTAATTTTTGAAATTTGAACTTTGAACTATATACTTTTAAGGATAAATAAAAAATATTAATTAAATTAAAATTTCCATTAAAATTTAAACTTCAAAACTAAATATAAAAATTAATGAATTTAAATTTAATACATAAACATTGATTAAATATGTAATTTAATACATAAAAAAAACACACACACACAGTCAGTCAGACACACAAAGTATTACAATTTCTAAAACAAAATTCATCCTGATGAGAAAAGAATGCCAAATCATCATCACCTCCCATTAATCAAAGGAAAAAGATAAAAAAAAAAGAAAGAGAGGAAACAATAAACAACAGAGGGCTGGTTCAAGCTTAGATGAAGCCAAAGTATTGCAATGCCTGCATATAACTTAGAGAAGTCCTTTGATGCTTTCAATTCAACCGCCAGAGAATCCAAAACACCGGAACAGAAAGCCAAAGTATGCACCTGTGAGCCAAAGTCAGGCCAATAAGGAAATCACTTATACGACCCTCAAAGCCACATATGTCAAAGCACATTATCTGATCTCTTTGAATTATGATATGGAAAGATAATTTTTTAATAATGCCACCATAATGGAAGAATTAGAATTTGTTTCGACAAAATTCATTGATCATGTTATTAATCATGTGCCTTTGCATGTACAGGCATTGCATCTAAAACCTACATAGTTTAAATAAAAAATATCACCAAATCCATGGCCTATCCTCAAACAATCTATTATTTAGATACGTAAACAAGTCAAACAGAAAGCGACTCATGGCAAAGCATTTTCCCCGATCCACTATGTTAGTTGTTTTTATCTTTATTTCTTCCCCGAGTTCAACTTTAAACCTCAAAATATCTAAATATATTGATGCTCGAATGCTTAATATTGCGGACAAGCAACACAATAGTCTAATACTTGGTTTATCTACTATGAAAAATACTAAATTATAAGTTACATAGAGAACAATTTCAATTATTTTCACTTGTAAAGTACCAAAAGAGTTGAACAACCTGCCTAAATTTCATCTATTAAGGTGGAAAACCTCGACATACACAAAAGCCTCTCTCACCCTTTTTGAAATAAATAACCAGCAACTACTATGAATCTTATAGCAAAAATATATATAATAACAAGTATCTTACCTCTGCAACAAAAGGCCATAATTTGCTCAATTGCTTCTTCAACCATTTTGCCTAAAAGGACAACATAGTGTAAGAAAGTAAGCAATTACACTGCATAAAATCTTAACACAAAAATGGAAACACCTTTTTCTATACCTAACACATGCAAATGTATCTAGTCTTTGAGATGCATATTTTATGCCTTGTCGCATAATGCTCTGACCTAAACAAGATAACATGAAAACAGAGTTACAACCAATTATAACCCAGATGAAACAGGGAAGAAAAATGAGGACTTCTATTGATCAACCTGAGAACAAAAAAATACAAGTAAAACATAGAAAAGTCTTGCAGCAAACACACAAAATTTCTCATGCAAATACACCAAGTTCTTTCAAAATCAACTACATCAAATAAATCAAAAGAATATATAAATGTTTTAAATGGAAGAGAGAAAAAAGCTGATTTTTTTCATTAATTATAACTAAAAATTCACACGGCGATAAAAACTAATGCTATTGGAATAATATCTTAAAACAAATTCAATTCAAAATCGTTTTGGTATTCATTTCACAGCCAAATATAGCCTAGTCTATTAAAATAATTATACAATCAAATTAAGTGCTCAAAATTTCCATACTTTCTTGAGAAACAAACAGATCGTGAAAAAAAAGTACTACCGCTTTGCTCCGAAAGTGGCTTACATTGTCATCAGCTGCAAGATCTATTCATCGAGATCGAGGGCTGAGTCTGTTGGTGCACCCATTTTTGATAATTAAGTAGCAAGAATAGAATTGATAAAGAAATGGAGAGACCATTAAGGCTGGTGGTACAAATTTAGCACAAAGGCCGAAAAGGTAAAATAGGAATCTAGAATATCTTTTATCCTTCGAAACCAAATAATGAAATTACATGACAAATGCCTTACTGGTATTTTAACTATAATTAGTACAATTTTTATATTAATGGATTAAAAGTTTAAAGTTGTGATTAAATAGATTGCCAGGTTTAATATGTTCATTTTCTCTACAAAAAAAGTTTCAAATTAGTAATTATAATTTTGAGTGTTTAAAAATTTGTATAATCTATCAGATTTCTTAATTCAAAATTATCAATCATATTCAATATATTGAATCAATAAATTATTTGTGCGATGACTGTAGCCTTTTTTAAGATAATTTCTTCTATTTTCACATATTTTAAGAGTCATGAGTATTACCTTATAGTATTTTATTTGGCCACTATTTTTATTTTTTTAATTAAATAGAGAAGTGTTTATTAATTGTACATATGTATATTTTATAATAAAAAGATAATATGTCAGACTCCCCACTTGTTATCATTTTAATATTTACTGATTGTTTAACTAAATACATTATGATAATCGATGGGTAAAAAATGTTTATTAAATTATTATAATTTTATGAAAAATTTAATACTAAAAAATGTAATATAATAAAATTTGCTATTCAAGTGATGGAAATTAACTAATTAGATCTGCTATTAACTAATTAGATCAAGTGATCAGTGATAAAGTGATTCGAATATATTTTTGTATTGATGAGATATATTAACTAATTAGATCTGCTATTCAAGTGATGGAAATTAACCTCGCGATCAAAACGACCTTGCACGAGAAGTGCGGGGATCTAACAAATCTCTACGATTTGTAGCAAATTAAAAATATAACATCTTTATAGTATCAAACCCATCAAGCTCTATTAGTAGCTGATTCAAAGTAGTTTCCCGCTCCTGAGTGGCTGCATTATACATGTGGTCTGTTGTTTCCTTGAAAATCCCCTAACGTCTGATCAGATAGAAAGAAAGAGAGAAAATCATTTACATATGATCTTAAAGACAGCTATGTTTTTCTCCTCTCCACTAAATTCATCTATAGTTATCTTCCTACTCATAATTGCAATGATAATTGGCTCAGTAAAGGGCACCAATGTAGCCCATTCTCGTTGTCTTATAAAATACCATAAAAGATAACCAAGGCAACTATATTTCCATTTCCAATCACTTGAAATCAGATGCAAAATATTAATGCTTAGTTGCAAACTATATCTGCTAAAGCATTCGCCTTCAGATGTCAACAAATGGTGTGGTTTCAACAAATTCTTGCATTAAAAAAAGAAGGGATAGGAGTAGCAACCAGATTATCATACCTAGTTGCTAAAGCATCAATTTCATCAATGAATATAACTGACGGTTTATTTACCTGAAAAAGATAAGAATTTCTCAACAAATTACACAAAGTACATAGCACAACCAAGTATTTGTAAATAAAATAAAAGGAATCTGTACTTATAACATAAAAAACAATAACACAGAAAATATAGCAAGCTGATTTATAGGTGGCCCAGGCATCTGCAACATTTTATATGTTCCCTAATTATTATCATATGCCCAACAATTAATAGCTACATGCTGCCTTAGCAATCAAATATAAGAAACTTATAGCATTATCACCTTGGCTCTCTTAAACAGATCCTTGATACGAGCAGAACCAACACCGACTAAAACTTCCACAAATTCTTTGTATTAAGTTACTAATTCTTTGTATAATAAAATTAGAGGTGATCTAAAAGGCATAGAAAAACAAATGTAAAATTTCTTTTTATTAAGTCACTTAGTCCCATATTCCAATAAATACATCCATCCATGACAAAGAAACAAGAAACTGACCTGTAAAGGAAGCATTGCTCAGTCCTGCATTAATTAAAGATAGAACCAAAAAATTAGCTTAATTCTGCTGGGCAAAATTGCCAAAGATCACATGTAATTCCTGTTTTAAGTAAAGTCGAAGCCTTAAGGGCTGGTACAAGTTACTAATATCACATGTAATTCCAGTTCATGGCTGTTATAATGGTATTGTACAAGTCAAAAATAACTTTGCTCATGTAATGATGAAAATGCCCCATCCAAGTTCAATTAGTTGCTACCAAACTCAAAAGAGCTCATATGGCTATTACAATACATATATATAGAGAAAGAGCAAGTTCTACCTTCTAAAACAGGAAAAGAACAACGAACTCACAATCTAATTTAAGAACCCACTTCCCGTTTGAAATGGCCATGAGAACTTTAAGTGTCCCAGTGCATGCACCATTCTCATCTGTAAAGGCAATCACATGAGTGACATCCGTCCTCCAAAACTTGGATACAGTTACACTAATCATTTTTGCAAACTTGACCAGAAGAAACTGCAATAAAATAAAACAATAAATAACTAAATAAATACCACATGAGAGTAAATTGCTGTGAAAAGAAAAGCCCATTAAGGGTATTCTATAAAGAATTTCCAAACTAGATTTTGCGTATCCATTTCATCAATCATGAAACTTTTAACACAAAAAAGAATCCATTAATGAGAAATTTCAGTGCTTGCAAAAATATCATCAGTATACGAGTTTATCTTTCAGCACAATAAAACACATACGCAAAGGCAATATATATGAAACGGAAACCATAAAGGAGGAGATGAGATCGAGCCAGATCTGGGAATACCTTCAGGGATTGTAAGAAGTGGCTGAAAAGAGAAATCGCAAAGGCAAGGTGGGCAAGTGTTGGAAGTGTGGCTGATGGCTAAATCCTTCCATGAAATGCCAATACAGAGGTGGACCCACTATGTAGCCAAATAAATAGAGGCCCAATAGATACAACCCCACCTTCAACGTCGCCGTCTGGTTCACTGCCATCTCTTCTATCTCAGAGTCTAACTGGAAACCAAATCAAGACTGAAGCAATTTGATGCAGTAGTCGGCAAAATGTCAAATCCTAACCATGCCAACGAGAGGAGGTTCTTGGTACGAGAAGAAAGAAACCATGAAAGCAAGAAGAGAGCAGCTACGAGATTGAATATATTCAAAGCTATGGTCGCATTCTGGAAAGATAATCTCACTCTCCATTTGCTTTGCTTCTAGCTTTATTGTTCAATTCAAGAGTTACTGCTATTGATGAGGGTGGTTGAGAAGAAGAAGAGCTTAAAGTAGCAAAAGCGGCGGAGAGAAACACCTAAAGGGTGTTTTGAGGATATCAATTTTATGGGGGAAATTAAGGGCTTCAGGGGGGAATTTGGGGATAAAACGGCGCCATTTTTTTTTAAGTAAAATGATTTTTTGTGGTGTTTTTATAAAAAAACGCCGCTATTGCTTATCTTTTGCGGCGTTTTTCATAAAAACGCCACTAATCTCCATTTTATATATATATATTTTTTTGTATTTCATTTTTATTTGTTATCAATGTTTTTATTTATTTATCAATGTTTTTTTTAATCTAATATTTAAATATATCAAATGGTTTAGATTAAATATTTTTGAAAATAAAAGCATTAATTGGTTGTATAAAATTTCATCATTTAACAAATCTCAAGTAAACCTTAAATCCTAAACCATTTAATATATATAAAGTTTATCTATTATCTCTTAAATAATTTAAACTATAATCATAATTTTAAGATATTAAAATTAAAATTATTTCTTTTACAATTATATAAGAAATTATTTAATATATAAATTAAAAAACACTAATTAATCTAAACCCTAAACTCTAAAATCCTAAAACATAAACCATTAACCATGAAACCCTAACCCTTAACCCCTAACCCTTAAACCTTAAACCCCAACCCTTAAACCATAATTCATAAACCTTAAAATAGTAACTCATAAACCTTAAACCATTAACCATATACCCTAAACCGTAAACCCTAAACTATAATGATAATTAATTCAATATTTTAAAATTAATAGTATCTCTTTTACAATTATATAAGAAAATATTTATCATATAAATTAAAAAACACTAATTAATCTAAACCCTAAACTCCTAATCCCTAAACCTTGAATCCTAAATCTTACAACATAAATCATTAACCCTAACCCTAACCCTAACCCTAACCCTTAACCCCTAACCCCTAAACCTTAAACCCCAACCCTTAAACCATAATCCCTAAACCCATAATCCATAAACCTTAAAATAGTAACTCATAAACCTTAAACCCTTAACCATATGCCCTAAACCGTAAACCGTAAACTATAATGATAATTAATTCAATATTTTAAAATTAATACTATCTCTTTTACAATTATATAAGAAAATATTTAACATATAAATTAAAAAGCAATCAGTCATATACCAAAAATCTTTAAAATTATTTTAAATGTTTTTTCATTTTAATTGAATTTGAATATTCAATTAAAAATAAATTGTATTTTAATATAAATAAACCAGTTAAATTATAAATAGATAGATGAAACATTTTTGCGGCGTTTTTTAAAAAGTGCCGCTAATACTTGATCTATAGCGGCGTTTTAAAAAAAAGCGCCGCTAAAGCCACTAAAAGCTTAATATAAAACGACAGCGTTTTGCAAAATTTTTTGCGGCGTTTCTCAAAAAATGCCGCTAAAGATCGGGCATTAGTGACACTTTCAAAAAAACAGCTAAAGGTATACTTATAGCGGCTTTTTTTGAAAAAGCACCGCTAATACTCAATCTATAGCGGCGTTTTTAGAAAAGCGCCGCTAAAGCCACTAAAAGCTCAATATAAAACGACGGCGTTGTGAAAAAATTTTTGCGGTGTTTTTCATTAGCAGCGTTTTTTAAAAAGCGCTGCTAATACTCGATATATAGTGGCGTTTTTCAAAAAGCACCACTAAGGCCATTGAAGCTCAATTAAAACGACGGTGTTGAGCATAAGTTTTGCGGTGTTTTTAAAAAATGCCACTAAAGGTGAACCTATAGCGGCGTTTTTTAAAAAGTGCCGCTAATGCTCGTTCTTTAGCGGCGTTTTTCTAAATGCGCCTCTAATGCTTGATCTATAGTGGCATTTTTAATTGAAACGCCGCTAAAAACGCCGGTAAAAACCTGCTTTGCTGTAGTGAATCGAATGACATGCATTTAACTTGTACAAAAATTTAAGTAGCAGCCAGAATTAAGAATATGAATAATCAATGGTGTCAAGGGTCGGTTTATTACCTTCATGCAAAATTTTATCATGTTTGTTAGTAAATTTAATGATAAAACTGAAAGTGTAAAGGTTTAAGTACCTTACGACAACAGCATGGAAATAATCAATTTAGGTCATAAGACAACAATAGAAATTCATATTTGAACAGCATAAATTTGCTCAAATTGGAACAATAAATCAGCAGCTATAATTCTTGTTTGAACAATATAAAAACACATAATTTTGGACATTAAGGCAGCAACAAAAATTCATATTTGCTCACCACAAAACACATGATTTTGGTCAATAAGCAGTAGCATCGAACTGGTAAGAACATAAAAACACACAAGCAAGCTGGAATTTTACAAGTATAAAGGATGTACGAACAACATTCCGAATGACACCACTCAAGTGGTTTTTCAAGTGACTTAGGTCCATTTAATTTGTCCAAGAACAACCTGTCGTTGCAATTAAAAAGAAAGGAATCATTACTTCACTTAATCAATGTCGGACCATGCTTGATCAAAATTAAACATTTAGTAAGCTTAAAAGGAATTTAAGAGAACTTACTTCATTAGTCTGACACTTAACTAACCATTTAACAAAGATTCTGCAGCATTTAATTTACTTTCATGTACAACTACCGGCATCATTAATGGCAACACTAAACATTCCTCAATTTATAGGTTGGGACATCATAAATCTACAACTAATTAGTCACATTTAACTAGGCACATTAATTGATAGTCAGGCAATTATTTGCAGCATTTAAATTAGCCTTCTCTAACCTTCACAAACTTCATAAACAATAGCAATGACACTCTTCATTTAACAGGTTTGAGAAATCAATTTCCAGCATTTATTATCTTCAATTTCATCATATTCAAACTATTTTAATACAAAATCAAATGGACAGTTTTTTTTCATGTAATATTTGGGCAGCAACAACCCAACTATTCATCTCATAAACTCAAGCGGAAAACTGATAATCATGCATGGGGTTTGCATGCTGTAACAACTTACTCAATAATCCAAAATCATCAAATTTCATTTCATTTCTCTTACCAGCCAAAAGAATAGCAACGTACCAGTCGAATCCCATTCCGAGCCTAGCCTTGTGCAAGCTCCTTCCCTTTCTTCCTACTACATTCTCCATTTCCCTTAGCAAGTTTCTTGAGGAAATCAGCCCCTAAAGCAAACATGCAATAAGCTATCCCCTCACCTCACCCTTCGAATGGTCAAAGAAATTCCAGCTGAAAAATTCTCTCCTCCCTTTTTTGTTTTATTATTATTATTATTATTATTATTATTATTATTATTATTATTATTATTCTTTTTTCATCCTCCTCTTTTCTTCCACTATCTGTTTTCTTTTTATTATTATACTTTATTTTTTTTTATATTTTTTTCTCCTTATCATTTTATAATATAACAAATATATATGTTATTTTTCCGTCCACTAAACCTCCTCCTTAATCTAAGTTTCCAATAAAAAATATATAGTAATTTTACTTTTACCATTTTACAAATTAGTTCCTGTACCTTAATTAATTTCTAATTCGATGAAATAATTTATCCAAATTTCAATTCACTTATAACATAACGCCATAAATATTTAATAAAAATACTTCTGTCTCAGTTTATGAAAATGGGATCTCAAAAACCGCATTTCCCGATACCATTGACTTTATGATTGTTACACTAGTACTTTCTTTTTTGTTTTTTGTTACACTAATACTTTACTTAACTATTAATTATAAAAATTATTAGATCAAACTTCAATATATTTTTATTCTAGCCTCATAAATATTAAATTTATGAACACAGTTTACGGAAATGACATTTCGGAACTAAAATTTTCGACACCACTGGAAATCAAATTGTTACAAATATAGTTTACTACAATGAAATACCTTGAAAGTATTCCGAGGATCGTACACAAGGGAGGATGGGATAAACTATGAAAACCTTTTTACAATAATAAGTCTAAGTAGTAGTAATTAATCTCTATATTACGATAAACCATAAAATAAGTTGAAGAGGTAAAAATAAATAAAGAACAAAAAGAAAAAAAATAAAGAAAAAATAAACAAATGAAATAATTCAATAAACCAATCAAGAAGATTAAATCACTTTAGGGTTTGTAACTAACTTCAGATTAGGGATTTAGGGTGGATTAACTAGCGATTAACCAATTATCGCCTCTTGGCCTCTAATTGGGTAATCAATTAGTTGATACTTGCTTATCTTTTGACCTCATTTTCTCAACCAAGATAAATTATGATTTACTCAATTTGACTTATCTCCCGACCTTGTCTAGCCTATGATAACTTCCTAGGGTTGTCAAGCCTAGTGGTTTAAGCACACGTACTTCATACTAACTAGTCCCTCTTGGGAAACCCTAAATCCTTAATTAATCACATTCTCATCCACTCGTTAATCTCCCCTAAGAGATTAAGCCACTCAAGTTATTCATAATCTCTCTCTATTGAATAAACCATGTAAAGAACATAATAAATTTAGAAGAAAAAACAAATTTGAATAATTGTGGATTAAATATTGAATGGGGAACGGAGTAGTAAATCTTTTGATTGGAATAAAGAAATAAAACTAATGCAAAAGAACATAAACTGAAATGCTTTAATTAAATAAAAAAAACTCTTGAATCAAAACTGATTTTAAGAGGAAAAATAATAGTTAAGAAAAACTGAAAAGAAAATAATCTAAATCTACTCCTAAACAACTACGGGTTTTGAAGGTGTTTAGGGTGAATTAGTTACATTCAACCCCTAATGTCTTATTTATAGAGGTGTTGGAAGCCCAAATTAGGTCTTCGACACGTCCTAAGTCTTCGTATATGTAAATGCCCAAATTTGCCCGTGCCCATTAAACAAACCAATAACCCAAAAACAAAAAATAAAAACCAATTAAATATAAAATGTCCAAAGTCCATTTACATCAAAAGCCCAAATTACATTTAACCCATTTTACAAACAAAACAAAAATCCCTAACCCAATTCCTATTGGCCCAATTGGCCCAAGAGACTAAACCAACTCAGAAACCCTAGGGTTTCTGAGCCTTCCTAGTGCCGCATCCCCACGTGCCTCGTCGGCATGTCCAACGCCCGAGGCTCAGCTCCCCTTGTCTCGTTGCACCAAAATGGAAGCCCTCCCTCGTTGACCTTCCCTCAACCTGCAACCAAACCCAAAAGAAGAATAGAGGCGGTGCAACACGCAAAGGCAGACAGTGACAGAAACAAATAAAAAATGATAATATGTATTCGGCTATATATAGCCACAAGAATTTCAATGTATTTAGAGACAAAAAAAAGAAAGAAAGAAAACATACGCACATTTAAAAAATCAAAACAACAAAAATAGAGGCTAAAAAGGTTGATTTTCAATTTTCTTCTCTAATTTTTTTCTTTTTCCGATTTCTTTCTTTTTTCTTATTCCTATTTTAAATCGATTTTAAATAAAAAGATAAAATAAAAGAGAGGGGAAGAGGACTTAACCAAACCTTGGGATGCATCGTGGGAGCCCCTCCCTTTTCCATCGTTGAAACCGACTCAAAAAAAGGGGAAGACGAGCCTTCTTCTCTCGGACTGCTTGGCCAAGAGGGCATGGCCTTTAAACCCGCCTTGAACGGGGCTGAAAAGCCTGTTTGGTGCCCCTCCGACCACCGTCCATGGTGGGGAAAACAACGGTCATGGCGATGGCAGTGCTAGGGTTCAAAACCCTAGTAGAGAAAAAAGAAAAGGAGAGGGAGAGAGCAAAAAAGGCTCTCTGATTTTTTTTTTCAAAAGGAAGTGTAGAAATGAAGTTAATTTTTTTTTGCTGTTATAGAAAACCTGAAACGGTGCCGTTTTGCACCTAGATCACCAGCGCCAAAACAGCGCCGTTTAAGGTGACCTGTGCGCGACCTGACCTGCTCCAGGGGGATCCGCGTGTTTCCATTAAATGAGTTATTTACAACCCAGGTCCCTCCGCATTTTTACTCCTTTTTATTTTTATTTTATTTTTAAATTTGGCCACACAAATCTACTCGATTTTCATCTCGATCCCTAATCTGTGGATGCGTTGGATATTGGACACATGTCCAGAGGCTGGGTTTTTGCCCATTTAGTCCTCAAACCTTGCGCGCTTTTTATTTCTTCCCCCGTGTTCCTATTTTGTTATAGTTTTTGTTTCTAATTTTATTTTTGTTCTAGTTTAATCCCTAATCAGTTTGATTTATCCTTTTATTATTTATTTATCTATTCGTTTTTTATATGCATTATTTATTTTGGATTTATCTGTGTTAGTTCTTTTAAATTGTTTTATGAACTATGTATTTAAATTTACTTTACCAATTTTATATTAAACTAACTTACTTTATTTATTTTAAATATTTTCATATATTGATTATTAACTGTTATATATTATTTATCTTAGATTTTTTTTATATAAATTATTTGTTTTAAATCATTTTACATATTATCTATTTTAAATTTTCACGTGTAATATTTAATTTAAATTATTTTATATTTTATTCATTTTAAATTTTTTTATAGTATTCATTTCCAACTGTTTTAATACATATTATTTTGAATTATTTTATGTATTAATTACTTTACATTGCTTTATTTATTTATTTATTTTAAACTTTTTTATATATTATTTTGAATTGTTTATTATTATAAATTTATATATACGGTTTATTCTTAAACTTTTTTTTGGATTATTTACTTTCAAATTTTATATATTGTTTATCTTAAACTCTTTATACATTATTATTTTTTATATTAAACTTCTTTATTTTATGTATACTATTTATTTTAAGTCTCTTTTTACATATTATTTATTTTAGACTTTTTGTATGTTTTTCAAAATTTTTCTATATTATTTATTTTAGGTTTCTTTATTTTATTTTAAATTTTTTATGCTAATTATTTTAAATTGTTTTATATTATTCACTTTAAATTGCTTTTTATAACATCTATTTTAAACTTGTTTTTTTATGTATTATTTATTTAAAATTGTCTCATTATTTATTCTTAGATGGTTTTATGTTATTTGTTTCATTCTTTTGATTATTAATGTTGGTATTTAAGTGACATATGACATGTGATTATTGCTATTGTGTGTATTATAATTTGTTCATTCGTATTTCCATATCATCGTCATTCACTTGTATAATATTGTATTGATGTATTATTGTTTTATGCTCATTACTGTATTTTTATTTCATGTAATCGCATTGTGTGTTAAAGTTCCAACATATTTATTCAAAATAGATCGTTATTTTACCCCAAACAAATAAATGCACCTTGTTAAGTGTTGTGCTCATTATTATTCAAAAAGGAAAATCTTCAAAATAAGGTAATATTTTGGCATTTCGGGAATTCAAGAAATCATACCCTAACTTACGGGGTTTTGATTTTCTTATTAAACCTAAATAGCCGAATATCCTTTTTGATTTCAAAATACATTAAGTTTCGATAAAAATTAAAGGCAAACTTATTCCCGAGGATTTAAACGTTGCATCCTAACTTACGGGGTGTGACATTTTGTTACATCGGGACAAAAGGGCCTTTGGTACTCGTTTCAACTTAATACAAGCATTTTTAAAATGAATGTTAATAAAATAGGGATCGTATTTTGAAACCTTTTCAAAACTTCAACTCTCAACATTAAGACATTAATTAATCAATTAGGTACCAATTTTGGGCGTGATGAGGCTGCTAATCCTTCCTTGCACGCAACTGACTCCCGAACCCGTTTTCTCAAATTTTGTAGACCAAAATCGTTGTTTTAATAAATCAAAATATTTTATTAAAGCGACCAAATTTCTAGGTGATCCGATCACACCTAAAAAAAATCGGTGGCGACTCCCATTTTCATTTTTAAAATTAAAGTCGACCCCTTTTCAAAAAATAGTTTCGACAACTTGGTGACTCCACTTGGGACAAAAGAGAGTCAAGCCGCAAATTAATTAATTTTTGTCTTTCGTCGAAATTTGAAAATCCGTTTTGAATTTACGATCCCTTGGTTGCATTTCATTTTTGTGGTTTTCGTCATTTATATGATTGACTTTTGGTTCGAGTCTCTTAGCATACTTTTGCGCATCGTATTGCATAATTGTTCGGTTTTACCCCTCTTAAGTGGGAGTTAGAAACTATTCTTTCATGAGGTCTTCACCTCCGTATAGGATAGTAGATCGCTTTCGGGATACATCTGTACCTATGTCTTCGTGAGATTTTCATCTCTGTATAGCCATAGGAAAATGTATTCCCCTGAACTGAACTTGGTCCATATGAGCCTATAATGGGTGAGGATCGCAAAATCTGCCGGTTCAGGTACCCTTACTTTAAAGCCGAACCACATGTAGTGAGCCCTAGGAGCCTACTCTAGGTAGAGGCACACCAAACCCTAGTGTTTACTCGAATAGGTGCTTAATTATTTCCTGTTTGCTTTGAATTTTATTTTTTTGTGCATAATACTAACTTGTGTTTTTCTTTGACTGTTCTTGCATGACATTTCATTGTAAAAAGGTGTTGATTCGCATTCGGTTAGTAAATAGAAAGCTTAGCATGGAAAAAGCGTTTCTTGATAGAGTGGAGGATAATGCGGCCGTCCGAATATGGTCTTAGAGGACGTAGCAAGATAAAGGTGATAGTTTGACCGAGGGGTATGAATTAGAATTGTGGGATTTTACTCGTATTAGCGTGACCCAAAATGATCTCCAAGAATTGAAGGAGATATGGAACCATTGGGGCGACGAGATGAAGCATCTATTTTACTGTAACTACGGCGATTGGCCCTATCTACTCGATATAAAGGTAGACAAGCATTTGTTTCGAGCCCTCGCTTAGTTTTGGAATCCTGCCTACAGTTGCTCCACTTTTGGGAGAGTAGATTTTGTACCTACTGTGGAGGAATACATGGCCCAACTTCATTGCCCAAAGATTAAAGTCGATAAGGCCTATTCCAAAGCTGCTAACGTCCCGACCTTTGTAAAGAAATTGATGAATATCACACGGATGAACGAGCAGTGGGTTGCAGCCTGGGTCAAGCAAAAGGGAGACAGTAAGTGTATTCCTTGGAAAAACTTGAAAGATCTGAATCTAGCACATCCGGATATGAAGAAGAGGGTTGATGTTTTTGCTTTGAGCATCTATGGTTTGGTCGTCTTTCCTAAGGAATTAGGTTAAGTAGATGAAGCAGTCTCAGACCTGTTTGATCGATTTGATAAAGGGGTCACACCTGTCCCTGCGATATTGGCCGAAATGTTTAGATCATTAAATGCTTGTCAGAGAGCGGGCAAAGGTAGATTTATAGGATGTGCACAACTTTTTCTATCATGGTTCTATAGCCACTTTTAGAGGGTAGAGAAAGTCTCATATCGAGTTTTTTTCGAGAACTACTGTCCATTGAAGGAATTAGTTGCTACGCCAAGGCAGGATGACCTTTCCGAAGAGAAATGTATAGAGATTCTCCAGAATCTACAAGCTGAAGATGTTGAATGGAGGGCCCCATGGATGATCCCTGATGAGATCTTATATCGGTGTGGTGACTTTTACTGGGTCCCTCTACCTGAGATATGGGGAGCCGTTGGATACGCTTCACTACTCGTGTTAAGGCAATATCGATCAAGACAGTTCAAACTGGCAACACAAGGGTTGGCCTAGTGAGAGTTTTCATACAAGGGCGATAATTATAAGAAAAAAGTTCGTGAGATATCGAATGCATGGAAGCAAACCCGTAGAATGAAGGGACTCGTTGCAGGTCCGATGATAACCCCCAAGTATGACTGGTGGTGGGAAAAAAGAATCAACGACAACATCCTAATGCCGAGTCAGGAAAACACTAGGCCGATAGAGGAGCACTTACAAGTAGTCCCTTCTGAATTAGAAATCATCAAACAAGATTTTGAGAAAAGGAGTCAGGAATTGAGAAAGAAAATAGAGCAGTTAGAGGAAGAAAAGATGCAGCTAGGACTAGACATCGATATCTACAAGCTAGAGGCAGAGAAATTAAGAAAAGGTAAGAACAAGGCCAAAAAAATTGATAGTTTGAAGACGGATTACAAGAAGTTGCGTATGTCAATAAGAACTACCAGTTTAGGTAAAATATTAGAGCAATGGTGGCAAGAAATCAAGGAAGAAAATACTAAAGCCGACCAATGGGAGAAGAAGTTTCAAAAGAATTTGTTGGAGAGCCAAAATGAAAAGGAGAGGTTAAGAGCTCGAGTGGAAAAGTTGGAAAAGTCATTATATTAGCATCGTAGTCTCAACTCTGTGATCGATTTAAGGGCCAGCCTGAACAAGATTGATGAGTTAAAAGGAAAAATAGAAGAGCTCGAGATCGCACTGCGAAATGGTGAACTTTGAGTTGAACTTCTTGAAGCAAGAAATGAACATTGCAAAGTATAGCTTCATCGCTCTCAAGATCAGATCAGATATAGAGATTATGTCATGGGCGAAGCTCTGGCTCAAGTACGAGAAGTGGCTAACCATCTGTAAAACCTAGCGGTTCAAGCCGATGTCCTAAGTGTAAAGTATGAGTCGGAATCAGATCGAGGTCGAGAGTTAGCTTGGCTTCTTAGAAAGGTTAAGGCTTTGAGCATTAGGGTAAAGTCGTATATGTAATTCATCTTATGTAAAGAAATTTATTTTCTAGCAAAGTTGTTCTACTGAAATTGAACTACAATCAATGCCTCTGTTGCATTACATTTCATCATATGCATTAAGTTTCATGAAAAAACCTTAATTAAACAAAATTATTTCAATTAATCTGGAAACCAACAAGAGTCAACCAACTGAATACCGCTACAATACCCGTCGTAAAACCAAAGTAATGGATTAGAGATTAGAAAGATTAGAACAGATACAAAAGGAAATGCAAGAATAGATGCAAGCATAAATACAATAACAGTTGACAAAGATTCAATAGGATATGAGGGACCAGATGTTGGAGTCCCAAAGGACCATGATGAACCAGTTGACTTAGTTGTTGACTAGGGGGTAAGAAAAAGGAAAAAGCCCTGTGGTCAATCCTAGGGACGATAATGAAGACCTCGCTTATCCTCCTAGCTTCACTCTAACGAGTGCCCAAGTTAAACCAAACGTATGTCCACTGAGGGTGACTGTCAACTTCAGGCCCCAACAATATCAGGCTGATACCTCAGCACCGATGAATTTTCCAATAGGCTCGAGTTCTAATCCATGGGATAGTCTAACTAATTCGATTGTCCTTGACCTTGATAACACGACAGAAATAGAAAAGGCAAGAGTAGATTTGCCAAAACAGCTCGAGGATCGATACAGATGGCTGGAAGAAAAAATCAGAGCAATGGAGAATGCTGATCACCTTTGCGGAATTGACGTTAATGACCTAAGTTTGGTCCCGAATTTAGTGCTCCCTCCTAAGTTCAAAACTCCAGATTTTGAAAAATATAATAGAACTAGTTGTCCAGAAGCTCACATCACCATGTTTTGTTGGAGGATGGTAGGATACGTTCACAATGATCAACTATCGATCAATTGCTTCCAAGATAGTCTGATCGGGTCTGCCACTAAATGGTACAATCAACTGAGCCACGCCAAGATTAATTCGTGGAAAGATCTGACACAAGCTTTTATGAAGCAGTATAGTCATATAACGGACATGACGCCCGACAGAATCACATTACAGAATATGGAGAAAAAGCAAAATGAGAGCTTCAGGCAATACGCCCAATGGTGGAAAGAGATAGCCACACAAGTCCAACCACCTCTGCTAGAAAAAGAAACAACTATGCTCTTCATTAATACCTTGAAGGCACCTTTTATTAATCACATGTTAGGAAAGGAAACTAAGAGCTTCTCAGACATAGTGATGTCTGGTGAAATGATAGAAAATGTGATAAGGTGTGGTAAAATAGAGGCCGGGGAAAATGCCAAAAGATCGGCCCCGAGGAAGAAAGAAAACAAGGTGAATAATGTGAGCACATGTAACAAAAATTATTCTAAATCGATCACAGTGGCTCAACCAAAGATGGTAACTGCCAACTATCAGAGCATCCCGAGACAAGAATCCAATACGAGGACGAACACAGAAAGACTACAGTTCACGCCTATACCAATAACGTATAGGGAGCTATATTAGAACCTATTCGATGTACATGTAGTTTCTTCTTTCTACTTAAAGCCGATGCAACCCCCATATCCCAAATGGTATGACGCAAATGCTCAGTGTGAATATCATGTTGGAATCACTAGGCATTCAATCGAAAATTGCACTGCGTTCAAAAAGCTAATCGAAATATTTATTAAAATGGGGATTGTGAAGTTTGACAACCCATCTGCACCTAATGTAGTAGGAAACCCGCTACCCAGTCACTCCGACCAAGGGATAAACGGGATAAATGAATGTGGGAGCAAGAAGGTCAAACACAAGGTTACAGAAGTCAAAACCCTATTGAGATGGGTTTGAAAGGAGATGATAAAAAGATGATTGATCGAATTGGATTTGGAATAAAGGATTTTAAGAAAAGAGGAACTACTGTGAGTTCCATGGCGAAGAGGGGCATGAGATCCAAGAATGTACCGAGTTCAGGATCTTAATGTAGGACATGATGGACAATAAGGAAATAGAATTTTATGAAGAGGTTGAAAGCCCTGAGGAGGGAAATATATACGCGTCAGAAGGAGAATCGATGACGCAGATCCAAAAAGTCAATTACCCTGTGGTCATCATATCACGACCCAAAAGTAATGAAGTGGGAGTACGAATGCCACAAAAAGTCATAATCCAAAAGCCTGTGGTCTTTCCCTATAAAGACAGCAAGAGGGTCTCGTGGAATTACGACTGTAACGTGACGATCACAGGTAAAGGGAACCCGGATGATGCTTTAAGGCAAGACCAAGACATGGGATCCTATATGCGTAGCAGAAGGCGGTACGATTCAATGGACGCGAAAGCGGAACCCGCAAAAGGAAAAGCTATAACAGTCGAACAGAAGAGAGAAAGACCGGCCAGACCTGAACCTCCTGTTAACGAACCGGTCAATGAAGAAAAGGCCAAAGAATTTTTGAAATTTCTAAAGCGCAGTGAGTACAGTGTTGTGGAGTAGCTGCGTAAACAACCAGCTCGTATCTCGGTGCTAGCCTTACTCTTAAGTTCGGAGGTTCATCGCAGCGTACTGATGAAAGTCTTAAACGAAACCTATGTCACCAATGATATCTCTTTCAACAAGCTGGACCGCTTGGTTAACAATATAAGTGCTGATAAATTTATATTTTTCAATGATGATAAGATACCACCGGGTGGCATTAGGTCAACTAAGGCTCTACAAGGGCTATACGCTACCGGGAGTGTTGATTGACAACGGGTCGGCCTTGAATGTATTACCATTATCCACATTGGATAGATTGCCTGTAGACAGCTCTCACATGAAAGCGTTTCAGAATATAGTGAGGGCATTCGATGGCATAGAGAGAAGGGTAATGGGTAGAATCGAAATACCTCTTTTGATCGGCCCAAACACATACGAGGTGGATTTCTTAGTAATAGATATTAAACCTTCATACAACTGCCTATTGGGAAGGCCCTGGATATATTCAGCAGGGGCGGTGCCTTCATCACTGCACCAAAAGCTGAAATTGGTAACGGAAGGGCGACTAGTGATGATAAATGCCGAAGAGGACATCATTGCAGCAGTGACCAGTGACGCTCCGTATCTAGAGACAAATGATGAAGTAACCAAATGTTCCTTTCGGTCTTTGGAATTTGTGAATACGACATTCATTACTGAAGGGAATAGGATCCCAATGCCAAAGATATCTAGGACAACAAGAATGGGCTTGCAGTTAATTGTTGGAAAAGGGACCTTACCGGGAAAAGGACTTGGGAGACACCTCCAAGGAAGGGTTGAAGTGCCAATATTGAAGGATAAATGAGACCGCTTCGGCTTAGGATTTAAGCCAGATGTGAGACAAAGGAAAAAAGAGCTGGAAAAGAAACAAAAAAGAAGGAGAGCACGGTTGAGCGGGGAGGAGATCAAATGGGAACCAATGATCTTCCCCCACATATCGAAGACTTTTGTGTCTAGAGGAACCATTCACCTTGAGCGGGAGATGCTAAGGAAATAAACTATGGAGGAAATGTTAGGAAACTTAAACATCAACGCAGTATCTGAAGAGGGAACTGAATGAGAGAATTTGTGGGGCATTCGCCCTTATGAGCCGGGGAGTATTTTGAACAACTGGACCATATAAGAGATTTCTGTAGTCTTTAGAACTAACACAGAGTAATGTTCAAAACACACTTATTACTCTAGGCTTAGGAGTAATAAGAGTCCTTTTGTGAAATAGGCATTTGTTTAAAATCATTATTTCAATGAAGTGCATTTTTACTATCATTTTTGAGCAGATATTATTTCATTCTTTTCATTCTTACACTATGCAAATAATTATTCTTAGACTCTTTTGTCCTTTGGAATTTCTCTCAAATATTCTTCATTCATGATCATACCATGCAAATAATTATTCTTAGACTTTTTCGTTCTTTGGATTTTTTCTTCACCTCCATAACAAGTCCTCAGATATCAACGATATGCATGATGATGCTAATGACTCAGAGTGTCCTTTTGAGCGAGATATGTGTATGGATGTTTCTTAGGGTTTTGAAGATGATCAAGATTGTGACCTATCTCCTAATTTATTGAGGATGGTAGAACAAGATGAGAAATAAATCCTACCTCACAAAGAGTCGATAGAAATCGTGAGCTTGGAAGAAAAGAAAGAAGTGAAGATTGGAGCCGGTATCGCCACGGAGACAAAACGAGACTTCATTGAGTTACTCCAAGAATTCAGGGATATCTTCGCATGGTCATACCAGGACATTCCCGGGTTGAATAATGATATAGTTGTACATCAGCTTCCCATAAACCAGTCCAACAAAAGCTCCGAAGAATGAGGGTTGATGTCTTACTGAAAATAAAAGAAAAGGTCAAGAAAAAATTTGATACTGTTTTCTTGTAAGTGGTTAAATACTCAAAATGGGTAGCCAATATCGTCACCATCCCTAAAAAATATGAAAAAGTACGAATGTGCATAGACTACAGAGACTTGAACAAGGCCAGCCCGAAAGACAATTTTCCCTTGCCACATATCGATACTCTGGTGGACAACACGGCGGGTTATTCACTATTCTCCTTCATGGATGATTTCTCCGGATACAACCAAATAAAGATGTATCCTGAAGACATGGAGAAGACCACATTCATAACATGGTGGGGAACATTTTGTTATAAAGTAATGCCATTTGGACTAAAAAACGTAGGAGCAATGTATCAAAGAGCCATGGTGACCCTGTTCCACGATATGATGCACAAAGAAATCAAGGTTTATGTTGATGACATGATCGCAAAATCCCGAGCAGAAAAAGAGCACATACAAGTTTTAACGAAATTATTCTTGAGATTGAGAAAATTCCTGTTGAAGCTCAATCCGAAAAAATGTACTTTTGGGGCTAAGTCGGGAAAATTGCTAGGATTTGTAGTTAGTGAAAAGGGGATTGAGATCAACCTAGATAAAGTAAGGGCTATACAGGAGTTGCCTCTGCCACGTACTCAAAAAGAAGTCCAAGGTTTCTTGGAAAGATTAAATTATATTGCCTTGTTCATTTCACAACTAACTAAGAAATGCGACCCCATATTCCGTCTCCTTAAGAAACACAATCTAGGTGTTTGGGATGAAGAGTGCCAGAAAACATTCGACAAAGTCAAACATTACCTATCCAATACCCCAGTGCTAATGCCTCCTAGTCCAGATAGACCGCTGATATTGTACTTAGCAGTATTTGGGAATTCCATAGAATGCGTGCTTGGCCAGCATGACGAATCAGGGAGAAAAGAAATAGCAATATACTATCTCAGTAAGAAGTTCACTGAATGTAAGACAAGATATTCATCGATCAAGAAGCTATGTTGCGCTTTGATCTGGACAACTCGAAGATTAAGACAGTATATGTTGTACCACACAACTTGGCTCATCTCAAAACTCGACCCTCTAAAGTACATGATAGAGTCGACTGCTTTGAATGGAGGAATGGCCCGATGGAAAATTCTGTTATCTGAATTCGATATAGTCTAAGTGAATCAGAAGGCTATAAAAGGGAGCACGATAACAGATTTTCTATCCATTAGAGCTCTAGAAGATTACGAGCCTTTGAGCTTTGATTTTCCTAATGAAGATCTAATGTACATTGCAACTACTGAAGAAGACTCTCAAGAAGGTAATCCTTGGAAACTAAACTTCGATAGGGCCTCAAATGTTATGGGTAACGAAATTGGAGCGGTCCTGGTATCCCCAAACGGAGATCATTATCCATTTACTAGTAAATTGGATTTTGATTGCACAAATAATATGGCAGAATACGAAGTATGCATCATAGGCATCCGTGTTACCATAGAGCATAAGATCAAAGTGCTAGAGGTATATAGAGTTTCTGTACTAGTAATCTATCAACTCAAAGGTGAATGGGAGACAAGAGACCCCAAGTTGATCAATTATCGAAGGCTGGTTCTAGAGTTAATTAAAGAGTTTGATGATATCACCTTCTGATACCTCCCGCGAAATGAAAACTAGATGGCTGACGTCTTGGCTACCTTAGCTTTTATGATTAAAGTAAACAAGCAAGAGGACATGAAACCTATCAAAATGAGTATTTATGAAGCTGCGGCTCATTACTGTAACATTGACGAAGAAGAAAAAAAAAGATGATCACTGTTGGTATCACGATATATTGTGATACGTGAAAAATCGTGAATATCCTGACCAGGCAACTGAAAACAATAAAAAGACGTTGAGAAGACTGGCTAGCGACTATGTCTTAGATGGAGAGATCCTATATAAAAAAAAAGAAAAGATCAAGTGCTATTAAGATGTGTAGATGCTGTCGAGGCAAAAAAAAATCTTGGAAGAAGTCCATGAGGGTGTCTGTGAAACACATGCCAACGGTTTCACAATAGCCAGGCAAGTCATGAAATTCGGATATTATTGGTCCACCATGTAAGGAGGCTGCATCAATTACATTAAGAAATGTCATAAGTGCCAAATTTATGGAGATAAAATTCATGTACCTCCTTCGCCTCTGCATGTTATGACCTCTCCATGACATTTCTCAATGTGGGGCATGGATGTGATCAGACTGATATGGCCAAAAGCTTCCAATGGGCATCGATTCATCTTCGTGGTCATCGACTACTTCACTAAATGGGTGGAAAGTCGCTTCTTATGCCAACGTCACAAAGTCAGCAGTTAGCAAATTCTTGAAGAAAGATATCATATGTCGATATGGGATGCCAAAAAGGATCATATCAGACAATGCATTGAACATAAAAAATAGTACGATAGCGGAGGTCTGCAGTCAATTCAAAATTAAGCACCACAACTCATCACCATATCGCCCAAAGATAAATGGTGCGGTGGAAGCGGCCAATAAAAACATCAAGAAGATCGTAGGGAAAATAACTGAGACTTATAAATATTGGCATGAGAAATTACCTTTTTCCCTTTATGCTTATCGAACATCTATCAGAACCTCAACTGGGGCAACGCCTTTCTCCCTAATTTATGGAATGTAGGTAGTTCTACCTATTGAATTCGAAATCCCTTCTTTCTGCGTTTTGGCAAAATTAAAATTGGATGAAGCAGAATGGGTTCAATCCAGATATGATCAGCTAAACTTGATCGAAGAGAAAAGGTTGAAAGCCATCCGTCATGATCAGATGTACCAAATGTAACAGCCAAATTTTTCAGTGGTGTCGAAAACAGTGATTCAAGATCACTAAATCCGACGAGTAAGTTTAGAAATTTTAACAAATAATAATTATAGGCCAAGCGCGAACTTAAAAGAATTATTTTTAATTAGTGAATTTTGCGATTTTAAAAGAATTAATCAGGTAAATTGAGTGGAAAACGAGGTATCGAGACTTCGGATTCATAAACCGAGCCATAAATATTTTTATAAATATTTATAGAATGTTATTAAGTTAGTATTAAAGTTTCGTTAGAAAATTTTAATGTTTGGTTAGTCAATTAATTAAAAAAGACTAAATTGAAAATAGTGCGAAATTTATTAAATTGTGATAAATAGTTTAAGTGATTAAAAAGGAGGGATTTAAAAGGCAATTAGACCCAAATTGTATGGGCTGGACAGTTGGGCAAGAAAATCAGCAAAAAATGACAAGGAGAAACAAGGGCAAAATGGGAAATTTTACAAATTAAACATATAAAACAAGACAAAATTGAAAAATCTAGAGATATCATCATTTTTCTTCAGCAAAAATGCCATGGGAGGTCTGAAAGCTGCTGGTTTTTCATACTTTGACATATGTGAGTTCAATTCTTGCCCTTTTCTTTGAGATTTTTATGTTTTTGTGACTTTTACAAATAGGTCCAAGTGTTTAATTCATTAGTTTTTGATTTTATGGACAAAATTAAAAGCTATCATTGATAAGTGTTGGCTGTTTATGATGAAATAAAATGAATTTTAAGCTTTGATTTTGTTGTTTGATGATTTTATCAAGTAAATTCAATAGAAATTGATTTTAGGACCTAATTGTGAAAAAGTTGTGAATTAAGGTTTAGTGTTAAAATTCTGATTTTCAAAGGTTGTGTAATAGTTTAGAATGGTGGAATAAAATATTAATTGAGAAAAATTAGCTTAATAGATGGGCTAATTGAGCAAGGACTGAATTGTATGACCAGTGAAATTTAGAGGAAAAATGGTAATAAACATCTTGAACTAAAACAACTTTGGACAGCAGCAGTAGGTTAACTTTGAAAAATCACCATAAATTGTAAAAATCGAATTAGAGAATAAATAATATATTAAATTAAAGCTTATTGAGTCTAGTTTCTCATAGAAGAAGCAGTGTAAGCAATTGAATTGTAAATTATGAGATATAATGAATTTTGTGAGATAAGGTCAGAATGAATTCGGGTTCCCCTGTTTTGACTTTGGAAAATCACCAAAAATTGGAGAAAATTAATTAGAGGCTAAAATTTATATGATTAGACTCCTTAATGAGTCTATTTTCAATAGAAATCAACGATAACATTATCCAAGTTCTGTACTGTGATATAATTAATTTTTAGTGAAGAGAGGTCAGAACTATCAGACAGTGAAACAGGGGAAACTTAAATAAATAAACTATACTAATTGGATAAACCAAAAATTCTGAAAATTTTATGGTGGAATGATATGTCAGTCTAGTTTCAGGAAAAATTTATGGATCTTAATTTGGAGCTCTGTAGTTCGAATCATAAATAATTGAGTGACTATGACTCGTGTGAACAGCTTGATGTGAGCATTAATAAGTAAATTGTGAAATCGTACTTACAAGAATGTTATATACGTTAAGGATGTGGAATGGAGAGGAGGAGGAGGAAAATAAATGATATATGTTTATAAGAAAACAGTATGCGAATGATATATATCATGACATGTATATATACGATTAGTTTCAATATGATGCTTGTTGGGTATGAAGTTGGATTGAAATGTCTAAGACAAGTATTTTATTCAGTGCGTCTGAAATGTGGTATTTATAAATATATGATCTAGCTTTAAATATGAATGCTTCATGATTAAGCTGAAAATATTTGGCAAGATGGTAATCATGGTATAAAAGTATAAGTGGTACCATAATAGACAAGGTAAAATGAGTATGAGAGACACATGTATGATGACATACAAATTCTATGTTTGTAGTTTAATTTAGAATGTTTAATCATTAAATGAATACTATGTTATGTGCTTTTGATTTTGTGTAAGTATGTAAGAGATTAAGGTTGACCAAGGCTTGGAAAATAGCTTAGATATTGACCACACAGACAAAGACACGGCCGTGTGTCTCAGTCGTATATGGAACACGACTTTAGGACACAGGCGTGCGATGTGGCCGTGTGCCCCTAAAATTGATGATGATGTCATAAACAGAAAGCTCCACGGACAAGGGACAGGGGCGTGTCCCAAGCCACATGGGCGTGTAGAATCCACACGGCCTAATCACACGGACGTGTGGGTACTGTTCACAAGTAAAAAAAATTTTGTAAAAAAAAAATTAAAATTAAGCGAAAATTTTTATGAGAAATCAGATGAGTTCCGACTTGATTTTAATGTTCATGTTGGGCTTCGAGGGCTCAAATAAAGGTCGTCACATATATATGATCTTAGAAAATGAATAGTAATGTTTTGATTAATTTGTAAATGTTATGTATGTACTGGTAACACTCTGTAACCCTGTTTCGACGACGGATACGGGTTAGGGGTGTTACATTTAGTGGTATCAGAGCTATGATTTAGTCGGTTCTCGGATCAAACGTAGTATATGTGAAGTCTAAAAACACATGTCATTAAAATATATGATAGTGTGATATCCCTCGACTCTAATGAAATTTGTTTAACTTATAGAAAGAAATGTTTTTCAACCAAGCTAATTCTGATAATGCTAAAAGCGATACTCAAGTATACAAGTAGAAAGTTGATTATGATAAATCGGTAAAAAAAAAGCATGAATAAATGTTTTATAATACATGTCGATGATGAATATTATGTTATATGTATTATTAAAAGCAAATTATATTACTACATGAAATATTGTGCTGATGACTAAATTATAAAATATATAAATGTAATATATGAAGTACATGATAAGGATTATTAGAGAATTATGAATGAATAGTGAATTTTGAAATATATTACATGTATTAAAGATATAGAAGATATAAGTATATGAATTATTGGTACAAGGATTAAATTGTAAAGCATGTAAAAATATTATGCGAAAGGTGTAAAAGTGATATGCATGTATGAAATAATTTGCCCAAGTAGACAAGATTAGAACTACTAGGATGTTAAGGGACCTCAGCATGCTCTCTGATTATTAGCATGCCAGTGCTCTCTGATTATTAGCACGCCAGTGCTCTCTGATATTTAGCACGTCAGTGCTCTCTGATTAGCACATTAGTGCTCTCCGTTCTATTATTAGCACGTTAAGTGCTCTCTGTTTAGCACATCTGTGTTCTCTGTATAGCACTTCAGTGCTCTCTGTTCATTAGTGTATAATAATGCACCTCTGAATAAGTCCTGTATATCCGAAGTGTTCTAACTAGTCTACTGGGCCTCTGCTAAGTAAAAAGTAAACAATTTTCGTTACGAGGTAAATGATTATCTCTGAGTAAAAATGTTAGTTATGATGAAGCAGAACTCATAAAAGTACGGATAAATGTTTTATAATACTTGAGAATAATAAATGTTATATGAGAAAATATATGAAAATTAAATTATGAGACTTTATGATCTATACCCCTTTACTAGTACAGTTATATACAATGGAATTCATGAGATTTATATTGATTTCAAAAGTGGAAAGTGAAAAAGTTCAATGGTTGAACAATTGATAACACAGTCGGAACTGAGAATGAGTTAATAGGTAAAGATGAGTTCTGAATAGAGACATCAAATTTTTCTGAAAACTAGCTGGGATATACAGTACCACTGTTAAATAAAGAAGTTATTTATAGGAAAATCGATTTGTTCAAATATGGAATTTACAGAACGATTAACTGAAAATTTTTTCCGAATTAATTTCTTGAGTGAACTGAATGATGTGAAATTATTGATGACTATACCAGTCAATGAATTAGTAAATAAATTGCAAAAATATTTGAATATAGCTATAATAAATAGGTATATTATAGTAAAAAATTTTGTTGGGATTTTATATGGGTGTCTTATATGTACTGATATTTTCAGAAGTATATACAACTGTTTCTGTTTGGATGCTATAATCATTATATGGAAAAGGTTAGATAAATATGCTAACAGACAGAAATTGTCGCAAGTCTGATTGATTCGCAAGTGGTATTACTCTATCTTTCTTTAGTTATCCAAATCAATATATGTGATAGAATACTTTATACTAAGATTCACATGATATTATCTTTTATTTCTGTTGGTGGAAACTCTGAATGGTGAATGTGCAATGTTATTCTTTTGGACTCTCTCTGAGATGTTATCAATTTTTATATTATTCAATATAGACCATATCTGGGATATGGCATCAATGTGATATGTGATCTGTAAGACCATGGTGGGCTATGGCTTGATGTGTGATATATGACTATGTGCAAGACCATAGTTTTACTATGGCATGGTGAAAACGAAGTACTCAATTCTGAAATTGTTCCCTAAATTGATTAAGAAAGGTAAGTGATAAATGGACTTAAGAGATTGAAATTGATTAAATGATGATCTTGAGCTGAACTAAGTGAATTCATCATTTGAAATTGTAGATGGCAGAAAATATTGATAGACTATATAAGTGTATTAATTTTGCTTGAAGTGAATTATGTGAAAACGATGATGTTATGTTAATGATGAATGTCAAGTCATATGTGTGTAATTATGAGAGTCAAGTTAAAGGCTTTACGACCTCACCCCCTTACCAGAGTTGTAATTATGACAAAATTTCATGAGATTTATGTTAATAAAGTCACATGTGTAGAATTGAAGAGTATAATAGTGAAGAGATTAGTAAGGCATACAGAGACGAGAATAGTTTGAAAAGTAAATACAGTTTTGGAAAAAGGTATTAGAATGTTTTAAAGATCATTCGAGATATGCAATGTCATGGTTTGAGAAGAAGCTAATTTCGATAAATTGACTTATTCAGATATGATGTCTAAAGAGTCTACTTACCGGAAAATTCTTTTGAATTGATTTTTGTTAATGAATGAAATATTATGGTATTAGGGATGACAGAATTAGTCAGATGAATATGTGGTTGTTCATTTTCTGATGAAATTTTTATTGTATAAGAATGTTAGTTAACTAAAATGTTTGATGAGAGCAACGTTGGTCTGATTAAATTATGGTTGTGACTTCTTCATTTTTTTTGTTATACTATTTTGTTATGTTTGAGATAAAAGTAAATGGTGAGATTCATGTGAAGCTATTATTCTGTTTTTACGGGTTGTTACTCTGCATTATATACGTATTGGAAAATCTTGATTATTTTGTGAATGTTGATTACATGATTGGCTTTATTTGATGATGATTTTATTCCAACCCAATTAAATGCCAAAGTGGGGTTTTCTTTGTGAAACTGAGAAGCTCAGAAATGTGATAATGGGTGGTAATTTAAATAAGTTTGGAGCAAATTTATTTCTGATGTTGAATTTCAGGTCGAACATGAGTTTTGTTATTATTGTTATCTCGAGGTAGAATGTATGTATAGATGAATCCGAAATTTATATAGAAGTTTTTGCACAAGGCTCAGTAGTAGTTAGTCTGCTCATCCAAGAGAGATAAGATGTGCAGTTACGTGAGTTGGTTGTGCTAGTGATTGTATGTGTTTAATGATATTTTGGATTCGTATTCAGACATTGATTTGTTAACAGGTAAAAGATGAGAAACCAAGTGTATTTAGTACTAATACAGTCAGTGATGAGACGAGTAAGTTGTGAGATAGAATTGCCATAGATTTCGTATCGGGATTGTCATTCTCTCTGAAAAATAAGATGTTATTTGATTGTGGTTGATCATTTGACAAAGAAAGATTCGTATGATCATTTCAGTATGTACAAAATTTTTATTGAACAAATCAATTGAGTATAAGTAATTATGAGAGAATAAGTGAGATCTTGATGATATGCTCCGACAATCGTATGCTCTGATCTAAAGGTTATTGGGAAGAGATGTTTGAGATTAATTCGGTTGTGATTCTGAGAAATTCTGTGGAAGTTTTTCATAAGAGCTGAAAGCAACTTTTTCTGGTAAGATTTTCGAGGACGAAAATCCCTAAAGGGGGGGGAGGAGAGTTGTAACAGCCAAATTTTTCAGTGGTGTTGGAAACAGTGATTCGAGATCACTAAATCCGACGAGTAAGTTTAGAAATTTTAACAAATAATAATTATAGGTCAAGCGCGAACTTAAAAGAATTATTTTTAATTAGTGAATTTTGCGATTTTAAAAGAATTAATCAGGTAAATTGAGTGGAAAACGAGGTATCGAGACCTCGGATTCATAAACCGAGCCATAAATATTTTTATAAATATTTATAGAATGTTATTAAGTTAGTATTAAAGTTTCGTTAGAAAATTTTAATGTTTGGTTAGTCAATTAATTAAAAAGGACTAAATTGAAAATAGTGCAAAATTTATTAAATTGTGATTAAATAGTTTAAGTGATTAAAAAGAAGGGATTTAAAAGGCAATTAGACCCAAATTGTATGGGATGGACGGTTGGGCAAGAAAATCAGCAAAAAAAGAAAAGGAGAAACAAGGGCAAAATGGAAAATTTTGCAAATTAAACATATAAAACAAGACAAAATTGAAAAATCTAGAGATATCATCATTTTTCTTCAGCAAAAACGCCATGGGAGGTCTGAAAGCTGCTGGTTTTTCATACTTTGACATATGTGAGTTCAATTCTTGCCCTTTTCTTTGAGATTTTTATGTTTTTGTGACTTTTACATATAGGTCCAAGTGTTTAATTCATTAGTTTTTGATTTTATGGACAAAATTAAAAGCTATCATTGATAAGTGTTGGCTGTTTATGATGAAATAAAATGAATTTTAAGCTTTTATTTTGTTGTTTGATGATTTTATCAAGTAAATTCAATAGAAATTGATTTTAGGACCTAATTGTGAAAAAGTTGTGAATTAAGGTTTAGTGTTAAAATTCTAATTTTCAAAGGTTGTGTAATAGTTTAGAATGGTGGAATAAAATATTAATTGAGAAAAATTAGCTTAATAGATGGGCTAATTGAGCAAGGACTGAATTGTATGACCTGTGAAATTTAGAGGAAAAATGGTAATAAACATCTTGAACTAAAACAACTTTGGACAGCAGCAGTAGGTTAACTTTGAAAAATCACCATAAATTGTAAAAATCGAATTATAGAATTAATAATATATGAAATTAAAGCTTATTGAGTTTTATTTCTCATAGAAGAAGCGGTGTAAGCAATTAAATTATAAATTATGAGATATAATGAATTTTGTGAGACAAGGTCAGAATGAATTCGGGTTCCCCTATTTTGACTTTGGAAAATCACCAAAAATTGGAGAAAATTAGTTAGAGGCTAAAATTTATACGCTTAGAATCCTTAATGAGTCTATTTTCAATAGAAATCAACAAGAACATTATCCGAGTTCTGTACTGTGATATAATTAATTTTTAGTGAGGAGAGGTCAGAACTGTCAGACAGTGAAACAGGGGAAACTTAAATGAGTAAATTGTACTAATTGGCTAAACCAAAAATTCTGAAAATTTTATGGTGGAATGATATGTCAGTGTAGTTTCAGGGAAAATTTACGGAGCTTAATTTGGAGCTCTGTAGCTCGAATCATAAATAATTGAGTGACTATGACTCGTGTGAACAGCTTGATGTGAGCATTAATAAGTAAATTGTGAAATCGTACTTACAAGAATGTTATATACGTTAAGGATGTGGAATGGAGAGGAGGAGGAGGAAAATAAATGATATATGTTTATAAGAAAACAGTATGAGAATGATATATATCATGACATGTATATATACGATTAGTTTCAATATGATGCTTGTTGGGTATGAAGTTGGATTGAAATGTCTAAGGCAAGTATTTTATTCTGTGCGTCTGAAATGTGGTATTTATAAAGATATGATCTAGCTTTAAATATGAATGCTTCATGATTAAGCTGAAAATATTTGACAAGATGGTAATCATGGTATAAAAGTATAAGTGGTACCATAATAGACAAGGTAAAATGAGTATGAGAGACACATGTATGATGACATACAAATTCTATGTTTGTAGTTTAATTTAGAATGTTTAATCATTAAATGAATACCATGTTATGTGCTTTTGATTTTGTATAAGTGTGTAAGAGATTAAGGTTGACCAAGGCTTGGAAAATAGCTTAGATATTGACCACACATGCAAAGACACGGCCGTGTATCTCAGCTGTATATGGAACACGACTTTAGGACACGGGCGTGCGGTGTGGCTGTGTGCCCCTAAAATTGATGATGATGTCATAAACAGAAAGCTCCACGGACAAGGGACACGGGCGTGTCCCAAGCCACATGGGCGTGTGGAATCCACACGGCCTAATCACACGGACGTGTGGGTACTGTTCACAAGTAAAAAAATTAAAAAAAATTAAAATTAAGCGAAAATTTTTATGAGAAATCAGATGAGTTCCGACTTGATTTTAATGTTCATGTTGGACTTTGAGGGCCCAAATAAAGGTCGTTATATATATATATATATATATATATATGATCTCAAAAAATGAATAGTAATGTTTTGATTAATTTGTAAATGTTCTGTATGTACTGGTAACACTCTGTAACCCTGTTTCGACGACGGATACGGGTTAGGGGTGTTACACCAAAAGCGAATGATGCAGGCTTACAACAAAAATGTTCGTCCCAGAGAATTCCATAAGGGGGACCTAGTATTGAAAAAGATCTTTCCCATACAAAAGGACTTCAGAGAAAAATGAATGCCAATTTAGGAAGGACCTTATGTGGTAAAGAAGGCCTTTTCTAAAGGAGCGTTGATCTTGACTGAGATGGATGGCAAAAGCTTGCCCAATCTTATGAATTCAGACTCGGACAAGAAATACTTCACCTAAAAAAAAGGAGAGGCTAAGGCGAAAACCCGCAAAAGGCACCTTAAGACCAAAGGGGTTTTGAGTTGAAAACCCCAAAAAAGGGCAATTCAAATTTTGATCAAAGGTGCGGCATGTGGTAGTCCAATCTGAATTACAAAGAATGAGGGATGTTACATCTTAGGGCATCAACAAAGTACTCTAAGTCTTCTAAACATTTGTCAAGTTCAAAAGGTCCTCGAGAAGTTTTGTGCGGAGAAGCTCATGCTGCGATATCGGGGCACCTATTTTCATCTTATTCATTTTGTATTTTGGCAAAATGCGTTATCTTGATTAATTTATCCTCATTTTGTATTTTAGCAAAATTTGCTACCGAGATTATCCCATTTTGAGCTTTTCTCTCAATAAAACTCCATCTTGTCCATTGTGATAATCTTTTTCAAGCATTTTTCATTGAAATAACAACTATTGGACTGATAATATTCACACAAAAGAAGTTTTGAATATTATTCTGAGAAGTTTCTAAATAATACGAGGACCTGAAACAGGACTATTATTTAGAACTCACCAAACCTAAGGGGGTGGAGGCATTTGAGAACAAATAGTCTAAATTGTGACTATTTCCTTAGATTTTCTGCCAAAGATACCAGTTGAACAAGAATGCTTGGTAACACATCAGTGACAGAACCTCAATGATCAGCAAGCAATGAAAACCTAAGCATTAAAAGAAGGATCATTCTCGCAAACATGACATTCTGCATTCAATCTAATATCATACATACATATCTAGTTAGGAGCATTTGATTCATTCAGATCATGACATTCTAATCATTTGGCATAAGCATAGGCCCATGAAATCGATTCTATAGGTCATGTCCTCTAGATGATGATGTAGCAAGATCGGTGAATCCACAAGTCTTATCTCCCTGAAGTTGTAGTGGAACAGACTGAAGATAGCGAATCCTATTTCCCTGAAGTTGCAGTGGAACAGATTGAAGCTATAAATAAATAGATCTTATCTCTCTGAATTTGTAGTAGAGCAGATCATAGCAAACCTTATCTTCCTAAAATAGCAGTGAGCAGGTTGAAGTTAAAGTCTTATCTCCCTGAAGTTACAGTAGAGCAGACTGAAAATAGCGAATCTCATTTCCCTGAAGTTGCAGTGGAACAAATTGAAGCTATAAATAAACATATCTTATCTCTCTAAAGTTGCGGTAGAGCGGATCAAACCAATCTTATCCCCCTAAAGTTGCAGTGGGGCAAGTTGAAGTTACGAATCTTATCTCCCTGAAGTCATAGCGAAGCAGATTAAAGCCACCAGCCTTATCTCCTTAAAGTTGTAGCGGAGCAAACTGAATATAGCGAATCTCATCTCCCTGAAGTTGCAGTGGAGCAAATTGAAGCTACAAGTTACGAATCTTATCTCTCCGAAGTAAAGCAGGTCAAAGCCATAAACCTTATACCCCTGAAGATGCAGTAGAATGGAATGAAGCTATTGAAGAAGAGAAGCACTAAGAAGTCATTATTCGGCAAGACCGGGCAAAATTTGTCCTTCTTAAAAGTCATTTCTCCTTTCTCGTTTCACGACAATGAGCAAAGAGGGGCAGTTGTAGATGCCTAAATTTGCTCGGGCCTAAAACAAAAAATAAAAACCAATTAAATATAAAATGTCCAAAGTCATTTATATCAAAAGCCCAAATAGCCCAAATTACATTTAACCCATTTTACAAACAAAACTAAAATCCCTAACCCAATTCCTATTGGCCCAATTGGCCCAAGAGACTAAACCAACTAACCCCCCACATGCCTTTCTAATGCCGCACACCTCACATGCCTCGTCGACGCGTCCAACGCCCGAGGCTCGACTCTCCTTGTCTCGTTGCACCAAAATGAAAGCCGTCCCTTATTAACCTTCCTCCAACCTGCAAACAGACCCAAAAAAAGAACAAAGACGGTGCAGCACGCAAAGGCAGACAGTGACAGAAACAAACAAAAAATGATAATATGTATTCGGCTATATATAGCCACAAGAATTTCAAGGTATTTAGAGACAAAAAAAAAAAAAGAAAACATACGCACATTTAAGAAATCAAAACAGCAAAAACAGAGGCTAAAAAGGTTGATTTTCGATTTTCTTCTCCAGTTTTTCTCTTTTTTCAATTTCTTTCTTTTTTTTTATTCTATTTTAAATCGATTTTAAATAAAAAGATAAAATAAAAGAGAGGGGAAGAGGACTTACTTGAACCTTGGGATGCATCGTCGGAGCCCCTCCCCTCTCCGTCGTTGAAACTGACTCAAAAAAAGAGTAGGAAGAGCCTTCTTCTCTCGGACTGCTCGGCCAAGAGGACATGGCCTTCAAACCTGCCTTGAACGGGGCTGAAAAGCCCGTTTGGTGCCCCTCTGACCACTATCTATGGTGAGGAAAACGATGGTCATGGCGACGGCAGTGCTAGGGTTCAAAACCCTAGCAGAGAAAAGAGAAAAGGATAGGGAGAGAGCAAAAAAGGCTCTCTGATTTTTTTTTAAAAAAAAGGAAGTGTAGATATGAAGTTAAAAATTTTTTTGCTTTTATAGAAGACCTGAAATGGTGCCGTTTTGCACCTAGGTCACCAGCGCCAAAACGGCGCCGTTTAAGGTGACCCATTCGAGACCCGACCCGCTCCATGGGGATCCGCGTGTTTCCATTAAATGGGTTATTTACAACCCAGGTCCTTCCCATTTTTACTCCTTTTTATTTACTCCTTTTTATTTTTCTTTTATTTTTAAATTTGGCCACACAAATCTGCTCGATTTTCATCTCGGTCCCTAATCCGTGGATGCACTGGATATTGGACACGTGTCCAGAGGCTGGGTTTTTGCCCATTTAGTCCTCAAACCTTGCACACTTTTTATTTCTGCCCCCGTGTTCCTATTTTGTTATAGTTTTTGCTTCTAATTTCATTTTTGTTCCAGTTTAATCCCTAATCAGTTTGATTTTTATCCTTTAATTATTTATCTATCTATTCGTTTTTTATATGCATTTTTTATTTTGGATTTATCTGTATTAGTTCTTTTAAATTGTTTTATGAACTATGTATTTAAATTTACTTTACCAATTTTATATTAAACTAACTCACTTTATTTATTTTAAATATTTCCATATATTGATTATTAACTGTTATATATTATTTATCTTAGATATTTTTTATATAAATTATTTGTTTTAAATCATTTTACATATTATCTATTTTAAATTTTCACGTGTAATATTTAATTTAAATTATTTTATATGTTATTCATTTTAAATTTTTTTTATATAGTATTCATTTCCAACTGTTTTAATACATATTATTTTGAATTATTTTATGTATTAATTACTTTACATTGCTTTATTTATTTATTTTAAACTCTTTTTATATATTATTTTTGAATTGTTTATTATTATAAATTTATATATACGGTTTATTCTTAAACTTTTTTTTGGATTATTTACTTTCAAATTTTATATATTGTTTATCTTAAACTCTTTATACATTATTATTTTTTATATTAAAGTTCTTTATTTTATGTATACTATTTATTTTAAGTTTCTTTTTACATATTATTTATTTTAGACTTTTTGTATGTTTTTTAAAATTTTTCTATATTATTTATTTTAAGTTTCTTTATTTTATTTTAAATTTTTTTGTATGCTAATTATTTTAAATTGTTTTATATTATTCACTTTAAATTGCTTTTTATAACATCTATTTTAAACTTGTTTTTTATGTATTATTTATTTAAAATTGTCTCATTATTTATTCTTGGATGGTTTTATGTTATTTGTTTCATTCTTTTGATTATTAATGTTGGTATTTAAGTGACATATGACATGTGATTATTGCTATTGTGTGTATTATAATTCGTTCATTCATATTTTCATATCATCGTCATTCACTTGTATAATATTGTATTGATGTATTATTGTTTTATGCTCATTACTGTATTTTTATTTCATGTAATCGCATTGTGTGTTAAAGTTCCAACATATTTATTCAAAATAGATCGTTATTTTACCCCAAACAAATAAACGCACCTTGTTAAGTGTTGCACTCATTATTATTCAGAAAGGAAAATCTTAAAAATAAGGCAATATCTTGGCATTTCGGGAATTCAAGAAATCGTACCCTAACTTACGGGGTTTTGATTTTCTTGTTAAATCTAAATAGCCGAATATCCTTTTTTATTTCAAAATACACTAAGTTTCGATAAAAATTAAAGGGAAACTTGTTCCCGAGGATTCAAACGTCACATCTTAACTTACAGGGTGTGACATTTTGTTACATTAGGACGAGAGGGCGTTTGGTACTCGTTTCAACTTAATACAAGCATTTTTAAAATGAATGTTAATAAAACAGGGATCGCATTTTAAAACCTTTCCAAAACTTCAACTCTCGACATTAAGACATTAATTAATCAAATAGGTACCAATTTTGGGCGTGACGAGGGTGCTAATCCTTCCTCGCACGCAACCAACTCTTGAACTCGTTTTCTAAAATTTTGTAGACCAAAATCGTTGTTTTAATAAATCAAAATATTTTATTAAAGTGACCAAATTTCTAGGTGATCCGATCCCACCTCAAAAAAATCGGTGGCGACTCCCATTTTCATTTCCAAAATTAAAGGCGACCCCTTTTCAGAAAACGGTTTCGACAGTATAATTTTGATTGCGTGGACGAAAATAACCACGAATTTATTGGGCAAGACATCGACATGTGTCGCACTACACAAACTCTTCCTTGGTTGTTTATTTTGTGCCTTGACGTCCTAGGAAGCTTGTGCATCACTCAACCCTTGCTTCCACATCAATTCGGCCTTTATATCTTCATCCTGCACGCTCAATTAAACATATTAGCACAATCTAAGGCTCGTGTCGGCCTATTGAGTCACAACACCAATAAAATGTCTTAAAAATAGTTATTCTATTAACTTTTAATCCTATGGCCTAAATACTGTACATGAAATATAAAATCCTAAATTGCATAGAAAATAAGCTCCTTAAGTTTGGAATTAACCCAAATTGACTACCACATTTTACTGCAGATCAAATACCCTCACACTTAAGTCTTTACTTGTCCTCAAGCAAACTACCCAAAAACAAAATAAAAGCCAAAAATAAACTAAAACAAAAAACAAGAAATAAATATGCAATAAAATATACTTGAGATAGCTTGGTACACGAGATTGGATTAGGGCATCGACATTAGGAAGATTTTCCAAAATATAAAACTTTAGCTAGAAATTTTAAAAATTCAAAATTATTTACACCTAAACAGATTAGTTTGATAAATTAAAAAGTAAATAAACTAAAGAAAATTAAATATATAACTCCATCAAAATGCATATACGAATATAGTATTCATTTTGGCAAAGTATAGTCAGTTCAAATATTTTTTCCTACTCGGTTTATTTTTATCTATGTTTTAAACTCTATTGCAGTAATATTTCCCCGATAATCCCTTATGATTTTTTTTGTTTTTGCCAATACTACCGAGATTTTTCTCGGGCACTTTTTATAAGGGTTATACTAGTCATATTACATCATTTCAATAACCATGGATTGTACCAAATATTTTCTTTTTAATTCGAACATCTTATACTTCTACAAATATAATTACCTATTTGTGTCTACCTTTATCATTTGGTATATTTAATCTCTTTCACTTATTTACATTCCAATAAACTGAGCTAATTATTCTAGATGTAAACAAATTGAATTATTTAATTTCAAGCTAAGTTTACAATTTAAAAAAAAACAACCTAGGTATATGCTCGTAACCAGTCACTTGTATTTCTACAAGTTCAAGCACAAACATGCAATAAAAAATAAACAAAAACTACTAAAACAATTAAAATAACTAAAAAGAAAATTTTAAATTTTTTTCCCTAAATCTCCCCCACACTTTAATCGGCACATTGTTCTTAATGTGCAACTAAAAATATAAAGGAAAGAGGTTACCCAATTTGCGTGATACATTCAATCTCAATTGGTGGGACGACTCCTTTCAAATTTGGCTCGTAATGGTTGTGCCGTCAAAAATTGTGGGGTTCCTATAAACAAAAATTAAAAATACACAAATATATATATATATATATATATATATATATAAACTACTAAATCCTAACTAATTAAACTTAAAGAAAAACAATAAAAGTCATCTAAAAAAAATAGAGTACACAATTCAAATATACAAAAATGTTCAAACTCAGTTGGACTTAGATTCTGACTCCTCCATCATCTAGGCCTTGCCCCTATCAAGCCCCGTTGACGCTTTCATAGTCCTCCTTCCTGAAGTCCAGGTTGGATTGTGCTGGCTTAGGTCATGGATCACTACGCCCTTTGTCTATGAGTGGTCTAGTCTAAATACACACTCATAGTTCAGTGGTACGGTAGGGGTCTCTTCCTCATCGTCGTCATCATCATCATCCTCAGCACCTTCCTCGACTGGTGGTGCGAACCTCTCGTACATGTAAGAGAGTGGTGCTGGTATGGGTCACCCATTCTATTCCGTAATGTGGATTAGAATGTCTCTCATGTCTTACATCCAACAAGTTTGCCACTCTGATATCAACATATCCATGAGGCCCGTCCTGTAATGCCCCAAAATTTTAATTTTTGATCTCGTGTACATGTGACACATAAGTGTGTATCTGCTTCAGTGGTTAAGTGTTCTAGGTGTGTGTGAGTGGTCCCAAGTTCAAGCCTTACTTGGGCAAATTTTGGTATTTTTATAAAGAAAACCTTAACCTTGTGCAAAGGGATTAAGTTTAATTATTGGTAAGTTTATATCAGAATGGGTCTACTGGTTTGGTAGTTAAGTGGAGTGTTGGAGTATTTAAGGTCCTGTGTTCAATTCTCTGTGATGGCATGGAGACAATATTTTTGCTCCAATTTCGGCTAAGAGTTGTATTGGGGAAAAATTCTAAATAGTTGTGTTTTAGTGGGTTAATAGGGAGTGATTTTAGGAGATAATTGGGGAAAGGTTATTAGAAAATAATCTGATTGTCTTTTTGTTGCAAATAATAATAATAGAGTTTCGATTTTCTCTCCAATTCCCCAAACTTTTTCTGACATTTTCTTCTTCTTCTTTTTTTCTCTCTTCTGCCGATTCTTTCCTCTAGTTGCTGCCTAAATTTCCATTATTTTTCCCCTTCCATTTCTTTCTTTTTTTCCAATTGATTCGATTTTTCATCATTGGTTGTGCGTGTTCGGTAAGTAACAGTTTTGTCTATTGTTAATCGTTCTTGGTTAATCTCTAAAAGGGGGATTCCTTTTTGGTGTTTAAGAGTTAATCAAGGGGCTGGTGGTTTTGAATTGACGCTGTGATTGTGCAAAGTTATGGTTACTCAAGCGAGGTAAGGGCTTTTTTAGGTTTTTAGTTGAGTTCCTTCTAAAATTGGTTGATTAAAAATGAATTAAGTGAATAATCTGGAGATATGTTGGTCGATTTTTAGGTTCTAGAGGCTTAGGAGTGCTTACGCATCATAAACGATAACAGGTGTGTACCCAAAACGTAGAAAACGAGATTTGGCAAAAAGTTAAAATTCCTTGCTGTTGTGAAATAAGAGAAATAAGAGAAATAAGAGAAGATGATGCAAAAAAATTGTAGAGAAAGGAAATGAGGGTGTTATAACCTTGAAAATCAACATTTTGCACTAAAATAGTTTTGGACAGCAGCAGTAGTCTAACTTTGAAAAATCATCAAAAATACTGGAAATAGAGTTAGAGGTTTAATAAAATATGAAATTAAATTATATTGAGCCTAGTTTTTCATGGAAGAAACAGTGTAAGCAATGGAATTGTAAATTATGAGATATAATAAAGTTTGTGAGACAAGGTCAGAATGATTTTGGGTTCCTCTGTTCTGACTTTGGCAAATCATTAAAAATTGTAAAAAAATTAATTAGGGGCTCAAATTTATATTTTTAAATACTTAATGAGTTTATTTTCAATAGAAACAATCGAAAACATCATCCAAATTCTTACTAAGAGATAAATAATTTTTAATAAGGATAGATTGAAGCTGTCAAATAGTAGAATATGGATAAATTTGAAGATTTTGCTGTACTTATTTGATAAACTATAAATTCTGAAAATTTTATGGTAGAAAGGTATTTGAGCCTAGTTTCAAAAACATCAAGCGGATCTTAGTTTGGAATTTTGTAGCTTAAGATATAAATAATTTAGTGATAATGACTCAAGTAGACAACTTTAAATGAACATATAAGTAAATAGTGAAAACATATATGAATATTCAGCTAGCATGAGTTACATAAAAAATGGATCACATGACCAAAGCCAAGTTGGGCTGGGTTGGCCACACGGGCGTGTGGGCCCAACGGGCAGATCACATGGGCGTGCGAGCCCATTTTTACCGAATGTTTCTAAGGTTGCACGGGTCACCCAAGTCGACTGTGAACCAACTATAAGGTCGGTAAGCTCTACTTAGACCCCTAAATGTGTGAAATTGACTGAATGATATATGTACTGAGCATGTTAATATCTGAGCTGAATATATGTACTGAAATTGCATAATATCATATCATCCATTGTATGTTCCATTGCATTAGGTTGGGGGTTGTTATTTGGAGGAAGTGTACTGAAAGGATTTAAGCCTAATTTATTGACAGCTCAGCTGCAAACTACTATTTTGTGCCTTATTCGGTACTACTTGGAGTGTAAGGATGGGTGGGTTGATTATATCCCCACATAGAGTGTAAGGTTGGATGGAGATGGTGTATAGAGGCTGGTTGGGTAGGATTTTGCTAGTGCATAACTGTTACTGCTACTAGTACTGTGATGAGCTAAGGCCCTACTGCATTTTTGACACTGTACTGAGATGGGTAAGGCCCAAACTGTCACTGATACTAAAAAAGGCTTAGCCCAAGACTGTTTAACTGTGCACTGTGAATACTGATTGTTCGTTTGTTTCAGCGGGATTACACACTGAGTTTACGTAAACTCACCCTTTTTGTTTAATGTACATAGGTAATCCCCAGACTTAGACGGATCGGTGCGACAGAGGATTCAATGGTGACCACAGTAATTTCTGGACTTCATGGTTTTTAATTTACGGTTTATAATTTGATTATTATTGATTATTTGGGTTGTAATTTAAGGACCCTCTGGGACTTTGGTTTTAAATTTGGGTTTTTATTTTTTTTATTTTACTTTATGGATTTATACCTGTTGGTCGTAGGAATTTCGGTTTTCAAGAAGTTAAAGTATTTTCTAAACGCATAATTACTTAGACTATTTTATTAAAGCTTCCGCAACGAGGGATGTTTCAAAACAAATGTTTTAAATGAATAAAGACGATTTCCTAAGTTCTAACAAAGGTTTACTAAAGATAATAACGTGGAATGTTTTCATCGTAACAACGAGGTTTCAAAAACACTATCGTGTGACATTGCCAGATATGGCCATAACGTCTAGGCTGGGTTTGAGGTGTTACATTTAGTGGTATCAGAGTCAGGTTGCAATACTTGGCTGTGGATTATGGGTTTTATAAAAAAAATGGGCTTTCGAGAAATTTATTGATTTTAAATGATTTGAAATGTTTTTACTGAGTAAGTGGTACATCGAGTCTCTGACGCTGATCCTGTAAGTATTCTGAACTGTGATTTGTTTTAAACTGAAACTGTTATGGATAGTATATTCTGAAACTACTATAAGTAGTAAAATGTATTGAAAACACTATAGTTAGTGTATACTAAAAATTGTAGAGAAACTGAAAACTGTAGTGAGATTGCGATTTACGAAAATAAAATCTGAATAATTGATACTATTTTACATAAAACATTTGTTAATAAACACTAGAACTGTAACTGATTCATAAAACTTTTAATACAGATAAAGTGATTAGACAATGAGCGTATGAGGTATCCACAGACGGGGTACTAGAGGCCGAGGTAGAGGCCGCAGAGGAGCTCGAGCTGAGTCCTCTTCATTGGGTAGCATATCGAATTTGGATACGAGTGAGACGCAAATGTCGCCTGCTACAGAGACTAGGTCTTAAGATCGTATGGCTGGGGACGACGTATTGTCCCAAGCTATGCTAAGGATTTTGGAGAGGGTCGCTGGGCCCAATATTGGATTTGGGGGCCGAGGGTCGGTTACAGAACAACTCCGGTCCAATGGAGTTGAGCTCTTCAGGGGTGTCACTGGAGTTGCCCTTAATGTGGCCGAGTACTGGATTGAGGCCACGGAGATGATCATGGATGACTTAGACTACACCCTAAAGCAGAAATTTAAGTGTGCAGTCTCACTGTTGAGGGATGAGGCTTATCAGTGGTGGCTCACTGTTAAGGAGGGTACTCAGTCTGAACGTCTGACCTAGAAGTTCTTTAAGACCGTCTTCAGGGGAAATATGTGGGGGCGAGCTACGTGGATGCCCGTAGGAGGGAATTCCTGAATCTGACTCAGAGAGATCGATCAGTGGCCGAGTATGGGGTTAAGTTCCTGGGACTGAGCCGCAATGCGTGAGGTATGGTGACCTCTAAGTATGAGCGATGTATTCATTTTGGGGATGGACTCAGAGACAATTTGAGAGTCTTGATAGCTCCGCCAAGGGAGCGTGACTTTTCTGCACTAGTAGAAAAGACGAAGATCGTCGAGGAGGTTAAGCGCGCTAAGTGCCAAAACTGTGACAGCGAGACGGGTAAGAACAAGAGAGATTCAGAGCCCTCGAGTTCTGCACAGAGGCCTAAGGAAAAAGGCCAGAGCTGATGGGCCGGTTAGAGCTGGGCCCTCTGTTGTTGTTACTGGTAGATGCCATCAGGGCGAGTGTTGGAGAAGGACTGGGGCGTGCTTGTGGTGTGGGTCATTGGAGCAGCGTATTACGGACTATCCGTTGAGGGTCGATCAGATACAAGCTCCGAAATACTGGTACGACATAGCCACAAAGAGTAGTGTAGCCGCTACCGAGGGACCGTGGACAGGCCAGAGATGGTAATGGTATAGGTCATGGGCAGAGAGCACCGAGCAAAGGTGCTGGACAGGTTGAGGCAAGACAGCTAGCCCTAGTTTATGTTGCTCATCACCGAGAGGATAGAGATGCTCCGGACATCATCACGGTTATGTTCTTTATTCTTGATGTACCGTATATTGCCTTGATAGAGATAGGATCTACTCACTCATACATAGCTAGCAACATATCTGGAAACTTGGGGATTTCAGTTGAGAGCACTACGAGTGAGGTTACGGTAGTGAGCCTGTTAGGGCAATCTGTTAGAGTTAGCAACTTGTATAGGAACATTCCTTTAGAGGTACAAGGGGCAATCTTCCTGGCTGATTTGATAGAGCTTCTATTTCGGGAGTTCGTCCTAAATCTAGGGATGGACTAGTTGGTCAAGCATCGTGTTAGCTTGGACTGTGTGACTAAGAGGGTCGTACTAAGGACTGAGGAGGATAAGGAGGTAGTCATGATTGGAGAAAGCCAGAATTACTTATCTAATATGATCATTACACTGGTGGCGGGATGTGAGGCATTCTTGGCCTATGTAAGTGTTTCGGATTCTGGGGATTCTACAGTTAAGGATATCAGAACAGTAAAGGATTTTTCGAGCGTCTTTTTGGAGGAGCTACCGGGGTTACCTCTGAATCGCGAGTTGGAATTTGGGATTGAGCTACTTCCAGGTACAGCTCCGGTGTCCATCGCTCCCTATCGAATGGCACTGAAGGAGCTTATGGAGCTGAAAGCTCAAATTTAAGATCTGTGCTATTGATTTTTGAGGCAGTTGGGAGGATTATCTACCGCTAGCGGAGTTCGCCTATAATAACAGTTTCCAGTCTAGCATCCATATGGCACCTTACGAGGCACTATATGGTTGTAAGTGTCATACTTCTTTATGTTGGACTGATTTGGGCGAACGACGTGTTATGGGTCTTGAGTTAGTATCGGAGACTGAGAATAAGGTTAGACTGATTCGAGATCGTCTGAAAATGGCATCTGACAAATAAAAATCCTATGCGGAGCTAAAGCGTCAAGAGATTGAGTATTCCGTGGGGGACTTCATATTTCTTAAGGTCTCGCCATGGAAGAAAGTACTAAGGTTTGGTCATAAGGGCAAGTTGGGCCCTAGGTTTATTAGACCTTATCGTATTCTGAAGCGAGTGGGACAAGTTACTTATCAATTGGAGCTACCTCTGGAGTTAGATCAGATTCATGACGTTTTCTGCATTTCTATGTTAAGGAGCTATCACTTTGATCCTACTCATAATGTTCCTATTGAGGAGATTGAGGTAAGGCCAGACTTGACCTATGAGGAGGAGCTGGTTCAGATTCTTGATCGTGACGTTAAGGTTCTGTGAAGGAAGTCTATCCCTCTAGTGAAGGTTTTGTGGCGTAATCATAGTATTGAGGAGGCGAGGTGAGAGCCTGAGGATGCAATGTGTTAACAGTATCCTCATCTGTTTTGATTAGGTAAATTTCGACGACGAAATTTTCTTTTGGTAGGTAGAGTTGTAACGCCCCAAAATTTTAATTTTTGATTTCATGTATATGTGACACACAACTGTGTATCTGCTTCAGTTGTTAAGTGTTCTGGGTGTGTGTGTGAGGTCCCAAGTTCAAGCCTTACTTGAGCAAATTTTGGTATTTCTATAAATAAAGCCTGAACCTTCTGTAAATGGCTTAAGTTTAATTGTTGGTAAGTTTATATCAGAACGGGCCTGCTAGTCTGGTGGTTAAGTGGAGTGTTGAAGTGTTGGAGGTCTTGTGTTCAATTCTTTGTGATGGCGTAGAGACAATATTTTTGCTCCAATTTCGGCTAAAAGTTTTTTTAGGGCAAAATACTAAGTAGTTGTGTTTTAGTGGGTTAATAGGGAGTGATTTTAGGAGATAATTGGGGAGAGGTTATCAGAAAATAATCTGATTGTCTTTTTGTTGCAAATAATAATAATAATAATAATAATAATAATAATAATAATAATAATAATAATAATAGAGTTTCGGCTTTCTCTCCAATTCTCCAAACTTTTTCTAACATTTTCTTCTTCTTTTTCTTTTCTCTCCTCTGTCAATTCTTTCTCTTAGTTGCTGCCGAAATTTCCATTATTTTTTTCCCTTCCATTTCTTTCTCTTTTTTTCCAATTGATTCGGTTGTTCATCGTTGGTTACGCATGTACGGTAAGTAACAGTTTTGTCTATTGTTAATCGTTCTTGGTTAATCTCTAAAAGGGGGATTCTTTTTTAGTGTTTAAGAGTTAATCAAGGGGCTAGTGGCTTTGAATCAACGCTATGATTGTGCGAAGTCGTGGTTATTCAAGCGAGGTAAGGGTCTTGTTAGGTTTTTAGTTGAGTTCCTTCATAAATTGGTTGATTAAAAATGAATTAAGTGATTAATCTGGAGATATGTTGGTCAATTTTTAGGTTCTGGAGGCTTAGGAATGCTTACGCATCAAAAACGATACTAGGTGTGTACCCGAAACGCAAAAAAGGGGATTCGGCGAAAAGCCAAAATTGCTTGTTATCGAGAAATAAGAGAAATAAGAGAAAATGATGCGAAAAAAATTTGTAGAGAAAGGAAATAAGGGTGTTATATCCTTGGAAATCAACTTTTTGCACTAAAATAGTTTTGGACAGCAGCAGTAGTCTAGTTTTGGACTAAAATAGTTTTGGACAGCAGCAGTAGTCTAACTTTGAAAAATCATCAAAAATAGTGAAAATTTAGTTAGAGGTTGAATAAAATATGAAATTAAATTATATTGAGTCTAGTTTTTTATGGAAGAAACAGTGTAAACAATCGAATTGTAAATTATAAGATATAATAATGTCTGTGAAACAAGGTCAGAATGATTTCGGGTTCCCCTATTCTGACTTTGGAAAATCATCAAAAATTGTAAGGAAATTAATTAGGGGCTTAAATTTATATTTTTAAATCATTAATGAGTCTATTTTCAATAGAAACAAATGGAAACATCATCTAAATTTCGTACTAAGAGATAAATAGTTTTTAGTAAGAAAAGGTTGAAGCTGTCAAACAGTAGAATATGGATAAATTTGAAGATTTTGCAGTACTTATTTGATAAACTATAAATTTTGAAGATTTTATGGTAGAAAGGTATTTGAGTCTAATTTCAAAAACATCAAGCGGATCTTAATTTGGAATTCTGTAGCTCAAGATATAAATAATTTAGTGACAATGACTCAAGTAGACAGTTTTGAATGAACATATAAGTAAATAGTGAAAACATCTATGAATATTTAGCTAGCATAGGTTACACTAAAAATGTATCACACGACCAAGGCCAATTTGGGCCGATGGGCCACATGGGCGTGTGGGCCCACACGGGCGGATCACATGGGCGTGTGAGCCCATTTTTACCGAAATGTTTCTAAGGTTGCACGGGTCGCCCAAGTCGATTGTGAGCCTACTGTAAGGTCGGTAAGCGCTACTTAGACCCTTAAATGTGTGAAATTGATTGAATGATATCTGTACTGAGTATGTTAATAACTAAACTAAACATATGTATTGAAATTGCATAATAGCATATCATCCATTATATGTTGCATTGCATTGGGTTGGGGGTTGTTATTCGGAGGAAGTGTACTGAAAGGCTTTAAGCCTAATTTACTGGCAGCTCAGCTACAAACTACTGTTTTATGCCGCATTCGGTACTACTTGGAGTGTAGGGATAGGTCGGTTGATTATATCCCCACACGGAGTGTAAGGTTGGACGAAGATGGTGTATAGAGGCTAGTTGGGTAGGATTTTGCTACTGCATAATTGTTACTGCTACTGATACTGTGATGGGCTAAGGTACTGCATTTTTTACACTGTACCGAGATGGGCTAAGGCCCAAACTATCACTGATACTGAAAAGGGCTTAGGCCCAAGACTGTTCAAATATGCACTGTGAATACTGATTGTTTGCTTGTTTCAGCGGGATTACACACTGAGTTTACATAAACTCACCCTATTTGTTTAATGTGCACAGGTAATCCCCAGACTTAGACGGATCGGTGCGACAGAGGACTCAGCAGTGACCACAGTAATTTTTGGACTTAATGGTTTTCAATTTACGATTTATAATTTGATTATTATTGATTATTTGGGTTGTAATTTAAGTACCCTCTGGGACTTTGGTTTTAAATTTGGGTTTTTATTTATTTATTTTACTTTATGGATTTATACCTGCTAGTCGTAGGAAATTTAGTTTTCAAAAAGTTAAAGTATTTTCTAAACGCATGATCACTTAGACTGTTTTATTAAAGCTTCCGCAACGAGAGATATTTCAAAACAAATGTTTTAAATGAATAAAGACGACTCAAAGGTTTACTAAAGATAATAACATAGAATGTTTTCATCGTAACAACGAGGTTTCAAAAACACTAATGTGTGACATTGCCAGATACAGCCATAACATCTAGGTAGGGTTTGGGGTGTTACACGTCCTCTTCAACGTGTGTGTTTTACCCTTCTCTTCATTGGCCCCTAGGTGTTGCTCCTATGTTTCGTCATTTGCTCCTTTTCCCAATTTTGCTTACGTTTGAACTCGAGGAACTGGTCGTACAAGTTGTCCCCAATCACACTTCTCGTGGGTCTCGTGAATGGCTCGATTGGGGACATGGGGACATCGACTTGGAGACATAAGGCAGTAATCAGATGTGGGAAGTACATACTTCTCTTCTGGTGTCGTATGCACTTGAGCATCTCCTCTTTAATCCAGTGGCCGATGCAAATTTGCTCTCTCTGCATTATGGAATAAAGCATAACTGCTCAATAGGCGATGGCATCATAGGCATTATGGGTAGGCGCCAGGCGGGTGCAAATAAATTGCATCCATATCTTGGCCATCAAGAACATGATGGCCATGTTAAATTTTTGGGCCACCTCAGAGTTAGGTTGGCAAGTCCACTTGCCACACCCTTCCATTAAGTAATTAATTATACCTTATACATCAGAGTCTTCAATTGTGACTAAATTTAACTGGTTCAAATGGTCATGGGTATGATATGAGGCACCGTAATATTGGAAAATCACACAAGGTGTAATCGGCACCTCTTTTCCCAGAACAACCACGAAAGTGATCGTCTTGCCCCTCTGCTTGCGATCTTTTCTATCTTTTAAGGAGGCATAGAATTCATAACTATCGCATCAACTACCGATTTGGTCAAGGTTGCTTAAAATTTGTTTCAACGATGGAACTGTACCAACTCCCATATTTCATCGTAAGCAGACAAGATGGGATCAAACCCAAGTTCTTGTATAAATGACCGTCCACTCATTTGAAGAAAAATCATTTGACATCCGTTTTATGGAAACGGTTGGCATCGAGATTACTTGATACTTGAGTGGATCATTGTTGTTTTCATGTTGCCATTTTCAAATTAAATTAAAATAACAATAAACCCAAATAATAAAAATGATAAAGATCGAGTTTAGAGCACGATACCTTGGGTAGTTGTCGACAAACCTCAACTCTCGACCGATGTGGAATTTGATAAACATAAAAGATGAAAACTAAAATGAAAATAAAGGGAGAACACTTACCTATGTGAATTGGAGGTTAGGAGTGCAAAGAATCGAAGCTTGATGGCGAGGAAGGCTTGCAATAACTACAATAGGGTGTTTTCTCTCTTTTGGATGTTTTAGATGTTGTTCTTATGCCTAAAATTGATGATTATAAATAGAATTTTAACGAGCTTTTTGCCTGAAACGACCCAATTTTTTTGCTATAAACACATGCGTGTCCCATTTTACATTCGAAGTGCTCATGTCGCACCACAACTTGTGTATGGTGCAACACAACCCCCAAACATCAGGTGCTTTTGCTTCGAAGAGTTTATGTCGTGCCATAGCTTATGTGTGGCGCAACACAACGTTGTCTCCAACCCTTTTGGGTCTGTCGATATCCTTTGGTCATCTGTTTTCATCCCTGCTTAGCTTCATTTCATCCATTTACATCCAACTATCTGAATTCTCCTAATTTTAACATGTAATTACACTATAATTATCTTAAAATCTAACTACAAACTAGGAATTGAAACTAATTTACAATATTTTACAATTTTGTTAAAATCCAATAGTTGATGTTATGTCATGCTACTGGACGTGTCCGACAATTCTTTAAACTTGACCATTGACTTTAACTGTAGTTCAAGACCATCTCGGCTCTTCCAATTGCCCCTTTTTCCACCAGAGTCTCGCCATTTTTCTTGTTCTTGCCTCTTATGAGTGCTTACACATGCATAACTCAGGAAATGCCTTTGATTAAAGTCGCTAGGGATAATATTAAGTAAAACATGACATTCCTCCCTAATTAATCTCTCACTTTAGGAATTGCGGTCACATTTGGATACTTCTAACTCGTCATTGATCTTTATGATTAATTCATTTTGTTTGAGATCAATCATTGATTTAAAACTGACCAGAAATGGTCTACCCAACAAAATAGAGGTTTCCTGATCTTCCTCACAATCGAGAACTACAAAATTAACGGGAATTACGAATCCCCGTACCTTAACCAATGTATCATATTTGGTGTCTAAGGAAATTTTCAAGAATTTTCGATGAAAATGTGGGTTTTCATAAAAAAAAGACCAAATGTAAAAGAAAAATAAGACTTTCTCTTTTCTAGCTCTCTCTCATGTAGGAGCATGAAAGGATGATGAGTTCTCTTCATCTTCTCTCCTTTTTTTATACTAACATTTTCATAATAAAATATTAATAAAAATCTAATTACAATATTAATATTATAGCACTTATCTAATTATTTAATTTAAAATATCATTAAAACATCTCCCATGTCATCATTACACTCTAGAATTCTCTCTCATGCTAATTGATTTTTCCCTTTGTAATATTTTAAAATTTCATCCTTGAATCATCACTTAATTTGGTAAAATTGTAATTTAGTCCTCATACTTTTTTCACTTATTCAGTTTGGTCCTTATTCATCCATTTTTCTTATTTTCTAGATCATTTTACTTTTAATATATTTTCACTATTAGCCATTTAACTTTTCCATATTTATATTTTAACCCCTCAAATTCTAAGTATTTACACTTAGGCCACAAACTTTTTTCATATTTATGATTTAATCATTGCTTTAAATTAATATATCACAACATACCTCTTAATTTTTCTTTGAAATTACTCATCTTTCTCTTTTTTCACTTTTATTTCCTTATTTCATTTTATCGAAGAAAAAATCTCGATTTTTCACTATTTTCTTACTATAACGATTTTTTTTGGGGTGTTACAGTTTGCCTATTGAAGTATTTTGCTAAAATTTTTGTTTCCAACTAATAATTGTCAACTAGTTAGATCTTGAATGATAATATCTTAAGTTGTCATCTATTAATGTTGGTTTGTTTACTGAAGTATTTTGTTAAATTTTTGTTTCCAACTAATAACTCTCAACTGTTAGATCTTGAATTTAATATCTTAAGTTATCATCTATTAACAGGAATAACAATGGGTTGGATATCTACATTTTCTAAATTAATTGAATTTGAATCTATGAATCTACAAATCTACCTAAAAATCCAAATCAATAAACTATTCACAAAGTATCTGAGTATTACTCTCCAAATTCGAATTAAATGATAAAACATACGATATACATATCATACAAATCAGGCAAAAATAGATCATCGAATTGCATCTCATACAAAATGACAATCAACTGGCAAACCCAAATCTGTATTGCTTAAGTGCCTTTGATACCACTATTGGATCACCGATATGTCCTATGGCGCAACGAAAAAAAATAATTTTGGTGATCTCAACCTATGGATCCATGTACCAAGAATGAATCTGGGTTCAGAAAAATTGAAAATATACCTTGAACTATTTGAAAAGATGCAAACTGCTACAATTTTGAAGTTGCTTTCGAGATGTCAAACCTTAGCCCCAAAAAAATGTCCTGGCCTCTACATGATCCACCCGGATGCTAGACAATTTGAACAACCTCATAACTTTTCAGAGTAAAAACCCTCAAAAAAGTTTGTTGCTAGTAAATGTAGTATTTTGAGTAAAAAGAAAATTATGTTAGCACTTTATTTTTAATAAAAATCTTATCTTTGAATAAAATCTTTCCATAGAGGGATTTGAGGAACCTTCCATAAATCAAGATATCTTTACAATTAGGTTATCAGTTACCATAATCCCTCAAAACATGTCTTTGACAAAAAAATATTATTTCATTATTTAATATTTCCAATAAAATTATTCCTAGTTAAATTTAATATGAAGTCCAATTCATATATATTTTTAAATGTATCCTCTATGCGTGTACATCAAGTATGTACTCATCTCGTGTTTAATATTTAACTTTGTCAAATTAAATTAGTAATAACATTTCTGTAATTAATTTTGATTTGTTTAATAGTTAAATATAATCCCAACTTCTTTGGATTCTAAGCGCTACAACCATAGGGTGTAACCCTATAGGATCCTAAAACGATGGTAGTAATATTTGAACATTTCTAATGTTATAAACAGTTGGTGGCATCAAGCAATACATCACTGCTACCCAAGTTACAAGAATTCATGGTTCAACATAATATTTTTATGATAATGTCATCATGTAGTATATCTCTTTGTTTTTTGATATATAGATTGTGAAACCTGGCCTAGACGTTATGGCCGAATCCGAAGGTGTCACAAACAATGAGTTTGAAAACTAATTCTATATGATAAAACCATTTACGATTCTTTCCATCTCTTATTTGCTTGTATTCAATGTCAAAACGTTATTCCATTAATTATTTTGCCTTTAAACGTGTTTTCAGAGCGGAAGCTTTCGAAAACCATTCTATTTCAAAATTCAATTCGCATTTTCAAAAAAACCTTTATTTGTATAAAACTGTCGTTTTCATAAAACATTTTACCAAAACAATCATCTATCAGATAGCTAAAAAATCAACAGTTAAAAACCAAACAGTCAGTCCAGAGAGTCTCAAAAATTACAACTCTCAAATAAGACCAGAAATATAATTAAACAAATAAATAAAAACGTAAATTATTAAGTAAAACAGTTTTCAGTCAGGTTGTCACCGCTGAGTCTTTGCCACATCGATCTGCCTAAGTCTGTGGATTATCTGAACAGAACAGACAAATAGAAGTGAGTTTTTGTAAACTCAGTGTGTAACCCAACAGAATTAGACATGCAAAACATACAGAAATTCATATATATATATATATTCAAATACAGATTCGGACTCATGTCCTTCTCAGATACAGATGACAGATACAAATAATCAAAATCCTACCCCCATCCTCTACACACCATCTCCGACCATCCCATCACACCATGTAGGGTTAAAAACACCCACCCAACCCTACACACTATTTCGTGTCGTTACGACACACATCAGATAGTATGCAACCTAGATGCCAGAATACAGACGAAGGTCGCCTCTCAGAACACTTCCTCCACATATACAAACCCACCCCAAAAATAGATGCAGAAATCAGATACAGATTTATCAGATTAAACATGCTTTTATACAAATAAAAGATATACATATAGTAGTACAGTCAAGCATACATTTAGTATCTTACTCAAATCAGTCTATCAAAATATCATAGTATACAAAATAAGGTTTAAAAAGTCCTTACCGACCCTACAGGCCCACAGTCGATCAGAGCGACCTGTGTGTCCAAGGGAAAATTACAAAAATACGGGCCCACATGCCTGTGTGGGCCCACACGCCCATGTGGCCCACACACCTAGATTGGCGTTACCCGTGTGGGCCCACACGACCTGGCCCAAAACCCACATGCCCATGTGGCATGCCCATGTTGGCCCATACTCACGATTTGGCCTAGCCCGTGTGTCCCACATGGCCACACTCACACCATCACACAGCCATGTCTCGAGCACGGTCATGCCTTCATCGACCACATGGTCGTGTCCTTGCACAGGCCAACTACATAGGTGACCATACACCCGTGTGGCATCGACAGTAAGGTTTTTCGGCTTTTTCCAAAGCTTACTTTTCTGCATTTCGGGTACATACCTAGTATGGATTTAATGCGAAAACACACCCGAGCCCTTTGAAACCTAAAAATAGAGTATTCCAATCCTTTTAGCAACCAAACCACAAGTCTAAAATGATACCCAAACACACAGAACCAACTTACCGCTAACAAAAATGATCCCAACCTCGAATTAATGTAACACCCCTTACCCGAGACCGTCTTCGGAGTCGAGCACGAGGCGTTACCTGACTTAACTTACTAATTCGGGGCATAAAATTTGATTTTAAAATTAATGTATTCACATTCATTCAATATGTCCCTAAAAAGGGCCCTCGAGACCCTAAAACGTGCAATTGAAACGGTTCGGGACTAAACTGGGAGCATTAAAAATTTTTCGAATACTTAGACAAATCAAAACAATTTATTTCATCTTTCATAAATAAGCTGTCCATCTGCGTCATAGTCACTAAATAAATCATAAATCGAGTTACAAAAATCCAAATCCAAATCCGTAAATTTTATCTGAAACTAGACTCATATATATTCTTACTAAATTTTTTTCAGAATTTTTGGTCAATCCAATTAGTACAGTTTATTAGTTAAAGTTTCCCCTATTTTAGTGTTCGGCTGCTCTGACCTCTGTTCACTACGAATTAATTTTCTCCCTGTACAGAATTCAAATAACCATTCCGTTTATTTCCTTTAAAATTAGACTCAATAAGTAATCTATACATATAAAATATAACTCCTAATTATTTTTTTACAATTTTTATTGAATTTCTAAATTCAAAACAGGAGATTTAGAAATCACTCTGACCCTGTCTCACTAAAATTTAAATATCTCTTAATATACACTTCTTTTGCTTACTCTGTTTCTTTCATATGAAAATAGACTCAATAAGCTTTAATTATATATCTCATTCATCACCTGATTTCATTTCTACTATTCTTGGTGATTTTTCAAGATCACGTCACTGCTGCTATTCAATACTATTTTAATGCTAATTTCACTTTTTCATGATTTCTTTGTATTAACTACCATTTAGGCATACATAACACCGAAATATGTTATTCATTAACCATTTCAATAGCTAATAATGATAAAATATTTACATACCATTCTTTAGTCATATCATAAGGACATACACACAAAATGGCTAAGTCCCTATACATGCCATAAACTAAAACGTTTGTAAACGAAGATACCCATTTGGTAACTTGATAGTCGATAGTGTGAAGTGATCTCCTACAACCTCCAACCCTAGTTTGCTTTTAAGTACTCTGAAACATGGGGAAGTGAAAGAAGTAAGCTTATAAAGCTTAGTAAGTTCACATGTAAAATAATAAGCATTAGCAATCAATTTAGCTTACTACTGTGCGGTCATAATTTGCTTAAATAATGTTTAGTTCTTACTTTCCCATCTTACTCATCGGTAACCTTACCAAAGGCTCAGAATACAAAAGACACCTTACTTAATAGCTTGCTTACATACCTGCAACATCTCACTTAACACATGAGTACTCTTTCATAATATAGGCATATTGGCAATCATGTCATAAATTGTCACAAGCATAACTGAAAACTCATCACTTACTTAATACTTGATAATCTCAATTACATACAATCTCAATATTAAATAAGCCTTAAATGCATACCTGTACTCTTTCTTCATGTTCTTACCTTGTTGTTTCTTTGACTTACTCTTTGGATTACTCGGGAACCTTTTCCTTTTTGAACTTACCATTGCCATGTCTTGACATGATCATACGTGGTATCCTTGCCTTATGAACTCACCAATGCCATGCCTTGGCATGGTCTTACATGGGATCTTTGTCTTATAGTAACTCATCAATGCCATGTCTTGACATGGTCTTACATGATTTCCTTGCCTTATAGAACTTATCAATGCCATGCCTTGGCATGGTCTTACATGATATCCTTATCTTACCAAATGCCATGTTCCAAACATGGTCTTACATGGTATCCTTGTCTTAGTGCCAATGCCACATCTTGATGTGGTCTTACATAGAGTCCTTAATCAATGTCGATGCCATGTCTTGACATGGTCTTACACGGGATCCTTGCCTTACCAATACCATGTCTTGACATGGTCTTACATGGTATCCTTAACCGTCAATTCCTCCTTAAATGCCATGTTATGAACATGGACTTTTCCGCCAATTCTTCATTAATTGCCATGGTACAACCATGGACTTTGAGATATCAATGCCTTGTCAAGTCATAGCTGAAACATACTTGCTCAAATTCTCAAGGTTAGCCGCATAACTCAATAATATCAATACTAATAACAATAATTGCATAATAATAAAATGCTACTCAACTTACATACTTACATTCTCAATCTCATCATATCATCAACTTAACTTATTCTCATCAAATTATGCTAGTCAATACTTTCTTGTTATCATACAAAGCCATAATACAAAATATGGTCTTACATATAAATTATACAAGTTCTCTTTTCAATATCGAATTATTATCGAACATTAATCATTATATTTGAAACTCAATACTAAAGTATTTATGGCCAAAATATCAATTTATCATTCAAATATGCATAATTAAATGCTTATGAAACATATGAACTTACCTCGATACCAAAACGACCATTTTATCAACTTTCCCGATTTTCAGTTTTTCTCCCGTTCTACGTCCAAATCTCACTTTCTGGGATCTAAAACATCATATTTCACTTATTTAATTAATTTACTATTCAAAACATTCTCTAACTCAAACTTTGGAAAAATTACAATTTTGCCCCTAAACCTTTACAAAATTACGATTTTGCCCCTAGGCTCAAAATTAAAATTTATCCATTTTCTTATGTTTTATGACATTATGGTCATTTTTCCCTTCTATGTAAACATCAAATTCTCACTCTAACATGTACTTATGAACATTAGGTATTTTTACCGATTATGTCGTTTTACTCATTTTCACGTGAAATCGCTTAGCAAAAGTTGTTTAACACAATTTAAAGCTTCATATTCTACCATAAAACATCAAAATAAACACATTTCACCTATTGGTATTTTTCAAAATATGAACCCTAGCATGAATTATTGCTAGAATAAGCTTAATCAAGTTACTGGGACTCCAAAAACGTAAAGAACAATAAAAACGGGGCTTGGAATCACTTACTATGGACCTTGGAAAGCTTGGAAACCCTAACCATGGCTTCCCCCATACTATATTCGGCCCCCATGAAGAAGATGGACTAATTTTGACTTTATTTTCCCTTTTTAATTCTTTTAATTACTAAATGACCAAAATGCCCTTAAAGGCTTTTCTTTCAAATTTGTCCTATTCTTGCCCATTTTTGTCCAAACTTAAATATAATGGTCTAATTCTAAATAAGGACCTCCACTTTAAGAAACCATTTCAATTAAATCCCCTTTATTATCTAGAACACACATTTTGCTAATTTTACAATTTAGTCCTAATTATCAAATTAGGCACTTATACATAAAATTTCTTCACAAAATTTTCACACAATTGTTCAATCAATGAATAAACCTTAAAACTTAATTGGAATATTATTTTTTTATTTTTTTATTTTTTTGACCTCGGATTCGTGGTTTCGCAACCATTATTTCGTTTAAGCCCTATTTCGGGATGTTACAATTAAGCCGCTGAAGTAGGGCTTTCTGCCTCATAACCTTCTCCTGATCACAAAATCCACCAATTAACACCATTACCTAACATCGCTAAAACCAAACCATAAGTTTAAGGGGATGCAAAATTTACTTACCCACCGAAGAACATACTAGGAACCACAATAATGACGAAAGAACGCGGGATTCACAAATCGAATCAAAGGGACGAAAAAGGGTTATCGAAAAGAGAAAGAAAACATCAAAAGATGGAAAAGAAAGATTTAATATTAGAACTTTTGGGGATTTTCTTGGAAGTGAGAGAAAAAAATAAAAAAATAAAAAATAATATCACAGATAAGACACAAATCCCTTTATTTTCTCCTACTAACCCACTACCTCAGACTTCTAATACAACCAAAACTTTAATAGTTAACTGAGCTAAAATAATACCCACGCTCACGCCTGGTTTCAAACATAAGACCTCCAACACACTATCTCCCTTACCACTCGAACCAACAAGCTCTTTCTAATATAAATTAATAGACAATTATATATAAAACCACTCAACAAGGGTAAGGCTTGGATTAAGAAAAATAACAAAATTACCAAAGGTGAGACTTGAACCCAAGACCTCTCACACACACCCAGAACACTTAACCACTGAAGCAGATACATACTTGTGTCAAATACTCACAAAAACAGAAATAAGAAAGGCAAGGCGTTACATATTGAACACAAGTCATGGAATAATTACACTTGTATAGTTCAATCTCTTGTTTCTTGATTTTCCAAGTAGACTAAGATAAACAAATGAGTGTGGTTACTCATATCAACTCATTTGAGCATGACCATGTTTTCCTAGTCTCACGATCAATAGGTCTAAGATATTACACCCATTATGTAGGAGGGACAAATCCTATCTTGATCACTTACATCCCATTATACAAATTGTGGCATACCTAACATCAGTCTTTATAGTGAAATCATTTACAAAGGACGTTTGACTATGTCAAAGCATATGGCTCACGATGTTGGAATAATGGTGATCTCAGGTCTAAGGATCATAAACACAATTATCACTATGAGAAATGTTGTGACTATTGCATACTAATCCAAGAAACATTCTCAAGGTGGGTTAGTCTAACATATTGTTCTCTAATATATACTTATGTGTTGACTTGATATCACATATTCATAACAGCACTTGCCATCAATCAAGCATATATTAGTCTTAATACATTATTATTGTCTAAGACCACAATAATTCTTATCTAAGGACATATAAGAATGATCATATCATTTTTAGGACTCTACCATTATGCAACGTATTTGACAGAAAAATAAATATTGAAAACAATAATGGTAATGCATTTATTAATAAAGTAGGTAAAAGGTATGTTATTTCAATCATTATATGATCGGTCTTTGAGCAAACTCTAGCACTTCAATCAGCTCAATTCTTCCCAACAATGAAACAACGAACATTTTTTCACACAAACCATGAACATCTGCCATCGTGAACTTTTGAGGATAGTACTTAAGATAGATACCAAACATATCTAGCATTAAGGGAACTTGTGGCATTGTGGACTTCTAAGTACAATACTCCGGAAAGGTACCAAGAATATCTAACATTAAGAGAACCTCCAAAAGATATGTTGACATCAGAACAATTAATGCACTTGCATAATTCAAAATCTCATAACCAATATCAAGAATATGTTCGACCTCCACTAATAATTCCATTTCAACGTCACCACTATTTCGATACCCAAACATCATCGTCTCAATCTCTTTTTCATCATTGAGATCCACTACATAATACAAACAACGCTTTCTAGTTGACATTAAAAAAAATCTAAACTTCAAATTAGATATCAATTCAAGCTTGGATTTTCCTTAAAATCCTCTTTTTCATATTCTCCAAGGTTAAATCATTAAAAAAGGAGTTTATGATTGAAGTATGACTATTATCAATCAAAATAATATATCCATTCAAATGGATCTGTACTATTAATCAATTTGTTATATTCTCAATTTGCTGTTGAACATTACAATTTTAACAAATGATAACTATTTTTTTTTTTTTGTAAAAAAGTTGTTTTTTTTTGCTTTTTTTTTATTATTATTCTGCCATGATAGTTTATATATATAAGTGTATTAAATTTTAATTCTTTATTATAAATATGATAAGAACTTATAATGAGATTGTTTAAAAAAAATTATTTTTTTATTTATAACAATAAAACTAGTTAATTAGTATAACTTCCAGGTACGTGTTTTAATTTGTTAAAATTTTTAATTTTTATGTATATTTAAAAATAATATATATCATTCTCTTAATCCACTAGAAAAATAAAATTTCACTCCAAAATTTCAAATTTGAAATCTTTAAACCAATCTATAATGTATATATACATATATAAAAACATGAATTTGGAAAAAAAATTTAACTGATTGGAATACCTTTATTTTTCTTTATATTACTAAATTAAATCTAAAAATAATTTAGAATTATTAGCTAAGACACTTGTGCAAATTTTAAAATAGAGTTATTATTTGAAGACAACTTTATGAAAAATTTTGTAATTATAATTTTTAATTATTAGTTAAAAATTTGAGGTAAAAAAGTTGTTGGGAATTTTTTTTTAAATTGTGTTAATTTTATTAATGTAAAATAGATTTATTATTTTAATACAAGTCTAAGCATCTTAATTATCACCTAATTAATATTAGAGTTATATATACCAATTAAATTTTAAGTTTAGGTTTATAAATAACATCTAGTAGTTAAGAATATTCAATCAAGTAGCATTTAAGTAAAATTACACGTAAAAAAAAAAATTGAAGATGATTAAAGTTAGAATTGTATAAAAAATAATGAAGCATTGAAGCAATAATTTTTCAAAGAGGTAATATCGAAACATATTCGAACAACAATAGCATAAAAGAGAAAAATGTTTTGTGGATTTGTTTTGAAAGAAAGTCAAATATTTTATCAATTATTTTTTAATCACTATTATTAAATGTATTTATTCATTTAGTGTAAATATTTTTTGTATTTATCATGAAATATTATTATAATTGTTGTATGTTACTTTGTTTAATTTTTTTTAATTTTATTAATTATAGTTTACTATAGATAACAATAATTTAAAAGTATTATTTAAAAACTAATTAAAATTAAACGCATAAAAATATATATTATTAGAAACTAGTAAATTGAAATGTTCAGACACTTGCCACACAATTATACAAAATATTTGAGGTATGAGTAACTAAAATATATTTTAAATTGCCGATAACCTCTTGATTTAATAGTTTAAATTAAAGAGAGAAAAAGAAAGGTGATGCACCCAATTCTAATGACTAGTTGTGATTTAGTTGCCTTGCCACTGAGGGAGGTTCAACCTTAAGTTAATATAAAATAATCATCAGAGATACCTTTTAGCGAAGGTGGAAATTATATAATTTATAAACAAATTGTTATCCTAATACTCCTACCTACAGGTTCTATTACTGTTTCTATCCTTTTATGATTTATCCCTTGTAATCTTTTCTTGTGGATAAATTCTCAAATCATCAGCCAGGTTGTCAGCAACAGCTTATTTGGTATGCTTTCCCCGTAAATTTGCTGAAAATGCAAGACATTAAGAAAAAAATTGAGAGATTTAACTTAATTTTGATAATATTTTAGAAAATAAGTTAATTTTGGAGAGAAAAACATTTTACAATAAGTGCTTTTAGTCACCTCAACTGAAAAAACGTTTTATAGGGCACATTTTCTTTTTTCTTTTTTTTTTTTAATATTAGTTCTTTTGATAAATAGTTAAATGTTAGTAGTTTTATTTTTGAGTCCCAAATAAAATTTCTCTATTACTCACATTTGTACTTTTTATTCCATGTTGTTTTAATTCTTTTTTTAACTAGTGCTTTTAACACATTATTTTCTCTGGTTAGATGATTAAATAATAATGATTTCATCCTTGAGCCTTATGTTTGATCCCTCTTTTAAGCACATTTGTATTTTTTATTTTATGTTGTTTTTAATAAATGTTTTTAATGAATAAATATATTGTTTTCAAGTTTTTTATTTTTCATTAATAACTCTTTTATTTATAAAATCAAATAATAAATATGTAATTATATGATTAATATATATATTTTATATATATCATAATGTTAAAAATATTTGAAATTAATAACTCCTTTATTTATATAAATAAATTAATAATTATATAATAAAAAAATATTTTTTATATATTTATCATTATGTTAAATATATTTTATTTTTTAATACATCAACTAATTTTTTATATATTTTTCTTTATATATAATATTTATATTTATTTTCACAACCTATATTGTGGGTATGATGATTTCTAATATTATAAAATAAAATAATTATTTCAAATATAATTATTATTTTATATGTAAAATGTAATGCCCCAGTTTTCTAAATTTTTGAGTTGTTAAATTATATTAAGTGGTTTAGTTTGTATCAGTGGTTTTTAGGTCTTGTGTTCGATTTCTTCTCTTTGAATTTTTTTCATTATTTTTGAAACTATGTCTGACTTAGTTTGTAAGGGTTATCTTTAATTTTTGTAAGATTGCTTATAAGAATGAGTCTGTTGGTTTAATGATAAATTTTTGGCATACCCTTAGGCCTTGTTTGGTTCACGTGAATAGCTTAGCCATTCCTCCCTTATTCAACACAATAAAACTATTCAGGGGTTTGGTTGGCTGTAAAACCTATTCTATTGAATAGCTATTACAGCATGATTCCTCAAAACCACTGAATAGCAATTCAATGCCATCTTTAATCAATGACTATTCAACGCTTCCAATAATATACAAATTTATTTTTCTTTCCTTTTCTACCCATCTCACATCCTCTTCAAACTCCCAACTCCCATCTAAGATTTTTTTCAACAAATCTCAAAGATTATCGTACGAGTATGAAATTTCTCTATATTATTTAAACTTTCTCTTCTTACTTTCTCTTTACCCTCACCATTCTCCCAATATACCTGTGTAAAACGTTTGGAGTGAGAAAGAAGAGGGGTTTGAAAGAACAACGGCAGCATCCATGGCGAAGAAGATCAATGTAACAAAGAAAGCCTTGATTCCAGGTTTAATCAAACCCTCATGAATGTCCAAGGGTATCTCTTTCTAATCATTCCAATTTCCCATTACTTTTCTTGCTCTATTTTCTTTTTGGTTTCTCAATGTTAATTTTGGATTGTTCTTTTTCATTGGATTTAGAGAAATGCCTTCTGATCTTTCGAATTTCAGTTTTGATTTTGAATTCCTATGGAAGAATTTATCCTCTTTAGGGGGAAATTTTGATTTCGCAAAAAATTTCAATTAGGTTTATTGGGTTTAATTTGTTATGGTTTGCACTTATATTGAAAGTGCCTTTTGAGAATTAAAACCAGATCTCACAAGGTCTACTTAATGGCATAACCTGGTTTCTCTTTCTTTTGGAAGATGATCCTTTCATCTATGTTTTTCCCTAAAAAGTCTGATATTTTGGTTTATGTTGTAATTTGATCATGGCATTGTTGTTGGGGAATCATAGGCATCACAGGGGTTCAAAAAGGGTTACTCATTGTCTTTTAGCTTGGTTTTCGTGATAATAAAAAGGACAGTTACTAAATGTGGGGAGTTCATAAAGGTTATGGAACAAAAATGTTACAATTTGTTTGCCCATGCTTATGAATGATAATATTGCTGAGCTTGGATTTCTTAACGTAAATTAGCTAAAATGCTAACATGGGTTGCAATGTTGTTTTTCTTTATACAAATCTCTCTTACACTGTTAAGAAGTCAAATTCAAAAAAATTTCCTCTACAGTAAAGTTCCTTTGTCGTGTTATATAACTTTTATTACTTTGCCTATGTGGATTTGGAAATTTATGGTGGTTTTTATTATCTTAAGTGTAAATGTAACATCCCGAATTAGAGTCTAGTCAAAACAGTGGTTTCGAGACCACAAATTCGAAGTAAGAATAATTATTTTGTGAATATTGTGAGGTCTATGATATGAATTCATGCTTGTGTGAAAATTTCATGAAGAAATTTTTTGTAAAGTGTCCAATTTGACTTTAGGGACTAAATTGAATAAGTTACAAAATATGTGTTTTTAGAAGTTTTTAGTATGAAATAGCTTTGGATTATTAATTATTGGTCCCTAAATAGCAATTTGACCAATTTCTATTTTTATGGACAAAAATGGGCATGCATGGATAAAATTTGAATGTTTAGTGAAAAGGACATTTTGGTCATTTGGTTAATAAAAGAATAAAAAGGGAAAATCAAGCAAAATTTGCTCATCTTCTCCATGCAAGTGCCAAATTTGAAGAGTCACCATAGCTAAGGTTTCTTCAACTTTCAAGCTTGATAATAAGTCAATCCTAGCCCCGTTTTTAATGTTCTTTGTATTTTTGAGATCCTTGAAGCATGATTTAGCCATTTCTACCCTTTATTTGAACTAGGGTTTATGTTTAAAATTTTACCCATGTGTGTCATGCATGTATTTTGATGATTAATGGAGGGATATGAAGGATTGGTGTAACAGCCTAATTTTCAGTGGCATCGGGAATAGAGATTTGAGATCACTAAATCCGACGGGTGAGTTGAAAATTTAATAAATTAATACCTATGAGTCAAATATGAATATAAAAGCAATTTTGAATTAGTGAATTTGGTGATTTAAAAGAATTAATTAGCTAAAATGGGTCGAGAATGAGGTATCGAGACCTCGACTTCATAAACCGAGCCATAAATATTTTTAGAAATATTTATGGAGTGTTGGTGAGGTAATAATAAAATTTAGTCAGAAAATTTTGACGTTTGGGTGGTTAATTAAATAAAAAGGACTAAATTGAAAAAGATGTAAAAGTTGCTAAAATGATAAAATAGCTCAATTGTCAAATGAGGAAGGACCTAAAGTGCAAATAAGCCCAAAGGAGATATTTTGGGCGGCAATAGCTGAGAAAAATCAGGAAATGGATGAAATAAGGGCAAAATTGGAAAATTGCCAAAATTGGCTAAATAAAAATGGGACTAAATTGGAATATCTAGAATTCTCTTCATTTCTCTTCATATTGATCAGCTGAAAAACAGCCATGGAGAAGGGTTCAAGCTGGTTTTCATACTCTAGCTTCATGTAAGTTTAATTCTTGCTTTCTCCTTGAAATTTTTATGTTTTTGGACTTTTACAATTGAGTCCAACTTATTATTTCATTAGTTTTTGATTCCATGGCTAATTTTTGAAGTTGTTATGGATGAGTGCTGGAAATATATGATGATTTGGCATGGAATTAGAGCTTTAAATTGTTTATATTCTGATTTTATTGAAAGAATTGAATAGAAAGTGAATGTTTGGGACCTAATTGTAAAAGAGTTTGAAGTTAGAGTTTTATGTGAAAATTCTGAATTTCAATAGTTAAGAAATAACTTATAATGTCTAGAAAAATTATTAATTGAGAAAATTATCTTAATTGAGGGGTTAATTGAGTAAGGACTGAATTGTATAAATTGTGAAATTTGGGGCAAAATGGAAATCAACATTTTACAATAAAACTGTTTTGGACAGTAGCAGTAGTCTAACTTTAAAAAATCACAAAAAATTTTATAAATGGAATTAGAGGATGAATAAAATATGAAATTAAATCTTATTGAGTCTAGTTTCTTATAAAAGAAATTATGTAAGCAATGGAATTGTAAATCATGAGATACAATAACTTTTGTAAGACAAGGTCAGAATGATTTCGGGTTCCCCTGTTCTGAATTTGAAAAATCATCAAAAATTGGATAAAAATAATTATAGGTTTAAAATTATATTTTTAAAATCCTGAATGAGTTTATTTTCAAGAAAAATAAACGAGGACATCATTCGAATCCTGTACGAGAAGATAATTAATTTTTAGTGAAGAAGGGTCGGAACTGTTAGACAGCAGAACAGGGGAGACTTCAATGAATAAACTGTATTAATTGGCTCAACCAAAAATTATGAAATTTTTATGGTAAGAAGACATATGAGTCTAGTTTCTGGGAAAATTTATGGATCTTAATTTGGAGTTCTGTAGCTCAAGATAAAAATAATTTAGTGACTATGACACAGATGGATAGCTTGAATATTCACCTAAGTAGATAGTGAAAATTATGGATAATGTTACCTACAAGTATGTTGTTTATACTAAGGATGTGGATGGAGAGGAGGAGGAGGAAAATATACAAAAATATATGAATGATTCGTGTATAAATTGATCACATGCTCGATTATAATCGATAAGTGTTGGATTAGAAATGATATAATGTTTTATTTGGAATATTTATTATGAAATTATAATTATTGTTATAATACAAAAATTGAACTTGTGAGTTTATATGGCTAAATTTTATTGATTATTTGTTAATTTTATGAATTTCATGATGTGTTATTTCATATGTATTGATGATAAAATCGTGAATAATGTAAAAGCATGAAATTGAATAAATGATCAAATTGAGCATTTCAGTTCAGTGACAAGATGAATTAAAGGAAAAGACCATGGTTGGACCATGGCAACAAGTGATAAGTGATAGCTTCGGCTACACTTATATGATCAAGGACAAATGAAAGTGATAAGTAATAGCTCCTGCTACACTTATCTGATCAAGGACAAGTAAAAGTGATAAGTGATAGCTTCGGCTACACTTATCTGATCAAGGACAAATGACAAGTGAAAAGTGGTAGCTTCGGCTACCTGATCAGTGAAAAGTGGTAGCTTCTGCTACCTGATCAGTGAAAAGTGGTAGCTCCGGCTACCTGATCAGTGAAAAATGGTAGCTCCGGCTACCTGATCAATGAATAGTGGTAGCTTCGACTACAAGTGACAAGTGATTTCCGTATAAGACCATATCTGGGATATGGCATCGGTGTGATATATGCTACTGTATAAGACCATATCTGGGATATGGCATCAGTGAGATATGTGATTCGTGTAAGACCATAGTTGGGCTATGGCATCGATATATGAATATGTGTAAGACCATAGCTGGGCTATGGCATCATTATGTGAAGATGTGTAAGACCATAGTTGAACTATGGCATCGAGAAAACGAATTACTCAATTCCATAAGACGTTCACTAATTTGACAAAGTTTGGTAAGTGTTACATGGAATTATGTGATACAAGGAAGTACGAGTTGATAAGATATGAGTATAGAACTTGGTTGATAAATAAATTCATTTGTGATTATATAATTGTTCATCTTGAATGTACTGTCCATATGTATTGATAATTCAAATATTTTAATGAATAAAGTTTCGACATGGAATAAATTGAACACGAGATAAATAATTATAAAATTGAACTCGGAATTCATGAAAATGACAGTTATTGATATATGGAGATATGAGACATTGATATATGAATATGGAAAATGTTTGATAAATGTGTTTATTCATAATTATGGAATTATATACCTCATGTGTACTATTTGCATAAAGATGACATTTCAAATACTTTGGTTATTTAAGCTTAAAAATGAAATAATATGAAATCAAGATAAATTGTTATGAAAATATATTTAGATTACAGAGATATGACTAATATATGTTGTATGATTACATAACGTGAAATTGTGTATATATATGAGAAATTTAATGAGAATTGATTCCATACACGTTTCTTGTTATTTATATGAAGTGTACGACTGACAAGGGTGATGAAGTTATAAACAGAGAGTTACACGGGTTGAAAACACGAGCGTGTGACTCTCCAAAGTGTGAAAATTTTCTAAGTGTTGCAAAAGTTTTATATGTTTACAGTTTGGTCCCGAACCATCCTGAATGTATGTTTTGGGCCCCGTAGGCCCATATAAGGGACGTTAAACATATGTATGAAAGTTTTTAATTTAGAAGAAATTTTATGGCTAATTTTTACATGATTGATCATATTAAGTTCGGTAATGCCTCGTACCCTATTCTTGGCTCGGAATACGGGTAGGGGGTGTTACAATTGGTGCTAGATGAACATCTTTTTTTAAGAGATTTTCATGAAAACACCTAAAAGGACTTGTTTGTAAAACTTGTAAAAATAGGTGTTAAAAATGTGATTTGATGAAAAATATGGGTTGTTATAAGAGGGAATATGAATCGACTAGGCTTGGGTAACTAAGAAAATGGACACATTTCATTTTACGAGCCCAAGGGCTGAATTGTAATTAAGTGAAAGTTTAGGGGCAAAACTGTAACTTTGCCAAAATATGATTTATGGGTTGTTTTGAATAATGTGATAATTAAATAAGTGAAATTTGCTATTATAGATTAAGAAAAATAGAGTTCGGGCCTAAATCAGGGAAAGAACAAGATCTTAGACTAAATCAAACTAATTGTCCATATCTGTACTGAGGTAATTTTGTGTGTAATTGATACAACATTTTATTATGCATTTAACATTTAATGTTGCATGGGTTGTATGTTTGTCTTTGTGAGTATAATTGATGTTGTCCGACAAAGATTTGAGGTGATGAAAGCCGGTTGAACCTTAAGAATACTTAGGGGATAAATATCATGACATTGGGTTGATAAGATCCCATATAAGACCATATCTGGGATATGGCATCGGCATCGATGTGAGATCTCATGTAAGACCATGTCTGGGACATGGCTTTGGCATCACTGTTATCCCATGTAAGACCATGTCTAGGACATGGCATTGACATCGGTATGAGGCATCGTGTAAGACCATAGCTAGGCTATCGGCTTCGATATATGTGATCCCATGTAAGACCATGTCTGGGACATGGCATTAGCATCGATATGTGGTCCCATGTAAGACTATATCTGGGATATGGCATTGGCACCTCACCATGTGTACATGATTTCCTGAGTATCCCTAAGTATTCCAAGTGGTTCAACGGATAGTCCAAGGATTTGTCAAAGGAAAGTCGAGTTGTGATTGTGTTGAAAGGGTACAGGTATGTACACCAAGCTCATAGTTATTGAGATTACGAAATGATAAAACCTTGGTAAGGTGGAAATGAAGGAATTATGATCTTAAGTTCTATTGAATATTATGTAATAGAATATGACTACAATGATTATTGAGGATGAGATTATTTAAATTATGTTATGTATATGAATGAAAATGCTTATTTTTATTGTTTATTAATTACATGCAAGCTTACTAAGCTTTATGCTTACTCTCTTTCTTCTCTATTTTCTTATAGTATCGCCAAGCTAGCTCGGGGATCAAAAGACGTCGGAGGCTCGCTCACACAATCAATTATATCTTTTGGGTATAGTTAGTCTCATTATTTTGCGTATGGCATGTATAGGTAACTTGGTTATTCTGTTTTGTGCCATATTGGTTAGTCAAATGTGTTGGCTTATGATGGTGTTATAATTATTTTGTATATGGCCATGAGAGATGGCCCATATTGGTTAATGGGTTATAACCCTAAATAATTATGCATGCATGCAAGTGTGTTTATGCTTTGTTGTGGTTGCAGATGATGAGTGTGATGAATAGCTTATATGCTTGATGGATAGTTTATGATCAATAGGGTGACCTTATCTATAGAATACATGAATAATGTGAAAGCGGGTTAATAATGTTGATTTAATATGAAATTGATGGGAAAGCTTTAAAGAAATATGCCAAGTTGAGTATGTGTTATATGCCATTATAGACATAATTTAACCATGAATGTGAATGCTTGAGTATCCAAAGGTACCATGTTGCATGCCATGAAGTGGGTTAATGTATGTAAGTGTTTAAAGGTGACAAATGGCTTGGAAAATAGCCTAGAAATTGTCCACACGGTTAGACACACGGGCATGTATCTAGGTTGTGTGTGACATACGGTCTTCCTTATGGGTGTGTAGTCCGGCCGTGTGTCCCCTGCACCCTAATTGATGCAAAACAGAATGCCCAGTAGTAAACACACTGGCAGAGACACGGTTGTGTGTCTCAGCCATGTAGAGGACACGGCCTTAGGACATGGGTGTGTGCCCAGACTGTGTGAAGTCTACATTTGATTTTTGGAATTTAATTTGCTACATAGCCTAAGCACACGGGCGTGTGACTTGGCCGTGTAACCTTATTTGATTGATGACGTCATAGACAAAGAGTTACATGGGTTGAGGGCATGGGCGTGTCCCAAGCCACACAGACATGTAGGACCACACGGCCTACCCACACGGGCGTGTGACTCTCCAAAACAAGAAAATTTTCTAAGTGTTGTAAATGTCCCAAAAGTTTTCGGTTTAGTCTTGAATCTTTCCCGATGTATGCTTTGGGCCTCGTAAGCCCTTATAAGGGATGATATGCATGTGAAAGAATAATTTTAAATTAAATGAAATTTTATGGCTCGGTTCTGTGTGTTTGATTGTGTTTAAGTTTGGTAATACCTCGTACCTGGTTCCGGTGTCGAATACGAGTGAGGGGTGTTACAGTAAAAGCAAATGCTTGGATTACATGTTGATAAAATCTTTACTTCATGCACTTGTTTACTCCATATTTATTGCTTCATCAACAAATAATAATTTTTTATGCCTCTTTTAAGGTTGCTTAAGGGTCGTAGTATTCCTAGTAAAATATTATTGACCAGAAGGTCAGATATACTTGATGATTCAAGTTCACAAGAATGATCTCCTAGTGATGATCTTTTGTTAATTGCTGCCACCTTTAATATTACCGGCTTTGTAGAATGTTTCATATAAAAAAATTCTCTTACAATTCACTGGATTGTGCTTTTAAAGCTTAATAACATTTTAATTGTTGCATTCCTAGTGTAATGAGTTGCTTCTGTTTAATGATGCAAAGGTACTAGGCTTTGCTTTTAGTATCAATGTATCTTTTTAGGAGGCATTTAGTATCAGGTTTTAGTTTGTCCCAAATGCATTTTCTTAAAGGTGTTATGTTTCTTTATTGTATGATCTTGGTGGCTTTCTTTTCCAATTAATGGAATCAATGAAGCAGCAGTTTAGAGCAAAAGAAATTGTATGTCTCATATTTGATATCCAGGGTTAACCAATTTGTCATCCGATCGATAGATTGTATTTATTAAATAAATTTTGGTTTCTTGTTTGAAATTTTACGAACTAAAAACAGGGATATGCACCACCTAATTCAGATAGAAGAGAGGGAATTTTAAGGAGGAAACACCTTGAGCATCTTGAATGTGTAACTCAATTTGTCAATCCATCGACAATGATTTTTTTTCAGAAACAAGCAAATTATAATTGATCTTGGCACCGATAATAACAAGATTAATTGGGCTCTCAAGGACAAACATGAGTTCATAGACATCATTGAAACTATATACCGTGGGGCAAGGAAAAGTTATGGTCTGGTAATTGCTCTGAAAGATTACTTGACAAAGTACTGCTACTGAGTATTCTTGCAACTTGTAGTTGATCAGAATGTAGACTGTATGTAGATATGTGTGTCGTTTGCAATGCTTGGTTGCATGAATGTGGAGGATAATCCAATTTGAGATGAAACTTTGAAATATATTTTATGTGCTCTTTTGATGCTTGTTTACAATATAGCACCTTAGCTTGGAGTGAATTTCCTTACAGTTGTTTGATAAGGAACAAGTGTTTTAATTTAACTATATAAAAATATAAATGATATGTTTATAAAGATGATAATCTATTGATTCAGCCATGATTGTAGTGGATCTTCCAATTAACTCAATTGAAGATTATATAAACTTGATTTTTATTATGTAAAATATAAAAGCAATTTATTAAAGGAAGAAAAAGAGTGCAAGGAAAAATTAAATGGATAATGGAACATTTAGCACATTAAAAATGTGTTTAAAAATAATAAAGTAGTTATATATTATTTTTATAATATTATATATTATGATTTTTATTAATTCATATTTTAATAATAATATTAAGAATATTATTAAATTATATATTATTTTATTAAATTGTATTTAATAATAATTATGTTAAAATATGATTAAATTATTTATTATTATTTTATTAAATTTAATTTAATAATAATCTTAATAAAAATTAAAAATAATAATCATCTATCAAAAAAATTCTACTAAGGGTATTTTGGTCATTTAAGTCTTTTTCCTTATGCTATTACAACATCTATTCTATTCAACCAAACACAAGAATACTATTACAACTCTATTTCATTCCATTCAACCAAACAACTGAATTATTGATTATAACTCTATTTTATTATAGCTCTATTACATTACAGCTCTATTTCATTCCCCCCAACCAAACGTACCCTTAGGTCCCGTGTTTGAATCATGTTGTGTGTAAAAAGAAAATTATTTTTGCTCTGTAACTTGTTGCAGCCCAGCTGCCAGAATGTCAGTCAGACTCAAACACTTAAGTAAATCTAATAGGATTTAGTAGGTAGTTAATCTTTTTTTTTTAAAAAAATTGATTGAGAAATATTCTCCTAATTTTCTCCCCAAAACACTCACAATTTTCTCTCTCTCCCACTCCCCTATTCTGCCGTCCCATTCTTCCCATGTTTTTCCATTTTCCTGTTTTTTTCTAAACATTGCTACTTTCAACTCTTTCTCTATCATTTCTTTCCTCTACTTTTCTCTTTTCCTTTTTCTTGTTTACATAACGCCAATAACATCCTTTACACCCCTCTTTAGCCAATTTTCTATTCAATGTTGCTTCCGTTTAGACGTAGTGACTTGCTAGTATTGTAGTTGGTTGTCTTTTCTTAGTGTGTTGGTGGTGTTTCAGAGGTTTCACAGGGTTGTCATAAGTTTTTGTAAGCTATTTGTTTGTTTTTGTAAGAAAGTTGTTTTAATCTGGTTGGATAGTTTTAATTTGGATTTTATGGATGTGGGTTTGATGGATTAATTGTTGGTTCTGTTTAGGTGAGGTGCAAGAAGCGCACAACTTACCTCCAGCGAATTAGAGGATTTGTTGGGCTACTACTCTATTGGGTAAGTGATTAATGCTTTCGATTAAGGGCTGATTCGTTTTGTTAAGGTCAAATGTTTAGCACTTGCGACCGAGTTAGTGACTTGGAAATTTAGTATATCACTGATTATTCACTTGTTCTGAATGTCATTTTAGGTTATAGAATTCTCGATGTTGTGTGGGCATCACGAAACAATCAGGTGTGTACCTTCTATCCTGAAAAATAGCGAGCAATGCAATACCAAAAAACATTCTATTGACTCCACACGATCTGGGTCAGGTAGGCTGTGTCGGCCACACAAGCATGTAGGCTCATTAACCATAAATTTTAGTTAGGGTCGTGATTGAAGTGTGCTTCGATGCTAGCTACTTCATAGGGGCTATTATGTGATATGTATTGCTTGTATATACGAAATTTGATATTCTACTTTTGTATTCTGAAAGCATGTTAGCATGTTCTGATGTGTAAAGCATGTATGATTTGTGCGCATCTGGATATCTGGATAGTGGTTGCTTGTGCATTGAGGTGGGATAATAATGTGATGGAGGAAGTGTTGGTAGTTTAATGATTTGCTTTGTCTGATGGTTTTAAACCACATATCTATTCTGGTGGCTTAACCACACTTATCTGATTCTGGCAGATTACCGCATTATTTTTTGGCAGCTTTGGCTACACTATTTTGTATAGTGACATAATCCCACTTATTGGTGTGTGGGGTTGGATGAGTATTTATTACCCTATTTGGTGTGTAGGGATAGATGGAGATGGTGCGTAACATATGAAAGTTGGATCTGTATTTGTTCTGTAATAAGTGTTGCATTGCATGATTTGACATACCATTCGTATCTGATTTGATAACTATGTTGCATTGTATTGTATGTCATGCTGTGTATTTCGTTTGTTTCCAAACTTCCGTGTGATGATGCTACTTGTTTTGTTTGTATGGGCTGAGTTACACACTGAACTTTATAACCCCACCTAAATTTTCTGACTTCTCAAGTAATCAACAAACTTAGGATCTGGTGGTGGCGCACGGGAGCTCGAATTGATTTTTTGGTTAATAAAACTAGACGATTAATGTATTAACGTAATATCTTGCCTTTTGGGACCGTAAATCTGTTTTCGGACTTCACTTTACGGTTTGGTTTACTTTCGGCAGAGTTTGGACATTTTTATCGTTAAATTACAAAAACACATGATTTTTATTCCAAATTAAAATCTTGGTTTCAAAATCAAACTTCATAATTTCTTCTGCAAAGGTTAAGTAATTAATTAGGAGATTTCTACAAAATAAATAATTTTAACGAGCATTTTCCTAAAAACTAGTAAAAGATTTGCCAAAAATTAATATTGACAAGGTACATATTTTCCAAATTCAAAATTTGGGTTTAAAACGAGTTTGTGTAATTCCTCAAGATTCGACTATAACGTCTATGCCGAGTGTAGGGTGTTACATAAAATATTTTAAATATCATTATTTTTTCATCAACATTATAGTTATGACATTTCAATTATTTTTATATGTGAAATATTTCACTTAAATATTTCAAATATCATTATGTTTATATGTAAAATATTTTAAATACACATACAAAAATATATAATACTAAAATTTACTACAGTCATGATATGGATTGAAAAATAAATATTACACATAAAAATTATACTTACTAAAAATAATTACATTTGCAATAATGATTTGATTTTATAAATAAAAGAGTTATTAATTAAAATATTAATTAAAATTAAAAAACCTTGAAAATAATATATTTATTAATTTAAAAAAAAGCTGGAAACAACATGAAATAAAAAAAAAACAAATGTGCTTAGAAGGTAAATCGGACTTAGGATTTAAAAGATAAAATCACTATTATTTAACCATATAACCAAAGGAGCTAATTTAATAAAAATTAATTAAAAATAATAAATAAAGCTTGAAACAATATGAAATCAAAAAATATTTATGTGAGTAAGTGAAGAATCGAACCTAAGACTCAAGGAAAAAACCACAAATATTTAATCATCTAACCAAAGGATATGCTTTTATTTTCTTTTTTTTAAAATCGGCTTATTTTCCTAAATATCACAAAAACTGGTCTAATTTAATAAAAAAATTTAATTAAAAATAATAAATAAAGCTTGAAACAATATGAAATCAAAAATATTAATGTGAGTAAGTGAAGAATCGAACCTAAGACTCAAGGAAAAAACCACAAATATTTAATCATCTAACCAAAGGATATGTTTTTATTTTCTTTTTTTTTTTGAATCGGCTTATTTTCCTAAATATCACAAAAACTGGCCTAAATCCCTCTCTTTTTATTTTTTTGGCATTTTCAGCAAATTTAGCCCTTTCCTTTATATGTATTTTACCTTTTAGTAACTCTGATATGATGATATTTCATATTTTATTTATCTAGATCATACATATTAAATTTGATATAAATTAAAATTTTGTAACTATTCGTTATATATAAAAAAAATTCAATCATTAAATATATATTAATATAGACAATATTTTAGATCAATATAATAGAGATATCGGATTGATCCAAAAAAATTACATACATGACAAATACAAAATATCTTAATAAATATAACTGTTAAATTATTAAAATATTAACCATATAAAAGTTACAAAAAAAATATAAAACTAATTTTAAAGTTTACACCAATATAAATAAATATTTTCCATATATATTACAATTTAAAATATAATACAAAATATAATCTCAAAAATAATAAATATAACAACATCAAATATATCGTCCAAAAAAGTTTACTAAAAAATATTATATTTGTACCTTTAATAATTTATATGTACATAATTAGTATAACGAGGTGAATTATCCAAAAATACCAATAATTTTGAAAAATTATCGGATTAAGCCCCTTTTTTTCAAAATTTACCAGATTAGGCTAATTTTAGAGAGAGAAGGAAAACGCATCTAGCTGGACGCACTTTCTTATTTGGTTAGCAAAGCGCATTCAGCTGGACGCATTTTCTTTCTCTCTCCACTGTTCGTTTATTCACAACGTTAGTGGTAAACTGTTTCAACATTGAAGAGATAAACGATACCTGAGCTGAGAGTGAAGTGAGGGCATCAACTTCATGAACTTTAGCTACACGTCTTCCAACTAGATGATAGTTATTACTATTGATCTTCTCAATGATTTTGTAAGCCTCATTATAAGACTTCGACAAGAGAGCACCATTCGCAGAAGCATATACCATAAATCTTGTGTGTGCATTGAAACCGTTATAAATCATCTCCAACTAGATGCAGTATGAAATCCCAAGATGAGGACACTTATGAAGTAATTCTTTGAATTTCTCCCACGCCTTGTACAAGGACTCATTATCTAATTTCTAGAAAGTGGTGATCTCATTTCACAAATTAGCGTTTTTGCTAGGTGGGAAATACTTAACCCAAAATCTTTCTGCTAATTCTAGCCAAGTAGAAATTGAGCTAGGTGGCAATGAATTGAGTCATGCTTGTGCTCGATCTCACAACGAGTGTGGAAATAGCTTCAACCTCAATACATCTTCAATCACAGCAGGTATTTTAAATGAATCACTCACCTCCATGAATAATCGAAGGTGAAGGTGTGGATCTTCCATGGGCATTCCATTGAACTAGTCCACCATTTACAGCATTTGAAACATCATTGGTTTCAATTCAAATTAGGGTGCCTCGATATCCAACCTCTTAATTCTCTTATTTAACTCATTAAAGAGGAGCATAGCATACTATTTTATAGCTCGATCCCTATCATTAGCAATAAGGATGAGATTATGTATGTGATTGGCTCCATTTCCTTGTCCATCATTTTGATTTCCAAGGTCCATTTCGACTTGTCTCTGAGCTAATCGTTCAGGTCTTCTTTATCTAAATGTCTGCTCGATTTTAGGGTCTACTGGTAATAAATTGATGATTTAATCTATGTTCATTAACACCTGAAAAATAAATCACAAAAAGTAAAAGAATAAAGAAATAAAGAAATAATTAATTAGTAAAGTTAAAAATTAAATAAAAATAAAATAAAAACCAAATTTCAAAGAATAATTTCAAAAAAAAGATTAAGGCAACAGTCTCCGGCAATGGCGCCAAAAACTTGTAACGCGTAGGCTTGTGCAACTATACACAGTCGTTATCAACTAATAAGTAATAAAAAGAGTTATCATCTTCACAGGGATGTAACGCCCCAAATTTTGGGCCTAGAAGTTCTAGGTTTTGAGTGTAGTGACAACGAGGAGGTTGCACACAGAAGTTAAGTTGTGCGTTTAAGTGACAGAATGGGCCTGTTGGTCTAGTGGCTGAGGGAGTGCGAGTGAACCTTAAGATTCTGGGTTCGAGTCCTTGGGTGTGTATTTTGGAGTGCCTTCTTTATTTTATTTTATTTGTTGGTTTTGGTTTAATAATTAAATATTTGTTTTAAAATTATTTTCTATTTCAATTATTATTCTTTTGTTTTGGTATTCACGTTCCCTGTTTCCTCTGTCTCTACGACTTCTTCATATTTTCTTTTTGCTTTTGATAATAATACTCAAAAGAATCGATTTTGGCTTTTTAGCTTCTAGATTGTCGTTTCTCCGTCGTTGTCTCCAATCGTAAAGTAGGTGTGGGATTTAACTCTGTCTATTCGACTTTCCCTTTTATTGTGTAAACTGTTGATTCGACATCTTTTGGGTATGTGCTAAGCCTTTGATTTTGAGTTTTTAGTCGATGAAAGTGATGAGAAATCGCCACTTTCTCATATACCTTGATAGGGCAAAGGTTAGGGACAGTTCTGGTGGCCAAAACGGCAGTTTCGGAGCTTATTTGGGGTGGTTTCATGACCTCCCCAATGGCCACACGAGCGTGTTCCCTGGCACATGGCCGTGTGGATTTGGGAACTAGGGCTCCGGGCCAAATCGGGTGCCACACAGCCTGGCCGTGTGGCCGATTTGGGGATTTTTTCAGAATTCACACGGTCGTGTCCCTTAGGCAAACGAGGTGTGGGTTTGGGAATTAGGGTTTTAGGGATTTGGAGTCACACGGCTGTGTGGTTGATTTGGGGATTTAGGGATCCCACACGGGTGTGTGAGACCCTCACACGGTCGTGTTTACCCTGTACCTTATTTTAGCGAAATTGAACAGTGAGTTACATGGCCTATTCATACAGCCGTTTGCTACCCTTCACACGAGCGTTTGGATCCCCACAAGGCCTAGATTGTCCCACACGGCTGGGGCACACGGGCGTGTGGCCCTATTTCACCAGATTTTGGTTTTATGACAAATGTAGGTGCAATCGTGACTCTATGTGTTTCAACCCTCGACTAAGCCTTACTGAGGGTAATTATAATTCTGATCTGGGCTTGATATGTGTGTATTTGTGACTGGTTGTGTGATAAGCTTGATACTGAATTCAAGTTATGAGTGTGCACATGTCTAATTCTGTAACTGACTGATTGGATGTGAGTGTCTGCTTCTGATTGACTGTCTGAAACTGGTATTCTGACTGTGTACATCTGACTGCATACATACATATGCATATACTATTTTTGGGTGGGATTTTGAAGAGAAGGCAGATTGACTAAACTGGCAGTTGATCTACTGGTTACTGATAGCCCTTATTACCCAAAGGGATATGGGCAGCCCCAATACCCTAAGGGTCGTGGACTTTACTGATAATGGTATAGCGAATTACCGTACTGCACTGTACCGCATTTATGTTAGCTACGCTGCGTATCACTATATAATCTGGCATTTTATACTACATGTCTGTACTGCGATTTACCACATTGCACATTACAGCTTATACACTAGCTCTACTGCATTATATACGTGACTGGCAGTTTATCTGTATACTGTTAGCACCAATACCTAGAGGGTCATAGGCAGTCCTAATTCCCTAAGGGTTGAGGACAATGCTGATATCCATCATTGCCGGGCAACCCGGGATGACATCATATGGAGTGTAGGGTTGAATGGGCTTTTCGAGGTCTTATATGGAGTGATTGTAACACCCCTCACCCGTATTCGACACCAGAACCGGGTACGATGTATTACCGGACTTGAACACAATTAAACACACAGAACTGGGCCATAAAATTTTATTTAATTTAAAATTGTTCATTCACATGTATAACATTCCTATTAAGGGCCTATAAGACCCAAAACATACATTGGAAAATTCAGGATTAAACTGGAAACTTCCGGGACATTTACAACACTTAGGAAATTTTTCACATTTTGGAGGGCCACACGCTAATGTGATTGGGCCGTGTGATCATACACGCCAGTGTGGTTTGGGACACGTCCGTGTCCCTAGCCCTTGGAGCTATCTATTTGTGATTTCATGCACAAAATGTAATCACACGGCCAAGGCACACGCCCGTGTGCTTAGGCTATGTGGGCAATTAAAATTCATAAATTTTCATAAAATATGTGCAGACTTCACACGACATAAGCATATGCCCAAGTCCTATGGCCATGTCTCTCACACGGTCGAGACATACGGCAGTGTCTCAGCTCATGTGTTTACCACTTGGCATTCAGTTTTGCATTAATTAGGGTGCAGGGGACACATGGCCGGACCACACGCCCATGGGTGAAACCGTGTGTCACACAAGGCCTAGACACACGCCCGTGTGTCTAACCTTGTGGACAATTCCAATGCTATTTTCCAAGCCATTTTTCACCCTTAAACACTTACATACATAAACCCACTTCATGGCATGTAACATGGTACCTTTGGATACTCAAGCATTCACATTCACGGTTAAATTATGTCTATTATGGCATATAACACATACTAATCTTGGCATATTTCTTTAAAGCTTTCCGCATCAATTTCATATTCAATCAACATTATTAACCCACTTTCACATTATTCATGTACTCTATGGATAAGGTCACCCTATTGGTCATAAACCATCCATCAAACACATAAGCTATTCATCACACTCATCATCCACAACCACAACAAAACATAAACACACTTTCATGCATGCATAATTATTTAAGGTTACAACCTATTAACCATTATGGGTCATCTCTCATGGACATATACAAAATAATTGTAACACCATCATAAGCCAACACATTTGGCTAACCAATATGACACAAAACAAAATAACCAAGTTTCCTATACATGCCATACTCAAAATAATGAGACTAATTATACCCAAAAGATCCAATTGATAGTGTGAGCGAGCCTCCGAAGTCCTTTGATCCCCCGAGCTAGCTTGGCGATACTATAAGAAAATGGAAAAGAGAGGGAGTAAGTATAAAGCTTAGTAAGCTTGCATGTAATTAATAAACAATAAAAATAAGCATTTTAATACACATACATAACATAATTTAAATCATCTCATCCTCAATAATCATTGTAGTCATATTCTATCTTATTCGATTTACATAATATTCAATAGAACTTAAGATTATAATTCCTTCATTTCCACCTTACCAAGGTTTTATCATTTCATAATCTCAATAACTACGACCTTGGTGTACATACCTATACCCTTTCAACACAACCACACCTCAACTTTCCTTTGATAATTCCTTGGACTATCCGTTGAACCACTTGGAATAGTAAGGGATACTCAAGAAATCATGAACACATGGTGAGGTGCCAATGCCATATCCCAGATATGATCTTACATGGGACCATATATCGATGCCAATGTCCTTTCCTAGACATGGTCTTACATGGGATTACATATATCAAAGCCGATAGCCTAGCTATGGTCTTACACGATACCTCATACCAATGCCAATGTCATGTCCCAAGCATGGTCTTACATGGGATCACATAACGATGCCAAAGCCATGTCCCAGACATGGACTTACGTGAGATCTCACATCGATGCCGATGCCATATCCCAGATATGGTCTTATACGGGATCTCATCAACCCAATGTCATGATATTTATACCCCTAAGTATTCTTGAGGTTTAACCGACTTTCATGCCCTCAAATCTTTGTCGGACAACATCAATTATACTCACAAAGACAAACATACAATCCATGTAACATTAAGTGTTAAATACATAATAAAATACTGTATCAATTACACACAAACTTACCTCGGTACAAAATATGGACAATTAGTTCGATTTAGTCCAATATCTTACTCTTTACTCGGTCTAGGCCCGGACTCCGTTTTTCTTGATCTATAATAGAAAATTTCACTTATTTAGTTATCACATTGTTCAAATCAATCCATAAATCATATTTTGGGAAAATTACAATTTTACCCCTAAACTTTCACATATTTATACTTTTGTCCCTAAGCTCGTAAAATGAAATGTGTCCTATTTCTTTATCACCCAAGCCTAGCTGATTCATATTCCCTCTTATAATAGCCTACATTTTTCATCAAATCACATTTTTAATACCTATTTTTACAAGTTTTACAAACAAGTCCTTTTAGGTGTTTTCATAAAAAATCACTTAGAAAAAGATGTTCATCTAGCATCAATCCTTCATATTCCTCCATAAATCATCAAAATACATGCATGACACACATGGGTAAAATTTTGAACATAAACCCTAGTTCAAATAAAGGGTTAAAATGGCTAAATCATGCTTCTAAGATCTCAAAAATGCAAAGAACATTAAAAATGGGGCTAGGATTGACTTACTTTCAAGCTTGAAAAGTTGAAAAACCCTAGCTATGGAGAGTTTGAGAATTTTGGCTATGGCATGGAGAAAATGAGCAAATTTTGCTTGATTTTTCCCTTTTTATTCTTTTATTCACCAAATGACCAAAATGCTCTTTTCACTAAACTTTCAATTTTTATCCATGCATGACCATTTTTGTCCATGAAAATTGGAATTGGGCAAATTACTATTAAGGGACCTCTAATTAATAATCCAAATCTATTTCATAATAAAAGCTTCTAGAAACATATTTTGCAACTTATTCAATTTAGACCCTAAAGTCAAATTAGACACTTTACACAAAAAATTTTTTCATAAAATTTTCACACAAGCATGAATTCATATCATAGACCTCATAATAATCACAAAATAATTATTTCTACTTTAGATTTGTGGTCTCGAAACCACTGTTCTGACTAGACCCTAATTCGGGATGTTACAACTCTCCTCCTTAGGGATTTTCGTCCCCGAAAATCTTACTGGTAAAAAGACTTGGGTATTGGCTTCTCATCATTTCATCGGGTTCCCATGTGGCTTCTTCAACCCCATGTCATTGCCATAACACTTTTAAAAGGGCAATACTTTTATTTCTTAATTGCTTGACCTCCCAAGCTAAAATTTTAACTAGTTCCTCACCATAAGTCATATCCGGTCGTATCTCCACCTCTGTCGGTGAAATCACGTGTGAAGGATCAAAACAGTAATGGCGCAACATGGACACATGGAACACATTGTGAATATTTTCCAACTTGGATGGTAAGGCTAACCAATAAGCTACCGGTCCTATTCTTTCAGTCAACTCATATGGTCCAATCAAACGCGAGCTCAATATCCCATTCCTGCCAAATCTGAGAACTTTCTTCCACGGGGACACTTTTAGAAATACCTTATCACCGACTTGAAACTCAATTCCTTTTTGTTTTAAATAGGCGTAGAATTTATGTCTACCCGAAGTTGCTTTCAAGCAATCTCAAATCACCTTTACTTTTTCTTCAGTTTCTTTGACTAAGTCAACCCCATGACTCTGTCTCTCTCTGAGCTCAGTCCAATATAATGGTGTTCGGCACTTATGCCCATACAATGCCTCATAAGGCGCCATTTTCAAGCTCGACTGAAAATTGTTATTATAGGCAAATTCCACCAATGGCAAGTACTTTTCCCAACTACCCCAAAATTCAAGAACACAACACCAGATCATGTCTTCTAGTATCTGTATTACTCCCTTTGAATGACCATCAGTTTGCGGATGGAAAGCGGTACTAAAATTCAACTTTGTACCTAAAGCTTATTGTAGCTTTTTCCAAAACTGCGAGGTAAATCTTGGGTCCATATCCGAGATAATCAACCAAGGCACTCCATGAAGTCTCAGAATTTCAGAAACATTCAACTCGGCTAGCTTATCGAGCGAGTAATCTGTGCGTACCAAAATAAAGTGAGCCGATTTCGTCAATCAATCAGCTACAACCCAAATAACATCTTTCTTTTTCGTGGTCAATGGCAATCCCGTCACGAAATCCATAGTAATCTGGGATAAAGTAAACCTGAAGGTACTTGGTGCTCGGCTTTCACTTGCTGACATATTAAGCTTTTCAAAACAAACTCTGAGATATCTCTTTTCATACCTAGCCACCAATGCAATCTCTTCAAGTCATTATACATCTTGGTACTACCTAGGTGGATTGACATACAACTACTATGTGCCTCGCGAAGAATTTTCCTAATAAGCTCATCATCTCTTGGTACACAGAATTTATCTTAGAACATCAAACAACCATTAGAACCAATCTGAAAATCTGATTCAACACCCAACTCACATTGGGTTCTCTTGGTTTGCAAATCGCTGTCACCTTTTGAGCTTTACAAATCTCTTGAAGAAACGTAGGTCTAGCTCTCGACTCCGCTAGTATCTAACCATCACTGGACACAATTAACTAAGTATTCATAGCTTTTAAGGCAAATAAGGATTTCCGGCTCAGGGCATCGGCAACCACGTTCGCCTTACCCGAGTGATAGTCAAGCACCAGCTCATAATCTTTTATCAACTCTAGCCATCTCTGTTGTTGTAAATTCAAATATTTTTGAGTCATCAAGTACTTTATACTTTTTTGATTTGTGAATACTCGACACTTTTTGCCATACAAGTGATGTCTCCAAATCTTTAACGCGAACACAATTGCGGCTAGCTTCAAATCATGTGTCAAATAAATTTTCTCATGTGGTTTCAACTGCTTTAAGGCATAAGCTATCACCTTGCCTTCTTGCATTAACACACATCCGAGACCATTCAACGATGCGTCACTATAAATTACAAATTCCTTACCCAGTTCAGGTTGAACTAAAACTGGGGCCTCGGTCAATAATGTCTTTAGTTTCTCAAAACTCTGTTGGCACTTTTCTGACCATTCAGATTTAACATCCTTCTAGAGAAACCTCGTCATTGGAGTAGCAATTATGGAAAATCCCCTAACAAACCTTCGGTAATAGCCGGCTAAGCCCAAAAAGCTTTTAACCACGGATACATTTCTCAGAGGTTTCTAATCGATAATGGCCAAAATCTTACTCGAATCAACTCGGATCCCATCACCTGATACAATATGCCCTAAAAATCGGACTTCTCTGAGCCAAAACTCACTTTTGCTAAACTTAGCATACAACTGCTTATCTCTTAAAGTTTGCAAAACAATCTTCAAATGATCGGCATGTTCAGATTCATCACGAGAATAAATCAGGATATCATCGATAAACAGCACAACAAATTTATCCAAATAAGGTCGGAAAATTCGATTCATTAAATCCATAAAAATTGCAGGAGCATTAGTTAGACCAAAAGGCATCACTAAAAATTCATAGTGACTATACCTCGTCCGGAATACGGTTTTCGGTACATCCAAGTCCTGAACTCTCAACTTATAATAACTGGACCTCAAATCTATCTTCAAAAATACTGTGGCCCCCTTCAGTTGGTCAAATAAATCATCTATCCTCGGTAAGGGGTACTTATTCTTTATCATCACCTTGTTGAGTTGACAGTAATAAATACATAGCCTCATCGAACTATCCTTCTTTTTCACAAATAAAACTGGTGCACCCTACAGTGAATAACTAGGTTTCCTGAAACCTTTATCCTTCAACTCTTGCAACTGAGCTTTTAACTCCTCTAATTCGGTCGGAGCCATCCTATACGGAGCAATAGAAATGGGTGCCATACCCAGAACTAGATCAATACCAAATTCAACTTCCCTAATTGGAGGTAATTTGGGCAACTCTTCCGGAAACACGTCTGGATACTCATAAACTACCGGTACTAATTCAATCTTCAACTCTGACTCTTTTGTATTCAGCACAAAAGCAAGATAAGCTTCGTAACCTTTTCTTATACACTTTTGAGCGGACATAGAAGAAATCACTACAGGCAAGCTTTCCAATTCATCTGATTCAACCCGAAGAATATCACTATTTTCAAATTTTAGCTCAATAAATTTTCTCCCACAATTTACAACTATATCATGAGTAGTTAACCAATCCATACCATGTAACACCCCTTACCCGAGTCTGAGGCCGAGACAGGGTACAAGGCATTATCGGACTTAAACGTACATAACTATGTAAAATCGAGCCATAAAAATTTTTTGTTCAAATTAAAAACATTCATTCATATTCATAATGTCTCTTATATAGGCTTACGAGGCCCAAAACATACATCGAGGGTGGTTCGAGACAAAACTGAGAACTTACAAACTTTTTTACAACACTTAGAAAACTTTCTAGTTTTGGAGAGTCACACACCCGTGTGGGTAGGCCGTGTAGTCACACACGCCCGTGTCGGTAGGCCGTGTGTGGCTCGGACACGCTCGTGTCCTCAGCCTATGTAACTCTCTATTTATGACGTCAGTAATATTTTAAGGTCACACAGCCAAGACACACGCCCGTGTGCTAGGCCGTGTCTTCCCCACGGCTGAGACGCACTGCTGTGTCTCTGTCTGTGTGGCCAACACTTAGGCTATTTTTAAAGCCTTGGTCAACCTTAACCCCTCACACACTTATACAACATCAAAGGCATAGAACATGGTATCCAATTAAAGATTAAACATCCTCAATTAAGTTACAAACATAACATTTGCACGTCATCATACTTGTGTTTCTCATACTCATTTGGTCTTGTCTATTATAATACCACTTATACTTTTATACCACGGTTGTCATCATACTGATTAACTTCAACTTAATTATAGCAAACAAGTATAACCACATCACACAAGACCTCAGTACATATAAGCACATGATCACATTTTAAGGTGTTAGCACATTGCACGTGGATAAATAGGTTTACAAACCCATAACCAATATAAGCCACATCTCATGGCTATATACACTTGAATCATTATAAGCCAATATATTTGACCAAACCATTAAACACATAGCACAAAGGACTAAGTCTATATACATGCCACTCACTTGAAAATATTTAAGGCTTATCGATACCCCAAAATTGATAATTTGATATCATGATGCTGCCTCCGACAATCTCCAACCCCGAGCTAACCTGACAACACTAAAGAAATGAAAAGGATGGGGTAAGCTATATAGCTTAGTAAGTCCATATGAAAATAATAAGCAATTTATTAACATGCTTCTACTAATTCTTACATCATGATCTCAAGGTAAAACAATCATAATTGAACTTAATTCCACTATTTATTCATATTCCAGCCAAGCTGTCTACACGAGTCATAGTCACTAAATTATTGATAACTTGAGCTATAGAATTCTAAATTAAGATACGTTAAAAGCATTTGAAACTAGACTCATATATATTTTTACCACAAAATTTTTAGAATTTATGGATTAGCCAATAAGTATAGTTTATTCTTCAAAATTACCCCTATTCTGTTGTTTGACGGCTTCGACCTTTCTTTACTAAAATTTAATTATCTCACAGTACGGGATTCGGATGATGTTCCCATATATTTTTCTTGAAAATAGACTCAATAAGGATTTAGTAATATTAATTATAACCCATAATTATTTTCATTCAATTTTTAATGATTTTCCAAAGTTAAGATAGGGGAGTCCGAAATCACTCTGACCCTATCTCACAAAAATTAAAATATCTCACAATATGAAATTCTTTTGCTTACATTGTTTCCTCTATGTAAAACTAGATTCAATAAGATTTAATTTAATATTTTATTCAACCTCCAAATCAATTTCTACAATTTTTTGTGGATTTTTAAAGTCAGACTGTTGCTACTGTCCAAAACTGTTTTAGTGTAAAGTGATGATTCTAAGTTTATAACACCTTTACAAATCATTTACACCATCATGGTAAAAATACATTTTTTTTAATACATCACAAGCCTAGACCCATAATCACAATATCATCACAATTTCAATCTCATAAGCATGACTTACTTATTTGAATCCTTACCAAAGGTGCATCATAAACCAAAATCATTTCTCATGAGTTTTGCATACATACTTGTACCACTTCGTAACGTAATCATACATTATCACAACTTTGATATCTTTGAATTACCCGTTGAACCACTTGGAATACTAAAGGATACTTGAAAATCTCATACACATGAAAAGATGTCAATGCCATGTCCCAGACATGATCTTACATGGGATCTCACATCGATGCTAACAGCCCAGCTATGGTCTTACATGAAGTCTCATTACGGTGTCGATGCCGACATGGTCTTATACGGGACCTCATATCGATCGCAATGCCATATCCCAAATATGGTCTTACATGGGATCTCATACTGATGTCGATGCCATGTCCCAGACGTGGTCTTATACGGGATCTCTTATCGATGCCGATGCCATATCCTAGATATGGTCTTACACGGGATCTCATCTCGAAGCCGATGCCATCTCTCAGATATCGTCTTATACGAGATATCTTATCAATTCTGATGTCATATCCCAGATATGGTCTTACACTGGATCTAAATACTCACATGTCGTGATATCTATATCTTAACTATTCCTAGGGTTCAACCGGGATTTCTAAGACACCAACTTTTGTCGAGTCTTCATTGAGACATCATGAATCAATTTCATAAAGAAAAATACATATGCATATACATATACATTGCATGCAGTATTTAAGCATTAAACATATAATAATAATAACATGTTGCATTATTTTCATACAAACTTACCTCGACACCAAAATAGCAAAAAGGGACCTAACCGTCAATTTCTCGTTTTTCCCCCGTTCTAGGTCTGAACCTCATTTTATTTGATCTATAATATCACTTTTTGGACTATTTATTATTCACATTAGTCAATTTGATCCAAAAATCATACTATGGCAAAATTACGTTTTTACCCTTAAAGTTTCACATATTTACACTTTTTCCCCTAGGCTCGTAAAATAATTTTCATTCAATTTCTTTGCACTTTAAGCCTATCTAAATCATTTTCATAACTATAGCAGCCCAAAATTTCCACTAAATCACACTTTTATGAAAAATTTTATAACTTTTACAAATTAGGCCTTTTTAGCATTTTCACCGAAAACTACTTAGTAAAAGTCGTTTAACACACAACAAACATTCATATTCCTCCCTTAAACATAAAAATACACACATTTAGCACATGGGTAAATTTTTAAACATCAACCCTAGCTCAAATAAATGGTAGAAATAGATAGATCTTATTACGGGGATTGCAAAAACATAAAAATCATTAAAAACGGGGCTAGAACAGACTTATAATTGAGCTTGGAAGCTTGAAATACCCTAGCCATGGTTTCTCCATGCAAGTTTCGGCCATAGCTTGAAAATGGACAAAAATTGGCTTTTAATTTTGTTTTCAATTCATTTTAATTACTAAATGACCAAAATGCCCCTAACATAAAAATATTCTATTTCACATATTTCATGTTCATTTTTGTCCAACAAATCAACCAATGGTCTAATTACCATATAATGACCTCAAATTTAAATTTTCATAACAATTGGACACCTCTAGCATGTAGAACTCAACTTTTTTACTTTTTATGATTTAGTCCTTTTGACTAAATTGAGTGCCCAAACGTCAAAATTTTCAAACAAAATTTTTACAAAATCATTTCGTGAAATTGTAGACCATAAAAAATATAATAAAAATAAATTTTATTACGTCGGATTTGTGGTCTCAAAACCACTGTTCCGATTAGGCCCAAAATCGGGCTATTACATACCAAGAATTACGTCAAACTCGTCAAACAGCAAAAGCATAAGGTTAGCCGGCAAACAATGACTTCTAATCATCAAAGGAAAATTCTTACACACTTTATCAACTAACACGTATTTGCCTAACGGGTTTGACACTTTTATCACAAATTTTGTGGATTCAACAAGCATACTCATACTAGACACCAACTTCATACAAATATAGAAATGGGTAGACCCTGGATCAAGAAAAGCAATAACAGTAGTATCATAGATAGAAAGTGTACCCATAATCACATCCGGAGACGAAGCCTCTTCGCAAGTGCGAATGGTGTACGTCCTTGAAGGAACTCTACCCTCGGGTCTCACAGTAGATTCCTTGGGAGCACTCTTACTGCTCGCTCCATTACCCGGATTCTTTTGCGGTCCTCCTCGACTGGCAATGTTACCCGATCTTGCACTTTGATATCTCTCTTTTTTTTCCATCTCGGGGCACTCTTTAATAAAGTGGTCCAGAGAACCACACTCGAAACAGGTCCTATCACTCCCTCAACACTCATCGGGGTGACGTCTGCCACATTATAGACATTCCGGTCTACTTGGCCGGGCATTACCAACACTAACAATCGAGGTGGTCTAGGCCTTAGTACCGAATAATTTTTATCCTTACTTCTGTTCGGATGCCCAACAGAAGCATGTGAGCGAGAATAGAAATCCCTCGACCTCTTCGATGTGGTCTGAAACGACTTGGTCATAGACCTTTTCCTTGAGTCTCTAGCCTCAGACTCGGCCTTTCTCTTCTCTTTGGCCAATTCCTCGACCTTACAAGCTCTTTCGACAAGTATAATAAACTCTTTCAGATCAAGCATACCAACAAACATTCGAATGTCTTCATTTAATCCGTCCTCAAACCTCTTGCACATAATAGCTTCGATCGACATACACTCCTGAACGTATTTGCTGAGTCTCACAAACTCACGCTCGTATTTAGTTACAGTCATTTTACCTTGTTTCAACTCAAGAAACTCTTTCTTCTTTTGATCCATAAATCTCTGACTGATATACCTTTTCTAAAACTCTTCTTAGAAAAATTCCCATGTCACCCTCTGCCTCGGTATCACCGAGACAACTGTCTTCCACCAGTGGTAAGCCAAATCTCTAAGCAGTGATACAACTCATTTCATGCACTCTTCCGGTGTGCATGACAATTCCTCAAAAACCCAGATGGTGTTTCCAAGCCAAAACCTTGCTCGTTCCGGATCATTATCAATGCTAGCTCGAAACTCTTTAGCTCCTTACTTTCGAATTTTATCCACCGGAGGTCTATTCAATCTCATAAAATCCATACCACGGGGCGCTACTAGGATAGGCTGGGGAATAGGTAGGGGTGGAGGGGGTTGAGCATTCGGGTTTGCTCGCACGAACTCTGTGTACCAAGCATCTAACATGTGGAGAAAAGCCCCCCGAGCCCCTTTCTCCTCCTTCCTAACTAACCATGGGAGGTTGGTTATCAATTGGCACCGCCCCATCAGCGGAAGCCGGCATGTTACTTTCTACGTCATCTTCCATAGCTCGACCGAGATCCATTTACTATAAGAAAACACAATTGCAAATTGTCAAGAGTCATCACACTATCACAATATATGTATGGCATGTATAGCTAAACTTGTACACATGCTACTTTAGTTCGAGAATCGACTAAATCGTAGCTCTAATACCACTAAATGTAACACCCCTCACCCGTATTCGACGTTGGAACTGAGTACGAGGTATTACCGGACTCGAACACAATCAAACACACAGAATTGGGCCATAAAATTTCATTTAATTTAAAATTGTTCATTCACATGTATATCGTTCCTATTAAGGGCCTACAAGGCCCAAAGTGTAATGGCTTAAATTCAAGGTTATCGGAACAGTGGTTTCGTAACCACAAATCCGATTTAAAGAGAAATTATTTCAATATTTTTCCTCAAAAATTGATATGATAGGAAAATCGTATGAAAATATTGATAGAAAAATTTTACCGTTTTAGTGGTTAGTTAGAAAAGGAAATTATTAAAGAAATTGGGTAAAAACAAGGTATCGAGACCTTTATCTCATAAAACCGAGTCAAAAATAATTTTATAAATATTTATTAAATGTTAGTAATGTGGTATTAAAATTTCGTTAGGAAATTTTAATGTTTAGGTAGTCAATTAAATGAAAAGGACTAAATTGTAATAGGTGTAAAAGTTGCTAGAATGATTAAATAGCTTAAGAGTCTAATGAGAAAGGATTTAAAAGGAAATTAGACCCAAAATTTATTTGGGCTGGACAAGAAGGGCATGAAATCAAATGAGGAATTTGATAAATTAAGGGCAAAATTAGAATATTGCAAAATTAACTAAATAAAGCTAGGACTAAATAGGAAATATCTAAATTTCTCTTCATTTCTCTTCAATTCCAGCAGCTAAAAATGCCATAGGAGGGTTCTCTAAGCTGGTATTTTATAATTTTTGCACCAAATCCAGAAGATTCAAATACGAAGCTAGATCGAGGAAAGGAAAAAGTTCAGGATTAGTAGATTTTTGTACACGAACAAGTATCAAGGTAAGTTCATGTAACTTGAATTATATTCTTAAATGCTTGAAATGCATGTTTTTTTATATGAATATGATTTGAATATTCATTATATGAAATTTTATGAAACATTGACATATTTGATAAAAGAGGAAGAAATCTCGGTTGAATGAAAGGAAAATTCGATGGATCTCTCGAAAAGGAATTGACGATAAAAGGATCTAGCCCTGGATGGGTGATCCTATCCCGATATAGCCCTCCCGAAGAATATGTGTAAAATGGATTTAGCTTGGACGGGTAATCCGAATCGAGTCCAATTTAGCTTTGACTGGTACTTCAGATCCAAGCTCATTAGAGTAATTGTCGTTGCGAGGGATTTAGCCTCGACTAGTAATCCCGACAATACTCTATGAGTTTATATTACTGTGATTTAGCTTTGGACTAGTAATCCCATTGTAAGGATGAGGTTCATGGAGTGTGCTCTCTGAAAAATGAAAATGTGTGCACATGAATATGAATTGATGGACTAAATTGTACACTAAAAGTGTACCTCTGAAAATCCATCAAATTTCGAGAAATTCAACAGGATAAATATGGAAAAATAACAAGGAAATAGAAATCATGGTATTGATGAGCTCATCAATCATGGTATATATTATTGGTACATGCAAATTATTGTACTAACTTGAATGTTGAGTTTGTGTATATTAGGATAATAATGCATTGAATGGATATATAAATTTTTATTGTATTGTATTGAAAATATTAGGTAAGTATAATTCTTGTTACATGAGCTTACTAAGCACAAAGTGCTTACCTGCTTTTTTTTTCCCTATTTTGTAGTGTTAAGAGCTCAAGAAGGTCGGATTTGGCCGAGACACATCACACTATCAACCTCGTGGATTTCGGTACATAAAGAAACTTTATTTTGGAAATCAAGGGCATGTATAAGCTAATAAAGTAAATGATTTTGTGAAATGAATGTAGAGTTAGCCATTGGTATGGTTAACAAACCTGGTTTTGGGTATGTGATGACGTTATTTTATAAATATGCATGAATTTATCTTGAAAATATGTTGAATTGGATTGGTTGATGTGGATTGTTTTTGGTTTAAAATTTCAGGGAAGGTTAGATATCTATAAAGGGGTTATATTGAGTTAAAAAAATTTAATTTGTAAACTCTGGTAATACTTTGTACCCTATTCCAGCAATGAATACGGGTAGGGGTATTACATTTATTGGTATCAAAGCTACGATTTAGCCGGTTCTAGGACCGATGTAGCAAATACGGGATTAGCTATACATGCAATTTAAATTATTATTGATAGTGTGATATCTCCTGACTATTTAAATGTGTTTTTCTTATAGTAATGTCATCCGATCGAGCTCAATCCGGGAAGCTGGGAGTCATGCTCCGACTTCAGTACAAAGAGAAGAAACTAGCAGTAGAAGGCCCGAGATAGAGGGTCGAGGGGAGGAGGCAAAAATAGCCTTCTTTCAAATGATGAATGAATGGTTTAATCAATACTTAAGAACTAACCATATAGTGCAGCAAGTTTAAGCTCCCACTCCTGCTCCTCCACCGGTTCTCGAGATCCCACAGGCACAGTGCACCGAATGTCAAAAAGGAAAAGCTCCAGAGATAAAATTCAAAATATGGGGCCAAGAATTTGAGCAAGCGCTTGATGATGATTCCGAACGGGCTGAATTCTGCTGGAAAACACTACTCGGGTTTTGGAGGAATTATCTTGTACACCGAAAGAATGTCTCAAAATCTGCCGTTTCATCGCTAAAGGACACAAATTACCATTGGTGGAATACTAAAGCTTCAGCTTGTTTCAAAGAAGAAATTACATGGGAGTTCTTTCTGATCGAGTTCGAAAAGAAATATATCACCCAGAGGTTCCTTGACCGTAAAAGAAAAGAATTTCTTGAGTCTGAAACAGGGCAATAGATCGGTATTCGAGTATGAAAAAGAATTTGTTTGATTGAGTAAATATGCTCGAGAATGGGTACAATGATGTCAAATGTGCAAACGATTCAAGAAGGGTTGAATGAAGACATTAAGCTACTAATCGTAATTCTTGAAATTCGAGAGTTTGCTACATTAACAGAGAGAGCTTATAAAGCGTAAGAATTGAGCAAAGAGAAGAAACAGTGAGAGGGAAGCTCAATTTTTAGTAAAAACCAATAGGAAAATCCCGGTTTTCTCCCCAAAGAAATTGAAGAAATACCAGGATCATTCTACCTCACCATCGGGTATTCGGGTAGAGCGAGGTTCTCAACACATTAATCCAAGACCTTCCACTCCATCGATTACGGTGTTGGTACCCTAAGCCGAGATGTCGATGATCGTAATAAAATCCATTTTGGTGAATGCCGATTTAAGAGTGGGGCTTGTTACCGATGTGGTTCTTTCGACCATTTCCTTAGAGATTGTCCAAAAAGAGGTGAAAAAGAAGTTTGAGCGGATATCGAGCTAAGTAATCTAGTTTCGAGGCGCACCACCTCAACCATCCGGTAATGTCGGTGGTAGCCGAGAACTACGAAAGATATTGCAGTGTGTCCGAAGCACGAGCACTGCTAGGACATATGCCATCCGTGCGGATAAGATGCCTCAAAGACCGATGTTATTATCGGTACATTTTCTTTACTTGATACCGATATTACCGCATTGATTGATCCTGGTTCTCGCATTCATATATATGTGTTAAACTTGCAATTGTTAAAAATTTATCTGTTGAACCTATTGAATTTGTGGTTAATGTCTCAACCCCCAGGTCAATCTGTTTTGGTGGATAAAATTTGTAAAAATTGTCCACTTCGATGGTAAGAGGTTATTGTTTCCTACTGATTTGATGTTACCGCCATTTGATGAATTTGACGTGATATTGGGCATGGATTGGTTAACCAAAGATGATGCGGTAGTAAATTGTAGACAAAAATATATTGTGCTAAAATGTCGAATGGTGAGTTGCTCCGGTTAAATCTGATCGATGCAGGGGTTACCCGATATGATTTCGATAATGGCGCACACGTAGGTATGTCAAAAAGGTATAATGCTTACTTGGCTTATGTACTTGACACCAAGGTATCTGAGTCAAAGATACAGGCAGTTCCAGTGGTATGTGAATTTTTCGATGTGTTTCCAGAAGAATTACTAGGATTGCCACCAGAAAGAGAAGTGGAATTTTCTATAGATTTGATTCCGGGAACTACTCCGATTTCCATAGCTCCGTACTGGATGGCTCCTACAGAATTAAAAGAGTTGAAGACACAGTTGCAAGAGCTTGTTGATAGAGGTTTTATTCGACCGAGTCATTCACCTTGGGGTGCTCCGGTTCTGTTTGTGAAAAAGAAAGACGGGTCTTTGAGATTGTGTATCGACTACCGGCAGCTTAATAAAGTAACCATAAAGAATAAGTACCAATTACCCCGATTGATGATTTATTTGATCACCTGAAAGGTGCTCTTGTGTTTTCAAAAATTGATCTTCGATCGGGTTATTATCATTACTGGGTAAAGGAGTCGATGTGCCAAAAACAACCTTCGTAACAGTGCACGGGCATTATGAGTTTTTGGTCATGCCGTTTGGGTTAACTAATGCACCTGCAGTATTCATGGATTTGATGAACCGGATATTCAAACAGTATTTAGACAGATTTGTGGTAGTATTCATTGATGATATTTTGGTTTATTCTCGGGATGAAGAAGAACATGCAGAACTTTTGAGAATTGTGTTGCAAATTCTGCGAGAGAAGCAGTTATATGCTAAATTTAGTAAATGTGAATTTTGGCTTCGAGAAGTGGGTTTTCTATGACATATTGTATCTGCCAAAGGTATCAGGGTAGATCCAAGTAAAATCTCAACTATTGTCAATTGGAGTCCACCGAAAAATGTATCTAAAGTTAGAAGTTTCTTGGGTTTAGCTGGTTATTATCGGAGATTTGTACAGGGATTCTCTATGATAGCTTCTCCGATGACTCGATTATTGCAGAAAGATGTAAAGTTCGAGTGGACTGATGAATGTCAGCAGAGTTTCAACCGATTAAAAGATCTACTAACGAAAGTACCTGTATTAGTGCAGCCTGAATCGGATAAGGAATTTTTTATTTATAGTGATGCCTCATTAAATGGTTTAGGTTGTGTCTTAATGCAAGAAGGTAAAGTAATAGCCTATGCTTCAAGACAACTTAAACCACATGAAAGAAATTACCCAAGACATGATCTTGAATTAGCTTTGCTATTGTATTTATTTATACCAAAGATATGGCGACATTACTTGTATGGTGAGAAATGTCATATTTATACTGATCATAAAAGCTTGAAATATTTGATGACACATAAAGATTTGAATTTGAGACAACAGCAGTGGCTTGAACTGATAAAGGACTATGATTTGATTATTGATTACCATCCGGTAAAGCTAATGTTGTAGCGATGCTTTGAGCAAAATCTCTTTGCTTTGCGAGCTATGAATACCCTGTTATCATTGATGATGATGGTTCAATCTAGCGAAATTAAGAGCTAAACCGACATTTTTACAAAAAATATGTGAATCTCGGAAGAATGATGAGAAGTTACAAGTTAAACGGACGCACATGATGAGTCGTAATGATTCTGAATTTCATTGGTTCTGATGGTTGTTTATTATTCGGAGGTAGAGTATGTGTACCTCGAAATTCGAGCTCATACTGAGAAGATTTTACGCGAGGCTCACACCGGTACTATGTCCAGTACATCCGGGAGTAATAAAATGTATAATGATCTGAAAAGATGTACCGGTGGTCCGAATGAAACGTGATATCTCTGAGTTTGTATCAAGGTGTTTAATATGTCGCAAGTTAAAGTTTGAACATCGTACCTTCGGGTTACTTCACCAATTACTATACCGGAATGGAAATGGGAAAGAATCACTATGGATTTTGTATCTGGGTTACCGTTGTCTCCGAGGAAAAAAGATGCTATTTGGGTGATTGTTGACCGATTAACAAAGTCACTCACTTTATTTTGGTACGTATGGATTATTCTTTAGATAAACTAACTGAATTGTATATATCTAAGATTGTCAGGCTACATGGAGTGCCTATCTCCATTATATCAGATAGAGATCCCTGATTTACGTCTCGTTTCTGGGACAAATTGCAAGAAGCCTTGGGTACTCGGTGTATATTTCAAGATCGCATTTCATCCTCGAGATGGATGGTCAATCGAGGCGTGTAATTCAAGTATTGGAAGATATGCTCCGATGTTGTATACTAGAGTTTGAAGGTAATTGGGAGAGGTACCTACCTTTGATTGAATTTGCTTACAATAATAGTTATCAGTCGAGTATTAAAATGGCTCCGTATGAAGCTTTGTATGGTAGAAAATGTAGAACACCGTTATATTGGACAGAGCTCGATGAAAGGAAGATACATGGGGTTGATTTGATCCGGAAATGAAAGAAAAAGTAAAGGTTATTCGAGATAGTCTAAGCGCACTTACGATCATCAAAAATCATATGCCGACCTTAAACGAAAAGAAATTGAATTTCAAGTCAGTGACAAGGTATTCCTGAAAGTGTCTCCTTGGAAGAAAGTTCTTCGATTCGATCGAAAGGGTAAACTGAGTCCAAGATTTATCGGGCCATATGAAATCATAGAAAGAATTGGACCGGTCGCTTATTGATTGGCATTACCACCAGAACTTGATAGAATCCATAATGTTTTTCATGTATCTATGTTACGACGATATCGGTCAGATCCTTCACATGTTATTTCTCCGACAGAAGTGGAGATTCAACCGGATATGACTTACAGTGAAGAACCGGTCAAAATATTGGCACGGGAGACAAAAGAGCTTAGAAATAAAAAGATAAGTTTGGTGAAAGTATTGTGGCAAAAACACGGGATCGAGGAAGCGACATGGGAACCGGAGGAGGCAATGAAGAAACAATACCCAAACCTCTTTACTGGTAAGATTTTCGAGGACGAAAATCCTAAAAGGGGGGGAGAGTTGTAATGGCTTAAATTCAAGGTTATCGGAACAGTGGTTTCGTAACCACAAATCCGATTTAAAGAGAAATTTATTTCAATATTTTTGCTTGAAAATTGATATGATAGGAAAATCGTATGAAAATATTGATAGAAAAATTTTACCGATTTAGTGGTTAGTTAGAAAAAGAAATTATTGAAGAAATTGGGTAAAAACAAGGTATCGAGACCTTTATCTCGTAAAACCGAGTCAAAAATAATTTTATAAATATTTATGAAATGTTAGTAATGTGGTATTAAAATTTCGTTAGGAAATTTTAATGTTTGGGTAGTCAATTAAATGAAAAGGACTAAATTGTAATAGGTGTAAAAGTTGCTAGAATGATTAAATAGCTTAAGAGTCTAATGAGAAAGGATTTAAAAGGCAATTAGACCCAAAATTTATTTGGGCTGGACGCCAAGGGCATGAAATCAGCAGGGAATTTGATAAATTAAGGGCAAAATTGGAATATTGCAAAATTAACTAAATATAGCTAGGACTAAATAGGAAATATCTAGATTTCTCTTCATTTCTCTTCAATTCCAGCAGCTAAAAACGCCATAGGAGGGTTCTCTAAGCTGGTATTTCATAATTTTTGCACCAAATCCAGAAGATTCAAATACGAAGCTAGATCGAGGAAAGGAAAAAGTTCAGGATTAGTAGATTTTTGTACACGAACAAGTATCAAGGTAAGTTCATGTAACTTGAATTATATTCTTAAATGCTTGAAATGCATGTTTTTTTTATATGAATATGATTTGATTGTTCATTATATGAAATTTTATGAAACATTAACATATTTGATAAAAGAGGAAGAAATCCCGGTTGAATGAAAGGAAAATTCGGTGGATCTCTGAAAAGGAATTGGCGATAAAAAGGATCTAGCCCAGACGGGTGATCCTATCCTGATATAGCCCTCCCGAAGAATATGTGTAAAATGGATTTAGCCCGGACGGGTAATCCGAATCAGGGTCTGAATTTAGCCTGGACTGGTAATTTAGATCCAAGCTCATTAGAGTAATTGTCGCTGCGGGATTTAGCTTTGGATCGGTAATCCCGACAATACTCTATGAGTTTATATTACAAGGATTTAGCTGGATCGTAATCCCACGTAAGGATGAGGTTCGCGGGAGTGTGCTCTTTGAAATGGAAATGTGTGCACATGAATATGAATTGACGGACCCGGAATTGTACACTAAAAGTGTACCTCTGAAAATCCATCGAAATTCCGAGAAATTCAACGGGATAAATATGGAAAAATAACAAGGAAATAGAAATCATGGTATTGATGAGTTCATCAATCATGGTATATATTATTGGTACATGCAAATTATTGTACTAACTTGAATGTTGAGTTTGTGCATATTAGGGTAATAATGCATTGAATGGATATATAAATGTTTATTGTATTGTATTGAAAATATTAGGTAAGTATAATTCTTGTTAAATGAGCTTACTAAGCACAAAGTGCTTACCCTGTTTCATTTTCCCCTGTTTTGAAGTGTTAAGAGCTCGGAGGTCGGATTTGGTCAGAGACACATCACACTATCAACCTCAGGATTTCGGTACATAAAGAAACTTTATTTTGGAAATCAAGGGCATGTATAAGCTAATAAAGTAAATGATTTTGTGAAATGAATGTAGAGTTAGCCATTGGTATGGTTAACAAACCTGGTTTTGGGTATGTGATGACGTTATTTTATAAATATGCATGAATTTATCTTCAAAATATGTTGAATTGGATTGGTTGATGTGGATTGTTTTTGGTTTAAAATTTTAGGGAAGGGTAGATATCTATAAAGGGGTTATATTGAGTTAAAAAAATTTAATTTGTAAACTCTGGTAATACTTTGTACCCTATTCCGGCAATGAATACGGGTAGGGTATTACACAAAGCATACACTGGAAAAATTCGGGACTAAACTAGAAACTTATGGGACATTTACAACACTTAAGAAATTTTTCACATTTTGGAGGGCCACACACCCGTGTGATTGGGCCGTGTGATCACACACGCCCGTGTGGTTTGAGACACGCGCGTGTACCTAGCCCGTGGAGCTCTCTGTTTGTAATGTCATACACAAACTGTAATCACACGGCCAAGGCACACGCCCGTGTGCTTAGGCCGTGTGGGCAATTAAAATTCATAAATTTTCATAAAATATGGGTAGACTTCACACGGCCTAGGCACATGCCCAAGTCCTATGGCCATGTCTCTCGCACGGTAGTGTCTTTGCCCATGTGTTTACCACTAGGCATTTAGTTTTGCATTAATTAGGGTGCAGGGGACACACGACCAGACCACACGCCCATGGGGCAGACCATGTGTCACACACGGCTTGGACACACGCTCGTGTGTCTAACCATGTGGACAATTCCTAGGCTATTTTCCAAGCCATTTGTCACCCTTAAACACTTACATACATAAACCCACTCATGGCATGCAACATGGTGCCTTTGGATACTCAAGCATTCACATTCATGGTTAAATTATGTCTATTATGGCACATAACACATACTAATCTTGGCATATTTCTTTAAAGCTTTCCACATCAATTTCATATTCAAACAACATTATTAACCCACTTTCACATTATTTATGTACTCTATGGATAAGGTCACCCTATTGGTCATAAACCATCCATCAAGCACATAAGCTATTCATCACACTCATCATCCACAACCACAACAAAGCATAAACACACTTGCATGCATGCATAATTATTTAGGGTTACAACCCCTTAACCATTATGGGCCATCTCTCATGGCCATATACAAAATAATTGTAACACCATCATAAGCCAACACATTTGGCTATCCAATATGATACAAAAAAAAAACCAAGTTTCCTATACATGTATTACTCAAAATAATGAGACCAACTATACCCAAAAGATCCAATTGATAGTATGAGCGAGCCTCCGACGTCCTTTGATCCCTCGAGCTAGCTTGGCGATACTATAAGAAGATGGAAAAGAGAGGGAGTAAGCACAAAGCTTAGTAAGCTTGCATGTAATTAATAAACAATAAAAATAAGCATTTTCATACACATACATAACATAATTTAAATCATCTCATCCTCAATAATCATTGTAGTCATATTATATCTTATTCGATTTACATAATATTCAATAGAACTTAAGATTATAATTCCTTCATTTCCACCTTACCAAGGTTTTATCATTTCGTAATCTCAATAACTACGACCTTGGTGTACATACCTGTACCCTTTCAACACAATCACACCTCAACTTTCCTTTGACAATTCCTTGGACTATCCGTTGAACCACTTGGAATAGTAAGGGATACTCAGGAAATCATGAACACATGGTGAGGTGCCAATGCCATATCCCAGATATGGTCTTACATCGGACCATATATCGATGCCAATGTCCTTTCCCAGACATGGTCTTACATGGGATCACATATATTGAAGCCGATAGCCTAGCTATGGTCTTACACGATGTCTCATACCGATGCCAATGCCATGTCCCAGACGTGGTCTTACATGGGATCACATAACGATGCCAAAGCCATGTCCTAGACATCAACTTACATGGGATCTCACATCAATGCCGATGTCATATCCCAGATATGGTCTTATATGGGATCTCATCAACGCAATGTCATGATATTTATACCCTAAGTATTCTTGAGGTTCAACCGACTTTCATCCCCTCAAATCTTTGTCGGACAACATCAATTATACTCACAAAGACAAACATACAATCCATGTAACATTAAGTGTTAAATACATAATAAAATGTTGTATCAATTACACTCAAACTTAACTCGGTACAAAATATGGACAATTTGTTCGATTTAGTCCAAGATCTTGCTCTTTCCTCGGTCTAGGCCCAAACTCTGTTTTTTTATCTATAATAGCAAATTTCACTTATTTAATTATCACATTGTTCAAATCGGTCCATAAATCATATTTTGGCAAAATTAAAATTTTGCCCCTAAACTTTCACATATTTACACTTTTGTCCCTAAGCTCGTAATGCGAACATGGTCGCATCATGTTACGACCCAACTTGTTGACACCGAGATTGAGCTAAACTCGAGGGGTCCAAGTGCAAAATGAAGTTTTTAATTTCAGTTTGTTAATTTGGCTGCTAGAAAATAAGGACTTTGATTCATTTATTTTAGTTACTTTAGTTGTTTTAGGTTGTGTCTTTAATTATGTCATAGTTTGAACATCATTAGTATGAGTTTTTAATTATGTCATAGTTTGAACATTATTAATATGTGTTCTACATTTAATAAAGTCATGCATTATGTAACTCTTACGTCAGTTAAGTTTGCATCATAAATTATGATATGCATTATGTAACTCCCATGTTAGTTAAAGTTTGCATCATTAAATTAAGTCATGCATTAAGTAACTCATTTGTTCATTTAGTTTACATCTTAAACCGTGCATTTAAGCATCTTAGTTGTTAAATATGTTTGAGTTTGTTTATATAAGTATGTTATTTAATTTGGTTGTTACTTTTTACTACATAAATTAAAGTGTATTTATTTTCATTTTAAAAAATAAGGTGATTTGAGCTGCATGTTCATTAATAAATATGTGTATGAATTTTTATAGTGTGCTAATTCTTATGAGTGTCTTTCATGTTTAATTATCTACCTTGTAGGTGACTATTCATATGGCTAATTGGCTCTTCAAGTTTTGGACATTTTTCAAGCCTTCAAAGATTATCATGGTGGCTGTTCAAATGGTCCAAGAGTGTCTCTTCAAATCTGTTCAATTTTAAAGCATTCAAAGCAAGTTAAGGAGCCAACTAAAGAGATGAATGCACAAGTTTTTGGACATTCAGTTTAAAGGAGATGAAGGGACACCAAACAACACATTATGGGTTCATTAAGTCATCAATAAAGTGAAGAGACATGCCTTTTCATCTACACCAAAATCAAGTGAAGAGACGTGACTATTGGCTTCCCTACATGACTTAAAAACGAAGTTAAAGCTTGTAAAAACCTTAGTTAATTACTGAAGGTGAAAGGTCACAAATAGGCATTTGAATAGTCATAATAGTGTCTATAAATAGACTGTAAGAAGACATTATTTTGGTTAGAAAACTTTTGCTCCTTTGATTAATGTTTATAACATTTTGTGAGTTTTTCAACTCTCTTATTTCGTTTTAGACTTAGCGTGACTTATCTAGGTTTCTAGTGGTGTCATTCTGTTTCTTTCGAACTTATAACTCATTTCGAGTGTGGCGCTCTACCAAATTTATACCTTTGGTTCCTACCTTTTTAAGTAACGGGTCAAGGTCCACCATAAGTGACTTATAAGTCTCGGGTCAATACTCTACATGGTATTGGTTCATTCTTGTCCTTAAGTTCATCTATCCATCCTATCCAACACCTTAACTATTTTGTTTCTTTGTTAACCACTTTCACCATCATTCCCTTAGCCCTTTGAACCTTTTTTGTTTCCCAAAAACACTTACTTAGCCGAATTCATCCATTGCTTAAACTAAAGAATGATACTTCTCCATTTTACGATCGGGCAACATAAACGACTCGAATCATCACCGAGGCAAGTTCGTAATGAAATGTGTCCAATTTCTTTATCACCCAAGCCTAGCCGATTCATATTCCCTCTTATAACAACCCACATTTTTCATCAAATCACATTTTTAACACCTATTTTTACAAGTTTTACAAACAAATACTTTTAGGTGTTTTCATGAAAAATCACTTAGAAAAAGATGTTCATCTAGCATCAATCCTTCATATTCCTCTATAAATTATCAAAATACATACATGACACACAGGGGTAAAATTTTGAACATAAACTCTAGTTCAAATAAAGGGTAGAAATGGCTAAATCATGCTTCCAATATCTCAAAAATGCAAAGAACATTAAAAACGGGGCTAGGATTAACTTACTTTCAAGCTTGAAAAGTTGAAAAACCCTAGATATGGAGAGCTTGAGAATTTCAGCTATGGCATGGAGAAGATGAGCAAATTTTGCTTGATTTTTCCCTTTTTATTCTTTTATTAACCAAATAAACAAAATGCCCTTTTCACTAAACTTTCAATTTTTATCCATGCATGCTCGTTTTTGTCCATGAAAATAGAAATTGGTCAAATTGCTATTTAGGGACCTCTAATTAATAATCCAAAGCTATTTCCTACTAAAATCTTCTAGAAACACATATTTTGCAACTTATTCAATTTAGTCCCTAAAGTCAAATTGGACATTTTACACATAAAATTTCTTCATGAAATTTTCACACAAGCATGAATTCATATCATAGACCTCATAATAATCACAAACTAGTTATTTCTACTTTGGATTTATGGTCTCAAAACCACTGTTCTAACTAGACCCTAATTCGAGATGTTACAGTGATTGGTTGGATGAGCTTAATAGCTCTATTGAGGAGTGATGGGGGACGGAGAGGTATGTCGGCTGGACAGGTGGGTTTACTTTAACTCAATTGCATTCATATACATTTTGTTGACTATTTTGTGAGTGCGATGGTCTGTTGTACGGTTTGACTAAAAAGCATTTACGACATTGTGAAATTGTCAAACTCTGATTGTATCTGACTAACTAAATTGAAACTTGTCACTGAATGAGAGTTACTGATATTGTGACTGAATGGCACTTGCAGCTGTGAGGTTGAGTGTGTTTTATTATGTTTTAAATTATGTTATTTGCCAGTACGTCTGTTTCGAACGTATCAACTGTTTTGTATAGCACTATAAGTATGTTCCGCTTCTGAACTGCTTTCTAGCTTTCTATACCTGTTTCGGTAGTTAGATGGTTTGCTCCCACACTGAGCTCGAATAGCTCACCCCTTCTTCTGCTTCCCCTTTCAAGTACAATTCTGGATTTTGTTGATGGACTCGGTACGCGGAGGTCTCGGACAGTCTCACAAACAAATAAATTATCAGTTTTTTTTTCAGTTACGATTTTGTTATTTGGTTAACTTTGAATTGTAAGTCTTTATAATACTGTGGTACAGTTTTCGCTTTAGATTTCCACTCTTATGTTTATTTTGGGTTTTATATTGAGTCTTACTATAAATTCTAATGACTGATTATTAAATGGTTTTAAATACTTTTGGTTCACTGAGATGAGTTGTTTTGTAAAAATTATCCTACGATCACGTCGGTGATCCATGGGTGATCCATGTAGCATCCTGGATTCGATCTAGACTTCTAGGCCGGGTTTGGGGTGTTACAAAGATCTATTCGTTAAACAATTAATTGCAAAATTAAAGTTTTAAAAATTGATGATAAAAACATAATATTTCGAGTGATGGATGACTAAACTAAATTAAATTATCTAGATGCAAGATGCTCCCCTAATACAATTCTAATCTAAGTATAATAATCAACTAAAATGTATGGGATGAATTTAACAGCAGCAACACAAACTTCAACAATCAATAACATGAATAGGCTAGAATAATTACATCATTCAACTTAATTCATTTTTCTCATGTTTAACAGTGTTCAAAAAATATTTCATGGCAACTCGATCTTTCATAAGTTTGAAACCAAATTAAATCCTTTTGGAATCATTTACTTAGTAAAGCATGCATTTTACTGATCATATTAAACTAAGGGTTTCTTAGAATTCGTGTGAAGTAACAGGGATGGGTTAGGTCTGAAACAATTTAATTACATAAACCTAAAAACTATGCAAGATAATAGAACTCGTTAAAGTTATTATGAACCTTTAATTTAGTTGGGTTAGGATCTAAATTAAGCATGCACTTTTCAACTATTGTGTCCATTAGCCATCGTTTGGTTAGGATTGCTTACCTAATTCCAATGCATCCAATCATGTACGAATGAAATACATGCTTGAGTTTAATTGAAAACATGAATTATTGAGGCACAAACACTATAAACATGATTTAAACAAACTTCATTGAATTAATGCAATCATCCTAACTAAATAGATTTAAGGTACCATTGTTGATGACAAGATAACAAAGCACATTGCAAACATGATTAAAATCAAAGTAACAAGTAAAGGAAGAATAAACTCTGTTCATATTAGTAGCCTTGCGAACTCCAATTGAAGAAGTTTCCTCTCATCCTCGTGATGCTCCTTTGCTAATGGCTCCTCAAGGTGGCCGACCAAGAGATGATCTTATTAAGATTTTGCTGGCAAAGGAAGAAACGAAATATGGGATGCTATGCAAGGGAATGAAAAGAGGGAATGAGACAATAAAAGAGATATGTTAAATGAAGGATGAATGAAGGATGATTGAAATGTGAGATGGGAGATGGGAGTGGGTATTTATACTTGAGGTTGGCGGAGGGGTTTACTAAATATGGCATCAAAGATACCTTAGATTTCTCCCACCTTTATTTGGCCATAATATGTGGAAAGGAGTGTGAGTTGGTTGCTTGGGCATGCAAGGGGTGGACGGTTTCTTCAACAAATGTAGTGTGCTGATTTTTAATAATTTTACAAGTGTAGGAACCTCTAAATAGTTATCCTAAAAGCTTATTTTTTGCTGCCCAAATATCCTTGCTGAATTGGGCTTCTCTTCTTCTTGTTTGAATGGTTTTGTGACCCATTTAATAGTAAGACTTGTGCACCATATAGCATAATTTTTCATTAAGTCAAAGCAACATCTTCATGACCCAATTTGCATGGTTTTGTCGTCTAAGTAGGGTAAAATTGCTCTTGTCCATGCAAAAATTATAATAAGCTCTTTATTAAATCAACATCATGGTCCCACTGCATAATTAAATATATCACATTAATAAATAATATAAAAGAATTTAATTTATGCACAAAATTAATATAATAAAGCACAAATTTGTATATTCTATAAATTTATGTCTATTGTTAGAATATAGGCAAAATTCACTTAATTAATTAAAAAATACTCGGGATTAGTATCATTTTTAAGTAAAAAGGTGGTAAAAACTACAAAAAAAACCCATTTAGAATTTACAATAACCTCGATTGTGAGAGAAACATATTTTCGCTTCGCAGCACTATTTCTAAAGAAAGCGAAAAAATATGTTGGACAGATGAAGGGTGGCCATGTTTGGTGCGAGGGCTTTATGAAAGAAATTAGAGAGGTCACAACACGAGCGAATAGTATCCATTTAGCGTGTCACTCATGTGAAAACCTATAATTTCGAATTACGAAGTCTAATAGACCCGACCAAGGTATTGTTAGGGGAGCGTATTGTGTACACCTAAGTCGATGGACTTGCGACTGTAGGAGATTTGACGCACTTTGTTTTCTATGCAATCATTCAATTGCAGCATATTCTTCGGTACATTTGGATCACATGGGATTTGTGGATGAAATGGACGAACTACAACACATGTATAACGCATGGAAATATGAATTCCCGACGGCCCCAGTTGAAAGTATGTGGCCGCCTATATTGAGCACTCCATTCAAGTTGTTACCTAATAGTTCATTGCGTCCCAAACCAAAAGGTCGACCGAACTCTACTTGGATATGCAACCACATGGATATTCGGGAGAGGAAAAACCAACCGTGGTTATGCAGTTGTTGTAGGAACTCAAGGCATACAAAGTCGTCATATCTACACTTGGAGGATACTATGAGGAATAGACCTCGTTAACCGATTTATTAATTTTTTAACCACTATTTGTTGATTTTTTCATTCATTCTCAATTTTTTTATAGTTCTGTAAATATTAGTTTATTATAGTATAGAGAACAATACAATATACAACTATATTCCATTTCTTTTGTGGAAACTAGATCCTTGTACAAATCTGTAATATCTGTATAGAATGACCGAATAAAACTTGGCTTAACAATATAAAATTACAATGACAACCAATTTCGATTAAAAAACAATATTTATTTAAAAATGTTACATATCCAATATTCATACAATGTTATTGACTATAAATTAGCTAAACAATTAAGATTTATATGACAAGTACAAAAAAAAATTCATTTGTGTCGTCGAGCAGAATGTGTGCCACAACGGGGTGGTCATCAGTTACAAGACGACTTTCTTCTTCGTTCAAGCTGTGGTTCTAGTTGCTCTTCTCTTCATCTTCATCATAGCCTCCACCCTTGGGTACATGTTGTGGTTCTGGCCTCTCCTCTTCTTCACTTCCATCCGTGATTGATTGTGATGTGCTCCTCAATTGTCATCATGTCTTCTCTATTCTATGAACAAGTGGTTGCAAAGATGCCACCTTGGTAGAACAATGATCTTGAGGGTGTTTGTGGCACTATCAACGTAGGTGTATAAGTATATTGTGTCTCATACACTGGTGGCAGAAAATACAAACTTTTCGTTAGTACCACAAACATAGTTGGTGTATATGTCATTGCAAGAATCATCGTCGTCTAATACATGGATGGAATCTATATGTAATACGACAGGGACGGATGTGGTGGTCCAAAAATTATATTTGGAGACAGTTTAGAAACTGACAAATGTGATGCAATATGTGGTGCTTCTATAAAAATAACGAGGTTAGTGAAAGCACTAGAATAAGTCGAGTCATGTTGACCAAGGGGTGGTGCGGCCATCGATGCCTTTTCTTGTGTTGGTGTAGATAATGGACTCGTCTCGGCAACTACACCAAACCTTGGATTCCTAGGCACTCGTCGTAGCCTCCTCGTATGACATTGCCTACCCCTTGTCTCCTCTGATAGTAGATAGGGCTTGCCATGGTGTCTAAACCATTGTGTAACACCCCTTACCCGTATTCGACTCGGGCATAGGGTACGAGGCGTTACTGGACATAAACTCACACAATCATACAAAACTAAGACATGAATTTCATCCAAATTTAAAACTTTTCATTCACATGATTATCATCCCTTATATGGGCCATCGAGGCCCAAAACATACATTGGGTGTGGTTCGGGACTCAACCAATAACTTTCAGAACTTTTACAACACTTAGAAAATTTTCTTATTTTGGAAGGTCAAACGCCCGTGTGGGTAGGCCGTGTGGTCACACATGCCCGTGTAACTCTCTGTTTATGACGTCATCAGCAAAATAGGGTCACACGGTCAAGTCACACGCCCTGTGCTTAGGCCGTGTGACGAATTAAATTCTAAAAATTTAGTGCAGACTTCACACGCCCTGGGCACACGCCTATGTCTCTGGGCTGTATTCTTCACACAGCTGAGACACACAGCCGTGTCTCTGCCCGTGTGGCCAAAAAATGGCTATTTACCAAGCCATTTGCCACTCTCACATGCACATACTAAAACACAACTTCCTTGGCACAATCTTAAGCATATAAATGCATTTAACCCAACCAAAAACAACCAATAACATGTCATTCACATACCCACATCCATCTTGCTAATAGCATCATACTACCAATTCAATTCATGTTAAATCACATTCAATCATAAGACTATTTGGCCACATTCAACCATTAGGTCTTTAGGCCATAAACTGCAATCCATCATATATCAAATAAATACAAACCACATCACAAGACTTTAGCATATGCATATGAATAAAGTTATAAGCTTACAACCAATTAGCCGATATAAGCCAATTTACATGGCTTCACATTACATCAAACCCTTAACCATTAAAAGCAAATACCTTTGGCTAAATCGTAATGATACATTCACAAATAACTAAGTCCCTATACATGCCATAAACTTAAGAGATTTGTATTTATTTTTACCCACGATGATAGCTTGATAGTGTGATAACATCTCCGGTGATCTCCAACCCGAGCTAGGATACAACCCTATAAGATATGGGAAAGGAAGGGGGTAAGCTATATAGCTTAGTAAGTTCACATGCAAATAAATAGCAACATAATCATAACTATTATACAATTAACATAACATAATTTACATATATGTCATCATAGTTTCATAGGCACAACTTACTCATTTTTAATCTTACCAAAAGGTCATCACATGCCGAGCTCATTCATATGAGTTTTTTGTACATACCTATACCAACTCGTAACACATTCTCATAATTCCTCATCATTGACTTACTTGTCGAATAACCCACTAATCTACCCGTTGAACACTTGGAATACTATCGAATACACGGAAAGCTTGTACATAGTGCTTCATACGTAGCCACATGCTACCTCATATCACATATCACACATTGCTTGCTCTTGAGCTAATCACGGGCCTGCTCACACAAGCTGATAGGTACCCGCAACACATGCTGAGCTACCCAGCCACCGGTAGACGTACAAGACCAGCACCTGGATCACATTACATACATCACATAATCTCATGAGCTCATAAACACATAGTTCCTAATGATATTTCACTCGTATCCTAATATATTCATAAGGTTCAAATGGTATTTTCTCGATGTCACATCTTCGTCGAACTCGTTCATAATGTCATTCTCATTGACCATAATATCGTTCATACGCTCATTATAACAATTAAATGTAGAAATTCATACATTAATAAATTATTAAAACATGATACAACATTACATTATTTACACATGAACTTACCTCGAATGCGACAACGGCGAAAAGGACCTATTTGTCTAATATTTATTTTTCTCCCGATCTAGACTCGAACTTCATTTTTCTTGATCTATAATATCAAATTTAGCTTACTTATTAGTCACATTATTCAATGTGACCCAAAAATCACATTATGAAAAAAATACGTTTTTGCCTCTAAAGTTTTTCATATTTACATTTTTGCCCCTAAGCTTGGAAAATGAAAATTATTCAATTTCTTTAACATGCAAGCCTAGATGGTTCATTTTCATAACTATAACAGCCCAAAATTCCCATTAAAACACACTTTTACTACATATTTTATAGCTTTTACAATTTAGTCCTTTTAGGCATTTTCACCGAAAATCACTTAGCAAAAGTTATTTCTCTAACCATAAACATGCATAATCTACCATTAAACATCAAAATACACAAATTTATAACATGGTTCAAACCTTAGACCTTCATCATATCTCAAATAAATGGTAGAAATAGGTAGATAATGTTACAATGATTTCAAAAAAGTGAAAATCATTAAAAACGGGGCAAGAACGGACTTACTATGAAGCTTGGAAAGCTTGAACGAAACCCTAGACATGGTGGGCTTCAAAAATTCTACCAAGGGGTTGAATATGAGCAAAATTTGGCTTTTGTTTTGTTTATTTAATCATTTAATTACTAAATGACCAAAATGCCCCTAACTTAAAAATATTCGATTTCACCCATTTCATGTCCATTTTTGTCCAACAAATTAACCAATGGTCTAATTACCATTTAAGGACCTCAAATTTAAGATTTCATAGAAATTTGACACCTCTAGCATCTAGAACTCAAATTTTGCACTCTTTACAATTTAGTCCTTTTGCCTAAATTGAATGCCTAAACGTCGAAATTTTCAAACGAGATTTTCACAAACCAATTCCATAAAATTTTAGACCATAAAAATATAATAAAAATGAATTTTAATATGTCAGATTTGTGGTCCCGAAACCACTGTTCCGACTAGGCCCAAAATCGGGCTGTTACAACTCTCCCCCCTTTAGGGATTTTCGTCCTCGAAAATCTAAACAAAAGAAGTTGCTTTCAACTCTCATGAAACAATTTCTCAAAACTTCTCAAAATCACAAACCGAATTCATCTCGTATATCTCTTTCCAATAACCTTTGGACTTTAGCACACAGTGCCAGAGCACATTGTCAAAAATCTGAATTACTCTCTTCAAAACACATATACTCAATGATCTGTCAAATAAGAACCCTGCACATAATAAAATGATCATACGAATCTTCGCCAAACAATCAACCACAATTAAAATAACATCTTCCTTTTCGAAAATTATGACAATTCCGATATGAAATTTATGGTAACTCTATCTCATTATCACTCTCGCACAATCACTGACTGTATTAGTCCTGAATACACTTGATTTTTGGCTTACTTGCTAACAAATCGACTTCTGAACATAAACTCAAAAATATTGTGGTACATACTCAATCACCAGAATATCTATTTCAGATAATTGAACATTTTATTACTTTAGGATGAATAGACGAGCTACTACTGAGCCTCATACAAAAATTTCTACATAGACTCTAAATTACTATACACAAATTCTATCTCGAAATAAAAATAATAACAGGAGTCATGTCTGACCTGAAATTCAACATCAGAAGTAAACTCACTCTGAACTCATTTAGATTACCACTCACTATCACATTTTTTAGCTCCTCAGTTTCGCAAAGAAAACCTCGCTTTAGCATTTAATTTTGCTAGAATTAAACCATCATCATATAAGATAAATCAAGTAACCAGTACTCACGAAAATGAACAAATATTTTCCATCTAGGCATCTATAACTATAACTTCTTTCTTAGAGATTAATCGATAACTACTCGAAATCTTTCAATATCTCAAACTATTGATATTTTCTTCATTTCAAATCTTTTTCTGTAAAATTAGATACTTTAAACCATTAGGATCAGAAAGCATACGACATTTTTTGTCAAACACACGATATCATCAAATTCACGACACAGACATAAAAGTGGCTATCCCTAAATCACCAGTTGAACAATTCATCGTAATGTGACTTTAACTGTCTGAAAATACAAACCACCTCTTTACATTCTTGCGTTAAAACATATTCCAATACATCACTAAAAAATCACAAATTCCTTTCTCAATTCATAATGGACTCAGAACTAGAGCTTCGGTTAACAATACATTCAACTGTTTAAAACTTTTCTAACATGCATAAATCATTCAATCTTTCATAAATGTGATGAATTTATCAATCAGAATAGCTTTAACTCATAATAACATCATTCGATTAGAATAATCCAATAGGCATATCCTAGTATTATGCTTTCTAGAGTAAAATCTTTTATTCAGACTATCCATCTATATATACTCGTGAATGCATAGAATTTATTCCTTTAACTGAGGACATGCTTAAATACATATAACTCAAATCATGTCTCAACAAATCAGCTTACTCTGATGAAAACTATTGAGTTGTTTTTAACTATCAAATAATAACATATCAGGATACTCTTTTCTTCATGTGGAGAAAACAATTCAAACATACAATCCTTTTTAGAATTCTCTTAACATACCAATCAAGAACTTTGCAGCCATATTAGCTCTAGGAAACAAAGATATCCTAATTGGACCTATCAACTTTAATCAAACTTACTTGAGGAAATAGATTCATCATACAATTTTGAGCTTCTGCTCTCATCATTTACACGCTTGCTAATGACAATTCCTTACACGAAAATCAGAGAAACCCAGATACCAGAATCACCACATTCCTATTATCACATCCAGAAATACAATCATAATAAACATAGCCATCATAGATTAAAGAGCATACTTTAAAGATGAGCCATGTCCGATAATTCACACAATGAGGATGATAAGAAAACCCAAATACGATACCATACCAAAAATCGGAGAACATAGCTCATAAGGAAATAAGAATGAAGATCTAGATAATTACTCAGAGAAAACCAGAAGAGAACAATACTTACCAGCTCCCGAATTCCATCGTAGCAAAGATGATACACTTTCTAAATACGCAAATAAGACAAAACATCATCCAGTAGATATAGAATAATAGTCTCACATAAGTTTTCGCCATCAAATTTTATTTCAAACATACTAGAATAGAGTCCAAAAGAGAGAGATAAGATAATACTGATCATAAACCAACCAGGTTAACAGTGCTTTCGTCTAACATTAGAGTTAGCTAACATTCGCACAATATAAGAACTTCATCAGAAAATGAACAATCACATACATATCTCTAAGAATAAGGAATATATAGAATTCCCAGAAGAGGTCATCCTAATCTATTCAACCATAACTGTTACACATAGACACCTTTACAACTCAATTATCATTTCTCTGACTAATTTTGTTATCGTGAATGTAATAGTTTGATTTAGACCCTATTCAAAAAAGTGGTTTCAGGATGACAAATCTGAGTTAGAAAAATATTTTAATATTATTTTTGGTGTCTACAGCATGTTAATTTATATGTGTGAAATTTTTGTGATTTAATTTTATCGTTTGAGTGTTCGATTTAATAAAAGGACTTAATTGCGTAAAATGTAAAATTGGCTAGCTATTTGTTAAAGTGTTAAATTGATATGGCTTTTATAATGTAGGGTCCTATGTTTAAATTTGACCATTGAATAAGAACATGGACGGTATTGGGCTTATAATTGATGATTTTATAATGTTTAAATAATGGACAAAATGGTAAATGATATATTATTATGAATTAAATAAACAAAACATAAAATAGCCATGCATTCTCATCTCCTTTGGCTAAAACTTGAAGGAAAAAGAAACCATGGTTGCTTAAATAGTTTGGCACACTTGGAAGCTTCAATTAGGTATGTGGTTTGCTCAGTTTTTGATAATTTTTACGTTTTTGAAATTGTTGCTTCGAATACTAGCTAGCCCATGCTTGAATTTTTTAATTTGATGATGAATTTGATATTTTACATTGCTTATAACTTGATGATTTTTGTGTTTGATGATGAAAAATAAATATATGTTGTTAGATTGTCAAGTTTAATTAAGTGATTTTTAGTAAAAATGCCTATTTAGGATTAAATTGTGAATTTTGTAAATTGAAGGGTCAAAATGTAAAATAAATGAAAGAAATGGGCTTCTAGGGACCTTAGTGAAATTCGGCCAAGCATAGGTGTGGTGAAATTTTAAATATTTTGTGTTTTGTGAAATAGGGACTAAATTGTGAAAAATGAGAAATGTTAGGGGCAAAAGTGTAATTTGCCCATTTATGTGTTTTTGGATAATTTGAATGAATATATGATTAAATAAGTCAAATTTGTATTAATATAGACCAAGAAAAGAGGAAATCAGATTTGGATCGAGGGAAATCTAAAGTTGTCGAATAGTCGTTCCGGTCCGTTCGTCTTTGTCTGAGGTAAGTCCATAAGTGAATAAATGATGTTAAATTGAATGTATTTATTATGTACATAGCTGAATTGAATTGTATGTATGTATAACTACATTTTCGAATTGAATTTAGCATGGAATTATTTATTACGAGTATGAATCGATCGAATTACGACGTTTGAAAGCCCCGTACGAACCATAGGAATAGTTAGGATACATATGTCATGACATAGGATTCAAATATGAGATTTCGTGTAAGATCATGTCTGGGACGTTGGCATCGATTTGAGATTTGTAAGACCCTATTTGGGATAGTGGCATTGATATTTGATTACATGTAAGACCACGTTTGGGACGTTGGCATTGTACGAGTTTTATGAGCTATCCGAGTATCCTTATTGATTTTGAACGGTTCAACGAGCAATGACAAGTAGTGACCAGTTATGAAATTGAGCTAAGTGAATCAGGTATGTGTGAAGTTTATGTGTTTATGATAAGTAAAGGTAAGTAAAGTACTTAATGTGATTATACGAATTTACAAATATGATGAAAGTATATGTGGTTGAGATTTGTTAAATTCGGCCTAGTTGAATTGAATTATAAATATTATTAAAATGATTTATTTGCTTATGACTTACTAAGCTTTTCAAGCTTACTTTGTGTGTTTATTCGGTGTTTTATAGATTTTGGAAGCTAACTACGGGCTCGGGGATCGTCTTGGAACATCGTCACACTATCGACTATCATTCGGTACTTTTGAAGTTTGAAACTATGAACATATGGCATGTATAGACTAGTTTTAATGTGTTTGATTTTAAATTTGTATATATTGATAGCCATGTGAAAATGGCTTGATTATAATGTTAAAGTTTGTGTGTATGCGACTATGACTTAAACTCATTTTGGGAGTATATTTCATGGTGTATATATGTGTGGTATTAGGTTATATGGATTAGTTTGATTAATGAGTTAGTTTATGGTTGAATATATGTGGTATTGCTTATGTGCATTCAGTTATGTTTTAGACTTATTGTGGGAATTGTGTTTCATGGTATACTTTTGATGTTTTGATATATGATTCGGTAGTGGGTAATGAAAAGAATAATGAATAATTGGCCATGAAATTAGCTCATTTGGAAGTGTATTTTATGATATAATTTGTGTGGATGGATATGTGTTTCGGCTTGAGTAATGATGTGGAAGATGGGTGTGTTTTCTAGTGTGATTTCAATCATGAAAGTTGGTTATGCACATGAGTTTATTTTGTGAATTGATAAATGGAAAGTGATGTTTACTTTTAATCTTGTATATCGGCAAATTTGGTATACATATGAATATGATTATTTAGTTAAATGTTAATGTCATGTGTGTAAGTGTGTGTCTAATTTCTTTGGTTATTCTTGTGATTTAAATTAGGTTATAATGCATGTTTATATTCGGCTAATCTAAAAAAAATGTATATGCCTTTCATATGATAAATTGTGGTTTGATTAATTAGATTCGGCTTATGATGGTAAATATGCTTATATATTATGCTTGATTGTTTGGTCACATAGGTTCGGTTTTATATGGCTCTTTGGTTGGTTGAAAGTTTTATGTTTGGACATGATTTATAGCAAGCGAAATAGGCATGATGTGTTTAATATTGGTATTCGTAAATGGTTCAAATAGATATTGTCATATGAGCATAAACTAGGGATTAAGTGAGAATAGGTATATTTGGTTTTGAAATGATGTTTGTTATTGAGTATATATATATGTCAAGTATGCCGTGTGGATAATTTAACTTGTGTGGATAATTTAACTTAGTTTAATATGCATAACATGTGCATTTGTATAACTATGAATTAGGTAATCGAATGGGATTTTATTGATTTGATAAAGTCACTTTATGTTAGTATATGTTTAAATTTATTTAAAATTTAAAAATGTTATGAATGTAATGAAGGTTTGTTTTGAGTTGTGTTATGACCAGTAATGTCTCGTAACCCTATTTCAGCGACAAATACGAGTTAGGGGTGTTACAGTGAACCCCGTATTATTCCACTCACTAATGAAAACCAATTCGGGAGAAATTTCAGCAAACACATACTTTAGACATCCTATTAGAATGAGTCGATTAGCCGAGATTAACTTTTTCTTTAACCGTGACATTGCATAATCTGTGAAATATTTAAATCATTCTGATATTTCTTCCAAAGCTGTTTCCACTTTCCAAACTATTCTCATCTCTGTATACATTACTAATTATTCCACCGCTGTACTCTTTGGTTTCACACTTGTGAACTTATTCAACATAATTCTCGTGAATTTCCATTAAAAAAGCAACAGTAGTAAGGGGGTGAGATTGTAAAGCCTCTAACTTGACTCTCATAAATGCACACATATGACATAGCATTCATCATTAACGTAATATCATCATAATCACATAATTCATGTCAAGCAACTTAACATACATATTCATGTTACAAGAACTTTCTGATTATCTTATTCAAACAAGTGTACATAAACACACATTCTGTCAATTTGAGTAAATTTATTTATCATATTCACCTAAACAAATAGATTGGCCACATAACATCATATGAATGCCAACATACATGGATGAGCTTACCACAACATAAACCTTCGTTTCATCTCACTTTTCCACATTTCTCAACTTATGGTTATCTCATTTCGTACATTAACACATGCATATTCATGAAATTCTATTCATACCTGTCCAAATTTCAACACATCGTAAGCACTTTTCAATCATCTCAATATCATTTTTAGCATTACCGATAATAGCTCGGTTGGAAGTTATTTTTGTCTTAACAAAATAATTTCGTTAGAGCCGGGAGATATCACACTATCACGAATAGTAATATGGTATGTATAGCTAGATATGATATACAATCTTAGAAGATATGATTTTGTAATCTTGGAGATTTAATTTGTAGATATCCTTTAATCTTAACCGTTGATGTAAATAATCTGTACTGTTGGATTTGGGGAGGCTCAACTATAAATAGAGGCCTCTCCCCTCATTGTAAAACAAGTGGAAAAGGACTGAAAAAAAATGGAAACACTTGAGTTTTGGGAAGCAACAAAAATTCTTGAGAGCTTTCACTCAAATTTCTCTCCCTCTTACGTTCTTATTTTCTGCGGTTTGTTCTTATTTTATTCTCAGTTTATCTTCGTTTTTTCAACCTTTTTTATTTTGATTTAATCCATGTTTCCCTAATTTTTTTTATATTTTTTAAATAATCTTAGTATCATATCAAACTATTTTTTTTGAGTATTTTTTTAAAATATTACTCTTAGTAAATTGTTTTTTTAAATTTTACTCGAATCATTGTTCTAAAAAAATATATTTCATTTAATTGTTATTTTTATCCAAAAATTGTTTTTTTTAATTAAAGGCAATATTTGGCATTTAGGATTTTCGAGAAAAGTAGTGCCCTAACTTACTAGGTTGCGATTTTTCTCGTCAAATTCGAATATCCAAGTACCCTTCTAAATGTTTTGAGTTTTAAAATATAAACAACTATTCTTGAGATTTCAAAACATTGTGTCCTAACTTACTGGATATGGCGTTTTGTTGTTTCAAGATAGAAATTTTTCAAAGGCAAGCTTAGCTTCGAAGATTTTGAAATATTGCGTCCTAACTTACTGGATGTGATGTTTTTGATTTGTTTGAGATAAGTGAGTCTTAGTTTTCAAGTTTGCGGCATTCAAATAGTTTTCTTTCAAAAGAGGATTGCATTTTAAAATCTTCAAATTTCCGACATGAAAGACATCAAATAATCAATTAGGTACCAATTTTTGGGCGTTACGAGGGTGCTAATCCTTCCTCGTGCGTAACCGACTCCCGAACCCGTTTTCTCAAATGTTCGTAGACCAAAATGTTTTACAAGGTGATCCAATCACACCTAAAAAGATTGGTGGCGACTCCCATTTTCGTTTTTTAAGTCGACCCTATTTTTTTCCAAAACACATAAAAAAGGGTTTCGACAGCTTGGCGACTCCACTGGGGACATTAATAAGAGAGTCAAGCCGTGTAATTGATTATCTCTTGTCTTAATGTCGAAAATTAAAAATTTTAAAATTTAATCCTCTTTGCATTACATGTGTTTGTATTATTGCATGTGTTGCTATATTTTGATATGCATTGCATTTGCATGACCGTTGTGGTCACACCCTTAAGTGGGAGTGAGAAGCTACGCCTTCATGAGGTTTTCACCTCCGTGCAGGATAGTAGATCACTTTTGAGATACATCCGTACCTATGGTTTCGTGAGATTTTCATCTCCGTGTAGCCATAGGGAAATGTATTCCCCTGAACTGAACTCGATTCAAATGAGCCTATAATGGGTGAGGATCGAGGAATCTGCTGGTTCGGGTACCTCAAACTTTAGAAACAAACCACATATAGAAAAACCGTAAGAGCTCAATATAGATAGAATTATACTTAGGTTATCTTTATGTTTATTAATATCATATGATACTGACTGTTTTCTTTCTTTTGTGCATGTCATTTTGCATTTAAAAGGTATCAATTCACGGTCAGTTTCTAAGTTAGAAAGTTTTATTATGGAGAACGGACTTCTTGATAGAATGGAGGGCAACGCTAACGTCCATAAATGGTCAAAGAAAACGCTGAAGGATACACATCAGAATTATGGGGTTACACTCGCATCAGCGTGGCGCAAAATAATCTCCAGGAGTTAAAGGAAATATGGGATCAATGGGGTAGCAAAGCCAAGCAGTTGTTCTACAACAACCTTGGGGATTTGCAGTACTTACTTGACTTGGGAATAGACAAGAATTTGTTTCGGGTCATCACTCAGTATAGGAATCTTGTATACAGTTGCTTTACGCCGATATGGTACCCGTGGTGGAGGAATATTCGGTTTTGTGGCGTTGTCCTATGATTCAAATTGATAAAGTTTACTCAAAGCAGAATTGGATACGTGGAAGATTGTTCGATACCCTATGGCAAGGTGTGCTGCAGGAACTAAAGGGCAGAAGGTAATGTACTCACATATCATTTCAAGGTGAACAATAAGAGTACTGATGGACACTTCTACCATTACAACATTTCTCTTTCATAAGAAGATGGTCAATGGTAAGAGTGTTGAAAGAAAGTGATTGACAGAGTGCATGAGACCTACAAAAATGAGTTGGATGGAAAGAATTTTGCCTATAATGGTAAAAAGCTCGTTTACTATAGGACCGCTACCAAACAACAAGTATGAGTTTACTATGTTGCACTTATCAGAGACAATGGAAATGCAAGCCCTGATGGTCTGTCAAAATGGACGCAAAACAATGAGATTAAAGAAGACCATATCATTTAAAGTCTTTTAAAGTAAAGATTAGCTATGCTACGAGGATACCCATACAAGCAATGCTCTGCGGGAGTAGAAATCTGAAAACTCTCAAAAAGCATTGAGGATATAGGATATCATTTTAAGGCAGCATACTGCGGAACAGTGATGCCTGCTTGTTCACCATTTTCTCTCTTAGGATAATCAGAACAATTTCACAGGTATTGGAGGAGGTGTCCATAGCTGCACGGATTACCCCACAAGTGAGGTCGTAGCTCAAACTCAGGAGGTAGCTGATTATTTACAGATGTTGGCGGTACAGGCTATCATATTGAGCACCAATATGAGATACAATCAGATCGTGGCTAAGAGTTTGTTTTAAAACTTTGGGCATTAGGGCGAAAGCGTATTTGTAATTCATTTATATTTAAAGATATTCTTTTTCTAAATAAAGTTTTCTAAATGAGATTGAATCGAGATCGATACCTTTTTGCATTCATGCATTTGCATTACATTACATCAAAGAAAAGAAGGTGTTGATTTGAAATTTGATTCTTAAATAGAATAGTTTGTCATAAGGAAATGAATTTCTTGATAAAATAGATTATAGTGCAGTCGTCTGGATATAGTCCAAATAAACGACGAGAGAAAGCTGATAGTCCATGGAGGAATACATGATGTGATTGCTAGAGATTCAAGCCAACAAAGGTTATCCAAGAGCACGACGAGAGAAAGCCAGAAGTCCACGAAGGAATACATGACTTGATTGCCAACGAAGATTATCCAAGAGCCAGCACTTTTTGATGAGTATCATGGAGATAAGCGAGCAAGAGATCGAGGCTCAGATTAAGCAGCAAGGAGCTAGCAAAGGCATCTTTTAGAGAATTTACAGGATTCGACCATGAAGAAAAGATCAGCGTTTACTTGGACTATGAAGGGCAAGACCACATATGTAATCTATTTTCATGTAAAGAAATATGTTTTCTAGAAAAGTTATTCTAATGGAATTGAATTCAAGATCAACATCTCCTTTTCTTTTGCATTCATGCATTTGCATTGCATCACATCACATGCATTTAAATCCATAAAAAAAACCCTAATTAGTTAAAGTTATTAAGAGAAAGAAAAAGAGAGAGAGAGAAGAGGGTCACGGCTGAGTGAAAAAGAAGTTGAATGGGAATTAATGACGTTCCCTTACATATCCCCGACTTTTGTGTCAGGAAGGATAGCTTACTCGGAGAAGGGGTGTTTGGAAATAAAAATCATCCCATCAATGTCATACATGAGGAAGGGACTGAACAAAGAAACCTTGAGGGCATTCGCCCTTACGAATCGGGAAGTTCTTTAAACAATTGGACTGCAGAAGAATTTCCTGTAATCTTTAGGAATTTTACTGAGTAATATTCGTAACACTCTTGTTGCTCTAAAGCCTAGGAGTAATGAGATTTCTTTTGAGAAGTGGGCTCATGTTCGGACATTTTTATTTTCAATAAAACATACTTTTATTATTTATCCGAGTAAATATTCTTTCATTCTCGATTCTTTTGACCTTTGACATTCTTTATAAATTTTCATTTCATGTAAATAGTCATTCTTGAATTCATTTATTCCTTGTATATTCTTTTGTGTGCCTATCATAGATCCCTAGATATCAATGACACAGTAACGATACTCTGATTCGAGTTCCTTTTGAGTGCGATATGTGTTTAAAGGAATCTCAAGATTTGAAGGTGACAGAAAATTGTAACTTGTTTCGAATTTGTTGAAAATGGTTTTACCCCATGAAGTGGTGGCCTTAGAGGAAGGAAAGATTGCAAAATTGAAATTAGCTGAGGAGACAAAAAAAGACCTTGTTGAGACTATTATGGGAATTCAAAAATGTGGTCTAAAGACGCATGCAGGAGGATTTGCAATTGCCAGGATAAACATGAGGTTTTGGGGCACTGTTGGTACACCAAGGAAAGGGATCGCATCAATTGTACAATGAATGCCAAATTTAAAGGAGTCAAGACTTATGGGGCATGTATGTTATGGGCCTGAGCTCGTCAAAAGTTTCAAGCTGACAATGACTCATCTTTGTGGACATCAACTACTCCATTAAGAGAGGGAGATAGCTTCATATGCCAATATTACAAAGTCAAAAGTCATCCATTCAAAAAAAAAACAAAAAAAAGATTATATATAACTGTACAATGCCAAGAGTTTGCAGTCTTTTCAAAGATAATGTGCCATGCCACAGTACAACAAAAGTTGCCAAAAGAAAAAAAAGAAAAAAAAATAAAAGATGACCGAGACTGGTAAAATTGGCATAAGAAACTACCGCCTATTTTCTATGCTTACGCTGGGGCAAACACCTTCAATTCCACTTGTTTCAAAGGTTCCAACCATCATCCTTAGAATGGATGCATTGTTTGGCTTTCCTGAGCAGTCTAATGTGCCGTCAATAGTTACGATGGTTAGCTCCAGGCGGTGGCCATTGATTTCCAACTATGGGGCATCAGGCCGTACACAGTCTCTGAAGCTTAAAATGATAGATTCTTTCTTTAAAACCAGTTTCTGACAAAGTGGATGACGGTATCATGAAGGAAGACTTCTATACAAGTTCAAGGAAGAGGAAACTTGATCAAATCATTATTTTCAGGGATGAGGTTAGCAAGTCTCAATTCAATCAAGTTTTGATCAAGTTATTGAGGCTTGCAAGTTCCTTGACGAGAAATGGAACCCTAAATATTGTGGTTATTGTACGAAAAACCATCATACCAAGTTTTTTTTCAGTAGGGATCTCCTGACAATATGCTACATGGTACTGTCATTGACAACAAAGTATGCCATCCAAAGAACAATGATTTTTACCTTGGTACCCATGCTGGAATGATTAGAATCACGAGGCAGACCCACTATCATGTTCTCTTAGACCAGGCTGGGTTTTTGGCTGATGATCTGCAAGAGTTTGTTAATTCTCTACCCTATATGTATCAAAGGAGCACCACAGCATATTTGTTGTGGCTCCTATTTGTTACGCTCATTTGGCAGCTTCACAGTTGGGGGCAATTTATGAAGATTAGGGATGCTTCAGAAACATCATCAATTCATGGTGGGATGTATGCTCCGGGAGTAATCTCTGTACCTCAACTTTCCAGGGTTTGACAAACAACAGCCAGGACTATTGCTGGGGCAATCCTTTTCTCATGAATCAAGATTTTTCCTTCAAGCCTTGATGGAGTCAAGAACTGAATACCTCTAGTAAACTTAACTTGAAAGTATTCATCCTAAGCAAATGTACCAAGAATGGATGACACAGACTTATGACAAAGAAGGTTCGTCCAAAAGAATTTCATAAAGGAAACCTTGTGCTGAAAGAGATCCTTCCCATGCAAAAGGATGCCGAATTTGGAAGGGCCATATGTTGCGAAGAGGGTTTTCTCTAGAGGTGCACTGATTTTAACAAGAAATAGATAGGAAGAATTTATTTGATCCAATGAATTCGGACTCAGTCAAAGAGTACTTTGTCTGAAGGAGAAGGGAAGCCAAGGTGAAAACCTGCAAATGGCACTTTGGGACTTCTATTTCAAAAAAAAAAGAAGAAAAAGAAAAAGAAAAAGAAAAAGAAAAAAAGAAAAATGGAGAGGCCAAGGTGAAAACCCGCAAAGGGCGCCTTGAGACCAAAGGGGTTTTGAGTTGAAAACCTGAAAGGGCAACTCAAATTTAGAAAGTCGCACGGTAATCTTGCTATATCTAATTCAACGAAGAGTGAGGCGCGTTGCATATTGGGGCATCGACAAAGTACTTTGGGTCTTTTAAACACATGTTGAACTCAAGAAAGTCTTCATGGAGCTGGTGTATAGACGCTCAGGCGGCGATATCTAGGGGCATCTAATTTCTGTTCTATTTACTATCTTTGGATTCTTTTTCTTCGTAAAGATATGTTCTCAGGTTAATCTTTTTGCATTCCTTCCAATAATTTGTCCAAATCTAATTATCCTCAGGATCAATTTATTTGTCTACCATTATTCATAAAGCATGTTGCATTGAAATAATGATAGATGAACTAAAATATCTTCACAAACGAAGTTTCGCATATTACTCTGGAAATTTCTAAATAATGCAAGAAATCGAAACAAGACAATTGTTTAAGGAATTCCCATATGTATGGGTTGGAGATGCTCGAGAGATTTTCTTCTTCAGTCTAAAAGGTGGTTGGACGTTTTAAGCAATATTGACCCTAAGAGAGGGTCATTTCACAAATATCTCCAGTAGGTCGTAACATTTGGGGAATAGTACAATGGACCAAATTGATGGGACAAATACAAGACACACAAGTAGAGTATGATTGATACGTCGAGAACAACGAAATAGAAATCTCGATAGATGAATGAGTGATAACATATGAAATAGGAATCATTCTTATGACATTTATTGCATCATAGTATGTTTAATTAGGAAAGCATTTGACTCATTTCAATCATGGCATCCTAATCATTAAGCATAAGCATTCTACAGGTTATGTCCTTTAGGGGACAATATAGATCGAAAATTTCAGCATGGCGTCCCTGGGTTTACAGGGAGTAGGCTGATGATTTCAGTACGGCATCCTTGAGTTTGCAAGGAGCAGGTTGAAGAAAACAGATCTTGACTTCCTGAGTTTGCAGTGAAGCAGATCAAAAATTTCAGCATGGCATCCCTGAGTTTGCAAGGAGCAGGTTGAAGATTTCAGCATGGCGTCCTTGAGTTTGCAAGGAGCAGGTTGAAGAAAGCAGATCTTAACTTCCCGAGTTTGCAAAGTGAAGCGGTCGAAAATTTCAGCATGGCGTCCCTGAGTTTGCAGGGAGCAGGTTGAAGATTTCAGCATGGCATCCTTGAGTTTGCAAGGAGCAGGTTGAAGAAAGCATATCTGACCTTCAGGTGTTTACACCGAAGCAGATCTAAGATGATTTGGTATTCTTGTATTTGCAAGAAACAAATCGAGGACATAGCAGATTTGGCCCTCAGATGTTCTCAGATATAGCAGATCTAACCTTCAGATGTTTAGACTGAAGCAGATCCAAGATGATTTGGTATTCTTGTGTTTACAAGAAACAAATCGAAGACATAGCAGATTTGACTCTCAGATGTTCTCAGATATAGCAGATCTAGCCTTCAGATGTTTATACTGAAGCAGATCCAAGATGATTTGGCATTCTTGCGAGGACATAGCAGATTTGACTCTCAGATGTTCTCAAGAAGATCCAAGATGGTTTAGTATCCTTGTACTTACAAGGAATACAAGTCGGAGATATAGCTGGTTTGGCTTTCATGTATTTACGATGAAGTAAATCCAAGATGATTTGTCGTCTCTGTATTGTCAGAGAACAAATCGAAGTCAAGCATCTCCACTTCAACAGGGAGCAGACGCATAGCAGATCTAATCTTCAGATGTTTCACTGAAGCTAGATTCAAGATGATGTGACATCTCTACAAATTAAAGAAGTAGACTCGGTGTCTCTATGTTCGGCGGAAAGCAGATTAAAGATATCAACATAACAATCCTGAGTTTGCAAGGAGCAGATTGAGGACCATGAAGTCTGAAGCTGGCGAGCCCGGGCAAAATTGGTCCTTTTATAGTCTTTGCTCTATTCCTGTTACACAACAATGAGCAAAGAGGGGCAGCTGTAGACACTCAATTTTGCCCGGCCCATTTCAGTATTTAAAATAATAAACCCCAAAAAAAACGAAGTTCAAGTTCAGTCTAGAATTACAAATATAATTTGGCCCGATCGGAATGGCCCATTATTTGAAAAGATTTAAGGTCCATCTACAAGCTTGACTCATATGGAAATATAATCTTCAATGATATGCAATCTTAGATGTGATATGCAATCTTAGATATGATACAATCTTAGATATGATTGCAATCTTAGATATGATACAATCTTAGATATGATTGCAATCTTATATATGATACAATCTTAGATATGATTGCAATCTTAGATATGATACAATCTTAGATATGATTGCAATCTTAGATATGATATACAATCTTAGAAGATATGATTTCATAATCTTGGAGATTTAATTTGTAGATATCCTTTAATCTTAACCGTTGATGTAACTGATTTGTACCGTTGGATTTGGGGAGGCTCAACTATAAATAAAGGCCTCTCCCCTCATTGTAAAACAAGTGGAAAAGGACTGAAAAAAAACTGGAAACACTTGAGTTTTGGGAAGTAACAAAAATTCTTGAGAGCTTTCACTCAAATTTCTCTCCCTCTTACGTTCTTATTTTCTGCGGTTTGTTCTTATTTTATTCTTAGTTTATCTTCGTTCTTTCAACCTTTTTTATTTTGATTTAATCCATGTTTCCCTAATTTTTTTTTATATTTTTTAAATAATCTTAGTATCATATCAAACTATTTTTTTTTAGTATTTTTTTTAAAATATTACTCTTAGTAAATTGTTTTTTTAAATTTTACTCAAATCATTGTTCTAAAAAAATATATTTCATTTAATTGTTATTTTTATCCAAAAATTGTTTTTTTTAATTAAAGGCAATATTTGGCATTTAGGATTTTCGAGAAAAGTAGTGCCCTAACTTACTAGGTTGCGATTTTTCTCGTCAAATTCGAATATCCAAGTACCCTTCTAAATGTTTTGAGTTTTAAAATATATACAACTATTCTTGATATTTCAAAACATTGTGTCCTAACTTACTGGATATGGCGTTTTGTTGTTTCAAGATAGAAATTTTTCAAAGGCAAGCTTAGCTTCGAAGATTTTGAAATATTGCGTCCTAACTTACTGGATGTGATGTTTTTTATTCGTTTGAGATAAGTGAGTCTTAGTTTTCAAGTTCACGGCATTCAAATCGTTTTCTTTCAAAAGAGAATTGCATTTTAAAATCTTTAAATTTCCGACATGAAAGACATCAAATAATCAATTAGGTACCAATTTTTGGGCGTTACGAGGGTGCTAATCCTTCCTCGTGCGTAACTGACTCCCGAACCCGTTTTCTCAAATGTTCGTAGACCAAAATGTTTTACAAGGTGATCCAATCACACCTAAAAAGATTGGTGGCGACTCCCATTTTCGTTTTTTAAGTCGACCCTATTTTTTTTCCAAAACACATAAAAAATGGTTTCGACAGCTAGGATAGTTCGAGAATCGACAAAACTATAGCTCTGATACCATTAAATGTAACACCCCTTACTAGTATTCGACGTCGGCACAGGGCACGAGGCATTACTAGACATAAACTCACACAATCATACAAAACTAAGACATGAATTCCGTCCAAATTTAAAACTTTTCATTCACATGCATATCGTCCCTTATATGGGCCCTCGAGGCCCAAAACATACATTGGGTGTGGTTCGAGACTCAACTGAGAACTTTCGGAACTTTTACAACACTTAGAAAATTTTTTAATTTTGGAGGGTCACACGCCCATGTGGGTAGGTCGTGTGGTCACACACGCTCGTGTGGCTTGGGACACGTCCTTATCCTTAGCCCTTGTAACTCTCTGTTTATGATGTCATCAGCAAAATAGGGTCACACGGCCAAGCCACACGTCCGTGTGCTTAGGCCGTGTGACGAATTAAATTCCAAAAATTTAGTGCAGACTTCACATGCCCTGGGCACACGCCCATGTCCCTAGGCCGTATCCTTCACAAGGCTGAGACACACGGCCGTGTCTCTGTCCGTGTGGCCTAGAAAATGGCTATTTACCAAGCTATTTGCCACTCTCACATGCACATACTAAAACACAACTTCCTTGGCACAATCTTAAGCATATAAATGCATTTAAGCCAACCAAAAACAACCAATAACATGTCATCCACATACCCACATCCATCTTTCTGATAGCATTATACTACCAATTCAATTCATGCTAAATCACATTTAATCATAAGACTATTTGGCCATATTCAACCATTAGGACTTTAGGCCATAAACCGCAATCCATCATATATCAAATAAATACAAACCACATCACAAGACTTCAGCATATGCATATGAATAAAGTTATAGGCTTACAACCAATTAGCCGATATAAGCCAATTTACATGGCTTCACATTACATCAAACCCTTAACCATTACAAGCCAATACCTTTGGCTAAATCGTAATGACACATTCACAAATGACTAACTCCCTATACATGCCATAAACTTAAGAGGTTTGTATTCATTTTTACCTACATAGCTTGATAGTGTGATAAAATCTCCGGCAATCTCCAGCCCGAGCTAGCATACAACCTTATAAGATATGGGAAAGGAAGGGGGTAAGCTATATAGCTTAGTAAGTTCGCATGCTAATAAATAGCAACATAATCATGAATATTATACAATTAACATAACATAATGTACATATATGTCATCATAGTTTCATAGGCATAACTTACTCATTTTCAAATTTACCAAAAGTTCATCACATACCGAGCTCATTCATATGAGTTTTTCGTACATACCTGTACCAACTCGTAAGACATTCTCATAATTCCTCATCATTGACTTACTTGTCGAATAACCTACTGATCTACCCATTGAACACTTGGAATACTATCAGATACACGAAAAGCTTGTACATAGTGCTTCATACGTAGCCACATGTTACCTCATATCACATATCACACATTGCTCGCTCTTAAGCTAATCACGGGCCTGCTCACACAAGCTGACAGTCAGGACGTAACTACACGGATTGCTCACACAAGCTAATAGGTACCCGCAACACATGCCGGGCTACTCAGCCACTAGTAGACGTACAAGACCAGCACCTGGATCACATTACATACATCACATAATCTTATGAGCTCATAAAAACGTAGTTCCTAGTGACATGTCACTTTTATCCTAATCTATTCCTAAGGTTCAAACGGGATTTTCTCGATGTCACATCTTCGTCGAACTCGTTCACAATGTCATTCTCACTGACCATAATATTGTTCATACACTCATTATAAAAATTAAACATAGAAATTCATAAATTAATAAATTATTAAAACATGATACAACATTGCATTATTTACACATGAACTTACCTCGAATGCGACAATGATGAAAAAGACCTATTTGTCCAATATTTGTTTTTTCCCCGATCTAAACTCGAACTTCAATTTTCTTGATCTATAATATCAAATTTAGCTCACTTATTAGTCACATAATTCAATGTGACCCAAAAATCACATTATGGAAAATTTACGTTTTTGCCTCTAAAGTTTCACATATTTACATTTTTGCCCCTAAGCTCGAAAAATGAAATTTATTCAATTTATTTAACATACAAGCCTAGATGGTTCATTTTCATAACTATAAAAGCCTATAATTCTCATTAAACCACACTTTTACTACATATTTTATAGCTTTTACAATTTAGTCCTTTCAGGCATTTTCACCGAAAATCACTTAGCAAAAGTTGTTTCTCTAACCATAAACATTCATAATATACCATTAAACATCAAAATCACAAATTTCTAACATTATTCAAACCCTATACCTTCATCATATCTCAAATAAATGGTAGAAATAGGTAGAAATAGGTAGATCATGTTACAAGGATTTCAAAAACGTGAAAATCATTAAAAACAGGGCAAGAACGGACTTACTATGAAGCTTGGAAACCTTGAACAAAATCCTAGCCATGGTGGTCTTAAAAAATTCTGCCAAGGGGTTGAAGATGAGCAAAATTTGTCTTTTATTTTGTTTATTTAATCATTTAATTACTAAATGACCAAAATGCCCCTAACTTAAAAAATTCTATTTCACCCATTTCATGTCCATTTTTGTCCAAAAAATTAACCAATGGTCTAATTACCATTTAAGGAACTCCAATTTAATATTTCATTGCAATTTGACACCTCTAGCTTCTAGAACTCATGTTTTGCACTCTTTACAATTTAGTCCTTTAGACTAAATTGAGTGTCCAAACGTCAAAATTTTCGAACGAGATTTTCACAAAACAATTTCATAAAATTGTAGACCATAAAAATATAATAAAAATTAATTTTACTATGTCAGATTTGTGGTCCCGAAACCACTGTTCTAACTAAGCCCAAAATAGAACTGTTACACATGGCATGTACTTCGGATCGCAGGCTAATTCTCAAGCGATAATGGGTTCACAATTTGATATAAAACTGTACCTATGTGTCCAAATTTCTATATATTGCACATGGAATGTAACCCAATTTTCATCAATTCTCCCTCGTAAGTCGATATTGTGCAAATATTCGATTTCTTAGGGTGTCGGTGGAATCGTTTCCTAAACTAGAATTGCTGCATAATTCTATCAAATTCGTGCATCTCCACTGTAGTGTGCACTACCAATGGCACTTTCACATGCTAGATGTTGGGAATCATTAAGAATTCAGATGAGATGCGTGTTTGAATTCTCGGATTGGAGTATGACATCCATTCAAACTATAGTACAATAATAATTTTAGTTATATATTTACTATTAATTTAAAAATCAACTATGTTAATATTATATAATTGAAAATTTAAAAATATATACCTCCGATTTTGATTATTGATCTAACTGGAGCCATATATCTTGAAGCTCCTTCGGTAGTCCCACATAACTCGGTTCATGGTTCCACCTATTAAAATAATATGTTAATACAATAATTTAAATTTAAAATAATTTTCTTATGGTAAATATATTATCTAATAAATTTTACCTTGTTACAAGTGAGAATGTGTAAGGGTAGTCCACTCAAGGATATAAAAATGATAGTTGGTACCACGCCCATGATTGCAGTAGGAGCATGCAACCACCAATTTTAATTTTTTATGGTTATATCGCCCGACACATCTCCCAGTATAACGTCACCAACATGGCTGACCCCTAATTGAGTAGGCCCACTTCTCTAAAGTCTACGAGTTTTACTAGCCACATTAAATGGACAAGATTTCACGATTTATCGGGTACTAAGAGACCCCCGATAATCCTAAGGACGTACATCTAAGTGTATTGTTCTCTTTCAACTTCACTCAATTTTGCATCGAGCTCAATAAAATTTCTTTTCAATCAATTCATCTCTATCTGGCCTCTAAAAATCATGTCTGGAACCCTCCCTATAAGTTGCTCACATACATCTCTCCAATCGGTAGTGACAACTGACCCAGTCACTACCGGCCCATCCACTGGAAAACCGAGTTATAACTGCACACCTTCGAATGTGATCGTACACTTGCCACATGAAAGATGGAATGTGCTTGTCTCAGGTCTCCATCTTTCCACCAACGTACTTACAAGTGTGGGGTTCAATTTACACCCCTACCAATACGAGCCACGTGCAAAAATCCTACATCTCTCAAGTATGGTTCGATTAAAAAAGATGAAGGAGCGGATAGGTTGCAAATATACGTCTCCAAAATCTGATCTTCCAACTTATTATAAGAAAACATACAAAATATTAAATTTCAATATAACAATAAAATAATTAAATTAAAATAGATTAAAAAAAAGTCTTACCATTTGCAATTGAAAGACCAAAATGTGCTTGCCATCCAAACGAATTAAAGAATTTGTTATTACTAATTTCAATAAATACAAAATTAATTAAAAAAACCTTAATAAAATTTTAGTAAAAAATGAGACTGAATGGAGAGAATTGAGTGAGAATTAAGAGAGAATTGAGAGAGTTGAGAGTGAATTAAAAAAGTGGGAAATTTGGGGTTTAGATAGGGAAAAAATAACTATTGGGAGGAGCCGTTGTAATTCGACCATTGGGGGTAGTTGTTAGGGAAAACGCGTCCAACTGGACACTTTTCCTTCTCCCTCTCCAAAATCGGCCAAATCCAATAAATTTCGAAAAAAAAGTCCTAATCCAGTAATTTTTTAAAATTTTTCGGTATTTTTGGGTAATTCACCAATTATAACGAGTGTAAAGATAAATCTATAGACATCAGTTATATTTACATAATCTATTTATAATATATACATAATATTGGAAAAAAATTTGAACCGATGAGAATATCATATATTTTCAAGCATATTATTAAATTAACTTTAAAAATAATATAAAATTATAGTTAAAAAAGTTGTGCTACTTTTAAAATTAAATTATTACTTGAATACAATTCTAAGCATAAAATATATGCAAATTTTGTGATAATTATAATTAATTACAATTATTAGTTAAAAATTGAGGTAAAAAAAGTTGTGTTAATTTTTTTTTTTAATTGCACTAATTTTATCAATGTAAAATAGAGTTGTAACACCCCAAACCCGGCCTGAAAGTTTAAGCCAAACTTCGACGAGTTTTAAGGAGCTCTATTTGGTGTGTAACGGAGTTTAGGAAGATTGTTCTGATAAATCTAAATTCTGACATGTTTGAGAAAAAAAAAACATTGCATCTGCATAAACATACATGCTCTACTTCGTTCTGTTCTACTCAGCTTTGTTCTATTCTGTTCAGGTCAGTTCTACTCTGCTCTATACCATTCGGTTCTGTTCTACTTTATTTGATTCTATACTGTATGATTTATTTTGTTCTATTCTATTCTATTTTTGCTTTGTTCTGTTGTACTACTTTTGATTAAATCCCTGTGATACTCTAGATTTGTCCGTACTAGTTATACAATTACCCCTAAGTTTTTTGCGTACTATGATTTATGTAGTATGCTCTGCTTATTTGTATTGAGTCTGGTTATACACGGTGATTGGTAACTCACCCTTTGTCTTACCTTCATCTGTTCAGGAAAACATCAGATTTGGAATCAGACGACATACGAGAGCTCGGATTGTCTTGCACTGTAATAACTGTGAGTTTTTCTTTTGGGTTTGTAAATTGTTTTTGGATTTACCTTGCTTTCCTTTTGATAATCTCATCCGTAGAAATTAATTTCTAACATGAAACTATAAAATCACCTAAACTGACAAAAATAAATTTCTAGTTTTCAAAGTTAAAATTTCGAAAAGAAATAGGTTTTCAATGCGTTGGTGTAACTCTTCCAAGTTGGGGTTAAACTTTCACGCCAGGTTTGGGGTGTTACATTTAGTGGTATCAGAGCCAGGTTTACAAAACTCGAGATGTGTTTTTCAGGTTTAAAACTCTTTCTGAAAAATGTTTTAAGGAAATGAAGCTTCTAACTGACTTCGAGATATGAGGTTTAAAAAAAAGCATGTGTTCAGATTTTGATTATTTTCAAGTTTGTAAATAGAGCATCCAAGATTCCAACGTCGATCTATAAATATCTCTACCTTAGCTATGTTAAATGAGCTAACATATGTTGCAGTGTTTGATTACTCTGTTCTAGTTAAAACTGTGAAAACTCCATGAAAACCTCTGTTAAAACTTTATACTTAGGATTGTTGATAAACCTAAATTAACTCATAAAATCTCTGAAATTGTAGATTGGTATACTAAGTATAGGTAGTCTCAATTTTTGAGCGACTTGAGTAAAGTTCTCTATTCAGGGCACTAAGCCAATCTGAGAATATACGAATATGTAAAAACGCTCAAATCTAGGGGGTGATAGTTAGGAAATGCAGGCGCTACGATGCTCGAGTTGTGTTCAGTGATTAACAAAAGGTTGATGAGACCCAACTTGAATCGGTGGGTCAAGAATCTTCATTTGAGTGATTCTAGACTATAAGAGGAGTACAAGTACTATTGACCGGAGTTCACGATCTAAGAATTCTTAGTGATTATGAGATGTGTTACTGTGATAGTTGCATGAATGATTATAAAGTCGTTAGAAATATTGATTATTTGGTATTAAGTTTGAGTTGCGCAGCGACAGCGTGGTGGTCTATATGAATAGTACCTATATCTATTCTACGGTTTAGGAACTGATGGGATTGTGGGAATTTCAGTGACGAAATTCTTTTAAGAGGGAAAGAGTTGTAACATCCCAAAAACCAACTTAGAAGAAATTGCGTTTTGGAACCAAAAGATGTCATCCCTTGATTTGAGTTTAGATTTTGGAAATTCTTGACAAGTATATTGGTTTGGTTCAGTGGTCAAGTGTTCTGGGTATGTGTGTGAGGTTCCTGGTTCTAATATTGTTTCTAGAAATTTTTTTCATTTTGCTTAAACCCTTACCTTTCAATGTTGGTTTATAAGTTAAACTCAATCAATTGATGTCAAGAATGAACCTGCTAATTCACTGGTTAAGCTTCTGTATTTTGTTTGGTCTTGTGTTCGAATCCTGGTCTGTACATTAGAGAATGTTTAATTTTTGCATTTCAGCGGGTGGTAGTTAGTCGGTTGGTTATTTAAAACCTTTTAGAAACCTCCGGTGAAGTTTCTACATCTTTTGCTCTTTTCTTTTCTAGCCATATTTCTTCTGTCATTCATTCTCGATGCTTAGTCCTTCGTTTTGGTTTCTTCCTTTCAAAGTTACCATTCCTTTTGTTATGTTACGTTGCGCTGATTCTGTACGAGATCTGACTTATCTTTCTAGTTCAATTCGTTGGCCAGTAAGTTTGATTTAAAGTTTTGGTGTCGAAAGTTATTCAACATAACTGTGATTTTGGAATGTTAGTTTTTAGCAATTTGATTGCGAATTAATTATTTTGTTGGGAAATTGCTTGTCGTGTAGGGACGGGAATTCATCCTTGTTGCTTCTGCATCGAGTCTGTATCAGGTGGGTGCCAAAACCCCTCTTTTTTTGAGTTTTTGATCATCAGAATATGGGACTGTCAATGCCACATGACCAGGGACATGGATGTGTGCCCAGGCCATGTGAGCCACACGGGTAAGGACATGGGTGTGTGCCCAGGTCGTGTAAGCCACACAGGCAAGGACATGGGTGTGTGTTCAGGCTGTGTAACTCACTGTTTATGATTTAAAACCACATAGGTACATGACATGGGCGTGTGCCCAGGCCTTATGAGCCACACGGGTAAGGACATGGGCGTGTGTCTAGACCATGTAGCATATGAATAGGTTTCGAATCTTATTTTTGGGGCCGTGAGTGTTGCTCAACATGAGCACTGACCTCCACAATGTACTTATGATCTGAATTTGATCGTAAGAGGACTATTTGATGCTCTAAGACTGATATATAGATGATATATGCGATATTTGAACTTGTTAGACTGATGATGAACAACTTGTGATCGGTACGTATATCTATTATGTTTGAACCTAAGTGAATAGGATCTATCAAAATGTAATGTGTTATTGTTTATGTGTGTGAACTATCAGGTACGATCTGTAATCTATTAAGTCTGTTGGCACGCCTCTGCTTTGCTCTGTTGATGAAGAATATGCGATATCTAAACATATTAGATTGATTGTTACTGATTCTGTTTTATAACCGTGCACTTGACTTCATGACAAACTTGATATGATATGTTATGGTTCAAAAAGTCTATTTTACAAAACATGGATTCTCATGGTTACTGATTCTGTTATTGAAAAATAGCATGTATTACATGTTCATTACTCTGATTCTGCATATGCATGCCATGACATAATGCATTGGACTTGGGTTGATGTTAAAGGAGGAAGATTTTGTATTGGCAGTTAATGATCTATGCAATTAGTGGTTTGACCACATATAATTTATTGGCAATTTAATTGTATATTGATAAGCCATCGTTGTCGGGCAACCCATTTAACATCAAGATTTTGGGCCTAGTCGGAATAGTGGTTCGGGACCACAAATCCGATGAGAAAAATTTTATTTTTATTATATTTTTAAGGCCTATAATTTCACAAAATGATTTCGTGAAAATTTTGTTCGAAAAGTTCGACGTTTGGGCACTCAATTTAGTCAAAAGGACTAAATCGTAAAAAGTGCAAAAGTTGAGTTCTACATACTAGATGTGTCCAATTGTTATGAAATTTTAAATTTGAGGTCCTTATATGGTAATTAGATCATTTGTTAAGTTGGTGGACAAAAATGAACATGGTTAGGCATGTTTCTAAAGTTTTTCATTAAGGGCATTTTGGTCATTTAGTTATTAAAATGAATTAAAAAGAAAATTAAAAGCCAATTTTTGTCCATCTTCAACCTCTTGGCTGAAAAATGCATGGAGAAACCATGGCTAGGGTTTTTCAAGCTTCCAAGATCGATTGTAAGTCCGTTCTAGCCCCTTTTTAATGAATTTTACGTTTTTGTAGTCCCCGTAACAAGATCTATCTATTTCTACCATTATTTTGAGATAGGGTTTATGTTTAAAAATTTACCCATGAGTTATATGCATGTGTTTTGATGTCTAATGGTAGAAAATGAATGTTGGGTGTTAAATAAACGACTTTTACTAAGTGATTTTCGGTGAAAATCTTTACAAAGACTATTTTGTAAAAGTTAAAAAATTGGTCATAAAAGTGTGATTTAGTAGAAATTGTGGGCTGCTATAGTTCTGAAAATGATTCGGCTAGGCTTAAAGAGTGATGAATTGAATAAAAATCATTTTACGAGCCTAGAGGCAAAAGTGTAATTTTGACAAAGTTTAGGGGTAAAAATGTAATTTTTCCAAAATGTGATTTTTGGATCACATTAAATAAGTGACTAATAATTGGACTAAATTTAATATTATAGATCAAGGAAAATGAGGATTGGACCTAGATCGGGTGAAAAATGGAAAATCGACGGTTAGGTTCCTTTTTGCTATTTCGGTGCCGAAGTAAGTTCGTGTGTCAATAATATTGCAATGCTATATTTGAATTGAAAATTATATATTATTATTACACAAATGGCATGATTTAATATATTGAAAAGTGATGAAAGAATTGTATATAAAATTTGTGAGAACAATGATATATGACTAGTAGCACATGAAATGTTTGATGGTTCAATCATTGATGGCTTGCTATATAATAGCTGAATATATTGAGAATTTGATATAACATGATGTTTTATTAAGTTGGATAACTTGTGAAAGAGTGAAAAGGAAGGTAAGTTTGTATGTAAATAATATATCAATTCTTTTTATGTTATTATATTTTGTTATTATATGAGATTTGGCTGCCTATAGAATGATATTTTGATGTAAATTACGAATCGAAATAGACTATGAATGAATTTGTTAAATGTTGAAAAATGAGGAATTTCCCGGTTGAACCTTCGGAATAGAAATGATACGAATGATCCATTGTGAGAACACATGTGTAGTACTATGTGTAGGCTACTATGTGTTTAAGATGGTTTTAGGTCACGTGTGTAGTACTAAGTGAAGGCTACTACGTGAACTAGATAGTTAGGTTACATGTGTAGTACTAAGTGCAGGCTACTACGTGTATCAGATGGTTAGGTCATGTGTGTAGTACTAAGTGCAGGCTACTACGTATACCAGATAGTTAGGTCGCATGTGTAGTACTAAGTGCAGGCTACTATGCGTACCCGGCAATTTCGATCACGTGTGTAGTACTAAATGCAGGCTACTATGTGTATAAGATGGTTAGGTCACATGTGTAGTAGTAAGTGCAGGCTACTATGTGTACCGGATTGTTGGTCGCATGTGTAGTACTAAGTACAGGCTACTATGCGTACCAGATAGCTTCGGTTACAAGGGTGGTAAAATGTGCAGGCAACCGTGTATCTGTTATTATTCCGATGAGTTCAAAGGAAAATCGACTAAGTGAAAATACATGTGAACATGACCATGTGATGAGTAAGTGCATGTATATATTTGTGGAAATTTATGAGCAATGTGCTCGATAGTTGAGCAAACTTTCGGTAAGATGGAATGGAGTAAGTGAGATTATGTAAGAGTGAAATTTGTAATAAAATAGTTTTGGACAGCAGCAGTTGTGTGACTTCGAAAAATCACCAAATATGGTGGAAATCTAATTAGAAGTTGAATAAGATATGAAATAAAATCTTATTGAGTCTATTTTCACATAAAAGAAATGGAGAAAGCAAAAAAATTTTGTATTTTGTGATATCTGAATTTATGTGAGACAATGTCAGAATGATTTTGGAATCCCCTATTCTGACTTGGAAAAATCATTAAAAATTGTACAAATATAATTATAGGTTATAACTTATATTTTTAAAATCCTTGATGAGTCTATTTTCGAAAGAAACAAACAGGAACATTATCCAAATCTTGTACGAAGATAAAATTAATTTTTAGTACAGAGGGGTCAGAACTGTCAGATAGCGAAACAGGGGTGACTTTAAAGAATAAACTGTACTTATTGGATTGACCAAAAATTCTAAAAATTTTATGGTAAGAAGATATGTGAGTCTATTTTCTAGGAAAATTAGCAGTTCTCAATTTGGAGTCCCGTAGCTCCTGATATAAATAATTTAGTGACCGTGACCCAAGAAAATAGCTTAACTGGACTTTGAATAAATAGAGAGGAATTGAAAAATTGCATGTTAATACATTGCTTATTATTTTTCATGCAAGCTTACTAAGCATAAACCTTACTCCCTCCTTTCCATTTCTTTTAGTTTTGTTAGGTTGGCTCGGGGTTGGAGACTGTCGGAGGCAGCATCACACTATCAAGCTAATACCTTTGGAGTATTGATACATATGTTAGAAATATCAAGTGGCATTTATAGGGACCTAGTTCTATGACATGTGTTATTATGTTTTGGCTAAATGTATTGGCCTATATCGAGCTATTGTATATGGCCATGAGAGGTGGCTTATATTGATTATGGTTTGTAAGTCTAGCTAATCATGTTACATTTTAATGCATATGATGTGATGATATGAATATGTTTGTTTGTCATGCATGGTTAGTAATATGTCATGTGTGTTGAATGCATGTTTTATGACCAATCGAGGTGGTCATGACCATAAATTAAATGTGTAATAATGTGGCTAGATTAGTTTATCATGAGTAGGTGGAACATATGTAAATGTTGAATGTGTCTTAGTAAAGGGTGTTTAATCACTAAAATGATGCCATGAGTTGTGAGTTTGATGCGTATAAGGTTGTAAGGGTTTATGGGAAACATCAAGGCTTGGAAAATAGCCTAAGTGTTAGCCACACGAGCAGAGACACGGCCATGTGTCTTAGTCGTGTGGAGGACACAGCCTAGCACACGGGTGTGTGGCCTAGCCGTGTGGTTCAAATTATTTTGCTGATGTCACAAACAGAGAGTTACACGGGCTGAGGACACGGGCGTGTCCCAAGCCACACGGGCGTGTGTGACCACACGGTTCAACACACACGGGCGTGTGACTCTCCAAAGCAAGAAATTTGCTAAGTTGTCCAAAGTTTATCGAAAGTTCTCGGTTTAGTTCTGAACCACCCCGATGTATGTTTTAGGCCTCGAAGTCCCGTATAAGGGACGATATATATGTGCTTGAAAAGTTTTAATTTGGACGAAAATTTTATGGCCCGATGTTTGCATGAATGACTGTGTATGTGTTCAGTAATGCCTCGTATCCTATCTCGATCTCGGGTACGGGTAAGGGGTGTTACAACCCAATGAGGTGGGTCATCATTGCCAAGCAACCTAGGATGACTTTATTGGTTTGTTTTGGTTGGATGAGTTCTGGGGAACTCTATTTGGTGTGTAACGGAGTTTGGGAAGACTGTTCTGATAAATCTGTATTCTGACCTATTTGAAAAAAAAAACACTACATCTGCATAAACATACATGCTCTGCTCTGTTCCGTTCTACTCTGCTCCATTTTGTTCAGTTCTGCTCTGCTTTGTACCATTCAGTTCTATTCTGCTCTATTCGATTATGTACTGTATAATTTATTTTGTTCTATTCTATTTTATTTTTGATTTGTTTTTTTTTTGTACTACCTTTGATTAAATCCCTGTGATACTCTAGATTTGTCCGTACTGGTTATACAACTGTTGTTAAGTTCTTTACGTTACTACGATTTATGTAGTATGATTTGCTTATTTGTATTGAGTTTGGTTATACGCAGTGATTGGTAACTCACCCTTTGTCTTACCTTTATCTGTTCAGGAAAACATCGAATTTGGGATTAGACGGTGTACGGGAGCTCGGATTGTCTTACACTGTAATATCTGTGATTTGATCTTTTGGGTTTGTAAATTGTCTATGGATTTGCCTTGCTTTTCTTTTGATAATCTCGTCCGTATCAGTTAATTTCTAACACGAAACTATAGAATCACCTAAACCGACAAAAAAAATTAGTTTTCAAAGTTAAAATTTTGAAAAGAAATCGATTTTCAATGCGTTGGTGTAACTCATCCAAGTTCGGCTTAAAATTCCAGGTCGAGTTTGGGGTGATACAAGAGTTATTTCTTGAATAAAACTCCAAGCATCTTAACTATCACTTAATATTAGAGTTATATATCAATTAAAATTTATGTTTAGCTTTATAAATAACTTATTGTAGTTAGTTATATTCAATCAAGTACCATTTAAGAAAAACTATTCGATAAAAAAATAGAAATTGTTAGCATTAATAAGTTAGAATTATATAAAAAGTAATAGAACATTAAAGCAATGGTTCTTCGAAGAGGCAATATCAAATCATCTTTGAACAACAATGGCGTTGGCGAGTGAACGAAGAGTATTTTAATTGATGATAACGTAATATAATATTATGATTTTTAAAATTTTTTGTAAGTTGTTTATATTGTGTGAAGCACTCTTAAAATCGTTTTTTTATCTATCTGTTATTTGTTTAGTATAGGTAAAAAAATTTTGTGAGTTTGTTTTAAAAAGAAAGTCAAATTTCATCAATTATATTTTAATCACTATTATTAAGTGTGTTTATTCATTTATTGTAAATATTTTTCGTGTTTATCATAAATTATTATAATTGTTGCATGTTACTCTACGTAACTCTTTTATTTTTTTTCAAATTAATATTATATTTTACTATACATAACAATATTTCAAAAAGAATGAAGCATTAATGTGATAGTTTTTCGAAAATAAAATATTAAATCATATTCGAACGATAATGGCACAGTAGAGATCTATAAAATCATTTTAATTGATAATGAAGTAATATAATATTATGTTATTGTTTTTATTTTTATTTTTTTTTGTAAGTTATTTATATTATGCAAAGCAAAGACTATTTTATACTTCATTATTAATACCTTATAAGATTTTAATAATTACTTTTAATCATTATTATTATTAGTGATTATTGCTTTAATGCAAATATTTTTTATATTTAATTAATTTAATGTAAATATATTCAGTACTTATCATGAATCATTATTATAATTAATCTATGTTGTTGTACTCATTTTTATTTTTAAAATTATATTATATTTTACTTTCTAATATAGTTGTAAATTTATATATTATTTTCATTAATTTATGTATTAATTCAAAGATAATTTTTAGATGAAAAAACGTCTTTTGATCATTTTTATAATAAACTTAATTTGTTACTGACTTCTTATACCATTATTAAATTTTATACCATTGTTAAAGAAATAACATTTACAATTCAAAAAAGTGAATTTTTTTTTATTTATGATTTTGTTTCTTTTAATGATTTGAAAGAGACTTGATTAATCAAATATATATAATTTTATTATTAACTACAATATATTGTTATTTTTACTTGATATTAATTCTTTTTTACACTGCATAATGTATAATATTTTATCTTTTACTTGATATTTTATTTTATTTTATCACTAATTTAAATTACGATGCCAACTTCTTTTATTTATAAATTATTATTTATTTTGAATATTATTTATATTAAATATTAAATATTAAATACGTTATATATATGATATATGATACATTTTTAATTTATAAAAAGTAAATATATATATATATATTCACTTGCAAAGCAAATAGGTATAATTTTATTATTAACTACAATTTATTTTTATTTTTTACTTGGTACTATTTTTTTTACTTGGTATTTTATTTTATTGTTAACTTATATGCATCAATTATTATATCACTAGTATGGTACACTCATGCTACTCCTGGGTTAATTATTTGTTTGTGTCAAATTATAAAGTAAAAAATTGAAGATTAAAATATATTCTAAGCAAAGTTTTAGAATTGGATTGTTGGTCGAATTTAGGAAGGACAAAACACGAACTGTCCGATGGATTCTGAATCGATCCTCTCCATTTGGAACAGATTTTTTCTTTTGAAAGGTGGATGCGGGGTGGGGTAGTGTGAATTTTTTTTTTTAATTTGGATAGTAAATATGAAGCAGCTATGGTAATTGCTTGCCCACCCTTGCCCGCTCTACTATATTAAATTATCATTTTTTATATTGTATATATAAACTATTAAAAGGGTAAAAATGTAATAATATTATATAAAATATATATATATTTTATATTTAAATATTTTTTTTGAAGAATTATGTTTAAATATTTACTTGACTTTAAAAATATTGAAAATTTTAAAGATAAATAACAAAAATTAAATTGAAGCGGAATGAGATGAGGTGGGGCAAGATAGGGCGGGATGGATGTATCTAATACCAATAGAAGTGAGAGTGATTTTCAAAATTATGCATCCATAATGGAGCGAGGCGGGTGAAGGAGCAAAGTATGTCGACGGTAGAACGATGGTGGATTTAGCTATATTCGTCTTAGCCCCACTTCATTGTCATCCCTAGTTGAACTGGTCAGGCTATTGATTTGTATGGTTGGATTTAAAAAATTATTAAAAATAAAAAATAGTTTAATAAATTTTTTAACCTGGTTCAACCAGTTCGTACCAGTTCATGAATCAATCACTCTGATGCCTCTCTTCGTATCAATACCTCGATCAGTTCCTAGTCTGATTTTCCAGTTTGGTTCAAATAACCATGAATCTAAATCTCTATACTTCATACATTTAGAATCAGTATTACTTTTACTTTTAAAATTTTAATTGGCTATTTTACCTAACTGACCTAAAAAAATAAATATTTACAAAAATGACCTTGTTTGAAAAACTATGACAGAGATAACTTGAAATCTATGGTGGTGGGCGATGTCGACCATCTCGCCGCCGGCACCACCCTCCATCATTCCCTAATCATGCCTTAATGATTGCCCCGTCCAATAAAAATGGTATTTTTTCTTGTCGGCACTGTAATGGTCGACACCCATATGTATTTTTTTTTGAACCTTCAAAAAATATGGATATTCTATGATTTAAGAAAAAGAAAAAATAATATTTTAATAGGTGTCCGCGTTGAAGTGGCTGGCACCAGTTCAAAATAAAAAGAAAATAGATTGAGGAGGAAGAGAGTTACACTTCAATTGTGTCAGTTGGCCTAGTGATGGCTGACTTCATAATGGAGTGAAGGAAGCGGCTAGGGAAAATGAAGAAGGAAGAAGAGATGGAGAAGGAATGAGAGAAGAAAAGAATGAAAAATAAAAAAATAAAAATGAAACCAAAACCCATTTGTAACCATTATTGAGGACAGAGAGGAGATAAGATGAAAGTTCAATAAAAGAAAAAATCTCTTATAGTTACAATGAAAAAACATTGGAGCCTAGCTATTTACTTTATTATTATGAAAATAATTAGAAAAAACAAAATAATTAAAAATAAAAATTAATAATATCATACATGTAAGCATCAAAACTTTTGAAAAGAATCATTTTTGATCTTATAGTAATAAGAAAGAACCAAAACAATAAAAATAAAATAAAACTCTTGCTTAATTTGATTGTATTCAAATTCAATATAACCTTTTAAAATATGAGATATTAACTAAAAAAAAAATTTGGAATTAGAGGGAGCTAAGATCTTGTTTAAATACTTTAAATGCTAAGGGGTTTAAAAATGTATTGAATGAAAATTTTTTATTAATGTTAAATATGAATTATTTAATACAGAATATCATGATTTTTAATAAGTAAAAATAAAATAAAAATAAATTTACTCAAATAAAAATTTTATATCTTTTTAAGGGGTAAATGAAAAGTATTCTTGTCAATTCTTGTGAAAAAAAAATAAAGGTAAAAATTAATAATTCAATTATTGACTTAAGCAAATGATAATGTCTTTGACAAGACTCTTAACATAAAATCCCCAACCTTTGGTGTTCAGTGAGAGCCATTGAATTATTATTATTTCAAAATTTGTTTGGTGGAACATTAGTGTTAAAAGTTTTAGTTTCATTTTTATTTTTTATTTTTCATTATTTGTTTATTTTCTTCTTTCTCCATCTCTTCTTCCTTTTTTATTTGCCTTAGTTGCTGCCTTCACTTCATCATGTAGTTAGCCATCATCGACGTCCATCGAGCCAACTGACATAATTGGAGTGCAACTCTCTTCCTCCTCAATTCTCTTTTTATTATTATTTTGAATCGATGCCGACCAGTTCAACACCGGCACCAAAAAAATAAAAAATCATTTTTTTAAAGTTTTAAATCGGTGCAAGCCACTTCAATGCCGACACCTATTAAAATATTTTTTCTTTTTCTTTTTAAATCGTAGAATACCCATATTTTTTTAAGGTATTTCAAAAAAAAATACATATGGGTGCTAGCCATTACAGTGCCTATACCAAAAAATATCATTTTTTATTGGACGGGGCATTCATTAAGGCATGATTAGGGAATGATGAAGGATAGTGCCTATAGTGAGATGGTCGGCACTGCTCGACAATGTAGATTTCAGGTTATTTTCATCATAGTTTTTCAAACAGGGTCATTTTTGTAAATATTTATTTTTTTAAGGTTAGTTGGGTAAAATAGTCATTTTAATTTCTCTAATTTTTAGATTTAAAAATCCGCTTTCAAATTATATATAACCACGTAACATTTTAATCGAAAAGTTAATTATATTAATAATTTAAATTAATTAACAATATTATAAAAATATAGAGATCAAATTTATGTTAGAAATTAAAGTATAATGATTAATTCTCAAATTCAAATATATTAGGACAAAAATTAAAATTAACCACAATAGGTGTGGCACTGTGTCAACTTATATATGGATATATAAAATTTGAGCATATTGTAGGAACTAAAATTAAAATTATACTATTGTTTTATAATCTAGAAAAAAAAACCTTCGTTTATTTTTGGACAGGTGTCAAGAGATGGAATGTTTGCATACTGTATAGATTTCCTTCATGGACATAGATTCACAAAAAGGACGTATTAAAGGATTGGATCAATGAGTCTGTCTTGATTCAAGCTTTAACAAGGCATTTGAAAAACATATTAAACTATGACCCGATTTGATCTATCGACATAGACATCTACTATATGTGTTTAGTAGGAAAAAAAAACCATTTGATTTCTCTTACATGTCTATTAGAATAAAGTAAAATTATGGTCAAAGTGATGAATGATTAATAGGATGAGTGTCGTGTAATTGGCTTCAAATATCTTTCATCTAAAATTCAGCAAGTATAACTCAAAGGGTTAATATTTATGAGCTACCTTCAGTGAAGGTTGGTGAGTACCCTTGAACCTAAAACGATGAGAATAAGGATAGGGCGATAGTGGCTAGCCCAAAATAGCCACACATGGCCTAATGAGCCTAATCTCATGAAAAAGCTAAGGGCTTTGAACAACTCCACAATTCTAGCTACAAGTATCTTCATCATCTGCTTAATGGACACAAAATAGAATAAAGAAGAAGAAGAAGAATGGAGAGATTGATATATGAATTTGGTTAGCTGGAATAAAATAAGTATTCAAAAGGGATGGAATAGAAACATAATAGGTATTATGGTTGGAATTTAGTAGTTGAAGAATAATATTATATTGTTTCGTTAAGGGTAAATTACATCAACAGTCAATCAACTTCAGGGTAGTTGAAAAAATAATCACTTCCGTTTCAATTCAGTCACTCAACTTTCGAAAAATAACAAAAAAGTCACCACTAACAATTTTCTGTTATAGACATAACGGAGCTACCATTTTCCGTTACAAACTTAACGGAGCTGCCATTTTCCATCCCACTATCACTGCTCTCCCATCCCTCTCCTTCTTCCCCACCATCCCTCCCCCTCTTCTCCACTATTGCTTTAATCAAACAAGCTCTTTTACTTTTTTGCAAACCTCCCCACCCTTGCCCTTTCCCCCTCTTCCCCTTATTCCTTCTTCACCATCATCCCTACCACCATTATCTTTACCATCATCCCCACCACCATTACCACCGTCGCCGTTGTTACTACATTGTTCCTTACATCAAATTGGTGTTGTAACTTTTTTGGCTTATGAGTTTACATCAGATTGGTTAGAGTCTATTTTTATTTCAACCTAACCCAAATTTCCATTTTTATTTTCCTTCTCATCTATTACATAATTCATTCTTTTTCCCTGGATTTTTGAAAGACCCTCTTAAAAGAAGGGGAAAAAAGAGAGGGAAGGGAGGTATCCTGTTATTATATTCAATTTTGTCATCATTCGTAGGCATTGAGTTCATATGATTTAGAGTATAAATTTTAGTGGTGAAATCAATATGTAGAGTTGCTTTTTGTTTGAACCTCAAGGAAATGCTATTGCAAATCCTCTATTGCCATGGTGACTGCTTTATCAACTTTACATGATTATTTAAATCAAACAATAGCTCTGGTTTGTAACAACACCGACTTTTGCATTATTTTTTTCCTTTCAAAAAAGAGTAGACATAATAAATTCATCATACAGTATATCTATCAGAATAAACATCAAAACCTATTTTAAATTGTTCCTCTCTACATGTAGAGCAATATAAACCACTTTGTCAAATGATAAAACTACAAATTTTTCTCTTGAAATGAACCAGCACTTTATTCAACAAAAAACCTAAATTTGTAGTTTCAAAAGAAATGAAAGTCAATAGTGATCTCTATTAGTGTTTTTTCGATTTAGTGTTGTCCTCTAGGGGAAGTGATATGAATTGCAGGATCATTTGGACATAAGCAACAAGTTCTAATACGCATGTTATTCCTATAAGATCATGCCAACCTTCTGACTTCAAAGTTTGATGTAAGGGACAGAATAGTAACAGCACCGACGATGGTAATGGTAGTGGGGATAATAGTGAAGAAGGAATAAGAGGAAGAGAGGGAAAGGGGGAAAGGACAAGGGTGGGGATGTCTGCAAAAAAGTAAAGGGGCTTGTTTGATTAAAGTAATAGAGAGGAAGAGGGGGAGAGAATCGGAGTAGGGAAAAGATGGTGGGGAAGAGGGAGAGGGATGAGAGAGCAGTGATAGGGGGATGGAAAATGGCAGCTTTGTTAAGTGTGTAACAAAAAATGGTAGCTCCCTTACGTCTGTAATGGAAAATGGTTAGTGGTGACTGTTTTATTATTTTTCGAAAGTTGAGTGACTGAATTGAAACCTGAGTGACTATTTTGTCAGCTACCCCAAAGTTGAGTGACTGTTGGTGTAATTTACCCTTTCGTTAATTGAAATGATATTAAAGAATATGTAAGAATAAAAAAAAAATATATCAATTTCACCTTGAATTATAAAATATTTATAATAAAACATTAAAAGATTTTTTAATAATATTAAAAATATTATCTAAAATGATAATTTTATTTAAAATTATTTTTTTATTTTATAAGATAATATTAAATATCATAAAATATATATTATATATTATTCAGTATATTATAATTTAAAACATTTTAAAATAAATTCTAATATACTAATTTAAACCATTTATCAATATTGCATAACAATATAATTTTTGTTATGAATATCTTATTAAGTTTATATCCATCATGGTCAAGATAAAGTTTTGATATACTTTAAAATCTCTACTTCTTTTATACTTCTTATGTCTATAAATAGAGACTCTGATGAAGCATTGTAATTTTCCCTTTGATTAATAAAGTATATTCTCTATTACTTTCATATTTTCTTTGTTTTTTATTCTCCCCATCGCTCTTTATTTTATAACACGTTATTAGCACAATGATTCTCTATTTTTTCAAACTCTTTCGAAGTCGTCCCACAAATTAAATTCATTTTCACCTTAAACTTTCTCCCTTACAACTTCATCTTCAAGATGTTGAAAGATTCAATCTCAGAATAAATTGTGTTTCTTATTCCCGATCTTTGATTTATAATTATACAAGCATGGGTAAAGAATAGATTTGGTAAGAAACTTTTTATATTTCGACCATATTTTCTTTTTCAATTAAGGTATGACTACTATTAATTTTTATTTGACATAAATTTCACATTCGGTTAGTATTTTATTTTTGTCTTTCTATGTTAATATTTAGATGTTTAAAATTTTGATTATTAAATTCAATCTCAGAATAAATTGTGTTTCTTATTCTGATAGTTATATTATGCATAATATTTAGATGTTTAAAATTTTGATTATTAAATTCTTGTTATTAAATATTTTTGAAATTTTATTAAAATTATGGGGGAAAGTGTTAGTAACCTACCATTATTGATTAAAGGGAAATTTGATAGGATCTATTGAGTCTTATTAACTTGCTAATGTTGAATGATTATATAATATCTTTTAAATTGAACTTATAAATATTTTATTAGAGCAAGATAAGATTTTATAATATATATGTGGTATTGAAATTTGGTACAATTTGTATCGGATAATTTTCAAGCCTTGAACATGAACATTTTGATTATTTATTAAATTATTTTTACTATTAGATTATAAATATTATTACGAAAACAAAGTTATTTTACTGCTTGTAATAGTGCTTATGATAATAGTCAAGGTGATGACGATGATGTTAAAGATCTTCATGTGCATTTTTTTCTATGTTTTATTTATTATATCATGTTTATTACAATTGGAGAATAATCATGACAACATGAATGGATAGATTCTGATTTAAAATCCACACATGTTTACGATGGTAATTATGAAATAAAAAATCAATAGAGGCATCTAGAAGTCTGTCCTACCAGATTTGTTACATTCTCCGAAGTGAATGTAAATATAAAGAAAATAAAAGATATACTCATAGACCACTAAAAGTGGGAACATAGTAATAAATAAGAGAACAATGAGAATTCTCAAGATACTTTTCAAAGGGTAAAAATAACTTATGTTACCAATATGATATGAAAGATTATTGGCCACAAAATATGCCCAAATATTTTGTTTCTGTTAATATTCTTTGAGGAATGATATGAAAAAGTAGTAATGAATTTTATCATTATAGATAGAAAATATTTATCTTATTTGGTACTGAAACAAACAAATATTATTCCAATATTTGATAGTACAAAATTAGTTGAAAACTCCAAAAGAGCTAATATATTAATATTTAAAAAGCACAAAATTTGTGATGGTTAATGCATTACTTTTAAAAGAAATTTTTTAATGGATCTCATATTGAGTAAATGAGGAAAATATTATATTTCATATGAACAAAAAAAGGGATTGGGTTATTAATTTATATTTATATTCATTTTATAATTTTTGTGATATTCTTTTGTCATCATCCCAATTAAAGGGTTAAAAGTAAAATATTTGACTGTGAAAGATTTACTTATGAGCAATAGAATATGATAATTCTATCTAAAGCTTATTATGGTTGGATGCACCTAAAGTTGTAAGTTCTTTAAAAACTATGAGTATAAGTCTACAGTATTCAAAATAAGTTCTCAATTAAAATTACGTGGTAAAATATTACTGATGAGAACTTGCAAGAGAGAAAACTTATGTATGAAAAGTCATTGGTTATATACATCTTATACACCTGAGAAAATAAGATCCACTCTCAAAGTTTGCTATTAATAGATTTTTGGGTATTTGAAGATTTTGGCATATTCCCTAAAGTTAATACTGTATATAATTATTTAGAAATTATATTTATTGACTTAGTGGCATTATAGACTTCACATTGATTTAGACATTTCCAATAGTAAATGTCATAATATTAATTATATGTGGATACAAATTAAAATGAATGATAATAAAATTATCAATTTGTTACAATTTAGTACAACTGAAACACATGTTAAAGTAAACTAGAAGTTTACTAATACAAATGTATTTACTACTTGGCATGACCAGTTAGACCATCCTGGATTATATATGATGCGAAAATTAATTGAGAATTTATATGGACATTCATTAAAGAACCAGAAGATTTCTTAATTTAAAGAATTCTTATTTGTTGCTTGTTCTCAATGAAAATTGATTCTTAGTAACTCACTAGCTAAAGTTGAGATTTAATGTCTTGCATTTCTGAAATAAATATAGGGTCATTCATCCTCCATGTGGATGGTTTTAATTTTATATGATTTTGGTAGATGCATTTACAAGATAATCACATGCGTTATCAACTCGCAACCTGTTGTTTGTGAGATTGCTTGTTTAAATGATTAATTTCACATTATGCAATTAAAACAATTCATCTTGCTAATATCGGTGAGTTTACATCTCAAGTTTTCAATGATTATTGCATGTCAATTGGGATAAAAGTAGAACATCATGTAGCTCATGTTCACACACAAAATGATTTAGCTGAATCGTTTATCAAATGCCTTCAACTAATAGCTAAATCATTACTTATGAGAACAAAACTTTCTATTTCAACATGAGATTGTATTGATTTACATGTACGCTTCAAGCCAATAAATTATAAATACTCCCCATTGCAATTGATTTTTGGTCAAGAGCCAAATATTTTCCATCTTACAATTTTTGGATGTGCGGTATATGTTCCAACTACTCCATAACAACGCACAAAGATGGGTCATAATAAGATATTAGAAATGTATATTTATATGAGTCTCCTTATAATATTTTTGAGTTATTAATTCAATATTTAGTTATGAAATGAGTTGTCAGTTTTCCCAGCATTAGTGGGAGAGAATAAAAAGTTGGATTAATAAAGTACTTGAAATAAATTATCAATGTCTAAGATCCTCGTACAAAGCAATGTAAACCAGAAGTTCAACAGATAATTCATTTTACAAATCAACTGTCAGATTCATTAAATCTCACATACCAACTGAAAATGCTCCAATATGAATTGATGTCCTAATAAGGCAAATTGTTAATGTAAAATAAAGTAATTCATGCATGAAGCATGGAAGACCAATCGATTCTAAAAATAAAAATCCTTGTAAAAGTAAAGGAGCAAACATTCAAGATTGTCATAAAGTGGAGGCGGGGGTTCCTAGAGAGACCCATGACATAACTAATTATAAAACTTAAAAAGAGATTTAGATATCTAAAAATGAAAATGAAAATGATGAAAATAAAGAAATCTCGATAAGTTATGTCAATACGAAAAAAAGATAGAACCGAAAAAAATGTAGTTGTCAACAATAATTTTGCTTATAATGTTGCTATTGAAATAATAAAAGAAAATAAGGATCCTGAGCCTAAATCTACTAAGGAATGTAAAAATATAAAATATTGGCCAAAAAGGAAAGATGCAATTCAAGCATAATTGAATTTACTTTCTAAACGTGAAGTTTTTAGACTTGTAGTCCAAATACCTAAATGTGTAAAGTCGGTAGAATATAAATGGGTATTTGTGTGAAAACGAAATGAAATTGATGAAGTTGTAAGATATAAAGCTCGCCTTATAGCACAAGGATTTTCGCAAAGGCCCAACATTGATTGTGAAGAGACGTATTGATGCAATCACGTTTAGATATCTTATTAGTTTGGCAGTACATGAAAAACTTGACATGCATCTAATGGATTTTGTTACATCCTATTTATATGGTACACTTGATAGTGGAATTTATATGAAAATCCCTAAAGGATTTAAAATTCCAAAAAGATATAGAGTTTCTTAACAAAATTACTCGATCAAATTAAAGAAAAGTTTATATGGATTAAAACAATCTAGACGTATGTGGTACAATTGTCTTAGTGAATACCTGTTAAAAGAAGGTTAGAAAAATGATCTAATTTTTTCATGTGTCTTTATAAAAAGGTTTGGATCAGATTTTGTGATAATTGTTATTTATGTCGATGATCTAAATATTATTGGAACTCCTGAAAAGCTTCAAAACACAATAAATTGTTTAAAGAAAGAATTTGAGATGAAAGACATTAGAAAAACAAAGTTTTATCTTGGATTACAATCGAGCATTTAAAAGATGAAATTCATGTTCATTAATCAACTTATATGGAAAAGATATTAAAGAAATTTTACATGGATAAAACACACCCATTAAGTACTCCGATGGTTGTACGATCATTAGGTGTAAATAAAGATCAATTTTATCCTTATGAGAATGATAAAGAGTTTCTTGGTTCTGAAGTACCATATCTAAGTGCTATAAGGGCATTGATGTATCTTCCAAACAACACAAGACCTGATATAGCTTTCGTTGTAAACTTGTTAGTAAGATTTAGCTCTTCTCCAAATATGTAGACATTGGAATAGAATTAAACATGTATTTAGATATTTTAGATGGACCATTGATATAGGGTTATTTTATTCAAATGATTCAAAATCCCTATTAGTTGGCTATGCTGATGCTGGATACTTATTAGATCTACATAAAGGTCGATCTCAAACAGGATATTTATTTACATGTGAGGGTATTGCCCTATCATGGTGTTCAACAATGCAAACATTACTTGTCGTTTCTTCAATCATGCAAAAATAACTGCAACACATGAGGCAAGTTGAGAGTGTGTTTGGCTAAGGTTAGTGTTCCAACATATCCAGAGGATATGTAAGTTGCCTTTACAGGAAAAGATATCAACTATCTTATATGAAGATAATGCAACATGTATAGCTCAATTAAAGGGTGGTTACATCAAATGTAATAGAACGAAACTGTAATAGAACGAAACATATTTCACCAAAATTGTTCTTCATCCATGATCTTGAGAAAAGAGGTAATATAAATGTTTAACAAATTCATTCTAGTGATAATTTAGCAGATCCTTTTACTAAGACATTGCCAACTACAACATTTGAAAGACTACTACATAAGATTGGAATACATCAACTCAAAAATGTAATGTAATGTTACCATTAGGGGGAGTTTAAAATAAGTTGTACTCTTTTCCTTTAACCCATGTTTTGTCCCATTGGGTTTTTCTAGTAAAGGTTTTTAATGAGGCAACTTGTAATAAAAGATTGTGTACTCTTTTTTCTTTCATTAGGTTTTTATCCCACATGGTTTTTTCTAATAAGGTTAAAACGAGGCATATTATCTACAAATGGACATCCAATGGAGAGTGCTATGAATATCTTTTTAAGTGGATGTCTATCATGATCAAGATAAAACCTTTATGTACTTTAAATTCTAATAGTTATTAGAATTAGAATTAGATTCATACTTCTTTTATACTTCTTATGCCTATAAATAGAGACTCTGATGAAATATTGTAATTATTTATTTGATTAATAAAGTACATTCTCTATTGCTTTAATATTTTCTTTATTTTTTTCTCATCTCTCTTTAATTTATAACAATTTTCAATATATTTAAAATATTTTATTTGAGACATATTATAATTAAATATAATGATTAAAGTAATATTTTATACTAAATATTATAAATATTTATTTAACAAATAGTTTAAAGTATAAATTTATATTTTAAAATAAATATTATAAGACTTCTCCGTTTATATATGTTACTTTTGTTTTCTCTCTCTTTCTATTCAAAAAATTGTTTGAGGGGGTCAAAATAAAGTTGTATAATTTTATGATAGTAAAAGTAAAATTTTATTATTTTAATACCTATATCTTTATAATTTTTAAAGTATTAAATTATTTTTTTATTCTTAAAGGATTAAAGTGTAATTTTATTATATTAATTTAAATTTTAAAAATTTAAAAATTTAAAAATGAAAATTTCCATTTTAGGACCAAGCCATTGACTCCACCCCTTTACATTAACATAAAAAAAAAAAAAATCACTAAACCCAGTTTCTGTTTGGCATCTTCTGCTACTGTTGCAGATCACAAAACCCAGAAAATCCCAATTTTTCACCAAAAGCTTCATCCCTGTTTCTTCTATTTGTATTTCTAATTGGGTGTTTTTTTTTTTTTTTTTGGGTAAAAATCACCCAAAGCTTCATTCCAGTCATTTCTGTTAGTATATTTATTTGAAGTTTAAAATATTTAAAATAGTTGTTTTTTTATCATTAGTCTTGAAGGACCATTCAGACCCACCACCACCGCTGAATCTCTATTACAGGAATGAATCACTTATTTGGTGAACCAAAATTCTAAAGCATTGTGGCACTGTTGAATAGAGGCCGAATGGAATCCCATTCAGCTGAACCAAACATAAGCTTAGTCCATAGGCTTCTCTAACTTAATTTTGAATGCTACAAAATAATTTAATTTTATTGTAGGGATACTTTTGTTAGCTTAATTTTGAATGCATTTTACATGTAATTTAATGATGAAAGTAACCCACCATAGTACAAATTTTTGACTTCATTCAATCGACAATCTGATCGGTAAACCATTTCCAATAAGATACAATAAATTTCTTTTTTTTTTTTATCATCATCATAATGCTCCATAACGTCAACTTTTCCGTTGATATTTGACGCCTTAAGGTCTCGAACACATGCATGTCTCCCTATTGTGAAACCTCAAGTGAACTTTATTGTCTCCCTATTATGAAACCTCAAGTGAATTCTCTTGTCATTAATCATATCAATCATCTTGTACAAAAATGTCCACCTCAAGTGTTGTCTACACTTGCTAAGACAATGAACAGATTGAGTGGTTTTTGTGGTTTGGTTGTCTACTCTCTGCATACTTTTGACTCCAATTTTATTCATTAATGACTTCAATCTTATATTCATTCATTAAATTTATTTTAATATTTTTAATTTTAAAAATTAATTAATTGTTAATTTAGTATATAGATAAATGTCACATTAGTAAAGTTAATAGAGATTATTATTTTCATCTATTTTGAGTGATTTAACAAGTAATATAAGTTTAAAAGTTAAAATAAATAAAAATTAAATAAAGAGCTAAAATAATTTTTTTATAAAGTAGAAGAACCAAATAAGTCATTATGCCTAATTTAAGTAATAAAAATAAATATTTTTTAAATTGGTCCGATGGTCGAACCGTTCAGACTAGTTAGTTATTTAGTCTGATTAGTTTAATTAATCTAGTTAATAATTTATTGAAAATTAAAAAAATTCGATTCAACCACTCTATATCGATTTTTAAATTAATCGATTCAAAATTCTTTTTCGGATCGATACCCTAATCGTTTCACGTCGAACCAATTGACTCGGTCCGATCCATATAACATTGATAAAAAAATAGTTTACATATCATTTTAGGTAATTTTTATACGAAGAAAATGGGAATAATCCATTAAAAAAGGAAAATGGGAATAATTTAGGGGTGATTTATGAATTAAGCCATTTTCTTATACAGTCTCTCTCTCCCCTGTCCGCAAAATCCCAAATTAATAAACCCTAATTCTTTCTCCTCTCTCTGTCTACCGTTTCTCTCCGCAAGTATCAATCTTGCCTTTTGAATCAGTCATCTCTTTTGGTCGTTGCTCCCCTTCTATTCTGAATTTGTCCTTCAACGTTAACAGAAGTAAGTAATTTGGCATCTAAATTTCAATAACATCTCTGAATAAATTTCTCTACACCGATGGCTGATGCATCTCATCTACATGCTGGTTATCACTATTTTAAGAGCAATAATAATTTGGGTTTTTCGAACTTGGTTGATTGGTTTGCTCGAATGTTAAGGAGATTTTTTAAACATTGAGTTTCTCAATGAGTTCCTGTTTTTCTTTGAGTGAGAAATTGGGAAAATTTGTAGTTCCTTAAGTGGGCAGGGAGTTGTTTTTCTTGTTTCTAAGTTTAGTTTTGGTTTTACGTTGAAAATTTTAGTGTTGTATGATGTTGAACTATGGATTCAAAATCAATTATTTTCATCAATAATACTCTGTTTGGTAGTTTAGAAAGCAGAGGAATTGAACTGAATTTGAGAACTAGTTTTCATTTGTTTCAAGAAGCATTATGCTTCATTTTTTATTTAATGAATTTCAATGTATATATTTCAGCTACCAATGTAGTTTATTTACTAACAATTTCACTTTGACTTTTTTTTGCAGGTTTCTCAAACTATTCTCTTCATTTTCCCGAAAATTCTCTTCTTTCCTAGAAAAGTTTTGATCATTGAGTAACAAAAGGTTTGCTTCATAATCCCATCAACTTTTTTTATCACGTTTGAAAAATAATTCTAAAAATTAACAATTTATTACTTAACTTTTCATTTTTTACTGGTTTGGACTCTCGAGTCTTTGCCTAAATATCATCTACTTGGATCGTTTCCTATCAGTTTTTGAATTACATGCAAGTTCAGAAGTTAGCCTCAATTTTGGTTTTTTCTGTTATTGCATCATAACAATATCCATGTAAATTTCAACTTTTCTATAAAAAAATTATGATGAATGCTTAAGTGTATCCCAACAATGCAGTCCACTTCGATTAGATTAGATTAGATGAGCAAGAAACTTGAATTGATTAGTTACTTTTATTTTTGTTACTAAAACCTAAGATGTAAGATTTTGATACTTTCAACTTCATAATCAATTAATTTTTATTTCCAAGTTACACTAATTTATGATGAAACAAATCCATAAAACTATACCTGTCTTGATACTATTTGATAAATTAATGTCTTAGGTTTTCATCATAAATCAATGTTTTGTATTTGGGCTGACCTTAAATTAATCTGCAATATTGTGCATCCGCTTGGACTGTAATTTGACGTTGCACTCTTCAACATTTTCAATTGATTTAAACTTAAAAGAAAAATCAATATTTTCAATTATTAATTAATTTATTTAATAAGTAATTGTTAATGGATACGAAGAGAAGAATGAAAACAAGAGAAGAATAGACTGATGAAAAGTTATTTATATTTCATTTCTAGAGTTAGCCTATTTATATACAAGTTTATATAGTGTAAATAAGGACAGAGAATAAAACTCCTAAATTTAATCCCTAAGAATCTGTAACACTCCCCCTTAAGCTGGAGCATAGGTATTGATCATGCCCAACTTGTTACATAAATAGTAAACCTGGTTCGTGCCTTTGTAAACAAATCAGTAAGTTGTTCTCTTGTCTTCACATAACCTATGGAGATTGAATTGTCCAAAATTTTCTCCTGAATAAAGTGACAATAAACCTCGATGTGTTTGGTTCTTTCATGATAAAATGGATTTGAGGTGATATGAAGAGTTACTCGATTATTGCACAAGAGCTTTACTGTTGAGGAATACTCCAACCCAATTTCAGTTAACAGATGTCATATCCACATAATTTCACACGTGGACTGTGCCATAGCCTTATTTCAATTCTGCACTAGATTGAGATTCAACATTTTGCTTCTTGCTCCTCCATGATACTAAGTTTCCACAAAAAAAAAAAAAAAAAAAACAACACAATAACCAGTAGTAGACCTCCTTTCTATCTTAGATTTGGCCCAATTAACATTTGCAAAACACTCGATACGGGTATGCCCATGATTGTTGTATAATATGTTCTATCCAGGAGCTCTTTTCAAGTAACATAAGATCTGCTCTAGGGCTGCCCAATGTTTGACAATGGGTGCAGACATAAACTGGCTAACAATACTCTCAACAAATGCAATATCCGAAGGAGTTACCAGTGAGATAATATGATTTCCCAACTATCCTTCTATACCTCTTAGGGTCATCAAAGAAATCACCATCATCTTTGTAAGATACACATTGGTAACCATTGGAATAGTACAAGGTTTAGCTACCAACTTTCCAATTTTTGCTAGTAGATAACATGCTTTTACTGAGACATAAAAAATTCCTTTCTTGCATCTCAACACTTCTATCCTTGAAAAATACTTCAATTGACCTAAATCTTTTGTGTGGAACATGGTATGCTAAAAATACTTTAGAGATGAGATCCATGCAGCATCATCTCTTGTAATAACAATGTCATCAACATATACTACAAGAAGAATAACTCTAGCCTCAGATCATTTATAAAACACAGAATGATCACAGTTGCTTTTCTTCAACCCAAACTATTGAACCAGCTCATTGAACTTTCTAAACCAAGCACAAGGGCTTTGTTTCAATCCATAAAGAGATTTTTTCAGATGACAGACTTTTTCATACTTTCCCTGAGCAACAAATCCAAGTGGTTGCTCTATATATACTTCTTCTTGGAGGTCCCCATGAAGAAAGATGTTATTTATATCTAATTGGTGAGAAGGCCAATTATGAAAAGTGGCTAGTGAGATGAATAGATGAACAGAGGTGAGTTTTGCCACATGAGAGAGTATTTGAATAATCCACACCATAAGTGTTAGCATAACCTTTTGCAATTAATCTAGCTTCAAGTCTAGCAATTGAGCCATTTGGATTTACCTTAATGGTGAATACCCATTTGCACTCAACAACATGTTTACTAACAAGTAAATCCACTAGGTCCCTAATACCATTTTCATCTAATGCATGTATTTCCTCCAACATCGCATCACACCAACCAAGATGATTCAAAGCCTCTAGAATTGTCTTAGGAATAGAAATAGAATCTAGGGATACAATTAAAGAGCAAGGAGACAAATGGTTATATGAAACAAAATTAGAAATAGGATAGGTACATTGGTGTTTACCTTTACGTAGAGCAATGGGAAGGTTAAGGTCACTTGGGGTTGGATCAGACAGTGGAAACACTGGTAAAAGGGTTGGATTTGATAATGAAGAAACTAGTATCAGATATGTATCATGAGTCTCTTTTTGTCTAGAATAAACTTGAGTAACCAATGGCGGAGTTGGATTAGTGATGGTGTACATTAATCAATCATCTTCCCTTGTTTTGGAAGATTTTAAGGCGTCTCTTTTGAAAAGAATGATACTTGGTTTGAGAATGCAACATTTGTAAACACCAAATATTTCTTGAGGTCTGGACTATAACATCGGTATCCCTTTTGAAGGCAAGAATATCCCCAAAAATACAAACTTTTAAGGATTTTGGATCCAACTTAGTGACATGAGGCCGAACATCTCGAACAAAACAGGTACACCCGAAAATTCTTGGTTTCATCGAAAATAATGGTTTTGATGGAAATAGAACATTGTATGGGTTATCACCATCAAGTACGAAGAAAGGCATGCGATTGATCAAAAAAATAGGTTGTTGAAATAGCATCAGTCCAAAATTATTTAGGAATTTTTGTTTGAAATAAAAGAACTCTAATTGTCTCTAGGAGATGCCTGTTTTTCCGTTTAGCTATCCCATTATGAGATGGCGTGTCAACACAAGAGGATTGATGAAAAATCCCATTTTGGATCATAAAGGCTTTGTAAGATTTGGAAAAGCATTCTTTAGCATTATCTTTGCGCAAAATTTGGATAGGCACACCAAACTGAATTCTTATCTTAGCACAAAAAGTCCGAAAATGAAAAAACACCTCTGACTGATTTTTCATAAAATATATCCACCTCTGACTGATTTTTCATAAAATATATCCATGTTATTAGAGAATAATCATCCACAAACGTAACAAAATACTAGAATCTAGGTTTAAATTCTACCGAATATGGTCCCCAAACATTTGAGTGTACTAATTCAAAAGTGGAATTAGATCATTTGTTAGATCTCGGGCTCAAGGGGCTCCGTCGATGCTTCGCAAAGTGACATGCTTTACATTCCAACAAAGGTAGGTCTTGAAACTGTGGACATAACTTATTCAACAAAGAAAAAGAAAGATGTCCCAATTGACAATGTGCTTTGATCGGATAGAAAACATTAGGACAAGTCACGAATCAAGGAACCCACGAGTTGAAAATACAAAGACCATCAAATGCATGTCCTTTACCAATAGTGCGCTTCGTCACAAGATCCTGCAAAAGACAATGGTGGAAAAAATGAGATGGTGCATTTTAGGTCACGGCTAAGTTTACTGACAGAGATTAAATTAAAGGTGAGTTTAGGTAAATTTAATACTGATGATAATGTGATAAATGAAATTAGGTTAGTAATTTCAGAACCAACAACTTTATAAGTGATTCCATTAGCATTAGCAATAAGAGAAGGTGAATCTTGTGATTGAAAGGTAGAGAAGGATTGGGATTACCTGTCATGATCTGTAGCTTTTGATTGATGACCAATTTGAATGAAGAAAATAAAACATGCATTAGATTTAGTTGAATCCATAAATGAAGCAAAATGAGCCACAATATGACGGAAGGCAACAAAACCTACAAAATAAAAGACTATAAATGGTCCAAAACAATACTTGAGTAGTACTTAAATAGTGTTGAACAGTCTAAACAATGCTCGTGAATAGTACCCAAACAATGTGAAACCTTAAAAAAAAAAAATGACCCACGGATCTTCAATTGATCAAGCATTAGACCACCGGGCTATAATCGGACCAAGAAGTTGATGTTGGAGACAGAAGCTGTGGCCTAACACTGCCCCACGTGCTCACATGTGTCTGCACGTGAAGAGAGTACTTGGATCTTTTGGCGGCGCATGGTGCTTACATGCGGACCCCTTGGACACCGGAATTAGCAATTTAGTTGTTGAGCTAGTGGCGTACCTTCCTGTGCTGGTGGAAACAACAAAATACCTTAACGATTCGTGTTCCAAACAACAAGCACGAACTCATTGAATAGAGCCAAGTGGCTCTGATACCATGTTGATGAATACAAAGAGAAGAATGAAAACAAGAATAGATTAATGAAAAGTTACTTATATTTCATTTCTTGAGTTAGCCTATTTATATACAAGTTTGTATAGTGTAAATAAAGAAAGAGATTAAAACTCCTAAATTTAATCCCTAAGAATTTGTAACAATATTAATTATCAATAATATATTAATTAGATTTTATGGTAATTAATAAAATATTTTCTTATTTAGAATGTTATTCATTTACAGCATGTTTGGTTGGCTGTAATGCTAAACCATTACAGTTGAATTTAGTGGCCCAACCCTATTCCATTATTTGGTTGGCTGTAATGGGCTATTACAGTCCTATTCCATACAGCCTTATTCAAGGCAAAACTGTCGTTTACCATTCGGCACTTTATCCACGGAATACCGTTCAGCGTGTGTGAGTTTCAACTTTACCCTTCTCCTTTTTCATTCTCACGTCTAAAGCAATTTCTTTTTTTCATTCTTCCCATTTCCTTCCAACCTTCTCCCTCTTTTTCATTCTCACATCTGAAGCATTTCCTTTTTTCATTCTTCTTCCCATTTCCTTCCAACCTTCTTTCTCTTTTTCATGCTTCTATCCTGACCAACCCTTTGACAAACCCTATTGTTTAGTTTTATTTTTCCCTTTGCTCTCATCTTGCTTCCTGTGAAGGCTAAAGCAGCTCCTTTCTTTCAGCTACCCACGCTTTCAAGCTTCCAACTTTCCCAGAAGCTCCAAGGCTGAAACCGAGCAGAAGACGCTACAATTACTAATTTGGAATTCCATCCTCAATTTTGGCTAATACCCTTTCCAAGGTATAAAGCTCTCTTTATTAATTTCATCATTTTTTTTCAAGCTTTATGTCTTTAGTTCTGATATGGGTTACTTTTATTCGACTCGTTCATGCTCAAAATTTGGTCCTTTTTGAGTAAATTAGTCGATGCTTTTGATTAGTTTGATTGTGGGTACCATATCATATGTTTCTTTTATGTGAAACACTGCTTTGCTCCTTTGAATTTGGAACTGTTAGACTGTTGTTTGCCTTTAGTCTGCTATATATATATGGTGTGGAAAAGTTATTGGCATTTGTTATATCTAATTTATTTGTTTTAAAAAATTTTCATTAGGAAACTTTTTTGTTAAAGAAAGCTTTTCTTGTGTTTGATTATAATGAATATATATAGGCTTCCTTTTATCATTTCTGATTTGTTTTGATTTTATTGTAACTTGTTATAACCAAACTGAAATTCGAATTCAATTGCTATAGGTGCCTAACATAATGTCATGGTCAAGATTTTCTAGTAGAATTTATTGCTCAATGTTCATTGCTTTCTTTTTTGCTGCTGCACTTGCAGTGACACATAGGTGCCTAACATCATGTCATGGTCAAGAATTTCAAGTAGAATTTCTCTCTTGAATCACTCGAAGAATTTACGGATTTTGTCACAGGAATCAAGGTAATCACCATGTTACCAATATACAAATTTGGGCCTTTTAATTTTGCTTGTGCCATTTGGAACTTTTACTTGAAGAACTAAGACACAGGTATTTATGCTTGGTTGTAAAAGCCTAATAATCTAAATTATTCTTTCACAGTCTTGCTTTAGCCTTTAAAGGGTAATTCTCTGAAATTTGGATATATCCAGGGTTCAAAAACTTTTTCTTTTCCATTTCATATTTCTCCCAAGTCCCAACCTTAATGCAAGCATGCTATTCAAAGAAGTGTATTACCCGAGTGAACATTTTTTTGTTGCTCCAGGTTTCTTCCTGATTCTTTATATTCGAGTTACAAGTTCTTTAAAGCTTCTTCTGGGTGTGGCAACAATGGTCTGATGCCAAGATGTGAATTTAGCACAAAGCATCTAACAAGGTCTTTTGATTTCCATTCTTATGGTTCTCGATGTTTAGTGAGATTATCTTCCTTTAGCAGTCAGCGCCACTATGCTTCTCATGCATCCCATGCTTCCACTGAGCGGAAATCCAAAAAGACTCTTTTGTATCTTACTGCATTAGTGTTTGCAATGGTGGGAAGTAGTTATGCTGCCGTCCCATTATACCGAAGATTCTGCCAGGCTACTGGGTATGGTGGTACTGTCCAACGCCGTGAGGTGAAGCTGAGTTTGTGCTATTTTTTATCCTATCCTTTTACTATTTTCAGGCTTTTCTTCGTTTCTTTTTTCTATTGGTTTTCAACCAGAACATATACTTGTTTTCTTTAGAGTGTTGAAGAAAAGATTGCTCGGCATGAAAAAGATGGCACAGTAGCAACAAGGTGCGCTTTCTAGGCTTTGGATGTAAGAGCTTATCTTTATCTATATTTTTCATGATCATCATCATAATGTCCTTTCTGTTAATTTTATTGTGATTCTATTTCAATGCTTAGTTTTTGTACTGTTTTATGTGTTAAACCTGGTTCTGGGGTTTGTTTCTGCTTGTAACATTCTCAGTTCTTCTTTTTGACATTTTCTGCTTAGATATGTTATATGTTTCTTTGGTTAGTTGTAATCATGATTTATTATTATTATTATTATTATTATTATTATTATTATTATTATTATTATTATTGTTTTTAAAGTGTTTTAGAGCATGAAGTCTTTCCCTCAATGAGAAACTGGTTACTATTCTTCTTATTAGAAAAATGATGGGAAAACGTTGAAACTTGTTTGTTGCAAGAAACATTTGAGTATGATGGGGAAACAACTTAAACCAATAATGGTCTTAGCATGTTATTTCTGAAACAAATCAAGAGGGGAATGGGATGTTTTATGAGGTAAAACCATAAAAGGTGTCATAAGACAGATTGCAGGGTATCACTCCCTTCCGATTATACTCTTTATTTATATATAGATGCGACTTTTTTACAAGAGGGTAACAAATAGGAGTGAGGTGGTAAATTTTAGTATCATTCATCATTTCACATCAGCCAGTTTGAGAAATTTTCTCTTATCCTTTTAGGGAGATAGTAGTGCAATTCAATGCTGATGTGGCGGATGGAATGCCCTGGAAATTTGTTCCAACTCAAAGAGAGGTTCTTAACTTCTCTGTTGTTTTGGGGCACTGTAGAGTGCTTTTATCAATTATTTTCTTATTTTTTTTATTTTTCTGCTAGGTGAGAGTCAAGCCTGGAGAAAGTACTCTTGCTTTTTATACTGCTGAAAACCGAAGTTCAAAACCCATAACTGGTGTCTCTACTTATAACGTCACCCCTATGAAGGTACTGATACTTACTCATGCTCCATTATGAAATTTGGATCTTTGAAATTTGTTATTTCTAAAGTTAAATTATTGGTGTTTGTTTAGATCTTTGTCAACCTCTCAAACGTTTTTTGGTTGTGTGAGCCGTTAGGCTTTTTAACCATTTCTTGCTGGCTTAGGTTTGACTTGTGCTGTTTAGGCTTGAATTATGTACATGATTTAGTAGTCTTCCTTTCAATATTATTGTTCAAATAATTTATTCTTTGTCATATCCTTGTTACTACATTTCTCGTTTGGATTGAGAAAATTGTCTGCTGAGCTCTGCTACTCATTTATCCTCTTGTGCATGTCATAGATTCCATGACATACACTTCCTTTTCTTTTTCTCACTCCGTGTCTAAATTTATTTCTGGAATTTTTCAGTGGAACCCGCATGAGTCTATGCCTAACCTCTTCTAAAGCATGTTTGGAGGTTTCCGGTATCATTATTTTATATTTATAGTTTGCCATTGGGGCCTCTAGGTGTCACAATAGGAGAATCTGCAATATTGTTTTTCTAATGGTCTTAGCCAGGAAGAGTCTGTATTACAACTGTTAATTTAATCGGAATATTTCTTGATGAGGGTATCTTCAAGTTTGAGATAAAATTATTGCAATCAACTCTTGTTTTAATTTTCCTTTTGCAAGCAAAAAAGGAAATAATATTTATGTAAGATAGGCCTAAAATATCCAATAGCTAAGATAGAATTCCAATCCTGAAGATGGCCCGTGAGGCAGGTTAAAGCTCACTTTCGAACCACGCAGTTGTTTCATATGTTTGTACATCCTCTAATTTTTTTATTTTTTATTTTACATAGTTTGATTATCCTTTTCTACAAATTGGATGACCAAAGAAACATTAGGTGAAATACAATGAGCTTGTTATGAGATGATAAGCTAGAAAGTGGAAGCAAAAAAACCTTTAGGGCGAAAAAATTGATTACATTGGAACACATTAACTTACTGGTAATGTGTGTCATTATCATATCACAAGCCTTAAAACTTTGACTCGGTTTCTTGCTTGTTCGTGTTCTTCTTCAGGCTGCTGTTTATTTCAATAAAATCCAGTGCTTTTGCTTTGAGGAGCAGCGTCTTCTTCCTGGAGAGCAGATTGACATGCCTGTAAGTCTTTTTACTGTTGAAAAGGCAAAACTTGTTGGTGATCGTCAACTAACATGTACTTTCTTGCAGGTTTTCTTCTACATAGATCCTGAGTTTGAAACAGATGCCCGAATGGATGGTATAAACAACCTGATTTTATCATATACTTTTTTCAAGGTTTCCGAAGAATAGAAGGGGGATATCATTCACATGAGAATAAAAACTATTGGTTAGGATCCTATTTTCATATACCGGGAGAAGAGGGAGAAGAAACATTCTTTTGTCGGAATTATTTTGTTATTACGGTCCCCTTTCACCTCTTTATGGTGGAAACAGTCTATTTTTGTACCAGGCTCCTCCCTCTTCACACCAAGGAAGTGCAGAACTTGTGTAAAATCCTTGGTTGTTCTAGTATGGAGTAAATGCGATGTCACTGTCCGTATGTGTTTTATCTACTATGGAGTTCCTATCACTGTTTGTCTGCGTTGGTCGTTGTGAGTTTTGAATCATACCAAGTACATACACGAGCATATTCATCGTAATCTCTTGATATAATTCCTAAATCTTAGTGCATTGAAAAAGAAAAAAAAATGAACATAACCAAATTAACTAAAAATGGTAAGTTTTATTATATGAGTTAGTAATAAATTAATTTTAATTGTTAATATTTAGTTATTTATATGATTTGTTTGCGACAATAATAAAGAAAATGTTTTTCATTCGTAAGTTTAAATTTATAATAATTATTTTTTATTTTATATCTAATGTTTTAACACTTGTAAGTTAGTGTGATGAAGTTGTTGATGCCATATATAACAATACGAAACCAATCTATATCGGTACAAAGAATAATATTTCTATTAATTATGGAAGATGGAACCCTATCCCAAGTATAATTTTAAAAGAAAAAGAAAAAAAAAGGCAGCCTAAGCCTTGCAAAATCTTCATACACTTCCTCTTTTATTAAAAGAATCTGTATTTAACTTTAAATTCAACTATAGTATTAGCTCCTTCTGAATCTTTTTGTTTAATAAGCTAATGCTTTTTTATCAACTGAGTGTAAGTGATAAATGCTTTGCCTCATTCCCAGTTGACAAAGTTCATTGATGAAGAAGGGACTTGTTTGATGTTCATTGGATCATGTTTACAATAATTAATTACCAGGATGATTTGAGATTTTATTTATTTCAATTATTTTCGGGTTTGATTATCAAATAAATTCTTGAATCTGTTTGGATTTGATCAAATTGGTTGGTTTAATCAGGAATTGGTTGGGTATCAAGTTAGAAAAAGACATCAAATTGGTTGCCTTAGGTTGTATATCAAGTTGGAAAAGGTATCAAATTGGTTGCCTTATGTATTTGTATAAATTGTTGAATTAGATTAAAAAACTAGTTAATCGATTTTTAATTTTTATAAATATTATTTTTATAATTTTTTAATAATTTATTTAATTAATTCATTGATAAATTAGTGGTAAAATTAATTTGACTATCGACTTGGTTCTTAAAACTTTTGGCTTATAACTTTTTGTTAATATATGAATATTATGTTTGGATGTGAAATATAATTCTCTAAAGTAGATTATATATTTTCTTATAGTATTATATTTTTTTATTTTTTTAATTCATATAATAATAATTATATTAAGAATGTTATTAAATTATATTTAATAATAATTATGTTAAAATATGGTTAAATTATTTATTATTTATTATTAAATTATTTTTAATAATAATCTTATTAAAATTTAATAAAAAAAACAATAATCATCTACTTAAAAAAAATTCTGCTAAGGGTATTCTGGTCATTTTAGATTTTTTCCTTATGTTATTACAACATTATTCCATTCAACTAAACACAAGAATACTATTACAGTTCTATTCCATTCCATTCAACCAAACAATTGATTACAATTTTATTACATTACAACTCTATTCAATTACAACATTATTCCATTACAGTGAACCAAATGTACTCTTAGTAATTAGGATGTGGTAATAGAAACTAAATAGTTATCAAATTATCATATTGCATAAAGTGTTCAATTTAAATCTGACACTAACACCATTTTTGGTTCAATGTAACGTGCTATCCATTTAGGCCTAATTCAAGGGCCCCACTAAACATTTGTTTGGTTGAAAGGAATGAGTTTTTATGGGTCATCGCATTTAGCCCTTTATTCCAATTCTATTTCGAGTGCAGCCTGAATAACAATTCATTGACCCCCATCTGAATTGTAATTTAGCCATGGAAGGTAGAGGAAGCAAAAATTAAACTTCCATTGTTGCATCAGTATTCACCATTGTCTCCACCACAAATCATCTTGACCCTAAAATAATGGAAGCAACAAACTCCTAACTCACCCAAATCTGCTAGTTTCTATCTTGGTTTAGAACCAAATGCAGAACTCTCTCTGTCTTGGTCTCGCCCTTTGTCTGCCATTCTCCAATTTGCAAGTTCAATGACATAAACATATATATCAAAATCATTTGGAAAACAGGGTTTTCTCTTCTTCTTTTCCTACTATTTAATTGATTAATTTTCTGTTTGAAAGATCTTTAGATTTGGTTTGTGAAAGTATTGTTGAATGCTCAGACTGCTCACAGTAGTTCTCTTTCACCTTAGAATTGGATTATACCATCACATTCTTAGCTTTTTAATTACTTAAAGTTGTTCACCTTCTCCTTAATTGCTATTATACTGTTGAAGATCTGTGTTTTGTCTTCATTAGCATAGATTACTTGTTACATATGTAAGTTGTTAGATGTTTTCTATGGTCATTCTGTGCAAAGAATGTTATTGCACAAAAGATATTTGTGTTATATATTTGATAATAGAGAAAAACTATTTGCTTGTGTTGATGTGTTGTTTCCTTAATTGTTATCAACAGCCTGTAGCAAGAGGTCTTGAAGAGAAGGCCCCTAAGAAACCTGCATCAAAAGCTACTGAAAAGAAAGGGAAAACTGTTGAAGTAGCTAAATAAGAGCCCCTTGATCCTGTGGCTGAGAAATTTCGCCAACGAAGGTAAAATTTACTACTTTCAGCTTCTAGAGTTATGACACTAAGAAACTTCCCCAGTTATTCAAAGTGGGTGTTACTGCATCTGCACTTGTTTGATTTAAGCTCATTCAAGTTAAGAACTATTGCTTTGTAGGTGCTCTAAACAACATTAGTTTTTTCTTCCCATTTGCATACTTGGATCTCAGTAGTTTGTGGCATTCTTTACTCGTGGTTAAAATTTTCACTTAATTTAGGATTTTAAATCAATTGTGAGAAGTAAATGGCATAATTTTTAAGATCATATATTCATTGGAATCCTTAGCCTTAGGCAGTTAGGCTTGCTTCATACAACCTGGAAAAAATATTTATTCAATTAAAAAGATTTAGTGAAAATCCAACATAACCCTATTACTTAATGAGGGTGAAAATATTACGTATAGTATATATAGATACAGATGTAATAGAAAAAAGGTAGTCAGATACTGGGCTTACATTGGGTCAAACAATCCAAGAAAAAACATTTTGAAGTTTCAGCCTGTAATTTGTTTTTGGGTCGGTGACAGCACATTTCAACTCCCATTTCAATATTCAAAAAGAAGAAAAAGGGTTTCACAGTGAGCTCCTCTATCAGTTGCCTGCTGTATTTCATAGCTCAAAACAATAAGGTTTGAATGCAGAAGTCGTAAAAATGGAATGTGTTGTTCAAGGAATTATAGAGACACAGGTAAAAATTCATGCCAAAAGTACTTTTTTTAACCAACTTTGGAAATCATGTTAAGAAGATTTTGATTTCTGTTCTTTTTTTTTTTTTTTTGAGATTTGCAGTATGTTGAAGCACTCGAAATTCTACTTCAGGGTCTTTGTGGGGTTAATAAAGAACGCTTAAGAGTCCATGAAATTTGCCTTAAAAGTGGCCCAAATCTTGGTAAGTATTCACGTTCTCACTTTGCCAAATTTCTAATTTTTCTTACAAGCCTATGAAGTATCAGATGATAGAAGCAATTTTTGCTTTTTGGTTTTTCTTGTAAATGAATTTCCTGCTTAATCATGTAGTTATTCATGAGTCATCACTTGCTTTATTTGTAATATAAGACTAGTAATTAATACACCTCTTGATCAAATTGTTTGGTTATGCGCTGCTAATGCTATGAATTTCACAGGATTTGTTGCTTCAGAGGTCAGATTATTGTGTGATCTTGAGCAGTCTGAACCTACTTGGTAAACTAGAATTTTTAGTTTTGTTAATTTTGGGTATTTGATTGTTATTTTGGATGTTTATAGCCTTCAATATTGTTTGTAGGACTGTTAAACATGTTGGGGGTGCAATGAGGGGTGCTGGGGCAGAGCAAATTTCTGTTCTGGTTAGGAGTATGGTAGAAAGCAAAGCAAGCAAGAATGTGCTTCGATTATTTTATGCACTCGGATACAAGTTGGATCATGAGCTGCTGAGAGTGGGAATCACCTTTCATTTCGAAAGGAGTGCTCAGATAACAGTAACTGTTTCATCTGTTAATAAGATGCTAAAACTACACGCAACCGATGAGGCTGTGCCAGTAACACCTGGTATACAGCTGGTAGAAGTGACCGCCCCTGCAACATCGGAAAATTATAATGAAGTCGTTGCTGCTGTGTCTTCCTTCTGCGAATATCTTGCACCGTAAGAAATTAATCTGCCTTCTCAACATGCATGATTATTGCCCAACTTGTCTATCTTATCCAATTTTTACTATGTGCTTAGAAACCGACACAGTAGTTTATAGATGGTTGTATTATATTGAACTGATACAAGCTTGTGGTGTTTAATTTTACAGGCTGCTGCATTTGTCAAAGCCAGGTGTTTCAACCGGTGTTGTGCCTACGGCTGCTGCAGCTGCTGCATCTCTTATGTCTGATGGTGGGGGCACAACCTTGTAACTGGATTTGTAAAATTGCAGAATGTTGATTATGTACTTTTTCATAGTTGATTCATTCTCCTCATATATGGCTATCAATCATACTGTCGCTGTAGTTTTAATCTCAAGACACATGATTAGACTGTAAAAACGATGGGGGAATTTGTGGAGCTTCTGGATGGGATGTGTACAAGTTAGTTGAGCCTTAAACACAGAATTTCTATACTACAACTTCTTGAAATTAATATTCGTGAGATGAGCCAACATCAGGTTAAGCATAGTTTATTTCACAAATGAGTTAAGAATTTTCCACAAGTTTTACTTTTTAAAAAATATATATATATATATATATATATTAAATTATGGTATATATCACTTTGTTAATTTCATTTGTGGAATTAGAAAATTTTATTAATAATGAATACCATATTTGAAGACTTAGCTTGTATTGACACCATGCTTGGTTGAGTGTAATCCCATAACTATTACTTGTCTATTCGATGGGTTTAGGTTATTACTTTGTTTGGTTAGGGGAGTTGGCGAACCGGCCTTTAATGGAAATGGATGCTATTACGGGATGGCCTGTGATAGTCATTCCATGACATGGCTAAGAATAGGGATTCCATTTCGGATGGAATGAAAATGAAATCGAAATTATGGCTGGATCAAAGTATCCCCTCTTCATATCGTTTGCTTGCTCGCTTTTTCAAATTGCTTTCTCCAAATTGAAATCTACGTTTGAAATCGGCGACTTGTAGAGGCTCTGTTCACTCGCTTTCAGCTGTTTATGCTAATTGAAAGGTAAGTTATGTTAAAATTTCTATATTATTCATTTCCCATCTTCATCCCTTTTCGAAAGACTTTGCCTTTTTTTTTTTTTTTTTTTAACTTTTGTTTCCTTGAATTTGGCTTAATTTGGGTATGATTTTTTTCTTAAATTAACAAAGAAATGTGAAGATTTAAAAGATAAATTTGCTTTTTTTTGGATTTGCTTTTTTCCCCGACTGTTACTTTGCCAATGTTTTTTTTTTTTTTTTTTTTCCTAGATGAACAAAAAATTATAGAAATAAAAAAAAATGCTTTTATCAAGTCTTTTTCTTTTTGTTTGCCCCGAGTTTTCATTAATCAGGTAATGTTATTTTTTTTTCTAGATATAAAAAAGTTCAAGATTTTTAGAAAAAAATTGATTTGTTTCAGGATTTATTTTTTGTTTCCCACTAAATTTTTCTTATATGTTTTCGAATTTGGCAATTTAAATTTGGTTTGTTGTTTGCTTCCCTCCAACGGTTGCTTCATTTTTTTTTGTATGACTTTTTAATCTGTAAAAATTTCGCAACTGGCTTGTTGCTTATTTTGGAATTATATTAATTTGTGATTTTTTTTATTTTGTAGGTAAGCAATCTGAAGTTTATGGTTTTTGCTAGTTGTTTCTCAAAAAAACTTGTCTTTCAAATGTAAATTGAGAAACTAGATAGGATGAATAGAGTTGTTTTTTTTTTTTAAACTATGTGAGATGTTACAAGTTTTAGGAGAACTGAAGTCATCAAGGAACATACTTGTTGATTAGTAAGTGACAATGTTCTTATATATCATTTCTCATCACTTTAAAAATTGAGTTATCAAGCATCATTTTAATAGGTTCGGGGGAACCATTAGCAGACCATTTCACAATGTTTTAAATGTTATTATACGCTAACAAAACGTGTTATTTAAAAAGGTAGAGCCAATTACAACTGATTCTACAAACCCAATGTGAAAATGGTTCAAGGTATTGGAGTGGGTTCCATATATAGCTTGTACATAGTTCACTTGATTTAGATTTAAATATAGCATCCTAACTCAAGATTTTTAAACTATTTCTATAGAATTGCTTAGGTGCTTTAAATAGAACCCATATTAAGATTAAGGTTCCAAAACTTGATAAACCTAGATATCGAACGCGAAAATGTGACATAACAACAAATATGTTAGGTGTTCGTACACCTGATATTCTATTTGTTTATGTTCTTCGTGGTTGGGAAGGTTTTGTTGCTGATGAACAAGTTCTTCAAAATGCCATTAGTAGGAGACATGAATTAAAACTTCCTCATGGTAAAGTACAGAATTGGAGGAATTTGAATTAATTTTTAAGATCGTACTTTTTTGGAAAAGTTATTCATGATAAATAGTTTTTTTATAGGTTGTTATTATCTAATTGATGCTGGTTACACAACTTGTGAGGGTTTGCTTGCGCATTTTAGGGGACAATGATACCATTTGAATGAATGGTGCCAGGGTCACCAACCAAGTACTCCAGAAGAATTTTTTAATATGAAATATGCTCCAGCGTGCAATGTTATTGAAAGATGCTTTGGGTTATTAAAACTTAGATGGGGAATACTTAAGAGTCCATCATTTTATCCTGTGAGGTTGCACAATAGAATCATTATTACATGTTGCTTATTTTATAATTTTATTCGAACTTATATAAGTCTTGATCCTATTGAACCGAAGTTGGAAGAAGGATTACCTAGTAATGTGATAAAGAACGATGAGCCGAATATTATAAATATTCATCCATCGAATGCATGGGCTACTTGGAAGATGGAAGTAGCCAATTAAATGTTCTATGAATGACAAGCATCTAGAAATTAGTTAGGTTTATTAAAACATAGTGGAAGGTTAATTTATTTATGTTATTTTATGTATCTAGTTTATGAAACTTTGGATGTCTCGGCTACACAATCACAATTGTAGAAGCCAAACCAAGATTTTCCACATTTTAAAAGAAAAAGAAAAAAATTTTCTAATGTCAATGAACAAATTTCTTCTACTTCACTTATTGATGCTACCACATTATCGGGGGGAAACATACAAACTGTTGGTTTTGAATTAAGTAGGAACATTGTCTCTGAAGTGCTAATTCAAGAGAAGTAATAATGCTCATTCAAGAAAATGCCCAAAAATTATATCTGGCCTTAGGTCAAGTAGAAAGATTAACTGAGGATGAGGGCTTTCTTGCATTGAGCAAAATTTCAGACTACCCAATGCAAATGCTCGTTTTCTTAAGTCTACCTTCTTTTGTGCGATTGAAATGGGTGAGAAGATTTATTTCTACCTATTAAAAATCATGGTTGTGTTGGTATAATGACATAATAGAATGCCACAAATTGTTGTAACCTTTTGTTGCTGTAAAATGTAACATATAGATTATGGCATATAAGCTAACGACATCATGTAAGTTTTCGTTAATGTATGAACATGATGTTTGGATGTAAAATATAATTCTCAATCTATTTATTACTTCTAATATTTTGCTCTTTAGTTTAGAGGATAATTAATTATTTGTTTCGCTAATAATATTTTAGTACATTTGTAACAACCCATTTTCAGTGGTGTCGAAAACAGTAGTTTCGGGACAACAAATCTGACTGGTGAGTCTGTAATTATTATTTAATACTTATGAGTCAAATATAGTATTATGTTGAATTTTGATTTGATAATTTCTACTAATTGAATGAATATTTAAATATAAGTGGTTTGTCCTTAGAATTAAATGGTTATAGAAAATGAGGTATCGAGACCTCGTTTCTATAAACCAAGCTCGTAAATATTTTTATTAAATATTTACAGAGTTACTATTTAGGTAATTTGAAGTTTGGTCCAAAAATTTCAATGTTTGACTAGTTAATTAAGAAAAAATGACTAAATCGTAAAAGATGTAAACTTTCATCACTATTGATTATTATTAATTAAATTACATAATCAAAGCTTGTTTAAGGATTTACAAGGCAATTAAGCCGTTACTAAAGTGGGTGGATGGTTTATGATATTGTTTTAGTTATAATATTATAAAATTTAATTAATTAAGTTAATAAACAATAGTTAAAAACATAAAAAAAATATCATCATTTGAGTTTTTTCATTGAAAAACAAAGTGAAAGCCTCCATTTTTAGAGCTTGTGGTTCGTCCAAACAAAGATTTATGCATGTAAGTGATTTTTCTATTTGTTTCTCTAAATTTTATATTTTTGATGTCATTGTAACTTAATCTAGCTAACCCATGGTTTATTTTGTAAAATTTTTAAAGGTTTAGGGACTTGCCAATGATGAATTTATGGTGTCCATGTGATTAGATGAAAGATTTATAAGTTTGGTTGTTGATTAGGACTATTTTGTAAATGAATTTTGATTAATTTTGAATTTAGGGACTCATATGAAAATATATAAAATTTAGAATGTAAATTTTGTGAAATTTTAAAATATTTAAGGGTTTATTTGGGGTGCTATTAAAATTAGTTGAGTATTAGGGATTAAATGTGAACATTTAAATAGTTTTGGTTTTAAGGACTAAATTGAACGAAGTGTAAAAGTTTAGGGAAATTTATCAAATAAATTTTATAAGTCGCATGCATAAAAATGAGTATGATAATGTATTTGAATTTGATAAATTAAATTTAATTATTATATAGATCAAGAATTGAACCGTATGGAGGATAACTGGGGAAAAAGAAAAATCGCAGATGAATCCTTATGACTCAACCGTTAGCCATATATATTAAGTAAGTTCATAGTATAAATATACATACATATTTATGTTTTATGCTGATGTGAATTACTTAATTAAACCATATTGCATTGTTAACGTTGGATTAAGATTATCAATTGTTTTTGATTAAATGTTAGGTGAGTATGACTTATTTGTAATGTGATAAACATGCATGAGTTATATGTTCTTCGGAAAAAGTGTAATTGAACTATAGCATTTGTACGAGTGTATATTTAGAAGTTCCTCTGAATTATAAATGTGATAATTCTGTTTAAGTGCATGTTTGATCATAGTAAACGATTAGGATATGATTTGCATGCCAATAGGGTTAGTATGTACGCTTGTACAAGATTGCACATTCGTGCCTCTGTTTGCACTTCAGTGCCTCTGTATATAATCTCAGTGTCTCTATTTGCACTTTAGTGCCTCTGATTGCACATTTGTGCCTCTAGTTTCACTACGGTGCCTTTATATAGCATTTCGATGCACTCTGGTGTGATGTAGTTACCTGAATATATGAGTTTTGTTACTATAGTTCATCGGGCTAATAAGACTTAAGAATGATCTTTATAAAATTTGTTAAGGTATGTTATTGATAGCAAAAGATTTATGTTATTGATGGTAAATGCAAGAACATTTCTATAGTTTATGCAAAGGATTGCTTATGCAAATTAATCGATTAATCTGTCGAAGAACATGAATTATTTGATGATTTGTTTCTGCGTAAATCTCACTTGTTCTTGTAAATTGAATTTCTGGTCTTTATAGCCTAAATTGTTTTAATTTCAATTGATTAGATGAGGTAAGTTGGTTTAGATTAAGTTATGAACTTACTAAGCTATTTAAGCTTACTTTTCTTATTTTTTGTTTTTTTGTAGTTAACATTTTGAGGAACTAGTCGGACAGATCAACTTCAAGGCTCACACTATCAAGCTTCTGTCTCGGTAGATTTTAACCTGTTATTTCAGTTTTGTGGAATGTATATAGGGCATTTTTAGTTGGTGAATTTGAAGTTCTAGTTGGATCTGTATTGTGTTTAAAGTTTATATGTAATATGCTAAATTTAAAATTTTTATGTTAAATTTTGTTTAAGTATGATGTGAGTTTAATTTGATAAAGGTTAGACAAGTTTTAGTTTGATTGATATGCATGGTTAGGTGGCACTTTTGGTACATTGCACATTGATGATTATATGAGTATTAGATGAATGATTTGAATTGTTTAGTTAGATTGGTTGTGATGGCGCTTATGGCATATTGGTTAGAACTAGGAAATTGGCATGTTTTTTGTGTTTTAAGTGATTCAAGTAAATGGTTTTGGTATGCTTGGGACTTAAGTAAACCATTATTGCAAATCTTACATTTCAAGGTACCATACAACACACAAGATCTACCACACGGTTTGACACACGACCGTGTGTCTCACACAAGCATGGGACATAGTCATGTGCTCTATTCAATTTTGTTGATTTTAGATACACACGATCATAGTTAGTTACACGGTCTAGAGACACGACTGTGTGTCTCATTCTACACAGTTTTTGCCTTTGAACACGGTTGAGTGATACGACCATGTTTATCGTACCATACGGTTTCGGCCAGGCCACACAACCGTGTGACCCCTATTTTCAGTTTTTACCGTACTTTTATGTGGTGTTTCAAATTAGTCCCTTCTTGTTTCCTAATTATTTTTAGAGTATCTTAGACACAATTTAAATATCAATTTAGTACGAATAACATGATTGTTGAATGAATGACTATTGATAATTGCATTAAATTACATTTTTTTTAATGAGATTGTCCATTTTTTATTTGTTGAATGTTTTAGTATCATATAACTCAAATCCAGTGAGGGAGATAGGTGAAGGGTGTTATATTTAGTGGAATTAGAGCTACGATTTAGTTAACTCTAGACTAACGTAGCACGTATTGAGTCTAGAATATACATGCCATATATACCTGTGATAGTGTGATGCTTTTGACCCGATCTGATTCTATTTTTCTTATAGATACAAGATGTCGACCAAAACAAATTCTGTCGTAGCTAATGAAGTTGAGAGCAATGTCCGAGCTTCCAATCAGGAAGTGAGTCAGAGTATGTCAGTTCTTCAACTGTTTGATAGTGAATTGAAAAATACCTTTTATGGCATGATGAATCAGTGGTTCAACGAGTTTACATGAGCCAATCCTATGTTCTGCAAACTCTACCCTTGACCATGCCTCCTCTGGCACCCCCATGTCCTCAAAACCCTATACTTGTAATCCTATTGATAAAATCTGTACATGTGGGACTGAAGAATTTAGGGGTAAAGTTGATGAGGATCCTTCTAGAGACAAATACTAGCTTGAGAATACATAAAGAGTTTTTGCATAATTAATGTGTTCACCCGAAGATAGCCTGAAATGTGCGCTTTCGTTACTGAAAGACGAAGCATACTCGTAGTGGTGTAAAAATGAAAACAGGACTATATCGAGCTTTAAACCACCTTTAAATTAGATTTGAACATGAATATGGACCAATTTATAAAATTTTAAAACTTTGGATTAAGTATCAATACTGAATAAAGAACTATCGATACGAAAACATTATCGATACCATTTTGACATTTTTCCAAATTAAGGTATCGATATCATTTTCCAAGGTATCGATAAAAGTTATAAATTATCGATACTAAGCAAAAATAATCAATACCAAATCCGTATTTTGCCAATTTTGAAACTGTTCATTTGGTAAAGTATTAATATTTTTGGTCCTAGGTACCAATACCTTCCCCCAAATAATGAAAAATCACAAGTTTGAAAGTTCATTTCATGCCCAAACCTAAAAGTTAACTCATAGATACTTATAGGTAAACAAATAACATGCATAAAACTCATTCAATCCGTTACAAATTATTCCATATACCAAGATTTCATCAAATAAGGTTTACCAAAATGACCAAAACTTAGAGAGCAATTCATGCCATAATAAGTCATAACAATTTAAAGCTCACAACATTGTATAAGTATCAACTTAGTATGAACCAAAGCACAAGTTTCAACCTTACATTACAACATCATTAACACCTATTTACATGCCACTTATAACCAGTCAAAATGAGTTAAAATCTACCAAAATAGTTGATAGATAGTTTGAGCCCCAAGGACGATCCAATCGACAACACGAATTCAAAAATCTACAATAAAAAAAACAAAACAAGGTAAGCTTACTTAAAGCTTAGTAAGTTCGTATAATTAAACAAAATATACCTGCCATTTAGAATCTGTAACGCCCCCACGCCCGAGACCGTCGCCGGAGTCGAGTATGAGGTGTTACTAAGCTTAATTTAACATTTTTAGAACTTTGGATTATTTGTTTCTACATTCACAGCTTTCAAGCTACTTGCGTCACAGTCACAAGAAAAAACATATCTCGAGTTACGAAACTCAAAATCAAGATCCGTAAATTTTACCTGAATCTAGACTCATATACCTACTTACTAATTTTTTTCCAGAATTTTTGGTTGGGCCAATTAGTACAGTTTATTAGTTAAATTTACCCCTGTTTCAGGACTTGACTGGACTGACCTCTATTTACTACGAACCATATTTCTCTCTGTAAAAAATTCATATGATTATGAGGTTTATTTATCCTGAAACTAGACTCAATAAGAATTCTGAGGATATAAAATACACCACCTAAATTATATATTTACAATTTATGGTGAATTTCTAAAGTTGGAACAGGGGATTCAGAAACTGCTCTGACCCTGTTTCACTAAAATTCAAATATCTTCTAACATATAATTCCTTTACCTGTTTCATTTGTTTCATGTGAAACTAGACATAATAACCTTCAATTTGATATTTAATCCATCATGTAGTTCAATTTCTATGATTTTTAGTAAATTTTCAAACTCACATCAGTGTTGCTGCAATATTCTGTTTATGGCAAATTTCATCCCCTTTTTATGAGTTTTCATGCACTAAGTATCTTAATAACTTTCCATAACATCAAACATGATCTAAACTAACCATTTCCATAACTTACCATTATCAAACATTTACTCAACCATTCCATCACCATATCATAAGATCATTTACACAAAATAGGTATATTGCTATACATGCCATACTTAAATTTACAAGCCATTTACCGAAAAGTTCTTCAGATAGTGTGACTGAGCCTTCGACCTATCCCGACTCCTGAGCTGGCTTTTCCAAAACTACAATGAGTAAGAAGGAGGGAGTAAGCATAAATGCTTAGTAAGTTCATATGCAAATAATAAATAACATAACAAACAATCAAACCAATCAACATTAGCATATATCATCAAAACACATATCACATTTCTAATCATTTTTCATCATCTTATTACCTTATCGTGGTTGTATCAATACTCAACCCGAGGGTTAAATACATACCTGTCCAAAATATCCATTTCACATCACTTACCAATACGTCTCTTTACATCTCGAGTATTCCTCCATTTGAGTAAAACTTTACCCGTTGAACACATCGGAATATAATTCGGATACATGGATAACTTGCACATAAGTGCCACATATGCAATCAAGCAATCATGTAACCCGCCCATAAGCGAACTCGGACTCAACTCAACGAGCTCGGGCGTTCGCATCCATAAGTGAACTCGGGCTCAACTCAACGAGCTCGGATGCATAGTTACATCTCACGAACTCGGACTCAACTCAACGAGTTCGGACATTCGCATCCATAAGTATTCAACGGCATTTCGTGTACGTATGAACTTGTTATGGATTAGTACTGGTATGTACATGTATATTATGAGCTTAAAATCGAAGAAGTTATAAAATTTGTATATAAGCTTATGAATAAGCAGGTGAAAGGTTTGTTAGTAATCATAAAGTACATGATAATATGTTTAGATTGATGAATGTTGTATTTGTGATTAGTTAAGTTTATATCATACGAGCTTACTAAGCTATGAAGCTTACTTTGTGTTATTTTTCTATGTTTTATAGTGAATCAAGGCTAGCTCGGATCCGGGAGTTGTCGAGAATATCATTACACTATCAAACATCTAAGTTGGTACTTTTGGATTATGCATTTTTGGCATATGGCATGTATAGGCTAGATGTGGTATTTTGGTTGTGATTATAGCCATAAGATTTGGCTTGTAAATTGTATATGTTTTGGTTTGTATATATAGCCATGAGTGATGGATTATTTTGGTATGTTTGGTATTAATATGGTTATGGTTTTATAGTTGGTCAAATGGTTAATTGATTTGTAGAGTATAAATGCTTGAGAATTGCCTTGATGAGGTATGATTTTAGATGTTGTGTGGTTATTTATAAGGAAGTTATGTGAGTGTGAATTATGGTAAATGAACTATATAGATTGATATTGTTTTGGCATGTATTTGGCTAAGTAAATGGCAGTGATTTGAGATTTGGAATAGATGAAATTATAATGGCATGAATTGTGCATTTGGTTGATGATTTTGGCTGCTTAATTGTATGATGTAATGGTACCATTTTGGTTGTTTAGGTGAGCATGAATAAGGGTGGCAAATTGGCCTTGCATATGGCCTAATTTTTGTCCACATGGGTAGAGACATGAGCGTGTGTATCAGCTGTGTGTGACACATGGCCATGTTATACGGCCGTGTGTCCCTTGGTGATGAAATTGAATTGAAATCAGTATACTCCACATGGTCTCACACACGGGCGTGTGACTGGCCATTTGGTAAAAGTCAGTACACTCCCTAATCAGCAATTTTTTTAATTCAATTAATTCATACAATTATTTTAAAATAAAATATTAAATAAATTCTGATATTTTACTATCTCAAAATATATATACATATAAATATGTAAAGAAGGTCCTACACAATAAGCTAAGCCAAAGGAACAACAAAACTGAGATAACGAAGTTGTAGAATCTCTACTTTAGTTTAGTGGCGTCACTATCTATACGATTACAAACTTATCGCCTTTTTTTTTTATAAAAATAACCTCAAAAAATCAATTAATTACTTAAATAACCTATTTTTTGATAAAATATGAAAATAACTCAAAATCTACAGCAAAAGTTGGTGGAGCCAAAGAATTTGGCACCACCAACATGCCACGTCAGCAATCTACATTAAAAAATAATTTTTTTAGTGGAGCCATGTAGAATGGTGCCACTTGTATAAATACTAGAGAAATACTGTGATTTTTTAAAGTATAAGGGGTGACTTTAGCAATTTTATCTTTTTTCTGGTGGAGCCAAATAAATTGGCGCCACCAAATTTCAAAAAATTAGCTCCTGACACCCTATTTCTCTATTCAAACAGTTTAAGGCAAAATTTTTATTTTTAATTTTTCCCTTTTACGTCAGATTCTTTGAATTGTCTTATTACTTTTTTCTTTCCTTTTAAGTTTATATTTATTTACTTTTTTTAAGTTTTTTTTATTTGTCCTTATTTATTTTATTTATTTATTTGATTTATTTGTTTATTATTGATTTTAAAAAACTTAAAATGTATATTTGAAATGTTTTATAATATTTTTAAAAATTTTAAATATATTTTTTAATAATATAAAACATTTAAATATTTTAAAGATATGACCTTTCAAATTTATTATTAGTTTTATAATATTTTAAATGTATATTTTAAATTTTAAATATTTTTAATTGTTTTATAATATTTTAAATATTTTTAATTTTTTAAAATATATTATTTTTAAAGATATGACCTTTCAAATTTATTATTTGTTTTATAATATTTTAAATTTATATTTTAAATATTTTTAAAATTTTAAATATAATTTTTATAAATTATTAATTTTTAAATTAATTTTAAAGATATTCAAATGTTTTTCTAAATTAAATTTAAAATTTTAAAAATTAATATCTTAGTTGGTGGAGCCATTTAGAATGGCTCAATCACTTTATAGTGTACTTTTTTTATATTTTTTAATATAAAATTTTAATATTTAATATTTTATTTTGGTGGAGCCATTCTTTATGGCTCCACCTCTTGGTTCTCTAGCATATATAGAATGGTGAAGTTGTTGTGTTTAGTAGGAGAGTTCAAAAAATCAATTAAAGATGAATAATGATGTGTTTTTGGTGTATGTTCTTTTTTATGGTGAAATTGGAGAAGGTGATGTTGGTTGTGTATTTCAAGGTCGGCAAAGAGTAGGTTTGCGATTCAAAAAAAATGTGAAGCTAACAGAAATGAAAAGGAACATTAGTGCAAAAATAGCTATCCGTTGTGGAAGGGCGATGTCCAAATTATTTTACAAGTTTCCAATTTCTACAGATCCGTTCAAATTTTGTGTGATGTAGCTGTTAGATGATGATGACTTGGGCACTATGATGGAAATATGGTGGTCGATTGGGAGTGATAACCCCCAACCAGTTAAGTTATTTGCTGAGCTAATAAACTTAGAGCATATTGAAAATGTTAGTCCAATAAGTCAACATCACAAATTTGACTTTAATCTTAATGTTAGATGGACAGGCCAATTAGAATGCGAAGGGACATTGCAAATACCCAAAAATCTTAATTATGATGGGAGTTCTTATAACAACCCTACCTCCGGTCCCCGTCTACAAATACATCTGGAGGTGATAATAAGCACAGAGCCAAATGTCAGAGAAATGACCAATAATGGTGAAGATTTTGATCAAGACGTTAAAGATTTTAGTGACCCCGATGTTGATGAGGTTCCGGACAATATCGATAATGAAGGCTTGGAGGAGGTTGAAGATGTTCACGGTCCTTCATTCAGTAACCCGAGTCATGGCATTATTTTACGAAATGAACCTGGAGGTGATATGTTGAACATAGGTCCAGATGCAGCGCATGTATTCGAGTTCCCTGAGTATGCCGATATAATACCTGCTCATAGATTGACGTCAAATTCATAGTTCGAAGAGTTGTTCGTTGGGTAACAGTTCGAGAACAAGGCGGACTGTGTGTTTGCCATCAAACAATACAGCATGAAGTTGTCAATTGATTACAAGGTTTCCAAATCTACACCGACATTATATGTTGGTGAATGTTGGAGAGCCGACAATGGGTGTGGTTGGCGAGTTCGAGTTGCATTTATACAGAGGACTCAACAGTGGCAAATACAAAAATTAGAAGGGCGTCATACATGTACTGTCACACGTATGTGTCAAGACCACTGGGAATTGGATGCCAAAAGTATTTGCAATTGCATCATGCCACTAGTGAAAGATAGCCCAATCATTCTTGTGTCGATATTGATTGCAGACATGCAAGCACGATTTCAGTTCAGAGTGTCGTACAGGAAAGCGTGATGGGCGAAACAAATGGCCATGCAACAATTGCACAGCGACTGGGTTGAGTCATACAATGAACTTCAGGGTTGGATTTCAGCGATGGTGGAGTACATCCCAGGAACTGTCGTGGACTTGCAAACGTTGCCTTATAGAGGCCTTAATGGACAATTAGAACGAGGGAGAAAATTTTTCCATCGACTGTTTTAGACTTTTGATCCATGTGTTAGGGCCTTCTCCCACTGCAAACCACTAGTGCAAGTTGATGGAACATGGCTTTATCGAAAATACATGCAGACACTTCTGATTGCGGTTGCACAAGACGGTAATAGAAATGTACTACCGATCACTTTTGCCGTCGTGGAGTCAGAAAACTCTGAATCATGGGCATATTTCATTCGAAACTTGTAGAGACATGTTGTTAGGCAAGACAACATTTGCATTATCTCCAACAGATCAAAGAGTCTTGTTGCTGCATTTCAGCAATCCGAGGTTTCGTGGAGGTCCGTCTATTGTATTTATCACATTGCTGTCAACTTCCATAATGAATACAAGAACAAAGACTGGTGCAAACGAATTGTGAACATAAGTAAAAATATCGTATTTAAATTTGTATTTGTAAATATTTCGAGTCCATTTCCTAATTGGGATGGTAACGCATTTTATTAGAATACATATATAGGATACGAGCTAGAAGCACACCAATTCAGACAGAAGTTGGTGAGGTTAGAGACTGATATGGCAAGGTCCAAACCTTCTCTTAGACAGTGGTTGGGTAGCATAGAACCGTGGCAATGGGCTCAATATTTTGACAAGAGGTACCGGTATGGTCATATGACAACTAACCTCGTCGAGGCCATTAACTCCGTCTTGAGGCGTACATGTCACTTGCCAATTTCAGCAGTTTTTTCAGCCACATTTTACATGCTAGCAACCTTAATACCAAAAATGGGGTTGAAACAAGCAAAATAGTTAGAGGCAGGACACATGCACGCCAAAAAAATCAAGGATGCCATGAAAGAGAATGCTCAAAGGGCTAAGTCGATGAATGCAGAACTATATTCCCAAAATTTCAAAAAATTTTGAGTGACAAAGTATATCGGTTATTGGTCGGGGATCCCGCCACAGTCCTACAGAGTTGATCTTCGAAACAGGCGGTGTGAGTGCGGGATGTTCCAAACACTACGGTACTCGTGTGCGCATGTGGTTGCAGCGTGTGCTACCTATAATTTGAATGTCGAACAATATATCAACGTGTGTACACACTTGAATGTACGTTGCGTATTTGGGGTAACGAGTTCCCTATATCAAGGAATGTATTGACATGGGAAGTGCAACCGCCTGCGTTTGAGATATTGCCAGATCGGTCACTACGTAGGAGAGTCAAAGGTCAACTGACAACAATGAGGATTTGGAACAACATAGATATAAGAGAATAAGTCGATCCAAAGCGTTGCACCATATGTAGAATAGTTGGCCACAATCGGAGCAAATGTCTCCGTGGAAACATCTACACTGGTCAATCTTCACGGTCTGAAAGAAATTAAATATTGTACCTGATGTTTGCAATTTTTTGATCTTTTAGAAATAAAGTTTGTATTATTTATTGTTAAGCTTTTATTTAAAATTAACAGTTGCAACTTTTAATACTTTAAAAGATATTATAAATTATACAAAAAAAGACTAATATATAAGTTGTGGAACCCTAAACCAATACAACAAATATTACATAACACTTGAAATTTACATAACTCAAAATTAGAAAGAATCGGGAGTGGTATCGTAGTTTAGGGTATAGCAGTTTATGGGCCTTCATTGACAGGGTGGACGTTGGGGTGTATAGTACACATCAGGAGGACCAGTAGTTGGATCGAACGTGGCCTGAGGTGGGGTGGAGTACATGTTATTACCAAACATATCAAATGATATCGGTGGTTGCTCTGAGTGAAATGAGCTCGAATTGCCTATGTCTGGGTGACTTGAACTTGAACCGCCCATGTTTGAGTGATATGAACTTGAACTGTCAATGTCCGGGTGATATGAATTGCTCTGTTATTCATCACAAAAAGCGTCAACCTATTGGTCTGATGCGTTCAAAAGTTGGTCCTCCGAGTCGGGCTCTGCCATATGTTATCCTCTAGCTCCCCCATAGGTTGATTTCCACGTCTGTAGTCATGACCCGGTACTATCATAAGTTGTCCACCATATAAATAAACACGCCATTGAGTCATGAACCACTGCATGTGTTCAGTCGAGGGACTGAAGTCGAACATGCAGGAGTGCGTTTCAGGCCGCCTGTCATATCGGACATTCCATAGTGCTACATAACATTGATGTTCCACACTTCAATCTGTTGTATGTTTCCCCCTCATGGTCTTACTGTGGACATCAACAAATTATTGTGGCTCGATCGACACAAGTTATCTACACCCAAATTGTCGCATAACTCGATCACCGTTGTACCACTCAATAGTTGAGAAGTTGAGTACCGACGTACTAATGCACCACATATGGGCTTCAGCGTAAATCCACTGAGGAATAAGGGTTGCAATGTTCAGTGCAGAATACGACATCTACAAGAACTGCATAATATAACATAATGAGTCAAGTCACATCACATACTGCAAGTGGATAAGTTAAATCAAAGTTGCTTAAACCATATTAATTTATATTTCTTTCTCTCTGACGTATGCCTCTATCATTTGACGGTAAATGATTAATGTTTGGCTCGCACCAATTCCTAGAGACGTGACCCATTTGAAACCGAAACAAACACGTTAGCAGTTAAACTTTGGAAAATATTATTCACACTTATGAGTCGTTAAATGTTACGTATAATTTTGTTTTTACCTATTTATAAGTGGCCACGAATATGATTAGTATCTAACAGCCGCTAGAAACGACATCAGCAGACCCAGACAACCAGCCATGTTACTAGCCCCATGTTTTGTTGCTCGGTAAAGCTCATAATACAATACAGCCAACATTGTCGATCCCCAACTGCAACTACTGGCACGAGAAAATCCTCCAATAGAGGCAAGTACTTTAAATGGACCCTACTAGATGTGTTGTTCGGCATAAGTACCCTCCACGATCAGCTACATAATATAGGCTCGAGCAGCACACATCACCTCATGCTCAGTGGCAGTGCTTAATAACTCCTTCAAAATTTGCTCTCAACCATGCCAATGTCAAGCATGTGAAATTCTGTTCTCCATCACTAGGGGACTGCCCAAGCAATCTGTGGTATAGTATTGAAGGTTCCAAAACTTTGCTTCAACCCGTAACCATAGCACCGTCAACTCATAACCCAAGTTGCATAGCGATGTCTTCCAATGTGATAGTGCACTCCCCGCATGACATAATGAAGGTGTGGGTCTCTGTATACCACCCTTCAACCAAGGCTGATATTAAGTTTGCCCTCATGTCAAACATCCGAATCAATGCTACATCCCCAAATCCTGCCAACTATAAGTATGGCATAGTCGACTCGTCCGGATCGTACTTGGGAAAATGAAACCGCAACCTCAATACTCAATACCCATCCTGTATGGTAAATTTTTTATAAAAATATGATAAATCAATTATCTATATAATTTAAACATAAAATTATATATTGAAGAGTAAAACTGAAAGGTTGAGAAAACAAAAACATTACACTTATACTATACCAACTAGTCATTCTGAGTATTTTTTATTTAAGTTAAATTAAATAAGTAATAAAATATTAATAATAGAATGAAGATTAGTCATAAAATATTAATAATAACATGTAGAAATCAAATGTGATTATTATGTCCTAATCATAGTTAAGCATTAAAACTAAAGGCAACTATATAACTACAAAAAGTACATAAAAATAATAATAATGTCCTAAAAAACTATAGGTGGTATGGGTAAATATAAAAATAAAAAAGACTTATTTTTATTGAATTGATATCTATAATAATATATAGAGTTTTACATATAATATAAACTAGGCATATTCAATCTCAAAAATTTATCTTATATACGAGAATTTTTATAAAAAAAAATTCACTCGTTAAAGACAAATATAATTTTTTTGTACCCCACAAATGGAATCAAACATAGTAAACAGTAAAATTAAACAGAAAGGTCATCATATTAAAAAATTAATATATAAATTTATGAATGTGTACTAAAATTAAAAAATTATAACTAACACGTAGAGATTAATTTCATGCAAGAAAATAGTTAAAAAAGAATAATAACAACCAAATAGAGATCAGTTTCATGCAATCAAAACATGTTGAGCAAAGTAGCGCTTAGCAAGAAAAAAAGAGAAACTAAAACGATTTTTTATTTAATTTATAATTAATTTTACTATTTCGTTGATCCTCGATGAAATGTGATCTGTATTTGCTCTAGAAGATATTTTGATATCTGCATAATATAAAAAAATATAAATACAATATAATTAATTATTATATTACTGTTAGAATTAAGTGACCCGAATCCTTATTTAAATAAGATATAGTGGTAAAATAAAATAAAAGAAGAATCCATATAGAATTACACTTTTTTTATTTTATTTTTAGAATAAGGTTTTTTAAACCTTATTAAATTCTATCTATTTGATATTGATTAGAATAAGGTGTTTCAGTCTTACTAGAATATGGCTTTATAAGCTTATAAATAAACATAGTCTACTCCTATTGTATTTTTTTCGAATTCGACATAGTGAATTTTCTTCTCCTCTGCCCATGGTTTTTTCCCGAAAGGGTTTTCACGTAAAAATTTGTGTGTTATTTATTTTATTTTATTTTATTTTCAAAATTTGGTATCAGAGCTTCCGGGTTTTTCATCTCGATCACGGTAATGGCGTCTTTGAAGTATGAAATTTCGTTGTTAGATCGCAACACTAGATTTGCATTGTGGCAGATTAAGATGCAAGTAGTTCTTGCGTAGATGGATCTGGAGGATGCCCTGCTAGAGATAGATAAGATGCCTTTGACTTTAACAGATTAAGAGAAGAAGCGTAAAGATCGAAAGGCGTTAACACAATTACATCTGTATTTGTCCAACGAAATTTTACAGGATATGATGAAAGAAAATACCGCCACTGCATTATGGAAGAGGCTAGAATAAATATGTATGTCGAAAACTCTAACAAGCAAGTTGCATATGAAACAGCGTCTTTATGCTCATCGTTTGGAGGAAGGTGCGTCTGTACACGAACACTTAACAGTGTTTAAAGAAATTCTCTCAAACTTGGAGGCCATGGAGGTTCAATATGATAAGGAAGATCTAGGGTTGATTCTACTTTGTTCGTTGCCCCCGTCTTATTCAACCTTTAGAGACACGATTTTATATAGTCGCGAGTCTCTCACAGTTGATGAGGTTTATGATTCTTTGACCTCGTATGATAAGATGAAGTATCTTGTGGTTAAACCCGACTCTCAAGAAGAGAGTCTCATTGCTCGTGGAAGACAGGATCGGAATACTGATAATGATCGTGGAAGGACACAGGAACGGAATCCTCGCGGTAAATCTAAGAGTAGATCGAAGTCTTCAAACAGAGGTAAAACTTGTAACTTCTACAAGAAGAAATGGCACATTAAATCTGAGTGTTATAAGCTACAGAACAAGATTAAAAGGGAGGCTGCGAATCAAAAGAGAAAACAACCAGAAAATTCCGGTGAAGCTGATGTTGTAGAAGACTACAGCGATGGTGAACTTCTAGTCGCTTCTGTCAATGATCCTAAAGTAAGCGAAGAGTGGATACTTGATTCAGGCTGCACCTTCCACATGAGTCCCAATCGGGATTGGTTTACAACTTACGAAACAGTGTCTAAAGGTGTTGTTTTGATGGGAAATAATGCTTCATGTAAAATCACAGGTGTTGGAACAATTAAAGTTAAGATGTTTGATGGAGTTGTTAGAACACTTAGTGACGTGCGACATGTTCCAGAATTGAAGAGAAATTTAATTTCGTTGAGTACTCTTGATTCAAAAGGGTACAGATACACAACTGAAAGTGGGGTTTTAAAGATTTCCAAAGGTTCCCTTGTTGTGATGAAAGGGCAAAAAAAGACTGCCAAGTTATATGTTTTGCAGTGGTTCTATCATTATTGGTGATGCAAATTGCCGCTTCTCTTCCTTGTCAGATGATGATATTACTAAACTTTGGCATATGCGCCTAGGGCATATGAGTGAGAATGACATGGTAGAATTGAGCAAAAGAGGACTTTTTGATGGGTAAGGAATTTGCAAACTAAATTTCTATGAGCACTGTGTTTTTGGGAAGCAAAAGAGAGTTCGATTCACCAGAGGAATCCATAACAATGAAGGGAATGTTGGAGTATATTCATTCTGATCTGTGGGGGGCATCTAGAGTGCTTCGAGAGGTGGAGCTAATTATATGCTAACCTTTATTGATGATTTTTTCAGAAAAGTTTGGGCGTTCTTCCTGAAGCAGAAAAGCGATGTGTTTTTCGCATTTAAGTCTTGGAAAATTATGATTGAAAAATAGACGGGAAAACAAATAAAATACCTCCACACAGACAATGGCTTAGAGTTCTGTTCTGATGAGTTTAATAAATTGTGCAAGTCAAAAGGGATCGTGAGACACTTCACAGTTCGTCATACTCCACAGCAAAACGGCATTGCAGAAAGAATGAACAGAACGATAATGGAAAAAGTTCGATGTATGTTGTCAAATACCAACTTACCGAAGTCATTTTGGGCAGAAGCAGCCCCTACTGTATGTTTTTTGATCAACCGACCTCCATCCGTTGCCATTGAGAAAAAGACTCCACAAGAGGTATGGTCTGGTAATCCTGCTAATTATTCTGATTTAAAGATCTTTGGGTGTCCTGCGTATGCTTATGTTGATAATGGAAAATTGGAACTGAGATCTATTAAATGTGTTTTTCTTGGTTATAAAGCTGGTATAAAAGGGTATAAGTTATGGTGTCCTAAAAATAGAAAAGTTGTGATTAGCAGAGATGTTGTTTTTGATGAAACTGCTATGCTACCTAACTTATCTCTTAAAGACTCTTCCAATAAAGAAAATCAAAAGCGGTGGAGTATCGACAATACAGTAGTCGACTCTCAAGCCAAGATACAAAAATTGATAATAGAGTTGCTTCTTCACCACAATACTCTATCGCCAAAAATAGAACTAGAAGAGAAATTAAACCTCTAAAGAAGTATGTCGAGGTTGATCTAGTTGCTTATGTTTTAAATGTGGCTGAAGATATAGATGCGAATCAAGAGCCATCTAATTATTCTAAGGTGGTTAGCTGTGAAGACTCAGAAAAGTGGATGTTTGCTATGCAAGAGGAGATAAAATCACTCCACAAAATAGAACATGGGATCTTGTGAAACTTCCTAAAGGTAAAAAAGCTGTTCGTTGTAAATGGGTGTTTAAAAAGAAAGAAGGGACTCCAGGAGTTGAAAAACCCAGATATAAAGCAAGGCTTGTTGCAAAGGGTTACAGTCAAATTCCAGGAGTGGACTTCACAGATGTGTTCTCCCCAGTTGTTAAGCATAGTTAGATTCGAGCTTTGTTTGGTATTGTGGCCATGTATGATTTGAAGCTTGAGCAATTAGATGTAAAAATTGCATTTTTGCATGGAGAACTTGAGGAGGACATTTACATGCAACAACCAGAGGGTTTTACAGTCTTAGAAAAAGAGGACTATGTTTGCTTGCTGAAAAAGTCCCTTTACGGTTTGAAACAGTCACCAACACAGTGGTACAAGAGGTTTGATTCCTTTATGACTTCTCATGATTTCAAAAGAAGTAGTTTTGATAGCTGTGTTTACTTTAAGAAAAACAGTGATGATTCTTTTGTGTATCTACTTCTTTATATTGATAACATATTGATAGCAACAAAAGATAAAAGAGAGATAAGAAAGGTCAAAGCCCAACTAAGTAAAGAATTTGAGATGAAAGATTTAGGACCAGCAAAGAAGATACTTGGAATGGAGATTCTCAGAGATAGAAAAGCAAGTAAATTGTACCTAAGTCAGAAGGGGTACATTGAGAAAGTTCTTTGCAGGTTCAATATGCAGAGTGCTAAGCCTGTTAGCACTCCTTTAGCAGCCCATTTCAGACTTTCATCGATTTTGTCTTCACAAACAAATAATGAGATTGAGTACATGTCACATGTTCCATACTCTAGTGTAGTGGGATCTCTCATGTATGCTATGGTTTGTTCACGTCCAAATTTATCATATGCAGTTAGTGCAGTTAGCAGATACATGGCGAATCCCGATAAAGAACACTGGAAAGCAATTTAGTGGATTTTAAGATACTTATGAGGTACTACTGATGTTTGCTTACAGTTTGGAAGAACTAGAGATGGAGTCATTGGATATGTTGATGCTGATTTTGCTGGAGACCTTGATAGAAGAAGATCTTTCACAGGTTATGTCTTTACAATCGGAGGTTGTGCAATTAGTTGGAAAGCCACTTTACAAACTACAGTCGCTTTGTCTACCACTAAAGCTGAGTACATGGCGATTATTGAGACTTGTAAAGAGGCTATTTGGTTGAAGGGACTCTTTAGTGAACTCAATAAAGACCTTCAAATCAGCACAGTATTTTGTGACAGTCAGAGTGCCATCTTTCTTACAAAAGATCAAATGTTTCATGAGAGAAGAAAACACATTGATGTTCAATATCATTTTGTTCGTGATATTATTGCTCGTGGTGATATCGTTGTGAGCAAAATTAGTACTCATGAAAATCCTGCAGATATGATGACTAAGTCACTTCCTATAACCAAGTTTGAGCATTGCTTAAACTTGGTTGGTGTTCATTGTTAAAGTTAAACCCTTAAGGGGTTTTATGGAAGAGGTGGAGAACTTGTTCGTTGAGAGTTCGCGAAGAAGAACTTGTTCATTGAGAATTCGTGTCAAGGTAGAGATTGTTAGAATTAAGTGACCCGAATCCTTATTTAAATAATATATAGTGGTAAAATAAAATAAAAGAAGAATCCATATAGAATTGCACTTCTTTTATTTTATTTTTAGAATAAGGTTTTTTAAACCTTATTAAATTCTATCTATTTGATATTGATTAAAATAAGGTGTTTCAGTCTTACTAGAATATGGCTTTATAAGCCTATAAATAGACATAGTCTACTCCTCTTGTATTTTTTTTCAAATTCAACATAGTGAATTTTCTTCTCCTCTGCCCATGGTTTTTCCCGAAAGGGTTTTCACGTAAAAATTTGCGTGTTATTTATTTTATTTTATTTTATTTTCACAATTACAATAACTATAAAATATAAAAATACAAAATAAAAATTATAAATAACTTATTTTTTTTTTCTCTTTTCTTCCTTCCTTCTGAAGGGGGAACCAAACCTCATCTTATATAACATTCATCTTTTAAATTTTTAATTTTTTTAATATATATATTTTAAAAAATCATATTTTTTGAACAAATAAATCCTTTTTTTAACAAATATTTTTTTATTTTTTAATTAATTCAAATTTCACTTTTTTAAATAAAATATCATTTTTTAAAATTTTAAATAGAATTTAAAAAAAGATTTGAATATCTTTTAAAAAAATCATAATTTAAAAAATTATATGTAAAATTAAAAATATTTAAAATATACATTTAAAATATTATAAAACTAATAATAAATTTGAAAGGTCATATATTTAAAATATTTAAATATTCTATATTATTAAAAAATATATTTAAAATTTTAAAAAATAATTTCAAAAATATATATTCAAAATTTTAAAAAATATATTATAAAACATTTCAAATATACATTTCAAGTTTTTTAAAATTAATAATAAACAAATAAATAAAATAAATAAATAAGAACAAATAAAAAACTTTAAAAAAAAGTAAATAACTATAAACTTAAAAAGAAAAAAAAAAGACAATTCAAATAATCTGATGTGAAAGGAAAAAAAAATAAAAAATTGGCTTTAAACTGTTTGAACAAAGAAATAGTGTGTCAGGAGCTAATTTTTTGAAATCTGGTGACGCCAATTTATTTGGCTCCACCAGAAAAAGATAAAATTGCTAAAGTCTCTCGTTATACTTTTAAAAATCATAGTATTTTTCTAGTATTTATACAAGTGACGTAATTTTAGATGGCTCCACCAAAAAATTAATTTTTTATTGTAGATTGCTGACGTGGCATGTTGGTGATGTCAAATACATTGGCTCTACCAACTTTTACGGTAGATTTTAAATTATTTTCTTATTTTATCAAAAAAATAAAATATTTAAATAAATAATTATTTTTATTTTTATAAAAAAGTCAGACTCATCCATTTTACATGAGCTGCCCTGCTTTTATAAATATTTCTTTAATATAATGCTTTTGAATTTTGATTTCTTTTTAATTCTTCTATATTTGAAAATATGATATTTTAAATTCCATCTATTAACATGGTAAATGGAAAGGAGTAACTTAACTAGACACGAGATTAAATTAAATATTAAATCATTTTAAAAAATTTATTAGTCTTGAAAATAAATGAAATGGTGTAAGTTAACGGTGATTAACCTCAACCAAATTACAAAGATATAAGTGCAAAAAATAAATAGAATCAGAAATAACTTAGGGTAAAAGAAAAATTAATTTCTTAATTCTTATATTTCAAAATTATTATTTAACTTTTTAATTTTATTTAACATTTGATTTAATATCAAATCATTCATCATATCATTTCATTTGCAATAAAAATAAATTAAATTACCAACTTTCTAAACATATAGAGATTAAAATAATCTTTTTTATATGAATTTTAGTATTAGATAAACACACTCGTAAACTTTCACCAGGTGATGTTAAAAATGTAAACATTTCTTTTTTTTTTTAAAGAAAAAAATATTTCTTAATTTAAATTTACTAATGTAAATATAAACATGATATCTAATATTGTTAACGATAAAAACTCACGGGTTTGTTGCAACTTATCTGTACATGGCTACTTTGATATTATACATTTAATGGTGAAAATCTGCAAAGAATCCCAGCGACCCACCAAACCCCCCATGTTAAACAATTTAATTTTAGATCCTAACAGGGAAAAAGAGGTGAAATAGGGTTTACAGAAGCTTGGAACCAATGAACAGTAATTCCAAACCTTTAACATAAAATGGTTATGATATGTTTAAGGGTTGTAAAAGTGATCATCGCAGCGGCATTTCCATCCAAGAGGCTTGTAATTGGAGTATTGGTTAGTCGATGGGTGAAAAAACCGCATGGAATTACTGATGGCTTTGCTCAAACCTGGTTGAAACCGGTTGTGGCTGGGTATTGTAGGCACTTGGACTGCCATGCAAGGGTGGCATCCGTTGCATTTGTTATGGCAGCTCGGAGGAGTTGATCCCAGCCTGATTTTCTCCACAAAAGAGAGTCCCTAATTAAGAAAACCCCAATATCACCATTATTTGAAATATTAATATATGGAAAAGAAAGAGAGAGAGAGATGGGAGGGGGGGTTGAAAGCTAACCCGATCAGGGGAGGTTGAAGACTGCAGGTGGCGAAGGGAAGAGACCGGAGAAAGAAGAAGAAAGCAAAGGGAAATAATAAGTAAGGTAGAGGTGTGAAGGAGGGGGGAAGTAAAAAGTGAAGTGGTAATCATCATGAAGGGATTATTTCATTTCATGTAACCATGAAGTCAGTCGCGTTAATATCACAGTATTGGCTCCCAAAACTAGCTTTGAACAGAAACCAAGAAACAAAAAATATGAATTGAAATCTGAACAGGAAATTAATCTGACCCCTGCCCCTGCAAAGGCAAAGGGAAAGGGAAAGAGAAAACTGAACTGGGTTTGGAACTGTTGGGTAGCTATGATGAAAATGGTGAAGGAAGAGAAGGGTTAATAAATTGGGGGGTAATGTGGGTGGTACTTGCTGGTCTGACCTCAATGTGTGAAAGAGAGAGATAGTGAAAGGAACAACACACAATTGGGAGAATCCACATCACAATGGAAGGGGACCCCAATTGGCCTACTTTTTTTTTTTTTTTTTTTTTTTTTTTTTTTTAATTTTTGGATTGATTGGAGGTGCAATTGCTGGTAGATGTTGAGAAAGCGAAAGGATCGTGTCTGAGTTTTTGGTTGAAAATTGAAAGCTGGGGAAGCAGTGGATAGTTATTTCAGCATTTAATAACTGCAGACTCCACTCCATCACTCACTTTTGAATCCCAAATGTGTTTCTTATTTGTATATTATCAAGGGTTTGACTCTGACTTGTTGAATCTTTCATTTTCATTATGTGGAATGTAAATCAAACAAGCAAGAATTGAAGAAAATCAAGCGCTTCTTCCCACCATCCATAACGAATTCATTGTACAATTTGGACATAATATGCATATTATAGGCTTCCCCTAAGTCGTAATTTTTGTTGTCTTTAGCATAAACGCTCTGAAAATCACTTGGAGCAAAACAAAAAAAAAATTTAAATGTGACACTTCCAATATGCATATACTTAAAAAAAAGAAAAAGCATAGTTGGTGCTGGATTTAAATCTGAATTCACATTCGAATATTTCATCTTTTAAAAATGATTTCATAGTTCATATGTTTTTGTTATTGATAAATACAGTACTAAGTTTTCATATCATAAAAGAAAAAGATATCATAGGCTTGGCCTCTCATGTCCTTTGAAGATTTGGTGCCTCAGGTGCATTCAAGAGCAGGATTTTGTATGTCAAATTTTGAGGACTAATTTTGTTTCTTACATATTTTATAGTTCATAAAATACAGCTCAATCCATATCCCACTTCACCATGGACTCCACTTGGCATTGACAGACTAGAACTGATCTGCTTAGCATCATATCCAACCCTGCCATTTCTTTAGCCTGGAACTGTGAACTTCCAATCCAGATACTAGAAAAAGTTGCCATAACCAGAGAATGCTAATCTTTTTTAACCAAAAAAACCAAGAAATATATATGATATTTTAAAACAACAACAAAAAAAGAAGAAGAGATATTCGTTTACAGATTACAGAACGAATCAGGTAGTTTCGTGACTGGATACGTGCCACAGCAACGCGTGAAACTCAGAAAAATTGGCACTTAGCAGTAGCTGGCTGTGGCCGAGTTTCCAGGTAATGTGCACCGACAGGGGGTGCTGTGAGATTTATTTTTTTCCAGCACTTTCTTATCTCTATTTTTCCTGATTTGTCGCTGCGTTTCTTTGCTTTTTAATCAGATGCCTCCCCCATTAGTCATTCTTCAGCAAACAGTAACATAATATACCCCAAAAAACACAACAAAACTAAGCTCTCTTTTTTCTGTGTTTTATACGCAGAGTTAAAACTTATAACTCCTAAAGAGAAGAAAAATAAAGATGTTGGCAGAGACGTATTCTTGCAGTTTATCATCAACAATAAAATTAAAAATTAATATCAGTTCAGGGATCTTGAAATTTTAGCTTTAAAATTTGTTAATGATTGCTTTTAAGCAGCGTTTAATTTATCCTAATTATTATTTAATTTGGATTAAAGGTTGAAGTCAATTTAAAAGAGATGAAGATAAAATTATAAAATTTTTGAGGACCAAAACAAAAAAATGTGTTAAAAAAATATTAAATTAATTTACTCATTTCCCGTAGGGACCAAAAATGCAATTGTTCCGAATGGATAAAAAAAAAAAAACTTAAATTTAATGTTTTAATTTATGAGAGGGCTTAGAAGACAATTCTCTCATTTAATAAAGGGGGCCAATGCCCTACCTCCCCTTATTGGATTCAAGACATTCTCACCGTCCATGATCTCGCATTCACAATTAGTGTTAAAATGCCGAAATATAAGTATTCTTTAAATTATCCCAAATTTCAAATGAAATCTAAATGTTTACACAAATTTTACCCATTATTTTTTATAATTCTAATCTGTTTCGTCTTTTTTTCCGAATAAAATTTAATTCCAATTAAAAATAAAAATTCTCTTTTTCTTAACAGTGAAACAGTTGATTTTATAATTTATAATTATAATTAATATATTTATTTTAAATATTTATTATTAATATATTAATTATGATTATAATTATTAGAATTAGAATTTATAAATTTATTTCAATCATATATTTACTTAGTAATATATAAATTCTAATAAAAATAAGAATTTATTATAATTTTATGGAAATTAAAACTAAAATATATTAAAGGAATTAAACTTCTAGAAATAAATCTATAATAAGTACAATTTAGTAATATGTATTTCTAAATAATATTACATTCCATTAACCAATCATCAAAATTCTACTTTCTCACCAAATAAACCACGTATGATATGATATATCCTACATTCCATAACTAATTCAACATTCCTATAATCTTATTCTCAAATATAATCTTGCATTCCTTTAACGAATGCATCCTTACAATATTTTGAGTGTTGATATCCATTGTACTTGTAAAAATTTTCCTTTTGGCATTGAATTACCTATAATAATAATAATGTTAAATTTTAATAATGATCTCTATATTTAACAATATGTGTGAATTTAATTTCTTTACTTTTCGAATCACTAATATATTCAGTTTTTTAGTTAATCTTTTTCCATTATCTCTATTTAAAAAATAAAGTATAATCAAATAGCTCTTAATCTTTGTCATTTTTGTTAATTTAGCCCCTATTTTTAAAATTTTTATTTTTTTTATCGGATAAGTCACATTTCTTATTTAATTCTACTTAGATATGGTCGAAAACAATCTCATGGTTGTTAGCCTTTCTTTTCTTGTTCTTTCTTAATCCAACTATTTTCTAATTGTTTAAAGCATCATTTTCAAAATTCAAAAAAATTAATCAAATTTATTTATTAAATTCTCTTAGCCCCCCCCCCCCCCAAACAAAAAAAAGAAAAGAAAAAAAAACTTTCGCCATAATAAAATGGAAGAGAAAAGAAAAAGAGAAAAAGCATTCGATCAACTAATGCATTTGCCCTTAGAATTGAAGAGAAAAAAAAAAAAAAACTCAGAATTTGGCCCCTCCCCACACATCCAGAAGCAATAAAGAGTGTGATGAATTCTGAAAAGCCAAAACATGTTTTCAGGGTGAAATCAGTGTAAGTAAGAGGACAGCCACCGCAAACAATAAAAACAAACTTCCAACCACCAAAACTCCAAGACACTTCAAAAATTTTAAAGCTTTATTTATTTATTTTGGAAATCAAAGTGGTTATTTGTTGGAGAACTATTTTTATGTTTTTTTTAGAAGATGATTGGGTTTCATCTTGAAGAAGAGGATGATGGATTTAAACTTGTAGATCTAAGAAAAATAGGAATTTTTTTGTTAACAAGAATTTTAAACTAAGTGGATATACTTTATTCCGTATATATAATTTTTTAATTAATTTTATATTTTTATGTTTCTAATATTTTTATTTATTTTTAAATTTATATATATATTTAGATTTTATATAAATTTTATAATTTAATTTTTTTATTTGTAATATGGTATAATCTTAAAGTTCCTCTTATCTCATTTAGCATAGTTTCTTATCCCATGAAAATTTGTGAAATATAGGTTTTTTCTAAATGCATAAAAGTTATAAAAATTGAGAACTAATTTTATGATTATACTTAATTTTTTAATGAAAATAACGAAAAAATTAATGATATAATTAAAAATGAACAAAGTAAAGAAATTAATTTTAAATAAATAAAAATAAAGAGACTAAATGGACTATAATATTAATAACAATAATAAATAGGAGGTTTTTGTTATAAATAATAATATGGAAAAGAAAAGCTGGATATTAATGTGCAATCTGGTTGCTGCAGAGGAGTTGTCATACGGGGGTTACGTATGAGAATCACATGGTACAAAGTGGTTCCCATAAATCTGATGATTCGATCCACTCAACGATGTTGACTTCCCCATTCCCATTCCCATTCCAACGCTTTCTCTTTACGTGTCCTCTAAACTGATTAAAATTGCTAAACTAATCTCCAATAAAAATGTGTTTTGAGACTTCCTCTTAAACATGTTCTTTTTTGTTTTTTTAAATAATGGCTTGTGACATATGCAGCTTGATATAGGTACACGTTATGAAGCATTAATATACATTCAAATCCTAGGCAAGTGTGCTACAAAGTTTTGGCATTTTCTTTGTGAAAAAAAAATAGAATAAAAATAAATAAAATAAAGAACACACAAATTTTACGTGGAAACCCTTTCGGGAAAAAAACCACGGGCAGAGGAGAAGAAAATTCACTATGTCGAAAAATTTGTATCAATACAAGAGGAATAGACTATGTCTATTTATAGGCTTGTAAAGCCATATTCTAGTAGGATTGAAACACCCTATCCTAATCAATATAAAATAGATGAAGTTTAATAAGGTTTAAAAAACCTTATTCTAAAATAAAATAAAAGAAATCTAGTTCTATATGGATTTTACTTTTATTTTATTTTCCATCATATTCTATAAGAATTTGGGTCACTTAATTCTAACAATCTCCACCTTGACACAAATTCTCAATGAACAAGTTCTTCATTGCGAACTTTCAATAAACAAGTTCTCCACCTCTTCCATAAAACCCCTTAAGGGTTTAACTCAACAATGAACACCAACCAAGTCTAAGCAATGCTCAAACTTGGTTTTAGGAAGTGACTTAGTCATCATATCTGCAGGATTTTCATGAGTACTAATTTTGCTCACAACAATATCACCACGAGCAATAATATCACGAACAAAATGATACCGAACATCAATGTGTTTTATTCTCTCATGAAACATTTGATCTTTTGTAAGAAATATAGCACTGATCATCACAAAATATCATCTTTGATTTGAAGGCCTTCATTGAGTTCACTAAATAGTCCCTTCAACCAAATAGCTTCTTTGCAAGCCTCGAATCGCCATGTACTCACTTTCAGCAGACACAAGCGATCGTAGTTTGCAAAATGGCTTTCCAACTAATTGCACAACCTCCGATTGTAAAGACGTAACTCGTGAGAGATCTTCTTCTATCAAGGTCTCCAAAGAAAATCAAAGATCAACATACCCTATGACTCCATCTTTAGTTCTTCCAAACTGTAAGCAAACATCGCATAGTGCCTCGTAAGTATCTTAAAATCCACCGAATCGCTTTCCAATGTTCTTTACCGGGATTTGCCATGTATCTCGCTAACTACACCGATCGCATATGATAAATCGACGTGAACAAACCATAGCATACATCGAGATCCCATCGCACTAGAGTATGGAACATGTGACATGTACTCAATCTCATCATCCGATTGTGGAGACAAAATCGATGAAAGTCCTAAATGGTCATAAAGGAGTACTAACAAAGCTTAGCACTCTGCATATTGAACTCGCAAAGAACTTTCTCAATGTACCCTTCTTCGACTTAGGTACAATTTACTTGATTTTCTATCTCTGAGAATCTCCATACCAAGTATCTTCTTTGTCGGTCCTAAATCTTTCATCTCAAATTCTTTACTTAGTTGGGCTTTGACCTTTCTTATCTCTTCTTTATCTTTTGTCGCTATCAACATGTCATCAACATAAAGAAGTAGATACACAAAAGAACCATCACTATTTTTCTTAAAGTAAACACAACTGTCAAAACTACTTCTTTTGAAATCATGAGAAGTCATAAAGGAATCAAACCTCTTGTACCACTTTGTCTTGGTGATCAAGTTTCAAACCGTAAAGGGACTTTTTCAAAGAAGCAAACATAGTTCTCTTTTTCTCAAATCAGAAAACCTTCGGTTATTGCATGTAAATATCCTCATCAAGCTCTCCATGCAAAAATGTAGTTTTTACATCTAACTCGCTCAAGCTCCAAATCATGCATGGCCATAATACCAAGCAAAGCTCGAATCGAACTATGCTTAACAACCGGGAGAACACATTCATGAAGTCCACTCCTGGAATTTGATCAGAACCCTTTGCAACAAGCCTTGCTTTATATCCGGGTTCTTCAACTCCTGAGTCCCTTCTTTCTTTTTAAATACCCATTTACAACGAAACAATGCCTTTTACCTTTAGGAAGTTTCACAAGGTCCCATGTTCTGCTTTTTGTGGAGTGATTCCATCTCTTCTTGCATAGCAAACATCCACTTTTCTCGAGCCTTCACAGTAATCGCCTCTGTAATAATTAGATGGCTCTTGATTCGCATCTATATCTTCACCACATTCAAAGCATAAGCAACTAGATCACCCTCGAAAGATATTTCTTTGGAGGTTTAATTTCTCTTCTAGTTCTGTTTTTGGCGATAGAGTATTGTGGTGAAGAAGCAACTCTATTCTCAATTTTTGTACTTGGCTTGAGGAGTTGACTCTGTATTAACTGATGCTCTACTTGTTTTTGATTTTCTTTATTGGAAGAGTCTTTAAGAGATAAGTTAGGTAGCATAGCGGTTTCATCAAAACAACATCTCTACTAATCACAACTTTTCTATTTTCAGACACCATAACTTATACCCTTTTACACCACTTTATAACCAAGAAAAACACATTTAATGGATCTCGGTTCCAATTTTCCATTATCAACATGAGCATATGCAGGACACCCAAAGATCTTTAAATCGTAATAATTAGCAGATTACGGACCATACCTCTTGTGGAGTCTTTTTCTCAATGGCAACGGATGGAGATCGGTTGATCAAAAAACATGCGAGACGCCGCTTACGCCCAAAATGACTTCGTAAGTTGGCATTTGACAACATACATCGAACCTTCTCCATGATCGTTCGTTCATTCGCTCGCAACGCCGCTTTGTTGTGGAGTATGACGAATCGTCGTGTGTCTTATGATTCCTTCCGACTTGCACAATCTATTAAACTCATCGAGCGTAACTCTAAGCCATTGTCTGCATGCGGAAGTATTTTATCTGCTTTTTCCGTCTGCTTTTTCAATCATAATTTTCCAAGACTTAAATGCGGAAAACACATCACTTTTCTCGCTTCGGAAGAACGCCCAAACTTTTCGGAAAAATCATCAATAAAGGTTAGCATATAATTAGCTCCACCTCTGGAAGGCACTCTAGATGGCCCCACAGTCGAATGTATATACTCCAATGTTCCCTTCGTGTTATGGATTCTTCTAGTGAATCGAACTCTCTTTTGTTTTCCAAAAACACAGTGCTCACAGTAAATTCAGTTTGCAAATTCCTTGCCCATTAAGAAGTCCTCTTTTGCTCAATTCTCGCCATGCCATTCTCACTCATATGCCCTAGGCGCATATGCCAAAGTTTAGTAATATCATCATCGACAAGGACGAGGAAGCGATAGTCGCATCACCATAATGATAGAACCACCGCAAAAACATATAACTTGGCAATCTTTCTCTGTCCTTTCATCACAACAAGGGACCCTTTGGAAATCTTTAAAACCCCACTTTCGGTTGTATATCTGCACCCTTTTGAATCAAGAGTACTCAACGAAATTAAATTTCTTTTCAATTACGGAACATGCCGACGTCACTAAGTGTTCGACAACTCCATCAAACATCTTAACTTTAATTGTTCCAACACTGCGATTTTACACGGAGTATTATTTCCCATCAAAACAACACCTTCGATAATCAAGTTTAGTAAGTTGTAAACCAATCCCGATTGGGACTCATATGGAATGTGCAGCTGAATCAAGTATCCACTCGCTTTACTTTAGAATCATTGACAAAAGCGACTAGAAGTTCACCATCATTGTAGTCTTCTACAACATCGCCTTCACCGGAATTTTCTCGTTGTTTTCCTTTTGATTCGCACCTCCTTTTAATCTTATTTTTTGTAGCTTATAGCACTCAGATTTAATGTGCCCTTTCTTCTTGCGTAAGTTACAAGTTTTACCTCTGTTTGAAGACTTGATCTACCCTTAGATTTACCACGAGGATTCCGTTCTGTGTCCTACCACGATCATTATCGACATTCCGATCTTGTCTCCCACGAACAATGAGACCCTCTCCCCGAGTCGGGTTTAACCACAAGATGCTTCATCTTATCATACGAGGTTAAAGAATCATAAACCTCATCAACTGTTAGAGACTCACGGCTATATAAAATCATGTCTCTAAAGGTTGAATAAGACGGGGCAACGAACAAAGTAGAATCAACCCTAGATCTTCCTTATCATACCGAACCTCCATGGCTTCCAAGTTTGAGAGAATTTCTTTAAACAACTCATTAAGTGTTCGTGTACAGACGCACCTTCCTCCAAACGATGAGCATAAAGACGCCGCTTTCATATGCAACTTGCTTGTTAGAGTTTTCGACATACATATTTGTTCTAGCCTCTTCCATAATGCAATGCAATTTTCTCTTTCATCACATCTTGCAAAATTTCGTTGGACAAATGCAGATGTAATTGTGTTAATGCCTTTCGATCCTTACGCTTTTTCTCTTCATCTGTTAATGTCGAAGGCATCTTATCTATCCCTAGCGGGCATCCTCCAGATCCATCCGCATGCAAGAATCGCTTGCATCTTAATTTGCCACAACGCAAATCTAGTGTTGCGATCCAACAGCGGAATTTCATATTTCAAAGACGCCATTACCGTGATCGAGATGAATAACCCTGAAGCTCAGATACCAATTTGTGAAAAAAAAATAGAATAAAAATAAATAAAATAAAGAACACACAAATTTTACGTGGAAACCCTTTCGGGAAAAAAACCACGGGCAGAGGAGAAGAAAATTCACTATGTCGAAAAATTTGTATCAATACAAGAGGAATAGACTATGTCTATTTATAGGCTTGTAAAGCCATATTCTAGTAGGATTGAAACACCCTATCCTAATCAATATAAAATAGATGAAGTTTAATAAGGTTTAAAAAACCTTATTCTAAAATAAAATAAAAGAAATCTAGTTCTATATGGATTTTACTTTTATTTTATTTTCCATCATATTCTATAAGAATTTGGGTCACTTAATTCTAACATTCTTTTTTTAAATTAAAAAACAGATGCCTCCATTATAAAAATTACTCATCAAAATGGATGCATCCAAATGATTATTAAATAAATTGTCATTACAAAGCCAAAGACCAATACAAGTTGGCGGATCGTGGCACTATGTCAATACATTCTCATCACTTAATGCGCAAGTCCCTTCCAATATCAACATTCAATTTGCACCACCCAACTGATGGTTTAATCCATCTAGGAACCATTATATACGAATTAAAATTTAGCAATGGCAGCTTAGAAGCTGCAAGAAAAATCTTACATCAATCTGTAACAAAGCTTAAATATGGGACAACATTAGAATGGTGATATTGATTTCGAATGTACTATACCCGCCGACACAAAATTAAATATATGCAGGGAACAAGGTAGCAGTAGCATGGAACACAATACTGGACAAGAGGCAGGCTGCAAGTGAGCAAAAAAAATCATGGTCACCATGAAGAAATAAATCTCGTACGCAATAACGGTGCCAAAAAATATGGAGATCATATTCCACATCCTTCAAGCTGAATTCCACCACGGTTAAAGAGATTATAATGAGCAAGCAACAAATAATTAAATAATCTCCGACCAAAAATTAGGAGGCGGTATTAAAGGGACTCTTGGTGACATTAAACACCTCCTATTTGATTTTAAAAAAACTCTTTAGCCCTAAACTTTTTTTATTAGTTACTCCATTGACTCTCTGTTGTTTTTCCTTGTTTCTTCAAGAAGTTCAAACACTCTTGTTATCGATGGCCATAGTAAAACGGGCTGCAAAAAAAAAAAACTTAAAAAAAAATAAGGGAGTTCCTCCACTCCCATGGAGATATCTAAGAATGAAACAACTACCTTGGAGACCAACAAAACTGTGAAAGAAAGTCTTCCATCGATCGATCAAGATGCCCAGGATGAGCAGATTGATCGTTTGATCGACTCCATAACAGAACAAGATATTGAAACATCAAGTGAAAAACAACCTAGAGATGAACTTTATGAGACACTTATTTGAACAAATGATCAAATAGAGGAAAAAGATAAAGATGAAGAAGAATCTTCCTCCAAGGATCCTGAGGAAGAAAAAGATGAAGAAATAGAGAAAGATAAGTAAGACTCAGTGGGAAACACGGGGGAAGAATTTGATGAAGAGAAGCTGTATGATAAAAGGTCTAGTTAAGTTAACTGATCCCACATGTTTTCAAACAGAAAGTGGGACAAAGCAGGGAATAAGAGAAGGAGATGAAAAACAAACTGAATTTGACTTACCAGCAAGCTTTCATACTTATGCTGCTAGCGAGACATTGGCTGAACCGGGAGTAAAAGATAAAGGAAAACAACCAATGGAAGATTACACAGGCCTATCACTCGAACCAAGTGAAAAAATAGAGACACGACCAAGGCATGACCACGATTATGTCAAGGTAAAGCCTTGTGATTTTCTGAACAATGAAGCTAAGAAAAGGTGGAAATTTGTGTCAAAGAGAAACCTTGATGTTTAACATGTGATAGATAGTGAATAGTTTGAAAGATATGGTTTGCTTCGCTTGCTTGGTTCCACACATCTTTTGAAAATTGTCACGTTTGCAAAGCCTTTGTTGCTGATATTGTCCAAGAATTCTACTGCAATTTGATAGAGTATTGTAGATAACAAGTCTAAGCATTATATGCAAGTATACTTGAGGGGCATGAGTTCAATTTTAATACAAATGTTATTAATGCCTTACTTGGTCATCCTATAGTACTGAAGGAAAGTACACCAGGAAATATGACAAAATTGCCTCAGTCATTACAGGTGGAGTGACGAAAAGTTGGCTTACATAACATAAATTTAAACATTGTCTTCTTTTTCCTTTCCCAATATTACAAAAATAAAAAATACAGATTTTTACAATACAATTTATTACTTTGTTCACATATATCATTTATACCACTTTGGTATACAAATTCTTCTGATTAAACAGTTGATATTTATCCTCTCATACATTGCTTTTGTAACTAGAAAGGTCCAAGTTATTTCATATTAGTACACGCCAATGGACATCGTAAACAAAAACCATAAAATTGGTGTTCATTTCAAACAAGGAGAGTAGTTAAGTTCTATTGAATTGCAAACCTAGACAAAGTCATAACAATATAAATACTTAATATGCAACATTTCAAAGCATTTCTAATTGTGAAGAAATAGAGGAAGGGTTTTCTAATATCATACTTGATTTCTTAGGAGAGACCGCCATATAATCTTTGATAAGAGGCTTAATCTTTTCAACTGTGATAATAATTCCCCAGAACATGAGACGGTATAAAACCACCATGCCAAACAAGATTGCAAGATCAATCCATTTAGAGTATCCCATTTCAACTTGCCAAAAGCTTCTCAAGACTTCATCACCAGTAATGGTGGGAGGTCCCCCAACTTGATTGCTAGGGAAACTTAATCCTTCAAATTCATTCTTGTAGAATCCTTGATTCGCATACTTGTGAAATGCGATGTAGTACATGGGGTACCTCCAGAATGGTTTAGGGAGGTCGTCAGGCAACCGAAAGAAACCGCCATTTAAAATCATTATCCCTTGAATACCAGCTCCTGTAATGATTCCCATGAGATAATTCGGCACAACGCTTGCAACAGTCATCATTATGCTCTCGACCAGCATCGTGCTAGTGAAGAGCAATATGACAAAGTAGATAAAGTGATCAAAACTCTTTTGAAGTCCAACCAGGTAATAGGCTAGTGCTCCTGGGATTAAAGAGATAACACATAAGTAAGGAATGGATGAAATTGTGTTTCCAATGACAAATGCTCCAACCCCATAATGTCCATTTAGTCTTTCTCGGCCAAAGATCTGATTTTGGTGAAGAGGGGAAAAATGTCAAAAACTAATAAACCATGCACGTAAATGTCTAAATGGTGAAGACATTGAAAAAAAAGTAGTACCTTCATGTCTTCAACAAAAGAAGGGAATCCTCCTATCGCCATGAAAGTCAAGAATGCCGCAACAAACATGAGCATGGATCCTCTAGCCTGAAAATCCCAAGTTTTGGTAATTCGATCGTTTACATTATCTTTTCTAAATAATGGAATAGTTTATAATATGTCATCAAGTTACCTGAATTGAGCCGTAGGTTAAGCCAATATCATGGAATATAGTCCCAACACATAAACATAATGCAATGTAGATTGCAAAGCGAAGCCAGTAGTAGCCTAAATCACGATACATATTAATAAAAGATCTTTTTGTAAGAACAATGCTTTGGGTAATAAAGCTGGCTTGACTTCCCTTCTTCTCTAGAGGCCCTCTTTTCTGCAAGTAAAGAACCCATACAAGTTAAGAGTAATAGGCTTTTTTGGGTTAAAGTCTCTTTAAGACTAAAGTTTAAAACAAGCATACTTGTTGGGATATCTTTAATACGTTATGCTGAACTTGCTTGCATATCTCTGATGACTTGTAAGACTTAACAATTGCGTCAATGATTTCCTCTGTGCTATTGCTACCTATTCCTTGCTCTATGTCCTAATCAACACCAATAATTCAGAAATTGCTAATTAACTTATCAGTTGCATAGTTTATACTTTGAGTGAAAAGTATCAGATACTTACTTCATCAAAGTCTTTGTTGATTGTTCTAAGATAGTGATCTGATGGGTTCCTTAAAGTTGGACATGGGAAGCCATTTGTAGCAAAAAGCTAGAAACAAGTTTAGTTTTCAACAGAAAAAAAATCATCAACCAGTCATAATTAGTTGCCAATTTGGACGAATATTTGAAAGATAGATATATGTATACCATCTCTGCCATTGAAACAGGACCAAAATAGACTGTTTTGCCATAGGAAAGTAGGCAAAGATTATGGAAGAGCTCAAAAACTTCACTACTAGGTTGATGAATGGATGCGATTATAGTCCTTCCATGTTGGTGAGCTAGTTTCACAATCCGATTCATAACATGGTAGGATGCTGCACTATCTAGTCCACTAGTGGGCTCGTCAAGAAAGAGAAGCTTGGGCCATGTTAAGATCTCAATACAAATGCTGACTCTCCGCTTTTGTCCACCACTAAGTCCTTTGGTGCTCCACCCTCCGATTCTGGTGTCCATGGAATCTTGCAACCCCATTTCTCTGATTGTCATTTCAGCTCTTTCTTTTTTTTCAGATATTGACATGGAATCAGGCAGCTGAAGCTGTGCTGAGTAGAAAACAGCTTCCCTTACTGTAAGCGTTGTCATTAAAGTATCATCTTGAGTAACATAAGCCTAATATTGAACATTAAAAAAATGTTGGTTAGTGATTTTCTTAGGCATGCTTTGATGAAAGTCATAATTCCCAAGTTGTTATATGAAAATACAAATAACTCTACTATAACAAATATATGGCATGTAAACACATATAACATAAGGTTTATCAGTCAACAAATTCAATAATTACTAGTACATTATTATGAAGAATATTTTTTTTTTATAATTTATAATTTTATTTAAATTTATTATTATATGTTATTATGTAAAAGGTTAAAATTAAAAAATAATAAATTATTTACTTTCCAACCAAAATATTTTATAATTTATTTCCTTTCTTTTCTTCTATTAATTTTAATTATTCAAATAAGAAATAAATATATCATTTCTTGTCAATTGGTATCTACATTATCTTCTTATCTAAGATTAGATTTTTTAATAATAATAATAATAATAATAAACATTAGTAAAATCAAATCAGGTTTTGAAATTGTGTTAAAACCATGATGAATTAACTGTTACCAGAAATCCAACTTAAATAGGAGACATCAAGATTTTAATATTGAACAAATAACAGTCATATTTAAGTTTGAGGGATTTGGATTTAACTTAAGCTTCCTCTTTGGTAAATAATTTCCATACCGAAGTTCCAAAAGCAAGTGTTTCCTTGCGACCATTAATTAGGATATCCCCTGTTTGATGCATACGCGAACTTAGTAGCCTTCCTGCCAATCAAAGACCTTTTTTTATTATCATTTTATCATCCAACCTTACTAAAGAAGCAGTTTGCAGAATTATGTAAAAGTCCCTGCATCATGATATTAACATTAATTATTTTATAACTTTAGGAGATATGTAAACTAAAACAGGATCTAACATTTTACTTTCGGTGCACATCCATATATATATATATATATTAAATAAAATATTCTACTTACTGTATTGTTTGATATAAACAGCGACGTGTGCATCAGCCATATTCTTCATATTTAAATAATAATAAAAGATTTGACTTTTCCAATTTTATAATTTATTTGTTTTATAAAATTCTTAAGATTTAGTAATCAATAAATGTCCAGTCCATACGCGTGATATAATACCATTCCCAAATAACATATCCTTTTACTTTTAAATTTATACACACAAACAAGACTAGAGCCGTAAAATTATCATTCTACTCTTTATACTTATTTTATTTATTCAAATATGATAAAATTAGTTATTGTATAGTAAAATTTAAAATAAAATTTAATCATCTCTATTAATTAAAACTAGTGTAGAAGATAAAATTATAAGATAATTACGCATAATGTGTCACATGTACTTCATTATGACATATAATAATTAATTTTTAATAATAAAAATAAATAAATTTTTTAATAGAAAAATCATTTTTTTAATTTAAGGTATATAGACTAATTTACTTTTTTTTTAATAAAGGAGAATTTAATCTAACTCCCCTTCAAACAAATCCATATTATTTTTATAGGTAAACTACTAAAATAGTCACTTTTGTTTACCTCAGATTATATTTTAATCACTTATGTTTGAAATGTTACGTTTTAATTATTTAAGTTAACGTGTTCTAACATTTTAATCACTGAGCCATTACTTGTCGTTAAAAATGTAACGATAAGCTGACATGACACTTTAAATCATCATTTCAAACAAAAACGGTTGGTCTCTATATTTTTTCGTTTTGAGCAATTTAATTCTTTTTTATGTGCTTTTAACTTTTCTTTTCTTTTTTTCTTTATTTTCCATTATTTTATGCTTCTCCCTCTCTTTTCCATCTCTTTTAACGTAGTTTTTCTATATTTTCCATTTGTTAAAACTTTTTTTTATGTTTATGAAAAAAGAAAAGGCGAAATCTGAAACCAAAATAGAACTTGCTTCGTATATTCTCACCCCACAATTATAAACCCTCATCATCCATCATTGCTTTAAAGAACCAATTTGGATCTCTCAATGACCTAGTCCACAAGCTCGCCTCACTCAAAGACCTCACCTGTTGTGACTTATGGCAGTCCACCCTCAACAAAGTTTCCCGAGCCCATTCCCTTAACCTCCTAACTAATCCCCACGACCATCTTATCTATCTTACTTATAATATACTCACCCTTTCGAAACTACGTTATTTCATAGATTCTTCAAACGAGCTTTACACTCTCAATGACTAAAATAACCACTATACAAAACTTACCCTCAACTTTACCCAAACCAATTTGGTTCTATGCTCCCTTTCTCTCTTCAATTCATCCATGCTCGATTTTCAATCAAGGTTGCTTAGGAATACCCAAGAAGATTTAGATCAATTTTATCGTTTATTTAATTTTATTTATCAGAAAATAAAATAAAAGAAAATGAATAATCTACACACTCTGTAAAATTTGGAAACGGGAAAATTTGTTTTGAATATAAAGAATTCAATTTATATTTTGATTTGATTAAGGATATGATTTTTTATATTGATTAGTTAGATCTAATTTTACTATCAAAATTAGGTTAAAATTAGGTTATATTCAAATTGAGATTTGACTAAGAATGATTGATATTCAATTTCGAGTCAAATTCAATTTAGGAATCATGTGAAAGGAAAAAAGATTTAGTTTATTTGGTAGGCAAATATTATATTTCTGCAATGAAGAATATGAGAAAACACAAAAATAAAAGAAAAAAATAAAAGAAATTAAATTGTTAAAAAAAAGGGTATAAGGATTAGTTTTAACAAAAAAAAAACTACTTTAAAAGAAATGAAGAAGGGAGGAGGAGAGAGAGAGAAAGAGAAGAGAATTAAAATTAATGAAAAAAAAAAGAAAAGTTCAAAGAATAAAAAAAGAAAAAATAAATTGCTTAAAATAAAAAAATATAGGGACTAGTTGTATAATTTAATTTAAAATTTTTGTTTGAAATGATGATTTAATTTGTCATATATATTTACCGTTACACCAATAACGACAATTAATGTTTAGTGACTAAAATATTATAACATAATGAGATAAATAATTAAAACGTAATTTTTTAAATATAAATAAATAAAATATAACTTGAGATAAATAAATATGACTATTTTAATAGTTTAATCTATTTTTACCGGTATATCATATCTCAATCTGTTTTAATTTTAGAGAGGTGACCGATCCCATCAACAATTTCCATTGGCTAGTGGCTATGGTAAAGCGGTTCTGACACAAACTTTTTGTAGGTTTACTATTATCTTCAACCAGAAGTTGTGAAAAACTAGTCAAAGTGAGGGACGTTCCGATTTTCGGAAAATGAAATAGAAAAGGGAAGCAAAGATGTAAAGATAAAAATTTGACCTGCCAGTGTATCAAGAAGGGTTGACTTGCCACAACCTGAAGGTCCCATGATGGCTAACACCTTCCCTGGCTCAGCATATCCTGTGAGCCCTTGTAAGATCGCCCTGCTTCCCTTCGTGCCCCCAGAAACAGTCACCCAAAGATCAGTCCATGTCAAGAAAACGCCATCACCTGCTTCCGTCTCAATCCTGAAAGACGCCACTTCATTGTAGGAACCGACTTGTCCAGAAACCATGCTTTGAATCTCCAAGTTGTCATTCTCAGCTGCTTCAGGGTGATGGTTTTGAGATGACATGCTGAATACTGGACTAAGTTAATGAATGAGAAGAGATTGAGTGAAGCTACTGCCCATCGTTAATTATTAACCATTCTTTTTATTGTGGTGATGGTGGTGTATTTATGTTTACGTATACGTGAAGATGCAAGACTTTCCAACTAAAGAATAATTTTTGGAAAATATTATATACACTGCTAGTAGCAGACAAATGTTGGAATTGGTGATTTTAGGTTAAAAGTATGCAGGAATCCCTATCGAGAAGCAAATTTTTATTGTTTTTAAATTAATAGAAATATTTAAATCTCTGCAAAGTTTGAAACGTTAAACGTATTATAATGATTAGGTGAATTTGTAAGTTCTGCAAGTTTGAAACGTTAAGCAATAAGCATATTATATTGATGCGATGAAATTGTAAGTTGTAGAAGTTTGAATTTTGAGAGGGCATAGATTAAATTGGTCGGATGAGAAAAAGGTTACACGTGGATAAAATCACCCCAAAATCTTTTCTTTTTGCTGTTGAGGGCTGTGTCCCAATCGGATTTAACTACGGTATTAATACATTTTATATTTTGTTAAATACCATTTAATTTAAAATGTGAGTTTAGATTGGTCCATTTATTTTTTATTTTAAAAATCTATGTTTATATTTATATTTTTTATAAAATAAAAGAAAAGAAAGTAAAGAAAAAAGAGAATGAAAAAACAAATAGAAAACGTATTTTATTGATTAATCAGAATATTTATAAAATTTTTCCAAAGTCTTTATTTATAAGCATAAAAAGTATAAATAAAGTAGCGATTTACTTCTAATGACTATTAGAATTTAAAGTACATCAAAACTTATCTTGAAATTGATGGACATCCACTTAATAATATATTTATGTAACATCCCGATTTTGGGCTTTATCGGAATAGTGGTTTCAAGACCACAAATTCGAAGTAGAAATAATTATTTTATGAATGTATTGAGGTCTATGATATGTTTGCATGATTGTATGAAAGTTTCGCTAAGAAATTTTGTTGATAGAGTGTCCAATTTGATTTTTAGGATTAAATTGCAAAAGTTGCAAAATATGTTATTCTAGAAGCTTTAAGCATGAAATAGCTATGGATTATTAATTAGAGGTCCTTAAATAGCAATTTGACCAATTTCTATTTTTATGGACAAAAATGGGCATGAATAAGTAAAAATTAAAAGTTTAGTAAAAAGGGCATTTTGGTATTTAGTAATTAAAAGAATAAAAAGGGAAAATCAAGTCAAAATTTGCTCATATTCTCCATGCCATAGCTGAAATTCTCAAGACATCATAGCTAGGGTTTCTTCAACTTTCAAGCTTGATAGTAAGTGCATCCTAGCCCCGTTTTTAATATTCTTTACATTTTTGAAGTTGTTATTAATCGATCTAGCCATTTCTACCATTTATTTGAGATATGCCTAGGGTTTGACCCATGAGTGACATGCATGTATTTTGATGTTTCATGGTAGATTATGAAAGTTTGATGTGTGGTAAACATCTTTTACTAAGTGACTTTTGATGAAAATACCTAAAAAGGGCTTATTTGTAAAATTTATAAAAATAGGTGGTAGAAATGTGATTTGATGAAAAATGTGGGCTGGTATAAGCATGATATAGGCTCGGCTAGGCTTGGGTAACAAAGAAAATGAGTACATTTTATTTTACTAGCCTAAAGACTAATTTGTAAATATGTGAAAGTTTAGGGACAAAACTATAATTTTGCCAAAGTATGTTGTTTGGACTGATTTGAACAATTTGATAATTAAATGACCTAAATTTGCTATTATAGATCGAGAAAAATGGAGTCCAGACCTAGATCGTGGAAAATAAAGTTGTGGACTAAATCAAATTAGTTAGCCATATTTTGTACCGAGGTAAGTTCGTGTGTAAATAATACAACTTATATTATGTATTGAATATTTTGTTATTGCATGACTTATACAATTATCAGTATGGATTCTTTCGGCAAAGATTCGATATGGCGAAATTCTCAGTTGAACCTTAAGAATAGTTAGGATACAAATGTCATGACATTAGGGTTATGAGTTTACGTGTAAGACCATATCTGGGATATGACATCATTATGAGATTTTGTGTAGTACCATGTCTGGGACATGGCATCAATATGAGAATCGTGTAAAACCATAGCTGGGCTATTGGTATCGATATAAGATCCCATGTAAGACCATATTTGGGATATGACATTGGTATGATTCTATGTGTATGTAATTCCCGAGTATCCTTTAGTATTCCAAGTGGTTCAACGGGTAATTTAAAGATTATGTCAAAGATGTGAAAAGTTATGATTATGTTATGAAGTGGTACGGGTGTGTACGCAAAACTCATGAGAAATGATCTCTGTTTAAGATGCACTGTTGGTAAGGATGCAAATGAGTAAGATATGTCTATGATCATTTGATGATTTTGTGCTAATTTACATTATGTTATGTGTATGTTATTGTATGTTTAAAGTTTATTATTATTTACATGCTAACTTACTAAGCTTAAAGCTTACCCCATTCCTTTTCATTTCTTATAGTGTCATCAAGCCAGCTTGGGGATCGAAGACGGTCGCAGATCCACTCACACTATCAAATTATCGTTTTGGGTACTTATTATTACATTATTTTGAGTTATGACATGTATAGGGACTTGGTCTTTTTGTGATATGTGTCATTATTAATTTGGCCAAATGTGTTGACTTATAATGGTATTTGATTCATTTTGTAAATGGCCATTTGGTATTGGCTAATATTGGTTAAGTATTTATACATATAGTGATGCCTTTCATGGATCGATTTATTGCATGGTTTTGTGATGATAATTATGAAATGTTGTATGTGGTAGAAAATAACAAGTAATTGATGTGTGGATGTCTTGGTTGTGACTGAATTGGTTGTGTATATATGCTTGGATTGGTATTGTTTGATGTTAAGTAGGTTGGTACAAGTAAGGGTGGCAAAAAGGCTTGGTAAATAGCCTTACTTTTGTCCATACGGGTAGACACTGTGACACACGGCTTGCCCATTGGGTATGTGATCCGGCCGTGTGTCCCCTGCATTTTTGAATTTTAGCTTCGAATTGGCCACAGGGGTAGAAATACGACCGTGTGTCTCAGCTGTGTGCCTAGGGCATGTAAGTCTGCACCTATTTTAGGAAAAAAAATTATGAAAATTAAATCGGGCACACGGGTGTGTGACTTGGTTGTGTGGCCTTAATTTGTTGATGACATCATAAACAGAGAGTTACACAGGTTAGGGACATGGGCGTGTGTGACCACACGGCCTACCCACATGGGAGTGTCCCAAGCCACACGGGCGTGTGACCCTTGTTTTTATGAAAAATTTTCTAAGTGTTTGGAAAATTTCCAAAGTTCTCGGTTTAGTCTTGAACCGCTTCTAATGTATGTTTTGGGCCTCGTAAGATTGTCTAAGGGATGATACATGTAACACCCCACACCCGAGTCCTACACCAGGATGAGATACGAGGCGTTACCTCACTTAAACACATGCATTCTAACGTTTCTGGGTCATCAGGACTTGATCAAATTTAAAACTTTTTCAAACTTTGGCTAAACTCTTTAACATGGGCCTATGGGGCCTCAAATGTGTATTGGAAACCATACGGGACCAGCTTGGGTCCTTAACCAACTTTAGAAAAATAACCCTTGAAAACAGGGCACACGCCTGTGTGGAAGGGCAACACGCCCATGTGGTCCTTATGACATGGCCGTGCTGATGGGCCGTGTGACACACATGACCTAAGCACTTAGGGACACACCCGTGTTCTATGCCCGTGTGAATTAATTCTAAATTCACACCTACAGGGGTTTTCACACGGCCTGACACACGCCCGTGTCTATGGCCCGTGTCCTTCACACCGCCATGACACGACCGTGTCTAAAAATTGACATTCTGTTTCTGACGTCAGCAACAATTTAGGGCACACAGCCAAGGCACACGCCCATAGCCAGAGGCCGTGTCCTCCACACAGTTGAGACACACGACTGTGTCTTTGCCCATGTGTTTACTACCATGCATACTGGCTTGAAATTTTTACGTGCAGGGGACACACGGTCGGATCACACGCCTATGGGGCTGGCCGTATGTCACACACGCCTGTGTGTCTACCCGTGTGGATAATATAAGGTTATCTACCAAGCCTTTTTGCCACCCTGAAACACAAATTTAACACCAACCAACCTATCAAGTCTAACTTAATATGATTTTTCAATCAAACAATCATAGCTATGGCCTATGTACATTTCATGTATTCAACCATGTCCATAATTTCACATTCATGAAAGACTATTTCGCATTCATATAATGATTTTTAATATTAGCCATTTTTCATGGCCTTATACAAAATAAATCAAGCATTAGATTAAGCCAACACATTTAGCCAATTGACAATGACACAAAACTCAAAAGTTAAGATCCTATACATGCCATAATCAAACTAAAAGATCTAACTATACCAAGTGCTTTGATAGATAGTATGATCGATGCCTCCGAAGTCTGTTGATCCACAAGCTAATTAGGCGGCACTATAAGAAAATGGAAAGAAACGGGGTAAGCATAAAGCTTAGTAAGTTGCATGGAAATAAACAACAACTACTTATCATAAGGCAATATGCTCATAACATTTCATAGCTTATTCATGAACACCGTAAGTAGACGTAAATACAACTTCCTCATTACCATCCAACACAACTTGTATTTCATAAATTGAGCCCATATCTCATACATTTCAATTAGATACCTATACCACTCATCACATGATCGTAACTTTTCTCATTTCGATATAGATCATAAACCTTTTGTTGAACCATTTGAAATACTACTGGATATTCGATGGCCCTAACATGGGTTAAGATGCTGACGCCATGTCCCAAACATGTCTTACATTGGCTTTCATATAGTGAGGCCGATGCCATGTCTCAGATAGGTCTTACACTGGCTCTCATCTATCGGTGTCGATGTCGTGTCCCAGACAGGTCTTACACTGACACATAATAAGCTGATGTCATGTCCCAGATAGGTCTTACACTAGCTTGTGTATCGCGAGGCCAATGCATGTCCTAGACATGTCTTACACTGGCTCTCATGCTGTGGCTGATGCATGTCCCAGACATGTCTTACACTAGCACACATATCACCCCTTATCACGGTACAAATATCCAAGTCTATTCCAAATGTTCAACGAAAGTCTTTACTATGTAAATTTCTCAACATGTATTATCATATTCAAAATCAAGACAATTTATACCATATCAACTCAATTACACATCATAAAGATATATTTGCATTATTATCATAGAACTTACCTCAGATTACAAAATGTAGGCAACTAGTCGATTTTAGTCTAGTTGCTTGGTTTTCCCCCGATTTAGGTTCGAATTTTGTAATTCTTGATCTATAATGATAAAAATTCACAAATTTAGTAATTTTATTAATCTAGGTACTCAATAATTCATAATTGGGCAAAATGACCATTTTGCCCCTAGACTTTCACAAATGACCATTTTACCCCTAAGTCCAAAAATCGATTTTTATCACATTTTCTCACTAACCAAGCCTAGTTGATTTCTTTTTGTACTAGAAGCAGCCCACAGTTCTCGTTATTTCACACATTTATCACCTATTTTACAACTCATGCAAAAATGGTCCTTAATTAGGGTTTTCATGAAAACTACTTCACAAAAGTTGTTTATTACACTATCATAACTCATTTTATTCCCTAAAATTTTAGGAAAACAACACGAACACACTCATGGTAAAACTCTAGACTTTCAACCATTTTGCAAAATAGTCCCCTCATTTGAAAGCTCATGTTACAATGGTTCTAAAAGTACAAAAATCATCAAGAAGACCATCAAGACCACTTACTTGTAGAGAGATTAAGTGGCTAAAATTTTCAAGCTTCAAAACACTCTTATGGATGATATTTTCGGTCAAGAAGAAGATGGGAAATGGATGATATCATCCTATGTTTATTTTATTTTCTTTTTAGTCCAATAAGTCACCAACTTCACCTAACATTTGACTAAGTTAAAATCCTTGTCTCATGGCCAGCCAAGCATTATTTTGGGGCCTAATTTCACTTTAAAGACCCTTAATTTATGATACATGGCAATTTAACTCCCTTAACTATCAAATTAAGACTTTTGTACTTTATGCGATTTAGTCATTTTTTCGCAATTAAGCTCTCAAACGCTAAAATTAATTCACCAAATTTTTCATGCACTATAATAAACATGTTATAAGTATAAAATAATAATAAAATACTTTCTCTAACTTCAGATATGTGGTCCCAAAACCACTGTTCTGACTATGCCCAAAATCGGGCTGTTGCAATACAAATGTTTTGAAAAGTTTTAATTTGGATGGGAATTTATGTCTCAGTTCTGCATGATTGCTTGTGTATAAGTCCAGTACTGCCTCACACCCTATTCCAGTGTCAAGTACGAGTAAGGGGTGTTACAATTTATAACACTTCCCGTTAGATGTTTATTGGTAGATAATGTGTCACGTTAAAATTTTACTAAGATAAAAATCCTGTGGGAAAAAAATTATTAATGAAGGAAAAAGAGTACACATATCTATAATATGCATAATATGTTGCCTTATTAAAAACCTTATTAAGAAAACCCAATAGGACAAAACCTTGATTAAGGAAAAAAAAGTATAACACGTATTTACTCCCCCCATGAAAACATCACATAATATCTCATATTCTATGTATTCAGTCTTGAATATTAGCTTTTCAAATGATCATTTGAACGTATTTGCTAAGCATTTATATCAACATTATTTTGAAAGTCATGAGTGAGAGAAAATTTTGGGGGAAATATATTTTGATCTTTTCAGGAGTTTCAACAATAATCATAACAAACTTTAATCATGATCCCTCTATAAAAATACAAATAGGTGTTTTGGATAATTTTGTAATCCTCTTTTAACTACTATTGACTAAGTCAAATTTACCATATATGTTCAATTATTTCAATTCATATAAATGAATAATTTCTCGATAATTTCAATATACTTATGGAATTCTAAATCCTTCAAGGAATTTAATATAAACTTTACTATTAGTAATTCATAAAAGGTTATAACAACAACCATTAGACGCAAGTTAAATCTTTTATGAACTGTTAGTTTAATAATATATCTAAACGTTATTGTATCCACAACAAAAGAATATTATATATCTTTCCATAATCAATGCTAGGACTTAGCAAAAACTTCATATTTTATTACGTTTTGTAAAACTACTTCGTTTGCAATCTCACTGGCTTTATACCTTTAGATATTTGGGCTATTGGTCCAAAAACATCACAAATTTAATTGTACTTGAGTTACGTCTTTCTATTTTGACCAATTTATTCTATATCTATATTTCTCAATAGATTTATTTAAGATCCTCCTTTTATTTCATTATTTCAATAATAATATTGCATGCAAAACCATTGTCGACCACTTTTATTATTGGTTCGACATTTTCTCAAATTGACATAACTTATCGAGATTTCTTATTTTCACTATTTTAATCTTCAGTTTTAGGTACCTGAAACTCTCCTGGAGTTCTACTTATAGTTATGTCTTGGGTCTCTTCTGGAGCATCTGCCTTCACTATATGACTATCTAAATTTATTATTTTTTATTAGAATTTTCATTTTTGGAACTTGTAATGAGTTATTCTTGTTGAACTTCTGGTTCAAATTTCTCTCCCCCTAACTCATTACAAGTTATTATTTCTCTCCCCCTAATGTCGGGAAAACCATCAAATCAAAATAATAATCACAAATCATATCATAATTGAATCTCCAATACTTTTAAAACATATAATAATACAATGAGACTCGTAATTAATATATATTCCCAATTTTCTTTGAGGATTCACTAATCTTTCTACGTTGTGGTGGAGCGATTGAAACATATACGCATATACAAAAATTTAAAGATGAGAAATATTTAGCTCTTGGTCAAAAACCAATTGTAATTGAGAGTATTATAACTTATTGGCTTGATGTGTACAACACATAAATCAATATAATCTGATGTTGAAAGAGGAAATTTTGTTCTCATAAGTAATGGTTTAGACATTAATTAGAGGCGTTTAATTAATAATTTCTCTAAACCATTATGCACATTAATAACAAACTTTTACAAAATTTTGTCAAACTCAATCAAGAAAAGATAGATATAAACTTATCAATATTAGCAAGATGAATTGTCTTAATTTTATAATCTGAAATTAATTATTTAAACAAGCAATCTCGCAAATAACAGGTTGCAAGTTGATAACATATATGTGATTATTTTGTAGATGCATCTATTAAAACCATATAGTATCAAAACCATCCACATGGTGGATGAATGGACATTCATTTCAAAAATTCAAGATATTAAATCTTAACTTTAGCTAGTAAGTTTCTAATAAGCAATTTTCATTGAGAACAAGCAACAAATGAGAATTCTTTGAATTAAAGAAAATTTTGGTTCTTTAATGAATATTCATATGAATTTTCAATTAATTTTCATATCATATATGATCCAGGATGGTCTAACTGGTCACGCCAAGTAGTAAATGCATTTGTATCAGTAAACTTCTGATTTACTTTAACATGCGTTTCAGTTGTACTAAATTGTAACAAATTGATAGTTTTACTATCATTCCTTTTACTTTGTATCCACATATAAATACTATTATGACATTTACTACTAGAAATGTCTAAATCAATGTGAAGTCTATAATGCCACTAAGTCAATAACTATAATTTCCAAATAATTATATGCAATATTTGCTTCAGGGAATATGCCAAAATATTCAAATGCAGGACATTTGGTCTAGTGGTATGATTCTCGATTTGGATGCGAAAAGTCTCGAGCTCGATTCAAAATACTTTAAAAACCCTTTAACAAGAGTTTTGCATAATCAATTAAGTACCAAGAATGACTGCCTATGCATGTATAGAAACAAACCTATATTAAATATATCAATAAACATCACATCTCAAACATAAAAATGTGACATAAGGAAAAACTAGCATTTTTTTCATAACCATCATCATAAACATGCATGAAATTTAATTCAAAATCCAACCATTCAAGCTCATAGAACTTTTTATTTACAATTTCTCATGTCATTTCTCTAAATAATTAACAAATGGAATAATATAAAACGTATGAACTACTACTTTTAACAATTTTTTGAACTAAATCAAATCTGAATAACCATAAAATTCATGGGTTTGTTAACATCAATTTGCATACTAGATATGTTTTAATCAAATATATTATTTAATTATAAAACCTACTATAACGACATAAATAAATTAGTTAATATTCATTTTCATGAATAATAAGATGCTTAAAAAATGTATTAATAGTAAACTTTGAATCCAATCAAAATTTATTAATAGTAAACTTTGAGAGTGAATCTTATTTTCTAAGTGTACAACAAGTACATAACCAATGAATTTTCATACATAAGTTGTCTTTCTTCTTAAAGAGTTCTTGGGAATTCTTGGCATTTTCTTGCTTTATTCATTTTTCCACTTCCGGTGGTGAGAAAATTTATTACGACCATCCCTCATGACTATTATTATAGTCCAACTTACTACATCCAATGTCAAAGGTTATGTCTTTTGAATTTATAACATATTGTTACATTCTCTTCAGGGAATGGTTAAGTTTCATGATTAAAAACTTTTGTTCAATCATAAGTAAATTTTTTTTCATGATATTGCTATTGTAGAAGCACATTTGAATCATGAAAAGTTGAATAAGTTCTCTCTTGTAAGGTTCTCATAAGTAATATTTTTCCATGTAATTTTAATTGAGAACTTATTCTAAATACTGTAGAGTTATACTAAGTTTTTTCAAAAAAAAAACCTTCAACTTTAGGTGCATCCAACCATAATGAGTTTTAGATAGAATTATCATATTTTATTGCTCATAAGTAGATCTTTCACAGTAAAATATTTTGCTTTCAACCCCTTAATGAGGATGATGACAAAAGATCATAAAAATAGTCACAATCAATTCAATTTAATAACAAGAGTAATCAATAACTCAATCCTCCCCTTTTTTTTTCATCCTTTCAAAATAGATATTTATAGCAATAGTGATTCATATGAACTATAATCTTTTCTTCGTTCACAATGTCAATATGATATCCATTATAATGACTATGTTTTAAAACTAATGCATTAACCATCACAAATTTTGTGCTTTTTAGATATTGATATATTATGAACACCCCTTACCCGTATCCGACGCCGGGATAGGGTTTGAGGCGTTACCAGACTTAAACATACACAATTTCGTAAAATCGGGCCATAAAATTTCATTCATATTTTGAAACATTCAGTCACATGCACATAGTCCCTTATTTGGGTCTACGAAGCTCAAAACGTACTTTAGAAAGAGTTCGGGACTAAACCGAGAACTTTAGAAAGTTTTGGGAAAACTTAAAATTTTTTCTCATGAAACAGGGTCACACGCCCGTGTCACCAGACCGTGTCCTTTACACGATTAAGACACACGACCGTGTCTCACCCTGTGTAGTTGACTCTTAGGCTATTTCCAAGCCTTTATGTTACCCATAGCCCCTTACAACTTTATACAAGTCATAATCACAATTCATAGCAACATTTTAGTGATTAAACACCCTTTATTAAGATACATTCAATTCATAGTCATGACCACCTTGATTGGCCATAAAACATGCATTCAATACACATGACATATTACCAATCATGCATGGAAAACAAACATATTCACATCACAATTATTAAACATAACATGAATAGCTAGATTTACAAGCCATAATCAAAAGCTCAATATAGGCCAATACATTTGGCCAAATTATAATAACACATGTTATAAAACTAGGTCCCTATACATACCACGCACTTGATAATTCTAAAATATGCAACAAATTTCCAAAGGTATTGGCTTGATAATGTGATGCTGCCTTCGACAATCTCCAACCCCGAGCCGACCTGACAACATTAAAAGAAATGGAAATGAGGGAGTAAGCTTTACGCTTAGTAAGCTCGCATGAAAAATAATAAGCAATGTATTAACATGCTATGTTTCAATTTCTCTCTATTTATTCAAAGTCCAGTTAAGCTATTTTCTCGAGTCACAGTCACTAAATTATTTATATCTAGAGCTACAAAACTCCAAATTAAGATCTACTAATTTTACCAGAAACTAGACTCACATATATTTTTATTATAAAATTTTCAGAATTTTTGGTTTAGCCAATAAGTACATTTTATTCTTTAAATCACCCCTGTTTTGCTATCTGACAATTCTAACCTCTCTTCACTAAGAATTAATTATCTCATGATACAAAGCTCATATAATGTTCCCGTCTATTTCTCTTGAAAATAAACTCGTTAAGAATTTTAAGCATATAAATTATAACCCATAATTATATTTTTAAAATTTTTAATGATTTTTCCAAGTTAGAATAGGGGATTCCAAAATCATTCTGACCCTATCTCACAAAAATTCAAATATCACAGAATATGAAATTCTTTTGCTTTCACCGTTTCTTTTATGTGAAAATAGACTCATCAAGATTTAATTTAATATCTTTTTCAATCTCTATTTATATTTCCACCATTTTTGGTGATTTTTCAAAGTCACACAACTGTTGCTGTTCAAAACTATTTTGCTACAAATTTCACTCTTACGTAATCTCACTTATTCATCACATAGTCATATTCAATTACACTATTCATTACATGATCACATGTATTTTCACTTAGTCAATTTTCCATTGAACTCATCGGAATAATAATAGATACTCTAATTTCATATCTTTTTCAACCTCTAATTCGATTTCCACCATTTTTGGTGATTTTTCAAAGTCACACAACTGTCGCTGTCCAAAACTATTTTGCTACAAATTTCACTCTTACATAATCTCACTTATTCATCACATAGTCATATTCAATTACACTATTCATTACATGATCACATGTATTTTCACTTAGTCAATTTCCCGTTAAACTCATTGGAATAATAACAGATACTTAGTGGCCTGCACATATTACCACCCTTGTAACCGAAGCTATTTGGTGCACATAGTAACCTGCACTTAGTACTACATCTGTGACCAAAACCATCTCTTACACATAGTGGCCTACACTTAGTACCACACATGTGATCGAAGCTATCATGTACGCATAGTAGCTTGCACTTAGTACTACACATGTGCCCTAAAACCATCTTAAACACATAGTAGCCTGTACATAGTACTACACATGTGTTCTCACAATGAATCATTCGTATCTTTTCTATTCCGAAGTTCCAACCGAGAAATTCCTCACTTTTCAACATTTTACCAATTCATCCTTAATCAATTTCAATTCATAATTTACATCAATTGATAATTCAATATACAACCACATCTCATATAATAACAAAATATTATATCATAAGTAAAAACGATATATTATTTACATACAAACTTACTTATTTCATTTAAATGTCATTTTCCATTAAATTTCCATTAACATCAAATCAAAACAATCATAGCAAGATATATTTCATGTATAAAAATAGTAACATGAATAACATGCTTATTAAATCATACGAACTTACCTCGGTACCAAAATAGCAGAAAAGAACATAACCGTCGATTTTCCATTTTTCACCCAATTTAGGTCCAATCCTCGTTTTCCTTGATCTAGAATATCACATTTATTCTAATTATTAGTCACATTATTTAATGTGATCCAAAAATCATATTTTTGCAAAATTATGTTTTTGCCCCTAAACTTTATAAAAATTACACTTTTTTCCCTAGGCTTGTAAAATGAATTTTATTCAATTTTCTCACTCTATAGGCCTAATCAAACCATTTTCATAACTGTATGAGCCCAAAATTTCCAATAAATCACACTTTTATGATAAATTTTATAACTTTTACAATTTAGTCCTTTTTAACGTTTTCACTGAAAACTACTTAGTAAAAGTCATTTCTCCAACCATAAACATGAATAATCTACCATTAAACATCAAAATGCACAAATTTATAACATGTTTCAAACCCTATACCTACATCATAACTCAAATAAATGGTAGAAATAGGTAGATCTTGTTACGAGGATTTCAAAAACGTAAAAATCATTAAAAACGGGGGTAGAACGGACTTACAATTGAGCTTGGAAGCTTGAAAAACCCTAGCTATGTCTTATCCATGAAATTTTCAGCCATGGGGTTGAAGATGGACAAAAATTAGCTTTTAATTTTGTTTTTAATTCATTTTAATTACTAAATGACCAAAATGCCCCTAACTTAAAAATATTCCATTTCACCCATTTCATGTCTATTTTTGTCCAAAAAATTAACCAATGGTCTATTTACCAATTAAGAACCTCCAATTTAAAATTTCATAACAACTGGACACCTCTAGCATGTAGAACTCAACTTTTGCACTTTTTACAATTTAGTCCTTTTAACTAAATTGAGTTCCCAAAAGTCAAAATTTCCAGACGAAATTTTCACAAAACAATTCCATAGAGTTGTAGACGATAAAAATATAATAAAAATGAATTTTATTACTTCGAATTCGTGGTCTCAAAACCACTATTTTGACTAGGCCAAAAATCAGGATGTTATATCTTAGCTCTTCTGGAGCTTTCAATTAATTTTGTACTATCAAATATTGGAATAATATTTTTTTATTTCAGTACCAAATAAGATAAATATTTTTTATCTGTAATGATATAATTCGTTACTTCATTCTCGTATCATTCCTCAAAGAATATTAACAAAAACAAAATATTTGGACATACGCCACATATGTGGCCAATAATCTTTCATATTACATTTATAACATAAATTATCTTTACCCTTTGAAGAGTTATCTTGAGAACTCTTGTAACAGCTTGATTTTGGGCTTAGTCAGAATAGTGGTTTCGGGACCACAAATCCGAGGTTGAGAAATTATTTTTATTATTCTTTTAGTGTCATATCATGATTATTTGAGTTTATGAAAATTTTGGTGAAGAAATTTTAGCGTTTGGGAGCTAAATTGTGAAAAAGGACTAAATTGCATAAAGTGCAAAAGTCCTGTTTTAATAGCCAAAGGTGTCAAATTTCTAGAGAACCTAAATTGGGGGTCTTTAAAGTGAAATTATACCATTAAATAAGAGATGGCCGGTCATGGGACAAGGAAATTTAAATGGTCAAAGGTTAAGTAGGTTTTGGTGGCTTATTTGACAAAATAGAAATAAAATAAAGAAAATGATGATATCAATTTATCATCTTCTTCTTCTTTACCAATTTTTCAGCATAAAAAAGTGGGTTTAGAGAGCTCAAAATATCAGCCATTTGCATCTCTTGCAAGTAAGTCATTTAGGAGGTTATTCTTGATGATTTTTGTATTTTTGGACCCCTTGTAACATGAGCTTTCTAATAAGGGGACTATTTGGCAAAATGGATGAAATTCTAGGGTTTTACTATGAAAGGATGTATGTTGTTAGCTGAAATTTTATGGAAGAAAATGAATCTTGATTGTTAAACAAACAACTTTTGTGAAGAAGTTTTCATAGAAACCCTAGCTAAGGACCATTTTGCATAAGTTATAAATTATGTCGTGAATGTGTGAATTAATTAGAATTGTAGGCTGTTTCTAGTATAAAAAGAATTCAGCTAGGCTTAATACTTAAATAAATTCGATAAAAATCGAATTATGAGCCTAGGGGTAAAATTATAATTTTTACGAAGTTGAGGGCAAAACGGTCATTTTACCAAAGTACGAGTATTGAATTGAATTGAACTATTTGAGTACTAAATAAGGTAAATTTTGACATTTTTAGATCAAGAGAAACATGATTCAGGTCTTGATCGAGGGAAGAACAAAATTTACGGGGATTAGGCTTGTTTCTATAATTTTGTGCCGAGGTAAGTACATATGTAAATAATGTGTTATTGTATCTTACTTTTAAATGTTTTATATTTTTTATGTATCATAATCTTACTCGATCCCATGAAAGTATAAGTAGTGCAAAATAAGAGTAACACATTATGAACAAGTGCAACAACATCAGGTTAGACACGAGATCCCGTCGAACCTCAAAAATAGTATAGGATATAAAATTATGAGTCATGAGAAATTGAGTGGTCTGAACTCATGAGTTGAGTCTGAGTTCATGAGATAAGTGAATTATGTAATGTGGGTCCGGGTTCTGACTTTATGTGCAAACCCGTGAGTAGCTCAATGAACGAGCATTACATGATAGAGCTATGGGGTCCGGGTACTAACTTGGTAAAAAGGCCAGTGAGTAGCTCAAATATGCAAGTATTACAAAGTATGAGGTAGCTTTGGCTACTTGTATAATACTTAAGAGTAAACTATCCGTGTATTCATTGGTATTTCTGAGTGTTCAAAGGGGTAACTCGATGAATGGATTGGCGATACTTCCAATGAGGTATGTCAATAGAGAGAATGAGCTTGAATTAATTTACGGGTAATTACAAGTATGCATACTAAACTCTCGAATGAAGACCTTAGTAGGTGATGAAATGTAGTAAGTATGTGTAAAAGAAGGAAGAGCAAGACAGTGAGGTTAAAATGATATATCATTCAAGTATGATAAACCATTGTTTGATGATTGTGTCTTTAGTTATGCTTAATTGCATATATGTACTTACTAAGCTCCCATGCTTACCCTCTTTCCTTTCCTTTTCCTTTTAGTGCCGCCAAAGTAGTTTGAGGATCGTCGCCTACATCGTTGAAGCCAGTCACATTATCCTTAAAGCACTTGGTATAGCTAGTTTTATCATTTTGATTATAGCATGTATAAGAACCTTTGATCTTATTTTTGTGTCACATTGTTTTGGGGCCAAAGATGTTGGCTCGTTTTAACATTTGAGTTATTTTGTATAAGGCCATGAAAATGGCTAATATTGTAAGTCATTATAAGAAAGTAAGATAGTCTTTTACGAATGTGAAATTGATGGCATGTTTGAATATATAAAATGTACATAGGCCTTAACTATAGTTGTTTGGTTGAGAAATCATAATAGGTTAGACTTTGATATGTTGGTTGGTATTAGATTGTGTTTCAGGGTGGCAAAAGGCTTGGTAGATAGCCTTATTTTTGTCTACACGAACAGGCACACGGGCATGTGTCTAGGCCGTGTGTGACACACGGTCAGCCCCATGGGCGTGTTGCTAGGACGTGTGTCCCCTGTACGTAGAAATTGCAAGTCAGTATGTATGGTAGTAAACACAAGGGCAGAGACATGACCGTGTGTCTCAGCCGTGTAGAGGACACGGCCTCTAGCCACGGGCATGTGCCTTGGCCGTGTGCCCCTAATTAGATGCTGACATCAGAAACAGAATATCAAGGTTTTTAGACACGGGCTAGGACACGGGCGTTTCATGGCCGTGTGAGAGACACGGGCCATAGACACGGGCGTGTGTCAGGCTGTGTGAAAACCCCTGTAAGTTTGAATTTAGAATTTAGTTCACACGAGTATGGGACATGGGCGTGTCCCTAGGTACTTAGGCTGTGTGTGTCATACGGGCCATTAGCACGGCCATGTTATAATGACCACACGGGCGTGTTGCCCTTCCATACGGACGTGTGCCCTGTTTCAAGAGTCATTTTTACTTAGTTGGTTTAAGGACCCGAATTGGTTCCAAATGGTTTCCAAGGAAAGTTTGAGACCTCGTAGGCCCACTTTAAGGAGTTTAAATAGAGTTCGAAGGAGTTTTAAAGTTGATCAAGTCTTGGTGACTCGAAAATGAATGTATGCATGTGTTAAGTTTGCTAATGCCTCGTGCCCAGTCCCGGCCTCGGACCCGGGTAAGGGGTGTTACAACTCTCATTCTTCTCTTATTTATTACTATGTTCCCACTTTTAGTGGTCCATAATTATATCTTTTATTTTCTTTATGTTTGCATTCACTTCGAGGAATGCAACAAATTTACTATGACGAACTTATAAACGTCTCAAAAATTCTTTATTTCATAATCACCATCGCAAACATGTGTGGATTTCAAATCAAAATCCATCTATTCATGTTGTCATTATTAATCTCCAATTATAATAAACATGATATAATAAATAAATCATAGTAAAATATACCTGAAATTCTTTAACATCATTGTTGTCAAGTGGTAAAACAACTTTGTTTTCGTAATAACATTTATAATCTAATAGTAAAAATAATTTAATAAACAATCAAAATTTTCGTATATGATATTTGAAAGATACCCGATACACATTGTATCAATTTTTATACCACATATATGTTATAAAATCTTATGAAGCTCTAATCAAATATTTATAAATTTAATTTAAAAGATATAATACAATCATTCAACATTAGCAAGTTAATAAGACTCAATAGATCAGCTTTTTTACCTATATATTATATAAAAAAACTTAAATAGTATGTTAAATAGATTATGTACCAAAATGGTACATCCAAGCAAGTGGAGGATGATGCATAGGCGGCACCACCCTAAAATACTAACACTTTTGACTGAAAAAAATATTTTAATAGTGGTGCCTACTCGATAGGCGACACCACATTTGTCTAGAATAGTATAGAGAATCGGTATTTTATACGAAAGGGGTATGGTGCCTATCTAATAGGTAGCACCAGTGACCCCTATCTGATAGGCGACACCAGTACTATTTCCCCCCTCCCCTCATCCGGCTCAATATTAGTATCTGTTAAAAAGAATAGTAGAACATAAGGAATAAGAGAGGGAGAAGAAAGAAAGAAAGAAAAGAAAAGAGAAGAAAGAAAGAAAGAAAATGTATTTTTATTGTTATTGTTATTTTCAAATAGAATAAATTATGATAAGAAAAAAATATTTTGTTAGTATTATATAGTTTGTTTAGTGTTATTTTTATGTTTTGTTTTAAAGTTATTTTGTTTATTGTGATTTGTTAGTAAGTTTTGTGTTTAGATTAGTTATTTGTTTAAGGTTTATTGTGATTTGTTAGGTTATGAATGTTATGTTTTAAAATTTTTTAATATATTTGAAAGTTTTTATGTTAGTAACTATTATAAAGTAATTGTTAGTTATTGATAACAACAGAAAAAAAATAGATAAATACTGAAAATATTTCTATCATAGATATTGCTAGAAATGGCAATAAATTTGATATTGCTTGATGAAATAATAACTTCAGCACAAAGGGAGAAAGTTGATAAGATGATGAGAGAATTGCAAGATTACGAAATAAAACCAGAAGAAGACATCGTTCAACACCTTATTACTGTAAATCAAAAGATGCAAGAAGTGTTATGGAATGATCATGAACTGATTAGAAAGGATAAAGTGCAATACTTAACCTTTAGAGGGACATTAATAGAATGAGAGCATCAAATCATTTTAGACCAACTTTGGAAGACATTGGTACCACGAACCTATTGGAATCTAGTTATATACTTCGTGAAGTTTATAATCTCTTATGGAGTAAGGAAAATAGCGAGACAAAGTGTAGGTTCACGAAAGTTGACTGGGAAGCAAAAGGTGTTTGACATACCATAGATGGATAAATTAGTTGTTAGGAAATTACCAAGAGAATTTCTAAACTCAATACCCGTTATAAAGATTGAAGAGGAAGAAGATCCTGAGGAATTTTCAAATTGGATTGTAGAAGATGAATTTGAAGAGAATTTAGAATTTAATATAGAGAATTTCCCAGAGGAAGATACAAGATCGGAGATGGAAGAAAATGTAGAACTGAATTTAAGTGGTTAAATGTAAAGATAAATATTGTTCATGTACAAAATGAGAACTGAAAAAATCTAAGCTTATGAATGAAAAGAATTGCATATTGATATAATTTTGGTCTCTTTTTATTCATTAAATTTTTTTATGTAAGTAGTTTTTTGCTGTTCGAAATTGTTTTGATAATTTTTATTTATTTTTTAATAGATTGAGTATTGAAGATGGATAATCAGTTTTTCGTATGCGTTTATTTCGATGGAATAATCTTGACAACAACCGTTGGATGTATATTTAAATGTTGCCAACAAATAGCAATGAGATTTAATAAAAATGTCTCGTTCGATGATATGAAGGAAATGATTAGCGTAAAAATTGTTAGTCGTTGTGGGAGAAGGATTTCAAAACTTTTCTACAAGTTTCCAGTTTTGGCAGATCCTATCAAATTCACTGAAATGGAACTTGTAGATGGTGAAGACGTGGAGACAATGATCGCTATTTATTATGGGAATCGGAGTGACCAAAATGCACCGATTCAATTATTTGCTGAGTTAGCTGGTGTGGAGCCAACTAAATATCTCACTGCATTAGGTGAAGAACATGGAGCTCAAGAACCATGTATGGTGGCCCCAATATCATACGTTGATAGTGAATCAACTATACACGGGATCGATATCGATCTTAATGTTGTACCCGGTATTGATGTGGTTGGTGATGATGGATATGATAGTAGTGATTCTTGCAATCACGAGGTCAATAGTGATAGTGATCCCGATGTGGACGAGGTCCTCGATGATATCGATGACGAAGACGTCAATGGCGATGGAAACATTAACGCGTCTTCAGTCGGGAACCAGAGTCAACGTATTGTGATACACAATAACCCTGGGGCACACATGTCACTCATAGACCCCGACACGGCGCACGTAGTCGAGTTTCTGGAGTACCCTGAAATACTACTTGCTCACCAGCTGGCCGTAGATTCTGATCCTGAGGAGTTGTTCGTAGGCCAGAGATTTGAAAGTAAGAAAGAGTGCGTATTTTCTATTAAGCGGTATAGCATGAATATATCAATGGACTACAAAGTCACAGCATCTAAACTGACATTATATATTGGGGAGTGTTGGAAGTCAGTGGAAGGCTGCAATTGGCGGGTACGAGCTGCATTTATTCAAAAGTCACAGATGTGGGAGATACAAAAATTTGTTGGGCCTCACATATGCACGTCAACACGTATGATAGAAGATCATTGAAAACTTGATTCCAAAATTATCTGTACGTGTATCATGCTAATGGTGAAGGACATGCTGACCATTAAAGTTTCGGTATTGATTGTCGAAATGTAGGCACGATTCCAGTATTGAGTATCATACTGAAAGACGTGAATAGTTAAACAGATGGCAATAGAGTAATTGTATGGAGATTTTGATGCGTCATACAATGAGCTACAAGGATGGATAGCCGCTATACAGGAGTACGTACTGGGGACTGTAATTAAGTTACAGACACGACCTTATTACAGCTCGGATGACCAACTATAACTGGGAAAAAGAATTTTTCATCCAATGTTTTGGACATTTTATCCATGTGTGTGCGCATTTCCCCACTGCAAGCTGTTTGTGCAAGTAGATGAGACCTGGCTATACGAAAAATATACACAAATCCTACTTCTTGTAGTTTCTCAAGATGGGAACAAGAACGTACTCTGATAGCATTTTCCATCGTAGATAAGGAGAACATGGAATCGTGAGAATTTTCCTTACCAACCTGCAGAGGTATGCTATTAGCAATGATAATATTTGCATCATCTCTGTAGAGGGAAATTATTAATTGTCGCTATTAGGCATTCCGGTGTGGAGATCCATTTACTGCATCTGGCAAATCGCGACTAACTTCCATCGAGATTATAAGAATGTAGATTGGTGGAGACAAGTTGTGAGAATGGGTAAAGGATAATCTTATCTTTTCAATATGAGTTTTAAGGTTTTAGGGCAATACTGTAGCTTATATTTTCTTTATACATATACGGCGCACGAGTTAGAGCCATACATTCTCTGCCAAAGAATGACCCGACTTGAGAGTGACATGGAGGGTCAAATGAACACATCTTTTCGACAGTGGTTGGGTACCATGGAGCCGTGGTAATGGGCTCAAAGTTTTGACGAGGGCTTTCGCTATGGTCAGATGACCACAAATTTGGTGTAGAGGGTCAACTCTGTGTTGTTCAAAACAAAAAATCTTTCGATTTAATCTATTTTCTCGGCTACATTGTACAGGTTGGCTACCTTGATGCCAAGAATGGGTTACCACCTAGGTCCTATGGAGTTGATCTCTGAAACAGATGGTGCGATTGTAGGAGGTTCCAAACACTTCATTATCCATACGCACATGTTGTGGCAGCGTATGCTAAAGTCTTGCTCAATGTTGAACAATTTGTCGATGATGTGTACACCCTCGAGCGCATGTTGCGTGTCTGTAAGAATGAGTTCCCCTGTCCTACTTGACCTGTCTACGTGGGAGGTGCCTCTGACGACTTTTGAGCTTGTCCTAGACAAAGGGTTGCGTAGGAATCCAAAAGGTCGTCTATAATAATCCAGAATCCATAATGAAATGGACATTAGGGAGAAATTCGACGATAAACGTTATGGATGGATTAGCTGGTCATAATTGGAGTAAATGCCCATAGCAAAACTACCATATTAGACAATCGTCACGATCGGGTAGAAATTGAGCTTATATAATCCAATGTACCTAATTTATATTACAAAGTTTGTTCCAAGTTTTAATGTAGTAATGTATTTAATTTATATTACAAAATTTATATTACAAAGTTCGTTCCAAGTTTTAATGTTGTAATGTATTTAATTTATATTACAAAGTTTGTTCCATGTTTTGATGTTGTAATGTTGTAATGTTGCAATTAATCTAATTTATGACCATAAAGTTTGTTCCAAGTTTTAATATTGCAATTAATCTAATTAAAAAAAATACAAAGATTGTCTTTTTCTTGATTTATATTTTTTTAGAATAAAAAAAGTACAAACTTTGTAATATTTAAATTACAGGAAACACCTAAAATTGATGGTTTGATGGTGTGGTCCTAGAGGTATATTTCTGTGGGGGTTGACATTCATGTTATGGGTGATCACGGTGATCAACATCCTCTTTAGTCGAAGGTGGGGGTGTGCGAAACACGAAAGAAAAATCATATGCCCTGAACGACATCGATGAACTTAAGCCGAGAGGAGTGTTGTACTGTGATGTATAGACTAAGGAGGAGTGGAGTAATGCGGTGGATATGGGCTGAGAGGAGTGTTGTACTGCGATCGTATTGGACTGAAGATATCAAACCTGAAATGATAGTCATGTCCTAACAAGCCCGGGAAATAGTCATTGGCCCGCAACTCCAGATGATAAGAACTATCCCCGAAATGTGTGTGCGACTGTTCGGGCTCGAGCTCGAGCTCTGGCTTTGGCTCTGGCTTTGGCTCATATGCCCCAAGTCGATGCATGTGCGAGGGACTACAGTCGACTGCCCACCAAGTAAATATGGTTTTCCCGTATTAGAGTATCATTGTATGTACTCCAATGATGGTTGCAAATCGAAAAAAATATTCATCTGAGGTCTCCGCGCCATCCGATTATCCTACACTACAATATATTTCTAGTGCACAACCCTCCAATTATTTCCATGTTTTCCTCTTTTTTAATTCTGTAAATCTTCCCCAACTGTATTGGCGGAGCTGGTATATACTAGATACAACCAAACTGTCGGAGTACTCGATCCCCATTATACCACTCGACTGTCTGGAAATTGATAATTGGTGCATTAATGCACTACAAGTGAGAATGAATATGGGCAGACGAGTATATAACAACCGCAATTTCTAGTCTTCGATATGGCATCTAGATAAAGTACACAATTAATAACATGGTTAAAATTTAACACGATTCGAGTGTAACACCCTATACCCGAAACCTACGCCGGGACAGGGTACGAGGTATTACCTAACTTGGTGTCATGCATACAAACAATCTCAAGTCACCGAGACCCAATCCAAATTAAAAATTTTTCAATTGATACTGTAAACTTCTTAATATGGGCCTAAGAGCTCCAAATCGACCGTTGAAAACTATTCGGGACCATTCTGGGTCCTTAAACCTACTTTAAAAAAAATTGCCTTTAAAACAGGGCACATGCCAGTGTGACCATTTCGACATGGTCGTGCTGATGGCCCGTGTGGCTCACACGACTTAAGCACCCTGGGACACACCCTTGTCCCACACCCGTGTAGAATTAATTTCTAATTCACACCTACAGTAGTTTTCACACGGCCAGACACACGCCCTTGTCAATGGCCCGTGTCCCTCACACGACCACGACACGCCCGTGTCCAAGCCTGTGTGTGAAAACATGGACATTCTATTTCTGATGTCAACATACTCAAAATATCACACGGCCAAGGCACACGCCCGTGTGCTAGGCCGTGTCCTTCACACGTCTGAGACACACGGCCGTGTCTCTGCCCGTGTGTTTAATACCATGTATACTAACTTAAAATTTTTACGTGTAGGGGACACACGGCCGATCTATACGCCCATAGGGCAGACCATGTGTCACACACAGCCTAGACACACACCCGGGTGGACAATATAAGGCTATTTACTAAGCCCCATTGCCATCCTTACATATGTAGTTCCCAATACCAAAACAAGCATAATTTCCATAATCAAATCAGCCACAACAGACGTTCATTCAACCATGATAATGTATCTTTGATAAATTCAAAATGAATGTTAGCCATCATTCAAGGCTTAATACAAATTGAAGGGTTTCCAGCCCAAGCCAATACATATGGCCAATCCTCAATGACACAAAATAATAAAGTCTAAGTCCTATACATGCTATACTCAAAAATATAAATCCAACTATACCAAATGCTTCGGTTGATAGTGTGATTGATATCTCTGACTTCCTGTGATCCTTGAGCTAGTTAGGCGGCACTGTAAGGAAGTGGAAATGAAAGGGAGTAAGCATAAAAGCTTAGTAAGTTGCATGTAAGTAAGTATACAACAACAATTTATCAAAAATCAACATGCTCATAACACCAAGGTAGGCATAAGCATAACTTACTCACTACCATCTATACAAATCACACATTATATGTTGAGCTCTTATCTCATGCGTACCAATTAGGTACCTGTGCCGCTTACCTTATTAGCTTAAGAACATAACTTTCACTGTTGAACCATTTGAAATACTACTGGATATTCATTAAGCCTCAAACGTGGGTAAGGTGTTGATGCCATGTCCCAAACATGGTCTTACACTCACAAATCTCTCAAGTCAATGCCGTGTCCCAGACATAGTCTTACACTGACTATCATCTCGTAGCCGATGCATGTCCCAGACATGTCTTACACTGGCTTACGTCTCGAGGCCGATGCATGTCCCGGACATGTCTTGCACTAGCACTCGTCTCAATGCCGATGCCATATTCCAAACATGGTTTTACACTGGCTCTCGTAGTGCAGCCGATGCATGTCCCAGACATGTCTTACACTGGCTTACACACAAATGATCCAAATGTCATGGCATGAATATCCGATCTACTTCCTACGGTTCCAACGAGAATTTTATTATCTCAATTATCATTAAACATTCTCAATTTCACAATCAAGCAGTTCATGCTATAATAATTCAAGCACATACAATAACAATGTAGTTGTATTATTTACATACAACTTACCTCGGATTACAAAATGTGGCAACTAGTCGATTTAGTCGATTTGTTTGGCTTTCCCCGATCTAGATTCAGATTTGGAAATTCTTGATCTATAATAACAAAATGCACTTATTCAGTCACCTTATCAACCTAGGCAATCAAAAATTCACATATTTGGTAAAATGACTATTTTGCCCCTAGACTTTGACAAAATGAGAATTTTACCCCTAGGCTCGAGAATTGATTTTTATTGAATTTATTCTCATCTTAAGCCTAGCTGAACTCTTTTTACTCTTATAGCAACTCCAAATTCTCTCTATTTCACACATTTATCAACTATTTTTCAACTTGTGCAAAATAGTCCTTTTAGGTGTTTTCATGTTAACACCTTTCACAAAAGCTGTCTATTACACTACAAGGACTCAATTTCTTCCATAAAAACTCAGCAACCATTACAAATCAATTCATGGAAAAACCCTAAACTCTTAATTATTTTGTAACATATACCCCTCATTTGAAAGCTCATGCTTCAAGAATCTCAAAAATGTAAAAATCATCAAAAAGGGACATGGAAATCACTTACTTGTGAGTGCTTCAAGTTGCTAAAAATTTTGAACTTCAAAAACCCCAAAAATGGCTAAAAATTGGTGGAGAAAGATGATGGAAAAAGGGATGATATCATCTTTCTTTCTTTATTTTTATTTTAGTCAAAATAAGCCACCTAACCCACCAAATTTTAAAATTTTGTCTCCTCTTTGACTCTATGGCCGGCTATGCTCCTTTAAAAGGTTAATTGCCCTTTAAAATCCCCAAATTTTGATTCTCTAATAAAATAACACCTTTAGGTATCAAATTAGGACTTTTGCACTTAATGCGATTTAATCCATTTTCGCAATTAGGCTCTTAAACGTTAAAATTAACTCACCAATTTTTTCATGCACTATTATAATTATGCTATGACTCTATATTAATAATAAAATAATTTCTCCGACTTCATATTTGTGTTCCCAAGACCACTATTTTGACTAGCCCCAAAATAGAGCTGTTGCATTTCTCTCGCATTAGGGATTTTCATCCCTGAAAGTCTTACCAGTGAATAAGTTCGAGTACTGATCTCTTATAGCCTCCTCGGGTTCCCGTGTGGCTTCCTCAATCCCATTTCTATGCCACAAAACCTTCACAAGTGCAATAATCTTATTCCTTAACTGTTTAACTTCTCGAGCCAAAATCTTGACTGGCTCTTCACCGTAAGTCATATCCGGAAGAATCTCAACCTCTGTCGGCTCAATCACATGCGAAGGGTCTGATCTATATCGACGTAACATGGACACATGAAACACGTCGTGAATCTTTTCCAATTCTGGTGGCAAAGCCAATCGATAGGCAACTGACCCTACTCTCTCGATAACTTTATAAGGCCCTATGAAACAAGGATTCAACTTACCTCTTCTACCAAATCTGAAGACTTTCCTCCACGGGGGCACTTTCAAAAATACCTTATCACTGACTTGAAATTTAATTTCCTTTCATCTCAAATCCGCATAAGATTTCTGTCTATCCAAGGCAGCCTTCAAGTAGTCATGAATCACTTTAACTTTCTCTATAGTCTCTTTGACTAAATCGACCCCGTGAGTCTAACTCTCTCTGAGCTCAGTCCAATATAAGGGCGTTTGAAATTTTCGCCCATACAAAGCCTTATAAGGTGCCATTTTTAGACTTGTCTGATAACTGTTGTTATAGGCGAATTCAACAAAATGTAGATACTTTTCCTAACTACCTTGAAACTCAAGGACACAACACCGTAACATGTCCTCTAATATCTGAATTACTCTTTCTGACTGACCGTCGATTTACGGATGAAAGGCTATGCTAAAACTCAACTTTGTTCCTAATGTCTCTTGTAACTTTTTCCAAAAACTTGAGGTAAATCTCAGGTCTCTATCTAAAATAATCGATATGGGCACCCCGTGTAGTCTCACAATCTCAGAAATGTACAAGTCAGCCAATCTCTCAAGGGAGTAGTCGGTACGCACAAGTATGAAGTGTGCCAACTTTGTTAGCCTATCCACAATAACCCAAACAGCATCCTTTTTCTTCAGGGTTACTGGCAAACTCGTCACAAAATCCATAGTGATCTGATCCCACTTCCACTCGGAGACCATGACAGGCTGAAGTAGACCCGAAGGTATTTGGTGTTCAGCCTTCACTTGCTGACACATTAGGCACTTAGACACAAGCTCTGAAATATCTCTTATCATACCTGACCACCAATACATTCTCTTAAGGTCATTGTACATTTTCACACTGCCCAGGTGGATGGACAAACAACCACTATGTGCCTCTCTCATAATCTTCTAAATAAGCTCGTTGTCCTTGGGTACACAAACTCTATTTTTGAACATTATACATCCATCGGTACCAATACTAAAATCTGATTCAATTCTCGACTCACACTGTGTTCTCTTGACTTGCAAATCACTGTCATTATTCTGAGCTTCCTGAATCTCTTACAGAAACATCGGTCTAGCTCTCAACTCTACTAGAACTGAACCATATTTGGACAGGGCCAAATTGGCGTTCATTACTCTCAATGCAAATAATGATTTTCTACTTAATGCATCGACGACGACATTCGCCTTTCTCGGATGGTAATCTATTACCAACTCATAATCCTTTAATAGCTCTAACCATCTGCGTTGCCGCAAATTCAACTCCTTTTGAGTCATCAAGTACTTAAGGCTATTGTGGTCAGTAAGCACTTGACACTTTTCGCCATACATGTAACAACCCTCGCTCGTATCCGACGCCGGGATAAGGTTCGAGGCGTTACTGGTAATTCACCTTTACAAACTTACTCAATCGGGTTACTGAATTTCACTCGTGATTTAACACTTTTCAAACGTGTGCACTTTGTCTCTTATACAGGCCTCCGAGGCCTAAAAACACTCCTAGGGGTAGTACGGAACAAAACTGAAATTGTTTGATAGACTTGGGGCACTTTAGAAAATTTTCCCTTAGTTGAAGTGTAACACGCCCGTTGGGCTTAGAGCACGCCTGTGTCCTTTTTCCAGTATGCAACACGGCCAAGGCACACGCTCGTGGGCTTAGCCTGTGTGCTATACTGACTTCAACCTCACCATTCTGTTAAATATACACAGCCAAGGCACACGCCCATGTGCTTATTCCGTGCTCTATGCTGACTTAAAATTTCAGGTGCAGGGGACACACGGTCATAGCACACACCCATGGGAGTAGCCCGTGTGTCACACACGGCCTAGACACACGCTCGTGCGTCTACCCATGTGGACCTTGTGAGGCTATTTTCCAAGCCTTAAGTCACCCTTTACTAGCCAATTACATTTATAGATTACTATAGTGCATATTTGGGCCAAATTATCCATTTGTAAATATGAAATTTTGATTAACCTCATTGCATGTAAACCTTATGTCATTGGTTTCATACATGCTAAGTTAATTCTTATCTTGCATTTAATGATTTATATGTCTGCTTGACATATTAAGGTTGGCTCGTTATTATAACTGATTGCCAATTATAACTAAGTCATCGCATATAAATATAAACATGCATAGGTTTGTAGGGCATAGCCTACTTCAAAATGAGCCAATTCCCATGGTCATATACAAAAAAAAAAAAAGATAAACATATTTTTACATGCCTTCATTAGGCAAATCAAATGACATATATAACAAAATACTAAAAAATCCTATACATGCCATTGGACAAAATAGAAATGTCTTTATACCAAAGCTTGTCTAGTTGATAGTGTGTTGACTCTCCAATTGTCTTCCAATCCTTATGAGTCATTGAGCTCTGAAAAGTAGAGAAAAGAGAGGGGTAAGCATTTACATACTTAGTAAGCTCGTATAATTGAAAGTAAACTTACCGATTATTTAGCATACAACCATATTAGGCAATGAAACCAACAAGCATAAGATAGTTTCGCTATCATATGCACTCAACCATCGAGTTAGTTACATATCAATGCACCATGTAATTCATCTTAGATAAGCTCATCATTTAACATATCATCTATACATATTCCTTGTGATAGTCCTGTTGAGTTTTTAGGAAATCTCGATGGATCATCCATTTACAATCAATTTATACGAGTGATCATTTCAGTATGCACTCCTGCGAACCTCACATCTTATAGTGGGATTACTAGTCCAGGCTAAATCCCCCGTAATATAAACTCATAAGGTGATGTCGGGATTACCAGTCCAGGCTAAATCCCTTATAACGAAAAACACCCTTAATGAGCTTGGGTCTGAATTACAAGTCCAGGATAAATTCAGACCCTAATCGGATTACACGTCAAGCTAAATCCACAATGCACACATATTCTTCGGGAGGCTCGATCACTTAAGGAACACCAGTCCAGGCTAGATCCTTTTTATACTTGAGATCTTTGGATTACCAGTCCAGGCTAAATCCTTTTCTACAACACATGCAGGATCTCAAGTCTCATGTAAATCATGGTTTATCCATCGAATTCCCTTTCCAACCTCAACCGAGACATTATCCAACAATTCATTATTAAAGATGCAATTCATGCATTTTCATGCGATCAACAATGCAATTATCATGCATTCACAAATCATACAATTATGCATGTTATAGGCTTACTTCGAGTTATCCGAACTTACTTGGTATTCGTTTCGGAACTGTGTTTTGGTTATTCCGAAACCTTGTGTTTACCTTGATCGACCTCTGGAATTTGTTCCTCGGGGTCTATAACAACAAAATTATATCATTAATTCACTACATTACAGTTTTCAAGTTTAATTTCTACCCCAGTCCAAATGACCGTTTTGCCCCTAACCTTTGACATTTTTACTATTTAGTCATTAAGCTAATGTAATGAAACACATGGAATTTCTATCTTACCCAAGCCTGACCGAACATTTTTCTCTCTTATGGCAGCCCACATTTTCCATTATTTTCTCATTTCTACCACACATTTTAAAATATTTGTAAAGTGGTCCCTACAAGGGCTTTTCATGAAAATCACTTAGGAAAAGATGTTTATCACACCATCAACTTTCATACCCCTTCATAATCCACCAAAATACAAGCAACTCATGCATGGGTAAATTTTTAAACATGAACCCTAGCATGAAATATGGGTAGACATGGAGAGAGTAAGCTATCGGGATTCTAAAAATACAAAGAACATTAAAAACGAGGCTTGAGAGCACTTACTATTGAGCTTGGAAAGCTTGAAAACCCTAGCTATGGAGAGCATGAAATTTTAGCAGCTATGGAGAAAAAGATGGCTGATTTTGGCTTATTTTTCCCATTTTATTTCATTACAAAGCCAATTGACCAAAATGCCCTTAAGTCTTTTCTTTAAAATTTCATCCATGCAAACCCATTTTTGTCCAAAAACTTAGAAATTGGGCAAATTGCTCCCCGAGACCTTCTAATTTATAATCTAAAGAAATTTCATACAAATTGCTTCTAGAATCCAAGTTTTGCAATTTATTCAATTTAGTCTCTAATTTCCAATTAGACATCTTACTCAAGGAATTTCTTCATGAAACTTTAACACATGCATAATCTCATATTCTAGGTCTCATAATAATCATAAAATAAATATTTTGATGTCGAATTTGTGGTCCCGAAACCACTGTCTCGACTAGACCCTATTTCGGGATGTTACAATACAGATGGTGTCTCTAAATTTTTAGCGCGAACACAATGGTTGCTAGCTCTAAATCGTGCGTCGGGTAGTTCTTCTCATGTGGCTTCAGTTGCCTTGAAGCGTAAGCTATGAACTTACCTTATTGTATAAGCACGTACCCCAAACCATTTAAAGAGGCGTCGCTATATATCACAAACTCCTTACCCGACTCTGGCTGTACTAACACTGGGGCTTCGGTCAATAAAGCCTTTAGTTTCTCAAAACTTTGTTGGCACTTTTCTATCCATTCGAACTCGACATCTTTTTGCATCAGTCTTGTCATTGGTGTAGCTATCATAGAAAATCTATTTACAAATCGTCTGTAGTATCCGGCCAAACCCAAAAAGCTTCGAACCTCTGTCACATTCCTCGGCGGTTTCCTCTCCACAATAGCCAAGATCTTGCTTGGGTCAACTCTAATCTCATCACCCGACACAATGTGTCCTAAGAATCCGACCTTTTTTTGCCAAAACTCACTCTTAATGAACTTGGCATACAACTACTTGTCTCTCAAGGTTTGCAATTCAACTCCCAGATGCTTCGCGTGCTCGCTCTCATCACGTGAATAAATCAATGTTATCAATAAAGACTACGTCAAACTTATCTAGATGCGGTCGAAAAATATGGTTCATCAAATCCATAAACACCGCCAGGGCATTAGTCAAACCAAGGGGCAGGACGAGGAACTCATAATGCCCGTATCTTGTCCGAAATGCAGTCTTCGGCACATCTTGCTCTTTAACTCTTAGCTAATAGTAGCTAGATCTCAGATCAATCTTAGAAAACATGGTGGCTCCCTTCAACTGATCAAACAAATTGTCGATCCTTGGCAAAGGATATTTGTTCTTCACTGTTACCTTGTTGAGTTGTCTATAGTCAATAAATAACCTTATCGACCCATCTTTCTTTTTCACGAAGAGTACCGGAGTACCCTACGGTGAAAAACTCGGTCTCGTAAAGCCCTTATCTGTTAAATCTTGTACCTGTACCTTCAATTCTTTCAATTTCGTTAGAGCCATCCTATACGGAGTGATCGAGATTGGTGCCATACTGGGCACTAACTCAATTCCAAACTCAACTTCCTTCACTAAAGGCAATCCTAGTAATTCTTCCAGAAACACGTCTGTAAACTTGCAAACTACCGACACTGATTCAATCTTCAACTCAGAAACTTGAGTATTCAGCACAAAAGCTAGGAAAGCCTCATATCCTTTTCTCAAATATTTTTCAGCAGTCAAAGACGATACTATTACAAGCAATTTATCCGACTCATCTGGTCCAACCCGAAGAACATTCCCATCTTCACACTTCAACTCAATAACTTTTCTCCCACAGTCCACTACAACACTATGAGAAGTCAACCAGTCTATCCCAAGGATTACATCAAATTCGTTAAACGACAATAAGATCAGGTTAGCTAGAAAACAATGACCCTTAATTGTCAGAGGACAATTTCTACATACTTGATCAACTAGCACATATTTTCCTAAAGGATTGGACACTTTTATTACAACCTCAGTGGACTCTACTATCATACCCATATGAGGTATCAAACCTATACAAATATAAGAGTGAGTAGACCTCAGGCCAATTAAAGTAACAATAGATATTTCATGGATAGAAAAGGTACTCGTGATCACGTCAAGAGACTCTACCTCTTTTCGAGCACGTATAGCATAAGTCCTTGCAGGTGCTCTACCCTTGGACCTCACCACAGCATCTCTTGGCGTGCCTCTACTGCTAGCCCCGCTTTCGGGGTTCTTTTGTGGTCTACCCCTCAAAGGAGCACTACTTGCTTTCACATCTTATTTTCTCTCTCTCTCATCCAACTCGGGACAATCACGGATGAAATGTTCCAATGATCCGCACTTGAAACAACCCTTTTCAATCCCTTGGCACTCGCCAAAATGATGCCTACCACATTGTGAGCATTCTGGCCTATTTGGCTGAGTGCTACCGATGGTTGCGACCGAAGTGGTCTAGGCTCTAGAAGTTATGTTTTGCCAATTCTTGTTCCTATTCGAATACCCCATCGAAGCATTCGATCGGGTAGTGAACTCTCTCAATCTTTTGGATAAGGACTGATGTGATTTCCCCATCTGTCTTTTCTTTGAATCCCGCGACTCAAAAGCCATTTTTCTCCTTTCTTTTACGAACTCTTTGCCCTTACAGGCTCTTTCAACAAGTGCTACAAATTCTCGCAGCTCTAAGATGCCAACAAACACTCTAATATCTTCATTAAGGCCATCCTTAAACCTCTTACACATGGTGGCTTCTGTAGATACGCACTCTCGTGCATACTTACTAAACCTCACAAACTCACGTTCATATTCCGTCACTGACATTCGACCTTGCTTTAGCTTAGGAATTCCTTCCTCTTTTGGTCTATAAATCTTTGGCTAATATACTTTTTTCGAAATTCCTTCTGGAAGAATTCCTACGTAATCCTCTCTCTCAATATGATAGACACGAGAGTGTTCCACCACTGATAAGTTGAGTCCCGTAGAAGTGACACTGTGCATTTCACGCACTCTTCAGGTGTGCATGATAGTTCATCAAATACCCTAATGGTATATTTTAGCCAAAACTCTACTCTCACTGGGTCATCATTTATGCTAGCCCGGAATTTCACGGCCCCTTGTTTCCAGATCTTATCTACCAGAGGCTTCTCTCTTCTAAACATGTCCACGCCTTATGGAGCGACCGGGGCATACTGAAGAATCGGAGGAGGTAGGGGAGCTAGAGTGTTTGGATTCGCACGAACAAACTCTGTGTACCAAGCATCCATCATTCGGAGGTAGGCTTCTCTAGCCCCTCCACCTTGGCCCATAGTTACAGGCTCACTCTCTATTGCCGCGGTCCCTTCAACGGGAGCCGGCGTGTTACTCTCTACATCATCCGCCGTGGCTCTATCAGGATCCATTTACTATATAAAAACATAATTTATAATCATCAGAAATCGTCACACTATCAATATACAATTATGGCATGTAAAGCTAGACTAATACTCTCACTAGGTTAGTCTTAGAACTGACTAAACTATAGCTCTGATACCACTAAATGTAACACCCTATACCTGTAACCTACGCCGGGGCGGGGTACGAGGTATTACCTAACTTGGTCTCATGCATACAAACCATCTCAAGTCACCGAGACTCGATCCAAATTAAAACTTTTCCAATTTCTACTGTAAACTTTTTAATATTGGCCTACGAGGCCCAAATCGACTGTTGAAAACTATTCGGGACCATTCCGGGTCCTTAAACCTACTTTAAAAAAATTTTCCTTTAAAATAGGGCATATGCCCGTGTGACCATTTCGACATGGTCGTGCTGATGGCCCGTGTGGCTCACACGGCCTAAGTACCCTGGGACATGCCTGTGTCTCACAGCCGTGTAGAATTAATTTCTAATTCACACCTACAGGGGTTTTCACACGGCGAGACACACGCTCGTGTCAATGGCTCATGTCCTTCACATGGCCACGCACACCCATGTTCTAGCCCGTGTGCGAAAACATGGACATTCTGTTTCTAACATTAGCATACTCAAAATATCACACGGCCAAGGCACACTCCCATATACTAGGCCGTGTCCTTTACACGACTGAGACACACGGCCGTGTCTCTGCCCGTGTGTTTAATACCATGCATACTGACTTGAAATTTTTATGTGTAGGGGACACATGGCCGGTCTATACGCCTATGGGGCAGACTGTGTGTCACACACGGCCTAGACACACACCTGGGTGGACAATATAAGGCTATTTACTAAGCCCCATTACCACCCTTACATATGTAGTTCCATACGAATTCCAACCAATACCAAAACAAGCATAATTTCCATAATCAAATCAGCCACAATAGACGTTCATTCAACCATGATAATGCATCTTTGATAAATTCAAAATGAATATTAGCCATCATTATATTAGCCATCATTCAAGGCTTAATACAAATTAAAGGGTTTCCAACCCAAGCCAATACATATGGGCAATCCTCAATGACACAAAATAATAAAGTCTAAGTCTTATACATGCCATACTCAAAAATATAAATCCAACTATACCAAATGCTTTAATTGATAGTGTGATTGATATCTCTGACTTCCTATGATCCTTGAGCTAGTTAGGCGGCACTGTAAGGAAATGGAAATGAAACGGAGTAAGCATAAAAGCTTAGTAAGTTGCATGTAAGTAAGTATACAACAACAATTTATCAAAAATCAACATGCTCATAACACCAAGGTAGGCATAAGCATAACTTGCTCATTACCATCTATACAAATCACACATTAGATGTTGAGCTCATATCTCATGCGTGCCAATTAGGTACCTGTGCCACTATCAACACGGTTATACTTTTCCTCATTAGCTTAAGAACATAACTTTCACTGTTGAACCATTTGAAATACTACCGGATATTCATTAAGCCTCAAACGTGGGTAAGGTGTCGATGCCATGTCCAGACATGGTCTTACACTAGCTCATGTCGATGTCATGTCCCAGACATGGTCTTACACTGACTATCGTCTTGTAGCCGATGCATGTCCTAGACATGTCTTACACTAGCTTACATCTCGAGGCCGATGCATGTCCTGGACATGTCTTACACTAGCACTCGTCTCAATGCTGATGCCATGTTCCAAACATGATCTTACATTGGCTCTCGTAATGTGGCTGATGCATGTCCCAGACATGTTTTGCACTGGCTAACACACAAATGATCCAAATGTCATGGCATGAATATCCGATCTACTTCCTAAGGTTCCAACGGGAATTCTACTATCTTAATTATCATTAAACATTCTCAATTTCACAATCAAGCAATACATGCTATTATAATTCAAGCACATATATTAATGTAGTTGTATTATTTACATATAACTTACCTCGGATTACAAAATGTGACAACTAGTCAATTTAGCCAATTTGTTTGGCTTTTCCCCGGTCTAGATTCGGATTTGGAAATTCTTGATTTATAATAACAAAATGCACTTATTCAGTCACCTTATCAACTTAGGCAATCGAAAATTCACATATTTGGTAAAATGACTATTTTGCCCTAAGACTTTGACAAAATGACCATTTTACCCCTATGCCCGAAAATCGATTTTTATCGAATTTCTTCACATCTTAAGCCTACCTGAACTCTTTTTACTCATATAGAAACTCCAAATTCTCTCTATTTTACACATTTATCAACTATTTTTTAACTTGTGCAAAATAGTCTCTTTAGGTGTTTTCATGTTAACACCTTTCACAAAAGTTGTCTATTACACTACTAAGACTCATTTTCTTCCATAAAAAATCAGCAACCATTACAAATCCATTCATAGAAAAACCTTAAAATCTTAATGATTTTGTAACATATACCCCTCATTTGAAAGCTTATGCTTCAAGGGTCTCAAAAATGCAAAAATCATCAATAAGGGATATTGAAATCAGTTACTTGTGAGTGCTTAATGGCTAAAAATTGGTGGAGAAAGATGATGGAAAAAGGGATGATATCATCTTTATTTTTTTTAGTCAAAATACGCCACCTAACCCACCAAATTTTAAAATTTTGTCTCCTCTTTGACTCTATGGCTGGATATGATCCTTTAAAAGGGTCTAATTGCCCTTTAAAATCCCCTAATTTTGATTCTCTAATAAAATAACACCTTTAGCTATCAAATTAGGACTTTTGCACTTAATGCGATTTAGTCCTTTTTCACAATTGGGCTCTCAAACGTTAAAATTAACTCACCAAATTTTTCATGCACTATTATAAACATGTTATGAATCTATATTAATAATAAAATAATTTCTACGACTTTAGATTTGTGATCTCGAGACCACTATTCTAACTAGCCCCAAAATCGGGCTGTTACATCGAGTAAGATATACAAAGTAATTACATGTCATGAATATTGGAATAGCTTACCCCTTACTTGACATGTTGTTCAATCATGAAACAATATATTGAGACAGTGTATAACCTCCCGATACTCGGATTGTTACTTTATCTACGAAAATAAATTACATGTTAGAATAGTATCGTTAGAATAATATCATTAGAAAAAAAAGTCAATTAATTGTTATAATAAGTTAAATTTTATCACTTGTTCACCAGTGAAAATACGTATGCTTGGTGCCTAACCGATGCCAAGAATAACATATGATAAAGAGCCCATGACTGCAGCAATATGAAACATCTGCCTATATCTACATCATTAGGCTTTGTTGTCCAACAAACTCATGATACAATATAGCCAGAACTGCAGAACCCCAACTATAGGAGCGAACATTCTGCAAATCAGTTAATAGGGGTAAATATATCAAATGAACCTTGTTGTTGTTTGCATCCGGCATCAGTACACCCCCTATAATATGCATAATGTATGCTTGAGCTGCGCACATCACCTTCTGCTTAGTGGCATTAATTGATAAATGTTCAAAATTGGCTTTCAGCCATGAAAATCTCAAACTCATAAATTTGGACTCAGCATCATTGGGCGAGACTCCTAGTAGGCTATAACAAAGGGCAGCCGGCTTAGGTATCGTACTTATGCCCGTTACAGCACTCTCGTCGATTAGGAGCCCAAGTTGCAATGCAACATCCTCTAGAGTGACAGTTCACTCCTTACACGGCAAATGAAAAGTGTGGGTCTCCGGGCGCCAATGCTCGACCAATGCGGATATTAAATTGTACTGCAAATCAAATGTCCGAATCAATGCTACTGACTCGAATCCGGTTAACTCCAAGTATGACATAAGTCGTTCATTCAGGGGATATCCTAAATCATTCACCCGACCCTCAATTCACGGTATGGGCCTTGACGCTATTAAATTATAGAAAGTAGTTAGTATAACATAATTTATTTCCGTAAATGACGTAGAACTTTTTTTAAAGGAACCCGTGATTGACAAATAACAATATATTACCATATTATTAACTATGTTTGATATGTGATCATCATTCTTAATCAATGAACCCTTTGCGATACCTACAATTTCAAAACAAATTTTGATAATTAATTTCTAAGTTTGATGCATTTTAAATATTTATCAAAATACCTAATTTTTATATATTACTTTTAATTACAAAAAATACCAAACAGTTTTGTCCACATCATATTTTTTGCTATACTACATTAATAAAATAAATATATCTTATAAATTCCAACTCAAACTCCAACTCAATGGTCCTATTCACAAATTTCATCTCAATGGTTTAATCTTTTACCTACATAAAAAACAAAAAAAGTATATTAAAATAATAAAAAGAATATGCCAATAAAAAAATAACAAAAACATAATATAAACTATCCCAACATAATAAATACGAATATTTTTATTATTATTTTAAAATAATAATAAGTAAAATTTATTGGTTTAAAATATAATATATATAATAACATGCAAACTTAATTATTGTCAAAAACTATAATTTTTTTTTTTTGCATAGAAGGATTCAAAAGAAATTTCATTTATAATATTTACAGAAAACATAAAATAAAATTTAAAAACATAAACTCTTATTCCCAATTATAAAATCTTAAAAAATTAGAACATGTAAACTATTATTCCTAATTTATCTCATAAATTCCAACTCAATGCTCCCATTCGCAAATTTCATCTCAATGGTCTCATCTTTTACTTACATAAAAAATAAAAAAATTATATTAAAATAATCAAAATAACATGCCAAATAAATTACATAAAAAATAAATCCAACCAACCTAAAATAGACATAGCAAATAAATTACATAAAAAATAAAACATTCTTTATACATAACATAAATAGACTTTTTTACTTAAATAAATATTAAAAATAATTTATGAATGAATGAAAATATAAAATAAATACAAACATACCTAGCTCTTTTTAACCAAATAATACCTTAGAAAAATAAAATAAAAAATTAACTTTGAATTAAATCAACAATAACAACAAAAACAAATTAACATTTATTCATAACAAAAAATATTAAATAAAAAAATTACCTTTTATGATTTTTTAAACACCAAATCTTTTTAAACCTTAAACAACAATTTCTCCTTTCCTTTTCTATTTATTTTTTTCCTTCTCTTTCTCCTTCCCTCTATCTATTCAGCTTCTCTTTTTTTTTTCTTTCTTTAACTTTCTTTCGGCCAAAAATGAGACATTGGGGACCTTATAATAGTCCCCAAAGCACAAGTCACGGGCATGGCATAGACTCGTCCCATCGCTGACAAGTCACAGGTGTGCCGCCTGTGGAATCAGCATGACCAACGGTGTGCCGCCTCTACAGTGGGCATGACCAACCGGTGCCGCCTGTGAACTAGGCATTTCCAGTGCTGTGCCACCTTCCTTTGAGCCTTCACTAGTTGTCCTGTCCCATCTATGACAGCGAGTCGGCAGTGGGTTTGGGTGGGTCAGGTTTTGGTCATATACGGGTCATATTTGACCCGTATTCCTTTAGGTGCCGCCTATTTAGATGCCATTTCTAATTTTATTATTATTTTTTTCAGTCAAATGTGTCAGTATTTTAAGGTGGAACCGCCTATGCACCACCCTCCACTTGCTTGGATATACCATTTTGGTGCATAATCTATTTAATATACCATTTAAGTATTTTTTTTATAATATATAGGTAAAAAACCCAATAGATCCTATCAAATTTCCCTTTAATCAACTAGGGTAGGTTAATAACACTTTCCACTATAATTTTAATCAAGTTATAAAAATATTTAATAACAAGAATTTAATAATCAAATCTTTAAACATCTAAATATTATGCATATTATAATTTAATAAAAGAATCTTAGTTTAAGAGAAACCTTAAAGTAATAATTTTTTTTTTAGAAAATAATTTTACCAAAAATCAATCAACAAAGGAGAAAAACATATAACATAAGGATTATATAAATTTTTTTGTGTAAAAGGGCATAAAAATTTAGAGATTTATGTATACCTGAGTGATTAAAGACTCTAACGATTACCTATAGTGTGCAGGCCTCAATTGAAATAACAGTAGCTTTAGGAGGCAATTGACAACAATAAATTTCGGGATATTTTGAAATATTTTCATGAGAAATGATATTTAAATAAAATTCTCCTGTTAAATATTTTAGATTTTAATTGGATCTTCCTTTTGTTTCTCAAAAAGCCAGGCATTAATTGATTTTTAGATGCCCCAAAGTCCAAACCAGTAAACTGATTTTTAAAGTTTTTCCAAAATACGTATCTCATTACGCAGGGGGTAAAATAATTAATTATAAAAAAATGTTTTACTTTTATTTAAATATTTTAGGTAACTAAATTTATAAATTAACTTAATTAATTGTGAGAAATTATGTAAAACATGAGATAAATGGATACAAATAAAAAGATGATAAGATAAAACAAAAATATGGCACAAAAGCAAGAAAAAAATGACATGAATTCATGAACTTGCAAAAAAGTTATATAAAATAATTATTGATACATTAAAAATTATATTAAAAATTACAAAGACATCACAAACATGGGCACGTACATATAAATGTTTTTTAAAATTAAATTTATATGATAATTTAGTATACAAGCGAACACAACTTGACTATTCTTTTAATAAATAGAATGAAAATAACAAATTATATGCGATGTATCAGAAATAATAAGAAGAAATATTAAAAAATAATTACAAAATAATAACATAAGAATGTCATGAGTATATATCGTTTTCGTATTAGTTAAATATAGCGAGTGGATTTTTCGTAATTAACATGTTGTGTTCGTATAATACATTTGCTTATTACGATGGGTCATGCTCATAGCGGGTGGTGTCATAGGTTATTCATTGTAGATTATCCGTACAAAAGGGGGAGTTTTGTAATCATGCCGAAATTGCAACCGTTGGTTCATTTTGGCTTGGAATTACGCCTTGCAAAATAATGTAAATACATGTCGTAGGTGCAACCATTGGCTCATTTTTGGCTCGAAATTTCGCAATGTAGGATCGTGCATCTGGAAGAATGTAGTAGCAATCATGTGTAGGTATATATAAAGATAAACAAACCGGGAACAAAAACATATGTAACATAATTTAACAAGCATTTATAAAATGTAGAAGTGCTTGTGAAAGTGCGACAATATATAAATTATGTGAGTGTATGCATGTATGACAGTTGTATGGTTCCACTATCATTTTATTTACAAAGTACTACATATTGCCCAAGTATAAGAAAGTGGAGACAGAAATAAACATACACGTGATGTCTAGTTTACATGTAGAACTTGCGGAGGGGTCAAGCATTCCATTTCCGCGGCAAATGCTTCCCGTTCAAGTGCGCTAATTGATAGGCTCCGTATCCAACTACCTTGACTACCCGGTAAGGACCTTCTTAATTGGTTGACATCTTTCCTTTCAAACCCACCAGCAGGCTGGCTTCCTTATTTCTCATTACTAAATCTCCCACTTGATATTTCCTACTATGAACGTTGGTGTTGTAATCATTTTCCACTTGCTAGGCACGGGCTGTCAGGTGAAGTGCGACTTGATCCTTGGTTTCCTCCAAAAAGTCCCAAGTTCTCCCTAAGCATGACATCATTAGCTTGGTCCTCATAATGGAGGACCAATGGGTATTGATGCGAATTTTAGCATGAATGATAGCTTCTAAACCAAACATTAGGCTGAAAGGAGTCTCCTCGGTGCCAGATTGGAAGGTGGTCTGGAGGGCCCACAAGATGCCTAGTAGCTTATCTAACCATCCACCCTTGGCTTCATCAACTTTGTTTTTCAAGGCTTGGAGGATTTTTTTTTGTTGGTGGCTTCTGCTTGGAGTTCTTCTAAAAGGTCTTCACAAAACTATAGGTTAAGAAAATGTGAAGATTGCTGCAAAACTCTTCGAACTTTCCTTGGAACTGATTATTGTTGTTTGTGATGATTAGTCGTGAGACCACATACCTACAGATGGCTGTCTTCCAAACAAAGTTCTCTATCTACTTGTCTGTGATGGTGGCCAGTGCCTCAACTTCCATCCATTTGGTAAAGTACTGATATGACCATGGCCTCGTTGAGATGTTTGAGTCGTTTTTGTTATCGTCAAAGAAGAAGTATCATTCTATTTTTTTTTAAATAATGTTGAATTTGGCAAAGTATGAAGTTTTTGATAACAAGAATAGGTTCAAAATGACTAAGTATAGGTTGGTATAGGTTCGGCTAACAAGGGAAAACAAAGAAATGAGATAGTTTGTGGTGATGGAACGAAGTGGGCTTAAGGGTCAAGAATGAACCAACACTATATACGAGTGTTGACCCGAGACTTATAGGACTCTTAAGGTGATTTGGGAGATAGGATAGGACCTTGACCCGTTACCTAGGAAGGTAAGAACCAAAGGTATAAAGTTTGGGGTGAACGCCACACTACGAGAGTGATAAGTTCAATAAAAGAAACAGTTGACGCCATTGATTAAACAGATAAGTCAAGCTGAGTCTTAGACGAAATTTGAGAGTTGAAAATGCTCACAAATAACTCAAAGGTCATTAAAAATGGAAAAAGTCTCTACAACTAGAAATTAGCTAAGTATTTATAGTAGAATTCCTAAGCTAGCCTAATAGGCACATTGAGTAGCCAAATGGATAGCATGTAGCAGCTTAATGGATCTGAAAGCTTCCTTGAACTTTCCTAGCACTGGAGACGCCGATGAACAGCTTCTAGATGATGCACATTCAGCTGGAGTTGATTTGGAGTGAAGGGAAGCTGACTAGACTTGTCTATGTTCAGCCAAGGTGTTTAATGAGCTGGAATTAAGTTGCCTTGATCAGCTGGAAAGCTTGTGTTTAATTAGTGATTAGCTTGAGTATTGCAATGGACATCAAGTGTGAAACCGAATACAAACCACCCTCGTATGAACACACAAAACCGAATGGGCACTCAATGTGAATGGAATGTCCAGCTGGTGTGAAAACTCTTTAAGGCTGCTTGGTGAACTAAGTGGTCAACTTGGGAAGAAGAAACAACAGCTCTCCCTAGTCCCTTGTTCATGAAAGAGTGCTTGGAAGAGCTAAACCACCAGCTCCTTGCATTTATGCCGTCCCAAGCATGTACCTCCACCAAATTAATTCAACACTTAATTAAGCTTAAGACACATTAATTCGGCAACAGCTAGGACATCTTAAAATCATACATTTAAGCTAGGACATATTAAACACAAGTAATAGACTAGGACACATATTAAATTCGGCTGAAATTAAACACATTAAAATCTGGTAATGGTCTAAGACAAATAAATAACATGTTCTGACTATGACACATTAAAGACTTGCTTAAGAAATCAGACATATTTAATACTAAATTATGAAATCCAAATTTCAACATATTTATGAGCTAAAAACTAATTAACTAATTTAACTAAGAACATTAATTTATTTCAGCCAAGTAAAACGCATGAACTGAAGAAATAGAGATGAGCTGAATGGAATTAACTAGCTAGGCTAAACAAATTGATTTATTCTAGCAAGTTTAGAAAGCATAAAATAAAAGGATGGAAATGAACTCGAGAAATTAGAATCGAGCTGAATTGAGCTCAACGAGCTGGATTTGAGCTAAGTTAGCTTGCGAAAGATGGCAAGCCTCGCTTGGTAATATGGTCCAAGGGTGTTCCCGGGGTGTGGCTGTATCAAGTACTCTATGGCCACCACTTTGTACTTTTTGTAGGTCACAATTGGTGGAAAAGTTCCTGCAATATCCAACCCCAAGTTGTAAGGGCTAAGAGCTTATTTACATATATAATAACGATAATTGCATGTTATTATTTATTATTATGATAGGTTAGTTTAAATTAAAAGTGGTATAATTTAGTTAAAGTTTTATTGGACTTTAATTATTAAATAAAGTATGGGTCAAATATGTGTAGATACTCTAGTAATGAAGTTCTAATAAATTTCTAATTAATGATGGGCTAATTAGGAATTAGAGCTAATGTGCCAAAGTTATATATATTAGGGTTATAGTCTTCAAACTACACAAAATATAACTTTTCTAATATCCCATCTTTAGGAAAGAGAGATTAAATATTGTCTGAATTTCGTGTGTGTTAATTTGGAATTGGAAGATCAAATCCCCAAGATCCGAAAAAATTTAAAGGAATTCTTGAATTCAGGTACGTTTTCACATCTAGTTTTATTTTTAATGATTTGACATGATAGATTTTAGTTTAAAATTCTAATTTTATATTAGATATTATTTACGATTTTAACAAATGGCATCCGAGTTACGTCATGTCGAATTATTGAAAATTGATTAAATTTTTATTCTTTTTAAAATGATCCATTCATAAAATTTCATGAGTTTAATATTTTAGTTTGGTGTTTTGGTCATACACTTATTAATTTTTTAAGATTCAAAATTTTAGGATTTTTATTTTTAATAAAATTGATTTTCCAATATGAGTATATATATTGTGGTTTTATATTTGGAACTCTACTACGATTAAATTTTACTTTATTAAACTCAATATATCGTTGTATGTTTTCCCTTTCTTATATTTGCTAATTAAATGATAATTAATTTAATTTATAATAAAAAAATATCAATTTTGAAAAACAATTTAAAGAATAAAATAACGAAAATAAAAGGGCGAGAAATAACCAAAAATAAAATATTGTTTTCCCTTTCTTTTCGCACAATTTCTGGTAAAATAGTTATGGAATTGAGCAATTAAAGTTTATCAATAAAAATTGGTCAATGCTTTGGTGTTTTTAAAAAAAAAAACACGCGTAGTCTTTCTATCAAGCTTGGGAAACAACACTCCAATTTAAAACTATTTTGATATTTGGTGGTAATGGATTTTTCCAAATATTTGTGAAAGGGATTTTATAGATATTATGTTTCATTATCAAACCATTTATTGAGAATTTTATTCAGTTTGGTTTTACAAATTTACATTTTCTTTTAAGGATTATATTTTATTATGCATTATTCATTTAAGTTTTACAGACTTTTGAAACATGGTTCAATATTTAATTTAAGCAATAATTGCAATCTACGATGGCTATGAATTTTGGTCTTCATCTAATTTTATTGAATTCTAGTTTTGAATCTTAAATTTGAATGCACGTTTATTATTGTTTTTTTGAGGATTATATGTTTTGATTTATGCAAATATTTGACTATTGTTTTTGTTTTCTTCTTTCATTGATGTTGCAAAAGTTATTTTTGTTAAAAAAAAAATATTACGAAACGCGCATAAAAAGTTGATTCGATTATTGATTTTTATGCTATTAAGGAATATATATTTCGCTTGCTCTTTCACCTTCAGCCTTTGGTGTTTTTTTTTTTTTTTTTTTATTGTGGTTTTAGGATAAATGGAATATCTAATTTTATTGTAAAAGTTTTGTTAATGGCATGTTTAAGGTTTTATTTGTTTTTGGTTAGGTTGGGGGAATAATATTAGCACATTGATATTTATTATTGAGTTTCTATGCTTATTCTTTTCATACTATTCAGTTTAAGCATATATTTTGGATTTGGATTCACTTGAGATATGCAAAGCAAGTTGATCACGGTTATATTTTTTATGATTTAATTATAATGAAATTAGGTTTTGATGCAAATTGATGTTAATCATAATAAATGTTTAAAGTCTTTGGTTTTAAGTTTGGTTTTACAATATTTGGTTAGATTATGATGATATGATCTATAGTTTGAATTTTCGGATATACCACTTATTATGATTTTTTTTTTTGAGATTTATTTGCTTGAAAATATTTTTCAAGTATTCATGTGATTATCTATTTAATCATAAATACAACTTTATATTTACATAGTAAATTCAAGATAAGATTTTCTATTTAATTATGAATACATATATATACGTGAATTGCTTTAGTGTTTTTGTTCATGCCAAAATTATGAGTACATGTGCTTGTTAATTATTTGACTTTGAACCACTATATTATTTCTGTTTGGTTTTGATATATATAGTTTTGGAAAAAAAAGGTTAAAAATTAAGGTTTTCGGGTTTTTATTGCATTATTAAGACAACCTTATTTTGACTTATTTTGGAATCTATAAAGCAATAAAAGAAAAATAATTTTGACCTTTGAGTATTGAGTAAATTTTAAATTTGAATATTGATATGTTTATATATATTTTTAAATAACTTAATTGAAATAATAAGTTTCCAAAGTAATCTTTTTTGTATAAATTATTTTGTTTTAAAATATAAAAGGTTGTGTGTATGTAACTTAAGTTATGTTAATATTGATCGGCCCAAATGAAGATTAATGATATTACATGTACAACTATGGTAAACAACTTTTGTGAAAGGTGTTAGCATGAAAACACCTAAAGGGGCTATTATGCATAAGTTGTAAACTAGTTGATAAATATGTGAAATAGTGAGAATTTGAAGTTGCTATAAGAGTAAATAGGGGTCGAATAGGCCTAAAATAAGAGAAAATTCAATAAAAATCGATTTTTGAGCATAGGGGTAAATTGGTTATTTTGTCAAAGTCTAGGGGCAAAATGGTCATTTTACCAAAGACGTGAATTTTGGATGGCTTAATTTTTTATAGTGACTAAATGAGTACATTTTCCTATTATAGATCAAGACTTACCAAATTCGAACCTAGACCGGGGGAAAGCCAAACAAATTGACTAAACCGACTAGTCGAGTACATTTTGTAATCCAAGGTAAGTTGTATGTAAGTAATACAACTAAATTGTTAATGCATGTATTTAAGTTGTCATTAAGTTGATATAGCATGAATTGCTAGATTGTAAACTGAGAATGCATATTAATAATTGAGATAGTAGAAAAATCCCATTAAAACCCTAGGAAACAAACCGGATATTCAGGCCATGACATTTGGGTTATTTGATAGCCAGTGTAAGACATGTCAGGGACATGCATCGGCCACATTATGAGAGCCAATGTAAGACCATGTTTGGGATATGGCATCAGCATTGAGACGAATGCTAGTGTAAGACATGTCTGAGACATGTATCGGCCTCGATGATGATAGCCAGTGTAAGACATGTCTGGGACTTGCATCGGCTAAGAGTTGTACTAGTGTAAGACCATGTCTGGGACATGGCATCAGCACGTATATACGAGAGCTAGTATAAGACCATGTCTGGGACATGGCTTCGGCCTCAATGATGATAGCCAGTGTGAGACCATGTCTGGGACATGGCATTGGCAACTTATCCCATGTTTGAGGCTTATAGAATATCCAGTAGTATTCTGAAAGGTTCAACTTTAAAGGTTATGAAAGTGATTTAATAAGGAAAGTATAATTGTAACACCCCTTACCCGTGTTCGACGCCGGAACAGGGTACGAGGCATTATCGGACTTAATCACTAATCATCGTATAAAAATCGATTCATAATTTCACTCTAATTTAAAACTTTTTTAAACACATTCATAAATTGCATCATTTAATTAATAACATAATCAAGACTATCTACATTAAATGACTTTATACAATAGAGACCTTCAAATAACATAGGTCAGTATTTTAGGCCAATTCCTAGCAACTTAATAATAATTAAACGAGTCTCTATACATGCCAAAGACTTAAAAATACTTTAAAACCTTTATATATCGATATATAGTTTGATAGTGTGATTTAACCTCCGGCGACCTCCAACTCGAGCTATCATCTGCGACACTATAGGAAAAAGGAAAGGAAGGGAGTAAGCATTATAGCTTAGTAAGTAAGTATGTAAATATTAATAAAAAAACGTTATCATACTTTAAACAAAGTCACAATATGTTCCCGGAATATTATCATCACAAACACACATACTTTTACTATTACAATCATAAACAGGTTCAAAATAAGCTGTCTAGCAGAGTACCAGCAGCTAAATTATTTATTTCTGGAGCTACAGAACTCCAAATTACAAACCGTTAATTTTTTTTGAAACTAGATTCACGTATATTCTTACCATAAAAATTTTAGAATTTTTGGTCTAGCAAAATAGTACAGTTTATTCATTGAAGTTACCCCTATTTTACTGCTCAACCGTTCTGACCACTCTTCACTACGAATCAATTTTCTCCTCGTACAAAATTCAAAGGATGTTCTCGTTTATTTCATTTGAAACTGTACTCATTAAAGATTTCGAGCATATAAATTATATACCATAATTATTTTTGTACAATTTTTAATTATTTTTTCCAAGTCAGAACAGGGAATCACGTAGTCATTCTGAACCAGTCTCTCAAAAACTTAAATATCTCATAATATAGAATTCCTTTGCTTGCTCTATTTCTGTTATATGAAAATAGACTCATTAAGGTCTAATTTGATATCTCATTTAGTTTCTGATTCAATTTCTACTATTTTTGGTAAATTTTTAGATTCACGTCACTGCAACTATCTAAAACAGTTTTATTGTCAATTTTGATCTTTCAAACTTCAATTGTATTCATCACTTACCCATAACAACCTTTCAAATTTCCAATCACATATCGAGCATATTGCTCATAAGTTACACACGTATATACTTACACTTATCATCACAAAGTCATACACAATTTCATTTAATCAATTTCCCAGTTGAATGCTTCGGAATAATAACAGATACGCGATGGTATCGCACACAACCCACCTTTAAAATCTAAGCTCTTTTGTACACATAGTGGCCTTCACTTAGCACCACTCATGTGACCTAGCTCGATTGTACACATAATTTTGGCTCTCTTGTACACATGGTGAACACTTAGTACCACCCATGTGTCCTAGCCATTTTATCTCGTAGCTCTCTTGTCTACATGGTGTCCTTCACCTGGAACCACGCATGCGACCTAGCTACATATATCCCGTAGCTCTCTTGTCTACATGGTGTACACATAGTATCACCCATGCGACCTAGCTACACCATAATGTCTCGTAGCTCTCTTGTACACATGATGTGCACTCAACACCATACATGTGACCTAGCTACATACCATTTGTATCATCCAATCGTTCCGAAGGTTCAACCGGGATTTCTCTCTCTTTCTAATACTTGATTCCATACTTCCAATAGTCAATTATGATTCAAAAATTAGCTACAATACATAAAATATACTGAAATATAAAAACATAATAAAGATAATATATTATTTACATACAAACTTACATACTTTCTCATTTTTCGGGATCTAAAGCATCATATTTTACTTATTTAATTAATTTACTATTGAAAACAGTCCTTAATTAAAACTTCGAAAAAATTACAATTTTGCCCCTAAACTTGTGCATATTTACACTTTTGCCCCTAGGCTCGGGAATTAAACTTCACCCCTTATTCTTATGTTTCATGACATTATGATCATTTTTCCCTTCTATGGCAACATCCAATTCTCACTCTAACACATAGTTATGAACAATAACAACTTTTACCGATTAAGCCGTTTTACTCATTTTTGCTTAAAACCGCTTAGCAAAAGTTGTTTAACATAATTTCAGCCTTCATATTCTACCATAAAACATCAAAATAAACACATTTCACCTATGGGTATTTTTCCAAATATGAACCCTAGCTTAAATTATTGCTAGAATAAGCTTAATCAAGTTACCGGGATTCAAAAAACATAAAGAACTTGAAAAACGGGGCTAGAACGGACTTACTATTGAGCTTGGAAAGCTTGAAAACCCTATCCATGGCTTCCCCCATGATAATTTTGACCTCCATGAAAAGGATGAGTCAATTTTGGCTTTATTTTCCCTTTTTATTTCTTTTAATTACCAAATGACTAAAATGCCCTTAAGGCCTTTCTTTAAAATTTTGTCCTATTCATGCCCATTTTTGTCCAAACGAAATATAATGGTCTAATTAAAATTTAAGGACCTCCTCTTTAAACCCCCATTTCAATCAAGTACTTATGAATTAGAACACATATTTTGCAACTTTTGCAATTTAGTCCTAAAAGTCCAATTAAGCACTTTATCAGTAAAATTACTTAACGATATTTTTACACAATATTTTAATCAATAAATAAACCTTAAAACTTAATCAGAATAAATTTTTCGACTTCGAATTCGTGGTTCTAAAACCATCGTTCCGTTTAGGCCCTAAATCAAATTTATTATAAAGAACTCTGCAAATAAGCCCTAATAGGCAAATTAAACATGCAATCTATAAAATTTCTTATCAATACTCTAACACATGCATCTAATCACTCGATAAATCACAAAATTAATCGAAATAAACTTTTCTATCTTAGATTTGTGGTTTCGCAACCACTATTCTATTTAAGCCCTATTTCGAGATGTTACATTTCTCCCCCCTTTAGGGATTTTCGTCCCCGAAAATCTTACCGGTAAAAAGATTCAATATCTTTTCTCAAAATTTCTTAAACATATCTAAACAAATTTTCTTCAAAGCAGTACTTTCAAAATCACCCCACTACCAAATTGAAATCCAATATAACTAAGTTTCAACTCGGTATAACCTCTATATTAATCGAAAACTATTTCCAATTCTCACATTTGCTTTCACTTTTTTTTTTTTTACCCAAAACTCGCATTCAAATATTAATACAGCTCAATCATTATTCTTACTGTCTAATTTTATCATTACTAAATCCACATTATCTCATTCATAATCAAAATTTATTTTTTAAAAAAATCCAGCAATCATATACTTTTAAGCATCATACCTGGATGAGTTAATTAACTAAGTCTAATCTTTCTTTAACTGTAACATTTTAGAATTCAGAAAATCTTCATATTAACCTGACATCTTTTCTACAACTGAGTTCATTTATTAAACCATTCTCAAATGCTATCACATTGTCAATTAATCTTATTGGAAGGGGGTGAGGCAGTAACACTTCTAACTTGCCTCTTATATATTCATGCATATAACTTAACACTCATCAATATATATAATTTGCTTCAAATAACTCAACATGCATATTCATTTTACACAACCCTCCAATCATCTTATACAAACAAATATACTTATACATACGTTCATAATTCTCAAATAGAATTACTCATAACATTAATTTAATTTCACAAGTTACACTCATAGCATCACACAATTGCCAATCAACATGAACACTTATCATAATATAAACTTTCCCTTCATCTCATCTTTCATATTTTAAAACAAATGCACTCAAACATACATTCCACAAATTTGAGTAAATCTATTTATCACATTCACTTAGTCAAATAAGTTAGACACATAATATCACGTCAATGTCAAACGAACATGGATGAGTTTATAACAAGGTAAACTTTCGTTTCTTTTCACTTTTCTATATTTCTCCACTTATGTCTATTTCATTTTACACTTGATCTCACACATATCATCACAAGTCACCAAGATCAATTTAAGTACACCAATATATCCACCAAATTATACAAACTTACTTAACACCTTTTTACACTATCGATGGTAGCTCAGTTGGAAAACACTTCAGTCTCAACAGAACTATTTCATCGGGATCGGGAGGCATCACACTATCACAGGTAGTAATATGGCATGTATAGCTTAACTCTTACACATACTAGGTAAGTCCAAGAACTGACTAAACCATAGCTCTGATACCACTAAATGTAACACCCCTTACCCGTGTTCGACGCCGGAACAGGGTACGAGGCATTACCGGACTTAATCACTAATCATCGTATAAAAATCGATTCATAATTTCACTCTAATTTAAAATTTTTTTAAACACATTCATAAATTACATCATTTAATTAATAACATAATCAAGACTATCTACATTAAATGACTTTATACAATAGAGACCTTCAAATAACATAGGTCAGTATTTTAGGCCAATTCCTAGCAACTTAATAACAATTAAATGAGTCTCTATACATGCCAAAGACTTAAAAATACTTTAAAACCTTTATATATCGATCAATAGTTTGATAGTGTGATTTAACCTCCTGCGACCTCCAACTCGAGCTAACATTTGCGACACTAGGAAAAAGGAAAGGAAGGGAGTAAGCATTATAGCTTAGTAAGTAAGTATGTAAATATTAATAAACAATATGTTATCATACTTTAAACAAAGTCACAATATGTTCCCGGAATATTATCATCACAAACACACATACTTTTACTATTACAATCATAAACAAGTTCAAAATAAGCTATCTAGCAGAGTACCAGCAGCTAAATTATTTATTTCTGGAGCTACAGAACTCCAAATGACAAACTGTTAATTTTCCTTAAAACTAGATTCACTATATTCTAACCATAAAATTTTCAGAATTTTTTGTCTAGCCAAATAGTATAGTTTATTCATTGAAGTTACCCCTGTTTTACTGCTCAACCGTTTTGACCACTCTTCACTACGAATCAATTTTATCCTCGTACAGAATTCAAAGGATGTTTTAGTTTATTTCATTTGAAACTAGACTCATTAAGGATTTCAAGCATATAAATTATATCCCATAATTATATTTTTACAATTTTTAATGATTTTTTCCAAGTCAAAATAGGGAATCACGTAGTCATTCTGAACCAATCTCTCAAAAACTTAAATATCTCATAATATAGAATTCCTTTGCTTGCTCTGTTTCTGTTATATGAAAATAGACTCATTAAGCTCTAATTTGATATCTCATTCAGTCTCTGGTTCAATTTCTACTATTTTTGGTAAATTTTTAGATTCACATCACTGCAATTATCTAGAACAGTTTTATTGTCAATTTTGATCTTTCACACTTCAATTGTATTCATCACTTACCCATAACAACCTTTCAAATTTCCAATCACATATCGAGCATATTGCTCATAAGTTACACACGTATATACTTACACTTATCATCACAAAGTCATACACAATTTCATTTAATCAATTTCCCAGTTGAATGCTTCGGAATAATAACAGATACTCGATGGTATCGTACACAGCCCACCTTTAAAATCGAAGCTCTCTTGTACACATAGTGGCCTTCACTTAGCACCACTCATGTGACCTAGCTCGATTGTACACATAGTTTTGGCTCTCTTGTACACATGGTGAACACTTAGTACCACCCATGTGACCAAGCCAGTTTATCTCGTAGCTCTCTTGTCTACATGGTGTCCTTCACCTGGAACCACGCATGCGACCTAGCTACATATATCCCGTAGCTTTCTTGTCTACATGGTGTACACATAGTATCACCCATGCGACCTAGCTACACCATAATGTCTCGTAGCTCTCTTGTACACATGATGTGCACTCAGCACCATACATGTGACCTAGCTACATACCATCTATATCATCCAATCTTTCCGAAGGTTCAACCAGGATTTCTCTCTCTTTCTAATACTTGATTCCATACTTCCAATAGTCAATTATGATTCAAAAATTAGCTAGAATACATAAAATATGCTGAAATATAAAAACATAATAAAGATAATGTATTATTTACATACAAACTTACATACTTTCTCATTTCCATGTCGAATTAATATTGAACATTTAAATCATCATAATTATACTTATTTTCAACACCTCGAAAATCATAGTAAATATATCAATTTTACGTTGAAACATGCATAAATTAATGCTTATTATACATATGAACTTACTTCGATACTAAAACGGCCATTTTACCAACTTTCCCGATTTTCGATTTTTCTCCCATTCTAGGTTCAAATCTCATTTTCCGGTATCTAAAACATCATATTTTACTTATTTAATTAATTTACTATTCAAAACAGTCCTTAACTCAAACTTTGGCAAAATTACAATTTTTCCCCTAAACTTTTGCATATTTACACTCTTGCCCCTAGGCTCGGGAATTAAACTTCATCCCTTATTCTTATGTTTTATGACATGCTGATAATTTTTTCCTTCTATGGAAACATCCAATTCTCACTCTAACACATAGTTATGAACAATAACAACTTTTATCGATTAACCCGTTTTACTCATTTTTGCTTAAAACCGCTTAGCAAAAGGTGTTTAACATAATTTCAGCCTTCATATTCTACCATAAAACATCAAAACAAACACATTTCACCTATGGGTATTTTTCCAAATATGAACCCTAGCTTAAATTATTGCTAGAATAAGCTTAATCAAGTTACCGGGATTCAAAAAACGTAAAGCACTTGAAAAACAGGGCTAGAACGAACGTACTATTGAGCTTGGAAAGCTTGAGAACCCTAGCCATGGCTTTCCCCATGCTAATTTCGGCCTCCATGAAAAATATGAGTCAATTTCGGCTTTATTTTCCCTTTTTATTTCTTTTAATTACCAAATGACTAAAATGCCCTTAAGGCCTTTCTTTAAAATTTTGTCCTATTCATGCCCATTTTTGTCCAAACGAAATATAATGGTCTAATTAAAATTTAAGGACCTCCTCTTTAAACCCCCATTTCAATCAAGTACTTATGAATTAGAACACATATTTTGTAACTTTTGCAATTTAGTCCTAAAAGTCCAATTAAGCACTTTATCAGTAAAATTACTTAACGATATTTTTACACAATATTTTAATCAATAAATAAACCTTAAAACTTAATCGAAATAAATTTTTTAACTTCAAATTCGTGGTTCTAAAACCATCGTTCCGTTTAGGCCCTAAATCGGGCTGTTACAACAACTTTTGCAAATAAGCCCTAATAGGCAAATTAAACATGCAATCTATAAAATTTCTTATCAATACTCTAACACATGCATCTAATCACTCGGTAAATCAAAAAATTAATCGAAATAAACTTTTTTATCTCAGATTTGTAGTTTCGCAACCACTATTCCATTTAGGCCCTATTTCGAGATGTTACAATAATAATGTTGAGAGTGGTACAGGTACCTAGTAGGTATGCATGAGTAATGAGCTCAAATTAGAAAATGTGACTTGAGTAGTCGGTAATGTGTAAGTTAAGTTTAGGCTCACCTTTGAACTATGAGTATGATGAGTAATGGTGAAATTGTTGTTGTATATTTATTTATATGCAGCTTACTAAGCTTTATGCTTACTCTCTTTCCTTTCCCTTTTCTTTCAGTGCTGCTTAACTAGCTCAAGGATCCCTTTAAGTCAGAGATATCATTACACTATCAGCCATAATACTCGGTACAGTAGGATTTATATTTTTTTTATTATGGCATGTATAGGACTAGACCTTATTATTTTGTGTCTTTGAGAATTGGCCAAATGTGTTGGCTTGGGATAGATTCCACACTTTATATTAAGCCTTGAATGAGGATAACATTAATTTTGAGTCTATTATAGATGCATCTTCATGGTTAAATTAATGTCCATCATGCTTGATTTGGTATTGGTTGGTATTAACATGAAAATATGCATACTAGGGTGGTAATGAGGCTTGGTAAATAGCCTCATATTATCCACACGGGTAGACACACGGGCGTGTGTCTAGGCGTGTGTGCCACAAGGACAGCCCCATGGGCGTGTGAGAAGGCCGTGTGCCCCTTGCACTTAGAAATTTCAAGTTAGAATGCTTGGTAATGGTCACACGGGTAGAGACACGGTTGTGTGTCTCAGCCGTGTGGAAGAGCATGGCCTAGTACACGGGCATGTACCATGGTCGTGTGATGCTGACGTCAGAAACAGAATACCCTAGTTTTTGCACATGAGCTGCGCCACGAGCGTGTCGTGGCTGTGTAAAAGGACACGAGCTTGTGTCCAGGCCGTGTGAGGTTTGCACTTGTTTCATGAAAAATTGTGGAATTAACTTGGCAGCACGGGTATTGACACGGGCGTGTGCCCTATACCCTCACGGGCGTGTGGAGCCTTAAAGCATGAAATTCTCTGAGTTTTTCTTGAGCCATCAGATCGGTCCCGAACCACCTTGAATGTATGTTTTGGGCCCCGTAAGCCCTATTGAGAGACAAATTGGATATGAAATGAAAATTTTTAAATTAATCAAAATTTTATGGCCCAGTTTCCTAAGATTGGTTGAGTTTAAGTTCGGTAGCACCTTAAACCCTGTTCTGGCGTTGGATACGGGCAAGGGGTGTTACATTTTACTTGTAATATAAAGAGATGATTTATACACGTTAAATGAATACATGTTGCGGAAAGCATATGTGTATGGAAACTTGAGTGTTGTTGAGCCCATATATGTTTGAGATGTTATTATGGAATATATGACTAAAAAGGGAAATGAAGATGTGTGTAGGACTTGAGGTCAAATTTATTGAATATGTCTTACATAGTTACCTCAAAATAGAATGAATGGTAAGTTATGTACCATGTTATACGAACTTACTAAGCATTTTATGCTTACTTAGTTTTATTTCCCTGTTTTATTGTAAATCAGAAGCTCGTTAGATTGGAAGTGTAGCAGCCTGTTTTTGGGTCAAATCTGAATAGTGGTTTCAGGACCACAAATTTGAAGTATAAATATTTATTTTATTATTTCTTTATGGTTTACAGCCTGATGGAATAATTGTGTTAAAATTTAGTTAAGAAATTTTATCGATTGAGTGCTCAATTTAGCTAGAAGGACTAAGTTGCAATAGGTGTAAAACTTGAATTCTATATATTAAAGGTGTCTAATTGCTATGAAATTTTAAATTGGAGGTCTTTAAATGGAAATTAGACCATTATACCTTGAGATGGACAAAAATGGACATGGCTATGTAAAATTTTAAAGTTATGCATTAAGGGTATTTTAGTAAATTAGCTAATAAAGACAAAATTTACTAAATAAAACATCTCCATCTTCTTTAATTTCATCCCTTAGCCGAAAATTTGAAGAGGAACCATAGCTAAGGTTTGGCCAAGCTTTCAAGCTCGATTGTAAGTCCGTTCTTGTCCCGTTTTAACGATTTTTATATTTTTGAGATCGTTTTAAATTGATTTAACTATTTCAAGGACTAATTTGAAAGGAAGTTAAAGTTTAAAATTTTACCCATGTTGAATATGTTTTTATTTTGATGTTTGATGGTAGAAAATGCATGTTTGTTATGTTTTAAACGACTTTTGAAAAGTGATTTTCAGTAAAAACGTCAAATAGGGACTTATTTGTAAAAGTCTATAAAATGTGTAGAAAAGTGTGAATAAATGAAAAATGTGGGCTGTTATAAGTACAAAAAACATTCGACTACCTTGGGTTGTAAACAAATTGAAAGCAATTCATTTTACGAGCCTAGGGACTAAATTATAAAATGTTGAAAAGTTAAGGGCAAAAATGTAAATTTTGCCATAATGTGTTTTTGGGCTGAATTGAATAATGTGATGATTAAATAAGTTAAATGTGGTATTATAGATCAAGAAAAACGAAGTTCGGGTGTATATTAGGGGAAAAACAAAGTAATTGACGAATAGATCTCTTTGGTCATTTTTGTAACCGAGTTAAGTTCGTATGTTAAATAAGCTTTACTTTAAATGTGTTTAAATGCTTTAATTTATGCATGAATTGTGTAATCAACCTTACAGACACATTTGACAATAATTTGGAAAGCAAGAAATCCCAATCAAACCTTAGGAATAGATTAGGATACAAGTGACATGTCACTAGGGTTTTATGTTATGTGATCCAAGTGCTGGTCCTATACGTCCTATCGGTGGCTGTGTATATCGGCATATGTTACGGTTACTTGACAGCTTGTGTGAGAAGCACCGAGTAGCTACGTCTTGATTGACAACTTGTATGAGCAGCCGTTAATGGCTCGAGAGCGAGCATTTATGTGTTATGAGATAGAGGTAGCAATGGCTACATATGTGGCACCTTGTGTGCAAGGTTTCCCGAGTATTCGAATTCATTATTTCAAGTGGTTCATTGGGTACGACAAAGATGAGAATGAGTATGAAACCATTATGAGCGGTATAGGTATGTGCACAAAAGTTATGATTATTAAATTCGCAAAATGATGAACTCAAGGTAAGATGTGATGGAATGAATTATGATCATGAGAATATGGTAAATTGTATTATCTTAAGTTATATTATTTACATGTTAATGTATGGTAAGGTTAGCTTATTTCTTTCACACGAGCTTACTAAGCTATATAGCTTACTCCGTTTTATTTTCCATGTTTTATAGTGTCACCAAGCTAGCTGGGGTTGGAGATTGTCGAAAATTGCATCACACCATCCAACTGTTATTTTGGGTATTGATGATCTTAACATTTTGAAAATATGGCATGTATAGGGACTTGGTCTTTTTGTTATATGTGTCATTATAAATTTGGCCAAATGTATTGGCTTGTAATTATCAAAGGCTTGATGTGGTGTTTGGCCATGTAACTTGGCTTATTTTTGTTGAATTGGTTGTAAGCTTATATATATATATATATATATTTATATATGCATGCATGTGCAATCATCTTTTGTGTGATGTGGTTTATAAATGCTTGATAAATGGTTGAATATGGCTTACTGGTTATGGTCATTGAATGGCTAAGATTGGCTCATTGGTGTGCTAGGAAAACTTAGTAAAATTATGGATGTTATTGGTAGCCATATTGAAACTTGTTGAATGTGAGTTGGTATGATTTGGTTTGCCAAAATATGGTGTTGTAAATATGTTGAGTGTGGATAGTGAAATGACATGATTTGGCCTTGTTTTGTGGATGTTTGGTTGCTCAAGTATATCATGATTTATGCCATTGAACTTGTGTGTGTAGGTAGAAATGAGGGTGACAAATGGCTTGGTAAATAGCCTTTATTTTGTCCACACCGATAGACACACGAACGTGTGTCTAGGCCGTGTGTGACACACAGTCTACCCCACGGGCATGTGTTCTGGCCGTGTGTCCTTTGCACCTTAATTTTGAGAAACAGAATGTTTAGAATTGAGCACATGGGCAGAGACACGGGCATGTGTCTCATCCATGTGAGGGACACAACCTCAAGCACAGGCGTGTGTCCCGACCGTGTGAAGTCTACACCTATTTTATGAAAATTAAATTAACCACACGGTCTAGCATACGGGCATGTGACTTGGCCGTGTGACCTCAATTTGTTCATGCTTTGCAAAAAAGAGAGTTAAACAGGTTAGGGACACAGACGTGTGCTACCACACTGCCTGCCCACACGGGCATGTCCCAAACCACACGGGCGTGTGACCCCTGTTCATAGCAAAAATTTTCTAAGTTTTGTAAAACTTTCCTAAATGCTTGGTTTATTCTCGAACCACTTCCAAAACATGTTTTGGGCTTCGTCGGCTCATATTAGGGACTTTATGATCGAATACAAATGGTTTTAATTTGGATGCAAATTTTTGACTCGAAATAGTATATTTACTTCTGATGTGAGTCTGGTAATGCCTCGTATCCTATTCTGGCATTGAATATGGATAAGGGGTGTTACAGGAAGCTTGGCGGAGTTCACTCACACTATCCATCGACCCATGTTGGTACAATATGGTATATCAATTATGGTTGTAATGGCATGTATAGGATATATTGGCCATAATGGCATGTAAATGTAAATGATACTTGCAATCTAGCCATTGGAATGACTAGTAATTGTTTGTTTTAATATACTTGCAATGTCAAACTATGGTAGCTACAAATATGTTAAGTAGTTGATCAAACTATGTCTAACTTGAGGACTTAACTAAGGTAAGATTATAGACATGTACGCATGAAATGATATGCCATGATGAATGATGGTATTTACTTTATTTGAATGCTTGAAATGGTTGGTACTTGGATGTGTAACTCAAGTGCAGGTCATGGGTGTGATTTTGGGTGAGAAATGAAGCTAGGAATGGCTTTATTTTGTCCACATGGGTAGACACACGGGCGTGTGTCTAGACTGTATGTGGCACACGATCGAGTACATGGGCGTGTAGTTAGGCCATGTGTCCTCTGCACCTTAAATTTGAGAAATAGAATGCTCAAATTGAGCACATGGGCAGAGACACAAGCGTGTCTCTTAGCCGTGTTTGCCACACGGGCTAGAACACAGGCGTGTGTCTTGGCCGTGTGAAACCTGCACCTAATTTTGAAATAAATTAATTGACCACACGGCCTAGCACACGGACGTGTAGCATAGCCGTGTGTACAAGTCAGAGAGTTACACGGGGTCGAACACAGCCTGTAACACGGGCGTGTCCCTCGAACCACACAGGCGTGTGAGCCTTGCAACTTGGAAAATTTTTAAAATATTGCAAAAAATTCTTAGAGTCCCTGATTAAGTCCCGACTCGATTCGAATGCTTGTATTGGGCCTCGAGGGTCCAATTTGGGGACATTTTGAATGATCTCGGTAAATAAATAGTGAATAACGTGAAATGCCTGTAAATGTTTTGAAAATCTCAGGAAACGCATTGTAACACTGTTCTAGTGGCGGATATGGGTAAGAGGTGTTACATTTTGTGGTATCAGAGCTACGGTTTAGTCGTTTCTCGGACTGGACGTAGCATATGTGGAGTCTAGAAATACATGTCATTTTATAACCTATGATAGTCTGATATCTCCCGACTCTGATAAAAATTATTTTGCAAATAGATAGAGATGCTTTCCAACCGAGCTAATTCTGATACTGCTAAAAGTGATACACATGTGTCTAAGTAAAAATGTTGCTTATGATAAAAAGGGACTTGTAGAGGTATGAAATAAATGTTTTATAGTGAACATGTTAATGATATACGTTGAGTGATATGTGTGTATTTATGAAAGTTAAATTTTGAGGCTTACGATTTCCACCCCCTTACCAGTACAATTTTATACGATGAAATTCATAAGGTTTATATGGATTAAGCTCATAAGTGTGAAAGAAGAGTTCAGAGGCTGAATGATTAATAATGTAGTCAGAATTGGGAATGGGTTAGTAAGTAAAGACGGTATTGAAAGAGATATCAAATTTTTCTGAAGATTTTTCTGAATATGTGATGTCATTGTTAAGGAAGAAGTTATTCATGAGTAAACGACTTATCCAGATATGATATTTACAGAATGGATTAGCTGAAAATTCTTCCGGATTAACTATTTCAGTGAACTGAATAATGTAATATTATTGATGACTTAATTAGTCAGTAGAATAGTGATGAAATTGCAAAGACATTTGAAGGCAACTATTATAATTGAGTATATTACAGCAACACCTCCTGGGTACTCTATAAGTTCTGTTATTCTTAGAGGCATATGAAATTGTTCATGTTCAGATGCGATATTTGTCATATTGAAAGGCTAGTAAATCATGATAGATGGAATTAGTAAAAGTCTGGTTGATTTATGAGCGATATTGCTCTATTTTTCTTGGGTTTTCTAATTTATCATGATTGATTTAAGATTTGATGATAAGATTCATATGATATCATTTTCTACTTCTACTGATTGAAGCCTTGAATTGCGAATATGCAAGTTATATTGTCTTTATCACAGTTGTTTCTACTAAGTATGCGTGATATTACTCTTCTGAATTTTCTCTGAGATATCATTAATCTCTTTATTATGTAAACATGGGTTACTTGTGAAAGATATTCTTTGATCAGAGGTAATTACATTTATTACTGTTATAAATATTGACTCGATCATGAGGTATGGTAATAGAGATTACAGATTATAGAACTTGAATTACTGCATTGGTTATTATTGGGCCACTTTTGATTCTCCCTCTTCTAATTTGTGGTACATTATTGATATTGAAGTGTTGCTTTATCTATACAGTTGAAATGTCGGTCATATTAATGCACTATGGTTTTAAATCTATTTGATGGTTGTGGCTTTGGAAAAACTCAAAGCTTCAATGTTAATAATTGAAATAGTTACATTGATGACATAGTTATTACAGAAAGATATAATATTTGAATGGACTGACAAATGTTAGTAAAGTTTTGACCAGTTGGAAGCTCTGATGATCAAAGTATTAGTTTTGGTTCAGCCTGAATCAGTTAAGGAATTCGTTATTACAGTACTGCACTATTGAATAGGATTAGACTGTGTTTTGATGCAGTAAGACAAAGTAATAACTTGTACTTTTAGACAGTTAAAAACCACATGGAAAGAATTACCCGATACATGATCTAGAATTGACAGCTATTACTTTTGTGCTGAAATCTGATAACATTACTTGTTTGGTGAAAAATGTCATATATTCATTGATTATAAAAAATTGAAGTATTTGATGTTGCAAAAAGATTTGACTTTGAGATAGTGTATATGACTTGAATTGTAGAAAGATTATGATTTGAAAATTGTATATCACTTGGAAAGAACGAATGTGGTTACAAACATTCTGAGTAGGAAATCTCTATATACTTTGCAAGCTATGGATATCGATTATGATTGTCCGATAATAGCTTAATTTTAGCTGAGTATAGAGTTAAACTAATGTTTCTACGACAAAATAATGAAACTCAGAAAAGTGATAAAGAGTTGTAAGTTAAACGGGTATAAAATGAAATAATTATTGAATCAGGATAGCAGATAAATTTGATGATTCTCTGTTATTCCGAGATAGGGCCTATGTACTGAAGAATTTGGAACTTTTATAGAAATTTTCACATGAATGATCACAGTAGTACTATGTTTGTTTATTTGGGAAATGATAAAATGCACAACAATTTGAAAAAGATGTACTGGTAGCTCGGAATGAAATGTGGTATTTTTGAATCTATATTTAAATGCTGGATGTATCAGCAAGATAGAGATGATACTTTCAAGATGGGTATAGTCAGTGAAAGTACCAAAATGGAAATGGGACAAAATTACCATGAATTTTATATCAGGATTATCCTTGCCTATAAAAAAGAAAGATACTATTTGAGTAATTGTCGATCGTTTGACGAAGCCTGCACATTCCATTCTGGATGAGTGGATTTCACACTTGATAGATTGCTTGAATTATCTATTTTTGAGATTGTCAAATTATATGATGTGCTAGTTTTTGTTATGTCTAATAGAGATCTACAATTTAAATTCCAATTCTGAAACAAGTTACAAGAAACTTTGGGTATACGGTTACATTTTAGTATCGTATTTCATTTTCAGATGGATGATCAATCTGAACATATGATTCAGAATTTGCAAGATGTGCTTCGATGTTGTGTACTTGAATTTGAAAGTAATTGGGAGAAGTATTTGCCTCTGGTTGAATTTGCTTATTATAACAGTTAATAGTCAAGTACAAAATTTTTACTGTACGAGGCTTTATATGGTCACAAATATGAAACTCTGGTGTTTTGGATGGAGTTTAGTGAGAAAAGATACATGTAGTAGGTTTGACTCTTTGAAACTAAAGAAAGATAAAAATCATCCGAGACAGTTTAAAAGCAGTATTTGATCGTCAGAAATTTGATGTGAATCTAAAATGAAAGGAACTAGAGTTAAAATATTTTTGACAGTTTTTCCATGGAAGAAAGTTTCTCGGTTTCGCCGTAAAGACAAATCAAGTCTATAGTTTATCGGGTCATATAAGATTATTGAAAAGAATTGGACCTGTTGTGTGTTGACAGGTATTATTATTAGAGTTCTACATAATTCACAATGTTTTTATGAGTATATGTGTTATGATAGTATCGATCAAACCCATCATCTATTATTTACTTTGATAAATGTTAAATTCAGCCTAACAAGACTTACAGTGAGAGATTGATTGGAATTCTAGCACTTGAAGAGAAAAAGGGAAAAATAAAAGGGTAGCTTTACTAAAATTTTTCTGACAATGACATGATATAGAGTGAGCTACCTAGTAACTGGAGGAAAGTATGAGAAAGTAATATCTGAATCTTTTTATTGGTAAAATTTTTGAGGACAAAATTTCTTTAAGGGGGGAGTTGTAACAGTCCAATTTCGATGAAATCAGAACAGTGGCCTAGGGACCACAAATTCGAGCTGAAAATAAAATTTATTTTTATTTTATTACATGGTCCATAATATGATAGAAATGTCATGTGAAAATTTTGATAAGAAAATTTTACCGATTATGTGTTTAATTACGGGAAGGACCAAATCGCATAAAATGCAAAAGTTGAATTCTAGTAGCTAGAAGGATTAAATAGTTATGGAATTCAAAACTTGAGGTCCGTATATGGTAATTAGACCAGTAAAGAAAAGTTAGTAGATATTTTTGGATGATTCATCCATGGAAAATTTGAAAAAGGCTAAGGACTAAATTGAAAATCAAAATTATTAAAAGATGATAAATTATTAAATAGAAATAAAATTCATTTTTATCATCTTCTTCCCCAAAATAATAAATGGAAACCCTAGGAGAGGGAGAATAAACTTTCATGGCCAAATTGGTAAGTTTCCTTGGCTCGTTTTTACTAATTTTGATATTTTTGAAATTGGGATAGCTTAATTTATCTATTTGGGGGATCAATTTGAGAAGTTATCAAAGTATGAAAATTAAGTCATGGATGTATATGCTGAAAATTAGAAATTTATGGTAGAAAATGAAAGGTTGTTGATAGATAAACAACTTTTACAAAGTGATTTTTGATGAAAACATGATTTAGGGACTAAAATGTAAAGTTATGAAATTGAAGAAAAATGTTGAAATTTAATGAATACATGTGCTTTAAATTTTGTAATGGGATTTTGGTTAGGCTTGGAATAGGGAGTAAATTGCACAAATTTTATTTTCCGAGTCTAGGACGAAATGAGAATTTATGGAAAAGTTAGGGGCAAAATGGTAATTTTTCCTAGGACGTAAATTGAGTCCAAATGCGTATGAAATATGAGAAATATGAGAAATTGATGTAAAATTTACTCCTATAGATCCGGATAGACCAAATTTAGAGCTAGAACGAGGAAAGAGAAAAATGTCGGATTAGTAGATTTTACGTACACTTACATTGTCGAGGTAAGTTCGTGTAACTAAATTGTGTTTATTTACATGCTTGCATTGATTGTGTTTATGTAAATTGTATAAATGTCATAAATATGTGAAATGATTACATATCCGATCAACCTGAATAAATAAAAATGTTTAAATTAAATGATAATATCCAATAGATGATAAAGGATAAATGATGAGAAAGTTACTTATATGCTTGAAATGAATGTGGAATGTGTTTATTTGAATTATATGAATTTTGTGGATGTATGAAATAATCACATGTCCGATAATGCTTGAGAAAAATGTTTAAATCTCGGCTAAATAAAATGAAAAATCAATGGATATGTGATTTCTTGAAATGAATGAGGTCCTACATTTGTTACTTTCGGGATTTAGCTCGGACGAGTAATCCTATTGACCTTATTACAAAAAAGAATTTAGCCCAAACGGGTAATCCTGATATGAGTCCTCTCGAGCACATGTTAAAGATTAGATTTAGCCCAGACGGGTAATCCAGATCAAGCTCCTTAAAGAATATGCCATAAAAAGGATTCAGCCTAGATTTGTAATCCTGTTGTATACATGTGTGGCTCGAGAGTGTACTCTCTGATATCGTACCTTATGGGTACCATTGGACATGATTTGACGGATCCTGATTCGTACACCTCGAGTGTATTACCAGCGTATCCATTGATATTCCAAAAAAATTCAACTGGTGACAATTCTAGACATGAGAAGATATGAATGATAAAATGAATTATTACATGTATCCGTCTGAAATACAAGAAAATGATGTTACGTGGCAATTGATATATGAAAACATGTGATGATGATATTTGTACATGGATTTTATTTGATGAATATATGTTCATTCTTGATTATGGACTTGTACACCTTGAGTGTACTAATTGTGAGCTTGATATTCCGAGTAATGTGGGTAAAGTTCTAACATGAAATGATCTAAACTCGAGATGAACCATTACGAAATTTTACTTGTAATATAAAGAGATGATTTATACATGTTAAATGAATACATGTTGCGGAAAGCATATGTGTATGGAAACTTGATTATTGATTAGCCCATATATGTTTGAGATGTTATTATGGAATATATGACTAACAAGGGCAATGAGGATGTGTGTAAGGCTTGAGGTCAAATTGATTGAATATGCCTTACATAGTTACCTCAAAATAGAATGAATGGTAAGTTAAGTACCATGTTATACGAACTTACTAAGCATTTTATGCTTACTTAGTTTTATTTCCCTATTTTATTATTTTATAGTAAATCGAAAGCTCGTTGGATTAGAAGCTTGGCGAAGATCACTCACACTATCCATCGGCCCATGTCGGAACAATATGGTAAATCAATTATAGTTGTAATGGCATGTATATGATATATTGGCCATAATGGCATGTAAATGTATATGATGCTTGTAATCTAGCCATTGGAATGACTAGTAATGGTTTGTTTTAATATACTTCTAATGTCAAACTATTGTAGCTACACATATGTTAAGTAGTTGATCAAACTATGTCTAACTTCAGGACTTAACTAAGGTAAGATTATAGACATGTATGCGTGAAATGATATGCCATGATAAATGATGGAGTTTGCTTGATTTGAATGCTTGAAATGGTTGGCACTTGGATGTGTGTTTCAAGTGCAGGTCATGAGTGTGATTTTGGTTGAGAAATGAAGCTAGGAATGACTTTATTTTGTCCATACAGGCGTGTGTCTAGACTATGTGTGACACACGGTCGAGTACATGGGCAATATAGTTAGGCCGTGTGTCCCCTGCACCATAAATTCAAGAAACAAAATGCTCAGAATTATGCACACGAGCAGAGACACAGGCGTGTGTCTCAGTCGTGTATGCCACATGGCCTAGAACACGAGCGTGTGTCTTGGCCGTGTGAAACCTACACCTAATTTCGAAATAAATTAATTGACCACACGGCCTAACACACGAGTGTGTGGCATGGTTGTGTGCACAAGTTAGAGAGTTACAAGGGGTCGAACATGGCCTGTAGCACGGGCGTGTCTCAGGGTCGCAGGGGCGTGTCCCTTGAACCACATGAGCATGTGAGCTCTGGACCTTGGAAAAATTTTGAAATTTCGCGAAAAATTCTTAGAGTCCCTAATTATGTCCCAACTTGATTCAAATGCTCGTATTGGGCTTCGAGAGTCCAATTTAGGGACGTATTGAATGATCTCCATAAATAAATAGTGAATAACATGAAATGTCTGTAAATAGTCCGAAAATCTCTGGTAACGCTCCGTAACCCTATTCCGGTGGCAGATACGTGTAACAGCCCAATTTTGGGCCTAGTCAGAATAGTGGTCTCGGGACCACCAATCCGAAGTCAGAGAAAATATTTTATTAATATTTTAGACTTATAATATGTTTATAGTAGTGTATGAAAATTTTGGTGAGTAAATTTTAGCGTTTGTGAGCCCAATTGTGAAAAAAGAATTAAATCACATAAAGTGCCAAAGTCCTAAATTGATAGCTAAGGTGTGAATTTGCCATGAATCCTAAATTAAGGGCCTTTAAAGAGCAATTAGACCCTTAGAGAATAGGGTAGCCGGCCATAGGAGACAAATTGATGAGAAAGTAAAAAATTAGGTGAGTTTTAGTCACCAATTTTGACTAGCTTTAATATTAAAATAAAACAAAGGCTTCATCTCTTCATTCTCTCTCTTCGTGACCAAAATATTAGCCATTGTAGGGGTTTGAGAGCTTCAAAAATTTCAGCCACTTATTCCTCTTGCAAGTAAGTTATTTTAATGAGTTTTCTTGAAGATTTTTACATTTTTGAGACACTTGAAGCATAAGCTTTCAAATGAGGATACTATTTTGCAAAATGATTAAGAGTTTAAGGTTTTTCCATGAAAGGATTTGTAATGTTTTCTGAGTTTTTATGGAAGAAAATGAGTCTTGGGTGACTTATAAACAACATTTGTGAAAGGTGTTAGCATGAAAACACCTAAAAGGACTATTTTGCATAAGTTGTAAAATAGATGATAAATGTGTAAAATAGTGGGAATTTGGAGTTGTTATAAGAGTAAAAAGGGTTCGGCTAGACTTAAGATATGAAGAAATTCATAAAAATTGATTTTCGAGTTTAGGGGTAAAATGGTCATTTTGTCAAAGTCTAGGGGCAAAATGGTCATTTTACCAAAAATGTGAATTTTTGATTTCTTTATTCTATTTAGTAACTAAATAAGTGCATTTTTTATTTTATAGATCAAGAAATACCGAATCTGAACCTAGACTGGGGGAAAGCCAAGCAAATCGACTAAACCGTCTAGTCACTACATTTTGTAATTCGAGGTAAGTTATTTGTAAATAATACAAGTACATTGAATTGTATTTGAATTAATATAGCATAAATTTCTTGATTTTTGAATTGAGAAAGTATGATGATAATAGAGATAGTAGAGTTCCCGTTTGAACCTTGGAAATAAACTGGATATTCATGCCACGACATATGGATTATTGTGGGCTAGTGTAAGACATGTCTGGGACACGCATTAGCCACATTATGAGAGCCAATGTAAGACCATGTCTGGGACATGGCATCGGCACTGAGACGAGAGCTAGTGTAAGACATGTCTGAGACATGTATCGACCTCGAGACGTAGACTTGTATAAGACATTTCTGGGACATGCATCGGCTATGACATGATAGTCAGTATAAGACCATGTCTAGGACATGGCATTGACTTGAGATAAAAGCCAGTGTAAGACCATGTTTGGGACATGGCATCAGCACCCTATCCCATATTTGAGGCTATTCAAAAATCTGATAAAGTTCCGAACGATTTCACAGTGAGAGATATAGTCTAAGCTAATGAGTAAGGCATAATCGTCTTGTGAGTGGTATAGGTACCTATTTGAAATGTATGAGATACGAGCTCGATATATGCTATGAGATTCATATAGATAGTGATGAGTAAGTTATGCTCATGCCGCTTTTGAGTTACGTGTAACACCCCAAACCCCGCCTAGACGCTACGGCCAAATCTGGTGTGTCACATTTAGTGGTATCAGAGCCAAGTTACAAAACTTGACTGTAGAATGGGTTTTTGTGGATTTGAATGTTAAATTTTGTGGTTGGAAATGTGGCACACTGAGTCTCTGGCACTAAATCGGTAAGTTTTCTGACACTGATTATTGTAATAAACTGAAATGTATTACTGAAGACTACCATAGGTAGTAGAATTACACTGAAACTCTGTAGTTAGAGTAGACTGAGATTATAAAAGACTGACAATTATAGAAGATTCTGTTCTGCGAAAACAAACTCTAATTGCTAATGTTCATAACAAATTGTTAATAATTATTGAAATTATAAATTGATTCATAAGACTTTAAAACAGACAATTCACTATCGATATGAGCACAAGAGGTACTCACAGAAGGGGTACATGAGGCCGTGGAAAAGGTCGAAGAAGTGCTAGAGCTGGGTCTTCAACATCGGGCCACATGCTGGCTAGAGAGGCACTAGCTTCACCAGTAACTAAGATAAGGTTTCATGACCGAGCAGCTGGGGATGATGCTTTATCTCAAGTAATGCTATAAGTTCTTGAAAGGGTTGCTGGAGCAAGTACTGGATTTGTAAGTCGGGGGTCAATTTTGGAGCGACTTCGATCTAATAAAGCGGAAATCTTCAAGGGTGTTTCGGGTGTAGCCTTGAATGTGGCAGAATATTGGTTAGAGGCTATTGAGCGAGTAATGGATGATCTTGACTGTACTTGAGAGTAAAAATTAAAAGGGGTAGTGTCTTTACTGCGTGATGAGGCCTACCAGTGGTGGCTCACTATAAGAGAAGGTACGCAAGCTAACTGTTTGACATGGGATTTCTTCAAATCAGACTTTTCAGGGAAGTATGTGGACGCAAGTTATGTAGACGCCTGAAGGAAGGAATTTTTAAATTTGACTCAAGGGAATGAAACTGTGGCAGAGTACGAGGCAGAGTTTCTACGGTTAAGTCGGTATACATGCAGGATAGTCGCAACTGAATATGAACACTGTGTGTGGTTTGAGGATGGCCCAATAGGATGAGTTATGTGTGCTGATAGCCTCGCAGAGGGAGCGGGACTTTGCTGTCATTGTGGAAAAAGCAAAAATTGCTGAGGATGTGAAGCGCTCTGAGCGCCAGAACCGCGAGAAAGAAAGAGGCAGAAATAAAAGGGATTTTCAACCCTCAGGTTCTTCTGGAAGGCCTGTAAAGAGGGCCAGGTCTGATGGGCTAGTTCGAGCGGTTCCTGGTATTGTTGCAAGACCGCAGCCTTGCGCCGATTTTGGGAGAGCTCACCAAGGTGAGTGTTGGAAACAAACTGGGGCATGCTTTAGATGTGGGTCTATGGATCATCAGGTTAATAACTATACTCAGGGTTTTACTCAGATGCAAGCTATAGGACAGGGTCGTGTTTAGCCTGTGAGAGGTAGTCAGCAGCCATCGAGAGGCCGAGGTCAGGCCAGAAGTGGAAACAGGTTTGGTTGAGGTCGTGAAGCACTAGGCAGACGTGCTGGAAACACTAAGGTGAGACAACCAGCCTTGGTCTATGTTGTGCGACGCTGAGAGGATGGGAATGCCCCTGACGTCATAACTGGTACGTTCCTGATTTATAATTTAATGTACACTACTTTAATTGATATTGGGTCTACACACTCGTATGTTTCGTGCACTGTGTTCGAGACATTGGGTATTCAGTCTGAAAATACAGTTAGTGAAATCATTGTGTTGAGTCCACTGGGACAACGGTTGGGGTGAGTAAGTTGTTTAGAGATGTGCCCTTAGAAGTTCAAGGGGTGGTCTTTTCGACAGATTTGATGGAACTGCCATTTGGGGAATTTGATATTATACTGGGCATGGATTGGCTAGTGAAACACTGTGCGAAATTGGATTGTGCTGCTAAGCGTATAGTGTTGAAATCTAGGGAGGATGAGGAGGTGACTGTGATAGGGGAGCAAAGAGATTATCTGTCTAATGTGATTTCTGCGTTAAGGGCTGAGAAGCTGGTTTGCAAAGGTTGCGAGGCATTCTAGCATATGTTAGTATTTCCAATTCTAAAGGTCCTTCTATGAGAGATGTTTGAACTATCAAAGAGTTTTTGGATGTATTTCTTGAAGAGCTTCCGGGGTTGCCTCTAGATTGTGAGTTTGAATTCGGTATTGAACTCCTACCTGGAACAGCTCCAGTGTCCATTTCCCCTTATAGGATGGCACCGAAAGAGCTGGTGGAGCTAAAGGCTCAAATCCAAGAGCTATTGGATCGAGGATTCATTCGACCGAGTGTGTCTCCGTACGGAGCACCGGTGTTATTTGTGAAGAAGAAGGATGGATCCATGCACATGTGCATTGATTATCGTCAATTGAACAAGCTGACTATCAAGAATAAGTACCCTTTATCAAGGATACATGATCTGTTTGACCAGCTGCGAGGAGCTACGATTTTCTCTAAGATAGATCTTCGATCTGGGTATCATCAACTAAAGTTTAAGGAGGCTGACGTGTATAATACTGTGTTTAGAACTCGTTATGGTCATTACGAGTTCCTGGTGATGCCATTTGGGTTGATGAATGCACTAGCGGCTTTCATGGATCTAATGAACCGAGTATTCCAGTCTTATTTGGATCGGTTCGTAGTTGTGTTTATAGACGACATCTTGGTGTATTCAAGAACCGATGAGGATAATGATGTACATCTTCGTATTGTTTTGCAAGTTCTAAGGGAAAAGCAGCTTTATGGAAAGTTCAGCAAGTGTGAATTTTGGCTGCGAAAAGTGACATTTTTGGGACATGTAGTGTCACCAGAGGGAATTAGGGTGGATCCTGGGAAAATTGAAGCTGTAGTGGATTGGAAACCACCAAAGACGGTATCTGACATTCGAAGCTTTTTGGGTCTGGCTGGGTATTACAGACATTTTGTTGAAGGATTTTCATTGATTGCTGCACCTCTGACTAAGTTACTGAGTAGAGGGGTATCGTTTAATTGGACTGATAAGCAGTAAGAGAGTTTTGAGAAACTGAAGGATGTTTTGACTATGGCCCCTATTTTGATACAGCCAGAGTCTGGGAAGGAATTTACTATTTACACTGATGCGTCGCACATTGGATTGGGTTGTATGTTGATGGAAGAGGGTAAGATGGTTGCTTATGTATCTCGTTAGCTCAAGCCTCATGAGACAAATTACCCCACTCATGACTTGGAACTAACTGCGGTGGTTTTCGCACTGAAGATTTGGAGACATTACTTATACGGTGAAAAGACAATTATTTACACAGATCATAAAAGCCTCAAATATCTTCTTACTCAAAAGGAGTTGAATCTTAGGCAACGAAGGTGGATAGAGTTGCTTAAGGACTATGATTGTTCAATTGAGTATCACCCTGGTAAAGCTAATGTGGTAGCTGACGCACTGAGTCATAGGGTTGTATATGATTTGAGAGCAATGTTTGCTCATCTCAGCCTGTTCGATGATGGTAACTTGTTAGCTGAACTGCGAGTGAGGCCGACTTGGATTGATCAAATTAAGGAGAAACTATTACTAGATGAATCACTAGCTTCTCATTTTCGACAAGTTGAGAATGGTGAGACCACAGATTTTAGGCTAAACGAGAAAGGAGTATTATGCTTCCGTGGAAGAGTATGTATACCAAGGGATTCTGATCTGAGACAGTCTATACTGCAAGAGGCTCATAGTAGTCCATATGCTATGCATCCTAGCGGAAACAAGTTATATCGAGATCTTCGTGAGCTGTACTGGTGACCAGGGTTGAAATGCGAAGTTATTGAGTATGTGAGTAAGCGCCTGACATGCCAACAAGTTAACACTGAGCATCAATTACCTTCTGGGTTACTACAACCAGTTAAAATTCCACTTTGGAAGTGGGAGAGGGTAACCATGGATTTTGTGAGTGGGTTACCCTTGACGCCGACTAAAAAGGATTCGATATGGGTGATTATGGACCGATTGACTAAATTTTCCCATTTTATATCGGTCCGCACAGATTATTCGTGACAGAAGTTGGCCAAGTTGTATGTGGCTGAAATTGTGGGACTGCACGGTGTACCGATTTCTATCATATCTAACAGAGATCTTAGATTCACATATCAGTTCTAAAAAAAGTTACACGAGGCTTTGGATACAAGGCTGAATTTCAGTACTGCGTTCCACCCTCAGACGGATGGGTAGTCAGAGAGGGTGATTCAGATACTGGAAGACATGTTAAGAGGTTGTATAACAACAGCTACCAGTCCAGTATTCGAATGGCACCGTCCGAGGCGTTGTATGGTCGTAGGTGTCGTACTCCTACCTGTTGGACTGAGCTGGGTGAGCGGCGAGTTCTGGGGCCAGAATTAACTTTTGATACAGAAGATAAGGTGAAACTGATTTGAGACCGGTTAAAGGAAGCATCTGATAGGCAGAATTCTTGTACAGACTTAAAGTGTAAAGAGATCTAGTACTCTGTGGGGGATTATGTCTTTTTTAAGGTCTCACCGTGGAAGAAAATTTTGAGGTTTGGGCAGAAAGGCAAGCTTAGCCCTAGGTTTATTGGACCTTACCGAATACTTAAGCAGGTGGGACCGGTCACTTATCAACTTGAGTTGCCTCCAGAGTTGGATAGGATTCATGACGTGTTTCATGTTTCAATACTAAGGCGGTACCGTTCTGATCCCTCGCACATTGTATCAGTTGAGGAAATCGAGGTTAGACCTGATTTGACTATCGAGGAGGAACCGATGCAATTATTGGATCATGATATTAAGGTATTAAGAAAGAAATCTATTCCACTGGTCAAAGTGCTTTAGCGTAATCACGGTTCAGAGGAAGCCACGTGGGAGCCTGAGGAGGCGATACGGCAGTAATACCCTCACTTATTCTAAATAGGTAAATTTCGAGGCCGAAATTTCTTTAAGGGGGTAGAATTGTAACGCCCCAAATTTGGGACTAGAAGTATTGGACCTTGAGTATGGGTCCGTAAGGAGGTTGTATATAAGTATTTAATTGTGCAAGGAAATGACACTCAGATGTGACACACCAGATTCAACATAATTAAATACTTATATAGAACCTCTTTACGGACCCATACTCAAGGCCCAATACTTCTAGGCCCAAATTCGGGGCATTACATTACGAGCATGTTGATGAATGGTAAAATTATTATTGTATACTTATTTATGTGCAACTTAATAAGCTTTACGCCTACTCCCTCTCTTTTCCTTTTTCTTATACTATCGCCTGGCTAGCTCAAGGGTCATTGGACGTTGGCGGCAACAATCACACTATCAGCCGAAACACTTGGTATAACTAGAATGTTTGTTTCTAAAAATGGCATGTATAGGACTAGACTTCAATGTTTTGAATCTTTGAGAAATTCGCCAAATGTGTTGGCATGGGTTTATTTTCCCTTCATTTTGTATAAGGCCACGGATAATGGTCAATATTCATTTTTACATATATATATATATATATATATATATATAGAAGATGTTATTTTCATGGATTAGTAAATTGCACAAATGAAATGTTGTCTATTGTGGCTGATTTGGTTGCATGAGATAGTCTTGTAATGGTTTTCGTTGCTATTGTGTAAGTAAGGGTGACAAAGATGCTTGGTAAATAGCCTCATTTTATCCACATGGGTAGGCACACGGGTGTGTGTTTAGGCCGTGTGTGACACACGGCTAGCCCTATGGATGTGTTATTTGGTCGTGTGTCCCCTGCACGTAAAATTTACAAGTCAGTATGCATAGTAGTAAACACACGGGCGGAGACACAGCTGTGTGTCTCAGCCGTGTGAAGGGCATGGCCTAGCACACGGGCGTGTGCCTTGGCCATGTGGTCCTTAAGAATTGCTGACGTCAGAAACAGAATGTCCAAGTTTTTGAACACGGGCTAGGACATGGGTGTGTCATGGCCGTGTAAAGGACACGGGCTACGGACACGGGCATGTACCAGGCCGTGTGAAAACCCCTATAAGTTTGAATTAGAAATTAATTCCACACGAGCAAGGGACATAGGCGTGTCCCAAGCCACATGGGCATGTGAGAGCACACGGTTTACCCACATGGGCGTGTGCCCTGTTGCAAAGGTAAATTTTCTAAAGTTGGTTGGGGGACCCGAGTTGGTCCCAAATTATTTCCAAAGGATGTTTAGGGCCTTGTAGGCCCATATTAAAGGGTTTATGGTAAATATGGCAAAAGTTTTAAATTCGTCTAAGTTTTGGAGACTCGAAATTGGTCGTAAACACAAGTTTAAGTTAGGTAACGCCTCGTATTCCTTCCAAGAATAGGATATGGGTATGGGGTGTTACAATACGTGTTAGGGGTGTTACAATAAAGGTTAGCGTAAAACTCGCGTACCAATGAAGGAGAATAACTTCCAGGATGAGTGTAGAAAGTTTCCTACTTCAGCTTAGAGATGGTTTTGTAGACTTGCTTGCCCAAGTCTTGTTGTTGCGACAGGAGAATGCCCTATTCTGGTTGGAAGTTTTGCTTCAAAATGTTGTCTTGAAATCGATCCTTGGCCGCCTTTTTAAAAAAGATCACCTGTTTCTTTTTCTCTATTGGCATGGAGGATTCTGACTCACTAACTGCAGTTGCAGAGGATGACTGTTCTTCAATAGGTTTGGTGGATTTATTGACTGATCCTCTCGTTCTTGTCATATTTTGTTTGTTTTGTGGAGTGAAGATGGTTTAAAGTTGTGTACGAGCATGGGGAAGAGAAAGTGCATAAAAATGGCTGCTTTGTATGTGTTACAGTCAGCACAGTGACAAGGGGTTTATAGCTAGTGAAAGAAGAAGATAGAAATACGTGATTTTTTTTATAAGGAGATATAAAGCTAGCAGGAATAAATGTGTCCAATGGAGTTCCGCCTGTTTAGACAAATTATATGGCTAGGTCACTTTTGATCAAACAATAGGATCTAAAAATTCTGATGTGCCCTTCATTCATGGTAAGTCATACGTGACAGTACAATAGTACGAACTGTGTTGACAATAAAGCCCAAGTGTGTCAACAATGGTACCTAATTATTCTACAAAAATAAATAAAAAAAAGTAAAAAAATCAAGCAGAAACAAAATTAAAATAAAATTATGTAACAATAAATTCCAGAAAAATTAAAATTTTTCGAACAACTTAATGGTCTCTGCCTGCTTTCCATCAATATTCCCAAAATAATGTTTCAATCGCTGGTCATTCACTTTGAACTGGTGTCCATCATGTAAATCTCTGATTGTGACCGCACCATAAGGAAATACTTCGAAAACTTCGAAAGATCCAGACCAATTAAGGGCAATTTACTCGGGTGCCGTTTTAGTCTAGAATTGAATAATAAAACTTGTTGACCCGCGATAAATTGTCACTGCAAAATAATTCTGTCATGTCATCGTTTGGTTTTTTCCTTGTAAATTACAGTGTTTTCATAGGAATTTTGCCTAATCTCCCTTAGTTCAATGATATCCAACAGCCTTTTCTTTCCAGCAGCTTCATAGTCCATGTTCACTTGCTTAATTGCCCACATTGCTTTATGCTCTAGTTCAACTGGCAAGTGACATACTTTCCTAAAAACCAATTGATATGGCGACATCCCTAATGGAGTTTTATATGTTGTCCCCAATGCCCATAAAGCGTCTTCCAGCCTAGAAGACCAATCCTTCCTCGAAGGGTTCACAACCTTCTCAAGAATGTTTTTAATTTGTCGATTCAAAACTTCAGCTTGTCCATTAGTTTGTGGATGATGAGTAGTAGCCATTCTATGATTAACTCCATATCTTTTCAGTACTACTGCCACTTGCAATGAAAGTGTGTACTCTGATCACTAATCAATGCCTTTGGTGTGCCAAAGCTGGTGAGTATATGCTTGTGAAAAAATTTAAGCACTACCTTTGCATAATCCTTTGGGACAGCAACAGCTTCAACCCACTTCGAGACGTAGTCAACAGCTACTAATATATAAAGATTTCCAAAGGAACTTGGGAATGGTCCCATAAAATCCATACCCCAAACATCGAACAATTCAACCTCTATAATTGGTTACTGCAACATTTTATTGCATCGGGATATAGAACCAGTGCGCTAACACCTATCACATTGATTCACAAAATTTTGGGCATCTTTGAATAATGAAGGCCAGTAGAATCCTGATTGGAGAACCTTAGCAACCGTTCACATGCCACCAAAATGACCTCCGTAAGGAGTATCATAATAGTGCTTCAGGATTGAAAGCATCTCCTATTCTGAAACATAATGTTGAATAATGTTTTCATTGCATACCTTGAAGAAATACGACTCGTTCCAATAATACTTCACTACTTCATGAAGAAATCTTTCTTTTCTGTAGCTTCTGACACCCAATGGGAGTTTTCTACACACTAGATAATTAACCAAATTCGCATACCAAGGGGTTGCATCTACAGCAAATAACTTCTCATCTGGGAATGTGTCAACAATTTGAAGTATGTTTCCATCTTTGCTGCCAACTTTCAATCAAGAAAAATGGTCTGTAACTTGATTCTCTGAACCCTTGCGATCTCTTATCTCGATGTTGAATTCTTGCAACAGTAATATCCAGTGTATCAGTATTGGTTTTGCATCCTTCTTCGCAAAAAGATATCTCAAAACCGAGTGATCAATAAAGATGGTAACCTTTGCGTCGACGAGATAAGAACGAAACTTTTTGAAAGTAAAGGCTGCAGCCAACAATTTTTTCTCTATAGTGGTATAATTGATTTAAGCCTCTATAAGAGTTTTGCTAGCATAATAGATGGCACGAATTATTTTTCCCTTACATTTTCCTAGAACAGCACCAACAGCAAAGTCGCTTGCATCGCAGATAACTTCAAAAGGTTGAGACCAATCGGTGCAATGGCAATGGGTGCATTTACTAGTTGCGTCTTTAATTGAATGAATGCATCTAGACATGCATCATCAAAGAGGAATTTTTTATTCTGTTTCAGTAATGAGCTTAAGGGCTTTTCAATTTTTGAGAAATCACTAATAAATCTTCGATAAAACCCCGCATGCCCAGGAAAAATGCGAATACCTTTCACATTTTTCAATGGAGGTAATTTCTCAATGATTTCCACTTTAGCTTTGTCTACCTCAATGCCTTGACTAGAGATGCGATGGACTAACACAATGCCTTCAATTGCCATGAAATGGCATTTTTCCCAATTTAGAACAAGGTATGTGTCTTCATTTCGCTGTAATACTTTATCTAAATTGTCAACACAATGATTAAAATCATTCCCATAAACTGAGAATTCATCTGTAAAATCCTATAAAGAATCTTCAATCATATCCGATAATATTGCCATCATGCACCTTTAAAATGTGGCTGGTGCATTGTAAAAAACGAAAGGCATACAGTGAAAAGCAAAAGTACCAAAGAGACAGGTGAAAGTTGTTTTCTCTTGATCCTCCAGTGCAATAGCAATTTGATTGTACCCAAAATAGCCATCTAAGAAGCAGTAATAGGCTCTTCCAGCAAGCCTGTCCAACATTTGGTCAATGAAAGGAGATGGGAAGTGGTCCTTCAATATGGCAACATTAAGTTTACTATAATCCATACAAACTTGCCATCTCATAAGAATGCATGTAGTAATCAATTCATCTTTGTCATTGCTAACCATAGTGATGCCACTCTTTTTAGGAACACATTGCACTGGACTTACCCAATTGCTATCAGAAATAGGGTAAATAATTCCAGCATCAAGCCATTTTATAATTTCTTTCTTAACAACTTCCTTCATCTTTTCGTTTAATCTTCTTTGTTATTTAATCGATTGCTTGCCTTCATCTTCCAACTTGATCTTGTGCATGCAAAAAGATGGACTCATGCCTCAAATATCGGCAATAATCCAAGCAATAACTCGTAAATGTTGCTTAAAAATATGGACCAATTTCTCTTCTTGAGTTACATCCAGTGTTACAGAGACAATAACTTGGAGAGTATTGTTATCACCAAGAAAGACGTATTTAAGATAAGTAGGTAGTGGTTTCAATTCCAGAGTAGGAGTTTTTTCAATAAATGGCATGAAAATTAGAGTTTTTCTGTTGGTAAGTCCAAGGATTCAATCTGCCATCCATGCCTGAGTTCAATATTATTAGTTTCAATCATGCTGTCACAATTATCTAAGAATTCATCATTAGATGTCACTGTAAACTCCTCAGAAAGTATTATGCTTTGGTCATTAAATTCTTCTCAATTAGATCATCTAGCACATAGACAGTATGACATTCTTCTTTATCCTTGCTGTGAATAGATTTGAAAACGCTAAAGGTAACGTGCTCATCATTAAGTCACATGGTCAGTTCACCTTTGTAAACATCAATAGAGTTCATCTAGTGGCTAAAAATGGTCGTCCCAAGATTATGGGAACCTCCTTGTCTACCTCACAGTCAAGTATGATAAAATCAGCTTGAAAAATGAATTTATCCATACGAACTAAGATATCTTTGATTTTCCCTTCAGGTTTAGCCAAGGAACAATCAGCTAGTTGCAATGTCACTGCAGTAGGTTTCATGTGACCAATTCCCAACTTTCTAAAAGTAGATAGTGGTATTAGGTTGATGCTAGCTCCCAAGTCGCATAAAGCCTTGCCCAATTTATGGTGGCCAATTGAACATGGGATAGTAAAGCTCCTAGGATCTTTCATTTGGAGGGGGCAACTTATTTGTCAAAACAGCACTATATCCTTCTGTGAGTGCAATAGTTTCCATATCACTTAGTTTATTCTTCTTGGACAAGAGATCCTTCATAAATTTCCCATAATTCAAAATTTGCACAAGAGCGTCTATTAAAGGAATATTGACCTGAAGTTGCTTTAGTATGTTTAGGAAATGTTGGTACTGCTTATCCTGCTCATTCTTTCTAAATCTTTCTGGAAAAGGTACAGGTGGAGATATATTTGATTGTGCCGACACCTTTGATTGTGTCGATAGTTTCCAGGGTCAGACATTAGGCATATGAGTGACAATTTGTGGAACTTCTTTGTCTGGTACATCGACAAGCTCTTTAGATTCAACCTTCTCACCAAGGATCACTTCACCAGTTTCTTGAGGTGCTACAGTAGAGTCTGTAGTCAGCTTGCCAGTTTGTTTACCACTCTTAAGAGTGATAGCCTTGCAATGTTCTTTCCCCCTCGGATTGGGATTTTTTGTGTTGCTAAGTAGTGTGCCTAATGGTCGAGTGTTCAGATTCGAAGTAATTTGTCCTAATTATGCCTCCAACATCCAGATAGAAGATGAATTCCCTTACACAATAGCTTCTGTGCGAGTCATATGCTCCCATATTAAAGCTTGAAGAGCTGCTAACAGGTCAAAAGGAGAAGCTTGCATGTACTGTTGTTGTTAATGTTCTTGAACATGCTGGTTCGGCATTGAAGAGTGTTGTGGCTGTGTCTGATTTTGATATGGATGCTTCTGGCTTTGTTGTGGATACATCTGAATGTGCTGATTGTAGTTCTGTTGTTGTTGATTATAATTCCCTTTTCTTGAATTATAATTGCCTTGAGTCGATATATTCCCATATCAGAATGTCGCAACATTTTGTCCAGCATTGTGAGTTCACCAAGGTCGTGGATTACGTACAAAACTATTATAAGAGGTGGCATAAGAATTGTTGTGGATGTTACTAACATAAAAGGCATTCTCTACATGTTGTGGACAATCTTCATAGCTGTGGTTGTCACAGCAAATCTCACAACAAAAGGTAGGAACACCAACTTGTTGAATGACTTGTATAGGTGCAACGTCATTAGTCTGTTGCATATTTTTTTATCATATATGCAAGAGAAAAAAACTTGAGCACTAATTACAGATATTGCGTCCAATTCAATAACTCCCGGAGTAGCTTTTACTTTTGCAGCTCTAGAGATAGGATATTGATAATCATTCTGAGCAATTTTCTCAAGAATCCCAATAATACCATTATAAATACAATGCAGCAAAGGACCATTGGTTGATGTGTCGACAAGATTCCTTGTGTGTGAATTCAACCTATTATAGAAAATCTTAATTTGTGTTTCCTGTTGAATGTCGTGCATGGGACAACGTCGAAGCAAAGATTTATAACATTCCCATGTGGTGTGAAGATTCTCATCGTCCAGCTGATGATAAGCTGTAATATCATTTCGGAGACGAGTATTCATTGTTGGCGGGTTAAATCGCAAAACAAATTGTGTTGCTGGTGCATTCCAAGAAGTAATTGATTCGGCAGGTAGCCCAAGAAACCAAGTATTAGCTCTTCCTTGCAATGAATAAGGAAATAATTGCATATTCAAAGCGTTATTAAGAATGCCTTATTGACTAAAGGAAGCACAAATCAATAAAAATGATTTAAGAAGTTCTCGTCCATCTTCATGTGCTAGTCCAGCATATTGCCCATTAGAATTCAGCATTTGAAACATTACTGGCTTGAGTTCAAAATTTCCAACTTGGATTGCTGGCCTAGCAACTCCCAGTCGTATGTCATCCAAGACAGGTACTACAAAATCTTGTACAGTCCTATTTTGTATTTGAGCGTCTTGCGGCAATGGTGGGTGATTAACATTTTGGAGTTGCATCGGGGGTATGACTTTATAGTTTCTTGGTAAAGCCGTATTCCTTTGTTCTCGAAGACTCCTCCGAACGGTTCTTTCAATTTTTGGATCAAAATCGGCAATAAAATCTGAATTTCTTCGGGTTATACAACACTTAAAATAAAATGTGAAAATAGCAGTAAAAATAAAATAAGTTAGTAAAAACTAAATATTATGAAATCAAAACAAACAAAAATAAACATCAAACAAAAGTCATCCCTAGCAACGACGCCAAAACTTGATAGGCTGTTTAACGTCACGGCAATAGTGTGCAAGCGTACACTGCAATGCAAGTATAGTAGACAAATATGAGTCTGTCAAATATCGATCCCATGAGGATGGTTGTCTTTTGTCTATCAATGTCAGTGCAATAAATAAATAGAAATGAGATAAATTGTGGGAGTAGTTGTCGAAGCAATAACTTGAAAATAATAAGATAAAGTATGATAACGATAAACTGGGATCCTTAACATGAATATTCAACAGAATACTAAATGCTCACAAGCTATAAAAGGATAGGTGATTGTCGATGGATTAAATTGTAATGAATATCTTACCAAACTTAAATTTTATATTTAATCTAAGACTTAAACATGCTCATTAAGCACACCTTCCGATGATGGCAATTGAACACTATTAAGAACAAGTGGATTAAATTCCTCTAATCCTCAAGCAACTTCCATTATCATGCGTGCTAACTTGAACTGTCGCTGCACTTTTCAGTATCAGTGATGACAATAACACTTCCATGCTAAAAACTTTGACGACAATAACACTTCCATGCTAAAAACTTTCAAACCTGAATATTAAACAGTAGAAGCAAGATTTAATAAAATAACATTTAACCCAGAAATCATGTGTACTTCCGTACAAACATGAAATAGAAAGTAATTACCAACGTTTAGAAAAGAAATATAAAAGAAACAAGTGGAGAGTACAATTCCTAGAAAATCTCGACTTAATCTGTCACATCCTAAATTAGGACCTAGTCAAAACAGTGGTTTCGAGACAATGAATCCAACATGAGAAAATTCATTTTTATTATATTTTTATGGTCTACCATTCTATGGAATCGTCTTGTGAAAATTTTGTCTGGAAATTTTGACATTTGGGCACTCAATTTAGTCAAAAGGACTAAATCGTAAAAAGTGCAAAAGTTGAGTTCTACATGCTAGGGGTGTCTAATTGTTATAAAATTTTAAATTGGAGGTCCTTAAATGGTAATTAGACCATTGGTTACTTTTTTAGACAAAAATGGACATGAAATGGGTGAAATAGAATATTTTTAAGTTAAGGGCATTTTGGTCATTTAGTAATTAAAATGAATTAAAAACAAAATTAAAAGCCAATTTTTGTCCATTTTCAACCCCATGGCCGAAACTTGCATGGAGAAGACATAGCTAGGGTTTTTTAAGCTTCCAACCTCATTGTAAGTCTGTTCTAGCCCTGTTTTTAATGATTTTTACTTTTGTGAAATCCTCGTAACAAGATCTACCTATTTCTACCATTTATTTGAGTTATGATGAAGGTATAGGGTTTTACCCATGTTATAAATTTGTGCATTTTGATGTTTAATGGTAGATTATGCATGTTTATGGTTGGAGAAACGACTTTTACTATGTACTTTTCGGTGAAAACACTAAAAAGGACTAAATTGTAAAAGTTATAAAATTTGTAATAAAAGTGTGATTTAGTGGAAATTGTGGGCTGCTATAGTTATGAAAATGATTCAGCTAGGCTTAAATTGCAAAAAAAAAAAATTGAATAAAAATCATTTTACGAGCCTAGAGGCAAAAGTGTAAATATGATAAAGTTTAGAGGTAAAAATGAAAATTTGTAAAAGTATGATTTTTGGGTCAATTTGAATAATTTGAATAATAATGAGCTATATTTGAAATGTTAGATCAAGAAAACTGAGATTCGAGATTATGGACTAAATTGGAATAGTTGGTCGTTATTGCATTTAAGGTAAGTTCATGTGATTAAATAAGCATGATATTCATGTTATTGTTGTTACACTTGAAATCTATTTTGCTATGGTTGTATTGATTTATATGTTAATGATATTGTGCATGGGAACATGATGTACCCAAGAAGTAATCGATAGCTCAAATGTCGATAACATGTGATAGGATGATTAAATATAATGGAAATTTGATGGAATATGATATTTCTTTGAAACGAGTAAGTTTGTATGTAGATAATATATTGTTTTTACTTATGCTATAATATTTTGTTATTATATGAGATGTGGTTATATATTGAATGATCACTTGATGTAAATTATGAATTGAAGTTGATTATGGATAAATTGGTAAAAATGTTCAAAAGTGAGGAATTTCTTGGTTGGACCTTCGAAATAGAAAAGATATGAATGATCCGTTGTGAGAACACATGTGTAGTACTATGTGCAGGCTACTATGTGTTTAAGATGATTTTAGGTCACGTGTGTAGTTCTAAATGTAGACTATTACATGTACCAGATGGTTAGGTCACATATGTAGTACTAAGTGCAGGCTACTATGCGTACACGATAGCTTCAATCACATGTGTGGTACTAAGTGCAGACCACTATGTGTAAGAGACGATTTTGGTCACAGATGTAGTACTAAGTGCAAGCTACTATGTGCACCAAATAGCTTTGGTTACAAGGGTGGTAATATGTGTAGGCCACCGTGTATTTGTTATTATTTCGATGAGTTCAATGGGAAATTGACTAAATGAAACTACATGTGATCATGTAATGATTAGTGTAATTGAATATGACTATGTGATGAATAAGTGCAGTTATATGTGTGTGAAAATTTATGAGAAATGTGTTTGATAGTTGAGCGAACTTTCGGTAAGATGGAATGTAGTAAGTGAGATTATGTAAGAATGAAATTTGTAATAAAACAGTTTTGGACAGCAGCAGTTGTATGATTTTGAAAAATCACCAAAAATGGTTGAAATCGAATTATAAGTTGAATAAGATATAAAATAAAATCCTATTAAGTCTATTTTCACATAAAAGAAACGGTGAAAGCAAAAGAATTTTTTATTCTGTGACATTTGAATTTATGTGAGACAGGGTTAGAATGATTTTGGAATCCCTTGTTCTGAATTGGAAAAATCATTAAAACTTTTACAAATATAATTATGGGTTATAATTTATATGCTTAAAATCCTTAATGAGTCTATTTCCAAAAGAAACAAACGAGAACATTATCAAATCTTTTACGAAGAGATAATTAATTTTTAGTCCAGAGGGGTCGAAACTGTCGGATAGCAAAATAAGGGAGACTTTAAAGAATAAATTGTACTTATTGGCTAATCCAAAAATTTCAAAAATTTTATGATAACCAGATACATGAGCCTAGTTTCAGGAAAAATTAGCGGATCTTGATTTCCATAGCTCATGTTATAAGTAAATGAGTGACTATGACCCAAGTAAACAACTTAACTTGAACATAAATAAAAATGCAATTATGATTATTTTACCTTGGAATCATGCTGTAAGAATTGATGGAATCGTGCTAATAAATTGCTTATTATTTTCATATGGACTTACTAAGCTATATAGCTTATCCCCTCCTTTTCATTTCTTTAGTGTTGTCAGGTTAGCTCGGGGTTGGAGATCGTCGGAAGCAGCATCACACTATCGAGCTATCAAATAGGGATATCGATAAGTCTTAAGCATCTTCAAGTGAGTGGCATGTATAGGAACTTAGTTATTGATATGTGTTATTATGATTTAGCCAAATGTATTGGCTTATATTGATTCATTGTATATAGCCATGAGATATGGCTTATAATGTTTTGGCTTGTAAGCCAAATTATCCTTGCCATGTGTTGATGCTTTGTGATATGATTATAATTGTCTGCCATGAATGAATAGTAAATAACATATGTGCACGAGAATGCCCTAGGACCATTCGGGGTGGTCATGGCCATCGAATAAACGCGTAAATTGGCATTAAGTTGATAATGATTGAACATGGACATTTGTTGAATAAGTAGAGATTAATTATTGGGTAATATGTTATGGTTGATTGTTAAAAATGTGCTTTAGTGAGGCATACTAAATCATTAAAATGATGGTATGATATCTGTCTTTAAAGTATTTAAGTATGTGAAAGATTAAGGCAACAAAAATGCTTGGAAAATAGCCTAACTGTTGACCACACGGGTTGAGACACGGCCATATGTCTCAGCCATGTGGAGGACACGCCCTTAGCACACGGGTGTGTGACTTGGCCGTGTGACCCTAAATGTTTGCTAATTTCATAAACAGAGAGTTACAGTGGCTGAGGACACGGGCGTGTGAGACCACCCGGCCTACCCACACGGGCGTGAGACTCTCCAAATATGAAAATTTTCTAAGTGTTGTAAAAATGTTCGTGAGTTCTTGGTTTAGTCCGAAATTGCTTTTAATGCATGTTTAGAGCCTCGAAGGCTCGTGTATGGGACATTTTTCATGTGATCAAATGATTCTAATATGATTGAAATTTTATGTCCCAGTTTTACATGTATGTGCATGTTTAAGTCCAGTAATGCCTCGTATCCTATCCCGGCATCAGACACGGGTAAGGGGTGTTATATTTGGTTGTATTAGAGCTATGGTTTAGTCGGTTCTCAGACTAACCTTGCAAGAATGAGAGTCTAAGTATACATGCCACCAATCTGTAATAGTGTGATGTCTGCCGATGCCAATGAGAACCATCTCGTTTAGACAAAGGTACTCTCCAACCAAGCTACACCAACCATGTTAAATGTGATGCTAAGGTATTCGGGTAAAGTATATTCATGATAAGCCTGGATTTAAAAAATTATGAATAAAAGTTCATGATATATGTGATAACATGTGAGGTGAAAGTTTATGTTACGATGAATGTTCATGCTTATTTGATGTTCATGTGATGATGTACACTTGGCTTATTTGATTAAGTGGTTGTGGTAAATATAAATTCATAAAAGTATGAATAAAGGGTTTATAATAGCATGATATTAGCAACATGTTATTGCCCCAATTGGACGTTGAATTTCGATGGATTACAATAATTTCTTGAAAAGGGGTATAATGATGCAAAATGGGATTTAGATCGGACAAGTAATCCTGAGTTGAACTCTCTTGAGTAAATGTGATGGAATGGATTTAGCCCGGACGGGTAATCCATTGGCCTCATTATGTAAGGGATTTAGCTCGGACGAGTAATCTTGAGACGAGCCTATCGGGAATATGTTTCAGTTAGAATTTAGCCTGGACTAGTTATTTTACTGTATGATACGTGATTCGAGAGAGTGTAACCTAAAGGTACTACTAGACATGAATTGATGAATGATTAACATATATACCCTAAGTATACTACTTGGGAATCCATCGAAATTGTAATGTTCCAACGGGAGGCACCCTTGAAATATGGAAAAGTGAAATGAGACAAAAGATTATGATGTAATGAGCCTACCTATGTTTAATCGATAGTTCCATGATGTATATGATTGATTTACTTGGACAAATGCGTGTATTTGGGTAACTTACCAAATATATTGATGGAATAAATGTCCACGTATGCTTGTTTGAATAAGTATGACTGGCAAATTGTCATAGTCTAAGTAAATGTGCTAAATTGACTGAATTGAGTGATATGATTATAATGATATGCATATGTTGATGTGCTAGATGAGAGCTCAGATTGTGATACGCTCATCCATGTTTGTTTGGCCCTCATATGATGTTATGTGCCTGACCTGTTTGATTGAATAAAAATGATAAGTAAAGTTATTCAGAATTCATAGAATGTATGTATAAGTACACTTGTTTAAATAAGTAACTGGAAAGTCTGTGTAAAGCAAACTTTAATGTTAGCTTGTCTGAAGTGAATGATATGTTGGTAATAATATGATTATAATGGTGAAAGTTATATGGTATATATATGTGTATGAGAGACGGGTCAGGGATCTTACAACCCCACCCCCTTACCAAAGTGGTGTTTATAAAGGATTTCATGAGATTTGTGCTGAAATAAGCTCACGAGTATGAGACCAAAAGATTTCAGTGGTAGAATGATTGTAAATATGGTCAGAGTTTGAGAATGAGTTGATAAGTAAAGAAATAATTAAAAAAGGTATTAGATTGATTTAAAGATTTTTTGGTTTACGAAATATCACAATGAGAGAAGAAATTAACCTTGGCAAATCGACTTGTTTAAACACAACGTTGAAAGAATATAGTAATCGGAATTCCTTCTGAACTTATTTTATTTAGTGAAAGAAATAGTACGGGATTAGTGATGATAGAAATAGTTGAAGGAATAATATTTGAAAGGTAAGACATTGAGTGTGACAGTTATGGCTGAACAAATTTTGGACAGTCTGTTTTGAGGTATTCTATATGTTTAATTATTCTCAGGAATATTCCTATGGCTGTTACTCTTCTGATAAAATTCTTGTTATATGGGAATGTTTTCTAATCATGATGTATAGATGAAAGTATTGATAACTTGATTGGTTTATAATCAGCACTACTATATTTCTCTCTGGTATTCTGTTACAATCCATTGATTGGAATTTTATAAGAAATACACATGGTGTTATGATTCTTGGATTTTTCTATCTTGAATTTCTTTATTTTGGTCTTCTTGTCATCTTTATTCCAAAAATTATTAATCATGACTCGTATCTAAAGTGTATTCTTGGGCCTATGATGACTATATCAGTTATGCTTATGCCTCTGGGTTGATAGTAGTAACGCGTGATTCTAGTATTCGGATTTCTTTAAATTTTGTGTAAAGTTTTGACCTCAGCAAAAGCATAAGTGGCGAAACTGCGAGTTTCGATTTGCATGGTGGATTTCTTCTCTCGAGTAAGTTGTTTAAAGTTAATGCCCACAATCGGGATATTCTTTTTATTTTGAGCTAAAGCAATGGTAAAGGTCTTTGATAGGCATGATAAGTGAATCTTAAATGATTACATGTTGAACGGTTCTGTCAAATGAAAGGAAGGATTTCCTGAAGCTTTATCAAGTAATAATTAAGACCGACTTGGTTGTTCAGTTTGTATGGGTTATTGTTTGAAAGATTTAATGAAACAATTATGTCCGAATTGTTTTTCTCAAGCCTAAGAATAAGATTTTATCTTTTTCGGGTAAAAGACAGATAGTTTGAATGGAAATTGTATGTATCTTAGAAGACTTTGATACGATTTAAAGCTGCTATGAATGATAAAATTTTTGCTTTGTGAAAATTGAATGGTCTATTACATGTTAATTAGTAAAAATTTGAGTAGACAAGGACATTGTTAACCGAAGCCTTTGAACTAGTTTAGTCTCCATTGAGTAAAGACTTTTTGATTTTCAGTGATGTGTTTTAAGATAAGAAAGGTAGTGTGACAGCTCAACGTATCTGATGTTATAGATAGATTTAAGTTTGTGATAGTGTAGCTGACTTGAATTGTTAAAGGATGACAAGACAGTTATGGTATGATCTCTGAGAAAGAGTTACTATGGATTTCATATACGGATTATTCCTGTCTTTAAAAAGGAAAGATGTTATGTGGCTTGTATTAAGTGTTTGATGAAATCTGCAAATCATTTTGGTATATGTTAAATTTCTGCCTAACGGGTTAATGTTGGAACACCGGTACCCCCATGGCACAGCGGAAAAAAATATATATTCCGGCGATCCAAACCATCGATCCATGTGCGAGGAACGAATCGGGGTGAAAAAGGTTTCGAAATTACCAAAACTTTAATCTAAATAGACAGTGAAGCCTCGGCAATGAGAATACTGTTTTGCTTTCGAATCCAAGTCGCAATCTTTATGATCCCGACCTCTACGTAATCCATCCAGTTGACAATGAATGGAAGAAATCCCCAAAACTATTTTCAGAGATATTTTGCTTGACGGCTGCTAGACCTAGTAGCAAAGCTTCGGGTTTGTATATATATTCACTTTTTAGGGTTTTTTTCCCTTTATATATATATAACTCCCCGTATAATTGGTATGTATATAACGAATTCTTAATTTATTAAATTTTAATCCGAACATAATAATCATAATTAAAATAAATAAATATAATAATGTTTTAATCAAAAATTATAATTACATTAATTATAATAAAGATTTCGGTAAACTATATTTATTTAAATTTATATACGAACCAAATTCATATATTAATAGAATTATGTTCTCCTTATGTGTACAACATCCTTGTACATATAATTTGTTCGATATTTGATTGCCCAATTAAATTAATTCTATAATTAATTTAATTCATGTGACAACCAAACACAATACCAACTATGTTTTATTCCGTTCATTTCAACCATTAGGGTGTGACCCTGTAGGTTCTTGTAACGTTAGCAGTAATACTAGAACGATTCTAATGTTACAAACAATGAGTGGCATCTAGCAATGCATCATTGCTACCTAAGTTACAAGAAGTCATGATTCGACATAACCTTTTGTGATTAACCTTTCATGCATTAATCCTCAAGTCCTTTATCTTTGGAATGGACACAAATCATGGAATAGTCACACTTGCATAGTCCATCCCTTGTTTCTTGATACCTTGAGTAGACTACGATACACAACTAAGTATGACATCTCATATCAACTTATTTGAGCATGGCCATGCATTTGTAGTCTCACTCAATCAAGTGGCCTAAGATATTACTCCTATTATGCAGGAGGGACTTATCCTGTATTGATCAACCATATCCCTCTACATAGATTGTGGTATATCCAATATCAGCCTTTATAAAACAACCGATTCTGATGTATGTTTGATCAGATCAAAATATACAACTAACGATGTTGGGATAATGATGATCTCAAGTCTGAGGATAATATACATATTAATCACTATGAGTAATATTGTGACAATTACATAATAATCCAAGAAACATACTCATAGCGGGTCAGTCCAATATATTGTTCTCTAACACACATATTCATGCATTGATTCTGACACTCCATATCAATGACAACTCCTTATCATCAATCAACTACACGTTAGTCTTAATGCATTATTGTTGTCCTAGTCAACAATAATACTTGACTAAGGACCTTTTAAGAATAATCATATTATTCTCAGGACATTATTATAAGACAGTTTATTTATACACATAGAAAAGAAATTGAAATAATAATGGCAACACCTTATATTAATAAACATGGTAAATCAAGTATGTTATTACAACCATCTCATGATTGATCTTTGGGCATACTCTTACAATTTCCCACTAGCACTAAGACCAATCACTCATATATCTAATACCAAGTGACTTAGTGTGACGATCATGCTTCTGCTGTGTCAGAGGCTTGGTCGGAGGATCAGCAATGTTATCATCTGTAGGTATTCTGTATATCTCTACATCCCTTCGATCGATAATCTCTCAAATAAGATGGTAGCGCCTAAGTATATGTTTGGATCGCTAGTAAGATCTGGGTTCTTTAGCTTGTACAATGGCTCCATTGTTAACACATTGGAGTTCTATAGCATCTGGTATGCTAGGCACAACCCCTAGTCTAGTAATGAAATTCTTGATCCAAACCGCTTCTTTTGATGCCTCACTGGCTGCAATATACTTGGCCTCTATTGTAGAATCGGCTACTATACTTTGCTTTGAACTCTTCCAGCTCACAGCACCACCATTAAGGCAAAACAAAAAACCTGATTACGATCGAGAATCATCCTTGTCAGTTTGGAAGCTGGCATCAGTGTGACCTTTTACACTTAACTCTTCCTCACCTCCATATACTAGGAACGTATCCTTAGTTCTTCTCAAGTACTTAAGGATATTCTTGACTGTGGTCCAGTGACCTTCATCGGGATCTACTTGGTACCTGGTCATTATACTTAAGGCATATGAGACATCTGGATGGGTACATAACATGGCATACATGATAGATCCAATAGCAAAAGCAAATGGAATTTTACTCATGCGTTCTCTCTCTTATGGAGTTGAAGGACACATTTCCTTCGAGAGTGAAATACCATGTCTCATAGGTAGGAATCCTCTCTTAGATTCTTCCATGTTGAACCTTTTCAATACTTTATCTATGTATGTACTTTGACTTAGACCTAGTAGTCGTCTTGATCTATCTCTATAGATCTTGACTCCTAATATGTAAGTGGCTTCGCCCAAGTCCTTCATAGAAAGACAACTTCCTAACCAAGTCTTAATAGACTACAAGGTAGGTATGTCATTTCTCATGATAACTATGTCATCCACATACAGTACCAAGAATATGATAGTGCTCCCACTAACTTTCTTGTAAACACATAGCTCATCTTAATTTTTGATAAAACCAAACTCTTTGATTACATCGTTAAAATGAAGGTTCCAACTTCGAGAAGCTTGCTTTAATCCATAAATCGATCTTTGTAGCCTACATATCTTTCTAGCATCCTTTGGATTGACAAAACCTTCAGGTTGTGTCATGTACACATCCTCTTCAATTTTCTCGTTAAGGAAAGTTATTTTGACATTCATCTACCAGATTTCATAATCATGAAATGCAGCTATGGCGAGCAAGATCCCGATGGATTTAAACATAACTATAGGAGAAAAGGTTTCATCATAGTCAACACCATGAATTTGGCGAAAACCTTTAGTGACTAATCGCCCCCTATTATGTTTGTGCATTACCATCCATGTCGATTTTCTTTTTGAAAACCCATTTGCACCCATGGGTTTAACCCCTTCAGGTGGGTCAATCAAAGTTCATACTTGGTTTTCATACATGGAATCCATCTTAGATCTCATGGCCTCAAGCCATTTCTCAGAGTCTGGGCTCGTCACCGCTTCTTGATAAGTTCTAGGCTCATCTTGATCTATAAGAAGAATGTCACCATGCATTGTAATGAGAAATCCATGTCTCTCAGGTGTATGGCGTTCTCTTAAAGATCTGCGTGGTGGTTGTGTTTCTACAGCAGTTACTTGTTCCTCAATTTCTTATGGAATTTGCTGTTGTTCTATCCCAGGTTCAGTGGTATCTTGTGATTCTAGAATTTCTTCAAGTTCAATCTTTCTCCCACTACCTTTTCTAGAAACAAATTCTCTCTCTAGGAAGACACTAGTCCGAGCAACAAACATTTTGTTCTCAATAGGATTAAAGAAATAATATCCTTTGGTTTCTTCTGGATACCCCACAAAAATACACCTTTCAGATTTGGGTTCAAGCTTAGTAGACGTTTGACGTTTAACATAAGCTTCGCAACCCCAAATTTTCATAAAAGACATACTGGGACGTTTCCCAATCCACATCTCATATGGCATCTTTTGAACCGATTTAGATGGAACATGATTTAGTGTGAAAGCAGTTGTTTCAAGTGCATGTCTCCAAAAGGAAGTTAGTAGATCAGCATGACTCATCATGGATCGAACCATGTCTAACAGATTCGATTTCTTCTCTCAGAAACTCCATTCCATTGAGGAGTACCAGGAGGAGTAAGTTGTGAGACAATCCCATATTCCTTCAAAAGATCATCAAACTTTAGGCTCAAATACTCTCCACCTCGATCAAATCGAAGTGTCTTGATAGTTTTGCCTAGTTGATTTTGTACTTCATTTTGAATTCCTTGAACTTTTCAAGGGCCTTAGACTTATGGCGCATGAGATAAACATACCCATATCTATTGAAATCATCAGTGAAAGTAATGAAGTAGTGAAATCCACCTCTGGCCTATGTATTTATTGGTCCACATACATCAGAATGTATTAAGCCCAATAAATCACTAGCTTGTTCATTTTTTCCAGTAAAAGGAGATTTAGTCAATTTTCCCAATAAGAAAGATTCACATATTTCAAATTGTTCAAAAACAAATGAATTGAAGAGACCATCTTTATGGAGTTTGGATATGCATTTCTCACTTATGTGGCCCAAACGACAATGCTAAAGATAAGTTTGATTTGAGTCATTTATTTTAGATCTTTTAGTATTTATGTTGTAAATGGGATTCATTTGATGTAAAATATAGAGGCCATTAATCAATTGTGTCGAACCATAGAAAACATTATTGAGATAAAAGGAACAACAATTATTCTTAATAATTATCTCAAAACCAATTCTGTCTAAACAAGAAATTGAAATAATGTTTTTAGTCAAACTGAGCACAAAATAACAATCCTCTAAACATAAATCAAGTCCACTAGGCAAAGATAAAGTATATGTTCCCACAACTAATGCAGAAACTATTGCTCCATTTCCAACTCGCAGGTCCACATCTCCTCTAGCCAAAGTCCTACTCCTTTGTAGTCCCTGTACAAAAGTACAAATATGAGAACCACAACCAGTATCTAATACCTAAGAAGTAGTAGTTGATAAATTAATATCAATAACATAAATACCTAAAGCAGACGTTCCACTTGCCTTGGCCTTCTTGATTTCCTCAAGATAGACAGGGCAGTTCCGCTTCCAATGTCCAGTCACACCACAATGAAAATAGTTTCCTTCCTTAGACACCCCACCTTTAGGTTTCAGTGTAGCCTTTCCTTTTCCAGGATTAGGCCTACCTTTTCCCTTGGGCTTTGTCTGAACTTTGGCCTTTCCCTTGCCCTTGTTGTTACGACCCATCAGTATGGGCTTGGGTCCAACCTTTTTCATGTTGCCTTCAGCAGTTCGCAACATACTGAGCAACTGTGCTAGAGTCTTGTCAATTTCATTCATATTGAAATTGAGGACAAACTAGCTGTAGCTATCTGGCAACGATTGCAGAATAAGATCAGTGGCCAACTCTTGGCTCAATGGAAACCCAAGCTTAGACAGGCTTTCAATATAACCAATCATCTTAAGGACATGAGGTCCTACTGGGCTTCCTTCAGCCAACTTACATTGGAATAGGGCCTTAGAGATATCAAACCTCTCTTTTCGTGCTTGCCCCTGATAAAGTTCTTTCAGGTGCTCGATCATATCATAAGCAACCATGTCCTCATGTTGCTTCTGAAGCTCAGGATTCATAGTAGCAAGCATAAGACATCCAACGTCTACCATGTCATCGAGATGTTTCTTGTAAGCATCTCTATCAGCCCTTGAGGCATTAGCGGGTGGTTCATTAGGAAATGGTTGTTCAATGACATATAATTTCCATTCTTTTTTTAGGACAATCCTCAAGTTACGGAACCAGTCAAGAAAGTTCAAACCATTCAATTTGTCCTTCTCAAGGACCGATCGCAATGAGAGTGTATTAGTGTTTGCAGCCATAATATATCTACAACAATAAAATATGCGTGTGAATAATTTTACCAAGTTTATATCAATCATTAAAAGGACTTTATTATATGATGTTCCCACTATTTTATTTCAAAATTAATAACCCTTATATATTAATTTCGGAAAGACTTTCTTGAAAGTATTTCTAGTGGGTTAAGGATCCATATTTCACCTCCTCTTAATTCAGCTTTGGCTTTACTCTCAAGATTATGGTTATTTAGGTAAGCAACACTTCCTAATTACATCATATGTAACTCCTACAATGTGGTGAACAACTCTTGTTCTAATCATCTTATGATTTATCCAAATTACTTGCCACTAGGTTTTTAATCCTATTAGAGTAACCTAGTTAAGTCATTAACCAATTTTTAACCAACGAATATCACTTGTTTATTCTTCGCGTTTAACCAAGATAAGTACTAGTACTTCGCTTTGGCAGAACCTACATTGTATTGATCGAGCCTTAACGAGGGCAAAAATTGGAAGGCCATGTTGACTTAATATTTTAATAGAGGGATTTTATTAAAGTTGTTGTATCTCACCAATTATGGTCTACTTCAATCCATTTAATCTTTTAATTGATGTCATCAATTAATGGGGTTTATTATTACCAAATTTGCATGCTTTAGACATCCATAGCATCTCATACATGAATAGATAACGCAATAAATAAACGCAATAGTTATAGCCCATAAACTATGGTGGTTCAACCCAAGCCAATGGGAGAACCAAAAGGAAACCTAAAGGTGTAAGCCGTTTCACAAGTTGTCAGTCCACATTAGTTGGCCCATCTTCCTTCTCGTCTAGTCCACAACAACTTTTGCAAATTACAATATTCAGAAACTCGTTTTACATACGAGGGAGTAAGATGAGAAGAGAAATACAAGAGAATAGAAGTAAGGCACGACACGCAGGCTGTATTTATAAAATTACAACCTTTTATCAAATGGGTCATCGGGCTATAACTATGCATTTCAAACACCGTGCATTTCAAAAATAACATACATCATTCAACGTTTTGCTAAATGAATTATAAAATATCCTTTCGAACTTTTATGACCCATCAAGTTTTATTTATTACAAAACATACTGAAAGATGATGGGGATCTGAGGTGGTCGGAGGGAGCGGGCCAAAGGCCCGCGACCGGAGCCGTCCTCAGATCTTTATTCCCAAAATACCAGAGGGAACTGTCACGGCCGCATACCCCAGTCAAATGAAACCTCACGATTTGATAACTTTTATCAACAGAATCATGTTTTCAGGATTTGAATCCTTGAGGTTTCATATCGGAACAACCCTTGTTCCACTAGCCAGTTAACTCTTACTGGAAACTGTAAATACCACTGTCGCATCATTACAGATTTTTAAAGTTAATAGTAATAACATAAAACCAAATAGGCCATAACACCATGATTAACATTTAATCAATTATCGAAAAGAACAGTAATCAGTTTATGCTTAGAAGATAAAAACAGTCAAAAATCGTAATAAAATTAAAGCATGCATCTCATACAATTGCATCACCCAAGTATTTAAACCTGAGTCCATATCACACAAGTGGCTCTAATACCACTGTTGGAACACTGGTACCCCTATGGCACAGCGGAAAAAATATATATTCCGGTGATCCAAACCATGGATCCATGTGCGAGGAACGAATCGAGGTGAAAAACGTTTCAAAATTACTGAAACTTTAATTTGAGTAGATAGTGAAGCCTTGGCAATGAGAATACTGTTTTGCTTTCGAATCCAAGCTGCAATCTTTATGATCCCGACCTCTACGTAATCCACCCAGTTGACAATGAACGAAAGAAATCCCCAAAACTATTTCAGAGATATTTTGCTTGACGACTGCTAGACCTAGTAGCAAAGCTTCGGGTTTGTATATATATTCACTTTTTAGGGTTTTTTTCCCTTTATATATATAACTCCCCTTATAATTGGTATGTATATAACGAATTCTTAATTTATTAAATTTTAATCCGAACATAATAATCATAATTAAAATAAATAAATATAATAATATTTTAACCGAAAATTATAATTACATTAATTATAATAAAAATTTTGGTAAACTATATTTATTTAAATTTATATATGAACCAAATTCATATATTAATAGAATTATGTTTTCCTTATGTGTACAACATCCTTGTACATATAATATGTTCGATATTTGATTGCCCAATTAAAATAATTCTATAATTAATTTAATTCATGTGACAACCAAACACAATACCAACTATGTTTTATTTCGTTCATTTCAACCATTAGGGTGTGACCCTGTAAGTTCTTGTAACGTTAGCAGTAATACTAGAACGATTCTAATGTTACAAACAATGAGTGGCATCTAGCAATGCATCATTGCTACCTAAGTTACAAGAAGTCATGGGTCGACATAACCTTTTGTGATTAACCTTTCATGCATTAATCCTTAAGTCTTTTATCTTTGGAATGGACAAAAGTCATGGAATAGTCACACTTCCATAGTCCATCCCATGTTTCTTGATACCTTGAGTAGACTATGATACACAAGTAAGTATGACATCTCATATCAACTTATTTGAGCATGGCCATGCATTTCTAGTCTCATTCAATCAAGTGGCCTAAGATATTACTCCCATTATTTAGGAGGAACTTATCCTATATTGATCAACCATATCCCTCTACATAGATTGTGGTATATCCAATATCAGCCTTTATAAAACAACCAGTTACAGTGTACGTTTGACTGTATCAAAATATACAGCTCACAATGTTGGGATAATGATGATCTCAAGTTTGAGGATCATATACATATTAATCACTATGAGTAATATTGTGACAATTACATAATAATCCAAGAAACATACTCATAGCGGGTCAGTCCAATATGTTGTTCTCTAACACACATATTCATGCATTGATTCTGACACTCCATATCAATGACAACTTTTTATCATCAATCAACTATACGTTAGTCTTAATGCATTATTGTTGTCCTAGTCAACAATAATACTTGACTAAAGACCTTTTAAGAATAATCATATTATTCTCAAGACATTATTATAAAACAGTTTATTTATACACACAAAAAAGAAACTGAAATAATAATGGCAACGCCTTATATTAATAAACATGGTAAATCAAGTATGTTATTATAACCATCTCATGATTGATCTTTGGGCATACTCTTACAGTTAATGGGATCATGTATCTCTGATATTGTTGGATTCTTGGAATGCTAGTCCAGGTTAATTGGCTTGAGATCCGAATTCTATACTATGAGTTATTGAGAAGCTAAATAAGACCCTGGTTTTTAATGAAGGCTAAAGTAAAAGTTCTTTAGTAATGTTTATGAGATAGCAGAGTTTATGAGCAACTAAACTACTCTTCTGGTAAGATTTTCGGGGACAAAAATCCCTAAAGGGGGGAGAGTTGTAACATCCTAAATTAGGACCGAGTCGAAACAGTGGTTTCGAGACCACAAATTTGACATAAGAAAATTCATTTTTATTACATTTTTATGGTCTATAATTTTATGGAACTATTTTTTGAAAGTTTTGTCCGAAAATTTTGATGTTTGCACACTTAATTTAGTCAAAAGGACTAAATCGTAAAAAGTGCAAAAGTTGAGTTCTACATGCTAGGGGTGTCCAATTGTTATGAAATTTTAAATTGGAGGTCCGTAAATGGTAATTAGACCATTGGTTAATTTTTTAGACAAAAATGGACATGAAATGGGTGAAATAGAATATATTTAAGTTAGGGGCATTTTGGTCATTTAGTAATTAAAACGAGTTAAAAACAAAATTAAAAGCCAATTTTTGTTGGCCGAAACTTGCATGAAGAATAAATAGCTATGGTTTTTCAAGCTTCCAAGCTCGATTGTAAGTCTGTTCCAGCCCTGTTTTTAATGATTTTTACGTTTTTGAAATCCTCGTAACAAGATCTACCTATTTCTACCATTTATTTGAGTTATGATGAAGGTATATGGTTTGAAAATGTTATAAATTTGTGCATTTTGATGTTTAATGGTAGATTATACATGTTTATGGTTGGAGAAACGACTTTTACTAAGTAGTTTTCGGTGAAAACGCTAAAAAGGACTAAATTGTAAAAGTTATAAAAATTGTCATAAAAGTGTGATTTAGTGGAAATTGTGGGCTTCTATAGTTATGAAAATCATTCATCTTGGCATAAAGTGCAAAAAAATTGAATAAAAATCATTTTACGAGCCTAGGGGCAAAAGTGTAAATATGATAAAGTTTAGGGGTAAAAATGAAAATCTCTAAAAGTATAATTTTTGGATCAATTTTCATAATTCGAATAATAAATGAGCTATACTTGAAATGTTATATCAAGAAAATTGATATTGGGGAATAAATCGAGAAAGTTCGAGATTATGGACTAAATTGGAATAGTTGGCTGTAATTGCATTTAAGGTAAGTTCATGTGATTAAATAAGCATGATATTCATGTTATTGTTGTTACACTTGAAATCTATTTTGCTATGGTTGTATTGATTTATATGTTAATGATATTGTGTATGGGAACGTGATGTATCTAGGAAGTAATCGATAGCTCAAATGTCGATAACATGTTATGGGATGATTGAATATAATGGAAATTTGATGCAACATGATATTTCTTTGAAACGAGTAAGTTTGTATGTAAATAATATATCATTTTTACTTATTTTATAATATTTTGTTATTATATGAGATGTGGTTGTATATTGAATGATCACTTAATGTAAATAATGAATTGAAGTTGATTATGGATGAATTGGTAAAATGTTAAAAAGTGAGGAATTTCTCGGTTGGACCTTCGAAACAGAAATGATACGAATGATTCATTATGAGAACACATGTGTAGTACTATGTGCAGACTACTATGTGTTTAAGATGGTTTTAGGTCACGTGTGTAGTACTAAGTGCAGGCTACTACATGTACCAAATGGTTAGGTCGCATGTGTAGTACTAAGTGCAGGCTACTATGCATACCCGATAGCTTCAATCACATGTGTGGTACTAAGTGCAGAACACTATGTGTAAGAGACGGTTTTGGTCATAGATGTACTACTAAGTGCAGTCTACTATGTGTACCAAATAGCTTCGGTTACAAGGGCGGTAATATGTGCAGGCCACCGTGTATCTGTTATTATTCTGATGAGTTCAATAGGAAATTGACTAAGTGAAACTACATGTGATCATGTACTGACTAGTGTAATTGAATATGACTATGTGATGAATAAGTGAAATTATATGTGTGTGAAAATTTATGAGCAATGTGCTTGATAGTTGAGCGAACTTCCGGTAAGATGGAATGGAGTAAGTGAGATTATGTAAGAGTGAAATTTGTAATAAAACAGTTTTGGACAGTAGTGGTTGTGTGAATTTGAAAAATCACCAAAAATGGTGGAAATCAAATTAGAAGTTGAATAAGATATGAAATAAAATATTATTGAGTCTATTTTCACATAAAAGAAACGGTGAAAGCAAAAGAATTTTTTGTTCTGTGATATTTGAATTTATGTTAGAAGGGTCAGAATAATTTTGGAATCCCCTATTTTGAATTGGAAAAATCATTAAAAATTGTACAAATATAATTATGGGTTATAATTTATATGCTTAAAATATTTAATGAATTTATTTTCAAAAGAAACAAACCGAAACATTATCCAAATCTTGTACGAAGAGATAATTAATTTTTAGTATAGAGGGTCTGGAACTGTCATGCAGCAAAATAATGGAGAATTTAAAGAATAAATTGTACTTATTGGCCAATCTAGAAATTCTAAAAATTTTATGATAAGCAGATACGTGAGTCTAGCTTCAGGAAAAATTATAGGATCTTGATTTAGAGTTCCGTAGATCATGTTATAAGTAACTGAGTAACTATGACTCGAGTAAACAGCTTAACTTGAACATAAGTAAAAGTGCAATTACGATTATTTTACCTTGGAATCATGTTGTAAGAATTGATGGAATCATGTTGATAAATTGCTTATTATTTCATTAGTGTTGTCAGGTTAGCTCGGGGTTGGAGATCGTCGGAGGCAGCATCACACTATCAAGCTATCAATAGGGGATATCGATAAGTCTTAGGCACCTTCAAGTGAGTGGCATGTATAGGAGCTTAGTTATTGATATGTGTTCTTATGATTTAGCCAAATGTATTGGCTTATATTGATTCATTGTATATAGCCATGAGATATGGCTTATAATGTTTTGGCTTGTAAGCCTAATTATCCTTGCCATGTGTTGATGCTTTGTGATATGATTATAATTGTCTGCCATGAATGAATAGTAAATAATATATGTGCACGAGAATGCCCTAGGACCATTCGGGTGGTCATGACTATGGAATAAACGCGTAAATTGACATTAAGTTGATAATTATTGAACATGGACATTTGTTGAATAAGTAGAGATTAATTATTGGGTAATATGTTATGGTTGATTGTTAAAAATTTGCTTTAGTGAGGCATGCTAAATCATTAAAATGATGCTATGATATGTGTCTTTAAAGTATTTAAGTATGTGAAAGATTAAGGCAACAAAAATGCTTGGAAAATAGCCTAAGTGTTGACCACACGGGCAGAAACACGGCCGTGTGTCTCAGCCATGTGGAGGACACGGCCTTAGCACACGAGCGTGTGACTTGGCCGTGTGACCCTAAATGTTTATTGATGTCATAAACAGAGTGTTACACGGGCTGAGGACACGGGCGTGTGACTCTCCAAACATGAAAATTTTCTAAGTGTTGTAAAAATGTTCGTGAGTTCTCGGTTTAGTCCCAAACTGCTTTTAATGCATGTTTAGAGCCTCGAAGGCTCGTGTATGTGACATTTTGCATGTGATCGAATGATTCTGATGTGATTGAAATTTTATGGCCCAGTTTTACATGTATGTGCATGTTTAAGTTCGGTAATACCTCCTATCCTTTCCTGGCGTCGGACACGAGTAAGGAGTATTACATCATCTCTCAACTCCCTCTTGTGTCATACTCAGGGCTCCTCGTCAAAATCTAATCTGCATCTCTTTCATGTCGGTTCACTCTAGGAGGCTTAAGTCACCATAGCCAAAAAGCTTTAAAAGATAGGTTGAAAAAGATAATACCCGAAAAATCCTCCCCTCTTTTTCCTTTTCACGTGAATATAGATATTTATCCAAATAGCACAAGTGTCCTTTCATCAGAATCATGCTGCCTCTATATGTACAAGTTAGTTCTACTAGACTGGATAGCTCACACATTTTTGTTCTTATCCGAATAGCTATCAGGTGTAGCAACAATTCTGAACACAATTTGAAAATACTCATGCAGCGACATTAGTACCAAAACCTGACAAAATAAAGGATAAATAGGATAACATCCACTGAGTTATAAAATGCAATTTACTGAACTGAAAATGATAAAATATGTGCTAAAGATAACTAAATGGGGAAAAATTAACCAATAGGAAGGGAGAAAACATATGTTATTTCTAGTACTATCATTAGGCAATTAATTTCATGCACATCTAACACCGAATAAATCAAACAAGTGGCATTCCTTAGTCGCTAGTAAACCACTCCATGGAAGCTTCATTTATCGTTAGTAAAAATTCATGCTTCACACACTATGTTATCAATCAATGTGTTATCAATCAACAGTACACCGTAATTCATTCAATAATTAAACTCAAACATGCCTTAAAATTATTATAAAATCATCCAAAATAAATGTCCAAAGTCCAATTACAACCAAAGTCAAACTAATTCTCGGGAGTTCCATAATGCATGATTACAGTCTCTAAAATGTGTAATAAAGTCTCTAGCAAGCCTAAATCTCTTGGAACTCTCTTGGTCGACTCCTCAGCTCCTCAATCTCGATGATTATCTGCACGAATTGTGAGGGTGTGAGCTTTAAAAAGCTCAGTGAGTTAATAAAAATGACTAGTAAATTAAAGTTTAATTCACGCTTAATGTAACACCCCTATCCCGAATCCTTCGTCGGATTAGGGTTACGAAGCTTTACTAAACATAAGCACAATTCATCACAGTCATGTCCCTTATTACAAATCATGCACAAAATTATATCGACTTCTTTAATAATAATTTATTCTTAATTTGCAATCAGACACTCATCCATAAAAGCTAAGCCTACATAAACCAATCATATAACCAATACAAATCGAACATACATTATTAATCAAATATAATCATGTGCATTACTATTTCATGTGCAATTTATCATAATATCTTTAATCATTTCTAAATATCAAAGACATTCCATATCATACCTAATCCGACTACTCAAAAACCAAACTAAATCATATATGCCTAGCCATTTTAATTCAGCACAAGACTTTGCTCATAAGACCATATTAATTCTCAACTTACATTAATCACAAATTTGCATTACTAAACCAAATAGGGGTCAACATAATTTTTTATCATTTATAACACATATACTAATAATGCTTTATAAATTAAACGTGTCAGTAATATTTGTTGATCATTTTACTAATGTCATTAATATAAAACATATAATAATACATATACTTTATATTTGATTTAACCGAACATACTAGCAAAATAACATGACATTTGATCACTTAAAAGTAATCATTAATCATCATCTATTTTTTTATAATTATCTTACAATAAATATATATTTTATAAATCATTCCACATGCACATGTTAGCTTAAATTAAACTATACCTCACGATTAACTAAACAAAATTTTACAATGCATACAATCATAAGTAAATGACCGAATTTCACTTGCATAATAATCAATTCATTCATTACTTAGATTAACTAACATCTATAATTTCATGCAATTTAACCAAATCAAAACATGTCAATTACACATGTTATAAATTATGCCAATATTTCATATACACAACTAAATCAATTTATGCATACATTAGGTCATTTAATATGCCTTCCTTATAACAGTTATAACATATCTATTCTAGCAATCATAAACTGAACATAGATAGTCAAACATCATAGCCAAGTAATTAGTCATTCAAACAACTTCAATATGTCTTTTAAAATTTTATTCATTCTTTGCTATTTATAACCGAATCTAAATAACAAATTCATATGTGGACATATCATAAACATATACCTTTTACTTTAGCTAAGTTTATCCGATTATACTCTAACATTATACGATCCATCATTTATCTCCAAAAATTCAAATCAATTACAAAAACAAATAACATAAATATAACTTAATCAAATTATAATTCATTTGCCATAATTAATCAAGCATTGATCATATATATATGAATACAAATTTCATTTCATAAATAGCTCATAACCTTCATTTGTATTTATAGAACGCAAACCGAATTAACCATTACAATTGAATTAAACTAACTATTAAACTATTGGCTATAAATTCATCGCCTACTCCATTATAAAGCCAACTCACAAGACTAACTACATATGCTAATCAAATCCATATACCGAGCTTATTCTTGAACTAGTTGTAAATTATTCATATCATTATTCGCATCAAGACATAAAAACAAACATCATTCATCTATGTCATAGAACATACTTACTGAAATAAGCATAAACCTTGATCAAGTATATCCAAATATAAGCATAATAATCAAGCCTTGAAATCGAACTTAACAAAATAAACAAGCCATTTTCGCATGGCTTATATACATATATTGTAATATCCCGAGTTAAGGCCTCATCGAAATAGTAGTTTTGTGACCACAAATCTGAGATAGAAATAATTATTTTATAATTATTTTGAGGTTTATGATATGATTTCATGATTGTGTGAAAATTTTGTGAATAAATTCTATGCATAAAATGCTTAATTTAAAGTTAGGGACTAAATTGAATAAGTTGCAAAACTTGCATTCTAGAAGTTTTTAGTATGAAATTGCTTTGAAATATTAATTAGGAGGTCTTAAATAGCAATTTTACCAATTTTAAGTTCATGGACAAAATTAGGACATGGAAGGAATTTTTGAAAGTTTAGTAAGGAGGGGCATTTTGGTCATTTGGATATTAAATGAAATAAAATGGGAAAAATAACACAAAATGGTCATCTTCTTCATATGGTTGCTGCCGAATTTTACTCTCACCATAGCTAGGGTTTCTTCAACTTTCAAGCTTCATAGTAAGTGATTCCAAGCTCCGTTTTTAATGATTTTTATGTTTTTGAGATCCTGGTAGCTCGATTTAGCTTATGCTAGCAATAATTTAACCTAGGGTTCATATTTGGAAAAATACCCATAGGTGAAATTTGTGTATTTTGATGTTTTATGATAGAATATGAGATTTTAAATTATGTTAGACAACTTGTGCTACTCGGTTTTGAGTGAAAACGAGTAAAAGGACTTAATCGGCAAAAATACCTAATAGTCACAAGTACATGTTAGAGTGAGAATTTGATGTTGCCATAGAAGGAAAAAGTGATCAGCATGTTATAAAACATAAGAATAAGGAATAAAGTTTAATCCCGAGCCTAGGGGCAAAAGTGTAAATATGCAAAAGTTTAGGGGTAAAATTGTAATTTTGCTAAAATTTGAATTAAGGATTAATTTGATAATGTGAGTATTAAATAAGCTAAATGTGTTATTTTAGATCAAGAAAGACGTGGAATCGACCCTAATCGAGGAAAAGAAAAGATTGTGGACTAAATTGCAAAATCTTTATATTTTGGTACCAAGGTAAGTTCATGTGTAAATAATGTAGCATAATTGTTATTTTTAAGTTATTGATGTTAATTATATGATATGCTGATTTTTATCATGAAATATATGCTTTGTGGTTATTTTCGAATAAAATGTAAATTATGTGAGCTACTTGTTAAATATTAATTGTTACCGAGTATTGGTTTCGGTATTCTACGGAAGACGGCAAGGATATGTGTTCGAGGAAAATCCCGTTTGAACCTTAGGAATAGATTAGGATACAAGTGACATGTCACTAGGATGGTTGAGCATCCGAACTCGTTGAGTTGAGTCCGAGTTTGTGAGATGTAACTAGGCATCCGAACTCGTTGAGTTGAGTCCGAGTTCACTTATGGATGCGAACGCCCGAGCTCGTTGAGTTGAGTCCGAGTTCGCTTATGGGCGAGTTACATAGTAGCTTGGCTACATATGTGGCACTTATGTGCAAACTTTCCATGTATCCGAATTATATTCCGATGTGTTCAACGGGTAAAGTTCTACTCAAATGGAGGAATACTCGAGATGAAAAGAGACGTATTGGTAAGTGTTGTGAAATGGATACTTTGGACAGGTATGTACTTAACCCTCGGGTTGAGTATTGATACAACAACGATAAGGTAGTAAGATGATGAATAATGATTAGAAATGTGATATATATTTTGGTGATACCATGCTAATGTTATTTGGTATAATTGCTTTGTTATATTACTTGTTATTTGCATATGAACTTACTAAGCATTTATGCTTACTCCCTCCTTCTTATTCATTGTAGTTTTGGACAAGCCAGCTTAGGAATCGGGATAGGTCAAAGGCTCGATCACACTATCTAAAGGACTTTTTGGTAAATGGCTTGTAAAATTTAAGTATGGCATGTATAGCAATATACCTATTTTGTGTAAATGATCTTATGATATGGTGATGGATTGGTTGAGAAAATGCTTGATAATGATATGTCATGGAAATGGTTAGTTTAGATTATGTTTGATGTCATGGAAGGTTAAAGGATACCTAGTTCATAAAAACTCATAAAAAGGATGAAATTTGCCATAAACAGAACATTGCAGCAACATTGATGTGAGTTTGAAAATTTACTAAAAATCATATCAATCGAATTAGGTGATGGATTAAATATTAAATTGAATCTTATTATGTATAGTTTCACATAAAACAAACTAAACAGGTAAAGGAATTATATGTTAGAAGATATTTAAATTTTAGTGAAATAGGGCCAGAGCAATTTTTGGATCCCCTATTCCAAATTTAGAAATTCACCATAAATTTTACAGATATAATTAGGTGGTTTATTCTATATTCTCGGAATCCTTATTGAGTATAGTTTTAGGAGAAACAAACCTCACAATCATATGAATTTTGTACAGGGAGAAATGTGGTTTGTAGTAAACAGAGGTCAGTCCAGTCAAGTCCTGAAATAGGGGTAAATTTAACTAATAAACTGTACTAATTGGCCTAACCAAAAATTCTAGAAAAAAAATAAGTAAATAGGTATATGAGTCTAGATTCAGGGAAAATTTATGGATCTTGATTTTGAGTTTCGTAACTCGAGATATGATTTTTCTTGTAACTGTGACGCAAGTAGCTAGAAAGCTGTGAATGTAGAAACAAATGATTCAAAGTTCTTAAAATGTTAAATTAAGTCTAGTAACTCCTCATACTCGACTCCGGCGACGGTCTCGGGTAAGGGGGCGTTACATATATATACCAAAATCAAACATATTCAAAAATAATCTAACCTATACATGCCATGGGTTTGAAATTCAACTTATAAATGTCGAAAACAATCGATAGTGTGATAAACTTCGCTGACAATCCCCGAGGTCGTAACTAAACTTCAAAATCTATAAAGCAGAGACAAAAATGAACAGACACAATAAGCTATCATAGCTTAGTAAGTTATAAGCAAATAAACAACGTAAAGACATAATCAACTCATTTAAACCATACCAAAATATATTATCATAATTACATTTAAATTCAATCTTACTATTTTCTTGTATAACATATACTTTTACCTTTAGAATTTATCATGGCCAAATGTACACATATATATATATATTAACAAAGTGACGTTCAAATTCAAAGCTGAAATATCATAATATAACCAAGTACATTTATATGCAAATATATATATATTCATGAATCAAAATATAACATCACATATATATTCATAGCATATGGCCGAATATATTACACAAGAGCACATATGTTAACTTAATTAACTTGTATAATTTGTACCACATATTAATAGCCAACTTACCTTATTTTCAAATAGATAATCAATCAACTCATACCTGATCATCTTAGCTTGTTTTACACATTCGGTCTCAACTTATCATTGCCTGTTGAACCATTTGGAATTGAATAGGATACTCGGATAATCATACATAAAGTACAATGCCAACGTCCCAGACGTGGTCTTACATGCAATCACATATCGATGCCCCTGTCCCAGACAGGGTCTTACTCGCACACCTATATCGGAGTCACATATCGATGTCAACGTATTAAATGTGATCTCACTCGCACACATATATCGATGCCATGGTCTTACTCGCACATCACATATCAGAATCCTATGTCATGACATATGTATCCTAGTTATTCCTAAGGTTCACACAGGGCTTTCAGACGTCGTCACTCGGTCGAATCAAACTCGTACACGTAGGTTCCAAGCTTATACACATTTGCCTTTCACATATATATATATATATATATATATATATTATCACATTATACATTTCAGCATATAAAATTTATATTTAATCAAATAAATAACATCTATTTGCTTATAAACTTACCTTAGACAACAGTAATCGGGACGGAACGACTAATCGACAAATTTACTTTTCCCCTGATCCAAATCCGATTTCTTTGTTTCTTGATCTAAACATATTTTCACTCAATTTAGTCCAAAAACACATAAATGGGCAAATTACCATTTTATCCCTGACATGTTACACTTTTTACAATATAGTCCAAATTGCACAAAACACAAAATATACAAAATTTCAACACACCCATGTTGGGCCGAATATTCCTAGTGTTCATACAAGTCCATATATTTCATTTATTTTACATTTTAGTCCCTCAAATTATTATTTTTGCAATTTAGTCCTAATTACTCAAAATCATCAAAAACTCCAATACAAAAAACGTTAAACCAAAACATATCTTTCATATTTCATCATCAAAGAATAAAAATCACAAGCTTTCAACAATGGCATAACTATAAATATTTACCAAAATAAAAAATTCAAGCATGAGACTTGTAGATAACTTAGCAACGATCTCAAAAGCATAAAAATTATCAAAAATTGGGCTAGCTACATACCTTAATCAAGATCAACCATGGCCAAAACCTAAGCTTCCTTTTCTTTTCTTTATATTTGTAACATACTGAAATAGGGCCTAGTCAGAATAGGGGTTTTGGGACCACAATTTTGACTTTAAAATATTTATTTTATGATTATTATGAGGTCTAGAATATGAGAATATGCATGTGATAAAGTTTATGAAGGAATTCTATGAGTAAGGTGTCTAATTGGAAAATAAGGACCAAATTGAATAAATTTCAAAACTTGGATTCTAGAAGCAATTTGTATGAAATTGCTTTAGATTATAAATTAGAAGGTTTTGGAGAGAAATGTTCCCAATTTCTAAGTTTTTGGACAAAAATGGGCTTGTATGGATGAAATCTTAAAGAAAGAGCTTAAGGGTATTTTGGTCATTTGGCAATTTAATGAAATAAAATGGGAAAAAGAAGAAAAAAAATCAGCCATTCTTCTTCCTTTTCTAGTTGAAACTCTCAAGTCTCCATAGCTAAGGTTTTCAACATTTTCAAGCTCAATAGTAAGTGCTCCCATGCCCCGTTTTTAATGTTCTTCATGTTTTTGAAATCTCGGTAGCTTACTTTTTCTATTTATACCCATATTTCATGCTAGGGTTCATGTTTAGAGATTTACCCATGCATGATTTACTTGTATTTTGATGGTTTATGGAGAAATATGAAAGTTGGATGTGTGTTAAACATCTTTTCCTAGGTGATTTTCATGAAAAACCCCTAAAAGGACCTTTGTGCAGAAAGGTGTAAAATGTGAGGTAGAAATGTGAAATAATGGAAAAATGTGGGCTACCATAAGAGGAAAGAACATTCGGATAGGCTTGGGTAATGTAGAAATTGCATGCATTTCATTGTACGAGCCTAGGGACTAAATCGTAAAAATGGGAAAGGTTAGGGGCAAAACGGTCATTTGGACCGGGAGTGAAATTTAGACTTGAAAAGTATAACGTGAGTTGTTAATGATTTATTTTTATTGTTATAAACCCCGAGGAAAAAATTTCAGAGGTCGATCGAGGAAAACGAAAGGTTTCGAAATAACCAAAATACGATACCGAGACGAGTACCAGGTAAGTTCGGATAACTTAAAGTAAACTCATAATATTTCTAATTGCAGTTGATGATGGCATAAAAATACATGAAATGTATCCTTAATAACGACATGTTGATAAATGTCTCGATTGAGGTTGAAAGGAAGCTCGATGGATGAACCATGTTTACATTCAACTTGAGATCCTGCATGTCTTGCAGAAAGGATTTAGCCCGGACAGTAATCCATTGATCTCAAATATAAAAAGGATCTAGCCCGGACGGGTGATCCTTGAGTGATCGAGCCTCCTAAAGAATATCTGTGCATTGTGGATTTAGCCCGGATGGGTAATCCGATTAAGGTTTGAATTTAGCCTAGACTGGTAATTCAGATCCAAGCTCATTAAGGGTGTTAGTCGCTATAAGGGATTTAGCCTGGACTGGTAATCCCGACATCACCTTATGAGTTTACGATACGGGAAATTTAGCCTATTCTGGTAATCCTGCCGTAAAATGTGAGGTTCGCGGGAGTGCATACTTGAAATGATCATTCTTATGAATTGACGGTAAATGGATAATCCATCGAGATTTCCCAGAAACTCAACGGGATTAATATGATGTATATAAATGAAATGATGAATGATGAGTTTATCTAAGACAAATTATATGGTGCATTATTATTGTGGCTAACTTGTTGATTGAGTGCATGCGATAGGGAAACCATTTCATTCTTGTTGGTTTATTTGCTTAATATGGTTGTATACTAATTACTTGGTAAGTTTACTTTCCAGTTATTCGGGCTTACTAAGCATGTAAATGCTTACCCCTCTCTTTTCCCTATCTTACAGAGCTCGAGGACTGGTAAAGATTGGAAGACGGTCGGAGAGTCGACACACTATCAACTAGTCCAGCTTTGGTATAAAGACACTTTTATTTGGTTCAATGGCATGTATAGGGCTTTTGGTTTATTTTTTAATATGTGTCATTTGATTCGCCAAAATGAAGGCATGTAAAGATATAGCTATCTTTTTGTATATGGGCATGAGAATTGGCTCATTTTGAAGTAGGCTTTGACATACAAATTTATGCATGCTTATGTTTGCATGGGATGGCTTGACCATAATTGGCAATGAGTTATAATAATGAGCCAATTTTAAAGGTGTTAACAGACATGGAAATCCTTAAAACTAAGGAAATAACCTAGCATGTGTTAAACCGATGATATGAGGTTTACATGCTATGAGGTTTAATAAGGTTATTTGTAAGTGTACAATCATGTCTTGCTTTGTATTTTGGTAACCTTTAAGTATAAGTGATGTAGAAGGTAACCAAAGGCTTGGAAAATAGCCTAATAAGGTCCACACGGGTAGACACACGGGCATGTGGTATGGCCGTGTGTCCCCTGCACCTAAATTTTAAGTCAGAATGCATGGTAATAAACATACGGGTGAAGGACACGGGCGTATGTCTTGGTCGTGTGCCCCTAAATGTATGCTAACGTCATAAACAGAATCCTCAAGTTTTTGAACACGGGCGTGTCTAGGCCGTGTGAAGGACACAGGCCAAGGACACAGGCATGTGCCCGACCGTGTGAAAACCTCTGTAGGTTCGAAATGTAAAATAATTTTCAGAAATTCAACACGGTTAGGGGACACGGGCATGTCCCAAAGCACACGGGCGTGTGAGGCTTTACCTAGGAAAAATTTATGAACTTTCGTAAGTTCTCAGTTTAGTCCCATAACATTCTTAATGTATGTTTAGGGCCTTGTAGGCCCATAATAGGGACATTGTGATGCAAATTGATATATTTTATATTGGAATGAAATTTTATAACCCGTATTTACTGAAAATGTTCAAGTTCATGTCTAGTAACGCCTCGTATCTAGTCCTGGTCTCAGGTACGGGTAAGGGATATTACATTTAGTGGTATTAGAGCTATGGTTTAGTCAATTCTAGGACCACCGTAGAGAGTATCGAGTTTCGCTATACATGCCATTATTTGAACAGTGATAGTGTGACATCTCTTAACTGTTTAAATTGTTTTTGAATATAGTAAATTTCTTCCAATCAAGCACAAGATGAGTCCGAGGGAGCTGCCATGCTCCAGCTTCCATACAACGAGCTGTTTCTTGTAGTAGTAGAAGGCTTATGTCTAAAGTTCGGGAAGAGGACAGAGCCGCCTTCTTTAACATGATGGATGAATGATTTAGGGATTATTTGAGGAATTGCCCCAACATACCACGACCTCTTCCGCCCCCTAACCAACCTAATGAGGAATTGCCACGAGGTATGGCACCGGTAAGAATTGGTTAAGCCCTTATAGATAAGCTTAGAAAGTATGGGGCTGAGGAATTCAGAGCTAAGATCGATGATAATGCTGATAAAGCCGAGTTGTGGCTCGAGAATACTACACAGGTACTAGACGAATTATCATGCACACCTAAGGAATGCTTAAAGTGTGCCATGTCTCTCCTAAAAAATACTGCATACCACTGGTGGAAGACCATATCTTCAGTGGTGCCAAAGGAAAACATCACTTGGGAATTTTTCCAAGTAGAGTTTAAGAAGAAATACATCAGTCAAAGGTTCTTAGACTCGAAGCGAAAGGAGTTCCTGGAACTCAAACAAGGAAATAAGACTGTAGTAGAATACGAACGGGAGTTTGTAAGGCTAAGTCAGTATGCAACTGAATGGATTCAAACTGAGTAAAAAATGTGTAAACGCTTCGAGGAAGGTCTGAATGAGGAAATCAAGCTGTTGATTGGGATTCTTGAAATACAGGAGTTCGCTGCATTAGCTGATCGGGCCTAGAAGGCCGAGGAGCTCAATAATGAAAGAAAGCAAGCAAAGAGAGAGGCTCGAGTTTCGGGCAAGAGATCCAGCGGTAAGACGCTCTCATTTCCCACAAAAAAATCAAGGAGTCAACATGAATGCTCCACTTCATCGATAGGGTTTTTGGGTAGACTGAGCTCCAAGTGACGTAATCAGAAGTCTTCCTCCCCGACGGTGACTAGTATGGGGAGTGTAGATGACCAAAAGTTGAAGTGTAAAAGCTATAACAAATTTCACTCTGGAGAGTGCCGAATGAAGAGCGGTGCATGTTTCAGATATGGTTCTCTTGACCACTTCCCCAGGGACTGCCCAGAGCAAAATGAAAAAGAAGTAGAAGTAGCCCCGAAGTCGAGTGCTCCCATTGCACGAGGTAGACCTCCGAGATATCCTGGAAGTGCTAGTGGCAGTCGATTTGCGGCTAAAGACACTGTAAAATTAGAGGCTTGAGCCCTGGCAAGAACGTATGCAATACGCGCTCCAGAGGAAGCCTCTGCTCTTGACGTCATCACGGGTACTTTTTCTCTTTTTAATGCATGTGTTGTTGCCTTAATTGATCCAGGGTCTACGCATTCATACGTTTGCATGAGATTGGTGTCTAATATGAACATACCCATTGAACCTACGAAATTTATTATTAGAATGTCGAACCCATTATGCAAATCAGTTTTGGTTGATAAAGTCTGTAAGAATTGTCCTTTGATGATTCAGGGTCAATGCTTTCCGGCTAACCTTATGTTGTTACCATTTGATGAGTTTGATGTAATACTTGGTATGGATTAGTTAGCCCTGCATGATGTAATTGTAAATTGTGGTAGCAAATATATTGAATTGAAATGCCCAGATGGTGAGATTTTACGAGTTGATTCAAAAGAATTGGGTATGCCGCCGATTGTAATCACAGCGATGGTTACTCAGAGATATATGAGAAAAGGGTATGAAGCCTACCTTACTTTTGTATTGAACACTAAGGAAACGGAGTTGAAGATTGAGTCAGTGCTAATAGTATGTGAATATCCAGATGTGTTCCCGGAAAAATTACCCGGGTTACCTCCTGAAAGAGAGATAGATTTTGGTATTGAACTAATGCCAGGAACAGCTCCCATTTCTATTGCTTCGTATCGGATGGCACCAACCGAGCTGAAAGAGTTAAAAGCACAATTGCAAGAGCTGACGGATAAAGGTTTTGCAAGGCCAAGCTTTTCACTTTGGGGTGCTTCCGTATTGTTTGTAAAGAAGAAAGATGGTTCAATGAGGCTATGTATAGATTATCGGCAATAGAACAAGGTGGCTATCAAGAATAAGTATCATTTGCCAAGGATCGATGATTTATTCAACTAGTTGAGAGAAGCCACCATATTCTCTAAGATAGATCTGAGGTCCGGCTACTATCAGTTGCGAGTTAAAGAATCGGATGTACCTAAGATAGCTTTTAGAACGAGGTATGGCCAATATGAATTTCTTGTCATGCCATTTGGGCTAACGAATGCACTGGTCGTATTCATGGACCTAATGAATAGAATCTTTCGGCCATACTTGGATAAGTTCATCGTTGTGTTGATTGACAACATTTTGATTTATTCCAAAGATGAGACAAAGTATACGAAGCATCTGAGAACTGTGTTGCAGACCTTACAGGAAAAACAACTGTATGCTAAGTTTAGCAAGAGTGAGCTTTGGCTCCAAGAAGTTGGGTTTTGGGGTCATATTGTTTCGGGTAAAGGCATCCAAGTTGATCCAAGTAAGATCTCTGCTATTGTTGAATGGAAATCGCCTAAAAATATAACCGAGGTTAGAAGCTTTTTGGGTTTAGCCAGTTACTACCGAAGATTCATGAAAGGATTTTCCATGATAGCGACTCTAATGACGAGGTTAATACAGAAAGACGTTAAGTTTGAATGGATAGAAAAGTGTCAGCAGAGTTTCGAGAGGTTAAAGGCATTGCTGACTGAAGCTCATGTTTTAGTACTACCTGAGCCAGGAAAAGAGTTTGTGGTCTATAGTGATGCATCCTTGAATGGACTGGGTTGTGTACTTATGCAAGATGGCAAGGTGATAGCTTATGTTTCATGGCAGTTAAAGCCACATGAGAAGAACTATCCGACGCATGACTTAGAGCTTGCCACCATTATTTTTGCCTTGAAAATTTGGAGGCATTATTTATATGGTGAAACTTGTCGTATATTCACAGACCACATTAGTTTGAAGTATTTGATGACACAAAAAGAATTGAATCTGAGACATCAGAGATGGTTAAAATTAATTAAAGATTATGAGTTAATCATTGGCTATCACCCGGGAAAGGCGAATGTGGTCACCATGCATAAAACAGAAAATCCTTGTTTGCACTGAGAGCCATGGACACTCGATTAGCATTTCTTGATGATGGTTCAGTTTTGGCAGAGCTAGAGGCTAGGCCGAAATTTCTGCAGGAAATTTATAATGCTCAAACTAATGATAGTGACATGCAAGCTAAAAGAACTCAATGTGAGTCAGGCATTGAATCAGATTTTTGGATCGGCCCTGATGAATGTTTGATGTTCAGAGATAGAGTTTACGTGCCCAAAGATGATGAGCTTATTCGAAAAATCTTGCAAGAAGAACATGATAGCCATTTGTCTATTCATCCAAGAAGTACCAAGATATACAATGATTTGAAGAAAATGTACTAGTGGAATGGCATGAAAAGAGACATTTTTGAATTTTATCGAAATACTTAATATGTCAGCAAGCCAAAGCTAAACATCAAGTACCTTTAGGTTTGTTACAGCTTGTGATGGTCCCCGAATGGAAGTGGGACAGAGTTACTATGGATTTCGTGACAAGATTGCCATTAACCCCGAAAAAGAAAGATGCTATATGAGTTGTGGTGGATAAGTTGATAAAGTCGGCTAATTTCATTCTGGTAAAAACAGATTACTCTCTTAATATATTAGCCGACTTGTATATAGCTAAAATTGTGAGATTACACGGGGTACCGCCGTCGATTATTTCAGACAGAGACCCGAGGTTCACTTCGAAATTCTGGAAGAAGTTACAAGAAGCCTTGGGTACAAAATTGAGTTTTAATAAGGCTTTTCACCCGCAGACTGATGGTCAGTTTGAGCGGATGATTCAGATTCTTGAGGATATGTTGCGATGTTGCATCCTCGAATTTCAGGGTAGCTAGGAAAAGTACTTGCCATTGGTAGAATTTGCCTACAATAACAGTTTTCAATCGAGTTTGAAGATGGCGACTTATGAGGCCTTGTATGGCAGAAAGTGTCGAACTCCATTGTATTAGACAGAACTTAAAGAGAGTTGGATCCACAGAATTGATCTGATCAAGGAAACTAAAGAAAAGGTTAAAGTGATACGAGACTATTTAAAAGCGACATCGGATAGGCAAAAGTCATATGTTAATCTGAAAAGAAAAGAGATTGAGTTCCAAGTTGAAGATAGAGTATTCTTGAAAGTATCTCCATGGAAAAAGGTATTGAGATTTGGCCGGAAAGGCAAATTGAGTCTGCGATTTATCAGACCGTACAAGATCATCGAAAGAGTTGGACCATTAGCCTATCATTTGGCATTACCACCCAAATTGGAAATGATTCACGACGTGTTTAATGTATCCATGTTAAGGCGATATCGATCAGACCCCACTCATGTGATTTCACCAGCAGAGATTGAGATTAGATCGGATATGACTTATGGATAAGAACTGGTCAAGATTTTGGCTCGTGAGATTAAACAGTTGAGAAATAAAGATGTGGCTTTAATAAAGGTTTAATGGCATCGACATGGTGTGGAAGAGGCTACACGGGAGCCGGAAGAAATGATGAGAAGCCAATATCCGAACTTGTTTACTGGTAAGACTTTCGAGGACGAAAGTCCCTAAGAGGGGAGAAATGTAACATCCTGAAATAGGACCTAGTCAGAATAGTGATTTTGGGACCACAAATCCGACATCAATATATTTATTTTATGATTATTATGAGGTCTAGAATAAGAGAATATGCATGTAATAAAGTTTCATGAAGGAATTCTATGAGTAAGTTGTCTAATTGAAAATAAAGACCAAATTGAATAAATTTCAAAACTTGGATTCTAGAAACAATTTGTATGAAATTTCTTTAAATTATAAATTAGAAGGTTTTGAAGAGCAATTTGCCCAATTTCTAAGTTTTTGGTCAAAAATGGGCTTGTATGGATGAAATCTTAAAGAAAGGGCTTAAGGGCATTTTGGTAATGTGGTAATTTAATGAAATAAAATGGGAAAAAGAAGGAAAAAATCAGCCATTCTTCTTCCTTGTCTAGCCGAAACTCTCAAGTCTCCATAGCTAGGGTTTTCAACATTTTCAAGCTCAATAGTAAGTGCTCCCAAGCCCTATTTTTAATGTTCTTCGTGTTTTTGAAATACCGGTAGCTTACTCTATCTATTTATACCCATTTTTCATGTTAGGGTTCATGTTTAGAGATTTACCTATGCATAAGTTACTTGTATTTTGATGGTTTATGGAGAAATATGGAAGTTGGATGTGTGTTAAACATCTTTTCCTAGGTGATTTTCATGAAAAACCCCTAAAAGGACCTTTTTACAAAAAGGTGTAAAATGTGAGGTAGAAATGTGAAATAAAGGAAAAATGTGGGCTTCCATAAGAGGAAAGAACATTCGGATAGGCTTGGGTAATGTAGAAATTGCATGCATTTCATTATACGAGCCTAGGGACTAAATCGTAAAAATGTGAAAGGTTAGGGGCAAAACGGTCATTTGGACCGAGAGTGAAATTTAGACTTGAAAAGTATAATGTGAGTTGTTAATGATTTATTTTTATTGTTATAGACCCCGAGGAAAAAATTTCAGAGGTTGATCGAGGAAAACGAAAGGTTTCGAAACAACTAAAACATGTTATCGAGACGAGTACCAAGTAAGTTCGGATAACTTAAAGTAAACTCATAATATGTCTAATTGCATTTGATGATGGCATGAAAATACGTGAAATGTATCCTTAATAACGATAAGTTGATAAATGTCCCGGTTGAGGTTGAAAGGAAGCTTGATGGATGAACCATGTTTACATTCAACTTGAGATCCTGCATGTGTTCCAGAAAGGATTTATCTCAGATGGTAATCCGTTGATCTCAAATATAAAAAGGATCTATCCCGGACGGGTGTTCCTTGAGTGATCGAGCCTCCCGAAGAATATCTGTGCATTGTGGATTTAGCCCGGACAGGTAATCCGATTAGGGTCTGAATTTAGCTTGGACTGATAATTCAGATCTGAGCTCATTAAGGGTGTTTGTCGCTATAAGGGATTTAGCCTGGACTGGTAATCCCGACATCACCTTATGAGTTTATGATATGGGAGATTTAGCCTCGACTGGTAATCTCGCCGTAAAATGTGAGGTTCGCGGGAGTGCATACCTGAAATGATCATTCTTATGAATTGACGGTAAATGGATAATCCATCGGGATTTCCTAGAAACTCAACGAGATTAATATGATGTATATAAATGAAATGATGAATGATGAGCTCATCTAAGACAAATTACATGGTACATTATTATTGTGGCTAACTTGTTGATTGAGTGCATGTGATAGGGAAACCATTTCATTCTTGTTGGTTTATTTGCTTAATATGGTTGTGTGCTAATTACTCGGTAAGTTTACTTTCCAGTTATTCGGGCTTACTAAGCATGTAAATGCTTACCCCTCTCTTTTCCCTATCTTACAGAGCTCGAAGACTCGTAAAGATTGGAAGACGGTTGGAGAGTTGACACACTATCAACTAGTCCAACTTTGGTATAAAGGCACTTTTATTTGGTTCAATGGCATGTATAGGGCTTTTGGTTTATTTTGTTATATGTGTCATTTGATTCGCCAAAATGAAGGCATGTAAAGATATACCTATCTTTTTGTATATGGGCATGGGAATTGGCTCATTTTGAAGTAGGCTATTACCTACAAATTTATGCATGCTTATGTTTGCATGGGATGGCTTGACCATAATTGGCAATGAGTTATAATAATGAGCCAATTTTAAAAGTGTTAACGAGACATGGAAATCCTTAAAACTAAGGAAATAACCTAGATGTGTTAAATCAATGATACGAGGTTTACATGCAATGAGGTTTAATAAGGTTATTTGTAAGTGTACAACCATGTATTGCTTTATATTCTTGTAACCTTTAAGTATAAGTGATGTAGAGGGTGACCAAAGGCTTGGAAAATAGCCTAATAAGATCCACACGGGTAGACACATAGGCGTGTGTCTAGGCCATGTGTGACACACAGATCGGCCCTATGGGCGTGTGTCCCCTGCACCTAAATTTTAAGTCAAAATGCATGGTAATAAACACACGGGTGAAGGATACGGGCGTGTGTCTTGGCCGTGTGCCCCTAAATGCATGCTGACATCATAAACAAAATGCTCCAGTTTTTGGACATAGGCGGCCACACGGGCCAAGGACACGGGCGTGTGTTCGGCTGTGTGAAAACCCCTGTAGGTTAGAAATGAAAAATAATTTTCATAAATTCAACACGAGTTGGGGACACGGACGTGTCCCAAAGCACACGGGCGTGTGCATTGCCTCCACACGGACGTGTGAGGCTTTGGCTAGGAATTTTTTTATGAAATTTCGTAAGTTCTCGGTTTAGTCCTGGAACATTCTCAATGTTTGTTTAGGGCCTCGTAGGCCCATAATAGGGACATTATGATGCAATTTGATCTATTTTATATTGGAATGAAATTTTATAACCCGTATTTCCTGAAAATATTCAAGTTCATGTCTGGTGACGCCTCGTATCAGGTCTTGATCTCGGGTAAGGGTAAGGGGTGTTACAATATTTTCATATTCGGTCAAAGAGAAAAGTATGAACCATGGCTTTTTAATTATGTTATATTATAACATATATTATCATATTATTTAATTACATATTTAACCTTTAATATATAATATGGATTCTTTATAATGGTTGTCTACAACCGTCCAACACGAATATTATGTTCTATTTGCAACATAAAACCTCCATATTAAAAGAACAACAACAATTTGACCCTTTTACAATTAACCATCAAATTTTTATTTTACGCGATTAAGTCCTTTTATTTAATCGGACACTCAAACGACAAAATTAAATCACAAAAATTTCACAGATATTAATTCACACATAATAAACATAGAAAATAATTTTTAAATATTTTTCTAACTCAGATTCGTGGTCCCAAAACCATCATTCCGACTAGGGTCTAAATCTGGCTGTTACAACTCTTCCCCTTAAAGATTTTCGTCCCCGAAAATCTTACCGGTGAATAGGTTTGGACAACGTTCCTTAATTGTATCCTCTTGCTCCCACGTTGCTTCCTTAACTTCGTGTTTATGCCACAGTATCTTAACTAACAAAATTTTCTTATTTCACAATTCTTTAATCTCGTGAGCCAGAATGCGAATTGGTTCTTCCTCATATGTCATATCGGATTTAATCTCGATCTCTAATGGATTAATCACATGTGAGGGATCAGATCGATATCTACGAAGCATCGAAACATGGAATACATTGTGGATCTTTTCTAGTTCAGGTGGCAATAGCAGTCTGTAAGCAACCGACCTAATACGCTCTACAATCTCATACGGCCCAATAAATCTCGGACTCAATTTGCCTTTTCAACTGAATCTGAGTATTTTCTTCCACGGTGAGACTTTCAAAAAGACTTTGTCTCCGATCTGAAACTCTATATCTTTTCATTTCAAGTCTGCATACGATTTCTGACGATCTGACGCTGTTTTCAGACTTTCACGGATTACTTTTACTTTCTGTTCAATCTCTCTAATCAAATTGACCCCGTGTATTTTATTTTCACTGAGTTCAGTCTAATACAATGGTGTATGACATTTACGATTGTATAAAGCCTCATAAGGTGTCATTTTATTGTACACAAATCCAATCAGAGGTAGGTATCGTTCCCACATACCTTCGAACTTGAGAATGCAACATCTCAACATATCCTCAAGTATCTGAATGACTCGTTCAGACTGACCATCTGTTTGCGGATGGAAAGCTGTGTTGAAATGTAATTCCGTACCTAGAGCATCATGTAGTTTCTTCCAAAACTTCCAAAACCACGACATACACCTCAGATCTCTATCCGAAACAACAGAAATAGGCGCACCATGTAATCTCACAATCTGAGAAACATATAACTTAGCAAGCTTCTCAAGTGAATAATCAGTGCGAACCAGAACAAAATGAGCCAATTTAGTCAATCTATCCACAATAACTCATATTGCATCTTTCTTGCTCGGTGTCAACGATAAACCGGATAGAAAATCCATTGTAACTCTGTCCCATTTTCATTCAGGTATCATGATTGGCTGAAACAACCCAAAAGGTACCTGATGCTCGGTTTTTACTTGCTAACAAACTAAACATTTCAAAACAAAGTCGAAACTGTCTCGTTACATACCATGCCACAAGTAAAGTTGTTTCAGATCATTGTACATCTTCGTACTACTCGGGTGAACAGATAACCAATTGTTGTGAGCTTTGTTCAAAATCATTTGAATCAACTTTGAATTTCTCGGAACACATATTCAATTTCTAAACCTCAGATAACCTTTAATATCACATTGGCCCCATTTTGCTAACACCTCATTATCAACTTTCTAAACCTCTCAATTTTGTTGAATATAAAACGGTCTTGCTTTTAATTCTACTATAATCGAACTATCAAATATGTCACTTAACTAAATTTTTTTTTTTACATACAGCTTAAACTGTATGGAATCACAAGATATCTCTATACATTCTATTATTGAACACATTTCAAATCATTCATTGATGCACGACTAAAAATCATAAACTTTTTCTTCAACTTAGGCTAAACCAGAGCTGATGTTTTAGTTAACAATATCTTCGTGTAAAAAGGGAAGCTTAAACAATCAAACTAACTTTAATTTACCACAACATTTCTCTAATGGAATTGTTCCGATAGACATAATTCTGTATCAAGTATTCTTCTTCTAGATTATCCTTCAAATCACACATGCCATTCAAAGTTTATTACCAGTCCGGTGGATAGATTCAAACACATATGACCTAATCTTCTTTTAAATTAAATAATTAAGATCAGACTAAATCACTGAATCAGTCTTTTCGAAAAAATTTCTTTCTTCCCATTAAAGAATAACTCAAACATATAATTATACAGATGCCACTATCATCAAATATAAATCATAATGTCATAAATAAGACAGATGTCTTAACCTTAACAATAGATAATATCCTGACTATTAAATAAGCATTAGAACCCAGAAGAAAATCAAATGTGATTTAAATAGCAACCAATACAGAAACACAACTTTATATCTCTGATAACGGTACTACAGTATTCCCAAATTTCAAGCAGAAATCATGATTATAATAGATATAGCCATTTTCGTCAAATAGAAATTTCTTACAGATAATCACATGGGATCATAAGAAACCGGAATAATGAAATTTTAATATCTGATGCTACACAAAATATCTGAGAATTACAACCCATATAGAATGATATCAATTCTAATGATATCCCAAAAAAGGTCAAGAAAGAATAATGTTGCTCGTAAATACTGAAATCCACAGTAACGGGAGCAATATAATCTTTACATATCTTTAACATAATAATATCCAGTAGAAACAGATTATTAGCATTATACAGATTTTTACCGTCGATTTTAATATCCACACAATGGAATAAATATCAGAGAAAGATAGAGCAATGTCAAACATAATCCAAACAGACCCACGATACTTTCATTTATAAACATATTTAGATAATGTTCTCATACAGTAAGAATTCCTTCTGAAATTAAACAGTTAGATATATTTCTGAAGATAAATGTACATGTAGAGTACTCAAAATAAGTCATTGTAACTGCTCGACTATAACCACTGCACTCAGCCATCAATACAATTCAAATATTATTCAACTGTCTAATTCTGTCGTCAAAAATTTTTTCATACTATTTCATTCACTAACAGAAGTCAATTCAGAAAAGCTTCTAGCTAATATCTTCCTGAGATAACATACCTGTATAGATCATTTGATCGAAGATAACTTCTTCCTTAATAGTGAAGTCACATAATCTGAATAGTCTTTAGAACTGTCCAACGTCTCTTTTAATACTGTCTTCATTTGCTAATTCATTCACTTTTCTGACCTCATTATTAACCTTTCAAACACGAACTTCTACAATCCCACACTCATGAACTTATTCAACCCAAATCTTACAGATTTCACAATAACATTTCACTAATAAGGGAGGTGAGGATAATAAAGCCTCAAATTTAACTTACACATAAATACATATAACACATACTTTCACAAATAGTCAATTCATTAATAATTTCACATTGTCCAAACATTTAATAAACATTTGCTTTTAATCATATACTAACTCAAATCACTAATTCATAATCAAAACATTTCAGATAGCAATTATAACTCAAATATCATAATTTATGTGCTCATATAATTATAATATTTATCAACATCAATATATCAAACTCTTTGATCCATACCTTTATAATATAATTATAATAATTTCACATTGTCCAAACATTTAATAAACATTTGCTTTTAATCATATACTAACTCAAATCACTAATTCACAATCAAAACATTTCAGATAGCAATTATAACTCAAATATCATAATTTATATGCTCATATAATTATAATATTTATCAACATCAATATATCAAACTCTTTGATCCATACCTTTATGAGTTTCAACTCATCATCAACACATTTCCATTCAAACATTTGAGTACACATTTTGTACTATCAAAATTACCTCAATTGAAAAACTTATCTGTCTCAAAAAAACAATTTTCGTCAGAGTCAAGAGATATCACACTATCGCAGGTTAAATATGGCATGTATAGCTAGACTCACATACGCTATGGTAGTCCTAGAATTGACTAAACCATAACCCTGATACCAATAAAATGTAACACCCCTATCCTGAATCCTTCGTCAGATTAAGGTTACGAGGCTTTACTAAACATAAGCATAATTCATCATAGTCATGTCCCTTATTACAAATCATGCACAAAATTATATCGACTTCTTTAATAATAATTTATTCTTAATTTGCAATCAGTCACTCATCCATAAAAGCTAAGTCTACATAAACCAATCACATAACCAATACAAATCGAACATACATTATTAATCAAATATAATCATGTGCATTACTATTTCATGTGCAATTCGTCATAATATCTTTAATCATTTCTAAATATCAAAGACATTTCATATCATACCTAATCTGACTACTCAAAAACCAAACTAAATCATATATGCATAGCCATTTTAATTCAGCACAAGACTTTGCTCATAAGACCATATTAATTCTCAACTTACATTAATCACAAATTTGCATTACTAAACCAAATAAGGGTCAACATAAATTTATATCATTTATAACACATATACTAATAATGCTTTATAAATTAAACGTGTCAATAATATTTGTTGATCATTTTACTAATCTCATTAATATAAAACATATAATAACACATATACTTTATATTTGATTTAATCGAACATACTAACAAAATAACATGACATTTGATCACTTAAAAGTAATCATTAATCATCATCTATTTTCGTATAATTATCTTATAATAAATATATATTTTATAAACCACTCCACATGCACATGTTAGCTTAAATTAAACTATACCTCATGATTAACTAAACAAAATTTTACAATGCATACAATCATAAGTAAATGACCAAATTTCTCTTGCAAAATAATCAATTCATTCATTACTCAAATTAACTAACATTTATTGTAACACCTCAAACCCGGCCCAAACGTTATGGCCGAATTCGACGTGTCTCATTGAAGTTTTAAAAACCCATGATTCATTTTAGTGTTTAAAAATATCGTCTTTTGCTAAGTTAACAAAGTGAATGGAAGCTGTGCACCAGGTAGGTATCCGAAACAGAGGAGGTGAGCCATGAAGGCTGCTTAAGTATCAAGCTCTTTAGTGGATCCAATCCTAGACATTCCCACAACCATTGCCACACTTTGATAATCGAGTGGAAATTCATTTGAGTAGTTATTTTTGATCAACCGATTAGTTGTATCGTTGCGTTATTTTGAAAACGAGTATCATTTTGAAAACGCGCCCTAAGACTAGCCCATTTTGAATTATTATCAGAAAAGTTTAGAGTTATAAAAAAAATAATAATCCCAGAAAAATAGTTAAAATGGTCTTATTACAATCCAAAAACAAATATTATTAACAGCTAAGGTAAAACTTAAAAAGAAACCGGTTACTCATTGCAAAGTTCAAAAGCGATCACCATGGCTACTCTGAATTCCCTCCGGCTCCAAGTCTCCACATCAAGGCTCACCTGCATGGTTAAGGAAGGGGTGAGTTTGGAAACTCAGTGTGCAACAAGCCCCTTTCAGAGCCCAAACCAATATCAGCATACTGGGCCTAAGCCCAAATTCAGTCTCAACATATCTTTGGGCGAAGCCTTTAGTAATAACGGTTACTAGGCCGAAGCCTTTTCATAATTCAAATCACTGGGCCGGAGCCTTTACTGTATACGGTATGGCCCATAGGCCCATTTTAATAACACATGCAATATCAATGAACATATGCAAGCCCATTTGGGGAGACTACTCAACCCACCAACCGCTACTCTCCACCTGTACCAACCAAGCTCTCCATGTGGGGAATATCTCAACCCACCCAACCAAACTCTCCACTGGCAGCATAGCTGCTTTATCATATAACTGGAGGCCTAGCCTCTTTAATTAACTGGGCAAAGCCCTTTTTGATAGACTAGGGCAAAGCCCTTTTGCACTTCCTCCATTCAAATAAAACCCAACCCATGCATATATGAATATATCATGGCATATCATGTGCATATCATAGCATATCATGTACAAAACAATATCGCATGCATCCTAATTATACATATCCCTAGGGGTATAATGGTCATTTTCACCTAGGGGCAAATGGTCATTTTTCATATTATAGGGGTAAGTTCATTATTCTATCATTTATTAGGGTTTCCCATGCTCATTATCAGTTATCAACAATTTCAAGTGTTTAAACAACGATTCTAGCCCATTTTAGCAAAACCGAGTCATTGGGCCAAAAAACCCCTTATAGGCCCCACTTAGCCGATTTCGTCATCTAGGCCCATTTAGTCTATATTCCATAACGGTATTAACTGTCTTAATGTGCAATTTATCTGGATTCCATTTTCTACCAAATTTACCCAAATGGGCCCGGAAGCCCATTGGGCCCGATTACAACCCCTCGAGGCTCAACTTATCGTGATGCCGAAAAATCATGCTCTTACCTGTTCCAACGATCCCGATCATCAAACTTAGGAATCTACCTGACCTATGAGCGTTTGCATGCTCACAAGTCCTCAAAATGCTGGAATTTTGGCATTTGGGCTTTTCGGCATATATCGATTTAAGCTATGAAAGACGGTTCGTTACACACCTATTTTGTGACGTTCACCAATGAAGTCTCCCACGGCAACCTACAATCATTCACCACCATTCTTAGTCTACAATTCATGCCAATCATCCCACATCTTGCCTTACCAAAATCGGCCAGAGAACCCCTAATGGCCATAGTTCACTTACCTTCACAGGGTTTGACGATATGGTTCAAGCTTATCCAAAACTGACACTCTAAGCCTTGCTGCACCTCCAAAGTTATCTATTCCACTAAACAAAACATAAAAATAAAATGAAGAAGCCCAATAAGGCCTATATCTCAAATCGACAACCCCCTAAGCTATAGGGAGTTTCAGCTTTTGTCAACAATTATACTACTGAATCGATTGGAGTATGAATACTTACCACAGTCTTCCTTCTTGAACCGAAGGGAAAAGAAGGTTACTGGTCAATAAGAAGTCGGCACCACCAAGTTTCATAGGTTTCAGCTTTTGTGGCTTTTCGGCAAAAGTGGAGATAAGAAAAGGAATAGTAGACTGGTTTTTGAGAAGAAAAGAAAGAAAGATGAATGGGAAGGGTGGAAGTTTCGGTTAGAGAAGAAACTAAAAAGAAAAGAATGGTTCTATGGTGCTCAAACAGAGGAAAATCGACACAACTATAGCCTAATGCCGAAATACTACCCTCAAAATCCCCCTAGCCGATTTCTCCTCCCTAATCCCCTCTATTCGGCCAACTCTAATCTCTCTTTCAAATCCCTAAAATCTCTCCCCTTATCACTCCTTAATTCAAGCATTCAACTATTCAAACTCTCTCCAACAGAGTTCCATTCGGTTTCAAACTTCTGCATGCACAAGGCATAAAAAATATAACATCACATTTGCCATCATAGAGAATCGAACCCAGGCTTCCCCCCAACCACTTACACGCCACCTTTTTAGCTCCTTAGTTGCGTCACTTAGCCACTTTGACAGGGGCTCCTTTTTGTGATACATTTTACCCACAACTGTTAATAAAGCCATCTACCCAAAGCCCCTAACTCCTTAAGTCCAATGTTTAAAAATTCTTCCGGGTTTTGGTCATCACATGGGCCTTCCATAAGCCCATTTACATATTCCAACTATGAATTTTCACTACCCAATACCAAATTTTAAAAATTTTACCAAATTCTCAGAAATTACGAGAAACCCAAAAATCAGGATGTTACATTTATAATTTCATGCAATTTAACCAAATCAAAACATGTCAATTACACATGTTATAAATTATGACAATATTTCATATACACAACTAAATCAATTTATGCATACATTCGGTCATTTAATATGACTTCCTTATAACAGTTATAACATATCTATTCTAGCCATCATAAACCGAACATAGATATCATAGCCAAATAATTGGTCATTCAAACAACTTCAATACGTCTTTTAAAATTTTATTCATTCTTTGCTATTTATAACTGAATCTAAATAACAAATTCATATGGGGACATATCACAAATATATACCTTTTACTTTTGGTAAGTTTATCCGATTATACTCTAACATTATACGATCCATCATTTATCTCCAAAAATTCAAATCAATTACAAAAACAAATAACATAAACATAACTTAATCAAATTATAATTCATTTGTCGTAATTCATCAAGCATTGATCATATATATATGAATACAAATTTCGTTTTATAAATAGCTCATAACCTTCATCTGTATTTATAGAACGCAAACCGAATTAACCTTTACAATTGAATTAAACTAACTATTAAACAATTGGCTATAAATTCATGGCCTACTCCATTATAAGGCCAACTCACAAGACTAACTACATATGCTAATCAAATCCATATACCGAGCTTATTCTTGAACTAGTTGTAAATTATTCATATCATTACTCGCATCAAGACATAAAACCAAACATCATTCATATATGTCATAGAACATACTTACCGAAATGAGCATAAACCTTGATCAAGTATATCCAAATATAAGCATAATAATCAAGCCTTGAAACCAAACTTAACAAAATAAACAAGCCTTTTTTGTATGGCTTATATACATATATATACCAAAATCAAACATATTCAAAAATAATCTAGCCTATACATGCCATGGGTTCGAAATGCAACTTATAAATACTGAAAATAGTCGATAGTGTGATAAACTTCGCTGACGATCCCCGAGGTCGTAACTAAATTTTAAAATCTATAAAGTAGAGACAAACATGAACACACACAATAAGCTATCATAGCTTAGTAAGTCATAAGCAAATAAACAACGTAAAGACATAATCAACTCATTTAAACCATACCAAAATATATTATCATAATTACATTTAAATTCAAGCTTACTATTTTCTTGTATAACATATACTTTTACCTTTAGAATTTATCATGGCCGAATGTACACATATACATTAACAAAGTGACGCTCAAATTCAAAGTTGAAATATCATAATATAACCAAGTACATTTATATGCAAATATATATATTCATGAATCAAAATATAACATCACATATATATTCATAGCATATGGCCGAATATATTACACAAGAGCACATATGTTTACTTAATTAACTTGTATAATTTGTACCACATATTAATAGCCAACTTACATTATTTTCAAATAGATAATCAACCAACTCATACCTGATCATCTTAGCTTGTTTTACATATTTGATCTCAACATATCATTTCCCGTTGAACCATTCGAAATTGAATAGGATACTCAGATAATCACACATAACGTACAATGCCAACATCCCAGACGTGGTCTTACATGTAATCACATATCGATGCCACTGTCCCAGACAGGGTCTTACTCGCACACCAATATCGGAGTCACTTATCGATGTCAACGTATTAAAAATGGTCTTACTCGTACACATATATCGATGCCATGGTCTTACTCGCACATCACATATCAGAATCCTATGTCATGACATATGTATCCTAGTTATTCCTAAGGTTCACACAGGGCTTTCAGACGTCGTCACTCGGTCGAATCGAACTCGTACACGTAGGTTCCGAGCTTATACACATTCGGCTTTCACATATATATTATCACATTATACATTTCAGCATATAAAATTTATATTTAATCAAATAAATAACATCTATTTGCTTATAAACTTACCTCGGACAACAGTAATCGAGACGGAACGACTAATCGGCAACATTAGTTTTCCCCCAATCCAAATCCGATTTCTTTGGTTCTTGATCTAAACATATTCAAATTAAACTTGTTCAAACATATCTTCACTCAATTTAGTCCAAAAACACATAAATGGGAAAATTACCATTTTACTCCTAACATTTTACACTTTTTACAATTTAGTCCAAATTGCACAAAACACAAAATATACAAAATTTCAACACACCCATGTTGGGCCGAATATTCCTAATGTTCATTCAAGTCCACATATTTCATTTATTTCACATTTTAGACCCTCCAATTAGTATTTTTGCAATTTAGTCCTAATTACTCAAAATCATCAAAAACTCCAATACAAAACATGTTAACCCAAAACATATCTTTCATATTCCATCATCAAACAACAAAAATCACAAGCTTTCAACAATAGCATAACTCAAAATATTTACAAAAATAAAAAAATTCAAGCATGGGTCTTGTAGATAATTTAGCAACGATCTCAAAAACGTAAAATTATCAAAAACCGGACTAGTTACATACCTTAATCAAGATCAACCATGGCCGAAACCTAAGCTTCCTTTTTCTTTATATTTTCATATTCGGTCAAAGAGAAAAGTATGAACCATGGCTTTTTAATTATGTTATATTATAACATATATTATAATATTATTTAATTACATATTTAACCTTTAATATATAATATGGATTCTTTATAATGGATGTCTACAACCGTCGAACACCAATATTATGGTCTATTTGCAACATAAAACCTCCATATTAAAAGAACAACAATAATTTTCCCTTTTACAATTAACCATCAAATTTTCATTTTACGCGATTAGGTCCTTTTATTTAATCGGACACTCAAACGACAAAAATTAAATCACGGAAATTTCACAGATATTAATTCACACATAATAAACATGGAAAATAATTTTTACATATTTTTTTTACTCAAATTCATGGTCTCGAAACCACCGTTTCGACTAGGGTCTAAATCGGGCTGTTACACTTAATTCACCATAAATCATTCACCAATTGTCAACCAAAATAATTAAACATGTCAACTTAAATTCTATAAGAATTTTCAATACCAAAAATCATTTATTCTTAGCTTTCAATAATCAATTGATATAGAAACAATCAGACATAAATATATTGGCATACACTTCTTATGGCTTAATCGACTGATCATAAATCGGATAAACGGATCTCCGAACTCCCACAAATATCAAATACAATCCACCGAGTTGAGCAGGCTAAAGCACACGCTCCCTTATAGTGCCTCAAGAAACCCATTGAGTTGAGACTCATGCTCAACACTCCCTTATCTACTCCAAACAAATCAATACACCTAAATCCATATGCTCACATTGTCACAAATAAAGTTAGTACCCACAAATCCTATGGCATGCCAACTATATCCAATGGATCCACCATGCATGTTGCCAATATATTCATTCAACATAGCATATAAATCAATCATTATTGTGCTCAATTTAATGTGAAAAGATGTTTATGTATAACTTGTAACATAGCCATTTAGCATCCAATTAAATCAAGCAATTCGATTGCCAATTTCCCATATTCAATTATCAATTGTAACACCAACATATCATAATCAAAAACTTCAGTACACATGCTTTAAATCATCTTTAAAATTAATCTAATTAGATAGCACAACACCACCCAAAAGCTTACTTACCATTTTTTTCAATACAAATTCAATATTTGCACATTTAATACTAATGTTGCAAAATTAGCCATTCAACCATAATTAATTAATTGAAATCATTAATTAAGCTACTAATTAAACATAATTATTTCTAGTACTATCATTAGGCAATTAATTTCATGCACATCTAACACTGAATAAATCAAACAAGTGGCATTCCTTAGTCGCTAGTAAACCACTCCATGGAAGCTTCATTTATCGTTAGTAATAATTCATGCTTAACACACTGTGTTATCAATCACCGTGTTATCAATCAATAATACACCGTAATTTATTCAATAATTAAACTCAAACATGCTTCAAAATTCTTAAAAAACCATCCAAAATAAATGTCCAAAGTCCATGTTAGGGTCAACCCGATTAAGCAACGAACAAGAAAAATAGCGGAATAAATTAAGAAATTGAACACACAAATTTAACGTGGAAAAACCTTTCCAAAGAGGATAAAAAACCACGGGCAAAGATAATTTTACTATAATGGCAAAAGAACGAAGAGTACAAAAGAAGGAGATAAAAACTAAACCCCAAAAACCCAAAAACAAAGAACCCTCAAAATGTAAACACAAAATTCTCTAAATGTATTATGAGTTCTAATATGTAATGGGTGTTTTTTCTAAGGTTGTAAAAGAGCCTATTTATGGGCTAAATTCATAGCTCAAATAATAATAAAATAATCTAAACTAATCAGTGTTTGATTGAAACAAATAAACAAAGTTTAACTGAAAGATTATTTCTCAAATTTGACTGAAAATAGGAGTCATATTTAACAAATCTCCACCTTGACTCATATTTCCACAACGCCATCTTTACCGAAGCCCTCCACGAGCTTACCTTGAACTATGCAGGGAGTTAACTGAGTTGAATTTGTGCTTAGAAACCGGAAGACTTCTAGCTTTCGGCTTGTACACGGCCAAATCAAAACTAACTCGGGTCTGATTTTCACGAACACAGTGCCCTAACTTTTCAAAACCTGTATCCAAAAGAAAACCTCTCTTCAACGAAACGGTCATACATTTTTCCCTCCTATGACCAAGTTGCCTCCGCTCCAAATGAGTTGACTTCGACTCTGTAACGGACGAGGGACGTCCAATTTCACCGGTCACTGTAGAACCTTCCAGAATATAAAGACTGCCAATTCTTTTACCTTTTAACGAAACGAGAGCTCTACGAGATACTTTAATGCCGCTCGACTTGATGTTGATTCTGTATCCTTTCAAGTCTAAAATACTTAAGGAGATGAGATTCTTTCGTAAATCAGGCACATACCTGACATCTGAGAGTGTCCTAATCGTCCCATCGTGTATCCTAATTTTAACAGTACCAATACCAATTACCTTACTAGATGAATCGTTTCCCATGCGCACAACTCCACCTTCAACCAAATTGTATGTGGAGAACCATTCTCTATTGGGACACATGTGGAAAGAACATCCTGAATCTAGGATCCACTCGGACATGAGCTTGGAGTTATCACTCGTTGACACTAACAAGAAATCATCACTACTTTCATTGGCCAAATTAGCACCAGCTACATCTTCTTTATTACTCTCAGCAGCTCTTTTATTTCGCAGTTTATAACAATCTGCTTTGATGTGACCTAACTTTTTAGAATAGTGACACTTTTTGTCTCGTTACTTTGATGCTATCAAAACGGAAGCTTGTCTATCTGCCTTGCTATCCAAATGAAGCTCATTGTTGAGTTTGTCTCTACTCAACAAATGACCCTTCACATCTTCGAATGAGAGTTTGTCTCTGCCATAAATCAGGGTCTCCTTAAAAGAATTGTATGGAGGGGTAAAGAGCACAATAATAGCATAGCTTGATCTTCATCATCAATATGAACCTCAACATTCTTTAAATCATTTAAAAGAGTAATGAATTGACTGATGTGATCTCTAAGAAGCTCACCTTTGTTCATGCGAAACGTAAATAGACGTTGTTTCAACACTAAATGGTTAGCTAGAGACTTAGTCGCATAAATTGTTTCTATCCTTCTTCACAAGGTAGATGAGGTCTTCTCCATCAATACCTCCTGCAATACTGTATTCGTGAGGCACAACTGGAATGTAGACAAAGTCTTTTCATCAAGCTCTTCCCATTCAGTTTTATTTAGATTCTCAGGCCTTTTTCTAGTAACAACCTTTTTCACACTGCATTGTACTAGAATTACCATCATCCGAACTTGCCACAGATTGAAATTTGTCTCACCATCGAACTTCTCAATTTCAAACCTTGTTGCTACCATATCTGAATTGGCTGATCTATGAAAATTGAACTAGCTCTGATACCACTTGTTAGGATCAACCCGATTATGTAATGAATAAGAAAAATAGCGGAATAAATTTAGAAATTGAACACACAAATTTAATATGGAAAAAACCCTCCAAAGAGGATAAAAAACCACAGGCAAAGATAATTTTACTATAATGGCAAAAGAACGAAGAGTACAAAAGATGGAGATAAAAACTAAACCCTAAAAACTCGAAAACAAAGAACCCTCAAACGTAAACACAAAATTCTCTAAATGTATTATGAGTTCTAATATCTAATGGAAGTTTTTCTAAGGTTGTAAAAGAGTCTATTTATAGGCTAAATTCATAGCTCAAATAATAATAAAATAATCTAAACTAATTAGTGTTTGATTGAAACAAATAAACAGAGTTTAACTGAAAGATTATTTCTCAAATTTGACTGAAAATAGGAGTCATATTTAACAGTCCAATTACAAACAAAGTCAAACTAATTCTCGAGAGTTCCACAATGCCCGATTATAGTCTCTAAAATGTGTAATAAGGCTCTAGCAAGCCTAAATCTCTTGGAACTCTCTTGGTCGACTCCCCAGCTCCTCAATCCCGATGATTATCTATACAAATTCTGAGCTTTAAAAAGCTTAGTGAGTTAATAAAAATGACTAGTAAATTAACATTTAATTCATGCTTAATTCACCACAAATCATTCACCAGTTGTCAACCAAAATAATTAAACATGTCAACTTAATTTCTATAAGCATTTTCAATACCAAAAATCATTTATTCATGGCTTTTAATCATCAATTGATATAGAAACAATCACACATAAATATATTGGCATACACTTCTCATGGCTTAATCGACTGATCATAAATCGGATAAACGGATCTCTGAACTCCCACAAATATCAAATACAATCCACCGAGTTGAGCAGGCTAAAGCACACGCTCCCTTATAGTGCCTCAAAAAACCCATTGAGTTGAGGCTCATGCTCAACACTCCCTTATCTACTCCAAACAAATCAAACCACCTAAAGCCATATGCTCACAATGTTACAAATAAAGGTGAGTACTTGCAAATCCTATGGCATTCCAACTATATCCAATGGATCCACCATGCATGTTGCCAATATATTCATTCAACATAGCATATAAATCAATCATTATTGTGCTCAATTTAATGTGAAAAGATGTTTATGTATAACTTGTAACATAGCCATTTAGCAACCAATTAAATCAAGCAATTCAATTGCCAATTTCCCATATTCAATTATCAATTGTAACACCAACATATCATAATCAAAATCTTCAGTACACATGCTTTAAATCATCTTTAAAATTAATCTAATTAGATAGCACAACACCACCCAAAAGCTTACTTACCATTTTTTTCAATACAAATTCAATATTTGCACATTTAATACCAATGTTGCAGAATCAACCATTCAACCATAATTAATTAATTGAAATCATTAATTAAGCTACTAATTAAACATAATTATTTCTAGTACTATCTTTAGGAAATTAATTTCATGCACATCTAACACCGAATAGATCAAACAATTGGCATTCCTTAATCGTTAGTAAACCACTCCATGGAAGCTTCATTTATCATTAGTAAAAATTCATGCTTCACGCACTATGTTATCAATCATCGTGTTATCAATCAACAATACACCGTAAGTCATTCAATAACTAAACTCAAACATGCCTCAAAATTATTGTAAAACCATCCAAAATAAATGTCCAAAGTCGAATTACAACAAAAGTCAAACTAATTCTCGGGAGTTCCACAATGCCCAATTATAGTCTCTAAAAAGTGTAATAAAGCTCTAGCAAGCCTAAATCTCTTGGAACTCTCTTGGTCGACTCCCCAGCTCCTCAATCCCGACGATTATCTACACAAATTTTGAGGGTGTGAGCTTTAAAAAGCTTAGTGAGTTAATAAAAACGACTAGTAAATTAACATTTAATTCACACTTAATTCACCACAAATCACTCACCACTTGTCAACCAAAATAATTAAACATGTCAACTTAATTTCTATAAGCATTTTCAATACCAAAAATCATTTATTCATGGCTTTTAATCATCAATTGATATAGAAACAATCACACATAAATACATTGTCATACACTTCTCATTGCTTAATCCGCTGATCATAAATCGGATAAACGGATCTCCAAACTCCCACAAATATCAAATACAATCCACCGAGTTGAGCAGGCTAAAGCACACGCTCCCCTACAGTGCCTCAAAAAACCCATTGAGTTGAGATTCATGCTCAACACTCCCTTATCTACTCCAAACAAATCAATCAACCTAAAGCCATATGCTCACAATGTCACAAATAAAGGTGAGTACCCACAAATCCTACGGCATGCCAACTATATCCAATGGATCCACCATGCATTTTGACAATATATTCATTCAACATAGCATATAAATCAATCATTATTGTGCGCAATTTAATGTGAAAAGATATTTATGTATAACTTGTAACATAGCCATTTAACATCCAATTAAATCAAGCAATTCAATTGCCAATTTCCCATATTCAATTATCAATTGTAACACCAACATATCATAATCAAAAACTTCAGTACACATGCTTTAAATCATCTTTAAAATTAATCTAATTAGATAGCACAACACCACCAAAAAGCTTACTTGCCATTTTTTTCAATACAAATTCAATATTTGCACATTTATTACCAATGTTGCAAAATCAGCCATTAACCATAATTAATTAATTGAAATCATTAATTAAGCTACTAATTAAACATAATTTAGGGTCAATTTACCAATTTGCCTTTAGAAACACTCAACGCACAATTTTATTCTATCACAACAAGTGATCAACTAAGCAATTCCAAGCTTCAATTTCAGTTATCTCAGTCCTCTTCAAGCTTCGAAGCTTCAATAGAGGTAAAGTAGACATTACCACCTTTCCAATGCTGTACTAAACATAAATTTTAATTAACTACACTAATCGAAATTCTCTCACAAAGATACCTTACCAGATTTGTAACATCAAGTCAAAAACTTGATTCCTCACAAAATCAATCTCTCCAGCCCTCCTAATCACTTCCAAATATCAATACTAAACCAAATGCACATATAATAAGCATCAATTTCATAAAATTCTGAAAAAATCAGTTCATGAAGATGATGAAATTCAAATTTCTTCAAATTACCTCACAAATCATGTTTATTCTTGATAAATAATACCAAAACTTTTTAATAGATTCATTTTGAGTTGGAACATCCATTGATTTTTGGATTTCCTCTCAAAATTCAAGATCCACCATTAAAGAACCATGTGTTTTTTTGAAGAAGATGAGATTGATAAAAATCCTTTAATTGGCTCTTAAATGATGTAAAAATGTTTCTAATCTTCAAAAAAACAAGTTTAGGATTGAATATTACATTTGATTCTCTCTAAATTCGTTGATTGAAAGTCTTGATTTAAGAAGCTTGAGAAATTTTAGAATATTTTTGGCTACTTTTGAGAATAATTTTGGATGAACTGAGAGAGTATTTTGAGAACAAAATTGGTTGGATCTATTCTCTAATGATAGATCTTTAAAACCATGCAAAGTGAACAGATTTTAAAGCTCTCTAATCTGATGTAAATGGTGTGAAAAGTAGGTTAGATGCTTTATGTTTAAAATTGAAACAACCCACAAGAAATTTAAAAAATGGGGAATTTGTCTAATGGCTGCTCCCACATTTCCCTTACTTTACCATTTGATCATTTCCGTCTAAAATTCTGAATTTTAAGGTTTATTTTCCATATAAATACTCTAATTTTTTCCCTTTTTTTACAATTAAATCCAATTTAATTAATATTTAAATTTAACTCAAATTAACCCCTAATAAAAATTATTTTAAAATTCTTTTTCGACCCAAATTAATTATTTTCTCTAATAATTATTTTATTACTTTAAAATTAATTTTCCAAAAATATTTTTATTTTTCTGAATTATTTTTTAATCGATTTTAGATGAAATTAACCTCCTAAATTAAATTAAAAATTACTAAAAACCCTATAAATTCCTTGTTTCACACTCGAAACTTGAAAAATATACCCAAAAGTTCTAGACCCGATTTAGGGATATTACACCCTTCCCACCGTCATCCTTAGCATCCAAACCCACCTAGTGTCGTAGCTCCTAACCGCCACTAGCAACACAGCAGGTCCTATTCGGCTAGCAGCTGCTCACGCCAATCGCGCGCACTTGGCGCACCTGCGGCTCAGCCAGGCCTCGCATGACAATGCTACCTACCATCCACACACCTGATTAAGCACCAGCCTTGTTGCTCACTCACGCCTACTCTGCTCGCTCCTTGCTAGCGCATTAACTCTGCCTACGTCACTGCTGCTCCCGAGTTCCATTCCTTCCTTCAACCCGTGCGTACCCTTGCACAAACCGCAAGGCCCTTGTCACCCTTACACCATATCACCATTAAAAATTGCCCCAACCATTATCACAATCACCTTCCAACCAACCTTCATTTGAATTATTTTGCTCCCAATATAATTTTTATTATTATGTTCTTATTTTTCTTTATACAAAGGTGGTTAATCATGCCTCGCAAAAGAACTCGTGCCTCTGTCCAAGTTAAAGAATCACAAAACAAATTTCACTGTGAAGAAGCCAAAGTGAAATACGATAGCATCTTCAAATATTAGCAAATGCTCCCAGAAGAAAGCTTTACACTAAAAGAAAGAAACTATATCGATTTCATGGCGCGTATTCGACAAATTGTTGAAGCCCTCAATTGTGAGTTGTTTTGTGAGAAAATACCTAGTGTAGATAAAAAGTTAGTTTGTGAATTTTATGCAAATATAACCTCAAGCGAATAAGTAGAAGTTTCTGTCCAAAGAATCAATGTACCAATAAACTCAAACGCTATTAATGAATACTTTGAATTACTTGATTTTGAAGACGACAAATATTCCTCTTTCATAAGAAATATTGAGGTTGAAAGATTGCAAGAAATTCTCGAGGAATTTACAGTTCTGGGTTCTAAGTGGACTGTATCAAAGCATGGAACTCACACTTGTCGCAAAGAATATTTGACACCACTAGCGAAGCTAGATGTTCTGGCCCAGTATATGTTCCCTTTACGATAACAATTGTGCTTCAAAGCTAAAATTCTTGCCAAGTAAAGAAGACAAGTTATAGCCAGGGTATAATCACAAATTGAGACCTCTACCGAATAGCCAGAGATTTTGTTCTACAGTAATGAGTTGAATTGAGCTAGGATCCCGAAGAAGAAGAAGAAGATCTCACAGAGATCAAACCAATGTAGTTAGTTGAAATCCCTGAAAAGGCAAAACTAATGGAACCAATAATCGAACCTGACATGGCAACCTCAAATTCAAAACTCAATTACCTCACCCAGATCTTCGTGATGAGCTGTCAAAGTTGATGGACCTAATGCAACATATGCAGTGGGAACAACAAGCTTACTAGAGATATTCAAAAACACGAGATGACTCAATGAGAAGCGATTTTACGAAAATATTCAATGACCAGTTTATTTTTGTACCTGAGTTTCCAAATTTTGTATTTGAACCATGGAGTCCAATATTGAAGAGGGAACGAAGTGATTCATGCAAAAACAAAGACGATGAAGTAAAAGATGAGTCAGATTCTGAGGGATTTGCAAATAAACAAAAAGGGGGGATTTTTACCTCATTTTCTTTCTTAGGATATTTAATATTTTTAGGATTAGGTTCTACTAGGATTTTATTTCTTGCATAATAAAATAAGAGGTAAAAATCATAAATAAAAATGAACAAGTTGCAAAATAAGAAGTGTGGCAATAGATATGTACATGTCTAGGATTAGATCTAGAAAGAGTTTGGTACTTAAGTAGTCAAATTGACTCACCTCCTCTTTTCTAGAATCTTACCTGGTGTAAAGTATCTATTTACTTCTAATAATAAAGACATTGTTAATCTTAAGTAGGGGGACTAAAAAATTGAAATTATTTCCTCTTAGAATAAATTTTTCTTTTAACTATGGTTAGGTTATATTTTGTTCAAAAAGTTGAAATTTTGTTAAGTATGCTAAACTTCAGTATGAATAAATTTCTATTATTTCAATAATTGTTATATTAGCTGAATTATGACATAAATGTACTCTTAATAAAGTATGTAAATCATACCATAAAATTTTTAGTTCCTTAGGAAATCTAAACATGCATGAAAGTTTAAGTCTCTACAATTGACTTAGTAATTTCTTGAGGCGAAATCCTAGTAAGCATATAATGTTGGAAATGATTTAGGCAAACTTCTGTTTGGACCATTTGAGCCTTTCAAGCCAACCTTGATGAATTTTTATCCCTTGAAACCAACTTTGAGACTATATGACCTAATTTTATTTGAACCTTTGTAATGTCTAGCCATCATTCCTCTCATAATTATCTTTAAATTGTCTCAAACGCTAGACTTAATCTATTTAGAATATTATTTGAAAATAAGTTTGGGGGAGTTGAAAAAAAGTACCAAATGCTCAAAATTGTAGTACAGACAACAAAATACTTGTGAAAAGAAAAAGAGAGAGAGAATATGTACTCGAAAGAAATAGATGTACAAAAGAGCATGTAGAAGCAACATGAGTTGGTGTATTGAAGGCAATCATTTCGAAGGTCCGATGCAAGCTGAGCCTAGGGTTTTTTAGCCTAAATTTATGTATCTTTTACCTAGCCCTAACCTAGCCACATTACAACCTAATTAAAAGGCCTATCGGTTCAAGTTTCTGTGCTACCTACATTCTATGTTCAACATATGAAGGCATAGATTAAACTTAATGATTGCAACTTAATCTTAAATATGGGAATAAAATCAAATTGGTAGGAATTTAACATGTCTTTATTGAGAAAGCATTTAGTCTATTTTTTCCATCACTATAATAATGAGATTAATTTGAACGATATGTATACTTAAGTAGCATAAATCTCAATTTTTTTTGTTCTTGAGCATAAATATACTAAATTCATAATTTTGAGAAGAATGTTTTCTGAAGGAATTTTTCAAAAGTGTTTTTAAAAAATTCTTTTCAATTTCTCCATTACTCGGGACAAGCAATGAATTAAGTTTGGGGGTGTGGAAACACAAAAATATAGACTTTTTCATGCACTTTTTAATCAAATTCATGCGGTTTCGTAGTAAATATTGTCGAAAAATATAATATAATTATAAAATAATTAAATTGTACTTAAATTATTAACATATTGAATTTTAACTAGTTTTATAATAAATTTTCAAGAATCTTGATTTATTTTCGACAGATTTGCACAAATGGAGAAAATTGGCTCGATAGAGATTGCTAGAAGCTCAAAACCGTGAAGCAATTTTTAAAGCATTGAGGTGAATTAATTTTTTAGCCTAAGGCAGTCCAAATGATGGATGTTAATACATAATATAATTAATTTTAATTTTAATCCAATTTATTTTGGGTTAAATAATAATTATTAATTATATTATGGAAAGGAGGTCCAATTGTGTCAAATCGAAAGACTGATCCAACCGAACAAATGGGCTGCCCAAAACCGTTCAACATGCTGACCCAATCAACTCAAATTATCTGATTTTTTGACTTGCAAATAAAACCTTGAAGTCTTCTTGAAATCGCATTCAAACCCTTCCACTTTTTGTGCTTTTAAAGATTTGTCCCAAGCTAAATTTAGCAAAGTTTGAAACATTCAAACTTTCATACATGTGTGGCTGGCAAGGGGGTATATGGCTTATGATTTTTTTTCTATTTTTAGCAGGGAATCCCACCTATAAATACCACCTTCACCTATTCATTCAACACACCTCTCATCCCACACATCTCTCTCACTTTTACTCAGTTTCTCTCTTTTATTTCCCATTTTTTCCTTCCACTTCCGTTGTCGATTTCCCTCTTGGAAATGAGCCCTTCTGCCACCTTGGGTAGCAGCATTCAAGTGCTTATAGAAGCCTCATTTCAATAGAACAAGCGAAGAAGGAGGAGCAGAGCAAACTAGTCAGGCTTTAGAGAAACACTAGATTTGATTCTAGTTTCCTATCTTTTAACTTTTATTATTGTTGTTATGAACTTGTCTATGAATATTTTTTTTACTCCAAATTTAATTAACATGTTTAAATTTAATTCATGTTAGGTTGATTGCATTTCGTCTACTTAAGATTTTAAAAATGTTTGTGTTGTTATAGGTCTTGGTAAATTATTTAATTAAGTAAAACTATGATTATGTTATAATTGTATTATAAATTTAAGGTAACTAATGAATTAATTATTAATCATATTGAAATTGTAATTAATTGACACAGTACTTAATCAGTACATGTTTAATCTTCTAAGGTAACTAAGGGTTAAATAAGCAACGGTATTAAACGGTACATTAGCCTTACATAACTTGCAAGATTATTGTGATTAAATTGTTTCAGTGTAGGAATATATTGTTACTTCACTTAATCTTTTACTTGCTTATTAAAAATTTATTAATTGTTTGAATTGACATAGTAATATGTTTAAGAGGTTAGTTAATTTAGTAAGTCTATATGTGTTATAGTTAACAAATTACCAAGTTTTCGTGAATTTATTCATAACAACATGAACATTGTTTTAGTAATAATAAGTTAAAAAATGTAATTGATCTAACACAATTATGTCATATTGATTAAACTTATTTTTCAGAAATCGTGCTTTGGAATTCTTACCTTTTAATTTTTCTTAGTTAAAATCTAATTTTATTAAACCCTTTTTCAAAACAAAAGATTTTCCTTCACCAAAGTGTTTTTTATTGCATTTCATAAATATTTCTTTGCATAGTCTCTGTGGGTACAATAACTTAACATTTACTTGTCACTTTATTACTTGTTACAATTGTGTAGACTTGCACATTTCCATTGTTCCATCCGCAAGTATATGGGTCGAGTTGTAGTATATATTTTACAACGTAGTAAGTGAATGCTCTGAGGATCGTACCCAATAGAGGCGAGTGCCAAATCAATCTTAACCTAAATAATTAAAGATCTAATTAATACTTTAAGTCAGTTATAGTGAAAAAGTAAAATAAGAGATAATTTTAGGGTTCCTTAAATAAAATAAAATAACATTAAATAATTGAATTTTAGGAGATATAAAGAATAAAGTGAATCAAATCTGAGGATGGCTGATTAGCTCGCTTCAGCAATCCCAATCAACTGTTGTCTCAGGTTCCTCGTCAACCAACTAATCGTTATCCTAGCAGGATCTTCTTCCAATCTTCCACTAACATAACAAGTTAACAAGGACTATGTAATATCCTGATTTTGGGCCTAGTCGGAATAGTGGTTCTGTGACCATAAAATTCGAGATAGAAATAATTATTTTATAATTATTTTGATGTTTATGATATGATTGCATGATTGTGTGAAAATTTTGTGATGAAATCCTATGCCTAAAGTGCTTAAATTGAAATTAGAGACTAAATCGAATAAGTTGCAAAACTTACATTCTAGAAGTTTTTAGTATAAAATTGCTTTGAAATATTAATTAGGAGGTCTTAAATAGAAATTTGACCAATTTTAAGTTCATGGACAAAATTAGGACATGGAAGGAATTTTTGAAAGTTTAGTAGTAAGGGCATTTTGGTCATTTAGGGGTAAAATGAATTAAAATACAAAATTAAAAGCCAATTTTGCTCATCTTCAACCCCATGGCTGAATATAGCAAGGAGAAACCATGGCTAGGGTTTTTCCATTCTAGCCCCGTTTTTCAAGTTCTTTACGTTTTTGGAGTCCCGGTAGCTCGATTTAGCTTATGCTAGCAATAATTTAACCTAGGGTTTATATTTGGAAAAATAACCATAGGTGAAATTTGTGTATTTTGGTGTTTTATGATAGAATATGAGGTTTTAATTTATGTTAGACATAGAATATGAGGTTTTAAATTATGTTAGACAGCTTGTGCTACTCGGTTTTAAGTGAAAACGAGCAAAAGGGCTTAATCGGTAAAAATACCTAATAGTCCTAAGTACATGTTAGAGTGAGAATTTGATGTTGCCATAGAAGGGAAAAATGATCAGCATGTCATAAAAAATAAGAAAATATGCTGAAGTTTAATTTACGAGCTTTGGGGCAAAAGTGTAAATATGCAAAAGTTTAAGGGCAAAATTGTAATTTTTCCAAAATATGATTTTGGGTCAATTTGAATAATGTGAGTCCTAATTAGACTATATTTTAAATGATAGAGCAAGGAAAACTAAAATTTGGGCTAAAATGGGGAAAATACCAAGTTATGGACGAAATGGTAAAAGTAGCCATTTTCGCCTACTAGGTAAGTTCATATGTAAATGTTGGTAACATAGTTATTATTTTAAATGTTTTTATGTTATTTAAATGATATGATAATTATTATGAAATATTATACTCGTGATAATTGTTTGATAATATGTCAAATTATGTGATATACTTGGAAAATGTGAAATACTACCGAGTATCGGTATCGGCATTCCGTAGAAGATGGTTGAGACACATATTGGGAAAAAGGTCCCGTTGAACCTTAGGAATGGATTAGGATACAAGTGACATGTCACTGGGATATTTGGGCATCCGAACTCGTTGAGTTGAGTCCGAGTTCACTTATGGATGCAAATGTCCGAACTCGTTGAGTTGAGTCTGAGTTCGTGAATTGTAACTAGCATCCGAGCTCGTTGAGTTGAGTCCGAGTTCACTTATGGATGAGAACGCCCGAGCTCATTGAGTTGAGTCCAAGTTCGCTTATGGGCGGGTTACATAGTAGCTTGGCTACATATGTGGCACTTATGTGCAAACTTTCCATGTATCCGAATTATATTCCGATGTGTTCAACGGGTAAAGTTCTACTCAAATGGAAGAATACTCAAGATGAAAGGGACGTATTGCTAAGTGTTGTGAAATGGATACTTTGAATAGGTATGTACTTAACCCTCGGGTTGAAAAATCGATATAACAACAATATGGTAAGATGATAAATGAAAATATGATATGAATGTCTTGGTGATGATTATGCAAATGATGTTTTATGTTTGCTTATATGGTTATGTTACTTGCTATTTGCATGTGAACTTACTAAGAATTTATGCTTACTCCCTCATTTTCATTCCTTGTAGTGTTGACAAGCCAGCTCGGAAATCGGAAACGGTCGGAGGCAAGCTCACACTATCCGTATATCATCTTGGCATAATGGCTTGTATATTTTGAGTATGGCATGTATAGCATTATAATCATTTTGTATATATGGTCTTATGATATGGTTATTGAGTAGTATAAAAATGCTTGGTAATGGTTAGCCATTGGAATGGCTAATTATGATCATATTTGGTGTTATGTATGTCAAATTGCTAGTTAATCCATGGAAACCATGAAATAGGTAAAATTTACCATAAAATAGATTCAGACAGCAGTAGTTATGTGAATTTCAAAAATCATTAAAAATAGTAGAGATATAATTAGATTATGAATAAAATATGGAATTGAAGAATTATGAGTCTATTTTCATATGGAAGAAACAAAATAGGTATATGAGTTATATTTTATGAGATGTTTAAATTTTTCTAAAATAGGGCCAGAGCGATTTCTGGATCTCCTGTTCTGACTTTGGAAATTCACCATAAATTGTATAAAAATAATTAGAAGTCATAATTTATATGTAAAGATTTCTTATTTAGTCTAGTTTTAATAGAAACAAACTTCATAGTCATTTAAATTCTGTACAGAGAGATATCTGATTCGTAATACACAGAGGTCAGAGCAATCGAACCCTAAAATAGGGGAGACTTTAACTAATAAACTGTACTAATTGGCCTAGCCAAAAATTCTAGAAAAAAATTAGTAAATAGATATATGAGTCTAGTTTTAAGTAAAATTTATGGAATTGGATTTTGAGTTTCAGAACTCAAGATATGAATTTTTAAGCGACTGTGACGCAGTTAGCCAGCTTGTCTGGAATTTCTAAAATTAAATTGTTTGAGCTGTTTAAGCAATGAATTAAGTCTGTTGACACCTCGTGTTCGACTCCAGCAATGGTCTCGGGTACGGGGCGTTACATTTGGTGGTATCAGAGTAGGTTTAATCAGTTCTCGGACTAACCTAGCTTGTGTAAAAGTTTAGCTATACATGCCACTGATCTGTGATAGTGTGATGTCTTCCGACGCGTATGAGTACCATCTTATTTAGACAGGGTACTCTCCAACCGAGCTGCGCCGACCATGTTCAATGTTATGTGAAGGCATTTGAGTAAAATTATGATTATGATAAGTATCGGTTCAGAAAAGTATGAATAAAGGTTTATGATACATATGTGATAAATATTCATATTTGCTTAATGCTCATATGATGTAGTGTATATGGCTTACTTGATAAGATGAAATGTAATAAATAGAAAGTAGTAGAGGTATGAATAAAAGTCATAATATTATGATACGAATGAAAATGTCCTTATTTTGATTTGGACGTCGAATGTTGATGAATGCTAATGATATATAATTTTTATGAGATAAAGGATTATAATGAAATGACCTTATCTATGTTAAATTGTTGGACTGAATTATATGATTGTAATGATATGTACATGATGATGCACGAAATGAAAGTTATGATTGTGGTGCAAATATCTATGTTTGTTTGGCCTTATATGATGTTATGAGCATGACTTAATTTAATTAAATGAATGGATAAGTAAAGCTATCTAGAAAACATAGAATGTATGCATAAGTATATTGTCTAAATGGGACAATAGGAAAATTGGTGTAAGCCAACATGAATGAATGACATGATTTTGATGATGTTGTTATGATGATGGAAGTTGTGTCATATGTGTATGTATAAGAAAGTCGAGTCAGAGGTCCTACAACTCCTCCCCCTTACCGAAATGGTACTTATAATGGAATTTCATGAGATTTGTATTGAATAAGTTTCAGCTTGAGAACCCAAAGAGTTCGATGATAGAATAATTATAAGTATGATCGAGAGATTGAAAATGAGCTGATAAGTAAAGTCGAGCCAATGAAAGTATCGAATTGACGTAAAGATTATTGGAATTATGCAATCGCTCCAGCTTAGAAAAGGAATTCTCCTTGGTAAACCGAATTACTCAGTGCAAGGTCGAGAAAAGTGTAAATCGAAATTTATTCAGAATCGCCTTCTTTAGTGAATGGTTTAATATGAAATTTGTGACGGCAGAACTAGTTGGGGAAATGATATTTGAAATGTGAACTATCCGAGTGTGATAGTTATGACTGGACAGATTTAGCAGTCTCTTTTGAGATGTTCTATGTGTTTACCCGTTCTCGAAAATATTTCTATGGCTATTGATCTTCAAGAAATTCTTGTTATATGGGAATGTCTTTTAATCACGGTGTTGGATGAAAGCATTGGTAGTCCGATCGTTTATAATTTATATTGCTCTATTTCATCAATTATTCTATTTGATTTAAATCCGATAAGAATTGATGAGAGAATACATATGATATTATGATTCTGCTTTCTTCTACTTGATGCTTCATCCGATATATATGTATGGGAAGATATATTGTTCTTGTTATATTTGATTCCAAAGTGAGATTAAATGATGTTTTCTTTTGGACTTTCTTTCTTTGAAGAATTATCGGGTATTCTGTATTTTCTCTATGAGTTTGGTTTTCGATTCTCCGACTTGGTTTTCGATTCTCCAAAGATAGTATCGTATCTTGGGTTTCTTTATCTCGGATTTCTTTATTCGGATTTCTCTATTTTGGATTTCTTTATTCGGTTTTCTTGTTATCTTTGTTCCATAATTTGTCAACTATGACTCGTGTTCGAAGTGCATTCTTCAGTTTGTGATAATCATGTCAAATATGACTATACTTCTAATTTGATCTTGGTAATGTGGTGATTTTAGTATTGGGGTTTTTTTATTATTTCGTGTAAGGATTTGACATCGAGAAAGGCATAAGTGATAAAAGCGCGAGTTTCAATCGGTATGGTGAATTATCTATTTGAAAGATTTCATGTGACAATTATTTCAGGATTATTTTTCCCAAGTCTGATAATAGAATTTCATTTTGTACGGATAAAAGAGTAAATAGTCTGAACGAGAAGTGTATATTTATTAGAAAAAGTTTGATATTAGTTAAAGTCACTACGAATGATAAGGTTTTCATTTTGTGAAAGCTGAAAAGTTTATTACATGTTGACAAAGTTCGAATAGATGAGAATATTGGTAACTGAAGTGTCTGAACTAGACTAGTCTACATTGAGTAAAGACTTCCGACTTTTTCGATAATGTCTTCGTTGTATGAATTGTGATGTGTTTCAAGACGGTGAGGTAATGTGATAGTTTAGAGCATTCGATGTTACATAAAATTAGAGTTGTTAAAGGGGTTAAAGCCGAGCATTGGGATCTATCAAAATTATCCTTGTCAGTGTTGATATTGGGATGGAAATGAGAAGGATTATTCTTGAGGCCATATCAAAATTATTTCCATGGCAGAAAGAGGAAAATGTGATGTATCCTATTGTTAAATGTTTGGCGAGATCTATAAATCATATCTGTATTGAATGAATTCCTACTCATCAGATTCATGGAAATTCAGGTCTCTTTGATTGTTGGATTTCTTGGAATTCCGGTCTCCATTAATCAAGTTAAGATCCGGGTTTTATGTCATGATATCATTGGAAACTAAGAAGGGTTGAAAATTTAAGAACAGTTGAGAGTTGAGACTGTAAGCTTTCAGATCATATGAGAAATTAAAGAAATGTATTGGAGGTGCAGTCTAAGTGAAAGTTCTTCGGCACCGAATATGAGATTAAAAGTGAAGACCACTTTTCTGGTAAGATTTTCGGGGACGAAAATCCCTAAAGGGGGGGAGAGTTGTAATATCCTGATTTTGGGCCTAGTCGGAATAGTGGTTCTGTGACCACAAAATCCGAGATAGAAATAATTATTTTATAATTATTTTGATGTTTATGATATGATTGCATGATTGTGTGAAAATTTTGTGATGAAATCCTATGCCTAAAGTGCTTAAATTGAAATTAGGGACTAAATCGAATAAGTTGCAAAACTTGCATTCTAGAAGTTTTTAGTATAAAATTGCTTTGAAATATTAATTAGGAGGTCTTAAATAGAAATTTTACCAATTTTAAGTTAATGGACAAAATTAGGACATGGAAGGAATTTTTGAAAGTTTAGTAGTAAGGGCATTTTGGTCATTTAGGGGTAAAATGAATTAAAATACAAAATTAAAAGCCAATTTTGCTCATCTTCAACCCCATGGCCGAATATAGCAAGGAGAAACCATGGCTAGGTTTTTTCCATTCTAGCCCCGTTTTTCAAGTTCTTTACGTTTTTGGAGTCCCGGTAGCTCGATTTAGCTTATGCTAGCAATAATTTAACCTAGGGTTTATATTTGGAAAAATACCCATAGGTGAAATTTGTGTATTTTGGTGTTTTATGATAGAATATGAGGTTTTAAATTATGTTAGACAGCTTGTGCTACTCGGTTTTAAGTGAAAACGAGCAAAAGGGCTTAATCGGTAAAAATACCTAATAGTCATAAGTACATGTTAGAGTGAGAATTTGATGTTGCCATAGAAGGGAAAAATGATCAGCATGTCATAAAAAATAAGAAAATATGCTGAAGTTTAATTTACGAGCTTTGGGGCAAAAGTGTAAATATGCAAAAGTTTAGGGGCAAAATTGTAATTTTTCCAAAATATGATTTTGGGTCAATTTGAATAATGTGAGTCCTAATTAGACTATATTTTAAATGATAGAGCAAGGAAAACTGAAATTTGGGATAAAATGGGAAAAATACCAAGTTGTGGACGAAATGGTAAAAGTAGCCATTTTCGCCTACTAGGTAAATTCATATGTAAATGTTGGTAACATAGTTATTATTTTAAATGTTTTTATGTTATTTAAATGATATGATAATTATTATGAAATATTGTACTCGTTATAATTGTTTGATAATATGTCAAATTATGTGATGTACTTGGAAAATGTGAAATACTACCGAGTATTGGTATCGGCATTCCGTAGAAGATGGTTGAGACACATGATTGGGAAAAAGGTCCCGTTGAACCTTAGGAATGGATTAGGGTACAAGTGACATGTCACTGGGATATTTGGGCATCCGAACTCGTTGAGTTGAGTCCGAGTTCACTTATGGATGCAAATGTCCGAACTCGTTGAGTTGAGTCCGAGTTCACTTATGGATGCGAACGCCCGAGCTCGTTGAGTTGAGTCCGAGTTCGCTTATGGGCGGGTTACATAGTAGCTTGTCTACATATGTGGCACTTATGTGCAAACTTTCCATGTATCCGAATTATATTCCGATGTGTTCAACGGGTAAAGTTCTACTCAAATGGAAGAATACTCAAGATGAAAGGGATGTATTGCTAAGTGTTGTGAAATGGATACTTTGAATAGGTATGTACTTAACCCTCGGGTTGAAAAATCGATATAACAACAATATGGTAAGATGATAAATGAAAATATGATATGAATGTCTTGGTGATGATTATGCAAATGATGTTTTATGTTTGCTTATATGGTTATGTTACTTGCTATTTGCATGTGAACTTACTAAGCATTTATGCTTACTCCCTCATTTTCATTCCTTGTAGTGTTGACAAGCCAGCTCGGAAATCGGGAACGGTCGGAGGCAAGCTCACACTATCCGTATATCATCTTGGCATAATGGCTTGTATATTTTGAGTATGGCATGTATAGCATTATAATCATTTTGTATATATGGTCTTATGATATGGTTATTGAGTAGTATAAAAATTCTTGGTAATGATTAGCCTTTGGAATGGCTAATTATGATCATATTTGGTGTTATGTATGTCAAATTGCTAGTTAATCCATGGAAACCATGAAATAGGTAAAATTTACCATAAAATAGATTCAGACAGCAGTAGTGACGTGAATTTGAAAAATCATTAAAAATAGTAGAGATATAATTAGATTATGAATAAAATATGGAATTGAAGAATTATGAGTCTATTTTCATATGGAAGAAACAAAATAGGTATATGAGTTATATTTTATGAGATGTTTAAATTTTTGTGAAACAGGGCCAGAGCGATTTCTGGATCCCCTGTTCTGACTTTGTAAATTCACCGTAAATTGTATAAAAATAATTAGAAGTCATAATTTATATGTACAGATTTCTTATTGAGTCTACTTTTAATAGAAACAAACTTCATAGTCATTTAAATTCGGTACAGAGAGATATCTGATTCGTAATACACAGATGGCAGAGCAGTCAAACCCTGAAACAGGGGAGACTTTAACTAATAAACTGCACTAATTGGCCTAGTCAAAAATTCTAGAAAAAAATTAGTAAATATATATATAAGTCTAGTTTCACGTAAAATTTACGGAATTGGATTTTGAGTTTCAGAACTCGAGATATGAATTTTTAAGCGACTGTGACGCAGTTAGCCAGCTTGTCTGGAATTTCTAAAATTAAATTGTTTGAGCTGTTTAAGCAATGAATTAAGTCTGTTAACACCTCGTGCTCGACTCCGGCAATGGTCTCGGGTACGGGGCATTACAGACTACTTATCTTCCGACCTCATTATCTAGACTGGCTTGGGATAAAGGTGTTCACGAATGCGCAAGACCAATTTTGGATTAATTCCCACCTTGATGACTTTCTAGGATTGTCAAGCCTAGGGTTTGTTTCACGTTTTTTTTCCCCAAACAATTGATCCATTGAGTAACCTTAAAAAATAGTTAAGAGATGCTTCTACTCGCTAGTCCCCCATAGAAGGATTAGTTCGTCATGACTTTCAGAAACATGGAATAGATGGAATAATTAAATCATAGGGAATGGATTGAAATGAAGAGTTTAAGAAAAGCCTGATTGATATTAATAATAAGCACGAATCCATAATAGTTGATATCCTTTATAAATTAGAATTTTTGAAAGAGATAAAGAATAAATAAACTAAAACTACGAAAACCTAAAGAAAGTAAGAAATCAAAACTTAAACCAAAAGAGAGAATCTTAGCTAGTGGAATGTCTCCATAATGTGTTCTAGAGGGGCCCATTTATAGCCTTCAGGTAGTCGTCGTACTTATCCCTAGGTTAGCTAACGTTCTTGAGCTTTAAGTTCGATTGTGCAGACCAAAATGCCCTTGCTTTGTTTTTTGTTCTCGTCACAAGTTTGATGTCAATACACACCAGGACTTGTGTCACAACATAGCAGCCAGTCTACTCCTCTGCAATTGTCTTCAGGGGTATGTCGCAACACCCGCGGCTTGTATCGCGACATTGAAGGTAGTTTCTCACTTTCTGTATTCTGCTCTCTATGTTGCAACATCGGATCTCCCATGTTGCGACATGACATCCAGTATTGACCCAAAATGCCTTCAATGGTCTCATTCACACTCACGAAGTATGTTAACTCTCCCTTAGGCCTCATTCGACCCTTAAGGTTAATAAAAGACTTAATGTGCATATTTTATTGAATGTAAATAAAACTAAAGAAACTTAATTAAAACATAACGAAAATACTTGTATTCAAGCTCTTTAAATTGAAAACTAGTTTAATTTGCTACACCGAACACAACAGATTAAATTCTGTAACACCCCAAACTCGGCCCAGACGTTATGGCTGAATCTGGCGCATCACATTGAAGTGTTTTAGCGAAAATCGTATTTTCATTGAAAACCCTTCTTAAAATAAAATATATAAAACCTTAATTATCTTATAAAAACTCTTTATTTTTCAATCACGAAAACCTGTTTAAAACAAAGGATTTAATGAAAACCTGTCATTAAAAAAAATTCAGTTGCGGAAGCATAGAAAAACATACTATGATTCAGCAAACCCATGTTCAACTTCTCGCAATTACAACGTATGAAAAATAATAATCCAAATAATAACAAAATGGAAGCCCTATTACAATCATGTCTGAAAAGTACTTAATGAAATAGACACTTATATGCTTAGAAAAAAAAAAACAAGTCCAAATTGTCTTGCTAGCTGGCCACCCAGAGTCCCTCCAAACATCGAACCTTCTAATGAGCATCACCTAAAAATAAAATAAAAGAGGGGGTGAGTTTTTGCAAACTCAGTGTGTACAACCCTCGACAAAAACAAGCATTCAAAAATTATCATACATCAAACATGTAATGCAATCCCATCCCAATTATCCATCCGCTACACACCAGCTCCGTCCCCCGTCACATCATGTAGGGATATAAATATCGGCCCACCCAACCGACACATCAATGGTAGCCCGGTTACGGAACTACCTTCATTTACATATTGGGCTTAAAAGCCGTCGGTGGATCCACGATTGTCCAGCAACCATGCAATCCTCATATACTTCCTCCGTTCCATAATTCCCAACCCATATGCAACCTAAGCAGAAAATCATATGTATGCATGTCACATCCATAAAACTTACATTTAACACCTAGGGGTATTTTGGTCATTTTCTCCCTCAGGGGCATCTCAGTAATTTTCCCTTAATTACGGTTCTCACTTACCTTGGTCTGTTAACAAATCCCGTGAGCTAAGATGAATGAATACTATGCACCAGGTAGGATTCCAGAGAAGAAGAGGTGAGTCATTAAGACCTCTTAAGTACCAAGCTCTCCCTAGATCCAATCCTAGACATGCATATAGCCATTGCCACACCTTAACCCTATGACTTGTCCACGGTTGCAATTAATTAATTAAGTTTTATGTAGTCAACATATACTAGGCCCAAAACCCATTTACAAAGCCCAAACAAATTCACATACCTATATCTGGCCGATTAAGCCCAATCATATTCACATGTCTCATTAGGCTCAATTCACCTGTATATGGCCCATTAGGCCCAAATCACATTTATATGGCCCGTTAAGCCTAGTCACATTCATATTCATGCTTACATACGAATTTCTATCACATAGCATCAATTATCAATTTTGCCTATTATGGATCCAACAGCCCATCAGGCCCATTTAGCCCATTCCGGCCTATTTGGCTAATTCACAACCCAAGTCCACGGAATCACCCGTGGCCTCTGGTAACCTATCGATTTCCTCCTCACGAGTGTTCGCGCACTCACAAGACTACCGTAGCCTAACTTTCGGCTTTTTGGCATTTTGGCTTTTACCGATTCATTGTGTGTGCAGTGTATGTACACACCTGGTAAGTAAGCGTGCTGCGATTCCCTTAGTCACCAACCTACAAATGATATCACACTTCAATTAATCGCATGCTTAATACATATCCTTACTAAAACTGAAACCTCACCTTAACCTTACCTTGTTCGATTAGCCCCCTTTTTAAATCACTAACCACAACCAACTCCTAGATCTACACCAATCTTAACTATTAAAACCAGAATAATAGATGACTTGTATCCAACACCAGTCCCTTTATCTTAATTACAAACATTCGGCCATCTTAGCCAATAGGAGAGGAAAACTTACCAAACCCGCAAACACCTAAAGAGCTATTCGACAGAGAGCTAAGATCCGAGATCCGATACTAATTCCCTACCAAAGTTGATTAGAAAGAGTGAGGGAAGAACAACGTAATAGATTCATAGCAAAACCGATTGGAAGAGCAAACACTTACACTAGATTCGGTCAAAGAGTATTCAGCCCTTGGGAGATTTGGCTTTTCGGCTTTCAAACTTAGTTTGGTGAATAAGGTTTATTTGGTACAGATTAAAGAAGAAGAGTAGAAGAAGGAATCGGCTAAGTGAAACAAAGAAAATTGTGTAGAGAAAAATAGAAATAAGTAGAAAGAAAAGAAATAAAAATAAAAGGGTTTTTAGCTTTTAGGGAAAAGGGTTTCTGGCAACAAGGTGAGGGGAAATTCAGCATTAGCCTGGAAAACTCCCTCTTGGCACCTATTTATAGCCCTATAGTCGAATTCCTCAAGCCCAATTTCCCAATTCGGCTCCATCACTTCCCCCTTCTCACCTCCTCGTTTTTCTCCTTGATAACCCCTTAATCCTTTCCTCAAATTTCTCTTCTGAACACTCCCCTTGGAGTCCATTTTCACGCCACTTCCAACCTTCTAGAAGGCCAAAATTAAAATTTTAAAAATACTAAGCTAGGATTCAAACCTTGGATCTCCTTGCTAGCCACTAACGCCACCTTCCTACACCCTAAGTGGCATCACTTAGCCACTCTTCCACAAGGCTTTTTGATGCTATTTTCCCCTATATTTATTTAAAAGCCCAACCACTTGCCATCAGGGTTCCTTTAATAATTAAACTATAATTTCTTTTACCCCCAGATTCGAACTCAAACCTTGACCAAGACCTACCATCGCGTAATTAACACTTAACCGAAATTGCTAAGCACAAAAAGAAAAATTTGAGATTTTGAGATTTTTGGGTTTCGGGATTTTTTGGGCGTTATAAATTCCCCCACACTTAATTCATTGCTTGTCCTCAAGCAACATAAACAAGGATGAAAAAAATAAAAATGATGACCCTTGAACAATTATGGTACAAGTATTAATTTTGGAGCATATGAGTTAGGCATTTCATGCTTACTAACAATTTCAACATGATGAGTAGTCGACTTACCACTTCTGATCACAAACATCTAAGTTCAGTATGTTACAAAATGTACAAATATTAAGTTTTTCACCTATAGGAATCCATCAACAAATCATATAAGTACTTTGATTGTCTAAGCAGAATACAAATAGTCGTTTATGTATATGTTCAATATAATGTCCATTCATGTATAAGGATACTTAGTTCACATAGGGCTTTTCGACTTGTAACATTTTGCGGCTTAAGACAGGTATGGAATTCAAAAACATTAAGCATCAAAAGGTTACAAACACAAAAATAGTTTGGCACATTGTATTGATCCCTATTCTTCCCCCCTTAGTGACCCTTACCCACTCATCGCCTTATTTCTTCTTCTCTCAGCTTCCTTGTCTCAGCATATATAGGAAATTATAGCATGAAATAGTAATTATGGCTAGCCTATGAGTTTCAGTGCACTTGAGCTAGTATTTTCTATTATTTTTACTTTTTCACTACTCTTTCAATTTTTTTTGTTACTCAATAATTATTTTTGGCCTTTCAGGTGCTTTTTCTACTTGTATGGATTTTATTTTTTGATTTTTCTTCTTGTTTTGCACTTTCAAGCTAACCTATAATTCCCATATCACTCTAATCTTTCGTATTTCACTCTCTTTTTACAACTTTCACCATGATGTATCTACTTAACCCTCAATACGTATGGTCAGATGTCTATAATCGTATAGTGTAGGACCAAAGAAAAAAGGCAAATACAAATTGATGTTTCCAAACTCGTGGCTTGTAATGTGGTTCATCAAGAAGTGTTAACAGGCTCAAAAATAGGTACTAAAGGTGAAATATAGATAGGATAGTTTTTTTGGCTATGGATGTATTCCAAAAAATGCCTTAAGTCATCCCTAAATATCTCAACATACACAAATTTAACCAACCAACCAAATACAAAGTCAACTATTTATCATTTGTACAAGCATGGTCATTTCCTTGTATTTTCTATATCACTTGGTAGAAATGATAGGTTAATACCTATTTATAGTGTAACATATAAGAACTTTAGTAGTTTAATAATAAAAGTTTTAAAATCTCCTATCATCATGCCAAATTTATTCAGAAACACAAGCAACCTATGTACATACTTCTAACCAATCACTTGTATTTCTACAAGATCAAGCACATAGAAGGACAAGAAAAATCAAAGAAAATGTAAAATTTGAAGCAAATTTTCTATGTTACCCCCTTACACTTTAGTTGACACGTTGTCCTCAATGTGTAACCCAATAATAAATAAGGAAGGAAGTTACCCGATTGATCGTTGTCGCTCCAATTGCTAATGGTAGGTGCTTCCTCCTTTGATCGTGTTAGCTTGAATTGTTTGTGTCTCCTTCGTGTTGGGTTCCTACATAGAAAATTAGCAAAGTATAAAAAAATCTACTTATTAATCCTACTCCTACAAAGTCTAAATTAAATCATCCAAAACTTAATACAAGTCTTTGAAAAGCAACAAAATAAAAATGTTCAATCCTCTTCTGAATCATCAAGGGGATGTATCGCGTGTGAATGTAGTATACGAAATGTGTAAGTATACACATCGAATCAAGTAATACAATGATAAAAAATATCGTCTCCACAGGGATCGAATAGGATTAACTTGGTTACGTTGTTGTTATGAAGTATGTGAATTATGCTAAGGCAAAACAATGACAAAAATGCAAAGGTAATCAAAATAATGATGATGTGTACAATATGTAAACAAACAAATATTCAAAAATATTCTATAGAAAAGATACTAAAACAAAAGTAAGAGGGTCTACGCTATTGAATGGAAAAGCTGGGATTACTAGAAATCTACCATTATAAACCAATAATGCCTCGGCAAATTCTTAATCAACTTACTGCTCATAATGGATTTAAAATGGTTTGCTTCTTTCAAGAGCAAGACCTTAGGGTACCTCACCTAAGGAAATATATGTCTGTAGACATCAGATGTGATTCCCAGTATTGATTACTCTCCACTCTATACGAACATTGCTCTCTGTCTAGAGACTGCTAATGGCATTCTATCGAACAACAACTCGTATCAATCAATTGTGGTCCAACTAACCTAACCTTTTTAGAATTAGGTTATGTTTATAAGCATACCGTGCATTCATATGTCTAAAGATTGCATGCATGCAATTCGAAAGAATAAATTGAATGAAACAGCAAAATAATTAGATCCAAACTACAACATTAATGGAAAATTCAAGTATATCCAATAATCCCAACCCGATAAGATTTAACTCATGGGTTGGTTAATCAAATCAAAATTCAAAATATCATTCAACATATTCAACAATTGACTTCGCAAAGAAACAATTTAAGAAAATAAAGGAAGAACTTCAGGAAGCTTTCGTTGATCCAACCTTTAACTCCAATGGCACAATATCTTGCAAAGACCTAGTTGATTGCCTTCTTCTTCTCCCTCGAGTTCTACTCTACTACTCAGCCTTTATTGCTACCCTCATCCTTTTCCTAAGGATTTTTTCTCCAAAAAAAGACTTTGAAAAAGGTCTCTTCTTTTCTCTCTCTTCTCCTTACTTTATGAGGTAGATCCTCCTCTCAGCATACAATTTTTTTCTCCCTCTTTTTCAGGTAGATCTTTCTGGTACAATTATAGTTGGTTGAGAGTGGCACGAATTGAGCGTTGACTCAATGTCTTCCTGTAATTGCCATGGTATTAATGTTGGCAATCCATCTAACCTTTTTCCATGACAAAACATCATTCCTTCATTTCTTTTCCACATTCTACACCTACCATTCAAACACAAACAAATCTTTTCCACCCACAAGTAAAAGTAACATAATAACATTTAAGCACAATCCAAGCTTCATGATGCAATGTTCTAAAAATGTACTAGTATAATATCATAAAATGCAACTAAAATCAGCTAAATACAAGCAATTAATCAAGTCTAAAGGCCTAAAATAATCACACCTCCAAACCTGAGTTGTTGCTTGTCCTCAAGCAAAATATGCATGAATGCATGAATTGCCACAACAACATAATTACCTTAGTAATGCCAAACCATGTAGAGCATATTCTGTAATTTAGTTCTCAACAATCTTTTACCTCTAAAAATTTGTTCAAGTTTCATAAGCTTGTTTAGCAAACGTAGTGCATAAATTATTGCCCTAAAAATAAAAATTCTAATTACTCATGCAATTTCAACCATAGCAAGTACCTCCTAATGTACTTATTTCATCTTTTATCTAAACTCAGTTTCCTTTTTAAATCTGGCATTGCATAAACTGAATTACATATATTTTTATTAGGAGATTCATCTTGTCACATGGTTTCTTTACTTGACAATCTCAGTGGAGCATACACTAAATTGCCAAGTGTTCTATCATGTCACAATTTTAATGGAACTTACTCTTGAAGCTAAGGCTTTTGACTTAGAAGATGGATGGAGCAAACAACTACCTTATTAGCCACTCAGCCTATTACTACAATGGAGTGCCCCTAAACTACTTTACTCTCCACTTTTTTTACGCACTCTTACTTAAAACTGCTTTTCTAATCAACAACACAATGAAGCAAACAAAATGTTGTTGACCTATTCGGCAATTTCAAGCATTGAAGTGTTGGAGTGTTTCATGGCATTTCTTTGATCTTTTTTAGATCTTACTTAAACTTTGCCATTTTATTCGTTGCTGAGTATTGCCATTTTACTGAATTTAAAATTAAGAATCTCTAAGTTTATCAAAAGAACTTACTATAGGCTAATTGGAATTGGAATTAGGACATTCTACTTTTAAGGGTCAATTTTCAAGCAACTATCCTAAGCTAAACTCACCTAATTCACTGTAACAATTTTCTAGGTTTAGTGAAGAATTAAGCTCCTCATCGAACATCATAATAAAAAATATACTCATTACAGTCAACAATCTTTGGCATTTATGTATGTTATGGAAAAATGAATGAAAAAATGCACAAAAAAACTAAAATTAACATACTTAACTAAATATCTAATGCATCTTATATGCACAACACACCCCCAAACCTAAGGGATGCATTGTCCTCAATGCATGAATACACTTTTCCCACGCCATGCCTATGATATGGCATATAGACCAGATTTTCAATAACATGTTTTATATACGAATCAGAAAATCAGAATATGGCATGCTTAACCATAGAAATCAAATCTCATATTTTTATACATATTTTCACAATGGCATGCTTAGCATACAAACCAAAAAATCAGAATAGGGCATGCTTAACATGTGAATCCATAGATCTGAATAATGACATATAATATTTTCACATAGATCAGAATATCGATAATCGTATTTTCATTAGCCATAAATCACATGAAATGAGTAAAGGAAATCACATATTAACATATATTATAGAACCACTCAAACAACAAATCATCATCATAGAACTTAGAGTTTTGGGATTTACTTACTTGGTATCCTCGTTTATCAGTTTTTACTGATCTCTAAGAATACGTTTGTATTCACACATACTCATATTTTCAAGAATCATATAACCAAAAATATTTCATTTATAATATTAAAATTATTTACTATTTAATTAATATTATTTATTGTTATCAAGAACAAGTCCCCACACCTTAGATTCGATTGAATAAATCATGGTTTCCTCTTCGAAAAAGGAGTTTGATTCCTTGAGTCACTACAGTATTGATCCAACGCATGATTCAGTATAGATTTAACGAATAAATTACAACCCTTAATAAAAAAAGCAATTGTGATTTAGCAATACTTACGCAAAAAGGTGATCAAATTGCACACTATTACAAATAAGTGGTGATTCTAGGAATTTCATGTGATACTTCACAAAAGCACATAAATGAGTAGTTAGTATCCTACTAAATTAAGAATATTATTGTAAAAATATAACGTGAACGATAATCCTTCATACCTATGATAAAACAGAGGAAAAAGGCTCAACGATAAATCCCGAAAAGTTGATTAAAGAGGGGGATTTGGCACTATAAACATAAAATAAAAGATTTTTAGAAACTAATATGAAAGATGGTATTTTAATAAACAAAAATTGGGATTAAGGGATTATGAAAGGAAGTTTCGAAAAGAGGAGGAAAAAAGAAAAAAAATGAAGAAAATTAGTGGTGGCCGACGACGGCGGCGATGCAGCAACGATGGCAATAGAGGTAGGGTGGTGGTGCGGAAGCCGTGTATGGTGGTGAAGTGGAAGAGGAATGAAGTAAAGAGGCTTCAAATTTGCTGAAACAAGGAAGAAAAAGCTGAAAAACTAGTGGAAAAGGGTGTTAGACAGCAAAGAGAGGAGGAGAAAAATTGGAAAAATAAAAATGGAATGGAATGGTTTGGGGGTGCCATGGCCGGCCAAGGGTTAGTCAAATAAGTAATTTTGTAAGTTTGGGGACAAGGGGAATAAAATGTGGATCATGAGCAAAAAGAGGAGTGAAAAAGGGGCTTTGGATCGTATGTTGACTCAAAACAAAAAGGAAAGGAAATCTCCCCCTTCATGGAAAGGCTTGGACGACAAGGGGGTGTATTGACCTTTTAGAATGGTCAACAATTGCGGTTGGGAAAAAAAATAAAAGTGTAGTGGTTTAAACATGAGACCTCTAGGATTTAATTAACACACTTAACCACTAGACCAATAATTCCCTTGTGATACATACTTGTACATTTTAATAAATAAAATTTAGTGCGTGACATGTCCACAATTTCTAAAATTTTCCCAACTTTTAGTTTGTTTTATTCAAATAGGTCCATGTTTAATCAAGAATTATTTTTAAGCTTCTATACACTCAATATTTACCTAAAATGGAATGAATAGTTTAATTATACATGCTCGTATGTGTTTATTTAATATTTATTTAAGATTTTATTTAATAAATTGTATGCAATTGTTTGAAAATTTTTCATAACATCTCATTACTCAGGTCCGGTGATCGGATCGGGTAAGGGGTGTTACATTTATTAATATTTAATAAATTGTGTGTAGTTGTTTGGTAATTGTTCGTAACATCTCATTACTCAAGTCCGATGACTGGACCAGGTAATGGGGTGTTACATTCAGAACATGCAAGAAATTAAATAGGAGAGCAATTTATGACTTGTGATGATGAAATGATGATGAAACACATTTACTTTAACTTTATTGATAAAATAACTTATTAGTCACATGCCAAAAACTTTGGTTGACTAGTTGACCAAACAAATAGTTAAGTATATATTATGAAATATGATGAAAAGAAAAGAAATATCTTCTCTTCATCTTCTTTGCATGGTTGGCCATTGAAGAGAGAACACCTGTACCATTTTTCTTTCTTTTTTCTTTATCTCAACTTATTTCTCATCATTTTACACAAATTTCTTGAAGTCATCACAAAACCATTATTTAGCTTCTCCATTTATCATATCCATCATCTAAAAGGCTAAAGTTTGAGTGCTTAAATGAGAAAGTGGGTTGGAGAGTTGAAAGGATGAAATTATGGTATGCGTTTTATAGTTTACATCACATACATGCTTAATCTTATGTTTAAAGCAAGCATTGAGTTGTTAAGCCATACTTATTGCAATTTATTGAATTATGTGTTTATAGTATTTTATCATTTCATGAAAAAACTAGAATAAGGAAAGGAGAGTTGTGGCAAAGGGAAGGAAACGTTTGTTGATTAAGGTGGATTTAGGCTTGTCCAACACATTTTAATATTATTATGTGGTAAGATATATGGAAAATCTATTAAAAACTTATATAGAATTTATATTTCTTTTAATTTATAATTATTGAGTTAAATATATTATAGTATATTAATATTTAAAGATCATGAAAGTTTGGACGATAACAAGAAGATAACCTCGTGAATGATTTTAATGCTAAGTTCCCTTGTAAAGATGCTAGTGGAATCTTGCATCTTAATTTGGTGGGTTTAATATTATGAATGAAATTATTGTTTGTCTTGTAGTGGTTACTGACTCGAATGTTGTTACAAATTTGTAAACTTGATTGAATATGTTAGTATTGATATCCTGGAAATAGTTAAACAAGGCCTTAGTAGCTTAGTTAAATAGTTAGGATACAATTGGAATGACAATAGGGGACTCCTATTTTGTACTTCAGTATTCATGTTTCTTGCACTTAGGTGATCTTGTTTCTAGCACTTCGGTGCGATCTTGATCTGGTCTTCGAACACTTGCATTTCGGGGCCCTTATAAATATAGTTTTCGATAATTTGTCCCTAGTATCCTATCTTTATTTTCTAGGCATACTAAGGGATGAATTTAACTAACTTTGAATTTTGAAAATAACTTGATTACGACATGATAAAAACTTGTACTTAAATAGTTCAATAGAAATATTTGTACATGTTCCCATAGTACTAAATTACTTTCAATTTTCCTGATTTGACTTGTATATGCCATTCACGTTTCTTCTAAATGAATTATATAATCTTGTAAATGACTCAAATACCAGTTTTGAAGGTAAGTGTATAAGGTTTTATTCATACTATCTTACTAAGCTTTACGCTTAATATGTCGTTATTTTTGTATGTAGGTCTTTTGAACCAAGGCTCGATACTTCTCGAGGATTACAAGCATACAACATTGTATTCATTAAAGAGTATGAAACATGTATATTTGCGATTGATACATAGTGGCATGTACTAAAGAAATCATTTAGAGGTGCATATATGATTGTTTCATATTACTCTCAGTTGTAATAGTGATATTAACTATATCTATTTTGCTTATTTTTGTTGGCCTTGTTCCACATGCTATATTTATTTTCAATGATGCATGTGTGCTTTGGTTTTCTATGCTTTTATTTGGTTATGTAATGGTTTTATATAAGTATAATATGCCAAAATAACATCTTGAATGTTTTTACATATCTGGCCCCATTTTGACAATGTTTTATGAATAAGAATGTTGGTTATTTTATTATTTTTTAACTTTTTTTTATAAAATTCTAGTTAGAAGTTGTATTGGAAATTGTTTTTGACCATTAAAATATGATTTTTAAGTTACTAAATATTGATTTTTTTATATGAAGTTTGGGGTTTGAAAATGAAAGTTTTTGGGTAATTTTTTGCCTCAAGTGTAGGGGTATCAATACATGGCCCCAAGGGTACCGCACCCCAATTGGAAGAATGCCAAAATAAGTAGTATCAAAGTTGGGGTTTGGTACCTATGACCCTAGGTACCGTAGCCCGATGTACTTTTTGAGGTCACTACACTGTTTACTGCAAAAGGTTTCTTTCAAAGCTTGAATTTCGTCTTAAACAATTCTGAACGCTCACGAACAATGTTAAAATGGTTTTAACAAGATTTTAAAACTACAAAATTTAATTTATCCATTCTATAAAAATGATTTATCATTTATTTTCTTAAATAAAGTATTAGTTTGCTCCAAATATGTTCCACTAGCATCTCTCATTCATAACGACGACCGGGACGGACGAGGTACGTTATAAATTTGATTTCTATGGTCGCATATATCATTTATGCCATATGCAAATTCTTCTAATTAAAAATTTGGTATTTATTGTGCCAATAAAAAAGTAGATATTTATAGTCTCATACACTGTTTTTATAACTAGCAAGGTCCAAGTTATTTCTTGTTAGTCTAAACAAATGGACGTCATAAACAAATACTAAAAATCTGGTGTTTATGTCAGACAATGAGGGTAGTTAAGTTCTATTCAAATGCAAACTTATACAAAGCCATAGCTATATAAATACTTAATACATAACATTTCAAACCATTTCTTGTTGTGAAGAAATAGGAGTAGGGTTTTCTAATATCAGACTTGACTGTTTAGGGGAGACTGACATATAGTATCTGAGAATAGGCTTAACCTTTTCAACACTGATAATAATTCCCCAGAACATGAGACGATATATAACCACCATGCTAACCAAGATTGCAAGATCAACCCATTTAGAGTATCCCATGTCAACTTGCCAATAGTTTCTCAAGACTTCATCACCATTAATGGTAGGAGGTCCCCCAGCTCGATCATTGTTGAAACTCAATCCTTCATATTCATTTTTGTAGAATCCTTGATTTGTATACGTGTGAAATGCGATGTAGTACATGGGGTACCTCCAAATTGGGTCAGGGAGGTCATTAGGTAACCGAAAGAAACCACCATTTAAAAGCATTATCCCTTGGATACCAGCTCCTGTAATGATTCCCATGAGATAATTTGGCACAATGCTTGCAACAGTCATCATTATGCTCTCGACCACCGTCATACTACTGAAGAGCAATAAGACAAAGTAGACAAAATGACCAAAATTCTTCTGAAGTCCAACTAGGTAATAGGCTAGCGCTCCTGGGATTAAAGAGACTAAAAACAAGTAGGGGATGGATGAAATTGTGTTTCCAATAACAAATGCTCCAACCCCATAATGTCCATTCAGTCTTTCCCGACCAAAGATCTGATTTTGATGAAAAGGGAGAAAAGGAATGTCAAAAACTAATGAACCATGTACATAATGATGAAGAAATTGAAAAAAAGAATAGTACCTTCATGTCTTCAACAAAAGAAGGGAATCCTCCTATTGCCATGAAAGTCAAGAATGACGAAACAAACGAGAGCATGGATCCTCTAGCCTAAAAATCCCAAAGTTTTGATAATCAGTATTTTATCATCTATACTAAAGCATGGAATAATTTCTAGTATGTCATCAAGTTACCTGAATAGAATTGTAGCTGTAGCCAATATCATGGAAGATAGTCCCAATACATAAACATAATGCACAATACATTACAAAGCGAAGCACGTAGTATCCAAAATCGCGATGCATATTAATAAAAGATCTCTTCGTAAGAACAATGCTTTGGGTAATGAAGCTAGCTTGGCTTCCCTTGCTCTCTAGAGGCCTTCCTTTCTGCAAATAAAGAACCCTTACAAGTTGGAGTAATATGCTTTTTTTTAGGTTTAAGTATCTTTAAGACTTAAGTTTAAAATTAACATACTTGTTGGGATATCTTTAATACATTATGATGAACTTCTTTCCATATCTCTGATGACTTGTAAGACTTGACAAGTGTGTTGATGATTTCCTCTGTGTTATTGGTACCTATTCCTTGCTCTATGTCCTAATCAACACCAATAAGCAAAATCAAAAATTGATAATTAACTTATCAAATGCATAGTTTATACTTTGAGTGTACCAGATACTTACCTCATCAAAGTCTTTGTTGATGGTTTTAAGATAATGATCCGATGGGTTCTTTAAAGGTGGACAAGGGAAGCCATTTGTAGCAAAAAGCTAGAAACAAGTTTAGTTTGCAAAAGAAAATAAATCATCAACACTCATAATTATTTTTCAATTTCCACGAATATTTGAAAAATATATGTATGCATACCATCTCAGCCATTGAAATAGGACCAAAATAGACTGTTTTGCCAGAGGATAGAAGGTAAAGATTATGGAAAAGCTCAAAAACTTCACTACTAGGTTGATGAATGGATGCAATTACAGTCCTTCTATGTTGGCGAGCTAGCTTCACAATTCGATTCATAACATGGTAAGATGCTGCACTGTCTAGTCCACTAGTGGGCTCGTCAAGGAAGAGAAGCTTAGGCCATGTTAAGAGCTCAATACAAATGCTAACTCTCCGCTTTTGTCCTCCACTAAGTCCTTTGGTGCTCCACCCTCCGATTCTAGTGTCCATGGAATCTTGCAACCCCATTTCTCTTATTGTCATCTCAGCTCTTTCTTTCTTTTCAGATATTGACATGGAATCAGGCAACTGAAGTTGTGCTGAGTAGAAAACAGCTTCCCTTACTGTAAGCGTTGTCACTAGAGCATCATCTTGAGTAACATAAGCCTAACATTGATCATTAAAAAGGTGTTGGTTAATAATTTTCTTAGGCATATAACTCCACTATAATGAACATATGGTATGTAAACCCGAATAAACATAAGGGTTATCAATCAACAAACTCAACAACCGATACAATATTAGAATGCAAGTGAAAGAAATAAAAATAATATAAAAAAATTAAGTAATACTTTTTAAAAAAAATAAAAAAATATTGGTAAGATAGTAAAAAAAAGAGTAATGTTATTTTATTTTTGTTCACAACATTGAAGTTTTAGATTTTTAAGCGCTCAAATTCAAGGTTTTAATAGCATGTTTGAATGGGTTAAGAAAAGGAAGCAAAACCAAGTTTCCTTGCTTCGACAGTATATTTTTACTATGAAAAGGAAAATAGAATGAGTTAAACTTAAAAATTCATCACTTTCCATTGTTTTAATTTATTTTTTAATACCCAATTTGTGTTAAAATTGATAGGAAAAATAATATTTAAAATATCAGTTTTACCCTTTAAACATTTTATTATAACTCTATTTCTGAAATTTGTATTCAACAAATTTTAAGACTCTATCTTGCCATAATACTATAAAAATAGCATAATTATGGCATAAAAAATATTTACTGATAATTAACCGTCCTACAATAAAATAAAAACATTGAATAAATAGATATTTTTGGATTATTAAGTTTCTATGTTTTAAATTAGCTTTCAAAAAATTATCAATCTCATCCTTCACTTCCCTTTTTAATTCTTTATTTTGTAAATTTATTTTTTTGACATTAACCGTCACATCATTCTTATTTAAATAAGAATATTTTGATGTATTATGATTTATAAAAAAATATTTATTTTTTATAATTTCTTATTTTATTATATGTTATTATGTAAAGGGTTAAAATTGAAAATTAATAAATCATTTTCTTTTCTTTCCATATTTTAACCAAACAAAATATGTTACAATTCATTTCCTTTCTTTTCCTTTACTAATTTTAAATATTCAAACATGAAATAAATATATCATTTCCTTTTCTTTTCTTTTTAACCTTCATTTCCTTTTTTTTTTCTTTTAATAAAATTTATCCAAACATAGGTAGGGATTGGTTTTATTTTATTTTTAAAAAATTAAACTACCTATGCAATCCTATTAATATATTATTTTTATTATATGATTTTGATTTATTTTTTTAATTAAATTTTTGTTTGATTAATTGGTGACATAAATTAATTATATACCATAATAATAATAATAATAATAATAATAATAATAGGCCTCCAGAATTTAATATTGAACAAATAACAGTCATATTTAAGTTTGAAGAGGTTTGAGGGATTTGGATTGACTTGAGCTTCCAATTTAGTTAATAATTTCCATACCGAAGTTCCAAAAGCAAGCGTTTCCTTGCGACCATTAACTAGGATCTCCCCTGTCTGATGAATACGCGAACTTAGTAGTCTTCCTGCCAATCAAAGACTTTTTATCATTGTATAATCCAATCAAAACTTAACCTTAACAATTCTTACCTAAACTATACTAACAATAATAAAAAGAAGCAATTTCACACAAAGTTCAGTGGAATTATGTAAACTTTTGTAGCATGATATAACATTAATTTGTAGAATATTTTAAAGTGATATTGACTTTTTTTGACATTTTATCTCTATATAAAATAATGTTTTAATTCTCTATTTACTTTTTGTCTCTTTTAATTTTTTAATTTATATTTTTATTAAATCATTTCAAAATAGATGAAAAAGTTAACATTTGTTAACTTTACTAACATGACATACATGTGGATGACTTGTCAACATTTTATTATTTTTTTAAAAATTTTAAAAATATTAAAAATACTTTTTTTATAATTTTTATATTTTTTAATAAATTTTAATTATTTTTAATTTTAAAAAATAAATTTTATAATTATTTTATAATTTTTTATATTCAAAAAGAGTAATTAAATGCTTATATGTTGTCAATGTGACAATCGATCCATGTTTATTCCACGTCAAGAAAATTAATAAATGTTAATTTTTTTCAATTCATTTTAGAGTTATTTAACAAAAAAAAACACAAATTAAAAGACTAAAGAAACGAAAAATTAAATAGATTAAAATTTTTTTTTATAAAATTAGATAGTCAAATATTTGACTATTTTTAAATCTCATACCAATATTGCTTGATATAAACAGCGACGTGGGGAGGGGCATGATCGGATCCTTTTAGTATTCTTTCTCCAAGTTTTTCGTACTTTTGACATATTCATAGTTAAAAAATAATAAAAAAGAGTTGGCTTCTCCAAATATGACTCGATCATATTATATGTTTTAAGGCTTGAAAAGTGACCTACCCATCAACAATTCCCATTGGCTATGATCTAGCCATTCTGAAACATAAACTTGTTGTTTACTATTAATTTGTAATTGTAGTATCTTCAACCCGAAGTTGTCAAAAACTAGTCAAAGTTATGGACATGCAAATGGAAGAAACCCTTTTGGAAAATGAAAATAAAAAAGCGAAGCAAAGATGTAAAGATATATGACCTGCCAGTGTATCAAGAAGGGTTGACTTGCCACACCCTGAAGGTCCCATGATGGCTAACATCTTCCCTGGCTCAGCATACCCAGTGAGCCCTTGTAAGATCGCCTTGCTTCCCTTTCTCCCCTTAGAAACAGTCACCCAAAGATCAGCCCAAGTCAAGAAAACGCCATCACCTGGTTCTATCTCAATCCTGAAAGACGGCGCTTCATTGTAGGAACCGACTCGTCCAGAAACCATGCTTTCAATCTCCAAGTTGTCATTCTCTGCTGCTTCAGCCTGATGGTTTTGAGAAGAATGTTCGGGGCTTGACCCCGGTGTCCATGTTGGGACGAGGACTGAGGAATCCATTCTGAATAGTGAACTAAGTTAATGAATCAGAAGATATTGAGTGAAGCAACAGCCGATCCGATTATTTTATAGTGATGGTGATGCGTTTATATCTTTATATCGTATACGTGAAGATGCAAGACTTTCCTACTGAAGAACATATTTTCAAAAAATATTATATCTTTATATGGTGGTATTGCAGCACTGCTCTTAGCAGACAATTGTAGAATTGGTAACTTTAATTTAAAGGTAAACAGGGACCCTATCGAGAAGCACATTTTAATTACTTTTAGTAAATAGAAGATTTTGTAAGTTTTGCAAGTTTGAAACGTTAAGCATATTATATTGGTGCGGTGAAATGTAAGTTGGCGAACCCTGATTTTTAAGACCACATAAATTAAATTGGTGAGTTGTAAAAATGTCAACACGAGGATAACGAGGATAAAATCAACCCAAAGTTATTTCAATTCCTGCTTTGGGTAATGGCGATGGTGGGGATTTTTTAAATATAATTACATATATTTCAGTCCGATTTATGATAGGAGTATATATTAGATAATAATATCAACAATATATATAATTATTACTATTTATTATTATAAAAAATTAATCTAAATTAAATGTTATCTAATTTGATAGGCTCATTAAGTTTCAATTATTAATTAAATAAAGTATAAATCAAGTATATGTAGATAGTAATTAATTTCTAATTAATGATGAATTAATTAAATTACACATACATCACTTTTTAACATCTAATCATATTCAGAAAAGAAAGAGTCACTTCTCTAAAATATTTGTGTGTTATTTTGAAAGGTTAAAACTATACTATTTCAATATCTTAAATTATTAATGGATTTAAGTACGCTTTCGCATCTAATTTTACTTTTAATTAGTTTTTAATAATTTGATATGATATATACTAATTTATGATTCTAAATTTTATATATGATTTTTGCAATTCTTTCAAATGATATCTAAACCTCATCATATCAAATTATTGAAAATAAATTATTTTTTATTATTTTTAAATAATTATGCACCAAATTTAGGAAGGATTTATTATAGGATTACTAGAAGAACTGAAAATAAGATAATTGATATTAAATACTTAAATATAAAATTTATACTTGAACTTATCTACTTCTTCTAAGTTGATATTTATTTTTTTTTTCTTAAGTTTTTCAATTTTCAGCTATTTTACTAAATTGACCCAAAAAATTTTAATATATACAAAAATAACCTAGGTTTAAAAATAATCACCAAAATAACTTGAAATGAACAGTAGAATGGGGTTTTCGCCTGTCAATGGCCACCATCAACTCGTATTTTAGACCCATGATTGCCTGATAATTGTGTCAGGCTTTAAAAAATTGTTTTTTTTATTGTTTTGGCCTGTCAATGGCCAGCACCAAGATATTTTTTTTAAATCGTATCATACTAGTACACAAAAATACCAGTATTTAAAAAAAAATTGGTGTTGGCCTGTCAATGGCCGGCACCAATTTTTTTTTTAAAACTCGTACTCTAGTGCCGGTTATTGACAAGCCAACTCTAAATCTTCTTTTAAATACTGGTACTCTGGTGCTAGCCATTGATCGCCAAAGACAAAAAAATGATTTTTTTGTACTTGGTGCTGGCCATTGATGAAGCCAAAGACCAAAAAATAAATTTTTTTTGAAACTCGTACTCTGGTGCCGACCATTGATAGGATAGCATCAAAAAATTTTGATTTTTTTTACTTGGTGCCGGCCATTGACAGGCCAGCACAAATATTTTTTTTAAAATATTGGTATTTTTGTATACTAGTATGACGCGATTTTTAAAAAAAAATATCTTAGTGGTGGCCATTGACAGGCCAAAACAAAAAAATAATAATTTTTTAAAGCTTGACACAATTATCAGGCAATCATAAGTCCAAAATACGAGTTGGTAGTGCCATCGACAGGCCAAAACTCCATTCTACTATTCATTTCAGATCATTTTAATGATTATTTTTGAACCTAGATCATTTTTATATATATTAAAATTTTTTGGGTCAATTTAGTAAAATAGCCTCAATTTTCATTCCATCCATAATTTTGGTCATTTCCAATAATAGCGTTAAATTTGGACATGTCGCACTTTGAAATGAAGATATATGAAAATGTTGATGTCATTATCATTTGAAAAAAATAAAAAAAATATAAATTTTAAAAATATTAAAAAATCAAAATATATAAAACTAAAAAATGGGCCTTGTTTATTATGTACATATGGATCGTCATTCATCAATGTTTAATTATTTTTCAAATTGGCTCTTAATAAATGAAATACAGAACTTGCTTTAAGGAAAAATATCCTTTAATCCTAAACAAAATCAAAACCAAATTCTCGAAATCATTTTCTTTTTTTTCTTGTTTGACAACCATTGATCATTTCAGTAGCAATCTCGAAAATGTTCTTTCAACTATGAAGTGGTGTAACAATCTCCATCTTATAGCTTTTTGACAGTTAAAATATACGTAAAAATAAAAATAAAAAGACAACAACTCAGATTTCATTTTTCGATCCTCATGTAAAAAAGAAGACACAAAACAAAGAAAAAAAACCAAGTGAAGGGAAAATAGGGTGAAGAAGCTTGACACAGGCGTGAGAGAGGAACACCACCCTGTGGACAATCCTCAACCCGATTTGATTTTTTTTTTTCCTAATTTTGTTGGGTTCATTCTTTCTCTGGGAAGATCTTAGATTTGCTTTCAATGCTCTTATTTCTTCTGTTACCTAAGATTGAGATATGAATGACAAAAAAGAAAATAATAAGAAGTGGAAATAAAATAGAAAACAAATTCATCTCAAATAGAAACAAATTATAAAAGCTCATGTAATACAAAGAAATGGAGCAAGAGATGAAAGGCAAAGCAAGTACAGGGAAATAGAGCAAATTTGATGGAGATGGCTTATCTTGAATCCTACATTGAGAAAATACGAGAAAGATTATTTTTTAGATTTTTAATTTTTATAAAAATATTAAATTATAACATCATTATTATGTCATCATTCCCATGTTTTATAGTCAAGAAATGACACATGTATCAAATTTAATATCGTTGCAAAATATATATATATATAAGTACCAACGTAAGAGAAGTGGACAAGTTTAGATATTAATTTTATATTTCAACTTTTTATTAAAAAAATTATTTTAACTTTTCATTTAATTTTTTATTTTTTTAACCTTTAAATTTATTTTTTTGTCAAATCATCTCAAAATAGATGAAAAATTAATATATTTAATTTTTTTATATGGAATACACATGAATTGCCACTTGAATGACACATCAATATTTAATTAATTTTTTATAATTTTAAAATTATAAAAATTGAAATTATTAAAAAGTTATAAAAATTATAAAAAATATATTTTAAGATTTTTTAAAATTAATTAAATTTTAATATGTCATCCACGTGACAATTCATGTATATATCACATCAGTAAAGTATAAATATTTAATTGTTCATCTATTTCAAAACAATTTGAAAAAAAATTAAAATTAAAATGATGAAAAATTAAATTAAAAATTAATAACTTTTAATAAGAGAAATAAATATTATTGCTAATTAAAAGCAAAAGGTATAAAAGACGATGCACGCTTTACATATATATAAATAAGCATTTTTTATTATTTCAACGTATGAATTGCGTTAATAGTAAGTTCTATTGATTGATTGAGTATATGGTTTATGGATTTTTATGGATTTAAGGTATGTTGTTTTGTCGATGGTTGAAATTGTTATTTTGAATTTATATTTAATGTTTGTTTGTGTGATTTGATGTATACTCGTGTCAATTATAATATTCGTTTAATGAAATAGATTTTAAGTTTTGGTCAATAAATTTTAGTTTTGAATTTTGTTGTAAAAAGAATTTGATGACCACTTGCTGAAGTAATAAAAAAAATCAGTCAGAAATTAAATTTTTTTGGTTTCTTATGATTGCATCTAGACAAATTTCATTTTGGGTTAATTTGGAAATTATAGTGTAATAAAAAAAATTTCAGTTTTGACTTTTAATTGTTATGTTAATATTGATTTACTTAAAGAAAGGTTAATATATAACAAAATTATATACACAACTGTGTTAATAAACATGTAACGATTATTCAATTTTATATGTGAGTAATAAATCGATCGAAAGGAAGATTTATTTTTCGACATATTTTTATTGATAGTGTTTAATTACTATAACATGATATCACTTACAAGTTAATTTTTGTCCAAAGATAAAATATTAATAGAGCGACCGATATCTTGATATGAAATTTACTTTTATTCAATTTATTTTGGTTTAAATTTGAAGTTTTACGTGAGCTTGTTTTGTTTGATTTAGTTACTATTATACCTGCCAACATCATTACATGCATTGAAACATTTATGGGCATCATGTCTGATAATATTTGCTTGGCTAATGAACTCATGATTGTCATTGCAAAGAGGTTTGTCAAGAACAAAAAGTCTAAAATTGATACGTTATTAACAAATCTAACTTCAATGAGGTATATAAAGAAAAATAAGAAAGTTGTGAATACAACATCGTAGGAGAAACAAAAAAAGGATTCAACTAAGGATGGTTGTTTCTTTTGTAGTGCAAAAGGTGAAATTATTAATTTTGTTTAGTATAAGGTTAATTTGACTTCAGTACCTAGACACTATGTGAATAGATTCTAGAGCTACAACTCACATCTGTGTGTCTGCGGAAGTTTGCCAAAACTAACGAAAGCTAATGATTGTGAAAGATACATTTATGTATGTATCACCTCAAACCTGGCCTAGAAGTTATGACCGAATTTGGCGATGTCACATGGAATGGAATTTGAAATTGAAGTTATCAAGTTAAAACCGTTTCCGTTTAGTAGCTCTTATTTATCTTTCATCCATTTCAAAATTATTTCCTTACTAATTTGATTCGTTTTTTAAAATAACATATTCAGTAGCGAAAGCTTTTAAAACCGTGATATTTAAAGAAAATCGTTCGCGTTTCGAAAAACGTTGTATTTAATAAAATTGAGTTTTCGTTGCAGTTCTAAAGTTCATGAAAATAGTTAAAGTCCAAAATAAAGGTAAACAGTCCAAAAGTCCCAATTTACATAAAAAATACCCCAACAATAATAGGAATTAAAAACCTTAAATGGAATTAAATCAGTTCAATAGTCAAGTGGTCACCGTTGAGTCCTCCGTCGCACCGATCTGTCTAAGTCTGGGGGTTACCTATACAGATAAACAAAAAGGGGTGAGTTTACGTAAACTCAGTGTGTAATCCCCACAGAAGACATGCATACAGTCAAACAGCAATTATCAGTCAAATGTAGTCTGGGCCTAAGCCCATTATGGATTCAGATACACTTTAGGCTTTAGCCCACACAGATACAGTATGCATAAAATAACAGAAATCAGTATCCTACCCACTAGCCTCTACACACCATCTCCGACCATCCCTACACATCATGTGGGGTTTAAAACACCTACCTAGCCCAACACTCCAAATCGTACAGAATGCAGCACTTATCAGTAATATTGCAGCTGAGCTGTCAGATAATAGGCATGAAAGCCTTTCAGTATACTTCCTCCAATAATCAATCATCCCATGCTCAATGCAGATATACAGAAATACATGCTTACATGCTAATATTCGGTCAATCATACATATAGATCAATAAACATGTATAAATTTAACATGCTCAATACATACATTGTATTATCAGATCACACGAGTTAGGGTCTAAGTAGTGCTTACCGACCCTACAGTAGGTTCACAGTTGACTTAGGCAACTCGTGCAACCCTAGGAAACATTTTAGCTAAATGGGCCTACACGCCCATCTGGTTTGCCCATGTAGGCCCACATGCCCGTGTGGCCCACACGCTCAGATTGGCCTTGGCCCGTGTGGACCACACGGCCTGGCCCAGAATCATACGCCTGTGTGGCCCACACGCCCAATTTGGTTTAGCCCGTGTGGCCCACACGGCCACACTTTAGCCACCACACGGCCGTGTGCTACGTACGGCCTTGTCTTCGTTGACCACATGGTCGTGTTGTCGCTTACAGCCTACCACACGGGAAACCACATGCTCATCTGGTGTCGACATTTTGCACTTTCAGCTTTCGTCGAATCTTGTTTTATGCTTTTTCGGGTACAGATCTGGTATCTATTCACTGCAAAAAATGCTCCCGAGACCACCCGGACCTTCGAACGAAATGATGATTTCACACTACTAAGGTGCCAGACAGCAACCCCCATCCCCTTGATCCTCTCCTAAACACAAAACGAATTCTATTAACATATGATTCATTCAGTCAATATAAGATTGCACCACCAAACCTACCGATATTGCACGAAAAGCACTGGACTAATGAAACATGGAATTTCGACAATAGATAGAAAGACAAAACAAATTCGACGACAAGGAACAGAAAGAGAAATCGATAGAGTGCAAGAGAATAAGCAATTCACGTCAAACTTTTTGGGGAACTTTGAAGAGAAGAAATTAAAAAAATAAAAGAAAACAGTTTAGATTAGATAACACCAGAATCCCCCAATTTCCTCCCCACTAATCCACTACTCAGAATTCTAACTGCACTGAAAAACTTGCGCAGTTCTGAACAAAAATAAATACCCCTGCCTGCACTAAGATTTGAACACACGACCTCCTTACAACAAATAAACTCCCTTATCACTTGAACCAGTAGACTCATTCTGGTATGGTTTTACAACTAATTAAATATAAGCCTGCTGAGCAAGTATAAGGCTTAAGTCAAAAAAATACCAAAATTTGCCAAAGATAGGGCTTGAACTTGGGACCTCTCACACACAACCAAAACGCTTAACCACTAAAGCAAATACAGATTTGTGTCACATTTTAACAAAAACAAAAATAAAAATTTTGGGGCGTTACAACTCTACCCCCTAAAAGAAAATTTTGGCCTCGAAATTTACCTGATCAGAATAGATGAGGATACTGCTGACGCATCGTATCCTCAGGCTCCTACGTGGCCTCCTCAGTGCTATGATTTTGCTACAACACCTTCACTAATAGGATAGACTTCTTCCGAAGAACCTTTACATTGCGATCCAGAATCTGAACCGACTTTTCCACGAACGTCAAATCTGGCCTAACCTCAATCTCCTCAATAGGGATAATATGAGTAATATCAGAGCGGTAACGCCTCAACATCGAGACGTGGAATACATCATGAATACGGTCTAGCTCTAGAGGTAACTCCAACTGATAAATGACAAGTCCCATTGGCTTCAAAATTCTGTAAGGCCCAATAAACCTAGGGCTCAATTTGCCCTTGTGACCAAACCTCAGAACCTTCTTCTATGGTGAGACCTTGAGAAGCACGAAGCCCCCCACAGAATATTCAATCTCACGCCTCTTCAAATTTGTATAGGACTTCTGTCTATTAGAAGCTGCCTTGAGGTGGTTCCTAATCAGTCAAACATTATCCTCAGTCTCAGAAACCAACTTAGGACCCAACACTCGAAGTTCACCCAACTCAGTCAACACAAAAGAGTATGACACTTACGACCATATAGAGCCTCGTAAGGAGCCAACTGAATACTCGACTGGAAACTGTCATTGTAGACAAACTCAGCTAATGGCAAATAATCCTCTCAACTATCTCGAAAATATCACACAGCTCCTAAGCATATTTTCCAATATCTGAATCACCCTCTCAGATTGACCATCAGTCTGAGGATGGAACGCATTACTGAAGTTTAATCTTAAACCCAAAGCCTCATAAAACTTTTTTCAGAACCGATAAGTGAAGCGAGGATCTCTATCAGAAATGATTGAAACCGGTACCCCATGCAGTCTCACTATCTCAGAGATGTAGAGCTTTGCCAACTCTTGAAGAGAATAGTCGATCCCAACCGGAATAAAGTGCGTAGACTTGGTCAGTTGATCCACGATGACCCAAATAGAATCCTTCTTTGTGGGTGCTAAAGGTAACCCACTAACGAAGTCCATCGTTACTCGCTCCCACTTCTATAGTGAAATCTTAAACGGCTGCAACAAACCTGAAGGTAATTGATGCTCAGCCTTAACCTACTGGCATGTTAGACATCGTGCCACAAAAGCAGTAACCTCCCGTTTCAACCTCGACCACCAGTACAGTTCTCGAAGATCTCAGTACATCTTATTTCCACTGGGATGCATAGCATAAGGGCTACGATGCGCCTCTTTCAGAATAGACTGCTTCAGATCAGTATCTTTGGTAAACAAATCCGACCACGAAAATAGAGTACCCCATCATTATTCAGCTCAAAGTCCATAAACCCAACAATTCATCCTCTAACTGCCCATCTCGAATTTGTTCTATCCAAGTCAATTTAACCTACAGCTCAGTCAACAAACTTTCGTCGTCAAACAAACTAAGTCGAGCGAACATCACTTTCAGATTAGTCATCGCCCTACGGCTCAGCGCATCAGCCACCATATTGGCCTTGCCAAGATGGTACTCAATAGTACAGTCATAGTTCTTAAGCAGCTCAATCCATTTACGCTGCCTAAGATTCAACTCCTTTGAGCCAGTAAGTACCTGAGACTTTTGTGATCAATGTAGATAGTGCACTTCTCACCGTACAGATGGTGCCTCCAGATTTCCAAAGTAAAGACTACGATGACCAATTCCAAATCATGCATCAGATAGTTGGCTTCATGCGTATTGAGCTGACGAGACGCATATGCCACAACCTTACCATCCTACATCAGAACACAACCCAAACTCACATGCGACGCGTCACTATAAACCATAAACTCTTATCCAGGTTCAGGCTGTATCAGAATAGGAGCCTCAATCAGAACAACCTTGAGTTTCTCGAAGCTTTCCTATTGCACATCAGTCCAGACTAACGGAACACCCTTATGTAGCAGCTTAGTTAAGGGCGCTGCAATTAGTGAGAAACCTTCTACAAACCACCGATAATAGCCCACCAAACCCAGAAAGCTACGGATTGCTGACATATTCTTAGGCTATTTCCAATCCAGTATAGCCTCAATCTTCTTAGGATCGACTCAAATCCCCTCAACAAAAACTACGTGCCCCAAAAAAGTGACTTCACGAACACAGAACTTACACTTACTGAATTTAGCGTAGAGCTGCTTCTCACGCAAAATCTGAAGCACAAATCTAAGATGCTCATAATGCTCATTTTCATTCTTAGAGTATACCAAGATCTCATCAATGAAAACTACGACGAACTGGTCCAGATAGGGTTGAAACACTCAGATCATCAGATCTATAAATGCGGCTGGCGCATTCGTCAACCTAAAAGGCATAACTAGGAACTTGTAATACCCATAACGAGTTCTAAATGCAGTCTTATGCATATCCACTTCCTTAACCCTCAACTGGTGATACCCTGAATGGAGATCAATCTTAGAAAACACAGAAACCCTTAGAAACTAATCAATGAAGTCGTCGATCCTCAGAAGTGGATATTTGTTCTTAATAGTCAGCTTGTTCAACTGTTGATAATCTATACACATCCTCATGGTCCCATCCTTCTTCTTAACAAACAAAACCGGTGCTCTCATGGAGACACACTAGGACGGATGAAACCACAATCCAACAACTCTTGAAGTTGAGCCTTAAGCTTTGTAAGCTCCTTCGACGCCATATGATAGGGGGCGATAGACACTAGAGTTGTACCTGGAAGAAGCTCAATCCCAAATTTCATTTCTCGATTCGGAGGTAAACCCGATAGCTCCTCAAGAAAGACGTTCGAAAAATCCCTTACAGTTCTGATGTCCTTTACAGTAAAGTCCCCAAAAACAGAAACACTAATATAAGCTAAGAATGGTTCACATCCCTTATGAACTAGTTTCTCAGCCACCAGTGCCGATATCACATTAGCCAAATAATTTCGACGTTCTCCAATCATGACTACCTTAATATCCTCCTCAGTTCTTAAGACGACCCTCTTAGTCGCACAGTCCAGACTGACACGATGCTTGACCAACCAGTCCATTTCCAGAATTAGGTCGAACTCCACAAACAGAAGTTATATCAGATTAGCCAAAAATATCGACCCTTGAACCTCTAGCAGAACATCTATATATAGTTTGCTAACCTGAACCGATTGCCCTAGTGGACTTAGTATAGTTACCTCACTAGAAGTACTCTCAACCAAAATCCCCAAGTTTCCAGACACAGTGCTAGCTGCATAGGAAAAGGTGGAACCTATGTTTATCAAAGCAAAATAAGGTACATCATAAATTAAGAATGTACTGGTAATGACATCTAGAGCATCTCTGTGCTCTCGACGATGAGTAACATAAAAAAAGTAGGCTGGCTCGCCTCAGTCTGTCCAGCACCTCTGCCAGGTGCTCTCTATCCACGACCCATACTGTTACCACCCCTAACCTGACCACGGCCTCTAGGTGGCTACTAAACTACCCTCTGTGGCTGTGCAATACTAGATCCAAGAGCTTGCACTTGATCGACCCTTTGCAAACACTCCCGAATGCGGTGCTCTAATGAACCACACCTTAAACACGCTCCAGTCCTCCTCCAACACTTGCCCTGATAGTGTCTACCACAATCTCTACACAGCTGTAATTGTAACACCCCAAACCCTGCCTAGACGTTATGGCCGAATTCGACGTGCTACATTAAAGTTAAAAACCCATGCTTCATTTTAGTGTTAAAAACCGTCTTTTGTTAAGCTAAAGTGAATGGAAGCTGGGTACCAGGTAGGTATCCACAACAGAGGAGGTGAGCCATGAAGGCTGCTTAAGTACCAAGCTCTTCGATTGGATCCAATCCTAGACATGCCCACAACCATTGCCACACTTTGGTTGTAACGAGTTGAAATTCCTTTAAGTAGTTATTATCTTTGTTAAATCGAATAATCGTGACGTCGTGTTATTTAAGAAAAACAAATATCGTTTTGAAAACGCACCCTATGTCTATCCCATTTGAATTATTATCAACCAGTTTAAAGTTATTGAAAATAAAAATAATCCCCGAAAAAAAAGAAGAAAATTTAGTTAAAATGGCCTTATTACAACCTAAGATTAAATAGTAAATAAAATAAACTAAGGAAAATCAGTCACTTATTTCAAAGCCTAAAAGCGATCACCATGGCCACTCTGAATCCCCTCCGGCTCCAAGTCACCCACATCAAGGCCCACCTGCAAGGTTTAGGAAAGGGGGTGAGTTTGGAAACTTAGTGTGTAAGAAAACTCATCCAAAGCCCAAGTCAGCTCAAGCCCGTTGAGCCTAAGCCCATTCAGTTAACAATGGGTACTGGGCCGAAACCCTTTTCAGAATACAGTAAACTGGGCCTTAGCCCCTTTTTAGATAACAGTATGGCCCATAGGCCCATTCCAAAATAGAGCAGTCATATTCATGTATGCAAGCCCAACCCAGCCTATAACCAACCGCTAAACTCCACCCGTACCAGCCCTACACTCCATGTGGGGAATAGCTCAACCCACCAGCCCTACACTCCACAATTCCAGCATTGCTTCCCAGTTCTCAGTAAATTGAGGCAAAGCCTCCAGTACGTGGACAAGCCACTTTCAGTACTTCCTCCATCAATATCCCAGTCCCATGCACCAGATAATAATAACATGGCATGCAGTAAATAACAACAGTCAAACATGCATTTCGGTCAACCTTAACCCTAGGGGTATTTCAGTAATTTCACTCTTAGGGGTAAATCTGTAAATTTTCCACCTATAAAGGTATTTCAATAATTTATCTATTTTAGGGTTTTCATGCATATACTCACTTTTCACGTATTAACAAAAACATTTATCGAGGGTTCTTATCGAATTGGGCCCGCTGGCTCATTATCCCAATTTTGGCCCATTAAGCCGAAAAATATTGAAGGCACAGAAATCTTGTACTCTGCGGTCTAAACACTGTAGTTTACCAAAAACATTAATCGATTTACCTCACGAGCATTCGCACACTCGTAAGTCCACAAAATACCGATTTTTCGGCATTTCGGCTTTTCAGCTTTTGCTGATCTAGACTAAGAAGGGGTGTCAGTTACACACCTGTTTTATGACGATTCGCTGACGAGATCCACGCACGAACTACCTACAATTATATTACTACCACGTTAATCTAACTACCGAAACGAACTACATAATAACTCCTTACCTTATTTGGCCATAACACCTTAGGCACTAGCAATCCTACCTTTGCCGAAGTTTGCGACTAGACTTAGATCCCGTTGCTCCACCTGTCCAAGCCCTTGATCAGAAGCCTCTAGATCACCTTACTAACGAGACAAAATAGTTATCACAACCCCCTTAGGGCTACAAGTCCAAGTCGACAGCCTCCCTAACCTTTAGGGGTTTCGACTTTTCTAAAATACGAAATAAAGACTAGATTGAAAAGACTTACCACCAATTCCTTCGATCAATGATTCCAATTAATCTCTAATCAATTATGATGCCGATCTAAGCCCTCAAATGATAACAAAAGTCGAGCCTTCAGTGACCTCAATATTCGGCTAAGTCCCTAAAAGTGTGGGGTTTTTGGCTTTTCTTTGGGCTGTAAAAGAAAGATGAAATAGGAGGGTTTTGCTGTGGTCTAGTCGACAGAAACTTAAGGTTTAGAGAACTAGAGAGTCAGTGAAGAATGATGAAAAGGATAAGAGAATTGGCTAGAAGAAATCGGCACAGAAGAAAATATAGTTTTTGGGATTTCGGCTTTTTAAGGTAAATGGCTATGAAGGTTTTAGAAACGTCTGAAGAAAAAGATGGAGATGCACAGGTGGATAGAGAGATTCGACTATAGAGGAAGAGAAGAAAAAGAAAAAGTTGATGAAGAGAGGAGAAAAGAAAGAAGAGGAGAATGGTCAGGAAATGACACAATTTTCCTCTAATGCCGAATTTATTCTAGCACTTAACCTAGCCGAATTTTGCCCCCCTAAAGCACCCTTTGGCCGGCCAACTCTTGCTCCTCAAGAGTCCACCATTCGGCCAACACTACTCTCCCTAATCAGCTCCTAAATCCTCTCCCTTATCCCCTCCTTACTCAATCTCTTAAGCAATTTAAACTCCTCTTGACAGACTTTCACTTCAGCTCCATTACTTACCTTTTCTGTGCATAAAAATTAATATCACTAATTTGCTTACCTTGCGACTCGAACCTTAGTTCTCCTTGGTCATCCACACGCCACCTCTAAAGCCCCCAAAGTGACGTCACAAGCCAGCTTACCATAGGCTTCCCTGTGTTTTATTTTACCCAATTAATACTTAAAAGCCCAACCAACCAGAACCCCTTTTTCTTATGGAATTAAAATTAATTAAAACTACTGGGTTTTTAACCTAAGCTTGGGCCTTCTAGAGGCCCACTAACCTAAGTAAATCCACGCCAAGCAGACAGAACACCAAAAATTTAAAATTTGCCAACATTCACAGAATTCCCAAAAATTGGTGCGTTACAGTAATCCAGTAGGAGTAACAAGGGGCCTAGCTCTAACCAGCCCATCAGCCCTGACCTTTTTCTTAAGCCTCTGCACCAGACTCAAAGGCTCCGACTCCCTCTTGTTCCTACTCCTTTCACGATCTCTATTTTGGTGCTCAACACGCTTAACCTCTTCAGTGATCTTCGCATTCTCTACCAGGATAGAGAACTCTCACTCCTTCTGGGAGTTTTCAGTACCCTTAGATTATCCCTAAGGCCATCATCAAAAATGGACACATCTCTCATATTTAGACGCTACCATACCTCGTGCATAGTGGCTCAGTCTCAGAAATTCAGCCTCATACTCGGCCACTGATCGGTCTCCCTAAGTGAGGTTCAAAAACTCACGCCTACGAGCATCGATATAACTTGCTCTTATATACTTCCCTTGGAAGGTAGACTTAAAGAACTCCCAAGACAGACGATCGGGTTGTGTGCCTTCCTTAATAATCAACCACCACTGATAGGCCTCATTGCGAAGCAACGAGACTGCACCCTTCAATTTCTGCTCAGGGGTACAGTCTAAATCATCCATTATCCTCTCAGTAGCCTTAATCCAGTACTCAACCACATTAGGGGCGACTCTAGTGACACCTCTAAAAAGTTTAGCTCCATTAGATCAGAGTCATTTCGTAACTGCCCCTCGGACCCCAGATCCAGTGTTGGGCCCAACAACCCTCTCCAGTATCCTTAACATAGCATGGGACAATGTGTCGTCCCCAGCCATACGATCTTGAGACCCAGTCTCAATAGCAGATGATACCGGCGTCTCACTCGTATCCAGGTTCAGCATGCTGCCCAAAGAAGAGGACTTAGCTCGAGCCCCTCTACGGCCTCTAGTACCACATCCATAGATACCTCGTGCACTCATGTCTATTAAGATTTGTCTGTATTACGAATTTTATGAATTAGTTACAGTTTCAATATTTATTAACAGATGTTTTATGCAAAACAGTATCATAAATTTAGAGTTTTTTTCGCAAGTATAGTCTTTATCAGTTTCAGTTTCACTATAGTTTTAGTATAGACTAATTAGAGTGTTTTCTGAATAGACTATCTATAATATCATAACAGTTTGTCAGAATACTTACAGGATCGGCACCGAAGACTCAGTGTACCACATTCTCAGTCAATTCATTTCAAATCATTTAAAAATCAGTTCTTTAAAACCAAGTCTTAAAACCCAAAATCCAAAACTAAGTTTTGCAACCTGGCTTTGATACCACTAAATGTAACACCCTAAACCTAGCCTAGACGTTATGGCTAAATCTGGAGATGTCACATGGAATGGAATTTAAAATCGAAGTTATCAAGTTAAAACCGTTTCCATTTAGTAGCTTTTATTTATCTTTCGTCCATTTCAAAACTATTTCTTTATTAATTTGCTTCGTTTTTGAAAAATAACATATTCAATAGCGAAAGCTTTTAAAACCGTGATATTTAAGGAAAATCGTTCGCATTTAGAAAAATATTATATTTAATAAAATCAAGTTTTCGTTGCAGTTCTAAAGTTCATGGAAACAGTTAAAGTCCAAAATAAAGGCAAACAGTTCAAAAGTCCCAATTTACATAAAAAAAATACCCCAATAATAATAGGAATTAAAAACCTTAAATGGAATTGAAATCATTTCAATAGTCAAGTGGTTACCGTTGAGTCCTCCGCCGCACTGATCCTTCTCAGTTTAGGGGTTACCTGTGATATCTCGAATTAGGGCCTAATCGAAATAGTGGTTTCAGGACCACAAATCTGAGAGAGAAATAATTATTTTATGCTTATTTTGAGGTCTATGACATGATTGCATGATTGTGTGAAAATTTCGTGAAGAATTTCTATGCATAAAGTGATTAATTTGAAATTAGGGACTAAATTGAATAAGTTGCAAAACTTGCATTCAAGAAGTTTTTAGTATGAAATTGCTTTGTAATATTAATTAGGAGGTCTTAAATAGCAATTTAACCAATTTCTAAGTTTTGGATAAAAATTGGACATGGATGGAAATTTTGAAAGTTTAATGAAGGGTATTTTAGTCATTTGGTAATTAAAAGATTAAAAAAAGGAAAAAGATGGCAAAATATGTCCATCTTCTTCATTAGGATGAAATTTCAAGGGTTCTCCATAGCTAGGGTTTGTTTCAAGCTTCCAAGCTCCATAGTAAGTGATTCCAGGCCCCGTTTTCAATGTTCTTTACGTTTTTGGAGTCCCGGTAACTTGATTTAGCTTATTCTAGCAATAATTTAACCTAGGGTTTATATTTGGAAAAATACCCATAGGTTAAATATGTTTATTTTGATGTTTTATGGTAGAATATGAAGCTTGAAATTGTATTAAACAACTTTTGCTAAGAGATTTTACGTGAAAACGAGTAAAACGATAAAATCGATAAAAATACCTAATGTCCATAAATACATGATAGAGTGTGAATTTGATGTTGCTATAGAAGAAAAAAATGATCAGCATGTCATAAAACATAAGAAAATAGGATGAAGTTTAATTTCAGATATTTGGGGCAAAAGTGTAAATATGCAAAAGTTTAGGGGCAAAAATGTAATTTTGCAAAAGTTTGATCCAAGGACTGTTTTAAGAAATGTGAGTATTAAATAAGCTAAATTTGTTATTATAGATCAAGAGAAATGAGATTCAAGTCGTGATAGAGGGAAAAATAAAGTTTCCGAGGAATAGGCTTGATTTCTAACATATTGTACCGAGGTAAGTTCATATGTAAATATTGTAATATAACCATTATTTTAAATTATTTAATGCTATTTATACGATATTATGATTGTTATTATGCGATTCTATGCTTTGTGGTAATTGTTGGACAACATGCAAAAATTTTATGAATTGTGTGAAAAATGTGAAAGACTACTGAAGTATCGTCATTGGTATTCCAAGGAGAATGGTAAAGGAGTACGAACGAGGAAAGTCCCGTTGAACCTTAGGAATAGATTAGGATACTTGGGCATCCGAACTCGTTGAGTCGAGTCCGAGTTCACTTATGGATGCAAATGTCCGAACTCGTTGAGTTGAGTTCGAGTTCGTGAGATGTAACTAGGCATCCGAGCTCGTTGAGTTGAGTCCGAGTTCACTTATGGATGCGAACGCCAGAGCTCGTTGATTTGAGTCTGAGTTCGCTTATGGGCGGGTTACATGGTAGCTTGGCTACATATGTGACACTTATGTGCAAACTTTCCATGTATCCAAATTATATTCCGATGTGTTCAATGGGTAAAATTCTAGTAATATGGAAGAATACTCAAGATGCAAGTGACGTATTGGTAAGTGTTGTGGAATGAGCATTTTCGATAGGTATGTACTTAACCCTCGAGTTAAGACTTGATACGACAACAATAATTTCGTAAGATGATGAATGATGAATAAAAATGTGATATATGTTTTGGTGATATTATGCTAATGTTGGTTGGTATAGTTGCTTTGTTAAGTTATTTGTTATTTGTATATGGACTTAATAAGCATCTATGCTTACTCCCTCCTTTTCATTCTTTGTAGTTTTGACAAGTCAATTTGGAGATCGGGATGCTCGGAAGCATGCTCACACTATTACTGGACAATTACGGTATAATGACTTGTAATTTTTGGAAATATGGCATGTATAGCATTCCAATCATTTTGTGTGTATAATTTTACGATATGATCTATGGATGGAATGGAAATTTTTGAGAATGATTATTGGAATGGCTAATCAAGTGTATATATGATAACATGTATGCTTTATGTCTTAACTAAACCATGAAAATCCTTGGAAAGGTAAAATTGGCCACAAAACAGAATCAGTCAGCAGCAGTGATGTGAATTTAAGAAATCACTAAAAATAGTAGAAATGGAATTAAATGATGAATAAGTTGTGGAATAGAATCTTGAGGAGTCTATTTTCATATGGAAGAAACGAAACACGTAAATGAGTTATATTTTATGAGAGATTTATGTTTTGGTGGAATAGGGTCAGAGCGATCTCTAAATCCCCTGTTCTGAATTTAGAAATTCACCATAAATTTTGCAAAAATAATTAGGAGTTTTACCTTAAATTTATGAAATCCTTATTGAGTCTAGTTTTATGAGAAACAAACGGCATAGTCATTGAAACTCTGTACAAGGAGATATCTGATTCGTAATACACAGGGGTCAGAGTAGCCTAAACCTGAAATAGGGGAGACTTTAACTCATAAACTATACTAATTGGCCTAGCTAAAAATTCTAGAAAAACATTAGTAAGTAGATATATGAGTCTAGTTTCAGGAAAAAATTATGGAATTGGATTTCGAGTTTTGTAACTCGAGATATGATCTTTTTAGCGACTGTGACGCAGATGGATAATTTATTATGAGAATTGTTTGAACTTGTTTAAATGCTAAAATAAGTTTAGTAATGTCTCATACTCGACTCCGGCGATGCTCTCGGGTAAGGGGGCATTCCATTTGGTGGTATCAGAGTAGGTTTAGTCGGTTCTCAGACTAACATGGTGTAAGTACGGATTTTGCTATACATGCCATATTTATATATTATGATAGTGTGACGACTCCTGATTTTTTTTAAATGATTTTTTTTAGTAAATGGATCCTGATCCAACTGTGGCTGATGATGTAGAGGGCAATGCACCAGCTCCTGCTGAAGAGGCGGTGCCGACTGAAAGTCGACCTCCTACTGTTGGTCAAGGAGGAGGAGAAGGGGCTCGGGAAGCCTTTCTCCAGATGATGAATGCATGGTACACCGAGTTCGTTCGTATGAACTCGAATGCTCAACCTCCCCCACCTCCCCTGATTCTTCAACCTTTAACTCTGATGCCTCAATGTATGGATCTGATAAAATTTTATAGAACCCTAGTTGACAGAATTCGCAAACAAGGGGCCGAAGAATTCAGGGCAAATGTTGATGATGATGCTGAGAAAGCAGAATTTTGACTCGAGAATTCTATTCGGGTATTTGATGAGTTGTCTTGTACACTTGAAGAGTGCTTGAAATGTGCCATATCCTTGTTGAGAGATTCATCTTATTATTGGTGGAAGACATTGATTTTAGTGGTGCCGAAAGAGAAAGTGACTTGGGAAATTCTAGCTTGTTGGACCCGAATGCCAAAGATGTGGTAGAAGTCATTTTGGTCGATGTAGAATTAATGATAAATCCTATTACCGATGCGGTTCTCCAGATCATTTCATTGAAGATTGTCCGGAGATGAATGAGAAAGAAAAATTTCAGAGTACAAAACCTAATAGTGCAGTTTCGAGAGGAAGATCTTCGAGAAGAGTTGGGAATAAGGCAAGCAGCAAGAATGTAGTCAGAGATTCAGCGATTAAATCTGAAGCTAGAGCTCCGGCTAGAGCTTATGCCATAAGGGCGCGTGAAGATGCTTTGTCTCTCGACGTGATTACCGGTACTTTCTCTCTTTATGATATTAATGTTATTGCTTTGATCGACCCTGGTTCTAATGTTATTGCTTTGATCGACCCTGGTTCTACTCATTCGTATGTGTGCATGAAATTGGTGTCTAATATGAACATACCTGTTGAGTCTACGGAACTTATGGTTAAAGTGTCGGACCCATTAGGCAAATGTGTCATAGTTGATAAAGTATGCAAGAAATGTCCTTTGATGATTAGGGGTCATTATTTTCCGGCCGACTTGATGTTCTTGCCGTTTGATGAATTCGATGTCACTTTGGGTATGGATTGGTTAACATTGCATGATCCTATAGTGAATTGTAGACAAAAAGTTATTGAATTGAAATGTGAAAATTGTGAAATTTTATGGGTTGAAATCGATTTAATCCCGGAGGCATTGCCTAGTGTGATTACTTCGATGTCAGCTTAGAGATATTTGAAAAAGGGTTATGAAGCTTATTTGGCGTATGTGTTGAATACAAAAGAATCTGAGAAAAAAGTGGAATCAGTGCCGATTGTGTGTGAATTCGCGGATGTATTTCCAAAAGAGTTGCCGAGTTTGCCTCCTGTCAGAGAAGTAGAATTTGGTATTGAGTTGATACCGGGAACAACACCGATCTCAATTACTCTATATAGAATGACACCAACAGAGTTGAAAGAATTGAAGTCATAGTTGCAAGAGTTGACTGACAAAGGTTTTGTGAGACCGAGTTTTTCGCCTTGGGGTGCTCCCGTATTATTTATGAAAAAGAAGGATGGTTCTATGAGATTATGTGTGGACTATTGGCAGTTGAATAAGGTGACAGTCAAGAACAAGTATCCGTTGCCAAGAATTGATGATTTATTCGATCAGTTGAAAGGAGCAACATGGTTCTCAAAGATTGACTTGAGGTCTGGGTACTACCAGTTGCGAGTAAAAGAGTCAGATGTGCCTAAACCTGCTTTTAGAACAAGGTACAGCCATTATGAATTTTTAGTTATGCTATTTGGTTTGACAAATGCTCCTGCTATGTTTATGGATTTAATGAACCGCATATTTTGGCCATAATTGGACAAGTTTGTTGTGGTATTTATTGATGATATCTTGATCTATTCGAAGGATAAGACAAAGCATGCTGAGCACTTGAGAATAGTTTTGCAAACTTTGAGAGATAAACAGTTGTATGTCAAGTTTAGTAAAAGTGAGTTTTGGCTTCGAGAAGTCGAATTCTTGGATCATATTGTTTTAGGTGATGGTATACAGGTTGATCCCAGTAAAATTTCGGCTATTGTTGATTGGAAACCACCGAAGAATGTGACTGAAGTTAGAAGTTTCTTGGGTCTAGCTGGTTATTATCGACGATTTGTGAAAGGATTTTCTATGATTGCTAGTCCTATGATTGGATTGCTCCAAAAGGATGTTAAATTCGAGTGGACGGAAGAATGTCAACAGAGTTTTGAGAAATTAAAAAAGTTATGACTGAAGCACCAATGTTGGTACAACCTGAGTCAGGTAAAGAATTTATGGTGTATAGTGATGCCTCTTTAAACGGCTTGGGATGTGTACTTATGGAAGAGGGAAAGGTTGTGGCTTATGCTTCGAGGCAGTTAAAACCTCATGAAAGGAATTATCTGACTCATGATTTGGAACTGGCTGTTGTAGTGTTTGCTTTGAAGATTTGGCAACATTATTTGTATGGTGAAAAGTGCCGAATATATACCGACCACAAAAGTCTCAAGTACTTGATGTCACAAAAAGATTTGAATTTGAGACAACGGAGATGGTTAGAATTATTGAAAGATTACGAGCTTGTGGTTGATCATCATCCGGGGAAAGCGAATGTGGTTGCCGATGCCTTGTGTAGAAAGTTGTTATTTACTTTGAGAGCTATGAATACTCAGTTGATAGTATCTGATGATGGTTCGATTCTAGTAGAGTTGAGAGCAAGATCGATGTTTTTACAATAGAATTGTGAAGCTCAGAAAAATGATCAAGATTTGCAAGCCAAGAGAAAGCAATGTGAAACTGATACGGGATCAGATTTCAGAATCGGTTCTGATGGTTACTTGATGTTTAAAGATTGGATTTGTGTACCAAAGAATGATAAGTTTTCAGAAAATCTTGCACGAAGCACACAGTAGTTGTTTGTCAATGCATCCGGGCAGTACAAAAATGTACAATGATTTGAAGAAAATGTATTGGTGGAACGGAATGAAAAGAGATATTTCCGAGTTTGTATCGAAATGTATGATTTGTCAGCAAGTAAAAACGGAACATCAGGTGCCTTCGGGTCTACTTCAGCCTATCATGATTCCCGAATGGAAATGGGATCGAATCATGGTGGATTTTGTATTAGGATTGCCATTAACTCCGAAGAAGAAAGATGCCATCTGGGTAATAGTCGACAGATTGACTAAATAGGCTCATGTTATTCCGGTACGCACTGATTATTCTCTTGATAAGTTGGTTGAATTATATATCAGTGAGATTGTTAGACTTCACGGAGTACCATTGTCGATTATTTCGGATAGAGATCCGAGGTTTACTTCACGATTTTGGCAAAAATTGCAAGAAGCATTAGGTACGAAGTTAAATTTCAGCACTGCTTTCCATCCACAGACTGATGGACAATTAGAGAGAGTAATTCAGATTTTTGAAGACATGCTCAGATGTTGTATATTAGAATTTCAAGGTAGTTAGGAAAGGTACTTACCGCTGGTAGAATTTGCTTACAATAACAGTTATCAAACAAGTTTGAAAATGACACCTTATGAAGCATTGTATGGTCGCAAGTGTCGGACGCCACTATATTGGACTGAACTTAAAGAAAATCAAATCTACGGAGTTGATCTAATTAAGGAAACTGAAAAAAAAAGGTGAAAGTGATTCGAGATTGTTTGAAAGCTGCTTCGGACAGACAGAAATCCTATGCGGATTTGAAACGAAAAGAGATTGAGTTTCAAATTGGTGATAAAATGTTTTTAAAAGTGTCTCCGTGGAAGAAGGTTCTCAGATTCGGTCGGAAAGGTAAACTGAGTCCACGTTTCATTCGACCGTATGAGATAATTGAAAGAATTAGACCGGTAGCATATCGGTTAGCACTACCACCAGAATTAGAGAAGATTCATGATGTGTTCCATGTATCTATGTTACGTCGATATCGTTCAGATCCTTCACATGTGATTTCACCAATGGAAATCGAGTTGCAATCGAATATGACTTACAATGAAGACTCGATTAAAATTTTAGCTCGGAAAGTCAAACAACTAAGAAACAAAAGTATCGCACTCGTGAAAGTATTGTGGCAAAAACATGGGGTAGAAGAGGCTACATGGGAGCTCGAGGAAATTATGAGGAATCAATACCCACACCTATTTACTGGTAAGATTTTCGGGGACGAAAATCCCAAAAGGGGGGGAGAGTTGTGATATCCCGAATTAGGGCCTAATCGAAATAGTGGTTTTAGGACCAAAAATTCGAGAGAGAAATAATTTTTTATGATTGTTTTGAGGTCTATGATATGATTGCATGATTGTGTGAAAATTTCGTGAAAAAATTCTATGCATAAAGTGATTAATTTGAAATTAGGGACTAAATTGAATAAGTTGCAAAAATTGCATTCTAGAAGTTTTTAGTATGAAATTGCTTTGGAATATTAATTAGGAGGTCTTAAATAGCAATTTTACAAATTTCTAAGTTTTGGACAAAAATTGGACATGGATGGAAATTTTTAAAGTTTAGTAATAAAGGGTATTTTAGTCATTTGGTAATTAAAAGATTAAAAAAAGGAAAAAGATGACAAAATATGTCCATCTTCTTCATTAGGACGAAATTTCAAGGGTTCTCCATAGCTAGGGTTTGTTTCAAGCTTCCAAGCTCCATAATAAGTGATTCCAGGCCCCGTTTTTAATGTTTACGTTTTTGGAGTCTCGGTAACTTGATTTAGCTTATTCTAGCAATAATTTAACCTAGAGTTTATATTTGAAAAAATACCCATAGGTGAAATATGTTTATTTTAATGTTTTATGGTAGAATATGAAGCTTAAAATTGTGTTAAACAACTTTTGCTAAGCGATTTTACGTAAAAACGAGTAAAACGACAAAATCGGTAAAAATACCTAATGTTCATAAATACATGATAGAGTGTGAATTTGATGTTGCTATAGAAGGGAAAAATGATCAGCATGTCATAAAACATAAGAAAATAGGATGAAGTTTAATTTTCGAGCTTTGGGGCAAAAGTGTAAATATGTAAAGTTTAGGGGCAAAAATGTAATTTTCTAAAGTTTGAGCCAAGGACTGTTTTAATAAATGTGAGTATTAACTAAGCTAAATTTATTATTATAGATCAAGAGAAATGAGATTCAAGTCGTGATCGAGAGAAAAATAAAGTTTTCAGGGAATAGGCTTGATTTCTAACACATTGTACCGAGGTAAGTTCATATGTAAATGTTGTAAAATAACCGTTATTTTAAATCATTTAATGCTATTTATACGATATTATGATTGTTATTATTCGATTCTATGCTTTGTGGTAATTGTTGGACAACATGCAAAAATTTTATGAATTATGTGAAAAATGTGAAAGACTACCGAAGTATTGTCATTGGTATTCCAAGGAGAATGGTAAAGGAGTACGAACGAGGAAAGTCCCATTGAACCTTAGGAATATATTAGGATAATTGGGCATCCGAACTCGTTGATTCAAGTCTAAGTTCACTTATGGATGCAAATGTCCGAACTCGTTGAGTTGAGTCCGAGTTCGTGAGATGTAACTAGGCATCCGAGCTCATTGAGTTGAGTCCGAGTTCACTTATGGATGCGAACGCCCGATCCCGTTGAGTTGAGTCCGAGTTCACTTATGGGCGGGTTACATGGTAGCTTGGCTACATATGTGGCACTTACGTGCAAACTTTCCATGTATCCAAATTATATTCCGATGTGTTCAACGGGTAAAATTCTAGTAATATGGAAGAATACTCAAGATGCAAGTGATGTATTGGTAAGTGTTGTGGAATGGGCACTTTGGACAGGTATGTACTTAATCCTCGAGTTGATACTTGATACGACAATAATAATATAGTAGGATGATGAATGATGAATAGAAATGTGATATATGTTTTGGTGATATTATGCTAATGTTGGTTGGTATAGTCGCTTTGTTAAGTTATTTGTTATTTGCATATGGACTTACTAAGCATCTATGCTTACTCCCTCCTTTTCATTCTTTGTAGTTTTGATAAGTCAATTTGGAGATCGGGATGGTCGGAGGCACACTCACACTATCACTGGACAATTGCGGTATAATGACTTGTAATTTTTGAAAATATGACATGTATAGCATTCCAATCATTTTGTGTGTATAATCTTACGATATGAACCATGGATGGAATGAGAATTTTTGAGACTGATTAGCTATTGGAATGGCTGATCAAGTTTATATATGATAACATGTATGCTTTATGTCTTAACTAAACCATGAAAATCCTTGGAAAGGTAAAATTGGCCACAAAACAGAATCAGTCAGCAGCAGTGACGTGAATTTGAAAAATCACTAAAAATAGTTGAAATGAAATTAAATGATGAATAAGTTTTGGAATCGAATCTTGATAAGTCTATTTTCATATGGAAGAAACAAAACATGTAAATGAGTTATATTTTATGAGAGATTTAATTTTTGGTGGAATAGGGTCAAAGTGATCTCTGAATCCCCTGTTCTGACTTTATAAATTCACCATAAATTTTAAAAAAATAATTAGGAGTTTCATATTACATTTATAAAATCCTTATTGAGTCTAGTTTTATGAGAAATAAACAGTATAGTCATTGAAACTCTGTACAAGGAGATATCAGATTTGTAATACACAGGGGTTAGAGTAGCCGAACCCTAAAATAGGGGAGAATTTAACTAATAAACTGTACTAATTGGCCCAGAAAAAAATTCTAGAAAAAAATTTAGTAAGTAGATATATGAGTCTAATTTCAGGGAAAATTTACGGAATTGGATTTCGTGTTTTGTAACTCGAGATATGATTTTTTTAGCGACTTTGACGCAGATGGGCAGTTTACTATGAGAATTGTTTGAACTTGTTTAAATGCTAAAATAAGTTTAGTAATGTCTCATACTCGACTCCGGCGAAGGTCTCGGGTAAGGGGGCGTTACATTACCTGTACAGATAAACAAAAAGGGGTGAGTTTATGTAAACTGAGTGTGTAATCCCCACAGAAGACATTCATATAGTTAAACAATAGTTATCAGTCAAATACAGTTTGGGCCTAAGCTTATTACAGATTTAGATGTAGTTTAGGCCTTAGCCCATTCAAATACAATATGCATAACAGAAATCAGTATCCTACCCACCAGCCTCTACACACCATCTCCGACCATCCCTACACACCATATGGGGTTTAAAACTCCCACCCAGCCTTACACTCCAAATCGTACCAAATGCGACACTTATTAGTAATATTGCAGCTGAACTGCCAGATAATAGGCATGAAAGCCTTTTAGTACACTTTCTCCAATAATCAATTATCCCACCCCAATGCAGATGCAACTAAACATGCTCAATGCAGATATACATAAATACATGCTTACATGTTAATATTCAGTTATCAATCATACATATAGATTAGTAAACATACATAAATTTAACATGCTCAATACATACATTATATACTCAGATCACACGAGTTAGGGTTTAAGTAGCGCTTACCAACCCTATAGTAGGTTCACAGTCGACTTGGGCGACCCGTACAACCCTAGGAAACATTTTACCTAAATGGGCCCACATGCCCATTTGGTTTGCCCATGTGGCCCACATGCCCAGATTGGCCTTGGCCCGTGCGGATCACAAGGCCTGGCCCAGATATCACACGCCCCTGTGGTGTGTCCATATGGGCCCTCACGCCCAGTTTGGTTCAGCTCGTGTGGCCCACATGGCCACACTGCAGCCACTACATGGCTGTGTACTGCGCACGGCCATGTCTTCGTTGACCACACGGCGGTGTTGTTGCTCACGGCCTACCACATGGGCGACCATACGCCCGTGTGGCATCGACAATTTGCACTTTTGGCTTTCGTTGAATCCCATTTTCTATGTTGTTAGGTGCACACCTAGTATCTATTCGCTGCAAAAATGCTCACAAGACTACTAGGACCTTCGAACGAAATGACAATTTCACACTACTAAGGTGCCAGACAGCAGCCCCCGGCCCCTTGATCTTGTCCTGAACACAAAAAAAATTCTATTAACATATGATTCATTCAGTCAAAATAAGAATTGCACCACTAAACCTACCGGTATCGCACGAAAAGCACCGAACTAATGAAACGCAAAATTTTGGAAATAGATGGAAAGGCAAAACAAATTCGATGACAAGGAATAGAAAGAGAAATCAGTAGAGTGCAAGAGAACAAACAATTCACGTCAGACTTTTTGGGGAATTTTGAGAAGAGAAGAAATTTTGAAAAAAAAGAAAAGAAAATAGTTTAGATTAGATAACACCATAATCCCCCAGTTTCCTCTCTACTAATCCACTACTTAGAATTCTAACTGCACTGAAACATTTGCGTAGTTCCAATAAAAATAAATACCCCTGCATGCGCTGAGATTCAAACACACGACCTCCTCCAACAAACAGACTCCCTTATCACTCAAACCAGCAGGCTCATTTTGGTATGGTTTTACAACTAATTAAATATAAGCCCACTGAGCAAGTATAATGTGACATCCCTAATTTGACCCTAGTCGAGATGTGGTTTCGGGACCACAAAATCGAGTTATAAAATTTATTAAATATTAAAATTCATATCTACTATGTGTGATAGTGCATGTGTAAAATTTTGATGCTTAAATTCTTTTAGTTGAATGTGAATTTTAGTCAAAGGGCTTATGTGAGAAACATAAAAAAATGATGAATTAATTTGAAGACTAATTAGTGCATGATTCTCAAATGGGGACTTGCATGTCAAATACCCCATTTTGAGAAATAGTGGCCGGCCATAATGATTAGGGTGCATAGAAAATGAATTTAAGTAAGTATATTAATATTATATGGCCTTAATTTATAAAGAAAAGATAAATAAAATATTTTGGGGTGAAAAAAAAAATAAACAAAGTTTGGTTCATTCTTCTTCTTCATTGCCGTGGTAAAGAAAGAATAAGGAGAGTGAAGCTCAAATAATCGGCCATATGCATAGATCTAATTCTAAAGGTATGTAATCTGATTTTTGTCAAATTGATTATGAAATTTGGTTGTTAATGACATGTGGTATATAACCCATGATTTTAATTCTAGATTAAGTGATCATAGGGCATTCGACCATTTAAGAGAAATGTGGAAATTTTGTTTTAAAGCTCGTAATTCATGTTTAATTGCTGAATGGAGTTTTGAATTGGTAGAATTGAGTTTTAATTTTAAGAAATAAGTGATGTTTGTAAGGATTTTCAAAGTTCATGTAAAGCTTACCTTCGGTCATATTAAGGAACGGTAAATTGGTTGTAATATTATATATATTTTGATAGTATATTAGATGGTTTGAGATTTGAGCTAGTTACATGTGCTATTATGAAGATTTATGGATGTTTTAGAATCGGCCTAAGTGTTTTAGTCATTTATATATATATATATATATTGCCGAATGTATGCTTAAGGAATTGGTTAAGTACATTGTTGTTAAATGCTTGTTGTTTTTGTATAATTGTTGCCTAGCTACTAAATGAACTTAGGGTATTATGGATAAGTTTAAGAGTGGCATAATCGAAATGAAGTTTGCTTGTGCCGAATGTGATTTTAGTACATGAATTAGGAGTTAAATTTCATTTGGTAACTCATACCAAATTGGGAGATAGTATTAAACATTAGTATTATTTGTTAAATAATTGAAGTGAGCTTTGAATGGTTGTTTTGCTTATAATGGCGAATCTGAACTTTAAGTTTTGAATTACAATTGAAGCTTGTTAGTTAGTTGATGATGTCCTTTGATAGCCCTTTTGATATTCGGCCATTGTTAAGGAATTTTGAATTGGTTATAAATTTCTATGTTTTAATTAGCAGATTGAATTATTGAAGGTTGAGCTAATTATATATGTATACGTTTTATATGTACATTAATTTCTTAGTCTATGTTATTCGGCTATAATTGTCATGGTAGAATTTTTTTTTTTAATTTGTAAATTTGTTAATCATTAGCTCAAGAGCATCAAGGACAAAAGTCGAAAAAAGGGAAGGCAAAACTAAGCGAATATCCGTAGAATTATAGTCGTCGACAACTCTTAAGGTAAGTTTCTAGCATATAAGTTTAGTTATAATGAAGAATGATATGGAATACGGGTAAAGATGGGACTATGAATTGGAGTAATTACCTATAGTAAAATGATAAGGAATAAGTTACTTCTATGAGCCTTAGCCAATTGGTTATTAGAAAAGTGATATTTAAATTATGATTTGTATGTGATAATAAGAAGTACTTATATATGATGATATATTTTAAACTCAAATGGTAAGTTCTTAAGTGTTTGGACTTGGAAATTTAAGAGCAAATTGTAATAATCTGCTTAGGACAGCAGCAGTAGCGTGATTTTTGAAAATCACCATAAATTGTTGGAGTGGAATTAGAGACTGAATAAAATATGTAATCAAAGCTCAATGAGTCTAGTTTCTTATAAAATAAACAGTGCAAGCAAAGGAATTTCCTATAGAGAGATATTTAAATTTGTGTGTGACAGTGTCAGAATGAATCTGAAATCCCCTGTTCTGTTTTTAGAAAATCATTATAAATAGTAAAAAAAAATTGTTATAAGATAAATTTTATATTCTTAGACTCCTTAATGAGTATAGTTTCAAATGAAATAAACAAGAACATATTTTGAAATCTGTACAATGAGAAATTTGATTCGTAGTGAAGAGTGGTCAGTATAGTCAAACAGTGAAATAGGGGAAATTTTAAGAAAATTCTGGTTTTGATTGGCCAAACCAAAAATCCTGAAAATTTTATGGATAGAAGATATATGAGTCTATTTTCAGGGAAAATTTACAGCACTTCATTTGGAGTTTCGTAGCTCCGGTTACAAATAATTTAATGATTGTTGCTCAAGAAAACAACTTGTAGTGAATCTGTGATTTTGTTGTAAACATTGATGAAACTAATTGAGTTGCTTATAAGCTATTGCTGAATTGATGTACAAGATAAATATATAGGTGGTGAGGCCAAAATGGCTAAAATTTAAATGTGTGCAAGTTATCCGAATGGCTATTTTATAAACGTAAGCAATGTATATGTAATATGTGTTGATAGTTTTATAAATTGAAGGTGTAGTGACTTATATGTTGTTTAGCCGAATGGTTGTCATGAGAAGAATGTAAGTTATGTGTGTATTTTCTTATTTAGTTGGAAGTTTATTGAAAGGGATATATATATATATATATATATATAAATATGTATTAAAGTCGAATGATATTATGACATGAAGTTAAGGTACATGTTATATGCTTATATTCGAATGAGGTTAATGAATTACAATGGTGATAGTTTGTGTGAAATGTGGTAACATGTGATTAAATATTCATGGAATTTGGAAACTATCCAGGTTAAGACTCGCTGACTACGTGATGTGGCCTAATGGCTCTTGTGAAATGAGACTAGCTATATTGAGATACGAATAAGTTCGAATGAAGTGATACCTTATTAATGTGTTTCCGTGTTGGAAAAATCGAAGGTATGTGAATTGATGTGTATACAACTTTGTGAATTAACTATGATGATATATCCGAGCTTAAAGTCCCGCAGGCTTGGTACTGGTAACTGGATTCGGATTTTTTTTAAACCTAGCAGGCTATGGCTAAGTGCCTTGAATTATTTCAAACCGAAGACCATTTATATATCTTTAAGATAAAGATTTAATTAGTTTCATAAAAATTTACTAATTTGAGTTGTATTCGGCAGGATGTGCAAATACAAGGTATGGATTGCGTTTGATCATTTATGTATATATGATAAGGAATATGTTTGGTCCTTTATATACGTATACGAAACTTTAATACTTGTCATGATTTGATTATTTGAAATATTAATGTGAATATGAACTAAAGAACTAAGCTCCTAAATACATATATAAATTTATGTATGTGCACGAAATGAGTGCATATGATTAAGTGGTTAAAGGTATTGAAAGATTGAATAGGTAATTGGTAACTATGGAAACGGTAAGTGTACAAAGGTTAAGTATATGGTAAGTGATACTTACTTGCTATGTGAACTCGATTTCGTTTGTATTACAAATGTACTTGGGGAATCACTTATGAGATGGTTATAAGTAATATTCAACGAGTATTGACTCTATCAAATTGTTTATGTAAGATGAAAACATGAATATGTGCTTCCAAATATGGAAACCGAATGTGATTATAGTGTTATGTTTTAGTTCGACTGATTAAACTAAAAGTAGCATTGATGTTTTTAAATGCGAAGGGGTATATACTCCTAAATTTGGATGAAATAGATGAATTACATGTGCATACATAGGGTTTAATCTATTTGACCGAATGGTGATATATCTTGACATTTCAAAACGTGATTTTGTGTAAGGCCTAATCTTAAGCGACTTAGTAATAGATCAACAATTACGGATGTTCAGCACATTAAGTTGGCCAGGTATGTATTATGTACTTGTGTAGGCTTATTAAGCCCATCGAGACTTCACTTGGATTTTGTGTAAGTTATAAATGTATTTAATCCAGCAAAGTTAATTGTTTTACTTAAGACTTACTAAGCCTTGAAAGCTTACTCTATTGTTACGTTTCTCTGTTTTATAGATTATCAAATTTGGCCTTTGCTCGGGGATCGTCAACAACTCGTCATACTATCACTATCCACTGTTTGGTACTGCTATGTTTTGGATTATTTTATGGCATGTATAGAATAGACTAGTGGCGGAATAATATTCTGGTTAGTGTATATAAGCCATGCGAAAATGGCATCTTTTGAATGTGTACTTATAGAAGTTTAATTTTATCCCTGGCTGTATTTAGCATTTATTTAAATGAATGATCTTTATTTCAAGAAAAAGTTTAAAATTTTACTGTTCTAACATGAGTTACAAGTCTGGTAATACCCCTTTCCTATTCCGACAACGGTTACAGGATAGGGGTGTTACATATAAGGCTTAAGTCAGAAAAATACCAAAATTTGCCAAAGATAGGGCTTGATCTTGGGACCTCTCACACACACCCAGAACGCTTAACCACTAAAGCAGATACGGATTTGTGTCACATTTTAACAGAAGCAAAAATAAAGTTTTTAGGGCGTTACAATGTAGGTGGCAATAATTCAGCAAAAATTGAAGCCGTAGAGACTTTTAAATTATTATCATTAAGAATTAGATTTTATTAGAATTTGAATGGAACTTTTTTTTTGTACTGTCTATTAGGTGAAATTTGATTTCAATCTAGCACTAGACAAATTTAGTTTTTCTTATTAATTTGGAAATGAAATTTTTTTTCATAATTCAAATTTGGTTGGTTCTAGTTCTTTATAAAGTTATGATAATTTAAATTTACTCTATACCATTGCTTCATTTAATGAATCCTTCCATTATGTGGTAGGTAAGAAACACATATTAACCATTGAGAATTTAATTTTTTGTGGCACAAGGAATGAGGTTGTCTTTCAAAGGAGAATTAAGAACTTGTGTTCAATAGTATTCTTGATTCTTTTGATTTTTTCTAGATATTCTGAAAAATATAAGGGTTCTAAATTTTATGATCTACTACTAAGGTAACTTTTAAGAAGGGTAATGCTCATTCTTTGAGGATGTTGAATTTTTCGGGGGTAAGAATTGAGGATACTGTCTTTGAAAAAGATTTTGATATTCCTAAACATATTCTTTTAAGTGCTATTGACAATGATCAAGTACATACCATTACACATGATATTGTTTAAGTAGTAACTTTGGATCCAGACAATGCCGTTGAGCCTCTTTATTGAAAAAATTCGGTTTGAAAATGGTTTTCTTGCACAGTAGGAAAATAAGAAATTTGAAAACCGATGTGGTTTGTAATATTTATAGCAATAAACCAATTACTGAATTCGCACAGATGTTTTCAGCTAGATGGATCCTTATGGTTCTTGACTTTCAATCAAATGACCTTCGTCGCTATTATTGTACCACGAAATACTTCGAGTGTAGGCTCAAACTATTCGAATCAAACACAAAATCATAAATAATTTTCTTTTTTTTTTTAATGTGAAAACAAAAATATATTTTCAAATAGAAATCGACATAATTGTTATTCCAAAAAATAGATTTAATATTTAGAGAATAAACTCTTTCTATTTTTAGGCAGAGTAACAATATCTTAAAGTTGTATTTTTAGCCCTATCGGTGCCATTTATTTCTATGGAGATGAAGTAGAACCTTTGTTGAATTGTAGAAATTTATTTCAACTAGAAAAACGAACTCATAGTCTAACTAGAAGTATAGGGGGTGACAACCCACATCAGGTCAATTATAAGTACTTCATGGACTTTTAACCAAATACTTTATAATTTGATCCAACCCGATATTTATTTTTCTATTTCTCAAAATAAATATTTCAATTAATTTCCAATTAAATAATCTTCTCAACCTAATTCTAATTCCTTTAAAATCATGACAACTTTATTACCGCCTCTAGACGTACTAATGTCCGGAGTGTGAATATATAGAATTACGAGGTGGTATCCACAAGTATATAAGTCTAGTTGTAATATCGTTTTACAACGGAGTGGATGAATACTCCGAAGATCATACCCAATGGAGGCAAAGGTTAGATTAATTTTAACCTACACATTAGAAGATCTAATTAATACTTTAATCAAGTTATAGTACGGAAACGTAAATAGAAGGTTTTAGGGATTTTTATAATACTAAGAATAAAACAAAATAACATAAAAGAAAACAAAATTTCAAGAGATAGAAAAAGTAGAAGGAATCAAATCTGGTGATGGGTTATTAGCTTGGCTTAGCAATCCCAATCGACTATCATTTCGAGTTCCTCGTCAATCAACTAGTCGCTACCCTAGCAGGATTGTAACACCCCTAACCTGTATTCGTCGCTAGAATAGAGTTACGGAGCATTACTGAAATTTACAGAACAGTTAAAAATATTTCATGTCATTTACTATTCATATCCGAAAATAATCATACCATCCCTCAAATGGACCTTCGAGGCCCAATTTAAGCTTTAGAAACAAGTCGAGAATAAACCAAAATCTCAGAGAATTTTTCGCAAAATTTTAAATTTTTTCTTATATATAGGGGTCACACGCCCTTTTGGATAGGCTGTGTGGCTTACACGGCTAGATAACTTGCCCATGTCTCAGGCCGTGTGGGCATTCAATGTGAGGTACACGGTCATGTCCTAGCCCGTGTCCTTACCTGTGTAACTCCTTGACTTGTGCCACACAACCTACCACGTGCCCGTGTGTTACGCCATCTGGTCAATTTAATTTTCACAAATTAGGTGTAGGTTACACACAGCTAAGACACACGCTCGTGTTCTGGGCCGTGTAGCACACACGGCAGAGACACACCCCTGTGTCTCCTCCTGTGTGCCCAGTTCTGAGCATTCTGTTTCTCAATTTTAGGATGCAGGGGACACACGGCCAAACCAGAAGCCCATATGCCAGGCCGTGTGTCATACACGTCGAGACACACGCCCGTGTGTCTTCCCGTGTGGACAAAATAAAACCATTTTTCTAGCTTTATTTCTCACCCAAATTTGCCATGAAACTACAACCACACTTGCACATATATAACAATCTATTAAATACATATTATTCAGGACAATTGAAAGTATTATGTGTGATATATTATCACTTGTGTTCATGTGTTCCTAAACTTACCTCAAATCCAATTAAGTTTAATTTACAAGTTATATCAATGATTCCAACTCAACTTCATTTATCATTTATTTTAAATTTCATCTACTATTTAACCATTTCAAAACTCATCAAACATATTATAGTCTTATAAAAACATACCAAAATATACCACTTTAGCCATTTCAAATGGCTAGATTTATAACCAACCATTACATGTCTTCTTTGTTACCAATAGCTTATACATGGCATTATACTAGAGTAAGTTTACTATTTATACCATAATGAATTGGAGATAGTGTGATGATGCTCCGGCCGGTTTCCAACCTTTACGAGGTTTTGAGCACTATAAAATAGAGAAAATAAAACCTAGTAAGCATTTAATGCTTCGTAAGTTCGTACAACAAGAATTAAACTTACCGATTACATTCATTCAAATAAGCATACAATAACATGATTCCAAACAATTTACCAAATTTATGTAATCACATACACTCAAACAAGTATGTTAGTCACATAATTCACATGTACATTAAATAGTATAGATGAGCTCATCATGTTACAATTTTTCAGAAATTTCAGTAACATTCAAGATATAATTCATTTAATCTCATAGATTCTCATTTCAGAAATTTATCCATTGAATCATTGAAATTTCGATGGATACTCAGGTAGTACACACAAGGTGTACAAAACTATAAACCGTCAACTCATAACCAGGGGTACCCATTAGGGCACTTAATCAGGGAGCACACTCTCGACTCACATATCAAGATGCTCAGATGAGCTATGTAACAGGACACTTATCTGGGCTAAACAGGAAAATCATAAGAGTTTTATTCAAAGAGCTCATAGAGCTTAATAGGTAACTCTGAAAAGTTATTATCAAAGAGCATTAGATAAGGTAACAGGGAGTTCAAGCGAGTCATGTCAGAAAGCCCATAAGAGCTTATATCAGGATGCTCACATGGAGCTACATTTGTGTCCACATTATATGCTAGATTACAACCGATCGAATCATGTAACAAGACACTCACATAGAGTTGCGGTAGTGTACAACACATGCAAGATCACTACTGATCAGAATGCTCGCACGAACTATTTAACAGGTGCTCGAGAGGGCTATAACAGATTGCTCATCCCAGCTACTTTCTCTCTGCAACATATGCAGGACCACATTCAATAAGGGAAATCACATATATCCATCAAATTTCTTAATTCAATCGGAACTTGTCATTTATTCAAGCAATATCGAGCATATAATTTTTTTCATACTTTACTTTAAGCATTTATATAATTCACCTAAATACAACATTCATTTTCAAACATATTAACATGCAAAATTAAGTTACACGAACTTACCTCGATACTTGTTCGTATACGAAATCTACTAATTCGAAACTTTTTCTTTTCCTCGATCTGGCTTCAAACTTGAGTTGTCTGGATCTATATAAATGAATTTAAACATAAATTTAATCCATTTCGTACTCAACTGGATTCAATTTACACCCTGGCAAAATTACCATTTTTCCCCTAAACTTTCCATAAGTTCCAATTTTGTCCCTAGGCTTGGAAAATGAAATTCATGCAACTTAATCCTTATTCCAAGCCTAACTAAAATTTTCATATAACATTTACAGCACTTGTATTTCACAAAATTCAGAATTTTTCCATAGGTTTTACCACTTTTCAATTTAGTCCTTAAATAATGATTTCATCAAATTCCCTTTGTAAAAGTTGTTTATCTATCAACAACCTTTCATTTTCTACCATAAATTTCAAAATTTTAGCATACTCATCAATGGAAAAGCTTTGATACTTTGATATCTTTTCAAATTAATCCCCAAAATAGATAGACTAAGCTATCCTGCTCTCAAAAATATAAAAATTACTAAAAACGGGACAAGAAAACATACTTAATTACGCTTGATTACTTTCATTTCTCTCTCTTGGGGTTTCCATGGAATTTTTTGGGGATGAAGATGATACAAAATGATATTAATTCTATTTAATTATTTATCATCCATTAATTTTTTCCACTTTTCTATTTAGTCCTTACCTTTTTCTATCTTTTCTAATTTTCCATGGATAATTCACTGAAAATGGGCTGTTACAACTCTCTCCCTTAAGAATTTTTGTCCTAAAAAATCTTACCAGTAAAGAGATTTGGATATTTCTTCCTCATGGTATCCTCTGGTTCATAAGTAGCTTCTTCTATTTCATGTTGTTGCCAGAGAACTTTCACTAAAGCTACCTTTTTTTTTCATAACTCTTTTCTCTCACGTGCCAAAATTTTAACCGGTTCCTTACTGTAAGTCATATCAGGCTGAATTTCAACTTCTGTCAGAGAAATTACATGTGAAGGATCTGATCAATACCGTCATAACATGGAGACATGGAAAACATTATGAATTCTGTCAAGTTCTAGTGTTAATGCCAACTGATAAGCAACAAGTCCAATTCTTTAAATAATCTCATATGGTCTGATGAACAATGGACTCAGTTTTCCTTTACGGCCGAATCGGAGAACTTTCTTCCAAAGTGATACTTTCAAGAATACCTTGTCGCTGACCTGAAATTCTATTTCTTTTTGTTTAAGATCGGCATAAGACTTTTGACGATCAGAGGCTGCTATTAAACTGTCCTGAATCACCTTTACCTTTTCTTATGTTTCACAGATCAAGTCAACTCCGTGTATGTTTTTCTCACTAAGCTCCATCCAATACAATGGAGTTCTACATTTTCGGCATACAAAGCCTCATACGGTACCATTTTAATGCTGGACTAATAATTGTTACTATAGGGAAATTCAACTAAAGGCAGATACTTTACCCAGTTACCTTCAAATTCTAGTACACAACACTGAAACCTATCTTCCAAAATCTGTATAACACGTTTTTATTTTCCATAAGTCTGAGGATGGAATACGGTACTGAAATGTAACTGTGTACCCAAGGCTTATTGTAGTTTATTCCAGAATCGGGATGTAAATTGAGGATCTCTATCAGATATAGTGGAAATAGGCACTCCATGCAATCTAACAGTCTCAAAAACATATAATTCAGCCAATCTATCCAAAGAAAAATCCATATGTACCAGAATAAAGTGTGCAGACTGTGTCAGTCGGTCAACGATTACCCAAATGACATCTTTCTTCTTCGAAGACAAGGGTAACCCTGATACAAAATCCATGGTAATTCTTTTCGATTTCCATTCCGTTATTGTAACTGGCTGTAATAATCCCGAAGGCACCTAATGTTCAGCTTTTACTTGCTAACATATCAAACATTTAAATACAAATTCAGAAATATCTTGTTTCATTCCCGACCTCCGGTACATCTTTTTCAGATCATTGTACATTTTATTACTACCAAGATGAATAGACATGTTACCATTATGAGCTTCATGTAAAATCTTCTGTACCAATTCTTAGTTCTTTGGTATACATATTCTGCCTCTGAATAACAAACAGCTATCAGAACCAATCTAAAATTCTGAATCAGAATTCAACTCACACTGAACCCATTTAGCTCGTAGTTCATTATCATTTTTCTGAGCTTAGAAATTTGCTCCAAAAACGTCGATCTAGCTTTTAACTCAGGTATAATTGAACCATCATCAAATAACGACAATCGGGTATTAATTACTCACAAAGCAAACAGAGATTTTCTGCTTAGAGCATCTGCAACCATATTGGCTTTTCTTGGATGGTAATCAATAACCAAATCATAATCTTTCAATAATTCAAGCCACCTGTGTTGTCTTAAGTTCAAGTCTTTCTGCGACATCAAATAATTCAAACTTTTATGATCAGTGAATACGTGACATTTTTCACCAAATAAGTAATGCCGCCAGATTTTCAACGCAAACATAATTATTGCCAATTCAAGATCATGTATCGAGTAATTTCTTTCATGTGGTTTTAATTGTCTTGAAGCATAGGCTATTACTTTACCTTTTTGCATCAATACACAGCCTAAACCATTTAATGACACATCACTGTAAATTATAAATTCTTTACCTGATTCAGGTTGAACTAACACTGGTGCTTTTATCAATAAGGCTTTCGACCTATCAAAACTCTGCTGACATTTATCAGAACACTCAAATTTCACATCTTTCTGTAACAATCGAGTCATCAGAGAAGCTATTGTTGAGAATCCTTTAACAAATCTCTAATAATATCCAGCCAATCTCAGAAAACTTCTGACTTTAGACACGTTCTTTGGTGGCTTCCAATTAACAATGGTTGAAATTTTGTTTGGATTCGCTCGGATACCTTCTACAAATACTATATGTCCAAGGAAGCAAACTTCCCATAGCCAAAATTCACATTTACTAAATTTGGCATAGAATTGCTTTTCACGTAAAGTTTACAACACTATTCTCAAATATTCAGTATGTTCATTTTCATCTCAGGAATATACCAAAATATCATCAATAAATACCACTACAAACCTATCTAGATATGGTCTGAAAATTCTGTTCATCAAATCCATGAATACTGTAGGTACATTCGTCAACCCAAACGGCATCACAAGAAACTCATAGTGCCCAACCTGGTTCCAAAAGTTGCCTTTGGCACATCTGAATTGTAACACCCCTAACCCGAATCCGATCGTCGAATTAAGGCTAAGAGGTATTACCGAACTAAACATTTAATTATCTCATTCACATTATAAATAAACATAAACAGAGATCGAGCTGAAATACATACTGATATTTAAGTTATACGCCATTTTCGTATGGCCAAAAAAATTTACAATTTCAAAACATCGTTATCAACAGCCTAACCTATACATGCCATATCGAGTCCAAAATATAACTGTACCAAAAAGATCGATAGTGTGATGAATCACTTGATCCCCCCGAGTCGGTGGCCAAAATCAACAATCTATAAAACAGGGAAATAAAGAACAGAGTAAGCTTTCAAAGCTTAGTAAGTTTTAAACATCACAAACAATTAAAGACTTATCGAAAATCGAAACATTCATTTAAACAGACTTATTCTCAATTCAAATTGCTTCATGGCCGAATACACATAAACATATACATAGATTTCTCAGCATATATTTTTCTTCTACTTAAAGTTCATACGATGCATTTAACTCAAATAATCTCATATATTAACAACATTTGACCGAATAGGTCATTGTTTTACTCGCAGATATAGCAATCATTCACACTTAAGTATCATTCTTTAATACTAATAATTCACAATTTCATTAACTGAATGTACATGAGTACATAAAGTAATTTTAACATATAATTCATATACAAATATACCATGACTGATTAAATCTTTCTCATATTCGCAAATATAACTATCAATCATATTTATATATATATTCTTCTTTGATGCTAATGATTCACTTCGAAATCAATTCACCGATGAGTAATTAATACGTACCTGAACATCTTAAATGTATAGTACTTACTCGACGATGGTTTACTGCGAACATTCAATATCGTAATCTTACTTAACTTACTGGCATTAAGCCTGTCAGGTCTTAGGACTTGAAACCAATTACCAGCACAAGCTTGCGGGAATTTAAACCCGGTATAATACCAGCTCGAAGCCTGCGGGACTTTTGCCTGGACATATTTCCAGCACGTAGCCTGCGGACCTTAAGTCTGGTTATAATTCCAGCACATAGCCTGTGGACCTTAAGTCTGGATATACATCACTAAATGTCACGCATACTTATTCGCAAGAAAATTCAATTCACATAACATCTCACAATCACAGTTCATTTATTCGAATAGTAGCATAACATGGGCACCATTTATATAACTTTTGGCTCAATAACGTACATAAGAATATATGTCCATTTTACTTTCCAAGCTTAACTTCTAATGTCTATTCGGCTTTAAGCCTTAAACATAAATTATTTGTCACTCAACTATATTCAAATAGAATCAATAGATTGCAGTACAGTTATCATACACATATCAAGACATTATCAATTACGTACTAAATGTGACTATTCAAAACTTACCTCGGATATACTTGAACGGTTGCAGAAAGGCTACTCAATTACTTTCTCTTTTCCCCTATCCAACTTCGACCCTTTTTGCTCTTGAGCTTAATTTAAAACAAATAGATTTATTTAATTACTTAACCAAGATCATTTACTATTTAATCACTTATCAAACAGGCAATTTAATTTAATACATGTATATCATATAGTTAAGGTACAAATGACCTTAATAACTAGTTTTTTAAACACCATATATATATTCCCTACTCATGCACAACCGAACACATTACTAGGCATTATCAAGTTTATAGTTATAAGCATGTATACGTTAAGACAAATTATATATTTAATAAATTCTACAGGTATGGTTATTTATATTTTAATTGCCAAATCACAAGTTGATCAAAACCATTTCAATTGACTTCATTTATAACAAACAAATCAATATGGTCACCTATGCCAAACAATGACCGAACCATTTAATCATGCTCATAGCCGATCCTATCTTGCTCTAATCAAGGTCATAACCCACTTTAAAATTTCTAGCCTTTCATGCAATCATCTCTAATGTTAATTAAGTAATGCCGAATGTCACCAACTAAATGGCATACACACACTCACATGCATAAAAGTTATCCACACCTCCTATAGCTCATTCGGCATTTACAATTTAACCTTACTCAAGCTTCATATAAATTTTTCTTGACCGGATATAAAATGAATTTAAAATCCAATCGATCAAACTTTAACATGTTCATAGCTCTTTTAACAAAATTTCATTCATGTTTCTATCACCACATAATTATGAACTATTTAAAAACTTTCATATTACACCATTTCAATTTATGGCAATATGCCGAATGTACAAACTTAAGTAAAACTCAAAATTTAACCAACTCAAAATTTAACCTTCTTCACTTCAATTAACCACTACTTATTCTTCAAAACATCGAATACAATATGAATAACACCTAAACATTTAAATCTAAATTTGCTAGCACATAGGGCCTTTGGCCGAATGTCAATCTTCCAAAATAACAAAAATTTAAACCATGAAATAGGTAGAATTCAAACTAACCATTCAAATTATGCATGAATTTCCAAGAGTAGCATTACACATACCTTATTCTAGCAATTTCCTTAGCCGAAAATTTTAACAAAAATTTTCTTCTTTCTCTTTTCTAGCTACGGCAATGGAGGAACAAGGATGAACCAACTTTGGTTTCTCCTCCCACTAACACATATTTTATTTCCCTTATTCTTTTATTCATCTTTAATTCATTTAATTCATTATGAATTTAATATTGCAAGAAAACATAACTTAGTGGAAATGATCTTGTCATGGTTGGCCACTCAAAGTATTTTGGGCAAATTGACATGCAAGTCCACATTGTTTTTTTATTTGCATGCATTTGTTGGTCACCATAAATTTACCCATTATACTTCTCATGTTTCACACTCAAGTCCTATTTGGAAAATTCACATCAAATGACTATATCAAAACATCAAAAAAATTTCACACATGATTTAAACACATATAATAGACATAGAAATGAGCATTTTGTAATATCTCGAATTAGGGCCTAATTGGAATAGTGGTTTCGTGACCACAAATCCGAGATAGAAATAATTATTTTATAATTATTTTGAGGTTTATGATATGATTGCATGATTGTGTGAAAATTTTGTGAAGAAATTCTATGCATAACGAGTTTAATTTAAAGTTAGGGACTAAATCGAATAAGTTGCAAAACTTGCATTCTAGAAGTTCTTAGTATGAAATTGCTTTGAAATATTAATTAGGAGGTCTTCAATAGCAATTTGACCAGTTTCTAAAATTTTGGACAAAAATGGGCTTGTACATGAAAATTTTCAAAGAAAGGTATTAAGGGCATTTTGGTCATTTGGATATTAAATGAAATAAAATGGGAAAAATAACACAAAATAGTCATCTTCCTCATTTAGTTGCTGCCAAAATTCACTCTCACCATGGCTAGGGTTTTTCAAGCTTCCAAGCTCGATTAGCAAGGAAAACTGAAATTCGGGCTAAAATGGGAAAATACCAAGTTGTGGACGAAATGGTAAAAGTAGCCATTTTCGCATACGAGGTAAGTTCATATGTAAATATTGGTAACATAGTTATTATTTTAAATGTTTTTATGTTATTTAAATGATATGATAATTATTATGAAATATTATACTCGTGATAATTGTTTGATAATATGTCAAACTATGTGATATACTTGGAAAATGTGAAATACTACCGAGTATCGGTATCGGTATTCCGTAGAAGATGGTTGAGACACATGATTGGGAAAAAGGTCCCGTTGAACCTTAGGAATGGATTAGGATACAAGTGACATGTCACTGGGATATTTGGGCATCCGAACTCGTTGAGTTGAGTCCGAGTTCACTTATGGATGCAAATGTCCGAACTCGTTGAGTTGAGTCCGAGTTCGTGAGATGTAACTAGGCATCCGAGCTCGTTGAGTTGAGTCTGAGTTCACTTATGGATGCGAACGCCCGAGCTCGTTGAGTTGAGTCCGAGTTCGCTTATGGGCGGGTTACATAGTAGCTTGGCTACATATGTGGCACTTATGTGCAAACTTTCCATGTATCCGAATTATATTCCGATGTGTTCAACGGGTAAAGTTCTACTCAAATGGAGGAATACTCAAGATGAAAGGGACGTATTGGTAAATGTTGTGAAATGGATACTTTGAACAGGTATGTACTTAACCCTCGAGTTGAAAAATCGATATAACAACAATATGGTGAGATGATAAATGAAAATATGATATGAATGTCTTGGTGATGATTATGCAAATGATGTTTTATGTTTGCTTATATGGTTATGTTACTTGCTATTTGCATTTGAACTTACTAAGCATTTATGCTTACTCCCTCCTTTTCATTCCTTGTAGTGTTGACAAGCCAGCTCGGAAATCGGGAACGGTCGGAGGCACGCTCACACTATCCGTATACCATCTTGGCATAATGGCTTGTATATTTTGATGGTCTTATGATATGGTTATTGAGTAGTATAAAAATTCTTGGTAATGATTAGCCATTAGAATGGCTAATTATGATCATATTTGGTGTTATGTATGTCAAATTGCTAGTTAATCCATGGAAACCATGAAATAGGTAAAATTTACCATAAAATAGATTCGCATAGCGAGAGTGACGTGAATTTGAAAAATTATTAAAAATAGTAGAGATATAATTAGATAATGAATAAAATATGGAATTGAAGAATTATGAGTCTATTTTCATATGGAAGAAACGAAATAGGTATATGAGTTATATTTTATGAGATGTTTAAATTTTTGTGAAACAGGGCCAGAGCGATTTCTGGATCCCCTGTTCTGACTTTGGAAATTCACCATAAATTGTACAAAAATAATTAGAAGTCATAATTTATATGTACAGATTTCTTATTGAGTCTAGTTTTATGAGGAACAAATGGCATAGTCATTTAAATTCTGTACAGGGAGATATCTGATTCGTAATAAACAGGGGTCAGAGTAGTCAAACCCTGAAACAGGGGAAACTTTAACTAATAAACTGTACTAATTGGCCTAGACAAAAATTCTAGAAATTTTTTTTGACTCGATTTTGTGGTCCCGAAACCACTTCCCGACTAGGGTCAAAATAGGGCTATCACAACTCTCCCCCACATAAGAAATTTTCGTCCCCGAAAATCTTACCAGTGAATAAGTTAGGATATCGTTCTTTCATAGAGTCCTCAAGCTCCCAAGTAGCTTCTTCCACCCCGTGCTTAACCCATAATACTTTCACTAACGAAATTCTTTTATTCCGTAACTCCCTTACCTCACGAGTCAATATACGAACTAGTTCTTCTTCGTAACTCAAATCAGATCGAATCTCAACCTCTGATGGACTAATTACATGCGATGGATCGGATCTATAATGTCGAAGCATCGAAACATGAAAAACATTGTGAATCTTTTCAAGTTCAGGGGGCAAAATCAATCTGTATGCTACCGGTCCAACTCGTTCAGATATTTCATACGGGCCGATGAACCTCGGACTCAATTTGCCCTTACGGCCAAATCCGAGCACCTTTTTTCAAGGTGAAACTTTAAGAAATACCTTGTCTCTGACCTGATACTCAATGTCTTTTCGTTTTAAATCCGCATACGGCTTCTGACGATCTGAAGCTGCTTTCAGACTTTCACAGATCACTTTTACTTTTTGTTCAGCATCTTTAATCAAATCAACCCCAAATATTTTACTTTCACTGAGCTCGGTCCAAAACAACAGTGTACGGCATTTACAACCGTGCAAAGCCTCGTAAGGTGCCATCTTAATGCTTGATTGAAAACTATTGTTGTAAGTGAATTCAATCAAAGGCAAATACCGTTCCCATGAACCACTAAACTCAAGGATGCAACATCTCAACATATCCTCGAGTATCTGAATTACTCGTTCTGATTGACCGTCCGTCTAAGGATGAAACGCGGTGCTAAAATGTAGTTTGGTACCCAAAGAATCTTGTAATTTCTTCCAAAACCTTGATGTAAATCTTGGGTCTCTATCTGACACAATTGAAACAAGTACCCATGTAATCTGATAATCTGAGAGACATACAACTCGGCTAACTTATCAAGTGAGAAATCCGTACGTACGGGAATGAAATGAGCTGATTTAGTCAATCTATCCAAAACAACCCATATCGCATCTTTCTTGCTCGGTGACAAAGGTAACGCAGAGACAAAATCCATCGTAACTTGATCCCACTTCCACTCGGGTATCGTGATCGGTTGAAGTAACCCTGAAGGCACTTGATGTTTTGATTTCACTTGTTGACAAATTATACACTTCGTACAAAGTCAAATTATCACGTTTCATACCATGCCACCAATACTGACGTTTTAGATCATTGTACATTTTCGTGCTACCAGGATGGACCGACATTCGGCTATTATGAGCTTCGCTCAAAATCATCGAAATAAGTTCTGAATTTCTTGGAACACACAATCGACTTCTGAACCTCAAACAATCATTGTCGTCAATTTGAAACTCTGAATCCATATTCGAAACACATTCAGCTCGTTTAGCAACCAATTCATCATCAACTTTCTGAGTTTCACATATTTGATGAATCAATAACGGTTTGGCTTTTAATTCTGCTACAAACACATTATCAGATGAAACGGACAAGTGTACATTCATCACTCGCAAAGCAAACAGTGACTTGTGACTTAAAGCATCGGCAACCACGTTAGCCTTTCCCGGGTGATAGTCAATGACAAGCTCGTAATCTTTCAACAATTCAAGCCAACGTCTTTGTCTCAGATTCAAATCTCTTTGAGTCATCAAATATTTGAGGCTTTTGTGATCCGAATACACATGACACCTCTCTCCAAACAAGTAGTGTCGCCATATTTTCAAAGCAAATACGATGGCAGCTAATTCGAGATCATGGGTCGAATAGTTTTTCTCATGTGGCTTCAATTGCCTCGAAGCGTAAGCTACAACTCGACCTTCTTGCATCAATACACAACCCAGCCCATTTAAGGACGCATCACCAGAAAATGACAAACTCTTTCTTGGATTCGGGCCGCACTAACACCGAGCTTCAGTCAAATAGGTTTTCAGTTGGTCGAAACTTTTCTGGCACTTTTCTGACCATTCGAACTTAACATCTTTCTGAAGTAGCTTCGTCATTGTTGTGGCTATCATCGAGAAACCCTTTACAAACCGTCTGTAGTAACCGGCAAGTCCCAAAAAGCTCTGAACTTCAGTAACATTTCTAGGAGGCTTCCAATCAAGTATGGCTGATATTTTACTCGGATCAACAGGAATACCCGATGTGGATACCACATGCCCTAAAAGGCTAACTTCCCTCAACCAGAACTTACATTTACTGAACTTAGCATATAACTACTTGTCCCATAAAATCTGCAACACTAATCTCAGGTGCTCGGCATGTTCGGTTTCATCTCGCGAATAGATCAAAATGTCGTCTATAAACACAACTACAAACCGGTCCAAATACTGTCTGAAGATCCGATTCATCAAGTCCATAAATACCGCAGGGGCATTAGTGAGCCCAAACGACATCATTAAGAACTCGTAGTGACCGTATCTCGTTCTGAAAGCAGTTTTAGGCACATCTGAGTCTCGAACTCGCAACTGATAATGACCTGATCTCAAATCTATCTTTGAAAACACTGAGGCTCCTTTCAGGTGATCAAACAAATCATTAATACGAAGTAACGGATATTTGTTCTTTATTGTCACTTTATTTAATTGACGATAGTCGATGCACATTCTCATGGTTCCGTCTTTCTTTTTCACAAACAATACTGGTGCACCCCAATGTAAGAAACTCGGTCGAGCGAAACCTCTATCTGTCAACTCTTGCAACTGAACTTTCAATTCGTTCAATTCGGTTGGTGCCATACGATACGGAGCTATCGAAATTGGTGTAGTCCCAGGTAGAAGTTCAATGCCAAACTCTACCTCTCGAATAGGTGGTAATCCTGGTAACTTCTCAGGAAAAACATCCGAATACTCACAAACCACTAGCACTGATTCAAGTTTCTTTTCTGCCTCTTTACTATCAAGTACGTACGCAAGATATGCTTCACACCCCTTTTTTTTTTTACATATTTCTGAGCCAACATCGAGGATATTACTGCTGGTAACCCGTTCAAATTAGTAGACTCAACTCGGATTATCTCATCATTTGCACATCTCAAATCAATAGTCTTTCTTTTGCAATTCACAACTACATCATGTACGGTCAACCAATCCATACCGAGAATAACATCAAATTCATCAAACGGTAAAAGCATCAAATCGGCCGGAAAACAGGAACCTCAGATTATCAGGGGACATTTCCTGCACACTTTGTCGTCTAGCACATATCGACCCAAGGGATTTGACACTCGAATCACTAACTCAGAAGACTCAACAGGTAGAGTCTTACTGGATGCTAAAGTCTCACATACATATGAATGAGTAGAACCAGGGTCAATCAATGCAATCACATTAGTATCAAAGAGAGTGAAAGTACTGATAATAACATTAGGCGAAGAAGCATCCTCGCGTGCACGTATAGCATAAGCTCTAGCAGGAGCACGAGCCTCGAATCTGGTCGTAGCATCTCTAGACCCTCTCTGACTACCACTAGCATTCCTGTATTCCTAGGTGGTCTACCTCGAGCTATAGCAGTGCTCAGTTTCCCACTCTAATTCACATTTTGCTCTGACAATCTCGGGCAGTCTTTGATGAAGTGGTCGGATGATCCGCATCTATAACAGGAGTGATCATGAAATCTACAGCTCCCTAAATGCTTTTTTCCACAAAACTTGCCCTCGGTCCTATCCCGACTATCATTTCCAACACTGGCAACTGAAGTGGCTCGCGTACTCATAGGAGGTCGATCACGGTCATGTTTGGAAAAGCCCGAAGTGTTCTTAGATCGGCCCGAATCATCTCAAAATTTCTTTGATGATTGCTAAAAAGGCTTTCCCGAAGATCTTTTACGAAACTCTTCAGCTCCAACATTAACTTTCCTTTTCTCTTTAATAAGCTCCTCGGCTTTGCAAGCTCGCTCAATAAGTACTACGAACTCTCTGATTTCAAGAATGCCAACAAACATTTTAATATCTTCATTTAGCCCGTCCTCAAAGCGTTTACACATAATAGCCTCAGATGATACACATTCCAGAGCATATCTACTAAGTCTGACGAACTTTCGTTCATAATCAGTAACTGACATGGAACCCTGTTTAAGTTCAAGAAATTCTTTCCGTTTCTGATCGATGAACCTCTGACTGATATACTTTTTCTGAAATTTAGTTTGGAAGAACTCCCACGTCACCCACTCTCTGGGTACAACATAAACCAATGTATTCCACCAATAATAGGTAGAATCACGTAGCAAAGATATAGTACATTTCAGGCATTCATCGAGTGTGCAAGATAGTTCATCAAGTACTCGAATAGTGTTGTCCAACCAAAATTCAGCTTGCTCGGCATCATCACTGTCTGTAGCTTTAAATTCAGTAGCCCCGTGCTTTCGAATTCTGTCAACCGGGGGCTTATTCAACCTCATCTGATCAATTACCGGAGGTATCGTGGGTGCAGGGGGTGTATTTGTCGGAAGTGGGGGTTGTGGAGCAGCCGTATTAGTTCGAATGTATTGGTTAAACCAATCATTCATCACATTATAGAAGGCTTGTCTAGCCTCGTCATTTTGATTGCTCGCAATAGGTTGAGAGTCCATCGGCGCTGTCCCATGTGTAGGAGCAGGCGCTACACTCTTTACATCATCAGCTACTGCTCATCGGGATCGGGATCCATTACTATACGAAAAAAATTTTTAACTATTAGAAATCATCACACTATTGTATTAACACTATATGGCATGTATAGTTAGACTCATATACGCTACGTTAGTCTTAGAATCGACTAGAGCGTAGCTCTGATACCAATCAAATGTAACACCCCTAACCCGAATCCGATCGCTGGATTAAGGCTAAAAGGTATTACCGAACTAAACATTTAATTATCTCATTCATATTGTAAATAAATATAAACAGAGATCGAGCTGAAATACATACTGATATTTAAGTTATACGCCATTTTCGTATGGCCAAAAAAATTTACAATTTCAAAACATCGTTATCAACAGCCTAACCTATACATGCCATATCGAGTCCAAAATATAACTGTACCAAAAAGATCGATAGTGTGATGAACTGCTGACGATCCCCGAGTCGGTGACCAAAATCAACAATCTATAAAACAAAGAAATAAAGAACAGAGTAAGCTTTCAAAGCTTAGTAAGTTTTAAGCATCACAAACAATTAAAGACTTATCGAAAATCGAAACATTCATTTAAACAGACTTATTCTCAATTCAAATTACTTCATGGCCGAATACACATAAACATATACATAGATTTCTCAGCATATATTTTTCTTCTACTTAAAGTTCATACGATGCATTTAAATCAAGTAATCTCATATATTAACAACATTTGACCGAATAGGTCATTGTTTTACTCGTCGATATAACAATCATTCACACTTAAGTATCATTCTTTAATACTAATAATTCACAATTTCATTAACTGAATGTACATGAGTACATAAAGTAATTTTAACATATAATTCATATACAAATATACCATGACCGATTAAATCTTTCTCATATTCGCAAATATAACCATTAATCATATTTATATATATATTCTTCTTTGATGCTAATGATTCACTTCAAAATCAATTCACCGATGCGTAATTAATACGTACCTGAACATCTTAAATGTATAGTACTTACTCGACGATGGTTTACTGCGAACATTCAATATCGTAATCTTACTTAACCTACTGGCATTAAGCCTGTCAGGTCTTAGGACTTGAAACCAATTACCAGCACAAGCCTGTGGGAATTTAAACCCGGTATAATACCAGCTCGAAGCCTGCGGGACTTTAGCTCGGACATATTTCCAGCACGTAGCCTGCGGACCTTAAGTCCGGTTATAATTCCAGCACATAGCCTGTGGACCTTAAGTCCGGATATACATCACTGAATGTCATGCATACTTATTCGTAAGAAAATTCAATTCACATAACATCTCATAATCATAGTTCATTTATTCCATTCGAATAGTAGCATAACATGGGCACCATTCATATAACTTTTGGCTCAATAACATACATAAAAATATATGTCCATTTTACTTTCCAAGCTTAACTTCTAATGTCTGTTTGGCTTTAAGCCTTAAACATAAATTATTTGTCACTCAACTATATTCAAATAGAATCAATAGATCGCAGTACAGTTATCATACACATATCAAGACATTATCAATTACGTACTAAATGTGACTATTCAAAACTTATCTCGGATATACTTGAACGGTTGCAGAAAGGCTACTCAATTACTTTCTCTTTTCCCCTATCCAACTTCGACCCTCTTTGCTCTTGAGCTTAATTTAAAACAAATAGATTTATTTAATTACTTAACCAAGATCATTTACTATTTAATCACTTATCAAATAGGCAATTTAATTTAATACATGTATATCATATAGTTAAGGTACAAATTACCTTAATAACTAGTTATTTAAACACCTTATATATATATTCCCTACTCATGCACAACCGAACACATTACTAGGCATTATCAAGTTTATAATTATAAGCATGTATACGTTAAGACAAATTATATATTTAATAAATTCTACAGGTATGGTTATTTATATTTTAATTGCCAAATCACAAGTTGATCAAAACCATTTCAATTGACTCCATTTATAACAAACAAATCAATATGGTCACCTATGCCAAACAATGACCGAACCATTTAATCATGCTCATGGCCGATCCTATCTTGCTCTAATCAAGGTCATAACCCACTTTAAAATTTCTAGCCTTTCATGCACTCATCTCTAATGTTAATTATGTAATGCCGAATGTCACCAACTAAATGGCATACACACACTCACATGCATAAAAGTTATCCACACCTCCTATAGCTCATTCGGCATTTACAATTTAACCTTACTCAAGCTTCATATAAATTTTCTTGATCGGATATAAAATGAATTTAAAATCCAATCGATCAAACTTTAACATGTTCATAGCTCTTTTAACAAAATTTCATTCATGTTTCTATCACCACATAATTATGAACTATTTAAAAACTTTCATATTACACCATTTCAATTTATGGCAATATGCCGAATGCACAAACTTAAGTAAAACTCAAAATTTAACCTTCTTCACTTCAATTAACCACTACTTATTCTTCAAAACATCAAATACAAAATGAATAACACCTAAACATTTAAATTCGAATTTGCTAGCACATAGGGCCTTTGGCCGAATGTCAATCTTCCAAAATAACAAAAATTCAAACCATGAAATAGGTAGAATTCAAACTAACCATTCAAATTATGCATGAATTTCCAAGAGTAGCATTACACATACCTTATTCTAGCAATTTCCTTAGCCGAAAATTTTAACAAAAATTTTCTTTTTTCTCTTTTCTAGCTACGGCAATGGAGGAACGAGGATGAACCAACTTTGGTTTCTCCTCCCACTAACACATATTTTATTTCCCTTATTCTTTTATTCATCTTTAATTCATTTAATTCATTATGAATTTAATATTGCAAGAAAACATAACTTAGTGGAAATGATCTTGTCATGGCTGGCCACTCAAAGTATTTTGGGTAAATTGACATGCAAGTCCACATTTTTTTTTTATTTGCATGCTTTTGTTGGTCACCATAAATTTACCCATTATACTTCTCATGTCTCACACTCAAGTCCTATTTGGAAAATTCACATCAAATGACTATATCAAAACATCAAAAAAATTTCACACATGATTTAATCAAATATAATAGACATAGAAATGAGCATTTAGAATTTTTTTTCGACTCGATTTTGTGGTCCCGAAACCACTTCCCGACTAGGGTCAAAATAGGGCTGTCACATGAATCTTTTACCCGTAGCTGATAATAACCGGAACAAAGATCAATCTTTGAAAATATAGTAGCACCTTTCAATTGATCAAATAGATCATGAATTTGAGGTAGTGGGTACTTTTTCTTTATTTTGACTTTGTTTAATTATCTATAATCTATACACAATCTCAATGATCCATCTTTCTTCTTTACAAACAGAACCGGTGCACCCCCAGGTGAAAAACTGGGTCGAGCAAAGCCTCTGTCAATCAATTCTTACAACTGTGCTTTCAACTCTGTCAATTCGGTAGGAGCCATTCTGTAGGGTGCTATAGATATCGGAGTTGTCCTTGGAACAAGATCTATAGAGAACTCTACTTCTCTAATTGGTGGTAAACCAGGTAATTCCTCCGAAAATACATCAAGAAATTCACTAACAACTAGCACTGACTGAACCTTCGACTTAGATACTTTGTATCCTACACATATGCAATATAAGCATCATACCTTTTTCTAATATATTTATGTGCTGATATTGCTGAGATCACAGTAGATAACCCATCCAGTTTATCAGATTCAACTTAAAGTAACTCACCATTTTGACACTTTAACACAATGTATTTCTGTTTACAATTCACCACTGCATCATGTTGAGTTAGCTAGTCCATTCCTAAAGTCACATCAAATTCATCAAAGGGAAACAACATTAGATCAGCCGAAAAGCAATAACCCTTTACCATCAATGGGAAATTTTTACAAATTTTATCCACCATAACATACTGGCCTAGGGGGTTTGAAACTTTAACCACAAATTCAGTGAATTCAACAGGTAAATTTTTAAAAAATATTAAATTTGTGCATATGTATGAATGTGTGGAACTAGGATCAATCAAAGCACTACTATCAGTATCAAGTAGAGAGAATGTACCAGAAATGATGTCTGGTGCAGAAGCATCTTCTCTAGCATGAATAGCATATGTCCTTGCTGTGCTCGTGCTTCAGATTTAACTGTTGAATCCGTTATAGTACCTTGACTACCACTAACATTGCCAGGGTGATGGGGTGGTCTACCTCTCGAGGCGGGATTACTCGGCTTAGAAGTTTGATCAGTATCTTTTTCAATCCTTTAGGGCAATCTTTGAGAAAATGATCAAGAGAACCATATCGGTAACAAGCTTCACTTCTCAAATGACACTCCTCAAAATGAAATTTGTTGCAATATTTACATTTTGGTTTGGGATTACTGATACTTCCAACACTGGTTACAGATGGAGACGAGGATTTCGGGTTAGAGTTTTAAGAGCTCCACTCTTTTTCGGAGTACCCTACAGAAGCATTAAAACGATCATTGTACTTCTTTGATTTCTTTGATGTAAATTATTGTGATTTGCCTATAAATCTTTTACCAGAAATCCGGGCTTCTTTCTCCACTTGTTTCTTTTCTTTACTTAATTCTTCAGCTTTGTGCTCTTGATCGTCCAACACCACAAATTCCCTCAATTCAAAAATTTCAATCAACAGCTTGATATCTTCATTTAATCATTTTTCAAAACGTTTACACTAAACCAAAAATAATCATACCATCCCTTGAATGTGTAGAACCAGGATCAATCAAAGCAGTAATATCAGTGCTAAGAAGAGAAAATGTACCAATAATAACATTAGGTGCAGAAGCATCCTCTCCGATCTTAAATCGATCTTAGATAAGACAGAAGCTCCTTTTAGTTCATCAAAAAATTAATCGATACGAGGTAAGGGGTAGCGATTCTTAATCATTAACTTATTCAATTTTTGATATTCTATATAGAATCACATCGAGCCATCTTTCTTTTTAACAAATAACACTGGAGCTCCTCAAGGCGATATACTAGGGCGTATAAAGTCGCGATATAGCAAATCTTGCAATTCCACCTTCAATTCTGTCAGCTCTATAGGTGCCATATGATAAGGGGACATTGACACCGGAGCAATACTAGGAAACACTTCAATTGCAAATTCAACCTCTCGATTTGGTGGTAGTCCCGATAATTCCTTGGGAAACACATTAGAGAATTCACAAATGATACAGATCTTACTGCTCTAACTATCACTAGAATTCGATTTGATAATGTAGGCTAGAAAAGCTTCATAGCCTTGATTGAGAAGTTTATTAGCACGAATTGTCGATATGATACGAGTTGACCTACTCATTTTAACACCATTCACCTCAATCATGCTACTATCTGTACTCTGAACCACGAACTTCTTTTTACGACAATCCAAAATCACTCTATGTCCAGTAAGCCAATCCATTCCTAATATTAAATCAAAGTCGCCAAATGGCATTATCAATAAATCAACAGGGAATTCTATATTCTGTATCTCTAACGGACATCGCCTATACCCTTGATCCACTATCCCGGATTGTCCCAAAGGACTTGACACAACTATCGATACTCTAGACATCTCAACTTTTAAACTTCCCTATTTAAATAACTCAGCATTAACATATGAGTGTGAAGATCCCGGATCTATCAATGTAAAAACTCATTTTCAATGAAATTGGAACAGTGGTTTCGGGACCATAAATCCGAGCTAGAAAGAAAATTTATTTTAATATTATTGCATGGTCTGCATTATGATAGGAATGTCATATGAAAATTTTGATAAGAAAATTTTACTGATTATGTGTTTAATTATGAAAATGACCAAATTGCATAAAATGCAAAAGTTGAGTTCTAGTAGCTATAAGTACCAAATAGGTATGGAATTTAAAACTTGACGTCCTTATATATTAATTAGACCATTAAAGAAAAGTTAATAGATATTTTTTTGAATCATCAATGGAAAATTAGAAAAAGGCAAGGACTAAATTGGAAAGTGAAAAAAATTAAAAGATGATAATTAAATTAAATAGAAAATATCATCTTATTTTCATCATCTTCCTCAAAATTTCTATGAAAACCCTAGGAAAGAGAAAACAAGCTTTCTTGGGTTAATTGGGTAAGTATTCTTATCCCTGTTTTTAGTAATTTTTATATTTTTGATATCAAAATAGATTAATCTATCTATTTTGAGGATTGGTTTAAAAAGTTATCAAAGTATAGAAGTTTTTTCATGGATGAATATGCTGAAATTTTGAAATTTATGGTAGAAAATGAAAGGTTATTGATAGATAAACAACTTTTACAAAGAGAATTTTGATGAAATTATGATTTAATGACTAAATTGTAAAGATGTAAAAGTTATAGAAAAATTCTGAATTTTGTGAAATACATGTGCTGTAAAAGTTATATGAAAATTTTGACTTGGAATAAGGATTAAATTGCATGAATTTAATTTTCCGAGCCCAGGGATGAAATCGTCATTTATGAAAAGTATAGGGGCAAAATAGTAATTTTGCCTAGGATGGAATTGAATTAAATTGAGTATGAAATGGATTAAATTGATGTTAAATTCATTTACATAGATCCTGAGAGACCTAATACTGAGTTGGATCGAGGAAAGTAAAAAGTTTCGAATTAGTAGATTTCGTATACGAACAAGTATCGAGGTAAGTTCGTGTAACTAAATTGTGTAAGTTTATATGTTTGAATTAAATGTTGTATATGTGAATTGTATAATTGTCATGTATGTGAAATTGATTGAATATCTGATAATGCCTGATAAATGTATGTGAAATTGATTGAATATCTGATAATGCCCGATAAATGTCAAATCCCGTTTGAATAAATGAAAGTTGATGGATATAGAATTTTCCGTATTAGTTGTAGCCCAGCATATGTTGCGAACACACCACATCTCTTATGAGCATCCTAAAATATGACCCTCGAGCTTCCTGTTATATGGTTCTTGCGAGCTTTTCAATAATAGCTCTTTAGAGTGTCTCGATAGGTTGTGATCCTACATTTGCTGTGGACACACCTTAGCTCTTATGAGCATTTCGATTAAAGGTTCTGTGTGAACTTCCCGTTAAATTGGCTCTTTGTGAGCTTCCCTATAGTGCTCACTTGAACTTCCCGATATTGGCTATCCAAAGCTTATTGATATGGTTCTTTATGAACTTCCCGATATGGTTCGTTGTGAACTTCTCGATTATGGCTCTTATGAGCTTCTCATTATATAGCCCGGATAAGCTTCCTGATAGGCTCTTTATGAGCTTCCCGAAATGGCTCTGTGTGAGCTTCCCCATTATGTGCCCTAATTGGGCACCCCTAGAAATAAATTGACGAATTATAGTAGTGTACACTAAAGTGTACTATATGAGCGTATCCATCGATATTTCAAATAAATTCATTGGGTAAAGTCTTGACATGGACAAACTGAACTTGAAATGATTTGTCATTAAAATGTACATGTAAAATGGAACAATGATATGGAAAGCAGATGTATATGAAAGACATTAAATGATGAACTCATCCATGTTCTTGGTATTATGTGAATTACTTGACTAACATGATTGGTGAAGTTGTGTTTTAGGCAATAAGCCAAATTGCTTGGCTGCATTATTGTATGCTTATCTTAAATGTAAATATATGACAAGTTAAATTCCTGTTATACGAACTTACTAAGAATTAAATGCTTACTAAATGCTTACTAGGTTTTCTTTTCTCTATTTTATAGTGCTCGGAAGCTCGTAAAGGATGGAGATCAGTCGGAGTATCATCACACTATCCACCAGCCCGTTTTGGTATAAACAGTAAACTTATTTTGGTATAATGGCAAGTATAGGTTAACTTGGCCAATTGTTGGTTTGTAAATGGATGTTTGTAATCTAGCCATTGGAATGGCTAGTATTGGTATATTTTGGTATGATAATATAAAGTTATATAATGTTTAATACATACATATATAAGATATGGTTGGATTGAATTAGGGTAAAATATATATTCTTGCAAAATGGTAAGTTAGACTATATGAATGTATGTAATGTTATCCTATACATATTAATGATGTTTGCTTAGTTTCATGCTTGAAATTGGTTGATATATATGTACAATTATTGTTGTAGGTTATTGGAAATTTTGGGTGAGAAATAAGGCTAGGAAATGACCTTATTTTGTTTATACAGGTAGACACATAGGCGTATGTCTTAACCGTGTGTGACACATAGCCTGGCACATGGGCATGTGGTTTGACCGTGTGTCCCCTGCATCCTAAAATTTAGAAACAAAATGCTCAGAATTGGGTACACGGATGGAGTCATGGGTGTGTGTTTCAGCCATTTGAGATACACGACTTAATTCTCGAGCGTGTGTCTTGGTCATGTGAAACCTGCACCTAATTTTTGAAAATTAAATTGACCACACAACTTAGCACACGGGCGTGTGGCAGGCCTTGTGGTATGAGTCAAAGAGTTACACGGGTAAGGACATGGGCTGGAACACGGCTGTGTACCTCACATCGAATGCTCACATAGCTTGAGACATGGGCATGTCATTTGGCCGTGTGAGCCATACGGCCTACTCACTCGGTTGTGTGACCCCTGTATATGAGAAAAAAATTTAAATTTTGCAAAAAATTTCTCTGAGATCCTGGTTTAGTCCCGACTTGTTTCTAAAGCTTAAATTGGGCCTCGAGGGTCCATTCAATGGACGATATGATTATTTTCAGATATGAATAGTAAACAACATGAAATGTTTGTAATTGTTCTGTAAATTTCGGTAATGCTTCGTAACCCTATTTTGGCGACGGAAATGGGTTAGGAGTGTTACAATCAAATCATAAACAGGTAATGCAATAAAAAGATTCCTGCCACAACATCTGTAATACCCCACACCCGCACCCTTCACCGGAACAGAATACGAGGCATTACCTAACTTTAAACTCAAGCTTTCATACATTTCCTGGTCACCAAAACTCGGTACAATTTAGAACCTTCTCAAACTTATCTGCATATCCATAATGTGGGCTTACGAGGCCCAAAATTCATATGAAAAAACATTTGGGGCCAACTCGGGTTCTTTAAAGGATTCTAAGAAATAACATTTGACACAGGGGCACACGCCCGTGTGAGAGGGTCAACACGCTTGTGTGACCTGTTCGACATGGTCGTGCTATTGGCCCATGTGGCTCACACGGCCTAAGCAACACAAGGACACTCCCGTGCCCTCCACCTGTGTGTAATTAATTCTAAATGCATACCTACAGGGGATTTCACAAGGCCTGACATGTAACACCCCTAACCCGTATCCGTCGCTAGAATGGGTTACTAGGTATTACCAGACGAGACATAGCCTTCTGGCAATCACAATCATACTCATGCATACGACTCAAATACCAAGCAATTGTAACATAAATAATCAATTTAACATCTTTAAAAATCATATCATAACCATTTAATCAAGATATGTCCAAAATAAACTTATAAGCAAATAATGTCAAACATATCATTTTGACACAAAGCATATGCACATACCAAAGTCATTACAATCGTCCATATCAAGTAAAACAATTATGAATTATAAAAATATCTCATGTCTTAAATATATAACAAATTAACATACATCTTTGGATCAATATATAAACATATAAATATATATATAATCACAACTTACCCAATTTTTTCTTAAATAAAATAATAGCATCGAAATAAGATATGGCATGCCACTAAAAATTTAAACTATATAACACCATAATGTTTTAGCATTTATTCGTATATAAGCATGCATTCAACCAATTCATACTCAAAACATAACATAAGTTACTATTCATTTGATCATTTCAATGCTTTAGTGAATACTTGAATGTTTAATATTGAGTTTAACCAAAGTCAAATTTTAAACTTAACTCATTCCATAAACAAGACAAAAAAAAACCATTTCAAGAATCAAATCCAAAAGCCAAAACATAATATACCCTTCTCATTCGTAAGTCACAAATAAACCTATATGCATTATATAAAGTAACCTTTTTAACTAACACTTTAATTTACCAAACCAATTCAATAACCATATAATTGGCTAAGTGCAAATTTAAGCATAAAACCCAATTTCACTTACACGCCAAATCAAAATTACAAACCCAACAAAAACTTAAAAGTCATATCCAAATCTCCTTAATATTTCATTACCAATCCGAGTACACAAACCTCATATACTAAATATACAACTCCATTTTATGACATAACTTTTACATGTATACATTAACCGAAAATAAATAACTAATATGACAAATATTCATATGGCAAATTAACCACAACCCATCAAATAATATATGTAACACCCCTTTACTTGTACCCGAGATCGGGACCGGATACGAGATGTTACCAGACATGTACACAAACATTTCCAGAAAATACGGATTATAAAATTACATCTCAATATAAAACCAATCAAATAACATCTTACTATCCCTATTATGGGCTTTTGAGGCCCTAAGCATATGTCAAGAAAGGTCCGGGACTAAACCGAGAACATGCAAAATTTCATGAAAAATTTTCTAGGTAAAGCCTTACATGCCCGTGTGAAGGCAATGCACACGTCCGTATGCTTTGGGACACGCCCGTGTCCCCTACCCGTGTTGAATTTATGAAAATTATTTTTCATTTCAAACCTACAGGGGTTTTCACACGGCTGAGCACATGTTTGTGTCCCTGGCCCGTGTCATTCACACGGCCTAGACACACCCGTGTGGCCGTTTGTGTCCAAAAACTTGAGCATTCTGTTTATAACGTCAGCATGCATTTAGAGGCACACGGCCAAGACACATGCCCGTGTGATATGGGACACGCCCGTGTCCTTCACCCGTGTGTTTACTACCATGCATTCTGACTGAAAATTTTAGGTGCAGGGGACGCACGACCATACCACACGCCCATGGGGGCGATCCGTGTGTCACACATGGCCTAAACACACACCCGTGTGTCTATCCGTGTGGACCCCATTAGGCTATTTTCTAAGCCTTTGGTCACCCTCTACATCACTTATACTTAAAGGTTACCAAAATACAAAGCAAGACATGATTGTACACTTACAAATAACCTTAATAAACCTCATTGCATGTAAACCTCGTATCATCGATTTAACACATGCTAGGTTATTTCCTTAGTTTTAAGGATTTCCATGTCTCGTTAACACTTTTAAAATTGGGTCATTATTATAACTCATTGCCAATTATGGTCAAGCCATCCCATGCAAACATAAGCATGCATAGATTTGTAGGTCATAGCCTACTTCAAAATGAGCCAATTCTCATGCCCATATACAAAAGATAAGTATATCTTTTCATGCCTCTATTTGGCGAATCAAATGACATATCTAAAAAAATAAAACAAAAGCCCTATACATGCCATTGAACAAAATAAAAGTGTCTATATACCAAAGTTGGACTAGTTGATAGTGTGTTGTGTCTCCAACCGTCTTCCGATCTATACGAGTCCTCGAGCTCTGTAAGACAGGGAAAAGAGAGGGGTAAGCATTTACATGCTTAGTAAGGCTGAATAACTAGAAAGTAAACTTACCGATTAATAGCATACAACCATATTAAGCAATAGAACCAACAAGAATGAAATGGTTTCCCTATCACATGCACTCAATCAATAAGTTGGCCACAATAATAGTGCACCATGTAATTTGTCTTAGATGAGCTCATCATTCATCATTTCATTTATACACATCATATTAATCCCGTTGAGTTTCTAGAAAAGCTCGATGGATTATCCATTTACCGTCAATTCATAAGGACAATCATTTCAGGTATGCACTCCCGTGAACCTCACATTTTACGGCGGGATTACCAGTCCAGGTTAAATCCCCCGTATCGTAAACTTATAAGGTGATGTCGTGATTACCAGTCCAGGATAAATCCCTTATGGCGGCCCACATTTTTCCATTATTTCACATTTCTACCACACATTTTACACCTTTTGCAAAAAGGTTCTTTCAGGGGTTTTTCATGAAAATCACCTAGGAAAAGATGTTTAACACACATCCAACATTCATATTCCTCCACAAACCATCAAAATACAAGTAAGTCATGCATGGGTAAATTTCTAAACATGAACCCTAGCATGAAATATGGGTAGAAATAAAGAGAGTAAGCTACCGAGATTTCAAAAATACGAAGAACATTAAAAAGGGGCTTGGGAGCACTTACTATTGAGCTTGAAAATGTTGAAAACCCTAGCTATGGTGGCTTGAGAATTCGACTGGACAAGGAAGAAGAATGGCTGACTTTTGCCTTCTTTTTCCCAAATGACCAAAATGCCCTTAAGCACTTTCTTTGAAATTTCATCCATACAAGCCCATATTTGTCCAAAAAACTTAGAAATTGGGCAAATTGCTCTTCAAGACATTCTAATTTATAATCTAAAGCAATTTCATACAAATTGCTTTTAGAGTCCAAGTTTTGAAATTTATTCAATTTGGTCCTTATTTTCCAATTAGACACCTTACTCAAAGAATTTCTTCATGAAACTTTAACACATGCATATTCTCATATTCTAGACCTCAAATAATCATAAAATAAATATTTCAAATGTTAGATTTGTTGTCCCGAAACCACTATTCTGACTAGGCCCTATTTCAAGATGTTACATTTCTCCCCCCTTAGGGACTTTCGTCCTCGAAAGTCTTACTAGTAAACAGGTTCGGATATTGGCTTCTCATGGTTTCTTCCGGGTCCTATGTAGCCTCTTCCACACCATGTCGATGCCATAAAACCTTTACTAAAGCCACATATTTATTTATCAACTGTTTAATCTCACGAGCCAAAATCTTGACCGATTCCTCACCATAAGTCATGTCCGGTTTAATTTCAATCTCAGTCGATGAAATCACATGGGAGGGGTCTGATCAATATCGCCTTAACATAGATACATGGAACATGTCATGAATCTTTTCCAATTCGGGTGGCAATGCTAAACGATAGGCTAATGGTCCAACTCTTTCGGTGATCTCGTACGGTCCGATAAATCGCGGACTCAATTTGCCTTTCTGGCCAAATCTCAACACCTTTTTCCATGGAGATACTTTCAAGAATACTCTATCTCCAACTTGGAACTCAATCTCTTTTCTTTTCAAATCAGCATATGACTTTTGCCTATCCGATGCCGCTTTTAAACAGTCTCGTATCACTTTAACTTTTTCTTCAGTTTCCTTGATCAGATCAATTCTGAGGATCCGACTCTCTTTAAGTTCTGTCAAATACAATGGAGTTCGACACTTTCTGCCATACAAGGCCTCATAAGGCGCCATATTCAAACTCGTTTGAAAACTGTTGTTGTAGGAAAATTCTACCAATGATAAGTATTTTTCCTAGCTACCCTGAAATTTGAGGATGCAACATCGCAAGATATCCTGAAGGATCTGAATCGTCTACTCAGACTGGCCATCGGTCTGTAGGTGAAAAGTTGTACTAAAGCTCAACTTTGTACCTAAGGCTTCTTGTAACTTCTTCCAAAATCTCGAAGTGAACCTCGGGTCTCTGTCTGAAATAATCGATAGCGGTACCTCGTGTAATCTCACAATTTAAGATATATACAAGTCGACCAATCTATCAAGAGAGTAATCTGTTCTTACCGGAATAAAATGAGTCGACTTTGTCAACTTATCCACCACAACCCATTTAGCACCTTTCTTTTTCGGGGTTAATGGCAATCCTGTCACGAAATCCATTGTAACTTTGTCCCACTTCCATTCGGGGACCATCACAGGCTGTAACAAACCTGAAGGTACTTGATGTTCAGCTTTGACTTGCTGGCATATTAAGCATTTCGACACAAATTCGGAAATGTCTCTTTTCATGCTGTTCCACCAGTACATTTTCTTCAAATCATTGTACATTTTGGTACTTCCTAGATGAATAGACAAATGACTATCATATGCCTCTTGCAAGATTTTTCAAATAAGCTCATCATCTTTGGGTACACAAACCCTATCTCTGAACGTCAAATATCCATTAGGACCGATCTAAAAATCTGATTCAATGCCTGACTCACATTGAGTTCTTTTAGCTTGCAGGTCACTATCATTACATTGAGCATCATAAATTTCCTGCAGAAATGTCGGCCTAGCCTCTAGCTCTGCCAAAATTGAACCATCATCAAGCAATGCTGATCGAGCGTCCATGGCTCTCAGTGCAAACAAGGATTTTCTGCTTAATGCGTCGGCGACCACATTCGCCTTTCCCGGGTGATAGTCAATGATCAGCTCGTAATCTTTAATTAATTCTAACCATCTCCGCTGTCTTAGAGTCAATTCTTTTTAAGTCACCAAATACTTCAAACTCTTGTGGTCTGTGAATATACGACAAGTTCCACCATATAAATAATGCCTCCAAATTTTCAAGGCAAAAACAATTGCGGCAAGCTCTAAGTCATGCATCAAATAGTTCTTCTTGTGTGGCTTCAACTGCAGTGAACTATAGGCTATCACGTTGCCATCTTACATAAGTACACAACCCAATCCATTCATGGATGCATCACTGTAGACCACAAACTCTTTTCCTGAAATAGGAGCTTCAGTCAGAAATGTCTTTAACCTCTCGAAACTCTGCTGACACTTTTCTGTCCATTCAAACTTAACGTCTTTTTGTAGCAACCTCGTCATTGGAGTTGCTATCATGAAGAATCCTTTCACAAATCTTCGGTAGTACCCGGCTAAGCCCAAAAAGCTTCTAACCTCCGTTACATTTTTAGGCGGTTTCCATTCAACAATAGCAGATATCTTACTTGGATCAACTCGGATGCCTTCACCCAAAACAATATGACCCAAAAACCCAACTTCTGGAAGCTAAAACTCACTCCTGCTAAACTTAACATACAATTGTTTTTCCCGTAAAGTCTACAACATAGTTCTCAAATGCTTCACATACTCTGTCTCATCTTTGGAATAAATCAAAATGTCATCAATGAACACAATGACGAACTTATCCAAGTATGGCTGAAAGATTCTATTCATTAGGTCTATGAATACGACCAGTGCATTCGTTAACCCAAATGGCATGACAAGAAATTCATTGTGGCCATACATCGTTCTGAATGCTGTCTTAGGTGCATTTGATTCTTTAACTCGCAACTGATAATAGTCAAATCTCAGGTCTATCTTAGAGAATACGGTGGCTCCTCTCAACTGGTTGAACAAATCATTGATCCTTGGCAAAGGATACTTATTCTTGATAGTCACCTTGTTCAGTTGCCAATAATCTATACATAGCTTCATTGAACCATCTTTCTTCTTTACAAACAATATGGGAGCACCCCAAGGTGAAAAGCTTAGCCTTGCAAAACCTTTATCCATTAGCTCTTGCAACTGTGCTTTTAACTCTTTCAACTCGGTTGGCGCCATCCGGTACGGAGCAATAAAAATGGAAGCTGTTCCTGACATTAGTTCAATACCAAACTCTATCTCTCTTTTAGGAGGTAACCCGGGTAATTATTCTGGGAACACGTCTGGATATTCACATACTATTGGCACTAACTCAACCTTCAAATTCGTTTCCTTAGTGTTCAATACAAAAGCAAGGTAGGCTTCATACCCTTTCCTCATATATCTCTGAGCAACGATCGCTGTGATTACAACCGGTAGCATACCCAATTCTCTTGAATCAACCCGTAGAATCTCACCATCTGGGTATTTCAATTCAATATACTTGCTACCACAGTTTACAATTACATCATGCAGGGCTAACCAATCCATACCAAGTATTACATGAAACCCATCAAATGGTAACAACATAAGGTTAGCCGGAAAGCATTGACCATGAATCTTCAAAGGACAATTCTTACAGACTTTATCAACCAAGACTGATTTGCCTAATGGGTTCGACACTCTAATAATAAATTCCATAGGTTCAATGGGTATGTTCATACTAGACACCAATCTCATGCAAATGTATGAATGCGTCAACCCTAGATCAATTAAGGCAACAACACATGTATTAAAAAGAGAAAAAGTACCCGTCATGACATCAGGAGCAGAGGTTTCCTCTCGAGCGCGTATTGCATACGTTCTTGCTGGGGCTTGAGCCTCTGATTTTGCAGCATCTTTAGCTGCAACTCGACTACCACTAGCACTTCCAGGATATCTCGAAGGTCTACCTCGTGCAATGGGATCACTCAACTTTGGGGCTACTTCCACTTCTTTTTCATTTCGCTCTAGGCAGTCCCTGAGGAAGTGGTCAAGAGAACCACATCTGAAACATGCACCGTTCTTCATTTGGCACTCTCCGGAGTGAAATTTTTTATAGCTTTTACACTTCAATTTTGGTCATTTACACTCCCTACACTAGTCACCATCGGGGAGGAAGACTTCTGATTACGTCGTTTGGAGCCTCTCGCTCTACCCAAATACCCTACCGATGAAGTGAAGCGTTCATGTTGACTCATTAATTTCTTTCTGGGAAACAAGAGCCTCTTACCGTTGGATCTCTTGGCCGAAACTCGAGCCTATCTCTTTGCTTGCTTTCTTTCATTATTGAGTTCCTCGGCCTTCTTGGCCCGATCAGCTAATGCGGCAAACTCCCGTATCTCAAAAATCCAAATCAACAGCTTGATTTCCTCATTCAGACCTTCCTCAAAACGTTTACACATTTCTGACTCAGTTTGAACCCATTTAGTTGCATACTGACTTAGCCTTACAAACTCCCTTTCGTATTCTGCTACAGTCTTATTTCCTTGTTCGAGTTCCAGGAACTCCTTTCGTTTCGAGTCTAAGGACCTTTGACTGATGTATTTCTTCTTAAACTTTGCTTGGAAAAATTCCCAAGTGATGTTTTCCTTTGGCACCATGGAAGATACAGTCTACCACCAGTGGTATGTAGTATCCTTTAGGAGAGACACAGCATACTTTAAACATTCCTCAGGTGTGCACGACAATTCATCTAATACCCGTGTAGTATTCTCAAGCCAGAACTCGACTCTTTCAGTATCATCATCTATTTTAGCTCTGAATTCCTCAGCCCCATACTTTCTAAGCTTACCTACAGGGACTTTACCAATTGTTACTGGTGCCATACCTCGTGGCAATTCCTCATCAGGTTAGTTAGGGGGCGGAGGAGGACGTGGTATGTTGGGGCGATTCCTCAAATAATCCCCAACCATTCATCTATCATGTCAAAGAAGGTGGCTCGGGCCTTTTCCCGGCCTTCAGACATAAGTCTTCTACTACTACTAGAAACAGCTCGTTGTACGGAAGCTGGAGCATGGCTCTTAGCTCCCTCGGACTCATCTTGTGCTTGATTGGAAGATATTTACTATATTCAAAAACAATTTAAATAGTTAGGAGATGCCACACTATCAATGTTCGAATAATGGCATGTATAGCAAAACTCAATACTCTTTACGGTAGTCCCAGAACCGACTAAACCGTAGCTGTGATACTACTAAATGTAACACCCCTTTACCCGTACTCGAGATTGGGACCGGATACGAGGCATTACCAGACATGTACACGAACATTTCTAGAAAATATAGATTATAAAATTTCATCCCAATATAAAACCAATCAAATAACATCTTACTGTCCCTATTATGGGCTTTTGAGGCCCTAAAAATATGTCAAGAAGGGTCCGGGACTAAACTGAGAACTTGCAAAGTTCATGAAAAATTTTCTAGGTAAAGCCTCACATGCCCGTGTGAAGGCAATGCACACGCCCGTGTGCTTTGGGACACGCTCGTGTCCCCTACCCGTGTTGAATTTATGAAAATTATTTTTCATTTTGAACCTACAGGGGTTTTCACCCGACCGAGCACACGTCCGTGTCCATGGTCTGTGTCCTTCACACGTCCTAGACACGCCTGTGTGGCCTCCCGTGTCCAAAAACTCGAGCATTTTGTTTATGATGTCAGCATACATTTAGGGGCACACGGCCAAGACATACGCCCGTGTGATATGGGACACGCTCGTGTCCTTCACCCGTGTGTTTACTACCATGCATTCTGACTTAAAATTTTAGGTGCAGGGGACAAACGACCATACCACACGCCCATGAGGGCGATCCATGTGTTACACATGGCCTAGACACATGCCAGTGTGTCTACCCGTGTGGACCCCATTAGGCTATTTTCCAAGCCTTTGGTCACCCTCTACATCATTTATACTTAAATGCTACCAAAATACAAAGCAAGACATGATTGTACACTTACTAAAGCCTTAATAAACCTCATTGCATGTAAACCTCGTATCATTGGTTTAACACATGCTAGGTTATTTCCTTAGTTTTAAGGATTTCCATGTCTCGTTAACACTTTTAAAATTAACTCATTATTATAACTCAATGCCAATTATGGTCAAGCCATTCCATGCAAATATAAGCATGCATAGATTTGTAGGTCATAGCCTATTTCAAAATGAGCCAATTCCCATGCCCATATACAAAAGATAGGTATATCTTTTTATGCCTCCATTGTGGCGAATCAAATGACATATCTAACAAAATAAACCAAGAGCCCTATACATGCTATTGAACAAAATAAAAGTGTCTATATACCAAAGTTGGACTAGTTGATGTGTGTTGACTCTCCAACCGTCTTCTGATCTATAGGAGTCCTCGAGCACTGTAAGACAGGGAAAAGAGAGGGGTAAGCATTTACATACTTAGTAAGCTCGGATAACTAGAAAGTAAACTTACCGATTAATAGTATATAACCATATTAAGCAATAGAACCAAAAAGAATGAAATGGTTTCCCTATCACATGCACTCAATCAACAAGTTAGCCACAATAATAATGCACCATGTAATTTGTCTTAGATGAGCTCATCATTCATCATTTCATTTATACACATCATATTAATCCCGTTGAGTTTCTAGGAAATCTCGATGGATTATTCATTTACCGTCAATTCATAAGAATGATTATTTTAGGTATGCACTCTCGTGAACCTTACATTTTATGACGGGATTACTAGTCCAGGCTAAATCCTCCGTATCGTAAACTCATAAGGTGATGTCGTGATTACTAGTCCAGGCTAAATCCCTTATAGTAATAAACACCCTTAATGAGCTTGGATCTGAATTACCAGTCTAGGCTAAATTCAGACCCTAATCAGATTACCCGTCCTGGCTAAATCCACAATGCACACATATTCTTTAGGAGGCTCGATCACTCAAGGAACACCCGTCTGGGCTAGATCCTTTTTATATTTGAGATCATCAGATTTCCGTCTGGGCTAAATCCTTTCTGCAACACATGCAGGATCTTAAGTAACATGTAAATCATGGTTTATCCACCAAACTTCCTTTTTAACTTCAATTGGGACATTTATTAACATGTCGTTATTAAAGATACATTTCATGTATTTTCATGCCATTGTCAAATGCAATTATCATACATTCATAAATCATGCAATTAGGCATATTATGAGTTTACTTTAAGTTATCCGAACTTACCTGGTACTTGTCTCGGTATCGTGTTTCGGTTATTCCAAAACCTTTTGTTTTCCTCGACCGACATTCAGAATTTGTTCCTCGGGGTCTATAACAATCAAATAAATCATTAACACCTCATATCGTACTTTTTGAGTCTAAATTTCACCCCCGATCCAAATGACCGTTTTACCCCTAACCTTTCACATTTTTACGTTTTAGTCCCTAGGCTCGTATAATGAAATGCATGCAATTTCTATCTTACCCAAGCCTAGTCAAATGTTTTTACCTCAGATGGCAGTCCACATTTTTCCATTATTTCACATTTCTACCATACATTTTACACTTTTTGCAAAAAGGTCCTTTTAGGGGTTTTTCAAGAAAATCACCTGGGAAAAGATGTTTAACACACATCCAACTTTCATATTCCTCCATAAACCATCAAAATACAAGTAAATCATGCATGGGTAAATTTTTAAACAAGAAACCTAACATGAAATATGGGTAGAAATAGATAGAGTAAGCTATCGGGATTTTAAAAATACGAAGAACATTAAAAACAGGGCTTGGAAGCACTTACTATTGAGCTTGAAAATGTTGAAAACCCTAGCTATGGTGACTTGAGAATTTCAGCTGGACAAGGAAGAAGAATGGCTGATTTTTTCCTTCTTTATCCCATTTTATTTCATTAAATTGCCAAATGACCAAAATACCGTTAAGCCCTTTCTTTGAAATTTCATCCATACAAGCCCATTTTTGTTCAAAAACTTAGAAATTGGGCAAATTTCTCATCAAGACCTTCTAATTTATAATCTAAAGCAATTTCATAAAAATTGCTTCTAGAGTCCAAGTTTTGAAATTTATTCAATTTGGTCATTATTTTCCAATTGGACACCTTACTCAAAGAATTTCTTCATGGAACTTTAACACATGCATATTCTCATATTCTAGACTTCAAATAATCATGAAATACATATTTAAAATGTCAGATTTGGGGTCTCGAAACCACTATTCCGACTAGGCCCTATTTTAGGATGTTACAATATACAACTATTTTAGCCTTTTAGAAATTATACCATAATCATCATGAATGATACAAATATGTCACTCATTCAATTGTACAAAATGTGCACACTTAACCAATACAATTCGAAATAAATTAATCACTATACAATTGGCTATAAATTCACCATTTAATCCATTACAAGTCGAATCATATAACTCATCACACTTGCAAATCAATCTATATATTAAGCTTACTAAATTAGCTATTTATAAATCATTCACTTTGCAACCAACCACTTCAAACCATATTCACCTACAAATATGTTTCCTAGCCGAATATGTCAACCACAACCAATATATCAAGCACATCATTTACTCAACCATGTAAACATACCTGGCAAGATAAACAAGCCATTTTCGCATGGCTTTTTAACATAAATACATATCAAAATCAAATATGTCTAGAGGATAATATAGCCTATACATGTCATATGTTCCAATTTAAAACTTTTAAAAGTATCGAAAATAAACGATAGTGCAATTGACTTTACTGACGATCCCCGAGCATGTAACGATCTCCAAAATCTATAAAACAAAGACAAATATATACACAAAAAGTAAGCTAACTTAGCTTACTAAGCCTTAAACAAATAAACAACTCAAAATCATTATAAACTCAATTTAACTAAATTAATACATAATTTCATAATTCCATTTAGTATCAAACTAGCAATTTCATAAATATTATATACTTTCATATATAACCTTATCTTGGCCGAATATAAATACATATATCCATCATCAAGAATCATTTAATTCAAAGCCACAATATCATTACATAACCGAATATAAATATATATATATAAATCAAATTTCAATATCACATACTTATTCATTAAATCACATATAGCTTCTTATATACACAAACATCACCATTAGCATCCTTATAACTTATATCACATATCAATAACCAACTTACCTTACTTTCAAGTAGGCAATTAATTTTTACGTACCTATTCACTTTAACCTGATTTCTCATTCATTCGTAACTTATCATTGCCCGTTGAACCACTCAGAATTGTACAGGATACTCGGATAATCACATATATCATACAACACCAACGTCCCAAACATGGTCTTACATGTAATCACATATCGATGCCACCGTCCCAGACAAGGTCTTACTCGCACACATATATCAATGACATGGTCTTACTCGCACACCACATCTCAGAATCCTATGTCATGACATATGTATCCTAGCTATTCCTAAGGTTCGTACGGGGCTTTTGGACGTTGTAACTCGATCGAATTGAACTTGAACATATTATTCCCAAGCATATTCACATTCGAAAATTGCATTATAAAATCATAGAAATTCAAATAAGCATGTTAATTTTACATATAGTAATAATTAACAACATTTACTTGCCTACAGACTTACCTCGGATATTGACGAACGATGTAAATCGACTATTCAATTATTTTTGTTTTCCCCCGATCTAAGTTTGATTTCTTTTGTTCTTGATCTATACAATTTTGAATTAAGCTCATTCAAACACAATTTCATTCAATTTAATACAACACATAAATGGGAAAATTACCATTTTACCCCTAATATTTCACACTTTTATAAATTAATCCAATTGCATAAAATACAAAATACACAAAATTTCAATACAACATGCTTAGGCTGAATGTTCATCTTATTCATATAAATCCATACATTTCATTTATTTCATATTTTAGTCCCTAAATTTATAAGTTTTGCAATTTATCCCTAATTACTCAAATTCATCAAAAATTCCAATACAACACATATTAATCCAAAACATATCTTTCATAATTCATCATCAAACATCACAAAACACAATTACTCATCAATGGCATAACTCAAAATATTCATCAAAATAAAAAATTCGAGCATGGGTCTGATAGTATTCGAAGTAACGATCTCAAAAACGTAAAAATTATCAAAAACTGAAGCCAAACTAACCTTGAATTTGAATCAACAATCACCAAATACCTAACTTTTCTTTCTTCTCTTTTATTTTCAGCAAGAACAAATATAAACACTAATATATGGCTTTGTTTTATGATATGTTATAATATAATAACTTATTAACTAATTTACCTAATTAACCTTTGATTTAAAATATAAAATCATGTTATAATAAGGCCATTACTGTCCATTGCATGTTATCATGGGCTAATTACCACATAAATACCTCCATTTACAAAGACAAACACATTTCATCCCTTACACATTAAACCATTAAATTTTCACTTTATGCGATTAAGTCCTTTTATTTAATTGAACACCTAAACGACAAAATTAAATCACGAAAATTTCACGAATATAAATTCACACAAAATAAACACAGAAAATAATTTTTAAATATTTTTTTGACTCAGATTCGTGGTCTCGAAACCATAGTTCTGATTAGGGTCTAAATCAGGCTGTTACAACTCTCCCCCTTAGGGATTTTCGTCCTCGAAAATCTTACTAGTGAATAGGTTCGGATAACGTTCTCTCATTGCATCATCTAGCTCCCACGTTGCTTCCTCAACTCCGTGTTTATGCCACAGTACTTTAACCAACGAAATCTTCTTATTTCGTAACTCTTTAATTTTACGTGCTAGAATGCGAATTGGTTCTTCATACGTCATATCGGGCTTAATCTCAATCTCAGACGGACTAATCACATGTGAGGGATCAGATCGATATCTACAAAGCATCAAAACATGGAATACATTGTGGATATTTTCTAACTCAGGTGGCAACAATAATCTGTAAGCAACCGGTCTGATACGTTTTATAATCTCATACGGCCCAATGAATCTCAGACTCAAATTGCCTTTACGACCAAATTTGAGTATTTTCTTCCACGATGAGACTTTCAAGAAGACTTTATTCCCTATTTGAAACTCTATATCTTTACATTTCAAGTTCTCATATGATTTCTGACGATCTGATGCTACTTTCAGACTTTCACGGATCACTTTCACTTTCTGTTTAGTTTCTCTGATCAAATCGACCTAGTGTATCTTATTTTCACTGAGCTCAGTCCAATACAATGGTGTACGACATTTACGACTATATAAAGCCTTGTAAGGTGCCATTTTGATACTCGATTGAAAGCTATTATTATACGCAAATTCAATCAGAGGTAGATATCATTCCCACGTACCTTTGAACTTGAGAATGCAACATCTCAACATATCCTCAAGTATCTGAATGATTCGCTTAGACTGACCATCTGTTTGCGAATGGAAAGCAGTGCTGAAATGTAATTTCATACCTAGTGCATCTTGCAGTTTCTTCCAAAACCGCGATGTAAGCCTTGGATCTCTATCCGGAACAATAGATATAGGCACACCATGTAACCTCACAATTAGAGAAACATACAATTTAGCCAGATTATCAAGTGAGTAATCTATACGAACCGGAACAAAGTGAGCAGATTTAGTCAATCTATCTACAATAACCCAGATTGCATCTTTCTTACTCGATGTCAATAGTAAACCAGATACAAAATCCATCGTGACTCTGTCCCATTTCCATTCAGGTATCATGATCAGCTGAAGCAATCCAAAAGGTACCTGATGCTAAGCTTTTACTTGCTGATAGACTAAACATTTCGATACAAAGTCAAAAATGTCTCGTTTCATACCTTGCCACGAATATTGCTGTTTCAGATCATTATACATCTTTGTACTACCCAGGTGAACTAATAAATGACTACTGTGAGCTTCGTTCAAAATTATCTGAATCCACTCTGGATTTCTTGGAACACATATTCAGTTCCTAAACCTCAGACAATCTTCATTATCAACTCGAAACTCTGAATCATCATTCGAATTACATTGGACACGTTTTGCAATCAATTCATCATCAACTTTCTATGCATCACAAATTTGTTGTACAAATAATGATCTTGCTTTTAATTCAGCTATTATCGAACCATCATCAGACATAGCCATATGTGTATTCATTGCATACAAAGTAAATAGTGATTTTTGACTTAGAGCATCAGCAACTACATTAGCCTTTCCCGGATGATAGTCAATCACAAGCTCGTAGTCTTTTAGTAATTCTAACCATCGGTGTTGTCTCAAATTCAAGTCTTTCTGAGTCATCAAGTATTTCAGGCTTTTGTGATTAGAATAAACATGACATTTTTCACCGAACAGATAGTGACACCAAATTTTCAATGCAAACACGATAGCTGCCAATTCTAGATCGTGTGTTGGATAGTTCTTTTCATGTGGCTTCAACTGTCTCAAGGCATAAGCTATAACTTTTCCTTCCTGTATCAAAACACAGCCCAAACCATTTAAAGAAGCATCATTATAAATAACAAATTCTTTACCCATTCTGGCTGAACTAGTACTAGAGCTTCGGTCAAAAGGGCTTTCAACTGATCAAAACTTTTCTGGCACTTTCCTGACCATTTGATCTTAACATCTTTTTGTTGTAGCTTGGTCACCGGGGTTGCAATCATCGAGAACCCTTTCACGAATCGTTTATAATAACCAGCAAGTCCCAGAAAACTTCAGGCTTCAAAAATGTTTCTCGGAGGTTTCCAATCAAGTATTCCTGAAATCTTACTCAGATCAACTCGAATACCTGATGCTGAAACAACATGACCCAGAAAACTAACTTCACTTAACCAAAACTCACATTCACTAAACTTCGCATACAACTGTTTCTCTTGCAAAGTTTGTAACACAAGCCTCAAATGCTTGGCATGTTTAGTTTCATCACGGGAGCAGATCAATATATCATTAATGATTACAACCACAAACTAATCCAAGTACTGTCTAAAGATCTGATTCATTAGATCCATGAAAATAGCAGGTGCATTAGTAAGCTCGAAAGATATAAACAGAAACTCATAATGTCCGTACCTCGTTCGGAAGGCAATCTTTGGCACATCAAAGTCTTTAACTCACAACTAATAGTAGCCGAATCTCAAATTTATCTTCGAAAACATTGTAACCCCTTTTAGTTGATCAAACAAATCATCAATCCGTGGCAAAGGATACTTATTCTTTATAGTCACCTTATTGAGCTGTCTATAATCGATGCACATTCACATAGTTCCGTCTTTCTTTTTCACAAATAAAACTGGTGCACCCCAAGGAGAGAAACTCGTTCGCGCAAAACCTCTATCTGTCAACTCTTGTAACTAAGCTTTCAATTCTTTTAATTCAGTAGGTGCCATTCTGTACCGGGCTATCGATATCGGAGTAGTCCCAGACACTAATTCAATACCGAACTTGAATAGGTGGCAAACCTAGTAATTCTTCAGGAAAGACATCCGGATACTCACATACAACTGGTACTAATTCTATATTTCTTTCGGCCACTTTACTGTCAAGCACATAAGCAAAATAAGCTTCACAACCTTTCCTCACATATTTTTGAGCTAGCATCGAAGAAATCACTGCTGGTAAACCATCCAAATCACTAGATTCAATCCAAATAACCTCATCATTCTTACTCCGTAGATCAATGGTCTTTCCTTTGTAATTTACAACAGCATCATGCAGAGTCTACCAGTCCATACCCAAAATTATGTCAAACTCATCAAATGGTAACAACATCAAATCAACTGGAAAACACGAATCTCGAACCATCAAGGGACAATTCTTACACACTTTGTCAACCATAACACACCGGCCCAAGGGGTTTGATACTTTAATCACAAACTCAGTGGACTCAACAGGTAAAGTCTTACTGAATACTAAAGTCTCACATACATAGGAATGAGTCGAACTAGGATCAATCAATACAATTACACTATTATCATAGAGAGTAAATGTACCAATAATAACATCTGGGGATGAGGCCTCCTCACGTGCGCGAATAGCATAGGCTCTAGCAGGTGCACGAGCCTCGGATCTAACTACTGTATCTTTAGTCCCTCTCTAACTGCCACTCACATTACCCATATTTCTAGGTGGACTACCTCGAGTTGCAGTATTACCCGATCTCGTATTCTGCACTAGATTTTCTTCAGCTAACACTGGGCAATCACGAATATAATGATCCATCGATCCACATTTAAAACAAGCCGATCATGCAATCTACAACTACTAGGATGTCGTTTACCGCAATGTTTACACTCAGGTTGATATGATCTAACATTTCCAACACTAGCTACTGAGGTAGCTCTCAAGCTCACAGGTGGTCTATCCCGATCCCGTCGTGAATAACCTGAAGTAGCCTTAGAACGGCTTAAATCCTCTCAGAACTTCTTTGGTGTCGACTGAAATGACTTACTCAATGATCTCTTACGTGCATCTCTAGCTTCAAAATCAACTTTTCTTTTCTCTTTCCCGAGCTCTTCAGCTTGCAGGCTCCCTCAACCAATACTACGAACTCTTTTATCTTAAGTATGCCAACTAGTAGTTTAATGTCTTCGTTCAGTCCATCTTCAAATCTTTTACACATTATAGCTTCGGTCGAAACACACTCTCGAGCATACTGACTGAGTCTCACGAATTTTCGCTCATATTCTGTTACGGTCATATGACCCTGTTTCAATTCCAAAAATTCTTTGCGTTTCTGGTCGATAAATCTCTGGCTGATGTATTTCTTACAAAACTCAGTTTGAAAGAACTCCCAGGTCACTCGCTCTTTTAGAACCACCGATACTAGTGTATTCCACCAGTGATATTTAGTGTCTCGAAACAAAGATATGGCACATTTTAAACATTCATCCGTAGTACAAGATAGTTCATCGAACACATGAATAGTATTATCAAGCCAAAATTTAGCTCGCTTAGCATCATCATCATCAGTAGCTTTGAACTCTTCATCCCCATGTTTTCTGATTTTATCAACAGGAGGCTTATGTAATCTCAACAGATCACTCACTTTAGGTATAACAGGTATTGGAGGAGGATTAGTCAGTGGTGGAGGTTGTTGTGTAGCCGGGTTAGTCCAAATATATTGAGTAAACTAATCGTTCATAATTTGGTAAAAGACTTGCTTAGCCTCTCCCTCTTGGTTACTCGAGGTCAGTCAAAAATCAACCGGCGCAGTCCCATACATGGAAGCAGACTTTACACTTTCATTATCATCAGCTACAACTCTGTCGGGATCCATTTACTATCCAAAAACATATTTTCAAATGTCAGAAGTCATTACACTATCGTAGTATATAATATGACATGTATAAATAGACTCACACGTGCTATGTTAGTCCTAGAATTGACTAAACTGTAGCTCTGATACCAATAAAACGTAACACCCCTAACCTGTATCCATCGTCGGAATGGGTTACGAGGTATTACCAGACGAGACACAACTTTCTGGCAATCACAATCATACTCATGCATACGACTCAAATACTAAGCAATTGTAACATAAATAATCAATTTAACATCTTTAAAAATCATATCATAACCATTTAATCAAGATATGTCCAAAATAAAGTTATAAGCAAATAATGTCAAACATATCATTTTGACACAAAGCATATGCGCATATCAAAGTCATTACAATCATCCATAATAAGTAAAACAATTATGAATTATAAAAATATCTCATGTCTTAAACATATAACAAATTAACATACATCTTTGGCATCAATATATAAACATATAAATATATATTATCACAACTTACGCAAATTTTTCTTAAATAAAATAATAGCATCGAAATAAGATATGGCATGCCACTAAAAATTTAAACTATATAACACCATAATGTTTTAGCATTTATCCACATATAAGCATGCATTCAACCTACTCATACTCAAAACATAACATAAGAAACTGACTTCCCGTAGCCAAAATTCACATTTACTAAATTTAGTATACAATTGTTTCTCACGCAGAGTTTGCAACACAATTCTCAGATGATCTGTATATTCATTTTCATCTCAAAAGTAAACCAAAATATCATCTATAAATACCACGACAAACCTGTTTAGATACGGTCTAAAAATTCTGTTCATCAAATCCATAAACACTGCCGGTGCATTTGCTAAACCAAATGGCATCACAAGAAGTTCATAATGTCCATACCTGGTTCTAAAAGCTATCTTTGGCACATTTGAATCTTTTACCTATAGCTGATAATAACCAGAATGAAGATCAATCTTTGAACATAAAGTAGCACCTTTCAACTGGTCAAATAGATTATCAATTCGAGGCAATGGGTACTTGTTCTTTATTGTAACTTTGTTAAGCTATCTACAATCAATACACAACCTTAAAGATCTATCTTTCTTCTTTACAAATAGAACCGGTGCACCCCATAGTGAGAAACTAGGTCGAGCAAAACCTCTATCAATAAACTCTTGCAATTGTGCTTTCAACTCTTTTAATTCGGTAAGAGCCATTCTATAGGATGCTATAGATATCGGTGTTGTCCTCGGTACCAGATCTATAGAGAATTCCACTTCTCTAACTAGTGGTAAACTAGGTAATTCTTCTGGAAATACATCAAGAAATTCACATACAACTAGCTCAGGCTGAATCTTTAGTTCAGATACTTTAGTGTGCAACACATATGTAGCAACCCGTTTTTATGTCAAATCAGAATAGTGGTTTTGGGACCAAAAATCTAAAGTAGAAATGTTAATTTTATTATTAATTTAATGTCTATAATATGATTGAATGACTATGTGAAAATTTTATTAAAAAATTTTATCGATAGAGTGTCCAATTTGATTAATAGGACTAAATTGCAATAGGTGCAAAATATATGTTCTAGAAGCTAGAGGTGTCTAATTGCTATGAAATTTTACATTGGAGGTCCTTAAATGATAATTAGACCATTATACTCTAAGTTGGACAAAAATGGACATGGTTAGGTGAAATTTCAAAGTTTGACATTAAGGGTATTTTGGTCATTTGGTTAATAAAGACAAAATAAAACAAATAAAAGATGTTCATCTTTCTAATTTCATCTCCTATAGTCAAATTTCAAGGGTCACCATAGCTAGGGTTTTGGCCAAACTTTCAAGCTTGATTGTAAGTCCATCTTTGTCCCGTTTTTAATGATTTTTACGTTTTTGTGAATGTTGTAACTTGATCTAGCTATTTCAAGGACTAATTTGAAAGAAAATCACAGTCTAAAATTTTATCCATGTTGAATATTTGTGTATTTTGATTTTTACCTATTTGTAAAAGTTGTAAAATGTGTGTGAAAATGAGAATAAATGAAAAATGTGGGTTGTTATGAGCAAGGAATAGGTTTTGCTAGGCTTGGGTGTGACGAAATTGAATGAAAATCATTTTACGAGCCTAGGCACTAAAATGTAAAAAGTTGAAAAGTTAGGAGAAAAATGTAATTTTTGCCATAAGGTGTTTTTGGGACTAAATTGAATAATGTGATGATTGAATAAGTTAAATATGGTATTATAGATCAAGAAAGACGAGATTCTGATCTAGACCGGGGAAAGAACAAGGTTGAAGACTAAATCGGACTGCTAGCCATTTTGTACCGATGTAAGTTCGTATGCTAAAAATAAGCTTTAAAATAATTGTACTTAAATGCTTTAATATTGCATGAATTGTATGTTTGATTATGCGAATGAGTATAATTCTATGAACGAGTTCGACGATGATTCGGCAAGTGAGAAGTCCCGTTGAACCTTAGGAATATATTAGGATAGAAGTGACATATCACTAGGGTTATTATGTGTTATGTGATTATGTGATCCAGGTGCTAGTCTTGTACGTCCTACTAATGGCTGAGTATACCGACATATGTTGCGGATACTTGGCAGCTTGTTTCAGCAGCACCGCGTAGCTACGTCTTGACTGACAGCTTGTGTGAGCAAGCCTGTCGATAGCTTGAGAGTGAACGATTATGTGATATGAGATTGAGGTAGCATTGGCTATGTGTGTGGCACTTAGTATCCGATATTATTATTTCGAGTGGTTCACGGGTATGTCAAAGATGAGAATATGTGTAAATTCATTTCGAGATGGTTCAGGTATGTACATAAATCTCATGTTTATTAAATGCTTGAAATGATGAATATGAGGTAAGTTTTGTGGTGCATTGAGTTATGATCATGAAACTATGGTAAATTTACATTTAGTTATGTTATAATATTTAAATGTTATATGCATGGTAAGGTTGCTTATTTCTTGTATACGAGTTTACTAAGCTATATAGCTTACTCATTTTATTTTCCATGTTTTATAGTGTCGCCAAGCTAGCTCAGAATTAGGGATCGTCGAAGATTCGCCTCACATTATCAAAACCATCATTTTGGGTATTGATGATCTTAGTATTTTAAAGTATGGCATGTATAGGGACTTGGTCATTTTGTTATATGTGTCATTATGTTTTTGTGCCAATGAATTGGTGTAAGTGTATGTGCAAATGAGGGTGACAAATAGCTTGGTAAATAGCCTTCATTTTGTCCACACGGTAAGACACACGAGCGTGTGTCTAGACTGTATGTCACACGCGATCTACCCCATGGGCATGTGTTCTGGCCGTGTATCCTCTGCACCTTAATTTTTAGAAATAGAATGCTTAGAATTGAGCACACGGGTAGAGACACGGGCGTGTGTCTCAACCGTGTGGATGACATGGCCTCAGGCATAGAAGTGTGTCCTAGGCGTGTGAAGTCTGCACCTATTTTATGAAAAATAAATTACTTACATGACTTAGCAAATGGGCGTGTGATTTGGTCATGTGACATCAATTTTTTCATGCATTGCAAAATAGAGAGTTACATGGGTTAAGGACATAGACGTGTGTGACCACATGGCCTACCCACACGGGCGTGTCCTAAGCCACACGGGCATGTAACCCCTATTCATAGTAAAAATTTTCTAAGTTTTGTTAAAAAATTTCTAAAGTTCTCGGTTTAGTCCCGGACCACACCCAAAGCATGTTTAAGGCATCGTAGGCTTGTATTAGGGACTTTATGATTAATTGCAAATGGTTTTACTTTGGATGAAAATTTATGGCTCGAAATTGTATGATTGTTTGTGTGGTAAGTCTGGTAACGCCTCGGACCCTATTCTGGCATTGAGTACGGGTAAGGAGTGTTACATTTAGTGGTATCAGAGTTATGGTTTAGTCAATTTTTGGACTAACGTAGCGTGTGTAAGAGTTTAGCTATACATGCCATATATAAATTTTGATAGTGTAACGGCTCCTGACAATTTAAACTGTGTTTTCATATAGTAAATGGATCTCGACCGAGAAGTAGTTGATGACGTTGAAAGTAATGCGCCGGCACCCGCTTAAGGGACCGCACCATCTGAAAGTAGACCAGTGATGATTAGTCAAGGAGGAGAGGCTAGAGAAGCCTTCTTCCAAAGGATGAATGAGTGATTTGCTGAGTTGTTCAGAAAAATTCGACTGCTCAACATCCTCCACCCCCACCTAACCCTCACCCGGTTCTCGTAGCTCCCCAAGGTGTGGAATTGATAAGACTAAACAAGCCTTCAATTGATAGGATTCGAAAGCAAGGGGCTAAATAATTTAGAGAAAATGTCGATGATGATCCTGAAAAAGCAGAATTTTGGCTTGAGAACTCTATTCGGGTATTTGATGAGCTTTCTTGCACCTCGGATAAGTGCTTGAAATGTGCTATATCACTTCCGAGGGATACGGCATATCAGTGATGGAACACTCTTATATCTATGGTACCGAGGGAAAGAGTTACTTGGAATTTCTTCTAAGAGGATTCAAAAAGAAGTACATCAGTCAGCGGTTTATTGATTAGAAACGTAAAGAGTTCTTGGAGTTGAAACAAAGCCGAATGATTGTGACTGAATACGAGCGAGAGTTTGTTAGACTCAGTATTTATGCTCGGAAATGTGTTTCAACATAGGCTATTATGTGTAAAAGATTCGAAGATGGGCTCAATGAGGACATCAGGCTGTTAGTTGGGATTTTAGAGTTGAAATAATTTGTTATGCTAGTTGGACGAGCTTGCAAAGCCGAATAGTTGAGTAAGGAAAAGATAAAAGCTGAGTTTGAGGCTAGAGATTCGAGAAAGAGGCCGATGAATAAGTCATTTCAATCTTTGTCAAATAGATCGAGAGATTTTTATGCTCGTTCTAATGCTTCAGCCGGGTATCCCAACAGAGATCGTGGGAAGCAATATTCCGGTTCTAAGGCCCAAACTACATCCATAGCGAGCGTAGGTAATGCTAGGTCTAATAAGCCTGAATGCCAACACTGCGGTAGACGACATCTCGGTGAATGTAGGTTGAATAACCGGGCTTGTTTTAAATGTGTCTCTCAAGATCATTTTATCCGAGACTGCCCTGAAATGGCTGAGAAAGATAATTTTTAGAATGTAAGATCGAGTAACATTGCTGCTAGAGGGAGGCCAGTGAGAAATACGGGAAATGGGACCAGTAGTAGAGGAGTATCCAAAGATTCAACTGTGAGATCGAAAACTAGAGCACCTACGAGAGCTTATGCTATTCTTGCTTGCAAGGATGCGTCCTCCCCTAATGTGATCACTGGTACATTTTCTCTTTATGATACTAATGTAGTTGCATTAATTGATCTTGGATCAACTCATTCCTATATTTGCATGAATTTTGTATCTAGTAAGAATTTTCCTGTTGAGTCTACTGAGTTTGTGATTAAGGTGTCGAACCCCTTAGGCAAACATGTTTTAGTTGATAAAGTTTGCAATAGTTGTCCTTTAATGATTTGGGGTCACTATTTTTCGGCTGACTTAATGCTTCTACCATTTGATGAATTTGATGTGATACTTGGAATGGATTGGTTGACTTTGCATGATGTCGTAGTGAATTGTAGACAAAAGGTTATTAAATTAAACTGTCAAAACAATGAAACTCTTCGGGTTGAGTCAAATGAATTGCCTATTGTGATTTTGTCAATGTCAGCTCAGAGGTATGTAAGAAAGGGTTGTGAAGCATTACTCCCGTATGTACTGAATACTAAGGTGTCTGAATTGAAGATCGTATCTGTACCAATAGTTTGTGAATATCTAGACGTGTTCCTAGAAGAGTTGCCAAGGTTACCACCGCTCAGAGAGGTGGAGTTTGCTATTGATTTGGTACCGAGGACTGCACTAATATCGATAGCTCCGTATAGAATGGCTCCAACCGAGTTGAAAGAATTAAAGTCTTAGTTACAAGATTTGATAGACAAGGGTTTTGCGAGATCGATTTTTTCTCCCTGGGGTGCACCAGTATTATTCATCAAGAAGAAAGATGGATCCATGAGACTTTGTTTCAATTATCGTCAACTCAACAAGGTTACGATAAAGAACAAGTATCCTTTACCGAGGATTGATGATTTGTTTGACCAGTTAAAAGGGGAAACAATATTCTCAAAGATAGATTTGAGATCTAGTTATTATCAACTGAGAGTTAAAGACTCGGATCTGTAGAAAATCGCGTTCAGAATAAGGTATGGGTATTATGAGTTTCTTGTTATGCCTTTTGGATTAACTAATGCTCCTGTTGTTTTTATGGATTTGATGAATCGGATCTTCAGACTATATTTGGACAAGTTTGTAGTTGTGTTCATTGATGACATTTTGATTTACTCCCGATATGAGTCTGAGCATGCTGAACATTTAATAATTGTATTGCAGACTTTGAGAGATAAGAAATTGTTTGCTAAGTTCAGCAAAATTGAGTTTTGGCTCCGAGAAGTCAGATTTTGGGTCCATATTGTTTTAGTAGAAGGTATAAAGGTTTATTCGAATAAGGTTTCGACAATTGTTGATTGGAAACCACCGAGAAACGTATCCGAGGTTAGAAGCTTTTTAAGCTCGGCTGGTTACTATCAACATTTTGTTAAGGGATTTTCCGATGATTGCTACACTTATGACAAAATTGTTACAGAAAAATGTTAAGTTTGAGTGATCAAAAAAATGCCAAAAGAGTTTTGAACAGTTGAAAGCATTGTTAACTGAGGCACCGATATTAGTGTAACACCCAGAAATTGGGCCTAGAAGTATTGGGCCTTGAGCATGGGAATAGTTAGAAAATTGCTCATAGATATTTTAGTTAAGCAAGAAATGACACAAATAAATGTCTGCTTTAGTGGCTAAATGTCCTGAGGAGTGTTGGAGAAGTCTTGGGTTTAAATCTAGGCTCTAGCAAAATTTTAATTTTCCCTCTTAAGTGAATCTGGACACTAGCACATAGGTCTTATAATTAATTATGGATGGTTTTTATCACAAAAGGAGCCTGTGGTGTGGTGGCAAGGTGGCGTGTAGAGTAATCTTGAGGTCTGAGGTTCGAGTGCGAGTGCAATATAAAAGAAGTATTTATTTTGTGAATGGGGCGACAAGTGTTTGAATTGGATGCAAACTCTGCTGAGGTGGTTGTGGAAGTGGTCAAAGGGAGGAAATCAAGGAATTTGAAAAGGGTGGTTATGGATATGGGGGAGAGTTGGGTGGAGAGAATCATGGATTTCAAATTTAAGGAGTTTGAAGCTGATTGGGGAAAATTGAACATGCAAATTCAGCTAAAGAGTCCATTGTGTGCATTTTTCGACAATTTGAGAGTGTTTTGGGTGCCGAATTCTCTTTTTGGAATTTTGGGTTGTTTTTTTCCATTTTGCATTTTGGGTTTCTTTCACTTCTAAAAGCCGAATTTGGTATCTCCCTCTCCTTAATTTTAGTTCACCATTTGGCCGAACTTTTTTTTCTTCTTCTTCTCATATTTTATTCTTTCGGTTTTACTCTCATAGCCGAACCTTTTATTTCCTTTTCTCAACAATTCTTCTATTGTTCCTAAGGTTTGATTAAGCCGAATTCAACTTCTTCTTTACCCTTTTACTGTTTCTCTTCTATTTTCCTAGGTAGCCAAATACTTCTCTCTTCTCATTACCTTGGGTTTGCGTCTGTTTAGGCATCTGGGCTCTGACAAGTGAACGACTATTTCTTCGTTATATTGTTTCTATCAGTTGATCTTGGGTAAGTATTTCTTGCTTCTTGACTCTGCTCTTGATTCTTTTTGTGTCGTTCTTCTCTAGTGAAGCTGAATGATTCAGTTTAGGGTTACTGACTCTTTGACCCTTCTCATGTGTGGGTTCTTAAATGTTCGTAGGCGTTCAAATCCCTCTTTCAGCATTCAATCGGTAACTGGGGTAAGTGGGCTTATTTTGGCCAAATGTTCATTAGCCTTCTGTTTATTCGCTCATTGTTAATGGATTCTTTTGGGTTAACTCAGCTTCTCGGCAGAAAAAGGTGTAGTTGTGATTCGATTAGCATAATAGACAGAACCTTAGCCATCAAGGGTGAGTGGTAAGTGTTGGTTTGAGATGAAGTACTTATGAACCCTTTCGATTAGGAAATTGACAAGTATGCATCGATGGAATGTAGGTTAACCGCAAGTGGGTTAATCTACTTCTCGCTAAATAGGTGTGTAATTGTATGCCTTGTTTTGATAATCGGCTGAAAAGCCGAAAATGTGTGTGTTGTTTACTCTGCTATGACTGTAGATCGGCAAAATGCCGAAAAGCCGAAAATATGGCGTATGATGCCACACGAGTGTGTGATTGCGCGTATGGTGAATCAAGCTCACGAAACGTGGACGTACGACGAGGAAGGCCACCATGAGCGAATTCATGGGCTTAGGCCGTAGTGGGCCACTAGGCCACGAAATGGGCCGAATAGGCCCAATGGGCTCATGGGCCCGCTTGTGTCAAATTAGCTGCTAGGTGGATTATGGTTGGGCTTGTCATGTCGCGTACATGGCATAGGCTGTTCTGGGCCACGTTGGGCCGGACTGGGCCATGTGGGCCCACACGGATAAAATGTATGTTATGTGGTAAGTCTTGGACTGGGCTATGTTGTTTGTACAACCGTGAATAGTTCTGGGTTAAATGGGTCGTATGGACCTGTGGGCCCGCGTGGGTAAATTTTGCTATTAAGCGGGAAGTAGATAGACTTGTCAAGTCGCGCACATGACTTAGATTGTTTTGGGCCGTGTGGGCCCAACGGCCTTATGGGCCCACACGGATAAAATCTGCAATAAGTGACTATTAATGAACCAGGCTATGGGGTACACATAGCCGTATCTAAATTTGGGCTAAATGGGCCACATGAGCGTATGGGTCCAGTTAGGCCGAGTATTGGGTCTTAGGCCTACTTGCACCATTATGTATGTTTAGGTTATTTAGGTCGCTCGATGCGACAATGGACTCTCGATTGGGTCGTTAAAACCTCTGATTTGTGAAATGACCGTAGTGCCCCTATAGGGTAAAATGACCGTAATGCCCCCGTCACTACAGCAAAACAGGTTTTTAGCGGTGTTTGGATAAAAAACGCTGCTAGAGATCGAGCATTAGCTGTGCTTTTTAAAAAATGCCGCTATAGATCGAGCATTAGCTGCGCATTTTAGAAAACGCCACTATAGATCGAGCATTAGCGGCGCTTTTTAAAAAACGCCGCTATAGATTCTAGAATTAGCGGCGCTTTTTAAAAAACGCCGCTATGGATTCGAGCATTAGCGACGCTTTTTAAAAAACACCGCTATAGATCGAGCATTAGCGGCGCTTTTTAAAAAATGCCACTATAGATTCGAGCATTAGCGGCGCTTTCTGAAAAACGCCGCGAAAAATATTTTATCTAATTTAACAAGTTTATTTATATTAATTAAAATACAATTTATTTTTAATTGAATATTTAAATTCTTCAAAAAATAATTACACGTAGAAAAATCTGAAAGTAAAAACATAGAAAAAGTATTGTTTAAAAATGAAAAAAAATTAAAATACTATTATTTAAAATAATTTTAAAGTTTTTTGGGTATATGACTTATTGTTTTTTAATTTATATATTAAATAATTTCTTATCCAATCATAAAAGAGATAGTATTAATTTTAAAATATTGAATTAATTATCCCTAAATCCTAAACCCATAAACACTCCCTTAAACCCTTAAATACAAAATCCTAAAACTCTAAACCTTAAACCCTAAATCCTAAACCATAAAACCCTAAACTATAGACACTAAACCCTTAAACCCTTAAATACAAAATCTTAAATCCTAAAACTCTAAACCGTAAAAATAAATTTCATATGGATATATATATTGATGTGTATATATATAGATATTAATGTAAAAGAACGACACAAACCTATAAAAAAATGGGAAACCACATTTCAATCTCTATTCTCTAAGATTCAATATTCAAATTATATATTATCATATAATGTTTTAATCAAAAAGTTAATAATATTAACTATTTTGATTAATTAATAATATTATAAAAATATATAGACTAAATGATATTAAAAATTAAAGTATATGCAAAAAAATCTGAAATTTAAATATATTAGAGAGACCAAATTAAAATTTAACCATTTTAGTAAATAATAATAATACAAGATAAAAAAAGAAAGGAAAATTTATTAGGCTTTATACTACATACATCGTGGCGTTTTCAACAAAAACGCCGCAAACATGTATTAAGAGTTTAAACGAGCCCGTTTTGTATCTTTGTTATTAGTGGCCTTTTTTAAACGAGTCTGTTCATGGTTTTAGGAGTTAGGCTATTAAGGTTTAAGGGTTAGGGTTTTTGATAAAATAACAAAAAATTAAATTATTTTAGGGTTTAGGTAAGCAATAAGGTTCTTTTTTAATTACTTTTATCCCTTGTAATATATATATTTAGGGTTTAGGGTGTAGGTTTAAGGTTTGGGGTTTAAGGTTTAGGGTTTATTGTTAGAAAATTGAAGCAACATTTGGATTTTACTGAGAAAAATTTTGAAAGTAAAAACATAGAAAAATACATGTCAAAAATGAAAAAAAATAAAATACTATTAATTAAAATAATTTTAAAGTTTTTTTTGGGTATATGACTGAGTTTTTTTAATTTGTATATTAATTAATTTCTTATATAATTGTAAAGAAGATAATATTTATTTTAATATATTAAAATTATCAATATAGTTTAAATTATTTAAGAGATAATGATAAAGTGTATATATATTAAAACAAAATAATGGATTTTTAGCGGAGCAAAACAGCGCTATTTTGTGTAAAGGAAAATGACTTTTTGTGGTGTTTTTTTAAAAAACGCCGCAAAAGGTAAGCAATAGCGGCGTTTTTAAAAATGCCGCAAAAAATATTACACAAAACGTCACCTTTTTTTACCCTAAAATGTCTTAAGACTTTTTCCCAAAATTGGTTCCCCCCTTCCCCCCGAAATCCCAAAATTCAACATGAAATCTCTTCCTTTTTTCCCTCTTTTCTTTTTCAGAAAATCAGTTCCCTCCCCCTCCCCAAAGAAATCCTAAAATTTCACCTAAAATTAGTAGAAGCAATGATCAAAGAAGCAATGGAGTTTATGTTACCTTCTCTATTTCACTTCTCCAATAGAAAAAGAAAAAACCCTAGCGGCTACACTCTTCCCTCACTTTCTAAACTAACAGAAGAAAACAATCACGAAAATGGAGTTTTCTCAAGCCGACTTTGATTGTCTTTTAGTCGCGGAACACACTCGTAAAACCTCTGAAGTAAACTACGTCTAGGACCCTATTGATGCTGAGGTTCCTTCTTTATTTCTTTTCCTTTCAATTTTTTTATAATTCGTTTCTTTGTTTGTAGTTACTTTCCTCTGTTAATCGATTTTAATAGCAATGAGGATTTAATTCTTTTATTCTTATTTTCTTCTTTGGTTTGAGTTTTTTTTAAAAGAAATCGTGCGGCGTTTCCTATTATCGGTTAAAAATGGTTGCAGAATTTAACCAAATTGGGAGGGGCTTTACTCGAATTAGCTAAATTTCAGACTGTTTTAGGTGCAAAGTAGATGACAAATGGTACTCTACCATGTTCTTGAGTTTACTCCTATTATTAGTTTTTGCTAATGCAATGAATATTGACCATTTAGATGAATATTGGCAAGTATGACCAAGGTGCTTATTTGTTTTTACCATTATATGTCATGCGGACACATGGAGCAAAACAACAATGTGAAACTGTTAAAAGAACTCCAAGGATGCAATTGGAGCCTATTTTTGAGGTTTGAAATCCTTGAGATTTATATTTATATCTCTATGTTCTGCACTTCCAAGTGTCGGCTTATTTCATTTAATTTAATATGTAATTACATATTTTATTAATTTTTTATGAATATTTATTAAATATTATATTATTATTTTTATATAAGATTGCTGTTTTAATTATATAATTGAATAAATGTATAAGTTTGAGCTTAAAAATGAGAACAGTTCTAATAAATAATAGAAGCATTCCATTTTTATTGTGAAACCTCTAGTTTTTCTTGATATGAGTTAACTATATATGGAATATTATTTTCATTTTCTCATATAAATGTATTTGGTGATGCATTTATTGCAGATAATTGAGATTCTTTTCAGCAAAAGGATATTATTAGATATGGAGGTTAGTTCCTTTAATTCCCTCTTGCTCCTGAGCCTGTGTAGTTATGATGTTCTGTTTTTTTTTTTTTTGTTCTATCCAGTTATTAGCAACAATGTTTTATTTCTCTTTTGTTGAAACAAATTCTATTTCTTGCTTTATGGTGGCATTATTAAAAATTTATCTTTCCATATCATAACTCAAAGAGATCAGTTAATGTAATTTGACATATGTGGCTTTGAGGGTCGTATAAATGATTTCCTTACTGGCCTGACTTTGGCTTACAGGTGCATACTTTGGATTGAGCCATTTTTTGTGTTTGAAATGTAGTCAACATGACTGATGATATAAGATATAGGAAGTTAATATTGCAATGCCTTGGTCAGGTACTGTGAATGCTTTGCATCTGGCATGTATTTTGATGAGTGTAATTGTGTTAATTGTTATAACAATGTTGAGTATGAAGCTGTGAGACGAGATTCTGTTGGAGCAACTTTGAAGAGCAATCTAAATGCTTTCAGGCCAAAAATTAAAACCAGTTCACATGGTGCAAAAGATAACAAGGTACGTAGGTCAAACTCTTTTTTTTTTCTCTTCACATTATCAAGTACAAAGTTACCTCATAGATTTTACAGTATTGATTCAACAAAAAGTTGTATGTTCTTTTAGTTGGTTCTTTTATTATTGAGGATGCTATTCTTCATGAGGCTCAGTTAACACGTTTAGCAAGGTCATAAATTTGTTGCCTTTAATCATTGATGGTCCAATAGTAATATACAGAATCATTTAAAATGATATCCTTCTGTTGAAATGTATGACCATGCATTTGATCTTATCACATATTTGATATCCTCTTCTCTAAATTCTGTCTGGTTACATTATTGGAAAATGGGCCTGAGCTAAGCTTTTTTTTTTTAATAGCAAAACATAAAATTTAAAGTATAACATGAATGCCTTTTTTATTTAATAAATCTTGCTGCAATTGGCAAACTATTCAATTATTTTAATTTTATAAATTAATTTTATGCTTTATTTATTTTATCTAATCATTTAATATTCCACTATTGACCATTTTTCACCTTTTTCTTATTTTCATTACTTTTAAAACATTATTTTTTATTTTTAATTATTTCTTTCAAAATAAAAACATTTATTATAAATTAAATTAATATTAGTGTATTTTTTTTGAAATTGTAAAAGCATATTTAGTGAATTAAAAAAAATAGATAAAATCACATGTAAATGTTTATACGAGTCTATGTTATGAAACACGTTGAAAATTAACATAGTGATAAGTAAGGAGCAGAGGTTGGAATGGTTAAGGAAATGAAGAAGCAACAGCTTGATGGCTTGAAGCAGAATTTTAAAGGGTATATAGACACCAAATATTCTACTAATCCACTCACCTTTGGCATAAGGATCAATTCAAATGGATATGAATTGTTAAATGTTAACTAATGATGTCCAAAAGGATACGAATTTATGATGTTAGTAAGCTGAAAATTTAGGTGTTAAATGCTGCAATTTATGCTGTCTAAAAGTTGTGATTTATGATATTCAAATGATGTATTTTAAGTTCTTCGAATGTGTTAACGAGTTGATTTAATATAATGCCTTTTGGTTGTTTATTGTTGTTCAAAGCATGATGAAATAAACATGTTAGGCGTGGTTTAATACATGCCTTGCTACCCTGTAAGGTTGTCCAAAACAAGAAAAAATTTAGTTGTCTTTAAGATGTTCGAATGTGGTTGTTCAAATGGTTCTTCAAATTTTCCAAATGTGTCTTTAAGGTGCTCGAAAATGTCATATTAATGTTGCCCATATATGATTTTGAATGCTGGAAATTTGCAGCATTTAATTTTCTACTTGAAGTTGATTAAACCATGCTGTAAATGCAAAACATTTATATGTTGTTCACATGCTAAATTAAACGCTAATGAGCTTAAAATTGATCTATTCGATTGTGTTAAATTCATTGTTCAATCTGATGTTATTTATGCTAATGTATTGAGTATATTAAGCTGTGCAATTTGATGTTATATGTGGCGTTAATGTTGACTTGTTAATTGCATATTTTATTATTAATCTGACTTAGGGTTCTGAATTTAGAAGAACCTTATCTTAGATAAGTTATCTACTTTCATTAAAACTGGAATCTGATTCTGTTATTTTGGTTGGTTCTTGCCTTCATATGTCATTGATTAACTTTTGTTTCTTTTTTCTCAAAACTAGTATGTCATTCATTTGCCTTCTTATGCTGGGCCTACAAGTTATTCAAGCACTTACTACAATCCTGGTGATTATCAGACAGCTAGAGGTTACCCAAGCAGTAGTTACACTCATCAGACTACCACATAGAATGGGAGCAATTATGCAAATTATACTACTTAGCAGTGTTCAAACTATACTCAAGATTCAAGTGGGACTTATACCGCTGGTAATGCAGGCGCAAATTCTTTGCATTATCAGTAGCATTACAAGCAATGGGTTGATTATTACAATCAAACAGAAGTTAGTGGTGCCTCTAGAACAGAAAATTTATCTATTGCTAGTACATCCACTCAACTGCCAAGCCCCCACAACTTTTGCTCCACCTTGGAGGCCAGAGTCCGGTTCATCTCAAACACCATTGTTGCAGGTTTGATTTTTTGTTAGATGCATGGTCCAAGATTAGCTAAATTCATACATAGTGACAACTTGTTTGATCTAACTACTGATCTTAAAGTGTGCATTCTATCATTATTTTGTTCTATTTGTATTTTGTTAGATTTTTGGTGTAGTATGATAAGTGCGGTATTTTGTTTGATTGTTATTGATCAACTTTTTGTTTGATGGAATATATATTTATATCATGGATATTATTCTTCTTCTCAATATTTTGATAATGAATTTTAATTGTTTTTATATTTTTCATGACCTTTATAATATCTTATAATATTTTTTTTAAATTTCATGACCTTTAGCGGTGTTTTTGGGAAAAGCGCCGCTAAAGAATAACTTTTAGCGGCGTTTGTAGAAAAAGCGCCGCTAAAGGTCATGCTCTTTAGCGGCGTTTGTGGTAAAAGCACCGCTAAAGGTCATGTTCTTTAGCGGTGTTTTTTTAAATAAGCACAGCAAATTTTAGCGGCGTTATCTATAGCGGCGTTTTTTGCAGCGCTTGTAAAAACGCCGCCAATAGTTTTAGTGGCGCTTAAAAGCGCCGCTAAAGGATTAAAAAAACTCCACTAAAAGTTAGTTTTGCTATAGTGTGTAGGGTAAAATGACCGTAATACCCCTGTATGGTAAAATGATGATTATGCCCTTATGTTTCGTATGACTAATGTGCTTATGATTTACATATATGATTGTACTGAGTGTGACTTTGCATACACGTAATATTTATGACATGACATACTGCATGGGGTTGAGATTTTGATATGGAGGAAGTACTGTACTGGTGACTATGTCACATTCACTGTTATTGGTGGCTATGCCACAATTACTAATACTGGTGGCTTTGCCACATTTATCGCTTCTCGCGCGGCTATCTTTGCATTATTATTATTAGCGACTTTCTTTGTGATATTGGTGTATTGGCTGGGTGGGCCGATTTATATCCCCACATGGTGTGTTGGTTGGTACGGGTGGTGTGCTAGCTAGATTTGGGTGGGATGCATAATTGCATTACACTCAGATCGACATCTTGTATTGGGCTTAGGCCCATGTTTATTCTTGATAGGGCTAAGGCCCAGGCTCAGACTATTATCGAATAGGGCTCAAGCCTGCATCATTCTCGCATGCATTGTTTTCTATTTGACTGATAGGGGATTACACACTGAGTTTTTGTAAACTCACCCTTTCTTTTCAACTGTACAGATGATCCCCAGCCTTAGACGATTTGGTGCTGCGAGGGACTCAGAGGTGGCCACATGATTGTTGATGTTCTACTTTTGACTTTATTTAAATTTCATATTGGGTTTTTGGTTATGTAATAAGGCCATTTGTGGTTTTAAATTTTATTTGGGCTTTGATTTCTTACCTTAAATTGGTAGACTAGGAAAAGATGAGTTTTCAAAATAATAACGCATTTTAAACTTCAAGGTTTTTAAAAGCTTCCGTGATTTTATTCAGTTTAAGGAATCAACGGTGATAAATATGGCAATCGTTTTGACAAATTGATTTCAATTAGTAACAACTTAATTTGCCGAATTTTCTCAAGCAATAAAAACTAAATGGGTTTTAACTTAAATTTAGATTCTTAACGACAAGTCCTATTTCCGAAAAGCACTTTGATGTGACACGCCAGATTCGGCCATAACGTCTAGGCTGGGTTTGGGGTGTTACAATTAGTGCAACCTGGGTCAGGAAAAGAGTTTGTGATTTTCAGCGACGCGTCATTGAACGGTCTTGGATGTGTGTTGATGTAAGAGGACAAAGTGATAGCTTATGCCTTGAGACAGTTGAGACCACACGAAAAGAATTATCTGACACAGGGCTTGGAATTGGCTGCCATTGTGTTTGCTTTAAAGATTTCGCGACACCATTTATTCAGTGAGAAGTGCCACATCTTTACCAACTATAAGAGTTTGAAATACTTGATTACTCAAAAGGACTTGAATCTGCAACAACGAAGATGGCTCAAACTATTAAAAGATTATGAGTTGGTAATCGATTATCATCCGGGAAAGGCAAATATAGTCATTGATGCTTTAAGTAGGAAATCTTTGTTTGCTTTGAGAGCCATACATACACGATTGACTTTATCTGATGATGACTCAATTATAGCTGAGTTGAAAGCTAGGCCAGTAATTCTTCAGTAAATTTGCGAAGCTTAGAAAAGTGACAAAAAACTTCAAGCTAAAAGAGTTCAGTGTGAATTGACTAGTGATTTAGTTTTTTAAATTGGGGTCGATGATTGTTTGATGTTTCAAGGTAGGATTTGTGTACTGAGAGATGCTGAGCTTATTCAGAAAATTCTTCATGAGGCACATGGTAGTTGCTTGTCTGTTCACCTAGGAAGTACGAAGATGTACAATGATTTGAAGAAATTATATTGGTGGTCAGGTATGAAATGAGATATTTCTAAGTTTGTAGCGAGATGTTTGATTTGTCAACAAGTAAAGGCCGAACATCAAGTACCTTCGGGTTTACTTCAACCTGTGATGATTCCCGAGTGGAAATAGGATAGAATTACGATGGATTTCATAACTGGATTACATCTGACTCTAAAGAAGAAAGATGTTGTTTGGGTCGTTGTTGATAGATTGACGAAATTGGCTCATTTTATTCTGGTACGTACCGACTATTTACTTGATAAGCTAGTTGAATTATACATTGCTGAAATTGTTAAATTGCACAAAGTGCCTATTTTTATTATTTCGGATAGAGATCTGAGGTTTACGTCTCGATTTTGGAAGAAGTTGCAAGAGGCTTTGGGCACAAAATTAAATTTTAGTATCGCATTTCATTCACAAACTGACGGTCAATCTGAAAGAATCATTTAGGTACTCAAAGGTATGCTTTGCTGTTGTGTTTTAGAGTTCGAAGGTAGTTGGGAAAAATATCTACCTTTAGTCGAATTTGCTTATAACAACAGTTTTCAGTCAAGTATAAAGATGGCACCGTATAAGGCATTATATGGTCACAAGTGTCGAACTCCGTTGTACTAGACTGAGCTCAGTGAGAGATAGATTCACGGGGTTAATTTGGTTAGAGAAACCAAAGAAAAAGTGAAAGTAATTTGTGATTGTTTGAAAGCAGCTTCGGATAGACAGAAGCCGTACACGGAACTAAAACGAAAAAAAATTGAATTTCAAGTCGGTGATAATGTATTTCTAAAAGTGTCTTCATGGAAGAAAATTCTTAGATTTGGTCGCAAAGGCAAGTTGAGCCCGCGCTTTATTGGTCCGTATGAGGTTATTGAAAGGATAGGGCCAGTGGCTTATCGGCTAACTTTACCATTGGAATTAGAGAGAATCCATAATGTGTTTCATGTGTCTATGTTACGACGATATCGATCAGATCCATATCATGTGATTTCACCAACTGAGGTTGAGATTTGACCCGACATGACTTACGATGAAGAACCGATCAAGATCCTAGCCCTGGAAGTTAAACAGTTGAGAAATAAAAGTATAACCCTAGTGAAAGTTTTGTGGCAAAGGCATGGGGTTGAAGAGGCTACGTGGGAACCCAAGGAAGCTATGAGAAAACAGTACCCAAACCTTTTTTCTAGTAAGATTTTCGGGGACAAAAATCCTAAGGGGGGAGAGTTGTAAAAGCCCATTTTAGGTCAAATCAGAATAGTGGTTTCAGGACCACAAATTTGAAGTAGAAATATTAATTTTATTATTACTTTAAGGTCTACAGTATGATTGAATGATTGTGTAAAATTTTTTTAAAGATCTTTTATCGATAGAGTGTCCAATTTGATTAATAGGACTAAATTGCAATAGGTGCAAAATATTTGTTCTAGACGCTAGAGGTGTCTAATTGCTATGAAATTTTAAAGTGGAGGTCCTTAAATGGTAACTGGACCATTATACTCTAAGTTGGACAAAAATGGACATGGTTAGGTGAAATTTCAAAGTTCGGCATTAAGGGCATTTTGGTCATTTGGTTAATAAAGACAAAATAAAAGAAATAAAAGTTTTTCATCTTTCTAATTTCATCCCCCATAGCCGAATTTCAAGGGTCACCATAGCTAAGGTTTTGGCCAAGCTTCCAAGCTTGATTGTAAGTCCGTCTTTGTCCCGTTTTTAATGACTTTTACGTTTTTGTGAATGTTGTAACTTGATCTAGCTATTTCAAGGACTAATTTGAAAGAAAATCAAAGTCTAAAATTCTACCCATGTTAAATATTTGTGTATTTTTATGTTTAATGGTAGAAAATGTATGTTTGGTGTTAGATAACCAACATTTACGAAGTGATTTTTGATGAAAATGTCAAATAGGGACCTACTTGTAAAAGTTGTAAAATGTGTGTAAAAATGTGAATAAATGAAAAATGTGGGTTGTTATGAGCAAGGAAAAGGTTTGGCTAGGCTTGGGTGTGACGAAATTGAATGAAAATAATTTTACGAGCCTAGGGACTAAAATGTAAAAAGTTGAAAAGTTAGGAGAAAAATGTAATTTTTGCCATAAGGTGTTTTTGGGATTAAATTAAATAATGTGATGATTGAATAAGTTAAATGTGGTATTATAGATCAAGAAAGATGAGATTCTGACCTAGACCGAGGAAAGAACAAGGTTGTGGACTAAATCGAACTGTTAGCCATTTTGTACCTAGGTAAGTTCGTATCTTAAAAATAAGCTTTAGAATAATTGTACTTAAATGCTTTAATATTACATGAATTGTATGTTTGATTATGTGAATGAGTGTAATTCTATGAACGAGTTTGACGATGATTCGGCAAGTGAGAAGTCCCGTTGAACCTTAGGAATAGATTAGGATAGAAGTGACATGTCACTAGGGTTATTATGTGTTATGTGATTATGTGATCCAGGTGCTGATCTTGTACGTCCTACCGGTGGTAAAGTATACTAGCATATGTTACGGATACTTGACAGCTTATTTGAGCAACACCGCGTAGCTACGTCTTGACTGACAGCTTGTGTGGGTAGGCCCGTCGATAGCTCGAGAGTGAGCGATTATGTGATATGAGATTGAGGTATCATTGGCTACGTATGTGGCACTTAGTTTCCGACATTATTATTCCGGGTGGTTCACGGGTATGTTAAAGATGAGAATATGTGTAAATTCATTTCGAGATGGTTCAGGTATGTATATAAAGCTCATGTTTATTAAATCCTTGAACCGATGAATATGAGGTAAGTTTTGTGGTGGAAGGAGTTATGATCATGAAACTATGGTAAATTTACATTTAATTATGTTATAATATTTAAATGTTATATGCATGGTAAGGTTGCTTCTTTCTTGCATACGAGCTTACTAAGCTATATAGCTTACTCTGTTTATTTTCCATGTTTTATAGTGTCGCCAAGCTAGCTCGGAATTGGGGATCGTTAGAGATGCTTCTCACACTATCAAAACCATCATTTTGGGTATTGATGATCTTAGTATTTTGAAAGTATGGCATGTATAGGAACTTGGTCAATTTGTTACATTTTTCATTAGGTTTTTATGCCAATGAATTGGTTTAAATGTATGTACAAATGAGGGTGACAATTGGCTTGGTAAATAGCCTTCATTTTGTCCACATGGGTAGACACACGGGCGTGTGTCTAGACCCTGTGTGACACATGGTCTGCCCTATGGGCATGTGTTCTGGCTGTGTGTCCCCTGCACCTTAATTTCAATAAACAGAATGCTCAGAATTGAGCACACAGGCAGAGACACGGGCGTGTGTCTCAACCGTGTGGATGACACAGCCTCAGGCACGGGCGTGTGTCCTGGGTGTGTGAAGTCTGCACCTATTTTATGAAAATTAAATTACCCACACGGCCTAGCACACAGGCATGTGATTTGGTCGTGTGACATCAATTTGTTAATGCATTGCAAAACAGAGAGTTACACGGGTTAGGGACATAGGTGTGTGTCCCAAGCCATACAGGCATGTGACCCCTGTTCATAGGAAAAAATTTCTAAGTTTTGTAAAAAAATTTCTAAAGTTCTCGGTTTAGTTCCAGACCACTCCCAAAGCATGTTTAGCGTCTCGTAGGCTCGTATTCGAGACTTTATGATTAATTGCAAATGGTTTTAATTTGGATGAAATTTTATGGCTTAGAATTGTATGATTGTTTGTGTGGTAAGTTTGGTAATGCCTCGGACCCTGTTTCAATGTTGAATATGGGTAAAAGGGTGTTACAACATATGCAATATATGCTTAATAACCCTTTTTGACATATTTCAGTGCTGATATTGCTGAAATCACAGTAGATAACCCATCTAATTTATCAGATTCAATGAGGAGTAACTCACTACTTTGACATTTCAATACAATATATTTTGTTTACAATTCACCATTGCATCATGTTGGGTTAACCAGTTCATTCCCAAAATAACGTCAAATTCATCAAAGGGCAATAGCATCAAATCAGCCAAAAACCAATAACCCTTTACCATCAACAGATAGTTTTTACAGACTTTATCAACCATAACATACTAGCCCAGGGGGTTTGAAACTTTAACCACAAATTTAGTGAATTCAATAGGTAAATATTTAAAAGACACTAAATTTGTGCATATGTATGAATGTGTTGAACCAGGATCAATCAAAGCAGTAATATCAGTATCAAGTAGAGAAAATGTACTAGTAATGACGTCTGGTGCAGAGGCACATTCTCTAGCATGAATAACATATGTCCTTGCCGGTGCTCGTGCCTTAGATTTAACTATTGTATTCTTTGTAGTACCTTGGCTACCATTGATATTGCAGGGATGACGGGGTGGTCTGGCTCTTGAAGCAGGATTACTCGGCTTTGAAGTCTTTTCAATATCTCTTTCAACCCTTTATGGGCAATCCTTAAGAAAATGATCAAGACAACCACATTTATAACATGCCCCACTTTTTAATCGACATTCCCCAAAATGAAATTTGTTACAAAATTTATATTTCGGTTTGGGATTACCGATAGTACCAACACTGGTTACAGATGGAGATGAGGATCTAGGGTTATAGCATTGAGAGCTTCGCTCTTTTCTAGAGTATCCCACTGATGTTGCAAAATGATCATAATACTTCTTTGATTTCTTAAAAGCAGATGATTGTGACTTGCTCATAATTCTTTTACCATAAACCCAAGCTTCTCTTTCAGCTTGTTTCTTTTCGTTACTTAATTTTTCAGTTTTATTTGCTCGATTAGCAAACACCCCAAATTCCCTCAATTCAAGAATTCTAATCAATAGCTTAATGCCTTCATTTAAGCCCTCTTCAAAATGTTTGCACATATCAGCCTCGGTTGGAACCTACTCTCTAGCATACTTACTCAATCAAACAAATTCTTGCTCATACTCAGACAAAGTCATGTTTTCCTGTTTGAGCTCTAAATTTTTTTCCTTTTCTGATCTAGAAATCTTTGACTAACATACTTGTTTCTGAATTCAGTTTGGAAAAATTCCCATGTAATATTTTCTCTACCACAGAAGTTATAGTATTCCACCAATGATAAGCTGTGTCTTTCAGTAAAGATACTACACATTTCAAACATTCAACTGGTGTGCAAGATAATTCATCTAAAACCCGAATGGTATTTTCCAACCAAAACTCAGCCTTTTTTGGATCATCATCTATAGTAGCTCTGAATTCCTCTACTCCATACTTACGGATTTTATCTACCAGAGGCTTACCAGTTCTAACAGGTTCAGCACCTTGTGGCATCTCAAAAACCGATTGAGGAGCAAGTGGGGGAGATTATTGTACAGCGAAATTTGTTTGTATATACTGAGTGAACCATTCATTCATCATTTGAAAGAAGGCTTGTTTTGCCTCCTCACTTCGGCCCTCAGATACAAGCCTTTCACTACTAGATGTAGCTCTTTCAACTGAAGCTGAAGCATTGCTCTCAGCTTCCTCGGATTCATCTCTGGCTTGGTTGGATGATATTACTATATGAAAAACACATTTAAAATGGTTAGGAGATATCACGATATCACAAATTATATAATGGCATGTATAGCTAAACTCATACTTGCTATGTTCAATCCAAGAATCGACTAAACTGTAGGTCTAATACCAATAAATGTAACACCCCTAACTCGTATCCATCACCGAAACAGGGTTATAGAGCATTACTAGAATTTTCTAAACATTTACATGTAATTCATGTCAATTACTATTAATTTTCTGAGATTATTCATAATGTCCCTTAAATGGACCATCGAGGCCCAAGATAAGTATTAGCATCGAGTTGGGACTAAATCAGGAACTCAGAGAATTTTTTACAAAATTTCTAAAATTTTCTTAGATGCAGAGCACACATGCCCATGTGGTCTAGGCACACGCGTGACCCTAAGACACGCCCATGCTGCAGGCCATGTTTGACCCCGTGTAACTCTCTGACTTGTGCCACACGGCCAGCCACACGCCCGTGTGAGTAGGCCGTGTGATCAATTTAATTTTCAAAAATTAGGTGAAGGGTTCACACAGCCAAGACACACGCCCGTGTTCTAGGCCATGTAGCGTACACGGCTGAGACACACACCCGTGTCTCTGCCCATGTGCTCAATTCTAAGCATTATGTTTCTCAAATTTAAGATGCAGGGGACACATGGCCAAACCATATACCCATGTGCTAAGTCGTGTGTCACACACGGTCAAGACACATGCTTGTGTACCTATCCGTATGGATAAAATAAAGCCATTTCCTAGCTATATTTCTCACCCAAATTTGCCAATAACCTACACCAACACTTACAAGTATATACCAACCAATCCAAGCATTAAAACCAAGCCAATTCTAATATCTAATATGATATTTTTATCATATGCAATCATGATTATAATCTTACCTTTGTTTAACTTATATGTTAAGCATAACTTGATCAACCATATTTAACAAACTTAACACATAGGTATTTGTCTTAATGTAACCTTATAATTATACCAAAACTAACCATTACTAGCCATTCCAAAACAAACCATATTCCAATACCAAAACTTAACCATTACTAGCCATTACAAACCACATTCATATGCCATCATAGGCCAAGTTACCTATACATGCCATTATACCAAATAAGTTTACTATATATACCAAAACAAGTTAGTGGATAATGTGATGATGCTGCAACCGATCTCTAACCTTCGCGAGCTTTCAAGCACTATAAAATAGAGAAAATAAAACCTATTAAGTATTATATACTTAGTAAGTTCATATAACAAGGATTGAAACTTACCAATCACATTTAACAACATTAAGCATACAATTAACATGCTTTCATCATTTTGACAAGTTTACCTAATCACATTTACTCAATCAAGCAAGTTAGTCATATAATACATTTAAATATTAAATAAAAATAGATAAGCTCATCATTTAATTAATTATCAAATAATTCAAAAACATTCAGGGCATATTTCTATTTATCTCATCATTTTCTCATGTCAAGAGTGTTACCCGTTGAATTATTGAAATATCGATGGATACTCAAATAGTACACTTAAGGTGTACATATCTATAAACCGTTAATTCTTATTCAGGGAGCATACCCTCGAGCCACATGTCAGGATGCTCAAACGAGCCATGAAATCATGTAACAGGACACTTATCTGAGCTAATCAGGAAAGTCCTAAGAGTTTTTACTCAGGAAGCTTATAGAGCCCTTCAGATATCTCCAAAGAGATAATATCAGAGAGCTTCGAATAAGGTAATAGAGAGTTCAAGCGAGCTTAACAAGATGCTCATTAAGAGCTGCGTTTGTGTCTGCATTATATACAGGATCACAACCGTTCGTGTGTCAGGACGCTCACAAAGAGCTGCGATAGTGCGCAACACATTCTAAATCACTACCGGTCAGGATGCTTGTAGGAACTATATAATAGGATGCTCGAAAGGATATATCGATATTACTCGTCTGAGCTAAATCCCTTCTGCAATATATGCAGAATCACATTCATATATGGAAAATCACATGTATCCATCGATTTTCATTATTCAAACGGAATTTAACATTCTAAATACGTTTTTAATCATGAAATCATTTCATGTATTTATAACATTCCATAAATCACATAAACAAATATCATATTCAACAATCAATTGAACATGTTAATATGCATTAATAAGTTACACGAACTTACCTCGATAACAATTCGTACAAGAAAATCTACTAATCCTAAACTTTCTCTTTTCCTTGATCTAGCTTTAAATTTGTGTTATCCAGATCTATATAAATGAATTTAATCATAAATTTCTCACATTTCATATTCTATTAAACTCAATTTACATCATGGGAAAAATTACCATTTTACCCCTAAACTTTCCATAAATTCCAATTTCATCCCTAGGCTCGAAAAATGAAATTCATACAATTTACTTCTTATTCCAAGCCTAACCAAAATTTCAACATAAAATTTACAGCACATGTATTCTATAAAATTTAGAACTTTTCTTCAAGTTACACAACTTTACAATTTAGTTCCTAAATCACAATTTCATCAAAATTCACTTTGTAAAAGTTGTTTATCTATCATCAACCTTTCATTTTCTACCATAAATTTTAAATTTTTAGTATATTCATCCATGGAATAAATTCTATACTTTGATAACTTTTCAAATTAATCCCCCAAATAGATAGATTAGACTATCTCGATCTCAAAAATATAAAAATTACTAAAAACGGGACATGAATACTTACCCAATTAAGCTTGATTAGTTTCTTCTCTCTCTCCTAAGGTTTCCATGTATTTTGGGGATGAAGATGATAATAATATGATGATATTTCTTATTTATTAATTTTTCATCTTTTAATTATTTTTATTTCCAATTTAGTCCTTGACCTTTTTCTAAATTTCCATGGATGATTCATCAAAAATATCTACTAACTTTTCTTTAATGGTCTAATTACCATATAAGGACCTCAAGTTTTGAATTCCATAGCTATTTGATCCTTCTAGCATCTACAATCCAATTTTGCATTTTGTGCAATTTAGTCCTATCCGTAATTAAGCACATAATCAGTAAAATTTTCTTATCAAAATTTTCATATAACGTTCCTATTATAATACGGACCATGCAATAATATTAAAATAAATTTTATTTTAGGCTCGGATTTGTGGTCCCGAAACCACTATTCCGATTTTACTGAAAATAGGATGTTACATCTGTAGTTCTTTTATCGGAGCTAGTCAAATGGTAGGCACATGCACTGTAGTAGATGTAGTTCTCGCAACACGCTGAAGTGCGTCAGCAGTAGCTCTAAGTAAATGTGAATTACATGCTCCATCATTATCATCTCGTTCAACATTAAGTCGTTAAACACTGGTTGGTTTAACATTCAGAGCTACCGACTCCGTTTCTTCACAATCACTACTATGCTCATCACTAGGGTAGAACTCTTGTTCCACTTCATTACCAGATTCATTTTCCATCTTTTAACTATAAAACAAAAACAATTATAATCAGCATCCAAATTTCAACTCAATTCAACTCAACTATGGCATGTACCTCTAGACTCAATTTTAAGCTCGATTTAGTTAGAGAATCAGCTAAACTTGTAGCTCTGATACCACTAAATGTAACACCTCTAAATTTTAAAATTTTTACAATTTAGTCCCTATTACTCAAAATCAACAATTTATTCCACAATTTAGTCTTTTTCCATTTATAACTTAAAAATCTATCTATTTAAACCCTAGTATTTAAACTATTCAACAATGTCAACATCTGAAATTTTGAACAATACTAAAAATTACAACATGGGTCGGGTAGCCCTAGGTACCGGGATTCCAAAAACGTAAAAATTACAAGTAAATGACAAAATTGCACAAACCAATTTGAGCTTGAACCCCAAAATTTGCTAGCCCATGCGTCTCCTTGCTATTTCTTTCTTTCCTTTTCTTTTTATTTGCATGTAATAGAGAATGAAACTTTTTTTTTCTTTTCTTTTGATTTTATTATAACTATTATTATTAACTATCATAACATTTATATAAAATAAATTAACATATATAAATATATATATGTATAATCATCATTAATGTCGTCCACTTTAATGAAACAATGGCACAATTTCTTCTTTAGTCCCTTTAATTTATTTTAGTTTATAATTCAACTTTTAACCCTTACGAGAATTAGTCCCTATACCTTAATAACTCCTAATTTCACAAAATTCACAAATCCAAAAATTAATTAGCTACTAAGATAGCCTAGTACATATTTAATAAAAAATATTTACGGGTCTAATTTATGGGTACGAAGTTTCAGGAATACATTTTTTGACACCCCTGACTATCGGGTCGTTACAAATATAAACTCATCGGTATTAGCAAGATGAATTGTCCTAATTGCTTGATTTGAAATTAATTATTTAAACAAGCACTCTTGCAAACGACAGGCTGCAAGTTGATAACACAAACGTGATTTATTTTGTAGATGCATTTACCAAAACCATATAATATCAAAACCATCCATACGATAGATGAATTGGCCCAAATTAATTTTAAAAATGTAAGACATTAAATCTTAACTTTAGCTAGTGAGTTTCGAACAATCAATTTTCATTGAAAACAAGTAACAAATGAGAATTCTTTAAATTAAAGAATCTTCTAGTTTTTTAATGAATGTTCATATGAATTCTCAATTAATTTTTGCATCATATATGATCTAGGATTGTTTTACTGGTCACGCCAAGTAGTAAATGCATTTGTATCAGTAAAATTCTGGTTTACTTTAACATGCATTTCAATTGTACTAATTTGTAACAAATTGATGATTTCACTATCATTCCTTTTACTTTGTATCCACATATAAGTACTATTGTGACATTTACTACTGGAAATGTCTAAATCAATGTGAAGTCTATAATGTCACTAAGTCAATAAATATAATTTTTAAATAATTATATGCAATATTCGCTTCAGGGAATATGCCAAAATCTTCAACTACATGGCATTTGGTCTATTGGTATGATTCTCGCTTCGAATGCGAGAACTCCCAAGTTCAATTCAAAATACTTTTAAAACCCTTTTAACAAGAGTTTTGCATAATCAATTAACTACCAAGAATAACTGCCTAGGTCATGTTTAGAAACAAGTCTATACTAAATATATCAATAAACGTCACATCTCAAACATAAAAATATGACATAATGAAAACTAGTAATTTTTTTCATAACCATCATCATAAACATGCATGAAATTTAATTCAAAATCCAACCATTCAAGCTCATAGAACTTTTCATTTACAATTGCTCATGTTATTTCTCTAAATAATTAACAAATGGAATAATATAAAACGTATGAACTACTACCTTTAAAAGTTCTTTAAACTAAATCAAATTTGAATAACCATAAAATTCATTGGTTTGTTAACATAAAATTGCATACTAGATATGTTTTAATCAAATCTTTTATTTAATTATAAAACCTACTATAGTGATATAAATAAATCAATTAGTATTCATTTTCATTAACAAATGAGATGCTTAAAACAATATGTAACACATGTAATTAAAACTTAACCATTTCAAAATATATAAATCATATACCAAGTTGATTTAATATTTAAAGACGTACATTTTTTTTGTTCTACGTTGAGTCTTGACGATAAAAAGTAAGCAAATTAAACTTCAGTAGTAGACTCTGAATCCAATCAAAATCAATTAATAGAAAATTTTAAAAGTGGATCTTATTTTCCAAGTGTACAACAGGTACATAACCAATGACTCTTCATAAATAAATTGTCTCTCTTGTTAAAAAAGTTATTGGAAATTCTTGTTGTTTTCTTACTTTCTTTATTTTCCACTTTTGGTGGTGAGAAAATTTATTACGACCATCCTCCATGAGTATTATTATATTCCAATTTACTACTTCCATGTTAAAGATTATGTCTTTTAAATTTATTACATATTGTTACATTTTCTTTAGGGAATAGTTACTTTCGTGGTTAAAAACTTTTGTTCAATCATATGTAAATTCTTTTTCATGACATTGCTACCATAGGAACACATCTGAATTATGAAAAGTTGAATAAGTTCTCTCTTGCAAGGTTCTCATTGGTAATATTTTTCAATGTAATTTTAATTGAGAACTTGTAACATCCCGAGTTAAGGTCTAGTCAGAACAGTGGTTTTGAGACCACAAATCTAAAATAAAAATAATTATTTTATGATTATTTGTCTAGCCAAATGTGTTAGCCTATGGTAATATTTGATTCATTTTGTATATGGCCATGTGATATAGTTCATATTGATTATTTAGGTTGTAACCCTAATCAATTATGCATGCATGCAATGTATTATGCTTTACATGATTGCTTGTGGATGAGATGTGTGATGCATGGCACATGTGCTAAATAAATGAATCTTGGCTAATAAGTATAAACAAAACTATGGTATAATTGAGTAAATTGAAAGTAGGTTTAGCTTGATGAATGAATATGAAATTGGTTTAGAATGCCATATGAAAGCATAATGGTTTGGGTAGGAGATATGTTGACATTACAAAGGCATGGGTTAAGCATGTTTGTAAGTATTTGAGTGACTAAATATACCATGTTGCATGCCATCAAAGATGAAAGAGTGAATGAGCATTTAAGGGTGTCAAATGGCTTGGAAAATAGCCTCAAAGTTGTCCACACGGATAGACATACGGGTGCGTGTCTAGGCCATGTGTGACACACGGTCTACCCCATGGGCGTTTGATCTAGTCGTGTGTCTCCTGCACCCTAATTAATGCAAAACAAAATGCCAAGTAGTAAACACACGGTCAGATACACGGGCGTATGTTTCTTCCATGTGAAGGGCATGGCCTTAGGTAATGGGCATGTGCCCTGATTGTGTGAAGTCTACACCTGATTTTGGAATTTAATTCACCACACGATCTGAGCACATGAGCATGTGACTTGGCCGTGTGACCTTATTTTGGTTGATGATGTCATAGTCAAAGAGTTACACGGGCTGAGGACACGGGCATGTCCCAAGCCACACGGGCGTGTGTTAAAAAGGTTCTGAAAGTTCTCGATGTAGTCCTAAACCGCTCCCGGTGTATGTTTTGGGCATCGTAGGCCCTTTTAAGGGACAAATTGCATGTGATTAAAAGTTTTTAAATTTGGATGAATTTTATGGCCAAGTTTTATATGCTTGTTTACATTTAAGTTTGATAATGCCTCGAACCCTATCCCAGCATCGGATATGGGTAATGGGTGTTACATTTAATGGTATCAGAGCTACAATTTAGTCGATTCTCAGGCTAACGTAGCATGTGTATGAGTCTAGCTATACATGCCATATATATATTATGATAGTGTGATGACTCCTGACGATTTTGAAATGTGTTTTCATTTAGTATATGGATCCCGACAGAGTAGTGACGGATGATGTTCAAAGTAACGCGCTTGCACCCACTGAAGGGGTAGCACCGTCTGATAGTAGAACCCCTAAAGTTAGTCGAAAAGAAAGAGGCAGGGTAGCCTTCCTCCATATGATGGATGTCTGTTACACGGAGTTCGTTCGAACGAACCCAAATGTTCAACCCCCTCCACCCCCACCTATTCCTCAACCTAACCCTGTAGCACCCCAAGGTATGGAGTTCGTGAGACTAAATAGACCTCCAGTTGATAAGATTCAGAAATAAAGAGCCGAAGAGTTTCAAGCTAGTAAAGATGATGACCCTGAGAGGGCAGAGTTCTGGCTCGAGAATACCATTAGGGTGTTTGATGAGTTATCATGCACACCTGAGGAATGCATGAAGTGTGTTGTGTCCTTTTTAAGAGACTCGGCTTATCAGTAGTGGAACACCTTTGTGTCGGGGGTACCAAGGGAGAGAGTTAATTGGGAATTTTTCCAAGAAGAATTCCGTAAGAAGTACATTAGCCAGAGATTTATTGATCAAAAAAGGAAGGAATTCCTCGAGTTAAAACAGGGTCAAATGACTGTAACATAATATGAGCGTGAATTCATGAGACTAAGCAAATACGCTCGAGAATGTTATCGACTGAGGCCATCATGTACAAAAGATTTGAAGATGGATTAAACGAAGACATCCGATTGTTAGTGGGTGTCCTTGAACTGAGAGAATTTGTTGTGCTCGTAGAGAGAGCTTGTAAAGCCGAGGAATTGGCTAAAGAGAAAATAAAAGCTGAGTTAGAGCCTCGAGATTCAAAGAAGAGATAGATGGGTAAATCATTTCAGTCCTCAACTAAAAAACCAATAGATTTTAATACTTGATCGAGTGTTTCAGCCGGGTTTTTGATCAGGAACCATGGGAAATAGTATTCGGGTCTTAAGGCTCAAACTACTTCGATAACGAGTGTGGGTAATGCTCGAACTAATAGATTTGAGTGTCAACATTGTGGCAGATGTCACCCTGGTGAATGCTGGATGAATAGTCGGGCATGTTTGAAGTGTGGTTCACATGATCATTTTATCAAGGATTGTCCTGATACGGTTGAAAAGGAAAATTTTCAGAGTGCAAGATCGGGCAATGCTACTTCTAGAGGTAGACCATAGAAGAATCTGGGAAATGGAACGAGTAGTAAGAGTGCATCTAGGGAACCAGTTGTGAGACCGGATGGTAGAGCACTTGCGAGGACTTATGCCATTTGCGCTCGCGAAGAGGCTTTATCCCCTGATGTGATTACGGGTACTTTTCCTCTCTATGATACTTCTGTTATTATTTTGATTGATCTGTGATCTACCTATTCGTATGTATGTGTGAAATTGGTGTCTAGCATGAATATGCCCGTTGAGTCTACAGAATTTGTGATAAAAATGTTAAACCCTCTAGGCAAGCATGTGATAATTGACAAAGTATGTAAGAACTATCCTTTAATGATTAGAGGTCATTGTTTTCCGGCTAATCTCATGCTTTTTCCATTTGATGAATTTGATATAATACTTGGTATGGATTAGCTGACCATGCATGATGTAATAGTAAACTGTGGAAGGAAAATCATTGAATTGAAATGTGAAAGTGTTGATATTTTTCTGGTTGAATCAGATGAATCGGATAGCTTGCCTATAGTTATTTCTTCTATGACTACTCAGAGATGTCTGAAAAAGGGTTATGAAGCTTATGTAACACCCCAAACCCAGCCTGGACATTATGGTCAAATCTAGCGATGTCACATTGAAGTGTTTTTTGTAAAACATGATAATGTTAGAAAAGCCCAATGCTTATTTAGCCTCTTTGTGTGATCTAAAAAATATTTTTTTTAAAACTTGCACCACTATCAAGAAGTATTTACTTTAAAACATTATTAATTCCAAAATCTTGTTTATCGCGGAAGCTTCTGAAATGGTTTTGCGTATTCATGGTATTTTGGTAAATCATGCATATCTTTTGACAACTCGCATCCTAACATTAGCAGGTATATATCATAATAAAATAATAAAATCCTAAATTAAAGAATAAAACATAAAGAGGCCTTTTACTTTAAAAATACCCAAATGAAACTACTTAAGATTTAAAAGATAAATTCAAAAGCGTAAGCTGTTGTGTGGCCACCTTCGAGTCCCTCGCAGCACCGATCCGCCTGAGGATTACCTACATAGTTAAAATAGTTGGGTGAGTTTACAAAAACTCAATGTGTAATCCTAATAATAAATAAACAGTCGAACATACAGAGAGCGAATAAATTTTGGGCCTAAACCTATATTAGTAACAGTAATAGTCTGGGCCTTAGCCCATTTTAATAACAGTAAACAGTACAGTAATAGTAAACAGTATGCAAGTCTTACCCAATCCAGCCTCTATACTCCATCTCCTTACCAGCCCTACATTCTATGTGGGGATATAATCAACTTACCCATCCCTACACTCTAAAATAGCACCAGTTGCGGCACTAATGATGATTTGCAAAGCAGAGTCGCGAAGATAATAGGCTTAAAGCCAATAGTAATTTCTGATGAGAGTGCCAAGATGCAGATACACTTCCTCTAATCATATAAAAACCCACCCCTATGCAATGCATCATGCCACATGTCATGTCATATCATAGAATCATACATGAATCCATTAAAGTTTAAATACTAAGCTAAAATACAGTCATACATGTACATACCTCACATGGGGGCAAAACAGTCAATTTACCATGTAGGGACATTTTAGTCATTTTACCACAAAAGGGCAAAACAGTCATTTTACCTCATAAGGGTGAAATAGTCATTTTACCTTACAGGGGTATTACAGTCATTTTACCCTACAGGGGTATTACAGTCATTTTACCCTAGGAGGGTATTACAGTCATTTTACCCTACAGGGGTATTACAATCATTTTACCTTAGGAGGGTATTTCGGTCATTTTACCCTATAAGGGTAAAACAGTCATTTCAACACATTGGTGCCTAGGTATACTTACCAACCCAACAGTAGGTCATAGTCGTCTTGCGCGACCAGTGTAACCTTAATAGTTCATTAGTGAAAACTGGGCCCAAGGCCCATTGTGCGGCCCATGTGGGCCCATACGCCCGTGTGGCCCACAAAGCCCAAAGATGGCCTTGGTTGTATAAACTATACAGCCTGGCCCAATATTCGCCAAACATTCGTGTAGTTTACCCGTGTGGGGCCTACGAGCCCGTGGGGCCCACACGGCCTATTTCGGCCCATCGTGGCCCAAAAATGGCCTAAGCCCATAAAATTGCTCATGGGGGCCACTACGTTCAAATGCCCATGTTTCTACATTTGGGTTACCACACGAGTGAGCGCATGCTCGTGTAGTGTCGACGGTCACAATTTTCGGCTTTTTTCAATTTACGATTTAAGCAGTGTGGTTACACACCTGGTTGTGATAAATGCGCGAATAGCTCGAGTGTTTTCCCCAAACCTATATTCAATCAAGATACACTATCAGTCCTTTAATCTAAGGGGTTAACAATCCCTTAAATAACTTTTAGCCAATGTAAAATTCATCACTTGCTTTGAATGGACAAAAGACTCCTCCCACTTCAATCGATACCAAAGATTGATAGTAGGCTCTTATAGATCATCTGCACTCAATTTGAAATCTATTAACCCTTATTAGCAATGTTTGCAAAAACAGTTAAACCAACATATAGCTCTTACCAAAATTGCAACACCGATTCTAGGGGAGGACAACAAGTGGTCCTCATCTCACAAGAAACCCACACCACAGAGGCTAAGCTAGCCCCAACACATCCCAATTGTTCCAGAAGAACTGCAAGAATCGAAATAGTTAGAGAGGGAGCTAAGCAGAAGTCAGCCCAAGTATCTAAATAGAAAGAGAGGGAAGAAGGTGGAATCGATTTAAAGAGAGAAGTAACCGAATGACGTAGTTACCACCAAAGTCGACAGAAGGCCTTGAAGAATCAGTACAATGGAACAAACGAATAGCAGTATTCACTCAAGAGGAATAAATAGAGAGAGTAGAAGAGAAGAAGAGAATCGGTCAAGAATCAGGGGTTAAAATTGAATAGTTTGAGAGAGAAGAGAAAGGAATGTTCGGTCAAACAATGAAAAGTAAAAGATAAGGAAAAGAATTAAGAGAGAGAAGGATACATTCGGCTAAAGAAAAGAATGTAGAACCATTATCAACACAAAAATAAAAGTCTTACCTAGTTTCATTCATACAATTCAGCCCTCAAAAAAGAAAGGAAAAAATAACCCCCAACATGCTCACCAAAAACAAAAAATGAGGTCTTTAACTCACAAAAGCCGAATTTCCAAATGCCCCAAAGTTCCCAAATGTCCCACTACTCCTTCTCACCATAATTTTCTTGATTTTCTCCTAAAATTCCTCCTCATATCACTCCTCAACTCCCTCCTACAATCCCTCTATGACCCATTCAAACTCCTCTCTCCTTTGTAGTGTTTCAGTCCAACTCTACTACCTCCCATGGTCATCCATAAAAATAATCACTATTTGCTCAAGTAGGGATTCGAACCTCAGAACCCTAGCATATACAACACGCCACTTACCACTAGATTAGTAGATTTTTTGTGACATGTTATCCCCTCAATTATTTAAAAACCTATTGCCTAAAGACAGTGCTTATTCCTTTAAAAACAAACTTTTTGCACCAGCTTAGACTTGAACCCAAGACTTCTCAGGTTCTTCCAAGAAAACTTAACCATTGAGACAAGCCTATATTTGCGTCACTTCTTCTACAATTAATTATTTATGTGCCGCCTCCTAACTGTTCCCAAGCTCAAGACTTAACACTTCTAGGCCCAAATTTGGGGCGTTACAGTTTATCTTGCCTTTGTGTTGAATACGAAATAGTCTGAGTTGAAAATCGAGTCAGTGCCGGTAGTATGCGAATATCCAGATGTTTTCCCGAAAGAGTTGCCCAGATTGCCTCCAATTAGGAAAGTTGAGTTTGGCATTGAATTAGTTCTGAGCATTGCACCTATTTCGATTACTTTGTATAGGATGGCTCCGAAGAAGTTAAAGGAGTTAAAAGTCCAGTTACAAGGGTTAACGGATAAAGGTTTCGCAAGACCTAGTTATTCTCTGTAGGGCGCACCAGTGCCATTTGTTAAAAAGAAAGATGGTTCAATGAGATTGTGGATTAACTACTGACAGCTCAATAAGGTAACCATAAAGAACAAGTACCCCTTACCAAGAATCGATGACTTGTTTGACCAATTGAAGGGAGCCACAGTATTTTCAAAGATAGACTTGAGGTCCGGTTACTACCAGTTGAGAGTTAAAGATTTGGACGTACTGAAGACTGCATTTCAGACGAGGTATGGTCATTATGAATTTTTGGTTATGCCTTTTGAGTTAACGAATGCTCTCACGATATTTATGGATTTAATGAACTTTTTTTTTGACCATACATAGATAAATTTGTGATTGTTTTTATTGACAATATACTGATTTATTCTCATGATGAGGCCGAGCATGCTGAACATTTAAGAACAGTTTTGCAAACCTTGAGAGACAAGCAGTTGTATGCTAAGTTTAGTAAAAGCGAGTTTTGGCTTCAAGAAGTCAGATTCTTCGGGCACATTGTTTCTGGTGATGGCATTTGCGTAGATCTGGGTAAGATTTCGGCTATTGTTGAATTGAAACCGCCGAAGAATGTGTCGAAAGTTAGAAGCTTCGTAGGCTTAGCCGGTTATTACAGATGGCTTGTTAAAGGATTTTCCATGATTGCTACTCCGATGACGAGATTGTTACAGAAAGATGTTAAGTTCGAATGGACAGAAAAATGCCAACAGAGTTTTGAGAAACTAAAGGCATTGTTGATTGAGGCTCCAATTTTAGTACAACCTGAACCGGGAAAAGAATTTGTGGTTTATAGTGATGCATCCTTGAATGGATTGGGTTGTATCCTTATGTAAGAAGGCAAGGTGATAGCTTATGCCTCGAGGCAGCTGAAACTACATGAGAAAAATTATCCGACACACGATTTGGAATTTACTGCCATTGTGTTTACGTTGAAGATTTGGAGACATCATTTGTATGGTGAGAAATGTCGTGTGTATACTGATCATAAAAGTCTGAAGTACTTGATGATTCAAAAGGAATTGAACCTACGACAATAGAGATAGCTAGAGTTGATAAAAGATTATAAGCTAGTGATTGATTATCACCTGGAAAAAGTAAAGGTGGTCGTTGATTCTTTGAGTAGGAAATCCTTGTTTTCATTGAGGGCTATGAACACTTAGTTGGCCTTATCAGATGATGGTTCGATTCTAGCCGAGTTAAGAACTAGACCAATGTTTCTTCAAGAGATTTATAAAGCTCAGCAAAGTGACGATGATTTGCAAGCCAAAAGAGTTCAATGTGAATCAGGTATGGAATGAGATTTTTGGATTAGTTCCGATGGTTGCTTAAAGTTCTGAGCTAGGATTTGTATTCCTAAGAATACCGAGTTAGTTCAGAAGATTTTGCTTGAGGCCCATAGTGGTCATTTGTTTATGTTTCTAGGTAGTACAAAAAATGTACAATGACTTGAAAAAATTGTATTGGTGGCTGAGTATGAAAAGAGATATTTCTGAGTTCATTTCGAGATGCCTGATTTGTCAACAAGTAAAAGCTGAACCCAAGTACCTTCAAGCTTACTTCAGCCTGTGATGGTTCTCGAGTGGAAATGGGACCGTATTACTATGGATTTCATGACGGGTTTGCCTTTGACACTGAGAAAGAAATATGTTATATGGGTTGTTGTTGATCGATTAACAAAGTCGACTTATTTTATACCAGTACGTATCGACTATTCACTTGACAAGCTAGCCGAATTGTATATTTCTGAAATAATGAGGTTGCACGGAGTGCCTTTATTGATTATATTGGATGTAGATCCAAGGTTCACATTGCGATTTTGGAAAAAGTTCTAGGAGGCTTTAGGTACAAAATTAAATTTTAGTATCACTTTCCATCCACAGACCGACGGTCAGCCTGAGCAAGTAATTTAAATTCTTGAAGATATGTTGCGGTGTTGTGCCATTGAGTTCCAAGGTAATTCGAAAAGGTATTTATGATTGGTAGAATTTTCCTACAACAACAGTTTTCAGTCAAGTTTCAAAATGGCGCCTTATGAGGCATTGTATGGGCGTAAGTGTCGAACGCCTTTGTATTAGACCGAACTTAGAGAGAATCATATTCACAGAGTTGATTTAGTCAGAGAAATCAAAGAAAAAGTAAAGGTAATACGTGATTGTTTAAAAGCCGCTCCAAATAGATAGAAGTTGTACGCGTATTTGAAACGGAAAGAGATTGAGTTTCAGGTCGGTGATAAGGTATTTTTGAAAGTATCTTCATGGAAAAAGGTTTTGAGATTTGGTAGGAAAGGCAAACTAAGTCCACGCTTTATTGGACCGTACGAGATCACCGAAAGAGTAGGGCCAATTGCCTATCGATTAGCCTTACCATCCGAATTGGAAAAGATTCATGATGTGTTTCATGTGTTTATGTTGCGCCGATACTGATCTGATCCTTCGGACTTGATTTCACTGGCAGAGGTCGAGATTTGACCAGATATGACTTTTGGCAAAGAGCCGATTAAGATTTTGGCCCGGGAAGTCAAACAATTGAGAAACAAAAGTATTGCCCTTGTGAAAGTTTTATGAAAAAGACATGGGGTTGAAGAGGCTACATAGGAGACTGAAGAAAACATAAGAAACCAATACCCAAACCTTTTCACCGGTAAGATTTTTGGGGATGAAAATCCCTAAGGGGGGATTGTAACATCCTGAATTAGGGTCTAGTCAAAACAGTGGTTTTGAGACCACAAATTCAAAATAGAAATAATTATTTTATGATTATTTGACGGTACATGATATGATTGCATGTTTGTGTAAAATTTTCATGAAGAAATTCTATGCCTAAAGTGTCCAATTTGACTTTAGGGATTAAATTGAATAAGTTGTAAAACTTGTGTTATAGAAACTTTAAGCATGAAATTGCATTGGATCATTAATTAGAGGTCCTTAAATAGCAATTTGACCACGTTCTAAAATTTTAGACAAAAATGGGCATGAATAGGAAAAATTGGAAAGAAATGCCTTAAGGGCATTTTTGTCTTTTGGTAAATAAAAGAATAAAAAGGGAAAAATCAAGTCAAAATTGTATCCATCTTTCTCTTTGTGTGCTGAAATTCGCAAGGGTTCCATAGCTAGCGTTTTCAACTTTTCAAGCTTGATTGTAAGTGCTCTATGGCCTCGTTTTTATGTTCTTTGCATTTTTTGAAGTCCTTGAAGCATGATCTACATATTTCTAGCCATATTTTGAGCTAGGGTTCATGTATGAAATTTGACCCATGTGTGACATGTTTGTATTTTGATGTTTAATGGAAGAAAATAAAAGTTTGATGTGTGTTTAACATCTCTTACTAAGTGATTTTTGATAGAAATGCATAAAAAGGACTTATTTGTAATAGGTGTAAAAATGAGTAGTAAAGATATGAAATAAAGGAAAATGTGGGCTGATATGAGCATGGTATAGGTTCAGCTAGGCTTGGGTAACAAAGAAAATGAACACATTTCATTTTACGAGCCTAGGGACTAATTTGTAAATATGTGAAAGTTTAGGGGCAAAATTGTAATTTTACCTAAATATAGTTTTTGGACTGATTTGAATAATGTGATGATTAAATGAGCTGAATTTGCTATTATAGATCGAGAAAAACGGAGTCTAGACCTAGACCGGGGAAAGAACAAGATTTTGGACTAAATCGAATTAATTGTCCATATTTTGTTCCGAGGTAAGTTCATGTGTAAATAACGCAATGTTGAACCATGTTTTAATGCTTTATTAATGTATGAGTTTCTATGTTTAATTATTATGACGAGCGTATGAACGACTTTATTGTCTATAAGCATGATATTGAGAACAAGTTCGACGAATATGCGTTATCGAGAAAATCCCATATGAACCTTAGGAATAATATAGGATACAATGTGACATGTCACTAGGAACTATGTGATTATGAGCTCATGAAATTATATGTATATGTGATTATGTGAATCCGGGTGCTAGTCTTGTACGTTCTACCTGTGGCTGGGTAGCCCGGCATGTGTTGCGGGTACCTGTCAGCTTGTGTGAGCAGCCCGAGTAGTTATGTCCTGACTGTCAGCTTGTGCGAGCAGGCTCGTGATTATCTCGAGAGCGAGCAATGTGTGATTGTGATATGAGGTAGCATGTGGCTACGTTTGAAGCACTATGTGCAAGTCTTCTGTGTATCTGATAGTATTTCGAGTGTTCAACGGGTAAACCTGTGAGTTATTTGACAAGTAAGTCAATGATAAGGAAATATGATAATGTGTTACGAGTTGGTACAAGTATGTACGAAAAACTCATATGAATGAGCTCGGTATGTGATTAACTTTTGGTAAGATTGAAAATGTGTAAGTTATGTCTACAAATTTAAGCTACGCCTATGAATTTATGATAACACATAAGTAAAATATGTTATGTCAATGGTATTTATATATATGATTATGTTGCTATTTATTTGAATGTGAACTTACTAAGCTTTATGCTTACTCCCCTCTCTTTTCCATTTTCTTATAGTATCGCCAAGCTAGTTTGGGGATCGAGGGACGTCGGAGGCTCGATTACACTATCAACTGGACATTGGGTATAGTTAGTCTCAACATTTTGAGTATGGCATGTATAGGGACTTGGTATTTTTGTTATATGTCATATTGGTCTAGCCAAATGTGTTGGCTTATGGTAATATTTGATTCATTTTGTATATTGCCATGTGATATGGTTCATATTGATTATCTGGGTTGTAACCCTAATCAATTATGCATGCATGCAATGTATTATGGTTGACGTGATTGCTTGTGGATGAGATGTGTAATGAATGACACATGTGCTAAATGAATGAATCATGACTAATAAGTATGACCAAAACTATGGTATAATTGAGTAAATTGAAAGTAGGTTTAGCATGATGAATGAATATGAAATTAGTGTGGAATGCCATATGAGAGCATGATGGTTTGGATAGGAGATATGTTGACATTACAAAGGCATGGGTTAATCATGTTAATGAGTATTTGAGTGACTCAATATACTATGTTCCATGCCATCAAAGGTGAATGAGTGAATGAGCATTTAAGGGTGTCAAATGTCTAGGAAAATAGCCTCAAAGTTGTCCACAAGGGTAGACACACGGGCGTGTGTCTAGGCCATGTGTGACACACAATCTGCCCCATGTCTCTGCTGCACTCTAATTAATGCAAAACAGAATGCCTAGTAGTAAACTAACGGGAAGAGACATGGGCGTGTGGTTCTACCGTGTGAAGGGCATGACCTTAGGTCATGGGAATGTGCCCAGGCCGTGTGAAGTCTGCACCTGATTTTGGAATTTAATTCGCCACACAGTCTGAGCACACAGGTGTGTGACTTGACCGTGTGACCTTATTTTGGTTGTTGACATCATAGTTAGAGAGTTACACGGGCTGAGAACACAGGCGTGTTTGACCACACGGCCTACCCACACGGGGATGTGACTCTCCAAAATAAGAAAAATTTTCTAAGTGTTAAAAAGGTTCCAAAAGTTCTTGATGTAGTCCTAAACCGCTCTCGGTGTATGTTTTATGTTTTGGGCCTCGTAGGCCCTTTTAAGGGACAAATTGCATGTGATTGAAGGTTTCAAATTTGGATGAAATTTTATGGCCTGGTTTTGTATGCTTGTTTACGTTTAAGTCCGATAATGCCTCGAACCCTGTCCCGACGTTGGATATGGGTAAGGGGTGTTACAGAACTTATTTTGAATACTGTAGAGTTATACTCACAGTTTTAAAAAAACTTACAACTTCAAGTGCATCCAACCATAACGAGCTTTAGATAGATTTACCATATTCTATTACTCATAAGTAGATCTTCCACAGTCAAATATTTCGCTTTCAACCCCTTAACGAGGATGATGACAAACGAAGATCTCAAAGATAGTCACGATCAATTCAATTTATAACAAGGGTAAGAAATATAAATTAATAACCCAATCCTCTTTTGATTCATATGAAATATAATTTTTTCCCCATTCAAAACCCCAATATGATATCCATTATAATAAATATCTTTTAAAACTAATTCTTTAACCATCACAAATTTTTTGCTCTTTAGATATTGATATCTTAGCTCTTCTGGAGCTTTCAACTAGTTTTGTTCTATCAAATATTGAAATAATATTTGTTTGTTTTAGTACCAAATAAGATAAATATTTTCTATATGTAATGATAGAATCCATTACTACATTCTCATATCATTCCTAAAATAATATTAACAAAAACAAAATATTTGGACATACGCCACATATGTGGCCAATAATCTTTCATATCACATTGATAACATAGATTATCTTTACCATTTGAAGAGTTTTCTTGAGAACTCTTATTGTTCTCTTATTTATTAGTATGTTCCCGCTTTTAGTGGTCCATAATTATATCTTTTATATTCTTTATGTTTGCATTCACTTTAGGGAATGCAACAAATCTGGTAGGACAGACTTTTAAACGCCTCCATTGATTTTTTATTTCATAATCACCATTACAAAACGTGCGTGGATATCAAATCAAAATCTATCTATTCATGTTGTCATGATTAGTCTCCAATTATAATAAATAAATCATAGTAAAATATACCTGAAGATCTGAGTGGTTAAAGGCTCTAATTATTACTGTAGTAGCCCATTTCCGCCCAGGCTTTAAAACTAAGAATAAAAAATAAATAAATGAATGTTTATTTATTACAGTCCATGTCCATGTACAAAGCCCAAATTTCATTTACAGCCCATTACAATTTATTGACCCAGTTAGCTTACACCCAAAACCCGGTTACACCCAAGCCCAAATACCCGAGCCAGACCCAAACCAGTGAGGCCCAGTGCCTAAACTAAACCTGGAAACCCTAGGGTCTCTAGAAGCTTCGCGCTGCAATCAGTCCAAAAGTCACGCCCCTTCGACTCGTGTCCGTTCGTCTCGCAGTGACCCGAATCAACGTCGTCACTCTGGCCTCGTATCACGCCGTGATCGACGGTCAAATCAACGCTGCTGGTCTCCTTTCCTCGATTGCCTGCAAAAAGAGAAAGAAAATACAATAGAAAAGGAAAACGGATAGGGAAAAGAAATCAAAGATTTCTTTCTAAATGTAAACAGTTCATAGAAGGCTATAAAAGCCTCTTTACAAATCTGTACAAAGGACCAGATTTTTTTTTACAGAATAAAAAGATACTTACACATATTCATAAAAGAAAAGTTCAAGCAGTTTCTTTTAAAAAGGTGATTCGAGTTTTTTATTTTGTTATTTATTTAACGAGTATACAAATTGATCTTTTGAAAAAAACTGATAATATTATGAGAAAGGAAGAGGTTACCTGCGATTTTCTTGAAAGATGAGGGTTTTTTTTTACCCTCCGACCACCGTGTGTGGTGGCGCGTGAGCGCGTGAGAAGCCCAGGGATGGAGGCTCGACAGAACCCCTAGGCCGGACCTCAGATCCTCTTTCAGAGGATTTCTTTCCTTTTTTTTAAAAACTTGGCTAAAATGATTTTAAAAGTTGAAATTGGGGTTTATATAACCCTACCAAAACGGTGTCGTTTTGCTTAATTCAATAAGCACTAAAACGGCACCGTATTATACAGAGGATCCGCGTGTTGACCCGATTACCCGGGGAGGATCCGCGTGTTTTCGTAAAGTGGGTTAATTGCCCAATTGGTCCTCTCGCAATTTTAATCTTTATAATTTCATTTTATTTATTTTTTAATTTAGCCCTAGTATTTTAATTGTGATTCAATTTGGTCCTCACAGTGGCTTTAAAACTGAATTTGTGGAAACAGAGTCGTTTTGGGATTAGGGCAAATTGCCCAATGAATCCCTCGGTTTTAATGTGTTTTTAAATAGGCCTAAAATTTTCTTTTATTTTTTAATTTTGCCCAAAATTTTTAATTTCTTTTAATTTTAGTCCCCTTACACTTATAAATTTATTTATTTTGAATTTTATTATTTATTTAATATATATATTATTTTATATTAAAATTGTATTTTATATTATTATTAAATATGGAAAATCCATTATATTATATATTATTATATTATTTTATATGGCATATTTATTATTTATATTGTATTAATTAAAATATTTTTTTAAAACATAGGTATTATATATTTTTTTAATTATGTATAAAAATAATTTTTTTATTTATGTATATTATATTATTATATATGTTTCTTATAAATCTTATATACATTTTATATATTTCACTATATTTATATATTATTTGTTATTATATTTTACTCCATATGATATTTTTATATATTATATTATATACATTTTATCATATATATTTTTATTTTTATTTATCATATGATTTATATTGTTTGTAAATTATATTATACACTATATATTTTATCATATTTCTTTACATTATCTTTATTTTATTATAAAATATACACTATTTTATTATTTATTAATTATGTACATTCTTAAATTTTTTTATAAGTATAATAGCAATATTTAGTACATTATTTTTCTTACATATTAAGTTATTATATTTTATAGTATAATCTATAAATGTATATATATCATTTAAAAAAAGGTTCTCTTTTATTATCCTTATATTATTTAGCATATTTCTAAATAGCTTATTTATATTCAACTTATATTTTATACATTTTAGTTTGCTTAGTTTTTGGTTTACTTTCGTTGCTTGATAGGTTAAATTTTACATATCATTTGTTTTATCTTTAATTGAATATTTTATATTGTTATTTTAAGAGTATATTTGCATGAAATATTATTATGTATGTTTAATTTGTATTGATTTATTTTTCCATTTTTGCGTATGGTGCATGTAACGATAATGCATGTATATATATGTCATATATGGCCATGCATAGGGTGATAACGTATATTGTGTAATTTATGTTATTATTTATTATTCTCTATACTATATTTGCATAAAATGATAAAGCATGTACTATATAGTTAGGTTTATTGAATGTTAATTTCTTGTAAAATGTAAAATATATCATTATTTTCAAAACAAAAATATCTCATTTCAAAAGGAATTTTTTTTTTAAAAAAAAAGAGAGGCAATGTTTTGATATTTAGGAATCCGGGAAATAGTGTCCTAACATGCTGGGTTGCGATTTCCCGTCTGTCTAAATATCTAAAGTATCCTTCTAAACGAGTTTTACAAATCACAAGATGATTTCAGTTACGAAAGATTAAAGATATTTTGTTCAATCATGCTGGATGTGATGTTTATACTCTTTTAAAAACGAAGGAGTCTTGATTCTTTTTACAGTTTTAAGGAAATTTCATTTTTAAATTTTTTTTAAAACTTGTGATACTAAGGAAAAATTATTCAATTTGGTACCAATTTTGGGCATTACAAGGGTGGTAATCCTTCCTCGTACGTAACCGACTCCCGAACCTATTTTCTCGTAATTTCGTAGACCAAAACATTTTATAAAGTGATCCAATCACACTTTAAAAGATTAGTGGCGACTCCCATTTTCGTTTTTCAAAAGTCGATCCCCGTTTTTCAAACACTCCTTTAAAAAATGGTTTTGACAGCTTGGCGACTCTAGTGGGGAATTAAGAGAGTCGAGCCAAGAAATTGATTATTTTATGTCTTAATGTCGGAAGTTTGGAAAATTTTAAATTTGATCCTGTTTTACATGTGTTTACTGCATATGTATGTTATCTTATTGTCGTATATTGCATTTGCATGACCGTTGAGGTCACACCCTTAAGTGGGAGTGAGAAGCTACGCTTTCGTGAGGTTTTCACCTTCACATGAGCTAGTGGATTGCTTCCGGGATACTGTACCTATGTCTTCGTAAGATTTTCATCTCCGTATGGCCATAGGGAGATGTGTCCACCTGAACTGAACTTGGTCTAAATGAGCCTATAATGGATGAAGACCAAGGAATCTGCTGGTTCAGGTACCCTTACTTCAGAGCTAAAACTCATATAGTGAACCTTTAACTGCTTACCCTAGGGAAATAGTGATACCTTTAGAAAATTACCATTGTAAGTATTTGTTTATCATTTTCTTATATATATAATACTGACCTATTTTTTTATTTTGCTATTATTGCATGTCATTTCGCATTTAAAGGTGTCGATTCAAGGCTCGATTTCTAGATTAGAAAGTTTTGTAATGAGGAACGAATACCTTAATAAAGTGGAGGACAATGCTTCTGTCTATACCTGGTCAGAGAAAACCCAGTTAGAGAAAGGAGATAGTGCCACCGAGGGGTATACGTTAGAATTATGGGACTTCACCTGTGTTAATTCAACGCAGAATGAGTTGCAGGAGCTGAGAGATATTTGGGCCCAATGGGATGACGAGGCTAAGTAGCTCTTCTATCAGAATTATGGAGACCTTCCCTATTTGCTAGACGTCAAGGTAGATAGGCACTTGTTTCGAGCTATGGTACAGTTCTGGAACCCTACTTATAGTTGCTTTACATTTGGTGATGTTGATCTTGTACCTACTTTAGAGGAGTATATGACTTTACTGCGTTGCCCGAGGATTCAAGGTTACAAGGCTTATGTTAGGCCTGCTAGCCTTCCAGCTTTTACGAAGAAATTGGTAATGATTACTAGGATGAGTGAGCAGTGGGCTGTAGCTCGAGTGCAGCAAAAGGGTGACCGTAAGTGCATTCCATGGGCCGTTTTGAGGGACTTAATATCGACACATCCAGATGTGAAGAAAAGGGTCGATGTCCTGGCTTTGACTATTTACAGCATGGTGATTTTCCCAAAGGCGTTGGGGCATATAGATGAGGCGGTTGCAAATTTATTCGATCGACTTGGTAAACAGAACACACCTGTGCCTGCAATCCTAGCTGAAACGATAAGATCTTTGAGCACATGTCGAAAAGCTGGTGAAGGAAGGTTCATTGGATGTTCACAGTTGCTGTTGGTTTGGTTTCATAGCCACTTTTGGAAGCTCGATAAGGTTCCTTGCCGAGTATTCTTTAAGGGTTATTCTCCCTTAAAGAAAGCAGTGGACATGCCTAGGAGAGATGACATTTCAGAAGAGAGGTGGATAGATATTCTGTAAAACTTTCAAGAGGAAGAAGCTATGTGGAAGGCTCCTTAGTTGGTTCCTAGTAAAGTCCTTTACCGATGTGGTAGTTTTGATTGGGTCCCTTTGCTAGGAATTTCGGGTTACTTGTTCTAAGGCAGTATCAGGCGAGGCAGTTTATACCGGCTACACAAGGTTTGGCTCAGAGTGATTTCCCTTATAAAGGAGATCACTATAAGAAGAAGATGCGAGAAATTTCTGAGGCTTGGAAGAAGCCTTTCTGTATGAAGATCTTGACTGAAGGATCGACGTCAACCCTTGAGTATAAAGGATAGTTTAGTAGGAGAGTCAACGATAATGTCCCTAGGCCAATCTTGGGGGTGGCTCGATCATTAGAGAAGAGCTTACGAGTGATTCCATCAGAGTTGGAAGTTATGAAACAAGAGTTTGAAAGAAAGAATTCAGAGCTTGAAAAGAGGATTGAGAAGCTCGAAGAGGAAAAAATGTGCTTAAGTCTCGACATCGATGTTCAAAAAATGAAAGTCGAAAAGGTGAAAAAGGAAAAGAGAAAGATTGAGGAAGATCGAGATGATTTAAAGACACATTATAAGAAAGCCCAAGTAATGTTGAAAAGGGTCGGATTAGGGAGATCTTCAGAGCAGTGGCAGCATGAAATTTAGGAGGAAAAGGCCAAAATTGAGTATTGGGAGAAGAAGTTCCAAGAGATGCAGTCACGTAATCAAGCCTTAGAAAAGGAAAATCAAGGGTTAAAGGTTAAGGTGACAGAGCTTGGACGATCTCTTCATCATTATAGAAGCTGTAATTCCGCAGCCGAGTTAAAAGCAAGTCTAAACAAGATCAAGGAAATGAAGCACAATATTGGAGGGTTAGAAGCAGCACTACAGGACTGTGAGCTACGGATTGAGCAGCTCGAGGCAAGAGAAGAACAGTGGAAGGGAGAACTTCACCATCTTCGAGATCAAGTGAGAGGTAGAGATCATGTCATGGAACAGGCCCTAGTTCAGATTCCAGAGGTTGCTGAACACTTGCAGGATTTGGCAATACAAGCTAGAACGCTGAGTACAATGTATGAGTCATTGTCAGACAAAGGACGAGAGTTAGCATTATTATTGGATAGGGTTAAGACTCTAGGCCTACGGGCGAAAGTATATTTGTAATCCATTTTATGAAATGATTTTTGTTCCTTAAATAACATTTTCTAAAATGAAATTGAACTAGAATCGACATCTTTTTGCATTCATGCATTTGTATTTCATCATATCATATGCATTCAAATTTATAGAAAGACCCTAATTAGTTAAAATTATTAGGGAGAAAGAGAGTAAGAGAAAGAAAATCTGGAAGCAACACATCCTTACGGTACATGCACTAAGTTGAGAAATATGGACCAAAGATTTGAACAGCTATAGAAGGACATATAGGACCAATTGCAGGAGCAATTGGCAAAAATGCAAAATGACATGAGGAGCAAATGCTAGAGGCTCAGAGGAATATGATAACTGAGATGGCTCAGTTGTTGAGGGCCATTGATAAAGGAAAAGCCCCTATGGCAATCACTGGTGAGGAGGAAAATGATCATCCTCCAAGCTTTACTCCACCCCACGGGCCTACACAAAACGAAGCACCTCTTAAAGGACAATCTGTCAATATAAGGCCTCAACATAGGCTGATTGATGCTGGGATCCATATGAATTACCCAACTGGCTCGGGATTCAATTTGGGTGATAACCCTACCAATCCTCTCATTCCTAATTTAGATATAACTGAAAAAGAAGATTTGAGAGCCGAAGCTACAAGACAGTTGGAGGAACGTTGCTGATGGTTGGAGGAGAAATTTAAAGCTTTAGAGAGTGCTGATGGGCATCATGGAGTTGATGCCAAAAATCTAAGCTTGGTCCCAGACTTAGTGCTTCCTCACAAATTCAAGATGCCGGAGTTCAAGAAGTATAATGGTACTACTTGCCTAGAGGCCCACATCACGATGTTCTGTAGAAGGATGACCGGATACGTAAACAATGATCAGCTGTTGATCCATTGTTTCTAAGACAGTTTAGTGGGAGCGGCAGCCAGGTGGTACAATCAGTTGAGCCGAGCTAGAATAAATTCATGGAGGGATCTTGCGCAAGCCTTCATGCAGCAGTACAATCATGTGACTGACATGACTCCTGATAGGATCATTCTACAAAATATGGAGAAGAAGCCTAATGAGAATTTTAGGCAATATGCGCAGAGGTGGAGAGAGGTGGCAATGCAGGTTCAACCACCACTGTTGGAGAAAGAGACCACCATGTTATTCATCAACACTCTGAAAGCTCCATTCATTACTCACATGATTGGAAGCACTACCAAAAGTTTTACGGACATAGTCATGGCGGGAGAGATGATTGAGAATGCCATAAGAGGTGGAAAAATTAAAGGGGAAGCGGCCAAAAGATCGGCCCCAAGGAGAAAAGATAACGAGGTGAACAACACAAGTAGCTTCAGCTCGAAGGCAATCACAGTGGGTCAACCCAAAGCAGTTGCGGTTGGGCAACAGGGTTCTCAAGGACAGGAATCTGGCACAAAGCACGAGAGGATGCAATTCACATCTATCCCTGTGACGTATCGTGAGCTTTATCAAATTTTATACGATGTGCATGCTATTGCTTCTTTCCACTTGAAACCACTACAGCTCCCATATCCTTAATGGTATGATGCAAATGCCAGATGCGTGTACCACGCTGGAATATCGGGGCACTCGATTGAAAATTGTACCGGATTCAAGAAGGTCGTGGAGAGGTTGATCAAGATAGGGGTTGTGAAATTTGATAGTACCCCAAATACTGAAAACCCGTTGCCAAATCATAACGATCAAGGAGTGAATGCCATTGGCAAAGTTGTTGAGATGAGAATGAAGGAAGATGTTGTTGAGGTAACGATGCCTATGAAGGTGATTTGGGAGGAGATGATGAAGAAAGGTATGTTAGCCTCTAAAAATGAGGGAGGAGAAATAAGGAACTATGGGGAGTTCCATGAGTTCCAAAGACATGAAGTTCAAAATTGTGAAGAATTCAAGGCCTTGGTGCAAGGCTTTATAGACAATAAAGAGCTAAAAATTTTTGAAGGTAGCTCTCGTGAAAAAAAAGTATGTGTGCTAGAGAATGAATAGAAGAATCAAAACCAGCCGAGGATTATTATTTCTCTACTAAGAAGTAACGAAGTTGAAACACAAACGGTGCGTAAGCTCATCATTCATAAACCTTTGTCTTTCCCTTATAAAGATGACAAGAGGGTACCATGGAATTATAACAGCCATGTGTCAATGCCGGAAAAGGAAGATATAGCAAGTGCTTCTAAGGAAGCTCAAGGTAAAGGTTCCCATACACGGAGTGGGAAGCAGTATGATATGGTGAGCGTCAGAGAGAAGCCCACAAAAGTAAAAGCTGTTAGTACGGAGAAGGAGAAAGGGGCAGAAATGACTGTCAATGAGCCAGTAAAGGAAGAGGAGGCTAAAGAATTTCTAAAGTTTCTTAAGAATAGCGAGTATAGCATGGTCGAGCAATTGTGTAAGCAGCCGGCTCGCATATCAGTATTGGCTCTACTTCTGAGTTCTGAAGTGCATAGGGATGCATTAATGAAGGTGTTTAATGAAACATATGTCACCCATGACATATCCGTTAACAAGTCGGACCAGTTGGTTAATAACATAAGTGTGGATAATTTCATCTACTTTAATGATGATGAAATCCCACCGGGGGGCAGGGGGTCAACTAAAGCCTTGCACATCACAACTAGATGCAAGGGGTACACACTCCCAAGCGTACTTATTGATAATGGATCGACCTTGAATGTTTTACCGTTGTGTACATTGAATAGATTACCCATTGACGATTCTCACATGAAGACATGTCAAAATGTGGTAAGAGCCTTCGACGGTACAGAAAGGAAGGTGATGGGAAGAATTGATATCCCTTTGGAAATTGGGCCAAATATATACGAAGTAGATTTCTTGGTGATGGATATCAAGCCTTCCTACAATTGCTTATTAGGCAGGCCATGGATACACTCAGCGGGAGCGGTGCCCTTATCATTGCACCAGAAATTAAAATTAGTGACGGATGAACGGTTAGTAACCATCAATGCGGAGGAGGACATTATAGCCGTAGTCACTAGTAAAGCCCCTTATGTCGAGACAAACGAAGAGTCTATTGAGTGTTCTTTTCGCTCTTTGGAATTTATAAATGCGACCATCATTTCAAAAGGGAGTGAGCTACTGGTGCCAAAGATAGCAAGAGCTACGAGGATGGCTTTACGAATGATGGCGGGAAAGGGAGCCTTACCAAGAAAAGGGTTAGGAAAATACCTACAATGAGGGACTCAAATTCCAGAACTTAAAGGGAAGAGAGATCGCTTTGGTCTGGGCTTCAAACTAGACTATAAGCAAAGGAGGAAGGAAATTGAGAAGCGCCAAGAGGGAAGAAGGGCACGCCTTAATAGAAAAGAAGTGGAATGGGAGCCAATGACATTCCCTCTAATATCCCAAACCTTCATATCGGAAGGGTTACTTATAGAAGAGAGTCATTAGATTAATGCTATACACGACGAAGAATCGAAGCAAGGAAACCTTGAGGGCATTTGCCCTTACGAATCGGGAAGCTCTTTGAACAATTGGACTGTGGAGGAACTTCCTGTAGTCTTTAGGAATTATTCAGAGTAATTCTCGAAACATTCTTATTACTCTAGAGCTCAAGAGTAATAGGATTACATTTGTGAAATAGGCTTACGATCATCTATTATTATTTAAATAAAACATAACTTTTATCAATTTGAACGAGTATTGTTTCATTTTTATCAACCAATATTCCTTTAAATTTTTGCAATTCTTATTCTTTCATTCATAGCCCATAAATAATCATTCTTAAATTCATTCATTCTTTGTATATTCTTTATACTTCACAGATTCCTAGATATCAATGACATGAGCACTAATATATCAAATCCTGATTTCTCTCGCGAGCAAGATATGTGTTTAGAAGAATCTCAGGATTTTGAAGATGTCCAGGATTGTGATGTGTCTTTGGATCTGTTGAGGATGGTAAAACAAGAGGAGAAACAAATCATTCTCCATGAGAAAGAGGCAATAGAGAATGTAGCCCTAGAGGAATGGAAAGAGGTGAAAATCGGCACGCATATTGCCAAGGACACAAGGCAAGGACTGATTGAGTTGCTATGTGAGTTCAAGGATATCTTCGCATGGTCCTATCAAGATATGCCAGGGTTAAATACTGATATTGTGGTGCATCGTCTTCCAATAAGACAAGATTGTAAGCCAGTTCAACAGAAGTTGCGAAGAATAAGGCCAGATATCGTACTGAAAATAAAGGACGAAGTCAAGAAGCAGTTTGATGCTGGATTCTTACAGGAGGTGAAGTATTCTAAATGGGTAGCTAACATTGTACCAGTTTCTAAGAAGGATGGGAAGGTACGAATGTGTGTTGATTATAGGGATTTAAACAAAGCTAGCCCAAAAGATAATTCCCTTTGCCTCACATAGACACTTTAGTAGACAACACAGTGGGATATTCGTTATTCTCCTTCATGGATGGCTCAGGGTACAATCAGATAAAGATGCATCCTAAGGACATGGATAAAACCACTTTCATAACTTTGTGGGGGACTTTCTGTTACAAGGTAATGCCCTTTGGGTTGAAGAATGCAAGGGCAACATACTAGAGGGCTATGGTGACTTTATTTCACGATAGGATGCACAAGCAAAATTGAGGTATATGTTGATGATATGATTGCCAAATCTCGATCAGAGGAGGAACATATTGAAGTTTTAAGGAAACTGTTCTTGAGATTAAGGAAGTTTTAGTTAAAACTTAATCCAGCAAAGTGTACCTTTGGAGCTAGATCGGGAAAGTTATTAGGCTTCGTAGTCAGTGAAAAGGGAATTGAAGTTGACTCAGACAAGGTCAGAGCCATACGAGAATTACCTCCACCACAAACTCAGAAGAAAGTTCGAGGATTTCTAGGAAGACTGAATTACATTGCTCGGTTTATTTCACAACTAACTGAGAAGTGTGATCCCATCTTTCGCCTCCTTAGAAAGCACAATCAAGGTACTTGGGATGAGGAATGCCAGAATGCTTTTGATAAGGTTAAGCAATACTTGTTAAATGTTTCAGTGTTATCTCCGCCCAATCCAGATAGACCATTAATACTATACTTATCAGTGTTTAGTAATTCTATGGGATGTGTGCTTGACCAACATGACGAGTCGGGAAGAAAAGAGAAGGCGATATACTACCTCAGCAAGAAATTCACAGAGTGTGAGATGAGATATTTGCCAATTGAGAAATTGTGTTGTGCTTTAATTTGGATGACTCGAAGGTTGAGGCAATATATGTTATATCATATGACTTGGCTAATTTTAAAACTTGATCCATTAAAGTACATGATGGAGTCAACAGCACTAAATGGGAGAATGGCAAGGTGGTAAATATTGCTTTCAGAATTCGACATAGTCTATGTGAGTCAAAAAGCTATAAAAGGGAGCGCGATAGCAGAATTTCTGGCGACTAGAGCTCTAGAAGACTATGAGCCATTAAATTTTGATTTCCCTAATGAGGAGTTGATGTATGTGGCAACTATTGAAGAACGTCCATGGAGGATGAACTTTGATGGCGCATCCAATGCGGTGGGAAATGGAATTGGACCAATCATGGTATCCCCAAATGGCGATTATTATCCACTCACGTGCAAGTTGGATTTTGATTGCACAAATAATATGGCCGAGTATGAAGCGTGCATCATGGGACTTCAAGCTACTATAGAACGAGGAATAAGAACCTTGGAAGTATATGGAGACTCTACGTTGGTAATTTACCAGCTTAGAGGTGAATGGGAGACAAGGGATCCCAAATTGATCAATTATCGAAAGGTAGTTTTGGGGTTACTTGAGGAGTTCAATGACATCACTTTCAATTATATCCCAAGAGACGAAAACCAGATGGCAGATGCTCTAGCAACCTTGGCTTCAATGATTAAAGCAAATAAAGAGGAGGAGAGGAGACCTATTCAGATGAGTATCTTTGAGGCTCCAACTCGCTGTTGTAACATTGAGGAAGAAGAAAAGGATGAAAACCCATGGTATCAGGATATATTGCGATATGTGAGAGATCATAAATACCCAGAACAGACAACTGAAAATGATAAGTGAACTTTAAGAAGACTAGCCTGTGACTACGTTTTGGATGGGGACATCTTGTACAAAAGAAGAAAGGACCAAGTACTGTTGAGATGTGTTAACGCCGTGGAAGCTAAGTGAATCTTGGAAAAAGTTCACGAGGGTGTTTGTGGGATGCACGCTAATGGTTTCACGATGGCTAGACAAATCATGAGGTTTGGATATTATTGGTCTACCATGGAAGGGGATTGTATCAACTACGCCAAGAAATGCCATAAATGTCAGATTTATGGAGACAAGATTCATGTACCACCTTCACCTCCACATGTTATGACTTCTCCATGGCCTTTTTCCATGTGGGGCATGGATGTCATCAGGCCAATATTACCAAAAGCTTCAAATGGGCATTGCTTTATTTTTGTGGTTATTGATTACTTCACGAAGTGGGTAGAGGCTACTTCTTATGCGAATGTTACTAAGTCGGCTGTGAGTCGATTCTTGAAGAAAGAGATCATTTGTCGATATGGGATACCTGAAAGGATCATATTAGACAATGCATTAAACTTGAACAATAGAACAATAGCAAAAGTTTGCAGTCAGTTCAAGATTAAGCATCATAACTCTTCTCCGTATCGCCCAAATATGAATAGGGCAGTGGAAGTTGCTAACAAAAATATCAAAAAGATAGTGGGGAAAATGACTAAAACCTACAGAGATTGGCATGAGAAGTTACCATTTGCACTTTTAGCTTATCGAACGTCTGTCAGAACCTCTACTGGGGCAACTCCTTTCTTGTTGGTTTATGGGATGGAAGCAGTGTTGCCCATTGAACTGGAAATACTGTCTCTCCGAGTCTTGTCAGAGATAAAGTTGGATGAAGCTGAATGGATACAATCGCGATATGATCAGTTGAACTTGATTGAAGAAAAGAGGCTAAGGGCCATTCGTCATGGTCAGATGTATCAGAAGTGAATGATGCGAGCTTACGACAAGAAAGTGCGACCAAGAGAATTCCACGAGGGGGATCTTGTGCTGAAAAAGATCCTTCCCATTCAGAAGGACTTTAGAGGAAAATGGATGCCGAATTGGGAAGGGCCGTATGTCGTGAAGAAGGCCTTCTCTGGGGGTGTGTTGATCTTAGCGGAAATGGATGGGAAGAGTTTACCCAATCCAGTGAATTCAGACTCAGTCAAAAAGTACTTTGTCTAAAGGAGAGGAGAATCCAAGGTGAAAACCCGCAAAGGGCGCCTTGTGACCAAAGGGGTTTTGAGTTGAAAACCCGAAAGGGCAGCTCAAATTTTGAAGAGCACACAGTAATCTTACTATATCTGATTCAACAAAGAGCGAAGCACGTTGCATTTCGGGGCATCAACAAAGTACTTTGGATCTTTTAAACACATGTTGAACTCAAGAAAGTCTTCATGAAGCTGGTGTATAGACGCTCAAGCGGCGATATCTAGGGCATCTAATTTTTGTCTTGTTTGCTATCTTTAGATTCTCTTTCTTCTCAAAGATAGGCTATCAGATTAACTTCCTTTGTATTTTTGACAAATTCATTATTCTCAAGATTAAATTCATCTTCCATTATTCTTAAAGTATGTTGTATTAAAATAATGATAGATGAACTAAATAATTTTTACAAATGAAGTTTTTCTCATTACTCTGGAAATTTCTAGATAATACAAGAAACTAAAACAGAACAATTGTTCAAAGAATTCACGTAAGTGAGGTTTGAAAGAACTCGAGGAAATTCTTTCTTTAGTCCAAAATGATGATTGGACAAATCAAACGATTCAATCCTAAGAGAGGATCATCTTACAAACATTTTTGGTGGGTCATAGCATTTGAAGAATGGTACAAACCCACAGATTGAGTAGGAATGATATTTCAAGACAAATTTTGACGAGGGAATGAATAGTGACGTTTGGAATAGGGGTCATATTCATAAACATTTTGCATTATAACAGGTTTAATTAGGAGCATTTGACTCATTTTGATCATAAGCATCCTAATCATCAGGCATGAACTCATACACATTATACAGGTTATGTCCTTCAAGGGATAATGAAGATTGATGCGCCTTAACCCCCTAAGCAGTAGGGAAACAGGCTAAAGCATAGCAGATCTGACCTTCATATGTGTACATCGAAGCAGATCCAAGATGACAGATTTGACGTCTCTATATTCAACAGGGAGCAGATTGAAGACATAGTTGATTTGGCTTTCACGTGTTTACGTTGAAGCAAATCTAAGATGATCTGGTGTCTCTGTATTCGACAGGGAGCAGATCGAAGACATAGCTAATTTGACTTTCACGTGTTTACATTGAAGCAAATCTAAGATGATCTGGTGTCTCTGTATTCGACAGGGAGCAGATCGAAGACATAGTTGATTTGACTTTCACGTGTTTACGTTGAAGCAAATCTAAGATGATCTGGCATCTCTGTATTCGATAGGGAGCAGATCGAAGACATAGCTGATTTGGCTTTCACATGTTTACGCTGAAGCAGATCCAAGATGACTTGGCATCTCTGTTTTGTCAGAGAGTAAATCAAAGACAGCAGATTTGGCGTCTCTGTAATGTCAGAGAGCAGATCGAGGATAGCAGATTTGGCATCTCTGTATGGTCAGGGAGCAAGTTCAAGATGATTTGGCATCTTCGTATTTGACGAGGAGTAAATCCAGATAGATGATTTGGCGTCTCTGTATTGTCAGAGAACAGATTGAAGATTACAAGATTTGGCATCTCTGTATTCGACAAGGAGCAGATCGAAGACATAGTTGATTTGGCCTTCACGTATTTACATTGAAGCAAATCTAAGATGATCTGGCGTCTCTGTATTCGACAGGGAGCAGATCGAAGACATAGCTGATTTGGCTTTCACGTGTTTACGTTGAAGCAAATCTAAGATGATCTGGCGTCTCTGTATTCGAGAGGGAGCAGATCGAAGACATAGCTGATTTGGCTTTCATGTGTTTACATTGAAGCAAATCTAAGATGATTTGGCGTCTCTGTATTGTCAGAGAGCAGATCGAAGATAGATGATTTGGTGTCTCTGTATTGTCAGAGAGTAGGTCGAAGATAGCAGACTTGGCGTCTTTGTATGGACAGAGAACGGGTCGAGGATATCAACATGGCGTCCCTGAGTTTGCAGGGAGCAGGTTGAAGATAGTAGATATTGCCTTCCTGAAGTTACCAGTGAAGCAAATTGAAGCTATCATATTTATGGTCCAATACCTCTGAAGTTGCAGATAGGTTGAAGACCATTTGAAGAAAGATCTCAAGATTGGGCCAGACCGAGCAAAATGGGTCCTTTTATAGTCCTTGCTCTATTACCGTTACACGACAATGAGCAAAGAGGGGCAGCGGTAGTAGCCCATATCTGCCCGAGCTTTAAAACTAAGAATAAAAAATAAATAAATGAATGTTTATTTATTATAGTCCATGTACAAAGCCCAAATTTCATTTACAGCCCATTACAATTTATTGTCCCAGTTAGCTTAAACCCAAAACCCAGTTACACCCAAGCCCAAATACCCGAGCCAGACCCAAACCAAAGAGGCCCAAAGGTTTGGGGTAAACTAAATCTGGAAACCCTAGGGTTTCCAGAAGCTTCACGCTGCAATCAGTCCAAGAGTCACGCCCCTTCGACTCGTGTCCGTTCGTCTTGCAGTGACCCAAATCAACGCTGGGACTCCGGCCTCGTATCACGCCATGATCGACGGCCGAATCAACGCTGGTGGTCTCCTTTCCTCGATTGCCTGCAAAAAGAGAAAGAAAATAAAACAGAAAAGGAAAACGGATAGGGAAAAGAAATCAAAGGTTTCTTTCTAAATGTAAACAGTTCATAGAAGGCTATAAAAGCCTCTTTACAAATCTGTACAAAGGACCAGATTTTTTTTTACAGAATAAAAAGATACTTACACATATTCATAAAAGAGAAGTTCAAGCAGTTTCTTTTAAAAAGGTGATTCGAGTTTTTTATTATGTTATTCATTTAACGAGTATACAAATCGATCTTTTGAAAAAAACTGATAATATTATGAAAAAGGAAGAGGTTACCTGCGATTTTCTTGAAAGATGAGGGTTTTTTTACCCTCCGACCAACGTGTGTGGTGGCGATGAGCGCGTGAGAAGCCCGGGGATTGAGGCTCGACAGAACCCCTAGGCCGGACCCCAGATCCTCTTTCAGAGGATTTCTTTCCTTTTTTTTCAAAACCTGGCTAAAATGATTTTAAAATCTGAAATCGGGGTTTATATAACCCTACCAAAACAGTGTCGTTTTGCTTAATTCAATAAGCACTAAAACAGCACTGTATTATACAGAGGATCCGCGTGTTGACCCAATTACCCGGGGAGGATCCGCGTGTTTTCGTAAAGTGGGTTAGTTGCCCAATTGGTCCTCTCACAATTTTAATCTTTATAATTTTATTTTATTTTATTTTTTAATTTAGCCCTAGTATTTCAATTGTGATTCAATTTGGTCCTCACAGTGGCTTTAAAACTGAATTCGTGGAAACGGTGTCGTTTTGGGATTAGGGCAAATTGCCCAATGAATCCCTCGGTTTTAATGCGTTTTTAAATAAGCCTAAATTTTTATTTTGTTTTTTAATTATGCCCAAAATTTTTAATTTCTTTTAATTTTAGTCCCCTTACACTTATAAATTTATTTATTTTGAATTTTATTATTTATTTAATATATATTATTATTATTTTATATTAAAATTGTATGTTATATTATTATTAAATATGGAAAATCCATTATATTATATATTATTATATTATTTTATATGGCATATGTATTATTTATATTGTATTAAAATATTTCTTTTAAAACATAGGTATTATATATATTTTTAATTATGTATAAAAATATTTTTTTATTTATGTATATTATATTATTATATATGTTTCTTATAAATCTTATATACATTTTATATATTTCACTATATTTATATATTATTTGTTATTATATTTTACTCCATATGATATTTTTATACATTATATTATATACATTTTATCATATATATTTTTATTTTATTTATCATATGATTTATATTGTTTGTAAATTATATTATACACTATATATTTTATCATATTTCTTTACATTATCTTTATTTTATTATAAAATATACACTATTTTATTATTTATTAATTATGTACATTCTTAAATTTTTTTTTTAAAGTATAATAGCAATATTTAGTACATTATTTTTCTTACATATTAAGTTATTATATTTTATAGTATAATCTATAAATGTATATATATCATTTAAAAAAAGGTTCCCTTTATATATATCATTTAAAAAAAGGTTCCCTTTTATTATCCTTATATTATTTAGTATATTTCTAAATAGCTTATTTATATTCAACTTATATTTTATACATTTTAGTTTGCTTAGTTTTTGGTTTTCTTTCGTTGCTTAATAGGTTAAATTTTACATATCATTTGTTTTATCTTTAATTGAATATTTTATATTATTATTTTAAGAGTATATTTGCATGAAATATTATTATGTATGTTTAATTTGTATTGATTTATTTTGTCATTTTTGCGTATGGTGCATGTAACGATAATGCATGTATATATATGTCATATATGGCCATGCATAGGGTGATAACGTATATTGTGTAATTTATGTTTTTATTTATTATTCTCTATACTATATTTGCATAAAATGATAAAGCATGTACTATATAGTTAGGTTTATTGAATGTTAATTTCTTGTAAAATGTAAAATATATCATTATTTTCAAAACAAAAATATCTCATTTCAAAAGGAATTTTTTTTTTAAAAAAAAAGAGAGGCAATGTTTTGATATTTAGGAATCCGGGAAATAGTGCCCTAACATGCTGGGTTGCGATTTTTCGTCTGTCTAAATATCTAAAATATCCTTCTAAACGAGTTTTACAAATCACAAGATGATTTCAGTTACGAAAGATTAAAGATATTGTGTCCAATCATGCTGGATGTGATGTCTATACTCTTTTAAAAACGAAGGAGTCTTGATTCTTTTTACAATTTTAAGGAAATTTCATTTTTAAATTTTTTTCAAACTTCTGATACTAAGGCAAAATTATTCAATTTGGTACCAATTTTGGGCGTTACGAGGGTGCTAATCTTTCCTCGTACGTAACCAACTCCCGAACCTGTTTACTCGTAATTTCGTAGACCAAAACATTTTATAAAGTGATGCAATCACACTTTAAAAGATTGGTGGCGACTCCCGTTTTCGTTTTTCAAAAGTCGATCCCCGTTTTTCAAACACTCCTTTAAAAAATGGTTTCGACAATTACCCATAGTCTGTAGGCCTCAATTGAAGACTGAAATTGCAATAGCTCTAGAAGGCAATTGACAACAACTTGTGTAGCAGATTTGGAGTGACGTTATTATAAAATAAAAGAGATTCTTGCTGATAACGTGTTATAAAATAAATAGATAGAGAGTAAATAACAAAGATAATGGGTGAGCAAAATAGAGAGTGTATTTTATTAATTAATCAGAATATTTGTAAAGCTTCTCCAAAGTCTCTTTTTATAGGCATAAGAAGTATAAATGAAGTAGAGATCTACTTCTAATAACTATAAGAATTTAAAGTACATCAAAACTTATCTTGATATTGATGGACATCCACTTAATAAGATTTCCATAACAAATATGACTTTTTAAAACTAAAATTTTTTCCCCTAATTTGTTTTGTATATATAATAACTTGATTATTTATAATAAGTCCTCCAACATGTTTTGTAACAGCCCATTTTCAATAAAATCGGAACAGTGGTCTCGGACGACAAATCTGAATCGAAAAGAAATTTTATTTTAATATTATTGCATGGTCTGCTTTGTGATTGGAATGTCATATGAAAATTTTGATAAGAAAATTTTACTGATTATGTGTTTAATTAGGGAAATGACCAAATTGCATAAGATGCAAAAGTTGAATTCTAGTAGCTATAAGTATCAAATAGCTATGGAATTCAATAATTGAGGTCCTTATATGGTAATTAGACCATTAAAGAAAAGTTAGTAGATACTTTTAATGAATCATCCATGGAAAATTAGAAAAAGGCAAGGACTAAATTGGAAAGTGGAAAATTAATGGATGATAAATAACTTAATTAGAAATAATATCATTATATATCATCTTCATCCCTAAAAATTTCATGGAATAGGAAACTAATCAAGCTTAATTAGGTATGTTTTCTTATCCTGTTTTTAGTAATTTTTATATTTTTGAGATCGAGATAGCTTAATCTATCTATTTTGGGGATTAATTTGAAAAGTTATCAAATTATCAAAGATTTTTCATGGATAAATATGCTGAAATTTTAAAATTTATGGTAGAAAATGAAAGGTTATTGATAGATAAACAACTTTTTCAAAGAGAATTTTAATGAAAATATGATTTAGGGACTAAATTGTAAAGATGTAAAACTTATGGAAAAATTTAGAATTTTGTGAAATAAATGTGCTGTAAAAGTTATATGAAAATTTTGGCTAGGCTCGAAATAAGGATTAAATTCCATGAATTTCATTTTTCGAGCCTAGGGATGAAATCATCCTTTGTGAAAAGAATGGAGGCAAAATAGTAATTTTGCCTAGGATGTGAATTGAATTAAATTGAGTATGAAATGGATTAAATTGATGTTAATTTTATTTATATAGATCCTGAAAGACCTAATATTGAGTTAGATCGATGAAAACAAAAATTTTTTGATTAGTAGATTTTGTGTGCGAACAAATATCGAGGTAAGTTTGTGTAACTAAATTGTGTACATTCTTATGTTTGAATTGAATATTGTATATTTGAATTATGAATTTGTTATATAAATGAAAATAATTATATATCCGATATACCCGAGAGTTGTTAAGTCCCGTTTGAATAGGTGAAATTCAATGGATACAAGTTTTTCCGAATTGGTTGTGGTCTTGCATATGCGGCAAACACACCATGGCTCGAAAAAGCATCCCGTTATTAGCCCTCTCAAGATTCCTGTTATATGGTTCAACAAGCTTCCCGATAATAGCTCTTCAGATCACCCCGATAGGTTGTGATCTTACATTTGTTGTGGACACACCTTAGCTCTTATGAGCATCTCGATTAAAGGTTCTTTGTAAACTTCCCATTAAATTCGATCTTTGTGAGCTTCTCAATAGTGCTCGCTTGAACTTCCCAATATTGGCTATCTGGAGCTTCCCGATATGGTTCTTTGTGTTCTTCCTAACAAGGTTCTTTGTGAACATTTTGATTATAGGTCTTATGAGCTACCCGTTATATAGCCCGGATAAGCTTCTCGATAGGCTCTTGGAACGACGAAAATGTGGAAGTATACACAATCGCAACAACTAATAAAATGACAAGTAATAGTCAAGTTATCGTACCTACAGGGACTGTGAAAAGAATTATTTATGATGTTGTTTAAAACACTTCGGTGAAGAAAAATATTTTGTTTGAAGAGGGTGATTAAAAACTAAGATTTTAAACTAAGTAAACTAAATAAATAAATCTCAAATTCACGATTTCAAAATACGATTTTAATCATGATGATATAATTGTGTAGATTAATTACATTTCTTATCTTAGAATTATTAAACTCATGTTTATGTTGTTACGAATAAATTCACGACAACTCGGTAATTTGCTAACTTATTAACATACTCACCTATACAAATCCATTCATCTCTTAACATATCCCTATGTCAATTCAATCGATAAACAGATTCTAATAAGCAAGCATGCTATTGCACATATATACTCGTTAAATTGAACTAATCTCTTGCATATTCCTATGTCAGTTCAAATGATTAATTAAATCTAATGAGAACATAAAAGACTATATGAGGTAACAAGGTATCCTTCCCTTGAAATAATTTAATCACAATAATCTTGCATGTTATGCAAGGTAAGTGTATCGCTAGATACAATGCGAATTTAACCTTCAGCTACCTTAGAAGAATAAACATGCACTGATTAAGTACTATGTCCATTAATTACAATTTCAATCCGTTTAAATAATTAATTCATTAGTTCCCTTACAATTGTAATGCAAGAATAACTTAGGTATAATTTTACTTAATCAAGCATTTTACCAAGGCCTATAACAACATAAACACAACTTTAATAATTTAAGAGGATGAAATGCAATCAACCCAACACGAATTAAATTCAAGCTAAGCCGATTAAATTAACCATTCCAACAACATAAATATTCATAGATATGTTCATCACAATAACAACAAAAATTAAAGAGATAGGGAACAAGAATCAAATCCGGTGTTTTTCCGTGGCTTGACTAGGTTGCTCCATTCTTCCTTCTTTGTTGTGCTCGCTGATCAAGACTGCTATGAACACTCAATTGCTGTTCCAAAATCACTAAAGAAGAACCCTTTCTCAACGGGAGAAATCAGCAAAAGAGCAAGGAACTTTGAATGGGAAAAATGAGAGCAAAAGTGAAAGAGGAGAGAAGAATTGTGAGAGAAGAGATTTGAATGAGGGATGTGTTTCAAATGATCAGCTTAAGGGGGTTTTTATAGCTGAAGAGGGCTTCTAAAAATAGCTAAAATTAGCAGCCAAAGAGCCCTCCCTTGGCCGGCCACACATGTGGCAAGTTTGATGATTTCAAGCTTGCTAAATTAAGCTTGGAGCAAATCTAGAAAGCCACCATTTGTGGAGGGGTTTGAATGCTATTTGAACAAGTCTTCAAGGGCCTCTTTGCAAGCTAAATATTCAGCCAATAAGCTGATTTGGGTCAGCACATGGGGCGGTTTTGGGCTGTCCATTACTTGGTCGGTTCGGTTCACTCAGTTCGGCTCAACTGGACCACTTTTCATAATTTATTAATAATAAATTATTAACCCAAATTAAATTGGATATAAATTAAAATTAATTACATTATGAATTAATACACATAATTTTGGACCGTTTTAGGCTGAAAATTAATTCTCCTTGATACTTCAAATTGCTTCTCAATTTTGTGCTTCTAGTAGTGTCTACCGAGCCATTTTTCGCCTTTTGTCCAAATCTATTGAAAATAACCAAAATTCATCAAAATTAATTATAAAATTAATTAAAATTCAACATGTTCATATTTTAAGTACATTTTAATTATTTTATAAAAATTAATTATTTTCCGACAGAAATTTTATCGAAACTGCATGAATTTAAGTTAAAAAGGGCATGAAAAATTGTGTAAATTTTCGTGTTTCTAGCTCTTTATGAGCTTCCCGAAATGGATCTGTGTGAGCTTCTGGTTATAAGTCTTGAGAGTGTGCTTCCCAATTATGTGCCCTAATTGCGTACCCTTGGAAATGAATTCACGAATTATAGTAGTGTACACTAAAGTGCACTATATGAGCGTATCCCTCGATATTTCTAATAAATTCCATGGGTAAAGTTCTGATATAGATAAACTGAATTTGAAATGATTTGTCATCAAAGTGTACATGTAATGTGGAATAATATTATGGAAAGCATATGTATATAGAAGACATTAAATGATAAGCTCATCCATGTTCTTGGTACTATGTGAATTATTTGACTAACATGATTTGTGAAGTTGTGTTTTAGGCTATAAGCCAAATTTTTTGGCTGCATTATTGTATACTTAAATTAAATGTAAATATATGGTAAGTTAAATTCCTGTTATACTAACTTACTAACCATTAAATGCTTACTAGGTTTTCTTTTCTCTGTTTTATAGTGCTCGAAAGCTTGAAAAGGTTGGAGATTGGTCGGAGTATCATCACACTATCCTCCAGCTTGTTTTGGTATAAATAGAAAACTTACTTTGACATAATGGCATGTATAAGCTAATTTTACCAATGATGATATGTAAATTGACGTTTGTAATCTAGCCATTGGAATGACTAGTAATGGTATATTTTGGTATGATAATATAAAGTTATGTCATGTTTAATACATACATGTATAAGGTTTGGTTAAATTGAATTAGTGTAAAAATATAAATCATCACAAGGTAAGCTTGATCTTATGAAAATGTGATACTATTCTATATATATATATGATGTTTGCTTGATTTATATGACTTAAATTGGTTGGAAAATATGTGCAAATGTTGTTGTAGGTTGAAGGTTAAATTTGGGTGAGAAATAGGCTAGAAAATGACCTTATTTTGTCCATACGAGTAGACACACAAGCATGTATCTTGACCGTGTGTGACACATGACCTGACACATGGGCATGTGGTTTGGCCATGTGTCCCCTGCATCCTAAAATTGAGAAACAGAATGCTCAAAATTGGGCACACAGGCAGAGACACGGGCGTGTGTCTCAATCGTGTGTACTACACGGCTCAAAACACGGGTTTGTGTCTTGGCCGTATGAAACCAACACTTAATTTGTGAAAATTAAATTGACCATACGGCTTAGGACATGAGCATGTGGCTGACCATGTGGTGCAAGCTAGGGAGTTACACGGGTAAGGACACGGGCTAAGACACGGTCGTGTGCTTTACATCGAATGCCCATACAGCTGGAGACATAGACATGTTACATGGCCGTGTGAACTACACGACCTACCCATACGGGTGTGTGACCCCTTTATATAAGAAAAATTTTGAAATTTTACGAAAAATTTTCTGAGTTCCTGATTTAGTCCCAACTTGATTCTAATATTTAAATTGGGCCTCGAGGGTCCATTCAAGGGACAATATGATTAACTTCAGATATGAAAAGTAAATGATGTGAATTATACGAAAATACTCTATAAACTCTGATAATGCACTGTAACCCTATTTCGGTGATGGATACAAGTTAGGGGTGTTATATTTATTGGTATCAGAGCTATGATTTAGTCGATTCTCATACTATAGTAGCAAGTATGATTTTAGCTATATATTCCATTATATAACTTGTGATAATGTGATATCTTCTAACCATTTTAAATGTGTTTTTCATATAGTAATGTCATCCAACCAAGCTAGAGATGAATCAGAGGAAGCTTAGAGCAATACTCCAACTTCAGTTCAAAGAGCTACATCTAGTAGTAGAAGGCTCGAATCTGAGGACCGGGGTGAGGAGGTAAAAGAAGCCTTTTTCCAAATGATGAATGAGTGGTGTATAGAATTCATAAGAACAAATCCTGCTATACAACAACCTCGCCCTATTGCTCCTCAAAGGTTCCTGATATGCAACAAGGTGCTGAACCTGTTATAATGGTAAGCCTCCGGTAGATAAAATCTGTAAATATGGGGCAGAAGAATTTAGGGCTACTACCGATGATGATCCCAAGAGGGTTGAGTTTTGGTTGGAAAATACCATCAGGGTTTTAGATGAATTATTATGCACACCATCTGAATGTTTGAAATGTGCAGTATCTTTACTAAAAGACGCAACCTACCATTGGTGGAATACCATAACTTCTGTTGTACCGAGAGAAAATGTCACTTGGGAATTCTTTCAGACAGATTTCAAGAAGTACATTAGTTAGAGATTTCTAGATCAGAAAAATAAAGAATTTTAGAGCTCAAATAGGGAAACATGACTGTATCTGAATACGAGCGAGAATTTGTTCGGTTGAGAAAATATGCCAGAGAATGTGTTCCGGCTGAGGCTGATATGTATAAACGTTTTGAAAAGGGTTTAAATGAAGATATCAAGTTGTTAGTTGGAATTCTAAAAATAAGAGAATTTGTGGTGTTGGTCGATCAAGCACACAAAGTTGAGGAATTAAGTAAAGAAAAGAAACAAGTAGAGAAGAAAGCCCAAATTTCTGGTAAAAGATTTGGGAGCAAGTCACAATCATCTGTTTCAAAGAAATAAAAAAAAGTACCATGATCGTTTTACTGCATCTGTGAGATATTCTGGAAAAGAGTGGGGCTCTCAACACTCTAATTTGAGATCTCCGTCTCCATCCGTTACAAGTGTAGGGAGTGTTGGAAGTCTTAAACCAAGATGCAAACATTGCAATAAATTGCATTTTGGTGAATGCCGCATAAAAAGTGAAGTTTATTTTGATGTGATTCTTTTGACCACTATCTTAGAGACTACCCAAAAAAGCCTGTAAAAGATACTATTCAGACCTCTAGGACGAGCAATCCTATATCGAGAGGCAGACCACCTCGACACCCCGGCAATGTTAGTGGTAGTCGAGGTGTAACAAAAGATTCAATAGACAAATTTAAAGCCAGAGCACTGGCAAGGATATATGCTATATGTGCAAAAGAGAATGCTTCTACACCTAATTTTATTATTGGTACATTTTCTCTTCATGACACTGATATTACTATTTTGATTGATCCTGGTTCCACAAATTCATACATATGCACAAATTTAGAGTCTATTAAAAATTTACTTGTTGAATTCACTGAATTTGTGGTTAAAGTTTCAAACCCCCTAGGTCAGTATGCTATGGTGGATAAAGTTTGTAAAAATTGTCAGTTGATGGTAAAGGGTTACTGTTTTTCGACTGATTTGATGTCACTGCCCTTTGATGAATTTGATGTGATATTAGGAATAGATTGATTAACTCAGCATAATGTAATGGTAAATTGTAAATAGAAATATATTGTGTTGAAATGTCAGAATGGTGAGTTACTCCATGTTGAATCTGATAAACTAGATAGGTTATCTAATGTGATTTCAGCTATATCAGCACAGAAATATATCAGAAAGGGATATGATGCTTATTTTGCATATGTGCTAGATACTAAAGTATCTAAGTTGAAGATTCAGTCAATGCTGGTTGTTTGTGAATTTCCTGATGTATTTCTAGAAGAATTACCTGGTTTACAACTAGTTAGAGAAGTGGAATTCTCTATAGACCTTTTTCCATGGACAACACCGATATCTATAACACCCTACAAAATGGCTTCTACCAAATTGAAAGAGTTGAAAGCACAATTGCAAGAATTAATTAACAAAGGCTTTGCTCGACCCAGTTTCTCACCTTGGGGTGCACCGGTTTTGTTCGTAAAGAAGAAGGATGAATCATTGAGATTGTGTATAGATTACAGACAATTAAACAAAGTCACAACAAAGAACAGGTACCCACTGACTCGAATTGATGATTTATTTGATCAGTTGAAAGGTGCCATTGTATTTTCAAAGATTGATCTCCGTTCTGGCTATTATCAGCTACAGGTGAAAGAATCAGATGTTCCAAAAACAGCTTTTAGAACCAGGTACGGGCATTATGAGTTTCTTGTAATGCCTTTTGGTTTGACTAATGCACCTGCGGTATTTATAGATCTGATGGATAGAATCTTTAGACCGTATTTAGACAGGTTTGTGGTGGTATTTATTGATGATATTTTTGTATATTCCCGAGATGAAATGAGCATGTCGAACATTTGAGAATAGTGTTGCAAACTCTACATGAGAAACAATTGTATGCCAAATTCAGTAAATGTGAATTTTGGCTATAGGAAGTCGGTTTCCTTGGACATATAGTATCTGTAGAAGGTATTCGGGTGGATCTGAATAAAATTTTAGCTATTGTTAATTGGAAACCACCAAAGAACGTGTCTGAAGTTAGAAGTTTTCTGGGATTAGCTGGGTGTTATCGAAGGTTTGTTAAAGGGTTCTCAATGATAGCTTCTTCGATGGCTCGACTATTGCAAAAAAGATGTGAAATTTGAGTGGTTTGATAAATGTCAACAGAGTTTTGACAAATTGAAAGCTTTGTTGACTAAAGCACCCGTGTTAGTTTAGCCTGAATTGGGTAAGGAATTTATAATTTACAGTAATGCATCATTAAATGGTTTAGATTGTGTATTGATGCAAGAAGGTAAAGTAATAACCTATGCTTCAAGACAACTAAAACCACATGAGAAGAATTACCTGATACGTGATCTGAATTGGCAGACATTGTGTTTGCACTGAAAATTTTCCATCATTACCTGTTTGGTGAAAGTGTTACATATTTACAGATCATAAAAGCTTGAAGTATCTGATGTCGCAGAAAGACCTGAACTTAAGACAGCGCAGGTGGCTTGAATTATTGAAAGATTATGATCATTTTATTAACTACCATCCAGGAAAAGCTAATGTGGTTGCAGATGCTTTGAGCAAAAAATCCCTATTTGCTTTGAGAGCGATGAATACCCCATTGTCTTTATCTGATGGTGGTTCAGTTATAGCTGAGTTGAAAGCTAAACCGACATTTTTGCAATAGATTTGTGAAGCTCAAAAAGATGATAATGAATTACAAGCTAAACGAGAATAGTGTGAGTTGAATCCTAATTCAGAATTTCAGATTGGTTTATATGGTTGTCTATTATTCAGAGGCAGGATATGTGTACCGAAGAACTCAGAATTGGTACAGAAGATTCTACTTGAAGCTCATAATGGTAATATGTCTATTCGTTCTAGTAGTAATAAAATGTACAATGATCTAAAAAAGATATACTGGTGGCCAAGAGTGAAACGAGACATTTCTGAATTTGTATCTAAATGTTTGATATGTCAGCAAGTAAAAGTTGAACACCAGATGCCTTCGGGATTATTACAGCCAATTATGATTCTGAAATGGAAATGAGAAAGAATTACCATGGATTTTATATTAGGATTACCCCTGTCTCCAAAGAAAGATGCCATTTGGGTAATCGTCGACTGGTTAACAAAGTCTGCACAATTTGTTCTGGTACGTATGGATTTTTCCTTGGATAGGTTGGCTAAATTATATGTTTCTAAGATTGTTAGATTGCATGGAGTGCCAATCTCCATTATTTCAGACAAAGATCCTCGGTTTGCATCCCGATTCTAGAATAAATTGCAAGAAGCCTTGGGTACACAGTTACATTTTAGCACTGCATTCTATCCTCAGACTGATGGACAATCCGAACGTGTTATACATATTTTGGAAGAAATGATCCGGTGTTGTATTTTGGAATTTGAAGGTAATTGGGAAAAGTATTTGCGTTTGGTTGAATTTTCATACAATAATAGTTATTAGTCTAGCATTAAAATGGCACCGTATGAAGCTCTGTATGGTTAGAAATGTAGAACTCCATTGTACTGGACAGAGCTTAGTGAGAAAAAGATACACGGAGTTGACTTAGTTCATGAAATTGAAGAAAAGGTGAAGGTAATTCAAGATAGTTTGAAAGTAGCCTCGGATCATCAAAAGTCTCATGCCAATCTTAAACGAAAAGAAATAGACTTTCAGGTTGGCGATAAGGTATTCTTGAAATTATTGCCTTGGAAGAAAGTTCTCCGATTTGGCCGTAAAGGAAAATTGAGTGCACGATTTATCGGGCCATATGAGATTACTGAAAGAATTGGACTTGTTGCGTATCAGTTAGCATTACCACCAAAACTTGATAGAATTTATAATGTTTTCCATGTGTCCATGTTATGACGATACAGACCAGATCTTTCACATGTAATTTCTCCGATAGAAGTTGAGATTCAGCCTAATATGACTTACAGTGAGGAACCGATTAAATTCTTGGCATGTGAAACAAAATAGTTAAGAAATAAAAAGGTAGCATTAGTGAAAGTTCTTTGGCAATGACATAGGATTGAAGAAGCTACCTAGGAACCGGAGGATACCATGAGAAAGCAATACCCAAATCTTTTTACTGGTAAGATTTTCGAGGACGAAAATTCTTAAGGGGGAGAGTTGTAATAGCTCATTTTTAGTGAAATCGGAATAATAGTTTCGGGACCACAAATTCGAGCTGGAAAGAAAATTTATTTCAATATTATTGCACAGTCTGCTTTGTGATAGGAATGTCATATGAAAATTCTGATAAGAAAATTTTACTGATTATATGTTTAATTAGGGAAATGACCAAATTACATAAGATGCAAATGTTGAATTCTAGTAGCTATAAGTATCAAATAGCTATGGAATTCAAAACTTGAGGTGCTTATATGGTAAATAGACCATTAAAGAAAAGTTAGTAGATATTTTTGATGAATCATCCATGGAAAATTAGAAAAAGGCAAGGACTAAATTGGAAAGTGGAAAAATTAATTGATGATAAATAATTAAATAGAAATAATATCATTACATATCATCTTCATCCCCAAAACCATAGAAACCCTAGGAGAGAGAAAGGAAACTAATCAAGCTTAATTAGGTATGTTTTCTTGTCTCGTTTTTAGTAATTTTTATATTTTTGAGATGGGGATAGCTTAATCTATCTATTTTGGGGATTAATTTGAAAAGTTATCAAATTATCAAAGTTTTGTCATGGATGAATATACTAAAATTTTGAAATTTATGGTAGAAAATGAAAGGTTATTGATAGATAAACAACTTTTAGAAAGAGAATTTTGATGAAAATATGATTTAGGGACTAAATTGTAAATATGTAAAAGTTATGGAAAAATTTAGAATTTTGTGAAATACATGTGCTGTAAAAGTTATATGAAAATTTTGGTTAGGCTCAGAATAAGGATTAAATTGCATGAATTTCATTTTTTGAGCCTAGGGACGAAATCGTCATTTGTGAAAAGTATGGTGGCAATATAGTAATTTTGCCTAAGATATGAATTGAATTAAATTGAGTATGAAATGGATTAAATTGATGTCAAATTTATTTATATAGATCCTGAAAGACCTAATGCTGAGTTGGATGGAGGATAACAAAAAGTTTTAGATTAGTAGATTTTGTGTATGAACAAGTATCGAGGTAAGTTCATATAACTAAATTGTGTATATTCTTATGTTTCAATTGAATATTGTATATGTGAATTATGAATTTGTTATATAAATAAAAATAATTATATATCTGATATACCCAAGAATTGTTATGTCCTGTTTGAATAGGTGAAATTCGATGCAAACAAGTTCGTTTGAATTATTTGTGGTCTTGCATATGTTGTAGACACCATGGCTTGAAAGAGCATCCCGTTATTAGCCCTCTCGAGCTTCCCATTATATAGTTCAGTGAGCTTTCCAGTAATAGTTCTTCGGAACGTCCTGATAGGATGTGATCTTACATTTGTTGTGGATGGTCTCTTATGAGCATCCCGATTAAAGGTTCTTTTTGAACTTCCCATTAAATTGGCTCTTTGTGAACTTCCAAATAGTGCTCGCTTGAACTTCCCGATATTGGCTATCTAGAGCTTCCCAATATGGTCCTTTGTGAACTTCTCGATAAGGTTCTTTGTGAACTTCCCGATTATGGTTCTTATGAGCTACACGTTATATAGCCCGGATAAGCTTCCCGATAGGCTCTTTATGAGCTTCCCGAAATGGCTCTGTGTGAGCTTCCCGTTATAAGGCTCGAGAGTGTGCTTCCCAATTATGTGCCCTAATTGGGTACCCTTGGAAATGAATTCACGAATTATAGTAGTGTACACCAAAGTGCATTATATGAGCGTATCCCTCGATATTTCTAATAAATTCAACGGGTAAAGTTCTGACATAGATAAACTGAATTTGAAATTATTTGTCATCAAAGTGTACATGTATTGTGGAATAATATTGTGGAAAGCATATGTATATAGAAGACATTAAATGATAAGCTCATCCATGTTCTTGGTACTATGTGAATTATTTGACTAGCATGATTTGTGAAGTTGTGTTTTAGGCTATAAGCCAAATTGTTTGGATGCATTATTGTATTCTTAACTTAAATGTAAATATATGGTAAGTTAAATTCCTATTATACGAACTTACTAAGCATTAAATGCTTACTAGGTTTTCTTTTCTCTATTTTATAGTGCTCGAAAGCTTGAAATGGTTGGAGATCAGTCGGAGTATCATCACACAATTCTCTATCTTGTTTTGGTGTAAATAGAAAACTTACTTTGACATAATGGCATGTATAAGCTAATTTTACCAATGATGATATGTAAATGCATGTTTATAATCTAGCCATTGGAATGGCTAGTAATGGTATATTCTGGTATGATAATATAAAGTTATGTCATGTTTAATACATACATGTATAAGGTTTGGTTAAATTGAATTAGAGTAAAAATATAAATCATCTCAAGAAGGTAAGCTTGATCTTTTGAATATGTAATACTATTTTATATATATTAATGATGTTTGCTTAATTTATATGACTTGATTTTGTTGGGAAATATATGCAAATGTTGTTGTAAGTTGAAGGTTAAATTTGGGTGAGAAATAGGGCTAGAAAATGACCTTATTTTGTCCACACGGGTAAACACACGGGCATATGTCTTGACTGTGTGTGACACATGATCTGGTACATGGGCATGTGGTTTGGTCGTGCGTCCCCTGCATTCTAAAATTGAGAAACGAAATGCTTAGAATTGGGCACACGGGCAGAGACACAGGCATATGTTTCAGCCGTGTGAAACCTATACTTAATTTGTGAAAATTAAATTGACCACATGGCTTAGCACACTGGGGTGTAGCAGATCGTGTGGTACAAGTTAGGGAGTTACACAGGTAACGACACGGGCTAGGACACGACTGTTTGCTTCACATTGAATGCCCATACGGCCTGAGACATGGATATGTCACATGGTTGTGTGAGCCACACGGCCTACCCACACGGGCGTGTGATCCCTGTACATAAATTTTTCTTTGAAATTTTGCTAAAAATTTTCTGAGTTCCTGATTTAGTCCTGACTTGATTCTAATATTTATATTGGTCCTCAAGGGTCCATTCAAGGGAAAATATGATTAACTTCAGATATGAAAAGTAAATGACGTGAATTATATGAAAATACTCTGTAAACTCTGATAATACTCTGTAACCCTGTTCCGGTGACGGATACGGGTTAGGGGTGTTACATGTTTTGTATATTTAATTTGTATATTATCATAGCAATGCAAGTAATAAACTTAATATTAACAATTCTTTTATAATTAACATTAAACTTAGTTCTAAAGATAAATTATTTTTATAAAAAAAAATACTTTGAAAATTTCAATTTTGGTTAATTCCTTTTTAACACACTAAACTCGGCCTAGACGATATGGCCGAACCCGGAGATGTCACATTGAATGGGTTTTAATATCAGACTCTACCTGTTAAAACCATTTCAGTTTTAAAAACTCCTAATTGCCTTTATCTATTGTCAAAACGTTCATTCAATTAATTAACTAGTCTTAAATCGTGTTTAATAACATAAGCTTACGAAAACGTTGCATTTCAAGAAATCAGTCCATATTTTTAGAAAAACCATTGTTCTAGTAGAAACTATAGTTTAGATATCAGCTACAAATTAAATACTAAAACATAAACCCAAACCCAAGGGCAAACCAGCCAAAAAGTCCAGAGAGTCCACTTGTTACAAAAATCCAGAGATAATCTTTAAATTAAAACCATAAATGTAACCAGTTTATGAATGCATGGTCATCGAGAGGCTCCATCGCAACGATCCTCCTAAGTCTATATATTACCTAAGAAAACAGACAACAGATGTGAGTTTGCGAAAACTCAGTGTGTGTAACCCAACAGAATTAAGCATGCAAACATACATAACTATATGCACAGTTAGATACAAATACAGATTCAAATTCAGATAATAGATTTAGATATGAAAAATCCTACCTCTATCCTCTACACACCATCTCCGACCATCCCATCACACCATGTGGGATTTAAAACACCCACCCAGCCCTACACACCACGTTGTGCCTTTAAGACACATGCCAGAATATATACAGCCAAGCTGCCAGAAAAGAGGCGATTAACGCTGAACAGAATACTTCCTCCATACATAAAAATCCCACCCCAATAACAGGTACAGAAATCAGATACAAAATAACAGATTAACATCCTCAACATGCTTATAAACGGATATCTAAATAATCAGATATGCATAGTATTTTCACACTCAGAATAGAACATCAGACTATCAAATTCACAATTTTAGGATTCGATTAGCCCTTACTGACCCTACGATAGGCCTACAGTTGATTGGAGCAACCCGTGCAACCCTATAAAAAATTTTAGAATTAGGAGCCCACATGCCCATGTGGCTAGCCCGTGTGGGCCCACACACCCAGATTGGCCTTGCCCGTGTGGCCCACACGGCCTAGCCTAAGATCCATACGCCAGTGTAGAATGCCCGTGTGGGCCCACACGCCCCACTTGGCCAAGCCATGCGACCCACAAGACGACACTCGAGCCACCACATGGTCGTATGCTCTGCATGGCCATGCATTCGTCAACCACACGGCTGTGTCTCGCACACGGCTACGTCGACAAATTCATTTTTCAGCTTTTACGAAAGCCTCGTTTTCTACGTTTTGGGTATACACATGGTACAGATTTGATGTGAAAAGCACTCCCAAAGCGAACAACACCTAAAAACAGCAACAAGAATACCATGATTACTTAAACTTTCCGAAACCAACCGAACCACCGCTTGGCCATAACTCGAAAACACAACCGAAATTACTCTCCAATGATTCAAAAAACTTACCTTCTGCAACAGCAACCACAATATCTCACTACACCACCACAGGATCTTGATTTCCCCGAAAACACCTACCAATACGGTTTACTGAATTAACTTGAATACCAAAAAGAAACAAAAATACCAAAAAAAAAAAATCTCAATTCACCAACACAACCCTTACCTTCAAAAGCCAATGGTAGAACCGAAAAAAGAAACACCACGATTGGAAGAGACAAAATTCGATAGGAAGAATAAAAAAAAAAAACAGTAACGTCAGAAAATTTGGGAATTTTGGAGGAGAGATGAAAATTTTGAGAAAAAGAAAAGGAAATAGATTAAAATCAGATAATATCAGATTCCGCCAAATTTCCCCCACTAACCCTTCAATCTCAACCACTACAAACTTTTAATTCCATCAAAACTCTTATCATAGAACCGAGTAAAAATAGTACTCACACTCGCGCACGAATTCAAACACAAGGCCTCCAACACACCAGTTCTCTTACCACTCAAACCAGCAGACTCATTCTAATATCAATTTACAGATAATTTAATAAAAGCCCACTGAATAAAGATAAGGCTTAGATTCTAAAATAACCAAAATTGACAGAATTGAGACTTGAACCCAAGACCTCTCACACATACTCAAAACATTTAACCACTGAAATAAATACACAATTATGTTAAATTTTACCGAAACAGAAATAAATTATTTAGGGTGTTACATCCTTTTTCCATTTAATACATATGCACAATGTTTATATCTTACATACAAGAATAATTATAACTTCGTTTTTCAAATAATGAATAAATTTTTTAATAAAAAACACTGTATATACATATACTTTTACAAATATTAGTTATAGTTTTTAATATATCACCTTTTTTTTTTTACACAAACTATTACACGTTAATATACTCTAAATTGTTTATCTTTTTAATTTCATTTAACATTATATAAATTTCATATCATCGATAACATTTAATTATAATTTATTTATTTGAAATCAATAATGTAATTTATGTTCCTACTATTTTGCTAAATAATTTCATACCGAGTTGACAAAAAATTTAACTAACATTTAAGTAAAATATACCATTTTGAAAATAAAAATTGGAGCTTTAAACTTTTTAAGCTAAATTAATATCATTAATTCATAAATTATTTCATCATTATTTTTTAAAAAATATACGTTATTTGTAACCAATATTACAAATTATGTACCTATAATGATATAATATATAATATTTTTTAAAAATATGTTTAAAATTTAAAATTAAATTAAAAGTTATTTGCATAATATTTCGTTAGAGTTGTGTGACCCGAATCATTGTTAAAAAAAATATTGTGGTAAAATAAGGGGAATTGTGTAGGGCTTAATTCTCTGGAGGTTTTACTAAGCTGTTAACCACCAATACCAAGACTCATTTATTATTAATTTTAGTCATTTAATTGTATATATATATATTTCGGCTCAACTTATCTATTCTTTATTAGCTTATACATTTACTTAAATTTTTTATTAACTTATTTCACTTTATCGCGTCTTTACACATTCCTGTTTTAGTTTATATACAATAGTTAATATTCATAGTCATGTCTCATTATTAATATTTTTTTAATTTATTTTACCCTTTTTCAATTTCGTTCCTAATTTAATTAAAACACACTATTTTCAAATTAAACCTTGTAATCAAATTTTATTTTAAATTAATTAATATAATAATACATTATTATATTATTTTAATACTTTAATGAATTTTTTTTACCTTAATTTCGATATCCATTTTAACCCCACGATTTAATAATCCGATTCTTCTAACCTCTATATTTTGTGCGTTCTAACTAACTTATAATTTTCATCACATCTATGAACACAAACATTATCTCTCATATATATACTCTCTTTTTTCAATGTATGAGTTATTGATGTGTTTTAAAAAATTGTTATTATTTAAATAATAATATATTATATACAATTATTGATAAAATAATATTTGAAATGCATAAAAAATTAAAAATATATCAAGTTTCAGTTAAAAATGTTTTGTTTTAAAATTTAGATATTTTTTAACATCCTTTAAAGCTATATTTAGTGTATATAAAATAAATATAATCTAAACTTTGATTATTAGCAACAATATTTTCAAAAATATATATTAAAAAAATAATAATCAAATAAAGAATTGAATAGGAATAATTCATATGTATAATAGAAATTACATCTTGGAATTATTTGTCAAATTGTTAACTATTATTCTAGATAATTATAATGAAAAACAACATAAATATAATTTATATTTGTAAATGTATACCAAATATGTTTCCAAAATATAACTAAATATTTCTGTTTAATTTTTTCAACAATATATTCTAAAGGAATCAAATTCATTTAGTAACAAAATCATAAGAATCTGCAATTTTTTTGAAAATTGAATTTGTTTAGTATATTTTACATTAATTAATATTTTTCATTATACTATTAATTAATATTTCTCATTATACTTTTGAACTGGGACAGATTTAGGGGACTGGGCAAGGACACCGGCCCCTTTTAAAATAGAAAATCTTCCATTTAAGACCTTTATAGTTTATAAAATTTTAAATTATAAATGGTAAAATTTTATTTTGGCCCTTTAAAATGATAAAAATTGATTTAATACTATAAAAATTATAAAGATATACACTATTAAATTAGTGAAATTACATTTTTACTATTATAAAAATATATAATTTAATTTACCAAAAAATTTTTGACTTTGTCTCTACCCCTGAGTCATATTTTTGGATCCGCTATTGTTTAGAACTAAAGGTAAATTTACCGTTACACTTTGACTCTATATAAAATTTTACATTTTTACTTTTATTTGATTGAATTTTGGTACAAAAAATTTGAATTTTTTTTTCAAAATTTACTATTCAAGTTAAATTTAAAATATTTTTTAAGACAAATTAAATTAAAAATTATTTAAATATTTTGTTTTAACCGCTAAAAATAATAAATTAAGTGAAATAAAATAAAAATTACAATAATTTTGTAAAAAAACTTATTTTAATACAATTTTAGTTATTTTTTTCAAATTATTAAATGGAATATAGTAACGGTAAATTATTATTATTATTATTAGAAAAGCTATGTGAGATGCAACATGTAGAATAGAGTTAATAATAAGAATAAATATTAGTACAATATAATTAAATATCTATAACCACTTTCAATGATATAAATTTAATAAAATAAAAAAATGTATTAAAAGGTTTAGAAATTAAATAGAAAAAAATAAATGGACCCTTGTCAGTTAATTATATATATAATATATATGTGATATATGATAAGATATGTATGTATATACACTTTTGCTTTTCCCATAGAAAAAATTGTTGTATGAACAATTCAATATTGTGATCTCATGTATCATTTTTACTACTCTTGTAAACCAAATTCCTCCCACTAAAAATTGAAATTGTAGTCTCATACATGGCTTCCGTGACTTTCAAGCTAGAAGTTCAAGTGATATATAAAAATAGTCTAAACAAATGAACAACGTAAACAGAAATGTATCGGCTTTTATTCTTCGTTATTTCACACGCATAATTTAGCCCTAAATTTCACTAGTAAACCTACACAAGGCCTTAACTATATAAATACAAAATACATGACTATTTAAATAATTTATTATGATGAAGAAATAGGAGGTGGATTTTCTAATATCTGACTTGATTGCTTAAGAGGGACCACCATATAAGATTTGCTAAGAGGTTTAACATTATCAACGGTGTTAACATTATCAACGGTGTTAATAATTCCCCAAAACAAAAGACGGTATATAACCGCCATGCCAAACAATATTCCAACATCAACCCATTTAGAGTATCCCATTTTGACTTGCTAAAAGCTTCTCAAGACTTCATCACCAGTAATGGTGGGAGATCCCCTAGCTTGATTGTTGGGGAAACTTAATCCTTCAAATTCATTCTTGTAGAATCCTTGATTTGTAGAATCCTTGATTTGCATACTTGTGAAATGCGATGTGGTACATGACATACCTTTAGAAAGGTTTAGGGAGATCATTTGGCAACCGGAAGAAGCCACCATTTAACATCATCACCCCTTGCAATAGTCATCATCAAGCTCTCAACCAGCATCATGGTGGTGAAGAGCAATATGACAAAGTAGGCGAAGTGACCAAGACTCTTTTGAAGTCCAACTAGGTAATAAGCTATTGCTCTTGGGATTAAAGAGATCATAAATTAACAAGTAGGGGATGGATGAAATGGTGTTTAAAACGAAAAATGCTCCAACCCCATAATGTCCATTTAATCTTTCTCGACCAAATACCTGGTTTTGATAATAATGAGCAAAAACTAAGGAATTTTATGTACTTATAATGTCCAAATTGTGAAGACATTGAAAAAAAATAATAGTACCTTCATGTCTTCAACAAAAGAAAGGAATCCTCCTATTGTCATAAATGTCAAGAATGCTGTAACAAACAAAAGCATGGATCCTCTAGCCTGAAAATCCAAAATTTTTTATAATTGGCTTATCTTATCTTTACTAAAGTGTGGAATAGTTTATAGCATGTCATGAAGTTACCTGAATTGAGCCAAAGGTGAAGCTAATATCATGGAAGATAGTCCCAACACATAAACATAATGCAATGTAGATTGCAAGGCGAAGCCAGTAGTAGCCTAAATCACGATACATATTAACAAAAGATCGCTTAGTAAGAACTATGCTTTGGGTAATAAACTTGCTTGGCTTCCCTTCTTCTCTAGAGGCCCTCCTTTCTATAAATGAAGAACACTTACTAGTCAGAATATTGGTTTTTCTTAGTTAAGGTTTCCTAAAGATTCAAACAAGCATACTTGTTGAGATATCTTTAATACGTTCTATTGAACTTGCATATCTCTGGTGACTTGTAAGACCTGATAAGTGCGTCGATGATTTTTTCTATGTTATTGCTACCTATTCCTTGCTCTATGTCCTAATGAACACGAATAAGCAGATCCATAAATTGCTAATTAACTTATCAACTGCATAGTTCATACTTCGAGTGAAGAATACCAGATACTTACTTCAACAAAGTCTTTGTTGATAGTTCTAAAATAGTAATTTGATGGGTTCCTCAAAGCTGGACATGGGAAGCCATTTGTATCGAAAAGCTAGAAACAAGTTTGTTTTGCATAAGAAAAAAATCATAGCCGCTCATAATTATTTACCAATTTACACAAACATTAGAACAGTATATGTATGTGTACCTTTTCTGCCATTGAAACAGGACCAAAATATATTGTTTTGCTAGAAGAGAGAAGGAAAATATTATGAAAGAGCTCAAAAACTTCACTACTAGGTTGATGAATGGATGCAATTACAGTCCTTCTAGGTTGGTGAGCTAGCTTCACGATCTAGTTCATAACATGGTAGGATGTTGCACTGTTTAGTCCATTAGTAGGCTCGTCAAGGAAGAGAAGCTTGGGCCATGTTATGATCTCAATACAAATGCTGAGCCTCCTCTTTTGTCCACCACTGAGTCCTTTGGTGCTCTACCCTCGGGTTCTAGTGTCCATGGAATCTTGCAACCCCATTTCTCTGATTGTCATCTTAGCTCTTTCTTTCTTTTCAGATACTGACATGGAATCAGGCAACTAAAGCTGTGCTGAGTAGAAAATAGCTTCCTTTACTATAAGTGTTGTCATTAGAGTATCATCTTGAGTTACATAAGCCTAATGAAAAACATTTATTTAAAAACTATGGTATTTAAGTTTCAAGCCAATGGAGAGATTTAGATTATTTAATTATCTTCTTTAGTTAATTTTCGTACCGAAGTTCCAAAAGTAAGTGTTTCCTTGCAGCCATTAATTAGGATCTCTCCAGTTTGTTGCATACGTAAACTTAGTACTCTTCCTGCCAAATCAAATATTTTTTTATAAATAAAATTATGTAGCATAATATTATTTTTAATCAAAAGGGATATATCATTAATTGGTAGAATAGACTAAAACATGAAGAGGTAAGTGTGAAACATGAAGTAATAGTTAGTATTGTTAAGTTTACACACAGATGATGAATAAAACTTGTGTTACTTCAAAAGAATACATTGAAGTACCATATATCTTGAGTAGGAGCTGTGCATGCTTATATAGAAAAGCATGCAACCAATAATTGTTAATAACAACTAACAATAACAACTATCAGTTATCAGTAACCGATATCAACTAACAACAAACTTAACAGAATAATAACAAAAGCCAATCACTAGGTTAACTATTATTCTAACATTCTCTCGGTTTCTTTGTTGTTTGAACATTTGAGAGCATTATTTTGTGTGAGAACTCAAAGAGCTTGTCGAAATAATTCAAACTGCTCAGGTGTAATGGGCTTGGTAAGAAAATCAGCGACTTGTTTTGATGATGGGACAAAGTTCACTTGTAGAGTTCTATCGAGAACCTTTTCCCAAATGAAGTGATAATCTATCTCGACATACTTCATTCGGGCATGGTGCGTGGGATTTGCAACTATGGACACCGTAGAAGTATTGTCGCACCAGATCAAGGGTGGCAGACAGTTTGACAAACCAATTTCATCTATCAGTTGTTTAACCCATAAAGGCTCCGACACACAATTGGCGAGACTTTGATACTCTGCTTCAGAGGAAGATCTGGATACAACATTTTATTTCTTGGAACACCATGCAACAGGATTTGGTCTTAGGTAAACAACATACCCTGTGGTAGAACGTCAATCTTCAACAGACGAGGCCCAGTCAGCATCTGAGTAACAAACAACCTCAACTTGTCCTTTGGAGAAATATAGACCATGATCAACAGTCCCAATAAGATACCTTAGCATCCATTTTATTGCTCGCCAATAGTTTCAGTTGAAGGTTCATATACTGACTCAACTTGTTGACACAAAATGACAACTCTAGGCGCGTGATGCACAAATACTATAGCATTCCCACTGTACTATAATATAAATGAACATCCATGAAAGGAGGGCTGCCATCTAAAGCAGTCAAGTTTAGAGTGTTTACCATAGGTGTAAGAGTGGCTGCAGCTCCTTACAATCCAGTCTTAGCAAGAATCTCTAAAATGTATTTTTTCTGACTAAGGAACACCCCTAGCGATGTGTGCTGCACTTCAATGCCTAAGAAGAAATTCAGCTGCTCCATGTCTTTGAGAGCAAACTTGTTGTGAAGCTGGCGAACCACACTGTACACCTTATCATTTGAGCCGCCTGTTATTACAATATCATCAACATACACCATAAGTAGCACCACATTCTCAGACGATGTATGGATAAACAACGAGGTATCAACCTTTGAAGCATGAAAATTGAATTGAGTAACCAAGTACTACTTGAGAATATGAAACCACGCTCGAGGTGCTTGGCGCAGACCGTAAAGCGCTTTGTTTAGTTTACAAATGAGCTGCTGGCCATTGGCACCTATTACCTCAAAACCAGGTGGCTGTTCCATGTAAATTTCTTCTGTCAGATCGCCATTGAGGAAAGCATTATTGACATCAATCTGTCGCAAGGACCATCCTTTCATGATAGGAATAGCAAGCACAATTCAAATGGTTACTGCTCGAACCACTGGGCTAAATGTGTCGCGAAAATCAATTCCAACATGTTGAGAAAAACCTTTGGCCACTAATTGGTCTTTATATCTTTCCACAGTCCCATGGGATTTTTTTTTTACCTTAAACAGCCATTTGCATCCAACATCTCTTCGGTTAACAAGAAGAGAGTAGAGACTCCATGTATTATTTTTAAGGAAAGCTTGTAGCTCACTGTGCACTACTGCTTGCCAACACTCACTCTGCATTGCTTCATGAATGTCAACAGGTGTATCACTTGATAAACAATCTACCCTGGTTAGGTATGCCTTAGGCTTAAATATTCCGACTTTGCTACGTGTGATCATGGCATGAGAGTTGGGTTGAGTAGTAGGTTGAGGGGCAGTAGGTTGAGGTGACAGAGTAGCTGAAATGTTACTAGATATCCAGGAGGAAGTGGGATTAAGCAAAGGTTGAGGTGTACTAGATGAGTTGACCAAAAGAGTAGTATGAGTAGAGGTTGTTGGGGGCCTAGGGATCTCATTATGTACTGGTGTAGTGGTTGGTAGACGATTGGGAACCAGGACAAGTAACTTAGAACTTGATTGTAAAGAGACTGTGGTGGGGTCAAACTTGGGTTTGACAGTTTGAAGGGAAATGATGACTCATGGAATGTAACATGGCGGGAAATGTATGTCTTGCCATTACCATCTTGACAGCAGTAACCTTTATGTAAGGGTGAATAGCCTAGAAACGTGCAGGGTGTGGAGCGAAACTGAAGTTTGTGAGTGTTATGTGGCCTGAGGTTTGGGAAACATAAACACCCAAAGACTCGAAGGAAAGAATAGTTTGGTTGGACCTGAAATAATTTCTCATATGGTGACATATTACATATAGGAGAGGAAGGCAACATGTTTATCAAGTATACAGCACTACTGAAGGCATCGTTCCAGTAGGACAAGGGCATAGATGCATGGGCTAGCATGGACAGACCTGCTTCCACGATTTGCCTGTGTTTTCTTTCAACTAATCCATTCTGTTTAGAACTATACGGACATGTAATCCTCTGCTAAATGCTTTGTTGAGACAAGTATCTCCTCAACACCTGGAACTCTCCACCCTCATCGGTTTGTAGAGCAAGAAGCTTGTAACCAAGACTCCTTTCTGCATGTTTATGAAAGAGTGGAAAAATATGACAGACTTATGATTTTTTCTTCAAAAAATAGAGCCACGCATATCTGGTACACGCATCAGTAAAAGCAACATAGTAATGAAAACCATTAGAGGAAATTAGAGTAGGGCCCCAAACATCTGCAACTACTAGTTGTAAGGGCTTAGTATATTCAGATACAGACTTAGGAAATGGAAACTTGTGCTCTTTTCCTAAGTGACAAGCAATACAGTGGAGGGAATCTGTAGATGAACCAAAGTTTATATTACAATGGTGTAATGCCCTTTTGAGTGTAGCAGTACAAGGGTCTCCTAGTCTAGAATGCCATAGATTGAGAGGAAGAGGAGCAGTAGCAGCAAAGCACTGAGCTGAAATAGAAGATACAACTGTGTGAGACGAGCCAGGTAAGTCAAGCTTGTAGAGCCCATTATGCACAAAACCCCGGAGCAGAACCTCATTAGTTTGTAGATCACGAACTTGACACTGTGTGGGAAAGAACTCAAACATTACCTTGTTATCCTTTGTGAATTAGGATACAGACAATAAATTTTTGGTTATCCCAGGTACAAATAGTAGAGACTTCATGAATAAAGGACGTGATCGAATAAGAAGAGAAGATTGACCAGTTGCCCTAATAGAGAGAGCATTATCATTGCCCATATACACCTTACCTGAGCCATTGTATGGAGCACTGAAGAATTAGTGAGGTGGTGTGACGCACCTGAGTTTGGATACCACGTGTTATCACCCACAATTTCAGGTGTAGTAATAAGAGCCTGAAATTGAGGAGGCGGTGGTCTTGGGACAGGTGCACTGACATGCTACAGAGAATTGATAGCAAATGGATTAGTCCAGGCATGAGGATGCGCTGGGGGAGCAAAACAATTCTGTTGCGAGTAGGGAGTCACAGCAGGCAAAGAAGACGACACCTAGGGATTGAGAGAAGGACCATTGCCAAACATGCAGACGTTGGCCTAAGGAGATGGAGGAGGCCTATAGCCTTTACTCTTATAGGTGGTATCAAAATGATAATAGTAGCGATCAACAAGGTGACCAGCCTTCCCACATAAATGACACTGAAAGCGAGAGCCTGAGGAGTGACCATGCCCACGACCACGACCACCTAAAGAGGGTCGATAAGCTGGCGTAAATTCATTGTTGCCTTTAGAAATAGTAGGCTGATGAGTGACCATGTTCTCAGAGCTGGGAGTATCAAGCATAATGAGTTATTGACAGGCTTCAGCATCAAGCAACATAGTAGTAATGCCCTGGACACTATAAGGCACTAGACTTGCAGTAATGATTGTAAGAACCGACTCATACTCGGATGATAAGCCATTAAGAATAGCTGTAACATGTTCACTCTCACTGATAACCTCCCCACAGCTAGAAAGGTTGTCACAATAACCTTTGATTTTCATCAAGAATTCTTTCAGTGAAAGATCAGCCTTTCACTGAGAATGTAACGCCCTTCTATAAAACATTAGCTGAGAAGTGGTTTTGCTGCAAAACAAACTAACAAGTGCATTCCAAATTTGAAGACTTGTATCCAGACCAATAAGATGAGAAAGAACAGAACGACTCACTGATGACAGTAACCATGATGCAAGAGCGCTATCTTGCTGTTCAAAGCGAGCAAACTCAGGGTTTTCTTGCAAGACGCCAACATTATCAAGAATGAATTGAGAAGGAGGAACAAAACACGAATCAATGATTTCTAAAGCTTATAAGTCTTCATTGCGAGAAGAACCTATTGGTGCCATAACAGGTAATTATTATCATCAAAAAGCACACTAATCTTCTTGGTAAAGAAAAATCGACTATCAACAACTTCATCTAGAAGAGTGGACGACATTGCTAGTGCAACTGATTGGAGAGTAGATAGGCTAGAAGGAGAAGCCATAAGAGATTAATCCAAAAAGGAATGGACATCTGATACCATGTTAAGTTTACACACAGATGATGAATAAAACTTGTATTACTTCAAAAGAATACATTGAAGTACCATATATCTTGAGTAGGAGTTGTGCATGCTTATATAGAAACGCATGCAGCTAATAACTGCTAATAACAACTAACAATAACAACTATCAGTTATCAGTAACTGATATCAGCTAACAATAGACTTAACAAAATAATAACAAAAGCCAATCACTAGGTCAACTATTATTCTAACAAGTATCATATTAACGGATCTATCTTTTGGTACATACTGGTACTATTGTCATTGGTTTTAAATAAAATTGTAATATTGCATTTTGGTATAGATTAGTTCAAGATAATATTGATTAGCACATGTACAATTTGAACAACCGAGATGAATATTGCCTACTAAGCCATTTCGTGGATGATAAGGAGTTAAATTTGAGCAAATAGCGGTTCTGAAACGTAGCCTTCTATATATTTATTTTTAAGATCAAATAACTCACCATGATAGTTGGCTGGCTAGGCCAAATAGCTTTTCTTAAACGTAAAATTCTATATTTACTTTTAATTTATACTTGTATTCTCATGTGTGATGAACATTTCAATCGGAGAAAACCCATTTGAAGAATAATAAATAATAAAAAAAGCAAATATGTAAAGATATATGACCTGCCAATGTATCGAGAAGGGTGGACTTGCCACAACCTGAAGGCCCCATGATGGCTAGTACCTTCCCAAGCTTAGCATAACCTGTGAGACCTTGTAAAATCGCCTTGGTTCCTTTTTTCCCACCACCAACAGTTACCCAAAGATCAATCCATGTCAAGAAAAGGCCATCAACTTTTGGTGTAGGATTAGGTCTACAATCTAAAGCAGCAGCTGGTTCCATCTCAATCCTGAAAGAGGGTAATTCATGGATACCTGAATAAGGAGGTGGCTCGTTGCTCCTTGTGACGCCAATGCTAAATGGGAAATTCATTTCTCTACTGTTGGACAACTTGTAAGAATCGTCTTGTTGAGAAACTATGCTTTGAATCTACAAATCATCATTATCTGGCTGAGGCTGATGTACTTGAGATGATATGCTAGGCCTTGGCCTTGGCGTCCATCTTGGGACGATGACCGAGGAATCCATTATGAATACTGGATTATGTTATTGTATGAGACGATATTTTATTTTTAGAATTGTGGGTTCTAATTACTGAGCTTTTATGTTATGGCGGTGCATGTATCCTTCTATGTGACGTGTCAACGCTAGAAAACTTTAATTAGAATTTATTGAAGTGCGCACGTGACAGTTGTCAAATATCTATTTTATTTTGTTTTTGAAATCTTATAACCACAAGAAGCACTATTGCTAATAGAAGAAAAATCATTATTAAATAATTTTAATCAGTGATTAGGCAAGAAAGTCATAGCAGGTTAAAGTTACTTTAAGTACGCTTGTTTTTATGTCTCTGCTCCGGTTTTCAATTTTTTTAGGTTAATTGGTCTCCTCTGCTCCACCGTGATCTTCTCCTTGTCCTCCCCTTTATTGTATTGTATATCAATAATTAGCACAATAAGCATAGACAAAAATGTCTTAGAATTGGTATTATGCTACCAACAACCCCATTAACAAAAACAATGATATTAATCCCCCAACTCCTCTACTCCAATGAATGAAAATGTCCACTATGGAAGTCTTGACCCAGCTCTTGAATGCCCTCAGCACTCCCTCAGCCAACTCAGCCATTATCGTCTCTCCAATTCCCAACATCCCATAATTCTTTATTACCCTGCAAGATCCTAGAGATGACCTTATAAAACAAATCCTCTCTAGTTTGGTTCCCTGGCCCCAACCAGCCCTATGTATAATATATTCATTTTGTATACTTGTATTTTTTCTCGAATAAATTGGTTTAATAATAATATCCATTAATTAAATTAATACGTTGTGTATAGTTCTCAATTTTTTTGCTCACAATGCAAAATGGAAGCAAATGTTAGCTCACTTGTTAACTAATGTTTAATTAATACTAAATGGTATTACATGGTCAAATAATAATACAAAAAGACAAGTTGTATTAGTAGATTAACCTAAACATGTCCTTAGTCTAATAGGAAATGAGTAAACGGATTGAAAGACTAATATGACGTCTATCAAGTCCAATTGAAGAAATGCATTGTCTTGAGCATTGGAGTGGATGACTCTTAGAAGATAGAGACATGGATTGACTGGCTAGATTGATAGTACATCAGACATGACCCAAGTAGAATTGGTCCTAGATCAGTTTATGGATTTATTCAATTGTGACATTCATAGCATGACATACCTTAATCTTGAGTGGATGATGGATTGTGTATGCATAACTCGTATACTTTGATGTAAGTAAAAACTTGAGTTCAAATAGATAAGGAACCAAAAGTTGGTGTGTTTATATACGACTTCTACAATATGTATTATTATTCACAATAGTGGAATTCATAGCCCAACTATAGGTAAATGATATCCTCTAATTGGTATTACATGATAGATAAAAAGTAAAAATGACCACGGTTGTTTGTCTTTGTGATAAACGACTTGATTACTAGTTAATAGTAATTGACTTTTGATAAAGAAAGATTTAATGGTTATCATGAGATAAAATAGAATCATATTGGGAAAACAAATTTATTCTAAAGAGATTAAGGAATCCTATGAGGGTAGCACACTTATGATAAGGTTATTAAATGCCCAATGATTGAATAGCTTTCGTAATAAGATGTAATTAGGGAGAGTTCAGTCACGATACTATAGTAGAATGACTTTATGATTAAATAAGTTTATAAGTAATATATGAAAAGCTAAAACTTAATTATAAATTATTTGAGCCCTAATTACATATGTCCAATCGATCCCTTCGCTAACTTGTTGAAATCAGAAATGAGTTGCATGTAAAACCAAATAAACATAAATGGATTGAAATGATGAGGTTAGAGAAATGGGTCGCATTCACAAATCAATGTGTTTTCTCACTGAGTATAGAAATGACTTGAGAATTAATTTAAGGTTTTCGATTAATTAATTAATTAATTAATTAATTTAAGTTCAAAAATGAAATAAAACTAATTAGTTATTGTAAATCCGTCGAATATGAAAATTAAATATATTTTCTTATAGATTCTTTTATGGTAAAATTTTCATTGCTTCAACAGAATTTGAATTGGGTTGAGAAGTTTATTTAATTGAGAAATTAATTTATCTAATTAAATAAATAATATTTATTTTGCGAAATAGAAACATATATTTGGTTTGATTAAGTTAAAAAGTATTGGGTTAAAAGTTTAGGAAGCAAATACAATTAGACCAATACAAGAGAGGCTCATATCCCCTCATCATAAGGGAGAGGGGCCACAAGCCTAGTATTATTTACTAAGGTGCCCACCCTAGTAAAATACTATTTTCTATTAAATAAATATTATTTGTTTTTTACTTATTCAACTAGGATTCTCTAATCTTTCCTTATAAATAGAAGACATTGATAAAGCTATTTATAATAGAAGTTTCATATATTGTAGTTTTTGCAGAATATAGAATTTTTTTTCTAAGAATAACTTTTATTTTCTAGAAATTACAATTTTATCAATTTATATTGAAAGTGAATTACTTCCCTACTAAAAGTAATAATTTTTTTTAGTTCTATGTTTGTTCATGGTTATTTGAGGCCAAACTCGAACCAATTCGTGGTATGAGAAAAGTAGAGACGATCCGTCCTGCTCAAGGCATACGTACTTTTCGAGGAAATTTTATTAATATAAATATCACAAACTGGATCAATTTTCAAAATTTTAATTTCTCGCAATAACTGAAAACTATTTTTCTAAAGCAAATTTTTCCAACACAGCCTACTGTTTCAACCTTTCCTCCTGATAATGCTTCCCAACAACAACTACTTGGCCCTACAGTATCATGGGGGAACAACTCCTGGATCTACAGTGTCAGTTTGAAGAACAAAAAAAGCATCAACACTTTCCGTAACAGCAAAATACCTACAATGAATAGTTGATTGCAAAGTTGCCTACGGGCAAAGACACTACCAAAGGTGGTGATTTTCCCCTTTCACTAGAATCGAAAGCTATGTTATAGTCTACAGTCTGTAAAGATAAGAAAGATCACGATGATAATGAAGTGGTGCAAGATCTTTAACCTATTAATCATCTAAAGTAGAAACCTCAAAATAAAGTTCTTTTTGTTGAAGAATAAATTTTAGCCTTCAAATTAGAGTTCTTGAAAAAGGCTAAGGGTTCTAAGTCTAATGAAGATTCTTGGAGTTATGCTAACAAACACTTAGCCCCTTCATGTGTTGACTCACAACCTTTCTGCTTCTTTCAATTTTCCTAAGTTGTCCTATACTAGTGATGGTGACCCAAAAGACCACTTAGCTCATTATAACAACCACATGAATATTCTTAAGGCTTCTGATGATATGAAATACAGAGATTTCTCCATGAACCTTTCTAGCACTACTTGACAATGGCACCTGTCATTTCCCTTGAAGTCCATCAGAAACTTTGATCAATTAGTTGGGTTGTTCATGAGCACATTCCTAGCCAACAAAACCCCATAATTGTCTCATACTTTGTTAAAGTATTCCTAACGACCAATAATGAGATGATTGTAATCACATACTTGTTTTACCCTATTTGTTAATATAAAACATTGCCATTGTTATTTCAAAAAAAATTTGTGTGTAAATAAACTGATTAATAATAAAGTCCTAAGAATAATATGATTATTCTTAAAATGTCATTATTCAAGTATTATTGTGGGCTTGGACAATAGTAATGCATTGAGACTAATGTGTAGTTGATTGATAACAAAGTGTTGTCAATGACATAGGGATATCAAAATCAATACATGAGTATGTGCTAGAGAACAACATACTAGACTAACTCGCTATAAGTATGTTTCTTGCATTATTATGTAATAGTCACAACATTACTCATAGTGATAATTTTGTATACAATTCTTAGAATTGAGATCATCATTGTCCCAACATCATGAGTCATATATTTTGATACAGTCAAACGTCTACCATAACAACTTGTACTATAAAGACTGATGTTGGGTATGCCACACTCTATATAATGGGATATGATTGATAAATATAGTGTTTGTCCCTTCTACATAATGGGAGCAATATCTTAGGCCACTTGATGGAGTGAGACCAGAAATGCATGGTCATGCTCAAATAAGTTAATATGAGATATCACACTTATTTTTTATTGTATTTTACTTAGAATATCAAGAAAAACGAGATTGAACTATACAAGGGTGACTATTCCATGACTTGTATCCAATCTAGATATAAAGGATAAAAGAATATAATACATGAAAAATTTATCATAGAAAGGTCATGTCAAATCACAACTCCTTGTAACTTGGATAGCAATGATGCATTGCGAGAGGCCACTCATTTCTTGTAACATTAGAAATGTTCTAGTATTACTAGTAACGTTACAAGAACCTACAGAGTCACACTCAATGGTTGAAGTGAACAAAATCCAAACACAGTTGGTATTGTATTTAGCTATCACATGAATTAAATTAATTATTAAATTAATTTAATTTGACAGTTAAATATTGAAAGCATTATATGTACAAACTTATTGTACACAAATAGAGAACATAATAAAAATTAATATATGAATTTGATTCATATAAAAATATTAACTGAATATAGTTTACCAAAATTATTAAAATAAATAGTTGTAATAATAATTTTCAGTCAAAGATAAAAAAAATATGGAAGTTAATATTCTATTGGAAAGAATATAATATTTTAATACTTTCCATATGTTTCTATAAATAAAAAATAAAATGAATATTTCCATTTTTTTATTATAATGTGATATGAAATAAAAATGAATAGAATCCCTTATAGTGTGCATGTTACCAAGTAAAAGAAAAGGAGGGTCTAGTAGTCAATTTTAGTTATTTTCTCTGAAAAGTTCAAGGAGAGGTTCTATGTAAAGGTTGAGACAATTTTGTTGCGACTTGGGATCGACATTGCGCAAGGGAATCAGATTGAAAAAGTATATCTTCAATCCTGTTTCAACTCTATTCGTTCCTTGTACTTGAATCCATGGTTGTTGATCGTCGGAATAATTTTTTCGTTGCACCATGGGATGTACTGGTGTTCTAAAAATGGTATCAGAGCTAGTTGTATGATATAGATTCAAGAATAAATTGATTGGTTGATGTGATTGTATGTGATACACGTTTTATGATTTTATTTACTCGATCTGTTTTATGTATATATGATACATATAATCTTCTTAATAAACAATATATGATTAATATGTTAAAAATATGTGGCAATATGATCTTCTCAATCACTGATTAAATGTTAATCATTGATTTTGATGTCTGTTAGGTCTTATATATTATTTGTTAAGTGTTAACTAATCTGTCTTGGGGCAGTGGAGTTTTTGTTATTCAAAGTTAATAGTTACCTTGCTAGTAACATTCGAAAAAGGAACAAAAGTTGTTTCGGTAAGAAGATTGATGGATCGAAATGTTTTAAATATTCTATTTTTGATAAAAAAATTATCAAATAGTGATGTTTGTTCCACACAGATCTAAGTGCAATTTTTTACATTTCGTTAGGGTCTGCCAGTCAGCGGCCAGCAACACCGTCGCCTATTGTCTGAGCAACAGGACCCCCGTAGGGGGCTTCACCCCCTAACCCTTACAAAGGGCTCTACCCCTTTACCCCTACGCGTTGGTGACATTAATTATAGGGAAAATTTTGTTATTCACATTAACAAGCAATTGAATAAAACATATCATATAATGTTTGCTATGGTTAATTTGCACAGTGGTTGGAAACGCATAGTTATAGCCTGATAGCCAATTTGATTTATAATTTACAGATTTTGTAATTTTATAAATATGTCTTGCATGTCATGCCTTTCTACTTTTCTCTTGTATTTCTTTTCTCATCCTACTCTTTCGTATGTAAAATGAGTTTCTATAATTGTAAATTGTATGAGCTACTACGAACTAGAGGAGATGAAGGTTGAGCTACCTAAAGTGGAAAAGAATCTTGAGAAATGACTTGCACCCTTAGGATACCTTTCGATTCTCCCATTGGCCTGGGAGGAACCACCTTAGTTTTATGGGCTATAACTATTGCATTTATTTACTATTTTATATTTGCAACAACTCAATTTTTAGTGATGTCAAAAATAGTGGTTTTGATGCCACAATCCGACGAGTAAGTTCGTAAATATTATTATTTAATATTTATGAGTCAAATATGATATTAAAATAAATGTTGAATTGACAATTTATGTTATTTGAATGAATAATTAGGTTTAAGTGGTACCCTAAAGTCAAGTGATTTTAGAAAATGAGGTATCGGGACCTCATCTCTATAAATTGAGCCATAAATATTTTATTAAATATTTACAGAGTGTTATTAAGGTTGTATTAAAGTTTCATTAAGAAATTTTAACGTTTAATTTGTTAATTAATTAAAAAGGACTAAATTGTAAAGGTGAAAAAATTAGTTTTTATTGGTGAAAAGGTGTTAACTGGGTAGTAAATCAAGGTACAAGGGCTTAAGTAGAAATTGTTCCATATTTAAAAGGTATACACTGCTAGTGACTATTTTTTAGTTAATTAAAGGAAAATATTGCAAATGGATGGTAAATATGGGCTGTTATAAAAATAGATAAAAATTTGTTTGCATGAATTTTATTTAGAAATGATTAAATTGCAAGTTTCGGGTTTAGGGACTAAATTGTAAAAAGAGTAAACTTTGGGGGCAATTTTGTAAAAATGTCAAAAAAACTTAACTACATAAAATGAGTTGATTTTTCAATTAGAAATAGTGAATTGAATGGAGTTATTATTTTAGATCAAGAACGAGTGAAAAATCGAAGAGAAGAGAAAATTACCAAATAGCCCTTGTACTTAGTCATTGCTGTAATTTAGTCAGGTAAGTTTGTATGAGCTATAATCGTTATAATTTTAATTAAATTAAATGTTTACTATGTTGTTTTTAATGTAAATGTATCAATATATATATGAATGCATCCATATTATGATGAATTGACGGGTATCGAGTCTCGATTGAGCCTTAGGAATTCTTAGGATATAAATGACATATCATAAGGATTCCATATTTCGGGTGCTGGTCTCAAATGTTCTACCGATGGCTGAGGTCCTGCATTTGTTGCAGATTCTCCACAGCTTATGTGAGCAGCATCGTGTAGCTTACATTCCGACCCACACCTTATGTGAGCAGACCCATTTCACAGCTCATGTGAGTAATGATGTAAAGGAAAGATTACGATTATATGTAAAGGCACACTATGTGTGAGCTTTCCTGAGTGTCCGATGTAATTCTTGATGGTTCAACGGGTAAGAAAAGGAATGGAATAGAAAGTGACTCAATGGAAAGGTTCATGACTTTATGAAAGGATTTGACGCGTATGTAATTTATCTTATGAAATCTATTTAAGTTATAAATGAGTTTATATGATTTGTCAATGAAGCTACTAACATGTGAGCTTGATGATGTTGGAATAGGCTTATATTAAACTCATGGTATTGGAAACGGTAAGTAAGCAAATTGAATGAAATATGATCATATGTTAACAATGATGAATTAATTGTTATGTTTATATATATGGTTGATTTCATATGTATCATGAGCAAGTATGCTAACTTGTGAGTTTGATGGTGTTATATAAGCTTTCATTAAGCTTATGGCATTGGTAAAGGTTTATACTTATTCTATAAATTTCATTATTGAAATGGTAAGTTACGTTTTAAGTTTATACGATCTTGCTAAGCATTCATTTCTTACATTTTTCCTTTGTTTTATAGATTATCAGAAGCTCAATCGGTTGGACTTTTGTCAGATATCTATCACACTATCCAGTGGACAATTTGGTAGTTTTTGAGTAATTTGGTTAAGGTTTATAATGGGATGTATACGGTGTTTTGTGATGATATTAAGGTGAATATGTTAATAGTGTTTTGGCATGTATAAGCTTTGGAAAGCTAGGTTGGTTTGGTACATTTTGATGCTCTACCAAGTTATGTGATTTTGGTGACTTTGAAGTGCTTGTTTTTAAGGTTATCTTGGCATCTTGTTAATGACTTGAAATTTATTACTTGAGATATGGTTAAGTTCATTTATGAGCTAGGTCATCATGTATGGAAATGACAATATTATCATGTATAGGCCTTTTGTATTGATGGCTCATGGATGTATTAAATGGTTGAATTATTATGCTTATGTCTTGAAGTTATGTTTATATGATGGACTTGTATGACTTGATAAGTAAGGTCATCTTGACCACTTATAGTGATTGAAAATCATGATCTTGTAGTATGTTTTGAATGGTTGATGATGATTAAATGTGGTATGTTTTAGTACCTATATGTACTAAGTTGATAAGTATGAAATGTAGCTTATGAATATGTTAGGTAATTGATGTGCATGGTCATATGGTATGATAATAATGGTTTGGAAATGGTCTTTTGTGATGTGATCTAGTTACATAATGAAGTTAGGTATTCATGCTTGAAACAAGGCAATATTGACATGTTAGATAGATGATGTTCGGATGCATATGTGGTGTCTTTAAATGACACGTTGGTTAGTTAACTTAGGACTTTGAAATGGAATTTTAATGTATGTGTTGGTAATGTTTAGGCTCCCTTCAAGTATGCTTAAATTGGTTGAAAGGTTATGTATGATATGGACTGGAAATGGTTTGATTTTAGGTAGATTTGGGTCCACAGGGCTTGAGATTCGGGCATGTGACTCAGCCGTGTGAGACACACGGCCTGGCAACATAGCCATGTGTTATCTGATGATTTCTTTAAGGTTTAAGCCAGTGAGTTACACGGCCTGACACACGGGCATATGACACGATTGTTTGACCCTAGTTCGAGGGTTACACGACCTGAGACACAGGTGTGTTTCTCAGCTGTGTGAGGCACATGGCCTTCCCATACAGCTGTGTGAACCCTGTTTTGTAAATGTTTGCATCTTTTACATAGACCTTTTGAATTGTTTCAAGTTGGTCCTAATTTGTTTCTAATCTATTATTAGGGCCTTGAGGGCTGGATTTAGGGATAATATGCATGCGTATGTGGAAACACGAAAGTATACACACTTTTTCATGCCCTTTTTAACTCAAATTCATGCAGTTTTGATAAAATTCTTGTCGAAAAATATATAATTATTATAAAATAATTAAATTACACTCAAATTATGAACACGTTGAATTTTAATTAATTTTATATCAAATTTTGATTACTTTTTATTATTTTCGACAGATTTGTGCAAAGGGCAAAAAATGACTCGAAAGACATTGCTAGAAGCACAAAATCGAGAAGCAATTTTGAAGCATCAAGTTGACTTAATTTTTCATCCTAATATGGTCCAAATTATGTGTATTAATTCATAATATAATTAATTTTAATTTTAATCCAATTTAATTTGGGTTAAATAAATTATTGTTAATTAACTAAGAATAGGGGCCAGTTGAGCTAAACCGAGAAAATCGATCCAACTGATCACTGGGCAGCCCAAAACTGTCCCACATGCTGACCCAATCAGCTTGCTTGGCAATTATTTGGCTTTCAAAATGGCCCTTGAAGAATCCTTCAAATTGCATTGAAACCCCTCCACTATTTATGCCCTTCTAGATTTGCCCCTACATTAAAATAACATGTTTGAAATCTTCAAACATGCCACATGTATGGCCGGCCAAGGGGGAGTCTTTGGTTGCTGATTTTGGCTATTTTTAGCAGCCTTTTCAACCTATAAATACCCCCGTGGCTACTCACTTAAAACACATCTCAACCCTTCTCTTCTCTTCACTTCTCTCTCAATTTTCTCTCTTAATTCCCTTCCATTGTTCTTCATTTTCTTCCCCTATTCCCTTGCCGATTTCACCTCTTGAAAAAGAGTCAATCAACCACCATTTGGAGAAGCATTCAAGTGTTCGTAGAAGCCTCGGTTCGACAAGAACAAGCAGAGAAAGAGGAGTGTAGCAAACTAGTCAAGCCACGGAGAAAACACTGAATTTGATTCTTGTTCCCTATCCTTTTAATTTTGTTGTTATGATAAACATGTCTATGAATATTTGTGATGTTGAATTGTTTAATCTAATTTATATGACTTGAATTTAATTCATGTTAGGTTGATTGCATTTCATCTACTTGAGTTATTAAATTTGTGTTTGTGTTGTTATAGGCCTTAGTAAGATGTTTGATTAAGTAAAACCATGACTAAGTTATTCTTGCATTACAATTGTAAGGTAACTAATGAATTAATTATTTAAATAAATTGAAATTGTAATTAATTAACACAATACTTAATCAGTGCATGTTTAATCATCTAAGGTAGCTGAGGGTTAAATTAGCAACGATATCTATGTAACAGCCTATTTTTAGTCAAATCGAAACAGTGGTTTTGGGACCACAAATTTGAGTTTGAAATATTTATTTTATTATTATTTAATGTCTACAGCATGATAATATGATTGTGTGAAAATTTCGTTAAGAAATTTTATCGTTTGAATGCTCAATTTGATAAAAAGGACTAAACTGTGTAAAGTGTAAAAGTGGCGTTCTAATAGCTAAAGGTGTCTAATAGCTATGAAATATTATAATTGAGGTCCTTATGTGGTAATTAGACCATTTTTAATGTTAGTGGACATTTATGGGCATATATTAGATGATTTTAAAGGTTTATCATTAAGGTTAAATTTGTAAATTGTTTATTAAAGATTAATTAAATAAAACAAAACAAAATTTTTGTGCATTCAACTTCTTCATTGCCATATCTTAAGGAGAGAAATAGCCATTAGAGAAGCTTGATATTCAACCAAGCTATTCGTCATGCATGTGAGTAGTTTTTCATCCCGTTTTTAATGATTTCTATGTTTTTGAGATCGTTGTAGCTTAATCTAGCTAGCTTAGGGACTAATTTGCAAAATTGTTAAAATTTTAGAGTTTGTCCATTGATGAAATAGCATGTCTTTTGATTTTTAATGGTAGAAAATGTATGCTTGTTGTTAGATAAACAACATTTGTAAAGTGATTTTTGACAAAATTGTTAATTAGGGATTAAATTGAGAAATGTTGAAATGTTGTAGTAAAATTGTGAAATAAATGAAGAATATGGGCTACTATGGACTTATTGAAATTCAGCTAGAATGGGTATAGGTTTAATTGCATGAATTTGTATTTTTATGAGATAAGGACTAAATTGTAAAAATGTTGTAATATTAGGGGCAAAAGTGTAAAGTTGCTATAATGTGTATTTTGGATTAAATTGAATACAGTGATGATTAAATAAGCTAAATTTGATACTATATAGATCAAGAAAAACAAAATTCAGAATTAGATTGGGGAAAGAACAAGGTTTTGGACTAATTGACTCGTTTCGTTGTTTTTACATTTGAGGTAAGTTCATATGTAATAAGCATTGCTACATTTTTATTTTTAAATGCTTTAATATTGTATAAATTGTGAATACAATATTACGGACATATTCAATGACGAATCGGCCAATATGAAATCCCGGTTGAACCTTAGGAATAAATTAGGATACAAATGACATGTCATTAAGGGTTATGTGATTTGGGTGCTGGTCCGTACATCTTACCGGTGGCTGAGTTATCCCGCATGTGTTGCTGATCCTCGTCAGCTTGTGTGTGCAGCATCGTGTAGCTTCGTCATGACCGTCAGCTTGTGTGAGTAAACTATTTCATAGCTCAAGAGTGAGCATTTTATGTGATATGAGATTGAGATAGCTTCGGCTATGTATGTGGCACTTAGGGTGCGAGATTCCTATGTATCCTATAGTATCCTGAATGGTTGTGGCACTTAGGGTGCGAGATTCCTGAGTATCCTATAGTATCCTGAATGGTTCAACGGGTATATCGAAGTCATGGATGAGTACGAGACTAATAAGTGATGGTATAGGTATGTACATGAATCGTATAAGATATGAATAGAAGAAACTTATGAATTTCACATCTATTCTTATGATTAATTATGTGGAAGGTTTGTTAGCTAATATGAGTTATGTGTTGATATATTCAATTATTGGTATTGTATATTTATGATTAATTGAGTTTATTGCTATGCGAACTTACTAAGCTTTATAGCTTACTCTATTTATTTATTTTTCCATGTTTTATAGTGATATCAAAGCTAGTTCGGACTCAGAAATCGTCAGAGACCTCATCACACTATCCAACTATCACTTTGGTACTTTTGAACTTAAGTATTTTGAGTATATGGCATGTATAGGATTATAGGCATTTTGATATATAATTTGGTAATGAATTTAGTCATTTGAAATGGCTTGTAAATGTTAAATGTTTTGGTTGTGTATATATATAGCCATGAGAGTTTGCTTAATTTGGTTGATTTGGTTGTGTATACATATGTGCATGTGGCTTTGGTTATGTATTTAATGATGGATATGTGGTGCTTCATGATAATTGTTAATTAGGGATACTAAATGGTTGAGACTTGAGTTTGGTATGTTGTGAATTTAGGTAAAATAATGCATGTTTGGAAGATGAACATATTGATGATTTGAGAAAGTGAAATTTGGTATGAAATTGAATGGCATATTATGATATTGTGTGCCTTGTATTGTTGGCATTGGAAATAGTATGATTTAAGCGTATTTGAGACTAGATGAAAGCCTATTTATGCCTTGTTTTTGTGCCAATTAGGTTGGTATATGTGTGTGCAAATTTGAGTGGCAATAAGGCTTGGTAAATAGCCTAATTTTGTCCACACAGGTAGAGACACAGGCATGTGTCTCAGCTGTGTGTGACACACAGTCAGGTTACATGACCGTGTGTCCTTTGGTGTTGAATTAAGAATCAAGTCAGTATGCTCCACACGGCCCAACACATGGGCGTGTAACTAGGCCGTGTGGCATAAGTCAGTATACCCTACAGGTTTGGCATGGCCTGGCACACGGGTGTGTGTGGCCATTTCGAAGGGCACATGGGTTGGTCACACGGGCGTGTGGTTGGCTGTGTGGCCCAAGTCAGAGAGTTACACGGGGTCAGACACGGGCTGGGACACGGCCATGTGATCCCATTTCAAATGTCCACATGGCCTATGACACGGGCGTGTCTTTGGCCATGTGAAACACATAGCTAGACCACACGGGCATGTGTACCTTGTATTTTGTAAAATTTTCTATGTTTTCCTAAAATTTCATAAGTTATCGGTTTAGTCTCGAACCATCCCAAATGCATGTTTTGGGCCTCATAGGCTCGTATTAGGGACATTATGATTGCATGTGAATGATTTTGAATGATGTTTATTCGAAATTCGAAAATGTATGTGAAATGTATGATTATTTGCGAAATAAGTTTGGTAATGCTCTGCGAACCTATTCCAGCTTTGATTACGGGTGAAGGATGTTACAATCTAACGATACATTAGCCTTGCATAACTTGCAAGATTATTGTGATTAAACTGTTTCAAGGTAGAAATATATTGTTACCTCACGTAAACTTTTATGTGCTTATGAGATTGAATTAATTGTTTGAATTGGCATAGAGATGTGTACAAGAGATTATTTTCATTTCATAAGTATGTATGTGCATTAACACATTTGCTTATTAGAATTTGTTTAATCGGTTGAATTAACATAGAAATATAGTCAAGAGATAAATGGAGTTTGGTAGGTAAGTATGTTCATAAGTTAGCAAATTACTGAGTTGCCATGAATTTATTCGTAACAACATGAACATGAGTTTAATAATTCTAAGTTAAGAAATGCAATTTATCTAGCACAATTATGCCATCTTGATTAAAATCATCTTTTGAAATCGTGCATTGGAACTTTTATTTTATTTTTATTTATTTTACTTTGTTAAAATCCTAGTTTTTAATCACTTCTTCAAATCAAAATATTTTTCTTCACCAAAGTGTTTTTTAAATTGCATTCATAAATAATTGTTTTCACAATTCCTGTGGGTATGATAACTTGACATTTACTTGTCACTTTATTATTTGTTGCGATTGTGTACACTTGCACATTTCCGTCGTTCCAAGTTTTTGGCACCGTTGCCAGGGTCTGTTTTTAAAAATATTTATGAATATTGACCGAATTATCGATTTACTCCTTGTAGACCCTGAGATTGAAAGAAATTTTCGACAACTAAGAAGACAAGCAAGTCAGAGAAGGACCGAAGAGATGAACTTCGAAAATCCGAATCAACGAAACGGAGCAAACCTTGCTCAAAATCCTATCCTTATTGCTGATGATAGGGATAGAGCTGTATGACAGTATGCCTTGCAAGTGTTTCATGATCTTAATTCGGGTATTAGGAGACGCAAAATTGAGGCACAACAGTTCGAGCTGAAGCCAGTCATGTTCCAGATGCTTCAAACATTGGGCCAAATCAGTGGAATTGTAACATCCTGATTTTGGGCCTAGTCAGAACAGTGGTTTTGGGACCACAAATCTGAGGTCATAAAATTTATTTTAATATTCTTTTTAGGTCAACAGCATGATGATATGATTGTGTAAAAGTTTTCTTAAGAAATTTTACTGTTTAAATGCTTAATTTGTGAAAAATGACAAAATCGCGTAAAATGTGAAAGTTGTGTTCTATTAGCTAAAGGTGTTAAATAGCTATAAAACTTAAAATTTTAGGTCCTTAATGAGTAAATAGACCATTATATGTGTGAATGGATGTACATGGAGAAGAAAAGTCAAAAAGTCAAAGTTGGTAGGGTTGGTAATTTGATGACAAAAGCTAGATGAATAAAATAAAAATCAAATGGTCATCTTCTTCTCCATCTTCTTCCACCAAAATTTTAAGGAGAAAAACCCCCCATGGAAGCTTGAAATTTTCAACACAATAAACCCTCTACTTATCAAGAAAAATGGAGTCCAGGCCTAGACTGGGGGAAGAGCAAGATCTTGGACTAAATTGAATTAGTTGTCCATATTTTTTACCGAGGTAAGTTTTTTTGTAATTGGTATAGCACTCTATTATGTATTTAACATTTAATGTTGCATGAATTTCATATTTGTCTTTGTGAATATTATTGATATTGTCTGATAAAGAATTGAGGTGATGAAAGTCGGTTGAACCTTACGAATACTTAAGGTACAAATATCACGACATTTGGGTTGATCAAATCCCATATAAGACCATATCTGGGATATGGCATCGACATCGATATGTGTTATCACATAAGACAATACCAGGGATGTGGCGTTAATATGAGATCCCATGTAAGACCATGTCTGGGACATGGCATTGGCATCGAGTGGTGATCCCATGTAAGACCATATCTCGGATATGGCGTTGGCATCTTATCATGTGAACAGGGTTTCCTGAGTATTCGTTAGTAATCCAAATGGTTCAATGGGCAGTCTAAAGATGTGTCAGAGAATGATGAGGTATGATCATATTGAAAGGGTACAGGTATACACCAAACTCGTAGTATTGAGATTATGAAATGATAAAACTTCAGTTAGAGGAGAATAAAGAAATTATGGTATTGAGTTCTATTGAATATTATGTAAATTGAATGAGGTAGGGTATGACTACAATGATTATTGAGAATGAGATGAGTCAAGTTATGTTAAGTATGTTTATAGAAATGCATATTCTTATTACTTATTAATTACATGCAAGCTTACTAAGCTTATTGCTTACTCCTCTGTTTTCCATTTTTTTATATAGTATTGTCAGGCTAGCTCGAGAATTCAAGTACGTCGGAGGCACGTTCACACTACCGATTGGATTATTTGGGTTATAGTTAATCTCAACATTTTAAGTATGGCATGTATAGGGACCTGGTCTTTTTGTTATATGTCATATTGGTCTAGCCAAATGTGTTGGCTTATAATGATAATTGATTCATTTTGTGTATGACCATGAGACATGGTTCATAATGATTATTGGTGTAATGCCCCAAAAATCCTGAAACCCAAAAATCCTGAAATCTTAAATTTTTCTTTATTACGCTTAGCAATTCCGGTTAAGTGTTAATTACGCGATGGTAGGTCTTGGTCAAGGTTTGAGCTTGAATCTAGGGGTAGAAGAAATTATAGTTTAATAATTAAAAGGACCTTGTTGGCAAGTAGTTGGGATTTTAAATAAAGGTAAGGGAAAATGGCATCAAAAAGCCTTGTGGAGAAGTGGCTAAGTGACGCCACTTGGAGTGTAGGGAGGTGGCGTTAGTGGCTAGCAAGGAGATCCAAGGTTCGAATCCTAGCTTAGTATTTTTAGAAGTTTAATTTTGGCCTTCTACAAGGTTGGAAGTGGCGTGAAAATGGACTCCAAGGGAAGTGTTCAGAAGAGAAATCTGAGGAAAGGATCAAGGGGTTATCAGGGAGAAAAATGAGGAGATGAGAAGGGGGAAGTGATGGAGCTGAATTGGGAACTTGGGCCTGAGGAATTCGGCTATAGGGCTATAAATAGGTGCCGAGTGGGAGTTTCCCAAGCTACTGCCAAAATTCTTCTTTACCTTGTTGCTAGAAACCCCTTTCTCTAAAAGCCGAAAACCCTTTTGTTTTCTTTCTTTTCTTTCTACCGATTTCTATTCTTCTCTATAAATTTTTTTTTGTTGTTGTTTCACTCAGTCGATTTCTTCTTCTACTTTTCTTCTTTAATCTGTGCCAAATAAACCTTATTCACCATACTAAGTTTGAAAGCCGAAAAGCCAAATCTCTCAAGGGCCCAATACTCTTGGACTGAATCTAGTGTAAGTGTACTACAATCGATTTTCTTTGCTCTGTATTGATTATTGTCCCTTACTTCTTCTAATCGATTTTGGGTAGGAATAGGTATCGAATCCCGGTCTTTGGGTCCTTGTCGATTTGCTCTTCAGGTGAGAGACTTTGGTAAGTACTCTTAATCTTAGGTGGCCGAATGTTCATAATTAAGGTAAGGGGGACTTGTGTTGGATACGAGTCACCTGTATTCAGGTTTTAATGGCTAGGATTGGTGTAGATCTAGGAGTTGATCGTGGCTAGTGATTAAAGAAGGGGCTGTTATACTTGTCGCGCAAGGTAAGATTAAGGTGATGTTTCAGTTTTAGTTAGGATATGTATTAAGCATGCGATTAATGGAAGGGTGATATCATTTGTAGGTTGGTGACTAAATGAAACACAGCATGCTTGCTTACTTGGTGTGTACATACACTGCACACACACAATGAATCGGCAAAAGCCAAAAAAGCTAAAAAGTCGAAAAGTCGAAATGCCAAAAAGCCAAAAGTTTGGCTACGGTAGTCTTGTGAGTGCGCGAACACTCGTAAGGAGGGAAACTGATAGGTTGCCTGAGGCCCATGGGTGATTCCGTGGACTTGGGTTGTGATTTGGCCATATGGGCCGGAATGGGCCAATTGGGTCTGATTGGCTGGTGGGCCCATAATTGGCAAAAACTGAATATTGATGCTATGTAATAAGAATTTGTATGTGAGCATGAATATGAATGCGACTGGGCCTAACGGGCCATATGAATGTGATTTGGGCCTAATGGGCCATATACATGTGATTTGGGCCTAATGGGCCATATGAATATGATTGGGCTTAATAGGCCAGATACATGTATGTGAATTTGTCAGGGCTCTGTAAGGGGTTTTGGGCCTAATATATGATGATTACATAAAACTTAATTAAATTATTGAGACCATAGATAAGTCATAGGGTTAAGGTGTGGCAACGGGTATACGTATGTCTAGGATTTGATCTAGGGAGAGCTTGGTACTTAAGCGGTCTTAATGACTCACCTCCTTTTCTCTGGAATCCTACCTGGTGCATAGTATTCATTCATCTTAGCTCACGGGATTTATTAACGGGCCAAGGTAAGTGAAAATCGTAATCAAGGAAAAATTACCGGAATGCCCTTAAAGGTAAAAATAACCAAAATACCCCTAGGTGTTGAATGTAAGTTTTATGGATGTGACATGCATACATATGATATTCTACTTAGTTTGCATATGGGTTAGGAATTATGGAACGGAGGAAGTATATGAGGATCGCATGGTGCTTGACAATCGTGGATCCACCGACGGCTTTTAAAGCCCAATATGTAACTGAAGGTGTTTCCGCAACTGGGCTACCATTGGTGTGTCAGTTGGGTGGGTCGATATTTATATCCCCACATGGTGTGATGGGGGATGGAGTTGATGTGTAGCGGATGGATAATTTGGATGGGATTGCATTGTATGTTTGATGAATGGTATTTATTTTTTGAATGCTTGTTTTCATCGAAGGTTGTACACACTGAGTTTGCGAAAACTCACACCCTCTTTTATTTTATTTTCAGGTGATGCTCAGTAGAAGGTTCGATATTTGGAGGGACTCGAGTGGCCAGCTAGCAAGACAACTTGGACTTGTTTTTTTTTAAGCATATAAGTTTCTATTTCATTAAGTACTTTTCAGACCCGATTGTAATAGGGATTCCATTTTGTTAGTAGTTGGATTATTATTTTTATGTGATGTAATTATATGAAGTTGAACATGGTTTCTTAAACTATAGTATGTTTTTATACGCTTCCGCAACTAACTTTTAAAATGACAAGTTTTCCTAAAGTCATATGTTTTAAACAAGTGATTGAAAGGAGCTTTTTTTAAGTTAATTAAGGTTTCTTTTATTTTAAGAAGGGTATTCAATGAAAACACGGTTTTCGTAAAACACTTCAATGTAACATGCTGGTTTCGACCATAACGTCTGTGCTAGGTTTGGGGTGTTTCATTTAGGTTGCAAACCTATTCATGTATGTATGTATGTATGTATGTGCCAATTCCATTATGATATGACCTATGGTTATTGATGATTGAATGTTGATGAATGTCATGTGTGTGTATAAGATGAGATGAAAATGTATGCATGCAAGTCTAAGAAAAATTGGTTATTTATATTTATGTGTTTGAACAAATAAGGGTGGCATTTGGCTTGGAAAATAGCCTTAAAGTGGCCCACATAGGTAGACACACGAGCGTATGTCTAGACCGTGTGTGACACACGGCTTGCCCCATGGGCGTGTGATCCAGCCGTGTGTCCCTTGCACCCTAATTAATGCAAAATAGAATGCTCAGTAGTAAACAGACGGGTTGAGACACAGCCGTGTGTCTCAGCTGTGTGAGAGGCACGGCCTCAGAACATGGGCGTGTGCCCAGGCCGTGTGAAGTCTGCACTGATTTTGGAATTTAATTCGCTACACGGTCTAAGGACATAGGTGTGTGTCTTGGCCTTGTGACCACATTTTGATTATGACCTCATAGTCAGAGAGTTACACGGGCTGAGAGCACTGGCATGTCCCAGGTCACACGGGCGTGTGTGACCACACAGCCTACCCACACAGACGTGTGACTTTCGAAAACAAGAAAATTTTTCTAAGTCTTCTAAATACTTTCAAAATTCTCAGTTTAATCTCGAATTGCTTCCAAAGTATGTTTGAGGCCTCGTAGGCCCATATAAGGGACGATATGCATGTTAGTGAATGGTTTTAATTTAGGTGAAATTTTATGGCTCGATTTTGTATGAATGTTTATGTTTAAGTCCAGTAATGCCTCGATCCTATCCCAGCATCAGACACAGGTAAGAGTTGTTACATTTAGTGGTATCAGAGCTACAATTTTGTCGATTCTTTGACTAACGTAGCGTGTGTACGAGTCTAGCTATACATGCCATAAATACGTTGTGATAGTGTTACAACTCCTGACCTTTTTAATTGTGTTTTTATATAGTAATGGATCCCAATCGAGCTAAAGCCGACAATGTAGAAAGTAATACACCTGCTCCTACTGAAGGGACAGTGCCGCAAGAGAGTAGACCTCCCACAGTTAGTCAAGGAGGAGGAGAAGAGGCTTGGGAAGCCTTTCTCCACATGATGGATGCTTGGTACACGAATTTCGTTTTGATAAACCCAAACACTCAACCCCCTCCACCCCCACCTATTTCCCAGCCTATCCCAATAGCACCTCGTGGTATGGATTTTATGAGACTGAATAAACCCTTGGTGGATAAAACTCAAAAGCAAGAAGCTGAAGAGTTCTGAGCTAACATCGATGATGATCCAGAATGAGCAGAGTTTTGGCTCAAAAATACCATCCGAGTTTTTGAGGAATTGTCATGCACACCGGAAGAATGCATGAAATGTGTTGTATCACTGCTTAGAGTTTTGGCTTACCACTGGTGGAAGACACTTGTATTGGTTGTACCAAGGGAGCGAGTAACATGGGAATTTTTCCAAGAGGAGTTTCAAAAAAAGTATATCCATTAGAGATTTATGGATCAGAAAAGAAAAAAGTTCCTTGAGTTAAAGCAATGAAGAATGACTGTAACTGAATACGAGCGCGAGTTTGTGAGACTCAGCAAATATGCTCAGGAATGTGTGTCAACTAAAGCCATAATGTGCAAAAGGTTGGAGGACAGATTAAACAAAGATATTCAGATATTTGTTGGTATACTTGAGCTGAAAGAGTTCGTTATACTCATTAAGAGAGCTTGTAAGGCTGAGGAATTAGCCAAAGAGAAGAGAAAGGCCGAGTCTGAGGCTAGGGATTCAAAGAAAAGATCTATGGGCAAATCATTTCAGTCCACATCAAAGAAGTCGAAGGACTTCCATCCTCGTTCCAATTCTTTTGTTGAGTTTTCAAATAGAAATAAAGGTAAACAGTATTCGGGTCCTAAGGCCCATACTACCTTGATTGCTAGTGTTGGTAATATTCGACCAAGTAGATCGGAATGTCCCCAATGCGGTAGATGTCATCTCAGTGAGTGTCGAGGGAGTGACAAGACCTGTTTCAAGTGTGGTTCCCCTGACCATTTTATTAGAGAGTGCCCCGAGATGGAAGAAAGGGAGAGATATCAAAGTGCAAGATTGGGTAACATTACTAGTCGAGGTAGACTACCAAAGAATTCGAGTAATGAAGCGAGTAGTAAGAATGCCCCTAGAGAGTCTTCTATGAGACCTATGGGCAGAGCTCCTGCAAGGACGTACGCAATTGGCACTCACGAAGAGGCTTCATCCCCGGATGTGATTACGGGTACATTTTCTATCTATGATGCTACTGTTATTGCTTTGATTGATCTGGGATCTACCCATTCCTATATTTGTATGAGATTGGTGTCTAGTATGAGCATGCTTGTTGAATCAACAAAATTTGTGATAAAAGTGTCAACCTATTAGGCAAATACGTGTTAGTTGATAAAGTATGTATAAATTACCCTTTGATGATTAGAAGTCACTATTTTCTGGCTAACCTTATGCTTTTTTCATTTGACGAGTTTGACGTAATTCTTGGTATGGATTGGTTAACTGCTCATGATGTAGTAGTAAATTGTGGGAGAAAATTTATTGAACTGAAATGTGAAAATGTTAATATTCTCCGGGTTGAATCAGATGAGTCGAATAGTTTGCCTATGGTGATTTCTTCTATGACCGCTCAAAAGTGTGTAAAGAAGGGTTACAAAGCTTATCTTGCTTTTGTGTTGAATATAATAGAGTCAGAGTTAAATATTGATTCAGTACCGGTAGTATGTGAGTATCTAGACGTATTTCCGGAAGAATTGCCTAGACTGCCTCTAATTAGAGAAGTAGAATTTGGTATTGATCTAGTTCCGAGTACGACACCCATTTTTATTGCTCCATATAGGATGACTCCGACTGAGTTAAAGGAGTTGAAAACCTAATTGCAAGAATTAACGGAGAAAGGTTTCATGAAACCTAGTTATTCACCGTGGGGTGCGCCAGTTTTATTTGTGAAAAAGAAAGATGGTTCAATGAGGCTATGTATTGATTACCGACAACTCAACAAGGTGATGATAAAGAATAAATACCCCTTACCAAGGATAGATGATTTATTTGATCAACTGAAGGGAGCCACAGTATTTTCCAAGATAGATTTGAGGTTTGGTTATTATCAGTTGAGAGTTAAGGACTCGGACGTGCCGAAAACCGCATTTCAGACGAGTTATGGTCACTATGAATTTTTGGTAATGCCTTTTGGCTTAACGAATGCTCCTGTGGTTTTCATGGATTTAATGAACCGAATTTTCTCACCTTATTTGGATAAATTTGTTGTGGTGTTTATTGATGATATCTTGATTTATTCTCGTGATGAGTCTGAACATGTCGAGCACTTACGAACTGTTTTGCAAACTTTGAGAGATAAGAAGTTGTATGTTAAGTTTAGCAAAAGTGATTTTTGGCTTAGAGAAGTTAGATTTTTAGGGCATATTGTATCGGGTGATGGGATCCAAGTTGATCTAAGTAAGATTTCAGCCATTGTTTATTGGAAACTACCGAGAAACGTATTTGAGGTTAGAAGCTTTTTGGGCTTAACCGGCTATTACTAAAGGTTCGTTAAAGAATTTTCCATGATTGCCTCTCCGATGAAAAAATTGTTGCAAATAGATATCAAGTTTGAATGGTCAAAAAAGTGCCAACAGAGTTTTGAGAAATTAAAGGTGTTGTTGACTAAGGCTCCGATTTTAGTTCAACTCGAGTCGGGAAAAGAACTTGTGGTTTATAGTGATGCATCCTTAAATGGATTGGGTTGTGTGCTTATGCAAGAAAGGAAAGTGATAGCCTATGCTTCGAGGCAATTGAAACCACATGAGAAAAATTATCTGACATATGATCTAGAGCTAGCTGCCATTGTGTTTGCGTTAAAGATTTGGAGACATCACTTGTATGGTGAGAAGTGTCGAGTATTCACCGATCACAAGAGTCTAAAGTACTTGATGACTCAAAAAGATTTGAATTTACGACAATGGAGGTGGCTAGAGTTGATAAAAGATTATGAGTTGGTGATTGACTATCACCCGGGTAAGGAAAACGTGGTTGCCGATGCCCTAAGTAGGAAATTATTATTTGCTTTAAGAACTATGAATACTCAGTTCATTGTGTCCGATGATGGTTCGGTACTAGCGGAGTTGAGAGCTAGACCGATGTTTCTCCAAGAAATCTGTAAAGCTCAGAAAGGTGATAGTGATTTGCAAACCAAGAGAGCTCAATGTGAGTTAGGCATTGAATCAGATTTTTGGATTAGTTACGATGGTTGTTTGATGTTCCAAGATAGGGTCTGTGTACCCAGAGATGACGAGCTTATTGGGAAAATTCTTCACGAGGCACATCGTAGTTGTATGTCAATCCATCCATGTAGCAGCAAGATGTATAATGACCTGAAGAGATTGTTTTGGTGGCTGGGTATGAAAAGAGACATCTCACAGTTTGTGTCAAAATGCTTAATTTTTCAGCAAGTGAAAGCCAAACACCAAGTAACTTTGGGTTTACTTCAGCCTGTGATGGTTCCCGAGTGGAAATGGGACTAGATTACTATGGACTTTGTAACGGGATTGCCATTTTCACTAAGAAAGATGTTGTTTGGGTCATAGTTGATCGATTAATGAAATCGACTCACTTTATTCTAGTACGTACCAACTACTCACTCGATAAGCTAGCCGAGTTGTATGTTTCTGAAATTATGAGACTTCATGGAGTACCTTTGTTAATTATTTCGGATAGGGATCCCAGATTCACATCACAGTTTTGGAAAAAAGCTACAAGAATCATTAGGTACAAAGTTGAATTTTATTACTACTTTTCATCTGCAAACCAATGGTCAGTTAGAGAGAGTAATACATATACTTGAAGACATGCTCTGGTGTTGTGTTCTTGAATTTCAAGGAAATTGGGAAAAAGTACTTGCCGTTGGTGGAATTGTCCTATAATAACAATTTTCAATTGAGCTTTAAAATGGAACCTTTTGAGGCATTGTATGGGCATAAGTACCGAACACCATTATATTGGACTGAACTCAGAGAAAATCAGATTCATGGGTCGACTTAGTCAAAGAAACCGAGGAGAAAGTAAAGGTGATTCGAGATTGCTTGGAAGTAGCTTCGGATAGACAGAAATCCTACATGGATTTAAAACGAAGAGGAATTATGTTTCAAGTCAGTGATAAGGTATTTCTAAAGGTGTCTCCGTGGAAGAAAGTTCTCAGATTTGGCCAGAAAGGCAAGTTGAGTCTGTGTTATATTGAACCGTACAAGATTACCGAAAGGATAGAGCCGATAGCATATCGTTTGGCTTTTCTATCTGAATTGGAAAAGATCCATGATGTGTTCCATGTATCTATGTTATGAGGATACCAATCAGACCCTTCACATATGGTTACACCGACGGAGGTTGAGATATGACCAGATATGACTTATGGTGAGGAACCAGTTAAGATTTTGGCTCGAGAAGTCATACAATTAAGAAATAAAAGTATTGCCCTTGTAAAAGTGTTATGGCAATGATATGGGGTTGAAGAGGCCACATGGGAACCCGAGGAAACAATGAGAGCACAATATCCAAACCTCTATACTGGTAAGATTTTCGGGAACGAAAATCCCTAAAAGGAAGAGTTGTAACATCCTGATTTTGGGCCTAGTCGGAATAATAGTTTTGGGACCACAAATCTGAGGTCATAAAATTTATTTTAATATTCTTTTGAGGTCTATAGCATGATGATATGATTGTGTAAAACTTTTGTTAAGAAATTTTACCGTTTAAATGCTTAATTTGTGAAAAAGGACCAAATCGCGTAAGATGTGAAAGTTGTGTTCTATTAGCTAAAGAAGTTAAATAGCTATAGAACTTAAAATTTTAGGTCCTTAATGAGTAAATATACCATTATATGTGTGAATGGATGGACATGAAGAAGAAAAGTCAAAAATTTAAAGTTGGTAGGGTTGGTATTTTGATGACAAAGCTAGATGAATAAAATAAAAATCAAATGGTCATCTTCTTCTCCATCTTTTTCCACTAAAATTTTAAGGAGAAAAACTCCCATGGAAGCTTGAAATTTTCAGCATAATAAACCCTCTACTTGTCAAGAAAAACGAAGTCCGGGCCTAGACGGGGGAAGAGCAAGATCTTGGAATAAATCGAATTAGTTGTCCTTATTTTGTATCGAGGTAATTTTTGTGTAATTGGTATAGCATTCTATTATGTATTTAACATTTAATGTTGCATGAATTGCATATTTATCTTTGTGAGTATTATTGATATTGTCTGATAAAGAATTGAGGTGATGAAAGCTGGTTAAACCTTAGGAATACTTAAGGAACAAATATCACGACATTTGGGTTGATGAGATCTCGTATAAGACCATATCTGGGATATGGCATCGGCATTGGTATGTGTTATCATGTAAGACCATATCTGGGGTATGGCGTTGATATGAGATCCCATGTAAAACCATGTCCGGGACATGGCATTGGCATCGACATATGAGATTCCATGTAAGACCATGTCTAGGACATGGCATTGGAATCGAGTGGTGATCCCATGTAAGACCATATCTGGGATATGGCATTGGCATCTTATCATGTGAACGGGGTTTCCTGAGTATCTGTCAGTATTCCAAATGGTTTATCGGGCAGTCCAAGGATGTGTCAAAGAAATGACGAGGTATAATCATGTTGAAAGGGTATAGGTATGTACACCAAGCTTATAGTATTGAGATTACGAAATGATAAAACTTCTGTAAGAGGAGAATAAAGAAATTATGATATTGAGTTCTATTGAATATTATGTAAATTGAATGAGGTAAGGTATGACTACAATGATTATTGAGAATGAGATGAGTCAAGTTATGTTATGTATGTGTACAAAAATGCATATTCTTATTACTAATTAATTACATGCAAGCTTACTAAGCTTATTACTTACCCCCTCTCTTTTGCATTTTTTTATATAGTATTGTCAAGCTAGCTCGAGAATCCAAGCATGTCGGAGGCACGTTTACACTATCAATTGGATTATTTGGGTATAGTTAATCTCAACATTTTGAGTATGGCATGTATAGGGACTTGGTCTTTTTGTTATATGTCATATTGGTCTAGCCAAATGTGTTGGCTTATAATAATAGTTGATTCATTTTGTGTATGACCATGAGACACGGTTCATAATGATTATTGAGTTGCAAACCTATTTATCTATGTATGTATGTGGCAATTCCATTATGGTATGGTCTATGGTTATTGATGATTGAATGTTGATGAATGTCATGTGTGTGTATAAGATGAGATGAAAATGTATGCATGCAAGTCTAAGAAATATTTCTTATTTGTATTTATGTGTTTGAACAAATAAGGGTGGCATTTGGCTTGGAAAATAGCCTTAAAGTGGCCCACACCGGTAGACACACGAGCATGTGTCTAGACCGTGTGTGACATACGGCTTGCCCTATAGGCGTGTGATTCAGCCGTGTGTCCCCTGCACCCTAATTAATGCAAAACAAAATGCTTAGTAGTAGACACACAGGCTGAGACACGACCATGTGTCTCGGTCGTGTGAGAGACACGGCCTCGAACCTGAACGTGTGCCCAGGCTGTGTGAAGTCTGCACCTGATTTTAAAATTTAATTGGCCACATGGTCTAAGGACACGGGCGTGTGTATTGGCCATGTGACCACATTTTGTTCATGATGTCATAGCCAGAGAGTTACACAGGCTGAGGACATGGGCGTGTCCCAGGTCACACGGGTGTGTGTGACCATACGGCCTACTTGCACGGACGTGTGACTTTCCGAAACAAGAAAAATTTTCTAAGTCTTCCAAATACTTTCAAATTTCTCAGTTTAATCCCGAATTACTTCCAAAGTATGTTTGGGGCCTCGTAGGCCCATATAAGGGGCGATATGCATGTTAGTGAATGGTTTTAATTTGGGCGAAATTTTATGGCCCAGTTTTGTATGAATGTGTATGTTTAAGTCCGGTAATGCCTCATATCCTGTCCCGACATTGGACATGGGTAAGGGTTGTTATAGGAATGCCTATCGAAGATCCTCACCTACACTTAAGATTGTTCATGGATGTGAGATATTCTTTCAAGTTAGCCAGACTACCTGAAGATGCACTACGATTGAAGCTATTCCCATATTTGCTAAGGGACAGAGCTCGAGCATGGTTGAACTTATTGCCACCAAATTCAATCTTCACATGGCAAGAGTTAGCAGAAAGATTCCTCATGAAGTATTTCCTGCCTAGCAAGAATGCTAAGTTGAGGAATGAGATCACCCCTTTCCAACAAATGGATGATGAGTCCTTATATGAGACATGGGAAAGGTACAAAGAATTATTCTGAAGTGCCCTCATCACAGAATCCCACATTGCATCCAACTTGAGACATTTTATAATGGTCTCAATGCTCACATGAGGATGGTAGTGGATGCTTCTACTAACGGTGCTCTCTTTTCTAAGTCTTATAATGAAGGTTATGAAATCATCAAGAGGATTGCCAATAGCAATTATCAATGGCTAACCAATCAAGCAGTGTTAGGAAGACGAGTCGCTAAAATAAAAGAAGTAGACACTCTTATTTCACTTGCATCTCAGGTATCCCCAATGCTTAAAAATTTTACCACTAATTGGTTTAATAGTTTTGTAGCACAGCCACTGAATCAATTTGAAAATATAGCCTGTGTCTATTGCGAGGAAGGACATCTGTACAAATAATGTCCATTGAACCCAAAATTCGTGTATTACATGGGTAACTAAAATCAAAACCGAGTAAGGCAAGGATTGTGATCCAATTCCTATAATCCATCATGGAAAAACCACCCTAATTTCTTCTAGAGTAACCAAGGGGCTGGACCCAGTAACACATACGCCCCAACCTAGACCAACCTAGCCACCTATTTTTACCCAACAAGTTCAGAAACAACCTCAATTTGAACAATCCAATAATTTAGAAAACTTGTTGAAGGCTTACATAGCCAAGAATGATGCCTTAATCCAAAGCCAAACAACTACATTGAAAAACCTGGAAAGCCAAATGGGTCAGCTTACAACTAAACTCAGAAACCAACCACAAGGTGCTTTCCCTAGTGATACGGAGAATACAAGGAATCCAGGGAATAAACATTGTAAAGAGTTGATATTAAAAAGCAAAAAGACATTAGGGCCCAGCACAGTCGAAGTTGAAAAGGAGCTAGTTCATGCTCAAGATTCAGAGGAAGTTCAACCCAGTGTTGAAATTACAGTTTCACTAGAAGCTGAATCTGCAAAATCCAATAAGGTAATTTCTGAACCATCTAATTTTGATAAACTAACAACTTCGTTAGATGCAGATTTGCCATAGAAGACGAATCAACCAGTTCCACTAAAGAAGCCTCCACCACCCTACCCTTAAAGACTTTAGAAGCAGAAACAGGAAGTTCAATTCAAGAAGTTCCTAGATGTATTCAAGCAACTTCATATCAACATCTTGTTGGTTGAAGCACTTGAACAAATACCGAACTACGTCAAATTCATGAAGGATATCACGTCAAAAAAATAAAGACTTGGAGAATTTGAGACGGAAGCCCTAACAAAGGAATGCAGTGCATATCTTCAAGACAAACTACCCCTAAAGTTGAAGGATCCTAGATGTTTAACCATACCTTACAACATTGGAGCAACATATTTTGGTAAGACACTATGTGATCTGGGTGCGAGTATCAACCTGATGCCTATGTCAATATTTAGGTAGTTGGGGATAGGTGAAGTTAGACCTACTATGGTTACACTTCAATTAGTAGATCAATCTTTAGCACATCTAGAAGGAAAAATCGAGGATGTATTGGCACGTGTAGACAAATTTATTTTTCCTACTGACTTTGTTATTTTAGACTTTAAAGTAGACAAAGAAGTGCCAATCATCCTAGAAAGGCCTTTCCTAGCAACTGGAAGGACCCTTATTGATGTGCAGAAGGGCGAGCTTACTATTTGTGTTCAGGACAATCAGGTAACATTTAATGTTTTTAAGCCTATGCGATTTTCTGACACAATTAATGATTGTTCTATAGTGTCTGATTTAGAGGAATTAATCATGGAAAAGAAACTCAACTATGCTGAGGACCCATTGGAACAAATTTTGACATCAGACCTTCCAAATGATGAAGATGAGGATAAATACTTAGCTTTGCTAGAAGTTAATCAAAGGGGATTTAATCCACAATCCCGTTTTGAATCTTTAGAGTTAGACAATAGGGATTATGCCCAACCAAAAGAGCCAATCGAGAAGCCACCTAAATTAGAACTGAAAGTACTTCCCTCACATTTAAAATATGTTTATTTAGGTAACACTTGTACTTTGCCTATGATTGTTTTAGTGGAATTAACCGTTGAGGAAGAAGAGAAACTCATCCTAGTATTGAAGCAATTCAAGAAGGTTATTGGATGGACCATAACAGATATTCGCAGCATTAGTCCATCTGTATGCATGCACAAGATCATCTTAGAAGATGGCGAGAAAGGGACAATTGGTGGACAATGAAGACTGAACCCCATCATGAAGGGCGTGGTAAAGAAAGATGTCATGAAGTGGTTAGATGCGGGTATAATTTACCCCATCTCAGACAGTTCATGGGTAAGACTATTTTCTCAATGGATACTCAGGGTATAATTAGATTACAGTAGCATTGAAAGATTAACACAAGACAACATTCACCTACCGTATGGTACATTCACATTTAGTCGCATGCCATTTGGTTTATGTAATGCACCTGCTGCATTTCAAATATGTATGATGCCTATTTTTACTAATATGGTTGAGAAATACTTGGAAGTCTTTATGGATGATTTTTCAGTATTCGGAGATACATATGATGATCGTCTAGCCAATCTATTTAAGGTACTAAGGTGATGCAAAGAAACAAACCTCGTAATCAACTAGGAAAAATGCCATTTCATGGTACGAGAAGGTAATGTTCTAAGCATCAGATAACGAGACATGGAATCGAGGTAGATAAAACAAAGGAAGGCGTTATTGAGGAACTCCCACCTCTAACATCTGTAAAGAGTGTTAGGATCTTTTTGGGCCACGCCGATTTCTATCTAAGATTTATCAAGGACTTCTCCAAAATTGCTAAATCCTTATGCAAATTATTAGAAAAGGACACGGCGTTTAAATTTAATGAGGAGTGCTTAAGAACTTTCAAAGATTTGAAGATTCGATTAGTTTTGGCACCCATAATCGTCACAGCAGACTGGGATTTGCCATTTGAATTGATGTGTGATGTAAGTGACTTCACGATAGGAGCTGTCATGGGCCAGCAAAGGAACAAAGTTTTTTATCTCATCTACTATGCAACTCAGACTCTGATAGGAGCTCAACTGAATTATACGGTAATAGAGAAAGAGTTACTTGCTATTGTGTTTGCTTTTGACAAGTTTTGAACTTATCTTGTAGGTACCAAAGTGACTGTCTATACGGACCACTAGACAATTAAGTATTTACTTGCCAAGAAAAAAGCTAAGCTGAAATTGATCCGATGGGTAATTCTACCTCAGGAGTTTAATCTAGAAATTCAAGATCGAAAGGGAGTAGAAACCAAGTAGCAGACCACTTGTCCAGATTGGAGCCGTAAGAAGGGAGTTCTACACTTATACCCATTCAGGAGACATTTCCAGATGAATACATACTGAAGGTAAATCATGTCCATAATACCCCTTGGCTTGTTGATATTGCTAACTATTTAGCTTATAGTTTTATGTCGATTGATAAGATGTATCATCAAGAGAAAAAGTTTCTTCATGATGTGAAGTATTGTTTTTGGGAAGAACCATACTTGTTTAAAAAGAGTGTAGATCAAATGATCAGAAGATGAAGTAAATAAGATTCTATATCATTGCCACTCAACTCCGAGTGGGGGACACTTCGGAGGTACATGTACTGTGACTAAAGTATTGCAAGTAGGATTCTTTTGGCCTACACTATTTAAAGACGCGTATCCTTATGTAAGGAGCCGTGATCGATGTCAAAGGGTTGGAAACGTCAAAAACTGAAATGAGATGCCTTGAACAAACATCATTGAGGGAGAATTATTCGATGTTTGGGGTATTGACTTTCTCAGCCCTTTCCCTCCGTCTTTTGGTCACAATTACATAATGGTAGCAATAGACTACGTGTCTAAGTGGGTTGAGACTGAGGCATATTCGACGGATGATGCTAAGGTTGTGATGAAGTTTTTGCAGAATCATGTGTTCACATGGTTAGGAATCCCAAGAGCCATCGTCAGTGATGAAGGGTCCCATTTTGTGAGCAAGTGGTTGAAATGGCTACTCGACAAGCATGGAGTGAAGCACAAGGTTGGCACAGCTTACCACCTGCAGACAAATGGGCAAGCTGAACTAGAAAACAAATAGATCAAAGGCATACTCAAGGATGTAGTTTACCCGAACCAATGAGATTGGCCCAAAAGATTAGACGATGCTTTATGGGCCAATAGGACAGCATACAAGTCGCCTTTAGGGATGTCACCCTATAGGTTGGTCTTTGGGAAAGCCTGTCATCTGCCCTTGGAGTTAGAACACAAAGCTTACTAGGCTCTACAACAACTCAACTTGGATCTTAAGCTTTGCTAAAGAGAAAAGGATGCTCCAACTCAATGAGCTAGAAGAATTCCGAATGTTCTCATACGAGAATGCCAAATTACTCAAGGAAAGACTTAAGAGATGGCATGACAATCACATTCGGGTTCGAGAATTTGAAACAGGTTAGCAAGTCTTGTTATTCAATTCCAGATTAAGGTTCTTTCCAGGTAAGTTAAAGTCACGTTGGTCTAGTCCATTTACAATTCACCAAGTTTATCCATATGGAATTGTCGAACTTCAAAGTAAGGGAGGTAATTTTTTAGTTAATGCTCAACACTTAAAACATTACTGGGGAGATAAAATTGAACGGGATAAAATCTCGTTCATTTTATCAGATATTTAATTTTTCTTGTCTTTCTTTTTTAATAAATGATTTAGGGTATATTTTCGAGATTAGCACGTTTAAATAAATTCTGTCTAGGAGGTTGGAACTTAAGCGGGACTGCTTGTGACCCCTCCAATCTTTCCTGGGAATTGATTTTACCATAATCTTCTGAGAAATTATTCCTTAAATGGAAAAATAAATTTTTAAGTTTTCAAATAAAATGGTCAATTTTGATCCAAGTTTTAAATTGCAACTCAATTTCAAAATTTTTTTAAGTCTAGGTACTTAATTGAACTATTTTCAAAATTTGGTTGCTCTTTTTGTAAATACTAAAAATTAGATTTCTGTTCTTGTAATTATTTTCAAAAGGCATCTAGAATAAATGTTTTTAATTTAATTTAATAAATAAGATGATAATAATTAATATATAATTATATCTATCATAATATATATTAATTATTATCAACTTTGCATAGAATTAGGATTAGTTTAAATTTGACCATATTTTATTTAATAAGTATTTTATTTTTAATAAATTAATAGCAAATAATAATTTAATATGCAATATATTAATTATTAATTGTTGTTAAATCTATGTAGAATTAGAACTTGGAATATCTTAATTATTAATTTGTTCTAAGAATTCTAATTAAACTCCTACTCCTTTCACTATAAATTTCACCCACATTTGCCATTTTTTTTCACTCATCCCTCATTTAATCCTATCATCCAAAACCTACCAAGTACCAAATCACCTAGGGCCAAATTCTCTAGCCACAACATCGCCTAGCTCCACATATCACCCTCACACCTAGCAGCAGCCCTATTCGGCCAGCAGCTCACGCACGCACCCAACAACCTCCATGCACACTGTGTGCACCAGCAGCCTGCTCCTTGGTGCTGCACCTGTCACACGTCCAACTCTAGTAGCTCGTCAGGTCGGCTCGATGCACCTATTTGCTACCCACTTCCCCGCATTCACGTGACACATGTATGCCCTACTGCTCGCACAAGGATCCACCCAGCAGTGCCGCCTGCTGCCTGCGCATCTGCTCGCACCAACACCCTTGCCTATTGCACCACATCATCAAGACACCCTACAACCATCCCTAAGCCAACCCCTTTTGCTATATATTTATTTGCTATGAGTTCTTAATTTTTAAAAAAAGGTGGTAAGACAAATTTTTCTCCTAAATTTTTATTTTATTTAATTATTTAATTTTTCAATTTATTGAATTATTAATATTTTATACTAATTAAATTTTTGAGAAAATATTTGTTTCCATCTTATGTTCACGTTAATCGTGCCTCACAAGAGAACTCGTGCCTCTTCCCAAATTGACGAATCACAAAATAAATTCCACTGTGCTTAAGCCAAAGCAAGATACGAAAGCATTTTCAAGAATCAACAGATGCACCCAGAAAAAGGCTTTACGCTGAAAGAAAGCAACTATATTGATTTCATGGCGCGCATTCGACAAATTGCTGAAGCTCTCAATTGGGAGTTATTTTGTGAGAAAAGGCCTAGTGCAAATGATGAGTTAGTTTAAGAATTTTTACACGAATTTGACCTCAAGCGAATTGATGAAAATTTCTGTTCGCGAAATCAAGGTACCAATAACCTCAAACGCTAGTAACAAAATCTTTGAATTACCTGATTTCGAAGATGAAAAATATTCTTCCTTGATGAGAAATATTGAGTCAGAAAATCTGCAAGAAATTCTTGAGGAACTTATAATTCCAAGTTCTAAGTGGACTGTGTCAAAGCAAGGAATTCACACTTGTTGTAGAGAATATTTGACACCACTAGTGAAGGTATGGTTCTATTTCATTCGATTCAGCCTTTTGCCCATTTCACATGGGACTACAATTTCATTAGAGCAAATGGTCTTACTATACTCTATTTTAACTGGAAAGACCATTGATGTGGGAAAAATCATCCAGAGAGAAATGCGAAATTGTGCCGCTAGACGTTCTGGCCCAGCTTACTTTTCCTTTACGATAATAATTTTGTGCTTGAAAGCTAAAATTCTTGCAAATGTAAAAAAGATAGGTTATAGCCAGGGCACAATCATACATTGGGACCTCTACCGAATAGCTGGAGACTCTATTCTACAGTAACAAGTTGAAGAGAGCGACGATCCTGAAGAAGAAGAAGAAGATCCCACAGAGATCAAACCAATGCAGTCAGCTGAAATCCTAGATAAGGCAGAACCAATGGAACCAGTAACCGAACCTAATGTCGTTACTTCAATCTTCAAGACTCAATTGCCATGCCCAGAGCTTCAAGATAAGCTATCAAAATTGATGGACATCATGCAACATTTGCAGTGGTAGCAACAAGCTTACTGGAGATATTCAAAAATACGAGATGACTCAATGAGAAGCACTCTTACGAAAATATACAATAACCCATTTATATTTGTGTCTGAGTTTGTAGATTTCATATTTGAACCATGGAGTCCACTATCGAAGAGGGAGCGAAGTGATTCATGCAAAAATAAAGACGATGGAGCAAAAGGTAAGTTGAATTCAGAGGGATTTGCAAATAAATAAAAACGGTGGATCTTGACTCTATTTTATTTTCTTTCTTAGGTTATTTAATAGGATTAGGTTTTATTAGAAATTTTTATTTTCACATAATAAAACAAGAGGTTAAAATCATAAATAAAAATGAACAAGTTGCGAAGTACAAAGTACAAAGTGTGGTAATAGATATATACATGTCTAGGATTGGATCTAGAGAGAGCTTGGTACTTAAGCAGTCAAATTAATTCACCTCCTCTTTTTTAGAATCCTATTTGGTATATAGTATCTATTCACTTTTAACAATGAGAACATTGTTCATCTTAAGTAGGGGGATTGAAAAATTGAAATTGTTTCCACTCAAAATAAAATTTTCTTTCAATTATGATTAGGTTATATTTTGTTCAAAAATTTGAAATTTTGTTAAATATGCTAAACTTCAGTATAAATAAAGATCGATTATTTCAATAATTGTTATGTTAACTGAAATATGACATAATGTATTTTTAATAAAGCATGCAAATCATACCATAAAATTTTTAGTTCCTTAGGAAAGTTAGGCATACATGAAAGTTTAAGTCTCTAGAATTGACTTAGTAGTTTCTTGAGGCGAAATCCTAGGAAGCATGGAATGTTGAAAACGATTTAGGCAACTTTTGTTTGGACCGTTTGAGACTTTCAAGCCTACCTTGATGAATTTTTATCCTTTGAAACCCAACTTTAAGACTATATGACCTAATTTTATTTGAACCTTTGCAATATTTAGCCATCACTTTTCTCTCAATTATCTTTAAATTGTCCCAAACACTAGACTTGGTTCTATTCAATAATATTCTTTGAAAAAAGTTTGGGGGAGTTGAAAAGAAGTATCAAATGCTCAAAAAATTGTAATACATACAGCAAAATGCTCGTGAAATTAAAAAAGAAAGAAAGAAAAAAAAAACAGAGCATATGTACTCGAAAGAAATAAATGTATAAAAGAGCATGTGAAAGCGAAATAAATTGGTGTATTGAAGGTAATTATTTTGAAGGTCCGATTCAAGCTGAGTCTAGAATTTTTAGCCTAAATTTATCTATCTTTTACCTACCCCTAGCTTAGCCACGTTACAACCTATTTAAAAGACCTATTGATTCAAGTTTCTATGCTACCTACATTAATGGAGAGAAATTGCTATGTTCAATATATGAAGGCATAAATTAAACTTAATGATTGCAGCTTAATCTTAAACAAGGGAATAAAATCAAAGTGGTAGGGATTTGCATGTTTTTATTGAGAAAGCATTTAGTCTATTTTTTCTATCATAATAGTTGTTGAGATTAATTTGAATGCTATGTATACTTAAGTAGCATAATTATCAAATTTATTGTTTTTGAGCATAAGTATACTAAAATCATAATTTTGGGATTAATGTTGTTCTGAAGAAATTTTTCAAAGGTGTTTTTTGAGAAATTCTTTTCAAATTTGTGTATTACTCAGGACAAGCAATGAATTAAGTTTGGGGGTGTAGAAACACGAAAATATACACATTTTTTCATGCCATTTTTAACTCAAATTCATGCAGTTTCGATAAAATTCTTGTTGAAAAATATATAATTATTATAAAATAATTAAATTACACTCAAATTATGAACACGTTGAATTTTAATTAATTTTATATCAAATTTTGGTTAATTTTGATTATTTTCGACATAATTGGGCAAAGGGCGAAAAATGGCTCGGCAGACATTGCTAAAAGTGCAAAACTGAGAAGCAATTTTGAAGCATCAAGCTGACTTAATTTTTCAGCCTAAGACGGTCCAAATTATGTGTATTAATTCATAATATAATTAATTTTAATTTTAATCCAATTTAATTTGGGATAAATAAATTATTGTTAATTAATTATGAAAAAGGGCCCAGTTGATCTGAACCGAGAAAATCGATCTAACCGAGCATTAGGCAGCCCAAAACCATCCCACATGCTGACCCAATCAGCTTGCTTGGCTGATTATTTGGCTTGCAAAATGTCCCTTGAAGACTCCTTCAAATTGCATTCAAACTATTTATACTTTTCTAGATTTGCCTCTACCTTAAAATAGCATGTTTGAAATCTTCAAACATGCCACGTGTGGTCGGCCATGGGGGGAGTCTTTGGTTGCTGATTTTGGCTATTTTAGCAGCCTTTTCAACCTATAAATACCCTCTTGGCTGCTCACTTCAAACACATCTCAACCCTTCTCATCTCTTCACTTCTCTCTCATTTTTCTCTCTTAATTCCCTTCCATTATTCTTCATTTTCTTCCCCTATTCCCTTGTCGATTTCACCTCCTGAAAAAGATTCAATCAACCACCATTTCGAGCAGCATTCAAGTGTTTGCAGAAGTCATGGTTTGACAAGAACAAGAAGAGAAGGAGGAGTAGAGAAAACTATTCAAGCTACGGAGAAAACACCGGATTTGATTCTTGTTCCCTATCCTTTTATTTTTGTTGTTGCTATGATAAACATGTCTATGAATATTTGAGATGTTGAATTGTTTAATTTAATTTATATGGCTTGAATTTAATTCGTGTTAGGTTGATTGCATTTCGTCTACTTGAGTTATTAAAATTGTGTTTGTGTGGTTATAGGCCCCAGTAAGATGTTTGATTAAGTAAAACCATGACTAAGTTATTCTTGCATTACAATTGTAAGGTAACCAATGAATTAATTATTTAAATGGATTGAAATTGTAATTAATTGACACAATACTTAATCGGTGCATGTTTGATCATATAAGGTAACTGAGGGTTAAATTAGAAACAATATCTAGCGACACATTAGCCCTGCATAACTTGCAAGATTATTGTGATTAAACTGTTTCAAGGTAGAAATACATTATGACCTCACGTAATGTTTTATGTGCTTATGAGATTGAATTAATTGTTTAACTTGGCATAGAGATATGTACAAGAGATTTTTTTTTCATTTCATAAGTATGTATGTGCATTAACACATTTGTTTATTATAATTTGTTTAATTGTTTGAGTTGACATAGAGATATAGTCAAGAGATAAATGGAGTTTGGTAGGTAAGTATGTTCATAAGTTAGCAAATTATCGAGTTGCCGTGAATTTATTCGTAACAACATGAACATAAGTTTAATAATTCTAAGTTAAGAAATGAAATTTATCTAACACAATTATGTCATATTGATTAAAATCATCTTTTGAAATCATGCATTGGAACTTTTATTTTATTTTTATTTATTTTACTTTGTAAAAATCCTAGTTTTTAATCACTTCTTCAAATTAAAATATTTTTCTTCACCAAAGTGTTTTTAAAATTGCATTCATAAATAATTCTTTTCACAGTTCCTGTGGGTACGATAACTCGACATGTACTTGTCACTTTATTACTTGTTGCGATTGTTTACACTTGCACATTTCCGTCCTTCTAGTATGAATGGATTATGATATATTTAAATTATTGAATTGTAACACCCCAAACCCGGCCCAGATGTTATGGTCGAATCTGGCATGTTACATTGAAGTGTTTCAGCCAAAACCATGTTTTCATTGAAAACCCTTCTTAAATAAAAGAAACCTTAATTAACTTTAAAAAAAAACACACCTTTCAGCTGCAAAAGTCTGGTTTAAAACATTTGATTTAAGAAAACTTATCATTTAAAGATTTAGTTACGGAATCGTACATACTATAATTTAGGAACCCATGTTCAACTTCTCGTATTTACAATAAATGTAATAATAATAATTCAAATAATAATAACATAATGAAACCTTGTTACAATCTGGTCTGAAACATACTTAATAAAATAAAAACTTATATGCTTGAAAAAAACAAGTCCAAATTATCTTGCTAGCTGGCCACCTAAAGTCCCTCCAAACATCGAACCTTCTACTGAGCATCACCTGAAATTAAAATAAAAGAGGGGGTGAGTTTTCGCAAACTCAGTGTGTACAACCCTCGATGAAAATAAGCATTAAAAAAAACACCATTCATCAAACATGCAATGCAATCCCATCCAAATTATCCATCCGCTACACACCAGCTCCGTCCCCTGTCACACCATGTGGGGATATAAATATCGACCCACCCAACCGACACACCAATGGTAGCCCAGTTGCGGAACTACCTTCATTTACATATTGGGCTTTAAAAGCCGTCGTTGGACCCACAATTGTCAAGCAACCATGCGATCCTCATATACTTCCTCCGTTCCATAATTCCCAACCCATATGCAACCTAAGCAGAATATCATATGTATGCATGTCACATCCACAAAACTTACATTCAACACCTAGGGGTATTTTGGTCATTTTTGCCCTTAGGGGCATTTCAGTAATTTTTCCTTAATTACGGTTTTCACTTACCTTTGCCCGTTAACAAGTCCCGTGTGCTAAGATGAACGAATACTATGCACCAGGTAGGATTCTAGAGAAGAGGAGGTGAGATATTAAGACTGCTTAAGTACCAAGCTCTCCCTAGATCTAATCCTAGACACACATATACCCGTTGCCACACCTTAACCCTATGACTTATCCATGGTCTCAATAATTTAATTAAGTTTTATGTAGTCATCATATATTAGACTCAAAACCCCTTACAGAGCCCTGACAAATTCACATACCTGTATCTGGCCCATTAAACCCAATCATATTCATATGGCCTATTAGGCCCAAATCACCTGTATATGGCCCATTAGGCCCAAATCACATTTATATGGCCCATTAGACCCAATCACATTCATATTCAGGCTCACATAAAAATTCTTATCACATAGCATCAATATTCAGTTTTTGCCTATTATGGGCCCAACAGCCTATCGGGCCCATTTATCCCATTCCGGCCCATATGGCCAAACCACAACCAAAGTCCATGGAATTGCTCGTGGGCCTTAGGCAACCTATCGATTTCCTCCTCAGGAGTGTTCGCGCACTCGCAAGACTACCGTAGCCAAGCTTTCGGCTTTTTGGCATTTCGGCTTTTTGACATTTCGGCTTTTCAGCTTTTGTCGATCTACTTGTGTGTGCAGTGTATGTACACACCTGGTAAGCAAGCATGCTGCGATTCCTTTAGTCACAACCTACAAACAATATCACCCTTCCATTAATCGCATGCTTAATACATATCCTTACTAAAACCGAGACCTCACCTTAACCATACCTTGCGTGATAAGTATAACAACCCCTTCTTTAATCACTAACCACAATCAACTATTAGATTTGCACCAATCTTAACTATTAAATCTAGAATAATAGGTGACTCGTATCCAACACAAGTCCCCTTACCTTAACTATGAACATTCGGCCACCTTAGCCAATGGGAGAGGAATACTTACCAAAACCGCAACACCTAAAGAGCAATTCGGCAATGAGCTAAGATCCAAGATCCGATACTAATTCCCTACAATAGTTGATTAGAAAGAGTGAGGGACAATAATCGATACTTAGCAAGGAAAATCGATTGGAAGAGCAACACTAGATTTGGTCAAAGATTATTCGACCCATGGGAGATTCGACTTTTTGGGTTTCAAACTTAGTATGGTGAATAAGGTTTATTTGGCACAGATTAAAGAAGAAGAGTAGAAGAAGAAATCAGATAAGTGAAACAACAACAAAAAAAATTGTATAGAGAAGAATAGAAATCGACAGAAAGAAAAGAAAGAAAACAAAAGGGTTTTCAGCTTTTGGAGAAAGGGGTTTCTGGCAACAAGGTGAAGAAGAATTTCGGCAGTAGCCTGGCAAACTCCCACTCGGCACCTATTTATAGCCCTATAGCCGAATTCCTCAAGCCCAAGATTCCAATTCAACTCCAACACTTCCCCCTTCTCATCTCCTCGTTTTTCTCCCTGATAACCCCTTGATCCTTTCCTCAGATTTCTCTCCTGAACACTTCCCTTGGAGTCCATTTTCACTCCACTTCCAACCTTATAGAAGGCCAAAATTAGACTTCTAAAAATTACTAAGCTAGGATTCGAACCTTGGATCTCCTTGCTAGCTGCTAACGCCACCTCCCTACTCCCTAAGTGGCGTCAGTTATCCACTCCTCTACAAGGCTTTTTGATGCTAGTTTTCCCCTATTTTTTTTAAAAGCCCAACTACTTGCCAACCCTAATTCTTTTAATAATTAAACCATAATTTCTTCTACCCTTAGATTCGAACTCAAACCTTGACCAAGACCTACCATCTCGTAATTAACACTTAACCGGAATTGCTAAGCGCAAAAAGAAAAATTCAAGATTTCAAGATTTTTGGGTTTCGAGATTTTTAGGGCATTACATGAATGATGTGAAGTTTAAATGTTTTCAATTGTTTGGTAATGCTATGTAACCCTAATTTGGCGACGGGGACGGGTTAGGGGTGCTACATTTAATGGTACCAAAGATACTATTTAGTCGATTCTCTGACTGAGCGTAGCATGTATGGAGTCTAGAAATACATGCTATTATATAACCAAGATAGTGTGATGCCTTATGACTCTAATGGGATTTGTTTCACTTGTAGACAGAGATGTTTTCCAACTGAGCTAATTCTGATAATGCTAAAAGCGATACTTAAGTATCTAATTAAAAATTTTCTAATTATGAGCAAAAACTCATAAAGGTTAGAGTAGAGGTTTATAATATTATATTGATAATGATCGTTATGTGCACTATATATATGACAACCAAATGTAATGGCTTTATGACCTATACCTCCTCATTCATAAAGTCTTATACAACGAAATATTTACAAGATTTATGATGATTAAGTCTACAAAAGAGGAGCTAAAGAGTTCAGCAGTTGAGTGAGTTATAATGTGGGCAGAGTCGAGAGTTGGTTGGCAAATACAAAGAGTTCTAGATAAAATAATAGATATTCTTGAAGACTATCTAAGATGTGAAATGTCACTATTTAAAGAAGAAGTTATTCACTGGTAATCGACTTTATCAAGTATGGTATCTAAAGAACGGGTTAACCAGGATTTCTTCTGAATTGATTACTTTAGTGGAATAGAATAATGTTAGATCACAAATGATTTTAGTGAACAATGGAGTAATGTTTGAAATGTATATATATCTGAATGCAATCATTATGGCCAAGTGTCTTACAATCATCTTATCTAGATATTCTATGTATTCTTTTATCTTTACTGGCATATGTGGTTGTTTTATCTCCAGATGTGGTTCTTATTATGTGGGGATGTTGGATAGTCATGATGGTAAGTAAAGGTACTATTGGTCTAATTGATTTATGATTGGCATTGCCCTATTTTTTGCATTCTATTCAATCATATTTTAGTAGAAGATTCGATGACAAAACTCATGTGTTGTTATTTTATGCTTTCTACTGGTTGTTGCTTTGTTTCATGTATATGAGATTATGTTGTTTATGTCACAGTTGGTTTCAGTGTGCCTGAGCGATATTCTTCTTCTTGATTTTCTTTGGGGTATCATCAATTTCTTTAGAAATCACTATGTTTTTATTATGTCGCATGATCTTCAAAAGAAATAGTTTGGATGTAGATGAGTATGTCTAGAATGTAACACCCCTAACTCGTATTTGTAGCCAGAATAGGGTTATAGAGAATTATCGAATACCCGTAACATAAAAACATTCATTTCCAAACATTTCACTTTTCATATCATAGTCCATTCAAACACATGCATATTGTCCCTTATTTGAACCCTCGAGGCCTTAGAAACACATTAAAAATGATGCGGGACTAAATCAGAAACATTTAGAACTTTATGGAAAAAGATAGAAAATTTCACACTGCAAGGGTCACACGACCGTATGGCAAGGCCGTGTGACTGACACGGCTGAGACACATGCCCATGTCTCAGGCCATGTAACATTCGAAATAGGGACACATAGTTGTGTCCCAGTCCGTGTCCATGCCCGTGTAACTCACTAACTTGGGTCACACAACCAAGCCATACGCTCGTGTGCTAGGCAGTGTAACTTTTGATATGCATTCTTTAAAACCTATATGGGACACACGACTGTGTCACATGGTCGTGTGTCACACACTACTAAGACACACGCCCATGTCTTAGGCCGTGTGGAAAAGAAAATGGTCAAAATCAAGCCATTTCTTTCATCCATTCAAACATGAACCTACAAGTAACATGCACATGGTAATAAGACCTTAAAACATGCCCTAATCATGCATGAAATGACCAAATATCTATACCAAATCTCCATACCACCAATATACCAAAAGGTACCTCAGACACAATTCATCATACCAATCTAAACATGTGCATTTTTAACCAATCATCAACCATTCACACTTAACCTATTTCCATACTAAACTTACCATATTTGACAACATTTATACCATTACAAATAGCTCATATCTACCCCGAGGTATAACTCAACTTGGCCATATTATCATCATACCAACACATACCAAATTTGGTTATTCCAAATATGATCAACCTAGCCATAAAAACATCAACCATCAAGACATCCAAATACCATAAGGTCTACAAATTCAAAGCAACATTACATGCCATAAACATTACTAAACATTAGGCATATGTAACAACCTATTTTTCAGTGAAATCAAAACACTAGTTTCGAGACCACAAATTCGTCCCGAAAATAAAGTTTATTTTTATTTTATTATATGGTCTGTATTATGATAGACATGTCATGTGAAAACTTTGATACGAAAATTTTATCGATTAAGTGTTTAATTACGAGAAGGACTAAATCGCATAAAATGCGAAAGTTGAATTCTAGTAGCTATAAGGATTAAATAACTATGGAGTTCAAAACTAGACGTCCTTATATGGTAATTAGACCATTAAAGAAAAGTATGTAGATTTTTGGTGACTCGTCCATGGAAAAAGTAGAAAAGAATAGAGACTAAATTGGAAATCACAAAAATTAAAAGATAATTAATTAAAAAGAAATTATCACCTTATTTTCATGTCTTCTTCCCCAAAATTTCTATGGAAACCCTAGGAGAGAGGAAGAAAACTTTCCAAGATTAAAAAGGTATGAAATGAAGTCCCGTTTGTAGTAATTTTTTATATTTTTAGAATCGAGATAGTTTAATTTATCTGTTGGAGGGATTAATTTGAAAAGTTATCAAGGTATGAAATTTGGGTCATGGATGAATATGCTGAAAATTATAAATTTATGGTAGAAAATGAAAGGTTGTTGATAGATAAACAACTTTTACAAAGTGATTTTTGATGAAAACATGGTTTAGGGACTAAAATGTAAAATTGTGAAATTGAAGAAAAATGCTGAATTTTTATGAATAAATGTGCTGTAAATTTTGTAATGGGATTTTGGTTAGGCTTGGAATAGGGAGTAAATTGCACAATTTTCATTTTCCGAGCCTAGGGATGAAATTGGAATTTATGGAAAAAGTTAGGGGCAAAATGGTAATTTTGCTTAGGACGTAAATTGAGTCCAAATGAGTATGAAATACGAGAAATTTATGATTAAATCTATATAGATCTGAACAACTCACATTCGAGGTTAGATCGAGGAAAAGAAAAGGTTTCGGATTAGTAGATTACTTACGCGAACAAGTGTCGAGGTAAGTTCGTGTAACTTAATCGAACATGTAATTATGTTAAATTAAATGTTGTGATTGTATGAAATGAGATTATCATTTATGTGATTTATTTGGATGTTGCAATAAGAGAAATTAATACATTCTTGAAAATGGTGAAAAAGAGGTATGTCCCGATTGAATATTGAATTCCGATGAATATATGTGCTTTCCCAAAATGAGTGAGGCCTTGCATTTGTTGCAAATGGGATTTAGCGCAGACGAGTAATCCTATTGACCTCATTATAGAAAGGATTTAGCCTAGACAAGTAATCCTGATATAATACCTCTCGAGTATACATTATGATTAGGGTTTAGCTTGGACTGGTAATCCTAATTGAGCTCCTCTGTAACACACTTAACCCGTATCTGTCGCCAGAACAAGGTTTCAAAGCATTACCAAAATATTCAGAAACATTTACAAATAACTTGTATGAATTACTACTCATTTATTGAGATCATTCATAATGTCCCTTGATTGGGCCCTCGAGGCCCAATACGAGTATTAGAATCGAGTCGAGACTTAATCGAGACCTCTAAGAATTTTTTGCGACTTTTCAAAATTTTTCCAAGGTGTAGGGCTCACACGCCAGTATGGTCCAAGGGACATGCTCGTGTTGGAGGCCGTGTTCGACCCTGTGTAACTCTCTGACTTGCACACACGACCATGCAACACGCACGTGTACTAGGCCGTGTCGTTATTTAATTCAATTTAAAATTAGGTGCAGGTTTCACACGGCCAAGACACACGACCGTTTTCTAGTCTGTGTGGCACACACCTCCGTGTCTCTGCCCGTGTGCTCAATTCTGAGCATTCTGTTTGTCAAAATTAAGGTATAGGGGACACACGGCCTAACCACATGCCCATGTTACCAGGCCGTGTGTCACACACGGTCAAGACCCATGATCGTTTGTCTACTCATGAGGACAAAATGAAGCCATTTCTAGCTTCATTTCTCACCCAAAATTTCACCCAAGACTTGCACTTGAAAGACACATGCAATACCAACCAATTCAAGCATTCAAATTGGGCAATTTCATCATTCATCATGGCATACCATTACATACATATGTGTTTGTAAACTTACCTTGGTTTAACTTAGGCAATAATAACATTTGATCACATATTCTAAACATAACACATGTGTATATATGTATATATATGTATACCATAATAATCTACTTAGTCATGCCAAAATTAACCATTACTTGCCATTCCAATGGCTAGGTTACAAAATAACATTTCAAGCCATTATTGGCCAAGTTATCCTATACATGCCATTATACCAAAATGCTTTTACTAAGTATACCCAAAATGAATAGTTGATAGTGTGACGATGCTCTAATGATCTCTAACCCTCACGAGCTTCCTAGCATTATAAAATAAGAGAAAATAAAATGGAGTAAGCATTACATGCTTAGTAAGTTCGTATAACGGAAACTAAACTTAACAATCTTGCTTATTAAATCTAGGCATACAATGTTATGTTTCCATCCATTTGGCTAAATTGCCTAATCACACATATTCAATCAAGCATGTTAGTCACCAAAATCTTCATCTAAATCAAGTAACATAGATGAGCTCATGGTGCAATACTCCTTCAAGACATTATCAATTCATCTCAAAGTTCTCATGCCATGTCAAGAGTTATATGTCCATTGAATCATTGAATTCCGATGGATGCTCAAGTAGTACACTCAAAGTGTATGATTAAATAATTCATTAATTCCTTATTCAAAGGTACCCTTTAGGGCACTTAACCAAGAAACACTATCTCAAGCCACTTATCGTATAATAGGATTACCAATCCAGGCTAAATCCTTAATATAATGTATGCTTAGAGGAGCTCGATTAAGATTACCAGTCCAGGCTAAACCCTAATCATAACATATGTTTGAGAGGTATTATATCGGGATTACCCGTCCAGACTAAATCCTTTCTATAGCAAGGTTAATGAGATTTCTCGTTCGAGCTAAATCCCATCCGCAACATATGCAGGACCTTATTAGTTTCGGGAAAGCGCATATAATTATCGGAATTCACATTCAATCGGGACTTAACCCTTCATCAGCATTTCAAACATGTATCAAGTTTCCATCATAGCATACTAGTAAAGCACATCAACATAAATCACATTACATACAAACACAACATTCAATTAACATAATTACATGCTCGATTAAGTTACACGAACTTACCTCGACACTTGTTCGCATATAAAGTCTACTAATCCGAAACCTTTTTCTTTCCTCAATCTAACCTCGAATTAGTGTTTTTTGGATCTATATAAATGAATTTAACCATTAATTTCACACATTTCATATTCAAATGGACTCCATTTATGTCCTAGGTAAAATTACCATTTTGCCCTTAACTTTTCCATAAATTTCGATTTTGTCCCTAGGCCTGAAAAATGAAACTTGTGCAAATTACTCCCTATTCCAAGCCTAACCAAAGCCCCATTACAAATTTTCCAGCAAATGTATTCATAAAATTTTAGAATTTGTCATCAAATTTTACAAGTTTACATTTTAGTCCCTAAATCATGTTTTCATCAAAAATCACCTTGAAAAAGTTGTTTATCTATCAATATTATTTCATTTTCTACCATAAATTTCTAAGTTTCAGCATATCCATCCATGACCCATTTTCATACCTTGATAACTTTTCAAATTAATCCCTCAAATAGAGAGATTAAGCTATCCCGGTTTTAAAAACACCAAAATTACTAAAAACGGGACAAGAGAACTTACCGAATTGGGCCTTGAAAGTTTTTTTTCTCTCTACTAGGGTTTCCATGTGTTTTCAGTTCAAGATGACATAAAATAAGATGATTTCTTTTATCATCTTTTTAATTAAATAAGTATTTTGCTATTTTTAACTTAGTCCTTGCCCTTTTTCTTTATTTCCATGGATGAGTCATCAAGAAAAATCTACATACTTTTTTAATGGTCTAATTACCATATAAGGACCTCAATTTTTGAATTCCATAGCTATTTAATCCATATAGCTACTAGAATTCAACTTTTACATTTTATGCGATTTAGTCCTTCTCGTAATTAAACACTAAATCGATAAAATTTTTGTATCAACAATTTCACACGACATGCCTATTACATTATGGACCATATAATTCAACAAAAATAAACCTTATTTTTGGGTCGGATTTGTGGCCTCGAAACCACTGTTCTGATTTCACTAAAAATGGGTTGTTATATCCTCTGACCATACGTTATATATAAAGGATTTAGACTGGACTAGTAATCTTGTTATATGATATGTGGCTCGAGAGTGTGTTTTCTGGGTAAGTTCCCTAATGGGTACTCTTGAAAAAGAATTGACGGGTTATTGAATCCTACACTTCAAGTGTACCACTTGAGTATCCATCGGAATTTCAATGATTCAATGGGCACAAAACTTCTTGGCATTATAAGAGAATTATGGAATGAAATGAATGATGTCTTGAAGGAAAATAGTATGAAGAGCTCATCTATGTTTACTTGATTTTTATGAAGATTTTGGTGACTAACATGTTTGATTGAATGGACGTGTTTAAACAATTTTGCTAATGGATGGAAAACATGATATTGTATGCTTAGATTTAATAAATGGGATTGGTAAGTTTAGTTTCCGTTATACGAACTTACTAAGCATGTAATGCTTCATTTTATTTTCCCTGTTTTATAGTGCTCGGAAGCTTGCAAAGGTTAGAGATCAGTGGAGCATTATCACACTATCAACTAGCTTTTTTTGGGTATACATAGAAAATCATTTTGGTATAATGTCATGTATAGGACAACTTGACCATTAGTGGCTTGAAAATGATGTTTGTAATCTAGCCATTGGAATGGCTAGTGATGGTTGTTTTGATATACTTGTAATGTCATGTTATGGTAGCTAAATATATGTTAAGTAGTTTATCAAATTATGTCTAACATATGGAATATACCAAGGTAAGATTATAAACATGTATGCTGGCAATGTTTTGTCTTGTTGAATAATGGAATTTGCTTAATTTGAATGCTTGAATTTGCTGGTATTGGATGTGAGTTTTAAGTACAGGTCTTAGGTGTGATTTTGGGTAAGAAATGAAGCTAGAAATGGCGTCATTTTGTCTACACGGGCAAACATACAGGCGTGTGTCTAGACACACTATCTAGCATATGGGCGTGTGGTTAGGCTGTGTGTCTCTTGCACCTTAGTTTTGAGAAACAGAATGCTTAGAATTGAGCACACTGGTAGAGACACGGGCATGTGTCTCAGCCGTGTGTGCTACACGGCCTGGAATACGGGCGTGTGTCTTGACCATATGAAACATGTACCTAATTTTGAAATGATGTAATTGACCACACAGCCTAGCACACGGGCGTGTACCATGGTCATGTGCACAAGTCAGAGAGTTATATGGGGTCAAACATGACTTGTAGCATGGGCGTGTCCCTTGGACCACACAGGCGTGAGAGCCTTGCACCTTGGAATTTTTTTGCAATTTCATGAAAAATTCTTAGAGTTTTCGATTAAGTCCCAACTTGATTCTAATGCTCGTATTGGGCCTCGAGGGTCCATTTAAGGGACGTGTTGAAAAATCTCGAATAATGAATAGTAATTTATGTGAATTATCTAAAAAATGTTTGAAAGTTTTAGTAATGCTCAGTAACCCTATTTTGATGACAAATACGAATTAAGGGGTGTTACATTTAGTGGTATCAGAGCTACGGTTTAGCCGATTCTCAGATTTAACGTAGCAAACACGAGTTTAGCTATACAAGACATTATATAAACTATGATAGTGTGATGACTACTTATCATTTTAAATGTGTTTTTTATATAGTAATGTCATCCAACCGAGCTAGAGCTGAATTTGAGAAAGCTAAGAGCAATGCTTCAGCTTTAGTTCAAAGAGTTGCTTCTGCGTTTGGTAATGAAAGGACCGTGTCTGAGGGCTGAAGTGAGGAGGCAAAACAAGCCTTCTTTCAAATGATGAACGAATGGCTTACACAGTATTTGCGAACAAACCCCGTTATACAATAACCTCCCCCACCTGCTCCACCACCGATTCTTGAGGTATCATAGGGTGCTAAACCTACTAGAACAGGTAAGCCTCTAGTAGATAAAATTCGTAAGCATGGGGCGGAAGAGTTTAGAGCTACCACAGATGATGATCTGGAAATGGCTGAGTTTTGGCTAGAAAATACTATCTGGGTTTTAGATGAATTATCTTGTACGCTTGCCAAGTGTCTAGAATATGCAGTATCTCTGCTGAAAGATATAGCTTATCATTGGTGGAATATCATAACTTCAGTGGTACCGAGAGAAAATGTTACATGGGAATTCTTCTAGGCTGAATTTAGAAAGAAATATGTTAGAGATTCATGGATCGAAAAAAGAAAGAATTTTTAGAACTCAAGTAGGAAAATATGATTGTGTTCGAGTATGAACAAAAATTTGTTCGGTTGAGCAAATATTCCAGAGAATGGGTTCTAACCAAGGTTGAGATGCGTAAATGCTTTAAAGAGGGTTTAAATGAAGATATCAAGTTATTGATTGGAATTCTTGAAATAAAGAAATTTGTGGTGTTAGCCGATTGAGCACATAAAGCTGAAGAATTGAGTAAAGAAAACAAACAAGCTGAAAGAGAGGCTCAGGTTTCTAGAAAAAGAACTATGAGTAAGTCACAGTCAATTGCTTCTAAGAAATTAAAGAATTATTATGATCGTGTTACCACTTCTACGGGATATTTTGGAAGAGAGCGAGGCTCTCAATGTTCTAACTTGAGGCCTTCATCTCCATCTATGATCAGTGTGGGTAGTGTTGGTAATCCCAAATTGAAATGTAAACATTGTAACAAATTTCATAATGGGGAATGTCGGTCTAGAAGTGGAGCTTGTTTTGGATGTGGTTCACTTGACCATTTTCTCAGGGATTGTCCCAAAAGAGTTGAAAAAGAAAGAGAACCAAATCCAAAGCCTAGTAATCCTATTTTGAGAGGCAAACCACCCTGTCACCCCGGCAATGTTAGTGGTAGTCGAGGTACTACCAGGGATATAGCAGTTAGACCTAAGGCACGAGCACATGCAAGAACATATGCTATTCAAGCTAGAGAAGATGCTTCTGCACCAGACGTCATTACTGGTACATTTTCTCTACTTGATACTGATATTACTGCATTGATTGATCCTAGTTCCACACATTCATACATATGCATGAACTTAGTAACTGCTAAAAATTTACTTGTTGAATTCACTGAATTTGTGGTTCAAGTTTCAAACCCCTGGACCAGAGTGTTTCAGTAGATATGGTTTGCAAAAACTGTCCATTGATGGTAAAAGATTATTGCTTTTTGGCTGACTTGATGTTATTGCCATTTGATGAATTTGATGTGATTTTAGGAATGGATTGGTTAACCTAATATGATGCAATGGTGAATTGTAAGTAGAAATATATTGTATTGAAATAGGAGAATGGTGAATTACTTCATGTTGAATATGATAAACTAGATGGATTACCTAATGTGATTTCATCAATATCGATACAAAAATATGTTCGAAAGGGTTATACTATTTACCTTGTATATGTGCTAGATGCTAAAGTATCTGAGTCAAAGATTCAGTCTGTTTCAGTTGTATGTGAATTTTCTGATGTATTCCCAGAAGAATTACCTGGTTTACCACTGGATAGAGAAGTGGAATTCTCTATAGATCTTGTTCCGGGTACAACAATGATATCCATAGCACCTTACAGAATGGCTTATACTGAATTGAAAGAGCTAAAAGTACAGTTGCAAGAATTGATTGGCAGAGGTTTTTCTCGACCTAGTTTTTCACCTTGGGGTGCGTCGGTTCTATTTGTAAAGAAGAAAGATGGATCGTTGAGGCTGTGCATTGATTACAGATAGCTCAACAAGGTTACGATAAAGAACAAGTATGCATTGCCTCATATTCATGACTTGTTTGACCAATTAAAATGTGCCACTGTATTTTCAAAGATTGATCTCCTTTCTGGTTATTATCAATTATAGGTAAAAGATTCAGATGTGCCAAAAGTAGCTTTTAGAACTAGGTATGGACACTATGAGTTTCTTGTGATGCCATTTGGCTTGGCAAATGCACCTACAGTGTTTATGGATCTGATGAATAGAATTTTTAGCTCGTATTTGGACAGGTTTATGGTGGTATTTATAGATGATATTTTGGTTTACAGGTTTATGGTGGTATTTATAGATGATATTTTGGTTTACTCTCGAGATGAAAATAAATATGCTGAGCATTTGAGAATAGTGTTGCAAACCCTGCGAAAGAAGCAATTGTATGTCAAATTCAGTAAATATGAATTTTGGCTATGGGAAGTTAGTTTTCTTGGGCATATAGTATCTGCTGAAGGTGTCAGGGTAGACCCGAATAAAATTTTAGCCATTGCTAATTGGAAGCCACCGAAGAATGTGTCTGAAGTCTGAAGTTTTCTGGGACTAGCTGGTTATTATCGGAGGTTTGTAAAAAGGTTTTCAATGATAGATTCTCTAATAACTCATTTACTATAGAAAGATGTAAAGTTTGAGTGGACTAATAAATCCCAGCAGAGTTTTGACAGATTAAAAGCTTTATTTATAGAAGCTCTAGTGTTAGTTCAGCCAAAATCGGGTAAGAAATTTATAGTTTACAGTGATGCATCGTTAAATGGTTTAGGCTGTGTTGTGATGCAAAAAGGTAAAGTAGTATCCTATGCTTCAAGACAGCTAAAACCACATGAAAGAAACTACTCAACGCATGATCTTGAATTGGCAGCCATAGTGTTTGCATTGAAAGTTTGGGTGCATTACTTGTTTGGTGAAAAATGTCATATATTCTGTAACACCCCTAACCCTTATCTGTCACCGGAATGGGGTTACGAGGCATTATCGAAAAAGACACAACTTTCATTCATTCATACAATCACTCATATCATAATCAAAGGCTTACATTTGTAATTTTAGTTTAACAATTCTGGAATTATTAATACATATGACATAAACAATTTTATCAAATTCGTATAACCGAACCAATATGTAAATCTTCATTTTCATTTCACATTAAACACATCACAAATTTGCATTTATATATATATAACATAACAAACACGTACCTAATGATATAAGATATAAAAGCCGAATTTAAACATGATAATAACACCTAAATTCGCAAGCTAATAACATGTATAACCATTATTTATTCAAACAATCTTTTAACCATTTTTAAACATAATTACCAAATCAAAACATACCAAATGTAAATGATAGCATAATGACCAAATTACAAATACAGAACCTATTCACTTGTTCATCTATTCGACTATCAAAATCAACCAATTTAGTCATACCAATTCCACTATTACTTTTAAGATAAACTAACCATATAATATCCGAATACATGTATCAACTTGTCACAGAAATATCAAACTACCAACATATATGTCATATGCATGCATGTCTAATGTATCTATCATTAACCGAATATGCATACTTATCATTTACCAGTTCTAAGCAAATTTTATATCAACAATAAGCCACTCCAAATAATCAAATTCATAATATAGCAAAGTCATTTCGTAGCTTATCAAAACATGTAATACATATAACATATTAATCCATTTTGAAATGTAATTGCTGAATACATCCATCCTTGATAACATGCATATCACACACATATTTTATATCATTTAGACATATATTATCTTTGGACATGATTAGCTAATTAACATTATTAATTAATTACATTTTTCTTACTCAAATGACCAACTTCACGAACAATCACGTATACATAACATAGCTTATAAAGACATATATATTATGGAAAAAACACATCCATCAACTAAATCATTACTCAAGCCAATTCATATAGCCAAGCATACCACGCACATAAACCATGAACATAATTTTCAAAATGAGCTAAATACAAGACCGATTACACATCATAACTAACATCATTATCAAGCCATTTCCAAAGCATATAACACCTATCACAAATACCATTCATTCATAGCATGTAGCATTATAATAAAAATGAACTTAAACCATAATCAAACATAACCGAATTCAAACATAGAAGTTAAGCCATTTTTGCATGGCTTAAATTATACATAAACCAAAATCTAACATTTCAAAATATAATCCAGCCTATACATGCCATAGATTTGAAAGTTCACTTATAAAAATACTGAAGATAGTCAGTGCTGTGATAGACTTTGTTGACGGTCCCCGAGCTCGTAACTTGAATCCAAAATCTATAAAACAGAGGTAAACAAGAACGCACGCAGTAAGCTATCTTAGCTTAGTAAGTCATAAGCAAATAATTTAACTCAATGACAACATCAGCTCAATTTAATCGTACTAATTTATATTATCATGATACCATTTATATTCAAGCTCACCATTTCATATATATAACTTATATTTTGATATACAAATTTTACCTTGGCCAAATGTACATGTAACTATTATCAAAGTAACCTTCAATTTCAAAACCATAGTACCATTATATAATCGAACATACATAACCACATACATTTATTCATGAATCCCTTCACAAATTTTCACATGACACAATAAAATGGCTGAATACACTTTCCATATGCACATATATTCACATTGGTAATTTATATAATATGCATCACATATCAAATGGCCAACTTACCTTATTTTCAAATTTGTAATCAACCAACTCATACTTGATCATTTTAGCTCGTTTACACCTTCGTTAACAACTTATCATTTCTCGTTGAACAATTCGGAATTGAATAGGATACTCAGATAAACACATATATCATACAATGCCAACGTCCCAGACGTGGTCTTACATGCTATCTCATATCGATGCCACTGTCCCAGACAGGGTCTTATACGAATCAAATACGATGACGATGTCCTAGACATGGTCTTACACGTAATCACATATCGATGCCAACGTCCCAGATGTGGTCTTACTTGAGAACACATATAGGAAATCCTATGTCATGAGATATGTATCCTAGCTATTCCTAAGGTTCGTACGGGACTTTCAGATGTCGTAACTCAGTCGAAACGAATTCATAAACATAGCTGCCAAGCTTGTACACATTCAAAAAACTCCTTATATATTCACAGATTTCATTTCAGCATATATAACTCATATTTAATTAAAATTAACAACGTCTATTTTCTTATAAACTTATCTCGAACGATGAAAAATAGAACAGGACGACTAGTCGACAACTTTAGTTTTCCCCCGATCCAAATCCGATATCTTTAATTCTTGATCTAAACATATTCAAATTAAAATAATTCAAACATATTTTCACTCAATTTAGTTCAAAAACACATAAATGGGAAAATTACTATTTCACCCCTTACATTTTACACATTTTATAATTTAGTCCAAATTGCAAAAAACACAAAACATGCAAAATTTGAGTATACAATGCTTAGGACAAATCTTCCTTGTGTTCATATAAGTCCATATATTTCATTTATTTTACATTTTAGCCCCTCAATTTATTATTTTTGCAATTTAGTCCTAATTACTCAAAATCATAAAAAATTCCAATACAAAACATTTTAATCTATCACATATCTTTTATTTTCCATCACCAAACAACAAAAATCACAAGCTTTCAACAATGGCATAACTCAAAATATTCATCAAAATAAAAAATTTAAGCATCGGCTTTGTAGATAACATAGCAACGATATCAAAAACGTAAAAATTATCAAAAATCGAGCTAAAACTCACCTTGAATCAAGCTTCAATAGTGCCGAACCCTAAGCTTTCTTTATTTCTTTTTCTTTTCTTTAGTTTCAGTCATGAGAAAATGAAGAACATGGCTTTTAATTATTTTATGTTTTATGATATATTAACATACTATGCATTTTACATAATTAACCTTTATAAATTAATTCAAAACCATTATAATCATGTCCTTAACCGTCCATGCTATAGCCATTTGGTCTAATTTCATTTTAAAACCTCCCTATTAAAAGAACAATAACAATTCAGCCCCTTTACAAATAACCATCAAGTTTTCATTTTATGCGATTAAGTCCTTTTTATTAAATCAGCACTCAAACAATAAAATTAAAGCACGAAAATTTCACAGACATAAATTCACACATAATAAACACAGAGAATAATTTTAAAATATTTTTCTGACTCGGATTTATGGTCCCAAAACCACTGTTTCAAATAGGGTCTAAATCTGGGTGTTACATATTCACTGATCATAAAAGTCTGAAATATTTGATGTCACAGAAAGATTTGAATTTGAGGCAGCGCAGGTGGCTTAAGTTATTGAAAGATTATGATCTGGTTATTGATTATCATCTGGGAAAAGCCAATGTGGTTGTTGATGCTCGGAGCATGAAATCCCTATTTTCCTTACGAGCTATGAATACTCGATTGCCATTATCTGATGATGGTTGAATCATAGCTGAGTTAAAAGCTAAACCAATGTTTTTGCAATAGATTTTTGAAGCTCAGAAAAATTATAGTAAGTTGCAAGCAAAATGAATACAAAGTAAATCAACTCCTGACTCAGAATTCCAGATCGGGGTTGATATTTGTTTGTTATTCAGAGGCAGAGTATGTGTACTGAAAGGTTTAGAACTAGTACAGAAGATTTCGAATGAAGCTAACAATGGTAACACTTCTATTCATCTTAGTAGTATTAAAATGTATAATGATCTGAAAAAGATGTACTGGTGTCCAGGAATGAAACGAGATATTTCTGAGTTTGTATCTAAGTGTTTGATATGTTAGCAAGTAAAAGCTGAACATCAATTGCCTTCTAGACTATTACAGTCTGTTACGATACCAGAATGGAAATGGGAAAGAATTACTATGGACTTTGTATCAGGGTTACCCTCATCTTTAAGGAAGAAAGATGTCATTTGGGTAATTTTTGATTGGTTGACAAAGTCTGCACACTTTATTCCAGTATGTATGGGTCATTCTTTGGATAGATTGGTTGAATTATATGTCTCTGAGATTATCAGATTGCATGGAGTGCTTGTCTCCATTATTTCTTATAGAAACCCTCGGTTTACATCTCGATTCTGGAGCAAATTGCAAGAAGCTCTGGGTACTCAGTTACAATTTAGTACTGTATTTCATCCCCAGACAGATGGTTAATCTGAACGAGTAATATAGATCTTGGAAGATATGCTTCGATGTTGTATACTTGAGTTTGAAAGTAACTGGGAAAAATATTTACCTTTAGTTAAATTTGCTTATAATAACAGTTATCAGTCTAGTATCAAAATGATATCGTATAAAGCTTTGTATGGTCACAAATGTAGAACTCAACTGTATTGGACAAAACTCAGTGAGAAAAAGCTACACGGAGTTGACTTAGTCTGTAAAACTGAGGGAAAAGTGAAAGTAATTCGAGACAGTTTGAAAGCAGCCTCTGATCGTCAAAAGTCTTATGCTCTCAACCAAAAAGAAATAGGATTTCAAGTTGGTGACAAAGTATTCTTAAAAGTATCGCCTTGGAAGAAAGTTCTCCGGTTTGGTTTTAAAGGAAAACTAAGTCCACGGTTCATTGGACCATATGAGATTACAGAAAGAATTGGACTGGTTGCATATAGGTTAGCTTTACCATCAGAACATAATCAGATTCATAATGTTTTTCATGTGTCTATGCTATGGTAGTATCGATCCGATCCTTCACATGTTATTTCTCCAACAGAGGTAGAGATTCAACCTGATATGACATATAGTGAAGAACCGATCAAAATCTTAGCTCGGGAAACAAAAGAGTTATGAAATAAAAATGTAGCTTTAGTAAAAGTTCTTTGGCAACGATATGTTATTGAAGAAGCTACCTGAGAACCGGAGGATTCTATGAGGAAGCAATATCTGAATCTTTTCACTGGTAAGATTTTCGAGGACGAAAATCCTTAAGGGGGGATAGTTGTAACAACCCATTTTTCAATGAAATCAGAATAGTGGTTTCGGGACCACAAATTCGACCTGAAAATAAAGTTTATTTTTATTTTATTATATGGTACATATTATGATAGACATGTCTTGTGAAAATTGTAATACGAAAATTTTATTGATTAAGAGTTTAATTACGAGAAGGACTAAATCGCATAAAATGCAAAAGTTGAATTCTAGTAGCTATAAGGATTAAGTAACTATGGAATTCAAAACTAGAGTTCCTTATATGGTAATTATAACATTAAAGAAAAGTATGCAGATTTTTGGTGACTCATCCATGGAAAAATTAGAAAAGAGTAGGGACTAAATTGGAAATCACAAAAATTTAAAAATGATAATTAATTAAAAAGAAATTATCATCTTATTTTCATGTCTTCTTCCAAAAATTTTATGGAAACCCTAGGAGAGAGGAAAAAAACTTTCCAAGCTTCAAAAGGTATGAAATCAAGTCTCGTTTTTAGTAATTTTTATATTTTTGGAATCAGGATAGTCTAATCTATCTATTTAGGGGATTAATTTGAAAAGTTATCAAGGTATGATATCTGGGTAATGGATGAATATGCTAAAAATTAGAAATTTTTGGTAGAAAATGAAAGGTTTTTGATAGATAAACAACTTTTACAAAATGATTTTTAATGAAAACATGATTTAGGGACTAAAATGTAAAATTATGAAATTGAAGAAAAATGTTGAATTTTTATGAATACATGTGCTATAAATTTGGTAATGGGATTTTGGTTAGGCTTGGAATAGGGAGTAAATTGCAAAAGTTTCATTTTCCGAGCCTGGGAACGAAATTAGAATTTATGGAAAAATTAGGGGCAAAATGGTAATTTTGCCTAAGACGTAAATTGAGACCAAATGAGTATGAAATATGAGAAATTGATTATTAAATCTATTTATATAGATTGAAACAACTAACATTCGAGGTTAGATCGAGGAAAAGAAAAGGTTTCAGATTAATAGATTACTTACGCGAGTTTGTGTAACTTAATCGAGCATGTAAGTATGTTAAATTAAATGTTGTGATTGTAAGAAATGTGATTATCATTTATGTGATTTATTTGGATGTTACAATATGAGAAATTAATACATGCTTGAAAATGGTGAAAAGGGGGTATGTCTCGATTGAATATTGAATTCTGATGAATATATGTGCTTTCCTGAAATGAATGAAGTCTTGCATTTGTTGCAAATGGGATTTAGCTCGGACGAGTAAACCTATTGACCTCATTATAGAAAGGATTTAGCCCAGATGGGTAATCCTGATATAATACCTCTCGAGTATAGTTATGATTAGGGTTTAGCCTGGACTGGTAATCCTAATTGAGCTCCTCTGAGCATACGTTATATATAAAGGATTTAGCTTAGACTGGTAACCCTGTTATACAATATGTGACTCGAGAGTTTGTTTCCTGGTTAAGTGCCCTAATGGGTACTCTTGAAAAATAATTGACGAGTTATTGAATCGTACACCTCAAATGTACCACTTGAGTATCCATCAGAATTTCAATGATTTAATGAATACAAAACTTCTTGGCATGATACGAGAATTATGGAATGAAATGAATGATGTCTTAAAGGAAAATAGTTTAAAAAGCTCATCTATGTTTACTTGATTGTTATGAAGATTTTGGTGACTAACATGTTTGATTGAATGCACGTGTTTAGGCAATTTTGCTAATGGATGGAATAAATGATATTTTATGCTTAGATTTAATAAACAGGACTGGTAAGTTTAGTTTCTGTTATACGAACTTACTAAGCATGTAATGCTTACTCCGTTTTATTTTCCATGTTTTATACTACTAGAAAGCTCGCGAAGGTTGGAGATTAGTGGAGCATCGTCACACTACAACTAGCTTATTTTGGGTATACATAGAAAAATCATTTTGGTATAATGGCATGTATAGGACAACTTGACCATTAGTGGCTTGAAAATGATGTCTGTAATCTAGCCGTTGGAATGACTAGTAATGGTTGTTTTGATATACTTGTAATGTCATGCTATGGTAGCTAAATATATGTTAAGTAGTTGATCAAATTATGTCTAACATATGAAATATACCAAGGTAATATTATAAACAAGTATGCAAGCAATGTTATGTCTTGTTGAATAACGGAATTTGCTTATTTGAATGCTTGAATTGGCTGGTATTGGATGTGAGTTTTAAGTGCAAGTCTAAGGTGTGAATTTGGTTAGAGAAATGAAGCTAGAAATGGCTTTATTTTGTCCACACGGGCAGACACATGGGCGTGTGTCTGCACTGTGTGTGACACACGACCTGGTACATGGGCGTGTGGTTAGGCCGTGTGTCCCCTGCACCTTAATTTTGAGAAATAGAATGCTTAGAATTGAGCATACAGGTAGAGACATGGATGTGTGTTTCAGCCGTGTATGCTACACAGCCTAGAACACGGGTGTGTGTCTCAGCCGTGTATGCTACACGACCTAGAACATGGGTGTGTGTCTTGGCCATGTGAAACCTGCACCTAATTTTGAAATTAATTAATTGACCACACGGCCTATCACACTGGCTTGTGTGTAATAGCCCATTTTTCAATGAAATCGGAATAGTGGTTTCGGGACCACAAATCTGACCCAAAAATATGATTTAGTTTTTTTTGATTATATGGTCCGTAATATGGTAGATATGTCGTGTGAAAATTTTGATACGAAAATTTTATTGATATAGTGCTTAATTACGAGAAGGACTAAATCGCATAAAATGCGAAAGTTAAATTCTAGTAGCTATAAGGATCAAATAGCTATTGAATTCAAAACTACAGGTCTTTATATGGTAATTAGACCATTAAGAATAGTATGTAGATTTTTCTTGATGACTCATCGATGGAATAATAGAAAAAGGGTAAGGATTAAATTAGAAATACTAAAATATTTAATTAATTAAAAAGATGATAAAATAAATCATCTTATTTTATGCCATCTTCAACCTAAAATTTCATGGAAACCCTAGGAGAGAGAGGGGAAACTTTCAAGGCTTAATTGAGTAAGTTCTCTTGTCCCGTTTTCAGTAATTTTGGTATTTTTGAAATCAAGATAGCTTAATCTCTCTATTTGAGGGATTAATTTGAAAAGTTATTAAGGTATGAAAATGAGTCATGGATGTAGTGTGCTGAAAATTAGAAATTCATGGTAGAAAATGAAAGATTATTGATGTAACACCCCAAACCCGGCCTAAATGTTATGGCCGAATCAACGATGTCACATTGAAGTAATTTCTGAAAACATAATTCTCGTTCTTCATAAAAACTTCTTTGGGGTTTAAAACCAAAAAAATTTAGGTGGTTTTGTTCATTAGGAAAACTCAAGTTGGTTTAACTTAATTATTGACCATATTATATTGTTATTAGACTTTAAAATAATGATTGTTGCGTAAACATGGTGTTTCCAGAAAAACATTTGTTATAATTTTCTTGAAAACTCGAGACCTAATACTAACAGAAAAAAATTCAAGTAAATAAATCCCAATTTAAAATGAAAATTAAAGAGGCCTTATTACATGATAAAAACAAAAATTAAAATCTTAGTTATAGTATAAAAGAAATAACTACATCGAGTAGCCACCTTAGAGTCCTCCGTCGCCTCAATCCGTCTAAGCCTAGGTATTTCCTGCACAGATAACAGATGGGTGAGTTTAGAAAACTCAGTGTGTGAAATCCCAAAATAACAAACATTCAGAGTAAACGCAATCTGGGCCTAGGCCCGTTAGTTCTAGTTAGGGCCTTAGCCCCTTTTTCAAAAACAATAGCAATCTAGCCTTAGCCCATTTCAGTAACAGTAGCAGTCTGGGCCTTAGCCCATTTCAGTAACAATGGCAAACAAAGAATTCTACCCAATCCATCCGCTACACACCATCTCCGTAGCAGCCCTACACACCATGTGGGGATAAAATCGACCCACCCAACCCTACACACCAAATCGTATCGATTTCAGTACTAAAATAGTATTTGCAGCAGAGCTGCCAGTAATAGGCTTATAGCCTTTCAATACACTTCCTCCAAAATCATATATCCCACCCCATGTAATGCAACATAATATCATACGTGTATGCAAAAATGTCATGCTCAAAAACAGTCATACATAATACAAGGGTTTTTCAGTCAATTTACCTCACAGGGTTATAATGGTCATTTTACCAAAACAAGGGCCTAGGTATACTTATTGGGCCATCAGTCGGTCCACAGTCGTCTTGAGCAGCCCGTGTAACCTTAACAGTCTATCAGTGATAATGAGCTTACAGCCCATATTGCGGGCCCATGTGGGCTCATACTCTCGTATGGCCTACGTAGCCCAAAAATGGCCTTAGCTATGTAGTTTACACAGCTTGACTCGCAATTTACCACACCTTGTACGATTTTCCCTTGTGAGGACCACAGGCCCATTGGCCCACGCGGCCTAGTTTGGCCCAGAATGGCCCAATATCGCTTTGGCCCATGGAAGCACGTATGGTTATCTTGTCAACCACACGGCCGTATTCTACGACATGGCCTACCCCATGGGCGGCCACACGCCCGTATGGTGTCATCAGCCTCAATTTCTGACATTTCAGCTTTCTGGCCCTTTCGCATCTAGTGGTAGTATTGTACACACACCTGTAATGAAACTGTAGCCGCAACACTTCCGAGATCAATGTACCTAAGATTCACCATAACCCCACTATTAGCCATATTTGCGGTTGGTCCAAAACCATCGCATTAAAATGTTTTAACCGAATCATCACTACTTACCAATCGCGGGACGCAGAACCCCTCTTCCTCCAATATCAACGTATTTTGCCCAAAGCTTTAACCTTCATACGAAATATTTAATTGATGTATAAGGATTTTCAATCCTCCATAAATTCATTTACCACTTAAAGTACTTACCAAGAGTGAAAAGGATCACTTGTAGGGGAAAAGGCAATCGGCCTACACTTTGGTTATGGAAAACGATCCCCTAGCAACATTTGACAACCACAGAAGAAACATTCAACAACATTCGGCCAGTCATTAAGATGAAATAAAAGGTGAATGAGTAGGAAACATTCGGCCCCAAAAAAAAATAGAAATCGAAATCCTAAGAAGAAGACTAACCAATAAACAACCTAGACCCCAGTCTAGATGTCACCCAAAAAACAAAAAAAAGGTATTCGATTTTAGCAAGAGAAAACAACACGATTGAGAGGGAGAGGAGAAACGGCCATAACTGCTAGAGGTATTCGAAAAGGAACTATTCGGTCGAGAGTAGAGAGAATGTTGAAACAAGGTGTTTGACTTGAAGAAAAACAGAGTATAAGGGTTCGGCCAACACCATATGAGAGCAAAGAAGAATCGATGGAGAAGGAAGTGCAACTCATGCAAACGGCCAAGTTGAGAAAAATGAGAAAGGGAAAATAGGTAGAAAAGGAGAAGATAGGGGACAAGTAGGAATCGGTCAGGAATAAGGGGAAATCGGCAGCACACTAGGGGACCTTTGAGGGACTACTCAAAACCAAAAGAAGAAAAACACCAAACAAACTATTTGAAAACCTAAAAAGTAAGGAGAGGATTCGGCACCTAGCTAAGCTATGACCGAAATTTTGCCAACAAAAACACTTCTATTCGGTCAACCACAGTCCCCCTTACTTGTCTACACACCCCTATCAAAACCGAATTTTGTGTGCCTATAGTTCAAATTCAGTACAACCACTTTCAAACCATTCAAATTTCCTCTAATTTCTACTCAATATCCTCCCATCCACAATCTTCAACCAATCGAAAATTCCTCCTCCATCACCTTAGATTCGGCTAACCACTCCCCATTAAAATCTATTCAAAACCTTGGTGTTTCAGTCAAACACAACTTCCACCCAAGGCTAACAGTAAAAATAATCTCCCTTTGCACAGGCAGGGATTCGAACCTTAGACTCCTTGCATACTCCACACGCCACTCACCACTAGGCTAGCATACTTACTTTGTCATGTTTTACTCACATTAATTTAAGAATCCTACCATCTAGAGCCAGGGTTTAATCAAGTGGAAGCAAATTTTTGCTTAAGCCAAAGCTTGAACCCTTGACTTCTCAAACACTCCCAGAGCCCTAAACTACTAAGGCAGACATACATCCAAGGCACAAACACACAAGAATAATTTTAACAAGGGTTTTCGGGATTCGGGGCGTTACAATTCTACCCTCCTTAAAGAAAATTTTGGCCTCAAAATTTACCTGGTCAGAAAAGGTGAGGGTATTGTTATCGCATCGCCTCCTCGGGTTCCCACGTAGCCTCCTCAGAACTGTGGTTCCACCAAAGAACTTTCACTAATGGGAATGATTTCTTTCTCAAGAGTTTTACCTCATGATCCAAAATTTGGACTGGCTCCTCCTCGAAAGACAGATCTGGTCTAACATCAATTTTCTCAACCGGCACAACATGCGTAGGATCAGAGCGGTAGCATCTCAGCATAGAGACGTGGAACACATCATGGATCCGCTCTAATTTCGGAGGTAGCTCTAATTGGTAGGCAACTGGTCCTACTTGTCTCAATATGCGGTAAGGCCCAATAAATGTTGGGCTCAACTTGTCATTACGCCCAAATCTCAGCACCTTCTTCCATGGCGAGACTTTTAGAAAGACAAAATCCCCCACGGAATACTCAATTTCCTTACACTTCAGATCCACATAAGACTTCTGTCTGTCAGATGCTACCTTCAGTTGATCCTGAATTAATCTGACCTTATTATTGGTATCAGATACTAGCTTAGGACCCAGAACACGCCGCTCGCCCAACTCAGTCCAACATGACGGAGTGCGACACTTACAACCATATAATGCTTCGTAAGGTGCCATCTGTATGCTGGATTGGTATCTATTATTGTAAGCAAATTCTGCTAGTGGCAAGTAATCCTCCTAACTACTTCGGAAGTCAATTACACAACTCCTTAACATGTCCTCCAGTATCTGAATCACCCTCTCTGTCTGACCATCTGTCTGAGGATGGAACGCAGTACTGAACTCCAACCGTGTACCCAGAGCTTCATGTAACTTCTTCCAAAACTGAGATGTAAAGCAAGGATCTCTGTTAGATATTATGGAAACTGGTACCCCATGCAGTCTCACTATCTCAGATACATACAACTTAGCTAGTTTCTACAACGAATGGTCTGTGCGAACCGGTATAAAATGGGTAGTTTTGGTCAATTGATCGACGATAACCTACACTGAATCCTTCTTAGAAGGCGTTAGGGGTAGCCCACTCACAAAATCCATAGTTACTCTTTCCCACATCCACATTGGAATCTTAACCGGCTGAAGCAACCCAGAAGGCAATTAATGTTCTGCTTTAACCTGTTGGCAAGTTAAACATTTCCCCACAAAATTGGTAATCTCACGCTTAAGACCTAGCCACCAATATATCTCACGAAGATCTCTGTACATCTTATTTCCAACTGGGTGCATAGTATAGGAGCTACTATGCGCCTCCCCTACCTCAAATCAATATCCTTAGGTACACAAAATTTGCCTCAAAAATAGAGTACTCCTTCGCTATTTAGCCCAAAATCCACAGTATTACCATTTTTTATCTGACAAAACCGGAGACCCAATGACTCATCTTCCAACTGTTTACTTTTAATCTGTTCAATCCACACCGGTTTAACTTGGATTTCAGCCAACAAGCTACCATCATCAAATAAGCTAAGACGAGCAAACATTGCTCTCAGATCAGTCATAGCCCTACAGCTCTGTGCGTTGGCCACCACATTGGCCTTATCAGAGTGATATTAAATCGAACAGTCATAGTCCTTAAGCAGCTCAATCCATCTACGCTGCCTAAGATTTAACTCCCTCTGAGTGGGGAGATACTTAAGGCTTTTGTGATCCGTGTAAATGATACACTTCTCACCGTATAAGTAATGCCTCAAAATTATCAATGCGAATACCCCTGCGGCCAAGTCCAAGTCATGCATTGGGTAATTCACCTCATGAGTCTTAAGTTGGTGTGACGCATACTCTACCACCTTACCCTCTTGAATCAACACACAACCTAAACCAACGTGTGATGCATCACTATAAACAGTAAATTCTTTCCCAGACTTCAGCTGAATCAAGATAGAGGCCTAGGTCAAAACTTTCTTGAGCTTTCCAAAGCTCTCTTGCTGCTCATCAGTCTAGTTAAAAGGTATGCCCTTACGTAGCAGCTTAGTTAAGGGCACGGCAATCAGTGAGAACCTTTCTACAAATCTTCGATAGTACCTAGCCAGTCCAAAAAAACTATGAATTTTCAATACCGTCTTAGGCTGCTTCCAATCCAAAATAGCCTCCATTTTCCAAGGATCAACCCTAATCCCCTCAGCAGATACCACATGACCAAGAAATGTTACCTCTCGTAATTAGAATTCACACCTGCTGAACTTGGCGTATAGTCGTTTCTCCCTCGAAACTTGCAGAACTACTCGGAGATGTTCATCATGTTCCACATCAGCCCTTGAATACACCAGTATGTTATCTATAAATACTACAACAAACCGATCCAAATAGGGTTAGAACACTCTGTTCATTAGATCCATAAAAGCTGCCGGTGCATTTGTCAGTCAAATGGTATTACCAAGAACTCGTAATGACCATAACGAGTCCTAAATGCTGTCTTGTGCACATCGACCTCTGTAACTCTTAGTTGGTGATACCTTGACCGGAGATCTATTTTAGAGAAAATTGAAGCTCCTCGCAGTTGATCGAATAGATCATCAATCCTTGGCAGAGGGTATTTGTTCTTAATGGTCAGCTTATTCAGTTGTCTGTAGTCGATGCACATACGCATAGATCCATCCTTCTTTTTCACAAACAACATTGGTGCTCCCTATGGAGACATACTTGGTCAGATAAACCCACAGTCCAGTAACTCTTGTATCTGAGCTTTAAGCTCCACAAGCTCTTTCGATGCCATTCTGTAAGGGGCGATGACCGAAGCTGTACCAAGAAAGAGCTCAATCCCAAACTCCACTTCATGTTCTGGAGGTAATCTCGATAGCTCTTCAGGGAAGACGTCCAGAAAATCCTTAATAGTCCTGATATCCTTTACCGAAGAGTCCTCAATATCTGAAACACTGACGTAGGCTAAGAATACCTCACAACCCTTGCGAACCAACTTCTCAGCCCTTAGCGCAGAAATTACATTACTCAAATAGTTCCGTCGTTCTCTAATTACTACTATCTCCTCATTTGCCTCAATTCTCAGTACGACCCATTTAGTGGCACAATCCAAGCTTACTCAATGCTTAACTAGCCAATCCATGCCTAGTATTAGGTCGAATTCTCTAAAAGGCAACTCCATAAGATTGGCTAGAAATACAACTCCTTGTATTTCCAAGGGAACATCTCTAAACATCTTATTTATCTGAACAGACTGCCCCAACGGACTTAGAACAGTGTTCTCAGTCATAGTGTTTTCAACCATAATACCCAATATTTCAGACACAGAGGATGCTATGTATGAATGTGTAGACCCAACATCAATCAATGCAGTATAAGGTACATTATGGATAAATAACATACCCGTTATAACATCTATAGCATCTCCGTCCTCACGGTGACATGCAGCATAAACTAGTGCCAGCTGTCTAGCCTCAGTATGACCAGCACTAATGCCCAGTGCTCCGCGAGCACGACCCCTACCATTGCCACCCCTGGTCTGACCACGGCCTCTCGGTGGCTGACCAGTACCCATACCAATAGCTTGCATCTAATCGGGCCTCGATGGATAATCCTTAACTCGATGCTTGAATGATCTGCATCTTAGACATGCACCCAACTTTCTCAAACACTTGCCCTGATGGCGTTTTCCACAATCAGCACAAAATTGCGGTCCAATAGTAGCAGCAGCAGTAGGGGCCCTAACTTTGATTGGCCTATCTGCTTTGGGATTTTTCCTAAGCCTCTGAAAAGAATTTGAGGGCTCAGCCTCCCTCTTACCTCTACCTTTCTCTTTGCCCTGACGCTCAGCACGCGTAACATCTTTGGCAATTTTAACCTTGTCAACCAGTGCTGCAAAATCTCGCTCCCTTTGAGGACTCTGATGCCATCCTCAAATTGAACACACCGCTAGTATTCTGTTGCCACCATCCCACGTGCATAGTGGCTCAGTTGTAAAAATTTGGCCTCATATTCAGCTACTATCTTATCTCCCTGAGTTAAATTCAAAAATTCCCTCCTACGAGCATCTACATAGCTAGCACCCACATATTTAGCCTGGAAAGTAGTCTTGAAAAACTCCCAGGTCAATCGATTGGCTTGAGTGCCCTCTTTGACAGTAAGCTACCATTGGTAAGCCTCGTCTCTCATTAAAGATACTACACCTTTTATCTTCTGACCAGGGGTGCAGTCAAGGTCATCCATGATCCTTTTCGTGGCCTCAATCCAATATTCAGCCACATTAGAGGCAACTCTAGCAATACCCCTGAATATTTCTGCCCCATTAGACCTGAGTGGTTCTGTAACTGACCCATGACTCACATTACCAGTACTAGGCCCAGCGACCCTTTCCAGAATCCTCAACATTACTTGGGACAGTGCGTCATCCCCAGTTGCTCGATTTTGAGACCTTGCCTCAGTCGAAGCTAAAGCTGGAACCTCTCTAGCTTCCTCATTAGGCTGGTGTCCAAATGGCGAAGACCCAGCCTGAGCAACTCCACGGCCTCTATCGCAGCCTCTACCACGAGTACCTCTAGTGCTCATTATCTAATAGCGCTTTTATCTGTATTAAATGTTTTATGCCAGTCAGTTTATTGTTCCAATGTTTATGACAGATATTTTATGAACAGTATTATTTCAAAGTTTTGTTTTTTGCAGGTCGCAGTCTTACTACGGGTCGTAGTTTACTCTAACTTGAGGGTTTCTATACAATTTTACTATCTAAAGTAGTCTCAGAAATAACAGTATAAACAATCAAAAGACTTACAGGATCGGCGCGGAGACTCAGTGTACCACTCCTTCGGTAAAACATTTCTAAATAAACACTTTAAACCATTATAATTTCCACATTTTTGAAAAACCCAATCCACAGCCGAGTTTTGTAACTAGGCTCTGATACCACTAAATGTAACACCCCAAATTTGACCTAGATATTATGGCTGAATCTGCGATGTCACATTGAAGTAATTTCTAAAAACGTAATTCTCCTTCTTTATAAAAACTTCTTTGGGGTTTAAAACCAAAAATTTTTAGGTGGTTTTGTTCATTAGGAAAACTCAAGTTTGTTTAACTGAATTATTGATCATATTATATTGTTATTAGACTTTAAAATAATGATTGTTGCGTAAACATGGTGTTTTCAAAAAAAATCATTTGTTATAATTTTCTTGAAAACCCGAGACCTAATACTAATAGAAAAAAATTCAAGTAAATAAATCCAAAGTTAAAATGAAAATTAAAGAGGCCTTATTACATGATAAAAACCCAAATTAAAATCTTAATTATAGTATAAAAGAAATAACTACGTCGAGTGGCCACCTTGGAGTCCTCAGTCGCCTCGATCCGTCTAAGCCTAGGGATTTCATGCACAGATAACAGATGGGTGAGTTTACGAAAACTCAGTATGTGAAATCCCAAAATAACAAACATCCAGAGTAAATGCAATTTGGGACTAGGCCCGTTAGTTCCAATTAGGGCCTTAGCCCTATTTCAATAACAGTAGTAGTCTGGCCCTAGCCCATTTCAGTAACAGTAGCAGTCTAGGCCTTAGCCCATTTCAGTAACAGTGGCAGACAAAGAATCCGACCCAATCCATCTGCTACACACCATCTCCATACCAGCCCTACACACCATGTGGGGATAAAATCGACCCACCCAACCCTACATACCAAATCGTATCGATTTCGGTAGTAAAATAGTATTTGCAGCAGAGCTGCCAGTAATAGGCTTATAGCCTTTCAGTACACTTCTTCTAAAATCTTATATCCCACCCCATGTAATCTAACATAATATCATGCGTGTATGCAGAAATGTCATGCTAAAAAATAGTCATACATAATACAGGGGTATTTCAGTCAATTTAACTCACAGGGGTATAATGGTCATTTTACCAAAACAAGGGCCCAAGTGTACTTACTGGCCCATCTGTAGGTCCACAGTTGTCTTGGGTGATCTGTGTAACCTTAACAGTCTATCAGTGATAATGGGCCTACAGCCCATATTGCGGGCCCATACTCTTTTATGGCCTACATAGCCCAGAAATGGCCTTAGCCGTGTAGTTTACACACCCTGGCCCATAATTTACCGCACCTTGTACGATTTTCCCGTGTGGGGCCCACACGCCCATTAGCCCACGTGGCCCAGTTTGGCCTAGAATGGCCCAATATTGCTTTGGCCCATAAAAGCACTCATGGAAATCTCATTGACCACGCGACCGTGTTCTATGACACGGCCTGCCCTACGTGCAGCCACACGCCCGTGTGGTGTCGTCGGCCTTAATTTCTTGCATTTCAGCTTTTCGGCCGTTTCGCATCTAGGGGTAGTGTTGTACACACACCTGTAATGAAACTGTAGCGGCAACACTTCCGAGATCAAAGTACCTAAGATTCACCACAACCCCACTATTAGCCATATTTGCGGTTAGTCCAAAACATTCGCATTAAAATGTTTTAACCGAATCATCACTACTTACCAATCGTGCAACGCAAAACCCCTCTTGCTCCAATATCAACGTATTTTGCCTAAAACTTTAACCTTCATACCAAATAGTAAATCGATGTATAAGAATTTACAATCCCCCATAAATTCATTTACCACTTAAAGTACTTACCACAAGTGAAAAGGATCACTTGTAGGGGAAAAGGCAATCGGCCTACACTTTTGTTATGGAAAATGAGCCCCTAGCAACATTCGACAACCATAGAGTTTAGTGCTAGTCATTAAGGTGAAATAAAGGGTGAACGAGTAGGAAACATTCGACCCCCTGAAGAAACAGAAATTGAAATCCTTAGAAGAAGAAGACTAACCAATAAATAGCCTAGACCTCAGTCTAGATGTCGCCTGAATAACAAAAAAAAGGTATTCGATTTTAGCAAGAGAAAATAGCACGATTGAGAGGGAGAGGGGAAACAACCACAATTGACAGAGGTATTCAGCCAAGGAACTATTCGGTCAAGAGTAGAGAGAATGTTGAAACAAGGTGTTTGACTTGAAGAAAAACAGAGTATAAGAGTTCAGCCAACACCATAGGAGAGCAAAGAAAAATCGATAGAGAAGGAAGTGCAACTCAAGAAAACGATCAAGTTGAGCAAAAGGAGAAAGGCAAAATCGGTAGAAAAGGAGAAGATAGGGGACAAGTAGGAATCGATCAAGAATAATGGGAAATCAGCAGGACACTAGGGGACCTTTGAGGGGCTACTCGAAACTAAAAGAAGAAAAACACCAAGTGAACTATTTGAAAACCTGAAAAGTAAGGATAGGATTCGACACTTAGCTAAGCTATGACCGAAATTTTACCAACAAAAGCACCTCTATTCAGTCAACCACACTCCCCCTTACTACTCCACGCACCCCTATCAAAATCAAACTCTGTGTGCCCACAGTTTAAATTCAGCACAACCACTTTCAAACCATTCAAATTTCCCCTAATTTTGCTTTAATATCCACCCATCCACAATCTTCAACCAACCGAAAATTCCTCTTCCATCTCCTTAGATTTGGCTAGCCACTCCCCATTCAAACCTGTTCAAAACCTTGGTGTTTTGGTTAAACACAACTACCTTCCAAGGCTAATAGTAAAAATAATTTCCCTTTGCGCAAGCAGGGATTTGAACCTTAGACTCCTTGCATACTTCACATGCCACTCACCACTAGGCTAGCCTGCTTACTTAGTCATGTTTTACTCACATTAATTTAAGAAACCTACCATCTAGAGCCAGCGTTTAATCAAGTGGAAGCAATTTTTTTCTCAAGCCAAAGCTTGAACCCATGACTTCTCAAACTCTCCTAGAGCCCTAAACCACTAAGGCAAACATACGTCCACGACACAAACACACAAGAATAATTTTAACAATGGTTTTTGGGATTTGGGGAGTTACAATTGATAGATAAACAACTTTTACAAAGTGATTTTTGATGAAAACATGATTTAGGGACTAAAATTAAAAGTTGTAAAATTTGATTAAAAATTTTGAAATTTTATGAATACATGTGCTGGAAAATTTGTAATGGGGATTTGGTTAGGCTTGGAATAAGGTGTAATTTGCACAAGTTTCATTTTTCGGGCCTAAGGACAAAATCAAATTTTATGGAAAAGTTATGGGCAAAGTGATAATTTTACCTAGGACGTAAATTAAGTCCATTTAAATATGAAATGTGTGAAATTGATGGTTGGATTCATTTATATAGATCCGACCAACACTAATTTCAGTTTTGATCAAGGAAAAGAAAATATTTCTGATTAGTAGACTTTTACGTGAACAAGTGTCGAAGTAAGTTCGTGTAACTTAATCAGACATGTAAATATGTTTAATTGAATGTTGTGTTGTATGGAATGTGATTTATGTTGATGTACATTACTTGAATGTTATAATGAGAAACTTAATTCATGATTGAAATGATGATAAAAGGGTTAAGTGCCGATTGAATATTGAATCCTGATGGATGTATGCGTTTTTCCCAAAACAAATAGGGTCCTGCCTTTGTTGTGGACGGGATTTAGCTCAGACGAGTAATCCAAATAACCTTGTTATAGAAAGGATTTAGCCCGGACGGGTAATCCCGATATAATATTTCTCGAGTATATGTTATGATTAGGATTTAGCCTGGATTGGTACTGGATTGGTAATCCTAATCGAGCTCCTCTGAGCTTACGTTATATAAGGGATTTATCCTAGACTAGCAATCCTGTTATACGATATGTGGCTTGTGAAAATGTTTCTTGGTTAAGTTCCCTAATGGGTACCCTTGAAAAATAAATTGACGGATTATCAAATCGTACACTTCGAGTGTACTACTTGTGCATTTATCGGGATTCAATGATTCAACAGACATAAAACTCTTGACATGGCATTAAAATTTTGATATGATAGGATAATGACTTGAAGGAATATTGTTTGATGAGCTCATCTATGTTACTTGATTGACATGAAGATTTGGGTGACTAACATGTTTGATTGAATGTATGTGATAGGAAATTATGCCAAATGGATGGAACATAACATTGTATGCATAGATTTAATAAGCAAAATTGGTAAGTTTAGATTCTGTTATACGAACTTACTAAGCATGTAATGCTTACTCCATTTTATTTTTCTCTTGTTTTATAGTGCTCAGAAGCTCGCGAAGGTTGGAAGATAATTGGAGCATCGTCACACTATCAACTAGCATTTTAGGTATACTTGGTAAAATCATTTTGGTATAATGGCATGTATAGGACAACTTGGCTAACAGTGGCTTGAAATGTTATTTTGTAACCTAGCCATTGGAATGGCTAGTAATGGTTCATTTTGGTATTACTAAGTAGATTATTATGATATATATTTACACATGAGAGATGTTAAGAATATTTGATCAATGTTGTCTAATGCTTACGTTCATCCAAGGTAAGTTTACAAACACATATGCATGTGATGGTATGCTATGATGAATGATAGAATTGTCTATTTTGAATGCTTGGATTGGTTGGTATTGGATGTGTGTTTCATGTGCAGGTCTTGGGTGAAAATTTGGGTGAGAAATGGAGCTAGAAATGGCTTCATTTTGTCCACACAGGTAGACACACAGGAATATGACTAGACCGTGTGTGACACATGGCCTGGTAACATGGGCATATGGATAGGCCCTGTGTCCCCTGCACCTTAATTTTGAGAAACAGAATGCTCAGAATTGAGCACACGGGTAGAGACATGGGCATGTGTCTCAACCGTGCGTGCCACACGGCCTAGAACACAGGCGTGTGTTTTGGCCATGTGAAACCTACACCTAATTTCGAATTGAATTAATTAACCACATGGCCTAGCACACAGGCGTGTTGCATGGCGATGTGTACAAGTTAGAGATTTATATGTAGTTGAACACAACCTCCAACACGGGCGTGTGAGCCCTGCACCTTGGAAAAATTTGTAATTTCACAAAAAATTCTTAAAGTTCCCAATTAAGTCCCGATTCGATTCTAATGCTCATATTGGGTCTCAAGGGCCCGATCAAGGGACACTATGGATGATCTCGGTAAATAAATAGTAATTTATGTAGATTAATTGAAAAATGTTCTGAATGTTTTGGTAATGCTCTGAAACCCTATCCCGGTGATAGGTACGGATTATATGTGTTACATTTAGTTGTATCAAAACTACGGTTTCGCCGTTTCTCGAATTTGACATACCGAACACGAGTTTAGCTATAAATGCCATTATATAAATTGTGATAGTGTGATGACTCTTGATCATTTTAAATGTGTTTTTTGTATAGTAATGTCATCCAATCGAGCTAGAACTAAATCTGAGGAAGCTGAGAGCAATGCTTCAGCTTCAGTACAAAGAGTTGTGTCTGCGTCTAGTAGTGAAAGGCCCTTGTCTGAGGGCCGAAGTGAGGAGGCAAAGCAAGCCTTCTTTTAAATGATGAATGAATGGTTTACACAATACCTGAGAACAAACCCTGCTGTACAACAACCTCTCCCACTTGCTCTCCAACCAATTCCTGAGGTACCACAGGGTGCCGAACCTATTTGAATTGGTAAGCCTCCGGTAAATAAAATCCGCAAGTATGGGGCAGAAGAATATGAGGCTACCGTAGATGATGATCCGGAAAGGGCTAAGTTTTGGCTAGAGAACACTATCTAGGTTTTTGATGAACTATCCTGCATACCTACCGAACGTTTGAAATGTGCACTATCCCTACTGAAAGATACAACTTATCATTGGTGGAATACCATAACTTTAATAGTACCGAGGGAGAAAGTTACATGGGAATTCTTCCAGGATGAATTCAGGAAGAAGTATGTTAGTCCAAGATTCATGGATCAGAAAAAGAAAAAATTTCTAGAGCTTAAATAAGGAAACAAGACTGTATTAGAATATGAACGAGAATTTGTTCAGTTGAGCAAGTATGCTAAGGAATGGGTTCTAACTGAGGCTAAAATTTGTAAACTCTTTAAAGAAGGTTTAAATGAAGAGAATAAGTATTGGTTGGGATTCTTGAAATAAGGGAATTTGCAAAGCTAGCCGACCGAGCACACAAAGCTGAGGAGCTGAGTAAAGAAAAGAAACAAGCCAAAAGAGAGGCTCGAGTTTCTGGAAAAAGAACTATGAGTAAGTCACAATTGTTTATTTCTAAGAAACTAAAGAAGTATTATGATCGTGTTACCACCTCTATGAGATATTCTAGAAGAGAACGGGGCTCTCAACATTCTAACCCGAGGTCTTCATCTCCATTTGTGACCAGTGTGGGTAGTGTTGGTAATCCCAAACCGAAATGTAAGCATTGTAACAAATTTCATCATTGGGGATGTCAGTCTAGAAGTGGAGCTTGTTTTGGATGTGGTTCACTTGAGCATTTCCTTAGAGATTATCCAGAAAGAGTTGAAAAGGAGATAGAACCAGCTCCAAAGCTGAGTAATCCTGTCTCGAGGGGCAGACCACCCCGTCACCCCAGTAATGTTAGTGGTAGTCAAGGTACTATTAAGGATACAACAGTTAGATCTAAGGCACGAGCACCTACAAGAATATATGCTATTCATGCCAGAGAGGATGCCTCTATGCCAAACATCATTACTGGTACGTTTTCTTTACTTCATACTGATATTACTACTTTCATTGATCCTGGCTCTACACATTCATACATATGCACGAACCTAGTGTCTGTTAAAAATTTACCTGTTGAATTCACTGAAATTATGGTTAATGTTTCAAACCCCCTAGGCCAGTGTGTTATGGTGGATAAAGTTTGTAAGAATTGTCCATTGATGGTAAAAGGTTATTGTTTTTCGGCTGACTTGATGTTATTTCCATTTGATGAATTTGATGTGATCTTGGGAATGGATTGGTTAACCTAATATGATGCAGTGGTAAATTGTAAGCAAAAATAAATTGTATTGAAATGTGAGAGTGGTGAATTACTTCATGTTGAATCTGATAAACTTTATGGATTACCTAATGTGATTTCATCAATATTAGCACAAAAATATGTTAGAAAGGGGTATGATTATTATCTTGCGTATGTGATGGATATTAAAGTATCTGAGTCAAAGATTGAATTAGTGCCAGTTGTATGTGGATTTCTTGATGTATTTCCAGAAGAATTACCTGGTTCACCACCGGATAAAGAAGTGGAATTCTCTATGAATCTTGTTTTGGGTACAACACCTATATCTATTGTAACACCCCTTACCCGTATTCGACGCAGGAACATGGTACGAGGCATTCCGGACTCACATCACAAACAATCGTACAATTCTGAACCATAAATTTTTGTCCAAATTAAAACCATTTGTAATCAATCATAAAGTCCCTAGTACGAGCCTACGATGCTCAAAATGTGCTTTGGAAGTAGTTCGGGACTAAACTGAGAACTTTTAGGAATTTTACAAAACTTAGAAAATTTTCCACCATACATGGGTCACAGACCTGTGTCCCGACCCCGTGTAACTCTCTGACTTGTAACTCATGAACAAATTGAAATCTCACAGCCAAGTCACACGCTCGTGTGGTTAATTAATTTAATTCGAATTAGGTGTAGGTTTCACACGGTCGTGTAACACGCCTGTGTCCAAGGCTGTATCAACCACATGACTAAGACACAAGCCCGTGTCTCTACCAGTGTACCCATATCTGAGCATTCTATTTTGCATTTTTAAGATGCAAGGGACATATGGCTGGACCACATGCCCACAGGTCACACACGGCCAAGACACACGCCCGTGTGTCTGCCCGTGTAGACAAAATGAGGCTATTTCCTAGCATCATTTGTCACCTAAATTTACCATTTTTCTGCACTAAAACACACAAACATACATCCACCATTCCAACATCATATTGACAAGAAATTTGACATCAATCATATAGTATTATCTCATGCATCAATAGATATAACTTGTTCATGTCATAAACTCATATGCTAACACAATCTCATCAAACCAACACATAATAGGCACTTATATAATTATCAAAAGATCACTTTAAAATAGCCAAACTTAGACCATCACTAGCCACTCCAATGACTAGGTTACAAAACAACCATTATAAGCCATCATTGGCCAATTAAGCTTATACATGCCATTACACCAAAATGATATTTCTAGTTATACCAAAATGAGATAGTGGATAGTGTAATGACTACTCCGATTGACTTCCAACCTTTGCGAGCTTTGAGCACTATAAAATAGGGAAAAATAAATGGAGTAAGCATTTTATGCTTAGTAAGTTCGTATAACAAAAACTAAACTTACCGGTCTTATTTATTAACACAAGCACACATACATACATATTCCATCAATTTTGGGTAAGTTACCTAATAACATGTACTTATTCAAACAAGTTAGTCAAATAATTTCATATAAATATCAAATAAACATAGATGAGCTCATTACATTACAAGCTTCCATTAATTTCACCTTTCCACTTCTTCAAGAGTCTTTTCCAGTCGAACTATTGAAATCTTGATGGATGTTTCGGTAATATACACATATGCAAAAGTACCCATTGGGGTACATAATAAAAAGGCATACCCTTGAGTCATACATTTTACCGTAGGATTACCAGTCCACGCTAAATCCAATTCGTAGCATATGCTCTAAAGAGCTTAATATGGATTACCCGTCCAGGATAAATCCAATTTATAACCTAACTCAAGAGAGCTTACATTAGAATTACCCGCCCGGGCTAAATTCTATTTGCAACATATGTACAATTATTTTTAACCCATCAAAATTCAACATTTGACCGGGACTCGATAATTTGTCCATATTACATAACTTTAAACTATATCAATATGTACATATATATCATCTCATACATAACAGCAAAAATCATACAATTCAATTGAAACATATTAGCATACATTTTTAAGTTACACTTACCTTGAAAATGGTTCGTTTTTGAGTTTCTACTAATCTGAAACCTTTTGCTTTCCTTGATCTAGTTCCACAGTTGGTCTTTCCAGATCTTATTGAGCTTGAAAAGTTTTCATCCTCTCTCCTATGGTTTCCATAGAAATTTTGGAGATGAAGATGAATAGAAAAGATGATAATTCTTTTTAATTATTTGTCATCTTTTAATTTTAGTGATTTTCAATTTAGTCCCTAACTATTTCTAATTTTTCCATGGACGACTCATTAAAATATCTACTAACAACCCTTCAATGGTCTAATTACCATATAAGGACCTTAAGTTTTGAATTCCATAGCTATTTGATACCTATAACTACTAGAACCCAAGTTTTACATTTTCTACAATTTAGTCCTTTACCTAATTATCCACACAATCGATAAAATTTTCGCATCGAAATTTTCATGTGACTTCCTATCCTAATGCAAACCATAAAATAAAATAAAATAAAATAAAATAAAATAAACTTTTAAATTTTTAGCTTAGATTTGTTGTCTTGAAACGCTGTTCTGATGTCACCGAAAATGGGCTGTTACATCTATAGCACCTTACAGAATGGCTCCTACTGAATTGAAAGAGCTGAAAGTACAGTTGTAAGATTTTATTGACAAAGGTTTTGCTCGACCTAGTTTCTCACCTTGGGGTATGCCGGTTCTATTTGTAAAGAAGAAGGATGAATCGTTGAGGCTGTGTATTGATTACAGATAGCTCAACAAAGTTACAATAAAGAACAAGTATCCATTGCCTCGGATCGATAACTTGTTTGACCAGTTAAAGTGTGCTATTGTATTTTCGAAGATTGATATCTGTTCTGGTTACTATCAACTAAGGGTAAAAGAATCAGATGTACCAAAAATAGCTTTTAAAACCAGGTATGGACACTATGAGTTTCTTGTAATGCCATTCGGCTTGAAAAATGCACCTGCAGTGTTTATGGATTTGATGAACAGAATTTTTAGCCCATATTTAGACAAGTTTGTGGTGGTATTTATAGATGATATTTTCGTTTACTCTTGATATGAAAATGAACATGCTGAACATTTGAGAATAGTGTTGCAAACCCTATGAGAGAAACAATTGTACACCAAATTCAGTAAATGTGAATTTTGGCTATGGGAAGTTAGTTTCCTTGGGCATATTGTGTCTGCTGAAGGTGTCAGGGTAGACCCGAATAAAATTTCATCCATTGTTAATTGGAAGCTACCGAAGAATGTGTCTGTAGTCTGAAGTTTTTTGGGACTAGCTGGTTATTATTGGAGATTTGTAAAAAGTTTTTCAATGATAGCTTCTCCAATGACTCGTTTGTTACAAAAAGATGTGAAATTTGAATGGACTAAGAAATGCCAGTAGAGCTTTGACAGATTAAAGGCTTTATTGACAGAACCACCTGTGTTATTCCAACCTAAATCATGTAAGGAATTTATAGTTTACAGCGATGCACCATTGAATGGTTTAGATTGTGTTTTGATGCAAGATGGTAAGGTAGTAGCCTATGCTTCACGACAGCTAAAGCCACATGAAAAGAACTACCCAACACATGATCTTGAACTAGCAGCCATAGAGTTTACACTGAAAATCTGGCGGCATTACTTATTTGGTGAAAAATGTCACATATTCATTGATCATAAAAGTCTAAAATATTTGATGTCACAGAAAGATTTGAATTTAAGACAATGCAGATGGCTTGAATTATTCAAAGATTATAATCTTGTTATTGACTACCATCCAGGAAAAGCCATTGTAATGGCAGATGCTTTGAGTAGAAAATCTGTAACAGCTCGATTTTGGGCCTAGTCAGAATAGTTTTGAGACCACAAATTCGAGGTCAAGAAATTATTTTAATATTATGTTCTATTTTATAGCGTGATTATATGAGTGCATGAAAATTTTGGTGAATTAATTTTAGCGATTGCTTGCTTAATTTTGAAAAAAGGACTAAATCGCATAAAGGGAAAAAGTTTTGTTTTGAAAGCTAAATGTGTTAAATAGCTAGAGAAAAAAATTGAAGGTCTTTAAAGTGCAAATATGCCATATGGGGAGTGATGGCCGGCCATAGGGACAAGAAAAGTTGAAAACTCAAAATTGGTGGGTATTAGGTGACTTATTTGGTATTAAAATAAAACAAAAAAAAAGTTTTCATCTTTTCATCTTTCTTCTTCATCCATCGAAAATGGCAGCAAGGAGGGGGTTTTGAAAGCTCAAAAATATCAGCCACTTATATTCCTTGCAAGTAAGTGATTTAGATAACCATTTCTTGATGATTTTTGCATTTTTAGAACCCTTGTAGCGTGAGCTAACTAATGAGGGGACTATTTTGCAAAATGGTTGAATGTATAGGGTTTTTCCATGTGAATAATTATATTTTCTACTGAATTTTTATGAAAGAAAATGAGTCATGGTTGTGTAATAAACAACTTTTGTGAAAGAAGTTTGTATGAGAACACCTAAAAAGGGTTATTTTGTAAAGTTGTAAAATAAATTGTAAATGTGTGAAATAATTGAAATTGTGAGTTTCTATAGTTATAAAAATAATTTGGCTAGGCTTGGTAAAGGAGGAAATTTGATAAAAATCGATTTATGAGCCTAAGGGCAAAATCGTAATTTTTGTAAAGTCTAAGGGCAATACGGTCATTTTGCCAAATTGTGAATTATAGAATTTTTTAATTAATTTAATGATTAAATGAGTGAATTTCATCATGTTAGATCAAGAAAATCGAGATTTGGGCTTAAATCGAAAAGTACGAGGTTATGGACTAAAATGGAGTAATTAGTCGAAATTGCATTCGAGGTAAGTCCGTGTGACTAAATAAGCATGTTATCCATGTTATTATTGAAATTATTTGAAATCTCTCTTGCTTTGGTTATATTTAATTATATGTTGATGATATTGAGTATGATGAAAGTGATGTCAAACGTTAATAACATTCATGTGAAGATAGAATACATTAGAAATTTGATGGAATATGATATTCCATAGAAATGAGTAAGTTGTACGTAAATAATGCAAATTAAAGAGTAAGTTGTACGTAAATAATGCAAATTAAATGTTATCATGTATTATATAATTAGTTTGGCATAAATTGTTGAGTTGTGATGAGAATGTGAATTATGAGAATTAATGTAATAAATACTTCCGGTTGAGCATTTGGAATAGACCCGGATATTCATACCATGACATTAGGTGATATGTGTGCTAGTGTAAGACATGTCTGGGACATGCATCAGCCACTTTATGAGAGCCATTGTAAGACATGTCTGAGACATGCATCGGCCTCAAGATATTTAAGCCAGTGTACGACTTGTCTGGGACATGCATCAGCATTGAGATGAGAGCTAGTATAAGACATGTCTGGGACATGCATCAGCCTCGAGATATAGTGTAAGACCTGTCTGGGACATGGCATCAGCTTGTTGTCTATAAGTGTAAGACCTGTCTGGGACATGGCATCGACACCGATAGATGAGAGCTAGTGTAAGACCTGTCTGGGAAACGGCATCATCCTCGATATATGAAAGTCAGTGTAAGACCTGTCTAAGACATGGCATCAACTTTGATGTGCTAGCCAGTGTAAGACCATGTCTGGGACATTGCGTCGGCATCTTATCCCATGTTTGGGCTATTCAATATCATGTAATATTCCAAATGGTTCGACAGAAGATTATGGTTTATATCGAAATGAGAGAATTTATGACCATGTGGTGAGTGATACAGGTACATACATGAAATTGATGAGATGTGAATTCAATTCATGTTGTATGATTAGGAAGGAATGAATATGAGCATGTTGAGTAACACAGGTATGTATGCCAAGCTCATGAGAAATGATTTCGGTTTATGATCAACATTTGGTGAAGATGTAAATAGGTAATTCATGCCTATGAGAATGATTTTGTGATGACCTTGTGATTATAGGTCTATACTTATGATGTATAAATATGTATCTCTACCAATGTGGTGAAAATGGATTAACAAGGTGTGATGAACTTAGTATAATTAATTTACACTAAAACAGTTTTGGACAGCAGCCATAGTCCGACTTTGAAAATCCACCAAAAATTGTGGAAATGTATTTAGAGGCTGAATAAAAAATTGAATTAAATATTTTTTAGTCTAGTGTCAAATAAAAGAAACTATGTAAGCAAAAAAAGTCCATGTTATGAGATATTTTAATTGTTATGAGATAGAGTCAGAATGATTTTGAAATCCCCTGTTCTGATTTGAGAAAATCATTGAAATTTGTACAAAAATATTTATGAGTTATAATTTATACTATTAGAATTATTAATGAGTCTATTTTTATGAAAAATAGATGGGAACATCATCCGAGTCACTTATTATGAGATAAATAATTTTTAGTTAAGATGGTCGGAACTGTCAGACAGTGAAAAAGGGGTAACTTTAAAGAATAAACTGTACTTATTGGCTAGACTAAAAATTCTAAAAATTTTATGTTAAGAAGATATGCGAGTGTAGTTTTAGGGAAAATTAGTATAACTTAATTTAGAGTTCCATAGCTCCAGATATAAATAATTTAATGACTGTGACTCGAGAAAACATCTTGACCTGAACATAAACAAAAGCACAAATATGGTTGTATTACCTTGAGAAGTAAGTTGATAAATTGCTTATTATTTTCATTCGGTCTTATTAAGCTATAAAGCTTACTCCCTTCCTTTCCTTTTCTTTAGTATTTTCAGGAGCAGCATCACACTATCAAGTCACTACCTTTGGAATAATAAAGCATGTATTAGAAATTTCAACTGAGTGGCATGTATAATGATCTAGTTTATTGACATGTGTTATTATGCTTTGGCCAAATGTATTGGCTTGTATTGAGTTATATGTATATGGACATAAGATGTGGCTCATATTGATTATGGCTTGTAAACCTAGCTATTCATGTCATGTCTAATGTTTATGATGTGATTATGTTTGTTTGTCATGCATGGTTGGTAATATGACGTGTGTGTTGGATGTATGCTCTATGACCAATTGAGGTGGTCATAGCCATGTAGTAATTGCACATTATAAAAACAACGTGATATTGGTTGAACATGAGTGCTTGATGAATAAGTTGGTAACCAAAGTATAATGGTAAAAGTGGTCATCAAAATGACAAGTCTTATGAATGTAAATTAATGAATCTAGACTTGGTATTTTATGAGTAGGTGCATTACATGTAAGAGGACATGTCAATGTTATGTATGTGTCTTAATAAAGGGTGTTTAATCACTAAAATGATGGCATGATTTGTGATTTTGATGTGCATAAGGTTGTAAGAGATTATGGGTAACATGAAGGCTTGGAAAATAGCCTTAGTGCTGGCCACACCGACTGAGACACAGTCGTGTGTCTCAACCATGTGTGTGACACGGCCTGGAGACACAAGCATGTGGCCTGGCTATGTGGTTTGATTTGTATGCTGACATCATAAACAGAGATTTACACGGCCTGAGGACACGGTCGTGTCAAAGACACACGGACTTGTGACCCTGTTTCATGGGAAAAGTTTCTAAGTTTTCCTAAAACTTTCTAAGGTTCTCGTTTAGTCCTTAACTACTTTCAATGCATGTTTAGGGCTTTGTAGGCCCGTGTATGGGACATTATGCATGTGTTCGAAAAAATTTTATTTGAACAAAATTTTGTAGCCTAGTTTTTGCATGTTTGTGAATGATTAAGTCCGGTAATGCCTCGTACCCTGTTTCGGCATTGGAGATGGGTAAGGGGTGTTACAAAATCCTTGTATACTTTGCGAGCAATGAACACTCGATTGTCATTGTCTAAATATGGTTCAATCATAGCTGAGTTAAAAGCTAGACCAATGTTTTTGTGATAGATATCTGATGTGCAGAAAAATGATAGTAACTTGCAAGCCAAACGGGTACAAAGCAAATTGACTCGTGAGTCAAATTTTCAAATTAGGGTTGAAGGTTGTTTGTTATTCAGAGGCAGAGTATGTGTACCAAAAGATTCAGAACTAGTACAGAAGATCTTAAATGAAGCTCACAATGGTAACATGTTTATACATCCCTATAGTAATAAAATATATAATGTTTTGAAAAATATGTACTAATGGCCGGAAATGAAACAAGATATTTCTTAATTTGTATCAAAGTGTTTGATATGTCAATGGAAGCTGAACACCAAGTACCTTCGGGATTATTGCAGCCAATTACAATACTAGAATGGAAATGGGAAAGAGTTACCATGGATTTTGTAATGGGATTACCTTTATCACCGAAAAAGAAAGATGATGTCTGGGTAATTGTCGATCGTTGAACAAAGTTGGTGCACTTTTTCTCGGTACGTATGGATTTTTCATTAGATAGATTGGCTGAGTTATTTGTCTCAGAAAAATTCATATTGCATGGAGTGCCTATCTCTATTATTTTAGATAGAGATCCTTGGTTTACATCTCAATTTTGGAGTAAGTTGCATGAAGCTTTGGCCACTCGTTTACACTTTAGTATCGCATTCCATCCTTAAACAGATGGACAATCTGAACGTGTGATACAGATTTTAGAAGACGTGCTTTGTTGTTGTATACTTGAATTTGGTGGTAACTGGGAAAAATACTTGCCTTTAATTGAATTTGCTTACAATAACAATTATCAGTCCAATATTAGAATTGAGCCATATGAGGCTCTATATGGTTGTAAATGTAAAACCACATTGTATTGGACAGGGTTAAGTGAGAAAAAGATACACGGAGTCGACTTGATCCGGGAAACCAAAGAAAATGTGAAGATAATTAGGGACAGTTTGAAAGCGGCCTCGGACCGTCAAAAGTCTTATGTCGATTTAAAGCGAAAAGAGATAGAATTTTAGGTTGGTGATAAAGTATTCTTGAAAGTGTCACCTTGGAAGAAAGTTCTCAATTCGACCGTAAAGGAAATCCACAGTTTATCGGGCCATATGAGATCATTGAAAGAATCGGGCTTGTTGCGTATCAGTTAGCATTACCACCGGAGCTTGATAAATTCATCATGTGTTTCATGTATCCATGCTACGACGATATCAATCGGATCCTTCACATGTTAGTGCTCCAACAAAAGTTGAGATTCAACCTGATATGACTTACAATGAGGAACCGATTAAGATACTAGCATATGAAAAGAAAGAGCTAAGAAATAAAAATGTGGCTTTGGTAAAATTCCTCTGGAAACGGCATGGAATAGAGGAAGCTACCTGGGAGCCTAAGGATATCATAAGGAAGCAATACCCTAACCTCTTTTCTGGTAAGGATTTTCGAGGACGAAAATTTTTAAGAGGGGAGAGTTGTAAAACCCATTTTTCAGTGAAATAAGAACAGTGGTTTTGGGACCACAAATCCGACCCAAAAATATGATTTATTTTTATTTTATTATATGGTTCGTAATATGGTAGATATGTTGTGTGAAAATTTTGACACGAAAATTTTATCGATTTAGTGCTAAATTACGAGAAAGACTAAATCGCATAAAATGCAAAAGTTGAATTCTAGTAGCTATAAGAATCAAGTAGCTATGGAATGCAAAACTAGAGGTCCTTATATGGCAAGTAGACCATTAAGAATAGTATGTAGAATTTTCTTAGTGACTCACCCATGGACTTATAGAAAAAAGGCATTGACTAAATTGGAAATATCAAAATATTTAATTACTTAAAAAGATGATAAAAGAAATCATCTTATTTTATGCCATCTTCAACCTAAAATTTCATGGAAACCCTAGGAGAGAGAAGAGAAACTTTCAAGGCTTAATTGAGAAAGTTCTCTTGTCTAGTTTTCAGTAATTTTGGTATTTTTAAAACCGAGATAGCTTAATCTCTCTATTTGAGGGATTAATTTTAAAAGTTATCAAGGTATGAAAATGGGTCATGGATGTATTATGCTGAAAATTAGAAATTCATGGTAGAAAATGAAAGATTATTGATAGATAAACAATTTTTACAAAGTAATTTTTTATGAAAACATGATTTAGGGACTAAAATGAAAAGTTGTAAAATTTGATGAAAAATTTTGAAAATTTATAAATACCTGTGCTGGAAAATTTGTAATGGGGCTTTGGTTACACTTGGAATAGGGTGTAATTTGCACAAGTTTCATTTTCCGGGCCCAGTGACAAAATCAAAAATTATAAAAAACTTAAGGGCAAAATGGTAATTTTTCCTAGGATGTAAATTGAGTCCATTTGAATATGAAATGTGTGAAATTCATGGTTGAATTCATTTGTATAGATTCAGACAACACTAATTCAAGGTTAGATCGAGAAAAAGAAAAGATTTCATATTAGTAGACTTTTATGTGAACAAGTGTCAAGGTAAGTTCGCGTAATTTAATCCGACATGTAAATATGTTTAATTGAATGTTGTGTTGTATGGAATGTGATTTATATTTATGTACATTACTTGAATGTTATAATGAGAACTGCTTGAAATGATGATAAAAGGGTTAAGTCCCGATTGAATGTTGAAATTCGATAAATGTATGCACTTTCCCAAAACAAATAGGGTCCTGCATTTGTTGCGGACGAGATTTTGCTCGGATGAGTAATCCTAATGAACTTGTTATAGAAAGAATTTAGCCCAAACAGGTAATCCCGATATAATATCTCTCGAGTATATGTTATGATTAGGGTTTAGCCTGAACTGGTAATCCTAATTGAGCTCCTCTAAGCTCACGTTATATAAGGGATTTAGCCTGGACTGGTAATCTTGTAATGCAATATGTGGCTCGAGAGAATGTTTCTTGGTTAAGTACCGTAATGGGTACCCTTGAATAAGAAATTGACAGATTATCAAATCGTACACTTCGGGTGTATTACTTGTGCGTCTCTCGGGATTCAATGACTCAACGAACATAAAACTCTTGACATGGGATGAAAATCTTGATATGATATGATAATGACTTGAAGGAATATTGCTTGATGAACTCATCTATGTTACTTGATTGATATGAAGATTTTGGTGACTAACATGTTTCATTGAATGTATGTGATTAGGCAATTTAACCAAATGGATGGAACATAACATTGTATGCCTAGATTTAATAAGTAAGATTGGTAAGTTTAAATTCCGTTATACGAACTTACTGAGCATGTAATGCTTACTCCGTTTTATTTTCCTTTGTTTTGTAGTGCTCGGAAGCTCGTGAAGCTTGGAAGATCATTGGAGCATCGTCACACTATCAACTAGCATTTTGGGTATACTTAGTAAAATCATTTTGGTGTAATGACATGTATAGGACAACTTGGCCAATAGTGGCTTGAAATGTTATTTTGTAACTTAGCCATTGGAATGGCTAGTGATGGTTCATTTTGGTATTACTAAGTAGATTATCATGATATATATTTACACATGAGTTATGTTATGAATATGTGATCAATGTTCTGTAATGCCTAAGTTCATCCAAGGTAAGTTTACAAACACATATGCATCTGATGGTATGCTATTATGAATGATAGAATTGTCTATTTTGAATGCTTGGATTGGTTGGTATTAGATGTGTGTTTCATGTGTAGGTCTTGGGTGAAAATTTGGGTGAGAAGTGGAGCTAGAAATGGCTTCATTTTGTCCACATGGGAAGACACACGGGCGTGTGTCTAGACCATGTGTGACACACGGCCTGGTAACATGGGCATGTGGTTAGGTCGTGTGTCCCCTGCACCTAAATTTTGAAAAACAGAATGCTTAGAATTGAGCACACGGGTAGAGACATGGGTGTGTGTCTTAGCCGTGCGTGCCACACAGCCTAGAACATGGGCGTGTGTCTTGGCTATGTGAAACATGCACCTAATTTTGAATTAAATTAATTAACCACACAACCTAGCACACGGGCGTGTGGCATGGCCGTGTGTGCAAGTCAGAGAATTACATGGGGTTGAACACAGCCTCCAACAAAGGCGTGTCCTAGGGTCACATGGGCGTGTCCCTTGGACCACACAGGCGTGTGAGCCTTGCAGCTTTGAAAAATTTTGTAATTTCATGAAAAATTCTTAAAGTTTTCGATTAAGTCCCGCTTCAATTCTAATGCTCATATTGGGTCTCGAGTGCTCAATCAAAAGATGTTATGGATGATATCAGTAAATGAATAGTAATTTACGTAGATTAATTGAAAAATGTTTTGAATGTTCTGGTTATGCTTCGAAACTTTGTTCCAGCAACGGGTACGGGTTAGGGGTGTTACAGTGTGGCGTGGCAGTGTGCACAAGTCAGAGAGTTACACGGGGTCGAACACGGCCTGTAGCACAAGCGTGTCCTAGGGTCATACGGGTGTGTCCCTTAGACCACACGGGCGTGTGAGCCCTGCACCTTGGAAAGTTTTTGTAATTTCGTGAAAAATTCTTAGAGTTTTTGATTAAGTCCCGACTTGATTCTAATGCTCGTATTGGTAATGCTCTGTAACCCTATTCCGGCGACAGATACGGGTTAAAGGGTGTTACAGCATAAGTCCCCCTATACATGCCATTATAACCATGACCAAAACATCAAAAATCTCCCAATATAATTACTGGATAGTGTGATAGATCTCTTACGAGCTTCCAACCTGATCGAGCTTTCGATAATCTGTAATGTAATAGAAAGATGACTACGTAAGCAATGAATGCTTAGTAAACTTGTATAAATATTAAACATAATATTCCATTTCAAATATGTATAAACATGAAACATAATATTCTATTTCAAATATGAACTTTCTAAGTCATAAAGAAACCTATACCAAAGCCTTGAGATTTATCAAACTATATAACTATCAACTTACAAATGAATAGGTTCATTAACATCCCGAATACTTTCAATTTATAACACAATAAGGTCTTATAAGTTGAATTACATAATAATAAACCTTTTCTTAAAATGATGAACCATTTTGTTTACTTACTTCCCATTCCATTTACTTAGCATAAGATTAATTACGTTATCAATTCACAAATGAGTGTATTTATTCATGATATAAGTAAATTCACATATATCATAGGTAAACTTCTTCCTTACAAGTAAGTCCTTTAACTCAACAATCCTTTTATTTCATCATATTACATCTCAACTATGAACTTATCATTTCATTACCTACTCTCACCCATTTCATTTGCATAATACACAAGACATAAACATAATCATCAACCATAGCCACAAGCTAGTGTATTTAAAAATAACTCTTTTAGAATCAACTACATGATAAACCATTTCATAAGAAATTACATACTTTGATTCTTACTACCGTTTTTGTGAATATAAGCATTTTTCCATTTGGACACTTACCATTTCAATGCATAACTTTAAAACTAACATAACACAATCCAACCAATAGTTTGACACAAGTCTAAGCATCATCAATAACACATGTTAGTGCATCAATTCATAATTTACTTGAATAACATAAGATAAGTCAATAAACATGAATAACCTCACTTGAGATCATAAATTCCATGAACATAGACATACTTTCATTTAACATTTCCTTTTCATTCATTTTCATAGTTTTCATGATATAAGTCATTTGAATACTTACCGTTCCTTCCCTTTTCATGCTCGTTGAATAAAATAAAATAACACCAAATATTAAGCAAATACTCAAGTAACCATTTAATTCTCTAAACACACTACAACATCACAATTTAATGTATTTAAAGACATAATAGGAAAATATAATTACACCAAGGCATTAATATTCATTATTAGACTATACTAGTCAAACATTCAACTCGTATTCATACTTACGATACATAACTCACTTGAAACGTGTTACCTGAATGTGAAATGATCAGAGTGTGCCATGATGCCTTTCAACCATGATCTTATTTATTCTCATCTTGATGCTATAGTGTCTTTCAACCATGGTTTTATTATTTTTCCGTCGTGTTTCCATAGTATCTTTCAACCATGATCTTATTCCTTTGATTCGTGATGCCATAGCGTCTTTCAGCTATGGTCTTACTGAATAGAATTGTGATGCAATAATGTCTTTCAGTCATGGTTTTACTCATTAGAATCGTGATGCCATAACTTCTTTCTGTCATGGTCTTGCTCAATAGAATCATGATGCCATAACATCTTTTAGTCATGGTCTTACTCGATAGAATCGTGATGCCATAACGTCTTTCAGACATGGTCTTACTCGTTTCTGGTATAGTGCTATAGTGTCATTCAACTATGGTCTGAATCATTTTCCTTCAAGCCAATAAACTCAATTCATATATAAAAAATTAGATATTAAACAATCAAAACCATAATTAATTGATTTAATCAAGTTACGAGCTTACTTGGCTAAATTGCAAAAATGTCAAAGTATAAGGGTTTTTTGGTAATTTTCCATTCTCTTTAATTTTTTATCGATCTTGATATAAATTAATAATTTCATTCAATTTATTAATTTAGATGGTAAAAAATTATTTTATGCAATTTAGTCATTTTTGACATTTTTATAAAATTGCCTCTGACATTTTACTTTTATTCAATTTAGTCCATGAGCCTAAAACATGAAATTTAACCATTTTTATTACAAATTCATATCATCCAAATGTTGATAGCTTCCATTTTAGCCTATTTTTGCAACAATTTTACACCAAGTCCTTGTATTTTTACTATTTTAACAATTTAATCCCTAATCCTTAAATTCATCAAAATCACTTAACAAAATACTTATGAATTACAACTAATAACCCAATTTCATCATTTAACATCTAAAATCACAAATGTTCATAAACGAAAAAACATTCAAAATCTTTAACAGTTTCAAAAATGAAAGTACAGGCTAGCTGGACCTAGTTGCAACAATCTCAAAAATATAAAAATTACCAAAAACGGGTTTAGATTTCCTCGCATGGAAGAAGGCCGAATGTTTAAAGAATTTGAAGCTTCCAAGCTTTTCTTGTCTTATTTTTATGTTTTATTTATTAATTTAATGTTATTTTAATTATAAACTTTAATTTAAACATCTAAAACCACTTCTTCACCATCAACCATAATTTAAAATGGCAATATTTCCATTTAAATCCCTTCAATAATTCTATTTCACTCATTTTTCTAATAAAATTCAACTTTTGCAGCTTTTACAATTTAGTCCTTTTTAATAAATTAACTATCTAAACATTAAAATTTCTGAACGAAACTTTAATACAACCTTAATAACACTCCGTAAATATTTATAGCTTAGTTTATAGAAACATGGTTCCGATACCTCATTTTTTAAAACCACTTAACTTTAGGGTCTTACCACTTGAACCTAATTATTTTTCCATCTAGCACAAATCATTAAATCAAATTTTTATCAATACACTATATAATATTCGTAAACATTAAATAATAATATTTACGGGCTCAGACGTCAAATTTTTGGCCCCGGAACCACTGTTCCTACACTTAAGAGAAATGGGCTATTACACAGAAGGTTCATAATTTGTATATTCTGATAGTATAGAAAGGGGTTATATTCTCGAAAATTCTATAGAGCTTTATATCTTGGACTTCTTTATCTTGACCTTCTTAATGTTCTTATTGTCTATTCTATCAAATATGTTTCATCTGTAACGGATATATATTGGCTTGAGATATTATATTTGTTACGGTTATAATTCTTTGCTAGATCATGGGAGCATGTAGATACAGATCTCAGCTTTATAGAGGTCGTGTTGATGCACTTTTTGTTGCTGGAACTATATTGGGTTTTTCCTCATTTGTAGTGTCTATCTTATTAGAGCACTATGGTCCATCTGAGGGAAGGTATTCGTGGAAGAAGCAAAATAATCCTTCTAATTCATCTAATAGTTGTGGCTCTAGTATGGTTCAAAGCTTTGATGTTAATAATTGAAATATTTTCTTTATGTTTACCATTTCTTGCTTTCATAAAGGGGTTAGATAACGAAAAAAGTATAGATGGTGGAAGATCGAACTTAACCTCGCATATTAGTTCCCATTACTCAGGTAATGAACTAGCAACTAATGCCTCTAGAGCTAACAAGGAAGGTTATAAGAAGCATATTGATGACATGATAGACATAGGATGTATAATGCTTGTCACCATGACTCCTGAGCTTTAAAAGCAACATGAGGATATGGTTGCCTATGATATGACCCAACACCTAGAATAATTATATGAAGGGCAAGCATGTTAAGAGAGGTACAATACCTCTAAAGCTCTATCTCGATGCAAAATGTTGGAGAGAACTCTTGTGGGAACTGGCATACTCAAGATGATTTGAAAGCCTTGAAAAAATTGGATTCCCTTTAGGTGAGGAATTAGCTATCGATGTTTTCTTACAATCTTTATCGAATAGTTTTAGGCAATTTGTCATTCATTTCAACATGAATGAAATTAATAAAAGTTTTCCACAGTTACTCAACATGCTAAGAATTGCTAAAAGTAACATGAAAAATGCTGGACCTAAGCCTATTCTGATGGTTCACAAGGACAAGTGCAAAAGAAAGCCTAAGGCTAAGGCAAAGCTTAAGGACAATGGCAAGGACAAACCTAAGAAAGGAAATACTACATTGAATCCAAAAAGAGGAATTAATAAGGCAGGAAAATATTTCCATTGAGGTGAGGCTAGACATTGGAAGAAGAACTGTCTTATCTACCTTAAAGAAGTTAATAAGGCAAAGGAAAGCGGAGCATTCTGTCGTGTGTGAATATAGTATGTGAAATGTGCAAGTATTCACATCGAATCAAGTAATATAATGATAAGTAAGATCATCTCCACAGGGATCAGATAGGATTAATTTGGTTACGTTACTGCTATAAAGTGTATGAATTATGTTGTGGCAAAATAGTGACAGAAATGTAATGATAATTAAAATGATGTTGATGTACGCAAAATGTAAACAAAAAAATATATAAAAAAATACTATTTCAAATATATCAGGGCAAGAATGATAGGATCAAATATGTTTAATAGAAGGGTTGTGATTACTAGGAATTTACCCTTATAAACCAAAAATGCCTCAACAAACTCTTAACCATTTTATCGCTCAGAATGATCTAAGTTTGCTTCTTTCGAGAGCAGGACCTCAGGTTACTCCACCTAAAGCGATAAATGTCTATAGGCCTCAGATGTGATTCCCAGCACTAATTTCTCTTCATTCTGTACAAACACTACTCTATGTCTAGCAACTGCTATAGGTATTCTATTGAATAACCATTTGTATCATTCAATTTCAGTCCAACTAACCTAACCTTTTCAGAATTAGATTATGTTTATAAGAATATTAAACATTCATCTAAGTCTAAAGTTTGTATGCATGCAATTCAAGAAGAACAAATTGAATGAAATAGTAAAATAGATCAAATCAAAACTTCAACAATAATGGAATGTTAGAGTATCATCCAATAAACATAACCTAGTGAGATTTAGCTCGAGAGTTGATTAATCAAATCCAAATTCAAAATACCATTCAACATATTAAACATTTAATCACATAACAAAGCAATGTAAAAGAAAATAAGGAAGAACTTCAAGAAGCACGTTTTTGCTTATCAAACCCTCAACTGTGGCATTGCAATGTTTCACAAAGGCCTAGTTGACTGCCTTTATCCTCTTCCTCGCGTTCTGCTCTGCTTTTCAGCTACTATGCTACCCTCTATTTTTACCTCAAGATCCCTCCTTTGAGAAAGGCTTATTTTCACTCTCCTCTCCTCTCCTTTCTTTCAGATCTTCATCACTTTTTATAGGGTAGATACCCCTCTCAACACACAATTTGTCCTCCCTCTTTTTTAGGTAAATCTTTCTAGTACAAGTACAGTTGGTTGAGATTTACACTAATTGAGCGCTGATTCGGTATCTTCTTGGAATTGCCGTGGCATTAATGTTAGCAATTCGTTCAACCTTCTGCCATGACCAAACATCACTCTTTCATTTATTTTCCTCATTTTGCACCTGTCATTCAAATACAAACAAATCCACTCCACCCACAAGTAAAAGTAATATAATAACATTTAAGCACAGATCAAGCTTCATGATGCAATGTTCTAAAAATACTAATATAATATCCTAAGCATGCATGAACCTAAGATCGCTTATGTTTATGTATGTGCTTGAATGTGTTGTTTGTGACTTGTTGTATCGTCGCATGATTACGTGCAAGTGTACATGGTCGTACAAGTTATAAGTAGTAAGTAAAAGAGTTATCGTCTCCATAGGGACTATGTGATAATTATTTGTAAAGTTAATTTTGATCAATTTGGTTAAACAAAATAAGAAGAATAATTTTGATGTAATTTCATAATTTAAATTAAAGATGAAATCAGTGTTCAAATACCCACAAAACAAAACAACATACATTGTAGAAATGATCACAATAGAAAATAAATACAAGGCATAATATAACATGACATGAATAGACTGAAATAAAATATTTAACTTCAACAAGGATTCATTAGAAATCATAAAAATAATAGTATGAGAGATTCGTGACAATGTGTGTAACACCCCAAACCCAGCCTAGATGTTACGACCGAATCTGGCGTGTCACATCGAAATGGTTTTCTAAAAACAAGACTTATCAATATAAATCCAATTTTATGCCAATGACCCTTTTGATACTATTCCAAATTATCTCGTTACCAATGTTTGTCAAACCATTTGCCTATGGTATATTAATTCAACATATACCGCATAAGCATTCTAAAAACTTTGTTGTTTAACTCTCGTGTTCTTTTGAAAACCATGAATATTTTGAAAACTCGTGTGTTCTTAGACTAGCATTTTAATATAAGAAAACAAAAGCCCATTTAAAACTTTAACCCACAAATGGCCTTATTACATGATCAAAACCCAATAGGAAATTTAAAATAAATAAAGTCAAGCTGCAGATCAACTGCAACCGTGTGGCCACCTCCGAGTCCCTCGTGGCTCCAAATCGTCTAAGGTTGGGGATTACCTATGCAGTTTCAAAAAAAAGGGTGAGTTTACAAAAACTCAGTGTGTAATCCCTTATCAGTTAGACAGTAAACAATGTATGCAGTAACAATCTGGGCCTTAGCCCTATACAATATCAGTACAGTCTGGGCCTTAGCCCCATACAGAAACAATGTGGGCTTAAGCCCAATATAGTATTAGTACAGTGCAAATATTTAACCCATCCCAAATCCATCCAGCACACCACCCGTACCAACCAACACACCATGTGGGGATAAAATCGACCCACCCAACCAGCACACCAATATCGCAGCAAAGCTGCCAGTAAAAATAACGCAGCGTAGCTACCAGTAACAGTAAGTGTGGCAAGCCACCAGTAACAGTAAACATGACATTGTCACTATTACAATACTTCCTCCATATCATAACCCCAACCCCATGCAATATGTCTTGTCATAAATAATACGTGAATGCAAAGTCATGCTCGGTACAGTCATACCAATATTATACAGTCATCAATCAAACCACCTCTAGGGTTATAACGATCCTTTTTTGTCCATTACGGGTACAATAGTAATTTTACCTCTTGGGGGTATTTTGGTCATTTTCCTATTTTTGATATCTCGGTACAGATTGCAACCTCTTAGAAGGTCTGTCGTCGCCTCGAGCGACTCAGATAACTTTTATGGGCAAACGGTGCAAATGGACCCAAAGCCCATCGTCGGCCCAAGTGGCCCAAAACGGCCCAAGCCCACAGAACACTCGTGGCAGCCTCAACAGTTCTTCGCCCATGCCCTGTGGGCTCGATTTACTACACGAACGTTCGCATGCTCGTGAGGCCTCAAATGCCGAAGTTTCAGCTTTTAGGCTTTTGCCGATTCATAGTAAAACAGGGGTGTAAATACACACCTATTTCGATTTTCTGATAGTAACGATTTACGGTGTACAGTTACACACCTGTTACGGATTGTAGTTGAAACGCTTCCAAGATCAAACACTAGTGATAACAACAACCCCATCAATAGTCTCAAACCTTTATTAATCCATCACCATAGTATAAAAAACGCTTTAATCAAACTAATGCTACTTACCAATCAGCAACCGCAGCCACTCCTAGCCCCCAAACCCTGTATTCTTTTAAATGCTACTACCTTCACAAGAACTGTTAACCGATTCATAAGAATATACAATCCCAAAAGAATATATACTATGCTTAAAGCACTTACCACGAATCAAAAAATCCCTTGCAGGGGAAAAGTAATCGGCCTACACCTTGGTTAAGGAAAACGAATCCCTAGCATCATTCACACGAGAAAGAAAGTGTTAGATGAACTTATCCCCACGACAAACAAAGAGAAAACAGCTTTTCAACCGAAGAGATACAAAAATCGAACATGGAGAAAGAAACCAACCTAGATTCGACTAGAATAACCACTTACCCATAAATTAAAGAGATTAAGAAACGGTTAGAAACGAAGGAAAGAAGGTGTTTAGGCCTTAACAGATTTTGCCACCACACGAAGAACAAAGGTTTTTGAGAGAGAGAAGTATCCGACTATCTTGAAAAGAAAAGAAACAATGAAAGGAAAAAAGAAGAAGTTGAGTTCGGCTTAAGCAAACTTTAGGAACAAGAGAAGAAATGTTGAGAATAAGAGAATAATAGGTTCGGCTAGAAAAAGAAAGAAATAGGCAGTCGATATTCGGCTAATGAGTGATTCAATAGCTTTTGAAACAAAGAAGAGAGAAGAAGTTTGAAAAGAAACGACACCAGACTTTCGGTATATTGACACTTACGATTTGGCACAAAAGACTTACTCTAAACAAATCTCGAAGAAACACAAGTGATTACCAAAGAAATCGGCACTAGAGAGCAAATGAGCCAAAAATGCAAAAACCCCAAAATGACTAAGAGGAAATTCGACCCTTACTCAAACACCATTTGCTGAAAAATGCACATCCTAAAGCCCTTAGCCAAATTTTACACCTACAAGCTACCCATTTTGGCTACAACTCTTCCTCCAATCTCCAACTCCTAGAAAATCTCCATGATACCCTTCCCTTATCCCTTCTTGATATCCTCCACAACCATTTTACAAGACCAATTCAAACTCACCTAATGCTAGAGTTCAAATCCAACACCAACTCTAGCAGACCCCAGTTAGCAAAATAAACGCTCCCTGCTTGACATGGGATTCAAACCCTTGCTCTCACAATAGCCATGTCACGCCACCACCACTAGGCCACAATCTCATTTGTGACATAAAATTACACACACTTAAACATAAGTCCTAACTGCTAACAGCCAATTTCACTTAAGACCAAAACTAAAAATTTTTCCAAGGCCCAAACTCGAACCCAAGCTTTTTAAAAACCCCTAAACATACCCAAATTACATGACCACACAGGCAAACATGAATTTTTATGTCAAATCATGCAAAATTACAAACCTTATATTTTTGGGGCATTACAACTCTACCACCCTTAGAGAAATTTTGGCCTCGAAATTTACCTGGTTAGAATAAGTGAGGGTATTGATGTTGCATTGCCTCTTCTAGTTCCCATGTGGCTTCTTCTGAACCGTGATTACGCCAAAGCACTTTGACCGGTGGAACAGATTTCTTTATCAGTACTTTAACGTCACGATCCAATATCTGCATCGGTTCTTCCTTGATAGTTTAATCAGGCCTAACCTCGATTTCCTCAACTGGCACTATGTACGAGGGATCAAAGCTGTATCGCCTCAGCATTAAAACATGAAACACGTCGTGAATCCTATCCAACTCTAGAGGCAACTCAAGTTGATAAGCGACCGATCCCACATGCTTAAGTATTCGGTAAGGCCCAATAAACCTAGGGATAAGCTTGCATTTCCGCCCAAACCTCAAAATTTTCTTCCATGGTGAGACTTTAAGAAAGACATAATCCCTTACAGAGTACTCGATCTCTTTACACTTTAAGTCTGCGTATGACTTCTACCTATTAGATGCTTTCTTTAACTGGTCTCGAATCAATTTTACCTTGTCTTCAGTATCAGAAATTAATTTTGATCCCAGAATTTACCGCTCATCCAAATCAGTCCAACAGGTAGGAGTACGACACCTCTGACCATATAACTCCTCGTACGGTGCCATTTGAATACTGGACTGATAGCTATTATTCTACGCAAACTCTGCCAGTGGTAAATAGTCCTCCCAGCTGCCTTTGAAATCAATTACACAACTTCTTAACATGTCTTCCAGTATCTGAATCACCCTCTCTGACTGCCCATCTATCTGAGGGTGGAACGTAGTACTGAAATCCAGTCTTGTACCCAAAGCCTCGTGTAACTTCTTCCAGAATCGAGATGTGAATCTAGGATCTCTATCAGAAATAATGAAATTGGTACACCATGTTGTCTTACAATCTCGGCCACATACAACTTAGCCAACTTCTGCAACAAATAATTAGTGCGGACCGATATAAAATGGGGAGATTTATTCAATCGGTCTACAATCACCCATACTGAATCCTTCTTAATAGGCGTCAAGGGTAGCCCACTCACAAAATCCATGGTTACCCTCTCCCACTTCCAGAGTGGAATTTTAACTGGCTGCAGTAACCCAAAAGGTAGTTGATGCTCAGCCTTAACTTCCTGGCATGTCAGGCACTTACTCACATAATTAGTAACTTCGCATTTCAACCCTAGCCACCAGTATAGCTCACGAAGATCTAGGTATAACTTGTTTCTGCCAGGATGCATAGCATATGGACTACTATGCGTTTATTACAGTATAGATTGCCTCAAATCAAAATCCCTCGATATACAAACTCTCCCTCAGAAACATAGTACTCCTCCACTATTCAGCCCAAAATCTGCAGTCTCACCATTCTTGACTTGTCGAAAATGAGGAACCAGTGACTCATCCAACAATTGTTTCTCCTTAATTTGATCAGTCCAAGTCAGTCTCACTTACAGTTCAGCTAACAAGCTACCATCATCGAACAGGCTGAGATGAGCAAACATTACTCTCAAATCAGATAGAACCCTACCGCTCAGTACGTCAGCTACCATATTAGCTTTACCAAGGTGATACTTAATCGAGCAGTCATAATCTTTAAGCAACTCTATCCATCTTCTTTGCCTAAAGTTCAGCTCCTTTTGAGTAAGGAGATACTTGAGGCTCTTATGATCTATGTAAATAATAGACTTCTCACCATATAAGTAATGCCCCCAAATCTTTAGTACGAATACCACCGCAGCTAACTCTAAGTCATGAGTGGGGTAATTGGCCTCGTGAGGTTTAAGCTGATGAGACGCGTAAGCAACCACCTTACCTCATTGCATCAATGCACAAACCAATCTAGTGTACGACACATCACTGTAGACAGTGAATTCCTTCCCAGACTCCGGCTGTAATTAAAACAAGTGCCTCAGTCAGAACTTTCTTCAATTTCTCAAAACTCTCTTGCTACTTATCAGTCAAATTAAACGGTACCACTTTACGCAGTAACTTAGTTAGAGGTGCAGCAATTAATGAAAACCCCTCAACAAAACGTCTGTAATACCCAGCCAGACCTAGAAAGCTTCGAATCTCAGATACAGTCTTTGGTGGTTTCTAATCCAACACAGCTTTAATTTTTTGAGGATCAACCCTAATCCCTTCGGCAGACACCACGTGACCCAGAAATGTCACCTCTCGCAGCCAGAACTCACACTTGTTGAACTTTGCGTAAAGCTGCTTTTCCCTCATAATTTGCAGAACAATTCACAGATGTGCATCATGATCCTCCTCGATTCTCGAATACACCAGAATATCATCTATAAACACTACTATGAACTGATCCAGATAGGGTTGAAACACTCGATTCATCATATCTATGAAAGCAGCTAGTGCATTCGTCAACCGAAATGGCATCACTAGGAACTCGTAGTGACCATAACGAGTCCTAAACGCTGTCTTATACACATCAACTTCCTTAACCTTCAGCTGATGGTACCCAGATCGAAGATCTATCTTAGAGAAAACCGAAGCTCCTCGCAACTGATCAAACAGATCTATCCTTGACAAAGGGTACTTATTCTTGATAGTCAGTTTGTTTAGTTGATGATAATCGATGCACATGCGTATGGATCCATCCTTCTTCTTCACGAATAACACTGGTGTTCCTCATGGAGACACACTCAGTCGAATGAATCCTCGGCCTAACAGCTCTTGAATTTGAGCCTTCAACTCCACTAGCTCATTCGGTGCCATCCTATAAGGAGAGATTGACACTGGAGTCATTCCAAGTAGGAGCTCAATACCAAATTCGACCTCACGGTTCAGAGGCAACCCAGGAAGCTCTTTGAGAAATACATCCAGAAACTCCTTAACAATTCTAACATCTTCAATAGGAGGACCTTTAGAATAAAAAATGCTGACATAAGCTAAAAATGCCTCGCAACACTTTTGAACCAGTTTCTCAGCCCTTAACGCTGAGATCATGCTAGACAGATAATCCATTCGCTCCCCTATCACGACCACCTCTTCACCCCTAATAGTCCTCAACACCATACGCTTAGCAGTGCAATCCAAACTCGCACGGTGTTTCACTAGCCAATCCATACCCAATATAAGGTCGAATTCACCAAATGGTAATTCCATCAAATCCGCTGAAAAGACTATTCCTTGAACCTCTTGGGGTACGTCTCTAAATGACTTATTTACCCTAACTGACTGTCCAAGTGGAATTAGCACAGTCATCTCCCTATCAGTACTTTTAAACTGAATTCTCAACGTCCCAGACATAGTGCATACAACAAACGAGTGTGTAGACGCAATATCAATTAAGCCAGTGTATGGAACATTATAAATTAGGAACGTACCAGTTATGACGTCAGGAGCGTCACCATCCTCTCGATGACGAGTAGTATAGACCAGTACAACTGCCTCGCCTCAATGTTACCAACACCTCTACTTTGTATTCCACGACCTCGTCCAATACTATTTTCACCTCTGGCCTCTCGATGGCTAACCACCCCTCACTGGCTGAACATGACCCTGACTTGTAGCTTACATCTGAGTAGGCCTCTGAGGACAATTCTTAACTTGATGATCCAGGGACCCACATCTGAAGCACGCCCTAATCTTTTTCCAGCGCTCACCCAAATGAGATCTCCCACAATCAGCAGAAGCCTGTGGTCTAGCAGTAGCAATAGGAACTCCAGTTCGAACCGACCCATCAAACCTGGCCTTCTTTATAGGCTTTCCAGAAGACCCTGAAGGCCCAAAATCCCTCTTATTTCTGCCCCTATCTTTCTCGTAGTTCTGGCGCTCAGAGCATTTCACATCCTCGGTAATTTTTGCCTTTTCCACAAGAGTAGCAAAATCCCACTCCCTCTTTGGGGCTATCAGAACTCTCAACTCATCTCGAAGGCCATCCTTAAAATGCACACAGTGTTCATACGCAATCACTACTATCCCACGAGCATAACAACTCCATCGAAGGAACTGTGCCTCATATTCTGCCACAGTCTTATTCCCCTGGTTCAAGTTTAAAAATTCCTTCCTTCGGGTGTCCACATAACTTGCTCCTACATACTTCCCTGAAAAGGCTGCTTTGAAGAAATCCCATGTCAAATGGTCGGCTTGCGTACCCTCTCTCACTATGAGCCACCATTGGTAGGCCTCATCTCGCAGTAAAGACACTGCTCCTTTTAATTTTTGCTCCACAGTACAGTCAAGGTCGTCAATTATCCGTTTAGTAGCCTCCAACCAATACTTTGCCATATTTGGGGCTACACCAGAAACACCCCTGAAGATTTCTGCTCCATTAGCCCGGAGTCACTCAGAAATTGACCCTTGACCCACTGTTCTAGTACTTGCTCTAGCAACCCTCTTTAGAACACGGAGCATCGCATGGGATAGAGCATCATCCCAAGCCACTCGATCATAAGACCCTGTCTCAGTTACTAGTGAGGCTGGTGCCTCCCTAGTAGGCATGTGCCTCCCCAGCTCCAGCACTTCCTCGGCCTCTACCGCGGCCTCGTGTACTACTTCTACGTGTACCTCTTGTACTCATTTTAATAGTGAATTATCTTTTTAAAAGTCTTATGTACCAGTTTATAATTTCAGTGACTATTATCAATGTGTTATGAATGACAGTAATTAAGGTTTGTTTCTGCAGAACAAAATTTTACTACAATTTTTAGTCTTTTATAGTCTCAGTTTACTCTAACTAAAGAGTTTCATTGTAGTCCTACTACCTAAAGAGTTTCATTGTAGTCCTACTACCTAAAGAGTTTCATTGTAGTCCTACTACCTATAGTAGTCCCTCAGTAATACATTTTAGTCTATAACACTAAAAAATGTCAGAAAACTTACAGATTTGCTGCCAGAGACTCGGTGTGCCATATTTCCAATCACAACGTTTGAAATTCAAATTTTCAAAAACCTATTCCACAGTCGAGTTTTGCAAACCTAAATCTAATACCACTAAATGTAACACCCCAAACCCAGCCTAGACGTTACGACTGAATCTGGCGTGTCACTTCGAAATGTTTTTCTAAAAACAAGACTTATCAATATAAATCCAATTTTATGCCAAGGACCCTTTTGATACTATTCCAAATTATCCCGTTACCAATGTTTGTCAAACCATTTGCCTATGGTATACTAATTCAACTTATACCGCAGAAGCATTATGAAAACTTTATTGTTTAATGCTCGTGTTCTTTTGAGAACCATGAATATTTTGAAAACTTGTGTTTTCCTAGAGTAGTATTTTAATATAAAAAAAAACAAAAGCCCATTTAAAACTTTAACCCACAAATGGCCTTATTACATGATCAAATCCCAATAGGAAATTTAAAATAAATAAAGTCAAGCAACAAATCAACTGCAACCGTGTGGCCACCTACGAGTCCCTCGTAGCTCCAAATTGTCTAAGCTCGGAGATTACCTGCGCAGTTTAAAAGAAATGGGTGAGTTTACAAAAACTCAGTGTGTAATCCCTTATCAATCAGACAGTAAACAATGCATGCAGTAAAATTTTGGGCCTTAGCCCTATACAGTATCAGTCCAGTCTAGGCCTTAGCCCCATACAGAAAAAGTGTGGGCCTACGTCTAATACAGTATCAGTACAGTGCAAATATGTAACCCATCCCAAATCCATCCAGCTCACCACCCGTACCAACCAACACACCATGTGGGGATATAAATCGACCCACCCAACAAGCACACCAATATTGAAGCAAAGCTGCCAGTTAAAATAACACAGCATAGTTGCCAGTAACAGTAAGTGTGGCAAGCCACCAATAATAGTAAACGTGACATAGTCACCAGTACAGTACTTCCTCCATATCATAATCCCAACCCTATGCAGTATTTCATGTCATAAAGAATACGTAAATGCAAAGTCATACTCAGTACAGTCTTACCAATATTATACAGTCCTCAATCAACCTACCTCTAGGGTTATAACGGTCTTTTTGTCCATTAAGGGTACAATAGTAATTTTACCTCTTGGGGGTATTTTGGTCATTTTATTACTTTTGATGTCTCAGTACAGATTGCAACCTCTTAGAAGGTCTGACATCGCCTTGAATGACTCAGATAAATTTTATGGCCAAACGGTGCAAATAGGCCCAAAGCCCATTGTCGACCCAAGTGGCCCAAAACGGCCCAAGCCCACGAGAACACTCATGGCAGCCTCAACAGTTCGTCGCCCATGCCTTGTGGGCTCAATTTACCACACAAGCGTTCACATGCTCGTGAGGCCTCAAATGCTGAAATTTCAGCTTTTCGGCTTTTGCTGATTTGTAGTAAAACAAGGGTGTAAATATACACCTATTCTAATTTTCTGAAAATAACAATTTACGGTGTACAGTTACACACCTATTATGGATTTTAGTTGAAACGCTTCCAAGCTCAAACACCTGTGATAACAACAACCCCATCAATAGTCTCAAACCTTCGTTAATCCATCACCATAATATAAAAAAAACGCTTTAATCAAACTAACGCTACTTACCAATTAGCAACTGCAACCACTCCTAGCCCCCAAACCCTGTATTCTTTTAAATGATACTACCTTCACAAGAACCGTTAACTGATTCATAAGAATCTACAATCCCAAAAGAATATATACTATGCTTAAAGCACTTACCACGAATCAAAAGATCCCTTGTAGGGGAAAAGTAATCGGCCTACACCCTAGTTAAGGAAAACAAATCCCTAGCATCATTTGTACGAGAAAAAAAGTGTTAGATGAACTTATCCCCATGGCAAACAAAGAGAAAACAACCTTTCAGCCCAGGAGATACAAAAATCAAACATGAAGAAAGAAACCAACCAAGATTCGGCTAGAGTGACCACTTACCCATAAATCAAAGAGATTAAGAAACGGTTAGAAATGAAGAAAAGATGGTGTTTAGGTCTTAACAGATTCGGTCACCACAAGAAAAAAAGGTTTTTGAGAGAGGGAAGTATTCGACTATCTTGAAAAGAAAAGAAACAATGAAAGGGAAAAAGAAGAAGTTGAGTTCGGCTTAAGCAAACTTTAGGAACAAGAGAAGAAATGTTGAGAACAATAGAATAATAGGTTCGACTAGAAAAGAAAGGAATAGGCAACCAATTATCGGCTAATGAGTGATTTGGCAACTTTTGAAACAAAGAAGAGAGAAGAAGTTTGAGAAGACCAGACTTTCGGTATATTGACACTTACGATTCGGCACAAAAAACTTGCTCTAAACAAATCCTGAAAAAACACAAGTGATTACCAAAGAAATCGGCATTAGAGAGCAAAGGAGCCAAAAATGCAAAAACCCCAAAATGACTAAGAGGAAATTCGGCCCCTACTCAAACACCATTTGCCCAAAAATGCACATCCCAAAGCCCTTAGCCGAATTTTGCACAAACAAGCTACCCATTTTGGCTACAACTCTTCCTCCAATCTCCAACTCCTAGAAAATCTCCATGGTACCCTTCCCTTATCCCTCCTTTATATCCTCCACAACCATCTTACAAGACCAATTCAAACTCTCTCAATGCTAAAGTTCAAATCCAACACCAACTCTCGCCAACCCCATTTAGCAAAATAAACGCTCCCTGCTTGACATGGGATTCGAACCCTTGCTCTCACAATAGCCATGTCACGCCACCACCACTAGGCCACAAGCTCATTTATGACATAAAATTACACACACTTAAACATAAGTCCTAACTGCTAACAGCCAATTTCACTTAAGACCAAAACTAAAAATTTTTCCAAGGCCTAGACTCGAAACAAGGTTTCTTAAAACCCCCCAAACATACCCAAATTACATGACCACCAAAGCTAACATGGATTTTTATGCCAAATCATGTAAAATTACAGACCTTATATTTTTGGGGCTTTATAATGTGAAAATTCATTAAACTTATTTTAAGTAAAACATAGGCTTCTCTCGAAGTCCTATTATGTCCCTAAATTAATTATCATATCCCTATGTCAAAACTAACTTAGAAATCACCTCCTAGGCATTTACATAGTCTATGCATACAACAATTATCTTCTGAAATCGACATGATATGCACCATTTAGATTTTATGTCTATTAACTATTACCTCTACTGAGATTAAAAAGATAATTTAATAACTTACAAATGTTGGACATGCATTCACAAGTATAAACATGCTTTAAACCTAAATGAATGAAATAATCATTTGAACAAAATATTGAATAAACAAAAATCTAATGAACTCAAATAAGGATTTATATCTATTTTGAATAAACAAAATTAAGACATGTCATATACTGAAAATATAAAGATGAGATGCAATCTTGTCTCCCGACATAGAAAATAATAATTTAATAGAAAGAGAAGGATAAGAAAGAGTAGCTGAGGGGGGCTATCCACTGCCATTTCACAATGCGAAGAGTAAATCGCTGAATGTAGAGCTATATGCAACTGCTCCTTGCGGCTTCCCATGGTGACTTTCCACCTCATCTTTAGGTTAAAAATCACATAAACACCTTTAAGTTGATCTCATATATGATCTCATTTCGGCAAGTGATTGCCTTATTTTTTGGACTAATTGCTTAGCAAGCTATGAGAAAGGCAAGAAACATTTAAGAAATATGAAAGTGAATTTGTGTATCTCAAGTTGTGTTGTTGTTGTATGCTCTAGATGAATGGATGAATGTCCTATTTATAGCTGTCAAACCCATGCCAAAAATATAAAATGCATCTCCCCTAATCTCTCATGTTTGTTTCGTCCCTTCTATGGTGGAAGACTAAGTCTTCCTTACTAAATTTAGCAAAGAATGTTGCTTGAATTCCCCTCCTAGTTGTTGTCATCCCTTATGTTGAAGAAGAATGAGTCTTCCTTGATATTTTTAGCAAGGAAGTTACCTTTGTTCTCTCTATGCATTGTAGGCCACATGTGGTCTAAGTATGGTGGTCTCTGACTACTAGTTTTAGCAGTGGATGGATGGTTGAAGGCGTGTTTTAAGGAAGATGTTGTGTTGATTTATTTTGTGCAATTTTGGGTTATATCATCTATTTTTAGGAATTTGAAAAGTTGGTTAAGGAATGTTATTTTAGTAGTGGATATTTTCCAACTTTATCTTCTTGGAAAAAATGGTTAAGTAATGAATGGTTTTGGGCCTTCTAATTAGGTAATATTATCCCTCCTTGGAATTCTTACTGGATTATTACCACTTTGAAATCCATATGAATGAGCTATTAATCTTTCAACCTATAGTCTAAGACTCAAATACAACTAAAAATCTACCAACCTTTCCCTTAGCCCAATTAATCCCAAAAAAATAACAAAATAACATGCATTTAATATAAAATTCATGATCTTAACACATTCCATAGAAATAAAAAAATATAATGAACTCTAGTATAAAACAGTAGAAAGTTTTGTATTTGTTCTTGGAATTAGCATAATTTATAGATAAAAGAGTTCTTAAATATATATTTTTTGGAGTTTACACACCCCCAAACTTAAATCATTTCTTGTCCCGATTAATGCTAAAATCACATTAACCTGTAGAATTTTTATTCATCCAAGTAGTCACAGAAAAATAAAAATTTTATCCTCAAATCAATCTTGCAAGTATGTAGCTCATAAACAACATATAATCTAATATTTATTCAAGTGACTAATATACTAATAAATCATGATTTGAACAAATAATTTTAAGAGTAGAGTAAGTTCAACCATAAAAGATTAAATTCCTAAGTTAACTAAGCATCATTCTTCGGATTTAACACATGTTTTCATATATTGACTTAATATTTCCCTCTCCACTAATGTAGTTAACTTAGTGGTTTCAAATCAATAGGTCTTAGTAAAGGTTGTAATGGGGTTAGAGTTAAGGTATGGAAATAGATATTTTTAGGTTCAAATAACCTTAAACCTAGGTTACCTTGGCCTTCAAAAATTTGTAATTTCCCATCAACTCTTTTCAATACTAGTGCCTAATGGTACTCTCTTTCTTCCTTTCTTATTTATGAACTTAAAAAGTACCTTTTAGAGCATATATCTGTATATGTAACTCATCTTTGAGTGTTTTACACCCAATGATCTTCTTGGACTCCCCGAAATGATCTTCAAAATATTTCCAAAGTAAGCAAGGCCAAGATTTCAAGGTTCAAGAGGTCACAGGAACAATTATTAAGATAAGTTACATATTTCATAGGTTATCTTCAAAAATATAGGCCATATACCTCAAGATTGGTTTTCAAAAGATTAATTAATCAGCTAGGCTTGAAAGGCTCAATTGATCCAGAGAAAATATGTTTAAATCATTTTTAAACCTGCATTTTTTATCTAGGATTTCACCTCAAGGAAAATACAAAACCAATTCTAGAGACTAAATCCTCATGCAGGTTTAATTCTTAAGAAATATAAACAATTATAGTGCATCTACATACTCATAAAATCAAAATTCATCTCATAATTTATTTAACATAAAAAATTCTTTAAATAAATAAAAGATCATACCTAAATTTGAACTAACATAATACTCGATTGCTATCGAGCATTTTTTCCACTTTTTTGCCTTTCTACATCAATTGATTTTCTACAAGATTGGGCAAAAATCGAAAAAATTGAGGCACGATCCCCCCCAAATTAAGCGAAACAATGTCCTCATTATTCAAAATATCCATTAGATAATAAAAAAAAAACACTTGAAAATAATTACAGCTCAAAATTTATTTTGCAAAAAATTAAAACAAAAAATAAAAATAACAGTAATAGTAGTGTTCTAAAAAGATAGAAGAAGAAGAAGAAGAAGAAGAAGAAGAAGAAGAAGAATGTATTAAAATAAAGAAAAGCCCCTCATTTATTTGTTGACTATCACTGTCTATGTCTATCATCAAGAGAAAACCAGATATCACATAGAAATTTCCACCCTTGTTTCTTAATAATTTCCCGAATGAGTTTTGGTACGTCACACTTACTATCCAATTGAAAACCCTTTTCTAGAAATAGGGTATTCTTCTTAAATATTCTGATGTATCTAGCCCTTATTCTTGTAGTTCGAAACTAAGGTTGAAACTCTTTATCTTGAATCTCCAAATTCTTCCTTCTTCTATTTATCTTAAAAAATAATCAAGACAGAAACCACCTAGTAGAAAAAAATTAAAATCCAAAAATACCTCAAGATGGGTTAGAGGCGGTAATTAATTCTTGCCGAACATTGAGGGGTCAGCCACAATCACCAAGGGGATTACTAAAAAAATCTAGTGCTGCCATCGACTATTGGTGCACACAGCTCGACAAGGCTTGATTGCTTTTGATGGTGTCTGATTGCTATTGACGGTGATCGACAGGGCTCGTTGGGTTTCACCTAACATATCTTGATTGTGGCCGATAATTGCCACAAGTGATTGATGGTGGCCTATCGCTGCCAACGGTAATCAACAGTGCTTGATGGTACTCGATTGCACCCGACAGAGGCCGGTGATGGCCTGATAGACAGAGGCCAAGAGTGCGTAAGGTCTACCCAACTGGCCGATAGTGGCTACTAGTGGGTGATAAAGCATGAAAGGGCTTGTTTTTGGGAGATGTACTGGTGCTGTTCGGATCACACCAAGCTGGTCCTGGTCACGGCAATGAGGTGGGTAGTGACTAAAAGGAAAAAAAACACAAAAGAAGAAAAGAAAAATAAGGGATAAAAAATAATAATAAACTAACCCAAATTTCAGTTAAGTTAAAATATTAATTCAATTTTAATTAGGAGTTCTATTTACATTATTATTTCTCTTTACCCATTTATTTATTTGCAAATTTTTTTATTTTATTTATAACTTAAAATAAAATGTAATTAAAATTACAATTAAAAATAAAAGGATAAAATAGAAATAAAAAATTATTTATTTACAAAAGTAATAGTTTTTTTATAGAAAAATTTCATGGATCGATTAAAATTAGTAAGGTGTTTCCTTGCTCGATTTTACCGGTCCAATAATGTTTTAGTCATTGACCATTGACTTTGAACGTACCTACTTTATTATTTTGGAGTTGAACAACTTCGTACAGAAAAACTTGATTAATCTTAAAGGGACCTAACCATCGAGATTTAAGTTTACCTGGGAAAAACTTTAATCTTGAATTGAAGAGAAAGACTTGTTGTCCCACTTCGAACATACGATGATCGGTGTGCTTATCATACCATCTTTTTTATTTTTCTTTGAAAATTTTGGCATTCTCATAAGAGAATAATCTCATCTCTTCCAACTCATTGAGTTGTAACATTTGTTTGTCTTCAGTGGATTTTAGGTCTAAATTGAGCTGTTTAATAGCCCAATAGGCTTTGAGCTCAAGTTCAAATGGCAAATGACATGCCTTAGGATAAACTAACCTGTAAGGAGACATCCCTAAAGGAGTCTTAAATGTCGTTCGGTAGACCCATAATGCTTTATCAAGTCTTCGAGACCAATCTCTTCTGGTTGGGTGCACTACTTTTTCAAGTATGCCCTTTATTTCTTTATTCGCAAACTTAGCTTGACCACTCATCTAAGGATGGTAAGCTGTAGCAACTTTGTGTTTTACATTGTATTTGTCCAATAACCACTTTAGTCATTTATTCATGAAATGGGAACCTTCATCTTTGATTATAGCTTTGGCTTCCATCCACTTGGACACAATCAATGGCAATTGAGATATAACTGTTAACAAAAGAAAAAGGAAAGGGACCAAGAATGTTAATACCCCAACCATCAAATAATACTACCTTAGGTATGTTGGTTAGCGGCATCCCATTCCTCCAAGTCAAATTTTTTACTTTTTGGAATTGATCGTATCTTTTCTTGTAGGCTGTAGTTTTTGATCCTCCAAAATGTCCCCAACTCGGGGATGAATGGCAATGGTATAAAATGTCAACTACTTCACTTTCTACTACACACCTTCTAATCTTTTGATCTGCATATTGCTTAAACTAAAATGGTTCCTCCTAAAATAATATCCAACATCATGAAGGAATTTCCTCCTTTATTTATGTCAAATCGAGTGACATTAAACCACTAGCTAAAAAGTTAGCATAATTTGCAAGCCATGGAGCTTTACAAAAATGTCTTACCTCAAAGATGTGTTCGTTTGGAAAATGCTTATTAATAGGAACTGAGGAGTGAGTTTTCTCTTTTTGCTCCACTCTAGATAGGTGATCTGCCACTTGGTTCTCTATTCCCTTCCTATCATGTATCACCAAATCAAACTCTTGCAAAATCCAACGAATTAACCGTGGCTTTGCATCTCTCTTTGAAATTAGATATTTAATGGTCGCGTGATCAATATAAACTGTCACCTTTGTACCTAAAAGATATGAACAAAATTTTTCAAAAGCAAAAACAACATTAAGGAGCTCTTTTTCTGTTACCATAAAATTTAATTGTACTATCGTCAAGGTTCTGTAACATCCCGAATTAGGTTCTAGTCGAAACAGTGGTTTTGAGACTACAAATCTAAAGTAGAAATAATTATTTTAGGATTATTATGAGGTCTATGATATGATTGCATGCTTGTGTGAAAACTTCATGAAGAAATTTTATTAATAAGTGTCGAATTTAACTTTTAGGACTAAATTGTAAAAGTTGCAAAATGTAAGTTCTAGAAGCTTTAATCATAAAATTATCATGTATTATTAATTAAAGGTCCTTAAATAGCAATTTGTCGAATTTCTATTTTTATGGACAAAATGGGCATGAATAGGAAAATTTTGAAATAAAGGCTTTCAAGGTATTTTTGTCATTTGGTTAATAAAAGAATAAAATGGGAAAATAAGTCAAAAATTGTGTCCATCTTCCTCCGTCATTGCCAAAAATTATAAGGAGCCATAGCTAGGGTTTTGTTCATCCTTTCAAGCTCAATAGTAAGTACATCTTAGTCCCGTTTTTAATGTTCTTTGTATTTTTGAAGTTGTCATCAACCGATCTAGTTATTTCTACCATTATTTTGAGCTGGGGTTCATGTTCAAAAACTTACCCATGTGTGGCATGCATGTATTTTGATGTTTAATGGAGGAATATGAAAGTTTGATGTGTGATAAACATCTTTTACTAAGTGGTTTTTCATGAAAACACCTAAAAAGGACCTTTTTGTAAAAGTTTTAAAATAGGTGGTAAAAATCTTATTTGAAAGAAAATGTGGACTGTTATAAGTATGATATAGGTTCGGCTAGTCTTAGGTAACAAAGAAAATGAGTACATTTCATTTTACAAGCCTAGGGACTAAGTTGTAAATATGTGAAAAGTTAGGGTAAAAAGATAATTTTTTCAAAGTATGAGTTATGGATTGAATTGAACAATGTGGGTATTAAATAAGTGAAATTTGCTATTATAGATCAAGAAAAACAGAGTCCGGACATAAACCGAGAAAAGAACAAAGTTGTGGACTGAATCAAATAGTTAGCCATATTTTGGTACTGAGGTAATTTCGTGTGTAAATAATTCAATATTATGTTATTATGTATCTATTTCTTTGATATTGCATGAAATGCATATTGTCTCTATGAATTTGGTTATTGATGAATCAATGACGATCAGACAAAGGTTTGGTGCTTCGAAACCCCAGTTGAACCTTAGGAGTAGTTAGGATACAAATGTCATGACATTAGGGTTATGTGTGATCCCATGTAAGACCATGTCTGGGACATGGCATTGGCATTGGCATCAATATGTGATCCCATGTAAGACCATATCTGGGATATGGCATTGGCATTTATATGTGATTTCGCGTAAGACCATGTCTAGGACATGGCATCGATATGAGACATCATGTAAGACCATGTCTAGGACATGGCATTGGCATCGATATGTGATCCCATATAAGACAATATTTGGGATATGGCATTGGCATCTTACTATGTGTATGAGATTTTCCCTAGGTATCCTTTAGTATTCCAAGTGGTTCAACGGGTAATTCAAAGATTATGCAAAGAAATGACAAGGTATGATCAAGTTGGAAGGGTACATGTATGTACACAAAGCCCATAAATATCGAGATTATGAATTGATCAGACCTCGGTAAGAAGTGAATGCATCAATCATGATTATGAGTTTATTTGTACACTATGTAAATGACATGATTTAAGATGTATCTATGACACATGATGACATTGTGACAAACTATATTATGTTATGTGTATAATAATTCATGATTAATGTTGTTAATTATTTACATGCAAACTTACAAAGCTTTATGCTTACTCCCCTTTCTTTTCTATTTTCTTATAGTATCGCCAAGCTAGCTCGGGGATCGAAGAACGTCAGAGCTCGATTCACACTATCAAACTAATCTTTTGGGTATAGTGAATTAAAGTAATTTAAGAATGGCATGTACAGGGGACTAGGTCTTTTTGTTTATGTGTCATATTAATTTGGCCAAATGTGTTGGCTTATAATGATTTGATGATTCATTTTGTATACGGTCATAAGATATGGTTCATATTGATTATTGGGTTGTAAACCTAATTATTTATGTGCATGTGTCAATGTCTTGATGATGATGGATGGTGTTATATGGCATACAAGTATGATGAATGAATGATGACAAATTGGTATGGCTATGATCATGGTTTAAATGTGTGAATTGAGAGTAAATTAATATTGTTGATTGGATATGAAATTGGTGTGGAATGCCTTAAGTAAGCTTGTTAATTTGAGTATGTGAAATGGTGACATTACATGGGCATGAATTAGTCTTGATTAGGAATGATTGATTGTCAAAATGTGACATGTTGTGTGTCATGAAATATGTCTAAGTATGTGAGTGTTTAAGGGTGGCAAAGGGCTTGGAAAATAGCCTTATAATTGTCCATATGAGTAGACACACGGGCATGTGTCTAGGCCGTGTGTGACACACGGTCTGCCCCATGGGTGTGTGAGCCAACCGTGCATCCCCTGCACCCTAATTAGGTCAAAGAGAATGCACAGTAGTAAACACACGGGTAGAGACGCGGCTGTGTGTCTAAGCCATGTGAAGTCTACACCAAATTTTTGGAATTTAATTAGCCACACAGCCTAAGCACACAGGCGTTTGACTTGAATGACCCTATTTAGTTGATGTCATAAACAGAGAGTTACACAGGGTGAGGACACGGACGTGTTCTGTAACATCTTGATTTAGGGCCTAGTTGGAATTATGGTTTTGAAACCACAAATCTGAAATAAAAATAATTATTTTATGATTCTCATGAGGTCAATGATATGATTGCATGCTTGTGTTAAAGTTTCATGAAGAAATTCTATGCAAAAAATGTCCAATTGAATTTTAGGGACCAAATTGAATAAGATGCAAAACATGCATTCTAGAAGCTTTAAGCATGAAATTACTTTAGATTATGAATTAAAGGGTCCTAATTAGCAATTTGATCAATTTTTATAATTTTGGACAAAAATGGACATGCATAGGAAAAATTTGAAAGAAAGACCCTTAGGGCATTTTGGTCATTTAGTAATTAAAAGAATAAAAAGGGAAAATCAAAGAAAAAATGTGTCCATCTTCTCCAAGTGCTAGCCGAATTTCTCAATGGTCATAGCTAGGGTTTTGTTCAACATTTCCAAGCTTGATTGTAAGTGCTCCTTAGCCCCGTTTTTAATGTTCTTTGTATTTTTGAAGTTTTTGAAGCATGATCTACCCATTTCTAGCTATATTTTGAGCTAGGTTTCATGTCTGAAATTTGAACCATGTGTAACATGCATGTATTTTGTTGATTAATGGAGAAATATGAATGTTTGATGCATGATAAACATCTTTTACTAGGTTATTTTTAGTGAAAACACCTAAAAAGGGGACTTGTTTGTAAAAGTGTAAAACTGGGTATTAAAAATGTGAAATAAAGGAAAATGTGGGCTGAGATGAGCATGGTATAGGTTCGGCTAGGCTTGGGTAACAAAGAAAATGCATGCATTTCATTTTACGAGCCTAGGGACTAAATTGTAAATAAGTGAAAGGTTAAGGGTAAAAAGGAAATTTTTACCAAAGCATGAATTATGGATTGATTCGAATAATGAGAATAATAAACAAATTAAATTTGGCATTATAGATCAAGAAAAAAGTGATACGGGTCTTGATCGAGGGTAGAATAAAGTGTACGACGATTAGGCTCGATTTCTATCATTTTGTACCGAGGTAAGTTCATGTGTAAATAATGCAATGATATATCATGTTTTAATATTGTAACGCTCCAAATCCCGAAAACCTTGTTAAAAATTTGTTTTTGGTGTGTTGTGATGTGAATGTATGTCTGACTTAAGGGTAGTGCGTTGGGAGTGTCTGGGAAGTCTGGGGTTCAAGCCTTGGCTTGAGCAAAATCTTTGCTTCTACTTGAATAAACCCTTCTCTTCTGATTGTAGGCTTCTTAAATTTATGAGAGGGTTGTATGTCACAGAAAGCCTGCTAGTCTAGTGGCAAATGGCATGTTGCTAATGCTAAGGTACTAGAGTTCGAGTCCAATTGCACACAAGAGTGTCCCTTTTTGCAAATGACTGTGTGGGTGGTTGGATGGCATTGAGACTCTAATGGTTGGACGGGTGAGGAGTAGTTAAGGGAGTTTGAATCGGTCAAGTGAGGAAAAAAAGGAGAGATTCAGGGAGAATTAGGGGGAGTGGATCAAGGCGTAGGGGAGAGGTAGTAGTTGGCCAAATGTTGGAGTCTCTAGTATTCCAATTCGGTCATAGGCAAGTGGAGTGCCAAAATTGTGTTTTTGGTGTTGCTATCCTTTTCATCAGTCTTTTTTCTAGTCTTTCATTGCATTTTGAGGCTGTGGCCTAATTGACCTTTGGGGATATTTTCTTTTCTTTTCTTCTTCAAACCCTAACTAAATACCCTTCTAACCTTGCCGAACACTCTTCTCTTCTCTTCTCCTAGTCAACAATTTCTTTGGCCGATTCTTTTCCTCTTCTTCCCACTTCTCAACTTTTGTTTGCCTCTTCCTTTGTTTGGCCGAATACCCTGAGTGTGGGTCTCTTTCTTCTCTTCTCTTCTTTCTTTTCTGGCCTATTCTTGCTGAGGTGCTACCAAAATTCCATTTTTTTTCTAGGTAAGTGTTTACGGTTTGTTCCCCTAGTCGAATCTCATCTGACTTTTTTCTTAAAGATTTGGCTTCTGTACCTCTTAGGCCAAACGATTACTTTCTCTCCTTCCTACCATGGTGTAATATTCATCTAACACTTTTTCCTTGTTTCGTATGATTGTTTCTAGGGGCTCGATTTTTGTAATTAAGGTGTTAGGCCGATTACTCTTTCCCAACAAGTGGTACCTTCTTTATTGGTAAGTACCGTAAATCCTAAATACAGTTATATGGGATTGTATGGTTTAATGAATTGGTTAACTATTTCATGTGAAGGTTGAATCTTTGGGAAGAGTACGTGGATTTTAAGAGTGAGAGGGGTTCTACAATAGTTCGGTTGGTAAGTAGCGTGATTCAGTTAAAGTTTTCTGCAATGCTATAGTTTTTGGATTAACCGTAAATATAACTGATGGTGGGGATTTTGTGGTTGATCATAGGTACTTTGATCACGGAAGTGTTGAGGCTACAGTTACATTACAGGTGTGATTACACACTGCAAAAACTATTAAACGGCAAAAGTCGAAAAATCAAAGAGTGCATCGTCGACTCCACACGAGCATGTGACTGCCCGTGTGGCAAGCCGAGTGGTAAAACGAGGCCGTGTTGTCAACAAGATGGCCATGACCGATTTCATGAGTCGAAATAGTATTAGGCCATTTTGGGCCGAACTAGGCCGTGTAGGCCCAATGGGCCTGTGGGCCCCACACGAAAAAATCACACAAAGTGTGGTAAATTGGAAGCCAAGTTGTTTGAACTATAGGGTTAAGGCCATTTCTGGGCTATGTGCCAGACGAAAGTATGGGCCCACATGGGCCCGCAATATGGGCTGTAGGCCCATTATCACTGATTAACTGTTAAGGTTGCCCGAGTTGCCTAAGATGACTGTGGACCTACTGTTGGTTCGGTAAGTATACTTAGACCCCATACTGATGAAATGACCATTATACCCTTGTAAGGTAAAGTTGGCTGAAATACCCCTGTATTATGTATGACTATTTCTGAGCATGATATTTCTGCATACACGTATGTTATTTTGTTGCATTACATGGGGTAGGATATATAATTTTGGAGGAAGTGTACTGAAAGGCTATAAGCCTATTTTTGGCAGTTTTGCTGCAAATACTATTTTAGTATCGAATTCGGTACAATTTGGTGTGTAGGGTTGGGTGGGTCGATTTTATCCCCACATGGTGTGTAGAGCTGGTACAGAGTTGGTGTGTAGTGGATGGATTGGGTAGGGCTCTTTGTTTGCATCTCAGATCGGAAAATGGGCTAAGGCCCGCATCACATTGTTACTAAAATGGGCTAAGGCCCGAGTTACTCTTATTCTTGAAAAGGGCTAAGTCCCCTAACTGAAATTGAAAGGGCTTAGGCCCAGATTGCGCTTATTCTGATTGTTTGCTATTATGGGATTGCACACACTAAGTTTTTGAAAACTCACCCATCTATTATCTTTGCAGGAAGTCCCCAAGCTTAGACGAATCGAGACGACAGAGGACTCAGTGGTGGCCACTCAACATAGTTATTTCTTTTTATACTATAATTAAGGTTTTATTTTGGGTTTTTGTTATGTAATAAGGCCGCTTTAATTTTTATTTAATTTGGGGATTTACTTACTTGAATTTTTACCTGTTAGTAGTAGGTCTCGGGTTTTAAAATTAAAAAGTTATAAACCAATGTTTTCCTAAAAACACCACGTTTACACAACGCATTATAAGAGTTTAATGATAACCTAATATAATTTTCTAAAATAACTTGAGTTTTCCTTATAAAAAGACATCCTAAGTTTAAATCAACCTAAATAAACTTTTAAGAGGAACGAATTTTCATCAAATTTGTGTTTTGGAAAAACACTCCAATGTGACATCACAGATTTGGTCATAACGTCTAGGCCAAGTTTGGGATGTTACATTTAGTGGTATCAGAGCCAGGTTACAAAACTCAGCTGTGGATTTGGGTTTTCAAAACAAAAACTAAGAAATTTCAACATAATTGTTTTCAAATGGTTTAAAGTGATTGGTATAATTTGGAAATGTTTTACTGAAGGAGTGGTACACCGAGTCTCCGTGCCGATCTTGTAAGTCTTCTGATTGTTTACACTGAAATAAGATTACTGAAATGTTATTAATGAGACTAGTTTAGGTAGTAGAAATGTGTTGAGACTCTGTAGTTAGAGTAAACATCAAATTGCGAACTGCGAAAGCAAACTCTGAAATAAGATTGGTTATAAGATATCTGTAATAAACACTAAAATAATAAATTGACTGGTATAAAACTTTTAACCCAGATAAAAGCGCAATTGGATAATGAGCACTAGGGGTATTCGTGGTAGAGGCCACGGCAGAGGTAGTGGAAGTGCTCGGGCTGGGTCTTCGTGTTCTAGACACCAGCCTAATGAAGAGGTTAGAGAGGCACCAGCCTCACTTATGGCTGAGACAGGGTCTCAAAATCGAGCAATTGGGGACAACACACTATCTCAAGCAATGTTAAGGATTTTGGAAAGGGTCGCTGGGCTTAGTGTTGGTATTGGAGGCCATGGGTCGGTTACAGAACGACTCAAGTCTAATGGGGCAGAGATATTCAGGGGTCTTATTGGAGTTGCCCCTAGTGTGGCTGAATATTAGATTGAGATCACAGAAAGAATCATGGATGACCTTAACTGCACCCCTGATCAGAAGCTAAAAGATGTAATATCACTATTGAGAGACGAGGCTTACCAGTGGTGGCTTACCGTCAAAGATCATTTGACCTGGGAGTTTTTCAAGACTACTTTTTAGGCTAAGTATGTGGGTGCCAACTATGTTGATGCTCGTAGGAGGGAATTTCTGAACATAACTCAAGGAGATAGGACAGTGGTTGAATATGAGGCTAAATTTTTACGACTGAGCCGCTATGCACGTGGGATGGTGGCAACAGAATATGAGCAGTGTGTTCAATTTGAGTATGGCCTCAGGAATGGTCTAACGGTTTTGGTAGCTCCTCAGAGGGAGAGAGATTTTGTAGCACTAGTTGAAAAGGCTGAAATCACCGAGGATGTGACGCGTGCTGAGCATCAGGGCAGATATAAGGGCAGAGGTAAGAGGGATGCTAATCCCTCAAATTATTTTCAAAGGTTTAGGAAAAAGTCAAGATCAGATGGGCCAATTAGAGTTAGGGCCCCTGCTGCTGCTACTATTGGACTGTAATTTTGTGCTGATTGTAGGAAACGCCACCAGTGTGAATGTTGGAGGAAGTTGGGTGCATGTCTAAGATGCGAATCATTAGAGCATTGGGTTAAGGATTGTCCACAGAGGCCCAACCAGATACAAGCTACTGGTATGGGTACTGGTCAGCTGCCGACAGGTGTTTCGCATCCACCGAGAGGCTGTGGTCAGGTCAGGGGTGGAAATGGTACGGGACGTGGTCGCGGAGTACGGGGCAGAGGTGCTAGTCATACTGAGGTGAGGCAACTGGGACTAGTTTATGCTGCATGGCATCATGAGGACGGAGATGCTCTATAATGTACCTTATACTGCATTGATTAATGTTGGGTCAACGCATTCATATATAGCATGCTCTGTGTCTGAGATATTGGGTATTATGGCTAAAAACTCTACGACTGAGATTACTGTTTTAAGTCCGTTGGGACAGTCCGTTCGGGTAAATAAGTTGTTTAGAGATGTTCCCTTAGTAATTCGAGGAGTGGTCTTTCTGGTCAATCTTATGGAGCTGTCTTTCGAAGAATTTGACCTAATACTGGGCATGGATTGGCTGGTTAAGCATCGGGTAAGCTTGGATTGTGTCACTAAATGGGTCGTACTGAGAACTGAGGCAGATGAGGAAGTAGTAGTAGTTAGGGAACGACAGAATTATTTGAGTAATTTAATTTCAGTGCTAAGTGTCGAGAAGTTGGTTTGTAAGGGTTGTGAGGCGTTCTTAGCCTATGTAAGTGTTTCTGATGCTGGGGACTCTTTGATAAAGGATATCAGGACTATTAAGGATTTTTCGAACGTTTTTCCTGAAGAACTACCGGGGTTACCTCCAAAACGTGAAGTGGAGTTTGGGATTAAGCTCCTTCCTGGTATAGCTCCAGTGTTTATCGCCTCTTATAGAATGGCACCGAAGGAGCTGGTGGAGCTTAAGGTCAGATTCAAGAGTTATTTGACCGTGAGTTTATCCGACCTAGTGTGTCTCTGTGGGAAGCCCTAGTCTTGTTTGTGAAAAAGAAGTATGGGTCTATGCGTATGTGCATCGACTACAGACAACTGAATAAGTTGACCATTAAGAATAAATACCCTCTGGTAAGGATTGATTATCTGTTTGACCAACTGCGAGGAGCGTTGGTTTTCTCTAAAATAGACCTCCGGTTGGCGTATCATCAGCTGAGAGTTAAAGAGGTTGATGTGCACAAGCCAGCGTTTAGGACTCGTTATGGTCACTACGAGTTCCTGGTAATGCCTTTTGGACTAACAAATGCACTGACAGCTTTTATGGATCTGATGAATAGAGTATTCCAACCCTATCTAGGCCGGTTTGTTGTAGTATTTATCAATGACATACTGGTATATTCAAGGACTGAAGAAGAACATGATGAATATCTCCGGGTAGTTCTACAAATTTTGAGGGAGAAGCAGCTATAGGCCAAGCTCAGCAAGTGTGAATTCTGGTTACATTAGGTAACGTTTCTTGGTCATGTGGTATCTGCTAAGGGGATCAGGGTTGATCCTCAGAAAATTGAGGTTGTTTTGGATTGGAAACAGCCTAGGACTGTACAGAAAATCTAGAGTTTCCTGGGGCTGGCTAGATACTATCGAAGATTAGTAGAAGGGTTTTCACTAATTACCGCGCCCTTAACTAAGCTACTACGTAAGGGCATGCCATTTATCTGGACTGATGAGTAGTAAGAGAGTTTTGAGAAGCTCAAGAGAGTTTTGACTGAGGCCCTTATCTTGATTCAGCCAGAATCTAGGAAAGAATTTACTGTCTACAGTGATGCATCACACGTCAGTTTGGGTTGTGTGTTGAAGTAAGAGGGTAAGGTGATAGCTTATGCATCTCGCCAGCTTAAGACTCACGAGGTGAATTACCCAACACATGACTTGGAGTTGGCCGCAGTGGTACTCACATTGAAAATTTGGAGGCATTACTTGTACGGTGAGAAGTGTATCATTTACACGGATCACAAGAGCCTCAAGTATCTCCTCACTCAGAAGGAGTTAAACCTTAAGAAACGTAGATGGATTGAACTGCTTAAGAATTATGACTGTTTGATTGAATACCACCTTGGTAAGGCCAATACGGTGGCCTACGCACTAAGTCATAGGGCTATAACTGATCTAAGAGCAATGTTTGCTTGTCTTAGTTTATTTGATGATGGTAGCTTCTTGGCTAAGCTCCAAGTTAAACCATTGTGGATTGAGCAGATTAATAGTAAACAGTTGGAGGATGAGTCTTTGGGTCTTTGGTTCTGTCAGATAAAAAATGGTAGTACTGTTGATTTTGGGCTAAACAATGAAAGGGTACTCTATTTCCAAGGCAGAATTTGTGTACCTAAGGATACTGATTTGAGGCAGGCTATTCTGTGAGAGGTGCATAGTAGCCCCTATGCTATGCACCCAGATGTAAATAAGATGTACAGGGATCTCCGTGAGATATATTAGTGGCCAGGTCTTAAGCGTGAGATTACCGACTTTGTGAGGAAATGTCTGACTTGCCAACAGATTAAAGCAGAAAATCAGTTGCCTTCTGGGTTGCTTCAGTCGGTTAAGATTCCGATGTGGAAGTGGGAAAGAGTAACTATGGACTTTGTGAGTGGGCTGCCCCTCACGCCTTTTAAGAAAGCTTCAGTATGGGTCATCGTGGACCGATTGACCAAAATTGCCCATTTCATACCAGTTCGCACAGATTATTCATTGCAGAAACTAGCTAAGTTGTATGTATCTGAGATAGTAAGACTGCATGGGGTACTAGTTTCCATAATATCCGACAGAGATCCTCGTTTCACGTCTCGATTCTTGAAGAAGTTACATAAAGCTCTGGGTATGCGGTTGCACTTCAGTACTGCGTTCCATCCTCAGATAGATGGTCAGACAGAGAGGGTGATTCAGATACTGGAGGACATGTTAAAGAGTTGTGTGATTGACTTCTGGGGCAGTTGGGAGGATTACTTGCCATTGCCAGAATTTGCGTATAATAATAGCTACCAGTCCAGCATACAGATGACACCTTATGAGGCATTTTATGGTCGTAGGTGTCGTACTCCTTCGTGTTGGACTGAGTTGCGTGAGCGGAGAGTTCTGGGTCCTGAATTGATTTTTGATATCGAAAATAAAGTTCATTTGATTTGGGATCAACTGAAGGCGGCATCCGAGAGACAGAAGTCATAGGCTGATCTAAAGCGTAAGGAAATTGAGTATTCTGTGGGAGATTTTGTCTTTCTGAAGGTCTTGCCATGGAAGAAGGTACTAAGATTTGGGAATAAGGGCAAGTTGAGCCCAAGGTTTATTGGGCCTTACCATATATTGAGACAAATAAGACCAGTTGCCGACCAATTAGAACTACCTCTGGAATTCGAGCAGATTCATGATGTGTTCCACGTCTCTATGCTAAAACACTACCGCTCTGATCCTTCACATGTTGTGTCGGTTGAGGAGATTGAAGTTAAACCAGATTTGACTTTCGAGGAAGAGCCAGTCCAGATTTTAGATCATGAGGTGAAAGTCTTGAGAAAGAAATCAATACCATTAGTGAAAGTTCTTTGGCGGAACTACAGTTTTGAGGAGGCTACGTGGGAACCCGAGGAGACGATGCGACAACAAGACCCTCACCTATTCTAACTAGGTAAAATTTAAGGCCGAAATTTTCTTTACGGAGGGTAGAATTGTAAAACCCCCAATCCCTAAAACCCTGTTAAAAATTTATTTTTGGTGTGTTGTGATATGAATGTATGTCTAACTTAGTGGTAGTGCACTGGTAGTGTTTGGGAAGTCTAGGGTTCAAGCCTTGGCTTGAGCAAAATCTTTGTTTCTACTTGAATAAACCCTTCGCTTTTGATTGTAGGCTTCTTAAATTTTGTGATAGGGTTGCACGTCACAGAAAGCCTGCTAGTCTAGTGGCAAATAGCATGTTGCTAATGCTAAAGGACTAGAGTTTAAATCCAATTGCATGCAAGAGTGTCCCTTTTTGCAAACGACCGTGTGGGTGGTTGGATGGCATTGGGACTTTATTGGTTAGACGGGTGAGGAGTACTTGAGGGAGTTTGAATCGATCAAGTGAGGAAAAAGAGGAGAGATTCGGGGAGAGATAGGGGGAGTGGATCAAGGAGTGGGGGAGAGGTAGCAGTTGGCCGAATGTGGGAGTCTCTAGTATGCCAATTCGGTCATAGGCAAGTGGAGTGCCGAAATTGTATTTTTGGTATTGCTCTTCTTTTCGTCATTCTTTTTTCTAGTCTTTAATTGCATCTTGAGGCTGTGGCCGAATTGACCTTTGGGGATATTTTCTTTTCTTTTCTTCTTCAAACCCTAACCGAATACCCTTCTAACATTGTCGAACACTCTTCTCTTTTCTTCTCTCAAGATCAACAATTTTTTTGGCCGATTCTTTTCCTCTCCTTCCCATTTCTCAACATTTGTTTGCCTCTTCCTCTGTTTGGCTGAATACCCTGAGTATGGGTCTCTTTCTTCTCTTCTTTCTTTTCTAGCCAATTCTTGCTGAGGTGCTACCGAAATTCTGTTGTTTTCTGGGTAAGTGTTTGCAGTTTGTTCCCCTAGCCGAATCTCATCTGACTTTCTTCTTAAAGATTCGACTTCTGTACCTCTTAGGTTGAACGATTACTTTTTCTCCTTCCTACCATGGGGTAATATTCATCTAACACTTTTTCCTTGCTTCGTACGATTGTTGCTAGGGGCTCGATTTCTGTAATTATGGTGTTAGGCCGATTACTCTTTCCCTACAAGTGGTACCTTCTTTATTGGTAAGTACCTTAAATCCTAAATACAATTATGTGGAATTGTAGGGTTTGATGAATTGGTTAACTATTTCATGTGAAGGTTGAAGCTTTGGGAAGAGTACGTGGATTTTAGGAGCAAGAGGGGTTCTACAATAGTTCAGTTGGTAAGTAGCGATGATACGGTTAAATTTTTCTATAATGCTATAGTTTTTGGATTAACCATAAATATGACTGATGGTGGGGTTGTTGTGGTTGATCACAGGTGCTTTGATCGCGGAAGTGTTGAGGCTACAGTTACATTACAGGTGTGTAATCACACTGCAAAAACTGTTAAACGGCAAAATTTGAAAAATCGAATAGTGCATTGTCGACTCTACACGGGCATGTGACCGCCCGTGTGGCAGGCCGAGTGGTAAAATCAGGCCGTGTTGTAGACGAGATGGCCATGAGCGGAAACGATATTGGGCCATTGAGGGCCAGACTGGGCTGTGTAGGCCCAATGGGCCCATAGGCCTCACACGAAAAAATAACACAAAGTGTGGTAAATTGGGGGCCAGGCTGTGTAAACTATATGGTTAAGGCTGTTTCTGGGCTATGTGCCACATGAGAGTATAGGCCCACATGGGGCCGCAATATGGGCTATAGGCCCATTATCACTGATTGGTTGTTAAGGTCATGCGGGTCGTTTAAGATGACTGTAGACGTAATGTTGGGTCGGTAAGTATACTTAGGCCCCATACTGATAAAATGACCATTATACCCCTATGAGGTAAAGTTTACTGAAATACCCCTATATTATGTATGATTGTTTCTGAGCATGATATTTTTGCATACACGTATGTTATTATGTTGCATTATATGGGGTGGGATATATGATTTTGGAGAAGTGTACTGAAAGGCTATAAGCCTATTACTGGTAGCTTTACTGCAAATATAGTTTTAGTACCGAATTCGGTATGATTTGGTGTGTAGGGTTGGGTGGGTCGATTTTATCCCCACATGATGTGTAGGGCTGGCACGGAGTTGGTGTGTAGTGGATGGATTGGGTAGGACTCTTTGTTTGCATACTAAACTGGAATGGGCTAAGGCCAAGACTGTCACTGTTACTGAAATAGGCTAAGGCCCAAACTACTACTGTTACTGAAAATGGGCTAAGGCCCCTAACTAAAACTGAAAGGGCTTAAGCCCAGATTGCGCTTACTTTGATTGTTTGCTATTATGGGATTTCACACACTAGGTTTTCGAAAACTCACCCATCTATTATCTTTGCAGGAAATCCCCAGGCTTAGACGGATTGAGGCGACGGAGGACTCAATGGTGGCCACTCAACATAGTTATTTCTTTTTATACTATAATTAAGGTTTTATTTTGGGTTTTTATTATGTAATAAGGTCGCATTAATTTTTATTTAATTTTGGGATTTACTTACTTGAATTTTTACCTGTTAGTAGTAGGTCTCAGGTTTTAAAATTCAAAAGTTATAAACCAATGTTTTCCTAAAAACACCATGTTTACGCAACGCATTATGAGAGTTTCCGAAACAACTATTGTTTAAAGAGTTTAATGGCAACCTAATATGATTTCCTAAAATAACTTGAGTTTTCCTAATGAAAAGACATCCTATGTTTTAATCAACCCAAAGGAAATTTTAAGAGGAACGGATTTTCATCAAATTTGTGTTTTGGAAAAACACTCCAATGTGACATCATAGATTCGGGCATAACATCTAGGCTGGGTTTGAGGTGTTACAAATATTTTGTTAATGTATGAGTTTATATGATTACTTATTATGTCAAGTGTGTGAATGATGTTGAAATCTATGAGCACGAGACTATGAATGAAATCGACGAACATGAGATAGAGAGAAAACCCCATGTAAACCTTAGAAATAATTTAGGATACAATGTGACATGTCACTAGGAACTATGTGGATATGAGCTCATGAACAAATGTGTAAATGTGATATATGAATCCGGGTGCAAGTCTTATACATTCTACCGATGGCTGGGTAGCCTGGCATGTGTTGCGGATACATGTCAGCTTATGTGAGTAGCCCATGTAGTTACATCCTGACTGTCAGCTTGTGTGAGCAAGCCCCTGATTAGCTCGTGAGCGAGCAATATGTTATTGTGATATGAGGTAGCATGTTGCTACGTTTGAAGCACTATGTGCAAGTTTTCTGTGTTTCCAATAATATTTCGAGTGTTCAACGGGTAAACTTGTGAGTCAATCGACAAGTAAATCAATGAAGAGGGAATATGACATTGTGATTTGATTTGGTACCGGTATGTACGATAAACTCAGATGTATGAGCTCAATATGTGATAATTTTTTAGTAAGATTGAAAATGTGTAAGTTATGTTTACAAATTTGAGTTATATCTGTGAGTTCAGAATAACACATAAGTAAATCTATGTTATGTCACTAATGTTTATATATATACATATCTATGATTATTGTTGCTATTTATATGCATGTGAACTTACTAAGCTTTATTCTTACTCCCCTCTCTTTTCCCATTTTCCTATAGTATCGCCAAGCCAACTCGGGGATCGAAGAAAGTCAGAGTTTTGATCACACTATCGACTTGACATTTAGGGTATAGTTAGTCTCAATATTTTGAGTATGTCATGTATAGGGAATTGGTCTTTTTGTTATATATTGGTCTAGTCAAATGTGTTGGCTTATAGAAATATTTGATTTATTTTGTATATGGCCATGTGATATGATCCATGTTGATCATTTGGGTTGTAAACTCTAATCAATTATACATGCATGCAATGTTTTTATGTTTGATGTGTTTGTTTGCGGATGAGATGTGTGATGACTGGCACATGTGCTAAGTGAATAAATCATGATTATTAAGTATGCTCAATCTATGGTTAATGAGGTAAATTAAAAGTAGGTTTAACATAATGAATGAATATGAAATTGGTGTGGAATGCCATATGAAAGTATGATGTTTTGGATAAGTGACATTTTGACATTACAAAGGCATGGCATAATCACATTTGTAAGTCTTTAAGTGACTAAATGTACTAGGTTGCATGTCATCTTAGATGAATGAGTAAATGAGCATTTAAGGTTGACCAATAGCTTGGAAAATATCCTCACATTTGTCCACACAGGTAGAAACACATGCATGTGTCTAGGCCGTGTGTGACACACGGTCTGCCCTAGGGGTGTGTGGCTAGACCGTGTGTTCCCTGCACCCTAATTATTACAAATAGAATGCCCAGTAGTAAACACATGGGCAGAGACACGACCTTGTGTCTCAGCCATGTGACAGGAACGACCTTAGGACATGGGCGTGTTCCCAGGCCGTGTGAAGTCTGCACTTAATTTTGAGAATTTAATTCGCCACACGGCCTAAACAAACGAGTGTGTGACTTGGCCGTGTGACCCTAATTGTATGATGACGTCATAGTCAGAGAGTTACATGGGCTGAGGACAAGGGCATGTCCCAAGCCACACGGGTATGTGCAACCACACGGCCTACCCACACTGGCGTATGACTCCCAAAGTAGGAAAATTTTGCTATGTTGCCCTAAAGTTTTCTAAAATCCTCGGTTAATCTTGAATAACCTTCAATGTATGTTTTGGGCCTCGTACGCCCTTATAAAGGACAATTTGCATGAAATTTAAAAGTTTTAAATTTGAACAAAAATTTTACGGTCAGTTTTGTGTGAATGTTAATGGTTTAGCCCGGTAATGCCTCGAACCCTCTCCCAGCGTCAGATACAGGTAAGGGGTGTTACATTTAGTGGTATTAGAGCTACATTTTAGTCGATTCTTGGACTAATGTAGCATGTGTACGAGTCTAGCTATACATGACATACATATATTATGATAGTGTGATGACTCCTGACGATTTTAAAATGTGTTTTCATATAGTTAATGGATCCCAACAGAGCAGTGGCGGATGATGTAGAAAGCAACGTGCCTGCTCCCGCAGAAGGGGAGAAGGAGGCAGAGAAGCCTTTCTCCACATGATGGACACTTGGTATACGAAGTTCGTTCGAACGAACCCAAACGCTCAACCCCCTCCACCCCTACCTATTCCTCAACCTATCCCTATAGCACCTCAAGGTATGAACTTTGTGAGACTGAATAGACCTCCAGTGGATAAGATTCAGAAACAAAAAGCCGAAAAGTTTCGGGCTAGTAAAGATGATGACCCTAAGAGGTCAGAGTTTTGGCTCGAGAATACCCTTATGGTGTTTGATGAGTTATCATGCACTCTTAAGGAATGCATGAAGTGTGTTGTGTCCCTCCTGAGAGACTCGGCCTACCAGTGGTGGAACACCCTTGTGTCATTGGTACAAAGTGAGAGTGTTAATTGGGAGTTCTTCCAAGAAGAATTCCGTAAGAAGTACATTAGCCAAAGATTTATTGATCAGAAAAGAAAGGAATTCCTTGAGTTAAAGTAGGGCCGAATGACGGTAACGAAATATGGGCGTGAATTCATGAGACTAAGCAAATACGCTCGAGAATGTGTATCGACTGAGGCCCTAATTTTAGTACAACCTGAGCCGAGAAAGGAATTTGTGGTGTATAGTGATGCATCCTTGAATGGATTGGGTTGTGTGCTTATGCAAGAAGGCAAGGTAATAGCTTATGCCTCAAGGCAGCTGAAATTGTATGAGAAGAATTATCCAACACATGAATTGGAGTTGGCTGCTATTGTGTTCGCATTGAAGATTTGGAAACATCATTTGTATGGTGAGAAATGTCGGGTGTATACTAACCATAAAAGTCTGAAGTATTTGATGACTCAAAAGGACTTAAACCTACGACAACGGAGATGGCTAGAGTTGATAAAAGACTATGAGCTAGACCAATGTTTCTTCAAGAGATTTATGAAGCTCAATAAAATGACAGTGAATTGCAAGCCAAAAGAGTCCAATGTGAATCGGATATAGAATCAAATTTTTGGATTAGTTCTGATGGTTGCTTAATGTTCCGAGATAGGATTTGTATTCCTAAGAATAATGAGTTGATTTAGGAGATTTTGCTTGAGGCCCATAGTGGTCATTTGTCTATGCATCCGGGTAGTAGGAAAATGTACAATGATTTGAAGAAATTTTATTGGTGGCCAAGTATGAAAAGAGATATTTTTGAGTTTGTTTCGAGATGCCTAATTTGTCAACAAGTGAAAGCTGAACACCAAGTACCTTCAGGCTTACTTCATCTTCTGATGGTTCCCGAGTGGAAATGGGACCATATATTATAGATTTCGTGATAGGTTTGCCTTTGACACCAAGAAAGAAAGATGTCGTATGGGTTGTGGTTGACAGATTGGCCAAATTGGCTCATTTTTTACCAGTACCAGTTGATTATTCACTTGATAAGTTAGCCAAATTGTATATTTCTGAGATTGTGAGACTTTATGGAGCACCTTTATCGATTATTTCGGATAGAGATCTGAGATCTACTTCGCGGTTTTAGAAGAAGTTACAAGAAGCTTTGGGTACAAAACTGAATTTTAGTACCGTTTTTCATCCACAGGTTGATGGACAATCCAAGAGAGTAATTCAGACACTTGAGGATATGCTCAGATGTTGTGTTCTTGAGTACCAAGGGAGTTGGGAAAAGTACTTACCTTTGGTTGAATTTTCTTACAACAATAGTTATCAGTTGAGCTTGAAAATGGCGCCTTATGAGGCATTGTATGGACGTAAATGTCAAACACCATTATATTGGACTAAGCTTGAGGAGAATAAGATTCATGGAATCGATTTAGTTAAAGAAACCGAAGAAAAGGTGAAAGTAATTCCTGATTGTTTAAAAGCGGCATTGGATAGACAAAAGTCGTACGCGGATTTGAAAAGAAAGGAAATTGAGTATCAGGTCGGTGATAAAGTATTCTTGAAAATGTCTCCATGGAAAAAGGTTTTGAGATTCGATAGAAAAGGCAAGTTTTATAAGATCGTATGAGATTACCGAAAGGATAGGGCTTGTTGCTTATTGATTGGCTTTGCCACCTGAGTTAGAAAAGATTCACGATGTATTTCATGTATCCATGTTGCGTCGATATAGATCCGATCCTTCTCATGTGATTGCACTGACAGAGGTTAAAATTAGACGGGATATGACATATGGTGAGGAACCAGTTAAGATCTTGGCTCGGGAAGTCAAGCAATTGAGAAATAAAAGTGTTACTCTTGTGAAAGTTTTATGGCAAAGACATGGAGTTGAAGAGGCTACATGGGAGCTCGAGAAGGCTATGAGGAAACAGTACCCGAATCTTTTCACCGGTAAGATTTTCGGGGACAAAAAATCCCTAAGACGAGGAGAATTATAACATCTTGAATTAGGGCCTAGTCGAAATAGTGGTTTTGAGACCACGAATCCAAAATAGAAATCATTATTTTATGATTATCGTGAGGACTATGATATGATTTCATGCTTGTGTGAAAGTTTCATGAAGAAATTCTATGCATAAAATGTCCAATTGAATTTTAGGGACCAAATTGAATAAGATGCAAAACTTGCATTCTAGAAGCTTTAAGCATGAAATTGCTTTAGATTATGAATTAGAAGGTCCTAATAGCAATTTGACTAATTTATATAATTTTGGACAAAAATGGACATGCATAGGAAAAATTTGAAAGAAAGACCCTTAGGGCATTTTGGTCATTTGGTAATTAAAAGAATAAAAAGGGAAAATCAAAGCAAAAATGTGTCCATCTTCTCCAAGTGCTAGTCGAATTTCTCAACAGCCATAGCTTGGGTTTTGTTCAACATTTCCAAGCTTGATTATAAGTGCTCCCTAGCCCCGTTTTTAATGTTCTTTGTATTTTTAAAGTCTTTGAAGCATGATCTACCCATTTCTAGCTATATTTTGAGCTAGGTTTCATGTATGAAATTTGACCCATGTGCAACATGCATGTATTTTTTTGATTAATAGAGAAATATGAATGTTTGATGCATGATACACATCTTTTACTAGGTGATTTTTAGTGAAAACACCTAAAAAGGGGACTTGTTTGTAAAAGTGTAAAAGTGGGTAGTAAAAATGTGAAATAAAGGAAAATGTGGGCTGAAATGAGCATGGTATAGGTTCGACTAGGCTTGGGTAACAAAGAAAATGCATGCATTTCATTTTACAAGCCTAGGGACTAAATTGTAAATAAGTGAAAAGTTAGGGGTAAAAAGGGTATTTTTACCAAAGCATGAATTATGGATTGATTCTAATAATGAGATTAATAAACAAGTTAAATTTGGCATTATAGATCAAGAAAAACGTGATACAGGTCTTGATCGAGAGAAGAATAAAGTATACGACGATTAGGCTCGATTTCCATCATTTTGTACTGAGGTAAGTTCATCTGTAAATAATGCAATGATATATCATGTTTTAATATTTTGTTAATGTATGAGTTTATATGATTACTTATTATGTCAAGTGTGTGAATGATGTTGTAATATATGAGCACGAGAGTGTGAATGAATTCGACGAACATGAGATAGCGAGAAAACCCAGTACGAACCTTAGGAATAACTTAGGATACAATGTGACATGTCACTAGGAACTATGTGGATATGAGCTCATGAACATATGTGTACATCTGATATATGAATCCGGGTGCTGGTCTTGTACGTTCTACCGGTGGCTGGGTAGTTAGACATGAGTTACGGGTACCTGTCAACTTGTGTGTGCAGCCCGTATAGTTACGTCCTGACATACAGCTTGTGTGAGTAAGCCCGTGATTAGCTCGTGAGTGAGCAATATGTGATTGTGATATGAGGTAGCATGTGGCTACGTTTGAAGCACTATGTGCAAGTTTTCCATGTATCCAATAATATTCCGACTGTTCAACAGGTAAACTTGTGAGTCAATCGACAAGTAAATCAATGAAGAGGGAATATGACATTGTGATTTGAGTTGGTATAGGTATGTACGATAAACTCAGATGTATGAGCTCAATATGTGATGAATTTTTGGTAAGATTGAAAATGTGTAAGTTATGTTTACAAATTTGAGTTATATCTATGAGTTCAGAATAACACATAAGTAAATCTATGCTATGTCCCTAATGTTTATATATACATATCTATGATTATTGTTGCTATTTATTTGTATGTGAACTTATTAAGATTTATGCTTACTCTCCTCTCTTTTCCCATTTCCTTATAGTATCGCCAAGCCAACTCGGGGATCGAAGAAAGTCGGAGGTTCGATTACACTATCAACTGGACATTTGAGGTATAGTTAGTCTCAATATTTTGAGTATGGCATGTATAGGGACTTGGTCTTTTTGTTATATGTCATATTGGTCTAGTCAAATGTGTTGGCTTATAGAAATATTTGATTTATTTTGTATACGGCCATGTGATATGGTCCATGTTGATCATTTGCGTTGTAACCGTAATCAATTATACATGCATGCAATGTTTTTATGTTTGATGTGTTTGTTTGTGGATGAGATATGTGATGAATGGCACATGTGCTAAGTGAATAAATCATAGTTATTAAGTATGCTCAATCTATGGTATAATTAGGCAAATTAAAAGTAGGTTTAGCATAATGAATGAATATGAAATTGGTGTAGAATGCCATATGAAAGTATGATGTTTTGGATAAGCAACATGTTGAAATTACAAAGGCATGGCATAATCACATTTGTGAGTCTTTAAGTGACTAAATGTACTAGGATGCATGTCATCTTAGATGAATGAGTAAATGAGCATTTAAGGGTGACCAATGGCTTGGAAAATAGCCTCAAATTTGTCTACATGAGTAGACACATGGGCGTGTGTCTAGGCCGTGTGTGACACACAGTCTATCCCAGGGGCGTATGGCTCGACCGTGTGTCCCCTGCACCCTAATTATTGCAAATAGAATTCCCAGTAGTAAACACACTGGCAGAGACATAACTGTGTGTCTCAGCCATGTGACAGGCACGACATTAGGAAATGGGCATCTGCCCAGGCCGTGTGAAGTCTTCACTTAATTTCGAGAATTTAATTCGCCACAAACCCTAAGCACATGGGTGTGTGACTTGGCCTTGTGACCCTAATTGTATGATGATGTCATAGTCAGAGAGTTACACGGGATGAGGACACGGGCGTGTGTAACCACAGGGCCTACCCACACGGGCGTGTGACTCCCAAAGTAGGAAAATTTTGCTAAGTTGGCCTAATGTTTTCTAAAGTCCTCGGTTAATCTCGAATCACCTTCAGTGTATGTTTTGGGCCTCGTATGCCCTTATAAGGGACAATTTGCATGAAGTTGAAAAGTTTTAAATTTGAACGGAAATTTTATGGCTAGTTTTGTGTGAATATTAATGTTTTAGCTCGGTAATGCCTCGAATCCTTTCTCGACGTTGGATACGGGTAAGGGCTGTTACATGTTCCAAGCCACATGAGCGTGTGTGATCACACGGCCTACCCACACAGGCGTGTGACCCTCCAAAACAAGAAAATTTTCTAAGTGTCGTAAAAGTCCCAAAAGTTTCTGGTTTAGTCCCGAACCACACCCAATGTACATTTTGGGCCTCGTGGGCTCGTATAAGGGACAATACGCTTGTGTATGAATGGTTTTAAATTGGGTGAAATTTTATGGCCTGGTTTTATATGAATGTTTATGTTTGAGTTCGGTAACGCCTTAGACCCTGTCCTAGTGATGGATAAGGGTAAGAGGTATTAAATTTAGTGGTATCAGAGTTACGGTTTTGCTGATTCTCGGACTAACTTAGCATGTGCACGAGTCTAGCTATACATGCCATTAATGAATTATGATAGTGTGACGACTCCTGACCTTTTTCGTTGTTTTTTCATATAGTAATGGATACCAATCGAGCTAAAGCTGACGATATAGAAAGTAATGCATAGGATCCTACTTAAGGGGCAGCACCAGTTGAGAGTAGACTCGTGACCGTGAGTCAGGGAGGAGGAGAAGAGGCTAAGGAAGCCTTCCTCCATATGATGAATGCCTTGTATACAGAGTTCGTTCGAACGAACCCGAATGCTCGACCCCCTCCATCCCCACCTATTACTTAGCCTATTCTCGTAGCACCCCGAGTTAAGGATTTTATGAGACTAAATAGACGTCCAGTTGATAAGATTCGAAAATAGGGAGCCGAAGAGTTCTGAACTAGTATAGATTGTGATATCTCGAATTAGGGCCTAAACAAAATAGTGGTTACGAAACCACAATTTTGAAGTAGAAAAAAATTATTCCGATTAATTTTTATAATTTATTGAGTGATTAGATGCATGTGTTAGAATATCGATAGAAAATTTCATGAATTGCATGACTAATCTGCCTATTAGGACTTAATTGCAAAAGTTGATAAATATAATTTTTAGATGTTAAAGGATTTAATTGAAGAGCATAATTGAAGTAGAGGTCCTTAAATGTTAATTATACCATTAGGTTTTCATGGACAAAAATGGACATACATAGGTAGAAATAACCAAAGTTTTTAATGAAGGGTATTTTAGTCATTTGGTAATTAAAAGATTAAAAAAAGGAAAAAGATGGAAAAATATGTCCATCTTCTTCATTAGAACGAAATTTCAAGGTTTCTCCGTAGCTAGGGTTTGTTTCAAGCGTCCAAGCTCCATAGTAAGTGATTCCAAGCCCCATTTTTTATGTTCTTTACGTTTTTGGAGTCCCGGTCACTTGATTTAGCTTATTCTAGCAATAATTTAACCTAGGGTTTATATTTGGAAAAATACCCATAGGTGAAATGTGTTTATTTTGATGTTTTATGGTAGAATATGAAGCTTGAAATTGTGTTAAATAACTTTTGCTAAATGATTTTACGTGAAAACGAGTAAAACGACATAATCGGTAAAAATACCTAATGTTCATAACTACATGTTAGAGTGAGAATTTGATGTTGCCATAGAAGAGAAAAATAATCAGAATGTCATAAAACATAATAATTTTGGAAAAATTTTAATTTCCGAGCTTTTGGGAAAAAGTGTAAATATGCAAAAGTTTAGGGGCAAAATCGTAATTTTCCCAAAGTTAGAGTTAAGGACTATTTTTATAAATGTTAGTATTAAATCAGCTAAATGTGTTATTTTAGATCAAGAAAGACGTAGAATCGACCTTGATCAGGGAAAGGAAAAGATTGTGGACTAAATTGTAAAATTTCTTTATTTTGTACCAAGGTAAGTTCATGTGTAAATGTGGTAACATAATTGTCATTTTAAATAATTTAATTATATTTATATGATATGATGATTATTATCATGAAATATTATGCTTTGTGCTTATTGTTGAGTAATATGCAAATTATGTTTACTACTTGATAAATATGAATTGCTACTAAGTATCGATTTCGACATTTCCGTGGAAGACGGCAAAGATGTGTAATCGAGGAAAAGCCTATTTGAACCTTGGGAATAGATTAGAAAACAAGTAACATGTCACTAGGACATTTGATTTCCAAACTCGTTGAGTTGAGTCCGAGTTCACTTATGGAATATCTGAACTCGTTGAGTTGAGTCCGAGTTCACTTATGGGCGGATTACATGGTAACTTGGCTACATAATTTCCGCAGGCTATTGAGTTTGTCTAGTTACGGGTACGGCACTTATGTGCATGAAATTCGTGTATTCGAATTATATTCTGATGTGTTCAACGGGTAAATCTTAAGTGAATAAGGAGAATGCCTAAAATGAAGAGGACATGTTGGTAAGTGTGGTGAATGAGAAAATTTGACAGATATGTGCTTAAAACCTCGGGTTTAGAACTTGGTAAGATGAAATCGTGGTAAGATATTAAATGCAAATGTAACATGAATGTCTTGGTGTTGTTTATTATGTTGGATTGCATGATTATGTTACTTGTTATTTACATGTGAACTTACTAAGCATTTATGCTTACTCCCTCCTTTCCATTCTTTGTAGTTTTGACAAGCCAACTTGGAAGTTGGGAACGGTCGGAGGCTCGTTCACACTATCCGAGGACCATTTTGGTATAGTGGCATATATACTTTGAAATATGACATGTATAGCATTATAATCATTTTGTGTATATAATCTTATGATATGGCTATTGAGTGATAAGGAAATGCTTGGTAAAGATTAGCCATTGGAATGGCTAATCAAAAATCATATTTGGTGTTATGTATGCTTGTTGTGCTATCTAATTCATGGAAATTCATAAAAAGGCGAAATTTGCTACAAAACTGTATCATACAGCAGCAATGATGTGAGTTTGAAAAATCACTAAAAATAGTAGAGACAGAATTAGATGATGAGTAAATTTTTAAATTTAATCTTATTAAGTCTATTTTCATGTGGAAGAAATAAAACAGGTAAATGAGTTGTATTTCATGAGATATTTGGGTTTTGGTGGAACAGGGTTAGAGAGATTTCTGAATCCCCTGTTCTGAGTTTAGAAATTCACCAAAAATTATAAAACAATAATTATGAGTCATAATTTATATTTATAGATTCCTTATTGAGTCTATTTTTAAGAGAAACAAACTTTATAGTCATCTAAAATCTGTACAGAGAGAAAAGTGGTTCGTAGTGAATAGAGGTCAGAGCAGTCTAACACTGAAACAGAGGAAACTTTAACTAATAAACTGTACTGATTGGCTTGACCAAAAATTAAAAAAAAAATTAGTAAATAGATATATGAGTCTAGTTTCAGGGAAAATTTATGGATTTAAATTTTGAGTTTTGTAACTCGAGATATGAATTTTTTAGCAACTATGATGCAGATGGGCAATTTATTACAAAAGGTAAAATAAATTATTTTAAATCGTTTAAGTGATAATTTATGTCTGTTAACGCCTCGTGCTCGACTCCGGCGACGGTCTCGGATAAGGGGGTGTTTAATTTGGTGGTATCAGAACTACGGTTTAGTCAGTTCTCGGACTAACGTGGAGTATGTACGGGTTTTGCTATACATGTCATATATATATTGTGATAGTGTGACGACTCCTAACCTTTAAAATGATTTTTTTTATAGTAAATGGATCTCGATCCAGTTGTGGCTGATGATGTAGAGAGCAATGCGACAGGTCTTGCTGAAGGGGCGGTGCCGACTGAAAGTCGAACTCCTACTGTTGGTCAAGGAGGAGGAGAAGGGGCTCGGGAAGCCTTTCTCTAAATGATGAATGCATGGTACACCGAGTTCGTTCGTATGAACCCGAATGCTTAACCTCCCCCACCTCCCCCTATTCCTCAATCTGTACCTCTGATGCCTTAAGGTATGGATCTGATGAAATTTCATAGAACCCCAGTTGACAGAATTCGCAAGCAAGGGGCTGAAGAATTCAGGGCAAATGTTGATGATGATGCCGAGAAAGCAAAATTTTGGCTTGAAAATTCTATTCGGGTATTTGATGAATTGTCTTGTACACCTGAAGAGTGCTTGAAATGTGCTATATCTTTGTTGAGAGATTCAGCCTATTATTGGTGGAAGACATTGATTTCAATGGTACCGGAAGAGAAAGTGACTTGGGAATTCTTTCAAGAAGAATTTTAGAAGAAATACATCAGTGAAAGATTTGTTGATCAGAAGCGTAAAGAATTTATCGAGTTGAAACAAGGCAACATGACAGTTACTGAGTATGAAAGGGAGTTCATTCGATTGAGTAAGTATGCTAGAGAATATATTCCTTTAGAGGCTAAAATGTACAGACAATTTGAAGATGGACTCAATGAAGATATTAAAGTATTTGTGGGAAATCTTGAGATGAAAGAGTTCGTAGTACTTGTTGATCGGGCTTGCAAGGCTGAAGAACTAATTAAAGTAAAGAGAAAGGCAGAGGCTGAGACTAGAAATTTGAAGAAAAGACCGATGAGCAGTGCATTTCCACCGCAATCTAGAAAATCCAGAGATATGTATTCTCGTTCTCATATTTCGGCCGGACATTCATATGGGAATCATAAGAAGCAAAATGTGGGTTTTAAATCTTAGATTACTTCTGTGGCTAGTGTGGGAAATTCGAGATTTATTAGACTTGAGTGCCAACTAATATGGTAGAAGTCACCTTGGTCCATGTAGAACTAACGAATGTTACCAGTGTGGTTTTCCAAATCATTTTATTAGAAACTATCCCGAGAGAATTGAGAAAGAAAAATTTCAAAGTGCAAAACCTAGTGGTGCAGTTTCGAGAAGAAGATCTTTGAGAAATGCTGGGAATGAGGCAAGCAGCAAGAATGTAGTCAGAGATTCAGTGTTTAAATCTGAAGCTAGAGCTCCGGCTAGAACTTATGCCATAAGGGCGCGTGAAGATGCTTCATCTCCCGATGTGATCACTGGTATTTTCTCTCTTTATGGTGTTAATGTTATTACTTTGATTGACCTCGGTTCTACTAATTCATATGTGTGCATGAAATTGGTGTCTAATATGAGTATACCTGTTGAGTCTATGAAATTTATGGTTAAAGTATCAAACCTGTCAGGCAAATGTGTTTTAGTTGATAAAGTATGCAAGAAATGTCCTTTGATGATTAGAGGTCATTATTTTTCAACCGACTTGATGTTGTTTTCGTTTGACGAATTTGATGTTATTTTGGGTATGGATTGGTTGACATTGCATGATGCTATAGTAAATTGTAAACAAAAGGTTATTGAATTAAAATGTGAAAATGGTAAAATTCTGTAGGTTGAATCAAACGAATTAAAGGCATTGCCTAGTATGATTTCTTCGATGTCGGCTCAGTGATATTTGAGAAAGGGTTATGAAGCTTATTTGGCGTATGTGTTGAATACAAAATAATTTAAGAAAATTGAATCAGTGCTGATTGTATGTGAATTCGCGGATGTATTTCCAGAAGAGTTTTCGGGTTTACCTCCTGTTAGAGAAGTAGAATTTGGTATTGAGTTGATACCAAGAACAACTCCGATTTCGATTGCTCCATAAGGAATAGCACCAACAGATTTGAAAGAATCAAAGTTGCAATTGCAAGAGAGACTGATTAAGGCTTTGTGAGACCGAGTTTTTCGCCTTGGGGTGCTCCCATATTATTTGTGAAAAAGAAAGATGGTTCTATGAGATTGTGTGTAGACTATCGGCAGTTAAATAAGGTGACAATCAAGAACAAGTATCCGTTGTCGAGAATTGATGATTTGTTTGACCAGCTGAAAGGAGTGACATGGTTTTCAAAGATTGACTTGAGGTTTGGATTCTAGCAACTGCGAGTAAAAGAGTCAGATGTGCCTAAAACTACTTTTAGAATAAGGTACGACCATTATGAATTTTTAGTTATGCCATTCGGTTTGACAAATGCTCCTGCTGTGTTTATGGACTTAATGAATCATATATTTCAGCCATACTTGGACAAGTTTGTTGTGGTATTTATTGATGATATCTTAATTTATCCAAAAGATGAGATAGAGCATTCTGAGCACTTGAGGATAGTTTTGCAAACTTTGTGAGATAAGCAGTTGTATGCCAAGTTTAGTAAGAGTGAGTTTTGGCTTCGAAAAGTAGGATTTTTGGGTCATATTGTCTCAGGTGATGGTATACGGGTTGATCCCAGTAAAATTTCGGCTATTGTTGATTGGAAACCGCTGAAGAATGTAACTGAGGTTAGAAGTTTCTTGGGTTTAACTAGTTATTATCGACGGTTTGTAAATGGATTTTCTATAATTGCTACTCCTATGACCAGACTACTCCAAAAGGATGTTAAATTTGAGTGGACGGAAGAATGTCAACAGAGCTTTGAAAAATTGAAAAAGTTACTAACTGAAGCACCAGTGTTGGTACAACTCGAGTCAGGTAAAGAATTTGTGGTGTATAGTGATGCTTCTCTAAATGGCTTGGGATGTGTACTTATGCAAGAAGGAAAAGTTGTGGCTTATGCTTCGAGGCAGTTGAAACCTCATGAAAGGAATTATCCGACTCATGATTTGGAACTGTCTGCTATAGTGTTTGCTTTGAAGATTTGGTGACATTATCTGTATGGTGAAAAGTGCCGAGTATATACCGACCACAAAAGTCTCAAGTACTTGATGTCACAAAAAGACTTGAATTTAAGACAGCGGAGATGGTTAGAATTATCGAAAGATCACGAGCTTGTGATTGACTACCATCCGGGGAAAGCGAATGTGGTTGCTGATGCCTTGAGTAGAAAGTCATTGTTTGCTTTGTGAGCTATGAATACTCAGTTGACGGTGTTTGACGATGATTAAATTCTAGCAGAGTTGAGAGCAAGACCGATGTTTTTACAAGAGATTTGTGAAGCTCAGAAAAGTGACAAAGATTTGCAAGCTAAGAGGAAGCAATGTGAGGCTAATATAGGATCAGATTTCATAATCGGTTTTGATGGTTGCTTGATGTTTAAAAATCGAATTTGTGTACCGAAAAATGATGGGTTGATTCAAAAGATCTTGCACAAAGCACACAGTGGTTGTTTGTCAATTCACCCGAGCAGTACAAAAATGTATAATGACTTGAAGAAAATGTATTGGTGGAACGGAATAAAAAGAGATATCTCCGAGTTTGTATCGAAATGCTTAATTTGTCAACAAGTGAAAGCTGAACACCAAGTGCCTTCGGGACTACTTCAGCCTATCATGGTTCCCGAGTGGAAGTGGGATCAAATTACTATGGATTTTGTATTAGGGTTGACGTTAAATCCGAGGAAGAAAGATGCCATTTGGGTAATAGTCGACATATTGATTAAATCGGCTCATTTTATTCTGGTACGTACTGATTATTCTCTTAATAAGTTGGCTGAATTGTGTATCAGTGAGATTGTTAGACTTCACGGAGTACCTTTGTCGATCATTTCGGATAGAGATCTGAGATTTACATCACGGTTTTGGAAAAAGTTGCAAGAGGCATTAGGTACGAAGTTAAATTTCAGCACTGCCTTCCATCCACAGACTGATGGACAATCAGAGAGAGCAATTCAGATTCTTGAGGACATGCTCAGATGTTCTGTATTGGAATTCCAAGGTAGTTGGGAAAGATATTTACCGTTGGTAGAATTTGCCTACAATAATAGTTATCAGACGAGTTTGAAGATGGCACCTTATGAAGCATTGTACAGTCGTAAGTGTCGAACGCATTGTATTGGACTGAACTTAAAGAAAATCAGATTTACGGAGTTGATATAATTAAAGAAACCGAAGAAAAAGTGAAAGTGATTCGAGATTGTTTGAAAGCTGCTTCAGATAGACAGAAATCCTTCGCGGATTTGAAACGAAAAGAAATCGAGTTTCAAGTCGGCGATAAGGTATTTTTAAAAGTGTCTCCATGGAAGAAAGTTCTTAGATTTGGTCGGAAAAGCAAGTTGAGTTTGCGTTTTATCAGACCGTATGAGATAATTGAAAGAGTTGGACTGGTAGCATATCAGTTAGCATTACCACCTGAATTAGAGAAGATTCATGATGTGTTCCATGTATATATGTTACGTCGGTATCGTTCAGATCCTTCACATGTAATTTCACCGACGAAAATTGAGCTACAATCAGATATGACTTACAATGAAGAACCGATTAATATTTTAGCTTGGGAGGTCAAGCAACTAAGAAATAAAAGTATTGCTCTCGTGAAAGTATTATGGCAAAAGCACAGAGTAGAAGAGGCTACATGGGAGCCCGAGGAAACTATGAGGAATCAATACCCACACCTATTTACCGGTAAGATTTTCGGGGACAAAAATCCCTAAAGAGGGGAGAGTTGTGATATCTCGAATTAGGGCCTAAATGGAATAGTGGTTACGAAACCACAATTCTGAAGTAGAAAAAAATTATTTCGATTAATTTTTATAATTTATTGAGTGATTAGATACATGTGTTAGAATATCGATAGAAAATTTCATGAATTGCATGTCTAATCTGCCTATTAGGACTTAATTGCAAAAGTTGATAAATATGAGTTTTAGATGTTAAAGGATTTAATTGAAGAGCATAATTGAAGTAGAGGTCCTTCAATGGTAATTATACCATTAGGTTTTCATGGACAAAAATGGACATACATAGGTAGAAATAACCAAAGTTTTTAATGAATGGTATTTTAGTCATTTGGTAATTAAAAGATTAAAAAAGGAAAAAGATGGCAAAATATGTCCATCTTCTTCATTAAGATGAAAATTCAAAGGTTCTCCATAGCTAGGGTTTGTTTCAAGCTTCCAAGCTCCATAGTAAGTGATTCCAAGCCCCGTTTTTAATGTTCTTTACGTTTTTAGAGTCCAGGTAACTTGATTTAGCTTATTCTAGCAATAGATTAACCTAGGGTTTATATTTGGAAAAATACCCATAGGTGAAATGTGTTTATTTTGATGTTTTATGGTATAATATGAAGCTTGAAATTGTGTTAAACAACTTTTGCTAAATGATTTTACGTGAAAACGAGTAAAATGACATAATCGGTAAAAATACCTAATGTTCATAACTACATGTTAGAGTGAGAAATTGATGTTGCAATAGAAGGGAAAAATGATTCAAATGTCATAAAACATAAGAATTTTGGAAAAATTTTAATTTTCGAGCTTTGGGGGAAAAGTGTAATTATACAAAAGTTTAGGGGCAAAATTGTAATTTTTCCAAAGTTAGATTTAAGGACTACTTTGATAAATTTGAGTATTAAATTAGCTAAATGTATTATTTTAGATCAAGAAAGACGTAGAATCGACCTTGATCGGGGAAAGGAAAAGATTATGGACTAAATTGCAAAATTTCTTTATTTTGTACCGAGGTAAGTTCATGTGTAAATGTGGTAACATAATTGTCATTTTAAGTAATTTAGTGATATTTATATGGTATGATGATTATTATCATGAAATATTATGTTTTGTGGTTATTGTTGAGTAATATGCAAATTATGTTTACTACTTGATAAATATAAATTGCTACTGAGTATCGGTTTCGACATTTTCGTGGAAGATGGCAAAGATGTGTAATCGAGGAAAAGCCTATTTGAACCTTGGGAATAGATTAGAATACAAGTGACATGTCACTAGGATATTTGAGTACTGAACTCGTTGAGTTGAGTCCGAGTTCACTTATGGAATATCCAAACTCGTTGAATTGAGTCCGAGTTCACTTATGGATGCGAACGCCCGACCTCGTTAAGTTGAGTCCGAGTTCACTTATGGGCGGATTACATGGTAGCTTGGCTACATAATTTTCGCAGGCTATTGAGTTTGTCTAGCTGCGAGTATGGCACTTATGTACATGAAATCCGAGTATTCGAATTATATTTTGATGTGTTCAACGAGTGAATCTTAAGTGAATAAGGAGAATGCCTAAAATGAAGAGGACATGTTGGTAAGTGTGGTGAATGAGAAAATTTGACAGGTATGTGCTTAAACCCTCGGGTTGAGAACTTGGTATGATGAAATCGTGGTAAGATATTAAATGCAAATGTAACATGAATGTCTTGGTGTTGTTTATGCAAATGATGTTTTATGTTGGATTGCATGATTATGTTACTTGCTATTTACATGTGAACTTACTAAGCATTTATGCTTACTCCCTCCTTTCTATTCTTTGTAGTTTTGACAAGCCAGCTTGGAAGTCGGGCACGGTCAGAGGCTCGTTCACACTATCCGATGACCATTTTGGTATAGTGGCTTGTGTACTTTGAAATATGGCATGTATAGCATTATAATCATTTTGTGTATATAATCTTATGATATGGCTATTGAGTGATAAGGAAATGCTTGGTGAAGGTTATCCATTGGAATGGCTAATCAAAAATCATATTTGGTGTTATGTATGCTTGTTGTGCTCTCTAATTCATGGAAATTCATAAAAAAAATGTGAAATTTGCTATAAAACTGTATCATACAACAACAATGATGTGAGTTTGAAAATTCACTAAAAATATTAGAGATAGAATTAGATGGTCAGTAAAATATGAAATTTGATCCTATTAATTCTATTTTCATATGGAAGAAGTAAAATAGGTAAATGAGTTGTATTTCATGAGATATTTGGGTTTTGGTGGAACAGGGTCAGAGAGATTTCTGAATCCCCTGTTCTGAGTTTAGAAATTCACCAAAAATTGTAAAACAATAATTAAGAGTCATATTTTATATTTATAGATTCATTATTGAGTCTATTTTTAAGAGAAACAAACGGCATAGTCATCTAAATTCTGTACAGAGAGAAAAGTGGTTTGTAGTGAATAGAGGTCAGAGCTGTCGAACACTGAAATAGGGGAAAATTTAACTAATAAACTGTACTAATTGGCTCGACCAAAAATTCTAGAAAATAATTATTAAATAGATATATGAGTCTAGTTTCAGGAAAAATTTATGGATTTGAATTTTGAATTTTGTAACTAGAGATATGAATTTTTTAGCAACTGTGATGTAGATGGGTAGTTTATTACAAAAGGTAAAATAAATTGTCTTAAATCGTTTAAGTGATAATTTAAGTCTGTTAACACCTCGTGCTCGACTCTAGTGATGGTCTCGAGTAAGGGGTGTTACATAGATGATGATCCCGAGAGGGCAAAATTCTGGCTCGAGAATATCATTAGGGTATTTGATGAGTTATCATGCAAACCTATGGAATGTATGAAATATGTTGTGTCCTTTCTGAGAGATTCAGCTTATCAGTGGTGGAACACCCTTGTGTTCGTGGTACCAAGGGAGAGAATTAATTGGGAATTTTTCCAAGAAGAGTTCCATAAGAAGTACATTAGCTAGAGGTTTATGGATCAAAAAAGAAAGGAATTTCTCGAGTTAAAATAGGGTCGAATGATGGTAATGGAATATAAGCGTGAGTTTGTGAGATTGAGCAAATACGCTCGAGAATTTCTATTAACTGAGGCCATCATGTTTAAAAGATTTGAAGATGGGTTAAACGAAGACATCTAATTGTTGGTGGGTGTGCTTGAACTGAAAGAATTTGTTGTGCTCGTAGAGAGAGCTTGTAAGGCCAAGGAATTGGCTAAAAAGAAAAAGGAAAGCTGAGTTGTAGTCTCAAGATTTGAAGAAGAGACAGTTGGGTAAGTCATTTCAGTCTTCATCTAAGAAACCAAGAGAGTTTAATACTCGATCAAGTGCTTTAGTTGGGTTTTCAAACAGAAACCACGGGAAACAGTATTCAGGTCATAAGGCTCAGACCACTTCGACAGCAAGTGTGGGTAATGCTAGACCTAGTTGACCTAAATGTCCGCATTGCGTTAGACGTCACCCCGGTGAGTGCCGAGTGTATGATCGAACTTGTTTCAAGTGTGGTTCCCAAGACTATTTCATTACAGATTTCCCTGAGATGGTTGAAAAAGAGAAATTTCAGAGTGTAAGATGGGGCAATGCTACTTCTAGAGGGAGACCACAGAGAAACCCAGGAAATGGAGCGAGTAACAAGAGTGCACCTAGAGATCTGGCTGTGAGATCTGAGGGTAGAGCACCTGTAAGGACTTATGCCATTCGCGCTCGCAAAGAGGCTTCATCTTCTGATGTGATTACAGGTACTTTCTCTCTTTATGTTACTTCTGTTGTTGCTTTGATTGATCCGGGATCTACCCATTCGTATGTTTGTGTGAAATTGGTATCTAGTATGAATATGCCTATTGAGTCTACAGAATTTGTGATAAAAGTGACAAACCTTCTAGGCAAGTATGTGTTAGTTGACAAAGTATGTAAGAATTGCCCTTTAATGATTAGAGGTCATTATTTTCCGGCTAATCTTATGCTTTTGCCGTTTGATGAATTTGATATAATATTTGGTATGAATTGGTTGACCATGCATGATGTACTAGTAAACTGCTGAAGGAAAATCGTTGAATTGAAATGTGAAAGTGGTGATATTCTTTAGGTTGAATCAGATAAATCGGATAGCTTACCTGTAGTGATTTCTTCTACGACTGCTCAGAAATGTATGAGAAAGGGTTATGAAGCTTATCTTGCCTTTGTGTTGAATACAAGAAAGTCTGAGTTAAAATTGAGTCAGTGCCGATAGTATGTGAGTATCCGAATGTGTTTCCGAAAGAGCTGCCCGAATTACCTCCTATTAGAGAAGTTGAATTTGGTATTGAGTTAATTCCTGGTATGTAGCATCCCGATTTTAGGCCTAGTCAGAATAGTGATTTCAAGACAACAAATCCAAAGTAAGAATAATTATTTTATGATTATTATAAGGTCTATGATATGATTGCATGCTTGTGTCAAAATTTCATGAAGAAATTTTATTGATAAATTGTCCAATTTGACATTTAGGACTAAATTGCAAAAGTTGAATAATGAGTGTTCTAGAAGCTTTAAGCATGAAATTTCCATGGATTATTAATTAGAGGTCCTTAAATAGAAATTTGTACAATTTCTATTTTTATGGACAAAAATAGGCATGAATACGAAAATTTTGAAAGAAATGCCTTAAGGGAATTTTTGTCATTTGGTTAAAAGAATAAAAAGGAAAAATAAGTCAAAAATTGGTGTCCATCTTCTTCATGTGTGCTAAAATTTCTAAGGGTTCCATAGCTAGGGTTTCTTCAACTTCCAAGCTCAATATAGTAAGTGCATCCCAGCCCCGTTTTTAATGCTATTTCCATTTTTGAAACACTTGTAACCCGATTTACCTATTTCCAGCCATATTTTGAAGTAGAGTTCATGTTTGAAATTTGGCCTACGTATGACATGCATGTGTTTTGATGTTTGATGGAAAAATATGAATGTTTGATGTGTGATAAACATCTTTTACTAAGTGATTTCTAGTGAAAATGGCTAAAAAGGACTTAGTTGTAGAGTTGTAAAATGAATAGTAAGATGTATGATTAAATGAGAAATGTGGGCTTTTATGAGCATGTTATAAGTTCGACTAGGCTTGGGTAACAAAGAAAATGAACACATTCCATTTTACGAGCCTAAGGGCTAATTTGTAATTATGTGAAAGTTCAGGGGTAAAATTATAATTTTTCCAAAGTATGATTTATGGGCTGATTTGAACAATGTGATAATTAAATAAGTGAAATTTGCTATTATAGATCAAGAAAAACGGGGTCCGGATCTAAACTGAGGAAAGAACAAGGTTGTGGACTAAATCGAATAGTTAGTCATATTTTGGTACCGAGGTAAGTTCGTGTGTAAATAATACAACATCACATTATTATGTTTTAATACTTTAATATTTCATGAATTGTGTAATTGTCTTTGTGGATTTAATTAATGATGACTCGATGATGATTCGACAAAGTTTGATATCTCGAAACCCCGGTTAAACCTTAGGAATAGTTAGGATACAAATGTCATGACGTTAGGGTTATGTGTGATCCCATGTAAGACCATGTCTGGGACATGGCATTGGCATCGGTATGTGATCCCATGTCAGACCATGTATGGGACATGGCATTCGCATCGATATTCGATCCCATGTAAGACCATGTCTGGGACATGGCATTGGCATTGATATGAGACATCGTGTAAGACCATAGTTAGGCTATCGGCTTCGATCTGTGATCCCATGTAAGACCATATCTTGGGTATGGCATTGGCATCTTACTATGTGCATGAGAGTTCTCGAGTATCCATTAGTATTCCAAGTGGTTCAACGGGTACTCCAACGATTATGTCAAAGAGATGACAAGGTATGATCATGTTGAAAGGGTACAGGTATGTACACAAAGCTCATAAATATTGAGATTATGAATCGATGAGACCTCAGTAAGAAGTGAATGAATGAATTATGATCATGAGTTTTATTGTACATTATGTAAATGACATGACTTAAAATATACCTATGATACTTGATGACATTTGTGATAAATATTATTATGTTTTGTGTATAATAATGCATGATTAATGTTGTTAATTATTTACATGCAAACTTACTAAGCTTTATGCTTAATCCCCTTTCTTTTTCTTTTTCTTATAGTATCGCCAAGCTAGCTCGGGGAGCGAAGGACGTCAGAGCTCGATTCACACTATCAAACTAAACTTTTGGGTATAGTGAATTCAAGTATTTTGGGTATGGCATGTATAGGGACTTGGTCTTTTTGTTATATGTCATATTGGTTTAGCCAAATGTGTTGGCTTATAATGATTTGATGATTCATTTTGTATATGGCCATGAGATATGGCTCATATTAATTATGGGGATGTAATCCTATTCGTATATGCATGCAAGTGCTATGGTCACTCATGATGTGGTTAAATTCATTTGGAATGGATGAATTCTGAATATGGTCATGGATGTTTGATGATGGAATTGTGAGTAAATGGCATAATAACAACTAAGGCATGAATGTATAAAATGGAAGTAAAATTATGTTACATAGTGCATGTGATTTGGTAAGCTTGGTCTAAATAAAATATGAAGTCTTAAACTAGTGTAAATTGATAAGAAGTTGATATGCATGAGCTATGTTTATGAATGTGTAAGTGCTCATTTATGCCATGTATGATGTCATTGAGATGTGTAAGTGTGCATGTGTTATTGAGGGTGATAAAAGGCTTGGAAAATAGCCTCAAAGTTGTCCACACGGGTAGACACACGGGCGTGTGTCTAGACCATGTGTGACACACGGTCTGCCCTATGGGCATGTGATCCGGCCGTGTGTCACCTGCACCCTAATTAGGTAAAACAGAATGCCTAGTAGTAAACACACGGGTAGAGACACGACCGTTTGTCTCGGTCGTATGAAGGACACGGCCTTAGGACATGGGCATGTGCCCTGGCCGTTTGAAGTCTGCACCTGATTTTTGGAATTTAATTAGCCACACAACCTAAGCACATAGGCGTGTGACATGGCCGTGTAACCCTAATTGTGTGATGACATCACAAACAAAGAGTTACACGGGCTAAAGGCATGGGCGTGTCCCAAGCGACATGGGCGTGTGTGACCACATGGGCGTGTGAACCTCCAAAACAAGAAAATTTTCTAAGTGTCGCAAAAGTTCAAAAAGTTTTCGGTTTAGTCCCGAACCACACCCAATGTACGTTTTGGGCCTCGTGGGCCTGTATGAAGGACAATATGCTTGTGTATGAATGGTTTTAAATTGGGCGAAATTTTATGGCCCGATTTTGTATGAATGTTTATGTTTGAGTCTGGTAACGCCTTGGACCCTGTCCCGATGATGGATACGGTTAAAGGGTGTTACAGGTTCGACTAGCATAGTAGATGGGATGGAAAATCCTATTTCTTCATTGTCCCAAAACAACTCCTACTGCATAATCGCTCACACTACACATCAATTCAAATGGTGAACTCTAATCTGGGGTAAGGATGATTGGTGTTGAAACTAATATTTCTTCAACTTCTCAAAAGTTTTTAAACAATCATCATCAAAAATAAGTACTGAATCTTTCTCCAATAGTTTACAAACTGGTTTGGAGATTTTGGAGAAATCCTTAATGAATCTCTTGTAAAATCCAAAATGTTCCAAAAAACTCCTAATGCCCTTCACAGCCACTGAAGGTGGGAGTTTCTCAATAACATCTATCTTTGCCTTGTTAACTTCTATTCCTTTTTTGGTAATTCGATGTCCCAAAACAATGCCTTCCCTTACCATGAAATGATGATTCTCCCAATTGAGAACGAGGTTCGTCTCTTCGCATCATTTAAGCACAATTTCACCAAATTATCTAAATAGTTATCATGTAACACCCCTAACATGTATTCGTCGTCGAAATAAGGCTACAGAGTATTACCAAACTTATACCACATTCGAACATACATTTTTCATACATTTTTCCATTTCAAATATTAAACAATCACAGTCATTCATAGCGTCCCTTATACGAGTCTACGAGGCCCAAAGCATGCTTTAGAAGTGGTTTGGGACTAAACCAATATCATAGAAAATTTTTGGAACACTTAGAAAATTCTACAAAATACAGGGGACACACGCTCGTGTGCCCCGTCCATGTGTCTCACACTGCTAAAGACATGCCCGTGTCACACGCCATGTGGACATTCAAAATGGGATCACATGGTCATGTCCCAGCCTGTGTTCAACCCCGTGTAACTCCCTGACTTGGGTCACACAGCCAAATACACGCTCGTGTGACCAGGCCATGTTGTAACACCCCTTACCCGTGTTCGATGCCGGAACAGGGTACGAGGCATTACCAGACTTAATCATTAATCATCGTATAAAAACCGATTTATAATTTCACTCAAATTTAAAAAAATTTTAAACACATTCAAGCTGTCCCTTAAAAAGAGCTTACAAGGCCCATATCATGCTTTAATTCAACCACACACATAGGCAAGCATGCACATTCATAAATTACATCATTTAATTAATAACATAATCAAGACTATCTACATTAAATGACTTTATACAATAAAGACCTTCAAATAACATAGGTCAGTATTTTAGGCCAATTCCTAGCAACTTCGTAACAATTAAATGAGTCTCCATACATGCCAAAGACTTAAAAATACTTTAAAACCTTTATATATCGATCAATAGTTTGATAGTGTGATTTAACCTCCGGCGACCTCCAACTCGAGCTAACATCTGAGACACTATAGGAAAAGGGAAAGGAAGGGAGTAAGCATTATATCTTAGTAAGTAAGTATGTAAATATTAATAAACAATACATTATCATACTTTAAATTAAGTCACAATATGTTCCCGAAATATTACCATCACAAACACACACATACTTTCACTATTACAATCATAAACAGGTTCAAAATAAGCTGTCTACCAGAGTACCAGAAGCTAAATTATTTATTTCTGGAGCTACAGAACTCCAAATTACAAACCGTTAATTTTTCTTGAAACTAGATTCACGTATATTCTTACCATAAAATTTTTAGAATTTTTGGTTTAGCCAATTAGTGCAGTTTATTCATTGAAGTTACCCCTGTTTCACTGCTCAACTGTTCTGACCACTCTTCACTACAAATCACTTTTCTCCTAGTAAAGAATTCAAAGGATGTTATAGTTTATTTCATTTGAAACTAGACTTATTAAGTATTTCAAGAATATAAATTATATTCCCTAATTATTTTTGTACAATTTTTAATGATTTTTCCAAGTCAGAACAGGGGATCACATAGTCATTCTAAACTAGTCTCTCAAAAACTTAAGTATCTCATAATATAGAATTCCTTTTCTTGATCTGTTTCTGTTATATGAAAATAGACTCATTAAAATTTAATTTGATATCTCATTCAGTCTCTGATTCAATTTATACTATTTTTGGTAAATTTTTAGATTCACGTCACTTTAACTATCCATAACAGTTTTATTGTCAATTTTGATCTTTCACACTTCAATTGTATTCATCATTTACCCATAACAATCTTTCCAATTTCCTATTGCTCATAAGTTACACACGTATATACTTACACTTATCATCACAAATTCATACACAATTTCATTTAATCAATTTCCCAGTTGAATGCATCGGAATAATAACAGATACGCGATGGTATCGCACACAGCCCACCTTTAAAATCGAAGCTCTCTTGTACACATAGTGGCCTTCACTTAGCACCACTCATGTGACCTAGCTCGATTGTACACATAATTTTGGCTCTCTTGTACACATGGTGAACACTTAGTACCACCCATGTGACCTAGCCAGTTTATCTCGTAACTCTCTTGTCTACATGGTGTCCTTCACCTGGAACCACGCATGCGACCTAGCTACATATATCCCGTAGCTCTCTTGTCTACATGGTGTACACATAGTATCACCCATGCAACCTAGCTACATCATAATGTCTCGTAACTCTCTTGTACACATGATGTGCACTCAGCACCATACATGTGACCTAGCTACATACCATCTGTATCATCCAATCTTTCCGAAGGTTCAACCGGGATTTCTCTCTCTTTCTAATACTTGATTCCATACTTCCAATAGTCAATTATGATTCAAAAATCAGCTACAATATATAAAATATGCTGAAATATAAAAACATAATAAAGATAATGTATTATTTACATACAAACTTACATACTTTCTCATTTCCATGTCGAATTAATATTGAACATTTAAATCATCATAATTATACTTACTTTCAACACCTCGGAAATCATAGTAAATATATGAATTTTACATTGAAACATGCATAAATTAATGCTTATTATACATATGAACTTACCTCGATCTAAAACGGCCATTTTACTAACTTTCCCGATTTTTGATTTTTCTCTCATTCTAGGTTCAAATCTCATTTTCCGAGATTATTGGGCTTGGAAAGCTTGAAAACCCTAGCCATCGCTTCCCTCATGCTAATTTCGGCCTCCATGAAAAAGATGAGTCAATTTTGGCTTTATTTTCCCTTTTATTTCTTTTAATTACCAAATCACTAAAATGCTCTTAAGGCCTTTCTTTAAAATTTTGTCCTATTCATGCCCAATTTTGTCCAAACGAAATATAATGGTCTAATTACCATTTAAGGACCTCCTCTTTAAACCCTCATTTCAATCAAGTACTTATGAATTAGAACACATATTTTTCAACTTTTGCAATTTAGTCCTAAAAGTCCAATTAAGCACTTTATCAGTAAAATTACTTAATGATATTTTTACACAATATTTTAATCAATAAATAAACCTTAAAACTTAATCGAAATAAATTTTTCGACTTCGAATTCGTGGTTCTAAAACCATCATTCTGTTTCGGCCCTAAATCGGTCACATTATAAAGAACTTCTCACGCAAATAAGCCCTAATAGGCAAATTAAACATGCAATCTATAAAATTTCTTATCAATACTCTAACACATACATCTAATCACTCGGTAAATCATAAAAATTAATCGAAATAAACTTTTTCTATCTCAAATTTGTGGTTTCGCAACCACTATTCCATTTAGGCCCTATTTCGAGATGTTACACGTGTGCCATTCGAAATGGCCTCACACGCTTGTGTGCCAGGCCGTCTGCTAGGCCGTGTCAAACCTGTAGCCAATTCAAACAGCTAAATCCATTACCAAACTATATACCAAATGACCATAACTCCTATACATGCCATATAACCAAATACATTAGTTCCAAAGTGATAGCTTGATATTGGGATGAGATCTCCAATGATTCCCAAATCCGAGCTAGCTTCGATATTCACTATAAAACACGGAAAAGTAAACAGAGTAAGCTATAAAGCTTAGTAAGTTCGTATAGTAATAAACTCAACTTGCCAGAAATACACAATTCACACAATTGAATATATTAATATACAACTCATATTAATCCACAAACCTATCACATAATCATTCATAAGGTTAGATGTGAAATTCACAAGTTTCTTCAATTCAAAGCTTATACGGTTCATGTACATATATGTACGATCTTGTACCAATCTCATACTCATCCATATCTTTGATATTCTCGTTGAACCATTTGGAATACTATCAGATACTCGGGAATCTCGCACCCTAAGTGCCAATACATAACCAAATCTATCTCAAACTCATATCTCATATAATACTCACTCTTGAGCTATCAACGGGTCTGCTCACACAAGCTGATGGTCATGACATAGCTACATGCTGCTACTCACACAAGCTGACGAGAATCGGCAACACATGTCGGATAACTCAGCCACCAATAGGACGTACAAACCAGCACCCAAATCACATAACCCCTAATGACATGTCATTCGTATCATAATCTATTCCTAAGGTTCAACCGGGGTTTCTCAATGCCAAATCTTCATCGAACATTTCCTTACAATCATATTCATGAAAAATTCAAATATAAAGCATTTAAAACACAATTACAATAATGCTTATTATCATACGAACTTACCTCGAATGCAAAAATGCCGAAATGAGTCGATTAGTCCAACATTTTGTTTTTCCCCTGATCTAAATCCGAACTTCACTTTTCTTGATCTATATGTAATCAAATTTAGCTTATTTAATTATCATTCTATTCAATTTAGCCCGAAATGTTTATTATGACAACTTTACACTTTTGCCCCTAATATTTCAACATTTTTACAATTTAGTTATTATCTAATAATAATACAAATTCATGCAATTAAGTCCCTACCCACGCTAGCCAAATTTCCGTTATTACCATAGTGGCCCATATTTTTCATTTATTTCACATTTTTGTCGCAAGATTTCCAAATTTCTCAATTTAATCCCTAATTGACAATTTTACTAAAAATCACTTTAAAAATGTTGTTTATCTAACAACAAGCATACACTTTCTATCATCAAACATCAAAATACACATATATTAATCAATTAAAAAACCTTAAACATTTAACATTTTTGCAAATTAGTCCCTGGGCTAGCAATATTAAGCTACAACGATCTCTAAAATATAGAAATCATTAACAACGGGACAAAAATCATACCTAATTCATTGCTGAAACTTGAAAGCATAAAAATGGCTTCTCAAGCCCTAGAATTCGGTTGTAGAATATGATATGAGAACAAAATTTTGTTTTGTTTTATTTAATTAACCTTTATTTACTAAATACCAAAATTAACCTTTAAAATTATTACAAATTTCAAAAATACCAAGCCAACATATTCCACTATTACCATTTATGGTCTAATTACAACATAAGGACCTCCTCTTTAAGGTTCTATAGCTATTAGACACCTTTAGCTAATAGAACTCAACTTTTACACTTTACGCGATTTAGTCCTTTTAATCAAATTGAACATTCAATCGATAAAATTTCTTAACGAAATTTTCACACAATCATACTATCATGCTGTAGACATTAAAATAATAATAAAATAATTATTTCAACCTCAGATTTGTGGTCCTGAAACTACTATTCTGATTCAACTAAAAACTGGTTGTTATAACTCTCCCCCCTTAGGAATTTTTGTCCCCAAAAATCTTACCAGAAAAGTGGTTAAGGTACTGTTTTCTCATAGCTTCCTAAGGTTCCCACTTAGCTTCTTCGGTACCATGACGTTGCCATAGAACCTTCACTAAAGTTATGCTCTTATTTCTCAACTCTTTAACCTCTCGAGCTAAAATTCTGATCGATTCTTCGCTATACATCATATCATACTGAATTTCAATCTCTATCGGAGAAATGATATGCGATGGATCCAATCGGTATCGTCGTAACATCGACACATGAAACACATTATGGATCTTTTCTAATTCTGATGGTAAAGCTAGTCGATATGCCACTGGCCCTATTCTTTCAATAATCTCACACGGCCCGATAAATTACAGACTCCATTTGCCTTTGCGACCAAATCGAAGAATTTTCTTCCACGGATATGCTTTCAAAAATCTTTGTCGCTGATTTGAAATTCAGTGTCTTTACGTTTCAAATCTCTGTATGATTTTTGTCGACCTGAAGTTGCTTTCAAACTGTCAGGAATTACTTTCACTTTATCTTCGGTCTCTCACACCAAATCAGCCCCGTGAATCTTTTTCTCACTAAGCTCGGTCCAATACAATGGAGTTTAGCATTTTCAGCCATACAATGCTTCATACTGTGCCATCTTTATATTAGATTGAAAACTGTTGTTATACACGAATTCAACCAACGGTAAATATTTCTCCCAGTTGCCTTCAAACTCTAAAACAAAGCAACGAAACATATCTTTGAGAATCTGAATTACTCTCTTAAATTGACCGTCGGTTTGAGGATGAAAAGTAATACTAAAGCGCAATCGCGTACTTAAAGCTTCTTGCAATTTCTTCTAAAATTATAATTTAAACTTTAGATCTCTATCTGAAATAATAGAAATTGGCACATCGTGCAATCTAACAATCTCAGTGATGTACAACTCAGCTAATCTATCAAGCGAAAAGTCTGTACGTACTGGAATGAAGTGTGCAGACTTTGTCAGTCGATCAACAACAACCCAAATAGCATCTTTATTTTTCAGAGACAGGGGTAATCTCGATACAAAATCTATCGTAACTCTATCCCATTTCCATTCTGGTATCATCACAGGATATAGTAGTCCCAAAGGCACTTAATGTTCAGCTTTGACTTGTTGACAAACTAAGCATCTCGACACAAACTTTGAAATGCCTTGTTTCATGCTCGACCACCAATACAACTGTTTCAAATCATTATACATTTTAGTACTCCCCGAATGAACAAATAAACAACCACTGTGTGCTTCATGTAGAATTTTTTGAATAAGCATAGGATCCGATCATAGGATCCTATCTGGTACTTTGAATCAGTAATCGACTCAAATTGCACTCTTTTAGCTTGCAACTCATTATCACATTTCTGATCTTCACAAATTTGCTGAAGGAAAAATGATTTAGCTTTTAACTCAGCTAAAATCGAACCATCATCAGACAAGGTTAACTGTGTGTTCATCGCCCGCAAAGCAAATAAAGATTTTCTACTCAAAGCATCCGCGACTATATTCGTTTTCCCCAGATGATAATCTATCAATAACTCATAATCTTTCAACAACTCGAGCCACCTTCATTGTTGTAAATTCAAATGTTTCTAAGTCATTATACACTTCAAACTCTTGTGATCGATAAAGATGTGACACTTTTCACCAAATAAATGATGTCACCAAATTTTCAATGCGAAAACAATAACAGCCAATTCTAAGTTGTGTGTCGGATAATTCTTTTCATGCTTCTTTAACTGTCTGGAAGCATAAGCTATCACTTTGCCCTCTTTCATCAAAACACATCCTAAACCATTTAATGACGCGTTGCTTAAAATCACAAACTCTGTACCTGACTAAGGCTGATCTAAAACTGGTGCTTCAGTTAACAATGCTTGCAACTATTCAAAACTCTATTGGCATTTCTCAGACCACTCAAATTTCACATCTTTCTGTAGCAATCAAGTCATCGGTGTAGCAATCATCGAGAATCCTTTTACAAAACATCAATAGTAGCCAGCTAATCCCAGAAAACTTCTAACTTCGAATTCTTGGTGGTTTCTAGTCAACAACTGCTGAAATCTTACTTGGATTAACTCGTATACCTTCCACTGAAACAATATGCCCCAAAAATCCAACTTCTCGGAGCCAAAACTCACATTTGCTAAATATAACAAACAATTGCTTATCTCCCAATGTTTGTAATACAATCCTCAAATGTTTAGCATGCTCAGACTCATCTTGGGAATAAATCAGAATGTCATCAATGAATACAAAAACAAATCTGTCTAGATACGATCTAGAGATTCGATTCATCAAATCCATAAAAACTGCAGGAGCATTAGTTAATCCGATGGCATAACAAGAAATTCATAATGCCCATTCCTTTTTCTGGACGTAGTCTTCGGCACATCAGAATCTTTAACTCTCAACTGATAATAACCAGACCGCAGATCAATCTTTGAAAATATTGCTACACCTTTCAACTGATCTGTAACACCTCTAACCCATATCCGTCACTGGAATGGGGTTACGAGGCATTACCAATAATAAAACAATTCAGAATAGACTTTTTTTACAAGGTTAATCATCTAGTAATTTTTTTTATATGCATTTCTTTTCACATGCTTATCAAATATGTATATTTTAACTTTGATGACATTTGAATAATTCAAATATAAAATATTTCAATTATCAAACAAATGTTATGCGCATACTTTATACAATCAAACATATATTATTTCCTTTCATATAAATGAAACATTCCATAATAACATTCGTTTGCCTTATTACTACATTTGCATAACATGAATAAATAATTATATAATCCACTTAGCATATGCTGAAATATATCATCAACTTAACCAATTAAACCACTCAAATAAATTATCCAAAATTACAAATAATGTGCCATTTGAAAACGATACATAATCATATTCATTTCATGTTTATTCGGCAACCAAGATCTACTAGTGCATATTAATTGATTTTCAAATAATTATCAAATCCATATAGTCATGCCTATCATTATTTTATAACATAAGCATATTCCAATGTACCACATATACTTGACATACATTTTACTAATTAATGCATTACATATTATAACTCAAACACAAACACCATTTACTCCATAACCGAAACACCACCATATATCCTTATACATATATACCTTGAGTTAATAAATGTGTCATACCATTTCATCTTGTGCAAATATATATATATATATATTCATATATATATATACAAGTATTGAATCACCAAGTTGACCATAACTCTTTCATATATTTTCACCAAATAATCGAGTACACAAGTACATTATACTAGCTTCCAAATCAATTCATGATACAATTTATACTTCACAAGAATAAATCAATTACCAAATACAAACATATATCCCATACACAAATCTTATCTACCATGTAATAAACATATCAAAATAAACTTTTTTCTATATTTGAATATAACCTATCATCCTTTAATACCAAATCATGAATAACACCTTAACCAAATTAACAACCAAATTTACTTATACTTTTATCTATCCATATGTCATAATCGAATCAACCAAATGCACACATCCAAAATCACCAACCAACTTCAACGCACAAAATAGATACCACAAATATCATTCATTCAGGACACATAGCATAATAACCAAATGAACTTTAGCCATAATCAAACAAAACTGTAATAAAGAATTAAAGTTAGTCCATTTTTGCATGGCTTAAATTATACAAAACCAAAATCCAACATTTCAAATTACAATCTAGCCTATACATGCCTTTGAAAATTCAGCTTATAAAATACCGAAGATAGTCGATAGTGTGATAAGCCTCTCTGACGATTCCCGAGCTCGAAAATTGAATCCAAAATCTATAAAACAGGGGTAAACATGAACACACACAAAGTAAGCTTTCATAGCTTAGTAAGTCATAAGCAAATAAACAACTTAATTACATAATCAAATCATTTAAACTAAACCAAATTATACTATCATAATTACTATAAATCTTAAGCTTACAAATTCATGTATTTTATATGTACTTCCACATGTATATTATTCATAGCCGAATGAACATATATATATTTCAACAAACTATCATTCAATTTCCAAGCCAAAATATCTTTATCATAACTAGTACGTATACTCTTATATGCATAAATTCATAGGTCAAAGGATAATAATCACAAACATATTTATATTATATGGTCGAATACATATACATATATATAAGCAAAATATCCTTCAATTTCAAAGCTAAATATCATTATGTGAACACATATACTTATACTCATGAATCAAAATATAGCTTCTTATGTATAAGCATAGTAATGACCGAATGAACACTTTTATATATAAAGATACACTAACAAACTATCTTTTAATGGCCAAGCCAAAACACCTTTATCATACCAAATACATATACACTTATATGCATATACTCGTAAGTCGAAGTATAATAAACATACATATATTTATAACAATGGCCAAATATACTACCAATTGCATATATTCAAAAATAATTTCAATAATGTTCATATTATATATTTACAAGGCCGAATACCTTTTTCACATTCACATATATTCTTACTTTACTTCAAGCATGTTTTGCAACAAATATTAAGTAACTTACTTTATTTCAGATAGGTAATAAACCAATTCATACCTGATCATTTTAGCTCACTTTTGCACATTTGATCACAACTTATCGATGCTCGATGAACCATTCAGAATTGGATAGAACACTCGGATAATCACACATATATCGTACAATGCCAACGTCCCAGACGTGGTCTTACATGTAACCACATATCGATGCCACTGTCTCAGACAGGGTCTTACTCTCACACATATATCAGAGTCACATATCGATGCCATGGTCTTACTCACACATCACATATCGAAATCCTATGTCATGACATATGTATCTTAACTATTCCTAAGGTTCATACGGGGCTTTCGGACGTCGTAACTCGGTGGAAACGAATGCTTGAACATGGTTACCAAGCTTATTCACATTCGGAAATAGCATATATAAATTCATATTTTTCATGCTAGCATATATATTTAGCATTTATCTACAATTAAGCACGTCTATTTGCCTATAAACTTACCTCGGACGATGTAAAACGGAACAGGATGACTAGTCGACAACTTTCATTTTTCCCCGATCCAAATTCGATTTCTTTGGTTCTTGATCTAAAAATATTCAAATTAAGCTCATTCAAACATATTTTCATTCAATTTAGTCCAAAAACACATAAATGGGCAAATTACCATTTTACCTCTGACATTTACACTTTTTACAATTTAGTCCCTATTGCACAAAACACAAAATACACAAAATTTAATTACACTCATGTTGGGCCAAATTTTACCCATACTCATACAAGTCCATATATTTCATTTATTTCAAATTTTAGTCCCTCAAATTATTATTTTTGCAATTTAGTCCTAATTACTCAAAATCACCAAAAACTCCAATACAAAACATGTTAATCTAAAATATATCTTCCATATTTCATCATCAAACAACAAAAATCACAAGCTCTCAACAATGACATAACTCAAAATATTCATCAAAATCAAAAATTCAAACATGGGTTTTGTAGTACTCGAAGCAACGATCTCAAAAACGTAAAAATTATCAAAAACCAAGCTAGAACTTATCTTGAATCAAGTTGAGAAAGATGGCCGAACCTAGCTCTTGTTGTTTCTTTTTTTCTTTTTGTTTAATTTCAATCAAGAGAGAATGAATAAACATGCCTTATTTTATGTTATTATAACATATATAATCATTTTTACCTAATTACATTTTTAACCTTAATAAAATTATAACAAAGCCATATAACATATGCCTATTACCGTCCATCTATTCTTTTAATGGGATAATTGCAACATAAAGGCTTCCATTAATAAAGCCAATAGCAATTTGGCCCTTTTTAGAAATAACCACCAAAATTTCATTTTACGCGATTAAGTCCTTTTATTTAATCGGGTACCTAAATGAGAAAATTAAATCACGAAAATTTCACAGATATAAATTCACACAAAATAAACATAGAAAATAATTTTAAAATATCTTTTTGACTCGAATTCATGGTCCCGAAACCATCGTCTAATTAGGGTCTAAATCGGGTTGTTACATGATCAAACAAATCATCAATTCTCGACAAAGGGTACTTATTCTTAATCATAACCTTGTTAAGTTGACAATAGTCGATACGTAGTCTCATTGATCCATCTTTCTTCTTTACAAACAACACTTGCGCACCCCAGGGCAAAAAACTAGGTCGTGCAAAACCACTATCTGTTAACTCTTACAATTGAGACTTCAACTCTTTCAATTATGTCAGAGCTATTTTGTACGGAGCTATCGATATCGGTGATGTTCCCAGTACTAATTTAATAGCAAACTCAACTTCTCTGATCAGTGGCAACCCAAGCAATTCTTCTAGAAACACATCTGGATATTCGCAAACTTCTGGCACTGATTCAATGTTCAATTTAGACACTTTTGTATCCAGTACATATGCAAGGTAAGCATCACAACATTTTCACACATATTTCTGAGCTAACATCGACTATATGACAATAGGCAATCCACTCGACTCATTAGATTCAATTCGAAGAGTTTCATTATTCTGACATTTCAATTCAATGATCTTTCATCTACATTCACAATAGTATCATGCAGAGTCAACCAATCCATACCCAGAATCACGTCGAATTCATCAAATGGTAAAAGCATCAAATTAGCCAGAAAATAGTAACCCGAGTCATCAAAGGACATTTCTTGCAAACTTTTTCAACTAGGACATACTTTCCTAAGGGGTTCGATAGTTTAATCACAGATTCGATAGACTCAACAGGTAAACTCTTACTAGACACTAGATTCATACAAATATATGAATGAGTAGATCCAGGATCAATCAAAGCAATTACATCAGTGTCATAGAGAGAAAATGTACCGGTGATAACATCTAGTGACGATGCATCTTCGCGAGCGCAAATAGTGTAAGCTTTGGCTAGTGCCCTAGCCTTAGATCTCACAGCAGAATCCTTTGTCACTCCTTTGCTACTAGTCACATTTCCCGTATTTCTAGGTGGTCTCCCTCTAGCAGCTGTGTTACTTGGTCTTGCATTCTGATACTTATCTTTCTCGGGTAACTCAGGACAATCCTGAATGAAGTGATCTTGCGAGCCACATTTAAAACAACCTTTATTATTCATCCAGCAGTCTCCAAAATGCTGTCTACCACACTATTGACACTCGGGTTTGTTGGTTCTAACACTACCAACACTCGATACTGAAGTTCCAAAAATTCCTTGTGCCTCTGGTCGATAAACTGTTGGCTTATATATTTCTTTCTGAACTTTGTTTGAAAGAATTCCAACACGATTCTTTCTCTCAGTACCACGAATATCAAAAGTATTCCACCGCTGATATGTAATGTCTCTCAGAAGTGATACGGTGCATTTTACACATTCAATTGGTGTGCAAGAAAGTTTATCAAATACCCGGATCGTATTTTCAAGCCCATACTTGAACCCCATACTTTCAAACTTTATCCATAGACTGCTTACTCAACCATAAAGGTTCCAAACCTTGAGGAGCTACAGGGACCGGTTAGGGAATAGGTGAGGGTGGAGGTTGGTGAGTAGTCGGATTAGTTTAGACAAACTCAGTAAACCACTCGTTCATCATTTGGAAGAAGGCTTCCTTGGCCTCTCCTCCCTAACTACCTGATACGGGTTTCGACTTAGATTACGCTACTCCGTGAATAGAGGCTGACATCATCAGCCACTACTCGATTAGGATCCATTACTATACAAAAACACGATTTAAACTATCAGGAGATATCATACTATCACAGGTTATATATGACATGTATAGCTAGACTCTCACATACGCTACGTTAGTCCTAGAACTGACTAAATCGTAGCTCTAAAACCAATAAATGTAACACCCCTAACTCATATCCGTCGTCGAAATAGGGTTACAGAGTATTACCAGACTTATATCACATTCAAACATACATTTTTCATTCATTTTTCCATTTCAAATATTAAACAATCAAAGTCTTCATAACATTCCTAATACGAGCCTATGAGGCCAAAAACATGCTTTAAAAGTGGTTCGGAACTAAACCGATATCTCAAAAAAATTTGGAAAACTTAGAAAATTTTACAAAATACAAGGGACATACGCCCGTATTCCCAGCCGTGTGTCTCACACGGCCAAAGACACGCCCGTGTTACATGCCATGTGGACATTCAAAATGGGATCACATGGCCGTGTCCCAGCCTGTGTCTGACCCTGTGTAACTCCCTGACTTGGGTCACATAGCCAACCACATGCCCATGTGACCAGCCAGTGTGCCTTTCAAAATGGCCTCACACGCCCGTACGCCAGGATATGTGCTAGGCCATGCCAAACCTGTAGGGTACAATGACTTATGCCACACAGCCAAGTTACACACTCGTGTGTTGGGCCGTGTGGAGCATACTGACTTGTTTTCTAATTAAACACCAGGGGACACACGGTCGTGTCACCTGACTGTGTGTCACATATGGCTGGGACACACGCCGTGTCTCTGGCTATCTGGACAAAAATAGGCTATTTACCAAGCCATCTTTCTCACCCAAATTGCAATCACCTACACCAAACCAAAAGGCATATAAAATGGCATAAATAGGCATTCCAACCAATCTCAACCAAGCCTAATTCATGCTAAATCCATACTATCAACCATATGACATACAAGTATCACAAATAGTCATTCAATTTTATACCAAATTCATATTCTCAAATCACCAAAATGGTCACTTTCAATTATGCACTAATTGGCCTAAAATCACAAGCTAATCTATCTCAAATTTTCAACCAAATGATACTCAATTTACCAATTCATAATAAACATCACATAACCATTACCAAGCACATAACAAAAGTCCATATGCACATATATATGTACTCACCAAACATGCCAAAATAAGCCAAGTCATATGGCTATACACATAACTAACCATTCATCATTTACAAGCTAATTCAAATGGCTAAATCCATTACCAAACTATATACCAAATGACCATAACTCCTATACATGCCATATAACCAAATACATAAGTTCAAAAGTACCAAAGTGATAGCTTGATAGTGTGATGAGATATCCGACGATTCCCAAATCCGAGCTATCTTCGATATTCACTATAAAACACAGAAAAGTAAACAGAGTAAGCTATAAAGCTTAGTAAGTTCATATAGTAATAAACTCAACTTGCCAGAAATACACAATTCACACAATTGAATATATCAATATACAACTCATATTAATCGACAAACCTATCACATAATCATTCAAAAGGTTAGATGTGAAATTCATAAGTTTCTTTGATTCAAAGCTTATATGGTTCATGTACATACTTGTACCATCTCGTACCAATCTCATGCTCATCCATATCTTTGATATACTCGTTGAATCATTTAGAATACTATCGAATACTCGAGAATCTTGCACCCTAAGTGCCAATACATAGTTGAAGTTATCCCAAACTCATATCTCATATAATGCTCACTCTCAAGCAATCAATGTGTCTGTTCACACAAGCTAAAGGTCATGACTTAGCTACACGATGCTGCTCACACAAGCTGACGAGAATCCGCAACACATGCCGGATAACTTAGCTACCGGTAGGACGTACAGACCAACAACTAAATCACATAACCCCTAATGACATGTCATTCGTATCCTAATCTATTCCTAAGGTTCAACCGAGCTTTCTCAATGTCGAATCTTCACCGAAATTTTTGTACAATCATATTCATGAACAATTCAAATATAAAGCATTTAAAACACAATTACAATAATGCTTATTATCATATGAATTTACCTCAAATGCCAAAACCACAAAATGAGTCGATTAGTCCAACACTTTGTTTTTCCCTCAATCTAAATTCGTACTTCGCTTTTCTTGATCTATATGTAATCAAATTTAGCTTATTTAATTATCATTCTATTCAATTTAGCCTAGAATGCAAATTATGGCAACCTAACACTTTTGCCCCTAATATTTCAACATTTTTACAATTTAATCCTTATATCATAAAAATACAAATTCATGCAATTAAGTCCCTACCCATGCTAGTCGAATTTCCCTTATTACGATAGCATCCTATATTTTTCATTTATTTCACATTTCTACCACAAGATTTCGACATTTTTTAATTTAATCCCTAATTGACAATTTTACTAAAAATCACTTTACAAATGTTGTTTATCTAACAACAAGCATACATTTTCTATCATCAAACATCAAAATACACTTATATTCATCAATGGGAAAACCATAAACCTTTAGCAGTTTTGCAAATTAGTCCCTGGGCTAGCTAGATTAAGTTGCAACAATCTCAAAAACTTAGAAATCATTAAAAACGGGACAAAAATCATACCTAATTGCAAGAAATGAAGTTGCCAAAACTTGAAAGCATAAAAATGGCTTCTCAAGCCCTAGAATTCAATTGTAGAAGATGATATGAGAACTAAATTTTGTTTTGTTTTATTTAAATAACCTTTATTTACTAAATACCAAAATTAACCTTTAAAATTATTACAAATTTCAAAAATACCAAGCCAACATATTCCACTATCACCATTTATGGTCTAATTACAACATAAGGACCTGTTCTTTAAGGTTCTTTAGCTAGTAGACACCTTTAGCTAATAGAACTCAACTTTTACACTTTACGCGATTTAGTCCTTTTAATCAAATTGAGCATTCAAACGATAAAATTTCTTAACGAAATTTTCACACAATCATACTATCATGCTGTAGACATTAAAATAATAATAAAATAATTATTTTGACCTTAGATTTGTGGTCTCAAAACTACTATTCTAATTCGAATAAAAATGGGCTGTTACATATCATAAGAGTCTCCGAACACAGAAAAGTCATCCATAAATACTTTCAAAAAAATTTATATCATGTTAGTGAATATAGCAATCATACACTGATGAAATGTTGCAGGTACATTACTTAAACCAAAAGGCATATGTCTGAAGGTTGTCTTATGCTGATCTTCTAGGGCTACAAGGATCTGATCGTATCCTAAATATCCGTCGAGCAAACAATAGTAATCATACCCTTATTTTTTATTTAGCATTTGATCTAAAAATGGTAATGGTATATGATATTTTTTTATTTTTCTTATTCAACTTACGATAATCGATACAAATTCTCCAACTTGTAATAGTTCTGGTTGGAATCAACTCATTATTTTCATTTTTTACAACTGTGATGCCATCCTTCTTCGACACACATTGGACTAGACTCACCTAAGAGCTATTTGAGATGGGGAAAATGATTCTCGCCTCTAACCATTTGATGATCTCCTTCTTAACTACCTGTTTCATAATGGGTTTTAATCTTCTTTGTCCATCAATAATGCCTTTTTCATCATCTTCGAAAATGATTTTGTGAATGCAAAAAGATGGGCTAATACCTCTGATATCAGCCATCGTCCAATCTATTACCTTCTTGAATTTCTTCAAGACATTAATTAGCTTCTCTTCTTGATTCTCAGTTAATTCAACTAAAATAATCACAGGTAAAGTAGAAGAGTTACCCAGAAAAATATATTTAAGGTAAGAGAGTAGTAACTTTAACTCTAACTTGGGCGGTTCTTCAGTTGAAGCTTTCAACTGCTTATACGCACCGGATTCCAACTCTAAAGACTTGAAATAGGGTTTCAAAGTAAATCTCTTCAATTTGGCTTCCAATTCAGCTTGATCTCCATCTTCATCATCGTCATTCAGCATCACTGGTGCTAAAAGAAGTTCTAACGGATCATCCATTGGAAATAACAATTCTGTCTCATCCATAGTAGAACATTCTTCTCTTGCGTCAGGATATCTCATAGCTTTGTAAACATTAAAATTTACCTTATCATCTTGGACTCGCATGGTAAGTTATCCATTCTGAACATTAATTAATGTTCTTCTGGTTGCTAGGAAAAGTCTTCCCAAAATAATAGGGACTTCTTTATCTGCTTTAAAATCTAAAATAAGAAAGTCAGCAGGAAAATAAATCTAACACATACCATAATATCTTTAAATTTTCCTTCAAGACATACTATTGATCGGTCTGCTAGTTGTGGTGTCACTCTTGTTGCCCTAGCTTCACCAATTCTCAATTATCTAAACATAGACATGGGCATCAGATTTATGCTCGCTCCCTAATCACATAGAGCCATGCCACAATAGGAATTACTGATGTTACACGATATGGTAAAGCTTACAGGATCTTTCATCTTTGATGGCAACTTATTTTGTGAGAATGCCCTGCACTCCTTAATTAGAGCCACTATCTCAAACTCTTCCAAAAGTCTCTTCTTAAAGAGAATATCTTTCATAAATTTAACATAATTCAGCATCTGTTTCAAAGCCTCTATCAACAGAATGTTGATATGTAATTGTTTAAGTACATTTAAAAAAATTCTTAAAGTGTACCTCTTGTTGTTGCTTTTGGAATCTCTGCGAGTAAGGAGGTGGTAGAGTTTTTACCATAATCGAATAGCTTTTCAGAGGAAGTGTTGGTTTTACATATACCTTGGGTGTTCATTCTTCAGGACTATTGTGCCTCACTAGGGATCAGATGAATAGGATTCTGCACTATGTGAGATTCAACTTCTGGTTGAACTTCCTTTTGATTGTGGACAACAATAGGCTCATCTTTGGATTCAGCAACTGTCAGTTCCAAGAAACCACCCTCCTGGGCATTTACATAGTTTATGCATACATAAATTATCTTTTGAAATCGACATGATATGCACCATTTATATTTTATGTCTATTAACTATTACCTCTTCCCAAATTAAACAGTCAATTCAATAACTTACAAATGTTGGTCATACATTCACAAGTGTAAACATGTTTTAAACGTAAATCAATGAAATATAATCATTTGCATAGAATATTCAATAAACAAATATCTAATGAACTCAAAACAAGATTCATATCTATTTTGAATAAACAAAATTAAGCCACATCATATTAAACTGAAAATATAAAGATGAGATGCAATCTTGTCTCCCGACATAGAAAATAATAATTTAAGAAAAAGAGAAGAATAAGAAAAAGTAGCCGGGGGGCTATCCATGACTATTTCACAATTAGAAGAGTAAACAGCTGAATGTAGAGGGCTATATGCGATTGCTCCTTGCGGCTTCCCATGGTGAGTTTCCTCATCATCTTTAGGTTAAAAATCACCTGAACACCTTCAAGTTGATCTCTTATATGCTCTAATTTCAGCAAGTGTGCCTTATTTTGTGGACTAAGTGTCTAGCAAGCCATGAGAAAGGCAAGAAACACTTAAGAAAGATGAAAGGGAATTTGTGTATCTCAAGTTGTGTTATTGTTGTGTACTTTAGATGAATGGATGAATGCCCTATTTATAGCTGTCAAACCCATGCCAAAAATAGCAAATGCATCTCTCGTAATCTCCCATGCTTGTATTGCCCCTTCTATGGTGGAAGACTAAGTCTTCCTTGCTAAATTTAGCAAGGAAGGTTGCTTGAATTTCTCTACTAGTGGTTTTCGCCCCTTTTGTTAAGGAAGAATGAGTCTTCCTTGTTATTTTTAGCAAGGAAGTTACATTTGTTCTCTCTATGCATGTTCGGCCATGTAACACACCCTAACCCTTATCCGTCGTCGGAACAGGGTTATGTGGCATTACCAAAAAGTTCAAAACAAATACGGGCAATCACATAATTTTTAGCATGCATATCGCAATTTTAATTACCACATCCCTTTAATGAGCCCACGAGGCCCAAAATATATATAATATACCTAAATCATGTTAAATCATCAAACTAATAACTAACCAATGTACATTCATAGATACTCTACTTGTATTATCTAAATCAATCTAATAGTATACCAATAACTAATTCTATATTCATACTTATTTGAACCAAAACATATCATTTGATAGCAATAATACATAACACATTAGTTCATATGTTTTTAAACATTATCATATTATAACATCATTTAAAACCATTTCTCAAAATGACATACACAAACAACCTAGGTACATGCCATTTACCAAAAAGGAAATGTAATTCACCACTTTGAGTTCTGGATTGGCTTTGGACGTTGATTCAATGATTTAACTTTACCTAACCTGCGCACGGAAACAAACCGTACGCTGTATAAACTCGTGGTATTTCTATAATCCAAATATTTATTAAACAAGAATTTATAATATTTATTTATATAATCACACATAAACAAAATCATTCAACAAATAATCAATTTCATAAATGTATCATTTATAACACTTTCAATTCTCATATCATACTATTTCAATTTCATAATTGCTATTGAATAGCTTTTCTCAATAGGATACACCATTCAATTTTAAACCAATATCTAGTTCATGAATCCCTGATTCATGCAATTCCATGTATTTCAATTGCATATTTCATTTCATTGTCCATTTCGATCCATATTCAATATCATTCATTGTCAACCAATTGACCAAATCATTTGTTTACCCCTATTAACAAAACTCGGACTTTGACGGATACACAGATCTAACCAAAACACACCAGTACAGCACTCAGTGCCTCATTGGCCAAGTCGAAGTAAAACAGTACGGTACTTAGTACCTCATCGGAATTATCCAAAGTAATAATACGACACTTACAGTGCCTCATCGACTCAAGGTCAAATTAACCCCGAACACTTCCAATCCTATGGCATGCCAACTATATCCGACTCAGCCCGATACAGTTAATGGGGTATTCAATTCACTTTTCAGTTTCCAATCAATACACATTTTAATTAATCACATAAATTCATAATTCAATACAATTCAATTCGCTTTTCAATAGCAAATATTCAAATTCCACAATAATCACATATTCATATCTATTTCATCACATTCCCAATCAATCCATTTCAATTGTAAAACACAATACAAATAATTCCCACCTTAATTACTTACCATAATATTTAATCAAAATACAACAATTAATAATTAAATTCACTTTTCAATTTCAATCAATATTCATTCCAATTCAAATATTCACATATGTACATGAAATCAATTCCATTCAATTTAATTCAATATCACAAGATCAATATCAATACTTACCTCAATACACTTACCATACATATTAAGTAATAATTCAACAATTAATTATTAAATTTGGATTATAGAAATATAAACCATAATTTTTGAATCACTCATTGTCGACTTTCTCTTTTCCTTTCTTAGCTGAGGTCTCTGGCACAACGTTAGCTACGGAAATTTAAAACAATTAAAAATCATCAATACACACAATTACACATTGAATATTTTAATTCATATTCAACTTTAACTCAAATTTCAATTTAATCCCTACATTTAGACTAACTTTATTTTTCCAAAACAAATCTCATATTTTCATTTAATTCCCACTTTAGACTAATTTCAACTCTCTAATTTCACCATAAAACCCTAATTTCAAAATTCTTTCAATTTAGTCTCTACTATTCAAAACTTATGATTTATTTTACAATTCAACCCCTATTTCACTTCTAACTTGAAATTCTATCAATTTAAACCCTAATTTTTTAATTAATTCAACACAAACCACATCTAAAAATCAACTAACTCCCAAAATTTCCATTTAAATCAAGTAGTATTTTATTCTAGGATTCTAAAAACATCAAAATTACAAGAAAAAGGGCTAAATTAACTTACCACTTAAGCTTGAAACCTTAAAACCCTATTTTTCCTTTTTTTTTCTTTCCCTTTTTTCTTTCTCTCTTTTCTCCCCTATTTTCGTTCCCAATTTTTTTTGTTCTTTCTTTTCGTTTCCTTTATTTATTTGTTTAATTCTAATAATAATATAATAATAATATAATATTAATATAATATATTTACTTAAATAATAAGTAAATACATATATGTATTACAAATGTACATATGTATTTATTACACATTTACATTGTTATTACCACACAATTGTCATAATTTAATTTATTTTATTTACTTTATTTAATTAATACAATATAATAATAATAAAATAATATTTACTTAAATTATAAGTAAATATATAATAATTACTAATATATGTATATTATTTATACACATGGAAATTATTTTTACCACACACATGTCAATTTATGGTTTAATTGCTTATTTAGTCCCTTGAATTTCTCTATTCTATAATTCAACTTTTACCCTATATTCAATCTAGTCCTTATACCCAATTACTCCTAATTTAAACAAATTCACCTATCCAATACCTAATTAACCACACAACTAACTTCATAATTATTTTTAATAAATATTTACGAATCTGTTTTTTTAAAAACGGAGACCTAAAAATACACTTTTCGATACCGTGACTATCGACTCATTACAGGCCACATGTGGTCCAAGTGTGGTGGTCTTTGACTGCTAGTTTTAAAAGTGAATGGATGGTTGAAGGCTTGTTTTAAAGATGTTGTGATGATTTATTTTATGCAATTTTGGGTCATATCTACTATATTTAGGAATCTAAAAAGTTGGTTAAGGAATGCTATTTTAGTATTGGATATTTGCCAACTTTATTTTCTTGGAAAAAATGGTTAAGGAATGGTTTTGGGCCTTCTATTTAGGTAATACTCGACCTCTTTGGAATTCTTATTGGACCATTACCACTTTGAAATCCATATGACTGAACTATTCATCTTTCAATCTGTACCTATCTAAGACCCAAATAAAACAAAAAATCTACCAAAATTTCCCTTAGCCCAATTAATCCCCAAAAAAATAACAAAATAAAATGCTTTTAACATAAAATTCATGATCTTAACACATTCCATAAAAATAATAAATATAATGAAATCCAATATAAAACCATAGAAAGTGTTCTATTTGTCCTCAGAATTAGCATAATTTATAAATAAAAGAGTCCTTAAATATATATTAGAGTTTACACTTGTGTATATTTGTTGTAAAGCCAATAGAACCATCTTAAAAGGAAACACAAAGAAAAAGTGAAGCTTGTCTAAGTTTTCTAGCAAATTGGTGAGTGTACAGGGATCGCCACTTGTATGTGTGAACCGTAATGTTAATCAGGAGCTTAAGGTTTTGAAATAATTTCTGAGAGTAAGTGTTTTCAATTACTTTATTATGTGAAAGTATTTAAGAATGGGTGTTTATGAATAGTGGTATGTGAGCTCTATATGTTTTGTGAACTCTGTATTATGTAAATGTTTGAATAGAATACTCTTATGAATCTGTTGGATATAATGGCATGGCATAGGATTGTGAGTACTCACCTATATGTTTTATGATTTGGGCGTTGAGGCCCTTGGACAGGTAGGAAAGATAAGGGAATGTCGAGATAAGCTCCATTTAGTGGGACATGTTGGTGTGCTGGAGAGTGTTTAGCCTTATGCTACATTGATAACTCTTGAAAAGAGTTATATTTCATGCCTTTGGACCTAGTTAATTGCCAGTACGTAAGTACATCTAGTTGCATTTTAGGACACTTTATTAGTGTTTTTAGCATTGCATTAGAACTTGGGTTGTGTTCAAATGTTAGGTACTTTTAATTGCTTGTGGAAAGGTTGTGTTTTGTGGTATTGGCAGGTGTAGAATGATGAACAAGAAGTAAAAGAGTGAAATATGCCGGGGCAAAAGGGTAGTCAGATTGCTAACTCGTATGCCATGGTAATGTCAAGAAGGTGTCCATTCAGCATTTAGCACATATCAGTTTTAGCCCAACTCTACTTGTACCAGATAAATTTGCCTAGAAAAGAGAAGATAAATCTTGGGTTGTTGGAATTATCCTAAAAAACAAAAAAGAAAAAAATTAAAAAGAAAAAGGAGGAAACCCTAAAGAGCGAACGAAGGGTGAGATCCTTAGACAAAATAGAAGGTAGCGGCTAAGTAGAGACAGGAAAAGGAAAAAGGAAGGCATTCCCTCTCATAGAACAACCTCTTAGGACACTGTGCAGCTGATTGGACAAGCGAACGCTGTCTTCTCGATGTTCTTCCATTATTTCTAATTTGCTCCTTCGTGAATTACAGTGATGAAAACGATGTTTGAGTTGAATTTTATTTTCCAACCTATGCGCTAAATCTCATAGGGTTGGGATTACTTTGATTAAACCTTAACTGTCTTTAATGGATACAGTATAAATCTAAATTATTTTACTGTTTCATTCGTTTTTTTATTCTTTAAAATGTGTATGAGCAATCCCTAGACAGAGTCAATTGTACAGCATACCCTTAAATTAATCTAAAGTCTGAAAAGGTTAGATTAGTTAGACAGTGGTTGAATGATATGAGCAAGTACTTGACAAATACTTGTAGTAGACTTTACACACAGAGCAGCGTTCATACAGAAGGAAGGTACAATATTAAAGGCTTATAAACACAAGCAAGGTAACTTGAGGTTTTTGCTCTCGAAAGAGGTAGGCCATTTTAGAATTCTTCTAAGTAGTAGGTTAACTAAGGCATTGCTAATAGGAAAAGTAGATTCTTCATAATCTCGACCTTCCCACTCAACATCGTATAACCCTTATCTTTTGCCATAGAATATTTGCCATTGCATTCTTATTTATTTATTTGTTCATTTACATAATATTCTCATAGTTGTCATTACATTTCTACTCCCGTTGCCATAACATTTCCAAGTAGTAATTAATTTCACATTTACATACATCACTATTCCTTTAATTGTCATTGCATACTTACCATAACAAGACCACTTTGTGCCTAAATCTGATCCTCGTGGGAACGATACTTACTCATCACTTTATACAATAGGAATGAACATGTGATTAAGAATATGTTTTTTTTTTCTAAAATCTTATCTTTTTACTATTTACAAGCTATCTGACAAGTATGTACCTGCGAACCAGATGTCGTGCAAGTAAGGCGAACCTAGTACGCCAACTCAGTAACCATGCTTATATTTCCATTTAACTTATGTTTTGTGTGTAATGCCCCAAATATTCAATATTTATTTTTGTATGTTGTGTTGCATAAATGCATTCTTGCTTCAGTGGTTAAGTGTCCTGAGAAGTGTTGGAGAAGTCCTGGGTTCAAGCCTTGGCTTGTACAAAATTTTGTTTTTACTTTAATAAACCCTGTCTCTAGCCAATAGGCTTCTTATATAAATGTGGATAAAACATTACATAAAGGGCCTGTTGGTCTAGAGGTAAGTGGCATGTGGAGTGTTCCATGAGGTCTAAGGTTCGAGTCATTTAATGTGTAGGGGAGTGTTTTATTTTGCTGTAAGAACATGGGAGTGTCCTAGGTTGATCGAAACACTACGTAGGTGGAAGGGAATTCAAATTAGTTGGTGGAGATATTAGAGGAGAGGGTAAGGAGTAGATCAAGGGATTTGGTGGATGGTTGGAGAAATTTCAAGAGAAAATCAAGGGGATTGGAACTTGAGGGAGTATTGGTGTCGAATTGAGGTTGTAGACACTGAATGAATTCGGTTTTAAGGCTGGCTTTTGCTTTTCATATTTTGGTGGCTATCAAATTTTGATTCTTTTCTTCCTTTTAAAAGTCGAATTGTGCTAGTAAGTCTTCCGGTATTTTTTTTCTTTTTGACTAGTGCTTTCAGGTACTTTCATTTTGGGACTATCTTAGTTTTTGTTCTTCTCCCTCTACTCTTTGACAACCGTTTTCCCTTGATACCTTTTGTTGCCGAATTCCCTCCTTTTTTCTCTCTTTCTGACCCTTTCGATTTTTAGCCTTAGTCTAGATCAATTCTCTCCTTCTTCTCCCTTGCTTAATTGACTACCTCCTTGATCGATTACATTTTCTTCCCTCTCTTCTTATCTGGATACTTTGGTCAAATTATGCATCTCTCTCTTCCTATTTTAGTTTCAATTTTTGCAAGTATTCTCTAACAAATCGGTAAGCACTCGACTCCTTCTTGTTCTCTCTCAACTTTTATCAAATCTCTCCTCTCTTACACTATTTAAGCCGAATACTCTTCTTTTCTTGTTACCGAATCTCATCCTCCTTCTCTTGTGTGGTGTTTCATTTGGTTTCTAGTTTCTCGAGGAGTGAAAGAGTTACAAGCGATACTGAAGCAATCGAAACCTTTCCCTTATCACTCGATCAAAGGTAACCTTGTTTGCAGTTATTGTGTTCAACTGGGGTATGTTGGCTTGCATCTTTTGGTGTTGGTCGAATGCTACTTACCCTATTCTAGGGTTTTATGTTTTCTATAATTAGTATAGGTTGATCGAACTCACGAGTTTAAGCAATCATAACTAATGGATTTCATTGGTAACGCAGATATTCGACAAGGAGCGTGTGGTCAATCTTAGTCAGTGGTTTAAGAGGACTAAGCCATATTTGTTCAATCAAAGGTAGGTATTATGATAAGTTGGGATTGTATTAAGGGAGGTGGTTAACTCTATTGTCAGTCAACTAATAGAATACCTTGATTGAATGTAGGTTTGGTGCTCGTGGGCTATTCGTACGTTTTCGTAGACAGGTGTGTAAACACTACCCAAATCGCAAATCAACAAAAGCCAAAAAATGTGACAATTAATGCTACATGAGTGTGCGGTCGCTTGTGCGGTAAATTGAGTGTATAAACATGGGCATTTGATCATAGAGGCCACCATGAGTGATTTCATGGGCTTAGGCCATTTTGGGCCATGTTGGGCCGAAATGGGTCGTGTGGGCCCCACACGGGTAAACCACACAAAAGTGTGGAGAATATTGGGCCAGGCTATGTAGTTCACGTGGCCAAGGCCATTTCATGGCTATATGGGCCACATGAGCATGAGGGCCCACATGGGCCCGCACTATGGGCCTTGGGCCCATTTTCACTATTTGACTGATAAGGTTGCACGGGTCGCCCAAGACGACTATGGACCTACTGCTGGGTCGGTAGGTACACCTAGACCCCAATACGATGAAATGACTATTATGCCCTATGAGGTAAAGTGACTAATATGCCCTTATGATATGTAACTATATTCGAACATGCCATTAAATATATATTGCATACTCGTATGATATTATGCCATGACGCATGACATATTGCATGGGGATAGGTTTATTATGATTGGAGGAAGTGTACTATACTGGCAGCTCTGCTGTAAATACTGCTTAGTGTCGTAACCGGTGCTATATTTTGGAGTGTAGGGATGGTGGGTTGATTTTGTCCCCACGTGAAGTGTAGGGTTGGACGGAGTGGAGTGTAGAGGCTGGTTGGGTAGGATTTTTGTTTGCATTTTGTACTGTTACTGTCACTGAAATGGGCTAAGGCCAACACTGATACTGATACTGTAATGGGCTAAGGCCCTAACTAATATTGGACTATTATTGAAGAAGGCCTAGGCCCATACTGTAATTGTTTAATTCATGATTGACTAATTGTTTATTAAGGGATTACACACTGATTTTTTGTAAACTCACCCTTACATTTACTGCGTAAGTAATCCCGATCCACAAAGTAGTCGATCTTTGCGAGGACTCAAAGGTGGCCACACAACTGCATGGACTTTTTATTAGATTTTAATTTATAAGTAATTTAATTTTGTTATGTAATAAGGCCTCTTTAATTTTTAACATTTAATTTGGGATTTGATTAATTTGATTCATACCTGTTAGTAGTAGGACGCGAGTTTTCAAAAAGATAAATGCTTTCCAAAACACCACGTTTACGTAACATTTTTCAAAAGCTTCCGCAACAAAAAAGGTTTTAAAAAGTAAATTCGATTTAATATGATTAACATTTTGCTAAACAACTTGAGTTTTAACAATGAACAAGACAACCTAAATATTCGTTAAGATCACAAAGGGGTTTAATATAGAATGGGGTTTTCAACAAAATTATATTTTGAAAAACACTTTTATGTGATATCACCAGATTTGGCCATAACGTATAGGCCAGGTTTGGGGTGTTACATTTAGTGGTATCAAAGTCAGGTTGCAAAACTCGGCTGTAGATTTGGGTTTTTCCAAAAATGTGAAATTTCCAAAAAGAACTATTTTCAAATGGTTGGAAAGTATTTTGAAATGTTATTTCTGAATATGTGGTTTACCAAGTCTCCGGCATCAATTTTGTATGTCATCTGAAACTACTGTCTGTTTAAATTGAAATACTAAGACTACTATAGGCAATAGACTGTACTGGAATACTCTGTTTAAGGTAACCTAAAACTGTAATAAGACTGCATTCTGCGAAAATAAAACTCTAAATTACTGATAATATTTTCCATAAAATATCCATTAAGAAACACTGGAACTGTAAAACTGATGCATAAAATTGTTAAAACAGATAAAAGCGTAAATCAATATAGCACCAGAGGTACTCGTGGAAAGGGTACAAGATGCTGTGGCGGAGGTTGTGGAGGTGCTCGGGCTAGGTCTTTGTCATCTGGCCACATGCCTAATATTGAGTCTAGGAAGGCACCGACTTCACCGGGGACTGAGACTAGGTCTTACGATCATGCGGCTGGGGACGACGCACTATCCCAAGCTATGTTGTAAATTCTAGTAAGGGTCGCTGGGCCCAATACTGGTACTGTGGTCCGTGGGTCAGTTATGGAATGACTCCGGTCGAATAGGGCTGAGATTTTTAGGGGTATCGCTGGAGTTACCCCTAATGTGGCTGAATATTGGATTGAGGCCACAAAGAGAATCATAGATGACCTCGAATGCACCCCTGAGCAGAAACTAAAAGGTGCAGTGTCACTTCATCAAGATGAAGTCTATCAGTGGTGGCTTACAGTTAAAGAGGGAACTCAGGCCGACCGATTGACCTAGGAATTTTTCAAGACTGCTTTCCAGGGAAAGTATATGGGCGCTAGCTATGTGGATTCCCAGATAAGGGAGTTTCTGAATTTGACTCAGGTGGATAAATTAGTGGCTGAATATGAGGCAGAATTCTTGCGATTGAGCCGCTATACGCGAGGTATGGTGGCAACTGAGTACGAGAGGTGTGTTTGGTTCGAGGACGGCCTCAGAGATAGTCTATGGGTTTTGATAGCTCCACAAATGGAGCAAGATTTTTCTGCTTTAGTCGATAAGACGAAGATCGCCGAAGATGTGAAGCACGCTGAGCGCCAGAACTCCGAAAAGAAAAGGGGTAGGAATAGGAGGGATTTGGAGCCCTCAGGTTCTTTTCTAAGGCCTAAGAAAAAGGCCAAGGTGGATGGGCCGGTCAGAGTTGGGGCTCCTGTTGGTACTACTAGACTGCAGTCCTGTGCTGATTGTGAGAGACGCCATCAGGGCGAGTGCTGGAAAAGGATTGAGGCATGTTTGAGGTGCGGATCATTGGAGCACCATATCAGAGATTGTCCACATAGGCCCGAGCAGATGCAAGCTATAGGTCGGGGTACTATTTAGCCACCGAGAGATTTTCAGTAGCCACCGAGAGGCTGTGGTCAGGCCAGAGGTGGTAATGGATTTGGCCGTGGTCAGGGGGCATTGGGCAGAGGTACCGGTCATACTGAGGCGAGACAACCAACCCTAGTATATGTTGCACGTCACCGAGAAAATAGAGACGCCCCAGATGTTATCACGGGTACGTTCCTTATCCATAATGTACCTTATGCTACACTGATTGATGCTGGATCTACTCATTCGTATATAGGATACACTGTGTCTGAGACTTTGGGTTTAATGGTTGAAAGCACTACAAGTGAGGTTACTGTGTTGAGTCCGTTAGGGCAGTCAATGAGGGTAAACAAATTGTTCAGAGATGTACCTTTGGAGGTTCAAGGGATGATCTTTTTAGCGGATTTAATGGAAATCCCTTTTGGATAATTCAATTTAATACTAGGCATGGACTGGCTGGTTAAGCATCAAGTAAGTTTGGATTATGCTATTAAACGGGTGGTACTGAAAACTGTGGAGGGTAACGAGGTAGTCGTAATTAGAGAGTGTTGGAATTATCTGTCAAATGTGATTTCTGCACTGAGGGCCAAGAAACTATTTCGTAAGGGTTGTGAGGTGTATCTAGCCTACATTAGTGCTTCAAATTCTGAGGTTTCTTCTGTTAAAGATATCAGAACAGTTAAGGACTTTCCGAATCTTTTTCCCGATGAGCTACCTGGATTACCTCCAAACCGTGAAGTTGAGTTTGGGATTGAGCTCCTGCCTGGTACAGCTCCGGTGTCCATCGCCCCTCATAGAATGGCACTGAAGGAGCTTGTGGAGCTTAAAGCTCAAATTCAAGAGTTACTGGATCGAGGGTTCATCTGACCTATTGTGTCTCCATGGGGAGCACGATTTTGTTTGTGAAAAAGAAGGATGGATCCATGCGAATGTGCATCGATTATTGGCAACTGAATAAATTGACTATTAAGAATAAGTACCCTCTACCGAGGATTGATGATCTATTCGATCAGTTTCATGGAACCTCAATTTTCTCTAAGATTGATCTCCGATCTGGGTACCATCAACTAAGAGTGAAAGAGGTTAATGTTTACAAGACAGCATTTAGGACTCGTTATGGTCACTACGAGTTCCTAGTGATGCTGTTTGGAGTGACGAATGCACCAGCGACTTTTATGGATTTGATGAACCGAGTGTCCTAGCCCTATCTAGACCGATTCATGGTGGTCTTTATAGACGACATTCTGGTGTATTCAAAAACTGAGGATGAACATGATGCACATCTCCGAGTTGTTGTGCAGATTCTGAGAAAGAAACAACTGTACGCCAAGTTCAGTAAGTGTAAGGTCTGGCTAAGAGAGGTAACATTTTTGGGTCATATGGTATCTACTGAAGGGATTAGGGTTAATCCTCGAAAAATTGAAGCTGTTCTGGATTAGAAGCCGTCTAAGACGGTATCTGAGATTCGAAGTTTTCTGGCTCTGGCAGGGTACTACTGACGATTTGTTGAAGGGTTTTCATTGTTTGTTGCACCTCTGACTATGCTATTACGTAAGGGTGTGCCTTTTAACTGGACTGCTGCACAGTAAGAAAGTTTCGAAAAGCTTAAAATGGTTCTGACTGAGGCCCCTGTCTTAATACAACCAGAGTTTGGGAAAGAATTCACTATCTACAGCGATGCATCACATATTGGTTTGGGATGTGTGTTGATGCAAGAGGGGAAGGTGGTGGCTTATGCATCTCGTCAGCTTAAGACTCATGAGGTGAATTATCTGACACATGACTTGAAGTTGGCCGCGGTGGTATTTACACTGAAAATTTAGAGGTGTTACCTATATGGTGAGAAGTGTATCATTTACACGGATCACAAAAGCCTCAAGTACCTCCTCACTCAAAAGGAGCTAATTCTTAGGCAGCGTAGATGGATTGAGCTGCTTAAGGATTATGACTATTCGATTGAATACCATCCAGGTAAGGCCAATGTGGTGGCCAACGCACTGAACACATAGGGCTATGACTGATCTAAGGGCGATGTTTGCTTGCCTTAGTTTATTTGGTGATGGTAGCTTATTGGCTGAGCTCCAAGTTAAACCGATATGGATTGAGTAGATTAAGGGTAAGTAGTTGGAGGATGAGTCATTGGGTCCTCGATTCCGACAGACAGAGAGGGGTGAAACATCATATTTTGGACTGAATAGCGAAGGGGTATTGTGTTTCCATGGGAGAGTTTGTGTACCAAAAGATATTGATTTGAGGCAATCTATACTGCGGGAGGTGCATAGTAGCCCTTATACTATGCATCCCGGTAGGAATAAGATGTACTGAGACCTTCATGAGTTATATTAGTGGCCAGGTCTTTAACATGAAGTTACCGACTTTATAGGTAAATACCTTACTTGTCAGCAGGTTAAGGCCAAACATCAGTTGCTTTCAGGGTTGCTTCAGCCAGTTAAGATTCTGGTTTGGAAGTGGGAGAAAGTGACTATGGACTTCGTTAGTGGGCTGCCCCTAACACCTACTAAAAAGGATTTAGTATGGGTCATCATGGATCGATTGACCAAATCTTCCCATTTCATACTAGTCCGTACTAATTACTCGTTACAGAAGCTGGCTAAGTTATATGTGGCTGAGATAGTAAGACTGCATGGGGTACCGGTTTCCATAATATCTGATAGAGATCCTCGCTTGACGTCTCAGTTCTGGAAGAAGTTACACGAGGTGTAACGCCCCAAATCTGGGCCTAGAAGTATTAAGTTTGAGCAGGAGTGTAGTTAGGAGACTGCACATAAGTATGTAATTGTGTAAGGAAATGACATAATTAAATGTCTGCTTTAGTGGTTAATGGCCCTGAGAAGTGTTAGAGAAAGCTTGGGTCCAAACCTAGGCTTTAGCAAAAATTTTGTTTTATTAGTAACTCCCTAGCTTTAGGCCAATAGGCTTATAGTTGGGTTGACCATGACATAAAAAGCCTACTGGTCTAGTGGAAAGTGGTATGTGGAGTGTGCTAGTGGTCAGAGGTTTAAGTCTTGGCATAGGCAAAATTTTCGTTTTACTTATTTAAGTGAACTCAAACTTTGTCTTGTAGGCTTTATAAATCATTGTAGGAGGAAGGTGGCACAAAAAGATCCTTGTGGCTTCGTGGCAAGTGACGTGTTGAGCAACTGAGAAGGCTTGGGTTCGAATCCCATGGAATGCAAAAGGGATATTTCATTTTATTTCTTTGTGGTGAGAGAGGTGGAGTTTGACCGAAACTTTGCTAAGGGAAGTTTGAACTGGTCAAGGAGTGGATTATGGAGAAATTCATAGAGGAGATAAAGCAGGATTTTTAGGAGGAAAAGGTAGAGTTTCAGTGGGTGTCGTATTGTGCCAAATTTGCTTAGGAGGTACTCAAAATTTTGGCTGAGTGTTGTTCCTCAAGTTTCGGTTTTGTGTGTCTTTCTTTTGGCATTTGGTTTTTGTGCTTTTTGGTGCTAAATTCTTCTATTGTCTCCACCTTCTACTTATTTTCTTTATTTTTCCTTCCCTATCTCGAATTGCTACTTCCTTGGCCGATTAGACACTTAATTTTTGTGCCGCAATCGAACTTTGCTTCTTCCCCTTAATCTCTTTTCATTTGGTTGGCCGAACCACTACTCTCTTCTCACCTCTTCTACTTCTCAATTTTCTTGGCTGAATACTCTTCCTCCCAATTCTTTCAAATTGGTTTCTTCTTTGTAGACTAGTTGCTATTTTTCTGTGGTGTTCTCAAGTGGTGTTACTTTAGCCGAATATCAGCACTCTTCCTGTCTACTTCGATTTTCGACTTGTGCAAATATTCTATGGTCAAGTGATGAGTATTGATTCTTTGTAAATCTTCTCCTTCCTGTTGGTAATCCTATGTTTAACTTTGTTCTTTATTGCCGTTCAATGGCTAGGGACGAGTGGTGCTATCTTTGCTCCTCTGTTCTAGTGGGTTAGGACGATTATCTCTTCTCCCTAATTAACCTTGCGGTTCGGTAAGTATTCCCTTTATCTTTCTTAAGTCATTCATTTGAGTAAGGGTTAATAAGGTTGATTGTATTCCTATCGGCATATGATTGATTGTGCGTTGGAATTGATGTAGGTTTGGTACTCAAGGATTAGCCGCTCTCTTTGTTAACAAAGGTGTGTAACAGTATACCCTATCTCAGCTAATCGGCTTAAATCTAAAAATGTGTATATCCATACTCTGTAAATGGTAATAGGCATAAAAGCCGGTAAAGTGTGTACACACCCTGATCTGACTATGGTACGATAAAAAGCTGAAAAATCGAAAGGTTGGGTTTGAGCGTGCGAACGCTCGTTTGGTAAATCGAGCCCATGAAACGTCGGCGTACGACGAAAGAGGCCACCACGAGTGATCTCGTGGGCTTAGGCTGTAATGGGCCGTGAGCCCATATAGGTGAATCTCACCGTCAAGTGGGGAAGGTTGGACTGGCCATGTCACGCACATGGCTTAGGACATTTCTGGGCCTCAATGGGGCGAATGGGCCCAATGAGCCAGTGGGCTTGCATGGGTAAATCTCACTATTAAGTGGGAAGAAGTTGGACTTGTCATGTCGCGCACATGACTTAGGTTGTTTTCAGCCACGTTGGGCCTAATGGGCTAGTGGGCCCCACACGGATAAAATTTACGGTAAGTGACAAATAATGGACTGGGCTATGAGGTTTGTATAGCCATGACTGAATTTGGGCTAAATGGGCGACAAGAGCGTGTGGGCCCACTTGGGCCTTGGGCCTATTTACACCATTTTGACCATCTAGGTTACTGGAGTCACTCGAGGCGACTGTAGACCTTTTAAGAGGTCGCTAAATGTACTGAGAGACCAGTTAGGTAAAATAACCGAAATACCCCTGATGGGTAAAATGACTATTTTACCCCTAATAGGTACTATTGACCGTAATACCCTTATAGGGTAGAATGACCGTAATGCCCCTGTAGAGTAAAATGATTGTAATGCTCCTGTAGAGTGAAATAACCGTAATGCTCCTGTAGAGTAAAATGACCGTAATGCCCCTATATGGTAAAATGGCAATTATGCCCTTATGTTCTGTATGACTAATGTGCTTATGATTTACATATATGATTGTACTGAGTATGACTTTGCATACACGTAATATTTATGACATGACATACTATATGGGGTTGGGATTTTGATATGGAGGAAGTACTGTACTGGAGACTATGTCACATTCACTGTTACCGGTGGCTATGCCACAATTATTGATACTGGTGGCTTTGCCACATTTACTGTTTCTGGTAGTTTTGCTACAATATTGGTGTGCTGGCTGGGTGGGTCGATTTATATCCCCACATGGTGTGTTAGTTGGTACGGGTGGTGTGCTGGCTGGATATGGGTGGGATGCATAATTGCATTACACTATACTAATACTGTATTGGGCTTAGGCCACACTGTTACTATATAGGGCTAAGGCCCAGACTGTACTGATACTGTATAGGGCTAAAGCCCAAACTATTTTGCATATTCTGATTTCTTTTGTCTATTAGAGGATTACACACTGAGTTTTCGTAAACTCACCCTTTCTTTTTAATTGTACAGGTAATCCCTAGCCTTATACGATTTGATGTTGCGAGGGACTTAGAAGTGGCCACACGACAGCTGTGTCTTGCACTTGACTTTATTTAATTTAAATTTCACTTTTGGGCTTTTAATTTTGTAATAAGGCCATTTGTAGGTTTTAAGTTTTAATCGGGCTTTTGATTTCTTATATTAAACTGCTAGTCTAGGAAAACACGAGTTTTCAAAATAGTCATAATTTTCAAAAGAATACGAGCTTTCAACACTAAAGTTTTCAAAATGCTTCCGCGGTTTAAGTTGAATTAATATACCAAAGGAAAATAAATTGGAAAACATTTTGACGAGAACTATTGTTAAATAATAATAAAAGGATTTAAATTCAGTAATGGATTTTTACAGAAAAGATCAATCTTTGAAAAACACTTCAATGTGACACGCCAGATTCGGCCATAACGTCTAGGCCAGGTTTGGGGTGTTACACGAGGCTTTGGGTACGAGGTTGGACTTCAGTACTGTGTTCCATCCTAAGACAGATGGTCAGTCAGAGAGGGTGATTCAAATACTAGAGGACATGTTGAGGAGTTGTGTGATAGATTTCCGAGATAGTTGGGAAGACTACCTGCCGTTAGCTGAGTTTGCATATAGCAATAGCTACCAGTCTAGCATACAGATCCACCTTACGAGGCATTATATGGTCGTAGGTGTTGTACTCTTTCGTGTTGGACTGAGTTGGGAGAGCGACGTGTTCTGGGCCCTGAGTTAGTTTCTGATACCGAGGATAAAGTTAGACTAATTCAAGATCAACTGAAGGCGGCATCAGACAGACAGAAGTTGTATGCGGATCTGAAATGTAAGGAGATTGAGTATTTTGTGGAAACTTAGTATTTCTCAAGGTCTAACCATGGAAGAAGGTATTGAGGTTTTGACAGGAGGGCATTTTTTTTAGGAGGTAGAGTTGTAACGCCCTAAATCTTTAATATTTATTTTTGTATGTTGTGTTGCATAAATGCATGCTTGCTTCAATGGTTAAATGTCCTGAGAAGTGTTGGAGAAGTCTTGGTTTCAAGCCTTGGCTTGTATAAAATTTTTGTTTTCCTTGAATAAGCCATGTCTCTAGCTAATAGGCTTCTTATATAAATGTGGATAAAACATAACATAAAAGGCCTGTTGGTCTAGGGGTAAGTGGTGTGTGGAGTGTTCCATGAGGTCTGAGGTTTGAGTCCTTTAATGTGCAGAGGAGTGTCTTATTTTGCTGTGAGCACATGGGAGTGCCCTAGGTTGACCGAAACTCTAAGGAGGTGGAAGGGAATTCAAATTTGTTGGTGGAGAGATTGGAGGAGAGGGTAAGGAGTAGATCAAGGGATTTGGTGGATGGTTGGAGAAATTTTATGAGAAAATCAAGAGGATTGGAACTTGAGGGAGTATTGGCGCCGAATTGGGGTTGTAGACACCGACTGAATTCGGTTTTGGGGTTGGCTTTTGCTTTTCATTTTTGATGGCTGTCAAATTTTAATTCTTTTATTCCTTTAGAAGCTGAATTGTACTAGGAAGTCTTTCGGTATCTTTTGCTTTTTGACTAGTGTTTTCGGGTACTTTCATTTTGGGACTATCTTGGTTTTTGTTCTTCTCCCTCTACTCTTTGACAATCATTTTCGCTTGATACCTTTTCTTGCCTAATACCCTCATTTCTTCTCTCTCTCTCTCTAACCCTTTCGGTTTTTAGCCTTAGTCTTGATCGATTCTGTCCTTCTTCTCCCTTGCTTGATTGATTACCTCCTTGATCGATTACATTTTCTTCCCTCTCTTCTTATCTGGATACTTTGGCCGAATTATACATCTCTCTCTCTATTTTAGTTTCGATTTTTGCAAGTATTCTCTGAAAAATCGGTAAGCACTCGACTCCTTCTTGTTCTCTCTCAACTTTTATCAAGTCTCTCCTCTCTTACACTGCTTAAACTGAATACTCTTCTTTTCTTGTTGTTGAATCTCGTCTCCCTTCACTTGTGTGGTGTTTCGTTTGGTTCCTAGTTTCTCGAGGAGTGAAGGAGTTACAAGTGATACTGAAGCAGTCGAAACCTTTCCCTCATCACTCGATCAAAAGTAACCCTGTTTGCAGTTATTGTGTTCAACTGGGGTATGTTGGCTTGCATCTTTTGGTGTTGGTCGAATGCTACTTCACTTATTCTGGGGTTTTATGTTTTTATAATTAGTATAGGTTGATCCAAATCACAAGTTTCAGCAATCGTAACTAATGGATTTCACTGGTAACGCAAATATTCGACAAGGAGCGTGTGGTTAATCTTAGTCAGCGGTCTAAGGGGACTAAGCCACATTTTTTCAATCAAAGGTAGGTATTATGATAAGTTGGGATTGTACTAAGGGAGATGGTTAACCCTATTTTCAATCGACTAATAGAATACCTTGATTGAATGTAGGTTTGGTGCTCCTGGGCTATTCACACATTTTTGTAAACAAGTGTGTAAACATTGCCCAAATCGCAAATCGACAAAAGCTGAAAAATGTGACTATTAATGCTACATGAGTGTGCGGTCGCTCGTGTTTTAAATCGAGTGCATAAACGTGGTCATTTGATCGTAGAGGCCACCATGAGCGATTTCATGGGCTTAGGCCATTTTGGGCTACGTTGGGCCGAAATGGGCCGTGTGGGCCCCACACGTGTAAACCACACGATAGTGTGGAGAATATTGGGGCTGGCTGTGTAGTTCATGTGGCCAAGGCCATTTCTGGGCTATGTGGGCCCATTTTCACTATTTGACTGATAAGGTTGCACGGATCGACTGAGACGACTGTGGACCTACTGTTGGGTCAGTAAGTACACCTAGACCCCAATATGATGAAATGATTGTTATGCCCTATGAGGTAAAATGAATGATATGTCCCTATGATATGTATGACTGTATTTGAGCATGCCATTAAATATATATGGCATACACGTATGATATATGCCATGACGCATGACATATTGCATAGGGGTGAGTTTGTTATGATTGGAAGAAGTGTACTGTACTGGCAACTCTGCTTCAAGTACTGCTTAGTGCCGCAACCGGTGCTATATTTTGGAGTGTAGAGATGGGTGGGTTGATTGTATCCCCACATGGAGTGTAGGGTTGGACGGAGTGGATTGTAGAGGTTGGTTGGGTAGGATTTCTATTTGCATTCTGTACTGTTACTTTCACTGAAATGGGCTAAGGCCCACATTGATACTGATATTGTAATGGGCTAAGGCCCTAACTAATACTGGACTATTATTAAAACAGGCTTAGGCCCATATTGTAATTATTTAATTCATGATTGACTGATTGTTTATTAAGTGATTACACACTGAGTTTTCGTAGACTCACCCTTCTATATCTGCACAGGTAACCCCCAGTCATAGGCCGGTCAGTGCTGCGAGGGACTCGAAGGTGGCCACACAACTGCATCGACTTTTTATAAGATTTTAATTTATAAGTAATTTAATTTTGTTATGTAATAAGGCCTCTTTAATTTTTAACTTTTAATTTGGGATTTGATTAATTTGATTCATACCTTTTAGTAGTAGGACGCGAGTTTTCACAAAGATAAATGCTTTTCAAAACACTACGTTTACGTAACATTTTTCAAAAGCTTCCATAACAAACAAGGTTTTAAAAAGTAACTTTGATTTAATATGATTAACATTTTGCTAAACAACTTGAGTTTTAATAATGAACAAGACAACCTAAATATTCGTTAAGATCACAAAGGGGTTTAATATAGAATGGGGTTTTCAATGAAATTATATTTTGAAAAACACTTTCATGTGACACCGCTAGATTCGGCCATAATGTCTATGCCGAGTTTAGTGATATAGATCTGATGACATCGCCAAATGATTTAAAACTTAGCAAATTCCTTTATATTTCCTTGTGTTTTCTTTAGGTTTAATTTACAAACTGTAATGTTTGATAAAAACATCTTATATTTCAAGATTTGATCCAAGTCTGCTTTGATGTTGTCTTACTTCTCATGTCTTCATGACTTTCCCCATGCTTTTATTTGCGAACCCATGTTACATTAAGGAATAACATGTAAGAACAAATTGATTATCTTCTAAGAGTTCACCAAGATGTTACATTTGCTGGTGATAATGTGTGAACCCTAACATATGGCAAACTACCTCCAGCGAACCCTTAACGAGTTTCAATAATATAGCATAACAGAAAACTCTATGAATCGAGTTCATAGAATTTAAGTACTTAAGGGGAGTTTGCAAACCTTACCTTGTCTAAATACCTTATTATGTTGCGAGCCCTGTTCCCAAAAATTAACTCTGCTTAGGAAAACTTAAGAATCCTTAAGTATGAATGTAACAGCCCGTTTTTAGTTAATTCAGAATAGTGGTTTCAGGACCACAAATACGAGGTCGAAAGAAAATTTATTTTAATATTATTTTATGGTTTACACTATGATACAAATATCGTATAAAAATTTTGGTTTACCGTTTACATGCCTAACTTGATAAAAATGATAAATTGTATAAAGTGTGAAAATTGAATTCTAGTAGTTAAAAGTATCAAATAGCTACGGAATATAAAATTGGAGGTCCTTATATAGAAAATAAACCATTTAGAGGAGTTAGTGGATAAGTAAGATTATTCATCATTGGAAATTGAAGAAAATATTAAGGTTAATTTTAGAAAGTAAATGATAAAATGATGATAAATAAATTAAATAATTATTATTATCATCTATTCTGATAAAATGATGATAAATAAATTAAATAATTATTATTATCATCTATTCTCATCATCTTTCATAAAAAAATATGGAAACCCTAGCCATGGAAGCTTGAGTTTTTAGCAAGCTTATTTTGCTCATTTGGGTAAGTATTCTTGTCTCGATTTTCATGATTTTTATGTTTATGAGATCGTAATAGTTTAATCTAACTATCTCGGGGATTAATTTGTAAAACCATCAAAGTATTAGGGTTTTTCCATGGATGGGTATAGTTGAATTATGAAGTTTTATTGTAGAGAACGAAAGGTTGTTGTTATATAAACAACTTTTGTAAAGAGAATTTTGATGAAATTATCAATTAGAGACTAAATTGAAAAGATGTTAAATTTATGGAAAAATTGTAAATTTCATGAAATACATGGGCTGCTATTGATATATATGAAAATTGGCTAGACTTGAATAAGAATTAAATTGTATGAATTTCATTTTCTAAGCCTAGGGACTAAATTGTAATTAATTAAAAGTATAGGGGAAAAATGGTAATTTTGTCAAAGATGTGTGTTGGACTGAATTGAATATGAATTATATCAAATTGAGTTAAACTCATTCGTATAGATTCAGATAAACCTAATATGGAGTTAGATCGAGACAAAGAAAAAGTACCGGATTAGTAACTTTCGTATCTACGAAAACTTGTCGAGGTAAGTTCGTGTAGTTAAATTGTATATTTAAATGTTTTAAATTGAATATTGTTGTGGGTGATTTGTACAAATTTCCATGTGTAATTATGATCACATATCCAATAATTATCGAGTCTCATTTGAACCATAGAAATTCGAAGGATACAAACGACATATCGTTAGGGTTCCCGATATGATTGTAATCCTGCATGTGTTGCGGATGCACCACAGCTCTCTTGAGCTTCCTGATACTTGGCTCTCATGAGCTTCTCGATATTTGGCTCGCAAGAGCTTCCTGATACTTAGCTCGCATGAGCTTCCCGTTATATGGCTTGAAAGAGCTTCCCATTTACATGCTTGTATAAGCATACAAGTACATGAATTGACGGATTATAGATTTGTACACTTCGTGTGTACTACCCGTGTATCCAATGATATTTTAAATTGCTCAACAGGCAAAGTTCTGATATGAAACAATATGAGTTCGAAATGAACAATTACGGGTATATACTTGAATTACATGGAAATGATATTACATGATATATTTTAATATGAGATGGATGATACATGTATGTGAATCTTACCTAGTGATTATTTACATCCATGCTTATTGGTTATCGAAAGTGTTACATGGCTAACATGTTGAGGATATGTGTTTAGGCTTTTGGCCAAATTGGTTTGGTTATATTAGCATGCTTACCTTAAATGTGATTAAATGGTTAGTTAATTTCCTTGTTATACAAACTTACTAAGCTTAAATGCTTGCTCTATTTTATTTTCCATGTTTTATAGTAATTTAGAAGCTCATTTTGGTTGGAAGCTGGTCAGAGCAGATTCACACTATCCAACGGCTCATTCGGCATAAATAGTAAATTAATTCTGGTTATAATGACATGTATAGGTTAGTTTGGCCAATGTTGGCAAGTAGATGTTTTGTTGAGACTAGCCATTTGAATGACTTGTGATGGATATATTTTGATGTGTGTATAAGTGGCCTTATCATGTTTGATGTGTGTTTGAAATGGTTGAATGATGAAAATCTTATAGGTATATTGATGGTTAGTTTAAATTGGTATATTTGGTAAAATATGCATATATGTGTATTTGGTCAACTAGGTAAGTTTGGATATTTGGATTTATGTGAAGATATCTAATGTATAAAACTTGAGTTGGGCTTGTTTTAAGTGTCTTGTTATGGCTGGTTATTGTGCAAAAATGTTGAGTTAGGTTGACGCCAAATTGAGTGAGAAATGTAGCTAAAAAATAGCCTATTTCGCCCGTGTGTGTGACAGACGGCCGTGTCACCTGGCCGTGTGTCCCCTATATCTTTAATTTACACAAAATAGAATACTCACACGGCCTAAAACACGAGCGTGTGGCTTGGCCGTGTGACCCAAGTCAAAGAGCGCATAAGTTTGGTCATGGGCTAGAACACAGTTGTGTATCCCTATTTCGAATACCCACATGGCCTAAGACACAGGCGTGTCTCTTGACTGTGTGAGAAACACGGCCTGGCCACATGGGCTTGCGTCCCCTACACCTTTGAAAAATTTAAATATTTACTGAAAAATTCTTTGAGTACCCGATTTAATCCTGATTTGTTTCTAATGCGTATTTTGGGCCTCGAGGGCTCATATATAGGACAATATGTATGATTCCTATTGATTTCTGATATGAATATAATATGATGTGAAATTTCTGTCTATTTGTTCTGTAAACTTCGGTAATGCTCTGTAACCCTATTCCGGCGACAGATTCGGGTTAGAGGTGTTACAATGAAAACACTAAGTAAAACCATTATGCAAACCCCTAGCAGACAATAGGTGAACCTTTATGTGAAACTTTGTTGTGTATATGTAAAATTTTACTCATTCTGCTTGTGAGCCCTTACTTTTACTGCACACGAACCCTACAAGTATGAGAACCTTTATTTGTTTGTGAGCTGTGACTAAATGAAATTTGGTTAAATGTTTTGATGTAAATACCTATATGATATTCCGCTGCATGTTTAATATTACATGTTTAATATTGAGGTGTGATGGTGGATAGGTTGGGTGTTAATGGAGTCACTTTGGTGGCTAATGTGGCAATCCATAGCTCAAGTTTGGAGATCAGACTGGGCATGGGGTGTTACAAGATATCCTTTCAAGAATTTCGTAAGCTTCATTGTAGGACTTAGAAAAAATAGCTCCAATAGCTTAATTATCTACCACTATTATTGTATGTACATTGAGACCATTTTAGAAAGTCTGTAATTGAATGCAATGTGGAATCCCATGGTGAGGGTACTTTCTCAACAACTCTTTGAAACACTCCTATGCCTCATACAAAAATTCATCATCAAGTTGTTGAATGAAGTGATTTCATTCTGAGGCTTGGCATTCTTACTAGGAGAAAAATATTTCATCAAGAATCTTTCTGTAACACCCCTCACCAGTATCCGACATCGGGATAGGGTTCGAGGCGTTACCGGTATTTCACCTTTACAAACTTACTAAATCAGGTTACCGAATTTCACCCAAAATTTAAAACTTTTCAAACACGTACCTCTCGTCCCTTATACAAGCCTTCGAGGCCTAAAACACACCTAGGGGCGGTGTGGGATAAAACCGAAAACATTCGATAAACTTTGGACACTTTAGAAAATTTTCCTTACTTTGAAGTGTAACACGCCCATGTGGTGGGGCCGTGTGGTCACACACGCCCGTGTGGCTTGGGACACGCCCATGCCCTCAGCCCGTGTGCAACACTGACTTCAACCTCATCATACAATTAGGGACACACGGCCAAGACAAACGCCCGTGTGCCTAGCCAATGCATAACATTGACTTAAAAATTTAGGTGCAGGGGACACACGGCCATACCACACACCCATGGGGGTGAGCCGTGTGTCACACACGGCCTAGACACACTCCCGTGTGTCTACCCGTGTGGACCTTATTAGGCTATTTTCCAAGCCTTTGATCACTCCCTACCAACCAATCACACTTATGGGTTACTTTAGTGCATGTTAAGGCCAAATTATACACTTGTATAAGACCATGATAAACCTTATTGTATGTCAACCTCATATCACCGGTTTCATACATGCTAGGTTAATTCTCATATTGTATTTAAGGGGATTCCATGTCTCATTGACACATTCAATGTTGGCTCATTTTTATAACTCATTGCCAATTATAACAAAGCCATCACATATGAACATAAACATGCATAGATTTGTAGGTCATAGCCTACTTCAAAATAACCCAATTTCCAAGGCCATGTACAACAGATAAGTATAACTTTACATGCCTTCATTTTGGCAAATCAAATGACACATATAACAAAATACTCAAAAGTTCTATACATGCCATTGAACAAAACATAGGAGTCTATATACCAAAGCTGGACTAGTTGATAGTGTGTTGACTCTCCAACCGTCTTCCAATCTTTACGAGTCCTTGAGCTCTAAAAACGAGGGAAAAGAGAGGGGTAAGCATTTACATGCTTAGTAAGCTCGAATAACTGGAAAGTAAACTTATCGATTATTATCCTTATTAGATAATGAAACCAACGAATATGAAATTGGTTTCCCTATCACATGCACTCAATCAATGAGTTAGTCACATAACAAAACACCATGTAATTTATTTTAGATGAGCTCATCATTTAACATGTCATTTGTACATATGCCCCGCGTTAGTCCCATTGAGTTTTTAGGAAATCTCGATGGATTATCCAATCACCGTCAATTCATATGAATGATCATTTCAGGTATGCACTCCCGCAAACCTCACATCTTACGGTGGGATTACCAGTCCAGGCTAAATCCCCCGTAATATAAACACATAAGGTGATGTCGGGATTACCAGTCCAGGCTAAATCCCTAATAACGACAAACACCCTTAGTGAGCTCAGATCTGAATTACCAGTCCAGGCTAAATTCAGACCCTAATCGGATTACTCGTCCGAGCTAAATCCATAATGCACACATATTCTTCGGGAGGCTTGATCACTCAAAGAACACCCGTCCGGGCTAGATCCTTTTTGCACTTGAGATCATCGAATTATCCGTCCGGGCTAAATCCTTTTTGCAACACATGAAGGATCTCAATTCACGTGTCAATCATGGTTTATCCATCGAATTCCCTTTTTAACCTCAACCGAGACATTTTCCAACCAATCGTTATCAAAGATACAATTCATGTGATTTCATGCCATTAATAACTGCAATCATCATACATTCATAAATCATATAATTAGACACATTTTGAGTTTACTTCAAGCTATCCGAACTTACCTGGTACTCGTTTCGGTGTTGTGTTTCGGTTATTCCGAAACCTTTCGCTTTCCTCGGTCGACCTTCAGAATTTGCTCCTCGGGGTCTATAAAAATAAAATTGAATCATTAACATATCACATTGTACTTTTTGAACCTAAATTTCACCCCCAGTCCAAATGACCATTTTGCCCCTAACCTTTCACATTTTTACGATTTAGTCCCCAGGCTAGTATAATGAAGCACATACAATTTCTATCTTACCCAAGCCTAGCCAAAAACTTTTCCCTCTTATGGCATCCCACATTTTCCATTATTTTCACATTTCTACCACATATTTAACAACTTTTGCAAAAAGATCCCTTTAGGGGTTTTTCATGAAAATCACCTAGGAAAAGATGTTTAACACACCTTCAACTTTCATATTCCTCCATCAACCATCAAAATACAAGTAACTCATGCATGGGTAGATTTTTAAACATGAACCCTAGCATGAAATATGGGTAGAAATAGAGAGAGTAAGCTATCGGGATTTCAAAAATAGAAAGAACATTAAAAACGGGGATTGGGTACAATTACTATTGAGCTTGAAAATGTTGAAAACCCTAGCTATGGAGTCCCTTGAAGTTTCAACAGCATGGAGAAGAAAATGAGCTGATTTTGGTTCATTTTTCCCATTTTATTTCATTAAAATGCCAAATGACCAAAATGCCCTTAAGCCCTTTCTTTAAAATTTCATCCATGCAAGCGTATTTTTGTGGAACCTATTCCAAACATATATGCCATGGTTCCTTACTTCGACAGGGTACAAATATCTAAATTTGATATTTTTAGATACTTTTTCAGACCTATTGTTGATACTAAGTAGCAGTCAAAAATTTGTATCCATTTTTCATGATATTATGCACGGATTAGATATATCATGGCGAATTCTTTAGAAAAAATTGTGTCTTCAAACTTAGAAATTGGGAAAATTGCTCTCTAAGACCTTCTAATTTATAATCTAAAGTAATTTTATACAAATTGCTTCTAGAATCCAAGTTTTGCAATTTATTCAATTTAGTCCCTAATTTCCAATTGGACACCGTACTCAAAGAATTTCTTCATGAAATCTTAACACATGCATATTCTCATATTCTATACCTCATAATAATCATAAAATAAATATTTTGATGTCGGATTTGTGGTCCCGAAATCACTATTCTGACTAGACCCTATTTCGGGATGTTACATTTCTCCCTCCTTAGGGATTTTCGTCGTCGAAAGTCTTACCAGTAAACAGGTTTGGATATTGGCTTCTCATGATTTCTTCTGGCTCTCATGTAGCCTCTTCTACTCCATGTCGATGCCATAGAACCTTTACTAAAGCCACATTTTTATTTCTCAACTGTTTAACCTCTCGAGCCAAAATCTTGACTGGTTCCTCTCCATAGGTCATGTCTGGTCTAATCTCAATCTCTGCTGGTGACATCACATGAGAGGGGCAAATCGATATCGCCTTAACATGGATACAACACGTCGTGAATCTTTTCCAATTCGGGTGGCAATACCAAATGATAGGCTAATGATCCAACTCTTTCGGTGATCTCATACGGTCTGATAAATCGCGGACTCAATTTGCCTTTCCGACCAAATCTCAACACCTTTTTCCATGGAGATACTTTTAAGAATACTTTATCTCTAACTTAGAACTCAATCTCTTTTCTTTTCAAATCAGCATATGACTTTTGCCTATCCGATGCCGCTTTTAAACAATCTCGTATCTCTTTAACTTTTTCTTTAGTTTCCTTAATCAGATCAACCTCATGAATCTGACTTTTCTTGAGTTCTGTCCAATACAATGGAGTTCGACACTTTCTGCCATACAAGGCTTCATAAGGCGCCATCTTCAAACTTGTTTGAAAACTATTGTTGCAGGCAAATTCTACCAATGGCAAATACTTTTCCCAGATATCCTGAAATTCGAGGATACAACATCGCAACATATCCTCAAGAATCTGAATCATCCGCTCAGACTGACCATCAGTCTACGGGTGAAAAGCCGTGCTAAAACTCAATTTTGTACCCAGGGCTTCTTTTAACTTCTTCCAGAATCTCAAAGTGAACCTCGGGTCTTTGTCTGAAATAATCAACAGTAGTACCCCGTGTAATCTCACAATCTCAGATATGTACAAGTCGGCCAATCTATCAAGAGAGTAGTCTGTTCTTACCGGAATAAAATGAGCCGACTTCATCAATTTATCCACCACAACCCATTAGCATCTTTCTTTTTCAGAGTCAATGGTAATCCTATCACAAAATCCATAGTAACTTTGTCCCACTTCCATTCGGGGACCATTACAGGCTGAAACAAACCTGAAGGCACTTGATATTCAGCTTTAACTTGCTGACATATCAGGTATTTAGATACAAATTCAGAAATGTCTCTTTTCATGCCGTTCTACCAGTACATTTTCTTCAAATCGTTATACATCTTGGTACTTCCTGGATGAATAGACAAACGGCTATTATGCACTTCTTACAAGATTTTCCTAATAATCTCATCATCTTTAGGTACACAGACTCTATCTCTGAACATCAAACATCTATCATGACTGATCCGATAATCTAATTCAATGCCCGACTCACATTGAGTCCTTTTAGCCTGCAGATCTCTATCATTAGTTTGAGCATCATAGATTTCATGAAGAAATGTCGGCCTAGCCTTCAGCTCTACCAAAAATGAACCATCATCAAGCAATGCTAACTGAGCATCCATGGCTCTCAATGCAAACAAATATTTCCTGCTTAACACATCGGCGACCACATTCGCCTTTCCCGGGTGATAGTCAATGATCAAATCATAATCTTTAATTAATTCTAACCACCTCTGCTGTCTCAGATTCAATTCTTTTTGAGTCATTAAATACTTCAAACTCTTGTGGTCAGTGAATATACGACAAGTCTCACCATATAAATAATGCCTCCAGATTTTCAAGGCAAAGACAATGGCGGTAAGCTCTAAATCATGTGTCGGATAGTTCTTCTCGTGTGGCTTCAACTGCCGTGAAGCGTAGGCTATCACCTTGCCATCTTGCATAAGTACACAACCCAGTCTGTTCAAGGATGCATCACTGTAGACCACAAACTCTTTTCCCGGCTCAAGTAATGCTAAAACAGGAGCTTCAGTCAGCAATGTCTTTAACTTCTTGAAACTCTGCTGACACTTTTCTGTCCATTCAAACTTAATGTCTTTCTGTAGCAACCTCGTCATTGGAGTCGCTATCATGGAGAATCCTTTCATAAATCTTTGGTAGTAACTGGCTAAGCCAAAAAAGCTTCTAACCTCGGTTACATTTTTAGGCGGTTTCCATTCAACAATAACAGAGATTTTACTTGGATCAACTCAGATGCCTTCACCTGAAACAATATGACCCAAAAATCCAACTTCTTGGAGCCAAAATTCACTCTTGCTAAACTTAGCATACAGTTATTTTTCCCGTAAGGTTTGCAACACAGTTCTCAGGTGCTTCACAGGTTCTGTCTCATTTTTAGAATAAATTAAGATGTCCTCAATGAAAACAACAACAAACTTATCCAAGTATGGATGAAAGATCCTATTCATTAGGTCCATGAATACGGTCGGTGCATTCGTCAATCCAATTGGCATAATAAGAAATTCATAGTGGCCGTATCTTGTTCTAAAAGCTGTCTTTGGCACGTCCGATTTCTTAACACGTAACTGATAGTAGCCAGACCTTAAGTCTATCTTAGAGAACACAGTGGCTCCTCTCAACTGGTTGAATAGATCATCGATCCTTGGCAAATGATACTTATTCTTAGTAGTTACCTTGTTCAGTTGTCGGTAATCTAAACATAATCTCATTGAACCATCTTTCTTCTTTACAAACAATACGGGGGTACCCCAAGGTGAAAAGCTTGGCCTTGCTAAACCTTTACCCGTCAGCTCTTGCAACTGTGCTTTTAATTCTTTCAGCTCGGTTGGCGACATTCTATACAGAGCAATAGAGATGGGAGTTGTTTCTGGAACCAATTCAATACCAAGCTCTATCTCTCTCCCAAGAGGTAATCTGGGTAATTCTTCCGAGAATACGTTTGGATATTCACATACTATTGGCACAATCTCTATCTTCAACTCCGTTTCCTTCGTGTTCAATACAAATGCAAGGTAGGCTTCATACCCTTTTCTCATATATCTCTAAGCAACCATTGCCGTGATTACAGCTGGTGACATGCCCAAATCTCTTGAATCAACCCATAGAATCTTCCCATCTGGGCATTTCAATTTAATATATTTGCTACCACAATTTACAATTACATCATGCAGGGCTAACCAATCCATACCAAGTATTACATCAAACTCCTCAAAAGGTAACAACATAAGGTTAGCCAAAAAACATTGACCATGAATCGTCAAAGGACAATTCTTACAGACTTTATCGACCAGAACTGATTTGCCTAGTAGGTTCGACACTTTAACAAGAAATTTCGTAGGTTCAACGGGTATATTCATACTAGACACCAATCTCATGCAAATGTATGAATGTGTCGATCCCAGGTCAAATTAAGGCAATAACACATGTATTGAAAAGAGAAAAAGTACCTGTAATAACGTCAGGAGTAGAGGCTTCCTCTCGAGCGCGTATTGCATACATTCTTGCCAGGGCTTGAGCCTCTGATTTTGAAGTGTCTTTGGCTGCAACGTGACTCCCACTAGCACTTCCAGGGTACTTCGAAGGTCTACCTCGTGCTATGGAAGCACTCGACTTCGGGGTTACTTCCACTTCCTTTTCAATTCACTCTGGGCAGTCCCTGAGAAAGTGGTTAAGAGAACCACATCTGAAACATGCACCACTCTTTATTCAACACTCTCCTAAGTGAAATTTGTTGCAACTCTTACACTTCGGCTTTTGGTCATCTACACTCCTCACACTAGTCATCATCGGGGAGGAAGACTTCTGGTTTCATCATTTAGAGTCTCTCGTTCTACCCGAATATCCTACAGATGAAGTGGAGTGTTCACGTTGGCTCCTTGATTTCTTTATTGAAAATGGGAGCATCTTACCGTTGGATCTCTTGCTCGCAACTCGAGCCTCCCTCTTAGCTTGCTTTCTTTCATTATTGAGTTCCTCGGCCTTCTTGGCCTGATCAGCTAATGCAGCGAACTCCCGTATTTCAAGGATCCCAATCAACAACTTGATTTCCTCATTCAAACCTTCATTGAAGTGTTTACACATTTCTGCCTTGGTTTGAACCCACTCAGTTGCATACTGACTTAACCTTACAAACTCTCTTTCGTATTCTGCCACAGTCATATTCCTTTGTTTGAGTTTCCGGAACTCCTTTCGCTTCGAGTCTAAGAGCCTTTGACTGATATACTTCTTCCTAAACTCTGCTTGGAAGAATTCCCAATTGATATTTTCCTTTGGCGCCACCGAAGATACGGTCTTCCACCAGTGGTATACAGTGTCCTTCAAAAGAGACACGACACACTTTAAGCACTCCTCAGGTGTGCATGACAACTCATCTAATACCCGTGTAGTATTCTCAAGCCAAAACTCGACTCTCTCAACATCATCCTCAATTTTAGCTCTAAATTCCTTGGCTTCATACTTTCTGAGCTTATCTATAGGGGCATTACCAATTCTTACCGGTGCCATACCTCGTGGCAAATCCTCATCAGGTTGGTTAGGGGGCGAGGGAGGTCGTGGTATGTTGGGGCGATTCCTCAGATAATCCCCAAACCATTCATCCATCATGTTAAAGAAGGTGGCTCGGGCCTCTTTTTGGCCTTCAAATATAACTCTTCTACTACTACTAGATACAGCTCATTGTATGGAAGCTGGAGCATGGCTCTCGACTCCCTCAGACTCATCCTATACATGATTGGAAGATATTTACTATATTCAGAAACAATTTAAACAGTTAGGAGATATCACATAATCAACATTCATATAATGGCATGTATAGCGAACCTCAATGCTCTTTACGTAGTCCTAGAACCGACTAAACCGTAGCTCTAATACCACTAAATGTAACACACATCACTCGTACTCGACGTCGGGATAGGGTTCGAGGCGTTACCAGTATTTCACCTTTACAAACTTACTAAATCAGGTTATCGAATTCGTCCAAATTTTAAAACTTTTCAAACACGTACCTCTCATCCCTTATACAAGCCTTCGAGGCCTAAAACACACCTAGGGGCGGTGCAAGACAAAATCGAAAACATTCGATAAACTTTGGGTACTTTATAAAATTTTCCTTACTTTGAAGTGTAACACGCCCATGTGGTGGGGCCGTGTGGTCACACACGCCCGTGTGGCTTGGGACACGCCCATGCCCTCAGCCCGTGTGCAACACTGACTTCAACCTCATCATACAATTAAAGACACATGGCCAAGACACACGCCCGTGTGCCTATCCGGTGCACAACACTGACTTAAAAATTTAGGTGTAAGGGACACACGGCCATACCACACACCCATGGGGGTGAGCCGTGTGTCACACACGGCCTAGACACACGCCCGTGTGTCTATCTGTGCGGACCATATTAGGCTATTTTCCAAGCCTTTGATCACTCCCTACCAACCAATCACACTTATGGGTTACTTTAGTACATGTTAAGGCCAAATTATACACTTGAATAAGACCATGATAAACCTTATAGCGTGTCAACCTCATATCATCGGTTTCATACATGCTAGGTTAATTCTCATCTTGTATTTAAGGGGATTCCATGTCTCATTGACACATTCAATATTGGCTCATTTTTATAACTCATTGCCAATTATAACAAAGCCATCACATATGAAAATAAACATGCATAGATTTGTAGGTCATAGCCTACTTCAAAATAACCCAATTTCCAAGGCCATGTACAACAGATAAGTATAACTTTACATGCCTTTATTTTGGCAAATCAAATGACACATATAACAAAATACTAAAAAGTTCTATACATGCCATTGAACAAAATATATGAGTCTATATACCAAAGCTGGACTAGTTGATAGTGTGTTGACTCTCCAACCGTCTTCCAATCTTTACGAGTCCTCGAGCTCTGAAAACGGGGGAAAAAAGAGGGGTAAGCATTTACATGCTTAGTAAGCTCGAATAACTGGAAAGTAAACTTACCGATTATTTAGCATACATCTTTATTAGATAATGAAACCAACGAATATGAAAATGGTTTCCCTATCACATGCACTCAATCAATGAGTTAGTCACATAACAAAACACCATGTAATTTATTTTAAATGAGCTCATCATTTAACATGTCATTTGTACATATACCTCGTGTTAGTCCCGTTAAGCTTTTAGGAAATCTCGATGGATTATCCAATCACCGTCAATTCATATGAATGATCATTTCAGGTATGCACTCCCGTAAACCTCACATCTTACTACGAGATTACCAGTCCAGGCTAAATTCCTTATAACGACAAACACCGTTAGTGAGCTCGGATCTGAATTACCAGTCCAAGCTAAATTCAGACCCTAATTGGATTACCTGTCCGGGCTAAATCCATAATGCACACATATTCTTCGGAAGGCTTGATCACTCGAGGAACACCTGTCCAGGCTAGATCCTTTTTATACTTGAGATCATCTAATTATCCGTTCGGGCTAAATTCTTTCTGCAACACATGCAGGATCTCAATTCACATGTCAATCATGGTTTATCCATCGAATTCCCTTTTTAACATCAACTGAGACATTTTCCAACCAATCATTATCAAAGATACAATTCATGTGATTTCATGCCATTAATAAATGCAATCATCATGCATTAATAAATCATATAATTAGACACATTTTGAGTTTACTTCAAGCTATCTGAACTTACCTGGTACTCGTTTCGGTGTTGTGTTTTGGTTATTCCAAAACCTTTCGCTTTCCTCGGTCGACCTCCGGATTTGCTCCTCGGGGTCTATCACAATAAAATTGAATCATTAACATATCACATTGTACTTTTTGAACCTAAATTTCAACCTCAGTCCAAATGACAATTTTGCCCCTAACCTTTCACATTTTTACGATTTAGTCCCTAGGCTCGTATAATAAAACACGGGGCTTGGGTGCACTTACTATTGAGCTTGAAAATGTTGAAAACCCTAGCTATGGATTCCCTTGAAGTTTTGGCATCATGGAGATGAAAATGAGCTGATTTTGGTTCTTTTTTCCCATTTTATTTCATTAAAATGCCAAATGACCAAAATGCCCTTAAGCCCTTTCTTTAAAATTTCATCCATGCAAGCCCATTTTTGTCCAAAAGACATAAAAATTGGGGAAATTTCTCTCTAAGCCCTTATAATTTATAATCTAAAGCAATTTTATACAAATTACATCTAGAATCCAGGTTTTGCAATTTATTCAATTTAGTCCCTAATTTCCAATTAGACACCTTACTCAAAGAATTTCTTCATGAAATCTTAACACATACATATTCTCATATTCTAGACCTCATAATAATCATAAAATAAATATTTTGATGTCAGATTTGTGGTCCTGAAACCACTATTCTGACTAGGCCCTATTTCAGGATGTTACACGTTCAACCAATTATGTAATACCCCTTACCCGTATTCAACATCGAAACATGGTACGAGGCTTTACCGGACTTATCACACGAAAAAATATACAATTTTGGTTTATACATTTGCAACCAAATTAAAACTTTTTGCATTTAATCATAATGTCCCTAATACGAGCCCACGAGGCCCAAAACACACTTTGGAAGTGGTTTGGGACTAAACGGAGAACTTTAGAAAATTTTTCACTAAACAGGGGTCACACACCCGTGTGGATATGGGTCACGTCTGTGTGGGTCGACTGTGTGGTCACACACGCCCATGTCCCTAACCCATGTAACTCTCTGTTTTTCACCCAATAACAAATTGAAGACACACGGCCAGGTCACACGCCCGTGTGCTAGGCCATGTGGTCGATTTAAAATTTATGAATTTTCATTAAATAGGTACAGACTTCACACGCCCAGGACACACGCCCGTGCCTGAGGCCATGTCATCCACACAACTGAGACACACGCTCGTATCTCTGCTCTTATGCTCAATTTTAAGCATTTTGTTTCTTAAAATTAAGGTACAAGAGACACACGGCTTATACATATGCCCATGGGGCAGACCATGTGTCACACACGACCTAGACACACGCCCGTGTGTCTACCCGTGTGGATAAAAATAAGGCTATTTACTAAGCCTTTTTGCCACCCTTTTATGAACATACCTACACAACATAACATAGCACCAATTCAAGCAGTCTCATACGACCAAATTAGCCACAACCAAGACATCAACACATCATTCACATGCTACCGTCTATCATTCACAACATCACATACTTATCAACTCAAATCATGTAAACTCTCATATCCATGAAAGGCATCATCATATAAATTACTTATACCAATAGTAACGAATTTCAAATGGCCTTACACAAAATTAACTTTCAACCAATATAAGCCAACACATTTGGCCAAATCAATTATGACACATAACTAAATGACCAAGTCCCCTATATATGCCATAACTCAAAATGTTGAAATCATTGGTACCAAAATAATTGTTGATAGTGTGAGTGGATCTCCGACAATCTCCGATCTCTAAGCTAGCTTGGTGACACTATAAGACAAGGAAAGGAAGGGGAGTAAGCTATAAAGCTTAATAAGTTCCTATGAAAATAATAAGCATCATAACTACACATTTAACATACAATTAACATGATGAAAATTAGTATGAATGCTATTAAAATCTTATAGTCATAACCTACTCAATCACAACCTTACCAAGGTTTCATCACATATTGAGCTCATTACGTATGAGTTTTAAGTACATACCTATACCAACTCGCAACATATCTTTCACAACTTTGACATTCCTGTTGAACATTCAGAATATTAACGGATACTCAAAAATCTTGCACATAAGTGCTATATATGTAGCCAAAGCTACCTCATATCTCATAATACATATAGGCTCGTTCTCGAGCTATTCATGAGTATGCTCACCCAAGCTATCAGTCAGGATGTAGCTATATATTGCTACTCATACAAGCTGTCAGGTATCCGCAACACATGCCAGACTACACAACCATTGGTAGGACGTACGAGACCAACACCCGGATTATATAATCGCATATTCACACGGGTTCCTAGTGACATATAACGCCCCAAAAATCCTTAATGTTCATTTTTGTATGTTGTGTTACATAAATGCATGTTTGCTTTAGTGGTTAAGTGTCCTGGGAAGTGTCTGAGAAGTCTTGGGTTCAAGCCTTGGCTTGTGTAAAAGTTTTGTTTCTAATATGGATAAACCGTGTCTCTAGTCAGTAGAATTTTAAATAAATATGGGTAAAACATGCCAGAAAGGGCCTACTAGTCTAGGGGATAAGTGGCATGTTATGGTTACCTGAGGTCTAAAGTTCGAGTCCTACTTTGCGCATTGGGGTGTTTCATTTTGCTGCCTTTGCCATGTGGGTAGTAGAGGTTGACCGAAACATGGTAGAGTTGAGTGGAGTTTGAATTTGGTGGTTGAGGGGATTATGTTAGAGGTATTTTAGGAGAAAAATATGGGGATTTGAATTTGTGGAAGAGTTGGTGCCGAATTGGTACTCTGGTCACTAAAGAATTCGGCTTTGGTTGGTATTTGCACTCCATTTCGGTTGCTGTCAGCATTTTTGGTTCTTGTCTTTTCTTTAGAGCCCAAATATTGCTAGGGAGTTTTTCTGTATCTTTTGTTTTTGCTTACTTTGGGTTTGCACTTTTCTTCAGGTTCCTTGCTTGTCATTTCGTTCTTCTTCCCCTACTCCTCTGACAGGCACTCTCCCCTTTTCTCCTTGGTCGAATGCTCTCTGTCCCCCTCTTTCAATTCTTTTGGGTCTAATAATTCCCTCTCTTTTACATCTTGTTGTTTTGGCCGATTCTCTTTGCTTCTCTCCCTCTCTAAAATCGATTTTGCTTTTGCCGAATACTACTCCTTCTCCTACCCTCACTGTGCCGACTTTTCCTTCAATACTCTCTGTTGATTTTGTGGTCATTACAACTCCTCTCTTTGTTTTATTGGTTATCATTTGCTTCACGATTCTTAGCACTCTTTTAGTAAGTATTCGATTCTTCACTGCTCTGTTACTTGCTGTAGTTTGTTTAAGGGTTATGTATTGTTGTGATTAGGAGTCGACCGAGGGACTAGAGATCGTCATTGACGCGATAGGGAAGGGGAATCTTCTGTTATTGGATTGACGGTATGGATTGTTCCATTAGAAGTTGAATATCTTGTGGGGTTTAGATTAATTAGAATGTATAGTGATTAATTGAATGGCAACTTGATCCATTATAGGTACCTAGAAGGCTCAAGTGTATAGTTAGGCAACAGAACAGACAAGATGTGTGAAAACACTACTCCAAATCATAAATCGGCAAAAAGCCAAAAAGAGTGAATTGTCGACACCATATGGGCGTACAGCTACCCCGTGTGGTATCCCGTGTGACTAAACATGGGCGTATGATTGACGAGGCCCACCATGAGCGATTTTATGGGCTGAGGCCGTATTGAGCCATTTTGACTGAACTGGGCCCTGTGGGCCCCACGAGCATGTGGGCCCCACGCTAGTAAACCACACGAATATGGGGAAATTATTGGGCCAGGCTGTGTAATACACACGGCTAAGGCCATTATGGGCAGTGTAGGCCACACAAGCGTGTGGGCCCACATGTGCCCGTAATATGGGCCGTGGACCCATTTTCACTGTTTGACTGCTAAGGTTGCACGGGTCGCCCGAGACAACTGTGGACCTACTGTTGGGTCGATAAGTTTACCTAGACCCCCTATTTGATCAAATGACTATTTTGCCTCTATGTGATGTATGACTATATTTTAGCATGTTATTTTAACTGCATTGAGTACCTGAGTAATATCATTGTATGGCATGACATGTTGTATGATGCGTTGCATGGGGACGGGTTTAATATGATTGGAGGAAGTGTACTGTACTGGCAGCTTTGCTGTAAATATTGTTTAGTGTCGCAACCGGTACTACTTAGAGTGTAGGGATGGGTGGGTTGTTTATATCCCCACATGGAGTGTAGGGTTGGATGGAGATGAAGTTTAAAGGCTGGTTGGGTAGGATTTCTTGATTGCGTATCTGTTCTGTTACTGTCACTAAGATGGGCTTAGGCCCAAACTGATACTGATATTGTAATGGGCTAAGGCCCTAACTGAAACTGAACTATTACTGAGATGGGCCTAGGCCTAGACTATATTTGCTCACTGTATGGTTATTTGATATGGGATTACACACTGAGTTTTTGTAAACTCACCCTTCTGTTTATCTATGCAGGTAATCCTCAGTCTTAGGCGGATCAGTGTTGTGAGGGCTCTAAAGGTGGCCACACATCCGCTTATATTTCCATGTTTGATTTTGATTTTAAGTAATTTTATTTTGGGTATTTTTATTGTAATAAGACCTTTATGGATTTTAACTTTAATTTTGGATTTTTATTATAGCTGCTAGCAGTAAGAAAAGACACGGGTTTTAAAAAAGATAAATGTTTTTCAAAGATATCATGAATACGCAACCTATTTTAAGAGCTTCCGCAAGAAATAACGTGTTAAAAATTAATGGCATTTTAATATGATTAACTTTTTGAAAATGACTCACATTTTAAAAATGAACGACACGTCTTAAAATCATCTTAAATATCACACAAAGGGGTTAAATAAAGAATGGGTTTTTCAACGATATCACACTTTACAAAAAGCACTTCTATGTGACATCGTCAGATTCAGCCATAAAGTCCAGGCCGAGTTTGGGGTGTTAGATTTAGTGGTATCAGAGCCAGGTTACAAAACGAGGCTGTGGATTTGAGTTTCTTTTAAAACTTGAAATTTCTAAAAGAACTGTTTCAAATTATTTGAAGTATTTTGAAATGTTTTACCGAATGTGTGGTACACCGAGACTCCGGCACCGATTCTGTAAGTCTTCTGAAACTGTTGTTTGTTTAAACTGAAATGATGAGACTATTGTAGGTAGTAGACTGTACTGAAACACTCTAGTTAGGGTAAACAAAAAACTGTAGTAAGACTGCGATCTGCAAAAACTGCGATCTGCGAAAATGAGCTTTGAATTACTAATACTACTTTCTATAAAATATCCGTTAATAAACACTGAAACTGTAAACTGATGCATAAAACTATTAATACAGATAAAATGAAATTCAATAATGAGCACCAGATGTACTCGCGGAAGGGGTACAAGAGGCTACGACGGAGGCGATGGAGGTGCTCGAGCTGGGTCCTCATCATCTGGCCACATGCCTAATGTAGAAACTAGGGAGGTGTTGACTTCACCTGTGACTAAGACTGGGTCTCATGATCGTATGGCTAGGGATAATACATTTTCCCAAGCTATGTTACGGATTCTAGAGAGGGTCGTTGGGCCCAATACTAGTGTTGTGGGCCGTGGGTCGGTTACAGAATGACTCCGGTCTAATGGAGCTGAGATTTTAGGGGTATTGCTGGAGTTGCCCCTAATGTGGCTGAGTATTGGATTGAGGCCACAGAGAGGATCATGGACGATCTCGACTGCACCCCCGAGCAGAAACTAAAGGGTGCAGTGTCACTACTGAGAGATGAGACTTATCAGTGGTGGCTTTCGATTAAAGAGGGCACACAGCCCGACCGATTGACTTGGGAATTTTTCAAGACTACTTTTCAAGGAAAGTATGTGGGTGCTAGTTATGTTGATGCCTGAAGGAGAGAGTTTCTAAATCTGACACAGAGGGATAAACTAGTGGCTGAATATGAGGCTAAATTTTTACGACTAAGCCGCTATGCACGTGGAATGATGGCAACTGAATATGAGCGTTGTGTTCGTTTTGAGGACAGCCTCAGGGATGGTTTATAGGTTCTGATAGCTCTACAGAGGGAGCGAGATTTTGCTACATTGGTTGAAAAGGCGAAGATCAACGAGGAAGTAAAGCGTGCTGAGCGTTTGAACCATGAGAAGGAGAGAGGTAGGAACAAGAGGGATTCGGAGCCCTCAAGTTCCTTTCTAAGGCCTAAGAAAAAGGCAAAAGTTGATGGACTGGTCAGAGTCAGGGCCTCTGTTTCTGCTGCTGGACTGCTGTCCTGTGCTGATTGTGGAAGACGCCATCATGGCGAGTGCTGGAAAAGAACTAGGGCTTGTTTGAGGTGCAAATCATTGGAGCACTGTATCAGAGAGTGTCCACAGAGGCTCGATCAGGTGCAAACTACAGGTTTGGGTACTGTACAAATGTCGAGGGGTGTTCAGCAGCCACCGAGAGGCTGTGGTCAAGCTAGAAGGGGTAATGGTTTGGGCCATGGTCAGAGGGCACCGGGCAGAGATACTGGTCATACCGAGGTAAAGTAGCCAGCTCTGGTTTATGCTGCACGTCGCCGAGAGGATGGAGATGCTCTGGATGTTATCATGGGTACGTTCTTTATCTATAATGTACCATACACTACACTGATAGATATAGGATCTACTCATTCCTATATAACTTGTACTGTGTCTGAGACTTTGGGTATCTTGGTTGAGAGCACTACAAGTGAGGTTACTGCGCTAAGTCCTTTAGGGCAGTCAGTGAGGGTAAATAAACTGTTTAGAGATGTTTCTTTGGATGTTCAAAGGGTTATCTTTTTGGCAGATTTGATGTAACTTCCTTTTAGAGAATTTGATTTAATACTGGGAATGGACTGGCTAGTTAAACATCGGGCGAGCTTGGATTGTGCTGCTAAACAGATGGTACTGAGAACTGTGGAGGATGCCAAGGTAGTTGTAGTTGGGGAATGTGAGAATTACTTGTCGAATGTGATTTCTGCATTAAGGGCCAAGAAGCTGGTTCGTAAGGCTTACGAGGCGTGCCTGGCTTACATTAGTGTTTTAGATTCTAGGGTTTCTTCTGTTAAAGATATCAGAACGGTTAAAAATTTTCTGAACGTCTTTCCTGAAGAGCTACTGGGGTTACCTCCAAACCGTGAAGTTGATTTTGGGATTGAGCTCCTGCCTAGTACACCTTTGGTGTCCATCGCCCCTTATAGAATGGCACCGAAGGAGCTTGTGGAGCTTAAGGCTCAGATTCAAGAATTGTTAGATCGTGGGTTCACCCACCCAAGTGTGTCTCCGTGGGGAGCACCAATTTGTTTGTGAAAAAGAAGGATGGATCCATGCGTATGTGCATCGATTACCGGCAATAGAATAAATTGGCCATTAAGAATAAGTACCCTCTTCCAAGGATAGATGATCTGTTCGACTAGTTTCGAGGAGCTTCGGTCTTCTCTAAGATTGATCTTCGATCGGGTTACCATCAACTGAGGGTCAAAGAGGCTGATGTTTACAAGAAAGCGTTTAGGACTCGTTATGGTCATTATGAATTCCTAGTGATGCCGTTTGGATTGATGAATGCACCAGCAGCTTTTATGGATCTGATGAACCGAGTGTTCCAGCCCTATCTGGATCGGTTCATAGTGTTTTTTATTGATGACATTATAGTGTATTCGAGGACTGAGGATGAACATGATGAACATCTCTAAGTAGTTTTGCAAATTTTGAGGGAGAAATAACTATACGCCAAGTTCAATAAATGTGAGTTCTGGATGCGAGAGGTAACATTTCTGGGCCATGTGGTACTCGCTTAAGGGATTAGGGTTGATCCTCGAAAGATCGAGGCCGTTTTGGATTGGAAGTCACCTAAGACTGTATCTGAGATTCGTAGTTTTCTGGGACTGGTAGGGTATTATCGGTGATTTGTAGAGGGATTTTCATTAATTGCAGCACCTTTGACTAAGTTGTTACATAAGGGTGTGCCGTTAAACTGGACTGATGCGCAACAAGAGAGCTTTGAAAAGCTCAAGAAGGTACTGACTGAGGCCCCTTTCTTGATACAGCCAGAGTCAGGGAAAGAGTTCACTGTCTACAGTGATGCATCACATGTTGGTTTGGGATGTGTGTTGATGCAAGAGGGTAAGGTAGTAGTGTATGCGTCTCGACAGTTAAAGATGCATAAAGCAAATTATCCGACACATGACTTGGAGTTGACTGCAGTGGTTTTTGCACTAAAATTTTAGAGGCAATATCTATACGATAAGAAGTGTATCATTTACACTGATCACAAGAGTCTCAAATATCTCCTCACTCAGAAGGGAGCTAAACCTTAGGCCTCGTTGATGGATTGAGCTGCCTAAAGACTATGACTGTACGATCGAATACCATCCTGGGAAGGCCAATGTAGTGGCGGACACACTGAGTCGTAAAGATATGACTGATCTGAGGTCGATGTTTGCTCACCTTAGTGTATTTGATGATGGTAGCTTGTTGGCCGAGCTCCAAGTTAAACCAACGTGGATTTAGCAAATTAAGGTAAACAATTGGAAAACGAGTCGTTGGGTTTTTGTTTTCGGTAGGTTGTGTAACACCCGTAACCCGTAACCGACATCCGATTAGGGTTACGAGCATTACCAGACAGATAGAACATCCCAGACCAAATTCAGAATCACATATATTATTTAATATCATTTCATAAGCAATTATCTCATAAGATGGTCTATGAGACCTAAAACATACGTTTAAGAATGATTAGAGCTAAACCAAACACATTCATAAAATTTTAGAACATAGAAAATTTTTCAAATCTGTTGAGGTCACACGTTCGTGCGTCCAGGACGTGTGCCTTACACGGGTATCAGACACACCCATGTGAATCAGCCATGCCAAAACAGAGCATGCATACTGACTTTGGCCCACGGCCATATGACACACCCATGTCAAGGCCGTGTGATTTTTAGGCGAATATTATTTTTCTTACACGGAAACAAGACATGCCCGTGTCCCCTGATCGTGTGGCACCAAACAGACTTGGTTTAAACCAAAATTTGCCACCCTTTTATGGGTCAACCTACAAGCAAGGAATCAAGCATACATGTACAACCCAATCAACCATTCTTTATGCTAAAAACATACATCATTCAATCTCATACCATGAATTCACTAACTTATCATTTCTTTTATCCATCCAAAACATACCACCATTTCATATAACCTCACCTACTATAAACCATTAACAACCATGAATTCAAACACAAAATTTGACCAATCTCATGATGAAATATATATTCATCACAAAACATATTTCCCAACTACTAGCCTATACATGCCATACTTTAAATATATACATTTTCAAAAGTACCAAATTGAGGTCTGATAGTATGATGACGATCCTTGACAATCCCCGAGCTTTCAGTAGCTTTGATATCTATAAGACAATGCAAATACACACAAAGTAAGCTTTCAAAAGCTTAGTAAGCTCATACCCAAGTCATCCATAATATATGAAACATAAAATAACAACATATAAGTATTTGCATAATTTCAATCCATAAATCTATATCAACTCAATGAAATTATTATACTTAACATCAACTACCACTTAAGTATTATACATACCTGAATCTTCTCGTACTTATACACTTTCATACTCACCTCTTGTGAATGTTATAAGACTTTTCATAACTTATTCGTATTTTAGACATTTGCACACTTAGTGCTATATGGTTAGCCCAAAATAAATATTTTCACACACTTAGTGCCATCTCAAATAACCGAGATTAAGTCGGTATCGCACACTTAGTGCCTCAAATAGCGGAAGCTAATTTAAATTGCAGACTTAGTGCAAAGACAATTTAAATCACACACTTAGTGCCAAAACTTCTGATTCATCATCATATCATCCAATTTAATTATATACAATCCATGAATAATTAGGCATCAAAACTTACTTAACATCATATTTTAAGTACGAACTTACCTCGTACTCGAAGTTGGTGACTCGAACGTTTATTCTATAATCTTCAACTTCCCTCGATCTAAATCCAAACTCCTCCTTTCTTGATTTAAAAGTATTCAAAATTGATCATTTTATTTACCAAATAATTCAATTCAATCCATAATCACACATTTAGGGAAATTTCCAAACTAGCCCTCATTTTTTCACATTTCGACACTTTTGTCCCTCTTTCCCAAAATCACAAAATACACATAATTTGTTTGTACACAAACTTAGCCAAATTTTCATGGCTCTCATACAAGTCCACACACTTCATTTATTTCACATTTTAGTCCTTCAAAATAGCATTTTCACAAATTAGCTCAATTTACTCAAATCCAACTAAAATCCAAAGACAAAACATGTAAACTCAACATCAAGCTTTCATATTTCACCATTTAGCAACACAAAACTCATGAATTCATCCATAACAAATTTTCAAATCATCAAAAAAATCAGAAATTGAGGCATGGGCTTTATAGTACACTTAGCAACGATCACAAAAACGCAGAAATTATCAAAAATCGAAGCAAAAACATACCCAAATTAAGCTTCCAACTAGCCGAACCCTAGAACTCTTTATCTTTTCTTTTATTCTTCAATTTTCGGTACAAACAAAGCATAAAATTGCCTATTCTCATGTTTGGTTATATCATATATTAATTTATTAAACATTTGACTATTATAACCTTTATTAAACTATTATAATTTCACCTAACACATGTTCTTTTATGTCTATTAAACTTCCAATGGTCAAATAACCACATAAGGACCTTTACTCTAGAAAGCCAACTCAAATAAGCACTTAAACATCTAGCACACAGCTTTTATATTTTATACTATTAGGTCTTTTTTCATAATTAAGCACAGAAATGGACAAGCTAAATCACAGAGATTTCACAGATATAAATTCACATATCACAGACATAGGAAATAATATTAAAATATTTTTTAGACTCAAATTTGTTGTCCCGAAACCACTATTCCTACTAGGGTCAAAACCGGACTGTCACAATTCTCCCCCTTAGGGATTTTCGTCCCCGAAAATCTTACCATTAAATAGTTTTGGATATTGTTGTTTCATAGCAACTTCAGGTTCCCACGTTGCCTCTTCAATACTGTGTCGATGCCACATCATTTTAACTAATGGAATCTTCTTATTACGTAACTCTTTAACCCCTCGAGCTAAGATTCGAATTGGCTTTTCTTCGTAAGTCATATCAGACCGAATTTCAATCTCAGATGAAGGAAATACATGGGAAGGATCAGATCTATACCGTCGAAGAATCGATACGTGAAACACATTATGTATCTTTTCTAATTTAGATGGTAGCCTCAATCTATAAGCAACTGGCCCAACTCGCTCAATGATTTCATACGGCCCGATGAACCTCAGACTCAACTTGCCTTTTCTACCAAACCAAATCACTTTCTTCCACGGAGACACTTTCAGAAACACTTTGTCACAGATCTCAAATTCAATGTCTTTTCTTTTCAAATCTGCATATGATTTCTGACGATCAGAGGCAGCTTTCAGACTATCTCGAATAATTTTCACTTTACTTCTGCTTCTTTTATCGAGTCAATACCAGTAAATCTTATTCTCACGAGCTCACCAAAGATATAACGAGTTCTACACTTTCTATCGTATAAGGCTTCGTACGGTGCCATTTTAATGCTCGATTGAAAACAATTATTATAAGCGAATTCAATCAAAGGTAAATATTTATCCCACGTACCTCCAAACTCAAGAATACAACATTTCAACATATCCTCGAGTATCTGAATAATCCGTTCAGATTGTCTGTTCGCTTGCGGATGGAAAGCAGTGCTAAAGTGTAATTTAATACCCAGAGCATCTTGCAATTTCTCCCAAAATCGCGACGTAAATCTCAGGTCTCTATCTGACACTATCGACAATGGCACACCATGCAATCTCACAATATCAGAAATATACAATGCAGCTAGCTTATCAAGCGAATAATCAAACTGAATCAGAATAAAATGAGCTGATTTCGTCAAACGATCAACTACAACCCAAATTGCGTCTTTCTTTTTCAGAGACAGAGGCAAACCCGAAACAAAATCCATAGTCACTCGATCCTATTTCCACTCCGGAATCATAATCGGTTGTAATAACCTAAATGGCACCTGATGCTCAGCTTTAACTTGTTGACAAGTTAAATATCTCAAAACAAAGTCAGAAATATCTCTTTTCATTCCCGGCCACCAATATAATTGTTTCAAATCGTTATACATTTTCGTACTTCTCGGGTGTATAGAAAATCTACTATTGTGGGCTTCACTCAAAATCATCCGAATCAACTCTTGATTTCACAGAATAAAAAGTCTATTTCTGAACCTCAGGCAGTCATCAACATCTATCTGGAATTCAAAATCAGAATTACACTGAGTTCGTTTAGCCATAATCTCATTATCAACCTTCTAAGCTTCAATAATCTGTTGTAAAAACAAAGGTCTCGCTTTTAATTCAGCTAAAACTGAACCATTATCAGACAGAACTAAATAAGCATTCATTGCAAATAACAATTTTTGACTCAAAGCATCAGCAACCGCATTTGCTTTTCCCCGGGTGATAATCAATCACAAGTTCGTAGTCTTTTAACAGTTCTAACCATCTTCTCTATCGTAGATTCAAATCTTTTTGCGTTATTAAATACTTTAGACTTTTATGATCAAAAAACACATGACATTTCTCACCAAATAGATAGTGACGCCAAATTTTCGAAGCAAACACAATAGCAGCTAACTCGAGGTCGTGAGTCAGATAGTTCTTTTCATGCGGCTTCAACTGTCTCGAAGCATAAGTAACAACTTTTCCTTCTTGCATTAAAACATAACCTAGTCCATTCAACGAAGCATCGCTGTAAACAACGAATTCCTTACCCGACTCGGGCTGTACTAACACCGGAGCTTCAGTTAACATAGCTTTTAACCGATCAAAACTTTTCTGGCATTGCTCAGACCATTTAAATTTCACATCTTTCTGAAGAAATTTTGTCAACAAAGTTGCTATCACAGAGAAATCTTTTACAAATCGTCTGTAATAACCGGCAAGTCCCAAAAAACTGCGAACTTCAGATACATTCCTTGGAGGCTTCCAATCCAAAATAGCTGAAATCTTACTCAGATCAACTCGGATACCAGAGGCTAATACAATATGACCCAGAAAACCAACTTCCCGCAACCAGAATTCACATTTACTAAACTTTGCATACAACTATTTGTCTTGTAGAGTCTGTAGCACTATTTTTAGATGTTCAGCATGCTCAGATTCATCACGTGAATAAATCAATATATCATCAATGAATACAACAACAAATTGATCTAAATACGGTCTGAAAATTCTATTCATTAAATCCATAAATACAGTAGGTGCATTCGTTAAACCAAAAGGCATAACTAAAAATTCATAATGCCCATACCTTGTTCGGAAAGCAGTTTTCAGAATGTCAAAGTCTTTTACCCACAACTGATAGTAACCCGATCTCAGATTTATTTTTGAAAACACAGTTGCACCTTTCAACTAATCGAAAAAATCATCTATTCGAGGCAAAGGATATTTGTTCTTTATAGTTACTTTGTTAAGCTGTCGGTAATCAATACACATTCTCATTGTGCCATCTTTCTTTTTCACAAACAGAACAGGAGCACCTCATGGTGAAAAACTCGATCTAGCAAATCCTCGATCAGTCAATTCTTGCGACTAAAATTTCAATTCCTTTAACTCAATCGGAGCTATTCTATACGAAGCTATTGAAATCGGAGTAGTACCAGGTACCAATTCAATGCCAAATTCTACCTCTCTTATCAGAGGTAATCCCGGAAGTTCTTCAGGAAATACATTAGGAAATTCACAAACAACAGGCACAGATTCAACCTTCTTTTCTGATACTCTCGAATCAATCACATAAGAAAAGTAGGTTTCACAACCCTTTCTCATAATACTCAAAGCTTTCATCGAAGATATTACAGCAGGCAATCCATTTAAACCACTAGATTCAATTCTAACTATTTCATCATTCTTGCATCTCAAATCAATAGTTTTCTATTTACAACTCACCACAGCGCCATGCAAAGTTAACCAATCCATACCCAAAATTATATCAAACTCGTCAAAAGGCAATAACATCAAATCAACCAGAAAATAATTATCTCGAAACATTAACGGACAATTCTCACAAACTTTATCAACCAGAACACATCTGCTTAAGGGGTTTGAAACTCTAATTACAAATTCAATAGACTTTACAGGCAAAGTCTTACTGTTCACTTTGTTCATGCATATATATGAATATGTTGATCCAGGATCTATCAAAGCAATCACATAAGTATCATAGAGAGTAAATGTACTCGTAATCACATCTGGCGATGAAGATTATTCTCGAGCTCGGATAGCATACGCTCTAGTGGGTGCACGAGCCTCAGATCTAACACCTATGTCTTTCATTCCTCTCTGACTACCACTCACATTTCCCAAATTTTTGGGAGGTCTACCACGAGAAACATTACCACTCGATCTCGGATTCTTAACATTATCTTTTTTAGCTAAATCTGGACAGTCTTTAATAAAATGATTTCTTGAACCACAACTATAACAAGCTTGGTTATTACTTTTTCCCCAGCATTCACCAAAGTGTCGTCTTCCACATTGATCACATTCAAGCCTTTCATTCTTTGCATTATCAACACTAGCAATAGACGTGGCTGAAGATTTATAATTCAATTGCGATCTAACACGGTCTCTATTTGAATATCCCACACTAACCTTTGAACGACTGCTATCATCTCTAAACTTCTTTGATCCAGATTGAAAGGATTTGCCCGATGATCTCTTTCGTACATCTCTGACTCAGCCTTTCTTTTCTCTTTCCCAAGATCTTTCACTTTACATGCTCGTTCAACAAGCACCACGAATTCTTTGATTTCTAGAATACCAACTAGCAAACAAATATCCTCATTCAAACTGTCTTCAAATCTCTTGCACATTATTGCTTCCGTAGATATATATTCACGAGCATATTGACTCAACCTTACAAATTCCCACTTGTATTCTGTGACAGACATACGACATTGTTTAAGCTAAAGAAACTCTTTGCGTTTCTAATCAATGGATCTTTGACTGATATATTCTTTTCAGAATTCAGCTTGGAAGAAATCCCATGTAACTCGTTCACTTGGAACCACGGATGTCAAAGTCTTCCACCAATAATAAGTTGTATCTCTCAAAAGAGAAACAACACATTTTATACATTCTTCAGGGCTCAAAGACAATTCATCAAATACTCTTATTGCGTTCTCTAACCAGAACTCGACTTTTTCAGCATCATCCTTTGTTGTAGCTCGGAACTCTTCAGCCCCGTGTTTTCTAATCTTATCAACTAGTGGTCTACTCGACTGTATCGGATTTACTAGTGGCATAACAAGACTTTGAGGAGAATTAGCCGGGGGTGGAGGTTGTTGTACAGCCGGATTAGTTCTAATGTATTGGGTGAACCAATCATTCATCATTTGATAAAAGGCTTGCTTAGCCTCACCATCACAGCTACACGTAGCCGGTCTAGAATCATCTTGCAACGTCCCTTGCGCGGGAGCTGGCACATTGCATTCAACATCATCGGCACTAGCTCTATAGAGATCTATTACTATACAAAAGCACATTTCAATGTCAGGATTCATCACACTATCGCAGTTTCAAATATATGGCATGTATAGCTAGACTCACATACGCTATGGCAGTCCTAGAACTGACTAAACCATTGCTCTGATACCAATAAAATGTAACACCCCTAACCCATAACTGACATTTGATTAGGGTTACGAGGCATTACCAGACAGACAAAATATCTCGAACCAAATCCAGAATCACATATATTATTTAATATCATTTCATAAGTAATTATCTCATAAGATGGTCTATGAGACCTAAAACATACGTTTAAGAATGATTAGAGCTAAACCAAACACATTCATAAAATTTCAGAACATAGAAAATTTTTCAATTCTGCTAAGGTCACACGCCCATGCATCCAGGAGGTGTGCCTCACACAGGCATCAGACACACCCATGTGAATTAGCCGTGCCAAAACAGATATTGCATACTAACTTTAGCCCATGACCATATGACACACCCGTGTCAAGGCCGTGTGATTTTTAGGTGGATATTATTTTTCTTACACGGCCACAAGACATGCCCGTGTCCCCTGACTGTGTGGCACCAAGCAGACTTGGTTTAAACCAAAATTTGCCACCCCTTTATGGGTCAACCTACAAGCAAGGAATCAAGCATACATGTACAACCCAATCAACCATTCTTTATGCTAAAAATATACATCATTCAATCTTATACAATGAATTCACTAACTTACCATTTCTTTTATCCATCTAAAACATACCACCATTTCATATAACCTCACCTACTATAAACCATTCACAACCTTGAATTTAAACACAAAATTTGACCAATCTCATGAAGAAATATATATTTATCACAAAACATATTTCCCAACTACTAACCTATAGATGCCATACTTTAAATATATACATTTTCAAAAGTACCAAAATGAGGTCCGATAGTATGATGACGATCCTTGACAATCCTTGAGCTTTCAATAGCTTTGATATCTATAAAACAATGCAAATACACACAAAGTAAGCTATCAAAAGCTTAGTAAGCTCATACTCAAGTCATTCATAATATATGAAATATAAAATAACAACATATAAGTATTTGCACAATTTCAATCCATAAATCTATATCAACTCAATGAAATTCTTATACTTAACATCAACTACCACTTAAGTATTATACATACCTGAATCTTCTCGTACTTATACACTTTCATACTCACCTCTTGTGAATTTTATAAGACTTTTCATAACTTATTCGTATTTTAGACATTTGCACACTTAGTGCTATATGGTTAGCCCAAAATAAATATTTTCACACACTTAGTGCCATCTCAAATAACCGAGATTAAGTCGGTATCGCACACTTAGTGCCTTAAATAGCGGAAGCTAATTTAAATTGCACACTTAGTGCCAAGATAATTTAAATCGCACATTTAGTGCCAAAACTTTCGATTCATCATCATATCATCCAATTTAAGTATATACAAACCATGAATAATTAATGCATCAAAAATTACTTAACATCATATTTTAAGTACGAACTTACCTCGTACTCAAAGTTGTCGACTCGAACGTTTATTCTATAATCTTCGACTTCCCTCGATCTAAATCCGAACTCCTCTTTCCTTGATCTATAAGTATTCAAAATTAATCCTTTTATTTACCAAATAATTAAATTCAATCTATAATCACACATTTAGGGAAATTTGCAAACTAGCCCTCATTTTTTCACATTTCGACACTTTTGTCCCTCTTTCCCAAAATCACAAAATACACAATTTGTTTGTACACAAACTTAGCCAAATTTTCATGGCTCTCATACAAGTCCACACACTTCATTTATTTCACATTTTAGTCCTTCAAAATAGCATTTTCACAAATTAGATCAATTTACTCAAATCCAACTAAAATCCAAAGACAAAACATGTAAACTCAACATCAAGCTTTCATATTTCACCATTTAGCAACATAAAACTCATGAATTCATCCATAACACATTTTCAAATCATCAACAAAATCAAAAATTGAGGCATGGACTTTATAGTACACTTAGCAACGATCACAAAAACACAGAAATTATCAAAAACTGAAGCAAAAACATACCCGAATTAAGCTTCCAGCTAGTCGAACCCTAGAACTCTTTATATTTTCTTTTGTTCTTTAATTTTTGGTACAAACAAAGCATAAAATTGCCTATTCTCATGTTTGGTTATATCATATATTAATTTATTAAACATTTGACTATTACAACCTTTATTAAACTATTATAATTTCACCTAACACATGTCTTTTTATGTCTATTCAAACTTTCAATGGTCAAATAACCACATAAGGACCTTTACTCTAGAAAGCCAACTCAAATAAGCACTTAAACATCTAGCACACATCTTTTATATTTTATGCTATTAGGTCCTTTTTCATAATTAAGCACAGAAATGGACATATTAAATCATAGAGATTTCACAGATGTAAATTCACATATCACAGACACAGAAAATAATATTAAAATATTTTTTAAACTTAGATTTGTGGTCCCAAAACCACTATTCCTACTAGGGTCAAAACTGGACTGTTATAGGTTGAGAAGGGATACTGTGGATTTTGGACTGAATAGCGAAGGGGTGTTTTATTTTTGTGGGAGAATCTGTGTACCTAAGGATACTGATTTGAGACAATCTATACTTCGAGAGGCGCATAGTAGCCCTTATGCTATGTATCCTGGTGGAAAAAAGATGTACCGAGACCTTCGTGAGTTATATTGGTGGTTGAGTCTTAAGCGTGAAGTTACCAACTCCGTGGGTAAATGTCTAACTTGCCACAAGGTTAAGGCTGAACATCAGTTACCTTCAAGGTTGTTTCAGCCTGTTAAAATTCCACTTTGGAAGTGGGAGAGAGTGACTATGGACTTCATTAGTGGGCTGCCCCTAACACCTACTAAGATGGATTCAGTATGGGTCATCGTGGATCGATTGACCAAATCTACCCATTTCTTACGAGTTTGTACTTATTACTCTTTGCAGAAGCTGGCTAAATTGTATATGTCTGAGATAGTGAGACTGCATGGGGTACTGGTTTCAATAATATCTGATAGGGATCCTTACTTCATGTCTCGATTTTGGAAGAAGTTACATGAAGCTCTGGGTATAAGGTTGGACTTTAGTACTGCGTTCCACCCTTAGACAGATAGCCAATCAGAGAGGGTGATTCAGATACTGGAGGACATGTTAAAGAGTTGCGCAATTGATTTATGAGGCAGTTGGGAGGATTACTTACCGCTAGTAGAGTTTGCTTATAACAATAGTTATCATTCTAGCATACAGATGACACCTTACGAGGCATTATATGGTCGTAGGTGTCGAACTCCTCTGTGTTGGACTGAGTTGGGCGAGCGACATATTCTGGGCCCTGAATTAGTGTGTGATACTGAGGATAAAGTTAGACTAATCTAGGATCGTCTGAAGGTGACATCAGACAGATAGAAGTCTTATGTGAATCTGAAGCATGAAGAGATTGAGTATTCTATGGGAGACTTCGTTTTTCTCAAGGTCTCACCATGAAAAAAGGTATTGAGGTTTGGACGTAAAGGTAAGTTGAGCCCGAGGTTTATTGGGCCTTACCGCATACTGAAATGTGTGGTACCGGTTGCTTATCAGTTAGAGTTACCTCTAGAGTTAGATTAAATTCACGATATGTTTCACGTCTCTATGTTGAGGCGCTACCGCTCTGATCCCGTGCATGTTATTTCGATTGAAGAGGTTGAGGTTAGGCCAAATCTGACTTTTGAAGAAGAGCCGGTTTAGATATTAGACCGTGATGTAAAGGTTTGAAGGAGGAAGTCTATCCCCACTGGTTAAGGTTCTTTGGTGTAATCACAGCTCTAAGGAGGCCACGTGGGAACCTGAAAGGCAATGCAACAACAATACCCTCATCTGTTTAGATAAGGTAAATTTCGAAGCTGATATTTTCTTTTAGGGGGTAGAGTTCTAACGCCCCAAAAATCTTTAATGTTCATTTTCGTATGATGTGTTATATAAATGCATGTTTGCTTCAATGGTTAAGTGTCCTGGGAAGTGTCTGAGAAGTCTTGCGTTCAAGCCTTGGCTTGTGCAAAAGTTTTGTTTTTAATATGAATAAACCTTATATCTAGTCAGCAGGCTTTTAAATAAATGTGGGTAAAACATACCAGAAAGGGCCTACTGGTTTAGGGGATAAGTGGTGTGTTATGGTTACCTGAGGTCTGAAGTTCGAGTCCTACTTTACGCATTGGGGTGTTTTATTTTGCTGCCTTTGCCATATGGGTAGTAGAGGTTGACCGAAACACTGTAGAGTTGAGTGGGGCTTGAATTTGGTGGTTGAGGGGATTATGTTGGAGGGATTTTAGGAGAAAAATATGGGGATTTGAAGTTGTGGGAAAGTTGGTGCTGAATTGGTATTCTGGTCACTCAAGAATTCGGCTTTGGTTGGTATTTGCACTCCATTTCAGTTGTTGTCAGCATTTTTGGTTCTTTTCTTTTCTTTGGAGGCCAAATTGTACTAGGGAGTTTTGCTGTATCTTTCGTTTTTGCTTACTTCGGGTTTGCATTTTTCTTTAGGTTCCTTGCTTGTCATTTCGTTCTTCTTCCCCTACTCCTCTGACAGGCACTCTTCCCCTTTTCTCCTTGGCCGAATGCTCTCTGTCCCCCTCTCTCAATTCTTTTGGGTCTAATAATTCCCCCTCTTTTATATCTTGTTGTTTTGGCCGATTCTCTTTGCTTCTCTCCCTCTCTCAAATCGATTTTGCTTTGGCCAAATACAACTCCTTCTCCTACCCTCACTGTGCCGACTTTTCCTTCAATACTCTCTGTTGATTTTGTGGTCATTACAACTCCTCTCTTTGTTTTGTTGGTTATCATCTGCTTCACAATTCTTAGCACTCTTTTGGTAAGTATTTGATTCTTCACTGCTCTGTTACTTGCTGTAGTTTGTTAAAGGGTTGTGTATTATTGTGATTAGGAGTCAACCGAGGGATTGGAGATTATCATTGATGCGATAGGGAAAGGGAATCTTCTATTATTGGATTGATGGTATGGATTGTTCCATTGGAAGTTGAATATCTTGTGGGGTTTAGATTAATTAGATTGTATAGTGATTAATTGAATGGCAACTTGATCCATTATAGGTACTTGGAGGGCTCGCGTGTAGTTAGGCGACAGAATAGACAAGGTGTGTGAAAACACTGTTCCTAATCATAAATTGGCAAAAAGCCAAAAAGAGTGAATCGTCGACACCATATGAGCATACAGCTACCCCGTGTGGTAGCCCCTGTGACTAAATATGGGCGTATGATCGACGAGGCCGACCATGAGCGATTTTATGGGATGAGGCCATATTGGGCCATTTTGGGCTGAACTAGGCCATGTGGGCCCTACAAGCATATGGGCCCCACACGGGTAAACCACACAGACGTGGGGAAATTATTGGGCCGTGTAATACACACGGCCAAGGCCATTATGGGCCGTGTGGGCCACACAAGCATGTGGGCCTACATGAGCCCGCAATATGGGCCGTGGGCCAATTTTTATTGTTTGACTGCTAAGGTTGCACGGGTCACCCGAGACAACTGTGGACCTAGTGTTGGGTCGGTTAGTTTACCTATACCCCCTATTTGATGAAATGACTATTTTGCCCCTATGTGATGTATGATTATATTTTAGCATGCTATTTTAACTGCATTGAGTACATGTGTAATATCATGATATAGCATGACATGTTGTATGATACGTTGCATGGGGATGGGTTTAATATGATTGGAGGAATCAGATTTGCTTCGCCACTCTGCTTGCAAATCTTTTTTAGTGCCGCAACTGGTACTACTTGGAGTGTAGGGATGGGTGGGTTGATTATATCCCCACATGGAGTGTAGGGTTGGACGGAGATGGAGTGTAGAGGCTGGTTGGGTAGGATTTCTTAATGGCATATCTATACTGTTACTACCACTGAGATGGGCTTAGGCCCAAACTGATACTGATATTGTAATGGGCTAAGGCCCTAACTGAAACTGAACCATTACTGAGATGGGATTAGACCCAGACTGTATTTGCTCACCGTATGGTTATTTGATATGGGATTACACACTGAGTTTTCTTAAACTCACCCTTCTGTTTATCTGTATAGGTAATCCCTAGCCTTAGGCAGATCGGTGCTGTGAGGGTCTTAAAGGTGGCTACACATCCGCTTATATTTCCATATTTGATTTTGATTTTAAGTAATTTTATTTTGGGTATTTTTACTGTAATAAGCCCTTTATGGATTTTAAATTTAATTTGGAATTTTTATTTGTTTTGGTTTATAACTGCTAGCAGTAAGAAAAGACGCAGGTTTTCAAAAAGATAAATGTTTTTCAAAGATACCATGAATACGCAACCTGTTTTAAGAGCTTCCGCAAGAAATAACGTGTTAAAAATTAATGACATTTTAATATGATTAACTTTTTGACAAACGACTCACTTTTTGTAAATGAACGACACGTCTTAAAATCATCTTAAAGATCACACAAAGAGGTTAAAAAGAGAATAGGTTTTTCAACGATATCACACTTTACGAAAAGCACTTCTATGTGACATCGCCAGATTCGACCATAACGTCCAGGCTGGGTTTGGGGTGTTACATGACATGTCACTCGTATCCTATTCTATTCCTAAGGCTCAACCGGGAATTCTCGCTTGTCGAAACTTTGTCGAATGCATCCAAAGAGTCAATCATAATTCATACAATATTAAAGCATTTAAAACATAAATATAACAATGCATTATTTACATACGAACTTACCTCGGTACAAAAATAATAGAATTTGACCTAATTGCCAAACACTTTGTTTTTCCCCCGATCTAGGTCTGAACCTTGTTTTTCTTGGTCTATAATAAAAAAATTAATTCATTTAATATTCACATTGTTCAATTCAGTCCAAAAATCATATTATGGAAAATTACATTTTTGCCCCTAATGTTTCATATTTTTACAATTTAGTCATTTTTGCTAAATTGAGTGCTCAAACGTCAAAATTTTCGAACAAAATTTTCACAAAATCATTCCATAAAACTGTAGACCATAAAAATGTAAGAAAAATAAATTTTTCTGCGTCAGATTTGTGGTCCCAAAACCACTGTTCCGACTAGACCTAAAATCAGGCTATTACAAATTGTTACCATGTGGTTACCGAATCAGACGTTAAAGAATTCAACCATGCTCATGCTGTATCTCTCAACGAGTATGGGAATAACTTCAATCTCAAGGCATCCTCTGCCCGATCCAAGCTATAAGATATTACAACTATAAAACTTTAACACCGTTCATAATTTAATTTAAAATAACCAAATAATTCAGTTATAATGATTTCCATGCTATTCAATTAAAACAGGACCTAATTTGATCTTACAAAACATTTAAACAAACCAGGAACAGTTTTGGATTAAAATGAAGCTTTTATGTATGGTCAAGCCGTGTGACAGAGTTCAGCCCATGTGGCTTAGGAACATGGCTGTGTGGCCAAACCATGTAACTCAGGGTTATACGGCCATGTCACCAAGCCGTGTTACTCTCTGAGGTTATTTGGATGAGCCTGCACCAAAAATCAAAGAGGCTACATGGTCGTGTCATGAAACCGTGTGGGACACATGATTGCGTGGCAAACTGTGTCACAAACTATGTGTGCCCAAAATACCTTCAAACACAAGCCAATTCACTTACAATTTCTTAGACACCAAACCATGCATTTACCATCACATTAACCTATTAAAAAATGAACCAAAATATAATAATTCATATCCAACCTATGTGCTAACCAATATGCCCTCATTGGCATCACATTTCAATATAAACAACATTCATATAGAACAAGACATAACCAACATATCAATCTTATCCAATCATCAAATAAATTCCAAATAACATAAGCTACAATCAACCATCTATACCAAACTTTCAAATGTCGAATTACCTCAATCAAAGTTTCAAGATTAATTAAAACAAAGTGATCATTTCCACAAAAAATCACCAAGTAAGACATCCAATAACAAGTTACTAATTCCATGATACCAAATACCAAAATACTATTTACAAACCAAATAACACAAATCATTATCTCCTAAAATAAAATCAAAATGATGTTCCAAATTAGTTTCAGACATTCATCACAAGTTATTCATGAAATATGAAATTTAACATTATCTAACAACTTTAACCACATTATAAATCCAACTAGAAATTTAAATTCATCAACTTCAAAACCCTATATACATGCCACAAAATTGAAATCATAAATCAAAGTCTATCGAGACAAAAGCTTGATAGTGTGAGCCTTGAAGTTGATTCATCTGACCAGTTCCGCAAAATGTTAACTACAAAAAAAAAGAGCAACCTAAGTAAGCTTAAATAGCTTAGTAAGTTCATATCTAATATTCAATTTAATTTACCTCAATTAACATTCAAAATTTAAAATAACTTAAACAACTAAACCTGACAAACATTTACGAAAACACATGGAATTAGTACCAAAATAGCTCATCATATACTTCATGTTCGTTAATGATTCAATTAAAATCATTCACATGCATACATTTCATTGCATCCATTGATTCAATTAAAATCATTCACATGCATACATTTCATTGCATCCATACCAAAATGAACATTCATGCTTGATTATATTTTGATACAAACTTTCTAATGGATAATCACCACAAATATCAAATCAGTATACGATTAAATACAAATTTCCATAGCCTGATAAACTATAGTAACATGACTCGAGTACCTATATCACACCAGAGAGCATCGGAATGCTAATAGAGGCACTAAATTACAAACAGATGCATCAAAGTGCAAACCCATACAAGCACGTGTTTAAACCCTATTGGCATGCCAATCGTATCCTAATCATTTACTATGTTCAAACGTGAATTTTAACAGAGTTTACCATATTTAATAATTCAAAGGCACTTCCTTAATATTCGTACACATGCTATAAATCATTTACATTCAATTTCGAGATCATATAACTCATGTTCCACAAATATTCATCAACTTCCAAAATAAGTACTCTATCACCTTGTACTTAATTGTAAACAATTTATAATTTCAATCCAATATCAAATATTCAACCACAATACAATTAAAACTAATCCAAAATAGCATAGGTTATAAATAAATATATATTTGTAACAGCTTAATTTAGACCTTAATTGGAATAATGGTTTCGAAACCACGAATCTGAGTCAGAAAAATATTTTTAAATTATTTTCTGTGTTTATTTTGTGTGAAATTATGTCTACGAAATTTTCGTGATTTAATTTTGTCGTTTAGGTGTCCGATTAAATAAAAGGACTTAATCGCTTAAATTGAAAATTGGGCAGTTTAATTTGTAAAGGGCTTATTTGTTAATGGCTTTCTAAATGGGAGTATTTATGATGAAATAAGCCCATTATATATGATGTTGGACGGTAATAGACATAGGTATAAAATTCCATTATTATATCATAAAGGTTATTTAGGTAATTTATCAAATAAACATATAATAAGTTAATAATAACATATCAAATTCATATTATTATTTCATCATCTTCCATTTCTGAAACATAGAAAAGAAAAATAAGAAAACAAAGGCTAGGGTTCGGCACTTTTAAAGCTCAATCAAGGTTAGATTTTTGTTCGGTTTTTGATAATTTCTACGTTTTTTAGATTGTTGCTTCGAGCACTACTAAACCCATGCTTGAATTTTTTATTTTGAGTTGTGTCATTGTTGATAGCTTGTGATTTTTTTTTGTTTGATGGTGAAAATGAAAGATATGTTTTAGATTAACATATTTTGTATTGGAGTTTTTGATGATTTTGAGTAATTAGGACTTAATTGCAAAAATAATAATTTGAGGGACTAAAATGTGAAATTAACGAATTATATGGGCTTGTATAGACATGGGTAATATTCGACCTAGCTTGGGTATGGAGAAGTTTGGTGTATTTTATGTTTTGTGCAATAGGGACTAAATTGTAAAAATTGTAAATGTCAGGGGTAAAATGGTAATTTTCCCATTTATGTGTTTTTGGACTAAATTGAATGAAAATATGTTTAAATGAGCTTAATTTGAATATGTCTAGATTAAGAACCAAAGAAATCACATTTGGACTAGGGAAAAACGACAGTTGTCGACTAGCAGCCCCGTCCCGTTTTACGACGTCCGAGGTAAGTTTATAAGCAAATAGGCGTACTTAATCTAAGTAAATGTAATATATATATGCTTAAATGAACCGTATGAATTATACATGTTAAAGCCGAATGTGAATAAGCTTGGTTACTATGTTTTCAAATTCGTTTCGACCAAGTTACGACGTTCGAAAGTCCCGTATGAACCTTAGGAATAGTTAGGATACATATGTCATGACATAGGATTCCGATATATATGTGCAAGTAAGACCATGACATTGATTTGTGATTTTGATATGTGTTTACGAGTAAGACCCTATATGGGACAGTGGCATCGATATATGACTACATGTAAGACCACGTCTGAGACATTGGCATTGTACGATTTATGTGATTATCTGAGTGTCCTATCCAATTCTGAATGGTTCATTAGGCAAAGGTAAATTGTGTACGGATTTGTAATACGAGTTAAATGGCCAGGTATGAATCAACTTGATATCTACTTGAGCTAAGGTATGAAAGTACTATGAATTTTTGTTATAAATTATGTGTAATGCAAATGAAGAATTCATGTGTATTTGGTATATGTATTTGGCTAGTGAATGAATAATTTGTGTATCATTGAAGTGTTTTTCTTTTAAAATACATGCATATGTGAGATGGCATATTCGATCATATAGGTAATAAGTTCGCATGTGATGCCATTTGATGAATCTTAGGTTTATACCTAAGAGTGAGTAAATGGTTGAATGGTTTATCATGTCTTTTGGGTTTGAGAGTTGATTATAATGTGTTAAATGACTATGTGTGAATTCATCCTAGGTGGATAAATGTCTATGAAAATGTTTTAATTGTGCATGTTGTAGGGTTGAGGTCAAGTATAGTAGTATTAATGTAATTTGACTAGTTTAAATGAGCTGAATACATTACTGAAATGTTTATTTGCTATGTTTAATTTATACGTACACAATGTTTAATTTATACATACATTTTGGAATATACATTATTTATGCTATGTTGTGCTTAATAAATTTCTTTTTAGATTTGATATTGAATTGAGTTATAAGTATATATGATATCTGAATCTTGAATTGAAATTTATAATGAACGTTTGTAAGAAATATAGCATGATCAGTAATACCTCAGAACTCTAATGCGACAACGGATACGGGTTAGGGGTGTTACAATATTCATCTATTCTATGAACTTACCTAGTATATGCTAATGGTTGACTCATAAGGACTAATTCACAATTTTTCCTTTTCCTCGTTTATCCTCCATACGATTCAATTATTGATCTATATAATAATTAAATTTAATTTAACAAATCCAAATACATTATCAAATTGATTTTTATGCAAATAACTTATAAAATTTATATTACAAATGTTTCCTAAAGATTTACACTTCGTTCCATTTAGTCCCTAAAACCAAAACTATTTGAATTTTCATATTTAACCCCTAATACTTAAAAATTATTTGAAAATCACCCCTAATCAGCCTTTAGCTTGGCTGAACCTTAAGGTTTTCTAATGGAGGTTTTTATTTTGTTTTTGGGTGCTAAACTCACTAATGAAGATGATGATATTTTCATGATTTTTCTTATTAAAATTATTTTTAACTTAATGCATAATATGTAATAAAATCTTCCACTAACTGTACCAATTTAATATAAATGATATATTTTCCATATAAATCCTTACATAAACTTTAATTATGCACTTTAGTTAATAATAATCAATAGTGATGAAATTTTACGTCTTTTACAATTTAGTCTTTATTCTTTAATTAACTAGTCAAACATTAAAATTCTTGGATCAAACTTCAATATACCTATAAAGTAACTTTGTCAATATTTAATAAAAATATTTATGAGCTCAATTTACAAAAGTGAAGTCTAATACCTCATTTTTCACAACCATTTAACTTTAAGAGCAACCCACTTGAACTTAACTATTCATTCAGTTAGCAAAATTTATTAAATCCAACATACAATATAAAATTATATTTGACTCGTACGAATTAAATAATAATAATTGCGGACTCATTAGTCAGATTTGTGGTCCCGAAACTACTATTTCTGACACAATTAAAAATGGACTATTACATTTGAAGTGTAGTTAGTGCCCCTTATTTATACTTATTTGACCCCTTTTTATTTTTTATGTTGGTTCTTTGATTCATGGTGGAGTTTGCTTGATTTTCACCATGTTGATTGGTGGCTACCGAAATTCCCTCCTTGGTGGTTGATAATTGCTTGATTTACTCCCATGTAGTTGAGGCAGGTGTAGTCTAGGTCTTCCTCATCTTTTATGGACGGTTTGGGCATATTTGGATAGTTAGGGCCGTCCAAACTTAGTGGTCCTCTCTGGCATTGGGTTGAGGAGTATTCTAACATCCAACAAGAAAATTTTAGGTGTCCAAAGATGATAACTTATCAGCCCAATCTCATAGGTCTTATGCTGCAGTATTGTTGCGGCATTGAGCATCAACATGTGAACTTCAACTCCTTCTTTCTTCTAAGTCCACCAATTACCTTTATAGATGAAAATATTTTTTTTCTAGCATATAAATCAACCAAAGTGCATTATTCTAATAACAAATTACAATTAATAGAAATTAGAATAATTACAACATAAATTATTATCAAACACCCTTAACTTGTATGAAACTATAAGTTAAAAGGTATTCAAATAACTTTATAATTTAGAGTTATCACAAATCTAGAGGTATTGATACCTAACCTTTGGGGTTCGATACCTTTTTTCCAAAATTTGACCATTGAGCCACATGTATTGCACCCCAACTAGAAGGGTGTTGTACCTCTTGAAAAGGGAGTTGTACCTAGGTGGATGGGTGTTGTACCTAAATTATCTTAATCTACACAAAATTTAATCTAAACTATTAAAAAATAAACACATTATTTTCTTCTTCTTCTTTTTTTGAAATTATTAGTTTTAGTTTTTTTTAACTCTTTTACTTTCATGTCAAACTTATTCAATTTACACTCTAATTTCTTAAAAGGGTTAATTACTAATTTAGTATTTCATTCACTATTAAACATTCAATTTAATCTCATAACTAAACCAAAATTGAATTAATTCTCATTATTATACTCATATTTAATAAAATATTAAATTAATTTTTTTATTTAAAACAACTTATATTAATATAAATTTATTAAAAAATACAATTTGTACAATAAATGCAAGAATTTTCTTATTCAATTAAACTTCCATAATATATTTTAATTTCTTTACACATATATGATATCTTCCTTTATTCAATATCTATTTAAACATTAATATGATAGATGTTGCATTTTAAAGTCTATAATGAAATATATAAATTTAAAATTGAGTGACCTGAACCTTTATTTAAATAAAGTACAATGGTAAAAGAAAATAAAAGTAAAATTCATATAGAACTACACTTCTTTTATTTTATTCTAGAATAAGGTTTTTTAAACCTTATTGAACTCCATCTATTTGATATTAATTAGAATAAGGTATTTCAATCTTACTGCACTCTTATTAAAATATGGTTTTACAAGCCTATAAATAGACATAGTCTACTCCTCTTGTAATTATTTGAATTTGATATAGTGAATTTTCTTCTCCTCTGCCCGTAGTTTTTTTCCCGAAAAGGTTTCCACATAAAAATCTGTGTATTCTTTATTTTTATTTCTATTTTCTTTGCGATATATTGTCATTACCGATGTTCTATTTTTCATAAATTGGTATCTCAGCTTCTAGGTTATTCATCTCGATCACGGTAATGATATCTTTAAAGTATGAAATTCCGCTGTTGGATCGCAACACCAGATTTATGTTGTGGCGGATTAAAATGCAAGTAGTTCTTGCACAGATGGATCTGGAGGATACCCTGCTAGGGATAGATAAGATGCCTTCGGCATTAATGGATGAAGAAAAGAAGTGTAAGATCGAAAGGCGTTAACACAATTACATTTGTGTTTGTCTAATAAAATTTTGCAGGATGTGATGAAGGAGAAGACTACTGCTACATTATGGAAGAGGTTGGAATAAATATGTATGTCAAAAAATCTAACCAGCAAGTTGCATATGAAGTAGCATCTTTATGCTCATCGTTTAGAGGAAGGTGCGTTTGTGCACGAACACTTAACTGTGTTTAAATAAATTCTCTCAAACTTGGAGGCCATGGAGGTTCCGTATATAAGGAAGATCTAGGGTTAATTCTACTTTATTCGTTGCCCCCGTCTTATTCAACCTTTAGAGACACGATTATATACAGCCGTGAGTCTCTCATAGTTGATGAGGTTTATGATTCTTTAACCTTGTATGATAAGATAAAGCATCTTGTGGTTAAAATCAACTCTCAGGGAGAGGGTCTCATTGTTCGTGAAAAAAAAGATCGGAATGTTGATGATGATCGTGGAAGGACACAGGAACGGAATCCTCGCGGTAAATCTAAGGATAGATCAAAGTTTTCAAACAGAGGTAAAACTTGTAACTTCTACAAGAAGAAAGGGCACATTAAATCTGAATGCTATAAGCTACAAAATAAGATCAAAAGGGAGGCTACAAATCAAAAGGGAGGCTATGAGTCAAAAGGGAAAACAACTAGAAAATTTCAGTGAAGCTAATGTTGTAGAAGACTACAATGATGGTGAACTTCTAGTCGCTTCTGTCAATAATTCTAAAGTGAGCGAGGAGTGGATCCTTGATTTGGGTTGCACCTTCCATATGAGTTCCAATTGGGATTGGTTTACAACTTACGAAACAGTGTCTGAAGGTGTTTTTTTTATGGGAAATAATGCTTCGTGTAAAATCACAGTTGTTGGAACAATTAAACTTAAGATGTTTGATGGAGTTGTTAGAACACTTAGTGACATACGACATGTTCCAAAATTGAAGAAAAATTTAATTTCGTTGAGTACTATTAATTTAAAAGGGTACAAATACATAACTGAAGATAGGGTTTTAAAGATTTCCAAAGGTTCCCTAGTTGTGATGAAAGGGTAGAGAAATACTACCAAGTTATATGTTCTGTAGAGTTCTACTATTACTGGTGATACAGCTGTTGCTTCCTCTTCCTTGTCAGATGATGATATTACTAAAATTTGGCATATGCACCTAGGGCATATAAGTGAGAATGGCATGGCAGAATTGAGCAAAAGAGGGCTTCTTGATGGGCAAGGAATTTGCAAACTGAAGTTTTGTGAGCACTGCGTTTTTGGAAAGCAAAAGAGAGTTCGATTCACTAGAGGAATCCATAACATAAAGGGACGTTGGACTATATTCATTCTAACCTGTAGGGGCCATCAAGAGTGCCTTCGAGAGGTGGAGCTAATTATATGCTAACTTTTATTGATGATTTTTCCAGAAAAGTTTAGGCGTTCTTCCTGAAGCAGAAAAGCGATGTGTTTCCGCATTTAAGTCTTGAAAAATTATGATTGAAAAATAGATGGGAAAACAAATAAAATACTTTCGCACAGACAATGGTTTAAAGTTCTATTCTGATGAGTTTAATAAATTGTGCAAGTCAGAAGGGATCGTGAGACACTTGACAGTTCGTCATACTCCACAGCAAAACGGCGTTACAGAACGAAAACAGAACAATCATGGAGAAGGCTCGATGTATGTTGTCAAATGCCAACTTACCAAAGTCGTTTTGGGCTGAAGCAGCCTCTACTGCAATTTTTTTTATCAACCGATCTCTATCTATTGCCATTGAGAAAAAGACTCCACAAGAGGTATGGTCTGGTAATCTTGCTAACTATTCTGATTTAAAGATCTTTGGGTGTCCTGCATATGCTCATGTTGATAATGGAAAATTGGAACCGAGATCCATTAAATGTGTTTTTCTTGGTTATAAAGTTGGTGTAAAAGGGTATAAGTTATGGTGTCTTGAAAATAGAAAAGTTGTGATTAGCGGAGATGTTATTTTTTATGAAACTATTATGTTACCTAACTTATCTCTTAAAGACTCTTCCAATAAAGAAAATTAAAAGCAATTAGAGCATCAGATTAATCTAGAATCTACAATAGATTCAACTCCTCAAGCCAATACAAAAATTCAGAATAGAGTTGCTTCTTCACCACAATACTCTATCGCCAAAAACAGAACTAGAAGAGAAATTAAACCTCCAAAGAAGTATGCCGAGGCTGATCTAGTTGCTTATGCTTTAAATGTGGCTGAAGATATAGATGCAAACCAAGAGTCATCTAATTATTATGAGGTGGTTAGCTGTGAAGACTCAGAAAAGTGGATGTTTGCTATGCAAGAGGAGATGGAATCACTCCACAAAAACAAAACATGGGATCTTGTGAAACTTTCTAAAAGTAAAAAGGTTGTTCGTTGTAAATGCGTGTTTAAAAAGAAAGAAGAGACTCCAAGAGTTGAAGAACCCAAATATAAAGCAAGGCTTATTGCAAAGGGTTACAGTCAAATCCTAGGAGTGGACTTCATAGATGTGTTCTCTCCATTTTTTGAAGCATTGTTCGATTCGAGTTTTGCTTGGTATTGTGGTCATGCATGATTTGGAACTTGAGCAGTTAGATGTAAAAACTGCATTTTTGCATGGAGAACTTAAGGAGGATATTTAGATGCAACAACCAGAGGGTTTTATAGTCTCAGAAAAAGAGGACTATGTTTGCTTGCTGAAAAAGTCCCTTTACGGTTTGAAACAGTCACCAAGATAGTGGTACAAGAGGTTTGATTCCTTTATGACTTCTCATGATTTCAAAAGAAATAGCTTTGACAGTTGTGTTTACTTTAAGAAAAACAGTGATGGTTTTTTTGTGTATCTACTTCTTTATATTGATGACATGTTGATAGTAGTGAAAGATAAAGGAGAGATAAGAAATGTTAAAGCCCAACTAGGTGAAAAATTTGAGATGAAAGATTTGGGACTAGCAAAGAAGATACTTGGTATGGAGATTCTCAGAGATAGAAAAGCAAGTAAATTGTACCTAAGTCAAAAGGGATACATTGAGAAAGTTCTTTGCATGTTCAATATACAGAATGCTAAGCCTGTTAGTACTCCTTTAGCAGCCCATTTCAAACTTTCATCAGCTTTGTCTCCACAATCAGATGATGAGATTGAGTACATCTCACATGTTCCATACTCTAGTGCAGTGGGATCTCTTATGTATGCAGTCAATACAATTAGCAGATACATGGCGAATCCTGGTAAAGAACATTGGAAAGCAGTTCAGTGGACTTTAAAATACTTACGAGGTACTACTGATGTTTGCTTACAGTTTGGAAGAACTAGAGATAGAGTCATTGGGTATGTTGATGCTAATTTTTCTAGATACCTTAATAGAAAAAGATCTCTCACAGGTTATGTCTTTACAATCAAAGGTTGTGCAATCAGTTGGAAAGCCACTTTGTAAACTACAGTCGCTTTGTTTACCATTGAAGCTGAGTACATGGCGATTACTGAAGCTTGTAAAGAAGCTATTTAGTTGAAGGGACTCTTTAGTGAACTCAATGAAGACCTTCAAATCAATACAGTATTTTCTGACAATCAGAGTGCCATTGTCCTTACAAAAGATCAAATGTTTCATGAGAGAACAAAACACATTCATGTTCGGTATCATTTTGTTCGTGATATTATTACTCGTGGTGATATTGTTGTGAGCAAAATTAGTACTCATGAAAATCCTGCAGATATGATGACTAAGTCACTTCCTATAACCAAGTTTGAGCATTGCTTAGACTTGGTTGGTGCTCATTGTTGAAGTTAAACCCTTAAGGGGTTTTATGGAAAAGGTGTAGAACTTGTTCGTTGAGAGTTTGCGATGAAGAACTTGTTAATTGAGAATTTGTGTCAAGGTGAAGATTGTTAGAATTGAGTGACCCGAATCCTTATTTAAATAAAGTACAATGGTAAAATAAAATAAAAGTAAAATCCATATAGAACTACACTTCTTTTATTTTATTCTAGAATAAGGTTTTTTAAACCTTATTGAACTCCATCTATTTGATATGGATTAGAATAAAGTATTTCAATCTTACTACACTCCTATTAGAATATGGTTTTACAAGTCTATAAATAGACATAGCCTACTCCTCTTGTAATTATTCGAATTCAACATAATGAATTTTCTTCTCATTTGCCCGTGTTTTTTTCCTGAAAGGGTTTCCACGTAAAAATCTGTGTGTTATTTATTTTTATTTCTATTTGCTTTGTTATATATTATTATTACCGACGTTCTATTTTCTAAATATAAAAATATTTAATGCCATCAATTTTGAAAAGGATTATATTTTTTTTTTAGGTTTTGGAATATTTTATTCCTATAAATATAATCATAATTAATTTAAAAATACCAATTGATGGAAATTACTTAGTTTCATTCACATGTTCAATATTATAAATATTTTATTTATTGTATTGATACATTTTCACTTATACAAAATATAACCCATGTGTGTCGGGTAAAAAAATTAGTATATATAATATAAAAAGGTATAAAAATATAATTTGTGACAAGATATTTTTCTATTTAATTTTTCTATTTTTAATTATGAATTATTTTTTTTAATAAATTTTATGAGGTTGATAAAAAAACTATAATAAAATTTAAATTATTAATAAAATATTTTCTTTTCAATATTTTAAATGAAAGTTAAAACATTTTGACCAAATTATCTATTAAAAACTATTAATTCTTTTAAAATTTTAAATACTTATTATATTTTAAATTTAATATTCAATAGGATGTATATTATCCAAAAAATTATAAATTTGTGTTATCTTTTCCTACTTTAAAATGGTTGTTAAAATATTCTATAAAATTATTTATTAAAATAAAATTATAAACCTATCATTTTTGTTATTTTTAAATTTTAAATAAAGAGTAAAATTATTTAATTTATCTATTTATTTTTAGTAAAATTATTTATCCTCAATCGTTCTATATATATATATATATATATATATATATATATATGTTTTACAATCACTTTAACCTATCCTAGAAATAAAAAAGAAAAGTTTATTTTTCAATGTTTTTATTTTATTTTATTATATTTTTCATTAATTCATGTGTAAAGATTTGTTTTTTTAATGTCAATTTAATATATATCTTAATATCTATGATATTAAATTCATACCAAAATTATTTTTTAAAACTATAATTTAAAAATAAATTATTTTTTAAAATTTTATTGATATCACATATAATTTTTTTAAAAATACATATATTCTTTTTATTATTTTAATCAAATATGTTTTAGTAAATGATACCATTCTTATAAATTTACTTTTTATTCCTTTTAATTTCACATTATTTTTTATTTTTTATTATATATTATTTACCTTATATATATATATAGGGTATTATTTTAGTGAGGAGTTTTTTTAACTGCGTAAATATGGTTAAATAAATGACACATATCTATTTTAATTATTTTTAATTTTTTTAATATTCTCTAAGAATACATGACACCATTTCATTCTAACTTATGAAATTTTTTAATTTCACTAATAGTAGATGAAATAATTTTTTTTTATATATGTGTATGCAAAACATGATTTTTTTTTCATTGTTTTGATTACTTTTTAATTCTTACTTATTTTCATTAGTGTCTTTGATAATTTGTTCAAATCAATAACCAATTGATAATTGCACCTACGATAAAACGTTTTACCTAATGTTAATGATGTAAGCACAAAAATTGTACCAAAATGCATTATTACCTAATACAAATTTATAACTATTATTATCTTCATAGGTATATGTTTATTGTGACTGTTGTTGACACAACTGGGATTGCAAACTTTGTTTTACTTGATGGACAAACAAATCACTTTCATAATTTCTCGAGTAAATATATATTTCAGCTTCAATAAGTGGTAAAATAAAAATCTATTTAGATTCTTTAATGTAAGAATAAGTTATATTATATTTGAATTTAGTATTTATTAATTCTATGATATTTATTTATTTTGTGTTTTTAACCTTGAAAGGATGACCATTTTTTCAAAATTGAAAGAATCATAACAATTTTGCGACCACGTTCTTAGATTTTTGAAATCGAGACGAATGATTACAACTATAAGTACACTATCAACATACTTACAGTCACAGGATTGTATGAAATTTCATACAAAGATTTTTTCTTCAGAAAATTAACAAGGTTTCTAATCATATGGTTACATACAACTTACTTTTACTACAATATAACTGACGAGAGATGGGTTCCACTATCAATATTAAACAGTTGCGCATTCTGTCCATTGCAACATCTAAATCAGTTACTGGAGAGATGGGTTCCACTTCTAATATAACTGACGATGAATCAAATGTTCATTGTAAATATTTTTTCTATTAGATTTTATTTTATTATATTTTTCATCCATTTGTGTGTAAATGTTTTTTTTTATGTCAACTTAATATATATTTTAATAATTATGATTTTAAAGTCATACCAAAATTAAGTTTTACCAAAAAAATATTTTTTAAATAAAATTATAATTTAAAAATATTTTTAAAGTTTATTGATATCACATATAAATATTTTTTAAAATACATATATTATTTTATTGTTTTAATCAATAGTATTTTTAGTAAATGACATAATTTATAGATTTTTTTTTAAATTTTTATTCTTTTTAATTTCACATTGTTTTCATTTTTCATTTTTATCATATATATTTTATTCAAAAACTACCACCTTATATATGTGCGTCTGCAAAACATGATTTTTTTTTGTGTTGTTTTTGATTAATTTTTATTTATTTTCATTAGTATCATTGATGTTTTGTTGAAATCATATATATATATATATATATATATATATATATATATATAAAATAAGGTACAAAAGCGACAAGTGGTACATCTCTATTTTTCTATTTTTAATTATTCATTAAAATTTTTAATAAATTTTATGAGGTTAACAAAATAAACTATGGTAAAATTTAAACTAGTAAAATATTCCATTTTCAATCTTTTAAATGAAAGATAAAATATTTTGATCGAATTATCTATTAAAAATTATTAATTCTTTTAAAATTTTAAAACCTCATTATATTTTAAATTTTAAATTTTAAATTTTAAATTTAATATGATATGTTATCCAAAAATTTCAATTTTGTATTACCGTTTCCTAATTTAAAATAGTTATTGAAGTATTCTATAAAAAATATTAAAGTAAAATTATAAACCTATCCTTTTTTGTTATTTTTAAATTTTAAATTTTAATAACAATAAAACTATTTAATTTATCTATTTGTTTTAGTATATTTTAGTAAAATTACTTATCTCCTATCTCTCCATATAGATGTTTTATAATCACTTTTTTCTATTAGATTTTATTTTATTATATTTTTTTATCTATTCATGTGTAAATATTAGTTCTTTTTTATGTGAACTTAACATATATTTTAATATTTATGATTTTAAAGTTATATAAGTTTTACAAATTTTTAAAAGCATTTTTTTTCTGATTTCTAAGTGATTTCAATAACTAATCATCCACATCCTATAAGTCCATTAAGGGGGTTAGATGATAGCCACAAATTTTAAAGCTAGTCCATACCTAAGACAATGATCAAACCATCGACCACTACTTAAGGTAAGAGAGACCCTTACTATCTCATCTAACTCCCGTGATTATTTTTAAAAGCTTATTTGATATCACATATAAATTTTTTTTTCTTTTGTAAATACATGTATTCTTTTTGTTATTTTAATCAATTGCATATATGTAAATTACACAATTATTGTACATTTATTCTTTTTTAATTTCACATTGTTTTCTCTCTTCTTCTTCTTTTTGTATTTCCATGTAAATCGTTTATGTCACGTCCCAAAAATCTAGTTAAAAGAATCATGTTTGTAAAAATTGAAAGTGGGCATGCCCCTATTTATAATGTTATCTTTGAGCATTTATAAATTGAAAATAGTGTGTTTTAATTGAGTTAGGACCTAATTAGAAAAAGAGTAAAATGAATTAAAATATTGATAATGAGACTTGACTATGAGTATTAATTATTGTATATAAACTAAAATAGGAATGTGTTAAAAACTATAAAGTTAAATAATAATAATAATAATAATAATAATAATAATAATAATAATAATAATAATAATAATAATAATAATAATAATAAAGGGGAAATTTTGAGTAAATGTGTAAGCTAATAAATGATATGTAAGTTGAGCATGAAATAAATAAATAAAATTGACTAAAAAAAAAAATAAGACATAGATTGAATGGTTAAGTAATTAGAACATTCCTTAGAGGTTTTAGATATTATCCACTCCTCTTTTATTTTATTTTTTTCCTTTTAAAATTTCAAGCAATCTAGGATAAAAGTCACACTAAAACAAATATTATTTGAGGTATAAACTAAATAATAAATAGGCTTAGACTTAATGGTTAGCATAGTAGTTCCTTTCCCAATTGACTCAAGGTCAAATTTCATATTCTCTTTTTATTTCATAATTTTAACAAAAACGCCCTAAAAACATAACAATATGATTAAGAATAAAAAATAAGCAAAAATGGGCAATAGTCTAATGGTTAAAGTATTAGCCCATAAAGTGTTTGAGCCGCCTCCTCTTTTCCTTTAATTTTAATTTCAAATTTCAGTAAAATCTTCAAAAAATTACAAATGACGCCCCTAGGGTTTAGAAACCGTAGGAATTGACTCAATTCTTTCATAATTAGAATTCATATCTTAACATTTCTTAAAATTCCAATAGAATTAGAATTCTACCATCTTTTTATCTTATTTTCCTAATTATAATTTCAATTTGCCCTTTTTCAAATCCTAATAGAATTTACCCTCCATCTTTCTATTTATTCTCTTGTTATTTTATTTATCTTTTTGTTTACACTATGTTTTCATCCTAATTGTTGATAATTATTTTTACTTTTGATATCAAATCAATCTTTGATAAATCAATTCTCCACCGATTGTTGAATTCATCATTGATAGCCTTCATAATTCCATCAAGTTCGGTAAGTGCGTCACATTAAAAATTTAGACCCCAAATTTTGTAGAATTTCTATCTGATATTAATCTTTCAAATAAATTAGACAATCTTTCATGATTCTTGACAAATTTTCCATTAAAATCGACAAATCTTGATAAATTTTGGTTATCAAACGTTAACCGTATGAAATTGTTGTCTAAAGGACTCGCTTTAGGTGGACCAGATTTGAGCGCGAGGAACATTGTTAGAGATCTCGGTGACCGGTGTGTATTCTTTTACAAGTGAATCGGGGCAAACTCTGCCTCGGAATAGGGCCACACAGCTAGCCACACGAGTGTGTGGGCCACCGGTGTGGACCACACGGCCCCTCATACAGCCATGTCCCCCTGAAACCCTAGGTTATTTCAATTCCCAAACGACCAACCACACGGTTATGTACCCCTTCCACACGGTCCGGTCAAATAATCGTGTGTCCTCTATTTCTCAAAATTTATAGTTTTACCCAAAATTTTATGTTTTGTTCAGATTAGTCCCTAATTGATTCCTACACTGTTTAATGTTTAATTTTTATTCAATTAAGCCCTTAATAATATGATTAATGCTAGAATCCATTATCTAATTAACTGAATTAATACTATATTTGCATGAATAGTGAATAATACATATGTCTATTATATTTGTATTTGTAATTGTACATATAACATGCCTTATGTTATTGTTAAACTGAACCCTTAATAATCATGACTCTTGCTACTGAGTTGATCTATTATAAGCATATTATTTGCTACTGTATTGGACTGTTATAAGCATATTGATTGCTACCGTATTGTTCTGTTAAAAGTATAATTAAATGCTACCGTATTCATTTTGAGCTTGCCATATTGCATTTCATAGGGGTAGGACGATATGTATGGGGGAAGAAGTGACAGTTTATCTACAAATTTGTTGTGCACCCACTGTCCAGTGGAAGTATTTATCCTTTAACTGCAAATATGTTGTACATCCACAACCCATGGGCAACTTTTACCTGCAAATATGTTGTGCATCTACAGCCCAGTGGATATTTTATTGTTCACCCACAGCCCAATTGTAATATCCCTAACCCATATCCGTCGTCGAAACAGGGTTTCAGAGTATTACCGAAACTTTCAGAAACATTTATAGATAAATCATGCAAGTTACTATTCAAATTTTGAAATCATTCATAACGTCCCTTAAATGGACCCTCGAGGTCCAATTCGAGCATTAGAATCGAGTCGGGATTTAATCGGAACCTCTAAGAATTTTTCGCAACATTTTAAAATTTTTCCAAGGTGCAAGGCTCACACGCCCTTGTGGTCCAAGGGACACGCCCGTGCGACCCTGGGACACGCCCGTGCTAGAGGCCGTGTTCAACCCCGTGTAACTCCCTAACTTGCATACACGGCCATGCCACACGCCCATGTGCTAGGTCGTATGGTCAATTAATTCAATTCAAAATTAGGTGTACGTTTCACACGGCCAAGACACACGCCTGTGTTCTAAGCCGTGTGGCACACACGGCTGAGACACACGCCTGTGTCTCTGCCCGTGTGCTCAATTTCGAGCATTCTGTTTCTCAAAAATTAAGGTATAGGGGACACACGGCCTAATTACACGCCCATGTACCTGACCGTGTGTCACACACGGTCTAGACACACGCCCGTGTGTCTGCCCGTGTGGACAAAATAAAGCCATTCCTAACTTCATTTCTCACCCAAAATCACACCAATGACCTGCACTTGAATCACACATCTAAATACCAACCATTTCAAGCATTCAAATCAAGCAAATTTCATCATTCATCATGGCATATCATTTCATGCATACATGTCTATAATCTTACCTTAGTTCAATCCATGTATTATACATGATTTGATCAACTACTTAACATATATGTAGCTCTATAGTTTGACATTACAAGTATATTGAAACAAACCATTACTAGTCATTCCAATAGCTAGATTACAAGCATCATTTACATTTACATGCCAATATGGCCAATATATCCTATACATGCCATTACAACCATAATTAATTTATCATATTGTATCGACATGGGTCGATGGATAGTGTGAGTGATCTCCACCGAGCTTCCAATCCAACGAGCTTTCGATTTACTCTAAAACAGGGAAATAAAACTAAGTAAGCATAAAACGCTTATTATGTTTGTATAACGTGGTACTTAACTTACCATTCATTCTATTTTGAGGTAGCTATGTAAGGCATAATCAATCAGTTTGATTTCAAGCCCTACACACATTCTCATTGCCCTTGTTAGTCATGTATTTCATATTAACATCAAAACATATATGGGCTTAACAACAATCAAGTTTCCAAGCACATATGCTTTCCACAACATGTATTCATTCAACATGCATAGTTCATCTCATTATTTCAAGTATAATTTCATAATAGTTCATTTCGAGTTCGGATCATTTCACATCAGAACTTTACTCATATTTCTCAGAACATCAAGGTCACGATTAGTACACTCAAGGTGTACAAATCTATAATCAAGAATGAACATATATTTATCAAATAAAGTCCATGTACAAATATCATCATTTCATGTTTTCATATATCATATATCATATATCATGTATCATCATTTACTTGTATTTCAGTCGGATACGTGTAATAACTCATTTCTTATCCATATCTTTTCATATCAAATTTTTACCCATTGAATTTATCTGAAATATTGATGGTTACACAGGTAGTACACTCGAGGTGTACGAATCAAAATCCGTTAATTCATGTCCAATGGTACCCATAGGGTACTGTATCAGAGAGTACACTCTCGAGCCACACATGTCTACGACAGGATTACCAGTCCAGGCTAAATCCTTTTTATGACATATGCTCTAAAGAGCTTGATCTGGATTACTCGTCCGGGCTAAATCCAATCCATAACATATGCTCGAGAGGATTTATATCAAGATTACTCGTTCAGGCTAAATCCTTTCATAAATGAGGTCAATAGGATTACTCATCCGAGCTAAATCCCGTCAACAACAAATGCAGGACCTTATTCATTTCGAGAAATCACATATCCATCAATATTCATTTATTCAATGAGATTGAACATTTTCATGCATTTGCCGGCATGTAGTTATTTCATACATATGTAACATTCATATAATTTAAATGATCACATTCCACATTCATTCCAAGCATAAAAGTAACATTTTTCTTGTTTATCCTTTATCGGGCATTTTTGTTGATCGGGCTTTGTCAGGTATATTTTCAACGTCATATACATATATGATATTTATATAATTCACAAACACAACACTTAATTCAAGCATAAAAACATAAAAAAATTTAGTTACATGAACTTACCTCGACAATTGTTTGTGTACGAAAAATCTACCAATCCGACTTTTTCCTCTTTTCCTCATTCTAGCTCCGAATTTGGTCAATCCGGATCTATACGAGTAAATTTGACATCAATTTATCATATTTTATATTCAAGTGGACTCAATTTTTATCCTAGGAAAAATTACCATTTTGCCCCTAATTTTTCATAAATTCCCATTTCATCCCTAGGCTCGGAAAATGAAATTTATGCAAATTACTCCCTATTACAAGCCTAACCAAAGCCCCATTACAAATTTTACAGCACATGTATCCATAAAATTTTATAATTTTTCATCAAATTTTACAACTTTTCATTTTAGTCCCTAAATCATGTTTTCATCAAAAATCACTTTGTAAAAGTTATTTATCTATCAATAATCTTGCATTTTCTACCATAAATTTCTAATTTCCAGCATATACATCCATGAACCATTTTTCATACCTTGATAAATTTTCAAATTAATCCCTCAAATAGATAGATTAGATTATCTCGGTTTCAAAAATATAAAAATTACTAAAAAGGGACTTGATTACTTACCCAAATAAGCTTGATAAGTCTTCTTCCTCTCTCCTAGGGTTTCCATAGAAATATTTGGGGAAGATGATATGAAATTTTTTTCTTTTTCATTTAATTAATTTGTCATTTAATAACTTTTCATCTTTCCAATTTAGTCCTTAGCCTTTTCTATTTTTACATGGATGAGTCATACCAAAATATCTACATACATTATTTAATGGTCTAATTACCATATAAGGATCTTAAGTTTTGAATTCCATAGCTATTTAATCCTTATAGCTACTAGAACTCAATTTTCACATTTTATGCGATTTAGTCCTTCTCGTAATTAAACACATAATTGGTAAAATTTTCTTATCAAAATTTTCACATGACATTTATATCATATTACGGACCATGTAATAAAATAAAAATAAATTTTATTTTTGGCTCAAATTTGTGATCCCTAGACCACTATTTCGATTTCACCAAAATTGGGCTATTACACCAATGGTAGATTTCAGTTGTGATATTTTGTTGTGCACCCACAACCTAGTGCTTGGTTTCATATACTAATTTTTGTTGTGTATCCACAGCCTAGTGACATATTTTATTTGCAAAACTAGTGGTGGTTAAACCACAACCCAGTGTGTAGGTGGTTGGAGTTCAGGGGAAATCCTATTGTGGTTTGTAGTGGTGGGGTAGGATCTTTTCTATTAAACCAAAACGATATGACATTCATAAAGCATATGCATACAAAATGGATTTGTTGAGATGACATATATACATATATGTGTAAATTATTGAGTGATATTAAATATCGATATTCTAAATTTGCTATTGTGAATTGTTTTATGTGTTGTGTTTTTTTATACTTATACGGTTCCACTAATTTTTCTTGTGATGAAACTCACACTAAGCTTCATAGCTCACTCCTTTTTTTTTTATTTCCATCTAATAACTCACCAGGTTAGGACGCGAACACGACACTTGTAGGGACTCGACTCGGTTTTGTTTTTATTAAATACTTTAGATTTATCATTTGATACTTTTGTTATTTAGAGATTATAATGTTTTTATTTCAATCTATGGCATAGGACTTAGGAATTGAGTTTATAAAGCATGCATAACATTTAATTTAATTTTAAGATACTGAAATATGATATTTAATTATTTATGCATATAATCTGATTAAAATCTAAATTGAATATCACTTTTCAGCTGTTGGATTGTAAAAAAAATTTGAGTAATATAAAATAGAAATTAACTAAGTTTTCTATGGTAATCACTTTTTTTTCAAGAAAAATATTAGATTAATCATATTTCTGTCCACTCATGAGTTTTTCTAAAAATAAGTTAAGTTTTGTTCTAAAGATAAACAAATGTTTTAAAATATCTATTTTATAAATTCTGATAATTTTGATAGGCCATCTCGATGGCCGATGTAATCTCTCGAATTTGAAGCTAATGTCAAGTTGAAGAGGTTACAATTTATATATATTGTGTTAAGAATTACTATCAATATATTTCTATATATTCAAAACATGATTTTTTTTTTCATTGTTTTGATTATTTTAAATTTTAAATTATTTTCATTATTATCTTTAATGTTTTGTTTAAAATAACCAACACCAAGTCTTAAAGCATTTTTTTCTGCTCGATATAGATTTTCTCATTTATATTTTATCTAAATTAAGTTTAATAAATAATTTTAAAATGTATTAAGATAGTATTTTAGCATAAGATGAGAGATCCACTTACACTAGTATAAAACTAAAGTGGTTTATACTCTTTCATAACTTTTTATATAATTAATATTTTAACAATCCAACTATTAAATTTATCAAGATATTTGTTTTTGACATGAATGTAAAAATTTAAATCGATTAGATATTTTTATCATATCGATCTAAAATATTAATATACATATTAATATATTTAACTGTTAAAATTTTTTACATAAAAAAATAGTTAAAAGTTTTTAGTTTACAATAATCTTCACATGCATGATTTATATGAATAAAGTATGAAATATAATAGTTAAATTGTTAAAATATTAATAATATACAAAGTGACAGAAGGGTGTAAAATTACTTTAATTCTTTATAATTTTAAATAAAACATATGTACCATTTTTTTATAATTTTAAAATTATAACAAAGATAGTTTTTTCTTTCTTTTATTTATTTTAAATTTATTAATACTTTTCTTTGAAAAACTCATTTGCATAATTTTAATTACCATTATGAGGTAAAATTTGAAAAATATATTATGGATTAGTGTTTTACTTTACGACGATGAAAACAAATTTTTAATAGATAATTTTTTTATTAATATAGACATATATCTAATGATTTTTAAATCATTTGATTTTATAATTAGAAAATTATTTTTTTGAAAATGTGTTGTAAATTATATTTAAAATATTGTAAAGTAATTTTAAAAAAAAATTATAAACCTAATATAATATTATCTAAAAGTTACGTATATGAAATATTAAGTGAAAAATGTATTTCAATAAGTGAAAAACATATTAAATTTTTTTTCACACGTTTATAGCACCATATGCTTTGAAATGTTTATATAAACAATCAAATAGGTTTATCACACAAGTATGCAAATTAATATATTATATAAAAAAATATAACTATAATTTAATAAATTCATTATATTTTACTCATGTATTTAAAGATTAATTAAAACTAAGCTTAACTTTTACTTGTTTTTAAAATATTATTTACCTTTATCTCTTAGTTAAATTTATATGGAAATGTAATAAAACTTTAATTTCAAATATGAAATAATTTTTGTCAATTTTTTATATATGAATATTGAACTCCTAGATTGCTTTTATGAAAAAGATATTCATTTTTCGATTTCTTTAAATCTATAATTTACTTATTAATTTTATATTTTAACATATATGTATAAGTTTAATATCAATGTTTATTAATTTTAATACTATTTTAAAAATATTTTAATAACATATGCGATTTTAATATATTATTTGTCAATTACTTATAAAGGTTTAACTTATATTATTTGTAAATTCATTATATTTAAAAAAGTATTAATGTGAATTAATTTAAAAAATTTAAATTATAAAATACAATAATGATATAAAAAGTTTTATGTGTATTTTTTTATTTTACAAGTCCTTAAAAAATCTTCATGTATCCTTTTTTTTAAATGTTTATTTTTTTAAAATATTTTAATATATCTTATAATATAATTGTGAACTTATATAATCTAAAAACTTCACCTAAAATGTATGAAATTACAAAAACGGTTTATATTTGGTTGGTTGAAAGCAAACGGATTTATCAAGTAAACTACTTTGATTAGTGACAAATGTCTGCTAGTCACTGGATTATCATCTCATATGTACTCTAAATCCTTATCCACCGAATCCCTCCTTTCCTTCCTAATGAACAAATTGTCTTTCTCATCAATTATTTAGATTTTAGACTTTCGCTTTGCATTTCACAAGACAATAATCTAAAACTCAACTTTACCAACCGTGTCCTTCGCCCCTTAGCTATATTTCAGGCAGAAACAAAACAAAACAAAACCAAATCAAGTGAAATAAACAAGACTTAGAAGTAGAATTAGAAGGGAAAATGGCTAGTGGAGGAGGGTATGGGGACCCAAGCCAGAAGATTGACTACGTTTTCAAAGTAGTCTTGATTGGTGACTCTGCCGTCGGTAAGTCTCAGATTCTTGCTCGGTTTTCCAGAAATGAGTTTAGTTTAGATTCCAAGGCCACCATTGGAGTTGAGTTTCAGACTAGAACTCTTGTTATTGAACACAAGAGTGTCAAGGCTCAGATCTGGGACACTGCTGGTCAAGAACGGTACTTTTTTTCTTACTTTTATTTCTACTACTACTACTAAGCTTTTTAACTTTTTCATGAAGATTTGTTTATTTCTCCTTTTTGCTGAAAGCTTTTTGGGTTTTTCATTCTATATGCATCGTCTTCTTTTCTCTTGTTCTTTCATAGATCTGTAGTTTGTAGACAGAATTATAAGCTTTCAAAGAAAAGCTGTTTGAAAATGTAAAAGGATTTCAGAATCCTGGTACTGAGAGCTTGTTTGCTAGATTTACTGTTCACTGACAAGACATGGTTTAGTTAGTTAACATGATTGTGTTAGTTCGGAGGTAAAAATGCTTTCAATTTCGATCAGGATTGGATTGGATGTTTGATAGATAAATGATATAGTTCGGAGGTGAAAATGCTTTCAATTTCGATCAGGATTGGATTGGATGTTTGATAGATAACTGATATAGTTACTGTTGATCTTTATTTTTAACTTATGATGATGATCTGGATAAAAAAATTTACATGGTGCTCAGTTGGATCTTAGTGCTCGATTTGATTGTGTCACTTGGAACAGTTTGGTAAAAAGCATCATAGTCTAGTAGATCCTTGATCTCATCGCATTTCTTACAAATCTTGGCGTAGAAGTTCAAATTTTAGCAATGGATAATGCAGATTTGGATATTTGCAGTTATCCAACTTGCTTTTTTGCTGTAAATTTGAATAATATTCAGATTCATACATTCTAATTACTGTCCACCCTAGATTTGGATTCGGAGTAGATGCAGATATTAATTTTTGATATCCATGGTTTGAGTCGGCTTCACTTTTGCGGATAATATCCAAATCCATTATCCATTTCTTTGAAAAGTATTTTTATACTTACTAAATGCAGATATTTAGTGGATTCAGAAATATGATGGATAATTTAATTAATTGGGATTAAGATTTGGAAACTAATACTAGGATTTAATGAGGATTCAAATTTTCAGAAACTGTAGATATCTAATGTTCCATGTTAAGCATGCTATTTTTGTAAGCAGGGCAATGATTTCATCATTCAACTTGAATTTGAGCCATTTTGGTTGCAATCCCTTCGTGTTAAATAAGTGGTCAATCAACTGCCTGGATTTGTTTAGCTTTTAATCATTCAACCGGTAGGTGTTGAATCAACTCTTGAGAAGTAATGTTTAATAATTTATATCTGGTTTTGGTACAGGTTACCCCATTGGTTCCATCTAGGGCACTTATTATTTGGTTATGGGGATTCTTTTTCGTTATAATGGTCCAGCCTGCATATAAGAACCTAGCCATCAACTAATACTTTTTACCTAATTCTCTTGCTTCTCTTATGTTGAACAGATACAGAGCTGTTACGAGTGCATACTATAGGGGTGCTGTCGGAGCAATGCTGGTGTATGACATAACAAAACGTCAGACCTTCGATCACATTCCACGTTGGCTGGAAGAGTTACGTGGCCATGCCGACAAGAACATTGTTATTATCCTGCTTGGGAACAAAAGTGACCTTGAAAACCAGCGAGAAGTTCCAACCGAGGATGCCAAAGAATTTGCTCAAAAGGAAGGACTATTTTTCTTGGAGACCTCGGCTCTTGAAGCAACTAATGTGGAGACTGCCTTCATGACTGTGCTTACGGAGATCTTCAACATCGTGAACAAGAAGAACCTGGTTGCTGATGAGAATCAGGGGAATGGCAACCCCGCGTCTCTAGCAGGCAAGAAGATAGTCATTCCAGGTCCAGCGCAAGAAATTCCAGCAAAGAGCAACATGTGCTGTAGGTCATGATTTAATTGGATTTGTCTCCTATTGTCAGGTTTTTTATTTTACATTCTTAATATCAAATTTTGAAGGGTGTGGTATATCTGTTTGTATATTATACATTGCATTAGTTTAATTTGCAAGGGGCAGCTAATTAATTACATGTTCTGAGATGGGGAATAGAAAACCTAAATTTAAAGCTGACTTGCAGATTGCTTCAATGTATTTTTCGGAAGTTATAAGATCTATCAAATTATCCTGCTGAACTGGCTTTGTCTTTGAAAGTATGGTGAGTGATTTAAGCATATTATAACTTCCCAATTCTGGCATTGTCAGTCCAATAATTGCAGCAGCTTGTGTTTCTATGAATTATTGAAAGCTCAGGTCTGCAGAAATGGCAGTGCCAAAAGATGGTAGTCTGATTCGTTGACAAAGATGAACTGCCGCTGCATTCAATGTAACCTTATCTATATCTTTTACAATAAATGCGAAAATGATTACAGTGCTTGTTGTTGAAGATGGAGAGTACTTGGCATTGTCATGAAAATGATGTGTTGAACATCAATCATCATCCCGCTTTTTCTAAAAATTTTGCAACAGTTTTCCTTCATTAAATGAAGATAATAAACAAAGAGGATAATTATCAGGGAGAGAAGCAGTCGAATTATAGGGGCAATCTGATTCATTGCTCTCTTAGCAATTCAATCAGTAATTTTGCTGCAGTTTGCACAGAGTCATGCAAATAAGAAATAAGTTTGAGTTGGTGGACGTTTACTAATTGAAGATTGCATTTTGTGTTCGAGAGTTATAGATGTGAATCTATCACATATTTCAAGGCAAGATTAATTTTGTGATTGTTTTGTGGTTGAAACAGTAGCCAAGCCACAATTTTAGTCACTGTTTTATTGTTATATTTATTTCAAGAGTTGGCAAATTTTAAAATAAAACTATTGGGCTATTTGTTTTGATGTTAATTGGACGAGTAAAGTTCAATACATGAAGTCCAATTGAGTCGAAGTTAAAGACTTGAAGATTGGTTTCTTGCAGATTAAGTTAAGGCAAATTAAGTCAAGTTACTTGCAGAACAAGTAAAATTACTTTCTATCTTTGAAGATTTTGGATTAAATCAAAAACTCTTATGGAAGTATTATCTTAAGTTGATTTTTAGCTTTACTTCATAGAAAAGTAATTAGATTATAACTCTTATGAAAGTAAAATTTAAGTAGCATATAAACTTAAGTTTTGTCTAGGTTAAAGGGTAATTGAGAGTAATCGAAAGATTGAGAGTTTGATAGAGAACAAATTTGTTCAAGTTAGAAACATGCATTTTTTTTGTAAGCAATCAAGAGAGTTTTTTAAATCGCAAAGCTAAGCTTTCGAGGAGGAAGCTTAGTGGGAAACTAATCTAGTCTTTATACAATGGTGAAGTTGCTAAATCATTGGTTGTACTGTGAGAAAGATAGTTGATCATTGCTTTGGGTAAGGCCTCGTAGACATAAACTAAGGTCGAATTACGTAAATAATCTTGATATTTTTTTTATTGTTTTTGCACATTTGGTTTTGTGGTTAAAACTGTGTCAACAGTTCCAAGTACTATTGCAACCATCGTTTCTGTTTTGCAAAGCAAGTACTCTATTGTTTTTACATTTGGTATCAGAGCCTCTCACTTAACATGAATAGTCATTATCCTGGTTGATTTACTTGCTTGCAATAGAAGTTTCTTCAGTCTCACACTCCCTATGCTTGATGGAGTAAATTATGCATACTAGAAAGCTAAGATGAAAGCTTTCATTAAGTTAACTAATGAACGAGCATGGATAGTTGTTTTAACTGGATGGACTCATCCCTTCTCTGAAATTGGAGGAGTAAAAACTCCCAATCCCGAGGCAACCTAGACAATTGAAAAAGAAAACGTAACTGAGAGTAGTATATAAACTTAAGTTTTGTTTAGGTTACAGGGTAACTGAGAGTAACCAAAAGATTGAGAGTTTGATAGAACACAAATTTGTTCAAGTTAGAAACATGTAGTTTTTGTAAACAATCAAGAGAGTTTCTTGAATTGCAAAGCTAAGCTTTTGAGCGGGAAGCTTAGTGAGAGACTGATCTAATCTTTGTACAACGGTGAGGTTGCTAAATTGGTGAGTACTAGGACTTAAATCATTAGTTGTATTGTGAGAAAGATAGTGGATCATTACTTTGGGTAAGGCCTCATAGACGTAGACTAAGGTTAAATTGCGTAAATAATCTTGGTGTTCTTTATTGTTTTTACACATTTGGTTTCGTGGTTGAAACTATGGCCACAATTTTAAGCACTATTGCAACTATCGTTTCTATTTTGTAAAGCAAGTATCCTATTGTTTCTACATTTGGTATTAGAGCCTCTCACTTGACATGAATAATGATTATCTTGGTTGATTTACTTGCTTGCAAAGAAAGTTTCTTTAGTCTCACATCTCTTGTGATCTATGGAGTAAATTATGCTTACTAGAAAGCTAAGATGAAAGCTTTCATTAAGTCAACTAATGAACGAGTATGGAGAGTTGTTTTAACTAGATGGACTCATCCATTCACTGAAGTTGAAGGAGTAAAAACCCCTAATCCCGAGGCAACCTGGACCTCTAAAAAAGAATGGACTGCTATTGGCAACTCTAAAGCTCTTTATGATATTTTCTGTAGAGTAGATGCACAAGAGTTAATGGGAATCTCTAAGTGTACTAAAGCCAAATAGGAATCTCGCATAAAATGAGAATGACAGAAAACTGAATCTCTAAACTCAATCAAATCTAAGCATTGGTGATTAGTTTGTTTCGATGATCATAACTAATTCTTATTTCGGGATTCTATTTAATCAACTAGTCGTTACCCTAGCATGATCTCTCAATTTTCCACTAAACAATGAGTCAGCAAGAACTGTGATCCATCGACCTCACAGTCTATACAGATTTGGGGCTAAGGTGTTTACGGATAGACCATAACAATTTTGGGTTAATTCCCACCTAAATGACTTCCTAAGATCATCAAACCTAGGGTTTAAGTTTTTCCTTTCCCAAACAGCTGATCCGCTAAGAAAACTCTACATAGCAATTAATTAATCACACTTCAACTCACTAATCCCCTATAAGAGGACTAGTTCCTCATGGATTTCATAAACACAATGATGGTCGCTAAACTGACTAAAAATTCGACTAAGGCAAGCACATCTATCGAATAGTAGTATAGTTATGGTGAGACCGGAAATATTGTATCCACAAGGACTAAGAGTACTAGTAATTACTATCTTTTTATTATCTAGCCTAAGAATTAAAGGGATGTTTTTAAACTAAGATTAATTATCTAATTAACTAAGAACACGACAGAGATAAAAGTTGGAAAATATTTTTGGAAAACCGAGGAAGAAGACAATACCCAAGGAAGAATCCACCTAGACTTCACTTATTACTTCTGAATTAGACGACTTATTCACTTGACTTAATCCGTAGAAATCCCTGATTTATGTTAATATCTCTCTCGAGACTAAAAACAACTGATTTTAGGTTGATTAATTGAAATCTCTTTCTAATTAAAAACCCTATTGTCGCATTAACTCGATCTATGGATTCCCTTATTAGATTTGACTCTAATCTGGCAGATTTACATCGTCCTATGTCTAGGATTGTATTCAAATCTGCTTAATTATACTAGATCTACTCGTAAACAAGGACTTTTGCTCCACTGAATAAGCACATCAGACTTGAATTAATATCCTTAAATATTAAAGCATGAATTAAGAACACATAATTAAGAATAAGAATAAGTATTTATCATATAATTCAAATAGTAATAAGATCTATCTTAGGTTTCATCTCCCTTAGGTATTTAGGGAGTTTAGTTCATAACGATGGGGAAAAACATATCAAAATTGGGAAAACAACGAAACATAAAGAAACCCAAAGAACTTCTAAGGAAATTGAATGGAGATCTTCAGTCTTGAAGTAGATCCTGCTTCCGAGCTGATTCCGATGGCTGTCTTCGAGTATTCTCTATCTTCTTCTTTTCGTCCCCCCCTTTGATCCTCTTCTAGGGTGTTTATATAGACTTTGGAATTCCCAAAATAGCCCAAAATTAGCCTTTTCTGAATAGAATTAGACTTGGGCTCGACAGGGACACGACCGTGTGCCACGCTCGTATGAAGGTGCTCAGGCCGTGTGAAATTCTGACGTGGTTTAATATCGACACGGCCATGACACACGAGCATGTGGATTACTCATGTGGGAGTGCCTAGGCCGTGTGAAACACTAAATTAGGCCCATTTTGCCCGTTGTTTCTTGCTCTTTTCGCTTTCTTAAGCTCTCTTGAGTATAAAACATGAAATTAAAGGATTAAGAGCGTTAAATTCATTATATATTATGATAAATCATCCAAAAATATGCCAAGCATGGGGTAAAAAAATGTATATATTATGGTTTATAAAATATCCCCACACTTAAGCATTTACTTGTCCTCAAGCAAAATTCTCACTCACAACTAAAATTCATTCTTCTCAACTTATAATTCTTATAAAAAAATGTTTCGAAATAATCCACAGATAACCATACATTGAGAATTCAACTAAAAGAACATTAAATTTTCAAACAATCCAAGTTGAGCATTTTAATCATAAAATCATAGGTATCCCCCTTTATCTAAGTAATTACCTTTAATTCCAAATCGACAAGGGTTGACATCCTCACTAAAGATTCACTCAAATCACTCAAAGTGTTTAAGGTTCAATAATTAAGCACTCAATAGTCAAACATGAAAAGTTATTACCATAGGCTTGCATGAAAATCAAATCTCCACCACTATAAATGAGATGATATGTAACATCCCGAAATATGGCCTAGTCGGAATAATGGTTTCGAGACCATAAATTCGATGTTACAATATTTAAATTATGATTACCATGAGGTTTAAAATATAAGAATATGAATAAAGTATCCAATTAGAAAATAAGGACTAAATTGAAAAAGATGCAAAATTTGGGTGTTAGGTGTAATTTGTATGAAATTGTTTTGGGATATGAATTAGAAGGTCTTAAAGAGCAATTTTCCCAAATTCTAAATTTTTGGACAAATATGGACATCCATGAAAATTTTTGTAAGTTTAGTAAGTAAGGACATTTTGGTCATTTGGTTATTAAATGAATTAAAAAGGGAAAAAGAGCCAAAAATCAGCTCATCTTCTTCCCCTTGCTGCCAAAAATTTCAAGAGACCAGAGCTAGGGTTTTCAACATTTTCAAGCTCAATAGTAAGTGCTCCTAAGCCTCGTTTTTAATGTTCTTCGTATTTTTGAAAACTCGGTAACTTGCTCTCTCCATTTCTATCCATGTTTCATGTTAGGTTTTATGTTTGGAAAATTACCCATGCATGAGTTAGGTGTATTTTGATGGATTATGGAGGAGTATGATAGTTTAAAGTATGGAGAACAACTATTGTTAAGTGATTTTGCATGGAAACCCTAAAAAGGACTTATTTATAAAGATTATAAAAATGAGTAGAAAGTGTGAAATGAAGGACAATATGGGCTGCTATAAGTACAAGAAGTATTCGGCTAGGCTTGGGTAACCAAGAAATCACTTGCATTTCATCATACGAGCTTGAGACTAATTTGTGAATAAGTGAAAGTATAGGCGTAAAATGGTAATTTAACCAAAACATGAATTTGGGGTCGATTTGAGTAATGTACGAGGTTAATGAGTTAAATTTGCTATTATAGATCAAGAAAGACGAGAGCCGAATTTTGATAAAGGCAAGAACAAAGTGAACGAGGCTTAGGCACTATTTCGAATATTTTGTACTGAGGTAAGTACGTGTACAAATAAATACCTTAATTGATATTTTAAATGTTTAAATAACATTTAGATAAATAATATGTTATTTGGTTACTTTGTTGTTATAATATGTTTTGATGAATTATGCTTATGTTACAAGTGTTGCCATGTTAGCAATTATATATGATAATGTCGTAAGTTATGAGGCCAACATTCTGAGAATGTTCGACAAAGAAACGAAAGTTTGAAAGTTCCACTTGAACTTAGGAATAAGTAGGGATACAAGTGACATGTCACTAGGATAGCCATGTATGTATGAGCTCATTTGATGACATAATACATGCTAGGTTCGGGAGCTTGTGTAACCCCGTTGAGAGGCATGTAATTATGTGATACACGCTAGGTCCGAGAGCTTATGTAGCCCTGTTGAGAGGCGTGGGTATATGATGCATGCTAGGTCCTGGTGCTCTTATGTAGCCCTATTGAGAGGCGTGCTATGTTATGGTTATGGCACTTCGGTGCATTCGTATCTGAGTATCCTATCCATTATTCCAAATGTTCAACGGGTAATGTATGCGAAGTTTGAATGTAAGTTGAGTAAAGTATATGTGTGGGCAAGGAAGCAAAGGTATGCGTTTAAACTTGTGTACTCCTATGATTATGATGATTAATGGCAATGCATGTCCTTGTGTATTATGCTTGAAAATTTAGATCATATGTTTTGATGAAAGGTATGAAATAGCAACAAAGACGTAAATAATGTTCTAAGGCCTAATTAAGATTTACTTTATTTGTATGTGTACTTACTAAGCTTATTAGCTTACTCTTCCCTTTTTTTTCCATTCCTTTTAGATTCATCAAGCTACCTCGAAGGATCAGGAACGTCTGAGCTCGGGTCACACTATCAACTAAACTTTGGGTATAATACATTTGATTATTTTGAGTCATGGCATGTATAGGTGATTGTTATTTTGTATATGTGTCATGTGGCTATCCCAAGGTAATAGTTCCCCATTTGGTATGATTGTTTTGTATATGGCCAAGTGATTTGGTCCATATAAGTAATTGAGATGCTTTCATACAATTATTTCATCAAATGCATGCCGAATTGTGCAAGTGCTTATGATTTGTGTTGGATAGTAGGATGATATGCATGTTGGAGTGCAAAAGAAGTCTTGGGTGACTAAGGGCTTGGAAAATAGTCTCTAAACGGTCCATATGGATAGACACACGAGTAGGTGTCTAGACCGTGTGTGACATACGGGCAGTCCACACGGGCGTGTTGTTCAGCCGTGTGTCCCCTGCATCCCAAATTTTTTCATGCTGCATGCTTTGTAGTAACCACACGGGTTGGAGACACGGCCGTGTGTCTCAATCGTATGGAGTACACGGCCTACACATAGGCGTGTACTTTGGCCGTGTGCTCCTAAATGATTGATGATGTCATAAACAGAATGTCCAGGTTTTCGGACACAGGCAACAACACTGGCGTGTTTAGGCTGTGTGAAGGACACGGGCCAAGGACACGGGCGTGTGTCTAAGCCGTGTGAAAACCAATGCACCTTGAACTAGGAAAATAAAAATCTAGAATTCCACATGGGCTAGGGACACGGGCGCGTCCCAAGCACACGGGCGTGTGGTGTGCCTCCACAAGGGCGTGTGAGGCCAAACACAAAAATTTTCTCAAGTTTCTCATAAATTACCAAACTTATGGCGTTCAGTTACAAATAGAAATAAGTGCCAAACTTAGAAAAAAAAGTACAATAATGGAAAGTACATTAAAAATAAGTGCCAGAATTAATTTAATAAATTACACAAAAAGTTTCATGATTAATTTAATAAATTACCAAACATAGAAAAAAAAGCTAATTACTGAATTACAAATAAGTGCCAGAATTAAAACTATCCAAAACTAATGATGGGAGCTTTTTCTCAATATAATAACTTTAACTTATCCAAGCTCTTTATAACAATATGTAATTATATGAATATAAATATACATTTTTTTTAAGAATAAGAACAAGTACAATAATGGAAAGTACATAATAAGAAATAATTCAGCAACTGAAATGAACGAACATAGTTAGGTAACTAATCAAATCAGATCTCGATAAAAAAATAGAGTCAATAAAAAGGAAAAAATTCTTAACGGATCAAAAAGGGTTAAGTTGTGGGTTAACATTAAGGGGAAAATCAAGAAACAATGGTTAAGGCTCAAAGGGGTTCACTAAGGGTCAATTATGTGGGTAGGCTTTTTATGGGGTAAGTGGGTTAAAGCCTAAGTGCCTTTATCATCTCAGTATATCAAATCAAAGGTGTGGTCTTGACATGCATAATTGAAGCAAGTTCTAGAATAACAAATCAATGTTGACACACTCATAACCAAAAAGAATAAATGAGCAAGAAAGATATATGCTCTAAAAGGCTCAAAATCTCATGAAAATTATGGGTATTTGATGTCAATCCTGTAAATTCAAAACTTCAAGATAATACCTCAATTCAGGGAAACAACCTAACAATTTTAATTCTCAAAAGTCAACTTATCATGCTTGATTCTCTAATGTTTTAAAGTTTAAACAATCAATGCACCATTACCTATGATTTAATTCAAAACATCTCAATAAAAATTATAAATCAATTAGAATTCACTCTAATAATAAAATGAGAAAATTATTTGAGAACGAGATAAAAATTCAGGGATTTTTTGATAATCGTATAAATAACCTCCCCACACTTAAGATGTACATTGTCCTCAATGTACAAAGATAGATAATAACAATATGAGTATAATATCAGAAGAGAGGGAGAGAAGCGAAACTGCCCTGAATTTTTGGATGAAATCCTTGGAATAGCGAAAACTAGAATTGTAGATAAGGCCAATGAAAGGCATGATTCTGAGTTACTAATAAGAAAATAAACACAACTGTGGAAAAGAATTAAGGGATTACTTAATAATAACCATAAAGATAAACATAGTTCAAAATATAAAACATAAGTCTTCAAAAATAAATAAATTAAAATTAAAATTAAAATTAAAATTAAAATTAAAAAAATAATAAAATAAATGGACTCAAAGGTCCTCATTATCGGATGCCTCGTGGGTCGACGGTGTCGAAGGAGAGATGTGAAAGTGGTGGCAAATCTATCGAAGAGTGGCATCGATGCTGTCGAATCCCTCAAAACACTGTTGCTCAAAGCGAGTGAGTCGCTTGGATATATCTGTCAAGGTGGCAGTAGTGGGGCGGTGACTCTGTGATGGTGGTGGAGATGGGTCCTCATGAAGGGGAGGAACATCATCAGTAATGTCCTCTAGATCATCCTGACCATCAGAACGAGCTAACCGGTACTGAGGGGGATCAAATCCATGACGTCGCTCGATCATCCTCATGTGGATCATACTAGAAATTCCTTGAGTAGACATTTGGCCTACTAGTGTGAGTATCGATGACATCTCTGGCGTGTCGAAAAGACCGAAGTGTCGAGCGAGACGAGTCACGTAAGGGCCGAAAAAGATGGGGCCCTTCTTATGGCGTTCAGTTTGGTTGCGGCAAATGAGTGCGATGAAATACGCCAAACCAAACACATGTCCGGTAGTCATGCTCTACAGGAAATAGGCGTCATAAGTACTGACCACTCTTGTGATCTCTCTCTGACCTGTCAAAGTGTGAGCTAGTAGGGCGTGAATATACCGTAAAGCCGGAGAGAGGTGCGTCGCTTTCGAGCGACTCGCATCATAGTTAGTTAGGCTGCCCGTGGGCTTAGTCCAACATTGTGAAGGTGAGTAATGAATATGTCTATGAAGCTGGTGAAAGTCCTTGGTGCTCATGAACTCCTCTGTGTAAAGTCCCAAAGCAGCACCGAACTCTGGGACGCTCATGTGTTGCACTAGCTTACCAAGGCAAAAGGTGATAGTGTCAAGCTCGTCATGGACTGACATCACCTACAGGAGTGAAAATGTGGCGCCGAACTCTAAGGTGAGCTCCGAGTAGGTGGGCTCGATGATGGTGAAGAACTTATCGTGAAGAACTTATCCCACAGGGCTGTGGTAATAATTGCGGGCACATCATCATCCAAATGGACCTGCTCTAGCGCGGTCCAACCAATACAACGACCCACACCGAGGGGTCGTACGTTGAGAAGTTGATATAAATACTCTTGGTTGCTCGATGGAAATTGGAGCAAAGGGTGATGAGTTGCGGCCAAAGCGCTCGAGGAGGTTGCGCTTGGGCCCTTCCGCTTTTTCGAAGCGGGGACAGCAGTCTTAGTCTTGCCATGAGGATTTGACATGGTGTACCTACAAGATAAGTTAAAAGACATTCATTAATAAATAAGAAGAATCACAAAGCCCACAAATACGAATGAAAGAGATAATGAATAAAAGAAAAGATTGAAAACTAAAATTAAATTAGAGCTAAAAGATAAATTATGTAACTGACAAAAGTAACTAAGATAATAAAATACATAGGAACTGACATAGACTAATCAAATTAGACATAAAAGCAATAAAAAAACAAATATATGGATAACGAAATGAATAAACAGATCATCGAACATGCTACTGAATACTAAAACTCAATTGATATATAGGAAATAAAAATGATACTAACCATGGAATTTGCAGAGTACGAATGGAGAGTAACCAAAAAGACAAATATTGACTAATAAAAATACTAAGTACATGTAGCAGTAGGCCTAAGTCAAATTCTAACATGATTTATAAAGGAAGTTACTAAATAGAGACAAGAATCATGGCATAAAATTCAGTAGTGAAAAGAAAAACCAAAAATGAATAAAGAAATACATAACTAGAAAGAAAGAAAATAAAGAAACTAACATAAATGGAATTAAAGAAAATGGGGGGAAGAGGGGAAACCGAATGATGATGGTGGTCAGAGGTACGGACGGTGGCAGAGGCTTGGTGGGTACGTCGTGGCAGTAAGAGGGTGGAGGGAGTTTCGGCAGTGCACGGGCATTGGGTGAGAGGGTTGGTTTGCATACGCGTGTGTGCGCGAAGGGGAAAGGGGGTTAGGGTTTGGGGTTGATTGGTGGTTTGGTCAACGAGGGAGGGGGGCTGTGGGTTGGACGGTGAGAGGATGAGGGGCGTTGGTCATAATTTCAGAGGGGAGGGGGTTTCAGTGGAACGAGCTTGAAGAATAAGAAGAAAAAAACAAAATAAGAGGGAAAAGGGGAAATTTTGGGTTTTAAGGGGACACAGTCTTGTGAGGCCCGTGTTGGGCCACACGGCCATGTCACACGCCTGTGTGGCTCACATCCAGCCCGTGTTTATCACGAAAATTGAATGACATTTCGTCACAGAGCCTTGGACACGCCCTTGTGTCCAGGCCGTGTGGTTCTCACGGCCGTGTCACACGACCGTGCTCTATATTTTTCACTTCTCGCACTCCCGTGTGGCTCACCCACATGCCCGTGTAACCTACCACACGCCCATGTGGATCGGTCGTGTCTCGCACATAGCCGTGGGCCTTGCTCGTGTAACTCTCTAACTTGTTAAAATTCAAAAAATTAAGCTCCAGGTTTCACACGGCCTAGAACATGCCTGTGTGTCCAGGCCGTGTCACACGGCCGTGTGGATTTATTGCAGGCCGTGTGCATATCAATTTTTGGGAAATTTTAGCCCTGTTTCCACACGACCAAGGACACGCCCGTGTGGGTCACTGTACCTGCATAAAAAATACGAATAATAGATAAAATAAACGGGTTAGTGGTGTTAGTGCTCGGGTTGCCTCCCAAGAAGTGCTTATTTAAAGTCTAAGCTCAACTCACCTCATATTTGCATGGTCATGGTGGTTCAAGGAGTTGAAACTCCTCATTCCTACTATCAACCTTATCAAAATAAGGTTTTAGACGAGTACTATTTACCTTAAAAGTGCCGAATTTAGAATGAATTACTTTGATTTTACCGTATGGGAAAACGTTGAGTACCACAAAAGGGATTACTCCATTGGGTTCAGAAGTGGCAACACGAGGGTCTGTTTCATTTAACAGTACTTTGTCTCCAACCTTAAGTTGATTCGATTCACCTTTAAGTTTTTCATGGCACTGCCTTGATTCATCGTGTATTCTTAGTTTCTCCTTAACCTGTGTTCACCATTCATCTAGTTCCTCGATCTGTAGCCTTCACTCTTCATGGATAGTCTTGTCATTACATGGACTGGAACATGGCTCATTTGTACTTCTCGAAAGTTTTTCCTGCAAAGAGGGTTGAACAACAAGGTTACTCACATTAAAAGAACTTGTGTAATCATCTCGATCACTAGTCTTTCTGACATAATCACGATCTTGGAGTTTAATCATGTCATCGCCTACCCGAAGTATTAACTCACCTCTACCGACATCAATAATAGTCCTAACAGTTGCTAAAAAGGGTCGTCCTAAAATTAAAGGAATGTCACTATCCTCATCCATGTCTAAAACAACAAAGTCTACTGGAAATATAAATTTGTCGATTTTAACAAGCACATCTTCAATTATACCCCTAGGAAATCTAATGGTTTTATCAACCAATTGAACGCTCATTCTAGTTTGTTTGGGTTTCCCAATACTTAGTTGTTTAAACATTTTATAAGGCATCACATTAATACTTGCCCCTAAATCAGCTAAAGCATTGTTAACATTCAAATTACCAATTAAACAAGGAATCGTAAAGCTCCCTGGATCTTTCAGTTTGTTGGGTAGCTTGTTTTGTAGAATAGCTGAGCAGACTGCATTTAACTCCACATGTGATGACTCATCTAACTTTCGTTTGTTTGATAAAAGCTCTTTTAAGAATTTAACTACGTTTTGCATCTGCGAAAGAGCTTCAATAAATGGTAAGTTAATATGTAATTTTTTTAATAATTTAAGGAATTTACCGAATTGTTCATCCGTGTGGTCTATCCTTGTCGCATTGGGGTATGGCACACAAGGTTTATACTCTTTGCTTACCAGTTATCGTTTATCATTGCTTACCTCAACCATACCTTTATCTACCATATTGTCTTACCTCAATTTTGGTTCATCTTCAACTAATCCTTCATCATTGTGCATAGTAATGGCATGAAGTTGCTCCCTTGGGTTAGTTTCAGTGTTACTTGGTAGGCTACCTTGTAGTCGTTCAGAAATTAGTTTGGCGAGTTGACCAATTTGGGTCTCGAGCCCTTAGATTGATGCTTGCTTGTTTTTAAGTATAGATTTGATATTCTGAAAGTAGGTTTCTGACACCGAAATAAATTTCTCCAATATTTCTTCGAGGTTTGGTTTCTTTTCCTGCCGATAAGGTTGTTGCTGAAAGCCTGGCGATGGTGGTGGTCTTTGATTTCCTTGTCCTCCCCATGAAAAATTTGGGTGATTCCTCCAACCTGCATTGTATGTATTACTGTAAGGATTATTTTGAGGTCGAGGATTATTACCCATATAATTCATTTGCTCATTCTCCATGTTAGGACCGTAGGGTGGGTATTCTGAATTGCTCATTCGACCTCCACTTGCATCGTACTGTATTACTGGATGTACCTACGTAGAACCAAATAAACCATCAATCTTTCTTTTTAAAAGTTCCACCTGATTTGAAAGAATAGTAACCGAGTCGACATTAAAAATACTGGCTGCTTTTCTCGGCTTTATCTTCATGACTTGCCACTGATAATTGTTCAGTGACATCTCTTCTATGAATTCATAAGCCTCTTTAGGTGTCTTATTATTGATGGCTCCACCAGCATCTGCGTCGATCATTTGTCTAGTTGAGGGATTCAAACCGTTGTGGAAAGTTTAAACCTGTAGCCAAAGAGGTAACCTATGGTGAGGGCACCTTCTCAATAAATCCTTGTATCTCTCCCATGCATCATAAAGTGTTTCTAAATCCATCTGCACAAAAGAAGAGATATCATTCCTCAACTTTTCCGTTTTAGCCAATGGAAAATATTTAAGCAAAAATTTTTCGGTCATTTGTTCCCAAGTAGTAATGGACCCTCGTGGTAACGAGTTCAACCACTGTTTAGCCTTATTCCGTAATGAAAAGGGAAATAACCGAAGGTGAATGGCATCGTCATAAACGCCATTGATCTTAAAGGTGTTGCAGAATTCCATAAAATTTGCTAAATGAGTGTTTGGATCCTCGTCCTACAAACCATCAAACTGAACAAACTGTTATATCAATTGAATCGTGTTAGGTTTTAGTTCAAAATTATTTGCAGAAACAGCAGGTCTAACAATACTCGATTCAGTTCCCGTTAAAGTAGGCTTAGCATAATCATACATAGTACGAGGAGCAGGATTCTGATTTACAGGATTTGTAGCAACCACAGGAGGTAGCAGATTATTTTGATTTTCAGCCATCTCCTTAGTAGTATTGGTATCGTCCTCGTGCTCTTCCTCTATATACTGTAATCTCCACCTTATTTCTCTTTGATTTCTGTGAGCTGTCCTTTCAATTTCGCTATCAAAAAGTAGAGGTCTTGATGGATTCCTTGTAGTCAAAAACTAAAGAAACCTGCCAGAAGCAAATAGAAGAAAACTTAGTAATTAAAAATAAAATCAAAATAAAATAAAATAAAATAAGAGTGGCTAAAGTAATAAAAAATCAAGTGTTCCTAATATCTTAGTCCCCGACAACAACACCAAAAACTTGATGGTCGCTAAACTGACTAAAAATTCGACTAAGGTAAGCGCACCTATCGAACAATAGTATAGTTATGGTGAGACCGAAAATATCGTATGCACAAGGACTAAAAGTACTAGTAATTACTACCTTTTTATTATCTAGCCTAAGAATTAAAGAGATGTTTTTAAACTAAGATGAACTATCTAATTAACTAAGAACACGATAGAGATAAAAGTTGGAAAATACTTTTGGAAAACCGAGGGAGAAAACAATACCCAAGGAAGAATCCATCTAGACTTCACTTATTACTTCTGAATTAGATGATTTATTCACTTGACTTAAACCGTAGAAATCCCTGATTTATGTTAATATCTCTCTCGAGACTAAAAATAACTGATTTTAGGTTGATTAATTAAAATCTCTTTCTAATTAAGACCCCTATTGTCGCATTAACTCGATCTATGGATTCCTTTATTAGATTTGACTCTAATCCGGTAGATTTACGTTGTCCTATGTCTAGGATTGCATTCAACTTCGCTTAACTATGCTAGATCTACTCGTAAACAGGGACTTTTGCTCCACTGAATAAGCACATCAGACTTGAATTAATATCCTGAAATATTTAAGCATGAATTAAGAACACATAATTAAGAATAAGAGCAAGTATTTATCATATAATTCAAATAGTAATAAGATCTATCTTAGGTTTCATCTCCCTTAGGTATTTAGGGAGTTTAGTTCATAACGATGGGGAAAAATATCTCAAAATTGGGAAAACAATGAAACATAAAGAAACTCAAAGAAGTTCTAAGAAAATTGAATGGAGATCTTCAGTCTTGAAGTAGATCTTGCTTCTGAGCTGATTCCGATGGTTGTCTTTGAGTATTCTCTGCCTTCTCCTCTCCATTGCCATGTTTTGATCCTCTTCTAGGGTGTTTATGTAGACTTTGGAATGCCCAAAATAGCCCAAAATTAGTCTTTTCTGAATAGAATTAGACTTGGGCTCGACAGGGACACGGCCATGTGCCACGCCCATGTGAAAGTGCTCAGGCCATGTGAAATTCTGACGTGGTTTAATGTCAACATGGCCATAACACATGGGCGTGTGGCTAGCCCGTGTGTCACACACGGGCGTGTTGATTACCCATGTGGGAGTGCCTAGGCCGTGTGAAACACTGAATTAGGCCAATTTTATCCGTTGTTTCTTGCTCTTTTTGGTTTCCTAAGCTCTCTTGAGTATAAAACATGAAGTTAAAGGATTAGGAGCGTCAAATTCATTAAATCTTATGATAAATCATCCAAGAATATGCCAAGCATGGGGTAAAAATATGTATATATTATGGTTTATCACACAATAAACTTGAAAAAATAAATAGACATTAAGAGTAACTCAAAAATAGAGTGTAAAGAGAAATCCTGATTGTATTTAATTGATTAACGCAGAATCTACAAAGAGTTTGATAGAATATATAGATCGGATTCTTTTACGAACACTAATTAAAATAAACTAAAAATAAATCTAAAACCTAAGGGAAAATGTTAAAACTAAATTTACAAAGAAAATTTGATAATATCCCAAAAGGTCCCCTTAACAAGGGTTTTAAAATCCTTTTATAGAGTTAGGGTTGTTGTCGTCCTCAACCTTAGGTTAGCTAACGTTCTCGTGTTAAATTTTCATTGTATAGACTAAAACGCCCCTGGCTCGTAAGTATTTTCTGTGCAAGGTCGATGTCACGATACTCTACTGCCTGTGTCGCAATATCAAAAGCAGTATGCTTAGGTCCAAGGTAGCTTCAAGGGTGTGTTGCGACATCCCATGGCTATGTCACGACATGAAAGGCAATCTTGTGATTCTTCCATTTTGCTCCTTTTGTTGCGACATTAAACTTCTCGTGTTGCAACATAATGACCAGTATTGAATTTTTAGGCCCTTGAATGGTCTCCTACACACTAAGTACATTAGCTCACCTTTAGGCCTTATTCGACCCCTAAGGTGAATAAAAGACTTTAAATGCAGTTTTTATTGGATTTAAACTAAACTAAGAAAACATACTAAAATATAATGAAAATGTTTATATTTAAACTCCTTAACTACGAAAACTAGTTTAATATGCTACACCGAATTACGACTGATCAAACTCCCCCACGCTTAAGTCTTTGCTTGCCCTCAGGCAAGGCAAATTGAAAACAAAAATAAAAATAAAAGATGACCCTTAAGTAGGTAGATTACAAAGATTGGTTTTGGAGTACATAACTAAGTATTTTTATATTTGTACATAATCTTGACATGATATATAAATGACTTGCCACTCTTAATATCAAACACCTAAGTCAGGTATATTACAAAGTACACAGGCATTAAGGTTTTCAAATATATGAGTCCGTTAACAAATTATGCATGTATTTTGATTATCCTAGTAGAATACAAACAATCATTAATGCAATTACTTAATATGATGTCAATTCATGAATAAGTCTACCTAGTTCACATAGAAATTTTTAGCTTGTAACATTTTGAAGCTTAAGATAGGTATGGAATTCAAAAACAGGAAGCATCAAAATGGTTTCAAGCATAAAAATAGTTTGGCACATCATCTTGTTCCCTATTCTTCCCCTCTTGGTAACCTGTACCTACTCACCGCCTTATTTCTCCTTCTCTCACCTTTCTTATTTCTCCATATAGGAAGTCATAACACAATACAGCAACTATGGCTAGCTCACGAGTTTTTATGCACTTATTGAACGAGTTTTTTCTTCTTTTCAATACATTTCACTCATAAATTCTTTTACTTTTCAAGTACTTTTTCTATTTGTTTTGATTTTCTTTTTTCTTTTTTCTTTTGTTGTACATATTGGCTAACCTATAATCACTATATCACACTAATCCTTCTTATTTCACTCTATTTTTACAAAAAAATATATCTGCTTAATCCTCAATACGTATGGCTAGACATCTATAGTCATATCAGGACCAAAGAAAAATGATAAATACACATTAACATTTTTAGCTTAGGTTTTATATGAAGGTTCATCAGGAAGTGTTTTCTGGCTCAAAAATAACTATTAAGGATGAATAAACAAGGTTAGCTTTTTGGCTCTAGTTGCATACCAAACAATGCCTTAGGTCATCTCTGGGTATTTCAATATTTACAAATTTAATCAATCAAACAAACACATTTAATAGTTTATCATACATACTAACATGCTTGTTTCCCTGTATTCTTTATATTATTTGGTATATTCAATTACTCAATGCCTATTTATAGTGTAATATATAGAACTTAGTAGTCTAATAATAAAAAAAATTAAAATCATTCACTATCGTGCCAAATTTATAACAAACGCGATCAACCTATTTACATGCTCCTAACCAATCATTTGTATTTCTACAAGCTTAAGCACATAATTGACAATAAAAATTAAAGGAAAAACATAAAAAATTAAAAGCAAATTTCCTATGTTACCTCCCACACTTTAGATATCACATTATCTCTAATGTGCAACCCTGAATAGATAAGGAAAAAAGTTACCTGATTGATCGTGACATTGCAATGGTCTAATGCTGGATGCTTCCATCCTTGTTCGTTATAAGTTTGAAAATGTTATGCTCCTTTCATGTAAGGTTCCTACACAGAAAACTTGAAACAAAAAGCAAAGCAAATATAAAAGCCTAATGTTAATCTACTTCTAAAACGATAAAAATTAAAATTATCCAAGATTATTACAATTTGAAATAAAAATTAAAATTTTAGTCTAATCATCCTCATCTTTCTCAAAATCTAAGTCCCTTCATTCCTCTTCTTTTTCTTTGTCACTCTCTCTCCTTCCTCATTTCCTTGCTCTTTTGTCTCATGATGGCTATGCATCAGGCCAAACATAATTGGTAGATAATTAGGTACTTCCATGTTATTTCACCTTGAAAATTCTTGAAGAATAGGGTCTGTTTCTTACATCTATCTTATCATTCCGTCTATTTGTACGCCACTGCTTTTGATCCTTTCTTGTCTAGATGTCGATTTTACTTTTCTTTTAAGCAAATCTGGGACGTCTATCTTTTATTTTCTCCTTTGATTCCAATCTATAATATGCTTTCGATTGAGTTCTATATACTAAATGTACATAAAATATCCTATTAAGCTTTTTGTTGGGTGCATGAACTACTCGTTCACTTTCATTGGAACCTCTACACTTTGGGAAAGTGTTGTCACAATATGAGGGAAGAAAATCCTGGCCTTTTGGGCACTAACACAACACTTCATACTTTGGTGGATCTATTAGCCTATGCATATCTGCTTCTTCTTTAAAATGTCATATAACAAAATAGCTCAGAACGTATTGACATTAGAAACATTAAAAGCAATTGTAATTCTAGTGCAAATAGATTCATTCACATTTTCGCTATTGGGAACATTATAGCTTGACTGAAATTGGTCAAAAGTTCAGTTTGGCCGGAGGTTCCATTCACCTCGATTTTTATTTAAATATTTGACAATGCTGTCCATATCGATATCTTGAAATCTCATTAGATTAATGTTTTCTAAACAAAATCAGAGTCATAATATGGAGCATTATAATACTTACAAATCCTTTTCAGAAAGAATGACACATCCTTACCTCGTACCGTTATCGTTTTCCATATGACACCATGTAGTCTACAGGTTTCCTCGTCCCCAAGAACAGCATAAAATTCTTACACAAAAGGAATAACATTGTTTTCTTTTGGGATTGTGTAGAAATGCTCCCATTTATGATATCGTACTAAAGATCAAATTTCATTGCAAAGATCCTGTAACGCCCTTAACCTGAATCCGTCGCCGAAATAGGGTTACAAAGCATTACTAGAGTTTAAAGAACAACAAACATTTCATAACTCTTTATTAATCATATCACATTTCAATAAAATTTCATCATATAGTCCCTCGATGCCCAAATCATGCATTAGAATCTGGTCGGGACTAAACCAGGTACTCAGAGAATTTTTCGTGAAATTTCAAAAATTTTCCTAGGTGCAGGGGTCACATGCCCATGTGGTCAAGCCATGTGGCTCACACGGCCAGGGACATGCCTATGTCTTAGGCTGTGTAACTCTCTGACTTGGGTCACACGACCAAGTCACACACCTGTGTGTTAAGCCGTGTGTAGGTGCAGAGGTCACACGGTCAAGCCACACGCCAGTGTGCCAGGCCGTGTGATCAATTCTGAGCATTCTATTTTGAAATTTTAAATATGCAAGGGACACACGGCTAGGTCACACACCTATGTGCTAGGCCGTGTGTCATACACGGTTGACACACAGTCCCGTGTCTCTGCCCGTGTGGATGAAAGTAGACTATTTTGTGACAACCCGTTTTTAGGTCAAATCAGAATAGTGGTTTTGGGACCACAAATATGAAGTTAAAATATTTGTTTTATTATTTTAATAAGGTTTACAGCATGTTAGATTAATTATGTGAAAGTTTCGTAAAGAAATTTTACTATATAAATGGTAAATTCGGTAAAAAAAAAGACTAAATCGCGTAATATGTAAAATATGAGATCTATTAGTTGAATGACTCAGATAGAGATGAAATTAATATTAGAAGTACTTAGGTTGATAATATACCTTTGTTAATGTTAGTGGACATTCATGTCCATGAATTACATGATATATGGATGATTTATAGTAAGGTTATAATTGTAATTTGGTTAATAAAGTTTAATTTAATAAAACAAAATGCATCTTATTTCTTCATTCATCTTCTTCATCGAATTAAGGGCAAGGAATAGCCATTTTTTAAAGCTTCAAACATTCAGCCACTTCATCTTGAGCATGTAAGCTCGTTTTAGCTCGATTTTCAATGATTTTTGCGTTTTTGAGCTCGTTGTAGCTTAATCTAGCTAGCCCGTACCTTCAATTTTGAAATTGTTATAGATTTTGAGATATGCCATTGTTGAATACTTGAGTATTTTGAAGTTTCTTGTTAGATTATTAATGATTGTTAATAGTTATACAAGTTTTATAAAGTGATATTTGACAAAAATGAGAATTAGGGATTAAATTGTGAAAGATAGAAATGTTGTGGTTCAAAATGTGAATAAAATGAAAATATGGGCTAATATGAATCCCATTGAAATTCAGCTACCTTGGGTTAGGGCTTAATTGTGCAATTTTGCATTTTTATGTGTTGAGGACTAAATTGTGAAGTAGTCAACAGTTTAGGGGTAAATTTTTAATTCAGCCAAAATGAATGTTTTAGGATAAATTGAATTGAATGAAAGTTTGAATGAGTTAATTTGATATCATATAGATCAAGATAAACAAATACCGGAATTAGATCGGGGGAAACGAAAGGTAGATGAGTAGACGACGGTTATACGAGCAAATACGAGGTAAGTTCATATAATTAGAATCTAACTTTTCTACACTTGTAATTGTTGAATTAAGTGTATTATACTGAAATACTTGAAATATGAATACCTAGATGATATATTGTATTCGTTACCGAGCCCCGTTTGAACTATGTGAATTCATTGGATACGAGTGACGTGTAACTGAGATTACCGTATTGGTCGAGCTCCTGCATTTGTTATGGACTCACCATAGCTCGTAAGAGCTTACTGTTTCAGCTCATTGGAGCTTACCGTTCAGCTCAATAGAGCTTACCGTTTCAGCTCAATAGAGCTTACTGTTCAACTCAAAGGAGCTTACCGACCATGACTCGAAAGAGCATGTATGATGATGAATTGATGGATTACTGACATTGCTCACTCGATTATCCTTTGAAGTTATAATAGGTTCAACGGCTTAAATATTGGTTATTCGGATAAGTTACAGGTTATAAGTTTTAAATATTTGATATGTGACTTCAGAATTGATGTAAAGTAAAGTACTAATAGATAGCTTTATGTATTTGTTAAATGACTAACATGTGATGAATACTTGTGATTAGGCGATGGTTAAATTGAATTGTTTGCATTTTTATTATTGCTTGATAGTTTATAAATGGTAAGTTTAAATTCTAAATTTTACGGGCTGACTAAGCTATAAGCTTACTCTATTTCTGTTTCTAAGTTTTATAAAGGTTTGTTAGTTCGCTCGTTCTGGACAAGTCGGAGTTTCACGTCACACTATCAAATTTCCGATTAGTATTTTGAACTTATGAACTTATGTAAATATGACATGTATAGGCTAATTTGATGGTAATAGTTATGTATTGGTATTATAGTTTGAGAATGAATTTGTATATAAGTTAAGCCATGTGATTTGGCTGATTTTGGTATCATATTTGGATTGCATGTATGTGCTTAATGATGGTATGTTTTGGTATGATAATATTTGAATGAAATTATGCAAAGAAGTCTTGATATATATAGATGTTAGATGAATGAGTTGTATATGTGGTTATATAGGTATTTGGATATGTAAATGGTAAGTTTGGTTGTGGCTTATAATGTGTATTGAATTGGTAAATTTGGTTGCCAATTAAGTTGCTTTAATGTGGTCAATTATGAATGTAAATGCTTATGTTTTAGGGTGGCGAATTTGGCTTTCAAATGCCATATTTTGTCCACACGGACAGGGACACGGGCATGTGTGACACACGGTCATGTTACACGGTCGTGTGTCCCCTGGGGTACCTTACGAATTAAAGTCAGTATACCCTACAGTTTTGACAAGGCGTAGACACACGGGTGTGTTTGCCGATCGTGTGTGGCACACGGGCGTGTGGTCGACCGTGTAACCTAAGTCAGTAGCCTCCTTAATTTTCACACGGCCTGGTACATAGGCGTGTCTTGTGGCCGTGTGGACAAGTTAGTATATATGCCCTGTTTTGCCACAGCTTAGACAGATGGGCGTGTCTAATGCCATGTAAGGCACACGGCCTGTTCACACGGGCGTGTGTCACTTGAAAAGTTGAAAATTTCCTAAGTTTCTAAAATTTTTATATGTTATCAATTTAGTATCAAATGCATGATTAAGACTTTGTATGATTGATTTAAGTGCATTTTAAATGTGAATGAATGATGGTTACTGAAATGAGATGAAATTTGTTAAATGAATATTTTGAATTGAGTTACAGGTCTAGTAATGCCTCTTAACCTATTTTGACGACGGTTGCGGATTAGAGGTGTTACTTTTGTTGGTATCAGAGCCAATTTTAGTCGATTCTAGGACTAACGTAACGTATGTGAGTCTAGCTATACATACCATATTTAAAATTGTGATAGTGTGATGACTCTTGACGTTCTTAAATGTGTTTTCATAGAGTAATGGATCCTAAATGAGCTATAGCGGACGACGTAGAAAGTAACGCGTCGGCTCCGCTCCCGCTCAAGGTGCAGCGCCTACTAAATCTAGACTTGTGAGGAGTAGTCACGGGGGTGAGGCTAAAGAAGCCTTCTTTCAGATATTAAATGAGTGGTTTGCACAGTACATTTGTACGAATCCAGCTTTTTCGCGACCTCCACCCTCACCTGTTCCCCAATTGATCCCAGTAGTTCCTCAAGGTATCGATCCTTTGCGATTAAAGAAACCACCTATTGATAGAATTTAGAAACATAGAGCTGAGAAATTTAGAGCCACTGCTAATGATGACCCTGAGAGGGCTGAATTTTGGCTTGAGAGCACGATTCGGGTGTTTTTGAATTGTCCTGCACACTCGAAGAATGTATGAAGTGTGTTGTATCATTGTTGAAAGATACTGCGTATTAGTGATGGAATACCTTGATATTCGTAGTTTCGCCAAAGCTAGTCACTTGGTATTTCTTTCAAGTTGGATTTAGAAAGAAATATATTAGCCAAAGGTTCATTGATCAGAAGAGAAAAGAATTTCTTGAATTGAAGTAGGACCGTATGCCAGTAACAAAATATGAATGAGAGTTTGTACGACTCAGCAAATATGCTCGTGAATGTGTTTCTTTTGAAGCTATAATGTGTAAAAGATTTGAGGATGGATTGAATGAAGAAATCAAAGTGTTGGTTGTAATTCTTGAGCTTAAAGAGTTTGTTGTTCTGTTTGACCGAGCCTATAAAGCCAAAGAACTTTGTAAAGAGAAAAGAAAAGCCGATTCTGAGGCTAGAGAGTCTAGAAAAAGATTTACAGGCAAATCACATCTGTCAGCATCAAACAAATTTAGAGAATATCATCCTTGTTCTACATCCTCTGCGGGAACTTCTATCAGAGACAAAAATGTGAGGCAAACAAGTTTAAAACCTCAAGCGACATCTGTGGCTAGTGTGGGAAGTGTTAGAAACGTTTGATCTGAATGTAAACATTCCAATAAGTTACAGTATGGTGAATGCAGATTAGTGAGCGGAGCTTGCTTTAAATGTGGATCTTTTGATCATTTTCTCCGTGATTGTCAAGAAAAGTTCACAGTTGAAAAAGAACAACCAGTGAAAATAAGTAATACGATTGCTAGAGGAAGATTGCCCCGAAATACCAAAAATGTGAGTGGTAATCGAGGTGCTACGAGAGATTCGACTGTGAGATCTGAGGCATGAGCACTTACCAGGGCTTATGCTATACGTGCACAAGAGGAAGCATCATCACTGGACATTATTACTGGTACTTTTTTCTCTTTTTGATACTGATATAGTTGCGTTGATAGATCCTAGATCAACCCATTCATATATCTATATGAATTTAGTATTTAAAAAGAGTTTACATGTCAAGTCTATAGAATTTCTAATTAAAGTATCAAACCCTTTAGGCAAGTTTGTTTTAGTTGATAAAATTTGTAAGAATTGTCATCTGATGATCTGGGGTTACAGTTTTCGAGTTGACTTGATGCTTCTACCGTTCGATGAGTTAGATGTGATTCTGGGTATGGACTGGCTGACTATGCACGATGCCATTGTGAATTGTAGATAGAAGACTATTGAATTGAAATGTCAAAATAGTGAGATTCTTCGGATTGAGTCTAATGATTTGAATGAATTACCTATTGTGATATCATCTATGTTAGATCGAAAATATTTGAGAAAGGGATATGATGCATATCTTGCATACGTATTGGATGCAAAAGTGTTTGAATCAAAGATTGAATCCGTACCTATTGTTTGTGAGTTCTCAAATGTATTTCTAGAAGAATTACCGGGATTACCGCCGATCAGAGAAGTCGAACTTGGTATTGAGTTAATACCAGGAACAACTCTGATATCGATAACTCTATACAGAATGGCTCCAACAGAATTAAAAGAGTTGAAAGCTCAGTTGCAAGAATTGACAGACAGAGGTTTTGTACAACCGAGTTATTCTCCTTGGGGTGCACCAGTTTTGTTTGTTAAAAAGAAAGATGGCACGATGAGTATGTGTATCGACCATATACAGTTGAATAAAGTGACTATAAAGAACAAATGTCCTCTACCACAGATTGATGACTTATTTGATCAATTGAAAAGGGCTATAGTATTTTCAAAGATTGATCTGAGATCGGGTTACTATCAGTTACGAGTTAAAGAGTCGGATGTACCGAAAACTGCTTTCAGAACGAGGAATGACCATTATTAATTTCTTGTTATGCCTTTCGGTTTAACTAATGCTCCTGTTATCTTTATGGACATGATGAATCGTATATTTAGATCGTATTTAGACATATTTGTTATGGTATTCATTGACGATACTCTGATCTATTCATGAAATGAATTTGAGCATACCGATCACTTGAGAATTGTGTTACAAACTCTACGTGAAAAGTAGTTATTTGCAAAGTTCAGTAAATATAAGTTCTGGCTCAAGGAGGTTGGATTTTTTGGACATATTGTTTCAGCCGATGATATTAGAGTTGATCCGAGCAAAATTTATGCTATTATTGATTGGAAACCTCCGAGAAATGTATCTAAAGTCCGTAGTTTTCTGGGCTTAACGGGCGATTTTTGGAGATTCGTAAAAGGATTTTCAGTGATTGTGACGCCAATCACTCGACTGCTACAAAAAAATGTAAAGTTTGAATGGTCGAAAAAGTATCAACAGAGTTTTGAACAGTTGAAAGCATTGTTAACAGAAGCACCAGCTTTGGTTCAACCTGAATCGGGTAAAGAGTTCGTGATTAATAGTGATGCATCGTTAAATGGATTGAGGTGTGTTTGACGCAAGATGGAAAAGTTATTGCTTATGCTTCTCAATAGTTGAAATCACATGAAAAGAACTATCCGACACATGATTTAGAGTTGGCTGTGATTGTATTTGCATTGAAGATTTAGCGACACTATTTATACGGTGAAAAATGTCATATTTATACAGATCATAAAAGCTTGAAATATCTGATGTCACAGAAGGATTTGAATTTATGTCAACGAATATGGCTCGAGTTAGTGAAAGATTATGATTTTGTGATTGATTATAACCCGGGAAAAGCTAATGTAGTTGCTGATGCCTTGAGCCAAAAATCATTGTTTGCGTTACGAGCCATGAATACCCAGTTGATGATATGTGATGACGGGTCTATTTTAGCTGAATTGAAAGCTAAATCGGTATTTCTGCAACAAATTTTTAAAGCTCAGAAAAATGATTGTAAACTACAAGCTAAACGAATTCAATGTGAGTCTAATTCTGATTTAGAATTTCATATTGGAACTGATGATTGTTTAATGTTTTGAAATAGAATTTGTGTACCGAAAAATACAGAGCTTATTCAAGAAATTCTGCATGAAGCATACAGTAGTCACTTTTCTATTCATCCGAGTAGTACTAAGATGTATAATGATTTGAAACAACAGTATTGGTGGTCGGGAATAAAACGGGATATATTGGAGTTTGAATCGAAATGTTTGATTTGTCAACAAGTAAAAGCTGAACATCAAGTACCATCTGGTTTACTGCAGCCTGTATTAATTCCTGAGTGGAAATGGGATAGATTCACTATGGATTTCATATCTAAAAAATAAAATTGCTATCTGGGTTGTCGTTGATCGATTAACAAAATTTGCTCATTTCATACCAGTATGTACGGATTACTCTCTGGATAGATTAGCTAGATTGTACTTGTCTAAAATCATACGATTACATGGTGTACTGCTGTATATTATCTCTGATAGAGACCCGAGATTTATATCAAGATTCTAGAAGAAATTACAAGAAGCTTTTAGAACGAAATTGAGTTTCAGCACGGCTTTTCATCCCCAGACGGACAGTCAGTCTGAAAGAGTTATACAGATACTTGAGGGTATGTTGTGTTGCTGCATTCTCGAGTTTGAAGGTAACTGGGAGAAATATTTGCCTCTAATTGAATTTGCTTATAACAACAGTTTCCAAACGAGTATAAAGATGGCACCGTACGAAGCTTTATATGGTCGCAAGTGTTGAACACCGTTATATTGGACTGAATTGAATGAGAAAAAGATTCACGGGGTTGAATTGATCAAAGAGATTGAAGAAAAAGTGAAAGTAATTCGTGACAGTTTAAAAGTAGCTCTAGATCAATAGAAATCCTACGCAGATTTGAAACGTAAAGAAATAGAATTTTAGGTCGGAGATCGAGTATTTTTGAAAGTGTCACCATGGAATAAAATTTTCTGTTTCAGCCGTAAAGGAAAATTAAGTCCACGATTCATCGGGCCGTATAAAATTGTTGAAAGAATAGGGCCTGTAGCATCTCGACTATCATTACCATCTGAGCTAGAAAAGATACATAATGTTTTTCAGGTTTCAATGCTACGTCGATACAGATTGGATCCGTCACTTGTGATTTCTCCTGTTGATATAGAGATACAATCTGATTTATCGTATAACAAAGAACCGATCAGGATTTTGGCTCGGGAGATTAAAGAATTGAGGAATAAACGTATAGCTATTGTAAAGGTTCTTTGCATAAACACGAAATTGAAGAAGCTACGTGGGAATCTGAGGAAGCTATGTGAAAATAATGCCCTAACCTTTTCACCGGTAAGAATTTCGGGGATAAAAATACCTAAAGGGGGAGAGTTGTAACAGCCTGTTTTTAGGTCAAATCGAAACAGTGGTTTCGGGACCACAAATCTAAAGTTAAAATATTTATTTTATTATTTTAATAAGGTTTACAGCATGTTAGATTAATTATGTGAAAGTTTCGTAAGTAAATTTTACTGTTTAAATGCTTAATTCGGTAAAAAAGGAGTAAATCGCGTAATGTGTAAAATATGAGATCTATTAGTTGAATGACTCAAATAGCTACGAAATTAATATTAGAAGCCCTTAAGTTGATAATATACCTTTTTCAATGTTAGTGGACATTCATGTTCATGAATTACATGATATATGGATCATTTATAGTAAGGTTATAATAGTAATTTGGTTAATAAAGTTTAATTTAATAAAACAAAATGCATCTTATTTCTTCATTCATCTTCTTCATCGAATTAAGAGCAAGAAATAGACATTTTTAAAGCTTCAAACATTCGGCCACTTCACCTTGAGCATGTAAGCTCGTTTTAGCTCGATTTTCAATGATTTTTACATTTTTGAGCTCGTTGCAGCTTAATCTATCTAGCCCGTACCTTCATTTTTAAAACTATTATAGATTTTGAGATATGCCATTGTTGAATGCTTGAGTATTTTGAAGTTTCTTGTTAGATTATTAATGGTTGTTAATAGTTATATAAGTGTTATAAAGTGATTTTTGATAAAAATGATAATTAGGGATTAAATTGTGAAAGATAGAAATGTTGTCGTTGAAAATGTGAATAAAATGAAAATATGGGCTAATATGAATCCCATTGAAATTCAGCTACCTTGGGTTAGGGCTTAATTGTGCAATTTTTCATTTTTATATGTTGAGGACTAAATTGCGAAGTAGTCAACAGTTTAGGGGTAAATTTGTAATTTAGCCAAAATGAATGTTTTAGGATAAATTGAATTGAATGAAAGTTTGAATGAGTTAATTTGATATCATATAGATCAACATAAATAAATACTGGGATTAGATCGGGGGAAACGAAAGGTAGATGAGTAGACGGCGGTTATACGAGCAAATACGAGGTAAGTTCGTATAATTAGAATCTAACTTTTCTATACTTATAATTGTTGAATTGAATGTATTATATTGAAATACTTGAAATATGAATGCCTAGATGATATATTGTATTCATTACCGAGCCCCGTTTGAACTATGTGAATTCATTGGATACGAGTGACGTGTAACTGAGATTACCGTATTGGTCGAGCTCTTGCATTTGTTATGGACTCACCATAGCTTGTAAGAGCTTACTGTTTCAGCTCATTGGAGCTTACCGTTTAGCTCAATAGTGCTTACCATTTTAGCTTAATAGAGCTTACTATTCAACTCAAAGGAGCTTACCGACCATGACTCGAAAGAGCATGTGTGATGATGAATTGATGGATTACTGACATTGCTCACTCAATTATCCTTTGAAGTTATAATAGGTTCAATGGCTTAAATATTGGTTATTCAGATAAATTACAAGTTATAAGTTTTAAATATTTGATATGTGACTTTAGAATTGATGTAAAGTAAAGTACTAATAGATAGCTTTATGTATTTGTTAAATGACTAACATGTGATGAATACTTGTGATTAGGTGATGGTTCAATTGAATTGTTTGTATTTTTATTATTACTTGATAGTTTATAAATGGTAAGTTTAAATTCTAAATTTTACGGGCTTACTAAGCTATAAGCTTACTCTATTTCTGTTTCTATGTTTTATAAAGGTTCCTTAGTTCGCTCGTTCTGGACAAGTCGGAGTTTCACGTCACACTATCAAATTTCCGATTGGTATTTTGAACTTATGAACTTATGTAAATATGACATGTATAGGCTAATTTGATGGTAATAGTTATGTATTGGTATTATAGTTTGAGAATGAATTTGTATATAAGTTAAGCCATGTGATTTGGCTGATTTTGGTATCATATTTGGATTGCATGTATGTGCTTAATGATGGTATGTTTTGGTATGATAATATTTGAATGAAATTATGCAAAGAAGTCTTGATATATATAGATGTTAGATGAATGAGTTGTATATGTGGTTATATAGGTATTTGGATATGTAAATGGTAAGTTTGGTTGTGGCTTATAATGTGTATTGAATTGGTAAATTTGGTTGCCAATCAAGTTGCTTTAATGTTGTCAATTATGAATGTAAATGCTTATGTTTTAGGGTGGCGAATTTGGCTTTCAAATGCCATATTTTTGTCCACACGGACAGGGACACGGGCATGTGTGACACACGGTCATGTTACACGGTCGTGTGTCCCCTGGGGTACCTTACGAATTAAAGTCAGTATACCCTACAGTTTTGACAAGGCCAAGACACACGAGTGTGTGTGCCGGTCGTGTGTGGCACACGGGCGTGTGGTCGGCCGTGTGACCCAAGTTAGTATCCTCCCTAATTTTCACACGGCCTGGCACACGAACGTGTCTTTTGGCCGTGTGGACAAGTTAGTATGTATGCCCTATTTTGCCACGGCTTAGACACACGGGTGTGTCTAATGCCATTTGAGGCACATGGCCTGTTCACACGGACATGTCACTTGAAAAGTTGAAAATTTCCTAAGTTTTTGAAATTTGTATATGTTATCAATTTAGTCTCAAATGCATGATTAAGTCTTTGTATGATTGATTTAAGTACATTTTAAATGTGAATGAATGATGATTATTGAAATGAGATGAAATTTGTTAAATGAATATTTTGAATTGAGTTACAGGTCTGGTAATACCTCTTAACCTATAATGCCTCTTAACCTATTCTGACGATGGTTACGAGCTAGGGGCGTTACATATTTTCCAAGCCACATTTCTCATCCATCTCGTCTTTCACTAACACTTAAACACATTCACAAACCATTTCAAAGCTTTCAAAACAAGTTCAAATCATGTCTTAAACATGACATAATATCACATACAACCAATGTACCCTTAGGTACCATAAATGACCATTTATTATCATGTTAATCTATCTTTCATATTTATTTATTTACCAAATGTACACATGCATGGTCACATTCATTTTCAAGCATGATAGATCCACTTATAAACATATCAAAATATGTCAAACACAAGTCATTCCAGTGGCTAGTTTCATTCAAAACATTTACATGCCATTATTGGCTAAATAACCTATACCTGCCATTATAATCATAATTGATTTATCGTATATACCAAAATGGGCTAATAGATAGTGTGAGTGATCTTCGCCAAGCTTCCAATCCAACGAGCTTCTAAATTACTATTGAACAGGGGAAACTAGGATATAGTAAGCATATTATACTTATTAAGTTCGTATAACATGGTAATAAACTTACCATTCATTTAAATTCAATATAAACATAAAAGGCATATCCAATTAACTGAATCACGAGCTATAACACATATCCTCATCACCCGTGCTAGTTATACATTCCACTATAACATCAAGAAACATATATGGGCTCAACAATAATCAGATTTCAATATTCATATGCTTTTCACATTATGTATTCTTGTAACATGTACAAATCATATCCCTGTATTTCAAGTTCAATTTCATAATAATTCACCTCAAGTTCAGATTATTCCATGTCAGAACTTTACTCATTAAATCATCCGAAATATCAATGTCACACAAATAGTATACTCAAGGTGTGAAAATCTATAATCATGGATGAACGTATTCATCAAATTTGTAAACGTTGGAATGCATGTGTTTAAGTTTAGTAATGCCTCATACTCAGTCCCAGCCTCAGACTCGAGTGAGGGATGTTACACGTACTAACGTCTAGAGTATGAATACTACAACTAAAATATATAAAATACAGAGGTGGTATTCGCAAGTATACAGCTCAAGTTGTAATATAGTTGCAACGAAGTGGGTGAGTACTCTAAGGATTGTACCCAGGGGAGGCGAGTACTAGATTAATTCTAACCTAAATGCAAATAGATCTAATTAGTATTTTAAATAAACCATATTACAAATAAATACAAAAGGGAGAAATTGCCTATTAGCATAAGGAAAGAAATAACATGCATAAAATGAGAATGATAGAAAACTGAATCTCTAAACTCAATCAAATCTAAGCATGGGTGATTAGTTTACTTCAAGGATCATAACTAATTCCTATTTTGGGTCTTTATTCAATCAAATAGTCATTACCTTAATAGGATCTCTTGATCTTCAACTAAATTATCGAGTTGGTAAGAACTACTTATCTCTCGACCTCATAGCCAAATCTGTTCGGGGTTAAAGTGTTCACGGATAGGCCATGTGAATTTTAGGTTAATTCCTACCTAAATGACTTTCTAGGGTCGTCAAGCCTAGGGTTTAAGTTCTTCCTCTCCCAAATAGCTAATCCGCTAAGAAAACCCTACATCGCAATTAATTAATGACATTTCCACTCACTAATGCCCATAAGAGGATTTCTTCCTCATAGATTTCATAAACACAATAAACTTGATAAAAATAAATAAACATTAAGAGTAATTCAAGAATAGAGTGTAAAGAGAAATCCTAATTGTATTTAATTGATAAGCACAGAATCCATAAAGAGTTTGACAGAATATACAAATCAGATTCTCCGACAAACGGTAATAAAAATAAACTGAATAGAAATCTAAAACCTATGAAAAGGGAAAAACTAAAAACTACATTTACGAAGAAAATTTGATAATATCCCAAAAGCTCCCCTACACAAGTGTTTTAAGAGCCTATTTATAGTGTTAGGGTTTTCGTCATCCTCAACCCTAGGTCAACTAATGTTCTCGTGTTAAAGTTTCAATGTGTAGACCAAAATGCCCCTGGCTCGTAAGTCTATCCTGAGCAAGGTAAATGTAATGACACCCTAGTGCCTGTGTCACGACATTGAAGGCAGTATGCTCAGGTTTAGGGTAGCTTCAATGGTGTGTTGTGACATCTCATGGTCGACTCGTGACACAAAAGGCAGTGTCATGATTCTTGCATTCTACTCCTTATGTTGCTACATTAAAATTTTTTTGTTACAACATAACAACCAGTGCTGAGTTTTTACACCCTTGAATGGTCTCCTGCACACTCACTAAGTATATTAGCTCACCTTTAGGCCTTATTCGACCCCTAAGGTCAATAATACTTAAAATGCACTTTTTATTGAATTTTAGCTAAACTAAGAACACATACTAAAATATAATCAAAATGCTTATATTTAAACTCCTCAAGTACAAAAACTAGTTTAATTTACTATACTGAATTACGACAGATCACAAAGATCAACTTTCAAGGTGGAAGCTCAATGGCAAACTGATCTAGTCTTTGTACAACAGTGAGGTTCCTAAATTGGTGAGTGCTAGGAATTAAATCATTGGTTGTACTACAAGAAAGATAGTGGATTATTGCTTTGGGTAAGGCCCCGTAGACGTAGACTAACATTGAATTATGTGAATAATCTTGGTGTTCTTTATTGTTTTTGCACATTTGTTTTGTGGTTGAAATTGTGGCTACAGTTCCAAGAACTATTGCAACCACCATTTCTATTTTACAAAGCAAGTATCCCATTGTTTCTACATTTGGTATTAGAGCCTCTCGTTTAACACGAATAGTGATTATCCTTGTTGATTTACTTACTTGCAAAGAAAGTTTCTTCAGTCTCACATCCCTTATGCTCGATGAAGTAAATTATGCTTACTAGAAAGCTAAGATGAAAGCTTTCATTAAGTAAACTAATGAATGAGAATGGAGAGTCATTTTAACTGGATGGACTCATCCATTCATTAAAGTTGAAGGAGTAGATACTCAGGAGTTCAGGTTAGAAACATGAACTGGATGGCAACTCCAAAGCTCTTTATGATATTTTCTGTAAAGTAAATGCACAGGAGTTCAGGGGAATCTCTAAATGTACTGAAGCCAAAGAGGGCTGCGAGATACTAGAGACAACTCATAAAAGGACCAATATAGTGAAACAATCCAAGCTTCAGATGTTGAATTCTAAATTTGATACTCTAGGGATGCAGGAAAAAAAGGACCATTGGAGAGTTTTATGCAAAACTCTATGAGCTGGCCAATTAAGCTTTTGCCTTAGGAAGTGAGTAGTCAAGCTCCAAACTTATGAGGAAGGTTCATAAGTCATTACTTGAGAGGTTTAACATCAAAGTAACAATCATCAAGGAGGTTAAAGATATTGATGCAATAATGACTGATGAGTTAATTGGATCCCTCAAAACCTTAGAGATTAACATGGAAGAGGCTAAGATAGGTAAATCAAAACCTAAGAAGAACATTGCCTTTTTAGTGTAAAAAATTCTGTCTACTGAACAAAACATTGTTATCAAAGAGAACAATTGAATTTACTTACTCAAGGGTAAGAGGAAAATTAGATAGAACAAACATTTCGAGTCATCCAAGGCTACAGAAAAGAGAAATTGCAAAACCAAAGTTGAGTCAAATCAACTTGTTAAGAAAAAGAAATAGGGAATTCAATGTCATGAGTGTCATGATTTTGGAAAGTTTTTTATGTGTGACCTAGGGTGATTATGTGTGACCTACGGTGATTAGGAAACCAACTTAGAATCAGATTTTAATGATGAATAGGTGAGCAATTTTGTTGCTTTCATAACTCATAATTAGATGTTTCTGATTGTGGATTGATGGATTGCAATGAAAAAGAGGCATATGAGGAGTTATTGAAAGCTACAATCTCATGTTGGAAAAATAGAATCTTTTTAGTGAATTTAATTAAAAGCTTTCTATTGAGAATGCTTTTCTAAATAAAGAAGCTTTTATGCATGAAGGACAAGTAGATGCAAAGTTAATGAAGCTTGATGAGCCATTAAAACGAGTTGAAAAGCTTGAAAAATAACTGAAAGATGCAAGGTAGAAAATTGAATGTGATGAGCAACTAGAAAATGATAAAAAGAGAAGAGGACTAGGCTTTATAGACAAAGGTAAAGCTATTGAAGAAACTCCTAAAGTGTTTGTCAAAGTAGGGAGTAACCACTATATTGGAGAATGCTCTAAATAGATCAAAGTTTAAGAAGAAGGATTATTTGTCATTGAAATCATGTTCCAAGCCATATCAGGCCCCGTTTCTTCAAAATGCTCAGAGATCTTCAATGGAATAAAATGGTGCCACAATTTGTACCCACTACTTCTGACATTGTTTGAAAAAAGGGAAAACTTGTGTGGAGAAGAAAAGATGAATAGTATTTATTTTCTGCACGCCAATCACTAAAAGCTTCAATTGTTATGTATGGTACTTTAACAATGGTTACTTATGATATATGACTGGTAACCTCTCGTTATTAAGTAATTTTTGTTGAAAGCTATGAGGGCAGTGTTACATTTGGTAATAGGAAAAAGGGGAAGATCTGTGGCAAAGGGACACTTATAGTTGATGCCCTAAAAGTTAACCTCGTTAGTATTAGTCAACTTTGTGATCAAGAAATGCTTGTGACCTTCAAAAAGGATATGTAACACCCCTAACCCATATCTATCGCAGAAAAAGGGTTAAGGAGCATTACCAAAAATTTTTAGAACATTTTTCATATAATTCATGTAAATTACTATTCATTAACCGAGATGATTTATAACATCTCTTAAACGGACCCTTGAAGCCCAATATGAGTATTAGAATCGAGTCGGGACTTAATCGGAAACTCTAAGAGTTTTTCACGAAATTTCAAAAAAATTTCAAGTTACAGGGCACACACGCCCGTGTGGTCCAAGGGACACGCCCGTGTCACCCTGGGACACACCTATACTACAGGCCGTGTCTTACCCCGTGTAACTCTCTGACTTGTGCACACGGCCATGCCATACACTTGTGTGCTAGGCCGTGTGGTTAATTAATTCTTTTCGAAGTTAGGTGCAGGTTTCACACGGCCAAGACACATGCTCGTGTTCCAGGCCGTGTAGAACACACGGCTGAGACACACGCCCGTGTCTCTACCTGTGTTCTAAATTCTGAGCATTCTGTTTTCTGAAATTTAAGGTGCAAAGGACACACGGGCTAACTACATGCCCATGTACTAGGTCGTGTGTCACACACAATCTAGACACACACCCGTGTGTCTGCCCGTGTGGACAAAATAAAGTCATTCCCAGCTTCATTTCTCACCCAAAATCATACCAAATCCTTACACCAAACTTACATCCAAACATCAACCAATCTAAACAATTTATAACATCTAACATTATATATTGTTACATGCCTTTGTGCTTTTAAACTTACTTTTTATAAGCATACTCATTTAACCTTTCTCAATCAATCAATAATAAATACTTATGTTAACTCCATAAAATAAATTTAAATACATATATACATGCACCAAAACAAAATCATCACTAGCCATTCCAATGGCTAGATTACAATAATCATTTACATTTACATGCCAATATGGCCAATATCACCTATACATGCCATTTGGCTAAATTGCCTAAACACATGCATTCAATCAAACATTTTAGTCACAAAATCTTCATATCAATCTAGTAAACATAGATGAGCTCATCATGTAATATTCCTTCAAGGCATTATTCTTTTCATCCCATATCTCTCTTGTCACGTCATATATTTTATCTGTTAAATCATTGAAATTCCGATGGATACTAAGGTAATACACACAAAGTGTACGAAATAGTATATCCATCAATTCATGTCCAGTGGTACCGTAAGGTACTATTTCAAAGAGCTCACTCTCGAGCCACATCTAAACAACAAGATTACTAGTCCAGGCTAAATCCTTTTTATGACATATACTCTAAAGAGTTTGATCTAGATTACCTGTCCAGGCTAAATCCATTCCATAACATATGCTCGAAAGACTTATATTAGGATTACCCGTCCGGGCTAACTCCTTTTCGAAATGAGGTCAAAGAATTACTTGTCCAAGCTAAATCTCGTTAGTAACAAATATAGGACCTCATTCATTTCGAGAATCACATATCCATCGAAATTCGATGTTCAAACGAAATTTAATTCCTTTTTACACAATTCTGAGCATGTATTCATTTCTTTGTTCTAACATCCAAAATAATTCACATAAATATAAATCATATTCCATACAAACACAACATTCAATTTAACATCTTTACAAGCTCAATTAAGTTACACGAACTTACCTCGACACTGGTTTGCGTATAAAATCTACTTAATCCGAAACCTTTTCTTTTCCTTGATCTAACCTCGAATTTGTGTTGTCCGGATCTATATAAATAACTTTAATCATCAATTTCACAATTTGGACTCAATTTACATCCTAGGCAAAATTACCATTTTGCCCTTAACTTTTCCATAAATTCCAATTTCGTCCCTAGGCTCGGAAAATGAAATTTATACTATTTACTCCCTATTCCAAGCCTAACAAAAATTTCAAAGTAGAATTTACAACACATATTTTCTATAAATTTTAGAATGTTTCATTAATTTTCACAACTTTACATTTTAGTCTCTAAATTATGTTTTCATCAAAAATCACTTTGCAAAAGTTGTTTATCTATCAACAACCTTTCATTTTCTACCATAAATTTGAAATTTTCAGCATATTCATCCATGACGTAATTTCCATACTTTGATAACTCTTCACATTGATCCCCCAAATATATAGATTAAGCTATCCCGGTTTTAAAAATATCAAAATTACTAAAAATGGGACAAGAAAACTTACCCTATTTGGCCAAGAAAGTTTCTTCTCTCTCTCCTAGGGTTTTCATGGAATATTTTGGAGAAGAAGATGATAAAAATGATTTTTATTTCTATTTAATTAATTTATCATATTTAATAATTTTGATTTCCAATTTAGTCCTTAGCCTTTTTCTAATTTTCCATGGATGAATCATCCAAAAATATCTATTATCTTTTTATTAATGGTCTAATTACCACATAAGGACCTCAAGTTTTGAATTTCATAGGTATTTAATCCTTCTAGCTACTAGAATTCAACTTTTGCATTTTATACGATTTAGTCCATCCCGTAATTAAGCACTAAATTGATAAAACTTTATTATCAGAATTTTCACATGAATTTATTTTTTAGATCGGGCTTATGGTCCCGAAACCATTGTTCTGATTTCACTGAAAATTGGACTATTACAAGATAAGTATGTGGTAACCTCAAGATAGAATGAAGAAATCCTACAAGGTTTTAGGACTTTTGACAACTACTATAAAGTTCATTTACCATCTAGGTGCAACAAAACAAGAATGGTTTATCTAAAGTTGTGGTATGAGAAATTGAGGCATATTCATTATCAAGGATTACAAAGACCGGTATGTTATGATGCAACATAAGGATTCCTACAAACTATTGGCACATATTCAAATCAAAACTCCACTTTAGCTTCTTCGCATGGACCTTGATGGACCACTGCAAATTGAAATTATTTGAGGTAACAGGTATATGTTGGTATGTGTTGATAACTTTTCACATTACACTTGATAAATTTTTACATTACACCTAGGTAAGATTCTTGACAGAAAAATCAGACACCTTTAGAGAATTTAAGAAACTTTACAAAAGATTCATGATCGAGAAAGAAATAACCATTAAAGATATTATTAGAATTAGGAGTTGGTCCTTAAGTAGTCCACTATAATGTATTTGGTACAAAAAAGGGTTTTAAGAATAAAATTGATGAGAATGGTTGTATTATAAGGATCAAAGCAAGGCTAATAGCTCAAGGGTATACACAGGTCGAAGGTATACGTTTCGATAAAACCTTTGCCCCTGTTACAAGATGGAAGGCTATAAGGTTACTCCTAACTATGGCTACACATTTGAACATTAAATTATTTCAAATGGACATGAAAAGTGCTTTGAAGACTCAACACATACAGATTATGTCTACAAGCTTAGAAAGGCCTTTTATGGCCTAAAACAAGCACGCAGGCCTGGTATGAGAGGTTAACACAGTTTCTTCTAAGAAAATGTTATCAAAAGGGATCAGTGGAAAAAACCTTATTCATCAAGAAACAACGAGGTCACATTGTCATTGCTTAGATCGATGACAATGACATAATGGTTCAACTTCATTCAGTGCAAAGGATGAATTTCTTAAGATGATTATGAGGGATTCATAATGAGCCTTGTTGGGGAACTGTCATATTTTCTTGGTTTCCTGATTAACCAACTCGATGATGGTATGTTTCTATCCCAAGAAAAGTATGCCAAGAACCTTGTTAAAAGGTCTGGATTAGAAAATGTAAAGCCTTCCAAGACATAAATATAAACAAGTGTGAAACTTAGTTTCGATGCTGAAGGAATGCCACAAAACCAATCACATTTTGAAGTATGATTGGAAGCTTATTGTATTTGACAGCAAGTAGGTTTGATATTAGCTTTGTTGTAAATGTATGTGCTCGGCTCCAATCCAATCCAATCCAAAGGAATACCATGTCAAAGTTGTTAAGAGGATGATCAATTATGTCAGTTGTACTCTAGATTATGGAATTTGGTTATCTAAAGATAGTGCTATGTCCTTAATAGGATGTAGTGATGCAAATTGGGTTGGAAATATGTGTTGGATTTGGTGCCCTAAGTGTAGTAATTTTGTCTATGTACACTTGAATTTTTTTTCGAACAGATTGGTTTGATAAAATTATTCGTAATTTACATTAATTCCCTTTGTATATTTTCCTCACATGGTTTTTGCATGTAAAACAAAATAGAATAAAATATTAACTCACTGGTTTTCTAATGTTTAACTAATACTAAGTTGTACTAAAAATTAAAATAAAATATATATTGAATTTGATAATAAAATATTGTATATTAAATTAATAAAAAATTGAATTTTTTTAATGAAAGAGTTAAATGTAAATATCTAATATAAGATAACAAGACATAAATATGAGTATTTATGGTAGAAAAACACCCACCGGTGTTGTAAAGTTTAAATTGGATTGAAATGCTCTAATCAAGAAAACAAAAGTAGTGCAATGGAGAGAGAAACAATTGCACTATAATATGCAATTCAAAGGGATTATTGAGGTGTGTTTGAGCAATAATGTGTTGGAATCATGTAACGCTAGAGTTTGTCCAAACATACACAACCGTTATCAAGTAATAAGTAAGTATAAGACTTATTGTCTCAACATGGACTATATATATTAATCAATATTTTTCAAAATTAATATTTTACAATTTGGTGAGAAAAACACGATAATTTTGAGTGATTGATGTAGAATTAAATAACTAGATGCAAAATTATCCTAAATGCAACTTAACCAAAGTGTGATGAATAATTAAGATGAATAAGATGGGTTTAGTAGCAAATTTGCCAGATTTAACAACAATAACATGAATAGGCTAGAATAATTACAACAATTGACTTGGTTCATTTTCAACATTTTCAATTTGTACCAAAAAATATTTCATGGCAACTCGATCTTTCATTAACTTTGAAACTAGTATTAAGTCCTCTCGGAATCTTTTACTTAGAAAAACAAGCATACTACCATAATCATATTTAACTAAGGGTTTCTTAAAGTTTATGTGAAGTAACAAGGACGGATTAGGTTTGAAACAATTTAATCACACAAATCTAAAAGTTATTCAAGGTAATAGAGCTCCCTCTAGTTATTACGAACCTTTAATTTAATCTGGCTGGGATCTAAATTAAGCATGCACCTTTCAATTATTGCTTCCATTAATCGTCATTTGGCTAGGATTGATCAACTAATTCTAATGCATTCAATCACATTTTAATGAATGAAATAGATGTCTGATTTTAATTGAAAGCATGGACAATTAAGGGACAAAACATTATGAACATTAATCAAATGGACTTCATCAAATTGATGTAATCCTTCTAGCTAAACAAAATTAAGCTATCATCATTAATGAAAAAACAACAAAGCAAATTGCAAACATGTTAAATGACAAGAACAACAGTAAATATTAAGGAAGAAGAAACTCTGAATAATTTTGGCTACCCTCAAGAAATTGATCGTGAATTTTCTCAAGGAATTTTGGGCTGCTCATATGCCCTTGCCGAAATGGGCTTTTTTCCCCTTACTTGGATAGTTTTGTAACCTAAACAATTTCCAGTCTTGTTCTTCAATTAAATCAACTTGAACTGGATCAAAGTGAATTTCTCTTGACCCAATTTGCTTGCATTTTTCATCCAACTACGGTGAAATAGAGCTCATGTCAATGTATAAATAAGATAAGCTTTTCAACCTATTAATTTCATGGTCCACTACAACAATTAAATAAATTAAATTATTATGTAACATGAAATAATTAAATTATGCACAAATTTAATACATAAAAGTATAAAATTGCATAATTTTACTAAATCATGCCCATTGTCTCAATGGAAACAAAATTCACCCAATTTAATATCAAATATTCGAGATTAACATAACTTTTAAGTAAAAATGTGTCATAAAAAACTAAAAAATCTATATAATTTAGAGTTTACACATCCCCAAACTTAATTCATTGCTCGTCCTGAGTAATATAAAGCAAAAATTTAGATAAGGCAGTCTTGCAATAAGCTTAAGTAGGATGAATTTTTACACATAATCATATATTGAACTTATCAATTCCTCTCCACTAATGTAGTCGGTATAATTATCAAAATCAATAGGTCTTTTATAAGATTATAATAGGGCTAGGCTCAAGGTAAGGATAAGGAGAAGTGAACTTTTAGGTTCAGTAATCTTAACCCTAACTTTGTCTTGGATCATTTCGACGTAGATCCTTCCTACTAATGGGTTTTAACACCCCTAAACTTAATTTGAAGCTTATGCCAACCAATACTTCTCAATACTTCAGTATTTATTTTACTCTTTTTGCTCGACATAGAGATTTTTCTCTCTCTCTTTTTTTTGAACTATGAATCAAATGGAGAACATGTACATATTTTTGAATTTTTCATCAAATTTTGATCACCAAGAAAAGTATAGTTAAGATTGGTGCAAAAGTAGGATATAACTTTAAATATGGTAATATGGATTATGAGCTAGATGAATACCAATAAAATAGGCTTGAAGGCTCAAACTAAGGTTTCAAGGGTTAAACTCATATAGTGTAACGCCCCTAACCCATATTCAACGTCGGAACAGGATACGAGGCATTACCAAACTTAAACACAATTAAACATACACAAATTGTGGTCATAAAATTTCATTCCAAATTAAATATTATTCAAACACATGATTAAAGTCCCTCATACAGGCCTATGAGGCCTAAAATATTCGTTTGAGATAATCCAGGACCAAACCGAAAACTTTCAGAGTTCTGATATAACTTAAGAATATTTTTTTCTTGAAACTAGGCCACACGCCCGTGTAAATAGGGACACGCTCGTGTCCCAAGCCCGTGGAGCTCTCTGACGTACATTCAAGAAGAAACTGGAGTCACACGGCCTGAGTACACGCCCGTGTTGCTAGGCCGTGTGGTAATTTAATTTCACAATTAAGGTGCAGACTTCACACGGCCGTATCACATGGCCATATGAAAGTCTGTGTGTGTCACACGACCAACCACACACCCATGTGCCTAAACCTGGACATTCTGTTTCTCATTCTTAAGTTGCAGGGGACACACGACCGGACTACATGCCCATGGGGCAGAACAGTGTCACACACGGCCTAAACACACGCCCGTGTGTCCATCAGTGTGGACAATGTAAGGTTATTTACCAAGCCTCATTGCCGCCCTTACATACCTATTTTCATACAAATGCCAACCAATACTAAAATGAGGATAATTCCCATAATCAAATCAGCCGTAATGGATATTCATTCAACCATGAAAATGCATCTTTTATAAACTCAAAATGAATGTTAGCCATCATTTCAAGGCTTAATACAAATTGTGGGATCTATCCCAAGCCAACACATTTGGCCAATTTCTCAAAGACACAAAATAATGAAGTCTAAGCCCTTTACATGCCATATTAAAGAATATAAATCCAACTATATTGAAGGCTTCGATTGATAGTGTGATCGATATCTCTGACTTCCGGTGATCCGTGAGCTAGTTAGGCGGCACTATAAGAAAAATGGAAAGAAACGGGAGTAAGCATAAAAGCTTAGTAAGTTGCATATAAAGAAATATACTACAACAAATTCATCAATGATCATCATGCTCATAACACAAAGGTAGGCATAAGCACACTTACTCATTACCATCCATACGAGTCACATATACTATATTGAGCTTATTTCTCATACGTACCAATTAGGATCCTGTACCACTCACAACACGGTTATACTTTCCTATTTAACTCACAATCATAATTTTCACCACTGAACCATTCGGAACTCTACCAGATATTTCATAAGCCTCAAACATGGGGTAAGGTGCCGATGCCATGTCCCAGACATGGTCTTACACTAGCTCTTGCACATCCGTGTCAATGCCATGTCCTAGATATGGTCTTACACTGACATATCCCGTAGCCGATGCATGTCCCAGACATGTCTTACACTAGCTTACGTCCCGAGGCTGATGCATGTCCCAGACATGTCTTACACTGGCCCACAATAACCCATATGTCATGGCATGAATATCCGATTTACTTCCTAATGTTCCAACGGACATTCTACTATCTCATTTATCGTTACACATTTTCAATTCCAAAATCAAGCAATTCATGCTATAATATTTCAAGCACATATAATAACAATGTAGTTGTATTATTTACATACAACTTACCTCGGATTACAAAACGTACACGACTAGTCGGCTTAGTCGATTTGTTTGGCCTTCCCCCAGTCTAGGTTCGGATTCGGTAAATCTTGATCTATAATAGCAAAATGCAGTCATTTAGTCACTAAACATAATTAGGCAATCTAAAATTCACATCTTAGGTAAAAAGACCATTTTGCCCCTAGACCTTGGCAAAATGACCATTTTGCCCCTATGCTCGAAAATTAATTTTTATCAAATTTCTTCGTATCTGAAGCCTAGTCGAACCCTTTTTACTCTTATAGGAACTTCTAATTCACACTATTTCACACATTTATTAACTATTTTACAACTAATGCAAAATAGTCATTTTAGGTATTTTTTGTGAAAACTCCCTCACAAAAGTTGTTTATAACATAGCTAGGACTCATATTCTTCCATAAAATTTTAGAAAACACTCTAAATTATCTCATGGAAAAACCCTAAACTTTCCACCATTTTGCAATATAATCCCCTCATTTGAAAGCTTATGCTTCAAGGGTCACAAAAATGTAAAAATCTTCAAGAAAACACATGAAAATCACTTACTTGCAAGAGGGATAAGTGGCTGAAAGTTTGAAGCTTTCAAACCCCCAAAATGGCTGATATTTTTGGTGGTAGTGAAGAAGATGAAAATGTGATATCATCTTTTTCTTATTTTTATTTCTATTTTAGTCAAATTAGCCACCAAACCCACCAAACTTTTGACTTTTTGACCAATTTGCTCCCTATGGCCGGCCAAGCTCATAGGAAAGGGTCTAATTTCCCTTTAAAGACCCCTAATTTTTATTCTCTAGCTATTTGACAACTTTTGCTATCAATTTAGGACTTTTGCATTTTATGTGATTTAGTCCTTTTTTCTCAATTAAGCTCACAAACGCAAAAATTACTTCACCAAATTTTTCATGCACTCTTAAAAACATGCTATAACATCTAAATAATAAGAAAGTATTTTCCTGACATTGAATTTGTGGTCTCGAGGCCACTATTCCAACTAGGCCCTAAATCGGGATGTTACATTTCTCCTCCTTAGAGATTTTTGTCCCCAAAAATCTTACCGGTGAATAAGTTCGGGTACTGATCTCTCATAGTCTCCTTGGGCTCCCATGTGGCTTCCTCGACTCCATGTCTATGCCACAAAACTTTCACGAGTGCTATAGTCTTATTCCTGAGCTGTTTGACTTCCCGAGCCAAAATCTTCACCGGCTCTTCACCATAAGTCATGTTCGGATGAATCTCAACCTCTGACGGTGTAATCACATGCGAAGGGTCTGATCTATATCGATGTAGCATGGACACATGGAACACGTCGTGAATCTTTTCCAATTCCGGTGGCAAATCTAATCGGTAAGCAACTAGCCCTACTTTCTCGATAACCACATAAGTTACTATGAAACGAGGACTCAACTTGCATTTTCTACCAAATCTGAGGACTTTCCTCCACGGAGATACTTTTAAAAATACCTTATCACCGACTTGAAACTCAATTTCCTTTCATTTCAAATCCGTATAAGATTTTTGTCTATCTGAGGTAGCCCTCAAGTAGTCACGAATTAGTCTACCTTTCTCTTTAGTCTCCTTGACTAATTCGACCCCGTGAATCTGACCCTCTCTAAGCTCGGTCCAATATAAGGGCATTCGGCACTTTTGCCCATACAAAACTTCATAAGCTGCCCTTTTCAGACTTGCCTGATAACTATTATTACAAACGAATTCAACCAACGGTAGATACTTTTCCCAACTACCTTGGAACTCAAGGACGCAACACCGTAACATGTCCTCTAATATCTGAATTACTCACTCTAACTAACCGTCGGTTTGCGGATGAAAAACTGTGCTAAAACTCAACTTTGTTCCCAAAGCCTCTTGTAACTTTTTCCAAAACCTTGAGATAAATCTCGGGTCTCTATCTGAAATAATCAATATGGGCACCCCGTGTAGTCTCACAATCTCAGAAACGTATAAGTCGGCTAATCTCTCAAGGGAGTAGTCAGTATGCACATGTATGAAGTGTGCCGACTTTTTTAGCCTATCCACAACAACCCAAACAATATCCTTTTTCTTTAGGGTTATTGGCAAACCTATTAAAAAATCCATAGTGATTTGATCCCACTTCCACTCGGGGACTATGATAGGCTGAAGTAGACCAGAAGATACTTAGTGTTCAGCCTTCACTTGCTGACAAACTAGGCACTTAGACACAAACTTTGAAATGTCTCTTTTCATACCCGACCACCAATACATTTTCTTAAGGTCATTGTACATTTTCACACTGCCCGGGTGGATGGACAAACAACCACTATGTCCCTCTCTCAGAATCTTCTGAATAAGCTCATTGTCCTTGGGTACACTGTAATATCCCGAATTAGGGCCTAATCAGAATAGTGGTTTCGTGACCACAAATCTGAGATAAAAATAATTATTTTTAGGTTTATGATATGATTGCATGATTGTGTGAAAATTTCGTGACGAAATTCAATGCATAAAGTGCTTAAGTTGAAATTAGGGATTAAATCGAATAATTTACAAAACTTGCATTCTAGAAGTTTTTAGTATGAAATTACTTTGGAATATTAATGAGGAGGTCTTAAATAGAAATTTGACCAATTTCTAAAATTTTGAACAAAAATGGGCTTGTACATGAAAATTTTCAAAGAAAGGTATTAAGGGTATTTTGGTCATTTGGTAATTAAAAGATTAAAAAACAGAAAAAGATGGCAAAGTATGTCCATCTTCTTCATTAGGACGAAAATTAAAGGGTTCTTCATAGCTAGGGTTTGTTTCAAGCTTCCAAGCTCCATAGTAAGTGATTCCAAGCCTCGTTTTTAATGTTCTTTACGTTTTTGGAGTCCCGGTAACTTGATTTAGCTTATGCTAGCAATAATTTAACCTAGGGTTCATATTTGGAAAAATTCCCATAGGTAAAATTTTTGTATTTTGGTGTTTTATGATAGAATATGAGGTTTTAAATTATGCTAGACAACTTGTGCTACTCGGTTTTAAGTGAAAACGAGTAAAAGGGCTTAATCGGTAAAAATACCTAATATTCATAAGTACATGTTAGAGTGTGAATTTGATGTTGCTATAGAAGGGAAAAATGATCAGAATGTCATAAAACATAATAAAATAGGATGAGGTTTAAATTACGAGCGTTGGGGAAAAAGTGTAAATATGTGAAAGCTTAGGGGTAAAATGGTAATTTTGCCAAAGTTCGTACTAAGGGCTGTTTTGATGAATGTATGTATTAAATAAATTAATTTGGTATTATAGATCAAGAGAAACAAGATTCAAGTTGTGATCGAGGGAAAAACAAAGTTTACGAGGAATAGGCTCGATAGCTAATATTTTGTATCGAGGTAAGTTCATGTGTAAATAAGGTAACATAATTTTTATTTTAAGTGATTTAATGTTATTTATATGATATGATACTTATTATCATGAAATATTATGCTTTGTGAATTATTATTTGGTAATATGCAAATTATGTGAACAACTTGATAAGTATAAGATGCTAGCAAGTATCGGGTTCTACATTTCGAAGAAGGCGATCAAAATGTGTAATTGAGAAGAATCTCATTTGAACCTTGAGAATAGATTAGGGTACAAGTGACATGTCACTAGGATGGTTGAGTTCCGGACTCATTGAGTTGAGTCCGAGCTCGTGAGATGTAACTAGGCATCCGAGCTCGTTGAGTTGAGTCCAAGTTCGTTTATGGGCGGATTACATGGCAGCTTGGCTACATAGATTTCAAAAGCTATTGAGCTTGTTTAGCTATGAGTATAGCACTTACGTGCACACTATCCGCGTATCCAAAATTATATTCTGATGTGTTCAATGGGAGAATCCTAAGAGAATAGGGAGACTAATTAAAACGAAAGTGATTGACGATGAATGTGTTGAAGAGGTGAAAATGGACAAGTATGAGCTTAATCCTTGGATTGAGAATTTGGTAAGACAAAATTGTGGTAAGATAGTAAGTATTCTTATGACATGAGTGTCTTAATGATGGTTATGTTGGATTGCATGATCATGTTACTTGTTATTTGCATGTGAACTTACTAAGCATTTATGCTTACTCCCTCCTTTCCATTCATTGTAGTTTTGACAAGCTAGCTTGAGAATTGGGATAGGTCGAAGGCTCGTTCACACTATCCGAAGACCTAAATTGGTAAAATGGCTTGTATATTTTGAGTGTGGCATGTATAGCACTATACTCACTTTGTGTAAATAATCTTATGATGTGGTTATGGTTTGGTGAGAAAAGGTTTGGAAATGATTAGCCATTGAAATTTCCAATCTAGATCATATTTGATGTCATATATGTTTAATGTGTTACTTAGTCCATGGAAAACCATAAAATGGTGAAATTGGTTATAAAACAGAATCACACAACAACAATGACGTGAATTGGAAAAATCACTAAAAATATTAGAAATATAATTAGATGATGAATAAAATATTTAATTGAATCCTAATTAATCTATTTTCATGTGGAAGAAACAAAATAGGTAAAAGAGTTGTATTTTATAAGATATTTATATTTTTGTGAAACAGGGCCAGAGCGATTTCTGAATCCCCTGTTCTGAATTTGGAATTTCACCAAAAAATTTAAAAAAATAATTAGAATTTATTCTTTATATTTACAGATTCCTTATTGAGTCTAGTTTTAAGAGAAAGAAACGGCATAGTCTTTTGAGTTCTTTACAAAGAGAAAAGTGGTTTGTAGTGAACAGAGGTCAAAGCAGTTGAATGCTGAAACAGGGTAAACTTTAACTAATAAAATGTATTAATTGGCTTGACCAAAAATTCTAGAAACAAATTAGTAGATAGATATATGAGTTTAGTTTCAGAAAAAATTTACAGATCTTAATTTTGAGTTTCGGAACTCGAGATATGAATTTTTAAGCGACTGTGACACAGTTAACCAGCTTGTCTGAAAATTCTAAAATAAATTGTTTGAGCTGTTTAATTAATGAATTAAGCCCGTTAGCACCTCGTGCTCGAATCCGGCGACGGTCTTAGGTACGGGGGTGTTACATACACAAACTCTATCTTTGAGCATTATACATCCATTGGAACCAATACAAAAATCTAATTCAATTCCCGACTCACACTGAGTTCTCTTGGCTTGCAATTTCTCATCACCTTTCTGAGCTTCTCGGACCTCTTGAGGAAACATCGGTCTAGCTCTCAACTCTGTAGAACTGAACCATCATCAGACAAAGCCATATTGACATTCATTGCTCTTAGCGCGAATAATGATTTTCTACTCAATGCATCGGCGATGACATTCACTTTTCTCGGATGGTAATCTATTACCAACTCGTAATCCTTTAGCAGCTCCAACCATCGGTGTTGCCATAAATTCAACTCCTTTTGAGTCATTGAGTACTTTAAGCTCTTATGTTCGATGAATACCCAACATTTCTTGCCATATAAATGGTATCTCCAAATTTTTAACATGAATACGATGGCATCCAACTCTAAATCATGCGTCGGGTAGTTCTTCTCGTGTGGCTTCAGTTGTCTTGAAGCGTAAGCTATGACCTTACCTTCTTGCATAAGCACACACCCCAAACAATTCAAGGAGGCGTCGCTATATACCATGAACTCCTTGCCCGACTCCGGTTGTACTAACACTAGGGCTTCGGTCAATAAAGCCTTTAATTTCTCGAAACTCCATTGAGACTTTTCTGTCCATTCAAACTTGAAATCCTTTTGCAGTAGCCTTTTCATCGGCATAGCTATCATGGAGAATCCGTTTACAAACCATCTGTAATATCCAACCAAACCCAGAAAGCTTCAGACATCAGTCACATTCCTCGGCGATTTCCACTCAATAATAGCCGAGATCTTGCTTGGGTCAACTCTAATCCCGTCACCCAACACAATGTGTCCTAAAAATCCGACCTCTTTAAGCCAAAATTCACTCTTAGTGAACTTGGCGTAATGCCACTTATCTCTCAAGGTTTGCAACACAACTCTCAGATGCTCTGCGTGCTCACTCTCATTACATGAATAAACCAATATATCATCGATAAATATGACGACAAACTTATCCAGATACGGTCGAAAAATGTTGTTCATCAAATCCATAAACACCGCCGGGGCATTAGTCAAACCAAAGGGCATGACAAAGAACTCATAATGCCCATATCTCGTCTGAAAAGCAGTCTTTGGTACATCTTCTCTTTTACTCTTAACTGGTAGTATCTGGATCTTAGATCAATCTTGGAAAATACCGTGACACCCTTTAACTGATCAAACAGGTCATCGATCCTTGGCAAAAAATACTTGTTCTTCACTGTTACTTTATTGAGCTGTCTATAGTCGATACATAATCTCATCGACCCATCTTTCTTTTTCACGAAGAGTACCGAAGCACCCCATGGCGAAAAACTTGGTCTCGTAAAACCCTTGTCCGTTAGCTCTTGCAACTGTGCTTTCAGCTCCTTTAACTCCGTTGGAGTCATTCTATACGGAGCAATCGAGATGCGTGTCGTACTGAGGGCCAACTCAATTCCAAACTCAACTTCCCTCACTGGAGGCAATCCAAGTAATTCTTCTGGAAACACGTATGTAAACTCACAAACCACTGGTATCGATTCAATATTCAACTCAGACACTTGAGTATTCAACACAAAAGCTAGATAAGCCTCATATCCTTTCCTTAAATATTTCTCGGTAGTTAAAGACGATATTACTACAGGCAAATTATCTGACCCATCTGGTCCAACTCGAAGAACATTCCTGTCTTCACATTTCAACTCAATTATCTTTTTCTCGCAGTCCACTACAACACTATGAGCAGTCAACCAATCTATCCCAAGGATTACATCAAACTCATTAAACGGCAATAACATCAAGTTAGTCGGAAAACAATGACCTCTAATTGTCAAAGGGCAATTTCTACTTACTTGGTCCACTAGTACATGTCTGCCTAAAGGATTGGACACTTTTATTACAAACTCAGTGGACTCTACTAGCATACTCATACGAGGTATCAATTTCATACAAATATAAAAGTGAGTAGATCCCAGGTCAATTAAAGCAACAACAGATATTTCATGGATAGAAAAGGTACCTGTGATCACGTCGGGAGACTCTGCCTCTTCCCGAGCTTAAGTAGCATAAGTCCTTGGAGGCGCTCTACCCTTGGACCTCACTGCAGCATCTCTTGGCATGCTTGTACTGCTAGCCCCACTTCCTGGGTTCTTTTGTGGCCTACCCCTCGAAGGAGCACTACTCACTTTCATATCTTGTTTTCTCTCTCTCTCATCCAATTCAGGACAATCGCAGATGAAGTGCTCCAATGGTCCACACTTGAAACAACCCCTTTATTTCCCTCGGCACTTGCCAAAATGCTGCCTACCACATTGTGAGAATTTTGGCCTATTTGGCCGAGTGCTACCAACACTTGCGACTGAAGCGATCTGGGATTTAGATGTTGTGTTCTATCGATTCTTGTTCCTATTCGAAAACCCTACCAAAGCGTTCAATTGGGTAGTGAATTCCTTCGATCTTTTAGATGAGGATTGATGTGATTTCCCCATCTGTCTCTTTTTTGAATCTTGCAACTCAAAAGTCGCTTTCCTCCTTTTTTTAATCAGCTCTTCGGCCTTATAGGCTCTTTCAACAAGTGCTACAAATTCCCGCAGCTCTAAGATGCCAACAAACACTCAGATATCTTCATTGAGGCCATCCTCAAACCTCTTACATATGGTAGCTTCTGTAGATATGCACTCTCGCGCATACTTGCTAAGCCTCACAAACTCACGTTCATATTCTGTCACTGACATTCGACCTTGCCTTAGTTCTAGGAATTCCTTCCTCTTTTGGTCTATGAATCTTTGGCTAATATGCTTTTTCCAGAATTCCTCCTGGAAGAATTCCCACATGATTATCTCTCTCGGTACGATGAACATGTGAGTGTTCCACCACTGATAAGCCAAATCCCGTAGAAGTGACACTGTGTATTTCACGAACTCTTCAGGTGTGCATGATAGTTCATCAAATACCCTAACATATTTTCTAGCCAAAACTCTACTCTCTCCGGGTCATCATCTATGCTAGCCCAGAATTCCTCGGCCCCTTATTTCTAAATCTTATCCACCAGAGGATTCTCTCTTCTAAACATGCCAACGCCTTGCGGAGCTACCGAGGCATACTGAGGAATCGGAGGAGGTGGGGGAGGTGGAGTGTTTGGATTTGTACGAACAAACTTCATGTACCAAACGTCCATCAGTTGGAGATAGGCTTCTCTAGCCCCTCTGCCCTCACCCATAGTTAAGGGCTCACTCTCTACTGGCGCGATCCCTTCAGCGGGAGCTGGCGCGTTACTTTCCACGTCATCCGCCGTGGCTTTATCAGGATCCATTTACTATATAAAAACATCATTTACAATCGTCAGAAATTGTCACACTATCAATATATAATTATTGCATGAATGGCTAGACTCGTACTCTCGCTAGGTTAGTCCTAGAACTGACTAAACTATAGCTCTGATACCACTAAATGTAACGCCCCTTACCCATATTCAACGTCGGAACAGGGTACGAGGCATTACCTGACTTAAACACAATTATGGTCATAAAATTTCATTCCAAATTAAATATTATTCAAACACATGATTAAAGTCCCTCATACAGGCCTACGAGGCCTAACATATTCGTTTGAGATAATCCGAGACCAAACCGAAAACTTTCAGAGTTCTGAGATAACTTAAGAATATTTTTTCTTGAAACTGCGCCACACACACATATGAATAGGGACACGCCTATGTGAATAGATCGTGTGGTCACACACGCCCGTGCCCCAAGCCCGTGGAGCTCTCTGACTTACATTTAAGAAGAAACTTGAGTCACACGGCCTGAGTACACGCCCGTGTGGCTAGGCCATGTGGAAATTTAATTTCACAATTAAGGTGCAGACTTCACACGGCTGTATCACATGGCCATATTAAAGTCTGTGTCCGTCACACGGCCAGACCACATGCCCGTGTGCTAGGCCGTGTGCCTAAACCTGGACATTCTGTTTCTCATTCTTAAGTTGCAGGGGACACACGACCGGACTACACGTCCATGGGGCAGGCCGTGTGTCACACATGGCCTAGACACGCGCCCGTGTGTCCACCTATGTGGACAATATAAGGCTATTTACCAAGCCTCATTACCGCCCTTACATACCTATTTTCATACAAATGCCAACCAATACTAAAACGAGGATAATTCCCATAATCAAATCAGCCGTAATGGATATTCATTCAACCATGAAAATACATCTTTTATAAACTCAAAATGAATGTTAGCCATCATTTCAAGGCTTAATACAAATTGTGGGATCTATCTCAAGCCAACACATTTGGCCAACTTCTCAAAGACACAAAATAATGAAGTCTAAGCCCTTTACATGCCATATTAAAAAATATAAATCCAACTATACCGAAGGCTTCGGTTGATAATGTGATCGATATCTCTGACTTTCGGTAATCCTTGAGCTAGTTAGGCGGCACTATAAGAAAAATGGAAAGAAACGGGAGTAAGCATAAAAGCTTAGTAAGTTGCATATAAAGAAATATACTACAACAAATTCATCAATGATCATCATGCTCATAACACAAAGGTAGGCATAAGCACACTTACTCATTACCATCCATACGAGTCACATATACTATATTGAGCTTATTTCTCATACGTACCAATTAGGATCCTGTACCACTCACAACACGGTTATACTTTCCTATTTAACTCACAATCATAATTTTCACCACTGAACCATTCGGAACTCTACCGGATATTTCATAAGCCTCAAACATGGGGTAAGGTGCCGATGCCATGTCCCAGGCATGGTCTTACACTGACATATCTCATAGCCGATGCATGTCCCAAACATGTCTTACACTAGCTTACGTCCCGAGGCCGATGCATGTCCCAGACATGTCTTACACTGGCACTCGTCTCAATGCCGATGCCATGTCCCAGACATGGTCTTAAACTGGCTCTCATAATGTGGCCGATGCATGTCCCAGGCATGTCTTACACTGGCCCACAATAACCCATATGTCATGGCATGAATATCCGATTTACTTCCTAAGGTTCCAACGGAAATTCTACTATCTCATTTATCGTTACACATTTTCAATTCCAACATCAAGCAATTCATGCTATAATATTTCAAGCACATATAACAACAATGTAGTTGTATTATTCACATACAACTTACCTCGGATTACAAAACATACGCGACTAGTCGATTTAGTCGATTTGTTTGGCCTTCTCCCGATCTAGGTTTGAATTCGGTAAATCTTGATCTATAATAGCAAAATGCACTCATTTAGTCAAAAAATACAATTAGGCAATCAAAAATTCACATCTTAGGTAAAATGACTATTTTGCCCCTAGACCTTGGCAAAATGACTACTTTACCCCTATACTCGAAAATTGATTTTTATTGAATTTCTTCGTATCTCAAGCCTAGCCGAACCCTGTAACTTCAAATTCTCACTATTTCATATATTTATTAACTATTTTACAACTCATGCAAAATAGTCCCTTTAGGTGTTTTCTATGAAAATTCCCTCACAAAAGTTGTTTATAACATAGCTAGGACTCATCTTCTTCCATAAATTTTCAGAAAACAACCTAAATTCTCTCATGGAAAAACCCTAAACTTTCCATCATTTTGCAATATAGTCCCCTCATTTGAAAGCTTATGCTTCAAGGGTCACAAAAATGTAAAAATCTTCAAGAAAACTCATGAAAATCACTTACCTGCAAGAGGGATAAGTGGCTGAAATTTTGAAGCTTTCAAACCCCACAATGGCTGATATTTTAGGTGGTAGTGAAGAAGATGAAAATGTGATATCATATTTTTCTTATTTTTATTTCTATTTTAGTCAAATTAGTCACAAAACCCACCAAACTTTTGACTTTTTGACCAATTTGCTCCCTATGGCCAGCCAAGCTTTTAGGAAAGGGTCCAATTGCCCTTTGAAGACCCCCAATATTTATTCTCTAGCTATTTGACAACTTTTGCTATCAATTTAGGACTTTTGCATTTTGTGATTTAGTTCTTTTTCGCAATTAAGGTCATAAACGCTAAAATTACTTCACTAAATTTTTCATGCACTCTTAAAAACATGCTATAACATCTAAATAATAATAAAATAATTTTCCTAACGTCGAATTTGTGGTCCAGAGGTGACTATTCCAACTAGGCCCTAAATCGGGCTGTTACATATCGTAGGCTTGAAAGGCTCAAACGATCCAAAGAAAATGTGTCTATATCATGTTTAGATTCTTATGCCTATTAGGATTTCTCCTTAAGAAAGTTACTAAGTCAATTCTAAAAACTTAAACCTTCAAGCATGTCTATTTCCAAGGAAATTGAATTTTCATGGAAAAGACTACATAAGACCTAAGAAGATACAAGCATTCCATAACTTAAGATAACATAAAAAAAACTCAGATAAAATTAGAAATCATACTTGCATTTGAGCTAACTTATGAAAAAAAAATACTCTGAACATCATTTTATTTCAGCATACTTATGTGAAAACATTGAAAAATACTTAAGAAAAATTAAAATTCATGCAAATATTGCCCTACCCCCACCATTAAAAAGAAACAATGTTCTTATTGTATAAACAAAGTAATAAATGAAAACTGAACACAAGGTAGGATTGCAAGAAAAGAGAGGTAAGTCATGAAGACTGTTTAAGTACCAAGTCTTTCTTAACAATCCAATCCTAGACATGTTCATTCACATTAACACACTACTTTGTTTTTTTATTAGAGAAGAGGCATTGAGCTTAATTTATTCATGTTTGTAAGTTCCTACTTATTGTGCGAAAGCAAAATACTAAGGAAAAATTAAAATAAATGCCTAAAAATAAATACTAAGAAAAAGAAATTCCCTCCTTTTAATTCATTTCATCTTCCATGTCTTTTTTCTTTGCATTCTTGGTCTCATTTGATCCCACAATCTCTTGTTACCATGTATCAAAGATATGATCTGGAAACTCAGGAATAAAACAATTAGAGATATTCTTAAAAATATTTTGTACGAAATCATCTCTAGTCTTTACAGATTTCTAGTACGCCTGTTGCTGGTTATGCATGAATTTCCACATATCCATCATAATTGAAAATTCTAATTCATTTATAGTGTTTGAAGAAGTGGCCACTGTAATGGTCAACTTAGGATTAACAATTGGTTCCACTAGTGCAACAACATTTGGTTCCACTTTCGATTGAAGACTGTTTGGTTCCTCTTCAAATTATGCTTCTTCTGTTTCATTTATTGAGTCAGCTTCCACATCAGATTTGGTTGATGACTCATCAGATTTTGGTTCATTGGGTTCATTTGGCTCAGTCTAGTTCAATAGTTCAACATTCTCCACTAACCTCTCAAGATCATGTCTTGTTATACAACCTTGAACATAATGGCTTTTAGGTTTGCTTTTGATTTAACTTGGGCCCTCAAGCAAAGTGAAGTAATCAATGATGGGAAATAAGAACTTTCTACCTTTTTTCCAGTGCAATCTTGATTTTCCTTAAGAATGATTTTCCCAATATTAATAGACCTTTCTGTCATAAATGCATATAACAAAAATATTCATTCCATCGAGATGATGGAACTATCTGAGATAAGCATGAAGCTATATCGCACAAAGTAGAAACATACCTTATCCACTGGGTTTAAATTTTCTTTTTGGCAAGAATGATTGTTGTACTTCATTATAATCCATTGATATGCCAGATTTGAAACAACATTAAGTGCTTGTCGAAGAAAATCTCAATTTATATTTGTCATCATGGCAGAGTACTCATCTTCTTCAGCATCAGGTAAGTTAAACAAATCATTACTGGACCTAGAAGTAATGGGTACCTTCTTTTTATGAAAAAAAACCATAGTAGCATCTGGCATGGTCAAATTGGCATAGAATTCTCGCACTAATTCCTCTTTAGGCATTGATCATGCATCACAAAATTGATTCCAATTTAAAACGTCAATTGTTTTTTTAATTGAAAAAGGCATAATCATCGTGTCATTGCTCTCCAAATTGAAACCTTTTTTTGGCATCATGGGTTGATTTTTGAAGATGGAATCAAATATTTCCCTCGCTTCCTCATCTTGACTCACAATTGGATTTTTGGCAGAATTTTTGGAAGATTTAGTTCTTTTGTGAAGCATGGTGACTTTCCCCGAAAAATAAGGAAAACTTTAGCAATGAGAGAAGAAGAAATTGACAAGGTGGGTTTATGGTGACTAGGGGTTGTGATAGCAAAATGATGCGATAGCAAGATATTTTTTTATTGAAAATAGGGTGAGTTGTGATGATTGTTGTGGTGGTGGGATTGATCTGGCGAAAGGTTTACGACGACAATAAGAGGGTTTTACGAAGGAAAGAGAAAATTGGGGAGAACTTTCGGGATTTGAGGCTGACGACAAAGAGAAAGAAAGTATGTTGCTAGGGTTGAAGCTAATTGCTTGAATGGTGTGAAAAATATGATGGTAAAGAGGGGTTTATATAATAGTAGATTAGGGTAAATTTGTAGCAAAATTTTAGCTAAAAAGGGATACTTGGGCGGTAAGGCATCGAAGGAAGAAAGAGTGGTGGAAATTTTAAGGTATTGAGGGACTCTTTTGATGACAATAGGTTGGTAATATCCTCCTCTTCACTATTCTGGGCTGTAACACCCTAAATATTTAGGGGTTGTAATTTTGCCGATTTTGACACAAATTACATGTTGGTGTGTTAGCTAAGTGATTTGGGCATGTTTTGGGTTGTCTGAGAAGTCCTAGGTTCAAGCTCTGGCTTTTGTAGAATTTTTTTTTTTGCTTAAAAGGAACCTGGACACTGGTGCGTAGGCTTTATAAATAAATGTGGTTGAGTGAGGACACAAAAGAGCCTTGTGGCTTAGTGGTAGTTTGCGTGTGGATTATCTGAAGAGGGCATGAGTTCGAATCTCATGCAAAACAAAGGAATAATTATTTTGCTAGAAGGGGACGGCAAGAGTTAGTGTTGGAGTTGAACACTAAGGATGAAGGGTTTGAATTGGTCTTAAGGGTTGTTACAGAGGATTTCAAGGAGGGATAAGGGGAGAAAATTTGGGAGATTATCATGGAATTTGAAATGGGAAGGAGTTTGTAGCCGTATGGGAGTATGTGAAGGTGCAAATTTGGCTAAGGGGTTTGGAGAGTGTATTTTCGGCATTTGGGAAGGGAGTAGAGGCCGAACTTTTCTTTGGCTATTGTTCTTTTTGCTCTTTTCGGTCACTTTGAGTATTATTCTCCTCTACCGATTTCTTTGTATGCCTTTCGGGAAAAGCCGAAGCCTTTGTTTCATTTTGTGCCTATTGGTAAAACCTTTTCTTTTATTTCTCTCTTCTCTTCTAAGTCCTTGACTGAACACTACCCTAGTTTACACTCAGCACTGTGCTGGAATTCTCTTCTTCTTCTACTTCTCTCAACCCTTTTTCCATCGCATCTCTTTTGCACTTCTACCTTTATGAACTTTGGCCGAATACCATTTGATCATCAGGTTCATCTCGTTTGGGTTGTCTCTGTGTTAGCCGAATATCCTTTCTCTCTGTCGAATCCTTCCCCTTTTTCTTTTAAATCTCTGTGTTACTTGGTTAGTTTGATTGAGCGAATTCGGTGCCTCTCTGCAAGTGGTAAGTATGTCATGGGGTGACTGTTAACCTTGTTTCTTTTATTATTTTCTCTAAGCTAAATATTCCTTTCTCTTAGTTCTCTGTATTTATCGAGTGGTGAATTCTTTTTCTATGATGTATGTTCGCGGGGTTCAGTTATCACTGAGAAACGAAGGGCGCAGAACGTTCTTAAGCCATCAGAACCCTGTCTTCCAATACTTGGGTAAGCCGATTATTCCTTGTTTTAAGAGTGTTATCTTAAAGGCTCTAGGTTATTCTTTTTAATTAGTTTATCTGTTAAAACTATCGTGTACTCCTTCTCCTTCCCCTTCTTCAAACTCCGATTCGTATTTTTCATAGAGATTTCTCTGATCAACGATAGAACAAGATCCATTTTGCATCATATATAAGGGATTCCTCGGCTCAGACCAAAGAAGTAATGTCACTCGATCATTATCAAACTGACCGCAATCTTTTTCTGTCCGTGAGGATCCCACCAGAGCACCTTCTACTTCTAATAGGCCATGAACTAGATCAGAATCATTCTCAACGAACCCAAAAGAAGTGATCCCATTTTTTTCATTGGGTCCGGGTAGAGACCAAAGGTCTTGAGCGACCGATTCGACAGAAAAACTCAAAAGATAAAGAAGTATCGTTAATTTCTTCATGATCGTTCCAAGCTTGAAGTACCATTTGTACAAATAAACCCGTATCCATCACCAGAATAGGGTTACGAAGCATTACCGGACTTATTTCTTAAACAATCATACATTTCACATTTATTTCTCAAATCCAAACAAAAGTCATTCAAATACAGTCATATAGTCCCTAATACGAGCCCTCGAGGACTCAAACAAGCATTACAAGTGGTTCAGGACTAAATCGAATACTAAATAAATTTTTAAAAAAAGATAGAAATTTTTAAAATGTAGTGGACACACGCCCGTGTCACAGGCCATGTGAACATTCGAAATGGGATCACATTGCCATGTCCCAGCCTATGTCCAACACTGTGTAACTCTTTGACTTGGGTCATACGGCCAACCACAAGCCCGTATGACTAGCCCGTGTACCCGTCGAAATGGCCTCACATGCCCGTGTGCCAGGCCGTGTGCTAGGCCGTGTGAAAACTGTAGGGTATACTGACTTGTGCCACACGGACAAGCCACACGCCCGTGTACTAAGCCGTGTGAAATTACTAACTTGGTTTCTAAATAAGTATCAGGGGACACACGGCTGTGTCATCTAGTCATGTGTCACATACGACTGAGACACACGCCCGTGTCTCTACCCATGTGGACAAAAATAGGCTATTTTCCAAGCCATTTTTCTCACCCAAACTTGCATCTACCTAAATACATCCAATAGCATATGACCCTAACATTAATAAGCATTCAAACTAACCACAAACAAGTCCAAATCATGCTATACCAATACCAACAATAAACAATGTTCATAAACATCACAATTTGGGCTTCAAAATCATACCAATCTCACATCCAAAAATCACCTAAATGGTCAATTTCATATATGCATTATTTGCCTAACACTTAGCATACTAATACATTCTCAAATTCAACCATTTGCTACCTTAAATACCAATTCACAACAAGGAATTTATATAGCAAATATAAATCAAATATCAAAGGGCTATTTACATATATTTACATAACCAAGTATACCAAAATAAGCCAAATCATATCGCTAAACACATAACTAAAACATTATGAGATATATATAGGCTACATTAGCCAAAACACCTATACATGCCATATAACCTAAATACACATAGTTCAAAAGTACCAAAACAAAGGCTGGATGCTGTAATGAGATCTCCGACAACTTCCAATCCGAGCAAGCTTCGAAATCACTATAAAACATGGAAAAGTAACAGAGTAAGCTATTAAGCTTAGTACACTCGTATGGCTAAAGCACAACTTACCATTTAATCATAATTTAAGAAAATATACATAGCATAATGCAATTTAATTTGAATACTAAAAGCCTAACACATATTCAATCAAAAGGTTAGACATGAACTCATAATTCTCATAGATTCAATGCTTATACAATTCATGAACATACTTGTACCAATACATATCAATCTCTTACTTTTTCATATCATCAATATTCCCGTTGAACCATTTGGAATAATATCGAATACTCGAGAATCTCGCACACTAAGTGCCAATACATGGTCGAAACCATCTCAATCTCATTCTGATATAAATGCTTACTCTCGAGCTATCGCCGGGTCTGTTCACACAAGCTGACAGTCAAGACGTAACTACATGGTGCTGCTCACACAAGCTAACGATTAACTGAAACACACTCCGAAAAACTCAGCTACTGGTAGAACGTACGGACCAGCACACAAAACACGATAACCCCTAATGACATATCATTTGTATCTTATCTATTCCTAAGGTTCAATCGGGATCTCATATATTGCCAAATCTTCATCGAGTATATCCATGAAGTCATATTCACCAATAATGTAATGATAATTAAAATACAAATAATTTAATGATTATTAATATATGAACTTACCTCGATCACAAAAACGATGGAATGGATTGACTGTTCCAAAACTTTATCTTTTCCTCGTTCTAGTTCTATACGAGGCTTACCTTGATCCAAATAAATCAAATTCAATTCATTTAATATTTATTCTATTCAATTCAACCCAAAATTCATATTATGGAAAAATTACTATTTTTCCCCTAAACATTTAACTACTTTACAATTTAGTCCCTAGCTCATAAAAATGCAAATTCATGCAATTCAATTTCAACCCATTATAGCCGAATATTATATAGACTCATAGCAGCCCATATTTTTCATTATTTAACACATTTACCACATAATTTTCATTTATCTCAATTTAACTCCCTAATTTGCAAATTCATTCAAAATCACTTAACAAATGTTGTTTATCTAACAACAACCATCCATTTTCTATTATCAAACATCAAAACACATATACATTCATCAATGGTAAAACCCTATACTTTTAACAGTTTTGCAAATTAGTCCCTGGGCTAGCTAGATTAAGCTACAACGACTCCAAAAACATAGAAATCATTAAAAACCGAGCAAAAATACATGCACTAGGAGATGTTGGCCGAATGTTTAAACTTTTCCCATTGCTTTTTCTTCTTCAATTTTCGACAAGAAGATGAAAATACATGCTTTGTCTTTTGTTTTCTATATTTTAATATCTTTTAATTATCAAATTACACCATTAGCCTTATTAATTAACCTTTATAATATCATTTTTATGGCCATAAAAGTTAGCTAACAATTTATATGGTCTAATTGCAACATAAGGACTCATATTTTAAAGTTCTATAGCCATTTAAGACCTTTAACTACTAGAACTTCACTTTTGCACTTTATGCGATTTAGTCCTTTTTATCGAATTAAGCCTTTTTATCGAATTAAGCATGCAAACGTCAAAATTTCTTAACGAAATTTTTATTCGACACTACTAACATGCTGTAAACATTAAAATAATAAAATAATTATTTTGACTTTGAATTTGTGGTCTCGAAACCACTATTCGAATTTGACTAAAAAATGGGTTGTTACAACTCTCCCCCATAAAAATTTTCGTCCTCAAAAATCTTACAGAAAATAGGTTAGGGTACTATTTTCTCATAGCCTCTTCGGGTTCCCACGTAGCTTCTTCGACACCATGACATTGCCAAAGTATCTTCACTAAAGCTATGCTTTTGTTTCTTAACTCTTTAATCTCTCGGGCCAAAATCCTGATCGATTTTTCAATATCCGTCTTATCGGGCTGAATTTCAATCTCTCCCGGAGAAATTATGTGTGATGGGTTCGATTAGTACCGTCGTAACATGGATACATGAATACATTATGGATCTTTTCTAGTTCTGACGGTAAAGCTAGTCGATATGCCACTAGCCCTATCCTCTCAATAATCTCGTACGACCCAATAAATCGCGGACTCAATTTCCCTTTTCGACCAAAATGAAGAATCTTCTTCAACAACGATACTTTCAAAAACACTCTGTCGCCGATTTGAAATTAAATATCCTTATGTTTCAAATCCGCATACGATTTCTGTCTATCTGAAGCTACTTTTGAACTATCGCAAATTACTTTCACTTTCTCTTCAGTCTCTCTAATCAAATCAACCCCGTGAATCTTTTTCTCACTAAGCTCGGTCCAATACAACAGAGTTCGGCATTTAAGACCATATAAAGCTTCATATGGTGCCATCTTTATGCTCCATTGAAAATTATTATTATACGCAAACTCAACCAACGATAAACATTTTTCCCAGTTGCCCTCAAACTCTAAAACATAGCAGCAAAACATATCTTCGAGAATCTGAATCACTCTCTTAGATTGACCATCTATTTGTGGATGAGATGCAGTATCAAAATGAAATCGTGTACCCAAAGTCTCTTGCAATTTCTTCCAAAATCATGACATAAACCGCGGATCTCTACCCGAAATAATAGAAACTGACACCTTGTGCAATCTAAAAATTTTAGAGATGTACAATTCAGCTAATTTATCAAGTAAAAAGTCTGTATGTACCGGAATGAAACCCAAATAATATCTTTTTTTTAGAGATAGGGGTAATGTCGATATGAAATCCATCGTAACTATATCCCACTTCTATTCAGGTATCATTACTGGCTATAATAGTCCCGAAGGTACTTGATGTTCGGCTTTAACATGTTGACAAACCAAGCATCTCGACAAAAATTTTGAAATGTCTCGTTTCATGCCCGACCACTAGTATGACTCTTTCAAATCATTGTACATCTTAGTACTCCTCAGATGAACAGATAAAGAACCACTGTGTGCTTCGTGTAGAATTTTTTAAGTAAGCTCGGAATTTCTTGGCATACAAATTCTACCTCGAAACAACAAACAATCATCGGATCTGATCTGATAATTCTACCTCGAAACAACAAACAATCATCGGATCTGATCTGATACTTTGAATCAGTAGTCGAGTCGCATTGTACTCTTTTAGCTTGCAATTCATTGTCACTTTTCTGAGCTTCACAGATTTACTAGAGAAATACCGGTTTAGCTTTTAATTTAGCTAAAATCGAACCATCATCAACTAATGTCAATTGTGTATTCATCACTCTCAAAGTAAACAAATATTTTCTACTTAGAGCATCCGCGATTACATTCGCTTTCCCCGGATGATAATCAATAACTAACTCATAGTCTTTCAATAATTCGAGCCATCTTCGTTGTCAAAAATTCAAATCTTTTTGAGACATCAAATATTTGAAACTCTTGTGATCAGTAAAAATATTTCATTTTTCACCGAACAAATGATGTTGCCAAATTTTCAATGCGAATACGATAGCAGCCAAGTCTATGTCATGCGTCGGATAATTCTTTTCATGCAATTTTAACTGTCTGGAAGCATAAGCTATCACTTTGCCTTCTTGCATTAAAACACATCCCAAACCATTTAATGAAGCATCATTGAAAATCACAAACTCTTTACCCGACTCAGACTGAACTAAAACTAGTGTTTCAGTTCACAGTGCTTTCAACTGTTCAAAACTCTGTTGGCATTTTTCAGACCACTCAAACTTCACATCTTTCTATAACAATCGAGTCATCAGTGTAGCAATCATCGAGAACCCTCTTACAAAACGCCGATAGTAGCCAGTTAATCCCAGAAAACTTTTGACTTCGGATACGTTTCTTGGTGGTTTTCAGTCAACGACTGCTAAAATCTTACTCGGATCAACATGGATGCCTTCAGCTGAAACAATATGTCCCAAAAATCCAACTTTTTAAAGCCAAAACTCGCATATGCTGAATTTAGTAAACAATTGATTGTTTCTCAATGTTTGTAACACAATCCTTAAATGCTCAGCATGCTCACATTCGTCTCGGGAATAAATCAAAATATCATCAATGAATACAACTATGAATCTGTACAAATACAGTCTAAAGATTTGATTCATCAAATCCATGAATACTGCATGAGTGTTAGTTTACTCAAATGACATAACTAGAAATTCATAATATCCATACCTGGTCTGAATGCAATCTTCGGCACATCCAAATCTTTAACCCGCGACTAATAATAACCAGATATTAGATCAATCTTAGAAAATACTATTTCTCCTTTCAACTGATCGAACAAATCATCAATTCTCGGAAAAGGATACTTATACTTAATTGTAACCTTGCTTAGTTAGCGATAATCGATACACAGTCTCATTGATCCATCTTTCTTCTTTACGAATAGAACTAGTGCACCTTAGGGCGAAAAACTAGGCCGTGCAAAACCTCTATTTATTAACTCTTGCAATTGAGCTTTCAACTCTTTCAACTTTGTCAGAGCCATTCGGTACAGAGTTATTGATATTGGTGATGTTCTCGGTACTAAATCAATATCAAATTCAACCTCTCTGATCAGTTGCAACCCGGGTAATTCCTTTAAAAACACATCTGGATATTCACAAACCACGGGCACTAATTCAATCTTTGATTCAGTCACTTTTGTATCAAGTACATACGCAAGGTAAGCATTTTAACCTTTTCTCACATATTTCTGTGCTAGCAACATCGATATCACAACAAGCAGCCCACTTGAATCATCAAATTCAATACGAAGAATTTCACTATTCTGACATTTCAACTCAATAGTCTTTCGTCTACAGTTTACAACAGCATCATGCAGAGTTAACCAATCCATACCCAAAATCACATCGAGTTTATCAAATGGTAAAATCATCAAATCAATAAGAAAACAGTTACCCTATGTCATCAAAGGACAATTCTTGCAAACTTTATCAACTAGGACATACTGACCTAAGGGGTTCGATACTTTAACAACAAATTCAGTATACTTAACAGGTAAACTCTTACTAGACACTAAATTCATATAGACATCTAAATGAGTCGATCCAGGATCAATCAAAGCAATTACATCAGTGCCATAAAGAGAAAATGTATCGGTGATAACATCTGGTGTCGGTGCATCTTTGCAAGCGCGAATAGCATAAGCTCTGGCTAGAGCTCGAGCCTCGGATCCTACAGCAAAATCCCTTGTTGCACCTTTACTACTATTCACATTTCTAGTATTTCTAGGTGGTCTCGCTCTGGTAGTTGTATTACTCGGCCTTGCATTCAGAAATTTGTCTTTCTCAGGTAACTCAAAACAATCACGGATAAAATAATCTTGCGAGCCACATCTAAAACAAGCTTTATTATTTATCCAACAATCTCCAAAATGTCATCTTCCACACTGTTGACACTCAGGCTTGTTGGTTTTGACACTACCAACACTCGATACTGAAGTGGCTTGAGTTTTTGGACTAATGCGTTGTTTTCCACGATCTCTATTAGAATATCCCACTGAAGCATTCGAACGATTATAAGAATCCCTTAATTTATTTGAAGAGGAATGATAGTGTTTACTCATTGACCTCTTTCTCGAGTATTTAGCTTCAAAATTGGCTTTTCTCTTTTCTTTGCTAAGCTCCTCGTGTAACACCTCTAACTCGCATCCGTCGTCAGATTAGAGTTAAACGGTGCTACCGATCATATCCCAGTTCAAATAGATATGCATTTCATTTTACAGATCAAAGCTACAATTTATGCGTATACAAAACATATGTCACATCATTAACTTCATTAACTGAATATCAGACCTATTTTATTTTTTTATTATTTATATAAGTCATACGCATACACAAAATCATACATCAATTGAAATAAATTTCATTACTAACCCTTTTATCCATGCATACGGCATTAATGTATTTGTCTGTGTTATCATGACACAATTTAAAACATGCATTCGATTATGAGTAACCCATTTCATCATTTTTTTTTTATTTCGGCTATCACAACCCATTTATATATATATTATAACTTACAATTAAGTAACAATCTATATAGCTATGCATATGCCTTGATTTCTATTTATCAACCACGTGACCTACCTTAGTTCAATTATCATCCAAATAAACATATGGCTGAAACATACTAACAATGCACATGTATATAATGTGCAACTTACTCTAAAATAAAGATTACACTTAGCATTAAATACATACTAAAACAACTAACCAAAATGATCATGCAACATATGCAACACCTACCATCTAAAAACCAAATCAGTTAATCTAGCATACATTCATCCATCACTTTAATTATCACATTACATGTTTCCATCAAAAACTAACTAATATTCCAAGTACATATTATGCAATTTTCTATTATAGCCGAACCTTATTACCTAGAATTACATACATATACAAAGCTTCCATTATCATTTTACCAACATTCAAGCTCATTAAAAATCTTTAACCAAAGACAAGTAAAATTAAGTCTAAACATAGTAATCAAATTCACATATATACTGCATACTAGTATAAAACGCATCCAAAGCAACCAAACATACTTATGACCGATTTCTTCATACCTTATCCAAAATCATTAACCAATTTCGATATATAATCTCATAACTAAAATTATATTCATTCATGGCACATAGCATAATAACCAAAATGGGATTAAACCATAATTATACTAAAGCAGAATTCAAGCATAGATAATAAGCCATTTTTGCATGGCCCTTATACAAAACCAAAGTTTGTCATTTCAAAACATATTCCAGCCTATACATGCCATAATTCGAGTTTGATTATTTAAATACCGAAGCTGTAGATAGTGTGATAGACTTTGCTGACGATCCCAATGATATAAGCAAATAAACATCCCAATGATATAACCAATTCAATTTAAGCAAATCCAAATTTCATTATCATTATCAAACTTAACCCCAAACCTACAAATGAGATAAATAACACATTTTTATACAAAAAATTCTGCCTTGGCCGAATGCACACTTAAGCAATTTAACCTAATATCATTCAACTTTCTAAGCCAAAATGTCTTAATATAATCAAACATATACATACACATTTATATAAGCTCAAGAACCATGTTATAACATCATGTGCACATACCACTTATATGGCCGAATATACATGATCACATATATATACACAATCAAGAATCAATTCTTCATTATTCATACCATTTATTTACAAAGCCGAATACACCTACCAACTTCACATATAATCTTCATTTGTATCACACATAATTAGTAACAAATATCAATTACTTATTTAACTTATCACAAATAAATAACAAGCTAACTCATACCTGATCATTTAGCTCGTTTTACACATCCATTCATGATTTACCTTTGCCCAATGAACTAGGGGCGAGCGTTCGATCGAATCGAATGAAATTTTTTTGAGTTAATCGAGTTGATGAATCATATTTTATCATCCTAATTTGATTTGAAATTTTCTCGAATTGAGTCGAGTGAGATGGAATTTGAATCGAATTGAATCGAATATATTTATTTGAGTTAAATTTTAAAAAATAATTTTGGGTCCTTGTAACCACTGTCACCCATCATAATAAAATTTTTCCACCTTAATCAAAATTTTTATTAACTTTTATTACCTCATAATTTATTTATTAATCTTTATATAGGAGTTAGCTTCTTTGCTTGCTTAGTTGTTCCAATTATTTTTAGATTCTTGTCACTATGTATTTTGGAATTAAAAATATATTGAATGTAAAAATGTGGTTTTTGAATAAAAGTTATTTTAAAGATAAAATGTGAAATTGATACCAATATAAAATTTTAACATGAATATTTAATGGCATAATTAATAATTCAATTTTAATATAAATATTCAATATGACTAAACAATTCAATAATATAAATAATATAAAATGTGAAATTTAATTTAATAATATAAATAGTAGATATAAATAAAATTATTACTATTTATGTTTAGTGATTTTTTTTGGATAATTTTAATTTTTTATTTGAGAGTAAAGGGTGAGAAGTAAAATTTTAGGGGGAAAATAAAAAGCTTTGGAGAATAAAAGTTTGAGGGAAAGTCAATAGGGGGAGTAAAATTTTGGAGGGAAAATATTACAAAAAAATTGGGAGGGGATGGATTTGGGGTAGATGGGAGGTGGGATGGGAAGGAAGTAAAAATTTTAGGGGGAAAGTGGGAGGCAGTAAAAATTTTGGGGGAAAATAAAAATTTTTGAGGGTTTTTGGGAGTAAAAGTTTGAGAAAAAGTAAATGGGAGAGTAAAATTTTGGTGGGAAATTGATTTTGGGTAGATTGGGGAGTTGGGATGGAAGGGGAGTAAAAGTTTTGGGGTGAAAGTGGGAAGGAGTAAAAGTTTTGAGGGAAAGGTAAAAAGGTTTGGGAGTTTGGGGTAAAAATGTAAAATATTATAGTTTGATATTTGAATTATTCGAGTTATTCAAATTCGAAAACTCAACTCGATTCGAACACGAAATTCAAAAAAAAAATTCAAGTTGACTCGAATAACTCGATTCGTTTAACTCAAAATTTGAATTTTTTTTCGATTGTTTCAAGTCGAATCGAGTTTTTCTCACCGCTACGATGAACCATTCAGAATTGGATAGGACACTCGGATAATCACACATATCGTACAATGCCAACGTCCTAGACATGGTCTTACATGTAATCACATTTCGATGCCACTGTCCCAGACAGGGTCTTACTTGTACACATATATCGGATTCACATATCGATGCCATGGTCTTACTCACACACACATATCGGAATCCTATGTCATGACATATGTATCCTAGCTATACCTAAGGTTCATACGGAGCTTTCGGACGTCGTAACTCGGTCTAAACGAATACTTGAACATGGTTACCAAGCTTATACACATTCAGAAATTACATGTATAAATTCATACATTACATACTAGCATATATATATTTATCATTTAACTACAATTAGGCACGTCTATTTGCTTATAAACTTACCTCGGACGTTATAAAACGGAATAGGGCAGCTAGTCGATGACTTTCGTTTTTCCCCTATCCAAATCTGATTTCTTTGGTTCTTGATCTAAACATAACATATTTTCATTCAATTTAATCCAAAAAAACATAAATGGGCAAATTACCATTTTACCCCTAACATTTACAATTTTTACAATTTAGTCCCTATTGCACAAAACACAAAATACACCAAATTTCTCCATACCCAAGCTAGGCTGAATATTACCCATATCTATACAAGCCCATATAATTCATTTATTTCACATTTTAGTCCCTCAAATTATTATTTTTGCAATTTAGTCCTAATTACTCAAAATCATCAAAAACTCCAATACAAAACATGTTAATCTAAAACATATCTTTCATATTTCATCATCAAAAAACAAAAATCACAAGCTCTCAATAATAACACAACTCAAAATATTCATCAAAATAAAAAAATTCAAGCATGGGTTTTGTAGTACTCGAAGCAACGATCTAAAAAACGTAGAAATTATTAAAAGCCGAGTTGAACCCTTACCTTGATTGAGATTAGAACCAACCGAAACCTAGCTTTGTTTTTCTTTTTCTTTCTTGTTTAAGTTTCGGCCAAGAGAAAGATAATATGAAAGCTTATTATAATTTAGTATATTATAACATATAATGACATTTTATTTAATTACTTATTTATTAAATTATAAAACCATTATACTATGGACATTACCATCCACTTTACTTATTAATGGTCTAATTGCAACATAAAGGCTTCCATTTAAAAAGCCAAGTACAATTCAGCCCATTCTAGAAATAACCACCTAATTTTTATTTTACGCGATTAAGTCCTTTTATTTAATCGAACACTCAAATGACAAAATTAAATCACAAAAATTTCATAAATATAAATTCACACAAAATAAACACAGAAAATAATTTTAAAATATTTTTCTGACTCGGATTCATTGTAACATCCTGAAATAGGGCCTAGTTGGAATAGTGGTTTCAGGACCACAAATCTGACATCAAAATATTTATTTTATGATTATTATGAGGTCTAGAATATGATAATATGCATGTGATAAATTTTGATGAAGGAATTCTATGAGTAAGTTGTCTAATTGGAAAATAAGGACCAAATTGAATAAATTTCAAAATTGGATTCTAGAAGCAATTTGTATGAAATTGATTTAGATTATAAATTAGAAGGTTTTGAAGAGAAATTTTCCCAATTTCTTTGTTTTTGGACAAAAATGGGCTTGTATGGATGAAATCTTAAAGAAAGGGCTTAAGGGCATTTTGGTCATTTGGTAATTTAATGAAATAAAATGGGAAAAAGAAGTAAAAAATCAGCCATTCTTCTTCCTTGTCCAGTCGAAACTCTCAAGTCTCCATAGCTAGGGTTTTCAACATTTTCAAGCTCAATAGTAAGTGCTCATATGCCCCGTTTTTAATGTTCTTCGTGTTTTTAAAATCCTGGTAGCTTACTCTCTCTATTTATACCTATATTCCATGCTAGGGTTCATGTTTAGAGATTTACCCATGCATGAGTTACTTTTATTTTGATGGTTTATGGAGAAATATGGAAGTTGGATGTGTTAAACATATTTTCCTAGGTGATTTTCATGAAAAACCCCTAAAATGACCTTTTTGCAAAATGTGTAAAATGTGAGGCAGAAATGTAATAATGGAAAAATGTGAGCTGCCATAAGAGGAAAGAACATTCGGCTAGGCTTGGGTAATGTAGAAATTTCATGCATTTCATTATATAAGCCTAGGGACTAAATCGTAAAAATGTGAAAGGTTAGGGGAAAAATGGTCATTTGGATCGGGGGTGAAATTTAGACTTGAAAAGTATAATGTGAGTTGTTAATGATTTATTTTTATTGTTACAGACCCTGAGGAACAAATTCTAGAGGTCGATCGAGGAAAACGAAAGGTTTCGGAATAACCGAAACACGATACCAAGACGAGTACCAGGTAAGTTCGGACAACTTAAAGTAAACTCATAATATGCCTAATTGCATGATTTATGAATGTATGATAATTTCATTTGACGATGGCATGAAAATACATGAAATGTATCTTTAATAATGACATGTTAATAAATGTCTCGGTTGAGGTTAAAAAGGAAGTTCGACGGATAAACCATGATTTACATGTTACTTGAGATCCTGCATGTGTTGCAGAAGGATTTAGCCCGGACGGGTAATCCGCTAATCTCAAATATAAAAAGGATTTAGCCCGGACAGGTGTTCCTTGAGTGATCAAGCCTCCTGAAGAATATGTGTGCATTGTAGATTTAGCCCGGATGGGTAATCCGATTAGGGTCTGAATTTAGCCTGGACTGGTAATTCAGATCCGAGCTCATTAAGGGTGTTTGTCGCTATAAGGGATTTAGCCTGGACTGGTAATCCTAACATCACCTTATGACCTGGACTGATAATCCTGCCATAAAATGTGAGGTTCGTGGGAGTGCATACCTGAAATGATCATTCTTATGAATTGACGGTAAATGGATAATCCATCGGGATTTCCTAGAAAATCAACGGGATTAATATGATGTATATAAATGAAATGATGAATGATGAGTTCATCTAAGACAAATTACATGGTGCGTTATTATTGTGGCTAACTTGTTGATTGATTGCATGTGATAGGGAAACCATTTCATTCTTGTTGGTTTAATTACTTAATATTGTTGTATGCTAATTACTCTGTAAGTTTACTTTCTAATTATTCGGGCTTACTAAGCATGTAAATGCTTACCCCTCTTTTTTCCTTGTCTTACAGAGCTCAAGGACTCGTAAAGATTGGAAGACGGTTGGAGAGTCGACACACTATCAACTAGTCCAGCTTTGGTATGAAGACACTTTTATTTGGTTCAATGGCATGTATAGGGCTTTTGGTTTATTTTGTTATATGTGTCATTTGATTCGCCAAAATGAAGGCATGTAAAGATATACCTATCTTTTTGTATATGGGCATGGGAATTGGCTCATTTTGAAGTAGGCTATGACCTACAAATTTATGCATGCTTATGTTTGTATGGGATGGCTTGACCATAATTGGCAATGAGTTATAATAATGAGCCAATTTTAAAAGTGTTAACGAGACATGGAAATCCTTAAAACTAAGGAAATAACCTAGCATGTGTTAAGCCGATGATACGAGGTTTACATGCAATGAGGTTTATTAAGGTTATTTGTAAGTGTACAATCATGTCTTGCTTTGTATTTTCATAACCTTTAAGTATAAGTGATGTAGAGGGTGACCAAAGGCTTGAAAAATTGCCTAATAAGGTCCACACGGGTAGACATACGGGCGTGTGTTTAGGCCGTGTGTGACACACGGATCTCCCCTATAGGCGTGTGGTGTGGCCGTGTATCCCTTGCACCTAAATTTTAAGTCAAAATGCATGGTAGTAAACACACGGGTGAAGGACACGGGCGTGTCCCATATCACACGGGCGTGTGTCTTGGCCGTGTGCCCCTAAATGCATACTGACGTCATAAATAGAATGCTCAAGTTTTTGGACACGGGCGGCCACACTAGCGTGTCTAGGTCCTGTGAAGGACATGGGCCAGGGACACGGGCGTGTGCTCGGCCATGTGAAAACCCCTGTAGGTTCGAAATGAAAAATAATTTTCATAAATTCAACACGGGTAGGGGACATGGGTGTGTCCCAAAGCACATGGGCGTGTGCATTGCCTCCACATGGGCGTGTGAGGCTTTACCTAGGAAAATTTTTATGAACTTTCGTAAGTTCTCAATTTAGTCTTGGATCATTCTCTATGTACGTTTAGGGCCTCGTAGGCCCATAATAGGGACATTATGATGAAATTTGATCTATTTTATATTGGACTGAAACTTTATAACCCGTATTTCCTGAAAATGTTCAAGTTCATGTCTGGTGACACCTCGTATTCGGTCTCGATCTCGGGTATGGGTAAGGGGTGTTACATTCGTGGTCCCGAACCACCGTTCCGATTAGGGTCTAAATCAGGCTGTTACACCTCGACTTTGCAAGCTCTATCGACCAAAACAAAAAATTCTTTCAGTTCAAGAATCCTAACTAGAAGTTTAATATCTTCATTCAACCCGTCTTCAAATTGCTTACACATAATTTATTCAGTGGAGACGCATTCTCGAGCATATTTACTCAGTCTCATGAATTCTCTTTCGTATTCGGTTATGGTCATACGACCCTATTTCAATTCTAGAAATTCTTGGCGCTTCTGATCAAGAAACCATTGACTTATATATTTCTTTCTGAACTCTGTCTGAAAGAATTCCCACGTGATTCGTTCTCTCGACACCATAGATATTAAAGTGTTCCACCACTAGTATGCAGTATCTCTCAGAAGTGCTACAACACATTTAACACATTCCGCTGGTGTACAAGACAGTTTATGAAATACCCGGATCGTATTCTCAAGCCAAAACTCGACCCTCTTAGGATTATCATCAAATGTAGCTCTAAACTCTTCAGCCCCGTACTTTCGAATTTTATCAACAGGTGGCTTACTCATACGTAAAGGTTCCAAACCTTGAGGAGCTACAAGGACCTGTTGGGGAATAGATGGGGGTAGAGGTTGCTAAGCAGCCGCATTCGTTCAGACAAACTCAGAGAACCACTCGTTCATCATTTGGAAGAAGGCTTCCTTGGCCTCTCCTCCACGACCCTTAAATACGGGTCTCTATTCAGACGACGCTGCTCCATGTACTAGGGCTGGCACATGACTTTTTACATTATCAGAAACTGCTCAATTGAGATCCATTTCTATACGAAAACATGATCTAAAACTATTAGAAGATATCACACTATCACAGGTTAAATATGTCATGTATAGCTAGACTCACACACGCTATTTTAGTCCTAGAATCGACTAAACTGTAGCTTTGATACCAATAAATGAAACAACCCTAAACCATATCCGTCGCTGGAATAGGGTTATGAAGCATTACCGGACTTATTTCTTAAACAATCATACATTTCACATTCATTTCTCAAATCCAAAAAAATTCATTCAAATACAGTCATATAGTCCCTAACACAAGCCCTCGGGGGTTAAAACAAGCATTACAAGTGGTTCAGGACTAAATCGAATACTAAATAAATTTTTAGAAAAACATAGAAATTTTCGAAGTGCAGTGGACACACCCCTATGTGGACATCCCGTGTGTCTCACATGACCAAGAGACACGTCTATGTCACAGGCTGTATGAACATTCAAAATGGGATCACATGGCTGTGTCCTAGCCCGTGCCCAACCCCGTGTAACTCTCTGACTTGGGTCACACGGCCAACCACACGCCCGTGTGACTAGCCCGTGTACCCTTCGAAATGGCCTCACACGCCCATGTGTCAGGCCGTGTGCTAGGCCGTGTGAAACTACTAACTTGGTTTCTAAATAAGTACCAGGGGACACACGGCTGTGTCATCTAGCCATGTGTCACACACGACTGAGACACACGCCCGTGTCTCTGCCTGTGTGGACAAAAATAGGCTATTTTCCAAGCCATTTTTCTCACCTAAAATTGCATCAACCTAAATACATCCAATAGCATATGATCCTAACATCAATAAGCATTCAAACCAACCATAAACAAGTCCAAATCATGCTATACCAATACCAACAATAAATAATGTTCATAAATATCACAATTTAGGCTTCAAAATCATACCAGTCTCACACCCAAAAATCACCTAAATGGTCAATTTCATATATGAATTATTTTCCTAACACATAACATACTAATACATTCTCAAATTCAACTGTTTGCTACCTTAAATACCAATTCACAACAAGGCATTTATATAGAAATTATAAATCAAATATCAAAGGGCCATTTACACATATTTACATAACCAAGTGTACCAAAATAAGCCAAATCATATGGCTAAACACATAACTAAAACATTATGAGATATATATAGGCTACATTAGCTAAAACACATATACATGTATATAACCTAAATACACAGTTCAAAAGTACCAAAACAAAGGCTGGATGCTGTGATGAGATCTCCAACAACTTTTAATCCAAGTAAGCTTCAAAATCACTATAAAGCACAGAAAAGTAAACAGAGGAAGCCATTAAGCTTAGTAAGCTCGTATGGCTAAAGCACAACTTACCATTTAATCATAATTTAAGGAAATAAACATAGCATGATGCAATTTAATTTGAATCCCAAAAGCCTAACACATATTCAATCAAAAGGTTAGACATGAACTCATAATTCTTATAGATTCAATGTTTATACAATTCATGAACATAATTGTACCGATACATATCAATCTCTTACTTTTTCATATCATAAATATACCCGTTGAACCATTTGAATTAATATCGGATACTCAGGAATCTTGCACACTAAGTGCCAATACATGGTCAAAACCATCTCAATCTCATTATCATATAAATGATCAATCTAGAGCTATCATTGGGTCTGCTCACACAAGCTAACGGTCAAGACGTAGCTACACGGTGCTGCTCACACATGTTGACGAGTAACCGCAACAGACTTTGGAAAACTTAGCCACCGGTAGAACGTACGGACCAACACCCAAAGCACGACAACCCTTAATGACATGTCATTTGTATCCCATCTATTCCTAAGGTTCAATCGAGATCTCATATATTGCCAAATCTTCATCGAGTATATCCGTGAAGTTATATTCATCAATAAAGCATTTAAAACACAAATAATTTAATACTTATTAACATACGAACTTACCTCAATCACAAAAATGACGAAATAGATCGACTATTCCAAAAGTTTATCCTTTTGTCATTCTAGATCCGTACGAGGTTTAACTTGATCTAAATAAACCGAATTCAATTAATTTAGTATTTATTCTATTCAATTCAACCCAAAATTCATATTATGGTAAAATTACTATTTTGCCCCCAGACATTTAACTATTTTACAATTTAGTCCCTAACTCTTAAAAATGCAAATTCATGCAATTCGATTCCAACCCATTATAGCCGAATATTATATAGACTCATAGTAGCCCATATTTTTCATTATTTCACAATTTACCACATAATTTTCATTTTTCTCAATTTAACTCCCCAATTTGCAATTTCATTCAAAATCACTTAACAAATGTTGTTTATCTAACAACAACTATCCATTTTCTATCAACAAACATCAAACATCAAAACATATATACATTCATCAATGGTAAAACCCTATACTTTTAATTTTTTTGCAAATTAGTTCCTAGGCTAGCTAGTTTAAGCTACAACGACTCCAAAAAAATAGAAATCATTAAAAACTGAGCAAAAATGCACTTACATGCACTAGGAGATGTTGGCCGAATGTTTAAACTTCTTCCATGGCTTTTTCTTCTTCAATTTTTGGCATAAAGTGCTTTGCCTTTTGTTTTCTATATTTTAATATCTTTTAATTATCAAATTACATCATTAACCTTATTAATTAACCTTTATAATATCATTTTAATGGCCATAAAAGTCAACTAACAGTTTATATGGTCTAATTGGAATAAGACCTTTAACTACTAGAACTCCAGTTTTGCACTTTATGGGATTTAGTCTTTTTTATCGAATTAAGCATGCAAACGTCGAAATTTCTTAACGATATTTTTATACGACACTACTAACATGTTGTAAACAGTAAAATAATAATAAAATAATTATTTCAACTTTTGATTTGTGGTCCCGAAATCACTGTTCTGATTTGACTAAAAAACGGGTTGTTTCACACGGTAACCATTACATATTCCTTTATGAAAAGTCAATCACTATTAAATTGTGATCAAGTTATCCATCACAAAGACGAATGACCTGTGGCCACGTCTACTTTTCATCAACCATGTAATGCCAATGAGAGGATATCATTTACCCATGTTTTGGGCTATAAATTCCACCATTATGAATGATGTTACATACTATAGAAGTCATCCACCCAACGCATCAGCTTTTGATTCCTTTTCTATTTGAACTTAAGCTTTCGCTTACATCAAAGTGTATGAGTCACACATACATAGGCTGCCATGCATTCAGGATTTAGGTATGTCACACTATGAATGTCATAAGTGAATAAATCAATAAACATATTCAGGATATATTCTGCTTGGGTCTTGTCTAATGTATTCAAATCTATATCACTATCTTCTAGGAGTCATTCGCTCTTATATCCAAGACAAGGCATCTCCCCAGTTTGACTTGATCAATGACATATTATTCTTTCAATCGATTTGCTTATTTCTAATTACACTAAGGACATATTTGGATTTGTCTACTAATACAAGTTGTATTTCTGTACTACAACCTGACTACGTAATATCGCTTAGTATTATTTAAACATTTAGATAAGTAATGAACAACATTTTCTTTTCTTGCAAAAACCATGTAAGGACAATAATACAAAGTATATTAATTTAATTAATGAATGTAACATCTCGAAATAGGGCCTAGTCAGAATAGTGGTTTTGGGACCACAAATGCAACTTAAAAATATGTATTTTATGATTATTATGAGACCTATAATATGAGATTATACATGTGTTAAAGTTTCATGAAGAAATTCTTTAAGTAAGGTGTCTAATTGGAAATCAGGGACTAAATTGAATAAATTGTAAACTTGGATTCTAGAAGCAATTTGTATGAAATTGCTTTAGATTATAAATTAGAAGGTCTTAAAGATTAATTTCCCCAATTTCTAAGTTTTTGGACAAAAATGGGCTTGCATGGATGAAATTTCAAAGAAAGGACTTAAGGGCATTTTGGCCATTTGGCATTTTAATGAAATAAAATGGGAAAAATAAGCCAAAATCAGCCATTCTTCTTCCTTATACTAGCCGAAATTCTGAAGTCCTCCATAGCTAGGGTTTTCAACATTTTCAAGCTCAATAGTAAGTGCTCCCAAGCTCCGTTTTTAATGTTCTTTGTATTTTTGAAATCCTGGTAGCTTGATCTTTCCATTTCTACCCATATTTCATGCTAGGGTTCATGTTTAAAAATTTAACCATGCATGAGTTGCTTTTATTTTGGTGGATTATGGAGGGATATGAAAGTTGAAGGTGTGTTAAACATCTTTTCTTAGGTGATTTTCATGAAAAACCCCTAAAGGGACCTTTTTGCAAAAGTTGTTAAATATGTGGTAGAAATGTGAAAATAATGGAAAATGTGGGCTGCCATATAAGGGAAAAGTGTTCGGATAGGCTTGGGTAAGATAGAAATTGCATGTGTTTCATTATACGAGCCTAGGGACTAAATCGTAAAAATGTCAAAGGTTAGGGGCAAAACAGTCATTTGGACTGAGGGTAGAAATTAAACTTGAAAAGTGCATTGTAGTGAATTAATGATATAATTTTGTTGTTATAGACCCCGAGGAACAAATTTTGGAGGTCGATCGAGGTAAACGCAAGGTTTCGGAATAACCGAAACACAGCTCCGAAACGAATACCAGGTAAGTTTGGATAACTCGAAGTAAACCTATAATATGCATAATTGTATGTTTTGTGAATGCATGATAATTGCATTGTTGATGGCATGAAAATGCATGAATTGCACCTTTAATAATGAATTGTCGGATAATGTCTCGGTTGAGGTTGGAAAGGGAATTCGTTGGATAAACCATGATTTACATGAGGCTTGAGATACTACATGTGTTACAGAAAAGGATTTAGCCCGGACTGGTAATTCGAAGATCTCAAGTATAAAAAGGATTTAGCCTGGACTGGTGTTCCTTGAGTGATTGAGCCTCCCGAAAAATATGTGTGCATTGTGGATATAGCCTGGACGGGTAATCTGATTAGGGTCTGAATCTAGCCTGGACTAGTAATTCAGATCCGATCTCATTAAGGGTGTTTGTCGCGTAAGGGATTTAACCTAGACTGGTAATCCCGACATCACCTTATGAGTTTATATTGCAGGGGATTTAGCCTGGATTGTTAATCTCGCCGTAAGATGTGAGGTTCGCGGGAGTGCATACTTAAAATGATCATTCATATGAATTGACGGTGACTGGATAATCCATCGAGATTTCATAGAAACTCAACGGGACTATCACAAGGTATATGTACAATTGACATGTAAAATGATGAGCTCATCTAAGATAAAAATGTTCATGGTATTTGTTATGTGACTAACTCCTTGATTGAGTGCATGTGATAGGGAAACTATTTTCATGTTCGTTGGTTTCATTATCTATTATGGATGTATGCTAAACAATCGGTAAGTTTATTTTTCAGTTATTCGGGCTTACTAAGTATGTAAATGCTTACCCCTCTCTTTTCCCTGCTTTTCAGATCTCAATGACTCGTAAGCATTGGAAGACAATTGGAGAGTCAACACACTATCAACCAGACAAGCTTTGGTATAAAGACATTTCTATTTTGTCCAATGGCATGTATAGGATTTTTGAGTATTTTGTTATATATGTCATTTGATTTGCCTAGTGAAGGCATGTAAAAATATGTTTATCTTTTTTTGTATATGGCCATGGGAATTGGCTCATTTTGAAGTAGGCTATGCCCTACAAATCTATGCATGTTTATATTCATATGTGATGGCTTAGTTATAATTGGTAATGAGTTATAATAACGAGCCAATCTTAATATGTCAAGTAGACATATAAATCATTAAATGCAAGACAAGAATTAACTTAGCAAGTATGAAACTAATGACATGAGGTTCACATGCAATGAGGTTAATCAAAGTTTCATATTTACAAATGGATAATTTGGCCCAAATATGCACTATAGTAATCTATACGTTTAATTGGCTAGTAGATGGTGACTTAAGGCTTGGAAAATAGCATAACAAGGTCCACATGGGTAGACAAACGGGCGTGTGTCTAGGCCGTGTGTGACACACGGGCTACTCCCATGGGTGTGTGCTATGACCGTGTGTCCCCTGCACCTGAAATTTTAAGTCAGCGTAGAGCATGGGCTAAGCACACGGGTGTGTGCCTTGGCTGTGTTTATTTAACAGAATGATGAGGTTGAAGTCAGTATAGCACACGGGCTAAGCCCCCGGGTGTGTGCCTTGGCCGTTGCGTACTGGAAAAAGAACACGGGCGTGTTCTAAGCCCCGCGGGTGTGTTACACTTCAACTAAAATAAAATTTCCTAAAGTGCCCCAAGTCTATCGAACAATTTTGATTTTGTTCCGTACTAACCCTAGGAGTGTTTTTAGGCCTCGGAGGCCTGTATAAGAGACAAAGTGTACACGTTTGAAAAGTGTTAAATCACGAGCGAAATTCAGTAACCCGATTGAGTAAGTTTGTAAAGGTGATTTACCAGTAATGCCTCAAACCCTATCTCAGCGTCGGATACGGGCGAGGGGTGTTACATTTAGTGGTATCAGAGCTATTGTTTAGTTGATTCTAAGACTACCGTAGAGGATGTTAAAGTTCGCTATACATGCCATATTTCAAATCTTGATAGTGTGACATCTCTTAAATTGTTTAAATTGTTTTGAATATAGTAAATGTCTTCCAATCGAGCACAAGATGAGTCCGAGAGAGTCAAGAGCCTTGCTCCAACTTAGATACAATGAGTTGTATCTAGTAGTAGTAGGATACTTATGTCTGAAGGCCGGAAAGAGGCCCGAGCCACCATCTTTGATATGATGGATGAATGGTTTAGGGATTATCTAAGGAATCGCCCCAACATACCACGACTGCCCCCACCTCCTAACCAACCTGATGAGGATGTGCCACGAGGTATGGCACCAGTAAGAATCGGTAAGGCCCCTATAGACAAGCTTAGAAAGTATGGGGCTGAGGAATTCAGAGCAAAAGTCGATGATGACGCTGAAAGAGCCGAGTTTTGGCTCCAAAATACTATACGGGTGTTAGATGAATTGTCATGCACACCCGAGGAGTGTTTGAAGTGTGCCGTATCCCTCTTGAAGGATACTGCATACCACTGGTGGAAGACCGTATCCTCGGTAGTGTTGAAAGAAAATATTACTTGGAATTTCTTCCAAACAGAGTTTAGGAAGAAATTTATTAGCCAACGGTTTTTAGACTCAAAGCAAAAAGAAATCCTGGAACTCAAACAACGGAACAAGACTGTAACGAAATATGAGAAAGAGTTCGTACGGCTAAGTCAGTACGCAACTGAATGGGTCCAAACTGAATCAAAAATATGTAAACGCTTCGAGGAGGGTCTGAATGAGGACATCAAATTGTTGATCGAAATTCTTGAAATACGGGAGTTCGCTGCATTGTTTGATCGGGCCAAGAAAGTCGATGAGCTTAATAACGAAAGAAAGTAAGCAAAGAGAGAGGCTCGAATTGCAAGCAAAAGGACCAGCGGTAAAACACTCTCATTCTCCACGAAAAAAGCTAGGAGCCAGCATGAACGCTCCACTTCATCAGTATGATATTCGGGTAGAGTGAAGGGTCCTAGACGAAGAAGTCAAAGTCTTCCTCCCCGATGGTGACTAGTGTGGGGAGTGTAGATGATCAAAAGCTGAAGTGTAAGAGCTGCAACAGATTTCACTTTGGAGAGTGCCGAGTACAAAGTGGTGCATGTTTCAGATGTGGCTCTCTTGACCACTTTCTCAGGGATTGCCCAGAGCAATTTGAAAAAGAAGTGGAAGTAACTCCAAAGCCGAGTGCTCCTATGGCACGAGGTAGACCTTCAAGATACCATGGAAGTGCTAGTGGCAGTCGGGTCGCAGCTAAAGATACTACAAGACTAGAGGCTAGAACCCTGGCAAGAACATATACAATACGAGCTCGAGAGGAAGCCTTTGCTCTTGATGTTATCACGGGTATTTTTTCCCTTTTTAATACGAGTATTATTGCTTTAATTGACCCGGGGTCGACGCATTCTTACGTTTACATGAGATTGGTGTCTAGTATGAATATACCCGTTGAACCTACGGAATTTGTTATTAAAGTGTCGAACCCATTAGGAAAATCGGTTCTAGTTGATAAAGTTTGTAAGAATTGTCCTTTGATGATTCAAGGTCATTGTTTTCCGGCTAACCTTATGTTACTACCATTTGATGAATTTGATGTAATACTTGGTATGGATTGGTTAGCCCTTCATTATGTAACTGTGAATTGTGGTAGTAAGTATATTAAGTTAAAATGTTTGGATGGTAAGACTTTATGGGTCGAATCAAGAGAATTGGGTTCGCCGCCAAATGTAATCACGACAATGGTTGCCCAGAGGTACATGAGGAAAGGGTATGAAGCTTATCTTGCATTTGTACTGAACACTAAGAAAACAAAGTTGAAGATCGAGTTTGTGCCGATAGTATGTGAGTATTCAGATGTATTCCTAGAGGAATTACCAGGATTACCTCCTGAGAGAGAAATTGAGTTTGGTATTGAATTGGTGCCAATGACAACTCCTATTTCTATAGCTTCGTATAGAATGGCACCAACCGAGTTAAAAGAGTTAAAGGCACAGTTGTAAGAGTTGACGGGTAAAGGATTCGGAAGGCCAAGTTTTTCACCTTGGGGTACCCCCGTGTTGTTTGTAAAGAAGAAAGATGGTTCAATGAGATTATGTATTGATTATCGGCAACTGAATAAGGTAACCATAAAAAATAAGTATCCTTTACCAAGGATTGATGATTTATTCAATCAATTGAGAGGAACCACTGTGTTCTCTAAGATAGACTTGAGGTCTGGCTACTATCAGTTGTGTGTCAATGAATTAGATGTGCCAAAGACAGCTTTCAGGAGGAGGTATGGTCATTACGAATTCCTTGTTATGCCGTTTGGGCTGATGAATGCACCGGTCGTATTTATGGATCTAATGAATAGGATCTTTCGGCCATATTTGGATAAGTTTCTTGTTGTGTTCATTGACAACATCTTGATTTATTCCAAAAATGAGGCAGAACATGTGAGGCACCTGAGAATTGTATTGCAGACTTTGTGAGAAAAACAACTATATGCTAAGTTTAGAAAGAGTGAATTTTGGCTCCAAGAAGTTGGATTTTTGGGTCATATTGTTTCGGGTGAAGGCATCCGAGTTGATCCAATTAAAATCTCTGCTATTGTTGAGTGGAAATCACCTAAAAATGTAACCGAGATTGGAAGTTTTTTGGGCTTAGCCAATTACTATCGAAGGTTTGTAAAAGGATTTTCTATGATAGCAACTCCGATCACGAGGTTGCTACAGAAGGATGTTAAGTTTGAATGGACGGAAAAGTGTTAGCAAAGTTTTGAGAAATTAAAGACATTGCTGACTGAAGCTCCTGTTTTAGTGCTACCTGAACTGGGAAAGGAATTTGTGGTCTACAGTGATGCATCCTTAAATGGATTGGGCTGTGTGCTTATGCAAGATGGCAAGGTAATAGCCTATGCTTCACGGAAATTAAAGCCTCACGAGAAGAATTATCTGACCCATGACCTAGAGCTTGCTGTGATTGTTTGAGACAAAGAGTCTGAAGTACTTGATGACTCAAAAAGAATTAAATTTGAGACAAAGGAGATGGTTAGAATTAATTAAGGATTATGATCTGATCATTGACTACCATCCGGGAAAGGTGAATGTGGTCGTCGACGCTCTGAGCAAAAAATCCTTATTTGCTTTGAAAGCTATGGATACTCGTTTGAAAATTGCTTAATGACAGTTCGGTCTTGGCAGAGCTAGAGGCTAGGCCAACATTTCTGCAGGAAATTCATGATGCTCAGTTTAATGATGGTGACTTGTAAGCAAAAAGGGCTCAATGTGAGTCAGAGACTGAATCAGATTTTTGGATTAGTCCTGATGGGCGTTTGATGTTCAGAGAGAGAGTATGCGTACCTAAAGACGATAAACTTATCCAGAAAATATTGCAAGAAGCACATAGTAGCCGTTTGTCTATTCATCCGGAAAGTACCAAAATGTACAACGATTTGAAGAAAATGTATTAGTGGAACGGTATGAAAAGAGATATTTCATAGTTTGTGTCAAGATGCATGGTATGTCAGCAAGTTAAAGCTGAACATCAAGTGCCTACAGGTTTGTTACAACCTGTGATGGTTCCTGAATGGAAGTGGGACAGAGTTACCATGGACTTCGTGACAGGATTGCCTTTGACTTCGAAAAAGAAAAATGTCATATGAGTCGTAGTGGATAAGTTGACCAAGTCAGCTCATTTTATTCCGGTAAGGATAGATTATTCCCTTGATAGACTGGCAGACTTATACGTTTCTAAGATAGTAAGATTGCACGGAGTACCATTATCGATTATTTCAGACATAGACCCAAGGTTCACTTCGAGATTCTGGAAAAAGCTACAGGAAGCTTTGGGGACGAAGTTGAGTTTTAGTACAGCTTTTCACCCTCAGACCGATGGTCAGTCTGAGCGGACGATTTAGATTCTTGAAGTTATGTTGTGATGTTGCATCCTCGAATTTTAGGGTAGCTGGGAAAAATATTTGCCATTGGTGGAATTTGCCTACAACAATAGTTTCCAAACAAGTTTGAAAATGGCACCTTATGAGGCCTTGTATGGCAGGAAGTGCCGAACTCCATTATACTGGACAGAACTTAAGGAAAATCAGATTCATGGAATGGATCGATTAGAAAAATCAGAGAAAAGGTTAAGGAAATACGAGGATCGCTTTAAGCGCGTGGATAGGAAAAAGTCTTGTGCTGATCTGAAAAGAAAAGAGATTGAATTCCAAGTTGGAGACAGAGTATTCTTGAAGGTGTCTCCATGGAAAAAGGTGTTGAGATTTGGTCAGAAAGGTAAACTAAGTCCGCGATTTATCGGACCTTACAAGATCACTAAAAGGATTGGACCATTAGCATATCGCTTGGCATTGCCACTGGAATCGGAAAAGATTCATCACGTGTTCCATGTATCCATGTTAAGACGATATCGATCAGACCCCTCTCATTTGATTTCACTAGAGGAGATTGAGATTAGACTAGACATGACTTACGGAGAGGAACTAGTCAAGATTTTGGCTCGAGAGCTTAAACAATTGAGAAATAAAAGTGTGACTTTAGTGAAGGTTCTATGGCACCGACATGGTGTGGAAGAAGCTACATGGGAGCCAGAAGAAACCATGAGAAACCAATACCCGAACCTGTTTACTGGTAAGACTTTCGGGGACGAAAGTCCCTAAGGGGGGAGAAATGTAACATCCCAAAATAGGCCCTAGTTAGAATAGTGGTTTCGAGACCACAAATCCGACATCAAAATATTTATTTTATGATTATTATGTGACCTAGAATATGAGATTATGCATGTGTTAAAGTTTCATGAAGAAATTCTTTAAGTAAGGTGTCCAATTAGAAATTAGGGACTAAATTGAATAAATTGTAAAACTTGGATTCTAGAAGCAATTTGTATGAAATTGCTTTATATTATAAATTAGAAAGTCACAAAGAGAAATTTTCCCAATTTCTAAGTTTTTGGACAAAAATGGGCTTCCATGGATGAAATTTCAAAGAAAGGACTTAAGGGCTTTTTGGTCATTTGGCATTTTAATGAAATAAAATGGGAAAAATAAGCCAAAATCAGCATTCTTCTTCCTTGTACCAGCCAAAATTCTCAATTCCTCCATAGCTAGGGTTTTCAACATTTTCAAGCTCAATAGTAAGTGCTCCCAATCCCCGTTTTTAATGTTCTTTGTATTTTTGAAATCCCGGTAGCTTCATCTTTCCATTTCTACCCACATTTCATGCTAGGGTTCATGTTTAAAAATTTACCCATGTATGAGTTGCTTGTATTTTGGTGGAATATGTAGGGGTATGAAAGTTGAAGGTGTGTTACACATCTTTTCTTAGGTAATTTTCATGAAAAACCCCTAAAGGGACCTTTTTGCTAAAGTTGTTAAATATGTGGTAAAAATGTGAAAATAATGGAAAATGTGGGCTGTCATATGAGGGAAAAGTGTTCGGATAGGCTTGGGTAAGATATAAATTTCATGTGTTTCATTATACGAGCCTAGGGACAAAACCGTGAAAATGTCAAAGGTTAGGGGCAAAACGATCATTTGGACCGAGGGTAGAAATTAAACTTGAAAAGTTTATTGTAGTGAATTAATGATATAATTTTGTTCTTATATACCCCAAGGAATAAATTTCGGAGGTCGATTGAGGTAAACGCAAGGTTTCGGAATAACCGAAACACAGCTCCGAAACGAATACCAAGTAAGTTCGGATAACTCGAAGTAAACCTATAACATGCATAATTGTATGTTTTGTAAGTGCATGATAATTGCATTGTTGATGGCATGAAAATGCAAGAATTTCACCTTTAATAATGAATTGTCGGATAATGTCTCGGTTGAGGTTGGAAAGGGAATTTGATGGATACACCATGATTTACATGAGACTTGAGATCCTGCATGTGTTGCAGAAAAGGATTTAGCCTGGACTGGTAATTCGAAGATCTCAAGTATAAAAAGGATCTAGCCTCGACTAGTGTTCCTTGAGTGATTGAGCCTCCCGAAAAATATGTGTGCATTGTGGATTTAGCCCAGATGGGTAATCTGATTAGGGTCTGAATCTAGCCTGGACTGGTAATTCAGATCCGATCTCATTAAGGGTGTTTGTCGCGTAAGAGATTTAACCTAGACTGGTAATCCCGACATCACCTTATGAGTTTATATTGCGGGGGATTTAGCTTGGACTGGTAATCCCGCCGTAAGATGTGAGGTTCGCAACAGTGCTTACTCAAAATGATCATTCATATGAATTGACAATGACTGGATAATCCATCGAGATTTCCTAGAGACTCAACTGGACTATCACAAGGTATATGTACAAATGACATGTAAAATGATGAGCTCATCTAAGATAAAAATGTTCATGGTACTTGTTATGCGACTAACTCATTGATTGAGTGCATGTGATAGGGAAACCATTTTCATGTTCATTGGTTTCATTATCTATTATGGATGTATGCTAAACAATCGATAAGTTTATTTTCTAGTTATTCAGGCTTATGAAGCATGTAAATGCTTACCCCTCGCTTTTCCCTGCTTTTCAGAGCTCAAGGACTCATAAGGATTGGAAGACAATTGAAGAGTCAACACACTATCAACTAGACAAGCTTTGGTATAAAGACATTTCTATTGTGTACAATGGCATGTATAGGATTTTTGAGTATTTTGTTATATATGTCATTTGATTTTCCTAGTGAAGGCATGTAAAAATATGTTTATCTTTTTTTTGTATATGGCCATGGGAATTGGCTCATTTTGAAGTAGGCTATGCCCTACAAATCTATGCATGTTTATATTCATATGTGATGGCTTAGTTATAATTGGTAATGAGTTATAATAACGAGCCAATCTTAATATGTCAAGTAGACATATAAATCATTAAATGCAAGATAAGAATTAACTTAGCTTGTATGAAACCAATGACATGAGGTTCACATGCAATGAGGTTAATCAAAATTTCATATTTATAAATGCATAATTTGTCCCAAATATGCACTATAGTAATCTATAAGTGTAATTGGCTAGTAGAGGGTGACTTAAGGCTTGGAAAATAGTATAACAAGGTCCACATTGGTAGACACACGGGCGTGTGTCTAGGCCGTGTGTGACACACGGGCTACTCCCATGGGTGTACGCTATGACCTTGTGTCCCCTGCACCTGAAATTTTAAGTCAGCATAGAGCACGGGCTAAGCACACGGGCATGTGCCTTGGCCGTGTTTATTTATTAGAATTGTGAGGTTGAAGTCAGTGTAGCACACGGGCTAAGCCCCCAGGTGTGTGCCTTGGCCGTGTTGCATACTGGAAAAAGGACACGGGCGTGTTCTAAGCCCCACGGGTGTGTTACACTTCAACTAAGGGAAAATTTCCTAAAGTGCCCCAAGTCTATCGAACAATTTCGGTTTTCTTCCGTACTACCCCTAGTAGTGTTTTTAGGCCTCGGAGGCCTGTATAAGAGACAAAGTGTACACGTTTGAAAAGTGTTAAATCACAAGCAAAATTTAGTAACCCGATTGAGTAAGTTTGTAAAGGTGATTTACCGGTAATGCCTCGAACCCTATCCCGGCGTCGGATACGGGCGAGGGGTGTTACAATGAATATTTTTATTAATTAATCTGTTTGTAAAAATTACAAGTGTACTTAAACAAAAATATTACACTCAGGGTACCAGGTCCAACACTTCTTGCATCAGCAAGCAGCTCAGTCCCATATGCAAAGCATCACTATAGACTAGAAAGTCCTTTTTAGATTCTAGTTGAATTAGTACAGTTGCTTTGGTGAGCATCGCCTTATGTTTTTTGAAACTCTTCTATCTTTCACCAGTCCACACGAATTCCTTATCCTTCTATACCAGCTTTGTTAAGGGTGCTACTATGGTGGCGAAGCCCTCAACAAATCTGTGATAGTATCCAGTGAACCCTAGAAAGCTTCACACTTTAGTAACACTCTTTGGAGACCTCCACTCTATAATTGCCTCGATCTTCTTTGGGTTTACGCGAACTCCCTCTGTCGAAACCACATGATCCAAGAATGCTATCTCTTTGAGCAAAAACTCACACTCTCTAAGCTTCACAAACAGCTGCTTTTCTCGCAGAATTTGTAGCACAGTTCACAGGTGAGCAGCATGTTACCATCTTTTTTCTTCACAAATAGAACCGACGATCCCCAAAGAGACACACTTGGTCGAATAGAACCTTTATCAAGTAGCTCATGTAGTTGTATCTTTTGTTCTTTAAGCTCCTTTGGAAATTGGGATAAAACCTCAAAGGTGTAAATAATACTGGCGAACTACCAGATATAGTTCAATGTCGAACTCCATTTTGCAATTTGGGGGTAAATTACGCAGCTCGTTTGGAAACACATTAGGAAAGTCATTTGCAGTGCGTATATCGCGAACCCCTATCAGCTTGTTCTGTGAGCCCATCATGTAAGCAAGGTAGGCTTCGTAGCCTTTCTCCATCATATTCTTTGCTCTTATTGTCGAGACCAGGTTGGACAAAATTGGGTTCGTTCTCCAACCAAAACAATTTACATGCCTTCACCATTTCGCAATGTCACTCTTTTTAGGTCAATGTCAATCTTGGCTTTTTGATCAACTAGCCAATCTATCCCTAAAATTATGTTAAACCCATAAAAGAACAACTCCATCAAATCAATGAAGAAGACATATACTTGAACCATCAAGGGACACCTACAATACACTTTATTGACTAATAGAATTTCACTAAGTGAACTAGTAACAATTGTACCCTTATCTATGACTTCTACTGAAATTCCCAACTCACAGGTTAACTCACTTAAAATGTACGAGTGTGTGGAACCAGAATCAATGAAAGAAAACAATGGTAGAGTTTGCAAAGTGAAGGTACTTGTGATGACATCGATCAAACCCTAATCTTATGGTTCTTTCACAGTATATACTCGTGCGAGCCCTCCTATCTTAGCTTGAATAGAAACAGTGTGAGCTAGAGTTTGATGTCCAACTTGCCTTGTGTCACCTCTTCTATCATGACCTCGTTTGTGAATCCCTGCTTGCACTTGTGTGGGGCTCAAATTCTGAGCTTGCAACCCCTCTTGTCATTTTGGGCAGTCTCTTATCATATGTTCTTTGGTCCCACACTTGAAGCATCATCCTGTAATCTTGCGACATTCACTAGGATGCCTTGGTTCGCAATGTTGGTAGAGTGGCCAACTTGGCGGTTTGTACAAACCTCCTTTTGTAGCCTGGGTGCTACCCTGCTATCGCGAATGGTTTGATAAAAAAATAGTTTGATATTTCTTCCAAAATTATGTGAGTCACATTCCCTCTTAGATGTTTTCCTAGACTATCCAGACACTTGTTTCCTTGGCCTTGTTTTAGCTTACAAAGCCTCTACCCTTATTTCCTTGATAGCCTTAGCATTATCGACCAATTCTTTGAAGCTTGCCGTGTCATGGGCTACCAGATAAAGTTGGATATCACGATGTAACCCAAAGCTGAACCTTTTGTAATGATCCCTTTCCTGTGAAACCATCTCAACTGTATGTTGACTCAGCCGCACAAATTTTGCTTCGTACTCAATCACAGACAGTTCGTATTGCACCAAATTAATGAATTCTCGGTTGCGAGCTTTCATATATTGTTCACCCATAAATTTGTTCTTGAATGTTTCAAGGAAGAAGTCCCAAGTTAATCTATTTGTAAAAGTACCTTGCTTCATAGTTTTCACCAACAATGGGTTTCACCAGTGAGCAAGGACACATGCATCCCACCTTCTCTTCCATTTTGCAGGCCATTTGCTCAAGTATTTTTTGAACACCTTTAAACCAATATTCTGCCTTGGTTGGATTTGCTCCCTGACACCTCTGAATCCCTTACCACCTAGAGCTCATAGATGTTCGAGTGGCAATCCTCGACTAACTAGGGCAATTTATTACCAGCGACATGCTGGAAATCCCCAAATCATGGCTTGTGCTAATGATTCGACACTTTTATCTAGAAAATTTGCCCTACGAGGTTACACAGGTGACATCAAAGTCCTGTCACCCTTTGAAGGGTTCGCACTACATTAACACGGTTCAAATTCACATTGACTCTCTTGGGAGGCCTTTTTCTAATTCTAAACATATATAAGACACAAGGTTTAAGCACATACAGTTTACATTCTAAGCTTAACAAACACATTTGCGAACTTAGTTCGCCAAAACATATCCACTAGGAAGGTGAGTAACGGAGAGTAATTCGAAGTATGATCCTGTAAAAGAAAACAACTAAACCAAGGTAATGTATTTTCCTATTCCTACCTAAATCAAAAAAAAATCATGTTTATCACTTTATATAACTTACAATCATGGTGAACTTAACAAATTACTCAGCTAATTCTGGCGAACCTATCAATTTGACTAACAAACCTGGTGAGCTTTGATACCAACAAATGTAACACTCCATACCCAGTTCGTTTGCCAAGCCCGAGCTATGGTATGTGACTCTCTATTAACACCCAACCTAACCTCCAACACACCACAAGTCAAAACATAAAGCATATGTAAATATAAGGAAGCACAAGTTTGTGAACTCGCCTCGTTTGCTTCATGATATGCAGAGGAAATATTTTGTAAACCTACTTCGCATGCAAGAACTAAGCTTACTCTTTACGTGAAGTAATAAATATTTAACCAAAGGAATTTAACTTAGCAAACATTACACTTAGATCAGTCATCTATTTTCTACTTAGGGCATCTACCATTACATTGGCTTTTCTTGTAACAGCTCAATTTTAGTTAAATTGGAACAGTGGTTTCAAGACCACAAATCTAATCCGAAGATAAAATTTATTTTTATTTTATTACATGGTCCATAATATGTTAGAAATGTCATGTGAAATTTTTGATAATAAAATTTTATCGATTAAGTGCTTAGTTACGGGATGGACTAAATCGCATAAAATACAAAAGTTGAATTCTAGTAGCTAGAATGATTAAATAACTATGAAATTCAAAAATTGAGGTCCTTATATGGTAATTAGACCATTAAAGAAAAGTATGTAGATATTTTGGTGACTCATCCATGGAAATTTAGAAAAAGGGCAAGGACTAAATTGGAATTTGAAATAATTTAATTAATTAAAAGATGAAAAAGAAAATGTCATCTTATTTACTCATCCTTTTCCTCAAAAATGCATGGAAACCCTAACAGAGAGAGAAGAAACTTTCATGGCTTAATTAAGTAAGTTTCATGGCTTAATGATATCCAACCTTTGCGAGCTTCTGAGCACTATAAAACAGGGAAAATAAGATATAGTAAGCATTACAAGCTTAGTAAGTTCGTATAACGAAAACTAAACTTACCAATCCCGTTTATTAAATCTAAGCATACAATATCATGTTCTCCATCAACTTGGCAAAATTGCCTAAACACATACATTCAATCAAACATGTTAGTCACAATTTTTCATATACATCAAGTAAAAATGTAGTCGCAAATTTTCATATACATCAAGTAAACATGGATGAGCTCATCATCCAATTTTCCTTCAAGACATTATTCTTTTCATTCCATAACTCTCTTATCATGCCAAGAGTTGTGTCTGTTGGATCATTAAAATTTTGATGGATACTTAAGTAGTGCACTCATGGTGTACAATTCAATAACCCGTCAATTCTTATCCAAGAGTACCCATTAGGGCTCTTAATCAAAGAACACACTCTCGAGCCACATATCGTATTACAGGATTACCAGTCTAGGCTAAATCCTAATCGTAACATATGCTCGAGAGGGATTATATCAGCATTACCCGTTTGGGCTAAATCCTTTCTATAATGAGATCAATAGGATTACTCGTCCGAGCTAAATCCCGTCAGCAACAAATGCAGGACCTCATTTTATAAGGCAATCACATTTATCCATCGAAATTCAATATTCAAATGAGACTTTACCCTTTTTCCAACATTTTCGAACATGTATTCATTTCACACATTTATAATATTCACATAAATATAAATCATATTGCATACAATCATAACATTCAAGTTAACATATTTACATACTCGATTAAGTTACACAAACTTACCTCGACACTTGTTTGTGTAAATAATCTACTAATCCGAAACCTTTTCTTTGCCTCGATCTAACCTCAAATTTGTGTTGTTTGGATCTATATAAATAACTTTAATCATCAATGTCACACATGTCATATTCATTTGGACTCGATTTACATTCTAGGCAAAATTACCATTTTACCCCCAACTTTTCCATAAATTCCAATTTTGTCCCTTGGCTTAGAAAATGAAATTCATGTAATTTACTCCCTATTCCAAGCCTAACCGAAATTTCAACATAAAATTTACAGTATATATTTTCTATAAATTTCAAAATTTTTCATCAATTTTCACAACTTTACATTTTAGTCCCTAAATCATGTTTTCATCAAAAATCACTTTGTGAAAGTTGTTTATCTATCAACAACCTTTCATTTTCTACCATAAATTTTAAAATTTCAGCATATTCATCCATGACCTAATGTCAATACCTTGATAACTTTTCAAATTGATCTTCCAAATATAAAAAATATTCAAAGGTTGGATATCATTGGAGCATCATCACACTATTCACTAGCTTATTTTTGGGTATATATAGTAAAATCATTTTGGTATAATGGGATTATAGGCTAATGTAACACCCCTTACCCATATTCGACGTCGGAACAGGGTACAGGGCATTATCAGACATAAACTCAAACAAACATTCAAAATTGAGACACTAATTTTCACTCAAATTTAAAACTTTGCATAAACATTCATTTCGTCCCCAAAACTAACCTACAAGGCCCAAAACATACATTAAAAGTGGTTCGGGACTAAACTAAGAACTTTAGAAAATTTTACAATGCTTAGAAAAATTTTCATCAAAACAGGGGTCACACGCCCGTGTGGCTTGGGGCACGTACGTGTGGGCAGGCCGTGTCGTCACACACGCCCATGTCCCTAACCCATGTAACTCTTTGTTTATGACATCATTAACAAATTGAAGCCACACGGCCAAGGCACAAACCCGTGTGTCTAGGCCATGTGGTCGAATAAATTTTCATAATTTTTCATAAAATAGATGCAGATTTCACACGACCAGGGCACACGCCTGTGTTCAAGGTCGTGCCATCCACACGGCTGAGACACATACCCGTGTCTCTGCCCATGTGCTTGATACTGAGCATTCTGTTTTGCAGCAATTAAGGTGCAGGGGACACACAGCCGGAACACACGCCCATAGAGCTAGCCATGTGTCACACATGGCCCAGACACACACCCGTGTGTCTACCCATGTAGGGGACACACGGCTAGAACACACGCCCATGGCGCAAGCCATATGTCACACACGACCTAGACACACACCCATGTGTCTACCTGTGTGGACAAAAATAAGGCTATTTACCAAGCCTTTTTGCCACCCTTCCATGCACAACCTACACAACAACATGTAACACCATTCCAAGTATAAACATGCAACCAATTCAGCCACAACCAAGGGATCCACACATCATTTACATGCTTATTAACTCAAACCATGCAATTTCCACATCCATGAAAGACAACATCATATGCATATAAACTTAAATCAATGTTAACCAATTTTAATGGCCATTTAAAAAATGTATCATCAACCATACTTGACACTTAAGAATTTGGACATACATTAACATCATACATGCACCACTTGAACATCCTTAGCCATTCCAATGGCTAAGTCACAAAATATTACTTACAAGCCTTCATCTATGCCAAGTAGCTTATACATGCCATTATACCAAAATGAATCATTTAGCGATACCAAAAGGAGATTTGTGGATAGTGTGGTCTTGCTCCGACCGAATCCTCCAACCTTCACGAGCCTTACGAACACTATAAAACAAGGAAAAGTAAAACAGAGTAAGCATTTTCGTGCTTCGTAAGTTCACGTAATAGAAAGAAAACTTACCAGTCATAATTATTTAAATAAGCATACATATGCATTCATTCCATCAATAATTTTGACAAGTTACCTAAATACATTTGCTCATTAAACAAGTTAGTCATACACATCATGAAGTATTCAAACCAACATATATGAGCTCAGCATAATATAAACCTTCATATCATTTCACAGTTTCCATTTTTCAAGATTTCTTTTCGTTGAACTATTGTAAATATCGATAGATACTTGGGTAGTATACTCGAGGTATACATGTTAATCGTCCATCAATTTACATCCAGAGTGTTCCTTGAGCACATATTCATAGAGCACACTCTCAAGTCACATTTATATAACAGGATTAGCAGTCCAGGCTAAATCCCGTCTTTAGCATTCGCTCTCAAGAGCTTATTCAGGACTACCAGTCTAGGCTAAATCCCTTCGATAACGTTAGCTCTAATGAGCTTACTATGAATTACCCGTCCTAGCTAAATCCATTTCATGACATTTGCTCAAGAGAGTGTGGCTCAGGATTACCCGTTTGGGCTAAATCCTTTCTACATTATTTTTGTTCAGTTCGAGGAAATTATTATAATCCATCGAAATACAATGCTCAACCGGGACAATGACATTTTATTCATGTTTTCCATCTTATGATTATGTCATAGTGTGTATCATTACGTATATATTATCTCAATCACACAATTCAATTAAAACATAATAACATACCAAATTAAATTACACAAACTTATCTTGAGAATGGTTCATATTTGAACTCAACTATTCTGAGACATTTCGTTTTCCTCGATCTAGCTCCGTAATCGATTGTTACGGGTCTATCTAAGCAAATCCAACTATCAATTCATTGTTTTACACATACATTTACATTAATTTGCATCCTAGACAAAATTACCATTTTGTCCCTAAGACAAAATTACCATTTTGTCCCTAACTTTTTAGCATTTTACAATTTAGTCCCTAGGCCCGTAAAATAAATGTGTTCAATTTCTTGGTAATCCAAGCCTAGCCGAATCATATACATGCTCATATCAGCCCATATTTTCCATTAAATTAGATTTTTAATACCCATTTTACAACTTTTTAGAAATAGGTCCTTTTATGCATTTCCATCAAAAATCACCTAGTAAAAGTTGTTTATTATACATCAAACTTTCATCTTCTACCATAAACCATCAAAACACATGCATGCCATGCATGGGTAAAATTTTAAACATGAACCGTACTTCAAAGAAATGGTAGAAATAGAAAGATCGGGTGAATACGACTTCAAAACATAAAGAGCATTAAAAACGGGGCTAAGATGTACTTACAGTCAAGCTTGAAAGTTGAAAAAACCCTAGCTATGGAGAGATTGAAAATTTCGGCTATGGTGAAGATGATGGACAAAATTTTGGCTTTATTTTCCCTTTTTAATTCATTTAATAACCAAATGACCAAAATGCCTTTAATACCTTACTTTAAAATTTCACCTAATCATGTCCATTTTTGTCCATAAACTTAACTAATGGTCTAATTATCATATAAGGACCTCTAATTTAAAATCTCATAGCAATTGGACACCTTTAACATTTAGAATTTAAGTTTTGCACTTTTTATAATTTAGTCCTTAAAACTAAATTGAGTGCCCAAACGCTGAAATTTTTGAACAAGATTTTCATAGAATAGTACCATAAAACCATAAAATATAATAAAAATAAATTTTACTGCGTCAAATTTGTGGTCTCGAAACCACTGTTCCTACTAGACCTAAAATTTGGATGTTACAGCTAACTTGGCCATAGATGGCTTAAATATGTGGCTTGTAATCTAGCCATTGGAATGGCTAGTAATGGTTGTTTTTGATATACTTGTAATGTCATACTGTGGTAGCTACATGTATGTTAAGTAGTTGATCAAATTATGCCTAACATATGAAATATACCAAGGTAAGATTATGAACATGTATGCATGTAATGATATGCCATGTTGAATGATAGAGTTTGCTTAGTTTGAATGCTTGAAATAGTTGGTATTTGGATGTGAGTTTAAGTGCAGGTCATTGGTGAGATTTTGGGTGAGAAATGAAGCTAGAAATGATTTTATTTTGTCCACACCGGTAGACACACGGGCATGTGTCTAGACCGTGTGTGACACACGACCTGGTACATAGGCGTGTGGTTAGGCTGTCTGTCCCCTGCACCTTAAATTTGAGAAATAGAATGCTCAAAATTGAGCACACGGGTAGAGACATGGGTGTGCGGTCGGCCGTGTCGCATAAGTCAGAGAGTTACATGGGTCGAACACAGCCTGCTGCACGGGCGTGTTCTAGGGTCACACGGGCGTGTGAGCACTGTAACTTAGAAAATTTTTGAAATGTCACGAAAAATTCTTAGAGTTTCTAATTAAGTCTTGATTCGATTTTAATGGTCGTATTGGGCCTCGAGGGTCCAGTTAAGGGATGTTACGAATAATTTCTAAGGATGAATAGTAATTGATATAAATTATCTGTAAATGTTCTGAAAGTTTCAGTAATGTTTCGAAACTCTGTTCTGGCGACGGATACAGGTTAAGGGTGTTATGTTTAGTGGTATCAGAGTTACAGTTTAGCCGATTCTCAGATTTAACGTAGCAAACGTAAGTTTAGCTATACATGCCATTATATAATTTGCGATAGTGTGATGTATTCTGGTCACTTTAAATCTGTATTTCATATAGTAATGTCATCCAACCAAGCTAGAGTTGAATCCGAGGAAGTTGGGAGCAATGCTTCAGCTTCAATTCAAAGAGTTGCATCTGTATCTGGTAGTGAAAGGCTCGTATTTGAGAACCGATGTGAGGAGGCAAAACATGCCTTTTTTCAATTGATGAATGAATAGTTTACCGAGTACTTAAGAATAAATCCTGTTGTACAACGATCTCCTCTACCTGCTCATCAACCAGTTCTTGAGGTACCACAGGATGCTGAACCCGCTAGAACAGGTAAGCCTCCAGTAGATAAAATTCGTAAGCATGGGGTGAAAGAATTCAGAGCTACCGTAGATGATGATCCGGAAAGGGCAGAATTTTGGTTAGAAAATACCATCCGATTTTTGATGAATTATCTTGTACACTTGCTGAATGTTTGAAATGTGCAGTATCTCTACTGAAAGATACAACTCATTAGTGGAATACCATAACTTTAATTGTACCGAGAGAGAACATTATATCGAAATTCATCCAGGTTGAATTCAGAATGAAATATGTTAGTTAAAGATTTATGGATCAAAAAAACAAAGAATTTTTAGAACTCAAGCAGGGAGACATGACTGTATCTGAGTATGAACAAGAATTTGTTCTATTGAGCAAATATGCCAGAGAATGGGTTCTAACCGAGGCTGATATGTGTAAATGCTTTGAAGAGGGTTTAAATGAAGATATCAAGTTATTGATTGAAATTATCAAAATAACGAGATTTGCGGTGTTAGCTGGTCGAGCACACAAAGCTAAAGAATTAAGTAAAGAAAAGAAACAAGCTGAAAGAGAGGCTCGGGTTTCTGGAAAAAGGATTATGGGTAACTCACAATTATCTGCTTCTAAGAAAATAAAGAAGTATTATGATGATGTTACTACCTCTACGGGGTATTTTGGAAGAGAGCGAGGTTCTTAACGCTCCAAATCGAGATCTTCATCTCCTTCTGTAACCAGTATGGGTAATGTCAAAAATCTTAAACCAAAGTGTAAGCATTGCAACAAATTTCATTTTGGGGACTTTCATTTGAGAAGTGGAGCTTGTTATCGATGTGGTTCATTTGACCATTTTCTCAGAGATTGCCCAGAGAGAGTTGAAAAAGAAATAGAACCAGCTCCAAAGCCGAGTAATCTTGTTTCAAGGGCAGACCAACTCGTCACCCTGGTAATGTTAGTGGTAGTCAAGGTACTACCAGGGGCAGTTAAATCTGAAGCACGAGCACCTGCAAGAACATATGCTATTCGTGATAGAGAAGATGTTTCTGCACTAGACGTCATTACTGGCACATTTTCTCCACTTGATACTGATATTACTGCTTTGATTGATCCTGGTTCCACACATTCATACATATGCACAAACTTAGTGTTTGTTAAAAATTTACCTGTTGAATTCACTGAATTTGTGGTTAAAGTTTCAAACCCCCCGGACCAGTGTGTTATGGTGGATAAAGTCTGTAAAAACTTTCCGTTGATGGTAAAATGTTATTGCTATTTGATGAACTTGATATGATTTTGGGAATGGATTGGTTAACCCAATATAATGTAGTGGTGAATTGTAAACAGAAATATATTGTATTGAAATGTCAGATTGGTGAATTATTTCATGTTGAATATGGTAAAATGGATGGATTACCTAATGTGATTTCAGCAATATCAGCACAGAAATATGTTAGAAAGGGTTATGATGCTTATCTTGCATATGTGTTGGATACTAAAGTATCTGAGTCAAAGATTCAGTCAGTGCCAGTTGTATGTGAATTTCCTGATGTGTTCCCAGAAGAATTACCTGGTTTACCACCAGATAGAGAAGTGGAATTCTCTATAGATCTTGTTTAGGGTACAACATCGATATCCATAGCACCTTAAAGAATGACTCCTATTGAATTGAAAGAGCTGAAAGCACAGTTGCAAGAATTGATTGACAGAGGTTTTGCTCGACCTAATTTCTCACCTTGGGGTGCGTCGGTCCTATTTGTAAAGAAGAAAGATTGATTACAGACAGCTGAACAAAGTTACAATAAAGAACAAGTATCCATTGCCTCGTATTGATGACTTGTTTCACTAGTTAAAATACGCCACTGTATTTTCAAAGATTGATCTCTGTTCTGGTTACTATCAACTACGGGTAAAAGATTCAGATCTGCCAAAGACAACTTTTAAAACCAAGTATGGGCACTATGAGTTTCTTGTGATGCCATTCGGTTTGACAAATACACTGCAGTGTTTATGAATCTGATGAACAGAATTTTCAGCCCATATTTAGACAGTTTTGTGGTGGTATTTATAGATGATATTTTGGTTTACTCCTGAGATGAAAATGAATATGCGGAGCATTTGAGAATAGTGTTGCAAACCTTACGAGAGAAACAATTGTATGCCAAATTTAGTAAATGTGAATTTTTGCTACGGGAAGTTAGTTTTCTTGGGCATATAGTATCTGCTGAAGGTGTTAGGGTGGACCCGAACAAAATTTCAGCCATTATTAACTGGAAGCCACCGAAGAATGTGTCTAAAGTCTAAAGTTTTCTGGGATTAGCTGGTTATTATCAGAGGTTTGTAAAAAGTTTTCCAATGATAGCTTCTTTGATAACCCGTCTATTGCAAAAAGATGTGAAATTTGAGTGGACTAATAAATGCCAGCAAAGTTGTGACAGATTAAAAGCTTTATTGACAGAAGCTCCAGTGTTAGTTTAGCCATAATCGGGTAAGGAATTTATAGTTTATAGTGATGCATCATTAAATGGTTTAGGCTGTGTTTTGATGCAAAAAGGTAAAGTAGTAGCCTATGCTTCAAGGCTGTTAAAACCACATGAAAGAAATTACTCGACACATGATCTTGAATTGGTAGCCATAATGTTTACATTGAAAATATGGCGACATTATTTGTTTGGTGAAAAATTTCATATATTCACTGATCATAAAAGTCTAAAATATTTGATGTCATAGTAAGACTTGAATTTGAGGCAGCGCAGGTGGCTTGAGTTATTGAAAGATTATGATCTGGTTATTGATTATCATCCGAGAAAAGCCAATATGGTTGCAGATGCTCTGAGCAAAAAATCTCTGTTTTCCTTGTGAGCCATGAATACTTAATTGTCATTATGTGATGATGGTTCAATTATAGCTGAGTTAAAAGCTAGATCCATGTTTTTGCAGTAGATCTCTAAAGTTCAGAAAAATGATAGTAAGTTGTAAGCAAAACGGATATAAAGTGAATCGACTCCTGACTCAAAATTTCAGATCGGGACCGATGATTGTCTGTTATTCAGAAGCAGAGTATGTGTATCGAAAAGTTTAGAACTAGTGCAGAATATTTTGAATGAAGCTCATAATGGTAACATGTCTATTCATCCTGGTAGTAATAAAATGTATAATGATCTGAAAAATATGTATTGGTGGTCGGGAATGAAACTAGATATTTCTGAGTTTGTGTTTAAATGTTTGATATGTCAGTAAGTAAAAACTGAAATCAGTTGCCTTCTAAACTATTACAACCAGTTACAATACCAGAATAGAAATGGGAAAGAATTACTATGGACTTTGTATCGAGATTACCCTTGTCTCCAAAGAAGAAAGATGCCATTTGGGTGATTGTTGATCGGTTGACAAAGTCCGCACACTTTATTCTGGTACGTATAGATTATTCTTTAGACAGATTGGCTGAATTATATGTATTTGAAATTGTCAGATTGCATGGAGTGCTTGTCTCCATTATTTCAGATAGAGACCCTCGGTTTACCTCTCGATTCTGGAGAAAATTGCAAGAAGCTCTGGGTACTCAGTTACACTTTAGCACTGCATTTCATCCACGAACAGATGGTCAATCTGAACGTGTTATACAGATTTTGGAAGATATGCTTCAGTGTTGTATACTTGAGTTTGAAGGTAATTGGGAAAAGTATTTATCTTTAGTTGAATTTTCTTATAATAACAGTTATCAGTCCAGCATCAAAATGGCACTGTATGAAGCTTTGTATGGTCGTAAATGTAGAACTCTATTGTATTGGACAAAACTCAGTGAGAAAAAGTTACACGGAGTTGACTTAGTCCGTAAAATCGAGGGAAAAATGAAAGTAATTTGGGACAGTTTGAAAGTAGCCTCTGATCGTCAAAAGTCCTATACTGATCTGAAATGAAAAGAAATAGAATTTCAAGTCGGTTACAAGGTATTCTTGAAAATATCACCTTGGAAGAAAGTTTACCGGTTTGGTCGCAAAGGAAAACTGAGTCCACGGTTCATAGGGCCATATGAGATTACAGAAAGAATTGAACCTGTTGCATATCGGTTAGCCTTACCACCAGAACTTGATCGGATTTATAATGTTTTCCATGTGTCTATGTTACGGCGGTATTGATACGATCCTTCACATGTTATCTCCCCGACAGAGGTAGAGATTCAGCCTAATATGACGAACCAATCAAAATCTTAGCTCGAGAAACAAAAGAGTTAAGAAATAAAAAAGGTAGCATTAGTAAAAGTTCTCTGGCAATGACATGGTATAGAAGAGGCTACATGGGAACCAGAGGATACTATGAGGAAGCAATATCTGAATCTTTTTACTAGTAAGATTTACAAGGACAAAAATCCTTAAGGGGGAGAGTTGTAACAGCCAAATTTCAGTAAAATCGGAACAGTAGTTTCGGGACCACAAATCCGATTCGAAAATAAAATATATTTTTATTTTATTACATGGCTCGTAATATGTTAGAAATTTCATGTGAAAATTCTAATAATAAAATTTTATTGGTTAAGTGCTCAATTACGGGATGGACTAAATCACATAAAATGCAAAAGTTGAATTCTAGTAGCTAGAACGATTAAATAACTATGGAATTCAAAACTTCAGGTCCTTATATGGTAATTAGACAATTAAAGAAGTATGTAGATATTTTGGTGACTTATCCATGGAAATTTAGAAAAAGGGCAAGAACTAAATTAGAATTTGAAATAATTTAATTAATTAAAAGATGAAAAAGAAAATATCATCTTATTTACTCATCTTCTTCCCCAAAAATACATGGAAACCCTAGGAGAGAGAGAAAAAACTTTCATGGCTTAATTGGATTAGTTTCATTGTCCCGTTTTTAGTAATTTTGATATTTTTGAAACTAGGATAGCTTAATCTATCTATTTTGAGGATCAATTTGAAAAGTTTTAAGGTATGAAAAATTCTGAAATTTATAGAAAATATGTACTGTAAATTTTATGTTGAAATTTTAGTTAGGCTTGGAATAGGGAGTAAATTGCATGAATTTCATTTTCTGAGCCTAGGGACGAAATTGGAATTTATGGAAAAGTTGGGGGTAAAATGGTAATTTTGCCTAAAATTTAATTCGAGTCTAAATGAATATGAAATGTGTGAAATTGATGATTAATGTTATTTATATAGATTCGAACAACACAAATTTGAGGTTAGATCGAGGAAAAGGAAAGGTTCCGGATTAGTAGATTATTTACGCGAACAAGTGTTGAGGTAAGTTCATGTAACTTAATCGAGCATATAAATATGTTAACTTGAATGTTATGATTGCATGCAATATGATTTATATTTATGTGAATATTATAAATGTGTGAAATGATTACATGTTCGGAAAAGTTGGAAAGAGGGTAAAGTCTCGTTTGAATATTGAATTTCGATGGATAAAAGTGATTGCCTTATAAAATGAGGTCTTGCATTTGTTGCTGACAGGATTTAGCTCGAACGAGTGATCCTATTGATCTCATTATAGAAAGGATTTAACCCGGACGGGTAATCCTAATTGAGCTCTTCTGAGCATACGTTACAAAAAGGATTTAGCCTGGACTGGTAATCCTGTAATATGATATGTGGCTCGAGAATGTGTTCTTTGATTAAGAGCCCTAATGGGTACTCTTGGATAAGAATTGATGGGTTATTGAATTGTACACCTTGAGTGTACTACTTGAGTATCCATCGGAATTTCAATGATTCAATGGACACAACTCTTGACATGATAAGAGAATTATGGAATGAAATGAATAATTTCTTGAAGGAAAATTGGATGATGAGCTCATCCATGTTTACTTGATGTATATGAAAATTTTGCGACTAACATGTTTGATTGAATGTATGTGTTTAGGCAATTTTGCTAAGTAGATGGAAAACATGATATTGTATGCTTAGATTTAATAAATAGGATTGGCAAGTTTAGATTCCATTATACGAACTTACTAAGTATTTTCTCTGTTCTATAGTGCTCGTGAAGGTTGGAGATCATTGGAGCATCATTACACTATCCACTAGCTTATTTTGGGTATATATAGTAAAATCATTTTGGTATAATGGCATGCATAGGCTAACTTGGCCATAGATGGCTTAAATATGTGGCTTGTAATCTAGCCATTGGAATGGCTAGTAATGGTTACATGTATGTTAAGTAGTTGATCAAATTATGCCTGACATATGGAATATACCAAGGTAAGATGAACATGTATGCATGTAATGATATGCCATGTTGAATGATAGAGTTTTCTTAATTTGAATAATTGAAATGGTTGGTTTTTGAATATGTGTTTAAGTGCAGGTCATTGGTGAGATTTTGGGTGATAAATGAAGCTAGAAACGATTTTATTTTGTCCACATGGGCAGACACACGGGCATGTGTCTAGACCGTATGTGACACATGGTCTGGTACATAGGCATGTGATTAGGCTGTGTGTCTCCTGCACCTTAAATTTGAGAAATAGAATGCTCAGAATTGAATACACAGGTAGAGACACGGGCGTGTAACCAGCTGTGTGGCACAAGTTAGAGAGTTACACGGGTCAAACACGACCAGCTGCACGGGTGTGTTCTAAGGTCACACGAGCGTGTCCCTTGGACCACACGGGCGTGTGAGCTCTGTAACTTAGAAAATTTTTGAAATGTTGCAAAAAATTCTTAGAGTTTTTGATTAAGTCCCGATTCGATTTTAATGCTCGTATTGGGCCTCGAGGGTCCAGTTAAGGGACGTTACGAATAATTTTAAAGGATGAGTAGCAATTGATATAAATCATCTGTAAATGTTTTGAAAATTTCGGTAGTGCTTCATAACTCTGTTCCAGCGACAGATACGGGTTAGGGGTGGTACATTTCTAGGGTGGTATTCAATTATGAATTCATAGTACTTCAACAATTCTATCCACCTCCATTGTCTCAAGTTCAACTTTTATTGGGTGAGAAGGTACTTGAGACTCTTATTATTAGTATACTATACAAGTAGTGTATCAAAATTTTTAGTGTGAATACTACTATTGCCAACTCCAAGTCATAAGTCGAATAGTTGCCCTCATGTTATTTCAGCTTCCTCGATGCATAGGCAACTAATTTTCCACCTTGCATCAACACTCATCCAAAGCCAGTGTAGGATGCATCACTATACACCACAGACTCTTTTCTCGAATCAAGCTAAATTAACATGGGAGCTCGAGTTAACACAGCCTTTAGCTTTTCATAGCTTGCTTGTTGATCATTCATCCTTTTAAACGAGACATTTTTCTTTAGCGACTTAGTTAGTGGAGTAGCAATTAGAGAGAACCTTTGAAAAAAATATCCTATAATATTCGGCTAAACCAAGGAAAATTTGGATTTCAGAACCATTTTTAGTTTGTTTTCATTCTAGAATAGCCTCTACCTTTTTTGAGTCCAAAAAAATACCCTTTATGGATACCACATGACTTAAAAGCATGACTTCCTTAAGCCAGAATTTGCACTTACTTAGTTTGGCATATATTTTCTTTTCACTAGAGGATTTGCAGAACTTTCGTAAGGTGTCCATCATGTTTGATTTCAATTTTTGAATAAACTAAGATGTTTTTAATGAACACAATGACAAACTAATCAAGGAATGGTTGGAACACTCGATTCATTAAGTCCATGAAAGTAGTAGGAGCATTGGTTAAGCCGAAAGGAATTACAAAGAATTCATAGTGACCATATCAAGTCTTAAATGCGGTTTTGGGCACATCCACCTCCTTCACTTTTAATTGATAGTACCCAAACCTTAAATCTATTTTGGAGAACATCGGTTCACCACAATATTGGTCAAATAATTTTTCAATCCTAGGCAGAAGATATTTATTTTTAACATTCAATTTATTCAACTGCCAATAATTTATTCACAGCCTTTGGGAGCCATCTTTATCTTTAACAAACATGACCGAAGCTCTCCACAGAGAAACACTGGGTCTAATAAATCCATGACCCAAAAGCTCTTGAAGTTGGATTTTTAATTCTTTAAGCTCTTTAGGTGCCATGCGGTAGGGAGCAATGGACACTGGAGCAATTCTAGGAAACAGTTCAATTTCGAATTCTACTTCACGATTTAGAGGTAAGCTTGGTAGGTCATCGAGAAACATGTCTAAGAATTCCCTAACTATTTGGATACTATCTATAGCAGAGCTATTTGCATTTACATCAAACACATAGGCTAAATAAGCCTCACACCCTTTTCGAACTATTTTTTTAATGACCATAGCGAAGATTACATTTGACAAATAATTCCATTTCTGCCCAACCATAACGATCTCACTACCCTTAGCCGTTTTCAAATTCACTTTTTTTAAGGCACAATCTAAACTAATTTGGTGCTCTACCAACCAATCCGTTTCCATAATTACATGCCAAAAGGTAATTCTATAAGATTGGCCAGAAACACTACCCCTTGAACCTCTAATGGAAATCTCCTATAAATCTTATTTACAATAACTGATTGTCCTAAAGGGCTTACTATGGTAACATCAATAGTGGTTTTCTCTACCCCAACACCTAGTTTATCCGACATATTACAAGCAACATATGTCTGGGTGAATCCTATGTCTATCAAGGCAAAGTATGTGACAAAATGAATGGTAAAAAAACTTGAGATGACATCGGATGCATCTCTATCCTCACGACCTCTAACGATATAAATGAGGGCATGCTATCTAACCTCAGTTCGATTCACATTACTTGCTACGGTAGTTGCAGCCCTATTCTGACCTTATCCCCTTTGAGGTTAATGAGTCATCATCATATGATTTTTTTGGACTATATCTTACTTACGTTTTCTTGGTTTCCTAAGCATTTTTATATGTTTTAAATTCATTTTAGTGATTTGACTTTTTTTATTTGTATTGTAAATTTGTGTATTTTTAGTGTTTTTCATGCATTTAGTTTCAATAAAATATTTCATGTAGAATTTGCAAGTAAAACAGGTTTGGGAAGAAGACATTAATACATAGAACCATGAGATTAAATGCACTAAGCCTAAAGTTGATCCAAGATGATGAGTGAAAGTTCAAAGCTCAAAAGATTAAAAATTCATAATTTGAGCACTTTCAGAACTTTCAGTCAAAACACTTCTTAGTGTTTTGATCATGTCTCGAGCTTTAGGACTTCATTTTAGGTGTACCTTATATCATCGGAAAGGGGATTTGATGATCTATTCAAATATTGGAACATCAACACAAAAATGCATTAGGAAGAAATCCAAAAGTAAAGATAAATTTACAAGTTTCACATTGATGGACAATTTTGACACATTTTCGTGTTTGGCTTATATCTCCTAACACAATTGGAGTGAGTTGAAATTTTTACAGCATATAGACAAGATGCAGACCATCAATAAACTCTTTTGGACTTTTCGCATTGAGAGCCGTTAACTTGGACAAAAAGAGTCATTTTTTTAACATGTGAAAATTGCCTCAAAAAATGACAAAGAAGTAGGCCTAGAAATTTATTATTATCAAGTCCTTTGTATTGTCATTTTCCTCTTCACAAATCTCTATAAATAGCTTTTGGTTTCAACATAGGTTACATCTTAAAGTTGAGTTCAAGATTATTTACTTGTTAATGCTCCATTTGTTTCACTGAAAATAACTTTTGGAAAATGATTTCTGGAAAATGTTTACTTTTCTGGAAAAGCTAATATTTTTTCGTATTTGGATGAATTTATGTAAAATATTTTCTATTGTTTGGTAGATTTCTTAAAAACATTTCATAAAAGTTTTTTTCAATGAAACAAATATACATTTGAGATTTTCTTATTTTTTTCATTATTTAATTGAATTTATTTTTATCTATAATTTTATATTTTACATTTTTTTTTGCATATATTAAAAATATTATGTTAAATTCAGGTTCATTACAACGTCATTTTTTAATTACATGACTACCAAGTGAGTATTTTTCATTTAAAAATGTGACATCAACAAAATTGACAAAAAAAAATTTAATGATGTTAACAATTGGACTTGTAACATCCCGATTTTAGGTCTAGTCAGAACAGTGGTTTCGGTTCCACAAAGCTGACGCAGTAAAATTTATTTTTATTATCTTTTTATGGTTTACAATTTTATGGAACTATTCTGTGAAAATCTTGTTCGAAAATTTGCTCTAATGACATTTAGCCCGAATGGGTAATCCCTTCGACTGGTAACCTTGTTATATAAATGTGGCTTGAGAGTGTGCTCTATGAATATGTGCTCAAGAAGCACTCTAGATGTAAATTGACAGACAATTGACATGTATACCTCGAGTATACTACCCGAGTCTCCATCGAGATTTACAATAGTTCAACGAAAAGAAATCTTGAGAAATGGAAATTGTGAAATGATATGAAAGTTTATATTATGGTGAGCTCATCTATGATGGTTTGAATACTTCATGATGTGTATGAATAACTTGTTTAATGAGCGAATGTATTTAGGTGACTTGTCAAAATTATTGATGGAATGAATGCGTATGTATGCTTTTTTGAATAATTATGACCGGTAAGTTTTCTTTCTATTGCGCAAACTTATTAAGCATGAAAATGCTTACCCCATTTTACATTTCCTTGTTTTATAGTGCTCGTAAGGCTCGCAAAGGTTGGAGGATTTGGTCGGAGCAAGATCACACTAGCCACAAATCTCATTTTGGTATAGCTAAATGATTCATTTTGGTATAATGGCATGTATAAGCTACTTGACATAGATGAAGGCTTGTAAGTAATATTTTGTGACTTAGCAATTGGAATGGCTAAGGATGTTCAAGTGGTGCATGTATGATGTTAATGTATGTCCAAATTCTTAAATGCCAAGTATGGTTGATGATACATTTTGTAAATGGCCATTAAAATTGGCTAACATTTGTTTAAGTTTATATGCATATGATGATGTCTTTCATGGATGTGGAAATTGCATGGTTTGAGTTAATAAGCATGTAAATGATGTGTGGATCCCTTGGTTGTGGCTGAATTGGTTGTATGTTTATACTTAGAATGGTATTACATGTTGTTGTGTAGGTTGTGCATGGAAGGGTGGAAAAAAGGCTTGGAAAATAGCCTTATTTTTGTCCACACGGGTAGACACACGGGCATGTGTCTAGGCCGTGTGTAACATACAGCTTGCCCTATGGGCGTGCATTTTGGCTGTGTGTCTACTGTACCTTAATTGTTGCAAAACAAAATGCTCAGTATCGAGCACACGGGCCTGTGTCTCAGCCGTGTGGACGGCACGACCTTGAACACGAGCGTGTGCCTTGGCCGTGTGAAGTTTGTACTTATTTTATGAAAAATTATGAAATTTTATTCGACCACACGGCCTAAGCACACGGGCGAGTGCCTTGGCCGTGTGACTACAATTTGTTAATGACATCATAAACAGAGGGTTATACGGGTTAGGGTCACGGGTGTGTGTGACCACAGGGCCTGCCCACACGGGCGTGTCCCAAGCCATTCGGGCGTGTGATCCCTATTTTGGTGAAAAATTTTCTAAGCGTTATAAAATTTTCTAAAGTTCTCGGTTTAGTCTCGAACCACTTTCAATGTATGTTTTGAGCCTCGTAGGCCTTATTTAGGGACGAAATGAATGTTAATGAAAAGTTTTAAAATTGAGTGGAAATTTGTGTATCAGTTTTGAATGTTTGTTTGAATTTAAGTCTGGTAATGCCTCGTACCCTATTCCGCGTCGAATACGGGTAAGGGGTGTTACAGGACTTGATTTTCAAATTTGAAAAGTAAAAGGACTAAATTCTTGAAAATAAAAGTACAAAGACTAAATTGCAAATTTGTAAAGTGTACATAGACTTATGACATATTTTAACATTTATACTACAAAACATTTATTATTAATATATTTATAATTGTAATAAATATTTATTATTAAAATATTAATATTGAATATTTTCAATAATATGTGAATAATATTATTTAAAATTATTATTTTTAAAATTTATTATTAAAATAAAATTGAAATATTAAATAATTTATTAAAATAATAAATTATATTTATTATATTAATAATTTATTATATGACTAATTATAAATAATTAAATATGTATGTTTAATAATATAGAAAAATATAATATTTTAAATATTTTAAATATTTTTAAAAATAAAAATAAAATTTATTATCAATATAATAATATTAAGCTTGATTTAAGTTAATTTTTATATAAAAATAAAATTATCTATAGAGGAGTTCTTTTTCGAAAAATGACTTACACTTTCCAAAAGGGTAAGTCATTTTACAGGAAAAATGACTTACTTTTCCGTTGACCAAGTTGTTTTCTATGAAACAAACACAGGGAAATGTAGAAAACATTTTCCGTAAAACCTTTTACATGTAAACAAACGGACCCAAAGTTTTTGTTTGTTTCATTATTTGTGTAATCAAGTTTCTTATTTCTAATATGTCTATATCATCTAAGTTTGAGTTGCTTACTTTTTCTATGTTATTTTAAGTCTTCAATGCTGAGGTGAAAGGGTGAAACTCTTGGAAAATATTAAGGTAAATTCCAAACTCATCATTCAAGCTAAAATTAATTATCAATCACTTGTTATAATAAACTTGTAAAGAAAGATATTTTATTTGTTATAGACAATATATGGCACAATGAATGCTTGGATAAATTAACCTTGATTTGTTGTAGACATAAAAATTGACATAATAAATATTTGAAATATTTTTATAAGTCTCGAAGTAATCAGGTGATTATAATACCATATGGTTGGACTGAACTTAAACAGTTGAACTTTGCTCATAGATTCATTTGCTAAACTCTTGGACTTATTGGAAAATCATTTTGGACACTCCATTGATAAACATACCTTTTCTCATGGATCCATATACTTAATTAGTGGATGTACATTGCTAGATCATCCAATTGGGACCTCTATTTATTTGTGGATTCTAATTGAGTAATAACATTGAGTATTAAAATTTAATCTTAATATGACACGAATTAGCATATTTTCTTCCAGGTATCTACTTTTTTTATTTTTTTAGTTAATTTCTTGCGTTGACTTTTTATTTCTAGTGTTTCTAGCTATTACTTTCATTATCAATGCTTATTCCAAAGTTAAGTGTTAAATTTCTATTCTAGCATAATATAATCTTGTAAGTTCTAATCAACTACTCTGTGGATGGACCTCGGACTCCAAAGATTTTATTACTTGAATATAACCAACACTTGAGTTGTAAACCTAGAAAATCACTATTAGAGGTAAATAAACCAATTCCTGGTTTGGGGCCAGAGCTTGCGTCTGGTTGGCTTGATAAGGACAATATTTAATCTTATGATCAATTGATCCACACCTCAGACAAACACCAAACTTTTTCTAGCACTCACCCGAGTGGTATTTACCAAAATACGTACAATTAGGTGTCTTACCCCTAAAATTAGTTGCAGTAACCCCTTACTTTAGTCTACCCTCCCTAGCTCATTTTGTGGGACGAGTATTTGAACCACTGAAACCATAATCTCTCTTAACCAATACCTTACTTTTCTCCCATTTTTCACATTCCACTTGTTTGATCTCCTTCACAATTTTGACTTTCTACATTAAATTCTCAAACACCCATTTCTGGTGTAGAGCAACTTGTATTTTGAGGTTGAAACGTAATGTATTTTTGAACCTCACAAACTTATCCTATCTTGTGGCGACCATACCCTGAGCATAGCAACTAAGCCTAAGGAATTCAACCTTGTATTCAGCCACAATCTTATCCCCTTACTTCAAGTCGATGAACTTGAGTCTGTAGGCTTCCACATATCTATTTCCTACATACTTCTTTTGAAAGGATTCCTGGAAATATTCTCAGGTTAAACATTTAGCCTGTGTGGCCCTCACTATAGACTGCTACCAACAGTAAGCCTTTTCCCTTAACAAGGATACAGTGCCCTTCAATTTTTGTTCCGGGGTACAATCTAGATCCTTTAGAAACCTCTCCACTGACTCTATCCAATACTCTATCGTAATAGGAGTCGTTCTAGTAACACCTTTAAATATTTCCTCCCCATTCAATCGGAGCTTCTCTATAACAGACCCACGATTCCCCAATCCAATTTGGGCTCCAACAACCCTCTACAAAACTCACAGCATCACCTGCGACACTGCATCACCCCTATTTTCATAGCCTCACCACTATCAGAAATAGAATTCTCCACATACTCCTCCTTAGGGATTGGGTTTTCTCCCTGAATAGTGGGCGACTCAATAGCTGCAACCCTACACGGCCTACCCCACTACGTCTACATTGCGTGTTCATATTGTATTCTTAAAATTTTTAAAATATAGGCTATACCTACAGTTTGCAAAAAAAAAAAATTCAAGCAATAGTTATTTCCTAAGTGTTTTCAATCTAAAGATTATAGTTTATATAACATCCCGAATTAGGACCTAGTCGGAACAGTGGTTTCGAGACCACGAATCTGACGTAATAAAATTCATTTTTATTATATTTTTATAGTCTAAAATTATATGGAATTGTTTTCTGAAAATTTTGTCCGAAAATTTTGACGTTTGGGCACTCAATTTAGTCAAAAAGACTAAATTGTAAAAAGTGCAAAAGTTGAGTTCTACATGCTAGAGGTGTCCAATTGTTATGAAATTTTAAATTGGAGGTCATTAAATGGTAATCAGACCATTGGTTAATTTATTGGACAAAAAAGGATAGGAAATGGGTGAAATAGAATATTTTTAAGTTAGGGGTGTTTTGGTCATTTAGTAATTAAAATGAATTAAAAACAAAATTAAAATCCAATTCCTATCCATTTTCAACCCCATGGTTGAAACTTGCATGGAGAATACATAGTTAGGGTTTCTTAAGCTTCCAAGCTTGATTGTAAGTCCGTTCTAGCCCCGTTTTTAATGATTTTTACATTTTTAAAATCCTCGTAACAAGACCTGCCTATTTCTACCATTTATTTGAGTTATGATGAAGGTTTAGGGTTTGAATCATGTTATAAAGTTGTGCATTTTAATCACATGGTAGATTATGCATATTTATGGTTGGAGAAACGACTTTTACTAAGTAGTTTTCGGTGAAAACGCTGAAAAGGACTAAATTATAAAAGTTATAAAATTTCTCATAAAAGTGTGATTTAGTGGAAATTGTGGGCTGCTATAGTTATGAAAATGATTCGGCTAGGCTTAAAGTGCAAAAAAATTGAATAAAAATCATTTTACAAGCCTGGGGGCAAAAGTGTAAATATGAAAAGTTTAAGGGTAAAAATACAAATTTGTAAAAGTATGATTTTTGGGTCAATTTGAATAATGTGAATAATAAATGAGCTATATTTGAAATGTTAGATCAAGAAAACTGAGATTCAAGCCTAAATCGGGAAAGTTCGAGATTATGGACTAAATTGCAATAGTTGGTCGTAATTGCATTTAAGGTAAGTTCATGTGATTAAATAAGCATGATATTCATGTTATTTTTGTTACACTTGAAATCTATTTTGCTATGGTTGTATTGATTTATACGTTAATGATATTGTGTATGGGAACGTGATGTACCCATGAAGTAATCGATAGCTCAAATGTCGTTAACATGTGATGGGATGATTGAATATAATGGAAATTTGATGGAACATTATATTTCTTTGAAACGAGTAAATTTTTATGTAAATAATATACCATTTTTACTTATATTATAATATTTTGTTATTATATGAGATGTGGTTGGATATTGAATGATCACTTGATGTAAATTATGAATTTAAGTTGATTATGGATGAATTGGTAAAATGTTGAAAAGTGAGGAATTTCCTGGTTGGACCTTTGGAACAGAAAAGATACGAATGATTTGTTGTGAGAACACATATGTAGTACTATGTGTAGGCAACTATGTGTTTAAGATGGTTTTAGGTCACGTGTGTAGTACTAAGTGCAGGCTACTACGTGTACCAGATGGTTAGGTCGCATGTGTAGTACTAAGTGCAGGCTACTATGCGTACCCGATAGCTTCGATCACATGTGTGGTACTAAGTGCAGGCCACTATGTGTAAGAGATGGTTTTGGTCATAGATGTAGTACTAAGTGCAGGCTACTATGTGCACCAAATAGCTTCGGCTACAAGGGTGGTAATATGTGCAGGCCACCGTGTATCTGTTATTATTCCGATGAGTTCAATGGGGAAATTGACTAAGTGAAAATACATGTGATCATGCAATGATTAAGTGTAAATGAATATGACTATATGATGAAAAAGTTCAGGTATATCTGTGAAAATTTATGAGCAATGTGCTCGATAGTTGATCGAACTTTCGATAAGAAGAAATGGAGTAAGTGAGATTATGTAAGAGCGAAATTTGTAATAAAACAATTTTGGACAGCAGTAGTTGTGTGACTTTGAAAAATCACCAATTAGAGGTTGAAAGAGATATGAAATTAAAGCTTCATAAGTCTAATTTCACATAAAAGAATTCTATGATATTTGAATTTTTGTGAGACAGGGTCAGAATGATTTTGGAATCCCCTATTCTAAATTTAAAAAATAATTAAAAATTGTACAAATATAATTAAGGGTTACAATTTTTATATGCTTAAAATCCTTAATGAGTATATTTTCAAGATAAATAGATAATAACATTATCCAAGTTCTGTAACATGAGATAATTAATTCTTAGTTAAGAGAGGTCAGAACTGTCAGACAGCAAAATAGGGGTGACTTTAAAGAATACACTGTAATTATTGGCTAATCCAAAAATTCTAAAAATTTGATGATAAGTAGATACGTGAGTCTAGTTTCAAGAAAAATTAGAGGATCTTGATTTGGAGTTCCATGGCTCAATTTATAAGTAACTGAGTGACTATGACTCGAGTAAACAGCTGAACTTGAACATAAGGAAAAGTGCAATTATGATTATTTTACCTTAGAATCATGTTGTAAGAATTGATGGAATCATGTTGATAAATTGCTTATTATTTTCATATGCACTTACTAAGCTATATAGCCTACCCCATCCTTTTCAAATTTTTAGTGTTGTTAGGTTAGCACGGGGTTGGAGATCGTCGGAGGGAGCATCACACTATCGAGCTATCAATAGGGGATATCGATAAGTCTTAAGCATCTTCAAGTGAGTGGCATGTATAGGAGCTTAGTTATTGATATGTGTTCTTATGATTTAGCCAAATGTATTGGCTTATATTGATTCATTGTATATAGCCATGAGATATGGCTTATAATGTTTTGGCTTGTAAGCCTAGTTATCCTTGCCATGTGTTGATGTTATGTGATATGATTATAATTGTCTGCCATGAATGAATAGTAAATAACATATGTGCACGAGAATGCCCTAGAACCATTTGGGGTGGTCATGGCTATGGAATAAACACGTAAATTGGTATTAAGTTGATAATGATTGAACATGGACATTTGTTGAATAAGTAGAGATTAATTATTAGGTAATATGTTATGGTTGATTGTTAAAAATGTGCTTTAGTAGGCATGCTAAATAATTAAAATGATGCTATGATATGTGTCTTTAAAGTATTTAAGTATGTGAAAGATTAAGGCAACAAAAAGGCTTGGAAAATAGCTTAAGTGTTGATCACACGGGTAGAGACATGGCCGTGTGCCTCAACCGTGTGGAGGACATGGCCTTAGCACACGGGCGTGTGACTTGGCGTGTGACCCTAAATGTTTGCTGACATCATAAATAGAGAGTTACACGGGCTGAGGACTTGGGCGTGTGAGACCACCCGACATACCCACATTGGCGTGTGGCTCTCCAAACATGAAAATTTTCTAAGTGTTGTAAAAATGTTCTTGAGTTCTCAATTTAGTCCCAAACCGCTTTTAACGCATGTTTAAAGCCTCGAAGGCTCGTGTATGGGACATTTTGCATGTGATCGAATGATTCTGATATGATTGAAATTTTATGGCCCAGTTTTACATGTATATGCATGTTTAAGTCCGGTAATGCCTCGTATCTTGTCCCGACGTCGGGCGTGGGTAAGGGGTGTTACATTTAATGGTATTAGAGCCAAGTCTAGTCGGTTCTCAGACTAACCTAGTAAGAATGAGAGTCTAACTATACATGCCACCAATATGTGATAGTGTGAAGCCTCCCGACGCGAGTGAGAACCATCTCGTTTAGGCAAAGGTACTCTCCAACCGAGCTACGCTGACCATGTTAAATGTGATGCTAAGGTATTCGGGTAAATTATAGTCATGATAAGCCTGGATTTAGAAATTATGAATAAAAATTCATGATATATGTGATAACATGTGAGATAAAAGTTTATGTTACGATGAATGTTCATACTTATTTCATGTTCATACGATGATGTACACTTGGCTTATTTGATTAAGTGGATGTGGTAAATAGAAATTCATCAAAGTATAAATAAAGGGTTCATAATAGCATGATATTAGCAAAATGTTACTGCCCCAATTGGACGTTGAATTTCGATGGATTACAATGACTTCATGAAAAGGGTTATAATGATGCAAAATGGGATTTAGCTCAGATGGGTAATCCCAAGTTGAACTTTTTCAAATAAATGTGTTGGAATGGATTTAGCCCAGACGGGTAATCCATTGGCCTCATTATGTAAGGGATTTAGCTCGGACAGGTAATCCTGAGACGAGCCTATCGAGAATATGTTTTAGTTAGAATTTAGCCTGGACTAGTAATTCTACTGTATGATACGTGATTCGAGAGAGTGTACCCAAAAGGTACTACTGGACATGAATTGACGAATGATTAACGTATATACCCTGAGTATACTACTTGGGAACCCATCAAAATTGCAATGTTCCAACAGGAGGCATCTTTGAAATATAGAAAAGTGAAATGAGACAAAAGACTATGATGTAATGAGCCTACCTATGTTTAATCGATAATTCCATGATGTATATGATTGATTTACTTGAACGAATGCGTGTATTTGGGTAACTTACCAAAAATATTGATGGAATAAATGTCCACATATGCTTGTTTGAATAAGTATGACTGGCAAACTCTCATAGTCTAAGTAAATGTGCTAAATTGATTGAATTGAGTATATGATTATAATGATATGCATATGTTGATGTGCTAGATGAGAGCTCAGATTGTGATACACTCATCCATGTTTGTTTGGCCCCCATATGATTTTATGTGGCTTGTATTAAGTATTTGATGAAATCTACAAATCATTTCGGTATATGTTAAATTTCTACCTAACGGGTTAATGGAATCATGTATCTCTGAGACTGTCAGGTTCTTGGAATGCTAGTCCTGGTTAATTGGATTGAGATCCGGATTCTATATTATGAGTTATTGAGAAGCTAAATAAGACCCTGGTTTTTAATGAATGCTAAATTAAAAGTGCTTTAGTAATGTTTATGAGATAGTAGAGTATATGAGGAACTAAACCACTCTTCTGGTAAGATTTTTGGGGACGAAAATCCCTAAAGGGGGGAGAGTTGTAACATCTCGAATTAAGACCTAGTCGGAATAGTGGTTTCGAGACCACGAATCTGACGTAAAAAAATTCATTTTTTATTATATTTTTATGGTCTACAATTTTATGGAAATGTTTTCTAAAAATTTCGTCCGAAAATTTTGACGTTTGGGTACTCAATTTAGTCAAAAGGACTAAATCGTAAAAAGTGCAAAAGTTGAGTTCTACATGCTAGAGGTGTCCAATTGTTATGAAATTTTAAATTTGAGGTCCTTAAATGGTAATTAGACCATTGGTTAATTTGTTGGACAAAAATGGACAGGAAATGAGTGAAATAGAATATTTTTAAGTTAGGGGAATTTTGGTCATTTAGTAATTAAAATGAATTAAAAACAAAATTAAAAGCCAGTTTTTGTCCATCTTCAATCCCATGGCTAAAAATTGTATAGTGAAGACATATCTAGGGTTTTTCAAGCTTCCAAACTCAATTGTAAGTTAGTTCTAGCCCCGTTTTTAATGATTTTTACATTTTTGAAATCCTCGTAACAAGATCTACCTATTTCTACTATTTATTTGAGTTATGATGAAGGTCTAGGGTTTGACCCATGTTATAAATTTGTGCATTTTGATGTTTAATGGTAGATTATGCATGTTTATGGTTGGAGAAACGACTTTTACTAAGTAGATTTTGGTGAAAACGCTAAAAAGGATTAAATTGTAAAAGTTATAAATTTTGTCATAAAAGTGTGATTTAGTGGAAATTGTGGGCTACTATAGTTATGAAAATGATTCGACTAGGCTTAAAGTGCAAAAAAATTGAATAAAAATCATTTTACGAGCCTAGGGGCAAAAGTGTAACTATGATAAAGCTTAGGGGTAAAAATAAAAATTTGTAAAAGTATGATTTTTGGGTCAATTTGAATAATGTGAATAATAAATGAGCTATATTTGAAATGTTAGATCAAGAAAATCGAGATTCAGGCCTAAATTGGGAAAGGTCGAGATTATGGACTAAACTGGAATAGTTGGCTGTAATTGCATTTAAGTATAGGCGAAGCTAGGGGGCTAGCATGGGCCCGGACCCCCCCTAAAATATAAAATTGATTTTTAGACCCTTGAATGTTTTTAAAAATTTTAAATTGTAAAGGTAAAATTACACTTTGGCCCCTCCTAAAATTATAAAAATTTGATTTAATCCTTTACAAATTATAAAGATATAAACTATAAAAAATTAAAATTTCATCTGGCCCCCCCTAAAAAAATTTTCTGGCTTTGCCCCTGCATTTAAGGTAAGTTCATGTGATTAAATAAGCATGATATTCATGTTATTTTTATTACACTTGAAATCTATTTTGCTATGGTTGTATTGATTTATATGTTAATGATATTGTATATGGGAACGTGATGTACCCATGAAGTAATCGATAGCTCAAATGTCGATAACATGTGATGGGATGATTGAATATAATGGAAATTTGATGGAACATGATATTTCCTTGAAACGAGTAAGTTTGTATGTAAATAATATATCATTTTTACTTATGTTAAAATATTTTGTTATTATATGGGATGTGGTTGTATATTGAATGATCACTTAATGTAAATTATGAATTTAAGTTGATTATGGATGAATTGGTAAAATGTTGAAAAGTGAGAAATTTCCTGGTTGGACCTTTGGAATAGAAAAGATACGAATGATCCGTTGTGAGAACACATGTGTAGTACTATGTGCAGGCTACTATGTGTTTAAGATGGTTTTAGGTCACGTGTATAGTACTAAATGCAGGCTACTACGTATACCAGATGGTTAGGTCACATTTGTAGTACTAATTGCAGGATACTATGCGTACCGGATAACTTTGATCACATGTGTGGTACTAAGTGCAGGCTACTATGTGCACCAAATAGCTTCGGTTACAAGGGTGGTAATATGTGCAGGCCACAGTGTATCTATTATTATTCTGATGAGTTCAATGGGGAAATTGACTAAGTGAAAATACATATGATCACGTAATGATTAAGTGTAAATGAATATGACTTTGTGATGAATATGTGTAGGTATATGTGTGTGAAAATTTATGAGCAATGTGCTCGATAGTTGATCGAACTTTCGGTAAGATGAAATGGAGCAAGTGATATTGTGTAGGAGTGAAATTTGTAATAAAATAGTTTTGGATAGCAGCAGTTGTGTGATTTTGAAAAATCACCAAAAATGGTGGAAATAGAATTAGAGGTTGAAAAAGATATGAAATTAAAGCTTAATGAGTCTACTTTCACATAAAAGAAATGATGAAAGCAAAAGAATTTCATATTCTGTGATATTTGAATTTTTGTGAGACTGGGTCAGAATTATTTTGGAATCCACTATTCTGACTTTGAAAAATCATTAAAAATTGTAAAAATATAAATATTGGTTATAATTTATATGCTTAAAATCCTTAATGAGTCTTTTTCAATAAAAATAAACAGGAACATTACTCAAGTTTTATACCATGAGATAATTAATTTTTAGTGAAGTGAGGTCGAAATTATTAGCTAGCAAAATAGTTGTGAATTTAAAGAATAAACTATACTTAATTGCTAAATCAAAAATTCTGAAAATTATATGATAAGTAGATACGTGAGTCTAGTTTCAGGAAAAATTTGTGGATCTTGATTTTGAGTTTCGTAGCTGAAGTTATAAGTAACTGAGTGACTATGACTCGAGTAAATAACTGAACTTGAACATAAGGAAAAGTGCAATTATGATTATTTTACCTTAGAATCATGTTGTAAGAATTGATGGAATCATGTTGATAAATTGCTTATTATTTTCATATGGACTTACTAAGCTATATAGCTTACCCCCTCCTTTTCATTTCTTTAGTGTTGTTAGGTTAGCTTGGGGTTGGAGATCGTCAGAGGTAGCATCATACTATCGAACTATCAATAGGGGATATCGATAAGTCTTAAGCATCTTCAAGTGAGTGGCATGTATAGGAGCTTAGTTATTGATATGTGTTCTTATGATTTAGCCAAATGTATTGGCTTATATTGATTCATTGTATATAGCCATATGATATGGCTTACAATGTTTTAGCTTGTAAGCCTAATTATCCTTGCCATGTGTTGATGCTTTGTGATATGATTATAATTGTCTACCAAAAATGAATAGTAAATAACATATGTGCACGAGAATGCCCTAGGACCATTTAGGGTGGTCATGGCTATGGAATAAAGGCGTAAATTGACATTTAGTTGATAATGATTGAACATGGACATTTGTTGAATAAGTAGAGATTAATTATTGGGTAATATGTTATGGTTGATTGTTAAAAATGTGCTTTAGTGAGGCATGCTAAATCATTAAAATGATGCTATGATATATGCCTTTAAAGTATTTAAGTATGTGAAAGATTAAGGCAACAAAAAGGCTTGGAAAATAGCCTAAGTGTTGACCACACGGGCAGAGACATGGCCGTGTATCTCAGCCATGTGGAGGACACGGCCTTAGCACACGGGCGTGTGACTTGGCCGTGTGACCCTAAATGTTTGCTGACGTGATAAACAGAGAGTTACCTTGGCTGAGGACTCGGGCGTGCGAGACCACCTGGCCTATCTACACGGGCGTGTGACTCTCCAAACATGAAAATTTTCTAAGTGTTGTAAAAATGTTTGTAAGTTCTCGGTTTAGTCCCAAAATGCTTTTAATGCATGTTTAGAGCCTTGAAGGCTTGTGTATGGGACATTTTGCATGTGATCGAATGATCCTGATATGATTAAAATTTTATGACCTAGTTTTACATGTATGTGCATGTTTAAGTCTAGTAATGCCTCGTATCCTGTTCCGGGATCGGACATGGGTAAGGGGTGTTATAGTTTACCTAAATTTTCAAAAGTAACATTAACTAAATTAGGATTGGCATCAGAGTCTCGGATTAAATTTCTTGTAGAAAATCAACTTTTCAAAATCTTATGGCATGGTTTTTACCAAAATACCCCATCTTATGACATGCATACAGACTTATTCAAATTTTCACAGTCAGAGTTTTAAAAACTTATGGCTCTAATACCACTAAATATAACCTCCCTAACCCGACCTAGATGTTAAGCCTGAATTCAGGATATTACATTGACCACCAAAATGGCCTAGCAAAACTGACGGAGTTTGAAAACTGTTGATTGAATTATTTGATTTACTTTCCAAAGAAAAATTAGCGTCTTTCTAAAGGATTACTATTTAGTTCCAAAAACTGGTTGATCTTAATGTTTGCTTTACAAAAAGTGATTTTCAATTTATATGTTTTCAAACCTCATTCTCTTAGTCATGCAATGAAAATGTGATATCTAACTTAGTTTTAATAAAAAAACCATATTTCAACACCTAATAATCAAATTAAATGTCATGCATGTTATATAATCCCAAAACCTAAGTCTCATGCCACAGTTTTAAAAAAATAAAGCAATACAATATCTGGATAACATAAAATATGGATAATAAATCTAAGATACTTTAATAATAATAATAATAAAATATTCTAAGTCGAGACCTTCCAGATGTCGAATCCGCATCTTAACCTTGTGGGTTATCTATAAAGATAGAAATTAAGGTGGAGTGAGATTAAGAAGCTCAGTGTGAGTCCGATCACAAGTAAACTAGTGCAGAAGAATAACAAAGCATACAAAATAATAGTAGTCAAGAAAATTGAAATCATATAACATAGCAGAATGCAATGTTCAAAAAACAAGAAGGCTCTTACCTATACTCCATTACACTCCTTAATAAGGGTTCCAAAGAACTCTTCCAACCATAACACTCAAGTTTATAGATGAATCACAAGTATTTGCAGATAAACTACCAGTAGTAAAATTATGGATGAACCACGGTGATTTTGCGCATATAAACCGCAAAGAGTAAAAAAATGGATGAACCACCAGTATTTTCAATTTAAAAAGTTCACAGAAAAGATGCCAATAATTTGTGGATGAACCACCAGTGTTGCAGATTATTAAACTACCAATACTTCCTCCTTATAATTGTCCCACTCATGCAATACAGTATGACATGCTTGCAATAGTATCATGTAAAATAGTAGTCATGTTTAACATTTATTCAGTTCAATTGTAGTATTAGGCATTCTTAACATGTATACGGTTCAGCAGTAACAATAGACATACTTAACATGTATTCGGTTTAACAATATCAGTTTTGTAACAACCTATTTTCAGTGGTGTCAGAAATAATAGTTTTGAAACCATGATTCTGACGAGTGAATAAATATTTTATTATTTATTTAAAGTCTATATGATTATATTAGGGTCATATAAAATTTTCGTTAAGAAATTTTAAAGTTTAAATAGTTAATTAGGTAAAAAGGACTAAATTGTAAAAGTTTCAAAAGTGGGTTTCTAGTAGTTAAAAGGGCTAAATGGCTTTGGAAGGGTAACTAATGGATCTATATAGTAATTATACCATTGTTAAAGTTAGTGGACAATTATGGTAGGATTTTGTTATTTTATAAGTTATTGACCTAATGGTAAAATAGTAATTTAATAAATAAATGCTTAAACATGAGAGAATTAGCTATCATCTTTCTTATTTCACTTTGTTAATGCCAAAATCACCATTAGAAGGGGAGCTTGGAGCATTCAATCACTTGTGTCTTGTGCATGGTAGGTTTTCAAGTTCCATTTTTAGTGATTTTTATGTTTTTGAGCTCATATTAGCTTAATCTAGCTAGCCTGTGGGTTAAATTGCAAAAATTTTACAACTTGAGGGACTTGCCATGATTGATTTTGAATGTGTTTTGATGTTATTTGATAGATTATCAATCTTAGTTGTTAAACAAACTTGTTTTGTTAAGTGGTTTTTGATGAATTTGAGATTAGGGATTAAATTGTTAAAAGTGTAAATCCATGGGGTTTAATGTGAAATGTTTGTAATTATGGGCTATTACAAGGTCCCTTTTAGAATTGGTTAACATGGATTTAGGTTAAAATGGTTAAAGTTCAGGTTATGAGCTTAAGGACTAAATTGTGAAAAGTTAAAATATTGGGGGTAATTTCATAATTTTACATAAATATGAATTATAGATTGTATTGAATGCTTGAGGTTAATTGAAGTACTGAATTGAACGAAACTATTTATTTAGATCAAGATAAATAACAATCAGACTTTAATCGAGGAAAGGCGAAAGCTTTGGATTAGTCTCCAACTTTACTTCTACAACTATAGTTATCGAGGTAAGTTTGTATGGATTATAATAGTATTAATGATAGTTAAATTGATTATCTGCTATATCGTGTTAGTTATAAATGAACTTGTATATACATATATCGATGCTTTAAACAATTGACGGATAAATAATCCCGTTTGAACCTTAAGAATTCTTAGGATACGAATGACATGTCATTAGGGATTTCATGTTTTGGGTGTTGGTCTTGAATGTCCTATTGATGGCTGAGGTACTACATTTTTTGCAGATTCTCCACAGCTCGTGTGAGCAGCATCGTGTGGCTAACATTCTGACCCACAACTCATGTGAGCAGGCCTATTTCATAGCTCGTGTGAGCATTATTGAAAAGGAAAGGTTACGGTTATATGGAAAGGCACACTATGTGTAAGCATTCCTGAGTATCTAATGTAATTCTAGATGGCTCAACGGGGTAAGCAAAGTTTAATGGCAAGGTATGTATACATTTGGATATTGATTCATGATCTTATAAAAAGGTTAATGTGATAAGTGATATGTACATGAAAATCTACTTATGGTATGGTTGATTATATATGTATCATGTGTGAACTTACTAACTTGTGTGTTTGATGGTGCTTATATAGGATTTTACTAAGCATATGGTCTTGGTAATGATGTTATGCTTATTTTATAACTTGTGCTTAAGAATGGTAAGTTATGTTTGAGTTTATACGAGCTTACTAAGCACTAGTTGCTTATGTAGTTACTTTCCTTTGTTTTGTAGATTATCAGAAGCTTGATCAGTTAGAAGCTAGTTAGAGATCTATCACACAATCCAGCAACCATTTCGGTAGATTTTGAGTTATTTTGGCCAAGGTTATTAATGACATGTATACGACCTTTTGTAATGGTAGTTATTGAATGTGTTAATGATCATTTTGGTATGATTATTCTTTTGGAGTATATATCTTGTTTGATGGGCTTTTAGTGCTTTGGCAAATTGATGTACTTTGGTCACTTTAGGTACTTGTAATATATGGTACTTCTGGTATGTTTGTGATGAAAACTGAATGGTTATTATTGATGTCATTAGGGAGATAAAGTGACTATGTTTTGTGTTTGAAATATGACTACACATTGATTTGTTTTAGTTAATGATGTTTTGGTATAAATGTGGTGCCTTTGAATGAGATATTGGCTACATGATATAGAATGTTTAAAATGGTATGTTTTTAAGTGTTTGAAAGGTGTTTAGATCTTTTGAATGTATGCACAAATTCGATGGTTGATTAGGTGTGTTTTGGCCTTAAAATGGCTTGTTTTTAGGGCCAAATTGTGGAGTACATGGCCTAGGACACAAGCTTTCGCACGACACACGGCCTAGCTACACGGCTATGTGTTACTTGTTAATTTTGGTGTATCAAGTTAGTGTCTTACATGGCCTAGCACATAGCCTATGACACGACCGTGTGTCACAAGTCAGAGAGTTACACGGTCTGCAACACGACCATGTGACCTTACTCATTTAGTTACACTGTTTGAAACACTGGCTGGGACACGGCCATGTGTCCTTTTGTTTGATTGTTACACTGGCTAGGCTATGTCACACAGCCGTGTGACCCATGTTTTCAAATTTTTTACCTTTTTCCCAAACTTTCTGGTTTGTTCTAAATTAGTCTTGAATTATTTCTAATATGATTTTAGGGCCTCGAAAGCCCGATTTAAGGTCCAAATGTACATGTACGCTAGGGTATTGTTGAGTTTAAAATGATTGTTGTTAAATGACATCATTGAAATATTTTGATATTAATTGATCTATAACACCTCTCACCCGTATTCAACACCGAAATAGGGTTACAGAGCATTATCGGACTTATAAAACACTTAAGCATTCAATTTACATAAAATTAATCAATTCATAAACAATTCAACCACAATTAAATATTTCATCCCTAATACAAGCCTACAATGCCCTAAACATACATTGGGAGTGGTTCGAGACTAAACCGATAACTTTGGAAACTTTTTGAACATTTAAGAAATTTTCTCAAAAACAAGGGACACACGCCCATGTGGCTTGGTCGTGTGTCTCACACGGCCAACAGACACGCCTGTGTCACAGGCCCTGTGGACATTCAAAATGGGAGCATATGGCCTTGTCCCAGCCCATGCTCGACCCCATGTAACTCTCTAACTTGGGTCAAACAGCCAACACACATGCCCGTGTGGCTAGCCCTTGTGCCCTAAAAATGGCCATATACGCCCGTGTGCCAGGCCGTGTGCTAGGTCCTACCAAACCTGTAGGGTATACTGACTTATGCCACACGGCCAAGTCACACGCTTGTGTGTGAGGTCGTGTGGAGCATATTGAATTGATTTAATTTCAACATTAGGGAACATACGACCGTGTAATATAATCTAGTGTCACACACGGCCGAGATACACACTCGTGTCTTTGACTGTGTAGACAAAAATAGACTATTTACCAAGCCATTTTGCCACCCAAACTTGCATATACCTATGCCACATCAATTATCACCAACACATAGCATATCTAATCATCTAAACCAGCCAATTCAAACATAAATCCTGCACATTCTATACTTCCATTTTACATATACACAAATCACCAAAACATACCCTACCAATTGCACCAAACTCTACTTCCTTAAATTATCAAAAATGGCTAAACTCAAATATGCAATATCAAGCCTAATTTCATAAGCATACCATTATATTTAACTCATAATACCTATAGCCATCAAGCATCACACAACCATCATATAACTCATATCACAAAGCATAAACACATATATCAATACATGATTCAACCATACCAAAATAACTCCAAATAAGCCATTACTCATGACTATTTATACAAACCAAAACATATACATTTACAAGCCAATTCAAATGGCCAAAATCATTACCAAAACATAACCAACATGACCAAAGTCCCCATACATGCCATATACTCAAAATACCAAAGTTCAAAGGTACCAAGTGATAGGTGGATAGTGTGAAGCGATCTCCGACGATCCCCGAATCTGAGTTAGCTTGATAACACTATAAAACATAGGAAAATAAACAAAGTAAGCTATAAAGCTTAGTAAGCTCGTATAAAATAAACTCAACTCAATCTTAAGATTACAATTCAACAATTTGGAATATATATATATCAACATTTAGCACATATTAGCTAACAAACCTTTCATATACACAATTATGATATTAATCACATTCTTCACAAGTTTCTTCAAACCAAAGCTTATACATGTCACGTACATACCTGTACCCTCTCATATCATTCTCATACTCAATCACATCTTTCGTTTACCTATTGAACCATTCGGAATAGAAGTCGGATACTCAAGAGTCTCGTATAATAAGTACCTATACCATGGCCCGAAGCCAAATCAAGGTAGCTTATATCCGTAGTACTAATATCATGACACGAAGCCAAATCAGCCGATATTCATGGTCCAAAGCCAAATCGGTATAACTTGTACCCAAAGTGCTAATATTATGGTCCAAAGCCAACTCAATGTATCCCCTAATGACATGTCACTAGTATCGTAAACTATTCCTAAGGTTCAACTGGGATTTCGAATGTCGAATTATCATCAAATCACTATCGAATATATTCATAGTCTCGTATTCACAATTTATGCAATATCAAAGCATATGAAATACATTTGTATTAAAACTTATAATATACGAGCTTACCTCGGATGTGAAAATGACGAAATAGGTCGATTAGTCGATAACTTTAGTTTTCTCCCGATCTAGATCCGAATTTTGCTTTTCTTGATCTAAATATATTCAAAATTAACTTATTTAATAATCTCTCTATTCAATTTAATCCAAAACACACATTTAAGCATATTTACACATTTACCCCTAACGTTTCACCACTTTAACAATTTAGTCCCTAGGTTCTTAAAAAAAAATTCATTCAATTTCATTACAACCCAAGCCTATAAAAATTACTATTATGCCCCTATTAGCCCATATTTTTCATTTATTTTACATTTTAACCACAAAGTTTCCACATTTCAGAATTTAACCCCCCTAATTTGCATTTTCACTAAAAATCACTTAACAAAACTTGTATAAATATCATCAAACATTCAAAATCTATCATAAAACATCAAAATACTCATGTATTCATCAAGGGAAACATTCAAAATCTTTAACAATTTTGCAAATTAGTCCCTGGGCTAGCTAGACCTAGTTGCAACGATCTCAAAAACATAGAAATCACTAAAAACTGATCAAAAACACATACCTAATTGATGGAAATAAGATTTCCGAACCTTAGCCCTATTTTTATCAAGAAAATCGGTTGGTTTTTGTCTTTTGATGAAGATGAACACAATTAAAACTTTTTGTTTTATTTAACTTTCATTTATTTGCTAAATTACTAAACTAACCTTATTATTAATTCAAAATTTCAATTATGCCAAGCCATTATCATCCATTATATAATTAATGGTCTATTTACCACATAAGGACCTTAAATTTAAGGTTCTATAGCTATTAGATACCTTTAACTAATAGAACTCCACTTTTACACTGTACGTGATTTAGTCCTTTTTATCAAATTGACTAATCAAACGATAAAATTTCTAAACGAAACTTTCATGCAATCATTCAATCATGCTAAAATCATTAAAATAATAATAAAATAAATATTTTGAATTCAAATTTGTGGTCCTAAAACTATTGTTCTGATTTGACCAAAAATGGGTTGTTACAACTCTCCCCCCTTAGGGATTTTCGTCCCCAAAAATCTTACCAGTGAATAGGTTAGGGTACTATTTTCTCTGAGTTTGTTAGAACGAACCCTATGGCTCAACGACCTCCACCCCCTCTCGTACCCCATCCTATCCCCTCTATTTCTTAAGGACTAGAACAAGTACGTGTAAGCAAGCCTCTGGTTGATAAAATATGTAAGTATGGGGCAAAAGAATTTCATGGAATAGCATAAGACGACCCTAAAAAAGCTAAGTTTTGGTTAGAAAACACTGTAAGGGTTTTTGATGAACTGTCTTGTTCTCCAGTTGATTGTTTAAAATGTGCGGTATCTCTATTAAAAGACTTAGCGTATCAGTGGTGGAATACTTTGATTGTTGTGGTACCCAGGGATCATGTGAATTAGGATTTATTTTAGACAAAATTCAGAAAGAAATATGTTAGTCAATGGTATCTTGACAAGAAAAGGAAATATTTTTTAGAATTGAAGCAATGTTGCAGATCTGTAGTGGAATATGATAGAGAATTCATACAACGTTGCAAGTATGCTCAAGAATGTATAGCAACTGAAGCTGTTATGTGCACTCAGTTTGAAGATGGTTTAAATGAATATATCAAATTGTTAGTAGGGATTTTGGAATTAAATTTTTTTTTTTTTTTGGTATTGGTGGATCGAGCACATAAAGCTGAAGAACTTAGTAAACCTAAAAGAAAGGTAGATTTCGAGGCTCATGACACTGATAAATGATCTATGGGAAGATCATTTTCATCTCCATCGAAGAAATTGAAATAATTTCACAGTCGTACGTCAGTTGGGACAGGACTTTCGGGAAGAGATAAAGGAAAGTAACATTCAAGTTTAAGACCTCAGGCTACTTCCATATGAAGTATGGGGAGTGTTCGAAATAATAAACCTGAATGTCAATAGTGCAATAGACGACATTTTGGAGAGTACAGATTGAGAGATGGATCGTGCTTTAAATGTGGTTTCTGTGATCATTTTCTTCGATACTACCCTGAAAGATTTGATAGAGAGAAATCTCAGAACACTCGGTCGAGTAACACGACTACGAGAGGGAGGCCACCCAGAAATAGTGGTAATGCAAGAAATAGTCGAAGTGGAACAAAAGATTCTATAGTTAGATCTGAGGCTCGGGCACCAACTAGGGCTTATGCAATTCGAGCTCATGAGGAAGCTTCGACACCTTATGTGATTACCAGTACATTTTCTATCTTTGATACTAATGTTAATGCTTTGATTGACCTGGGGTCAACGCATTTATATATATGCACAACCTTAGTGTCAGATAAGAAAATACCTTATGAGCCAACTGAATTTGTGATCAAAGTAACGAATCCTTCAGGTTAGTATGTGTTACTTGATAAGGTTTGTAAAAATTGTCCTTTAATGATTTGGGATTGCAACTTTCCGACTGATTTGATGTTATTACCCTTTGATGAGTTTGATGTGATTCTTGGCATGAATTGGTTGACTTTTCATGATGTTGTTGTGAATTGTAGATGAAAGAAAATTTTACTAAAATGCCAGAACGATGAAACAGTTCGAGTTGAATTAGATAGTTATGATAGTTCAACTAATATAATTTTAGCTATGTCAGGTCAGAAATATGTCAGAAAGGGTTGTGAGACATATTTAGCTTATATATTTGATTCCAAGGCTCCAGAATTGAAATTAGAATCAGTTCCAACTATTTGTGAGTTCTCAGATGTATTCCTAGAAGAGTTAACAGGTTTATTGCCAGTCAAAGAGGTTGAGATTGTGATTGTGTTATTATTAAGAACTTCTCCGATATCGATAGCTCTGTATAGAATAACACTTACTGAAAACTAAATTCTAATTGGAATTTTAAAAAAGAAGAAACAAAATCTAAGTTTAATTAGAAAGATATGGGCTAAATATCTAGGGTTTGGAAACCTTATGGGGGATTAGACGACTCAAACTCAGGTTCACAAGGAAGAGAAGCAAGCTCTTTACCATTAAGCCTAAGGTATATTTCTTATTTAGTTTTTAATCCTAACAGTATATATTTTAGTGTGTCTTTTATCCTAGGTTGCTGAAAAAAAAAAGGAGGAGGGTAGCTTAAACCTAGGACTTCTAAGATAGGGGAGTAACACTTAATCATTAAAACTAATTCATTTCTTAATTAATTATTTCAATTAACCCCCTATATTTTAGGATGTGACAAAAACATATAAAAATTCTTAAAAATTTATATAAAAATCATTAAAAATCATAAAATATTATCAAATATTAAAAATAAGTTAAATACTGAATTGATATAAACTTATAAGAATTATAAAAACTTATAAAGATTATAAAAAATTATAAAATATATTTAAAGTATTATAAAAACTTATAAAAATTCATAAAAATTCTAATAAATTATAAAAAAATATAAAAAAATTCATATAAATCCCTAAAATTCTAGTGATCGTTAGGATAATTTTCATGTTGAATAAAATGTTCCTAATATTTTACAAATAAGACAATTATTGTGGGACCTTCTGCATTTTATTGATAAATTATTATTATTTTAAAATATTTATCTCCGAATTTTCAAGTACAATATGATATAAAGTATTTTCGGTACACTTATCAAAACCAAAAATTTCATTATCCAACTATTAATATATGTCAATATGAAATATTTTGAGCAAGGTTTTTAGAATCGAACTTGTGATTGAACTGGTCAAACCATCAGTTTGTTGATTCAACTAGTTCGACTAGTTCATCCAATTCAATTAAATAAAATATTAAAAAATATATTAAAAATAAAAAAATGGGTTCAACTTTTCGGTTTTAGGTCAACTGATCTAATGGTTTTATTCGAACAATTAATCTTGATGATTTCGATCTAACCAATTTGACCAACTGATCCAGTCCAGTTCAAGTTTTTATGATTGTTTATAATTTTATATCAATTTACATATTTATAAGTTTTATAAGTTTTTAAGAATTTTTATTTGTTTTTACAAAATTTTAAATATTGTTTATTAATTTTTTTTAAAATTATAATTTATTATATTTTTTAAAGTTTATATCAATTTTAAATTTTTAAATAATGTTTTTCTATTTTTATAATTTTAATTATTTTTATGTTTTTAATCATTTTTATGAGAAAATATTAAATTAAACATGAAGTAGTCATATGTTGTGATCTGATTGATTCGTAAATTTATTTTAACGGTCAACCACAGATTCTGTTAACGGAGGAACTGGATTGATTAACAATAAAGGCTTAATTGAGTATCAATTTAATATAATTTCTTAAGGGATTTTTGAATTAGCAGGTCAGTTTTGGATTCTAATTTCTAAAAGATATATTTAAATTTCTAATGAATTCTTGATTGTGTTGACAAAAGCTGAGGAATGAGGTTTTGATAGGCTAAGTTTAAGTACCATCTCTATGAAAATTAAGTGCAAGTTAATTGAGTTGAATTTAGTTCAAGATATTATATAGTTGTTCAATTAATTGTAACTTCAAAAAATTGATATTTTTGAACAAATTAATCCATTCAAACACTCATGGGTTGGTCTGCATTATTTAAATTGTAAATGATGAAGTTATTGAGTTAGTTGTTTTGTTGAGGTGAGACTTAAGAATACTTATAAAAAAAAACTATAAATAATGGACACAATAAATTATTTATACAGTTTGGATTCAATTCTACGCATGCTGTCCAACCTTACAATTATTACAGTCTCTTTCATACAATTACATTCTCACTATGATTTTCCCTAAGCTTCGTAGAAACTGCTAAAATAGTTTGATTACCAGTACATTGCACTAAATATGCCGCCCTTAATGAACAAATTGAGTCACGTATAAATCACATATTATGGCATATTTTCCTCCAATGAATAGATCGAGTCACTAGAGTTCTGTCCCATATAAATCACATATTATAGTGTAAAATAATATTACTGATAATTATCCATATTTTCCTCCAATCACATATTATAGTGTAATATATATATATATAAAAGGAAAGATAACAACACTAGTATATTTGAGTCTTCTTGTTTGTTAATATGGGTTCCTTCGTAATACCACGCAATTTTCTACACAATATCGCTTGAGAAATTGGAATTGCACAAAATCAGTCAAAAATTGCAAAAAGAAAGTACACGTAAAAGGAGATGTTATTGTGAGCTACAACTAAGATTTATAACTTATTACACTAACGTAAATGATTTATTTTAAGAGATTAAGTCACGTTATTTAAAAAGGTTAGACCAATTATGTGTTCATATGGTGTTTATTCTTTTTTCATATTATAGTTTTGTTGCATTTTAATTAATTTATCATATATTTCGCATTATTTATCCTAATTATTTGAATGTGATCACAGATAACTAATGCCTGAAATGTGGATGTGGGGTTGAATCTAATATCCATGCGGTGAGGGATTACTCCTTGCTAAAGGGCAATTTGGTTGACGTTAGTGCTAGTTCAAATCCAAGTACATTTTTTCTCTCTACCTTTAGAGGATTGGTTGGAATGGAATTTAAAATATGTTAATTTATGTATCAACGATTGGATTATTTGTCATTCTTTATTTTCCATAATTTGTTGGCTACTATGGAAGAATTGGAATATGTTTGTCTTCTTTGATGGCCATAATTGTGTTCAAGAAATTGTGGATAAAGGCACAAGTTGGACGCGGAGTGTTTTATCAACGTACTCCGAATTTTTTTATTCTCATCCTCGGGTAGTGGGTTCAACTTGGTCGCGTCGTGAAGAGGGTTATGTTAAACTTAATACTGATGGTGTTGTGCTCTCTTCAAGGGCCCGTACCTCTGTTGGAGGTGTTATTAGAGACGCTAATGGGGTGTGGCAATGTGGTTTCTCAATGACGATTGGAGATGATACATTATTTCAAGTGGAGGCAATGGCGATGCTTGAAGGCATCGTTTAGCATAGGACAAAAGATTTCAAAAGTTAGAGTTGGAGTGTGACAATGCCTTGTTAATTGAGATTATTCTTGCTGGTGGTGTCGCGGATAGCAGGCTGATGGAATTTAGACTGATACATAATATGCTTATTTGACCTTGAGAGGTTCGTGTCAGACATATTCTTCGAGTGCAGAATACAGTTGCAGATCATTTGACCAAAATTGTAGATCCAGAGCTATTGCGTTTTCATCTATTGGAGGAACCCCCAATTTCAATTAGAGAACTTCTTATGGTGAATTTTGACCGCATTGAATTAGGATTTCCTTTTATTGTTTTATTTACTAAAAAAATTGTGATAGCAAGTTTATTTACATAAAATAATTAAATATAAAATAATTTAATTTAATGAAAATTATTTATTATTAATCCTTTAAATCCGGTTTAGCCAGGTTTTAACTTAAAAGCCGTATAGGCAATTAAAAGTTACTTGGCATATTCATTAAATGACTTCTAAATATTTACAACATTATTTAATATTTAAATTTTAATTTACAAAATCGCATAATAACAAATTTGACGTTAATTTCAAAAGTAAATGGTAGATAAATTTATCCTTTTTGACCTTAGATAAAATTATCTGAGGGAAACCAAATTTCGATTTATCCGATAAAAGGAACATATAATAAAATAAAAGACCAATTGCAGTCAATGATACTTGATGGTTGATAGATACATTGTATTTTATTTTTCTAAAGACATATATGCATCTTTCTTAGCTATCGTTTTCAATTGCTTTTTTCATCTTCCAAAGATGACATTGAGGCTTCAAATTAAATAACAATCTATACTCTTTGTATGGCTTTTCTCGTGACACGTGTTTAATTTATATTTTTGCCAAGTATAAAATAATAATTAAATTCTATTTTTTATTTTTCTGTTATGCTCACATCTATAATTTTATCTTTATATTTTAATTTGATATAATTTGATTATCTATTTTTATAATAACATTAATTAGTTAAAATGATAATGTAAATTTTTCTTAAAAGCATCTTTCTAACAATTAAAAAAACATTTATTTCACTATGAAATTTGGTAAATATTTTTAAGAAAAAGTTTAGTCTCAATATTTTAATTGAAATAGGTAAGAGTGTTAACTATTTAAACTAATTAATGATAATGTCAAATTGAAGTATAAATAATAAATCTTAAATTTAAATTTAATAGAGGGACTATGATCATAATTTGACATAGACTCTAAATAAAAGCCTTCACCTCTAAGGCTCTAACACGCCTCCAACTTCATTCTTTTCTTTATTTAGGTTTAATATAATATTTAGTACTTGAATTTGACAATTTTTTTTTAATTTGGTACTTAAACTTTTTTTGTTCAATTTAGTACCTAAACTTGACACTTTTATTTTAAATTGGTACTTAAACTTGACTCTTTTTTAAGTTGGTACTTAAACACTCTTACCTATAAAAGGATTTAGCGTTATTTCTCCATGAATGACTAAGCTGCTAGCAACAACGATGAGTTAAATAACATGTTTTATGTCCATACGCCTATAGAATGATGTCTCCATATTACAAGCAAGATAAGCTAATTTTCCTTTTGACCTCTATCCTGATAAATCTCATGTGCTTGAAAATCATTTATGTTCCATAAAACAACTATATGTAACTGAAAGTTACTTTTTGAAAATGCCTCACAAGTCTACACCTTTTTCCAATAGTTCTTTCAACTCATCAATCAATGGTTCTAAAAACACATCAATATTATTTCTAGCAAATTTAGGACCAAGAATGATAAGTGACATCATAAATAGGAATCTTTATTTACATCCATGGTGATAAGTTATAATGAATCAATACAACTGAACATACACTATAAGACATGCTCATGTTGTTGCATGAGTTAAAACCATCACTTGCTAAATCATGTCGAACATTACGTGGACTTGTTGCAAAAGAAGGGCGCGATAAATTAAAGCTTTTTCAAGCCAAAAAATCTACTAGATATCCCACAAATCCATCACTACAAGGATTTTGTTTATGTCATCTCATTTCTTTAGCAATCTTTGATGACATGTATAATTTTTGCAATCGTGGAGTTAACAAAAAAAAAATATCATATTTTTTTTAGTAACCATTTCCTTAGTATTATGTTGAGTAGTTGTATTCTCATATTTGTCATCACTCCATCTTAATTCACCATTAGTTGGACAAGATAAAAAATTCTCATATTTCTTTCCCATAAAGGATACAAACATTTATGCAAGCATCTCTATTCACATATTCAATCTCTAAATCTTGAGTAATTTTCTTATTCTCGATAAGAAAAAAAGAAATTGTCACATCCCAAAAATCAGGTTAAAAGAAATTGGGTTAGTGGACCAAAAGATGTCACACTTTGACTTTCAATTATAAGCTTGTAAATTTATTTCAAGAATGAGCCACTGGCTTAATGGCAAAGAGAAAATAATGAGATAGTCTAATTAGCTTAGAGACTCGAGTTTGAATCCTTTTCCTTGCAAATTAATTAATTTTTCTATTTTCTCCCACTCTCATGTGTGTGCGTCGTCCAACCTAGTTTAACCTAGGTATATATGTTATTTTTCATTAAGTTTTTCAATCTATTCATTCTATTTTTCCTCCCTTGTTGTCCAACCCTCCTTCACTCTAAAAAACACTCTATTTTCTTCTTTATTTTTTCTTCTTTGTGCCACCCAAACAAGGGTGTTTTTCACCATTGTTGTGTCGTCTACCTGCTATTCTATTTCTTCTGTTTTGCTGCAATTTTTCTAGCATTCAAAATATGTTATTTTGATCACCATGGCCACCCCACCTTAATTCCATTAAACCTCTATTGTCGCCCTCTCCTCCTTGTGCGGTGGTGCCGATTTACTTCTTTTTTTTTCTCCTCTCTTCTTTCCTTTTTTGTTGTTGATTTTTGCTACTATTTTTACAGCCATCTTACTGCTATTTTCAGCATCTAAATTGTCTCTCTCTTTTTTTGCCAAAATCCCTTCTTGTCCTGCCCCCATATCATTCTTTTCTTGTCGTCATTTGTGGTGGTGTGTGCCCTTTTATGCATCACTTATGGGTTGTTGTATTTTTTGTTATTGTCACACATTTACAACAACATTTTCTTCATTTTTCCTCTATTTAAAGCAACCCTTAACCTTGCCAATTAGAAGTGTATCCGGTCTCGCTCATTCGACATCTCATGTAACACCCTATACTCGGTTTGGTTGTCGAACCCAAGCTATGGAACATCACATTAGCCACCTAAGTGACTCTTCATTAACACCCGATCTAACCTCCAACACACCTTAGGTTAAAATAAAACAACATGCATAGGTTTAAGAAAGCACAAGCTCACGAACTCACTTCGTTTGCTCATGATATGCAGATGCAATAACATGTGAACCTACTTCGCATGCAAGGACTTAACTTACTCTTTTTCTTGAAGTCATAGAGATTTGAAGAAAGGAATTAAGAACAAGCGATCCCTAAGTTCACAAAAAAATACGGTTGTTCAACTATCTGACATTGGGGTTCGCACCCTTACTAACTCGAACATACTAAGTCTTCGTAGAGTAAGACTCTTTAAACAAGGTAAGTCTTGCGAACCACCTGTTAAGTCCTTAGATGTTGCGAACACGGTTCACAGAGTTCTTCCTATACAATATATCAAAAGTTATTAAGGGTTCGCAAAACTAGATCGCCATTTGATAAGGTTCGCATTTTGCACAGTTTGCCAATTCTATCACTTCGCAGCAACCTTGGCGAACTCTATATAAGTTTGACAACTTTTCAATATTATAGGTTATAGCCTATGGCGAAAACTATGTTTAGAAATTAATTTCTTAAATAAGAACTAATAAAATTAAGAACACATTAAGCAATCCTAGACTATATTCATATTCTTAAAATTTAGATGTGTCTATAAGGTATTATCAGTGCGCAAATAAAAACATAAAGAAAACATAAGAAATCATAAAAACAACTAAGTCTTAGAATAATTGGCGAGGTCAACAAAAAGATAACTCTAAGACTAAGAAGATGCTCACATTGCCTGTAAATACAGAGTTCACTGTTATTACCTTTCCAATTTTATGCTTCGCTTGGATCACTCGCCTAGTCGCTACACCCCATGCGGTCTAACTAACTACAGTGTTAGGAAAGAGTGTGTGAGCTTTTGCAAACTCAATGAATATACGGGAAATTATAACCACATAGCACGCACAAATCATAAGTTAAAAAAAGCTTTGGTAAAATCATTGAACTGTGAACAAGGTTGCCATACTTACGCGAAGTCTGGTTCATAGATACACATTTTTAGATAGCTTAAAAATATAATTTTTCAGAAAACATAATCTTATTCATATGTTCTTTATTATTGGATAACCGGATCCCCTTATAACACCTCAGAATAACTTAATGAGTCTTAACATGTCCCATAAGTGTAGCATAAAGCTAAACACTCTCCAGCACACCAACATATCCCATTGAATGGAGCTTAGCTCAACATTCCCTTACCTCTCCATCTTGCCCCAGGGCCTCTCGCCCAAATCACTAAACATAAAGGGTTTGTACTCACAATCCTATGACATGTTATTATGTCCAATGATTTTAGAATATTATAGTGTCCAAAACATATACTTAAAATATAGAGCTCGTAAATCACTATTCATAATTAGCTCACATTATAGAGCTTGTATATTTCTGTTCATAAAAACATATATTTAATCACAAACACAAAATAGAGTTTTAGAGAAGGCTTATTCTCAGAACTTATGTTAAAACCCTAAGCTCCTGATTAACACTATGGTCTGCACATACATGTGGTAACCCTTGAACACTCACCAAATTGGCTGAAAGCTTTATACAAGCTTCATTTTACCCTTCTCTTTGCTTGTTGATGGTTACATCAGTTCGCAATTTCTAAAACATACACATGTTACTAACAAAGAAGGCACATCAAAACTCATACATAAACACAATCAAACCTAGGTTTGCACATGCTAGTCTTTTGGTGAACCTAATTCATTTTATTATGAACCTTCTTAAGAGTTTCTAAAGGAACAAAGTCTTACCTTAAGTTCTAAAGGCTAAGTTTCTGGGTAAAATCTTGACAATAAGATAATCGATGAAGGAATTTGAGAGAGTTTTGTCTTTTCAAAAGAATTTGGAATTTTTTATAAAAAAGACTTAATTTATAGGCACTAAGTGTTTTGGTATTCTCAGGATACCCTAGTCATAGTAGAAGTAAGAAAGAGCTACGTGAATTGATGGTATTACGAAGAGAAAAGTAAGTTGACTTCCTATTTTTGGTATAATTACCCTTTTACCACTCCTACTTTTGACTCTCGACCCAAAACAGTGATTACAACTCACTAGGCCCACTAATGACCCCAGCTTGCCAAACCCTCTAGCGATCATAGTTCGCTAAATCCATTAACGAACACCAACTCACTAGACCTACTGGCGTACACCATCTCTTGGACCTGAAACTCCTAAGCTCTATTTTGGGATGTTACATCTTAGATTTAGTTAACGTGAAGCGTAAGTGCGGATTTAAGCAAATTATTGTGTTGTATTAATTCTGTTAAATTTTCTAGTTTGGACAAATGCTCTAAGGCCTTTAATGGATCATTAGTTACTGATTTTTAGTGATATTTAGTCGTAGGTATTGATCAGAATGTCCCGGATCAGCAGTGAAGTCAGATCTCGTCCGTACTTTCGTTTCATATCAAATTAATGTAAGTTCACTTGTCGCTTCGAATTTAAAAATTTGTTAATGTGAAACTACTTTGGTTGAGCCCTTAGGGGTGTTTCAAGGCTGGTTTTAACTTTATTATTAACGTATTAAGTGCTATTTTTGTTTTTAGGCTCATCTAAGGCTTAATTCCCACGTGAATTTTATAGTTTCTAACTAACTTGAAAATCATATATATATATTCTTAAATGTTAAATTTTCTTGCTAGTTGTGGTTTGGCCAAATGGCCTAAGTGCAAATAAGTGAGGTGCTGAACAATGTATGTAATCAATTAGAAAGCTTATTTGATAATGATTCTGTTTAGGTGATGAAATTGTGTATTGAATGCTTGAATAGCATGCTAGATTTTGAAACACTAATTGAGGTGTATGTTTTTTGACATGATTGATATTAACTGTATGAAACCATGTGAGCATGTCATTGTTATTATTAAACGAAAAGTATACAAAGTGTATTTGATACCTAATATTGACATGCATGTTAGGGATGCCATTATACCAAATTTTTACTAAAAGCATGATGTGCTTATCAATTGTATGACATATTACATGTGCATGGGGTGGGTACTTGTGGTTGACGAAGGAGTTTCGTAGAGTACCGACGATATTTACAGTTTACAATATTGTTGCCAATGCATTGCACTAAAGTTCTGAGGAGATTGGGAAATTTAATTGCATTTCTAGTAGCTTTTCAGCATTACTGGTGGCTCGCACACACTATTGGTAGTTCATTTGCATTACCGTTATTGGTGATTTGTCCATACTACTGGCAGCTTGTCTGCACTTATATTGGCAAATTAACTATATTATTGATATCGGTGGTTTATCCATAACAAGTTTCAGCTTGCATTGTTTGGAGTTCAGTAGACGGGTTTTGGGGAACTCGTGGTGTGTAACAGTGGTTGGTTAAGAACCTTTTGCATTGTATCATTCACATGATACGCTCATACATTGATTGGTTTTTCCATGTACAGTTTAAAATGATACTGTTGAATGTTATTTGTTATGATTGCTTGTACAATTGTACCTTATATTAACTCACACTAAGCTTTCATAAGCTCACCCATTTAGTCTAAAACTTATCAGGAATGCTCGAGACTAGGACTAGACCCAGCATGCAGATGACTCTTTAGACATTGGACTATTTTAATTATATTGAATTAATTTCTTTTTAATTTTTCATTGGTTTCGGATTGTAAAATTATTATTTGGACTGTGCTTGGTAGTTTTGGTTTGGGATTTTTATGCATGCATTATTCATTCGAGTGGTTGAATTTAATAACCAGTAATTGCATGTTACTCAACCTTAAATTAAAATACGACATACAAATTTCTGCTATATTAGAACAAAATGGGTTTTTCATAAATAAAAATAACAATTCAATTTTTTTCCAAAAATGTCGCGATCAATTAATAAGACGGACTCTAAGTAAAGTTAGCCTAATTAATGAATGTTTTAACGTGCCTCGAGCTCAAAAGTAGTGATTTTCCTAAAGATAGATTGATTAGGGTTTTCGTGAGTAAAACGAAGTACTTGGCCATTTCGGTGGCTAATGTAGTTTTCATGATTCAGACATAATGTCTAGGCCCAATTAGGGAGGTTAAAGAAATTTTGCTAATTTTAAAAAATAAATTTTAAATGTGTGAAGAGTACAGGGACTAAGAGAAAAATTAAACCTAAAATTAGATTATTCAACTTTATTAAAAACAACTTCGGGTAAACTATACAAGTAATTACCAAATTATTAGCATGTTTCTGTTTTAGTCATTTAGATCTAGAAATTTCTATTTTAGTCACTAACATTATCAAAATTTAGAATTTAGGTCACTCCATTAAATCATTAATGGAATAAAGATGTAATCTTTTTTATTGGCATGGTAACAAATTTATCCCTCTATTGTTGACAAATTCTATCAATTTGGTCATAATTCTAAAAAGTTTAATAAATTTAACCTCCCAAATTTGCATATTTCGTTAAATTAATCCTAATTCTTAAAAAATATGGAATATAGTAATGGATATGTCGAGTTATCTACAACGCTTAGAACGGCATGAAATATTTTTCATTTCATGTCCCTTGTTCGCCCTGTTCGCCATCAACTTTGTTGCCTTAATTCATTCAAGCAATAGAAGAAAGTAAATGTAACCACCATTGTCGTTGAAACTCTCAATCATTGAAAAACTCCAAAACATCGGACACTAATCTCATCACTCACTCCACGTCTCAGCTCAATGTTTGGTCTTCTCATATCGCAAAAATTCTAAAAATTATTTTAAAAATTTTAATTTCTACAAAACAAACAGAATCTTAGATATTTAGGTATTAAAATCAATATTTGTAGCACAATTTGCAATTAATGCTACAAGAATGCATCAATATTTGATTCCACAACTTTTATTGTCATATGAAATAAAGAAATGCATAAATTAATATACATACTGCAAATTTGAATACTTTGAGCTCAATATCATGATTATAGATATCATAGAGGTATTATCCTAATTCAACACCATTATTTCCTTAGCTTTCAATCAACATAAGCAAAGATAATATCATCTTAAAGGTTTCTCCAAATTAAATATTGCACAGAATAAAGACATGGTTGCCAATGTTTGCCAATGTTACTACCAACAAAGAAAAATCTGAAATTTAACAAAAGCTTATATATATAATGTTGGAATCTACATTCGTTAATTAACTAAGAAAATAGAGTGTCTGAATGGAAGTAATGATTGTGGTGCCCATTTATGGTAGCACTGCATCAAGAACAACTAAATAGAAACACAAGTTGTTTATGTAGTTCAGTTTCCTTACATCGACAAAGCCTAGCTTAATGAGTAAATCCATTCTCTTTCAATCCAATACAACAAGTGATTTAGGTTCTATCACACTCTAGTATAGTAGCCTTACTTTTGTACCTAAAAATCTAATATCATTCACCTCTAAGTTTTGCCCTTGAAAACTAAGGTTGTAAACCAAGCAATAAACTTGTTTACACTCTCAAATGCACTTTCAAATAAAAGTTCCTTAATGAACAGATCAGTGCTCTAAACTCTTAATATAAAACTAATAAAACTCTCTTCAAATATATAAGAGTTCGATACTTACTAACATACTAGATCAAGTACAAAAATTCCCCTATAAAATTGCAACTAAAATAGTGTACACAATATAATAAAGTTTAGGATAAATAGTATCATTTGAGATAAGTCTTTAATGCAGTCCTAATCCGATCTCCATAATTTAAGGGATTCAGTAGCTTGGTCCGATCCAATCCTCATGATAAGTTATTTTGAATGAATAGGTTTTTATAAATGAGATATCATATTTCCACAATATCAACAATTGCACGGCCCGAAGATTTTGTTCTAAAATATTGACCACACCAAATATGGCAAGTCATGTTGCCTGTCGCAATGCTATCCATAGTGGCCACAACCATTGGTATTGGACAAACCACTTCTCATTAACTTGCCTCAACATATAAAAATTAGAGAGACCTCCATAGGTAGTAGATTTATCAACTTGAGAAATGACAAACCTATATGTAACATTAATGCCTTCATAATTTGGGTCTTCTGCTCTAAGGGGAGAGTCTAGGGCCAAAGCTTATGAGCAAGGCCTAGACCCAAACATTTTATCCAAATTTATCCATTCGAAAAAAAAAACCTAGATCATCGTCAATCAAAAATATCTTATTGGATATATTTTTTGAGAGAAAATAAAAGAAATTAAGACGATGAATATGTAAAGTTGAATTAGGACTACAACTTTGTTGAATTTAACCCTCAAATATTTTATGAATGTTCTAACCATGAGTTCTCTTAGATCTTTGAGGTAGCGTCAACAAAGGAGATGAAGTGTACGAGGACATTAGTGATGCAGAGCGACATGAGAGGGTCGGATTGTTGAGTTAAAATGTAGGGCGAGCGATAAGGGTGGCATCTGATGTTATGGAGCTTTTTGATGATTGGGAGTTTTGATGGCAACAATGGTAATATTAGCTTAGTTCTGTCAATTAGACAAATTAGGACAATGAAGAAGATGACTGTCAGGGAGAAGACCAAGGGACATGAAATGAATAAGATTTCATGTTGTTCTAAAAGTTGCAAAAAAACTCAATATATCCATTATTGGCTTGCACAATATTTTTTAGAATTTAGATTAATTGATGAAATATGTAAAGTTGAAGGTTAAGTTTATTAAAGTTTTTAAAATTATGTCTAAATTAATCAAATCAATAATGATTTAATGAAGAAAAGCAATCTGGATTTCAAATTTCAATAACATTAATAATTAAAATAAAATTTTTTAACCTGTGAAATTAGAATAGAAATATGTTAATATTTAAATCACTATTTATATAATTTGCTCAAATTTTAAAATAAATATAAATAATTCTACTTTTGAATCATCTTATCCAATGTACTGAAAGCTTTCAGTTATGAGTGTTTATTTAGTACTTTAAGAAAATATTCTTTTAATACACAGTATTTGATTGTTATTTATTGATTCTATATTTTGAGCAACACAAAAGGGTGAGAGGATATTTTGCGACATTTCGAAAGCAGGAAGAGGGCCAAGTAAGTGGGGTAACCAAAACGAGAGATAACCCAAAAACGAAGCAACGTCGGTGTGCAACTTTTCCACTTCTCCTTCAATTTCTAGCTTTTAATTATCCTCCACGTGTAATGTCCGTTCTTCTTGTCTCTTTGACGTTGACACCATTTGGACAGCCTCATATGATTCCTTATCATCCTAGTTCCTTTGTCCTTTGCTTTCACCCATCCAACTAAAACATCAAAAAGTCCTTGAAAATCATGGAGATTCCTCCAACACTTAACCAAATATAAGAAAAAAAAAAATTACACAAAAGGTTTTATATATTTGCTGCAGCTATATAAGATTCATATAAGTGCTGCTGTTTCTTTCCTTACATATTTGCTGGGAGTTTTTGGGTTTGGAAAATGGAGCGTTATGAGTTACTGAAAGATATTGGATCAGGTAACTTTGGTGTTGCTAAGCTGGTTAGGGATAAAAGGACTGGTGAGCTTTATGCTGTCAAGTATATTGAAAGAGGCCCCAAGGTATCAGATTTTGTTTTTAGCTTCATTTTCCTATTGGCTCTCCAAGGTTCATGCCCATCATCTTGTTTGGGTTGTCAATATTTTCTTATGGATGGATTTCAAGAGATTTCTTGTCTATGCAGATTGATGAGCATGTGCAAAGGGAGATTATGAACCATAGGTCTTTGAAGCATCCAAATATAATAAAATTCAAAGAGGTAAATATCTATAGTTCCTTATAAGTTTCAGGTATTCAAGTCAAGACAAGCATTACTTGTACAAGTTTCAGAGCTCCTTAAATCGAGCAGTGAAGGGTTTTGCATTTTTTTTTTCTTCTCTTTAAAAATCAGAGTTGATTTGAACAGAACAGGCTTTACAATGATTTATCTTTTGTTCTGTTTTAGCTAACTTAGCCTTGAGAGCAACCTACATGGTCAGAGATGTAGCTTCCAGTTTAGCTTTAGCTTCATATTAGGTAACACCAGTGTTTGATTGAAAATTAACTTAAAAAGGTTCAAACAAACGATATGGGAGTTTGTGATCTGCAACAGGGCAGCTAAAGTCAATGGTGTCCATGGTATGTTTGATCCAATCCCAAACACAACTTTTTGCAGGTCCTGTTAACACCAACTCATCTTGCCATAGTCATGGAATATGCAGCTGGTGGAGAACTTTTTGAAAGAATATGCAACGCTGGTAGATTTGGTGAAGATGAGGTATATTCTTATAAACATCTTTTCTTTTTCTAATTTTTCATATGTTAAAAGTTGTGCTTATTGAATTTCATCTTTTTTTACCTTACTGTCATTGTTTTACTGCATCAGGCAAGGTTTTTCTTTCAACAACTGATATCAGGAGTGAGTTATTGCCATGCAATGGTATATATGGCCTTACTTTGTCTATTGGATCCCCCCCCCCTTTTTTTTTTGGCTATCTAGCTAAGTTAAGATTTTTATCCCCATTTTCACAGAAAATTTGTCATAGAGATCTTAAGCTGGAAAACACTCTATTAGATGGAAGCAGTACACCCAGACTAAAAATATGTGATTTCGGCTACTCTAAGGCAATGAACCTTTCTGTTTATGATCTACATACTATAAAGTCAATTATTAACTTTGTACTACATGTTTCAGTCGAGTGTGTTACATTCCCAGCCCAAATCAACTGTAGGAACCCCAGCCTATATTGCACCAGAGGTCTTGTCCAAAAAAGAATATGATGGGAAGGTAAAACTCCTATTAAGACCTTAGTTTTCAGCTCCAAATATTGATGATCAGTGCTTTATCTATGGGAGAAAACAAAAATTGTAGATTGCAGATGTTTGGTCATGTGGGGTTACTTTGTATGTCATGCTGGTTGGCGCTTATCCTTTTGAAGACCCTCAAGATCCAAGAAACTTTAGAAAAACAATTCAGGTCAGTTGCTACTAGCAGCCATGACCTTGATAGTTCATTATGTTTAGATTTAAAAAACTAATGTGGATGGACTTCTGACAGCGGATTCTGAGTGTCCACTATTCTATTCCTGATTATGTTCGACTTTCAAAGGATTGCAGACATCTCCTATCCAGGATTTTCGTAGCAGACCCTGAAAAGGTAATTATATAAGTTTTGTCATGTTTACAGCTTTGTTGATATGTAACTTCACTTTGTATTTATTATTATTATTATTCTTTTTTGTGATAGAGAATAACCATACCAGAAATCAAGCAGCATCCCTGGTTTTTAAAGAACTTGCCAAAGGAATTCATGGGAGGAGGGGGAGGAAACCTGGAAAAGGAAGAAGATGAACAGTTTCAAAGTATTGAAGAAGTGTTGTCTATAATTGAAGAGGCTAGAGAACCTGGTGAGGGTCCAAAAATTGGGAGTCAATTACTTGGTGGTAGTATGGAGCTTGATGACTTAGATACTGATGCAGATATAGATGATATAGAGACGAGTGGTGACTTTGTCTGTGCATTGCAAGTGTGAATAATAATTAAAAACAAAATAGCATCAACTTTTCAAACCAATATGGCTGGAAATTCAATAAATAGAAAAAAGGGAAAGCAAATTTGAAGGTAAAGAAATATGGAAGAAGTTGGTTTCCATAGTATAGGGGATATGGAATTAAAAGAAAAATGTTGCATCTCAATTTTTAAAATCTCTCACGACTTTCCTATATTTTGCTCACCTTTAGAATAAGAAAATGACAGCTTTATTTTCTATATTTTCCAATTATGAAAACATGAACGGGTGGCAGAGGAAAAGTCCTTTTGGGGAAGGGCAATGTAAAATTGATTGGTAGGAAGGTTGGGCCGTTGGATTCCAACATTTTTGAATACTATGTCGTATGACTCCATCATCTTTAAAAAAACCATATCCTTTCTGGATTCCATATCATTTATGTAAATGAATGGGCCATCAGTGCCAGTAGGACTCACACTCATTAAATGGTTTTGACTTTTCTTTTTATATATATAAAAGCTAATTTATTCTACCATTAAATTATCAATCAGGTCTCAACGACCTTAACCAAATCTAAATAGTAGGTCGATTTGATATTCAAGATTGAATCTGGATGAAATATTAAGTTTGAGTTAGAGATTTAATTTGGTTGATTCTTGAAAAAAACTGAAATCAATTGAAAATTAATATTTTCAATATCTTAATGTTTTATACATGTTTAATGATACAAAATAAAAATAATTTGATAGAATTTTTTATAAAAAAGTATGAAAAATAATAAGTAGGTAAAATGGAAAATATTTTCAATTAATTGTATTTTATTTATTTTAATATTATATTATTTAATAAAAATTTTAGAATAAGGTGAAATGTTTAAAAATAAAAATAGAATGTAGAACATAATTTTTTATAATTTAATATATATATTTATCAAACTGATCGTGAAGTTCGAACTGATTTTATTTATGAGGAAGAACCGGTTGATATTCTAGCTCGTTAAGAGAAGGTTTTGCAAAATAAGAGAGTGTCATTGGTTAAGGTTTTGCGGCACAACCAAAAGATAGAAGAGGCTACTTGGAAAACCGAAGATGTGATGAAACAACAATATCCTTCTCTATTTAGCTCAGGTAAATTTCGAGGACAAAATTCTTTTTAGGATGGGAGAATTGTAACACCCCAAAATTAGGCTTAGGAGTTTTAAGAGTAGTTTAGAGATTTTAGCTTTAGTGAGCTCGAGAATTTCATTAGCATGGTATTTAGAAATGTTGTTGTCTATGGCATTTTGAAAATTAAATCAATTTTTGAGAAAGATACTAAAAAGGCTTTCAATTTTGAAATAAGTACTGATTTGTAAAAGGGTCAAAATTCTGTGTGTTTATGAAGCAATTTTACCAAAACTTTAAAAATACCTTATTGTCTCCTCCATCTTCCCAAACTCATGAAAGATTTTTCCCACTCCACTTGTTTTGTCATCCTTTGTTCTCCCAATCTTCCATCATTCAATTTTGATTTCTAAAATTATATTCCTTTGATTTCTATGAACACCCAAGCCATACACCTCCGTAGAATCTCAAGAAAAATACTCAAAATCACCATAGATTTCTCCATTGTTAAGCTTTTAAGTTTTTTGGGTTTTTGATCAAACGCTCAGTTTTTCGTCAACTAAGGTAACGATATGATTCCTAACTAGTTTTAAATGTTATTTGATCCTTTAAACTGAACTTTTAGCCGTTAAACCGCATGTTTTGAATAAAAGTCGAAAATTGGATCGTCAATAGTGGATTTTGTGATTTTGTGTAGAAATGTGGCTTCAAAGTGTTTTTCATTAGTTTTGATGAAATTAGAAGATTTCTAAACTTACTTTGAAGTTCTATTAAATATTTCTTGGGTTTTAATGAATTTTGTGAAAATTGCCATAAACATGTCAAAAATTTTGATACCATGAATTGAGTAGTTTTGTGTAGTTTAAAGGTTAAAAATTAGTCATAAGTGAATAATTAGATGAATGGAATCAGTTTTAGATAAAAATATTAAGTATAGACCGAGATATTTGGAATTTAAGTTTGCCATGTGAAGGCTTCGATTACTTGAGAACTTAGCTTAGGCTTATATTTTTTATTGCTTGAGTTGATTCCTTAGCTAATTTTTGAATGTGTTGTTTTGTGATTTGTTGTGTTAAAGCTTCAGATTCGTTAAGACCATATACGAGTTAAGGAAATGCTAGTTTTAGCTTTCGGCATTTCGACGAAAGTGTATTGGTAAGTGTTTAGAATAGCTACCTATGGACACGATTCAGTGTGTTAATTGGGAATTTAGTAGTAGCCTAAACCCTTACTCTAAATTTCGAGTGTAAGCTTTCTCATACTCTTGATTTAATATGTGAATATGTGTTGTGAAACTATGAATTAAATTGAGATATTATGATATGTGATATAAGCTTATGATGAATATTGTAAAAGACTTGATTGTGGACATGTTATGCATGCCATATAAAAGCGATTATACCGTGAATATAGTGTGATTGTGCAGTGAAGAAGTGCAGAAATGGTAAGTAAAATATGTTTTTAATAACAAATATTTTGGCCTTGTGAACCTTGAGACCATTGGATGTAGTTGGAATGTCATGGGATTGTGAGTACTCACCTATATGTGTTATGCGATTTTGACATTGAAACCTTGGGACATGTTGGAGAGATAAGGAAATGTGAGCTAAGCTACATTCAACGGAACATGTTTGGCGTGATGGAAAGTGTTAGCTCTATGCTTCAGTTTTTGGGATATGTTCGACTCTATGAGTTATTTAGTGTGTTAGAGATCCATGTATCTAATGAGTGGTGATAGAGCCTACTTTTACATTTCATAGCTCCAGTGTCAAATTATCTATAGATATTTTTATGAGTACTGTGATATATGCTTAAATGTTATGTGATTGTATGTGTAATGTGATATATGCTTAAAAGTGAATGTGATTACCATGTAAATAAACTAGAAAATAATGCTTGAGTGAGTATAATATGACTGTAACATCCTGAATTAGGGCCTAGTCAGAACAATGGTTTCGAGACCACAAATCCAAATTAGAAATAATTATTTTATGATTATTAAAAGGCTTATGATATGTTTATATGATTGTGTAAAATTTTCATGAAGAAATTATATGTGAGAAGTGTTTAATTTGGCTTTAAGGACTAAATTATGTAAAAGTCACGAAGTTGCATTCTAATAGCTAAAGGTATTAAATAGCTATAGAATTTTTAGTGGAAGCCCTTATGTGGAAATTAGCCCATTAATAAGTTAGTGGAAGATATTTGTTTGGAATTATTGAAATTAGTTAGAAATTAAAAGGGTAAATTGGTAATTAAGTTAAAAAGGTATAATAAGACAAAAATGCAAAAGGCTATCGTCTTTTTTATTTCTCTTTCTTCTCCACTGATTCTTACCCAAGGAAATGGCCATAGAAGCTTGAAAATTTCAGCAACTTCTAACCCTCACAAGTAAGTGATTTTGATGGTCATTTTTGATGATTTATTGTATTTTTGGAACCCTTGTAGTTTAATTTAGCTAATGAGGGGACTATTTTGTAAAATGGTTACTATTTTGTAAAATGGTTGAAAGTATAGGGTTTTTCCATTAGAATATTCATGTTGTTTGCTGCATTTTTATAGAAGAAAATGAATCTTGGTTGTTAAATAAACAACTTTTGTTAAGTGATTTTCATGAAAACACCTAAAATGTGTGGGTTGCTGTAAGTAAGATAGATATTTGCCTATGCTTAGGTTGGGATAAAATTATATGAATTTTATTTTTCGAGCCTTGGGACTAATTTGCAAATAAGTGAAAGTTTAGGGGCAAAATTGTAAATTTTCCAAAGTGTGATTTTTGGGTCAATTTGAATATTGTGAGTAATAAATTAGCTATATTTGAAATGTTAGATCAAAAAATTGATATTCGGGCTTAAATCAAGAAAGTACGTGGTTAAGGACAAAAAGAGGATAATTAGCTATTTTTGCATTCAAGGTAAGTTCGTGTGATAATAATAATGCAATGTCTTATTTGAATTGTAATTCCTAATTATTATTATATAATTTGTAGGATTTGTTACGGATATATTCGACGAGGAATCGACAAACGAGTCGTATGATAAAATTGGTAAGACAATAATGTTATTGTGATTTGTGATTGAAATCTGAATTGATATGAAAATTTGGATGCGTTGAATTATATGTTTATGGTACTATTACGTGATGGTGTTATGCTTCACGAAATTATATTGTAAGCTATGTATATGCAATGACCTAAAACATACGTCTATGATGTTTGATGACATTATAATGAATGGTAACTTGGTGTTAAAGAGTGATATTACATGGAATATGTATGACGATATTTGTTGTGGTAAAACTCCTGATTGAACCTTAGGAATAATTGGATATCCATGCCAAGACATTTGGTTGATATGTGTGCTAGTGTAAGACCATGTCTGGGACATGGCATTGACCACATTATGAGAGCCTGTGTAAGACCATGTCTGGGACATGGCATCGGCATTGTTATGAGAGCTAGTGTAAGACCATGTCTGGAACATGGCATCGGCCTCAATATGCAAGCTCGTGTAAGACCATGTCCGGAACATTGCATCGACATTGTTATATGTGTCAGCGTAAGACCATGTCTGGGACATGGCATCAGCACTGATGTATGAGAGCCAGTGTAAGACCATATCCGGGACATGGCATCGGCATATTACCCTTTTGTATGAGGCTTATCGAGTATCCTTTAGTATTCCAACTGGTTCAACGGGTGATTTAAATATTGTATCATGTTTGAGAAAAGTTATGATGATGTTACAAGTGGTACAGGTATGTGTGCAAAACTCATGAGAAATGATTTCGGTTTATGATCAACCTTAGGTAAGGATGCAAATAAGTAAGTCATGCCCATGAGAATGATTTTGTGATGACCTTGTGATTATGGGTCTATGCTTATGATGTATAAATATGTATTTTTACCATGATGGTTGAAATGATTTGTAAAGGTGTTATAAACATAGTTATCATCAGTTTTCACTAAAATAGTTTTGGACAGCAGTAGTAGTCTGACTTTGAAAATCCACCAAAAATTGTGAAAATTGAGTTATAGGTTTAATAAAATATAAAATATAATCTTATCGAGTCTAGTTTCACATAAAAGAAACAGTGTAAGCAAAAGAATTTCATGTTATGAGATATTTGACTTTCTGTGAGACATGGCTAGAGTGATTTCAGGTTCCCTTGTCTTAATTTTGGAAAATCATTAAAAATTATATGAAAATAATTATGGTTTAGAATTCATATGACTAAATCCTTAATAAGTCTATTTTCAAGAGAAATAGACGAGAACATTATCTAAATTCCGTACTGTGAGATAATTAATTTTTAGTGAAGAAGGGTTGAAATTGTCAAACAACAGAACATGGGAGAATTTAAAGAATAAACTTTACTTATTGGCTAAACCAAAAATTATGAATATTTTATGTTAAGAAGATATGTGAGTCTAATTTTAGGAAAAATTATCGGATCTTAATTTGGAGTTTCGTAGCTCAGGATATAAATAATTTAGTGATTGTGACTTGAGTAGACAGCTTGAGATGAACAAGAGTAAATAGTAGAATTTTGTGCAATTATGATTGTATTAACTTGAGAACATGTCGTGAGAATATGACAAAAACGTGTCAATAAATCTCTTATTATTTTCATATGGACTTACTAAGCTATATAGCTTACCCCTTCCTTTTTCCTCATTTTATAGGGTCACTAAGCTAGCTCGGGTTGGAGATCGTCAGAGATTCCATCACACTACCCAGCTATTGAAGGGTATAAATGATTTCAAGCATTTTAAGCCTACGGCATGTATAGGGACTTAGTCAATTCAATATGTTTCATTTGATTTGGCCAAATGTATTAGCCCATAATGAGAATATAATTTGTTTTGTATATGACCATGTGATGTGGCTCATATTGGTTATTGGGTTGTAAAATTATCCATATATGCATGCATGTGCTAAAAGGTTCCATAGGGTGTGGTCATGTGTGTTTGGTATGGATGAATTGTGAATGTGCCCTAGATTACTTGATGGTTTTAAAGTGACTAAATTGGCCTATGGATAGACCTTAGCATAAGTATAAAGTGTAAGAATGTGTTAACGATAATTATGACATGAAGTTGTTAAGTTTAAACTAGGCAAAGTATGGTGCCTTATGCATGAATAAATCAATATGAAATTGCCTCGAAAAGTGTCATTGAAATTATGTTTAAGTAAATGCTAATGAGGGTGCCAAGTGGCTTGGTAAATAGCCATTTTCTAGGCCACACGGGTAGGGACACGACCGTGTGTCTCATCAGTGTGGAGGACACGGTTTTACACACAGGCGTGTGACTTGGCCGTGTGACCCTATATCGTTGTTGATGTCATAAATAGAGAGTTACATGGGCTGAGGACACGGACGTGTCCCAAGCCACACAGGCGTGTGTGACCACACGGCCTAACCCACATAGGCGTGTGACTCTTCAAAAGTAAAAAAATTTTTAAGTGTTGTGAAAAGTTCGTAAGTTCTCGTTTTAGTCCCAAACCACCCCTGATGTGTGTTTTGGGCCTCATAAGCCCATATAAGGGACATTATGAATATGAATGAATGTTTTTAATTTGAACGAAATTTTTATGGCCCGATATTACATAGTTGTGTATGTTTAAGTCTGGTAATGCCTCATACCCTGTCCCGGCCTTGGACTCGGGTAAGGGGTGTTACATTTAGTGGTATCAAAGCTATTGTTTAGTCGGTTCTCAGACTAACCTAGCATGTGTGAAGGTTTAGCTATACATGCCATAGATTTGTGATAGTGTGATGTCTCCCAACGTAAATGAGAACCATCTTGTTTAGACAAAGGTACTCTCCAACCGAGCTACACCCGACCATGTTGATAGTGGTACTAAGGTAATTGAGTAAAGTGCAATTATGATGAGTTAAAAATCGGAAAGGTACGAATAAGAATTCATGATATATATATGTATGTACATATATGAGACATGAGAAACATGAAATAGAATGTGTAAGCGGCATAATGAGCTTATCTACGATTGATCGATAATTCCATGATGTATAAGACTGATTTGCTCGAGTGAATGCATGTGTTCAGGTAACTTACAAAAAATATTGGTGGAATAAATGTCCATGCATACTTATTTAAATAATTATGATTGGCAAACTCGTATAGTTTAAGTAAATGTGTTAAATCGATTGGATTGATTTATATGATTGTAATGATATGCATATGATGATTGCGCGATGAAAGTTTAGATTGTGATACATTTATTCATATTTGTTGGCCCTCACATGATGTTATGTGTTTGATAGGTTTGATTAAGTGAATGTGTCAAGAAAAGACATTCGAAATTCAAAGAATGTATGCATAAGTGAACTTGATTGAATAAGATAATCGAAAAATATATGAAATACAAGTATGAACAATAGTTTGCCTAAAATGAATGATATAATTGTGACACGTTACTTTGATGATGAAAGTGGTGTCATATGTATATGTGTATGAGAGACGAGTAAAAGACCTTACGACCTCACCCTTCCCTCTTACCAGAGTGGTGTTTTGTAATAGAATTTTATGAGAAATGTATTGAATAAACTCACAACTGTGAAACTAAAGAGTTTAGTGATAGAATAGTTATGAATATGATCAGAGATTGAGAACAGGTTAATAAGTGAAGCCAGAATTAGTAAGGTATCAGATTGACCCGAAAAATTTTATGATTCACGCAATATCACAGTTGGTGAAGAAGTTAACTTCGGTAAATCGATCTATTCTGATACGATGTCGAGAAATGTATTAATCGAAATTTCTTCAAAGCTGATCTCCTTTAGTGAAAAGAACAATATGAAATTCGTGATGGCTGAACAGATTAGGATAGTCTCTTCTGAGGTGTTCTATGTGTTTATTTGTTTTCAGAAATATTCCTATGGCTATTGATCCTTTGATGAAATTTTTGTTATGTGGGGAAGTTTTATAATCGTGATATTAGATGAAAACATTGTTAGCATGACTGGTTTATAATCTATGTTGCTCTATTTCCCTCTGGCATTCTAATGTATTTCATCTCTTTTGAATGGATGGAAAATGTGTATGAAGCTATGATTTTGTTTCTTCTAAATATTTCTTTATCTGATTTATATATGGGAAGGTACATTGCTATTGTTACATCCAATCCCAATGAGTCTGAATGATGTTTTTCTAGACTTCTTTTTTTTGGGGATTATCGAAATCTTTCATACTTTCTTGTGAGCTATGTTATCGATATTTTGATATGGTATCGCAACTTATATTTTTTTATTTTGGAATTTTCCAACTTGGATTTCTTCCTATTAGTTTTCATGTCATCTTTATTTCATAAATTGTCAATCTTGACTCATGTCTAAAGTGTGTTCTTTGGCTTATGATGACTATGTTGATTATGATTATGCTTTTGGTTTGATTATTGGTAATGTGGTGACCTTAGTATTTGGATTTCTCAAATTTTCGTGTAAAGATTTGACATTGACAAAGACTTCTTGATTTCAGTAATGTGTTGCTGCATGAATTGTGAAGTGTTTTAAGACCATAAGACAATATGATAGCTTAGAGTATCTAGTGTTATAGAAATATCTAAATTTGATATAGTGAAGATGACTTGGTTATTAAAAGATGATGAGATAGTATCGAATGATCTTTGAGGAAGCAAATTGTGATGACAAGTGTTTGGATAGAAAAGTCCAAAACTTATACAGAGATTCTGCAAGAAAACTCATGGAAATAGTGTGTTAGTGAAAGAGTTTGGAACTCGATATTTATGATCTTTGTGTATGAGTAATTGAAATGTTAATGGAGTTAAAGCTAAACAACAGGTTTTACCAGTACCTCCGTCAGTATTGATGTTAAAATGGAAATAAGAAAGGGATCATTCTCGAGCCATACCAGGAATTTCCCCTGTCTTGTAAAGAGGAAGAAAATGTTATGTGGCTTGTTGATTAAATGTTTGATGAGATCTGTAAAATTTTACAAGTATGTACGAAAAAATTTCACTTATCAGATTAATGGGATTTCGTATCTCTATGATTGTTGGAATTCTTGGAGTGCTAAGTCTTCATTAATCGAATTGAAATCTGGGTTTTATATTGTGATTTCTTGAGAAAGCTAAAAGAGACTCTGAAATTTAAGAGCAACTAAGAGTTAAGTCCACAAGCTATTGGGCCGTATTAAATTATAGAGAATATAAGGTAGAGATGAACTGGCTAATTTCACTATTTAAATTCGAAAAGATTTAAGTACGTGTGTATATGTGTTATGATGACATGGATCTGACCTTTCATGTGTATGAACTTTTCAATAGAAGTGAGATTCAGTCGATGTGTTTTATAGTGAAAGAATCGCTCATGATTCGAGTATGAGAAAATAAAGAGATAAGTATTGAAGGTACAATGGAGTGAGGGTTCTGTGACAATGATTATGAGAAGAGAAGTTTTTGCTAGAACCAAACCACCTTTCTGGTAAGATTTTCGGGGACGAAAATCCCTAAATGGGAGAGAGTTATAACATCCTGAATTAGGGCCTAGTCGGAACAGTAGTTTTGAGACCATAAATTCGAATTAGAAATAATTATTTTATGATTGTTAAAAGGTCTATGATATGTTTATATGATTGTGTAAAATTTTCATGAAGAAATTATATGTGAGAAGTGCTTAATTTGGCTTTAAGGACTAAATTGTGTAAAGTACGAAAGTTGCATTCTAATAGCTAAAGGTATTAAATAGTTATAGAATTTTTAGTGGAAGCCCTTATGTGGAAATTAGGCCATTAATAAGTTAGTGGAAGATATTTGTTGGTATTATTGAAATTAGTTAGAAATTAAAAGGGTAAATTGGTAATTAAGTTAAAAAGGTATAATAAGAGAAAAATGCAAAAAGCTATCATCTTTTTTATTTCTCTTTCTTCTCCATCGATTCTTACCCAAGAAAATGGCCATGGAAGCTTGAAAATTTCAGCAACTTCTAACCCTCACAAGTAAGTGATTTTAATGGTCATTTTTGGTGATTTTTGTATTTTTGGAACCCTTGTAGCTTAATTTAGCTAATGAGGGGACTATTTTGCAAAATGGTTGAAAGTATAGGATTTTTCCATGAGAATATTCATGTTGTTTGCTGCATTTTTATGGAATAAAATGAATCTTGGTTGTTAAATAAACAACTTTTGTTAAGTGATTTTCATGAAAATACCTAAAATGGACCATTTTGTAAAAGTTGTAAAATAGGTGGTAAATGTGTGAAATAATGAAATATGTGAGCTACTGTAAGTAAGATAGATATTCACGTAGGCTTGGGTTGGGATAAAATTGAATGAATTTTATTTTTTGAGCTTAGGGACTAATTTGCAAATAAGTAAAAGTTTAGGGACAAAATTGTAAATTTGCCAAAGTATGATTTTTGGGTCAATTTGAATATTGTGAGTAATAAATAAGCTATATTTGAAATGTTAGATCAAGAAAATTGAGATTCAGGCTTAAATCGAGAAAGTACGTGGTTAAGGATGAAAATAGGATAATTAGCCATTTTTGCATTTGAGGTAAGTTCGTGTGATAATAATAATGCAATGTCTTATTTGAATTGTAATGCTTAATTATTATTATATAACTTGTATGATTTGTTACAGATATATTCGACGAGGAATCGGCAAACGAGTCGTATGATAGAATTGGTAAGACAATAATGTTATTGTGATTTGTGATTGGAATCTGAATTGATATGAAAATTCGGATGCGTTGAATTATATGTTTGTGGTACTATGTACGTAATGGTGTTATGCTTCACGAAATTATATTGTAAGCTATGTATATGCAATGACCTAAAACATATGTCTATGATGTTTGATGAAATTGTAATGAATGGTAACCTGGTGTTAAAGAGTGATATTACATGGAATATGTATGACGAGATTTGTTATGGTAAAACTCCCGGTTGAACCTTAGGAATAGATTGGATATCCATGCCAAGACATTTGGTTGATATGTGTGCTAGTGTAAGACCATGTCTGGGACATGGCATCAGCCACATTATGAGAGCTAGTGTAAGACCATGTCTGGGACATGGCATCGGCCTCAATATGCAAGCCAGTGTAAGACCATGTTTAGAACATGGCATCGACATTGTTATATGTGTCAGTGTAAGACCATGTTTGGAACACGGCATTGACATTGTTATATGTGTCAGTGTAAGACCATGTCTGGGACATGGCATCAGCACCGATGTATGAGAGCCAGTGTAAGACCATGTCTGGGACATGGCATCGTCATTTTACCCTTTTGTATGAGGTTTATCAGGTATCCTTTCAAAGGGTGATTTAAAGATTGTGTCATGATTGAGAAAAGTTATGATGATGTTATAAGTGGTACAGGTATGTGTGCAAAACTCATGAGAAATGATTTTGGTTTACGGTGCACCTTGGGTAAGGATGCAATTAAGTAAGTGAAGCCCATGAGAAGGATTTTGTGATGACCTTGTGATTATGAGTTTATTCTTATGATGTATAAATATGTATTTTTACCATGATGGTTGAAATGATTTGTAAAGGTGTTATAAACTTAGTTATCATCATTTTTCACTAAAACAGTTTTGGACAGCAGCAGTAGTCCGACTTTGAAAATCCACTAAAAATTTTGGAAATAGAGTTAGAGGTTTAATAAAATATAAAATTAAATCGTATCGTGTCTAGTTTCACATAGAATAAAAGGTGTAAGCAAAAGAATTTCACGTTATGAGATGTTTGGATTTCTGTGAGACAAGGCTAGAGTGATTTAAGGTTCCCTTGTCTTAACTTTGGAAAATCATTAAAAATTGTATTAAAATAATTATGGTTTTATAATTCATATGTCCATTTTGAGGAGAAATAGATGGGAATATTATCCGAATTCTGTACTGTGAGATAATTAATTTTTAGTGAAGAAGGGTTGAAACTGTCAAACAACAGAACAAGGGAGACTTTAAAGAATAAAATATACTTATTGGCTAAACCAAAAATTCTAAAAATTTTATGGTAAGAAGATATGTGAGTCTAGTTTTAGGGAAAATTAGCGGATCTTAATTTCAAATTCCTTAGCTCAGGATATAAATAATTTAGTGACTGTGACTCGAGTAGACAGCTTGAGATGAACAAGAGTAAATAGTAGAATTTTTTTGCAATTATGATTGTCTTAACTTGAGAACATGTCATGAGAATATGGCAAAAACATGTCAATAAATCTCTTCTTATTTTTATATGGACTTACTAAGCTATATAGCTTACCCCTTCCTTTTTCCTCATTTTATAGTGTCACTAAGGTAGCTCGGGTTGGAGATCATCGGAGATTCCATCATACTACCCAACTATTGAAGGGTATAAATGATTTCAAGCATTTTAAGTCTATCGCATGTATAGGGACTTAGTCAATTCGATATGTGTCTTTTGATTTGGCCAAATGTATTGGCTCATAATGGGAATATAATTCGTTTTGTATATGGCCATGTGATGTGGCTCATATTGGTTATTGGGTTCTAAACCTATCCATATATGCATGCATGTGCTAAAAGGTTTCATAGGGTGTGGTCATGTGTGTTTGGTATGGATGAATTGTGAATGTGCCTTAGATTACTTGGTGGCTTTAAAGTGACTACATTGGCCTATGGATAGACCTTAGCATAAGTATGAAGTGTAAGAATGTGTTAACGATAATTATGGCATGAAGTTGTTAAGTTTAAACTAGGCAAAGTATGGTGCCTTATGCATGAATAAATCAATATGAAATTGTCTCGAAAAGTGTCATTGAAACTATGTTTAAGTAAATGCTAATGAGGGTGCCAAGTGGCTTTGTAAATAGCCATTTTCTAGGCCACACAGGTAGAGACACGGCCGTGTGTCTCATCAGTGTGGAGGACACGATTTTACACACAGGCGTGTAACTTGGCCGTGTGACCCTATATCGTTGCTGATGTCATAAATAGAGTGTTACATGGTCTGAGGACACGGACGTGTCCCAAGCCACACGGGCGTGTGTGACCACACGGCCTAACCCACACGGGCGTGTGACTCTTCAAAACTAGGAAGTTTTCTAAGTGTTGTGAATAGTTCGTAAGTTCTCGGTTTAGTCCCAAACCACACCCGATGTGTGTTTTGGGCCTCGTAAGCCCATATAAGGGACATTATGAATATGAACGAATGTTTTTAATTTGAACAAAATTTTTATGGCTCGGTTTTACATAGTTGTGTATGTTTAAGTCTGATAATGCCTCATACCCTGTCCCGGCCTCGAACTTGGGTAAGGGGTGTTACAATGACACTGGAGTTGGAACTATTGAGGTTTTTCTAAATGGTGGAATGCCCTTCTCCAAATATGGTGGAATTTTGCTTCAATGCCATGAAGCAAACTTCTTAACTTGTAGCTTCCATCTTGGATATCTTGAGGATCTTTTCTCTTGTGGTAAAACCATCTCTAGAGTTCTAGCTTTGATAATAATTGTTGAAATCGAAATACACTAAGAGGAGGTGAATTGGTGTTTTAAAAGGTTTTCGGGAAATAAAAAATTCAAATGACTCAAGAATTATACTGGTTTGGCCTCAATTGCCTACATCCACTACATTAGCTTTCCTTAACTAAGGGTTTTCTAAGTCCACTAGATTTGAACCATTAAGGATAAGTTTAACCTTACAAATCTCTGTCTTTTCAAAGGTAAGATAGAACCACTTCCCCTTAAGGTTTTTTACCCAAAACCTTAAGTAACACATCACAAATGAGAGAAAATAAGAATAAATAAGATTATACCTCTAAAAGGTAGATAATCAACAAATAAGCACTCTTACACAAAGTTACAACACTTGAAAGAAAGATAGAAAATGTAACCCACAAGTGTGTACAAGAAATATTTAGTAAAATATTGAGAAAGATTGAAAAATTGAGTTCTTGGAAGTTAGGTACTTGTTTATTGTCTTTCTTCACTTCAATGGGGCACATTGACCTTGTATTTAAGTCCTCTAACAACTTTGTGGACATTTGTAGCTGTTAGAAACAAAATGGAGTCATTGCAGCCATAAAAACAAGCATTAAATGCAGTTTGCAGCTTCATGGTATCAATAGAAGGAAACTTTTATCTGTAGAAGTCTTTCCAAAATATGACTGTTGGGCTCTTTCAATCGGTATAAGTTCTCTTGTATCTATAGAACTCTGAGGGTTTCATTTATCGGTAGAACCATTTAGAGTATCGATAGAAGTGTAGGGGATGCTGAACTTTGGCTACTGACTTTACTTGTTTCGGTAGAAGTCCTCAAAGTATTAGTAGAAGTGCAGGAGATGCTGAACTTTGGTTACTGACTTGACTTGTTTCGGTAAAAGTTGTCAAGGTATCGGTAGTACTCCAATTGTATCGGTAGGTCAGACCAGGGTATCGGTAGAAGTCCGAGGCCAAAACTACTATGCTCACTGGAATGCGTTATACCGATAGAAGTCTGGGTTGTATCAGTAGAACTCCCAGTTGTACCAATAAAATTCTGTAGCCTTTTCAAGGTCTTTCCATCTTGAGTTCTACTGATACTTGGGTGGACAAGTATCGGTAAAAGTCCTTCAAACTTCAAAGACTCGTTAAAAATTAAGTTAATTCAAGGCTTTTTAAAAGTTTGTTTTGTCCAACACTTTGAAAATAATTTTAAGGACTTATAAATTTTTTTTGCAAATCTAAGTAGGGAATTTTTAATATTCTTTTTGTTATATCAAAATACTTGAAAAATTAGAGCTAACAATCTCCCATTTTTTGATATATCAAAAACATTTTGAAAAAAAATTTGCTAACTCCCCTTATCTTAAACATTATTTTCAAAATAAGCTCCCTTTTTTAAAAAAAATATTATAAACGTCAATTCATTTAATTTTCCAACTTAAAGAATTTGGCTTTAAGATTAAGTTGATAATTATATTATGTAAATTTTCATTTTTCTCCCCCTTTTTGTAATATAAAAAAGAATGCATGCTTGAAAAACTAGAGGAATAAGTGCACAATACCTAAACATTTGGAGACATAAGAATAAAAAAAATAGAAAGAAAAGAAAAGTGAAGCATGTAAACAAGTAGATAGAATAAAAAAAAGAAAAAAAACATGAAAAAGGGACAAAAATAAATAGGTAACATATGTAAAATCATATAATACCATGTTTAAACAAATATATACAAGAAAATCAAGTAAAAACAAGCTTGAAGGTAATCAAAAGGTGGAAAATACATTTACTAACATACTCAAATCTTGATCTATGATTTAAAATACTATCCAACTTAATTATATCACATATTAACAACATTTCAAAAATGCAAGAATAAAGAGAAACAAGGAATTTACAAGTTTACAAGTATAATCAAGTAATATACACAAAGCATGCATAAAACAACACAAGTGTAAGGCCCTAAAAATAGGCCTAGTAGTTTCGGATAAGTTTATGGGGTTTTGAATCAAAATTAAGAGTTAATTGGGTTTACTAGTGATTTTTTAAAATTTAGTTAGCTTAATTTTATTTAAAAATTAGTAAATAACAGTCCGAAAAATAAAAATAATTTTTGAAAAATTAATTTTATGGTTTTAAATTTTTTTGTGTAAAATAAATATTTTTGGTTCTAATTAGAATTGAAAAACAAATTAAAATGGGGGTTTAATTGAGAGAATTTAAAATATTAATTAAATAGGACCATTTTGCAAAACAAGGGAAATGTAAGAGTGGTTTTATAGCAAATTATCCTTATTTTTGGAATTTTGAGGGAAAGAAGTATTTCTGTAAAACAAGGGAAATGTGGGAGTGGCCTGATGGCAATTTCCCCAATTTTTGAAAATCAGGTAGGGGTTTTCAGTTTTAAAAACACTGTATCTACCTCACTTTGCACACCATTTTCACCCAAATTAAGATATTTTTCTCTCTTTTTTTTTCTCATTTTCATAGACCACATATTAAAGAATATATCTAAACTTTTACTCTCTCAAAATTCTCTCTAGAATCTCCATAAAAGTTTTCCAAAGTTGAGCAAAAGTCATCCGAAATTTCTTCAAGGATCTTGATTCAATCTTCTAAATTGATGATTTGAAATCAATTGAAGGTAATTCTCAACTCTAAATTCATTTTTAAGTTGTTTTCAATTGTTATTTGCTATTTAAATTGATTAAAATGAATTTTCAAGTTTTGATTTCTTCTTTCTTGAACATGGAACTCAACAATGGTAAATCCATGATTTTGGGTTGGAATCCAAGTTTTAATAGATGTCTAAGTTAAAAAAAATGTTTATTAAGTTGTTTTTAATCATAAAACAAGAGAGCAGACTTGTTTGGTTGATTAATTTTGATAAATTCATATTTAATCAAGAAAATGAGTTAATTTTCTAAAAAATTTTAAAACAATTTAATAGTTAGGTTTTATGTTAATAGACTAGGAATGAAGTTTAGAAGTGGTTTGTGGTGCTGAGAAGGTCGTTTAGTTGATGAATTTTATGTTTCGACTTAATTGTGCAATTTCGGTAAGGTAGATTAGAGAAACGATTTAGATCCGTATAGTATATGAAATTTTGACTTTCTTGATGTTAATGTTAATTTGAACTGCATATTTTGTCTCTGTTAAAGCTTCACACCGAGATGAGGATGATGCTAATTGGATTTGAGGCTTAAACTTACCTACTTGAACACACTTTTGTTTGAAAAATAAAGTGTTTGGTGAGTGAATTTAAAGGCTATTGGTAAATTTTCCTAGTTATGTGTTAAATTGAAGTTTTAAATTGTGTTTTTAATGACTTAATCACATCTTATTTGGTTAGATTTGCAAAAATTAATTTTATTTTACACGAGCATTATTGCAATTGGCTTTTGGAAAATGTGTGTTAAGCTTTTGGCATGATTAATTTGGATTGAATGGATTGTTAATTGGAGCATGAGTTGCTGAATTTTGGAGCACTTGATGTTGGTGTTATGATTGGTTTAAGATTCAAGGACAAAGGCATTTGTTGTGCTTAATTATATTGATGTCGAAATTTCTAAGCTACATGCTTTTAATGACATTTTTACATCTTAAATCAAGTGCTTAAACATCAAATTTTATGTCTTGTATGTATGATTATATTGGCAACATTGCATAGTGGATCCATTGGATATAGTTGGCATGCCATAGGATTTGTGAGTACTCACCATTATATGTGTTATTTGTGAGCTTATGACTCAAGAAGTTCTGGTTTTTGGAGTAAATAAGGGAGTGTTAAGCTTGTGTCTCCATTCAACAGTGTGAGGCGATATAAGGGAGTGTGTGGCTTTGGCCTGCTCAACTCGGGACTATTTCTGATATGTAAGAGTTTGGAGATCTGTTTATCCAATGTATGATCACATGTTTAAATATTGCCATGGATGTATTATGCCAATATAAGTGTATGTTTATAAGTTAAAATTATGATTTCATATGCCATATTAAATTGGAATTTTATTCATGGAATAGCATATGTTATTATGGTTATAATATGTGATATTGTGACTAAAATTTTAATGCTTAATTTGCCTGGATTTATGCATGACTTGGGCTTGGTTTACTGATTGTTTTTACGATCATTCACTGAACTTTTTAAGCTCACACCCTCATACTTTTGTACAGACTTTACCAGCTTGAGGAGTTGAGCAGCTAGCGTAAGGTCGATCCAAGATTAAGGCTCGGTGGTAGCTTAAGGATTCTTCTTTAGAAACAATAGGGGACATTGTGGCACTTATTGGGACTAGTTTTAATTCAATTGTAATGAACATTTGACATTTATTTGGACTTTTATTTTGGTGACGTTATAATTACTTTGATGCTTGATTTTTATGCTTAATTGTTGTGTGGTTTATGGTATGTTGATGAGAGTTCATATGGTGATTCAAAACATTGTGTTTGAAGCATGTATTTTATACTAACATAGTTTAATTGTAGTTTGCCAAGAAGTGGAATGCTTGTGGCTAAGGTATGTACCTTGTGTGATATAATTGATGGTTGTTAAGTATGATTACAATTTAGTCATAAAACTTGATTAGATTAATTAAAGCCTTTAACGATAGGGAAACTCGATAATATTTTAGAACTAGACTTGTGAGAGTTAAAATTTGGTAAAAATATTCTTAGAAAATATTTTGGGCAATGTATTAAAAGTTTATAAAATTTGCGTTTTAGTTCCTATTAATAAAATAATAATTAGACTTAGTAAATAAACTCAATTGAAACTGAAATTTTTAGGGCGTGCATAAATTGACTAAAAGAAGTTTGGTAACCATTTAGAACTAAAAACAATACTGTTTAACTTTAGATGGTAAAATGACCAAAATACCCTTAGGGTTAAATAATTAGAAATAGTTTAAAAATGGTTCACAAAATCATTTCCGCATTGAAATTGGATAGTTAATTAGTTAGAATTGAGGTGTTATAAGGTTGGGGTGTGTTTTGGGTGGTCTTGAGCTAGAGAGTCACTTCGTTGGCTATTGTGTCGCTTCAGATTCGGGCCAGTCCGTCCTAGTTGGGTTTGGGGTGTCACAATAAGTGTCCAAGAATGTCAAAAAGATTATACAAGAAGCTTATGAAGGCATGTTCATTAGTCATAACTCTCCCCTAATTATCCAAAATCTTTCCTTATCTAAAGGCTTTGTAAAAATATCAGCTAGTTGATGCAAAGTATCTACAAACTCTAGTACTATGTCACCTCTTTACACATGATCTCTAATGAAATGGTGTCTTATTTCTATGTGCTTTATTCTAGAGTTTTGGATGGGATTTTTGGATAAGCAAATAACACTAGTGTTATCACACCTTATAGGAATGTGATCCATATAAATTCCATACTTGATAGCATTAGAAAGAACATAGGTTTTCCTTTACTTATTGGTTAAATTGTTCTCATTTAGTTATCCTTAGCATACATTTTAGCATTTTTAGTTTAGTAAATTGCATTTGATAACTCAGTAAATCCTAGCCTATTTTATCCTCAATTTTGCTATCTTATTGCATTAATGTCGCAGCATGAGTTAATCCCAGATTGCGTCCAGAATTGTCGCTGCACCTGATAGCTGTCTAGATAAGAACCAAAATTGTGTGAGCTATCCAGTCTGGTATAACCAACTTGTACGAACAAGGACAAAATAATTTTAGGGAAAAGACACCTGTACTACGGAGAAGGACATAAAAGGTGGACATCAAAAGAAAAAAGGGAGCCAGAGCTTTTCTATCCAGCATCATCTTCATCATCCGACCTTAGAGCTGGCAACCATGGTAGCTTAAGCTTCTCACGGGTGAGCCAACATGAAAACTAGATGCAGATTAGCTCTTAATGAGGAGACCTAAGTGGGCGACAAGAGGGAAAAGAGAGATTCATTTGAGTTGTCTAAGGATATTATTCTCCATTCAATTCTTTCTTATTTCCTTTTTAACGTTGGTGATTAATCTCTAGTTTCTAATTGTATGGAAGTACTAATGAGTTCTTGGTAAAATGTTATCTTATTTCATCTTGCTTTTATTGTTTAATCTTGGGGTTTGAATGTTTTTTAACACGGAAGTGTTATTGTAGTCATTGACACTGGAAAGTGCAGTGATAGCTTGAGACAACAAGCATTTCAACGGAAGTTGAGTGAGAATTATAAAAATTTAGGCCACTTGTTCTTATTAGAGTTGTATTGCCTTCATCGAAAGGTGAGGTTAATATGCATGTTTAAGTCTCAGATCAAATAGAAGAGTAATGCTGGGTAAGATTTACATTGAATTTTATTGCATCGACAATCACCTATATTTTTATACCTTGTGAGCACTTAGTATTTTGTTGAAAATTCATGTTGGGGATTCCAGTTTATCATCATCATTTTTTATTTTATTGTTTTTAAATTATTAGATTGACAACTACCCTCACAATTTATCTCATTTATATCCAGTTATTGCATCGACATTAATAGACAAAAGACACCCATCCTTGTGGGATTGATATCCGACAGACTCACATCTGTCTACTATATTTGCATCAACAATGTACGCTTGCACATTATTGCTGTGACATTATACAGCCGATCATGTTTTTGGTGCCATTGTTGGGGATGGTGTTTGTTTGATGTTTATTTTTGTTTTTGCGTGTTTTTGAATTTTATTTTCCTTATCTAATACTTAGTATTTACTAACTGTTTCTTTTTCTTTGTTACTATTTCCTTAACTTCATTTTAGGTGTTTTATGACCCGAAGAAATTTGGAATTTCTTGTCGCTTTTGATCTAAAAATTGAGAGGACTGTTCGAAATAGATTTCGAGAACAAAGAAGTATGGCTTTACCAGGGAACAATGCAACCATACCCTCGATGTAATAGCAAAATGTCAATAACCCTTTGTTGTCGCAAGATGCTCGCCTACAAAATTGGACTATACGCGATTTTGTAGTACCGGTTTTGGATGATTTACAACTAGGAGTTGTTTAGTCAGCAATCTAAGCTAGGAATTTTGAACTCAAGCGAATAATTTTTCAAATGTTGAATTCTAATGGACAATATACTGGACAGCCACATGAAGATGGAGAGAACATCTTAAATCCTTTTTATTGATCTGAACTTCCTTTAGTCAACAAGGCATTCTCGATAATGCCTTAAAGATGCAATTATTTCATTATTCCTTACAGGGAAGAGCACGTACATGGTTTTTCAGACTATTTGCCAAATCAATTTCTTCTTGGGATGCACTAACAACATAGTTTGTTTTGTGATTCAACCCGCTGATAATGAATGCTCGTCTTCGAAATGATATTACTGCTTATCATCAACTGGATGATGAAAATCTTCACACCACATGGGAACATTATAAATTACTTCAACGTTGTCCCATGCACGACATTCAACTAGAAACACAAATTGAGATTTTTATAATGGGCTGAATTCACATACAAGGAATCTTGTCGATACATCAGCCAATGGACCTCTGCTGGATTTTACTTATAATAATGCTGTGAGAATTCTTGAGAGAATTACTTAGAATGATTATCAATACCCTATATCCAGAGCTGTACAAGCAAAAACTACTGCAGGAGTTATTGAATTGGATGTAATACTCAAACTACATGCTCAAGTTTCTTCTCTCACAAACATGATAAAAAATATGCAAGGGACGAGGCGTTGCATTTATATAAGTCGCTCAGCAAGTTGATGTTCCTACCTTTTGTTGTGAAATTTGTGGTAACAACCATAGCTACGAAAACTGTCCATAACATGTAGAGAATGCCTGTTACATTAGTAACATCCGCAACAATTCTCATAGAAATTCTTACAACAACTCTGCACGCAACCAACTGTTTTGGGGAACTTAGAATGTTGGATAAAATGCTACGACATTGAGATATGGGAATACATCTACTTTAGGAAATTATAATCCTAGGCAAGGGAACTACAATCAACAGTAGGAGAACTACAATCAGCACACTTTGATGCATCCACAACAAGGCCAGACACATCCACATCAAAATCCGCTGCAGCCACAATACTCTTCAATACCAAATCAACATGTTCAAGGACATTGACAACAATTGTACACTCAAGCTTCTAATTCTGACCCATTAGCAACTCTTGAGGCATTAATACGGGAGCATATTACTCGCACAAAAGCTATTGTACAAGGAAATTCATCTTCCATTCGAGCATTAGAAGCACAGTTAGGACAACTTGCTTCAAATCTGAGTACTCGGCCACCAGGTTCATTACCTAGTGACCTAGTCCAAGGGGAAAAAACATTGTAAGGTTATCACTCTTAGGAGTGGTAAAAAAATTAATGAACCGATTATCGACTCTGTTGTAGCACCTCAAGATATGGATAGAGTGATCACTGGTGACAAGGTTGAATTTGAAGAATTTGTCGATGCATCAGACAAAGAAGTTCCACAATTTGTCAATCATATGTCTACTGTCCGACCTTCAAAATTGTCGTTACAATTAAAGGTATCGACACAAGCAAATATATCTATACCTTTACCTTTCCCACAAAGATTAAGGAAGAATGAGCATGAAAAGCAATATCAGCAGTTCTTGGACACACTAAAGCAATTGCAAATCAGCTGCAAATCAACATTCCTTTATTGGACGCTCTAGTACAATTCCAAGTTATGGGAAATTTATGAAAGACCTCCTGTCCAAGAAGAAGAAGCTCACTGATATTAAAACTATTGCACTCATAGAAGGCTGTAGTGTTGTTTTAACAAACAAGTTTTCCCCTAAATTGAAAGATCCTAAGAGCTTTACCATCCCATGTTCAATTGGAAATCATTATTTGGGTAAGGCTTTACGCGACTTGGGAGCTAGCATTAACCTAATGCAATTATCTACTTTTAGAAAGTTAGGAATTGGTCACATGAAATCTACTGCAGTGACATTACAACTAGTTAATCGATCGTTGGCTTAACCTGAAGGGAAAATAAAAGACATCTTAGTTCGTGTGGATAAATTTATTTTTTCCGGCTGATTTTATCATACTTGACTGCAAGGCAAACAAAAAGGTTCCCATAATATTGGGACGACCATTTTTAGCCACCGGCTAAACTCTCGTTGATGTTTATAAAGGTGAACTAACAATGCAATTGAATGATGAGTAGGTCACCTTCAGTGGTTTTGAATCTATTCAATGCAAGGACAAAGAAGAATGTCATATTATTGATGTGCTAGTGATCTAATTGAGGAAGAATTCAATGACCAAAGCACAACACTTTCTGCAAAGCTTGCAGTAGCATCTGATACCAAATGCTTAGATGATTATGACAGCATGGTTGAAGCTAATAATCTTGAACTCAAGCTATAACACCCCTTACCCATATCCAACGCCGAAGTAGGGTACGAGGCATTACCGGACTTATACACAAGCAATCATACAAAATTGAGATGTAAATTTTCATCCGAATTTAAAACTTTTCAAATACATTCATATCATCCCTAAAATGAACCTACGAGGCCCATAACATGCACTGGGAGTGGTTCGAGACTAAACTGAGAACTATAAAAAATTTCACAACACTTAGAAAATTTTTCACATTTTTAAGAGCCACATGCCCGTGTGGCTTGGGACACGCCAGTGTGGGCAGGTTGTGTGGTCACACACGTTCGTGTCCTTAACCCGTGTAACTCTCTGTTTGTCACCCAAGAATAAATTAAAGTCACACGGCCAAGTCACATGCCCATGTACTAGGCCGTGTGGTCAATTTAAAATTTATGATTTTTCATAAAATAGGTGCAAACTTCACACGCCTAGGGCACACGCCTGTGCCTGAGGCCATGTCATCCACACGGCTGAGACACACGCCCGTGTCTCTGCCCGTGTGCTCAATTTTGAGCATTCTATTTAGCAAAAATTAAGGTGCAGGGGACACACGACCAGAATACACGCCTATGAGGCAAGCTATGTGTCATACACGCCTAGACACATGCCCGTGTGTCTACCCGTGTAGACAAAAACGAGGCTATTTGCCAAGCCATTTTGTCACCCTTTTATGCACACACCTACACAACAAACAATAACACCAATCCAAGCAATTACATTCAACCAATTCAACCACAATCAAGACATCCACACATCATTCACATGCTACCATTTACCGCATGCAAACATCACATACTTATCCACTTAAACCATGAAAATTTCCACATCCATGAAAACATCATCATATGCATATATACTTAAACTAATATTAGCTAATTTCAATGGCCATTTACAAAATGAATTATCAACCAATATAAGCCAGCGCATTAGGCCAATTCAATTATGACACATAACAAATAACCAAGTCCCTATACATGCCATAACTCAAAATGTCAAATTCATTGGTACCCAAAATAATCAGTTGATAGTGTGAGTAGATCTTCGACAGTCTCCGATTCCCGAGTTAGCTTAGTGACACTATAAGACAAGGGAAAGAAAAGGGAGTAAGCTATATAGCTTAGTAAGTTCCCATGCAAATAATAGGCATCATAAACACAAATTTAACATACAATCAACATGATGATAACTGGCATAAATATTACTAAGATCTTATAATCATAACTTACTTATTCATAACCTTACCGAGGGTTCATCACATTACGAGCTCATTACGTATGAGTTTTACAGACATACTTAAGTCATCTCAAATTAGATTTTGCATGCAATTCACCTTTGAAATACTCATTAAATTACTTGTTGAACCACCTGGAATACTAAAGGATACTCGAAAATCTCGTACACACAGTACCATGCCAGTGCCATATCCTAGACATGGTCTTACATGGAATCTCGTATCGATGCCAATAGCCCAGCTATGGTCTTACACAAAGTCTCATATCGATGCCATATCCCAGACATGGTCTTACACGTAGTCTCATATTGATGCCATATCCTAGATATGGTCTTGCACATAGACTTAGTAACCCTAATGTCATGACATTTGTATCCTATCTATTCCTAAGGTTTAACCGAGATTTCACTCTCAATGGAATTTTTTCAAATATGTCCAAGTGTAATTCACAATTCATACAATAATAAAGCATTTAAAACATAATTAAAACAATGCATTATTTACATAAGAACTGTAACATCCCGAAATAGGGCCTAGTCGGAATAGTGGTTTTGGGACCACAAATCAGACATTGAAATACTTATTTTATGATTATTATGAGGTCTATAATATGAAAATATACATGTGTTAAAGTTTCATTAAGAAATTCTATGAGTAAGGTGTCTAATTGGAAAATAAGGACCAAATTGAATAAATTGCAAAACTTGGATTCTAGGGGAAATTTGTATGAAATTGCTTTGGATTATTAATTAGAAGGTCTTAAAGAGAAATTTTCTCAATTTTTAATTTTTTGGACAAAAATGGGTATGTATGGAAAAAAATTGAAAGTTTACTAATGAAGGGCATTTTGGTTATTTGGTATATTAATGAAATAAAATGGGAAAATAAGCAAAAAAAAAAAAAAATCAGCTCATTCTCTTCATGTTGCTGCCAAAAATTGGGGTTCTCCATAGCTAGGGTTTTCAAGCTTTTCAAGCTCAATAGTAAGTGCTCCCAAGCCCTATTTTTAATGTTCTTCGTATTTTTGAAATCTCGTTAACTTGCTCTCTCTATTTCTACCCATATTTCATGCTAGGGTTCATGTTTAGAAATTTACCCATGCATGAGTCATTGTATTTTAATGGTTTATGGAGGAATATGAAAGTTTAAAGGATGGTAAACAACTTTTACTAAGTGATTTTTCATGAAAATGGCTTTAGGGACCATTTTGTAAAAGTGGTAAAAATGGGTAGAAAGATGAGAAATAATGGAAAAATGTGGGCTGTCATAAGAGGGAAAAGTATTCAGCTAGGCTTGGGTAATATAGAAATTTCATGTATTTCATCATACGAGCCTAGAGACTAAATCGTAAATAATGTAAAAAGTTAGGGGCAAAACGGTCATTTTGTCTGAGGGTGAAATTTAGACTCGAAAAGAAAAATGTGAGGTATTAATAATTCATTTTTATTATTATAGACCCCGAGGAACAAATTCTAGAGATCGATCGAGGAAAATAAAAGGTTTCAGAATAACCGAAACGCGAAACCGAAATGAGTACTAGGTAAGTTCGAATAACTTAAAGTAAACTCTTAATATGCTTAATTGCATGTATTATGAATTTATGATAATTAGTTGTAATGATGGTATGAAAATCCATGGAATGTGTTAATAATAATGACATGATGTTAAATGTCCCGGTTGAAGTCAAAAAGGGAAATTCGATGGATAAACCATGGCTTAGATGACTTGGGATCCTGTATGTGTCGCAGAAAAGGATTTAGCCCAGATAGGTAATCCGCTAATCTCAATATAGAAAGGATCTAGTCCGGACAGGTGTTCCTTGAGTGATCAAGCCTCCCGAAGAATATGTGTGCATTATGGATTTAGCCTGGACGGGTAATCCGACTAGGGTCTGAATTTAGCCTGTACTGGTAATTCAGATCCGAGCTTATTAAGGGTGTTTGTCGCTACAAGGTATTTAGCCTAGACTGGTAATCCCGACATCACCCAATGAGTTTACATTACGGGGGATTTAGCCTAGACTGTTAATCCCGCCGTAAGATGTGAGGTTCGCAGGAGAGCGTACACGAGATGATCGCTCTTATGACTTGAAAATGTTGGATGATGAGCTCATCTAAGACAAATTTCATAATATCTTGTTATGAGACTAACTTGTTGATTGAGTGCATGTCATAGGGAAACCATTTCATGCTTGTTGGTTATATTGCCTAATATGGTTGTATGCTAATTAATCAGTAAGTTTGCTTTTCAGTTGTTCGGGCTTACTAAGCATATAAATGCTTACCCCTTTATTTTCCCTGTCTTATAGAGCTCAAGGACTCGTAGAAATTGGAAGACAATTGGAGAGTCAACACACTATCATCTTGTCCAGCTTTGGTATATAGATACTTTCATTTTGTTCAATGGCATGTATAGGGCATTTGTTATTTTGTTATATGTGTCATTTGATTTGCCAATATGAAGGCTTGTAAAGGTATACATATTCACTTGTAGATGGCCATGGGAATTGGCTCATTTTGATGTAGATTATGACCTATAAATATGTGCATGTTTATGTTCAATTGTTCTGGTGAGGATGAAATATAGTGTATCACATTTAGATACATGTAATGTGACCAAATCACATGGGATGGCTAGGCCATAATTGACAATGAGTTATAATAATGAGCCAATCTTAAAAGAGTTATAAAACATAGAAATCCTTAATACAAAGGGGATAACCTAGCATGTGTAAAATCGATGAGATGAGGTTTACATGCAATGAGGTTTACCAAGGTCGTTTAAAAGTATAATTAGGTCATGTTAAACATTATTAAAACCTATAAGTGTGTATGGATGTTAGAGAGTGACCAAAGGCTTGAAAAAAATAGCCTGATAAGGTCCACACGGGTAGACACACGAGCATGTGTCTAGGTCGTGTGTGACACACGGATAGCCCTATGGGCGTGTGGTATGGTTGTGTGTCCCCTGGACCTAAAATTTTTAAGTTAGAATGCATGGTAGTAAACACACGGGCAGAGACACAGCCGTGTGTCTCAACCGTGTGGTGGACTCAGCCTAGCACACAGGCGTATGTCTTGGTCGTGTGCCCATAAATGCATGCTGACATCCTAAACAGAATGCTCGAGTTTTTGGACACGGGTGACCACACGGATGTGTCTAGGCCGTGTGAAGGACACGGGCCAAGGACATGGGCATGTGCTCGACTGTGTGAAAATTCCTGTAGGTTTGAAGTAGAAAATAAATTCAATTAATTCCACACGACTAGGGGACACGGGCGTGTACATTGTCTTTACACGGGCGTGTGAGACATTAACCTAGGAATTTTCTTAAATTTTCCTAAGGACCCCAGTTTTGTCCCGGACCATTCTCAATGTATGTTTAGGGCCTCGTAGGCCCATAATAGGGATACTAAGATGTGGTTTGATTAGTTTTAATTTGAAATGAAATTTCATAGTTCATATTTTCTGAAAATGTCCGAGTACATGTATGGTAACGCCTCGTACCCTGTTCCAGCATCAGATACGGGTAAGGGGTGTTACAAGAACTTACCTCGGTACAAAATTAGTAGAAATAGGACCTACTCCTCAAACACCTTATTTTTTCCCCTATCTAGATTCGAACCTCGTTTCTCTTGATCTATAATAGTAAATTTAACTCATTTATTATTCATATTACTCAAATAAGTTCAAAAATCACATTATGGTAAAATTATATTTTTCCCCCTAAACTTTGACATTTTTACACTTTGGTCCCTAGGCTCGTAAATTGAAATAGATTCAATTTCATTGATTCCCAAGCCTAGCCGAACCTTTTTTATGCTTATAACAACCCACTTTTTTTCATTTAATCACACTTATACATACATTCTATAACATTTTTACAAATTGGTCATTTTGACATTTTCATCAAAAATCACTTAACAAAAGTTGTTTATCTTACATCTACAATACATTTTCTATCATTAGACATCAAAATGCACAAATATTCTTCTTGGGTAAAATTTTAGACATTGATTTTCTATCAAATTAGTTCTTGAAAGAGCTAGATTAGGTTACAAGGATCTCAAAAACATAAAAACAGGGTTAGAACGAACTTACAATCGAGCTTGGAAGATGAAAAAATCCTAGCTATGGTTCCCTCTTGAGAATTTCAGCCATGGGAAGAAGATGGACAAAAATTGGCTTTTAAATTGATTTTTGATTCATTTATTAGCCAAATGACCAAAATACCCCTAACTTAAAACATAAATTTTCTCTTACTTCATGTCCATTTTTGTCTACTAACTTAACTAATGGTCTAATTACCATCTAAGGACCTTTAATTTAAAATTTCATAACAATTAGACACCTCTAGCATGTAGAACTCAACTTTTGCATTTTTTACAATGTAGTCCTTTTTGCTAAATTGAGTGCTCAAACGTCAAAATTTTCGAACAAAATTTTCACGAAATCATTCCATAAAACTGTAGACCATAAAAATCTAATAAAAACAAGTTTTACTACGTCGGATTCGTTGTCTCGAAACCACTGTTCTGACTAGGCCATAAATCAGGTTGTTACAATTCTCCCCCCTTTAGGGATTTTCGTCCCCGAAAATCTTACCAGAAAATAGGTTTGGGTAATATTTTCTCATAGCCTCCTTGGGTTCCCACGTAGCCTCTTCGACCCCATGTCGTTGCCCTAAAACTTTCACTAAGGCTATACTTTTATTTATCAACTGTTTAACTTCCTAAGCTAAGATCTTGATCGGTTCTTCACCATACGTCATATCCAGTCGAATCTCAATCTCTGATGGAGAAATCACATGTGAAGGGTCAGAACGATATCGCCAAAACATCAAAACATGAAACACATGATGAATCCTTTCCAACTCAATCGGTAAAGCTAACCGATATGTCACTGGCCCTATTCTTTCGATAACCTAAAACGGTCTAATGAAACGTGGACTTAACTTGCTTTTACGACCAAATCTCATAATCTTCTTCCACAGAGATACTTTGAAAAATACTTTATCACCGTCCTGATATTCGATCTCTTTTCTTTTTAAAAATGCATACGACTTCTGTCGATCTGAAGCTGCTTTCAGACAACCACGAATTACCTTTACTTTTTCTTTAGTTTCCCTAACCAAGTCAACCCCGTGAATCTGTTTCTCACTAAGCTCGGTCCAATACAAGGGTGTTCGGCACTTGTGGCCATACAATGCCTCAAAAGGTGCCATCTTAATACTCGACTGAAAACTATTGTTGTAAGCAAACTTGTAACACCCCTAACTTGTATCCGTCGCCGAACTAGGGTTAAAGGCGTTTACGGATAAATCGAAACATTTTACAAACAATTCAATAACATCATCCACAAACATAATCAAACATCATTATAGAGTCCCTGATATAAGTCATCGAGACCTTAATCATGCTTTAGAAAGGGGTCGAAACTAAACCAAGTTCATACAAATTTTTTCTAAACTTAAACATTTTTCAGAGTTGTACAGATCACACACCCGTGTGAACAGGCCGTGTGCCTCACACGGCTTTAGACACGTCCGTGTGTCCTGGTCATGTCAAAACAGGGCATACATACTGACTTGTCCACACGGCCACAAGACACACCCATGTGCTAGGCCGTGTGAAAATTAGGGAGGCTACTAACTTGGCCACACGGCTGACCACACGCCTGTGTGTCTAGCCTGTGGTCGAAACTAACTTGGCCACACAGCCTAGCACACACCCATGTGTGCGACCGTGTGGTCTACACAGGCTCATTTCGAAATGGCCCTCGAGCAACACAGCTGAGACACATGCCCGTCTCTCTACTCGTGTGGGCAAAATTAGGCCATTTACAAGGCCAATTTTCCACCCATTAAGGGTCCTCCCTACAAGCATCAAAATCACATAATTTTATACCAAATTCTCAACCATCTCACAACCAAAACATACACCATTCATGCCATTTCATTACCAATAAATTCCATGCTTAATATCCATACTAAAACATACCAAGCCCTAAGCCAAAATCATATCAAAACATAGGTTTCATAATCTCTAATCTCACAATCAATCACATACAAATCCTTACCAAATTCCTTAATAGGCATATATCAAAACTTACCAATTTGACCAATTCCTTTGGCCATTCATGAACATATCATATTGATCATATTACATCACATTTCATATACCAAAACTCATACATATACACAACCAAAACCAAGCCAAATCACATGGCTAGATATATATATTACCAAACATATTCATATGTTTCTAGCCTATACATGCCATACTTCAATAATTACAGTTTCAAAAGGTACCAAAATAAGGTTTGATAGTGTGGTGATGACCCTTGACGATCCCCGAGCTCCTGGTAGCTTCGATATCTATAAGACAGTTGAAAACACATAAAGTAAGCTTTCAAAAGCTTAGTAAGCCATATACAAATAAACTTATCATTCTTAATCATATAAACATCAACAATTTGCATATATTCTACAGCTAAATACTATCACCAACCACCTGATTCATATATATGTCACATATTTCCAATTCATTTGCACATATTGCATAATTTCTCATACATTTGCCACATATCATCAATTGTTCACTAGGGTACATATACTTGCCTTTCAAAATCAAATATGATATATATTTCAAATGTACCTGAATCGAATACATGTTTACATAACCATTCAATTTCTCGGAATGCCCGTTGAACCATTCGAAATCATAAGGATATGTGGAGAGCTCGAAAAGCTCGTACAAGGCCAATGTCTTAGACATGGTCTTACATGTAATCAAATATTGATGCCACTATCCTAGATAGGGTCTTACATGAAATCAAATACGATGCCAATGTCCCAGACGTGGTCTTACACGTAAATCAAATACGATGCCAACATCCTAGACGTAGTCTTACACAAAAACACATATCGGATCCTATGTCATGACATATGTATCTTAACTATTCCTAAGTTTCGTATGGGGCCTTTCAGACGTCAGAACTTTGTCGATACTTTCTCGAATGTCTCATATTTCTCAACTCATATAACCATTCATCATAGTTCAAAAGCATATAATCAATAGTAATTCAATTCAAAACACAAATATTTGTATATAGACTTACCTCGTACGGTTATGAACAGAAATGAACAGCTATTCGGTGACTTTCGACTTTCCTTGATCTAATTTCATTTTCTTTGGTTCTTTATCTATATAAATTCAAATTCAACTCAATCTCAAACGGAGGAATTACATGCGAAGGATCGGATCTGTATCATCAAAACATCGATACATGAAACATATTATGAATCTTTTGTAATTCAAGTGGCAACAACAAATGATAAGTAACTGGCCCGATACGCTCAATAATCTCATACGACCCGATGAACCTCGGACTCAATTTGCCTTTTCTACCAAATCAAAGTACTTTCTTCTACGGAGACACTTTTAAAATACTTTATCACCGATTTCGAATACAATGTCTTTTCTTTTCAAATCCGCGTAAGATTTCTGACGATCGGAAGTTGCTTTTAGACTATCTCAAATTGCTTTTACTTTTTGTTCGGTCTCTTTTATGAAGTCAACCCCGTGTATCTTATTCTCACTGAGTTCAGAGCAATACAATGGTGTATAGCATTTGCAACCATATAAAGCTTCGTATGGTGCCATTTTAATGCTCGATTGAAAACTGTTATTATAAGTGAATTCAATCAAAGGCAAATACTGTTCCCACGTACCTTCAAACTAAAGAATGCAACATCTCAACATATCCTCGAGTATCTGAATAATCCACTCGGATTGACCATCCGTCTTCAGGTGACCAGCAGTACTGAAGTGCAATTTTGTACCCAGAACATCTTGCAATTTCTTCCAAAATCACGATGTGAATCTCGGATCCCTGTCTGACACAATAGATAATGGTACACCATGTTATTTCACAATATTGGAAATGTATAACTCAGCTAACTTATCAAGTGAGTAATCAGATCATACCGGAATAAAATGGGCTGATTTCATCAATCGATCAACTACAACCCAAATTGCATCTTTCTTTCTCGGAGATAGGGTAAAACCCGAAACAAAGTCCAACGTCACTCTATCCCATTTCCACTCCGAAATCATAATCGGTTGTAACAAACCATATGGCACTTGATGTTCAGCTTTCACTTGCTGATAGATTAAACATTTCGCAACAAGTTCAGAGATATCAAGCTTCATACCAGGCCACTAATAAAGCTGTTTCAGGTCATTATACATTTTCGTATTACCCGGATGAACAGATAAACAACTGCTGTGAGCTTCATTCAAAATCATCTGAATCAATTTTGGATTTCTCGAAACACAAATTCGATCTCAGAATCTCAGACAATTATCTTTATTAACTCTGAATTCTGAGTCAGAATCTAAATCACACTAAGCTCGTTTTGCTAAAATCTTATTATCAACCTTCTGAGCTTCGATAATCTATTGAATGAATAACAGTCTTGCTATTAATTCGGCTAAAACTGAACCATTATCAAACACAACCAAATGAGCATTCATCGCATGTAGAGCAGATAGTGATTTTCGACTCAAAGCATCAACAACAACATTTGCCTTTCCCGGATGATAATCAATCACAAGCTCATAGTTTTTTAGCAGTTCTAACCACCTTCTTTGTCACAGATTCAGATCTGTGATTAGAATATACGTGACATTTCTCACCAAATAGATAGTGGCGCCAAATTTTCAAAGCAAACATAATCGTAGCTAATTCCAGATCGTGCATCGGATAGTTCTTTTCGTGTGGCTTTAACTACCTTGAAGCATAAGCAATGACTTTGCCTTCCTACATCAAAATACATCCCAGATGTTCAAAGAAGCATCACTGTAGATCATAAATTCTTTACCCGATTTAGGTTTTACTAACACTGGAGCTTCAGTCAATAGGGCTTTCAATTGATCAAAGCTTTTTTGACACTTTTCAGACTATTCAAACTTCACGTCTTTCTGAAGCAGTTTCGTTAACGGAGTTGCAATCGTAGAAAAGCCTTTTACGAACCATATATAATAATCGAAAAGTCCCAAAAAACTAAAGACTTCGGAGACATTTCTCGAAGGCTTCCAATACAAAATAGCTGAAATTTTGCTCGGATCAACTCGGATACCTGATGGTGATACAATATGACCCAGAAAACTGACCTCTCATAACTAGAATTCACATTTGCTAAAATTCGCATATAATTGCTTATCATGCAAAGTCTGTAATACTATTCTAATATGCTTGGCATGCTCTGATTCATCACGTGAATAAATCAATATGTCATCAATGAATACGACAACAAATTGATCTAAATATGGTCTGAAAATCCTGTTCATCAAATCCATAAAGACACTAGGTGCACTCGTTAATCTGAAAGGCATAACTAAGAACTCATAGTGGCCATACCTCGTTCTGAATGCAGTTTTCGGAATGTCTGAATCTTTTACTTGCAACTGATAATAACCCGATCTCAGATCTATCTTTGAAAACACGATAGCTCCTTTCAACTGATCAAACAAATCATTAATTCGAGGCAGAGGGTATTTATTCTTGATAGTCACCTTGTCCAATTGACGATAATCAATACACATTCTCATCGTGCTGTCTTTCTTTTTTCACAAACAGAACAGGAGCACCCCAAGGTGAAAAACTCAGTCTTGCAAATCCTCTATCGGTCAACTCTTGCAACTGAGACTTTAATTCTTTTAGTTTGGCCAGAGCCATTCTATATGGAGTTATCAAAATCGAAGTAGTTCCCTGTACTATCTCAATGCCAAATTCAACTTCTCATATTGGAGGTAATCCTAGAAGTTCTTCAGGAAACACATTAGAGAATTCACAAATAACAAGCACTAATTCAACTCTCTTTTTTGACACTTTTGAATCAATCACATAGGCAAAGTAAGCTTCAAAACCTTTTCTCACAATACTCAGAGCTTTCATTGACGAAATCGCAGTCGGTAACCCATTTAAATCATTAGATTCAATTTGAACTATTTCATCATTCTTGCATCTCAAATCAATAGCTTTTCATTTGCAATTCACAACAGCATCATGCAAAGTTAACCAATCCATACCTAGAATTATATCAAACTCATCAAAAGGTAATAACATCAGATTGACCGAAAAACATATGTCTCGAAACATTAACGGACAATTCTTGCAGACTTTGTCAACTAAAACACTTTTACCTAGGGGGTTCGATACTCTAATCACGAATTCAATAGACTCTATAGGCAAAGTCTTACTAGATACTAAATTCATGCATATATAAGAATGTGTTGATCCTGGATCTATCAAAGAAATAACAGAAGTATCATAAAGAGTAAAAGTACCCGTAATCACATATGGAGACGAAGCTTCCTCACGAGCTCGAATGGCGTAGGCTTTGGCAAATGCACAAGCCTCGGATCAAACAACAATGTCTTTAGTTCCTCTTTGACTACCATTCACATTTCCCGTATTTCTAGGAGGTCTCGAGCTGAAGTGTTACTAGGTCTCGGATTTTGTACAATTTCTTGCTCAACAGACTTGGGGCAATCATGGATAAAGTGATCTAATGATCCATATTTGAAACAAGCCCAATCATACAATCTACAATTGCCAAGATGTCTTTTTCCACAATGTTTACACTCGGGTCAATCAGATCTGACATTTCCAACATTGGCAATAAATGTAGCTGGAGCTCTTAAGCTCGAATGTGATCTAGCACGATCTCTACTCGTATGTCTCACATTAGCCTTTAAACGACTATAATCATCTTGAAACTTCTATGAAGCAGATTAAAAAGACTTGCTTGATGATCTCTTTCCCGAGCTCTTCAACTTTACATGCTCGTTCAACAAGCACTACAAATCCTTTGATCTCAAAAATCCCGACTAACAAACTAATATCTTCATTCAAACCATCATCAAATCTTTTGCACATTATTGGCTCCAAAGATACACATTCTCGAGCATACTAACTCAGTCTTACAAATTCTCGCTCATATTCTGTAACAGACATACAACCTTGTTTAAGCTCAAGAAACTCTTTACATTTCTGATCAATGAATCTTTAACTAATGTATTTCTTTCAGAATTTAGCTTGGAAGAAATCTCAAGTGACTCGCTCCCTCGAAACCACAGATATTAAAGTCTTCCACCAATGATAGGCTGTATCTCTCAGAAGCGAAACGACACACTTTAGGCATTCATTGGGATTCAATGACAATTCATCAAATACTCGTATTGTATTTTCTAACCAGAACTCGACTCTCTCAACATCATCACTTGTTGTAGCACGAAATTCTTCTGCCCCATATTTTCTAATTTTGTCAACCGGAGGCTTATTCAACTGAGTCTATAACAGTCCGATTTAGACCCTAGTTGGAATAGTGGTTCTGGGACCACAAATCTGAGTCAGAAAAATATTTAAATATTATTTTCTGAGTCTATTATATGTGAATTAGTATGTGTGAAAATTTCGTATGAAAATTTAATCGTTTGTGTACTCAATTTGATGAAAGGACCTAATCCCGTAAAATGTAAAAGTGGCCTTCTAATTGTTAAAGTGCCTATTTGATATGTGTTTGTAAACGAAAGGTCCTTATGTTGATATTTGACCATTGTAAGCTTGAGTGGACATTAATGACCTTGTATATTAATGGTTTAAATGTTAATTAAATATGGGTAAAATAGTAAATGGATTATTTATGTATTATTAATAAAACCAAAACCAAAATTTGGTGTTATAATCATCCATATAGCCGAATGTTGAGAGAAAAAGAAGAGAAAAATATGGTTTTAGAGTTCGGCACTCATTTTGCTTGATCAAGGTATGTAATTTGCTCGATTTTTGATAATTTCTATGTTTTTGTGATTGTTGCTTATTATACTATCAAGCCCATGTCTCAATTTCTGATTTTGTTGATGATTTTGAGTTGAGCTTGTAACAGCCTAATTTAGGGCCTAAACAGAATAGTGGTTTTGAAACCACAAATTGGAAGTAGAAAAATTTATTTTATTATCATTTTAAGGCCTATGGCATGATTGCATGATTATGTGAAAATTTTGTTTAGAAATTTTATCGATAGAGGATCCAATTTGATATTTAGGACTAAATTACAAAAGTTGTAAAATGTGTGTTCTAGTTCACAAAGGTACTAAGTACTTATGAGTAATAGGTTTTTAAAGTGGAGGTCCTTGGATAGTAATTAGACCATTATACTAGTTTGGACAAAAATACCTAAAGGAAGATAAAACACCATAGTTTTTAATGAAGGGCAATTTAGTCATTTGGTAAATAAAAGAATAAAATGGGAAAACAAAGCCAAAATTTGTATCATCTTCACCAAGCTTGGTCGAAACTCTCATAAACACCATAGCTAGGGTTTTGCCAACTTTCAAGCTCAATAGTAAGTGCATCTAAGCCTGTTTTTAATGTTCTTTACATTTTTGAAATCATCGTAGCTCGGTTTACCTATTTCTACTAATATTTTGAGCTAGGGTTTATATTTAAAAATTTACCCATGGATGACATGCATGTAGTTTGATAAACAACTTTTACTAAGTGATTTTTGATAAAATTGCATAAAAGGACTAGTTAGTAAAAGTTGTAAAATGTGTATAAGTGTGTGATTTAGTGTAAATTGGAGACTACCATAGTTATGAAAATGGTTCAGATAGGCCTAAAATACAAGGAAATTGAATAAAAATTATTTTCCGAGCCTAGAGGCAAAATCATAAATTTTGCCATAGGATGTTTTTAGGTTAATTTGAATAATGTGAGCCATTAATAAGTCAAATGTGTTATTATAGATTAAGAAAGATGTGGAATCGACCTTGATTAGGGAAAGGAAAAGATATCAGACTAAATTGCAAAATTACTATATGTTGCACCGAGGTAAGTTTGTATGTAAATAATATATCGATTCTTTTTATGTTATTATATTTTGTTATTATATGAGATGTGGCTGCCTATAGAATGATCATTTGATGTAAATTACGAATCGAAATAGACTATGAATGAATTTGTTAAATGTTGAAAGTTTGGAATTTCCTAGTTGAACCTTCGGAATAGAAATGATACGAATGATCCACTATGAGAACACATGTGTGGTACTATGTGCAGGCTCCTATGTGTTTAAGATGGTTTTAGGTCACGTGTGTAGTACTAAGTGCAGACTACTACATGTACCAGATAGTTAGGTAGCATGTGTAGTACTAAGTGCAGGCTACTATGCGTACCCGACAACTTCGATCACGTGTGTAGTACTAAGTGCAGGCTACTACGTGTATTATATGGTTAGGTTATGTGTGTAGTACTAAGTGCAGGCTACTACGTGTACCAGATTGTTGGTCGCATGTGTAGTACTAAGTGCAGGCTACTATGCCTACCAGATAACTTCAATTATAAGGGTGGTAAAATGTGCAGGCAACCGTGTATCTGTTATTATTCTGATGAGTTCAACTGGGAAATTGACTAAGTGAAAATACATGTGATCATGTAATGACTAATGTAATTGAATATGACTATGTGATGAATAAGTGCAGATATATGTGTGAAAAAATTTATGAGCAATGTGCTCGATAGTTGAGCGAACTTTCTATAAGATGGAATGGAGTAAGTAAGATTGTGTAAGAGTGAAATTGTAATAAAACAGTTTTGGATAGCAACAGTTGTGTGACTTTGAAAAATAACCAAAAATGGTAGAAATCAAATTAAAGGTTGAATAAGATATGAAATTAAAGCTTAATGAGTCTATTTTCTCATAAAAGAAACGGTGAAATCAAAAGAATTTCATATTCTGTGATATTTGAATTTTTGTGAGACAGGATCAGAATGATTCTAGAATCCCCTGTTTTGACTTGGAAAAATAATTCAAAATTGTACAAAAATAATTATGGATTATAATTTATATGCTTAAAATCTTTTATGAGTCTATTTTCAAAAAAAAAAACAAAAGGAAACATTTTCCAAATCTTGTACGAAGAGATAATTAATTTTTAGTGTAAAGCGGTTGAAACTGTCAGACAACGAAAAATGGGTGACTTTAAAGAATAAACTGTACTTATTGGCTAGACCAAAAACTCTAAAAATTTTATGGTAAGAAGATATGTGAGTCTAGCTTCTGGAAAAATTAGCGGATCTTAATTTGGAGTTCCGTAGCTCCGGATATATATAATTTAGTGACTGTGACTCAAGAAAATAGCTTAACCTGAACATGTGTATATATATACCATTATGATTGTTTTATCTTGAAAAATATGTTGATAAATCATTTATTATTTACATACTTACTTACTAAGCTTATTCCTTACTCTCATTTCTTTCCTTTGTCTTATAGTATCACCAAGCCAGCTCGAGATTCGGAGATCGTCGGAGATCCATCCACACTATCAATACTTTTTGGTATTTTGAAAACAATATTTTGGATTATGGCATGTATAGAGGACTTGGTTATTTTGTTTTATGTCATAATTAATTTGGCCTAAAATGTTGGCCTTCAATATTTGATAGCTCATTTTGTATTTGACCATTGGTATTAATTAATATTGTTCAAGCTATAAGGTATGATGATGCATGATTAAGTATGAAAATTTAATTGTTTTAACTTGGATATAAAAAAAAATCTATTTCATGGTTTCGTACGATTGCATGTGTTATGTTCCTGTAATGTCTCGTACCCTATTCTGGCATAGAACACAGATAAGGGGCGTTATAGAGCTATTGATGAAACTATGAGCTTTAAGAAGTTTAATGATAGTAAATTAAAGATATGTGTTGGATTAGTAAATTTTGTCTTTGAATTTTTGATAAATTTGAGTAATTTGGACTAAATTGAGCAATTTGTAAATTGAGGGACTAAAATGTGAAATAAATGAAATATGTGGGCTTGTATGAGTTATATGAAAATTCGGCTAGACATGTGTATAAACAAATTATATGTATTTTGTGATTTTGTGAAAAAGGGACTAAAGTGTTAAAATGTGAAAATGTGAGGGCTAGTTTGTAAAGTTCCCTAAATATGTGTTTTTGGATTGATTTGAATGAATGTGAAATTGAATGAGTTAAATTTGAATTTATATACATCAAGAACAAAAGAAAAAGGAATTAGATTGGGGAAAGTCGAAAGTCGTCGAGTAGTCGATCCTATTTATTCGAATCCGTACGAGGTAAGTCTATATACAAGTAAACGTATTTGAAATGGTTATTTATGCTTATATGTTATTGAACAATGATGAATGGCTTATTGCATTGAATTTGAGACATCTGAGAAAGTATCGACAAAGTTCCGACGTCCGAAAATCCCCTTACGAACCTTAGGAATAATTAGGATACATATGTCATGACATAGGATCCAATATGTGTTATCGTGTAAGACCACGTCTGGGACGTTGGCATCAACTTATGTTTTACGTGTAAGACCACGTCTGGGACATTGGCATCATACTTGATTTTGTGTAAAACCCTGTCTGGGACGGTGGCATCGATATTTGATTACATGTAAGACCACATCTGGGACGCTGGCACTGTACGAGCTTTCTGAGTTATCCACGTATCCTTATGATTCCGAACGGTTCAATGGGTATTTCGAGAAATGAATGATACTATGAAATGTGTATCAGATTCAGGTACGTTTGAAGTTGTATATCATATTTGATGTTGAAAGGTAAGTATATGTATTTTTATGACCAAGTGAGTATATGTGACAAAGTATAAGAAAATATGCATTATGTGCAAATGAATGAAGAATATGTGAAATGTATTTGAGCTATGTGTTTTGTGATAGCATGTGGTTAAAGATTATATGTATATTATGATGCTTATATTTTTATATTGTTAAATTTATTTGTATATGGCTTACTAAGCTTTTGAAAGCTTACTTTGTGTGTGTTTGCATTGTTTTATAGATATCATAGCTATTAGGAGCTCAGGGATCATCAAGGATCGTCACCACACTATCGAACCTTATTTTGGTACCTTTTGACATTATGAATATTAGAATATAGCATGTATAGGCTAGGAGTATTTGGATATGTTTTGAAATGTATATATCGTGCGATGTGATATGGCTAGTTTGTGGTTGAACTTATGGTTTGATTTTGGTATATGATACGTGATGCAAATTATGCTTATGTGATGTGTTTATGAGTGATCAAATAAAATGGTCAATTCTGGTAAGTTTTCGAATGTGTAAATTTGATATATTGGTAAGTTTATACCATGTGATTGAATGATGTAAAATGAGGTTATGAAACAAATGTTTAGATACGATTTTTTTTTATGTTTTGGCATAATTGGTATGACTATTAAATATGAAGTTGGTTGATAATGATATGGCATGAATGATGTATGTTTTGGTATTGAAATTCGCTGAAATTATAGTGCAAATGTGCTAGTTTGATTCTTGTAGGTTTGACCCAAATTGGGTGGCAAATTGGCTTTTCAAATAGCCTATTTTTGTCCACACGAGCAGACACACGGGCGTGTGTCTCAGTCGTGTGCGACACACGGTCATGTTGCACGACCGTGTGTCCCTTGGGATACCCTATGATTTTAAGTTTGTCTTGAGCACGGCCAAGGCACACAGGCGTGTGGCTAGCCGTGTGACCCAAGTTAGTTTTGACCACAGCCAAGACACACGGGCATGTCTTATGGTCGTGTGATTAAGTCAATATGTATGCCCTGATTTGACATGGTCTAGACACACGGGCGTGTTAATGCCGTGTGAGGCACACGGCTTGTTCACACGGGCGTGTGACCTCTATAACTTTGAAAAATGTTTAAGTTTTTGAAAAATTTTATATAAGTTCGGTTTAGTCCCGAACCCTTTCTAAAGCATGTTTAAGGTTTCTTAAACCTTCTAAAGGGACTATTTGTCTATGAATGGCTATGATATGATGATGTATGATTTATGATTTTGTAATGTTTTGATTTGTCCAGTAATGCCTTTAACCCTAGTTTAGGGATGAATATGGGTTAAGGGTGTTACGTTTAGTTAGTATCAGAGCTAGGTTTAGTCGATTCTAGGACTAACGTAGTGTATGTGAGTCTAGCTATACATACCATATTTATGAACTGCGATAGTGTGATGAATCCTTACAAGGAAAATGTGTTTTTATATAGTAAACGGATCCCGGACGAGCCGTAGTTAACGTTGTCGAGAGTAATGTGCCTGCTCCCGCGCAAGGAAATCTTTTGGCTTAAAAATCCCTATCACAAATTCTGCCTCAAAACATCAAACAATCATCAGATCCGATATGAAAATCTGAATCATTATCGGATTCACAAAGAACTCTTTTGGCTTGCAAATCACTGTCACATTTCTGGGCTTCACAAATTTGTTGAAGAAATAACGGTCTAGCTCTCAACTCAGCTAGAATCGAACCATTATCGGACAAAATCAAACGTGTATTCATCGCTCTCAAAGCAAACAAATTCTTTCTACTCAATGCATCTGTGACTACATTTGCCTTACTTGGATGGTAATCAATTACTAGCTCATAATCTTTCAGTAACTCGAGCCATCTCCATTGCCGCAAGTTTAAATTTTTCTGAGTCATCAAGTATTTTAAACTCTTATGATAAAAAAATACATGACATTTCTCATCATTCAAATGATATCTCTAAATTTTTAAAGTAAACACAATGGCGGCTAATTCCAAATCATGCATCGGATAATTCTTCTCGTGCGATTTCAACTGTCTCGAGGCATAAGCTATCACTTTGCCCTCTTGCATCAACACACATGCTAATCCATTCAGTGACGCATCACTATAAATTACAAACTTTTTTCCCGACTCAAGTTGTACTAAAATTGGCGCCTAAGTCAATAATACTTTCAACTTCTCAAAACTTTGCTCACATTTTTTGGATCATTCAAACCTAACATCTTTTTGCAACAACTTGGTCATAGGAGTAGCAATTATCGAAAATCCTTTGACAAAATGTAGGTAATATCCGGCTAAGCCCAAAAAGCTTCTAACTTCATATACATTTCTTGGCGGTTTCCAATCAACAATTGCCGAGATCTTATTTGGATCAACCCGAATACCATCACTTGAAATAATATGTCCCAAAAATCTGACTTCTCAAAGCCAAAACTCATTTTTATTGAATTTAGCAAACTACAGCTTATCTCTCAAATTCTGCAATACCGTTCTCAAGTGCTCAGCATGCTCAAACTCGTCTCGAAAATAAATCAGGATATCATCGATGAACACAACCAAAAACTTATCTACATATGGTCGGAAGATTCTATTCATCAAGTCTATAAAAACAAAAGGTGCATTAGTTAGTCCAAAAGGCATAGCAAGAAATTCATAGTGCCCATACCTTGTCCTGAAAGCGATTTTCGACACATCCGACTCTTTGACTCTCAGCTAATAGTAGCCAGATCTTAAATCAATCTTCGAGAATACCATTGCTCCTCTCAACTGATCAAACAAGTCATCAATCCTCGGTAAAGGAAACTTGTTCTTTATAATCACCTTGTTGAGCTGATGGTAATCGATACAAAGCCTCATGGATCCATCTTTCTTCTTTACAAATAACACTGGAGCACCCCAGGAAGAAAAACCCGGTCTTATAAAACCCTTATATGCCAACTCTTGCAACTAAGCCTTTAATTCTTTCAATTCAGTCGGGGCCATCCTATACAGAGCAATAGATATCGACGAGGTCCCTGGTACTAAATCAATACCAAACTCGACTTCTCTAACTAGTGGTAACCTAGGCAACTCTTCTGGAAACACATCCGGATATTCAAAAACTTTGGGCACTGATTCAATTTTCAATTCAGACATCTTTGTATTCAACACATAAGCAAGATAAGCTTCAAAACCTTTCCTTATATATTTCTGGGTAGACATCGAAGAAATCATAATAGGTAACTCACCCGACTCATCTGAATCAATCCGAAGAGTTTCACCATTTTCACATTTCAGTTCAATAATCTTTTTTTTACAGTTCACAACGGCATCATGTAGTGTTAACAATTCCATACCCAAAATAACATCGAATTCATCAAATGGAAACAATATTAAATCAGTCGAAAAATAGTGACATTGAATCATCAAGGGACAATTCTTGCAAACTCTATCAACTAACACATGTTTGCCTAAAGGGTTTGACACTCTAATCACAAACTCAGTAAACTCAACAGGCAAGCTCTTACTAGTTACCAATTTCACACAAATATAAGAATGGGTTAATCAAGGATCAATCAATGTAACTACATTAGTATTATAGAGAGAAAAAGTACCAGTGATAACATCAGAAGATCTTGATTCTTAGCGAGAACGGATGGCATAGGCTCTAGAAAGTGCTCGAGCTTTGGATCTCACAGCTGAATCCTTCGTCACACCTTTACTACTAGTTCTATTTTCGGTATTCCTCAGTGGCCTACCCCTATTAGTAGTATTACTCGGCCTTGTACTCTGAAAATTTTCTTTCTCAGCCATTTCAGGGCAATCTCAGATAAAATGCTCTTGAGAGCCACACTTGAAACAAGCCCGATCATTCATCCTACACTCACTGGGATGTTTTCTTCCACAATGCTGACATTCAAGTCTGTTAGGCCTTACATTACCCACATTTGCTATTGAAGTGGCTTGAGATTTAGAACCAAAGTATTGCTTCCCACAATCTCTATGGCAATACCCAACTGATACATTCGAATAGGAATACATTTCTTTAGATTTCTTTGAATGAGATGGAAATGACATACTCATCGGTCTTTTCCTCGAATCTCTAGCTTCACAATCAACTTTCCCTTTCTCTATATTCAACTTTTCGGCCTTACAAGCCCGTTCTACTAACACCATAAATTCTTTTAGCTCTAGGATCCCAACTAACACATGAATGTCCTCATTTAATCCATCCTCAAATCTCTTGCACATGATGGCCTCGATGGAAACACATTTTTGAGCATATTTACTAAGTCTGACAAATTTTCCTCATATTCTGTCACTATTATTCAACCCTGTTTCAGTTCAAGAAATTTCTTACGTTTTTGATCGATGAATCGCTAACTAATATATTTCTTTCGAAACTCCTCTTGAAAGAATTCCAAGGTAATCCTCTCTCTCGTTACCACCGATACTAGTGTATTCCACCAGTGATATGCAGAATCTCTCAGATTTGAGACGGCACACTTTAAACACTCGTCCAGTGTGCAAGACAATTCATCAAATACCCTGATGGAGTTTTCGAGCCAAAACTCGACTCTCTCGGGATCATCATCCACATTAGCTCTAAAATCTTCAACCCCATGCTTTTGGATCTTATCAATTGTAGGCTTATTCATTCTTACAAATTCCATACCTTGTAGAGCTACGGGAACAGGCCGAAGAATAGGTGGGGTGGAGGAGGTTGGGCATTTAGGTTTGTTCGAACAAACTTCGTGTACCACTCATTTATCATGTGGAGAAAGGCTTCCTAACCCCTTTCTCTCTGACCAACTGTTGGGGGTCTACTATCAGACGACACTACCCCTTGAGTGGGAGTTGGTGCATTACTTTTAACGTCATCAGCCTCAGCTCGATTGGGATCCATTTACTATACGAAAACACAATTTAAAATTGTCAAGAGCCATCACACTATCACAGTTCATTTATGGCATGTATAGCTAGACTCTTACACATGCTACGTTAGTCCGAGAATCAACTAAACCATAGCTCTGATACTACTAAATGTAACACCCTTTACTCATATCAAATGCAGAAATAGGGTACGAGGCATTACCGGACTTATACACAAGCAATCATACAAAACTCAGACGTAAATTTCCATCCGAATTTAAAACTTTTCAAATACATTCATATCGCCCCTAAAATAAACCTATGAGGCCCATAACATGCATTGGGAGCGGTTTGGGACTAAACCAAGAACTTTAGAAAATTTCACAACACTTAGAAAAATTTTCACGTTTTTAAGAGCTACATACTCGTGTAGCTTGGGACACGCCCATGTGGGCAGGCTATGTGGTCACACATGCCTGTGTCCCTAACCTGTGTTACTCTCTATTTTTCACCCAAGAACAAATTGAAGTCACATGGCCAAGTCACAAGCCCATGTGCTAGGTCGAGTGGTCGATTTAAAATTTATGATTTTTCATAAAATAGGTGCAGACTTTACACGCCCAGGGCACACGTCCGTGCCTGAGGCCGTGTCATCCACATGGCTGAGACACACACCCGTGTTAGAACACACGCCCATAGGGCAAGCCGTGTGTCACATATGGCCTAGACACACACCCGTGTGTCTACCGTATGGACAAAAACAAAGCTATTTACCAAGCCATTTTGTCACCCTTTTATGCACACACTTGTACAACAAAACATAACACCAATCCAAGCAATTACATTCAACCAATTCAGCCATAATCAAGACATCCACACATCATTCACATGCTACCATTTACCACATACAAAAATCATATACTTATCCACTTATGTAACATCTCGAAATAGGGCCAAAAAAGAGTATTGGTTGTGAAACCATGAATTTGAGGTAAAAAAATTTATTCCGATTAAGTTTTAAGGTTTATTCATTGATTGAATAACTGTATGAAAATTTTGTGAAGAAATTTTATGAATAAGTGCCTAATTTGATAATTAGGACTAAATTGTAAAATTAGCAAAATGTGTGTTCTAGATAATAAAGGGGATTTAATTGAAATGGGTTCTTAAAGTGGAGGTCCTTATTTATTAATTATACCATTATATTTAAGTTTGGACAAAAATGGGCAAGAATAGGACAAATTTGATAGAAAATCCTTTAAGGGCATTTTGGTTATTTAGTAATTAAAAGAATTAAAAAGGGAAAATAAAGCCAAAATTGGTCCATCTTATTCATGGAGGCCGAATATAGCATGGGGGAAGCCATGGTTAGGGTTTCCAAGCTTTCCAAGCTCAATAGTAAGTCCGTTCTAGCCTCGTTTTTAATGTTCTTTACGTTTTTTGAGTCCCGGTAACTTGATTTAGCTTATTCTAGCAATAATTCATGCTAGGGTTCATATTTGGAAAAATACCCATAGGTTAAATGTGTTTATTTTGATGTTTTATGGTATAATATGAAGCTTGAAATTATGTTAAACAACTTTTGCTAAGCGATTTTAAGTGAAAACAAGTAAAATGACATAATCGGTAAAAATACCTAAAGTTCATAAGTACATGATAGAGTGGGAATTTGATGTTGCCATAAAAGGGAAAAATGTTCAGCGTATCATAAAACATAAGCAAAATGGATAAATTTTAATTTCTGGGCCTAGGGGCAAAATCATAATTCTACAAAGGTTTAGGGGCAAAATTGTAACTTTGCCAAAGTTTGAGTTAGGGAATGTTTTGAATAGTACATTAATTAAATAAGTGAACTATGATATTTTAGATCCTGGGAAGTGAGATTTGGACCTAGAACGGGAGAAAAATAAAAAATCGAGAAAGTTGGTAAAATGGTCGTTTTGGTATCGAGGTAAGTTCATATGTTTAATAGGCATTTAATTATGCATATTTGAATAATAAATTGATATTTTTGCCATAAATACCTTAGTATTGAGTTTCAGATATAATGATTAATGTTCGATAATAAATCGATATTGGAAAAAGAACTTGTATAATTTATATGTAAGTCCATATTTTTTATGGCTTTGTATGATAACAAGAAAGTATTGACTAGCATAGTTTGATGAGAATAAGTTAAGTTGATGATATGATGAGATTGAGAATGTAAGTATGTAAGTTGAGTAGCATTTTATTATTATGCAATTATTGTTATTAGTATTGTTATTATTGAGTTATGCGACTAACCTTGAGAATTTGAGCAAGTATGTTTCAGTTATGACTTCACAAGGCATTGATATCTCAAAGTCCATGGTTGTACCATGGCAATTAAGGAAGAATTGACAAAACAGTCCATGTTCATAACATGGCATTTAAGGAGGAATTGTCGGTTAAGGATACCATGTAAGACCATGTCAAGACATGGCATTGGTAAGGTAAGGATCCCGTGTAAGACCATGTCAAGACATGGCATCGGCATTGATTAAGGACTCCATGTAAGACCACATCAAGATGTGGCATTGGCACTAAGATAAGGATACCATGTAAGACCATGTTTGGAACATGGCATTTGGTAAGATAAGGATACCATGTAAGACCATGTTTGGAACATGGCATTTGGTAAGACAAGGATACCATGTAAGACCATGTTTGGAACATGGAATTTGGTAAGATAAGGATATCATGTAAGACTATGCCAAGGCATGGCATTGATAAGTTTTATAAGGCAAGGAAATCATGTAAGACCATGCCAAGGCATGGCATTGATAAGTTCTATAAGGCAAGGAAATCATGTAAGACCATGCCAAGGCATGGCATTGATAACTTCTATAAGGCAAAGAAATCATGTAAGACCATGTCAAGACATGGCATTGATGAGTTACTATAAGGCAAAGGTCCCATGTAAGACCATGCCAAGGCATGGCATTGGTGAGTTCATAAGGCAAGGATACCACGTAAGACCATGTCAAGACATGGCAATGGTAAGTTCAAAAAGGAAAAGGTTCCCGAGTAATCCAAAGAGTAAGTCAAAGAAACGACAAGGTGTGAACATGAAGAAAGAGTACAGGTATTCATTTAAGGCTTATTTAATATTGAGATTGTAAGTAATTGAGATTTTCAAGTATTAAGTAAGTGATGAGTTTTCAGTTATGCTTGTGACACTTTATGACATGATTAGCAATATGCCTATATTATGAAAGAGTACTCATGTGTTAAGTGAGATGTTGCAACTATGTAAGCAAGATATTAAGTAAGGTGCCTTTTGTATTCTGAGCCTTTGGTAAGGTTACCAATGAGTAAGATGGGAAAGTAAGAACTAAACATTATTTAAGCAAATTATGACAGCGTAGTAGTAAGCTAAATTGATTGCTAATGCTTATTATTTTACATGTGAACTTTCTAAGCTTTATAAGCTTACTTCTTTCACTTTCCCATGTTTTAGAGTACTTAAAAGCAAGCTCGAGTTGGAGGTCATCGGAGATCACTTCACACTATCGACTATCAAGTTACCAAATGGGTATCTTCGTTTACAAACGTTCTAGTTTATGGCATGTATAGGGACTTAGCCATTTTGTGCGTATGTCCTTATGATATTGCTAAAGAATGGTATGTAAATATTTGATAATGATTAGCTATTTAAATGGCTAATGAAGAACATGTTTCGGTGTTATGTATGCCTAAATGGTAGTTAATACAAAGAAATCATGAAAAAGTGAAATTAGCATTAAAATAGTATTGAACAGCAGCAGTGACGTGACCTTGAAAAATCACCAAGAATAGTAGAAATGGAATTAGGTGATGAATGAGATATAGAATTAAAGCTTATTGAGTATATTTTCATATTAAAGAAACAGAGTAAGCAAAAGAAGTGTATATTAAGAGATATTTAAATTTTAGTGAGAAAAGGTCAGAGCGATTTCTGAATCCCCTATTCTGATTTTATAAATTCACTAAAAATTGTACAAAAAGAATTAGGAGATATAGTTTATATTTCTAGATTCCTTAGTGAATATACTTTCAAGAGAAACAAATGGAATGGTTATTTGAATTCTGCAAAGGGAGAAAATTGATTAGTAGTGAGGAGAGGTCAGAGTAGTCAAATAGTGAAAAAGGGAAAACTTTAACTAATAAATTGTACTAATTGGCTAGACCAAAAATTGTGAAAAAAATTTAGTAAGAATATATATGAGTCTAGTTTTAGGAAAAATTTATGAATTTAAATTTTAAGTTCTTTTACTCGAGTTATGATTTATTTAGTGACTATGACGTAGGTGGGAAGTTTTATAAGGAATAATGAAATAAATTGTTTCGATTTGTCTAAGTATTCAGAAAATTTTTAATGTTCCCGGTTTGGTCCCGAACTGTTTCAATTGCACGTTTTAGGCTCTTGAGGGCCCTTTTTAGGGGCATATGGAATGAATGTAAATAAATTAATTTTAAAAGCAAATTTTATGCCCGAATTAGTAAGTTAAGTCAGGTAACGCCTCGTGCTCGACTCCGACGACGGTCTCGGGTAAGGGGTGCTACATTTATTGGTATCAGAGCAAATGTTTAGTTGGTTCTTGAAATATTCAGTATGAGTAAGTGTCTAACTATACATAACATATTGAACTATGATATTGTGACGACTCCCGACCCAGATATAAAATGTTTTGTCAAACAGATGCGCACTCCAACCGAGCTAAGTTTGATAGTACAGACAGTATGTTTATGATGAGTTGACGCTCACAAAATGTAAGAATAATGGTTCATGATGTTTATGTGATAATGAATAAATTGTGAATAAGAATTGTTCGGGAAATATGAAAGATGAGATAAGATGAAAGGAAAGTTTATATTGAGATAAGTGTTCATGTTAAATTGGCATTTGTATGATGCTATATGTATAACTAGAGAAGTTAAGTGAATTCTATGAGTAATTTTACTCGAGATTTATGAATGCATGTATAAGTGTACTAATTTGCATAAGATGATCATGAAGTCATTGTATTATGAACGTGCATGTTAAGTTGCTTGAAGCAAATTGTATAATTGTGATAATATTTTAATATGATGAGTGTTAAGTTATATGCATGAGTATGTAAGAGGTAAGTCAGAGGTGTTACAACCTCACCCTCCTTATCAGCAAGGTAATTCAGAATGAGATTTCATAAAATTCAGATTGAGTAGGCTAAAGTGGAAAACTAAAGAGTTCAATGACAGATTTATTGACGATGTAATCAGAGTCGAGAATGATTTAGCAAATGAACACAGTTGCAGAAAGGATGTCAGGTTAATAATAAAATCATCCGGATAACTGAAATGTCACAGTAAAAGAAAGGTCAGGCTCAGCTAATGCACTCATTCAAGTATGATATGTAAGGTATATGATTGCTAGATTTTCTTCCGAATAAATTCCAACTGTGAATGGGATAATGTGAATTTAGTAATGACAGAATTAGACAGAGGAATAATAATTGAGTTGTATTAATAGTTGAATGTAGAGTTTATAATTGAGAAATTATAGAAAAATCTTTTTCGACTATTATATGTATACATTTACTTTCAGAGATATATATAAATATATGCAAGATCATAGATGCAATTCCTGTAGTATGAGAATGTTAGTTAAATTTACAGACAGATGGAAGCATTATAGTTTGTTTGAGCTGTGATTGTTATTGCTCTATCTATTCTAGTTTTCTACTTCAAGTGCAGATGGAAGGTTGACAGTAAGATCTGTATGATGTTAGTGATCTGTATTGTTAACTATTGCTTAATGAAAGTAAAGGAAAATTTTATGGCTTCTATCATAGTTGTTCCCATTTCTTGTGAGTATTATCCTTTCCTTTTGGAAATTTTCTAAGATGCTATTGAAACCTTAACTATTCTACATAAGATGCGGTTACCAGGTATTCTCTATAGCTCCATGTTTTGAGATTTTATTATCTCGATTTTATTAATAAATTACTATTCAAAGTATCAGCCATGAGACATTAGCAGAAAATGCTTTATTGATGAAAATGGTTTCTTCTTATTATGAGTATGTTTATGGTGATTACAAGTTTGGGCCTGATAATGAAAGTACAAAGGTATAGTTATCAGAGGTATAAAGATTTTGCTTTTGCACTGGTTGTTATTGAAATTTGTGTTTAAATCTCTCAGATGATCAGGATGTTTTATTTTCACCCGGGACATTATTTACTAAAGTAATTGAGAAGTTAGTCTTATTATGGCATTATGATTTTTGAGTAGTATGAGTATTGTAGCCTCAGTGTAGCTCAATTCAGACATGTGTATTGATTTTCATTTTTTGCATAATCTTGATATATATATATATATCTGTGAGTTAAAGACTGGATGTATGTTCTTTCGAGTTATGCAGTAATAATGATTTATGATTAGCTCTTTGAAGAAATCATGACAGAATGTATGTTTGAGATATCATGACAGTATAGAGAAGAACAGTTTTTGAAAAGTTATTGTCTTTTAGTTGAGACTGATTCAGTTGAGCAGTTGATTGAGTTATATGTATGTTTGAATTATTCATGGCTTCAGAGGTAAATGCTAATTTTTCATGTATAAATAGATAAATGACCTGAGTAAATAGTACATATTCTAGAGGTTATGGTACAGAGTTGTATACGCATATCAGAATGGTTGCATCAGAGGTATATTTTTGCAAATCCAAGTTGTCTGATTGTTAAAGTTCTCATTGTATGAAGTTTAGTTTGGCTTGAATTCATGCTAATAAAGTATAAACAGTTGAAGATATTGACAATTGAAGTATCAATTATGATTCAGCTTGGTTTGAATAAAGAGTTTATGGTTTCTAGAAATGTGTTAATGAGAAATCAAGAGATTTTGCAACAATTATGATGCCTAGTACAATGATAATTATTTGATTATTTGAGAAGTACAGAGATGGATGATAACTTGAGCTAGTTATACTAGTAAGAGTGTGAAATGTTATGTACCAGACTTTGAATCTGATACCTGAACTTTTAGAGAGTTAAAGTTGATTTTCAAGTATCTCAGAAGCTATTACAGTTAGTATTGATGTTTGTGTGAAAATGTGAGGGTATTTCGAAGAATTGTGCAACAAAATTAGCATTATCACTGAAAGGTTAACTGAGCTATGGTTGATTGCTCGAAGAAGTTTGTGTATTCTTCTCAGTATGAATGAGTTTTTGTACTGAAGGATTATCTGAGTTATTAATTTTGAGGTTGTCAATTCATTCAGAGTGTAAATTTTAGTTGTTATGGTTGGAAATCTAGGGTTGCACCGTGACTTCAGAAAAAAGCTACAATAAGTTTTGACCATGAGATTGCTAAATGTTACTGCATGTCACCTTTGTACTGATAGTTGAATTGAGGAAGAGAAATTTGCAGAATTAAATTGAGCAGAAAGGATTAGAGGAAAGTGAAAATTAATTACGTAAATCGAGAGATGATTATCAAAAATTGTATACTGAGAATCGAAAGGTAAGAATATTGACACTCAAAAGAGAAACAAGTATTTTTTTTAAAGTACCTTAGTGGCAGAGAATTTCCATTTTGGTAAGAAAAGAAGAGTTAGTTGCGTTTCATCAGAGAGTATGAGGTTAATGATAAAATAAGGTCAATTACTTTTCAGTAGGTATTCTAGTTCAGAGCCTTAGTTTAAGAAGTAAAATGTTGGGTATGCCAAGGCTGAATGAGAATTTGAAAGTGTTGCTAGAAATCAATTTTGAATCCTTTTGTAGGTAATACAAAGAAATCATGAAAAAGTGAAATTAGCATTAAAATAGTATTGAACAGCAGCAGTGACGTGATCTTGAAAAATAACCAAGAATAGTAGAAATGGAATTAGGTGATTAATGAGGTATATAATTAAAGCTTATTGAGTCTATTTTCATATGAAAGAAACAGAGTAAAAAGAAGTGTATATTATGAGATATTTGAATTTTAGTGTGACAGGTTCAGAGCAATTTCTGAATCCCCTATTCTGACTTTATAAATTCACTAAAAATTGTACAAAAGGAATTAGGAGTTATAGTTTATATTTCTAGATTCCTTACTGAATATACTTTCAATAGAAACAAACGGCATGGTTATTTGAATTCTGTACAGGGAGAAAATTGATTCGTAGTGAGGAGAAGTCAGAGTAGTCAAATAGTGCAAAAAGGGAAACTTTAACTAATAAACTGTACTAATTGGCTAGACCAAAAATTCTGGAAAAAAAATTAGTAAGAAGATATATGAGTCTAGTTTTAGGAAAATTTCACGAATTTAAATTTTGAGTTTTGTGACTCGAGTTATGATTTATTTATTTACTATGATGCAGGTGGGCAGTTTTATAAGGAATAATGAAATAAATTGTTTCGATTTGTTTAAGTATTTGGAAAATTTTTAATGTTCCCGATTTGGTCCCGAACCGTTTCAATTGCATGTTTTAGGGTCTCGAGAGCCCTTTTTAGGGACATATTGAATGAATGTAAATTAATTAATTTTAAAAGCAAATTTTATGCCCTGAATTAGTAAGTTAAGTCAGGTAACGCCTCGTACTCGACTCCAGCGACGGTCTCGAGTAAAGGGTGTTACAACTTAAACCATGCAAATTTCCACATCCATGAAAATATCATCATATGCATATATACTTAAACCAATATTAGCCAATTTCAATAGCCATTTACAAAATGAATTATCAACTAACATAAGCCAACACATTAGGCCAATTCAATTATGGCACATAACAAAATAACCACGTCCCTATACATGCCATAACTCAAAATGTCAAATTCATTGGTACCCAAAATAATCATTTCATAGTGTGAGTGGATCTCCGACAGTCTCCGATCCCCGAGCTAGTTTGGTGACACTATAAGACAAAGGAAAGAAAAGGGAGTAAGCTATATAGCTTAGTAAGTTCCCATGCAAATAATAGGCATCATAAACACACATTTAACATACAATCAACATGATGATAACTGACATAAATATTACTAAGATCTTATAATCATAACTTACTCATTCATAACCTTACTGAGGGTTCATCACATGACGAGCTCATTACGTATGAGTTTTACGTACATACCTGAGTCATCTCGAATTGGATTTTGCATGCAATTCACCTTTGACATACTCATTAAATTACTCGTTGAACCACTTGGAATACTAAAGGATACTCAGGAATCTCGTACACACAGTACCATGCCAATGACATATCCCAGACATGGTCTTACATGGAATCTCGTATCGATGCTAATAGCCCAGCTATGGTCTTACACGAAGTCTTATATAGATGTCATATCCCAGATATGGTCTTAGACGTAGTCTCATATTGATGCCATATCCTATATATGGTCTTACACATAGACTTAGTAACCCTAATGTCATGACATTTTTATCCTATCTAATACTAAGGTTCAACCGAAATTTCACTCTCGATGGAACTTTGTCGAATAATTCCAAGTGTAATTCACAATTCATACAATAACAAATAATTTAAAACATAATTAAAACAATGCATTATTTACATAAGTACTTACCTCGGTACAAAAATAGTAGAAATAGGACCTAAAAGTCAAACACCTTATTTTTCCCCTGATCTAGGTCTGAACCTCATTTCTCTTGATCTATAATAGTAAATTTAACTCATTTATTATTCACATTACTCAAATCAGTTCAAAAATCATATTATGGCAAGATTATATTTTTACCCCTAAACTTTGACATTTTTACACTTTGGTCCTTAGGCTCATAAATTGAAATAGATTCAATTTCTTTGATTCCCAAGACTAGTCGAATCTCTTTTATGCTTATAATAGCCCAAATTTTTCATTTAATTACACTTTTACACACATTTTATAACCTTTTTACAAATTGGTCCTTTTGACATTTTCATCAAAAATCACCTAGCAAAAGTTGTTTATCTTACATCTAACAAACATTTTCTACCATGGGTAAAGTTTTATACTTTTATTTTCTTCCAGATTAGTCCTTGAAATAGCTAGATTAGGTACAAGGATCTCAAAAACATAAAAATCATTAAAAACGGGGCTAGAACGGACTTACAATTGAGCTTGAAATATGAACAAACCCTAGCTATGGTTCCCCCTTGAGAATTTCAGCCATGGGAAGAAGATGGACAAAAATTGGCTTTTAATTTGATTTTTAATTCATTTATTAGCCAAATGACCAAAATGCCCTTAACTTAAAACATAAAATTTCTCTTACTTCATGTCCATTTTTGTCTACTAAATTAACAAATGGTCTAGTTACCATCTAAGGACCTTCAATTTAAAATTTCATAACAATTAGACACCTCTAACATGTAGAACTCAACTTTTACACTTTTTTACAATTTAGTCCTTTTTGCTAAATTGAATGGTCAAACGTCAAAATTTTCGAACGAGATTTCCACGAAATCATTCCATAAAATTGTAGACCATAAAAATTTAACACTACTTTGGATTCGTGGTCCCAAAATCATTGTTCCGACTAGGCCTTAAATTAGGTTGTTAGAAAAGCATGGATGACAGATTGAATCCTTAGACCTAGACAACAGAACAACCCCAATTTTTAAACCAATTATTGAAGAAGCTTCTACTCTGGAATTGAAAAAACTACCTCTTCATCTTAAATATGTCTTTCTAAGGATCACTGTACTCTCTCTGTTATTGTCTCCGCAACATTGGACGCAACTCAAGAAGAGAAATTGGTTCATATCCTCAAACAACATAAATAAGCTATTGACTGGAGTATTGTTGATATTCAAGGTATTAGTCTGTTTTGTATGCACAATATAAATTTGGAAGACGAAGGCAAGCAATCGATTGAACAACAAAGAAGATTAAATGAAAAGATGAAGGAAGTTGTCAAGAAGGGAATCATAAAATGGCTCGATGCTGGAATTATTTACCTGATTTCTGATAGTAATTGGGTAAGGCCTAAAAAGAGTGGTGTCATTGTGGTTGGCAACAATAAGGATGAATTAATTCCTACACACATTCCCACGAGATGGAGAGTTTGTATGGATTATCACAAATTGAATGCGGCCACAAAGAAAAATCACTTCCCACTTCTTTTCATCGACCAAATGCTGGATCAGCTTGCTGGAAAGGCCTATTATTGCTTTTTAGATGGCTATTCTGGGTACAATCAAATTGCTATTGCACCGAAGGATCGAGAGAAAACAACCTTCACCTACCCCTTTGATACTTTCGCTTTTCGTCTATGCCTTTCGGTCTTTACAACGCACCAGCAACATTTCAAAAGTGCATGATGGCAATATTCTCAAATATGATCGAGGGCTCTTTAGAGGTATTTATGGATGATTTCTCAGTCTATGGGAATGATTTTGATCATTGGGCTGACAATTTGATTAAAGTATTGAAGCAATGTGAAGACACACATCTTGTCCTAAATTGGGAAAAATGTCATTTCATGGCACTTGAAGGCATTGTGTTAGGACACCTCTTTTCTAGTCAAGGCATTCAAGTCAACAAAGCTAAGGTGGAAATCATAGAGAAATTACCTCCACCAATAAACGTGAAAGGTATTCGGAGTTTTCTAGGACATGCAGGGTTTTACCGACGGTTTATTAAAGATTTTTTAAAAATTACAAAGCCTTTGTGCTCATTGCTGGAACAGAATAGAAAATTCTTCTTTGACAATTTATGTTTGGATGCCTTTCTTCAGTTAAAAGAGAAGCTAGTGAATGCACCCATTGTTGTTACACCAGATTGGTCTCAACCCTTTGAAGTTATATGCGATGCAAGTGACTTTGCCATGGGAGCAGTTCTAGGACAACGAAAGGGAAAAATATTTCACGTAATCTATTATGCTAGCAAAACTCTTACAGAGGCTCAACTCAATTACATCACCATCGAGAAAGAATCACTGGCTGTAGTCTTTACTTTCGACAAGTTTCATTCCTATCTTGTCAGCACAAAGGTTACTGTATTCACTTATCACTTAGCGTTGAGATATCTCATTGCAAAAAAGGATGTCAAACCAAGACTGATACACTGGATATTATTTTTTCAAGAATTTGACATTGACATAAAAGACCGTAAGGGTTTAGAGAATTAAGTTGCAGACCATCTGTCTCGATTGGAAGTTGGCAGCAAAGACAGAAAATACTTTAAATTGTCAACACATTCTCAGATGAGAAGTTATTTGTGGTAGATACAACCCCTTGGTATGTAGATTTTGTTAATTATCTAGTGTGTAGAAAACTCCTGTTGGGTGTCATAGGCCATAAAAAAAGATATATTTCTTCTTGACGTAATGAAGTATCATTGGAACGAGCCATATTTGTTCAAAGTATGCAATGACAACATTATTCGGCGTTGTGTTCTGGAAGATGAAATGCTTTCAATCCTGAAACATTTTCATGATGCTCCTTATGGAGGTCATTTAGGTGGTATGAGAACTGTTGCTAAAGTTCTCCAATTAGGATTCTACTGGCTGACATTATTCAAAGACGCCAACAATTTTGTGACTCAATGCGATAGGTGTTAGCGCACCGGTTCTATATCTCGATGCAATGAAATGTTGCAGCAGCCAATTAGAGAGGTTGAATTATTTGATGTTTGGGGTATGGATTTTATGGGATCGTTTCTGAGTTTATTTGGAAATTTGTATATATTAGTAGCTGTTACTACGATTCGAAGTGGGTGGAAACTGTTGTAGTCCCAAAGGATAATGTAAATATAGTGCTAAATATTTTTCACAAGCATATACTCACTCGCTTTGGCACACCAATGGCATTGATTAGAGATCAAGGTACACTTTCATTGCAACCAAGTGGTGGCCGCACTGAAGAGATATGAAGTTAATCATAGAATGGCTACTACTTATCATCCGTAAACCAATGGACAAGCTGAAGTATCGAATCGAAAAATTAAGAATATTCTTGAGAAGGTTGTAAATCCTTCGACGAAAGATTGGTCTTCCCTATTGGATGACACTTTATGGGCATTACAAATAGCATAAAAAACTCTATTAGGGATGTCATCGAATCAACTAGTTTTTGGGAAAGCATGTCACTTGCCAGTCGAACTGGAACACAAAGCAATGTAGGAAATTAAGCAAGTGAACATGGACTATGAAGTGGCTGGAAAGAAAAGACTATTGGATATCATTGAACTAGAGGAGATTAGGAGATATGCCTATGAAAATGGTACAATTTACAAGGAAAAGACCAAACGATGGCATGACAAGATTATTTTACAACGATAATTTATCGCGGGTTCATAGGTTTTATTATTCAATTCTCGACTCAAATTGCACCCAGGGAAATTGCATTCATATTGGTCTGGACCTTTTGCATTTGTCACTGTATTTCCTCATGGCGTAGTCACAATTTGAGATTTATGAGATGGACACCAATTCAAAGTGAATGGACAAAGGCTGAAACACTATTTTGGCAACAATGATCAAAAGTAGGCAGAGACCATTAAATTAGTCAATAAGTTTTAATTTTTCATTAGTACTTCGTGAATTTAGTTTATTTTATTGTGTTAAAGTTTTCTTTCCTTATCTTTTGCAGAATAATTAGGTACCATTGTCAACGTATTGAAATCTTGTTGTCAGCACATTCCATACATCTACACTACAATTTATAGCTCGTTAGAATTCAGAGAAATTTTGGTTCCACCGTTGGATCAAAACTCACTCAGCCATTTTGATCCTTATGAGCAGGCACAATTTTTATTGGACACAACTATTCCCGCTAGCCCTATATCTCTCCACAAAACAACACGCCTCTCCGTCTTTCTCTTTCACTCACTATAAATTCTTCTTCACTCTATCGACTGTAACGCAGTTAAGCAACCATTTTTATTTCTTTTCTATTCTAAAAATCCTATCTTTTTACCTTTAAACCATTTTCCCTCAACAAAAGATGGAAAAAAAACAAGAGGTTTCGTCAAGAAAGCCACCAAATCTGCTGGGGAACATGCATCTTTTGCTACCACAGTCTGTAATTCAGAATCCTCTAGACCAGTATAGAAAAATGAGCCAATAGTCTTTTTGAATAAAACGGTAAAAGAATGATTTCACAACAACATATTGAAGCACAACTTTCATCTCGAGCAAGGCATTTCTCTTTCACCGCAACAGGATTTGGGTAAATAAGTCTCCAAAACCATCTTAAAGTTAAAGTGGGAAACTTTTTGCACCTATCCTAGAAATTACTCACCTTTACTGGTATGTGAGTTCTATCCCAATCTCTATAATCATAAGTTAGAATTTATTTTCATTCGAGAAAGTTTAATACCATGGGACACTGCAACCATCAACGAGCTATACAACACCAAGGTCGATGTCGATGAACACTCTGAGTTTATGGATGACATCACAGATGAAAAATGTGACCTATTGGTGAGAGACTTCTGTGTCGAGAGAGCAATTTGGACAGGTTCCCATTAAAAGAACTATATGTTGCACTGTCGCTTCCTAACACTACAAGGTAAAATTTTGTTTCACTCTGTTAACTACAGACTAAAGTCCTCCACTCACAACACCACAGTCACCCTAGACAAAATGTGTCTGATACATTCTATAGTTAAGGGCTGAAAAATTGATGTGGGCATAATTCTTCACCAAGAAATAGCTGACTGCGCTACAAGGTAAACTAGAATATTAGTTTTCCCATCGCTGGTGATGTTATTGTGCCAGTGAAAAGGAATAGTGCCCCGTGCTGGTGAGGAAGTCTTAAAAAATAAGGGTCCAATCAATGAAACATCTGTAGACAGAATGACTCGAGGCAAGGAAACGTCGATACTGCAGGAGGTGGAGACTAGCAAGACAAGAAAGGGCAAAGCCAAAGCAGACAGAAAAGGAACAAGCATGAATGCAGAGACATCCTTATGGCGCAAACTGAAGGATGTTAAAAAAATGGTAAATTCTATCAACAATAGGCAGATAAAACTTGTCGCTACAGTAGAATATATGGAGAGATCCCAGAATTTATTTTATGCTTATACCAGAGCCTAAAACAGTTCTATTGTAGCCACATTAGGCCAACTGAGCCCATCCCCACTATCGAAATTCCCTGTGTTTCCACCAGTCATTCATAATTATGACCTCTCCTCATCGGAGGACAAATTAGAAGATTGGGAGAGATCGGTGGCATCCCCACCCATTGTGTAGGTCTCTAATACTGAAAAAGAAGAGTAATCTAGGGATATCGAAAAATGCCTACAAAAGATTGATAGTTTATTTGATATGGTATTTTTGCTGATCAAAAGGACAATATGGTTGAAAAGAAAGTTGATGCTGTAGAAGAGGAAGTTGTTGTTGAAGAAGAAGTTCCTAAAAATGAGAAAGAAAAAAGAAAAAGAAGAAGAAAATTTTGTTGAGAAAGTTGTCACCACACTCGAATCCGTGGGTGCAAACATTGAAAATTTGAAGCAAACTGGAGCGAGACCAACAGAAGTTGCTGAGATCACTAGGGATGAGCAATACAATTCATGGGCAATAGTGGTTTACACTGAACCACTCCAAGTGGCCTCTCCTACACAAATAGCAGCCGATGATGCCGGGGCTAAGCCAGGAACTGAGGAGCAATCTGAAGACTATGCAAAGCCCAAAGAAAAGAAAAGGAAGCACTCTAAGAATAAAAAAAAAAAGAAAGAATAAAAAGAAGAAAATAAGGCAAAATAAACATCATACAGCCACATTGATGGTTGCGGATAACTGAGTTAGTTTGTTTTAAGTTTTAGTTATAGTATTCATGCATTAGATGTAGTTATAGGTTTTATTTTGACAAGCATACATTGTCATTGCATTTTTATTGTCATTATATTTTCATGTTAGTGCATTGGGAGCAATGCAAACCTTAAGTTTGGGGGAATGCACATAGGGCTTAGAAATGTACCCACATTTCAAAAAAAAAAATTATGAAGCATGCAAGGTTTAATTAATGAAAATTGTTCAGAAAGAATTTTTGTTACATTTGATGTCTAATTCTTGAATCATGTGAATTATCAATGAATGAATTGCATAAATTTAACAGAAGATTGTAGCTTCAATTCTTTGATGAATGGATTAGGTTACATGAGTAATGGATGACTGCCATCATTCCTTAAATCTTAAATAAATCTGCTTTTTACAGCTACTTATATATGTATATATAGTTATAAAGTAGAGACACTCCAATGTGGGTGTAGTATGGAATGTTAAAAAGGGAACACTTTAATACAAGTGTTAAAAAAATCAATCTGGCCAAAGGCTATTGTTGCATGAGTGTGTGTCAACACAATTACGTACTCCTTGGGGGTTTGTTGCACCCCATCATTACTTCTTAGGAATAAGGGTACAGTAATGTAATGATATCCCTTATTCCAAAAAATATATATAAATACTTAGTATTGTACAATAAATGTTGTAATGATAGATAGAGTTTAGGGTTTGAAGCATGATGCTAGCATTGAAGAAGTTGCAACCTTATTCATTCATGCTTATGAATTATTGATGCAATATTCTTTCACCTAAATGCGATTCATCTATTGGTACTTTAGAGGGTTCAAGTTTCTAGAATGATCATTTACCTTAGTAAGTTCTTGTAGCCTTGCTAGTTTCTGTTTTACTTGAGGACAAGTAAACACTCAAGTTTGGGGGTGTGATAGCACTAGAAAGAATATAGGTTTTCAGCTACCTATTGGTTAAATTGTTCCGATTTAGTTATCCTTAGCATACATTTTAGCATTTTTAGTTTAGTAAATTGCATTTGATAACTCAGTAAATCCTAGCCTATTTTATCTTTAATTTGACTATCTTATTGCATCAATGTCGCTGCATGAGTTAATCACAGGTTGCGTCCAGAATTGTCGCCACACTTGATAGCTATCTGGATAAGAACCAAAATTGTGTGAGCTATCCAGTCTGGTATAACCAGCCTGTACGAACAAGGAAAAAATAATTTTAGGGAAATGACACTTGTACTGTGGAGAAAGACATACAAGGTGGACAGGAGAAGAAAAAAGGGGGCTAGAGCTTTTCTATCTAGTAACGTCTTCATCATCTAACCTTGGAGCTTGCAACCATGGTATCTTAAGCTTCTCATGGGTGAGACAATGTGAAAACCAAATGCAGATTAGCTCCTAACAAGGTGACCTAAGTGCGTGACAAGAGGGAAAAGAGAGATTTAGTCAAGTTGTCTAGGGATAGTATTCTCCATTCGATTCTTTCTTATTTCCTTTTTGACGCTGGAGATTAATCTCTGGTTTCTGATTGTATGGAAGTACTGATGAATTCTTGGTGAAATGTTATCTTATTTAATCTTGCTTTTATTATTTAATCTTAGGGTTTGAATTGTTTTTAACACGGAAGTGTTATTGTAGTCATTGACATTGGAAAGTGCAGTGACAGTTTGAGCCAACAAACATTTCAACGGAAGTTGAGTGAGGATTAGAGGAATTTAATCCACTTGTTCTTATTAGTGTTGTATTGCCTTCATCAGAAGGTGAGGTTAATATGCATATTTAAGTCTCAGATTAAATAGAAGAGTAATGTTGGGTAAGATTTACATTAATTTTATTGCATCGACAATCACCTATATTTTTCTACCTTGTGAGCACTTAGTATTTTGTTGAAAATTCATGTTGGGGATCCCAGTTTATCATCATCATATTTTATTTTATTATTTTTAAATTATTGCATCGACAACTATCCTCACAATTTATCTCGTTTATATCCAGTTATTGCATTGACATTAATAGACAAAAGACACCAATCCCTGTGGGATCGATATTCGACAGACTCACATCTGTCTACTATACTTGCATCGACAGTGTACGCTTGTAAATTATTGCTGTGACGTTACACAACTGATCAATAGTCAACTAATTGTTGCTTCATCCAAAGAATTTGAGCACAACAACTGCCTACGGCAACATATTCTGCTTCAGTTGTGGACAAAGCTACACTATTTTGTTTCTTAGAGAAACAAGAAACAAGCATGTTTCCTAAGAATTGACATGTTCCAAAAGTGTTTTTTCTATCTAACTTGCATCCTCTGAAAGTGATTTTTCTATCTAACTTGCATCCTCCAAAATCCACATCAGAGTAAGCGTGTAAACTAAATGATGAATCTTTGGGATACCAAAGTCCTAGGTTTGGAGTGTCCTTAAGGTACCTAAAGATTCTCTTATTGGCTTGTAAATGTGACTTCTTAGGAGATGATTGAAATCGAGAGCATAAACAAATGCTAAACACTATATTCGATCTATTTGTAGTAAAATAAAGCAATGATCCTATCATAGACCTATAAAGTTTAATGTCAACACATTTACCTCCTTCATATTTATCAAGCTTTGTTGAAGTGCTCATTGGTGTTGATTGAGGCTTCAAGTCCTCTATTTTAAACTTCTTAAGCATTTCCTTGATGTATTTGGCTTGATTGATGAAGATATCATGTAACAGCCTATTTTTTAGTGCTATCAAAAATAGTGGTTTCGAGGCCACAAATCCAACGAGTAAGTTCATAAATATTATTATTTAATATTTACAATTCAAATATGGTATTTAAATAAATTTTGAATTGGCAATTTATGCTATTCGAATGAATAATTAGGTTCAAGTGGTAAGACTCTAAAGTCAAGTGGTTTTAGAAAATGAGGTATCAGGACCTCATTTCTATAAACTGAGCCATAAAATTTTTTATAAATGTTATTAAGGTTCTATTAAAGTTTCGTCAAGAAATTTTAATGTTCAGATTGTTAATTAAGAAAAAAGACTAAATCGTAATAGTTGGAAAAGTCAATCGCTATTAGTTTAAATGTGTTAATTGATTAAAGAAACATAATTTGGATGGCCTTAGTGGATAAATTAACCATTTTTAAGTTGGTGAATGGTTAAAGCTTTAATTTCCTTTAATTAAATATGTTTTATATGTTATATTATTATTAAAAATAAAGAATAAACGGTTAAAAAATAAGAAAACATATTTTCTTCTCCAATTATTTTGTTCATCACCGAATCACCATGGGAGGTTTTGAAGTTTCAACTAACAAAGTTTCTTTGCATGTAAGCCCCTAAACTATTCGTTTCTCGTAATTTTTATGTTTTTGAGGTCGTTGAACTAGGTCCAGCTAGCCTGTACCTTCGTTTTCGAAACTGTTAAAGATTTTGAATGTTGTCATTGATGAATTTTTGTAATTTTAGATGTTTGGTGATGAATTTGAAGTATTAGTTGTTATTTATAAGTATTTTGTTAAGAAATTTTTAATGATTTAAATGTTTAAGGATTAAATCACTAAAGTAATAATAATTCAAAGGCTTGGTGTGAAATTGTTACAAATGTGAGCTGTAACGGATGCTAGTAACATTCGGCTAGTATGAATTTTCAACAAAATTGGTTTATTTGCATGATTAGGCCATAGGGACTAAATTGAATAAAAATGAAAAGTTAAGGGTAATTTAGTAAAAATGTCAAAAAGCACTAAATTGCATAAAATGAATTGGTTTTACTGTCTAAATTAATGAATTGAATGAAATTATTAATTTAGATCGAGAACGAGTAGAAAATCGAGGAGAAGATAAAATTACCAAATAGCCCTGTACTTAGTCATTGCTACAATTTAGCTAGGCAGTTCGTATGAATTGTAATCATTATAATGTTACATGTTTATTATGTTGTTTTAATGTAAATGAATCAATATACATATAAATGTATCCACATTATGACGAATTGACGATTATCGAGTCCCAATTGAACCTTAGGAATTCATAGGATACAAATGACATGTCATTAGGGTTTTTCATGTTTCGGGTGCTGGTCTTGAATGTCTTACCGATGGCTATGGTCTTGCGTTTGCTGTGGATACTCCACAACTCGTGTGAGCAACATCGCGTAGCTTACATTCCGACCCATAGCTTGTGTGAGCAAGCCCATTTCACAGCTTGTGTGAGCAACGATGTAAAATAAAAGGAAAAGGTTATGGTTATATGTTTAGCACACTTCGTGTGAGATTTCTCGCATATCTAATGTTATTCTGATGGTTCAATGGGCATGAAAAGGAAAGGAATGGTAAGTGTTCAAATGAACTATATCATGTATTAATGAAAAGGATTGAAATGGTAAACTTCAATGGAAATATGTTCATGTTCATGAAAAGGTTGCATGAATCAAATGATGTATTTTCTAATGAAATGGCTTATCATGTGGTTGATTCCAAAAGAGTTATATATAAATGCACTAACTTGTGTATTAATATGATGTTTAGGCTTGTGTCAAGCTTGTGGTTATGGTTGATGTTTATGCTTATGCTTTGTACTATGTAAATGAAACGGGTAAGAATGGGATTGAATTGGTAAGTTCATTATTGAGAGTTGATGATTATGTGGTTTTTATAAATCTTATGGCATTGGTATAGGTTTATATTTATCCTATAAATTTTGTTATTGAAATTGAATATTATGTTTAAAGTTTATACGAGCTTACTAAGCATTCATTGCTTACGTAGTTATTTTTCCTTTACTTTACAGATTATCAGAAGCTCAATCGATTGGAATTTCGTCAGAGATATATCACACTATCTAGTGGACAAATCGATAGTTTTTCAGTAATTTGGTTACAATTTATAATGGCATGTATAGGACAATTGTAATGGTATTATAGTGCATGTGTTAATGATGATTTGGTATGTGTAAACTTTGGAAAGCTTTATTGGTTTGGTACACTTTGATACCTTACCAAGTTATGTGGTGTTGATTACTTTAAAGTGCTTATTGATATAATTCACTTGGCATGTTGATAATAGTTAGAAAATGGATACTTGTGACATTAGTTCATATTGAACTAAGCTATTATGTCTGAAAATGGTTTAAAGGTGATTTGATATGTATACATTATGTAAGTTAACTATATTGGTACATTTAATGCCTTGTTGATTTGTGTCATTGTGACTATATCATGTTGCATGTTTTGAATGGCTCAAATGGCATGTTTTGTTAGAAGTTGAATTATTTTTGGTGATGGAAATGTGAACAAATGTACATGTGTAGGTAAGATTTATATGTTTGCATCTGAGGTGTCTTGTATGGCATAATGGTTGAATGGAATTGATCTTTTGAATTAGTCATTTCATACATGTTTTGGTAAGGTTTTGATGCTTTGTTCATGTACACAAGATGCTTTTAGGTACATGCTTGATTTGGTGATGGAAATGGCTTGATTTTTGCCAATTTCATGTCCACACGGCCTGAGACATGGGCGTGTGACTCAGCCGTGTGTAGGCGACACGGTTGTGTACCCCGTATAGGTTTTAATGCATGCAAGTGAAGCCATTTCAAGAGTTACATGAGTTGGGACATGGCCGAGTGTCCCTATTTCGATTGTTACATGGCCTGAGACACGGGCGTGTGTCTTAGCCATGTGACCCCTACAGTTCAAATTTTCTAACTTTCTCCTAAACTTTCCAAATGTTTCCAATTGAGACACGGGCATGTGAGGGCTCGATTTAGGGACGGTACATGAATGAATATTTTATATCATGTTATGTCAATGCATGATTTAATGTTCAAATTATACAGTGATGCTCCATAACCCTATTTTGGCGACTGATACGGGTTAGGGTGTTACATTTCATTTTAAGTTTGATTAATTTGAAGTGTAACAGCCCAATTTTTAGTGAAATCGGAACTGTAACAGCCTGATTTAGACCCTAGTCAGAACAGTGGTTTCGGGACCACAAATTCAAGTTAGAAAAATATTTTAAAATTATTTTCTGTGTTTATTATGCGTGAATTAGCATGTGTGAAATTTTCATGATTTAATTTTGTCGTTTGAGTGTCTGATTAAATAAAGGGACTTAATCGCGCAAAATGAAAATTTGGTGGTTATTTGTGAAAGGGTCGAATAGTGGTTGTTCTTTTAATATGGAGGCTTTATGTTGCAATTAAACCATTTACATAATGGTTGGACGGTAATAGCCAAGGTTTATAATGGTTTTATATTATATTATTAAGGTTATATAAGTAATTTAGTTAAAAAAAACATATATTAATTAAAATAAAGTTATCATATTCATTTTTCTCTCTTTTTCATCAATTGAATACTAAAGAAAATAAAAAGAAATAAAGAAGCTTAGGGTTCGGTACTTTGAAAGCTTGATTCAAGGTGAGTTCTAGCTCGATTTTTTGATAATTTTTACATTTTTGAGATCGTTGCTTAAAATACTATCCGACCCATGCTAAAATTTCTGATTTTGATGAATGTTTTGAGTTATGCCATTGATGAATAATTGTGTTTTATGATGTTTGATGATGAAATATTAAAGATATGTTTCACATTAACATGTTTTGTATTGGAGTTTTTGATGATTTTGAGTAATTAGGACTAAATTGTAAACATAATAAATTGAGGGACTAAAATGTGAAATAAATGAAATATATGGACTAGTATGAGTATAAGGAAGATTCGGCCTACCTATGTTGTTGTGAGATTTTGCATATTTTGTGTTTTATGCAATAGGGACTAAATTGTAAAAAATGTGAAATATCAGGGGTAAAAGTGTATTTTGCCCATTTATTTTTTTAGATGAATTTGGTTGAATATTTGAATTAATAAGTTTAATTTATATTAAATTAGATCAATAAAAGAGAAAATAGGATTTAGATCGGGGGAAAAATAAAGTTGTTAACTAGCCGATCCATACCGATTTTTCATTGTCCGAGGTAAGTCTTTAAGCAATTAAACATCGTCTATTTTGAATGAAAAATGATTTAATATGATGATTTGGAATTTATGGATTTATGGTAGAGTTAGCCGAATATGATTACGTATGGAAATAATGTATTTGAGCTTAATTCGACTAAGTTATAACATTTGAAAGTCCGTATGAACTATATGGCATATTTGGAATTTTCGATATATGAATTGTTTATGAGACAACTTTATAATAGTGATATTCAGGCTTTGAGCCCAGCAAGCCTTGTGCTGGTGAATTAAATCAGGCTTTATGCCTAGCAGGCTTATTGCCGATGTATAAAATCAAACTTTGAGTTTAGCAGGCCTTATGCCGGTGTGAAATACAGGCTTATGCCTAGCATGCTTTATGCCGGTGAATTATTATAAGTTTGTTCCTAAAAGACTCCATGCTGATATGGTATTTGAATAAGTTAAACGAGCTAAATGGCCAGGTATGAATTAACTTGTTACCTACTTAAAATAAGGTAAGTAAGTAACTTGATTATTTGTTATAAAACATGTGTGATGCAAATGAAGTATATATGTGATTATGGTATGTGTAATCGGTCTTATGACCGAATGATATGAATATTATGGATTTGGTCTTTGAATATGTGTATACAAGACCATGTATATTCGGCCATATGGATAGTTCGTCTACATGATGTTATATTACGATTTTTGAGCTTGTGTATATGAGTGTATGTACATTTGGTTATATATATATTGACATCTTGATTTTGAAGGTTGGATGATAATTAATTATTTTGATTATATGAGCATTCGGTCAAGGAGGAATTGTTCTATGAAATTATATGTTATATATGTATGGAATTAAAAGCTTGAAATTAAATGTGATTACAAATGTATAAGTTGAATTATTTTGATTGAAATGATTTAGTATTGAGATGATATAATGCATTAATTGTTTAATTTTCTTAAGGCTTACTAAGCTAAGTTAGCTTACTCTATGTGTTTTCGTTTACCCTGTTTTATAGATTTTGGATTTAAGTTACAAGCTCGGGGATCGTCAACAAAGTTCATCACACTATCCACTGCTTTGGTATTTATATATTTGAATTTGAACTATGGCATGTATAGGCCAGAACATACTTTTTAAGTGTTGAATTTGGCTATGTATTTAAAGCCATGCGAAAATAGCTTGCTTATTATGCTAAAATTTAGTCTTATATGTTCTTAGTTAAAATGTTTAATGAGTTTGGTTTTGGTAATTCGGTGATGGGAATTTTGGATGTACGTGTGGTTTTAAGTAACATGATTCGACTATGAAAGATAATAAGTATAATATGTATTAAGTATAATAGATAGTTTATGATGGAAATATGAAAAGTGATATAATTAAAGTGATGGATGGTTGTATATTAGCTTGATAAGTTTGGTTGTTAAATGGAAAGTAATGAATGTGTTTCATGATTGTTTTGGTTGATTGTTTTAGTTTGTATTCAAATGTTAAGTATGGCCTTTAATTTTAGGGTAAATTGCGTACTATGTATATATGAAATATTAGTATATTAGGCCATGTTATAGTGTACTAAAGTTACATATGAAATTGCATATTAAATTATGCAATATGATTTCATTTGGTTTTATTATGAGCTTGTGCAGAAGTTGTTAATTGATTTGTTTGATATATAATTAATGAAATGGAAATTGGCATATATTTGAAGAATGAAGTGATGTGTTATGATGAAATATGATTTAAATATGAAAATGGCATTAAGTGATTGATATAGAGAAACAAACTTTGAGGATTTTAAATATGTGATCATGGTTTTATATATATACAAGTTTGGTTCGAATTTGGTATTTATAGAACATGTTCATTTGAGTTTTGATATATGTTCGAATAGAATTAGTTGAAATTTTGAATGTGCTTATTTATGATATCTGTTCAGCAAAGTATGATCATTTCTGCATTGGAATTATGATTAATGTATTTGAATTTGTAATAAGTAAATTGCGGAAATTTAAGTTTGACAAGTTTTAAATGTTCTAATATTCTTGGTGGCATGAAAGGTGAGAAAAGTGGTTTAATCTGTAGTATGCGTGGAAATGCCTCGTAAACCTAATCCGGTGACGGATATGGGTTAGGGGTGTTACAGGAACAGTGGTTTCGGGACCACAAATTTGATCCAAAATTTAATTTAATTTTGTTTTACCATATGCCCGTAATATGTTTGAAATGACGTGTGAAAATTTTGATATGAAAATTTTATCGATTTAGTGCCTAATTACGAAAAGGACTAAATTGCATAAAATGCGAAAGTTGAATTCTAGTAGCTATGAGGATCAAATAGCTATGGAATCCAAAACTTAAGGTCCTTATATGGTAATTAGACCATTAATAAAAGTATGTGGATTTTTAAGGTGACTCATCCATGGCATTATAGAAAAAGACAAGGAACTAAATTGAAAATATCAAAATACTTAATTAATTAAAAGATGAAAAGAAATTATATCATCTTATTTTCATCATCTTCAACCTAAAAACACATGGAAACCTTAGGAGAGAGAAAATAAGCTTTCAAGGCCTAATTGGGTAAGTTTCCTTGTCTCGTTTTTAGTAATTTTGGTATTTTTGAAACCGAGATAGCTTAATCTCTCTATTTGAGGGATTAATTTAAAAAGTTATCAAGGTATGAAAATGGGTCATGGATGTATTATGCTGGAAATTAGAAATTTATGGTAGAAAATGAAAGATTATTGATAGATAAACAACTTTTGCAAGGTGATTTCTGATGAAAACTTGATTTAGATACTAAAATGTAAACTTGTGAAATTGAAGGAAAAATTCTAAAATTTTATGCAAACATGTGCTGGAAAATTTGTAAAAGGGCTTTGGTTAGACTTGGAATAGGGAGTAATTTGTACAAGTTTCATTTTTCTGGCCTAGGGATGAAAATGGAATTTTTGGAAAAGTTAGGGGCAAAATGGTAATTTTGCCTAGGATGTAAATTAAGTCCATTTAAGTATGAAATGTATGAAATTAATAATTAATTTCATTCATATAGATATGAAAAACACAAACTCTAGGTTATATCAAGGAAGGGAAAAGATTTCAGATTAGTAGACTATTACGCGAATAAGTGTTCAGGTAAGTTTGTGTAACTTAATCGGGCATGTAATTATGTTAAATGAATGTTGTGTTTGTATGTAATGTGATTTATGTTGATGTGCTTATTTGTATGCTATGATGAAAAATTGATACATGCTTGAAATGATGAAAAAGGGGTTAAGTCACGATAGAATATTGAATTTCGATAAATGTATATGCTTTCCCGAAACTAATAAGGTCCTGCATTTGTTGCGGATCGAATTTAGCTCGGATGAGTAATTCCAATGACCTTGTTATATAAAAGGTTTAGCTCGAACGGGTAATCCCGATATAATACCTCTCGAGCACACGTTATGATTCGGGTTTAGCCTGGACTGGTAACCCTACTTAAACTCTTGTGAGCATACACTATATAAAGGATTTAGCCTGGACTGGTAATCATGTTACATGACTTGTGGTTCGTAAATGTGTTCCTTGGTTAAGTACCCTAAGGGGTACCCTCGATAAGAATTGACGAACTAATGAACCATACACCTCGAGTGTACTACTTGAGCCTTCATTGAAATTTTAATACTTCAATGGACATATAACTCTTGACTTGGCATGAAAATCTTGAGAAAAAATGATATTGACTTGAAAGAACATTGCTTGATGAGCTCATCTATGTTACTTGATTTATATGAATAGCTTGGCGACTAACATGTTTGATGAAATGTATGTGATTAGGCTATTTAACCAAATGGATGGAAACATAACATTGTATGCCTAGATTTTAATAAATAAGATTGGTAAGTTCAGTTTCTATTATACGAACTTACTAAGCATGTAATGCTTACTCCTTTTATTTTTCCCCTATTTTATAGTGCTCGTGAAGGTTGGAAGATCATTAGAGTATCGTCACACTATCAACTAGCATTTTGGGTATATTTAGTGAAATCATTTTGGTGTAATGGCATGTATAGGGAAACTTGGCCAATAGTGGCTTCAAATGTCATTTTGTAACCTAGCCATTGGAATGGCTAGTGATGGTTCACTTTGGATATGATTTGATAAGCTATTATGGTATATATATATCCACATGTGTTATGCTAAGTTCATGTGATCCAATGTTGGGAATGTCTAAGCTAAGATGAGTTTGAAACTATGTATGCATGAAATGGTATACCTAGTTGAATGATGGATTTGTTCAATTGGAATGCTTGAATTGGTTGGCATTGGTTGTGAGTTTCAAGTGCAGGTTTTTGGGTGATTTTGGGTGAGAAATGAAGCGAGGAAATGGCTTCATTTTATCCACACGGGTCTAGACCGTGTGTGACACATAGCTTGGTAACACGGGCATGTGGTTAGGCCGTGTGTCCCTTGCACCTAAATTTTGAGAAACAGAATGCTCAGAATTGAGCACATGGGCAGAGACACGGGCGTGTGTCTCAGTCGTGTGTGCCACATGGCCTAGAACATGGGCATGTGCCTTAGTCGTGTGAAACCTGCACCTAATTCGAATTAAATTAATTAACCACATAGACTAGCACGCGGGCGTGTGGCATGGTTGTGTGTGCAAGTCAGAGAGTTACACGGGGTTGAACACGGCCTCTAGCACGGACGTGTCCCAGGGTCACACGGACGTGTCCCTTGGACCACATGGGCATGTGAGCCTTGCACATTGGAAAAAAATTTTAATTTCGCAAAAAATTCTTAGAGGTTTCGATTAAGTCCCGACTTGATTCTCATGCTCGTATTGGACTTCGAGGGTCCAATTAAGGGACGTTACGAATTATCTTGGTTAATGAATAGTGACTTGCATGAATTAATTAAAAAATGTTCTGAATGTTTTAGTAATGCTCTGAAACCCTATTTTGACGATGGGTACGGGTTAAGGGTATTACATTTAGTGGTATTAGAGCTACAGTTTAGCCAATTCTCAGATTTGACGTAGCGAACACGAGTCCAGCTATACATGCCATTATATAAATTGTGATAGTGTGATGACTCCTGATCATTTTTAAATGTGTTTTTCTTATTGTAATGTTATCCAACCGAGCTAGAGCTGAATTCGAGGAAGCTGAGAGCAATGCTTCAGATTGAGTGCAAAGAGTTGCTTCTGTGTCAGGCAGTGAAAGGCCCGCATCTGAGGGCCGAAGTGAAGAGGCAAAACAAGCCTTTTTTCCAAATGATTAATGAATGGTTTACACAATACTTGGGAACAAACCCCGCTGTACAATGACCTCCCTCACTTGCTCCTCAACCAGTTCTTGAGGTACCATAGGGTGCTAAACCTGTTAGGATTGGTAAGCCTCCGATAGATAAAATCTGCAAACATGGGGCGGAAGAATTTAGAGCTACTACAGATGATGATTCAGAAAGGGCCGAGTTCTGGCTTGAAAACACTATTCGAGTTTTTGATGAACTGTTCTGCACACCTGCTGAGCGTCTGAAATGTGCAGTGTCCTTACTGAAAGATATGGCTTATCATTGGTGGAATACCATAAATTTTATTGTACTGAGAGAGAATATTACATGGGAATTCTTCCAGACTGAATTCAGAAAGAAATATGTTAGTCAGAGGTTCATGGATCAGAAAAAGAAAGAATTTATGGAACTCAAGCAGGAAAGATGGTTGTATTTGAATATGAACGGGAATTTGTTCGACTAAGTAAGTATGCTAGGGAATGGGTTTTAATCGAGGCTGAAATGTGAACATTTTGAAGAGGGCCTGAGTGAAGATATCAAGTTGTTGATTGGGATTCTCGAGATAAGGGAATTTGCGGCATTAGCTGACCAGGCACACAAAGATGAAGAACTAAGTAAAAAAAAGAAATAAGCCAAAAGAGAGGCTCGGGTTTCTAGAAAAAGAGCTATGAGTAAGTCACAATCATTTGCTTCTAAGAAATTAAAGAAGTATTATGATCATGTGGCCACTTCCATGGGATATTTTGGAAGTGAACGGGGCTCTCAACGATCTGACTCGAGGTCTTCAACTCCATTTTTGACCAGTGTGGGTAGTGTCGGCAATCTCAAACTGAAATGTAAACATTGTAACAAGTTTCATCTTGAGGAATGTCGGTCTAGAAGTGGAGCTTGTTTCGGATGCGGTTCACTTGACCATTTTCTTAGGGATTGTCCCGAAAGAGTTGAAAAGGAGATCGAACCAGCTCTGAAGCCAAGCAATCCTGTTGCGAGAGGTAGACCATCCCGTCACCCTGGTAATGTTAGTGGTAGTCGAGGTACTACTAAGGATACGATAGTTAGATCTAAGACACGGCTACCTGCGAGGACATATGCTATTCATGCTAGAGAAGATGCCTCTGCGCCAAACGTCATTACTAGTACATTTTGTCTACTTGATACTGATATTACTGCATTGATTGACCCTGGTTCCACACACTTATATATATATGCACGAACCTAGTGTCTGTTAAAAATTTACCTGTTGAATTCACTGAAATTGTGGTTAAAGTTTCAAACCCCCAGGCCAATGTGTTATGGTGGACAAAGTTTGTAAGAACTGTCCGTTGGTGGTAAAAGGTTATTGTTTTTCAGCTGACTTGATGTTATTGCCATTTGATGAATTTGATGTGATCTTGGGAATGGAATGGTTAACCCGATATGATGTAGTAGTAAACTGTAAGCAGAAATATATTGTATTGAAATATCAAAATGGTGAATTGCTTCATGTTGAATATAATAAACTGGATGGATTACCTAATGTGATTTCAGCAATATCAGCACAGAAATATGTCAAAAAGGGGTATGACGCTTATCTTGCATATGTGATGCATACTATAGTATCTGAGTCAAAGATTCAGCCAGTGCTGGTAGTAAGTGAATTTACTAATGTATTCCCAGAAGAATTACCTGGTTTGCTACTGAAAGGAGAAATGGAATTCTCTATAGACCTTGTTCCAGGAACAACACCGATATCCATAGCACCTTACAGAATGGCTCCTACTAAGTTGAAAGAGCTAAAAGTATAGTTGCAAGAATTGATTGACAGAGGTTTTGCTCGACCTAGTTACTCACCTTGGGGTGCATTGGTTTTATTTGTAAAGAAGAATGATAGATCGTTGAGGTTGTGTATTGATTCCAGACAGATAAACAAAGTTACAATAAAGAACAAATATCCATTACCTCGGATCGATGACTTGTTTGACCAGTTAAAGTGTGCTACTGTATTTTCGAAGATTGATCTCCATTTTGGTTATTATCTACTACGGGTAAAGGATTTGGATGTGCCAAAGACAGCTTTTAGAACCAAGTATGGACACTATGAGTTTCTTGTGATGCCATTCGGCTTGATAAATGCACCTGCAGTGTTTATGGATTTGATGAACAGAATTTTCAGCCCATATTTGGACAGGTTTTTGGTGGTATTTATAAATGACATTTTGGTTTACTCTCGAGATAAAAGTGAACATGTTGAACATTTGAGAATAGTGTTGCAAACCCTGCGAGAGAAATAATTGTACACCAAATTCAATAAATGTGAATTTTGGCTACGGAAAGTTAGTTTCCTTGGGCATATTGTGTTTGTTGAAGGTGTCAAGGTAGACCCGAATAAAATTTTAGCCATTGTAAATTGGAAACCACCGAAGAATGTCTCTAAAGTCTAAAGTTTTCTGGGACTAGTTGGTTATTATCAGAGATTTGTAAAAAGTTTTTCAATGATAGCTTCTCCAGTGACTCGTTTGCTACAGAAAGACATAAAATTTGAGTGGACTGATAAATGTCAGCAGAGCTTTGACAGATTAAAAGCTTTATTAACAGAAGCACCTGTGTTAGTCTAGCCTGCATCGGGTGAGGAATTTATAGTTTACAATGATGCATCATTGAATGGTTTAGGCTATGTTTTGATGCAAGATGGTAAGGTAGTAGCTTATGCTTCACGACAGCTAAAGCCACATGAAAGGAATTACCCTACACATGATCTTGAATTGGCAGCCATAGTGTTTGCATTGAAAATCTGGCAACATTACTTGTTTAGTGAAAAATGTCACATATTCACTGATCATAAAAGCTTGAAATATTTGATGTCACAGAAAGATTTGAATTTGAGACAGCGTAGATGGCTAGAATTGCTGAAAGATTACAATCTTGTTATTGACTACCATCCGGGGAAGGTCAATGTAGTTGTCGATGCTTTGAGTAGAAAATCCCTGTATGCTTTGCGAGCAAAGAACACAAGATTGTCTTTGTTTGATGATGGTTCAATCATACCTGAGTTAAAAGCTAGACCAACGTTTTTACAGCAAATTTCTGAAGCTAAAAAAAAATGATAACAAGTTGCAGGCAAGACGAGTACAGAGTGAATCAACTCCTAATTCAGAATTTCAAACAAGGACTAATGGTTTTTTGTTATTTAGAGGCAGAGCATGTGTACCGAAAGGTTCTAAACTAGTGTGGAAGATCTTGAATGAAGCTCATAATGGTAACATGTCTATTCATCTTGGTAGTAATAAAATGTATGACGATCTGAAAAACATGTACTAGTGGCCGGGAATGAAACGAGATATTTCTGAGTTTGTATCTAAATTCTTGATATGCCAACAAGTAAAAGCTGAACATCAGTTACCTTCTGGACTATTACAGCCAATTATGATACCGGGATGGAAATGGGAAAGAATTACTATGGACTTTGTAACGGGGCTACCCCTGTCTCCAAAGAAAAAAGATGTCATTTTGGGTAATTATCAAAGGAAAAATCCATACGTACAGAAATAGAGATCCAGCCTGATTTGACATATAGTGAGGAACCAATCAAAATCTTGGCTCGGGAAACAAAGGAGTTAAGAAATAAAAAGGTAGCTTTGGTAAAAGTTCTTTGGCAAAGTCATGGTATTGAGGAGGCTACCTGGGAACTAAAGCATACAATGAGGAAGCAATACTTGGATCTTTTTACTGGTAAGATTTTCGAGGATGAAAATCCCTAAAGGGGGGAGAGTTGTAACAACCCATTTTTCAGTGAAATCAAAACAGTGGTTTCGGGACCACAAATTTGATCCAAAATATATTTTATTTTTATTTTACCATATGGCCAGTAATATGTTTGAAATGACGTGTGAAAATTTTGATATGAAAATTTTATCGATTTAGTGCCTAATTACAAGAAGGACTAAATCGCATAAAATGTAAAAGTTGAATTCTAGTAGATATGAGGATCAAATAGCTATGGAATCCAAAACTTAAGGTCCTTATATGGTAATTAGACCATTAATAAAAGTATGTGGATTTTTAAGGTGACTCATCCATGGCATTATAGAAAAAGACAAGGGACTAAATTGAAAATATCAAAATACTTAATTAATTAAAAGATGAAAATAAATTATATCATCTTATTTTCATCATCTTCAACCTAAAAACACATGGAAACCCTAGGAGAGAGAAAATAAGCTTTCAAGGCCTAATTGGGTAAGTTTCCTTGTCCCATTTTTAGTAATTCTGGTATTTTTGAAACCGGGATAGCTTAATCTCTCTATTTGAGGGATTAATTTAAAAAGTTATCAAGGTATGAAAATGGGTCATGGATGTATTATGCTGGAAATTAGAAATTTATGGTAGAAAATGAAAGATTATTGATAGATAAACAACTTTTGCAAGGTGATTTCTGATGAAAACTTGATTTAGATACTAAAATGTAAACTTGTGAAATTGAAGGAAAAATTCTAAAATTTTATGTAAACATGTGCTGGAAAATTTGTAAAAGGGCTTTGGTTAGACTTGGAATAGGGAGTAATTTGTACAAGTTTCATTTTTCTGGCCTAGGGATGAAAATGGAATTTTTGGAAAAGTTAGGGGCAAAATGGTAATTTTGCCTAGGATGTAAATTAAGTCCGTTTAAGTATGAAATGTATGAAATTAATAATTAAATTCATTCATATAGATATGAAAAACACAAACTCTAGGTTAGATCAAGGAAAGGAAAAGATTTCAAATTAGTAGACTATTACGCGAATAAGTGTTCAGGTAAGTTTGTGTAACTTAATCGGGCATGTAATTATGTTAAATGAATGTTCTGTTTGTATGTAATGTGATTTATGTTGATGTGCTTATTTGTATGCAATGATGAAAAATTGATACATGCTTGAAATGATGAAAAAGGGGTTAAGTCCTGATTGAATATTGAATTCCGATGAATGTATATGCTTTCCTGAAACTAATAAGGTCCTGCATTTGTTACAGATGGGATTTACCTCAGACGAGTTGTAACAGTCCGATTTAGACCCTAATCAGAACGGTGGTTTCAGAACCACGAATCCGAGTCAGAAAAATATTTTAAAATTATTTTCTGTGTTTATTATGTGTGAATTTATATTTGTGAAATTTTCGTGATTTAATTTTATCGTTTGAGTAAATAAAAATTTAGTGGTTGTTTCTAAAAGGGGCTGAATTGTTAGTGGCTTTCTAAATTGAAGCCTTAAAATTGTAATATTGCCTTTATTAATATGGATGGACAGTAATGGCAAAGGAAAGTAATGATTTTTATTAAATTATAAAGGTTAAATTAGTAATATGGTTAATAAACATATAATAATTAAACAAGTTAACATATTCATATTTTATTTCATTTGTTCCTTCACTGAAAATAAGAAACAAAAGAAAGAAAAGATAAAACTTAGGTTCGGCCATCTTTCCAAGCTCGATTTAAGGTTCGTTCTTACTCAGTTTTTGATAATTTTTACATTTTTGAGATCGTTGCTTCGAGTACTACAAAACCCATGCTTGAATTTTTTATTTTGATGAATATTTTGAGTTGTGCCATTGTTGAGAGCTTATGATTTTTGTTGTTTGATGATTAAATATGAAAGATATGTTTTAGATTAACATGTTTTGTATTGGAGTTTTTGATGATTTTGAGCAATTAGGACTAAATTGCAAAAATAATAATTTGAGGGACTAAAATGTGAAATAAATGAAATATATGGACTTGGATAGGCATGGGTAAAATTCGGCCCAACATGAGTATGGAGAAATTTGGTGTATTTTGTGTTTTATGCAATAGGGACTAAATTGTAAAAATTGTAAATGTCAGGGGCATAATGGTAATTTCTATTTATGTGTTTTTGGACTAAATTGAATGAAAATATGTTTGAATAAGCTTAATTTGAATATGTTTAGATCAATAACCAAAGAAATCGAATTTGGATCGGGGAAAGACGAAAGTTGTCGACTAGCTACCCTATTCTGTTTTATAACGTCCGAGATTTTGGATTCAAGTTACAAAGCTCGGGGATTGTTAGCAAAGTCTATCACACTATTGACCAACTTCAGTTTTTAAATAATCAAACTCGAATTATGGCATGTATAGGTTGGAATGTGTTTTGGAAATATTGGATTTTGGTTTGTATAATAGCCATGCGAAAATAGCTTGTTGTTAAATTCGGTTATGTTATGTTAGGTTCGTTTTCATTTTGGTTTTGTAATTATATGCCTTGTATGTGTGATGTTGAGTTAGATATCATGTGCTTTGAAAATAGTTTGCTTGTTATGCCTAAATTTGATTTTATATGCTTTAGGTTAAATGTTCATTTAGCCTAATAGTCGATAAATATTGCATTTGCTTTATGGATAAGTTTGGCCGATTGTTTGATATATATTTAATGTTAAAGATAATCATTATTTTAGGTAAGTTGCATATATTATACGCGTGCATCATTAACAGGTTCAGCTACGGCATAATGTGTTGGAAACATATATGTTGTTTGTTAAATTATATAATATGATTGTATATGTAAATTTGGTTGTCATGTTAGATTTGAGAGTATTTTATGAATTGGCAATAGAGGGTATATGGATATTTCGAACATGGTAAGTTTGACATGTTGGAACTTGAATTTATAAATTAAAAGTTGGATTGATAATAAAAAATTACATGCTTATATATATTCGGTCAAGCTTGTTAGTCAAATATATATATGCGAATATATTAAAGGTAATATATATGTATGTTATTTCATTTATTTAATTAAATTTATGTATATGAATTGACAAGGTAAAAATGAAGAAGAATGGAATTTTGAGCATAGAGGGGTCATACCTTCAATAATGCAATGAAATAAAAGACCATATAAAGAATAAATTTTGTATTAGTAAAACAAATGGATATATATATGGCATGAGCAATTGAGGTTCAGTAATTAGTAAATAAATTATTGCTATATAGTTGTTTATGAAATATTTTTTAAGTGTAGTAACAATTCAGCTTTGGTAAGTGCTTTTTATTTTTAAAAAATGTCATGTGGATTGATAATGGCGATTCATTGAGATTTAAACTTATAGTATTCATACATGATGTTAATACATGATTTGTTGAACTAGAGCTTAAAAGTAGATTTTGAATTATAAAGTGTATTGCGTATTAGTATGAACTGTGATATGATCAGTATTGCCTTGTAACCGTAGTCCAGTGAAGGATATGGGTTAGAGATGTTACACAAGTAATCCCAATGACCTTGTTATATAAAAAGATTCAGCCTGGACGGGTAATCCCGATATAATACCTCTCAAGCACACGTTATGATTAGGGTTTAGCCTGGACTGGTAACCCTAATTAAGCTCTTGTGAGCATACGCTATATAAAGGATTTAGCATGGACTGGTAATCATGTTATATAACCTATGGCTCGTAAGTGTGCTCATTGGTTAAGTACCCTAAGGGGTACCCTCGATAAGAATTGACTGATTAATGAATCGTACACCTCGAGTGTACAACTTGAGCCTTCATCGGAATTTTCAAAATTCAATAGACATATAACTCTTGACTTGGCATGAAAATCTTGAGATAAAATGATAATGACTTGAAAGCACATTGCTTGATGAGCTCATCTATGTTACTTGATTTATATGAATAGCTTGGTGACTAACATGTTTGATGAAATGTATGTGATTATGCCATTTAACCAAATGGATGGAAACATGACATTGTATGCCTAGATTTTAATAAATAAGATTGGTAATTTTAGTTTCTATTATACAAACTGACTAAGCATGTAATGCTTACTCCTTTTATTTTTCCTCTGTTTTATAGTGCTCAGAAGCTCGTGAAGGTTGGAAGATCATTGGAGCATCGTTACACTATCAACTAGAATTTTGGGTATATTTAGTGAAATCATTATGGTGTAATGGCATGTATAGGGAAACTTGGCCAATAGTGGCTTCAAATGTCATTTTGTAACCTAGCCATTGGAATGGCTAGTGATGGTTCATTTTGGATATGATTTGGTAAGCTATTATGGTATATATATATCCACATGTGTTATGCTAAGTTCATGTGATCCAATGTTGGGAATGTCTAAGTTAAGATGAGTTTGAAACCATGTATGCATGAAATGGTATACCTTGTTGAATGATGGATTTGTTCAATTGGAATGCTTGAATTGGTTGGCATTGGTTGTGAGTTTCAAGTGCAGGTTTTTGGGTGATTTTGGGTGAGAAATGAAGCTAGGAAATGACTTCATTTTGTCCACACGGACAGACATACGGGCGTGTGTCTATACCGTGTGTGACACATAGCTTGGTAACACGGGCATGTGGTTAGGCTGTGTGTCCCCTGCACCTAAATTTTGAGAAACAGAATGCTCAGAATTGAGCACATGGGTAAGGACACGGGCTTGTGTCTCAGCCGTGTGTGTCACACGGGCGTGTGTCTTAGCTGTGTGAAACCTGCACCTAATTTGAATTAAATTAATTAACCACACTACCTAGCACACGGGCGTGTGGCATGGCCGTGTGTGCAAGTCAGAGAGTTACACAGGGTCGAACATGGCCTCTAACACGGGCGTGTCCCAGGGTCACACGGGTGTGTCCCTTGGACCACATGGGCGTGTGAGCCCTGCACCATGGAAAATTTTTCTAATTTCACGAAAAATTCTTAGAGGTCTTGATTAAGTCCCAACTCGATTCTAACCCTCGTATTGTACTTCGAGGGTCCAATTAAGGGATGTTATGAATAATCTCGGTTAATAAATAGTGACTTGCGTGAATTAATTGAAAAATGTTCTAAATGTTCTGATAATGCTCTGAAACCTTGTTCTGGTGACGGGTACGGGTTCGAAGTGTTACATGAAGCCCCAAAAAAAAGTTGAGCTTACCCATCATGCTCATTTCACATTCAACTTGCATAATCTTAGAAATTTCTTGACAAAGAAGTTCATTAGTGGCACCAAATATAATATCACCAACATAAATTTGTGCTACTAAAATGTTTTTATCTTTACTTTTTATCAGCAATGTGGTGTCTACTTTACCTCTTCCAAAGTCATTTTCAATTAAAAATTTGGAAAACCTTTCATACCAAGCTCTAGGAGCTTGCTTCAAACCATATAGAACTTTGGACAATTTGAAAACATGATTTGGAAAATTTGGATTTTCAAAACTAGGAGGTTGTTCAACGTAAACTTCTTCATTTGCGAAACCATTTAAAAAAGCACTTTTGACATCCATTTGAATAGGTTTGAAATTATTTAAACATGCAAAGCTAATAACATCCTAATGGCTTCTAACCTAGCTACTAGTGCATAAGTTTCATCATAGTCCATACATTCCTCTTGGTTATATCCTTTGGCAACTAATCTAGCCTTTTTTCTAACAATGTTACCATTTTCATCAAGTTTATTTCTAAAGACCCATTTAGTTCCTATAGTTGGATGATTACTGGGTCTATCAACTAAATTTCATACTTGATTTCTTTCAAATTGATTTCATTCTTCTTGCATAGCCATTATCCAAAATTCATCATTTAAAGCAACATCAATGTTTTTAGGTTCTATGCAAGAAATGAAAGCAACATAATTGCAAGTATTTCTAATTTAAGATCCAGTAATTACCCTTTTAGATGGATCACCAATGATGTGTCCATCCTTAATGTAAGAAAGCTCTCCTGGGTGGCTAGATTCTATTTCAACATGAGTTGGTTCTTGGAGTTCATCAATTTTGAGTTCTTAAACCAACTTACTTATGCTTTGATCTTTATGTGATGCCTGATTTTGCTCAACTTGATATATTTCTACATCATCAAAATCAATAGATTCCTTTCTAAAAAGAGATTTAGATTCATAAAAAATAACATGTATAGATTCTTCTACAACAAGGGTTTTCTTGTTTAAAATTCTATAAGCTTTAGAATTTGTAGAAGAACAAAGAAAAATACCTTCATCACTTTTGGCATCAAGTTTTCCTAAATTTTCTTTTCCATTATTCAAAACAAAACATTTGCAACCAAAAGGATGAAAGTGGCTTATATTTAGAATCAACCACTTGGTTTTGAATCATTTTACGAAAAGTAATAAATTTTTCTAAAGTTTTATCTTTTGAAAACAAAAATAAAACACATGTATATCTAGAATAGTCATCCACAATAACAAATCCATAATATTTACCTCCTAAAATCATAGTTCTAATGGGTCCAAAAAGGTCAATATGAAAAAGTTGGACTACTCTAGATGTAGAAACTATATTTTTAGATTTAAAAGATGCTCTCCTATGTTTACCATTAGCACATGCATCACATACTTTATCAAAGTCAATATGAAAGTTAGGCATGCCAACAACAAGTTTATTTTTAATAAGCTTTGAAATAAGACTCATGCTTGTATGTCTTAATCTTCTATGACATAGCCAACATACATTTTCATTATGAGCCATAAAGTAAATATTAGAGGAAGATATGTCATCAAGATGCACCATAAAAATATTACCTACCCTATGTCATACAAAAAGAATCATATTATTTACAATATCTACAACTTTGCACCAATTAGACTCAAATATTACTTTGAATCCCTTTTCACAAAGTTGATTAATGCTAAGGAGGTTATGCTTAAAGCCATTGACATAAAGTGCATTTTTAATAAGAATGGAAGAATTTATACCTATAGAACCAATACCTTCAATAAGCCTTTTGGAGTTATCACCAAATGTGACTTCTCCTCCATTCTTTGGCATTAGTTCCATAAAATGGCTTTTGTCACTGGTCATGTGTCTAGAGCATCCACTATCAAGGTACCGTGAGTTCTTTTTAGAGCTGCTTGCCTTGAAGCAATGTTCTTTCTCCTACAAACACAAAGTTAAGCTTTGGATTTTGGTACCCAAATCCTCTTGGGTCCATTAGCATTAGTCTTAACAATTTTTGTCCCCTTAGGAATCCACTTCTTAAAGTATCCTCATTTTGAGATGTGTTTAATTCATTTGGAATCCACACACTCTAAATGAGTTTGCTCCTAGATGTGAGCTTACTTAAAGAACATACTTGTCTATCGTGCCCCTTTTTGTGACAATGTGTGCATAAAAGTGAGGCGTCATAAATATAGCTTGGTTTCTTAAAGGAATTTTTAAATTTGCTTTCTCTTTGTAAATTTACGAAACCTAAGCCACTCTTGTCAAAGAAGGCTCTTTGAGATTCAAACATATCATTTAGTTTTTGTTTCCCCATATGAAACATAGAAAAAAAATTATGCAACTTCTTATTCTTTAAAATCAAATCATCAATTTGAGCTTACATATCATTAAATTTCTTTTCTATTTCCTCTTTAGCTATGATTATAAAGTTATTTTCCTCCTTTAATTTTGAAATCATTTTCTTATATTTGGAGTTCATAGTCTCAAAATCCATAGCTAATTCATCAAAGGCAACTTGTAATTCTTAAACTTTATATTCAGTTACTTCACTAGAATTTAAGATTACATTTGGTTCTTTAATAGCCATAAGACATAGGTTAGCAACTTCCTTATCCTTGTCACTATCAGATGAATCACTATCGCTTCAAGTTGCCATCATGGCTTTCTTCTTTTATTTTAATGCCTCTTTCTTCTTTAATTGTGGGCAATCAAATTTAATGTGACCCGAGTTTTTGCACTCATAGCAAATGATTGGTTCATTTTCCTTCTTACTTGCTACATCCTAGATGATGTCTCTTATTGGGAATCTTTTGGCTTTGTTGAACTTCATGAACTTTTCGAATTTCTTTACAAACATAGCCACCTCCTCCTTATCATCATTAATAATATAGTCTTCATCCTTTTCACAAGTTGTTAATTTGAAAGAAACTCCCACTTTCTTTGAAGCTTCTTTGATTTCTTGTACATTGTGGTTAATCTTCATTTCATATGTCAACAAAGAACCGATGAGCTCATCAAGGGAGAGTGAGTTGAGATCCTTTTATTCTTATTTTGTCGTCACTTTAGCTTCCCAAGATGTTGGGAGACTATTCAACATCTTCTTCACCATCTCCTTGTTGGGATAAATCTTACCAAGGGCTTTGAAAACATTGATGATGTGGGTGAAGCGATGGGACATCTCTTTGATTCCTTCTTCTGGTGTTGCCTTAAACAACTCATAATCAAGTGTGAGAAGGCTTATCTTGGACTCCTTAACTTTACTTTTCCCTTCATGGGTGACTTCAAGCTTGTCCCATATTTATTTTGCATTGTCACACAATGAGACTATATTGTACTCATTTGGACCAAGAGCACAAAATAGAGTGTGTATAGCTTTTGCATTTAACTGCACCTTCTTGATATCATTATCATCCCATTCACTCTCTTCCTTTGGGATAACAACTTTGACCCTCTATATTGGAATGGATGATCCATTTGTAATTATCATTTAAACTTCATAGTCGTTAGCTTGGATGAATAGCTTCATTCTTGTTCTCCAATATGAGTAGTTGGTGCCATTGAATAAGGGAGGCCTCATGGTGGAATGCCCTTCTCCTAATATGGTGGAGTTTTCCTCCAATGCCGTGAAGTAAACTTTTTGACTTGTGGCTTCCATCTTGGATATCTTGAGTGTAACATCCCGAATTAGGGTCTAGTCGGAACAGTGGTTTCGAGACCATAAATCTGAAATAGAAATAATTATTTTATGATTATTTGATGGTCCATGATATGATTGCATGGTTGTGTGAAATTTTCATGAAGAAATTCTATGCCTAAAGTGTCCAATTTGAAGTTAGGGACTAATTTGAATAAGTTGCAAAACTTTTGTCCTAGAAGCTTCAAACATGAAATTGCATTAGATTATTAATTAGAGGTCATTAAATAGTAATTTGACCAAGTTATAAAATTTTGGACAAAAATGGGCATGAATAGGAAAATTTTGAAAGAAAGGCATAAAGGGCATTTTTGTCATTTGGTAAATAAAAGAATAAAAAGGGAAAATAAGTAAAAAATTTGCTCATCTTCTCCAAGTGCTAGCCGAATTTTCCAAGGGCCATAGCTAGGGTTTTGTTCAACTTTTCAAGCTTGATTGTAAGTGCTCCCAATCCCTGTTTTTGATTTTTTTTTTTTTTTACATTTTTTAGATCCTTGAAGCATGATCTATTCATTTCTAGCCATTTTTTGAAGTAGGGTTCATGTATGAAACTTGACCCATGTGTGACATGATTGTACTTTTATGTTTAATGGAAGAATATGAAAGTTTGATGTGTGATGAACATCATTTACTAAGTGATTTTTAGTGAAAACACCTAAAAAGGACTTATTGTAAAAGATGTAGAAATGGGTAGTAGAAATGTGATTTAATGAGAAATGTGGACTGATATGAGTTAGTATATGAATCAGCTAGGCTTGGGTAACCAAGAAAATGCATGCATTTCATTTTACGAGCCTAGGGACAAAAGTGTAAATAAGTGAAAAATTAGGGGTAAAAAAGTAATTTTACCAAAGAATGTGTTATGGGTCGATTTGAACAATGTGTATATTGAACAAGATAAATTTGGCATTATAGATCAAGAAAAACGTAATTAGGGTCTTGATTGGGGGGAAAATAAGGCTTATGAGGATTAGGCTCGTTCCTATCATTTTGTACCGAGGTAAGTTCGTATGTGAATAATGCAATATATATCATGTATAATACTTTGTTATTTGGTCTATTTAAATGCTATATTGTTGATATGAGTAAGCCTTGATTCCTTTCATGAGAAAATGATTGATATAATGTACATTGAGGTCGATATTACGAGCGAGTCCGATAGTGATACGATAAGTATGAAAATCCCGTTTGAACCTTAGGAATAGTTTAGGATACAAGTGACATGTCACTAAGAACTATGCGATCTAAGCTCATGAGTTGTGGTCTGAGTTCATGATATATGTAAAACATGTTATGGGGTTCCGGGTACTGATCTTGTATATCTATCGGTGGCTGGGTAGTCTAGTATGTGTTGCGGATACCGACAGCTTGTTTGAACAGCCTGTGTAGCTACATCCTGACCGATAGCTTGTGTGAGCAGACTCATGAGTAGCTCGAAAGTGAGTAACATGTGATATGTGATATGAGGTAGTGATGACTACATATAGGGCACTTAGGTGCGAGAATTCCGATGTATCTGATGGTATTCAAAGTGTTCAACGGGTAATCCAAAGAGAAGTTCAATGGGTAGTATCAATGAATACGTCAAAGATGAGAAAGTAAGTTGTTATGTGCAAGTGGGCACAGGCATGTATAACGAACTCATGAAAACATCATGGGATATGATGAACTTGTGGTAAGGATATATATATATATGTGAAGAATAAGTTTAAGTGATTTGATAATAAATGCAAGTTTATGTTTATTATATTAAATTTATGATTGATGCTTGTTTAAATTGCACTTTATTTGCATGTGAGCTTACTAAGCTTTAAAGCTTACCCCATTTCCTTTCCCTTTCCTTATAGTGTCGCCAAGCTAGCTCAGGGATCGAAGAACGTCAGAGTTTTCGATCACACTATCAATTGGAAAATTTGGTATAGTTAGATTCAACATTTTGAATATGGCATGTATAGGGACTTGGTCTTTATGTTATGTGTCATATTGATTAGCCAAATGTGTTGGCTCATGATGGTATTGTGATTCATTTTGTATATTGCCATGAGAGGTGGCTCATATTGATTATTTGGGTTGTAACCCTAATTAGTTATGCATGCATACAAATGTGTTTATGCTTGTTGTGGTTGTTCGATGGATGTGTGATGAGATGTGGTTTATATGCTAAAAGTATGTGTTTGATGAGGCTTATGATTTTTTGTGATAATGAGTATGATGGATGGCATGTATGTTTAATGGATGAAATATGATTAATGTGTATAGCAATAAATGTGGTACAAATGTAATAACTTGGAATAGGATAGCGAAGATGATTATCCATGAAATTGGTGTGGAATACCTTGGGTAAACCTACTAACTTGAATATGTTATACATTGATTTATTAAGAACATAAAATGTTTATGTTTCATGTGATAAATGTGCCATGTTGTATGCCATGAAGTGGGTTTAAGTGTGTGAGTACTTAAGGGTGGCAAATTGCTTGGAAAATAGCCTAGAAATTGTCCACACGGACGTGTGTCTAGGCCGTGTGTGACACACTGTCTGCCCCATAGGAGTGGGATCCAGCTATGTGTCCCCTACACCCTAATTAATGCAAAACAGAATGCCCAGTAGTAAACACACGGGCAGAGACATGAACGTCTATCTCAACCATGTGGAGGACACAGCCTTAGGACATGGACGTGTACCCAGGCCGTGTGAAGTCTGCACTTAATTTTAAGAATTTAATTCGTCACACGGCCTAAGCACACGCGCGTGTGCTGTGGCCGTGTGACATCATTTTACTGATGACAACATAGTCAGAAAGTTACACGGGCTAAGGACACGGGTGTGTCCCAAGCCACACGGGCGGGTGACTCTCCAAAATAAGAAAATTTCCTAAATATCGAAAAAGTTCCAAAAGTTCTCGATTTAGTCTTGAACCCTTATAAGGGATAATTTACATGTGATTGAAAAGTTTTAAATTTGAAGAAATTTTATGGCTCGGTTTTGTATGTTTGTTTACGTTTAAGTCCGATAATGCCTTGAACCTTGTCCTGGCATCGGATATGAGTAAGAGGTGTTACATTGAGGATCTTTTCTCTTTGTGGTAAAACTGTTTCTAGATTTCTAGCTTTGATACCAATTGTTGAAATTGAAATACACCAAAAAGGGGGTGAATTGGTGTTTTAAAAGGTTTTCAGGAAATGACAAAAATCAAACGACTTAAGAAATTATAATGGTTTGGTCTCAACTACCTACGTCCACTACCTTAACTTTCTGAACTAAGGATTCCCAAAATCCACTAGATTTGAACCTTTAAGGATAATGTTTAACCTTGCAAATCCCTATCTTTTCAAAGGTAAGATAGAACCTCTTCCCCTTAAGGTTTTCTACCCAAAACCTTAAGTAACACCTTACAAATGAGAGAAAATAAGAATGAATAAGATTATACCTCTAAAAGGTAGATAATCAACAATTAAGCACTCTCACACAAAGTTACAACACTTGAAAGAATGATAGAAAACTTAACCCACAAGTGTATACAAGAAATATTAAGGCTCCGTTTGTTTCACTGAAAATGACTTCCGGAAAATGATTTCTGGAAAATGATTTACTTTTCTGGAAAAGCTAATATTTTCTGGTGTTTGGAGGAATCTATGTAATATATTTTCTGTTGTTTGGTAGATATCTTAAAAATATTTTATAAAAGTTGTTTTTAATTGAACAAACATATATTTGAGATTTTCTTATTTTTTCATTGTTTAATTGAATTTATTTTTATCTATAATTTTATATTTTACATTGTTTTTGCATATATTAAAAAAATTATGTTAAGTTCAGATTCATTACGTCATTTTTTAATTACATGACTACTAAGTGAATATTTTTTATTTAAAAATGTGACATCAACAAAATTGACAAAAAAATTAACGATGTCAACAATTAGACTTGATTTTCAAATTTGAAAAGTAAAGGGACTAAATTCTTGAAAATAAAAGTACAAAGACTAAATTACAGATCTGTGAAGTGTACATAGACTTATGAGATATTTTATCATTTATACTACAAAACATTTATTATTAATATATTTATAATTGTAATAAATATTTATTATTAAAATATTAATATTGAATATTTTCAATAATATGTGAATAATATTATTTAAAATTATTATTTTTAAAATTTATTATTAAAATAAAATTGAAATATTAAATAATTTATTAAAATAATAAATTATATTTATTATATGACTAAATATAAATAATTAAATATGTATGTTTAATAATATTGAAAAATATATTTTTTTTATATTTTTTAAAAATAAAAATAAAATTTATTATCAATATAATAATATTAAGCTTGATTTAAGTTAATTTTATATAAAAATAAAATTAACTATAGATGAGCTCTTTTCCGAAAAATGACCTATGCTTTTCAAAATGATAAGTCATTTTACAAGAAAAATGGTTTATTTTACCTTGACCTGTAAGTCATTTTCCGTTGACCAAACTATTTTCTGTGAAACAAACACAGGAAAATGCAGAAAACATTTTCTGTAAAACCTTTTACATGTAAATAAACAGACCCTATTGGAAAACTGAGTTCTTGGAAGTTAGGTACTTGTTTCTTGTCTTTCTTCACTTCAATGATGTGTCTTGACCTTGTATTTAAGTCTTTTAACAACCTTGTGGACGTTTGTGGCCGTTAGAAACAAAATGGAGTTGTTGCAGCCATAAAAACAAGCATTAAATGCAGTCTGCAACTTCATTGTATCGGTAGAAGGAAACTTGAATCAATAAAAGTATTTCTAAAATATGACTATTGGGCTCGTTCTATCGGTATAAGTTCTCTTGTATATGTAGAAATGTAAGGGCTTCATTTGGTATTAGTAGAACCCATCAGAGTATCGGTAGAAGTGTAAAAGATGCTGAACTTTGGTTACTGACTTGACTTGTTTCAATAGAAGTCCTCAAGGTACTGGCAGAAGTGCATGAGATGCTGATCTTTGGCTACTGACTTGACTTGTTTCGGTAGAAGTCATCAAGGTATCGATAGTACTCCGATTGTATTGGTAGCTTGGACCAGGGTATTAGTAGAAGTCCCAAGCCAAAACTACCTTGTTCACTGGAATGCGTTATACCGATAAAAGTCCAAGTTATATCGGTAGAACACAGATTGTATCGATAGAACTCCCAGTTGTACTAGTAGAATTTTGTAGCCTTTTCAAGGTCTTTCCATCTTGAGTTTTACCGGTACTTGGGTGGACAAATATCAGTAGAAGTCTTTCATGTAACACCCCTTACCCATATCCGACACCGGGACAAGGTCCGACGCGTTACCGGACTTAAAGACAAGCAAACATTTAAAACCCAGACATGAATTTCCACTCAAATTTAAAACTTTTTGAAAACATTCATGTCATCCCTTAGACGAGCCTAGGAGGCTCAAAACATACATTAGAGGCGGTTCGAGACTAAATCGAAAACTTTAGAAAACTTTCCAACACTTATAGAATTTTTCATCAAAACAGAGGTCACACGCCCGTGTGGCTTGGGACACGCCCCTGTGGGCAGGCTATGTGGTCGCACATGCCTGTGTCCCTAACTCGTGTAACTCTCTGTTTATGATGTCATCAACAATTTGAAGTCACACGGCCAAGTCACACGCCCGTGTGCTTAGGTCGTGTCTTTCACACGACTGAGACACACGCCCATGTCTCTACCCGTGTGCTCAATACTAAGCATTCTGTTTTGCAACATTTAAGGTGCAAAGGACACACAGCCAGATCACACGCCCATGGGGTGGACCGTCTGTCTACCCATGGGGACAAAAATAAGGCTATTTACCAAGCCATTTGACACCCTTTTTCACACATGCACTCATATCAATTAAAAAGGCACAAAACATATCATACTTAGGCAACCAAACACTCACAACTAAGACAATAATATGTCATTCTCATGCCATCATTTATCATACTTAAAACATCATACTTAGCCCATTAAAACATATTAACATCACATTCACAAGAAGGTATTAACACAGCAATAAACTTGTAATCAACATAAGCCATCATTCGTGGCTATGTACAATTTGAATAATAATCCATTACATATTTGGCCACATTAATAATAACACATATAACCAAAAAACCAAGTCCCTATACATGCCATAGACTCAAACAACTTGAATTCATCAATACCCGTAGTGATAGCTTGATAGTGTGATAGGATCTCTGGCGATCTCCAACCCGAGCTAGCTTATTAACCCTATAAGACATGGGAAAGGAAGGGGAGTAAGCTATATAATATAGCTTAGTAAGTTAGCATGTAAATAATAAACAACCTCAACTATACAATTTACATAATGTAAATTCATACAAATGTCATTTAAGTCTCACAGTATAACTTACTCATTCACAACTTACCAAGTATTTATCATAACTCAACAATACAAACACAAAGTATTATAATTTACCAAAATCTCTTGGTTATAATTCTTATTCAGTCACAACGTTTGCTTTATCAACTTATAAGTATAATTTAACATATTCGGGCATTAGCCCAACAACCAAAACCTTTTCGTTGTAATATACTACTACAATTAACAAATCATTTCAAACCACATAATAAACATGCATATTAAATATGAGTATTTACATTTCGAGCATATACTTTAACATCTTTCAATTGTTCAAAGCTTAAAACATCCCATAATCATTTTAATAGGCAATTACGCCAATCTTTCCTCTTTCACGTATCTGATGAATCACAATTCGTGTGAATAAAACATGTTATATCGTGACTCAATTATGGCCCAAAAGCTAATCACTCAATTGCCAACCAAATTTACCATGTATTTCGTCCATCACAAATATAGACCAATAATCTCAAGACTTTCACAAAAATATTCTCATAGAAATCATGAACTCACCATATCTTAAAATCAATACGTATAACTTATGTACACACCTATACATAAATCGTAATACTTACATGCTCTTTCTCTTCTTTGACATACCCATTTACTTTCCCGTTGAACCACTTGGAATACTAAAGGATACCTAGGAAATCTCATACACATAGTAAGATGCCAATGCCATATCCTAGATATAGTCTTACATGGGATCACAGATCGAAGCCGACAGCCTAGCTATGGTCTTACACGATGTCTCAAATCAATGCCATGTCCCAGACATGGTCTTAGACGAAATAACATATCGATGCCAATGCCATATCCCAGATATGGTCTTACATGGGATCACATATCGATGCCAATGCCATGTCCCAAACATGGTCTTACATAGGATCACATATCGATGCAATGCCATGTCCTAGACATGGTCTTACATGGGATCACATATCGATGCCAATTCCATATCCCAGACATGGTCTTACATGGGATCACACATAACCCTAATGTCATGACATTTATATCCTATCTATTCCTAAGGTTCAACCGGGATTTCGAGGTATCAATTCTTCGTCGAATCGTCATCTAGTCATCATTAATCAAATTCGTAGAGATAAATATACATTTCATGCAATATCAAAACGTTAGGTTCATAATAACATAATTTTGAATTATTTACAAACGAACTTACCTCGGATGCGACAACGGCGAAAAAGACCTATTTGTCCAATATTTGTTTTTCCCCCGATCTAGACTCGAACTTCGTTTTTCTTGATCTATAATATTAAATTTAGCCCACTTATTAGTCACATTATTCAATGTGACCCAAAAATCATACTATGGCAAAATTACGTTTTTGCCCCTAAAGTTTGACATATTTATATTTTTGCCCCTAAGCTCGAAAAATTAAATTTATTCAATTTCTTTAACATACAAGCCTAGCCGAATCATTTTCATAACTATAATAGCCCAAATTTCCATTAAAACACACTTTTACTACATATTTTTATAACTTTTACAAATTAGTCCTTTTAGGCGTTTTCACCAAAAATCACTTACCAAAAGTTGTTTAAGAAACAACTAACATGCACTTTCTACCATTAATCATCAAAATACACACATGTTAATCATGGTTTAAAACCTTAGTCTTTAACCATAACTCAAATTAATGGTAGAAATAGATAGATCTTGTTACGAGGATTTCAAAAACATAAAAATCATTAAAAATGAGGATAGAACGGACTTACAATCGAGCTTGGAAGCTTGGAAAATCGTAGCCATGGTTTCTTCATGTAAAATTCAGCCAAGGAAGAAGATGGACAAGAAATTTTTGCTTTTATTTTGTTTATTAAGTCATTTAATTACTAAATGACCAAAATGCCCCTAACTTTAAAATATTCTATTTCACCTATTTCATGTCCATTTTTGTCCAAAAAATTATCCAATGGTCTAATTACCATTTAAGGACCCCCCAATTTAAAATTTTATAACAATTGGACACCTCTAGCTTCTTGAACTCAAGTTTTGCACTATTTACATTTTAGTCCTTTTGACTAAATTGAGTGCCCAAACGTCGAAATTTTCGAAAGAAATTTTCATGAAATCATTCCGTGAAATTGTAGACCATAAAAATATAATAAAAATAAATTTTCTTACATCGGATTTGTGGCCCCGAAACTACTATTCCGACTAGACCCAAAATCGTGCTGTTACAACTCTACCCCTTTAGGGATTTTCGTCCTCGAAAATCTTACCAGAAGAAGTTATTTTCAACTCTCATGAAACACTTTCACTAACTTCTCAGAATCAAAAATCGAGTTAAACCTCGTATATCTCTTTCCAATAACCTGTGAACTTTAGCACACAATGCCGGAGTATATCGTCAAATATCTAAATTAATTTCTCAGGAACACATATACTCAGTTGATCTGTCAAATAAGAACTCGGTAGATACTGAAACAATCATGCGAATTTTTTCGAATGATCAAAATTCAAACAACATCGTCCATTTTGGGGATAAAGGTAGTCCCGATATGAATTCTATAGTAACTTTAGCTCATCATCACTCTCATACCACCACTAACTGTATTAGTCCTGAATACACTTGATTTTTGGCTTACTTGCTAACAAATAGACATCTGAACATAAAATCAAAAACATCGTGATACATACTCAATCACCAGAACGTCTATTTCATATATCTGCACATTTTATTACTTTAGGATGAATAGACGAGCTACCACGAAGCCTCGTACAAAAATTTCTGTATAAGCCCCAAATTCTTCGGTACACAAATTCTACATTGGAATAATAATAACATGAATCAGATCTAACCTAAAATTCATAATAGAAAGTCATTTCACACTGTATCGTTTAGTTTATCACTCTCTATCACATTTCTGAGCTTTTCAACTCGCAAAGAAAGCATCGCTTAAGCTTTTAAATTAGCTGGAATTAAACCATCAACAAATAAGATCAATCAAGTAACCAGTACTCACAAAAATACACAAAGATTTTCCATCCAGGCATCTGTAACTATAACTACTTTCTCAGAGATTAATCAATAACTTACTCGAAATCTTTCATTATCTCAAACCATTGACACTGTCTTAAATTGCAGATCTTTTTCTACAACATTAGATACTTCAAACCATTAGGATTAGGAAGCATATGACATTTCCCGTCGAACATACGACATCATCGAACTCACAACACAGGCATAAAAGTGGCCGTCTTTAAATCACCAGTCGAACAGTTCTTTTTAATGTAACTTTAATCGCCTGAACATACAAACCATCATTTTATGTTTTTTGTATTAAAACATATTTCAATCTGTTCAATAGTACATCACTGAAAAGTCGCAAATTCTTTTCTTAATTTAGACTAAACTCAGAACTAGAGCTTCGATTAATAATACTTTCTACTGTTTCCAACTTTGTTAACATGCACAGATCATTCCAACTTTCATAAACATGATGACTTTATCAATCGGTACAGTTTTAACTCATAATAACATTATTCGATTAAGACATCTAATAGGCATATCTCTGTATCATACTTTCTAGAATATAATTTCTTCATTCAGACTATCTGTGTATATATATATATATATATACTCTCATGAATACACATAATTTATTCATTTAGCTGAGGACATGCTTAAATACATATAACTTAAACCACCTCTCAACAAATCAGCTTACTCTAATAAAAAACAACTGGGTTGATTTCAATTATCGAATAATAACATATCACTATACTCTTTTCAACGGTATTAGCTCGAGGAAACAAATATCCTGATTGAACTCATCGACTTTAATCAAACTTACCAGAGGAAAGAGATCTACCATACAATTTTGAGCTTGTGCTCTCATCATTTATACCTTTGCCGATATGAATTCCTTTCATGAAAATTACAGAAAATCCAAATACCAGAATTACCACATTCCTATGACCAATTCAGAAATACAACCATGATAGACATAGTTATCGCAAACCAAAGAACACACTTTAAAGATGAGCCATGATTGATAATTCACAAAATAAGAACGAGAGAAGAACCAATATACAGAAATCTAAGATACGATGCCATACCAGAAGCCCAAGAACATAACTTATAAGGAAATAATAATGAAGATCTGGGTAATTCTCAAAGAAAACCAGAAGAAAACAATACCTACCAGCTTTGGAATTCCATCGTGACAGAGATAATACACTTTCCAAATATTTATATATACAACACAATAACGTCCAATAGAAATAGATGAATAGTCTCACATAAGTTTTACCACCGACTTTATTCCAACATATTAGGATAGAATCCCGAAGAGATAAGGCAATCCCAATCATAAATCAACAAACCATCTGTACTTTCACCTAAAATTAAAGTTGGCTAACATTCTCACTTGATAAGAATTTCATCAGAAAACAGACATTCGCATGAACTCCTAAGGACAAATGAATATATACAAAATACTTAGAAGAAATCATTGTAATCTATTCAACCAAAACTATTACACGTAGACACCTTTACAATTCAAACATCATTTCTCTAACTAATTCTATCATCATGAACCCCATATTATTCCATTTACTAACGAAAATCAATTCATAAGAATTTTCAGTAAACACATCTTTGGACTCCATACCTAATTGAGTCGATTAGCCGAGACTACCTTCTTCTTTAACCGTGACATTGCATAATCTATATAATCTTTAAAAAATTCTGATATTTCTTCTAAAATTGATTTCACTTCCCAAGCAATTCCCATCTCTGTATGCTTTACTAATTATTTCACCACTGAACTCTTTAGTTTCACACTTATGGACTTATTCAACATGATTCGCATGAATTTTCGTTACTAAGCAACACTGGTAAGGGGGTGAGGTCGTAAAGCCTCTAACTCGACTTTCATAAATACACACATATAACTTAGCATTCAACATCAACATCATATCATCACAACTACATGATTCACTTCAAGCAAATTAACATACATAGTCATGTTACACGAACTCTTCTATTATCTCTAATTTAACAATTAAACATAAGATTCAACCATATAGACATACTAATTATACTTATTCAAACAAGTGTACCTAAACACACATTCCGTCAATTTGAGTAAATTTACTTATCATATTCACTTAATCAAAATGTTGGGCACATAACATCATATGCCTGCCAAACAAACATGGAGGGACTTATCACCATATAACTTCCATTTCATTCCACGTTTTCACATTTCTCAACTTATGGTTATCTCATTCTGTAAAGAACTTCTTTTCATACCTTTCCAATTTTTGACACATCATAGGCACATTTCAATCATCTTAATATTGTTTTTAGCATTATCAAAAAATAGCTCGGTTGTAAGTCATCTCTATCTTAACAAAACAATTTCGTCAAAATCGGGAGATATCACACTATCATGAGTAGTAATATGGCATGTATAGCTAGATTCACATACGCTATGTTAGTCCGAAAATTGACTAAACCATAGCTCTGATAACAATAAATGTAACACCCCTTCCCGTATCCGACAACGGGACAGGGTCCGAGACGTTATCAGACTTAAACACAAGCAAACATTCAAAACCCAGACATGAATTTCCACTCAAATTTAACACTTTTCAAAAACATTCATGTCGTCCCTTAGACGAGCCTACGAGGCTCAAAACATGCATTAGAGACTATTCGGGACAAAACCAAAAACTTTAGAAAACGTTCCAAAACTTCTAAAATTTTTCATCAAAACAGGGGCCACACGCCCTTGTGGGCAGGCCGTGTGGTCACACATGCTTGTGTCCCTAACTCGTGTATTTCTCTATTTATGACATCATCAACAATTTGAAGTCACACGGCCAAGTCACACGCCCGTGTGCTTAGGTCGTGTCCTTCACACGGTTGAGACACACGACTATGTCTTTGGCCTTGTGCTCGATACTAAGCATTCTGTTTTGCAACATTTAAGGTGCAAGGGACACACAGCCAGATCACACGCCCATGGGGCGGACCGTGTGTCACACATGGCCTAGACACACACCCGTGTGTCTACCCATGGGGACAAAAACAAAGCTATTTACCAAGCCATTTGCCACCCTTTTTCCCACATGCACTCATATCAATTAAAAAGGCACAAAACATATCATACTTAGGCAACCAAACACTCACAACTAAGACAATAATATGTCATTATCATGCCATAATTTATCATATTTAAAACATCATACTTAGCCCATTAAAACATATTAACATCACATTCACAAGAAGGCATTAACACAGCAATAAACTTGTAATCAACATAAGCCATCATTCGTGGCTATGTACAATTTGAATAATAATCCATTACACATTTGGCCACATTAATAATAACACATATAACCAAAATACCAAGTCCCTATACATGCCATAGACTCAAACTACTTGAATTCATCAATACCTATAGTGATAGCTTGATAGTGTGATAGGATCTCCGACGATCTCCAACCCGAGCTAGCTTATTAACCCTATAAGACATGGGAAAGGAAGGGGAGTAAACTATATAATATAGCTTAGTAAGTTAGCATGTAAATAATAAACAACCTCAACAATACAATTTACATAATGTAAATTCATACAAATGTCATTTAAGTCTTACAGTATAACTTACTCATTCACAACTTACCAAGTGTTTATCATAACTCAACAATACAAACACAAAGTATTATAATTTACCAAAATCTCTTGGTTATAATTCTTATTCAATCACAACATTTTCTTTATCAACTTATAAGTATAATTTAACATATTCAGGCATTAGCCCAACAACCGAAACCTTTTCGTTGTAACATACTACAACAATTAACAAATCATTTCAAACCACATAATAAACATCCATATTAAATATGAGAATTTACATTTTGAGCATATACTTTAACATATTTCAATTGTTCAAAGCTCAAAACATCCCATAATCATTTTAATAGGCAATTATGCCAATCTTTCCTTTTTCACGTATCCGATGAATCACAATTCGTGTGAATAAAAGATGTTATATCATAACTCAATTATGGCTCAAAAGCCTATCACTCAATTGCCAACCAAATATACCATGTATTTCGTCCATCACAAATATAGACCAATAATCTCAAAACTTTCACAAAAATATTCTCATAGAAATCATGAACTCATATCTTAAAATCAATGCGTACAACTTATGTTCATACCTGTACAGAATTTGTAATACTTACATGCTCTTTCTCTTCTTTGACATACCCATTTGCTTTCCCATTGAACCACTTGGAGTACTAAAGGATACCTGGGAAATCTCATACACATAGTAAGATGCCAATGCCATATCCTAGATATGGTCTTACATGGGATCACAGATCAAAGCCGATAGCCCAACTATGGTCTTACACGATGTCTCAAATCGATGCCATGTCCCAGACATGGTCTTAGATGAAATAACATATCGATGCCAATTCCATATCCCAGATATGGTCTTACATGGGATCACATATCGATGCCAATGCCATATCCCAGATATGGTCTTACATGGATCACATATCGATGCCAATGCCATGTCCCAAACATGGTCTTACATGGGATCACATATCGATGCAATCCCATGTCCTAGACATGGTCTTATATGGGATCACATATCGATGCCAATGCCATATCCCAGACATGGTCTTACATGGGATCACACATAACCCTAATGCCATGACATTTGTATCCTATCTATTCCTAAGGTTCAATCGGGATTTCGAGGTATCAATTCTTCGTCGAATCGTCATCCAGTCATCATTAATCAAATCCATAGAGATAAATATACATTTCATGAAATATCAAAAAATTAGGTTCATAATAACATAATTTTGAATTATTTACACACGAACTTACCTCGGATGAATAACGGCGAAAAGGACATATTTGTCCAATATTTATTTTTCCCCCGATCTAGACTCGAACTTTGTTTTTCTTGATCTATAATATCAAATTTAGCCCAATTATTAGTCACATTATTCAATGTGACCCAAAAATCATACTATAGAAAAATTACGTTTTTGCCCCTAAAGTTTGACATATTTACTTTTTTGCCCCTAAGCTCAAAAAATGAAAATTATTCAATTTCTTTAACATACAAGTCTAGCCGAATCATTTTCGTAACTATAACAGCCCACAATTTCCATTAAAACACACTTTTACTACATATTTTATAACTTTTACAAATTAGTCCTTTTAGGCGTTTTCACCAAAAATCACTTAGCAAAAGTCGTTTAAAAAACAACTAACATGCATTTTCTACCATTAATCATCAAAATACACACATTTTCATCATGGTTCGAAACCCTAGACTTTAACCATAACTCAAATTAATGGTAGAAATAGATAGATCTTGTTACGAGGATTTCAAAAACGTAAAAATCATTAAAAACGGGGCTAGAACGGACTTACAATCGAGGTTAGAAGCTTGGAACACCGTAGCCATGTTTTTTTCATGTAAAATTTGGCCAAGGAATAAGATGGACAAGAAATTTTGGCTTTTATTTTGTTTATTAAGTCATTTAATTACTAAATGACCAAAATGCCCCTAAATTAAAAAATTCTATTTCATCTATTTCAGGTCCATTTTTGTCAAAAAAATTATCCAATGGTCTAATTACCATTTAAGGACCTCCAATTTAAAATTTCATAACAATTGGACACCTCTAGCTTCTAGAACTCAAGTATTGCACTGTAACACCCCTCACCCGTATCCGACGCCGGGATAGGGTTCGAGGCATTACCTGTATTTCATCTTTACAAACTTACTAAATCGAGTCACCGAACTTTGCCCAAATTTAAAACCTTTCAAACATATACACTTTGTCCCTTACACAGGCCTTGGAGGCCTAACACACGCCTAAGGGCAGTACAGGACAAAACTAAAAACATTCGATGAACTTTGAGTACCTTAAAAAATTTTCCCTTACTTTGAACTATGACACGCCCGTGTGATGAGGTTGTGTGGTCACACACGCCCATGTGGCTTGGGACATTTCCGTGCCCTCCGTCCGTGTGCAACACTGACTTCCAACCTCATCATTCTATTAAAAACACAAGGCCATGGCATACGGTCGTGTGCTTAGCCTGTGTTCTATACTGACCTAAAAATTCAGGTGCAGGGGACGCACGGCCATACCACACACCCATAGGGATGAGCCGTGAGTCATACATGGCCTAGACACACGCCTGTGTGTCTACCCATGTGGACCTGACTAGGCTATTTTCCAAGCCTTCGATCACCCTCTATCAACCAAATACTCTTATGAGTTACTTTAGCGCATGTTAAGGCCAAATTATACATTTACAAATATGAAACTTTGATTAACCTCATTGCATGTAAACCTCTATGTCTACTCGACATATTTAAGATTGGCTCGTTTTTATAACTTATTGCCAATTTAAGACCAATCCCTCGTGTATGAACATAAACATACATAGATTTGTAGGTCATAGCCTACTTTAAAATAAGCCAATTTCCATGGCCATATACAGAAGGATAGGTATAATATTACATGCCTTCATTTTTTTGCAAATCGAATGACACATATAACAAAATATTCAAAGCTCTATACATGCCATTGAACAAAACATAAGTATCTATATACCAAAGCTGAAATAGTTGATAGTGTGTAGACTCTCTAATCGTCTTCCAATCTTTACGAGTTCTTGAGCTCTGTAAGATAGGGGAAAGAGAGGGGTAAGCATTTACATGCTTAGTAAGCTCGAATAAATAGGAAGTAAACTTACCGATTATTTAGCATACATCATTATTAGATAACAAAACCAACGGATATGAAAATGATTTCCCTATCACTTGCACTCAGTCAATGAGTTAGTCACATAACAAAACACCATGTAATTTATCTTAGATGAGCTCATCATTCAACAGGTCATTTGTACATATACCTCGTCTTAGTCTCGTTGATTTTTTAGGAAATCTCGATGGATTATCCAGTGTAAAGCCCCGTACCTGAGACCATTGCCGGAGTCGAACACGAGGTGTTAACAGACTTAATTCATTGCTTAAACAGCTCAAACAATTTATTTTTAAAATTTTCAGTCAAGCTAGCAATCTGCGTCACAGTCACTTAAAAATTCATATCTCGAGTTATGAAACTCAAAATCCTATTCCGTAAATTTTTCCTGAAACTATACTCATATATCTATTTACTAAATTTTTTTCTAGAATTTTTGGCTGGGCCAATTAGTACATTTTCTTAGTTAAATTCTCCCCTATTTTAGGGTTCGACTGCTCTGAACTATGTGTATTATGAATCAGATATCTCTCTGTACAGAATTTCAATGACTATGAAGTTTGTTTATTTTAAAACTAGACTCAATAAGAAATCTGTACATATAAATTATGACTTATAATTATTTTTATAAAATTTATGGTGAATTTCCAAAGTCAGAACAGGGGATTCAGAGATTGCTCTGACCCTATTCCACCAAAACTTAAATCTCTCATAAAATATAACTCATTTACCTGTTTTGTTTATTCCATATAAAAACAGACTCATTAAGCTTAAATTTCATAACTTACTCATCATTTAATTCCATTTCTACTATTTTTAGTGATTTTTCAAATTTACATCACTGCTGCTGTCAGATTCTGTTTTATGGCAAATTTCACTTTACTAAGGATTTTCATGGACTAAATATCATTTTAAACATACATAACATCAAATATGACTTAGATTGGCCATTTCAATGGCTAATCATTTACAAACCCTTTTCTTGCCAAACCATATCCATATCATAAGATCAATTACACAAAGTGAGTATTTTGCCATACATGCCACATTCAAAATATATAAGCCATTTTACCGATTTAAGCCTTCGGAGAGTGTGAACGAGTCTTCGACCTATCCCGATTCTCAGGCCGGCTTGTCAAAACTACAATGAAAGAAAAGGAGGGAGTAAGCATAAATGCTTAGTAAGTTCACATGCAAATAGCAAGTAACATAATCACAAAATTCCACATAAAACATCATTTACATTTAATATCTTTCTACGATTTCATCTTACCAAGTTTTCAACCCGAGGGTTTAGGCACATACCTGTCAAATTTTCTCATTTACCACACTTACCAACATGTCACCTTCGTTTTAGGCGTTCTCCTTATTTTCTTAAGATCCACCCATTGAACACATCGGAATATAATTCGAATACACGGAAAGTTTGTACATAAGTGCCACATATGTAGCCAAGCTACTATGTAACCCGCCCATGTTTAACTCGAGACTCAACTCAACGAGTTCGGCGTTCGCATCCATAAGTGAACTCGGCTCAACTCAACGAGTTCGGATGCCCAACCATCCTAGTGACATGTCACTTGTATTCTAATCTATTCCCATGGTTCAAACGGACTTTTTCCTCGATTACACATCTTTGTCGTCGTCCACGGAACATCGAAACCGATACTCGGTAGCAATTTATAATTTACATATTATTCAATAATAACCATAAAGCATAATATTTCATGATATTTATCATCATATCACATAAATAACATTAAATTACTTAAAATGACAATTATGTTACTACATTTACACATGAACTTACCTCGGTATAAAATTATTAGCAATCAAGCCTATTCCTCGTAAACTTTGTTTTTCCCTCGATCACGACTTGAATCTCGTTTCTCTTGATTTATAATGCCAAATTAATCTTATTTAATACATACATTCATCAAAACAGAATTTAATACAAACTTTGGCAAAATTATATTTTTGCCCCTAAACTTTTGCAAAATTACACTTTTGCCCCTAGGCTCGGGAATTAAACTTCATCCCATTTTCTTATGTTTTATGACATGCTGATCATTTTTCCCTTCTATGGAAACATCAACTTCTCATTCTAACATGTACTTATAACTATTAGGTATTTTTACCGATTAAGCCCTTTTTCTCGTTTTCACTTAAAACCGAGTAGTACAAGTTGTCTGACATAATTTAAAACCTCATATTCTATCATAAAACACAAAAATACACAAATTTCACCTATGGGTATTTTTCCAAATATGAACCCTAGGTTAAATTATTGCTAGCATAAGCTAAATCGAGCTACCGGGATTCCAAAAACGTAAAGAACATTAAAAGCGGGGCTCGGAATCACTTACTATGGAGCTTGGAAGCTTGAAACAAATCCTAGCTATGGAGAAACCTTTAATTTTCATCCTAATGAAGAAGATGAACATATTTTGCCATCTTTTTCCTTTTTTTACTCTTTTAATTACCAAATGACCAAAATACCCTTAATACCTTTCTTTGAAAATTTTCATGTACAAGCCCATTTTTGTCCAAAATTTTAGAAATTGGTCAAATTGCTATTTAAGACCTCCTCATTAATATTCCAAAGTAATTTCAATCTAAAAACTTCTAGAATACAAGTTTTACAAGTTATTCAATTTAGTCCCTAATTTCAACTTAAGCACTTTATGCACAGAATTTCGTCACGAAATTTTCACACAATCATGCAATCATATCATAAACATCAAAATAATTATAAAATAATTATTTCTATCTCGGATTTGTGGTCACAAAACCACTATTCTGATTAGGCCCTAATTCGGGATATTACAACTCTCCCCCCTTTAAGGATTTTCGTCCTCGAAAATCTTTCCGATAAACAGGTGTGGGTATTGATTTCTCATAGTTTCTTCTACCCCGTGCTTTTGCCACAATACTTTCACGAGAGCGACACTCTTATTTCTTAGTTGCTTGACCTCTCGAGCTAAAATCTTAATCGACTCTTCTTCGTAAGTCATATCCGGTCGTAGTTCAATTTCTGTTGGTGAAATTATATGTGAAGGATCCGAACGATACCGACGTAACATAGATACGTGGAACACATCATGTATCTTCTCTAATTCAGGTGGTAATGCTAGCCGATATGCTACCGGTCCAACTTTTTCAATTATTTCATACGGCCCAATAAAACGCGGACTTAATTTGCCCTTCCGTCCAAATCTAAGAACTTTCTTCCACGGAGACACCTTTAAAAATACTTTATCACCAACTTGAAATTCAATGTCCTTTCGTTTTAAATCTGTATAAGATTTCTGTCTATCTGAAGCAGCTTTCAAACAATCTCGAATTACCTTCACTTTTTCTTCGGTTTCTTTTATTAGATCAACTCCATAAATCTTATTTTCCTTGAGTTCAGTCCAATACAAAGGCGTTTGACACTTACGACCATACAATGCTTCATAAGGTGCCATTTTCAAGCTCGTCTGATAACTATTATTGTAAGCAAATTCTACCAATGGTAAATATCTTTCCCAACTTCCTTGAAATTCCAATACACAACATCTGAGCATATCTTCAAGAATCTGAATTACTATCTCTGATTGTCCATCAGTTTGTGGATGAAAGGCAGTGCTAAAATTTAACTTTGTACCTAATGCCTCTTGCAACTTTTGCCAAAACCGCGAAGTAAATCTCGGATCTCTATCCGAAATGATTGACAAAGGTATTCCGTGAAGTCTAACAATCTCACGGATATACAATTTAGCCAACTTATTAAGAGAATAATCCATACGTACCGGAATAAAATGAGTCGATTCAGTCAGTCTGTCAACTATTACCCAGATGACATTTTTCTTCCCTGGAGTTAACGGCAACCCTGATATAAAATCCATAGTAATCCGATCCCATTTCCATTCAGGAACCATGATAGGCTGGAGTAGTCCCGAAGGTACTTGGTGTTTAGCTTTCACTTGTTGACAAATTAAGCACTTTGATACAAACTCGGATATATCTCTTTTCATTCCATTCTACCAATACATTTTCTTCAAGTCATTATACATTTTCGTACTGCCCGGGTGAACCGCCAAACAACCATTATGTGCTTCATGCAAAATCTTTTGAATCAAATCATCATTTTTCAGTACACAAATCCGATCTTTAAACATTAAGCACCCATCAGAACCGATTTTGAAATCTGACTCTGTATCAACTTCACACTGCTTTCTCTTGGGTTGCAAATCTTGATCGCTTTTTTGAGCTTCAGAAATCTCTTGTAAAAACATCGGTCTTGCTCTTAACTCTGCTAGAATCGAACCATCATTTGATATCTTTAACCGAGTGTTCATAGTTCTCAAAGCAAATAGTAATTTTCTGCTTAAAGCATCAGCAACCACATTCGCTTTTCCCGGATGGTAATAAATAATAAGATCATAATCTTTCAATAACTCCACCCATCTTCGTTGTCTCAAATTCAAGTCTTTTTGTGACATCAAGTACTTAAGACTTTTATGGTCGGTATATACCCGGCACTTTTCACCATACAAATAATGTCGCCAAATTTTCAAAGTAAACACCACCGCAGCCAATTCCAAATCGTGAGTAGGATAATTCCTCTCATGAGGTTTTAACTGCCTTGAAGCATAAGCCACCACTTTTCCTTCTTGTATGAGCACACACCCCAAACCATTTAGAGAAGCATCACTATACACCACAAATTCTTTACCTGATTCGGGCTGTACTAACACTGGTGCCTCTGTTAACAACTTTTTCAATTCTTCAAAACTCTATTGGTGCCATTCTATATGGAGCAATCGAAATCGGAGTTGTTCCCGGTATCAAATCAATACCAAATTCTACTTCCACGATCGAGGCAAACCCACAATTCTTCTAGAAATACGTCTGCAAATTCACACACAACCCAAGACTTGATTCAACTTTCTTTTCAACTTCTTTTGTATTAATTACATACGCCAAATAAGCTTCATAACCCTTTCTCAAATATCTTTGAGCCGACATTGAAGAAATCACACTAGGCAATGCCTCTGATTTATCTGATTCAACCCATGAGAGTTTCACCATTTTCACACTTTAATTCTATAACCTTTTCTTTGCAATTTATTATAGCATCATGCAATGTCAACCAATCCATACCCAAAATAACATCAAACTCATCAAACGGCAACAACATCAACTCGTAGGAAAGTAATGACCCGAATCATTAAAGGACATTTCTTACATACTTTATCAACAATCACACATTTGCCTAACGGATTCGACACTCTAATCACAAATTCTGTGTTCTCAACAGGTATATTCATACTAGACACCAGTTTCATGCACACATATGAATGAGTAGAACCAGGATCAATCAAAGCATTAACATTAACATTATAAAGAGAAAATATACCAGTAATCACGTCGGGTGATGAAGCATCTTCACGTGCCTTTATAGCATAAGTTCTAGCTGGAGCTCTTGCTTCAGATTTAGCTACTGAATCTCTGGCTATATTTTTGCTGCTTGCTTCATTTCCAGCTTTTCTTGGATATCTTCCTCTTGAATCCGCACCACTTGTTTTTGTATTCTGAAATTTTTCTTTCTCAGCTCTCTCTGGGCAATCTCTAATAAAATGATCCAGAGAACCACACCAAAAACATTCATTCGCTCTACATGGGCCAAAATGACTTCTACCACATCTTTGGCACTCGGGTCCAATAAATCTAGAATTTCCCAAGTCACCTTCTCTTTCGGTACCACTGAAATCAATGTCTTCCACCAATGATAAGCTGAATCCCTCAACAATGATATAGCACATTTCAAGCATTCCTCAGATGTACACGACAATTCATCAAATACTCGAATAGAATTCTCGAGCCAAAACTCTGCTTTCTCGGTATCATCATCAATATTTGCCCTGAATTCTTCAGCCCCTTGCTTGCAGATTCTGTCAACTGGAGTCCTATGAAATTTCATCATATCCACACCTTGAGGCATCGGGGGTGCAGGTCGAGGAATCGGGGGAGGTGGGGGAGGTCGTACATTTGGGTTTGTACGAACGAACTTAGTGTACCATGTACTCATCATTTGGAGAAAGGCTTCTCGAGCCCCTTCTCCTCCTCCTTGGCCAACAGTAGGAGGTGGATTTTCAGTCGGCACCGCCCCTTCAGTCGGAGCTGGTGCATTACTCTCTACATCATCAGCCACAGCTTGATCGGGATCCATTTACAATTTAAAAAAAATCATTTAAAAGGTCATAAGTCGTCACACTATCAAAATATATATATGGCATGTATAGCAAAATCCGTACATACAACACGTTAGTCCGAGAACCGACTAAACTTGCTCTGATACCACCAAATGTAATGCCCCGTACCTGAGACCGTTGCCGGAGTCGAACACGAGGTGTTAACAGACTTAATTCATTGCTTAAACAGCTCAAACAATTTAATTTTAAAATTTTCAGTCAAGCTAGCAATCTGCGTTACAGTCACTTAAAAATTCATATCTCGAGTTCCGAAACTCAAACCTATTCCGTAAATTTTTCCTAAAACTAGACTCATATATCTATTTACTAAATTTTTTTCTAGAATTTTTGGCTAAGCCAATTAGTACATTTTATTAGTTAAAGTCTCCCCTGTTTCAGGGTTTGACTGCTCTGAACTCTGTGTATTACGAATCAGATATCTCTTTGTATAGAATTTCAATGACTATGAAGTTTGTTTCTTTTAAAACTAGACTCAATAATAAATTTGTACATATAAAGTATGACTAATAATTATTTTTATAAAATTTATGGTGAATTTCCAAATTCAGAACAGGGGATTCAGAGATTGCTCTGACCCTATTCCACCAAAACTTAAATCTCTCATAAAATATAACTCATTTACCTGTTTTGTTTATTACATATGAAAATAGACTCATTAAGCTTAAATTTCATAACTTAATCATCATTTAATTCCATTTCTACTATTTTTAGTGATTTTTCAAATTTACGTCACTCTCTAACATCGATTCTGCTTTATGGCAAATTTCACTTTACTAAGGATTTTCATGGACTAAATATCATTTTAAACATACATAACATCAAATATGACTTAGATTGGCCATTCCAATGGCTAATCATTTACAAACCCTTTTCTTGCCAAACCATAGCCATATCATAAGATCAATTACACAAAGTGAGTATTTTGCCATACATGCCACATTCAAAATATATAAGCCATTTTACCGATTTAAGCCTTCAGATAGTGTGAACGAGTCTTCGACCTATCCCGATTCTCAGGCCGGCTTGTCAAAACTACAATGAAAGAAAAGGAGGGAGTAAGCATAAATGCTTAGTAAGTTCACATGCAAATAGCAAGTAACATAATCACAAAATTCCACATAAAACATCATTTACATTTAATATATTTCTACGATTTCATCTTACCAAGTTTTCAACCCGAGGGTTTAGGCACATACCTGTCAAATTTTCTCATTTACCACACTTACCAACATGTCACCTTCGTTTTAGGCGTTCTCCTTATTTTCTTAAGATCCACCCATTGAACACATCGGAATATAATTCGAATACACGGAAAGTTTGTACATAAGTGCCACATATGTAGCCAAGCTACTATGTAACCCGCCCATAAGCGAACTCAGACTCAACTCAACGAGTTCGGGCGTTCGCATCCATAAGTGAACTCGGCTCAACTCAACGAGTTCGGATGCCCAACCATCCTAGTGACATGTCACTTGTATTCTAATCTATTCCCATGGTTCAAACGGACTTTTTCCTCGATTACACATCTTTGTCGTCGTCCACGGAACATCGAAACCGATACTCGGTAGCAATTTATAATTTACATATTATTCAATAATAACCATAAAGCATAATATTTCATGATATTTATCATCATATCACATAAATAACATTAAATTACTTAAAATGACAATTATGTTACTACATTTACACATGAACTTACCTCGGTATAAAATTATTAGCAATCAAGCCTATTCCTCGTAAACTTTGTTTTTCCCTCGATCACGACTTGAATCTCGTTTCTCTTGATTTATAATGCCAAATTAATCTTATTTAATACATACATTCATCAAAACAGAATTTAATACAAACTTTGGCAAAATTATATTTTTGCCCCTAAACTTTTGCAAAATTACACTTTTGCCCCTAGGCTCGGGAATTAAACTTCATCCCATTTTCTTATGTTTTATGACATGCTGATCATTTTTCCCTTCTATGGAAACATCAAATTCTCATTCTAACATGTACTTATAACTATTAGGTATTTTTGCCGATTAAGCCCTTTTTCTCGTTTTCACTTAAAACCGAGTAGTAGAAGTTGTCTGACATAATTTAAAACCTCATATTCTATCATAAAACACCAAAGTACACAAATTTCACTAATGGGTATTTTTCCAAATATGAACCATAGGTTAAATTATTGCTAGCATAAGCTAAATCGAGCTACCGGGATTCCAAAAACGTAAAGAACATTAAAAACGGGGCTTGGAATCACTTACTATGGAGCTTGGAAGCTTGAAACAAACCCTAGCTATGGAGAACCCTTTAATTTTCGTCCTAATGAAGAAGATGAACATATTTTGCCATATTTTTCCTTTTTTTACTCTTTTAATTACCAAATGACCAAAATACCCTTAATACCTTTCTTTGAAAATTTTCATGTACAAGCCCATTTTTGTCCAAAATTTTGGAAATTGGTCAAATTTTTATTTAAGACCTTCTCATTAATATTCCAAAGTAATTTCATACTAAAAACTTCTGGAATGCAAGTTTTGCAAGTTATTCGATTTAGTCCCTAATTTCAACTTAAGCACTTTATGCACAGAATTTCGTCACGAAATTTTCACACAATCATGCAATCATATCATAAACATCAAAATAATTATAAAATAATTATTTCTATCTCGAATTTGTGGTCACGAAACCACTATTCCGATTAGGCCCTAATTCGGGATATTACATCTAGTCATCGTCAATTCATATGAATGATCATTTCAAGTATGCACTCCCGCGAACCTCACATCTTACGGCGGGATTACAGGTCCAGGCTAAATCCCCCGGAATATAAACTCATAAGGTGATGTCGGGATTACCATTCTAAGCTAAATCCCTTACACGACAAACACCAATAACGAGCTTGGATCTGAATTACCAGTCCAAGCTAAATTCAGACCCTTATCGGATTACCCGTCCGAGCTAAATCCATAATGCACACATATTCTTCGGGAGGCTCGATCATTCAAGGAACACCCGTCCGGGCTAGATCCTTTTCACACTTGAGATCATTGGATTACCCGTCCGAGCTAAATCCTTTCTGCAACACATGCAGGATCTCAATTCACATGTCAATCATAGTTTATCCACCGAATTCCCTTTTTAACCTCAACCGAGACATTATCCAACAAATTATTATCAAAGATACGTTCCATGCATTTTCATGCCATCAATAATGCAATCATCATGCATTCATAATCATACAATTATGCATGTTATGAGTTTACTTTAAGTTATCCGAACTTACCTGGTACTCGTTACGGTGATGTGTTTCGGTTATTCCGAAACCTTTCGCTTTCCTCGATCGTCCTCTGGAATTTGCTCCTCGAGGTTTAAAATAATAAAATTAAATCATTAACACTCTAAATTATACTTTTTTAGCCTAAATTTCACCCCAAGTCCAAAAGACCATTTTGCCGCTAACCTTTCATATTTTTACGATTTAGTCCCTAGGCTCATATAATGAAATGCATGCAATTTCCACCTTATCCAAGCCTAGCCGAACACTTTTCCCTCTTATGGTAGCTCACATTTTCCATTATTTTCACATTTCTACCACATATTTATCAACTTTTGCAAAAAGGTCCCTTTAGGGGTTTTTCATGAAAATCACCTAAGAAAAGATGTTTAACACATCTCCAACTTTCATATCCCTCCATAAATCATCAAAATACATGCAACTTATGCATGGGAAAATTTTTAAACATGAACCCTAGCATGAAATATGGGTAGAAATGGAGAGAGTAAGCTACCAGGATTTCAAAAATACAAAGAACATTAAAAACGGGGCTTGGAAGCACTTACTATTGAGCTTCAAAAGCTTGGAAACCCTAGCTATAGAGAACTCTAGAGTTTCAGCAGCAACAAGATGGAAATGAGCTAAATTTGGCTTATTTTTTCCATTTTATTTCATTTAAATGTCAAATGACCAAAATACCCTTAAGCCCTTTCTTTAAAATTTCATCCATGCAAGCCCATTTTTGTCAAAAAACTTAGAAATTGGAAAAATTGCTCTCTAAGACATTCTAATTTATAATCTAAAGCAATTTCATACAAATTGCTCCTAGAATCCAAGTTTTGCAATTTATTCAATTTAGTCCCTAATTTCCAATTGGACACTTTACTCAAAGAATTTCTTCATGAAATCTTAACACATGCATATTCTCATATTCTAGACCTTATAATAATCATAAAATAAATATTTTGATATCGGATTTGTGGTCCCAAAACCACTATTCTAACTAGGCCCTATTTCGGGATGTTACATTTCTCCCCCCTTAGGGACTTTCGTCATCGAAAGTCTTACCAGTAAACAGGTTCGGATATTAGTTTCTCATGCTTTCTTCTGGTTTCCATGTAGCCTCTTCTACACCATGTCGATGCCATAGAACTTTTACTAAAGCCACATCTTTATTTCTCAACTATTTAACCTCTCGGGCCAAAATCTTGACCAGTTCCTCTCCATAGGTCAAGTCTGGTCTAATCTCAATCTCTGCTGGTGAAACCACATGAGAGGGGTCATATCGATATCACCTTAACATGGATACATGAAACACGCCATGAATCATTTCCAATTTGGGTGACAATGCCAAACGATAGGCTACTGGTCCAACTCTTTTAGTGATCTCATACGGTCCGATTAATCGCGGACTCAATTTGCCTTTCCGAACAAATCTTAACACCTTTTTTCCATGGAGATACTTTCAAGAATACTCTATCTCCAACTTGAAATTCAATTTCTTTTCTTTTCAGATCAGCATATGACTTTTGCCTATCCGATGCTGCTTTTAAACAGTCTCGTATTACTTTAACTTTTTCTTCAGTTTCCTTAATCAGATCAACCCCATGAATTTGACTTTCCTTGAGTTCTGTCCAGTACAATGGAGTTCGGCACTTTCTACCATACAAGGATTCGTGAGGCGCCATCTTCAAACTTGTTTGAAAACTATTGTTGTAGACAAATTCTACCAATGGCAAATATTTTTCCCAGCTACCCTGAAATTCGAGAATGCAACATCGCTACATATCCTCAAGAATCTGAATCATCCGTTCAGACTGACCATCGATCTGTGGGTGAAAAGTCGTACTAAAACTCAATTTTGTACCCAAGGCTCCTTGTAACTTCTTCCAAAATCTCGAAGTGAACCTCGGGTCTCTGTCCGAAATGATCGAAAGTGGTACCCCGTGTAATCTCACAATCTCATATATGTATAAGTCGGCCAATCTGTCAAGAAAGTAATCTGTTCTTATCGGAATAAAATGAGCCGACCTTTTCAGTTTATCCACCACAACCCATATAGCATCTTTCTTTTTCGGAGTCATTGGTAATCCTGTCACAAAATCCATATTAACTTTGTCCCACTTCCATTCTTGGACCATTACAGGCTGTAATAAACCTGAAGGTACTTGATGTTCAGCTTTAACTTGCTGACATATCAGGCACCTCGATACAAATTCAGAAATGTCTCTTTTCATGCCGTTCCACCAGTACATTTTCTTCAAATCGTTGTACATCTTGGTACTCCCCGGATGAATAGACAAACGACTGTTATGCGCTTCTTGCAAGATTTTCTGGATAAGTTCATCATCTTTAGGTAGACAAACTTTATCTCTGAACATCAAACATCTATCAGGACCGATTCGATAAATTGATTCAATGCCCGACTCATATTGAGTCCTTTTTGCTTGTAGGTCTCTATCATTAATTTGAGCATCATATATTTCCTAAAGAAATGTCGGTCTAGCCTCTAGCTCTCCTAAGATCGAACCATCGTCAAGCAAAGCTAACCGAGCATCAATGGCTCTCAGTGCAAACAAGCATTTTTTGCTTAACACGTCGGCGACGACATTCGCCTTTCCCGGGTGATAGTCAATGATTAGATCATAATCTTTAATTAGTTCTAACCATCTTCACTATCTCAGATTCAATTCTTTTTTAGTCATCAAATACTTCAAACTCTTGTGGTCTGTGAATATACGACAAGTCTCACCATATAAATAATGCCTCCAGATTTTCAAGGCAAAGATAATGACGGCGAGCACTAAGTCATGTGTCGGATAGTTCTTCTCATGTGGCTTCAACTGTCGTGAAGCGTAGGCTATCACCTTGCCATCTTGCATAAGTACATAACCCAATCCGTTCATGGATGCATCACTGTAGACCACAAACTCCTTTCCCGGCTCAGGTAATACTAAAACAGGAGCTTTAGTCAGCAATGTCTTTAACTTCTCGAAACTCTGCTGACACTTTTCTGTCCATTCAAACTTAACATCTTTCTGTAGCAACCTCGCCATTGGAATTGCTATCATAGAGAATCCTTTCAAAAATTTTCGGTAGTAACTGGCTAAGCCTAAAAAGCTTCTAACCTCGGTTACATTTTTAGGTGGTTTCCATTCAACAATAGCAGAGACTTTACTTGGATCAACTTGGATGCCTTCACCCGAAATAATATGACCCAAAAATCCAACTTTCTAGAGTCAAAATTAACTCTTGCTAAACTTAGCAAACAGTTGTTTTTCCTGTAAGGTCTATAACACAGTTCTTAGGTGCTTTGCATGCTCTGCCTCATCTTTAGAACAAATCAAGATGTCGTCAATGAATACAATGACAAACTTATCCAAGTAGGGCCAAAAGATCCTATTCATTAGGTCCATGAATACGGCCGGTGCGTTCGTCAATCCAAATGGCATAACAAGAAATTCATAGTGGTCGTATCTGGTTCTAAAAGCTGTCTTTCGCACATCCGATTCCTTAACACGTAACTGATAGTAGTCAGACCTCAAGTCTATCTTAGAAAACACAGTGGCTCCTCTCAACTGATCGAATAGATCATCGATCCTTGGCAAAGGATACTTATTCTTGATAGTTACCTTGTTCAGTTGTCGGTAATCTATACATAGTCTCATTGAACCATCTTTCTTCTTTACAAATAATACGGGGACAGCTCAAGGTGAAAAGCTTGGCCTTGCAAAGCCTTTATCTGTCAGCTCTTGCAACTGTGCTTTTAATTCTCTCAGTTTGGTTGGCGCTATTCTGTACGGAGCAACAGAGATGGGAGATGTTCCTGGCACCAATTCAATACCAAACTCAATTTCTCTCTTAGTAGGTAATCCGGGTAATTCCTCCGGAAATACGTTCGGATATTTACATACTATTGGTACAGACTCAATCTTCAACTCTGTTTCCCTCGTGTTCAACATAAAAGCAAGGTGGGCTTCGTACCCTTTTCTCATATATTTCTGAGCAACCATTGTCGTGATTACAGCTGGCGACATGCCCAAATCTCTTGAATCAACCCGTAGAATCTTACCGTCTGGGCATTTCAATTTAATATACTTGCTACCATAATTTACAATTACATCATGCAAAGCTAACCAATCCATACCAAGAATTACATCAAACTCGTCAAAAGGTAACAACAGAAGGTTAGCTGGAAAACATTGACCGTAAATCATCAAAGGACAATTCTTACAGACTTTATCGACCAGAACTGATTTGCCTAGTGGGTTCGACACTTTAACAACAAATTCTGTAGGTTCAACGGGTATGTTCATACTAGACACCAATCTCATACAAATGTATGAATATGTCGATCCGGGTCAATTAAGGCAATAACACATGTATTGAAAAGAGAAAAAGTACCCGTAATAACGTCAGGAGCAGAGGCTTCCTCTCGAGCGCGTATTGCATACATTCTTGCCAGGGCTTGAGCCTCTGATTTTGCAGTGTCCTTGACCACAACTCGATTGCCACTAGCACTTCCAGGGTATCTCGGGGGTTTACCTCGTGCCATGGGAGCACTCGACTTCGGAGTTACTTCCACTTCTTTTTTAATTCACTCTGGACAGTCCCTGAGAAAGTGGTCAAGAGAACCCCACTCTTTATTCGACACTCTCCGAAGTGAAATTTGTTGCAACTCTTACACTTCGGCTTTTGGTCGTCTACACTCCCCACACTAGTAACCATCGGGGAGGAAGACTTCTAATCTTGTCGTTTAGAGCTTCTCGTTCTACCCAAATATCCAACAGATGAAGTGGAGCGTTCATGTTGGCTCCTTGATTTCTTTGTAGAAAATGAGAGCGTCCTACCACCGGATCTCTTACTCGTAATTTGAGACTCTCTCTTTGCTTGCTTTCTTTCATTATTGAATTCCTCGGCCTTCTTGGCCCGATCAGCTAATGCAGCGAACTCCCGTATTTCAAAGATCCCGATCAACAATTTGATTTCCTCATTCAAACCTCCCTCGAAGCGTTTACACATTTTCGACTCGGTTTGAACCCACTCAGTTGCATACTGACTTAGCCTTACAAACTCCCTTCCGTATTCTGCCACAATCTTATTCCCTTGTTTGAGTTCCAAGAACTCCTTTCGCTTCGAGTCTAAGAACCTTTGACTGATATACTTCTTCTTAAACTCTGCTTGGAAGAATTCTCAAGTGATATTTTCCTTTGGCACCACCAAAGATACACGGTACACTTTAAAAGAGACACGGCACACTTTAAACACTCCTCAGGTGTGCATGATAATTTATCTAATACCCTTGTGGTATTCTCGAGCCAGAACTCAGCTTTCTCAGCATCATTCTCAATTTTAGCTTTAAATTCTTAAGCCTCATACTTTCTAAGCTTATCTACGAGGGCCTTACCAATTCTTACCGGTGCCATACCTCGTGGCAAATCCTCATCAGGTTGGTTAAGGGGCGGGGGAGGTCATGGTATGTTAGGGAAATTTCTCAGATAATCCCCAAACCATTCATCCATCATGTTAAAGAAGGCGGCTCCGGCCTCTTCCCGGCCATCAGATATAAGCCTTTTACTACTACTTGATACAACTTCCATACACAGACATAAGCCTTCTACTACTACTAGATACAGCTCGTTGTATGGAAGCTAGAGCATGGTTCTCGGCTCCCTCGGACTCATCTTGTGCATGATTGGAAGACATTTACTATATTCAGAAACAATTTAAACAGTTAGGAGATATCACACTATCAACGTTCATACAATGGCATGTATAGCAAACCTTAATGTTCTTTACGGTAGTCCTAAAATCGACTAAATTGTAGCTTTGATACCACTAAATTTAACACCCCTCACCCATATCCGACGCCGGGATAGGGTTCGAAGTATTACCGGTATTTCATCTTTACAAACTTACTAAATTGGGTCACCGAACTTCGCCCAAATTTAAAACCTTTCAAACATATACACTTTGTCCCTTACACAAGCCTTCGAGGCCTAACACATGCCTAAGGGCAGTACGGGACAAAACAGAAAACATTCGATGAACTTTGGATACCTTAGAAAATTTTCCCTTACTTTAAAGTGTGACACGCCCGTGTGATGGGGTCGTGTGGTCACACACGCCTAAGTGGCTTGAGACACGTCCGTGCCCTCCGCCCGTGTGCAATACTGACTTCCAACCTCATCATTCTGTTAAAAACACACGGCCATGGCACACGCCCGTGTGCTTAACCCGTGTTCTATACTGACTTAAAAATTTAGGTGTAGGGGACGCACGGCCATACCACACACCCATGGGGGTGAGCCGTGTGTCACACACGGCCTAGACACACGCCCGTGTGTCTACCCATGTGGACCTGATTAGGCTATTTTCCAAGCCTTCGATCACCCTCTATCAACCAAATACTCTTATGAGTTACTTTAGCGCATGTTAAGGCCAAATTATACATTTATAAATATGAAACTTTGATTAACCTCATTGCATGTAAACCTCATGTCATTGGTTCCATACATGCTAAGTTAATTCTCATCTTGCATTTAAGGATTTCTATGTCTACTCGACATATTTAAGATTGGCTCGTTTTTATAACTCATTTCCAATTGAAGACCAATCCGTCGTGTATGAACATAAACATGCATAGATTTGTAGGTTAGAGCCTACTTCAAAATAAGCCAATTTCCATGGCCATATACAAAAGGATAGGTATAATATTACATGCCTTCATTTTTTTGCAAATCGAATGACACATATAATAAAATATTCAAAGCTCTATACATGCCATTGAACAAAACATAAGTATCTATATACCAAAGCTGAAATAGTTGATAGTGTGTAGACTCTCCAACCGTCTTCCAATCTTTACGAGTCCTCGAGCTCTGTAAGACAGGGGAAAAAGAGGGGTAAGCATTTACATGCTTAGTAAGCTCGAATAACTGGGAAGGAAACTTACTGATTATTTAGCATACATCCTTATTAGATAATAAAACCAACGGATATGAAAATGATTTCCCTATCACTTGCACTCAATCAATGAGTTAGTCACATAACAAAACACCATGTAATTTATCTTAAATGAGCTCATTATTCAACAGGTCATTTGCACATATACCTCGTGTTAGTCTCGTTGAGTTTTTAGGAAATATCGATGGATTATCCAGTCACCGTCAATTCATACAAATGATCATTTCAAGTATGCACTCCCGCGAACCTCACACCTTACGGCGGGATTACCAGTCCAGGCTAAATCCTCCGCAATATAAACTCATAAGGTGATGTTAGGATTACCAGTTCAGGCTAAATCCCTTACACGACAAACATCAATAATGAGCTCGGATTTGAATTACCAGTCCAGGCTAAATTCAGACCCTAATCATATTACTCGTTCGGGCTAAATCCACAATGCACACATATTCTTCGGGAGGTTCGATCATTCAAGGAACACCCGTCCGGGCTAGATCCTTTTCATACTTGAGATCATCGGATTACCCGTCCGGGCTAAATCCTTTCTGCAACACATGCAGGATCTCAATTCACATGTCAATCATGGTTTATCCACCAAATTCCCTTTTTAACCTCAACCGAGACATTATCCAACAAATTATTATCAAAGATACGTTCCATGCATTTTCATGTCATCGACAATTCAATCATCATGCTTTCATAATCGTACAATTATGCATGTTATGAGTTTACTTTAAGTTATCCGAACTTACCTAGTACTTGTTACGGTGATGTGTTTCGATTATTCAGAAACCTTTCGCTTTCCTCAATCGACCACCGGAATTTGTTCCTCGGGGTCTAAAATAATAAAATCAAATCATTAACACTCTACATTATACTTTTTGAGCCTAAATTTCACCCCCAAGTCCAAAAGACCATTTTGCCGCTAACCTTTCATATTTTTACGATTTAGTCCCTAGGCTCGTATAATGAAATGCATGCAATTTCTACCTTATTCAAGCCTATCCGAACACTTTTCCCTCTTATGGCAGCTCACATTTTCCATTATGTTAACATTTTTACCACATATTTATCAACTTTTGCCAAAAGGTCCCTTTAGGGGTTTTTCATGAAAATCACCTAAGAAAAGATGTTTAACACATCTCCAACTTTCATATCCCTCCATAAATCATCAAAATACATGCAAATTATGCATGGGAAAATTTTTAAACATGAAATCTAGCATGAAATATGGGTAGAAATGGAGAGAGTAAGCTACCGGGATTTCAAAAATACAAAGAACATTAAAAACAAGGCTTGAAAGCACTTACTATTAAGCTTGAAAAGCTTGGAAACCCTAGCTATGGAGAACCCTAGAATTTCGGCAGCAACAAGATGAAAATGAACTGATTTTGGCTTATTTTTCCCATTTTATTTCATTTAAATGCCAAATGACCAAAATTTCCTTAAGCCATTTCTATAAAATTTCATTCACGCAAGCTCATTTTTGTCCAAAAACTTAGAAATTGAAAAAATTGATCTCTAAGACCTTCTAATTTATAATATAAAATAATTTCATACAAATTTCTTCTAGAATCCAAGTTTTTCAATTTATTCAATTTAGTCCCTAATTTCCAATTGGACACTTTACTCAAAGAATTTCTTCATGAAATCTTAACACATGCATATTCTCATATTCTAGACCTCATAATAATAATAAAATAAATATTTTTATGTTGGATTTGTGGTCCTGAAACCACTATTTCGACTAGGCCCTATTTCGGGATGTTACATGCACTCTTTACGATTTAGTCCTTTTGACTAAATTGAGTGCCCAGACGTCGAAATTTTCACGAAATCATTACGTGAAATTTTATAGCATAAAAAAAATGAAAATAAATTTTGGCCCCGAAACCACTGTTCCGACTAGACCCAAAATCGGGCTGTTACACTTCAAGCTTCAAAGACTCGTTAAAAATTAAGTTAATTTAAGGCTTTTTAAAAGTTTATTTTGCCCAGAAATTTAAAAATAATTCTAAGGACTTATAAACAATTTTTGCAAATCTAAGTAGGAAATTTTTAATATACTTTTTGTTATATCAAAATACTTGAAAAACTAGAGCTAACAACATAAATATGATATGTATTACAAGATCTTATGTCTCAAGTGACATGGAGGCTTAAGTTATTGATACATGACATACTTAATTGTGATGGAACACGGTAATTGTGTTATTTACCTCCATATTTTTGTTATTTTCAAAATGGAATATAATTTTAAAATAATATTACCTTATTTTTTTTTGGTGAAATAAAAACTAAAGGGACTCAACTTTGTCCTACAATATCAAAAGCACCATTTGTTTTATCTCTATCAATGAGTTCTAATAAATCCGCAGGGGCCGTTGTCAACACGTTGATTCTTGCCGTACCAGCAAGAGCCAATTTGGCAATCCTATCAACAACACAATTAGCTTCCCTTGGGATGTGTCTAACCACCCAATATTTTTTATTCTATAGTTACTTTTGTATTCGCCTCACCAGAGCGGAAAAAAAAATAGTTGGAGTGTTCGTTGTTATTGCTTGGACTACCTTGAGATTATCTGTATGTATCAAAATTTTCTCCACACCCTATTCTATAAGAAAGGTAAGGGCATCCAAAATATCCCAAAGTTGAGCATCAAAGATAAAGCACCTATATTAATGGATTAAAATTTAATTTTATAGGACTATTAAATATTTGAAAATTTTCAAATAATATTATCTTAAATTTATTATTAATTAAAATTATGTAGGTGAAGATATCAATAACAAAAATGTTATTTATGTATAAAATTAAAACCAAATTTTAAATAATAATTAAAACCAAATATTAATTGACGCATATCATCATCATTATATGACTATTTTCTTAAATTAACTGCTGTATACAAATTATTTATTTTAATCACAAGCATTATATTCATTTTTTTTATCAAATTGAACTAATAATTTTGAAAAAAAAAATATTCTTTCATTCAATGAGAATAAACGATCTTATGCCAAATGAACGTAACTCAATAAAATAAAGATTTATAACTTTTACGAATGGGTAAATTCCTTTTTAAACCAATCCATCTTTCGTTAAATTATTTTAAAGTGCTCAATATTCCTAAATTAAGTACTTATTCTTTCCAGACTTTTAAAAATTAAAAAATTCCTTTATTAAAATTACAAAATTAGACTCTATTATTTTTTATTTGTTCTAAAAAATTACATTTCAATAAAAAATAAAATAAATTATTTAAGCAATTATACATTTTATTTTGTAGAAAATAATTATCAAAAAAATTATTATTGTTATATTTCGAAGTCTGATTTTATAAATAAATACAATAAGAGAAAATATATATATTCCAATTTTTAAAAAAAAAATAATATCAAGATAAACCCGAATAAGAAAAAATTCAGTAGTAAATATATTATAATTTATTTATACTGAATTTAATTAAAATTATATAGTATTTATTATTAATTATTTGTACTTGGTGAAGGACCTAATGATAACAATAAGTATATGTTTAATGTTGGAGAGAATAATTTAATAAATATGGAAGGTTAGAGTAATTAGATAAAATTGCATTAGATATTTATTTTCTTGTTAATTTTATTGATAATTGAATTGTTAAATATTTTATTAGACTAATGTATTATTTAAAATGATTTGATTTTAATTGTTACTTATTTAAAGAATTTTATTATTATTAATAATTTTATAATAATTAATATTTTTTAAAATTTAAAATTATATAATTATATAATTACATTTTACATACTTTATAATATAATTACTATATTAATATTTTTGCTACATCCAAGGATTAACAGGCCTGATAGATCAAGTTTTACTTTGGGCTTATAATGAGCGGTAAGTAAATCTGAACCCACAAAATATCCATGTTCGTGAATCTGGGTTGACTCGGACCAACTTATAGACTTCCCTAATAACACCAGATTATTTTCCTTTATATTTAAACCTCCCCGAAAACCCTAACCCTCGAAACCTTAAGTCAGCAAGAGAGCAGCAGCAGTCGCGGCGGCGGCAGTTCTCCCCAGGGTCTGTTTTCTAAACAACCATCAAACAGAAATGAAGGTTTTTCCCCTCTTTCCGCTTCTTTTTATTAAGGAAAAAGAAGATATTTCTGTCCCTTTTGGGTTTTTGTTGATTCTCTTCATTTGTTTGTTTCAGTTCAATATTGCAAATCCGACTACTGGCTGCCAGAAGAAGCTGGAAATTGACGATGACCAGAAACTGTAATTTTCTATTCTCTTTTTTTTTTTTTTTTTTTGGTTTTAAATTGTTTGGTTTAATTTTATTTTGTTGCTCTAAATTTCAATATTAGTCTTATATCTTGACCGGCGAAAACACCCAGTTGAGACATGCTTCTTTCTGTATTTGAGTGAGATTGAATTTTTAGAGTATTTAGAGATGCGCAAAATATGGGTGGAAGAAGCAAATTCAAAGGTAGAAAATAGGTTAATGAAATTTATATGAATTTTTTGCTAATAATAGAATTTGTAAAGCAAAGTGGAAGGCAAAAGTTGTTTATACTTCCCAAAAAATGAGCTAGCATAATACATTTTGTAAATATTTTCTCTTGCCATATATTTTTTAAGTTAGGTTTCCTTTTGGGACTAGTTCTTGTCAAGCTACCACAATGCAAAGGAAATTCAACTGTGTTGTACCCTTTAACCATAGTTTTAACAGTATGCTTATTACATTTAGTGTCTTGGGGCGAGGTACTGCGAGCGTATTTGTTCCTGAGGAAGAAAAATTTCTGACCTTGGAACTTTGATATTGCAGCCGAGCCTTCTTTGACAAGAGGATCTCCCAAGAAGTCAGTGGTGATGCCCTTGGTGAGGTATGTTTCCAAGTTACTTTTAGTTTCTCTTTATCAAATTTATGCTTTTGAATCTGGCCATCTTAACTGCAGTTTGCTTTTATCTCATATCATTTAACAGGAGTTTAAGGGCTATGTGTTCAAGATAATGGGAGGCTGTGACAAGCAAGGTTTTCCAATGAAGCAAGGAGTTCTGACTCCAGGCCGTGTTCGTCTTTTGCTTCACAGAGGTCTGTAGACTGCAAATTAGTTGCATTTGTTTGTTCGTATAGAAATGTTTTTTATTTGTTGACCAATTGTTTTTCTTTGAATAGGTACTCCCTGCTTCCGTGGGTATGGTAGGAGAAATGGAGAGCGAAGGAGGAAGTCAGTTCGCGGATGCATTGTTAGTCAAGATCTTTCAGTTCTGAACTTGGTTATTGTTAAGAAGGGTGAAAATGATCTTCCTGGATTGACCGATACTGAGAAGCCAAGAATGAGGGGTCCAAAGAGAGCTTCAAAAATCCGGAAGTTATTCAACCTCTCTAAGGAAGATGATGTTCGGAAATATGTTAATACATATCGCCGAACCTTTACAACCAAATCTGGTGAGTACTAAATATTTGTTTGTGCTTCATTGAGTTTCCTGGGGAATGAGTTTTGGTCAATGATTTACTTTTCATTAATAAGTTAATGATAGTAGTTGCTCCCCTGGTTGAGAATAAAGAACACTTTTTTGGAATGCAGGTAAAAAAGTAAGCAAGGCTCCCAAAATTCAGAGGTTGGTGACTCCATTGACCTTGCAGAGGAAGCGTGGCAGAATTGCAGAGAAGAAGAAGAGAGTTGCAAAGGCTAAGGCTGATGCTGCGGAATACCAGAAGCTCCTTGCCCAGAGGTTGAAGGAACAGCGTGAGCGCAGGAGTGAGAGCTTGGCCAAGAAGAGATCTAGGCTCTCTGCTGCTTCTAAGCCATCCATTGCAGCTTAATTGTACCACATACAAGGATTGGTATTTTCTTCGGTTTTGAATCTTGATTCTAAAATCTCATTATAGGTTGAGGTGATTTTGACTTGACAATGCTAAAGTTTTCATGACATTATGTTGCGGATGCTTACCTATTCCTCTATTTATTTCATGAATTTTTTTATATTCAATATCTTAACATCCAAAGGCCTCAGTTGTTGAAACCGGACCTAACGGCCTGGTTCAAATGGGAACTGATCAGTTCTATGGTTCAACTATAGTAATTTAACTGGAAAATGAACAGGCCAGTAAAAAATCGACTGATAACGTATAGAACTTGGTCGAAAACTCAAGTGACCCAACTAGGTGATCGGTTTAGAGATTGCTTTCATCATCATTACACAGTATTTGCTCAATCATTTATGTTGCCAGAGGGAAATAACAATGAAAGGAAGAAAAAAGGTAAGTTGGTAATATAGATTTAAGGCTAAAACTGATGCTTTGAATTGTTTGAGTATTTTGACTAAAATTGGTAAGCAAAGGACACTACAAATCTAAAAAATGGAAAGTGAAATGTAATTCCATGGATATGTTTGGTTGAAAGTGTAATTATATTATAATTTGGTTGAAAGAGTGTAATTATATTATAATTTTCTATGTTAAGTATAAATTATAATTATATAGTTATATAATTTATATTTTAAGAAAATATTATTTATTTTAAAAATTATTAGCACTAAAAATAATTTTTAAACAAATATCAAAAATTAAAATCTAATCATTATATGTATTATATTAGTCTAAAAAAGTAGTTGATACTGTCAAACCATAGTTTAAGGTTTGCTCTCTGTAGCATGTTTTTTGTCTACTCTTGATAGCACATTTCTGTCTTTTTTGTTTCCTTTTTTTTGTCGTGTTTTGCTTTTAGTAGTTGGTTTGGTTGTGTTATTTTGCCTGGGTTTAGTCTAGTGTTCGAGTGGTGTGAGGTGATAGTCATGGAGAATGAGATGGTGGGTTTGAAATTAGATGATGGAGAAGAAGAGGTGATGTGACTACCCATTGATCCTAGCTCTCAGAGATTGGCATTTAAGTTCTGTTTAGTTGGTGTTTTCTTACGACAAGCGTAATCCATTTTTCGGTAATGATAAATATGATGGTGAATTTTTGGCATACTTTAAGGGGTGTTCAGATATTAGATTTGGGAGAAGGAGATATTTGTTCAAGTTTTATCGTGAAATGGACATCGAATGAGTGATAAAAGGGGCTCCGTGGACTTTCAATAATCACTTATTGATTATTGATAGGCATCGAAACCACCAAATAAAAATTCATACGATAAAATAACTCTAAATAGTAGTAAAAGAAAAGTAGGGTCAAGTCCATATTGATTGATTATTGTGATCAACTTTCATCCTTTTCTTGTAAACATAATTTCTGTCGTGGCAATAGTCTTCGAAACAGGCTTGCTGAAAAATAAATAAAATAAATTAAGAGAGTTGAAAATGTTTAGAAATTAAATAAGTGAGATAGAGAAATTAACAATTATGTATGTCGAAACCAATTTTTAAAAACGGGGAATTGACTTTTGAAAACGAAGATTCGGAGTCGCCACCAGTCCTTTTTGTGGTGTGATTGGGCCACCTTATAAGACATTTTGGTCTACGAATTTTGAGAAAATAGGCTCGAGTCGATTCACGTATGAGGAAGGATTAGCACCCCCAATACGCCCAAAATCGGTACTTCATTGATTAATTTATGTCTTAATGTCGAAAATTAAAGATTTGAAAATATTTTAAAGTACGGTCATCCTTTTTGAAACATTTGAGTAAATTAAACATGAGTTAAAGACCATCTCGCTTCAAGGTAAAACGTCACGTCCAGTACGGTAGGACATATCGTTTTTGACCCCTGATTATGAGCTTGTCTTTTATTTAAAAATTTGAGCACTTTATTTTTTTTTTAAAAAGGGTATTCAGATATTTAAATCAAACGTAAAGCCACAACCCAGTACGGCAGAGCATGATTTTTCAAATTTTTAAATACAGAACACTGCCTCCACTTTTCAAAACCTGGAGAAATTCAGTAAGAAGGATATTTGAATGTTTGAATCGAACAAAAATCGAAACCCAATACGGTAGGGTACAATTTTCTGAACTTCCAAATATCGAAAATTGTCATTGTTTAGGAGAAAATTTAAAGAATAAACCGATTAAAAAGGATATTCGAATACTTAAATCGAATAAAAAAACGAAACCCAGTACGGTAGGGCACATTTTTTAAAACGATTAAATATAGAAAATTGCCTTTATTAAAAACTATTTGGGAATAAAATGTTGAATAAAATACTTAAATCGAATAAAAAAGGACGAGCCCAATACGGTAGGGCACGTTTTTTTTAAAACGATTAAGTATAGAAAATTGTTTTTATGTTAAAACAAGTTGAGAATACATTATGGAATAAAAGAACTAAAACGATTAAAATTTGGGGGGAAAAAAACGATAAATAATGATGGATGATATAAAAATGACAATATGAGAATCATGCTAACCCTATATTAATAAAAAAATTTAAATAAAAAAAATGGAAACAACAATAGTCATAAATATGATAATATAATAAACATGACAATAATAGCAATATATCTATAGTATTACTAAATATAATAATAATAGGCAAAATTAAAATAATAACGATGCTAAGCTAACAATAATGATAAATAATAAATAATAATAAGTATAACAAACTATATTTAAAATAATCAACTTTTAATAAAATAGATAAAAAAATGAATATCATATAAAGATAATTTAAAAAAAAGTAACCCAAAATAATAATAATGTACAATAGTAGTAAAAAAATGATAAAAATAATATAATAATTTAACTAATTAATCGGCAACTTGAAAGAAGTTCCAAGCAAAATATCCAAATAAAATATCAAGCTTTAAAATAGAATGAACAATAGGGAAGACAGGAAATTTTTTAAAAACATTAAACACTACTATAGGGGTAACACCAAAACTTTTAAACAAATAATGGATATAAAACTTAAAAAAACATAAATAAGGAATATATTAAAACAGTATCATACGAATGAATTTTGAAATCAATGCCATAAAAAAAATAATTTACATGGAATTAGATATGTATTAACAATATAAAATAAATAAATAAATAAAATAATACAATAATACATAAATAAAATTCCAAAAAGATTAAGCAATATGCAGAGTGATACATATAATATTTAAGTAAACAATATGTGAAATAAATAAACATAATATAAATAATATATAAAAAAGGGTAATGATGATATACAAAAGTGATTTTTGAAAAAAATGCACATGAAAAAAACAAAAACCACGAAATCAACAAAACAATACAAAATTATATGTTAAATAACATGCTCTTATTTTAAAAGGGAAAAGAAACTTCATTGTAAGCATAACAAAACTAAAGGGATAATCTATAAATAAAACTAATCATTTAAATAAAATTGCGGGCCGAAATAAAATGCGCACAAATAGTCGGGGATCAAAATTGAGAATGACCCAAATCACCAAAAACACTGTTCATGTGTGGACCAATTCGAAACAGTGCACAAATCTTTGGGGAGAAATGAAAGAGACATAATGGGGACAGATTAAAGGTGATGCAAAGTAGGAAGGATCAAGGCATGAAATTTACCCATTTAAGGGAGCATGCACAGAACCAGCCTGTCCATGTGCAGGCAATTTTTCTTTTCCCCAAAAGCTATCAAAATTAAGCCACCCTTTTTTGGGAAAAGAAAAAAAAATTGAAAACCCAAATCCACCTTTTTAAAACCCATTTTTCTTTTAACAATCACCCTTTTGATTTTTTTTTTAAAAGAACTTAAGAATTTTTTTGAAATGTTCTCTCAACTCATGCACTCATTTTCTCCTCTTAATCAAACACCATCTCCGTCAAAGGTCCCATGTGCGATAACCACCGACGACATGAGCACAACTCCGGTAAGACTTCTCTCTTTTATACTTTGTCTTTGTTTTGGATCCGAAAAAAAGAAAAAGGAAAAAAAATGAGAAATAAATTACAAAAAAAAGCTCACCTTCAAAAAAATTCTTCTAGTTATTCTTTACTGATTTTGTGTTTCTTTTTGTATATCAAAAAACGTTTCCCCCCTTTACAATGAAAAAAAATGAAGGCTTTATAGCCAAAATACAAACAGTTTCTTCTTATCTCTTTGCTCAAGTCGCAGGTATAATGGACGTGGGGCGTAGGTCGTGCTTGGTGGTGGAGAACGTGGGTAGTAGAAGCATGGAGGCAATTGGAGGCTAGGGTCTTGGCTGAAAATGTTTTGGGGTTTGTGGGTTAGGGTTAAGTATTTGGGCTTCAAAATTGGGTCTATTTTTGGTCTTTGGGGTTTAATGGTAAATGGGTCCGGGCAAAAATTGGTACCCACAGCTGCCCCTATTTGCTCGTTGTTTGTGTAACGAGAACGAAGCAAAGACATTAAAGAGCCAATTTTGCCCGGTCTTGCTGATTCCTGACTCTTTGTTGTTCATCTTGCTCAAGTAGCCATATTCCATCCCACTGCATCTTCAGGGGTATAGGAATTAACATTTTCGATCTACTCCAATAAGTTTCAGAGAGAAGAGATTTGTATCTTCAATCTACTCTACTGACACATGAAGAAGATAATAACTGGTCACTTCAACCTGTTCCACTACTGCTTAGGGACAAAAGGTTTGTATCCTCAACTTGCTCTCTGCAACTTCAAAGAAACAAGGTTTGGTATTTTCGATCTGCTCCACTACTGGTTAGGGAGATAAGATCTGTTATCTTCAATATGCTCCGCTGCAGCTTCAGAGAGATAAGACTTGTAACTTCAACTCGCGCTCTCGCAACTTCAGAGATATAGGTTTGCTATCTTCGATCTGCTCCACTACTACTTAGGGAGATAAGATCTGTAATCTTCAGCTTGCTCCACTGCTGCTCAGGGAGATAAAGCTTGCCATTTTCGATCCGCTCCACTATTGCTTAGGGAAATAGGATCTGTATTTTCAGTCTATTACCCTATTGCTTAGGGGTTAAGACTCACCATCTTTGATCTGCTCCACTACTGCTTAGGGAGATAAGATCTGTAATTTCTGATCCACTCCACTATTGCTTAGGGAGATAGGATCTGCCGAAATTTAATCTGTTCCACTCCTGCCAGCGGGATGAGATCTACTAAAATTTGATCCGCTCCGCTCCTGCTCAGCGAAGATAAGATCTATCGAAATTTGATCTGTCCCCCTCCACTCAGCGAAGATCAGATTTGTAGTTTTCAATTTTGCCACACTGTCCACTAGGGAATCTGTCTGTAGAATTGATTTCCTAGGGTATGCTTATGTCAAATGATTAGGATGTGATGATCAATATAAATCAAATGCTCCTAACTAAATGTATTATGAATGACATTTGTATGAATGCAGAATGTAATGAGAATGATCCCTTTTTACATGTTTGGGCTGACATTACTCGTTATTCGTCGAGGTACCTCTGACAAACAAAATCCCGAGAGCTGTACTAACTTAGACCCTTCTTTTCAACATTTCCCGAACTTAGGCTTGGAGAGTTCTGAACAATAGTCTTGTTTCCGGTTCTTGTAACATTAGAAGCTTCCACAGTAATATACAAAACCTCCTTTGTGAGAGTATTATTAGTCTATTAATCGCCATTTCAATGCAAAAAATGCTCGAAAGAAAAAATAATAGGCTAACAGAAAAATTGTTTAGGAACATAGCTCAAAAACGTTAATCCAATATGGAAAATATCATAAGAAGAAAATTTATTGAGACCATATCTCAGGAAAAATAGAGTCAAAAATAAATACAACATGGGTAAGATATGAAACTAGGCGCCCTAGATATCACAGTCTGAGCTTCTCTGTACGAACACCTTGAGGCCTATTTTGAACTCAGCATGTGTCTAGGAGATCTAGGGTACTTTGTCGATGCCCCAAGATGTAGCATACCTCTTCTCTGACAATTCAGGCATAGCGAAAATACCATCTGCCCTTACCTTCGATCAAAATTTGAATTGCCCTTTTCGGGTTTTCAATTCAAAACCCCATTAGTCACAAGGTGCCCTTTGCGGGTTTTCACCTTGGCCTCTCCCCTTTCTTTTTTTTTTAAGCGAAGTACTTCTTAACTGAATCTGCATTGACTGGGTTAGGTAAGTTCCCGCCATCCATCTCAGCTAATATCAACACTCCTCCAGAAAAGGCCTTTTTTACCACATACGGTCCCTCCCAGTTTGGCATCCATTTCTCTCTAAAATCCTTTTGTATAGGAAGAATCTTTTTAAACACCAAGTCCCCCTCATGGAACACTCTAGGGCGAACCTTCTTATTGTAAGCTCGCATCATTCGCTTCTGATACACTTGTCCATGATGTATGGCTTTTAGCCTCTTTTTCTCGATCAAATTCAACTGATCATATCTGGATTAGACCTATTCTGCTTCATCCAATTTTAATTCCGACAACACTCGGAGGGAGGGGATTTCAACTTCAATAGGCAAAACTGCCTCCATTCCATAAACCAATAAAAAAGGTGTTGCCCCAGTAGAAGTTCTAACAGATGTACGATAAGCAAAAAGAGCAAATGGTAATTTTTCATGCCAATTCCGATAAGTCTCAATCATTTTCCTCACAATCTTCTTTATCTTTTTATTAGCCGCCTCAACTGCACCATTCATCTTCGGACGATATGGCGATGAGTTATGATGCTTAATTCTGAACTGACTGCAAACCCCTGCTATCATGCTATTATTCAAATTCAACGCGTTGTCTGATATGATCCTTTCTGGTATGCCATATCGACATATAATCTCCTTCTTTAAGAACCTGCTAACTGCTGACTTCGTGACATTGGCGTATGAAGCAGCCTCTACCCATTTGGTGAAATAATCAATGACCACAAAAATGAATCGATGACCGTTAGAGGCTTTTGGCGAGATTGGTCCAATGACATCCATGCCCCACATTGAAAAAGGCCATGGAGAAGTCATGACATGAAGCGGGGAAGGAGGCACATGGATTTTATCCCCATAAATTTGGCACTTATGGCACTTCTTGGCGTAACTGATGCAATCTCCCTCCATCGTAGACCAGTAGTACCCAAATCTCATGGTCTGCCTAGCCATTGTAAACCCATTGGCGTGCGTTCCACAAACACCTTCATGGACTTCTTCCAAGATTTTCTTCGCTTCCACAACGTCAACGCACCTTAACAGTATCTGATCCTTCCTCTTTTTATACAAGATCTCTCCATCTAAGATATAGTCATTAGCGAGCCTTCTCAACATTCTCTTGTCATTTTCAGTGGCTTGATCGGGGATTCACGATTCTTCACATATCGCAGAATGTCATGATACCAAGGATGGTTATCTCTCTCCTCTTCTTCGTCTATATTGTAGCAATGAGCTGGAGCATCACAAATACTCATCTGAATTGGCTTCATATCATCTTGTTTATTTATTCTGATCATAGAAGCTAATGTAGCCAGGGCATCGGCCATCTGATTCTCATCACGTGGGAAATAAAAGAAAGTGACATCATCAAACTGCTCAATTAATTCCAAAACTAACTTTCGATAACTGATCAATTTGGGATCTCTCGTCTCCCATTCCCCTTTGAGCTGATAGATCACCAATGCAGAGTCTCCATATACCTCTAGCACCTTGATTTTACGATCTATGGCCGCACGAATTCCCATGATACATGCCTCATACTCTGCCATATTATTTGTGCAGTCAAAATCCAACTTGCAAGTAAACGGATAATGATCTCCATTTGGGGATATCAGAACTGCCCCAATTCCATTACCAACGGCATTTGATGCTCCATCATAATTCAGTTTCCAAGAAGAATTTTTGGATGTGTTTTCCTCGGTAATTGCCACATACATTAAATCTTCATTGGGAAAATCAAGGTTCAGAGGCTCATAATCTTTTAGGGCTCTATTGGCCAAAAAATCTGCTATGGCACTTCCTTTAATGGCTTTCTGGTTCACGTAGACTATGTCAAACTCAAAAAGCAGAATTTGCCATCGGGCCATCCTTCCACTCAACGCAGTTGATTCCATCATGTACCTTAAAGGATCTGGCTTCGAAATTAATCACGTCGTATGGTACAACATGTACTGCCTTAATCTCCAAGTGGTCCAAACCAAAGTGCAACATAATTTTTCAATTGACGAGTATCTCATTTCACACTCAGTGAATTTTTTACTGAGGTAATATATCACCTTTTTCTTCCTTCCGGTCTCATCATGTTGGCCAAGCACACATCCCATTGAACTGTCAAATACCGTTAAATATAATATCAGTGGCCTATTAGGACTAGGCGGCGTCAGCACTGGAGGGTTGGACAAATAATGTTTAACTTTGTCGAAAGCTCTTTGGCACTCATCATCCCATACACCTGGATTGTGTTTCTTAAGGAGACGAAATATGGGGTCACATTTTTCTGTTAGTTGTGAAATGAACCGGGCAATATAGTTTAATCTTCCTAGGAAACCACGAACTTCTTTTTGAGTACGGGGTCGAGGCAGTTCCTGTATAGCTCTGACTTTGTCCGGGTCAACTATAATTCCTTTTTCACTGACAACGAAACCCAGTAATTTTCCTGACCTGGCTCCAAAAGTACATTTCGTCGGATTGAGTTTAAGTTGAAATTTCCTCAACCTCAGAAATAACCTCCTTAAGACTTGTAAGTGCTCATTTTCTGTTCGAGACTTTGCGATCATGTCGTCAATGTAAACCTCAATTTCTTTATGCATCATGTCATGAAAGAGGGTTACCATAGCCCTTTGATATGTTGCTCCTGCGTTCTTCAAACCGAATGGCATCACCTTGTAACAAAACGTTCCCTACAGGGTTATGAACGTAGTCTTTTGCATGTCTTCAGGATGCATCTTAATCTGATTATACCCCGAGAATCCATCCATAAAAGAGAATAGTGAGTAGCCTACCGTATTATCTACTAGGGTATCAATGTGAGGCAAGGGAAAGTTATCCTTTGGACTAGCTTTGTTTAGATCTCTGTAATCCACACACATCCGCATTTTTCCATCTTTTTTAGGGACGGGGACAACATTAGCTACCCATTCTGGGTAATTAACCGCTCGTAAGAAGCCAGCATCAAATTGCTTCTTGACCTCTTCCCTTATTTTCACTGCCACATCGGGTCTCATCCTTCGGAGCTTTTGTTGTACGGGCTTACACTCCTCCTTTGTAGGGACACGGTGTACCGCAATACCGGGGTTTAAACCTGGCATATCTTGATACGTCCACGTGAAGACATCTTTGAACTCTCGCAATAATTCGATACGGTCCTGTCTTGTTTTCTCATTGATGCAAGTGCCAATTTTCACCTCCTTTCCTTCTTCCAATGTCACGCTCCCAATTGTCTCCTGGTAAGGCAGAATTTGTTTCTCTTCTCGCTCTACCATCCTCAACAAGTCTGGGGATAAACTATAATCCTCGTCATCTTCAAAATTCTGAGATCCCTCTAAGCACAAACCTTGCTCTAAAAGAGATTCAGGGTCCATATCAGTACTACTCGTGTCATTAATATCTGGGGACCTGTTGCAAATATGAAAGAATGTCCAAAAATGAATCTAAGAATAGCGTATTTGTAACATGACAAAGAATGAAAAATAGAACAAGATATTTACTCGAAAAGTGAGGAAAATGCATTTCTTTATTGAAATAACGATATTTAAACATGAGCCTATTTCACAAAAGATTCTTATTGTTCTAGGCTGAAAACAATAAGTATGTTCTGAACATTACTTTGAATTTGCTCTAAAAACTACAGGAATCTCTTCTGTAGTCCAGTTGTTCAGCACACTTCTAGGCTCGTAAGAGAGAATATCCGATAAGTTTCTTTCTTCCACTTCTTCTCCAAATACAACATTAATACTGAGGTTATCGCACATGTCTTCAAAATATTCTTCCTTTGTCATCCCGCTCTCAAGATGAATCATTCCTCGTGACACAAAAGTTTTAGATATGTGGGGAAAGCTCATCGGCTCCCATTTGATTTCTGCCCCACTTAAACGTGCTCTTCGTCTCTCTTGTCTCTTCTCTACTTCCTTCCTTTTTTGTTTTACATCCGGCTTATATCCCAAGCCAAAGTAATCCCGCTTATCAGTCAAGACTGGTACCTCGACCCGTCCATGCAGATACTTTCCGAGTCCTCTTCCAGGCAATGCTCCACTTCCAACCATCAGTCGTAAACCCATTTTCGTAGCACTGGACACTTTGTGTATCAGGATCTTACTTCTCTCCATAATAAAAGTGGCATTCACAAACTCCAATGAACGAAAAGAACACTCCAACGCCTCATCATCCTTCTCAATGTATGGTGCATCGCTGGTAACAGATGCAATAATATCCTCTTCCGCGTTTATTGTTATCAATCGACCCTCCACTATCAATTTCAACTTTTGATGCAATGATGACGGTACTGCCCCCGCCGCATGAATCCAAGGCCTCCCTAACAGGAAATTATAGGAGGGTTTAATATCCATTACTAGAAAATCTACCTCATATGTATTCGGACCAATTAAAAGAGGTATTTCGATCCTTCCCATCACCTTTCTTTTAGTCCCGTCAAATGCTCTCACCATGTTCTGACACGTCTTCATGTGAGAGTTGTCTATTGGTAGCCTATTCAATGTAGATAAGGGTAAAACATTCAGTGCTGACCCATTATCAATTAGAACCCCCGGCACAGTATACCCCTTACAACGGGTAGTGATGTGTAAGGCCTTAGTAGATCCCCTACCCCCCGATGGTATTTCATCGTCACTGAATGAGATAAAATTTTCTGCTCTTATGTTATTGATAAGGCGGTCTAGCTTGTTTACTGTGATGTCATTCGCAACATAGGTCTCATTTAACACCTTCATTAATATGTTATGGTGTATCTCCGAGCTTAAAAGCAAGGTCAGTACCGAGATGCGAGCTGGCTGTTTGTGTAGCTGCTCCATGACATTATATTTACTGTGTTTTAGGAATTTCAAAAATTCTTTTGCCTCATTCTCAGCTATTGGCTCCTTAACAGGTAACTCCTCCCCTTGCTTCAATAAAGATTTCCCTTTTACTAAATCGGCTTTAGTATGGAAACCTACATCCTGGGCTTCCCCTTGCGTGTTGACCTGGTTCTTTCCTCTCGGGATTGTCACATTACAATTATAGCTCCAAGGTACCCTCTTGCTATCCTTATAAGGGAAAGCAATGGGTTTCTGTAGCACTATTCTTGGTGCCATTTTCAATCCAACTTCATTAACCTTTGGCTGTGAAATAATTAATCTTGGCCGATTAATCTCACAGTCTTTTCCTAACGACCCTCCTTCTGAGGTGCATACATCTCTCTCTTCTACATATTCAAAGAATTCCAGCTCTTTGTTGTCCATTAGTTCCTGTATTAGGGCCCTAAATTTATCACATTCTTGGATCTCATGATCCTCCTCATCATGGAACTCACAATAGTTCCTTATTTTCTAGGGTCTGTTTCCCGAACTCTGCATGATTAACCCTCTCTTCATTATTTCCTTCCAAACCTCTCTCAATGGTGTTCTTACTTCAGCCACAGTCATTCTAACTCTCTTCCCGATATTCTCAATTACTGCATTTACCCCCTTGTCGGCATGATTGGGTAATGGATTTTCCCCGCTAGGTGACTCATTGAATTTTATGATGCCCATTTTAAGGAGCTTTTCCACTAACCTCTTAAATGTGGTGCAATTTTCTATCGCATGTCCTGTGATTCCCGCATGGTATTCGCATTGGACATTTTCATTGTACCACTTGGGATACAGAGGTTGCATCGGTTTCAGGTAAACTGGGGATACAATATGTGCATTAAACAAAGTTTGATATAACTCCTTATACGACATTGAAATGGACGTAAACTGGAGTTTCTCCGTATTTCGCTTTGTATCAGACTCTTGCTTTGATGAGGTTTGCTGACTCGCATTTACTATTCTCGGTTGATTCACAGTGATCGGTGTTGCATAACTCCTACTTATATTGTTTACTTCATTTTTTCTCTTTCGTGGGACTGACTTCTTGGTGCTCTCCCTAGCTTTTATCTTTCCACACCTTATTGCATTTTCTATCATCTCACCGGATATTACTATATCCGAAAAGCTCTTGGTTGCGCCTCCTAGCAAGTGATTGATGAAAGGTGTTTTCAGGGTATTGATAAACAACATAGTCGTTTCCTTCTCAAGCAGTGGTGGTTGAACCTGCGTAGCGACTTCTCTCCATCTCTGGGCATATTGCCTGAAACTTTCGTTCGGCTTCTTTTCCATACTTTGTAAAGTGATTCTATCAGGGCTATATCCGTCACATGGCCATATTGCTTCATAAAAGCTTGTGCCAAGTCTTTCCATGAACTAATTTGGCCCCGATTCAATTGGTTATACCATTTGGCCACTGCCCCAGTCAAGCTATCTTGGAAGTAGTGGACTAATAACTGATCATTATGGATAAATCCTGTCATCCATCGACAGAACATTGTAATGTGAGCCTCAGGACAACTGGTTCCGTTGTAGTTCTCAAACTCCGGCATCTTGAACTTTGGAGGAAGTACTAGGTCTGGGACCAGGCTCAGATCCTTAGCATCAATCTCACCGTGATAATCAGCATTCTCCAACGCTTTGAACTTCTCCTCAAGCCATTTGTAATGATCTTCTAGCTGCTTTGGGATCTCCATTCTCGCCTTTTCCACCTCTACTGCCTCATCAAAATCAGGGACTGTGGGATTCGCCAAATTATCCTCGGGGTTAGAGCTTGACCCCATCGGAAAATTCATTGGGGCTGAAGTACCAGTTTGACAAGGAGGTTTAATGTTAACAGATACCCTTGGTTGTGGCATTTGAATGCCCACTGGGGTAAAGCCTGGGGGAATAGAAAGGTCCTCATCATCGTTTCCGGTACTAATCATAGGGCTCTTTCCTTTATCCGGAGCTCTAGCCAACATTTGTGCAAATTGATTTATCATGTTTTTCTGGGATTCTAACATCTGATCCCTCATGTCCTGTTGTATTTTGGCCAACTACTCTTGCATCTGTAAATGCAGTTGTTCTTGCATTTCTTTTTGCATCTGTTCCAATTTCTCTAATCTTTGGTCCATGGCTCTTGTTTTCCTTCGCGTACTATAGTGGTGCTTAATCGGTGAACTTTCGCGAGTTTCCAGATTAACTAAAATAAATTTTAATCAATTAGAGATCTTTTTATGAAAGCTAATGCATATGATATGATGCAAATGCATGAGATGAATACAAAAAGAAGACGTCGATTCTGATTCAATTCCATTTAGAAAACTTTACTTTAAAAATATTCCCTTATATAAAACGGGTTACATATATGGCTTAGCCCTAATGCTTAAAGTCTTCACTTTCCTAAGAAGGGAGGCTAACTCCTGCCCTCGTTCTAACACTAACTCATATTTGGCACTCAAAGACATCCTGCTCAATCGCCAGAGTCTGTAAGTCGGCTACTACTTCGCATTTTGGGCTATAGCTTCGCCCATGAGGTAATCTCTATCCCGAACCTGATCCTGAGATCGATGAAGCTGCTCGCTTAATTGACCGTTATTTACTTCCAGTCGTTCAATTCAGAGCTCACAATTCTGAAGTGTAGACTCAAGCTCTTCTACTTTTCTTTTCAGATCCTCGATCTTGCTTAACCTGGCCTTTAATTCAATCACCGAGTTACGACTCCGATGCTGGTGTAGTGCTTTCTCTAACTCAGCTACCCGGGCCCTTAACACCTCCTTTTCACTTTGACTATCATCCAAGCTCTTCTCTAACCCAGCCTCTTGTGCCCTAGTATCATGGAACTTCTTCTTCCACTAATCAATTTTAGCCTTTTCTTCTTGAATTTCTTGCCTCCACTGTTCAGATGTCTTACCTAAACCAGCATTTTTTTACTGAAGCTCGATACTTCTTGTAATATTCCTTCAAGCTAGCAAGATCTTCTTCAACTTTTCTCTTTCCTTTTCTTAAATTCTCGGCCTCCGACTTCTGGACATCAACATCTAGGGTATACATTTTCCTCCTCCAACCGTTCTATTTTCTTTTCTAACTCCGAACTTTTCTTTTTGAAGTCTTGCCTTATAATTTCCAACTCAGAGGGAACCACTCGTAGATATTCCTCTAACAATCGAGCATCTTCTAGGTTTGGCCTCAGAATGTTATCATTAACCCTTCTTCTCCGTCACTCGTTATACCCAAGGGTCACCATTGGGTTTACAGCAACTCCTTCTATCCGGTAGGTTCGGTTCCAGGCGTTACAAATCTCTCTAACCTTTTTCTTGTAATTATCCCCTTTATAACAAAACTCGCTCTAAGCCAGCCCCTGTGTTGCAGGTATGAATTGCCTCGACCTGTATTGCCTCAATACGAGGAAAGGGGCATAACCAATGCCTCCCCAAATCCCTAACAAAGGAACCCAATCATAATCTCCACACCTGAAAAGAATCTTACCGGGAACCATCCAAGAGGCTCTCCACTCGATATCATCCTCTTGAAGATTTTGCAGTATCGCCATCCATCTCTCCTTTGATATATCGTCCCTCCTCGACGTAGCCGTAATTTCCTTCAAAGGAGAGAAATTTTGGAGGAAGGGTTGATAAGAGACCTTCTCCGTCTTCCAGAAATGGCTATTGAACCAAACTAATAAAAGTTGTGCACATCCAATAAATCTGCCTTCGCCCGCTCTTCGGCATGCATTTAAAGATATGAAAGTCTCAGCTAATATTGCAGGAACAGGTGTGATCCCTTTACCAAGTTGGTCAAATAAATTGGTAACCGCTTCGTCTATATGCCTTAAAGCCTTAGGGAAAACCACCAACCCATAAACACTCAAATTAAAGACGTCGACTCTTCTCTTCATATCAGGATGCGTCAGAATCAGCTCTCTCAAACTTACCCAAGGGATACACTTCCCATCACCCTTCTGCTGGACTCGAGCCATAACCCACTACTCACTCATCCTAGTAATATTCATTAATCTCTTGACGAAAGTTGGGACATTGACGATTCTAGAATAAATCTTGTCGGTTTGAAACTTCAAACATCGCAACAAAGCCGTATATTCTTCTATAGTAGGTGTTAAATCCACATTTTCGAAAGTAAAACAGCTGTAAGCAGAATTCTAGAATTGAGCCACGGCTCAGGACAAATGCTTATCTACTTTAATATCAAGAAGATAAGATATATCACCATAATTATGATAGAATAACTGCTTCATCTCACCATCCCAATGACTTCATATCTCTTTCAGCTCTCTAAGATCATTTTGTGCTACACTAATGCGGGTAAAGTCCCATAACTCTGATGTATACCCCTCCGCCAAACTGTCACCCTTCTCTAATTGTGTATTCTCTAACCATTTCTGGGTAAACGCATTATATTCCACTTTATCAGAGAATTCGCTCTCCATGGCAAAACTTTCTATTTAGTAACTGAGCCGTAAATCGACACCTTCTTTTATGGTGAAAATGATATGCAATCACTGTTAAAGAAAAAATAAAAATAAAAACAAGTTAGAATCATGTATATAAAAATCAAAGCAATCAAGCACCTACTTCGGCAACCGCTAGGTCTCGGTGTAGTTCTACCTAAGGCAGGCTCCTAAGGTGTACTATATGTGGGTTGGTTCTAGAGTAAAGGTACCTGAACCCGCGGATTCCTTAATCCTCACCCATTATAGGCTCATACGGACCAAGTTCAGTTCAGGGGAATACATTTCCCTATGGCCATGCGGAGGTGAAAACCTCACGAAGACATAGGTACAGATGTATTCCGGAAGCGATCCCCTAGCCCATGCGAAGGTGAAAACCTCACGAAGGCGTAGTTTCTCACTCCCACTTAAGAGGTGCGACCCCAATAGTCATGCAATATGGTGCGAAAGCATATCAAAAGTAAAATCAACAAGGACACAGAAGGTGCAATGCGAAGATCGTGGATTTTTAGAAAAACAAACTTCAAATTTCGACAAGACGACAGAAAATAATCAATTTACAGCTCGACTCTCTTTATGCATCCCCAGTGGAGTCGCCAAGCTGTCGAAACCAATTTTTAAAAACGGGGAATCGACTTTTGAAAACGAAGATTCGGAGTCGCCACCAATCCTTTTTGTGGTGTGATTGGGCCACCTTATAAAACATTTTGGTCTACGAATTTTGAGAAAATAGGCTCAGGAGTCAGTTACGTATGAGGAAGGATTAGCACCCCCAATACGCCCAAAATCGGTACTTCATTGATTAATTTATGTCTTAATGTCGAAAATTAAAGATTTGAAAATATTTTAAAGTACGATCATCCTTTTTGAAACATTTGAGTAAATTAAACATGAGTTAAAGACCATCTCGCTCCAAGGTAAAACATCACGTCCAGTACGATAGGACATATCGTTTTTGACCCTTGATTATGAGCTTGTTTTTTATTTAAAAATTTGAGCACTTTATTTTTTTTAAAGGGGTATTCAGATATTTAAATCAAACGTAAAGCCACAACCCAGTACGGCAGGGCATGATTTTTCAAATTTTTAAATACAAAACACTGCCTCCACTTTTCAAAACTTGGAGAAATTCAGTAAGAAGGATATTCGAATGTTTGAATCGAACAAAAATCGAAACCCAATACGGTAGGGTACAATTTTCCGAACTTCCAAATATCGAAAATTGCCATTGTTTAGGAGAAAATTTAAAGAATAAACCGATTAAAAAGGATATTCGAATACTTAAATCGAAAAAAACGAAACCCAGTACGGTAAGGCACATTTTTTAAAACGATTAAATATAGAAAATTGCCTTTATTAAAAACTATTTGGGAACAAAATGTTGAATAAAATACTTAAATCGAATAAAAAAGGACGAACCCAATACGGTAGGGCACTTTTTTTAAAACGATTAAGTATAGAAAATTGTTTTTATGTTAAAACAAGTTGAGAATACATTATGGAATAAAAGAACTAAAACGATTAAAATTTGAGGGGAAAAACGATAAATAATGATGGATGACATAAAAATGACAATATGAGAATCATGCTAACCCTATATTAATAAAAAAATTTAAATAAAAAAATGGAAACAACAATAGTCATAAATATGATAATATAATAAACATGACAATAATAGCAATATATATATAGTATTACTAAATATAATAATAATAGGCAAAATTAAAATAATAACGATGCTAAGCTAACAATAATGATAAATAATAAATAATAATAAGTATAACAAACTATATTTAAAATAATCAACTTTTAATAAAATAGATAAAAAAATGAATATCATATAAAGATAATTTAAAAAAAAGTAACCCAAAATAATAATAATGTACAATAGTAGTAAAAAAGATGATAAAAATAATATAATAATTTAACGAATTAATCGCCAACTTGAAAGAAGTTCCAAGCAAAATACCCAAATAAAATATCAAGCTTTAAAATAGAATGAACAATAGGGAAGATAGGAATTTTTTTTTAAAACATTAAACACTACTATAGGGGTAACACCAAAACTTTTAAACAAATAATGGATATAAAACTTAAAAAAACATAAATAAGTAATTTATTAAAACAGTATCATACGAATGAATTTTAAAATCAATACCATAAAAAAATAATTTACATGGTATTAGATATGTATTAACAATATAAAATAAATAAATAAATAAAATAATACAATAATACATAAATAAAATTCCAAAAAGATCAAGCAATATGCAGAGTGATACATATAACATTTAAGTAAACAATATGTGAAATAAATAAACCTAATATAAATAATATATAAAAAAGGGTAATGATGATATATAAAAGTGATTTTTGAAAAAAATGCACATGAAAAAAAACAAAAACCACGAAATCAACAAAACAATACAAAATTATATGTTAAATAACATGCTCTTATTTTAAAAGGGAAAAGAAACTTCATTGTAAGCATAACAAAACTAAAGGGATAATTTATAAATAAAACTAATCATTTAAATAAAATTGTGGGCCGAAATAAAATGTGCACAAATAGTCGGGGATCAAAATTGAAAATGACCCAAATCACCAAAAACACTGTTCATCCGTGGACCAATTCGAAACAGTGCACAAACCTTTGGGGAGAAATGAAAGAGACATAATGGAGACATATTAAAAGTGATGCAAAGTAGGAAGGACTGGCTACGAAATTTACCCATTTAAGGGAGCATGCACAGAACCAGCCTATCCATGTGCAGGCAATTTTTTTTTCCCCAAAAGCTATCAAAATGAAGCCACCCTTTTTTGGGAAAAGAAAAAAAAATTGAAAACCCAAATCCACCTTTTTAAAACCCATTTTTCTTTTAACAATCACCCTTTTGATTTTTTTTTAAAAGAACTTAAGAATTTTTTGAAATGTTCTCTCAACTCATGCACTCAGTTTCTCCTCTTCATCAGACACCATCTCCGTCAAAGGTCCCATATGCGATGGCCACCGACGACATGAGCACAACTCTGGTAAGACTTCTCTCTTTTATACTTTGTCTTTGTTTTGGATCCGAAAAAAAGAAAAAGGGAAAAAAACAGAAATAAATTGCAGCAAAAGCTCACCTTCAAAAAAATTCTTCTAGTTATTCTTTGCTGATTTTGTGTTTCTTTTTGTATATCAAAAAAGTTTCCCCCTCCCCCTTTACAATGAAAAAAAATGAAGGCTTTATAGCCAAAATACAAACAGTTTCTTCTTATCTCTTTGCTCAAGTCGCAGGTATAATGGATGTGGGGCGTGGGTCGTGCTTGGTGGTGGAGAACATGGGTAGTAGAAGCATGGAGGCAGTTGGAGGCTAGGGTCTTGGCTGAAAATGTTTTGGGGTTTGTGGGTTAGGGTTAAGTATTTGGGCTTCAAAATTGGGTCTGTTTTTGGTCTTTGGGGTTTAATGGTAAATGGGCCCGGGCAAAAATTGGTACCCACAATGTAAATCGAAAATAAAATAAAATTAGAAAATGAATTTGAATTCTGTAAATAAAATTATAAAGCCTTAGTCCTAGACTCTATGAACTCCGGTTTTTGAGTCGATCCTCGAAAATGAGTTTTCTCCTCCAGACAATGAGCTAGTTATAGCGGCTAAGAACGTCCTAACTGCCAATTCTTCCTTTCGTAGTTGATTCCAATACGACATGCAAACCAACCCTTACCGATTGTCAAACTGCGATACATGCATTCGCAATTCAAGACTTCGGTAGCCTTGCATTCTAAAGAACCCAACTTGAATCAATGACCTCAACCGCAGAAGACATTTAAATCTGATCACCATCTCCCTTGACGAAAATCCTACCAGTATGACCCTACCAGGATACGCCAATTTGTTTGCGAGAATCTGAATACAGCACAACCGACTCGTCTTCCCAACTGTACGCCAAAACAAATCCAACCCAATGTGCACTTTTGAGTTGAAATCGAGTTAACTTTAAGGGATGAATTTGTCAATCCCAATATTCTAGAGAGACAATGAATACTATTATGAAAGATTTTTAGTGCGGATACATTTCTCATGATTCTTGACCGGAAAAAATATCGGCTGAAAGCTTAGTGAAACATGAAATTAATCATGCTTTTGTTGGTTTATGAAAATGGTAGGAGATGAAATAAGGGAAGAACTTGGGAAATAATTAACCCTAAATATTGAAAAGGATAAGAAAGTTGACAATATGCCTACTATTATTTCACGCAAAGAAAGAAAGAAATAAATGAATTTATTTTTTTATTCAATTTTTAGGTATTCAAGGTGTATCTTTTCAAGTCCACCATACACCCTATTTATATACAAACCATATACTAAAATTAGGCTAATCCCACCTACCCACTAATTACATGAAATAAAATATCATGTTTTCTTTTCTAAATTTGGCTTTTACAAGGTCAAAAATTTGACCCTTAAATGTCTCCAAATTTTTTATTTGGCTCCTTTTCTATTGTTCATGCTCCAATTGAATCTTTTTCTACTTGTTTTTGTATTAAAGCATTCGAATTTTATTCTTGACAAGATTTAAACATAAAATTTACCAATTAGTAGGAATTAATTCAAGAACAGGTTGATTTGAGCACGTAAAATATGAAAAATAAATATGCTATCAAATAGTCATCGATTAGAGGAGAATGAAGATTCGATGCAAGTGTCTTTAATTTTTTTCATCTTTTTAGATTCAAGTGCACGATCTTCACCTAGGTTTTTTTTTTTTTTGAGAATGTAGCAAAACAACTTGGGAATTTCATTGGTAGATTGTTGGAATATGATACAAAAAAAACTAAGTAGGGGAATGGAAAATTATTTGCGTGTTTGGGTTCAATTAGATATTAGGTGTCCATTGAAGCAAAAAAAGAAAATCATGATCTCTCTAGGGAGGTGTATTTATGTGAATTTTAGGTATGAAAGACTAACGTTATTCTATTTCTAATGTGGCTGCTTAGGCAATAATTATTCTTTCAGTCTTGTTAGACTTAACAAAGGTTTGGAAGGCATAGAATTTGGATGGGATTTCTCTTTGAAGGCGTAGTCAAGGAGAGCCACTACCATGAATAGCGTATGGCTAATGGAGGAAGGATATGGAGAGTGGTGGAAGGAAAATCAAGGATGACTTGATTTAGGGAGAAATTTGAGGGATGAGATAAGCAGAGAATAAAGGATGAGGATCAATCCTGTATTAAGATTTAATCTAGAAGGAGTCCTAAGTGGATTGGGCCAGACGAATATGGAACAGGATTTGGAGGAGAGCCCGATTGGGAATAGGGATGGAAAGAAAAGGCCCCGCATGAAAATCTACAGATTTGTTAGTGACCAATGATAAGCAGTCTATAGCTCGAGTTTAACTTTTATCAACGGCTACCAAGGGGCAAGCCGACTGGGCACAATGGAAATATTATGCTGGAATGTTCGTGGTTTGGGGAATCCACGAGCTAATCAGAGACTTCGACATATGCTGAAGGTTTATAATCCTCAATTGGTATCATATCGATGTAGAGATTCAAGAAGAATAGGCAAGTCCAAAGTGGAGATGACGAGTTTTTTTGGAGCCTCGAATGTGTGAAATAAATAAGATATTTGGAATTTGTTGAGATGTTTAGGAAAGAGCCAAGATTTGCCATAGATAGTATATAGGGATTTCAACAAGATTATGTACTCCTATAAGAAGGTTGGAGGTGTGTTAAGGGAGGAACGTCGAATGGAGGAATTTCGTAAGGTGTTAGAAGATTACTAGTTAATGGATGTTGGCTATTCAGGATCATGGTTTACATGGCAGAGGGGGAATTTTTCGGAAACAAACATTAGAGAAAGATTGGATAGAAGAATGAAAAATGCTAACTGGATGACCATGTTTCTGAGTGCTTTGATATGACATCTGCCACATTGTTTTTCAGATAATTGTCCAATCCTTATTCAAATGGATCAGGAAGATAACAAGTGGGGGATGAAAATATTTAGATTTAAGGCTTGGCAGATTATGGAGGAATTGATCTGTCACAATTTGATATGGAAAATTAGATTTTCTCGGTATACTTCAAAAGCTTATTCTCAAGCAAAATAACGTCTTTTGCATAGTTTTTTTGTAATTTTAGATTTTAATTTAATAAGTGAAAATGTGTCATTTTTGCTCATTTTGTGACCTAATTTGGCTATTAGTGTCACTGGGGGAATAACGTGTGATTAAATGGTGTAGGGACATGTTTGAGGTTGAAAATAAGCGACAACGACACCAATGAAAAGGGTATCATGATATCCACACCTTGGAATTGCGACACCTTTAATAATATGGAAGATTGGAGACACCTTTTAATGGTATCACAATATCCACTTTGGGTATTGCGATATCCACCTTTCCTTGAAAATCCCAAGGCTCAAAACTGCCTGAGGTATCGTGATATCCTCTTTTGGATATCGTGACACCGACACCATTAGTAGGAGAAAATTAGACAAAAAGGGTAATCTTTGTCCACCTGGTCCACCAATCACCCAAGGCCCGTGTAGGGGAAATTTTAGCAACGAAAATCCATCAGCATTCAACCTAAAACAACCAAAACTAGCTGAGGAGGAGAGACACACACATTAGTTTAATTTTAACGTTAGTTTTCTCTAAGTTTTTTTTAGGTTTTTCTACAACTTTTCTAGGGTTTCATTTTTCTCTTCCTCTTTCTTAGTCTTAGAGTTTTTTTTTTTGCATTGACTTCTTATTCTCGATGTTCTTTAGTGTTAATTAAGTTAGTTATCATTGTAGCTTAGGTTTATTTACACTTTCAGTCCCAATACATTTGTTATAAGACATTCTATCTTTGGTTTAATATATTTCAGTTTCTTCTACTTTAAATCTGTTAAAGTTAGTTCCTTTAATGTTATTGCTTTGGATTTTCTTGTTGAATGCTTTTAGTTTCATGTTATGTAAGCTTTCTTGCATAAAAATCCCAAGTTTTATATTTTTCTTAAGCTTTGCTTTAATGGCTTCTTTACTTTAATGGCTTCTTTGCTTTTCATTTCCATATTCATTCTCTTTATTTTCAACATGAGTAGCTAAACCTAAAAGGAGGTTGGTTGATGGAGATGTGGGAAAGTTGATTTTTGGACTAATGATTAAATCGTAATAAATTGGACTAAATAAAATATACTTAAAAACTTAAGAAGTGACGCCCCTAAGAGAATATCTAGGCAAGTGAGACTGAGAGGTAATCTTGTTGCGCATCCGTTCATTAGTCTCGTATTAACCGGTGAGATCAAGAGGTAAGTCAAATTAATTCATCTAAGTTGGTAAAATTAAAATCGAAAGATAAAATAGAGCAACTTAGTAATTTAAGCGATTTAAGTCCCTTATTCGAGGATCGATGAACCACATCAAAATCAACCAATCGCCACTAGTCATTTATTTGGTTAATTTCTTAGTTTTATACTCTTTTCAATTTAGTCCTTAGATTAACATATTTAATTTTCTTGCAAAATTTCCTTGTTATTGTCACATTCCAATTCAGGTAGTACAAGAATAAGGCATATAGTAGTGAAAAAACTATGTTTGGCAGGTTGTAACTCGCTCGTTTGTTTTTTTTAGCGTATACTTGAGGGTGCATAGTATACGCTATGTAATTGAGTGAAAATTTTATTTAGACTATTCTGTTTAGCCAAAGAGTAAAGATTTTAGTTGGACAAAAAAGTAAATTACTGTATGATTTATCATCAAATGTATAACACGCCCAGTTTGTTTTGGTACTATTCTCGTTAGGTTGTGAAGTGTTTGGTTAGGAACCAACTGGTTAGCTATTTTAATATTTATTATGTAGGATTTTTAATTATATTTATTTTAGAGTTTGTAGACCCATAAGAGAGACAAACTTTGAATTCAACTGACACTTGTTGAATGTCTATAAGGGAGATCGAATTATATATATACGAGATAAGGGTTCTGAAAGGAGTTTCTTTTGGATTCAAAATGTTACTTTTTGATTCTTTTCTAGAACCGATTTCATTTCTTCTTCCTTGTACTGGAAACTTAGATTCTTGATTTAAATAGTGGTTATTCCACCTTTAAGTAAGTATTACAACTTTGCATGTTAAATTCTGAAAGAGTAAATCAATTAGGAGTGTATGAATAGTATGTAAGTATAAGATTTTGAATGGAGGTTGTAAGTGTTTGAGATGATGATAAGTTGTATACGAATAAGTTTTTAATGGTGTTTCTATATTCTGTAAGTAGTGGTTTTTGTTGTTGGTTTGAAAGAAATGTATGGAGCTTACAACTGCAGAATGTGAGTTAAGGTGAGTCTTTATCCTGACTGCAGAATGTGAGTTAAGGTGAGTCTTCATCCTGACTCCTTTATATAAACTGTTCAAATTAGAAGTATATTTATTTACATACATAAATAGGGTGATGATGTTTACTAAAATTGGTAAGGTATGAGTAAAGTAAAGATGAGAGAAGTGTCGTAATAAAATGTATAAAGTTTATTTAAAGGAATGATGTTTGACAAGCAGGCAAATAAGGTATGGTATACGAGATGTACGAGCCAGTAAATAGGTGATCATTTGGGTAAGTGAATGTTGAGCTAAAGTTTTATTGTGAAGCCTCGGTAGGACAATTTTAGTGCTAACCAGACTGGCATATCATAGTTTGAAATCGAGTATAAGACCATGAGGTAGAGGCTTATGGCAGCTTGGTATGATTTGGAAACTTTTATGGTGTAGCCTTCAATAAAATGAAGATTGGATTGGCAGAACACGATATATGAATATATGTAAGACCATGTGGTTAAGACCCATAGCACAATATGATATAATTGTATGTATGTTCATGGTGTAGCCATTGATAATGTATAAATCGAAATGGCAGATCATGATACATGAAATTCTGTATAAGCCCATGAGGTAGAAATCTATGGCATCTTCTTTGAAGTCCGCTGAGACAGTAAACACGAGATTTTGTATGATGCCTTTATAGCGCATTATGTTTGGCCTTTGTGGCGTGGTCTATTATGTATGTCTGGTAAGTTGTGTGTATTTGTCTTTATGGTAAGATATGGATAAATTATATTAGTTATGTAAAGCTTGGCCGAGATAAGGTATTGTTATGCTCAGGGTTAATAGCTAAGTAAGATCTATCAATTAAATGAACAAGTTTTAAGAGTGCTTTTGAAAAAAAATTTATGTATCTGGAAGTTAATAAGGTATTCGCCATGATGATATGATTGAGTCAAGGTTATTTGGAATCTGGCATATCTGAGTTGTATAATGACTTCACCTAAAATCTTATGAAAACTGAACATCGATTATTTTGAGCATCTGGAGTTCTGGAATAATGTTATGAATGTCAACAAATTGATCTACGAAGTACATTATCAGTATGGGTCATATGGTATCGAATCAAGGAATGATTTGTTTAATCGTTTGATGATGCTCAGATCTACATAAGTACTCACCACATGTGTATGTGTCCACCTATGAATAATGATAATGAAAAACTATTCTGAGTCAAGAGAAATATTAGAAAATGGTTTGTATTAGTTTGATTCTAAAATTATGTTCTATTCAAAAGTGCATATGTGAACGAGAGAATTAAAAAAAAAACTTGAAGAAATCTTCAGTTAATTAAATAAGAAAGATTGTATATTTGGAGAGTATATAATTGGTGTATATATATGTATTACAACTATAGTGGTATCCACCAAATATAAGTGGTTCAGACAGATCGTTGATGCAAAGATGTTCTTTCAAGAATATAAAGTATTTGTTAATGCATTTTAGTAATAAATCTCATTAAGTACTCTTATATTTACTTATGTTGTGTTTATGTTTCAGGTTTCCATGTTAAGAGACTATGCCTGGAGGGACAAAGCCAAGATTATGCCAAAGAAGAGGCGTATCGGGTTATTATGCATACAAAGCTATTGGGTTGGCGTATTGTAGGATTCTACTTTAATGAATCTGTAACTATCAGATGGTTGTTTTAAGAATGATTTATTGTACTTTGTAATATTTTATATTTAAGTACCATAATTGCTTCCTAAGTTTTAGTGTTTAAATGTAACTACAAAGAGTACGTTTTATATAAGAGGTGATTTGATGCTACTTGGTAAATTTGACTAAGTGTTTTGAGTGATAACACCCATGATCCGGATCTGGTGAATCGGGTTGGGTTAAGGGTGTTACAGTTATGATTTGTCGTACTATAAAATTGTATTAGTAGCCATTTAGATTCTATTACGTATGTTATTTATTGCTCAATTGGCATTTCATTTGGGTTCGATCCTTGGAATACTCCTATGTTCTATTGTAACACTACAAATATTATAACTAACATGTACGCTTGCAGTAAAGTCACGCTTATAAAATTGTTTTATAAAATCATTTATTTTATGCGCACGTGCAAACACGGTCAAGAACCTTGTAAGAAAGAGGTGAAAAAAATATGGGAATCAACATCGAGAGATATTATTGAGAAGTTCGTATCTCTACGAATTGGGTTACAAAAATGGGCAGGGACCATTAAAGAGAAGCGGGCAGGGCGCTTACGAGGAATTTAACAAGAAGGCTGGAAGAACTGAACGATATAGGTAGGGATGATGAAACTCTTGCATAATTAATTGATGTAAAAGTCAACCTTAATCTAGAGATTGATAAAGGATAAGCGTATTAGGAATAGAGGGCATGAGTGAATTGGTTGAAAATGAGAGACAGAAATACAACTTTCTTTCATAATTTTTCCTCTCAATGTAAGTGTATGAATCATATTGGCAACTTGCAATATGAAGATCAAAATGTGGCTATGGATAAACTTGAGATGGAAGGGATTGTACGTAATTATTTCAAGAACCTTTTTTTACAAAAAAGGATTGGTGATATGAATCATATTCTAGCTGGTATGAACAAGTGCATTTCAGGTAATATGAATCATGTGTTGATAGCTAGATATACAAAGGAAGGGGTTTACTTAACTCTAAAGGGGATGGGTCTAGCAAAAGCGTCAAGGGTAGATGGTTATTCAACCCTTTTCTTTCAGCAAATTTGGCACATCATTGGAGAGGGGAAGTCAGCTCCTACTATTTGGGAGTTTTGAATGAAGGTAAGGTTTTGGAACCTCTCAATATAACTAATATTGTATTAATACCAAAAGTAGCCCATCCGATGAATTTAATGAATTTTAGGCCGATGAGTCTCTGTACGATTCTTTATAAAATGATTTCAAAGACAGTTGCTAATCGATTTTAGAGAGTATTAGAATGTTGTATTGATAAAGTTCAAAGTGCATTTGTGTTAAGGCATTTGATAATAGGTAATTTTCTTTTGGCTTATGAAATTATGCACACTTTAAGGAAAAATCGAACAGAGAGTAAAGGTTTTATGGCACTGAAATTGGACATGAGTAAAGCGTATGATCAAGTAGAGTGGTCGTTTTTAAGGAGTATGATGTTACGAATGGGATTTGCTAATTCATGGGTGGAGCTTATTGTTAGTGCATAACTACTGTATCGTATTCAATTGTAGTTAATAAAAAAGTTGGAGAGGTTTTTAGACCTATTAGAGGCCTAAGTAGGGAGATCTATTAAGCCCTTTTTATATTTCTGATATGTAGTGAAGGGCTTTCGTCCCTTATGAGATTGGTTAAGAAGGAAGGTTTGTTAAAAGGAGCTAAAGTAAGTAGAAAGGGACCTCAAATCTCTCATTCAACGTTTGTTGATAACTGCATTTTATTTGGAGAGGCTACTGATAAGAGGCTCACATTTTGAAAGATATACTTAGGGAGTATGAGGTATGTTCTGGGCAGAGTATTAACCATGAAAAGTCAACTGTATTTTGTAGTTCAAATACTTCTGACAGGGCAAGGAGGATAGTTTCGAGAATCCTAAATGTTAGAAAATCAATGGATCTAGAGAAGTATTTGGGTTTTCCGAATATGGTAGGATGGAAAAAGATACCGTTTTTTCAGTTACTAAAGGATTGTATCAAGAAAAAGATCGATAATTGGAGCATTAGACAGTTATCGCAATGGGGGAAAGTGATTTTTATAAAAGTTGTTCTACATGCAATTTTGCTTTTTGCTATCGAAGTCATTTTGTGGGGAATTGGAGTGTATAGTGGCAAAATTTTGGTGGCAAAAAGGACATGAAAAACGGAGGGATCCATTGGTGTGAGTAGAAATGGCTATGCAAATTAAAAGAGAATGAGGGTCTAGGTTTTAGATGTTTAACAAAATTTAATTTAGCTTTACTTGCAAAACATTTTGGTGACTAATTAATTATCCAAATTTGTTGTTAGCTCATACATTAAAAGCTAAATACTACTCGAATACTGATTTTTTAAAGCCAGATTAAAAATATACCTTCTTATATTTGGAAGAGTGTGTGTGTGGCTAAAGGCATGTTACAAGATAGGTTGTGCTGGCGGGTTAGGACTAGAATGAAAATTTCAATTATGGATGCTGCGTGGGTACCAAGGGTAGTTGAATACAAAATACAAAATAATGTTAGTAATTCAGGCATTAGGGTGGTTGCAGAGTTGATAGATGATAATTCCAGAGAATGGAAAACAAAAGTAGTGAATAATACCTTTTGTTAAAGTGATGCTAACAGAATTTTACATATTCCATTAGCAAAGGTGTTGCACGATGATTTTATGGTGTGGAGAGGGGAAACATCGGGGGAGTATCCTGTGCGGAGTAAATACAAGCTACTTCTACATGATACTATAAGCCCTATTGTTAATTACAATCAAAACACTTACATGTCATTTTACAGAAAACTTTAGAGTCTGAAACTGCCGCCAAAACTAAAAATTACAATTTGGAGAATTTCCATGAACTTTATACTTACTCTCAATAATCTACATTATAAGAGATTAGTTGGAACCACAATGTGTCACAGATGCGTAGGTGAAGAAGAGAATAGAGAGCATGTATTTCATGATTATCTTGCAATAAAGGAAATTTGTATAACAGCTTGTTTTTAGTGGTTTTGGGGCCACCAAATCTGACGAGTAAGTTTGTAAATATTAAATATAATATTTACAAGTCAAATATGATTTTAAAAAGGTTTTTGATTTGATAATTTATGTTATATAAGTGAATTATTAATTCAAGCGGTATGACCCTAAGGTCAAGTGGTTTTAGAAAATGAGGTATCGAGAGTTATTTTTATAAATCAAGCCATAAATATTTTTATAAATATTTACGGAGTGTCATTAAGGTGGTATTAAAGTTTCGTTGAAAAATTTTAACGTTTCGATAGTTAATTAATTAAAAAGGACTAAATCATAAAAGATATAAAATTTGATCACTATTTGATTTGAGTGATTAAATGGTTAATTGAATAAAGGAAAATAGACTTAAATGTTAATTAGACCATTCAATGTGTTAGTGGAAAATAATGGACATGAATTTGATGTTTTATTTAATTATTAACTAAAGTTAATATGGTAATTTGATAATTATATTAAAATAAATAAAACAAAAGATTTATCATCTTTTTTCAAAACTTCATCACCAATTGTAAACGGGGGAAGAAGCCATTTTTTTTGCTTGGAGGTTTTGGCAACTTCACAAGCTAAATTGGTATGTGATTTTAGCCTCGTTTCTTGTAATTTTTATGTTTTTGATATCATTGCAACTAGGTCTAACTAGCCTGTACCTTCTATTTTGAAACTGTTAAAGATTTTGAATGTTTTCATTAATGAATCTTGTGATTTTAGATGTTAAATGATGAATTTGAGATATTATTTGTTATTTAAAAGTATTTTATTAAGTGATTTTTGATAAATTTTTTGATTAGGGACTAAATTGTTAAAATAGTAGAAGTACAAGGATTTGATATGAAATTAATATAAATGTGGGCTATTTTGGGTGCCATGAACATTCGGGTAAGCTTAAATTTGGGAAAAATGGTTAATTTGCATGTTTTAGGCTCAAGAACTAAATTGAATAAAAGTAAAAAAGGGTAATTTTATAAAAATGTCAAAAAGTGACTAAATTGCATAAAATACATTGTTTTACTGTCTAAACTAATAGATGGAATGAAATTATTAATTTAGACCAAGATCGGGTGAAAAATCTATGAGAATGAAAAATTACCAAAATGCCCCTGTACTTTGACATTTTTGTAATTTAGCCAGGTAAGTTCGTATGAACTATAAACACTTAAATGTGAGTTAAATTGATTGTTTAATGTGTTATTCTATTGTACATGAATTAATATATAGATGTTATTATGCAATTTATTATGTCATGAAATGATAGAAATTCAACAACGTAAGACAACTACCAAAGCCCCGTTTGAACCTTAAGAATTCGTAGGATACAAATGACATGTCATTAAGGTTTACATGATTCGGATGCTGGTCTTGAATGTCCTACTGATGGCTAAGGTTCGGCATGTGTTACGGATACTCCACAGCTTGTGTGAGCAGGCCCATTTTCACAGCTCGTGTGAGCATACTTATTCACAGCTTGTGTGAGCATATATGTACATGAATTGACAGATTACGATTATATGAGTTAGCACACTTTGTATGAGCTATCCCAGGTATCCAACGATATTCTATTCGGTACAACAGCTATGAATTGGAAATGAAACGGTAAATGTTCAATATGAACAAATACAGGTATACATGAAATACATTGAAATGATGAGTTACATGGAAAGCATGTTATGTCATGAAGGATGTTATATCCAAATTGAATCATATTCAAGCATAATGGTTATCCATGTTGAATTCATGTGAAATATGTTCAAGTATGCTAACATGTGTTGTTGTTTGATACTTAGACATGTACCAAGCTATTGATTGAATTGTATGATGTTTACTTTTAAGTTATGCATTGAAATGGCAAGTGCCCAAATGGAAATATGCTTGTGTTCATAAAAGAGTGGTAACGTTTAAATTATGTAATTTCTTATGAAATGGTTTATCATGTGATTAATTCCAAAAGAGCTATGTTTAAATGCACTAGTTTGCGGCTGTGGTTGATGATATGCTTATGTCTTGTGTGTTATGCATATGAAATGGGTGTGGGAAGGTAATGAAATAGTAAGTTCATACTTGAAGTGTAAAATGATGAAAAAGGGAATGATGAGTTGAATTGATGTTGTTGTTTAAGCTAAAGAAAGTAAATGCAATGGAAAGTAATGAAATGAAAATGAAAATAAGAAAATTTGAAAGGGTTTAAGTTTTATAAAATCCTACTATGCTAGGGATGATATGTATATGTGATGCTTTGGATTTATTCACTTTGTGAGTTGTGGAATATGGTTTCATGAATCTTGCGATATTGGTATATGATTATTCTTGATATGTTTAAATTTCATATTTGAAATGGATTGATATGACTAAAGTTTATACGAGCTTACTAAGCATTCATTGCTTACGTAGTTATTTTTCCTTTACTTTTCAAATTATCGGAAGCTCGATCTAGTTGGAAGCTAGTTGGAGATCCATCACACTATCCATCAATTTTATTGGTAGATTTCTATGCTTTGGTCATGGTTATAATGGCATGTATAGGTGGACTATGTCTAATGTTTAATTGATGAGTTTAGTATATATATGTCATTTTGGTTGTCGATTATGGCATGAAGTGTTGTCTTGGATTTGAGGTACTTAAGGTACTATTGATAGCTTGTTGGTTGGGGTTAATATGGTCAAATTGGTGTATGTTTTGAAATGACCAAAATTGGTATGGTTGTTATGTGTCAATTATGTTATGTTTTGGCATGGAAACAAGTTAAGTGATAATCGGTTAAATATGCACATGTATAGGTGCTTTGGTTGATGTTATAGCCATTATGTTTTGGCTTGTAATTATGGTATATATATGTGACCTTATGATAGTTGATTTTATAGTCTTTATGATGCGTAAATGATGAAAGTTGAAATGGTATTTAAAATGTGTGTAATGGAATGTTCTTTGACATGGTTGAATATGGTCATTTTGGTATTTGGAATGTAGTGGACATATATGGCTAATGGTGTTAAATGTCAAATAGCCAGTTTGGTATTTTTGATGTGAATTTGATAGGTAAATAAAATGGTAAGTTTTGGCATAAACTTAGTTGTAAGTTGATTGAACTTTTGACTAAACTATGCATATGGTTATACATGTTTAATTGTTTTGATTGAGGTACCTTTTAGGCATATTGGTTGTATACACATATACCTTATTGGTTTAGCTTATGGATGTATTATTTGATGCATTTTCAATGTTTGTTACATGTGGAAAATTGGTGCTAGGTGTGTATGTATGATTGTGTGAGAAAAATGGCTTAGAAATGGTCTATTTTTCGTTCACATGGACAGGGACACGGGCATGTGTCTCAGTCGTGTGTGACACACGGACATGTGACACTGTCGTGTGTCCCCTATAGCTTTCAAAAGGTTGTAAGTCAGCCAGTTACACAGCATGGCACACCGGCGTATGGCTTGGCTATGTGACCCAAGTTAGAGAATTTCACGGGTACGGACACGGGCTGGGACACGACCGTATGTCCCTACTTTGAATGCCCACATAGCCTGAGACATGGGCGTGTGTCTCAGTCGTGTGTGTTACATGGCCTGGCCACACGAACGTGTGACTCCTGCAATTTGAAAATTTTCATCTTTTTCCTAAAAATTTTATATGTTTTCGATTTAGTCCCGACTTGTTTCTAATGTGTTTTTAGTGCCTTGAGAGCTCGTATAAGGGACAATATATATGTCATTGATTGGTTTTGCTATGATTGATGTTATGAATTAAACTATTTAAAATTTTGTTAGTTTTGAGTGTAAACTCCAGTAATACTCCGTAAACATATTCCAACAACGGATACGGGTTAGGGGTGTTACAATTTGGCATAAATTGAATTTTGTTTGGACACAATCGATGACAAATTAAAAGTGTATGGAATGGTTTACCTGGATATTTGAAGAAAATTCTTCTAACCAATGTCAACTTTTTTGTTGTGCCTTGTAGGTAATTTGGATAGAAAGGAACAAGTTGCTGAATGAAGGAAAATGAAAACCAGGACAAGTAATAGTAGATTGAATTACAAATTACATATGAGAACTGGATGGTATAGGGGAAAAGTTATCTAGTAGGGGATCGTGGATTGAACGATGGAGAATACTAGAGTGGTTGAATCTCAAAATAAATTTTGATGTTGCTTTTAACAAACAAGAAAGAAGATCATGTTCAGGGATTGTGATAAAATATTAAAATTAAGGGATTCTAGGGTCCAAAATGGTGCTAAACAATAACATACCTTCGATGTTTGTGGTGAAAGCTCTCACATGTGTTCAGACAGTTCAAATGAGCTTGGAAATGGGTTTATTGGTGGTGGAATTTAAAGGCGATGCACTGTTAGTTATCAGGAAGAGTCAAAGTAATGGGTTGGACAAATCGAAAATATGTGCATACATAAGGGATATTCACCAATTGAAAAGAGTTTTTCAGATATGGTTTAAACATACTCCAAGAATGGAAAATAGGGTAGCACATGCATTAGCCACAAAAGGTTTGAAAAGAGGGGAACATATTTACCTGAGAAGTGAAGTGCCTGTATATGATGTGTTCTTGCTGGAAAATGACCAAAGATGGGTAAAAACGTAGGACTGAGTTGCCTTTAGAGAAATGGTTAAAGTTGAATAGAGATGTCGAAGAAGATGGAGAGATCAAAAATATAACACCCCTTACCCACGTCCATAGCCGGAATAGGGTACGAGGCATTACTGGAATCAAACGCATGCATACAAACATTGTTAGGTCAAAAAATTTAGTTTAAATTTAAAACTTTTCAATTTCTATCTTAAAGTCCCTTATATGGGTCTACGAGGCCCAAAACATACATTGGAGTTGGTTAAGGACTAAACCGAGAACTTTTGAAACTTTTGAGACACTAAGAAAATTTTCATATTTTGGAAAGTCACGCGCCCGTGTGGGCAGGCCGTGTGGTCACACACACCCGTGTGGCTCAAGACATGTCCGTGTCCTCCACCCGTGTAACTCTCTGTTTATGACGTCATCACCCATTTAGGGTCACATGGCCATATCACACGCCCGTGTGCTAGGCCGTGTGACCATCCGTGTGGATGATAGTTAGGCTATTTACCAAACCTTTTTCCATCCAAAAACACTTGCACACCCATACTAAGTTTATCAACACACAACATGGCATTTTTAGGTATCCCAATATCCACACCATGGCATTCACACATTATTTATAAATCACATTCAACATGCACAACCACACACACACTTAACTAATAATAACATGTAACTTACTCAACCATTCACATTTAGCATTTGCCACACATAATTATCACACATTCACTCATCCAACCCAAACAAGCATGCACATCCATGTAATACTTCATCATGGACTTATAACATAGCAAATATTGGCCACACTAAATGGCCTTATACAACAATGACCTTCAATTAGCATAGGCCAATATTCTAGGCCAAATCATAATATCATGTACACAATAACCAAATCCCAATACATGCCATACTCTTAAAATGCTAGAAAATCATTGATACCCATCAATAGCTTGTTAGTGTGATAGGATCTTCGACGACCTCTAACTCGAGCTAGCATCTGTAACACTATAGGAAAAAAAGGAAAGGAAGAGGGAGTAAACATATAGCTTAGTAAGTAGGTATGTAAATAATAAACAATTTATTAACATGCTTTAACAATCCTCATAATATGTTCTCAAGATAATGCAATCATAATTGCACAAAGTTCCACTATTCACTTATGTTCATATCAAGCTATCTATGCGAGTTATAGTCACTAAATTATTTATATCTTGAGCTACAGAACTCCAAATTAAGTTCTGCTAATTTTCTTTGAAACTAGACTCACATATCTCCTTACCATAAAATTTCCAGAATTTTTTGTTTAGTCAATAAGTACAGTTTATTCTTTAAATCCGTCCCTATTCTGCTGCATGACAGTTTCGACCCTTCTTCACTAAAAATTAATTATCTCCTCGTACGAGACTCAGATGATGTTCTCATTTGATTCTATTGAAAATAAATTCATTAAGAATTTAAAAATTATAATTATAACTCGTAATTATTTTTATAATATTTTTAATGATTTTCTAAAGTCAAAACAGGGGATTCCAAATTCATCCTGACTGTGTCCCACAAAAATTCAAATATCTCATAATATGAAATTCTTTTTCTTAGTTGTTTCTTCTATGTGAAACTAGACTCAATAATATTTAATTTCATATCTTATTCAACCTCTAATTCAATTTCCACAATTTTGGGTGATTTTTCAAAGTTATACAATTGCTCCTGTCCAGAACTATTTTACTGCTAACGTTACTCTTTAATGATTTCTTTGTATTAACATCCATTTAATCATACATAACACCAAAGCATATCATTAACTAGCCATTCCAATAACTAGTCATTATCAAATATTTACATGCCATTCATTGACCAATTTAACCTATACATCAACAACAAAACTTAAACTTATGATGTCTTAATTTAATTTGGCCTAAAAGCCTCACACATGATCATCAATCAAATTTACTACCATAAATATAGACTTATAATCACAAGGTCATCACAAGATCATTTTCATAGGTAAGACTTACTCATTTACATTCTTACCAAATGTCTCATATACATCGAATTCATTACTCATGAATTTTGCGTACATACTTGTACCCTTTCAACATGATCATACCTTGTCATTTCTTTGACAAAATCTTTGGATCTACCTGTCAAACCTCTTAGGATACCAAGGATACTCGGGAAAACTCGTACATGATGTATCGTACCAATGCCATGTCTTAGACATGGTCTTATATAGAAATCTCATATCGATGCCAATAGCCCAGCTATGGTCTTACACGATGCCTCATGCCAATGCCATGTCCCAGACATGGTCTTACACTGGCTCACATAACGATGCCGATGCCATGTCCCAGACATGGTCTTATACTGGCTCACATAACAATGCCGATGCCATGTCCTAGACATGGTCTTACACAGTTACACATATTGCCATGGTCCAACCATGGTCTTTACCGTCAATTCATAACATGTTGTAACTCGATCATGCTCAACCCTGTATTTCTCTTAATTTGATCTTTCAATACAATCTCGTATTTTTATATTATTCATGATCCAATAATAACATACGAAATAATACATGATATCGATTAAGCATTTAAACATATCAAATTTAATGCTTATTAACATACGAACTTACCTCGGTATGAAACGACGAAATAAGTCAATTACTCGATTATCTTGCTTTTCCCCCGATCAAATTCTGAATTTCATCTTCCTTGATCTATAACAACACATTTAATTTATTTATTCAACATGCTACTCAAATTAGCCCAATTTCACATTTTTGGTAAAATTACATTTTTACCCCTATACTTTGTCATATTTACACTTTTGCCCCTAGACTCGTAAAATGAAATATGTTCAATTTCTTTACTACCCATGCATAGCCGAACCCTTTTCATGCTTAGGGAAGCCCACATTTTCCATTATTTCACACATTTACCACATATTTTATAACTTTTACAAAATGGCCCATTTTAGGTGTTTTAATGAAAATCATTTAACGAAAGTTGTTTATTTAACAACCAACATTCATTTTCTTCGATAAAAATGCACAAAAAACATGAATATTCTCATAGAAAAACCCTATACTTTTAATCATTTTGCAAAATAGTCCCCTCATTAGCTAGATTAGGTTACAAGGGTTCCAAAAATACAAAAATTATCAAAAATGACCATCAAAATCACTTACTTGTGAGGATTAGAAGTTGCTGAAATTTTCAAGCTTCCATGGCCATTTCCTTGGGTAAGAATCGGTGGAGAAGAAAGAGAAGTGAAAAGATGATAGCTTTTCTTTTTATTTTACTATTATTCTACCTATTATGTCACCTAAAGCCACCAACTTTGACCATTTTAATTTTTTTGTCTCCATGTACATCCACCACTCATTATTAGTGGTCTATTTACTCAATAAGGACCTCCACATCTAATTTCTTTAGCTACATAACACTTTTAACTAGTAGAACATAATTTTCGCTCTTTATGTGATTTAATCCCTTTTTCGAAATTAAGTATACAACTGCTAAAATTAACTCACCAAACTTTTCAAATATCTATAAAATCATGCTATAACACATAAAATAATATCAAAAATAATTTCTTTGACCTCAGATTTGTGCTACTATTCCGATTAGGCCCAAAATCGGGATGTTACAAGAAAATGAAGAAAACTCAAAACTCTCTCAGGAACAGTAATTGTTTGAGGTCTGGTTGGGTGCCCGAGAAGCTTCTTAAGCTCGATAGTGCATAATTTTTTTTTTTTACGAATAAGCATATTAAAATTTAGAATATATAACGTTGACACATAAATAAGTTATGTTTATACTTCTTAGCCATAAGTTTTTATAAATATATATTATAATACTTTTATAATATGTAAATTAATTTTTTTATAATAAACTCTTTTATCATAATTTAAAAAGTAATTAAGTTTATTCATTTCTTTGAATGACATGTGTCATTGATGTGAAAGGGTGGGAGTAGTAGTGTTTTCTTAGGGTCTCTTGATTTGTTTTCCTTTTGGTTTTCCCCTATTTTGAATGCATTGGTTAATCTTGCTTCAAAAAAAAAAAAAGTAAGTAGGATTTCAATAATATATATTTTTGTTTTAACTTTATAAAATACACCTATATTATTTTTATAATATAAATTCTTAAGATTTATAATATAATAAATATTTAGTCATAATCATCTCAAACACTCATATGTGTTCATACTTATATGATAAAAATTTATAACTTAAACTTATATAAAAATAATTTTTAAAAAATTAAATTTGAATGTAATTACTTACATAATTATTCTAATTCTCACTCTTCCCTAAGAATTGAATTTGAATACTCCAATTACATCAAATTCAATAGAACCCATCAATTACAATGATTATCTAAACTCTTGTCTAATTACACCTAAATCTAATTAATAGTTCACTTTTCAATGAGTAAAGTAACTATTGAAAAGTAATTTACCAAAATTCATCTTTATTCCACAGTTTATGTCAACCAGCTGGTGCTTGTTGATGACTAGCCTATATTTAAAAGCAATTGGATGTAATCAAGTGATGTTTTGTCCAAATTTGGGATCATTAAGAGAGTGTGGTCAGTCATTTTGGGAATTATATATTAGACATTGAGATAGAGATGTGAGCACCGGTAAAAAGCTTCCCAAGTTGTTTTTGTGTGGGAATATGGAAGCAAAGCAAGTGCAAGACGTAAGCTATTTAAGTGGTGGGATGGTGGTTTGCCTCTAGTTGAATTAACGTTGATGATCGTTGAGCACTCTCGAGGTTGTCAATGCTGGTTGGTGGTGGAATCCAATATGCGGATCCTTGCTCAGCAAAGCTTGATTTATTTGGACCTGATATCTTCCATAAAAAGCCACACTAACTTAACCTTATCTATAAAAACAACAAAAGGAAAATGCTACACGTAACATTTTCCATTCAAAACAGATAACCGACCCTTCGAGGTTTCCATTAGCTAGGAAAAAAAAACCCCTAAAAGAAGAGCCTAGGCTGTAATCTTCTTATTGCTTTATTGTTCAATTTGTGTCGTATTTCGTATGGTTTGACAGATGAAATTAGAAGCGAATCGAGAGACTGTCATGGGATTCGGTTTCTTTTACAATAGTAAATTGTTGTTTTAATCTTTTAAAAAATTTTAAAATTTTAAATTTTAAATTAATAAAAGTAAAATTATATTTTGACCTTTTAAAATTATGAATATTTAATTTAATCTTTTAAAAATTATAAAGATATAGACTATTAAAAATTAAAATTTCATTTTAGCTCCCTTAAAAAATTTTCTCACGAATCCCTGGATGAAACTATTTTCTCAAATACCACCAAAACAAAAGTATATTAAACTTTTTTTTTCATATGTTTAATTAAGTGAAAAAGTAATATAAAAAAGAGAGAGAAAAATAAATCATTTCAAGTATAAATGATAAGATAAGAGAATAAAATATTTATGTAAGGAATTTTTCAAAAGTTTTATTTTTTGTCATTTGTTTCAACTCTATGGATGGAAAGAAATAAAAAAAAATATATATTTTCTATTTTTTTTTATCATTACAATTTATTTTACCATGCAAAGCCTTAACAATTTTATGAAGCTTTTTCGAAAATTATTATGTTGTTTGAAAAATTATTTGGTACTTCTTTTAATTAGTATGAATATTGTTGAATATGGTTAAGTGATATATATCAAATTTAAATAAAATTGATTTATTTAATATTATATAAGGACACACAACACCTTCTAATTTTGAAAGTGGACAGTTGACACCCTCACGATTACCACAAACACTAAAGAGAAGTCATTGATATTTGCATAATTCCCTATTTCAAGTTCATTTTCATTAATGTCCCTCATAATCTCAGTTCCCATTGAAATTTTATAATCTATTAATAGCAACTTCAAGTACACAATCAAATTACCTCCTTCAAGATTCCAGTTATACATCCAAAGCCTGACTATTCACCACCCTGCAATTGGTTCTTATCTCACCACCCTTCCCCGACTGCAACTCACCCATCTTCAACATTCCTTCTACGAATGCCTTGAAAAACTCATTTTCATCCTTGCTAAATAGCTTCACATACTCTCTGGTCTGTGGGAATGTGAACAGGGTTTGATCCGAATTCAGAAACCCTCTCCCTGCAACCAGGTCCTTGAAATACTGGTTATCGAACAGCTTGGGTGTTGCATCCAGATCTCCGGTCACATTCTCATCTCCACCAAGTGGGCAAAGCTTGTCAAGCTTTTCTCTAAACCCTGGTTCGATGGCAGGGTCAGGCTTGCCGGAGCCTGATTGGTTGTAGAGCCTGAACATGATTGAGAAACACCTTGCTTCTCCAATGGAGTGTGAGCCTGAGAGGGCTACCAGATCCTTGACCGATAGATTGAATTTGGTGAAGAGATCGATGAGAGAAGTTGCGTTAGCTCTTGGGCTTGGCATTATGTTGTCGGAATCCTCTTGACTGGCTGTCAAGCTATCTTTTCTTCCTAGCCTCACCACCCAGTCGGGTCCCCCTGCCTGCATTAACTCACATTCCAACCACATCAGTTCCAGTGAAAAATCAGTGGGGGAGCCGGGGTCCCCAAAGATTTTCATTTACCACTTTTATAATTTAAAATTTTTTTAAAAATTTTAAATTAGTAATGATAAAATTATACGAATCTAAAAAATAAAAAAAAATTGTAATTTCTTCTTTAAAAACTATAAAGATCATATACCTTATTAAAATGATAAAATTATATTTTTATTATCACAAAAATATACAATTTAATTCTGGCCTCAAAAAAAAAAATTTCTAACTCTTCCACTCCATTGAGTGACTTACACAAAATCAAAATGGAGAACCCAATATATTCCTCGAATTAATATATTAAACAAAGTTAATATTTACTACTTAAAATGATATAAAAATTAATTTTTTTTCATTTACATTTTTATTCCAAACAAAATAATTAAAATTTAGATTTATTTAATTATTTTTTAATAATAAATGAGTTAATTTAATCAGATTCGTATGCTAAGTCGAAAGTCTCTAAATTGTAAAGCAAAAGGCTTAGAAAGTTACTAACAAAGTTAGCTTAAAACAAAATACAATTAGTAATATCTGCTACTGTCAAACTTCCAAGGATTTTTTCACTCCACTAAGTAGAATTAATTACTTGATAACCAAAAATAGAAGGATTAAGAAGTTAGGATAATCTAGAGGTTCAAATCCCTACTAAATATATATGTACATGAGTTGTAGTCTAAATTTAAAAAATTTTAAGGCTCAAGCCTAGTTTGGCTATGATATATTTTACTGTTTAAAAAAAACCTATATTAATATTAATATCTTTTTAGAATTAAATTTTTAGAATTATTTAATTTAAATTCAGTGTAAGTCAAATTGAGCAAAAAAATACAAGTCGTATCCAAGCCGGACCAGATCTGTTGGGCTGGGAGGGCCACAAATGAGTAAACCCAGCACATGCAATCTTTTTTCTTTTATTTTCGTGAAATTTTTTAAGATTAAAGAAAATAAAATGAAAAACGGCTATTGGGGAAGGCAAAAAGAGGGAAAAGCAAGTGGACTTAACAGCTATAATACTATAATTACTTCGTAACTGATGACTGTGAAACGTTAAGTGCAAGAAATGTTACTATTTTTTAATGGAAAAAGTAATGCTACTATTGTTTTAATTTTTGTAACATCACTAATCTTTGCTATTTTTTTGAACATTAAGTGGAAAAAAATATTCTTCTTACAAAAGCTGGATGGGGCTAAGATTATAATAATTTAGGGCAATACTTTAAGTTTATCAATCGCCCTAGTTGACAAAGTTGGGACAAAAGGCGCCCATTCATGCTGAATATCTGGCAAAATGTTGAACATATAGCTTTTTATATAAATAAAAAGAAGAAAAAGTGTTGGGTATATTTTTAAGATGTATTAAATTTAAACTTTGAACATGAATAATAAAATAGGAAGATAAAGGAAGGTAGGAATAGTTACGAGAGCAACAGCGTCTCTGGCGGCCATGATTATGATATCCGCACAAGAAACGACGCCCGGACAAGCCTTCTCCAAGGCTTCCTTCACCTCATCCACAACCTCGAATGATCTTAGCGAATTTATATTGGAAAGAGCTAGTTTTTCCCCAAGCATGTTTGGCGTATCATCTAGCAGCAAAGAAGCATCACAACCCTGTAACACACAAAGGGGAAGAAAGGCAAACAAATTATTGGTAGCTTGCCGTATTAAAACATATATGTGTAGGTTTTTTTTTTTTTTTGGGTGAAAAAAGGTTTTTTTACATTAACGAAACAATCGTGGAACTGAAATCGCATGACGGAGGCAACGCTTCTCGGTTCCCTAATCATGGCCTTCATCATCTCATATCTCACTATCGCTTCCGCTCCTGGACAAGTTTGAGCGTAAAACCCTGGTCGGAGAGTCTCTGCGGCCGCCATTGTCACTAGTAGGACAAACAGCACTGAAGGATAGAGAGACATTTTTTTTTTTGAGGTGAGGGACTAGGGTGGATGGGTTTGTCTGAAATTAATAGACCAACTTAGGTTTTTCTGAATGGCTTCTTAAACTTGTTGAATGTATTATATCGTGGAGCTATGGGTGGGATATGATAGTGTTGGTTGGTTTCTATATAATAAATCTTTTTAACAAGGGATACGAGATGCGAGTTGTTTAAAGATGGAATTCGGAACGGATGTGAATTTAAGATTTAAATAGATGTTCTTTTATCATTTGATGTACAGAGAGAACAATGATAAAGAAAAATTACTACAAACTTTTTTCCTATAATTCTGTATTTTTCAAAAATTAAGAAATTAATTTATCTATTTGCAATTTAGTTTCTTTTATTTTTTTTAAATTTTAAGATTTAAGTCCAATGCTAATTTTTTATTAAATTTATTGTTTTGATATTTTAAAATAAAAAATTACTCATTTAATAGTTATGTAATTAAAAAAAATTTATACTTAACCCGAAATTAAAAAATAATTAATCTAAATTTTAAAATCTAAAAAAATAATAATTATATTTCTAAAAATATAAATAAATAAACTAAATTCCTAATTTTCAAAAATTACTAACTATATGCATTTTTTAACCAATTCTTTTCTTTTATAAGTTTATACCAACTTGTTATTTGTATATATAGTAAACTGAAATCCAAAAAGATTTTGTATGGATAAGACAAACAGTACTATTCGCTCTATTTAAGAAGATATTAAATTTGGAAAAAAAAATATTTTTCCTATTTTTAGTGAAATTTTTAAACTTTATAAATAGAGTATCTTATAAATATAGTAAAATATTTTTAAAAAATAAATATAAAAAAAATACATTTACTTTACCGATATATCAACCACTAACCCAAAAAGTAATACCATTTATTTTAATTTCATCAGAGTTACTTTTAAACTAAAATGAACTGAAAAGTGCGATAATGCAATTACCATAGTAAAAAAACGGATTGATAAATTTGTTCAGTTATCTTAACTAAAACTACTCTTATGGTAGATTTACTATGCGAATGAAAAAAATAAAAAATATTTATGCAATGATATTTTTAAAATAAAATTATTGTAAATAATAATTTTGATCGTTCGGTAATTCTTCAATAATATGGTATAATAATTTATTTAAACTTTTAATTTTATAAAAAAATTATTTTAATTTTTTTTAATTATTTTCGTTTTTTTAGTCTTTAAACTAATATTGTTTGTCAAATAACTCCAAAATGAATAGAAAAATTAACGTTTATTAACTTTGCCGATGTGGCATACACGTGAATGCCACATCAATAAATAATTATTTTTAAAAATTTTAAAAATTCAAAAATATTATTATATTTATTTAAAAAGTATAAAAATATATAAAAATATTTTTTAATATTTTTAAAAATTAATTAATTGTTAACGTGGCAGTCTATATGCAGTAAAGTTAACAAATATTAATTTTTTATTTATTTTGGGGTGATTTGATACACAATACAAATTTAAATATTAAAAAAGGTAAAAATTTAAATGACAAATTAAAATGAACTTTTTTATAAATGTCAAGGTTAAAAAAATTATTATATTCAACTAAATTAGTATCTAATTAATTTATAACATTAAAAATATTTAAATAACAGAATAGGATGGAAAAAAATCCATTTAGATAAAATTGAAGATAAAGAATTAAAGAGAGAGAAGGCAGATAATTTTCTTTATTTATTGGGTGAAAAATGATGAGATTGTTGAGAAAGCATTTGCATGGGTGTCAAAAATTTAGAGGGCTTTTCAGCCTTTGTCACGACCAAAAGAGGCAAGTCGAACAAATTGGCTAAAAGTGCGTGAGATAGTGGATAATATTAAACGCAATATAAATTATATGATATAAAATAATGATTTTGTCGAGTAACATAAATTTAAAAATGAGATTACGACACCCATATCATGTGTTCATCTTTGTTGTTTTAATTCTTTTATATATTATAAGAATATGTCTTAATTTTGTTAATGATTTTTTTTAATTTATAGATAGTTAACATTAACATTAAGTATTATATGTTTTGTGTTGCTTTCTTTTATTTATTAAGTTCTTTTTATGAAAATGTGAAAATTTTTGTCTTACATCAATGTTTTTTTTTTTAAAGAGTACATTTTATAAGAATTTTGAGGCATATTCTTAATAGGTAAACGTGAAAAGTTGAATCATAAAATTATGTTTGCATATTCTACTCCATGAAACCTTTATAACGGTATATCATATGCTCAAAATGGTTGAGTGATGAATGAGAAATTGATACTTAAAGTAAGCTACTGGGAAATATTATTAATGACAAGTAAATGCTTAAATCTCACATTGGTTAAATACAAAGTGTGAGATGTGTTTATATATATGAACTCTCATGAAAAACAATTCAATAACTAAACTTGTAACCTTGCCTTATGTGCAGGAGGTGTAGGTTCAAACTTGATAGGGTTGGGGTGCACACCATGTTTCACATGCGTTAACATTTAGTAAAATTTATATTTCTCTTTCAGATTTAAACTTTTATTTTATTTTAATTTTGATTTTTTTTCGTATTTGATAAATTAAATATAAACTATTCTATTCTTATTTTATATGTGTTTGTTTATATTTAATTTATTTTGTTTGCTAACTTCTTTTCTTAACAATCTTAAGAGAGATCCTTGTTATTTTTGCAATTCTCTAATCCGAGACAAACGAAACACTAAGGCAAAAGAAAAAATTATTTTTAAAATAATTTTTTAAAAAAAAGTGAATAAAATCTATTTCAAAATTTATTCCTGTCGTTCAACGGATTTTATTCCAATTTTGATTTTATTTTAGCTACGAATTTATTTTTGGCTCCTTAGTGACAAATTTTGTGGTTATTTCCAAATTTTTCAGCATCCTACATGCCTATAAAAGGCTGTGTTTTCTATAAGATTAAACAAACACTCTAATATTTTTCTTATACCGAAATTATGTTACTCTCAAAATTCTTCATTTTCCTCTTTGTATTTTTCAAACTTTCCGGTGATAGAAAAAGACAAAGTTCGTTCGTTGATCGTTGTAGAGGTGCTACTACTTTGACCGCTATTGTTGTTGTATCTTGAGAGACATTCGACCAACGTTTCTCCAAGTACCGTAGATGCGGTCGAATCTATCTTAAAGAAACTATGTTTCACAGGCCTCAATGTTTCGTAAAATCCCTATTCTTCCTTCTAATTTTAAATTTTATTTAATTTTAATTTTGATTAGTTTTTAGTATTTGATAAATTAAATAAAAATTATTCTATTCTTATTTTATATGTGTTTATTTATATTTAATTTATTTTGTTCGTTAACGTATTTTGTCTAACAATCTTAAGATAGATCTTTATAATTTTTGCAATTCTCTAATCCGAGACGAACGAAACACCAAGGTGAAAAGAAAAAAAATTATTTTTAAAATAATTTTTTTAAAAAAACCGTTCAACGGATTTTATTTTAATTTTGATTTTATTTTAGCCCAACATGAATTTATTTTTGGCTTATTAATGGCAGATTTTGTGGCTATTTTCAAATTGTCCACCATCATACATGCCTATAAAAGGCTGTGTTTTCTATAGGATTAAACCAACACTTATATTTTTCTTATATCAAAATTCTACTGCTCTCAAAATTCATCATTTTTCTTTTTGTATTTTTTCAAACTTTTCGATAATAGAAAAAGGTAAAGTTTGTTCGTTGATTGTTGTAGAGGTGCTACTGTTTTGATCACTGTTGTTGTTGTATCCTGGGAGACATTCGACCAACGTTTCTCCAAGTACAGTAAGAGTGGTCAAATCTATCTTAAGGAAACTGTGTTTCACATGCCTCAACTTTTCATAAAATCTCTATTCTTCCTTCTAATTTAAACTTTTATTTTATTTTAAGTTTGATTAGTTTTTCGTATTTGATAAATTAAATATAAACTATTCTAGTTTTATTTTATATGTGTTTTTTTAATATTTAATTTATTTTGTTCGCTAACGTATTTTGTCTAACAATCTTAAGACAGATCCTTATTATTTTTGCAATTCTCTAATCCGAGACGAACGAAACACCAAGGTGAAAAGAAAAATTATTTTTAAAATAATTTTTTTTTAAAATAGTGGATAAAATCTATTTCAAAATTTATTCCCGCCGTTCAACGGATTTTATTCCACTTTTGATTTTATTTTAACGCAACACGAATTTATTTTTAGCTCCTTAATGGCAATTTTTGTGGTTTTTTCCAAATTTTCCACCATCCTACATTCCTATAAAAGACTGTGTTTTCTGTAGGATTAAACCAACACTCTGATATTTTTCTTATACCGAAATTCTATTGCTCTCAAAATTCTTCCTTTTCCTCTTCGTATTTTTCAAACTTTTCGATGATAGTAAAAGGCAAAGTTTGTTCGTTGATCGTTGTAGAGGTACTACTACTTTGATCACTATTGTTGTTGTATCCTGGGAGACATTCGACTAAAGTTTCTCCAAGTACAGTAAGAGCGGTCGAATCTGTCTTAAGGAAACTGTGTTTCACAGGCCTTAACGTTTCGTAAAATCCCTATTCTTCCTTCTAATTTAAACTTTTATTTTATTTTAATTTTGATTTTTTTTGTATTTGATAAATTAAATATAAACTATTCTATTCTTATTTTATATGTGTTTATTTATATTTAATTTATTTTGTCCGCTAGCGTGTTTTGTCTAACAATCTTAAGATATATCCTTGTTATTTTTGCAATTCTCTAATTCGAGACGAACGAAACACCAAGGCGAAAAGAAAAAAAAATCATTTTTAAAATAATTTTTTTAAAAAAGTGGATAAAATCTATTTCGAGATTTATTCCCGCAGTTCAACGGATTTTATTCCAATTTTGATTTTATTTTAGCCCAACATGAATATATTTTTGGATCCTTAATGGCTGATTTTGTGGTTATTTCCAGATTTTCCACCATCCTACATGCCTATAAAAGGCTGTGTTTTCTGTAGGATTAAACCAACACTCTGATATTCTTCTTATACCGAAATTCTGTTGCTCTCAAAATTCTTCATTTTTCCTCTTCGTATTTTTTAAACTTTTCGGTGATAGAAAAATGTAAAGTTCGTTTGTTGATCGTTGTAGAGGTGTTACAATTTGACCACTATTGTTGTTGTATCTTGGGAGACATTCGGCCAGCGTTTCTCGAAGTATCGTAGGAGCGGACGAATCTGTCTTAAGAAAACTGTGTTTCACAAGCCTCAACATTTCGTAAAAATTCTTCCTTATAATTTAAACTTTTATTTGATTTTAATTTTGATTGGTTTTTCGTATTTTATAAATTAAATATAAGCTAATCTATTCTTATTTATATGTGTTTATTTATATTTAATTTATTTTGTTCGCTAATATGTTTTGTCTAACAATCTTAAGACAGATCCTTGTTATTATTGCAATTCTCTAATCCAAGAAGAATGAAACACCAAGGCGAAAAGAAAAAAAATCATTTTGAAAATAATTTTTTTTAAAATTGTGGATAAATTCTATTTCGAGATTTATTCTCGCCATTCAACGGATTTTATTCAAACTTTGATTTTATTTTAGCCCAACACGAATATATTTTTGGCTCCTTAATGGCAGATTTTGTGGTTATATTCAGATTTTCCACCATCCTACATGCCTATAAAAGGTTGTGTTTTCTGTAGTATTAAATCAGCACTTTGATATTCTTTTTATACTGAAATTCTGTTGCTCTTAGAATTCTTCCTTTTCCTCTTCGTATTTTTCAAACTTTTCAGTAATAGAAAAAGGCAAAGTTTGTTCGTTGATCATTGTAGAGGTGCTACTACTTTGATCACTGTTGTTGTATCCTAGGAGACATTCGACCAACGTTTCTCTAAGTACCATAAAAGCGGTCGAATCTTTCTTAAGGAAACCGTGTTTCACAGGGCATAGCATTTCGTAAAATCCCTATTCTTCCTTCTAATTTAAAGTTTTATTTGATTTTAATTTTTATTTTTTTTTTTGTATTTGATAAATTAAATATAAACTATTCTATTCTTATTTTGTATGTGTTTATTTATATTTAATTTATTTTGTCCGCTAACATGTTTTGTCTAACAATCTTAAGATAGATCCTTGTTATTTTTGCAATTCTCTAATTCGAGATGAACGAAACTCCGAGGCAAAAAGAAAAAAAAAATTTTAAAATAATTTTTTTTAAAAAGTGGATAAAATCTATTTCGAGATTTATTCCTACTGTTCAACGGATTTTATTCCAATTTTGATTTTATTTTAGCCCAACACGTATTTATTTTTGGCTCCTTAATGGCATATTTTGTGGTTATTTCCAGATTTTCCACCATCCTACATGCCTATGAAAGGCCGTGTTTTCTGTAAGATTAAACGAACACTCTGATATTTTTCTTATACCAAAACTCTGTAGCTCTCAAAATTCTTCCTTTTCCTTTTCATATTTTTCAAACTTTTCGGTGATAGAAAAAGGCAAAGTTCGTTCGTTGATCGTTGTAGAGGTGCTACTACTTTGACCACTGTTGTTATTGTATCCTGGGAGACATTTGACCAACATTTCTCCAAGTATTGTAAATGCGGTCGAATCTATCTTAAGGAAACTGTGTTTCATAGGCCTCAACGTTTCGTAAAATCTCTATTCTTCCTTATAATTTATACTTTTATTTAATTTAATTTTAATTTTAATTGTTTTTCATATTTTCACAGGCTCTGTTACCAAAGCAAATGAAAATAGGTCCTAAAATGGTGGATTGTATTTTTTATTGGCTATGCAGATCATAGCAATGCATATAGGTTTCTTGTGTATGAATCGAAAAATCTTGACATTCACAAGAATACCATATTGGAATCAAAGAATGTTTCATTCTTTGAAAATGTCTTCCCTTGTAAAGCTAGAAAAGTTTATTCAAGTTCAACAAAATTAACTTCAAAGACTATAGATGAAAATAGTCCTAACGAGGTTGAAATTGAGATAGAGCCAAGGAGAAGTAAACGAGCAAGGGTAGAAAAGTCTTTTGGATCTGATTTTCTAACTTTTATGCTAGAGGCCGAACCTCAAACGTATAATGATACTATACAATCATCCAAAAGCACATCATGGAAAGATGCTACTAAAAGTGAAATTGATTCCATCATGCAAAATCAAACATAGAAATTAGTGGATCTTTCTCCGGGAATTAAACAACTAAATTCTAAATGGATTTTCAAATGGAAAATGAAAACAGATGGAACAATTGATAAGTACAAGGCTAGATTAGTTATAAAAGGTTATAGACAAAATGAAGGCATTGACTACTTTGATATTTTTTCTCCAGTATCTAGAATAATTTCAATAAAGATGATTGACTACTTTGATATTTTTTCTCCAGTATCTAGAATAATTTCCATAAAGATGATACCTGCAATTGCCACTCTGCGGAATCTATAAGTACATCAAATGGATGTTAAAATAGTCTTCCTAAATGGAGATCTTGATGAATAAATCTACATGGTACAACCTGAGGGTTATGTAATTCTAGGACAAGAAAGGAAAATTTGTAAAGTGGTGAAGTCTTTATATGAACTTAAGCAAGCACGAAAACAATAACATGAAAATTTTGATAATGTCATGGTGATAAATGACTTCAACATTCATGAGTGTGACAAATGTGTGTATGTCAAAACTACCGTTGTTGGATATATAATCCTATGCTTATATGTTGATAACATACTTATTGTTGAAAGTAACAATGAAATGGTAAAACGTACCAAAAACATGTTAAATTCAAAATTTGACATGAAAGATATGTGACTAGCTGATGTAATTTGGGGTATCCAAATTAAATGGTCATCTGAATGTCTCATATTGACTCAGTCACACTATATGGACAAGATTCTTGGGAAATTTAGTAAGGATGACTCCGGTATAGCCAGAACTCTAATAGATACGAGTCAACATCTGTCCAAAAACAGAGGTGAAAGCATTAACCAAGTGGAATATGCCAGGGTCATATATAGTCTAATGTACCTTATGAGCTGCACTAGATCAAATATTGCTTTCACCGTGAGTAGTTTAAGCAGATTCACAAGCAATCCAGGGGAAAACTACTGGAAAGCAATTGTGAGAATACTGAGATATCTCAGATATACTTAGGATTATGGATTACACTAATCTAGAGATCCTGCTTTTTAGAAGGTTTCTCTGATGCCAGTTGGACATCTGATATTCAAGATACCAAAGGCACAAGTAGATATGTCTTTACATTAGGAGGAGGAGTTGTGTCATGGAAATCCTCAAGACAAACGATTATAACCAGATCCATAATGGAATATGAGTTTGTAGCTTTAGACAAATCTGGAGAAGAGGTAGAATGGCTTCAAAACTTCTTGGAGGATATTCCTGACTAGTCAAAACATGTGCCCAGAACAAGCATATATTGTGATAACCAAGCAACAATTGGTAGAGCACAAAATATAATGTATAATGGTAAGTCGAAACATATGCATCGTTGATACAATACTGTTAGACAAGTGATCTCAAACGAAGTTATCTCTATTGATTTTGTAAAATCAAAAGATAACATTACAGATCCGCTAACTAAAGGCTTGAATCGAGATTAGGTTGATAAAACATCGAAAGGAATGGGACTAAAGCCCATGAAAAATTAAAGGCACTTGTGAAGGAAACCCTACCTAGTTCATTGTAGGTCCCAAGATATAAGTTCAAAGGGACAACCTAATTGCATAGACCTTGTGAGGTCACTGTGGAGGTATTTATCCCAATTCCGTTCCTATGATGTAAACAATGACTAAAAATGAGATAGGTTAAGCAATGTTTTTTGACCATTGTGTGTTTCAGTGAGCCGAACAACATAAGTCACATATGTGAGAGTGAAGTGGGGCCGCTTCAAGGAGACTGTTGGGGTATATTTCTCTCAAACTCTTGCAGAACCAGGAGATTTTCATGGCTACATAAACATACCCATGAGAACTAAAACCTTGTCATGGGAGGTAGTTGTGTGAGGTGTATCGTCGTTTACACAAAAGACAGAATAGTTCAAGGACATCACGTCTATTGGTCAGCTAGTAAAGTAAATATACTTTAACAAATGAAGGTTTAAGGGTGGATACCTACCTATCCTATGCAACTATCAATAGTAGATTCTATCACCATATTGAGTCAATGTTTTCCGATAAAACTATCAATTTTTCATTCATGTAGGGGATTGTTGAAAAAATTACATTTTATGGGAACTTTGAGGCATATTATCAATAAGTAAAGGTGGAGAGTTGAATCATAAAATTATGGTTTCATATTCTACTCCATGATACCTTTACAATGATATATCATATGCTCAAAATGGTTGAGTGATGAATGAGAAATTAATGCTCAAAGTAAGCTACTTGGAAATATTGTTGAGGAAAAGTAAAGGCTTAGATCCCACATTGGTTAAATACAAAATGTGAGATGTGTTTATATATGTGAACTCTCTTGAAGGGTAATTGAATGACTAAGCTTGTAACCCTGCCTCGTGTGCAGGGGGTTCAAGTCCAAACTCGACGATGTTAGGGCGTACCAGCATGATGTCGATGATGCGAAATGTCCAGAACAGTCGGACCCAAATTGACCTGCGGATATTTAAGCCCAACACAAATTTATTTTTCCTCAGCATGCATAATCTGCTTATATATGGATAGTATTTGATCCAATCAATTTGATTTAATTTTTAAATCAAATTGATTTTTTGGCTCCTTAATAGCAGATTTTGTGGTTATTTCCAAAATTTCCACCATCCTATATGCCTATAAAAGACTGTGTTTTCTGTAATATTAAACCAACACTCTGATATTTTTCTCATACCAAAATTTTGTTGCTCTCAAAATTCTTTCTTTTTCTCTTCGTATTTTTCAAACTTTCCGGTGATAGAAAAATGCAAAGTTTGTTCGTTGATTGTTGTAGAGGTGCTATTACTTTGATCACTGTTGTTGTTGTATCCTGGGAGACATTCGACCAACATTTCTCCAAGTACCGTAGGAGTGACCGAATCTGTCTTAAGGAAACTGCGTTTCACAAGCCTTAACATTTCGTAAAATCCCTATTCTTTCTTCTAATTTAAACTTTTATTTGATTTTAATTTTGATTGTTTTTCGTATTTGATAAATTAAATATAAACTATTATATTCTTATTTTATATGTATTTATTTATATTTAACTTATTTTGTTCACTAACGTGTTTTGTCTAACAGTTTTTAGGGATGGATTTATTAATGTTGCTTTCAATTTAATGGATGTTTGATTTTTTTTTTTGTGGATTCTGTCTATCATTTTTGACTATTTGAGACCGATTCTCTTATTTTGTTAGGTGCTTACAGTTAACCTAAATATATTGTGTTTGAATTGTGACAAAATCAATTAATGTACTGTAATTATTGTATTTTTTATGGTGAAGTTTTTATTTTTATTGATTAAACTTATTCTTCACGGTCAATAAGTACTTGTATCTTTCTTTTTCCATGAATGGTTTGATTCAATAATGAATGAATTTTTCTTTGGGACAAAAAGACAATATCAGCACACATAGATGAATATATGGGAGGGAATAGGATAGGTAAGTGAAACACTTGATAGTTTGCATAGGATGTTGTGATTGTGGGGGCTGAGGGTGTCTCCAATGTGTGGGTCAACTATTGCGACATCCACCGTACCATCCAAGTAGGCGTCCACAAATATCCTCCACATTTGTTTTTTTTTTTTTTTTTTAAGAGAATAAACAAAAACTATGAATGGACTTCGTTTTCAACACATTTACGATTTTCTACCGTCGCCGTTGTTATTTCATTTTGGTTTCGTCCTTAAATTATATCTTTTTATTTATTTTGATATCTAATTTTTTTTATCACTTTAAATTATTATTTTCTCAAATTGATATTTGAATTAAATTGAAACTTAACTCACAAATTAATACTTAAACTATGTAATTTTTTTTATTTTAATATATATATTTGTTACAAGTAATATCTCAACAATTTTTTCCAAGTCAATGCCTTTGTTGTTCAATAGTTAGTCAAACCATTAATTTTATTATTTTTAAAAAATATAATTAATTAAAAATTTCCATATAGCAAAAAAAATATATTTTCTTTATATATATTTAAAAATATTAAAAATTAATAAATTAAAAATTAAAAATACTTTTTTTAAAAAAGAAAATAATTCTACTGATTTGTATCAATTCCCTAGTCAACCGGGTCAATTTCTATCTGCGGATCGGTTCTCAGTCCAAACAACTAATTTGATCTAGTTTTGAAAACACTAGTTTTGTTCGATGAAAGAATTTTTTTTGATCTTGTCAAGTTGAGCAAGTAGGTGGTGAAGTTTGGAAATGGAATTAATTGTTAGTATCTCGACTTTGGGAGGGCCAATTTCAAACATTTACCGGTATTGTCAAACATTATAAAAGAAGAAGAAAAAAATAAAAAATGAAGAGAGAAATAATGTAAAAGAATAGTCTAGGTGCTCCTTATGACAAATAAAAATAAAAATATATTTTTAAAATTTATGTATATGTAATAGAAAGATAGGTTAGGTGTTACTTGTGACCAAAAAATATTTTAGATATCGACTTAAAAAAATATATAATTTAAATAGAAATTTGTGGGTAATGATTTAACTAACAAAATACTAACTTAAGATAGAATATTAATTTAAATATCAGTTATGATAAAAATAAATTTTAAATAGTAAAATGAGAAAATTATCTATCAATTTTTAGATTAAACATTTCATTTTAATAAAATCTATATAATAAACATCCCAATCCCATGCAAAAATTATAAAGGGCACTGACCCCGCGTTAGATTATTATTTTCTTAATAAATAAATCTAAAAAGTTAATGTAAAACATTTTACATAATAAACCGTACGAAGGTGTCAACTACATTTTATTACAATAGTTGAATTTAATGACAACTGAAATAAATAACTTAAGGATGAATATTGAAGAATGGTTTATATAAGAGTTAAATCTTTTAAATTTTTTATAAAAGTATGTAATTATGAGTTTTTTTTATTTATTTCAACTTAATTTGTAGTAATAATTAGGTAAATATTGACATGTTTAAAATAAAACACGTAACAACTTAATTAGATATTACTTGAAAAGTTTTTTAATAAAAAATAAATTGAAATTTGATATACAATATTTGAGAAGCCCTTATTTGAGTACTTTTGAAAATATTTTATCCTTATTTGAGCATTTTTGAAAAGGTTAGGCCTTTATTTGACCATTGTGTAAAGAATACCCTTCATTTAAGCATTTCTTTTGTGAGCAACTCTTAAAAGATTGGGTTCAAATTTAGCATTTAACCAACTAAATAATAAATGGTTTAAAAGGCCCTCGAACTATTTTAAAAAAATTAATTAAGCTCCTATAAACTTTTTGCACCTAATTGAGCTCTTAAACTAACAAAACTGGCCAAATAAGCCCCTTTGACTAACGTTGATTGTTACAACGCTGATGTGGTCGTTAATGTGGTGGTCGATGTCAATGATAGTTGCTGACGTGATTAATTGCCATGTTAGCAAAAATTAAAAAATTCAAAAAAAATAAAAACATTAAAAGGAATATTTAAAATTTTTATTGTAATGAACAAACATAGATTCATTCATTTCAAAGCTTAAAAATATATTTTTTTAAAATTAAAAAAATATTTTTAAATATTTTTATAAATTTGTAAAATACAATTAAAATTTATAAAAAATATTAAATAAAATTTAAAAATTTCAAAAAATTAAAAATTAACAAAAAAAATTTAAAGGTTAAGTTCAGAAAAAAAGAAAAAAAATATTTTATAAAGTAAATAAATATAAGTAAATTTTAAATTTATTAATCTTGTGTGTACATTTTTTTTAAAGGTATGTATATATCGAATTAAAAAAATGTATCAGTTATTTAATTAAATGTTTAGCTTAAAAGGTGTATCAATTATTTAGCCTAAATGGTTTAAGTAATTGGATATATTCATATATTTTAAAAAAACCTTTACACAAACGATTAATAAAATTAATATTTATTTTATAAATTTTTTTTTTTGCACATCCTAAAAGTTACCAATAGAATTAAAACATTGATAGGAATCAATTTTTTTTAAACAAATTAACTTTTAAACTTTATATAATTTAGAAAAAAATGATCTTGAATGAATCTAGACAATTCTTTTGTCTAGATTCATTTTAGACTTAACTTTTAAATTTTTTAATTAATTTTATATATTTTTTGAAAGTTTTTATTTTTATTTATTACATTTATAAATTTTAATAACATTTTAAAAAATTTAAAAATTTTTAAAAATATTTTTTAAAATTTAAAATTTAAAATTTTAAAGTGAATGAACCTGGACACAATAGTGTCCAGGTTCATTCTAGTAAAAAAATTAAATATTCCTTTTATTTAAAAAAATGATTTTTATTAATTTTTGCTAACGTGACAATTGATGTTGCACTGCCATCTTAGCAACTATTGTTGACATGGAGTGCCATATCAGTGTCGCTACTGGCCACGTTAGCATTGTAACAGTCAACGTTAGTTTGATTAATTTTATTAGTTTAAGAATTTAATAAGGTGCAAAAAATTTGTAAGAGCTTAATTAATTTTTTTTAAAAAGGATTATAATAAACATTCTATACCATTAAACCTAAAATAAAATAAAAGATTATGATAAATATTCTGATTAAGATGAAATTTATGACAAAAGTTGGTGAATAGTTGAAAGTAACTTTTGGATTTTTTTATTTATCTTATTAAAAAATTATTTGACTCATTAATAATGTGTTATATTGTAACCTTTCTTTTCTTTTTTTTTTTTGTTAATAAACGTAATTTTAAGACACCTGATATGTTCTATTTTTTAAGTTGTGATTGAAGAGATGAAAATTTTTTACCGTCTAATGGTGGAAGCGTTTCTTTGCATGATATGGTGAAGCTGCATATTTGAGACTTTGGATATTTCTTCGTGGAGTTTTGACCAAGTTGTTGCTTTATATTTTTACAGATTTTATTGTTGCCTTTTCTTTTTTGAAAAAAAAAATCTTTCCAAAATATCAAATAACAACCTTTTCTTAATGGTTCTTTGGTTTGGCTTCGAGAACTTTATGTCTTGTGAGTTAAAATGGAGATTGATTGCCTTTTAATTTTCAGGTACCTCACATGCATTGATCCCCCTTAGTGTCAAGCCTGGAACATTTGATTTATGAAATCAAATCTTTATTTTTAATTTTATTATTATCAAATTTAAGTTATGTTAGGATTGTGTTTTGAGTGTTGGCAACAACCTTTTTTTTGTATTGGTCTACAATAATCTACCGATTATTTAATTTATAAGTGATCAAATATGTGCACTCTTTTAATGATGTATAAATTGTTGGAAAAATTGGTTTAAAAAAATCAATCTTTTGTGATATTTACTTATGCTTTGTATAAGGAAGTTAAGTCGATCAGACTTTTTACTAAATGATTTTCTCTGTTATTTTCAAATCACGAATTGTTTCGAGTTTGGGCTCAAACAACATGAACCAAACGCACAAAATGAAAATTTTTTTTAACTTTCAACAGGAAAGTTAATTCTCTCTATAACCGAAAATTGTGTTTTTCCTATAAAACATAATTTATTTTGTGAAATAAATTTCTACTATTTTTCTAATAGAATAAGGATGCTCAATAATGTGTGTATAGTTCAACACATTGTTCATATTTATAAAGAAATGGTACAAAAGTTCTGTTTGAATAAGATCTAATTAAATAATTATATTTTAATAGAAAATACAACTTTTACTCCAAGTAGAAGACATAGGGGCGGCAACATGCCCTAAATAATACTAGGGTTTGTCTCCCCTTACATGTAACAAAGCCTAATTAGGCTTTCTATGTACTGGGTACAATTATATGTGTTATATGAACTTTTATACAACACTTATAATTTATTCAACCCAATAACTATTTTCTATCTCCCACAATATTATTTATTTAATCAATTAATTTAATTTAATTTAATTTAATAAATTAATTTCTAAACCCATACCTAATTCCGTTTAAGTCACGACAACTTTACCATATAAGAATCTGTGAGAAATATATTTAATTGTCTTATTCAACAAATCTACAATGACTAATTAATTTAATTCTTACTTCAATTATTTAACTATAATTAATTAAATAATAATTTGAGGAAATTAAATTAAATTAAATTAAATTTTAAGTCACCTTTTGTACTTAGCGAGAAAACGCATTGTAACAGCCTTCGCCCGACCTGATCGTCAAGTTTGAGTTACGAGATGCTATAGTCAATAACGAAACAGTTACAACATTTAATAATCGAATTACACCATAATACAAGCATTCATAATCAAAACATTTCATGAGTACATTATGCAATCTTTTTTGTGACTTGATTGAGCTTACGAAAGCTCAAATACTAAATTCGAACATGAGTTGGGGCCAAATAGCAAAGTTTTCAAAATTTCAAAACAAGTATCGATACCTTGCTAGGTACCGATACTGTTTCAAGCTAAAATTAGTTTAAATCAAAAGGTATTGATACTAAACTTATAGTACTAATACTTCTCTTTAGGTACCGATACCTTACTTTAGTATCAATATCAATTTAGCATTTTGTTTTGCAATGATTTAAAACAAACGTGCAATAGTATTAGTACCCTTGTATATTATCAATACTCTAATATCAAATATCGTTACTTTGATCCAGTATCAACACCATTTTGACATTTGATGATTTGAAAATTTATTTGAAAAATACTACCTATCAATGCTTCATTTAAGGTATCAATACCTTAGTGCCAAATATGTCAAAAATCCTGCATTTTGGTCCATTTTCCATGCCCAAACTATCACAAACTTAATTTGTGCTTGTAAGCACATTATCAACCTACATAAACCAATTCAAACATGCATATATTTAAATTATCCAATTTCCAAATCATTCAAAACATTCATACAATCACATAATCACATATTCACAACATTCTTTACTTATAAACTCTCAATTTATACACCTTGTATAGCCGTTCAAGACCATCAATTTAACCATACCAAATTACTACCAAAATTTCCATTCAAGTGATACTTGGGCTAGTTAACAAATTATCATCATATACACATTTTCATATAACCATGACCAAGCAAAAATTAAGTAACCATCAAGGTTCAAATTAAAACTACCATTCAAAGTAAACACATATATTAATCCTATGTACATGCTCTGCAAACTGAAAATCTAAAGAGCAAGGAAAACAATGGGTAAGCATATCAAATGCTTAGTAAGTCATAGGCATAAAATATTGACTTACCTCGCTTTACATTTAAACAAAATAAATTACTCAACTTGACAATTAGACCTAAACATGATAATACAATTCCACAAGGTGAATTCTCATATAAAAGTACCACATAATAAATCAACATGTAACACTTCATTTCACTATTAATCAACATTCCAATATCATTTTCATAATCAATCCAACACCTAACCAAATGCTTATCAAGATCATGCCATTTCATTATTATTTCTCAATTTATATTAACTACTTAGCCCAATGGACTCTAGTAAATAAACTTGGCTACATGGGTAACTGCACCACATCAGAGAGCACCGTGTTGCTGAACAGAGAGCACTGTAGTGCTAAATAGAGAGCACTAAAGTGATAAGCAGATAACACCAAGTGCTGATTAGAGAGCACCAAAATGATGATCAGAGAGCATCAAAGTGCTAAATAGAGAGCATCAAAGCGCTAAACAAAGAGCACAAGAGTACTAATCCCGTACAAGCGCGCAAATAATCCTATTGGCCTGCCAATCATATCCTAATCGTTTACTAAGTTCACATGAGCACTAATACTGTATTCATAACATTTGAATCACTGTGGTGTTATCATGTACATGTCATCTTGTAACGCCCCAAAATTTTTATTTTTGTTCCTATTAAAATGTGACACAAATCTGTATATGCTTTAGTGGTTAAGTGTTCTGGGTGTGTGTGTGAGGTCCCAAGTTCAAGCTTTGCATTTGGCAAATTTTGGTATTTTTCTGACTTAAGCATTTATCTTGCTCAATGGGCTTATATTGAATTATTTGTAAAATCATATCAGAATGAGCTTGCTGGTCTGATGGTTAAGATGTGTGCTAGTGTGTTGGAGGTCTAGAGTTCGAATCTCTGCGCGAGCGAGGGAGATTATTTTTGCTCGGCTAACGGTGAGAGTTTTGTTGGAACTTGAACTCTGAGTAGTGGGTTAATGAGAGAGTTTTTAGGGATGTGTATCATATCTTCCTTTTGTTTTCCCCAAAATTTTGACTCTCCCTCTTTTTGGCAAAAAATTGACGTTTTATCTCCCTTTCCCTGCGTTTTCTTTTTTCCTTTTCCTCCATCAATTTCGATCTTTCTTATCGTAGTCCTTTTGTCTCGTTATTTTGGTGTTTCGCACTATTCTGGTAAGTGGGATCATTGTGTTCGTTTAGTTTTTGATTTCTGAAGATTGAAGTTTTGTAATTAGTTATGTAGGTGACGATAATGAACAGTAGTTTCACTTCAACGATCTGCTTTGTGCGATTAAACGGGTGTGATTACGGTAAGTGAGTGTGTTTGGCTCGATTTGGTTTTGAGAAATTTGGGATTTAATTGTAAATTAGTATTGGTTAATCTGGTTTATAGGTTTTAGAAGGCTCGGGAGTGGTTTTACGCTAAATTGATACCAGGTGTATACCCAAAAACGCAAAAAAATAATGTTTCAGCGAAAGCCGAAAACACTACTGTCGGCGCTACATGGGCTTGTGGTCGTTCGTGTGATAGGTCGTGTGCCATAACACGGGCGTGTGGTCGACGAGGCCAGACCATGTACGCAAGACACAACCATGTGATGACCAGGTAGGCCGTGTGCGACACATGGGCTAGATTGATTTAGGTCGTATGGGCCACACGAGTGTGTGGGTCTACACGGGTAGTCCACACAAGCATGTGGGGTTCTGGGCTAGGCCGTATGATCCACACGGCCAAGGCCAAATTGGTCGTATGGGCCATACGGGCGTGTGGGCCCACACGAGCAGGTCACATGAGCGTGTGAGCTCATTTAACTGAAATGTGTTCAAAGGTTGCACGGGTCGCCCAAATCTACTATGAACCTACTGTAGGGTCGGTAAGCAGTATTCAGACCCTTAAATGTATGAACTGTATGTATGATGTATGTATTGAGCATGATGATTATATGAATGACTACTGAACTATGTGTATAACTAATATTCATGTATTAGCATGTCATATACTGTATGTTGCATTGCATTAGGTTGGGATGTTGATATTTGGAGGAAGTGTACTAAAAGGCTCTTAAGCCTATTATTTGGCAACTCAACTGCAATTTACTGATTATGTGCCACATCTGGTACTACTTGGAGTGTAGGGATGGATGGGGGTTTTAAACCCCACATGGAGTGTAGGGATGGACAGAGATGGTGTGTAGAGGTTGGTTGGGTAGGACACTATTTACTGATTAATGTATATCTGATACTGTTACTGTAATGGGCTTAGGCCCTAATGCATATCTGATACCAAAACTGAAGTGGGCTAAGGCTCGAACTGCTACTGAAACTAAAATGGACTTAGGCCCAAACTGCATTTGACTGATAACTATTGTTTGACTGTATGCATGTTTTCTGTGGGGATTACACACTGAGTTTACGTAAACTCACCCCTTTCTATTTTATCTGTATAGGTAATCCCAAACTTAGACGGATCGGTGCGGCGGAGGACTTGATGGTGACCACATGATTATTGAACTATTTTAATTTCAATTATGGTATTTATTTCCTATTTATCTTCTAGATTATTTTTATATAAATTGGAATTTTAGACTGTTGCTTTTAATTTGAATTTTCACTGTTTTCATGGATTTTAAACTGCAAACTCAACTAAAGCTCGGTTTAATTCAAAATGACGTTTTTCTTAACATGACTGATTGTCTTTAAATATCACGATTTTAAAAGCTTCCGCTACAAAATATGTTTTTAAACGAATCAATTAACGAGAAAGTAGTTTTGAGATGGATAAAAGATAAATAAAAGCTAATAAACAGAAACGATTTTAACTTGATACATTTGATTTCAAATTCCAATTCATGTGATATCGTCAGATTTGGCCATCATGTCTAGGCCGGGTTTAGGGTGTTACATTTAGTGGTGTCAGAGTAGGGTTGTAAAACTCGGTTGTGGATTTTGGGTTTTTAAAACTTGGTTTTTAAGAACTGATTTTCAAGTGATTGAAATGATTTTACTGAGAATGTAGTACACTGAGTCTCCAGCGCCGATCCTGTAAGTATTCTGATAAACTGTTATGATATTATAGATAGTTTGTTCTGAAAACACCCTAGTTAGTGAATACTAAAATTGTAGTGAAACTAAAACTGATAGAAACTGTGTTGCGAAAAACAAACTCTGAAATAATGATACTGTTTTACATAAAACATTTGTTAATAAATACTAGAACTGTAACTGATTCATAAAATTTGTAATATAGATAAATCTAAATAGATATGAGCGCACGAGGTATCCGCGGATGTGGTACTAGAGGCTGAGGTAGAGGTCGTAGAGGGGCTCGAGTTGAGTCATCTTCTCTAGATAGCATGTCGAACCTGGATACGAGTGAGACTCCGATGTCACCTACTACTGAGACTGGGTCTCAAGATCATATGGCTGGGGACGACGCATTGTCTCAGGCTATGTTAAAGATACTGGAGAGGGTTGCTGGGCCTAACATTAGATCTAGGGGCCGAGGGTCAGTTACGGAACTACTCTGGTCCAATGAAGCTGAACTTTTTAAGGGTGTCACTAGAGTTACCCCTAATGTAGCTGAGTACTGGATGGAGGATACTGAGAGGATAATGGACGATTTGGACTGTAGCCCTGAGCAGAAATTGAAGGGTGCAGTTTTGTTGCTTCGCGATGAGGCCTATCAGTGATGGCTGACCGTTAAGGAGGGCACTCAGCCCGATCGTCTGACTTGAGAGTTTTTTAAGACTGCCTTCCAAGGAAATTATGTATGAGCAAGTTACATAGATGCTCATAGGCGTGAGTTTCTAAACCTCACTCAGGGAGATTGATCAGTGGCCAACTATAAAGTTGAATTTTTTAGACTGAGCCGCTATGCGCGAGGTATGGTGGCGTCTGAATATGAGAGATGCGTTCGTTTTGAGGATGGTCTTAGGGATAATCTAAGGGTATTGATAGCTCAACAGAGGGAGCGAGAGTTCTCCGTTCTAGTGGAGAAGGCGAAGATCGCCGAAGAGGTTAGGCGCGCTAAGCGCCAAAACAGGGAGCGTGAGAGGGGTAAGAACAAAAGGGATTCGGAGCCCTCAAGTTCAATACAGAGGCCTAAGAAAAAGGCCAAGATTGATGGGCCGATTAGAGCTGGACCTCCTATTGCTCCTACTAGACTACAGTTGTATGGAAATTGTGGTAGACGCTATAAGGGCGAGTGTTGGAGGAGGACTGGAGAGTGTTTGAGGTGTTGGTCATTAGAGCACCGTATTCAGGAGTGTCCGCTGAGGGCTGATCAAATGCAAGCTTCTGGTTTTGGTACTACGCAGCCATAAAGGGTAGTTCATGTAACACCCCTTACCTATGTTCGACGCTGGAACAGGGTACGAGGCATTACCGGACTTAATCACTAATCATCGTATAAAAACCGATTCATAATTTCACTCTAATTTAAAACTTTTTCAAACATATTCAAGCTGTCCCTTAAAAAGAGCTTACAAGGCCCATATCATGCTTTAATTCAACCACACACATAGGCAAGCATGCACATTCATAAATTGCATCATTTAATTAATAACATAATCAAGACTATCTACATTAAATGACTTTATACAATAGAGACCTTCAAATAACATAGGTCAGTATTTTAGGCCAATTCCTAGCTACTTAGTAATAGTTAAACGAGTCTCCATACATGCCAAAGACTAAAAAATACTTTAAAAACTTTATATTTCGCTCAATAGTTTGATAGTGTGATTTAACCTCCGGCGACCTCCAACTCGAGCTAACATCTAAGACACCATAGGAAAAAGGAAAGGAAGGGAGTAAGCATTATAGCTTAGTAAGTAAGTATGTAAATATTAATAAACAATACATTATCATACTTTAAATGAAGTCATAATATGTTCCCGGAATATTACCATCACAAACACACACATACTTTCACTATTACAATCATAAACAGGTTCAAAATAAGCTGTCTAGTAGAGTACCAGGAACTAAATTATTTATTTCTGGAGCTAGAGAACTTCAAATTACAAACCGTTAATTTTTCTTGAAACTAGATTCATGTATATTATTACCATAAAATTTTCAGAATTTTTGGTCTAGCCAATTAGTACAGTTTATTCATTGAAGTTACCCTTATTTCACTGCTCAACTATTCTGACCACTCTTCACTACGAATCAATTTTATCCTCGTACAGAATTCAAATGATGTTCTCGTTTATTTAATTTGAAACTAGACTCATTAAGGATTTCAAGAATATAAATTATATCCAATAATTTTTTTTTTACAATTTTTAATGATTTTTCCAAGTCAGAACAAGGGATCACGTAGTCATTCTAAACCAGTCTCTCAAAAACTTAAATATCTCATAATATAGAATTCCTTTGCTTGCTCTGTTTCTGTTATATGAAAATAGACTCATTAAACTTTAATTTTATATCTCATTCAGTCTCTGATTCAATTTCTATTATTTTTGGTAAATTTTAAGATTCACGTCATTGCAACTATCCATAACAGTTTTATTGTCAATTTTGATCTTTCACACTTCAATTGTATTCATCATTTATCCATAACAATGTTTCCAATTTCCAATCACATATCGAGCATATTGCTCATAAGCTACACACATATATACTTACACTTATCATCACAAAGTCATACACAATTTCATTTAGTCAATTTCCCAGTTGAACGCTTCGGAATAATAACAGATACGCGATGGTATCGCACACAACCCACCTTTAAAATTGAAGCTCTCTTGTACACATAGTGGCCTTCACTTAGCACTACTCATGTGACCTAGCTCGATTGTACACATAATTTTGGCTCTCTTGTACACATGGTGAACACTTAGTACCACCCATGTGACCTAGCCAGTTTATCTCGTAGCTCTCTTGTCTACATAGTGTCCTTCACCTAGAACCACGCATGCGACCTAGCTACATATATCCCGTAGCTTTCTTGTCTATATGGTGTACACATAGTATCACTCATGCGACCTAGCTACATCATAATGTCTCGTAACTCTCTTGTACACATGATGTGCACTCAGCACCATACATGTGACCTAGCTACATACCATCTGTATCATCCAATCTTTCCGAAGGTTCAACCGTGATTTCTCTCTCTTTCTAATACTTGATTCCATACTTCCAATAGTCAATTATGATTCAAAAATCAGCTACAATACATAAAATATGCTGAAATATAAAAACATAATAAAGATAATGTATTATTTACATACAAACTTACATACTTTCTCATTTCCATGTCGAATTAATATTGAACATTTAAATCATCATAATTATACTTACTTTCAACAACTCGGCAATCCTAGTAAATATATCAATTCTACATTGAAACATGCATAAATTAATGCTTATTATACATATGAACTTACCTCGATACTAAAACGACCATTTTACCAACTTTCCCGATTTTTGATTTTTCTCCCATTCTAGGTTCAAATCTCATTTTCTGGGATCTAAAACATCATATTTTACTTATTTAATTAATGTACTATTCAAAACAGTCATTAACTCAAAAATTGGAAAAATTACAATTTTACCCCTAAACTTTTGCAATTTACACTTTTGCCCCTAGGCTCGGGAATTAAACTTTATCCCTTATTCTTAAGTTTTATGACATGCTAATCATTTTTCCCTTCTATGGCAACATCAAATTCTCACCCTAACACATAGTTATGAACAATAACAACTTTTACCAATTAAGCCGTTTTACTCATTTTTGCTTAAAACCGCTTAGCAAAAGTTGTTTAATATAATTTCAGCCTTCGTATTCTACCATAAAACATCAAAATAAACACATTTCACCTATGGGTATTTTTCCAAATATGAAACCTAGCTTAAATTATTGCTAGAATAAGCTTAATCAAGTTACCGGGATTCCAAAAACGTAAAGAACTTGAAAAACGGGGCTAGAATGGACTTACTATTGAGCTTGGAAAGCTTGAAAACCCTAGCCATGGCTTCCCTCATGCTAATTTCGGCCTCCATGAAAAAAATGAGTCAATTTTGGCTTTATTTTCCCTTTTTATTTCTTTTAATTACCAAATGACTAAAATGCCCTTAAGGCCTTTTCTTTAAAATTTTGTCCTATTCATGCCCATTTTTGTCCAAACGAAATATAATGGTCTAATTACCATTTAAGGACCTCCTCTTTAAACCCCCATTTCAATCAAGTACTTATGAATTAGAACACATATTTTGCAACTTTTGCAATTTAGTCCTTAAAGTCCAATTAAGTACTTTATCAGTAAAATTACTTAATGATATTTTTACACAATATTTTAATCAATAAATAAACCTTAAAACTTAATCATAATAAATTTTTTGACTTCAAATTCATGGTTCTAAAACCATCGTTCCGTTTAGGCCCTAAATCGGGCTATTACATCAACTTCTACAAATAAGCCCTAATAGGCAAATTAAACATGCAATCTATAAAATTTCTTATCAATACTCTAACACATACATATAATCACTCGGTAAATCATAAAAATTAATCGAAATAAACTTTTCTATCTCAGATTTATGGTTTCGCAACCACTATTCCATTTAGGCCCTATTTCGAGATGTTACAGTTCAGCAGCCACCGAGGGGCTGTGGTCAGGTTAGGGGTGGTAATGGTATGGGTTGTGGATAGAGAGCACCAAGCAGAGGTGCTTGACAGACTGAGGCGAGGTAGCCTGCTTTGGTTTATGCTGCACGCTACCGTGAGGATAGAGATGCTCCTAACGTCATCACTGGTACGCTCCTTATTTTTGATGTACCATATCTTGCTTTGATAGACATAGGATCTACTCATTCCTACATAGCCTGTTCTATTTTTAAAAATCTGGGGATATTGGTTGAGAGCACTACGAGTGAGGTTACTGTACTGAGTCCGTTGGGGCAATTTATTTTGGTTAGCAAACTCTATAGGGATGTACTCTTAGTGGTGCAAGAAACTGCTTTTTTGGCGGATCTAATAGAGCTTCCGTTTAGGGAGTTTGATATAATTTTGGGAATGGATTGGTTGGTTAAGCACCGGGTTAGTCTAGATTGTGCGATTAAAAGGGTCATTTTGAGAACTGAGGAGAAGGAAAATGTGGTTATAATCTGAGAGCGTCGGGATTATCTGTTGAATATGATCTCAGCACTGGTAACTGAAAAACTAGTTTTTAAGAGATATGAGGCGTTCTTGGCCTATATTAGTGTTTCTATTTCTAAGGCTCTTCTGTAAAGGACATCAGGACTGTAAGGGATTTTTCAAGCGTCTTTCCTGAGGAGCTATCGGGTTTACCTCCAAATCAGAAAGTGGAATTTGGGATTGAGCTTCTTCCTAGTACAGCTCCGGTGTCTATCGTTCCCTCCCGTATGGCACCGAAAGAGCTTATAGAGCTTAAGGCTCAACTGCAATAACTATTGGATCGTGGTTTCATCCGTCCTAGTGTGTCTCTATGGGGAGCACCTGTTCTATTTGTTAAGAAGAAAGATGAGACCATGAGGATGTGTATAGATTATCGGCAATTGAGCAAGATAACTATTAAGAATAAGTATTCGCTTCCAAGGATTGACGACCTATTTGATTAGTTAGAGGGGCTTCGGTATTCTCCAAGATTAATCTGCGTTCTAGATATCATTAGTTGAAGGTTAAGGAAGCTAATGTGTATAAGATGGAACTTAGGACTCGTTATAGACACTACGAGTTTCTAGTGATACCTTTTGGACTAACGAATGCACCAGCCGCATTTATGGATCTAATGAACTTAGTGTTTCAGCTTTATCTGGATCAGTTCGTCATGGTCTTTATCGAAGACATCCTGGTATACTCTAAGATTGAGGATGAGCATGACGAACACCTTAGAGTGGTTCTTCAAATTTTGAGGGAAAAGCAGTTCTATGTTAAATTTAGCAAGTGCGAATTTTGGTTACAAAAGATAACATTTCTAGGGCACATATTTTTTACTGAAGGGATTCGAGTTGATCCTCGAAAGATCGAGGCTGTACTGGATTGGAAACAACCTAAGAATATGTCCGAGATTCGTAGTTTTTTGGGTTTGGCGGGTTATTATTGGCAGTTTGTAGAAGGTTTCTTACTGCTTACCGTGCCTTTAACTAAGCTGCTACGTAAGAGTGTTCCATTTGTCTGGACTGATGTGCAACAGGAGAGCTTAGAGAAGCTCAAGACTGTTCTGACTGAGGCTCTTGTCCTGATACAGCCTGAACCTAGAAAGGAGTTTGTGGTTTACAGTGACACGTCGCATGTGAGTTTGGGTTGTGTTCTGATACAGGATGGTAAGGTGGTGGCATATGCATCTTGTTAGCTCAAGATGCATGAGACAAACTATCTGATGCATGATTTAGAATTGGCCGCCGTAGTCTTTGCCTTGAAAATTTAGAGGCACTATTTGTACGGTGAGAAGTGTATTATTTACATTGATCACAAGAGCCTCAAGTATCTTTTTACCTAGAAGGAGTTGAATCTTAGGCAGCATAGATGGATTGAGCTGGTTAAGGACTATGATTGTACTATTGAGTACCATCCTCGCAAGGCCAACGTGGTGGCTGATACATTGAGCCGTAGGGCGATGACTGATCTGAGAGCAATGTTTATTCAACTTAGTTTGTTCGACGATGGAAGTTTGTTGGCTGAGGTGCAGGTTAAATCGGCTTGGATAGAACAATTTGGGATAGGTAGTTAAAGAATGAATCGTTGGGTCTTCGGTTCTATCAAGTTGAGAATGGCAGCACTACGGATTTTGGGCTCAATAACGAAGTGGTACTCTATTTCTATGGTTGGATTTGTGTACCGAACGATATTAATCTGAGGTAGTTTATTCTGGGAGAGGCGTATAATAGCCCTTATGCTATACATCCCGGTAGGAATAAGATGTATTGAGATCTTCGAAAACTGTACTGGTGGCCGGGGTTGAAACATGGCATTACTGATTTTGTGGCACGATGTCTTACATGCCAGCAGGTCATGGCTGAGCATCAGTTACCTTCAGGTTTGCTACAGCCAGTTAAGATTTCACTATGAAAGAGGGAGCGAGTGGCGATAGACTTCGTCAGTTGGTTGCTCTTGACACCTACTAAGAAGGATTCTATTTGGGTCATCGTAGATTGATTGACCAAGTTCGTGCACTTCATTCTGGTTAGGACCGACTATTCTCTTCAGAAGTTGGCAAAACTGTATATCTCAGAGACAGTTAGACTGCATGGGGTTTCAGTGTCGATAATTTCTGATAAGGATCCTCGCTTTATGTCTCGGTTCTAGAAAATGTTACATGAGGCTTTGGGTTCGAGACTGGACTTCAGTACCGCGTTCCACCCTCAGACCGATAGTCAATCTGAGAGGGTGATTCAGATACTAAAGGATATGTTGAGGAGTTGTGTTATTGATTTTCGAGGCAGTTGGGAGGATTATCTGCCACTAGCGGAGTTCACCTACAATAATGGCTTCCAGTCTAGTGTTCAGATGGCACTCTATGAAGCTCTTTATGGGCGTAAGTGTCTCACTCCTTTATGTTGGACTGAGTTGGGTGAACGTCGAGTTTTAGGTCCTGAGTTGGTTTCCAAGACTGAGGATAAGGTTCGACTGATTAGGGATCGTCTGAAGGTGGCTTCTGATAGACAAAAGCCTTATACAGATTTGAAGAGGCGTGAGATTGAGTATTCTGTGGGGGACTTTGTGTTTCTTAAGGTCTCGCCATGGAAGAAGGTTCTAAGGTTCGGTCGTAAGGGCAAGTTGAGCCCTAGGTTTATTGGGTCTTACTGAATTCTGAAGCGAGTATTCATGACGTATTCATGACGTATTCCACATCTCGATGTTGAGGCGTTTCCGCTCTGATCCTACACATATTGTCCCTACTGAGGAGATTGATGTTAGGCCAGATTTGACCTTCGAGAAGGAGCCAGTTCAGATTCTGGATCGCGATGTAAAAATACTTTAGAGAAAGTCTATTCCATTAGTGAAGGTGATGTGGCGAAATCATAGCACTGAAGAGGCCACATGGGAGCCTAAAGATGCGATGCGCCAGCAGTATCTTAATATGTTCTGATCAGGTAAATTTCAAGGCTGAAATTTTCTTTTTGGGGGTAGAGTTGTAACGCCCCAAAATTCTTATTTTTGTTTCTGTTAAAATGTGACACAAATCTGTATCTGCTTTAGTGGTTTAGTGTTCTGGGTATGTGTGTGAGGTCCCAAGTTCAAGCTTTGCATTTGGAAAATTTTGGTATTTTTCTGACTTAAGCCTTTATCTTACTCAGCGAAATTATATTGAATTATTTGTAAAATCATATCAGAATGTGCTTGCTGGTTTGGTGGATAAGATGTGTGTTGGTGTATTGGAGGTCTAGAGTTCCAATCCCTCTAGCGTGGGAGATTATTTTTGCTCGACTAATGGTAAGAGTTTTGTTGGAACTTGAACACTGATTAGTGGGTTAGTGAGAGAGTTTTTAGGGATGTGTATCATATCATCTTTTTGTTTTCCCCAAAATTTTGACTCTCCCTCTTTTTGGCAAAAATATGACATTTTATCTCCCTCTCCCTGCGTTTTCTTTTTTCCTTTTCCTCCATCAATTTCGATCTTTCATATCGTAGTCCTTTCATCTCGTTATTTTGATGTTTCGCACTATTTTGGTAAGTGGGATCATTGTGTTCGTTTAGTTTTTGATTTCTGAAGATTGAAGTTCTGTAATTGGTTATGTAGGGGACGGTAGTGAATAGTAGTTTCACTTTAACGGTTTGTTTTGTGCGATTAAGTTGGTGTGATTGTGTTAAGTAAGTGTGTTTGGCTCGATTTGGGTTTGAGAAATTAGGGATTTAATTTTTAAATCAGTGTTGGTTAATCTGGTTTATAGGTTTTGGAAGACTGGGGAGTGGTTCTGCACTAAATTGATACCAGGTGTGTACTCGAAAACGAGAAAAATAGGTTTTTGGATAAAGCCAAAAGCCCTACTGTCAATGCCACATGAGCGTGTGGTCGCCCGTGTTGTAGGCCGTATACTATAACACGGGTGTGTGAGCTAGACTGATTTGGGCTGTGTGGGCCACACGGGCGTGTCGGTCCACACGGATAGTCCACACGAGTGTGTAGGATTCTGGGCCTAGCTGTGTGATCCACACGGGCGTATGGGCCTACACGGGCAGGCCACATAGGCGTGTGACTCATTTAACTAAAATGTGTTCAAAGGTTGCACGGGTCGCCTAAGTTGACTATGAACCTACTGTAGGGTCGTTAAGCACTATTCTAACCCTTAAATGCGTGAACTGTATGTATGATGTATGTACTGGGTATGATGATTATATGAATGACTGCTGAACTGTGTGTATAACTGATATTCATGTATTAGCATGTCATATACTGTATGTTGCATTGCATTGGGTTGGGATGCTGATATTTGGAGGAAGTGTACTAAAAGGCTCTTAAGCCTATTATCTGGCAGCTCAGTTGCAATTTATTGATTATGTGCCACATCCGGTACTACTTGGAGTGTAGGGATGGGTGAGTGTTTTAATCCCCACATGGAGTGTAGGGATGGACAGAGATGGTGTGTAGAGGCTGATTAGGTAGGACTCTGTTTACTGATTAATGTATATCTGATACTATTATTGTGATAGGCTTAGGCCCTAATGCATATCTGATACCGAAACTGAAGTGGGCTAAGGCTCGAACTACTACTGAAACTAAAATGGGCTTAGGCCCAGATTACATTTGACTGATAACTTTTGCTTGACTGTATGCATGTTTTCTGTGGAGATTAGACACTGAATTTACGTAAACTCACCCCTTTCTATTTTATCTGTACAGGTAATCCCCAGACTTAGACAGATCAGTGCAGCGGAGGACTCAACGGTGACCACGTGATTATTGAACTATTTTAATTCAGTTATGGTATTTATTTCCTATTTATCTTCTGGGTTATTTTTTTTTTTATGTAAATTGGACTTTTGGACTGTTGCTTTTACTTTGGATTTTCACCGTTTTCATGGATTTTTAAACTGCAAAATCAACTAAAACTCGGTTTAATTCAAAACAATATTTTCCTTAACACAAATAGTTTTCTTTAAATATCACGGTTTTAAAAACTTCCACTACAAAATATTTTTTAAAACGAATCAATTAACGAGAAAGTAGTTTTGAGATGGATGAAAGATAAGTAAAAGCTAATAAACAGAAATGGTTTTAACTTGATACATTTGATTTCAAATTCTGATTCATGTGACATCGCCAGATTCGACCATCATGTCTAGGCCAGGTTTGAGGTGTTACACATCCCATCATAAAATGTATTGTATCCACTTGGTACTTCATATATGTTTATAATTATCACATCTACAATACTTTAAATTTAGTCCCTCCAATGCCAAATATTATTATATTCACATCAACTCAAATAACAAGCAAAACAAAAAATTACAAACATAACAAGAATTAATATAATAAGTTCCATATGAACTTACCTGACAAAACAACAACAAAAACATCGAGGACTATTCCGTAATTTTACCTTTTCCTCGATTAACCTCCGACGGATTCAAATCTTGATCTATAATAATTCATTTCATTTATCAATTCAAATTATATAACATTCTATTTTATGCATATGGCAGTTCAATTTCATTTACTGAATGTTTCCTAAAGTTTTACATTTTATTCAATTTAGTCCTTAAAACCAAAATTGCTATAACTTTCAAATTTGAGATTCAATTTTAAAACCAATCTCAATTCCATCTTTTTTACTCAATTCCATCTTTTTTACAACCTTATATTTTTCATAATAATAGAAATTTCAAACCATTTTTAAATACTTTCACTTTAGCCGCTATGTTCAAAACTAACAAATTTTACTTTATAAATTAGTACCTTTTCATATCTATGCTTGAAATCTAACCATTTAACAACAAGAATTTCAAGAACTCATCAATGACAACTTTTGAAAACTTTAACAATTTCTCAAATTAGTACACGAGTTAGCTAAATCAAGCTCATGAACTTCAAAAACATAAAAAATACAGGAAACAAACTTAGATTCACTTACTAGATAGAGGGTCGAATACTTAAGTTCACATAAATGGCTTCTTTAGGTTTTTTTAGCTCAAACGGTGGAAAAAAGAAAGAAAAACAAAGATGACAACTTTAGGGTGACTTATATACCTTAATTAAAACTTAATTAACCTTTATTAATTAATGCAATCCTTCATTAATTAAACTTAAACATATGAACTAAAAATTATATGACTTTAATGTCATCCATTATCATATGTGCACACACAAGTGGTCCAATTGCTTAATTGATCCTTTAATTAATTAAAATTCATAATTATTAACTTTTACCACTTTTACAATTTAGTCCCTGTTCCATAATTAACTATCAATTAAATAAAATTACTAGACCATAACTCAAAATATTACTAAATTAGACTCGTAAATATTAATATTTATGGACTCCATAATCTGAAATGAGGTTTCGAAACTACCATTTCTGACACCACTGACTGGAAATATATATATATTAAGGGCTCAAATAATTTTAATTAAGTTCTAGTTTTTCTCTTATTATAACATTATTTATTCATGAAAGTCATTCCACTAAAGTATCATGACTAAGATCTCAATTATTATATACCATTATGAAAACCACTCATTAAAGGCTCATCTGATGATCATGTCATAAGTGTGTTACCCTCAGAATTTCTTTGGGATAAATTTGTTCACTCAATATGATCCTATTTTATCTCATGGTAACCATTACATCTTTCTTCATGAATGTAACACCCCTAACTCGTATCCGTCATCAGAACAGAGTTTCAGAGCATTACCAGAACTTTTAAAAATATTTACAGATAAATCATGCTAGTTACTATTCAAATTCTGAAATCATGTACAACGTCTCTTAAATGGACCCTCGAGATCCAATACGAGCATTAGAATCGAGTCGGGACTTAATCAGAACCTCTAAGAATTTTTTGCGAAATTTTAAAAATTTTTCAAGGTGCAGGACTCACATGCCCGTGTGGTCCAAGGGACATGCTCGTGAGACCCTAGGACACGACCGTGCTGGAGGTCGTGTTCAACCCCATGTAACTCTCTGGCTTGTGTACACAGCCATGCCATACGCCCGTGTGCTAGACCTTGTGGTTAATTAATTTAATTCGAAATTAGGTACAGGTTTCACACGGCCAAGACACACGCCCGTGTAGAACATACGGCTGAGACACACAGTCTCTGCCCGTGTGCTCAATTCTGAGCATTCTGTTTCTCGAATTTAAGGTGCAGGGGACACACGACCATACTACATGCCCATGTACCCGGCCGTGTGTCACACACGGTCTAGACACACGCCCATGTGTCTGCCTATATGGACAAAATAAAGTCATTCCTAGCTTCATTTCTCACCCTAAAATCACACCCATAACCTGCACTTGAATCACACATCCAAATACCAACCATTTCAAGCATTCAAATCAAGCAAATTCCATCATTCATCATGGCATATCATTTCATGCATACATGTCTATAATCTTACCTTAGTTAAGTGTTCAAGTTAGACATAATTTGATCAACTACTTAACATATATGTAGCTACCATAGTTTGACATTAAAAGTATATTAAAACAAACCATTACTAGCCATTCCAATGGCTAAATCACAAGCATCATTTACCTTTACATGCCAATATAGCCAATATATCTTATACATGCCATTACAACCATAATTGATTTACCATATTATACCGACATGGGTCGAGGATAGTATAAGTGATCTCCGCCAAGCTTCCAATCCAACGAGCTTCTGATTTACTATAAAATAGGGAAATAAAACTAATCTAACGAGCTTCTGATTTACTATAAAATAGGGAAATAAAACTAAGTAAGCATAAAATGCTTAGTAAGTTCGTATAACATGGTACTTAACTTACCATTCATTCTATTTTGAGATAACTATGTAAGGCATATTCAATCAATTTGACCTCAAGCCCTACACATATCCTCATTGCCTTTGTTAGTCATATGTTCTATAATAACATCAAAACATATATGGGCTCAACAACAATCTAGTTTCTAAGCACATATGCTTTCCACAACATGTATTCATTCAACATGCATAATTCATCTCATTATTACAAGCATAATTTCATACTAGTTCATTTCGAGTTCAGATCATTTCATATCAGAACTTTACTCATATTACTCTAAATATCAAGGTTACAATTAGTACACTCAAGGTGTACAAGTCTATAATCAAGAATGAACATATATTCATCAAATAAAGTCCATGTACAATTATCATATCTCATGTTTTCATATATCATTTGTCATGCATAATCATTTTCTAGTATTTCAGTCGGATATGTGTAATAACTCATTTCTTATTCATATCTTCTCATGTCAAGATTTTTACCCGTTGAATTTATCTGAAATATCGATGGTTACACAGGTAGTACACTTAAGGTGTACAAATCAGGATTCGTCAATTCATATTCAATGGTAACCATAAGGTATTATTTCAGAGAGTACACTCTCGAGCCACTCATATATACAATAGGATTACTAGTCTATGTTAAATCCTTTTTATGACACATGCTCTAAAGAGCTTGATCTGGATTACCCGTCCAGGTTAAATCTAATCCATAACATATGCTCGAGAGGGATTATATCAGGATTACCCGTTCGGGTTAAATCCTTTCAGAAATGAGGTCAATAGGATTACTCGTCCGAGCTAAATCCCACCAGCAACAAATGCAGGACCTCATTCATTTTGAGAAATCAAATTTATCCATTGATTTTCATTTATTGAAATGGAATTTAACATTTTTCAAGTATTATCGGGCATGTGATTATTTCATACATCTATAATCATCCATATAATTGAAATGACCACATTCCACATCCATTCCAAGCATAAAAATAACATTTTCATCGTTTATCCTTTATCATCTATCAGACATTATCATTTAATTTAAACATTTTTATTTATCGGACTTGATCAGATATGTAATCATTTCACATATTTATTACATTTATACAATTTGCATAAACACAATCAATACAAGCATGTAAATAGACACAATTTAGTTACACGAACTTACCTCGACAATGTTCGTGTACATAACATCTACAAATCCAACATTTTCCTCTTTTCCTCGTTCTAGCTTTAAATTTGGTCTATCCGAATCTATACGATTAAATTTTACATCAATTTATCATATTTCACATTCAAGTGGACCTAATTTTCATTCTAGGCAAAATTACCATTTTGCCCCTAACTTTTCCATAAAGTCCCATTTTGTCCCTAGGCTCAGAAAATAAAATTTGTGCAATTTACTCCCTATTCCAAGCCTAGCCAAAATCCCATTACAAATTTACAGCACATGCATTCATAAAAATTCAACATTTTTCTTCAATTTCACAACTTCACATTTTAGTCCCTAAATCATATTTTCATCAAAAATCACTTTGTAAAAGTTGTTTATCTATCAACAACCTTTCATTTTCTACCATAAATTTCTAATTTTTAGCATATACATCCATGACCCATTTTCCATACTTTGATAACTTCTAAAATTGATCCCCCAAATAGATAGATTAAGCTATCTCGATTTCAAAAATATCAAAATTACTAAAAACGGGACAAGAAAACTTACCCAATTTGACCAAGAAAGTTTCTTCTCTCTCTCTTAGGGTTTCTATGTATTATTTTAGGGAAGAAGATGATAAAAATGATTTTTATTTCTATTTAATTAATTTATCATCTTTAATAATTTTGGTTTCCAATTTAGTCCCTAGCCTTTTTCTAATTTTTCATGAATGAATCATCCAAAAATATCTACTAAATTTTTATTAATGTTCCAATTACCATATAAGGACCTTAAGTTTTGAATTTCATAGCTATTTGATCCTTTTAGCTACTAGAATTCAACTTTTGCATTTTATGCGATTTGGTCCTTCCCGTAATTAAACACATAATCGAAAAAAATTTCTTATCAAAATTTCCACATGACATTTCTAATATAATACGGATCATATAATAAAATAAAAATAAATTTTATTTTCAGCTCAGATTTGTGGTCCCGAAACCACTGTTCCGATTTCACCAAAATTTGGGCTGTTACAATGAAAGTCAATTACTAGTAAATAGTAATTAAATCATTTATCTTTAAGACAAATGACCTGTGACCATATTACTTTTCATCTATCATGTAATGTCAATGAGAGGATATCATTTACCCTTTATTAGACTATGAGTTTCACTATTGTAGAATGACGCTACATCATGCAAAAGTTATATACCCAACGTACCATCTGTCGGTTCCTTATCTATTTGAACTCAGACTTTCATTTTCATCAAAGTATATGAGTTACGCATATATAGTCCATCATCCACTCAAGGTTAAGGTATGCCACACTATGAACGTCACAAGTGAACAAATCTATAAATGAATTTAGGATCTAGTTTACTTGGGGTCATGTTCATTATACTATTAGTCTAGTTAGTCACATTTATGTCTCTATCTTTTAGGAGCCATCTGCTTCAATACCTAAGACAATGTATCTCCCCAATTGGACTTTATAGATGACATGTTTTTCTTTCAATCGATTTGCTCAATTTTGATTAAACTAAGGACGTGTTTAAATTATCTACTAATATAAGTTATTGATAACTCTTGAAAAGAGTTATATTTCAAACATCTAAACTTGGTTAATTGTTTGTAATTGAGTAAATTTAGTTGCATTTTAGGAAATTATATTAGTAATTTTATAATATTGTATCATGAAGCTTGGATTGTCCTTTCAATGTCACTATATGTTACTTTTACTTGTGGGAGGAAAGGAATTATGTGTTGTTTATAGCAAGTGCAAAAAGGAGGAAAAGAAATGAATGAGTGAAGTTTTTTCATGACAAAAGGTTGAATATATTGCCAGCACAAATGCCATGGCCATTCCAAGAAAATGCTGACTCAGCTATCAATCCGTGTCACTCTCAGCCAGTTGTACTTATACCAAAAACATCTACCTGAAAAAGAGGGACAAAAGAGTGTGTGTTGAGAGGAAGACCTATCCTATAAAAAGAAGAAAGAGAAAAAGAGGAAGGGGTGGGGTAGTTTTTTCTCACACAATTTATCGTGGGAGATCGAGAGACGTAAAAAAGAGGGTAGCAGCTAAGGAATAGAGCAGCAACACAAGGAAGAAGGAAAAAATTCAACCCTAGGCTTCACAATATATTGCAGCACTGGAGTTGAGGGCTAGATTGGAGAAAGCTTCTTGAAGTTCTTCCTTTATTATCTTCATAGATTTTTGTGAATTTTAACTGTGGAAATATGTTGTTGAATGATACTTTCATTTTGGATTTTAATTTTCAACTCATGAGCTAATATCATCAGGTTGAGATTACTGGATGAACCTTTAGTTCCTTTAATGACCAAGGCATTATCATGATTAGATTTACTGCTTCATTCGATTTGCGCTATTTTAAAATGTATGCATGTAGTCTTTAGACATAGATAAATGTATGGTATGTCCATATAATTGATTTAATTCTAAAAAAGTTAGATGAGTTGAATTGTTATCGAATGATATAAGTGAGTATTCGACAAAATACTCATAGCACTCTAGACATAGAGTTGCACTCTAAACATGCAAAGCCTTAGTAGGGTAGCTTGAAGTTTGACTCTCAAAAGAAGCAGACTACCTAGATTTAATTTGAATAATAGATAGGTTAAGATTTTGCTATGGCATTATTGTATTGTGAGGAAAGAATCTTAGTAATCCCAACCTTCCCATTCAACAGTGTAGATCCTCTCAACTTTGTCTCAATATCTTTTCCATAACATTTTAAGTTAATTATTTGATTTTAATATTGCATACGTGATTATTCCTCTAAAAATTATTATTCTGTTTTGCCACAGCCTAATTCATATAGTTTATAGTAATAGCTTAACTGAATTAATCCTATCCGATCCTTGAGGAGACGATATTATTTACTACTTTATTACTTGATTCGACGTGTACACTTGCACATACACATATTATACTCACACGTGATAGTTATCTTTTTAAATTACGATCCAACCACGTATTATCACTTAATATTAGTTAAAATGTCAGATAATCAATGAGCTAATATTTATTTTCAATTCATTTTGTGTGCAAAAACCATGGAGGACAATATACAAGAGATATGAATGATACTGATGAATATTTATTAAACCAATTTGTTCAAAAAATTACAAGTACATAGATGAAATCACTACACTAAAGGCACTAGAACCCATCACCATTTTCATAAAATAAATATGAAGTACATGCCTTACCCTATTTTATAACTGTTAAAAGGACACCACATGTTGTGGGCCTTCACAAGCTAAATATGAATGGCTATTCAATTGGAAATCTAGGATCTGCGAAAGCATTAACTTTAATTTGGGATTATGCAGGCAGTTGGATCATTAGCTCCTTTAGACATATTACATTGGCTACTAGTGGTGAAGCTGAATTATGGGCACTAAGAGACAAATTAATGCTAGCAAATGATTTAAACATTTGACATAAAAAGATAGAAGTGGATGCAACTACTATTATGCATTTTATGTCTAATACAAACTATGCTAATCTTCTCTTATCCCAAATGATTGATGAATTGAGTATGCTTCTCGATAGTGTGACTTCTAAGAGCTTGAAGCATGTTTTGCATTAAGGGAGTAATGCTCAAATTTCCTCTCTCATGAATGATAATACTCTTAATGCATTTTGTAATGTCTATAATCCTCCCCGAGATCTATTTTGCCACTTTTGTTAGTGAATGTTGGGGGCCATATCATGTACCATACTATCTTTTGATCTTTAATCTAAGCATGTTCCCTTTTTGACCAAAAAAAATATTTTTTTTAAATTCAACGGTATACCTATTACTCACTTATTCTTTAACATAAATTTATCCAATCAAACAATGTAATGCATATTACGTATCTATTCCATTCTTTGAACTAAATTTAGTAATGCCTATTACTTATCTATTCCATTCATATTAAATAGTTATTCTATTCTCCCTCTATTACATTCCAGTTAACCAAATGTGGCATTTAAATTTTTATTCATTGTATTAAAAAAATAATTACCTTATTAATGAGGTATTCAATTGTTTTAACTTGACACATATAAGCATTTAACATAGTTAAGATTAAATATTTTTTAAAGACGAAGATATTGTCATTAATAAGAACCATGGAGAAAGAATATGAAGACAAAATATATAGTACAAATGATGCATAAGACACTACAAACTGGTGAGCTTAATAGAAGAGAAAGACAAATTGACATTAACCGTGACATTGAAAGAATTCAAAAACAAACTAGAGATGCATCACCTAATTAAATCATCGAAAATTGCATCCTATCCCCTCTATCATCAGACCAACCTAATGATGAACATAGGTCAATCAAGAAAACTACCAAGTGTCCAAAGAGACTTACCACAATGATGCGCAAAAGGTAAACTACCAAGAGTCCCAAGAGACCTACCACAATGACGCACAAAAGGTCAAGTCTTAAATGATTTCTCCTTATCATCTCAGAGTCCAATTTTGCAAACACTATCACAATGCTCTATCATGACAAAGTCCTCTGAGAACAGTTCCTAATAAATTTAGTAATATCATTTTCTTGGAAAATCTCATATATATGCCATAACACGACTAAGAACTACAAATGAAAAACTCCTATATATTGCTAGTAGACTTATTATATGGACAATTTCAATATGATGTGTTAGAAAAAGACATAGTCATCCTAGATTTAGTGACACAATCTATTTTTTTAATACGTCATCCAAATTGTCCATTTGACTAGTATATATATGTTTAAATTTAATTCATTTATTTTAATTATACTTATTTATCAATTCTTAATTAACATTTAATGTCCAAACTAATGAATAGGTTAATAAGAAAATTAGATCGACACTATTAATATTTTAAAAACTAAAAAACCATTTTATATTTGAAAGCGAAATTAGAATGTAAGCCATAATAAAACATATCCTATACAAATAACCCTAAACATTTTTATTTATCCCATTGAAATCAGTTATTTACTTCTTATTAATAAGATACAGCTGATTGTGTATAATTACAATCACTATCGATTTATTAAATATTATTAAGTTGAATTGATTTCAAGTTGAATGAATTTAAATTAAGTTTTTAATTTATTTTTTATTATTTTGAGTTCGATCAATTTCAAATTTAAGTTATTTTGTGTTCATATCATTTTCAGATTAAATCATTTCAAGTAAAAGTTATTTTAAATTACAATCATTATTTGGATTGAATTTAATTCACAATTTACTTTGAAGTAAATCATTATAAATTTAAATTATTTTTATCTTTATTATTTTTTTCAATTTGAATATTAAATTTGATTAAGTTTAATTTCTTAATTTTAAAATAAAATGTATACAACTAAATTAGGACGTAATTCTATGTGTCATTATAGAATTACGAGAAGTAGACCCTTTCAAGGCTTGACACTTCATCTATTATATATTAATATAATTATTAGGCTTAGTTCTTAATTAATATATAATACATTTAGTTTAGGAATAAATATAATAGATTCCTGCATCGCACTTGAATAAAACTAGTATATATTGTAAAGTAAGGTACATGAACATTTTAGGAAACAATTCTACGTACAGGCCTAAAATTTTGATGCATGAAATTTCACTATGTATGATTTAATAAATACAGTTTATTTTATTTATATTAAAAAAATTATATATAATAAAATAGTATTTCTTACCTTCAATAAATAAATTTTTATTTAAATTAATAATTAATTATCTTATACCGTTTTTGTGTATAAAAGACAATAATTTTGGCTACTTGTATATATTGATATCATAAATATTTTAGGGGTATGTATTTGATCGAATCGAGTAAATTTTTTTGAATTAATTGAGTTGATGAGTCCTATTTTGACATCATAACTTGATTTGAAATTTTTTCGAATTAAGTCGAACAAAATAAAATTTGAGTCAAATCAAATCAAGTGAAATTATTCGAGTTAAATTAAAAAAATTAAACATGTCAAATTAAAATCTCGCTATAGTATAACTAATTTCATGTTGGATCACATAAATTTAAAACCATATATATTTGGAAACTTTTTAAAGTCAGAAAAAAAAAGATACTTTAGTATGATAAACTTGAACAATTATTAACTTATTTAAGTCCCTAAAATTATTATTTTAGAAAATTTTTAAAAGTTTAACTTTCTTTTTATATTCTTTATAAAAAAATTTTAAGTTTTTAATTTTTTTTAAAATATAAATTTAAGAGTTTTTATAACTATTTTGAATTTTAAATTTTATTTTATTTTTATAATTTTTGTTAAGAGAGTGGTTAATTTATTCATTTTCAAAATTGATAGGGATTAAATGAATATTTACACTAATATATTATTCGAATTGACTCAAATAACTCGATTTAATTAACTCGAAATTTAATTTTTTTATTTTTTAATCAAATCAAATTTTACTGATCCCGAAAATATTTAATAATTTAAATAATTTTTAAAAATTTCTACCAAAATTATTTTAGTGGTCTTTTATCAATAATTTTTATTATATGTGTACATTAAACCCATACAAAAAGTTAAGGTAGTGTTTAGAAAAACCAATTAACTACACCCAAGTGACATATTTGGGTCATTGAAATTTGTGTAATTAGAATATCTCAATTACACTTTCTAATTTTTAGAGAAGTGAGAATTTAAGTAATTATACCAAAATTCAATTATCATATGATTTTTTAAACACTCATCAAGATTTAATTTTAAAAAAAATTATTTTTACATAAGCTTAAGTTATAAAAATTATATTATAAACATGAATATGTACGAGTATTTGAAATGATTATTAGAAAAATTTTCAAATTACATTATAAATATAATTTTTATGTATTTTATAAAATTAAGATAAAAATAATTATATTATTTAAATGCTAAAAAAATTCTAAAGTTTTTGTTTAAAAGTTTATTTATACGCGTTATAATGTTATTACTAAAAGTATTATAATATACTTATTTATAAAAGTAATGAACAAAAAATATGACTATAATTTATTTACATGTCCTTACTATATATTATAAAAAATAATATACTCATTTACAAAAAGATTTGTTAAAACTTTTTGCTATAATTTATTTATAAAAAAATCACTATCGCAAACATTGTATAAAATCGTTCTTTTTTTTTGTAAAAGTTTCGTATTATAAATTTTAAAATAAATTACATTTAGAGTTATTTAACTTTCACAAACTTTCATTTTAGACACTTAAAAAAAGAGTTCGCAAAATAGATACCAAAATACGTTCATTTTAATCACTTCTGATAAAATGAGTAATGGAAAACTCACGAAATTATGATATTATTAATAATTTCCACCTATTAATGAAATTTTCACATCAGAATTTATACATATAACTAAACCATTATCATTTTAGTCACTACTTTCTTTTATTTATAAATGAAGAACCCTAAAAATTGGGGAAAATTTTCTTTGCTTATTCTCGTACTTCTCTGGTGCAGTGGTGACAGAATAGCGATAAGAAGAAACTGTGAAAGGAAAACGAAGGAAAGCAAGGAGATGGAAGATAAGTTTTCTACAACGGTATGAGATGAAGAATATAATGTTTCACGACATCCAATTTTAGATTACAATTAAAAAAAACCCTAATAATCTACATGGAAGCAACTTATTTTTAATCCCAAAAAATGGTGTTAGAATTAAATGACCCAGATCTTTATTTAAATAAATACAGTGGTAAAATAAAATAATAGTAAAATCCATATAGAACTACACTTCTTTTATTTTATTTTAGAATAAGGTTTTTTAAACCTTATTAAACTCCATCTATTTTATATTGATTAGAATAAGGTGTTTCAATCTTACTAGAATATGGCTTTACAAGCCTATAAATAGACATAGTCTATTACTTTTGTAATCATTCGAATTTGACATAGTGAATTTTCTTCTCCTCTGTCTGTGGTTTTTTCCCCGAAAGGGTTTCCACGTAAAATCTGTGTGTTTTTTTATTTTATTTTAATTTATTTTCACAAATTGATATCCGAGCTTTCGGGTAGTTCATCTGATTATAGTAATGGCATCTTTGAAGTATGAAATTCCGCTGTTGGATCGCAACACTAGATTTGCGTTGTGGTAGATTAAGATGCAAGCAGTTTTTGCGCAGATGGATCTGGAGGATGCCCTACTAGGGATAGATAAGATGCCTTCGACATTAACAGATGAAGAGAAGAAGCGTAATGATCGAAAGGCGTTAACACAATTACATCTGATTTTGTCTAACAAAATTTTACAGGATGTGGTGAAAGAGAAGACCGCCACTGCATTATGGAAGAGGCTAGAATAAATATGTATGTCGAAAACTCTAACAAGTAAGTTGCATATAAAGTAGTGTCTTTATGCTCATCGTTTGGAGGAAGGTGTGTCTGTACACGAAAACTTAACAGTGTTTAAAGAAATTCTCTCAAACTTGGAGGCCATGGAGGTTCAGTATGATAAGGAAGATCTAGGGTTGATTCTACTTTGTTCGTTGCCCCTATCTTATTCAACCTTTAGAGACACGATTTTATATAGCCGCGAGTCTCTCACAGTTGATGAGGTTTATGAGTTATTTAACCTCGTATGATAAGATGAAACATATTGTGGTTAAACTCGACTCTCAGAGAGAGGGTCTCATTATTTGTGGGAGACAAGATTAGAATGCTGATGATGATCGTGGAAGGACACAGGAATGAAATCCTCGCGGTAAATCTAAGGGTAGATCGAAGTCTTCAAACAGAGGTAAAACTTGTAACTTCTGCAAGAAGAAAATGCACATTAAATCTGAGTGCTATAAGCTACAGAACAAGATTAAAAGGAAAGCTATGAATCAAAAGGGAAAACAACCAGAAAATTCTGGTGAAGCTGATATTGTAGAAGACTACAGTGATGGTGAACTTCTAGTCACTTCTGTCAAAAATTCTAAAGTGAACGAGGAGTGGATACTTGATTCAGGCTGCACCTTCCACATAAGTCCCAATCAGGACTGGTTTACAATTTACGAAATAGTGTTTGAAGGTGTTGTTTTGATGGGAAATAATGCTTCATGTAAAGTCGCAAGTGTTGGAACAATTAAAGTTAAGATTTTTTATGGAATTGTCAGAACACTTAGTGACGTATGACATGTTCCAGAATTAAAGAGAAATTTAATTTCGTTGAGTACTCTTGATTCAAAAGGGTACAGATACACAGCTGAAAGTGGAGTTTTAAAGATTTCCAAAGGTTCCCTTGTTGTGATGAAAGGGCAGAGAAAGACTACCAAGTTATATGTTTTGTAGGGTTCTACTGTTACTGGTGATGCAGCTGTTGTTTCCTCTTCCTTTCCAGATGATGATATTACTAAACTTTGGCATATGCACCTAGGGCATATGAGTGAGAATGGCATGGCAGAATTGAGCAAAAGAAGACTTCTTAATGGGCAAGAAATTTGCAAACTGAAGTTATGTGAGCACTGTATTTTTGGGAAGAAAAACAGAGTTTGATTCACCAGAGGAATCCATAACACGAAAAGAACGTTGGAGTATATTCATTCTGATCTGCGGGAGTCATCTAGAGTGCCTTCGAGAGGTGGAGCTAATTATATGCTAACTTTTATTGATGATTTTTTCAGAAAATTTTGGGCGTTCTTCTTGAAGCAAAAAAGTGACGTGTTTTCCACATTTAAGTCTTGGAAAATTATGAATGAAAAATAGACGGGAAAACAAATAAAATACCTTCGCACAGACAATGGCTTAGAGTTCTGTTTTGATGAGTTTAATAGATTATGCAAGTTAGAAGGGATCGTGAGACACTTGACAGTTCATCATACTCCACAGCAAAACGACATTGCAGAACGAATAAATAAAATGATCATGGAGAAGGTTCGATGTATGTTGTCAAATACCAACTTACCAAAGTTGTTTTGGGCAGAAGCAACCTCTACTGCATGTTTTTTGATCAACTGATCTCCATCCGTTGCCATTGAGAAAAAGACTGCACAAGAGTTATGGTTTGGTAATCCTGCTAATTATTTTGACTTGAAGATCTTTGGGTGTCCTGCGTATGCTCATGTTGATAATGGAAAATTGGAACTAAAACCCATTAAATGTGTTTTTCTTGGTTATAAAGCCAGTGTAAAAGGGTATAAGTTATGATGTCCTGAAAATAGAAAAGTTGTGATTATCAGAGATGTTGTTTTTGATGAAACTACTATGCTACCTAACTTATCTCTTAAAGACTCTTCCAATAAAGAAAATCAAAAGTAGGTAGAGCATCAAATTAATACAGAGTCAACTCCTCAAACTAGTACAAAATTGAGAATAGAGTTACTTCTTCACCACAATACTTTATTGCCAAAAATAGAACTAGAAGAGAAATTAAACCTCCAAAAAAGTATGCCAAGGTTGATCTAGTTGCTTATGCTTTAAATGTGGCTGAAGATATAGATGCAAATCGAGAGCCATCTAATTATTCTGAGGCAATTAGCTTTGAAGACTCAAAAAAGTGGATGTTTGCTATGTAAGAGGAGATGAAATCACTCCACAAAAACAGAACATGGGATCTTGTGAAACTTCCTAAAGTTAAAAAGGCTGTTAGTTGTAAATGAGTGTTTAAAAAGAAAGAAGGGACTCCAGGAGTTGAAGAACCCAAATATAAAGCAAGGCTTGTTGCAAAGGGTTACAGTCAAACTCCAAGAGTGGACTTCATAGATGTGTTCTCCCCAGTTGTGAAACATAGTTCGATTCGAGCTTTGTTTGGTATTGTGGCCATGCATGATTTGGAGCTTGAGCAGTTAGGTGTAAAAATTGCATTTTTGCATGAAGAACTTGAGGAGGACATTTACATGCAACAACTAGAGGGTTTTACAATTTTAGAAAAAGAGGACTATGTTTGTTTGCTGAAAAAGTCTCTTTACGATTTGAAACAATCACCAAGACAGTGGTACAAGAGGTTTGATTCCTTTTATGACTTCTCATGATTTCAAAAGAAGTAGTTTTGACAGTTCTGTTTACTTTAAGAAAAATAGTGATGGTTCTTTTGTGTATCTACTTCTTTATGTTGATGACATGTTGATAGCAGCAAAAGATAAAGGAGAGATAAGAAAGGTCAAAACCCAATTAAGTGAAGAATTTGAGATGAAATATTTGTGTCTAGCAAAGAAGATACTTGGTATTAAGATTCTCAGAGATAGAAAAACAAGTAAATTGTACCTAAGTCGGAAAGGGTACATTGAGAAAGTTCTTTGCAGGTTCAATATGCAGAGTGCTAAGCCTGTTAGTACTCCTTTAGCACCCCATTTCAGACTTTCATCAGCTTTGTCTCCACAATCAGATGATGAGATTGAGTACATGTCACATGTTCCATACTCTAGTGCAGTGGGATCTCTCATGTATGCTATGATTTGTTCACATCCAGATTTATCATATGCAGTTAGTGCAGTTAGCAGATACATGGCGAATCTCGGTAAAGAACACTGGAAAGCAGTTCAGTGGATTTTAAGATACTTACGAGGTACTACTAATGTCTGCTTACAGTTTGAAAGAACTAGAGATGGAGTCATTGGGTATGTTGATGCTGATTTTGCTGGAGACCTTGATAGAAGAAGATCTCTCATAGGTTATGTCTTTACAATCGGAGGTTGTGCAATCAGTTAGAAAGCCACATTGCAAACTACAGTCGCTTTTTCTACCACTGAAGCTGAGTACATGGCGATTACTGAGGCTTGTAAAGAAGCTATTTGGTTGAAAGAACTCTTTAGTGAACTCAATGAAGACCTTCAAATCAGTACAATATTTTATGACAGTCAGAGTGCAATCTTCTTACAAAAGATCAAATGTTTCATGAGAGAACAAAACACATTGATGTTTAGTATCATTTTGTTTGTGATATTATTGCTCGTAGTGATATTGTTGTGAGCAAAATTAGTATTCATGAAAATCTTGTAGATATGATGACTAAGTCACTTACTATAACCAAATTTGAGCATTGTTTAGACTTGGTTGGTGTTCATTGTTGAAGTTAAACCCTTAAGGGGTTTTATGGAAGAGGTGGAGAACTTTTTCATTGAGAGTTCGCGATGAAAAACTTATTCATTGAGAATTCGTGTCAAGGTGGAGATTGTTAGAATTAAATGATCCGGATCCTTATTTAAATAAAATACAGTGGTAAAATAAAATAAAAGTAAAATCCATATAGAACTACACTTCTTTTATTTTATTTTAGAATAAAGTTTTTTAAACCTTATTAAACTCCATCTATTTTATATTGATTAGAATAAAGTGTTTCAATCTTACTAGAATATGACTTTACAAGCTTATAAATAAATATAGTCTATTCTTCTTGTAATCATTCGAATTTGGCATAATAAATTTTCTTCTCTACTCGTAATTTTTTTCCCGAAAAAATTTTCACGTAAAATATGTGTATTATTTATTTTATTTTATTTTCAAAAATGACGTTACCCATATATTTCTTCAAACAAAAAATTTAATTTTAACAAAATTTTTACTTTCTTCAAACATATTTCACCTTAATTTGGAGTCAGTTCACACACCCATTCAAAAGGCTTTCAAATCAAATACGTTTTTGCATATTATATTAACTTAAATAAATAAAAAAAAATTACCTTTCGTCGCCTTAGATTTTCCCTTCTATCTCCATAATCTCCTATCCATTGTTGAGAACTCCTTTCGATCGAACCAAGTTTGAACTCTCCCTCTGTAATTTTTCCCCACACTGAAACAAAGTTTTTTTATTCACCTTGCGATCGATGAAAGACATTTTTTTTTACCTGGCTTATGTTTGGCTGATTGGGTTGTCAATGCTACACCGTTTTTTTTTTTTCCCTTTTTAAACAAATCTTGACGTGGAAATTTCATTAATAGGTGGAAAGTATCAATAATTTCAAAATTTTATACCAAATTTCACGTGGGTTTTCCATTACCCATTTTAATGGGCAGTAATCAAAATAAATGTAGTATGTAACTTTAGTGCCTATTTGCAAATTTATTTGGGTGCCTAACTTAAAAGTTTGTGAAAGTTGGATGAAGTTTACCTTAAGCTTTATATTTATTTTACTTAATTTACTTATTATTAAAATTCAAAATGACTGTTCCTTTTCTTTTTTTTAGTAATCTAACCTTTGATTCGAAAACATAAATTACCGATATTAAACAAAATAAAGAAATTTCATTTTGTTAGAAAACGTGCAACACATAAGCGTCAAGCTGCAAAATAATACAAAAACACAATAATAAAGAAAAGAGATTACAGAACTTTAATATGATTAAAAATAAAAAGAAATAATTCATTAAAAAACTCAACATACCTTCATCAACTTACTTTATAATTTTTGATTGAAACAAAGGTTTGAAAAATTGGCTCGGAAGCATATGGCATTTTACAAATACACCCTAAAGCTATTTTCTATCTTTTATTCTTACAATTGATTTCAGTAAAGAAAAACATATTATTTAATATAACAATTAGTCTATAAATTAAAATGGAATAAAATTGTACTTAGATTAATCTAAATCACTATTTAAATCAACAATAAATAATAAAATAATTTAATAAAAATATAATTTGAAATTTGTAATTTCATAAATATCAAATAATTCAAATATTCATAAGGTATAAATTTTATTCTAATATATTTAATAGTTTTCTATTTTCATCTCATTATCACAATTGTGTTTGAATCCAAACACATACAACCATTAATTTTAATTTCACGGTTACATTATTCAATCCTCTATAATAATTAATCTCAATGCTACCATTATTATTATTATTATTTGGGGAATTACAAAAATAGGGCTAACGCGACTAACGCGACTCGAACTCAAACCACACTTGGAGCGGAGAACACCTTAACCATTAGGCAACCACATAGGGTTCACTACTACCATTATTTTTAATCATACAAGAGACAATCTCATCACCTATACAAATGCACCCTAATTATGAACTGAAACTATGTTTGAATTTTTTTTTTCAATTGAGGCATGAATCTAAAGGCACTCTTCTTTGCGTTGGATTTTTAAATAATCTTACAAGAGTGTTGTGATTTGTAAACTCTAAATTATTTAGATTTTTTTTAGTTGTTTATGACACCTTTTTACTTAAAAATTATGTTAATATTGGATATTTGATATTTAATTGGGTGAGTTTTATTTACATTGAGACAATGGGCACGATTTAGTAAAAGTATGCAATTTTATGCTTTTATTTATTAAATTTGTGCATAATTTAATTATTTCATGTTACATAATAGTTTACATTATTTAATGTTGAAGTGGACCATGGAATTAATAAGTTGAGAGGCTTATCTTATTTATACATGGACATTAGCTTTATTTCACCTTAGTTGGACGACAAAGGCAAGCAAACTAGTTCAAGAGAAATTCATTTCACTCCAGTTCAAGTTGATTTAATTGAAGAACAAGACTGACAATTATTTGGGTCACAAAACTATCTAAGTGAGGGGGAAAAGAAGCCCAAATTGGCAAGGGCATATGAGCAGCCCAAAATAAGCTTTCAGAATATTTATTCAGAGGTCCTTACACTTGTAAAACAATTAACAACTAGCTCCCAACAAACACCCAAGAAACCGTCCAACCCTTGCTTGATTCATGCTTGATTTCATGCATGAATCAAGCAACCAACAACCTCCCCTCTCCACATTTCATGGCCTGCCAAGTGAAAGAGATATTTAAGGGATGGTTCGACTATTTTTAGCAAACCTCTAAGCATCCATTCAAGTATAAATAGGCCTTCCATTTCACAACATCCATCATCCTCACTTCACATTCTATCATATTTTCTCTCATCTCCTTTCCTCTCACTCTCACGCACAAACCATCCATTTTCCTCTTCCATTTAGCTAGTAATTCCTTGAGAAAATTCTCTCTTGGCTGGCCACCTTGAGGAGCACTTTGAAAAAAGAGAAATTAGGAGGATCGGAGGAAGCCACCATGATCATTTTCTGGAGGATTGTCGAAATTATTTAGAGTTTCTTCTTCCTTAATCTTTATTGTTATTCTTTTTCTTCAACATGTTTGAAATTTGCTTTGTTGTTTTTTTTTTCATTAACGATGATAGCTTAATTTTGTTTAGCTAGAATGATTATATAAATTTGATGAAGTCCATTTGATTTATGTTCATAATATTCTGTGCCTCAATCATTCATGCTTTCAATTAAAATCATGCATCTAATTCATTCATTAAAATGTGATTGAATGCATTAGAATTAGTTGATCAATCCTAGCTAGATGACGATTAATGGAAGCAATAATTGAAAGGTGCATGCTTAATTTAGATCTCAGCCCGATTAAATTAAAGGTTCGTAGTAAGTCGAGAGAGCTCTATTACCTTACATAACTTTTAGATTTGCGTGATTAAATTTTTTCAAACTTAATCCATCCCTGTTACTTCACATAAACTCTAAGAAACCCTTAGTTAAATATGATCATGGTAGTATGCATGTTTTTCTAAGTAAAAGATTTCAAAATGACTTAATACTAGTTTTAAAGTTAACGAAAGATCGAGTTGCCATTGAATATTTTTTGGAACATTGTGAACATGTTGAAAATGAACCAAGTCAATTATTGTAATTATTCTAGCCTATTCATATTATTGTTGTTAAATCTTGCGAATTTGCTACTAAAACCATCTCATTCATCTTAATTATTCATCACACTTTGGTTAAGTTGCATTTAGGATAATTTTGCATCTAGTTATTTAATTCTACATCAATCACTCGAAATTATTGTGTTTCTCTCACCAAATTGTAAAAAATTAATTTTGCAAAATATTGATTAACATATACAATTCTTGTGGAGACGATAACTCTTATACTTACTTACACAAACCCTAGTGTTACAAGTTTTTGGCATCGTCGTCATGGACTGTTAATTTAATCATTATTTGTGAAATTATTTCTTACAAATTGGTTTATTTATTTTTATTTATTATTTTTTTTGTGATTTGTTTTTTAGGTGTTTATGATTATTGATCGAATCATTGATTTACTTCCTGTAGACCTTGAAATCGAGCGGGCATTTCTATAAAAAAGATGAGAAAGATTAGCCCAAAAACAAGTCGCAAAGATGAACCTTGAAAACCAAAATGATGTTCAAGGAAATAGAGCCCCTAATGTTCGTAATCCAATCCATATTGCTGGTGATAGCGGTCAAGCCATAAGGTAGTATGTTGTGTCACTTTTTAACGAATTAAATCTAGGAATTAGGAGACCGGAGATTAAGGCACCATAGTTTGAATTGAAGCTTGTGATGTTTCAGATACTTCAAAAAATGGGCCAATTTAGTGGAATTCCCACAGAAGATCCACAACTTCACCTTTGACTATTCATGGAGGTGAGTGATTCCTTTAAGATAGCTGGTGTAACTGAAGAAACATTAAGGTTGAAGTTGTTTCCATACTCGTTGCGAGATCGAGCACGAGCATGGCTTTATTCCTTGCCCCCACATTCAATATCAACTTGGTAAGAATTAGCTTAACGCTTTCTGGTAAAATATTTCCCACCTAGCAAAAATATTAAGTTGCGATCACCACTTTTCAAAAAATGGATGATGAATCCTTATACGAGGCATGTGAAAGATTCAATGAGTTACTTCGTAGATGCCCTCACCACGAGATTCTACATTGCATCCAATTAGAGACATTTTATAATGGTCTCAATGCATACACAAGATTGGTGGTAGATTTTTTTGAATGGTGCTCTCTTGTCGAAGTCTTATAATAAGACTTACGAGATCATTGAGAGAATAGCTAGTAATAATAACCAATGGTTCACAAATTAAACAGCTTCAGGAAGATGAGTAGCCGGAGTGCATGAAGTAGATGCCTTCACTTCACTCTCAGCTCAGGTATCTTCTATCTCTTCAATGTTGAAATAGTTTACTACTAACGATTGAATAATATTACAGCTTAACCACCAAGTCAATTTGATGTTATTTCCTGCGTATATTGCAGGGACAATCATTTTTTTGAGAATTGTCCATCAAATCTTGAGTCAATTTATTACGTAGGGAATCAAAACCAAAATATAAGTGGACAAGGACCCCAGTCCATTTCTACAACCCTTTATGGCAAATCCATCAAAGCTTTTTTTAGAATAGCCAAGGAGGTGGACCAAACAACACCTATACACAACATAGACTAAATCAATCCCAAGGGTTTAATCAATAAGTTCTAAAACCACCACAAGTTGAATTATCTAATAGTTTGGAGAATTTGTTAAAGGTGTACGTGGCAAAGAATGACACATTAATCTAAAGCCAAGTAGCAACACTAAAAAATTTGGAGAACCAAATGGATTAGTTAGCTAGGGAGCTTCGTAATAGACTACAATGAACATTGCCAAGCGGTACAAAAAATCCAAGGTATTTAGTAAAGAATATTGCAAGGTAGTTGCTTTATGAAGTGGTAAGACTTTGGAACCCAAAGAAGCTGTGGTTGAAGATGAACCTATTGAGAAGGAGGAAAGTCAACCAACAACTAAAATTCCTACACCAAAAGTGCTAGAATTAACAAAGTCTGATGAGGTAAAATCTAAATTAGTGCATTTGATTAGCTATCACATTCTTTAGATGCATATTTATCTCCTTAGAAAAGTTGTCCAGTCTAGTCCAAAGTACCATAACCCTCATATCTTGAAAGACTTCAGCAATATAAGTAGAAAACAAGAGGTGCAGTTTGGATGTTCTAAAGTAGCTTCACATCAATATACCATTGGTAGAAGCTTTACAACAAATGCCCGATTATGTCAAGTTCATGAAAGACATTTTGTCTATGTAGAAGAGGCTTAGTGAGTTCGAGACTGTAGCATTAACGAAGGAGTCCAGCGTGTTCCTACAGAATAAGCTACTTCTGAAAATAAAGGAACTTGGTCGCTTTACTATACCTTGTAATATTGGAGAATCTTACTACGGTAAAGCTTTATGCGGTCTTGGAACAAGCATTAACTTGATGCCCAAGTCTATTTTCAAGATGTTGGGATATTTGAATTAAGACCCACGGATGTGACACTTCAACTAGCAGATCAATATTTAGCATACACAGAAGGAAAGTTTGAGGATGTTCTAGTACGTGTAGATAAGTTTATTTTTCTTGTTGATTTTATTATTTTAGATTTCGAAGTAGATAAGGAGGTGTCTATCATCTTGGGGAGACCTTTCCTAGCTATAAAAATAACATTAATAGGCATGCAAAAATGAAAACTTACGATGAGATTTCAAGAAGAAAAGGTAATATTTAATGTTCTTAAAACGATGAAGTGTCACAGCCCGTTTTAGGGTCAAATCAGAACAGTGATTTTGGAACCACAAATCTAAAGTAAAAATATTAATTTTATTATTTCTTTAAAGTCTACCGTATGATTGAATGATTGTGTGAAAATTTCGTTAAGAAATTTTATAGATAGAGTATCCAATTTGACTAATAGGACTAAATTGCAATAGGTGCAAAATATGTGTTCTAGAAGCTAGAGGTGTCTAATTGCTATAAAATTTTAAATTCGAGGTCCTTAAATGGTAATTAGACCATTATACTTAAGTTGGACAAAAATGGACATGGATGGGTAAAATTTTGAAGTTAGGCATTAAGTGCAATTTGGTTATTTGGTAAATAAAGACAAATAAAACTAATAAAAAGATGTCATCTTCCCCAATTTAGTCCCCCCATAGCCGAATTTCTCAAGAGAAGACATAGCTAAGGTTTTGCCACTTTCAAGCTCGATTGTAAGTCCGTTCTTGTCCCACTTTTAATGATTTTTATGTTTTTGAAGTTGTCTCAACCTAATCTAGCTATTTCAAGGACTGATTTGAAAGAAAATAAAAGTCTAAAATTTTAACCATGTTGAATATTTGTGTATTTTGATGTTTAATGGTAGAAGATGTATGTTTGGTGTTAAACAAACAACATTTATCAAGTGATTTTTGATGAATATATCAAATAGGGACCTATTTGTAAAAGTTGTAAAATGTGTGTAAAAATGTGAATAAATGAAAAATGTTGGCTGTTATGAGTACTATTAATATTCGGCTAGGCTTGAGTAATGAAGAAATTGAATGAAAATCATTTTACGAGCCTAGGGACTAAAATGTAAAAAGTTGAAAAGTTAAGGGCAAAAATGTAATTTTTACCTTTAAGTGTTTTTTGGATTAAATTGAATAATGAGGTAATTGAATAAGTTAAGCTTGGTGTTATAGATCAAGAAAGAAGAGGTTCTGACCTAGACTGGGGAAAGAACAAAGTTGTGGACTGAATCGAACTATTACCCATTTTGTACCGAGGTAAGTTCTTATGTTAAAAATAAGCTCTAATATGATTGTATTTTATTGATTTAATATTGCATGAATTGTATATTTGATAAATGTGGATGAGCTTAATCCTATGAACGAGTCCGAAGATGAATCGATGAGCAAGAAATCCCATTTGAACCTTAAGAATAGGGTAGGATACAAGTGACATGTCACTAGGGTCATTATGTGTTATGTGATCATGTGATCTGGGTGCTGGTCTTGTACGTCCTACTGGTGGCTGAGTATACCGGCATATGTTGCGGATACATGATAGCTTGTGTGAGCAGCACCGCGTAGCTACGTCTTGACTGACAGCTTGTGTGAGCATGCCCGATGATAGCTCGAGAGTGAGCAACTATGTGATATGAGATTGAGGTAGTATTGGCTACATATGTGACACTTAGTGTGCAAGAATCTCGATTATCCGACATTATTATTCTGAGTGGTTCATGGGTATCTCAAAGCTAAGATTATGTATAATTTCATTTTGCGATAGTATAGGTATGTACATGAAGGTCATATCTATTGAATGATTGGAATGATGAATATGAAGTAAGATTTGTGATGGAATAAGTTATGATCATGAGACTACGGTAAATTTACATTTGATCATGTTATATTGTTTGAATATTATATGCATGGTAAGGTTGCTTATTTCTTGCATACGAGCTTACTAAGCTAATAGCTTTCTCCGTTTATTTTTTTTCATGTTTTTATAGTGTCACCAAGTTAGCTCGGAATCAGAGATCGTCAGAGATTCGCCTCACACCATCAAAACTGTTATTTTAGGTATTTGATAATCTTAGTATTTTGAAAGTATGGCATGTATAGGGACTTGGTCATTTTGTTATATGTGTCATTTGATTTGGCCAAATGTATTGGCTTAAATTCGTTTAAGGTAATTTGGTATTTAGCCATGTAATTGGCTTATTTTGGCTAAAATGGTTGTAAGCCCAATTATATATGTATATGTGTTAATGCCTTTTTGTTTATTTGTTTTGTAATAGGTTGCTATATGTTTAATTGGTTAAATGATTTGTGGTGAAATGGATAAGATTGGTCCTTTAGTGTGCTAGGAAATCTAAGTAGAACTGTGCATGATGAAAGTATTAATGTTGACACTTGTGGATGTGAGTTTGGTATGAATTGATTTGGTAAGATATGCTATAGTAAATATGTTACTTGTTGGTATTGAATGATATGATTTAGCCATGATGTGGATGTTTGGTTGCCTAAGTATGCCATGTTTTGTGCCTTTGATTTGGTGTAAGTGTAACTGTGAATAAGGGTGGCAAATGGCTTGGTGAATAGCCTTTATTTTGTCCACATGGGTAGACACACGGGCGTGTGTGACACACGGTCTGCCCCATGGGCGTGTGATCCGACCATGTGCCCCCTGCATCATAATTTTGGGAAATAGAATGCTCAAAATTGAGCACACGGGTAGAGACACGGGCGTATGTCTCAGTCGTGTGAATGGCACAGCCGCGAACACAGGCGTGTGCCCTGACCGTGTGAAGTCTACATCTATTTTGTGAAAATTAATTAACTATACGGCCTACCACACGGGCGTGTGACCTCAATTTGTTCTTGGGTTACAAGTCAAAGAGTTACACGGGGATGGGACATGGGCGTGTGTGACCACACGTCCTGCCCACACAGGCATGTCCCATATTCACACGGGCGTGTGACCTCTATTAGTGGAAAAATTTTCTATGTTTTGCAAAAAATTCTAAAGTTCTCGGTTTAGTCCCGAACTATTTCTAAAACATGTTTTAGGCCTCGTAGGCTCGTATTAGGGACTTTATGGTTAAATGTGAATGGTTTTAATTTGGATGCAAATTTATGACTAGAAATTGTATGATTGCTTGTTATGTGAGTCCAGTAATGCCTCATACCCTGTTCCGGCGTCTTATACGGGTAAAGGGTGTTACATGAAGTTTCCTGATTTGACGGAGGAATGTTCAGTGATAGAGAAGCTAGAAACCTTAGTTTCTATGGAATGTGATAATAGTTTTTTTAGAAGACCCATTGGAAAACACTCTAGACTTTGAACCATTGGAAGATGAATAAGGTAAGGAAAGTATGCTTTGATGGAAGCCAATTCGATGAACTATGTTCAACTAGCACGGTTTGAACCATTAGATTTAGAAGCTCGAGAATTCACACAACCGAAGTTGTCAATCGAGGAACCACCCAAACTTGAACTAAAGGTACTTCCTTCCTATTTGAAATATGTTTATTTAGGTAAAAGTTCTACTTTTCCTATGATTGATTCAGCAGAACTAATAGAACACCAAGAGGAGTAACTGATTGAAGTTTTAAAGAAATTTAAAAAGGTGGTCGGCTCGACCAAGGTTGATATCTAAGGAATAAGCTTGTCCTTCTATATACACAAGATTATCTCAGAGGAGGGCGAAAGAAGTAAAAGCGAGAGGCAAAGGAGACTCAATCCAATGATGAAAAAGGTAGTTCAAAAAGAAGTTATCAAATGGTTAGATACGAGAATTATCTACCCTTCAACTAGTTCGTGGGTAAGTTTGGTACAATGTGTACCAAAAAAATGTGGAATCACAATTTTTGAAAATGAACGTAATGAGTTAATCCTGACGAGAATGGTCACGAGTTGGAGAATTTGTATTAACTACAGAAAATTGAACAAAGCTATGTGAAATAACCATTTTTCGCTACCTTTTTTGGATCAAATGTTGGATCGACTAGCAGGTAACAAATATTATTGTTTCTTAGATGGATATTCAGGATATAACCAAATAGTTGTAGCCTTAGAAGACCAACACAAAACGAATTTTACTTGCTCGTATGATACATTTTCTTTTAGGTGAATGCCTTTCGATTTATGTAATGCACTTGCCACAGTTTGAATGATACATGATGACAATATTTATTGATATGGTAGAAAATTTTGTTGAGGTTTTAATGGATGATTTTTTTTTTTGGTAATACTTATGATGTTTGTTTGAGTAATTTAGCTAAGGTACTTAAGAGATGCGAGGAGACAAATCTTGTTCTTAACTAGGAGAAATGTCATTTTATGGTTAAAGAGAGAATTATCTTAGGACACAAAATATCCAAAAGAGGGATTGAAGTTGACAAAGTAAAGGTGGACGTAATGAAAAATTACCAGCTCCAATTAGTGTGAAATGAGTTAGAAGTTTCTTAGGCCATGCTAGTTTTTGCTAAAGGTTTATCAAAGATTTTTCAAAAATTTCCAAACCTTTGTGTACGCTTTTAGAGAAGGACACCACTTTTGAATTTAACAAAACATGCTTGAAAGCTTTTGAAGAGTTAAAAAATCGGTTAATCTTAGCCCCTATAATCGTTACACCTGATTGGAACTCTTTTTTTGAGTTGATGTGTGATGCTAGCAATTTTGCTATGGGAGTTGTGATGGGGCAAAGAAGAAACAAAGTGTTTCATCCTATCTACTAGGCAAGTAGAACTTTGACATGAGCCCAACTTAATTATACGAAAACTGAAAAAGAATTATTTGTTATAGTTTTTGCTTTTGACAAGTTCCGTTCTTATCTTATAGGTATGAAAATCACAATTTTACCGATCATGTGACTATTAAATACTTACTCACAAAGAAAGATGCTAAACTGAGGCTAAGTCGCTGGATACTGTTACTCCAAGAATTTGACATTGAAAAAAGGAGTTGAAAATCAAGTAGCTAATCATCTGTCAAGGTTGGAACAAAACAAGGTAACTCATTCACTTGTTCTTATTAATGAGAATTTTCTAGATAAGCATATCTTCGAGGTAAGTCAAATTAATGAAATTCCTTGGTTTACTGATTATGCGAATTATTTAGCATATGGAATAATACCTTCCGGAATGACATACCAACAAAGGAAGAAATTCTTTCACGATACTCGGTATTAATAAGGAAGTGCATAGCTAGAAGCGAGATTGACGAGATCCTATACCATTGTCATTCATCTCCAAGTGGGGGACATTTTTTGTGGTTCCCGCACAGTAGCAAAAATCTTACAAGCAAAAATTGTGATAGATGCTAGAGAACTGGAAACATGTCAAAAAGGAAAGAGATGCCCTTGACTAACATTCTACAGGTAGAACTATTTGACGTGTGGAGCATTGATTTTTAGGCCCATTTCCTTCTTCTTATGGTAACATGTATATTTTAGTAGCTGTGGATTATGTATCTAAGTGGGTCAAAATCTAGGTGTATCCAATGAATGATGTTAAGGTTGTCATACAATTCCTACATAAGCATGTGTTCACGCGATTTGGGACTTCGAGAGCTATAATTAGCGATGAAGGATCTCACTTTGTAAACAAATGGCTTAAGTGGTTACATGAAAAGTATGATGTGAAACACAAAATTGCCACTGCCTATCATCTACAGTCAAGTGGATAAGTTGAACGAATAAACTGTGAGATCAAAGGAATCCTTGAGAGGGTGGTGCGACCTAACTGAAGAGATTGATCCCGAAGGCTCGATGATGCTTTATGGGACTGTCAAACAACTTTCAAGACACCATTAGGAATGACTCCTTATCGGTTAGTTTTTGGAAAAGCATGTCATTTGCCGCTTGAGTTGGAAAATAAAGCTCACTGGGCTTTGAAACAATTAAATCTTAACCTAAAGCAATTCGGTGAGAGAAGAATGTTACAACTTGACGAGTTGGAGGAGTTGAAGTTATTTTTATATGAGAATGCGAAGATATATAAGGAAAATACTAAGAGATGGCATGACAACCGTATACAACCTCATGAAGTTAGAGAAGGTAAAAAACTTTGGTTGTTTAATTTGATACTAAGGTTATTTTTTGGGAAGCTCAAATCCTGATGGACTAGACCTTACACCATCTACAAAGTTTATCCATATCGTGCAGTAGAATTACACGAAAACATGTTAGGTACATTTAAAGTTAATGGTCAAAGTCTCAAACACTATTGGGATGGTGAAGTTGAGCGAGTTGAAACCTCATTCAATTTAACATACTCTTGATTTTTCTTATTTTTATTTTTAATAAATGACATATTTAGAAATTATTTATCTTGACTTAAGTACATTAAATTAATTCTTTCTAAGATGATTGAAACTTAAGTGAGACCATTTGTGATCCTTTCAACCTTTCCTGGGAATTTAATTTGATGTAATTTTTCGAGAAATTTTTTTCTAAGTAGCTCAAAAAGAATTTTTAATTTTAATTTTAGTTTCAATTTCAATTTAATTTGTTTATGTTTAATAAGAGGATCAAATTTGCCCAAGCACTAATTAGTTTATTTTGTTAAGACCAATTTAATTCTTAAGTACAGTTTTGGCTCGAGGACCATGTAACACCCCAAACTACGATCGAATCTTACGTGCCACATCAATTACCCGAAAACCAGACAAGCTTATGATGTTAAACCGATTGTCGTAAAAGCCTTAATAGTTTTAAAGCCCTTGTATGCCTAGTATTTTATGCTGTTTAAGACGAGTATAGTTATCAATAGGTTCGTTTTTATCAGAATTAAAGTTACAGGTTTGCTTACCGAAAACGTTACTATTTTGAAAACCCGATGTTCCTACTCTGGCAGTTGATAAATACCAAATCATAGCCCAATTTAAAGTTAAATCCCCAAATGGCCTTATTACAAAAACAAAACCCAAATATAAAATCAGTAAATAATAAAGTCATTCGTGATCGTGTGGCCACCCCGAGTCCCTTGCAGCTCCAATCCGTCTAAGGCTGAGGATTTCATGTATAATTAAAAGAAATGGTGAGTTTATGAAAACTCAGTGTGTAATCCCTTATCAGACTACAGAAAACAGTACATGCAGTAACAATCTGGGCCTGAGCCCTATACAATATCAGTACAATCTGGGCCTTAGCCCTTAAACAGTAGCAGTGTGGCCTAAGCCCAATACAGTTTCAGTATAGTGCAAAAATGCAACCCATCCCAAAACCATCCAGCACACCACCCGTACCAACCAACACTCCATGTGGGGATATCAATCAACCCACCCAACCACCACACTAAAACCGCAGCAAAGTTTCCAGTAATAGTAACGCAGCGTAGCTGCCAATAACAGTAAGTGTGGCAAGCCACCAGTAATAATAAATGTGACATAGTCACCAGTACAATTCTTCCTCCATATCATAAACCCAACCCCATGCAAATGTCGTGTCATAAATATTACGTGTATGCAGTATGTCATACTCAAAACCAGTCATATAAATGTCATACACACATCAATTAACGAACCACTAGCGCTATAAAGGTCGTTTCGTCAGTTAGGGGTAAAATAATAATTTTTACCCCTTAGGGGTATTTCGGTCCTTTAACTGATTTTAGGGTCTTGGTACAGATAACGACCCTTCGAAAGGTCTACAGTTGACTCGAACGACTCAGATAACCCATATGGCCAAAATAGTGTGAATGGGCCCAAGACCCATTACTCGGCCCAAGTGGGCCCACACGCCCATGTGGCCCATTTAGCTCAAATTCAGTCCCTCCAACGATGTTTCCATATCCTAATCCATATTTTGTCACTTACCGTATGTCCTATCCGTGTGGGGCCCACAGGTCCATTGGGCCCGCTTGGCCCAACACGGCCCATAACGACCCTAGTCCATGAAACGCATGCAATGGTCTTATAGTCCACCACCCATAATATGTGGGCTCGATTTACCCCACAAGCAATCACACGCTCGCAAGGCCTCAATAGCCGAATCTCCGGCTTTTCAGCTTTTGCCGATCTACAACAGCCTTGGTGTGGTTACACACCCACGTTCATCATTGAATACAGAGTAAGATTGGGTGTACGACTACACACCTTGATTTGCGAAAGTGACAGAATCCCCTACGAGTCCAAGGCCTACAATTAACCCAACATTCAGTTAGTTTCTACCGCATTCAATCGCAACAACTACCGTAAACCCAACTCTTCTACTTACCTTGATCGAAGAGAAGGTGGCCAATTGTATCTAGATTAGCTAGAGTTGATCTCATGAATTTTGGCCCTCAACTGCACACGTGACAGTTTTAATAGATAAACTAATTAAAAAGAATAACCTAGAGCCTTTAAGAGAACACTCTTAAAACAAGGAATAATCGGCTTACCCAAGTGTTGGAAGACAGGGTTTCGATGGCTCAAGAACGTTCTGTGCCCTTCGTTTCTCAGTGATAACTGAACCCCGCGAACATACATTATAGAAAAAGAAGTCACCACTCGATAAATACAGAGAACTAAGAGAAGGGAATATTTGGCTTAGAGAAAATAATAAAAGAAACAAGGTTAACAGTTACCCCACGACATACTTACCACTTGCAGAGAGGCACCAAATTCGCTCAATCAAGCTAAATAGGTAACACAGAGATTTAAAAGAAAAAGGGGAAGGATTCGACAGAGAGAAAGGATATTCAGCTAATACAAAGACAACCCAAACGAGATGAACCCGATGATCAAATGGTATTCGGCCAAAGTTCATAAAGGTAGAAGTGCAAAAGAGATGCGATGGAATAAGGGTTGAGAGAAGTAGAAGGAGAAGAGAATTCCGGCACAGTGCTGAGTGTAAACTAGGGTAGTGTTCAGTCTAGGACTTAGAAGAGAAGAGAGAAATAAAAGAAAAAGGTTTTACCAATCGGCACAAAATGAAATAAAGGTTTCGGCTTTTCCCGAAAGGCATACAAAGAAATCGACAGAGGAGAATAATACTCAAAGTGATCGAAAAGAGCAAAAAGAACAATAGCCAAAGAAGAGTTCGGCCCTTACTCCCTACCCAAATGCCGAAAATACACTCTCCAAACCCCTCAGTCGAATTTGTACCCTCACACACTCCCATACGGCTATAAACTCCTTCCCATTTCAAATTCCATGATAATTTCCCAGATTTTCTTCCCTTATCCCTCCTTGAAATCCTCTACAACAACCTTTAAGACCAATTCAAACCCTTCATCCTCAGTGTTCGACTCCAACACTAACTCTTGCCGTCCCCTTCTAGCAAAATAATTATTTCTTTGTTTGGCATGGGATTCGAACTCATGCCCTCTTCAGATAATCCACACGCCAACTACCACTAAGCCACAAGACTCTTTTGTATCCTCACTCAACCATATTTATTTATAAAGCCTACGCACCAGTGTCCAGGTTCCTTTTAAGCAAAAACAAAAATTCTGCAAAAGCCAGAGCTTGAACCTAGGACTTCCCAAACAACCCAAAACATGCCCAAATCACTTAGCTAACACACTAACATGCAATTTGTGTCAAAATCGGCAAAATTAAAACCCCTAAATTTTTAGGGCGTTACAACTCTACCCCCTTAAAGAAATTTCAGCCTTAAAATTTACCTGGTCAGAATAGATGAGGGTATTGATGCTCAGCCTTAACCTACTGGCACGTCAAGCACTTACTCACATAATCAGTAACTTCACGTTTTAACCTAGGCCACCAATACAACTCACAAAGATCTTGGTATAACTTGTTCCCACCAGAATGCATGGCATAAGGACAACCATGCGACTCTTGTAGAATAGACTGCCTCAGATCAGAATCCTTCGGTAGATCGAGAGTCCACCACCACTACCAGTCTTTTACAGTATCAGTTTGTTCTAACTAGAAATTGTTGTATTATGCTACCATCTATAATAGTTTCTCAACATAATATTATAGTTTAAAGCAATAGATACTAGCAGAGATCTTACAGATTTGGTGCCGGAGACTCGGTGTGCCACACTTTCAGTAACATTATTTCAGAAACAAGTCAAGTTCCGTTGATAAATTTCAAAACCAAATTTTAGAAAAACCCTTTGCAAACCCCTATTTCGGAAAAAAATATAAAAATAAAACAAAAATTTTTCTGCTACCCATACCACAGTCAAGTTTTGAAACCTAGCTCTGATACCACTTAATGTAACACCCCAAACCCGACCTAGACGTTACGACCGAATCTGACGTGCCACATCAATTACCCGAAAACTCGACAAGCTTATGATGTTAAACCGATTATCGTAAAAGCCTTAATAGTTTTAAAGCCCGTGTATGCCTAGTGTTTCATGCTATTTAAGACGTGTATAGTTATCAATACGTTCATTTTTATCAGAATTAAAGTTATAGGTTTGCTTACCAAAAATGTTACTATTTTGAAAACCCGATGTTCCTACTCTAGCAGTTGATAAATACCAAATCATAGCCCAATTTAAAATTAAATCCCGAAATGGCCTTATTACAAAAACAAAACCCAAATATAAAATCAGTAAATAATAAAGTCATTCGTGATCGTGTGGCCACCCCGAGTCCCTCGCAGCTCCAATCCGTCTAAGGCTGAGGATTTCCTATACAATTAAAAGAAATGGTGAGTTTACGAAAACTCAGTGTGTAATCCCTTACTGCACTACGTAAAAACAAATGCATATAGTAACAGATGCGGGCTCGAGCCCTATACATGTCGATGCATGCAGGCCTTAGCCGTTAAATAGTAGCAGTGTGGCCTAAGCCCAATACAGTTTCAGTGTAGTGCAAAAATGTAACCCATCCCAAAACCATCCAACACACCACCCGTACCAACCAACACATCGTGTGGGGATATCAATCAACCCACCCAACCAGCACACCAAAACCGCAGCAAAGCTGCCACTAGCAGTAAGTGTGGCAAGCCACCAGTAATAATAAACGTGACATAGTCACCAGTACAGTTCTTCCTCCATATCATAAACCCAACCCCATGCAAATGTCGTGTCATAAATATTACGTGTATGCAGTATGTCGTACTCAAAACCAATCATATAAATGTCATACACACATTAATTAACCTACCACTAGCGCTATAAAGGTCGTTTCGTCAGTTAGGGGTAAAACAATAATTTTTACCCCTCAGAGGTATTTCGGTCCTTTAACTGATTTTAGGGTCTCGGTACAGATAATGACCCTTTAAAAGGTCTACAGTCGACTTAAACGACTCAGCTAATCCATATGGCTAAAACAGTATGAATGGGCACAAGGCCCATTACTCGGCCCAAGTGGGCCCACACGCTCATGTGGCCCATTTAGCTCAAATTTAGTCCCGCCAACGTGGTTTCCATGTCCCATTCCATATTTTTTCACTTAGCGCATGTCCTATCCGTGTGGGGCCCACAGGTCTATTGGGCCCACTCGACCCATCTCGGCCCAACACGGCCTATAACGGTCCTAGTCCATGAAATGCAAGTAGCAGTCTTATAGTCCACTGCCCATAATATGTGGGCTCGATTTACCCCACGAGCGATTGCATGCTCGCAAGGCCTCAATAGCCGAATCTCTGGCTTTTCGGCTTTTGCTGATCTACAACAGCCTTGGTGTGGTTACACACCCACGTTCATCATTGAACACAGACTAAGATTGGGTGTACGACTACACACCTTGATTTGCAAAAGTAAGATTGGGTGTACGACTACACACCTTGATTTGCAAAAGTGACAGAATCCTCTACGAGTCCAAGCCCTACAATCAACCCAACATTTAGTTAGTCTCCACCATATTCAATGGCAACAACTACCGTAAACCCAACTCCTCTACTTACCTTGATCGAAGAGAATGTGGACAACTGTATCTAGACTAGCTAGAGTTGATCTCGCGAATTTTGGCCCTCAACTGAACATAGTGAGTTATAGACAGAGATCGAAAAGGTCAAATCTTTGATGATTCCATCATACATGATTGAGTTGCGAAAACTTCTGGATAGGTATCCTACATCTGAACTGAATTTTTTTGGTTAAAGAATGTCTTTCTAGTTGCTCTGGAACAATTAAGAGATTCTCTAGAAGAAATACGGGGTTCTGCTTTTGGCGGCAACATGCTATGGGGTGGTGCTCCCGCTTATGTGGTCAAATCAATACGTTCTAAGAAGAAATATTTGAATATCAATCTTATCGATATCATCAATCTCATAAGTATCATACCAAATCCCATCAATCGAATCATTTTTTCGAGAAATACGGTACATCTAAGTCATACAAGTAAAGAGATCTGTTCATTGATATGAAAAAAAAGTGAGCGGTGATTGGATTGATGAGAAAATAGAATCCTGGGTCGCGAACAGTGATTCGATTGATGATAAAGAAATAGAATTCTTGGGTCAGTTCTTCACCTTAACGACAGAAAAAAGGATTGATCAAATTCTATTGAGTCTGACTCATAGTGATCATTTATCAAAAAATGACTCTGGTTATCAAATGATTGAACAACCGGGACCAATTTACTTACGATACTTAGTTGACATTCATAAAAGTATCTAATGAATTATGAGTTCAATACATCCTGTTTAGCAGAAAGGCGGATATTCCTTGCTCATTATCAAACAATCACTTATTCACAAACTTCGTGTGGGGCTAATAGTTTTCATTTCCCGTCTCGTGGAAAACTCTTTTCGCTCCGTTTAGCCCTATCTCCCTTTAGGGGTATTTTAGTGATAGGTTCTATAGGAACCGGACGATCATATTTGTTCAAATACCTAGCGACAAACTCCTATGTTCCTTTCATTACAGTATTTCTGAACAAGTTCCTGGATAATAAGCTTAAAGGTTTTCTTATTGATGATATCGATATTGATGATAGTGACGATATTGATGCTAGTGACGCTATTGATGATAGTGACGCTATTGATCGTGACCTTGATACGGAGCTGGAGCTTCTAACTATGATGAATGCGTTAACTATGGATATGATGTCGGAAATAGACCCATTTTGTATCACCCTTCAATTCGAACTAGCAAAAGCAATGTCTCCTTGCATAATATGGATTCCAAACATTCATGATCTGGATGTGAATGAGGCGAATTACTTATCCCTCGGTCTATTAGTGAACTATCTCTCCAAGGATTGTGAAAGATGTTCCACTAGAAATATTCTTGTTATTGCTTCGACTCATATTCCCCAAAAAGTGGATCCCACTCTAATAGCCCCGAATAAATTAAATACATGTATTAAGATACGAAGGCTTCTTATTCCACAACAACGAAAGCACTTTTTCACTCTTTCATATACTAGGGGATTTCACTTGGAAAAGAAAATGTTCCATACTAATGGATTCGGGTCCATAACCGTGGGTTCCAATGCACGAGATATTGTAGCACTTACCAATGAGGCCCTATTGATTAGTATTACACAGAAGAAATCAATTATTGACACTAATACAATTAGATCTACTCTTCATAGACAAACTTAGGATTTGCGATCCCAGGTAAGATCGGTTCAAGATCATGGGGTCCTTTTCTATTAGATAGGAAGGGCTGTTGTACAAAATGTACTTCTAAGTAATTGCCCCTTAGATCCTATATCTATCTATATGAAGAAGAAATCATGTAACGAAGGGGTGTTACACCGTAAGATAAAATAGGATCACATTGGGAGAACAAATATTATCCCAAAGAGATCAATGATATCCTATTAGGGTGACATACTTATGAAAAGGTCATTAGACGAGCATTGAGCAGTTGCTTTCATAATGGTATGTCGTTGGGAGGAGCTCAGTCACGACGATACTATAGTTGAATGACTTTGTGGCTAATTGAGTTTATAATTAATAGGCAAAAAACCTAAACTTAATTATAAATCAATTGAGCCTCAACTACATATGTCCAATCAGTCCCACGACTATCTCATTTAAACAAGAAATGAATTGTGTGTTTGAATAGAAATGAACAGAATGAAAAAGAAAAGAGATATGGAAAGCATTTAGGAATGATTATGGTTTCCTCAGAAATAGAGAAATGAAATCATTTGGAAATGATTGTAGATTTCCAAAAATGGAAATGGAAACTTGTAATCCTATATAGGATAAATTAAAAAATTATGGAAAAATGAGTTTATGTTTTTGGACTATTTTGAAGCCCAAAAAATGAAAATAAATCATTTGGTTATAACAAACATGTTGATTTGTGATATATTGAATGAATTTTCTCGAAATTTTATCGGGGGTAAAGTTGTCAAAATTTTAATGGGGTAAAATTAAGGTGAGAAAATTATTTAATATGTAGATATTAAATTTTATTTTGTGAAATAAAAAAATTGAATTGGGTTGGATCATATTACAAAATATTGGGTAAAAAAAGCCCAGAAAGTACTCGTAATTGGACCCGATGTGAAAGAGGCCCAAAACCCCTCATGTAAGGAGGTGGGGCGACAAAACCCTAGTATCATTAACTAGGGTTGCCGCTTCCTATGTCCTAGATAAAATAGGATATTGTTTTTCTAGTGGAAATAAATTTCTACAACTCTATAGAGGTTCTATCTTATCTTCTTATAAATAGATGGCAACGGTTGAAAACTAGATGGAGAAATTGATTGAAAATTTTTGCAAAAAAAGAAAATACAATTTATCCAGAGAGAAAATTTTAACTAGATATATTCCTCTTTAAGATGGGGAACAAGAATTGAAAAGAATGGGAAAAATGTAAAATATTAAGGTTTTTATAAAAAAAATAAATTAACGGGATAATATATAATTTGGCCTTTGAAATTGTCCATTTGTACCTAGCTGGACCCTAATTTTTTTTAGACCTAGTTGGTCTCTGAACTTGTATTCCGTAAACCAAGTTGGTCTCTCTATACTAACACCAATAGTTTATGCTAACATGACATTTCTAGCCAATCTAGTGGTGCCATGTGGTAGCCTTTCAAAATGCCATGTGACAAACATAATTTATATTTTTATATTTTTTTAATTTATGCTTGCCACGTGGCACCACTGGATTAGTTAACAGTGCCACATTAACACAATTAACAGTATCAGTGTGAATGTACCGACTTGGTTGACAAAATACAAGTTCAGAGATCAACTAAGCCCAAAAATAAAATTTAAAGACCAACTAGATACAAATGGACAAGTTCAAGGCCAAATTATATATTAACTCTAAATTTATTAAACTTGACATCTATCACATCAATTACACGTCGAAGCAATTCCTCCCCATTGTAGCACTGACTTTAATGTAAAATAACCTTGTACTATTTTAAAATTTAAAATTTAATCCTATAATTTTGAAACATTGAGGTCTTAGTGGTTTTTTTTTTAAATTTTGGTACTTTCGTCTAATTTTACCGTTAAAGTTAATGATGTCAAACGTAAAGTAACTTTTTTAGTCATCAATATTTACATTTTTTGTCAATTTAGTCCTTATCTTTTAAAATACATAAAAAAATTAAAAATTAACTTTTATAAATTTAAAAATTTTGGTACGGACCAATTGAGGCGAACTAAAAAAATCAGCTCAACAAACAGTTGAATCAATTTTTATAATTTTTTTTAATATTTTGATATTTTAATTTTTTAATAATTTATTTGCTTTGAATCAGTGAAAACGATCATTCTAGGAACTAACTGGTCATGTCAGTTTGAAATCAGTTCAATTGATTTTTAGATCGGTTCAACCAATTTTTTAACTTGGTTCAACCAGTGTGTACTGATTTGTAGGTCAACCTATTTTTTACCTCTCAACGTATTGATACCCAACTAATTCCTGGTCTGACTGATCGATCCAATCCGCTTTAGATAAATTGAATTTTAGAAGTTTTGTATATGTTTTTAAAATCATTTTTTTTTTAATTTTAAAGAATTTTTATTGATTTCATATTTTTTTTAAAAATTACCATTTTTTTATGTTTTTATTTAAAATATTAAAAATTAACTTTAATTTTTTTATGTATTTTTAAAGGATAAAGATTAAATTAGTAAAAAATTGTAAATTCTTAGGACTAAAAAAGGTCTTTTCATGTTTTACATGGCTAACTTTATCGGCAAAATTTAATTAAGAAACTAAAATTTTTAACTAAAAAGCAATATAGAAATTCAATATTTTAAAATTAAGAGCATATTTAAACCAAATAAAATCTTAGATGTTTTTCTTTTTGGTAACTTTTTACCCAACACAAATTTGAGTCGGTTATTCAATATTTAGGTTGGGTTGATGGCTCATTTGAAGTCCAAGTTGAACCCAAAAGAAATTTGTATACATGTAATTATATGAAAACAATTGAAATGATTTATATATATATATATCTTGACAGTTGACATGTATCAAGAAGAACCCCTTAGGGAATTGGGTTTTTATATATAGTGCCGCCAAATATGTAAAAACTAGTTGAAGTGGAATATTTGTCGATAATCATGTGTAATTTCACAAAGTAGAGTCCATTGGTACAAAAAGAATAAATAAATAAAAGAATCATTGTAAGATGACTAAAGCTAATTAAAAGTTCTTATCTTTATAAGTTCACTAAATCTACTTAACAATGCTTTCTTTTTTCTCGTCGTCTTATCGTTTTCTTCATCGAAATTGGTCGAATCAATAGGATAAAACTCCTCCCCATTAATTGATTCATCATTTGCAGCAAAGGAAGGCTTACTCCGGTGCCTGGTTGCAATAGGTGATGCAGCCTTCGGAGTCTCAGCTTCATCAAATATGGATCCCCTTAGTGGATCAAACAATTCAGAGTCTGATTCTCCATCACTGTCTTTGATTAAGTTTTCAATATCCTCTTCTGCATCCTTGCTTTTATGTGGGAATTTTAGGTTCAAACAGGGGTTGCCCGACTTTTGTTGCTTTGCTTTCTTGTTAGCTTCTTTACCATCTTTTTGTTGTTCCTTTTGATCTGTACATCTCAGTGGCTTTTGTTTGTTGCTTTGTTCTTCACAAAACAATAGCTTCCACTCCCTAATTATCTCAAAATTTGTTGCTTCCTTTATCTTAGGTTTTTCATTCCCTTGGGAATGAAAACTCAAAGCTACATATTTTTTGTTTGAGACTGCTTTGCTTACATAATTGGCTTCATTTTTGGCTTGTTTCTTGCTGCCCCGAAATTTCTGATTCTCTTCCATGGTCTTCCTGTACATGTTTTGAGCCTCTTTAAGTGATTCAAGCAGGCTTTTATTCTCTTCTTGTGCAGCATTCCTTTCGTTTTCCAGTTTTTTAATGTAATCCACAAAGCCTGTCTCTTTCATATTCCATGCCATATGACTTTCTTCAGCTTCTAATTTTAATCTCTCAGAAGTGTTTTTGAATACATCAGCTTCACCCTTTGCTTCATTATACATGAGCTGAATGTTGGTCAACATCATCTTCAAAAGTTCCACCTCCTCTCTTGATTTCTCCAGCTCGTATTTTGTTACCGAGAGTTCCTCCTTGGCTTCATTTGCTTCCATTCTCACTTCTTTCAATGCGAACGCTAAATCATCCATGGCTTTTAGGTTGTTTTCTTCAGCTTCTCTGGTAGATTTCAGTTCATATTTTAACAAGTTTACCTCCTGAGTTAGAATATTGGCCTTCAATAAAGCAGCTCTCTCTTTCTCCTGAGCACGAGCCAGACTCTCTTTATTCGATTGAAGCTCGGATTCAGAGCCATCCATCAAAGAATGATCATCCTCAACAGAACTTTGGAATGCAGCCTGAGATGAATTACCTTCCATTTTCTCAAGGTTTTCACGGAAAGACGTGATTACGTGCCTTGACTCTTCAAGTGAAACCTTTGTTCGCTCAAACTCTTTGGTTTGAGCAACATATGAATCGTGTATCTTCTTTCCAGATTCCTTCCTTCTCTTGATTTCTTCTTCCAGTTCATGAATTCTCTTCTTACCTTCTGACACTAAACCAATTGCTTCAGACTCAAAGGATTGCACCTTCTTCAACTCTTTTTTCAACGTACAAAATGAAGCTTCTTTCTCTACAGATTTCACCTCTAGCTCTTTAGCCTTTCCAAGTTCAATCTTCAAGGATTCAATGTACCTCTCCTTTTTCTTCAGTTCTTCGATGGCACCTGATAATGATTGCTTCACGGCGGCAAGTTCTGTATGGAGGTCTGCAATCTTCCCTGAGGACCTCTCATTCTCCTCAATCAGCTTATCAATGGCAGACGATGGAACCTTCGTCCTCGCCGAATCCTCCTCAAGCTGCAACATTTATTGCCTTGTTTCTCTCAAACCCAAAAGCTATTTTTTTTTTCATAAATTTCACACGAAAAGTAAACAAAAAAATATTTAACTTGCTAAATAATTTTCCAAGCAGCACCCTGAAAAGCTCAAAAAGAATACTAATAAGGCGTTCATAAACCTTGATTGCAATGGGAATGTTTTGAGGGTTTATTTGGAGAGAACTTGAATGGAATGATCTCTGGTAATTTCAATAGATTTTCCCTTGTGTGGAAGAAGGCTTTTTCTTCCCTTTTTTTCTTTTTCCAAAGTAAGCTTTTGGATATAAGAAATTAAAAGGATTCTTTCATGATAAACACAATTGACCAATGTGTTCTAAAAATAAACAAGATTTAAAAACAAAAAAGAAAAGAAAAACAGAAGTTGACGATTAAAAAAGAAGAAGATAAAAAATGGCTAAACTTAAGCTACAAAAATATTGTTCAAAATAAGTCCAGAAATTTAGGGGGAGACAAATAGAAGCAAATATATATATATATATATATATATATGTTTTCAGAAAAAAATATGGAACATCCGAGGTTTCGGGTATTCCACTAAAACCAACACTAAAATTAAAAGAGAAAGAGGAAAATGGAAGCATCATACAAGAAGAGATACTTTGGAAAACCAAAGCTATTTATTGACAGGTAGAAACTAATTAATGAGATAATGATGATTGGGAAAATAAGATTGAATGATATGAGACTCTCATGATTCGAAATTGAATCCAATTTGGAGTTACTTCTTTTTTTTTTTCTTTTTTTCCTTCTTTGATGATGCAACTTCATAAGAGATGCAGTGTTGGAAAACAAAGCTGCAATGCGTAAAGATTTAATGGTCGCCTTGACATGATCGAGCGTCACTAACCGCAGAAAATAATAATTATATTTGCACAAACAAAGAACAGCAAGAAGAAATTCTAGTAGAAATTTGTTTAGGTAGATAATTATTGTTATTGTTATTAAATTTTAATAAAATTTTTGTTAGATATATTTTATTAAAAAAATAATAAATAATTTAACCATATTTTGACATAATTATTATTAAATATAATTTAATAAAAAATATAATTTAATAACATTCTTAATATAATTATTATATGAATTAAAAAATCATAATATATAATACTATAAAAATAATATATAATCTACTTTATTACTTTTAAACTACAATACTTATTTAATGTGCTAAAATATCATTAGTGAAACAAATAATTTAATTATTCTACAATAAAAAAACAAAATATTAAAAGTAATAAATAAGTTGAGAATCATATTTCACATCCAAGCATAATATTCATATATTAACAAAAAGTTACATGATTTCATTAGTTTATATGTCATAATCCACATGTTATAAAATTTTACAACGTCAAAAAGTTACAACATCATAATGACATTCTATCATGTCATTATACCATCCAAATATTACAAACACAAAAAGTTACCAAAATATTATCAATACAACCATGATTTTTAATGCTCAGCAATAAACCTTCTTACCCATTCCAATCGCACAGAAGAAGGTAAACTAAAGAAAATGAGCATTTGCGTTGAATGATCTGGAATTTTGCTCAATGTGCAATAGCACTCATCCCCAGTTAAACCTTCTATTTCACATAATGTTGGATATAATTTTAGAGCACTTTCATGAATGGTCATTTCTGATTTTTGTTGAATTACCACTTCGGAGGCAATACTCTTCCTGATTTCAAGGCCAACGGTCTGTATGTTTTACGCCAATAAAGTTGCAGCATCATTAAATGAAGTAGAAGAATCACTTGCATCAAAAACCTTTTTTTTCTTCTTTGAAAATGTGGAATCACCTTGGTTTCTATCTGGTTGCGGTTGTGTAGCTAAAGATCCATGTCATCCAAAGAAACATCAGCTTCGCATCCATGGAAATCGTTTCTGTCTTCATGAGTATTTGTAGTAGCTACATCCTCAGCATCTATTTCTTCAATAATATCAGCAGCTATTTGAGCATCTTTCCCAATGGCTCGATCTTTTATGCAGGTGGCAGTAAGTTGGTCATAATAAGGGAAACTCTGATGTTTGAATTGAGCAGCTTCTTTATGACTCTATAAAAATGAGAAATTCATATTAGATATAAGTTTGGTCAAAATAAGATAATAAAGACTTGAAATAATTCTTATATTTATATATGAGTTTCACACCGCATCTTCAGTAACAACAAGTTGCCTATGCTCATCCCAACCAAAGCCGCTATTGTTTTTTCCACTAAGCATGTCATAAAAGATTGACCAATTCTTTTTCAATGTCCTAATCCTCGAATCAATATTAGGTTTAGCCTTCAATATGGCATAAGGTAAAACTTTTTCTAACATTTTTTCCAACTCATTTAAATAACCGGCTTTGAATCTCGTATCTGCATTAAAGGTTCCAACATTGTGCAAGTCGACCATACAAGCAACCAACGCAGCATCTTCTTCTGGAACCCATTTCCTTTTAGTTCCTCGAGAATTTTAGGAAGAAACACTTGATTGTGAAAAACCTGACATAACTATCTTAAGAAAAAACACAAATTAAAATTAAGTTCAATATTATGCATCAAAAGGTCAACACTTTATAAAATTATAACACATGATGAATCAAAAGAAAATAAATTATCATTCAACAAGTCTAGTACAATAAAAAAATCAATTCAAACACCACCAAAGTTTCATAAACTAGATACATGAAATAACATAAACAACTTAACATTTACTATTTTTACCCTAAACCTAAGTAATTTCTAGATGCTTGCCATTCATCGAACAGCTGGTTGGCTAGTTCCATCCTCCAAGTAGCCCATACATCCAATGGATAAATATTTACGATATTCGGCTCATCGTCATCTATCACATTATTAGAAAATCCTTCTTCCAATTCTGCTTCAATAGGATCAAGACTCATATGGGTTCGAATAAAATTATAGAGCAAACAACATGCAATAATGATTCTATTGTGCACCCTCACAAGATAGAATGATGGACTACTAAGTATTCCCCATCTAAGTTTTAATAACCCAAAACATCTTTCAATAACATTACGCATTGAAGCATGTTTCATATTGAAAAATTCTTCCGGAGTACTTCGCTGGTAACCCTAACGCCACTAATTAAAATGATATCTTTGTCCTCTAAAAGGCACAAGAAATCCCTCACAATTTGTGTATCCAGCATCAACTAGATAATAACAACCTATAAAAGAAACTATTTATCATGGTTAATTTCCCAAAAAAGTATGATATTAAAAATTAATTCAAATTCCTCTAATTTTGCACTTTATCATGAGGAACTTTTAGTCCATATCTCGTACTAATGGCATCTCGAAGAACTTGTCCATCAGTAATAGAACCTACCCAATGAGGAAGAACATAAACAAAATGCATATCAGGTGTACAAACAACTAACATATTTGTTACTATGCCACCTTTTTGCGTTTGATATCTAGGTTTATCAACTGTTGGAACCCTGATCTTGATATGTGTTCCATCTAAAGCACCTAAGAAATTCTACATCACATGTATAAAACTTCGAGTTAGGATACTATATTTAAATAATGGACTAAATCATGTACGAGCTATATATAGAACTCACTCTAATACCTTGAACCATTTCCACCTTGGGTCTGTAGAATTATTTGTAATTGGCTCTGCCTTTTTAAATAACACATCTTGTAAACATATGATAGGATTTAAAACATTGTGAAATAATCTGCTAACGGTTTCCCCAGACTTATTAAAGTGATGCTTGATAACTCGATGTTTAAGGTGATGAGAAATGATATGTAAAAACATTGCCACTTGCTCATCAACAAGCATGTTCCTTGATGACTTCAATCCCCCTAAAGTTTGTAACATCTCACATAGTTTAAAAAAGGTAATTCTATTCATCCTAACTTGTTCAATACAGGTCTCGTCACTAGCATATACAAGTCTTTTCACATAATCTCGTTTTACATAAAAATCTAAAATATAGGATCTAATCTATGGTCTTTAAGTATGTAGGCTATGGATGGCACCCAATGCAACTAAGAGCCAACTCTCAACTGTACACATTGGCAACCATTTTGTAATAGCAAGACCAATCCTTTTACGCCTCTCACTTTGTACTATTAAAGGCAGACGAGCCATTACTACAAGATATTAAAGTGTTACATATCTTCAAATCATAGTAAAAGGGTCACATTTCTCCAATACTAATTTTAATAACAGTAAAAAAAATCAAAGAATTTAATTGCCAAAGAACTTATAGTGATTAATTGAATACAAGATACTCGACTCTGGGTAGAGGAAGCAATCAAACAAGCCAAATAAGAAGAGGAAGCAATAAAAAACCTGTCAAAGAAAAATGAACAATACATATTAAGAATCTTTACAAAGCACAAAATAGAAATTACAAATAAATATAAGGGTCTATTTAGAATCTTTAAAAAAATACATATTAATAAAAATGAACAATACATATTAACAATCTTTAAAAAAACTACCAAATAAATTCACTACTTTATCCTACAATGCAAGGCCAATCTTAGGATAGTTTCATCAACCAATTATTTTTTTGTAAGGTTTTTAGGTGTTCTGAAGTGTAGGGTTTACTAGTTTTGAGAACACAAATAATGAATTGTATTTTCAGGCCGTACGCATCAGGGACTTGGAGCTCTTCAAATCAATTGTGGAGAAGTTCTCAAGCATTTTCAGTTCGGACTGGACCCATAACATAACTGTTAGGCTACGGCATAACATCATTTGGACCGGGCTACACAACAAAGTATCACGTATTCTCACATCTCACTCGATGACGTTGCCAACAAGCTTAGATTGGAAATTGTTGCCAATACCGAGAGTATTCAAAAAACTAAAATGGAGAATGCCAATCCTACAATACTAAATTATTCCTCTAATAATTTTTTCTTTAATTTATTTCATGAATTAATCGGAATCTCATTCTAATCAAAATGTTTTAACCAGTATTAACTCGACTAGCAATGTAAGAGGATGTTTTTAGAATACCATTTTATCATCTATTATTATTTATTTATTTCACAAATAATTGAAGTTGGAATATTATTCTACCTAAAAAATATGAATTACTTTTTATCACTTGAGCCTGAAATATTATCTTTTTAAAACCAAAAATAATAACCCCCATAGAAACTTGACATTTATATAATAATAAAAAAACTATTTTTTTGAATAAGTTGTATGTCAAGAGTTTAAATTTCATTCAAATATAGAAATAAAAATAGGATAACATCGAATATGTTATTTTGGAAGTTCCACTTATACATACTATGATTTTTAAGGAATGGCAAGTTAAATTTCAACATATTCCAAGGGAGCAAAATAAGATTACAGATTGCATAGTAAAGATGTCAAATGAAGATTTGAATGTGAAATGTTACTTTGTTGAGCCACTTGAGGATGTTCGAAATTTACTGGAGAATGATATTCAACAATCTAGAATAAAATTTGACTCTTATTAGAGTCTTGTAATTAGAAGTTTGCTTCTATATCTTTTAACCAAAAAATGTATATATATATTATTTACTTTAAAACTAAACTAAAAGGTAGAAATTGGTATTTTATTCATGAAAGCGCTACTAAAACTTCACCTATGAAATTTAACAGCCATAATTATAAGGATGTAATTAAAAAAGAGAGTTTAAAATTAGAAAGATTCATCAAAATATCCATTATCTTTGAATATATGATGATAAAAACGATGAAGGGACAATTGAAATTTATATCATGACATGCATTTTATAGGAATTATTGAAGAATTTTATACGAATCAGAAGAAAATATTTTCTATAAGACAAAATATAGAACAAGGATATTTAAAAATGAAGAAAGAAAAAAATCTCGAAATGATACTTAAGTATGTTCAAACTCCTAAGTGAGGCAGGAAAAGGGTGCATATAAAAACTAACAGAACTTGCTAGTTAAATTAAAGCTATTCAAGGGACTTTAACACAAACCAAAATCACACAGCCATTAAGACCAAATGACTTGACAATGGTGCTCACTTTATCTGCAAAATTTCTGGATGTAATCTTTTTACCCGGAACTTGAAATGGGTTCGAGACAGCATCAACATATGCAGCATGGAACCTCCTAAAAAACTATATATTCATAAGAACTAGTAAGATGACATGATAACATGTTCAACAACCATTCAAAGTATAGATCCGAATTACCAGCAAAGCACTTAAACAACCATCTCAATTTTATGCTTAGAAAATGTGTGCATGTGACTAGTTAGGAAAAATGATGTTTGAACTATACTGGATTGGTTGGCTAGGTACAGTCTAGAGAATGGCACCGAAACCAGTATGGACCAATTGAACAGGCTAATAAACTGGTTGGACCAGCAATTGAACTGGGATTTTTTTATTTTTTAAAATTTTTAATAATTTTTTAATCAAACCGGTAGTCTAGTTCCAAAAATATTGGTTAGGAACCACTGTATCATTCAACAAGAGGGCATGGCACAGTCAAACCTATAGTTCTACAATGAATCTCAACCACCTAAAATAAATTTGCATAGGAAAATAATCGATAACAAAGCAAAAAATCACAAGCTACGAGATCAACAAATAAAATGGCTGAAATATGTTTGATTTCAGCAGAAACAACCATCAAATTTTCCCAGAGTTTCTTTATAAGAAAGTCTAAGTCCTATCGAAGTCTCATGATCAACCAACAAACATTATATACAGAAACACATTATGAGAATTTACTCACAATTACTTCCATAGATTGTCATCATCCAAGACTATATAGTATAGCCTTAAATTACTTCGTGGTAAGGGCTAAAGCTTAGTGATCCATTATTGGTAGTGGCTAAAGTTCTACGAGAAAACTCAACCACCTAGCAGAATTCTGCATAGGAAAATCTACAACGGAGCAAAAAAATCACAAGCTAGGAAATCAATAAATAAAATGGTTGAAATAGGTATGATTTCAGCAGAAACAACCATCAAAATTTCCTAGAGTTTCTATATAAGAAAAACTAACCCCTTAAGTCCCTATTGAATTCTCATGATCAACCGGCAAACATTATATATAGAAACATATCATGAGAATTTACTCGCAATTACTTTCATAGATTGTCATCATCCAAAAACTATAGATTATAACCTTAAATTACTTCGAGGTAAGGGCTAAAGCTTAGTAATCCGTCTTTAGTAATGGCTAAAGCTTAGGCAGAATCTCAAGTAACATTAAAGAGAACAAGCTCCCTACAGATCCATCCATTACCGAGATAATGCCAACACTAGTTCATGCATGCCACCAAAGATAAAGAAATAGACAAACCCCTCATTAGCTAAAAAAACTAAGCACCTAAATCAAACAACGAAATTGAAGAAAACAATCAGAAATAGTAACCTTAAAAAAATCGCTAAATCAAATTTACAAAAACTTGAAAAAAATCAAGATAGAAAAAGTCTCAAAATATTGAGCAGAAAAAGTTGCAATCCAACATAGGATTGAAAGGGGAAAAGAAAACTTGAAAGAGGTGAAATAGGAATCAGAAAAAAAAAATACCCTTTATTGTATTTGGGGAGAAGAAGATGAAGGGCAAATGGATGCTTAATTTGGAGATAAATGTTGAGGAAGAAATCTGGAAAGAATTTTGGGAATAAGAGAGGCTGACTATTTTGGTCCAAAAACTTAAAAATGTATTACGGGTGTGGTGTTGAATAGGCATTCAGACCCCCAACCCCTGAATACCTATTACAAGAGTTGAGGGAATGAGACTTAAATAGCAATTCCATGGAATCACTTAAACGGTGAACCAAACTACTGCTTTACTGTAGCATCGGAATAGTGACAGAATGGAATAGCAATTCCATCCAACCAAACATAGTGTAATAGTTTACAACAACCTAACTATCTATCTAACTGTACTAGAGTACAATCACAACATGTGCTCCTATTTTATTCTCCAATATTCACCTAAATTTCATCTGTTGTGTCGCCCATAGTAGTAGTTTGTTGGTGGGATTCAAATTCGAGTGGCTGAATAAGGATAGAGTAATTAGATTGGTGGGATTTTAATTAGTAAGAATATTAATTTTTTCTTTTCTTTTCTTTTATTATTATTTTATTTTAAATATTTTCTCTCCTAAAAACACTCTCCCACTACCATCCACTATTTTGTTTTGTTTTATTATTTTTATTTTTATTATTTTCTTTCTTTTCAAAGCACGTTTCTTTCTCTTCTGTTACCCTTAGTCTTTTGTTCTTTTTGCTTCTTTCTTTCTTCCTTTTTGCTTTCCAATTTCATCTATCGTTATCTTTAGTTTGTGATGTGTTATTTCTTTAATTGTTTCAGTGACATGTTTGAGAGGGTTGTGTTGTCGACTCGATATATATGTGAGTAGGTGGGTTTTTTGCGGTAAGCTTAATCATTTTTGTGTTGTGAATATGTTAGAAGATTTTGGGTATTCTTGAATTTATCGATGTTAATCATTCGTGTTTTTGTTAGGTGAAAGACATGAGATTCAAGATATTCCTCTAGTGAACTAGATGCTATAGGATCGTTGTTTTCCGGGGTACGTACTTGAATATCTTTTTTAAAGGACCGTTTTTAAGTGCTAAGCCTCAAAATAGTGTTTCAGATTCGTGTTTGATATCAATTTAATCTTAAATATGTATGGTGTGTTCAAGATTTTCCCTTGTTGCGTTGGTGTCTTGTTCTGGTAGTATTGAGTGTGTGAAACTAACCCTAAACATCGACTGGAACTAGAAAAAAATTATAAAATTGGGGTTGTTTTCAAAACTGCTCAACATCACACAGCTGTGTGGCAGGTTATATGACAGACCGTGTGCACCACATGGCCGTGTGGTTGGCCGTGTAGAGCACACAATCGTGTACAATTACACGACCTGAATAGGTAGGCCATGTGGACGACACGAGCTACCTTAGTAGACGGTGTGGGCCCTTTTTGGCCAATTTGAAAGCCCGATTAGGGGCAAATTATGAGACTTAAAATTGGGTTCATGGACATTTTGTAGGCACATGAAAGCGTAAGATTCAGTATATTTCACTTGGAAAAGCTTAAGAAGCATGATAAATTATTTTCGTTTCGTATAAGTAAGTGATATGTTATGCTTTAAAAAATGTGTATGCTTAGGTATGCATACCATACAATTTTTAAGATATATATATGTATGTTATTATGTTATTGCATATGCATTAAGGTAGATTTTGGTATGATTGGAGGAAGTGTATATGGCAGTTTTTGTAACAGTCTAGTTTAGACCCTAGTTGGAATAGTGGTTTGGGACCAAAAATTTGAGTTAGAAAAATATTTTAATATTATTTTCTTTGTTTACAGTATGTGTTTAAGCATTTGTGAAAGTTTCGTATGAAAATTTTATCGTTTGTGTGCTTAATTTGACAAAAGGACCTAATCGCATAAAATGCAAAAGTAGGGTTCCATATGTTAAAAGTGTCTATTTGCTATATATTTATAAAAGAGAGGTCTTTATGTTGTTAATATGTCATTTACATGGTAAGTGGACATTTATGGCCTTGATATTAATGTTTTATAAGTTATTAAGCCAAAGGTAAAATGGTAATTGATGTATTAATGTTAATTAAATAAAACAAAGCATAAAATAAGGCCATTATCATCTTGTTTTACCTAAAATCAAAGGAAAAAGAAAAGATAAAAGCTTGCTAGGGTTCGACTATGGTTTGGCTTGAATAAGGTTGAGTTTTGTTCAATTTTTTTTTATGATTTCTATGTTTTTGTGATCGTTGCTTTGTGTTTTACTAAGCCCATGTCTCAATTTATGATTTTGTTGATGATATTGACTTATGCCACGGATGAAATTATGAGTTTTATGAAGTTTGATGATAGTATATGGAAGCTTGATGTTGAGTTAATATGTTTTGTCTTTGAATTTTTGAGGAATTTGAGTAATTTGGGCTAAACTGTAAAAATGAGATTTTGAGGGACTAAAATGTGAAATAAATAAAATGTGTGGACTTGTATGAACTATATGAAAATTTGGTTAAACATGTGTATAAGGAAATTTTGTATATTTTGTGATTTTTGTGATTAAGGACTAAAGTGTCAAAATATGAAAATATGAGGGTTAAATTTTAAAATGCCCTAAATGTGTGTTTATGGATTGATTTGAATGATTTTTTGAATAAAAGATTGAAATTTGAATTTAAATAAATCAAGAACAAAAGAAAACAGAACTAGATCGAGGGAAGTCAAAAGTCGTCAAGTAGTCGACTCCATTTGTTCGAATCCATACTAGGTAAGTTGATATAGAAATAAATGTGTTTGAGTCAATTTATTTATGCTTATATGCTATTGAAATGAAATGAATGGCTTGGAAGATGAATATGTGTAATTGTGAAAGCATTGACAGTATTTTGACGTCTGAAAATCCCCGTACGAACCTTAGGAATAGTTAGGATACATATGTCATGACATAGGATCCGATATGTGTTTTCGTGTAAGACCACATCTGGGATGTTGGCATCGACTTATGATTTACGTGTAAGACCATTTCTGGGACATCGGCATCATACTCGATTTTGTGTAAGACCCTGTCTGGGACAGTGGCATCGATATTTGATTACATGTAAGACTACGTCTAGGACATTGGAGTTGTACGAGCTTTCTGAGCTATCTGAGTAACCTTATTGATTCCGAACGGTTCAATGGGCATTCTAAGAAATGAATGAATATGAGAATGTGTACCCAAATTCAGGTACGTTTGAAATGTACATTATGATTAAGAATGAAATGTAAGTATATGTTTATATGTGGACATATGAAATATGTATGAATTATATGAGTATGAAATGTGTTATGTGTAAGTGACTTATGAACAATTGAGTTATATGAGAATTATAGATATGGGGTTATGCTTTGCCATGAACTACATTAATGAAATGGTTTAGAAATGTGTTATGTGATGAGTTTATTTGTATATGGCTTACTAAGCTTTTGAAAGCTTACTTTGTGTGTTTGCATTTTTTTATAGATATCAAAGCTACCGGAAGCTCGGGGATCGTCGAGGATCATCACTACACTATCAAACTATATTTTGGTACCTTTTGAAAATGTATATATTGAAGTATGACATGTATAGGCTAGAAGTATTTGAATATGTTTTGTAATGTATATATCTAGCCATGTGATATGGCTTGGTTTATGGATATGATTATGAATGAATTTTTGGCATATGTTTTGTGTTCAAAAATGATATGTTTTGATGCACTCTTCAATGGCCAAATGAATTGGTCAATTTGGTAAGTTTTGGTATTGCTTAATTGAGAAATTGATAAGACTATGAATCATATGTTTTGGTATGATTTTGGCTTATGATTTAACATGATTTGGTATGGATTACAAGCATGAAATTATTGATAATGATATGGCATGAATGGTGTATGTTTTGGTTGTGAATTGGTTGAAAGTTCGGTACAAAATGTTTTAGTTTTGATGTTTGTAGGGAGGACCCTTAAAGGGTGGCATTTTGGCCTTGTAAATGGCCTATTTTTGTCCCCACGGGCAGGGACACGGGCATGTGTCTCAGCCGTGTTGAGGGCCATTTTGAAATAAGCCTGGGCAGACCACACGGATGCACACACGGGCATGTGCTAGGCCGTGTGGCCAAGTCAGTTTTGAACACGGGCTAGACACACGAGCGTGTGACTGATCATGTGACCCAAGTCAGTAGCCTCCCTAATTTTCACAAGGCCTAGCACACGGGCATGTCTTATGGCCGTGTGGACAAGTCAGTATGTATGCCCTGTTTTGCCACGGCCTAGACACACGGGCATGTCTAATGCCATGTGAGGCACATGGCCTGCTAACACAGGCGTGTGACCTTTATAACTTTGAAAAATGTTAAAGTTTTAAAAAATTTTGTATGCATTCAGTTTAGTCCCGACCCTTTGCTAAAGCATGTTTAAGGTCTCGTTGACCTATATAAGGGACTTTGTAATGATTTGTGACTATGATACTATGATGATTGTGAAATGAATGCAGAATGTTTTGATATGTCCGGTAATGCCTCTTAAACCTAGTCCAGCGACAGATACGGGTTAAGGGTGTTACATTTGGTTGGTGTCAGAGCTACGATTTAGTCGATTCTAGGACTAACGTAGCATATGTAAGTCTAGCTATACATGCCATATTATGAACTGTGATAGTGTGATGAATCCTGATAATGAAAATGTGTTTTTATATAGCAAATGGATCCCGGACGAGCCCTAGCTAACAATGTCGAGAGTAATGTGCCTGTTCCCGCTTAAGGGACAGCGCCATCTAATTCTAGACCTACTACGAGTAGTCACGAGGGAGAGGCTAAGCAAGCCTTTTACCAAATGATGAACGATTGGTTCACCCAATATATCCAAACTAATCCGGCTGTGCCACAACCTTCACCGCTGCTAAATCCTCCGCAAGTCCCTGTTATGCCACAAGCTAATCTGATTCTGTTGAATAAACCTCCGGTGGATAAAATTAGAAAATATGGGGCCGAAGAATTTCGTGCTATTACTAATGATGATGTTGAGAGAGTCGAGGTCTGGTTAAAGAATACAATACGAATGTTCCATGAATTGTCATTGACTCCGGGCGAATCTCTTAAATGTGTCGTTTCACTTTTGAGAGATACGACGTATCATTGGTGGAAGACATTGATATCCATAGTTCTGAGAGTACGAGTTACTTGGGATTTCTTTCAAGCTGAATTCCGAAAGAAATACATCAGTCAGAGATTTATCAATTAAAAACGCAAAGAGTTTCTTGAGTTAAAACAAGGGCGTATGTCTGTTACAGAATACGAGCGAAAATTTGTGAGACTGAGCCAGTATGCACGAGAATGTGTTTCGACTGAAGCAATTATGTGCAAGAGATTCGAGGATGTTTTGAATGAAGACATCAAATTGTTAGTCGGGATCTTGGAAATAAAAGAGTTTATGGTGCTTGTTGAACAAGCATGTAAAGCTGAAGAACTCGGGAAAGAGAAAAGAAAAGCTGACTCAGAAGCTAGAGATGTGAGAAAGAGATCCGTAAGTAAATCATTTCAATCTGCGTCAAAGAAATTTGAGATAATTATAGTCATTCAAAGGCTAATGTGGGACATCCGAGTAGAGATCGTACGAGATCGCATTCGAGCTTTAGAGCTCCAGCTACTTCTGTTTCAAGTGTTGGAAATGTCCGATCTGATCGACTTGAGTGTAGACATTGTGGTAAAAGACATTCGGAAAGTTGTAGATTGAATGACTGAGCTTGCTTTAAATGTGGATCTTTAGATCATTTTATCCGTGATTGTCCTGAATCTATTGAACAAGAGATTGTGCAAAATTTGAGGCACCGCTGTTGAACAAGCGGAAGACCTCCTAGGAATACGGGAAATATGAGTGGTAGTCAAAGAGGGACTAAAGACACCGCTGTTTGATCTAAGGCTCGCGCACCTACCAGAGCCTATGCCATTCAAGCCTGCGAGGAAGCTTTGTCCCCTGATGTTATAACTAGTACTTTTACACTTTACGATACTTCTATGATTGCATTGATAGATCCAGGATCAACGCATTCTTAAATATGCATGAATTTAGTATCTAGTAAGACTTTTCCTGTAGAGTTTACTGAATTCGTGATTAGAGTATCGAACCCCCTAGGTAAAATCGTTTTAGTTGACAAAGTGTGCAAGAATTGTCCGTTAATGTTTCGAGACATTTGTTTTTTGACTGATCTGATGTTATTACCCTTTGATGAGTTTGATATAATTCTGGGTATGGATTGGTTAATTTTTCATGATGGTATTGTAAATTGCAAACGGAAAAATATTGATTTGAGATGCTAGAATGATGAAATAGTTCGAATTGAATCTAGTGATTTGAATGGGTTACTGGCTGTGATTTCGTCAATGAAAGCTCTGACTTATGTGAAAAGGGTTGTAAAGCCTACTTTGCCTATGTGATCGATTCAAAAGTAACAGAAAAGAAAATTAAATTAATGTCTGTTGTTTGTGAATTTCCTAATGTGTGTCCTGAAGAACTTCCGGGATTACCTCTGATTCGAGAAGTTGAGTTTGGCATTGAATTAGAGCCAGGGACTACTCCGAATTCGATAGCTCCATATAGAATGACTCCGACCGAGTTAAAAGAATTAAAGTCTCAGTTGCAAGAGTTGACAGATAGAGGATTCACAAGACCGAGTTTCTCACCTTGGGGTGCTCCTGTTTTGTTTGTGAAAAAGAAAGACGGTATAATGAGAATGTGCATTGATTATCGTTAGTTGACCAAAAAGACTATTAAGAACAAGTATCCTTTGCCTCGAATTGACGATTTGTTTGATCAATTGAAAGGAGCTACTGTGTTTTCAAAGATAGATCTCAGATCAAGCTATTATCAGTTGAGAGTAAAAGATTCAGACATTCCAAAAACTGCTTTCCGAAAGAGGTACAGATATTATGAGTTTTTAGTTATGCCTTTCGGATTAACGAATGCACCTGCTATCTTTATGGACCTAATGAACCGGATATTTAGATCGTATTTAGATAGATTTTTCATTATATTTATTAATGACATTTTGATTTATTTGTGTGATGAAACTGAGCATGTGAAACATCTGAGAATAGTGTTACAGACTTTGCGTGATAAGCAATTGTATGCGAAGTTCAGTAAATGTGAATTCTAGTTACACAAAGTTGGATTTTTGGGACATATTGTGTCAGCATCAAGTATCCGAGTTGATCTGAGTAAGATTTCAGCTATTCTGGATTGGAAGCCTCCGAGAAATGTTTTTAAAGTCCGCAGTTTTCTGGGACTTGCTGGTTATTATAGAGATTTGTAAAAGGCTTTTCGATAATCACGACTTCGTTGACGAAACTGCTTTAGAAATATGTGAAATTTGATTGGTCTGAAAAGTTCTAGAAAACCTTTGATCAGTTAAAAGCTCTATTGACTGAAGCTCCAGTGTTAGTACAACCAGAATAGGGTAAAGAAATTGTAATCTACAGTGATGCTTCGTTGAATGATCTGGATTGCGTTTTGATGCAATAAGGCAAAGTTATAGCCTATGCTTTGAGACAGTTAAAGCCGCATAAAAAGAACTATCCGACACACGATCTAAAATTAGCGGCTATTATGTTTGTTTTAAAGATTTGGCACCACTATCTGTTCGGTGAGAAATTTCACATTTATTTCGATCAGAAAAGCTTATTGAATCTACGCCAGAGAATATGGCTAGAACTGTTAAAAGACTATGAGCTTGTTATTGATTATCATCTGGGAAAAGCAAATGTAGTTGCTGATACTTTGAGTCGAGTCACTGTTTGCATTACATGCGATGAATATTCATTTGGTTTTGTCTGATTATGGTTGATTTTAGCTGAATTGAAAGAGAGACCGTTGTTTTTACAACAAATTATTGATGCCCAGAAAATTAATAATGAGATAATAGCAAAATGAGCTCAGTGTAAATTGAATTTTGATTCTAAATTTTGAATTAGTAATGATGATTGTTTGAGATTTCGAGATTGGATTTGTGTGCCGAGAAATCTAGAGTTGATTCAGATGATTTTGAACGAAGATTACAATAGTTGATTATCTGTACATCCGGGTAGTACGAAAATGTATAATGATTTGAAACAACATTACTGGTGGTTTGGAATCAATGTTTAATCTGTTAGCAAGTTAAAGCTGAACATCAAGTGTCATCTGGTTTAATACAACCGATTATGATTCCGGAATGGAAATGGGATAGAGTGACGATGGATTTTGTTTCAGGTTTGCCCCTATCTCCGCAAAAGAAAGATGCTATCTAGGTTGTGGTTGACCGATTAACGAAATTAGCTCATTTTATTCCAGTACAATCTGATTACTCGCTTGATAAATTAGCTGAGTCATACATTTCTGATATTGTGAGATTACACGATGTGCCATTATCTATTGTGTCAGATAGAGATCTGAGATTCACTTTACGGTTTTGAAAGAAACTAAAAGAAGCATTAGGTACAAAATTGCATTTCAGTACTACTTTTCACCCGCAAATAGATAGTCAATCCGAGTAGATTATTCATGTAATAACCCAATTTTGGGCCTAGTCGAAACAGTGGTTTCAAAACCACTAACCCGAGGTCAGGGAAATTATTTTTAATATTATTTTATGTGTTATAGCATGTTTATATGAGTGCATGAAAATTTTGGTGAAATAATTTTAGGGATTGCATGCTCAATTGTGAAAAAGGACTAAATCTCATAAGGGAAAAAAGTTTTATTTCATTCACTAAAGGTGTTAAATAGCTAGAGAATCATAATTAGGGATCTTTAAAGGGCAAATAGACCCATTTTATAAGGGTCATCCATAGAGATAAAAGAAATAGAAAAGTCAAAATTAGGTGAAGTTGGTGACCTATTTTGACTAAAAATAAGATTAAAATAAAACAAAAGACTTCATCTTTTCATCCCTTCTCTTCACCACTGAAAATTTTAGCCATTTTAAGGGTTTTGGAGCTTCAAAATTTCAGCCACTCTTTACTCTTACAAGTAAGTGATTTCGATGGTCTTTCTTGATGATTTTTGTATTTTTGGGACCCTTGTAGCATTAGCTAGCTAATGAGGGGACTATTTTGCAAAATGGTTGAAAGTATAGGTTTTGCCACGAGATTAATCATGTTGTTTGCTGAAATTTTATGGAAGAAAATGAATCATGGTTGTTAAATAAACAACTTTTGTGAAGTAGTTTTCATGAAAACCTTAACTAAGGACTATTTTGCATAAGTTATAAATTATGTGGTAAATGTGTGAAATAATTGAAATTGTAAGATGCTATAAGCTTAAAGTAGTTTCAGCTAGGCTTGGTTAATGTGAAAATTTGATAAAAATCGCTTTACGAGCCTAGGGGTAAAATCGTAATTTTGTAAAAGTCTAGGGGTAAAACGATTATTTTTCCAAAATATGAATTATGAAATGCAATGATTAATATGATGATTAAATTAGTGAATTTTTACCATTTTAGATTAAGAAATACGAAATCCAGACCTAGATTGGGGGAAGGCCAAACTAGTAGACTAAATCCAACTAGTCGTCCACTTTTTGTATACCGAGGTAAGTTGTACGTAAGTAAGGCAAATTTATTGCTATTTTGTGTTGAGTGATCAATTTTGCATAATATGGTTGAATATGATTATGAATAATGCATGATGAAATTAATGTGGTAAATTCCTGGTTGAACCTGGGAATAGATTGGATATCCATGCCATGACATTTGGGTGATATGTGCACTAGTGCAAGACCATGTCTGGGACATGGCATCGGCCACATTATGAGAGCTAGTGTAAGACCAATTTCTGAGACATGGCATCGACATTAAGAGGAGAGCTAGTGTAGGACCATGTCTGGGACATGGCATCAGCTTCAACATGTGAGCCAGTGTAAGACCATGTTTGGAACATGGCATCGACAATTCACCCTCTTGTGTAAAGCTTGTCAGATATCCTTTAGTATTTCAAAGGGTTTCACGGGTCATTTTTAAGGTTTACTATAAAGATGCGAAATGATATATTCATGTTGTGAGTGGTACAGGTTTTTATTCAAAACTCATGAGATATGAGTCTAGTTATGTTGCCTTGATGGTAAGAATGACATGAGTAAGTTTTAGCTATGAAAATGATTTTGAGACGATATTGTAATCTTTGGCTTATACTTGTGATATATAAGCATGTAGTGATATTTACCTTTATTCACTCAAGAATGTTGTCTTGATTTATAATATGCATGGTTGATCTTATTACTTATTTATATGCAACTTACTAAGCTTTATGCTTACTCCCTCTCTTTTCCATCTTCATATAATGCCGTCAAGCTAGTATCGAGGATCAAGGGACGTAAGAGGCATCGATCACACTATCACTTGAAGCTTTTGGTAGAGCTAGTTTAAATGTTTTGAGTGTGGCATGTATAGAGACTTGATCTTTTTTAGTGTCATGTTAGTTTAGCCACAAATGTTGGCTCTTATGGGTGTGATATTCATTTTTTATAGGCCATTAATGTTGGCTAATATTTATTATTATTAAATGCATTTGATGCAAATTTATCATGGTTGTGGTTATTTTGGTTATATGTGTTATGCTTGGATTGGTTTTTGTTGATGTTGTATAAGTTGGAGCAAGTAAGGGTAGCAAAAAAGCTTGGTAAATAGTCTTGTTTTTGTCCACACGGGCAGACACACAGGCATGTGTCTAGACTGTGTGTGACACACAGCTTACCCCATGGGCGTGTGTCCCCTGCAACTAAAGTTGGTAAAACAGAATGCCTAGTAGTAACCATACAGGCGGAGACATGACCGTGTGGAGCAACCGTGTGGAGGACATGGCCTAGTACACGAGCGTGTACCACGGCTATGTGCCCCTAAAGGGTTGCTGACGTCAGAAACAGAATGTCAAGGTTTTTGTACATAGACTGAGACACGGGCGTGTCATGGCCATGTGGGGGACACGAGTCATGGACACAGGCGTGTGCCAAGCAGTGTGAAAACCCCTGTAGGTTCAAATCAAAAAATAAATTCGCACGAGTTAGGGACACAGGTGTGTCCCGATATGTTCAGGCCATGTGAGCTACACGAGCCTTCAACATGGCCATGTTAAGAAGACACATGGGCATGTTGCGCTTCCACATGGGCGTGCCCTCGTCAGCTTGAAATTTTACAAAGTTTTCTAGAGTGCACAGATTAGTCCCGAATAAATTCTAAAGTGTATTCGGGGCCTCGTAGGCCCATAGTAGGGACATTAAGATATTGTAAAAAGTTTTAATTTGGAGAGAAATTTTATAACTAGGAAATGTATGTTTGTATGTATTTAAGTCCGGTAACATCTCGTATCCTATTCCAGCGTCAAACTCGAGTAACGGGTGTTACATTTAGTGGTATCAAAGTTATGTTTTAGTCAATTCTCGGACTAACCTAGCATGAGTACGAGTCTAGCTATACATGCCATAAATATATTGTGATAATGTGATGACTCCTGAAAAATTTAAATTGTGTTTTCATATAATAAATGGATCCTGACGAAGTAATGGCGGACGATGTAGAAAGTAACGCGCTGGCTCCCACTTAAGGGACCGCGCCGTAAAGAGTGGGCCCGTGACAATAAGTTAGGGTAGAGGGGCTAGAGAAGCCTACCTCCATATGATGGATGCCTGGTATTCAGAGTTTATTCGTAAAAATCCGAATACTCCACCTCTCCCATCCCCTCCAATCCTTCAACCTAACCCCATAGTGCCCTAGGGGGTAGAGATGCTAAGAAGGGAGAAACCTCCAGTTGACAGAATTAGGAAGTAGGGAGCCGAGGAATTTAAGGCGAATATAGATGATGACCTAGAGAGGGCAGAGTTCTGGTTAGAAATATCATTAGAGTATTCGCTGAGTTGTCTTGCACACTTGAGGAGTGAATGAAGTGTGTTGTGTCACTCCTGCGAGACTCGGCCTACCAATGGTGGAACACCCTTGTGTCGGTTGTACCAAGGGAAAGGATTACATGGGAGTTTTTCCAAGAGGAATTTTGAAAGAAGTATATTAGTCAGAGGTTTATAGATCAGAAGAGGAAGGAATTTCTAGAGTTGAAGCAAGGCTGAATGACAGTAACAGAATATGAGCGTGAGTTCGTAAGGCTCAGCAAATATGCTAGGGAGTGCGTATCTACCGAAGCCATCATGTGCAAGAGATTTGAGAATGGATTGAATGAAGATATCCGATTATTAGTTGACATCTTAGAGTTAAGGGAGTTTGCGATGCTAGTTGAAAGAGCTTGCAAGGCAGAAGAATTGACCAAAGAAAAGAGAAAAGTTGATATCAAGTCTCGTGACTCAAGGAAAAGACAGATGGGGAAATCACATCAGTCTGTATCTAAGAGATCAAGAGAGTTCACTACTCGATTGAATGCTTTAGTGGGATTCTCGAGTAGGAATAAGAATACGTAGTACACGGCATCTAAGGCTCAAACCACTTCTATTGTGAGTGTTGGTAGTGCTCGATCGAACATACCAGAATGTTTACAGTGCGGTAGATGCCATTTTGGTGAGTGTCGAGGGAATGAAAAAGGTTGTTTCAAATGTGGGTCATTAGACCATTTCATCCAAAACTGTCTTGAAATGGTGAAAAACACGAAAAGCAATATGTGAGAGCGAGTAATGCTCCTTCGAGAGGTAGACCACAAAAGAACCCGAAAAGAGGGACTAGTAGTAGAACTGCGCCTAGAGATTCTGCCGTGAGGTCCGAGGGCCGAGCGCCTGCAAGGACTTATGCCATTCGCGCTCGCAAAGAGGCATTATTGTCAGATATGATTACGGGTACTTTCTCTCTTCATGATATTTCTGTTGTTGCTTTGATAGATCTGGGGTCTACCCATTCGTATGCTTGTGTGAATCTGGTGTCTAGCATCAATATGCCTGTCGAGTCTACAGAATTTGTGGTAAATGTGTCGAACCCATTAGGTAAGCATGTATTAGTTGACCAAGTATGTAGAAATTGTCCCTTGAAGATTAGAGGTCATTTTTTTCTGGCTAACCTCATGTTATTATCGTTTGATGAGTTTGACGTTATCCTTGGTATGGATTGGTTGTCTACCTATGATGTCATAGAAAATTGTGGGAAGAAATTCATTGAACTAAAATGTGAAAATGGGGATATTCTTCGGGTTGAATCAGGTGAACCGGATAGCTTAACTGTAGTGATTTATTCTATGACTGCTGAGAGATATATGAGAAAAGGATATGAGTCTTATCTTACATTTGTGTTGAATACCCAAGTAACGGAAGTGAAGATTGAGTCAATGCCAGTGGTATGTGAATTTCCGGATGTGTTTCTGGAAGAGTTGCCCAGACTGCCTCCAGTTAGGGAAGTTAGATTTGGTATCGAGTTAGTCCCAGGTTATAACACCCTAACCCGTATTTGTCGCCAGAATGGGTTACGAGCTATTACTAGAAGAGACATAGCTTTTAGGAAATCATAAACATACTCAAACATGTAATTAAAATTCAAATAAATTATAAACTTAAATAATCAATTTAACATTTTTACAAAACAATATATAACATATTAATCAATTTGGATCTGATATTAAATCATAAACAAATAATGTCAACTATATCATTTTGACACAAATCATAAGCGCATATCAAATTCTTTATAAAATAATTTAAATCAATTATTATAAGCATGAAATATCAAAGAGCACAAAAACCAAATTTGCATGCAAACCATTAAAACCTTATAATACTAAAATCACTATTCATTTGGTCACTTTTATAAGTATTAATCGATTACCGTATGCTTTTCTATACAAGGCATTTCATTATTAAACCAAAAACAAATACAATGCAATTTATTCAATCAAGGATTTCATACATGAAAATTATAAAGCATACATATTCGAGATACATACCATGTTTACCATACTTCATTCGGCATGTAAATTTTAATTACAAGAAATGTCAAATTTTTCCATTTCAAACATAAATAATCTACTATTCATATGATCATTTTATACGGCTTTAGCCAAATATGATCAAGCCTAATACATGTGTTTCATTCAATGGCCATTTCTTTACTAAATCGGTTTCTATTATTCAATTTGCATGAAAACTTTTCAAAGAATCACATTTTCATGATTATTCAATTAGCAAATATCACATGACAAATAATAATCAAAATTCCATACTAATTGCCGAATACCAACATTCATGACTTCAAAAGGTCGAAATTTAATTACCAACCATTTTGCATTGAATCGAAAGACTTATATAAAACCAACTTAATGATCATACACTCGATTATATACTTATGATCACAAGTCAAAACAAACATATAAAATGCTTATATAAAAAATAATAATAATAATTGCTGAATTAAAAAGTCACTCATGATATATACTTATAACATTGCACATAACTTGACCAAATCAACTTTTAAATGTATAAATCATTGACACAAGTTAACCAAATATTTATCAAAATCTATACCATTTCAATAAGCAAACTGAATCATCAATCTATATGCAAGTGTTAACCACAATAAGTGATACAACTTTCCAAACATATCAAATCATGTACATTTATAAGTCCAATTCACATCTCAAATATCAAATATATATATAAACATAACTCAAGACAAACAATATTTATACCACATCTCAAGATCAAATTCACAAGCCATTCACCTTTTACCAACCACTACAAGCAATAATCAAATCTAACTATACACATATATATATCATAACTGAATATGCCAAACACATCCAAAATTTCAACCACATCATTTAATAAAACCATAAACTCATATTTAGCAAATGAACAAGCAATTTTCGCATGGCTTTTAAATATATACACATCCCAAAATCAATTATTTCAAAATCTAACCCAGCCTATACATACCATAGTTCCAAAAATTCAGTTTATAAAATACCGAAGTTAGTCGAGAGTGTGATAGACTTTGATGATGATCCTCGAGCTTGTAACTTGACTCCAAAATCTATAAAACAAAGGAAGACATATACACACACAATAAGCTATCATAGCTTAGTAAGTTATAAGCAAGTAAACAACTCAATGATAAGATTAACTCATTTTAACTAAACCAACTTATAATATCATTATCACATTATCTCAAACTTACCATTTCATAAATAATATATATACTTTCATACATAAATGCTACCTTGGTCGAATGTTCATATAATTATATTCACATATTCAAAAAATTAAGTTATTACAAAAATATTCATATTATTTGTTCCAAAGGTCGAATACACTTTCCATGTACACATACATTTTTCATTTACCTCATACATAATTTGCAACAAATATCAAGTAACTTACTTACCTTATTTCAAGTAGGTAATAAGCCAACTCATACCTGGTCATCATAGCTCATTTTGCACATTCAATCACAACTTATCGTTGCTCGATGAACCATTCAAAATTGGATAGGACACTCAGATAATTACACATATCGTACAATGCGAACATCCTAGACCTGGTCTTACATGTAATCACATATCGATTACACTGTTCCTGACAGGGTCTTACTCCACACATATATCGGAGTCACATATCGATGCCATGGTCTTACTCGCACACATAAATCGGAATCCTATGTCATGACATATGTATCCTAACTATTCCTAAGGTTTATACTGGGCTTTCAAATGTCGTATCTTGGTCAAAACGAATTCAGAAATGTAGTAATTAAGCCTTTACATATTTGGCCATAATAAATATAAATCCATACATTTCATAACAGCATATATATCTAGTATTTAATTACAATTAAACACGTCTATTTGCTTATAAACTTACCTCAAACGATGAAAAACTGGTACGGATCGGCTAGTCGTCAACTTTAGTTTTCCCCCAATCTAAATCTGTTTTTCTCTTTTCTTGATCTAAATTAATATAAATTAAACTTATTCAATCAAATTCATCCAAAAACACACAAATGAACAAATTACACTTTTACCCCTGATATTTCACATTTTTCACAATTTAGTCCCTATTGCACAAAACACAAAATATGCAAAACTTCACAACATAGCTAGGCCGAATCTTCCTTATATTCATACTAGTCCATACATTTAATTTATTTCACATTTTAGTCTCTCAATTTATTATTTTTGCGATTTAGTCCTAATTACTCAAAATCATCAAAAACTTCAATACGAAACATGTTAATCTAAAACATATCTTTCATTTTTCATCATCAAACAACAAAAATCACAAACTCTCATCAATGGCATAACTAAAAGTATTCATCAAAATAAAAAATTAAAGCATGAGTCTTGAAGATTACTAAGCAACAATCTCAAAAACATAAAAATTATCAAAAACCGAGTCAAAACCATACGTTAATCAAAAGAAACAATAGTCGAACCCCAAGCTTGTATTTTTTCTTTCTTTTGTTCTTTTATTTCGGTAAAAAAATGATAAAATGGATTTATATTCATCCCATTTGTTTTATTTATTTAACATTAATAATATATTTACCTAACCATCCATTAAAATATTTATAATTACCAAAATGCCAAACCATAAATTCCACTAAACTTTTAATGGTCAAATTACAACATAAAAACCTTCCTTTTAATAAGCCTTAACAATTAAGCACTTCTAATAAATAGGCAATCACTTTTATATTTTACGTGATTAAGTTTTTTTTTTAATCGGCACTCAAACGACAAAATTAAATCACGAAAATTTCACACACACAAATTCACACATAATAAACACAGAAATATTTTTTTAATATTTTTCTAACTTGAATTCGTGGTCCTGAAACTACCGTTCTGAATAGGGTCTAAATCGGGCTGTTACACTGGTACTGTGCCTATATCGATAGCCCTGTATAGGATGCCACCGTTGGAGTTAAAAGAGTTGAAGGCTCAGCTACAAGAATTAAAGGATAAGGGTTTTATGAGACCGAGCTATTCCCCATGGGGTGCTCCGGTACTTTTTGTGAAAAAGAAAGACGGGTCGATAAGGTTATGTATAGACTACAGACAGCTCAACAAGGTGACGGTGAAGAACAAGTACCCCTTGCCAAGAATTGACGATTTGTTTGATCAATTAAAGGGATCCATGGTGTTTTCCAAGATAGACCTGAGGCTCGGTTATTACCAGTTGAGAGTTAAGGAACTGGATGTGCCAAAAATTGGGTTTCAGACGAGATAAGGGCATTATAAGTTCCTTGTCATGTCCTTTGGCATAACAAATGCTCCTGCTGTGTTTATGGACTTAATGAACCGTATTTTTCAGCCATACTTGGATAAATTTGTTTTTGTTTTTATTGATGATATATTAATTTATTCTCGTGATGAGAGTGATCATGGGATGCATTTGAGAACTGTTTTGCAGGCTTTAATAGATAAGCAGTTGTATGCCAAGTTTAGTAAAAGCGAGTTTTAGCTCCGAGAGGTCAGATTCTTAGGACACATCGTGCTGGGTGATGGAATTAGAGTTGACCTGAGTAAGATCTCAACTATTGTTGAGTGGAAATCACCGAGAAATGTATCAAAGATTAGGAGCTTTTTAGGCTTGGCGGTTACTATAGATGATTCGTTAAAGGGTTCTCTATGATTGCTACTCCGATGACGAGGTTGCTATAGAAAGATGTCAAGTTCGATTGGACGGAAAAAAGCCAAAAAAAATTTTAGAAACTTAAGACGTTAATTGAAGCCCCAATTTTAGTGTAATCGGAACTGGGAAAAGAATTTATAGTGCTTAGTGATGCATCACTCAATTGATTAGGATACGTGCTTGTAATAGTCTGATTTAGACTCTAATCGGAATGGTGGCTTAGGGACCACGAATTTGAGTTGGAAGAATATTTAAAAATTATTATTCGTGTTTATTATATGTGAATTTGCATGTGTGAAAATTTCGTATGAAAATTTGAGTGTTTGTTTGATTAATTTGATAAAAGGACTTAATCGCGTAAGTTGAAAACCTGATAGTTTAAATCATAAAGGTTGATTTGATAGTGGCTTTTTAATATGGAGTATTTATATTTCAAATAATCCATTAATTTAGTGATGGCTGAATATAACCATAAAATATATGTTTATGTTATTATATTTATAAGGTTAAATAAGTAAAACATGATAAAAGTTAACATATAATATATTAAAACATAAAAAAAATAATAAGAAAGCCAAGCATTCATACTTTGTATTTGCCGAAAATAAAATAAGGAAGAAAAGAAAAAGAACCAAGGTATTCGACCATTGTTGATTTAATTTTTCGTTTTTGATAATTTTTACGTTTTTGAGATCGTTGCTTTGAATACTACCCGACCCATGCTTGAATTTTTTATTTTGGTGAATATTTTGTGTTATGCCATTGATGAATAATTGTTTTTTGTGATGTTTGATGATGAAATATCAAAAATATGTTTTAGATTAACATGTTTTGTATTGGAGTTTTTGATAATTTTGAGTTATTATGATTAAATTGCAAAAATATTAAATTGAGGGACTAAAATGTGAAATAAATGAAATATATGGACTATTATGAGTATGTTGAAAATTCAGTTCAACTATGTTTTTGTGAGATTTGGTGTGTTTTGTGTTTTGTACAATTTGGACTAAATTGAAAAAGTAAAAAATATCAGGGGTAAAATGGTAATTTGCCCATCTAAGTATTGTTGGATTAAATTGAATGAAATTTTATTTAAATGAGGTTAATTTGAAATTATATAGATCAAGAACAAAGGAAATCAGACATGGATTGAGGAAAAACAAAAATAGTCGAATAGCTGATTCGTAACGTCCGTCGATATCTGAGGTAAGTTTTTAAGCAATTAAACATGGTTTATTTTGAACATACAATGATTTACTATGATAATTCATATTTTATAATGTATTATTATGTTAGCCGAATGAGAAATATCAATGAATTAATGTGATTGAGTTTTATTTGAATGATATCAAAACCTCTAAAAGTGCGTATGTGTTACATGGAGCATTATACGATTTGATATATGAAATGCTTTGTGGAATGATTTTATGTTTGTGATATTCAGGCTTTGAGCCTAGCAAGCCTTGGGCTGGTGACTTTGATCGGGCTTTGTGCCTAGCAGGCTTAGTGCCGGTGAATAAATATCAAACCTTTAGTCTAGCAGGCCTTGTGCCGGTGTGTAATTCAGGCTTATGCCTAGCAGGTTTTATACCGGTGATTTGTTTTCAAGTCTATGATTATAAGAGTTCAAGTTACTATGGATATTGACTAAGTGAAATTGAGTTGAATGACATTATATATATTCGGCCACATAGGTAAGTATATATGAGCTTATTTTGAACTTGAATATTCGATTACATGTGAGTTTATATTGAATTTGTGTATTCGGTCATATATGAAGTTATTTTGAATTTGCATATTTGGCTATATGTGATGTTTTATTTAATTTGAACTATAGGTTACATATTATGTTTTATTTAACTTTTATATATTCGACCACATGTGAGTCCATAAAGAATTTTGCGTATTCGGCCATACATGTAAGTGCCAATGTGAAAATATATTTGTTCTTGTATAATCGGCTACATAGGAAAAATATATATATACATGGTGACATATATTTGATTTTGAACATTCGGCCAAGGTATTTTAATGTGTTAATGTGTAATATTATTGATATAATTCAGTTAGTTGAATGTTTTGATTATTCATTGAGTTTTTTATTGTGCTTAAAGCTTACTAAGCTAAGTTAGCTTACTCTATGTGTTTTGTTACTTTTTTTTATAGATTTTGGTTGTAAGTCATGAGGTCGGGGATCATTATCGACGTTATCCACACTATCGTCAACTTTCGGTACTATTAAAAATATTTTTTCGAACTTATGGCATGTATAGGCTAATATGTATTTTGTTCAACTTTGAATATGTATATAGATTGAGCCATGCGAATATGGCTTATCTTTAAAGTTTGGATATGGTTATGTTTGGCAATGGTTTATCTCATTTTGATTATTATGATATGTGAAGTGAATGAAAAGTAAATGTGGATGGAATTATATGTGTTGGTAATAGCTTGAAATGATAAGTGGAAATTGTTGTGGTTAGTAGCTTGGTTTTGATATGTTTAATTATAAATAAATATGGGTTGATGATTTGATTTTGATGTATCTTTATTCATTTATAAACGTGAGCTCAGGTGTTAGCATGTTTAATGTATACTAGAAATGCATGATATGAGGCATGCCTATATTCGAATATGCAAAGATTAGTTTAGCTTGGTTTGTATGGAAAAATGTATAAGTACTATAATTAGTTATAAGTTTATTAATGGTGAATTATTGAGATTTTATTGTTTAATAATGTTTGTAAGTGAGACATTGATAAATGACCATTTGAATAATGATTTTATGTAATAGTACACCATGAATATTATATGCATTTTTGCAAAATTGATAATTATTTGTACATATATACATGTACTTTGATTGTTAGTTCGAATGATGGTTTGAGTATATGATGAAAGTATATGCGTATTTTTATATTTGTTAATGAAAATGTGATTATTTGAAAGGCATAAATTCAGATAAATTTTGAGTTATGATTCGTAATTGTAATATGATAAATAAAGCATGTTTAATATTTAATTAGCCATGTACTATATATATTTATGAGTATGAATTGTATGAATATGTGAATGTTTGAAATTTTATTTTTGTTTAGTAATGCCTCGTAACCCTAGTCTGGTGATGGATACAGGTTAAGGGTGTTACACTGCTCATGCAAGAAGGCAAGGTAATAGCATATGCCTCAAGACAGCTAAAACCGCATGAGAAAAATTATCCGACACACGACTTAGAGTTAGCAGCCATAGTGTTCGCACTAAAGATTTGGAGACACCACTTGTATGGCAAGAGATGTTGGGTATTCATCGGCCCTAAAAGCTTAAAATACTTGATTACTCAAAAGGATTTAAATCTACGGCAACGAAGGTGGCTGGAGTTGATTAAAGAATATGAGCTAGTAATCGACTATCACCCGGCAAAGGCAAACGTGGTCGCAGATGCATTAAGAAGGAAGTCATTGTTAGGCTTGAGAGCTATGAATACTCAGTTGTCTCTAATCAAGGATGGTTCGATTCTATAGAGTTGAGAGCTAGACCTATGTTTCTTCAAGAGATTTGTGAAGCTAAGAAGAGTGATAAAGTTTTGCAAGCCAAGATGACTCAGTGTGAGAAGGTTGACGAAGCAGATTTTTGGATTAGTATCGACGATTGTTTGATGTTCCTAGATAAGGTCTGTGTACCTACAGATGATGAGCTTATTGGGAAAATTCTTCACGAGGCACATAGTACTTGTATGTCAATCCATCCGGGTAGTACTAAGATGTATAATGACTTGAAGAGACTGTATTGATGGCCGGGTATGAAAAGAGACATCTTAAAGTTTGTGTCGAAATGTTTAATTTGCCAGTAAGTGAAAGCCGAGCACCAAGTACCTTCGGGTTTACTTCATCCTATGATGGTTCCCAAGTGGAAATAGGATCGAATTACCATGGATTTTATGATGGGATTACCATTGTCACCCAGAAAGAAAGATGCTGTTTAGGTCATAGTTGATCGATTAACGAAATCAGCTCACTTTATTCTAGTACGTACCGACTACTCACTCGATAAGCTAGTTGAGTTATATATTTCTGATATTGTGAGACTTCATAGAGTACCTTTGTCAATTATTTCGGATAAAGATCCGAGGTTTACTTCGAGGTTTTGGAAATAGTTACAAGAAGCTTTGGGGACAAAGTTGAATTTTAGCACAGCTTTCCATCCATAAACCGACAGTTACTCGAAAAGAGTAATTTAGATTCTTGAAGATATGTTGCAGTGTTGCGTCCTTGAATTCCAAGGTAGTTGGGAAAAGTATTTACCGCTGGTAGAGTTTGCCTACAACAATAGCTATCAGTCGAGCTTGAGAATGGTGCCTTATGAGGCTTTGCATGTGCGTAAGTGCTGAATGCCCTTGTTTTGGACTGAACTCAGAGAAAATTAGATTCACGGGGTAAACTTAGTCAAAGAGACCGAAGAGAAAGTTAAGGTAATTCGTGATTGTTTGAAGGCCGCCCCGGATAGACAGAAATCCTATGCAGATTTGAAACGAAAGGAAATTGAGTTTCAAGTCAGTGATAAGGTGTTTTTAAAAGTATCCACATGGAAGAAAGTCCTCAAATTTGGTAAAAAAGGAAAATTAAGTCCACATTTTATTGGACCTTATGAGGTGACAAAGAGAATTGGACCGGTAGCTTATCGACTAGCCTTGCCATCTGAGTTAGAAAAGATTCACAATTTTTTCCATGTTTCGATGTTGCGCCGTTACCGTTCTGACCCTTCGGACGTTCTTTCGCCAGCAGAGGTTGAGATTCGATCAAACATGACTTATGACGAAGAGCCGGTTAAGATCTTAGCCCGAGAGGTCAAGCAATTGAGAAATAAAAGTATAGCACTCGTGAAAGTACTATGGCATCGTCATGGGGTTGAAGAGGCCACATGGGAACCCGAGGAGACTATGAGAGATCAATACCCTAAACTTTTCACCGGTAAGATTTTCAAGGATGAAAATCCCTAAGGGGAGAGAATTGTAACAGCCCGATTTTAGGCCTAGTCGGAACAATGGTTTCAAAACCACTAACCTGAGGTCAGAGAAATTGTTTTTAATGTTATTTTATGTGTTATAGCAGGTTTATATGAGTGCATGAAAATTTTGGTGAAATAATTTTAGCGATTGAATGCTCAATTGCGAAAAAGGACTAAATCCCGTAAGGGACAAAAGTTTTATTTCATTAGCTAAAGGTGTTAAATAGCTATAGAATCATGATTAGGGGTCTTTAAAGGGAAAATAGACCCATTTTATAAGGGGTGGCCAGCCATAGAGATAAAAGAAATAGAAAAGTCAAAATTAGGTGAATTGGTGACCTATTTTGACTAGAAATAAGATTAAAATAAAACAAAAGACTTCATCTTTTCATCCCTTATCTTCACCATTGAAAATTTTAGCCATTTTAGGGGTTTTGGAGCTTCAAACTTTCAGCCACTCTTTACTCTTACAAGTAAGTGATTTTGATGGTCTTTCTTGATGATTTTTGTATTTTTGGGACCCTTGTAGCATTAGCTAGCTAATGAGGGGACTATTTTTCAAAATGGTTGAAAGCCTAGGGTTTTTTCATGAGAGTAATCATGTTGTTTGCTGAAATTTTATGGAAGAAAATGAATCATGGTTGTTAAATAAACATTTTTTGTGAAGTAATTTTCATGAAAACCTTAACTAAGGACTATTTTGCATAAGTTATAAATTATGTGGTAAATGTGTGAAATAATTGAAATTGTGAGATGCTATAGGCTTAAAGTTGTTTCAGCTAGGCTTGGTTAATGTGGAAATTCAATAAAAATCAATTTACAAGCCTAGGGGTAAAATCGTAATTTTATGAAAGTCTAGGGGTAAAACGGTCATTTTTCCAAAATATGAATTATGAAATGCATTGATTAATATGATTATTATATTAGTGAAATTTTATCATTTTAGATCAAGAAATACGAAATCCGGACCTAGACCGAGGGAAGGCCAAACTAGTAGACTAAATCTAACTAGTCGTCCACTTTTTGTATACCGAGGTAAGTTGTATGTGAGTAAGGCAACTTTATTGCTATTTTGTGTTGAATGATCAATTTTGCATAATATGGTTGAATATGATTATGAATAATGCATGATGAAATTAAAGTGGTAAATTCCCAGTTGAACCTAGGAATAGATTGGATATCCATGCCATGACATTTGGGTGATATGTGCGCTAGTGTAAGACCATGTTTGGGACATGGCATTGGCCACATTATGAGAGCCATTGTAAGACCATGTCTGGGACATGACATCGGCATTGAGACGAGAGCTAGTGTAAGACCATGTCTGGGACATGGCATCGGCCTCGACATGTGAGCCAGTGTAAGGCCATGTTTGGAACATGGCATCGGCAATTCACCCTCTTATGTAAAGCTTGTCAAATATCTTTTAGTATTCTAAAGGGTTTCACGGTTTATTTTTAAGGCTTATTATAAAGATGCAGAATGATATATTCATGTTGTTAGTGGTACAGGTTTTTATTTGAAACTCATGAGATATGAGTCTAGTTATGTTGCCTAGATGGTAAGAATGACATAAGTAAGTTTTAGCTATGAAAATGATTTTGGGACGATATTGTAATATTTGGCTTATACTTGTGATATATAAGCATGTAGTGATATTTACCTTTGTTCACTCAAGAATGTTGTGTTGATTTATAATATGCACGGTTGATCTTGTTACTTATTTATATGCAACTTACTACGCTTTATGCTTACTCCCTCTCTTTTCTTTCTTTAAATAGTGCCACCAAGCTAGTATTAGGGATCAAGGGACGTTGGAGGCATCGATCACACTATCACCTGAAGCTTTTGGTATAGCTAGTTTAAATGTTTTGAGTGTGGCATGTATAGAGACTCGATCTTTTGTTTAGTGTCATGTTAGTTTAGCCACAAGTGTTGGCTCTTATGAGTATGATATTCATTTAGTATAGGCCATTAATGTTGGCTAATATTGATTATTATTAAATGCTTTTGATGTAAATTTCTCATGGTTGTGGCTGTTTTGGTTATATGTGTTATGTTTGGATTGGTTTTGGTGGTTGTTGTATAGGTTGGTGCAAGTAAGGGTGGAAAAAAGGCTTGGTAAATAGCCTTGTGTCTAGACTGTGGTTTATCCCATAGGCGTGTGGTAAGGTCGTATGTCCCCTGTACCTAAAGCTAGCAAAACAAAATGCCCAGTAGTAACCACACGGGTAGAGACACGGCCATGTGTCCCAACCGTGTGGAGGGCACAGCCTAGTATAATAGCGTGTACCACGACCATATGCCCCTAAAGAGCTGCTGAAGTCAGAAACAGAATGTCAGGGTTTTTGTACACGGCCTGAGACACGGGTGTGTCATGACCATGTGGGGGACAAGGGTCATGGACACGGGCGTGTGCCAAGCCGTGTGAAAACTCCTGTAGGTTCGAATTGAGAAATAAATTTGCATGAGCTAGGGACACGGGCGTGTCCCGATATGTTCAGGCCGTGTGAGCTACACGGGCCTTCAACATGGCTATGTTAAGAAGACACACGGGCGTGTTGCCCTTCCGCACAGGCGTGTGCCCTTGTTAGCTTGAAATTCTACAAAGTTTTCTAGAGTGCACAGATTAGTCCCGAATTAATTCCAAAGTGTGTTCGAGGCCTCGTAGGCCCATTGTAGGGACAATAAGATATTGTAAAAAGTTTTAATTTGGAGCGAAATTTTATAACTAGGAAATGTATGTTTGTATGTGTTTAAGTCCGGTAACACCTCGTATCCTGTTCCGGGGTTGAACTTAGGTAAGGGGTGTTACAATTTAGATTCTAAGGATATGTTGAGATGTTACATTCTTGAGTTTGAAGGTACGTAGGAACAGTATTTGCCATTGATTGAATTCACATACAATAATAGTTTTCAATCGAGCATTAAAATGGCACCTTATGAAGCTTTATATGGTAGAAAATTTTGTACACCTTTGTATTGGACTGAACTCAGTGAGAATAAGACTCACGAGGTCGATTTGATAAAAGAAACTGAACAGAAGGTCAAAGTGATTTGTGAAAGCTTGAAAGTGGCGTCCGATCAACAAAAATCATTCGCAGATTTGAAAAGAAAAGACATTGAATTCAAGATCGGTGATAAAATATTTTTGAAAGTATCTCCGTGGAAGAAAGTACTCCAATTTGGCAGAAAAGGTAAATTAAGTCCGAGGTTCATCGGGCCATATGAGATTATTGAGTGTATGAGACCGGTTCCTTATATATTTTTGTTGCCACCAGAATTAGGAAAGATTCATAATGTGTTTCACGTATCGATGCTTAGATGATGCAGATCTGATCCCTCGCATGTGATTTCTCTGTCTGAGATTGAGATTCAGTCTGATATGACCTATGAAGAAGAACAGATTTGTATCTTGACTTGTGAGGTTAAAAAACTGCGAAATAAGAAAATTTCATTAGTAAAAGTACTGTGGCATCGACACGGTGTTGAAGAGGCTATGTGGGACCCCGAAGATGTTATGAGACAACAATATCTAAATCTGTTCAATGGTAAGATTTTTGGGGACAAAAATCCCTAAGGTTAATATTATTTTCTTTGTTTACAGTATGTGTTTAAGCATGTGTGAAAGTTTCGTATGAAAATTTTATCGTTTGTGTGCTTAATTTGATAAAAGGACCTAATCGCGTAAAATGCAAAAGTTGATTTTCATATGTTAAAAGTGTCTATTTGCTATGCCTTTATAAAAGAGAGGCCCTTATGTTGTTCATATGTCATTTACATGGTAAGTGGACATTTATGGCCTTAATATTAATGTTTTATAAGTTATTAAGACAAGGGTAAAATGGTAATTGATGTATTAATGTTAATTAAATAAAACAAAGCATAAAATAAGGCCATTATCATCTTGTTTTGCCGAAAATCAAAGGAAAAAGAAAAGATAAAAGCTTGCTAGGGTTCAGCTATGGTTTGGCTTGATTAAGGTATGAGTTTTGTTCGATTTTTTTATGATTTATATGTTTTTGTGATCGTTGCTTTGTGTTTTACTAAGCCCATGTCTCAATTTCTAATTTTGTTGATGATTTTGAGTTATGCCATTAATGAAATTATCAGTTTTATAAAGTTTGATGATAGTATATGGAAGCTTGATGTTGGGTTAATATGTTTTATCTTTAAATTTTTGAGGAATTTGAGTAGTTTGGGCTAATTTGTAAAAATGAGATTTTGAGGGACTAAAATGTAAAATAAATGAAATATGTGGACTTGTATGAACTATATGAAAATTTGGTTAAGCATGTGTATAAGGATATTTTGTATATTTCGTGATTTTTGTGATTAAGGACTAAAGTCTCAAAATGTGAAAATATGAGGGTTAAATTGTAAAATTCCCTAAATGTGTGTTTATGGATTGATTTGAATGATTTTTTGAATAAAAGAGTTAAATTTGAATTTATATAGATCAAGAACAAAAGAAAATGGAATTAGATCAGGGGAAGTCAAAAGTCATCAAGTACTCGACTCCGTTCGTTCGAATGCATATGAGGTAAGTCGATATACAAATAAATGTGTTTGAATCAATTTATTTATGCTTATATGCTATTGAAATGAAATGAATGGCTTGGAAGATGAATATGTCGAATTGTGAAAGCATCGACAGTGTTTCGAAGTCCAAAAAGCCCCGTACAAACCATAGGAATAGTTAGGACTCATGACATAGGATCCGATATGTGTTTTCATGTAAGACCACATCTGGGACGTTGGCATTGACTTATGATTTATGTGTAAGACCATGTCTGGGACATCGACATTGTATTCGATTTCGTGTAAGGCCCTGTCTAGGACAGTGGCATCGATATTTGATTACATGGAAGACCACGTCTGGGACTTTGGCGTTGTTTGAGCTTTCCGATCTATCCGAGTATCCTCATTGATTCCAAACAGTTCAACGGGCATTCTAAGAAATGAATGAATATGAGAATGTGTACATAAATTCAGGTACGTTTGAAATGTACATTATGATTAAGAATGAAAGGTAAGTATATGTTTATATGTGGGCATATGAAATATGTATGAATTATATGAGTATGAAATGTGTTATGTGTAAGTGACTTATGAAAAATTGAGTTATATGAGAATTATGGATATGGGGTTATGTTTTGCCATGAACTACATTAATGAAATGGTTTAGAAATGTGTTATCTGATGAGTTTATTTGTATATGGCTTACTGAGCTTTTAAAAGCTTACTTTGTGTTGTTTGCATTGTTTTATAGATATCGAAGCTACTGGAAGCTCGGGGATCGTCGAGGATCATCACTACACTATGGAACTATATTTTGGTACCTTTTGAAAATTTATATATTGAAGTATGACATGTATAGGCTAGAAGTACTTGAATATGTTTTGTAATGTGTATATCTAGCCATGTGATATGGCTTGGTTTATGGATGTTATTATGAATAAATTTTTGGTATATGTTTTGTGTTCAAAAATGGTATGTTTTGATGCACTCTTCAATGACCAAATGAATTGGTCAATTTGGTAAGTTTTGGTATTGCTTAATTGAGAAATTGATAAGATTATGAATCATATGTTTTGGTATGATTTTGGCTTATGATTTAGCATGATTTGGTATGGATTACAAGCAAAAAATTATTGATAATGTTATGACATGAATGGTTTATGTTTTGGTTGTGAATTGGTTGAAATTTTGGTACAAAATGTTTTGGTTTTGATGTTTGTAGGGAGGACCCTTAAAGGGTGGCATTTTGGCCTTGTAAATGGCCTATTTTTCCCACACGGGCAGGGACATGGGCATGTGCCGTGTTGCTCGAGGGCCATTTCGAAATGAGCCTGGGCAAACTACACGATGCACACACAAGTGTGTCCTAGGCCGTGTGGCCAAGTCAGTTTTGAGCACGGGCTAGACACACGGGCATGTGACTGATCGTGTGACCCAAGTCAGTAGTCTCCCTAATTTTCACACAGCCTGGCACACGGGCGTGTCTTATGGCCGTGTGGACAAGTCAGTATGTATGCTCTGTAGCATCCCGGAATAGGGCCTAGTTGGAATCATGGTTTCGGGACCACAAATTTGATGTTAAAATATTTATTTTATTATCATTATGAGGTCTAGGATATGAAAATATGCATGTGGTAAAGTTTCATGAAGAAATTCTAAGTATAAGGTGTTCAATTGGAAAATAAGGACCAAATTGAATAAGTTGCAAAACTTGGGTTCTAGAAGCAATTTTTATGAAACTGCTTTAGATTTTTAATTAGGTCTTAAAGAGAAATTTGCCCAATTTCTAATTTTTTGGACAAAAATGGGCATGTATGGATAAAATTTGAAAGAAATGGCTTAAAGGCATTTTGGTCATTTGGCTAACTAATGAAATAAAATGGGAAAATAAGCCAAAAATCAACTCATATTCTCCACCTTGCTGTCGAAATTTGAGAGCCATCATAGCTAGGGTTTCTTCACTTTCCAACCTCAATAGTAAGTGCTCCCAAGCCCTGTTTTTAATGTTATTCGTATTTTTGAAATCCTTGTAACTGCTCTCTTCATTTTTACCCATATTTCATGCTAGAGTTCATGTTTAGAAATTTACCCCCGCATGAGTTACTTGTATTTTAATGGTTTATTGAGGAATATGAAATTTTAAGGGATGGTAAACAACTTTTACTAAGTGATTTTTTCATGGAAATGCCTTTAGGGACCATTTTGTAAAAGTTGTAAAAATGGGTAAAAATGAGAAATAATGGAAAATGGGGGCTATCGTACGAGGGAAAAACATTTGGCTAGGCTTAGGTAATGTAAAAATTGCATGCATTTCATCATACGAGCCTAGGGACTAAATCGTAAATATTGTGAAAGGTTAGGGGTAAAATGGTCATTTTATTAGGGGTAAAATGTAGGCTCGTAATGACAAATGTGAGTTACTAATGACTTATTATTACTGATATAGACCCCGAGGAACCAATTCCGGAGGTCAATCGAGGTAAACGAAAGGTTTCGGAATAACCGAAACATGAACCCAAAGCAATTACCAGGTAAGTTTGTGTAACTCGAAGTAAACTTTAAATATACTTGAAAATGCATATTTTTAAATGTGTGTTAATTTGGATATTGATTGCATGACAATCCAAGAAAGATGACAATTGTCTCGGTTGAATGAAAAAGGGAGATTCGATGGGTAAATTCTTATTTACATGACATGAGATCCTGCATGTGTTGCGGAAAGGGATTTAGCCCGGACGGGTAATCCGATGATCTCAGTATGGTAAGGATCTAGCCCAAATGGGTGTTCCTTAAGTGATCGAACCTCCCGGTGAATATATAAGCATTGTGGATTTAGCCCGGATGGGTAATACGATTAAGGACTGAAATTAGCCTGGACTGGCATTTCAGATCCGAGCATATTGGAGTAATTGTCGTTGTAAGGGATTTAGCCTGGAATGGCAATCCTAACAATACTCCTTGAATTTATGTTATGAGGGATTTAACCTGGACTGGTAATCCAGCCGTAAGAGTGAGGTTCACGAGAGTGTGTATTTAAAATGGTCACTACCATGACTTGACAATAAACGGGATACCCATCAAGATTTCTAAGAAATTCAACGGGACTATAATGAGAAACGAGAATGGTAATGTTGAATTGATGAGCTCATCTAAGATTAATGCTATATTATTTGAGATGAAACTAACTCGATGATTGAGTGTATGTGATAGGGAATTTATACTATGCATGTTTGGCAAGAATATCTTTTATGGTTGTATGTTAAATAATTGGTAAGTTTACCTTCCCGTTATCCGAACTTACTAAGCATGTTAATGTTTATCCCCTTTCCTTTCCCTATTTTACAGAGTTCGTGGACTTGTGAAGATTGGAAGACGGTTGGAGGAATCATCACACTATCACTAGTTTTGCTTTGGTATATGAATACTTTTATTTTGTTATAATGACATGTATAGAGTAATGGTCATATTTTGTTATATGTGTCATTTGGTTAGCCCAAGTGTTGGCTTATGGTATTGATAATTCTTTTGTATATGGCTATAGGATGTGACCAATATTGAGATGGGTTGTAATCCCTATCTATTTTGTATGCCTATGTTTACTTGCCTCATGTATTATGATGGTATGATATGCCATGGATGAATGTGTTAAATGAGGCCAAATAATTTGAATATGGAAAAGGCATAAAATGGTATATGGTATCAATAGGGCCTAAGTATGAAGTGTGAAATGGGATAATGAACATCTTTAATGCAAAAAGGATAACCTAGCATGTACTAACCAATGATATGAGGTTACCATGCAAATGACCATATCAAAGTGGTTTCAAGATACATATAGGCCATGTTATATGCCATAGGAACTTTTGAGTGTGTATAAGTGATTTTGGGTGACCAATGGCTTGGAAAATAGCCACCAAGTGGTCTACATGGGCAGATACACGGGCATTTGTCTAGGCCGTGTGTGACACACGGGTATGTGAGTGACACACGGTTAGCCCCACGAGTATGTTCTTCGGCCGTGTGTCCTCTACAGCTTGAAATTTCAGGTAGCAAGCTTTGTAGTGAACAAACAGGCAGAGACACGGCCGTGTGTCTCAACCGTGTAGAGGACACGGCCTCTGGCCATGGGCTTGTGCCTTGGACGTGTGCCTCAAATTGCATGTTGACATCATAAACAGAATGCAGCCTAAAAATCATACGGGTGACCACACAGGTGCGTGCCTAGCCGTGTTGAGGACACGGGCTTGTGCTCAGCCGTGTGAAATTCACTACAGCTTCGAAATGAGAAATAAATTGAAATAATTCTGCACGGGCAAGGGACACGGGTGTGTGGAAGGCCTCTACACGAGCGTGTGAGGCCAAGGTATGAAAGTTTTCCATGACTTTTCTTAAGTTCTCGATTTGGTCCCAAACCGTTTTAAAGCATGTTTTGGGCCCCGTTGGCCCTTAATAGGGACAATATAATATAATTTGATTTAGTTTGACTTTGAAATGAAATTTTATAGCCCATCTTTTCCCGAAATGTCCTTGTATGTTCGCAGTAATGCCTCGTACCTTGTCCTAGTCTCGGGTACGGCTAAAGGGTGTTACATTTATTGATATCAGAGCTACGTTTATTCGGTTCTAAAACTAACGTAGCATGTATCGAGTGTAGCTATACATGCCATTATACAAGTTATGATAGTGTGACATCTCCTAACCATTTTTTATTGTATTTGAATATAGTAAAATGTCTTCCAATCAAGCTCAAGATGAGTCCGAGAGAGCCGAGAGCCTTGCTCCAGCTTTCGTTCAGTAAGCTACTGCTAGTAGTAGTAGAAGGCCTATGTTTGAAGGCCAGGAAGAGGCAAGAGCTACCTTCTTTGAGATGATGGATTAATGGTTTGGGGATTATTTGAGAAACCGCCCCAATATATCACAACCTCCTCTGCCCCCTGCTCGACCTGAGGGACAGATGACACAAGGTATGGCACCAGTGAGAATTAGTAAGGCCCCAGTGGAAAAACTTAGAAAATATGGGGCTGAAGAGTTTAGAGCTAAAGTAGATGATGATGCTGAACGAGCCGAGTTCTGGCTCAAGAACACTACGCGAGTTTTGGACGAATTGTCACGTACAACTGAGGAATGTCTAAAGTGTGTCGTGTCTCTTCTAAAAGATACTGCATACCACTGGTGGAAGACTGTATCTTCAGTAGTACTGAAGGAAGATATTACACGGGAGTTCTTCCAAGCTGAGTTTAAAAATAAATACATCAACTAAAGATTCTTAGACTCAAAGTGAAAAGAGTTCCTGGAACTCAGGCAAGGAAATAAGACCGTGTCAGATTACGAGAAAGAATTCGTAAGGTTAAGTCAATATGCAACGGAGTGGGTCCAATCAGAGACCGAAATGTGTAAGTGCTTCGAGGAAGGCTTAAATGAGGAAATTAAGCTATTGATCAGGATCCTAGAGATACAAGAATTCGCGGCACTAGCTGATCGGGCCAAAAAGGCAGAAGAGCTAAAAATGAAAGAAAGCAAGTAAAGAGAGAAGCTCGAATTTCGAATAAGATATCTAGCGGCAGGACGCACTCTTTTCCTACAAAGAAATCGAAGAGTCAAGAAGAGCACTCCACTTCAACAGTAGGGTATTCGGGTAGAACAAGAAGCTCCAAGCGACATAACCCGAAGTCTTCTTCCCCTATGGTGACTAGTGTGGGAAGTGTGGATGATCAAAAGTTGAGGTGTGGAAGCTACAACAAATTCCACTTCGGTGAGTGTCGAAGGAAGAGTGGTGCATACTTTAGTTGTGGTTCCCTTGACCACTTCTTTAAGGATTGCCCGGAGCGAGCCGATAAAGAGATGGATTTAGCCCCAAAGTCTAATGCCCCTAATTCTCGAGGTAGACCACCATGATATCCTGGAAGTGCAAGTGGCAGTCAAACTGTTGCCAAGGATACTACTATAAAATCTGATGCTCGAGCCCCGGTGAGAACTTACGCGATACGCTCTAGAGAGGAAGCTTCAGCTCTCGATGTCATTACAGGTACATTTTCTCTCCATAATGCTCATGTTATTGCCTTGATTGACCCGGGATCGACCCATTCATGCATTTGCATGAAATTGGTGTCTAGCATGAATATGTCTGTGGAACCTACAGAATTTGTAATTAAGGTGTCGAACCCTCTAGGCAAGTCTGTTTTAGTCGATAAAGTTTGTAAGAATTGTCATTTGACGATTCAGGTCATTATTTTTCGGCCAACCTTATGCTTTTACCGTTTGATGAGTTTGATGTAATACTTGGCATGGATTGGTTGGCCCTTTATGATGTGATTGTAAATTTTGGTAGCAAGTTTATAGAATTGAAATGCCCAGATGGTCAGACACTCTGAGTTGATTCAAGTGAGTTGGGTACATCGCTGGTTATGATTACCTCAATAATGGCTCAAAGTTATATGAGAAAAGGGTCGAAGCCTATCTTGCTTTTGTTCTGAATACTAAGGAATCTGAATTGAAGATTGAGTAGTACCGATAGTTTACAAGTATTCAGACGTGTTTCCGAAAGAGTTACCCGGATTACCTCCTGTTCGAGAGGTAGAATTTGGTATTGAGCTGGTACTGAGAACAACTCCTATTTCTATTGCCCCGTACAAGTTGGCACTGACTGAATTGAAAGAGTTAAAAGTACAGTTTCAAGAGTTGACGGATAAAGGTTTTACAAGACCGATTTTTTTGCATTGGGGTGCTCCCGTGTTATTTGTAAAGAAGAAAGATGGTTCAATGATGTTATGCATAGACTACTGACAACTCAATAAGGTGACCATTAAGAACAAGAATCTGTTGCCAAGGATCGACGATTTGTTCGACCATCTGAGTGGAGCCACTGTATTTTCTAAGATAGATCTAAGATCTGGCTCCTATCAGTTGCGAGTTAAGAAGTCAGATGTGCTTAAGACTACTTTCAGAACAAGGTATGGCCATTACGAATTTCTTGTCATGCTATTTGGATTGACAAATGCTCCGACTGTATTTAGGGACTTAATGAATAGCATATTTCGGCCATATTTGGACAAGTTCGTCGTTGTGTTCATTGACGACATTTTGATTTATTCCAAGGATGAGTTAGAGCATGCGGAACATCTGAGGACTGTGTTACAGACTTTACGGAATAAACAATTGTATGCTAAGTTTAGCAAAAGTGAGTTTTGGCTCCGAGAAGTAGGATTCTTATGTCATATTGTGTCGGATGATGGCATCCGAGTTGATCCAAGTAAGATTTCTGCTATTGTTGAATTGAAGCCACCTAAAAATGTAACTGAAGTTAGAAGCTTTTTAGGCTTAGCCGGTTACTACCGGAGGTTTGTGAAAGGATTTTCCATGATAGCAACTCCATTAACGAGGTTGCTGTAAAAAGACGTTAAATTTGAATGGTTAGAGAGATGTCAGCAGAGTTTCGAGAAATTAAATATGTTGCTGACTGAAGCTCCAATTCTAGTACTACCCGAGTCGGGAAAAGAATTTGTGGTCTACAGCGACGCGTCCTTAAATGGACTGGGTTGTGTGCTTATGCAAGAGGGCAAGGTGATAGCCTATGTTTCGAGGCAACTAAAGCTGCATGAGAAAAATTATCCGACTCACGACTTGGAGCTAGCTACCATTGTATTTGCCTTAAAGATATGGAGACACCATTTGTATGGCGAAACTTGATGTGTATTCACTAATCACAAGAGTTTGAAGTACTTGATGACCCAAAAAAAAATTAAATCTGAGACAGCGAAGATGGTTAGAATTGATTAAAGTTTATGAGCTAATAATTGATTACCACCAGAGAAAGGCGAACGTAGTCGCCGATGCCCTGAGTAGGAAGTCCTTGTTTACGTTGAGGGTTATGAACACACATTTGCCGTTTTCTGATAATGGTTCAATTTTTGCTGAGTTAAGAGTCAAACTGACATTTCTCCATGAATTTTGGACAGCTCAGATCAATGATAGTGACTTGTAGGCTAAGAGAGCACAGTGTGAGATGAGCGTTGAATCAGATTTTTGAGCTGACTCTAACGATTGCTTGATGTTTCGAGATAGGGTCTGTGTACCCAAAGATGACGAGCTTATTTGAAAAATTTTACAAGAGGCACATGATAGTCGTCTATCTATTCACCCAGGAAGTACTAAGATGTACAATGACTTAAAAACCATGTACTAGTGGAATGGTATGAAAAGAGATATCTCTGAATTTGTGTTGAAATGCTTGATATGTCAACAGGTCAAAGCTGAACACCAAGTGCCTTTGGATTTATTACAGCCTGTGATGGTCCCCAAATGGAAATGGGACAGGATTACTATAGATTTTGTGACTGGATTACCGTTAACTCTGAGGAAGAAAGATGTTGTTTGGGTTATAGTCGACAGGCTAACTAAGTCGGCTCACTTCATCCCAGTATGGACAAATTACTCCCTTGATAAATTGGCTGACTTGTATATCTCCAAGATTGTAAGTCTACACGGGGTTCCATTGTCAATCATATCAGATAGAAACTTGAGATTTACATCGAGATTTTGGAAGAAACTACAAGAAGCCTTGGGTACAAAGTTGAGCTTTAGTACGGCATTCCACCCACAGACCGATGGTCAGTCCGAGCGGACTATTCAGACTCTCGAGGACATGTTGCAATGTTACATCCTTAAATTTCAGGGGAGTTGGGAAAGATACTTACCTTTGGTGGAATTCGCCTACAATAACAGTTTTCAGATGAGTTTAAAGATGGCACCTTATGAGGCCTTGTATGGTCAAAAGTTTTGAACTCCTTTGTATTGGACAGAACTCAAGGAAAGTCAGATTCACGGTGTCAATCTAGTCAAGGAAACTGAAGAAAAAGGTTAAAATAATTCGTGATTGCCTAAAAGCGGCACCTGATAGGCAAAAATCATATGCTGATTTGAAGAGAAAAGAGATTGAGTTTCAAGTTAGAGATAAAGTGTTCTTGAAAGTATCTCCCTGGAAAAAGGTATTGAGATTTGGTCGAAAAGGCAAATTGAGTCCGCAGTTTATTGGACCATACGAGGTTACGGAAAGAGTGGGACCATTAGCCTACCGATTAGCATTGTCGTCTAAATTGGAAAAGATTCATGATGTATTCTATGTTTCCATGTGGCATAGATATCGATCATATCCTTCCCACATGATTTCATCGACAGATGTTGAGATTAGACTAGACATGACTTATGGTGAAGAACTGGTTAAGATTTTAGCTCGAGAAGTCAAACAGTTGAGGAACAAGAATGTAACCTTGGTGAAAGTTTTATGGTATAGACACAAAGTAGAAGAGGCCACATGGGAACCTGAAGAAACCATGAGAAGAAAATAACCAAACATGTTTACTGGTAAGACTTTCGAGGACGAAAGTTTCTAAGGAGGGGAGAAATGTAACATCCCGAAATAGGGTCTAGTCAGAATAGTGGTTTCAGGACCACAAATTTGATGTTAAAATATTTATTTTATTATCATTATGAGGTCTAGAATATGAAATTATGCATGGGGTAAAGTTTCATGAAGAAATTCTAATTATAAGTTGTTCAATTGGAAAATAAGGACCAAATTGAATAAGTTGCAAAACTTGGGTTCTAGAAAAAATTTGTATGAAATTGCTTTAGATTTTTAATTATAAGGTCTTAAAGAGCAATTTTCCCAATTTTTAAGTTTTTGAACAAAAATGGGCATGTATGGATAAAATTTGAAAGAAAGGGCTTAAGGGCATTTTGGTTATTTGGCTAATTAATGAAATAAAATGGGAAAATAAGCCAAAAATCAGCTCATCTTCTCCACCTTACTGCATAATTTGAGAGCCACCATATCTAGGGTTTCTTCACTTTCCAAGCTCAATAGTAAGTGCTCCAAGCCCCATTTTTAATGTTCTTTGTATTTTTGAAATCCTCGTAACTTGCTCTCTTCATTTCTACCCATCTTTTATGCTAGGGTTCATGTTTAGAAATTTACCTCCGCATGAGTTACTTGTATTTTAATGGTTTATGGAGGAATATGAAAGTTTAAAGGATGGTAAACAACTTTTACTAAGTGATTTTTTCATGGAAATGGCTTTAGGGACCATTTTGTAAATGTAATATCCCAAATTAGGGCCTAATCGGAATAGTGGTTTCGTGACCACAAATTCGAGATAGAAATAATTATTTTATAATTATTTTGAGGTTTATAATATGATTGCATGATTGTGTGAAAATTTCGTGACGAAATCCTATGCCTAAAGTGCTTAAATTGAAATTAGGGACTAAATCGAATAATTTGCAAAACTTGCATTCTAGAAGTTTCTAGTATGAAATTGTTTTGAAATATTAATTAGGAGGTCTTAAATAGCAATTTACCAATTTCTAAGTTTATGGACAAAAATTGGACATGGATGGAATTTTTGAAAAGTTTAGTAGTAAGGGCATTTTGGTCATTTAGGGGTAAAATGAATTAAAATACAAAATTAAAAGCCAATTTTGCTCATCTTCAACCCCATGGACGAATATAGCAAGGAGAAACCATGGCTAGGGTTTTTCAAGCTTCCAAGCTCAATTGTAAGTCCATTCTAGCCCCGTTTTTCAAGTTCTTTACGTTTTTGGAGTCCCGGTAGCTCGATTTAGCTTATGCTAGCAATAATTTAACCTAGGGTTTATATTTGGAAAAATACCCATAGGTGAAATTTGTGTATTTTGGTGTTTTATGATAGAATATGAGGTTTTAAATTATGTTAGACAGCTTGTGCTACTCGGTTTTAAGTGAAAGCGAGCAAAAAGGGCTTAATCGGTAAAAATACCTAATAGTCATAAGTACATGTTAGAGTGAGAATTTGATGTTGCCATAGAAGGGAAAAATTATCAGCATGTCATAAAACATAAGAAAATAGGCTGAAGTTTAATTTACGAGCTTTGGGGCAAAAGTGTAAATATGCAAAAGTTTAAGGGCAAAATTGTAATTTTCTCAAAATATGATTTTGGGTCAATTTGAATAATGTGAGTCCTAATTAGACTATATTTTAAATGATAGAGCAAGGAAAACTGAAATTCAGGCTAAAATGGGGAAAATACCAAGTTGTGGACGAAATGGTAAAAGTAGCCATTTTCGCATACTAGGTAAGTTCATATGTAAATGTTGGTAACATAGTTATTATTTTAAATGTTTTTATGTTATTTAAATGATATGATAATTATTATGAAATATTATACTCGTGATAATTGTTTGATAATATGTCAAATTATGTGATATACTTGGAAAATGTGAAATACTACCGAGTATCGGTATCGGTATTCCGTAGAAGATGTTTGAGACACATGATTGGGAAAAAGGTCCCGTTGAACCTTAGGAATGGATTAGGATACAAGTGACATGTCACTGGGATATTTGGGCATCTGAACTCGTTGAGTTGAGTCCGAGTTCACTTATGGATGCGAATGTCCGAACTCGTTGAGTTGAGTTCGAGTTCGTGAGATGTAACTAGGCATCCGAGCTCGTTGAGTTGAGTCCGAGTTCACTTATGGATGCGAACGCCCGAGCTCGTTGAGTTGAGTCCGAGTTCGCTTATGGGCGGGTTACATAGTAGCTTGGCTACATATGTGGCACTTATGTGCAAACTTTCCATGTATCCGAATTATATTTCGATGTGTTCAACGGGTAAAGTTCTACTCAAATGGAGGAATACTCAAGATGAAAGGAATGTATTGGTAAGTGTTGTGAAATGGATACTTTGAACAGGTATGTACTTAACCCTCAGGTTGAAAAATCGATATAACAACAATATGGTAAGATGATAAATGAAAATATGATATAAATGTCTTGGTGAGGATTATGCAAATGATGTTTTATGTTTGCTTATGTGGTTATGTTACTTGCTATTTGCATGTGAACTTACTAAGCATTTATGCTTACTCCCTCCTTTTCATTCCTTGTAGTGTTGACAAGCCAGCTCGGAAATCGGGAACGGTCGGAGGCACGCTCACACTATCCATATACCATCTTGGCATAATGGTTTGTATATTTTGAGTATGGCATGTATAGCATTATAATCATTTTGTATATATGGTCTTATGATATGGTTATTGAGTCGTATAAAAATGCTTGGTAATGATTAGCCATTGGAATGGCTAATTATGATCATATTTGGTGTTATGTATGTCAAATTGCTAGTTAATCATTGGAAACCATGAAATAGGTAAAATTTACCATAAAATAGATTCAGACAGCAATAGTGACATGAATTTGAAAAATCATTAAAAATAGTAGAGATATAATTAGATGATGAATAAAATATGGAATTGAAGAATTATGAGTCTATTTTCATATGGTAGAAACGAAACAGGTATATAAGTTATATTTTATGAGATGTTTAAATTTTTGTGAAACAGGGCCAGAGCGATTTTTGGATCCCCTGTTCTGACTTTGGAAATTCACCATAAATTGTATAAAAATAATTAGAAGTCATAATTTATATGTACAGATTTCTTATTGAGTCTAGTTTTAAGATAAACAAACTTCATAGTCATTGAAATTCTGTACAAAGAGATATCAGATTTGGAATACACAGAGGTCAGAGAAGTCTTACCCTGAAACAGAGGAGACTTTAACTAATAAACTGTACTAATTGGCCTGACCAAAAATTCTAGAAAAAAAATAGTAAATATATATATGAGTCTAGTTTCAGGGAAAATTTACGGAATTGAATTTTGAGTTTCAGAACTCGAGATATGAATTTTTAAGTGAATATGATTCAGTTAGTCAGCTTGTCTAGAAATTTTAAAAATAAATTGTTTAAGTTGTTTAATTGATGAAATTAAGTTTAGTAACACCTCGTGCTCGACTCCGGCGACAGTCTCGGGTACAGGGCGTTACAGTAAAAGTTGTAAAAATGGGTAGAAAAATGAGAAATAATGGAAAATGTGGGCTACCGTAAGAGGGAAAAACATTCGGCTAAGCTTGCGTAATGTAGAAATTGCATGCATTTTATCATACGAGCCTAGGGACTAAATCGTGAATATTGTGAAAGGTTAGGGGCAAAATGGTCATTTTTTCCCGGGGTGAAATTTAGGCTCCTAATGAATAATTTGAGTTACTAATAACTTATTATTACTGATATAGACCCTGAGGAACCGATTTCGGAGGTCAATCGAGGTAAACGAAAGGTTTTGAAATAACCGAAACACGAACCCGAAGCAATTGCCAAGTAAGTTCGTGTAACTCGAAGTAAACTTTAAATATACTTGAAAATTCATATTACTAAATGTATGTTAATTTGGATATTGATTGCATGACAATCCAAGAAAGATGACAATTGTCCCGGTTGAATGAAAAAGGGAGATTCGATGGGTAAATTCCTATTTACATGACATAAGATCTTGCATGTGTTGCGGAAAGGGATTTAGCCCGGACGGGTAATCTGATGATCTCAGTATGGTAAGGATCTAGCCCAAACGGGTGTTCCTTAAGTGATCGAATCTCCCGATGAATATATGTGCACTATGGATTTATCCCGAATGGGTAATACGATTAAGGACTGAAATTAGCCTCGACTGGCAGTTCAGATTCGAGCATATTGGAGTAATTGCCGTTGTAAGGGATTTAGCCTAGAATGGCAATCCCGACCATACTCCTTGAATTTATGTTATGAGGGGTTTAACCTAGACTGGTAATCCCGCCGTAAAAGTGAGGTTCACGGGAGTGTATATTTAAAATGGTCACTACCATGACTTGACGGTAAACGGGATACCCATCAAGATTTCTGAGAAATTCAACAGGACTATAATGAGAAACGAGAATGGTAATGTTGAATTGATGAGCTCATCTAAGATTAATGCTATATTATTTGATATGAAACTAACTCTATGATTGAGTGTATGTGATAGGGAATTTATACTATGCATGTTTGGCAAGAATATCTTTTATGGTTGTATGTTAAATAACCGATAAGTTTACCTTCCTGTTATCCGAACTTACAAAGCATGTTAACGCTTATCCCCTTTCCTTTCCCTGTTTTACAGAGTTCGTGGACTTATGAAGATAGGAAGACGGTTGGAGGAATCATCATACTATCACTTGTTTTGCTTTGGTATATGAATACTTTTATTTTGTTATAATGACATGTATAGGGTAATGGTCATATTTTGTTATATGTGTCATTTGGTTAGCCCAAGTGTTGGCTTATGGTATTGATAATTCTTTTGTATATGGCTATGGGATGTGGCCAATATTGAGATGGGTTGTAATCCCTATCTATTTTGTATGCCTATGTTTACTTGCCTCATGTATTATGATGGTATGATATGCCATGGATGAATGTGTTAAATGAGGCCAAATAATTTGAATATGGAACAGGCATAAAATGGTATATGGTATCAATAGGGCCCAAGTATGAAGTGTGAAATGGGATAATGAACTTCCTTAATGCAAAAAGGATAACCTAGCATGTACTAACCAATTATATGAGGTTACCATGCAAATGACCATATCAAAGTGGTTTAAATATACATATAGGCCATGTTATATGCCATAGGAACTTTTGAGTGTGTATAAGTGATTTTGGGTGACCAATGGCTTGGAAAATAGCCACCAAGTGGTCCACACGGGTAGACACACGGGCATGTGTCTAGGCCATGTGTGACACACGATTAGCCCAATAGGCATGTCGTTCGGTCGTGTGTCCCCTGCACCATGAAATTTCTGGTAACAAGCTTTGTAGTTAACACACGGGTGGAGACACGGCCGTGTGTCTCAACCGTGTAGAGGACACAGCCTCTGGCCACTAGCGTGTGCCTTGGCTGTGTACCTCAAATTGTATGATGACGTCATAAAAAAAATGCAGCCTAAAAATCACATGGGTGACCACACGGGCGTGTGCCTGGCCATGTTGAGGACACGAGCGTGTGCTCAGCCGTGTGAAAATCACTGCAGCTTTGAAATGAGAAATAAATCAAAATAGTTCTACACGGGCAAGGGACACGGGCGTGTGGAAGGGTATGAAAGTTTTCCACGAATTTTCTTAAGTTCTCGGTTTGGTCCCAAACTATTTTAAAGCATGTTTTGGGCCCCATAGGCCCTTAATAGGGACAATATAATATAATTTGATTTAGTTTGACTTTGAAATGAAATTTTACAGGTCGTCTTTTCCCAATATGTCCTTGTATGTTCGTGGTAATGCCTCGTACCTTGTCCTAGTCTTGGGCACGAGTAAAGGGTGTTACATGCCCTGTTTTGCCACGGCCTAGACACAGGGGCATGTCTAATGCCGTGTGAGGCACACGGCCTGCTAACATGAGCGTGTAACCTTTATAACTTTGAAAATTGTTTAAGTTTCAAAAAATTTTGTATGCGTTTGGTTTAGTCCCAACCCTTTTCTAAAGCATGTTTAAGGTCTCGTTGACCTATATAAAGGACTTTGTAATGATTTGTAACTATGATACTATGATGATTGTGAAATGAATGCGAAATGTTTCGATATGTCCAGTAATGCCTCTTAACCCTAGTCCGGCGATGGATATGGGTTAGGGGTGTTACTGTTTTACTGCAAGTCTTGTGGTTAAACCGTAAATTCTGTCTGGCAACTCAACTGCACATTTATGAATGGCATGCCACCACATATTGATGTAATTGGATGAATGGGCTCTTGTAGTCCTATATGGTGTGATTGGTGAGACGGAGAAGGTGTGTAGTGGAAGAGGGTAGGATATGTTTTAATATGTTATATGATCTGAAATTATGAATAATAATATATATTTAGAAAATATGAAAATTCCTATTTGATTATTTGTATATGGGAACTCCGTAAGTGAATTATGTTTGTGGGTCAAGTCACACACTAGGCTTCTATCTCACTCGTCTGTTTTGTTTTGTTTTAGGTGATCCTCAAGCTTAGGATTGGATGGTGATTATGGGGCTCAGTTTCCATAACTTGGTTTAAGTATGTTTTGGACTGATTTATGGACTCTATGGACTTTTGGGACTTTTAATTTTTGTTTGGGACTTTAACATTGATTTTGGTATTTATTTTGCAAAATTTCTATTTATAATTGGTAATCTAATGAGACGATGTAATTAAAAATATACTATGATTTTATAAAACCAAATCGCTGAATTTTTTCCGCTGTAAAGTTTTGAAATCTGATACTATGTTTTTATTACGTGATTAAGTGAGTTGAGTTTGGGTTAATAAAGTTAATATTTCGCGATTTTCATCAAAGTACTCACATGATTTTCAAAAATTCTAAGTGTTCAATGATTTAATTTTTTTGATTTGTTCCTCTAATTTAAAATTAAGTTTTGTTTAGAAACTAAGCAACAGTGTTTTCACATCTGATATAACCTTCAAAATCTAACAATAACGTCTAGGCTGAGTTTGGGGTGTTACATTTGGTGGCATCAATGCTAGGTTTCAAAACTCGAGTTGTTTCTTTTGGGTCCAAAATATTTTAGAAAAATAAAATTTTGCTTTAATTGAGAATTTCATTAAAATTGACTTTTTGATTTTTGGAAAGTGAAACTGAGACTCCAGCGTCGATCCAAGTAAGAAATCTGAACTTTAGTTCTACATTAGATATTTTTGCATGTGATACTTTAGTACAACTATTTGTTTTTAGAGACTGTAGTGCAAAAACATATTCTCTAAACTCTGATATGAACTTCCGATAAAATTTAGATTTAGGGTTTTAAAAACCTAAACTAATGCATAAAACTTTGAAATTGTAGATAAGATAATAAGTACACGTGGATCCCGAGGACATGGTACTTGTGGGCGCGTTGGGCACCATCAGGAGGCTCGAGTTAAGTCATATTCAATGGGCAATATGCCCCAATTAGATACAAATAAAACTATTGTCACGTGTGAATATGGTATGGGAAATATGCAAGTATAAACGTCGAATTAAGTAATATAATGATAAGTAAGATCGTCTCCATAGGGATCAGATAGGTTTAACTTGGTTAAGTTGTTCTTATAAAGTATGTGAATTATGTTAAGGCAAAACAATGACAGAAATGCAAAGGTAATCAAAATAATGATGATGTGTGCAATATGTAAACAAAAAAATATTTAAAAATATGTTATGGCAAAGATACCAAGACAAAAGTGAGAGGGTCTATGTTGTTGAATGGGAAGGCCGAGATTACTAGGAATCTACCTTTATAAACCAATAATGCCTTGGCAATTTCTTAATCAACATATTGCTCAAAATGGATTTGAAATGGTCTGCTTCTTTCAATAGTAAGACCTTAGGATACCTCACCTAAGGAAAGATATGTCTATAAACCTCAGATGTGATTCCTAGTACTGATTACTATTCACTCTGTATGAAAGTTGCTCTATGTCTAAAGACTGTTATGGACATTCTATCGAACACCCACTTGTATCAATCAATTGTGATCCAACTAACCTAACCTTTTTCAAAATTAGATTATGTTTATGAGCATATTGTGCATTCATCTATGTCTAGATATTGCATGCAATTCAAAAGAACAAATTGAATGAAACAGTAAAATAGATCAGATCTAAGCTTCAACATTAATGGAAAATTCAAGTACCATCCAATAATCCCAACCCGATGAGATTTAACTCATGTGTTGGTTAATCAAATCAGAACTCAAAATATCATTCAACATCTTCAACAATTAATTTCGCAAAGAATCAATTTAAGAAAATAAAGAAAAAAACTTCAGGAAGCTTTCACCGATCCAGCCCTCAACTCCGGTAGACCAATGTCTTACAAAGACAAGGTTGACTGCCTTCTTCTTCTCCCTTGTGTTCTATTCTGCTACTCTACCACTACTGCTACCTTCTATTTCTTCATCCAGATCCTCCTTTTTGAGAAAAGCTTCTCCTCCCTTTTTATATAGTAAATCCCCCTCTCAGCGCACAATTTTTCCTCTCTTTTTCAGGTAGATTTTTCTAGTACAAGTATAGCTTGCTGAGAGTAGCATGAATTGAGTGTTGACTTAGTGTCTTCATGGATTTGCCATGGCATTAAAGTTGGCAATCCATCCAACATTTTTCCATGACAAAACTTCACTCCTTCATTTCTTTTCCTCATTCTACACCTGCCATTCAAACACAAACAAATCTTTTCCACCTACAAGTAAAAGTAAAATAATAACATTTAAGCATAATTCGAGATTTATGATGCAATGTTCTCAAAATACTAATATAATATCCTAAAATGCAAATACAGCTACTTAAATACAAATAATTAACCAAGTCTAGAGGCCTGAAATATAACTCAATTTGAGTGTTTTGGCCCAAATTGGCCTCATTGTCCGTGGCCTCGACAAAGTATCCCATAGGAGTTATCATATGGTCTTTAATCGGAGTGTCGAGCTTTTGCTAGGCATTCATTAAGCTAGTTATGACATATTGTAGAGCCAAGGTAGCTTGGCCTCAGAACATGTCTTCTAGCTTATCTAGAATTGCTTTGGAAATCTTATAAATCTCCAGTTGCTTATATAGGGTGTTGGTCATGCTTACCAGCACATAGCAACAACCTATGTCATCATACTTCTCTCAACCTTTTCTAGCCTCAGCTTGAGTGATCAGAAGGCACTTATTATCAAGATATGCATGACAAGTACATGTGGCATTCTTCCCTAATCTATAAGGCATGCTTATCTCATATATGCATGAACATACATTCGCAGTCATATAAATATCATCATGCTCATCTCATGAACATAAAAGCATAAAAATTTAAATGACTCTGACCAGTCAAAGTTTAAATGATTCCATCCTAGAAAAATAAAATTGCAAAATTACAAAAATTCACCCCAAAGCATACTCTGGGTCTTAAATTTTGCTAGCACGGACTTTTGTTGTGGTACTAATTCACGTTTCTGTTGTCATTTCTTTCCACAGTTATTTTCGTGTCATTGCTGCCGCCAGACCGCCGTCAGCCATTATCAGTCACTGTTAATCACTTGCCAATTTGGCTAGGTCGGATTTGCATCATCTCGATCGGTCTAGATGCATCTCAGTTCTCTTAGTTCCATCAGAAAAAAACATTACAAAATTCTTATGTCCATTTTCAGGTTACATATTTTATTTTAAAAATAATAAAATTAATCTTGCGTGGAGATGATAGCCCACGATCTAAAATATCCGTGCCCAAAATAGTAAATTGTATTTATTTTTTAGGAATCATAATTTTGGTAAAATTATTTTATCATCCATAATAATAAAATAATTACATACATTCATTTGATCACATTCCCCTAAACATACATATAATTACAAGAATATCACATCTTATCAAATATAATCATACATGAAGAAGAGAGAGAATTTCGGTCTTAGTTTATACTATAAACATAGCACAACCTAGCATTCTGATACCAATTGTTGGAAAAATATTAAATTTGAAAATGATTTTCTTACACGCGAAAAATTAAAACTTTGAAAATCGACCCAGTTTATGATATTTATAGAAACAAACCCAAAATCAAATTCGTACATGTGTTTTTGGATAGACAGATCCTTGTCATCCCAGCTTTCAACCAAACGTTCTTCTCCGTTTGTAACAACTCAATTTCAGTGAAATCGGAACAGTGATTTCGAGACCACAAATTCGAGTCAGAAAGAAAATTTATTTTAATATTATTGCACGGTCCGTATTATGATAGAAATATTATATGAAAATTTTGATAAGAAAATTTTATCTATTATGTGTTTAATTATAAAATGACCAAACTGCATAAAATGCAAAAGTTGAATTCTAGTAGCTAGAAGAATCAAATAGCTATGGAATTCAAAATAAGAGGTCCTTATATGGTAATTAGACCATTAAATAAAAGTTAGTAGATATTTTTAATAAGTCATTCATGGAAAAATATAAAAAGGACAATGACTAAATTGGAAATGAAAATAATTAAAAGATGATAAATCAAATAAATGTTTAATATTATCATTTTATATCATCTTCATCCCCAAATACATGGAAACCCTAGGAAAGATAAAGCAAACTTTCTTGGCTTGATTTGGTATGTTTTCTTGTCCCGTTTTTAGTAATTTTTATATTTTTGGGATCAGAATAGCTTAATCTATTTATTTTGGGGATTAAATTGAAAAAATATCAAAGTATAGAATTTTTCCATGGATGAATCTGCTAAAAATTTGAAATTTATGGTAGAAAATGAAAGGTTATTGATAGGTAAACAACTTTTACAAAGAGAATTTTCATGAAATTGTGATTTAAGGGCTAAATTGAAAAAAAATTATAAAACCCATGGAAAAATTCTGATTTTTAAGTAATTCATGGGCTGCTATTAAGACATGTAAAAATTGATTAGGCTTGGAATAATTATTAAATTGGATAAATTTCATTTTCCGAACCTAGGGACGAAATTGTCATTTATGGAAAGTATAGGGGAAAAATGGTAATTTTGCCTAGGATATAAATTGAATCCAATTGAATATGAAATGTGATAAATTGATGATTAAATTCATTTATATAGATCCGGACAACAAAAATTCGAAGCTAGATCGAGGAAAAGAAAAAGTTTCAAATTAGTAGATTTTCTTATACACAAACAAGTGTCGAGGTAAGTTCGTGTAACTAAATTGTGTTTATTTTCATGCTTAAAATGAATGTGGTATGTGATTGTATGAATTATATAAATGTTGTAAATAAATGAAAAAATCACATATTCAATCAAGTCCGGAAAATGTTAAGTTTCGTTTAAATAATGAAATTCGATGGCTATATGTGATTTCCCATATTACCTGTGGTCCTGCATATGTTGCGAATAGAATATAGCTCAGACGAGCATCCTATTAAAAGCCCTTTCGAGCATCCTGCTATAAAATTTCTGCGAGCATCCTAATTGATAGTGATTTAGCATGCGTTGCACACTACCGTAGCTCTTTGTGAGCGTCCTGTTACATGATTTGATCGGTTGTGATCCAGCATATAATGCGAACACAAACGCAACTCTACGTGAGCGTCCTGATATAAGCTCTTATGGGCTTCCTGACATGGCTTGCTTGAACTCTCTGTTACCTTATCTAGTACTCCCTGATAATAACTCTTTGGAGTTACCTAATAAGCTCTATGAGCTCCCTAATTAAAACTCTTATGAGTTTCCTGTTTAGCTTGAATAAGTGTCCTGGTACATTGCTCATTTGAGCATCCTAATAAGTGGCTTGAGAGTGTGCTCCTTGATTAAGTGCCCTAATGGGTACCCCTGATTATGAACTGACGGTTTACAGTTTTGTACACCTTGTGTGTACTACCTGAGTATCCATCGATATTTCAATAATTCAACAGACAAAACTTCTGACATGAAAAATTATGAGATTAAAATAGTTATGTCCCGAATACTTCTGAAATACCTGAAAGAGTGTAGTATGATAAGCTCATCCATGCTTACTTAGTGTATATGTGAATTATGTAACTCACTTTCTTATTTGAGTGTATGTTAATAGGCAAATTTGCTAATTTGTTGGAAAGCATGTTATTATGCTTACTTAAATGAATATGATTGGTAAGTTTATTGTCCGTTATACGAACTTACTAAGCATTAAATGCTTAATAGGTTTTCTTTTCTCTGTTTTATAGTGCTCAAAAGCTTGCAAAGGTTGGAAATCGGTCGGAGCATCATCACACTATCCACCAGTTCGTTTTGGTGTAAATTGTAAACTTATTTTTGTATAATGGCATGTATAGGCTAACTTTACCAATGTTTGCATGTAAATGGTTGTTGTAATCTAGCAATTGGAATGGCTAGAATGATATGTTTTGGTATATAATTATAAGGCCATAACATGTTTGATGTGTTTTGAAATGGTTAAGTAATAGATGATATATGAATCAAGTGGTAAATGAATTTGAGTTAGTATATATGATACAAATTTACCTAAGAACATAAATGAAAATTTGGTAAGCTTAATCATTTGAATATACATGTTAATATATCTTATATAATACTAGTATTACGCTTGATTATAATGTCTTGAATTGGTTGATGAATGTGTATAAGTGTTGTTGTAGGTTAATGGCTAATTTGGGTGAGAAATAAGGCTAGGAAATGGTATTATTTTGTCCACACAGGCGTGTATCTTGACCGTGTCTGACACACGGCCTGGCATATAGGCATGTGGTTTGGCCGTGTCTCCCCTGCATCTTAAAAATTGAGAAATAAAATGCTCAAAATTGGGCACACGAGTAAAGACACGGGCGTGTGTCTTAGCCGTGTGTGACACATGGCCTAGAACACGGGCATGTGTCTTAGTCGTATGAAACCTGCACCTAATTTGTGAAAATTAAATTGATCACACGGCCTAGGACAAGGACGGGTAGCAAGCCGTGTGGCACAAGTCAGAGAGTTACATGTGTAAGGACACGGGCTGGGACATGGCCGTGTGCTTCATATTGAATGTCCACACGGCCTGAGACATGGGCATGTCATCTGGCCGTGTGAGCCATATGGCCTACTCACACTAGCGTGTGACCTCAGTACATAAGAAAAATTTTGAAATTTCGCAAAAAAATTTCTGAGTCCCTGATTTAGTCTTGACTTGATTCTAATGTTTAAATTGGGCCTCGAGGGTCCATTCAAGGGACAATATGATTAGTTTCGGATCTCAAAATTAGATGACATGAATTATATAAAATTACTCTATGAACTTCGGTAATGCTCTATAACCCTGTTCCGGCGACGGATACAGGTTAGGGGTGTTACATTTATTGGTATCATAGTTACGGTTTGATCGATTCTCGGACTAACATAGCAAGTATGAGTTTAGTTATACATGCCATTATATAATTTTTGATAGTGTGATATCTCCTGACCATATTTAAATGTGTTTTTCATAGAGTAATGTCATCCAACCAAGCTAGAGCTAAATTCGAGGAAGCTGAGAGCACTGCTCAAGCTTCCGTTCAACGAGCTGTAACTAGTAGTGGTAGAAAGCCCGTATCTGAGGGTCGAGGTGAGGAGGAAAAAGAAGCCTTCTTTCAAATGATGAATGAGTGGTTCACTAAATATTTAAGAACAAATCTTGCTGTACAACAACCTCCCCTACCTGCTCCTCAACCGGTTCCAAAGATGCCACAAGGTGCTAAACATGTTAGAATAGGTAAGCCTCTAGTGGAAAAAATTCGTATGGGGCAGAGGATTTTAGGGCCACTGTTGATGATGATACAGAGAGGGCTGAGTTTTGATTGGAAAATACCATCAGGGTTTTAGATGAATTTATCATTTACACCAGCCGAATACTTGAAATGTGCAGTATCTTTACTGAAAGACACAGCCTACCATTGATGGAACACCGTAACTTCTATTGTATCAAGAGAAAATGTTACATGGGAATTCTTCCAGACTAAGTTTAGAAAGAAGTACATCAGTCAAAGATTTTTGAATCAGAAAAAGAAAGAATTTTTAAAGCTTAAACAGGGAAACATGACTGCATCTAAGTACGAGCGGGAATTTGTTCGGCCAAGTAAGTATGCTAGAGAATGGGTTCCAACCAAGGCTAATATGTGTAAACATTTTGAAAAAGGTTTAAATGAATATATCAAACTATTGATTAGAATTCTTGAATTAAGGGAATTTGTGGTACTGGCTGATCGAGCACACATAGTCGATAAATTAAGTGAAGAAAAGAAGCAAGCAGAAAGAGAAGTTCAGGCATCTGGTAGAAGATTTATGGGTAAGTCACAATCATCTACTTCAAAGAAATCAAAGAAGTACCATGATTGTTCTACCACCTTTACGGGATATTCTGGTAAAGAGTGAGGCTCTCAACGTTCTAACCCGAGATCTTCATCTCCATCTGTAACAAGTGTGGGAAGTGTTGTTAATCCCAAACCAATATGTAAACACTATAATAAAATTCATTTTGGAGAGTGTCGTTTGAGAAGTGGAGCCTATAACCGATATGGTTCTCTTGATCATTTCCTCAAGGATTGCCTGAAAATGATTGAAAAAGATACTGATCAAACTTCGAAGTCAAGTAATCCCATCTCGAGATGTAGACCACCCTGTCACCCTGGCAATGTCAGTGGTAGCCAAGGTATTACAAGGGATTCAATAGTTAAATCTGAGGCACGAGCAACAATGAGGAAATATGTTATACATGCAATAGAGGATGTAACAGCCCAATTTTGGGCCTAGTCAAAACAGTGGTTTCGGAACCACTAACCCGAGGTCAAAAAAATTGTTTTTAATATTATTTTATGTGTTGTGGCATGATTATATGAGTGCATGAAATTTTTGGTGAAATAATTTTAGCGATTGCATGCTTAATTACGAAAAATGACTAAATCGCATAAAGTGTAAAAGTTTTGTTCTACTAGCTAAAGGTGTCAAATAGCTATGGAACATTAAATTAGAGGTCTTTATTGAGTAAATAGATGACAAATTTGTTAATAGCTAATCATAGAGACAAATGAGTTGTAGGGTCAAAGTTAGGTGAAATTTGGTGACTAAATTGACTAGATTTATAATATAATAAAAAGAAAAAAAGGATATCACCTTTCATCTTCCTCCTCTCCACTGAAAATACCAGCAAAAATAAGGGTTTTGGAGCTTCAAAATTTCAGCCACTCTTTACCCTTACAAGTAAGTGATTTTGATGGCCTTTCTTAATATTTTTTGTACTTTTGAGACACTTGTAGCATAATCTAGCTAATGAGGGGACTATTTTGCAAAATTTTTAAAAGTATAGGGTTTTTCCATGAGAGTATTCATGTTTTTTTCTGAATTCTTATGGAAGAAAATGAATCTTGGTTGTTAAATAAAGAACTTTTGTGAAAGGATTTTCATGAAAACACCTAAAATGGACCATTTTGTAAAGATGACGAGTGATAAGTATGAGTAATAATTGGATTTTTTAGCTACTTCTAGTATAAAAAGAATTCGGCTAGGCTTGGTTAGTGATAAAATTTGATAAAAATCGATTTACGAGCCTAGTGGTAAAATAGTAATTTTGTGAAAGTCTAGGGGCAAAATGGTCATTTTACCAAAGTATGAATTATGAAATGCATTGATTAATATGATGATTAAATTAGTGAATTTTTATCATTTAAGATCAAGAAATACGAAATACGGACCTAGACCGGGGGAAGGCCAAGCAAGTAGACTAAATCCAACTAATCGCCCACTTTTTGTATACCGAGGTAAGTTGTACGTAAGTAAGGCAACTTTATCGCTATTATGTGTTTAATGATTGATTTTGCATAATATGGTTGAATATGATTATGAAAAATACATGATGAAATTAATGTGGTAAATTCCCGGTTGAACCTAGGAATAGATTGGATATCCATGCCATGACATTTGGGTGATATGTGTGCTAGTGTAAGACCATGTCTGGGACATGGTATCGGCCACGATATGAGAGCCAGTGTAAGACCATGTTTGGAACATGGCATGGAAATGTAATGAGAGCTAGTGTAAGACCACGTATAGGATATGGCATCGGCATTGATAGGTGCGCTAGTGTAAGACCATGTCTGGGACATGGCATCGGCCACATTATAAGAGCCAGTGTAAGACCATGTCTGGGACACGGCATCGGCATTGAGACGAGAACTAGTGTAAGACCATGTTTGGGACATGGCATCGGCCTCGACATATGAGCCAGTGTAAGACCATGTTTGGAACATGGAATTGGCAATTCACCCTCTTGTGTAAAGCTTGTCAGATATCCTTTAGTATTCTAAATGGTTTCACGAGTTATCTTAAAGCTTATGACAATGATATGGAATGATATAATCATGTTGTGAGTGGTACAGGTTCTAATTCGAAACTCATAAGATATGAGTCTAGTTTTGTAGCCTTGATGGTAAGAATGACATGAGTAAGTTCTAGCTATGAAATGATTTTGGGACGATATTTTAATCTTTGGCTTATACTTGCTATATATAAGCATGTAGGGATATTTACCTTTGTTCACTCAAGAATGTTGTGGTTATTTATAATATGCATCGTTGATGTTGTTACTTATTTATATGCAACTTACTAAGCTTTATGCTTACTCCTCTTTTCCATCTTCATATAGTGCCGCCAAGCTAGTATCGGAGATCAAGGGACGTCGGAGGCATCGATCACACTATCACCTGAAGCTTTTGGTATACCTAGTTTAAATTTTTTGATTGTTGCATGTATAGGGACTGGAATATTTTGTTTAATGTCTTGTTAGTTAGCCACAAGTGTTGGCTCATATGATGGTTGTGATATTCATTTTGTATAGGCTATTAATGTTGGCTAGTATTGATTTTTATTAAATGCATTTGATGAAGATTCTCATGGTTGTGGCTGTTTGGTTATGTGTACTTATGCTTAGATTGATTATATTTGATGTTGTGTAAGTTGGTGCAAGTATGGGTGGCAAAAAGGCTTGGTAGATAGCCTTGTTTTTGTCCACACAGAAAGACACACAGGCGTGTGTCTAGACCATGTGTGACACACGGCTTGCCCTATGGGCGTGTGGTAAGGTCGTGTGTCCCCTGTACCTAAAATTTGGCAAAACAGAATGCCTAGTAGTAACCACACAGGCAAAGACACGGCCATGTCTCCCAACCATGTGGAAGACACGACCAGGTACACAGGTGTATACCATGGCCGTGTGCCCTTAAAGGGTTGCTGACGTTAGAAACAGAATGTCGAGATTTTTACACACGAGCTGAGACACGGGTGTGTCATGGCCGTGTGGGAAACACGGGTCATGGACACGGATGTGTGCCAAGCTGTATGAAAACCCCTGTAGGTTCGAATCAAAAAAATAAATTCACACGGGCTAGGGACACGGGCGTGTCTCGATATGTTCAGGCCATGTAAGCCACACGGGCCTTTAACATGGCCATGTTAAGAAGACACACTGGCGTGTTGCCCTTCCACACGGGCGTGTGCCCCTATCAGCTTGAAATTTTACAAAGTTTTTTAGGGTGCATAGATTAGTACCAAATCAATTCCAAAGTGTGTCCGGGGCCTCGTTGGCCTATAGTAGGGACATTAAGGTATTGTTAAAATTTTTAAATTGGAGCGAAATTTCATAACTAGGAAATGTATGTTTGTATGTGTTTAAGTCCAGTAACACCTCGTATCCTGTTCCGGCGTCAAACTCAGGTAAGAGGTGTTACAGAGGATGCCTTTGCACCAGACGTCATTACTGGTACATTTTCTTTACTTGATACTAATATTACTGCTTTGATTGATCCCATTCATCACATTTATACATATGCACAAATTTAGTGTTTGTTAAAATTTTACCTATTGAATTCACTAAATTTGTGGTTAAAGTTTCAAACCCCTTGGGCCAATATGTTATGGTGGATAAAATTTGTAAAAATTTCCCATTGATGGTAAAGAGTTATTTCTTCTCGGCTTTGATGAATTTGATGTAATTTTGGGAATGCATTGGTTAACCTAGCATGATGCAGTGGTAAATTGTAAACAAAAATATGTTGTGTTGAAATGTCAGAATGGTGAGTTACTCCATGTTGAATCTGATAAACTGGATAAGTTATCTAATGTGATTTCAGCAGTATCAGTACAGAAATATATCAGAAAGGGATATGATGCTTATCTTGCATATATGTTAGATACTAAAGTATTTGAGTCAAAAATTTAGTCAGTGTCAGTTGTTTGTGAATTTCCTGATGTATTTTTGGAAGAATTACCTGGTTTACCACCGGTTTAGGAAATAGAGTTCTCTATAGATCTTGTTCCGAGGACAACACCGATATCCATAGCACCCTACAGAATGGCTCCTACCAAATTGAAAGAATTGAAAGCACAGTTACAAGAATTGACTAACAGAAGATTTGCTCGACCTAGTTTTTCACCTTGGGGTGCACCGCATCTGTTTGTAAAGTAGAAAGATGAAGCATTGAGATTTTGTATAGACTACAGACAATTAAACAAAGTCATATTAAAGAACAAGTATCCACTGCCTCAAATTGATGATCTATTTGATCAGTTGAAAGGTGCCACTATATTTTCAAAGATTGATCTCTGTTCTGGCTATTATCAGCTACAGGTAAAGGAGTCAGATGTTCCAAAGACAGCTTTCAGAACCAGGTACAAGCACTATGAATTTCTTGTAATGCCATTTGGATTGATGAATGCACCTGCAGTATTCATGGATTTGATGAACAGAATTTTCAGATCGTATCTAGACAGGTTTGTGGTGGCATTTATTGATGATATTTTGGTATATTCCAGAGATGAAAATGAGCATGCCGATTATTTCAGAATTTTGTTGTAAACTCTGCGCGAGAAAAAATTATATTCCAAATTCAGTAAATGTAAATTTTGGTTATGCGAAGTTGGTTTTCTGGGACATATAGTATCTGTAGAAGGTATCCAGGTGGATCCGAATAAAATTTTAGCTATTTTTAATTGGAAACCATCGAAGAATGTGTCCGAAGTTAAAAAAATTTTGGGACTAGCAAGGTATTATTGAAGGTTTGTTAAAAGGTTCACAATGATATCTTCTCCAATGACTCGATTGTTGCAGAAAAATGTAAAATTTGAGTGGTCTGATAAATGCCAGCAGAGTTTTGACAGATTAAAAGCCTTGTTAACCGAAGCACCTGTGCTAGTTCAGCCTGAATCGAGTAAAGAATTTGTAATTTACAGTGATATGTCGTTAAATGGTTTAGGATGTGTATTGATGCAAGAAGATAAAGTAACATGAAAAGAATTACCCAATACATGATTTAGAACTGGCAGCCATTGTGTTTGCACTGAAAATCTAGTGACACTATCTATTTGGTGAAAAATGTCACATATTCACTGATCACAAAAGTTTAAAGTATTTGATGTCACAAAAAGATTTGAATTTGAGACAGCGCAGGTGGCTTGAATTGTTGAAAGATTATGATCTGATTATTGACTACCATTCGGGAAAAGCTAACGTGGTTGCTGATGCCCTAAGCAGAAAGTCTTTATTTGGCTTGTAAGCGATGAATACCCAGTTATCATTATATGATGATGGTTTAGTTATAGTTGAGTTAAAAGTTAAACCGACATTTCTGCATCAGATCTGTGAAGCTCAGAAAGATGATAGTGAGTTACAAGCAAAACAGATATAGTGTGAATCGACTTTTGATTCAGAATTTCAAATTGGGTCTGATGATTATTTGTTATTCAGAGACAGAATATGTGTACTGAGAAATTCAGAACTAGTACAGAAGATTCTACATGAAGCTCATAATGGTACCATGTCTTTCATCCTTGTAGTAACAAAATGTATAATGATTTGAAAAAGATGTACTGGTGGCGTTGTATCTAAATGTTTGATATGTCAGTAAATAAAAGCTAAACATCAAGTTCCATTAGGATTATTACAGCCAGTTACGATTCCAGAATGGAAATGAGAAAGAATTATCATGGATTTTGTATCAGGATTACCCCTATTCCAAAGAAGAAAAATGTCATATGGGTAATCGTCGATCGGTTAACAAAATCTGCACACTTTATTTCAATACGTATGGACCTTTCCTTGGATAGATTGGCTAAATTATATATTTCTGAGGTTGTCAAATTGCATGCAGTACCTGTCTCCATTATTTCAAACAGAGATCCTCGATTTACGTCCCGATTCTGGAACAAATTGCAAAAAGCTCTGGGTACACAGTTACATTTCAGTACCACATTCCATCCTTAGAAAGATGGACAATCCGAACTTGTTATACAGATTTTGGAATATATGCTTCGGTGTTGTATTCTAGAATTTGAAGGTAACTAGGAGAAATATATGCCTTTAGTTGAATTTTCTTACAATAACAGTCACCAGTCCAGTACTAAAATGCCACCATATGAGGCTCTGTATGGTCGTAAATGTAGAACTCCATTATATTGGACAGAGCTCAGTGAGAAAAAGATACATGGAGTTGACTTAGTCCAGTTGACTTAGTCCGTGAAACTGAAGAAAAGTTGAAAGTAATTCGAGATAGTTTAAAAGCAGCCTCTGATCGTCAAAAGTCTTATGCTGATCTTAAACAAAAAGAGATAGAATTTTAGATCGGTGACAAGGTATTCTTGAAAGTATCACCTTGGAAGAAAGTTCTCCGATTTGGCCGAAAAGGAAAATTGAGTCCACGATTCATTGGGCCATATAAGATTACTGAAAGAATCGGACCTGTTGCATATCAGTCAGCATTACTACTAGAACTTAATCGAAATCATAATGTTTTTCATGTGTCTATGTTGTGAAAGTATCGGTCGGATTCTTCACATGTTATTTCTCCTACAGAAATAGAGATTCAGCCTGATATGACTTACAGTGAGGAACCGATCAAAATCTTGGCACGTGAAACAAAAGAGTTAAGAAATAAAAAGGTAGCATTGGTAAAAGTTCTCTGGCAATGACCTGGTATTGAAGAAACTACCTGGGAACTAGAGGATACCGTAAAGAAGTAATACTCAAATCTCTTTATTGGTAAGATTTTCGAGGACAAAAATTCTTAAGGGGGAGAGTTGTAACAAACCAATTTCAATGAAATCGGAACAGTGGTTGCGGGACTACAAATCTGAGTTAGAAAGAAAATTTATTTTAATATTATTGCATGGTTCATATTATGATAGGAATGTTATATGAAAATTCTGATAAGAAAATTTTATTGATTATGTGTTTTATTATGAAAGGACCAAATTGCATAAAATGCAAAAGTTGAATGCTAATAGCTAGAAGGATCAAATAGCTATGGAATTCAAAATAAGAGGTCCTTATATGGTAATTAGACCATTAAATAAAGTTTAGTAGATATTTTTGATGATTCATCCATAGAAAAATAAAAAAAGAATAAAGACTAAATTGGAAATGAAAATAATTAAAAGATAATAAATTAAATAAATGTTTAATATTATCATTTTATATCATCTTCATCCCCAAATACAAGAAAACCCTAGGAAACAGAAAGCAAATTTTCTTGGCTTGATTAGGTATGTTTTCTTATCCCGTTTTTAGTATTTTTTATATTTTTGAGATCGAAATAGTTTAACCTATTTATTTTGGGGATTAAATTGAAAAGATATCAAAGTATAGAAATTTTTCCATGGATGAATATGCTGAAAATTTGAAATTTATGGTAGAAAATGAAAGGTTGTTGATAGATAAACAACTTTTACAAAGAGAATTTTCATGAAATTGTGATTTAGGGACTAAATTGAAAAAAATTATAAAACCCATGGAAAAATTCTGATTTTTAAGAAATTTATGGGTTGTTATTAAGACATGTAAAAATTGGTTAGGCTTGGAATAAGAATTAAATTTCATGAATTTCATTTTTTTGAGCCTAAGGACGAAATTGTCATTTATGAAAAGTATAGAGGCAAAATGGAAATTTTGCTTAGGATGTAAATTGAATCCAATTGAATATGAAATGTGATAAATTGATGATTAAATTCATTTATATAGATCCAGACAACTCAAATTCGAAGCTAGATTGAGGAAAAGAAAAAGTTTCGGATTAGTTGATTTTTTTTATACACAAACAAGTGTCGAGGTAAGGTCGTGTGACCAAATTGTGTTTATTTTCATGCTTAAAATGAATGTGGTATGTGATTTTATGAATTATATAAATGTTAAAAATAAATGAAATAATCACATATTCAATCAAGTCCGGAAAATGTTAAGTTTCGTTTGAATAATGAAATTCGATGGATATATGTGATTTCCCACATTACATGTGGTCCTGCATATGTTGCGGACAGAATATAGCTCAAGCGAGCATCCTGTTAAAAGCCCTCTCTAGCATCTTGTTATATAGTTCCTGCGAGCATCATGATTGGTAGTGATTTAGCATGTGTTGCACACTACCGCAACTCTTTGTGAGCGTCCTGTTATATGATTCGATCAGTTGTGATCCAGCATATAATGCGGACACAAACACAGCTCTTCGTGAGTATCCTGATATAAGCTCTTATGGGATTCCTGATATGGATCACTTGAACTCTCTATTACCTTATCCGGTACTCCCTAATAATAACTTTTCAGAGTTACCTGATAAGCTCCATGAGCTCCCTGATTAAAACTCTTATGAGTTTCCTGTTTAGCTTGAATAAGTGTCCCGGTACATTACTCATTTGAGCATCCTAATATGTGGCTTGAGAGTGTGCTCTTTGATTAAGTGCCCTAATGGGTACCCTTGATTATGAACTAATGGTTTACAGTTTTGTACACCTTGTGTGTACTACCTGAGTATCCATCGATATTTCAATAATTCAACAGACAAAACTTCTGACATGAAAAATTATGAGATTAAAATAGTTATGTCCCGAATACTTCTGAAATACCTGAAAGAGTGTAGTATGATGAGCTCATCCATGCTTACTTGATGTATATGTGAATTATGTAACTAACTTGCTTATTTGAGTGTATGTGAATAGGCAAATTTGCTAATTTGTTGGAAAGCATGTTATTATTATGCTTACTTAAATGAATATGATTGGTAAGTTTATTTTTTGTTATACGAACTTACTAAGTATTAAATGCTTACTAGGTTTTCTTTTCGCTATTTTATAGTGCTCAGAAGCTCGCAAAGGTTGGAGATCAGTTAGAGCATCATCAAACTATCCACCAGTTCATTTTGGTATAAATTGTAAACTTATTTTGGTATAATGGCATGTATAGGCTAACTTTACCAATGTTGGCATGTAAATGGTTGTTGTAATCTAGCCATTGGAATGGCTAGAATGATACGTTTTGGTATATAATTATAAGGCCATAACATGTTTGATGTGTTTTGAAATGGTTAAGTAATAGATGATATATGAATCAAGTGGTAAATGAATTTGAGTTTGTATATATGATACAAATTTACCTAAGAACATAAATGAAAATTTGGTAAGCTTAATCATTTGAATATACATGTTAATATATCTTATATAATACTAGCATTAGGCTTGATTATAATGGCTAATTTGGGTGAGAAATAAGGCTACAAAATGGCCTTATTTTATCCACACGGGTAGATACACGGGTGTGTGTCTTGATCATGTGTGACACACAACCAAGCACATGGGCATGTGGTTTTGCTGTGTGTCCCCTACATCTTCAAAATTGAGAAACAGAATGCTCAAAATTGGGCACACAGGCAGAGATACGGGTGTGTGTCTCAGTCGTGTGTGACACATGGCCTAGAACACGGGCGTGTCTCTTGGCCGTGTGAAACCTGTACCTAATTTGTGAAAATTAAATTGATCACACGGCCTAGCACATGGGCGGGTGGCAGGCCGTGTGGCATAAGTCAGAGAGTTACACGAGTAAGGACACGGGCTGAGACATGGTTGTGTGCTTCATATCGAATGCCCACACGGCCTGGGACATGGGCATGTCATCTGGCCGTGTGAGCCACACAGCCTACTCACACTGGCGTGTGACCATTATACATAAGAAAAATTTTAAAATTTCACGAAAATTTTTATGAGTCCCCGATTTAGTCCCGACTTGATTCTAATGTTAAAATTGGGCCTCGTGAGTCCATTCAATGGATAATATGATTAGTTTCGAATATCAAAAGTAGATGACATGAATTATATAAAATTACTCTGTAAACTCCAGTAATGCTCCATAACCCTATTTTGGCGACGAATATGGGTTAGGGGTGTTACACCGTTATTCTCGTACCACGAACTGATTTGAGTATCGGCTCTAACAAATTGAATTAAACACAACACCAGAAATATTTTCTTTACTTACTAGGAAAGTAAATCTCTCTTAAATAGGAACTGGTAGAATTGCAATTCTCAAAAAATAGAATTTATTCTTTAAATAATTTTCCACAACTTTCTACCAGAATAACAATATTGAAAGCTTTAGAGAAACTTGTGTTTTTTTTTTCTCTTTTTGTTGTTGTGATTTGAAGTCTATCAGTACTATCTATTTATAGGGAGAGTTGGTAGAATCCTAATTGAAATGGTGGAATACAAATAATATTATTTTGATAGAAAAAGCCTCCAACTCCCTATTATTTAGAGAGAGGGGCAGCAAGCCTAGATAGGAATACTAGGGTTTTCCATCCCATGTATTTATATAAGGGGAGTTGGGCCTCTCCTGTACTAGGTTCAACTATATATGCTTTCTAGACTTTAACCTAGCACTTTATAATTTGTTCCAACCTAGTAAATATTTTTTCTATTTCTTAAATTAAATATTATTTGCTCAATTAATTTAAATAAATTAATGTCTCAATCAAATAATTTTATCAACCCAATTCTAATTCTGTTAAAATAATGACGACTTTACCGTAAAAGAATTTATGAGAAAATATATTTAATTTTTCTACATTTAATTGGATTCACAATAACCAATTAATTTAAATCTATTTTCAAACTTCAATTAATTAATTAATTAATAATTCAAAAAACTATAAATTAATTCTCAAGTCATTTCCATACTGAGAAAACCACATTCATTTCTGAATGTAAACCATTTCTTTAACTTTATCATTTTTATCCATTTCTGTTCATTTGATTCATCCTGTAATTTATTTCTAGTTTCAACAAGCTAGTGGAGGGACCGATTGGTCATATGCAATTGACGCTCAAATGATTTATAATTAAGTTTCAGCTTTTCACCTATTAATTATAAACTCGTTTAGTTAAGAAGTCATTCCACTATAGTATCATTACTGAGCTCTCCCCAACAACATACCATTATGAAAGCAACTTGATATGTGCTCGTCCAATTATCTTGTCATAAGTGTCTTACCCTCATAGGATATCCTTAATCTTTTTGGGATAAAATTCATTCTCCTAATACGATCCTATTTGATGTGATTTCCCGAGACTCAGAAAGTTTAGAATATAGTTTGTAGGAAGGATCGCCTTGAATAGGTTCAAAGGATGGTGGAAACCCTAACTCGAAGCACTTGAATGTTTTATGGAACCGGAGTTATAATCAAATTCGACCCTCATAAATTTGACAAACACTCGAACCTTGGTATAATGAAGACGCCACACTTCGGGGTGGTAAACGAAGTGATATGTCAAGGGTGAACACCACAAACTCGAAGGAAGTTTGATAAGTTCAAAAGTTTGATAAGTTCAAATAAGTTCGGTTAAGAACTCTGGAGAGAAATTAATCTCACAAATATAAAGTTGATTCATAAAAGTCTTCAACCTCAAATCGTCCTTGTTACAAACTATTTATAGAGCCTAAAATGCCTATTCAAATTTGGCATCTAGATATGTTCATACTAACAATTAAATTGTTCACACTTAACATTAAATTTGGTTCATATTTCTTGGTGGATGCATGCATAGCCAAATAGACACTTTCTTCCCCCTTAATGTGTGCACGTATGCTTAACCATGAAGTAATCTTTATGTCTATGAATGAAAAACCTTTTATTCACCTTCAAGCCCCCTTGGTTGAATTGATAATGCATGGCTCATGCACATATTAATTTGACGCATTAAATGAACTTTGAGCAATTAAATGTGCAACATGCATCTTAAAGGTACATCTCCCAATTCAGTTCACGTATGTGCTAATACATTGGCCAAATTAATTGTGATTTTTTCTCTCTTTAATGCCATTCATGAATTCTCCCACGCATGAATAAAATAAACAGCCAAATTCTTTCCACCTTTTCCACCATCTATGCATCTTCATCAAGTGTTAGGAATACTGCCTCCTTAAGCAAAGCTTGTGACATGAATTTAGGCACCATACGAATTGTCACAATGAACCAGCATTTAATAGCTTGAATCTTGAACATTCTAGATGGTTCTTTGATACATGTATTCGACAATGAATGGTTATCCTAAGCCCATACGAATAGACACTTGCACCACATATAAATAATCATCAAATGCTTGCTTCTCTCACAAGCATATTCAACAAAGAGAAATAACTAAAGGATTAGACACTTGACTCACACGCATATATTATATGAACACAAAATACACATGCACATCACCAAGCATATGATAAGAATGACAAACACGTGACAAGTAACCCAATGAACATGTGGACACAACATAAACACTTACACACAACTAAAACATTTCATTTGACACAAAATGAACATTATAAGATAATAAACATACACACACATGTTAAGATAATTTATCAACTTGACAAATCAAACACAAAAACATATAATAATATGCATGATAAAATATGTGGAATAAAATAAAAATGAAACTTATTAAAATAAGAAAAAAGTCATTAACATAGTTGGCTTAATGACCAACCACTCCCATAAGGTGTTTCATTTTGCACTTGGGCCCTTAGTGTTCGGGCCAATCTTAATATCTTCGAGTGGCTTTTTAACATGATGTGACTGGAATCACATCACTATTTTATCTCATGGTAACCATTATATCTTCCTTCATGAAAAGTCAATTACTATCAAATAGTAATAAAGTTATTCATCACAAAGACAAACGACTCATGGTCACATTTAATTTTCATCAACAAGGTAATGACAAAAAGAGGATATCATTTACCCATATCTCGGGCCATGAATTTCACTATTGTGAATGACGCTACACATTGTAGAAGTCGTACACCCAACACACCAGTTTTTAGTTCCTTATCTATTTAAACTGAGGCTTTTACTTACAGCAAAGTTTACGAGTCACGCATACATAGTCTGTCATCTACTCAGGATTTAGGTATGTCACACTATAAATGTCACAAGTAAATAAACCCATAAATGAATTCAAGATCTATTTTCCTTGGGTCCAATTTAATGTATTGTTAGTCCAGTCAGTCATGTCTATGTCACTATCTTCTGAGAGTCACCTGCTCCAATGCCCAAGACAAAACATTTCCCCAATTAAACTTGATAGATGAAATATTAGTCTTTCAATCAGTTTGCTCATTTCTAATTAGACTAAAGACATGTTTAGGTTCATCTACTAATATAAGTTGTCTTTTCACATTATGATCTAACCACGTATACCACTTAATATCAGTTAAACATCAGACAACCAATGAGAAACGTTAGCTTCCATTTTGCTTTGCGTGCAAAACCCATATGAGGACAATTATATAAAGTATATCAATGAATTTCTTTTATTAACCAATCTATTTGAAAAAATTATAAGTTTACAAACGAATATACTACACTCAGGGCATCAAATCCAATAGTCTTATCAATAACATGTAAGAAAAATTGCCATGATTCCATGCTCTCAAACTCCACAATAGGAAAGACTATCAGTAGTATGTTTCGGTTATCATATTGTGCAACCGAAATAAGGAGGACCTACGCATATTTCTCATGTAGCCAAGTCCCATCAACCTGTATAAGCAGCTTGTAGTGGGGAAAAGCCCTAACACATGGATCGAATGTCTAGAACAACCGGTAGAAAATTCTTTTCCCGATTTGTAATTGGTTGTCTGGGCCATAAAAAGGCACCATCTATAACTCAACCATAGTCCTAGCATGTACTCCTGCATAGCAGCTAACCACCCCTAAAGTTCATTCTACGACGCATCTTAATCTTTGTACAACTACTATATCACCATCTATTTAGGCCACCATGCTTTCTTGTATGACACTTTGTATTAAAACTGGGATTGCATGTCGGCAATTAAGACTAATACAAGAATTGTGGGCATGTCTTTCACCAATGGCATGATGCAGTTATATATTGTTTTCGCATCACATTTTTTATGGTCTTGCGTCATCTGTGTAACAGTGCATTTATGAGGCCCAACAAATTTTTGAATCTTTTACAGTTACAACCTTCTATAGACCTCTAACACTCCCCAATATGTAATTTCAATTTAGATACAATGACTTTGTATTCCCCTGAAGCTTTCATGCTATACTGCTTGATGGCAAATACACATTCCTCTTTGTTTGCAAATTGTTGACCTACAAACAACTCTTATTATTTGGAATCTGCTACCAACCCGTGAGAAAGTGTTATATTTGGGTATTCAAGGAACTTAGATGCATGAGTATACGCTCAAAATATGGGCCCCAGGGTTATTTTATATGATAATTCCACGAGTCGGGTTCTCGAGCGAAGGGACATATACATTGTCATCATCATCTACGCCTTCATCATCGATATCATCCAAGACTTGATCGAGACCGAGGTCGGATCCTTCTTCACTATCTGCTTCAGTACCTACCACCAATAGAACCTGCCTGGATTAGGGTTTTTGTACACAACCGGAGCATTGTGTGGATTCCTGACCCATGTCGATATCACTCCATAACCGCACGATTCTACACAGCCAATATTCAGATCAAAGTCAAACCTATGTATAGGCGATTACCTATTGATAGATAATTCTCGAATACTGACTAATAGTAAAATTACTAAATGGATTGACTGAGCTCTCGCAATATCGACTAATGGATTGACCAAGCTCTCATAATACCGACCCGTTCAAGTTTGAGAGCTACCTGAGATCTAAACAACAACGAAATGAGTTGTGAACCCAGTGTATAAAATACGTCCATTCAATTAAAGAAAATTTATAAGATAATTCTCAAATCCCAAGATTCAAATAGATAACAGAAGCTATTCTAGTTTCAGATATAGAACAGATCAAAGACATGCAGTTGTTCCTACCCCCATCTGCTACATACCATCTCCTACCACCCCAACACACTGTTAAAGGCATTTAATACCCATCCATCCCTACACACCATATAGTGTTTGTTCGACACGTTTACTGAGACATAGACTAGCTGCTTGATTGAATTGCGACAAAGCACCAGATTCACCTATATCTATATATATATATATATATCGTGGCTTAGCCACTGATTCAGAGCATATTACTTCCTCCTTTACAAATATCCCAACCCATGCAAATGCAGATTACAGCTATCACAGTATATATACATTTATATAATTCATATCTCCATCTCAAAACATCAGATAGTCATCATACAATCAAATTCAGATCATAAATACCTTATGGAGGTCAGTGCTCGTGTTAGACAACACTCACAGCCTCAGAAATAAGGTTCGTATTCTATTTATATTCCACACAGCTTGGTACACGCCCGTGTGCTTGCCCATGTGGCTCACACGGCCTAACATATGCCCATGTCGTCTTCCCGTGTGGTTTCAAATCGTAAACAGTGAGTCACATGGCCTAGACACACGCCCGTGTCCCTGGCTCGTATGGACTTTATTCTCAACTTAGTGAGTTACACATCCTAGACACATGCTCGTGTTCTTTGCCCGTGTGAACCTTGCACTAACATGGTGACACACGGTTTAAACACACACCCATGTCCCTTGCCCGTGTGGCTCGAATTCGATGAACAGTAAGTTACACGACCAACCACACGGCCATGTGGCGTCGACAGCTTGAAGAGATCTCGAAGGAATAACAATGTAAAGAGTCTCTGAAGCCTAAAACAACCATCTAATCACTCAATCAACCGAATTTAACGACAATGATGCATAATTATATGCAAAAACTTATGTCAAAAACTTCGACATAAAACTTTCAACAGAATCGACACTTACCAAAATATTAATAGTGATTTGTTGAGGTTTGTTACTTTCAACACCTATTCCATTAGCGCAAAACTATCAATGACACGACAACGTCATTTCTTAGAACTTCCAACAGATTAACACAACTGACATCACAGAAGACGTACTTACTCGACCCATACAACAGATCAGAATGAGAAGTCCAACGATCGACAACAGAACACTCAAACGATATATAAAAAAAGCGAAAGGAATAGAAAAAGGAAAGAGAAGGGAAAGGGAAAGAAAAATATAAAGAGGAAAGGAGAAACGTTTCAAAATTTTGTCTTAACCACTAGCAAGTTTTTCGACAAAAAGCAAAATATTTCCTAACGCATATGATGAGACTAGAACACAAAACCAAACAGAATACAAATACTTAACTAGTGAACTAGCAAACTCATTCTTAACATAGGTTTACATGGAATTAAATTTAAGTTAGCAGTCTAAAGGTAGAGATTAGTTAAAATTGAATAACAAAACTTTCAAAATACAACTCGAACTCTTGACCTCAATCACACAAACAGAGCAAAAAACCACAAATACAAAGATTTAATTACAACAAATTCTAACAATCATTCAATCAAATTTTTAGGGCGTTACAAATATATTATATAATTTTTTAATTTTATGCATTTAATCTATATCATAAGAAAGATCAAATGTATTACATCATAAAAAAAATATAAATATTAAAAAATATTAATTTCTTGATTTAGAATTTCTATAAAATATATAATAAAAGATAGGTTAAAATATGTCATAAGTCCTATACTATTTGTAAGTTTGGAATTTAGTCCATGTACTTTTATTTTTTAAATTTTGGCTTGATGCTCATTTTGCCCCTCAAACTATACATGTTTTTCCCACTTTCGTTCCTAAATTTTTTTTTGTCTCACTTTAATACTTAAACTATCCTCCTTTACCCAGCTCATCCCAATTTTTTGTAACAAAGTTAAAAAAATCAATTAACATGTGACACAAATTAGAATATGCCACATGGCACATTTAGCCAATTAGAATGTGCCGCATGGCAATAGATTTATTAAAATTTAAAAATTTAAATTTAAATTCAAAAATATAAAAATATTAAAAATATTTAAAAATACATTGACTTTGACAGACACTGATCACTGTTGATCGACGTTGACCAATGTTGACCATCGTTAATTAATGTTATTATATTGCTAAATTGAAGTTCATTATTTCATTTTTGTACTTACATGGATACGAAATTAGTGTTTTGTCATTTTGAAATTTCACATCAATAAATTTAACAAAAAGACCACAATATTAACAATTGAACTTGAAGTTTGAAATATAAAAAGTAGATGGACTAAATTCTTAAAAATAAAAATATAAGGACTAAAATTTAAATTTAACAAAAATACATGAATTTATGGTATATTTTAACCTAAAATATATATAATTATCAAATATTTAGTAAAAATAATTATATTTTGAAAAGTAAAAATAATAAAGAAAAAATTTAAGGACCAACTACATAAATAATCATTCAACTATAGAAAAAATTTTATTTTAGGTACTCAAAATAAAAGGTTTGCAATTTAAGCACAGATATTATATAGTTCGGTTATTTTGGTCACTCTCGTTAAAGACACAAACGACAAGCTAACGTGTCAATTAAAATTTTGGTATAATAACAAATTTAGCCCTCAAATTTTACATATTATATCAATTTAGTTATAATTTTTTAAAAATAACTCAAAATTTTCAAATGGTTTCAATTTCATCTTAATCCTAAAAAAATAAAAGAAATATATAAAAATACATAATTTTTTTTTAAAAAAAAGATAACACTAAATTTAAATTTTATATTAATATTTATAATTTAATATTAATATATTAATATTAAATAAAAATCTCCTCGTCCCCCTCCCCTTCCATCTCCCTCCACCCTCCCCCAATCCCCGTCCCCGTCACCCCTCCCCACCACCATCTCTCCCCCTTCCTCTTCCCCTTTGTCTTCTGAAGAACTGAAAATGTTTAACATCATCTTTCATCATACGAGAAAACCTTTTCATCTCATTCTAGAATACTTGTAAAATATCTTTTTATATCTAAAACCTAGCTTTAAAATTTATAAGATAAGAAAAAAACCATCAAACCAAGAAAATAAGAGCAGTGAAGAGGAAAATAATTGTGAAGTTAACTTGTGTTTTTAATAAAAAGTGATTAAAATGATGGAATTATGTAATAATACTTAAATTATAATTTTTTTATTTTGAGTGTATAAAATAAATATTTTTATAATGAATTAAATAACCTAAACAAGTTTAAATATGCATACATAAAATTTCTATTTGGAGTGCAATTTTGTTTAAATAGATAATGCTATTATTTTAGATTTCACTTTTGCAAAAGAGGAAAGAAAGGTCCAACTTGATAAAAAATGAAAAAGTACTACACGTATTGAAACGATTCCTCAATTGCCAATCATATATTCGTTTTACCTACTACCTCTTCATGAACCTGTTTTTTCCAAGAATACATGTAAATCAAACCGATCAAAAAGGGAATAACAAGAAAAAAGAATTAATCCCACTAGCCTACCTCGCTTTTTCTTTTTACAAAAGAAAAGATCCAAACCAAAAAAACGAAATACTAAAAAGAGAAGGCTCTAAAATGCATCAACCGAGTCCTAAAGGCTTTACCCAACTATCTTCATACGCACCTTGCAAGTTATCAAGCACCCATCTCAACTTAGTAGCAAACCAGGATATAGTTTCAGCAGACAGATCGATAGACCAGTGATGTTGTGCGTAGGCAATTAGAAGCTAAAGCAAGCATGGTCGATCAAATAGCCTGGACAATGCCTGTCTTAAGCCTCACTCAGCAATCATATACCTTTGACTGCCCAGAAAGTCCAACTTGTGTTGAAACTCCAGGAGCTACACAACCATAACATCTGATTCAACGCAACTTCCTACGAGGAATGCAACAATGTTATTTTACAGATTTCATCAAATTATATGGTCCTACTTATGAATCCTCAAAGTGAAAGTAGTTGGAAACTTTCAGATGATCTGCAAGCTGGCTGACACAAGACTGCACGACATCAGACTTTGGAGAGAGAGAATTAGGAAGTTGTGGTAGGCAAAGAGGCAGATATTGATCGCTCCCTTCTGGAGGCCAGATGGCAGAGAGCACGGCCCGACAGAATATGAATCTGGAGAAAAGTCGCAAGATACATTCATTTTATTTGTTCTTATCCAAATTGTAAAGACCAAGTTCAAAATGATGACACCAATATATTCATTCTAACACCTATGCCTAGCAGCGTCTCCCCATCACCTTCATTTGAGAACGATGAGTAACAATGACCCAAACCAGGGCCAACAAGTGCAATAGGTTGTAATAACAAAAGGCGAAAAGCCTTTACTCTGTCCTATGATATCACGCAGTACAGTTTTGTCTCGGCATGCTTCCATTAAACCAAGAAAAAATTATTTAATTATATTTACACAAAAATAAGCTATTGAGAATAAAGATTAAAGATAAAATACCTAACAATAAACCGCCTTAAAAATGGATCAGATAAAACCTGCGCCCAAACCAGATCCAGGCTAGGTGATTTGCAAAGGATTACTTCCCACTTGGAGAAAGCGGTAGATAGTATGCTTTCAGCACTATTTAGGACCTCCTAAAAGCAGAAAAGTCAAAGCAAGCGAAAGTAAGACCCACAGGAGCAGAGAGCATGTAGTGTTAACAAACTCATAAAACTTTGGCAGTTTACCATATCACTATCAGACAAGGAGAACCCAACCATTTGGCAAAATGCTAGCAGAGGAGCAGTCAAGAAAAGGGTAAACTGACTTCCATTCTGAGTAATATCAGCACTAGATGGGCCCTTAAAAGTTGGTCTCAATGGTGAAAGCAAAAGAGCAGCTTTCTCTCCCCTTTCTGCACCATGTAAAACCTGCAATTCGGAGTAATTTATAGTGTAACCAACCACTTAGACAAGAATTCAGATGAAAGCAAGACGAGATACTGCAAAGTCTCCTATCACAAACACAGTTAACAACACGTTTAAAGAAGTTATTAGCAATTTAGCAGACCCCACAACTCTTCCAAAAATAGTAAAAGAACCTAACACCAGCAGTACACAAAATTGTTCGAAGAAGTTAACTTCTCAGACAAGACTCTCATAATTACTTTTCATCTCAGTTTAATATTGAAAGAACATTTTAGATGGGAGGTTCACCTCTGGGGAAAGATACATGAAACCTTGGAAGAGGAAAACAAAGCCTAGACATTTCATGCAAAGGTTATGTTTATCCCTTCTCTTTAGTTATGTCCATTAATTTCATCTCGAAAAGGCATTGTAATAGAAAGTACTTTACTTGCACATTGCAGCAAGAACAATCTAAGTCATGACCACAGACCACTCCATAAGACTTTCAAACCTTCAAATTTTTATTTTTTTTCCTCTTTTCATCTTAACCAGAGTAAATTTCATTTTCCCTTTTTTAAGTTGATTATCCATCGCCAAAAAGCATTGTGATAAATTTAACTTGATCTGCAAATTACAACAAGAGCAATCTACTTCATTACTATCACAAACCAGTCTGGAGGTTTTGGATATCTTCTCAAAATATTCACTTTTCTGTTTTCATCTTCTCATCCAACTCTTTATTGTGAATGCCATCATAATTACATAGAAGATACAAGAAAAATAACAGGAATATAAGTTATTTTAACTTATAAACTTCCTAAATTAAAAAAAAAAAAAAAGAAATTTCTTTCAAATACACCACGGCAGGATACTATAACATGTCATCTTTTGAATACTGCAGAAAAATCAGGCACAAACTACAATTATAAACAGCAAACTAGATCTATCCTGACAAGCATACACAAGTTATGACAAACCTGCCTTGAATGCATGGCTGATGTCACTATCAATGATCAAGAAAAGAGGTCTTCGGGTGAAAGGAATTATATCACCAGGATAGAGGTTACTTGAACCTGCAAATCCCAGAGAATCATACCTAAGATAAATTGGAACAAACTAAATAAAATTCATGTCGCACAAATTTAGGAGTCTTGGTCCACGAACACTCAGAATAAAAGCTAAAGGTAGCATATGGTATTAGATATGGCTACAGCTACCTACCACCATTTCCTTTAGGACCTAACCACAAGTAATCATTATAGTAGTCACTAGGCCCTTTCACACCATTGATGTGGGATTCAGTTGCAGAGCAATTCTGTTCAAGAGAACTGTGAGAAGTGAGCATGCTTTTTCTTGTTCGCCTAGATCCTCCTGAAGTTTCTACATGAGAAGTATTAATTTGACCAGGCGTCCCTGCATATTTATCTCTGTGTCAACAATTGATAAGGAAGAAACACATTCAAATTATTCAGAAATATATATATATATATATTTTTTTTTTCCCTCAGATAGCAATGGCATGGAAGCAAAATTTACCTGATGCTGATAAATAAACAAGCATAATACTCTCTGGAGGGAGCTCCTCACAAATTGTTGCCATAACCTGCCCATCATTATTCATTAAACATCATCTCTGATGACTCTATCCATACAAAAGTTAATGAAAAGTAAATAGAAAGCACAGGAGAGCAGATATAATATTTTTTAGCAGGGTAGTAGCCAACTAATACTGACCAGATTAATTTAAATATGTATGAAGCTTTTATAGAATTACATATTATTAGTTATTGGTTTATTAGATAATATGCGGAATGCCCTACAATATAACAGTGTCTTTATCCAGCATTTTAGAATGGTTACTTAAAAAGAACTGGTCACTTAAAAACAAACTCACTCAGAAAGGAATTGAACTTTTTAGATAAGCCATGAGAACCGAGGCGCATAGGAGTAAATTAACATTAGGTACCAATTTGTTAAGGAAAACACATGCTTTCTTTTTTTCTTTTCGTTTTTGCTTATAAACAATATTATATCCATGATAAGAGTATGTTGTTGCTAGACTAAACATGTAATCAAACAAGCCATAAGAAGAGTATGCCATTGATAGACAAAAGAACGCAGTGTCTCTCATCACATATAGAACACACAGTTAACAAGTTTAATGAATCCATTTGCAGCATATCAGACTTCACACCTCTTCCAAAAATAGTTAAAGAACCTAACACCTAGCTGTGAACAACAACCATGTTCCGAGGGGTTCAATTCTCAGAGGAGACAATCAAAATTTTTTATTTTCTTTTTCAACTCAGTTTGATTACTGAAAGAGTATATTAGATGTCGGTTCACCTTCCTTGGGAAGATACAAGAAACCTTGGAACAGAGTTGTGTAAGAAAATGTCTAAAAGCCACCTAAAACAATCTTAAAAGAAGCGCACTAGCCTAATTATCTCCTGCTAACAGAAAAAATTTTACAGTAACAAGTTCAGTTAACAGGATTTATAACTCACTGCTATCAAATGTGTCAGAGATGGTCGATACAGGATAGCCTTCCTAGGATTTGGAGGTAGAGCGGGGTCAGTCAAGTCTGCAGCCAAATTCATATCAATTAGTCCAGAAGCTCCAGAATAATCAACTGCAACACCATTCTCCTTTGGTTCAGCAGGATGCTTCTGGTAAAATGATCCACTAGGCTCCCATTCTAAACACTGCAGCATTCTGTATACATCCAGAGTAAGTTCTGCGAACTTTACCTGAAAATGACAAGAATAAAAGATTTAGAAAATCTCAATTTGAAGGTTTCAGTACGACTTTAAAATCAAAATGATCTGACCAAAAATAAGTCTTTCACCTCATTCCGGTGATAACTCATCAGGATAGCATCCCGAAACTTTAGAACCTTCTTTGCATGGAATCGAGCTACATATGGAACAGAATTTGGATGACAGTTGAGCATAGCACAGTACCGAAATGGCCTCGAACTTGGAATGGTAAAAGTAGTATCAATGTTTATAAAGCGGAGAATTTCTTGCTCTACTAGCTTCCACTCTTTAAAGTTTGTTTCCTGGAAAATAATAAATAAGTAATCGTATGCACTGATCAGTATCTACCACATGCTGTATGAAGTTAATAAGCTTCCCTCTAAAACTATAACTTCCTTATAAATTACTCAAGCATCCTCTAATATACTGCACAGCACTCAATAATGTGTTCGCATTCACCAATTTAAACAAATATACTGAAAATCTTCCATTTCAAATACTATGGTTACCTACTCAGTGGGAAAGAATAACTTTTTTTTTCTTGGAACAGTGAAAGTGCAAAGAAAGAATCTAAGTCAGCCTAAGAAATACAAAAATCTTTCAATTCTTGCACAAATTTTTTTTTCTAAAAAAAAAGTAACAGAATAAACTTAGACATAAGCATAAATAACATCGGAATTAGCTCAGTCATCACTACCAAATAAATTAAAAGGTGATTAAAATAGGAGATAATTCACTTTAAGGAAATCAAAGACAAAGGGCCCAACTGTATTTCCTTTTTACTTTTATTGCATAACAGTGAAGAAGATATTACAAAAATAAGGAAAAAAATATGGGGCAGAGGAAATAAAGCTGAGTAATGCATTAATTTTCCCAAATTTAGATTATTTATGAAAATTTAGATTATACTTCTTAACGAAAGTTTCCTGAACCCGATTCTTACTATTCATTTGGGAAAAAGGAAAACTATTTTGAAATTAATTTATTGGTAATTAAATGGTAATCGATAATACTCAATGAACTCTCTTTCATGTTCTTAAAATTATTTTTTTTAAAAACAATTTATGTCTTCTTAGGTAAACCTAAATTCTATTCTTACTATTTATTCATAATTTCCGTTAGCAGCCAAAAAGCGCAGAAGAAAACTGAAAAAAGCACCATAGCCAACAATAGCAAATAAAAATTCAGCTTGAAATTCTAGAAATAAAAAAAAAATCGTTTTTACCCGGAAATTAGCCTTGCAATCATCAATAAGAGCTCTAAGCTTTTCGACCACAACTTTCACCATCTCGGTCCGGTTCAAAATCAACGAAACCAGCAAAAACCGGCCATAAAATCTCAACTCCTTAAACCGAACTCGAAGATCCTTCACTCCACACCCTTCGAAATACCTTCTCTTCAAAATCGCTTCATAGAAAATGTAGGCTTCGACCAGAAACCTAGCCTCGCTCGTCCTCATGTACTGGCCGAAATACAGCTGGCCGATCCGACCGGCGATTTCGCCAATCTCCCACCGGTTCAAACCGGCTTTGACAAGCTCGGCTCGGTGTTCTTGCTGGTACTTCCATAACCGCATATAGGCTTTGAAGACTTTCTGGAAATAGTGTTGGCCTTGTGCTCGTCCGTACGACGGTAAGTCCCGGACTCGTGCGAATTTACGGTCCGCGCTCTCGACGAGAGCTCGGAAGGTTTTGGGAACGACGTCTTCCTCCGCCATGTACGGAACAAAAATCTAACACTGATTTCAATAAATAAATAAAAAAACAGTCAAGAGACTCAGCGGCTCGTTAGGCGGATCTGAAGACAGTTACGGTGGACATCGGGAAATGTTTGAGAGAAGTCTAGAGAGAGAAAGAGAGATACTGTGAAGACTTTGCTGAGCTGAGCTGTAGTTTTTATGGATGTCAGCGTAATATTCCCTTTCTCATTTTTTTTTTTTCTTTTCTTTTTCCTATACTGATTTTTTGGATTTGTAAGGTTTTATAAATTCAGTAATTTACAGTGAGAGCGTTGGTAATTAACTCACTGAATGTGTCATCATTACTTTCCTGTGGCGACGAAGAAGGGCAGTATGAGTAAAATAGTCTAAAACAATACACCGTCCGATTATAATTGGGAAAAGAAATGAGAAATCAACGGCTCCTTTTAATTATGCCACCAATATTCTTTAATATTATTAACTGGTACACCTACCATTTGTATAAAAACAATAATATTTAAGTCATATTTTTTAAAATAATAAAGTAATAAAAATTAAAATAATTTTATTAATTAGAATTTGATTTGTATTGTAAAATAAATTATTTATATAATATAATTCCTCTTTGTTTTGAAAGTTTGGTGTTGTAATATTTTTTTTTAATTGATTTGGATTGTTTAATTAGAATAATTGAATTAAGAATCGGTTGAATTATTGTTTTAAAAAAAATAAAATTGATTAACTTATAAATCGATAAAAACCAATTAAATAGATAGATGATTGATTATATTATCAATATTTAATTTTTAATGATTTTATTAATTAAATCGTATAAACTAATCGCAACAAAAATTGGATGCATTAAAAAACATTATAAATGAGAAATCCAAATAAATTATGTTTGACTTCCCAATGATTGGAAAATTTATATAAAAAGTGGAAATGAGTTAATAATCTGCTTAATTATGATACAGTACTAAATAAATTAATAGTTCTTTTTTTCTTTTTCTTTTTGTTAAATCCGCATCATGGGAATTGTTCTTTCGTTGGTTTTCTTACCAGTTTGGTTATAAGATACAGCGTACTATTACATTAAAAATATGATTCCAACATTATACGAAAATTTTTATGTACATATACATGAATATACGAATTTTGAGCACATGAATGCCTGTCTGGCAATTCTAGATGGAAACAAGGACAGCATATTTTGGCAGAAAAAAACAGTTAATTTCTTTTACATATTAAAATTCTGAGCATATAGTACTCTCTTTATACATGTGCAATTTTATATCAAAATTTAAACCCACAAGTTTCAAACTAGAATTCTTAACTCCAAACATCAATTAAATAAGCCCTGTTTTCATGTGAGTGAAAAATATAAAGTTTGACAGTTTTGGATTTTCTGTTTTCGAGGTCTCTAATCTTCTGTTAATGATAAATATTCCATATAATTTTGTATAATTTTTATTTTTTTATACTAATAAATTAAAAAATATATCTGAATTCACGTCTTTTATTATTGCAGCAACAATGGATCGATTGGTTGGCGTAAGCCATAGTGGTAACTTAGGAAGCTGTTATTAACAACTTAGGAAGCACATTAGAAAACTTAGGAAGCACAACTCGGTTTGGTCATTATCGAGCCGAGCTTGAGCTCAAGTAGCTTAAGTTATCGATCAAGCCAAATTCGAACTTAGTAATACTTGACTCAAAAAACTCGAGACTCTTATCAAGTTTTTCATATTTTTATATTATTAAATTACATCATTGCCCTTGATATATATTATTAACTCTAAGGCTAATTATTGAACCGAGTTTGAGTACAAAAATTGATAAACGAATTTAATTGAGCTCAACTTAAGTAGCTCGATTATATCTCGAACCGAGCTCAAACTTAAAAACAAATGTTTTATCGAGTTCGAACTTGACATTATTCGAGCTCGGCTCGACTTGATTATATCCCTATGAAAAAAAAATTCTTTTTACTTTTTTCACAAAACATGAAAAACAAAACAACTGGAAAAGAAAAACACCAGAAATGATCTTATTGTGGTCCAAAAATATATCTATTATATTGTGGTTAATTTTGTGCAGGTTATTTGCAGGGAATAGAGAGACAAAGAGCTGTTGTTTTCCCAATTCTAAATATTCCCTTGATCAAACAAAGAAAAAACAAAACCAAAATACCTTAAAACAAATTTTATGACAGTGGACTGATGCTTGTGGCTATGCAATTTTTGGTTTTCAATAATTAAAAAAGAGAGAGAATATTTTATGAGTTAGGACAAATTCTGCATTTTTCTTAGAATGTCAAAAATGTATCACAATCATGGATTAATCATTCATGCTGTTCAACTGCAAATGCATCATCATTTATAGCTCCTTGAATTCATGATTAACACCTTTTGATTAATTTAATAATTTTATTGTCTCAAGTTGTTTTTGTAATTTCCATGTAAATAAATCATTGCATCTACTAAAATATTTTAGTTTTCTTCAAAATGAATGATTGCAAAACATGGAAATTTTAATTTGAAACAAATGTTTTGTTTTGCAATTTCCATTAGAAATTAATTATTTTACTTTTTTTTAAGCCACGTGTTGGGTTGTTTTTCCGGGTAATTAATTTTATTTTTAAGTTAGGTGTGATGATAGTAATAATTTCAAAACGAGGAGAGGAATACCAATTTGCAACATAAATTAGCTACCATCACAATGTTTTAACGGTTAGCAATTCTGAAATCAGTGTAAGTTTAAAGGTTTTAAATTTTAAGTTTGATATTTGATGGATGGATGGATTTTTAGTTTAAGTTTTAAAATATATAATTCCTATTTAAACTTATTTTAATCTAGGTATAAATATATGTCAATAATATATTTGTAATAATTTATTATAGTCGTAATATTAATTACAATTGTAATTTTATTTTTGTGTATTGTACTTAACTTATTCCTTTCTACATTATAATAATTAATCATGATCGTAATTATATCGATGCATTTATTGTAATTACAATTTCATTTGGATAGCATTGTACTAATTCTTCATATACCATCTCCCTACATAAAGCTCTAATTAATTTTATTTCATAAACAAATTTTTATTCTTTATTTTTTAATGGGATTATGATCATGTGCTATAATCACTATCGTAATATTTTTATTCAAAATTTCATCTCCTAAATTATCGTATACCCACAATATAAAAAAAAATTGTATAACAAATATATTTATAAAAAAAACTTATACTAAACATTAAAATTTTGATAGAATTGGTAAAATTAATGCTATAAACATTGTGGGTATGATGTTTAAGTTCAAATCCCACCATATTTTTTAAAAATTTTTTTATAGAAATACACAAAAACATTATAAAAGTTCATGCTTTTGACATTTGACCACCTGTTAGTGCTTAAGACGTGATTCCCAAAGACATAAATGGTTGGTCATTAAATGTGGTACTCCATTTTCATGGGCGAAGATTGAACCGTTAACCTCATGGGAAAGGTAGGGATGATGTGAGCAACCAACACACAGCATCTCATTATTAATAATTATTTCAATTATATTTATAATTCTTTAAAAGCATGAGTTTGTAAAAACTTTTACACGACAAGAATATTTTTTTTATTTTTCATCATATTACTATATTCACATTTAAAAATAATTATATATTTAGTTTAGAATTTTTAGTTAAAAAAATTAATTAAAATAGAAGTTGTAATAATTATACATTTAAAAATAACTAGCTTTTAATATCACATGCGTTGTATGTGATTTGACGTATTTAATATTTAATTAATTTTTTAAATATTATATTTTTAATTGTAGTAATTAACATAAAATAATATTTTTTATTTGAATTATTGAATATAATTAAAATATATTAACTTATCAATTTAAATATTATAATATAAAATTTTCAAATAATAATTAAAGCATTTTTAATATATTCAACATACAATATAGTTTTATAGTTTTACTTTATGTAATTGAGGCAAAGTAACATTATTCAAAAGCTTTAATATTAATATTAATGAAGTGATAATTAATATGTTTTGAATTTTATTCAAGTAATAACTATATTTTACCTTAGTAAAATTAGCACAATTTTTGTTTAAATTTAAATGTAAATTATAATTACAATTATCACAATTTTTTTCCTGTATTTTATACTTATAGTTCTATTCAAGTAATAATTCTATTTTAAAATTAGTAGAACTCTTTTTAACTAATAATTGTAATTTAAATTCTAATTACTTTTAAATGTATGGTTATAGTAACTTTTATTTTATTTCAACTTTTCAAATTAATAATTCTAAATTAAATATTATAATTATTTTAAAATATAAATTTAGTAATATAATAAAAAATAAAGGGTATTCTCATCAATTTAAAAGTTTTTCCAAACTTGCACTTTTATATATATGATATATTATTATTAAATAAAAGCTGTGATAATTAGACATTTAAGAACAATTAGAATTTAAGTTACAATTTTAAAAAAATTGTGCTAATTTTAAAATAGAATTATTATTTGAATAGAAATCCAAGCATAAAATACAATAAAAAAAGTAGTGATACTTATAATCATAATCTACAATTATTAGTTGAAAAAATTTGATGTAAACAAAAGTTGTACTAATTTTTTTTTTTAAATTGTACGAATTTTATTAATGTAAGATAGAATTATTATTACTTGAATAGTATTCTAAGCATCTTAATTTACACATAATTAATATTAGATTTAATTATATTAATTATTTATTACTTTGAATAATGTTACTTCGCATTAATCACATAAAGTAAAACTATATTGTATGGTAAATATGTTAAAAATACTTTAATTATAATTTGTAAATTTTTTATTAAAATATTTGAATTGATAAATCAACGTATTTTAATTATATTTAATAATTCAAATAAAAAATGTTATTTTATGTCAATTATTGTAATTAAAATAAAATAATTAGAAAATCAATTAATATTAAATGCATAAAAGCATATGCAATACATATGACATTAGAAATAGTTGATTAATAAAACTTTTATTATATATTAATATTTTAATGCTATAATAAATAGGAAAAATTATATGAAAAAAAATTGCTAATCTTTTGCAATGTATACAAAATCATACAAACTTTTAGGTTAAAAGTTTCATTGATTAAGTGACCCATTATTAGAATCATGGAAGTAAGAGCTTGGAAAATTGTGCAATATTATAATTTAATTGAATCCAATGTGATAAAAGTCTTTCTAAAACATGAACCACTCTTGTGTCATTATTGGATGAGCATAGCTGTTTTTCTAAGGGTTGACTTAATAATAAAATGCAAAAGGAGACAAAGACAATGATATGTGTCTCTTAAGCTAGGTCACTACTGCAAAATAAAATTTTCTACTTTCCTTTTCTTGGTCACAATTGATGGGAAATTGGGAATGATGGTTTTCAAACATTCAAAGATTTAACATTTTTTTTCCCAATTTTTGGAAGCTTATTGATGTTAAGATATTGACAATAATCTTGGGTGATTTGATTTATGGTTTTTTTTTTTTTAATTAATGAGAAAGGGCCCTTTTTTGTCACTATTTATTCAACTCCTTTCGAAACTTTGTCTGATTTGATGTATTAATATTTCCTTAAAAAATAATTAGATGTGTATAGTTGCAATAAACTTCCATAATTTATTTTGAAGTTGGTGAAAATTTTGGTTTCTAACTTTTTTTCCCTCGTAAAAAAAAAAAAAAAAAACGCACCCAAATTAATTATTCAACAATTTCAATGGTAAATTAATTAAAGACTTGTCAAAGTTGAAAAAAACAATTATGTAAGTTTGATATAATGTTCAACTGGTAAATATAGATATTAAGGGTGCATTTGTACACAAGTATAATTAGATAAAAAAGTAATAATTACATTTTTTTATAAAAAATTATAATCTTTTAGATATGTTTGACGGGTAAAATGTATTTATATTATAATTATATGTATCATATTTGGTAGTACAAAATTATAATTATAGTTTGTAATTACATAATTATATAATTTAAATTAAAAATATTAATTTACATAATTTTAAAAATATAAATTATTATAAAAAAATTATCAGTACAATTAATTTTTTTCTAAACAAGTAACAAATATTAAAATCAAATCATTATATGCAATATATTAATTCAATAAAGTAGTCAATAATACGATTACTAATAAAAATAATTAAAAATTAGAATTTTTATTAAAATATATTATTTCATGAAAAAAATGAAAAATAAAAAATAAAATAAAAAAATATTTATAATATATAATTATTATAAGAGGAGTTTTATAAAGTCTACAATAAATTTTAAAAAAAATATAATATAATCATAACTTATAAAATATACATATTTATTTTTAGAACATACAGTTACGAGTCTTGATACTCATTATATAAGTCGGCCAAGCATATATTTTTTTTCGATTAGAATCCACTAAACATATTAAGGCACTAAAATTCCTTGTAACGTTAATTTGGATAGTTTGCATGTGTTTAGTTTCTATTACTATCAAACGCGAAGTTAGGAATTTTTTAGCCTGAAATTGAATTATAACTTTTAACGATAATAAAAATGTAATTTTATAATTTTAATAATTTATATTTTAATAATTTTTAAAATATTAAATTAAATTTTTATCATTTTTAAGAGGGTTAACATGTAATTTTATCTTTATTAATTTAAAATTTTAAAAATTTAAAAATACCTAAATAGAAAATTTCCCATTTTAGGAGGACTTAGCATCTACTAACCAACACTTTTTTCATGAAATTATAAGTAAAATAAAAATAACAAATTTTCAAAAAGAAATAACAATAGTATTATGACTTATTAATCAAACAATAAAAGATAAAAATAAAAAATATTTATTTAGAAAAATAAAATAAAACAAAAATTAATTAATTAATTTTAAAATTATTTAATAAAATAGATCAAATTCACAAAGGAAGGAAAATGCCATTGGCCAATTTTTTTCCAGCAATGTGGTATGGATGGTGTTTCCCACGCAAATTATTCGAGGAGAGAGAAAACACTTTATTAAATGGGTTTTAAACCATTTCAAGAAAAATAGCATGGGATGAATTAAAATGATTGTATCGTGAATCAATTAAGGTTACGGTTGAAAATAAGGGATTACAACAGTTGAATCGATAGATAAGTTAGACTTTTTTTTAATATCTTTTAATAATTTATTTAATTAAATTAGATGTACCGATTGAATAAAAAATTAATGGACTAATCAATTTGACCACTACTTTAATTGTGAAAACTTTGTTGAAAATTGTGTATAGAAATGACTTAATAATTAATTTAATATTTTCGAATTATTATTTAATTAAATAATTAAAGTTCAAAAATAAAATTAAATTAATTAGTAATTGTGAATCCGTTGAATATGAAAATTAAATATATTTCCTCATAAATTCTTTTATTGTAAAGTTGCTATGACTATAAAAAAAATAAGAATTGAGTTGAGAAATTTATTTAATTGAAAAAAATAATTTATCTAATTAAATTAATTAATCAAATAATATTTATTTTGGGAAATAGAAAACATGTATTGGGTTGGATTAAATTATAAAGTGTTGAAGTTAAAAGTCTAATAAACACATATAGTTAAACTCAATACAAGTGAGGCCCAATTCGCCTTATATTACATTTGAGGGGCAACAACCCTAATGTATTTAACTAGGGTGTGTAGCCCCCTCTTCTAGTTAGACTAGAAGATTATTTTTCTATTAAATAAATCTTATTTGTGTTTTACTAATTCAACTAAGATTCTCCTATCTCTCCTATAAATAGGTAGTACTGGTAGAGCTATAAATATAACAAAACAAAGTTACGCTTTACTTTGAGATATTTTTATTCTACTAGAAAGTAGAGAGAATTTATTTTCTAAATATAAATTATATTTCTTGGGAATCACAATTCTATCGATTTCTATTGAGAGAAAACTGCTTCCCTTCTGAAAGTAATAAATTGTTTTTGGTTTTATGTTTGGTTTGTGATTGTTCAAGCTCACACACAAAGCAATTCGTGGTACGAGAATAGCAGAGAAGGTTGTTTAGTTGAAAGCCGGGAACCTGTAAGATCCACCTTGCACAAGGCACAAGTATTTCTTGGGAAAAAGTTTCTTGTTATAAATATTACAAACCAGTTCAGTTGAAAACCAATTTCTAAATCGGATTCTCCCAACAAGGTATATGACTTATGACATGAGTTCACTTACAATAATGGAATTCATAGCTTAATTAAAAAATAAATGGTATCCGCTCTCTAGCATTACATAAATTATGAAAATGAAATGTGGATACGAGTCATTTATCAAGGATGAATGATTGTTATTACTGTCAAAACCATTTTTTGAAAAAAACGAGGTTGACTTGATTTTGAAAACGAAAACAAATATGATAGTTGCCACCAATCCTTTTTATTTAGGTGTGATCAGATCACTTGGTAATTTAGTCGTTTTAACAAAAATTTAAATTTATTAAAACGATGATTTTTGGTTTACAAAATCCAAAAAACGGGTTCGGGAGTCGGTTACGCACAAGGAATGGTTAGCATTCTCAATGCGCCCAAAATTGGTACCTAGTTGATTAATTAATATCTTGGTGTCGAAAATTTGAGAACTTTGAAGATTTTAAAAGTACGATCCTTTGTTAAAATATTATTTAATTAATTTTTTTGAGAAAATAGCGTATTTCACGTTAATCGAGGAAAAGAATTATGTCCCGTAAGTTAGGACACAATATCTTAAATCCCCAAAACGAGGATAAACACCAAAAATTATTTATTTTAGAAAATGTTTGATTATCTCGGTTTAAGAAAGAGATCATATCCCATAAGTTAGAACACGATCTTTTCTTAATTCCTGAGATTATTAAAAAAAATTATGTTTTAAAAACGTTCATTTATTCGGATTTATCAAAAAAGTCAAAACCCCGTAAGTTAGGGAACGACTTTTCGAATCTCGAATTACGAAAAATTGTTTATTATTTAAAAAACGAAATTTTATGTATCGAGCAAGGATTAATGTAACACAATTTTGTAGTAAAAGTATGAAAATGAATCACGATGTTAATAAGCGTAACAACATAATAATAGATGCAAACGACAACAATAAGGTGAAAATAAGTGACAATAAAGTAAATGAATAAATGAAAAGCAAGCTAATTGTAAAATAAAATAAAATAAAAAATAAAAGTAAAAATAAAATAAAATAAAATATTAAATAAAACAAAATAAGAAATAATAATAAAAATAAAATAAAGAATAATAACATAATAACAATAATAATAGTGTTGATAATAATAATAATAATAATAATAATAATAATAATAAGTAATAATAGTAAAATAATAATAATAATGGTAATAATAATAATGATAGTAATAATAATTATAATAATAGAAAATAATAGTAATAGTAAAAATAATAACAATAGTAATAATAATAGTAATGGTAATACTAATAAAAATAAAAGTAATAATAATAATAATAATAAATAATAAATAATAGTAAAAAATAATAATAATACTAATGATATTAAACTAAATAACTTAATAATAAAATAGCAAAAAATAACAAAAAGGACTAATTTGGATGTTAAAACAAAATTTTGGGGCGAATTAAAAATAAACAAAAAGAAAATGGACTAATTTGAACGCACGAATAAAAGGAGGGACCAAAACAGAAATAATCCTCACCCTCCAAAACGCACAGCTTCAAGAATGACCAGAATGCAATCTAAATAAATTAAAGGGGTGAAAATTAAAAAATAAAAAAACTTAATTGAAAAATCATAAAAGGGCGGAAGGGCTAAAAGCGCAATTAGCCCTTCCAATTAAAAACACAGGGATCCTAGGCTGGAGCGGGTCAGGTCACGGGTTGGAGTGTGAAACGGCGTTGTTTTGACGCCTGAAGCTTAGGCCCAAAATGGCGCCGTTTTGCATCATTATATAAACTAATTTTTTTAAAAAAATCTTCATTTTTTTCCTTTCCTCAAAAAAAAAAAAAAAACAGAAATCTTTCTTTGGAATTCTCTCCTCTTCCTCTCCCTTCTTTTCGCCTGCGAGCTCCGGCAAGAACTCCGGCACCGGTAGCCTCCGTCTACTGCCGTCGACCATCGCGCATGGCTGCCGGAGTTCAAAAGGTAATTTTTTTCTTTTTTTTTTATACTTTTAATATATTTATATATAAATTGTTTTTTAAAGAAAAATAAGGAAAAATATAGATGTATGTATGAATATTCGAAAAAAATAAAGAGAAAAATAAACTAAAAAAAATCAAGACCTTTGCGCGTTGAACCTGTTTTTGATCTGCTTGCTTTTTTTTTTGTGTTTTGAATCTGTTTGCTTTTTTTTTTTTGTATTCAAAGTGCCCCAAAAAAATACATTGAGTTTTTGATGGCTTTTATAGCCATTTTTTTACATGATTTGTTTGCTGTCATATCTTCTTTGACTCTTGCATATGGCGACGCAAGTGGCGAGGGCAGTGGTTAGGCGGTGCTGCAGACTAGGGTGGTGGTGGTGGCTGAGGTTAGAAGACCTAGGTGCGGCGCACCTAGGGTTTGCTGTTTTTTTTGTTTCTGTTGTTTAATGTGGGCTGGGGTAGGTTGGGTTGTAATTGGGCTACCTGATTTGGGATTAATTAGGTTGATAGGTTTTGGGTTAGGTTTAGTTTAGGCTTCGGGTTTTGTAATTGGGTGGTGTTTGTATTGGGTATTGGGCTGATGTAATGGGTTTGGGTTTTTGCCTGGGCTAAAATTGGACTGTACAGTTGCCCCTCTTTGCTCGTTGTCGTGTAACGAGAACAGAGTAAGGACTTTTGAAAGACCAATTTTGCCCGGTCTCGTCGAGTCTTGACTTCTTTGGTGCTTTGCTTCTTCAGGTAGTCTCATTTCAGTCCACTGCGTCTTGTTGCTTCGATCCATTCCACTGCAACTTCAGAGAGATAAAACTTGTAGTTTTCAGTCTGCTCCATTGTAACTTCAGGGATATGAGATTTGTGTTTTAGTCTATTCCACTGCAACTTCAAGGAGATAAGACTTATGGTTTCAACTTGCTCTATTGCAACTTCAGAGAGATAAGGTTTGTAGTTTTCAACCTGCTCCACTGCAACTTCAGGGAGATAAGCTTTGTTATGATCTGCTCTATTGCAACTTTAAAGAGATAAGATACGTTTATTCATAGCTTCAATCTGTTCCATTGCAACTTCAGGGAAATAAGATTTGTTATCTTCAGTCTGCTCCACTGCAACTTCAGGGAGATAAGACCCGCTATCTTCAGTTTGCTCCACTACAACTTCAGGGAGATAAGACTTTAACTTCAACCTGCTCCACTGCAACTTCAGGAAGATAATGTTTGTTTTGATCTGCTCTACCGCAACTTCAGAGAGATAAGGTTTATTTTGATCTGCTCTACTGCAATTTCAGAGAGATAAGATCTATAATTTATAGCTTTAATCTGTTCCACTGCACCTTCAGAGAAATAAGATTCGCTACCTTCAGTCTACTCCACTGCAACTTCAGGGAGATAAGACTTATAATTTCAACTCACTCTACTGCAACTTCAGAGAGATAAGGTTAGTAGCTGTAATCTGCTCCACTGCAACTTTAGGGAGATAAGATTCGCCATCTTTAATCTGCTCCGCTGCAACTTCAGGGAGATAATACTTGTAAATTCACCAATCTTGCTACATCGTTCTCTGGGGGACATGACCTATAGAATTGATTTCATGGGCCTATGCTTATGCCAAATGATTAGGATGTGATGATCATAATGTATCAAATGCTCCTAACTAGATGTGTAAGAATGATATTTGCATGAATGTAGAATGTCATGAGAATGATCCCTTCTTAATGTTTGGGTTGTCATTACTCTTTGTTCATCAAGGTTCTATCACTAACGCATTATCGTACCTTCTTGCTCAACTGCTACAGAAAACCCGAAGAAATAGTCACAATTTAGACTCTTCTTTCTCAAATATTTCTGACCCTTAGGTTTAGTTAGTTCTAACTGTTTCAGGTCCCTGTACTATTTAGAAGCTTTCAGAGTAAAATGCAAAACTTCTTTTATGAGAGTATCATTAGCCCATTAATCGTTATTTCAATGCAAAATGCTTGAAAAAGATCGTAATAATGGACAGAACTGAAATTTATCAGAAACAAAATTTGAAAAGAATAGATGAATCAAAGAAAGCAAACATTACTGGAATACAAAATGAATAAAAGGAAAATAGGTGCCCTAGATATCGCAGCATGAGTTTCTCTGCACAAACTTCTTGAGGACCCTTTTTGAGCTCAATATATGTTTAGGAGATCTAGAGTACTTTGTCGATGCCTCAAGATGTAGCATGTCTCCTCTTTGTTAATTCAGGTATAGCAAGACTATCGCACACTCTACTTTTTATTTGAATTGCCCTTTACGGGTTTTCAATTCTAAACCCCTTTGGTCTCAAAGCACCATTTGCAGGTTTTCACCTTCGCCTCTCATTTTTCTCTTTTTTTTAGGTGAAGTATTTCTTAACCGAATCTAAATTCACTAGATTGGGTAAATTCTTGCCATCCATTTCAATCAATATCAACGCTCCTCCAGAAAAGGCCATCTTTACCACATAAGGTCCTTCTCAATTCGACATCCATTTTCCTTTGAAATCTTTTTGTATGGGAATGATCTTTTTCAATACTAGGTCTTCCTCGTGGAATTCTCTGGGATGAACCTTTTTTGTTGTAAGCTCGCATCATCTGTTTTTGGTACATCTGACCATGACGGATAGCCCTTAGCCTTTTTTCTTCAATCAGATTCAACTGATCGTATCGGGACTAGATCCATTCTACTTCGTCCAACTTTACTTCTGACAAAACTTTGAGGGAAGGAATCTCAACCTCGATGGGTAAAACTGCCTCAATTCCATAAACCAGTGAGAAAGGCATTGCCCTAGTAGAGGTCCTGACAAATGTTCGATAAGCATAGAGGGTGAATGGTAGCTTCTCATGCCAATCTTTATAAGTTTCAGTCATCTTCCCCACAATCTTCTTGATGTTCTTACTGGCTGCTTCCACCGAACCATTCATTTTTGGATGATACGACGACGAGTTGTGGTGTCTGATCTTGAACTGACTGTAGACCTCCACTACCGTACTGTTGTTCAAGTTCAATGTATTGCCAGATATGATCATTTCTGGCATTCCATATCGACAAATGATTCCTTTTTTTAGGAACTTGCTGACTGCCAATTTTGTAACATTGGCATATGAATCAGCCTCTACCCACTTGGTGAAGTAGTCGATGACCACAAAGATGAATCGATTCCCATTGAAAGCTTTTGGCGATATTGGCCAAATCACATCCATGCCCTACATCGAGAAAGGCCATGGAGAAATCATAACATGTAGAGGTGAATGAGACACATGAATCTTGTCTCCATAGATTTGACACTTATGATATTTTTTGGCGTAGTTAATACAATCCCCTTCCATGGTGGACCAATAATAACTGAACCTCATAATTTGCTTGGCCATTGTAAAGCCATTAGCGTGTGTCCCACAGACGCCCTCATGGACTTCTTCCAAGATTTTCTTAGCCTCTATAGCATTCACACATCTTAATAGCACTTGATCCTTTCTTCTTTTGTATAGGATCTCCCCATCCAAGACATAACCAACAGCCAATATTCTCAACGTCCTTTTATCATTCTCAGTAGCTTGGTCAGGGTATTCATGATTCTTCACATATCGCAGTATATCATGATACCAAGGATGATCATCCTTTTCTTCTTCTTCTTTTATGTTGTAACAATGAGCTGGAGCCTCGTAAATACTCATTAGGATCAGTTTCACATCCTCTTATTTGTTCACCTTGATCATGGAAGCTAAAGTTGCTAAGGCGTCAGCCATATGATTTTCTTCTCGTAGGAGGTAGCAAAAGATGATATCATCTAACTCTTTAATTAATTCAAGGACCAATCTTCGATAATTGATCAACCTGTGATCTTTTGTCTCCCATTCACCTTTAAGCTGATAGATTACTAGCGCAGAATCCCCACATACCTCTAGCACTTTGATTTTACATTCAATGGCTGCACAAATGCCTATGATGCATGCTTTGTATTCTGCCATATTGTTTGTGCAGTCAAAATCCAATTTGCTAGTAAAGGGATAATGATCTCCGTTTGGGGATACCAAAATTGCTCGATTCTGTTACTTACAGCATTTGATGTTCCATCAAAGTTTAGCTTCCAAGGATGACCTTCTTGAGAATTTTCTTCAGTGGTTGCTACGTACATTAGATCTTCATTTGGGAAATCAAAGTTCAGAAGCTCGTAGTCTTCTAGAGCTCTACTGGCTAAAAAATCTGCTATTGCACTTCCTTTTACAGCTTTCTGGTTCACATAGACTATATCAAATTCGGAAAGCAGAATTTGCCATCTGGCCATTCTCCCATTTAAAGCAGTCGACTCCATCATATACTTTAGAGGATCGAGTTTTGAGATGAGCCAAGTTTGTGATACAACATATACTATTTCAATCTTCGGGTTGTCTAGATTAAGGCACAACACAACTTTTCAATTGGCGAGTATCTCATTTCACTCTCAGTGAACTTATTAAGGTAATATATTGTTTTCTCTTTCCTTCCTGACTCATCGTGTTGGTCAATCACACATCCCATAGAATTTTCAAATACTGTCAAATACAGTATCAATGACTTATCTGGACTAGGTGGTGTCAACACTGGGGCATTGGACAAGTATTGTTTAACCTTGTCAAAAGTCTTCTGGCACTCCTAACCCCAAACACGAGGGTTGTGTTTCCTAAGGAGACAGAATATGGGGTCATATTTCTCGATTAGTTATAAAATGAACCGAGCGATATAATTTAGTCTTCCTAGGAATCCTCAAACTTCTTTTTGAGTACGCGGTAGAGGTAACTCTTGTATGAATTTGACTTTATCTGGGTCAATTTCAATCCCTTTTTTGCTAACGACGAATCCTAGTAGCTTTCTTGACCTGGCCCCGAAGGTACATTTTGTTGGATTGAGTTTCAGTTGGAATTTCCTCAACCTTAAAAATAATTTTATCAAGACTTGCACATGCTCCTCTTTTGTTCAGGATTTGGCGATCATGTCGTCGACATAAACTTCAATTTCTTTGTGTATCATATCATGGAACAGGGTTACCATGGCTCTCTAATATGTTGCTCCCGCGTTTTTTAGTATAAATGGCATTACCTTATAGCAAAAGGTTCCCCACATGGTTACAAATGTGGTCTTATCCATGTCTTCAGGATGCATATTTATCTGATTGTATCCGTAGAAACTATCCATGAAGGAAAACAGTGAGTAACCTGCCGTGTTGTCCACTAAAGTGTCGATATGGGGAAATGGGAAATTGTCCTTCGGGCTGGCTTTGTTCAAATCCCTGTAGTTTACACACATCCATACTTTTCCATCTTTTTTAAGGACGGAGACAATATTGGCTACCCATTCTGAGTATTTAACCACTTGTAAGAAACCAGCATCGAATTATTTCTTGACCTCCTCTTTTATTTTCAACAAAACATCAGGCCTCATTCTTTAAAGCTTCTATTGAACCGGCTTGCATTCTTCCTTTATGGGGAGTCGGTGTACCATGATATCAGTACTTAGTCCAGGCATATCTTGATACGACCATGCAAAAACATCTTTGAATTCTTGGAGTAACTCAATGAGGTCTCGCTTTGTCTTTGTGGTAATGCAAGCTTCGATCTTTACTTCTTTCTTTTCTTGTTCATCTCCCAAGTTCACAATTTCTACTGACTCCTTGTGAGGTACAATATGTTTCTCCTCTTATTCTACCATCCTTAACAAATCAGGAGATAAGTTACTGTCTCTGTCAACTTCAAAGTCCTGAGATCCCTCTAGACACATATCTCGCTCAAAAGAAGATTCTGAGTTAGTAGTAACGTCGCTCATATCATTGATATCTGGAGACCTATTGTAAGTGCGAAGAAAGATACAAAGAACAAAAGAATCTAAGAATAATGATCTATATGGTATGATTATGAATGAAATGAAAGAATAAAAGAATATTTGAGAGAATGTCTAAAGGACAAATAAATATCTGTATAGTGTAATAAAGAATATTTGCTTAGAAAACAAAGATGCATTTTATTGAAATAACAATTTTGAACATATACCTATTTCACAAAAAAAGACTCTTATTACTCCTAGACCTAGAGCAATAAGTCTGTTTTGAACATTACTCCGTGTTAGTTCTAAAGACTACAGGAATCTCTTCCACAGTCCAACTATTCATAACACTTCCCGGCTCATAAGGGCGAATGCCCGACAAATTCTCTACTCCAGTTCCTTCTTCGTATGTGGCATTGATGTCCAAACTTTTCAATATTCCTTTCATGATTTCCTTTCTTGGCGTCCCCCGCTCAGGGTAAATGATTCCTCCAGATACAAAAGTCTTCGATATATAGGGAAAGATTATTGTTTCCCATTCGATCTCCTCCCCACTCAATCGCGCTTTTCTTCTCTCTTGCTTCTTTTCCAGTTCCTTCTTTCTTTGTCACGCATCTAGCTTAAATCCCAAGCCGAAGCGGTCTTGTTTTTTCTTCATCATTGGTGCCTTAATCCTTCCTTGAAGGTGTCTCCTGAGTCCTCTTCCCGGTAGGCCCCTTTCCCAACAGTTAGCCGCAGGCCCATTCTTGTAGTCTTGGATATTCTAGGCATTGGGATCCTATTTCCTTCGATAATGAATGTCGCATTCACAAACTCTAAAGACCGAAAGAAACATTCGATTGCTTCATCATTTGCCTCTAGATATGACGCACCACTAGTCACCGCTACGATGATGTCCTCTTCGACATTTATCGTCACCAACCGCCCCTCCGTTATAATTCTAACTTTTGGTGCAACGACGAAGGGACTGCCCCTACTGAATGTATCCATGGCCTCCCCAATAGGCAATTATACAAAGGCTTGATGTCCATCACTAGGAAATTTGCCTCGTACATGCTTTGACCGATCAAAAGAGGTATTTCGATTCTTCCTATTACCCTCTTTTCGGTGTCATCAAATGCTTTCACTATGTTTTGGCATGTTTTCATGTAAGGAATATCGACAGGCGACCTGTTTAGTGTGGATAAGGGTAGAACGTTCAAGGCCGATCCGTTATCAATCAACACCCTTGGAAGTGTATATCCCTTACAGCGGGTTGTGATGTGCAAAGCCTTAGTCGATCCCCTGCCTCCTAGCGGTACTTCATCATCGTTGAAGAAGATGAAGTTATCGGCACTTATACTGTTGACTAGGCGGTCCAGCTTATTTACCGAAATATCGTTAGCGACATAAGTTTCATTCAGCACCTTCATCAATGCACTACGATGAGTTTTTGAACTTAAGAGTAAAACCAGTACCGATATACGAGCTGGCTATTTGTACAACTATTCCACGATATTATACTGGCTGTGTTTTAGAAATTTTAAGAATTTCTTGGCTTTTTTTTCGGTTATCGATTCATTAATTGGCAGTTCAAGTTTAATCGACTTCTCTTTCTTTTGCTCGATCACCAATGATTTTCCTTTAACAACTCTACTTTTGTATTTGGGGTATCATAGCGCCTTCCGCTACGCGTATAAAAACCCACGTCTTGATCTTCCTATGATGTGTTAGCCGGGATTTCCTCTCCCGGGATTGTCACATTGTAGTTATAGTTCTAAGGTACCCTTTTGCTATCTTTATAAGGAAAAACAATGGGCTTCTAGATTATGACTTTTGGTGCAACTTGTGCCCCAGCTTTATTAATTCTTGGTCGCGAAATGATAACCACTGGGTGGTTGACTTTGTAGATATTCTCTGTTGTCCTCTCTTTTGAGGCTCATACATCTTTTTCTTCTAGGTTTCCGGCGTACTCAAAAGAATTCTAGCTCCTTATTATCCATCAATCCTTGTACTAGGGCCCTGAATTCACTGCATCTTTGAATCTCATGATCCTCTTGATCATGGAACTCACAATAATTCTTTGTTCCTCAGGATCTGTCCCTTGAATTCTGCATAATTAACCCTCTTTCTACCATTTTCTTCCACACTTCTTTCAGTTGGGTATTCACTTCTATGATATTCATATTAATTTCATTTCCTGAACTCTCGATTATCGCATTTACTCCCTTATCCGCATGGTTAGGTACGGATTTTCTACACTAGATGTATCATCAAATTTCACAATGCCCATTTTGATGAGTCTTTCGACCAACTTCTTGAAAGTGACGTAATTTTCTATCGAGTGTCCCATGATTCCTGTATGGTATTCGCATTAGACGTTTGCATCGTACCATTTGGGGTATGGGGGTTGCATTGGCTTTAGATAGAAGGAGGACACAACATTTGCATCAAATAAATTTTGGTACAACTCCTTATACGTCATTGGGATAGGCGTAAATTTGAGTTTCTCTATATTTTGCTTTGTGTTGGGCTCTTGTCTGGGTGGGCCTTGATGACCAGTGGTTGTCGTCCTCGGTTGGCTTACGGTAATCAATTTCGAATATGTGCTCACATTATTTACCTCGTGCTCTTTCTTCCTCGGGGCTGGCCTTTTGGCATTTTCTCCAACCTCTATTTTTTCGTACCTTATCGTATTTTTTATCATTTCACCAGACATCACTATGTCCGAGAAACTCTTAGTTGCACTTCCTAGCATGTGATTAATGAAAGGTGCCTTCACGGTATTAATGAAGAGCATGGTGGTTTCTTTTTCTAGCAAAGGTGGTTGGACTTGTGTGGCCATCTCTCTCCACCGTTGGACGTATTGCTTGAAGCTTTAATTATTCTTTTTCTCCATATTCTGTAAAGTGATTTTATCATAGGTCATATCCATCATGTGACTATACTGCTTCATGAAGGCTTGTGCTAGATCCTTCCATGAATTGATCTTGGTACAGCTCAATTGGTTGTACCATTTGGATGCTGCCCCAACTAGACTTTCTTAGAAAAAGTGAATCAATAGTTGGTCATTATTGACATAGCCTGCCATTCGTCTGTAAAACATGATGATGTGAGCTTCGGGACAACTAGTCTCGTTATACTTCTCGAACTCAGGAGTCTTGAACTTGGGGAGAAGCACCAGGTCCAGAACCAAGCTCAATTCCTTAGCATCAATTCCACCATGATAGTCGGTTTTTTTCATTTCTTTAAATTTTTCTTCTCACCATCTACACCGGTATTCGAGTTGTTTCGGGAGCTTCGCCCTTATCTTTTCTGTTTCTATCACATCATCGAGATCGAGGACAACGGGGTTAATTGGGTTATTCCCCGAATTAGAGCCTGAGCCGGCTTGGTAGTTCATCAACGTCGAAACACCAGCTTGAAACTGTTGGGGCCTGATTGTAACAGATGGCCTTCGTGGGTACACCTCGGGTTGTATCTGAACATTCATTGGGGTAAAACCCAGAGGGTAGAGAGGATCTTCATTATTATCCCCAGTATCAACCATAGGGTCCTTTCCTTTCTCCTGTCCACCAGTCAGCAGTTGTGTTAGCTGGTTCATCATGTTCCTTTGTGATTCCAGTATTTGGTCCTTCATATCCTACTGAATTTTAGCCAATTGCTCTTGCATTTGTGCTTACATCTGTTCTTGCATCTCTTTCTGCATTTGTTCCAACCTTTCTAGTCTTTTATCTATCACTTTGGCTTTTCTTCATGTACCGTAAGGATGCGTACTTGGTTGATTTTTATTGGTTTCCAGATTACTGAAATGATTTTTTAATTAGGGTCATTTTGTGAAAATTAATGCATATGATGCGATGAAATGCAAATACATGAATGAATGCAACTAAAATACGTTGATTTTGATTCAATTTCATTAGAATAACTTTTCTCGAAAATAAATTTCTTTACATAAAATGGATTACATATAAGGCTTTGCCCTGATACTTAAAGCCTTGAACTGCCTAAGAAGCCAAGTTAGCTCTCGGTCTCGGTCTGATTCTGACTCGTATTTTAAACTCAGTACATCGGCCAGGACTGCTAAGGTTTGTATGTGATCGACCACTTCTCGCATTTAAATCAAAGCTTCGCCCATGACGTAATCCCTGTTTCTGACCTGATCTTGATATTGATGAAGCTGCTCTTTCCACCGCTCGTTATTTGCCTCAAAGAGTTCACTATGAAGTTCACAGCTTTGTAACGTAGTTTCAAGTTATCCTATCTTCGTTTTTAACTCTTCAATTTTTCTAAGACTAGCCTTCAACTTGATTACAGAGTTACGATTACGATACTGATACAAGGATATTTCTAACTCTGACACCTGAATCTTTAATCCCTCATTCTCATTTTAGCTTTCTACCAAACTCTTTTTTAGCGCATCTTCTCGAGCTTGAGCATCTCGAAATTTTTCTTCCCATTGGTTGGCTCTACTTTTTTCCTCTTTAATTTACTGCCGCCATTGTTCAGATGTTTTTCCCAGCCCAATAGATCTCATTAACCTTCGCAGCTTCTTGTAGTCTGTTTTCAAACTGTCCAAATCCTCTTCAGCCTTGTTTTTTCCTTTTGTCAGTCTTTCAGCTTCTAGTTTCTGGATATCGACATTTAACCCCTGTTGTATTTTTTCTTTTTCCAATTGCTCGATCCTTTTTTTTAGATCCAAACTCTTTCTCTCGAAATCTTGTTTGATGATCTCTAGCTCAGATAGGATCACCTTCAAGTGTTCTTCCATTGATTGAGTGTTTTCTTGATCTGATGTAGGGATGTTGTCGTTGATCCTTTGACCCCACCACCAGTTATACTCAGGGGTAGTCATCGGGTTAGCAGCAAACCTTTTCATTCTATGAGTTTGGTTCCAAGCATTCGATATCTCACAAACTTTCTTTTTGTAATTATCTCCTTTGTATAAGAACTCCTACTGAGCTAACCCGTGTGTTGGTCGCGTAAATTGTCTTGATTTGTACTGTCTTAACACGAGCAGAGGAGTATACCCAATGACTCCTCATATCCTAAGCAGGGGAACCCAATCAAAATCTTCACATCGATATAATATCTCGTCAAGGACCATCCACGGGGCTCTCCATTCGATGTCTTCCTCTTGCAGATTCTAAAGAATCGTCATCTACTTTTCCTCTGTAATATCATCCCGTCTCGGCGTAGCCACTAACTCTTTCAGTGGAGAGTAATTTTCGGAGAAGATACGATAAAAGACCTTTTTCACTTTCCAAAAATGGTTGTGGAACCAAGCTAGTAAGAGCTGTACGCATCCGATGAATCTCCCTTTGCTCGCTCTTCGACAAGCATTCAATAATCTGAAAATTTCAGCCAAAATCGCCGGTACAGGTGTAACCCTTTTACTAAGCCTATCAAATAAATCGAAAACCGCCTCATCTATATGCCCCAAAGCCTTGAGGAAGATAACCAATCCATAAATGCTCAAAGCGAAAACATCAACCCTCTTCTTCATATCGGGATGCGCTAGGATTAAATCCCTCAAATTCCTCTAAGAGATGTACTTACAATCCCCTTTTTGTTTGATCTGGGCTGTAACCCACTGTTCCCTAATTTCCGTGATATTCATCAGCTTTTTTGAGAATGTTGGGATGTTGGCAGCTTTGGAATAAGCTTTGTGAACTTGAATTTTCGGGCAATGAAGCAAGACCATGTACTCTTCTACAGTAGGTACCAAATTTACTTTCTCGAAAGTAAAGCAACTATAAGCAGAGTTCTAATACTGGGCAAGGGCTCGAAATAGGTGCTCGGCTACCTTGATATTGAGCAGATAGGGTAAATCACCATAATGGCAGTAGAATAGTTGTTTGATCTCGTCATCCCACTGACCGCAAATTTTTTTCATTTCTTGGAGGTTATTTTGGGTTACGCTGATCCGAGTGAAATCCCATAACTCTGACACATACCCCTCGGTAAGACTATCACCTTTCTCTTGTTGCATTGTCTCAGCCCATATCCGGACGGCCGCATTATCCTCCACTTTATCAAGAAACCCTTTTTCCATGATAAGTTATCTATTTAGCAACCGAATGTGAATCAACACCTTTTTTGTGATGAAAATGCCATGCAAATACAATCAAAGTAAAACAAAGTAAGTCAGTATTTCATATATAGTTTAAAGCAAACAACGAATAATAAATAAAGCACCTGCTCAGGTAACCACTAGGGTTTGGTGTGGCTCTACCTAAGGTAGGTTCCTACGGCTCACTATATACGATTTGGTTCTAAAGTAAAGGTACCTGAACTAGCAGATTCCTCAATCCTCACCCATTATAGGCTTATATAGACCGAGTTCAGTTCAGGGGAATACATAGGCTTATATAAGCTTATATAGGCTTATATAGACGGAGATAAAAATCTCACGAAGACATAGGTACGAATGTATCCCGAAAGCGATCCACTATCCTACACAGAGGTGAAAACCTCACGAAGGAATAGTTTCTCACTCCCACTTAAAAGGGTAAGATCAACTGATCATGCAATGCAATGTGAAAAAAGATATCAAAACTTAAATCAACACAGCAATTATAAACCACAATGATGAAGATCGTAACAAAGATGGATGAAATGCAGCGAAAGGATCGTACATTTAAACCAAGTTTGCAATTTTCGACAAAAGGATAAAAATTAATCAACTCGTGGCTTGACTCTCTTATTTTTTTTAAAAAGTCCCCAGTGGAGTCTCCAAGCTGTCAAAACCATTTTTTTGAAAAAAACGAGGTCGACTTGATTTTGAAAACGAAAACAAACATAGGAGTCGCCACCAATCCTTTTTATTTAGGTGTGATCGGATCACCTGGTAATTCAGTCGTTTTAACAAAAAATTAAATTTATTAAAACGATGATTTTTGGTCTACAAAATCTAAAAAATGTCCAGGAGTCGGTTACGCACGAGGAAGGGTTAATAGCCTCGATACGCCCAAAATTGGTATCTAGTTTATTAATTAATGTCTTGGTGTCGAAAATTTGAGAACTTTGAAGATTTTAAAAGTACGATCATTTGTTAAAATATTATTTAATTAAAATTTTTTAAGAAAATAGCGTATTTTATGTTAATTGAGGAAAAGAATTATGTCTCGTAAGTTAGGACACAATATTTTAAATCCCCGAAACGAGGATAAACACAAAAAATTATTTATTTTGGAAGATGTTTGATTATCTCAGTTTTAGAAAGAGATCATATCCCGTAAGTTAGAACACGATTTTTTCTTAATTCCCGAGATTATTTATTCGGATTTATTGAAAAAGTCGAAACCCCGTAAGTTAGGGAACAACTTTTCAAATCTCGAATTACGAAAAATTGTTTATTATTTAAAAAACGAAAATTTATGTATCGAGCAATGATTAATGTAACACAATTTTGTAGTAAAAATGTAAAAACGAATCACGGTGTTAATACGCATAACAACAAAATAATAGATGCAATAATATGAGCGACAACAATAAGGCGAAAATAAGTGACAATAAAGTAAATGAATAAATGAAAAGCAAGCTAATTGTAAAATAAAATAAAATAAAAGAAAATAAAATATTAAATAAAACAAAATAAGAAATAATAATAAAATAAAAAATAATAACATAATAACAATAATAATAGTGTTGATAATAATAATAATAATAATAATAATAATAATAATAATAATAATAATAGAAAATAATAGTGATAGTAAAAAGAATAACAATAATAATAATAATAATAATAATAATAATAATAATAATAATAATAATAATAATAATAATAATAATAATAATAATAATAATAAGCTAAATAACTTAATAATTAAATAGCAAAAAATAACAAAAAGAATTTTGGGGCGAATTAAAAATAAACAAAAAGAAAATGGACCAATTTGAACGCGCAAATAACAAGGAGGGACCAAAAGGGAAATAATTCCCACCCTCCAATACGCACAGCTTCAAGAAAGATCAGAATGCAATCGAAATAAATTAAAGGGGTAAAAATTTAAAAGTAAAAAAACTTAATTGAAAAATCATAAAAGGGCGGAAGGGCTAAAATCGCAATTAGCCCTTCCGATTAAAAACACGCGGATCCTAGGCTGGAGCAGGTCGGGTCACGGGTTGGAGTGTGAAACAGCGTCGTTTTGACGCCTGAATCTTAGGCCCAAAACGACGCCGTTTTGCATTATTATATAAACCAAATTTTTTTTAAAATATTCATTTTTCTCCTTTCCTCAAAAAAAAAAAAAAAAAAGAAATCTTTCTTTGGAATTCTCTCTTCCCCCTTTCGCTTTGCAGAAGCTCAAGCAAAAACTCCGGCACCGTGAGTCGCTGCTTCATCGCCGTCGACCATCGCGCATGGTGGCCGGAGTTCAAAAGGTAATTTTTTTTCTTTTTTTTATACTTTTAATATATTTATATATAAATTGTTTTTTAAAGAAAAATAAGGAAAAATATAGATGTATGTATGAATATTCGAAAAAAATAAAGAGAAAAATAAACTAAAAAAAATCAAGACCTTTGCGCGTTGAACCTGTTTTTGATCTGCTTGCTTTTTTTTTTGTGTTTTGAATCTGTTTACTTTTTTTTTTATTCAAAGTGCCCCAAAAAAATACATTGAATTTTTTATGGCTTTTATAGCCATTTTTTTACATGATTTGTTTGCTGTCATGTCTTCTTTGACTCTTGTAGATGGCGGCGCAAGTGGCGAGGGCAGTGGCCAGGCGGTGTTGCAGACTAGGGTGGCGGTGGCGGCTGAGGTCAGAAGACCTAGGTGCGACAAACCTAGGGTTTGCTATTTTTTTTGTTTCTGTTGATTAATGTGGGTTGGGGTAGGTTGGGTTGAAATTGGGCTGCCTGATTTGGGTTTAATTGGGTTGATAGGTTTTGGGTTAGGTTTAGTTTAGGCTTTGGGTTTTGTAATTGGGTGGTGTTTGTAATGGGTATTGGGCTGATGTAATGGGTTTGAGTTTTAGCTTGGGCCGAAATTGGGCTGTACAATTACTATGTGTTAGTAATATCTTTTTCATTATGGAAGATGCAGTGGTAATCATGAGATAAAATAAGATCATATTGGGCCAACGAATTTAACCTAAAGAGACTAATGATATTCTATGAGTGTAACACACTTATGATAAGGTCATTGGACAAAGCGTAAATCTAAGTTGTTTTTATTATAGTATATAATGAGGAGTTCAGTTATGATACTTTTAATGGATTGACTCCATAACTAAATGGTGTAATTAATAGATGAAATGTTGAACCTTAATTACAAAATATTTAAGTCCTAATTATATATGTCCAATTAGTCTCTCCACTAGTTCAAGATAACTCTATATGGATTGCAATTAGAATTGATACGATGAATGAATGAAAATGACAAAAGAAAAAATAGATTGCATGTTTTTCTATCCGTAGTAAATTTATTTTCTCAAAAGAAACAAAAAATATCTTAAAATTTAATTTAATTTTTTTAATTATCATTTAATTGATTGTAATTAAATAATTGAGTTCAAAGTAAAAATTAAATTAAATTAGTCATCGCAATTTTAATGAACAAAACAATTAAATTTATTTATTCATAGATTCTAGTAGGGTAAAATTATCATGATTTTGACAGAATTAAAGTTGGGTTGTGAAAATAATTTAATTGAATTAATTAGATAAATAATATTTTGGAAATAGAAAACTGTTTATTGAATTGAATAATTATGTAAGCTTGTTTTAAAGTTGTACTGAACATATAATTATACCTAATACATGAAAGACTCAATGAGCCCAATAACAGTAGGGGTGGGCAACAAACTCCGCGTGGGAAATATGGTATGTGTTGTCAAGTGCATTAAGTCCTAGTAGGACTCTTGTTTTTTATTAAAATATTATTTTTTCTTTCTTGTTCAAGTAAAAATATTGTGATTTTTCTCTACATGAAGAAACTATGAAATAGTTGAATTCACGCACTTTTGAGAAATGTTATTCTACTAAAAGGAAAATTTATTTAGCTATAAAATAAAGTCTATTTTTCATGAATACTTGAGATATTACTTTCAATTTTGATTTTCCATAGAGAAAGTGAACTTTCCTCGTTAGAAAGATTTAGTTTTAATTCTATGTTTGGTTTGCAATAAGAGCCTACTCTATTAATAACTGATGGTTTGAGGATAACGGAAAATATTACTTGATTGAAATTCAAGAATCGACAAGTCTTGCTAATTTAGAAACATATGTATTATGTTTAGTAAAATTTATATCCATAGATATTACAACAAAGATTCAAATTTTATGAAATTTTTTGAAATGCAACAAAACCATTTTCATTAATAATTTTTCTAACAGGAAAAAAGATGAAGATGCAAATGATGATGATGATGATGATAACCAACTTCAACCCTATTGTGCCGAAATCTCACGTGTAACTGACACTCATCGGGTTGCCTAAAGCCATTAATGATTGTTTAGGTCTTTTACATTTTGAATTTTAAGAAAAGCTTTATGTAATTACTTTTAATTAGTTTTTGTATTGACTTATTGGTTGTTTAATTCAAGATTTGTAATTTAATTAGCTATGTCATGTTATATTTAATTTACTGGACATCGTTTAATTTATTATTTGATGTTATATATATTCATTTCATTCACCATACTGTAATTGATTATATATGTTATGTTGGATTCATTATAGATATGATAGAAATCACTTTTTATTGTAAACTTCAAAATACTAGTTGTCGGGCATATTACAAGCTCTTAACAAAATATTATAAGCTATTTGAAAAAGTACACGTTAAAAACAATCAATCCACTAAGATCTTGTGAACTTTTTAAACTGTTGGTTGCTCTTGCTCGGCTTGCTAAATCGTCGTGAGATGCATGACACATAATCTCAGGCGGTTTACAAACCTGAGTGGCTTTTGTTGGTCCAACTTAGCATATATAAAGCACCAACGTCTTTTTTACATCATCCATGCCATCGCTATATTGGCTTATGTAAAACTAAGGGTGAGATTGGATGGACGGTATGTTTACCTGCGGTTAGTGTAAAAACAACGGTGGCGGTGAAATTAGATATTGTAGTGATACTGTAGCGTGAGATAAAAAGTAAGCTAAACGCACTACCGCCCCAAACTCACCCTAAGTATTCAGTGATCCCTGTAACAAATAAAACCACCAAAAGTCTTACATGTGTCATTCAAAAACCTATCCCATTTCCCTAAACACTAATATTAAATAACTGGGAAATTTTGTCATAGTATTGAGAAACGTTTCCATGTTGCCCATAAACTTTAATTTATTTTTATGAACCTTAAAAAGTAACATTAAACCCAAAATTATAATTCGTAACTCTTAATCCTAAATTCTAAATTAAAATATTTGATAAACATCTTATAAATTTAAATTTAACTTAAATCAAAGATGACCTGACTCTTTTGACTAAAATACTTTTTATAAAAATAAATTTACTCGAAAGTTGAAACATCAATCAAGTAACTAAAATACTTTTCATATAAGAGTTAAAACATCAATCAAGTATGAAAACATGTTCAAAGACTAATCCTAAATATGATAATCTATGGTTGGTTTTGGTGATGTTTTCGTAGTTGGACAATGCTCTAACGCTAGTGGAAGAACATTGTCGCGAAAAAACATTGGAATCAGGTGAACCAAAGTTTCCTTTAGTTGAAGTTAGAGTCTACCCTTTATTAAATGTTTCAAAGTTTAGGGTTGGAGGGTTTATGTTTAAGGTTAGTGGATTGTAGAAAAGAGTTAGCTAACTTTTATTTTTTACACAGTGCATTAAATCTTGGAAAATATGAAAATAATACAAAATTAATATGATAAAATTCTGCTATAAAACTAATGGAATCTTAACTTAATTCAAATATGCTAAAACAACACACACATCAATTACAAAACAACCAAGCAAATACGAAAATAGTATAATGTACATACACCACTAATTATATAAAAACTAAATAATATAATGGACAATAAAATAATATATTACCAGATATATTATTCCAAGATAATATTAGAATTAATATCAAATTTTTAGGCGTAATAATTAATTAATTCAATCTATTAATTTTCGAACTCAACTATGCAATTTACGCTCCAACATATGAGAATTTCAGATTGCAAAAAGAGAGGGAAAAAAAAAAAAGAAAAACTCATAAGCTTTTTCACTCCCAAATGCGTATGAGATGGAGCGTTGAGAGTTTGTTTCGTATTGGGCCTTCACGATTTTCGGGAAATTTGACAAGCGCTCCTATGTAGAGACCATTCAAGAGTTCAAATTCCTTGCAATAGACGGAAAAATATATATTTATATAAATAAATGAAAAGAAAAAATACCAAATTCAGTTGACAGGAGCATTCACGTCGCAAACCGAAAACGTGCTATTAGACGCAATTTACATAAACAATTCTAATAAAATATGTTTTTAACTAATGTTTAGGGTTAGTACAATTCGACCTGAAAAAAATTATCAAATTTTAAAATTGAATTAAATTATTTGAAATTAGTTTTATAAGTTAATTAAGTAATTTAATTTTTTGAGTTTAAGTCGAGTTTTATTTTATAATTCGAATAATTTAAATAATAAATTAGTTATAAATTTTTTTTAAAAAAAGTTGATATCTTTCAACAAAAATATAAATAATTTTTAAAAATTTAAAATATTTATAAAAAACTCCAAAGTTTCATAACTTTAAAATATAAAAATTTAAAAAATCTAAAAGGTATATAAAATGTTTAAAAATTAAAAAATTCAAAATAATAATTTTGAAAACCTAAACTGAAATTTGTTGTCACTACTCGTTTTTATAATCAACAACTTCAATCTTTTAGAGAGTCAAACAATTTGATAATAAGTGAGAAGCTTTGACCAATAGGTGAAGAAATTGATAAGTGAAAAGGAAAAGGCAATTTCCTAATGACAAGTGTTTTATAGCAAAATGCTAAAGATTATTTTAATGTGCTTAGATAAAGAAGGAAGCACATTATAAAGTTTGTGGTTTTCACACTTGTGACCAACTTTTATCTTGCATATAAAGTTCAATAAAGTTAATGTAGAAAAAAAGAGTTGTTCTACTCATTTAAAATATAAAAATTATATAAATTACAGATTTATTTTTCAACACTAATAATTTTTTTATTTTTAAATGCAATTTTGTAAAAACTCATTTTACTTTAGCATGGGATAGAAAAGAGCTATGTTTGGAATTGAATTTCAAATTTGCTGAATTCAAATATTGGACAATTCTTTTTTGCTACTACTCAAAAGCTGGTCAAATTTTTTTTTTTTATAAAATAGAGTATAAATAGGATTAAATACCAAATTTTTAGATAGATATGAGAAAGTCAATAGAATCTTATAATTTTGTATAAATTCTTAATTTCCAATCATGATACTGCTTGATTAAGTTGAAAATAATACAAGAAAAAGAAAAGAAGAAGAAAACATCGGTACAACACATTAAAATTAAGGTTCAATTTTCAAACAAAGTAAAAGCCACTTGTGGTGTGACAAATGGAGCCAGGGGAAGTCTAAAGGTGAAACTTAAGAGGCAAAAGCAAATAAAAGAGGGAAAAAACTGAAAGCTCAATAGGGCACCAAAGGATGTGCAGTGCAAAGGGTTTTAGAATTTTCTAGTGAGATCAAAAGCTATTGGCATAAAGAAGTATTAGCTAATGAGGGGATGATGGTGTGGGCAAGTGGAGAGTTTGATCTGTTGTTATAATTCAGTGTTATTATTTTATACTTTCTGATCAAAAGTTTTTATGTAGGGGCGAAGTCAAAAAAATTTTTTAGGGGGTCGGATAAAATTTTAATTTTCTATAGTTTATATCTTTATAATTTATAAATGATTAAATCAAATTTTTATAATTTTAAAAGGGCCAAAGTACAATTTTACCTTTATTAATTTAAAATTTTAAAAAATTTAAAAGATCAAAAATATAATTTTATATATTTTAGGGGGTGCCGGGCCCATGCCAGCCCCCTAGCTACGCCCCAGTTTTTATGATTGTAAGAATATTAGGAGGGACTTAGGTGTGATTATGATTTCAACTATCTTCGATATTGATATTTACTGTAACTTACCATAATAACATTTATTTTGTTTGCTTCCATAATAAACAAAACAAGCCATCAGCCATCACAAGTTATATATTTAAATACTACTTGAAATCACGGTTGATCCCATGCCGCTAAGCCTACAAAATCTGCTTATTATTTGATGATGCGGCTAAGTACTGCCTGTTTAAACCATGCTTATTCATTTTTAGATTTACTTTAGTTAATTGTCTATTTAATTTTTCAGTTTGTAATATGGTCCAGATATTTTAAGAGATTTGGGTAAAAATATTAGGATTAAAAAATAAGTTTAGACAAAAAAATTAGATCCGTTTAAAATATGAGCCAGATTCAAATTCTAACATACAAGACTCAAGTTTGGTATTATCCATTTCTAAGTTTATAATATATTATATTATGTTAATGTTAGATATTTTTTAATTTGTAATACATGAAAATTAATTCCATCATAAAATATAATACCATAATATAATCATTAAAAATGTTAAAATATTTATATATAAAATTTTGATAAATGAAAAATATATAAAATTATTAAATATTAAATTAAAATAATAGAAATATTTTTAAAAAAAATAAAAAATAATATGGGTGGTTTTAAAATGATCTTGAATTAATTATTTATAAATATAGGTGAGTTTGAGCAAAACTTTTAACTTATATTTTGAATCGTATCAAACTTACATAAACATAAAATGGATATCATACTTAAACCCATCGATGATGACATCTACATTGAAGTACTTTAGAAGGAAGCAGAATTAAGTTAAACTAATAAACTTATTTATGAATCATGCGCATCTCATTAAGCTCAGTACAGTTCCAAAATGAGATATATTGATAGAATATCAAGCTTTTTATTTTTTATTTTTAAAAATCATTAACCTTAATTGCATATTATGAATGAATACTTTTGAAGGCGCCTTCCGACTTACATTGTTCATCACTTAGGGCAACGTTTGGTTGTGAAAATTAATTGTAAGAACTACTGTACTCTCAACGTAGTGGTTGGAAGTTGGTATATTAGCTACATTACATATGCAAAATATGTCTTCACTCATAATAATAAAATCATAGCTTGATTAAAAAGGTAAATGGTATCCTATCAACGTCATTATATGGATTATGAAAGGAAACATGACCATGAGTCTAGACAAATGATTTTTATCATTACTAGCATGTGTGGGGTGTGCCTCACATTATTGCAAAACTTACGGACACTTAAGATAACAATCAATGATCAACTTAAGAAAGGTCAAAATGGGCCTAAGGTCGTGATGAGTAGGTAGATCTCGTCAGGACGACGCAATGTAAACTCTAGACAAATGTGACATCGACGTTGTGATGAGGAGAGCCGACACATCATAACATGTTCTCCTATTTGCTGGTCGCGTTTTAGATTTCAAGCAGGACTACTTCTCCCAGTTGGACTATGATTATTCTAGGGATATTTCAATATGATTAGAACTCTAATCTAAGCCTATTTAAAGGGTTCATTGTATCCCTTGTAACACCCCTCACCATATTTGATGTCGGGATAGGGTTCGAGGCGTTACCGGTAATTCATCTTTACAAACTTACACAATCGGTTTACTGAATTTCATTCGTAATTTAAAACTTTTCAAACGTGTACACTTTGTCTCTTATATAGGCCTCCGAGGCCTAAAAACACTCCTAGGGGCAGTACGGAATAAAACCAAAATTATCCGATAGACTTGGGTCACTTAGGGAAATTTTCCTTTAGTTGAAGTATAACACGCCCGTGTCCTTTTTCCAGTATGCAACACGGCTAAAGCACACGCCTGTGGGCTTAGCCCGTGTGCTACACTGACTTCAACCTCACCATTCTGTTAAATAAACACGGCCAAGGCACATGCCCGTGTGCTTAGCCCATGCTCTATGCTTACTTAAAATTTCAGGTGTAGGGGACACACGGTCATAGCACACACCCATGGGAGTAGCCTGTGTGTCACACACGGCCTAGACACATGCCCGTGTGTCTACCCATGTGGACCTTGTTAGGCTATTTTCTAAGCCTTAAGTCACCCTCTACTAGCCAATTTCACTTATAGATTACTATAGTGCATATTTGGGCCAAATTATCCATTTATAAGTATGAAACTTTGATTAACCTCATTGTATGTGAACCTCATATCATTGGTTTCATACATGCTAAGTTAATTCTTATCTTACATTTAATGATTTATATGTCTGCTTGACATATTAAGATTGGCTCGTTATTATAACTCATTGCCAATTATAACTAAGCCATCGCATATGAATATAAACATGCATAGATTTGTAGGGCATAACCTACTTCAAAATGAGCCAAATTCCCATGGCCATATACAAAGAAAGATAAACATATTTTTACATGCCTTCACTAGGCAAACCAAATGACATACATAACAAAATACTCAAATGCTATACATGCCATTGGACAAAATAGAAATGTCTTTATACCAAAGCTTGTCTAGTTGATAGTGTGTTGACTCTCCAATTGTCTTCCAATCCTTATGAGTCCTCGAGCTCTGAAAAGCAGGGAAAAGAAAGGGGTAAGCATTTACATGCTTAGTAAGTTCGTATAACTGGAAAGTAAACTTACCGATTGTTTAACATACACCCATAATAGATAATAAAACCAATGAACATGAAAATGGTTTCCCTATCACATGCACTCAATCAACGAGTTAGTCACATAACAAATACCATAAACATTTTTATCTTAGATGAGCTCATCATTTTACATATCATCTATGCATATTCCTTGTGATAGTCCCATTGAGTTTTTATGAAATCTCGATAGATCATCCATTTACCATCAATTTGTACGAATGATCGTTTCAGTATGCACTCCCGTGAACCTCACATCTTACGGCGGGATTACCAGTCCAGGCTAAATCCCCCGTAATATAAACTCATAAGATGATGTCGGGATTACCGGTCCAGGCTAAATTCCTTACACGACAAACACCCTTAATGAGCTTGGATCTGAATTACAAGTCCAGGCTAAATTCAGACCCTAATCGGATTACCCGTCCGGGTTAAATCTACAATGCACACATATTCTTCGGGAGGCTCGATCACTCAAGGAACACCAGTCCAGGTTAGAACCTTTTTATACTTGAGATCTTCGGATTACTAGTCCAGGCTAAATCCTTTTCTGCAACACATGCAGGATCTCAAGTCTCATGTAAATCATAGTTTATCCATCGAATTCCCTTTTCAACCTCAACCGAGACATTATCCAACAATTCATTATTAAAGATGAAATTCATTCATTTTTATGCCATCAACAATGCAATTATCATGCATTCACAAAACATACAATTATGCATGTCATAGGTTTACTTAAAGTTCTCTGAACTTACTTGGTATTCGTTTCGGAGCTGTGTTTTGGTTATTCCGAAACCTTGCGTTTACCTCGATCGACCTCCGAAATTTGTTCCTCGGGGTCTATAACAACAAAATTATATTATTAATTCACTATATTACACTTTTCAAGTTTAATTTCTACCCCTAGTCCAAATGACCGTTTTGCCCCTAACCTTTGACATTTTTACGATTTCGTCCTTAGGCTCGTATAATGAAACATATGCAATTTCTATCTTACCCAAGCCTATTCGAACATTTTTCCCTCATATGGCAGCCGACATTTTCCATTATTTTCTCATTTCTACCACATATTCAATAACTTTTGCAAAAAGGTCCATTTAGGGGGTTTTCATGAAAATCACCTAAGAAAAGATGTTTAATACACCTTCAACTTTCATACCCCTCCATAATCCACCAAAATACAAACAACTCATGCATGGTTAAACTTTTAAACATGAACCCTAACATGAAATATGGGTAGAAATGGAAAGATCAAGCTATCGGGATTTCAAAAATACAAAGAACATTAAAAACGGGGCTTGGGAGCACTTACTATTGAGCTTGAAATGTTTGAAAACCCTAGCTATGGTGACAAGATAATTTTAGTAGCTATGGGGAAGAAGATGGTTGATTTTGGCTTGATTTTTCCCATTTTATTTCATTAAAAAGCCAAATGACCAAAATGCCCTTATGCCCTTTCTTTGAAATTTCATCCATGCAAGCCCATTTTTGTCTAAAAACTTAGAAATTGGGAAAATTTCTCTTTAAGACCTTCTATTTTATAATCTAAAGCAGTTTTATACAAATTTTTTCTAGAATCCAAGTTTTGCAATTTATTCAATTTAGTCCTTAATTTCCAATTAGACACCTTACTCAAGGAATTTCTTCATGAACTTTAACACATGCATAATCTCATATTCTAAGTCTCATTATAATCATAAAATAAATATTTTGATGTCAGATTTATGGTCCCGAAACCACTGTTCCGACTAGACCTTATTTCGGGATGTTACATCCCTATTTTGACATGCCAATCAGTAAAGGCTTTTCTTAAAGGCGACAAGATGTAGTCATATATGAGTTTTGGTGAGAGTTTTATGGTAACTATGGAGAGAATTTTGTTCCCAAGTGATAGCTTTGTTTCAAGTTTTGGGTTTGTATGTTTAGTACATTTAAGTTTATTTTCTTGATATTGTACTCTCGTTTGTTTACTCATTTAGAGAAAAGCTGAAACCTCCTTTGCTCGTGTTTTTTTATCCTCTTTAGAGAAGTTTTCCACGTAAATATTTGTGTTTGATATTCTTTATTTTACTTGTTTGTTGCTTATACGGTTTGATCACCAACAAATTGGTATCAAAGCTAAGGTTTAACTTTCGCAAATCAACTCGTTCAGTGGTACAACAATGATTTTGGATATTGAAAAATTCAATAGGATCACAAGTTTTTGTTTCTGCAGTTTTGAATAATTACAGAGGTAGTTGATGTGGCTGAGGACAAAAGTGATGATTCGTTTTTCTCCATATATAATCTAGTTAAAGGTGGAGACCTGTCAGATATCGAGTATTTTCCTGATTTAGAAAAAATCTCATCCTCTTTTGGAATTTAGGACTCGAATGGTTCATAGAATGTTTGGGGCAAGGTTGGTCATAGAGGGTTACAGTTAGGTGGAGAGAGTTGATGTTTTTTCTCCCGTTCGGGTATTACTGACCCTTGTTGCATTATAAAACTTTGATTTGAAGACTAGAAGTCCTTTAGTTTCTAGGTTCGAGCATAATTTAGACTTGGTTGACATTGTGTAAAATTCAAGTTAGGCCCATGACCGAGCATGGAAAATGAGGCGCCATAAATACGAGTCAAGGTGGAGATTTGTAGGTGTATCTCGCATTTATTGAAAAATTAACTTGCCACCAGATATGGTGGTAGTTTTGGTACATTTCAACACTTTAAAGGCTTGTTTTATAGGCATTTTAGGATTAATTAGGTTATTTTCAGCACTACCTTAAGTACAAAAAAAGCATTTTTATGCATAAATTGACGTTTATTGACCTATTAGGCCAATTCGGGCCTTAGGTAGTTCTGATGTGTTCAATTGAGTGTGCATGATAATTATTTAGCAGCCTAAGAGCCTCATGGATAACACCCGAGTGGAGCACCCGTTCCCAAGACATAACATGTAAAGCCGAAAGACCAAATGCAACATGTCGATGTCGTGTCACGATACAGGGCTAAATGTGGAGAGCAAGTATCGAGAAGGCTAAATTAGTCTGTACCATTGATATATTCCAAGATTAGGGCTTCCAATTGACCTAGTTAGGGTTTCAAAGCATCTCTATAAATAAGAAGGCTAATCTGAAGTTAAGCAAAGCCGATTAGGAGCCATAATTAGTAGATTTAGGCTTTTATTATGTTTCCAAAAACTCTTTGTTCTTTTTGACTAGGTTCAATTTAAACCTAAGTCTTTTCTATTGAAGTATTGACCGCCGCCAAACATGTGAACATTTGACTAGAAAATACTACACCAAAAATATAAGAAATTAAAGTAGCGTTGTTCACAAGTATACGAGTCAAATAGTAATATAGTATTTGTATTACAACAAAACATAGGGAAGTATTCCGAGGATTGTACCCAAGAGTGGATGGACTAAATCTTTAAAAAATCTCTTTACAATAACAAGTCAAAATAGTAGTGATTAAATTCTATATTATGATGTATCATAAAATTGATGAATGCCAGAAGTTAAATAAATAAAATAAATAAACAATAAAGTAAACAAACAACCAATTCAATCAAACCAATCAAGAAGATTAACTCATTTTAGGGATTTTAATTAACTTTAGATTAGAGTTTTAGGGTGGACTAGCTATTAACTAGCCAATTATTACCTCCCAATCTCTAATTGATTAATTAATCGGTTGATACTTGCTTATCTCTCCACCTCACTTTTTCAACCATGTTAAATTATGATTTATTGGACCAAACTTATCTCCCGAGCTCATTTAACCTATGATTACTTCTTAAGGTTGTTAAGCTTAAGGTTTAAGAATGCATAATTTAAAATAACTAACCCTATCGAGAAACCCTAAATCCTCCATTAATAATGTCTCCATCCACTCGTTAATCTCCCATTAAGGGATTTATCCACTCATGATATTCATAATATCAAACTTAATTGAATTAAACATGTAGATAACACGAATAATTTGGAAGACAGAAGAGATTAGAATAATCCTGATTTGATTTGAGTGGAGCGCGGAAAAGAAAATCTCTCGATTGGAATAATAAATCTTGTTGCTTGTGAAGGAAAATAAACTGAAATACTTCGATATTATAAAAGAAATCTTGGAATGAAACTAATTTCAAGAGGAAAGAACAAAACATTTATGAAAAACAAAGGAAAACTTAATCTAATCCTACTACTAAACTAGGAGGGTTTTTTGATGTGTCTAAGATGACTTAGTTACATCAAACCCCTAAGGTTTTATTTATAGGTGTGTTGGAAGCCTAAATTAGGTCTTTGACACATCCTAGGTCTTCGTATAAAGTTGATTATGCGGACGAAAATAGCCTTGGAATACTTGGCCACCACGTCAGGTCTATGTCATGCCATGCAAGGCCTATGGCGCGGCACGAGGACCGCCTATAAATGTGTTATCAGTTATAGTACAAATATCACACTAAAAAATTATAAGAAATTAAATTAGTGGTGTCCGCAAGTATACGAGTCAAATTGTAATATAGTTAATGTGTACAATGAAGCACAAAAAGTATTCTGAGGATTGTACCCAAGGGAGGATGGAATAAATCTAATAAAAATCTCTTTACAATAATAAGTCTAAATAGTTATAATTAAATCCTATATTATAACAAACCATAAAATAGATGAATATGAGAAATTAAATAAATAAAATAAACAAACAATTAAATTGATAAAACCAAATGAGAAGGTTAACTCGCTTCAGGGGTTGTAACTAACTTTGAATTATGGTTTTGATGATCGTTTTATGATTCACTAAATTAGACTACGATCACGACAAAGGCAAGCGCACCTATCGAATGGTAGTATAGTTACAGTGAGTCGGAAATATCATATCCATAAGGATTAAAAGTACTAGTAATAATTATCTTTCTATTATTTAGCCTATAATTAAAGGAATTTGTTTTAATCTAAAATTAACTAAACTAATTAACTAATGAATGCGATAGAGAGTGAAGGAAATAATCGAATAAACCAATGATAAAGACAATACCCAAGGAAGAATCCACCTAAACTTCACTTGTTATTCTGACTCTAAATTAAACGATTTATTCACTTGTCTTGATCCGTAGGAATCCCTAAATTATGTTAATATCTATTTTGAGACTAAGAAAAACTGAATTTAGTTGATTAATTAAAATCTCTTTCTAATTAAAACCCCTATTGTCGCATTAACTCGATCTATGGATTCCCTTATTAGATTTGACTGTAATTCGGCAGATTTATGTTGTCATACTTCTAAGATTGCAATCAACTCATCTTAATTATGCTAGATCTACTCTTAAATAGGGACTTTTGCTCCATTGAATAAGCACATCAAACTTGAATTAATATCTTGAAAATATTAAGGCAAGGGTTAAGAACACATAATTAAGAACAAGAATAAGAACAAGTATTTATCGTGTAATTTAGATAATTAAATAATAAGATCCATCGTACGTTTCATCCTCCCTAGGTATCTAGGGAATTTAGTTCATACTTATAGGGAAAAACATCTCAAAAATAGGAAAACAACAAAACATAAAGAAACCCAAAAACTTAGAGAGAACTTGAAGGGAGATCTTCAGTCTTGAAGGAGATCTTGCTTCTGAGTTGAATTCATTGGTGTTCTTTGAGTAATTTATACTTTCTAATCTGCATGTCCCCCTAGGTCTTCTTCTAGTATGTATTTATAGACTTTTGAATGCTTAGAAACCCTAAAAATTGGCTTTTTTCGTGTGTTTGGGAAACAGGGAGCGATATCGACATGGACTGGCACATGGGCGTGTGGCCTGCCTGTGTGGATCACATGGGCATGTGCCTAGCTTGTGTGGAAAATGTCCAGGCCCTGTGGATCCTGAAAACTCCGATTTTGCCCCCTTTTTTCGCTCCTTTTGCTCCCAAATGCTCTCCTAAGTATAGAAACATGAATTGAAGGGATTAGGAGCATCAAATTCACTAATTCTCATCTTAAATCATCCAAAAATATGCCAAGTATAGAATTAAAATATGTTATATTTATGGTTTATCAAATATCCCCACACTTAAGCATTTGCTTGTCCTCAAGCAAAAACCTCAACTTACAATTAAAATTAATCTTTCTCAACTTCTAGTTCTCATCAATGATGTTTTGTCATAATTCACAAATAATTACACATTGATAATTCAACTAAAAGATCCCTAAAGATTCAAACAATCCAAGTCACACATTTTTTAAGACATGAAAACATAGATATTTCCCCTTATCTAAGTAATTACCTTTAATTCAAAATCGACAAGATTTTACATCCTCACTAAAGATTCACTCAAATCACTCAAAGTATTTAAGGTTAAAAAATTAAGCACTCAAAAGTCAATTATGAAAATTCATTACCATAGGCTTGCATGAAAATCAAATCTCCACCACTATAAAATAATATGATACACAAATCAAAAGGTCTTTAAAGGGTTGTAACGGGGCTTGGGTTAAAGGTGTGGATAAAGGCTGAAAAAGAATATTAGAATAGAGATCGAATTGATAAATTACCTAACTAGAAAAATAAACTAATATTGAATAGTTACATCAATCGAAATTATTAAAGAATAACACGAGCTTCTTCTCAGAATATGAAATTAACTACTTAAGCTCAAAAACATAGAACTAGTAATAATCAACATAAATGTATATTTTTTCACTTTTTTTTTCATTTCTTTTGAGAACAATGGATAATAAGAGAAAATTTAACGACTAAAACAAAAGAATATAGTTAAGCAACTAACCAAATCAAATCTCGACAAAAAGGGAGTCAATAAAACATGAAATAATTCTCAATGAATCAAAAATGAGTTATGGGTTAATATTAATAGGTAAATCAAGAAACGGTTTGTTAGGCTTAAAGGGGGTTCACTAAGGGTTAATTATGAAGGTAGGCTTATGAGATAAGTGGGTGAAAACCTAGGTGCCTTTATCATCTCAGTATATCAAATCAAAGGTGTGGTCTCGACATGTATAATCAAAGCAACTACTAGAATAACCAATCAGTATTGACACACTCATAACCAATAATAGAGTGAGCAAGAAAAGTGTATGCTCTAAAGGCTCAAAATCTCACAAAAATTATGGTTTTTGATGTTAATCTTGCAAATCTCAAACTTTAAGGTAATACTTCAATTTAGGGAAACAACTTAAAATTTTTAATTCTGAAAATAGACTTATCATGCTTGATTCTCTAGTGTCTTAAAGTTTAAACAATCAATGTACAATTACCTATGAATTTAATCTAAAACACATCACTGGTAATCATAAATCAATAAGAATTCATTCTAATACTAATGTGAGAAAATTACTTAAACACAAGATATAATTCAAGGATTTTCTAATAATTCTATAGATAACCTCCCCACACTTAAGATGTACATTGTCGTCAATGTACAAACATATATAATCATAGTATAAACAAAATATCATAAGAGATGGAGAAAACTGAAATTGCCCTGAATATTGGATGAAATCTTCAGAATAGTGAAAAGCGGAATTGCAGTCAAATCTAAATGTAACTCATGATTCCGAGTAAACTAACAAGAAAATAAACACAAATAATAAAGAAGATTAAAGGGTTATAACTCGATTAGAAACAACCATAAATATTTCAAAAGATAATAATGAAAATAAGTTGAATAAAATAAAAATAAAAAATAAAACAACTAAAACAAAATTAAAAAGAAAGATGATGATGATGATGATGATGATGATAATGATGATGATGATGATAATAATAATAATAATAAAATAAAACTCAATGATATTAATAAACTTAAAAGGTAATTGTAATGATAATAATAAAAAAAGAATATGAAAAAAATAGAAATAGTAAAATAAAAATAATAATAAAAATAATAAAAATATATAAAAATAAAATATTAAAAATTAAAAATTAAAAATTAAAAATTAAAAATTAAAAATTAAAAATTAAAAATATAAGTATAAGTATAATTAATTAATTAATTAGTAAAATAAAAATAAAAAATATAAAAATTAAAAATAAATAAAATAAAATAAAATTGGGGTGATTAACCCAGTTTTCTCATGGCCATGGACATGCCAGTGTGTCCAGGCCGTGTCGGTCACATAGCCATGTGCCAGACTATGTGTATTTTCCTTCACTTCTCCCACGCCCATGTGAGATCCCATATGCTTGTGTGGTCAGGCCATGTTCGTCAGGCCGTGTAACTCTCTGACTTTGAAAAAAAATAGCTCCAGGTTTCACACGCCTAGGACACGCCCGTATGCCTGTGTGTCCAGGCCGTGTGGGTCACATGGCCATGTCACCAGGCCGTGTGTGTTTTTCTTCGCTTCTCCCATGCCCATGTGAGATTTCGCACGTCCGTGTGGCCAGGCCGTGTGCTCCACACACCTGTGTGTCCAGGTTGTGTGGGTTAAAAACACAATTTTTCTTTTTAGATTTTGAAAATTAATTAATTTAAAAAAATTATGAAATAATGTTAAGAAAATTAGCAGTGTTAACACTCGGGTTGCCTTCCGAGAAGCGCTTATTTAAAGTCTAAGCTTGACTTACCTCATATTCGCAGGGTTACGGTGGTTCACGGAGTCGAAACTCCTCTTTCCCACTGTCAATTCTATTATCAATATAAGGTTTTAGCTGAGTAATATTTTCCTTAAAAGTGTCAAATTTAGAATGATTTACCTCGACTGTACCGTATGGGAAAATATTCAATACCGTAAAAAGGAGTTTCTCTGTTTGTATTAAGCTCTGAAGTGGTGATTCGAGGGTCCATTTTATCCAACAATACCTGATCACCAATCTTAAATTGGTTCGTCCCATCCTTAAGCTCGTCATGGAGTCGCTTTGGTTCATCGTGTATTTTAGGTTTCTCCTTAACGTGTGTCTGCCATTCATCTAGTTCATCGATTTGTAATCTTCTTTCTTCATGATTTGTTCTGTTTTTGTCATGTAAACTGGACTGCGGCTCTGTCACGTTATTCTGAGGTGTTTCCTGCAAAGAATGTTGAGCCACAATGTTATTAACATTAACATAACTCGTAATATCATCTCGAGCACTAGATATCCTAACAGAATCACGAGCTTGGAGTTTAATCATGTCATCACCTACACGAAGTATTAACTCGCCTGTACCAACATTTATTGTGACACCCCCTTCTCGAGTCCAAGGTCAGGACTAGGCATGAGGCATTACCTAACTTATCCGCATGCATACAATCATTTTAATGTCATTAAAACTCGATCAACTTAAAAACTTTTCAAACTTTGTCTAAAACTCCTTAATATGGTCCCACGAGACCTCAAACATCCATTAGAAACTATTCGGGACCAACCCGGGTCCTTTAAATAACTCTAGAAAAATAACTCTAGGGACATTATAACATGGCCGTGCTGATGGCTCCTGTGACCCACACGAACTAAGCATCTAGGGACATGCCCATGTCTCATACCCGTGTGAATTAAATTCCAAATTCGAACCTACAGGGGTTTTCACACGACCTAACACATGTCCGTGTCTGTGGCCCGTGTCCCTCACATGGCCATGACACGCCCGTATCCTAGCCAGTGTCTAAAAACCTTAACATTCTATTTCTGACGTCAGCATCCAATTTAGGGCACACGGCCAAGGCACACGCCCGTGGCCAGAGGCCGTGTCCTCCACACAGCTGAGACACACGATCGTGTCTCTATTCGTGTGTTTACTACCATGCATTCTAACTTACAAATTTTACGTGCAAGGGACACACGGCTGAACAACACGCTTATGGGGATGACCGTGTGTCACAAATGACCTAGACACATACCCGTGTGTCTACCTGTGTGGACAATATAAGGCTATCTACCAAGCCTTTGCCACCCTTACTTTCACTAACCTACATATCATCTAGCATGAAAAATTCACACAACAATATAAGGTCTAATCAACCACACCAGACATTATCTCATTCATGAAAATATCATCATTTGAATATATATATATAGATAATAAACATTAGCCATTATCCATGGCTTTATACAAAATGAATTAAGTACTAGTTTAAGCCAATAGATTTGGCCCCAAAACAATGACATAAAACTCAAAAGCCAAGATCCTATTCATGCCATAATCAAAATGAAAGATCTAACTATATCGAGCACTTCAATTGATAGTGTGACTGGCTTCTCCGATGTAAGCGGTTATCCTCGAGCTACTTTGGTGGCACTATGAGAAGATGGAAAAGAAATAGGGTAAGCATAAAGCTTAGTAAGTTTCATGAAAATAAACAACAACCACTATCATAAGCCAATATGCTCATAACCTTCCATAACTTATTCATGAATACCATAAATAAACGTAAGTACAACTTACTCATCAGCATCCAATACAACTCATATTGCATTCATTGGGCCCATATCTCTTACATTTCAATTAGGTACCTATACCACTCATCACATGATCATAGCTTTTCTCATTTTGATATAAATCATAAACTTTTTATTGAACCATTTGGAATACTACCGGATACTCAATAGCCCTAACATGGGTTATGGCGCCAATACCATGTCCCAAACATGTCTTACACTGACACACAACAAGCTAACGCCATGTCCCATACAGGTCTTACACTAGCTTGTCTATCGTGAGGCTGATGCATGTCCCAGACATATCTTACACTAGCTCTCGTCTCAATGCCGATGCATGTCCCAAACATGTCTTACACTGGCTTTCATATAGCGAGGCCGATGCATGTCTTAGACATGTCTTACACTGGCTCTCATATTGTGGCCGATACATGTCCCAGACATGTCTTACGCTAGCACACAATCACCCAATATCAAGGTACCAATATCCAAGTTTATTCCAAATGTTCAACGAAAGTCTCTACTATGTTAATTTCTCAACATGTATTCTCGTATTCAAAATCAAAACAATTTATGCTATATCAATTGAATTGCACATCATAAAGATATAGTTGCATTATTAACATACATCTTACCTCAAATTACAAAATATAGACGACTAGTTCGACTTAGTCCACTTGCTTTGCTTTTCCTTGGTCTAGGCCTGAATTTTGTAATTCTTGATCTAAAATGATAGAAATTCATTCATTTCATCAGTATATTAATCTAGACACTCAAAAATTCATAATTAGGCAAAATGACCATTTTGCCCCTAAACTTTCACAAAATGACCATTTTACCCCTGAGTTTGAAAATCAATTTTTATCACATTTTCTCACTAACCAAGCCTAGCCGAGTACTTCTTACACTAGTAGCAGCCCACAATTCTCATTATTACACACATTTATCACCTATTTTACAACTTATGCAAAAAGGTCATTAGTTAAGGTTTCCATGAAAACTTCTTCACAAAAGTCGTATATTTAACATCCATGATTCATTTTATTCCATAAAATTTCAGAAATAAACATGTTTATTTTCATGGAAAAACCCTAAACTTTCAACCATTTTGCAAAATAGTCCCCTTATTTGAAAGCTCATGCTACAAGGGGTCCAAAAATACAAAAATCATAAAAAAGAACTATCAAAATCACTTACTTGTGTAGGTAAAGAGTGGCTGCAATTTTTCAAGCTTCCAAAACCCTTAATTTTCTGGTATTTTTAATGGAGAAAGAAATGAGAAGAAGATGATATCTCTTTCTCTTTCTTTAATTCTTATTTTATTCTTTTAAGTCACCAAACACACCTAATATTTAACCTTTGACCTCTCTTGTCCCCCTATGGCCGGCCACTCTCCTAAAAAGGGTCTATTTGACCTTTAAAAACTCCCAATTAAGGTTCCTTAGCAACTTAAAACCTTTAGCTATCAAAATAGGACTTTTGCACTTTATGCGATTTAGTCCTTTTTCACAATTAAGCATGCAATCGATAAAATTTTTTCACCAAAATTTTCATACTCTTATATAATTATGCCAAAAAACATAAAATAATATTAAAAATAATTTCTTTGACCTCGGGTTAGTGGTTTTGAAACCACTATTTCGATTAGGCCCAACATCGGGTCGTTACATCTATGATAGTTCTAGCAGTTGCTAAAAAGGTCCTTCCTAAAATCAACGGTATGTCACTATCCTCATCTATTTCTAGAACAACAAAATCAACTGGGAAAATAAATTTATCAATTTTGACGAGTACGTCTTCAACAATACCCATAAGAAATCTAATTGTTCTATCCCCCAATTGAATGCTCATCTTAGTTTGTTTAGGTTTCCCAAGACCTAGTTACTTAAACATTTTGTAGGACATGACATTAATACTACCCCCTAAATTAGCCAAAACATTATTAACACTTAAAACTACCAATTAAACAAGGAATAGTAAAACTCCCTGGATCTTTCAATTTATTGGGTAGTTTATTCTGCAAAATGGCTGAGCACACTGTATTTAGCTCCACGTGTGACAAATCATCTAACTTCTGCTTATTTGCTAAAAGTTCCTTTAAAAATTTAACGAAATTTGGCATCTACAAAAGGGCGTCAATAAATGGTAAGTTAATATGTAATTTTTTCAACAGTTTAAGGAATTTACCGAATTGTTCGTTTGTGTGGTCTTTTCTTGTCGCATTTGGATATGGCACATGAGGTTTATATTCCCTACCGACTGAATCTTGCTTATTTTGGCTTGCCTCAACCTTGCCATTATTTACCACAGTTTCTTACCTCGGTTTAGATTCAGATTCAGTTAACCCTTCTTCATCTCGAACAGTGATCGTATGAAGCTGCTCTCTTGGGTTAGTTTTGGTGTTGCTTGGCAAGATACCTTGTGGTCGTTCTGAAATCATCTTTTCCAATTGACCAATTTGACTATCAAGCCCTTGAATCGACACTTGTTTATTTTTGAGTGCTGTTTCAATGTTTTGGAAACGAGTTTTTGACAATGAAATAAACTTCGTCAATATCACCTCAAGGTTCTGCTTCTTCTCCTATTGGTAAGGTGGTTGAAAGCCTTGAAGGGGTTGTGGTCTTTGGTTTCCTTGACTACCCCAAGAGAATTTGGGATGGTTCCTCCAACCTGCATTATAAGTGTTACTATAGGGACTATTCTGAGGTTTAGAATTATTACCCATATAGTTGACTTGTTCGTCTTCTGTGCTTAGGTTGTTGGATCAATTTTCTGGATGGTTCTCTCCTCTATTTGTGTCATATTGCATCACCGAATGTACCTGCGTAGAACCATATAAACCATTAATCTTTTTATTCAAAAGTTCTACCTAATTTGACAACATGGTGACCTCATCAACGTTAAAAACACCGACTGTTTTTATCAGCTTTGTCCTCATGACTTGCCACTGATAATTATTCAGTGACATCTGTTCTATGAACTCATAATCTTTCTTAGGTGATTTATTATTTATAGTATCACCGACACCTGCATCGATCATTTGCCTAGTTGAGGGGTTCAAACCATTGTGGAAAGTCTAAACCTATAGCCATAGAGGTAACCCATGGTGAGGGCACCTTCTCAATAAGTGCTTATACCTCTCCCATGCATCATATAAAGTCTCAAGATCCATTTGTACAAAGGAAGAGATATCATTCCTCAATTTGGCTGTCTTAGCCGATGGAAAATATTTCAGCAAAATTTTTTTGGTCATTTGGTACCAAGTAGTGATAGAACCTCGTGGTAAAGAGTTCAACAACTATTTAGTCTTATTCCTCAATGAAAAGGGAAACAACTGAAGGTGAATGGCGTCGTCAGAAATGCCATTTATCTTGAAAGTATGACAAAATTCTAAGAAATTGGCCAAATGAGTATTTGGGTCTTTATCCTGCAAACCATCAAACTGAACAAACTGTTGAAGCATTTGAATAGTTTTAGGTTTCAGTTCAAAATTATTTGCAGCAATAGCAGGTCTAACAATACTCGATTCAGCCCCAATGAGAGTGGGCTTAGCATAATCGTACATAGTATGAGGAGCAGGATCTGGATTTGGAGGATTCATAGGGAGTAGCTGATTATTTTGATTGTTAGCCATCTCATCAGCAGCGTCCTCTTGATCTTCCTCTGTACTTTGTCGGTTTTGTCTCACCTCTCTACGATTTTTGCAAGCTGTACTTTCTATTTCGCTGTCGAAAACTAATAGTCCCAATGGATTTCTTCTAGTCATAAACTAAAGAAACCTGCCAGAAGCAAATAAAATAAAAATTAGGAATTAAAAAGAAAACTAAAACAAAAATAAAATGCAATAAAATAAAAATGGCTAAATTAATAAAAATCTAGCATTCCGAATATCTTAGTCCCAGGCAACAGCGCCAAAAACTTGATGATCATTTTATGATTCACTAAACTAGACTATGATCACGACAAAGGCAAGTACACCTATCAAATGGTAGTATAGTTATAGTGAGTTGGGAATATCATATCCACGAGGACTAAAATACTAGTAATAACTATCTTTCTATTATTTAGCCCATAATTAAAGGAATTTGTTTTAATTTAAAATTAACTAAACTAATTAACTAATGAACGCGACAGAGAGTGAAGGAAATAATCGAATAAACTAATGATAAAGACAATACCAAAGGAAGAATCCACCTAGACTTCACTTATTATTCTAACTCTGAATTAAATGATTTATTCACTTGTCTTGATCCGTGAGAATCCCTAAATTATGTTAATATCTCTTTCGAGACTAGGAACAACTGACTCTAGGTTGATTAACTGAAATCTCTTTCTAATTAAAACCCCTATTATCGCATTAACTCGATCTATGGATTCCCTTATTAGATTTGACTCTAATCTGACAGATTTATGTTGTCATACTTCTAGGATTGCAATAAACTCCGCTTAATTATGCTAGATCTACTCTTAAACAGAGACTTTTGCTCCATTGAATAAGCACATCAAACTTGAATTAATATCTTGAAAATATTAAGGTAAGGATTAAGAACACATAATTAAAAACAAGATCAAGTATTTATCGTGTAATTCAGATAATTAAATAATAAGATCCATCGTAGGTTTCATCCTCCCTAGGTATTTAGGGGATTTAGTTTATACTTTTGGGGAAAAACATCTCAAAAATAGGAAAACAACAAAACATAAGGAAACCCAAAAACTTCGAGAGAAATTGAAGGGAGATCTTCAGTCTTGAAGGAGATCTTGCTTCCAAATTGAATCCATTGGCGTTCTTTGAGTAATTTATACTTTCTACTCTGCATGTCCCCTTAGGTCTTCTTCTAGTATGTATTTATAGGCTTTTGAATGCTCAAAAACCCTAAAAATTAGCTTTTTTCACGTGTTTGGTAAACAGGGAGTGATATCGACACGGGCTGGCACATGGGTGTGTGACCTACCCGTGTAGATCACATGGGCGTGTGCCCAGCTCGTGTGGAAAATACCCAGGTCGTATGGATCTTGAAAACTCCGATTTTGGCCCATTTTTTGCTCCTTTTGTTCCCAAATGCTCTCCTAAGTATAGAAACATGAATTGAAGGGATTAAGAGCATCAAATTCACTAATTCTCATCATAAATCATCAAAAAATATACCAAGCATGGAATTAAAATATGTTACATTTATGGTTTATCAGGTTTTATGGTGGATTAACTATCAGTTAACCAATTATTACCTTTTGATCTCTAATTGATTAATTAATTGGTTGATACTCGCTTATCTCCTGACCTCACTTTCTCAACTAGTATAAACTACGATTTACTCAGCAAAACTTATATCCCGAACTTGTTTAGCCTACGATTACTTCCTAGGGTTGTCAAGCTTAGGGTTTATGAACGCGTAATTTAAACCAACTAATCCTATCGAGAAACCCTAAATTGTTTGTTAATCATGTCCCCATTTGCTTGTTAATCTCCCTTAAGGGATTTAGCCACTCATGTTATTCATAATCTCTAGCTCAATTAAAATAAATATGTAATCAACATGAATAAATGGGATGAGAAAAGAGATTAGAATAATCCTGAATTTGATGTCAAATAAAGAATGGAGTAGATAATCTTTCGATTAAAATAACAAATATCGTCACTTGTGAAGGCAATTAAACTAAAGTACTTTGATTAAATAGGAGCACTCTTGGATCGAATTCGATTTCAAAAGGAAAGAATAAAGAGTTTAATAAAAATGAATGAAAGCTAAATACAATCTTACTGTAAACTACTAGGGTTTTTGGATGCGTTTAAGTAGACTTAGTTACATCAAACCCTTAAGATATTATTTATAGGAGTGTTGGCATCCCGAATTAGGTCTTCAACACGTCTTAGGTCTTCGTATACATTTGATTGTGCGGACGAAAATAACCTTGAATTGTAATAGCCTGTTTTTAGTGAAATCAAAATAGTGGTTTCGGGACTACAAATTCAATGAGTAAATTTTATTTTATTATTATTTTAATGTCTATAGGATGTTAGTAAGGTCGTATTAAAATTTCATTAAGAAATTTTAATGTTTGCATGATTAATTAAGTGAAAAGGACTAAATCATAAAAAGTGTAAAAGAAGAGTTCTATTAGTTAAAAGGGATAAAAGGCTATGGAAATGAAACCAAATGGACTTAAGGTATTAGTGGATGTTATTGGGAAGGTTTTGTGATAGTTTTAATGAAATAAAAAGGTTAAATTTGTAATTAGTTAAATTAAGTAAAAAGTGTTAAAATAAGATGAATTAATAAACCATCATCTGCTTTATTCCTAACCCTAATAGAACCAAATTTTCATTGTTAAAAGAATGGAGCTTTTGGCTATGAAAATTCTTCATGCATGGTAGGTTTTTCAAGCCCGTTTTTAATTATTTTTATGTTTTCGGGATCGTTTTAGTTTAATCTACCTAGCTCGGGTATCAATTTGTAGAATTGTTAAAGATTTAGGATTATTCCATGAATTTTATTGTTTGATTCTTGATGTTTAATGAAATATTATGAGTCCTTGTTGGTAAATAAACAAGTTTTGTAAAGTGATTTTTTTATGGAAATGACATTTAGGGACTTGTTTGTAAAAATGGTCTCATGGTAAATTTATGAAATGATAGTTTGTATGGATTGATTTAAGTCCCTAGAGAATTCGGTTAGCTTGAGAAGTGGATTAAAATTTTTAAATTTCAATTTATAAGCTTAAGGACTAAATTGTAAAAAGTTAAAATGTTAAGGGTAAAATAGTAATTTTACAAAAATGAAATGTCGACTAAATTGAATGCTAGGGATATTAAATGAATTAAATTTGTCTATTTAGATCAAGATAGACCGTGTACGGATCTAGCCGGGGAAAAGCTAAAGCCTCAGATTAGTCGATTTCGTTTCTACGCCCTAGTTGTCGAGGTATTCATATGTACAGATTACTATATTCATGTTACTCAATTGTGTGTTATTATATATTTATATTTCTATTAATCAATGTATATGTCGAAAGAAATGCCATGATGGTTATCGAGTCCCAGTTGAATCTTAGGAATTTGTAGGACACAAATGACATGTTATTAGGGATTTCATATTTCGGGTGCTGGTTTTGAATGTCCTACTGATGGTTGAGGTCTTGCATTTATTGTGGATTCTACACAGCTCGTTTGAGTAGCATCGTGTAGCCTACATTCTGAACCAAACTCGTGTGAGCAGGGCCATTTTATAGCTCGTGTGAGCAATGATGTAAAGGAAAGGTTACAATTATATGTTTAAGCACACTTTGTGTGAGATTTCCCGAGTATCCGATGATATTTTAGTTGGTTCAATGGGCAAGAAAAGGGATTGAAATGGTAAGTTTCCAAAAGGAACTATGCACATGCTCATGAAAATGATGAATGAATCAAATGATGTATGTTCATATAGAAATGAATTATCATATGTTTAGTTTAAATGAATTATGTATAAATGCACTAACTTGTGTATTGATGATGATGCATAGACTTGTGCCAAGCTTGTGGTTGGATTATTATTATGCTTATTCTTAATGTTATATAGATGAAAGGGTAAGTTATGTTTCATGTTCTACGCCTTCATTTCTATGTTTTATAGATCATTAGAAGCTCGATTGATTTGGAAGCTCGTCGGGGACCTATCACACCGTCTAGCATTAACATCGGTAGTTTTTGATGTTTTGGCCAAGGTTATAATGGCATGTATAGGTGGACTTATAATGATGTTTAGTTGACTGTTTAGATGAAGATTTGGTATGTATAAGTTGTTTGGTTTGGTACATGATGCCTTGCTAGTTTATGCCATTGTGGCTATGTTGTTGTCTATTTGAATGGCTCAAATGGTATGTGTTTAGCTGGTTTGATTATGGATAAGATATGGCATGTTTTGGGAATGTATTGAGCTAGATGTTGATGATTGGAATGTGGTAACATATACATGTTTAGGTAAGTTATGGATGAATGTATTTGAGGTGCCTTGTATGGCATATTGGTTGATTGATTTTGGACTATTGAATTGGTCATTACATGTAAGTTTTGGTCATGTGTTGATGTCTTGATTATGTGTACAAAAGGCCTTTAGGTGTGTGCATGGTTTGGTAATGGAAATGACTTGATTTTAGGCAAATTTATGTCTATACAGCCTGAGACACGGGTGTGTGACTCAGCCGTGGGTGACACACAGCCTTGCGACATGGCCATAAGCTTGTATTTAACTTATAAATTTCATTATTGAAATGTAATTTTATGGTTTTGATTTATACGAGCTTATTAAGTGTTCATTGCTTATGTATTGGATTTGTCCTCTACTTTAAAAATTACCAAAAGCTCGATCGAGTTGAAAGCTTGTCGGATATCCTTCACACTATCCATCGACTATATCAGTATATTTTGATAATTTTGAGTCTTGGTTATAATGGCATGTATAGGTGTCTTGTTTGATGAAATTGGCTATCATGTCTATTTTGTATATATGTCATTTGGGATGAAGAACTAGTTGGTATGATATTATGAATATATGGTATTATTTGTGGTTGTTATTTTGATGTGGTGGTGGTTAAATGATGGAAATGAAATGATATTTATAAATGGTCTATTATGAATTGTTGATTGGTATGGATTGAGGTAGTCCATGATATGGTTAATGGCTAGATTTGGTAGCTTAAATGTGTTTGGCTTTAGGTCAAAATGGTAAGGTGCATGATAGATGTGAAAATGGCCAAAATGGTATTTTTTGTGCATATATATATGTGGTATACGAACATAATGGAAAATGTGATATTAAAATTGTTCAATTGGTGGTTTGATTGATGATTGAAGTTGATAGATTGGTAGGCAAGTTTAATTGTTGAAATTAAGGTGTCATGTTGGCATATTGGTTGAATGGTTAGTTTTTATAATGTATAAGCTTGTATATGCATATGTTAGATGTGTCTTAAATGCATGATTATAGGTACAATTGGCTTGTGCAAGTGGTATGAGTTTGGGTGAGAAAAATGGCTTGGATATGGCCTATTTTTCATTCACACGAGTAGAGACACGAGCATGTGTCTCAACCGTGTATGACACACGGCTAGGCGATGCCACACGACCGTATGACCCTTGTAGTTTGAAGATTTTCATCTTTTTTCTAAAAAATTCTAAATGTTTTTGATTTAGTCCTAATTTGTTTCTAATGTGTTTTTAGGGCCTTAAGGCTCTTATAAGGGACAATATGTATGCTATTGATGGAATTTGCTATGATAAATGTTAGGAATTAAATGATTTATATTTTTGATAAGTTCTGAAATGTAAACTCTAGTATTGCTCTGTAACCCTATTCCAACGATGGATACAGGTTAGAGGTGTTGCAGAAGCATGCTTCCTCTATTTGATGTTGATTAGAATAAGGTGTTTTAATTTTACTGCATTACTTCTATTTGGATTTGATTAGAATATAGTTTTACAAACCTATAAATAGATGTAGTCGTCTCTCCTCTTATATTATTCGAATTCAACATAGTGAATTTTCTTCTCCTCTACCCGTGGTTTTTTTCCAAAAAGGTTTCCACGTAAAATCTTTGTGCTATTTTTCTCTCTTTTCTTGAAATTATCAACATTCTATTTTTACAAACTTGTATCAGAGCTTTCTAGGTTGCTTATCTCAATCACGGTAATAGTATCACTGAAGTATGAAATTTTACTGTTGGATTGTAAAACCAGATTCGCGTTGTGGTAGATAAAGATGTAGGCAGTTCTTGCGCAGATGGATTTGGAAGATGCCCTACTGGGGATAGATAAGATGCCTTCAACATCGACGGAGGAAGAGAAGAAGTGTCAAGATCGAAAGGCCTTGATGCAATTACATTTGCATTTGTTTAACAAAATTTTGCAGGATATGATGAAGGAGAAGACCATCATTGTATTATGGGCAAAACTGGAGTAGCTATGCATGTTAGAAACCCTGACGAGTAAGTTACATATGAATCAACGTCTTTATGCTCCTCATTTAGAAGAAGGTGCGTCTGTGCACGAACACTTAACTTTTTTTAAAGAAATTATATCGAATCTAGAGGCCATATAGGTTCAATTTGATAAAGAAGATTTAGGGTTGATTCTACTTTGTCCGTTGCATCTGTCCTATTTAACCATTAGAGACACAATTTTGTATAGCCGCGAATCTCTCACATTTGAAGAGGTCTACAATTTGTTGACCTCGTATGATGATGAAGCATCTTGTAATTAAATCCTACTCTCAGGGAGAGGGTCTTATTATTCATGGGAGATAAGAATGGAATACTGATGATGATCGTGGAAGGACACAAGAGTAAAATCCTCGCAGTAAATCTAAGGGTAGATCGAGATCTTCAAAAAAAGGCAAAACTTATAACTTTTGCAAGAAGAAAGGGCACATTAAATCTGAGTGTTATAATTTGCAAAACAAGATCAAAAGGAAGGCTATGAATCAAAAGCGAAAACAGCCAGAAAAATCTGATGAAGCTGATGTTGTAGAAGACTACAGCGATGATGAACTCCTATTTGCTTCTCCAAACAATTCTAAAGTGAGCGAGGAGTGGATCCTTGATTCTGGTTACACCTTTCATATGAGTCCCAATCGGGATTGGTTTACAACTTATGAAGCAGTGTCTAAAGGTATTGCTTTAATGGGAAATAATGCTTCATGTAAAATCGTAAGTGTTGGAGCGATTAAAGTTAATATGTTTGATGGAGTTGTTAAAACACTTAGTAATGTATGACATGTTTTAGAATTGAAGATAAATTTAGTTTCATTGAGTACTATTGATTTAAAAGGGTACAAATATACAACTGAAAGTGGGATTCTGAAAATTTTCAAATGTTCCCTCGTTGTGATGAAAGGGCAAAGAAAAACTATCAAGTTATATGTTTTCCAAGGTTCTACTGTTACTGGTGATGCTGCAGTTGCTTCCTCTTTCTTGTCAGATGATGATGTTACTAGACTTTGGCATATACGTCTAGGGCATATGAGTGAAAAGATCATGTCAGAATTGAGCAAAAGAGGACTTCTTGATGGGCAAGGCATTAGAAAACTGAAGTTTTGTGAACATTGCATTTTTGGGAAGCAAAAGAGAGGTCAATTCACCAAAGGAATCCATAACACAAAGGGAACATTAGATTATATTTAGTCTGATCTTTAGGGACCATCCAGAGTGCCTTCGAGAGGTGGACCTAATTATATGCTAACTCTTATTGATGATTTTTCCAGAAAATTTTGGGCATTCTTCCCAAAGCAGAAAAGTGATGTGTTTTCCACATTCAAGTCTTGGAAAATTATGGTTGAAAAATAGACAAAAAAAAAAAAAAATCTTTGGACAGATAATAACTTAGAGTTCTATTTTGATGAGTTTAATGAATTGTGTAAATCAGAAGGGATTGTGAGACACTTGATAGTTCATCATACTCCACAACAAAATGGCATTATAGAGCGATGTACAGAACGATCATGGATAAGGTTCGATGTATGTTTTCGAATGCTAATTTATCAAAGGCATTTTGGGCTAAAGTAGCCTCTACTGCATGTTCTTTTATCAACCAATCTCCATCTGTTGCCATTGAGAAAAAGACTCTACAAGAGATATGGTCTAGAATGCCAACTAATTATTCTGATTTAAAGATTTTTGGGTGTTCTCTGTATGCTCATGTTGATAATGGATAACTAGAACCGAGATCTATTAAATGTGTTTTTCTTGGTTATAATGCTGGTAAAAGGGTATAAGTTATGGTGTCTTAAAAATAGAAAAGTTGTAATTAGCAGAGATGTTGTTTTTGATGAAATTGCTATACTACCTAACTTATCCCTTAAATATTCTTTAAGTAAAGAACAACAAAAGCAGGTGGAACTTCAGATTGGTCCAGTATCTACAACAGAGTCAACTCCTCAAGTTAATACAGAAAATCAAAATAGAGGCACTTCTTCACCACAATATTCTATTGGTAAAAATAGAACTAGAAAAGAAATTAAACCTCCAAGGAGGTATGCAGAGGCTAATCTAGTTGCTTATGCTTTAAATATGGTTGAAGATATAGATGGAAATCAAGAGCCATCTACTTATTCCGAGGTAGTTAGCTGTGAAGACTCAGAAAAGTGGATGTTTGCCATACAAGAAGAGATGGAGTCACTCCACAAGAGCAGAACATGGGATCTTGTGAAGCTTCGTAAAGGTAAGAAGATTGTTCATTGTAAATGGGTGTTTATGTAACAACCCATTTTTAGTCAAATCGAAACAGTGGTTTCGGAACCACAAATCCGAAGTCAAAATATTTATTTTATTATTTTATTAAAGTTTACAGCATGAAAGAGTTATTGTGTGAAAGTTGCATAAAGAAATTTTACTGTTTGAATGCTTAATTCGGTAAAAAGGACTAAATTGCGTAAAGCATAAAACTTGTGTTCTATTAGCTAAAAGTGTCAAATAGCTATAGAACATTAAAGTAAAGGTCCTTAAGTGGTAAATATACCATTAGTTGGTTAGTGGATGTTAGTGGTTTGACATAAATGAAATTTTGTATGAATTTTTAAGGTTAAAATGGTAAAATAGTTAATAAATGATATAATTAATAAAACAAAATCAATTTTAAACTTCATTATCATCTTTTTGGCCGAATATTGAAGAAGAAGAATAGCTATTTTGTTCTTTTAAGGTTTGCCCACTTGAATCCTTGATTAAGGTACAGTTTTTGCTCGGTTTTTATGTTTTTGTAATCGTTGCTTCGTATTCTAGCTACCCGTACCTTAGATTTCGAAACTGTTAAAGATTTAACATGTTTCAATTGTTGAATACTTGAGTAATTTGATGAATTATGATGTATTTGGAAGGTTTAGTGTTAGATTAATAGTTTTTGTAAAGTGCTTTTTGACAAAAATGTCAAAAAGGGATTAATTTGTGAAAATGTAAAATGTGGTGGTTAAAAGTGAGAATAAATTAATAATATGGGTTGATATGAGAATGGGTAATATTTTTCTAGCATGAAATTGTATTAAATTGCATGTATTTGCAATTTTATGTGATAAGGACTAAATTGAAAAAAATTTAAAAGTTTAGGGGCAAATATGTAAAATAGCCCTAATGTATGTTTTGGACTAAATTGAATAAATAGTTGATTAAATAAGCTAATTTTGATAATATATAGATCATGATAAGCAAGGATTGAATCTAGATCAGGGAAAAGGAAAGATTGATGATTAATCGATATTTGTTATCCGAGCGATACGAGGTAAGTTCGTATAATTAGAATCGAACTTTTAAATACTTGTAATTATTTGAAATGAATGTATGTAATTGAATAAATGATCTAATTGAATTATGAATGCCTTATGAATATAGTCTGATGGTTACCAATCCCCGTTTGAACAGTAGGAATTCGTAGCATACGACTGACATGTCACTAAGGTTACTGTTTAGGATGAGATCTTGCATATGTTGCGGACTCACCTCAGCTCGTATGAGCTTATCGATATATCAGCTCGTAAGAGCTTACTGTTTCAGCTTAATATAGAGCTTATGGTCTATCAGCTCAGGGGGAGCTTACCGATCATAGCTCAAAAGAGCAAATATGATGATAAATTGACAGATTACTGATTAATACACTTAGTGTGTATCACCCATGTATCTAACGATTTTCTATTAGGTTCAACGAGCATAAATCTGATAATGATTACAGATGAATTCCTAGTTATGTAAATGAAATGTTGATTATATGATTGAGAATGAATTGTTACATATGTTATACAAGTTACATGAAATTGGTATGATATAATACATTGATGTATGAAATTGAGATAAAGGTTGATTATATATACTTATGAGACAAAAAAATTGATAAATGCTTGTGTATAGGCATTTGACAAGTGAAATTGATATACTTTGTTCAATTGTTTGTTTAAGTTTAAATGGTAAGTTAAATTCTAAATTATACGGGCTTACTAAGCTATAAAGCTTACTCTGTTTCTTTTTTGTGTTTTATAGCGGTTCTATAGCTCACTCGATTCGGATAAGTCGAAATTATGCATTACACTATCCAGTTGTTGATTGGTACCTTTGAACTTATGGATATATGTAAATATGGCATGTATAGGCTAGTTATAAAGATGATAGTTATAGTTACTTAAGATGGTGATTTTGGTACATGTTGTGGTATATGTTAAAGCCATGTAATTTGGCTTAACTTGGTATACTTTTTTGATTGTGTACAAGTATTCCAATATGGAATGTTTTTGCAAGTAGTAGATGGAATAGAAATATGCAATGTTGTCTTGATATGTGATAACCATATGAATAGAAAATGCATGATTTTAATTAGGTATTTGAATACTATGTTGTATTGGTATAAAATGTGTATGAAATGTTGTGGATTGGCTGCCTATTGAGTTATAAATGTTGCAAATTATGTTTGTGCAGATATGTAAAAATAGAGTTGTAAAATGGCTTCGCAAATAACCTATTTTTGTTCATATGGGCAGAGACATAGGCGTGTGTCTCAGCCGTGTGTGACACACGGTTATGTTACACGTCCGCGTGTCCCCTGGTGTTGATATTAAAATAAAGTCAGTATGCTCCATACAGTCTCACACACGGGTGTGTGACTGGCCATGTGGTACAAGTCAGTATACACCTAATTGGCACACGGCCTAGCACACGGGCGTGCGACTTGGCCGTGTTGCATAAGTCAGTATACCCTACAGTTTTGGCATGGCCTAGCACACGGCTTTGTACACGGACGTGTGTGGCCACTTCGAATGGCACACGGGCTAGACACACGGGCGTGTGGTTGGCCGTGTGACCCAAGTCAATATGCACCCCCTGTTTTCACACGGCCGATGACACGGGCATGTCTAGTGGTCGTGCGAGACACACGGCCTGCCCACACAGGCATGTGTCCTTTGTTTTGAGAAAAATTTTCAAAGTTTCGTAAAAGTTTTATAAGTTATCGGTTTAATCCCAAACCACACCTAAAGCATGTTTAAGGCCTCGTAGGCTATTATAAGGGATAAATTGATTGAGAATGAATGATAATTGTATGAATTGATTGAATGTATGAGAAAAGTTCGGTTATATGTGTTACAAGTTCGGTAATGCTCCGTAACCTTATTCCAGCATTGAATACGGGTGTGGGGTGTTATAGTTTAAGAGGAATGAAGGGACTCCAGGAGTTAAAGAACCCAGATATAAAGCAAGGCTTGTTGCAAAGGGTTACATTTAGATTCCAAGTGTGGACTTCACAGATATGTTTTATCCAGTTGTGAAGCACAGTTCGATTTGAGCCTTGCTTGGTATTATGGCCGTGTATGATTTGAAGCTCGAATAGTTAGATGTAAAAGCAACATTCTTGCATAGAGAACTTGAGGAGGACATTTATATGCAACAACTAGAGGGGTTTACAGCTCAGAAAAAGAGAACTATGTTTACCTGCTAAAAAAGTCCCTTTATGGTTTGAAATAGTCACCAAGACAGTGGTTCAAGAGGTTTGATTCTTTTATGACTTCTCATGATTTCAAAAGAAGTAATTTTGACATTTTTGTTTATTTTAAGAAAACCGGTTATGGTTCTTTTGTGTATCTACTCCTCTATATTGATGACATGTTGATAGCGACAAAAGATAAAGTAGAGAAGAAAAATCAAAGGCTAACTTAGTGAAGAATTTGAGATGAAGGATTTGGGAGCAACAAAAAAGATACTTGGTATGGAGATTCTCATAGATAGAAAAGCAAGTAAATTGCACCTAAGTCAGAAAGGGTACATTGAGAATGTTATTTGCAGGTTCAATATGTAGAGTGCTAAGAATGTTAGTATTCCTTTAGCAGCCCATTTCAGACTTTTATCGGCTTTGTCTCCACAATCAGATGATGAGATTGACTACATGTCACATGTTCCATATTCTAGTGCAATTAGATCTCTCATGTATGCTATGGTTTGCTCATGTCCATATTTATCATATGCAGTTAGTACTATTTGTAAGGCCCCGAAAATAGGTCTAGTAGTTTCGAGTAAGTTTATCGGTTCCGAGTGAAAATTGAGAATTAATTGGGTTACTTAGCGAGTTATATTCTTAATTAGTTAGCTTAATTTCATCTAAAACATTAGAAAATAATATTCCAGAAAATAAAAACAATTTTAGAAAAATTAATTTTATGGTTTTAAATAATTTTTGGGTAAAAATAAATATTTTGGGTTAAATTAGAATTTAAAAATAATTTAAAACGGGGGTTAATTGGGTGATTTAAAATAATAATTAAATGGGAAAAATTTGAAAAACAAGAGAAATGTGTAAGAGGTTTTATAGCAAATAAACCATATTTTTAGAATTTTGGAGGGAAAGGAGCAAATTGTAAAACAAGGGAAAAGAGGGAGTGGCTTGATGGCAAATTCCCCAAATTTTGAAAATCTGGTGGGGGTTTGCGGTTTTAAAAACTCTTCAACTACCTCGCTTTTCACACATTTTCACCCGAATTGGGAGCTTTTTCTCTTCTTTTTTTTTGCTTGTTTTCATAAACCAAATAGTAGAAAATAAATCTAAATATTTTCTCTCCCAAAATTCTCTCTAAAATCTCTCGAAATAATTTTCAAAGTTAGGCAAAAAGTCATTCGAATTTCTTCAAGCATTTTGATTCAAACTTCTAAATCAATGATTTAAGTTTAGTTGAAGGTAATCATCATCTTTAAACATGTTTTAAGTTGATTTCAATCACTATTTGTTAATTAAAGTGATTATAACAGATTTTTCAACTTTAATTTTTTTTTCTTGAACTTGAGGATCAACAATAGAGGATATTTAATTTTGATTTGGAATCCAAATATTAATGGATGTCTAAGCTCAAATAGGTCTAATAAGAGGTTTTCAATCTTAAACCAAAAGATCAAACAAGTTTTATGGATCAAATTTGAGAAATTCGAATTTGTCAAGAACATGGATGATATTTCTGGAAAATTATGAAACAGATTAAATGATGAAATTAACACTTAGAATACATGTTATTTGATTAGGAATGAAGATTAGAATTGGTTTGAGGTGCTGAAAAGGGAGTTGAGTTGAGGAATTTCATATTTCAGCTTAGTTGTGCAATATCGGTAAGGTAGTTTAGAGCAATGATTTAGATTCGTATACTTTATCAAATTTCATGTTTCTTATTGCTATTGTTAGTTTGTAATACATACTTTGTCTCTGTTAAAGGTCCACATCAAGAGAAGGAACGTGCAAATCAAAATTGAAGATCAAACTTACTTGTTTGAACACATTTTTGCTTAAAGAGCTAAGTGTAGGGGTGAGTGATATTAAGAGAAATTTGGTAAATTGATCTAATTATGTGTTAAATTAAAGGTTTAAGTGGTTTTATTAATGACTTAATTACATATTGGATGGTTGGATTTGCAAAAATATGTTTTATTTTATAAAAGAGCAAAACGGCAATTGGTTCTACAAATTGTGTATTATACTTTTAGCATGATTAAATTGTTTGGGATAAATTCATAAGTGGAGCATGAATTGTTGATTTATTGAACATTTGATTAAAGTGTTCTAATTGGTATATGAATATTGGGAAAATGATATTTGCTGTGCTTAATTATATTGATGTTAAAATTACTTAGCAACATGCTTTTACTTGCATTTTAACATCATAAATTAAGTGATTAAACAACAAATTTTATGCCTTGTATGTATGATTATATTGGAAACATTGCATGGTGGATCCATTAGATATAGTTGGCATGCTATAGGATTTGTGAGTACTCACCATTATTTGTGATATTGTGAGCATGTGGCTCTTAGTGGACTGATTTGCTTGGAATAGGTAAATGAGTGTTGAGCTTGAGTCTCCACTCATCGTGTAACATCCCGATTTTGGGCCTAGTCGGAACAGTGGTTTCGGGACCACAAATCTGATGAGGAAAAGTTCATTTTTATTATATTTTTATGGTCTACGATTTCACGAAATGATTTCGTGAAAATTTCGTTCGAAAATTTTGACGTTTGGGCACTCAATTTAGTCAAAAGGACTAAATTGTAAAAAGTGAAAAATTTGAGTTCCACATGTTAGAAGTGTCAAATTTTCATAAGTTTTTAAATTAAAGGTCCTTAAATGGTATTTAGATCATTAGTTAGTGATGGACAAAAATATGCATAAATTGGGTGAAATAGAGTATTTTTAAGTTAGGGGCATTTTGGTAAACTAATAATTAAAAGAATTAAAAAGCCAAAATAGCCAAAATTTGGTCATCTTCTCCATGTACCAACCGACTTTTACTAAGCGATATTCGTGGAAAACGTCCGATAGGACTGTTTTGCATAAGTTGTAAAAATGGTATAAAAGGATGTTGTGATGATAATTTGAGTTTTCTATAGTTATGAAAATGGTTCGGCTAGGCTTATAGAGTGAGGAAATTGAATAAAAATCATTTTACGAGCCTAGGGGTAAAAGTGTGATTTTGACAAAGTTTAGGGGCAAAATTGTAAATTTTCCAAAATATGATTTTGGGTTAAATTGAATAATTTGAGTCTTAAATAGGCTATATTTGAAATGTTAGAACAAGGAAATCGAGATTCGGGCTTAAATCGGAGAAGTACGAGGTTAAGGGCTAAAATGGTAAAAATGGCCATTTTCGTATTCGAGGTAAGTTCATGTGATTTTAATAATACAATATTGTATTTAAATGTTAATGCTTTGATATTACACAAGTTGTAAGTATATATATGTGAATAATTTGATATTATGAAAATAATGTGACATTATTATATGTTGTGGATGTCTTGGTAATTGTATGATTAAAATGCTTTTGCGATTATTTTGACGATATAACATGTTCTTGATGTTTTGCTGTTATGATGAAAATGTTGCAATGCCATGTGATTATGAGATATTTGCTATGTGAATGAAGCTACAATTTGAGTATGTCCGGTAAAGGTCTGGGAGTCTGAAATCCCGTTTGAACCTTAGGAATAGTTGAGGATACAAGTGACATGTCACTAGGATAGTTATGTGTTTTATGAGCTCATTTGATATGTGATACATGCTAGGGTCTGGGTGCTGGGTATACTGAGTAGTGTTCGGATACTCTTTAGCTCTACGAGTAGCCCTGTTGAGAGCGGCATGTGATTTTTTGATATGAGGCACTTCGGTGCACATTCTGTCAGGTAGGCAAGGCTACATTCAGGCACTTCGGTGCATTTCTTCCGTGTGTCTGAATCATATTCCAAGTGTTCAACGGGTAACGTATTATGAATTCTGAAAGTAATCTAAGTAAACCATGTGTGTGCAAGAGGGCACAAGTATGTACTCAAACCCTATGAGTACTTGGTATATGATGATTTTATTAAAAGGTATGTGTTTGTGTGAGCATGTGCCAATAAATATGAACGATAAGTTTATATGATTTGATGAAAGTATGATGGATTCTGGCAAGAATGCATATGTGATAGTAAATCATGCCTATGAGATTATTGCATAATGACTTTGTGATTATGGGATTATGTCTATGATATATATAATAAGCATTCCTACCATGATAATTGAAATGGTTGTAAAGGTGATATAACCTTAATACCATTATTTTACATTAAAGCAGTATTAGATTGCAGCAGTAGACCGAATGTGAAAATCCACCAAAAATTGTGGAAATTGAATTAGAGGCTGAATAATATATGAAACTAAAGCTTATTGAGTCTAGTTTCACATAAAGGAGACTGTGTAAGCAAAAGAATTTTGTATTATGAGATATTTAAATTCTTGTGAGACAGAGTCGGAGTGATTCCAGACTCCCCTGTCTTAACTTTGGAAAATTACTAGAAATTGTAAAAAAATAATTATGAGTTATAATTTATATGACTGAAATATTAGTGAGTCTATTTTTAAGAGAAAGAGATAGAAACATTATTCGAGTCTTTTACTATGAGATATTTGATTTTTAGTAGATAAAGGTTGAAGTTGTCAGATAGCGAAACATGGGAGAGTTTAAAGAATAAACTGTACTTATTGGCTAAACCAAAAATTCTAGAAAAGTTATGGTAATTAGATATATGAGTCTAGTTTTATGAAAAATTTACAGATATTAATTTGGAGTTTCGTAGCTCCAGGTATAAATAAATTAGTAACTATGACTCGAGAAAATAGCATGACCAAAAAATCAGTAAAAGTGTAATTATGATCAAATTTCCATGGAATCATGTTGATAATTTGCTTATTATTTTCATATGGACTTACTAAGCGTAAAGCTGACTCCCTCCTTTCCATTTCTTTTAGTTTTGTCAGGTTAGCTCGGGGTTAGAGAATGTCAGAGGCAACAACACACTACCAAGCTATCACCTTGGGATATTGATACTTAGGTTGAGAAGTTTTAAGTGAGTGGCATGTATAGGAATTAGTTTTTATGTTATGTGTTCTATGAGTTGGCCAAATGTATTGGTTTATTTTGATTTATTGTATATGGCCATAGGGTGTGGCTCATATTAAGTATGGATTTGTAAATCTATTTATCCATGCTATGTTATAATGTTCGTAATGAAATGATGTGAGCATGATGGTTGGCCATACATGATTAGTGTTGTGACATGCATGTGTGATGAATGCTTCATGACCATTCAAAGTGGTCATGACCATAGTTAATTTATAATAGGGCAAGTAAGATAATAATGTCTTGAACGTGAATGCTGGATGGATAAGTTGATAATTATGGTATAAGAGAACAAGTGGTGAAGTACTTAACTTGGTCAACTAATTGAGATATGGTATGCTTAGAGTCGGTATAATGTGAGAATATGTAAAACGTGAATGATGCCTTGAAATTATGAAGTTGTGTCTTAATAAAGAGTGTTTTAATCATTAAAACGCTACTATGAATTGTGATTTGGATGTGTGCAAGATTGTAAGGTATTATGGGTAACATGAAGGCTTGGAAAATAGCCTAAGAGTTGGCTACACGGGCAGAGACACGGCCATGTGTCTCAACTGTGTAGAGTACACGGCCTAGCACACGGGCGTGTGGCTTGGCCATGTGGATCAATTTGTTTTGCTGACGTCATAGTCAGAGATTTACACGGCCTGAGGACACCAGCGTGTCCCAGTTCCCACACGGGCGTGTGACTCTGTTTCTTGGAAAATTTTTCTAAGTTTTCTTAAAAATTTCCAAAGTTCTCGGTTTAATCCCAACCCGCCTTTAATGCATGTTTAGAGCTTCGATAGCTCACGTAAGGGACATTATGCATGTGATTGAAAAGTTTTGAATTAAACAAAAATTTTATGGCCCGATTTTGCATGTATGTTTATGTTTAAGTTCGGTAATGCCTCGTATCCTGTTCCGGCATCGAACACTGGTAAGGGGTGTTACACATCGGGTTATTTGAGGCGCTATAAGGGAGCGTGTGGCTTCAGCCAGCTCAATTCGAAGGACTGTATTTGATTTGTGGGAGTTCAGAGATCTATTTATCCAATGTATGATTACACGTTTACTTATTGCCATAGATGTATTATGCCAATATAATTGATTCATTGTGTAACACCCCTTACCGGTATTCAATGCCGGAACAGGGTACGAGGCATTACCGGACTTATCACACGAACAAACAAACAATTTTGGGTTATACATTTGCGTCCAAATTAAAACTTTTTGTATTTAATCATAAAGTCCCTAATACGAGCCTACGAGGCCCAAAACATGCTTTGGAAGTGGTTCGGGACTAAACCGAGATCTTTAGGAAATTTTACAAAACTTAGAAAATTTTTTGCTAAACAGGGGTCACATGCCCGTGTGGATATAGGACACGCCCGTGTGGGCAGGCCGTGTAGTCACACACGCCTATGTCCCGACCCCGTGTAACTCTCTGTTTGTCGCTCAAGAACAAGTTGAAGACACACAACCAAGTCACACGCCCGTGTGCTAGGCCGTGTGGTCGATTTAAAATTTATGATTTTTCATTAAATAGGTGCAGACTTCACACGCCCGTGTCCAAGGCCGTGGCCCTCACACGGTTGAGACACACGGCCATGTCTCTACCTGTGTACTCAATATTGGGCATTCTATTTTGCAAAAATTAGGGTGCAGGGACACAAGACCTAAACACATGCCCGTGGGGCAAGCCATGTGTCGCACACGGCCTAGACACACGCCCGTGTGTCTACCCATGTGGACAAAAATAAGGCTATTTACAAAGTCATTTTGCCACCCCTTTAATGCACAAACCTACACAACATAACATAGCACCAATCCAAGCATATACATACAACTAACATCCATAACCGAGACATCAACACATCATTCATGAAAGGCATCATTTTGTAAATATACTTATAGCCAATATTAGCCCATTTCCAATGGCCTTATACAAAATGAACTTCTAACCAATATAAGCCAACACATTTGGCCAAATCAATATGGCACATAACAAAATGACCAAGTCCCCTATGCATGCCATAACTCAAAATGTTGAATTCATTGGTACCAAAATAATTGTTGATAGTGTGAGTGGATCTCCGACGATCTCTGAATCCCGAGCTAGCTTGGTGACACTATAAGATAAGGGAAAGGAAGGGGATGAAGCTATATAGCTTAGTAAGTTCCTATGCAAATAATAAGCATCATAACCACACATATAACATACAATTAACAAGATAAAGATTTGCATGAATGTTATCAAAACCTCATAGTCATAACTTACTCGATCATAATCCTACCAAGAGTTCCTCACATATCGAGCTCATTACTTACGAGTTTTACGTACATACCTGTACCAACTCACAACATAATCATATCCTTTCACGACTTTGACATTCCCGTTGAACACTCAGAATATTAACGGATACTCAAAAATCTTGCACACAAGTGCTATATATGTAGCCGAAGCTACCTCATATCTCATAATACATATGGGCTCGTTTTTGAACTATTCACGGGCCTGCTCACACAAATTGTCAGTCAGGACGTGGCTACACAGTACTACTCACACAAGCTGTCAGGTATCCACAACACATGCCGGACTACCCAACCACTGGTAGGACGTACGAGACCAGCACCCGGATGACATAATTGCATATACACATGGGTTCCTAGTGACATGTCAATCGTATCCAATTCTATTCCTAAGGTTCAACTGGGATTTTATGCTTGTCAAAACTTTGTCGAATACATCCAAAGAGTCAAACACAATTCATACAATATTAAAGCATTTAAAACATAAATGTAACAATGCATTATTTACATACGAACTTCCCTCGGTACAAAAATAGTAGAATTGGACCTAATCGTCAAACACTTTGTTTTTCCTCCGATCTAGTTTTGAACCTCGTTTTTCTTGATAATCGAGCTTGGAAGCTTTGGCCAAAACCCTAGCTATGGATACTCTTCAAATTCTGATATGGGAAGATGAAATTGAGAATATGACATCTTTTATATGTTTTATTTTGTCTTTACTAGCCAAATGACCAAAATACCCTTCACCTAAAACTTTGCAATTTTACCCTACCATGCCCATTTTTGTCCAACTTAAGGTAAAATGGTCTAATTACTATTTAAGGACCTCCAATTTAAAATTTCATAGCAATTAGACACCTCTAGCTTCTAGAACACATATTTTGCACCTATTGCAATTTAGTCCTATTAGTCAAATTGGACACCTTACCGATAAAATTTCTTAACGAAATTTTCACGCAATAATTCAATCATACTGTAGACCTTAAACAATATCACAATAAATATTTCTACTTCAGATTCGTGGTCCCAAAACCACTGTTCTGTTTTGACCCTAAAACGGGCTATTACAGATTGTGGCAATATAATTGGATGTTTATGTGTTAAAAGATGATTTTACATGCTATGGAAAAATTGATCTTAATTCTTGAAATAGCATGTGATGTTATGGTGAAATGTTAACATGTTGTGACTGAAAATTTAATGCTTAATTGCTTTGATTTATGCATGATTGGGTGCAAATTACTTGATGTTTTTACTATCATTCACTGAGCTTTTAAAGCTCACACCCTCACATTTCGTACAAAGAATTTCTAGGTGTAAAGATTTGAGAATCGAGTGCAAGGAAAATCCAAGAATAAGGCTCGGTAGTGGCTTAAGAAATTTACTTTAGAGACTACATATGGGCATTGTGATGCTTTTGAGACTAGTGTTATTTTACTTGTAATGGACATTGGACATTAAATTTTGGACTTTAATTTTGGTGATTTTATAATTGATTTAATACATTATTTTATGTTTAATTGATGTTTGATTTATGGTATGTTGATGAGTGTTCATACGGTCTTGATAACACGGTGTATGAATCATTTATTTTATACTAACAATGTTTAATTGAAGCTTACCATGGATTGGATTGCTTACGACTAAGGTATGTAGCTTGTGTGAATTAATTAGTGTTTGTTAAATGTGTAATTGGGTGTTAAATTTTGATTAATTGTTGTATATTTGTTGTAAATAAATTAAACTGGAGATGTGTGGATGTTTATGGTAATTAATTGTAGCTATTGCAAGTTTAATAGGTAAGTAAAATATGTAAAATAGGGTAATTAAAATGAATTTTTAACAAAATAGATGTAATGGTTTGCACACAGGTGCCTTTTTTTCACACGGGCATGTGGGTTTTGGGGGTTTGATTTTTTTTTTTGTAATCTAGTATTCTAATTTGCTTAATTCATAATTTAGTCCTAAAACTTGATTAGATTAATTGAATCCTTTAATGATATGGAAACTTGGTAATATTTTAGGATTAGACTTGTAACTGTTAATATTTGGTAGAAACACACTTAATTTTTAATTTGAAAAATGTACTAAAAGTTTGTAAAAGTTACGATTTAGTCCCTAATAATAAAACTTGAATTAGACATAGTAAATGAACTCGAATTAAGCTGAAATTTTTATGGCTTGCATAATTTGACTAAAAGAAGGTCGATAACTATTTAGAAATAAAATCGGGATAGCTTAACCTTATGTGGTAAAATAACCAAAATACCATTAGGTTTAAATACATAGAAAAAGATTTAAAATTGTTCACAAATTGCTTCTGAATTAATAAATGATAGTTAATTAGTCATAAATGAAGTGTTATAAGGTTGGGGTGTGCACCGAGTTGTCGTTAGCTAGAGAGTCACTTCGGTCGCTAATATAACATTTTGAATTTGGGTCGGTCCATCCCGGTCGAGTTTGAAGTGTCACACAGTTAGTAGATACATGGCGAATCCCGGTAAAGAACACTGGAAATTAGTTCAGTGGATTTTGAGATACTTATGAGGTATTACTGATGTTTTCTTACAATATGGAAAAAATAGAGATAGAGTCATTGGGTATGTTGATGCTAATTTTTTCAGAGACCTTAACAAAAGAAGATCTCTCATAGGTTATGCCTGTACAATTGGGGGCTGTGCAATAAGTTGGAAAGCCACTTTGTAAACTACCCTCACTTTGTCTACCACTGAAGCGGAGTACATGGCAATCACTGAGGCTTGTAAATAAGCTATTTGGTTAAAGGGGCTCTTTAGTGAACTCAATGAAGACCTTCAAATTAGTACAGTATTTTGTGACAGTCAAAGTTCCATCTTCCTTACAAAGGATCAAATGTTTCAAGAGTGAACAAAGCACATTGATGTTCGATATCATTTTGTTCGTGATCATTTCCTCGTGGTGATATTGTTGTAAGCAAAATCAATACTTATGATAATCCTGCAGATATGATGACTAAGTCACTTTTGATAACCAAGTTTGAGAATTGTTAGACTTGGTTATTCATTGTTGAAGATAAACCCTTAAGGGTTTTCATGGAAGAGGTGGAGAACTTGTTCATTGAGAGTTCGTGATGAAAAACTTGTTCGTTGAGAATTTGTGTCAAGATGGACATTGTTAAAGATATGTGACCCAAATTCTTGTTAAATAAAAATAAAAGTGGCAAGATAAGGGAATCTACAGGCTACACAAGTGTAATCTATTTAGAAGTATGCTTCCTCTATTTGATGTTGATTAGAATAAGGTGTTTTAACCTTACTGCATTACTTCTATTTGACTTTGATTAGAATATGGTTTTACAAACCTATAAATAGACATATTCATCTCTCCTATTGTATTATTCGAATTTGACATAGTGAATTTTCTTCTCCTCTGCCCGTGGTTTTTCCCAAAAGGGTTTCCACGTAAAACATGTGTGTTATATTTTTCTCTTTTGTTGCCATTATAGACATTCTATTTTTACATGAGTTCTATAGCTTGAGATGTGGTCATTTCCATTAAGTAGTGTGGTTTCCTACTTGTAGTTTGGATTAATCGCAAATAAGCTTATTCAACTTTTGAATGTGGATCAAAACACATCCAAGTACTAAATTATCAATGATTTGTTATTCTTAACTAGCCGAGTTGATTTTGGATTGTATTAAAATTTTAAAATTCCACTACAAATCCCTTTTATGTTTTTCCAACAACAATGATTGGTTTAGTGTTTGAAAGTTTTATCCTAGAATTTATTCTCGGATAAGGTGAACCATTTTTACCCTATCTATTTGTTATTATATGTAGTTAAGGACTGTTAACCCACTCAAAAAGGCTAAACAAGAGTAAGTTATTCATGGGTTATGAACTAGTAGGAATAGGCTTAAGGTGATTAAACTCTTCTTTGCAAATGATACTCTATTGTTCATAAAAGACTAGAAAAGAGGAAATTGAGAGATTAAATCAAAGATTGAAAATTTATAAGAGGGAATGAATGAAGTATATAAATTTTATGAAGTTGGAAATTTTTTTTGTAGTGCCATCTTAGCCATAGATAGTAGAGTAAGGCTACAAAGGCAATTTAGGATCCTAACTGTAAACAACTTAGAGATATACCTAATGCCACCTGTTTGATGTTAACCTAAATTATAATTGGCAAGATTTAATTGGTATCTTATATAATTATATTAGTTAGAGATTACTTGGTAATTAAGTTTATTAGTTAGGTAGATATTCTTAATAAGTAGGAAATCTTAATGAATAAGGTTTCTTGATGATAAAGTAATAGATATATAGAGAATAGGGTTCAACCTTTAGAATTTAAATTTAGTAGATGATAGATGTAATCATTGTTGGATATTTCTATGATAAGGCCTTATGACTAGATTTCTTGATAATTAGGTTTATTAATGAAGTAGATATTCTTAATAGGTAGGAAATTTTATTGAATAAAGTTTCTTGGCGATTAAGTAATAGTCATATAAATAGAGAGTATGATTTAGGCTTTAGAATTAAAATTAAGTAGATGATAAATGTAATGGCTATAGGATCTTTCTATGATAAGGGTTTGTAATTAGAGTACTTGATAATTAAGTTTGTTAAGAAGTTAATCTTCTTAATAGGCAAATAATCTTAATGAAAAAGGTTTCTTGGTCATCAAGTGATAACCCTATAAATAGAGAGTATGATTTAGCTTTTAGAATAAACAAGTAGAAGAGAAAATTAATCCTTATGAGATCTTTTTATGGGGAGGTTTGTACCTTTATCGTGAAAACAGTACACGTTGTTGTCAGGATGACTTATAGCTTTACGCATGTAAAATTTACAAATTTAGTGTAGTAGACTTTGTAGAACATCCACGCCCTCGACACTAATAAACTAATATTTAGGTACACCTTCCAACTCTCCAAAATAAGAAAAAAAAAAGGGAGGAATTTAAGAAACCAAATAGAAAATTCAATACTTGGTTTTTGGTGCAAATAATACATACAACATAGTTTCGTCCCACTACTCTTATTTTTCTAAGCAATGTTAGATATGGGGTTTTATATAAACTCATAATCCCTTTTCCTATTGTTCCTAAGAAATGTGGGATTCATAACCTTACTAACAAAATATTTAGGTTACACTTAGTTCCTAGTGACTAAACACAATGGTTAAACTTTGTACAACAAAAATACTAACAAAATATATTTCTACTATACTTCATCGTGATATAAGTTGGTGTTGCTATCCAGCACTCCCCCTCAACACCAACTTCGACCATGCCAAACTGATGATAGAAACTTCCAAGCTTGTTGCCACACAAGCCTTTTATGAACAAGTCTACAACTTGATCTTTTACTTAACATGTTCCAACTCCTTGTGTTGGTTTTCATGACCACCCTCATCACTTAGCTCAATGGAATACTGCCTCTTGGTCCTATCCTTATCGATGCCTCCGTAGCTCAACCCGTGGTACTTCGCTCCCGCTTGTGTTGCATTGATCGTCTTCTCTCGGTACAACTAAATAACATCTAGCCTTCGTGGCTTCTCATGGTGCTTATCATTGGCTTCGGATTCTTCATAAGACTTCACTATGGCTAACAACCTCACCCACCTTGATCATTACTCGATGTGTCCCATCACATAAGAAACAACTCAAAGGTCTACATTCGTCCTTTCCCATAGTTGTCCTAATTTTGCCCCTTCTTTGGCATGCCCTCTTCTCATAAACCTCCCCATCACTCGAGGAATCCATATCCTCGACTTCTTTTTATGCTCTCCTACTCAATCTTGAGCTCTAATGCTCAAGGGACTCAAATTGATCCTTTTTGAGTTCTAATAAGGACTCAGTCACTATCATTGCTCATGACATGTCTTAGACACCTTAATGTAGCACATTATGCTGTTGAAAAAATCTGGTTTGAAAATAGTTTCCTTGCATAATGAAAAATAAAAATTTTGAAAACCGACCCGGTTTGTGATATTTATAGCAAAAAACCATAGACCGAAATTGTACCTGTGTTTTCAAATAGATATATCCTTGTCGTTCCTAACTTTCAACCAAATGATCTTCTCCTCTATTCTCATACCTCGAATTACCTCGAGTATGGGATCGATCAAATCGAATCAATCATAGAAACTAGAAATAGTTTTCTTTTGTTTTTGGGTGAAAACGAAAATTCTCTTCTCAAAATAGAAACCAACAGAATTGTTATTATGGAAAAATATATTTAGTAGTTGAGAATAAATTCTCTCTATTTTTTGACAGAGTAGCAATATATTAAAGTTGTGTTAATAGTCTTACCAGTACCATCTATTTATAAGAAGAGAAAATAGAACCCTTGTTGAATAGTAGAAGTTTATTTTAACAGGAAAAACAAGTTCCTACTTAGAGTAGGAGTAGGGTGGACGACATTTCGTAGTATCCCTACTAGGGTTTCCACCCCTTCATATTCCATGAGGGGATTTTTAGACCTTTCTCACATTGGGTCCAATTATGAGTACTTTCTAAACTTTTCGACCTAGTACTTTGTACTCTGATCCAACCCGATTTTTTTTTCTATTTCCCAAAATCAAATTAAATATTTATATTCAATTAAATAATTTTCTCATCCCAATTTTCGAGAAAATATATTTAATATTTCACCATTCATGTAACACTCCTAACCCGTATTCGTCGTTGGATTAGGGCTACAGAGCATTACCGTACAAATGAAACATTTAAACATATATTTCATACACTATCATAAACATATTATAAACCATTCACATACATATCGTCCCTAAATCGAGCCCTTGAGGCCTTAGAAATACCTTAGAAACAATTCGAGACTAAATTGGAATCATTTGAAAAGTCTAGGAAAAAGGTACAAAACTTTGAATATAGGGGTCACACGGCCGTGTGGCCAGGTCGTGTGCCTCACATGGCTGAGACACACGCTCGTGTCTCAGGCCGTAGAACCTTCGAACTAGGGACACAAGGCCGTGTCCTCACCCGTGTAACTCTCTAAGTAGGGTCACATAGTTGTGTCACATGCCCATGTGCCAAGCCATGTAACTCTCGAAATTGCCTCACATGTCCGTGTGCAAGGACGTGTGCTAGGCCGTGTAACTCAATGACTTGCATACAAAGGAACCTTCAGAAGACACACGGTCGTGTCGCCAGGCTATGTGTCACACACGATTGAGTCACATGCCCGTGTCTCAAGCCGTGTGGACCTAAAATTCACCTAAAACAGGCCATTCTCAACACCATTTCATGCATATTCATTTGAACCAAAAGTGCACACCTACAAGGCATCAAACCATACCTAAACATGCTTATATTTGCCATTCCAAAGGCACCTCAAACGCAATCATTAAAACTTACCTAAACATGTCATATTTACCAAATTTCAAACATCAATATCTAGTTCAAAACCTTCCAAAACATGCCATAACTTTACCATGATTTTACCAATTCAATACATACCATTTGAGCCATACAAAACATGCATCTTAAGATAGCACAATGACACAAAATATCAAAGCATCAAAGGTACCAAACCAAGATAACATTCAGAACTTATACAAGTCAATTCATCAACTAAACATTCATCACAATAACATTACAATTCAACCTATACATGTCATTATAACATTACCCAAAACATTCAAAAACTACCGATATTTATGTTGGGTAGTGTGATAGATCTCCAACTAGCTTCCAAACCGATTGAGCTTCCGATAATCTATAAAACGTAGGCAAGAAACTACGTAAGCACATAATGTTTAGTAAGTTCGTAGAGAATAAAACATAACTTACCATTTCATTTACATAACAATAAGTATAAGCATAATGTACCCAAACCACAAGCTTGGCACAAGCCTATGCATCATCATTAGTACACAAGCTAGTGCATTTATACATAACTCACTTGAATTATCCATATGATAAGTCATTACCATAAAAAAATACATCATTTGATTCATACATCCTTTCCATAAGCATATGCATAATTCCATTTGAAACTTACCATTTCAATCCCTTTTCTTGTCTGTTGAACCATCTAGAATATCATCGGATACTCGAGAATGCTTACACGAAGTGTGCTTAAACATATAATCATAACTTTTCTTTTACATCATTGCTCACACGAGCTATGAAATGGGCCTACTCACACAAGCTGTGGGTTGGAATGTAAGCTACACAATGCTGCTCACACAAGCTATGGAGTATCTGCAACAAATACAGGACCTCAGCCATCGGTAGGACATTCAAGACCAGCACTCGAAACATGAAAACCCTAATGACATGTCATTTGTATCCTACGAATTCATAAGTTTCAACTGGGACTTAAGATCCATCAAATCATCATAACTTTAGTATAATTATACATCGATCCATTTACATTACTAGCATAATAAACATTCAAATTAACAACGTTAATTCAATAACTGTTCATACGAACTTACCTTGACAACTAGGGCGTAGAAGTTAAATGAGCTATTCCGAAGCTTTTACTTTGCCTCAATCTAGATCCGTACGTGGTCTATCTTGATCTAAATAGACAAATTTCAATCCATTTAATCCCTCTAGTATTAAATTTAGTCCTCATTTCATTTTTATGAAAATTACTATTTTCCCCTAACATTTTAACTTTTGACAATTTTGTCCATAAGCTCATAAATTAAAACCTAAGCATTTGAATCCCCCACTCAAGCTAACCGAATTTATTAGGGACTTATACCAACCCATACAAACCATCATTTCATAAATTTTCCATGAACTTTTGCCATTTTTATAAATCAATCCCTAAATAAAAATTTCATCAAAAATTACTTTACAAAACTTGTTTATTTATCAACAAGGATTCATAATTTGCCATTTAACATCAAGAATCATACAAGAAAATTCATGGCATAACCCTCAACCTTTAACAGTTTTACAAATTAACCCCGAGCATTAAGCTAAAACGACTTCAAAAACATAAAAATAATAAAAAAAACAAGTAGAAAAATTATTTACATGCATTCACTTAAGCTAGTCGAATTCAAGAACCCTAAAAATGGTTTTACTTCCTTCAAAATTCAGTGGAAAGAAACTTTGAAGAAGATGAGCACAATTTTTATTTTATTTGTTTTAAGTTTAATTGCAGAATTACCTTTTGAACCTTTAATTAACATCAAAATTTCATTAATACTTAGCTATGTACATCCACTATCACTTTAATTGGTCAATTTACCATTCAAGTCCCTTAGATTAAAATTTCATAGCTATTTGACTCCTTTAACTAATAGAAGTCTACTTTTGTACTTTTTACGGTTTAGTCCTTTTTACTAAATTAATCATGCAAACATCAAAATTTCTTAACAAAATTTTAATAAGACCTTACTAATATCCCATGGGCGTTAAAATAATAAAAAAATAATAATAATTTACTTATTAGATATTACTGATCAATTCAAAACATTTAACCATACATAAAGTGTTCATTCTCATAAATCATTCAACACAATCACATTGTCCCTTATAAGGGCCTACGAGGCCTAAAACATGCTTTAGAAGTAGTTCGGGACTAAACCGATAACATATGAAAATTTTGAAAACATAGAAAAATTTCAACCATACAGGGGTCACACGCCCGTGTGAACAGGCCGTATGCCTCACACGGCTCCAAACACGCCCATGTCTCAGGCCGTGTGGAAACAAGGCATACATATTAACTTGGGTCACACGGCCAACCAAACGCCTGTGTGTCTAGCCTGTGTGCCCTTTGAAGAGGCCACACACGCCCGTGGGCTAGGCCGTGTGCTGGGCCGTGCCAAAACTGTAGGGTATACTGACTTATGCAACACAGCCAAGTCACATGCCCATGTGCTAGGCCGTGTGCCAATTAGGGAGTATACTGAATTGTACCGCACGGCCAGTCACACGCTAGTGTGTGAGACCTGTGGAACATACAGAATTCAATTCAATTTCATCACTAGGGGACACACGACCATGTAACATGACCGTGTGTCACACACGGCTGAGACACACACCCGTGTCTCTGCCCGTGTGGACAAAAATAGGCCATTTGCAAGGCCGATTTGCCACCCTTATTCATGCTCACCTAAACAACCAAAATGGTACCATTTCATCATACAATTAGGCAGCCAAAATCATCAACCAAATGCACAATTTATACCATTATAATTCATCTATTCCAAATATCAAATCACTACCATTTACTTAACCAAATACATGCCAAAACAATATCAATCTATATAGTTCATTTACCATAATTCACACACACATAACTTCCTTATAAATAACCAACACAACACCTAAAATCATACCTCATCAAGGCATTTCTCAAGCATTTATACTCCACAAATCAATTAACCATTTGAGAAACTATAAAACCATAACCACATTCATACCAAACATTCCAAAATAAGCCATCACTCATGGCTATATATACAAACCAAAACATATACAATTTACAAACCAAATCTCATGGCTATAATCACAACCAAAATACCACATCTAGCCTATACATGCCATATACTATTAATGTATAATCCAAAAGTACCAACTTAGATGTTTGATAGTACGATAATGTTCCCAACGACTCTTGGATCTGAGCTAGCCTTGATTCACTATAAAACATAAAAAAAAACACAAAGTAAGTTTCATAGCTTAGTAAGCTCGCATGGTATAAACTTAACTAATCACAAATACAACATTCATCAATCTAAACATATTATCATGTACTTTAAGATTACTAACAAACCTTTCAACTGCTTATTCATAAGCTTATATAAAAACTTTGTAACTTCTTCGATTTTAAGTTCATAATATACATGTACATACCTGTACCAATCCATAACAAGTTCATACATACACAGAATGCTGTTGATTACTCAATGCCTCGCACACTAAGTGTCATACTCGATATCTCGCACACTAAGTGCCACACTCGATATCTCGCACACTAAGTGTCGTACATAGCCGAAGCCATCTCAAATCGCACACTAAGTGCCATATATAGCCGAAGCTATGTCGAATCACACACTAAGTGCCATATATAGTCGAAGCTATGTCGTATCACACACTAAGTGCCACAAATAACCAATTTGTCGTCGAACATATCGGTAGTCCCATATATACAATTTATGCAATATCAAAGCACTAAACGCATAATTATTACAATGCTTAATTCATAAAAACTTACCTCGTGTACTGAAATGACGAAACAGACCGACTATTTAATTACTTTACTTTTTCCCCGATCTAAGTCTGAATTCCTCTTTTCTTGATCTATAAGTAATCAAAATCAACTTATTTATTCTTCTATTTATTCAATTCAATCCAAAATACATATTAGGGTTATTTTACACATTTGCCCCTAAACTTTCACATTTTTAAAATTTAGTCCTTATTACACAAAATCACAAATTCATTCAAATTCACAATAAACCCATGCTATCCGAATTACCATAATGCCTCTAGTAGCCCATAATTTCCATTTATTTCACATTTCAACCACACATTTTCAACATTCTCAATTTAGCCCCTAATTTGCATTTTCACTGAAAAATCACTTAACAAAACTTGTATATTTATCAACAAGCATTCAAAATCTATCATCAAACATCAAAACACAAGCTATTTAATCGATGGAAACATTCAAAATCTTTAACAATTTTGCAAATTAGTCCCTAGGCTAGCTAGTACTAGATGCAACGATCATAAAAACATAAAAATCATTAAAAATTGAACAAAAATGGACTTACATGCAAAGCTAATATATGGTCGAACCTTCAAGCTATTCTAATGGTGTTTTCCTTAGCTAATTTTAGTTAGGGATGGTGAAGAAAGGTGACAACCATGTTTTGTTTTATTTAATAAAATTTTATTCACAAAATTACAATTTTAAAATTAAATTAAAACATTAAAATTCACATGTTTTATGTCCATAAATGTCCACCCAATATAAAAATGGTCTAATTATATCATAAGGACTTTCACTTTAATAAGTCATTGTAACATCCCGTTTTTGGGTCAAATCAGAATAGTGATTTTGGGACCACAAATCCAAAGTCAAAATAATTATTTTATTATTCATTAAGGTTTACAGTATGATAAAATGTTCATGTAAAAAATTCGTTAAGAAATTTTACCGTTTAAGTGTTTAATTCGGTAAAAAGGACTAAATTGCGTAAAGCATAAAAGTTGTGTTCTATAAGCTAAAGGTGTCAAATAGCTATAGAATATTAAATTAAAGGTCCTTATGTGATAATTAGCTCAATTTTGAGTTAGAGGATGATACTTGGTTTGGCATTTGTGTAAATATGAATTTATTTTAATGGCAAATTAGTAAAATGATAAATAATGTTTAATTAAATAAAACAAAACCTATTTTCTATTGTCCATCATCTTCACCATTGATTTGAAGGATAGAAAAACACCATTGAAGGGTTTAAAGCATTTGGTTGAGTAATCCCTAGCATGTAAGTTCATTTTTACTCAGTTTTTAGTGATTTTTACATTTTTGAGATCATTGCTTCGTAATTTAGTTAGCCCATACCTCTGATTTCAAAACTGTTAAAGTATTTGAATGATGCCATTGTTGAATGTTTGAGTATCTTGATATTTAATGTTAGAAAATAAATCTTAGATGTTAGATTAATGAGTTTTGTTAAGTGAATTTTAGTAAAAATGTCAATTTTGGACTAAATTGTGAAATATGATAAATTGTGTGGTAAAAGTATGAATAAATGAAAAATATGGGATTTTATGAGCATTTATGAAATTCGGCTAGCTTGGGCTATGATGAAATTGATTAAATTTGCATTTTACGAGCTTAGGGACTAATTTGTAAAAAGGTCAAAGTGTAGGGGTAAAATAATAATTTTAAAAAATATGAAATTGGGTTAAAATGAATAGAATATGAATTGAAATAGCTGAATTTTATTGATTAGATCAAGTTAAGCCTCGTACGAGTCTATATCGAGGGAAAAACAAAGTTTTGGACTAGTCGATCCGTTTTGACATTTTGACGATCGAGGTAAATTCGTATATTTATAAACATTGTTGAATTGTGTTATAAATGCTTTATTATTGTTAAACTGAATTATAATTCTAATGGTATATGAGAACGAGTATAATTGACAGAATTACGACAATCGGAATCCCCGTATGAACCTTAGGAATAATATAGGGTACAAATGTCATGACACTAGGGTTAGCGAGATGAGATTACGTGTAAGACCAAATCTGGGATATGGCATCAGTATGATATTATGTGTAAGACCATGTCTGGGACATGGCATCGATTTGAGATTTCGTGTAAGACTATAGCTGGGCTATTAGCATCGATATGAGATTACATGTAAGACCATATCCGAGATATGACATTGTACGACCTATGTGTGATTCCCGAGTATCCTTAGTGATTCTGAATGGTTCAACGGGCATAGTCAAGATGAGAATGGAAGTACAATCGAATTAAGTAATACAGGTACGTACAGAACCTATATGAGGATCGAATGAAGGTAATTTGGTGAGTTCATAGTGTATCATGTATATGAAATGAGAAAGATTTATGTATAAGTATGTTTCATGCCAAAATGTGCTTATTTGGCTATAATGAGGTATGAATTGAATGATATGTGAGATATGAGTTATAGTTGTTTTAACTAAACATACATATGGCACTTAGTGTGCGAAATACCGTTATTTGATGATATTTAACATGATTCATATTTACTAAATAAAATGTGATGGATATTGGATTGAATAAAGTTATATATTTGCTTATGTACATGTAAATGTGAATGAATTGGTAAGAATGTTTTAGATCTATATGAACAATGATATGAATAAACATGTGAAACTCTTGGTTAACTCTGTGAATTGATTCATGGTATAAAGGTGAAAGCATTGAGTAACATTATAATATATGTAAATACTTAATATATGTTTATTTAATAAGTTGAGTTTATTACCATACGAGCTTACTAAGCTTTGTAGCTTACTTTGTTTTCTTTCCTATGTTTATAGAGTTTCGGAGGCTTGCTCGGGTTAGAAGTCGTTGGAGATCTAATCACACTATCCAGCTATGGTTTGGTACTTCTAAGCTTTGTGATATTGGTTATATGGCATGTATAGGTTTTGTGGTTATTTAATGAGTATAATTAATTTTGGGAATTGATGCCTATGTGTTTGATGTAATTAGCCATGAGATATGGCTTTAAAATGATGTTAGTTTGGTGTGTATATTGCCTTGTAAAATTATATATCTTGTTAAGTTTGATTATGGTTCAAATAGCTTAAATAGTCATTTGGTAAGTGACATGTATATGCTTGGTTTAGTTTTGTTATTTGAATGCCAATTTGGTGGCTACATGACTTGATTATGATATGTGTTGTATGTGTGTTTTAAGGTTAGTAAAGATGTGGAGTTAGTTGAATTCATATGTGGAGTTAGTTGAATTCATAAGTCAAATTATATAGGTGAATTATGGCTATCAAATCAAGTCGATTTGGTAAGTTTTTGATTAGTCAAATGGTTATGTATGAATAGATGAAATGATTGGAATGTAATGGCATGATTTGTCAATGAAATTCATATGGTTGGATGCCTATTTGTGTATGATATTAGTACCATATGACCTATTGCACGTGGTTAAGTTTTAGGTGAGAAATGTGGCTTGAAACAAGCCTATTTTCATCCACACAGGCTGAGCACACGGGTGTGTGCGTCGACCATGTGTGACACATGGCCTTGGTACACGTCCGTGTGTCCCTTGAAGCTTAGTTAAAAGTTAAGTCAGTGAGTTACACGGGCGTGTCTACTGGCCGTGTATGGCACACAGCCTTAGCACATGGGTGTGTGTGGCCATTTCGAATAGGCACACGGGCCAGACACACGGGCGTGTCTGGTGGCTATGTGAGGCACACGGCCTGGTCACACGAGCGTGTGACCCCTGATTTCATGAAAAAATTTATAAGTTCCCAAAGTTTTTGTATGTTATTAGTTTAGTCCCGAACCACCTCTAAAGCATGTTTAAGGCCTCGTAGGCCCTCTTAAGGGACAATGTGGTTACGTTTGATTGATGTTTATATGGAAATACTTAATGTATGAGAAATGTATGCTTTTGTGATGTGATTGATCGGTAATACCTCGTAGGCCTATTCCAGTGACGGATACGGGTTAGGGGTGTTACAGCCATAGCCATTAGACACATTTAACTAATAGCACATAAGTTTTACACTTTACGCGATTAAGTCCTTTTTACCGAATTAAGCATTTAAACGGTAAAATTTCTTTACGAAACTTTCACATAATTAATCTATCATGTTGTAGACCTTATTAAAATAAAAAAAATAAATATTTTGACTTTGGATTTGTGGTCTCGAAACCACTGTTTCGATTTGACTAAAAACGGGCTGTTACAATATGTGGTTCTGAAACCACTGATCTGATTTAACTGAAAATGGGTTGTTACAATTCAATTTGTTCACTATTATTGAATGGTTTATTTTCATTTTGAGGCTTTAAAATAGCTAAAAAAACATAAACTAATTCTTCCGATTATTTATTAGCAATCAATGTTCATTTTCAAATGAATCATTTCTCACTTTCATTTCCATTTTCATTTTGAAAAAAACCATATTCACTTCCAAACAATTCCATTTCTACATTTCGGAGAAAACCATAATCATTTCTGAATGTTTTCTATTTTTTTATTTTACCATTTCTATTTATTTTTGTTCACTTAATTCATCATGCAATTAATTTTAGTTTCAACGAGCTAGCTGTAACACCCCACGCCCGACCATTCTCTGGATTTGGGTATGGAGCGTCGCAAATGGACCTATGCTTAATTAACCCCTTGCTAACCTAACTGTCAATAAACAGTTTGAAATATAGAACCACTTAATGAATATGTAAAAAAATATATAATAATTTGTATATATATAAAGCCATATGCCACTGAATACTTAACCTTTCCAATTTCTATCTCTAATCAAACTGTTTGTTTACAATATAACCCTTAAAATCTTACTAAGGGTTTTTTATCCTAAAAATCCCAATTTTAGGAAGGTTATCTGGCTTTATTGTTATTGATCCTGAGGCGAAGCCCCCAATGGTACCTCTTTTCTATGTGCATGACTTGAACTGCCTACGGACCCCGATCTCACCATTCCATTTGGCTTGGTCCCTCCTCTAAGTCCTTAAGCAGTCTTACAAATCTTACGAACATCAAACAAACTACTATAAGTTCAAAGAAACATAGTGAGTTTCTCCACTCGGTCACACATAAATAAACACAAACTTACGAAGGTAACAAATGCAAAATAAAATAAATGTAAATACTCCCTGCTCGCTTAACGCGAGTGTTCTTTATTAGGGTGGCAAACTCCACGCGATATCCTGGCACCTCGCTATATCAATGAGTCCTATCCTTACTTCTTGTATTTTTCTTCCTCTGGGTTCTTAGGACTTACTTTCCTTGGTGGACATCCATGAATGATTTAACCCCTAGCGGACTTCCTTATTTTCATACCATAGTCTCGAAGGACTTATTACCATTTCCTGCCAATGCTGACTGTAACACTACTTACCCGTATTCAATACCAGAATAGGGTACGAGGCATTATCGGACTTACATCGCAAGTGAACATACAAATCGAGTCATAAATTTGCATCCAAATTAAAATCATTTGTATTCAATCATAAAGTCCCTAATACAAGCCTATGAGGCTCAAAACATGCTTAGGAGTGGTTCGGGACTAAACTGAGCACTTAGGAAATTTTCACAAAACTTAGAAAAAAATTTTCATGTACAAGGGTCACACGCCTGTGTGGTTTGGGACACGCTCGTGTGGGCATGTCGTGTGGTCACACACGCCTGTGTCCCAAACCCGTGTAACTCTCTGTTTTGCAAAGCGTCAACAAATTGAGGTTACACGACCGAGACATACGCCTATGTGCTAGGCTGTATGGTTAATTTAATTTTTATAAAATAGGTGTAGACTTCACATGGTCGAGACACAAGCCCGTGCTTAAGGCCGTGTCCCGCACACGGCTGAGACACACGCTCATGTCTCTTCTCGTATGCTCAATTTTGAGCATTCTATTTCTCGAAATTAAGGTGCAGGGGACACACGGCCGAAACACATGCTCATGGGACAAGCTGTGTGTCACACACGGCCTAGACACACGCCCGTGTGTCTACCCGTGTGGACAAAATAAAGGTTATTTACCAAGCTATTTGTCACCCTTATTTGCACATACACATTCACAATCTTAATGGCATAAACCATGGCATATTTAGGCAACCAAAACATCCACAAACAAGGTCAAATCATGTCATTTCATTATCCACACTCAACATATTTACAAAATCATATTTTGCCAAACCAAATCATACCAAACTCACATTCTACAAATTTCAATATGGCTACCAATAACATGCATAATTTTACATAGTTTTCCTAGCATACCAATGAGTCAATCTTAACCATTTAACAACAAAACCATTAAGCCACATTCAACCATCTACAAAGCATTTATAAACCACATCACACAAGGCATAATTGCACATGCATGCATACATAAATATATATAAGCTTACAACCAATTCAACCAAAATGAGCCAAGTTACATGGCCAAATACCACATCAAGCCTTTGACAATTACAAGCCAATACATTTGGCCAAACTCATAACGACACATATAACAAAATGACTAAGTCCCTATACATGCAATATTATCAAAATGTTTAAAATCATCGATACCCAAAATAACAGTTTAATAGTGTGATGCGAACTCCGACAATCTCCAACCTGAGCTAGCTTGGTGACACTATAAAACATTGAAAATAAAAGAGGTAAGCTATATAGCTTAGTAAGCTCATATGAAAGAAATAGGAAAACCTTACCATACATTAACATGCAACTAATATAACATAAGATAATGGAATTTACCATAATCTTATGATCATAATTCACTTCCGTCACAACTTACCTTGAAATCGTCATTTCACGAATTAATAATCATAAGCTTTAGGTACATACATGTACCATCTCGTAATAATTTCATACTTAGTCTCATCGTTTTCATACCTAATGAACCACTCTGAACAATAATATCAGATACTCGGGAAAACCTTGCACACAAGGTGCCACATATGTAGCCATTGCTACCTCTATCTCATAACACATATATGCTCGCTCTCGAGCCATTAACGGGCCTGCTCACACAAGCTGTCAGTCAAGACGTAGTTACTCAGTGCTACTTACACAAGCTATCAAGTAACTGCAACATATGCCGGTATACTCAGCCATCGATAGGACGTACAAGACCAGCACCCGGATCACATAACATAAAACCCTAGTGACATATCACTTGTATCCTAATCTATTCCTAAGGTTCGATTCGAATTTCTCGCTTGCCAAAACATGATCGAACCTGTTCGTAGAGTCATTTACACAATTCATGAAGTATTAAGGCATTTAAAATACAATTATAATAAAGATTATTTAATATGCGAACTTACCTTGGTTACAAAAATGACCAAAAGGATCTATTTGTCAATTACTTTGTTTTTCCCCCGATCTAGACCCGAACTTCATTTTTCTTGATCTATAATACCACATTTAACTTATTTAATCATCACATTATTCAATTCAGCCCAAAAACACATTATGGCAAAATTTACATTTTTACCCCTAATTTTTCAACATTTTACAATTTAGTCCCTAGGCTCGTAAAATGAATTTCTTTCAATTTCATCACAACCCAAGCCTAGCAAAATATTATTTGTACTCATAACAACCCATATTTTTCATTTATTCACACTTTTCTACACATTTTATAGACTTTTACAGATAAGTCCCTATTTAACATTTTTATCAAAAATCACTTTACAAATGTTGTTTAACTAACAACGAACATGCATTTTCTACCATAAAACATCAAAATACAAACATATTCAACACGGGTAAAATTTTAGACTTTAACTTTCTTTCAAATTAGTCCTTGAAATAGCTAAATCAAGTTACAACGATTTAAAAAATATAAAAATCATTAAAAATGGGACAAGAACGGAATCCTTGTGAATTTTGGCCATGGGGGGATGAAATTGAGAAGATGGACATCTTTTATTTAGTTAATTTGTCCTTATTAGCCAAATTACTAAAATACCCTTAATGCATAACTTTGAAACTTTACCTAACCATGTCCATTTTTGTCCATCTTAAGGTATATTGGTATAATTTCCATTTAAGAACCTTTAATTAAAATTTCATAACCATTAGACACCTTTAACTTATAGAATTCAACTTTTGCACCTATTGCAATTTAGTCCTTCTAGTCAAATTGGACACTCAATCGATAAAATTTCTTAACGAAATTTTCACACAATTATTCTATCATGTTGTAGACCTTAAAATAGAAGTAAAATAAATATTTTTACTTCAGATTTGTAGTCCCAAAACCACTGTTCTGATTTGATCGAAAAACGGGCTATTACACTAACCTTCAGCATGACTTGCCACTGTGGCAAACCTATTCTCATTCCACCTTATCGTTTACAATGGGATTACTTCAAGTAATTCACCTTATGCACAAGACTAACCTAGGACCTTCCTTGCCCTATGTGATTAATAGTTGATTTATTTTTCTGCTAGGTTATTGCTTATACGAATATATTAGTCTGCCATCCCACTTATTCATATTCTTCCTACGGGTCATCATTGTGGTGGCATATCTGTAATAGACTTTCCTTAAAAAAAGAATATTCTTAACAAACATTCTATCCCCTAAATAGAATCTTTATCTTGGGAATGGAATTTCCATTCCTCTTACGAGATTTGCTACTTGTATATCACTTCATTGAGCACTTCCTTGTGGCTCTTGATTTCGGATCCTTTTTTGCTGTCTTTGAATGATTTTTCTTTCTTACATTTCCATATTTAGGCCAACTCCCGTGCGGCTTATCTTCCTCTGACTATTGTCGGGCTCTTGCCCATGCCTTGTTGGTTATCACAACGACCTTTACCACTTGCATCATTTTTGGCAGATTCCTCATGATTCGCTTGCCACTACTTACACTCTCTTTTGACTTCACTTCCACCTACGTGGATTTCTTGTACTTGGTGCACTAGTCGTATACTCTTAACTTAAGCTCCTAGCGTACTTTCCACATCTGACCCATGGTAGACTTTATGGGTTGTCGTAGTCGGGCTATGGTCTTACACCCTTCTTCCTTGCTCCATGCATCCTATCGGACTTACCCTATATTTACTGTCCCAGTAGGCTTTATCTATTCTATGTTTACTGTCCCAATGGACTATCTATTCTGTGGATACCATGGAGTCTTTCATCCATGGTCTTATTCCACTTTGCCATCCTTAAGTACTACCTTATGATGCCATGGAGTCTTTCATCCATGGTCTTACTTATCATACCTGGCTGCCATAGCATCTTTCATCTATGGTCTTACACTGTATACATTATACCTTGTACCATGCCACCATGACATATTTCATCTATGGTCTTACGCTACGTACTTCATACTAGACTACCATAGTCTATTTAATCTATGGTCTTATGCCATATACCATCGTCACAATGTCACCCCAAAGGACCATTTGATACTACCATAGCAGTAAGTACCATTTCATAATTTCATTTCCTAAATCCTCCTCCTATTACCTATTTTACTCCACCTAACATTAATACTCAAACATCGGAGTGTTCCCTCCACAAGAAATAAAGCTTAGCCCCAAGCGGTATCTAATAGGTTTTCTCCTTATTTCCTTTCTTAACTTCATTTATCCCATGAGGGTTTTTCCCACAGTCATGTAATACATGCACATATCATCATGCTTTGTGTTTATGCAACATGACATACTTAAATAGTATAGAGCATAACATCAGGTTTGGAGTTAGGAACTCACCTAAAACTTCATCGTTTCCACAGCTTAGCCCTCTCAATCACTAGAGCTTCCATTCTCTTGGCAGCAACTAAGTATCCAACCAAAATCATGGGTTATATTCAATATTCTTAGCTTAAACCTATTTTTTAGAAATATAAAAAACCCTTAAAATGGTTCTGAAGTCCATAACTTTATTTCCTTATCTTTACGTACATAAAAAGGGTTAAGACCCATACCTGCTTTCTTGTTTCCCTAGTTTTCCATCTTCATTCTCAAAAAGTCTGTTCCATACAGAACCTTCCATAGCCTCATTCTTCGAGCTATCGAAGAAAATGATGAATAAGAGAGAATGAGATTAAATCAGAAAGAAAATCATCCCTGGGAAGGCATTCCCAGCTATTTATGGCCCTTCCCGTGCTACTTCCAACCTTATGAGAATCATGCATCCTCAATCATTATGTCTCCCACAATGAAGTCAGCTAGTTCCATCTTAATCAAACTAGGATTAGTCTTTAACTATGACCAATTCAATTTCTAGCTTTCTCGTTTCTTTCAATAAAGGCTGCCAACTTGTGGCCTCTTTCAATTTAGTCCTCCATTTATTCTAAATTTTTGGGTTATTAGAAATTTAGGTGTTATACTAGTGGAAGTATTGATTGAACATATGCAATTGAGGCTCAAACAATTTATAGTTAAGTTCCAAATTTTCACCTATTAATTACAAACTCATTTAGTCACGAAGTCATTCCACTATAGTATCGTGACTGAGCTCTTCCCAACAAAATGCCATTATGAAAGCAACTCGATTAGTGATCATCTAATAACCTTGTCATAATTATGTTATCCTCATAGGATATCTTTAATCTCATAATATTTGTTCTTGCAATATGATCCTATTTTATCTCATGGTAACCATTACATATTCCTTTGTCAATCACTATCAAATAGTGATCAAGTCCTCCACTACAAAGGCGAACGAACCGTGACCACGTTTACTTTTCATCAACCATGTAATGCCAATAAGAGGATATCATTTACCCATGTTTCGGGTTATGAATTCCACTGCTGTGAATGACACTACATTCTAAAGAAGTCGTACACCCATTGCACCAATTTTCGATTCATTATCTATTTGAACTCAGACTTTTACTTATATAAAAGTGTATGAGTCACACATACATAGTCCGTCATCTACTTAGGATTTAGGAATGTCACACTATGAATGTTACAAGTGAATAAATCCATAAACGGATTTAGGATCTATTCTTCTTGGGCCCAGTTCAATGTACTGTCAGTCTGGTTAGTCACATCTATGCTTTTATTTTCTAAGAGTCATCTGCTCCGATGCCCGAGATAAAGCATTTCCCCAATTGGACTTGATAGATGACATATTAGTCTTTCAATCGATTTTCTCATTTTCGGATAGACTAATGACATGTTTAGGTTTGTCTACTAATATAAGTTGTCTTTCCATATCACGATCTGACCAAATAATACCGCTCAATATTAGTTTAAACATTAGGCAACCAATGAGTAATATTTGCTTCCATTTTGGTTTACGTGCAAAAATCATTTGAGGATAATCATACAATGTATATTAATGTAATCAACGAATTTGTTTTATTAATCAATTTGTTCAAAAAAGAATTACAAGTTTACAAACGAATATACTATACTCATGGTACTAGATCCAACATAAGCGTCACCTACGATTTGGTCGGCTTGTCGTTGATACCTACGACTTGGTAATATCTCTTTGTGCCTAACAAGAAATTGTCAACTTCCTTAGTGTCTTCCAATCCCTTGAACTCCTTGGGCTTTGAGACATCCCAATGGTTAATTGGGCTACCAAGCACGACTCCAGTGGTTATATTATGTTATAAAAAATAATTATATTAATTATATAAGCTAAATAATAATTTTATTTATATTAATCCATTAACTCAATAACAATTAAATTAATTACCCAAAACCTAAAAAAAAGCTTACCCAATTAAATAACCTAACCCAAAATATAAAATTTTTAAAATTAAATTTAATACAATAAAAAAATTATTATATTTATTTATGTTTTTAATATAATAAAACATTTATTATATTTATGGTAGTGTTTTTAATACAAATAATTTTTAATGTGTTAAAAAACTTTTATTTCAACTTTTTTAATGCATTTAGTGTATTATATATTTTTAAAAAACTATTTTAAAATAAAAATTAATTTAAAAAATCAAATATGGGTGGGACGAGTTGAGTTCGAGTTTACCTTTCTTAAATTGGGTCAAGCTAGGACAAAAAAGTAAGCCCATATATCGGCCCAAACTGAGCCTGGGCTTGGAAAATTGTTTAAATATCTTTAATGGGCCCGATTCGAACCCGACCCAACCTAGCTCATGAGCACTTCTATCCCTGGCCCTACTTGTAGAGTCTAAAAACTCCATTAGCAATGTCTAAAAGCAGATGACATAATCCTAAACTTGTTGTTTTAGTCCACTAATCGTGTATAAGATAATAATCCTTTTTCTATTATAAAAGTAAATGTTTTATTTCTAGATAGAACTTTTTATAGTATTACATAAAAATAGAAAATTAAAAAAAAAAAAAATGGATGAATAAAGCTAGGTGAACATAGTTTGATTATTATCTCATATAATATTAAACTCTTTAGTGACAAGCACCAATAAATATATCCTTACTTTACAAAATTATATTATTTTAATTATTTTTACTTACAAAATTATATTATTAAAAATATTTTGATTATTTGATATTTTTATATAATCAAAACTTCATTTATTAATATTATATATAAACTGATTGTAAAATTGGACTCAATTTCAAAAAAGAAAAGAAAAGAAAAAAAAAAGAAAAAAGTTCAAAATCGAACGTATCAAATTGCTTAAGCGTTAAAAAGAGATGGACTTTCAATTAACAATTTAAGAAACGAAAAACCATCTTTACTTCTTTATACTTTCTCTCCTTTTTTTGGGTGTTTTAGTCTCTCTGTTATTCGTTCAAAAGAAAAAAAAAAAAGTTTAGCTCTGTGTTGGGTTGGGTTGGATTGGGTATTTTTCTCCAATTTCCCTATTTCATACAAACGCCAAACAAGCCTCCTATTTCCCCAACCTCAGCGCAAGCGACTCATCGGGCGCAATACAAACCACCATCGTCACTGACCGCGATCGGCGTCAATTCGATTTTAAAGGCAAGGAGAGATGTGGGTATTTTACCTGATCTCGTTGCCTTTAACCCTAGGCATGGTTGTTTTCACCTTGAGGTACTTCGCTGGCCCTGATGTCCCTCGTTATGTTCTTTTTACCGTCGGATACGCTTGGTTCTGTTCTCTCTCCATCATCATTCTTGTGCCCGCCGATATTTGGACGGTTAGTCTTTTCAAATATTTGGTTTATTTAATTCATCGGCCTTTTCTTTTTTTGTAAGATAGGGCTGATAGAATTTGAAAATTTTATGTTAATTTTGTGCAGACGATATCGAAGCCGGGAAATTATAATGAAAATGGAGGAATTTCATTCTTTTGGAGTTGGTCTTATTGGGGTACCTTTCTCCTCACCTGGTACGGTTTTTTTTTTCTTTATCGACGCTGTAGCTTATTTACGGTTCGTTAATTGATGTCTATTTGATACTGAAATTCATGCGGACATGCAAATTTACTGTTTTGTAGATTAGTTTGTTTAGTGTCACATTTGATTAAATTTTCTATAAATTGAAAAAAAAATTACTTATTTGGATGGATATATTTCTTAGATTTCCTTTTTGTTCTCCCCTTGAATGTTAAAAGGCTAAAGTCTGTATCCATACTGTTGTTATTTTGCTGCCATTTCTTTGGGCGGGTTTGAAATGTCGATGATTTAAGGTGTATTTATCCTTTTGTTGGATGGTCCGGTATGTTGTTGTTGTGGGATGATTTTCTTGTAAGTAGAGATGGTTTTTGTAGTTGGTTTTCCAGATTGTTGTGCATTTCCTCATATAATTAATTATGTTATCTCTAAGCAGGGCTGTAGTGCCCCTTATTCAGGGTTTTGAAGATGCTGGAGACTTCTCTGTGACTGAAAGGTTGAAGACTAGCGTGCATGTCAACTTAGTCTTCTATTCAGTCGTGGGTTCTATAGGCCTTGTGGGACTTATTCTCCTCATTACAATGAACAGGAACTGGTAAACTCTTCCTATTATTTTATTTTATTTTTATAAATTACTGATTTTCTTTGGTTTAATAGTCTATCTGATATAATCTTGGTTGTCTCATAAAGATTAGGATTATATTGGATTGTTGTTTCAAGTTCATATGTCTTCTTTCAAGTATCTGGCATCTTTTGCCTCACTGTTATGCTTTCTAACTGATGGGTTCTAGAAATTATTATAGAAAAATGGACATAACAGAAATTTCCTTGTATGTCAGCAGACACATTGCTCTTATATCTTGCTATCTGGTAATTTGTTGTTGACAGGAGTGGTGGTATCCTTGGTTTAGCTATGGCCTTGTCGAATACATTTGGGCTTGTTACAGGAGCATTTCTTCTTGGCTTTGGCTTGAGTGAAATTCCAAAGAGCCTTTGGAGAAATGCAGATTGGACCATCCGGCAAAAAGTTCTCTCTCATAAAGTTGCCAAAATGGCTGTGAAGCTCGATGAAGCTCATCAGGAACTTTCAAATGCTATTGTGGTATTTTGCTTTCCTGATTATATTTTATAAATTCTTTCCCATCTTCTGACCTACATCCTTTCAAATGGTTATACGCATATAGAAGTGTATCCTAGTAGAATAATGCATGGTTTCAAGATCTGTCTTTCATTCTCAGTTGCATGCAGAATACTCGTATTTGCTCATTTTACATTTTTGCAATTGAAATGCTTTGAAGTTTTAACATGCTATTATCAATCAATCAATCAATCAATCAATTAGCAATTTCTATTTCTCTCGTTTTTCCTCTGTGGCTAAACATTATTTGATTATTTTTATGTTAATTATAATGGATTGTTTTGTTTAACTATTCATTTGCTTTATCAGGTTGCCCAAGCAACATCCAACCAGATGTCTAAGCGTGATCCTTTGAGACCATACATGGATGTCATTGATAATATGTTGGCTCAAATGGTATTTTCTTTGTGTTTATTTGCAAAATCTTCTATGAACAAGGATCTCTTCTATGGAATAGTGCATCACTTTGTGTGCTTCATTTATTCTCCAGTTTAGGGAAGACCCATCCTTTAAGCCACAAGGTGGTCGGCTGGGAGAAAATGATATGGACTACGATTCAGATGAGAAATCAATGGCAACACTCAGGCGTCATCTTAGACTAGCTCGAGAAGAATATTATCGGTACAAAAGGTAAGCTGGATGCCAATTTTACACGTTTCAGTTTGTTTTATTGTTCACGTAAATCCAAGTTGTATATCATCTTCAAACTGCTTTAAATGTGCTGGAAAATGGTGATTTTAATCCACTGTTTTTCTAGTAATTTTAGTTGATGTCCTATGGGAGTAAGTACTTTTTTTCTTTCTTTCCTAGATTTGAATAGGTTGCATATAAACTTTCAATCTGACTTTGTATTTGAAACTTTTGCTTCTTTATATCTGAAACATCGTTAGTTTTGCAGTGAGTACATGGCCTATGTCTCTGAGGCACTTCAGCTTGAAGATACAATAAGAAATTATGAACGTCGCAGTTCAACTGGATGGTTTTCTTCTAACCATGTTTTTTTTCTGTCTATTCTATTTTTCCAATATTCTAGTTGCTTTTCCTCAACTTTTAATGTTCGTGTATGATGCTATTTCAGGAAATATGTATCTAGTTTCAGACCTGGTCGCTCTGGGCAGACAGGAACACTCTTAGATACAATAGGTAAGTAGACCTCTGTTGATTTTGTGCTGTAGAAGCAGTATACTCCTTATATCATGATTGTGAGACCCAAAAGCTTTTGTTCTTTTACTTTGCCCAATTTCTCTGAAAAGGATTTGTTGGAGCCATAATTTGAAGTCAATATTCTAAATAATCTTCTTAGTTTTCTGGTTTATCATGATGTTTATGCTTGGTTTTTAAGTAATATTATCGACTGTCTTCTGAAAGAAAGCAGCTATGTTTCTTGGATGTGGGCTGGGCCCTTGAGGGATGTATATAATGCTATTGAATCCATGAATAAAAATTGTATTATGTAATGGGTTTTTAACTGCAAATGATTATTTTTTTGCAGAATTTATTTGGCGATGCATCCTATGGAAACAACTAAAGAAGGGCTTGGCTATTATACTTGGCATCATGTCTGCTGCAATTCTTTTAGCTGAGGCTACCCTTTTACCTAGAGGAGTCGATCTGTCTCTTTTCTCTATCCTTATAAACTCAGTAAAGAAGGATGAGGTGCTTGTCCAGGTAAAGATTTTGCATTTTCTCCCTTGAAGAGTTTCAAATCTTGTAGTTTCATAGAGACTCTGTATTCTTGATTTCATTACTTGATTGAGCTAGATATATCAGGTCTAGAAATTTTCAATTTGGCTGTCTATAGTCTTTGCCTTCTTGCCTTGTGCTTGTTTCCACTCCAGAATTGCCTAACAATTTTATGCAGTTGATAATTATTGCCATTGACATCTTATCTTTTGTTTGATATTTCCTTATATAACATGTCTGGACCATCCTCTTCTTTTCCCTCTTTTCTGCTGATTACTTTTTCTTCCAGGCCTTTGCTTTTGTACCTTTGATGTATATGTGCATGTGCACATATTATTCCTTGTTCAAGGTAGGAATGTTGATGTTTTACTCATTAACACCACGACAGACTAGCTCAGTCAGCTTGCTCATGATATGCTCGTAAGTTTACCTTGGAGATCTATTGTTTCTGGCCTTTTTTATTTCTTTTTCTTTATTTTTTAATTTTGAAAGTCAAATTACTCACAAATATCTCTACTAGGATGGTTGCTCGATATGCTCCCCCAATTTCGTACAACTTTCTCAATCTCATTAGCCTTGGTGGTAAAAAGACCATATTTGAAAAGGTAATTCTCTTCCGGCATTCTTTGGCTGTCAAACATTTACATCAGTAGTTCCAGTGTTTATAGAAAATTGACAAGAAAGACAAGAAAAATATGGCATGACCCTGTTGATTACAAGATTAGCATTTCACGTATCATATGCTATGGACAAAGTAATTGGAATGAAGCAGCAATTCTTCTTAACCTGTATCTAAATATTCAACCTTTTTGGTTTAGAGTGAGGCAATGGTACTGTTAGTGTGTGCACTTAGGTTGCTGGTTCAGAGTCTGTCACTATTAGCCAAAATTAAATCTGACAATTAATTATCTTCTCCATTTGTTTCGAAATGTTACATTTTTTGGATTGTAGAGGGAAGTATGTCTAGTTTGATTTTGCTTATTTGGTGTCTCACTATTAGCCATGCAACAGGGGACCCCCAGTTTCCAAATTTTGCAAGACCAATATAGTGCACTGTTGTCATATTTGGTCCACTTTTTTATGTTTAATTTTTATCTTTTACTTTGGTCAAAAACTGGAACCTTGGTGCTTTATTATCAAACTAGACATGTGTACTATATATTTTTTTCCCTTTCCCTGTATAGTATTTAATCTTTGAACTTCTCATTGCAGCGTATGGGGAACATTGATGATGCTGTACCTTTCTTTGGAGAAGGATTCAACAACATCTATCCACTTATCATGGTTGTTTACACCTTGTTAGTTGCTAGCAATTTCTTTGATCGTGTAGTTGGTTTCTTTGGGAACTGGAAGAGACTTAGATTTCAAACTGAGGCTGATGATATGGATGGATTTGATCCCTCAGGACTAATTATCCTGCAAAAGGGTACGGGTGTCAATACTTAATTCTTCTAAATTGTATGCTGCATGTTTGGTAATTTCTAGTCTCAGTTTAAACATTTGCATGATAGGGTTACGATAGTAAAATAAATAATTAGTCTTGAGTCTGGCAATGACTTCTCTTTTATCATGGTTTAAATTCCTTGCTAAGAATTATTTTAGATGTATGTGCAGGATTTAATGAGTTTTCCTCTTTACAGAGCGATCTTGGCTTGAACAAGGACGCCAAGTTGGTGAACAAGTAATTCCATTGGCGAGAAATTTCAATGGTGCTGATATTGAGTATGGCCACAATATTACAGTATGCAACCGATCTTAAATGGCAGGCTTTTTCCTTTTTCAATCGTGTAACTAATCATTGTTTTGAATTATATATGAGTTCCTGCTAGTCTGCAAAATGTTGTCCTTTTTCTTTTTCATCTAAAACCTATGGTTATGTTCAATTTCTAACTTGATGTGAAATACTCAGGATCGTACTGTTGTTGAAATGAAGGCAGGGACCACTTCGGCCACTGGTGGTGTGAAAGTATCTCCCTCAAGGCCTGCGAAAGAAGAGACCCGTAAATATGGCACAAGCAGAGAAGTCATGAGCAACAAGTATTCTGCCATGAGAGAACAAAGTAGACAAATATCAAATCCAAAACCGGTGGAGAATAACATAACCTCTGCTAAGGTCTCATTGCTTGAGGTAGGCAATTCGCATCCTGATAACCTCAAGGGTGGGCCATCTGCTGGACTGGCCTCAACATGGCGATCAATGAAATCTGGTTTTCAAAATTTTAAAGCAAATATTGAGGCCAGAAAGTTTCTGCCTGTACGCCAGAATCAGGAAGCCACACTCATTTCCCATGTCAACTCATCCGATTCTGAGTCCCTTGATGAGATATTCCAGAGATTGAAACGACCGTCAGTAGACCACAGTGACGAGAATGAAAATGAGAACGACACTGAAACCAAGTCTACAAGATGATGTCAAATTCATTCGGAAAAAAATGTGCCTGTTGCTGTCGTGGAAACTGTGATACGAAATGTACAGAGCTCATTGAATTTTTACAGTCCTGTATGAAAGATGTTTGGGGTCAGCAGCAGGAAATTTCAGACTAATACAATATGGGAAAAATAATTATTCCCTGGCTGTATGATTCCAGCTAATTGTAATTTGAATTGAACATTTAGGCATTCCATTCAGCTTCTTACACGTGATACATAATATAATCTTTTCGTGAAAAAATCTGAAAAGCTTCTCTCTTTTGAAGATAAATTCTAGCATCTGAAAAACCTTAGTTGATGCATAAGCCTTTTCTTTTTTCTTTTTTTTTTTTATTAAAGAACCAGCATTTATAAAATGTCAATAACAACAGGATTCAAGCTAGAATATTCTTTCCCATAGCATGAACAAGTAACATAGGAAAAGAAAAAGAAATGCACAATTTTATTGAAATTGAATCCTAGGAAACTAATTCACTTTTCCAATCGTTAATCTCATACTTGTTGAAAGCGTCCTTCTTCCCTTTGAAATGTACTAACTTGGACCAAAACCCTTTTTTCTTTTTCCCTTTTTTGGTCTCTTCATCGTCATCATCCAGGTTTCTTGGTACAAAAGCAATCGATCTACTCTTCTTCAAACCATTAGAGGCACGAAGCTTTACCCCGAAAGACGAGGACATCCCCATGATTCCCATCACCCCGGAACTGTTCCGCATATGGGAGTGACTATGTCGAGCCGGGGAGTCAGGGTTTAAAGCCAGAGAGTAATGAGCAGGACAAAAATAGAGTGAAGAAGTAACCCGTGAAGCTTCTTTGTATGAAAGAGTAAGACAAGATAATCTTTCTCTAAGACATGAAGGGCAAACACCTTGCTTTTCCTGGTGATTTGAGTGCTTCTTACATCCATGCTCTGCTTCACAATACTCCATATGAGGTTTGTATTTTTTTTCCCCTCCAACTGTAAATAAATTTTGGTTGGTTTGTGTATATATAGACGACATGGGGGGAGAACAAATTCCACTTAGCTTCCAAGAAGGTTCCTCATATAAAATCGTTCGCCTTTACATGTTAGTGTGAGTGTAGTAGATCAATGTTAAGTTCATCACCGTTGGATCATGTAGATGAAAATCTTCACAATGGTCCATGACATTAGCTTTCTTACCCTCACATGCAATAGGACAAAATGACTTGGAAGTTGGATTTTACTATATAAAAGAATTAAATGTTAAAATTAAAAAAGTAATTGTAAAAAAAAAAAACCAAGGCAACCCACTTATAGAGTTTATTGAAATCTGTTGAATTTATTTTTGAAAACCTTAAAAATGTGTATTATAAAATTATTAATATATTATTTTTGAAAATAATTTGTTTATGAGATTTGGAAGAACGTTAAGACGTGGAAAGGATAAAAGGGTCTCGAGCCACGGCGGAGAGTGGAAAGTGGGCGCACGAGGATTTTTGATTTTTGAAACTATCATTTTATGCTTTCTGTGTTGGTAATTTACATAATTAAATTATTATTTAACTAAAACCCCTACGTGTATTGAGAGAAAGGACCTATGCTACCTATAATAATAATCACCTAGATTTGCTAATTTTGAAAATAATTTATTATCACAAATCATGCTTTATTGTTAGTGATAAATATATTAAATTCGGTATAATGTTTAATTTGATATATAATTTTTAATGTAAAATAATTACACTGAAAAATTTTATTGTAATTTTGATAAAAAGTTAATTTTGATTCAATTGTATAAATTTTTAAAAGATAATTACATCTATAAGGTTATTGTCCCCACTCCAAAAAATGGTATAATTTTCTTTTGACCCTGAATTCTATAAAATTACAAATAATTGATGATAAAATATAGTTTGATCTTCCCATAATAATAAAATTTTGATTTAATCCCATAATCATAAAATTTTGATTTAATACTTTTAATTAATGAAATTATATTTTAGCTTTATAAAATATGCAACTTAATCTTGACCCAAAAAAAATTAGGGCTTTGTTCTTGACTATATTAATTTATTTTCCTATTGAATAAATATTTATTTGTATATTCTAAATGGTGCTATGTTGATAATGTTGTTAGTACTTTGTGAAACTTAAATCTAATTAAAATTTTATGTATAAATTGTATAAAATTAAAGATATATTATATTGTATATTAAAATAACATTGGTAAATTTGATTTTTTTTTTGTTTGTTAATATGAAACGAATTAAGGTTGGGGTTTCTATAATTATATTAGCATGATACTTTTTTTTGTGACATAAGAAACATATTCGTGTTTTACACGATTTGACCCATCATGTTAATCCACGTTATTCAATTTCATTTTATTTTGTTAGAGTTTATTTGTAGAATTATTAATAATCAAAATAATGAGAAATTTATTATATAACTTGTTATATGATTTAAATAAATTAATTGTATTATAATATAAATAAAATAATTTATTATTATGTCAATAAAAGATTTCGTATTAGACTTCCATTACTGAGTTAATGGCAACTAACGGGAGAGCAACTAAAATATCTAATTTCAAAAAGTTGAGTGATTAAAATAAAATCAAGTGCATAGTTGGGTGATTAATCTTGTAATTTACCCTAGATATCGTAATGGTTTAATTTTTCTTACATATTGTTGGGGATAAACCCGTGTAAGCAACGAACAAGAATAATAATGAAGAGTTTGACAAGATCAAACACACAAATTTTACGTAGAAAAACTCCTTTGAAGAGGATAAAAAACTACAGGAAAAAAGAGATTTCACTAATAAGAGAAAATTACAAGATGGAGAGATTCAAAATAAAGAAAACCCAAAACCCCGGAAGAAAAAACCATTCAAACTAAAACATAGAATTCTCTCTTAATTGTGTTTTTATCTCTATTACAAACCTAAGGTAACTAAGGCCTATTTATAGGCTAAAATTCGTAGCTTTTATGACTAGAATATCGCTAGCTTAATCAGAGTTGAAGTGGGAAACCAATATAGAGTTTAACTGAGAGAAGAAAACCAAGAAACTTGATGAAAACATCAGCATGTCGTGACGTGGCATTCATGTTGTTGTGACGAGGAGGTGTCACATTGTCGGGACGAAGGCTTTCTTCTAGTTGTGACGTCGACTGCTCGTTGAGACGTTGAGCTTTATCTCATCAGTACCTCACTTACTATTTTGTTTGAAATACGAGGCATACTCCACAAATCTCTACCTAGACTCGTATTTCACTTAAATCTTTTGCCAAGCTCTATCACGAGCCTAATTGGATCTTTCTTGAATACTTTCTAAGTCTAAATAGTGCTCAAACTTTGCAACTGGAAGACCTTTTGTCAACATGTTGGCTGGATTGTGTTCTATGCCAATTTTGTTAATCTGAACATCTCCTTAAATGATCACCTTTCGAACAAAGTGATAACGAATGTTTATGTGCTTTGTCCTTTCATGGTGCATCTAATCTTTGGTGAGATGTATGGCACTTTGACTATCACAATATATGATAGTTGCCCCTTTCTCATTAGCCAGTTCGCGAAATAGGTCTATTAACCAAATTGATAAGTCCACTGTTATTACCATGTATTTTGCTTCAAAAGTTGATAAGTCCACTGTGGCTTGAAGTGTTGCCTTCCAACTAATGGCACAATATTCGAAAGTAAATAGAAAATGTAACATCCTAATTTTGGGCCTAGTCAGAATAGTGGTTTTGAGACCACAAATTTGAAGTAGAAATAATTATTTTATGAATGTGTTGAGGTCTATGATATGTTTGCATGATTGTATGAGAGTTTCGTTAATAAATTTTGTGGATGGAGTGTCCAATTTGATTTTTAGGACTAAATTGCAAAAGTTGCAAAATATGTGATTCTAGAAGCTTTAAGTATGAAATAGCTATGGATTATTAATTAAAGGTCCTTAAATAGCAATTTAACCAATTTTTATTTTTATGAACAAAAATGGGCATGAATAGGTAAAAATTGAAAGTTTAGTAAAAAGGGTATTTTGGTCATTTGGTTAATAAAAGAATTAAAAGGGAAAATGAAGTAAAAATCTTGTCCATCTTCTCCATCAAGTGAAAAAATTTCTAAGGAGCCATAGCTAGGGTTTTTTCACTTTCTAAGCTTGATAGTAAGTGCATCCTAGCCCCGTTTTTAATGCTCTTTACGTTTTTGAAGTCGTATTCACCCGATCTTTCCATTTCTACCATTTATTTGAGTTAGGGTTGATGTCTATGGTTTTACCCATGTGTGACATGCATGTATTTTGTTGTTTCATGGTAGATTATGAAAGTTTGATGTGTGATAAACATCTTTTACTAAGTGATTTTTGCTGAAAACACCTAAAAAGGGCTTATTTGTAAAAGTGGTAAAAATGGGTGGTAGAAATGTGTTTTGATGAAAAATGTGGGCTGGTATAAGCATGATATAGGTTCAGCTAGGCTTGGGTAACAAATAAAATGAGTACATTTCATTTTGCGAGCCTAAGGACTAATTTGTTAATATGTGAAAGTTTAGGGGCAAAAACATAATTTTACCAAAGTATGGTTTTTGGATTGATTTGAACAATGTGATAATTAAATGAGCTAAATTTACTATTATAGATCAAGAAAAACGGAGTCCAGACTTAGACTAGGGAATGAACATGGTTGTGGACTAAATCGAATTAATTAGCCATATTTTGTACTGAGGTAAGTTCATATGTAAATAATACAATATTATGATTATATTTTTAATACCTTAATATTGAATGAATTGTATAATTGATTTGATGAACATATTCGACAAGTTCCGACAAGAAAGAGAAAATCTTGTTTGAACCTTAGGAATAGAATAGGATACGAGTGACATGTCACTAGGACCCCATGTGATATATATATGTTTATGTGAATCCGGGTGCTGGTCATGTACGTCCTACTAGTGGCTAGGTAGTCTGACATGTGTTGCGGATACCTGACAGCTTGTGTGAGCAACCCATATAGCTACGTCTTGACTGTCAGCTTGTGTGAGCAGACCTGTGATTAGCTCGAGAGCGAGCCTTTATGTGATATGAAATATGAGGTAGCTTTGACTACATATGTGGCACTTGTGTGCAAAGACCTTCCGTGTATCTATTTAGTATTTCAAGTGTTCAACGGGTATGTCAAGAATGAGAAAGAGTATGTTAGGTCCTGAGTTGGTACATGTATGTACGAAAAACTTATAAGAATGAGCTTGTTAAGTGATGAGCTTTTGGTAAGATTAAGAAGGATAAAGTTATGCTTATGAAACTATGATGATAAATATGTGATTTATGTTAAGTTGAATTGTATGATATTCATGCTAAATGTTGCTTAATATTGTTTATTCTTGCACGTGAAGTTGCTAAGCTTTATGCTTACTCCCCTTTCTTTTCATTTCTTATAGTGTCGCAAAGCTAGCTCGGGGATCGAAAGTAGTTGGAGCATCGATCGCACTATCAATTTGATCTTTTGGGTATAATTGGTTTAGATATTTTGAATATGACATGTATAGGGACTTGGTCTTTTTGTGATATGTGTCATTATTGATTTGGCCAAATGTTTTGGCTTGTAATGGTATTTGATTCATTTTGTAAATGACCATTTGGTATTGGCTAATATTGGTTAAGTATTTATGCATATAGAGATGCCTTTCATGGATGGAGTTATTGCATGATTTGTGATGATAATTATGAAATGTTGTATGTGATAGAAAATAACATTTAATTGATGTGTGGATGTCTTGGTTGTGTGTATATGCTTTAATTAGGGTAGTTTGATGTTGTGTAGGTTGGTCCAAGTAAGGGTGGCAAAAAGGCTTGGTAAATAACCTTATTTTTGTCCACATGGGTAGACACACGGGCATGTGTCTAGGCCAGGTGTGACACACAGCTTGCCCATTGGGTGTGTGATTCGGCTGTGTGTCCTCTGCATTTTTTAATTTTAGCTTCGGATTAGCCACACGGGTAAAGACATGGCCGTGTGTCTCAGCCGTGTGAAGGGCACGACCCAGGGACACGGGCATGTGAAGTCTGCACCTAATTTATGAAAAATTATGAAAATAAAATCGCCCACACAACCTAGCACACGAGCGTGTGCCTTGGTTGTGTGACCTTAATTTGTTGATGACGTCATAAATAGGGAGTTACACGGGCTGAGGACAGGGCGTGTCCCAAGCTACACGGGCGTGTCCCAAGCCTCACAGGTGTGTGAGACCACACAGCCTACCCACACAGGCCTGTGACCCTCCAAAGAATAAAATTTTTTTGAGTGTTGTAACAATTTTGAAAGGTCTCGGTTTAGGCCCAAACCACTCCCAATGTATGTTTTGGGTATCGTAGGCTCGTAATAGGGACAATATGAATATATATGAAAAGTTTTAATTTGGATGGAAATTTATATCTCGGTTTTGCATGATTACTTGTGTATAAGTCCAGTAATGCCTCGTACCCTATTCCGACATCGTATACGGGTAAGAGGTGTTATAGAAAACCTGTGAGAGACCTTATTCAATCTAAGTCTCCTACATAATTTAAATCAACGTAATCAACTAAACCCTTTTGGTTTCTTCCAAACTATAAGAACATATTTGAAGTACCCCGTAAATATTAAAAATCCACTTAACAATATGCCACTGTAATTTGTCGGGTTTGGCCATGTATCTACTAACAATACTAACGTGTGAAATATTAGGATGAGTGTATACCATTGCATACATTAGACTTTCGACTGTGCTTGAGTAAGGTACCTTTGACATGTACCTTTCTTCATCTTCGGTTTGAGGGGAATATGAAATTGAAAGTATGAAATCTGCACCTAAGGGAGTACTTACCAGTTTTGAATCTTGCATCTCAAATTGCTTAAGGATCTTCTTGATGTACCTCTAATTTAACAATAGTAATTTCTCGGAACGTCTATCCCTTGAAATTTCCATCCTTAAAATTTTATTTTTTACACCTAAATCCTTCATCTCAAATTCAGAGTTAAGCATGGTTTTAATTCGTTCAATTTCTAATGGATCATTAGCTGCTATCAACATATTATCAACATAAAGAAACAAATGTAACATCCCGATTTTTAATAAATAAAAATTTTGGAATAAATTAAGAACTAAATTGAAAGAGACTACAAGTTAGCGACCTTTATTGAAAGAAAAGGGAAAGTTGGAAACTAAATTGGACATAGTTGAGGATCAATTTTGGTTTGGTTCGGATGGAACCCATCGGTTCCTTAGTGGGAGACACAATAATTAGTAATGGACAGATCTTATAAGGTGGGAAGTAGCGCGAGAAGGGCTATAAATAGCTAACAATGGCTTTCTATGTAACAGCTCGATTTTGGGCCTAGTCGGAACAGTGGTTTCGGGACCACGAATCCAACGTAGAAAAACTTTTTTATTACATTTTCATGGTCTACAGTTTTACAGAATGATTTTTGTGAAAATTTCGTTCGAAAATTTTGACGTTTGGGCAATCAATTTAGCAAAAAGGACTAAATTGTAAAATGTGCAAAAGTTGAGTTCTACATGCTAGAGGTGTAAAATTACTATGAAATTTTAAATTGAAGGTCCTTAGATGGTAATTAGACCATTTTACTTTAAGTTGGACAAAAATAGACATGAGGTAAGAGAATTTTAGTGTTTTTAGAAAAAAGGCATTTTTGTCATTTAGTAATTAAATGAATTAAAAAGTAAAATAAAAGCAAAATTTAGTCCATCTTCTTCATGCTTGGCAAAATATTGAAGGGAGAATACATATCTAGGGTTTTCCCACTTTTCAAGCTCGATTGTAAGTCCGTTCTAGCCCCGTTTTTAATGATTTTTATGTTTTTGAAATCGTTGCAACATGATCTATCTATTTCTACCACTAATTTGAGACATAATCAAAGTATAAAATTTTACCCATGATGAATATTTGTGTATTTTGATGTGTAATGGTAGATTATACAAGTTTGATGTTTGATAAATGACTTTTGCTAAGTGATTTTCAATGAAAATGCCTAAAAGGACCTATTTGTAAAAGTTACAAAATGAGTAGTAAAAGTGTGATTTAATAAAAAATGTGGGCTGGTATGAGTATAATAAAGATTCGGCTAGGCTTGGGTAATGAAGAAATTTGATGAAAATTATTGTACGAGCCTAGGGACCAAAACGTAAAAATGTTAAAGTTTAAGGGCAAAAACATAATTTTGCTATAATGTGATTTTTGAACTGAATTGAATAATGTGAATAATAAATGGGTTAAATTACTATTACAGATCAAGAGAAACGAGGTTCGAAACTAGATCGGGAGAAAAACAAGGTGTTTGACGAGTAGGTCTTATTTATACTATTTTGTACTGAGGTAAGTTCTTATGTAAATAATGCATTGTTTTAATTGTGTTTTAAATGCTTTACTATTGTATGAATTATGATTGACCATTGAGCGTGTTCAATAAAGTTACGATAAGCGTGAAATCCCGGTTGAACCTTAGGAATAAATAGGATACAAATGTCATGACATTAGGGTTATTAAGTCTATGTGTAAGACCATATCTGGGATATGACATCAATATGAGACTTCGTGTAAGACCATATCTAGGATATGGCATCGATATGAGATTTCCTGTAAGACCATAGCTGGGCTGTTGGCATCAATATGAGATTACATGTAAGACTATATTTGGGATATGACATTGGTATGGTACCGTGTGTACGGGACTCCCGAGTATCCTTTAGTATTCTGAGTGATTTAACGGGTAATTTAACAAGTATGTCAAAGATGAATTGTGTATAAATCCAATTCGAGATGACTCAGGTATGTACGTAAAACTCATAAGTAATGAGCTCGTTAGATGAACCTCTGTAAGATTATGATTGAGTACGTTATGATTATAAGAGTTTATTGATATTTATGCTAATTATCATTATGTTAATTGTATGTTAAATGTGTGTTTATGATGCCTATTATTTGTATGGGAACTTACTAAGCTTTAAAGCTTACTCCTTTTTCTTTTCCCCTATCTTATAGTGTCACCAAGCTAGCTCGGATTTGGGGATCATAGGAGACTCCATCACACTATCAACTTATTATTTTGGGTACCAAAGGATTTAAAATTTTGAGTTATGGCATGTATAGGGACTTGGTTATTTTGTTATGTGTCATAATTGAATTGGCCTAATGTGTTGGCCTATAATTGGTTGATAATTCATTTTGTAAATGGCCATTTGGAATTGGCTAATATTGGTTTAAGTATATGCATATGATGATGTTTTCATGGATGTGGAAATTTGCATGGTTTAAATTAATAAGTATGTGATGATTGTATGTGGTAAATGGTAGCATGTGAATGATGTGTAGATGTTTTGATTGTGGCTGAATTGGTTGAATGTAATTGCTTGGATTGGTGTTATGGTTTGTTGAGTAGATATGTGCAAGTGAGGGTGGCAAATTGGCTTGGTAAGTAGCCTTGTTTTTGTCCACACTGGTATACACAAGGGTTTCTGTTTAGGCCGTGTGTGACACTCGGCTTGCCCAATAGGCGTGTGTTCCGACCGTGTTTTCCCTGCACCTTAATTGTGGCAAAACAGAATGCTCAAAATTAAGCACACGGGCAGAGACACGGGCGTGTGTCTCAGCCGTGTGGATGACACGGCCTCAGGCACGGGCGTGTCAAGTCTGCACCTATTTTATGAAAAAATAGAAAAATTAAATCGACCACACGGCTTAGCACACGAGCGTGTGACTTGGCCGTGTGTCTTTAATTTGTTCTTGGGTGACAAACAGAGAGTTACACAGGTTAGGGACACAGAAGTGTGTGATCACACGGCCTGCCCACATGGGAGTGTGGCTCTTAAAACATGAAAATTTTTCTAAGTGTTGTGAAATTTTCTAAAGTTCTTGGTTTAGTCCCGAACCGCTTCCAATGTATGTTTTGGGCCTGTAGGCTCGTTTTAGGGACAATATGAATGATTATGAAAATTTTTAAATTTGGATGGAAATTTACATCTCGGTTTCGCATGATTGTTTGTGTATAAGTTCGGTAATGCCTCATACCCTGTTCCGGCGTCGAATACGGGTAAGAGGTGTTACATTCTAGGGATGATTTTCTTTCCAACCTTGTTATGTTCTCTCTTCTTCATCTTTTTCTTCGATAATTTGAAGAAGGAAGAGCCATGGAAGGTTCTGCATTGAGCAGACTTCATAAGAAATAAGAAGGAAATGTAGGGAAACCAAAATGCGGGTAAGGTTCTTAACTCTTTTGTGTATGTAAAGGTTAAGAAATGAAGTTATGAACTTTAGAACCATTTTAAGAGTGTTGCATGTTTATGAAAAAAGGGGTTTAAGTGAATATTGAATATAACCCATGATTTTGGTTGAATTCTTAACTGCTACTAGGAGAATGGAAGCTCTAGCGATCGAGAGGGCTAAGTTGTGGAGATGATGAAGTTTTAGGTGAATTTCTAACTCCAAACCTGTTATTATGGTCTACATTGTTTAAGTATGCCATGTTTACATAAATATGAGATATAATGATATGTGCATACATTTCATGTTTTTGGGAAAAACCTCAAGGGAATAGATGAAGATAGGATGAGAAATGAGGAGTGAACCTATTAGATACCGCCTTGGGTGAAGCTTCAAACCTTGCAGAGGGAACTCTGCGATGTTCGAGAATCAATGTTAGGTGGAGTAAATAAGGTAATGAGAAAAGGATTCAAGAAATGAAATTATGGAATGGTAATTACTGTGACGACAATATCGACTAGTCCTTCGGGGCGACACCGTGATAATGGTATATGGCTTAAGACCATAGATGAAAGAGGCTATGACAATCTAGTATAAGGTATATGGGGTAATACCATAGATGAAAGAGGCTATGTGATAGTACTAGAAAGAACATATGTTTTCTCGCTACTTATTGGTTAATTTGTCCCCATTTAGTTATCTTTAACACATATTTTTAACATTTTCAGTTCAGTAAATTGCATTTTATAACTCAGTGGATCTTAGCCTATTTGTCCTTAATTTTGTCATGTTCTGATACCGATGTCGCTGCATTAGTATTTCAGATTGCGCCCAGAATTATCGCCGCACTTGACAGCTATCCAGATAAGAACAAAAATGTGTGAGCTGTCCAGTCTGGTACAACCAACTTGTATGTACAGATGCAATATGATTCTGATGAAACGACACCTATGCTATTTGGAAGGATATAAAATATTCACGTAAAAAGTAAAAAAAAAAGCGAGAGGCTTTTTAAGGGGTATTATCTTCTTCAACCTATCTTTTGAAGCTTTTCGGCTATGGCGACTTAAGTCTTCTATGGGTGAACCGATGTGAAAGGGACGCAGATCAACTCCTGACGAGGAGCCCTGAGTGCGGCACAAGAGGGAATGGAGAGGTTCAAGTTAAGATTGTCTAGGAATAGTATTCTCCACTTGTTTCTTTTATATTTCTTTTCTAAACGATGGTGATTACTTTCTATTTCATGTTTGTACGAAAATACACATGATTTGTTGGTTAAATGTTATTTTGTTCAATCTTTCTTCTACTGTTTAATCTTTGGGTTTGAATGGTTTTAGCATGGAAGTGTTATTGCGGTCACTGACACTGGAAAGCGTAGTGACAGTTCACGCTAACAAGCATGACAACAGAAGTTGTTTAAGGATTAGAGGAATTTAATCCACTTATTTTTAATAGTGTTCCACTGCCATGATTGGAAGGTGTGGTTAATGTGCATGTTTAAATCTTAGATTAAATATAAAAGTTAAGCTTGGTAAGATATTAATTGCAACTTAATGCATCGACAATCACCTATCCTTTTATACCTTATGGGCACTTAGTATTCTGTTGCGTTGGGGATCCTAGTTTATCATTATCATATTTTATCTTATTGTTTTCAAGTTATTGCTTCAAGAACTACTCTCACAATTTATCTCATTTCTATCTACTTATTTACACTGACATTGATAGACAAAAGACAACCATCCTCGTGGGATTGATATCTGACAGACTGATATATGCCTACTATACTTGCATCGACAGTGTACGCTTGCACATTATTGCTGTGACATTAAACAACCGGTCAAGTTTTGGCGCCATTGTCGGGGATGGCGTTTGTTTGATATTTATTTTTGTTTTTGCACTTTGTTCTTTTATTATTTAATATTTAGTTTTCACTAACTTGTTTTCTTTTTTGTCTCTATTTTTTCATTTTATTTTAGGTGTTTGATGACCCGAAACAATTCAGAGTTTATTGCCGACTTTGATCCTGAAATTGAAAGACCCAATCGGAGGGACTCCAGGAATAAAGGAATATGACTTTACCAAGAAACAATGAAGCCATACCCTAGGTGCAGCAATAAAATGCTAATGACTCACCGTTGCCGCAAAAGCTCAAATACAAAATAGGACTATATGAGGCTTTGCAATACCTGTCTTGGATGACTTATAACCGGGGGTTGTTAGGTCAGCAATCCAAGCTGGGAGTTTTGAACTTAAGCCAGTAATGTTTCAAATGTTTAATTCTAATGGGCAATATACTGGACTGCCACATGAAGATGCATAAGAACATCTTAAATCATTTTTATTGATTTGTGCTTCCTTTAGTCAACAAGGTGTTCCTGATGACGCTTTGAAGATGCAATTATTTTCTTATTCCTTGTAGGGAAGAGCTCATACTTGGTTCCTTGGACTACCTGCTAGATTAATTACTTCTTAGAATGCACTAGCAACACAGTTTGTTTTGCGCTTTAACTCATCGACAATGAATGCTCATCTCCGAAATGATATTACAGCTTATCATCAGCTATATGGTGAGAATCTTGACACTACATGGGAACGTTATTATAACACCCCTTACCCGTGTTAGACGCTGGAACAGGGTACGAGGCATTACCGGACTTAATCACTAATCATTGTATAAAAACCGATTCATAATTTCACTCTAATTTAAAAATTTTTCAAACACATTCAAGCTGTCCCTTAAAAAGAGCTTACAAGGCCCATATCATGCTTTAATTCAACCACACACATAGGCAAGCATGCACATTCATAAATTGCATCATTTAATTAATAACATAATCAAGACTATCTACATTAAATGACTTTATACAATAGAGACCTTCAAATAACATAGGTCAGTATTTTAGGCCAATTCCTAGCAACTTAGTAACAATTAAACGAGTCTCCATACATGCCAAAGACTTAAAAATAATTTAAAACCTTTATATATCGATCAATAGTTTGATAGTGTGATTTAACCTCCAGCGACCTCCAACTCGAGTTAACATCTAAGATACTATAGGAAAAAGGAAAGGAAGGGAGTAAGCATTATAGCTTAGTAAGTAAGTATGTAAATATTAATAAACAATATATTATCATACTTTAAATGAAGTCACAATATATTCCCGGAATATTACCATCACAAACACACACATACTTTCATTATTACAATCATAAACATGTTCAAAATAAGCTATCTAGCAGAGTACCAGCAGCTAAATTATTTATTTCTGGAGCTACATAACTCCAAATTACAAACCGTTAATTTTTCTTGAAACTAAATTCATGTATATTCTTACCATAAAATTTTCAGAATTTTTGGTCTAGCCAATTAGTACAGTTTATTCATTGAAGTTACCCCTGTTTCACTGCTCAACTATTCTGACCACCCTTCACTACGAATCAATTTTCTTCTCGTACAGAATTGAAAGGATGTTATTGTTCATTTTATTTGAAACTAGACTCATTAAGGATTTCAAGCATATAAATTATATCCCATAATTATTTTTGTACAATTTTTAATGATTTTTACAAATCAGAACAGGGGATCACGTAGTCATTCTGAACCAGTCTCTCAAAAACTTAAATATATCATAATATAGAATTCCTTTGCTTGCTATGTTTTTGTTATATGAAAATAGACTCATTAAGATTTAATTTTATATCTCATTAAGTCTCTGATTCAAGTTCTACTATTTTTGGTAAATTTTTAGATTCACGTCACTGCAACTATCCATAACAGTTTTATTGTCAATTTTGATCTTTCACACTTCAATTGTATTCATCACTTACCCATAACAATCTTTCCAATTTCTAATCACATATCGAGCATATTGCTCATAAGTTACACACGTATATACTTACACTTATCATCACAAAGTCATACAAAATTTCATTTAATCAATTTCCCAGTTGAACGCTTTGGAATAATAATGATATCTGCGATGGTATCGCACACACACCCACCTTTAAAATCGAAGCTCTCTTGTACACATAGTGGCCTTCACTTAGCACCACTCATGTGACCTAGCTCAATTGTACACATAATTTTGGCTCTCTTGTACACATGGTGAACACTTAGTACCACCCATGTGACCTAGCCGATTTATCTCGTAGCTCTCTTGTCTACATGGTGTCCTTCACTGAACCACGCATGCGGCCTAGCTACATATATCCCGTAGCTCTCTTGTCTACATGGTGTACACATAGTATCACCCATGCGACCTAGCTACATCATAATGTCTCGTAACTCTCTTGTACACATGATGTGCACTCAGCACCATACATGTGACCTAGCTACATACGATCTGTATCATCCAATCTTTCCGAAGGTTCAACCGGGATTTCTCTCTCTTTCTAATACTTGATTCCATACTTCCAATAGTAAATTATGATTCAAAAATCAGCTACAATACATAAAATATGCTGAAATATAAAAACATAATAAAGATAATGTATTATTTACATACAAACTTACATACTTTCTCATTTTCATGTCGAATTAATATTGAACATTTAAATCATCATAATTATACTTACTTTCAACACCTCGGTAATCATAGTAAATATATCAATTTTACATTGAAACATGCATAAATTAATGCTTGTTATACATATGAACTTACCTCGATACTAAAACGGCCATTTTACCAACTTTTCCAATTTTCGATTTTTCTCCCATTCTAGGTTCAAATCTCGTTTTCTGGGATCTAAAACATCATATTTTACTTATTTAATTAATGTACTATTCAAAACAGTCCTTAACTCAAACTTTAGAAAAATTACAATTTTGCCCCTAAACTTTTGCATATTTACACTTTTGCCCCTAGGCTCGGGAATTAAACTTCATCCCTTATTCTTATATTTTATGACATGCTGATAATTTTTTCCTTCTATGGAAACATCAAATTCTCACTCTAACACATAGTTATGAACAATAACAATTTTTACCGATTAAGCCGTCTTACTCATTTTTGCTTAAAACCGCTTAGCAAAAGTTGTTTGACATAATTTCAGCCTTCATATTCTACCATAAAAAATTAAAATAAACACATTTCACCTATGGGTATTTTTCCAAATATGAACCCTAGCTTAAATTATTGCTAGAATAAGCTTAATCAAGTTACCGGGATTCAAAAAACGTAAAGAACTTGAAAAACGGGGCTAGAACAGACTTACTATTGAGCTTGGAAAGCTTGAAAACCCTAGCCATGACTTTCCACATGCTAATTTCGGCCTCCATGAAAAAGATGAGTCAATTTTGGCTTTATTTTCCCTTTTTATTTCTTTTAATTACCAAATGACTAAAATGCCCTTAAGGTCTTTCTTTAAAATTGTCCTATTCATGCCCATTTTTGTCCAAAAAAATATAATGGTCTAATTACCATTTAATGACCTCCTCTTTAAACCCCATTTCAATCAAGTACTTATGAATTAGAACACATATTTTGCAACTTTTGCAATTTAGTCCTAAAAGTCCAATTAAGCACTTTATCAGTAAAATTACTTAACGATATTTTTACACAATATTTTAATCAATAAATAAACCTTAAAACTTAATCGAAATAAATTTTTTTGACTTCAAATTCATGGTTCTAAAACCATCATTTTGTTTAGGCCCTAAATCGGGCTGTTACAGCAACTTCTGCAAATAAGCCCTAATAGGCAAATTAAACATGCAATCTATAAAATTTCTTATCAATACTCTAACACATGCATCTAATCACTCGGTAAATCATAAAAATTAATCGAAATAAACTTTTCTATCTCAGATTTGTTGTTTCGCAACCACTATTCCATTTAGGCCCTATTTCGAGATGTTACAGTTATAATTTTTTGCTTCGATGTTGCCCCATGCACGACATTCGATAGGAAACACAAATTGAAATTTTCTATAATAGGCTGTATTCACACATGAGGAATGTTATTGATGCATCAGCCAATGGTCCTTTGCTAGATTGTACTTATAATGATGTTGTTGGAATTATTGAGAGAATTACTCAAAATGATTATCAATATCTTATCTCTAAAGCTGCGCAAGCAAAGGCTACTCTGAGAATTATTGAATTGGATGCAATATCTGTACTTAGTGCTCGAGTTTCTTCTCTTGCAAATATGGTAAAAAAATATACAAAGGACTAGTGACGTTGCACCTATACAAGTCGCTCAACAAGTTGTTGTTCCTACCTTTTGTTGTAACATTTGTAGTGACAACCATAGCTATGAAGATTGTCCACAACATGCAGAGAATGCCTTTTATGTTAGTAACATCCGCAACAATTCTTATGGCAACTCTTATAATAAATTCTGCACGCAATCAACAATCTTGGGAAACTCAGATTGCTGAAGAAAATGCTCTGAGATATGAGAATATATCTACTCAAGGCAATTATAATCCAAGACATTGGAATTACAATCAACAATAGTAGAATTATAATCAGCACACTCAAATGCATCCACAACAAAGCCAGATGCATCTACACCAGAATCAGATGTAGGCACAACACTCTTCAATGCCGAATCAGCATGTTCAAGGACATATGTAACAACCCAATTTTAGTGAGATCGGAACAGTGGTTTCGGGACCACAAATCTGATCTGAAAATTAAGTTTATTTTTATTTTATTATATGGTCCGTATTATGATGGACATGTCGTGTGAAAATTTTGATACGAAAATTTTATCAATTAAGCATTTAATTACGAGAAGGACTAAATCGCATAAAATGCGAAAGTTGAATTCTAGTAGCTATAAGGATTAAATAGCTATGGAATTTAAAACTAGAGGTCCTTATATGGTAATTAAACCATTAAAGAAAAATATGTAGATTTTTGGTGACTCATCCATGGAAATTTAGAAAAAAAGCAAGGACTAAATTGGAATGTGAAAAATATTTAATTAATTAAAATATGAAAAGAAAATATCATCTTATTTTCTCATATTCTTCAATATAAAATACATGGAAACCCTATGAGAGAGAGAAGAAACTTTCATGGCTTAATTGGGTAAGTTTCCTTGTCCCCTTTTTAGTGATTTTGATATTTTTGAAACCGAGATAGCTTAATCTATTTATTTGGGGGATTAATTTGAAAAGTTATCAAGGTATGAAATTTGGGTCATGGATGAATATGCTGAAAATTAGAAATTTATGGTAGAAAATGAAAGGTTGTTGATAGGTAAACAACTTTTACAAAATGGTTTTGATGAAAACATGATTTAGGGACTAAAATATAAAATTGTGAAATTGAAGAAAAATGTTGAATTTTGATGAATACATGTGCTGTAAATTTTGTAATGGGATTTTGGTTAGGCTTGGAATAGGGAGTAAATTGCACAAGTTTCATTTTCCAAGCCTAGGGACGAAATTGGAATTTATGGAAAAGTTAGGGGCAAAATGGTAATTTTGCCTAGGACATAAATTGAGTCCAAATGAGTATGAAATATGAGAAATTGATGATTAAAGCTATTTATATAGATCTGGACAACTCACATTCGAGGTTAGATCGAGGAAAAGAAAAGGTTTCGGATTAGTAGATTATTTAGGCAAACTAGTGTCGAGGTAAGTTCGTGTAACTTAATTGAGCATGTAAATATGTTAGATTAAATGTTGTGTTTGTATGGAATGTAACTTATATTGATATGAATTGTTTGATTGCTATGATGAGAATTGAATACATGTTTTGAAACGGGTGAAAAAAAGGGTAAAGTTTCGTTTGAATATTAAATTCTGATGAATATATGTGTTTTCCCGAAATGAATGAGATCCTGCATTTTTTTGCTGATGGGATTTAGCTCGGACAAGTAATCCTATTGATCTCATTATAGAAAGGATTTAGCCTGAACGGGTAATCCTGATATAATCCCTCTTGAGCATACGATACAATTAGGGTTTAGCCTGGACTGGTAATCCTAATTGAGCTCTTCTGAGCATGCGTTACATAAAGGATTTAGCCTGAACTGGTAATCGTATAATACGATATGTGGCTTGAGAGTGTGTTCCTTGATTAAGAGCCCTAATGGGTACTCTTGGATAAGAATTGACCGGTTATTGAATTGTACACCTTGAGTGTACTGCTTGAGTATCCATCAGAATTTCAATGATTCAACAGACAAAACTCTTGGCATGATGAGAGAATTATGAGATGAAATGATAATGTCTTGAGAGAATATTGCATGATAAGCTCATCTATCCTTACTTGATGTATATGAAGATTTTGTGACTAACATGTTTTATTGAATGCATGTGTTTAGGTAATTATACCAAACGGATGAAAAATATGATATTGTATGTTAGATTTAATAAATGGGATTGGTAAGTTTTGTTTCCGTTATAGGAACTTACAAAGCATGTAATGCTTACTCCGTTTTATAGTGCTCGGAAGCTCACGAAGGTTGGAGATCATTGGAGCATTGTCACACTATCAACTAGCTATTTTGGGTATTTATAGTAGAATCATTTTGTGTAACAACCTATTTTTTAGTGAAATTGGAACTGTGGTTTTGGGACCACAAATTCGACCCGAAAATAAAGTTTATTCTTATTTTATTATATGGTCCATATTATGATAAACATGTCGTGTGAAAATTTTGATACGAAAATTTTATCGATTAAGTGCTTAATTACGAGGACTAAATCGCAGAAAATGCGAAGTTGAATTCTAGTAGCTATAAGGATTAAATAACTATGGAATTCAAAACTAGAGTTCCTTATATGGTAATTAGGCCATTAAAGAAAAGTATGTAGATTTTTGGTGACTCATCCATGGAAAAATTAGAAAAGAATAGGGACTGAATTAAAAATCACAAAAATTAAAAGATGATAATTAATTAAAAAGAAATTATCAACTTATTTTCATGTCTTCTTCCCAAAAATTTTGATGGAAACCTTAGAAAAGAGGAAGAAAAATTTCCAAGCTTAAAAAGATTCAGACAACTCACATTCGAGGTTAGATCGAGACAAAGAAAAAGTTTCAGATTAGTAGATTACTTATGCAAACAAGTGTCGAGTGCTCGGAAGCTCGCGAAAGTTGGAGATCATTGGAGCATCGTCACACTATCAACTAGCTTATTTTGGGTATACATAGAGATCATTTTGGTATAATGACATGTATATGACGACTTGACCATTAGTGGCTTGAAAAAATGTTGTTTGTAATCTAGCCATTGGAATGACTAGTAGTGGTTGTTTTGATATACTTGTAATGTCATGCTATGGTAACTAAATATATGTTAAGTAGTTGATCAAATTATGTCTAACATATGGAATATACCAAGGTAAGATTCTAAACATGTATGCAAGCAATGATATGCCTTGATGAATGATGGAATTTGGTTAATTTGAATGCTTGAATTGGTTGGTATTTGGATGGGAGTTTAAGTGCAGGTCCTTGGTGTGATTTTGGGTGAGAAATGAAGCTAGAAATGGAATATTTTGTCCACACAGGCAGACACACGGGCGTGTATCTGGACCATGTGTGACACATGGCCTGGTACATGGGCGTGTGATTAGGCCGTGTGCCCCCTGCACCTTAATTTTGAGAAACAGAATGCTTAGAATTGAGCACACGGGCAGAGAAATGGGTGTGTGTCTTAGCCGTGTGTGCTACACGGCCTAGAACATGGACGTGTGTCTTGGCTGTGTGAAACCTACACCTAATTTTGAAATGAATTAATTGACCACACTGCCTAGCACATGGACGTGTGGCATAGCCGGGTGCACAAGTCAGAGAGTTACACGGGGTCGAACACAGCCTGCAGCACGGGCGTGTCTCAGGGTCACACGGGCGTGTCCCTTGGGCCATACAGGCATGTCAGCCCTGCACATTTGAAAATTTTTGTAATTTCGCGAAAAATTCTTGGAGTTCCAAATTAAGTCCCGACTCGATTCAAATACTCATATTGGGCCTCAAGGGTCTAATTAAGGGATGTTTTGAATGATCTCAGTTAATGAATAGTAATTTACATAAATTATTTGTAAAATGTTTTGAAAGTTTTGATAATGCTCTAAAGCCCTGTTCCGACAACAGATACGGGTTAGGGGTGTTACATTTAGTGGTATTAGAGCTACAGTTTAGCTGATTCTCAAATTTAACGTTGCAAAAATGAGTTTAACTATACATGCCATTATGTAAATTGTGATAGTGTGATGACTCCTGATCATTTAAATGTGTTTTTCATATAGTAATGTCATCCAACCGAGCTAGAGTTGAATCCGAAGAAGTTGAGAGCAATGCTCCAACTTCAGTTCAAAGAGTTGCTTATGCATCTGGTAGTGAAAGGCCCGTGTCTGAGGGCCAAAGTGAGGAGGCAAAACAAGCCTTCTTTCAAATGATGAATGAATGGTTTACAAAGTATTTGAGAACAAACCCCATTGTACAACAACCTCCCCCACCTGCTCCTCAGTTGGTTTCTAAGGTACCACAGGGTGCCGAACCTATTAGAACTGGTAAGCCTCTGGTAGATAAAATTTGTAAGCATGGGGTGGAAGAGTTTAGAGCTACCGCAAATGATGATCCGAAAGGGGCTAAATTTTGGTTGGAAAATACCATTCGAGTTTTTGATGAATTATCTTGTACGCCTGCCGAGTGTCTGAAATGTGCATTATCTCTATTGAAAGATACAACTTATCATTGGTGGAATACCATAAATTCAGTGGTATCGATAGAAAATGTAACATGGGAATTCTTCTAGGCTGAATTCAGAAAGAAATATGTTAGTTAGATATTCATGGATCAGAAGAAGAAAGAATTTTTAGAACTTTAGCAGGGAAATATGATTATGTCCAAGTATGAATGAGAATTTGTTCGATTGAGCAAATATGCCAGAGAATGGGTTCTAACCGAGGCTAAGATGTGTAAATGCTTTGAAGAGGGTTTAAATGAAGATATCAAGCTATTGATTGGAATTTTCAAAATAAAGGAATTTACGGTGTTAGCTGGTCGAGCACATAAAGCTGAGGAATTGAGTAAAGAAAAGAAACAAGCTGAAAGAGAGGCTCAGGTTTCTGGAAAAAGAACTACTAGTAAGTCATAGTCATTTGTTTCTAAGAAATTAAAGAAGTATTATGATCATGTGACCACCTCTGCGGGATATTCTAGAAGAGAGCGGGGCTCTCAATGTTCTAACCCGAGGTCTTTATCTCCATCTGTGACCAGTGTGGGTAGTGTTGGTAATCCCAAACCGAAATGTAAACATTGTAACAAATTTCATCGTGGGGAATGTCGGTCTAGAAGTGGAGCTTGTTTTGGATGTGGTTCACTTGACCACTTTCTCAGGGATTGTCCCGAAAGAGTTGAAAAAGAAATAGAACCAGCTCCAAAGGCTAGTAATCTTGTCTCAAGAGGCAGACCACCCCGTCATGCCGGTAATGTTAGTGGTAGTTGAGGTACTACCAGTGATACAAAAATTAGATTTAGGGCACGAGAACCTGCAAGAACATATGCTATTCGTGCTAGAGAAGATGCCTCTGCACCAGACGTTATTACTGGTACATTTTCTCTACTTGATATTGATATTACTGCTTTGATTGATCTTGGTTCCACACATTTATACATATGCACAAACTTAGTGTTTGTTAAAAATTTACCTATTGAATTAACTGAATTTGTGGTTAAAGTTTCAAACCCACTGGGCCAGTGTGTTATGGTGGATAAAGTCTATAAAAACTGTCTGTTGATGGTAAAAGGTTATTGCTTTTTGGCTAATTTGATGTTATTGCCATTCAATGAATTTGATGTGATTTTGGGAATGGACTAGTTCACCTAATATGATGCAATGGTGAATTGTAAACAAAAATATATTATATTGAAATGTCAGACTGGTGAATACTTCATGTTGATGGATTACATAATGTGATTTCAACAATATCAGCATAGAAATATGTCAGAAAGGGTTATGATGCTTATCTTGCATATGTGTTGGACACTAAAGTATCTGAGTCAAAGATTTAGTTAGTACCAGCTGTATGTGAATTTCCTGATGTATTCCCAGAAGAATTACCTAGTTTACCACCGGATAGAGAAGTGAAATTCTCTATAAATCTTGTTCTAGGTATAACACCGATATCCATAGCACCTTACAAAATGGCTTCTACTGAATTGAAAGAGCTGAAAGTATAGTTACAAGAATTGATTGACAGAGGTTTTGCTCGACCTAGTTTCTCACCTTGGGGTGCACTAGTTCTGTTTGTAAAGAAGAAAGATTGATCAGTGAGGCTGTGCATTGATTATAGACAACTCAACAAGGTTACGATAAAGAACAGATATCCATTATTTCATATTGATAACTTGTTTGACTAGTTAAAATGTGCCACTGTATTTTCAAAGATTGATCTCTGTTCTAGTTATTATCAATTACGGGTAAAATATTCAGATGTGCCAAAGACAAATTTTAGAACCAGGTATGGACACTATGAATTTCTTGTGATGCCATTCGGCTTGACAAATGCACCTGCAATGTTTATGGATCTGATGAACAGAATTTTTAGCTCGTATTTGGACAGGTTTTTGGTGGTATTTATAGATGATTTGGTTTACCCTTGAGATGAAAATGAACATGCTGAGCATTTGAGAATAGTGTTGCAAACTCTATGAAAGAAACAATTGTATGCCAAATTAAGTAAATGTGAATTTTGGCTACGAGAAGTTAGTTTTCTTGGGCATATAGTATTTGCTAAAGGTGTCAGGGTAGACCCAAATAAAATTTTAGCCATTGTTAATTGGAAGCCAATGAAGAATATGTCAGAAGGCCGAAGTTTTCTAGGACTAGTTGGTTATTATCGGATGTTTGTAAAAAGTTTTCAATGATAACTTCTTTGATGACTTGTCTATTGCAAAAAGATGTGAAATTTGAGTGGACTGATAAATGCCAGTAGAGTTTTGACAGATTAAAAGCTTTATTGTTAGAAGCTCTAATGTTAGTTTAGCCAGAATTGGGTAAGGAATTTATAGTCTACAGTGATGTGCAATTGAATGGTTTAAGTTGTGTTTTGATGTAGGAAGGTAAATTAGTAGCCTGTCCTTCAAGACAGCTAAAACCACATGAAATAAACTACCTGACACATGATCTTGAATTGGTAGCCATAGTGCTTACATTGAAAATCTGGCGGCATTATTTGTTTGGTGAAAAATGTCACATATTCACTGATCATAAAAGTCTAAAATATTTCATGTCACAGAAATATTTGAATTTGAGACAGCGTAGATGGCTTGAATTACTGAAAAATTATGACCTTGTCATTGACTATCATCCTGGAAAAGCCAATATGGTGGCAGATGCTTTGAGCAGAAAATCCCTGTATATTTTGTGAGTAATGAATACCCGATTGTCATTATCTGATGATGGTTTAATCATAGTTGAGTTAGAAGCTAGACCAATGTTTTTACAGCAAATCTTTGAAGCTCAGAAAAATGATAGTAAGTTGCAAGCAAAACGAGTACCTAGTGAATTGACTCCCGAATTAGAACTTTAGATCGAGACTGATGGTTGTTTGTTATTCTGAGGCAGAGTATGTGTATCGAAAGGTTCAGAACTGGTACAGAAGATTTTGAATGAAGCTCATAATGGTAACATGTTTATTCATCCTGGTAGTATTAAAATGTATAATGATTTGAAAAAGATGTACTGGTGGCCAGGAATGAAACGGGATATTTCTGAGTTTGTATCTAAATGTTTGATATGTCAACAAGTAAAAGCGGAACATCAGTTGCCTTCTAGACTATTACCACCAACTAGGATACCGGAATGGAAATGGGAAATAATTACTATGGACTTTGTATCGGGGTTACCCCTGCCTCCAAGGAAGAAAGATGCCATTTGGGTAAATTGTTGATCAGTTGACAAAGTCTACACATTTTATTCCAGTACGTATGGATTATTCTTTGGACAGATTAGCTGAATTATATGTCTCTGAGATTGTCAGATTGCATGGAGTGTCTGTCTCCATTATTTTAGATAGAGACCCTCGGTTTACATCTCGATTCTGGAGCAAATTGCAAGAAGCTCTGGGTACTCAGTTACACTTTAGTACTGCATTTCATCCCCAAAAAAATGGTCAATCTGAATGGGTAATACATATCTTGGAAGATATGCTTCAATGTTGTATACTTGAGTTTGAAGGTAACTGGGAAAAGTATTTGCCTTTAGTTGAATTTGCTTACAATAACAGTTATCAATCTAGCATCAAAATGACACTGTATGAAGCTTTGTATGGTCACAAATGTAGAACTCTATTGTATTAGACAGAACTCAGTGAGAAAAAGTTACACTGAGTTGACTTAGTCTGTGAAACTGAGGAAAAAGTGAAAGTAATTCGGGGCAGTTTGAAAGCAACCCCTAATCATCAAAAGTCTTATGATGATCTTAAATAAAAATAAATAGAATTTTAAGTCGATGACAAAGTATTCTTGAAAGTATCGCCTTGGAAGAAAGTTCTCCAATTTGGTTCAAAGGAAAACTGAGTCCACGGTTCATTGGACCATATGAGATTATAGAAAGAATTGGACCGATTGCATATCGATTAGCTTTACCACCAGAACTTGATTGAATTCATAATGTTTTTCATGTGTCTATGCTATGGCGGTACCGATCTAATCCTTCACATGTTATTTCTCTGACATAGGTAGAGATTCAGCTTGATATGACATATAGTAAAGAACTAATCAAAATCTTAGCTTGGGAAACAAAAGAGTTAAGAAATAAAAATGTAGTTTTAGTAAAAGTTTTTTGGCAACGACGTGGTATTGAAGAAGCTATTTGGAAACCAGAGGACACTATGAGGAAGCAGTACCCAAATATTTTTACTGGTAAGATTTTTGAGGATGAAAATCCCTAAAGGGGGAGAATTGTAATAACCCATTTTTTAGTGAAATCGGAACAGTAGTTTTGGGACCACAAATTCAACCCAAAAATAAAGTTTATTTTTATTTTATTATATGGTCCGTATTATGATATACATGTCGTGTGAAAATTTTGATACGAAAATTTTATCAATTAAGTGTTTAATTACAAGAAGGACTAAATCACATAAAGTGCAAAAGTTGAATTCTAGTAGCTATAAGGATTAAATAACTATGTAATTTCAAAACTAGAGGTCCTTATATGGTAATTAGACCATTAAAGAAAAGTATGTAGATTTTTGGTGACTCATCCATGAAAAAATTAGAAAAGAGTAGGGACTAAATTGGAAATCACAAAAATTAAAAGATGATAATTAATTAAAAAGAAGTTATCATCTTATTTTCATGTATTCTTCCCCAAAATTTAGATGGAAACCCTAGGAGAGAGGAAAAAAACTTTCCAAGCCCAAAAAGATCCGGACAACTCACATTTAAGGTTAGATCAAGGAAAAGAAAAGGTCTCGGATTAGTAGATTACTTACGCGAACAAGTGTTGAGTGCTGGGAAGCTCGCGAAGGTTGGAGATCATTGGAGCATCATCACACTATCAACTTGCTTATTTTGGGTATAAATAGAGATATCATTTTGGTATAATGGCATGTATAGGACAACTTAACCATTAGTGGCTTGAAAATTATGTATGTAACTTAGCCATTGGAATGACTAGTAATAGTTGTTTTCATATGCTTGTAATGTCATGCTATGGTTGCTATGTAACACCCCTAACCCGTATCCATCCCCAGGATAGGGTTTCAGAGCATTACCAAAACTTTCAAAACATTTCACACATAATTTATGTAAATTACTATTCATTAATCGAGATCATTCAAAACGTCCCTTAATTAGACCCTCGAGGCCCAATACGAGCATTAGAATTGAGTCGAGAATTAATCAGAAACTCTAAGGATATTTCGTGACATTTCAAAAATTTTCCAAGTTACAGGGCTCACACGCCCGTGTGACCCTAGGACACTCCTGTGCTGCAGGTTTTGTTCGACCCCGTGTAACTCTCTGACTTGTGCACATGGCCATGCCACACGCCCGTGTGGTTAATTAATTCATTTCAAAACTAGGTGCAGGTGTAACACCCTTAACCCGTAATCGACATCTGATTAGGGTTACAAGGCATTACCAGACAGACAGAACATTTCAGACCAATTTCAGAATCACAAATATCAAATAACATTATTACATGAATCACCAACAATTCATCTCTTATGAAAGTCCACGAGACCTAAAACATACTTTAAAGGACAGTCGGGACTAAATCGAACACATTCATAAATTTCAGAATTCAAATTTTTTTTTCAATTCTATTGAGGTCACACGCCCGTGTGACCAGCCATGTGCCTCACACGGGCATTAGACATGCCCATACGAACCAGCCATGCCAAAACAAGGCATTCATACTGACTTTCAACCACGGCCACCAGGCACGCCCGTGTGCTATGGCCGTGTGATACTTAGCTAGCTACTGACTTAAACCCATGGCCATATGACACGCCCATGTGTCTTAACCGTGTGGTCTTAGAAGATTACTGCTTTGCATACACGGCCACCAGACACGCCCGTGTACCCTGGCCGTGTGGTACAATGCAGGCTTGGTTTAAGCCAAATTGCCACCCCTTTTTGAGTCATTCCTACAAGCAATATAAAACAACATTCATGCCACAATTTTAAGTCAATTCCATGCTTAAGATGACCAAATCATATTAGATCATAAAACATTACAAGCATACACCATTCGGCATCACCAACCAATTACCCAAACTATGCACAAACATACTATTTGCTAGCCAACTCTCATGGCATAACATATATATATATACATATCAAAGCTTAAATACATAGACATTCTAGCCTATACATGCCATACTTAAATATATTTACACTTTCAAAAGTACCAAAATAAGTTCGATCTCGACTATCCCCGAGCCTTCAGTAGCTACGATAATTGTAAAACAGACAGAAATCACACAGAGTAAGCTAAAAAGAGCTTAGTAAGCCAAATACAATTGGTCTAACTATTAAAACATATAAAATATAAGTCAATAGTAAGAATTCATAGCCCTTTCACAGAGTAATTCATGAGCTTAACCATGCTTATTTTCTTGTATACATATCATGTTTCATTTCCATGATTTTATACATACTTTGCATTCATTATTTCACAGAAACAGAGTCTTTCATATTCAGAAATTTAGTATGATACAAACATACATGTATAAATTATACATTTCATATATTCATTCCCATATCTCGTACTCTATTATCAGCCAGTTCAGAAATGATACAGATATTTATAAACGAATACAATGCCAATGTCCCGAACGTGGTCTTTCATGTAATTCAGTATCGATGCCTTTGTCCTAGATACGGTCTTACACGTAAATCTCAAATCGAGGCCTGTGTCCTAGACACGGTCTTACACGATATCTCAGATCGATGTCAACGTTCTTTTAGAACGTACAGAGCTTTTCAGATACTAGCATATTAATGGAGTTTACTCGAAATTTATTCATTAGGCTCTCAAGGCTGTCCAATACAAATTACAGTATATATGCGTAAAATTTAGTCAATTTAACACATAATTGTAATTTGACTTACCTCGTACGGATTTCAGACGGAAACAAGTCGACTATTCAACTATTTTGGACTTCCCTCGATCTAAGTCCGATTTTCTTTGTTCTTGATCTAATAAAATTCAAATTCAACCATTCAATCATTCATTTCATTCAAAATAATCCTTGAACACATATTTAGGGCACTTTGCATTTTAGCCCTTACATTTTCACACTTTAACAATTTAGTCTATTTTTCACAAAATCACAAAAATGCAAAATTCACCAAGACTATAGCTTGGCCGAATATACATAGCTTCCATACAAGTCCAATAACATATTTAATTTACAATTTAGTCCTTCAAAACCTCATTTTCACAAATTAGCCCAAATAGCTCTATTCCATCAAAATTCAAGAACAAAGCATGATAATCTCACATATATCTTTCATAATCCATATAAAAACATTACAAAGCTCATAAAATATTTAATGACACATTTCATAATCTTCAACAGAAACAGAAATTCAGACATGGGTTTTGAATAACACGAAGCAATGATCACAGAAACATAAAAATTATAAAAAACAGAGTAAAATAGACTTACCTATTCACTCATGCAATGGTCGAACACTTTGAAGCTTCAATGGCTTCTTTTTCTTTGTATTTCAGCAATTATGGATGAAACATTCATTCATTAACATGTTTTGTTTCATTATAAAATGCATTTTACCATATTAGCCTTATTATATTCATTAAAATTCACCAATTACATGACCATAATTGTCCACTTACTATATCAAGGGTATAATTACCATGCAATTACCTTTATTTTAAAAGCCAAGGCCAATTAACCCCATTAATAATTAACATGCAACTTTTGCATTTTACGCGATTCAATCCTTTATCATAATTAAGCACAGAAACAGACAAATTAAATCACAGAAACTTCACAAATATAAATTCACATATCATAGACACAGAAAATAATATTAAAATATTTTTAGAATCGATTACGTGGTCTCGAAACCACTGTTTTGACTAGGGTCTAAACTAGACTGTTACAACTCTCCCCCCTTAGGGATTTTCTTCCCCGAAAATCTTACCATTAAACAGATTCGAATATTGTTGTCTCATTGAATCTTCAGGGTCCCACGTGGCCTCTTCAATACCATGTCGATGCCACATCACTTTAACTAACGAAATTTTCTTATTTCTTAATTTTTTAACCTCATGAGCTAAGATACGAATCAGCCTTTCTTCATAAGTCAAATCAGACTGGATTTCAATATCAAACGAGGAAATTATATGGGAAGGATCGGATCTATATCATCGAAGCATCGATACATGAAGCACATTATGTATCTTTTCTAACTCAGATGGTAGCCTCAATCTATAAGCAACCGGCCCAACTCTCTCGATGATTTCATATGGTCCGATAAACCTCGAACTCAACTTACCCTTTCTAGCTTCATTTCTCACCCAAAATCACACTCATGACTTGCACTTGAAACACACATCCAATAGCAATCATTCCAAGCATTCAAATTAAACAAATTCTATTATTCAACATGGCTAACCATTACATGCATACTTGTTCATATTCTTGCTATGGTTTAATCCATATGATAGGCACAATTTGATCAACTACTTAACACATATGTAGCTACCATAGTATGACATTACAAATATATCAAAACAAACCATTACTAGCCATTCTAATGGTTAGCTTACAAGCATCATTTACATTTACATGCCAATATGGCCAATATATCCTATACATGCCATTACAACCATAATTGATTTACCATATATACCGATATAGGCCGATGGATAGTGTGAGTGATCTCTACCAGGCTTCCAATCCAACGAGCTTCTGATTTACTCTAAAATAGGAAAAAAAACTAAGTAAGCATAAAATGCTTAGTAAGTTCGTATAACATGGTAACTTAACTTACGATTCATTCTATTTTGAGGTAACTATATAAGGCATATTTAATCAATTTGCCCTCAAGCCCTACACCTGTAGCACCCCTTACCCGTATTCAACACCGAAATAGGGTACGAGGCATTATCGGACTTATACACAAGTAATCATACAAAAATGAGATGTAAATTTCCATCAAATTTAAAATTATCACAACATTCATATCATCCCTAAAACGAGCCTACGAGGCCCAAAACATGCATTGGAAGTGGTTCGGGACTAAATCGAGAACTTTAGAAAATTTTATAGAACTTAGGAAAATTTTCACTTAATAGGGGTCAACCGCCTGTGTGGCTTGGGACACGTCCGTGTGGGCAGGCCGTGTGGTCACACATGCCCGTGTCCCGACCCCGTGTAACTCTCTGAGTTGTAACTTATGACCAAATTGAGATCACATGGCCAAGTCACACGCCCGTGTGCTAGGCCGTGTGGAAAATTATTTTTCATAAAATAGGTGTAGACTTCACACAGCCAGGGCACACGCCCGTGTTTGAGGCCGTGTCATCCACACGGATGAGACGCACGCTCGAGTCTCTACTCATGTGCTTAATTCTGAGCATTCTGTTTTGCAACAATTAAGGTGCAGGGGACACACAGCCAGAACACACACCTATGGGGAAAGCCGTGCGTCACACACAACCTAGACACACGCCCGTGTGTCTACCCGTGTGGACAAAAATAAGGCTATTTACCAAGCCATTTTGTCACCCTTCCATGCACATACCTACACAACAACATACAACACCAATCCAAGCACATACATACAACCAAATCAGCCATAACCAAGACATCAACACCTCATTCACATACTAACATTTATCATACACAAACTTTATACACATATCAATTCAAATCATGCAAATTCCCACATCGATGAAAAGCATCATCATATATATATACTTATACCAATATTAGCCAATTTCAAATGGCCATTTACAAGATTAATTACCAACCAATATAGGCCAACACATTAGGCCAATTCAATTACGACACATAACAAGATGACCAAGTCCCTATACATGACATAACTCAAAATGTTGAATTGATTGGTACCCAAAATAATAAGTTGATTGTGTGAATGGATCTCCGACAGTCTCCGATCCCCGAGTTAGCTTGGTGACACTATAAGGCAAGGGGAAAAGAAAAGGGAGTAAGTTATATAGCTTAGTAAGTTCCTATGCAAATAATAAGCAACATATCCAAACATTTAACATACAATTAACATGATGATAATTGGCATAAATATTATTAAGATATTATAATCATAACTTACTCAATCATAACCTTACCGAGGGTTCATCACATAACAAGCTCATTACGTATGAGTTTTACGTACATACCTGAGTCATCTCAAATTGGAGTTACACAGAATTCATCTTTGACATACTCGTTAAATTACCCATTGAACCACTTGGAATACTAAAGGATACTCGGGAGTCCCGTACACACGATACTGTACCAATGTCATATCCTTGATATGGTCTTACATGTAATCTCGTATCGGCGCCCATAGCCCAGCTTTGGTCTTACACGAAGTCTCATATCGGTGCCATATCCTAGATATGGTCTTACACGTAGTCTTATATTGATGCCATATCCCAAATATGGTCTTGCACGTAGTCTCAGTAACCCTAATGTCATGAAATTTGTATCCTATCTATTCCTAAGGTTCAATCGGGGTTTCACGCTTGTCGAAACTTTGTCGAATACGTCCAAGGGTCAATCACAATTCATAAAATAATAAATCATTTAGAACATAATTAAAATAATGCACTATTTACATACGAACTTACCTCGGTGTTTGACGATTAGGAACGAACCTCGTTTCTCTTGATCTATACTAACAAATTTGACTCATTTAATATTCACATTGTTCAATTCATCCCAAAAATTACACTATGGAAAAAATTGCATTTTTGCCCCTTAACTTTGACATTTTTACACTTTGGTCCCTAAGTTCGTAAAATGAAATGGATTCAATTTCTTCAATTCCCAATCCCAGCCAAATCTCTTTCATTCTTATAATAGCCCATATTTTCCATTCTTTCACATTTTTACTACTCATTTTATGTCTTTTTAGAAATAGGTCCTTTTAGGCATTTTCATTGAAAATCACTTAGCAAAAGTCATTTTTCAAACATCAAACTTGCATAACCTACCATTAAACATCAAAATACACACATGTATAACATGGGTCAAACCCTAGACCTTAATCATTTCTCAAATTAGTGGTAGAAATAGGTAGATCGAGTGATAAAGACTATAAAAATGTAAAGAGCATTAAAAACGGAACAAGAACGGAGTTACAATCGAGCTTGAAAGTTGGAAAAACCCTAGCTATGTCTTCCTTCTAAATTTCAGCACAAGGGGGAGAAGATGGACAATAATTTTGGCTTTATTTTTTCTTTTTAATTCATTTAATTACAAAAGGACCAAAATGCCCCTAACTTAAAACATAAAATTTCTCTTACTTCATGTCCATTTTTGTCCACTAACTTAAGTAATGGTCTAATTACCATATAAGGACCTCTAATTTAATATTTCGTAGCAATTACACACCTCTAGAATGTAGAAGTCAAGTTTTTCACCTTTTATAATTTAGTCCTTTTTGTTAAATTGAGTGCTCAAACGTCAAAATTTTCAAACAAAATTTTCACAGAATAATTCCGTAAAACTGTAGACCATAAAAATATAAGAAAAATAAATTTTTCTGTGTTGGATTTGAAGTCCCGAAACCACTGTTCTAACTAGGCCCAAAAGCGGGCTATTTCAACTCTCCCCCTTTTATGGATTTTCGTCCCCGAAAATCTTACCAGAAAATAGGTTTGGGTACTGTTTTCTCATAGCGTCATTGGGTTCCACGTAGCCTCTTCGACCCCATGTCGTTTCCATAAAACTTTTACTCGGGCTATACTCTTATTTCTCAACTGTTTAACTTCCCGAGATAAAATCTTCATCGGTTCTTCACCATACTTCATATCCAATAGAATCTCAATCTCTATTGGAGAAATCACATGTGAAGTATCAGAACGATATCATCACAACATCGACACATGAAATACATTATGGATCCTTTCCAACTCTGTCGGTAAAGCTAACCGATTTGTCACTGGCCCTATTCTTTCAATAATTTCATATGGCCTAATGAAACGTGGACTCAACTTGCCTTTACGACCAAATCTGAGAACTTTCTTCCACGGAGATACTTTCAAAAATACTTTATCACCAACCTGAAACTCAATCTCTTTTCTTTTCAAATCCGCGTATGACTTCTATCGATCTGAAGCTGCTTTCGAACAGTCACGAATTACTTTCACTTTTTCTTCAGTTTCTCTAACCAAATCAACCCCGTGAATTTGTTTCTCACTAATCTCGGTCCAATACAAGGGTGTTCGGCACTTACGACCATACAATGCCTCATAATGTGTCATATTTATACTCGACTGAAAATTGTTGTTATAAGCAAATTCAACTAATGGTAGATATTTTCCCAACTACCCTCGAATTTTAGAACACAACATTGGAGTATATCTTCAAGAATCAGAATTACTCTCTCAGACTGACCATCAGTTTGTAGATGAAAAGCAGTACCGAAGTTCAGCTTTGTGCCCAAAGCTTCTTGCAGCTTCTTCTAAAATCATGAAGTAAACCTCGGATCTCTATCCGAATAATAGAAATAGATACTCCATGTAATCTTACAATTTTGGCCACATACAATTCAGCTAAATTATCAAAAGAATAGTCTTTAAGTACCGGGATGAAATAAGCAGATTTCGTCAATCTATCAACCATAACCCATATAACTTCTTTCTTTTTCGGAGTTAAAGGCAAAACCGTTACGAAATCTATCGTAATCCTATCCCATTTCCACTCGGGCACCATCATTGGCTGAAGTAAACCCGAAGGCACTTGGTGTTCAACTTTCACTTGTTGACAAATCAAACATCTCAAAACAACTCTGAAATATCTCGTTTCATACCTGACGACCAATACAATTTCTTCAAATCATTATACATTTTTGTACTATCTAGATGCACAGATAACCAACCATTTTGTGCTTCATGAAGAATTTTCTGAATAAGTTCATCATTTTTTAGTACACAAATTCTACCTCAGAATATCAAACAATCATCGAATCCGATATGAAAATCTGAATCACTACCCGATTTATAAAGAACTCTTTTGGCTTGCAAATCACTATCATATTTCTGAGCTTCACAAATTTCTTGAAAAAATAACGGTCTAGCTCTCAACTCAGCTAGGATCGAACCATTATTGGACAAAGTCAGTCGTGTATTCATTGCTCTCAAAGTAAAAAAAGTCTTTCTACACAATGCATCTGCAACTACATTTGCCTTACCTGGGTGGTAATCAATTTCTAGCTCGAAATCCTTCAGTAACTCGAGCCATCTTCTTTGTCGCAAGTTTAAATCTTTCTAAGTCATCAAGTATTTTAAAATCTTATGATCAGTAAAGATATGGCATTTCTCACCGTACAAATTATGTCTCCAAATTTTTAAAGCGAACACAATGGCGGCTAACACCAAATCATGTGTCGAATAATTTTTCTCGTGTAACACCCCGAATTTTAGGCCTAGAAGAAATGGGCTTCGCATATCAGAGGAATACGAATTTAGTTGCGTAAGTGAATGACACAAATGCATGCCTACTTCAGTGGTTAAGTGTCCTGAGAAGTACCTAAGAAGTCTTGGGTTCAAGCTTTGGCTCTTGCAAAATTTTGGTTTTTAAGGGATGAACCATGGCTCTAGCATGTAGGCTTTATAAATAATTGTGGATGATTTATGGCACAGAAAGAGCCTGTGGTGGAGTGGCAAGGTGGCGTGTTGTGTAACTATGAGGTCTGAGGTTCAAGTCTTGGGATGCGCAATGGAGTATTTATTTTGCTGTTTGAGCTGTGTAGGAGGTAGAGTTGGACTGAGACTCTGAGGTTGAATTGATCATGAGAGTTTTAATAGAATTTGAATGAGAGGTTGGAGTGATTTAAGGAGTGATCAGTGGAGGGATTTGAGGAGAGATTTTAGGAGAGATTTTATGAGGAAAAAGTGGGATTTGACTGGAAGGGAAGAGTTGTGCCGAAATTGAACTTTAGGCACTCAGAAATTCAGCTAAAGGCTAGTGATTCCTTTCTTCTCAATTTTGGTTAATGACTCTGGCATTTTCATTCTTTTCTTTCATTCATTGCTGTCAAAATACTACTTCTTTCGGGTTTTTGCTCGTTTTAGTCAATTCCTGAATTGATTTTTTTCTCTAAAATTCTTTTGGTTGACTGATTGCTTTCTCCTTTCCTTCTCTCTTTCGATTTTCCTTTTTGACCGAAAGACCTGGCTTACTACCACTTAGTTCTTTTGACAACTTCTTACTCTACTACCAATTGCTCTCGTCTTCTCTTTTCTTATTTCTCTCTCCTTCGATTCTTTTTATATTCATGAATCCTTTCTCTCTGTTCCATATTGTTAGTATTACTCATTCTTTCCCTTCTATGCCATTGTTTCTATGCTCTCTAATGACATAAGTGGGTGATTGTGCCATCTCGTGCCTCGGTTATAGGGCATACTTTTGGGGGTTTCCAGTAGTGGGTTGCTTAGTGAGATACCAATGGTGGCGAGTGGTAGCCATTCTGAGGGAAAATCAGGAGGGGTACCAGCTCTGAAAGGATGTGTAGCCTCTGCCCCGAATTTTAAGCGTCGTAGCGTGTCGGCGGTTCGAGACTTTCCCCTAGGTTACGAAAAGTTGTCTGCACCAAGTTCTAGGTTAAGTAGGCAAATCACAGTTGACCGTTCGAGTCAAGGCAAGTGGTAGTCAATCCTTCGGATAGGGTTTTGGTTAATGTTCTTTTAACTTTATTGATTAGCGATTAACTGAATGTTATGTTTGAATATAGGTTCTGGCGATTGTGAATTCTTAGTACTCTACGCAATTGGGCGTGTAATCGTATAACTTGTTTTGATAATCAGCTGACAAGCCGAAAATGTGTGTGTTGTATACTCTGCTATGACTGTAGATCGGCAAAATGCCGAAAAGCCAAAAATATGACGTATGATGCCACACGAACGTGCGATCGTGCATGAGGTGAACCAAGCTCATGGAACATGAGCGTATGACGAGGACGGCCACCATGAGCGAATTCTTGGGCTTAGGCCGTAGTGGGCCACTTGGGACACGAAATGGGCCAAATGGGCCTGTGGGACCGCTTGTATCAAATCAGTTGCTAGGTGGAATATGATTGGGCTTATCATGTCGCGTACATAGCATAGGCCGTTCTGGGCCACGTTGGGCCAAACTGGGCCGTGTGGGTCCAATTGGCTTGTGGGCCCTCACAGATAAAATGTATGTTATGTGGTAAGTTTTGGACTGGGCTATGTCGTTCGTACAACCGTGAATAGTTCTAGGTTAAATGGGTCGTATGGGCCCAATGGGCCCGTGGGCCCGTGGGCCTACGTTGATAAATTTCGCTGTTAAGCGGGAATAGATTGACTTGTCATGTCGTGCACATGACTTAGGTTATTTTGGGCCTTGATGGGTTGAAATGGGCCATGTGGGCCCAACGAGCTCGTGGGCCCACACGGATAAAATCTACGATAAGAGACTATTAATGAACCGGGCTGTGGTGTACATATAGCCGTACCTAAATTTGGGATAAATGGGCCACACAAGCATATGGGCCCACTTGGGCCGAGTAATGGGCCTTAGGCCCACTTGCACCGTTATGTCTATTTACCGTTATGTCTGTTTAGGTTACTTAGGTCGCTCGAGGCGACAATGGACCCTTGGTTGGGTCGTTAAAACCCTCGATTTGTAAAATTATAGAAATACCCTTGTAGTGTAAAATTTCTGAAATACCCCTGTAGGGTAAAATGACTGTTTTACCTTTGTGTGTAAATGACTAACTTATACTATGAATTTGACTGATTGACTGTGTTTTAACTGACTTGTTTGTGTTTGTAAAACTGATATGCTTTTAATATATGTTTAAAAGGATGTTACTGAGTATGGCCATTCTGCATACACGTGTGATGATTGAGCATGGCATACACGACATATTTCATGGGGTTGGGACATTGAGATGGAGGAAGTACTATTCTGATAGGATCGGATGGGTCGCATGAGACGACTGTGGATCTAGTATTGATCTGTTAAGGTCGCACGGGTCGCACAAGACTACTGTGTACCGACGGACGGCTTAAAGCCGCATAATCTGATTATGGATCTGTGCCAAAAATGGCTTTGTGCCAAATGTGTTTACTTGTGGCTATGTGCCTAACATACTTATTGATGACTCTGTGTCGATCATATTTACTGAAGGCTGTGTGCCGATTATATTACCGTCGCTGATGGCTATGTGCCAAACATAATACATATACCGATGGATTTGTGCCAATTATAAGACCACTACTGAAGGCTTAAAGCCGTATATATTCTAGTAGCTTTGCTGCAATTTCAGTTTGTGCTGCAACCGGTGCTAACATTGTAAGTGAAGGGATGGCGTGGGTGAGTTATTCCCCACAGGAAGTGCAGGGTTGGACGAAGGCAAGTGCAGGGTTGGATGGGATAGCATGCATCCATGCATTCACACATTCTGTTTTGTTACTGAGATGGGCTAGGCCCAATTGATTCTGTTTTGGGCTGTGACCCAAATGTTAATGTAATGGGCTTTGGCCCACTTATGCTCTGAATTGAACTGTACTGTCACTATTAAAGGGCTTTGGCCCAGACTGTTTCTATTTCTGTATATTGACTGTTACTCTAGTAAGGGGATTACACACTGAGTTTTCGTAAACTCACCCCGTTTATTAACTGTGCAGGTAATCCCCAGCGATAGGTGGATCTGTTCTACGAGGGACTCAGAGATGGCCACACACTGCTTACGTTTTTAGATTTGTTTATTTACTATTGAGTATTTTTTATTTGGGTTGCAATAAGGCCTCTCTTAATTTCTGGTTTTTATTTTAAACTTTGGGATTTTATTTACTATGTTTTATATTTTTTTAGAAGTAGATTGCGATTTTCCAAAAAAATAACTGTTTTCAAAACACTATGTTTTCACAACTTAACTTTTAGACATCATGTTTTCGTAAATCGACTATTTTAAATTAAGCTTCCATAGCAAACACCGTTTTAAATAGGAATAAATTTCCAGTAAACCATGTTTTGCAAAATAAACCAAAGTAAACTAAGGATTTCACAAGTTTTAAAAGGGCCAGAGGTTTTAAATAGTAAGAAGGGTTATCAATGAAAACAAGGTTTTCGTAAAACACTTCAATGTGATACGCCAGATTCGGCCATAACATCTAGGCAGGGTTTGGGGTGTTACATCTCGTGTGGTTTCAACTGTCTCAAGTCATAAGCTATCACTTTGCCCTCTTGCATCAACACACACCCTAATCCATTTAGTGACGCATCAATATAAATCACCAATTGTTTTCCTGGCTAAAGTTGCACTAAAATCGGTGCCTCAATCAATAATGCTTTCAAATTCACAAAACTTTGTTGACATATTTCAAACCATTCAAATTTAACATATTTTTGCAACACTTGGTCATAAGAGTAGCAATCATCGAAAATATTTTGAAAAAACGTCGGTAATATCCAACTAAGCCCAAAAAGCTTCTGACTTCAGATACCTTCCTTGGCGGTTTCTAATAAACAATTGTCAAAATTTTACGTGGATCAACCTGAATACCATCACCTGAAATAATATGTCCTAAAAATCTGACTTCTCGGAGCCAAAACTCACTTTTATTGAATTTAGCAAACAATTTTTATCCCTCAATGTCTGCAATATATTTCTCAAGTGCTCGACATGCTCGAACACATCTCGAGAATAAATCAGGATGTCATCGATGAACATAACCACAAACTTATCTAAATATGATTGGAACATTCTATTCATCAAGTCCATAAAAACAACAGGTGCATTAGTTAGTCCGAAAGGCATAACAAGAAATTCATAGTGCCCCTACCTTGTCCTGAAAACGGTTTTCAGCACATCTTGCTCCTCTCAACTGATCAAACAAGTTATCAATCCTTGGTAAAGGATACTTGTTCTTTATAGTCACCTTGTTGAGCTATCAGTAGTTGATACAAAGCCTCATGGTTCCGTATTTCTTCTTTAGAAATAATACTGGAGCACCTAGGGAGAAAAACTCGATCTCACAAAACCCTTATCCGTCAAATCTTGCAATTGAGCTTTTGATTCTTTCAAACCAGTCAGAGCCATTCAATACGGAGCAATAGATATCAGTGAGGTCCCTGGTACTAAATCAATACCAAACGCAACTTCTCTACTCGGAGGTAACCTAGGGGACTCTTCTGGAAACACATCTGAATATTCACAAACTATCAACACTAACTCAATTTTCAATTCAGACATCTTTGTATTCAACAGATAAGTAAGATAAGCTTTGCAACCTTTTGTTACATATTTTTGGGTAGACATCGAAGAAATCGCAACAGGTAACTCGCCCGACTCATCTGAATCAATCCGAAGAGTTTCACCATTTTCACATTTCAGTTCAATAATCTTTATTTTACAGTTCACAACGGCATCATGTAGTGTCAACCAATCTGTACCCAAAATAACATCGAATTCATCAAATGGAAACAACATTAAATCAACCAAAAAATAGTGACCTCGAATCATCAAGGGACAATTCTTGCAAACTCTATCAACTAATACATGTTTGCCTAAGGGGTTTGACACTATAATGACAAACTCAGTAAACTCAACAGGCAAGCTCTTACTAGTTACCAATTTTACACAAACATAAGAATGGGCTGATCCAAGGTCAATCAATGCAACTACATTAGTATTATAGAGAGAAAAAGTACCAGTGATAACATCGGGAGATGTCAGTTCTTCGCGAGCACGGATGGCATAGGCTCTAGCAAGTGCTGGAGCTTCAGATCTCACAGCTGAATCCTTCGTCACACCTTTACTACTAGTTCCATTTTCGGTATTCCTTGGTGGCCTACCCCTATTAGTAGTACTACTTGGCCTTGCACTCTGAAATTTTTCTTTCTGAACCATTTCAGGGTAATCTTGGATAAAATGCTCTTGAGAGCCACACTTGAAACAAGCCCAGTCATTCATCCTACACTCGTCAGGATGTCTTTTACCACAATGCTGATATTCGGGTCTGTTAGGCCTTACATTACCCACACTTGCCATTGGAGTGGCTTGAGATTTAAAACTCGAATATTGCTTCCCTCGGTCTTTGTGGGAATACCCAACTGATACATTCGAACAGGAATACATTTCCTTAGTTTTCTTTGAGTGATATGGAAATGACTTACTCATAGGTCTTTTCCTTGAATCTCTAGCTTCACAATCAGCTTTCTTCTTCTCCTTATTCAACTCTTCGGCCTTACAAGCTCGCTTGACTAACAACACCAATTCTTTCAGCTCTAAGGTCCCAACTAACACACGAATATCCTCATTCAATCCATCCTCAAATATCTTGCATATGATAGCCTCAGTGGAAACACACTCTCGAGCATATTTACTAAGTCTGACAAATTCTCGCTCATATTCTGTCACTGGCATTCGATCCTATTTCAGCTCAAGAAATTTCTTACGTTTCTGATCGATGAACTGCTGACTAATATATTTCTTTTGGAACTCCTCTTGAAAGAATTCCCATGTAATCCTTTCTCTCGGTACCAAAGATACTAGTGTATTCCACCAGTGATATGCAGAATCTCTCAGAAGTGAGATGGCACACTTTAAACACTCATCCGATGTGCAAGACAGCTCATCAAATACCCTGATGGAGTTTTTGAGCCAAAACTCGGCTCTTTCGGGATCGTCATCCACATTAGCTCTGAAATCTTTGGCTCCATGTTTTTAGATCTTATCAACCGGGGGCTTGTTCATTCTTACAAATTCCATACCTTGTGGAGCTACGGGAACCAATCAAGGAATAGGTAGGGGTGGAGGAGGTTGGGCATTCGGATTTGTTCGAACAAACTCCGTATACCACTCGTTCATCATGTGGAGAAAGGCTTCCCTAGCCCCTTCTCCTTGACTAACCGTTAGAAGTCTACTATCAAACGGCGTTGCCCCTTGAGCGAGAGACGGTGCATTACTTTTAATGTCATCAGCCTCAGCTCGATTGGGATCCATTTATTTACTATATGAAAGCACAATTTTAAAATTGTCAGGAGTCATCACACTATCACAATTCATTTATGGCATGTATAGCTAGAATCTTACACATGCTACGTTAGTCTGAGAATCGACTAAACCATAACTCTGATACCACTAAATGTAGCACCCCTTAGAAGTATTCAATGCCAGAATAGGGTACGAGGCATTACCGGACTTATACACAAGCAATTATACAAAATCGAGACGTAAATTTCCATCCAATTTAAAATTTTCATTTACATTCATATCATCCTTAAAACGAGCCTACAAGGCCCAAAACATACATTGGAAGTGGTTTGGGACTAAACCAAGAACTTTAGAAAATTTTACAGAACTTAGGAAATTTTTCACTAAACAAGGGTCACACGCCCATGTGGCTTGGGACACGCCCGTGTGGGTTGGCCGTGTGGTCACACACGCCTGTGCCCTGACCCCGTGTAACTCTTTAACTTGTAACTCATTACCAAATTGAGCTCACATAGCCAAGTCACACGCCCGTGCGTTAGGCTGTGTGGAAAATTACTTGTCATAAAATAGGTGTAGACTTCACTCAGCCAGGGCACACGCTCATGTTCGAGGCCAAGTCGTCCACACGGCTGAGATACATGCCCATGTATCTGCCATGTGTTCAATTCTGAGTATTCTATTTTGTAATAATTAAGGTGCAGGGGACACACGGCCAGAACACACGCCCGTGGGGCAAGCCGTGTAACATCCCGCAATAGAGTCTAGTCAGAACAGTGGTTTCAGGACCACAAATCCAACGTTAAAATATTTATTTTATGATTATTATGAAGTCTAGAATATGGAAATATGCATGTGTTAAAGTTTAATGAAGAAATTCTATGAGTAAGGTGTCCAATTGGAAAATAAGAACCAAATTGAATAAATTGAAAAACTTGGATTCTAGAAGCAATTTGTATGAAATTGCTTTAGATTATTAATTATAAGGTCTTAAAGAGAAATTTTCCCAATTTCTAAGTTTTTGGACAAAAATGGGCATGTATGAATAAAATTTTAAAGAAAGGGCTTAAGGGCATTTTGGTCATTTGGCTAATTAATGAAATAAAATGGGAAAATAAGCCAAAAATGAGCTCATATTCTTCAAGTTGCTATTGAAAATTGGGGTTCTCCATAGCTAAGGTTTTCAAGCTTTTCAAGCTCAGTAGTAAGTGCTCCCTAGCCCCGTTTTTAATGTTCTTCGTATTTTTAAAATCCCGGTAGCTTATTCTCTCCATTTCTACCTATATTTTGAGTTAGGGTTCATGTTTGCAAAGTGACCCATATGTGACATGTTTATTCTTTGATGTTTTATGGAGGAATATGAAAGTTGGATTTTTGTTAAACATCTTTTTTTAGGTGATTTTCATGAAAAACCCCTAAAAGGACCTTTTTGCAAAAGGTATAAAATATGTGGTAGAAATGTGAAATAATGGAAAAATGTGGGCTGCCATAAGAGGAAAGAACATTCGGCTAGGCTTGGATAAGGTAGAAATCGCATGCATTTCATTATACGAGCCTAGGGACTAAATCGTAAAAATATGAAAGGTTAGAGGCAAAATGATCATTTTGTCTGAGGGTGAAATTTAGGCTCGAAAGGAATAATGTGAGGTATTAATGATTCATTTTTATTGTTATAGACCCCGAGGAACAAATTTCGGAGGTCGATCAAGGAAAACGAAAGGTTTCAGAATAACCAAAACGCGAAACCGAAACAAGTACTAGGTAAGTTTGAATAACTTAAAGTAAATTCATAATATGCCTAATTGCATGTTTTATGAATGTATGACAATTGTATTTGATGATGGCATGAAAATCCATGAAATATGTTATTAATAATAACATGATGATAAATGTCCCGGTTGAGGATAAAAAGGAAGTCTGATGGGTAAACCATGATTTACATGTGACTTGAGATCTGCATGTGTTGCAGAAAAGATTTAGTCCGAACGGGTAATCCGTTGTCTCAAATATAGAAAGGATCTAGCCTGGATGGGTGCTCCTTGAGTGATCGAGCTGTCGAAGAATATGTGTGCATCGTGGATTTAGCTCGAACGGGTAATCCGATTAGGGTCTGAATTTAGCTTGGACTGGTAATCCCTGACATCACCTTATGAGTTTACATTACTGGGGATTTAGCCTGAACTGGTAATCTCGCTGTAATATGTGAGGTTCACAGGAGTGCGTACATGAGATGATCGCTTTTATGACTTGACGGTAAATGGATAATCCATCGAGATTTCCGAGAAACTCAACAGGATTAACATGAGATATATAAATGAAAATGTTGAATGATGAGCTTATCTAAGACAAGTTACATGGTGCATTGTTATATGACTAATTTGTTGATTAAGTGCATGTGATATGGAAACCATTCCATGCTTGTTAGTTTTATTACCTAATACGATTGCATGCTAATTAATAGGTAAGTTTACTTTCCAGTTATTCGGGCTTACTAAGCATGTAAATGCTTACCCCTTTCTTTTCCCTTTTTTTTTCAGAGCTCGAGGGCTCGTAAAGATTGGAAGACGGTTGGAGAGTCAACATACTATCATCTTATTCAGTTGTGGTATATAGATACTTTTATTTTGTTCAATGGCATGTATAGGACTTTTGTTTATTTTGTTATATGTATCATTTGATTTGCCATTATGAAGGCTTGTAAAGGTTATATGTTCACTTGTATATGGCCATGGGAATTGACTCATTTTGATGTAGGTTATGACCTACAAATTTGTGCATGTTTATGTTCAAGTGTGCTAGTGAGGATGAAACATGGTATATCACATTTAAACACATGTAATATGACCAAATTACATGGAATGGCTAAGCCATAATTGGCAATAAGTTATAATAATGAGCCAATCTTAAAAGTGTTTTAAGGCATAGAAACCCTTAACACAAAGGGAATAACCTAGCATGTGTAAATCCGATGAGATGAGGTTTACATGCAATGAGGTTTATCAAGGTCATTTGAGATGTATAATTAGGCCTTGTTATGTGACAACCCGAATTAGGGCCTAATCGGAATAGTGGTTTCGTGACCACAAATCCGAGATAGAAATAATTATTTTATAATTATTTTGAGGTTATGATATGATTGCATGATTGTGTGAAAATTTTGTGAAGAAATTCCATGCATAAAATGCTTAATTTGAAGTTAGTGGCTAAATCGAATAAGTTTGCAAAACTTGCATTCTAGAAGTTTTTAGTATGAAATTGCTTTGAAATATTAATTAGGAGGTCTTAAATAGCAATTTGACCAATTTCTAAAATTTTGGACAAAAATGGGCTTGTACATGAAAATTTTTAAAGAAAGGCATTAAGGGCATTTTGGTCATTTGTATATTAAATGAAATAAAATGGGAAAAATAACACAAAATTGGTTATCATCTTCATTAGTTGCTGCCGAAAAATTGCTCTCCTCCATAGCTAGGGTTTCTTCAACTTTGAAGCTCCATAGTAAGTGATTTCAAGCCCCGCTTTTAATGTTCTTTACGTTTTTGATTCCCTGACTCGATTAAGCTTATGCTAACAATAATTCGACCTAGGGTTCATATTTGGAAAAATACCCATAGGTGAAATTTGTGTATTTTGATGTTTTATGATAGAATATGAGGTTTTAAATTATGTTAGACAACTTGTGCTACTCGGTTTTAAGTGAAAACGAGTAAAATAAAGATAATCTGATAAAAATACCTATTGTTCACAACTATGTGTTAGAGTGAGAATTTGATGTGGTCATAGAAGATAAAAATGTTCATCATGTCATAAAACATAAGAATAAGGGCTGAAATTAAATTTCCGAGCCTAGGGGCAAAATTGTAATTTTGTAAAAGTTAGGGGGCAAAAATGTAATTTTTCTATAATGTGATCTTTGGATTAAAATAAATAGTATGAGTGCTAAATGAGCTAAATGTGTTGTTATAGATCAAGAAAGGCGTGGAATTGACCTCGAGCGAGGGAAGGAAAAAGTTTTGGACTAAATCACAAAAATTTCCACATTTTGCACCGAGGTAAGTTTGTATGTAAATATTATATTATTTTCATTTACATTCCTATATATTTCAACCTATTATATGAATATACTAGCTGATGTTAAAATATAAATCGACTATTGGGAGAATAAAAATAAATAATAGAGAGGAATCCAGATTGAACATTCGGAGAGATCGAATAAAATAGAGGGAGCGTAGCTAGGTCACATGTATGATGCTGAGTGCACATCATGTGTACAAGAAAGCTACGAAATACCATGTAGTAGCTAGGTCACATGTGTGATACGGGATGTATCCCATGTAGACAAGAGAGCTACGTAAGAGATAAATGTAGCTGGTCACATGTGTGATACGGGATGTATCCCATGTAGACAAGAGAGCTACGTAATAGATAAATGTAGCTAGGTCGCATGTGTGATTCCAAGTGAAGGACACCATGTAGACAAGAAAGCTACGAGACAAATTGGCTAGGTCACATGAGTGGTATTAAGTGTTCACCATGTGTACAAGAGAGCCGAATTAAATGAAGTATGATGGTGGGGCTGTGTGCTAAAACCATTAAATATCGAGGATTGATCCGAATTGTTCAACGGGATGGTTTTGTGGTGACGTTGTGGTTATGGACCTATACTTATGATGAATGAATTGTGGTGAAAATGATTTGTGGCATATCTATATATGTAAGATAAAATGAGGGTAGCATAAAGAATGTGTGAAAGAGTGAAATTTGCATTAAAACTGTTTTGGACGGTAGCAGTGATGTGAATTTGAAAAATCACCAAAAATAGGAGGAACATAATTAGAGGTTGAATGAGATGTGAAATTAAAGTTTAATGAGTCTACTTTCATATAAAAGAATCAGAACAAGCAAAGGAATTTTATATTTTGAGATATTTACAATTGTGTGTGACTTGCTCAGGATGAATGTGTGATCCCCTGTTTCAACTTTGAAAAATCATTAAAAATTGTACAAAGCAAATTAAGAAATATAGTTTACATACCTAAATTCCTTATTGAGTCTAGTTTTAAATGAAACAAATTTCAGGGTTATTTGAATTTTGTACTGAGAGAAATTCAATTCGTAGTGAACAGAGGTCAGACTAGTCGAGCTGTGTAACAGGGGAAGCTTTAACTAATAAACTGTACTAATCGGCTGAACCAAAAATTCTAGAAAAAATTAGCAAAGAGATTTATGAGTCTAGATTTAGGAAATTTTACGGATTTGAATTTTGAGTTTTTCAACTCGAGTTATGATTTATTTAGTGAATATGATGCAGGGGGGGACAGCTTGATCAAATTGGGACAAACAATAAAAGTATAAAAATATTTTATAATTGAGTTATGTTGTAAACATGTTAGATTTCTTATTTGTTATTTATATACTTACTTACTAAGCTATATGCTTATCTTCTTTTTTTTTTTTGTCTTATAGAGTTACTAAGCCAGATTGGGAATTGAAGATCGTCGGAGACCCATCCACGCTATCAATACTTTTTGGTACATTGTGAACACTATTTTGAAATATGGCATGTATAGCAGACTTGGTTATTTTGTTACGTGTCATAAATGTCTAGGTTTAAATTACTACTTATAGTATCAAGCTAATCATTTTGTATGAAACCTTTGGAGTTAGTTTGTATTGTTAATAACAGATGTTATAATGATCAAATTGCACGCTATATTTTTTGTTGGGTTTTATTTAATAGTATTTACCATGATTTGTTAATACCTCGTACCCTGTTCCGGCTACGGATATGGGTAAGGGGTGTTACATGTTATGTATTATGGAAACCTATAAGTGAGAGTGGATGTTAGAGGGTGACCAAAGTCTTGGGAAATAGCCTAACAAGGTCCACACGGATCTCCCCATGGGTGTGTGGTATGGCCGTGTGTCCCCTGGACCTAAGAATTTCAAGTTAGAATGCATGGTAGTAAACACACAGGTAGAGACATGGACGTGTGTCTCAACCATGTGGAGGACACGACCGAGCACACGGGCATGTGTCTTAGCCGTGTGCCCCTAAATGCATGCTGACGTCATAAACAGAATGCTCGAGTTTTTGGACACGGGCGACCACATGGGCGTGTCTAGGCCGTGTGAAGGACACAGGCTAGGGACACGGGTGTATGTTTGGCCGTGTGAAAACCCTTGTAAGTTTGAGTTGAAAAATAAATTCAATTAATTCCACACGGGTTAGGAACACCGGCATGTCCCAAAGCACACGGGCGTGTGAAGTGGCTCCACACGGGCGTGTGTGACATTAACCTAAAAATTTTCTTAAGATTTTCTTAGGCCCTCGGTTTAGTCTCAGACCGTTCTCAATGTATGTTTAGGGCCTCGTAGGTCCATAATAGGGACATTAAGACGTTGTTTGATTGGTTTCAAATTGGAACAAAATTTTGTAACTCGTATTTCTTGAAATTGTTCAAGTACATGTCTAGTAATGCCTCGTACCTGGTCCCGATCTCGGGTACGGGTAAGGACTGTTACATGCCGTGTGTCACACATGGCCTAGACACACACCCATTTGTCTACCCGTGTGGACAAAAATAAGGCTATTTACTAAGCCATTTTGTCACCCTTCCATGCACATACCTACACAACAACATATAGCACCAATCCAAGCACATACATACAACCAAATTAGCCATAACCAAGACATCAACACCTCATTCACATACTAACATTTATCATACACAAACTTTACACAAATATCAATTCAAATCATGAAAATTCCCATATCCATGAAAAGCATCATCATCATATATATACTTATACCAATATTAGCTAATTTCAAATGGCCATTTACAAGATGAATTACCAACCAATATAGGCTGACACATTAGGCCAATTCAATTATGACACATAACAAAATGCCCAAGTCCTATACATGCCATAACTCAAAATGTTGAATTCATTGGTACCCAAAATAATAAGTTGATAGTGTGAGGGGATCTCCGACAGTCTCTGATCCCTGAGCTAGCTTGGTGACACTATAAGGTAAGGGAAAAAGAAAAGGGAGTAAATTATATAACTTAGTAAATATAAATAATAAGCATCATATCCAAACATTTAACATACAATTAACATGATGGAAATTGACATAAATATTTTTAAGATCTTATAATCATAACTTACTCAATCATAACCTTACCGAGGGTTCATCACATAACGAACTCATTACATATGAGTTTTACGTACATACCTGAGTCATCCCGAATTGGATTTACACACAATTCATCTTTGACATACTCGTTAAATTAACCGTTGAACCACTTGGTGTAACACCCCTTACCCGTATCCGTCGCCGGAATAGGGTACGAGGTATTAACAAATTATAGTAAATACTATTAAATAAAACCCAACAAAAATATAGCATGCAATTTGATCATTATAACATATGCTATTAACAATACAAACTAATTTCAAAGGCTTCATACAAAATGATTAGTTTGATACTATAAGTAGTAATTTAAACCTAGACATTTATGACACGTAACAAAATAACTAAGTCTGCTATACATGCCATATTTCAAAATAGTGTTTACAAAGTACCAAAAAGTATTGATAGTGTGGATGGGTCTCCGACGATCTTCAATTCCCGATCTGGCTTAGTAACTCTATAAGACAAGAAAAAGAAAAGAAGATAAGCATATAGCTTAGTAAGTAAGTATATAAATAACAAATAAGGAATCTAACATGTTTACAACATAACTCAATTATATCATATTTTTAAATTTTATTGTTTACTCCAATTTGATCAAGCTGTCCCTCCTGCGTCATGATCACTAAATAAATCATAACTCGAGTTGCAAAACTCGAAATTCAAATCCGTAAAATTTCCCTGAATCTAGACTCATCAAACTTCTAACTAATTTTTTTTATAGAATTTTTGGTTCAGCCAATTAGTACAGTTTATTAGTTAAATTTTCCCCTGTTACACAGCTCAACTGATCTGACCTCTGTTCACTACGAATTGAATTTCTCTCAGTACACAATTTAAATAACCATGAAACTTATTTCATTTGAAACTAGACTCAATAAGAAATTTAGAAATGTAAACTATATTTCTTCATTTGTTTTGTACAATTTTTAATAATTTTTCAAATTTGGAACAGGGGATCACATAGTCATCCTGAGCAAGTCACACACAATTGTAAATATCTAAAAATATAGAATTCCTTTTCTTGCTCTATTTCTTTTATATGAAAATAGACTCATTAATATTTAATTTCATATCTCATTCAATCTCTAATTAAATTCCTTCTATTTTTGGTGAATTTTCAAAATCACGTCACTGCTACTGTCCAAAACAGTTTTAATACTAATTTCACTCTTTCACACATTCTTTATACTAATCTCATTTTAACTTACACACACACACACACACACACACACACACACACATATATATATATATATATATATATATATATATCACAAACCATTTTCACCACATTTCATATATCACAAGTGTAGGTCCATGACTACAATGTCATCACAAAACCATCCCGTTGAACAATTCGGATTAATCCTCAATACTTGATGGTTTCAGCACACAGCCCCACCATCATATTTCATTTAGTTTGGCTCTCTTGTACACATGGTGAACACTTAGTACCACTCATGCAACCTAGCCGATTTGTCTCGTAGCTCTCTTGTCTACATGGTGTCCTTCACTTGGAATCACGCATGCGACCTAGCTACATTTATCTCTCACGTAGCTCTCTTGTCTGCATGGGATACATCCCGTATCACACATGTGACCTAGCTACTACATAGTATCTCGTAGCTTTCTTGTACACATGATGTGCACTCGGCACCATACATGTGACCTAGCTACACTCCCTCTATTTTATTCGATCTTTCCGAATGTTCAACTGGGATCTCTCATTCTATTACTTATTTCCATTCTTCCAATAGTCGATTTATACTTCAATATCAGCTAATATATATATAATAGGCTGAAATATAAGAATGTAAATGAAATTAATGTATTATTTACATACAAACTTACCTCGGTGCAAAATATGGGAATTTTGCAATTTAGTCCAAAACTTTCTCCTTCCCCCGTTCGAGGTCGATTCCACGTCTTTCTTGATCTATAACAACATATTTAGCTCATTTAACACTCGAACTATTTATTTTAATCCAAAAATCACATTATACAAAAATTACATTTTTGCCCCCTAACTTTTAGAAAATTACAATTTTGCCCCAAGGCTCGGAAATTTAATTTCAGCCCTTATTATTATGTTTTGATGACCTACTGATCATTTTTCTCTTCTATGGCAACATCAAATTCTCACTCTAACACATAGTTATGAACAATAGGTATTTTTATCGATTATGCCGTTTTGCTCGTTTTCGTTAAAAATCGCTTAGAAAAGATCGTTCCCCTAACTTCAAACATTCATATTCTACCATCAAACAAAAAAATACATGTCTATCATTCATGGGTAAATTTTTAAACATAAACCCTAACTCAAAATAATGGTAGAAATAAGTAAACCGAGCTACGAGGATTTAAAAAATGTGAAGAACATTAAAAACGGGGCTTGAAATCACTTACTATGAAGCTTGAAAGTTGAAGAAACCCTAGCTATGGAGGAGAGAAATTTTCGGCAGCAACTAATGAAGATGATAACCAATTTTGTGTTATTTTTTCCCATTTTAATTCATTTAATATACAAATGACCAAAATGCCCTTACTACTAAACTTTCCAAAAATTCCTTCCATGTCCTAATTTTGTCCATGAACTTAAAATTGGTCAAATTTCTATTTAAGACCTCCTAATTAATATTTCAATGCAATTTCATACTAAAAACTTCTAGAATGCAAATTTTGCAACTTATTCGATTTAGTCCCTACTTTCAATTTAAGCACTTTAGGCATATAATTTCTTCACGAAATTTTCACACAATCATGCAATCATATCATAATCATCAAAATAATTATAAAATAATTATTTCTATCTAAGATTTGTGGTCACGAAACCACTATTCCGATTAGGCTCTAATTCGGGTTGTCACACTTGGAATATTAAAGGATACTCGGGAGTCCCGTACACACGGTACTGTACCAATGCCATATCCCAGATATGGTCTTACATGTAATCTTGTATCAGTGCCAATAGCCCAGCTATGGTCTTACACGAAGTCTTATACGGTGCCATATCCCAGATATGGTCTTACATGTAGTCTCATATTGATGTCATATCCCAGATATGGTCTTACACGTAGTCTCAGTAATCCTAATGTCATGACATTTGTCTCATATCTATTCCTATGGTTCAACCGGGGTTTCACGCTTGTCGAAACTTTGTCGAATACGTCCAAGGGTCAATCACAATTCATAAAATAATAAATCATTTAAAACATAATTAAAACAATGCATTATTTACATACGAACTTTCCTCGGTACAAAAATAGTAGAAATGGGACTTAATCGTCAAACACTTTGTTTTTCCCCCGATCTAGGTTTGAACCTCGTTTCTCTTGATCTATAATAAAAAATTTAACTCATTTAATATTCACATTGTTCAATTCAGCCCAAAAATTACATTATGGAAAAAATTATATTTTTACCCCTTAACTTTGACATTTTTAAACTTTGGTCCCTAGGTTCGTAAAATGAAATGGATTCAATTTATTCGATTCCTAAGCCTAGCCGAACCTCTTTCATGCTTATAACAGCCCACATTTTCCATTCTTTCACATTTTACTACTCATTTTATAACTCTTTAGAAATAGGTCCTTTTAGGCATTTTCATCGAAAATCACTTAGCAAAAGTCATTTTTCAAACATTAAACTTGCATAATATACCATTAAACATGAAAATAAACACATGTATAACATGGATCAAACCCTATACCTTAATCATTTCTCAAATTAGTGGTAGAAATAGGTAGATCGAGTGATAACGACTTTAAAAATGTAAAGAGCATTAAAAACCGGAACAAGAACGGACTTACAATCGAGCTTGAAAGTTGGAAAAACCCTAGATATGTCTTCCTTCTAAATTTCGGCACAAGGGGGAGAAGATGGACAAGATTTTTGGCTTGATATTTTCTTTTTAATTCATTTAAATACCAAATGACCAAAATGACCCTAACTTAAAACATATAATTTCTCTTACTTCATGTCCATTTTTGTCCACTAACTTAAGTAATGGTCTAATTACCATCTAAGGACCTCTAATTTAAAATTTCATAGCAATTAGACACCTCTAGCATGTAGGACTCAAGTTTTGCACTTTTTACAATTTAGTCCTTTTTGCTAAATTGAGTGCTCAAACGTCAAAATTTTCAAACGAAATTTTCACGGAATCATTCCGTAAAATTGTAGACCATAAAAATATAAGAAAAATAAATTTTTTTGCGTCGAATTTGTGGTCCCGAAACCACTGTTTCGACTAGGCCCAAAATGAAGCCGTTACATATCCTCGTTTCCCTTGTTAGACATATATTCCATAATAACATCAAAACATATATGGGCTCAACAACAATCAAGTTTCCAAGCACATATGCTTTCTACAACATGTATTCATTCAATATGCATAAATCACCTCTTTATATTACAAGTATAATTTCATAATAGTTCATCTCGAGTTCAGATTATTTCATATCAGAACTTTACCCATATTACTCGAAATATTAAGGTCACGATTAGTACAATCAAGGAGTACAAGTTTAGAATCAAGGATGTACATACTCATCAAATAAATTCCATGTACAATATCATCATTTCATATTTCCATATATCAATTATCATGTTTCGTCACTTTCATGTATTTTAGGCTAATATGTATAATAACTCATTTCTTATTCATATCTTCTCATGTCAAGAACTTTTACCCGTTGAATTTATCTGAAATATCGATGGATATGCAGGTAGTACACTTGAGGTGTACGAATTAGAATCAGTCAATTCAGGTCCAATGGTACCCATAGGGTACTATATCAGAGAGTACACTCTCGAGCCACACATTTATACAATAGGATTACCAATCCAAGCTAAATCCTTTTTATGACATATGCTCTAAAGAGCTTGATCTGGATTACCTGTCTGGGCTAAATCCAATCCATAACTTATGGTCGAGAGGACTCATACCAGGGTTACCTGTTCGGGCTAAGCCCCATCCGCAACAAATGCAGGACCTCATTCATTTCAGAAAATCACATATCCATCGAATTTTCCGTTTATTCAAAAAGAATTTAGCATCTTTCAAGCCTTATCAAGCATGTGGTCAATATCATGTATTTATGCATTTATGCAATTCAAATGTTCACATTCAACTCAAGCATAAAATTAACATTTTTATCATTTATCATTTGTCGGACATTATAATTGATCGGGCACTTTCACTTATCGGGCTTTAACGAGTATGTGATTATTTCACTTATTTATAACATTTATACAATTCATAAAAGCAACATTTAATTCAAGCATAAAAACATATACAATTTAGTTACACGAACTTACCTCGATAATGTTCGTGTACATAAAATCTACTAATCCAACATTTTTTTCTTTCCTCGTTCTAGCTTCGAATTTGGTCTATCTAGATCCAATTTGGCTATGAAAGTTTCTTCTCTCTCTCCTAGGGTTTCCATGTATTTTTTGGGGAAAAAGATAATAAAATAAAATGATATTTCTTTTTATCATATTTTAATTAATTAAATATTTTCACTTTCCAATTTAGTCCTTGTCATTTTCCTAAATTTACGTGGATAAGTCACCAAAGTATCTATGTACTTTTTATTAATGGTCTAATTGCCATATAAGGACCTTAAGTTTTGAATTCCATAGCTATTTGATCCTTCTAGCTACTAGAATCCAACTTTTGCATTTTATGTGATTTGGTTCTTCTCGTAATTAAACACATAATCGACAAAATTTTCTTATCAAAATTTTCACATGACATTTCTATCATATTATGGACCATATAATAAAATAAAAATAAATTTTATTTTCGGCTCAGACTTGTGGTCCTGAGCCACTGTTCTGATTTCACTGAAATTGGGCTGTTACAACTTTCCCCCTAAAGAAATTTTCGTCCTCAAATTTTACCAGTAAAGAGATTCGGATATTACTTTCTCATAGTTTCCTCTAGTTCCTAGGCAGCTCCCTCTATATCATGTCATTGTCAGAAACTTTTACTAAAGCTACCTTTTTATTTTTCGTTTCTTTCACTTTACATGCCAGAATTTCAACCAGTCCCTCACTGTAAGTCGTGTCAGGTTGAATTTAGCATTTATCAAAGTAATAACAGATGATGGGTCTGGTCGATACTGTCATAACACATATACTCATAAACACATTGTAAATTCTGTAGAACCCAGATAATAATACCAATCAATACGCAACAGGTCTAATTCTTTTCAATGATCTCATATGACCCATTAAACCATAGAATTATGCCAAACCGGAGAACTTTCTTCCATGGCGAAACTTTCAAAAATATTTTGTCGCCAATCTGAAACTCCATTTCTTTTCATTTCAGATTCACATTGGATTTATAATGATTAAATGCTACTTTTAAACTGTCTCAGATCATTTCATCTTTCTTCAGTTTCGAAGAATGGAACCTACTACATGTATCTTTTCTCATTGAACTTCGTTTAAGACACCGGAGTTTTACATTTGTGACCATATAAAGCCTCGTACAGTAAAAAATTTGTACTTAACTATTAACTGTTATAATAAGAAATTTCAACCCAAAGCAAAAACTTTTCTCAGTTACCTTCAAATTCAAATACACAACATTGAAACATATCTTCCCAAAATCTGAATCATATGTTCAGATTGATCATCCATTTGAAAATGAAACACGGTACTAAAATGTCAACGTATACCCAAATTTTCTTGTAACTTGTTTCAGAATCAGAATTTAAACTGTAGAACTCCATCAGACATAGCAGAAACTAGCATTTCATTAATCTGAAAATCTTAAAAACAGATAATTCAAGCAATCTATCAAGCGTGAAATCCACTCATTCCAGAATGGAATGTGTAGGCTTTGTCAAACAATTGACAATTACTCAATTAGTATCTTTCTTTTTCATAAACAAGGATAATCCCGATATAAAGTTCATAGTAACTTCGTCTCATTTCTATTTTGGTATCTTCTTTGGCTATAATCATCCTGAAAATTTCATCGTTATCTTGTTGATACATCCCACATTTAAACACAGATTCAGAAATACCACATTTCACTTCAAGCTACTAATACATCTTCTCCAAATCAGTATACATTTTATCATTCCCCAGATAAACAGACATAGTACCACTATGATCATTCATGTAAAATTTTTCGTATAAAATCTAAATTCTTCAGTACACAGACCCTGTTTCTGAATAACAAACATTTATCAGATCCATTCTGAAATTCTAAATAAGAAATTATTTCACATTGTATTCATTTAACTTACAACTCATTATTACTTTTCTGAGTTTTACTGATCTGTCGTAAAATCATCAATTTAGCTCTATATTCAGCTAAAATTGAGCTATTATCAGACAATCATAATAGGTATCCATTGCTTGCAAAGTATACAAAGATTTTCTACTTAGAATATCTATAACCACATTCACTCTTTCTGAGTGATATTCAATTATCAAATCATAATCTTTCAACATTTCAAGCAATATACGTTATCTCAAAGTCAAATATTTTTGCAACATCAAATACTTCAACTTTTTATAATCGGTGAATATATGACATTTTTCACCAAACTAGTAATGTTTTCAGATTTCAATACAAAAACAATAACCATCAATTCTAGATCATGTATCAAGAAATTATTTCCATGTGGTTTTTAACTGTCCGAAAGTACCGGCTGTTACCTTGCCTTACTACATAAAAACATAATCTAATCCTATTCAATAGTGCAGTATTGTAATAATGAATTCTTTACCCGATTCAGGCTAAACTAGAATTAATACTTTGATCAACAGAGCTTGCAACTAGTCAAAACTTTACTAACATTTGTCAGTCCATTCAAATCTTACATCTTTTTATAATAACTATGTCATCATTGTAGCTATTTCAATTATTAACTTTGAAGCTTTGAGTTTTTCCAAAGCCACAATCATTAGATAGATTTAAAACCATAGTGCATTAATATAACCGACATTTCAACCGTATAGATAAAACAACACTTCAATATCAATAATGCATATCAACTTAAAAGAGGGAAACCGAAAATGGCCATAATAATAACCAATGCAGTAATTCAGTTTCTATAATCTGTAATCTATGTCATCATACCTCATGATCAAGTCAATATTTATAACAGTAATAAATGTAATTACCTCCGATCAAAGAATATCTTTCACAAGTAAGCCATGTTTACATAATAAAAAGATTGATGATATCTCAGAGAAGATTCAGAAGAGTAATATCATGCATACTTAGTAGAAACAACTGTGATAAAGACAATATACTTGCATATTCGCAATTTAGGGCTTCAATCAGTAGAAGTAGAAAATGATATCATATGAACCTTATCATCAAATCTTATATCAATCATGATAAATTAGAAAAACCTAAGAAAAATAGAGCAATACCTCTCATGAATCAACCAGACTTTCAATAATTTCATTTATCATGATTTACTAGCCTTTCAATACGACAAATATTGCATCTGAACATGAACAATTTCATATGCCTTTGAGAATAACAAAACTTATAGAGTGCCCAAGAGATGTTGTTGTAATATACTCAATTATAACAGCTGCCTTCAAATATCTTTGTAATTTCATTGCTGTTCCACTGACTAATTAAATCATCAATAATATTACTTTATTCAATTCATTGAAAGAGTCAATTTAAAAGAATTTTTGGCTAATCCATTCTGTAAATATCATATCTGGATAAGTCGTTTACTCATGAATAACTTCTTCCTTAACAATGACATCACATATTCAGAATAATCCTTAAAAAAAATTTGATGTTTCTTTTAATATCGTCTTTACTTACTAACCCATTCTCAATTCTGACTACATTATTAATTATTCAGCCTTTGAACTCTTCTTTCACACTTATGAACTTAATCCATATCAATATTATGAATTTCATCGTATAAAACTGTACTGGTAAGGGGGTGGTGATCATAAGCCTAAAAAATTATCTTTCATAAATACATACATATCACTTAATGTGTATCATTAACATGTTCACTGTAAAACATTTATTTCATACCTTTACAAGTCCCCTTTTATCATAAGCAACATTTTTTTTACTCAGGCACGTGTGTATCACTTTCAGCAGTATCGAAATTAGCTCGGTCGGAAAGCATCTCTGTCTATTTGCAAAACAATTTTCATCAGAGTCGGGAGATATCACACTATCATAGGTTATATAATGGCATGTACTTCTAGACTCTACATACGCTAAGTTCAGTCTGGGAACTGACTAAATCGTAGCTCTGATACCACTGAATGTAACACCTCTAACCTATATCCGTCGCCATAAAAGGGTTTCGGAGCATTACCAAAACTTTTAGAATATTTCACACATAATTTAGGTAAATTACTATTCATTAATCGAAATAATTCAAAACGTCCCTTAATTGGACCCTCGAGGCTCGATACGAGCATTAGAATAAAGTCAGGACTTAATTGGGAACACTAAAGATTTTTCATGACATTTCAAAAAATTTCCAAGTTATAGAGCTTACACGCCCGAGTGGTCCAAAGGACACGCCCGTGCTACAGGCCGTGTTCGACCTCGTGTAACTCTCTAACTTGTGCACATAGCCATCCCACATGCTAGTGCGCTAGGTCGTATGGTTAATTAATTCATTTCAAAACTAGGTGCAAGTTTTAGACAGCCAAGACATACACCCATGTTCTAGGCCGTGTAGCACACACGGATGAGACACATGCCTGTGCCTTTGCCCATGTGCTCAATTCTGAGCATTCTATTTCTCAAAATTAGGGTGTAGGGGATACACGGCCTAACTACACGCCCATGTACTCGACTGTGTGTCACACACAATCTAGACACACACCCTTTTGTCTGCCTGTGTGGACAAAATAAAGCCATTTCTAGCTTCATTTCTCATGCAAAATCACACTCATGACCTGCACTTGAAACACACATCCAATACCAACCATTCCAAGCATTCAAATTAAACAAATTCTATCATTCAACATGGCATACTATTACATGCATACATGTTCATATTCTTGCTTTGGTTTAATCCATATGATAGGCATAATTTGGTCAACTACTTAACACATATGTAGCTACCATAGTATGACATTACAAATATATCAAAACAAACCATTACTAATCATTCCAATGGCTAGATTACAAGCATCATTTACATTTACATGCCAATATGGCCAATATATCCTATACATGCCATTACAACCATAATTTATTTACCATATATACCGATATAGGCCAATGGATAGTGTGAGTGATCTCCACCAGGCTTCCAATCCAATAAGCTTTCGATTTACTCTAAAATAGGAAAATAAAACTAAGTAAGCATAAAATGCTTAGTAAGTTCGTATAACATGGTAACTTAACTTACCATTCATTCTATTTTGAGGTAACTATGTAAGGCATATTCAATCAATTTTCCCTCAAGCCCTACACATATCCTCATTTCCCTTGTTAGACATATATTCCATAATAACATCAAAACATATATGGGCTCAACAGCAATCAAGTTTCCAAGCACATATGTTTCCACAATATGTATTCACTCAACATGCATAAATCACCTCTTTATATTACAAGTATAATTTCACAATAGTTCATCTCGAGTTAAGATCATTTCATACCAAAACTTTACCCATATTACTTGGAATATCAAGGTCACAATTAGTACACTCAAGGTGTACAAGTCTAGAATCAAGGATGTACATACTCATCAAATAAATTCCATGTACAATATCATCATTTCATATTTCCATATATCAATTATCACGTATCGTCATTTTCATGTATTTTAGGCCGATATATATAATAACTTATTTCTTATTCATATCTTCACATGTCATGAACTTTTACCTGTTGAATTTATCTGAAATATTGATGGATACACAAGTAGTACACTCGAGGTGTACGAATTAGAATCTGTCAATTCATGTCTAATGGTACCAATAGGGTACTATATCAGAGAGTACACTCTTGAGCCACACATGTATACGACAGGATTACCAGTCCAGGCTAAGTCCTTTTCATGACATATGCTCTAAAGAGCTTGATCTGGATTACCCGTCTACAACAAATGCAGGACCTCATTCATTTCGGGAAATCATATATCCATTGAAGTTTCCATTTATTTTAATAGAATTTAGCATCTTTCAAGCATTATCAAGCATGTGGTCAATCTCATATATTTATGCATTTATGCAATTCAAATGTTCACATTCAACTCAAGCATAAAATTAACATTTTTATCATTTATCATTTTGCGGACATTATAATTGATCGGGCACTTTCACTTATCGGGCTTTAACGAGTATGTGAACATTTCACATATTTATAATATTTAAATAGTTCACAAACACAACATTTAATTCAAGCATAAAAGCATATACAATTTAGTTATACGAACGTACCTCGACAATGTTCGTGTACGTAAAATCTACTAATATGACATTTTCCTCTTTCCTCGTTCTGGCTCTGAATTTGGTCTATTCGGATCCAATTTGGCCATGAAAGTTTCTTATCTCTCTCCTAGGGTTTCCATGTATTTTTGGGGAAGAAGATGATAAAATAAAATGATATTTATTTTTATCATCTTTTAATTAATTAAATATTTTCACTTTTCAATTTAGTCCTTGCCCTTTTCCTAAATTTACATGGATAAGTCAACAAAATATCTACATACTTTTTATTAATGGTCTAATTACCATATAAGGACCTTAAGTTTTGAATTCCATAGCTATTTGATCCTTTTAGCTACTAGAATCCTACTTTTGCATTTTATGCGATTTGGTCCTTCTTGTAATTAAGCACATAATCGAAAAAATTTTCTTATCAAAATTTTCACATGAAATTTCTATCATATTATGGACCATATAATAAAATAAAAATAAAATTTATTTTTGGCTCGGATTTGTGGTCCCAAACCACTGTTCTGATTTCACCGCAATGGGCTATTACAAGCTAAATATATGTTAAGTAGTTGATCAAATTATGTCTAATATATAGAATACACCAAGGTAAGATTATAAACATGTATGCAAGAAATGATATGCCTTGTTAAATGATGAAATTTGCTTAATTTGAATGCTTGAATTGGTTAGTATTTGGATGTGAGTTTAAGTGTAGGTCATTGGTGTGATTTTGAGTGAGAAATGAAGTTAGAAATGGCTTTATTTTGTCCACCCGGGCAAAAACACGGGCGTGTGTCTAGACCGTGTGTGACACACGTCCTGGTACATGGGCGTGTGATTAGGCCGTGTGTCCCCTGCACCTTAATTTTGTGAAACAGAATGCTCAAAATTGAGCACACGGGCAGAGACACAGGTGTGTGTCTCAGCCATGTGTGCTACACGGCCTAGAACACGGGTGTGAGGCATGGCCGTGTGCACAAGTCAGAGAGTTACATGGGGTCAAACACGGCTAGCAGTACGGGCGTGTCTCAGGGTCACATGTGCGTGTCCCTTGGGCCATACGAGCGTGTGAGCCTACACCTTGGAAAATTTTTGTAATTTCATGAAAAATTCTTGGAGTTCCAAATTAAGTCCCGACTCGACTCTAATGCTCGTATTGGGCCTCGAGGTTCCAATTAAGGACATTTCGAATGATCTCAGTTAATGAATAGTAATTTACATAAATTATTTGTAAAATGTTCAGAAAGTTTTGGTAATGCTCCAAAACCCTATTCCGACGAAGGATACGGGTTAGGGGTGTTACATTTTCGTATAATGGCTTGTATAGGACAAATTGGCCAAAAGTGGCTTGAAAATGATGTTTTGTAACCTAGCCATTGGAATGGCTAGTAATGGTTTATTTTGGTATGATTAAGTAGGTTATTATGATATATACACATGTGCTATATTAAGTATATGTGATCAAATGATGTTAATGCCTAAGTTAAACCAAGGTAAGTTATAAATACATATGCATGTAATGATATACCTTGTTGAATGATGGAGCTTGCTTAATTTAAATGCTTAAAATGGTTGGTATTGGATGTGAATTTTAAGTGCAGGCCTTTGGTGTGATTTTGGGTGAGAAATGAAGCTAGGAATGGCTTTATTTTGTCCATACTAGCAGACACATGGGCATGTGTCTAGACCGTGTGTGACACACGGCCGAGTACATGGGTGTGTAGTTAGGCCATGTATCCCCTGCACCTTAATTTTGAGAAATAGAATGCTCAGAATTAAGCACACGGGTAGAGACACATGCGTGTGTCTCAACCGTGTGTGCTACACGGCCTAGTACACGGGCGTGTGTCTTGGTTGCGTGAAACCTACACCTAATTTTGAATTGAATTAATTAACCACACGGCCTAACAAACGGGTGTGTGGCATGGCCGTGTGCACAAGTCAGAGAGTTACACAGGGTTGAACACGGCCTGTAACACGGATGTGTGCCAGGGTCACATGGGCATGTCCCTCGGACCACATGGGCGTGTGAGCCCTATGACTTAGGAAATTTTTGAAATGTCGCGAAAAATTCTTAGAGTTTCTGATTAAGTCCCGACTTGATTCTAATGGTCGTATTTGGCCTCGACGGCTCATTTAAGGGACGATATGAATAATCTCAGTCAATGAATAGTAATTTACATGAGTTATTTGAAAAATGTTCTGAAAGTTTTGGTAATTCTCTGAAACCCTGTTTCGACGACGGATACGGGTTAGGGGTGTTACAACATCGACAAAAATAGTACATGCGAGCTTCTCTTTGTAACCGGTTAGCAGCTCTTGAGGCTTTAATGCATGAGCAAATTACTTGCACAGAAGCTATTGTGCAAGGGAATTCATCTTCTATTTGAGCGTTGGAAGCACAATTAGAAAAACTTGCTTCGAATATGAATACTCGACCACCGGGCACACTACCTAGTGACACGGAAAATCCCAGTCCATGGGGGAAAGAACACTGCAAAGCTATCACTCTTAGGAGTGATAAACAAATTGACTAGTCAACTACAGACTCTACTGTAGCACCTCAAGATACTGGTGAAGTGATCCCTGGTGAGAAGGTTGAATCTGAAGAGCTTGTCGATGTACTAGACAAAGAAATTCCATAAATTGTAACTCATATGCCTAATATCTGACCCTCGATATTGTTGACACAATCAGATGTATCTCCACATTTACCTTTTCCACAAAGATTTAGGGAGAATGAGCAGAATAAGCAGTACCAACAGTTCCTGAACATACTGAAGCAACTTCAGGTCAATATTTTTTAAGTAGATGCTCTTGTGCAAATTTCAAATTATGGGAAATTTATGAAGGAGCTCTTGTCCTTGAAGAAGAAGCTCAGTGATATTGAAACTATTGCACTCATAGAAGGATGTAATGTTGTTTTTAAAAATAAGTTGCCTCCCAAAATGATCGATCTTGGAAGCTTTACTATCCCATGTTCAATTGACAACCATTATTTGGGAAATGCTTTATGCGACTTGGGAGCTAGCATCAACCTAATGCCACTATCTACTTTCAGAAAGTTGGGAATTAGTCACATGAAACCTATTGTAGTGACATTGCAACTAGCAGATCGATCCTTGGCTTAACCTAAAGGGCAAATCAAAGACATCCTAGTTCGTTTCGATAAATTCATTTTTTCCAGCTAATTTTATCATACTTGATTGCGAGGTAGACAAGAAGGTTCCCATAATCTTGAGATATCCATTTTTAGCCACCGAACGAACTCTTATTGATGTTTACAAAGGTGAACTGACCATGCGACTTAATGATGAGCACGTTACCTTCAGTATTTTTGGATCTATTAAATGCAAGGATAAAGAAGAATGCCATGCTGTCAATGTGCTAGATGATTTAATTGAGGAAGAATTCAATGGCCAAAACACAATACGTTCTGAGGAGTTTGCAGTGACATTTGAAGATGAATTCTTAGATGATTGTGACAGCATGGTTGAAGTTAATAATATTAAACTCAGGCATAGATGGAGATTGAATCCTTAGACTTAGCCAACAGAATAACTCCAATTTTCAAGCCATCTATTGACGAAGCTTTTACTCTGGAATTGAAACCACTACCTACTCATCTTAAATACGTCTTTCTTAGTGCTAACAATACTTTCCCAGTTATTATCTCCACAACACTGGATGTAACTCAAGAAGAGAAATTGGTCCATATTCTTAAGCAACATAAACGAGCTATTGCTTGGAGTATTGTTGATATTCGAGGCATTAGTCCATCTTTTGGCATGTACAAAATCAATTTGGAAGATGAAGGCAAGTAATCGATTGAGAAACAAAGAAGATTAAATGAGAAGATGAAGGAAGTTGTTACGAAAGAAATTATAAAATGGCTTGATGCTGGAATTATTTACCCTATTTCTAATAGCAATTGGGTAAGTCCAATGCAATGCGTTCCTAAAAAGAGTGGCATCATTATGGTTAGCAATGACAAAGATGAATTAATTCCTACACGTATTCCTACGGGATGGCGAGTCTGTTGGATTATCACAAACTTAATACTGCTACAACGAAGGACCACTTTTCACTTCCTTTCATTGACCAAATGTTGGACAGGCTTGCTGGAAGAGCCTATTACTGCTTCTTAGATGGCTATTCTAGGTACAATCAAATTGTTATTGCACTAGAGGATCAGAAGAAAATAACTTTCACTTGTCCCTTTGGTACTTTTCTTTTTGCCGTATGCCTTTCGGTCTTTGCAACGCACCAGCCACATTTCAAAGTGCATCATGGCAATATTCTTAGAAATGATTGAAGATTCTTTAGAGGTTTTTATGGCTGATTTCTTAGTTTATGGGAATGATTTTGATCATTGCGCTGGCAATTTTGATAAAGTATTGAAGTGATGTGAAGACACATATCTTGTTTTAAATTGGGAAAAATGCCATTTCATGGCAACTGAAGGCATTGTATTAGGCCATTGCATCTCTAGCCAAGGCATTGAAGTAGACAAAGTTAAAGTGAAAATCATTGAGAAATTACCTCCACCGACAAATGTGAAATGTATTCACAGTTTTCTTGGGCATGTGGGGTTTTACCAATGATTTATTAGAGATTTCTCAAAAATTGCAAAACCCTTATGCTCATTGCTAGAATAGAATAAAAAATTCTTCTTTGACGATGCATGTCTAGATGCATTTATTCAATTAAAGAAGTAGCTAGTAAATGCACCCATTGTCGTTGCACCAGATTGGTCTCAACCTTTTGAAGTAATGTGCAATGTAAGCGACTTTGCTGTGGGTGCTGTTCTAAGACAACACAAGGGAAAAATATTTCATGCCATCTATTATACTAGCAAAACTATTAAAGGGGCTCAAATCAATTATACCACTACAGAGAAAGAATTGTCTGTTGTAATAGTTGTTTTCAACAAGTTTCATTCTTATATTGTCGACTCAAAGGTTAATGTATTTACTGATCACTCGGCATTGAGATATCTCTTTGCGAAGAAGGATGCAAAACCAAGATTGATACGCTGGATCTTACTATTGCAAGAATTCAACATGAAGAAAAAAGACCGCAAAGGTTCCGAGAATCAAGTTGCAGACCATCTGTCTCGATTGGAAGTTAGCAGCGAAGATGGAAACATACTTCAAATTGTCAACGCATTCCTAGATGAGAAGTTATTTGCTATAGATGCAACCCCTTGGTATGCGGATTTGGTTAAATATCTAGTGTGTGGAAAACTCCCATTAGGTGTCATAGGCCATAAAAAAGAAAGATTTCTTTGTGAAGTAGTGAAGTATCATTGGAACAAGCCGTATTTATTCAAGGTATGCAATGATAACATCATTCGACGTTGTGTTCCAGAAGAGGAGATGCTTTCAATCCTGAAGCACTGTCATGGAGCTCTATATGGAGGTAATCTCGGTGGCATGTGAACTGTTGATGAGGTTCTCTAATCAGGATTCCACTGGCCTTCATTATTCAAAGATGCCCACAATTTTGTGAATCAATGCAATAAGTGTCAGCACACTGGTTCTATATTCCGATGCAATGAAATGTTGTAGCAGCCAATTATGGAGGTTGAATTGTTCGATGTTTGGGGTATAGATTTTATGAGACCATTACCAAGTTCATTTGCTAATCCTTATATATTAGTAGTTGTTGACTATGTCTCGAAATGGGTTGAAGCTATTGCAGTCCCAAAGAATGATGCAAAGACAGTGCTTAAATTTTTTCACAAGCATATACTCACCCTGTAACACCCCTAACCCGTATCCGTTGTCGGAATAGGGTTACGAGGCATTACCGATCAAGACATACCGTTCAATACATAACATATACATTTATGCATTCATATATAAAACCCATTCAAATCATTCACGTTGTCCCTTATAAGGCTCTACGAAACCTTAAAACATGCTTAGAAATTATTTAAGACTAAACCGATAACATTTGCAAACTTTGAGAAACTTAAAAAATTTTCAAACATTTAAAGGTCACACGCCCATGTGAAAAGGTCGTGTGCCTCACATGGTTACCAGACACGCCCGTGTCACAGGCCGTGTGAAAACAGGGCATACATACTGACTTGCACCACACGGCCGAAGATACGCCCATGTGCCATGGCCGTGGAAAAATTAGAGAGGTTACTGACTTAGTCACACGGCCGGCCACACGCCCCTGTGTCAGCTCGTGTGCAATGCACGGGCAATAGAAATGCCCGTGTGCCTAGGCCGTGTCAAACCTGTAGGGTATAATGACTTTAATTCGAAGGGTTACCCCAAGGGACACACGACCGTACAGCATGACCGTGTGTTGCACACGGCTGAGACACATGCTCGTGTCTCTGCCCGTGTGGACAAAAATAGGCTATTTGTAAAGCCAATTTGCCACCCCTTTTTCTTATGCACATAAAGCAACCAAAAGTGACCATTTCCAACATAAATCATACCAAAACTAGCATGAATCGATTATCATCTTTAACATTTTCATATGTATCAAATTCCAACTGAACAACCAATCATATCATTCAACCTATAAACAATTGAAAACTTATCAGTAAATATAATTTCTTGAACCACATTATTACTGCATTTGCATTCTAAGCCAAAACAAAAATACATATCATAAGCCAAATACACATTTTATACCAACCATACCAAATCATCAAGCCATATTATAACCATTAACCAAAATCATTATTAAGCCATTTTAAATGACCATATACATTTCCAACAACCATATTAAAAAGACCATAGACTATACATGCCATAAAACCAAGCCACAAGGTGTAAAATACCGAAAATCAATAGTTGGATAGTGTGATTCAATCTCTGTTGACTTCCAACTCGAGCGAATGTCTGATACACTATAAAACATAGAAAAATAACACAAAGTAAGCTTCATAGCTTAGTAAGTTCGTAAGTAAGCTTCATAGCTTAGTAAGTTCGTATATGAACCTAAAATGATCACAACATTTATATAGATATTCAAAATAGATAAATCATTAACATTTAAAGCATCAATTCATGAGCTAACATCAAATTATTCATGTTCTTCCTCGCAAGTTCTCAACTTCATATAACTCGATACTTGAGTAGTTTTTTGTACATACCTGTACTGATACCTTTCTATTTATCACCCCTACTTTTATCAAACCTCTCTGGTTTATAAGTGCTTATGATACAAATTCATTAATTTTTCGATGCCATAGTCCAATTATGGTCTTACACATACATTGCCAAGGCCCTGCCGTGGTCTTTCTTTAACATGCCATAACCTAGATATGGTCTTATTAGTTGATTGCCATATGTATATTTAGTTAAAACAACTATTATTCATATCTCCCATAACATTCAATATATACTTCATTATAATCAAATAAACACATTTTGACATGAAATATATTTATATAAAATTTTTTCTTATTTAATATACATAATATAATATGAACTCAACAATTTACTTTCATTCGATTCTCACATAAATTCTATACGTACCTATATTACTTATTTCGACCGTAGTGTAATTTTCGTCTTGACTATGCCCGTTGAATCATTTGATATTTTGCACACTAAGTGCTATTCTCAATATTTCGCACACTAAGTGCTATTCTCAATATTTCACACGCTAATTGCCATATTTGATGTCCCGCACACTAAGTGTTGTACATAGCCGAAACTATCTCAAATCACACACTAAGTGCCAAATTTAGCCAAAGCTATACCGAACCGCACCCTAAGTGCCGTATTTAGCCGATATGTCATCAAACATAATAATAGTCACGTATATACAATTTATACAATATCAAAGCATTAAAAGTATAAATATAACAATGCTTACTGCATACGAACTTATCTCGTTTGTTGTAACGACGAATTAGGTCGACTAATCTGATACTTTGTTTTCCCCCGTTCTAGATCCGAATCTCATTTTTTTCTCAATCTAATCAATAAAAAAATTTACTTATTTAATCATTAATTCATTCAATTTAACATAATTTACACATTTTGGAAAAAAATACACTTTTGCTCCTATTATTTCACATTTTTGCAATTTAGTCCTGAACACATAAAATATAAAAATCATGAAATTTAAACAATCCCATGCTTAGCCGAATATTACCCAATCATATATCAGCCCATATTTTCACTTTATTAATACTTTGAACCACATAATTTCATAATTTCATAAATTAGTCCATAATTTGCATTTTTACACAAAATCACTTTGTAAAATATGTAAAACTATCATCCAACTTCCATATCTCATCATCAATCATAAAAAAGAATGAATATTCATTAATGGCATCTCACAAAATCTTTAACAGTTTCAAAAATGGAAATATGAGCTAACTAGATTATGAAGCAACAATCTGAAAAACGTAAAAATCATTAAAAACGGAGTTAAAATTGTACTTAATCAAGCATTAAAATCATACCTAATCAAGTATTTGAAGCTTGGCCGAACCAAAAGCTTCTCCCATGGCTGATTTTAGGTTGAATTTTCGGTGGGGATGATGATAGAAATAAAATATTGCTTTTGATTTTATTAATTTTAACTTTAATTACTTATTTACCTATTAAACCATTTAAAACATTTGAAAGCACACCAAATGCCACTCCACTATCATCCAATAAATCAAAAATGGGCTATTTGACACATAAGGACCTTAACTTAAAGTTCCATAGCTATTTGACACATTTAGCTTATAGAACACAACTTTTGCACTTTACGCGATTTAGTCCTTTTTACCGAATTAACCATTCAAACGGTAAAATTTCTTCACGAAAATTTCAAAAAACTCTAATATCATGATGTAAATATTAAAATAATAATAAAATAAATTTTTTGATGTCGAATTTGTGGTCCCAAAACCACTATTCCAATTAACCCTAAAAACGGGCTATTACAACTCTCCCTCCTTAGGGATTTCCGTCCCCGAAAATCTTATCAGAGAATAGATTAGTGATTTGATTCCACTAGCCTCATCAATTTCTCACATAGCCTCATATTTCTCAACTTTTCAATCTCACGAGCTAAGATTCTGATCTGTTCTTTGCTATACGTCGTAACAAGCTAGTTTCCTACTTTTGAAAGAGATACTATAGATAAAGGATCTTATTTGTATCATCACACCATATATATACGAAACACATTATGGATCTTCTCAAGTTTTGACGATAATCTCATATAACCTGATAAATCATGAACTTAACTTCTCTTTATAGCTAAATTGAGAAATTTTATTCACAATATAATACTTTCACAAATACTCAATTTTCTAACTGAAAATCAATGCTTTTACATATCAAGCCCACATATGTTTTATGTCATTCTGAAACTGCTTTTAGACTGTCATGATTTACTTTCATTTCTCCTCAATCTTTCTAATCACATCGACCCCGTAATTCATTTTATCAAATTTGATTCAATACAACGAAATTCAGTAATTGCAACCATACCATACTCATACAATGTTGTCTTAATACTCATCTCACAACTACTATTATACGCAAACTTATCTAACAGTAAATGTCTTTCTAGTTGCTTTCAAAATTTAAAACACAATAACGAAACATTACCTTGTGGATCTGAATCTCTCCCTCAAATTAGCCATCTGTTAAAAAATGTAATGTGATGCTATATTGAAATCATTTCTTTAAAGCTTACTGTAGTTTCTATCAAATCACAATATAGAATTCAGGTCTCTACCTGAAATAATGGAGTCTGGCATGCTGTGTGATTTGAGAATCTCTGATATGTATAACTCAGTTAATCTATCAAAAAAGAAATTTCTACGTACGAAGATAAAGTATGCAGACTTATTCAAACAATCAACAATAGTTCAGATAACATCTATATTTTACAAGATTCATCAAAATTCAATTTCATTACCACTCAGATAGCAACACATGCTGTAACAGTCTTGAAAACACTTGATGATTAGTTTTAACCATTAAACATTTGGATACAAAGTTAGAAGTATCACTTTTCATACTCATTCACCAATACAACTGTCTCTAATTATTGTACATCTTAGTACTCCTCGAATAGACAGATAATTAGCACTGTGCTAGATGTCACAATTATTGTAAAATCTCTAAATTTCTCGATACATGAACTCTATCTCGACACAACGAACAATTTTTAGTTCCAATTTAAAATTTTGAATCAGAATTCAATTTACGTTGTACCCTTTTTAACTTGTAACTCACTGACACATTTCTTAGCCTCACAAATTCGCTGATTAAACATCAATTTAGTTTTTAGCTCAGCCAATAACTACACATCATCTGGTAAGATTAATCGAATGTTTATTGGTCATAAAACACACAAAGATTTCTGGCTCAGAACATCCAAGAATATAATCGTTTGCCCAGGGTGATAATCAATCATTGACTCACAATCTTTCAACAGTTCAAGCCATCTTTACTGTCTCAAATTCAGATCTTTCAGAAACATCAAATGTTTTAAACTCTTGTAGTCTTCAAAAGATTACATTACTCACCAAACAATTAATGTCGCTAACTATTCAACACAAATACAATGTCAACCATCTCTAATTCTTGTGTCAAAAAACTCTTTACCCGATGCAGGCTAAACCAGTACTAATGCTTCGGTTAACAATGTCTTCAACTATTTACCACTTTATTAATAAATACCATATCATGCAGACTTCACAAGCGCAATCTATAAGAACATTTCCTAATAAAACCATTCTGATGGATATAATTCTATATCATGTCTTCTAGAATATGAATCCTGCATTCAGAATATTCATCTATTTACCCGTGAACATTCAAAGTTTATTTCCACCTTATGGATAGATTCAGATGCAAGTTACTTGATTAATCCTTTAAGTAATTAATCCAATCAAACTGGACAACTGAATCAATCTCAACTGTTAAACAATAACTTTTCAATTATTAATCAATGAAGCTTTAAACCATATTAAGGCCACAACCATCAGATAGGTTAAAATCATAGTGCCATAATATGGCCAACTTCTCAACCGTATAGATATATAATATCCCAGTTATCAATAATGCATTTTGAACACAATAGAAATTCAAATATGATTTTCAATAGCAATTAGTACAGAAACACAACATCTATAAATCTGATAAATATTCCACTGTACTCCCAAGATCAAACTAGAAATTTTAAATCATATTAAATATGGTCATCTCCGTTAAAAGAATATCTCTTACATGCAATCATATAAAATATAACAAAACCGAGATAGCGAAATCTCAAAATGTTAAGCTATAAGAATTTCTGGAAATTACAACCTATATAAAAGGATAAAGATCCCGATGATTTCCCAGAAAATTTCCAGTAGTAAGAACAACACTCATAAACACCGAAATCAACAATGATAGAAGAGATATAATCTTAATGTAAATTCAACAGAACAATAACCAGAAAGAAATAGAATACTAGCAATCATACAGATTTTATCACTGACTTTTCTATCAACACAATAGAATAGAATACCAGAGAAAAATAGAGCAATGCCGATCATAAACCATATAGACTACAATGCTTTCGTCTAATAGAATGTTTAGCTAACATTCTCATACGATAAGAATTCCTTATGAAATTAAACAGTTACATATACTTTTGAGAATGAATATATACATAGAATGCCCAGAAGAAACCATAGTAACTGCCCGACTATAACCACTGCACTCAGCTATCATTTCAATTCAAACATTATTCCACTGTCTATTTCTGACGTCACTAGTCTCACATTATCTCATCACTAGTAGAAATCAATTCAGAAGAACTTCCAATTAATACGTTCTTTAGACATCATACCTAAATACTTTCATCTCATCGTATTCAACTTCTTCCTTAACAGTGACTTTGCATATTACGAATGACCTTCAACACGATCCAATATCTTTTCTGTTACTGTCTTCACTTGCAATCTCATTCTCTTATCTGATCACAGTACTAATTCTTCAAACATAAAACTCTATAATTTAAGACTTGAAAGCTTATTTAATCTATATAATACGGATTTCATTACAACACTTTACCGATGAGGGGGTGAGGGTTGTAAAGCCTAAAACTTTAACTCTCACGTAAACATGTACATCACACATACTATTATGAATGACCGGTTTCTTACTAATTTCACATTCTCAAAACATCTAACAATCATTTACTTATGATCACTTTTGTACTTAACACATAAGTTATATGCTAAACCAAATCATTAATTCACAATCAAGACATTCACATAGCAATCATAGACCAAACATCCCAACTCATATACTCATATAATTATAACATTTATCAATAGCAGAATATCGTGCACTCTGATTCATACCTTTTTGAGTTTCAACTCATCACCAACACATTTTCACTCAAACATTTGAGTATAACATTTTTTACTATTGGAAATAGCTCGGTTGGAAAGCATATTTGTCTAATTAAAACAATTCTCGTCAGAATCAGGAGATATCACACTATTGTAGGTTAAATAAGGCATGTATAGCTAGACTCTCACACGCTACGTTAGTCCTAAAATCGACTAAACCGTAGCTCTGATACCAATTAAATGTAACATCCCTAACCAGTATCCGTTGCCCAAATAGGGTTACGAGACTGATCAATACACATCGTTCCATACATAACATATACATTTATGCATTCATATATAAAACCCATTCAAATCATTCATATTGTCCCTTATAAGGCTCTACGAAACCTTAAAACATGCTTAGAAATGGTTCGAGACTAAACCGATAACGTTTACAAACTTTGAGAAACTTATAAAATTTTCAAACATTTAAAGGTTACACGCTCATGTGAACAGGTCGTGTGCCTCACACGGCTATCAGACACGCTCGTGTCACAGACTGTGTGAAAATAGGGCATACATACTAGCTTGCACCATACTGCCGGAGACACGCCCATGTGCCATGGCTGTGGGAAAATTGGAGAGGTTATTGACTTAGTCACACGGCTGGCCACACGCCCATGTGTTAGCCCGTGTGCCACATACGGGAAATAGACACGCCCGTATGCCTAGGCCGTGCCAAACCTGTGGGGTGTACTATCTTTAATTCAAAGGGTTACTCCAAGGGACACAGGGCCATGCAACATGACCGTGTGTCGCACACGGCTGAGACACACGCTAGTCTCTCTACCCGTGTGGACAAAAATAGGCTATTTGTAAAGCCAATTTGCCACCCCTTTTTCTCATGCACATAAAGCAACCAAAAGTGACCATTTCCAACATAAATCATACCAAAACTAGCATGAATTGATTATCATCTTTAACATTTTTCATATGTCTCAAATTCCAACTAAACAACCAATCATATCATTCAACCTATAATCAATTCAAAACTTATCAATACATATCATTTCTTAAACCACATTATTACCATATTTGCATTCTAAGCCAAAACACAAATACATATCATAAGCCAAATACACATTTTATACCAACCATACCAAATCATCAAGCCACATTATAACCATCAACCAAATTCATTAATAGGCCATTTTAAATGACCATATACATTTCCAAAAACCATATTAAAAAAGACCATAGACTATACATGCCATAAAACCAAGCCACAATGTGTAAAATATCGAAAATCAATAGCCGGGTAGTGTGATGCGATCTCCGTTGACTTCCAACCCGAGCGAACGTCCGAGACACTATAAAACATAGAAAAATAACACAATGTAAGCTTCATAGCTTAGTAAGTTCGAATGTGAGCTTAAAATGATCACAACATTCATATAAAAATTTGAAATAGATAAATCATTAACATTTAAAGCATCAATTCATGAGCTAACATCAAATTATTCATGTTCTTCCTTGCAAGTTCTCAACTTTATATAACTCGATACTTGAGTAGTTTTCCATACATACCTGTACTGATACCTTTCTATTTATCACCCTTACTCTTATCAAACCTCTCTGGTTTATAAGTGCTTATGATACAAATTCATCGATTTTTCGATGCCATAGTCTAACTATGGTCTTACACATACATTGCCAAGGCCTTGCCGTGGTCTTTCTTTCACATGCCATAACCCGGTTATGGTCTTATTAGTTGATTGCCTTATGTATATTTAGTTAAAATAACTATTATTCATATCTCACATAACATTCAATATATACTTCATTATAGTCAAATAAACACATTTTGACATGAAACATACTTATATACAATTCTTTCTTATTTAATATACATAATACAATATGAACTCAAAATTTTACTTTCATTCAATTCTCACATAAGTTCTATATGTACCTATATTACTTATTCTGACCCTACTATAATTTTTATCTTGACTATGCCCGTTGAATCATTCGATATTTTGCACATTAAGTGTCATTCTCAATATCTCGCACACTAAGTGTCATTCTCAATATTTTGCACACTAAGTGCCATTCTTAATATTTTTCACACTAATTTCCATATTTGATGTCCCACACACTAAGTGTTGTACATATCCGAAGATATCTCAAATTGCACACTAAGTGCCAAATTTAGCCAAAGCTATACCGAACTGCACACTAAGTGGCATATTTAGCTGATATGTCATCAAACATAACAATAGTCACGTATATACAACTTATACGATATAAAAGCATTAAAAGTATAAATATAACAATGCATATTGCATACGAACTTATAAATATAATAATGCTTATTGCATACGAACCTACCTCATTTGATGTAACGATGAATTAGGTCAACTAATTCGATACTTTGTTTTCCCTCGTTCTAGATCCGAATCTCATTTTTTTCTCAATCTAATCAATAAAAAAATTTACTTATTTAATCATTAATTCATTCAATTTAACATAATTTACACATTTTGGCAAAATTACACTTTTGCCCCTATTATTTCACATTTTTGCAATTTAGTCCTTAACAGATAAAATATAAAATTCATGAAATTTAAACAATCCCATGCTTAGCCGAATATTACCCAATCATATATCAGCCCATATTTTCACTTTATTAATACTTTGAACCACATAATTTCATAATTTCATAAATTAGTCCATAATTTGCATTTTTACACAAAATCACTTTGTAAAATATGTAAAACTATCATCCAACTTCCATATCTCATCATCAATCATAAAAAAGAATGAATATTCATTAATGGCATCTCACAAAATCTTTAACAGTTTCAAAAATGGAAATATGAGCTAACTAGATTATGAAGCAACAATCTAAAAAACGTAAAAATCATTAAAAACGGAGTTAAAATCATACCTAATCAAGCATTAAAATCATACCTAATCAAGTATTTGAAGCTTGGCTGAACCAAAAGCTTCTCCCATGGCTGATTTTAGGTTGAATTTTCAATGGGTATGATGATAGAAATAAAATATGGCTTTTGATTTTATTAATTTTAACTTTAATTACTTATTTACCTATTAAACCATTTAAAACATTTGAAATTACACCAAATGCCACTCAACTATCATCCAATAAATAAAAAATAGGCTATTTGCCACATAAGGACCTTCACTTAAAGTTATATAGCTATTTGAAACCTTTAGCTTATAGAACACAACTTTTGCAATTTATGCGATTTAGTCCTTTTTACTGAATTAACCATTCAAACGGTAAAATTTCTTCACAAAAATTTCACACAACTTTAATATCATGTTGTAAATATTAAAATAATAATAAAATAAATTTTTTGATGTCAAATTTTTGGTCCTGAAACCATTGTTCTAATTAACCCTAAAAATGGGCTGTTACACGCTCACTTTGGCACACTAAAGGCATTGATTAGTGATTAGGGTACACACTTTCATTGCAACCAAGTGGCAGTTGCATTGAAGAGATATGGAGTTAATCATAGAATGGCTCCTACTTATCATCCGCAAACTAATGGACAAGCTGAAGTATCGAATCGACAAATTAAAAACATTCTTCAGAAGGTTGTGAACCCTTCGAGGAAAGATTGGTCTTCCATACTGGATGATGCTTTATGGGCATTGTGGACAACATACTGTACTCCATTAGGGATGTCGCCGTATCAATTGGTTTTTGGGAAAGCATGTCACTTGCCAGTTAAACTGGAGCACAAAGTAATGTCAGCAATGAAGCAAGTGAACATGGACTATGAAGCTGCTGGAAAGAAAAGGCTGTTGGATATAACTGAACTAGTGAAGATTAAGCGAAATACCTATGAAAAAGTCGTAATTTACAAGGAAAAGAGTGAACGATGGCATGACAAAATTATTTTGCAGCGACAATTTATTTCGGGTCAACAAGTTTTATTATTCAATTCTAGACTGAAATTGCACAGGGTAAAATGCGCTCACGTTGGTCTGGACCTTTCAAAGTTGTCGAAGTATTTCCTCATGGTGCAGTCACAATCAGAGATTTACACGATGGACACCAGTTCAAAGTGAATGGACAGCGGTTGAAACACTATTTTGGGAATATTGATCAAAAGTAGGCAGAGACAATTAAATTGGTTGAAAATTTTTAATTTTTATTGAATTTATTATTATGTGATTTTATTTTATTGTTTTTGTTCAAGTTTGTTTTACTTTTTTTTTCATAATAATTAGGAAACATTGTTGACGCACTTGGGCTTTATTGTCAATGCAATTCGTACTATTGTACTGTCACTTATGACTCATGAAGAATAAGGGAATATAAAAAATTTCAGATCCCATCGTTTGATTAAAAGTGACCTAGTTGTCTGATCTATCTAAGCGAGCACAATTCTCATTGGACATATTTATTCCCGCCAGCTTTAAGACAAAAAATGCAAGAAGGAGTAGAAAAAGAGGAGTAAAAAGAAACATCGTGCAGCCAAATCTGTGGCTGAGGAAAACTGAGTTAGTTTATTTTCCTTTTTTTTTAGCTGTAGTGTTCATACATTGCATGTAGTTGTAATTTTTATTTTGTTAGTGCCCATTGTTGTTGCATTTCTATTGTCATTGCATTTTAATTTTACTACATTGAGGACAATGAAACTTTAAGTTTGGGGGAATGCAAATGGGGTTTGAAATACACCCACATTTGAAAAAAAATTGAGTTTAATGAAGCATGCAAGGTTTATTTATGGTTAATGCAAATGTGTTTGAAAATTTTGTTACATTCTGTAACATCCTGAATTATGGCCTAGTCGAAACAGTGGTTTTGAGACCAAAAAATCCGATATAAAAATAATTATTTTATGATGGTTATAAGGTTTATGATGTGTGTGTATGATTGTGTGAAAATTTCATGAAGAAATTCTATGTGAAAAGTGCTTAATTTGACTTTAAGGACTAAATTGAATAAATTGTAAAACTTGAGTTCTAGAATTTTTTAACATGAAATTTAATTGGATCATTAATTAGAGGCCCTTAAATAGTAATTTGACCATGTTCTAAAAATTTGGACAAAAATGGACATGCATGGTAAAAATTCCAAAGAAAGGCTTTAGGGGTAATTTGGTCATTTAGTGATTAAATGGACTAAAAGACAAATTAAAAGCCAAAATTTGTCCATCTTCTACCCCATGGCCATGTGAACCAAGGATAACACCATGGATAGGGTTTTCAAGCTTCGAAGCTCAATAGTAAGTGTTTCCAAGCCCTATTTTTAATGTTCTTTACATTTTTGAAGTCCCCGTGACATGATCTACTCATTTCTACCCATGCATGACGTGTTAGATTTTGAAGATTAATGGAAGAATATGAAAGATTGAAGTATGTTTAACAACTTTTACTAGGTGATTTTTCATGAAAACACCTAAAAAGGACTAAAATGTAAAAGTTGTAAAATGGGTAGTAAATGTGTGAAATGAAAGAGAAATGTGGGCTGCCACAAGAGTAATAAAGGTTTGGATAGGCTTAAAGTACAATAAAAATGAACACATTTCATTTTACGAGCCTAGGGGCTAAATTATAAATATGTGAAAGTTTAGGGGTAAAAAATGCAAATTTGTAAAAGTATGATTTTTGGGTCAATTTGAATAATTTGAGTAGTAAATAAGTTATATTTGAAATGTTAGATCAAGAAAACCGAGATTCAGGCTTAAATCGGGAAAGTACGAGATTATGGACTGAAATGGAATAATTAGCTGTGCTCGGATTCGAGGTAAGTTCGTAAGATGATAATCATGCAATGTTATGTTTGAATTATATTCCTTACTATTATTGCACATATTTTATGATTTAATATATTGGAAAAATTGATGGAATGGTGTATATGATGTGGAAATATGACATGGAAGAATATTACATAAAATGCAAAAATGATGATACATGATAAATGAAATATGAAATATGTGATATATGTTATGTAAATTCTTAAAAGCTTATTTGCTATTTGATTTATGCCTTATTGTGCTATGAATGGGCAATTGGTACTATTGTAAGCATGAATAATATTACGGTCGCTATCCATGACGTCACGAGCAAGTGCAATAGAGGTGCAATGTGCAAGTGAGAAAAACCCTGTTTGAACCTTAGGAATAGTTTAGGATACAAGTGACATGTCTTTAGGAATTAAGAAGTCTGAACTTGTAACGTCTCGAATTTTGGGCCTAGATGAATTGGGTTTTGGGCTTTGGGTCTCATAATTTTTTTTTAAGTGAGGAAGAAAATGACAAATGACATGTTGGCTATAAGGGTTTAAGGAATTTGAAGTGTCTAGGTATGTTGGAGAAGTTCTGGGTTCGAGTTTTTTGGTGGAGGAATTTTAATTTAATTATTAAAAGAACCAGGGTTGGGAGTAGCTGGGCTTTTAAATAAAAATAGGGGAAAATGGAAAAAAAAAGCCCTATGGTGAAGTGGCTAGGTGACGCCACTTAGAGTGTAGGGAGGTGGCATTAGTGGCTAGCAAGGAGATCCAAGGTTCAAATCCTAGCTTAGTATTTTTAGAAGTTTAATTTTGGCCTTCTAGAAGATTGGAAGTGGCGTGAAGATGGACACCAAGGGGAGTGTTCAGAAGAGAAATTTAAGGAAAGGATCAATGGGATATCAGGGAGAAAAACGAGAAGATAAGAAGGGGGAAGTGGAGCTGAATGGGGAATTAAGGGTCAGGCAATTCGGCTATAGGGGCTATAAATAGGTGCCAAATGCAAGGTTGCCAGGCTAATGCCGAAATCTCTCTCACTTTGTTATCGAAAACCCTTTTCTCTTCAAGATCCAAAAAGCTGAAAACCTTTGCTTCTTTCTTTCTTTTCTTGTGCCAATTTTCTATTCTTGTTCTACTCTTCTTCTTTAATTTGTGCCAAATAAACCTTATTAACCATACTAAGCTTGAAAGCCGAATCTTCTAAGGGCCGAATACTCTTTGGCCGAATACCCTTGGTGCAATTACTACTCCTTCTACTTCGGTCAAATCTAGTGTAAGTGTTGTTCTCCCAATCTGTTTTGCTAAGAATCTATTACGCTGTTCTTTCCTCACTCTTTCTAATCAACTGTGGTAGGGATTTAGTATCAGATCTTGGATCTTAGCTCTCTGCCGAATTTGTTCTTAGGTGTTTGTAGTTTTGGCAAGTATTCATCTTCCATTGGCTAAGGTGGCCGAATGTTCATAGTTAAAGTAAGCGGACTTGTGTTGGATATGAGCCACCAATTATTCTGGTTTTAATGAGTAAGATTAATGCAGATCTAGGGAGTACGTGATCAAGGAAAAGCTATTAGGGATTGGTGTTCAAGGTAAGGTTAAGGTGAGGTTTTGGTTTTGGGTAAAATATGTATTAAGCATACGATTAATTGAAAGGGTGATATCGTTTGTAGGTTTGCGGCTAAGGGAATCGTAGCACGCTCTATTACCAGGTGTGTACATACACTGTACACACAAACAGACCGGCAAAAGCTGAAATGCCGAAAAGCTGAAATGACAAAAAGTCAAAAGTTTGGCTACAACAGACTTGTGAGTGCGTGAACACTCGTAAGGGAGAAACTGATAGGTTGTCTGAGGCCCCATGGGCGATTCCATGGACTTGGGCTATGAATTGGCCAACCGGGCCAGAATAGGCTTAATGGGCCTGACGGGCTGTTGGGCCCAAAATAGGCAAAAATTGATAATTGATGCTATGTGATAGAAATTCGTATGTGAGCATGTGTATAATTTGATTTGGACCTAATGGGCCATATAAATGTGAATTGGGCCTAATGGGCCGTATACAGGTGATTTGGGCCTAATGGGCCATATGAACATGATTGGGCCTAGTGGGCCATATACAAGTATGTGAATTTGAGTGGGCTTTGTAAGGGGTTTTGGGCCTAGTATATGATGACTACATAAAACTTAATTAATTTATTGCGATCGTGGACAAGTCAAAGGGTTAAGGTGTGGCAACGGGTATATGCATGTTTAGGATTGGATCTAGGGAGAGCTTAGTTCTTAAGCAGTCTTAATGACTCACCTCTTCTCCTCTGGAATCCTACCTGGTGCATATTATTCGTTCATCTTAGCTCACGGGATTTGTTAACGAGCCAAGGTAAGTGGAAACAGTAAAGAAAGGGAAAATTATCGAAATGCCCTTAAGGGCAAAAATGACCAAAATACCCCTAGGTGGTGAAGGTAAGTTTTATGGATGTGACATGCATACATATGATATTTTTCTTAGGTTGCATATGGGTTGGAAATTTTGGAACTGAGGAAGTATATGAGGATCGCATGGTTGCTTGACTACCATGGATCCACCGAAGGCTTTTTAAGCCCATTATATGATTAGCAGCTTGTTGCAATAAAGGTAGTTCCGCAACCGGGCTACCATTGAAGTGTATCGATTGGGTGGGTCGATATTTATATCCCCACATGAAGTGTATCGGGGGATGAAGCTGAAGTGTAGCGGATGGATTATTGGGGTGGGTTGCATTGCACTGCATTGTATGAGTGATTTTATGATGATTGATGAATACTTGCTGCTCGACGAGGGTGTACACATTGAGTTTGCAAAAACTCACCCCCTCTTTTATTTTTCTCAGGTAATGCTTAATAGGAGGTTCGAGGTCTGGAGGGACTCTGGGTGGCCAACTAGCAAGACAACTTGGACTTGGTTGTTTTAAAAGCATTTAGTTCCTGATTTATTAAGTGATTTTAGACTGGATTGTAATAAGGCCTCCCCTTTTTGTTATTATTTGGATTATTATTTTTATGCATTGTAATTGCGAGAAGTTGAACAGGGATTTTCTAAACCATAGTTTTTATATACTACGTTTCCGCAACCAAACTTTTAATTGATAAATTTTTTTTAAATCAAATGTTTTAAACAAAGCTTTCGCAACTGAAAAGAGTGTTTTCATAAGTTAACTAAGGTTTCATATCTTAAGGAAGGGTTTTCAATGAAAACCATGTTTTTGCTAAAACACTTCAATATGATGTGCCAGATTTGGCCATAACGTCTGGGCCAGGTTTGGGGTGTTACAGAACTCATTAAGTGGTCCGAGTTCGTGATATATGTGGCATCCGAGCCCGTTGAGTGGTCTGAGTTCATTATGGATGCGAGCATCCGAGCTCGTTGAGTGGTCCAAGTTCATAATGGATGCGATACATGTGTTTGAGTTCTGAGCAATGCTCTTGTGTGTCCTATCGGTGGCTAGGTCATCCTTGATTGGTAGGATACCTGACAGCTTTTGTGAGCAGCCCGTGTAGTTACACCTTGAACGATAGGTTATATGAGCAAGCCCGTGAGTAGCTCCATCGTGAGCATTACATGTTATGTGGTAGCTTTGGCTATGTTTTTATATGTGGCACTTATGTACGAATTTTCGCGTATCCAATAGTATTCCGAGTGCTCAACGAGTAATGTAATGGATGATGTGAAGAAAGTCCCACGGAGGACATGTTTAGGAAGTTATGATTATATGCTTTATTACGAGTTGGTACAGGTATGTACACTAAACTCACGAGTAATGCCTTGATATATGATGTTTCATGATGAAGAGGTATGTGGGTGATAAGTAAGTCAAAGGTTTTGAATGATGAATAAACTATGTTTATGTTTATGATTATGGCTATTATGTCATCATATGATAGTTATCATGATATTGTACTAAAACAGTTCGGACAGTAGCAGTTGTGTGACTTTGAAAATCCACCAAAAATTGTGGAAATTGAATTAGAGACTGAATAAGATTTGAGCCTATTTTCACTCAGAGGAAACAGTTAAACAAAATAATTTCATATTATGAGATATTTGAATTTTTATGAGACAAGGTCAGAGTGATTTCGGGCTCCGCTGTCTTAACTTTGGAAAATCACTAAAAATTGTACAAGAGTAATTATGGGTCAAAATTTATATGACTAAATCCTTAATGAGTTTATTTTCAAGAGTAATAGATGGGAATATTAACCAAATCTCGTACTAAGAGATAAATAAATTTTAGTAAAGAAAGGTCAAAGCTGTCAAATAGTAGAATAGGCGTAACTTTGAAGAATAAAATGTACTTATTGGCTAGACAAAAAAAATTATAAATTTTATGGTAGGAAGATATGTGAGTCTCGTTTTAGGGAAAATTTTTGGATCTTAATTTAGAGTTCTGTAGCTCAAGCTATAAATAAATTAGTGACTATGACTCGATTAGATAGCTTGATTGTAATAAGAGCAAATAATGGAATTATGTGTAATTTCGATTGTGTTGCCATGAGAACATGTTGTAAGAATTTGGAAAAAGCACGTTAATAAATTGCTTATTATTATTTTTGTACTGGCTTACTAAACTATAAAGGTTACCCCTCTCCTTTCCATTTCTTTAATGTTGTTAGGTTAGCTCGGGGTTGGAGATCGTCGGAGGCAGCATCACACTATCAAGCTATCACTTTCGGGGTATTAATGAATCTTAAATGTGTTCAAGTGAGTGGCATGTATAGGGACTTAGTTATTGATATGCGTTCTTATGATTTGGCCAAGATGTTGGCTTATATTAGAACATTGTATATAGCCATGAGATATGGCTTATGATGGTCATGGCTGGTAAGCCTTATCCAAGTTATGTGATATTGCCCTGTGAAGTGGTTATATGATTTGGCTTGATTGCTATGATTAGATGATATCATGATATGTATGCTTGCTGATTTTGTTGAGATTAAATGGTATGCTATTGAACATGGTATAAGAGTATAAGAGTGATTAAAATGGTAAAGCCAAAATAATATGAATGGATGTGTTTAGAATTGTTATTATACGAGTATGTGATTCACATGTATGTAGCCATGTAAATTCTATTTTTGAGTATTAATAAAGGATGTGTAATCATTAAATCGGTGTTATAACATATGTTTATGAAGTGTTTAAGCATGTGAAGGGTTAAGGCAACAAAAAGGTTTGGAAAATAGCCTAAGTGCTAGCCACACGGGCAGAGACAAAGCCATGCGTCTCAGCCGTGTGGAGGACACGGCCTAGCACACAGGCGTGTGGCCCGGCCGTGTGATTGAATTATTTTTGCTGACGTAATAAACAGAGAGTTACACGGCTTGAGGACACAACTGTGTCCTTGTGTGCACTCGGGTGTGTGACCCTGTTTCATGAAAATTTTTCTAAGTTTTCCCAAAACTTTTCAAAGTTCTTGGTTTAGTCCCAAACTGCCTTTAATGTATGTTTAGAGCCTCATTAGCTCGTGTAAGGGACATTATGCATGTGATCAAATATTTTTAATTTAAATGAAATTTTATGGCTTGATTTTACGAAATTGTGTACGTTTAAGTCTGGTAACACCTCGAACCCTATCCCGAGGTCAGATACGGGCAATGGGTGTTGTATTTAGGGGTATCAGAGTTATGGTTTAGTCAGTTCTCGGACTAACCTAGCATATATGAGAGTCTAGCTTTACATGCCACAAATATGTGATAGTGTTATGTCTCTCGACGCGAATGAAAACCATCTTGTTTGGACAGATGTACTCTCCAACCGAGCTACATCGACCATGTTAAATGTGATGCCAAGGTATCCAGGTAAAGTACAGTTATGATGAGTCTAAGCTTAGAAAAGTATGAATAAAATTTCATGATATGTACGTGATGATACTTGAGATGAAAGTTCATGTTGCGATGATAACCCGTGCTTGTTTGATGTTCATATGATGTTGTGCACTTGGTTTATTCAATTAAGTGAATGTGATAAGTTGAAATCCATAAAGGTATGAATAAAGGCTCATAATATCATGTTACGGATGGAAATGTCATTGTTCTGATTGGACATTGAATATTGATGAATTTCAATGATGTGCAAGATGAAAGTTTAGATTGTAATATGCTTATTCATGTTTGTTTGGCCTTTGTATGATGTTATGTGCATGACTCGTTTGAGTAAATGAAAATGATTAGTAAAGTTATTCAGAATCCATAAAATGCATGTATAAGTACACTTGTTTAAATAGGGCAACTAGAAAGTCTGCATAAAACAAACATGAATGTTAGCTTGCCTGAAGTGAATGATATGATAGTGATAAAATGACTATAATGATGAAAATTGTATTGTAAGTATATGTGTATGAGAGATGAGTTAGGGGCCTTACGACCCCACCCCCTTACTAGAGTGGTGTTTATAAAGGATTTTATGAGATCTGTGGAATAAGCTCACAAGTGTGAAACCAAAGAGTTCAACTATAGAATGATTATAAATATGGTCAGAATTTATAAATGAGTTGATAAGTAAAGACAGAACTAGAAAGGTATCAGATTGATTTAAGGATTATTCGGTTTACGAAACATCACAATGAGAGAAGAACTTAACTTTGGTAAATCGACTTATTCAAACTCGATGTTGAAAGAATGTAGTAGTCGGAATTCCTTCTGAACTTATTTTCTTCAGTGAAAGGAATAATACGAGATTTGTGATGATAGAAATAGTTGAGGGAATAATATTTGAAGGGTAAGATATCTAAGTGTAACAGTTACGGCTGAATAGATTTCGACAACTTTTTCTGAGGTATTCTACATGTTTAATTGTTCTTGGGATTATTCCTATGGCTATTGCTCTTCTGATAAAATCCTTGTTCTATGGGAATTCTTTCTAATCATGATGCATAGACGAAAATATTGATAGTCCGACTGGTATATAATCTGTATTGCTCTATTTCCCTTTGGCATTCTATTACATTTCATCTATTGGGACTTTATAAGGTAATACACATGATGTTATGATTCTATTTCTTCTAATTGATGTCCTATTCAATACATATATGGGAATGTATAGTATCCTTGTTGCATTTAATTCTAGTGGGTTGGATTGATGTATTCTTCTGGACTTCTTTTCTCTGAGGAATTATCGAGATCCTTTATATTTTTCTTATGAGCGTTGTTCTGGGACTTTTATTATGATATTGTATCTTGGATTTTTTTATCTTGGATTTCTTTGTTTTGGACTACTTTATCTTGGTTTTCATGTCATCTCTATTCCGTAAATTGTCGATTGTGGCTCATATCTAAAGGGTGTTCTTTGGCCTATGATAACTATGTTAATTATGATCATGTTTCTGGTTGATTATAGTAACGTGGTGATTCCGATATCTGGATTTCTTTAAATCTTCGTGAATAATTTGACATCGGCAAGGACATAAGTGGCGAAAATGCGAATTTCAATTGGTATGGTGGAATTCTTTTCTCAAGTAAGTTAATCGAAGTTGATGCCTTCAATTGAGATATCCCTGTTACTTGAGCTAATGCATTTGAAATGGTTTTTGATTAGCATGATAAGTGAACCTTGAATGATTACATGTTTAATCATTTTATTAACTAGAAGAGAGAATTTCTTGAAATGTCATTTATTGATGATTAAGACTGACTTGGTTGTTCAATCGATATTGGTTATTCTTTGAAAGATTAAATGAGATATTTATGTCTGGGAATAAAATTTCATTTCTTTATGGGTAAAAGATGGTTAGTCTAAATGAAAAGTGTATAGTTTCTAGTAGACTTTGATATGATTTAAAGTTGCTATGAATGATAAAGTTATCGCCTTGTGAAAGTTTGGAACAGGCGAGAACATTATTAATCAAAACATTAGACCTGGTTTAGCCTACATCGGGCAAGAAATTCTTAATTTTTCAATGATGTGTCATTAAACGGATTGTGATGTGTTTTAAGACTAAGAGGCAATGCGATAACTCAACGTATCCAATGTTATAGCCAGATTTGAGTATTTGATAGCATAGATGATTAAAGTTGTTAAAAGATGATGAGATAGTTATTGTATGATCTTCGAGAAAAGAAAAATACAATCACTAGGGCTTGGACAGAAAATCTAGAGCTGATACAGAAAGTCACAAGAAACCTCATAGGAGTAATGTATTGGTGTTCGAGTTTGGAACTCGACATTTCTGATCTTTGTGCTTGAATACATGAAATGTTATCAGGATTAAAGTCGAATATTAGGTAATGCCAGAACGATTTTCGCCAGTGGTGGTAATTGAATGGAAATGAGAATGAGATTACTATGGATTTCATATCTGGATTATTCCTATCTTTGAAAGAGAAAGATGTCATGTGGCTTGTTGTTAAGTATTTGATGAATTTGCAAATCATGTCGGTATGTACTGAATTTTTGCTTATCAGACTTATGGAATTAAGTATCTTTGAGATTATTGAATTTCTTAAAATGCTAGTTTTTATTAATCGGATTGAGATCCGAGATTTATATCGTTAATTATTGAAAAAGCTAAATGAGGCTCTGAATTTTAATGACGACCAGAGGTTGAATTAGTAAACTATCGGGCTGTATAAAATGATAAAGAACTTAAGGCCATGATGATCGGGCTGGCTACTCCATTTAAATCCAAGAGGCTTCAAGTATGATGTGTATATATGTTCTATGACGGTATGGATTCGACTCTTGTGTACATGAATCCTCTGATGGAAATCAAGATTCGGTTGATGTATCGTATAATGAAGAATTGCTCATGACTTTAGTATGAGAAATTAAGACCTAAGAGTTAAGCATAGCCTAAGTAAAAGTTCTTTAGCAACGATTATGAGATAGTGGAGTTTATGTGAAAACCAAACCACTCTTCTGGTAAGATTTTCAGGGACAAAAATCCCTAAAGGGGGGAGAGTTGTAACATCTCGAATTAGGGCCTATCGGAACTATTACAACCCAATTTTGACCCTATTCAGAATGGTGGTTTTGGGACCACAAATTTGAGTTAGAAAAATATTTTAGAATTATTTTCTGTGTTTATTATGTGTGAATTTATATGTGTGAAATTTTTGTGATTTAATTTTATCGTTTGAGTGCCCGATTAAATAAAATGGTCTAATCGCATAAAATGAAAATTTGATAGGTTAATGTGTAAGGGCCAAATTGTTGTTGTATTTATAATATGAAGCATTTATAATGCAATTAGGTCATAAATATAAGTGATGGACGGTTGAGGACAACCATATTAAAGATATCATATTAATTTGTAAAAGTTATAATTGTAAAATGAATATTAAGTTATGTTATAATAAAACATTATAAATTAAAAGCCGTAAGTGTTCATATTCTTTGCATGGTCGAATATAAAAGAAAGAAAAGAAAAAAAAGAGTTTGAAGGTTCGGCCCATTGTTAAGCTTAATCAAGGTATGTAACTTGCTTGGTTTTTGATAATTTTTATGTTTTTGAGATCGTTTCTATGTTATCTATCAAGCCCATGTCTCAATTTTTGAATTTGATGATGATTTTCTATTTTTCCATTGTTGAAAGCTTGTGATTTTTGTTGTTTGATGATGGAAAATAAAAGATATGTGATAGATTAACATGTTTTGTATTTGAATTTTTTATGATTTTGAGTAATTAGGGTTAATTTGTAAAAATAATAAATTGAGGGACTAAAATGTGAAATGAATGAAATGTGTGGACTTGTATAAAGAAAATGAATATTCGGCCTAAGCATGATATATTGCAATTTTGCACATTTTGGTTTTGTGCAATAGGGACTAAATTGTAAAAAGTGTAAAATGTCAAGGGTAAAATGGTAATTTCCCATTTATGTGTTTTTGATTAAATTGAATGAAAATATGTCTGAATGAGTTTGATTTTAATATGTTTAGATCAACAACCAAAGAAATCAAATTTGGATCGGGGGAAAACTAAAGTTGTCAATTAGTCGTCCTGTCCCGATTACCGTTGTTCGAGGTAAGTTTATAAGAAAATAAATACTGTTAATTTTGAATATATGTGAATTTAAAATGCTGAATTGAATTTTATGAGTATATATGTATGAGGTAAGTTTACAAGAAAAACGAACACATTTCATTTTACGAGCCTAGGGGCAAAATTGTAAATATGTGAAAGTTTAACGGTAAAAATACAAATTTGTAAAAGTATGATTTTTGAGTCAATTTGAATAATGTGAGTAATAAATAAGTTATATTTGAAATGTTAGATCAAGAAAACCGAGATTCAGGCTTAAATCGAGAAAGTACGAGATTATGGACTAAAATGGAATAATTAGCTGTGCTCAGATTCGAGGTAAGTTTGTATGATAATAATCATGCAATGTTATGTTTGAATTATATTCCTTACTATTTTTGCATATATTGTATGAGTTAATATATTGGAAAAATTGATGGAATGGTGTATATGATGTGGAAATATGACATGGAAGAATATTACATGAAGTGCAAGAAAATGATGATACATGATAAGTGATATATGAAATATGTGATATATGTTATGTAAATTCTTAAAAGCTCATTTGCTATTTGAGTTATGCCTTATTGTGCTATGAATGGGCAATTGGTACTATTGTAAGCATGAATAATATTATGGTCGCTATCCACGATGTCACGAGCAAGTGCAATACAGGTGCAATTTGGAAGTGAGAAAAACCCCATTTGAACCTTAGGAATAGTTTAGGATACAAGTGACATGTCACTAGGAATTAAGAAGTCCGAACTCATTGAGTGGTCCGGGTTCATGATATATGTGGCATTCGAGCTCATTGAGTGGTCTGAGTTCATTATGGATTCGAGCATCCGAGCTCGATAAGTGGTTCGAGTTCATAATGGATGCGATACATGTGATTGAGTTCTGGGCAATGGTCTTGTGCGTCCTACCAGTGGCTAGGTCATCCTTGAGTGGTCGAATACCTGATAGCTTTTGTGAGCAACCTGTGTAGTTACTCGTTGACCGATAGCTTATATGAGCAAGCCCGTGAGTAGCTCCATTGTGAGCGTTACATGTTATGTGGTAGCTTTGGCTATGTTTGTATATGTGACACTTATGTGAGGATTTCCCCATATGCAATAGTATTTTGAGTGCTCAATGGGTAATTTAATGGATGACGTGACGAAAGTCCCATGGAGGACATGTTTAGGAAGTTATGATTATATGCTTTATTACGAGTTGGTACATGTATGTATTCTAAACTAACGAGTAATGCCTTGATATATGATGTTTCATGATGAAGAGGTATGTGGGTGATATGTAAGTCAAAGGTTTTGAATGATGAATAAACTATGTTTATGTTTATGATTATGGTTATTATGTCATCATATGATAATTATCATGATATTGCACTAAAATAGTTTGGATAGCAACAATTATGTGACTTTGAAAATTCACCAAAAATTGTGTTAATTGAAATAGAGACTGAATAAGATATGAGATTAAATCTTTTTGAGCCTAGTTTAGAGAAATAGTGTAAACAAAAGAATTTTATATTATGAGATATTTGAATTTTTGTGAGATAGGGTCAGAGTGATTTCGGCTCCCCTATCTTAACTTTGGAAAATCACTAAAAATTGTACAAGAGTAATTATGGGTCAGAATTTATATGACTAAATCCTTAATGAGTCTATTTTCAAGAGAAATAGATGGGAACATTAACTGAATCCCGTACTATGATATAAATAAATTTTAGTAAAGAAAGGTTGAAGCTGTCAAATAGTAGAATAGGGGTAACTTTGAAGAATAAACTGTACTTGTTGGCAAGACCAAAAATTCTAGAAATTTTATGGTAAGAAGATATGTGAGTCTAGTTTTAGGGAAAATTTGCAGATCTTAATTTAGAGTTTTATTGCTAAAGCTATAAATAATAGAGTGACTGTGACTCGAGTAGACAACTTGACTAGAATATGAGCAAATAGTGGAATTATGTCTAATTTCGATTGTGTTGCCATGAGAACATGTTGTAAGAATTAGCACATTAATAAACTGCCTATTATTATTTTCGTACGAACTTACTAATCTATAAAGCTTACCCCTCTCCTTTCCATTTCTTTTAGTGTTGTGAGGTTAGCTCGGGGTTGGAGATCGTTAGAGGCAGCATCACACTATCAAGCTATCACTTTCGGGGTATTGATGAATCTTATACGTCTTCAAGTGAGTGGCATGTATAGGGACTTAGTTATTGATATGTGTTCTTATGATTTGGCCAAGATGTTGGCTTATATTAGTACATTGTATATAGCCATGAGATCTGGCTTATGATGGTCATGGCTGGTAAGCCTAATTCTCCAAGTTATGTGATATTGCCTTGTGAAGTGGTCATATGATTTGGCTTGATTGCTATGATTAGATGATATCATGATATGTATGCTTGCTGATTTTGTTGAGATTAAATGGTATGTTATTGAACATGGTATAAGAGTATAAGAGTGATTAAAATGGTAAAGCCAAAATAATATGAATGGATGTGTTTAGACTTGGTATTATACGAGTATGTGATACACATGTATGTAGCCATGTAAATTCTATTTTTGAGTCTTAATAAAGGATGTGTAATCATTAAATTGGTTTTATAACATATGTTTATGAAGCGATTAAGCATGTGAAGGGTTAAGGCAACAAAAAGGCTTGGAAAATAGCCTAAGTGCTAGCCACACGTGCAGAGACACGGCCATGTGTCTCAGCCGTGTGGAGGACACGGCCTAGCACATGGGTGTGTGGCCTGGCCGTGTGGTTCAATTTGTTTTGCTGAAGTCATAAATAGAGAGTTACACGGCCTGGACACGGGCGTGTTGAAGACACATGGGTGTGTCCTTATGTCCACACGGGTATGTGACCTTGTTTCATGAAAATTTTTCTAAGTTTTCCCAAAATTTTCCAAAGTTCTTGGTTTAGTCCCAAACCGCCTCTAATGTATGTTTAGAGCCTCGGTAGCTCGTGTAAGGGACATTATGCATGTGATCGAATGTTTTTAATTTAAATGAAATTTTATGGCCCGATTTTACGAAATTGTGTACGTTTAAGTCTGGTAATGCCTCGAACCCTATCCCAGTGTCGGATACGAGTAAGGGGTGTTACACATTTGATGCTTAATTCTTGAATCATGTGAATTATCAATAACTGAGTTGGATAGATTTGACTGAATGTTGTATCTTCAATTCTTTGATGAATGATTTAGGTTGCATTAGTAATGGATGACTAGTAGCATTCCTAAAATCTTGAATGAATCTGCCTTTTATAGCTGCTTATATATATAGTTATGAATAAGAGACACTCCAAAGTGGGTGTATCATGAAATGTTAAAGAGGGAACACTTTAATGCCAGGGAACACTCTAATGCCAGTGTTAGAAAAATGAATCTGGCCAAATGCTGTCGTTGCATGAGTGTGTGTTGACGCAATTACGTACTTCCTTGGGCTTTTTTGCACTCCATCGTTTCTTCTTAGGAATAAGGGTATAGTAATGCAACAATGTCCTTTATTCACAAAAAAAGAGAGACTTATATTTATGATATTTATAAATACTTAGTATTACAATAAATGATGTATTGGTAGATAGAATTTAGGATTTGAAGCATGATGCTGGTCTAGATGAAGCTGCAATCTTATTCATTCATACTTATGTATTGTCGATGCAATATTCTGTCATCTGAATGTGACTCATTCATTGGGATTTTAGGTGATTCAAGTTGCTAGAATGATCATTCTCCTTAGTTAATTCTAGTGTAGCCTTGCTAGTTTCTATTTTACTAGAGGATAAGTAAAAACTCAAGTTTAGGGGTACATGATAGTACTAGAAAGAACATATGTTTTCTCCCTACTTATTGGTTAATTTGTCCTCATTTAGTTATTTTTAACATATATTTTAGCATTTTCAGTTCAGTAAGTTGTATTTTATAACTTAGTGGATCTTAGCCTATTTATCCTTAATTTTGTCATGTTTCGGCACTGATGTTGCTGCATGGGTATTTCTAGATTGCGCCCAGAATTTTCGCCACACCTAACAATTGTCCAGATAAGAAAAAAAATGTATGAGCTGTCCAGTCTAGTACAACCAACTTGTACGTACAGAGGCAACATGATTCTGATGAAACAACACTTGTGCTATTTGGAAGGATTAAAATATTCACGTAAAAAGAAAAAAAAAGTGAGAGCCTTTTTTGGGGGTATTTTCTTCTTCAACCTATCTTTTGAAGATTTTCGGCTATGGTGGCTTAAGTCTCCTACGGGTGAACTAATGTGAAAGGGATGCAAATCAGCTCCTGACAAGGAGCCCTGAGTGCGACAGAAGAGAGAATGGAGAGATTCAAGTCAAGATTGTCTAGGAATAGTATTCTCCATTTGTTTATTTTTATATTTCTTTTCTAAACGATGGTGATTACTTTCTATTTCATGTTTGTACGAAAGTACATATGATTTCTAGGTTAAATGTTATTTTCTTCAATCTTGCTTCTACTGTTTAATCTTTAGGTTTGAATGTTTTTAGCATGGAAGTGTTATTGCGGTCATTGATGTAACATCCCAAACCCAGCCTAGACATTACGGTTGAATCTGGCGTGTCACACCGAAGTGCTTTCTAAAAATCAGACTTGTCATTAAGAATTCGAATTGAAGTTAAACCCTTTTAGTCATTATTGCTTGAGAAAAGAAAAACCAGTAAGTTAAGTTGTTATTAATAACAAAACAATTTGTCAAAGCGATTGCCATATTTATCACTGTTTGTCCCTTAAGCTGAATAAAATCGCAGAAGCTTTAAAAAACCCTTGAAGTTAAAAATGCGTGCTTTTCCTTGAAAATAGTTATTATTTTGAAAACTTATTTCTTCCTAGACTAGCAGTTTAAGGTAAGAAATCAAAGCCCAAAATAAAAGTTAAAACCACCATTGGCCTTATTACATAATCAAAAACCCAATATGAGATTTAAATAAATAAAGGTAAAAGTACACATCAGCAATCGTGTGGCCACCTCCGAGTCCCTCGCAGCTCCAAATCATCTAAGGCTAGGGATTACCTGCGCAGTTAAAAAGAAAGGGTGAGTTTACAAAAACTCAATGTCTAATCCCTTATCAATCAAATAGTAAACAGTGCATGCACTAACCGTCTGGGCCTGAGCCCTATTCAGTAACAAACTAGGCCTGAGCCCTATTCAGTATCAGTATAGTCTGGGCCTTAGCCCTATACAGTAACAGTGTGGGCCTAAGCCCAATATAGTATCAGTTCAATGTAATGCAAGTATGCATTCCCCCACAAATCCAGCCAGCACACCACCCGTACCAACCAACACACCATGTGGGGATATAAATTAACCCACCCAGCCATCACACCAATATTGCAGCAAAGCTGCCAGTAATAATAATGCAGCATAGTTGCCAGAAACAGTAAATGTGGCAAAGCCACCATTATTAGTAATTGTGGCATAACCACCAGTAACAGTGAATGTGACATAGTCACCAATACAGTACTTCCTCCATATCAAAATCCCAACCCCGTGCAGTATGTCATGTCATAAATATTACGTATATGCAAAGTCATACTCAGTACAATCATATATGTAAATCATAAGCACATCAGTCATACAAAACATAACGTCATTTTACCATACAGGGTTATTACGGTCATTTTACCCTACAGGGGCATTACGATCATTTTACAAACTGATGGTCTTAACAACCCAACAGATGGTCCACCATCGTCTCGAGCGACTTAAGTAACCTAAATAGACTTAACGATGTAAGTGGGCCGAAGACCCATTACTCGGCCTAAGTGGGCCCACACGCTCGTGTGGCCCATTTTGCCCAAATTTAGCTACGGCTATATGTACACCATAATTCGGTTCATTAATGGTCACTTACCACAGATTTTATTCGTGTGGGCCCACGAGCCCATTGGGCCCACACGGCCTATTTAGGCCCAATGTGCGCGACATGACAAGTCTATCTACTTCCCGCTTAACAACAAAATTTACCCACGTGAGCCCACGGGCCTATTGGGCCCATACAGCCCATTTAATCCAAAACTATTCACGGTTGTTTGAACAACGTAACCCAGTTCAAAACTTACCACATAACATACATTTTATCCGTGTGGGCCCATAAGCCCATTGGGCCCATATGGTCCAGTCTAGCCCAATGTGGCTCAGAACGGCCTATGCCATGTATGCGACATGACAAGCCCAACCGTATTCCACCTAGCAGCTGATTTGACACAAGCGGGCCCACGGGCCCATTGGACCTATTCGGCTCATTTCGTGGTCCAAGTTGCCCACTACGACTTAAGCCCACGAATATGCTCATGGTGGCCTTCCTCATCGTACGCCCACATTCCGTGAGCTCGGTTCACCACACGTGTGATCGCACGCTTGTGTGGCATCACACGCCATATTTCTGGCTTTTCGACATTTTCCATTCTACATTCTATTCAGTGTGTGAATACACACCTACTATGGAGTTGCAACCGAACCACTTCTGAAACGAGAACCAACCAATAAACGCAACCTTCCCTTGCTCTAACTCCACGTGCTCCTTCCAAAAGCTTTACCTTCACAAGAACGGTTAACTAACTCATAAACATCTATAATCCCATATAGATATGTCCAAAACTTGAACCCTTACCAGTAGAGAAATTATCACTTGCAAAGGAAAAGTAATCGGCTAAGCACCCTGATTACAAAAATCGAGCCCCTAGCAACCATCGCACGAACAAGGAATTAAAAAAAGTGTTAAATGAAAACTACCCTATAGTAGGAAAGAGAGAAGACAAACACTCGGCCTAAGAGATACCAAAAGCTAAATCTTTGAGAAGAAACCAATAGAGATTCGGCCAAGGGGGAAAACAAACCATAGAACACTTACCCAACAAGTTAAAGGAATTTTGGTAGCACTTCAGCAAGAATCGGCCAAAGGAAAGATAAGAAGAGAAGGAAGAAGATAGCTAGTCCTTGACAATTTCAGCTATTCAAAGACAGAGGGTAATCGGTCACCAATACAGGAGGGAAGCCAAACAAACAAAGAGGGAGAAGGGCAAGGGTATTCAACTAAGATAAAAGATGTGGAGAGGGAGTTGCTAAAACCAAAGAACTTAAGGAAGAGGAAGAAAAGTTATTCGGCCAAGAAGAGACCGATTGAGAGAGGGGATAGGAGGAGAGGCAAACGCTGTGTAAAAGGCACTAGCGAAGATCGAGTTCGGACCAAGTCAGAAAAAGAGAAAACCCGAAAGTCCCATATCAAATATTGGTCCTAGAACACAGAAAAAGAAAAGAACAAAAGGCAATTACCAAAGGTAGAAATTCGGCACAGACAGAGAGAATAGAACTCAAAAACTTTGACAGAAACCCAAGAGTGATTGCACCATACCGAATTGACTTGTGAAAGAGTCCTATTCTGCACACTACTCTCCTTTCCACTCAAACTCCTTAATTCTCTCCAAATATCTCTCCTTTAATCCCTCCACAATCCTCTCGATGAATCCTTCTTGATCTTCTCCATGACCAATTCAAATTCCAACCTGTAGAGTTCTAGTCAGATTCCACTTCTCATGCAGTGAAGGAGTAAAATAAATACTCTTTTGTGCATGGAGTGACTTGAACTCAAGCTCCCTTTCCACCTTAATGATGCCACAACCACTGGACTACAAGCTCACTTGTGTTACATTTTAATCTTAATTATCTATAAGGCTTACCAGCTAAAGCTAAGGTTCACTTAAGGGGAAAAACTAAAATTTTTGCAAAAGCCCAGACTTGACCTCAGCCTTCTCCAACACTCCCAAACACACCCAAATCACTTAGCCATCACAAAAAAATGTAATTTGTGTCACTTTCTTGCTTAACTAAAATATTTATAAGCAATCTCTTAACCGCTCCCATGCTCAAAGCCCAATACTTCTAGGCCAAATTTCGAGGTGCTACAATTGACACTGGAAAGCGCAACGATAGTTCAAGCTAACAAGCATGACAATGGAAGTTGCTTAAGGATTAGAAGAATTTAATCCATTTGTTCTTAATAATATTCCATTTCCATCATCAGAAGGTGTGGTTAATGTGCATGTTTAAGTCTTAGATTAAATATAGAAGTTAAGCTTGGTAAGATATTCATTGCAATTTAATGCATCAATAATCAGCTATCATTTTATACCTTGTGAGCACTTAGTATTCTGTTGAATATTCATGTTGGGGATCCCAATTTATCATTATCATATTTTATCTTATTGTTTTCAAGTTATTGCTGCTACAACTACTCTCATAATTTATTTTGTTTCTATTTATTTATTGTACTAACATTGATAGACAAAGACAACCATCTTCGTGGGATCAATATCCAACAAACTCATATCTGTCTACTATACTTGCATCGACAGTGTACGGTTGCACATTATTGCTGTGATGTTAAACAACCGATCACTATGATAGTCTAGTATAAAGTACGTAGCGTAAGATCATAGATGAAAGATGTCATGGCGGTATGGTACAAGGTATAAGGTATGTGGTGTCAGACCATAGATGAAACAGGCTATGATAGCCAAGTATAATGAGTAAGACCATGGATGAAAGACTCCACTGCATCATGAGGTAGTACACCAGGATTGCAAAGCAGTATAAGACCATGGATGAAAGACTCAATGGCATCCACAGAGAAAGTCCGTTGGGACAGTAAACACAGAATAGATAGTCCGTTAGGACAGTAAACACAAAGTAGATAGTCCACTAGGACAGTAAACACATAACAAATAAAGTCCATCGAGATAGTAAATGCTGGGTAAGTTTGTCGGGACAATAAACACGGGGTAAGTCCGATGGGGCGCAAGGAACTGTGAAAAAAGGAGTAAGAGCATAGCTTGACTACGAAAACCCATAGAGTCCACCATGGGTCGGATGCGGAAAGTACACCAAGACCTCAAGTGAGGAGTATATGGCTAGTGTGCTAAGTATGAAAAATCCACGCAGGTGGAGGAAAAGTGAAAAGATAGTGTAAGTAGTGACAAGCTGGTCATAAGGAATCCACCGGAATTGATACAAGTAGTAAAGGTTATTTTGATAGCAGAAAAGGCATAGGCAAGGGCTCGATAAGAGTTAGAGGAGGATAGGTCACGCGAGAGCTGACCTAAATATGGAAAAGTAAGAAAGGAAAATCATTTGAGGATTGTAAGCAAGGATCCTATATCGAGAGCCACCAGGAAGTGCTCGATGAAGTGGTATGTAAGAAGCAAACCTCATGAGAGAGATGGGAATTTCATTCCTAGAATGAGGATTCTGTCGAGCTATTCCTCTTTGAAGAAAGTCTAATGCAGGTACACCGCCATAATGATTGTAACACCTCTCACTCGGTCTGCACGTTGGACCTAAGTTTCAGGATGCTACTACAGTTATCGAAACATTCACATGCAAATCATATCATTGAATTCAATTTAGATCATTAAGTTATTCTAAATACATGCATAATAGAAGTTATGAACCAAATAGAGACTAAATTGAGCATACAAACATAGTTTTATATATTCGAGCACGATTTAGGACTAATATGAAAATTTTCAAAACTTGAAACTAGGTATCGATACAAAAGGAACAAATACCAATATTTTTATCAAAGGTATCGATACCAAAAATCAATATTGATACTATTTCAGCATTCTGCCATTTTCAAAACACTGTTCATTTGGTCAAGTATCGATACCATGGTCACTGGTATCAATACTTTTACCTAGATGGTCAAAATCAAAAGTTTAAAAGTTCATTTCATGCCCAAATCTATGTCTTAGCTCATAAATACATATATGTACACAATTAACCAAAAAAGAACTCATTCAATCCATTACAAACATACAACAAATATGCCACATTTGGCACCAACATAATCATGAATATAAATTCACAATCCATACCAAAACACTTAACCATTTTATATCATAAGCTAGGTCACATACATAATTTAAGGTTGCCATTCACATTTGCAATTCCATTCAACATTTACTAAAGATACCATATGCACATGTTTACATTTATATATATCCAAACTCAAAAAAGCCAAAACACATACACCTACTAATTCATTTATATAACATCATCCAAACTTTGCCACAAATCATCCATCATTTAGCAAGTTACCATATATGCTTTTATACATAAATAACTATACCAAAACACACTCAGTAGCTTGCAAAAGCACAATCATCCTATGTACATATTACCTTATATCACATAGTTATAAACATGTTATACCATTAACCATCCATCACATATGATTCAACCATATCAACCAACTTACTCAACCATAATCACTTTTATGCTATTATCATTTCATAGATATATACCTCAAATATGCCATTCAAGTATTTCCATTTCAACCAATTAACACACATATACACTCTAAGCCTCTAAGCCTTATGTACCTATTATACACACATTCAAAACAAGTACTATGTATATGGTCTATTTCATAAACTTTCAACATCAATACTTAACCATATTGAAACCTATTTACATGCCATAAAATCGAGCTTTAAGCGATAGAAAGACCACCAAAATAATAATAGGATAATATGAATTCTAACAATCATCTAGACACATTTCGCAAGTTGATGATCTATAGGAAAAAGGGAAAACAAATGCAGTAAGCATTACAAATGCTTAGTAAGTTCACAGGAATAAAACCAAGTAACTTACCCTAGGTTATAAATATACACTACATGCTACTTAGCTTGGTAAATTATTCCTATCATGGCATATCAAATATCAAAAAGGTAAGGTCAACATTTATCATACCATATAGTAACTCAATCATATAACATTTCAATTACCATTCATAAAACAATTTTAATTAATTCACTATCTTAACATATCATGCAATCTATTTATCTACAATACATCCCATTTCAAATTAATGCCAAACATTATTTTCATTTCATGATTTGAATTCTCAATAAAAATCATATTAAACCATATGAATTTCATTCCCATATCATATCAATTCATCTTTATACTAAATAGATACTGAATGTCAATTTAGTATCAATCACTACTTTATTTCATACTATAAATTTTGAATCACATTCATTGATTTGTCACATTTTCATATTGGCCCTTTGGGATTGTATAACCAATTCTACATATGTATAAATATATCATCCAATCATCATATCAACACAATTCATCAATAAATATTTTATTTTACATTTTTCTTCCATTCTTTTATCCATTTCCCATCTCAATATCAAAACCACATATTATATTCAATTTTCCAATTTCATGGATTTCAAATGCTTATTCATTATCATCATTTCAATTATGAACATTTGGTTTTTATCTTTTATTCCCTTATTAACACAAATCGGACTCGAACGGATACACGAATCCAACCAACACACCAGTTTGGCACCCAGTTCTTCATCAGATTAATCCGAAGCAAATAGTTGCTCCCAGCGCTTATCAAATAGTTTGACACCTAGTGTCTCATAGGTAAAAAAGAAGCAATTTGGCACCTAGTGCCTCATTGAATCGTATTTGAAGTAATCCTAAACTCTTCCTATCCTATGGCATGCCAACTATATCCGACTCTGCGGAACAATTAATAAGGTATGCATTATTCATTTTATTATCAATCAACATCTCAATTCACATATATTTTCATCATTAAATCATTCACCCATACTCATGATGGCATCAATCATTTATATATATGCATACACATTTTCCATATATATTTAATTTAGTCCTTATCACTATCAACCAATCTAAATCAAATCAAGTCAACTCATTTCATCAAATCATCACTTCATCGCATAACATATTCTAATTCAACCCAATTTAAATTCAATTCCATAATTAGTTCAATTTTCAATTTATCGTATTCAATTTAATTCTCTATCTCACCTTTTTTTACTGAGTCATAAACAATTAAAAATTCAATTAAACATCATTACAATTATAATTCTAAATGCATAAGAATTTAACACAAACATATCATATGAACTTACCTGGTCAAGACATCAAACAAACAACTCTCTAAGAAGTAAACAATAGTTTGTCATTTCCCCGATTTTCTTCAATTTGATCCAATTTTTGATCTGTTAATAATTCAATTTAATTTATCAATTCCAAACGTATTATATCATTCTATTATAATTATATATCAATTTAATTTTATTATTCAAATTCCCCCTTAAACTTTTGCATTTTATTCAATTTAGTCCTTAAAACTGAAATTATCATATCTTTCAAATTTGAACTCCAAATTTTAAACCCACTTCAATTATATCTATATACAGCCTCCTATTATCACAATTTATAAAAAAATATACCAATTTTAAGATATTCACCAATTTAGTCCCTAAATTCAAAACTAACAAAATTTACTTAACAAATTAATCCTAATTCATTTTTCAGCTTCAAAATCTACCATAAACATTCAAAAACTTCAAATAAAAATAATGGAAACTTTTTAAATCTTTGAAAATTTTGAAAACAAAGGTACGAGTTAGCTGGACCTAGTTGCAATGATCTCAAAATTATAAAAATTACGAAAAACCCGACCTTAAATGGCTTACCAGATAACATCCCAAATTAGGGCCTAGCCGGAACAGTAGTTTCGAGACCACAAATCCAAAATAGAAATAATTGTGTATTGATTTTTTTTTTTGATGATCTATGATATGTTGGTATGCTTGTGTAAAAATTTCATGAAGAAATTTTATGGATAAAGTGTCCAATTTGACATTACGAACTAAATTGCAAAAGATGCAAAATATGAGTTCTAGAAGCTTTTAGCATGAAATTGAATTAGATCATTAATTAGAGGTCCTTAAATGGTAATTTGACCAAGTTCTAAAATTTTGGACAAAAATGGCTTGGATAGGTGAAATTTTAAAGAAAGGCATTAAGGGTATTTTGGTAATTAAATGGACTAAAAGACAAAATAAAATCCAAAATTTGTCCATCTTTTCTTCCCCATGGCCGTGTGAACCAAAAAGACACCATGTCTAGGGTTTTTAAGCTTCCAAGCTCAATAGTAAGTGCATTCAAGCCCCGTTTTTTATGTTATTTGCATTTTTGAAGTCCTTGTAGCATGATCTACCCATTTCTAGCCATATTTTGAAGTAGGGTTCATGTTTAAAATTTGACCCATGTGTGTGACATGCATGTGTTTTGATGTTTAATGGGGGAATATGAAGGATTGATGTGTGTTTATGTAACGCCCCCTTACCCGAGACCGTCGCCGGAGTCGAGTATGAGGAGTTATTAGACTTAATTTAACATTTTAAGAACTTTGGATCATTTGTTTCTACATTCACAGCTTTCTAGCTACTTGCATCACAGTTACAAGAAAAATCATATCTCGAGTTACAAAACTCGAAATCAAGATCCGTAAATTTTCTCTGAATCTAGACTCATATATCTATTTAATAATTTTTTTATAGAATTTTTTGTCAGGCCAATTGGTACAGTTTATTAGTTAAAGTTACCCCTATTTCAGGACTTGACTGGACTGACCTCTGTTTACTACGAACCACATTTATCTCTGTAAAAAATTCATATGACTATGAGGTTTGTTTCTCCTGAAACTATACTCAATAAGGATTCTTAGAATATAAAATACAACACCTAATTATATTTTTACAATTTATGGTGAATTTCTAAAGTTGGAACAGGGGATCCAGAAATCGCTCTGGCCCTGTTTCACTAAAATTCAAATATCTTCTAACATATAATTCCTTTACCTGTTTAGTTTGTTTTATGTGAAACTAGACATAATAAGCTTCAATTTAATATTTAATCCATCACCTAATTCGATTTCTATGATTTTTCGTAAATTTTCAAACTCATGTCAGTGTTGCTGCAATGTTCTGTTTATGGCAAATTTCATCCCTTTTATAAGTTTTCATGAACTAGGTATCCTATTAACCTTCCATGACATCAAACATAATCTAAACTAACCATTTCCATAACTTATCATTATCAAACATTTTCTCAACCATTTCATCACCATATCATAAGATCATTTACACAAAATAGGTATATTGCTATACATGCCATACTTAAATTTTACAAGCCATTTACCAAAAAGTCCTCCAGATAGTGTGATCGAGCCTTTGACCTATCCCGATTCCTGAGCTGGCTTCTCCAAAACTACAATGAATAAGAAGGAGGGAGTAAGCATAAATGCTTAGTAAGTTCATATGCAAATAATAAGTAACATAACAAAGCAATCATACCAAACAACATTAGCATGGTATCACCAAAACATATATCACATTTCTAATCATTTTTCATCATCTTATTACCTTATCGTTGTTGTATCAATACTCAACCCGAGGGTTAAGTACATACCTGTCCAAAGTATTCATTTCACAACACTTACCAATACGTCTCTTTTCATCTCGAGTATTCCTCCATTTGAGTAGAACTTTACCCGTTGAACACATCGAAATATAATTCGGATACATGGATAATTTGCACATAAGTGCCACATATGCAATCAAGCAATCATGTAACCCGCCCCTAAGTGAACTCAGACTCAACTCAACGAGCTCGGGCGTTCGCATCCATAAGTGAACTCGGACTCAACTCAACGAGTTCGGATGCCTAGTTACATCTCACGAACTCGGACTCAACTCAACGAGTTCGGACATTTGCATCCATAAGTGAACTCGGACTCAACTCAACGAGTTCGGATGCTCAACCATCCTAGTGACATGTCACTTGTATCCTAATCTATTCCTAAGGTTCAAATAGGATTTTCCTCGAACACATATCCTTGCCGTCTTCCGTAGAATGCCGAAACCAATACTCGGTAACAATTTATATTTAACAAGTAGCTCACATAATTTACATTTTATTCGAAAATAACCACAAAGCATATATTTCATGATAAAAATCAGCATATCATATAATTGACATCAATAACTTAAAAATAACAATTATGCTACATTATTTACACATGAACTTACCTTGGTACCAAAATATAAAGATTTTGCAATTTAGTCCACAATCTTTTCTTTTCCTCGATTGGGGTCAATTCCACGTCTTTCTTGATCTAAAATAACACATTTAGCTTATTTAATACTCACATTATTAAATTAATCCTTAATTCAAATTTTAGCAAAATTACAATTTTACCCCTAAACTTTTGCATATTTACACTTTTTCCCCTAGGCTCGGGATTAAACTTTATTCCTTATTCTTATGTTTTATAACATGCTGATCACTTTTCCCTTCTATGGAAACATCAAATTCTCACTCTAACATGTACTTGTGACTATTAGGTATTTTTGCCGATTAAGTCCTTTTACTCGTTTTCACTCAAAACCGAGTAGCACAAGTTGTCTAACATAATTTAAAACCTCATATTCTATCATAAAACATCAAAATACACAAATTTCACCTATGGGTATTTCTCCAAATATGAACCCTAGGTTAAATTATTGCTAGCATAAGCTAAATCGAGCTACCGGGATCTCAAAAATGTAAAAATCATTAAAAACGGGGCTTGGAATCACTTACTATGAAGCTTTAAAGTTGACGAAACCCTAGCTATGGAGAGAGTAAAATTCGGCAGCAACCATATGAAGAAGATGACCATTTTGTGTTATTTTTCCCATTTTATTTCATTTAATATCCAAATGACCAAAATGCCCCTCCTTACTAAACTTTCAAAAATTCCTTCCATGTCCTAATTTTGTCCATGAACTTAAAATTGGTCAAATTTCTATTTAAGACCTCCTAATTAATATTTCAAAGCAATTTCATACTAAAAACTTCTAGAATGCAAGTTTTGCAACTTATTCGATTTAGTCCCTAACTTTAAATTAAACTTGTTATGCCAAAAATTTCTTCACGAAATCTTCACACAATTATGCAATCATATCATAAACCTCAAAATAATTATAAAATAATTATTTCTATCTCAGATTTGTGGTCACGAAACCACTATTTCGATTAGGCCCTAATTCGGGATATTACAGTTTAACATCTTTTACTAAGTGATTTTGCATGAAAATGCTTAAAATAGACCAAATTGTAAAAGTTGTTGTAGCGCCCAATTTTCGTGTTTTCTGTGTTTCTGTGTTTTTTTAAAATTTGGGTGTGTTCTGGTTGCTTAATATATATATTTTAGTAGGTTAGTGGGCCTTTGGAAGGCCCAAACTTAAGTTAAATCCGTGGTAGTCTTCGGAATTTTGATTTTAAGAACAAGTGATGCATTTGGCGTTTGGGCTTTTAAGAGTAAAAGGGTAAAAGATGACACAAAAAGGAGTGTGGTGTAGTGGCAAGGTAGCACCACTTAGGGGACAAGGAAGTGACACCATAGAGGAAGCAAGGGGTACAAGGTTCAAGTCTTGGCTCTTGCAATTTATTTTGGTTTTTCTTTTCAATAAATCTGGAAGCAAGTAGGTGCGCTTTAAAGTTTAATGTGTTGGACTTATGACACAAATGAGTTGATGGCCTAGTGGTGGTGGCGTGATTTGGCATGTGAGAGGACTTTGGTTCGAATCCCTTGGCATGCAAAGGTTGGTTATTTTGCTATGTTGGGACGGCAAGAGTTGGTGTTGGTTTTAAACTCTGATGTTGGAGGGATCCCACATCGGGAAGCTAACATAAGAGTAGATGGAGAGCTGGCTTTAAATAGAGAAACCATGAGGAGAGTTAGCATACCCTTCTGGGCTGATCCCTTTCACTTGGTGGCGTGCTCGTTTGGGTTGGGCGTTAGCTAAGAGTGTGGGAGCGCGGATTAACTACAGTCTCCTAACAGGTGTGTATTTCTCATTACTCTAACAGTAGGACGACTATTTCGGGCCGCGATGGGCTGAAATGGGCCATGTAGTCCCAATGGGTCCGTAGGCCCAAGTGGATAAGTTGTAGAATTACTAAAATACCCCTGTAGGGTAGGACTACCGATTTACCCCTGGAAGGTAAAATGACTATTTTGCCCCTCGTGCGTAAATGACTAACTTGTGTGATGATTGGGTTAGTTGACGTGGATTTATGGTAGTTATCATTAATTCGTAAGTCTAATGTGTTAGTGATCGATCGTAAGATTATCGCGTGGGAGATATCGTCATCAATCACCATCAACCATGTGTGTAAACGACACCCTTCCTTAGACTGAATCGGTAAAAGCTGAAATATCGAAACGTTGGTATTTTGTGAACTCGCGAGCGTGCGAACGCTCGTGAGACAGTTGTTAATGAATATGGTGCATTTGGATGATTAGAGTGCAGAGTGTGCATTTTCGTGCACAATGGTATATTTGGGCTTAATGGGCCGAAAACGGGCCAATGGGCCAACAGGCCCACTTTGGTAAAAAGACGAGGTAAGTACTTCTGATTACTTGGTAAATGTTAGAATGAGCATGAAACCCTTGCAATAGGTAATAATTACTGAAATACCCTTATACATGAAAATTACGATTTTACCCCTAGGGATATTTTATTTTATTTAAAAAGCATGATGTTCTGTTTTTGTGTACGTATGCCATGACATATTATTCTGTTGCATGGGACATGGGTTTATATTGATGGAGGAAGCGTTTTGGCAGCCTCGCTGCAATCTGGTGGCCTCGCCACATATATATCTGTTCTGGTGACTTCGTCACAATATCTGGCAGCCTCGCTGCAATCTGGTGGCCTTGCCACATATATATCTGTTCTGGTGGCCTCATCATAATATCTGTATCTGGTGACTTCGTCACAATATCTAGCAGCCTCGCTGCAATTTTTGTGGTGTGTAGCGATTGGGTGGGTCGAGTAGTCTCCCCATATGGTGTAAGGCTGGTACGGGGGTGTTATGGATGGCTCTGGGTTGGGATTTTTGCATTCATGATATATTTCTTCTGTATCTGCTATGGGCCTATGAGTTTCATTCTGATTTCTGTACTGGGCCAAGGCCCAGATAAGTCTGACTCTGTGGTTTGATCTGGTTTGGGCTATGGTTGGGTTATGTTACACACTAAGTTTACCAAACTCACCTTTTATTTTCATCTCTGCAGGAAATCCCCAACCATAGTGGGCTTGGAGCTGTGAGGGATTCGAAGTGGCCACATCATCTGTAAAGTTGGTTTTTTCTAAGTTAGTTTATTTTTTATTATTTTTATATTCTTATTTAATTTTGGGTTTTAAGTAGTAATAAGGCCGCTATATAAATTTCTCTTTTCGCTATGGTTTTTATTTTTTGATTATATTTATACTATGTCGAAACTGCTAGTGTTAGGCTGCCTGGGTTTTCAAAATTAATGAACATTTTCAAGACTCAACAAGCACGACAAATGGATAGCCTAAAGATTGATAAATTGTCTTTTCATTCAATTGCTATTTTTACAAAGACCACCCTAATCACTTAAACCAACGAATGCATACTAAGTCGTAAGTCCATGTGACACGTCAGATCTGGCCATAACGTTTGGGCCGGGTCTAAGGTGTTACATTTAGTGATATCAGAGTGAAGTTGCAACAACTTGGCTGTGGAACGGGTCTAAAAACGAGAGTTTTAAAGAAACATTGAATAAAGGTTTTTGAAAATCCTTTTTTTTAGGAATTTGATTATAAATTGTTTTCGAGAATGTTTCCAATATTTTCTCTTTACAAATAGATGATTTTAAAGATTAAAATTAGTTTTCTAAAATTAGATTTTTTAGAAGGTGGCACACCTAATCTCTGTCCCAAGTTTGTAAGTTTTCTGAGCCTTTCTGATTGTTTCTGAAATATCTGTTATATGCTTGTACAAAACCTTATCATGGTACTTTAGTTAGGGTAACACTGGAACTATAGAAACTCTGATAAGTAGATTGAGACTGTAGCTAGGCTACCACGAAAGAAAACAAACTTAAACTCTGAATTACTGTTATTCATAAGACATCTGTAATAAACACTGAAATATTAAACTAATTCATAAAATTCTTAATCAGATAATACAAAATGAGTACACGAGCAGCTCATGGAAGAGGCCGTGGACGTGGCTGAGGTAATGCTCAAGCTGAATCTTCGTCTTCAGGACATGTGCCGACAAAGCGATGCACCGGCACCACCACCGCAACGAGGTAGAGTCTCATGATCGAGGTGTCGGGGACGATGCTCTGTCCCAGGCGATGCTCTGAGTTTTGGAAAGGGTTGTTGGGGCAAGTACGGCAAATGGAATTCAGGGGTCTATTTCTGAGCGGCTCCGGACCAATGGAGCAGAGATATTTAGGGGCGTATCTGGTGTAGCTCCGAATGTGGCTGAGTATTGGTTAGAAGCCACAGAGCGGATTATGGATGATCTGGATTGCTCTGTGGAGCAGAAGCTGAAGGGATCCATATCATTACTTAGGGATGAGGCTTATCAGTGGTGGGTCACGGTGAGAGATGGAACTCCTGCTGACAGTGTGACTTGGGAGCTGTTTAAGACAGCCATCAAAGGAAAGTATGTTGGGGTTAGTTACGTGGACGCTCGCCAGAAAGAATTTCTGAACCTGGTGCAAGGGAGTAAGTTAGTGGCTGAGTATGAGTATGACTTTCTAAGACTGAGCCGGTATGCTTCTAGGATTGTCGCTACAGAGTATGAGCGTAGCGTACGCTTCGAGGATGGTCTGAAAGATGAACTTAGGGTGCTAATTGCTCCGTAGAGGGAGCATAACTTCGCTGGTTTAGTGGAGAAAGCTAAGATAGCTGAGGAAGTGAAGCGTACAGAAAAACAGAATCGTGGGAAAGATCGAAACCATTTTAGGAGAGATTCAGGACTTTCAGGTGGTATGAACAGGAATGTTAAGAGAGCAAGGGTAATAGAGCCGGTTCGAGCAGTACCGATGAATACTGTTTGACCGCAGGGTTGTAGGAGTTGTGGGAAGATACATATGGGCGAGTGTCGAAAACGTTCTGGTGCTTGTTTCCGATGCGGATCTATGGAGCATAGGGTTAAGGACTGTCCCCAGGAACCAGATCAGGTTCAAGTTTCAGAGCAGAGGGTCGCTCAACTAGTGAGGGGTGGGCCATAGTTTCCGAGAGGACGTGGGCAAGGCAGAGGTGGTAATGGAAATGGTCAAGGAAGAGGAGCGCCTGGCAGGGGTACTGGATTTGCTGAGGCTCGTCAGCCGGCGTTGGTGTATGCAGCTCGTCGCCGAGAGGAGGGTGATGCACCTGACGTCATAGCTAGTACGTTTTTGATTTCTAGTATGCCATACACTGCGTTGATAGATGTTGGATCTACCTATTCGTATGTTGCATGTGCTATATCTGGGTCGCTGGGTGTGCGCTCTGAGGTGACCGTGAGTGGGGTATCTGTACTAAGTCCTTTGGGTCACTTGGTTAGGGTAGATAAACTGTATAGAGATGTGCCTATAGAAACTTAAGGAAAAGTTTTCCCTGGAGATCTGATGGAGCTACCTTTTAGAGAATTCGATCTCATTTTGGGAATGGATTGGCTTGTTAAGCATAAGGCTACTTTGGATTGTGCTACTAAGCGAATGACGTTAAAGACCATAAAGGATGAGGAGGTTTTGGTGATAGGCGAGCGTAGGGATTATCTGTCTAATGTGGTGTCGGCATTGAGAGCCGAGAAGTGGATTCGAAAGGGATGTGAGGCTTATTTGGCATTTGTAAGCCAATCGAAAACTGAGGGTTTAACAGTGGATAAAGTTAGAACCGTCAAGGATTTCCAAGATGTTTTTCCAGAGGAGCTTCCGGGTTTGCCCTCGAATCGAGAGGTTGAGTTTGGAATCGACTTGTTGCCTGGAATGGCACTGGTTTCGATTGCACCTTATAGGATGGCACCGAAGGAGTTGGTGGAGTTGAAAGCCCAAATTCAAGAGTTATTGGATAGATGCTTATTAGACCAAGTGTGTCTCTATGGGGAGCACCAGTGTTGTTCGTTAAGAAGAAGGATGGGTCAATGTGGATGTGCATCGATTATCGGCAGTTGAACAAACTGACGATTAAGAACAAGTACCCACTGCCGAGAATCGATGATTTATTCGATCAACTTAGAGGAGCTTCAGTATTTTCCAAGATTGAGCTTCGATCTGGGTATCATCAGTTGAGGGTTAAGGAGGTGGATATTCACAAGACGACATTCAGAACTCAGTATGGTCACTATGAGTTCTTGGTTATGCCATTTGGGTTGACGAACGCACCTACGGCATTTATAGATCTGATGAATCGAGTGTTCCAGCCATACTTAGATTGATTCATAGTCATATTTATCGATGATATTCTGGTTTATTTTGAAACTGAGGAGAAGCATGATGAGCATCTTCGTAATGTGCTACAAGTGCTGAGGGAGAAGGAGCTTTATGCAAAATTCAGTAAGTGTGAGTTCTGGTTGAGAGAGGTAACTTTCTTGGGGTATGTTGTCTTTCTTTGAAGGGATCAAGGTGGACCTCGAAAGATTGAAGCGATTCTGGAATGGAAGCCACCGAGAAGTCGATGTCGAAAATTTGAAGTTTTTGGGATTAGTGGGTACTATAGAAGGTTTGTGGAAGGATTTTCTATGATGGCGCCTTTTGAAAAAGCTTATAAGGAAGGGGGTACCGTTTGTTTGGGTGAGAAACAACAGAATCTTTTGAGAAGTGAAGAAAGTTCTCGACCGAGGCACTGTCTTGATTCAGTAGAGTCCGGAAAAGATTTTACCGTATGCATCACGATGATGCATCACATGTAGGGTTGGGCTGTGTCTTGATGCAATAGGGTAAAGTGGTTGCTTATGCATCGCGACAGCTTAAACCACATGAAGTTAACTATCCTACTCATGATCCGGAGTTGCCAAATGATAATCTTTGCGCTTAAGATTTGGAGACATTACATGCGGAGAAAGGTGTATTATATACACGATCATAAGAGTCTTAAGTACTTGCTGCGACTCGGAAGGAGCTGAACTTTAGGCGTGGAGATGGATAGAGTTGCTTAAGAATTATGATCTGCGATTGAGTATCACCCGAGCAAAGCTAATGTGGTGGCTGATGCCCTAAGTCGTAGAATCAGATTCGATCCGAGAGCCATGTTTGCTCGTTTGAGTCTGTATGACGATGGTAGTCTGTTAGTAGAACTGCAAGTTAGGCTGACTTAGGTGGATGAGATTAAGGAAAGATAGCCAAGGGATGAGTCCCTGGTTTCTCGATTCCAGAAGGTTAAGAATGGGGATACTTCTGAGTTCGGACTGAACAGTGAGGGAGTTCTGTGTTACCGAGGTAGAGTTTGTATTCCGAAGGACTCTGACTTGAGGCAAGCAATTCTAAAAAAAGCCCATGGAGGTCTGTGTGCTATGCATCCTGGAGGGAATAAAATATATCGCGACTTAAAGGAGTTGTATTGGTGGCCTGGATTGAAGCGTGAGGTAACGAAATTTGTGGGAAAATGTCTGACTTGTCAGCAAGTGAAAGCTAAACATCAATTACCTTCCGGACTTTTACAGCCAATGGAAGTACCACTTTGGAAGTGGGAGAGGATAACCATGGATTTTGTGAGTGGGTTACCCTTGACTCCATCGAAGAAGGACTCAATTTGGGTAATTGTGGATAGGTTGACCAAATATGCTCATTTTATACCTGTCCGCACTGATTATTCACTTCAAAAGTTAGCCAAATTGTATGTGGCAGAAATAGTGCGACTTCACGGAGTACCAGTGTAGATTATCTCTGATCGAGATCCTAGATTCACATCTCAGTTTTGGAAAAAGTTGCATGAGGCGTTGGGTACGTGGTTGAACTTTAGTATAGCCTTTCATCCTCAGACTGATGGTCAGTCGGAAAGGGTTATTCAGATTCTGGAAGACATGTTGAGGGGATGCGTTATCGACTTTCGAGGCAGTTGGGAGGATTACTTACCGTTGGCAGAGTTTGCATACAACAACAGTTATCAGGAAAGTATTCGAATGGCTCCTTATAAGGCACTGTATGGACGACGATGTCGTACACCTAGTTGTTGGACCGAGTTGGGTGAGCAGCGGGTTCTTGGACTGAATTGGTGGCGAATCACGAGGATAAGGTCAAGTTGATTAGAGACCGATTGAAGGAAGCATCCGATGAGACGAAGTCATATGCGATTTGAAGCGCAAGGGAATTGAGTACTCATGGGTGATATGGTCTTCTTGAAGGTTTCACCTTGGAAGAAAATATTAAGGTTTGGGAGGAAAGGCAAGTTAAGTCCGCGGTTCATTGGGCCTTATCGGATTCTTAAGCAAGTGGGTCCAGTGGCTTATCAGTTGGAGCTACCTCCAGAGTTGGATAAGATTCATGATGTCTTTCATGTCTCCATGTTAAGGCGGTATCGTTCTGACCCTACTCATGTTGTGCCAGTTGCAGAGATCGAGGTCCAAACAGACTTGACTTTTGAGGAGGAGCTTGTGTAGATTTTGGATCGAGATGTTAAGATTTTGATGAGGAAATCAGTTCCGCTAGTAAAGGTGCTGTGGCGTAATCATGGCGAGAGGAAGCTACTTGGGAGCCAGAAGTGGCGATGCGTCAACAATATCCTCATCTGTTTGATTCAGGTAAAATTTCGAAGACAAAATTTCTTTAAAGAGGGTAGAGTTGTAACGCCCAATTTTCGGGTTTTCTGTGTTTCTGTGTTTTTTTAAAATTTGGGTGTGTTCTGGTTGGTTAATATATATTTTAGTAGGTTAGTGGGCCTTTGGAAGGCCCAAACTTAAGTTAAATCCGTTGTAGTCTTCGGAATTTTGATTTTAAAAACAAGTGATGCATTTGGCGTTTGGGCTTTTAAGAGTAAATGGGTAAAAGATGACACAAAAAGGAGTGTGGTGTAGTGGCAAGGTAGCGCCACTTAGGGGACAAGGAAGTGACGCCATAGAGGAAGCAAGGGGTCCAAGGTTCAAGTCTTGGCTCTTGCAATTTATTTTGGTTTTTCTTTTCAATAAATCTGGAAGCAAGTAGGTGCGCTTTAAAGTTTAACGTGTTGGACTTATGACACAAATGAGTTGATGGCCTAGTGGTGGTGGCGTGATTTGGCATGTGAGAGGACTTTGGTTCGAATCCCTTGGCATGCAAAGGTTGATTATTTTGCTATGTTGGGACGGCAAGAGTTGGTGTTGGTTTTAAACTCTGATGTTGGAGGGATCCCACATCGGGAAGCTAACATAAGAGTAGATGGAGAGCTGGCTTTAAATAGAGCAACCATGAGGAGAGTTGGCATACCCTTCTGGGCTGATCCCATTCGCTTAGTGGCGTGCTCGTTTTGGTTGGGTGTCAGCTAAGAGTGTGGGAGCGCGGATTAACTGCAGTCTCCTAACAGGTGTGTATTTCTCATTACTCTAGTAGTAGGATGGCTATCTCGGGCCGCGATGGGCTGAAATGGGCCATGTAGTCCCAATGGGTCCATAGGCCCAAGTGGATAAGTTGTGAAATTACTAAAATACCCCTATAGGGTAGGACTACCGATTTACCCCTAGAAGGTAAAATGACTATTTTGCCCCTCGTGCGTAAATGACTAACTTGTGTGATGATTGGGTTAGTTGACGTGGATTTATGGTAGTTATCGTTAATTCATAAGTCTAATGTGTTAGTGATCGATTGTAGGATTATCGCGTGGGAGATATCGTCATCAATCGTCATCAACCATGTGTGTAAACGACACCCTTCCTTAGACTGAATCGGTAAAAGTCGAAATACCAAAACGTTGGTATTTTGTGAACTCATGACGTCTGGCGCTAAGTGAATAGTTGTTAATGAATATGGTGCATTTGGATGATTAGAGTGCAGAGTGTGCATTTTCGTGCACAACGGTATATTTGGGCTTAATGGGCCGAAAACGGGCTAATGGGCCAACAGGCCCACTTTGGTAAAAAGAAGAGGTAAGTACTTCTGATTACTTGGTAAACGTTAGAACAAGCATGAAACCCTAGCAATAGGTAATAATTACTGAAATACCCTTATACATAAAAATTACGATTTTACCCCTATGGATATTTTATTTTATCTGAAAAGCATGATGTTCTGTTTTTGTGTACGTATGCCATGACATATTATTCTGTTGCATGAGACAGGGGTTTATATTGATGGAGGAAGCGTTCTGGCAGCCTCGCTGCAATCTGGTGGCCTCGCCACATATATATCTGTTCTGGTGACTTCGTCACAATATTTGGCAGCCTCGCTGCAATCTGGTGGCCTCGCCACATATATATCTGTTTTGGTGGCCTCGTCACAATATCTGTATCTGGTGACTTCGTCACAATATCTGGCAGCCTCGCTGCAATTTCTGTGGTGTGTAGCGGTTGGGTGGGTCGAGTAGTCTCCCCACATGGTGTAAGGCTGGTACGCGGGTGTTATGGATGGCTCTGGGTTGGGATTTCTACATTCATGATATATTTGTTCTGTATATGCTATGAGCCTATGAGTTTCATTCTAATTTCTGTACTGGGCCAAGGCCCAGATAAGTCTGACTCTGAGGTTTGATCTGGTTTGGGCTATGGTTGGGTTATGTTACACACTGAGTTTACCAAACTCACCTTTTATTTTCATCTCTGCAGGAAATCCCCAACCATAGTGTGCTTGGAGCTGTGAAGGATTCGGAGTGGCCACATCATCTGTAAAGTTGGTTTTTTCTAAGTTAGTTTATTTTTTATTATTTTTATATTCTAATTTAATTTTGGGTTTTAAGCTGTAATAAGGCCGCTATATAAATTTCTCTTTCCGCTATGGTTTTTATTTTGTAATTATATTTATACTATGTCGAAACTACTAGTGTTAGGCTGCGCGGGTTTTCAAAATTAATGAACGTTTTCAAGACTCAACAAGCACGACAAATGGATAGCCTAAAGATTGATAAACTAGCTTTTCATTCAATTGTTGTTTTTACAAAGACCACCCTAATCACTTAAACCAACGAATGCATACTAAGTCGTAAGTCCATGTGACACGTCAGATCTGGCCATAACGTCTAGGTCGGGTCTGGGGTGTTACAGTTGTAATAAGGGTAGTAGATTTGTGAAATAAAAGAGAAATGTGAACTGCTAAAAGTGTAAAAATGGTTTGGATAGGCTTGGGTAACAAAGAAAATGTACACATTTCATTTTACGTGCCTAGGGGCTAAAGTGTAATTATGAGAAAGTTTAGGGGAAAATTGTAAATTTTCCAAAGTGTAATTTTTGGATTGATTTGAATAATGTGAGTGTTAAATAAGTTATATTTGATTTGTTAGATCAAGGAAAATGAAATTCGGGCTTAGATCGAGAAAGATCGAAGTTATGGACTAAAACGAAATAAATAGTTGATCTTGGATTTGAGGTAAGTTCGTGTGATAATAATAACGCAATGTTATGTTTGAATTGCAATGCTCATTTATTATTACACAAACCATATGATTGGTTACACAGATGTACTCGACGAGGATTCGACAAGTAAGTTCATTTGCAAATAATGCAACATGTACCATACTTTGAATGCTTTAATATTGCATGTATGATAAATACTTACATAATTGATATGTTGTTGTATTATGTGTTTATTACCTAAATTTTATCATGAAATATACTTTGATTATTTCATGAGTATGTGATTGGTGCCATGAATATTGAAAACGACATTACGAGTAAGCTCAACAGAAATATGGTATCGAAGAATCCCGTTTGAACCTTAGGAATAGTTAGGATACAAGTGACATGTCATTAGGAATTATGTAATCTGAACTTATTGAGTTGTGGTCTGAGTTCATGATATATGTGACATCCTAACTCATTGAGTTGTGATCTGAGTTCGTGATATATGTGACACATGTTTTGGCGTTCCGGGTGTTGGTCTCGTATATACTACCGATGGCGGTGTAGTTTGGCATGTGTTGCGAATACCTAACAGCTTGTATAAGCAGACCCATGAGTAGCTCGAAAGCGAGCAACATGTGATATAAGATATGAGGTAGCATTGGCTACATATGGGGCACTTAGGTGTAAGATTCTGATGTATCCAATAGTATTCCATGTGTTTAACGGGTAGTCCAAAGAGGAGCTCAACGAGTAATCCAAAGACTATGTCAAAGAAATGATAAGGTATGATCATGTTGAAAGGGTACAGGTACGTACTCGAAACTCCTGAGCAATGAGATTAATATGTGATGAACGTGTGGTAATGTTGTACATGAGAAGGTTATGGTTATGAGACCTTGATGAGATACAAATGAATAAATTATGATTATAGGACTTTATTGTATACTATGCTAATGATATGATTGCATTATGTTTAAGATACATGATGACCTTGTGGTGAATTATGTTTGATTGAATGATAAACATGAGGTGTGATGCAAATTTTTTGTTCATAAGCTACGACATGGGAAGGTAAATGTGTGATAGGAGTTTTGAATGTAAAGTATGTAAATATACCTATAAGATACTCGTGATATATACTATGTTGTGATTACAATATTGATTTAAGTAAAGAAATGGCATGGAATAATTATTATTTTCATACGGGCTTACTAAGCTTTAAAGCTTACTCCCTCATTTTCATTTCTTTTAGTGTTGTCAGGTTGGCTCGAGGTTGGAGATTGTCAGAGGCAGCATCACACTATCAAGCTATCACCTTTGGGGTATTGACAAACTTTAAGTGTCTTCAAGTGAGTGGCATGTATAGGGACTTAGTTATTATGATATGTGTTCTTATGATTTATCCAAATGTATCGGCTTATATCGATTTATTGTATATGGCCATGAGAGGTGGCTCATATAGATTATGGTTTGTAAGCCTATCTATCCATGCTATGTTCTAATACTTTGTGATGTGATGAAGTAGTCATGCTTATTTGCTATGAATGGTTAGTGTTATGACATATGTGCATGATGAATGCTTTATGACCAATTGAAATGGTTATAGCCAAGAAGTAATTGTATGATATGGTAATAAGATGATGATGGTGATGATTAAGTTAGGATTAATTGATAAGTTGAAAATCATGAGTTAATGGTAAAAGTGGTAACACAATGGCAAGGCCAATGAATATGAATTGTTGTGCCTAGACTTGGTATCACATGAGTATATGGTACATATGAATGATGACATGCTATGCTAAGAATGTGTCTTAAGAAAGGATGCTTAATCATTAAATTGATGTTATGATATGAGTTTTTGTTGTGTATAAATGTGTAAGGGATTAATGATAACAAGAGGCTTGGAAAATAGCCTAAGTATTGGTCACACGGGCAGAGACACAGTCGTGTGTCTCAGCCATATGGAGGATACGGCCTGGAGACATGGGCATGTGTCCAGGGCATGTGAAGTCTGTACCATTTTTGCGAGAATTTAATTCGTCACACGGCCTAGTACACAGGCGTGTGGCTTGGCCGTGTGATTCAAATTGTTTTACTGACATCATAAACAAAGAGTTACACGACTTGAGGGCATGGGCATGTCGAAGGCGCACGGGCGTGTCCCTGTGTCCACACGGGCGTGTGACCCTGTTTCATGGGAAAATTTTCTAAGTTTTTCCAAAACTTTCCAAAGTTCTCAGTTTAGTCCCAAACCACTTTTAAGGCATGTTTTGGGCTTCGTAGACACAAATAAGGAACGAAACGCATGTGTTGGAATAGTTTCGAATATGAATGAAATTTTGTGGTCCGGTTTTGCATGTTTGTGTACGTTCAAGTCTGATAATGTCTCGTACCCTATTCCGGCATCGGACACGGGTAAGGGGTGTTAAATACCATACATATGTCGATTTTTGAAGCTTCAAAAAATGGTTCCTCCTATAGTGTTCTAAGGTTCGACCATGAGAGAAAAATAAAATGGGAAGATGATGGCTCTCTTTTTGTTTTATTTGTTTGATTATTTTCCTTTAATAATTAATAAAAACTAATTCATAATTCATATTCTAAAGTTCACTAATAATAAAAAGTGGTAAATTTCCACTTAAAACCTTAAATAATTTCTAATTAAGTATTTAGCTAATAAAATTCAATAGCAATTAACTTTTTTTTTTCTGGTTTTTACGATTGAATCTTTTTTCATTAATTAACTATTAAATCTTCAAAATTACCAAACCAAATTTCAATCCACGTATACAAAAACTCCATAAATATTTAATAAAAATATTTACAAACTTCGTTTATGAAAATGAAGTCTCGATACCTCTTTCCCAAAAACCACTAACTTTCGATACGTGGAATGATAGAAATGTGCAACTGTACACGATCGCAACAAGTAATAAAGTGACAAGTAAATGTCGAGTTATCGTACTCACAGGGACTGTGAAAAGAATTATTTATGAATGCAATTTAAAACATTTTGGTGGAGAAAATATTTTGATTTGAAGCGTTATTAAAAACTATAAAATAAAGTAAAGTAAATAAAATAAAACAAAGTTCTAATGCACGATTTCAAAAGCTGATTTTAATTAAGGTGACATAATTGTGTCAGATTAATTACATTTCTTAACTTAGAATTACTAAACTCATGTTTATGTTGTTACGAATAAATTCACGGTAACTCGGTAATTTGCTAACTTATGAACATACTCATCTACAAAAATCCATTCATCTCTTGACTATATCTCTATGTCAATTCAACCGATTAAACAAACTTTAATTGGAAAATGTTTTAATGCATATACATACTTATGAAATTAAAATAATCTCTTGTACATATCTCTATGCCAATTCAAACAATTAATTTAATTACATAAGCACATAAAAGATTACGTGAGGTAACAATGTATTTCTACCTTGAAACAGTTTAATCAAAATAATCTTGTAAGTTATGCAAGGCAATTGTATTGCTCAATATCGTTGCTAATTTAACTCTTAGCTACCTTAGATAATTAAACATGCACTGATTAAGTATCGTGTCAGTTAATTACAATTTCAATCTTTTTAAATAATTAATTCATTAGTTACTTTACAATTGTAATGCAAGAATAACTTAGTCATGGTTTTACTTAATCAAACATCTTACCGAGGCCTATAACAATACAAACACAATTTTAATAAATTAAGAAGACGAAATGCAATCAACCTAACACGAATTAAATTTAAGCCATATTAATTAAATAAATCATATCAACATAAATATTCATAGACATGTTCATCATAACAACATGTAACACCCCTAACCTGTGTCCGTCTTTGGAATGGGGTTAAGAGGCATTACTGGAAAGATACAACTCTCATACATTCATACAGTCACTCAAATCATATTCAAAGGTATACATTTGTAGCTTCAGTTAACAATTCTTGAATCATTTACACATAGTACAAAACAATTTTTATTAAACTCGCATATAATTAACTTGTTAGCTTATAACCTGAATTACTATTCATATGGTCAATTTCCAATACATTAACTGAATATTAAAACATACTAAATACATATGCATTATTCAATGTCAACTTTCATTTTTCTTTATTACTATATATGCATATAACATTTCTTATAATCAAACCATTATGTCAATCATCACATATTAAACAACCCACAAACCATTTCAAAACATAATTACCAAATAAAACATACCAAAATTTAACTGCCAACATCATGACAAAATTTCAAATACATGATCAATTCATTTGCTCACCTATTCGGCCACCAAGATTAATCATATATGTAATACAAATTATGCGATTCAACCACAAGCTTAATTAAACCATTTTCTAATCAAAACAAACTTGATCATTTCACAACCAATGATTTCATAAGCCTAATTTATAACTAAACCTACGACCACTCGAATATAATCTAGCATTTAATTCACTTAATAACAAGTCATATAACCATTACAACATGTTTATAATATAATCATGAAATCAAATCAATTCAAACTAATTTATTAGTACAAATACCGAATCCAATCATGCTGATTACACATACTATGCATTATACCAAAATTTAACCCAATACCAACTTACTTTATATCAATTCAGTAGTAAAGTTAACCGCAAAAATCATACAAATTTTATATACTTTGTAATAAGCCAAAACATCACTTAATAAGCTAATATATAAATATACATCATATTGAGCATTTCTATTTGCCGAATCATATGATCAACACTACCACATATATGCCATATATTAAATTTATCAACATGATTAATTTATAAGTCATACATATCAATACTCGACTAAATCATATAACCATAACACCATTCAAACATGTCATGGAATATACTTACCATAATATATATTTATCTCATGTTAATTTACTAAATCATCAATCAGCCTAATAAACAAGTCGAACCATATAACTTAATAACACATATATATATACACCATGAAATACACTTCCACGTTGAAATAAGGCATAGCCACAAACACACAAACTTTAACCTTATCAAACTCAAATATCCACACTTCACTTATTATAAATTCGAATACATGAATTATAATTTAAATTTAAAAAATAATTATACCTGATTAATCATGTATCATAAAAGAGCACATTTTAAAATTCCAACTAATTCAATTCGAACATACATCAAAACCCAATTGAACATGTTCCATAATTGTTAATTTCGAACCTAACTTATATACATCAAAGCCTTGTACATATATTTAACATTTTCATTATTCAATCCCCTCTGTATAATACAATAATAACATTTTTATAATTAAACCATTACTATCAAATACAAGACATAATCGAAATATTTTAACCATGAATAACATAACAAGCATAATTCATACTTATGTATATACCATGGCCGATTCCAAACAAACCACATCCAAGATCACAATCAAACATAACTATAATTCAATCAAACCTTGAAACTGGACTTAACAAATAAACAAGCCATTTTCGCATGGCTTATATATATACACATACCAAAATCATCATATCCAAAAATAATCTAGCCTATACATGCCATAGGTTCGAAATTCAACTTATAAAATACCGAAAATAGCCGATAGTGTGATAAGCTTCTCTAACGATCCCTGAGTCCGTAACTAGTCTCCAAAATCTATAAGACAGAGCCAAACACACACATAGAGTAAGCTATCATAGCTTAGTAAGTCATAAGCAAATAAGACATTTAATCACATTTATAATTTAATTTAACTAAACTAAAATAAACCATTATAAATTCATATACAACATATACTTTTATATATAAAAACTTTATGTTGGCCGAATATACAAATATCTATTATCAAAATATCATTCAATTTCAAAGCCATAATATTATTATATAACAGAATATATATAAACTTATATGCATATACTCATTAATCATCTCATAAGTATTCACATTTTATAATCATAAAACCGAAAATAACCATTCATACATGTTTGCACATAGATTACAAATATGATATCACTTATATATAACCTTTTGCTGAATATATTTTTCATAAACACATAGATTTTCATTTGCATCATATATAATTTGTATCAAATATCAAATAACCAACTTACTTTATTTTCAAATAGATAATCAACTATCTCATACCTGCTCACTTTAGCTCGATTTACACATTCGTTCACAACTTATCATTGCCTATTAAACCATTCGAAATTGAATAGGATACTCAGATAATCACACATATCGTACAATGCCAACGTCCCAGATGTGGTCTTACATGTTATCACATATCGATGCCACTGTCCCAGACAGGATCTTATTCACACATATATTGGAATCACATATCGATGCCAACGTATTAAACATGGTCTTACTTGCACACATATATCGATGCCATGGTCTTACTCGCACATCACATATCGGAATCCTATGTCATGACATATGTATCTTAGCTATTCCAAAGGTTCACACGGGGCTTTCGGACATCATAACTTGGTCGGAACGAATTTGTAAATATAGCACCCTAGCACATACACATTCGGCTAACAATATAAATATATATACTTCACATAATTCATTTCAGCATAACAAGCTCAAATTTATTTAAAGTAATCAACATCTATTTGTTTATAAACTTACCTCAGACAACGAAAATCAGAACAGAACAACTAATTGACAACTTTAGTTTTCCCTCGGTCCAAATCCGATTTCTTTAATTCTTGATCTAAACATATTCAAATTAAACTCATTCAAACATAATTCTATTCAATTTAGTCCAAAAACACATAAATGGGCAAATTACCATTTTACCCTTGACATTTTACACTTTTTACAATTTAGTCCAAATTGCATAAAACACAAAACATGAAAATTTTGAATACACTATGCGTAGGCCGAATGTTTCTTATGTTCATACAAGTACATAAACTTCATTTATTTTACATTTTAGTCCCTCAATTTATTATTTTTGCAATTTAGTCCTAATTACTCAGAATCATCAAAAATTCCAATATAAAACATGTTAATCCAAAACATATATTTCATATTTCATCAACTAACATCACAAAACTCAAATATTCATTAATGGCATAACTCAAAATATTCATCAAAATAAAAAATTCAAGCATGGGCTTTGTACATTACACTGCAACGATTTCAAAAACGTAAAAATTATCAAAATTTGAGCTAGTTACATACCTTAATCAAGCTAGTCTTTGGCCGAACCCTTAAAGCTTTGTTTTTATTTCTTTATTTTTTTTATTCAATCATAATAAGGAAGATGAACAAATGGATTTCAACTTTATGTTTTATTATATACATATTATTATATATTTTACTAAATTAACCTTTAAACTAAAATATAAAACCATTATGTTATAATGTCACAACCGTCCATCACATTTAACTATGGTAATATTGCAACTTAAATACCTCAATTTAAAAAGACAACAACAATTTGGCCCTTTCACATTTAACCATTAATTTTTCATTTTAAGCGATTAAGCCCTTTTTATTAAATCAGCACTCAAACGATCAAATTAAAATACAAAAATTTTATGGATATTAATTCACACATAATAAACACCAAAAATAATTTTTAAATATTTTTTTAACTTGGATTCATGGTCCTGAAACCACTGTTCGAGATAGGGTCTAAATCAGGCTGTTACACAACAACAGAATTTAAAAAGATAGGGAACAAGAAGCAAATCCGATGTTTCTCCGTGGCTTGGTTGGGTTGCTCCACTCTTCCTTCTTCACTTGTTATTGTCAAACCAAGGCTTCTATGAACACTTGAATGCTGCTCCAAATGATGGATGAACGACTCTTTTTCAAGAGGTGAAATCGGCAAGAGGATAAAGGAAAATGGATGGAAAATAAAGAGAGAAAGTTGAGAGAGGAGAGAAGAGATGAGAATGTTGTGGTGTGTTGAAATGAGCAGCCAATGGGGGTTTTTATAGGGTGAGAGGACTGCTAAAAATAGCCAAAATCAGCAGTGAAAGAGCCCTCCCATGGCCGGCCACACATGTGGCAAGTTTGAATTTTTCAAACTTGCCATATTAAGGCTGGGGCAAATCTAAAAAGGCACTAAAAGATGAGGGTTTGTTTGCAATTTGACAAAGTCTTCAAGGGCCTTTTTGCAAGCCAATTAATCAGCCAAGTAAGCTAACTAGGTCAACATGCTAGACAGTTTTGGGTTGCCCATAGCTTTGTTGGTTTGGTTCTCTCGGTTTAGCTCAACTAGGCAACTTTTCAGAATTAATTAATAATAATTTATTTAACCCAAATTAAATTGGATTAAAATTAAAATTAATTATATGATGAATTAATACATAATTTGGACCGTCTTTAGCTGGAAAATTCATTTGTCTCGATGCTTCAGAAATCATTTCTCGGTTCTGCACTTCTAGCAGTGTTTGCCGAGCCAATTTTCGCCCTTTGTGTGAATCTGTCAAAAATGACCAAAATTAGTCAGAATTTATTATAAAAATAATTAAAATTCATTATGTTAATGATTTAAGTAGAAAATAATTATTTTATAATACTTATATATTTTTCGACAATAATTTTACTAAAACTGCTTGAATTTGAGTTAAAAAGTGTGTATATTTTCATGTTTCCAGTACGCACCACTTATATCTTAACTAACTAACCAATTAATAAAATCCATAAAATCAAAAGTCAAAATAACATCATATGTAACTCATAAATATTAAATAATAATATTAACGGACTTACTCATCAAAATTTTGGTCCCGAAACCACTGTTTTGGACACCATTGAAAAATGGGTTGTTACAACTCTCCCCCTTTAAGAAACTCTGTCTTCGAAATTTTTACCTACGAAAAAGTTAGGGTACTGTGAATCTCATGTTTATTTTCTGGATTTCTCATTTTCTCTTTCGTATTGTGATGATACCATATTACTTTATCTCTAGCCTGAAATTAAATATCTTTTCTCTATAATTCAGCACAAAATTCTTTCAATTTGAGGATGCTTTCAAAATGTCTCGTATAATACAGATTTTATCATCTGTCTCACGAATCAGATTAGTCCCTATAATATTTCTTTCACTCAACTCTAACTAGTACAATAGAGTTCTGCATTTACGTTCATCTAAAACCTCATATGGTCCTATTTAATATCCAATGATAACTATCATCAGATACAAACTCTACTAATGGTAGAAAATTTCTTTAGCTATTTTTGAATTCAATTACACAACACTGCAGTTTGTCTTCTAGTAGTTGAATTGATAAATAGTGACACATCACATAGTCTACATTGCATCTTTCTTTTTCAGCAGCAAACTAAACCCAATATAAAATTCATAGTATCGCATTTTCACTTCCATTCTTGATTCATCATAACTTGTAATAAATCCAATAGATTCTAGTGTTTGATTTTAATTTGCTTGTATAACTGACATTTAACCATGTATTCTGAAATATTCACTTTTCCTTTCTTGCCATCGATGTAAATTTCTCAGTACATACAAATGATTTCAAAAGCACAAATTCCCTTCCTTATCAATACTGAACTTTCAAGTCTGATAATTTTTTAACAAGTCTTCTTTTAGCTAAAATTCTAGATCATATTTCTGTTGTTCTTGAACTTTCTGAAGGAATATTGGCATTGTTCTCAACCCAGCTAAAATAGAACTATCAAGTTTTAGAGTCAAATTAGTGCCCATCTCTTATAACTGTTCAAAACTCTGTTAGCATTTACCCAACCAAAGAAAGCTCACATTTTTATGTAACAACTTTGTTAATGGCAGAGCTATCACCGAGAAGCTTGTAACAATTCATCTGTAATATCCAATAAATCAATAAAAAAACTATGTACCTTTTTAATAAATTTTTGAGATTTTTAGTTCACAATTGTCAAAATTTTCTTCAGATCAATATAGATATTTCAGTCAATATTACAAGTCTTAGAAATCTTACTTCTCAAAGCCAGAATTCACCTTTACTGAACTTTGCATACCATTGTTTCTCTCACAAGATCTATAACACTGTTTTCAAATACTAATCATGTCTAGTTCATTAGGTCTAAAAAGAAATTGTGTGTTCGTTAATCTGAATAATATTACCAGAAACTCATATTATTCTTATCAAGTTTGAAAAGCAATCTTTGATACAACTGCATCATAAGTTTGAGTTGACAACAACCTGATTGAAAGTTAATATTTCAATATACGGTAGCTCCCTTTTACTAATCAAACAAGTCTATTATATGGAGCAACATATACTTATTTTTTATGGTAACTCTGTTCAACTGTCTGCAGTCAATATACAATATCATAGTTTCGTCTTTCTTTTTTCACAAATAACATTGACACACTCCAAGATGACACACCTGGTTGAATAAGTCCCTTGTTTAATAATTATTTCAACCATTCTTTTAGTTCTTTATGTACCATTATGTACGATGTAATTGAGATTGGAGCAGCTCTAAATGTTACTTCAACTTCCCTTTCAGAGAACAAACTTGTAAAATTTTCAAGAATCATGTCAGTAAATTCGTTAGTTGACAAAACTTGTTCTATCTTTGATTTTGATACTTTGGCATGTAAAATGCAGTTGAATACACTTTACAACCCTTTCTGGTCAATACTCAGGTTCATATTGCTGATATGATATTAAGAAAACAATCATGTCTTTAAGGACTAATCAACAATTTTTATCATTTCTCTGATTTTCTTCAATTTGGTCCAATTTCTGATCTATTCAATAATTCAATTTAATTCATCAATTCCAAATATCTTATATCATCTTATTATAAGTATATATTAGTTTAATTTTATTATTCAGATGCCGCTAAAATTTTACATTTTATTCAATTTAGTCCTTCAAACAAAACTTATCATATCTTCTGAATTTGAACTCCAAATTTTAAACCCAGTTCAATTATTTCCATATATATCCTTTAATTATTATAATTTATAAAAAATTCATACCAATTTTAATATATTCACAATTTAGTCTCTAAATTCAAAACTAACAAAATTTACTTAACAAATTAATCCTATTTGATTTCTAAGCTTCAAATAACATCAATGACAACTTTTTAAATCTTTGATAGTTTTGAAAACAATGGTACGGGTTAACTAAACCTAGTTGCAACGATCTCAAAAACATAAAAATTACGAAAAACTGACCTCAAATGGCTTATTATGCATATGCCAATTGTTGAAGCTTCAAAAATGATTCCTCCTGTGATGTTCTAAGGTTCATCCATGAAAGAAAAATAAATTGGGAAGACGATGGCTGCCTTTTTGTTTTATTTGTTTGATTATTTTACTTTAATAATTAATAAAAAAAGCCTTAATTCATATTCTACCGTCCACTAATATTAAAAAGTGGTAAATTTCCACTTAAAACCTTAAATAATTTCTAATTAAGTATTTAGGTAACAAAATTCAATAGCAATTTACTTCTGTTGTTTTTACGATTGAATCTGTTTTCATTAATTAACTATTAAATCTTCAAAATTACAAGACCAAATTTCAATCCACTTATACAACAACTTCGTAAATATTTAATAAAAATATTTATGAACTTGGTTTATGAAAACAAGGTTTTGATACCTCATTTCCAAAAACCATTGACTTTCGATATGCACCACTTGTACCTTGACTAACTAACCAATTAATAAAATTTATAAAATCAAAAATAAAAATAACATTATATTTAACTCGTAAATATTAAATACTAATATTTACGGACTCACTCATCGTAATTGTGGTATAGAAACCATTGTTTCGGACAACACTAGAAATGAGTTGTTACAATGATAGTCTGTAGGACGGAAACGAGTAAGTGAGATGGAAGACTAGTATAATCGTATTGAGCGATGGCCTTCTAGGACAATGAGTCAAGTGTTAATCACATGAGGCAAGTGAGGTCCTAGGTTAGCCTTGTGCATAATGCGGATTACTAGAAGTAATCCCATACTGTGAATGACAAGATGGAATGAGAACGAGTTCACTAGAGTGGCGAGTCATGCTAAAAATAAGTGTGGTAAGGAAATGTCAACAAGTCTTTCTGGACTATGGTATGGAAATGAGGAAAGTCCGCTAATGGTTGGTACCACTATGGATATCTACCTAGAAAAGAAAGAAAATATAGATGAGAAGTAAGGTTACGACTTGCTAATATGGCGAGGTGTCCAGGATATGGTCAAGCAGAGAGTTTGACCAAAGAAAGGTCTTATGGCTAGCCGAAGTCGCTCGAAGGAACAGGTGGGGTCTGCCACCCTGATAAAGAATAGTCACCTTGAACGAGAAGGGATTTAAATTTATGTTTAGTTTAACTTACATTCATTACCCTCATGCGATGGGACTTAATATCAGTGCAGTAAAGGAACTCACTAAGTTCATTTGAACTTACGACAGTTTGTCTAAGGTTTGCAGGATTTGCAAGGTTGATCGAGGACTCAAAGGAGGGACCAAGCAAGATGGAATGGTGAAATTAGGGTTTGCAAGTAGTTAGACTCACGCACATAGGAATGGGGTACTATTAGAGGATTCGCCTTAGAATCATTAACAACGAAGCCAAGTAGCATACCAAGAATTTGGATTTTTAGGACAGTTAGTCCTTAGCAAAATTTTAAGAATTTCTTTGTATACGGATAGATTGATTTGGAAAAAGTATTTGAGGGTCCCAACACTTAATGGCTTAAAGCTTTAGCTGTAAGAATTATTATTTTAATTTCATTATTAGATAGTTTTAATTTTTAGACTGCTTTATAGTAGCTAAGTTAGAAAATTTAAGATTTGGTGAAATCGACCCATTTGTAACGCTCCATACCCGGATCCGACGAATGAGTTAGGCATGGGGTGTTACAACAAATATATGAACGAATCATCATCTAAACATTGTAAATACCCACAACTGTCATACTTATTTCATGCGAAACCAATACTTAACATTAAAGAGTCAAACTTTTTATAATACTATCGAAGAGATTGATTTAGACCATATATTGATTTTCGTAGAAGGTAAACATGATCTTCCTTACCTTCATTTTTGAAGTCTTTCAGTTGTTGTATATAGATATCTTCCTTAAGGTCATTGTGAAGGAAAGCAACCTTTACATATAATTGCTCTAACTTAAGATTGTTTGATGCAACAAGAGCCAAAACCGCTCGAATGGACATGTTTTGTAACACCCTAAACTTGACCCAGACGTTACGTCCAAATCTGGAAATGTTACGAAGAAGAATTGTGAAACAAAAACTTTCATGTTAAAACTTCTCGTATTAATGGTTCTAAATTCAGAAAAATTATGATTGTTTTCTTTAATGAAACTATCAATTATTGCTCATTTAAGTAAAATGTAAGTTTACAGTGAAAGTTTGTAAGTTGTTAAAGTTGAAAACCGAGCTTGTGTTTTCAAAAACATTTGTTTGTATAAAACTATGGTCTGCCAAACGTTGCAGTTTAAAAATCAAAACGCAACCAAAACTAAAATTATAAAAAAATAGTCCTGAGAGTCCCAAAATTACAAAACTCTCAAAGAAAATCCCGAAAATTAAATAATTTGATAATTAAAAATATTTTTAAGACTAGTAGTCACCGCTGAGCCTCCATCGCACCAACCTACCTATGCCTGAGGATTACCTGAATAGAACAAACAAACAGATGTGAGTTTTTAAAAACTTAGTGACTCAACAAAAAACATACATGTATACAAATTCAGATTTCTCACAAACAAAATAGATACGGATATAGTCCTTAACAAAATCAAAGTTTATCAGAGTCATTTAGATATGTAAAGTCCTACCCCCATCCTCTACACACCAACTCCAACCATCCCAACACACCATGTGGGGTGTAAAACAGCCACCCATCCCTACATACCACATAGTGTCTAAACGACACTTATCAGAATAGTTTGTAGCTAAGCTGCTCGTATAATGGCGAAAGGTCGCCTCACAGAATACTTCCTCCATATATACAAATCCCACCCCATATACAGATACAAAATACAGATATACAAATATAATAGAATTAACATGACCTGCATGCTCATATACAAATATCATACATGTTTATACAAAACAGTCAAACATACATATCGGTTTTCCTAAACTCATCGGTCTATCAGAATAGTAGATCCCATGTATCAGGGTTTGTTTTTCCCTTACTGACCCTATAGAAGGCCTATAGTCGATCAGAACGATGTATGTACCTTAGGGAAAATTTTAAAATTTTGGGCCCACATGCCCAAATTGGCCTTATCCGTGTGGCCCACAGCCCACACGACTGTGTGGCATGCCCGTATAGGCCTACACGCCCAAATCGGCCTAGTCTATGTGACCCACACGGTAACACACTCACTGTAACACCCCAAATTTTATGTTTCTATTTTTGCAAAAAATTGACATAATTGTGTATCTGCTTCAATGGTTTAGTGTTCTTGGTGTATGTGTGAGGTCCTAAGTTCAAGGCCTAGCTTTGGCAAATTTTGGCTTTTTCCTGAATTAAGCCTTAACTACTAGTCGGCAGGTTCATATTAAATTATTGGTAATTTTATATCAGAATGGGCCTGCTGGTCTGGTGGTTAAGTGGAGTGTTGGAGGTCTTGTGTTCGATTCTCTACGTTGGTAAGGGATAGTATTTTTTGTCTAGTTCTCAGCTAGAGTTGTACTGTGGTTGGACTCTGAGTAGTGAGGTGTTGGAGGGACAAAAGTAAGGGGAGTTGGGATAGTGGGTTATCAGAATTTTTCTGTCAGTTTTCTCTTTTTGCAAAACTCTGTTCTCTTCTCCCCCTCTCTTTGCCGAAATTCCATCTTTCCCTCCCTCTCTTTTTTTTTTATGGTTTTACTCAAGTTCACCTATTTTGTTGTGTTGTGCATAATCCTGGTCATTCGGTAAGTTTGGTTTCTGATTGATCTTAACGGTTTCTTCTGAATATTAGTTAAAGAGGGGTTCGACTGGTTTGTAGGTGTTAATCGAAGGGCTGATTATCGTTCATCGACGTTCTAAGGGCATGGAATTCCTATTCTTTGATAGAAGGTAATGTTTTTTTTCACTCGAGAGATGAATATCCCGTTTGGTTTTAGTTTAGTCCGTTTGATTAAATGATAAATTGAGTGAAATTGGTCAATTATAGGTTCTGGAGTGCTCGAGGACCGGTTTAGCATCAATCGAAACTAGGTGTGTACTCGATTGCATAAAAAATAAGGTTTCAGTGAAAGCCGAAAACCTCACTGTCGACGCCATATGGGCGTGTGGTCGTCCGTGTGGTAGGCCATGTGCCATAACACGGGCGTGTGAGCGACGAGGCCAGGCCGTGTACACTAGACACGACCGTGTACTGGCCAGGTAGGCTGTGTGCGACACATGGCCTAGACCAATTTGGGCCATGTGGGCTACACGAGCATGTGGGATTCTGGGCCAGGCTGTGTGAGCCACACGGGTGTGTGGGCTCACACAGGCAGACAACATAGGCATGTGAGCCCATTTTCACTGATTTGTTGCCAAGGTTGCACAAGTCATCTAGGACAACTGTGAACCTACTGTAGGGTTGGTAAGCTTACCTAGACCCTTAATTGAATGAAATGACTGTATGACTGATTTATATGTATACATGTTATCAAGCATTATGATGTTCTCTGAACTGATATTGTATGTAATGTTAGCATGTTATAGCATGTCATAACTGTATATTGCATTGCATTGGGTTAGGGGTTGATGTTGTTCGGAGGAAGTGTACTGAAAGGCCTCGAGCCTAATTTACTGGCAGCTCAGCTGCAAATTACTGTCTGGTGCCGTACTCGGTACTTATTAGAGTGTAGGGATGGGTGGGTTGATTATATCCCCACATGGAGTGTAGGGTTGGACGGAGATGGTGTGTAGAGGCTGGCTGGGTAAGATTTTGTGACTGCTAATCTATTATTGCTACTAATACATTGAAGGGCTAAGGCTCGACTGCATGACTGATTCTGTACTGAGATGGGCTAAGGTCAAACTAAAATCGATACTATTACTGAAAAGGGCATAGGCCCAGACTGTGATTATGTGCATATTGTTTGTTGTTTATAAGGGGAATTTCACACTAAGTTTAAGTAAACTCACCCTTTTCGGTTTAATTTGTACAGGTAATCCCCAGATTTGACGGATTGGTTCAGCGGAGGACTTGATGGTGGCCACACGACCTCTTTAACACTGTTTCGCACTTATTTTTTATTTTTGTTTTGTTTGGGTATTTTATTGTAAATATGACCTCTACGGATTTTTATTGGTTATGGTTTATAACTATTGGTATTAGGAGAACTCGAGTTTTCAAAAGAAACAAAAAATTTAGCAAAATACTCACCGACACGCAAACCGTTTTAAAAAGCTTCTGCATTGGATAAACGTTTTGAACACTTTTGACTGATTAAATAATACGATTTTAGAATTAATAAGTAATAATGAAAAGTTTCTAAACGAAAATTGTTTTAGGAAAAATTACGATTTTGAAACACACTACCATGTGACATCGCCTGATCTGGCCATAACGTCTAGGCCGGGTTTGGGGTGTTACGTTTGCCCGTTACACGGCTGTGTACCGCACATGCCCGTGTGGCATCTATAGGCTACTTTTTTGACATTTTTCGAACCTCATTTCTTGTCTTTTCGATACACACCTGGTTCATTTTTAATTCAAAAGTAATCTCGAGACAACCAAAACCTATAATTCGATTAAGGATACCAAGTTAATAACCGAAACGATTTATAGAAATAAAATCCCCAATTCACCGAGGTGCTCACCTTAGGTAAATCGATACTCCTCAACACCTAGCTCGTCGAATGATTAAGTGTTTCCTAAGATCCTCCCAAAATTGTCAATGCAACTAACAAATAATCTAACAATCGAGTAAAAACAAACGAACTTTTCATAACAGAAGTTACAAAAATGAACAACAATATCAATAAAATAAAACGCTACTTACAAAATACCCAATAGCAGACCAATTTGCCCTTCAAAATTCATTTGAATAGCACATGGTTAATGAACCCAAACCGCAAGAAAAAGAAAAAATGTGGGAGTTGAGAAAGAACGTGAAACTGGACAAGAATTTTGGGCAAAAGAAAAAAATAAAACCAAAATAAGATTATTTAATTAAAAATAAAATCCTACTAAATCTCAACCCCCATTATCCCACTAACTAACAAATCCTACTAAACCGACCCATTAACTCTCAACTACCTTAGAATTTCACTTTCACCAAACTTCTATCAGACAACCGAAGCAAAAATTATCATCAACGCTCATGCGGGGATTCAAACACGAGACCTACAAGCAAGCTAACACCTTACCACTCGAACCAGCAGGCTCATTATGATATGATTTCACTAGCAATAGAATATAAGCCAAACCGCCAAGGATAAGGCTAGGATAAAAAATAATAGAATTTTCCAAAAGTGGGACTTGAACCCAAGACCCTAAAGATACACCCATATCACTTAACCACTGAAGCAGATACATATTTATGATATCATTCGCAAAAAAGAATTAAATAAATAAGGGAGTTACATGTTTTACGATTGGAGAAAAAACATAATAAAAATCAACTCCATCTACTTGACTGTAACCCTTTACGACCAACCTTGCCTTATACACAGTGTTGCTCGAACCTGAACCCTCCCTCTTCTTGAACACCCATTTGCAACCAGCTATTTTCTTTCCGATGGGTGGTTTAACTAACTGCCAAGTCTTGTTCTTTTAGAGTGATTCCATCTTTTCTTCCATAGTAATGAGCCATTTTCTAGAATTGGAGGCCTAAATTGTCTCAGAATAACATGAAGGATCAGTTGAAAAAAATGCTCTTTGTAACACTTAGAGCGTATGTCACTAGGTTTCCTTCACAGTATTTCTATGGTGGTTAGACTTTTCGCCCTTTTATATTACGAGCCAACTTATAGTTTATTAACTGAGATGGTGAGGGTACCTATAAGTTGGATGAAGTCCCAAACTGGTCCAAAACAACATTCTGATCACAAACACCAAAATTTTGTCACGACATCGTGATGTCCCGTGTTTTCACATCGAGACGTCACCCATGTTCATTTTGATTTTGCAATTCGTACTTCCTCTCATCGTAGCTTGACCCATTGTTTCTTCCTTCAATTCCACCTTGCTTAAGACATTCTAGCTTGTTTTGTCTTTAAATGCAGGCAACCCTTTATTCCAATGAATCATATCAGATTTGTTGAACGTAATATCTCTGCTGAAAATTTTCTTGTTGGTTTTTGGCACCACTATTTGAAACCTTTCATACCAACAGAGAATCCCGGAAATATGCACTTCACGACCCTTGGTTCAAGCTTTCCTTGGCTAACTTTTGCATAAGCAGGACAACCTAAAATTCTAAGGTTAGAATAATTGGAAGGATTACCTGACCATATCTCCTCTAGAACTTTTCCGTTCAATGTTCAATGGGGAAATCGATTCACCAAATGGCTTGCCAAATTGATGGCTTCATCCCAAAACTCCTTACCTAAACCTATATTAGAAAGCATACATCAGCCCCTTTTAAGAAAAATTTTATTCATCCTTTCGGCAACTCCGTTCTGCTTTGGAGTACTAAAAACGGGGTGACATCTTTCTATCCCTTTTCATTTGCAGTATTCATTAAACTCGGATGAACAAAACTCAAGACCATTATCCATTCCCAATCACTTCATGGACTTTTTGGTCTATTTTTCTAGCAGCGTTTTCCACTACTTGAAAAGTCCAAAGACTTCATTCTTCTGTTTCAAAAAATAAACCCAAACTTTCCTAGAGTGATCATTAATAAAAGTTAGGAAATATTTATTACCTCCTTTTGAGATGTCAGGATTCTGACCCCATAAATCAAAATTAGTATAGTTGAGAGTTCCTTTTGTTCTGTGCTCTACTAAAACGAAACTTACTTGTGTTTGCTTCTCGTAAGTGCAATGTTCGTAGAAATCTAATTTTCCAACTCTAGTTTCTTTAAGAAGACATCTTTTACACAATGTTGTCATACCTTTCTCGCTCATATGAACAATTCACATGTGCTAAATTTTGGTTGAAATAGAATCTATAAAGAAAGAATCACATCACGTCATCGCGACATTAGGTTGGTTCTCATCGCAATGTAGCAATGACCTCATCTCTTCTTTGGTAATTATAGTCACACTAGTCACCATCGACCCTTTCAGAACATATAAGCTGCCCTTCTTCTATCCTTTCATCATAACTAGAGCTCCATGAGAAACCTTTAAGCTGTTTGACTCAATAATAATCCTGCAACCATTTGAGTCTAATATTCCCAAAGAGATGAGATTTTTCTTTAGAGCAGACACATACCTAGCATCTAATAGTGTTCATATAATTCCATTGTGCTTCTTTATTTGTACTATTCCAATCTCGGTTATCTTACATGGAGAGTTATTTCCCATCAACATAACTCCACCTTCAATTGAACTATTCGTGGAGAACCATCCCATATTGGGACACATGTGATAAGAGCACCCTGAATCAATGATCCATTTGGATGTAAGCTTGGAGCTTTCTCTCATAGACACCAAAAAGATATCATCACCTCATTCCCCGACTAGATTAGCATTAGGAACTTCGGCTTTCTACTTTCCTTTCTCATTATTTTTGGCATCCATCTTGTTTTTATTCTGAAGATTATAACATTCTGATTTAAAGTGGCCCATCTTCTTGCAATAGCCACATTGTTTGTCTGGTTCCTAGATTTTGATCTTACCCTAGACTTGCTTCAATCTAACTTTTCAGATTATTGCTTGCCCCTTGCAACTAGAACTAGGCTTGCCCGTCTAACTTTTTAGTTAGGCCTACTCGTTATCAAGTTTTTATTTTTTCAGCAAATTTTCATTTACATGCTCGATTGAGAGATTATCTCTCCCATAAATTAGGGTCTCCATGAAATTTTTTGTAAAAAGGGGGTAAAAAACACAACAACAACATAGCCTGATCCTCATTGCTGATATTTGCATCGAGATTCTTTAGGTCGTTGAGCAGGGCAACAAGCTCACTTATGTAACCCCAATGGACTCACCTTCGGCCACCCTACATGCGTAGAGACATTATTTTAACATTAAATTATTGGCCAAATTTTGTCATGTATAAAGCTTCCAATTTTCTATATAGCGTGGATGTTGTTTTCTCCATCAATACCTCTGTTAACACATTATTTGTAATAGAGCTTTCTCATCAAGCTTTTCACATTTTGACTAGTTCACCTCCGTAGGTTTCTTCCTTGTAACAATGATCTACCATAATTTAGTGTAGCAGATTAAGCTAGTTTTCACATTTAAGGAGTTTGAATTCAAGCATTTTCATTATAGTTTAATTCAATTTCTTTAGCTTTGTTTACATTTAATAAAATGTAAGTGTCCATAAGACCATTACAAGACATTTTGGGGAAATACTGGACGCTATGTCGCAACATGGGGGATCCAATGTCAAAACATAAAAGGTAGAATAGAGAAAGTGAGAAATTGCCTTCAATGTCGCAACACAAGTTGAGAGTGTCACAACATACCCTTGAAGATGGCTACAAAGGGACATGCTGGTTGTTACGTCGTAACACTCGTCCTAGTGTGTCATGACATTGACTTTGTGATGAAAATAAAACATGAAAGAGGGGCATTTTGGTTTGCTCAATTTAACTTTAAAGCTCAGAAACGTTAGGTACCCTAGGGCTAAGGATGACGGCTACCTAAAGGCTATAAATAGACCTCTCTGGCACATATTGGAGACCATTCCATTAGCTTAGACTTTCTCTTTAGGTTTAATTTTGTTTTATTAGGTTTTCAGAGTTTCATTTTTTTTGTTCTTTATTTTCTTTCAAAAGATTTGAGTTGTAAAGGAGATCGACTCTTTTGGATTCACATTCATTATCAATATTAATTAAGCTTTTCTTAAATTCTCTACTGTTCATTCATTTTGATTAATTGTTATATCTACTCCATGTTGTTTGTGAAAGCCATGAGGAACTAATCCTTCTATGGGAGACTAGTGAGTGGAAGCATGATCCTTTAACTATTTTGTAGGGTAATTCAATGGCTCAGCTGTTTGGGAAAGGGAGAACACAAAACAAACCCTAAGCCTGACAAACCGGGGAAGTCATCAAGTTGGGAATTAACCTAAAATTGGTATTGCCCATCCATGAACACCTTGACCCCAAACCCGTTTAGACTATGAGGTCGAAAGCTAAGTAGTTCTTACTGACTCATTATGTTAGTGGAAGATTAGAAGATCTTGCTAGGGTAGTGACTAGTGGATTTGATTCACTTTATCTATCTCTAACTCTTGCAATTTCAATTCTTTGTTTTTTCCATTTTTTATTATTTTAGAAATTCTAAACATATTTCTTATTTTAATTTCGTACTATAACTAACTTAAATTATTAATTATATCTTTAATTGTTAAGGTAAATATTGATTTAGTACTTCCCTCTCTTAGGTAAGATCCTCAGAGTACTCACCTACTTCGTTGTAAAATCTATATTATAACTCGACCTGTATACTTACGGATACCGCCTCTTAACTCTCTATTTTATTACAGTATTTTATCTCTGGACGTTAGTATGTTCTTAGGCTGTAACGGCACTAACCCGTATCTGTCACTAGAATAGGGTTACGAAAGTGCTACATCAAGTTAACAGAAATAAACAAGTAAAGTCATGATCATTTCAGTATAATTTCTCAAATACCATAAAGTAATTGAATTACAATGATAACTTACATTTACGAGGCTTAAATTAAGCTTTAGGGACCAAAGAACTAATCTTAAAACCCTGAGGGACTAATTTAAAACAAATCAGACAATTTTAGGAAAATAGAAAAAATTCAAAAACAGGGGACACACGGCCATGTAGAATGCCCCAAGCCGTGTAACTTTCAAAGTTGGGACATATAGCCGTGTCCCAGCTCGTGTAACTCACTGAGTTGTGACACACAACCGTGTTACAGGCTTTGAGCTAGGCTATGTAACACACTGATTTAATTCACACGGCCATTAGACAAGCTCAAATCATGCTAAATTAACCATCTCTAGTGCCTAACAAATGTACCCTCAATGGTACCACAAGTATAACGTATACAAAAATATAATTCATCAACCAAAAACCAACCAATTCACCCAACTTAAACTTCTAACCAATATGCCTATCATAGGCACCTCAATTCACAACAATTCAATATAACCTATTAGTCATACATATGCTAAAAAGTTTTTACCACAGACATCTTCCATCATTCATATATAAATTTTTACCAAATGAACACCAAGATCATGTAGTGATACTCATGTTATCAACTTGCACTTAGGCATACTCTATATATTTACATTCCAAAACAAAAGTAATGACATAACAAGCCTATTACATGCCATATAATCCAAAATAAATGTTAAAAAACTATCAAAATTGGATGGATAGTGTGACTTGAGTGCTAATCCGATCATCCAACCTTCAAAAGTATCTACAAGAAACAAAAATTAACACAAGTAAGCTTATTGAAGCTTAGTAAGTTCTACGGACAAAAATAATAAATCTTACCGAAGTAAATATAGCAATCAAATAAAAAATGATTCAACAAAACATATTTCCTGTCATTCACAATTGCAAACTGGTGAATTTCATATTTCAATCCAAAGCTTAAATAATAATCTCTAGGAAAACATACATATCCACAATGGAGTCAGTTCAAGATGTCAAGTACATGTCTTGTCATTCAAAGTCATTAAACAAGTTATAATACAATAATTTACGACCTGATGAACGACTTACAGATACGAGTACACAAATAGTCCAATCAAAACACGCCAAATGCTCATAGGAGCTAATCCAACCAATAACACGCCAAATACTCATGAGAGCTAATCCAACTGATAACACGCATCAGCACTAAGTGCCTAGGTCGTAGGCTATACATCTACGCCCGTAACATGCTAGAACATGACAGTATAACACGAGAATTCACAACAAATGCTGAACCTTGGTATACTCAGGAAAAATATATAAAGCATGCAACATCAATCTTCACTCCAACCTCGCATAACATGCCATTGTTCAATTGTACTCTATCTCGCGTTCATTCGGCCCAAGTACCAAAATTCAATAACAATTTCCAAACAACTTACATCATCAATAGAATAATTAATATCCATTATTTCATATCATATCATCATACAATTCATATATATATTAAATTACAAACCAAACGAACTTATAGGACTAATTTGCAGTAATGACCTAGAATAGCTCAATCAATAGACAACGTTGTGTGGCTTTGTTTTATGAAATTTGACTAGTAGCACTGGTAGGGATAGAGGCAACGCGGTAGCAAATTTGCTCCAAGATTTGTGCGATTATCGTTCCTGCATTTTGCTTTTGGGGTCTGCCATTATTCTTTTTTTAGAATAATTAGATGGTTCGAGTGTTGTTTTGTGCGTCCCTGCTTAGTGCGGTTTTCAAACTAGTTTAGACTATGAGGTCGAAAGAGAAGTAGTTCTTGCTGACTTATTATGTTACTGGAAGATCAGAAGATATTGCTAGGGTGGCGACTGACGAAGAACCCGAGACGATAGTTGATTGAGATTGCTGAAGCGAGCTAATCACTAATCATCAGATTTGATTCACTTTATCTATCTCTAACTCTTGCAATTTCTATTCTTTTTTTTTCCATTTCATTTTATTATTTTATGAATTCTAAACATATTTCTTATTTTACTTTCATACTATAACTAACTTAAAGTATTAATTAGATATTTAATTGCTTATGTTAAGATTGATTTAGTACTTGCCTCCCTTGGGTAAGATCCTCGGAGTACTCACCTACTTCGTTGTAAAATCTATATTATACTTGTGGATACGACCTCTTAACTATCTATTTTATTACAGTATTCTCATTCTGGACGTTAGTACATTCGAAGGCTGTAACAACCCTAATCCGTATCCGTCACTAGAATAGGGTTACGAGAATGCTATAGAAAGTTAACAGAAATAAACAAGTAAAGTAATAATCATTTTAGTATAATTTCTCAAATACCATAAAGCAATTGAATTATAGTGATAACTTACATTTACAAGGCTTAAATTAAGCTTTAGGGACCAAAGAATTAATCTTAAAACCCTCAGTAACTAATTTAAAATAAATAAAAAAATTTCAGGAAAATATGAACAATTTCAAAAACAACGAACACACGGTCGTATGGAATGCCCTAGGCTATGTAACTTTCGAAGTTAGGACACACGGCTGTGTCCCAGCTCGTATCACTCACTGAGTTGGGTCACATGGTCGTGTCGTAGGCCGTGTAACTCCCTAACTTGTGATACACAGCCGTGTTGCAGGCCATGTGCTAGGCTATGTAACATACTAACTTAATTCACACAGTCGTGTCTCAGACCGTGTGTGGCAGCCCGTGTCCCAAATCATGTGCACCTAAATGAACCTTAAACAACAAGTTTACCATTTTAAGATTTCTTAGACACTAAGTAATCTGTTTACTAGCCATTAGACCTATTCAAAATGCCATTAGACATGCTCAAATCATGCTAAATCAACCATCTTTAGTGCCTAACTAACGTACCCTCAATGGTACCACAACTATACACGTTTGCAATAATATAAATCATCAACCAAAAACTAGCCAATTCACCCAACTTACACTTCTAATCAATATTCCTATCATAGGAACCTCAATTCACAGCAATTCAGTATAACCTATTAGACATACATATGCTAAATTTTTTTACCAAAGACATCTTCCATCATTCATATATCACAATAAGTTATCAACTAAACATTTACCAAATGAACACCAAGATCATTGTAGTGATGCTCATGTTATCAACATGCACTTAAGCACACTCTATATATTTATATACCAAAACAAAAGTAATGACATAACAAGCCTATTACATGCCATATAATCCAAAATAAATGTTCAAAAACTATCGAAATCAGATGGATAGTGTGACTTGAGTGCTGATCCGATCGTCCAACCTTCAAAAGTATCTACAAGCAACAAAAATTAACATAAGTAAGCTTATTGAAGCTTAGTAAGTTCGACGGACAGAAATAATAAATCTTACCGAAATAAATATAACAATCAAATAAAAAATGATTCAACAACACATGTTTCCTGTCATTCACAATTGCAAACTGGTGAATTGCATATTTCAATTCAAAGCTTAAATAATAATATCTAGGAAAACATACTTGTCCACAACAGAGTCAATTCAAGATGTAAAGTACATGTCATGTCATTCAAAGTCATTAAAAAGTTATAATATAATAATTTATGACCTGATGAATGACTTACAGATACGAGTACATAAGTAGTCCAATAAAAACACGCCAAATGCTCATGGGAGCTAATCCAACCGATAACAAGCCTCGGCACAAAGTGCCTAGGTCAGAGGCTATACATCTGCCCCCATAACATGCTAAAACATGATAGTATAACTTGAGAATTCACAACAAATTTTGAACCTTGGTATACTTAGGAATAATATATAAAGCATGCCATATCAATCTTCACTCCAACCCTACAAAACATGCCATCGTTCAGTTGTACTCTATCTCGCGTTCATTCGGCCCAAGTACAAAAATTCAATAACATTTTTCAAACAACTTACATCATCAATAGAACAATTAACATCCACTATTTCACATCATATCATCATACAATTCATATAGATATTAAATTACAAACCGAACGAACTTATAGGACTAATTTACAGTAACGATCTAGAATAGCTCAATCAATAATCAACATTGCGTGGCTTTGTTTTATCAATGTCGACTGGTAGCACTAGTGGGGATAGAGGCAACACGGTAGTGAATTTGCTCCAAGATTTGTGCGATTATCGTTCTTGCTTTTTGCTTTTGAGGTCTGCCTTTATTTTTTTTAGAATAATTGGACGGTTTGGGTGTTGTTTTGTGTGTCCTTGCTTAGTGCGATTTTCAAGGCTATAATTGGTTATTTTCCCAAGGATTGTATGGTGGCTCTCAACGTGGAAGTAGAAGCAGCGTCCGCTTTGCGTTGGAGGTGTTTTGGAGACTGGTGGTCTTCTTGATCGGTGACTTTTGTCATCTTCTTCTATACTTGCTTTCTCTTTTTTTTTTTTTCCTTTTTTACTCTTTCTTGCATTGTTTCTGTACCTCTGCATGCGTTCATAGTTAGGTACATTGACTTTTCTATGAGTTTTCACATGTAAGAGTCTTTTCTCGGGTTTCTATAATATGTATTTATTATGTGAGTTTTATTGTTAGTGTTTTATTCCTATATCTACTTTTATTGTGTCTGTAGTATTTACACTTAGGGTTTTTAGCAGTTTTCCTATTATTTTTCTTTTTGTTTTTCTCTTTAAAATTGATAGATGAATTATCTATTTTTGGTTGTGTTTAGCTTTTCTTTATCTTTGAGTTTCTAGGTTTTCCTCTATGTGGGTCTGTCTAATGAATCACATCGTAGGTTTTCCTCTTTGCATTTCTGGGTTTTCTTCTCTCTCTTCGTAGTTTTTGTTGTTGGATTCTTTGATTATTTGTGGTAAAGGTCTTGGGTCTGCCTGGTTCTTTGGTGAAAGTGTTTTTCCTAGATCAATTAATTTAATAACCACTTATACTAACTTTTAATTCAATTAATTAAATTTATCAAATCAAAATTTAATATAAAAAAATTATTATTGAATCGTATAATTGAAATACTAACTATACGAACTTACTTGTCGAAGTTTTGGTCCCGAAACCACTGTTTCCAACACCACTAAAAATTTGAGTTGTTACAAAGGCAGTCAAGTTGTTGGCATTGTTGTTGAGGAGCCAATGTTACTAGATTAATTTAATCTTTTCACTTTAAGGAATAATTAGGAAATTTGTAGGTTATAGTGTAAACTTGAAATTATATAGGGTTTTCTATATATTTTTACCACCTTTTTACTTAATAAATATGTTTATCTTAAGTAATTATTATTAAAATAAGTGAATTTTACTTAATTAGTAATATTGGGTATCAACTTTAAAGTATGTGAAATTGTGCTTAATTACATGATTTTTATATTATTCCATGTTAATTTATTAATATGTGATTTTTCACTATGTAAGAGGACCATTGAAGATTTGATTAATGTGAATGAAACATGGACATGTACAAACTAATTCATGTGGATGACAAGACCATATAACTTGGGTCATGAGGTTGATAATTTGACCCAGTAAAAGATATGCTAAGAGATGGACATGTCTACTAAATTATTGGACTAAGAAACTGTCCAACAATGGGGAATTAAAGCCCAGTTTTGACACAAGTAGATGGTTGGCCAAAAGTAAGCATTGGGGTACTTAATTGAAGGTCCTTACAGTTGGAAAATAATAAGAAATCAGCCCAACTACTTTGTTGTTGAAACAGTCCACCATATGGCTATTAATAGCCTTGGTTTGAATTCAAAATGAGGAGACTAAGTCTCCCTTCTCCTTGAAATGTGGTCGGCCATGTGTGATAGGAAAAGAAGGAAGTTGAAATCTATTTTTAGCAAACTCTACCCCTTTCCTTCACCTATAAATACCATGAATCAATCCCTTAATCCCTTAATCCCTTATCCCTCACAACTCATTTCTCTTCTCTCATTAGCATTTTCTGTACACTCTATTTCCCTTTTCCTTCCCTTGCATAGTTGCCTATCTCCTTTCCATCCTTTAGCCACAAAAAAATTGTCAAAAGCATTCTTTGGCCGGTCACTTTAGGAAATCCTTAGCAAAAGAAGCATCAAGCAGAACGAAGGAGTGCATCAGTCAAAATAGATCCAAAAGGCTACTCAACAAAATCAGTCAGAATAGATCCAAAAAGCTACTGAACTGAATCAGCGAGAATAGATCTAAAAGGCTACTAAACTAAATAGAGTTTACTCTTTCCTCTTATTTTAATTAAGTTTGCTTTGAGTTTATTATTTTTGATGTCAACGATGATATTTTAAATCTTATTTGCTAAGATGGTTATTTTAATTAAATAAGATCTATTTTATTCATGTTTAACATGTTTAGGCCTCAGTCGATCATGTTTTCAATTAATATCATGATGCATTTTATTCATACGTGATTGGGTGCACTCAGATTGCAACGCCCCAAAAATATTAGGTCTTTATTTTTTTTAATGTTATGTTGCTTAAGCATGTGCCTACTCCAATGGTTGAGTGACCTGAGAGGTGCTGGAGAGGTCCTGAGTTCAAATATTTGCTTGTACAGAATTTTGGTTTTTGTTTGAGTTAAACCTGTCTCTAGCTAGTTGGTCTTTTAAATTAAGTTGGGTAAGTATGGCATAAGAAGAGCGTGTGGTCTAGTGGCAGGGGGAGTGTGGAGTGATCTTAGAGGTCTGGAGTTCGATCCATGTTGCACACAAGAATGATCTTTTTGCTGCTGTGACGTGGGAGAGTTCTAGGTTGACCAGAATTGGGGGAGTTTGAATGAGTTTGAATGAGTTTGAATAGGTGGTTGAGAGAGAAAATCTAGGAGATAATGGAGGGGTTTGGATATTGAGCAAGTTGGGGGTTGTGTGGAGAGATCTTAGGAGAGTTGTGGGGAGATGGGGAGTGAGGAGGTAGTTGGCTGAATGTGGGGTTTCTCAATATGCTAATTCAGTTTTTGGGTTGCTAGTGCAAAATTTGTGCTTCTCTTTTGGTATTAGTCGTGTGCCTTTGGTGCTTTTCTCTTGGTTTCTCATTCTTTTTGGGTTTTGGTATTTGGGGTTTTTTTGGTTCTAGTAAGTGTGATTCTACCTTTCTCTTTAATCGTTTGTGCTTGAACTCTCGCCCTTCTCACAACCTTTCTCAGTTTTTTCCTTTTGTTGACCAAACACCTGTTGCTTCATTACTTCTCAAATTCTTTGATTTAGCTTAGGGGGACTAAGGCTACCATTCTCTTCTTTTCTCTTCTTTTTGTGCAAATACTCTCTATTGGCCGAATACTCATGTGAGCTCTATTCCCTTTCTCTTTTGGTTATGGTTTGTTAAAACCGATTCTTTCTTTTTGCTCTTGCTCTCTGACTTGTCATGATCGGATGCTTTCTGTTTCTTCTTTGGCTAAACCTTATTATGGCCAAGATAGCGTTCTTCTTTTTCTCTCATATTTTTTTCTACTCTTTTCTGGGCGTAGCTGTTGCTTGCAGTGGGACTGTCGAAATCTCTTGTGCTGGTAAGTTCTCCCAAATCAAACCTCATGTGGTCGTTCTCTTGAAGGTTCGGCTTATGTTCATCGTAGGTCAAATAGTGCTATTTCTTCTTGTCAAGAGAAATGTCTTTTGTTTTAACACTCTCTTTGTACGATTGTGGATAGGAATTCAATCTCTCTAGCAAGCTGTGGAGCCGATTGTTCCTTTACAAGTGACTACTTCTTGATTGGTAAGTGTTAAAAGTCTAGATGGGTTGCATGGGACTGCAAATCCTTATTAATCGATTAACTATTTTTGTGAAGGGTCAGGTGTTTGGAAAGATACGTGGGTTGGAACAAGGAAGGTTTGCGATTGTTATTTGGTGAGTAATCATTGGTTAAATGTATATTCAAAAGTCGTACGGTGTTGGAGTAACAAGGTTGTTAGACTAATAGAAGGTTATGGTTGTTGTAGGTTCTCGATTCTGGTGGCAGTTCGGTTTCAACTCTAGAACAGGTGTGTAATCACACTATCTCAAACATTACACGACAAAAGCTAAAAAACTGTAATCATCAATGTCATGCGAATGAATGCACATTCGTGTGGACATCTGAGCACATAAACGCAAGCATGTGACTGTAAAGACCACCACGAGCGATCTCGTGGACATGGGTCGGTTGGGGCCACTTTGGGCCGAGATGAGCCATGTAGGCCCTACGAGCTTGAGGGCCCTACACAGGTGAACCGCACGAATGTGTGGAGATGGTTGAGCTGGCTGTGTAGCATGCATGGCCAAGGCCATTATTTGGGCTTATTGGGCCACACAAGAGTGTGGGCCTACATTGGTCGTAGTGGGCTTAGGCCCATTTGTCACTATTTGATTGTTAGGGTTGCATGGGTCACTCGAGATGACTGTGAACCTACTGTAGGGTCGATAAATATACCTAGTACCTAATCTATTTAAAAGACTGTTATACCCTTAGGAGGTAAATGACCGATATACCCCTATAAAATATATGATAGTTGAGCATGCCATGACTATTGTATGTACATCCATATTATATTGCATTGCATGGGGTGGGATATATGATATTAGAGGATGCATACTGAGGGGCTATAAGGACTATTACTGGCAGCACTACTGTAAATACTGATAGTGCAGTAAACGGTATGTTATACTAGAGTGTAGGGTTGGGTGGGTCGATTTAATCCCCACATGGAGTGTAGGGCTGGACGAAGTGGAGTGTAAAATATGGTTGGGTAGGATCTATTAATGCATGATTGAGATTGTTTCCGTATTGGACTAAGGCCCACACTGACATTGCGACTAATATGGGCTTAGGCCCAGACTATTTTTCAGTGCATATCTTATTGTTCGATACACAAGGATTACACATTGAGTTTGCGTAAATTCACTCTACTGCTTATCTACGCAGGTAATCCTTAGGTGGATCAGTGCTGCGAGGGATTTGGGAAGGGCCACACCACTATTATATTACGTACTGGACTATTAAATAATGGTAGCTTATTTGAGTTAAATTTTATGTAATTCGGCCGTTTTAAGTTTTATCTATAATTGGGGATTTATTTCAACTGGTTTATATCTATTAGCAGTAGTACTCGGGTTTTCAAAATAAAATGATTTTCCAACTATTATCTTATGCAAATTGTTTTAAAAAGCTTTCGCGACGATCAATGTTTTAAAATATAATAACGATTTGGTATGAAACATGTTTTGTTAAACGAACCGGTAACTTGGCTGTAAATAAAATAAACTGGTTTTCCTTAAAAACCTCAACGGAGCTTAACATGGATGGTTCTTTTCAATAGCACTACGTTTTACAAAGACACTCCATTGTGACATCGCCAGATTCGACCATAACATCTAGGCCGGGTTTGGGGTGTTATTGTAACACCCAAACCCGGCCTTGCAGTTACACCCGAATCTGGTTTTTCACATTGAACTGTTTTTCGAAAACCATGTTTCCATTAAAAACCCTTCTTATTTAAAACGTAGTAATTGAAAACTTCTTAATTTTATTTCCAAAACTCCTTTTTACTTTGCAGAAGCTAATTCTAAAAGTAACTGATTTACGAAAACATGATGTTTAAAAGTTAAGTTGTGAAAACGTAGTGTTTTGAAAACAATTGTTGTTTTGGAAAACCGTGTCCTACTTCTAACAGATATTAGACATGCTAAATAAACTTTCCAAACAAAAGGTTAAGGAAATAAAGAGGCCTTATTACAACCCAAATCAAAACCAAAGTGCTTAACTAAATAAACGAAATAGAAAAACATGTGCAGTTGTGTGGTCGTCGTCTCCGAGTCCCTCTGCGACACCGATCCACCTAACGCTAGGGATTTCCTGCACAGTTAATAAACGAAGTGAGTTTATGAAAACTCAGTGTGTAATCCCCTTACTAGAGTAACAGCCAGTATACAAAAACAAAAATAGAAACAGTCTAGGCTAGAGCCTGTTAACAGTAATAGTACGGTCCAGTTTAAAGCATACGTGGGCCAAAGCCTATTACAATGTCATTTGGGTCACAACCCATAACAGAATCAATTGGGCCTAGACCAAACCAATAACAAAACAAAATGTGTGAATGCATGGATGCATGCTATCCCATCCCAATAATCGAACCGTTACACATCAACTCTGTCCCGCGGTACACATCATGTGGGGATATAAATATCGACCCACCTATCCGATACACATCAATGGTAGCCCGTTTGCAGTACCACCTTCATTGCAGCAAAGCTACTAAACATATATTGGGCTTAAAAATCTTTCAATAGCGGTATTATAATTAGCACAAAGCCATCGATAATTGTATTATGTTTGGCACATAGCCATCAGCGGCGGTAATATAATCAGCACACAGCCTTGGGTAAATACGATCCACACAAAGTCATCCATAAGTTTGTTAGGCACATAGCCACAGGTAAATACGTTTGGCACAAAGCCATAGTCAAGATGGCACAGAGCCATTTTTAGGTTGGCACAAAGCCACAATCAGATTAAACGGCACTAAGCCGTCCATTGGTCCACAGTTGTCTCGTACGACCCGTGCGACCTTAACCGATCAATACTGGATCCACAGTAATCTCATGCGACCCGTGCGATCCTATCAGAACTTCCTTCGTATCAATGTCTCAACCCCATGCAATATGTCGTGTATGTCATGCTCAATATCACACGTGTATGCAAAATGGACATGCTCAGTAACAATCATTTAAACATATATTAAAAGCATATTAGTCGTACAACCACCGTCAAGTCAGTTAAATCACTGTCTTACAATCACAGTCAAATCAGTCAAATCCATAGTCCAAGTCAGTCATTTACCCACAAGGGCAAAACAGCCATTTTACCCTACAAGGGTATTTCAGTAATTTTACACTACAAGGGTAATCTGGTAATTTTACAAATCGAGGTTATTTCGGTAATTTTACAAATCAAGGGTATTTCGATAATTTTACAAACTGAGAGTATTTCGATAATTTTACAAATATGGGTTATTTTAATAATTTTACAAATCGAGGGTATTTCGATAATTTTACAAATCGGGGGTATTTCAATAATTTTACAAACTGGGGGTATTTCGATAATTTTACAAATCAGGGGTATTTTCATAATTTTACAACTGAGGGTATTTTAATAATTTTACAAACTGAGTGTATTTCGATAATTTTACAAATCAAGGGTATTTTTGTAATTTTACAAATCGAGGGTATTTTGGTAATTTTACAAATCAATGGTATTTCGGTAATTTTACAAACTGGGGGTATTTCGGTAATTTACAAATCAAGGGTATTTATGACCCAACAGAAAGTCCATCGTCGCCTCGAGCGACTTAAATAACCTAAACAAACATAACGGTGCAAATGGGCCTATGGCCCATTACTCAACCCAAGTGGGCCCACACGCTCGTGTGCCTCATTTAGCCCAAATTTAGTTACGGCTATATGGCCCAACTACTTCCCATCTAACAGTTAGATTTACACAAACGGGCCCACGGGCCCATTCGGCCCATCGAGGCTCAGAATAGCCCTAGCACACGAGAACGCTCGTGGCGGCCTCTACAGTTTATCGCCCATGGTTTGTGAGCTCGATTTACCACACGAGCAATCGCACGCTCGTGAAGCCTCAAATGCCAAAGTTTTGGCTTTTCGGCTTTTGCCGACTTCTAACAAATAAGGGCACAAATACACACCTGTTTATGAGAACGCGCCGAAGTCCACTATCAGCAACCTTTGCACATCCTGCATTGAGTCTTCCCCCCAACTCATCTGGTTTGCTCTATTTAAAGCCAGCTTCTCACCAATTCTCATGTTAGCTTCCCGATGTGGGATTGCTTTCAACCATTAGGAAAACTTTCTCATTCTTATGACCACTTCAACCACAGAGTTCCAGTCCAACTCCACTTCCTACACAACTCAAATAGCAAAATAAATACTCCACTGCGCATCCCAAGACTTGAACCTCAAAGCTCACAGTTTCACAACACGCCACCTTGCCACTCCACCATAGGCTCTTTCTGCGATAAAAACGTTCATGATTAACCTTAAGACATATGTGCCAGCGTCTAGATTCACTTAAGAGAAAAACCAAAATGAATTGTAAGGGCCAAGACTTGAACCCAGGGTCCTTGCAACCTTAATGACGCCACAACCACTAGACCACATGCTTCCTTGTGTCATTTATTTAACATAATAATTTAAAAGGCCATCATCCAAGCATCCAGGGTTTTATTCACTTAATACCAAAATTTTTGCTAAAGCCCAGGTTTGAACCCAAGATTTCTCCAACACTTTTCAGGGCCATTAACCACCAAATAGACATTTAATTGTGTCATTTCCTTGCACAATTAAATACTTATATACAACCTCCTTACGGACCCATACTCAAGGCCCAATACTTCTAAGCCCAAATTCGGGGTGTTACAATTCTACCCCCTTAAAAAAATTTCGTCCTTGAAATTTCCAACTATCTGAACAAGCGCTTAGCTCAACCTACACCACTATGCTCCCGCTGCGCACTCTAATTCCAAACTACACTAATACGCTTTTAACTTAATCTCAAAACCTCTCACACCCAGCCAAACATCTAACCACAGAAGCAAACAGATATTTACTACACATGCATACAATTTCTATATTCAAACATCACATCCAAACAAAACACACCTGACTTAAAAGGAACTGTGCAATCCCGAACCCGATGCTCCTTAGACCTGCATCTGAGACATGCTCCTGACTTCCTCCAGCATTCACCCGGATGGTACTTTTTACAACACTCGCAAGCCAAAAGTTCAGACGCGTCTAAACGCGTTTCACAGAATGGGGCTCCTGCTTTAGAGGACTGTGATCCCTCTTCCTGCTGAACTCCAAGCACCTAGCCTGAAGTGTTTCACCATACGCCTTAACTCTTGCCTCGAACATTTCTTCCAGCACTTCCGTTACCAACCGCATCAATGCCTCCGTACCAAGCTCTAGGTTATTGTTACTCGAAGTTGGTGGACTTACATTGGCTACAGTTTCCTGAACAATCTCATGTTCCGGGGAGATGGGTAACTCCTCGCGACCTTGCTTGCCTTCGAAATCAATCACAGTACTATTGCTAACTTAAATAAAATCTGACTTCTAGAACATACACTAAATAAATACAAAATCTAACTTTAAGTATAGTCTAACATAAAACTTACGGATTCGACGCCGGAGACTCGGTAACCACACTTTCAGAAAAATATTCACAAAAAAATTTCAAATACTTCAAATCATTTTGAACCTTTTTGAAACAATTCTTTCAAAAATCAAATTTTAAAACCCATTCCACAGCCGAGTTTTGCAACCTGGATCTGATACCACTAAATGTAACACCCCAAACCCGGCCCAGAAGTTAGACCAGAATATGGCATGTCACATTGAAGTGTTTTTCGAAAACCATGTTTTCATTAGAATCCCTTCTTATTTAAAACGTAGTACATTGAAAACTTCTTAATTTTATTTCCAAAACTCCTTTTTACTTTGAGGAAGCTAATTCTAAAAGTAATCGATTTACGGAAACGTGATGTTTAAAAGTTAAGTCGTGAAAACGTAGTGTTTTGAAAACAATTATTGTTTTGGAAAATCGTGTCCTACTTCTAACAGATATTAGACATGCTAAATAAACTTTCCAAATAAAAGGTTAAGGAAATAAAGAGGCCTTATTACAACCCAAATCAAAACCAAAGTGCTTAACTAAATAAACGAAATAGAAAAAAATGTGCAGTTGTGTGGTTGTCTCCGAGTCCCTCTACGACACCGATCCACCTAACGCTGGGGATTACCTACACGATTAATAAACGGAGTGAGTTTACGAAAACTTAGTGTGTAATCCCCTTACTAGAGTAACAATCGAAGATCTGAAACAAAAACAGCTTGATGGGCTAGAGCTTACTTGATAAAAGATGCAGTCGATTCGAGCATACGTGGGCCAAAGCCTATTACAATGTCATTTGGGTCACAACCCATAACAGAATCAATTGGGCCTAGCCCAAACCAATAACAAAACAAAATGTGTGAATGCATGGATGCATGCTATCCCATCCCAATAATCCAACCATTACACATCAACTCCGTCCCGCGGTACACATCATGTGGGGATATAAATATCGACCCACCCATCCGATACACATCAATGATAGCCTGGTTGTGGTACCACTTTCATTGCAGCAAAGCTGCTAATCATATATTGGGCTTAAAAATCCTTCAATAGTGGTATTATAATTGACACAAAGCCATCGGTAACTGTATCATGTTTGGCACATAGCCATCAATGACAGTAATATAATCAGCACACAGCCTTGGGTAAATACGATCCACAGAGTCATCCATAAGTTTGTTAGGCACATAGCCACAGGTAAATACGTTTGGCACAAAGCCATAGTCAAGATGGCACAGAGCCATTTTTAGGTTGGCACAAAGCTACAATCAGATTAAACAGCACTAAGACGTCCATCGGTCCACAGTCGTCTTGTGCGACCCGTGCGACCTTAACCGATCAATACTGGATCCACAGTCATCTCATGCAACCCGTGCGATCCTATCAGAACTTCCTCTGTATCAATGTCCCAACCCCATGCAATATGCCGTGTATGTCATGCTCAATCATCACACGTGTACGCAAAATGGCCATGCTCAGTAACAATCATTTAAACATATATTAAAAGCATATCAGTCGTACAACCAACGTCAAGTAAATTAAATCACAGTCATACAATCACAGTCAAATCAGTCAAATTCATAGTCCAAGTCAGTCATTTACCCACAAGGGCAAAATAGTCATTTTACCCTACAGGGGTATTTCAGTAATTTTACACTACAAGGGTAATCTGGTAATTTTACAAATCGAGGTTATTTCGGTAATTTTACAAATCAAGGGTATTTCAGTAGTTTTACAAACTGAGAGTACTTCGATAATTTTACAAATAGGGGGTATTTCAATAATTTTACAAATCGAGGGTATTTCGATAATTTTACAAATTGGGGGTATTTCAATAATTTTACAAACTGGGGGTATTTCGATAGTTTTACAAATCAGAGGTATTTTGATAATTTTACAAACTAAGGGTATTTCAATAATTTTACAGACTAAGGGTATTTCGATAATTTTACAAATCAAGGGTATTTCTGTAATTTTACAAATCGAGGGTATTTTGGTAATTTTACAAATCAAGGGTATTTCAGTAATTTTACAGACCATGGGTATTTCAGTAATTTACAAATAGAAGGTATTTACGACCCAACAGAAAGTCCATCGTCACCTCCAGTGACTTAAATAACCTAAACAAACATAACGGTGTAAATGGGCCTAAGGCCCATTACTCAACCCAAGTGGGCCCACATGCTTGTGTGGCCCATTTAGCCCAAATTTAGTTACGACTATGTGGCCCATCTACTTCCCACCTAATAGTTTATTTTATGGTAAGCATTTTCATGCTTAGTAAGTTCACGTAATAGATAGGAAACTTACCAGTCATAAATATTCAAATAAGCAAATATACCCATTTATTCCGTCAATAATTTTGACATGTTACCTAAATACATTCACTTATTAAACAAGTTAGTTATCAAATCCACATAGATGAGCTCACCATAAAATAAACTTTCATATTATTTCGTTTTTCTATTTTTCAGGATTTCTTTATGTTGAACTATTGTAATTTCGATGGATACTCAGGTTGTATACTCAAGGTATACATGTCAATCGTCCGTCAATTCACATCCGGAGTGCTCCTTAGGCACATACTCATAAAGCTCACTCTCGAGCCACAATCATATAACAGGATTATCAGTCCAGGCTAAATCTCGTCTTTAACACTTGCTCCCAAGAGCTTGTTCAGGATTACCAGCCCAGGCTAAATCCTTTCAATGACATTAGCTCTGATGAGGCTACTATGGATTGCCCGTCCAGGCTAAATCCATTTCATAATATTTTCTCAAGAGAATGTAGCTCAGGATTACCCATCCGGGCTAAATCCTTTCTATATTATTATTGTTCAGTTCAAGAAAGTTATATTTTTATAATTCATCGAAATTACAATAGTCTGCTGGGACAAATCATGTTTTTCATCTTGTGATTATTTCATAATGGGTATCATCGTGTATATTTATCTCATTCAAAAAATTCAATCAAAACATAATAACATACCAAATTGAATCACACGAACTTACCTTGAGAATGGTTCAAATTTGAAACTCAATTAATCTGAGACTTTTCGTTTCCCTCAAACTAATTTCGTAATTGGTTCTTTTTGGGTCTAGACAAGAAAATTCAACAATCAATTCATCATTTTACACATGCATTTCCTCTAATTTGCATCCTAGGCAAAATTATCATTTTGCCCCTAAAGTTTCATATTTTTACAAATTGGTCCCTGGGCTCGTAAAGTAAAATGTATTTGATTTCTTTGTTTCCCAAGCCTAACCGAACCATATACATACTCATATCAGCCCACATTTTTCATCAAATCATATTTTTACTACCCATTTTACAATTTTTTACAATTAGGTCCTTTTTAGGTGTTTTCATGAAAAATCACTTAGTAAAAATTGTTTGTTACACATCAAACTTTCATTTCCTACCATTAAACATCAAAACACATGCATGTCATACATGGGTAAATTTTTAAACTTGAACCCTACTTCAAAATAGTGGTAGAAATGGAAAGATCGGGTGAAAACGAATTCAAAAATGCAAAGAGCATTAAAAATGGGGCTAAGATGCACTTACTATCAAGCTTGAAAGTTGAAGAAACCCTAGCTATGGAGAGCTTGATATTTTCGGCCCTAGGTTAGGGAAGATGAGCAAATTTTGCTTCATTTTCCCTTTTTAATATTTTAATTACTAAATGACCAAAATGCCCTTAAAGCCCTTCTTTAAAATTTCATCTCTCCATGTCTATTTTTGTCCACTAACTTAACAAATGGTCTAATTATCATATAAGGATCTCTAATTTAAAATCTCATAACAATTGGACACCTTTAGCATGTAGAATTCAACTTTTGCTTTTTTTACGATTTAATCCTTTTGACTAAATTGAGTGCCCAAACGTCAAAATTTTCAAATGAAATTTACAAGAAATCATTTCATGAAATGGTAGACCATAAAAATATAATAAAAATAAATTTTATTACATCAAATTTGTGGTCTCAAAACCACTGTTCCGACTAGACCTTAAATCGGGATGTTACAACTCTACCCCCTTTAGGGATTTTCGTCCCCAAAAATCTTACCAAAAAAGAGGTTTGGGTACTGTTTCCTCATATCCTCCTTAGGTTCCAACATTGCTTCCTCTACTCCGTGCCTTTGCCATAAGACTTTTACCAGGGCTATTCTTTTATTTCTCAACTATTTTACTTCCCGATCTAATATCTTGATCGATTCTTCACCATAAGTCATATCCGGACTAATTTCAACCTCCAAGTGCGAAATCACATGAGAAGGGTCGGATCAATACCGCCGCAGCATAGACACATGAAACACATCATGAATCTTTTCCAACTCTGTTGGTAGAGCTAATCGATATGCTACTGGTCCAATTCTTTCAATCACCTCATATGGCCCAATAAAGTGCGGACTCAACTTGCCTTTTCGGCCAAATCTGAGAACTTTCTTCCATGGAGATACTTTCAAGAATACTTTATCCCCAATTTGAAACTCAATTTATTTTCTTTTCAAATTCGCGTATGACTTTTGTCTATCAGAAGCTACTTTCAAATAATCACGAATTATTTTCACCTTTTCTTTAGTTTCTCCAACTAAGTCAACCCCATGAATCTGCTTTTCGCTAAGCTCCGTCCAATACAAAGGAGTTCGGCACTTACGGCCATACAATGCATCAACGGTGCCATATTTATGCTTGATTGAAAACTATTGTTGTAGGCATATTCAACCAATGGTAGATATTTTTCCCAACTACCTTGGAACTCTAGAACACAACATTGGAGCATATCCTCAAGAATCTGAATCGCCCTTTCGGATTAACCGTTAGTTTGAGGATAGAAAGAGGTAATAAAATTTAACTTCGTACCTAAAGCTTCTTGCAACTTCTTCCAAAACCGCAAAGTGAATCTCGGATCTCTATCCAAAATGATCGATACAGGCACCTCGTGCAATCTCACAATCTCTGCAATGTACAACTAAGCTAACTTATCAAGTAGGCAGTCAGCATGTACCGATATAAAATGAGCCAACTTCGTTAATCTATCAACAACGACCTATACATCATCTTTCTTTTCCGGGGTCAAAGGCAAACCCATTACAAAGTCCATTGTGATTCTATCCCATTTCTACTCGGGAACCATCACCGGCTGAAGTAGGCCTGAAGGTACTTGGTGTTCGACTTTCACTTGCTGACAAATTAGGCATCTCGAAACAAATGCAAAAATATCTCTTTTCATACCCAGCCACCAGTATAATTTCTTCAAGTCATTATACATCTTTGTACTGGCTGGGTGTATAGGTAAACACCCGCTATGCGCCTCGTGCAAAATTTTGTGAATAAGCTCATCATCTCTTGGTACATAGACCCTATCTTGGAACATCAAACAGTTATCAAAACCAATACAAAAATCTGAGTCATTCCCCGATTCATACAGAGTTCTCTTAACTTGCAATTGACTGTCACATTTCTGAGCTTCGCAAATCTGTTAAAGAAGTATTGGTCTAGCTCTTAATTCGGCTAGAACCGAACCATCATCTGATAAAGTCAGCCTCTGTGTTCATTGCTCTCAAGGCAAACAAGGATTTCCTACTCAGGGCATCTGCGACTACGTTCGCCTTACCCGTGTGATAATCAATCATCAACTCATAGTCTTTTAGGAACTCCAGCCATCTTTGTTGTTGCAAATTTAGGTCTTTCTAAGTCATCAAATATTTCAGACTCTTGTGGTCAGTAAAAACACGGTATTTCTCACCGTACAAATGATGTCTCCAAATTTTTAAGGCAAAAACTATGGTAGCTAGCTCTAAATCATGTGTCGGGTAGTTTTTCTCATGCAGTTTCAATTGTCTGGAGGCATAAGCTATCACCTTCCCTCTTCCATCAACACACATTCGAGACCATTCAAAGATGCATCGCTAAAAACCATAAATTCCTTTCTCGGCTCGGGTTGCACTAAAATCGGGGCTTCGATTAACAATGTATTTAGTTTCTCAAAACTCTATTGGCACTTTTCAGACCATTCGAACTTGACATCTTTCTGCAACAACTTTTTCATCGGAGTAGCGATCATGGAAAATCCTTTAACAAAATGTCTATAATAACCGGCTAAGCCGAGAAAGCTTCTAACCATGGATACATTCCTCGATGGTTTCCATTCAACAATAGTTGAAATCTTACTTGGACCAACTCTAATACCGTCACTTGAAACAATGTGGCCCAAAAATCCAACTTCTCTAAGCCATAATTCACTTTTACTAAACTTAGCATACAGTTGTTTGTCTCTCAAAATTTGTAAAACTGTTCTCAAGTGCTCGGCATGCTCAGTTTCATCATGAGAATAAACCAGTATGTCATCAATAAAAACAACTACAAACTTATCCAAATATGGTCAGAAAATTCAGTTCATCAAGTCCATGAAAACAGTAGGAGCATTCGTCAGTCCCAAAGGCATAACGAGGAATTCATAATACCCATACCTTGTTCTGAAAGCAGTCTTTGGTACATCCGACTCCTTAACTCTCAATTGGTAATAGCCCGATCTCAAATCTATTTTTGAAAACATTGTTGCCCCTTTCAATTGATCAAACAAGTCATCAATTCTCGACAACGGGTACTTGTTCTTTATGGTTGCCTTATTGAGCTATCGGTAATCTATACAAAGTCTCATAAAATCGTCTTTCTTTATTACAAATAATACGGGTGCACCCCAGGGAGAATAACTCATTCTAGCAAATCCTTTATCTGTCTACTCTTGTAACTGAACTTTCAATTCTTTTAATTCCGTCAGAGCCATCTTATACGGAGCAATCAAAATAGGCGCAGTACCAGTAATTAACTCAATACCAATTTCAGTTTCCCAAATTGGAGGCAATTTGGGCAACTCTTCCGGAAACACATCCAGATACTCACATAGTACCAACACTGACTCAATTTTCAATTAAGACTCCTTAGTGTTCAACACATAACTAAGGTAAGCTTCACACCCTTTTCTTATACATTTTTAAGCCGACATAGAAGAAATCACAACAAGTAGTGTATCTGACTCATCTGATTCAACTTGAAGAATTTCACCATTTTTAAATTTCAATTCAATAATTTTCTGTCTACAATTAACTATAGCATCATGCAGTGGCAACCAATCCATACCCAATATAACATCAAACTCATCAATTGGCAGCAACATTAAGTTAGCCGAAAAATAGTGGCCACGAATTATCAAGGGACAATTCTTGCAAACTCTATCAACCATAACATATTTGCCTAAAGGGTTCAAAACTTTAATTACATATTTAGTAGACTCAACAGGTAAATCCCTACTAGATACTAATTTCATGCAAATATAAGAATAGATTGATCTAGGATCAATCAATGCAACTACACTAGTATCATAGAGAGAAAAAGTACCGATGATAACATCAAGCGCCGAGGCCTCTTCCCTTGTACGTATGGCATATGTCATTGCTAGAGCCCGAGCCTCAGATCTGGCTGTTGAATCTTTTGCAGTACCATGACTACCTCTAACATTCTTGGGGTGTCGTGGATGTTTACCCCTCATGGGGGAGGTTATTATAGGAGTCCGTTCAGTATCCTTCTTAGCTCTTTTCGGGCATTCCTTAAGGAAGTGATCAAGAGAACCACATCTGAAGCATGCCCCACTTTTTAGCCGGCATTCACTGTAATGTAATTTATTACATACATTACACCTTAGCTTAGGGTTTCTAACACTCCCTTCACTAGCTACTGAGGAAGTCGAAGTCCTCAATTTAGAGCGTTTGGATCTTCTTTCCTTTCCAGTATGTCTCATTGGTGAGGTAAAATGCTCTTGAAAAATTTTTGATTTCTTTGAAGCAGAGGTTTGTAGCTTACTCATGAATCTTTTACTCGAAACTTCAATTTTCCTTTCGGCTTGTTTCTTTTCTATACTTAAACCTTTAGCCTTCTTGGCCCGACTGGCTAGCACGGCAAACTCTCTTATTACGAGAATCTCAATCAATAATTTAATATCTTCATTCAGTCCTTCCTCAAAACGTTTGCACATCTCAACTTCAGTCTGAACCCATTCCCTGGCATACTGGCTGAACTAAACGAACTCTCGTTCATATTCTAACACGGTTCTGTCTCTCTGTTTAAGCTCTAAAAACTCTTTTCTTTTCTGATCTAAGAACCTTTGGCTGATGTACTTCTTTCAGAATTCCTCTTGAAAGAATTCCCATATGACATTTTCCCTCAGTACAACTGAAGATATAGTTTTCCACCAATAGTACGCTGTGTCTTTCAGTAAAGATGTCGCACATTTCAAACATTCTGCGAGCACGACAACTCCTCAAGAACCCGAATGGTATTCTCTAGCTAAAACTTGGCTTTTTTCTGAATCATCGTCGGTAGTAGCTCTGAACTCTTCTGCTCTATATTTTCTTATTTTATCAACCGGAGCCTTTATGATCCTTTCAACCTCAACACCCCATGGCATCTCATAATCAGGTTGAGTAGCAGGTGGGGGAGGTCGCAGAATAGCAGGGTTTGTTCTCATGTATTCACTAAACCATTCATCCATCATTTCGAAGAAGGCTACTTTCGCCTCTTCGCGACCCTCTAACACGAGTCTCCTACTACTACTAGTTGTGGCTCGTTGCACAGAAGCTTGAGCGGTGCCCTCAACTTCTTCAGACTCATCTCGAGCTTGGTTCGAAGACATTTACTATATAAAAATACGTTTAAAAATGGTCAGGAGTTATCATACTATCACAAATTATATAATGGCATGTATAACCAAACCCATACTTGCTCTGTTAGTCTGAGAATCGACTAAATCATAGCTCTGATACCACTAAATGTAACACCCCTTACACGTATCTGATGCGCGGATAGGGTTTGAGGCATTACTGGACTCAATCATAAACAAACATACAAAAATCGAGTCATAAAATTTCATTCAAGTTAAATTCATTCATTCATATGCATGCTGTCCCTTACATTGGCCTACAAGACCCAAAACATACATCAAGAGTGGTTTGGGACTAAACCGAGAACTTTAGAAAATTTTAGGCAAACTTAGATGAATTGTCATGAAACAGGGTCACACGCCCATGTGGGTAGGCCATGTGGTCACACACGCCCGTGCGGCTTGGGACACGCCCGTATCTTCAGCTCATGTAACTCTTTGTTTATGACGTCACCAACGCAATTAGGGTCACAAGCCCGTGTGCTTAGGCCATGTGGTAAATTAAATTCTAAAAATTAAGTGTAGACTTCACACGGCCCAAACACATGCCCATGTCCTACGGCCGTGTCTTTCACACATCTGAGACACACAGCCGTGTCTCTGCCCGTGTGTTTACTACTGAGCATTCTGTTTTGCATTTAATAGGGTGCAGGGGACACAGGCCGGATCACACGCCCATGGGGCAGACCGTGTGTCACACATGGCCTAGACACACGCCCTTGTGTCTACTCATGTGGACAAAATAAGGCTATTTACAAAACCTTTTTACCACCCTTTTTATGCACAAACCTACTCCACAAACATAACACTAATCCAAGCATATTTAATCAGCTAAATCAGCCACAAAAATGTCAACAACACATCATTCCTATGCCACCATTTATCACATACAAGCCTCACATACTTAGCTTTATAGATTATGGAATTTCCACATTTACGGATGACATCATCATATACATATATAATTAGACCAAGTTGGCCAACTTCAATAGCTATTTACAAAAAGTATCATCTACCATACTTGACACATAAGAATTTGGACATACATTAACATCATACTTGCACCAATTGGAAATCCTTAGCCATTCCAATGGCTAGGTAACAAAATATTACTTACAAGCCTTAATCTATGCCAAATAGCTTATACATGCCATATGTGGACAGTTTGATCTTGCTCTGACTGAACCTCCAACCTTCACGAGCCTTACGAGCACTATAAGACAAGAAAAAGTAAAACGAGGTAAGCATTTTCATGCTTAGTAAGTTCGCATAATAGATAGGAAACTTACCAATTATAAATATTCAAATAAGCAAATATACGCATTCATTCCGTCAATAATTTTGACATGTTACCTAAATACAGTCACTCATTAAACAAGTTAGTTATCAAATCCACATAGATGAGCTCACCATAAAATAAACTTTCATATTATTTTGCTTTTCTATTTTTTAGGATTACTTTATGTTGAACTATTATAATTTCAATGGATACTCGGGTAGTATTCTCGAGGTATACATGTCAATCGTCCGTCAATTCACATCCAGAGTGCTCCTTAGGCACATAATCATAGAGCTCGCTCTCAAGCGACAATCATATAACAAGATTACTAGTCCAAGCTAAATCCTATCTTTAACACTCACTCCCAAGAGCTTGTTCAGGACTACCAGTCCAGGCTAAATCCTTTCAATGACATTAGCTTTGATAAGCTTACTATAGATTACTCGTCCAGGCTAAATCCATTTCATAACATTTGCTGAAAAAAGTGTAGCTCAGGCTTACCCGTCTGGCTAAATTCTTTCCATATTATTTCTATTCGGTTCAAGAAATTTTTTTTATAATTCATCGAAATTATAATAGTCAACCAGGACAATGACGTTTTAATAATGTTTTTCATCTTGTGATTATTTCATAATGGGTATCATCATGTATATTTATCTCATTCACAAAATTCAATCAAAACATAATAACATACCAAATTAAATCACACGAACTTACCTTGAGAATGGTTCAGATTTGAAACTCAACTAATCCGAGTCAATCTAGTTTCATAATTGGTTGTTCTGGGTCTAGATAAGCAAATTCAACCATCAATTCATCATTTTACACATACATTTCCTTTAATTTGCATCCTAGGTAAAATTACCATTTTCCCCTAAAGTTTTACGTTTTTAAAAATTGGTCCCTAGGCTCGTAAAATAAAATGTATTCAATTTCTTTATTTCCCAAGCCTGACCGAACCATATACATACTCATATCAACCCACCTTTTTCATCAAATCAGATTTTTACTACCCTTTTACAACTTTTTTCAATTAGGTCCTTTTTAGGTGTTTTTATGAAAAATCACTTAGTAAAAATTATTTATTACACATCGAACTTTCATTTCCTACCATTAAGCATCAAAACACATGCATGTCATACATGGGTAAATTTTTAAACATGAACCCTACTTCAAAATAGTGGTAGAAATGGAAAGATCAGGTGAAAACGACTTCAAAAATATAAAGAGCATTAAAAACGGGGCTAGGATGCACTTACTGTCAAGCTTGAAAGTTGCAGAGACCCTAGGTATGGAGAGCTTGAGATTTTTAGCCCTAAATTGGAGAAGATGAGCAAATTTTGCTTTATTTTTCCCTTTTTAATCTTTTAATTACTAAATGACCAAAATGCCCTTAAAGCCCTTCTTTAAAATTTTATCTCTCCATGTCCATTTTTGTCCACTAACTTAAAAAATGCTCTAATTATCATATAAGTACCTCTAATTTAAAATCTCATAACAACTGGACACCTCTACATGTAGAACTCAACTTTTGCACTTTTTACGATTTAGTCCTTTTGACTAAATTGAGTGCTCAAACGTCAAAATTTTCAAATGAAATTTTCATGAAATCATTTCGTGAAGTCGTAGACCATAAAAATAAATTTTATTACATTGAATTTGTGGTCTCGAAACCACTATTCTGACTGGACCATAAATTGGGATGTTACACTTGATAATTAAATAAGTTAAATTTGCTATTATAGATCAAGAAAAATGAAGTTCAGACCTTGATCGGGGGAAAAACAAGGTTATTGACGATTAGGTCCATTTCCTACTATTTTGTACCGAGGTAAGTTTGTGTGTAAATAAAGGCAATGTTATACTTGTATTGTTGTATGTTTTACTATGCATGAATTGTATAAATGATAATGTGGATACGTTTGATAACGAAATGAAAAGTGAGAAAATCCTAGTTGAACCTTAGAATAGTTTAGGATATAAGTGACATGTCACTAGAAAACTATGAGTTATGTGATCTATGTGAATCCAGGTGTTGATCATGTACGTCCTACCAGTGGCTAGGTAGTCCAGCATGTGTTGCGAATACCTGGCAGCTTGTGTGAGCAGCCCGTGTAGTTATGTCTTGACTGACAGCTTGTATGAGCAGGCCCGTGATTAGCTCGTGAGTGAGCCCCATGTGTTATGAGATATGAGGTAGCATTGGCTACATATGTGGCACTTATGTGCAAGACCTTCCGTGTATCCGATAGTATTCCAAGTGTTCAGTGGGTAATCTGAAGAGTATGTCAAAGATGACAAAGTATGTGACTATGTGACAAGTTGGTACAGGTATGTATGTAAAACCTATGAGTATGAACTTTGGTATGAGATGAACCCTTGGTAAGAATGCTATTGAGTAAGTTATGCTTAGGTAGTTATATAATTAATGAGTGATTTATGTTGCTTATTATTTGCATGCAAACTTACTAAGCTTTAAAGATTAACCCCCTTTTCTTTTCATTCTTTATAATGTCGCCAAGTTAGCTCAGGGATTGAGGAATGTCGTAGCTCAATTCATAGTATCAAATGATTGTTTTGGGTATACTTGGTTTTAATATTTTGAGTATGACATGTATAAGGACTTGGTCATTTTATTACGTGTCATATTGGTTACTCAAATGCATTGTCATTGTAATGGTTAATGATTTATTTTGTATATGGCCATTGGAAGTTGGTTAATATTATTCTTATTGGTCATTGGTATGTTTATATGATGATGCTTATCATGAAGATGAAATTGGCATGAATGGAAAAGAAAGTATGTGATGTTTATGCATGATAGATGTTAGTATGTGCAAATGATGTATTGATATCTTGTTTGTGGCTGATTTAGTTGTATGTTTATGCTTGGAAAAGTATGGGTGGAAAAATGGCTTGGTAAATAGCCTTATTTTTGTCCACACGGGCAGAGACACAGCCGTGTGTCTCAGCCATTGACGAACACAGCCTAGGGACATGGGCATTTGTCCAAGGCATGTGAAGTCTGCTCATATTTTATGAAAAATTTCAAAGATTAAAATTCACCACACGGCCAAGCACAGGGCGTGTAACTTGGCTGTATGACTTTCTTAGGTGCATGATGTCATAAACAGAGAGTTACACAGGTTAGGGACACATGCATGTGTTACCACACGGCCAACCCGCACGGGCGTGTCCCAAGCCACACAGACGTGTGACCTTATTTTGATGAAAAATTTTCTAACACAGACATGTGACCTTATTTTGATGAAAAATTTTCTAAGTATTGTAGAATTTTCTAAAGTTCTCGGTTTAGTCCTGAACTACCTCCAATGCATGTTCTAGGCCTCATAGGCTTGTTTTAGGGATGATAGGAATGTATGTGAAAATTTTTAAATTCGAATCGAAATTTACGACTCGATTTTGTATGATTGCTTGTGCATAAGTCCAGTAATGCCTCCTACCCTATTCCAGCGTTGGATACAAGTAAGGGGTGTTACACTTTGTGGTATTAGAGCTACAATTTAGTTAGTTTTCGGACTAGCATAGCATGTGTATGAGTCTACCTATACATGCCATATATAAATAGTGATAGTGTGACGACTCCTGACAATTTTAAACTGTGTTTTCATATAGTAATAGATCCCAATCGAGCTGTGGCAGATGATGTAGAAAGTAATATGTCAGCTGTTGCCCAAGGGACAGTGCCAATTGAGAGTAGACCCGTAACTGTGAGTTAAGGAGGAGAGGCTCGAGAAGCCTTCTTCCAGATGATGAATGAGTGGTTCTCAGGGTTCGTTCGAACAAACCCAGCCGCTTAACAACAACATGCTCCACCCCCTCCTAATCCTCAACCTGTCCCCATAGTGCCTCAAGGTATGAACTTTATGAGATTGAATAGAACCTTGGTTGATAAGATCAGAAAGCAAAGGGCTAAAGAATTTAGAGCAAATGCCAATGATGATCCCAAAAAAGTAGAATTTTTGGCTCGAGAATTTTATTAGAGTGTCCGATGAATTATCTTGTACACCTGATGAATGCTTGAAATGTGCCATATCTTTACTAATGGACACGACATATCACTAGTATAAAACACTAGTATCTGTGGTTCCAGAAGAAAGGGTTACATGGGAATTCTTTCAGGAGGAGTTCTGAAAAAAGTATATCAGTGAGCGATTCATTGATCAAAAGCGTAAAGAATTTCTTAAGCTGAAATAGGGCCGCATGTCAGTTGTTGAGTATGAAAGAGAGTTTGTTCGACTCAGCAAGTATGCTAGAAAGTGTGTCTCCTCCGAAGCTATCATGTGTAAAAGGTTTGAAGACGGGCTTAATGAAGACATTAGATTGTTATAAAGCAGAGGAACTGACCAAAGAAAAGAGAAAAGCTGAGTCTGAGGCTAGAGATGCAAGAAAGAGGCCAATGGGTAAGTCATTCCAATCTCAGTCTAAGAAACCTAGAGAGATGCATTCTCATTCTCATGCTTCAGTTAGGTTCTCAAATAGAAACCGTAGAAATCAGTATTCGGGTTATAAAGCTTAGACTACTTCTATTGCGACTGTTGATAATTGACCGAATAGATCTGGATACCCCTATTATGGAAGATGAAACCTCGACAAGTGCCGAATGAATGACCGAGCTTGTTTCAAGTGTGGTTCCCAAGATCATTTCATTAAAGATTGTCTGGAGATGATTGAAAAAGAAAAGTTTCAGAGTACAAGGCAAAGTAATATTGCTTCTAGAGGGAGACCCCTGAGAAATACCAGGAATGAAGCTAGCAGCAAAAATGTGACGAAGGATTTAGCAGGGAGATCTAACGCTAGAGCACCGGCAAGAGCTTATGTCATTCGTGCTCGTAAGGATGCATCTTCTCCCGATGTTATCACTGGTACTTTTTCTCTTTATGATACTACTGTTATTACTTTGATTGACCCGAGATCTACCCATTCATATGTATGCATGAATTTGGTAATTAGTAAGAATATGCCTATTGAGTCTATGGAATTTATGATTAAGGTGTCAAACCCTTTAGGCAAGCATGTATTAGTTGATAAAGTATGCGAGAAATTTCCTTTGATGATTAGAGGCCACTATTTTCCGGCTGACTTGATGTTGCTACCGTTTGATGAATTTGATGTCATATTAGGTATGGATTGGTTGACTATACGTGATGCTATAGTAAATTGTAGACGGAAAGTCATTGAATTGAGATGTGAAACTAGTGAAATTCTTCGGGTTGAATCAGATAAGTTAGATAGATTGCCAATTGTGATTTCTTTGATGTCTGCTCAGAAATGTTTAAGAAAAGGTTGTGAAGCCTATCTTGCCTATGTGTTGAATACAAAAGAATCTGGATTGAAAATTGAATCAATGCCAGTAGTGTGTGAATATTCAGATGTTCTCCCGGAAGAATTGCCAGGTTTGCCTCTGATTAGAGAAGTTGAGTTTAGTATTGATTTGGTCCCTAGGACTACACCGATATTGATAGCTCCGTATAGGATGGCCCCGACTGAATTGGAGGAGTTGAAAACTCAGTTATAAAAAGTGATAGATAAGGGTTTTGCGAGATCGATTTATTCTCCCTAGGGTGTACCGGTATTATTTGTAAAGAAAAAAATGGATCTATGAGACTTTGCATCGATTATCGACAACTTAATAAAGTGACTATGAAAAATAGGTATTCCTTATCGAGAATTGATGACTTGTTTGATCAGCTAAAAGGGGCAACAGTGTTTTCAAAGATAGATTTGAAATTCAGATACTACCAGTTGCGAGTTAAAGAGTCAGATGTGCCAAAGACTGCTTTTAGAATAAGGTATGGGCACTATGAATTTCTTGTTATGCCTTTCAAGTTAACAAATGCTCTTGTAGTTCTTATGGACCTAATGAATCAAATTTTCCAACCATATGTAGATAAGTTTGTGGTTGTTTTTATTGACAACATACTGATCTATTCTCGAGATGAGACAGAGCATGCAGAGCACTTGAGAACTGTTTTGCAGACCTTGAGAGAAAAACAATTGTATGCTAAGTTTAGTAAAAGTGAATTTTGGCTTCGAGAAGTTAGATTTTTGGGACACATTGTTTCAGGTGATGGTACCCGAGTTGATTCGAGCAAGATTTCTACTATTGTTGAGTGGAAACCACCAAAGAATGTATCTGAGGTTAGAAGCTTTTTGGGATTAGTCGGTTATTACAAACGGTTTGTTAAAGGATTTTCTATGATCTCTACCCCTATTACGAGATTGCTGCGAAAGAATGTTAAGTTCGAGTGGTCTGAAAAATGTCAGCAAAGTTTTGAGAAATTGAAGGCATTATTGACTAAGGCAACAGTTTTAGTACAACCTGAATCGAGAAAGGAGTTTATAATTTATAGTGATGCATCATTGAATGGATTAGGATGTGTGTTGATGCAAGAGGGCAAAGTGATAGCTTATGCCTCGAGACAGCTGAAATCGCACGAAAAGAACTACCCGACACATGATTTTGAGTTGGCTGCCATTGTGTTTACCTTGAAGATTTGGAGACATCATTTATACAGTGAGAAATGTCACGTCTTTACCGATCAAAAAAGTTTAAAGTATCTTATGACTCAAAAAGATCTAAATATGAAACAGCGGAGATGGCTTGAATTATTAAAAGACTATGAGCTTGTGATTGATTACCATCTAAGAAAGACAAATGTAGTAGCCGATGCTCTGAGTAGAAAATGTTTGTTTACTTTGACGGCTATGAATACACAGTTGACTTTATCTGATAATGATTCAATTCTAGCAGAGTTGAGAGCTAGACCAATGTTTCTTTAACAAATTTACGAGGCTCAAAAGTGTGAAAGTGAGTTGCAAGCCAAGAGAATTCAATGTGAATTGGGTGATAACTCATAGTTTCAGATTGACTCTAATGATTGTTTGAGATTCTGAGGTTGGATATGTGTTCCTAAAGGTACAAAGTTGATTTAGAAGATTCTTAATAAGGCACATAGTGGTTGTTTGTGTATTCATTCGGGCAGTACAAAAATGTATTGTGATTTGAAGAAAATGTATTGGTGGTCAGGTATAAAATGAGATATCTCAGAGTTAGTTTTGAAATGTTTGATTTATCAACAAGCAAAGGCCAAACACCAAGTACCTTCGGGTTTACTTCAACCTGTGATGGTTCCCGAGTGGAAATGGGATAGAATTACGATAGAATTACCATGGATTTTGTGATAGGTTTGCCTTTGACTCCTAAAAAGAAGGATGCCATTAGGGTTGTCGTGGACAGATTAACAAAATCGGCTCATTTTATACAGGTACGTACTGATTACTCACTTGATAAGCTTGTTGATTTGTACATTTCTGAAATTGTTAGACTTCATGGAGTACCTATTTCTATTATATCGGATAGAGATCTGAGGTTCACTTCGTAGTTTTGGAAGAAGTTGCAAGAAGCTTTGGACACGAAATTAAATTTTAGTATAGGTTTCCATCCATAAACTGACGGTCAATCCAATAGGGTAATTCAGATTTTAGAAAATATGCTCTGATGTTGTGTTCTAGAATTCCAAGGTAGTTGGGAAAAATATCTACCGTTGGTTGAATTTCCCTACAACAATAGTTTTCAGTCAAGTATAAAGATGGCGCCTTATGAAGTATTGTATGGCCAAAAATGTCAAGCTCCATTGTACTAGACAGAGCTCAAAGAGAATCAAATTCACAGGGTTGACATGGTTAGAGAAACCAAAGAAATAGTAAGGGTGATTCGTGATTGTTTGAAAGCTACTTCTGATAGACAAAAGTCTTCCGCGAATTTGAAAAGAAGAGAGATTGAATTTCAGATCGGTGATAAGGTACTTTTGAAAGTATCTCTATGGAAGAAAATTCTAAGATTTGGCCGTAAAGGCAAGTTAAGTCCACGATTTATTAGGCCATATGAAATTACCGAAAGAATAGGACCGGTAGTGTAATAGCCTGATTTTAGGGCTAGTCGGGACAGTGGTTTCGGGACCACAAATCTAATGCAGTAAAATTTATTTTTATTACATTTTTATGGTCTGTAGTTTCACGGAATGATTTTGTGAAAATTTCGTTCAAAAATTTTGACATTTGGGCACTCAATTTAGTCAAAAGGACTAAATTGTAAAAAGTGCAAAAGTTGAGTTCTACATGCTAGAGGTGATCAATTGCTATGTGATTTTAAATTAGAGGTCCTTAGGTGATAATTAGACCAATTGTTATGTTAGTGGACAAAAATGGACATGGAGAGATAAAATTTTAAAGAAAGGTGAAAAGGGCATTTTGGTCATTTGGTAAATAAAAGAATAAAAATGGGAAAATCAAGCCAAAAATTTTCCATCTTTCTTCAACCTTGGCCGAAATTTTCAAGCCCTCCATACCTAGGGTTTTGTCATCTTTCAAGCTTGATAGTAAGTGCATCCTAGCCCCGTTTTTAATGTTCTTTACGTTTTTAAAGTCGTATTCACCCAATCCTTCCATTTCTACCATTGTTTTGAAGTAGAGTTCATGTTTAAAAATATATCCATGAGTGACATGCATGTGTTTTGATTTTTAATAGTAGAAAATGAAAGTTTGATGTGTAATAAACAACTTTTACTAAGTGATAATCCATGAAAACACCAAAAAAAGGACTTATTTGTAAAAAGTTGTAAAATAGGTGGTAAAAGTCTGATTTGATGAAAAATGTGGGCCGATATGAGCATGTATATGGTTCGTCTAGGCTTGGGTAACAAAGAAATTGAATACATTTCAATTTACGAGCCTAGGGACAAAAGTGTAAATATGTTAAAGTTAGGGTAAAAAGTGTACTTTTTCCATAGTATGATTATTGGACTAAATCGAATAATGTGAATAATAAATAAGCTAAATTTGCTACTATAGATCAAGAAAAACAAAGTTCAAACCTTGATCAAGGGAAAAATAAGGTTATTGATGATTAGATCCATTTCTCCTATTTTTGTACCGAGGTAAGATCGTATGTAAATAATGCATTACTATTTATGCTTTAATTGTGTTATTATTGTATGAATTTTGATTTACTCTTTGAATGAATTCGGCAAAGTTTCGACAAGTGAGAAATATCTCGGTTGAACCTTAGGAATAGATAAGATACAAATGTCATGACATTAAGGTTAATTGAGATTATGTGTAAGGCTATATTTGGGATATGGCATCGATATGAGATTTCGTGTAAGGGCATAGCTGGGCTATTGGCATTGATATGAGATCCCATGTAAGACCATATCTGGGATATGGCATTGGTATGGTACTATGTATGTGAGATTTCTCGAGTATCCTTTAGTATCCCAAGTGGTTCAACGAGAAACCTAACGACAAAGTTTAAGTTGTGAATAACTATGGTATGTGATGAAAGATTACGGTAAGTTGCAAGTTGGTACAGGTATGTACATAAAACTCATGCCTAATGAGCTCGGTATGTGATGAACCCTTAGTAAAATTTGATTGAGTAAGCTACGATGTTAAAGTTTTAATATCATCTATGCCAAATTCGATTAAGAGATTTACAATGACACTTATGTTAATTTACTTCATGTTAAGTATATCTTAAAGTGTGTTTATGATGCAAATTATTTGCATAGGAACTTACTAAGCTTTAAAGCTTACTCCCCTTTCTTTTTCCCTTGTCTTATAGTGTCGCCAAGCTAGCTCGGAATTGGGGATCCTCGGAGGCTCCATCACACTATCAACTGATTTTTTTGGGTACCAAAGAATTTGACATTTTGAGTTATGGCATGTATAGGGACTTGGTTATTTTGTTATGTGTCATAATTGAATTGGCCTATATTGGTTGATAATTCATTTTGTAAATGGCCATATGATATTGGCTAATATTGGTTTTAAGTATATATATTCATATGATGATGTTTCCATGGATGTGGAAGTATGCATGATTGAAGTTGATAAGCATATGATATTGTATGTGTGAAATGTTAACATGTAAATGATGTGTGGGTATCTTGATTTGGCTGAATTGGCTAAATGTATATGCTTGGATTGGTGTTGCTTATTGTTGTGTAGGTTGGTACAAGTAAGGGTGGCAAAATGGCTTGGTAAATAGCCTTATTTTTGTCCACACGGGTAGACACACGGGCGTGTGTGACACACGGCTTGCCCCATGGGCATGTGTTTTGGCCATGTGTCCCCTACACCTTAATTGTTGTCAACCAAAATGCTTAGTAGTGAGCACACAGGCAGAGACATGGGCGTGTGTCTTAGCCTTGTGGACGTCACGGCCTAAGGCATGGGCGTGTGCCCAAGGCGTGTGAAGTCTGCACCTATTTTAAGAAAAATTATAAAAGTTAAACGGCCTAAACACACGGGCGTGTAACTTGGCCGTGTGACTTCAACTTATTGATGACGTCATAAACAGAGAGTTACACGAGTTAAGGACACAGGTGTGTCCCAAGCGATACGGGCGTGTGACCCCTGTGTTAGTGAAAAATTTTCTAAGTGTTGGGAAAGTTCCCAAAGTTCTCGGTTTACTCCCAAACTCCTCCCAATGTATGTTTTGAGCCTCGTAGGCTCGTTTAAGGGACAATATAAATTTATTTGAAAAGTTTTAAATTTGAGTGGAAATTTTATGTCCTGGTTCTAAACCTTGTTTGAGTTTAAGTCTGGTAATGCCTCGTACCCTATTTCGGCATCGAATATAGATAAGAGGTGTTACATTTAGTGGTATCAAAGCTACGATTTAATCGATTCTCGGACTAACGTAGCGTGTGTAAGAGTCTAGCTATAAATGGCATAAATAAACTGTGATAGTGTGATGACTCTTGACAATTGTAAATTGTGTTTTCTTACAGTAATGGATCCCAATCGAGCCGAGGCTGATGAAGTCAAAAGTAATACTCCGGCTCCTACTCAAGGGGTAGTACTGTCTGATAGTAGACCCCCTACTGTTAGTTAGGGAGAAAGAGGCAAAGAATCTTTTCTCCATATGATGAATGAGTGGTATACGGAATTTGTTCAAACAAATCCGAATGCACAACCTCCTCTACCCCCACCCATTTCTCTACCGGTTCCTATAGCCCCTCAAGGTATGGATTTCATGAGAATGAACAAGCCCCCGGTAGATAAGATCCGAAATCATGGGGCAGAAGATTTTAGAGCTAATGTGGATGATGATCCCGAAAGAGCCAAGTTTTGGCTTGAAAATTTCATTAGAGTTTTGATGAGCTGTCATGCATATCGGATGAATGTTTAAATTGTGCTATCTCGCTTTTGAAAGATTCTCATATCATTGGTGGAATACGCTTGTATTAGTAGTTCCAAGAAAAAGAGTCACATGGGACTTCTTTCAAGAAGAGTTTCTTAAGAAGTATATTAATCAAAGATTCATCGATCAGAAACGTAAGGAGTTTCTTGAGCTGAAACAGGGTCGTATGACCGTAACAGAGTATGAGCGAGAGTTTGTCAAATTGAGTAAATATGCTCAGGAGTGTATTTCCACTGAGGCCATCATATACAAGAGATTTGAAGATGGATTGAATGAAGACATTCGTGTGTTAGTTGGGATTTTAGAGCTGAAAGAGTTTGTGTTATTGGTTGAATGGGCTTGTAATGCCGAAGAATTAAATAAAGAGAAGAGGAAAGCTGATCTTGAAGCTAGAGATTCAAATAAAAGATAGATGAGTGAGTCGTTTCCATCTCAGTCCAAGAAGTCTAAAGAAATGTATTCCCGTTCAAATGTTTCAGCGGGGTATTCACGCAGAGATCGTGAGAAACAACATTCAGGTTTTAAATCTCAAGCCACCTTAATGGCGAGTGTGGGCAATGTAAGGTTCAATAGACTCAAATATCTGGAGTGCGGCAAACGTCATCCTGGTGAGGGTAGGGTGAATGACCGGGCATGTTTCAAGTGCGGCTCGCAAGAGCATCTTATTCGTGATTGTCCTAAAATGGTTGAGAAGGAAAAATTTCAGAGTGTGAGGTCGAGTAATGTTGCTACAAGGGGTAGGCCACCAAGAAATACCAGGAATGGCGCTAGTAGTAAGGGTATGACGAAAGACACCGCTGTGAGATCTGAAGCTCGAGCACCTGCCAAAGCTTATACCATCCGTGCTCGCGAAGAAGCGACATCTCCCGATGTTATCACTGGTACTTTTTCTCTCTAAAACACTAATGTAGTTGCATTGATCGATCCTGGATCGGCTCATTCTTATGTATGTGTGAAATTGGTAGCTAGTAAAAGTTTGCCTGTTGAGTTTACCGAGTTTGTGATTAAAGTGTCAAATCCTTTAGGTAAACATGTATTAGTTGATAGAGTTTGCAAGAATTGTTCGTTGATGATTCGAGGTCACTACTTTCCGGCTGATTTAAAGTTGTTTCCATTCGATGAATTCGATGTTATTTTGGGTATGGTTTGGTTGACATTGCATGATGTCGTAGTGAATTGTAAAAGAAAGATTATTGAACTGAAATGTGAAAATGGTGAAATTATTCGGATTGATTCAGATGAGTCGGGTGAGTTACCTGTTGTGATTTCTTCGATGTCTACCCAAAGATATGTAAAGAAAGGTTATGAAGCTTATCTAGCTTATGTGCTAAATAAAAAAGAGTTTGAATTGAAAATTGAATCAGTTCCGATAGTTTGTGAATCTCTGGACGTGTTCTTGGAAGAGTTGCCCAGGTTACCTCCAGTTAGAGTTGTTGAATTTGGCATTGAGTTAGTCCCTGGTACTTCACCGATATCGATTGCTCTGTATAGGATGGCTCTGATTGAATTAAAAGAATTAAAAGCTCAGTTGCAAGAATTGATAGATAAGGGTTTTGCAAGACTGAGTTATTCCCCCTAGGGTGTTATAGGTAGCATATCGGTTAGCTTTTCCATCTGAGTTGGAGAGGATCCACAACGTGTTTCATGTGTCTATGTTGCGCCGTTATAGATCAGACCCTTCACATGTAATTTCATCGACAGAAGTTGAGATTCGTCAAGATATGACTTACGGTGAGGAATCGATCAAGATATTAGCCCAGTAAGTAAAACAGTTGAGAAATAAAAGTATAGCTCTTATGAAAGTGTTGTGGCAAAGGCATGGAGTTGAAGAGGCTACTTGAAAGCTTGAGGAGACAATGAGAAAATAGTACCCAAACCTATTTTCTGGTAAGATTTTCGAGGATGAAAATCCCTAAAGGGAGAGAGTTGTAATAGCCCGATTTTGGGGCTAGTCGGAACAGTGGTTTTGGGACCATGAATTTGACGTAGAAAAAAATCTATTTTTATTATATTTTTATGGTTTACAGTCTTATAGAACTATTCTGTGAAAATTTCATTTGAAAATTTTGACGTTTGGGCACTCAATTTAGTTAAAAGGACTAAATTGTAAAAATTGAAAAGGTTGAGTTCTACTTGTTAAAGGTGTCGAATTACTATGAGATTTTAAATTAGAGGTTCTTAGTTGGTAATTAGACCATTAGTAAAAATGCATTAAAAGGACTTATTTGTAAAAGTTGTGAAAATGGGTAGTAGAAATGTGATTTGATGAAAAATATGGGCTGTTATGAGCATGATTTAGGTTCAGCTAGGCTAGGGTAACAAAGAAAATTGATACATTTCATTTTACGAGCCTAAGGACTAAAATGTAAATATGTCAAAGTTTAGGGGCAAAAATGTAATTTTACCATAAGTTGATTTTTGGACAGTATCGAGTAATGTGATAATTAAATAAGTTAAATTTGCTATTATAGATCAAGAAAAACGAAGTTTGGACCATGATATGGGGAAAAACAAGGTTATTGACGATTAGGTCTATTTCCTACTATTTTATACTGAGGTAAGTTTGTGTGTGAATAAAGGCAACGTTATACTTGTATTGTTATATGTTTTATTATGCATGAATTGTATAAATGACAATGTGGATACTTTCAACGGCGAAATGACAGGTGAGAAAATTTCGGTTGAACCTTAGGAATTGTTTAGGATACAAGAGACATGTCACTAGGAAACCATGAGTTATGTGATCTATGTGAATCTGGTTACTGGTCATGTACGTCCTACCGGTGGCTGGGTAGTCCGACATGTGTTACGGATACTTGATAGCTTGTGTGAGCAGCCCGTGTAGTTACGTCTTAACTGACAACTTGTGTAAGTAGGCTTGTGTAAGTAGGCTCGTGATTAGCTCGTATGTGAGCCCCATGTGTTATGAGATATGAGGTAGCATTGGCTACATATGTGGCACTTATGTACAAGACCTTCCGTGTATCCGATAGTATTCCAAGTGTTCAACGGGTAATCCGAAGAGTATGTCAAAGATGACAAAGTATATTACTATGTTACGAGTTGGTACAGGTATGTATGTAAAACCCATGAGTATGAACTCTGGTATGATATGAACCCTTGGTAAGAATGCTAATGAGAGTTATGCCTGATATACATGATGATATTTATGTTAACTTATGTTGATTAGTTATATAATTAATGAGTGATATATGTTGCTTATTATTTGCATGCAAACTTACTAACCTTTAAAGGTTACTCCCCTTTTCTTTCCATTCCTTATAGTGTCGCCAAGTTAGCTCGGGGATTGAGAAATGTCAGGGCTCGATTCACACTATCAAACGATTGTTTTGGGTATACTTGGTTTCAATATTTTGAGTATGGCATGTATAGGGACTTGGTCATTTTCTTACGTGTCATATTAGTGAGTCAAATGCGTTGGCATTGTAATGGTTAATGATTCATTTTGTTTATGGCCATTGGAAGTTGACTAATATTATTCTTATTGGCCATTGTTATGTTTATGTGATGATGCTTATCATGAAGATGAAATTGGCATGAATGGAAAAGAAAGTATGTGATGTTTATGCATGATAAATGTTAGTATGTGCAAATGATGTATTGGTATCTTGTTTGTGGCTGATTTGTTTGTATGTATATGCTTGGATTGGTGTTGCTTGTTGTTGTGCAGGTTGGTGCAAGTAAGGGTGGCAAAATGGCTTGGTAAATAGCCTTATTTTTGTCCACATAGGCAGAGACACGGCCGTGTGTCTCAGCCATGTGATGGACACGTCCTAGGGACATGGGTGTGTGTCCAAGGCGTGTGAAGTCTACACCTATTTTATAAAAAATTTTGAAGATTAAAATTTGCCACACGACCTAGCACACGGGCGTGTGACTTGGCCATATGACTTCCCTTGGTGCATGACATCATAAATAGAGAGTTACACGGGTTAGGGACACGGGCGTGTGTTACCACACGACCTACGCACACGGGCGTGTCCCAAGCCACATGGGCGTGTGACCTTGTTTTGATGAAAAATTTTCTAAGTGTTGTAGAATTTTTAAAGTTCTCGGTTTAGTCCCGAACTACCTCTAATGCATGTTTTAGGCCTCGTAGGCTCGTTTTAGGGACAATAGGAATGCATGTGAAAATTTTTAAATTTAGATGAAAATTTACGTCTCGGTTTTGTATGATTGCTTGTGTATTAGTCTGGCAATGCCTCGTACCCTATTTCGGCATTGGATACAAGTAAAGGATGTTACAAATAGATCTCTCTGGAACACATTGGAGACCATTCCATTAGCTCAGACTTTCTCTTTAGGTTTAATTTCATTTTCTTAGGTTTTCAAAGTTTTGTTTCTTTTGTTCTTTATTTTATTTTAAGAGATCTAAATTGTAAAGGAGATCGACTCTCGTGGATTCGCATTCATTATCAATATTAATCAGGCTTTTCCTAAACTCTCTACTATTCATTCATTATGATTAATTGTTATATCTACTCTATATTGTTTATGAAAGCCATGAGGAATTAATCCTTCTATAAGGGATTGGCGAGTGGAAGCATGATCTTTTAACTATTTTATAGGGTAATTAAACGGATCAGCTGTTTGGGAAAGAGAGAACGTGAACAAACCCTATGCTTGACAACTCGGGGAAGCCATCAAGTTGGGAATTAATCCAAAATTGGTATTGCCCATCTGTGAACACCTTAACCCTAAATTAGTTGAAACTGTGAGGCCAGAAGATAAATAGTTCTTGTTGACCCGTTATAGTAGTGGAAGATCGAAAGATCCTACTAGGGTAACGACTAATTGATTGACGAAGAACCCGAGACAACAGTTGATTGAGATTGCTGAAGCGAGCTAATCACCCATCATCAGATTTGATTCACTTTATATATCTCTATCTCTTTGCAACTTCAATTCTTTGTTTTTTTTTATTTCATTTTATTATTTTACGAATACTAAACATATTTCGTATTTTACTTTCATACTATAACTGACTTAAAATATTAATTAGATCTTTAATTGTTTAGATTAAGATTGATTTAGTACTTGCCTCTATTGGGTACGATCCTCAAAGTACTTACCTACTTCATTGTAAAATCTATATTATAACACGTATACTTGCGGATACCGCCTCATAGCTGTAACACCCAAAACCTATTTTCGTCACCAGAATAAGGTTACGAAATACTACCTTACCGTACGCAACCTTTCAGAATAAATAGTTGCCAATCATTTAATTAAATTAACAAAATTCATATATAATTCAAAATGGAATAATCAAACATTTACGGACCTTAAATCAAACCTTCGATATCTTTAATAACCACCAAATTCTCCTCTAATTCATCTACTTCACTTCCATTACTTGTAACCAATCCATACACAACATTTATACGATTCATCGATTCATAATATAATTATAGTAATGTAGAATGATTTAATGTGCATTAATAAACCGAACGAACTTTTCGGGCTAAATTGCAGCAACAACTAAAGTACGTGGGTTAATCAACTACCTTCTCCTTTCTCTAGTTTCCAACACGTTCTTAATCTAAAATAATAATTTCATTTAATTAACTAAAAAAATAAACCATCTATGCAATTAGGTCTTTTTGACATTTTACAAAATTACCTTAAACTTTCAATTTTTATTCAATTTAGTCCTTAGGCCCTAATCATGCAAATAGACCAATTTCACTTGAATCCCAATATAGCTGAATATTGACAACCTCCATCCTAGCCTATAATTGTGATTATTTCACTTTCAATCTTTTTAATTTTAACACTTTAATAATTTAGTCCTTAAACCTTAAAACCATAAAAAACTACTTTTCAAAATAGTCCTATTTAGCAACTAAAATCAGTAATCTACCATAAAGTTTCAAGAATAACTCAATGTCATCACTGACACAATTTAAAACATTTAACAACTTTACGAATTAGTCATCGGGTCAGTTGAATTGAGCTAATACGAGTTCAAAAACATAAAAATTACTAAAACGGGTAAAATTTCACATACCTATGGAAGAGAATAAGATGGTTGAATGTTCTATCCTTTCTTCTAGGGTTTTAAATTGAAGATGAAGGAAGAAGATGAATTAGAAATGTTTATTATTTCTTTAAATTTTGATTTTATCCTTAACTTCTCATACTTACAAAATTACCCTTAATTACTCAATCAAATTCCTTTATTTTTCACCTTGAAACCGTCCACTATGTCCCTTATGGCCTAATTACTTATTAGTCCTCTTTACTAAGTCATTATTAACTGTTTAGCTATTATAACTAATAGAACTTCACTTTCGCATCCCATGCGATTTAGTTTTTTTTATTTAATTAACTATCTAAACGGTAAAATTTCTAATCTAAAATTCAATATGATACTTGTAACCACATAATTATTTAGAATATATAATATTTACGAACAGACACGTTGGATTTGTGGTCCCGAAATCATTGTTTTCGACACCACTAAAAAATGGGTTGTTACAATAACTCTCTATTTTATTGCAATATTCACACTCTTGACGCTAGTACATCCGGAGGTGGTCAAACAACCTTTTTCAAACCGTTTTGGACCAATATTGACGTCATGCGAACTTTCCACAGACTAAAGTTTGTGATTTTATCGAACTTTTCAATGTCATACCTTGTCGCTACCATCTCTAAATATGTTGAATGTGGAAATTGAATCAAGCTCTGATACTAGTTTATTGGGGATAAACCCATGTAAGTAACAAACAAGAATAATTATGAAAAAAATGAAAAGATCGAACACACAAAGGCCTACCTATATGCTGAAATTCGTAGCTTTTATGACTAGAATATTCCTAGGTTAATCAGAGTTTAAGCGGGAAACCAAAACAGATTTTAACTGAGAGAAGAAAATAGTGAGACTTGAGGAACACGTAGCCATGTCGTGACGTGACATTGATGTCATTGTGACGAGGAGGTGTCGAGTCGTGTGGACAAAGGCTACCTTCTCGTTGTGATGTCGACTGTTTGTTGTGACGTCGAGCTTTATCTCGTCGAGACATCACTTACTGTTTTGTTTGAAATGCGAGACATACTCCACACATATAGTACTATCATATTAATTAAATATATTCAGTTAATTAATAGAAAATATAATAGAAATATTAAGCTAATAAAATTATTGAGATCTAAACTAATAATATTACCAAATTTATCATACAAAATAATTTTGGATTTAATCCCTATACTTTAAGAATACATTTTTAATAATTTGGTCCCTCTATTTTTATAATGTCATTAGTTAGTCAATGTGTAAATTATTCTAACTAAAATTTTTTCATTGATTTTTTCAACACCTTTTTAATACAAAAAAGACATGTCAACATGTTGAGTTGGAATGGATGCTTTTTAACATTTTAATTGAAATAATTAATCGTGTTAACTATTTGAACTAATTAATAACATTAAAAAAACAAAAGTATCAATATTATGCCAAATTAAGGTAATAGGAGTTAATCCCAATTTTGATCAAAACTGATGACAAAAATCATAATTTGACCTTTAATATTAGAGTTAAAGTAAAATTTGACCAAATTTAAACAGCCAAACATTATTGTACTTTCAAATATTTAGGCGGGTATTAAATAAATTTGATAAAATTCAGGGTCCAATCGTAGCGTCGGCACTGCTGTTTAAATTTTGTAGAAAATATTCCAAAAATGAAATTCTGAAGTTGTGTTGGGTATTTGAGAAATTGGATTTGAATTTTAAAAATAATATAAATTGAGTAATAAATTATTTAGAAATATGATATTCATGATATTTTGTAAATTAATGGATTTGTTAGAAGCCTCTTTAGTAATTGAATTTGACAAATTCATGTTTTTATAATTTTTTAATATATATTAAATTAAATCTCAACTATTTTATCTATTTCATTCTTTCCATATATATAATAATTGAAAGCCAAAGCCAAATTTTTAAATAAAAGTTCATGAACAAAGCATTAATGAATTTGGATTTATGGTTTTTTAAAAGAGGGATAAACATTAAATTTATTCATGAACTTTGGTTTAATGTATAATTTAATTATGAATTTTAATTTGGTGTAATTATACATATGAAATTTGAATTGTGTTTCATATGCATGCATGAAATTTTAATTTTGATTCAATTATATACATTTTAAAGAAATGAATACATAAATTTATTTTCATATTGAATCAATATAGTTATTTGTATATGCAATATATCAACGTAAAATAAGGGTTTGGCTCCACTCCATTATTTTTTTATCCATTGAATGGTGATGATCATTATATTGGATATTAATTGATGAAAAACTAATAGTGTGGATCTTAACTTGTAAAATGATGCTAATTCAATAATGTTATTAGTGATTTGTAAAAATTGAATCAAATCAAAATTTCATATATAAAATCACACAAAATCAAAATTCATATATGACATTATATATTAAATTAAGATTTATTTATAATTTTAAAATTTATCCCTTCAAAATATTATAATAAATGTGAAAAAATTGTAGATTAATTTTTTAATTTAAATTTCATATTCTATTAGCTTTCAAATATATAATTATATGAAACCTTAATTAATTTAAATATTGCGTAAAATTTATTCTCACAAGTGTCTAATGAATATTAGAGTAAAATTCACCTATAGTTTATCTTAAAGAGTGACATTTATGATTCACAACCTTCCAAAATATTTTACCATTCATCCGGCATAATGATTTTCGCCCCCTTCAATTATATATATAAAAAAAAGGGCCATTTAATTTTTGGTGTCTTTTAGATTTTAGATTTTTATTTTTTATAATGTGGATGGAAAATTTAATATTTATTAATTTTATTAACATATATACATATATTGACATGTAAATGAAATATGAACATTTAATTAATTTTTTAAAATTTAAAAATATTAAAAAAAATTTATTTTTTTATAATTTTAATGATTTTTATTTTTTTAAAATAGTTTTTATATATTTTTTTAATTTCTTACATGTAAAAAATTAATTAAAATTTGATGTCACTTCTACATATATGTAACATTATCAAAGTTAAAAAAAGTTATTTTTTCTAATTATTTTAAGGTGATTTGATGAAAAGACACCCATTTAAAATAAAAAATAAATAATTAAATAAACAATTAAAATAATTTTTTTTTATAAAATTGAATCACCATTATGAAAATTTTAACTTTCATATTCATGTAACCATAATTTGTCAATCCACGTGTTTTAACTAAACACGAGTGCGGTGATAAATTAAATTGTATATTTTAAAATAAAAGTAAAATATAATACATTTAGTATGATTGATAATTAAGAAATAATATATACTATTTAAAAGTGTTAAAAACATAAAATATAAAAATGATAAATCAATGGTTTATAGGTATAACAAGCCATTTGGAAAAAAAAAAACAATCAAGCTGGTCCATTGCTTTCATCTTTAATTCAGTTCACCATTAAAATTAACTAAAAAATCTATCAGATGGCAATATGTGGTAACTTCAGATTTAATCATTCATTTTTTTAATAAAAAAGATAAAATATGAAAAATTATAAAAAAATTATTGTAGAAAAAATTATAATTTTTATTAAAAAATGAATGATTAAATCTGAAGATACCATGTGTTACCATCTAATAGGTCCATTAATTGATTTTAATGGTCAATGGGGTAAAAAATAAAAACATTAACAAAGGGGCTAATTGATTTTTTGGGATAAGAATGAAGGCTTTAATTGAGTGTAAATTGAGTTGAGGGGTTTACTTGATTTTTTGGATTTCTTTTGGGTGAATATAACAAACTCTAATTGCTTACATCAAACTACTAGAATAAAAAAGCCATTTGCTTTATCTGAACATAAGTCTTGTAAAATCTCTTTAGGAACCTCCTCAAAAATCTGGATACCTTCCTTGTTATCAAAAGTCAATTTCGCGATCCTATCAGCAACTCGATTATCCTTCCTGGGGACATACCTAAAAAACCACAATATTTCATATTTTAATATATCTTTGATTCTTCTAACCAAGGTTAAATTTGCAACCTCCGATTGTCAATATTCAATGGTTTTAACCACCTCCATGCTATATGTATGAATCAAAACTCTCTCATATCTTTGATCGTTTAAAATAGTCAACCCATCCAAAAGGCCCCAAAGCTCATCTTCAGACACTGAACACTCCCTTAGGTAATGGTTATATCCCAAAATTCAATCCTCAGCCTGATTTCGCAACACACCCCCAACAGATGCAAATCCCTTTGCATGCTTGACTGCTCTATTAGTGTGTAAATGAAACCAATTACCTGATAAGTGGTGATTGAGGGACAACTCTTGTTTTCTGAATGGGTCTTTGTTGTGGATATTGTTATATTATCTTGCCCAACTATAGGAAACTTTTATAGTCTCAAAAGTACTCCAAGGTAGCCCTTGAAAACCAAATAAATTCATGTTTTTCCAAATACACCACATGATCAAACCAAAAATGCAAGACTAACTAACTCCCACGAAAGGCTATTCCAAATGTGAACACAGGTTGAACTTTAACCGCTCAAAAATATCACCAAAGAAAAACCTATTTTGTTGTTTTTCAGGTACTGTAAGCAGCCAAACTTCCTTTGCTGCTAGACAATCCCTCAGAACGTGAATAGTATCTTCCAGCTCATGGGCACAAAAAGAACATGAACAATCTTGGCCAATTCTTCTCCTAACTTATTCCACATTTGTAAAAAGCCTTTGTTTGATGACAAACCAAATAAATAAATGAACTCTTTGAGGGCCTTGAAATTTCCAAGCAAGTTTCCACAATTCGTCTTTAGGATGCCAAGAATTTTCCCGTAAATACTAATATGCACTTTTGATAGAGAAAAACCCAGATGTTGTGCAACATCAAACAAGCCTGTCAAATCCAACTAATGGACGTAAAGGAGTAATGCTCACAATTCACTTCACTAGATCCTTCGATAGCCAAATTCGAAATAAATCCACATTCCACACACCTTCTCCTTTAACCACTTCATTGAGCTTACAATATGCCTCCAGGTTTAAATTAGAGGGGATATATTGGATCAAACGGCTTATATTCGGAATCTAAGGGTCCCCCCAACACCAAATTGAGTTACACCAATTGAAAAAACTAAATTCTTATGTAGTAAAGGCTATACCTTGGATAGAACTTTCCAAATAAAAAAGCACCTGCTTTGCAAAATACTTACTGGCATCGTTTCCTTCATCCTGTACTTTGAGTGCAACACTTTTACCCATAAGGCATTCTCATTAGTCACTGTATTAAATCCTAATTTCATCAAAAAATAAGTGTTATGATCTCTCAAATGATGAAAACCAAGACCTCCAAATTACCACGGTTGACAAACGAAATCCCAATTCACTGAGGCTAACTTCCTTTTTCCTAATGAGGCCACCCAAATAAATTGTCATCCAAGCATTCAATCTTCTCACATATCCCTTTAGGGATTAGCATGGATTGCTTAAAATAATTCGGTATAAACAAAAGTACAAATTGCACTATAGTAACTCTAACTACAAAGGAAAGTTACTTAGCATCCGAATTATGTAACTTGTTGTGAACCTTATCCACCATAAATCTGAAAGTACTATTTGTTACTTTTTCGTGAAATAAAGGCACTTCCAAGTACATACCTAAATTTTGCACCTTTTGCAAAACCAAACATCTTGCTAATCGAACTCCCTAATCCATCATCAACTCCTCTTGAGAAGAATATATTAAATTTCCTAGCATTGATGCAATGGCCCGAAAATCCAAAAAAAAAAATTCAAGAGTTTCATTGAGAAGTTGAGCATACTACATATCTGCTTTACTGAAGATAACTAAATCATCAACAAAAAATAAATGAGAGAGATTAGGATATGACCGAGTAAATAGATAGTTTACCACTTGCCACTAGAAATAGCCAAATAAATGCCTTGCCCTAGCCATTCTATGCATAAGACAAATAGATACAGTGATAGAGGACACCCTTGATGAATTTCTCTAACAGGGAATTTTTCTGTAGGAATCCCATCCACAAAACCTGTATCGTGGAATTCGATATAGTTGACATAGTCACCTTATTAAGAAAATTAGGTATTTTTGTAGCCTGAAGAAAAGCACCAATAAAGTCCCAACATATCCGATCATAGGTTTTTTTCAAGATCTATTTTGACTGCCATCCATTACTTTTTTAGTATGCTTACCCTTCATTGAATGGATAACCTCCTGTGCTATAAGAATATTATCATTAATATTCGTTCATACAATAAATCTCGCCCATTCTAATGCAATGATTTTAGAGAACACTAACTTGAATCGGTTAGTTATGATATTCATGTTCAGTTTATATAAAATTGAAAATAGGATTATAGGCCGAAACTAAGATAAATTTTTAGGATTACATACCTTGGGGATGAGAATGATAAGAGTGTTATTCAATTCTAGAGCAATAATTCCCCCATCAAAAACCAACTTAACCTACTTAGAAATATTATTACCAATAACATGCCACTGATTCAAAAAGAAGAAAGCATGAAAGCCATGTAACATCCCTTATCCTATAAGGAAGACATGGCATATATTATTCAGCCAAACATACTGCCCAATGGACTGTGGTGTTATTGAAGGATTCAAAGTTTCTTTTGTTTTACTTATATATTTAAGAAAATAGTTATGAAGGTTCCCCTTTTATTTACAAACCATTATTCTTTTCTCTAAATCGGTAACCCATCTTTAAAGGAGAAAACAGTAAGGGTTATAAAAATCAGCCTACTAATCATTCTAGACCATCAATGAGAATGACATATAAAATAGGTCATAAGCTGCAAATCAAGAAAGCTTGGCTTACATTCTGTAGTAAGGGTAATTTTCTTTTTAAAAAATAGAGCAATATAGACGAAAAAGTGAATTACAAAATTTGATTACGAAACGGATTTTTGCATCACCTACCAACGTATCCATGCATGATATAGAAATTAACATGTGAGTTCACTTGTGGACAAAGCTCTAGCCCCTTCTACTGATCTTCTTCTACTACTCAAATACCGAAGAAAGAAAAGTAACGAAGTAAGTTCATTTGAACCTAGTGAGTTCCAAATAGACGTAGAATGATTATCATGTTATTGAAAATATACCCAAAGATAAAGACAATTTTGAGACTCTGTCTTACAGACACATTACACCAAGTTGCTAGTATAATTCACTAGCAACAACACTTCACCAATATAATACATACAACACCCCTGGCGGATACGTACCTCAAACTCATACATACTTCTCTCAATCATGTATGTTTACCTATAACCCACCCTTATGCTAGCCTCGGACCCATATTTCAAAAATCAGAATTGCACATCAGCCATAATCATATTTATAGTCATATTTCTTGTTAAATTGAACATGTGTTCTCTTAAAAGGTTAGACCGTGATCTACCAGTCCAGTATAAAGTTGTCCTACCGAAGGCATCACAAATAAAGTTTCTTTCCATATTTTCACATGTCACAAAAAGTTTAGTATTGGGCTTGTACACAAGGTGGGTATTTTTACCTTGACCATGGCCAAGCTCACACACACAACACTGAATTATTACACATACGTCAATACACACCACAACGACCCATCTCCAGCAGAGATAACTTACCTTACACAAGTACACATCATAGAGTTTCATAAGTCAAAGGAAGCAAGAAGGAACTCACCAAAATCTTTAGGATAGATTCTACTATACTAGTTATTTATTTCAATTGCTAAAACCTTCCCTAGCTTCTTGAGCTAAATAGTAAACAATCATAATTATCAGATCATTTATCTATTAAAATTGGATCATCCATGCCCTAATGCAAATACATAAATTCCCTTGACATCAACCTTAGAGTTTTCCAAAAATTACCAATCAGCTGGTACTTATCAATGGCATTTTGAAAAGCTTCTGAAAACCTTCCTCATCTCCTCTAGTGAAGATAACTTAAAAAAATTCCTAGAGACGTAAAGAAGAACACAAAGATAAAACAAAGGTGAAACATGTCGTTTATAGACATCCTTTATAGCACAAATAGTGGAAAATATTTATAGACATCCTTTATAGCACAGATAGTGGAAAATAAGCTTAGTGGGAAGGTCAGACATCCCACTATCCCTCTTGAAATTTGAGACTAAACTTGCCTAACAAAATTTGAAGTCTAGTCTTTTACCAACAAAACTACTGCCGTTAATCAAAGTGGTAAAACATTGCTTGTACACTTAAGCAACCAACTAAACATGTCATTCGACTACCTAAACATATCAATTTTTCATCTACAGTACTTTAGTTCAATTCCAACTATGTCTCAACTAGACTCTAATGATACTCACTAAGCTATTATTTCCACGTAAAAGAATTCTATCACTCTGCAAACTAACAAGTTCGCCTAGAATAACTGGGTTTGTAGATCGTCTCATAAAAGAGTCCGCCAAACCCTAGAGTTCTCCAAATGGAAAATTCCAGCAAGGCTTCCCCTAAAAGGTCATAGTGTTAAATTCACACAATACGCCATCCATGTAACACCCCTCACCCGTATTCAATGCCGGAATAGGATTACGGAGCATTACCAGACTTATAACACATAAATATACTATTTTCATACATTGATCATTCAAATTCAAACAATTTGACCTTTATAATAGCCTACGAGGCCTTAAACATGCTTTAGAAATGGTTCGGGACTAAACCGAGTCATATGAAAATTTTAAAAACTTAAAAAAATTTTCAAACATACAGGGACCACACGCCCGTGTGAACAGGCCATGTGCCTCACACGGCTAGTAGACACGCCCGTCTCTTAGACCCTGTGGAAACAGGGCATACATACTGACTTGCATCATACGCCCGAAGACACGCCCGTGTGTTAGGCCGTGTGAAAACTGTAGGGTATATTGACTTGTAACATCCTAAATTAGGGTCTAGTCAGAACAGTGGTTTTGAGACCACAAATCTGAAATAGAAATAATTATTTGATGATTATTTGATGGTGCATGATATGATTGCATGTTTTTGAGAAATTTTCATGAAGAAATTCTATGCCTAAAGTGTCCAATTTGACTTTAGGGACTAAATTGAATAGGTTGTAAAACTTGTGTTCTAGAAGCTTCAAGCATGAAATTGCATTGGATCATTAATTAGGGGTCCTTAAATAGAAATTTGACCAAGTTCTAAAATTTTGGACAAAGATGGGCATGAATAGGAAAAATTGGAAAGAAAGGCCTTAAGGGTATTTTTATCTTTTGGTAAATAAAAGAATAAAAAGGGAAAAATCAAGTCAAAATTGTGTTCATCTTCCTCCTTGTGTGCCAAAATTAGCAAGGGTTCCATAGCTAGGTTTTTCAACTTTTCAATCTTGATTGTAAGTGCTCCCTAGCCCCTTTTTTATGTTCTTTGCATTTTTGAAGTCTTGAAGCATGATCTATCCATTTCTAGCCATATTTTGAGCTAGGTTTCATGTATGAAATTTGAATCATGTGTGACATGTTTGTACTTTGATGTTTAATGGAAGAATATGAAAGTTTGATTTGAGTTTAACATCTCTTACTAAGTGATTTTTGATAGAAATGCATAAAAAGGACTTGTTTGTAAAAGGTGTAAAAATGAGTAGTAAAAATGTGAAATAAAGGAAATTTTGGGATATATGGGCATGGTATGGGTTCGGCTACACTTGGGTAACAAAGAACATGAACACATTTCATTTTACGAGCCTAAAGACTAATTTGTAAATATGTGAAAGTTTAGGGGTAAAATTGTAATTTTGCCTAAATATAGTTTTTGGACTGATTTGAATAAGTTGATGATTAAATGAGCTGAATTTGCTATTATAGATCAAGAAAAACGGAGTCCGTACCTAGATAGGGGAAAGAACAAGATTTTGGACTAAATCGAATTAATTGTCCATATTTTGTACCAATGTAAGTTCATGTGTAAATAATGCAATGTTGAATCATATTTTAATGCTTTATTAATGTAGGAATTTCTATGTTTACTTATTATGATGAGTGTATTAATGACTTTATGGTCAATGAGAATGACATTGTGAACAAGTTCGACGAATACGAGTTATCGAGAAAATCCTGTTTGAACCTTAGGAATAATTTAGGATACAATGTGACATGTCACTAGGAACTATGTGATTATGAGCTCATGAAATTATGTGTATATGTGACTATGTGAATCCGAGTGCTAGTCTTGTACGTTCTATCGGTGGCTAAGTAGCCCAGCATGTGTTGCGGGTATCTATCAGCTTGTGTGAGCAGCCCGAGTAGTTACGTCCTGACTGTCAGCTTGTGTAAGCAGACCCGTGATTAGCTCGAGAGTGAGCAATGTGTGATTGTGATATGTGGTAGCATGTGGCTACGTTTGAAGCACTATGTGTAAGTCTTCCGTGTATCCGATAGTATTCTGAGTGTTCAACGGGTAAACCTGTGAGTTATTCGACAAGTAAGTCAATGATGAGGAAGTATGATAATGTGTTACGAGTTGGTACAGGTATGTACAAAAAGTCATATGAATGAGCTCGATATGTGATGAACTTTTGGTAAGATTGAAAATGTGTAAGTTTTATGTCTTCAAATTTAAGCTATACTTATGAATTTATGATAACACATAAGTAGACTATGTTATGTCAATGGCATTTGTATATATATATGATTATGTTGATAGTTATTTGCATGTGAACTTACTAAGCTTTATGCTTACTCCCCTCTATTTTTAATTTTCTTATAGTATCGTCAAGCTAGATCGGGGATCGAAGGACTCAGAGGCTCGATCACACTATCAACTGGACATTTGGTATAGTTAGTCTCGACATTTTAAGTATGGCATGTATAAGGACTTGGTCTTTTTGTTATATGTCATATTGGTCTAGCCAAATGTGTTGGCTTATGGTAATATTTGATTCATTTTGTATATGGCCATGTGATATGGTTCATATTGATTATTTGGGTTGTAACCCTAATCAATTATGCATGCATGCAATGTATTATGTTTGACGTGATTGCTTGTGGATGAGATGTGTGACGAATGGAACATGTGCTAGATGAATAAATCATGGCTAATAAGTATGACCAAAACTATGGTATAATTGAGTAATTGAAAGTAGGTTTAGCATAATGAATGAATATGAAATTGGTATGGAATGCCATATGAAAGCATGATGGTTTGGATAGGAAATATGTTGGCATTATAAAGGTATGGGTTAATCATGTTTATGAGTATTTGAGTGACTAAATTTACTATGTTGCATGCCATCAGAGATGAATGAGTGAATGAGCATTTAAGGGTGTCAAATGGCTTGGAAAATAGCCTCAAAGTTGTCCACACGAGTAGGCACATGAGCGTGTGTCTAGGCCGTGTGTGTAATACCCCATACCCGTATCCTACACCGGGACAGAATACGAGGTGTTACCTAACTTAAATTCGTGCTTGTAACCATTTCTGGGTCTCCAAGACTTGGACAAATTTAAAAGTTTCTCAAACTTATCAACACATCCTTAATATGGCCCTACGAGGCCCCAAACACACATTGAAAATCATTCGGGACCAACTCGGGTTCTTTAGCCAACTTTAGAAAAATGACACTTGACACAAGGGCACACGCCCGTGTAGGAAGGCTAACACGCCCGTGTGACCATTTCGACATGGTCGTGCTGTTAGCCCGTGTGGCTCACACGGCCTAAGCAATACAGGGACATGCCCGTGTCCCTCACCCATGTGGAATAAATTCTAAGTTCACACCTACAGGGGTTTTCACATGGCCTGGCACACGTCCATGTCCTTCACACGGCCATGACACACACGTGTCCTAGCCCGTGTGTAAAAACCTAGACATTTTGTTTCTAACGTCAGCAATTCATAAGGGCCACACGGCCAAGGCACACGCCCGTGTGCTAGGCCGTGCCCTTCACATGGCTGAGACACACGATCGTGTCTCTGCCCGTGTGTTTACTACAATGCATACAGACTTGTAAATTTTACATACAGAGGACACACGGCTAGACAACACGCCCATGGGGTTGGCCGTGTGTCACACACAGCCTAGACACATACCCGTGTGTGTACCTGTGTGGACAAAAATAAGGCTATTTACCAAGCCTCTTTGCCACGCTTACTTACACAGCCTACCCAATAGCAACCAAAACCAATACAAGACTATTTCATACAACCAAATCAGCCACAATAAACAACATTCCATTTGTGCATTTTACTCATCTATAAAGATAACATATTTGCATATAAATCAAAATGAATATTAGCCATCATTCAAGGCTTAATACAAAATGAGGGATTTATTCCGAGCCAACACATTTGGCCAAATTAATAATAACACAAAACACAAGCCTAATTCCCTATACATGCCATATTCAAAAATATAAATCAATCTATACCGAATACTTCGATTGATAGTGTGATCGATATCTTTGACTTCCGTTGATCCTTGAGCTAGATAGGTGGCACTATAAGAAAATGGAAAAGGAGAGGGAGTAAGCATAAAGCTTAGCAAGTTGCACATAAATAAATATACAATATAACTTTACCATTCATCAACAAATATCATAATATACAAGTGGGCATAAGCAAAACCTACTCATCAATATTCAATACACATCATATAGCTTATAATGAGCTCACATTTCATACATACTAAATAGGTACCTGTATCACTCACAGCGCGATTATACTTTCCCCATTAACTAGAAATCATAACTATCACCATTGAACCATTTGGAACATTATTGAATATTCCATAAGCCTCAAACATGGGGTAAGGTGCCGATGCCACGTCCCAGACATGGTTTTACACAGACACCTTTCATAGCCGATGCATGTCCTAGACATGTCTTACACTAGCTTACATCTCGAGGCCAATGCATGTCCCAGACATGTCTTACACTAGCACTCGTCTCAATGCCGATGCCATGTCCCAGACATGGTCTTACACTGGCTCACACAAGTGACCCAATTGTCATTGTATGAATATCCGATTTATTTCCTAGGGTTCAAACAGGAATTCTACTATCTCTATTCTCATCACATTTTCTCATTTCCACAATCAAGTAATTATGCTATAATAATTTTGATACAATTCAAACACATATATTATCAATGTAGTTGTATTATTTACATACAACTTACCTCAAACTACAAAATGTAGCGACTAGACGGTTTGGTCGATTTGCTTGGATTTCCCCCGGTCTAGGTTTAGATTCAGTATTTCTTGATCTATAATAAAAAAATGCACTTATTTAGTCACTTTACCAACCTTGGCACTCAACAATTCATAATTGGGCAAAATGACCATTTTCCCCCTAAACTTTTGCAAAATGACCATTTTACCCCTCGACTCGAATATCAGTTTTCATCAAATTTCTTTGTATTTTAAGCTTAGCTGAACCCTTTTTACTCTTATAGCAACTCCAAATTTCCACTATTTCACATATTTAACATCTATTTTATAACTTATGTAAAATAGTCCTTGTAGGTGTTTTAATGCTAACACCTTTCACAAAAGTTGTTTATAACACACCCAAGACTTATTTTCTTCCATAAAACTTAGCAAAAATCACAAATCCTTTCATGAAAAAAGCCTACACTCTTAATCATTTTGCAAAATAGTACCCTCATTTGAAAGCTCATGCTTCAAGGGTCTCAAAAGTACAAAAATATTCAAGAAAAGCCATTAAAATCACTTACTTGTGAGGGCTTAAAGTTGTTGAAATTTCAAGCTCTTAAAACCCCATTTCTTTGCTAAAAATTTTGGTCAAGAAGAAAGGATGGAGAAAAAAAGATGATAGCGAGGCTTTTTGGGCATTATTTTAATACACCTTATGTCATCAACATTACCTAATGTTGACTTTTCAACATGTCCATCTCCCATGGCCGGCCAAGCTATCATAATAGGGTCTAATTGCCCTTTAAAGACCCCCGATATTTATTCTCTAGCTATTTGACACCTTTAGCTATCCATTTAGGACTTTTGCATTTTATGCGATTTAGTCCTTTTTCACAATTAAGCTCACAAACGCTAAAATTACTTCACCAATTTTTCCATGCACTATTAAAAACATGCTATAACATCTAAATAATAATAAAATAATTTCTCTGACTTTGGATTTGTGGTCTCGAGACCACTATTCTGACTAGCCCCAAATTCGGGCTGTTATAGTGTGTGACACATGATTTACCCCATGGGCGTGAGATCCGACCGCGTGTCCCCTGCATCCTAATTAAGGCAAACAAAATGCCTAGTAGTAAACACTCGGGTAGAGACACAGGTGTATGTCTCTTCCGTGTGAAGGGCACAGCCTTAGGACTTGGGCGTGTCCCCAGGCTATGTGAAGTCTGCACTTGATTTTGGAATTTAATTTGCAACACGGTCTAAGCACCGAGGCGTGTGACTTGGCTGTGTGACCTTATTTTGGTTGATGACGTCATAGCCAGAGAGTTACACGGGCTGAGGACACGGGCGTGTTTGACCACATAGCCTACCCACACGGGTGTGTGACTCTCCAAAATAAGAAGAATTTTATAAGTATCAAAAAGGTTTCGAAAGTTCTTGATGCAGTCCCAAACCGCTCTCGCTGTATGTTTTGGGCCTCGTAGCCCCTTTTTAAGGGACAAATTGCATATGTATGAATGCATTTAATTTGATATGGCCTGGATTTATATGCTTGTTTATGTTTAAGTTCGGTAATGCCTCGAACTCTGTCCCAACGTCGGATACGGGTAAGGGGTGTTACATGACTTATGCAACACGGCCAAGTCACATGCCCGTGTGTTAGGCCGTGTGCCAATTAGGGGGTATACTGACTTGTACCACACGGCCGGTCACACGTTCATGTGTGAGACCGTGTGGAGCATACTAACTTTGTTTTAATTCAACACCAAGGGACACACGGCTGTGTAACATGATCGTGTGTCACACATGCCCGTGTCTCTACTTGTGTAGATAAAAATAAGTTATTTGCAAAGCCATTTTTGCCACCCTATTTTCACATACATGCACAAGCATAAAATTTCATCAATTCATAACTCAATATGTATCCATTCCAATACATTTTATACATCTATGTACCAATTCAACATAGTATTCAAATACCTAATTAACATCATGCATTTTCCAATCATATGCCAACCACATATCAAGATAACATTTGTATAATTCCATTCCATCTACTACTTATCAAGCATACCATAATTGAATACTTATATACAACCACAACATTATACCAAATTTAGCCAAATCACATGGCTTAGACTTATACCACAAAATGTACCAAAAATTCATTATCTCGAGTAACCATACTTATCATCTTTAATTCTAGTCTATACATGCCATATTTACATATATCCACAAATTCAAAAGTACCAACCGACAACTGGATAGTGTGATGCATAACTCCGACTTGTCCAGAACGAGCGAGCTATCGAACCACTATAAAACATGGAAAAAGAAATAAAGTAAGCTTTGTAGCTTAGTAAGCTCGTATAATTCAGAATTAAACTTACCATTTATGAAATTAAGGCAATAAATAAGGTATACTCAATTCAATTTCCAAATGCCTAAACACAAACATTCATTAATAAGTTAGCCATATAAGTGCATGTAACCATCCATTCTTTCAATTCAATACTCAATACATTGCATTATACCAAATTTATTTATCATATACAACATAAGTAACATTTCATTCTCCATCATATAAACAATAATCCATTTGCAAACAGTAGCTAATCCATATAAATAGTATTTATGCCCATTGAACCTATTAGAATATCAAGGGATACTCGGGTGATATACATTACGTATAAATCAGTAACCTATCAATTCATTATCATTTCTTCTCTTTCGAGCTATGACCAGTAAGCTCCTCTTGAGCTGATGAACAATAAGCTCTATTGAGCTGAAATGGTAAGCTCTGACGAGCTGAGAACAGTAAGCTCTTACGAGCTAAAACGGTAAACTCCAACGAGCTGAAAACAGTAAGCTCTTACGATCTGATATATCAATAAGCTCATATGAGCTGCAGTGAGTCCACAATACATGCAGGATCTCAACCAAAACGGTAACCCTGGTGACATTTCACTCGTATCATACGAATTCTTACGGTTCAAACGGGGCTCAGTAACAAATAAACTATATCGATAAGGCATTCACAATCCAAGTATATCAACTACTCAATTATAAACATTCATTACAATTATTTCAAGTATTTAAAAGTTCAATTCTAATTATACAAACTTACCTTGTATCGCTCGGATAACAACTATCTGTTATTCGTCAATCTTTCCTTTTCCCCGATCTAAACCCGATCTGGGCTTATCTTGATCTACATATTATCAAAATCAGCTTATTTAATAAATTATTTATTCAATTTGGTCCAAAATACACATTAGGGCTATTTTACACATTTGACCCTAAACTTTCACATTTTTACAAGTCCTTATCACATAAAATTGCAAATTCATGCAATTTAGTACCAGCCCATGCTTAGCTAAATTTACTAAATATTACTAGCAACCCATATTTTTAATTTATTCACGCTTCTATCCACATAATTTTACATTTTCTCAATTTAACCCCTTTTTGACATTTTTTTGTCAAAAATCACTTTACAAAACTAGTTTAACTATCAACAAATATTCAAAATCCATCATCAACCATCAAATTACTCAAACTTTCAACAGTGGAAATATGTTAAATCTTTAACCATTTTGAAATCTAAGGTACGGCTAGCTAGAATACGAAGCAACAATTACAAAAACATAGAAATCATTAAAAACTGAGCAAAAACCTACCTTAATCAAGGATCTAAATGGCTGAATGTTCAAGCTTTTTTAATGGCTTTCTCAAGCCCTAATTTCGACAAGAAGATGATGATAATGAGTCAAAATTGTTATGTTTTATTATTAACACTATTTACCAATTTACTAAATTAATCTTTAAAATTACTATAATTTACACCATTTGCCATGCTATCATCATCCACTAACCCATAAATGGCCTATTTACCACTTAAGGACCTTTACTTTAATGTTCTATAGCTATTTGACACTTTTAGCTAATATAACACAAGTTTTATGATTTTTGTGATTTAGTCCTTTTTATCAAATTAAGCATTCAAATAGTAAAATTTCTTTACGAAACTTTCACAGAATAATTCTATCATACTGTAAACCTTATTAAAATAATAAAATAAATATTTTGACCTCAAATTTGTGGTCCCAAAACCACTGTTCTGATTTGACTTAAAAACGGCCTATTACAATCCAAACACTCAATGGATAATTCACCCCTTTTCTACCCTTTCTTACTCAATTACTTGCCAACAACATATCGATATGATCTAAGCCGTGCAAGCTGTTACAACTCTCCCCCACTTAGATAATTTTATCCTCGAATTTCTTACCTGCGAATAGCTGAGTATACTGCTCTATCAATGAATTTTATCTCTCTCAGATGGGTCTTTCATATTTTGGTTCTTCCACAATACTTTTACCAGTGGAATTCTCTTATTTCTCAATTATTTCACTTCTCTAGCTAAAATGCGAATAGACTCTTCTTTATAAGAGAAGTTGGGTTCCACCTACATATCTTCTACTTGCACCACCCGGTTTGGATTCAATTGATATCTTCTCAGCATGGATACGTAGACCACGTTATGAATCTTCGACAGTTCTGGAGGTAGTGCCAATCTATATGCCACTAGACCAAATTTCTCTAATACTTCGTATGGTCCTATAAAATGCAGACTTCGCTTCCCCTTTTGATCAAATCTTATAACATTCTTCTAGGGCGAAACCTTTAAAAATATCTTGTCTCGTACTTCAAACAAAATGTCTTTCCTTTTCTATCAGCATAAGCCTTCTAACGATTTTGAAAAGCTTTTAAATGGGTTCAAATGATCAAAACTTTCTCTTCCATTTCCTGTACTAAGTTAGGTCCAATTATCATTCTCTCATTGAGTTCCAACCAACAGGTGGGTGATCTGCACATTTTTCTATACAGTACTGCAAAAGGTGACAGTCACAGGTTGGTATGATGACTATTGTTGTATGCAAACTCTGCCAATGGAAGATATTTTCTCAGTTTATTCCAAGATCTATTACACAAATTCTAAGCATATCTTTGAGAACTTGAATTACTCTTTCTGATTGCCCATCTATTTAGGGATGGAAGGCAGTACTAAACCATAAATAGGTTCCTAAGATTCTTGTAGTTGTTTCCAAAACCTCGACGTGAACCTTGGATCTCGATCTGACACTATGGATGTTGGTATACCTTTAAGGCGTACAATTTCAAATATGTAAAGTTTCACCAATTTTCCAGGGAATAGTTTGTGTGTATAGGTGGGAAATGGGCTGACTTAGTAAGCCAATCTACAATCACCTAATCTACGTTCTTTTTGGTAGGACTGAGAGGAAAACCAAAAACAAAATACACAGTAATCTTGTCCCACTTCCACTCAAGAAATTTTAAAGGATACAACTTTCCTGAGGGAACTTGATTTTCTTCCTTCACTTGCTGGTACATCATACAGCTCGAGACATACTCTATAATCTCCTTCTTCATTCTAGACCACCAATAAAAGCTTCTTAAATCACATTACATCTTAACGCTTCCTGGATAAAGCGAGAAAAGTCATTGATAAGCCTCTTTTAACAATGCTTGCCTCAAGTCATTTCCTACTGCCACATATATCCTACCATAAATTGAAGTTCACCATCTTTTCTCAAGGTCAATTTCGTAGTACCACCAGATGCTAACCGCTTCTTGTACTCATCACATTTTTGCGTCTTTTAGTTTTTCTTCCAAAATTTGAGAAAGAAAAATAGGCTGTCATTCAATTCTGCAAGCAGCGATCCATTTTCTGCCATACGAACACTTGTTCAAAGAGATGCCAAAGCTGTCATAGTCTTCCTACTTAAAGCATCCGCCATTACGTTAGCCTTTCCAAGGAGGTACTCAAGTGCTAGGTCGTAATCTTTCAGTAGTTCTATCCAACATCGTTGGTGTAGATTTAAATCCTTTAGTGTCATCAGGTACTTCAAGCTTTTCTAGTCTGAGAACACACGACATTTCTCCCCATAGAGATAGTGTCTTCAGATCTTTAATTCTTTTCGTGCTAGTTAAGCTGGCGAGATGCATACGCCACAGCCTTCACTATTGGCATGAGCACACATCCCAACCCATTTAGGGATGCATTAATGAACAAAGTGTACTTCACACCAAACTCTAATTGAGCTATAATTGGGGCCTCTATTAGAATTATTTTTAGCTTGTCAAAGTTCTTCTGACATGGCTCTATCCACTCAAACTTTTCTTTCTTTCTTAACAGTCATGTGAGAGGTGTTGCCAAAATGGCGAACCCTTTTACAAACCGCCTATAGTAACCCGCCAATCCTAGGAAACTACATACCTCAGTGGCATTTCTTGGCGGATTCCAATCAAGCATAGCTTTGATCTTATTAGGGTCTATCTTGATGCATTCTGCAGAGATAACGTGACCCAGGAAATGTACTTCTTTTAGCCAAAATTTATATTTACTGAATTTGGCGCATAACTTGTTTTCTCGCAAAGTCTTTAGCACAATCTTCGGGTGTTCTTCATGATCTATTATGCTTTTAGAGTAGAGCAAAATATCATTAATAAAGATGACTACAAAACGGTCCAAGTAAGGTTGAAAAACCCTATTCATCAGATCCATAAATACTATTAATGCATTCATTAATCCAAACGACATCACTAAGAACTCGTAATGTCCATATTGTGACCAAACGCAAATTTTGAAACATCATCACCCTTGATTTTTACTTGGTAGTAGCCAGACCGTAAGTCGATTTTGGAGAAACTTGCAGCTCCACTTAGTTTATCAAAAAAAAAATTCTATCCGAGGTAGCAAATACTTATTCTTCACGGTCACCTTGTTCAGTTAGCGGTAATCAATGTATAAGCGGGGAGTCCTATCCTTATTTTTCTCGAATAGGATTGGCGCAACCCAAGGTAAAGCACTTGGTTGAATAAATGCTTTGTCCAAAAGATCTTGTAGAATCTTTTTCAGCTCCTTTAACTCCAATGGCGCCATTCAGTATAAAGCACAAGATATGGGTGTAGTACCAGGTGTTACTTCAATCGAAAACTCTACCTCTTAGTCTGGTGGCATGTTTAGGAGTTCTTTTGGAAACAGATCGAAGAACTCCTTCACAATTAGTACTTGTCTAAATTCCTTCCTTACCTTATTCGAATCCATAATATATTCCATGTAGGCCTCTACGCCCTTAACTATTAGCTATATAGTGAATGCCGTTGAAATTATGCTACCTACCATATTAGTCTGCATTCCAAGTAGTAACACTTTTTTACCTTCTGTAATTAATAATCGTACACCTCTGGCTTGGTAGTCTACCATGGTGTTATGTCTGGTTAACCAGTCCAGCCAAAGGATAATATTGAACTCATGAAAACTTAACAGCAATAAGTCCAGCAAAAAGATGTCTTTTTCCAATAGTTAGTAGGTAGTTTCTAATTATTCTACTGACCACCATACTTTGACCAAGGTGGTTGGCCACTAACACATTTGCCTCAGAAGAGACCACTTCTAGACTCTTACCTTCCACTACTTTTGTACAAATGTATGAATGGGTTGACCTAGGGTCTATTACTGCATGAATGCTTTGTCCCAAAAAAGAAAATTTACTCTTAATAACCTCTGGTAAGTCAATATTTTTCTTAGCCTTTATTATATAGTCTTTGACGGACATCCCTAAGGTGGGTTTAGTGTAGTTATTCTTTGAAGCTCCCTGAACTGATCCCAATTTTCCAACTCTCTTAGATCTCACCTCCTGTTTAGTACATTGAACCCCACGTATAGATTGTTCCAAGATAGTATCAGCCTTCGAGGGGTAGTCTCTAATTTGATGATCCAATGATCCAAAAGAATAACAGGCTCCCTATTGTTTCCAATATTTACCCTGATGATTCCTCCCACAGTGTTCGCGTAAAAGGTCCCTCATCATCATAGACCCTCATGTGCTTGCTATTGAGGTGGCTTGTTGTGCACCTCCTTCTCATCGGAAACTTAAGGGCTTAAAATCTCTTCTTGGTGCAGAGAAGCTTCTATCTTTCAGTTACTTAAAATTTATCAGAAGTGGAGGACTAGAGAACCCACACTTCACTCTTTCCCTATCCTGACCCTTATCCATCTTTTAAGATTTGATTGTCATGGTTGCTAAACTCTGAACTTCTGATGCTGCCACCAGGGCATGTATTTCATCCCTCAAGCCCCACTCAAATTTCTCACACAGAGCTTTTTTAGATTGGAACATGTCCCTCGTATAACGGCTAAGTCTGACGAATTCTTGTTCATATTTCATTCCTGACTTTCATCCTTATTTGAGATATAGAAACTTTTTCTTCATTTGTTTGACATACGTTGGGTTAACATACTTTTCTCTAAACTTTATTAAGAAGAACTCCCAATCTATCTATTCTTTAAGGATCACACTTATCATCGTTTCCCACCATTGATACGTCTCTTATTTTAGTAAAGAAACAACGCATAAGAGGCTATCCACTGGTGTACATTTCAGCTCATTAATCACTCTACCTATGTGAGATAGCCAACGTTTTGCTACGGTAAGGTCATCACCGTTATCCCTTAGAAACTCTTTAGCATCACGCTTACATATCTCACTCACGAAATCTCTTTTAAGTTGAGTTGTAACCAATGTCAGAGGTGCAAGAGGTATTGGCAATACCACTTTGGGCTGAGGTTGTTAGAGTGGTTGAGGTACTTGGGTTGTCCCTATAAATTGGTCAAACCATTAACCCGTCATTGTGAAGAAAGCATCACAGAAAACATTTCCAATCACACTCGAATCAACTACAGGACTCAGTCCTTGTACCAGATGTACAAGGCTCTCAATTTCCTCGCCTGTCACTTCTCTTGAACTTTTAGACATTATTCTCGCTAAACAAAACTTAAATAAATCAAAACTACAAGGGTTAGGCCAGAGATATATCATGCATGATGAGGCATGAATTAAACTTCAATTTTTTGGATATTGGCTAAACCTAGGCTTTAATACCAAAAACTTGTAACATCTCTTAGCCTGTAAGGAAGAGTTGGTGTACATCATTCAATGAAACATATTGCCCAACAGACTAGGGTGTTACTGACAAATTCAAAAATTCTTTGGTTTTACTTACATATTTGAGAAAATAACTATGAAGGTTCCCCTTTTACTTACAAACCATTATTCTTTTCTCTAAATCGGTAATACATCTTTAAAGAAGAAATAATAGCAACACGTTTGTTTGGGCTAAATGGCTATTCCATTCAGGCCCGAATCTGATTTCTACAGTCAAACTCTCTAAAATAGATATTTGTTTGGGTTGAATTCAATTACAGACGGGGCTGTTTAAGTTGTCTATTATTGCTGAGCATGGAATAGCCATTCCTTGGTCCTCCTTCAGAATCCCAATTCAATAGCTTTAACAAATTGACAAATCCATCTATGCCCTTATTTTTTACGAGCTTCTTCCCTAACTAGAAAATCTCAAATCTACCAACCTCACAATTCAGTCTTGATTTCTTTCTCAAACCCATCGAGCTTCTTCTTTTATTTTGGAGGCTGTAATTATCATTCAACTTTGAAGGTTTGTGTAAGTCTTTTCTCTTTGTTTAAATTACATGCTTATTATGTACATGCTTATTATGTAGTTTCTTTCTCTTTATTGTTAGAAAAATTTTCTTTTCTTTCTATTGTTGTTAAAAGTTCTTCAATTATCACTAAATTTCTCTTTCCCCTTTTTTTCTGCCCAAAGAAGAAGCCTTAGATTTTCTTGCTCTTTCCCTTGCTTTCTTAGGAAAAAATTCGTAAAGACTCTTCTCTTGCTCTTTATTGGTAAAAAAAAGTAAAATATTTTCTTGATCTTGCTATTTATTGTTCAAGTGTAGTGTTGCTCCTACAGACAAACAACCCTCTTCCCTTTCCCCTTCATCACCCAATTATTTATTTTTATAAACTATTAAGTATAGTGGTGACGGGTAAAAAATTTTCAAAAGTAGTTTTCATAATCAAATTTGTTTAATTCTAGGACTTTCCATTTCAGAGTGGGATTACTCCTTTCCTTGTTCAAGTATAGCGTTGCTCCTAACCTTAGCAATTCTTTTCCTCTCTTTTTTTTCAATTTATTTTACATTTTTATTTGATACATTAAAATTTGTTTCTTCTATAGAATTAGGTATCATTTTTGTAATAGCCCGATTTTAGCTCAATTAGAACAATGGTTTTGAGAGCACAAATCCAAGGTCGTAAAATCATTTTAATTTTATTTTTGGTGTTTACAACATGTCATTGTATATGTGTAAAAGTTCTGTGTGCTAATTTTATCGTTTAAGTGGTTAATTTGAGAAAATGACTTAATCGCGTAAAATGCAAAAGTAGCATGCTATAAGTTAAAAGTGCCAAATTGCTACAGTTTATTAAGTGTGAAGCCCTTATGATGCTATTAAACGATTTGAATAATGGATGGAAAAATATATCCATAGTTAGTGGAATTTTAATGTTTATTCATTAAGGGTAAATGTGTCATTTTGTAAATAAGTTAATATTTATAAAAACAAATTGAATTTATGTCCATCTTTAATCCATTTTGACCTACTATGAAGGGAGAAGAAAACCATTGATGGTGTTTAGGGTTTCAACACAAATTAAGCTTGATTAAGGTACGGTTTTAGCTCGGTTTTTGATAATTTCTAAGTTTTTGTGATCGTTGCTTTGAGTACTAGCTAGACCGTACCTTAATTTCTAAAATTTTTGACAATTTTGTGAAATGACATTGATGAATCCATGATTTTTATGATTTTTGATGGTGAACTATGCAAGCTTGGTGTTTGATATACATGTTTTGTAAAGTGATTTTGAGTAAAAATGCATATTAAGGATTAAATTGTGAAATTTGTAAATTGAAGGGTTGAAATGTGAAATAAATGAAAAATATGGGCTACTAGAGAGCTATAGAGAATTCAGATAAGCATGGACCATATTGAATTTTTTGAATTTTATGTATTTATGAAATAGGGACTAATTTGTAAGAAATGTCAAAGTTTAAGGCCAAAGTGCAAATTGGCTTACATATGTGTTTTTGGATGAAATTGAAAGAATACGTGATTAAATGAGTTAATTTTGAATACATATAGATCAAGAAAAGAGGAATCCGTAATTAGATCGGGTGAAAGGCAAGATAATCGAGTAATTAACTCATTTCGTCGTTTTCATACCCGAGGTAAGTTCGTAGGCGTTAATTTTGTTATAAATGAATGTTATATACTTTGATATTGCATAAAATGTGTTTATGAGATTGTAGATAATGTTTGAATTGTGAATACGACTATACAGAAGTGTTCAACGATGAAATCGACAAGTAGAACTTCTCGATTAAATCTTATGTACAGTTATGACGTTAATGAAATGTCATTAAGTTAATGCATTGGCTTACGGGCATGATATCAGTACTTTGGGTGTGAGTAATACCTTGATTTGGCTACGGGCCATGATATAGGTATTATGTGAGGAGTTACGTTGATTTGGCTATGGGGCATGGTGTAGGTACTCCGGGATAAGTTACCTTGATTTGGTTACGGGCCATGGTATAGGTACTTATCGGTTGTGATCCTTGAGTATCTGATTTTTATTTTAAATGACCCAATGGGTAAAAAAATGACTTGTTTGAGAAAAAGGTTAGTACGAGGTGGTACAGGTACGTTCAGAACCTATTTGAGCAATACAATGAGTAAGTTCAATGAAATGTTAATGAATCATGTTTTAAGACATGATAGGAAGGTTTGTGTTAATGAGATGTTGTTTTGGCAATGTTTATATTATAGAATTGTTTTTATTTGATGAATTGAATTGCTTAATTACGAACTTACTAAGCTATGAAGCTTACTGTGTTTTATTTGTCTATGTTTTATAGATAGTCAAAGCTAGCTTGGACTCGAGGATCGTCAGGAGCATCGTCACGCTATCGATTGTTGGTACTTTTGAAGCTTGTATATATGGTATATGGCATGTATAGACTAGTGTAATTTTGGTATATTTTGAGCTATGATGTTAGCCATGTGATTTGGCTTGTTAATGATGTAAATGTTAGTATGTTTTTAGTCATTTAAGTTGGCTTAAGTTATATGCTTGATAAGTGATATATGTAATTTTTATAATGCCTTATATATATTGGCTTGTTTCGATATTTTCCCTTAATTGTGAATATAGTTAAATGGATGTTGACTTGGTTGTTATCAATGTTTGAGGAATGGTAAATTTTTATGGTTTTGGTATATAGAATTTGGTATATTTGTATATGGAATTTGGTAGTTGAATCGGTTGATAATAGATAGCTTGATATGTGATTGATTTGGTAGGTTTTTGTTTGCTTAGAGATGTATTGAAATGGTGTATTTTGGTTGCTATGAGTGCTTGTGGAAAGGGTGGAAAATTGGCTTTACAAATGGCCTATTTTTGTCCACACGGGTGTGTGTCTTAGCTGTGTGTGACAGACGATCATGTTACATGGCCGTGTGACCCCTGTGGTAGGCCTACGAATTAAGTCAGTATACCCTACAGGTTTGGCAAGGCTTAGACACACGGGCGTGTCTATTGGCCATGTGTATCACACGGGCTCACACACGGGTGTGTGACTAGCCATGTGATATAAGTCAGTATACCCCTCTAAATGGCACACGGCTTAGCACACGTGTGTGTTTGACCATTTCGAATGGTACACGGGCTAGACACACAGGCGTGTGGTCAGCTGTGTGACCCAAGTTATTTACCTCTCTAATTTTCCCACGGCAATGGCACATAGGCGTGTCTGGTGGCCATGTGAGGCACACTGTAACACCCCTTACCCGAGACCGTCGCCGGAGTCGAGCACGAGGCATTACCGGACTTAGCTTACTAATTCGGGGCATAAAAATTTGATTTTAAAATTAATTTAGTTTCATTCATTCAATATGTCCTTAAAAAGAGTCCTCGAGACCCTAAAACATGAAATTGAAACGATTCGGGAACAAATCAAAATCAATAAAAATTTTCCGATCACTTAAACAAATCAAAACAATTTATTTTCTCTTTCATAAATAAACTATCCATCTACGTCATAGTCACTAAATAAATCATAACTCGAGTTATGAAACTCAAAATTCAAATCCGTAAATTTTATATGAAACTAGACTCAAATATGTTCTTACTAAATTTGTTTCAAAATTTTTTGTCTAGCCAATTAGTACAGTTTATTAGTTAAAGTTTCCCTTGTTTTAGTGTTTGGCTGCTCTGACCTCTATTCACTACGAATTAATTTTTTCCCTGTAAAGAATTCAAATAAACAATCCATTTATTTCTATTAAAAGTATACTCAATAAGGAATCTATACATATAAAGTATAACTCCTAATTAGTTTTTTTTTTTTACAATTTTTAGTGAATTTCTAAATTCAGAATAGGGGATTCAGAAATCACTCTGACCTTGTCTCACAAAAATTTAAATATCTCATAAAATACAAATCCTTTATTTACTTTGTTTCTATTATATGAAAATAGACTCAATAAGATTTAATTCTATATCTCATTCACTATCTAAATCCATTTCTAATATTTTTAGTGATTTTCCAAATTCACATCATTACTGCTGTCCGATACTGTTTTAAAGCTAATTTCACCTTTTTTCATTATTTCCATAGAATAACTAGCATTTAGGCATACATAACACCAAACATGTCCTTGATTAGCCATTCCAATAGCTAATAATTATCAAGCATTTACATACCATTCGTTAGTCATATCATAAGATCATACACACAAAATGGCTACGATGCTATACATGCCATACTCAAAATGAAACATCTAGCTATACCAAAATAATGCTTGTGATAGTGTGCCCGGACCTCCGATGTACTTTACGATCCTTGTGTTACCTTGACAAAACTATAAAAAGAAGGAAAATAAAGGGGGTAAGCATTAAGCTTAGTAAGTTTGCATGCAAATAAATAACAACATTCATAAGAATTATCTTACTACTTGGCATGATACTAATTAATGCAACTTCATTAATTGTCATAGACATATTTTAAACTTCTTCACTTACTCACTTACTTAAATACTTACTTACTTAATCAAATTTATAAATGCATTTTACTTACCTTTTCCTTATCAAGCATACATGAACATTATATACTTACCTTTGCTCTTCTAGCATGAACTTGTCTTACCTTTTTAGTATAACTCGTCTTACCTTACTTTACCTTGATATTCTCTTTAAATTTTCCCGATGGCCACTTGGAAAACTAAGGATACATGGGTACCTTACCATTTCCATGACTTGTCATGATCTTACATGGTATCCTTTTGAAACTTACCATTTCCATGTCTCGACATGGTCTTACATGGTATCATTGCCTTATGAACTCACCAATGCCATGCCTTGGCATGGTCTTACATGGGACCTTTGCCTTATAGTAACTTATCAATGCCATGTCTTGACATGGTCTTACATGATTTCCTTGTCTTAGAAACCTTACCAATTGCCATGCCTTGGCATGGTCTTACATGGTATCCTTAAACCCTAATGTCATGACATTTGTATCCTACACATTCCTAAGGTTCAACCGGGACTTTCTGAAATTACTTCTCCGTCAATTCATGATTGAGTCTTCTTTGAATAATTTCATAAAATAAATATACTGGAAATTAACAACATTAACATAAATAATAGAATATTGCATTTATTTACCGCAAACTTACCTCGAAACAAAATACGATCAACTATATCGATTTAGTCCAATATCTTTTTCTTTCCTGGTCTAACTTCAAATTTTGTTCTTCTTGATCTATAATAACAAATTTAGCTTATTTAGTACTCACATTTATTAAAACAATCCTTGACTCAAACTTTGACAAAACTACACTTTTGCCCCTAAACTTTTACGTATTTACACTTTTTCCCCAAGGCTCAAAAATTAAACTTCATCCTATTTTCTTATGTTTTATGACATGCTGATCATTTTTCCCTTCTATGGCAACATCAAAATCTCACTCTAACATGTACTTATGAACATTAGGTATTTTTACCGATTTTGTCGTTTTACTCGTTTTCACGTAAAATCGCTTAGCAAAAGTTGTTTAACACAATTTAAAGATTCATATTCTACCATAAAACATAAAAATAAACACATTTCACCTATGAGTATTTTTTCAAATATAAACCCTAGGTTAAATTATTGCTAGAATAAGCTTAATCAAGTTACAAGGACTCTAAAAACGTAAAGAACATTAAAAACGGGGCTTGGAATCAATTACTATGGAGCTTGGAAGCTTGAAAAAAACCCCTAGCTAGGGAGAACCCTTGACATTTGGCCTAAGAAATAATATGAGCACATTTTTTCAATCTTTTTCCCTTTTTAATTCTTTTATTTATAAAATGACTAAAATACCCTTCATTAAAACTTTAGTTATTTTTACCTATGTATATCCATTTTTGTCCATGAAAATATAATGGCCTAATTACCATTTAAGGACCTCTACTTCAATTATGCACTTCAATTTAATCCCTTAGCATTTAGAACTCATATTTATCAACTTTTGCAATTAAGCCCTAATATGTAAATCGGACATGCAGTCTCTGAAATTTCTTATCGGCATTCTAACACATGCATCTAATCACTCGATAAATCATAAAATTAATTGCAATAAACTTTTCTATCTCAGATTCATGGTTTCGCAACCACTGTTTTGTTTAGGCCCTATTTCGGGATATTACACACACAGCATGTTCATACGGGCGTGTGACCTATGATTTCATGAAATTTTCTAAGTGTTCAGAATTTTTTATATATGATCGGTTTAGTCCCGAACCACTCTTTAGCATGTTCTAAGGTCTCAGACCTATTTAAGGGACTTTGTGAATGTGAATGAATGTTATGCGATATTGAATGTTTGATAAATGTTATTGTCCAATAATGCCTTGTAACCCTATTCTGGCGACGGATACGGGTTAGGGGTGTTACAATTTTCATACAATTAGGCATAATATTTTTTCAATTTAGGGTTTGTTTAGGCTTTTTTTTAGTTCTACCTTTTTGGTTTCAATTTCATATTTTTGTCTCTTTTTTAACAAGACTATTGTGTGTTTATCATGTTGGGTTGATTTCACTGTCTTTCCAGCTTGTTATCGATTTGATTGTAAATGAGAATCCACTTGATGTGATTCTTGGTTGAATTTTGTAAGTTCTACTACCATTAGATATCTATACATATTTTTTAAAGCACTGCTATTTCCTTATTATTTTAAAACAACTTTGTATGTATATAGTGTTGTTTCCATTTTATATGTTTATATATCGTCCATTTGTATATGTTGATTAGTGATTAGTAAGGTTTCTTCAATTTGTTTTCTTTTTCTTAGAGGAAAAGTGTTGTGCACCACTACTATTGTACTTGGAGGAAAGAGGCCAACATCTCAGTTATCTGAGAAAATTATAATCTAGATCCATATTTTCCTTTTTTTTTCCTTATGCGATAGCAATGTTTTGCATTTAAATTGGTGAGCAACTAGTAAAACCAAGTTTATATCTATTTTGATGCAGGTTGCACTCTCAAGTGGAGTTCTTTTCAAGTAAATACTCTTAAGATAATATTTGTTACGTTCTCTTCACTCGCTTACTTTTCTCTTTAAATGCAAGTTTAGTTTGCCTTGGTGCATGGTTTCAATTTACCCTCGTGCAAGATTTTTGGGCTGTCATAATTGGAAGTTTCACTTTGACAATGATTTTAGGCTGTCATAATTGGAAGTATAGGTTTTTAATTTCTCTTTTGCTTTGAAAATGATTTTGGGCTGCCAATTTACACCAGAGTTTGTCTTGTTGCAATGGAATTGATGCTGTATATAAGCTTTATATCATGTGCTTTTTATTCTCCTAGCTTATAGTACAAAGCTCTATTGTTCACAGGCAAATATGCTTTATATATGTCATGTCTTTGTTGATGAAGTTTGTTACATATTTTGTACTTTCAGATACTAACTGATTCGAATAGAAATATGTTAAGATAAGGAAATAACTTGAAACTCTGACCGTAAGGGCTTACGTAAATTATAGGTGCTTTTATTGCTCATCAGGTGTGCCCATTATTATGCTTGTGTTCTTTTTCTTTCTCTCTATCAAAAGTGATGTAGCATATTAGTATACTACAAGTTGTTCTATATGTCATATTGATAGAATTATCATTGATTTTGTTGATGATGTTTATTATAAATATGAAAAAAGTGTCTACTTGAACATGTTATTGGTTTAGGAACAATTTTGTAAATTATTGTGTTTCTTCTTTAATATTTCTAGTGCTTGTATCAAGAGTTACTTGTTAAAAAAGGAGAGTATAGATAACTTAAGCCATTTTATAAAACTAATGTTTCCCATTTATATTGTTTAAGATTTATTGTTACCAAGCTTTATTGTTTTAGATTTATATTTAATGTATATAAATTTATAAACTATCAATAAAATAAATAAATAATAGCATGTTATTAAAAATAAAATTATTCAAACATAATAAAAATAATAGGCTTTTTGAAGTTATTATGGAGAGTTATTGATCCATTTTCTTCACCAAATCATTATCCCATATTTTTTTAAGTTGTATTTGATTAAGTTTTCCAGATAAAATGGTTGAAAAAAAATTATCCTTTTCTCCTTTTTTTCTTCCTTTTGGGAGCTCATTTTTCCTTTTGTTCATGTCAAGCCTTTGTAAAAAACATCACTTTACTCACTCTTCCATGAAGCACTTGAACATTATGATTAATCAGCTACAAAAAATATGTTATTATTAGAACAAGATTTTGCATTACATATCATTTAATCTTTTCTTTTTCAATTGAACATTATGATTAATTAGATACCAAAAATATGTTATTGTTCGGTAATACCTTGTAACCCTGTTTCGGTGATGGATACATGATTAAGAGCTGTAGCTGACGATGTAGAGAGTAACGCACCTACTCCTGCTCAAAGGGCAACACAATCTGACTCTAGACCCATGACTAGCAGTTATGAGGGAGAGGCAAAGCAAGCCTTCTTCCAAACGATGAGTGAGTGGTTCTCGGAGTACGCTCGAATGAATCTGACTGCTTAACAACCTCCACCCCTACCTATTCATCAACAAGTCCCAGTTGTGCCGCAAGTGATAGATCCAATCCGATTGAGTAAGCACATGTTGATAAGATTCGTAAATACGGGGCTAAGGAGTTCTGGGCTACAATTGATGATGATGTTGAGAGAGAGCAGAGTTTTAGCTCGAGAACACTATCAGATTATTTGATGAATTGTCTTGTACTCCAAATGAATGTATCAAATGTGTTTTATCTTTGTTGAGAGATAATGCGTATCATTGGTGGAAAACGTTGATATTTGTAGTTCCGAGGGAATGGGTCACCTGAGAGTTCTTTCAATCCGAGTTCTAGAAGAAGTATATAAGCCAGAGATTTCTCGATCAGAAACATAAAGAGTTTGTGGAATTGAAATAGGGTCGAATGGTTGTCACCGAGTACAAAAGAGAATTTGTATGATTAAGCAAGTATGCCAAGGAATATGTTTCTACCGAAGAGATCATGTGAAAACGATTCATTGATGGATTGAGTGAAGACATAAAGCTGTTAGTTGGGATTCTGGAAATTAAAGAATTTGTTGTTTTAGTTGAAAGGGCTTCTAAAGCCGAAGATCTTAGCAAAGAAAAGAGGAAAGTAGATTCCAAGGCTAGAGACACTAGAAAGAGATTTATGAATAAGCCGTATCAGTCTTCATCAAAGAAATCCAAAGATTTGTATACTTGCCCGAATGCTTTAATGGGATATTTGAACAAGGATCATGCTAAACAATACTCTGATTCTAAAGCTCAAGCTACATCAGTAGCTATTGTTGGCAGTGTAAGAGACAACAAACCCGAATGTCAGTAGTGTGGGCGATGACATTTCAGAGAATGCTGGAGAAAAAGAAATAAAGCCTGTTACAAATGTGGATCGTTGGATCATTTTATGCGAGACTGTCCAGAGTTGAAGAAAAAAGAGGATGCTCAGAACGCGAGGCCGAGTAACACTGCAGCAAGGGGCAGACCACCTAGAAACACAGGAAATATGAGTGGAAGCCAGAAAGCGACTAAAGACTCTGCTGTGAGGTCAGAGGTGAGAGCACCTGCACGAGCCTATGCTATTCGTACTCACGAAGAAGCGTCATCTCCAGATGCCATTACCAGTACTTTCACTCTCTATGATACTAAAGTTATTGCATTTATAGATCCAGGATCAACTCATTCATATATATGTGTGAATTTAGTATCCAGTAAGACTTTGCCTGTAGAGTCTATTGAATTTGTAACTAGAGTATCGAACCCCTTAGGCAAGTGTGTGTTGGTTGATAAAGTGTGCAAGAAATGTCCATTGATGATTCAGGATATTTGTTTTCTGGCTGATTTGATGTTGTTGCCGTTTGACAAGTTTGATATAATCCTAGGTATAAATTGGTTAACGTTCTATTGTGAATTGCAAATGAAAGATGATTGATTTGAGGTGTCAGAATAATGAGATTATTCGAATTGATTCAGATGATTTGAATGGCTTGCCAGTAGTGATTTCAACGATGTTAGCTCAAAAATATGTGAGAAAGGGTTGTGAAGCTTATTTTTCTTATGTGCTTGATACAAAAGTGATTGAAAAGAACATAGAATCAGTGCCAGTTGTTTGTGAATATTCGGATGTATTTCCTGAAGAGTTACCAGAATTATCACCGATTCGAGAGGTTGAATTTGGCTTTAAGTTAATGCTGGGAACAACACCGATATCGATAGCTCCATACAAAATGGCATCGACAGAGTTAAAAGAATTGAAAGCTCAGTTGCAAGAACTGATGGATAGAGTTTTTGCTAGACCGAGTTTCTCGCCATGGGGTGCTCCTGTGTTGTTTGTGAAAAAGAAAGATGGCAAGATGAGAATGTGTATAGACTACCGATAGCTGAACAAAGTGACGATCAAGAATAAATATCCTCTACCACAAATTGACGATTTGTTTGACCAGTTAAAAGGGGCAACAATGTTTTCGAAGATAGATTTGAGATTGGGCTATTACCAGTTGAGAGTTAGAGATGATTCGAATGTGCCAAAGACTGCATTTAGAATGAGGTACGGTCACTATGAATTTTTAGTTATGCCTTTTGGACTAACGAATGCACCTGTTGTCATTATGGATTTAATGAACCGGATTTTTAGACTATACCTAGATCGATTTGTTGTTGTGTTCATAGATGATATTTTGATCTACTTGAGAGATGAAACTGAGCATGCTAAGCATTTGAGAATTGTATTGTAGACTCTGCATGATAAGCAGTTATATGCAAAGTTTAGTAAACATGAATTCTAGTTGCGTGAAGTTGGTTTTCTGGGGCATATTGTGTCAGCATTAGGTATCCGAGTCGATCCGAAGTCTGTAATTTTTTGGGACTCGCCAGTTATTACAGATGATTCGTGAAAGGTTTTTCCATGATTGAAACTCCGATGACAAAGTCGCTACAAAAAGATGTTAAGTTCGAGTGGTCAGACAAGTGTCAGGAAAGTTTTGATTAGTTGAAAGTTTTATTGACTAAAGCTCTAGTGTTAGTACAACCAGAATAGGGTAAAGAATTTGTAATCTATAGTGATGCATCATTGAATGGTCTGGGCTATGTTTTGATGCAGGAAGGCAAAGTTATAGCTTGTGCCTCGAGACAATTAAAGCTGCATAAAAAGAATTACCCGATGCACGATTTGGAGTTAGCAGCTATTGTGTTCGTGTTAAAGATTTGGCGCCACTATCTGTTCGGTGAGAAATGTCATGTTTATTTAGATCACATGAGTTTGAAATATTTTGATGACTCAGAAAGGTTTGAATTTATGACAGTGGAGATGGCTAGAATTGCTAAAAGATTACGAGTTAGTGATTGACTACCATTCGGAAAAAGCAAATGTTGTTGCTGATGCTTTAAGCCGGAAATCTTTGTTTGCTCTACGTGCAATGAATACCCAGTTGGCTCTATCTGATGACGGCTCACTTGTAGTTGAGTTGAAAGCAAGACCGTTGTTTTTATAGTAGATTTGGGAAGCTTAGAAAGTTGATGATGAAATGTTAGCAAACTGAGGTTAATGTGATTTGAACCCTGATTCAGAATTTCAAGTTGATGTTAATGATTGAGATTTAGAGATCGAATATGTGTTCCGAGGAATTCAGAGTTGATTTAGATGATTTTAAACGAAGCACATAGTCGTCGTTTATCTATTCATCCAGGAAGCACGAAAATGTATAACAATTTGAAACAGCTCTATTGTGGCATGGTATGTAACGTGATATTTCATAATTTTTTTCAAAATGTTTAATTTGTCAGCATGTAACAACCCGATTTTGGGTTAGTTGGAACAGTGGTTTCAAGACCATAAATTCGACGAGGAAAAAAATTTTATTTTTATTATATTTTTATGGTCTACGATTTCACGGAATGATTTCATGAAAATTTCGTTCGAAAATTTCGACGTTTGGGCACTCAATTTAGTCAAAAGGACTAAATTATAAAAAATGAAAAAGTTGAGTTATACATGTTAGAGGTGTCCAATTGTTATGAAATTTTAAATTGGAGGTCTTTAAATGGTAATTAGACCATTGGTTAATTTTTTGGACAAAAATGGACATAAAATAGGTGAAATAGAATATTTTTAAGTTAGGGCATTTTGGTCATTTAGAAATTAAAATGAATTAAAAACAAAATTAAAAGCCAATTTTTGTCCATCCTCAACCCCATGGCCGAATTTCACAAGGGAAAACCATGGCTAGGGTTTTTCAAGCTTCCAAGCTCGATTATAAGTCTGTTTTAGCCCTGTTTTTAATGATTTTTACATTTTTGAGATCCTTATAACTCGGTTTAGCTATTTGTACAATTATTTTGACCTAGGGTTTGTGTTTAAAATTTACCCATGGATGACAGACATGTGTTTTGATGTTTTATGGAATAATATGAAAGTTTGGAGTGTGATAAACAACTTTTACTAAGTGATTTTTGATGAAATTTCATAAAAGGACCTATTTGTAAAAGTTGTAAAATGTGTGGGAAATGTGATTTAGTGAAAAATGTGGGCTGCTATAAGAGGGAATTTGAATTGGCTAGGCTTGGGTATTAAGAAAAATGGATACATTTCATTTTACGAGCCTAAGGGCAAATTTGTAAATATGTAAAACTTTAGGGGCAAAAATATATTTTTGCCATAATATGCTTTTTCGACTGATTTGAATAGTATAATAATTTAATAAGTCGAATGTGATATTATAGATAAAGAAAAACGAAGTTTAGACTTAAAACGAGGGAAAAACGAGTATTGGACGATTCGGTCCTTTTTGCCATTTTAGGTTGAGGTAAGTTCGTATAATACTAAACGTTATTGATTTGTGTTAATTATACAATATTATTATATATTTCAATAAATTGTGAAAATTAAAGTAAACGTTCGAATTGAGTAAAAACTCAGGACCGATCACGGTTGTTGCATAGTGAAATATGAATTGACGGTAAAAGACCATGGTTAGACCATGGCAATGTGCTAAGTGAAATAAGTGATTCGCATGTCAGACCATATCTAGGATATGACATTGTGCTAAGTGAAATAAGACCATGGCATCTAAGTGAAAAAAGTCCATGGCAATGTACTAAGTGAGAAATTTCCCGGTTGAACTTTAAGAATAAAATAGCTTTGGACACAAGTGTGGTACTATGTGAAGGCCACTTTGTGAATATAATAGCTTTTGACATAAGTGTGGTACTTTGTGAAGGCCACTTTGTGAATAAAATAGCTTTGGATACAAGTGTGGTACTATGTGAAGGCCACTTTGTGAATAAAATAACTTTGGCTACAAGGGTGGTACTATGTGAAGGCAACCGTATATCCGTTATTATTCTGATGTGTTCAACGGGAGATGACTAAGTGTAAACGAATATGACTATGTAATGATTAAATGTGAAAGAATTATGAACCAATAATATTCTTTGATGTTGAATTGAAATAATGTGTTTTCATTGAGGTTTAAGTGTATCAACTGACATAGCCAAGATAAAAAAAAATGAAAGTATAACTGATTTAAGCGATACAGGTACGTACAAAATCTATATGAATGTTGAATGAAAGTTAATACAAAGAAAACGTGAAAGAGTAAAATTAGCAATAAAATAGTTTTGGATAGCAGCAGTTGTGTGACTTTGAAAAATCATAAAAAATGGTGGAAATCTAATTAGAGGTTGAATAAGATATGAAATTAAATCTTATTGAGTCTATTTTCACATAAAAGAAACGATGTCAGAAAAATAATTTCATATTATAAGATATTTCAATTTTTGTGAGACAGGATCAGAATGATTTCAAAATCCCCTATTGTGATTTGGGAAAATCATTACAAATTTTAAAAAAAAATACTTATGGGTTATAATTTATATTCTTAAAATCCTTAATTAGTCTATTTTCAAAAATAAACAAATGAGAACATCATCTAAATCCCATATGAGCAGATAATTAATTTTTAGTGAAAAGGGGTCAGAACTATCGGATAGCAAAACAGGGGAGAATTTAAAGAATAAAATGTACTTATTGGCTAGACCAAAAATTCTGAAAATTTTATGGTAAGAAGATATGTGAGTCTAGTTTTAGGGAAAATTAGTAGATTTTAATTTGGAGTTTCGTACCTCAAGATATAAATAATTTAGTTACTATAACTTGAGTAGACAGCTTGAGATGAACAAGAGTAAATAGTTGAACTATGTGCAATTATGATTGTATTATCTTGAGAACATATTGTGAGAATTGGTAAAAGCATGTTAATAAATTTCTTATTATTTACATACCAACTTACTAAGCTATATAGCTTATTCTGTTTATTTCCTGTGTTTATAATGTCCTCAGGTTAGCTCGGGTTGGAAGTCGCCGGAGAACCTATCACACTATCAAACTAACAAATTGGGTATTGATAATTCTTATACTTAAGGTCATGGCATGTATAGGGGACTTGGTTATTTTTGTATGTGTCGTAATTGTTTTGGCCTAAAATGTTGGCCTATACTATTTGAAAGTTCATTGTTGTGTAAGGCCATTTGATGTTGGTATATTGGCTATATTATAAGTCCATGATGATGTATTTCAAGGATGTGTATGCCTACATATGTGGATGAATGAGTGGTGATATCTATGTGTGACGTAAATTTGTTTACAACAGTAAGTCAGATAAGTGCACGGGCTAGGGACATGGCTATGCGATCCACACGGTCGTGTCTAATATCACAAGGGAGTGTGCCCCTATTTTTCATGAAATTTTTCAAAGTTTTCTAAAGTTCTCGGTTTGGTCCCAAACCATTTCCAAAGCATGATTTGGGCTTCGTAGGCCCATATTCGGGACTTTAAGATGAAATGTGAAAAGTTTTAAATTTGAACACAAATTCATGACCCGATTTTATACGATTGCATGTGTTTATGTTCGATAATGCCTCATACCCTGTTCCGGTGTCGAACACGGGTAAGGGGTGCTACATAACAAAGCAAGGCTGAGCATCAAGTACCGTCTGGTTTATTACAGCCGATTATGATTCCCGACTGGAAATGTGATAGAGTGACTATGGATTTTGTGTCAAGATTACCCCTATCTCCGTGTAAGAAAGATACAATCTGGGTTGTTATTGATAGGTTGACAAAATCGGCTCATTTCATTCCAACACGAACGAACTATTTGCTTGAAAAGTTAGCTGAGTTGTATATCTCTGAGGTTGTAAGATTACACAGAGTGCCTATTTCTATTGTTTCGGATAGAGATCCGAGGTTCACATCGAGGTTTTGGAAGAAATTGCGAGATGCACTGGGAACAAAACTACATTTTAGTACTACGTTTCACCCACAAATGAATGGTTAATCCGAACGGGTTATACAGATACTCGAGGATATGTTTAGATGTTGTATTCTTGAGTTCGAAGGTATATGGGAAAAATATTTGCCGTTGATTGAATTTGCATTTAATAATAGATTTCAATCGAGTATAAAAATGGCACCATACGAAGCTTTATACGGTCGCAAAAGCTGAATACGCTTGTACTGGAAAGAGCATAGTGAGAACAAGGTTCACGAGGTTGATCTAATTAAAGAGACTGAACAGAAAGTGAAAATGATTCGTGAAAGTCTGAAGGCAACATCAGATCATCAAAAACCATACACAGACTTGAAACGAAAAGATATTGAGTTCCAGATCGGGGACCGAGTGTTTTTGAAAGTGTCTCTATGGAAGAAAATACTTAGATTTGACAGAAAAGGCAAGTTAAGTCCGAGATTTATCGGGCCATATGAGATTATTGATCGTGTTATTTTGTGATAGGTTTTAAATATTTATAATTAATTGTTCTTGAAACTAACTATTATCATGATGTAGGCAAGTGTACCTATCGAACAGTAGTATAGTTTTAGCAAGACCGGATTATCGAACCCACAGGAACTAAAAGTACTAGTAATCGCTGTTTTTTTATTATCTAGCCTAAGAATAAGGGGGTTTGTTTTAACTAACTAATTAACTAAACTAAGAATTCACAGAAAATAGAATTGGGGGATTACTTTTGGAAAACGATTGAATTTAGACAATACCTAAGAAAGAATCCACCTAGATATTACTTATTATTCTGTCTCCGAACCGGACGATTTATTCATTTAACTTGTTTCGTAGAGATCCCTAAGTTATATTATTATCTCTCTCGAGACTAACAACGTCTAACCCTAGGTTGAATAATTGAAATCTCTTTCTAATTAACTTCCTAGGGTTGCATTAACTCGATCTATGGATCCCCTTATTAGGTTTCACCCTAATCCGGCAAAATCTTGTCACCCTATCTCTAGGCACGCAATCAACTCTGCTTAATTATGACAAATGTACTCTTAGACAGGGTCTATTCCTCCTCTGCATAAGAGCTTAACTTGAATCAATATCCTGGAATATCAAAACAAGAATTAAGAACACATAATTAAGAACAAGTCAAATATTTATCATACAATTCAGAAAATAATAACAAGATTCGTTTTAGGTTTCATCCCCTTAGGTATTTAGGGGGTTTAGCTCATAACTAAAAGGGAAAACATCTCAGAAGAATAATGAATACAAAACATAAAGAAAACCCAAAACTTCTGAACGGGAATTGAAGGGAGATCTTTAGTCTTGATGGTGAATCCAGCTTCTGAGATGGATCAATCGGCTTTCCTTGAGCAATTCCTTGCTTCCTCCTGTGCGTCCCCTTTTCTCCTCCTTTAAGGTGTATTTATAGGCTTTAGAATGCCTAAAAGCCCTCAAAATTAGCCTTTTCTGAATTGGACTCAACTTGGGCTCAGTAGGGACACGGTCGTGTGACACACTAGTGTACGATTACTTCGGGCCGTGGTTAAGCCTGTTAAAATAGCACGGGCGTGTGGTCTACTCGTGTGAGTCGTGCTTCAATTCTGCCAAATTGACACGGCCGTGTGGTCTGCCCGTGTGAGGAAGTCCAGGCCGTGTTAATTTCGTATGTTGGCCCATTTTCTCTTTTTTGGGCCCGTTTCTCGTTCCTTTTACTCTCCTAAGCTCGCCTAAGTATAAAACATGAAGTTAAGGCATTAGGAGCATCAAATTCACCAATTCTAAGGAAAAATCATCCATAAAATGCGCTAATCATGGGGTAAAAATATGTATAAATGACGGTTTATCAAATACCCCCACATTTAAGCATTTGCTTGTCCTCAAGCAAAATCCTCATCTCATAGTCAAAACAAATTCTTCTCAACTTATAATTTCTATCGATAATACCTCAAAATAATCTATAGGTAATCAAACATTGAAAATTTGACTAAAAGAACATCAAAGTTTCAAACATTCCAAGTTGAGTATTTTATCATGAAAACATAGGTGTCTCCCCTCATCTAAGTAATTACCTTTGATTCAAAATATCACATAGTTTCACATCCTCACTAAATATTCACTCAAATCACTCGAGGTGTTTAAGGACAATAAATGAAGCACTCAATAGTCAATAATGAAAAGTCATTACCATAGGATTGCATGAAAATCAAATCTCCACCATTATAAATTGAGATGAAACATCAATCAAAAGGTCTTTAGAGGGTTGTAACGTGGCTTTGGTTAAAGGGTGTGGTCACAAGCTGGAAGAAAGGGTTAGAATCGAGATTGATTTGAAAAATTGCCTAACTAGAAAAATGACTAGTCATCAGTTGCGTACAACAGAGCTTTTTTTTCTCGAAATATGGAATTTAACTACTTTAGCGCAAAAGATCACTACTACCTATATGCATACATTTTTTTTAAAAACAAGTCAAATACAAAACAAAACATAGCTAAACAACTATTCCAACACAAATCTTGACAAAAATAGGGATCGAATTAATTTAGGGGATTTCAACAATAATGAGTTATGGGTTAATATTGAGGGTAAATTAATGAATGGGTTGTTAGGTTCAAGGGAGTTCACTAAGGGTTAATTGTGAAGGTAAGTTTTTAAGGAGTGAGTGGATTAAACCTAAGTGCCTTTATCATTTTGACATATCAATTCAAATAGTGTGGTCTATGCATAATCAAGCAAGTTCTATAATAACAGTTCAATATTGGCGCACTCATAATGAAAGTGAGCATGGAAGAAATAATAGATGCTCTTGAAGGCTCAAATTCTCACAAAAATTATGGCTTTTTGATGTTTAAACTTGTGAATTCCAACTCAAGATAATACCTAAACTTAGAGAAACAACCTAGAAGTTTTTAATTCTTCAAAAATCAACTTATCATGCTTGATTCCCTAATGTCTTAAAGTTTAAACAATCAATGCATAAATGCCTATGTTTTAATTCAAGACATATCAATAAAAATCATGAGTTAATTAAAAATCATTCTAATAGTGATATGAGTAATTCACGTGAGAATAAGACATATTCTAATGGTGATATAAAAGACCCCCCACACTTAAGATGTACATTGTCCTCAATGTACAAAGATAGATATATTGAAAAAGATAAATTTATTATCATAAGATAAGGAGAGAAGTGAAACTTCTTGAATGATGAATGAATTCCTTGAACTGGAGTTTTTGGAGAATAAATGGCGTGAGAGTGGAGGAGGATACTCCGGTGGTGGTAGAGGTTCATTAGTCCATAAGTCCTACGACAAAAGAATATTATATCTGTTGGTAGCTATAGTCGTGGTCGAGCAGGACATGGCAGTCGTGGAGAACCTTTCCCGGTGGAGTTTTTAGTTCCTATGTGAGGATGAGCTTAGGAGCTCTTTTACAGCTGTGACAAAATCTAGAACTTTTTTTAAGAAATGTAAGGAAACATAATTACTCATAATGGAATAGCTGAAGTTGGTCATTGTAAAATAAAAATTATAAAATCTACTAAAGATAGGTGTAAGGAAAAATAAAAAGGAGTCTGAAGATAAAATAAAAGTAAAAACATAAAATAAAATAATTAAAGTTTTTAAACATCTTCATCGCTAGATGGTTCGCGAGGTGGGGGTGGCGATGAGATGTGAAAATGCTGACAAATCTGATGTAGAGTCGCATCAATGTGATCAAATCGTTGAAAACATTGCTACTCAAATCGTGTAAGGCGCTCAGAGATGTCAGCGTATGAAGTCGCCGCATGAACTGGACGAGAGGGGCGTGGTGGCTGAGACGGTGGGTTCTCGTGCTGTGGAGGGACATCATCAATATTGTCCTCGGGGGCCTCCTCCTCGGTAGATTGGGCGAGACGATATTGAGGAGGGTAAGCTCCTTGGCGCTTTTCAATCATCCTCATGCTTAGCATGCTCGAGATGCCTTGTGGAGACATCTGGCCAATGAGGGTCAAGGATGATTCTTGGGCTGTGGTGTTGAGGAGCCCGAAGTGTCGTGCCAATCGCGTCACATAGGGCCCAATGGAGATGACCCATTTCTGATGTTGCTCTGTCTAGTGTCGAATGGCAAGGGCGATAAAGTAGGCGAGGTCAAAGATGTGCTTATGCGACATACACCATAAGTAATAGACGTCATTGGTGGTGACGACGTCGGTGCTCTCTCTCCGCCCTGTCAAGGTGTGAGATAGAATTGAATGTAAATACCTCAAGGATGGAGGGAGAGCTGATGCCTTGGAGCGACTGGAGTCGTAGGTGGCCGAATGTGGTACGAGTGCGCCCTAGCACCATGAGCAAGAACGGTGGATGTGACAGTTGAGAGAATCTAAGTCATTTTCCTCTTTGAACTCCTCTGTATATAAGCCCAATGCAGTACCAAATTCTGGGATGCTTAGCTGGCGGACTAATCCGCCTACGCGAAATTGGACCGTGCCGGGATCATCGTAATTTGTCATTATGGTTTGAAGATGAAACGTTGAGCATAGTTCCATCATAAGCTCGAGATACGTCAGCTCGATGATCCTAAAGAAAAGCTCCTAAGGGTCGGTGGTTAGGAGGGCCCAAATCGCATCAACCAACTGAACTTGTTCTACTACAGCCTAGTCGATGCAGCGGCCCACAGTTAAAGATCGGGCCCAGAGTATTTGGTAAAGTTCTTCTTGGGGACCAATGGGGAACTGTAGAAAAAGGCGGCGAATTTCCACGGTAGGACCTGAGGAAGATGACGCCCCCTTCCTTCTCTTTGAATCCGGGATGACGGCTTTCTTTCCTCGTGAGGACGACATTGTATGCTAGAAAGGGGAGAATGAGCGTCAAAAACGGGGTTGGAAGCAGTACACCGGCGTGGCGGGGCGGGCGTGTTGACTTGCAGCGACTAGGGTTAGGGATTTTGGGCGAAGAAGACAATGAATAGTGCAGCCTATTTATAGATTTTGGGGCACACGGCTAGGGAACACGCCCGTGTTCCCCAATTTCAGCTCGTGTGATTCGCGAATTTTGAAATTTGGGTGCGTCTGACATTTAGTCCACGCTTGTGTTCCTTGTGCGTGTGGGTGCACACGGCCGTGTCGCACGACCGTGTCTATCTTTGTTCGCTTCTCCCACGCCCGTGTTAATTTGACAGGTTCGACCACAGGTATAGGACACGAGCGTGTCGAACGCCCGTGCTATTTTCTTAAGTTCAACCACAGTTCTGTAACACATGCATTTGCCACGCTCGTGTTATTTTGGCAAGTTCACCCACGAAAATGTCGCATGGCTGTGGCATTTTATCGTAGCCCGTGTTTGGGAAAAATCTCTCCCCGGTTTCCACGCGGTCTTCAGCACGCCCGTGTGCCTGGCCGTGTCTGTGTGGAAAACCTGTATTCAAGATCTTCGTTAGTAAGTTAGGTGTTAAATACTAAAATTTAAAGAAATTAATATTGTTAGTGCTCGGGTTGCCTCCCGAGAAGCGCTTATTTATAGTCTAAGCTCGACTTACCTCTCCATTGAATGGTCATGGTGGTTCGAGGAGTTTATACTCCTCATTCCTGCTACCCATCTTATCAAAATAAGGTTTTAGACGAGTGTTGTTTACCTTAAAAGTGACGAACTTGGGATGACTTACCTCGACTGTACCGAATGGGAAAATGCTAAGTACCATAAGAGGGACTTCTTCATTCGGTTTGGTAGTGACAATGTGAGGATCTGTGGCTTCTAATAAAACTTTATCTCCAACCTTAAGTTGATTTGGAAAGGTATTGAGCTCGTTCTGGCATAGTTTTGGTTTATTGGGTGTTCTTGGTTTATGTGTCCACCATTCATCTAGTTCCTCGACTTGTAGCCTTCGATCTTCATGAATAGGTCCTCTACTATTGCTTGGGAATGGCTCATGTACTTCCTTCATGCTCATTTCCTGCAAAGTAGGTTGCACCATATTGTCAATTTTAGTAGAATGGTTTAGACGATCACCTTCAATTTTCGATGTGTTGCCAGAATTGCGAGCTTGAGGGGTGATTGTTTCGTCTCCCACACGAAGTGTGAGCTCACCTTTACTTTTGCTTATCTCAGTATCTTGCCTTGGTTCTGGTTCAGGTGTGACTAACCTTTCCTCATCTTGACTAGTAATCGTGTTGAGTTGCTCCCTTGGATTAGATTCTGTGTTGCTTGGCAAGCTACCTTGTGGTTGTTCAGAAATTAACTTGGCAAGCTGTCCAATCTGAGTTTCGAGCCCTTGGATCGATGCTTGTTGATTCTTAAGTGCTGTCTCGGTATTCTAAAAACGAGTTTCTGACACCGATATAAATTTTGTGAGCATCTCTTGAAGGTTCGACTTCTTCTCTTGTTGGTAGGGTGGTTGTTGGAAGCCTGGAGGGGGTCTTTGATTGCCTTGGCCTCCCTATGAGAAATTTGGGTGGTTCCTCCAACCTGCTTTGTAAGTGTTACTATAAGGATTGTTTTGAGATCGAAGATTGTTACCCATGTAATTTAACTACTCGCTGTCCATGTTGTGACCATATGGCGGGTATTCTGAATTGCTCGATCCACCTCCATTTGCTTCGTACTACATTACTGGGTGCACCTGTGAAGAACTAAGAAAACCATCAATTTTCTTAATCAAGAGTTCTACCTGATTAGAGAGCATGGTGACCGAGTCGACGTTATAAACACCGACTGTTTTCATTAGTTTTGTCCTCATGACTTGCCACTAATAGTTATTCAGTGACATCTCCTCTATAAATTCATAGACAGCTTCAGGTGTTTAATTGTTGATGGTTCTGCCAGCAGCTGCGTCAACCATTTGTCGAGTCAAAGGATTCAGGCCATTATGAAAGGTTTGAAACTTTAGCCAGAGCGGTAACCCATAGTGAGGGCATCTTCGCAAAAGATCCTTGTATCTCTGCCATGTATCGTAGAGTGTCTCTAAATCCATCTGCACAAAAGAAGAGATATCATTACGTAATTTAGCCGTTTTAGCCGGCGAAAAATATTTTAATAAGAACTTTTCGGTCATTTCTTCCCAAGTAGTAATTGACCCTCGTGGTAACGAGCTCAACCACTGTTTAGCTTTGCTCCTCAATGAAACGAGAAACAACCGAAGATGTATGGCATTATCAGAAACGCCATTGATTTTAAATGTATCGCATAGTTCTAAAAAGTTTGTCAAATGAGCATTGGGATCCTCGTCCTACAAACCATCAAACTGAACAAGTTGCTATATCATTTGAATTGTGTTAGGTTTTAGTTCAAAAATATTTGCAGCTACAGCAGGTCTAATTATACTTGATTTAGTTCCTGTTAAAGAAGGTTCAGCATAATCATACATAGTGCGTAGATTAGGATTCTGATTTACTGGATTAATAGCAATCGTAGGAGGTATCAGGTTTTCCTGATTTTCAGTCATCTCCTCGGTTGTGGCTTGTATATCATCCTCTTACTCTTCCTCAATGTATCTTAGGCTTCGCCTTATTTCTCTTCGATTTCTGCGAACTGTGCGATCTATTTCTTCGTCAAAATGTAGTGGTCCTGACAGGTTTCTTCTAGTCATAAACTATAAAAACCTGCCAAGAGAAAGAAAAAGTAAATTAATAAATAATAAAAATAAAATTAACTTGCAAGGAAAATAAATGGCTAAAGTAATAAAAATTGAGTGTTCCTAATATCTTAGTTCCCCGGCAATGGCGCCAAAAACTTGATCGTGTTATTTTATGACAGGTTTTAAATATTTATAATTAATCATTCTTGAAACTAACTATTATCACGATGTAGGCAAGTGTACCTATCGAACAGTAGTATAGTTTTAGCAAGATTGGATTGTCGAACCCAAAGGAACTAAAAGTACTAGTAATGACTGTCTTTTTATTATCTAGCCTAAGAATAAGGGGGTTTGTTTTAACTAACTAATTAACTAAACTAAGAACTCATAGAAAATAGAAATGGAGGATTACTTTTGGAAAACGATTGAATTAAGACAATACCTAAGAAAGAATCCACCAAGACTTTACTTGTTATTCTGACTAAGAATCGGACGATTTATTCATTTAACTTGTTCCATAGAGATCCCTAAGTTATATTATTATCTCTCTTGAGACTAACAACGTTTAACCCTAGGTTGAATAATTGAAATCTCTTTCTAATTAACTTTCTAGGGTTGCACTAACTCGATCTATGGATCCCCTTATTAGGTTTCACCCTAATCGGCAAAATCTTGTCACCTTATCTCCAGGCGCGCAATCAACTCCACTTAATTATGACAAATGTACTCTTAGAATATCAAAACAATAAGTAAGAACACATAATTAAGAACAAGACAAATATTTATCATACAATTCAGAAAATAATAACAAGATTCGTCTTAGGTTTTATCCCCTTTAGGTATTTAGGGGGTTTAGTTTATAACTAAAAGGGAAAACATCTCAGAAGAATAATGAATACAAAACATAAAGAAAACCCAAAACTCCTGAAGGGGAATTGAACGTAGATCTTCAGTCTTGACAGTGAATCCGGCTTCTAAGATGGATCAATCGGCTTTCCTTGAGCAATTCCTTTCTTCCTCCTGTGTGTCCCCTTTTCTTCTCCTTTAAGGTGTATTTATAGGCTTTAGAATGTCTAAAAGCCCTCAAAATTATCCTTTTCCGAATTGGACTCAACTTGGGCTCGGCAGGGACACGCCCGTTTGACACGCCCTTGCACGATTACTTCAGGCTGTGGTTAAGCCTGTTAAAATAGCACGGGCATGTGGTCTACCCGTGTGAGTCATGCTTCGATTCTTCCAAATTGACACGGCCGTGTGGTCTGCCCGTGTGAGGAAGTCCAGGCCGTGTTGATTTCGTACGTTGGCCCATTTTCTCCGTTTTTAGTCCGTTTCTCGTTCCTTTTACTCTCCTAAGCTCACCTAAGTATAAAACATGAAATTAAGGCATTAGGAGCATCGAATTCACCAATTATAAGGAAAAATCATCCATAGATTGCGCTAAGCATGGGGTAAAAATATGTATAAATGACGGTTTATCAATTATCGAGCATATCGGGTCGGTTTCTTATAGATTGTCGTTTCCACCTGAGTTAGAAAAGATTCGTAATGTATTTCATGTATCAATGCTACGAAGATACCAATCTGATCCTTCACATGTCATTTCCCAGACTAAAGTTGAAATCCAACCAGATTTATCGTACAGTGAAAACCAATCAGAATTTTAGCTCGTGAGATCAAAGAGTTAAGAAATAAAAGAATAGCGTTAGTGAAAGTATTATGGCATCGAAACGAGGTTGAATAAGCTATGTGGGAACCCGAGGATGCTATGAGAAAGCAATATCCAAACCTATTCGCTCGTAAGATTTTCGGGGATGAAAATCCCTAAAGGGGAGAGTTGTAAAAGCCCGATTTTAGCTAAATCGAAATAGTGGTTTCAGGACCACAAAACTGACGTTGTAAAATTATTTTAATATTATTTTTGGTGTTTACAGGATGTGATTGTATATGTGTAAAAGTTTGTGTGCTAATTTTATCGTTTAAGTGGTTAATTTGAGAAAAGGACTTAATCGCGTAAAATGTAAAAATAGCATGCTATAAGTTAAAAGTGCCAAATTGCTATGGTTTATTAAGTGTGAAGCCCTTATGATGCTATTAAACCATTTGAATAATGGATGAAAAAATATATCCATAGTTAGTGGAATTTTAATGTTTATTCATTAAGGGTAAATGTGTCATTTTGTAAATAAGTTAATATTAATAAAAAAACAAATTGAATTTATGTCTATCTTTAATCTATTTTGACCTAATATGAAGGTAAAAGAAAACCATTGATGGTTTTTAGGGTTTCGACATATATTAAGCTTGATTAAGGTATGATTTTAACTCGATTTTTGATGATTTTTATGTTTTTGTGATCGTTGCTTCGAGTACTAGGTAGCCCGTACCTTAATTTCTAAAATTTTTGATGATTTTGTGAAATTCCATTGATGAATCCATGAGTTTTATGATGTTTGATGGTGAATTATGCAAGCTTGGTGTTTGATATACATGTTTTATAAAGTGATTTTGAGTAAAAATGTATATTAAGGATTAAATTGTGAAATTTGAAAATTGAAGGGTTGAAATGTGAAATAAATGAAAAATATGGGCTGCTAGGGAGTTATAGAGAATTTGGCTAAGCATGGGCCATATTGAATTTTGTGTGTTTATGAAATAGGGACTAATTTGTAAGAAATGTGAAAGTTTAGGGCCAAAGTGCAAATTGGTTTAAATATGTGTTTTTGGATGAAATTGAAAGAACAGGTGATTAAATGAGTTAATTTTGAATACATATAGATCAAGAAAAGAGGAATTCGGAATTAGATCGGGGGAAAGGCAAGATAATAAAGTAATTGACTCATTTCGCCATTTTCATACCCGAGGTAAGTTTGTAGGTGTTAATTTTGTTATAAATGAATGTTATATGCTTTGATATTGCATAAAATGTGTTTATGAGATTGCGAATAATTTTTGAATTGTGAATACGACTATACGGAAGTGTTCGACGATGAAATCGACAAGCGGAACTTCCTGATTAAACCTTAAGTACAGTTATGATGATAATGAAATGTCATTAAGTTAATGCATTGGCTTAGGGCCATGATATCGGCTCTTTGGGTGCAAGTAATACCTTGATTTGGCTACGGGCCATGATATACATATTATGTGAGGAGTTACCTTGATTTGGCTATAGGCCATGGTATAGGTACTCCGGGATAAGTTACCTTGATTTAGCTACGGGTCATGGTATAGGAACTTATCGGTTGTGATCATTGAGTATCCGATTTTTATTCTAAATGATCCAATGGGTAAAAGAAAGGCTTGTTTTAGTTAGTATGAGGTGGTACAGGTACGTACGAAACCTATTTGAGCATTACAATGAGTAAGTTCAATGAGATGTTAATGAATCATGTTTTGAGACATGATAGGAAGGTTTGTGTTAATGAGATGTTGTTTTGGTAATGTGTATATTATAGAATTGTATTTATTTGATGAATTGAATTGCTTAATTACAAACTTACTAAGCTATGAAGCTTACTATGTGTTATTTTTCTATGTTTTATAGATAATCAAAGCTAGCTTAGATTCGGGGATCGTCAGAAGCATCGTCACACTATCGATCATTTGTTGGTACTTTTGAAGCTTGTAACACCCCTAACCTGTATCCATCGCTGGACTAGGGTTAAAAGGCATTACTGGGCATATCAGAACATTTTGCATTCATTTCACAAACATCATAGCATCATATTCAAACATCAACATAAAGTCCTTTTTTTAGATCAACGTGAACTTAAGCAAGCTTTAGAAAGAGGTCGGGACTAAACCAAGCAAATACAAAAAATATTTTCAAAACTTAAACGTTTTTCTAAGTTACAAAGGTCACACGCCCGTGTGAATAGGCCATGTGTCTCGCACGGCATTAGACACACTCGTGTGTCTAGATCGTGGCAAAACAAGGCATACATACTGACTTGTCTACACAGCCACATGACACGCCCGTGTGCTAGGCCATGTGAAAATTAGAGAGGCTACTGACTTACCCACACGGCCAGTCACACTCCTGAGTGTCTAGCTCGTGCTCGAAACTGACTTGGCCACATGACCTAGCACACGTCTGTGTGGTGACTGTGTGGTCTGCTCTGGCTCATTTCAAAATGGCCTTCGAGCAACACGGCTGAGACACACGGCCGTGTCCCTGCCATGTGGACAAAAATAGGCCATTTACAAGGCCAACATACCACCCATTAAGGGTCCTCCCTACAAGCATCAAAACCAAAACATTTCATATCAAATTTTAAACCAATTCATAACCAAAACATACTCCATTCATGCCATATCATAAAGAACCAACCTCATGCTTATAATTCATACCAAAACATATTAAAATCACTTACCAAACTCATTCAGTCATACTTGTAACTAATTTATTCTATGAGTACATGATTCACATCACATTTATAACCATTTCAACAAAAAACTAACTTACCAAAAAGACCATTTCATTAAGCCATACATATACACCAAATTTACCATTTTTGCATCACACATCATATACCAAAATCAAACCATAAGTTCAATCATAATCAAGCCATATCACATGGCTAACTATACACTTCACAAAACATATTAAAATTCCTCTAGCCTATACATGCCATATTCCAATATTCACATTTTCAAAAGGTACAAAATAGATTTCGATAGTGTGGTGATGATCCTCAATGATCCCCAAGCTCCTGGTAGCTTCGATAATCTATAAAACTGTTGAAAACACACACAAAGTAAGCTTTTAAAAGGTTAGTAAGTCATATACAAATAAACTTATCACATATCACAATTATAAACTATTTCATTCATATGAATCATGGCATAACTCAATAGCAAGTTCATATTTCTCATTTAGCTCTAATGTTCAAAACCATTTGCTAGTAAATACTTCACATTTCCATGTAGCTCACATATCAATCGATCATATTCATACCCATCTTTCATTACCAAATTCCATATACAGTTCATACGTACCTGAAGCAGATATACATTCATATATTTATCCATTTCTTAGTGTGCTCATTGAACCGTATGGAATCAAATAGGATACGCGGATAACTCGAAAAGCTCATACAATGCCAACATTTCAGATGTGGTCTTACATGTAATCAAATATCAATGCCACTGTCCCAGACAGGGTCTTACACGAAATCAAATATGATGCCGATGTCCCAGACATGGTCTTACACGTAATCTCAAATTGATGCCAACGTCCTAGACATGGTCTTACACGAAATCACATATCAAAAATCCTATGTCATGACATATGTATCCTAACTATTCCTATGGTTCGTACGGGGCTTTTAGGACGTCGTCACATTATCAGAACTTTCTCGGATTTCTCATATTCAACTCAAATAGTCGTTCATCACAATTCATTAACATATAAGCAATAATAATTCAATTCAAACACATTTTTTTGTATATTGACTTACCTCGTACAGATTCGAACGGACGGAATCAACTACTCGACGACTTTCAACTTTCCTCGATCTAATTCCTTTTTCTTTGGTTCTTGATCTATATAAATTCGAATTTGACTTATTCAATCTCACATTCATTCAAATCACTCCATATACACATATTTAGGGCATTTTACAAATTAGCCCTCACATTTTCACATTTTAACACTTTAGTCCCTAATTTATAAAATCACAAAATACACAAAATTTCCTTTTACACTTGTTAGGCCGAATATTCATGTAATTCATATAAGCTGATATCTTTCATTTATTTTACATTTTAGCTCTTTAGTTTCTCATTTTCACAATTTAGCCCAAAATACTCAAATTCATAAAAAATCCCAATATAAAACATAGTAATCTAACACATATCTTTCATTTTCTATCATCAAACTTCATAAAACTCACATTATCAACAATGGAACATCTTAAAATCATAATCTTATTCAGAAATTGAGGCATGGGCTTGATAGAATACAGAGCAACAATCACAAAAACATAGAAATCATCAAAAATCGAGCAAAACACATGCCTTAATCACAAATTCTCTTAGCCGAACCCTAGAACTCTTTTTATTTTCTTTTCTTCTTCAATTTTTGCCAAAAATAAGATGATAATGGCCTTATTTTCATTTTTTTATTATAAATCATTTAATACAACAATTACTATTTTGCCTATGATTAATAAACATTTAAAACATTAACATATAAGGTTATTAATGTCCACTCATAAGTTCAATGGTTTATTAACCACATAAGGACCTCTCATTTAAAGAGACTTAGCAATTAAGCACTTTAACAATTAACAAGCCACTTTTACATTTTATGCGATTACGTCCTTTTATCAAATTAAACACACAAACGATCAAATTTTCACACGAAACTTTCACAGATATCAATTCACATATTATAAGCATGGAAAATAATATTAAAATATTTTTTGACTCAGATTTGTGGTCCCAAAACCATTATTCTGACTAGGGTCTAAACTGGGCTGTTACATTGTATATATGGTATATGGCATGTATAGGCTGTGTCATTTTGGTATATTTTGAGCTATGATGTTAGCCATGTGATTTGGCTTGTTAATGATGCAAATGATAGTATGTTCTTAGCCATTTAAGCTGGCTTAAGTTATATGCTTGATAAGTGATATATGTGATGTTTATAATGCCTTATATATTGGCTTGTTTTGGTATGTTTGCCTTAATTGTGAATATAGTTAAATGGATGTTGACTTGGTTGCTATAAATGTTTGAGGAACGGTAAATTTTTATGGTTTTGGTATATGGAATTTGGTATATTTGTATATGGAATTTAGTAGTTGAATCGATTGATAATAGATAGCTTGATATGTGATTGATTTGGCAGGTTTTTGTTTGCTTAGAGATGTATTGAAATGGTGTATTTTGGTTGCTATGAGTGCTTGTGGAAGGGGTGGCAAATTGGCTTTACAAATGGCCTATTTTTGTCCACACGGGCATGTGTCTCAGCCGTGTGTGACAGACGATCATGTTACACGACCTGTGTCCCCTGTGGTAGCCCTACAAATTAAGTCAGTATACCCTATAGGTTTGACACGACCTAGACACACGGGCGTGTCTACTGGCCAAGTGTATCACACGGGCTCACACATGGGCATGTGACTGGCCGAGTGATATTAGTTAGTATACCCCTTTAAATGGCACACGGGCATGTGTGACCATTTCAAAGGGTACACGGGCTAGACACACGGGCGTGTGGTCGGCCGTGTAACCCAAGCCAATAACCTCCCTAAATTTCCCATGGCCATGGCACACGAACGTGTCTTCAGGCGTGTCTTCGGCCATGTGGTGCAAGTCAGTATATATGCCCTATTTTCACACGGTCTGCATCACAGGCGTGTCTAGTGGCCGTGTGAGGCACATGACCTGTTCACACGGGCATGTGACCTATGATTTCATGAAATTTTCTAAGTGTTCAGAAATTTTTTTATATGATCGGTTTAGTCCCAAACCACTTTTTAGCATGTTCTAAGGTCTCATAGACCTATTTAAGGGACATTGTGAATGTGAATGAATGTTATGCGATATTGAATGTTTGATAAATGTTAGTGTCCGGTAATGCCTTGTAACCCTATTTCAACGATCGATACGGGTTAGGGGTGTTACAATTTTCATACAATTAGGCATAATACTTTTTCAATTTAGGGTTTGTTTAGGCTTTTTTTTAGTTCTACCTTTTTTGTTTCGATTTCATATTTTTGTCTCTTTTTTAACAAGACTATTGTGTGTTTATCATGTTGGGTTGATTTCACTGTCTTTCCAGCTTGCTATCGATTTGATTGCAAATGAGAATCCACTCGATGTGGTTCTTGGTTGAATTTTGTAAGTTCTACTACCATTAGATATCTATACATATTTTTTAAAGCATTGTTATTTCCTTATTATTTTAAAATGACTCTGTATGTATATAGTGTTGTTTCCGTTTTATATGTTTATATATCTTCCATTTGTATATGTTGATTAGTGATTAGTAAGGTTTCTTTATTTTTTTTCTTTTTCTCAGAGGACAAGTGTTGTGCACCACAGCTACTATACTTGGAGGAAAAAGGCCGACATCTCAGATATCTGAGAAAATTGTAATCTAGATCCATTTGTCCTTTTTTTTTTCCTTATACGACAACAATTTTTTGCCTTTAAATTGGTGAGCAACTAGTAAAACCAAGTTTATATCTATTTTGATGCAGGTTGCACTCTCAAGTGGAGTTCTTTTCAGGTAAATACTCTTAAAATAATATTTGTTGCATTCTCTTCACTCCCTTACTTTTCTCTTTAAATGCAAGTTTAGTTTGCCTTGGTGCATGGTTTCAATTTAGCCTCGATCAAGATTTTTGGGCTATCATAATTGGAAGTTTCACTTTGACAATGATTTTGGGTTGTCATAATTGGAAGTATAGGTTTTTAATTTCTCTTTTGCTTTGAATATGATTTTGGGCTATCAATTTAAACCAGAGTTTGTCTTGTTGCAATGGAATTGATGCTGTATATAAGCTTTATATCATGTTCTTTTTATTCTCCTAACTTATAGTATAAAGCTCTATTGTTCACAGGCAAATATGCTTTATATACATCATGTCTTTGTTGATGAAGTTTGTTACATATTCTGTACTTTCAGATACCAACTAATTCGAATAGAAATATGTTAAGATAAGGAAATAAATTGAAACTCTGACAGTAAGGTCTTACGTAAATTATAGGTGCTTTTATTGCTCACCAGGTGTGCCTTTTATTGTGCTTATGTTCTTTTTCTTTCTCACTATCAAAAGTGATGTAGCATATTAGTATACTACAAGTTGTTCTATATGTCATATTGATAGAATTATCATTGATTTTGCTGATGATGTTTATTACAAATATGAAAAAAGAGTCTACTTGAACATGTTATTGGTTTAGGAACAATTTTGTAAATTATTGTGTTTCTTCTTTAATAGCTCTAGTGCTTGTATCAAGAGTTACTTGTAAAGAAAGTAGAGTATGGATAACTTAAGCCATTTTATAAAACTAATGTTTCCCATTTATTTTGTTTAAGATTTATTGTTACCACGCTTTATTGTTTTAGATTTATATTCAATGTATATAAATTTATAAACTATCAATAAAATAAATAAATAATAGCATGTTATTAAAAATAAAATTATTTAAACATATTAAAAATAAGAGGCTTTTTGAAGTTATTATGGAGAGTTATTAGATCCATTTTCTTCACCAAATCATTATCCCATATTTTTTTAAGTTTTATTTGATTAACTTTTCTAGATAAAATGGTTGAAAATAATTTATTCTTTTCCTTTTTTTCTTCCTTTTGAGAGCTCATTTTTCCTTTTGTTCAAGTCGAGCCTTTGTAAAAAAACATCACTTTACTTACTCTTCCATGAAGCACTTGAACATTATGATTAATCAGCTACCAAAAATATGTTATTATTAGAATAAGATTTTGCATTACATATCATTTAATCTTTTCTTTTTCAATTGAACCAACCTATTTGAGTTATGACTAATCATAACATATTATGTATCATTTTATTTGGTTGGCAAGTCTTCTTCTCCAAAGTCTCTTGTTACTTAATCTTCATAAAAGTTCAGCTACATAATAAAAAGGAGATTATTCCTTTTTCATTTCACAATTTTTATTTTTGTATTCTCAATTCTTGAATTTGAATTATATATAGAAAACAAATTCAAATTTTAATGGTTGAGATGTATATATTTATAATATATATGTTTTACTTTCTAACGAAAAATATTTTTATTAACTTTTGATATTTTTAACTGAATTGTAAGTTATATATGACAAGTTTGATCCATCATTTTCTTTTATTTTAAAGAAAAAAAGTTTATGAATTGTAAATTGGGTTTTGGACCCAGGAAAACAATACTGCTTAAGTCATTTCCAGCTAGAAAGAAAAACCATAAATTTTTAACTACTAGAGATTTGTGGGGTCATTTTCTTGAAGGAAGAAAAAACAATGTCATGTATAAAAAAGTTTCAGCTATATAATTAGATAAAAAGGAAAAATAATATCTAATTTTATTCAATCATTTTAATAAGATAATATTCATCAATTAATAAATAAATGTAGACATGCAATTAAAGAAATAATGATATAATAAATATGAATTTAGTAAAATAATTTTAATAGTAATAATAGTTGGATTGATAGAGTGAATAAATTGTTAGAAATAAAAGCATGGTGATTAAACATGTAGCTTGTATTTAGCCTATCTAATACATTTTAAACTGGTCAAATTATAATTTCAGTCCCTATACTTCCTCAAATTTGACGATATAGTCACTTTGATCTAATAATACAGGTACTGAACTGAAAAGTATCCATACATTTAACTACAACAAATAAATGGAAGTAAACAATTAAAGAGCCTTTAGCCCTGTTAAAATTTTAAAACGCGACACATAAATACAACATGTAAAAGTTTGTTCAGGACATTATTATTTGCTAAACAAAGAGCCAGTCTTGTTGAATGAAATTTGATAAAGAAATGAATTTTAGGTTTTTTACTTGCAAAGTTATTTGTAGTTTCTATTTTGTGCCTTGTAAAGATTCTTAATATGTATTGTTCATTTTTGTTTAGTAGTGTGTTATTGCTTCCTTTCCTTCTTTGGCTTGCTTGATTGCTTCCTCCACCCACAGTTGAGCCTATTGTATTCACTGAATCACTATTAGTTCTTTTACAATTAAAGTTTTTGATTTTTTTTACTGTTATTGATATTAGTATTGAAGAAATGTGACCCTTTTATTATGATTTGAAGATATATAACACTTTAATATTTTGCAGTAAGAACTCATCTTCCTTTAATGGTACAAATTGAGAGGCGTAAAAGAATTGGTCTTGCATTGACAGTATGGTTGCAAATGTGTATAGTTGCGAGTTGGTTCTTAGTTACATTGCGTGTTGTTCCTAGCCTACATACTTATAGACCAAGGATTAGATCATATATTTTAGATTTTTATGCACAACGAGATTATGTGAAAAGACTTGTATATGCTAGTGTCGAGACCTATATTGAGCAAGTTAGGATGAATATAATTACTTTTTTTTTTAAACTGTGTGAGATGTTACAAATTTTAGAAGGGTTGAAGTCATCATGGAACATGCTTGTTGATGAGCAAGTGACAATGTTTTTACATATCATCTCATCACCGTAAGAATCGAGTTATCAAGCATTCTTTTACTAGGTCCAAGGAAACTATTAGTAGATCATTACATAATTTTTTGAATGTTGTCCTATGCTTACAAGATGTGCTATTTAAATAGGCAGGGCCAATTACAACTAATTCTACAGACCCAAGGCGGAAATGGTTCAAGAGTTTGGGAGTGAGTTTCATATATAGCTCGTACATAATTTAGTTTATTTAGATTTAAATATAGTATCCTAACTCGAGGTTTTATACATGTGAGTGCTTTATATGGAACCCACATCAAGATTAGGGTTCCAAAAGTTGATAAACCTAGATATCAAACGAGAAAAGGTGACATAGCAACAAATATGTTAGGTGTTTGTACACCTGATATGCATTTTGTTTATGTTCTCCCTGGTTGAGAAGGTTCTATTGCTGATGGACGGGTTCTTCAAGATTCCATTAGTAGGAGACATGGACTAAAAGTTCCTCATGGTAAAGTGAAAAATTGGAAGAATTTGAATTAATTTTTAAGATCAAACTTTTTTGGCAAAGTTAATCATGATAATAGTTTTTTTCTTTTTTATAGGTTGCTATTATCTAGTTGATGCTAGTTACACAGGCTATAAGGGATTTCTTATGCCTTTTATAAGACAAAGATATCATTTGAATGAGTGGTGTTAGGGTTACCAGCCAAGTACTGCAGATGAATTTTTCAATATGGAACATGCTTCAGCACACAATGTTATTGAAAGATGCTTTCAGTTATTAAAGCTTAGATGGAGAATACTTAGGAGTTCATCATTATGTCTTGTAAAGGTGCATAATAGAATCATTATTGCATGTTGTTTGCTCCATAATTTTATTCTAATCTATATGAGTCTTGATCCTATTGAAGTAGAGTTGGAAGAATGATTACATAGTAATGTGATAGATGACTATGAACTGAATATCGTAAATATTCATCCATCGGATACATGGGCTACTTGGAGGATGGAACTAGCCAATCAAATGTTCTATGAATGACAAGCATCTAAAAATTAGTTAGGTTTATTAAAATATAGTAGAAGGTTAATTTGTTTATGTTATTTCATGTATCTAGTTTATGAAACTTTGGTGTTGTTTGAATTATCTTTATGTATTGTACTGGACTTGTTGAATTACAACTTTAATTTATTTTCTTTTGATTCTTCATGTGTTATAATTTTATAAAGTGTCAACCTTTTGATTCATAATATCGAACCTAATTTTAATTTGCATTTTTTCTTAAGATAGTTATGTCAGGCTTTTCACAATCAAGTGTTTCTTCCCAAAATTCTTGAGGACCCAAAAGGAAATGGGTTTCAAAACAAGATGTTGTGTTGGTTGCTTGTATGGTCGACTTGTACAATGTTGAAACATATAACCAAGATATGAGATTTAAGGCTAGTTATTTAAATGAGTTAGAAAGAATGTTAGAAAATTTTTTACCTCTTGCTATGTTGAAGGCTAAACCTAATCCTGAATCGAGGATTAGGATATTGAAAAGGGATTGGGCAATCGTTATGACATGCTCAGTGGAAAAGGCAATAGCAGCTTTGGTTGGGATGAGCATATGCAGATGATTGTTGCTGAAGATGCTGCGTGGAACTCATATATAAGCGTAAGAATTATTTACTAACTTTATTATATTGACCAAACTTATACCTGATATGGATTCCTTCTTTTTTTTATAGAGTCATAAAGTATTTGGTCAATTTAGACATCGTAGTTTTCCTTATTATGACCAACTTACGTCCATATATGCAAAAAATAGAGCCACTGGGAAAGATGCTCAAACAATTACAAATATTGTTGAAGAAATATATGCTGAGGATGTAGCTACTGCAAATAATCTTGAAGAAGGAAACAATTATTGTGGCTGCAAAGATGATGTCTCCATGGATGAAATGGATGTTTCAGCTATATAATCGCAATAGACAAAACCAAACCAAGATGGTTCTATATCTTCAAAGAATAAACAAAAAATATTTTCGATGGAAGTGAATAAATTTCTACTTCAATTACTGATACTGTCATGTTATTGGAGGAAAACATTCAGATTGTTGGCCTTGAATGAAGTAGGAGCATTGCCTCCGAGAAAGTGATTCAAGAAAGTGCTCAAAAATTATATTCGGCCTTATGCGAAGTAGAAGGATTAACTGAGAATGAGCACTATTGTGCATTGAGCAAAAATCTTGACCATCCAACGCAAATGCTCATTTTTTCAGTCTACCTTCTTCAGTGCGATTGGAATGGGTGAGAAGATTATTTTCTAACCATTAAAAATTATGGTTGTGTTGGTGATGTTTTGGTAACTTCTTGTATATGTAATATTTGGATGGTAAGATGTCATTAGTAGAATGCCACAGACTATTGTAACTTTTTGGTGTTGTAAAATTTAACATATATATTAGGTCATATAAGCTAATGACCTCATGTAACTATTTGTTAATATATGAACATTATGTTTGGATGTAAAATATAATTCTCAAGCTATTTATTAGTTCTAATCTCTTGCTTTTTAGTTTAGAATAAAATTAAATTATTTGTTTCACTAATGATATTTTAGCACATTAAATATGCATTGTAGTTTAAAAATAATAAAGTAGGTTATATATTATTTTTATAATACTATATATTATGATTTTTATTAATTCATATTTTAATAATAATTATATTAAGAATGTTATTAAATTATATATTATTTTATTATATTGTATTTAATAAAAATTATGTTAAAATATGATTAAATTATTTATTAAATTATATTTAATAATAATATTACTAAAATTTATTAACAATAACAATAATCATCTACCTAAAAAAAAAATTCTATTAAGGGTACTTTGGTCATTTAAACATTTTTCCTTATGCTATTACAACATCTATTCCATTCAATCAAACACAAGAATATTATTACAGCTCTATTCTATTCTATTGAACCAAATAATAGAATTACTAATTACAACTCTATTCCATTACAGTTGTATTCCATTACATCTCTATTCCATTACAACCCTATTCCATTCAACCCAACCAAATGTAGTGTAGGGGTTCTAAAAGTCAGCCTATTAATCATTCACGGCCATCAATGGCGATTACATATAAAAGAGGTCATAAACCACAAATCAAGAAAGCTTGGCTTACACTTCTATAGTAAGGGTAAATTCTCTTTTTAAAAATGGAACAATATAGATGGCAATGTGAATTACAAAAGTTGATTACAAAACAAATTTATGCACCACCTACCAACGTATCCATGCATGATATAGAAATTAACAAGTGAGCTCACTTGCAGACGTAGCTCTAGCGTAGTCCCCTTCTTTTGATCTTATTCTACTACTTAAATGCCTGAGAAAGAAAAGTAATAGAGTAAGTTCATTTGAACTTAGTGAGTTCCAAATATATGTAGAAAGATTATCAGGTTTCCAAAATTAAACCCAAAGATAAAGACAATTTTGAGGCTCAGTCCTACAGACATATTACACCAAGTTGCCAGTACAATTCTCTGGGGACAACACTTTCTCAATATAACACATGCAGTACCCCTGGCAGATACACACCGTAAACTTATACATACTTCTCTTAATCATGTATATTTACCTATGACCCAACCTTGTGTCAACCTCAGACCCATATTTGAAAATATCAAAATCGCATATTAGCCATAATCATATTTATATTCATATTCCTTGTTTAATTGAACATGTGTTGCATTACCTTTCACCTGTATTCAATATCGAAATAGGGTTACAGAGTATTACTGGACTTATTACATAATTAAACATACATTTCTCATACATTTTTCTATTTCAAATATAAATCATTCACAAACATTTATATCGTCCCTAATACGAGCCTAAGAGGCCCAAATCATGCATTAGGAGTGGTTCGGGACTAAACCGATAACTCAGAGAACTTTTAGAAAACTTAGAAAATTTTTCAAAATACAGAGGACACACGCCCATCTGGCCTAGTTGTGTGTCTCACACGGCCAAAGACACGTCCGTGTTTGTAACACCCCTAACCCATATCCATCGTCAAAACAGGGTTTCAAAGCATTAACGAAACTTTTAGAAACATTTATAGATAAATCATGCAAGTTACTATTCAAATTCTGAAATCATTCATAACGTCTCATAAATGGATCCTCGAGGTCCAATACGAGCATTAGAATCGAGTTGGGACTTAACTGAAACCTCTAAGAATTTTTTCAACATTTAAAAATTTTTCCAAGGTGCAGGGCTCACACGCCCGTGTGGTCCAAGGGACACGCCCGTGTGACCCTAGCACACGCCCATGCTGGAGGCCGTGTTCAACCTCGTGTAACTCTCTGACTTGTGCACACGGCCGTGCCACACGCCTGTGTGCTAGGACGTGTGGTTAATTAATTCATTTTGAATTTAGGTGCAGGTTTCACACGGCCAAGTCACATGCTAGTGTTCTAAGCCATGTAGCACACACGGCTGAGACACACGCCCGTGTATTTGCCCGTGTGCTCAATTCTGAGCATTCTATTTCTAAAAAATTAAGGTGCAGGGGACACACGGCCTAACTACATGCCCTTGTGTTTGCCCGTGTGGACAAAATAAAGCCATTCCTAGCTTCATTTCTCACCCAAAATCACACCCATGACCTGCACTTGAATCACACATCCAAGTACCAACCATTTCAAGCATTCAAATCAAGCAAATTCCATCATTCATCATGGCATATCATTTCATGAATACATGTCTTGTAACATCCCAGATTAGGGCCTAGTAAGAATAATGGTTTCGAGACCACAAATCTGAGATAGAAATAATCATTGTATGGATGTTACGAGGTCCATATGCATGCCTGTGTGAAAATATCAATGAGAAATTTTACCAATAAAGTGTCCAATTGAGTTATTAGGACTAAATTGCAATTAGTGAAAAACATGTGTTCTAGTTGATTTAAGGGCTAAATTGTGATGAGATTTGAAATTTGAAGTCCTTATTTGGCAATTAGACCATTATATGTCACTATGGACAAAAATGGACATAGGAGGGATAAAATATCAAAGTTATAATGGAAGGGTGTTTTGGTCCATTGGTTAATAAAAGAATAAAAAGGGAAATATAGTCAAAATTTGTGTCCATCTTCATCCTCCTTGGCCGAATTTCACAAGAAGCCATAGCTACGGTTTCTTTTATTTTTCAAGCTCAAAGTAAGTGCATTCTAGCCCCATTTTTAATGTTCTTGATATTTTTGAAATCCTCATAGCTCGATTTAGCTATTTATACCTTTAATTTGAGCTAGGGTTCATGTTCAAAACCATACCCATGAATGACATGCTTGTGCTTTGATGTCTAATGGAAGAATATGGAGGTTTGAGGTGTGATAAACAACTTTTACTAGGTGGTTTTTGGAGAAATTGATAAAAAGGACCTAATTGTAAAAGTTGTAGAAACTATGTGTAAAAGTGTGAATAAATGAAAAATGTCGGTTGGTATAAGAGGGAAAATGATTTGGCTAGGCTTGAATAATGAGAAAAATGGGTACTTTTCATTTTACGAGCCTAGGGGTAGTTTTGTAATTTTGTAAAATTTTAAGGGCAAAATTGTAATTTTGCCATATTGTGATTTTTGGACTGAAATGAATAATGCGTGTATTAAATAAGCTAAATGTGCCTGTGTAAGACCATGTTTGGGACACGGCATCGGCGATGATATGTGTGCTAGTGTAAGACCATGTCTAGGACATGGCATCAGTGATGATATGTGTACCAGTGTAAGACGTTGTCTAGGACATGGCACCGGCGATGATATGTGTGCTAGTGTAAGACCCTGTCTTGGACATGGCATCGGCAATGATATGTGTGCCAGTGTAAAACCATGTCTAGGACATGGCATCAGCGATGATATGTGTACCAGTGTAAGACCATGTTTGGGACATGGCATTGGCGATGATATGTGTGCCAGTGTAAGACCATGTCTAGGACATGGCATCGGTGATGATATGTGGATTCATGTAAGACCATGTCGGGGACATGGCATTGGTACTTTAATTGGTGTATGACAATCTCGAGTGTCCTTTAGTATTCCGATGGTTCAACGGGCCATACAAGATGTGAGTTAAGAAGTGGAGTGATATGAGTAAGAATGTACGGTACAAGTATGTACGTAAACCTCATGAATATTGAACTCGATTCATGATGGGAAATTTAGCATGTGTAGAAAGGAGTAAGATAAGCTTAATGTTTAATGACATTTAATGTCAATTTTGACTATGTTCATGTGTGTAGTATGATATTGTGGTGACAATTGATAATATGTTTAATCCATGAATATCTTGACTTATGTTGTTATTTATTTACATGCAACTTACTAAGCCCTGTGCTTATCCTTCTCTCCTTTCCCTTTTCTTTTAGCATCATCAAGCTAGCTCAGGGATCGTAGATGTTGGAGCTTGAGTCACACTATCAACAAATCTTTTGGGGTATAATTAGTTTACTACATTTAAGTATGGCATGTATAGGAGACTTAGTATTTTTTTTATATGTGTCATATTTGTTATCCAAAGTGATGGCTCCTTTTGGTATATTATTCCATTTTGTATATGGCCATGAAATATGGCTCATATTGATTATTGGGTTGAAATCCCTAAATATTGTTACATGCATGAGATGTGTTATTACTTTTGTGGTGTGTGCCAAATGTTTGATAAAATGTGGAATTTATGTTTGATGGATAAATGATGCCAATTGGTACGATCACTATATTAATAAAGGTAAAGAAATGTATTGAATGAACTTAACAAGTCAAGGAGTCCCAATTAGGTAAACTTGATATGAATTTATCATGCATTAGTTAAAGTTATGGATGTTTAAGTAACCTTTTTATGCCATGTTAACCACCATTGGCATATGAGTCTATGTTAGGATTGTTAAGGGTGACAAGAGGCCTTGGAAAATAGCCTCAAAGTTGTCCACAAGGGTATGTCTCTAGGCCGTGTGTGACACATGGCGTGTCTAGGCCGTGTGTGACACATAGCCAGCCCCATAGGCGTGTAGTCCGGCCATGTGTCCCCTACACCCTACTTTTACAAGTCAGTATGCATGGTAGTAAACACACGGGCAGAGACACGGCAGTGTGTCTCAACCGTGTGGAGGACACGGCCTTAGGACATGGGTGTGTACCCAGGCCGTGTGAATTCTGCACTTTATATACGAAAATTAAATTCGCCACACGGCCTAGCACACGGGCGTGTGACTTGGCCGTGTGATATTAAATTTATGCTGATGTCATAAACAGAGAGTTACACGGCCTGGGGACATGGGCGTGTCAAGGGCACTCGGGCGTGCCCTTGTGTCCACACGGGCGTGTGACCCTGTTTTAAGAAAATTTTTCTAAAGTTCACGGGTTAGTCCCAAACCATCCCCGATGTATGTTTTGGGCCTCGTAGGCCCATATAAGGGACGATATGCATGTTCTTGAATAAATTTTAAATTTGAACGAAATTTTATGGCCCGATTTTACATAGTAGTGTATGTTCAAGTCCTGTAATGCCTCGTATCCTGTCCCAGCGTCAGACACGGGTAAGGGGTGTTACATGTCTACAATCTTACCTTAGTTCAATCCATGTGTTAAACATGATTTGATCAGCTACTTAACATATATGTAGCTACCATAGTTTGACATTACAAGTATATTTAAACAAACCATTACTAGCCATTCCAGTGGCTAGATTACAAGCATCATTTACATTTACATGCCAATATGGCCAATATACCCTATACATGCCATTACAACCATAATTGATTTACCATATTGTATCGACATGGGCCAATGGATAGTGTGAGTGATCTCTGCCGGGCTTCCAATCCAACGAGCTTTCGATTTACTCTAAAACAGGGAAATAAAACTAAGTAAGCATAAAATGCTTAGTAAGTTCGTATAACATGGTACTTAACTTACCATTCATTCTATTTTGAGGTAACTATGTAAGGCATAATCAATCAGTTTAATCTCAAGCCCTACACACATTCTCATTGCACTTGTCAGTCATATATTCCATACTAACATCAAAACATATATGGGCTCAACAACAATAAAGTTTCCAAGCACATATGCTTTCCACAACATGTACTCATTCAACATGCATAATTCATCTCATTATTTCAAGTATAATTTCATAATAGTTCATTTCGAGTTCAGATCATTTCATATCAGAACTTTACTAATATTACTCAGAACATCAAGGTCATGATTAGTACACTCAAGGTGTACAAGTCTATAATCAATAATGAACGTATATTTATCAAATAAAGTCCATGTACAAATATCATCATCTCATGTTTTCATATATCATATGTCATGTATCATCATTTACTTGTATTTCAGCCGGATACATGTAATAACTCATTTCTTATCCATATCTTTTCATATCAAGATTTTTACCCGTTGAATTTATCTAAAATATCGATGGTTACACAGGTAGTACACTCGAGGTGTACGAATCAGAATCCGTCAATTCATGTCCAATGATACCCATAGGATACTATATCGAAGAGTACACTCTCGAACCATACATGTATACGACAGGATTACTAGTCCAGGCTAAATATTTTTTTATGACATATGCTCTAAAGAGCTTGTTCTGGATTACCCGTCTAGGCTAAATCCTTTCATAAATAAGGTCAATAGGATTACTCGTCCGAGTTAAATCCCGTTAGCAACAACTACAGGACCTCATTCATTTCGAGAAATCACATATCCATCGATATTCATTTATTCAACGAGATTTAACATTTTCAAGAATTTCCCGAAATGTAATTATTTTATACATCTATAACATTCATATAATTTAAATGTTCACATTCCACATTCGTTCGAAGCATAAGAGTAACATTTTTCTCGTTTATCCTTTATCGGGCATTTTCATTAATCGGGCTATGTCAGGTATATTTTCAACGTCATATTCATATATGCTATTTATACAATTCACAAAAACAACACTTAATTCAAGCATAAAAACATATAAAATTTAGTTACACGAACTTACCTTGACAATTGTTCGTGTACAAAAAATCTTCTAATCTGAATTTTTCCTCTTTTCCTCGATCTAGCTCTGAATTTGGCCTGTTTGGATCTATACGAGTAAATTTGACATCAATTTATCATATTTTATATTCAAGTGGACTCAATTTTTATCTTAGGAAAAATTACCATTTTACCCCTAACTTTTCCATAAATTCTCATTTCGTCCCTACACTCGGAAAATGAAATTTATGCAATTTACTCCATATTCCAAGCCTAACCAAAATTTATATACTACATTTACAGCACATGCATTTCACAAATTTTAGAATTTTCCATGGGTTTTATCACTTTTTCATTTTAGTCCCTAAATCAAGTTTCCATAAAAAATTGCTTTGTAAAAGTTTGTTTATCAACAACCTTTCATTTTCTTCCATAAATTTTATATTTCCAGCATATTCCTCCATGACCTAAATTTCATACTTTGATAACATTTCAAATTAATCCCCCAAATAGATAGATTAAGCTATCCCGGTTTCAAAAATATAAAAATTACTAAAAATAGGGCTTGATTACTTACCCAAATAAGCTTGATAAGTCTTCTTCATCTCTCCTAGGGTTTCCATAGAAATATTTGTGGAAGATGATATGAAATTGTTTTCTTTTTCATTTAATTAAATTGTCATTTAATAACTTTTCATCTTTCCAATTTAGTCCTTGGCCTTTTTTTTATTTTTCCATGGATGAGTCATACCAAAATATCTACATACTTTCTTTAATGGTCTAATTACCATATAAGGATCTTAATTTTTGAATTCCATAGCTATTTGATCCTTCTAGCTACTAGAATCCAACTTTTACATTTTATGGGATTTGGTCCTTCCCGTAATTAAACACATAATCGGTAAAATTTTCTTATCAAAACTTTCACATGACATTTCTATTATAATACGGATCATATAATAAAATAAAAATAAAATTTATTTTCAGCTCGGATTTGAGGTCCCAAAACCATTATTCCGATTTCACCGAAATTGGGTTGTTACAGTGTCACAGGCTATGTGGACATTCGAAATGGGATCACATGGCTGTGTCCCAATCTGTGTCCGACCCCTTGTAACTTTCTGACTTGGGTCACACGGCTAACCACATGTCCGTGTGACCAGCCTGTGTGCCCTTCGAAATGGCCTCACACGCCCGTGTGCCAGGCCGTGTGCTAGGCCGTGCCAAACCTGTAGGGTATACTGAATTATGCCACACGGCCAAGACACACGCCCGTGTGTTGGGCCATGTGGAGCATACTAACTTGATTTCTAATTAAACACTAGGGGACACACGACCATGTCACCTGACCGTCTGTCACACACAGCTAAGGCACACGCCCGTGTCTCTGCCCGTGTGGACAAAAATAGGCTATTTACCAAGTCATTTTGCTCACCCAAATGGGAATACACCTACACCAACCAAATAGCATAACACAAGGCATAAATAGGCATTCAAACCAATCATACCAAGCCTAATTCATGCTAATTCCATACATCAACCATAAGACACACATGTGTTAAGATAAGTCATACACTTTCATACCAAATTCACATTCATAATTCACCTAATGGTCACTTTCAATTAAGCATCATTTTACCTAAAACCATAAGCATACCAATCTCAATTTATCAAACATTTGATGATTAAACTACCAATTCACAATCAACCATTCACCACAAGCATTTGTATATCAATTACCAAATGCATAACAATGGCCATTTGCACATATATATACATCACCAAATATACCAAAATAAGCCAACTCTCATGGCTATACACAAGTCCAAACACTTAACATTTACAAGCTAATTCAAATGGCTAAATTTATTACCAAACCATAAAACAATATGACCATAATTCCTATACATGCCATATAACCAAAACACAAGTTCAAAAGTACCAAATTAGAAGCTCGATAGTGTGATGCAATCTCCGACGACTCCCAATTTGAGCTAGCTTTGAAATTCACTATAAAACATGGAAAAGTAAACAAAGTAAGCTATAAAGCTTAGTAAGCTCGTATAATAATAAGTTCATCTTACCATACTACACAATTTAAGCAATTTATCATATCATGATATAGTTCATATTGATACACAAACCTATCACATAATTCATTCCCAAGGTTAGATATGAATTTACACAATTTCTTCGATCCAATGCTAGTACGATTCATGTGCATACCTGTACCATCTCGTATCAATCTCATACTCATCCGTATCTCTAATGGACCCGTTGAACCATTTGGAATACTATCAAATACTTAGGAAATCTCACATCCTAAGTGCCAAATACATAGTCGAAGCTATCTCAATCTCATATCACATATAATGCTCAATCTCAAGCTATCAACGGGTCTGCTCACACAAGCTGATGGTCATGACGAAGCTACACGATGCTGCTCACACAAGCTGATAAGAATTCACAACACATGCCGGATAACTCAGCCACTGGTAGGATATACGGACCAGCCCCAAAACACATAACCCCTAATGACATGACCAACACCCAAATCACATAACCCCTAATGACATGTCATTCATATCCTAATTTATTCCTAAGGTTCAATCGTGATTTCACTTTTGTTGAATCGTCATCGAATATGTCTACAAAGCCATATTCACAATTTATTCAATATTAAAGCATTTAAAACACAATTATAATAATGCTTATTACATACGAACTTACCTCGAATGCAAAAACGATGAAATTGAACAATTAATCCAACACCTTATTTTCCCCTGATCTAAATTTGAATTTCGCTTTCCTTGATCTATATAATATCAAATTTAACTCATTTAATCATCAATCTATTCAATTTAGCCCAAAAATGCACATTATAACAACTTTACACTTTTGTCCCAAATAGTTTAATTTCTTTACAATTTAGTCCTTATCTCATAAAAATACAAATTCATGCAATTAAGTCCCTACCCATGCTAACTAAATTTTTATTATTACCATATTATCCCATGTTTTTTTTTATTTCAAATTTAACCACAAAATTTCAACATTTCTCAATTAAATCCCTAAATGACAATTTTGTCAAAAATCACTTTACAAATGTTGTTGATCTAACAACAAACATACATTTTCTATAATCAAACATCAAAATACACATATATTCATCAATGTAAAAACCCTAAACCTTTAACAAGATTGTAAATTATCCCCTGGGCTAGCTAGATTAAGCTGCAATGATCTTAGAAACATAGAAATCATTAAAAACGAGACAAAAATCATACCTAAATGAGCAACAATGCCTTGGCCGAAAGTCAAGCCCTAACTATGGCTTTCTCTTCTTCAATTTTCGGCTAAAGGAAGATGATAACATCAAAATATGGTTTTTGTTTTATTTAATTAACCTTTAATAACCAAATTACAAATTTAACCTTAATGATAAACCATTAAAATCACCTAAATAATGTCCATCTTTGTCCACTCATATTAACAATGGTATAATTACCACATAAGGACCTCCACTCTAAAGTTCTATAGCTATTAGACACCTTTAGCTAATAGAACACAAGTTTACACTTTACGCGATTTAGTCCTTTTTATCAATTTAAACACTCAAATGATAAAATTTCTTAACGAAATTTTCACATAATCATACAATCATGTTGTAGACATTAAAATAATAAAATAAATATTTTGACCTTAGATTTGTGGTCCCAAAACCATTATTCTAATTTGACTAAAAACGGGCTATTACATGTGTTCTCTTGAAAGGTTAAGCCGTGATTTGTTAATTCAGTTTGCAATAAAGCTACCCTACTGAAAGCATTACAAATAAAACTTCTTTCCACATTTTCACATGTCACAAATAGTCTGGTACTGGACTCGCACACAAGGTGGATATTTTTACCTTGACCATGGCCATGCTCACACAAAGAGCACTAAATTATTGCATATACATCTATACACACCACAACAACTCATATCCAACAGAGACATCTTACCTTACACAAGCACATATCATAGAGTTTCATAAGTCAAAGGAAGCAACAAGTAACTCACCAGAAACTTCAGGATAAAATCTACTCTACTAATGTTTTTTTCTCAATTATTTGGACCTTTACTAGCTTCTTGAGCTAAATAAGAAATGATAATAATTATCAAACCATTTATCTACTAAAATTAGATCATGCATGCATAAGTGCAAAGATGTAAGTTCCCTCAATATCAACCTTAGATTTTTCCAAAAATTACCAGTCCTCTGGTACTTATCAATGGCATTTTGACAAGCTTTTGAAAACCTTCCTCGTCTCTTCTAGCGAAGATAACTAAAAAAAATTCTTAGAGACGTAGAGAATAACATAAAGAGAAAACAAATGTGAAACATGTCGGTTATAAACATCCTTTTATAGCAGAGACAACAAAAAATAAGCTTAATGGGAAGGTTAAACATCCCACTATCACCCTTGAAATTTGAGACTAAACTTCTTTAACAAAATTTGAAGTCTAATCTTTTACCAAACGCAACTACTATCACTAATTAGAGTGGTAAAACATTGCTTGTACACTTAAGCAACCAACTAAATGAGTTATTCGACTACCTAAACATATCAAGTTGTCATATATAGTACTCTAGTTCAATTCCAACTAGGTTTTAACTAAACTCTATCGATACTCGTCGAGCTATCGTTTCCACGTAAAACAATTATATTGCTCTATGAAGTAACAAGTTCACCCAAAATATCTAGGGTTGGTGAATCATCTCATAAAAGAGTCTGCCAAACCCTAGAGTTCGTCAAATGGCGAATTCTAGCAAGGCGTCCCCCAAAAGGCTGTACTGTCAAATTCATGCAATATGTCATCCAAGCACACAACGAATAATTCATCCCTTTTTATACCATGGCTTACTTAATTCTACGCCAACAACATATCAATATGGACTATGTCGGGCGAGCTGTTACAAGCCATCACTCCTAAAGCCTTCGGATAGGCCATATCAAATAAGGCTTTTTTAATTTCTTCGTCTAAAATTGCTTTCCCCAAAAAATCCCAATCCTTAGAATCAATATGTGAGAAAGAGCTAGGGGGTAAACCCCCATTAGGCTTGGCTCTTCTGCATAAAATTCCTTAAAAATTCACACTACTTCATTCTATATAGTTTCTGAATAAAAAATCCACTCCCCATCCTAATTCCGCATAGCATTAATATAGTTAAGTTTCCTCCTTTGAATCATGGGACAATTGAAATATCTAGTATTATGATCGCCTAGGTTGAGCCAATCACAACTAGCTTTTTGTTTCCACAAGAGCTCCTCATGGTAAAGAATCGATTCCAACTTTTCCCTTATCTTTATTTCCGAATAAGCCAATTGAGATGAACCGAAATTTTCTATTGCCCTCTGAATGCCAAATAAAGACTTAACTAGAATTTTGTCACAAGTACCAAAATGCCTATAAACGAATTTATTCTAGTCCTTAATATTAGACAAAAATTGGGATAGAGTCACCCATATTACCAACAAACCTCCAATTTCCTTTGACAAACTCAGAAAAATTAGGATGGTTAGTCCACCCAGCCAGAAAATGAAAAGGCCGACCTTTAGGTAAATTCAATTCTGAACTTAGAGAAAGACAAAGAGGTTTGTGATTAGATTTTAGCCTTAGAAGGTGCATAATCATGCAATTTGGAAATGCCTTAACCCAGGCATCGTTACTGAGCGCTCAATCAAGTCTCTTAAAAACTCCTCCTATTTGCCAAGTAAAAGAAGACCCTCTAAATCCCAAATCCTTCAATTCTAACATTTCCACATAATCCCCAAAGAGAGGACACCTCCTTCCACAAGATATCCCAACTATTTTATCCCTAGGAGATAATATTACATTAAAATCCCCAATCGTTACTCATGAAACCTGGTAAAAGGGGATTGTGGATTTCAAATCCACCTAAGGAGCATCCTTTTCGTTCTTTAAAGACTTCTTAAATCTATAAACTTAAATTAATTAAATACATTTATGGAAATTTAAAAATTTTTTGCAAGTTTTTAAAAATAGATTTAGGTAAAAAAATTCTACTCCTTTTAAGAATTTAACTAATTTATTATTTACTATTTTTATTTTTAGATTTCATGTTTATCCTTGAAATAATATAATAATAAACTAATCTTTTCAATCCTAATTTTTACTAAATAATTTTCTCACACTTTTAGGGTAAGCTATGTTAAGTGTATATATAATCACGTTTACATAAAAATGAATAATATTCAACCAAATCAATGGATTCTGAAATATTTGATTTTACAATAATTTATCCAATAAAAAGTGATGGAGAATGGCCATAGGCAAAGTCATAATTTTTTAGAGAGTGTGAAATTTTTTAAGAGATTTAAATATAATATTATTATGTATTAATTTATAATTTTATTATTTTTGAAAGGAGTAAATAGATTTTTTTATTTATGGTGTAAAATATAATTTTACCATAAATTATTTTATTATTTTATTATTTTTAAAAGGATTAAACTAAAAAATTTTATTTTTTAGGCAGCCAAGGCACCTACCAATTCCCTAGCTTCATCTTTGAGTAGGGGTGAGATCGGTTCGGTTCGATTTTTTCGTTTTTTACCCGAATTGGAGTATTCAATTTTTCTATTTTTTGAGCCGAAACCGGATTGATGGACATAAAAAACCAATTATTCCCAAAACATACTAAACCAGTTTGGTTCAAGTTTCGGGCTTTGAGCTTTTGGACTTTATTTAGATAAAATTATGTTTGGATTTGGACTTTTTAACTTTAATTAGATAAAATTATATTTATTTTATGTTTCTTAGATACTATTTGATATTTCTAATTTTTTTCAGTTATACATAAAATCTCAAGCAATATTTTTATCTAAAAAGTAATTTGTAAAATCTATAATTATAAGTGTTTATTAAAAATCTAATTGAACATTGATTTAATCACTCTTAATCTTCATTAACAGTGGCGGAGCCAGGGGCAGGCAGGGACCCAACCTCCCCCAAAATGGAAAATATTTCATTTAGGACCTTTATAATTTATAAAATTTTAAATTAATAATGACAAAATAACACTTTGCCCCCTAAAATGATAAAAATTTGATTTAATCATTTAAAAATTATAAAGATAATAGACTATTAAAATGGTAAAATTGCATTATTAATATTGTAAAAATATACAATTTAATTCAACCCCTAAAAAAATTATCTGGCTCCGCCACTATTCATTGAACATAATCAAATGTTAAATTATTTGTATTTTATAACTTTTATACTATGTTTAATAGGAGTATTATTTTTTTACACATGTTTTAGTATATGGGTTAGTAATAAACTAACTCAGTTGGTAATAGTTAGCCACTCTCATGACTTATCTTTAGCAAAGAGAAGGAGAATTTTTTTCTTATTTTGAAAAGATCTTATTTTTTATAAGAGTTATTACTCATCTTTCTAATTTCAAGTTTAAATTATTTTTCTAATTTTTATTTTAAGTTTAACTATTGTAATACATAAATAATAAATAAAAATTTTCCTCGTATTATTACTCAAGTAATCAAACGATGTATTAATGTGTAATGACAACAAAAAAAAAAAACCCAAGTTCGAAATGTTAATAATGATAACTAAAATTTTAGAAGTTTTAACAACAATAATAATAGAAAAAAGAACACAACACATAATAAGTAAAAAAGAGATGAACACTTGAATTCTTCGAAGTTTTAACAATAATAATAAATAAGTAATGGATTCGTGAGAGATTTTTTATTTAATTATAAGAATATGTTAAAGTATAATAAAAGCTATGTTTAAAAGTTAGAAGCAATGGGGTTTGTTTTGGGTTTTAAATGGGTTTATATATTAGGTTTATATGTTTAAAAGTATTTTTTTTAATTTTTAAATGGGTTTTTTGGACTTTTCAGTGTTTAATGGAAGAAACCCAAATCAAACTAAATTGATATGGTTCAATGACATCATCTAACTGAAAGAAAAACAAACTATAAAAAAAACCCGAACCAAGCAGAACTGAATAGTTGGTTCGATTTGGTTTCTCAGTTTGGTTTATTTTTTTGCTCAACCCTACCTCTATGTACGGGTGATGTATATTGTAAATATGATTAAAAATGGTAAAAGTACAATGGAGGTCATTATACTAAGATGTAGATTACATTTTACCCTTTCTATTAAAAAATAGACAAATTAGTCTTTGTACGTTAAAGTAAAGAGCCATTGGTCATTCTGTTAAAAGTTTCATCCATAACTACTAAAAAAAATGGTTATTCTATGTTAACATGTTGTAAACGTGCTATGCCACGTATCATTTTTTAGTTATTCCATCAATTACGCCAATTTTTAACAGTACAAATGGATGAATTTTTTTTAAAAAATGATCTATATGCTTTATGAACTAACATACAAAAATTAATTTACTCATTTTTAAATAAAAAAATAAAATATAATTTAACTATTAATATAGAGAGTAAATGATAGTTAACACAAGAGGACAGGGCCTTGAAATCTTTAATATCAATTGCCGGTAGTGTTGCAGATTGTGGTGGAAAGAAGAGGAACGCACGTGGGGGCATGTCTCCTAATCTCACGACCACAATCATTGGAATTCCATAAAAACATCCTCTTTCCATGGATGTTTGTCACCTTCTCCCCTCCATCTTCCTTCTACTTTTCTATTACATAAAAGCTTGTGCTACGAGACACTCGAAAAAGGCTAAATCGTTATTCCCATCGGGAACTGAAAAGTAATATTATTAATAAAGTGTAGAAAGTGAAACGTATGGTTTTGAGTTTTAGATTGGGATTCAAAGGACATAATCCCAGGTAATCCTCCCTTGCGCAAATACATAATATATAGATACAATCACTATACAAGTAATATATAGATACAATCACTATACAACTAACTTGTGATGATAGCTATACCCTAGAAGCACCCCCATACACAACCAATGTGTGTAAAATGGTTGCCCATACAACCACAGAAAATATTTATTAAATATTAACAAGCAATTTGTTGTTTTGAAATTTTAATATGTATGAACTTGTACCTAGATGCTTAGGATATTAAAGTAAGTCTTTATGGTGTATTTGCATGCAAATTACATATTGAGATCACATTTATTATAGGGTGTTGGAAACATGGATTTTCTCGAAAAACACAGAAAATTGAAAAATTGAAATGCTTAACCAAAATGAGTTTCTTAATTTTATGACAAAGTTACATCCAAGTTATTTTTTTAGTTAAAAGAGTTTCAATTGCGAAATACCTTATACCTGATCCAACCACCAGATTTGTGTTGGAAAATCAAGTTTAGTAAGCATAGCGAAAAATATATTTGATGAAAAACCATAGGTTTAATTTTTTTTCGAAAACTAGAACATTATTGTATTATCTAAAATAATAAAGACTTAATCAAATTTTACATTTTCAATTCCTCTAGAATGAACGCTATCCTCAGGCTCACGTCTGTGGAATGTGGGCTCGCTTCAAATTAGAAAAGATTTCACAAAATTATCAATGGGGCAATTTTTTAATTTCTCTAAACTTCTAGGTCATTTCGTAAATAAGAAAATATTTCAAGAAATCTTCTGAAATAATTTCATCAGAGAAATTTCTCTCTACAATTTTCTCTTGAATTCAACCACAATTTCAACATCTAACTACTACTAAACTCATATCATACTAGTGATAAATTCTTACAACTTTGATTCTTTAAATAATCCAGCAACTATTTATTGGGAAATGTGTCTATATTGTAGTAAACATGTAATTATTTTCTATGTGTTTGAATGATGAATAAATAAATAAAGTTAATTTCACATTTCACTATTATATCTTTCATGTCACTGTCTTTCATGTTTTTCATACATAGCGAAATTATGAAAAACAAATATTAGCTCATTGATTGTCTAAAGTCAAACTAATGATAGGTGGCACTGTAAAAACATTTGCATTGTGAGAAAGAAAACGTACTTCAGTAGATAATCTAAATGAGTCCGTAATCCTGTAAAAGAATCAAAGTGAGCATTTGATTGAAATACTTGAATGATTATTATGTCGTCTACAATTCCAATTAAGGAGATGACTAGTCTTGGCTACCGAAGCAATTGACTCTACGGGTAGAGACAAAGATGTATTCAATGAAAGAATAATACATTGACTAAATCCAAGATAAATTAATTCAGAATTCTTTTGGGAATTAATTCACTTCTGAGATTCATGTTGTAATTTACCTAAATCTTGAGTCAGTCACTGGCCATGCTTATGTAACTCATGTGCTTTGATATAAGTGGAGGCTTATGCTCTAAAGATAATCGAGCTGATAGCCGGTATGTTGGGTACATTACTTTTGTATAGGATAACTTTACTAGCAGTAATGGAATCCATAACTCAATTAAAGAATTAACGATATCTTCTCATTGGCATTGTCTGGATTGATAAATATGAAACATGGTCACGAGTTGTTTGTTCACGAATGAGCATTTTATCACAACCATTTGTTGACAATGATCATATTAATCATTAAGATGACACAATGTCAACAATGAGATAAATTAATATTGTATTAACTAAACAAATTTAACTCAAAGGAATCAGAGATATCATATGAGGGTAACACACGCATGACGAGGTCATTAGACAAAGCGTTGGATGAAATACTTTCGTAAAGAGTATACAATAAGAAGTTTTCAATCATGGTACTTCATGTTAACTGACTACATGATTAAGTAAATTCCAAATTATCAGAATGATGCTTTTGGACATAATTGCAATTACTAAAGCCTAATTGTATATGTCTGATTGGTCCCTTCTTTAGCTGAACAAAAGTTAGATTGGACTGCATGTAATTGAGTCGATTTATTCGATGTGAAATTAAATTAGGCGGTCATGAGAATTGTTCAACTAGAGAATTTGATTAAAGAATTTTCTTGAAAAATTAATTTGGAAAATCTATGTGATTTTTGAGAAAATTAATTTTCATCAAGTAAAATTAAATTAATCAAATAAATTAATTTTTATTTCAAAAAATTGGCCCAATGGGTAATTGAACTTAAAAATCGAACTTGAGATCGAAAATTGAGCTTGGGAACCCAAAATCGAGACCGAGACCCAAAAACTAGTTGAACCGAGTTTGGCATCTGAAACCTGGCCGATGATCCAATCAGTGGTAAGACCAGACTGAACAGACCGTCACTGGTCTAGACCGAACTGGCTTAAGGTGTCGTGAGTGTGCTGCACCTGCGATGGTACCACCAAACATGGTGGTGCCGGCGACGGCGACATTCCGGTGGTCTGCTAGTGCTCCTTCGACGGTTGAGTAGTGGAGGAATTACACTCCTACTTGGACTCTACTGAATAATTTGATGTCAAATTAAATATTCCAGAAATAATGTTATTTTAATAGTTTTAATATTAAATTAAATTAAATATTTATCTTAATAGTATTTTATTAATTTAATATTAAAGAGATTAAGTTTAATAATAGTTGAACTCTCTAAACTCTCCCTATATAAAGAGAGCTATGAGTCATTATTTTTTACACACTTGAATTCATGAGGAATTTGTAGAGAGAAAATTCTCTGAAGAAATTATTTCAGAAAATTTCTAGAGGTAATTTTCTTATTTACAATTTGGCCCAGAAGTTTAAAGAAATTGTGAAATTACTCCACTAGTAATTTTGTGGAAATCTTTCTAATTCGAAACGAGCCCACACTCGATTCATGTGAGCTTGAGGATAGCAGAGAAGACTACTTGGTCTAAGTGTTCATCCTAGACGAATCGAAAAAGTAATTTTTGATTAAACGTTTATTACTTTAGATATCACAACCATGTCCTAGTTTTTGAAAAAAAATTAAAATTTATGTTTTTCCTTAAACTTATTTTTTGCTGTGTCTTCCAAACTCGATTATTCAAAAATTGGTATCAAAGCCAAGTTGTGCTCTATCTATAAGTATAAACAAATAATAAAAATATATTTCTCTTATTGAATGATTCGATTACATAGAAAGTTACATTTTTTAGATATTATGCATGTTTTGAGTTATATATGGGACTTGATGTAATATTATATATTTGTTATATAATTGTTATTTTTTGCCAAGGTTGTGGTTCTTAGGAAATGGACCATGGACTATCATCTCTACGTAGGACTTTTTTTTTAACTTATAAAATTCTTATGAGCTTAAAATAGACATAGGACTTAAATGTAATTTTTCCTAAAGAAGTACATGACAAGGAGAAGATGGATTGATGGCAGCTGACGACCCAATGAATGCCTTGTGGTGAAAATTTGTGTAATTTTGTTTTTCATTTATTTTCTAAAAATAAAGCATTGGAAACCTTGGCTGAAAATTTTATTTTAATTGTCCATCTCCTTATATATCTTTTTTTAATTATTTATAATATTTATATTATGTTATATTATATTTTTGATATATATGTATGAGATGATCCACAGTTGATCGATTGAAAAATAAGAAGTATGGTAATGAGAAGGTGCATGTCTAGGATTGGCTCAGCAAGGAAAGACTTGGTTTTTGAGTGGTCACATTTGACTCACCTCCCTTTCTTGGAACCCTACCTGGTGCACGGTTCACATTCACTTCTTCGATTTTTCCCTGAAAAGAAAAACTATGAAGAATTAAAATTGTTTGATTGATTGATTCTTGTTAATAAATGAATATGAATATTATAAAATTGTCATAGCATGCCATGCATATATTCGAAGGATTTAATATAAATTAGGTAAGATAGCCATTAGGACTATTGTATGATCATTCTTGAAATTTGGGATAAAAACCTTCTATGTCTTAAAATATTGAGAGGGAGAAGGTCCTTGAACAAGACCTACAGCCTCCATTGATGGTCCCTAAGTGATAGCATGGTAAAGTTTCAAACCGATTCCTACCCTAGCCATACCCTAAGGTAAACTTTATCCTGTGGGTTCACTGGATGAGATTTCCTTTTAAGGACAACTAGTCATGCATGACTCTTAGTGAGATTGTCCCAATAAAACTAACAAATGAAAGCATGTTCATGGTTGGCGTTGAGTCAACGGTTATGTAACACCCCTAACCCTATCCCATAGTCGAAATAGGATTACGGGGTATTACCAGTCACTACAGTTCAATTACAGTTAATAGAGAAAGAAATATAATTCAGTTCATAAAAAAAAATCTTATTGTCCCTTAATGGGCCGTCTAGGCTTAAAATGTATGTTAGAACCAAACCGGGACTGAATCGGAAGATTGTAGAATTTTTCGTGCAATTCTTAAAATTCCCTTTAATGAATAGTACCACACACCCATGTGGCATAGGAGACACGCCCATGTCTCCATGACATGCTCGCGACCTTTACCCGTGTACAACACTGACTTGTTCCTCATGAACAAACTAGTTTCACACAGCCAAGTCACACGCCCATGCGCTCAGTCGGTGTGGTATTCTGTTTTACAAAGTTTAGGGGCAGGGGACACACGGCCTATCAACATGCCCATGTGCAAGCCGTGTGTCTCACATGGTCTGATCACACGCTTGTGTGACATGTCGTGTGGACTCAAAATGAACCTTATAGTTCAAATTTACCAACCCTGCACACCTTGAATAACAAGAAATTTAAAATACAATCTTTCAACCAGTCCAAAACATGATTAAACATATCTAATACACACTAAAACCACCCGTACAACAATCTATCATATGTATTTTATTATCCATTAAACAAAGAAACTTCAAAAATTATACTTAAATTCCATTTAAATTAGTTCAAAAAGAACTACAATATCATACACTTTACATTTATGAGCCAACTATTAACATTATTCACTAACATCTCTTATATATAAAATAACATCAAAACAACCTAGGTACATGCCATTCTTAAGATAGGAAACATCACCAAGTATTTGAGTTCGGAAGTTGGCTTGGATACTGAGACACTAGTTACGTTTATACCTAACCTGCGCATGGAAACAAACCGTACACTGAGTATATACTCAGTGGTATTTCTATAAACCAATACTTATTATGCATTTAGATCATAATCATAAATTCTAACGTCAAAAACTTTATAAATTTTCATTCAATTATCTTTATATCATAGCAACATATAATAATAGAATCATAATCAATAAGAAAATACAATTTTATTCAATATCTTTCAGTGTTTGGTACAGTAGTTTACTCCTATTAACATAACTCGGACTTAGACGGATACGCGGATCGAACCCACACACCAGTAAAGCACATAGTGCTTCATCGACTGAAGCCAGAAAATAACGGTAACAATAACAGTATCAGTAATAATACGGCACACAAAGTACCTCATCGGAACAAATCTGGAGCAGTAACAGTAACATCAACAGTATAGCACACAAAGTGCCTTATCGACATAAAATCGAATATCCCTTAACACTTCCAATCCTATGGCATGCCAACTATATCCGATTTAGCCCGATACTGTTAATAGGGTTTTCATTTCACTTTCAAATTTTTGTATAATAGTTATTACATTTCAAATTTAACAATACTCACCTTTAACTTACTTACCCTACATAGTAAAGTAATACATACAACAATTAATTTAAAAGCTTAGTTTATAGAAATACAAACCGTGGTTCTCGAGTTTATTCGTTATCTTCGATCACTTTCTCTTTTCCCTTCTTTGATGACGTTTCCAGTGCTACGTTAGCTACGGAAAAATTAACATTTAAAATCATCAATACATATCATTTAATAACACACTCTTATATTTTCCATGTAACTTTTACAAAAATTCCAATTTAGTCCTTAAGCCATAGCTAATTCTTTTTCTTCAAAACCAATCTCATATTTTCATTCTAACCCATCTTTAGCAAGTTTTAACATTTAACTTCCTTCATAAAACACTAATTCTACAATTTAGTCAATTTAGTCCCTACTATAACAAAACTTATACCTCTTTTTACAAATCAATCATTCTCCCACTTCTAACTTAAATTTCTATCATTTTATCTCATAATTCATCTATTTGTTCAACTTAATTAGCATCTAAAAATTCACTAAATTTCTAAATTTTAACATAATTCAAGTAGGACTTTGTTCTAAGATTCCAAAAACATCAAAATTACAAGAAAATGGACTAAATTGACTTACCAATTAAGCTTTAAACTTTAAAACCCTATTTTTCCTTTTCTTTTTCTTTCCCTTTCTTTCCTTTCTATTTCATTTTCATTCTCTGTTCTTTCTTTCAATTTTGTTTCTTTATTTTCTTTATTTACTTAATATGTTGTAATATTAATATAATTATAATATAATATTATTTTCTTATTATACAAGTAAATGCTAATAATTTTAAATATATGTTTTATACATACTCCACATGTGTTACACTATTACCACACACTTGGCACTCATGGTTTATGTAACGCCCCGTACCCGAGACCGTTGCCGGAGTCGAACACGAAGTGTTAACAGACTTAATTCATTGCTTAAACAGCTCAAACAATTTAATTTTAAAATTTCCAGTCCAGTTATCAATCTGCATCACAGTCGCTTAAAAATTCATATCTCGAGTTCCAAAACTCAAAATCCTATTCCGTAAATTTTCCCTGAAACTAGACTCATATACCTATTTCCTAATTTTTTTCTAGAATTTTTGTCTAGGTGAATTAGTACAGTTTATTAGTTAAAGTCTCCCCTGTTTCAGGGTTCAACTGCTCTGACCTCTGTGTATTACGAATCAGATATCTCTCTGTACAGAATTTCAATGACTATGAGGCTTGTTTCTCTTAAAACTGAACTCAATAAGGATTCTAACCATATAAAGTACACCACCTAATTATTTTTATAAAATTTATGGTGAATTTCTAAATTTGAAACAGGGGATCCAGAAATTGCTCTGGCCCTATTTCACTAAAACTCAGATATCTTATAAAATACAAAACCTTTACCTGCTTTGCTTATTCCATATGAAAATAGACACAAGGAGATTTAATTTCATATATTATTCACTATCAAACCATGTCTCTACAAATTTTTTTGATTTTTCAAAATCACGTTATTTCTTATACTTGGATCCGTTTTTAAGTTACTTTCACATTTTTCATAATTTTCATGTGATAGTTACTACTTAATCATACATACTATTAAACATGTATATCATCAGCCATTCTATTAGCTAATCACTAGAAAATATTTACACATCATTCATTGATCATATCATATCAAAAGAAACCAAGTTCCTATACATGCCATACACAAAATGAAACGTCTAACTATACCAATGTAATTTCTTCGATAGTGTGATCGGGTCTCCGACGTTTCCTTCGATCCCCGAGTGGCTTGATAAAAACTATAAGAAAAAGAAAATAAGAGATTAAGCACTAGGCTTAGTAAGCTTACAAGCAAATAAATTACAACATTCAACATAATGAATAAATATACATCAAGTCACCTAGCCTCATAAACTTTCTTTACTTCTCATTTTCTACCTTCTTCTTTACTCACTTACCTTCTTTCTTACCTGACCTCTCACTATTCATAAATATAATCTACCTTCCCTTTTTGCTGATAATTCACTATGATTTAACATATACAATGACCCATTGAACCACTCGGAATACTAAGGATACTAGGGTCGTTCTGTCTATCAATATCTCACCAATGCCATGTCTTCGACATGGACTTACATGAAGTATTCCTATCTCCAATGCCATATTTATATATATAATATAGGCTTACATGGCTCATTCCTGTCTCCAAAGCCATATATCCGATATGGACTTACATGACTCATTTCTATCCTGTCCATCAACCCCAATATCCTAATATTCCTAAGGTTCAAACGGGATTCCTAATGCTTTTTCTCTCGCTACTTACTTTAATTCGACTTTAAATATTCTCAAAAAATAAGTATATAAATGCTGAAATTAACAATAATAATGTAAAATATAAGAATATTGCATTTATTTCATCAGAAACTTACCTCGATACAAATGTGACTAAACTTTACAATTTAGTCCTTTACTTTTTCTTTTCCCCGATCTACTCCTGAATTTCGTTCTTCTTGATCTATAATAGTAAATTTAACTTATTTAATATTCACATTTATCAAAACAGTCCTTTACTCAAACTTTGGAAAATTACATTTTTACCCCTAAACTTTTGCATATTTACACTTTTACCCCAAATCTCGTAAATTAAACTTCAACCTATTTTCTTATGTTTTATGACATGCTGATCATTTTCCCTTATATGGCAGCATCAAATTCATACTCTAACATGCACTTATGACTATTAGGTATTTTACTGATTAAGCCCTTTTACTCGTTTTTACCTAAAACCGAGTAGCACAAGTTGTCTAACATAATCTAAGACCTCATATTCTATCATAAAACATCAAAATAAACACTTTTCACCTATGAGTATTTTTCCAAATATGAACCCTAACTTAAATTATTGCTAGCATAAGCTTTATCGAGCTACCGGAATCTCAAAAACGTAAAAATCATTAAAAACGGGGCTTGGAATCACTTACTATGAAGCTTGAAAGTTGAAGAAACCCTAGCTATGGAGAGAGAGAAATTCGGCAGCAACTTATGGAGAAGATGATCATTTTGTGTTATTTTTCCCATTTTATTTCATTTAATATCCAAATGACCAAAATGCCCCTCCTTACTAAACTTTTAAAAATTCCTTCATTGTCCTAATTTTGTCCATGAACTTAAATTGGTCAAATTGCTATTTAAGACCTCCTAATTAAAATTTCAAAGCCATTTCATACTAGAAACTTCTAGAATGCAAGTTTTGCAACTTATTCGATTTAGTCCCTAACTTCAACTTAAGCACTTTATGCATAGAATTTCATCATGAAATTTTCGCACAATCATGTAATCATATCATGAACCTCAAAATAATAATAAAATAAATTTTTTTACCTCATATTTGTGGTTTCGTAACCACTGTTCCGTTTAGGCCCTATTTCGGGATGTTACAGTTTAATTGCTAATTTAGTCCTTTGACTTTTCTCTATTCCACAATTCAACTTTTACCCTTTATTCAATCTAGTCCTTTCACTAACTTAGCCTTAATTCAAGCTAATTTACTTAACCAAAATTCTAATTAACTACACTACTAACTTCATAAATATTTCTAATAAATATTTATGAATTCATTTTACTGAAATAATAACCCGAAAGTACACTTTTCTGTTACTCGTAAACTTTGGGTCGTTACAGGTTACACACTCAAGGTCGTCTCTTGTTAAATAGCTTCCCAAGAAATGATATTTAAGATAGAGATCATGGCTAAATGTTAAGCGATCATTGGTTTGTGGAGAGTCTTGGTAATTAAGATTCACAAACTGATTGGATATAATCCATGTTCTTTCTAGTTAATCACGAGACCCTAAAATGACATGATTGAGGAGTGTGAAATTAATCGTAGCAACAAAATTCTTTTTGTTAAGATTTTAATACAATACGAATGCATCATACTACACTATTGATATGTTATTGAAATGAAAATATTTGCTTAATACAAAGATAGTATTTAGTGAATCTTTATTATTTTTCAATTCAAATATGTCTCATACTCCTCTTATTTGCATTCTTACTTAGAATAAATTGAATGGGGATAATATTCGAGAATGAAAATGAAACTTACTGATAGTTCTCAACTATGAAAAATAAAAATTCGTCCTTAACGAATCGTGCTCGCCTAAAGCTTATCCTAAAGAAAGAAATTATTGAAGAGATTTTGACTCGATTGCTTGATGTAATATGTTAGGGAGCATGAGTAATGTGTTACAAAAGCAATATAAGAATTTCTATATTGTCAAAGAGATCATGAAGAATTTAAAGGATTTGCTCAGAGGCCAAGTCATATTGGTTCGATAATATGCTACAAATTTGATGAAAACTTAGCAAAAACTCGACACTTCAATCAAATAGCATATGCTTAAGCTTATGGGATTCTTTGTAGAAGCGGAGGACAATGGGCCTGAACTAGACATGAACACTAAGATTGAAGTAATGTTCAAATCCTTGACCAAGGAGTTCGTTGGGTTTAGGGTCATTTACAACTTGGGGAACAAGGCGCTTACCTTGATTCAGCTCATGAAGGAATTACAGTCCTATAAGTTGATGTTGAATGGTGGTAAGTCGGTTCAGGGGAAACTTGAGAAAATTTAGTTGTGGGCCTCTCATCCTCGAAGGGGAAGTAAAAAGCTAAGGAAAGAAGAAACCAACTGAGTCTTTGGTTCTACCTTGTTTGCATAAGAAGAAGACTAAGACGTTAAAAGATCATAAAAAGATCAAATGTTTCTTCTACAATAGGAAATGACACTTTAGATCAAATTGTAAGGGGTGTTTGGATTACCTAACCGAAAAAGGAAAATGTATGAAACTCTTTCTGATTGAAACTTGCGTATTGAAAGAATCAATTGACAATTGGATTATTGATTCTAGAGTCACTAACCATGTGTGTGTTTCTTTATAGGGGTTCATTGAAACAAGAAGTCTACGTGACAGGAGCCTCTCATCGCGGACCAGAGATTTTGTTTCTGCTGGAGATAATACGATTAAAGTTTCTACTGATGATACTTTCCTTGAGGAAAGCTACACGGATAACTTTAAGTCTCAAAGTAAAGTGATCCTCGAGGAACTTTAAAGAGCTATAGAATAATCACCAAGTTCAATTCTCGAGAAATTTGTAGAAAAACTTGAAAAAATTAACAACATAGGGAAGTCTATCATAGCGGGAGAGTTTCTAAGAAATCGAACGTCTTCATATATGATGGTATTATTTATAATACAAAAGAAACAAAAGATGATGATGATGATCCACTCACTTAAAAAAAGGTTATGTAGGACGTTGATTCCAAGCTCTGAAAATAGGCCATGAATGCCGAGGTGGATTCTATGAAATCCAATACGGTATGGAAACTTGTTGACATTCCAGTTGGGATTAAACCCTTAGAGTATAAGTCAATCTACAAGAAGAACAGGAATGCGAAAGGGAAAGTGGAAACACATAAAGCTATACTTGTAGGGAAAGGCTACACATATAAAAAAAGGCATCAATTACGATGAGACATCTCCGGTAGCCATGCTCAAGTCTATTCACATACTCTTATACATTTTTCTTGCTCTTGATTACGAGATCTAGCAAATTTATGTCAAGATAGCATTCTTGTATGACTATCTTGATGAGACTATTTAAATGACTCAACCCACTGGCTATGTTGTCAAAGGAAAGGGGCATAAAGTTTGCAAACTACTAAGATCCATTTATGGACTTAAATAAGTGTCTCACTCATGGAATAAAAGATTTGATCTAATGATCAAGTCTTTTGGGTTTGAGCAAAACGTTGATGAACCTTGTGTTTATAAGCATATAAAGGAAAAAAAAAAGGTTGTCTTCCTCATTTTGCATGTCGATGATATTCTACTTATCGAAAATCATGTAGGAGAATCGTTATCGATTAAAATGTAACGCCCCAAAAATCCTGAAACTCAAAAATCTCGAAACCCAAAAATCTCGAAATCCTAAATTTTCTTTATTTTCGATTTTGATAAAAATTGTGTTTAATATTCTTATCCAAGCGATAATTTTAGTAGGTCTAAGCTAAGGTTGAGTTCGAATTAAGGGGTAGATGAAATTATAATTTAATTATTAAAAGAATCAGGGCTGACAAGTAGGTGGGCTTTTGAATAAATGAAGAAACAATAAGTAGGTGGGCTTTTGAATAAATGAAGAAACAATTTGACACAAAAAGAGCCTGTGGTGGCGTTGCTAAGTGACGCCACATAAGGTGTAGTGAGGTGGCGTTAGTAGCTAGTAAGGGGGTCCAAGGTTCGAATCCTAGCTTAGTATTTTTTTGAATTTAATTTTGGCCTTCTGGAAGGATAGAAGTGGCGTGAAGATGGACTCCAAGGGGAGTGTTCAAAAGAGAAAATTAAGGAAATGATCAAGGGGTTATCAGGGAGAAAAACGAGGAGATGATAAGTGAGGAGTAAGTGGAGCTGAATTGGGAACTTGGGCTTGAAGAATTCGGCTATAGGGCTATAAATAGGTGCCGAATGGGAGGGTTGAGAAGTTAATGATGAATTTCCCTTCACTTTGTGCCAGAAACGCTTTTCTCTTCAAGATCCAAAAAGCAGAAAACCCTCTATTTTACTTTCTTTTCTTTCTGCCGATTTCTATTCTCCTCTAAACAATCTCTTTTGCTGATTTCTTCTTCTACTCTTCTTCTTTAATCTGTACCAAATGAACCTTATTCACCATACTTAGTTTGAAAAGCCAAAAAACTGAATCTTCTCAGGGCCAAATACTTTTTGACCGAATCTAGTGTAAGTGTTGCTCTTCCAATCGGTTTTCTTTGTTTAGTATCGATTATTGTCCCTCACTTTTTCTAATCAACTTTGGTAGGGAATTAGTATCGGATCTTGGTTTTAGCTCTCTACCGAATTGCTCCTTAAGGTGTTGCGGTTTTGGTAAGTATTCTTCTCCCATTGGCTAAGGTGGCCGAATGGTCATAGTTATGGTAAGGAGACTTGTGTTGAATACAAGTCACCTATTATTCGGGTTTTAATAGTTATGATTTGTGTAGATCTAGGAAATATGTGATCAAGGAAGAAGCGATTAAGGATTGGGCTCAAGGTAAGGTTAAGGTGAGGTTTCAGTTTTTGAGTAAATAAGTATTAAGCGTGCGATTAATTGAAGGGTGATATCAATTGTAGGTTTGGGCTAAGGAAATCGCATCACAGTTGCTTACCAGGTGTGTACATACACTGCACACACAAGTAGATCGGCAAAAGCCAAAAAGCCAAAAAGCCAAAAGTTTGGTTGCGGTAGTGTTGCGAGTGTGCGAACACTCATAAATAGGAAATCGATAGGTTGCCTGAGGCTCACGGGCGATTCTATGGACTTGGGTTGTGGTTTGGCCATATGGGCTAGAATGGGCTAAATAGGCCAGAATGGGCTAAATGGGCCCAATGGGCTATTGGGCCCATAATAGGCAAAAACTGAGTATTGATGCTTTGTGATAGAAATTTGTATGTGAGCATGAATATGAATATGACTGGGCCTAACGGGCTACATAAATGTGATTTGGGCCTAATGGGCCATATACAGGTGATTTGGGCCTAATGGGCCACACGAATATGATTGGGCTTAATGGGCCAGATGCAGGTATGAGAAATTGTTAGGCTTTGTAAGGGGATTTTGGGCCTAGTATATGATAATTACGTAAAACTTAACCAATATATTGCGACCATGGACAAGTCAAAGGGTTAAGGTGTGGCAACGGGTATATGCATGTCTAGGATTGGATCTAGGGAGAGCTTGGTACTTAAGCAGTCTTAATGACCGACCTCCTCTTCTCTGGAATCCTACCTGGTGCATAGTATTCGTTCATCTTAGCTCACGGGACTTGTTAACGGGCCAAGATAAGTGAAAACCGTAATTAAGGGAAAATTACTGAAATGCCCTAAGGGCGAAAATGACCAAAATACCCCTAGGTGTTGAATGTAAGTTTTGTGGATGCGACATGCATACATATGATATTCTGCATAGGTTGCATATGGGTTGGGAATTATGGAACGAAGGAAGTATATGAGGATCGTATGGTTGCTTGACAATCGTTGATCCACCGGCGGCTTTTAAAGCCCAATATGTAAATAAAGGTAGTTTCGCAACCGGGCTACCATGGTGTGTGGGTTGGGTGGGTCGATATTTATATCCCCACATGGTGTGACGGGGGACAGAGCCGATGTGTAGCGGATGGATAATTTGGATGGGATTGCATTGCATGATTGATGAATGATTTTTTTTAATGCTTCTTTTTGTCAAAGGTTGTACACATTGAGTTTGCGAAAACTTACCCCCTATTTTATTTTATTTTCAAGTGATGCTCAGTAGAAGGTTTGATGTTTGGAAAGACTCTGGGTGGCCAGCTAGCAAGATGATTTGGACTTGGGTTTTTTTTTCAAGCATTTAAGTTTTTTACTTCTTTTTAAGTATGTTCCAAACCAGATTGTAATAAAGTTTTCATTGTGTTATTATTACTTGAATTATTATTATTTTCAATGTAATTACAAGAAGTTGAACATGGGTTTTCTAAATTATAATATGTTTTCTACGTTTCCGCAATTAAAATTTTAAATGATAAGTTTTCTTAAATCAAATGTTTCAACAAGGTTTTTGTAACTGAAAGGGGTGTGTTTTTTTAAGTCAATTAAGGTTTCTTTTATTTTAAGAAGGGTTTTCAATGAAAACACGATTTCCGCTAAAACACTTCAATGTGACACACCAGATTCGGCCATAACGTCTGGGCCGAGTTTGAGATGTTACATTTAGTGGTATCAGAGCCCAGGTTACAAAACTCGGACTGTGAATTGGGCCTTATTATTATTATTTGGTTTCTTTTCTACTTATTATTTGAATTTAAAAAAATATATTTTGGATCGTGATGCTTTGGAAAAAGAGAAATCTTGCTGAGCGGCACACCGAGTCTCCAGCATCGAACCAAGTAAGTAATTTTATTTAAGTTTGTTTAAATTGTTATACAGTAGATAGTTTGAGGGCTACTTTAGATGATGGTTAGAATAGAACTAAAGCCCGTAGGATCTGGAAACTATAGAGGATTTTCGAAAATGATCTTCTCTTTAAATATTTTCATAAAACATAGGTGTAATTATTAAACTGACTAAAACTTCATAAAATTTCTAATTCAGATAATACGTGAATCGACAATGAGTGCTTGAAGAGGTGCAAGAGGCCATGGCTGAGGCCGCGGAAGTGTTAGGGCTGAATCGTCGGCATCGGGACATATGCCCGATGTTGGAGTAGAAGAGACTTTGGCCTCACCTGTGGCTGGGAATAGACAGTATGATCGGGCCTTGGGAGAAGATGCATTGTCGCAGGCAACGCTGAGGATTTTGGAAAGGGTCGCTGGGACCAATAATGGCAACAGAAATCGGGGGTCCATTCCAGAACGACTTTGATCGAACGGGGCTGAGATCTTTAAGGGCGTGGCTGGCTTGGCTCCTAATGTGGCGGAATATTGGTTGGAGGCCACTGAAAGGATAATGGAGGATTTGGACTGCTCACCTGAGCAAAAGTTGAAAGGGGTGGTGTCATTGCTTAGGGAGGAAGCCTACCAATAGTGGCTGACAGTGAAAGAGGGCACCCAACCGGGGCGGGTCACCTAGGCATTTTTCAAAGCTGCATTCCAAGGGAAGTATGTGGGTGCAAGCTATATGGATGCTAGGAGGAAGGAGTTCCTGAACTTGACCCAAGGCAATAAATCGGTGGCGGAGTATGAGGCGGAGTTTATACGCCTTAGTAGGTATGCAAGGGTAATGGTGGCAACGGAGTATGAGCGTTGCGTTAGGTTTGAGGATGGGCTTAGAGATAGCCTCAGGGTACTGATAGCTCCACAAAGGGAACGAGTTTTCTCGGAGTTGGTGGAGAAAGCAAAGATAGCAGAGGAGGTTAAGCGCATTGAGCGCTTAAATTTGGAAGAAGAAAAGGGTAAGAATAAGATGGAGGCTGAGACTCCTGGTGTCGATTAGAGGCCTAGGGCTAGGGCCAGAGTTGATGGGCCAGTTAGAGTAAGGCCCCCTACTGTTAATCCAGGGGTGCCACCTTGCGCTGATTGTGGGAGAAGCCATGGAGGCGAGTGTTGGAAGAGGATGGGAGCTTGTTTAGCTTGTGGGGCTATGGAGCATAGGATTAAGGATTGCCCCCGAATGCTAGGTCGAGAGCCAGCAGTGGGCCAAGCTGGTGCTCAGCTACCAAGGGGTGGTTAGCTGCTGCCAAAGGGCCATCAGCAGGCCAGGGGTGGTGACGGTAATGGACGTGGATGTGGAGTACTAGGCGGAAATACGGGCCATGCTGAGGCGAGGCAGCCAGCTTTGGTTTATGCTTCTCGTCGTCGAGAAGACAAAGATGCTCTAGAAGTGAATACTGGTACGTACTTTATCCATAGTGTGCGATCTATCTATTTTAAAATTAGAAATAGAGTGCGTAGCAGAAGCGTAGTGGTGTAACTTAAGTAAAGCGACATCAATATCCTCAACAGTTTAAAAAAGGTAAATTTCGAGGATGAAATTTCTTTTAAGGGGTAGAGTTGTAACGCCCCAAAAATCTCGAAACTCAAAAATCTCGAAACCCAAAAATCTCAAAATCTCGAATTTCTTTATTTTCGATTTTGATAAAAATTGTGTGTAATATTCTTATCCAAGCGATAATTTTAGCAGGTTTAAGCTAAGGTTGAGTTCGAATTAAGGGGTAGAAGAAATTATAATTTAATTATTAAAAGAATCATGACAGACTAGTAGGTGGGCTTTTGAATAAATGAAGAAACAATTGGACACAAAAAGAGCCTATGGTGGCGTGGCTAAGTGACGCCACATAAGGTGTAGTGAGGTGGCATTAGTAGCTAGCAAGTGGGTCCAAGGTTCGAATCCTAGCTTAGTATTTTTTTGAATTTAATTTTGGCCTTCTAGAAGGATGGAAGTGGCGTGAAGATGGACTCTAAGGGGAGTGTTCAAAAGAGAAAATTAAGGAAAGGATTAAGGGGTTATTAGGGAGAAAAATGAGGAGATGAGAAGTGAGGAGTAAGTGGAGCTGAATTGGGAACTTGGGCTTGAAGAATTCGGCTATAGGGCTATAAATAGGTGTCGAATGGGAGGGTTGAGAAGTTAATGACGAATTTCCCTTCACTTTGTGCCAGAAACCCTTTTCTCTTCAAGATCCAAAAAGCCAAAAACCCTCTATTTTACTTTCTTTTCTTTCTACCGATTTCTATTCTCCTCTACACAATCTTCTTTGTCAATTTCTTCTACTACTCTTCTTCTTATTCACCATACTAAGTTTGAAAAGCCGAAAAACCAAATCTTCTAATGACCGAATACTTTTTGACCGAATCTAGTGTAAGTGTTGCTCTTCCAATCAGTTTTCTTTATTTAGTATCGATTATTGTCCCTCACTCTTTCTAATCAAATTTGGTAGGGAATTAGTATCGGATCTTGGTTTTAGCTCTCTACCGAATTACTCCTTAAGGTGTTGCAGTTTTGGTAAGTATTTTTCTCCCATTGGCTAAGGTGGTCGAATGGTCATAGTTATGGTAAAGAGACTTGTGTTGGATATGAGTCACCTATTATTCAGGTTTTAATAGTTAAGATTTGTGCAGATCTAGGAAATACGTGATCAAGGAAAAAGCGATTAAGGATTGGGCTCAAGGTAAGGTTAAGGTGAGGTTTCGGTTTTTGAGTAAATAAGTATTAAGCATGCGATTAATTGAAGGGTGATATCGATTGTAGGTTTAGGCTAAGGAGATCGCATCACGCTTGCTTACCAGGTGTGTACATACACTACACACACAAGTAGTTCGGCAAAAGCTAAAAAGCCGAAATGCCAAAATTCCGAAAAGCTGAAAGTTTGGCTGCGTTAGTCTTGCGACTGTGTGAACACTCGTGAAGAGGAAATCGATAGGTTGCCTGAGGCCCACGGGAGATTCTGTGGACTTGGGTTATGATTTGGCCATATGGGCCAAAATGGGCTAAATGGGCCCATAATTGGTAAAAACTGAGTATTGATGATTTGTGATAGGAATTTGTATGTGAGCATGAATATGAATGTGACTGGGCCTAACAGGCCACATAAATGTGATTTGGGCCTAATGGGCCATACGAATATGATTGGGCTTAATGGGCCAGATGGAGGTATGTGAAATTGTTAGGCTTTGTAAGGGGATTTTGGGACTAGTATATGATAATTACATAAAACTTAACCAATAAATTGCGACCGTGGACAAGTCAAAGGGTTAAGGTGTGGCAACGGGTATATGCATGTCTAGGATTGGATCTAGGGAAAGCTTGGTACTTAAGCAGTCTTAATGACCCACCTCCTCTTCTTTGGAATCCTACCTGATGCATAGTATTCGTTCATGTTAGCTCACGGGACTTGTTAACGGGCCAAGATAAGTGAAAACCGTAATTAAGGGAAAATTACTGAAATGCCCTAAGGGCAAAAATGACCAAAATACCCCTAGGTGTTGAATGTAAGTTTTGTGGATGCGACATGCATACATATGATATTCTGCTTAAGCTGAATATGGGTTGGGAATTATGGAACGGAGGAAGTATATGAGGATCGCATGGTTGCTTGACAATCGTGGATCCACTGATGGCTTTTAAAGCCCAATATGTAAATGAAGGTAGTTCCGCAACCGGGCTACCATGGTGTGTGGGTTGGTTGGGTCGATATTTATATTCTCACATGGTGTGATGAGGACGGAGCCAGTGTGTAGCGAGTGGATAATTTGGATGGGATTGCATTGCATGATTGATGAATGATGTTTTTTTTAATGCTTCTTTCTGTCGAGGGTTGTACACACTGAGTTTGGGAAAACTCACCCCCTCTTTTATTTTATTTTCAAGTGATGCTCAGTAGAAGGTTCGATGTTTGGAAGGACTCTGGGTGGCCAGCTAGCAAGATGATTTAGACTTGGGTTTTTTTTTTCAAACATTTAAGTTTTTACTTCTTTTTAAGTATGTTCCAGACCAGATTGTAATAAGGTTTTCATTGTGTTATTATTACTTGAATTATTATTATTTTCAATGTAATTACAAGAAGTTTAACATGTGTTTTCTAAATTATAGTATGTTTTCTACATTTCTGCAATTAAATTTTTAAATGATAAGTTTTCTTAAATCAAATGTTTCAACAAGGTTTTTGTAACTGAAAGGGGTGTGTTTTTTTAAGTTAATTAAGGTTTCTTTTATTTTAAGAAGGGTTTGCAATGAAAACACGGTTTTCACTAAAATACTTCAATGTGACACACCAGATTCAGCCATAACGTCTGGGCCGGGTTTGGGGTGTTATATAAAATGTGGTTATCTCAAAAGTTTAGCATGTAAGACTTGGGTGAAGCTACTTATATTCTTGGAATTCAAATCCTTAAGGATCGAAAGAATAAAATGATCGCTCTATCACAAGCTTCATATATCGATAAGGTAGGAACAATTTGTAATAACAGATGCGAAGCCAAGCTCTCATCTGACTGTATTAAGTTTTCATCTTTCTTTGGATGACTTTCCTAAGACAACAAAAGAAAGAGAGCATGAGTAAGGTTCCATATGCTTCGATTGTTGGAAGCCTTATGTATGTGATGCTTTGCACATGTCTAGATATTTGTTTCATAGTGAGAATGGTTAGTCGATATTAGGAAAACCTTGGTCTCAAGCATTGGCAAGTTGTAAAACATATATTAAAGTATCATAAAAGAACCAAAGATTATATGCTTCTGTATTCTAGAGAGAACCTTACTCCTATTGGATATATAGACTCAAACTTCCAAACCTATAAAGATTCGAGGAAATTGACATTGGTAAGTGTATTTGTCCTAGGCAGTGGAGCCATAATATGGAGAAGTGTAAAACAAACTTGCACTGCTATCTCTACTATGGAGGTTGGTTATGTGGCTGCTCTAAGGCAATGAAAGAAGTAATATGGCTTCAAAAGTTCTTAATTGATCTTGAAGTCATTCCTGGTATTGAAAAAATATATAACATTGTATTGTGATAATAATACTGCAATAACTAATACCAAGGAAATGAGAAGTCACAAAAAGACCAAACACATTGATTAGAAGTATCACTTAATATGAGATGTACTAGTCGTAGGAATAGTAGGTGTGGTGAAAGTAGCTTCTGAAGATAACCTTACAGATTCATTTACTAAAACTCTTGTAACTAGGAGTTTTCACAAACACATCAACGATATAGGAATGTGAAACATGACACATCTACTATTATGTCTTTTGTGTCTCTGTATGTTGCGAAATGTGCCCATATTATAGTAAACATGTAATTGTTTTCTATGTGTTTGAATGATGAATAAAAAAATTAAGTTAATTTCACATTTCACTATCATGTCTTTTATGTTTCCATATTTCATGTTTAGCATGCATAGAGAAATTGTGACAAACAAATATTAGCTCATTGATTGCATAAGTTCAAACTGATGATAAGTGGCACTATAAAAATGTTTATATTGCGAAAAAGACAACTTGCTTCAGTAGATAACCTAAACGAGTCTATAATCCCGTAAAAGAATCAAAGTGAACATTTGATTCAAATACTTTGAAGGATTATTATGTCGTCTATAATTTCAATTGAGGAGATGGCTAGTATTGGCTTGGAGCAGTTGACTCCACAAGTTGAGACATAGATGTATTCATTGGAAGAATGATACATTCGACTGGACCTAAAATGAATTAATTCTGAATCTGTTTGTGAATTAATTCACTTGTGACATTTATGGTGTGATTTACCTAAATTCTAAGTTATTCACTGACCATGCATATGTAACTCATGTGCTTTGATATAAGTGGAGATTTATGCTTTAATGATGATTGAGCTTGTAATAGATATGTTGGGTACACGACTTGTGTATGGCATGACTTTACTAGCAATAATGGAATTCATAGCTCAATTAAATAATTAACGATATCCTCTTATTGGCATTGTGTGGATTGATAAATATGGAACGTGACCATGACTTGTTTGTTCACGAACGAGAAATTTATCACATCCTTTTATTGACAGTGATCATATTAATCATTAAAAATACATAATAGTGAAAATAAGATAAAATAGGATTGTATCGAGGGAAGAGGTTTAACTCAAAGGAATTAAGGATATCATATGAGGGTAACACACACATAACGATGTCATTGTACAAAACAATTGGATGAAATGCTTTCGTAAAGAGTATATAATAAGGAGTTTTCAATCTTGGCACTTCTTGTGGACTAACACCATGATTAGGTAAATTGTGAATTGGAATGATGCTTCTAAACATAATTGTAATTACTAGATTCTAATTGTATATGTCTTGTTGGTTCTTCTGCTAGCTCAACAAAACATCGATCAAATTGCATTTGAATTGAAAGAAAATTATACAAGTTTGGAAATAATTTAATTGAGTTGATTTATTCGATGTTAAATTAAATTAGGCAGTCTTGAGAATTGTTCAACTAGAGAATTTGATTAAAGAATTTTTAAAAAAAATTAATTCAGAAAATATATGTGATTTTTAGGAAAATTAATTTTGATCAAGTAAAATTAAATTAATCAAATTAATTAAAGTTAATATAACATTTTTGCAATTTAGTTTTCAAGTTACACAATTGGCCCAATGGGTAATTGAACTTAAAATTGGACCTCAGATAAAAAATTAGGCTCGAGAACCCCAAATCCAATACCAAGACCCCAAAACTGGTTGAACTGGGCCTAGCATGTGATATTGGGCCGACGATCCAACTGATGGTAGGATCAGACCGATAGGGCCGTCACTAGCTTGGATCGAACCAGCAACAGCCGAATTGATTCGGGGTGCCGTGAGGTTGTCGTACTTGCGATGGCACGACCAAACACGACGATACCGGTGACGGCCACATTCAGATGGCTAGCGAGTGGTCCTTCTATAGTTGAACAATAGATGAATCACACTCTTACTAGGACTTTACCAGATAATTTGACTTGAGATTAACTATTTCAAAAATAATATTATTTTATTAATTTTAATATTAAATTAAAATTAATACTTATCTTAATAATATTTTATTAATTTAATATTAAAGTAATTAAGTTTAGTCATAATTGAACTCTCTAAACTCTCCCTATATAAAGAGAGTCACGAGTCATTATTCTTCACACTTGAATTCAAAAGAAAGTTGCAAGGAGAAAATTCTTTGAAAAACTCATTTCAGAAAATTTCTACATGTATTTTTCTTATTTACAACGTGGCCCCAAAAGTTTAGAGAAATTAGAAAATTATCTCATTGGTAATTTTGTGGAAAATTTTCTAATTCGAAGCAAGCCCACACTCGGCAAACGTGAGCTGGAGGGTAGCCAAAAAGACTACTCGGTTGAACCATTCATCCTAGACGAATCGAAAAGGCTAAAATTTTATTAAGTGTTTGTTAATTTAGTTATCATAACCAAATTCTAGTTTTGGAAAAAAATTAAAACTCTATTTTTTTCCTTAAACTTATTTTCTGCTTCATTTTCCAAACTCAATTTTCCAACACTATTTACAAACTTTAAATTAAGACTCCAATATAGACACAATCAACTTAAACCCTGAGGCATGGATTCTTAGGGTGCCCTCTATATACATGAAACAACTACTGCGCCTGTATCATGAGTCTGGTGGTGTGTGGCTTGGTCCCTTCACTCGATTCCCAAGTTTTCATCTACCTTACATCCATGCAGTAAATTTTATAAGTTCAGAAGAACATAGTGAGATCTTGAACAATGGTATTCATAGAAGAATTCTTAAATTTAGGAAGAGTGAGATTTCATGCTCAAATTTAAAACTCTTATAATTTTGTAAGAAAACTCGAAAATCTCGTTGATTTAGTAAATGCCTTGCTTTCTCTAAGCCAATTGTCGATGAACATGACCACTGATTATGTCATAATCACCAAACAATAATTTCTTAGGGCTCTTAACCCCATTTATCTTTATTCTTGACTTTCCTTATACCCTTCGTTGTATGTTTCACCTCTAATTACTTGTGTTTGCCATCACAAATTTGCAACAACATTGGCGTTTTAACCGTGAATTTGCCATAATTGTAGATCCCTTCCTTGAACCCTTGAGTCCACTCTAAACCCCATATAGATTTGTCATACTATATCGATAATAATCTGCTTTTTGACTTAATATATGCTTTATCCCTTTTATGAACAAGGTTTCTTTCTAATATTCTCATTCACAGATTTGAACATGATACATAGCTGATTGAATTAACACTCCCTTTTTCTTGATGGACTCGTACCCACGAAGTAACCTCGATGTACTTGTTCACCTTAGTCCAATCTTTTAATATACTCTAATTAATAGATAGTTTCTAGCCTTGGGAGTCTCACATGGTCTTCCTCATGCTATACGGCCTTGATGGACTTCCTCGTTTGCTAGTCCCGATGGACTCTCCCATGTTATGTAGTCCTAACTGGACATTTTTTTTCTATAAATATCTGACAAGTTTTATTGGTCATTCACCCTTGTGCGAGCATTTTCTTCAACGAGGTATGTGACGTACAACCTACTTTTCTAGCTACCTTTTTGTTGATTACCAATTGAGATTTCAACTATGATAGCCCATTCTGTATCTGTGTGACCAATGTGGGTTCCACATCCTCTCTAGTCGACTCTTATTGCCGAATGCTGTATTTGTTAATTTTTTATGTAATTTCACCTTCCTTTCACATATACATTTGTTAGAATGCTTCTATTAGCTCCACTCACTGTGACATCTTGGCGGATCCCCTTATTATCCTATTTTCCCACACTCTCTAATGCACCATGATTATTTCATCATAGTATTCATCACACAAACCTTGCAGTAACTTCTCATTTCATGCCCTGACAGGCTTCTTGTTCACTGTCCTAGCAGACTTCATTTATTGCCATAGCCCAACTATGGTTTTATAAAGTATAATCCCATGTTTATAGTCCTAGTGGACTTCCAATTTCGAGGAATAAATAAACCTCTTTTGTGGTGTTACCCCGAAAGACCTATAGATCGTTTACATAGTGTCACCTCGAAGGAGATATGTACTGTTTACACAGTGTCGCCCCAAAAGACCTGTCAATAACTATCATCATGATGTCACTCCATAGAGTCATAAACCATTGTCACGATGTCGTTTTAGCAAGCCATTTGATAACCTTTGTCCCGGTGTCACTCCATAGAGTCGATAGACTATTATCGTGATGTCGCTTTAGCGAGCTAGTCGATACCATTCCACACTACCCCCAAAACTCCCTTAAATCCCCATTTTAGTCTGTCCATTCCTTTATTACTCCTATTATTCCTATCTTCATCTACCCCGTCAAGGTAATTCCCTCTATACTCCGCATATGTTATAATCATGCATTCCATACATATCAATCCAAATAATATTACTTTAAGGAGTATGCCACACTATAATACATCATATACATATATATCCTATAGAACATACTTGCAAACTTTCATAAATTCAAACTACCTCAAACACGCATGTCATTCTTATTCATAAAAATCATATACCATCGTAGATTTCAAACCAACATAAAGAAGATGTAGTAATAGATCACCCATCAACACTTATCCATGAATCAAACAAAAAAAAAAATGTATAGGGACTTATATTAAATCCTTCCTCCTTGTCAGCTTAGCTTGTTCCAACGCCAGAGCCTCCTTCACCTAGGCCGCTGTAAACTAAAAAATATATAGTATTTTTCCTATGTAATTTATCATCTTTTTACTTAAATTCGTTGTTAAAACTAAGTAATTGTTTAATAAATTAATGAAATATGTGAAAATATGAAATTAGGACATAGAAATTTTTTAAAATGTGATTTTCTACTTTATTATATAGTTCTCATGCATAAAATGGCTTATTTTATATTTATTTGAACATATTATATTTTTAAGACATAAAATGGGCCATGCATGATTAAATTAAATAATAAAATATAAATTTATATTTAATAATTCATTTAAAAATATTTCATTAATAATTTGGGTTTGAATTAATTATTTAAATTGGATAAATTTGTTCTTTGGTCCTTTAATTTATCTATTTATTTTGGACAGGTCTGATAACTTTGCTGGATTACAAAAGAAACTATCCAAATTGAAGACCAAGTCAACCCAAATTTGGCTACACATGTGTAACACCCCTTACCCGTATTCAACGCTGAAACAAGGTACGAGGCATTACTGGACTTACAACACAAGCATTAACACAAATCCGAGTCATAAATTTGCGTCCAAATTAATACCATTTGCATTCAAACATAAAGTCCCTAATACGAGCCTACGAGGCCCAAAACATGTATTGGAAGTGATCCGAGACTAAATCAAGAACTTTAGAAATTTTTACAAAAATTAGAAAAAATTTTGCCCTAAACAGGGGTCGCATGCCCATGTGGGCAGGCCGTGTGGTCACACACGCCCATGTCCCTAACCCGTGTAACTCTCTGTTTTGCAATGCATGAACAATTTGATGTCACACGGCCAAGTCACATGCTTGTGTGCTAGGCCGTGTAGATAATTAAATTTCTACAAAATAAGTGCAGGCTTCACACGCCCAGGACACACGCCGGTGCCTGAGGCCGTGTCATCCAGAAGGCTAAGACACACACCCGTGTCTCTGTCCGTGTGCTCAATTCTAAGCATTCTGTTTCTCAAAATTTAGGTGCAGGTGTAATATCCCGAATTAAGGCCTAATCGAAATAGTGGTTTCATGACCACAAATCTGGGATAGAAATAATCATTTTATAATTATTTTGAGGTTTATGATATGATTGCATAATTGTGTGAAGATTTCGTGAAGAAATTTTTGGCATAACAAGTTTAATTTAAAGTTAGGGATTAAATCGAATAAGTTGCAAAACTTTCATTCTAGAAGTTTTTAGTATGAAATTACTTTGAAATATTAATTAGGAGGTCTTAAATGGTACTTTGACCAATTTTAAGTTCATGGAAAAAATTAGGACATGGAAGGAATTTTGGAAAGTTTAGTAAGGAGGGGCATTTTGGTCATTTGGATATTAAATGAAATAAAAAGGGAAAAATAACATAAAATTGGTTATCATCTTCCTTAGTTGCTGCCGAATGCTCCCTCTCTCCATATCTAGGGTTTCTTCAACTTTCAAGCTTCATAGTAAGTGATTCCAAGCCCCGTTTTTAATGATTTTTACGTTTTTCAAATCCCGGTAACTCGGTATAGCTTATGATAGTAATATTTTGAGTTAGAGTTCATATTTGGAAAAATACCCATAGGTGAAACTTGTGAATTTTGATGTTTTATGATAGAATATGAGGTTTTAAATTAAGTTAGACAACTTTTGCTACTTGGTTTTGAGTGAAAACGAGTAAAAGGGCTTAATCGGCAAAAATACCTAATAGTCATAAGTACATGTTAGAGTGAGAATTTGATGTTTCCATAGAAGGGAAAAGTGATCAGAATATTATAAAACATAAGAATAAGGAATTTAGTTTAATCCCGAGATTAGGGGCAAAAGTGTAAATATGCAAAAGTTTAAGGGTAAAATTGTAATTTTGCTAAAATTTGAATTAAAAACTAATTTGATAATGTGAGTATTAAATAAGCTAAAAGTGTTATTTTAGATCAAGAAAGACGTGGAATCGACCCCAATCGAGGAAAAGAAAAGATTGTGGACTGAATTGCAAAATCTTTATATTTTGGTACCAAGGTAAGTTCATGGGTAAATAATGTAGCATAATTGTTATTTTTAAGTTATTGATGTTAATTATATGATATGCTGATTTTTATGATGAAATATATGCTTTGTGGTTTTTTTTCGAATAAAATGCAAATTATGTGTATTATTTGTTAAATATAAAGTGCTACCGAGTATTGGTTTCAGTATTTTACGGAAGATGGCAAGAATATGTGTCCGAGGAAAATCCCATTTGAACCTTAGGAATAGATTAGGATACAAGTGACATGTCGCTAGGATGGTTGAGCATCCGAACTCGTTGAGTTGAGTCCGAGTTCACTTATGGATGCGAATGTCCGAACTCGTTGAGTTGAGTCCGAGTTCGTGAGATGTAACTAGGCATCCGAACTCGTTGAGTTGAGTCCGAGTTCACTTATGGATGCGAACGCCCGAGCTCGTTGAGTTGAGTCCGAGTTCACTTAGGGGCAGGTTACATGATTGCTTGATTACATATGTGGCTCTTATGTTCAAATTATCCATGTATCCGAGTTATATTCCGATGTGTTCAACAGGTAAAATTTTCTAGTGAAATCGAAGAACACTTAAAATGCAAGTGACGTTTTGGTAAGTGTTGTGAAATGGAAACTTTGGACAGGCATGTACTTAACCCTCGGGTTGAAAATAGATACTACAACGATAAGGTGGTAAGATGATGAATGATGTTTAGAAATGTGATATATGTTTTAGTGATACCATGCTAAGGTTGTTTGGTATAATTGTATTGTTATGTTACTTGTTATTTGCATATGAACTTACTAAGCATTTATGCTTACTCCCTCCTTTTTATTCACTATAGTTTTGAACAAGCTGGCTCGGGAATCGGGACAGGTCGAAGGTTCGATCACACTATCCGAAGGACTTTTATTTTGGTAAATGGCTTGTAAAACTTAAGTATGACATGTATAGCAATATACCTACTTTGTGTAAATAATTTTGTGATATGGCGATGATTTGGTTGAGAAAATGCTTGATGATGATAAGTCATGGAAATGACTAATTTAGATCATGTTTGATGTCATGGAAGGTTAATAGGTTATCTAGTTTATAAAAACTCATGAAAAGATGAAATTTGCCTTAAACAGAACATTGCAGCTGACGTGAGTTTGAAAATTTACTAAAAATCATAGAAATCAAATTTAGTGATGGATTAAATATGCAATTGAAGCCTAATATGTCTAGTTTCACATAAAACAAACGAAACAGGTAAAGAAATTATATGTTAGAAGATATTTGAATTTTAGTGAAATAGGGCCAGAGCGATTTCTGGATCCCCTATTCCAAATTTAGAAATTCACCATAAATTGTAAAAAATAATTAGGTGGAGTATTTTATATTCTTGGAATCCTTATTGAGTCTAGTTTCAGGATAAACAGCATAGTAATATAAATTTTTCACTGAGAGAAATATGGATCGTAGTAAATAGAGGTCAGTCCAGTCAAGTCCTGAAACAGGGGTAACTTTAACTAATAAACTGTACTAATTGGCCCAACCAAAAATTCTAGAAAAACATTAGTGAATAGATATATGAGTCTACATTTAGGGAAAATTTACGGATCTTGATTTTGAGTTTCGTAACTCGAGATATTATTTTTCTTGTAACTGTGACGCAGGTAGCTAGAAAGCTGTGAATGTAGAAACAAATGATTCGAAGTTCTTAATTTGATAAATTATGTTCGGTAACACCTCAAGCTCGACTCCGGCGACGGTCTCGGGTGTGGGGGCGTTACAGCAGGGGACACATGGCCGAAACACACGCCTATGGTGCAGACCGTGTGTCACACACAGCCTAGACACACTTCCGTTTGTCTACCCGTGTGGACAAAATAAAGGCTATTTACCAAGCCATTTATCACCCTCATTTGCATGAACACATACACAATTTCAATGACACAATTCATGGCATGTTTAAGCAACCCAAACACCCATAATCAAGGCTAAACATATCATTCATTACCAACACTTAACATATTTACTATAGCATATCTCACCAAATCAATTCATACCAAACTCACATCCACAAGTATCAACATGAATACCTTCATCATGCACAATTCTACTTAGATTTCCAAGCACACTAAAGGACCAATCTCATCCATTTCACAACAAATAATTTAACCATAGTAAACATATAGCAACCTATTACAAAACACATGAACAAAAGGCATTAGCACATGTACATATATAACTGGGCCTACAACCATTTTAGCCAAAATAAGCCAATTTCATGGCTAAATACCAAATCACCTTAAACAAACATAAGCTAATACTTTTGGCTAAATCAAATGACACATATAACAAAATGACCAAGTCCCTATACATGCCATACTTTCAAATTACTAAGATCATCAAAACAAAAAAAATGAGAGATTGATAGTGTGAGACGAATCTCCAATGATCTCCTATCCGTGTTATCTTGACGACACTATAAAAACATGGAAAATAAACGAAGTAAGCTATATCGCTTAGTAAGCTCGCATGTAAGAAATAAGCAACCTTACCATGCATATAACATTCAAATAATATAACATAATCAAATGTACATTTACCATGGTCTCATAATCATAACTCATTTCATCACAAAACTTACCTCATAATTAAGCATTTAATAGATATGAGCTTCAAGTACATACTTGTACCATCTCGAAAGGAATTTACGCATAATCTCATCTTTGACATACCCGTGAACCACTCAGAATAATAATGTCAGATACTCGAGATTCTTGCACACTAAGTGCCACATATGTAGCCAATGCTACCTCAATCTCATATCACATAGTTGCTCGCTCTCGAGCTATCAACGGGCCTGCTCACATAAGCTGTCAATCAAGACGTAGCTACACGGTGCTACTCACACAAGTTGTCAAGTATCCGCAACATATGCCGGTATACTCAGCCACTGGTAGGACGTACAAGACTGCACCCGGATCATATAATCACATAACACATAATGACCCTAGTGACATGTCACTTGTATCCTACCCTATTCTTAAGGTTCCAATGGAATTTCTTGCTTGTCGATTTGTCTTTGGACTCAATCATAGGATTAAGCTCATCCATATTTATCAAACATAAGATTCATGCAATATTAAAGCAATAAAATACAATTATATTAAAGCTTATTTCTAACTTACGAACTTACCTCGGTACAAAATGGCTAATAGTTCGATTTAGTCCACAACTTTGTTCTTCCCCGGTTTAGGTCAGAACCACTTCTTTCTTGATCTATAATATCAAATTTAACTCATTCAATTATCAAATTATTCAATTTAATCACAAAAACATCTTATGGAAAAAAATTACATTTTTGCCCCTAACTTTTAAACTTTTTACGTTGTAGTCCCTAGGCTCATAAAATGATTTTCATTCGATTTCTTCATACCCAAGCCCAGTCAAATATTAATAGTACTCATAACAGCCCACAATTTTCATTTATTCACATTTTTACAAACATTTTACAACTTTTACAAATAGGTCCCTATTTGACATTTGCATCATAAATCACGCCGTAAAGGTTGTTTATCTACCACCAAACATGCATTTTCTACCATTAGACATAAAAAATACACAAATATTCAACATGTTTAAAATTTTAGACTTTGATTTTCTTTCAAATTAGTCCTTGAAATAGCTAAATCAAGTTATGACATTCACAAAAACGTAAAAATCATTAAAAACGGGACAAAGACGGACTTACAATCGAGCTTGGAAGCTTGGCCAAAACCCTAGCTATGGAGACTCTTCAATTTTCGGCACAAGAAGGATGAAATTAAGAAGATGACATCTTTTATTTGTTTTATTTTGTCTTTATTTACCAAATAACCAAAATGCCTTCACTTAAAACTTTGAAATTTTATCTAACCATGTCCATTTTTGTCCAACTTAAATTATAATGGTCTAATTACCATTTAAGGACCTTCAATTTAAAATTTCATAGTAACTAGACACTTCTAGCTTCTAGAACACACATTTTGCACATTTTGCAATTTAGTCCTATTAGTCAAATTGGACACTCTATCGATAAAATTTCTTAACAAAATTTTCATACGATCATTCAATCATACTGTAGACCTTAAAGAAATAATAAAAATAAATATTTCTAATTTTAATTTGTGGTCCCGAAGCCACTATTTTGATTTGACCCAAAAACGGGCTGTTACAACTCTCCATCTTTATGGATTTTCGTCCTTGAAAATCTTACCAAAAAAAAGGTTTAGGTGCTGTTTTATCATAGATTCCTCGGTTTCCAACGTAGCTTCTTCGACCCCATGTCTTTGCCACAAAACTTTCACTAAGGCTATACTTTTATTTCTCAATTATTTAACTTCCCGAGCTAAAATCTTGATCGGTTCTTCACCATAAGTCATATCATGTCAAATTTCAACCTTAATTGGTGAAATCACATGAGATGGATCTAATCGATATCATTGCAACATAAACACATGAAACACATTATGGATCCTTTCTAACTCTGATGACAAGGCTAGTCGATATGCCACTGGCCCTATCCTTTCAATAATCTCATACGAACCAGTAAAGCGCAGGCTTAGTTTACCATTGCGACCGAATCTAAGGAATTTCTTCCACAGAGACATTTTTAGAAATACCATATCGCCGACTTGAAATTCAATCTCCTTTAGTTTCAAATCCTTGTACGATTTCTGTTTATTCGATGCTGCTTTCAAACAATCACGAATTACTTTCACTTTTTCTTCAGTTTCTCTAACCAAATCAACCCAGTGAATCTGTCTGTCACTGAGCTCGGTCTAGTACAACGGAGTTCGATACTTGCGACCATACAATGCCTCATACGACACCATCTTTATACTCGACTGAAAACTTTTGTTATAAGCAAATTCGACTAAAGGTAGATATTTTTCCCAACTACCTTCGAACTCTAAAATACAAGCATATCTTCGAGAATCTGAATTGTTCTTTCTGATTGACTGTCAGTTTGCGGATGAAATGTGGTACTAAAGTTCAACTTTGTGCCCAAAACCTCTTGTAATTTTTTCCAAAATCGTGAAGTAAACCTCGAATCTCTATCTGAAATAATAGAAATAGGCACCCCATGCAATTTAACAATCTCAGCAATGTACAGTTCAGCTAGCTTATCAAGTCAATAATCGGTATGTACCAGAATAAAGTGAGCTAATTTCGTTAATCTATCAACAATAACACAAACGACATCTTTTTTCTTCATATTTAGAGGTAATCTAGTTATGAAATCCATCGTAATTCTGTCCTATTTCCACTCGGGGATCATCACAGGCTGAATTAAACCCGAAGGTACTTGGTGTTCGGCCTTTACTTGTTGACAAATCAAACATCTCGCTACGAATTCAGAAATATCTCTTTTCATACCTAACCACCAATACAATTTCTTCAAATCATTATACATCTTCGTACTTCCTGGGTGAACAGATAGACAACCGTTGTGTGCCTCGTAAAAAATTTTCTGAATAAGCTCGGTATCTCTTGGTACACAAATCCTACCTCAGAACATCAAACATCCATCAGTCCCTATTTGAAAATCTAAATCACTAGTCGATTCGCACTGAACTCTTTTAGCCTGAAGTTCTTTGTCACTTTTATGAGCTTCATAAATTTGCTGAAGAAATAAAAGTCTATCCTTTAACTCAACTAGAATCAAACCATCATTAGATAAAGTCAGTCACGTATTTATTACTCTCAAAGCAAACAAAGATTTCCTACTCAAAGCATCAGTGACCACATTCGCCTTTCCTGGATGATAATCAATTACTAACTCATAGTCTTTCAACAACTCGAGCCATCTCTGTTGCTGCAAATTCAAATCCTTTTGAGTCATCAAGTACTTTAAACTCTTGTTATTAGTATAGATGTGGCACTTCTCACTGAATAAATGATGTCCCCAAATTTTTAAAGCAAACACAATGGTAGCCAATTCTAAGTTGTGCATCAAATAATTCTTTTCATGCGGTTTCAACTGTCTTGAGGCGTATGCTATCACTTTTCCTTCTTGCATCAACACACAGCCAAGACTGTTCAATGACGCGTCACTAAAAATTACAAACACTTTTCCCGATTTAGGTTGCACTAAAATCAGTGCCTCAGTCAATAATGCCTTCAACTGGTCAAAACTTTTTTGACATTTCTCAGACCATTCAAACTTAACATCTATCTTTAACAATCTTGTCATAGGAGTAGCGATCATCGAGAATCCTTTGACAAAACGTCAATAATACCTAGCTAAGCCCCAAAAGCTAAGCCCAAAAAGCTTCTAACCTCGGATACATTCCTCGACGTTTTCTAATCAACAATTGCTGAAATCTTACTCGAATCAACCTTTATACCTTCCGTGGAGACTATATGTCCCAAAAATCTGACTTCACGGAGCCAAAAATTACTTTTGCTGAATTTAGTAAACAACATCTTATCTCTCAAAGTCTACAATTCAATTCTTAAATGTTTGGCATGCTCTGCCTCATCTCGAGAATAAATCAAAATCTTATCAATAAACACAACCAAAAACTTATCTGAATACAGTCGAAAGATCTGATTCATCAAATCCATAAAAATAGCAGGAGCATTAGTTAATCCAAAAGACATAACAAGAAATTCATGGTGCCCATACCTAGTTCTGAATGCAGTTTTCGGCACATTCGAGTTTTTAACTCTCAACTGGTAGTAACCAGATCTCAAATCTATATTCGAAAACACTATTGCCCATTTCAACTGGTCAAACAAATCATCAATCCTCGATAACGGATACTTGTTCTTTATCGTAACCTCATTGAGTTGACAATAATCAATACAAAGTCTCATGGATTTGTATTTCTTCTTGACGAATAATTCTAATGCACCCCATGGTGAAAAACTCGGTCTCGCAAAACCCTTATTTGTCAACTCTTGCTACTGAGACTTCAATTCTTTCAATTCTGTCGGAGCCATCTTATACGAACCTATCAATATCGGTACAGTCCCCGATACCAAGTCAATAGAAAACTCCACCTCTCTAACTGGTGGTAATCCGGACAACTCTTCTGGGAATACATCTGGATATTCACAAACTACCAGCACAGATTCGATCTTTAATTCTGACACCTTAGTATTTAGTACATACACGAGAAATGCTTTACAACCCTTTCTTACATATCTCTAAGCTGACATCGACGAAATCACAATAGGCAATTCACCCAACTCATCCAGTTCAACCCAAAGTATTTCATTGTTTTGGCATTTGAATTCAATAACTTTTCGTCTACAATTCACTACTACATCATACAGAGTCAACCAATCCATTCCAAGTATCATGTCAAACTCATCAAATAGAAAAAACATTAAGTTAGCCGAAAAATAGTGACCCCGAATCATTAAAGGGAAACTCTTGCTGCTTTATCAACTAAGACATATTTGTCTAAGGGATTCGACACCTTAATCACAAACTCAGTAGACTCAAGAGGTAAATTTTTAATAGATACCAAATTCATACAAATATAGGAATGAGTTGATCCAGGATCAATTAATGCAACTACATTAGTGTCATAAAGAGAAAATGTACCAATGATCACATCAGAGGAGGACGCATCCTCGCGAGCATGAATAGCATAAGCTCTCGCAGGTGCTCTAGCTTTCGATCTTATAGTTGAGTCATTGGATACTCCTTTGCTACTGGTCTCATTTCCCCTATTTCTCACTGGCCTCCCTCTAGCAGCAGTGTTACTCAATCTTGTATTCTGAAAATTATCCTTTTCAGCCGTTTCAGGGCAATCCCAAATGAAGTGATCTTGGGAGCCACATCTAAAGCAAGCCTGGTTAGTCATCCTACATTCACCGGCATGTCGTCTACCACAGTGTTGGTATTCAGGATTATTAGACCTATAGTTACCAATTGTAACGCCCCCACACCCGAGACCGTCGCCGGAGTCGAGTATGAGATGTTACTAAGCTTAATTTAACATTTTTAGAACTTTGGATTATTTGTTTCTACATTCACAGCTTTCAAGCTACTTGCATCACAGTCACAAGAAAAATAATATATCGAGTTAAGAAACTCGAAATCAAGATCCATAAATTTTCCCTAAATCTAGACTCATATACCTACTTACTAATTTTTTTCCAGAATTTTTGGTTGTGCCAATTAGTACAGTTTATTAGTTAAAGTTACCCCTGTTTCAGGACTTGACTGAACTGACCTCTGTTTACTACGAACCATATTTCTCTCTGTAAAAAATTCATATGATTATGAGATTTGTTTCTCCTGAAACTAGACTCAATAAGGATTCTGTGGATATAAAATACACCACCTAATTATATCTGTGAAATTTATGGTGAATTTGTAAATTTGGAACAGGGGATCCAAAAACTGCTCAGACCCTGTTTCACTAAAATTCAAATATCTTCTAACATATAATTTCTTTACTGTTTAGTTTATTTTATATAAAACTAGACGTAATAAGCTTCAATTTGATATTTAATCCATCACCAAATTCGATTTCTATGATTTTTAGTAAATTTTCAAACTCACGTCAGTGTTGCTGCAATTTCTGATTATGACAAATTTCATCCCTTTTTATGAGTTTTCATGCACTAAGTATCTTAATAACTTTCCATAACATCAAACTTAATCTAAACTAACCATTTCCATAACTTATCATTATCAAACATTTTCTCAACCATTCCATCACCATATCATAAGATCAGTTACACAAAATAGGTATATTGCTATACATGCCATACTTAAATTTACAAGCCATTTACCAAAAAGTCTTCCTGATAGTGTGACTGAGCCTTCGACCTATCCCGACTCCTGAGCTGGCTTGTCCAAAACTACAATGAGTAAGAAGGAGGGAGTAAGCATTAATGCTTAGTAAGTTCATATGCAAATAATAAGTAACATAACAAAGCAATCATACCAAACAACATTAGCATGGTATCACCAAAACATATATCACATTTCTAATCATCATTCACCATCTTACTACCTTATCGTTGTTGTATAAATTCTTAACCCGAAGGTTAAGTACATACCCGTACAAAGTATCCATTTCAAAACACTTACCAATACGTCTCTTTTCATCTCGAGTATTCCTCCATTTGAGTAGAACTTTACCCGTTGAACACATCGGAATATAATTCGGATACATGGAAACTTTGCACATAAGTGCCACATATGTAGCCAAGCTACTATGTAACCCGCCCATAAGCGAACTCGGACTCAACTCAACGAGCTCGAACGTTCACATCCATAAGTGAACTCGGACTCAACTCAACGAGCTCGGATGCATAGTTACATCTCACGAACTCGGACTCAACTCAACGAGTTCGGACATTCGCATCCATAAGTGAACTCAGACTCAACTCAACGAGTTCGGATGCTTAACCATCCTAGTGACATGTCACTTGTATCCTAATATATTCCTAAGGTTCAAACGGGATTTTCCTCGAACACATATCCTTGCCGTCTTCCGTAGAATGCCAAAATCAATACTCGGTAATAATTATATTTAGCAAGTAGCACACATGATTTGCATTTTGTTCGAAAATAACCACAAAGCATATATTTCATGATAAAAATCAGCATATCACATAATTGACATCAATGACTTAAAAATAACAATTATGCTACATTATTTACACATGAACTTACCTTGGTACCAAAATACAAAGATTTTGCAATTTAGTCCACAATCTTTTCTTTTCCTCGATTGGGGTCGATTTCACGTCTTTCTTGATCTAAAATAATACATTTAGCTTATTTAGTACTCACATTATCAAATTAATCCTTAATTCAAATTTTGGCAAAATTACAATTTTACCCCTAAACTTTTGCATATTTACACTTTTGCCCCTAGGCTCAAGGATTAAACTTTATTCCTTATTCTTATGTTTTATAACATGCTGATCACTTTTCTCTTCTATGGAAACATCAAATTCTCACTCTAACATGTACTTGTGACTATTATGTATTTTTACCGATTAAGCCCTTTTACTCGTTTTTGCTTAAAATCGAGTAGTACAAGTTGTCTAACATAATTTAAAACCTCATATTCTATCATAAAACATCAAAATACACAAATTTCACCTATGGGTATTTTTCCAAATATAAACCCTAGGTTAAATTATTGCTAACATAAGCTTTATCGAGTTACCGGGATCTCAAAAACGTAAAAATCATTAAAAACGGGGCTTAGAATCACTTACTATGAAGCTTAAAAGTTGAAGAAACCCTAGCTATGGTGAGAGTGAAATTCAGCAGCAACTAGATGAGGAAGATAACTATTTTGTGTTATTTTTCCCATTTTATTTCATTTAATATCCAAATGACCAAAATGCCCTTAATACCTTTCTTTGAAAATTTTCATGTACAAGCCCATTTTTGTCCAAAATTTTAGAAATTGGTCAAATTCTATTTAAGACCTCCTAATTAATATTTCAAAGCAGTTTCATACTAAAAACTTCTAGAATGCAAGTTTTGCAACTTTTTCGATTTAGTCCCTAATTTCAATTTAAGCACTTTATGCATAAAATTTCTTCACAAAATTTTCACACAATCATGCAATCATATCATAAACCTCAAAATAATTATAAAATAATTATTTCTATCTCGGATTTATGGTCACGAAACGACTATTCTGATTAGGCCCTAATTCGGGATATTACAACTCTCCCCCCTTTAAGGATTTTCGTCCTCGAAAATCTTACCAGTAAAAAGATGTGGGTATTGATTTCTCATATTTTCTTCGGATTCCCATGTAGCTTCTTCTACTCCATGCTTTTGCCACAACACCTTCACAAGTGCAATCTTTTTATTCCTTAGTTGTTTGACCTCTCGAGCTAAAATCTTAATCGGTTCTTCTTCATAGGTCATATCTGGTTGTAGTTCAATTTCTATCGGTGAAACTACATGTGAAGGATCCGAACGATACCGGCGTAACATAGATACGTGGAACACATCATGAATCTTCTCTAATTTTGGTGGTAATGCTAGCCGATATGCTACCGGTCCCACTTTTTCAATTATTTCATACGGCCCAATAAAACGCGGACTTAATTTACCCTTTCGTCCAAATCTGAGAACTTTTTTCCACGGAGACACCTTTAAAAATACTTTATCACCAACTTGAAATTCAATGTCCTTTCGTTTTAAATCTGCATAAGACTTCTGTCTATCCGAAGCAGCTTTCAAACAATCTCGAATTACCTTCACTTTTTCTTCAGTTTCTTTTATTAGATCAACTCCATAAATCTGATTTTCCTTGAGTTCACTCCAATACAAAGGCGTTCGACATTTACGACCATACAATGCTTCATAAGGTGCCATTTTCAAGCTCGTCTGATAACTATTGTTGTAAGCAAATTCTACCAACGGTAAATATCTTTCCCAACTTCCTTGAAATTCCAATACACAACATCTGAGCATATCTTCAAGAATCTGAATTACTCTCTCTGATTGTCCATCGGTTTGTGGATGAAAAGCGATCTCGAAATTTAACTTCATTACCTAACGCGCCTCTTGCAACTTTTGCCAAAACCGTGAGGTAAACCTTGGATCTCTATCTGAAATAATCGACAATGGTATTCCATGTAGTCTAACAATTTCTCTAACATACAGTTCAACCAACTTGTTAAGAGAATAATCTGTACGTACCGGGATAAAATGAGCCGACTTAGTTAATCTGTCAACTATTACCCAAATGGTATCTTTCTTTCCTGGAGTCAATGGCAATCTTGAAACAAAATCCATAGTAATCCGATCCCATTTCCATTCAGGAACCATAATAGGCTGAAGTAATCCCGAAGACACTTGGTGTTCAGCTTTCACCTGTTGACAAATTAAGCATTTGGACACAAACTCTGATATATCCTTTTTCATTCCATTCCACCAATACATTTTCTTCAAGTCATTATACATTTTCGTACTACCCGAATGAATCGAGAAACAACTACTATGTGCTTCCTGTAGGATCTTTTGAATCAATTCCTCATTCTTTGGTACACAAATTCGATCTTTAAACATTAAGCACCCATCAGAACCGATTCTGAAATCTGACTCTGTATCAACTTCACACTGCTTTCTTTTGGCTTGCAAATCTCGATCATCTTTCTGAGCTTCAGAACTCTCTTGTAAAAACATCAGTTTTGCTCTTAACTCTGCTAGAATCGAACCATCATCTGACATTTTCAACTGAGTATCCATAACTCTCAAAGCAAACAACAACTTTCTCGCTCAAAATCATCAAGCAACCACATTCGCTTTTCCCGGATGATAATCAATAACAAGCTCGTAATCTTTCAATAACTCCAACCATCTTCGCTGTCTTAAATTCAAGTCTTTTTGTGACATCAAGTACTTAAGACTTTTATGGTCGGTATATACTCGGCACTTTTCACCATACAAATAATGTCGCCAAATTTTCAAAGCAAACACCACCGCAGCCAATTCCAAATCGTGAGTAGGATAATTCCTCTCATGAGGTTTTAATCGCCTCGAAGCATAAGCCACCACTTTTTCCTTCGGCATATAAGCACACATCCCAAACCATTTAGAGAAGCATCACTATGCACCACAAATTCTTTACCTGATTCGGGCTGTACTAACATTGGTGCCTCTGTTAATAACTTTTTCAATTCTTCAAAACTCTGTTGACATTCTTCCGTCCATTCAAATTTAACATCCTTTCGGAGTAGTCTAGTTATAGGAGAAGCAATTATAGAAAATCCATTTACAAACCGCCGATAATACCCAGCTAGCCCCAAGAAACTTCTAACTTCAGTTACATTTTTTTCTGGTTTCCAATCAACAATGGCTGAAATTTTACAAGGATCAACCCGTATACCATCACCTGAAACAATATGACCCAAAAATCCAACTTCCCGGAGCCAAAATTCACTTTTACTAAACTTAGCATACAACTGCTTATTTCTCAAAGTTTGCAAAACTATCCTCAAATGCTCAGCATGCTCTGTCTCATCTTTTGAATAAATTAAAATATCATCTATAAACACCACAACAAATTTGTCCAAGTATGGACGAAAATATGCGATTCATTAAATCCATAAACATAGCAGGAGCATTTGTCAACCTGAATGGCATAACTAAAAATTCATAATGACCGTACCTTGTTCTAAAAGCAGTTTTAGGCACATCCGACTCTTTTACCCGCAGTTGGTAATACCCAAATCTCAAGTCAATCTTTGAAAACCATGTCGCTCCTTTTAGCTGATCAAACAAATCATCAATTCTTGGCAACGGATACTTGTTTTTGATTGTCACCTTGTTTAACTGCCGATAATCAACACACAACCTCATAGAACCATCCTTCTTTTTCACAAATAACACGGGAGCACCCCAAGGTGAAAAACTCGGTCTCACAAAGCCTTTATCAGTCAACTCTTTGCAATCTGCGACTTTAATTCTTTCAACTCTGCTGGTGCCATTCTATACGAAAGCAATTGAGATCGGAGTTGTTCCCGTATCAAATCAATACCAAATTCTACTTCCCCGATCGAGGCAAACTCGACAATTCTTCCGAAATACGTCCGCAAATTCACACACAACCTAATCGATTCAACTTTCTTTTCAACTTATTTTGTATTAATTACATACGCCAAATAAGCTTCATAACCCTTTCTCGGATATCTTTGAGCCGACATTGAAGAAATCACACTAGGTAATGCCTCTCGATTTATCCGATTCAACCCGCAGAGTTTCACCATTTTCACACTTTAATTCTATAACCTTTTCTTTGCAATTTATTTTAGCATCATGCAATGTCAACCAATCCATACCCAAAATAACATCAAACTCATCAAACGGCAACAACATCAAGTCAGCCGGAAAGTAATGATCCCGAATCATTAAAGGACATTTCTTACATACTTTATCAACAATCACACATTTGCCTAACGGATTCGACACTCTAATCATAAATTCTGTGTTCTCAACAGGTATATTCATACTAGACACCAATTTCATGCACACATATGAATGAGTAGAACCGGGATCAATCAAAGCAATAACATTAACATTATAGAGAGAAAATGTACCGGTAATCACATCAGGTGAGGAAGCATCTTCACGCACTTTAATAGCATAAGTTCTAGCCGAGCCCTTCCTTCGAGTCTAATCACGCATCTCTGGCTACATTCTTACTGCTTGTTTCACTCCCAGCTTTTCTTGGATATCTTCCTCTCGAATCAGCACCACTTGTTTTTGTATTCTGAAATTTTTCTTTTTCAGCTCTCTCTGGGCAGTCTCTAATAAAATGATCCGGAGAACCACATCGAAAACATTCATTTGCTCTGCACGGACCAAAATGATTTCTACCACACCGCTGGCACTCGGGTTTAACAAATCTCGAGTTCCCTACACTGGTTGCCGAAGTAGTCTGGGACTTAGGACCCACATTTTGCTTCTTATAATTCCCATATGATTGCCCAGCTGAAGCTTGGGAACGAGGATTCATATTCCTTGACTTTCCAGTTGTTTGAGAATGAACCGCTCATCGGTCTTTTCTTCCAGTTTCTAGTCTCAGCCTCTACCTTTTTCTTCTCTTTAAGTAGCTCTTTAGCCTTGCAAGCTCGATCAACCAATACTACCATTTCTTTTAATTCAAGAATTCCAACAAATACCTTGATGTCTTCGTTGAGCCCGTCTTCAAATCGTCGGCACATCTTGGCCTCTGTAGGAACATACTCTCCGCATACTTACTTAGTCGAACAAACTCTCTTTCATATTCTCAGAATCACATATTACCTTACTTCACTCAAGAAATTCTTTATGCTTCGATCAATAAATCTTTCGCTAATATATTTCTTCCAAACTCTTCTTGAAAGAATTCCCGTGTTATTCTCTCTTTCGGTACCACCAAATCAAAGTCTTCCACCAATTATAGGTCAATCCTCAAAAAGATATAGCGCATTTCAAACATTCTTCAGTGTACAAGATAATTCATCAAATACCCGATAGAATTTTCAAGCCGAACTCGCTTTCTCAGCATCATCATCAATATTTGCTTTAAATTCTTGGCCCCTTGCTTGCGGATTCTATCAACTGAGTTCTATGAAATTTCATCGATCCATACCTTGAGGCATCGAGTGCAGGTTGAGGAATTGGGGAGGTGGGGAGGTTGTACATTTGGGTTCGTGCTGAACGAACTCGGTGTACCATGCACTCATCATTTGGAGAAAGGCTTCCCGACCCTTTCTCCTCCTCCCCGACCAACAGTAGGAGGAGGTGGATTTTCAGTCGGCGCTGCTCCTTCAGCCGGAGCTGGCGCGCATACTCCCTACTTCATCTCGCCACACTGGATCGGGATCCATTTACTATAAAAAAATCATTTAAAAGGTCGAAGTCGTCACACTATCACAATTTATACATATGGCATGTATAGCAAAATCCGTACATACAACACGTAGTCCGAAAACCGACTAAACCTACTCTGATACCACTAAATGTAACGCCCCCACGCCCGAGACCGTCGCTGGAGTCGAGTATGAGGTGTTACTAAGCTTAATTTAACATTTTTAGAACTTTGGATTATTTGTTTCTACATTCACAGCTTTCAAGCTACTTGCCTCACAGTCACAAGAAAAATCATATCTCGAGTTACGAAACTCAAAATCAATATCCGTAAATTTTCCCTAAATATAGACTCATATACCTACTTACTAATTTTTTTCCAGAATTTTTGGTTGGGCCAATTAGTACAGTTTATTAGTTAAAGTTACCACTATTTCAGGACTTGGCTGAACTGACCTCTGTTTACTACGAACCATATTTATCTCTGTAAAAAATTCATATGATTATGAGGTTTGTTTTTCCTGAAACTAGACTCAATAAGGATTCTGAGGATATAAAATACACCACCTAATTATATCTGTGCAATTTATGGTGAATTTGTAAATTTGGAACAGCGGATCCAGAAACTGCTCTGACCCTGTTTCATTAAAATTCAAATATCTTCTAACATATAATTTCTTTACCTGTTTAGTTTGTTTTATATGAAACTAGACATAATAAGATTCAATTTAATATTTAATCCATCACCAAATTCGATTTCTATGATTTTTAGTAAATTTTCAAACTCACATCAGTGTTGCTGCAATATTCTGATTATGGCAAATTTCATCCCTTTTTATGAGTTTTCATGCACTAAGTATCTTAATAACTTTCCATAGCATCAAACTTAATCTAAACTAACCATTTCCATAACTTATCATTATCAAACATTTTCTCAACCATTCCATCACCATATCATAAGATCAGTTACACAAAATAGGTATATTGCTATACATGCCATACTTAAATTTACAAGCCATTTACCAAAAAGTCTTCCAGATAGTGTGACTGAGCCTTCGACCTATCCCGACTCCTGAGCTGGCTTGTCCAAAACTACAATGAGTAAGAAGGAGGGAGTAAGCATTAATGCTTAGTAAGTTCATATGCAAATAATAAGTAACATAACAAAGCAATCATACCAAACAACATTAGCATGGTATCACCAAAACATATATCACATTTCTAATCATCATTCACCATCTTACTACCTTATCGTTGTTGTATAAATTCTTAACCTGAAGGTTAAGTACATACCCGTCCAAAGTATCCATTTCAAAACACTTACCAATACGTCTCTTTTCATCTTGAGTATTCCTCCATTTGAGTCGAACTTTACCCGTTGAACACATCGGAATATAATTCAGATACATGGAAACTTTGCACATAAGTGCCACATATGTAGCCAAGCTACTATGTAACCCGCCCATAAGCGAACTCGGACTCAACTCAACGAGCTCGGATGCATAGTTACATCTCACGAACTCGGACTCAACTCAACGAGTTCAAACATTCGCATCCATAAGTGAACTCAGACTCAACTCAACAAGTTCGGATGCTTAACCATCCTAGTGACATGTCACTTGTATCCTAATCTATTCCTAAGGTTCAAACGGGATTTTCCTCGAACACATATCCTTGCCGTCTTCCGTAGAATGCCGAAATCAATACTCGGTAATAATTATATTTAGCAAGTAGCACACATGATTTGCATTTTGTTCGAAAATAACCACAAAGCATATATTTCATGATAAAAATCAGCATATCACATAATTGACATCAATGACTTAAAAATAACAATTATGCTACATTATTTACACATGAACTTACCTTGGTACCAAAATACAAAGATTTTGCAATTTAGTCCACAATCTTTTCTTTTCCTCGATTGGGGTCGATTTCACGTCTTTCTTGATCTAAAATAATACATTTAGCTTATTTAGTACTCACATTATCAAATTAATCCTTAATTCAAATTTTGGCAAAATTACAATTTTACCCCTAAACTTTTGCATATTTACACTTTTGCCCCTAGGCTCGGGATTAAAATTTATTCCTTATTCTTATGTTTTATAACATGCTGATCACTTTTCTCTTCTATGGCAACATCAAATTCTCACTCTAACATGTACTTGTGACTATTATGTATTTTTACCGATTAAGCCCTTTTACTCGTTTTTGCTTAAAATCGAGTAGTACAAGTTGTCTAACATAATTTAAAACCTCATATTATATCATAAAACATCAAAATACACAAATTTCACCTATGGGTATTTTTCCAAATATAAACCCTAGGTTAAATTATTGCTAACATAAGCTTTATCGAGTTACTGGGATCTCAAAAACGTAAAAATCATTAAAAACGGGGCTTAGAATCACTTACTATGAAGCTTGAAAGTTGAAGAAACCCTAGCTATGGTGAGAGTGAAATTCAGCAGCAACTAGATGAGGAAGATGACTATTTTGTGTTATTTTTCCCATTTTATTTCATTTAATATCCAAATGACCAAAATGCCCTTAATACCTTTCTTTGAAAATTTTCATGTACAAGCCCATTTTTGTCCAAAATTTTAGAAATTGGTCAAATTGCTATTTAAGACCTCTTAATTAATATTTCAAAGCAGTTTCATACTAAAAACTTCTAGAATGCAAGTTTTGCAACTTTTTTGATTTAGTCCCTAATTTCAATTTAAGCACTTTATGCATAAAATTTCTTCACAAAATTTTCACACAATCATGCAATCATATCATAAACCTCAAAATAATTATAAAATAATTATTTATATCTCGGATTTGTGGTCACGAAACCACTATTCCAATTAGGCCCGAATTCGGGATATTACACCAATGCTCGCTATTGACGTAGTTTGGCCTTAAAACTCAAATATTGCTTCCCACGATCTCTATTGGGATACCCAGCTGAAGCATTCAATCGAGCATACAAATCTCTCGATTTCTTTAATGAAGAATGAAATGGCTTATTCATCGGCCTTTTCCTCAAATCTCTAGTCTCAAACTCAACTTTTCTCTTTTCTATTCTCAACTTTTTGGCTTTGCAAGCTCGTTCGACTAGCACAACAAATTCTTTCGGCTCTGAAATCCCAACTAATAGTCTGATGTCCTCATTCAGTCCATCTTCGAATCTTTTACACATAATAGCCTCTGTCGGGACACATTCCCGAGCATACTTACTGAGCCTAACAAACTATTGTTCGTACTCAATCACAGTCCTGCCGCCTTATTTCAGTTCTAAGAACTCTTTACGTTTCTGATCAATAAACCGCTGACTGATGTACTTCTTTCTGAATTCCTCTTGGAAGAAATCCCAAGTGACCCTTTTCCCTTGGTACCACAGATATGAGAGTGTTCCACCACTAATATGCTATATCCCTCAGAAGTGACACTGTAACGCCCCGAATTTGGGCCTAAAAGTATTGGGCCTTGAGTATGGGTCCGTAAGGAGGTTGTATATAAGTATTTAACTGTGCAAGGAAATGACACAATTAAATGTCTACTTTGGTGGTTAATGGCCCTGAGAAGTGTTGGAGAAATCTTGGGTTCAAACCTAGGCTTTAGCAAAAATTTTGGTATTAAGTGAATAAAACCCTGAATGCTTGGATGAAGGCCTTTTAAATTATTGTGTTAAATAAATGACACAAGGAAGCATGTGGTCTAGTGGTTGTGGCGTCATTAAGGTTGCAAGGGAGCTTGGGTTCAAGTCTTGGCTCTTACAATTCATTTTGGTTTTTCTCTTAAGTGAATCTGCGCACTGGCACATATGTCTTAAAGTTAACTATGGACATTTTTATCACAGAAAGAGCCTGTGGTGGAGTGGCAAGGTGGCGTGTTGTGCAATTGTGACGTATGAGGTTCAAGTCTTGGGATGCACAGTGGAGTATTTATTTTGCTATTTGAGCTGTGTAGGAGGTGGAGTTGGAATGAAACTCTGTGGTTGAAGTGGTCATAAGAATGAGGAATTTTTCCTAATGGTTGCAGGTAATCCAACATCGGAAAGCTAACATGAGAATTGGTGAGAAGCTGGCTTTAAATAGAGCGAACCAGATGAGTTGGTGATTAAGATTCAATGTAGGATGTGCCAAGGTTGGTGATCGTGGACTTCAGCGCGTTCTCATAAACAGGTGCGTATACACGCCCTTCTTTGTTAGAAGTCGGAAAGAGCCGAAAAGCCAAAACTTTGACATTTGAGGCTTCACAAGCATGCGATCGCTTGTGTTGTAACCAAGCCCACAAACCATTACCAATAGACTGTAAAGGCCGCCACAAGCATTCTCGTGTACTGGGCCTTGACAGGCCAAATGGGCCCGTGGGCCTGCTTGTGTATATCTAATTGTTAGGTGGGAAGTAGTTGGGCTAAATGGGCCACACTAGCATGTGGGCCCACTTGGGCTAAGTAATAGGCCTTAGGCCCATTTGCACCGTTAGGTCTGTTTTGGTTACTTAAGTCGCTCGAGGTGACGTTGGACCTTTTGTTGGGTCGTTAAGACCCTCAATTTGTAAAATTACCAAAATACCCCCGGTTTGTAAAATTATCGAAATGCCCCTCGATTTGTAAAATTATCGAAATACCCTTAATTTGTAAAATTACTGAAATACCCCAATTTTTAAAATTATCGGATTACCCTTGTAGTGTAAAATTACTAAAATACCCTTGTAGGGTAAAATGACTGTTTTGCCATTATGGGTAAATGACTGAATTGGACTACGAATTTGACTGATTGACTGTGATTGTATGACTGTGTTTTAACTGACTTGACTGTGGTTGTAAAACTGGTATGCTTTTAATATGTTTAAATGATTGTTACTGAGCATGGCCATTTTGCATACACGTGTGATGATTGAGCATGACATACATAACATATTGCATGGGGTTGGAATTATGGAACGGAGGAAGTATATGAGGATCGCACGGTTGCTTGACGACTGTGGATCCACCGGTGTCTTTTAAGCCTAATATATGATTATTGATGACTTTGTGTCGATCATATTTACCCGAGGCTGTGTGTCGACTATATTACCTTCGCTTATGGCTATGTGCCTAACATGATACAACTACTGATGGCTTAAAGCCAATTATTCTAATTATGGCTCTATGCCAACCTAAATATGGCTTTGTGCCACCTTGATTATGGCTTTGTGCTAATCGTATTTACCTGTGGCTATGTACCTAACATGCTTATTGATGACTCTTTATCGATCATATTTACTGAAAGCTGTGTGCCGGTTATATTACCGTCACTGATGGCTATGTACCGAACTTATTACAGTTACCGATAGCTTGGTGCCAATTATAATACCACTACTGAAGGCTTATAGCCGTATATATGAGTAGCAGCTTGCTACAATGTTAGGTAGTACCGCAACCGGCTACCATTGATGTGTATCAGATGGGTAGGTCGATATTTATATCCCTACATGATGTGTACCGGGGGACAGAATTGATGTGTATCGGTTGGATGGGATGGGTTAGCATACATTTTTGCATTATGCATATGGTTTGACTCTGACAAGGGCTGAGACCAAAGTGATGCTGATTTGGGCTTAGGCCCACTTGATTCTATAAAAGGGCACAAGCCCAGTTTGATTCTGTTTCTATCTGTCTTACTGACTGTTACTTATTTTAGTTTAGGAGGGGATTACACACTGAGTTTTCGTAAACTCACCCAGTTGATTAACTGTGCAGGTAATCCCCAGCGTTAGGTGGTTCAGTGCTACAAGGGACTCGGAGATGGCCACACACACTACTTATGTTTTCAGATTTTTTTTATTTACTGTTGCGTACTTCTTTTATTGGCTTGTATTAAGGCCTCTTTTAATTCTGGTTTTTATTTTACTTTGGGATTTTGGTTACTATGTTTTATAATGGTTAGAAGTAGATCGCGGTTTTCCAGAACAATAATTTTCAAAACACTACGTTTTTGCAACTTAACTTTTAAACATCACGTTTTTGTGAATTGGTTACTTTTAGAATTACCTTCCGCAAAGTAAAAAGGAGTTTTGGAAATAAAAGAAGTTTTCAATGTACTACGTTTTAAATAAGAAAGGTTTCTAATAAAAACATGGTTTTCGAAAAACACTTCAATATGACACGCTAGATTTGTGTCTAACTTCTAGGCCAGGTTTGGGGTGTTACAGACACAACACACTCATCCAGTATGCAATAAAGTTTGTAAAATAGCTGGATAAAGTTTTTGAGCCAGAATTCTGTTTTCTCGGGATCATCATTGATATTTGCTCTAAATTCTTCAGCCCTTTATTTTTGGATCTTATCGACTGGAGGCTTGTTCATGCTTACCAAATCCACACCTTGGGGAGCTACGGGAACTGGTTGGGGGTTAGGTGGGGTGGAGGATGTTGGGTGGCCGAATTTGTTCGAACAAACTCGGCAAACCACTCATTCATTCTTTGGAAGAAGGCTTCCCCAGCCTCTCCTCCTTGACTAATTGTGACCAGTCTACTTTAAGATGGTGTGGTCCCTTGAGCGGAAGCTGACGCATTACTTTCTACATCATCAGCTACTTCTCGGTCAGGATCCATTTACTATATGAAAACACAGCTTAAATTATCAAGAGTTGTCACACTATCACAATTTATATATGGCATATATAGCTAGATTCTTACACATGCTACGCTAGTCGAGAATCAACTAAACCATAGCTCTGATACCATTAAATGTAACACCTTTCACCAAAATTCAACGCCAGAACAGGATACGAGGCATTACGAGACTTACAACACAAGCATTCACACAAATTCGAGTGATAAATTTGCATCCAAATTAAAACCATTTGCATTCAACCATAAAGTTCATAATACGAGCCTACGAGGCCCAAAACATGTATTGGAAGTGGTCTGGGACTAAACTGAGAACTTTAGAAATTTTTACAAAACTTAGAAGATTTTTTCCCTAAACAGGGGTCACACGCCTGTGTCCCTAACCCGTGCAACTCTCTATTTGACAATGCATGAACAATTTGATGTCACACGGCCAAATCACACGCCCATGTACTAGGCCGTGTGGATAATTAAATTTTCACAAAATAAGTGCAGACTTCACATGCCTAGGACACACGCCCGTGCCTGAAGCTGTGTCATCCACACGGTTGAGACACAGACCCGTGTCTCTGCTCGTGCGCTCAATTCTGAGCATTCTATTTCTCAAAATTTAGGTGCAGGGGACACATGGCCGGAACACACGCCCATGGGGTAGATCGTGTGTCACACATGGCCTAGACACACTCCCGTGTGTCTACCCGTGTAGACAAAATAAAGGCCATTTACCAAGCCATTTAGCACCCTCATTTGCATAAACACATACACAATTTCAATGACATAATTCATAACATGTTTAAGCAACCAACACACCCATAATCAAGGCTAAACATATCATTCATTACCAACACTTAACATATTTACTATAGCATATCTTACCAAATCAATTCATACCAAACTCACATCCACAAGTGTCAACATGAATACCTTCATCATGCACAATTCTACTTAGATTTCCTAGCACACTAAAGGACCAATATCATCCATTTCACAACTAATCATTTAACCATAATAAACATAAAGCAACCCATTACAAAACACATGGACAAAAGACATTAGCACATGTACATATATAACTGGGCTTACAACCATTTTAGCCAAAATAAGCCAATTTCATGGCTAAATACCAGATCACCTTAAACAAATAAAAGTCAATACTTTTGGCCAAATCAAATGACACATATAACAAAATGACTAAGTCCCTATACATGTCATACTTCCAAATTACTAAGATCATCAATACCCAAAAATGAGAGTTTGATAGTGTGAGGCGAATCTCCGACAATCTCCGATCCGAGCTAGCTTAGCGACACTATAAAAAATGGAAAATAAACAGAGTAAGCTATATAGCTTAGTAAGCTCATAAGTAAGAAATAAACAACCTTACCATGCATATAACATTCAAATAATATAACATAATCAAATGTAAATTTACCATGGTCTCATAATCATAACTCATTCCATCACAAAACTTACCTCGTATTCATCATTTCAAGCATTTAATATATATGAGTTTCAAGTATATATCTATACCATCTCGAAAGGAATTTACACATTATCTCATCTTTGACATACCCGTGAACCAATCGGAATAATAATGTCAGATACTCGATATTCTTGCACACCAAGTGCCATGTATGTAGCCAATGCTACCTCAATCTCATATCACATAGTTGCTCGCTCTCGAGCTATCAACGAGCCTACTCACACAAGCTGTCAGTCAAGACGTAGCTACATGGTGCTGCTCACACAAGCTGTCAAGTATCTGCAACATATGCTGGTATACTCAGCCACCAGTAGGACATACAAGACCAGCACCCGAATCACATAATCACATAAAACGTAATGACCCTAGTGACATGTCACTTGTATCCTAACCTATTCCTAAGGTTCAAATGCGATTTCTTGCTTGTCGATTAGTATTCGAACTCATTCATAGAATTAAATTCATCCATATTTATCAAACATAAGATTCATGCAATATTAAAGTAATAAAAGACAATCATATTAAAGCTTATTTTTAACATATGAACTTACCTCGATACAAAATGGCTAATAGTTTGATTTAGTCCACAACTTTGTTCTTTCCTCGGTCTAGGTCAGAACCTCTTCTTTCTTGATCTATAATATCAAATTTAACTCATTCAATTATCACATTATTCAATTTAATCACAAAAACACTTTATGACAAAAATTACATTTTACCCCTAACTTTTAAAATTTTTACATTTTAATCCCTAGGCTCGTAAAATGATTTTCATCCGATTTCTTCATTACCCAAGCCTAGTAAAATATTAATAGTACTCATAACAGCCCACAATTTTCATTTATTCACATTCTTACAGACATTTTACAACTTTTACAAATAGGTCCCTATTTGACATTTGCATCATAAATCACTTGGTAAATGTTGCTTATCTAACACCAAACATGCATTTTCTACCATTAGACATCAAAATACACAAATATTCAAAATGGGTAAAATTTTGGACTTTGATTTTCTTTCAAATTAGTCCTTGAAATAGCTAAATCAAGCTACGACATTCACAAAAAACGTAAAAATCATTAAAAACGGGACAAAGACGGACTTACAATCGAGCTTGGAAGCTTGGCCAAAATCGTAGCTATGGAGACTCTTCAGTTTTTAGCACAAGAAGGATAAAATTGAGAAGATGAAATCTTTTATTTGTTTTATTTTGTCTTTATTTACCAAATGACCAAAATGCCCTTTACTTAAAACTTTGAAATTTTATCTAACCATGTCCATTTTTTTGTCCAACTTAAAGTATAATGGTCTAGTTACCATTTAGAGACCTCCAATTTAAAATTTCATAGCAATTAGACACCTCTATCTTCTAGAACACACATTTTGCACCTATTACAATTTAGTCCTATTAGTCAAATTGGACACTCTTTCGATAAAATTTCTTAATGAAATTTTCGTATGAATTCAATCATACTGTAGACCTTAAAGAAGTAATAAAAATAAATATTTCTACTTTTAAATTTGTGGTCTCGAAACCACTATTCTGATTTGACCTAAAAAGGGGCTATTACAACATGGTTCTCCACATAAACCACTTTTTGGCTTAATTACAGAGGGTCCTTGCAATGCTGAAGAAATTAGAGATTTACCCAATTATTTAAATTTGACCGAGTCTCAGTTCGGAGTTCTTATGGCATTTAAATTGCTTAAAAATCAAGCAAAATTCAACTCAAAATCCACTAAGCATGGCTAGCCACTCATTGGAAAAGCTTGGAGAGACTAATCCTCTCTATTTTTAGCAAACTACCCTCCTCTCTTCACCTATAAATAAGACCTCATTTGATCCCTCAAAAATCATCCCTCATCCATCATCATTCTTTTTATTCTCCCAATCCTCTTTAGCATTTTCCATTTTCCACGCCTAGCATCATCTCTTCATAGAGATTTTAGCAATTAAGCCTCTTAAAGAGCCCTTGGTTAGCCACCTTGGAGAGCCATTAGCAAAGGAGTAAAGAGAAGGGGCGAATGAGCCTCACCGGTCAGAGTCTTAGGTGACAGCCACCCTGATTTGGGTTTAATCTTTCTTTTCTTTAATTTAATCTTAAAATGTTTACTATGTGTTCTTTGTTCTTGTTTACAACAATGTTAGCTTAATTTTATTTTAGCTAGGATGATTGGTTTGATTAAATAATATTTATTTGATTCATGCTTATAATGTTTGTGCCTCAATCGATCATGTTTTCAATTAAAATCAAGTCTGTATTTCGTTTATACATGATTGGAATGCACCTGAATTAGTTGAGTGATCCTAACTAGACGGCGGCTAGTGGACACATAATTGAAATATGCATGCACAATTTAGATCCTAACCTAATTAAATTGCAGATTGCATAACAACTCTAACCAAGCTCTGTTATCTGCATAGTTTTTAGATTTGTATGATTAAATTGTTTCAAACCTAACACGTCTCTGTTACCTCACATGAATGCTAAGAAACCCTTAGTAAATAAGGATCAGTAAAATGTGTATTTACTAAGTAAAGGATTCTGAAATGACCTAATGTGGTTTCCAAACTCATGAAAGATCGAGTTGCCATGGAATATATTTCTGAATGTTATTAAGCATGTTGATAATAAATTGAGTTTAATTAAAGTAATTGTCCTAGTTTATTTATGTTATAATTGTTGCAAATTCTGTTTAATTTTGTTAAAATCTATTCCATTCATATAGTTTGCATACTTAGGGTGATTTACATTAGGGATCATTACATTTAGTTTAATATATTTAATTTTAATCATCACTTCTCAACCATATTGTGTTTTTATTTACCAAGTTGTTAGTCTAATTTTACAATTAAGTGATTTAACACAAATACAATCCCTATGGAGACGATAACTCAATACTTACTTATTACTTGATAACGACTGTGTACACTTGCACAAACCTACGCGTTACAAGTTTTTGGCGCCATTGCTGGGGATTGTTAACTATTGCCATAGTCATTTTTTGTGAAATTATTTACTTCCAATTTGGTTTATTTCTAACATTATTAACTTATTCTTTTTAATTTTTGGATTTTCTTTTCAAATGTTTATGAGCATAGATCAGATTATCGATTTACTCCTTGTAGACCTTGAAATTGAGCGAACTTTTAGACAAAGAAGATGTGAACGAACAACTCAAAGACAAGTCAAGATGGACCTTGGAAATCAGAATCAAGACTAAGGTAATAAAGCCGATTTTGTACTAAATCCCATCCTCATTACCGATGATAGGGATCGATGCATCAAACAATATGCTGTGCCACTTTTCAGTGAGTTAAATCTAGGAATTAGATGCTAGATATTAAGGCAACCCAATTTTAGTATAAACCAGTGATGTTTCAAATGCTCCAAACGGTGGGCCAATTCAATGGTATGCCCACGGAAGATCCACATCTCCACCTTTGATTGTTTATGGAAGTGAGTGATTCATTCAAGATAGCCGATGTGACTGACGACGCATTGAGGTTGAAGTTGTTTCCATACTTGTTGCAAGATCGAGCACGAGCATGGCATAATTCATTGCCACCAAGTTTCGTATCTACATGGCAACAATTAGCAGAAAGATTTTTGGTTAAGTATTTCTCGCCTAGCAAAAATGCTAAGTTGAGGAATGAGATCACAACGTTCCAACAATTGGATGACGAGTCTTTGTATGAGGCTTAGAAGCGATTCAAGGAGTTACTTCGTAAGTGTCCTCATCATGGGATTCCTCATTGTATCCATCTGGAGACATTCTATAATGGTCTCCATGCACATACAAGATTGATGGTAGATGCTTATGCGAATGGTGCAATTTTGTCTAATTCTTATAATGAGGCTTATGAGATCATCGAGAGGATCGCGAGTAATAACTATCAATGGTTAACAAATCAAACAACTTCAGGAAGATGTGTAGCCGGAGTTCATGAAGTTGATGCCCTCACTTCGTTATCAGCTTAGGTATTGTCTATTTCCTCTATGTTAAAACAGTTTACCGCTAATAGTGCTAATAATTTTGCAGCTCAGCCACCAAGTCCGTTTGAAGTAGTTTCCTGTGTGTACTGTGGAAAAGTCATTCTTTTGAGAATTGTCAATCAAATCCCGAGTCAGTGTACTATGTGGGGAAGCAACATCAAAATAGGAGTGGACAAGGACCCCAGTCCAACACCTGCAATCCTTCATTGCGTAATCATCCTAATTTTTCTTGGAGCAACCAAGAAAATGGACCGAAGAACAACTTATTGCAACATAGACCCAACTAATTTGAAGGGTTTAATCAGCAAGCTCCAAAACCACCTCAAGCTAAGGCATCAAACAGTTTGGAGAATGATGCTTTGATCCAAAGCCAAGCAACAACATTGAAAAATTTGGAAAACCAAATGGGTCAGTTAGCTACAGAGCTTCGTAATAGACCGCAAGGAACCTTGTCGAGCAATACTGAGAATCCAAGTAATTTAGGTAAAGAACATATCAAGGTAGTTGCACTGCGAACTGGTAAAATTCTGAAAGCCCGATTGATTGATGTCGAAGATAAACCCGTTGAGAAGAATCAACCAGCTGTTGAAATTCTTACACCAAAAGAGTCAGAATCTGCAAAGACTGACAAGGTAAATCCTAACTTAGTGAATTCAGATACTTTAACATCTTTTTTGGATACAGATTTAACTATTCAAAAGAGTTATCCGATTCAACCGAAAGTTCCATCACCTCTATATCCGCAAAGATTATAGCAACACAAGAAAAAAAGGAGCTGTAATTTAAGAAGTTTTTGGATTTTCTGAAGTAGTTACACATCAATATTCTGTTGGTGGATGCTTTAGAACAAATGCCAAATTATGTGAAGTTTGTGAAGGATATACTGTTAAAGAAGAAATGATTGAGTGATTCTGAGACTGTTGCCTTGACAAAGGAGTGCAATGCATTCCTACAAAACAATCTGCCACTGAAATTGAAAGACCTAGGAAGCTTTACTATACCCTGTAACATTGGTGAATCTTATTGTGGTAAAGCTTTGTGTGATTTAGGAGTGAGTATTAACTTGATGCCTAAGTCTATTTTCAAGATGCTGGGGATAGGTGAAGTAAGACCTACAACTGTAACGTTTCAGCTAGTGAATCGATCTTTCGCATATCCCAAAGGAAAGATCAATGATGTTTTGTTAAGAGTCGATAAATTTATTTTTCCTGCTGATTTTATTGTCTTAGATTTTGAAGAAGATAAGGAAGTTTCGATCATCCTTGGGAGACCTTTCTTAGCCATGGAAAGAACGTTAATTGGTGTGCAGAAAGGTGAACTCACCATGTGAGTTCAAGACGATCAGGTAACCTTTATCATTCTTAAAGTGATGAAATTCTCGATCCGACAGAAGAGTGTTCAGTTATGGAAGATAGAAACCTTGGTTTCTATGGAAAGTAATTTTCAAGATCCATTGGAGAAGGCCTTAGATCTTGACCCTTTGGAGGATGAAGAAGGTAAAGAAAACATGGCTTTGATAGAAGCCAATCCGAGGAATTTTATTTAATCCATACGGTTTGAACCGTTCGAGTTAGAAGTCAGAGAATTTGTGCAGCCCAAGTTGTCAATTGAAGAACCACCCAAACTCGAACTAAAGGTACTTCCTTCCCATTTGAAATATGTTTATTTAGGTGACTGTTCCACTTTTCCTGTGATTATTTCAGCAGAATTGACGAAAGATCAAGAGGAGCAACAAATTGTTATTCTAAAGATATTTAAGAAAGCAAATGGTTGGACCATAATTGATATTCGAGGTATAAGCCCTTCCTTTTGCATGTATAAAATTATTTTAAAAGAAGGTGAAAGAGCTAAAATTGATGGGCAAAGGTGGCTCAATCCTATTATGAAAGAAGTTGTGAGAAAGGAAGTGATCAAATGGTTAGATGCAAGAATCATCTATCCTATTTCAAATAGTTCGTGGGTAAGTCCTGTGCAGGGTGTTCCGAAGAAAGGTGGAATTACGATTGTTGAAAATGAGCGTAACGAGTTGATTCCAATAAGAACCATTACTGGTTGAAGAATCTGTAAAGAACCATTACTGGTTGAAGAATCTGTATTGATTATAGATAATTGAATAAAGCCACTCGGAAGGACTATTTTCCATTGCCTTTTATGGATCAGATGTTAGATCGACTGGCAGGTAATGAATTCTATTGTTTTCTAGATGGCTATTCGGGATATAACCAAATAGTTGTACCTCCTGAGGACCAACATAAAACAACCTTTACTTGTCTATATAGTACATTTTCTTTTAAGCGAATGCCTTTTGGTTTATACAATGCACCTGCAACATTTCAACGATGCATGATGGCAATATTCACTGATATGGTTGAAAATTTTGTTGAGGTTTTCATGGATGATTTTTCTATTTTTGGTAACACTTATGATATTTGTTTGAGTAATTGGCTAAGGTACTAAAGAGATACGAAGAGATGAATCTTGTCATTAACTAGGAAAAATGCCATTTTATGGTTAAGGAAGGGATTGTCTTAGGGCATAAAATCTCAAAGAGAGGAATTGAAGTCGATAAAGCAAAGGTGGACGTAATTGAAAGATTACCAGCCCCAATTTATGTGAAAGGAGTTAGAAATTTCTTTGGCCATGCTGGATTTTACCGAAGGTTTATCAAAGATTTTTCAAAAATTTCTAAACCGTTGTGTTTGTTGTTAGAGAAAGATACAGTGTTTGATTTCAACAGAGCATGTTTGGAAGCTTTTGAAGATCTAAAGAATGGTTAATCTCAGCCCCAATAATCATTACACCTAATTGAAGCTTACCTTTTGAGTTGATGTGAGATGCAAGTGATTATGTCGTTGGAGCTGTGATGGGTCAAAGAAGAAACAAAGTGTTTCAACCTATTTACTATGCAAGTAGAACTTTGACGGGAGTCCAACTCAATTATACGGTAACCAAAAAGGAACTCTTTACTATATTTTTTACTTTTGAAAAATTCCACTCATATCTTATAGGTATCAAAGTTATAGTATTTGTTGACCATGCGCCCATTAAATACTTGCTCACAAAGAATGATGCGAAACCAAGGCTAATTTGTTAGATACTTTTACTCTAAGAATTTGACCTTGAGATCCAAAACAGAAAAGGTGTCAAAAATCAAATAGTTGATCATCTATTGAGGTTGGAACAAGACGAGGTAACTCGATCAAGTGAACCTATCAATGAGAATTTCCCTGATGAACACTTATTTGAGGTAAGTCGAATTCATGAAACACCTTAGTTTGCTAATTTTTCCAATTATCTTGTATGTGGAATAATTCCTCGAGAAATGACATACCAACAAAGGAAAAAATTCCTTCATGATAGTCGGTATTTTTTTTGGGAGGATCCATTTTTGTTTAAACAATGTGCAGATATTATAATCCAAAAGTGTGTAGCTAAAAGTGAGATTGCTGAGATCTTGTATCATTGCCATTCATCTCCAAGTAGGGGACACTGTGGTGGTTCACGGGCTGTAGCAAAGATTTTGCAAGCAGTTTTCTTTTGGCCTACACTATTTAAATATGCTTATGCTTATGTGAAGAACTATGATAAATGCCAAAGGACTGGAATATATCAAGGAGGAATGAAATGCCCTTGACAAACATTTTGGAGATTGAATTATTCGACATATGGGAAATTGACTTCTTAGGCCAGTTTCCTTCTTCATATTGGAACAAATACATCCTAGTTGCTGTGGACTATGTATCCAAGTGGGTTGAAGCTGAAGCATACTTTACAAATGATGCTAAGGTAGTCATACGATTCCTACATACGCATGTGTTTACACAATTTGGGACACCAAGAGTTATTATTAGTGATGAAGGTTCACACTTTGTGAACAAATGGCTTAAGTGGTTGCTTGAAAAATATGATGTGAAGCATAAGATTGCTATTGCCTATTATCCCCAGTTTAATGGGCAAGTTGAAAGAGTGAACCATGAAATCAAAGGTATACGCCCTAGTAGAAAAAATTGTTCTCAATGGCTTGATGATGCATTATGGGCCTATCGAGCAGCATTTAAGACACCGTTACTGTAACAGCTCATTTTAGGGTCAAAACAAAACAGTGGTTTCGGGACCATGAATCCAAAGCAGAAATATTTATTGTGATATTGTTTTAAGGTCTACAGTATGATTGAATGATTGTGTGAAAATTTCGTTAAGAAATTTTATCGGTAATGTAACACCCTAGACCTGGCCTAGACGTTATGGTCGAATCTACGATGTCACATTAGAGTATTTTTCAAAAAGCATAATTTCATTGAAACAATCTGATCTATATAAAACCTCTCTGTGATCTTAACGAAAATTTAGGATATCTTGTTCATTGTCAAAACTCAAGTCATTTTAGCAAAGTGTTAATCATATTAGATTATTATTACACTTTAAAACAATGTTTATTGCGGAAGCTTTTAAAAATATGTTGCGTAAATGTGGTGTTCTGAAAAGCACTTATCTTTTTGAAAATATGCGGCCTACTACTAACAGATATGAATCAAGGTAAATAAATCCCAAATTAAAATAAAAACTTTAAGAGGCCTTATTACAAAACAAATGCCTAAATTAAATCACTTATGAAATTAAAAATTAAAAATGGAAGCAAATGACCTTCGAGTCCCTCGCAGAAACAAATCCTAAGGGTTACCTGCGCAGAAAAGCAAAAGGGTGAGTTTATGAAAACTCAGTGTGTAATCCCTTAACGACAGTCAGTCATACAGTAGGCAATTTTAGTTAGGGCCTTAGCCCAATTCAGTAGCGGTCACAGTACAGTGATGAAATCAGGAATCCTACCCAGCTAGCCTCTACACGCCAATCCGTCCAGCCCTACACACCATGTGGGTATAAAATCAACCCACCCATCCCTACACACCAAAAATAGCACCGATTGTGGTACTAAACAAAAATTGCAGCAGAGTTGCCAGTACAGTACACTTCCTCCAATCATAATAACCCATCCCCATGCAACATACCATAATATCATGCATGTATGCAACATATATAAAATGGCATGCTCAACACAGTCATACATCTCACAAGGGTAATATAGTTATTTTACCTCATAGGGGCATAATAGTTATTTATCAATTTTGGGGTCGAGGTATGCTTACCGACCCTACAATAGGTCTACAGTCGTATCAGGCAACCCGTGCAACCTTAACAGTAAAACAGTGAAAATGGGCCTGACGCCTATAATGCGGGCCCACACGCCCGTGTGGCCTGCAAAGCCCAAAACTAGCCTTGGCCGTGTGAACTACATAGCCTGACCCAATAATCTCCACACGTCATTATCGTTTACCCGTGTGGGGCCCATAAGCCCGTGGGGCCCACACGGCCCATTTAGACCTAACATGGCCCAAAATGGCCTAAGCCCATGAAAACGCTCATGGTGGTCTTTACGATCAAATGCCCGCGTTTATGCATTCGAATTACCACACCAGCAAGCGCACGCTCGTGTAGCATCGACTATCACTTGTTCTTGCTTTTGCTGATCTACAATTAGGGGTAGTGTCTTACACACCTGCTTGGATTCTAGGTTCGCAACCCCTCCTGAGATGAAAAGTACCTAAAATGAATGAAAAAACCATGACCAGCGTTGGTCATGCTTAATACTAAAACAATCTTCAAATGAACTTGTTACCATCACTTACTTCCACTGCTTTAACTGATGTAGCCTTACAACTCCATAGGTAACCCAAGTCCAACACGAGTAGATGCTGCCAAAATAACATTATTAGAACCTTAACCTAGTTTAATCAAAATAAGCTCATTCTGTAACACCCCAAACTCGGTCTAAACATTATGGCTGAGTCTGTGATGTCACATTGGAGTGTTTTTCCAAAACACAAATTTGATGAAAAGCCGTTCTTCTAAAAAGTTCCTTTTTGGTTGATTCAAACTTAGGGTGTCTTTTCATAAGGAAAACTCATGTTATATTGGGAAATTATATTAGGTTGTCTTAAAACTCTTTAAACAATAGTTGCTTCAGAAACTCTTATAGTGTGATGCATAAATGTGGTGTTTTTAGAAAAAAAAACATTGGTTTATAACTTTTCAATTTTTAAAAAACCCAAGACCTACTACTAACAGGTAAAAATTCAAGTAATAAATCCCCAAATTAAATAAAAATTAAAGCGGCCTTATTACATAGTAATAACTCAAAACAAAACCTTAGTTATAGTATAAAAAGAAATAACTACGTTGAATGGCCACCATTGAGTCCTCCGTCGCCTCGATCTGTCTAAGCCTGGGGATTTCCTGCATAGATAACAGATGGGTGAGTTTACAAAAACTCAATGTGTGAAAACCCATAATAGTAAACAATCAGAGTAAGCGTAATCTGGGCCTAAGCCCTTTCAGTTTCAGTTAGGGGCTTTAGCCCATTTTTTAGTAGCAGTAGCAGTCTAGGCCTTAGCCCATTTCAGTACAGTATGCAAACAAAGAGTCCTACTCAATCCATCCGCTACACACCAACTCTGTACCAGCCCTACACACCATGTGGGGATAAGATCAACCCACCCAACCCTACACACCAAATCGTACCGAATTTGGTACTAAAGTAGTGTTTGCAGTAGAGCTGCCAGTAATAGGCTTATAGCTTTTCAGTACACTTCCTCCAAAATCATATATCCCACCCCATGTAATGCAACATAATAACATATGTGTATGCAGAAATATCATGCTCAAAAGTAGTCATACATAATACAGGGGTGTTTCAGTAAGTTTTACCTCACAGTGGTATAATGGTCATTTCATCAGTACGGGGTCTAAGTATACTTACCGACCCAACAGTAGGTCTACAATCGTCTTAGGCAACCCGTGCAACCTTAGCAATCAATCAGTGATAATGGGCCTATAGCCCATATTGCGGGCCCATGTGGGCCTACATGCTCGTATGGCCCATAAAGCCCAAAAAAGACCTTAGCCATGTGGTTTCCACAGCCTCGCCCAATATTTACTACACTTTCGTGCAATTTTCCAGAGTGAGGCCCATACGGCCCAGTTTGGCCCAAAATGGCCTAATATCATTTTGGTCCATGAAAACACTCATGGCCATCTCATCGACTACACGGTTGTGTTTTGTTACACGGCCTGCCACACCGACAGCCTCATGCCCGTGTGGTGTCGACATCCTAATTTTCGGCTTTTCGGCTTTTCAGCTTTTTCTATTACACATCTAAAGGTAATGGTCACACACCTATTATGAAACGTGGACTCGGCCTAAGAGTTTTCTCCCCAAACCTACATTCAAACAAGATATTTTGTTAGTCGCTTGATACAAGATTTATTCACCCTTTTCGATCCTCAACTTAAAATAACGTCTAAACTTGCCTTGATTAAGAGAGTGCGGTCAGCCCTGTTGAACTGATGACTAAGGCTACTTTACTCTCCTAATTGAAAAGCTGTATGGACAGTGAAACCTATTATCAATGATCACACAAACACATGATTTGAAACATTATGATGGCTTAAAGAGAACACAAAACCCATGATAGGGGAAAGTAGGATAATCAGCCAACACTCTTCCAGCCAAACCATGCACCAGTTGACCATAATAATAACACCTAGAGTTACCTTGATCGAATAATGAGGGTGAAGTTTCGACTGCCTCAAGATCCACTAATAACTACTTCCCTTTCAAGGAGAACTAGAAACTGAAAGGATCTTCACACTTGAGACAAGGAAGATAAGGATCGACACGAAAGGGAAAGAGTATTCGACCTTAAGCAACACCATGGCACTTACCAATTTGTCAGATGACCAAAACCGTATTGCGCCGGAAGAGTTGGAGTAATCGGCCTGACTATCATAAAGGTAGGTATCGTAACAAGAATAGCTTGAGGGAAGAGGAAGAAAGAGGAGCAAGGAGTATACGGTCACTATAGAAGCTAAACTCAGATGACCACGAGAAAAAAATAAAGGGAGCTGATGAATTCGGCCAAGGAGAAATGATTGAGAAAAGCGAAGACGAAAAGAGAGTAAAGAGCAATTGCCCCAAAATCGAAACAGAAATAGTAGAGAATCGACTTAGACAATAAAGTAGCAAGGGGGGAAGGAGGAATTGAAACACACCCAAACAAAAAATGCACTAGAGAACAACAACAATAAAAGACTTCAGAAACAAAAAGTGAGATGACTCTAAATTTTGCCAAACTGCAAAAGAAGTGACCAATTACCCTTCATAGCCGAAATCCTTAGTGGTCAAAGTCCCATTCGGCCACAACTCCTCCCACTTCCAAATTCCACAAAATCCTCCTCAAATCTCTCCTTAATCCCCTCCTACAATCCCTTAATGACCGATTCAAATTCTCCTCCATACATCAGTGTTTCTATCAAACACTACTACCTCCCATGGCAAACAGTAAAAATAATCTCCCTATGCACAAACAGGGATTCGAACCTTAGACCACTAGCATATACAACACGCCACTTACCATTAGATCAATAGGCTTTTTAGGTTATACCTTAACCACATTTACTGTAAGAAGCCTACTATCTCTAGCCAGGGTTTATTCAAGTAAAAGCAAAATTTTGCTCAAGCCAAGGCTTGAACTCAAGACTTCCTAGACACTCCCAGAGCAACGAACCACCAAGCCAGACATACTTCCATGTTACAAACACACAAAAATAATTTTAACCGGATTTTCAAGATTTGGGGCGTTACACATTCCCTATTCAATTGGGCATAACTTCCCCCTTACCAGAAGACTTACCGAGCCCACGTGATAAGAGTTAAGCACAAGAGGAATAGCAGATTTGGAAGAGAATCGAGAAGGAGGGTGAACTGCAATAGAAAACAGAGGAGGGTGTAACGACAGGTACAGACAAAGAAGAGAAAAGCCGAAAGAGTAGAAGTCAAGCAGGGACCTACCGAAATACAAAACCCAAATTCAAAGAAAGGAGTAGTCGGCCTACACCCGAAACGAGTGCAGGAAGCACACGCTTTGACAGAGGCAACAATTGAACAGTTACCCCTCCTAACAGAAATCTGCAGCACAAGAAGAAGGAAAGAAGAGGTGAGAATCGACAATGAAGAATAAGGGAAAGATTGATGAAATAAAAACAATATTCGGCTACAAGGGCAAGAGAGGTATTTGGCTACACAAAATCGAGGGTGAGCAAAGGGAAAGCAATAAGAATAATCAGAAAAGAAAAGTGAGGGAGAGAGTGAAAGTCGATTAATCAAAGCACAAGTCGATCAATCAAAGCACAACATTGGAGAGCAAAACCAAAATAGGCCAACCCGAAAAATACCCAAATAGTCACAAGTAATACTCAGCTACCAAACAACATTCAAATGAATGAAAAGAAGAAAATGGAGAGCAAAACTAAAACACAATTTCGACACTAAGAGTAAAAGGTCCTATGACCGAATTGGTACAATAGAGTTCCCACATTCGGCATACTACTCCCTTACACCTTAACCTCCCTTAGTCCTCTTGTAACACCCCTAACTCGTATCAATCGTCGGTCTTGGGTTACAAGGTATTACCTATCATGTCATAGTTCATACTTTTAAGCATTTCATTTTAGCAATTCAAAATTTTAAACACATCATTGCTCGCAAAATTATCAATTATCAAACCTTAAGAATTCATATCATTTATAGGATCATATATTTAAAACATAATTCAGCATATAATATAAAAAATTATATTTATGTTTATAAATAGGACATATAACAACCCAACAACTTCGTTAAGGGAATGTCAATCTAATTTTTATAAAAAACCCTGCATACGTACATGTTGTACTACATATGAAACAAATTTCAATACCAAAACTTGGCGTTCATTTGTGCATCATTATCATATTAATGAATGTGAATTTCATATTTCATGCTTTAGTATAATTTACTACATCGATTCGATCATATGTATATATGCAATTAAAGGCATTTAACAAATCTGAATAAAACTTTATAGCAAGTCCTGTTTACGGTATAATAAACAACCAACGTATAAGAGATACAACATATGATACTGAGCTCAAACACATTTTACCATTAAACCTAAATCATTTCCGAACCCTAATAATAACTTAATACTAATTCATGCATAATTCACTATATCATCAAGCTGCCATTTAATCACAAATATCAACCTCTGCTTACACTCATAAATAAATTAATAGAAATCATAGTACATAATTTAATAAGCAATCACATGTGCATCATTGGTGCAATATAACATGGTCGTACATGCTATTAATACATGTCTATACCTAGTGCGCACTTACCCAAAATTTAAAGCCACACTTAACATGTGAATAAATGCCAGACAATTGACCAAACAATCATGGAACATATTCAATACTTGTTACCCTTCATTACTGAATTATAATACTTAAATGTAAGCTCATTAAACATTATATCTAAGAACATATGAGATAAAGTCAAAGCATATTAAGCAAATTCACATATATGTATATACTTTATCTTAGTATGAAACACTTCTAAACTAACTAAACATGGTTATGACCGATTCAATCATGCCACATACAAAGTCATAAAACAACATTGATTTACCATCACATAATTCAATATACAATTATTCATAGCACATAGCATCATGACCCAAAATAGACTTAAACCATAACTAAACCGAAACCAAAATCAAGCAAGGTAGTTAAGCCATTTTAGCATGGCCAATATACATACATTTTCAAAATAACTAACTCCAAAGCCAGCCTATACATGCCATAATTTGAGTTTAGCTTATAAGGTACCAAAATAGTAGATAGTGTGATGAACTTGGCTAACAGGCCCCGAGCTTGTAGCTTGACTCCAAATCTATAAAATAGAGTAAACATAAACATACAGAGTAAGCTATCAGAGCTTAGTAAGTCATAAGCAAATAAACAACTCCATGATGTTATCAACTTAATTAAACTAAACCAAATTATATTATCAATACACATTTAGATCCAAACACATATATGTTCAAATTATGTATATTTATAAATAAAATCACCTTGACCGAATGCTTATATAAACAAAATTAACCTATTTTCATTTAACTTCCAAAGCCGAATAATCACTATAAATTTAGTTCACATGCAAACAAATCCAATAGCTCATGTGTCACAACATAATTTCATGTACATATATTAGTCACATGGCTGAATTCACCTAATCACACACATATAATTAAAACTCATTCAATAATATTCACAAGGCCGAATACAGTTACCTAGTTCACACATAAACCTTGTTTGCGTTACACACAATTTGTAATAAGTATTAAGTTACTCACTTACCTTATTTTTATTAAACAACAAGCTAACTCATACCTGATCATTTAGCTCGTTTTACACATCCATTCACGATTTATCTTTGCCTGATGAACCATTCAAAATTGGATAGGACACTCGAATAATCACTTATATCGTACAATGCCAACGTCCCAGACGTAGTCTTATATGTAATCATATCGATGCCGCTGTCCCAGACAAGGTATTACTCGCACACATATAACGGAGTCACATATTGATGCCATGGTCTTACTCGCACACAATTGGAATCCTATGTCATGACATATGTATCCTAACTATTCCTAAGGTTCAAACGAGGCTTTCGGACGTCGAAACTTGGTCGAAACCAATTCGGAGACATAGTAATCAAGCTTATCCACATTCGGCTTTAGCATAAATAAAATTATATATTTCATTTCAGCATATATACCTTGTATTTAATTAAAACTAAGCACGTCTATTTGCTTATAAACTTACCTCGGACGATACAAAACGGAACATGGCAGCTAGTCGACAACTTTCATTTTCCCCCAATCCAAATCCGATTTCTTTGGTTCTTGATCTAAAAATATTCAAATTAAGCTCATTCAAACATTTTTTCATTCAATTTATTCCAAAAACACATAAGTGGGAAAATTACCATTTTACCCCTAACATTTACACTTTTTACAATTTAGTCCCTATTGCACAAAACACAAAATATACAAAATTTCAATATACCCATGTTGGGCCAAATTTTACCCATACTCATACAAGTCCATATATTTCATTTATTTCACATTTTAGTCCCTCAAATTATTATTTTTGTAATTTAGTCCTAATTACTCAAAATCATCAAAAACTCCAATACAAAACATGTTAATCTAAAACATATCTTTCATATTTCATCATCAAAAAATAAGAATCACAAGTTCTCAACAATGGCATAACTCAAAATATTCACCAAAATAAAAAATTCAAGCATGGGTTTTATAGTACTCGAAGCAACGATCTCAAAAACGTAAAAATTATCAAAAATCGAGCTAAACTCATATCTTGATTGAGCTTGAAAGCAATCGAACCCTAGTTTCTTTTTATTTTATTTGGTTTCGGCAAGAACAATAATATAAACACTTATGTTAACTTTATTTTATGTTTTATGATATATATTATAACATATTATAACTTAAATTTTAATTTACATATATAACCTTAATGAATTAATATAAAAACTTTATAATATAAGCCTAATACCATCCAACTAATATGTAAGTGGGCTATTTACAACTTAAAGGCTCCCATTAATAAAGCCAATAGCAATTAGGCCCCTTTTAGAAATAACCACCAAATTTTCAATTTACATGATTAAGTCATTTTGTTTAATCGGATACTCAAACGATAAAATTAAAAAACCAAAATGTCACAGATGTAAATTCAAACATGATAAACACAAAAAATAATTTTAAAATATTTTTCTAACTCGAATTCGTGGTCCCGAAACCACCGTTTCGATTAGGGTCTAAATCAGACTGTTACACCTCTCTTAAAATCTCTCCACAATATCCGTCTAGAATTTGGCTACACACTCCCCACTCCTTCAAACACTCCAACTGTTCATTAGCAACAGAATCCCACTAACATACAACCTCTTACACGGTACAGCAGCAAAATAATCACTCATTTTTCCCCACCAAGCCTCGAACTTTAAATCCCAAGGAACATTCACACGCCACTTACCTCTAGACCAGCAGACCCTTTCTATCATGTTTTATCCACAATTATTTAAGAAGTCTATTGACTAGAGACAGTGTTTATTCAAGTAAAAATAAAATTTTGTACAAGCCAAGGCTTGAACTCAGGACTTCTCCAATACTTCTCAGGACACTTAGCCACTGAAGCAAGCATGCATTATGCAACACAACAGAAAAAAATAAATACTTAGATTTTGGGGCGTTACAGGTAAGGTGTCCAATTTAACTAATAGGACTAAATTGCAATAGGTGTAAAATATGTGTTCTAGAAGCTAGTGGTGTCTAATTGCTATTAAATTTTAAATTGGAGGTCCTTAAATAGTAATTAGACCATTTTACTTTAAGTTGGACAAAACTGGACATGGTCAGGTAAAATTGTAAAGTGTTAGATGAAGGGCATTTTGGTCATTTGTCCAGTAAAAACAAAATAAAACACATAAAATATGTCATCTTCTCAAATTCATCCTCCCATAGCCGAATTTAAAGAGTCTCCATAACTAGGGTTTTGGCCAAAGCATCCAAGCTCGATTGTAATTCTGTTCTAACCCTATTTTTAATGATTTCCATGTTTTTGAGATCCTTGTAACCTAATCTAGCTATTTCAAGGACTAATTTAAAAGAAAGATGAAGTTTAAAATTTTACCCATGTTAGATATTTGTGTATTTTGATGTCTAATGGTAGAAAATGCATGTTTGATGTTAGATAAAAAACTTTTGCTAAGTGATTTTCGGTAAAAATGTCAAAAAGGACTTATTTGTAAAAGTTATAAAATAAGTAATAAAAGTGTGGTTAAGTGGAAAATGTGGACTGGTATGAGTATGACAATAGTTTAGCTAGGCTTGGGTTTTAAAGAAATTGAATAAATTTCATTTTACTAGCCTAGAGACTAAATTATAAAATTGTGAAACATTAGGGGCAAAAATGTAATTTTTCCATAATATGAATTTTGGGCCAAATTGAATAATGTGAGTATTAAATAAGTTAAACTTGTTATTATAGATCAAGAAAAATGAGGTTTGAACCTAGGTCAGGGGAAAAATAAAGTGTTTGACGATTAGGTCCAATTTTACTATTTTTGTACCGAGGTAAGTTCGTATGCAAATAATCCATTGCTACATTTATGTTTTAAATGCTTTAATATTGTATGAATTGTGACTAACTCTTTGGATGTATTCAGAAAAGTTTTAACAAGCGTGAAATCCCAGTTGAACCTTAGGAATAGAATAGGATACAAGTGACATGTCTCTAGGAACCCATGTGTATATGCGATTATGTAATCCGGGTGCTGGTCTCATACGTCCTACCAGTGGCTGGCTAGCTCGACATGTGTTACGGATACTTGACAGCTTGTGTGAGTAGCACTGCGTAACCACGTCTTGACTGACAGCTTGTGTGAGCAGGCCTGTGAATAGCTCGAAAACAAGCCCATATGTATTATAAGATATGAGGTAGCTCCGACTACATATATGGCACGTGTGTGCAAGATTTTTGAGTATCCGTTAATATTCTGAGTGTTCAATGGGAATGTCAAAGTTGTGAAAGGATATGGTTATGTTGCCAGTTGGTACAAGTATGTACGTAAAACTCATAAGTAATGAGCCCGATATGTGATGAACTCTTGATAGGATTATGATTGAGTAAGTTATAATTATGAGATTTTGATAACGTTCATGCTAATCTTCACCATGTTAATTGTATGTTAAATGTGTGGTTATGATGAGTATTATTTGCATAGGAACTTACTAAACTATATAGCTTACTCCCCTTCCTTTCCCTTGTCTTATAGTGTCACCAAGCTATCTCTAGATCCGAAGATCATCGGAGATCCACTCACACTATCAACAATTATTTTGGTACCAATGAATTCAACATTTTGAGTTATGGCATGTATAGGGGACTTGGTCATTTTGTTATGTGTCATATTGATTTGGCCAAATGTGTTGGCTTATATTGGTTAGAAGTTCATTTTGTATAAGGCCATTGGAAATGGGCTAATATTGGCTGTAAGTATATTTATAAAATGATGTCTTCCATGAATGATGTGTTGATGTCTTGGTTGTGGATGTTAGTTATATGTATATGCTTGGATTGGTGTTATGTTATGTTGTGTAGGTGCGTGCATTAAAGGGGTGGAAAAATGGCTTGGTAAATAGCCTTATTTTTGTCCACATGGGTAGACACACGGGTGTGTGTCTAGGCCATGTTTTCGACACACAGCTTGCCCCATGAGCATGTGTTTAGGCCGTGTGTCCCTTACACCCTAATTTTTACAAAATAGAATACCTAATATTGAGTACACAGGCAAAGGCACAGCTGTGTGTCTCAGCCGTGTAAGGGCCACGGCCTTGGACATGGGCGTGTGTCCTGGGCATTTGAAGCCTGCACCTATTTAATGAAAAATCAAAAATTTTAAATTAACTGCACAGCCTAGCCAACAGGCATGTAACTTGGCCGTGTGTCTTCAATTTGTTCTTAGGTGAAAAACAAAGAGTTACACGGGGTCGGGACATGGGCGTGTGTGACCACACGGCTTGCCCACACGGGTGTGTAACCCCTGTTTAGTGAAAATTTTTCTAAGTTTTGTAAAATTTCTTAAAGATCTTGGTTTAGTCCCGAACCACTTTCAAAGCATGTTTTGGGTCTCGTAGGCTCGTATTAGGGACTTTATGATTAAATGCAAAAAGTTTTAATTTGGACGCAAATGTATAACCCAAAATTATATGTTTGTTAGTGTGATAAGTCCAGTAATTCCTCGTACCCTATTCCCGTTTTGAATACGAGTAAGGGGTGTTACATTTGGTGGTATTAAATCTATGGTTTAGTTGATTCTCGGACTAGTGTAACGTATGTAAGAGTCTAGCTATACATGCCATATATGAACTATGATAGTGTGATGACTCCTGACAATTTTAAACTATGTTTTCATATAGTAAATGAATCCCGGCTGAGCTGTAGCTGATGATGCAAAAAGTAATGCGTCGGCCCCCACTCAAGGGGCAGTGTCATCTGATAATAGACCTCCCTCGGTTAGTCAAGGAGGAGGGGCTAGAGAAGCCTTCCTCTACATGATGAACGAGTGGTATTCAGAGTTTGTTCGAACAAATCTGAATGCTCAACATCCTCCACCCCGTCCTTTTCCCTAACCGATTCCTGTAGTTCCTCCAGGTGTGAAATTAGTAAGACTGAATAATCCTCCGGTTGATAAGATTCGAAAGCAAGGAGTTGAGGAATTCAGGGCTAATGTAGATGATGACCCTAGGAGAGCCGAGTTTTGGCTTGGGAATACTATTAGGGTATTTAATAAGTTATCATGTACACCCAAAGAATGCTTGAAATGTGCTATATCATTATTGAGGGACACAACATATCACTGGTGGAAGACCCTAGTATCTATGGTACCAAGGGTGAGGGTTACATGAGAATTCTTTCAAGAGGAATTCTAAAAGAAATATTTCAGTCAGCGGTTCATCGATCAGAAATGTAAAGGATTTCTTGAGCTAAAATAGAGCCGAATGTCAGTGACAGAGTATGAGCGAGAATTTGTCAGGCTCAGTAAGTATGACCGAGAGTGTGTTTCCTCTGAGGCTATTATGTGTAAAAGATTCAAAGATGGACTGAATGAGGACATCCGACTGTTAGTTGCAATATTAAAATTAAAAGAATTTGTTGTATTGGTTGAACGAGCTTGCAAAGTCGAAGAGCTAAGAAAAGAGAAAAGAAAGTCCGAGAGTGAGGCTAGAGATGCAAGAAAAAGGCTGGAGAGTAAGTCATTTCAATCTCAGTCAAAGAAATCTAGAGAAATGAATTCTTGTTCAAATGTTTCAGTTGGGTATTTGTACAAAGACTGCAGGAAGCAATATTCGAGTTTTAAATCCCAAGCTACTTCAATGGCAAGTATGGGTAATGCTAGGTCTAATAGACTTGAATGTCAAAATTGTGGAAGAAGACACACTAACGAGTATAGGATGAATGACCGAGCTTATTTCAAATGTGGTTCTCAAGAGCATTTTATCCGAGATTGCCCTAAGATGGCTGAGAAAGAACAATTTTCGAGTGCAAGGTCGAGTAATACTAGCAATAGGGGTAGACCACCAAGAAATACTAGGAATGGAACTAGCAGTAAAGGTATGATGAAAGATATAGCTATAAGATCTGATGCCAGAGCACCAGTTAGAGCTTATGCCATTCGTACTCGTGAGGATGCGTCATCTCTCAATGTGATTGCTGGTACATTCTCTTTATAATACTAATGTTATTGCATTGATTGATACTGGATCGGCTCATTTTTATGCTTGTGTGAATTTGGTATCTAGTAAGAATTTGTCTGTTGAGTTTACTGAGTTTGTGATTAAAGTGTCAAACCCCTCAGGCAAGTATGTGCTAGTTGATAAAGTTTGCAAGAATTGTCCTTTGCTGATTCGAGGTCACTGTTTTCCAATTGACTGAATGTTGTTTCCATTTGATGAATTCAATGTTATTTTGGGGATGGATTGGTTGACATTGCATGATGCCATAGTAAATTGTAGACGAGAAACTATTAAATTTAAATATAAAAATGGTGAGGTTATTCAGGTTGAAACCGATGGATCAAGTGAGTTGCCTACTATGATTTCGTCTATGTCTACTCAAAGGTACATACGAAAAGGTTGTGAAGCTTATCTTGCTTATGTGTTGAATACAAAAATGTCTAAATTTAAAATTGAATTAGTGCTGGTAGTCTGTGAATATCCGGATGTGTTTCCAGAGGAGTTGCCTGGGTTACCTCCGATCAGAGAGGTCGAGTTTGCTATTGATTTAGTACCTGGGACTTCACCGATATCGATTGCTCTGTATAGGATGCCTCCGACTGAATTGAAAGAATTGAAAGCTCAACTGCAATAGTTGACAGATAAGGGTTTGCGAGACTGAGTTTTTCTCCCTGAGGCGCTCCAGTGTTATCTGTAAAGAAGAAATATGGATCTATGAGACTTTGTATCAACTACCAACAGCTCAAAAAGGTGACTATAAAGAACAAGTATCCTTTGTTGAGGATTGATGACTTTTTTGATCAGTTGAAAGGAGGACGGTATTCTCGAAAATTGATTTGAGATCTAGCTACTATCAATTGAGAGTTAAAGAGTCAGATATGCTAAAGATTGCTTTCAGGACAAGGTATGGGCATTATGAATTTCTTATTATGCCTTTCGGACTAACTAATGCTCCTACAGTTTTTATGGACTCGAAGAATCAAATTTTCCAACCATATTTAGATAAGTTTCTGGTTGTGTTCATCGATGATATTCTGATTTATTAACGAGATGAGTCTGAACATGCTGGGCACTTGAGAACTGTATTGCAGACATTGAGAGATAAGAAATTGTTTGCTAAATTCAGTAAAAGTGAGTTTTGGCTCTGAGAAGTCAGAATTTTGGGACACATCGTTTTAGGTGATGGTAATGGAGTTGATCCAAGTAAGATTTCAGCAATTGTTGAGTGGAAACCACCAAGGAATGTATTTGAAGTTAAAAGCTTTTTGGGTTTAGTCGGTTATTACCGATGATTTGTCAAAGGATTTTCGATGATTGCTACTCTTATGACCAAGTTGTTACAAAAAGATGTTAAATTTGAATGGTCCAAAACATGTCAGCAAAGTTTTGAGAAATTGAAAGCATTATTGACTGAGGTGCTGATTTTAGTACAACCTGAATCGGGAAAAGAATTTGTAATTCATAGCGATACTTTATTGACTGGTTTAGGATGTGTGTTGATGGAAGAGGGAAAAGTGATAGCTTATACCTCGAGACAGTTAAAATTACACGAGAAGAGTTATCCGATGCACGACTTGGAATTGGCCACCATCGTTTTTGCTTTGAAAATTTGGCGTCATCATTTGTACGGTGAGAAATGTCATATCCTTACTAATAATAAGAGTTTAAAATATTTGATAACTCAGAACAATCTGAACTTGTGACAACTAAGATGGCTCAAGTTACTGAAGGATTATGAACTAATGATTGACTATCATCTGGGAAAGGCAAATATAGTCGCAGATGCTTTGAGCAAAAAGTCCTTGTTTGCTTTGAGAGCTATGAGTACAAGTGTAACAACTCGATTTTGGGCGTAATCAGAACAGTGGTTTCGAGACCACAAATTCGATGAGGAAAAATTTATTTTTATTATATTTTTATGGTCTACAGTTTCCCGAAATGTTTTCATGAAAATTTCGTTCAAAAATTTTGACGTTTGGGCACCCAATTTAGTCAAAATGACTAAATTGTAAAAAGTGCAAAAGTTGAGTTCTACATTTTAGAGGTGTCCAATTGTTATGAAATTTAAATTTGAGGGCCTTAAATGGCAATTAGACCATTGGTTAATTTGTTGGACAAAAATGGACATGAAATAGGTGAGATAGAATATTTTTAGGGGCATTTTGGTCATTTAGTAATTAAAATGAATTAAAACAAAATTAAAAGCCAATTTTTGTCCATCTTCAATCCCTTGGCCAAAAATTACATGGAGAAACCATGGATAGGGTTCTTCAAGCTTCCAAGCTCTATTGTAAGTCCGTTCTAGCCCCGTTTTTAATGATTTTCATGTTTTTGAAATCTTTGTAACAAGATCTATCTATTTCTACCACTAATTTGAGATATAGTTAAAGTCTAGGGTTTTGACCCATGATGAATATGTGTGTATTTTTGTGTTTAATAGTAGAAAATGCATGTTTATGGTTAGAGAAATGACTTTTACTAAGTGATTTTCGGTGAAAATGCCTAAAAGAACTAATTTGTAAAAGTTATAAAATATGTCATAAAAGTGTGTTTTAATGGAAATTGTGGGCTGTTATAGTTATGAAAATGATTTGGCTAGGCTTGTATGTTCAAGAAATTGAATAAATTTCAATTTTCGAGCCTAGGGGAAAAATTGTAAATATGTGAAACTTTAGGGGCAAAAATGTAATTTTTCCATAATGTGATTTTTTGGATCACATTGAATAATGTGACTAATAAATAGGCTAAATGTGATATTATAGATCAAAGAAAATGAGGTTCAGACCTAGAACAGGGGAAAAATGAGAAATTGACGGTTAAGTCCCTTTTTCTCCCATTTTGGTATCGAGGTAAGTTCATATGTAAATAATGCAATGTTATATCATGTTTTAATGCCTTATCAATGTATGATTTTCTATATTTAATTATTATGATGAGTGTATGAATGACATTTGGTATATGAGAATGACGTTGTGAACGAGTTTGACGAAGATGTGGCATTGAGAAAATCTCGTTTGAACCTTAGGAATAATTTAGGATACGATGTGACATGTCACTAGGAACTCTGTGATTTATGAAATCATGAGATATGTGATATATGTTTATGTGGTTCTAGGTGCTGGTCTTGTACGTCCTACCGATGGCTGGGTAGTTAGGCATGTGTTGCGGATACCTGACAGCTTGTGTGAGCAGCCCGTGTAGCTACGTCCTGACCAACAGCTTATGTGAGCACACTCGTGAGTAGCTTGAGAATGAGCCTTCATATGTAATGAGATATGAGGTAGCTTTGGCTACGTATGAGGCACTTATGTGCGAGACTTTTCAAGTATCCTTTAGTATTCCGAGTGGTTCAACGGGTATATCAATGATGAGATGAAAAAAGGTACAAATAAGTTACGAGATGGTATAGGTATGTACAAAAACTCATGAGCAATGAGCTCGATGTGTGATGAACATTCGGTAAGAATGTATTCGAGTAAGTTACGCTTGAAAAATATTGATAACCTTATGAATATTGATTTACACTTAACATGAATAGATACTTGATAAGATTTGATAATGATCATGTGATAGGTTTATAAGCCTAATTGAATTGTGATATAGTACGGTTTATTTATTTAAATTGTGTTTCATTGAATATGAGGAGAAGGAAAGATAGGCATAATTGCCGAATAAAGTCATTATGAGAATATAGTAAGATACGGGCTTAGATAAGTTAAAGGTGGTTGAACTATATGTTGAAATTATGATTACTCATAAATAATGTGCATGTGATTAAGAGGATGAAAATAACTTGTTAAATAATGTTATATGTTATAATGGGGAGACTATGGTGGCTAGGCTAATGCCAAGGCATATAAATGGTGCTTATAAGTTAAAAGAGTAAGCATTATGAATGAAAAAGTGGTAATCTTGAGATTTAACGCAAATTGTAATAATAGTATTCTTACGGATGGATAAAGTAAATGAATGTTAATAGTTGTTTATTATTTGCATATGAACTTGCTAAGCTTTGTAGCTTACTCCCCTTCCTTTCCTATATCTTATAAGGTTGTATGCTAGCTCGAGTTGGAGATCACCGGAGATGCTATCACACTATCAATCTATCATGTTGGGTAAATGAACACAAACCCTTGAGTCTATGGCATGTATAGGGACTTCGTCATTTTGTGTATGTGTCATTATGATATTGCCAAATGTATTGGCTTGTAATGATTAAGGGTTTGATTTGGTATATAGCCGCATAAATTGGCTTATATTGGCTAATGGGTTGCAAGCATATTAATTACTCATATGCCTATGCCAATGTCATTGTGTGATGTGGTTTATAATGGTATGTTAATGAAATTAGACTAGATGATACATGTGGGAAGTTGTTATGTTGAAGGTGATTGGGTATGTATGGACTTGATAAAGTATGATGTTATGAGCATGTATATGAAGGTAAGGAAATGATATGTTTAAGTATTTATTGTTGATGTATAGGTTAAATTGGCCAATGAATGACATGTAAATATTCGATAATGACTAGCTATTGGAATGGCTAGTTATGGGTATGCTTTGGTGTTTTGTATGTCTAAATGGAAGTTAATACAAAGAAGTCATGTAACAACCCATTTTTAGGATTAATCGAAACAATGGTTTTGGGACCACAAATCTGGCATCAAAACATTTATTTTATTATTATTTTAATATTTACAACATGATATTAGAGTTGTGTGAAATTTTCGTGAAGAAATTTTACCGTTTGAATGGTTAATTCGGTAAAAAGGAATAAATCGCGTAAAGTGCAAAAGTTGTGTTCTATAAGCTAAAGGTGTCAAATAGCTATAGAACTTTAAAGTGAAGGTCCTTATGTGGCAAATAGCCCATTTGTGAGTTATTTGATGATAGTGGAGTGGTAATTGGTGTAATTACTAATGTTTTTAAAGGTTAATTAAGTAAATAGTTAATAAAGGTTAATATTAATAAAACAAAAGCCAAATATCATCATCTTTCATCCATTTGCAACCGAATATAGGGTTTATAACAATCATGGATGAGCTTGGTATTCGGCCATGGTGTTTTTGCTCAAATAGGTATAGTTTTAGCTCCATTTTTAATAGTTTCTACTTTTTGAGATTGTTGCAGCTTAATCTAGCTAGCCCGTATCTCCATTTTCAAAACTGTTAAAGATTTTATGGGATTCCATTGATGGATATCCATACCTTTTGATGATTTTTGATGAAATATGGAAGTTAGATGATAGTTTTACATATTTTACAAAGTGATTTTGAGTAAAAATGCAAATTATGGGCTAATTTGTAAAATTATGAAATTATGTAGTTAAAAGTGTGATTATTTGGGAAATGTGGGTTCCTATGTCAATAAGAAGAATTTGGCTAAGCATGGGTAGGATGAAATTGTATGAAATTGTGATTTTATGTGATAAGGACTAAATTTCAAAAATGTAAAATAATATGGGCAAAAGTGTAATTTTGAAAAAATATGTTAAATTGAATGTATTAATGATTAAATAAGTAAATTTTTTTATTATATAGACTGAGAAAAATGAGATTCGGATCTAGAACGGGAGAAAACAAAGTATTAGACTAGTTGATCCGTTCCATCGTTTTAACGATCGAGGTAAGTTCGTATGTATTAAGCATTGTTATAATTATACTTTTAATGCTTTTTTATCATATAAATTGTATATATGTGATTACTGTTAAGTTTCATGACATATCGGCTAAATTTGGCACTTATTGTGCGATTTGAGATAGCTTCGGCTATATATGGCACTTAATGTGCGGGACATCAAATATGGCACTTAGTGTGCGAAATATTGAGAACGACACTTAGTGTGCAAAATATTGAGAACGGAACTTAGTGTGCGAGATATTGAGAATGGCATTTAGTGTGTGAGATATTGAGAATGGCACTTAGTGTACGAAATATCGAATGGCTCAGTAGGCATAGTCAAGACAAGAATTAAAGTACGGTCAGAATAAGTAATACAGGTACGTAGTTAGCCTATGTGAGAATCGAATGAAAGTAAATTGGTGAGTACATAATGTATTTTGTATATTAAATAAGAAAGAATTGTGTATAAACATGTTTCGCGTCAAAATGTGTTTATTTGACTATAATGAAGTATGTATTGAATGTTATGTTAGATATGAACTATAGTTGCTTTAACTAAATATACATATGGTAATAGACTAATAAGACCATAACCGAGTTATGGCATGTGAAAGAAAGACCACAGCAGGGCCTTCACAATGTATGCTTAAGACCATAGTTGGACTATGGCATCGGAAAATCGATGAATTTGTATCATAAGCACTTATAAACCAGAGAGGTTTGGTAAGATTATGTGTGATAAATAGAAAGGTATCAGTATAGGTATGTAAGGAAAACTACTCAAGTACCGAGTTAAATGAAGTTGAGAACTTGCGAATGAGGACATAAATAATTTGATGTTATCTCATGAGTTGATGCTTTAAATGTTAATGATTTATCTATTTCGAATTGCTATATAGATGTTGTGCTCATTTTAAGCTCATATACGAACTTACTAAGCTGTGAAGCTTACTTTATGTTATTTTTCTATGTTTTATAGTGTTTCAGACGTTCGCTCGGGTTGGAATTCAGTAGAGACCGCATCATACTATCTAGCTATTGATTTTCGGTATCTTTACAACCTGTGGCTTGGTTTATGGCATGTATAGGATATGATCTTTTTTATATGGTTGTTAGAAATGTATATGGCCTTATGTGGTTAATTGTTATAATGTGGCCTTATGTTTTGGCATTTTTGCCATGGTTGCTGATATGACCAAGTAGTTGCTTATTTGGTTAGTTATTAGTTGAGGTATTAATGATTGAGGAATGGTATACGTTGGTACAATTTATGGATGGTGAATTGGTATGTTTTAGAAGCATGATTTGGTTGACAGAAAGATAAGAAAATACATTTAGTAGTTATGCAAGTTTGATGATTTTGGCATATTGATATGGTATGTTTTGGATTGTGGACTTAAGTAGCTAAGAGGATGGTTTCTAAATGGTATAAAATGTGTTTAAATTGGCATGTTTTGGCTGCTTATATATGCATTAAAATGGTATATTTTGGTTGCTTTATGTGCATGAGAGTAGCAAATTGGCTTTACAAATGGCCTATTTTTGTCCACACGGGAGAGACACGGGCGTGTGTCTCAACCGTGTATGACACATGGTCATGCTGCACGGCCGTGTGTCCCCTGGGGTACCCTTTCGAATTAAGGCAGTATACCCTACAGGTTTGACACGGTCTAGACACACGGGTGTGTCTACTGACCATGTGTAAGGCACACGGGCTGGCACACGGGCGTATGGCCAACCGTGTGGCCAAGTTAGTAACCTCTCCAGTTTTCCCACGGCCATGGCACATGGGCGTGTCCTCGGCCATGTGGTGAAGTTAGTATGTATGCCCAGTTTTCACACGGTTTGTGACACGGGTGTGTCTGGTGACCGTGTGAGGCACACGACCTATTCACATGGGCGTGTGACCCTTAAATGCTGGAAAACTTTATAAGTTTCTCAAAGTTTACATATGTTATTGGTTTAGTCCCGAACCACTTCTAAGTATGTTTTAAGGTCTCGTAGAGCCTTATAAAAGACATTGTGAATGTTTTGAATTGATTTTGATTATGAATGCATATATGTATGAACTATGTTGTGATTGATCGATAATGCCTTGTAACCCTATTTCGGTGATGGATACGGGTTAGGGGTGTTACATTTAATTGGTATTAGAGCTACGGTTTAGTCAATTTTAGAACTAACGTAGCATGTGAGAGTCTAGCTATACATGCCATATTTAACCTGCGATAGTGTGATATCTCCCAATTCTGACGAGAATTGTTTTAATTAGACAGATATATTTTCCAACTGAGCTAATTTTGATAGTACAGAATGTTACACTCAAACGTTTGAGTTAAAATGTGTTGGTGATGAGTTGAAACTCATAAATGTATGAATCAGAGTGCATAATATTATGCTATTGATAAATGTTATAATTATATGAGTATATGAGTTGAGATGTTTGGTTCATGATTGCTATGTGAACATTTTGATTGTTAATTAATGATTTGATTTAGCGTATGAGCTATGTATTAAGTACAAAAGTTATCATAAGTAAATGACTGTTAGGTGTTTTGAGAAGGTGGAATTAGTAATGAATTGGTCATTCATAATGGTATGTATGATGTGCATGTTTACATAAGAGTTAAATTTTTGGCTTTACAACCCTCACCCCCTCATCGGTAAAGTATTGCAATGAAATCTGTATTATATGGATTAAATAAGCTTGCAAGTGTGGAATTACAGAGTTTCGTGATTAAAGGATTGGTACTGTGATCAGATAAGAGAATGAGTCTGCAAGTGAAGACAGTAATAGAAAAATATTGGATTGTGTTGAAGGCCATTCGTAATATGCAAAGTCACTGTTAAAGAAGAAATTGAATTCGATGAGATGAAAATATTTAGGTATGATGTCTAAAGAATGTATTAACTGGAATTTCTTCTGAATTGATTTCTGTTAGTGATGAGATAATGTGAAATCAGTGATGACAGAATTAGACAGTAGAATAATGTTTGAATTGAAATGATAGCTGAATACAATGATTATAGTTGAATGGTTTACGATGATCTCTTCTGGGTACTATATTTGTTTGTCTATTCTCACAGATATATGTAGCTACATATTTTCAGATGAAAGTTTTATCGTATGAGAATGTTAGCTAAACATACTGTTGAAGAAAGCATTGTGGTCTATATGGTTTATGATCGGCATTGCTCTATTTTTCTCTCGTATTCTATTCTATTGTGTTGATAGAAAAGTCGATAGTAAAATTTGTATGATTGCTAGTATTCTGTGTCTACTGGTTATTGTTCTGTCTCAAGATATAAATAATTTAGTGACTATGACTCAAGTGGACAGTTTTGTTATGAACAGTAGATAATTGTTTTGATATGTTTAAGCCTTGATTATGGTTGTGTTGGTAGCTTAATTGTGCCATGTTAAGTGCCATTGAAAGTGTGTATGTGAGTGTGCAAATGAAGGTGGCAAATGGCTTGGTAAATAGCCATTTTCTTGGCCACACGGGCAGAGACACGGCCACGGCCGTGTGTCTCAACCGTGTGAAGGACACGACCCCAGAACACGGGCGTCTGACTTGGCCATGTACATCATAAATAAAGAGTTACACATGAGGACATAGGCGTGTGTGACCACATGGCCTACCCACACGGGCGTGTCTCAAGCCGCACAGGCGTGTAACCCCTGTTTTGATGAAATTTTTTTTGAGTTTTCGAAAGTTTTCAGTTTAGCCCCAAACCACTTCCAATGCTTATTTTGGGCGTCGTGGGCCCGTATAAGGGACAATATGCATGTGTATGAATGGTATTAAATTGAATGAAATTTTATGGACTGGTTTTGTATGATTGGTTATCTTTAAGTTCCGTAATGCCTCTTACTCTGTCCCAACATCGGACACGAGTAAGGGGTGTTACAACGAGGTTGACTTTGTCTAATGATGGTTCAATTTTGGCTGAGTTGAGAGCTAGACAGATATTTCTTTAGCAAATTTTTGAAGCTCAGAAAAATGATAGTGAATTGCAAGCTAAAAGACCTCAGTGTGAATCGGGAAGTGATTCAGACTTTCAGATCGATTCAGATGATTGTTTGATGCTTCGAGATAGAGTATGTGTTTCAAAAATGATGAACTTATTCAAAAAATTTTGCACGAGGCACATGGTGGTGTTTATCAGTTCATCCAGGTAGTATGAAAATGTATAATGATTTGAAGAAATTGCATTGGTGGTTAGGTATGAAACGAGATATTTCAAAGTTTGTCACGAGATATTTGATTTGTCAACAAGTAAAAGCCGAACACCAAGTGCCTTCGGGTTTACTCCAGCTAGTGATGGTACCCGAATGGAAATGGGATAGGATTACGTTGGACTTCATAATGAGTTTGCCTTTGACTCCTAAAAAGAATGATGTCGTTTGGGTTGTTGTTGATAGATTGACAAAATCAGCTCATTTTATTCTAGTAAATACTGACTTTTCACTTGATAAGCTAGTTGAATTGTACATTGCTGAAATTCTTAGATTGCATGTAATGCTTATTTCTATTATTTCGGATAGAGATCCGAGATTTACTTTAAGATTTTGGAAGAAATTACAGAAGCTTTGGGTACGAAGTTAAATTTTAGTACCGCTTTTCATCTACAAATTGACGGACAATCTGAAAGAGTAATTCAGATTCTTGAAGATATGCTCCGATGTTGTGTTCTAGAATTCGAAGGTAGTTGGGAGAAATATCTATCATTCGTCGAATTTGCTTATAATAACAATTTTCAGTCAAGTATAAATATGGTACTGTATGAAGCATTGTATGGCCGCAAGTGTCGAACTCCGTTGTATTGGACAGAACTTAGTGAGAAACAAATTCATGCGATTGACTAAGTTAGAGAAACTGAAGAAAAAGTAAAAGTAATTCGTGACTATTTGAAAGCCGCTTCAGATCGACAAAATTCGTACGCAGATTTGAAAAGGAAAGAAATTGAATTTCAAGTAGGTGACAAGGTATTTCTGAAAGTATCTCCATGGAAGAAGATTCTAGGATTTGGCTGAAAAGGCAAGTTAGGTCCACGTTTCATTGGGTCGTATGAGGTTACTGAAAGAATAGGGCCAGTGGCATATCGGTTAGCTTTACTGACAGAGTTAGAAATGATTCTGTAACACCCTTAACTCGTATCTGTCTCCAGAATAGGGTTACGAGGCATTACCGATCAAAGCACAACATATAATATACATTTCTCATACATGATTCAATTTCACATAAATATCAGTCTAACATAATCATATTGTTCCTTATAAGGTTCTATGAGACCTTAAAACATGTTTAACTGAGGTTTAGGACTAAACTGGTAACATTTGCAAACTTTAGGAAACTTATAAAATTTTCATTCATTTAAGGGTCACACACCCGTATGAGCAGGCCGTCTGCCTCACATGACCACAAGACACGCCCGTGTCACAGGCCTTGTGAAAACAGGGCATACATACTGACTTGCACCACACGGCTGGAGACACGCTAGTGTGCCATGGCCGTGGGAAATCTGATGGGGTTACTGACTTGGGTCACATGGCCAGCCACAAGCCCATGTGCCAGCCCGTGTGCCACACACGGCTAGTAGACACGCTCATGTGTCTGGACCGTGTCAAACCTGTAGGGTATACTGACTTAATATCGAAGGGGTACCCCAGGGGACACACGGCCGTGTGACGTACACGGTTAAGACACACGCCCGTGTCTCTTCCCGTATGGACAAAAATAGGCTATTTGCAAAGCCAAATTTGCCACCCATTCCTCATGCAGACCTAGCACCCAAAATGGTACCATTTCAATACATTAATTGGCAACCAAAACATGGTATTTCATACACCTTTCATGCCATTTATACCTCATCCTTTTCACTACTCAATTCCACAACCAAAAACATGCCAAATCAAATTGATACTTTAACTAATATCCACGTTTAGACATAACCCAAATCATCAAGCATTTATTAAACCAAAATGGCATCCAAACATCATCTTAAAATACACCAAAGCTTACCATTTCTCAAACCATAACACATCATTAACAATTTACTAAATACTTATTTATCAACCCATCAAAATAACCATATCATGTCTACCAAATCATAAGGCATCATAATTACATCACATATCACATATTAACTCATAACATAAATCAAATTCAACTTCATCAACAACACCATTTACAAGCTAGCTCACATGGCTAAATTCAAAGTTCAAAACATACCAAAATGACATTAGCCTATACATGTCATAAACCATATATACAAAGCTTCAAAAGTACCAACAAGTTGATCGATAGTGTTTTGATGTTCCTGATGATCCTCGAATCCGAGCTAGCTTCGATTATCTATAAAACAAGGAAAGAACACACAAAGTAAGCTTTAAAAGCTTAGCAAGCCATATACAAATAAATTATCACATGAATCAATATCATTTCCATCAATAGGTAACTATGGGTAAACATTTATAAGATCACAAACCTTTCTCATTATACACATATTCAATATCATAATTGAATTCATCAAATAGTTCCCTTTCATTACTCATATGAATCTCGTATGTACTTGAGCCATTTAACTCATTCACACAATCTTTCTTGACTTGACTTTGCCCGTTGAACCATTCAGAATCGTTAAGGATACTAAAAAATCACACAAAGCTCGTACAATGCCATATCCTAGATATGGTCTTACATGTTATCACATATTGATGCCACTGTCCCAAACAGGGTCTTACACGAAATTGAATAATGATGCCAATGTCCTAGTCATGGTCTTACACATGTAATCGCATCTCGATAACCTAATGTCTTGACATTTGTATCTTATACTATTCCTAAGGTTTGTACGGGACTTTCAGATGTTGGAACCCTGTCGATTCTTGCTCGTAATTGCTCGTTCAACATTCATAATAATTATTCAATTTAAATACATTTATTTGCACATGAACTTACCTCGTAGTCAGAATAGAGGGACTGAATCAACTATTCGATAACCTTCGATTTTCCCCAATCTCAATCCGATTTCTTCTTTCTCGATCTATATACATTCAAAATCAACTATTTTACTCATCAATTCATTCAATTTCATCCAAAACACACAATTTGGGGCATTTTACACATTAACCCTATAATTTTACATTTTTATCTTTTCATAATTTAATCCCTAATATGCATTTTTACTCAAAATCACTTTACAAAACATAGATATCCATCACTAAGCTTCCATAATCCACAATAAAACATTCAAAAACACATGAATTCGTCGATGGAAACTTTCAAAACATTAAGCAATTTTGCAAATTAGTCCCTAGGCTAGCTAGTACTCAAAGCAACGATCACAAAAACATAAAAATCATCAAAAACCGAGTCAAAACCATACCTTAATCAAGCTTAATAAGTGCCAAAACCTAAAACACCATCAATGGTTTTCTTTATCCTTCATAATTGACCAAGAAAGATGAAATGAAGCTTAATTTTTATTATGTTTTAATTTATGTTAAGTTATTTAACATTTTACAAAATTAACCTTAGTTAAAAGCCATTAAAAACATCCATTTTATGCCCATTTATGTCTAATTCCACCATCAATGGTCTAATTACATCATAAGGACCTTTCATTTAATAAGCTATAACAATTAGACACTCTTAACTTATAGCATGCTACTTTTGCATTTTACGCGATTTAGTCTTTTTATCAAATTGAGCTATTAAACGATAAAATTAGCTCACGAAATTCTTAAACATATATAATCACATGCTGTAAACACCCAAAATAATATTAAAATAATTTTTATGACCTCGAATTTGTTGTTTCAAAACCACTATTTTGATTTATCTAAAATCGGACTATTACAACTCTCCCCCCTTAAGGATTTTCGTCCCTGAAAATCTTACCCGAGAATAGGTTTGGATATTGCCTTCTCATAGCATCCTCGGGTTCCCAAGTAGCTTCTTGAACCCTGTTTCGATGCCATAAGACTTTCACTGATGCAGTTTTCTTATTTCTCAACTCTTTGATCTCACGAGCTAAAATTCGAATCAGTTCTTCACTGTACGACAAATTTGACTAAATTTCAACTTCAGAAGGAAAAATAACATGTGAAGGGTCGAATCGGTACCGTTGAAGCATCGATACATGAAAAACATTGTGAATCTTCTCTAACTCACTCAGTAAAGCTAACCGATATGCCACTGGACCTATTCTTTCAATGATGTTATATGGTCCGATGAATCTTGGACACAATTTACCTTTATGACCGAATCGAAGTATTTTCTTCCATGGAGATACTTTCAAAAACACTTTATCCCCGATCTGAAACTCTATCTTTTCTTTTCAAGTCTGCGTACGATTTCTGACGATCTTATTCTCATTATCATGAATTACTTTCACTTTTTGTTTAGTCTCTTTAATCAAATCAACCCCAAAAATCTTATTCTCATTAAGTTTAGTCCAGTACAATGGTGTTCGGCACTTTCGACCATATAAAGCTTCATATAGTGCCATTTTAATACTCAATTGAAAACTATTGTTATACACGAATTCAATCAAAGATAGATATTTCTCCCAGCTATTCTCAAACTCAAGAATGCAACAATACAACATATCCTCAAGTATTTGAATAACTCACTCAGATTGTCCAACTATTTGTGTAACACCCCAAACCCGACCCACACGTTATGGTCGAATCTGGCGTCTCACATTGCAATGCTTTTCGAAAAGATGAACTAAGTTGGTAAAGATTAGTTAAAATCTCTTTGTGATCTGGTAAAAACTTTAGTATGTTAGATTCCTTGTATTATCCACTCAGCTAGTCAAAACATTAGTCATATTAAATTGTCATTATTTTATTAAACTGATTTAAATGCGGAAGCTTTTCAAAACTTTGAAGGTTAAATCGTGTGTCTTTGCAAACAATCAATATTTTGAAAACTCATCTGCCCCTAGGCTAGCCGTTTAAAGTAAGCAAGTAAATGTCCAATTAAAATTTTAAATCCGTAAAAGGTCTTATTACAGAATTAAAAACCCAAAACGAAACTCCAGAGAAAAGTAAAAACATGCATAGCATAATTACGGTCATGTGGCCACCTCTGAGTCCCTTACAACACCAAATCCTCTAGAGTTGGAGATTACCTGCACAGTTAAAAAGAAGGGTGAGTTTACAAGAAACTCATTATGTAATCCCCTATCCAACAGTCAGAATACAGTACGAAGTAACAGTCCAGGCCTGAGCCCATTACAGTAACAGTAACAGTGTCAGTGTAGTAATACAACAGTGACACCAACCCCAATCTAGCTAGATACACCACTCCGTACCACCAAACACACCATTTAAGGACAAAGTCGACCCATACAGCTAGACATGTAACATCCTGAAATAGGGCCTAAACGGAACAGTGGTTACGAAACCACAAATCCAAGGTAGAATAATTTATTTTATTATTGTTTTGAGGTTCATGATATGATTACATGATTGTGCGAAAATTTCGTGATGAAATTCTATGCATAAAGTGCTTAAGTTGAGGTTAGGGATTAAATCGAATAATTTGTAAACTTGCATTCTAGAAGTTTCTAGTATGAAATTGCTTTGAAATATTAATTAGGAGGTCTTAAATAGAAATTTGACCAATTTTAAGTTCATGGACAAAATTAGGACATGGAAGGAATTTTTAAAAGTTTAGTAAGGAGGGGCATTTTGGTCATTTGGATATTAAATGAAATTAAAAGGGAAAAATAACACAAAAATTAGTTATCATCTTCATAGTTGCTGCCGAATGCTCCATCTCTCCATAGCTAGGGTTTCTTCAATTTTCAAGCTCCATAGTAAGTGAATCCAAGCCCCGTTTTTAATGATTTTTACGTTTTTGAGATCCCGGTAGCTCGATAAAGCTTATGCTAGCAATAATTTAAGTTAGGGTTCATATTTGGAAAAATACCCATAGGTGAAAAGTGTTTATTTTGATTTTTTTATGATGGAATATGAGGTCTTAGATTATGTTAGACAACTTGTGCTACTCGATTTTAGGTAAAAACGAGTAAAAGGGCTTAATCGGTAAAATACCTAATAGTCATAAGTGCATGTTAGAGTATGAATTTGATGCTGCCATAGAAGGGAAAAATGATCAGCATGTCATAACACATAAGTAAATAGGTTGAAGTTTAATTTACGAGATTTGGGGTAAAAGTGTAAATATGCAAAAGTTTAGGGGTAAAAATGTAATTTTTTCAAAGTTTGAGTAAAGGACTGTTTTGATAAATGTGAATATTAAATAAGTTAAATTTGCTATTATAGATCAAGAAGAACTAAATTCAGGAGTAGATCGGGGAAAAGAAAAAGTAAAGGACTAAATTGTAAAGTTTAGTCACATTTTATATCGGGTAAGTTTACAAAGAAATAAATGCAATATTCTTATATTTTACATTATTATTGTTAATTTCCAGCATTTATATACTTATTTTTTTTAGGAATTTTAAAGTTGGATTAAAGGCCGAGTAGCAAAGAAAAAGCCATTAGGAAGCCCGCTTTGAACCTTAGGAATATTAGGATATTGGGGTTGACAGACAGATAGAAATGAGCCATGTAAGTCCATATCGGATATATGGCTTTGGAGACAGGAATGAGCCATGTAAGCCCATATTATATATATAAATATGGCATTGGAGATAGGAATAATTCATGTAAGTCCATGTCGAAGACATGACATTGGCAGGATATTGATAGACAGGAACGACCCTAGTATCCTTAGTATTCCGAGTGGTTCAACAGGTCATTGTATATGTTAAATCATAGTGAATTATCAGCAAAAAGGGAAAGTAGATTATATTTATTAATAGTGAAAGGTTAGGTAAGAAAGAAGGTAAGTGAGTAAAGAAGAAGGTAGAAAATGAGAAGTAAAGAAAGTTTATGAGGCTAGGTGACTTGATGTCTATTTATTCATTATGTTTAATGTTGTAATTTATTTGATAGTAAGCTTACTAAGCCTAGTTCTTACTCTCTTATTTTCTTTTTCTTATAGTTTTTATCAAGTCACTCGGGGATCGAAGGAAACATCGGAGACCCGATCACACTATCGAAGAAATTACATTGGTATAGTTAGACGTTTCGTTTTGTGTATGGCATGTATAGGAACTTGGTTTCTTTTGATAAGATATGATCAATGAATGATGTGTAAATATTTTTAGTGATTAGCTAATAGAATGGCTGATGATATACATGTTTAATAGTATGTATGATTAAGAAGTAACTATCACATGAAAATTATGAAAAATGTGAAAGTAACTTAAAAACGGATTCAAGTATCAGAAATAACGTGATTTTGAAAAATCAAAAAAATTTGTAGAGACATGGTTTTATAGTGAATAATATATTAAATTAAATCTCATTGTGTCTATTTTCATATGGAATAAGCAAAGTAGGTAAAGGTTTTGTATTTTATAAGATATTTGAGTTTTAGTGAAATAGGGCCAGAGCAATTTCTGGATCCCCTATTTCAACTTTATAAATTCACCATAAATTTTATAAAAATAATTAGGTGGTTTACTTTATATGGTTAGAATTTTTATTAAGTCTAGTTTTAATAGAAATAAGCCTCATAGTCATTGAAATTCTGTACAGAGAGATATCTGATTCGTAATACATAGAGGTCAAAGCAGTCAAACCCTGAAATAGGGGAGATTTTAACTAATAAACTCTACTAATTGGCCCAGCCAAAAATTCTAGAAAAAAATTAATAAATATATATATGAGTGTAGTTTCAGGGAAAATTTACGAAATAAGATTTTGAGTCTCAAAACTCGAGATATGAATTTTTAAGCGACTGTGACGCAGATTGCTAGCTGGACTGGAAATTTTAAAATTAAATTGTTTGAGCTGTTTAAGCAATGAATTAAGTCTGTTAACACCTCGTGTTCGACTCCTGCAACGGTCTCGGGTACGGGGCGTTACAATACAAACCCATATTAGCATCGCAACAAAGATGCCAGTAACAGTGTCGTAGCAAAGCTTCCAATAATCAGTATAAAGGCTAAAAGCCAACAGTACAGTATACTTTCCCCATAAACAATATCCCAACCCCATGCAATATGTCATGTCATATTCTTATACGTGAATGCAGATTGTCATGCTCAGAGAGAATAATCAAATTATAGAACAAATCAGTCTTTTACCATCGAGGGGTAAAATAGTCATTTTACCCTGTAGGGGTATTTTGGTCATTTTACCTGCCTTAGGGTCTAGGTACTCTTGTAACATCCCGAGATAGGGCCTTCTCAGAATAGTGGTTTCGAGACCACAAATCCGATATCAAAACATTTATTTTATGATTATTATGAGGTTTAGAATATGAGTATATGCATGTGTTAGAGTTTCATGAGGAAATTCTTTGAGTAAGGTGTCCAATCGGAAAATAATGACCAAATTGAATAAATTGCAAAACTTGGGTTCTAGAAGCAATTTGTATGAAATTGCTTTAGATTATAAATTAGAAGGTCTTGGGGAGCAATTTTCCCAAATTCTAAGTTTTTGGACAAAAATGGGCTTTTATGGATGAAATCTAAAAGAAAGGGCTTAAGGGCATTTTGGTCATTTGGCATTTTAATGAAATAAATTGGGAAAAATAAGCCAAAATCAGCTCATTTCCTTCTTGTTACTGCCGAAATTCTAGGGTTTTCTATAGCTAGGGTTTCCAAGCTTTTCAAGCTCAATAGTAAGTGCTCACAAGCCCCGTTTTTAATGCTCTTTGTATTTTTGAAATCCCAGTAGCTTACTCTCTCCATTTCTACCCATATTTCATGCAAGGGTTCATGTTTAAAAATTTACCCATGCACGAGTTACTTATATTTTGGTGATTTATGGAGGGATATGAAAGTTGGATGTGTGTTAAACATCTTTTCCAAGGTGATTTTCATGAAAAACCCTTATACGGACCTTTTTGAAAAAGGTGTAAAATGTGTGGTAGAAATGAGAAATAATAGAAAAATGTGGGCTGCCATAGGAGGGAAAAACATTCAGGTAGGCTTGGGTAAGGTAGAAATTACATGTGTTTCATTATACCAGCCTAAGGACTAAATTGTAAATATGTGAAAGGTTAGGGGTAAAATGCTCATTTGGACCGGGGGTGAAATTTAGGCTAAAAAAGGTATAATGTGAGTTATTAATAATTTATTTTTATTGTTGTAGACCCCGAGGAGCAAATTTAGGAGGTCGATCGAGGAAAACAAAAGGTTTCGGAATAACTGAAACATAATACCGACACGTGTACCAAGTAAGTTCGAATAACTTAAGTAAACTCCAAATATGCCTAAATGCATGATTCAAGAGTGAATGGTAGTGGCATTTAATGATGGCATGAAAATACATGAATCATATGTGATTTGAGATCCTGCATGTGTTGCAGAAAGGATTTAGCCTGGACGGGTAATCCGTTGATCTCAAAAATAGAAAGGATCTAGCTCGGACGGGTGTTCCTTGAATGATTTAGCCTCCCGAAGCATATATGTGCTTTAAGGATTTAGCCCGAACGGGTATTCCGATTAGGGTTTGAATTTAGCCTGGACTGGCAATTCAGATCCGAGCTCATTAATGGTGTTTGTTGCTACAAGGGATTTAGCCTGGACTGGTAAACACGACATCACCTTATAAGTTTACGATATAGGGGATTTAGCTTGAACTGGTAATCTCGTCATAAAATGTGAGGTTCGTGGGGGTGCATACTTGAAAGGAATCATTCTTATGAATTGACGGAGAATGGATAATCCATCGAATTTCCTAGAAACTCAACAGGATTAATACGATATCTGTGAATGAAATGATGAAGGTGAGCTCATTTTAGATAAATTACATGGTACCTTATTATTTTGACTAACTTGTTGATTGAGTGCATGTGATAGGAATAACATTATTATGCTTGTTGATTCTATTGCATAATATGACCTTATGCTAATTAATCGGTAAGTTTACTTTCCAGTTATTCGGGCTTACTAAGCATGTAAATGCTTACCCCTCTCTTTTCCCTGTCTTACAGAGCTCGAGGACTCATAACGATTGGAAGACGGTTGGAGAATCAACACACTATCAACTAGCTCAACTTTGGAATATAGATACTTATGTTTTGTTCAATGGCATGTATAGAACTTTTGAGTATTTGGTTATATGTGTCATTTGAATTGCCAAGATGAAGGCATGTAAAATTATACTTATCTTTTTGTATATGGCCATGGGAATTGGCTCATTTTGAAGTAGGCTATGACCTACAAGTCTATACATGTTTATGTTCATATGCAATGGCATGGTCTTTAATTGGCAATGAGTTATAAAAACGAGTCAATCTTAAACATGTCCAAGAGACATGGAAATCCCTAAATGCAAGATGAGAATTAACTTAGCATGTATGAAACCAATGACATGAGGTTTACGTGCAATGAGGTTAATCAAAGTTTTATATAAGTGTATAATTTGGCCTTAACATGCACTAAAGTAACCCATGAGTATGTTCGATTGATAGAGGGTGATCAAAGGCTGGGAAAATAGCCTAACAAGGTCCACATAGGTAGGCACACGGGCGTGTGTCTATGCCGTATGTGACACATGGCTTGCCCCTATAGGTGTGTGGCATGGCCGTGTGTCCCCTGCACTTGAAATTTTAAGTCAGTATAGCACATGGGTTAGACACACGGGCGTGTGTCCTGGCCATGTGTCCCTAGATACATATTGATGTCATAAACAGAAAGCCACACAGGCTAAAGGAATGAACGTGTCCCAAGCCACACGGGCTTGTGTGACCACACGGCTCCACCCGCACGGGCGTGTGACTCACCAAGGCAAGAAAATCATTAACTTGCTCAGAATCGATCAAATATTTTCTGTTGTCCCAAACCACTCTGATGTATGTTTCAGGCCTCGAGGGCCTGTATAAGGGACAATATGCATGTGTATGTGTAAAGTTTTAAATTTTTGGCGAAATTTGGTAAACCAGATTAGTATGTCAAGAAAGTTTAAACCCAGTAACGCCTCGAGCCCTGTCCCAGTACAGGATATGGGTGAGTGGTGTTACATTTAGTGGTATCAGAGCTACGGTTTAGTCAATTTTTGGACTACCGTAGAGGGTATTGAGGTTCACTATACATGCCATTATATGAATGTTGATAGTGTGATATCTCCTAACTGTTTAAATTGTTTTTAAATATAGTAAATGTCTTCCAATCAATCATAAGATGAGTCCGAGGGAGCCGAGAGCCATGCTCCAGCTTCCGTACAACGAGCTGTATCCAGTAGTAGTAGAAGGTTTATGTCTGAAGGCCGGGAAGAGGCCCGAGCTGCCTTCTTTAACATGATGGATGAATGGTTTGGGGATTATCTGAGGAATCGCCCCAACATACCACGACCTCCCCCGCCCCCTAACCAACCTGATGAGGGTTTGCCACGAGGTGTGGCACCGGTAAGAATTGGTAAGGCCCCTGTAGATAAGCTTAGAAAGTTTGGGGCTGAAGAATTTAGAGCTAAAATTAAGGATGATGCTGAGAGAGCCGAGTTCTGGCTCGAGAATACTACACGGGTATTAGATAAGTTGTCGTGCACACCTGAGGAGTGCTTAAAGTTTGTTGTGTCTCTCTTGAAGGACATTGCGCACCACTAGTGGAAGACTGTATCTTCGGTGATGCCAAAGGAAAATATTACTTAGGAATTCTTCCAAGTAGAGTTTAGGATCAAAGGTTCTTAGACTCAAAGAGAAAGGAGTTCCTGGAACTCAAACAAGGGAATAAGACTGTGGCAGAATACGAAAGGGAGCTTGTAAGGTTAAGTCAATATGCAACTGAGTGGGTTCAAACCGAGTCAGAAATGTGTAAACTCTTCGAGGAAGGTTTGAATGAGGAAATCAATTTATTGATTAGGATCCTTGACATACAGGAGTTCGCCGCATTAGCTTATCGGGCCAAGAAGGCCGAGCAACTCAATAATGAAAGAAAGTAAGCGAAGAGAGAGGCTCGAGTTTCGGGCAAGAGATCAGTGGTAGGGCGCTCTCATTTTCTACAAAGAAATCAATGAGCCAACATGAATGCTCCACTTCATCAGTAGGATATTCGGGTAAAGTGAGAGGCTCCAAACGACGAAATTAGAAGTCTTCCTCCCTATTGGTGACTTGTAACACCCCTTACCCGTGTTCAACACTGAAACATGGTACAAGGTATTACCGGAACATAACCCATACCATTAAACAAAACTGAGATAGAAATGTGTCATCCAATTAGACAATGCATTGTTATAACATATGTCTTGAACAATATTAGCCAACTTCAATGGCTTTGTACAAAATGATTGATCAAATACTGTAACCAATATTTTAAACATAGGCAATTATGACACGTAACAAAATAACTAAGCCTATTATACATGCCATAATTCAAAATGTTTAGTTCAAATACCCTAAAGTATTGATAGTGCGGGCATATCTTCACGATCTTCAACTCCTGAGCAAGCTGGACGACACTATAAGACAAAAGAGAGAAAAGAAAGTAAGCTTATAGCTTAGTAAGTAAGTATATAAATAACAATAAAAGAATCTAATATATATACAATAACTCAAGTATATCTACTCAAAATTTTCTATTCACACCATTTTGATTAAGTTGTCTCTCTTGCGTCATGTTCACTAAATAAATCATAACTCGAATTACAAAACTAGAAATTAAAATTCGTAATTTTTTCCTGAAACTAGACTCATAGTGCTTCTTACTAATTTTTTTCTGGAATTTTTGGTCAAGCCAATTCGTACAGTTTATTAGTTAAAGTTTCCCCTGTTACACAGCTCGACTGATCTTACCTCTTTTCACTACGAATTGATTTTCTCCCATTACTAAATTCAAATAGCCACGAAATTTGTTTCATTTAAAACTAGACTCAACAAGAATCTATTCATGTAAATTATATTTCTTAATTATTTTTGTACAATTTTTAATGATTTTTCAAAGTCAGAACAGGGGATCACATAGTCATTCTAAACAAGTCACACACAAATATAAATATCTCAAAATATAGAGTTCCTTTACTTGCTCTGTTTCTCTTACATGAGAATAGACTCACTAAGCTTTAATTTAATATCTCATTCAGCCTCTAATTAGATTTCTACTATTTTTGGTGATTTTTTAAATTCACGTCACTGCGACTGTCCAAAAACAGTATTATTGCCAATTCACTCTTTTCCACTTTCTTTGTATTAACCTCATTTTTACGTACATGTCATAATTCATTTTCACCACTTTTCATACATCACCAGTATAGGTCCATGATTAAAATGTCACTATAAAATCATCCCGTTGAACACTTCGGATCAATTCTCGATATTTGGTGGTTTCAGCACACAGCTCCACCCATCATCATTCATATAATTCGGCTCTCTTGTACACTTAGTACCACCCGTGTGACCTAGCCAATTTATCTCGTAGCTCTCTTGTCTACATGGTGTCCTTCACTTGGAATCACCCATGCGACGTAGCTACATTTACCTCTCCCGTAGCTTTCTTGTCTACATGAGATACATCCCGTATCACACATGTGACCTAGCTACTAGATAGTATCTCGTAGCTCTCTTGTACACATGATGTGCACTCAGCACCATACATGTGACCTAGCTACGTTCCATCTATATTATTAAATCTTTCTGAATGTTCAACCGGGATTTCTCTCTCTATTACTTATTTCCATTCTTACAATAGTCGACTTATGCTTCAGAATCAGCTAAAATATATATAATAGGCTGAAATATAAAAATGTAAATGAAGTTAAGGTATTATTTACATACAAACTTAGCTTGGTGCAAAATATGGAAATTTTGCAATTTAGTCCAAAATCTTTTCCTTTCCCCGTTTGAGGTCGATTCTACGCCTTTCTTGATCTATAACAGCACATTTAGCTCATTTAACATTCATACTATTTATTTCAATCCAAAAATCACATTATGGAAAAATTACATTCTTGCCCCCTAACTTTTACAAAATTATGATTTTGCCCCTAGGCTCGAAAATTTAATTTCAGCCCTTATTCTTATGTTTTATGACATGATGATCATTTCTCCCTTCTATGGCAACATCAAATTCTCACTCTAACACATAGTTATGAACAATAGGTATTTTTACCGATTATGCCGTTTTGCTCGTTTTCGCTAAAAATCGCTTAGAAAAAATCGTTCTCCTAACTTCAAACATTCATATTCTACCATCAAACATCAAAATACATGCATATCATTCATGGGTAAATTTTTAAACATAAACCCTAACTCGAAATAATGTAGAAATAGGTAGACCGAGCTACGGGGATTTCAAAAATGTAAAGAACATTAAAAACGGGGCTTGAATGCACTTACTATTAAGCTTGAAAGCTTAGGAAAAACCCTAGCTATGGAGAACATGCAAGTTTCGGCCAAGCTTAATGAAGATGAACACATTTTTGTGTTATTTTTCCCATTTTATTTCATGTAATACACAAATGACCAAAATGCCCTTACTACTAAACTTTCTAAAAATTCCATCCATGTCCAAATTTTGTCCATATAAGGTATAATGGTCTAATTGCCATTTAAGGACCTCTACTTAAAACCCCCATTTCAATCAAGTACTTATGAACTAGAACACACATTTTTCACCTATTTCAATTTAGTCCTAAACGTCAAATTAAACACCCAATCGATAAAATTCCGCAACGAAATTTTCACACAATTATGCAACCATAATATAAACACTAAAACTTAATCAAATTATTATTATTATTATTTATTATTTATTATTATTTTTAACCTCAGATTCGTGGTTTCGAAACCACTATTCCATTTAGGCCCTAAATCGGGCTGTTACAACTCTCCCTCCTTTAGGGATTTTCGTCCCTGAAAATCTTACCGGTAAAGAGATTTGGGTACTGTTTTCTCATGGCTTCCTCCGGTTCCCACGTAGCTTCTTCTACTCCATGTCTTTGCCATAACACTTTCACTAAAGCTATGCTTTTCTTTCTCAACTGTTTTACTTCTCGAGCCAAAATCTTAATCGGTTCCTCATCATAGGTCAAGTCCGGTTGAATCTCAATTTCTGTTGAAGAAATCACATGTGAAGGATCAGAACGATAACATCGTAACATTGATACATGAAACATGTTATGAATTCTTTCTAACTCTGCCGGTAAGGCCAACCGATATGCCACTGGTCCAATCCTCTCAATAATCTCGTACGGCCCAATAAAACGCGGACTCAACTTGCCTTTTTGGCTAAATCTCAGAATCTTCTTCCATGGTGACACCTTCAAGAACACTTTATCACCCACCTGAAATTCAATCTCTTTTCTTTTTAAATCTGCATATGACTTTTGTCGATCTGAAGCAGCTTTCAAGCAATCACGAATTATTTTTACTTTCTCTTCGGTTTCTTTAACTAAATCAACTCCATGAATCTATTTCTCACTAAGTTCGATCCAATATAAAGGAGTTCGACACTTGTGACCATACAAGGCTTCGTACGGTGCCATCTGTATACTTGACTGAAAACTGTTATTGTAGGCAAATTCAACCAAAGATAGATATTTCTCCCAACTGCCTTCAAATTCTAAAACACAGCATCTAAGCATATCTTCGAGTATCTGGATTACTCTTTCCGACTGTCCATCTGTTTATGGATGAAACGCGGTACTAAAATTCAATTTTGTACCCAAAGCTTCTTGTAACTTTTTCCAGAATCTCGAGGTAAACCTCAAATCTCTATATGATATTATAAACATAGGTACCCCGTGCAACCTCACAATTTCAGCAATATATAATTTAGCTAATTTATCAAGTGAGTAATCGGTACGTACCGATATAAAGTGAGCCGACTTTGTTAACCTATCAACCACTACCCAGACAGCATCCTTCTTTTTAGGAGTCAAAGGCAAACCAGTTACAAAATCCATGGTAATTCTGTCCCATTTCCACTCAAGTACCATTACTAGTTGGAGTAATCCTGAAGGCACTTGATGCTCAGCTTTTACTTGTTGACAAATCAAACACTTGGTTACAAATTTAGAAATGTCCCTTTTCATACCTGGCCACCAATACAACTTCTTTAAATCATTATACATTTTTGTGCTACCAGGGTGAACTGACAGAAAGCCACAGTGCACCTCATGTAATATTTTTTGAATCAATTCATCATTTTTCGGTACACAAATCCTATCTCAAAACATTAAACAGTCATCTGGTCCAACTCGAAAATCTTAGTCATAACCCGATTCGCACTGGGTTCTCTTGGTTCACAACTCACTATCGTTCTTTTGAGCATCACAAATTAGCTGGAGAAATAACGATTTAACCCTCATCTCTGCCAAGATTGACCCATCATCAGACAATGCTAACCTCGTATTCATGGCTCTTAAAGTAAAAAGAGATTTCCTGCTCAAGGCGTTAGCAACTACATTCGCTTTTCCCGGATGATAATCAATCACTAGCTCATAATCCTTCAATAATTCAAACCATCTTCGCTGTCGCAGATTCAAATCCTTTTGATTCATTAAATGCTTCAGACTTTTGTGATCAGTAAAAATTCGACATTTTTCACCATACAAATAATGTCGCCAGATCTTCAAGGCAAAAACAATAGCGGCTAATTCAAAATCATGTGTAGGATAGTTCTTCTCATGTGGTTTTAACTGTCTCGAGGCATAAGCCACCACTTTACCCTCTTGCATTAGCACACATCCAAGGCCTGTCAATGATGCATCACTATAAATTATGAACTCTTTCCCTGGCTCGGGCTGTACTAAAATTGGTGCTTCAGTCAATCGTGCTTTCAACTTTTCAAAACTCTGCTGGCATTTATCAGTCCATTCAAACTTAACATTCTTTTGCAGCAACTTAGTCATAGGAGAGGCAATCATCAAAAATCCCTCGACAAAACGTCTATAATACCTGGCCAAGCCTAAAAAACTTCTAACCTCGGATACATTCTTTGGCGGTTTCCAATCAACGATCGCGGAAATCTTGCTCGGACCCACCCGAATACCATCACCTGAGACTATATGTCACAAAAATCTGACTTCACGAAGCCAGAACTCACTTTTACTAAACTTAGCAAACAGTTTCTTTTCTCTCAAGATCTGCAATATGGTTCTCAAGTGTTCGGCGTGCTCAGACTCATCCCGAGAATAAATTAAAATGTCATCTATGAACACCACTACAAACTTATCTAAATATGGCCGAAAGATTCGGTTCATCAAGTCCATAAATATAGCCGTAGCATTTGTTAAGCCAAAAGGCATCACAAGGAACTCATAATGTCCATACCTTTTCCGAAAGGCGATTTTCGGCACATCTGACTCCTTAACCCTCAACTGGTAGTAACCGGACCTCAAATCGATCTTTGAAAACACTGTTTCCCCCTTTAACTGATCAAATAAATCATAAATCCTCGGTAACGGGTACTTGTTCTTTATAGTCACCTTATTGAGCTGACGGTAATCAATACAAAGCCTCATTGAGCCATCCTTCTTCTTTACGAACAATACAGGAGCACCCCAGGGAGAGAAACTCGGTCTCACAAATCCCTTGTCTATTAACTCTTGCAACTGAGCCTTCAATTCTTTTAATTCAGTTGGAGCCATTCTATATGGAGCAATCGAGATCGGTGCAGTCCCCGGCAACAAATCAATGGCAAACTCTATCTCTCTGTTTGGAGGCAATCTAGGCAATTCCTCTGGAAATACATCGAGAAATTCACGGACTATCGATGATCGATTCAAGCTTCAATTCGACGACTCGATATTCATTACATAGGCCAGATAAGCTTCACACCTTTTCCTCATGTATTTCTGTGCAGACATGTGAGAAATCGCCATAGGCAATTTATTTGATTCATCTGTTTCAACCCACAGAATTTCACCATTTTCACATTTCAACTCTAGTGTTTTCTGTTTACAATCTACCCTGGCATCATACAATGTCAACCAGTCCATTCCCAAAATAACGTCAAACTCATCAAGTGGTAACAATATCAGATTAGCTGGAAAACAATGACCTTAAATCATTAATGGGCAATTCTTGCAAACCTTATCAACTAGCACATATTGGCTTAAGGGGTTCGACACTTTAATCGTAAACTCAGTAAACTCAACAGGCAACTTCTTATTAGATACTAAATTCATACAAATATAGGAATGAGTAGACCCGGGATCAATCAATGCAATAACAATAGCATCATAGATAGAAAATGTACCAGTGATCACATCGGGAGATGATGCATCCTCTCGGGCACGTATGGCATAAGCTCTAGCAGGTGCTCTAACTTCTGATCTCGCCGCTGAATCTTTCATTACAGTTTTACTGCTAGCTCCACTTCTAGTATTTCTTGGTGGTCTACCTCTGTTAGTGGTAGTACTTTGTCTAGCACTCTGAAATTTTTCTTCTTTAACTTTCTCTGGACAGTCTCTGATAAAATGCTCGCGAGAACCACACCTGAAACAAGCTTGCTTGTTTCCTCAACACTCACCAAAATGTTGCCTGCCACATTGCTGACATTCGGGCTTCCTAGACCGCACATTACCCACACTTGCCACTGAAGTAGCTTGAGCTTTAGACCCCGAATATGCCTTACCACGATCTCTGTGTGAATCCCCAACTGAAACTGTCACTCGAGGGTTTGTCTCTTTGGACCTCTTTGATTGAGATTGAAATGACTTACTTATCGGCCTCTTCCTGGCATCTCAGGCCTCAATAGTAGCTTTTCTTCTTTCTTTGTTTAATTCTTCAGCTTTAAGAGCTCGATCAACCAATACTACAAATTCTTTCAGCTCCAGAATTCCCACAAGCACTTTAATGTCTTCATTAAGTCCATCCTCAAACCTTTTACACATAATAGCCTCGGTGGACACACATTCCTGGGCATACTTACTGAGTCTTACAAATTCGTGTTCATACTCTGCCACAGACATCTTGCTCTGCTTCAATTCAAGGAACTCCTTCTGTTTTGATCAATAAATCGCTGACTTATGTATTTCTTTCTGAATTCTTCCTGGAAGAAATCCCAAGTAACCCTTTCTTTTGGCACCACTGCTACCAAAGTCTTCCACCAATGGTAAGCTGAATCTCTTAAAAGTGATATGGCACACTTTAAGCACTCCTCAGGTGTACATGAGAGCTCATCAAATACACGGGTAGAATTTTCAAGCTAGAACTCCGCTTTCTTGGGATCATCGTTGATCTTTGCTCTAAACTCTTCGGCTCCTTGTTTTCGAATCTTGTCGACCGGAGGCTTGTTCATTCTTACCAAATCTATGCCCTGAGCAGCTACAGGAACCGTCTGAGATATGGGAGGGGGTGGAGGAGGTTGAGCATTTGGGTTTGCTCGGATAAACTCAGTATACCAATTGTTCATCATTTGGAGGAAGGCATCCCGAGCCTCATCTCCTTGTCTCGATGTCTCAGGTCTACTTTCTCTGAAAGCGCGGTCCTTGCGCGGAGCCAGGCGCATTACTAGCAAAGATCATCACCATGAGCTCCATCAGGATCCATTACTATATTAAAACAAAACACAATTTAGAATAATTAGGAGTCACCACACTATCACAGTATATTTATGGCATGTATAACTAGACTTTTACACACACTATAATAGTCCGAGAATCGACTAAACTATAGCTCTGATACCACTAAATGTAACACCCCTTACCCGTGTTCAACACCAAAACATGGTACGAGGTATTACCGGAACATAACACATACCATCAAACGAAACTGAGATAGTCTTGAACAATATTAGCCAACTTCAATAGCTTTGTACAAAATGATTGATCAAATACTGTAACCAATATTTTAAACATAGGCAATTATGACACGTAACAAAATAACTAAGCCTATTATACATGCCATAATTCAAAATGTTTAGTTCAAATACCCTAAAGTATTGATAGTGCGGGCAGATCTTCGCGATCTTCAACTCCTGAGCAAGTTGGACGACACTATAAGACAAAAGAGAGAAAAGAAAGTAAGCTTATAGCTTAGTAAGTAAGTATATAAATAATAATTAAAGAATCTAATATATATACAATAACTCAAGTATATCTACTTAAAATTTTCTATTCACACCACTTTGATTAAGTTGTCTCTCCTGCGTCACGTTCACTAAATAAATCATAACTCGAGTTACAAAACTCAAAATTAAAATCCGTAAATTTTTCCTAAAACTATACTCATAGTACTTCTTACTAATTTCTTTCTGGAATTTTTGGTCTAGCCAATTAATACAGTTTATTAGTTAAAGTTTCCCCTATTACACAGCTCGACTGATCTGACCTCTTTTCACTACGAATTGATTTTGTCCCATTACTAAATTCAAATAGCCACGAAATTTGTTCCATTTAAAACTAGACTCACCAAGGAATCTATTCATGTAAACTATATTTCTTAATTATTTTTGTACAATTTTTAATGATTTTTCAAAATCAGAACAGGGGATCACATAGTCATTCTGAACAAGTCACACACAAATATAAATATCTCAAAATATAGAGTTCCTTTACTTGCTCTGTTCTTCTTACATGAAAATAGACTCACTAAGCTTTAATTTAATATCCCATTCAGCCTCTAATTAAATTTCTACTATTTTTGCTGTTTTTTCAAATTCACGTCACTGCAACTGTCAAATTCACGTCATTTTTACGTACATGTCACAATTCATTTTCACCACATTTCATACATCACAAGTATAGGTCCATGATTAAAATGTCACTATAAAATCATCCCATTGAACACTTCGAATCAATTCTCGATATTTGGTGGTTTCAGCATACAGCTCCACCCATCATCATTCATATAATTCGGCTCTCTTGTACACATGGTGAACACTTAGTACCACCCGTGTGACCTAGCCAATTTATCTTGTAGCTCTCTTGTCTAAATGGTGTCTTTCACTTAGAATCACCCATGCGACCTAGCTACATTTACCTCTCCCGTAGCTCTCTTGTCTACATGAGATACATCCCGTATCACACATGTGACCTAGCTACTACATAGTATCTCGTAGCTATCTTGTACACATGATGTGCACTCAGCACCATACATGTGATCTAGCTACGTTCCATCTATATTATTAAATCTTTCCGAATGTTCAACCGGGATTTCTCTCTCTATTACTTATTTCTATTCTTCCAATAGTCGATTTATGCTTCAAAATCAGCTAAAATATATATATAATAGGCTGAAATATAAAAATGTAAATGAAGTTAAGGTATTATTTACGTACAAACTTACCTCGGTGCAAAATATGGAAATTTTGCAATTTAGTCTAAAATCTTTTCCTTTCCCCGTTCGAGGTCGATTCCACGCCTTTTCTTGATCTATAACAACACATTTAGCTCATTTAACATTCATACTATTTATTTCAATCCAAAAATCACATTATGGAAAATTACATTTTTGCCCCCTAACTTTTACAGAATTACGATTTTGCCCCTAGGCTCAAAAATTTAATTTCAGCCCTTATTCTTATGTTTTATGACATGCTGATAATTTTTTCCTTCTATGACAACATCAAATTCTCACTCTAACAAATAGTTATGAACAATAGGTATTTTTACCGATTATGCCATTTTGCTCGTTTTCGCTAAAAATCGCTTAGAAAAGATCGTTCTCCTAACTTCAAACATTCATATTCTACCATCAAACATCAAAATACATGCATATCATTCATGGGTAAATTTTTAAACATAAACCCTAACTCGAAATAATGGTAGAAATAGGTAGACCGAGCTACGAGGATTTCAAAAATGTAAAGAACATTAAAAACGGGGCTTGAATGCACTTACTATTGAGCTTGAAAGCTTGGGAAAAACCCTAGATATGGAGAACATGCAAGTTTCGGCCAAGCTTAATGAAGATGAACACATTTTTGTGTTATTTTTCCCATTTTATTTCATGTAATACACAAATGACCAAAATGCCCTTACTACTAAACTTTCTAAAAATTCCATCCATGTCCAAATTTTGTCCATATAAGGTATAATGGTATAATTTCCATTTAAGGACCTCTACTTAAAACCCCCATTTCAATCAAGTACTTATGAACTAGAACACACACGTTTTTCACCTATTTCAATTTAGTCCTAAACGTCAAATTAAACACCCAATCGATAAAATTTCGCAATGAAATTTTCACACAATTATGCAATCATAATATAAACACTAAAACTTAATCAAAATATTATTATTATTATTATTATTATTATTATTATTATTATTATTATTTTAACCTCGAATTCGTGGTTTCGAAACCACTATTCCATTTTGGCCCAAAATCGGGCTGTTACATGACTAGTGTGCGAAGTGTAGATGATCAAAAGCTGTAACAAATTTCACTTCGGAGAGTGCCGAATGAAGAGCAGTGCATGCTTCAGATGTGGTTCTCTCGACCATTTTCTCAGGGACTGCTCAGAGTGAATCGAAAAAGAAGTAGAAGTGGCCCCGAAGTTGGGTGCTCCCATTCAACGAGGTAGACCTTTGAGATTTCCTGGAAGTGCAAGTGGCAGTCGAGTTGTAGCCAAAGATGCTACAAAATTAGAGGCTCGAGCCCTGGTAAGAACGTATGCAATATGTGCTCGAGAAGAAGCCTCTGCTCTTGACGTCATCACAGGTACTTTTTCTCTTTTCAATACATGTGTTGTTGCTTTAATTGATCCGGGATCGACGTATTCATACATTCGCATGAGATTGATGTCTAGTATTATGAACATACCTGTTGAACCTACAGAATTTTTTGTTAGAGTGTCGAACCCACTAGGCAAATCGATTCTGGTTGATAAAGTCTGTAAGAATTGTCCTTTGACGATTCATGCTCAATATTTTCCGGCTAACCTTATGTTGTTACCTTTTGATGAGTTTGATGTAATACTCGGTATGGATTGGTTAGCCTTGCATGATGTAATTGTAAATTGTGGTAGCAAGTATATTAAATCAAAATGCCCAGCTGGTAAGATTCTACGGGTTGATTCAAGGGATTCGGGCACGTCGCCAGCTGTAATCACGGCAATGGTTGCTTAGAGATACATGAGAAAAGGGTACAAAGCCTACCTTGCTTTTGTGTTGAACACGAAGGAAACGGAGTTGAAGATTGAGACTGTGCCAATAGTATGTGAATATCCAGATGTATTCCCGGAAGAATTACCCGGATTACCTCCTGAGAGAGAGATAGAGTTTTGTATTGAATTGATGCTAGTGACAGCTCCCATTTCTATTGCTCCGTATAGGATGGCGCCAACCGAGCTGAAAGAATTAGAAACACAGTTGCAAGAGTTGACGGATAAAGGTTTTTCTAAGCCGAGCTTTTCACCTTGGGGTGCCCCCGTATTGTTTGTAAAGAAGAAAGATGGTTCAATGAGACTATGTATAGATTACCGACAATTGAACAAGGTAACTATCAAGAATAAGTATCCTTTGCCAAGGGTCGATGATCTATTCGACCAGTTAAGAGAAGCCATGGTGTTCTCTAAGATAGACATGAGGTCTGGCTACTATCAGTTATGTGTTAAGGAATCAGATGTGCCAAAGACAGCTTTTAGAATAAGATACAGCCACTATGAGTTTCTTGTTATGCCATTTGGATTGACGAATGCACCAGTCGTATTCATGGACCTAATGAATAGGATCTTTCGGCCATACTTGGATAAGTTTGTCGTTGTGTTCATTTACGACATCTTGATTTATTCTAAAGATGTGATAGAGCATGCGAAGCACCTAAGAACTATACTGCAGACCTTATAGGAAAAACAACTGTATACTAAATTTAGCAAGAGTGAGTTTTTGCTCCAAGAAGTTGGGTTCTTGGGTCATATTGTTTCAGGTGAAGGTATCCGAGTGGATCCAAGTAAGATTCCTACTATTATTGAATGGAAATTGCCTAAAAATGTAATTGAGGTTAGAAGCCTTTTGGGCTTAGCCGGTTACTACCGAAGATTTGTGTAAGGGTTCTCCATGATAGCGACTCCAATGATGAGGTTGCTACAGAAAGACATTAAGTTTGAATGGACAAAAAAGTGTCAGCATAGTTTCGAAAAGTTAAAGACATTGCTGATTGAAGCTCCTGCTTTAGTATTGCCTAAATCGGGAAAAGAGTTCGTGCTCTACAATAATTCATTCTTGAATGGTCTGGGTTGTGTACTCATGCAAGATGGCAAGGTGCTAGCCTACGCTTCACGGCAGTTCAAGTCACATGAGAAGAACTATCTAACACATGACTTGGAGCTCGCCGCCATTGTTTTTGCCTTAAAAATTTGGAGGCATTATTTATATGGTGAAACCTGTCGTGTATTTACTGATCACAAGAGTTTGAAGTATTTGATGACTCAAAAAGAATTGAACCTGAGACAACGGAGGTGGTTGGAATTAATAAAAGATTATGAGCTCATCATTGACTATCACCTGGGAAAGGCGAATGTGGTCGCTGACGCGTTAAGCAGAAAATCTTTGTTTGCAATGAGAGCTATGGACGCTCGATTAGCATTGCTTGATGATGGTTCAGTCGTGGCAGAGCTAGAGGCTAGACCGACATTTCTTCAAGAAATCTATAATACACAGATTAATGATAATGACCTGCAAACCAAAAGAGCTCAATGAGAGTTAGGCAATGAATCAAATTTTGGAATTGGTCCTGATGGATGTTTGATGTTCAGGGATAAGATTTGTGTACCCAAAGATGATGAACTTATTCGAAAAATCTTGCAAGAAGCACATAACAGCTATTTGTCTATTCATCCAGGGAGTACCAAGATGTACAATGATTTGAAGAAAATGTACTGGTGGAACGGCATGAAAAGAGATATTTCTGAATTTGTATCGAAATGCCTGATATGTCAGCAAGTTAAAGCTGAACATCAAGTACCTTCTGGTTTGTTACAACCTGTAATAGTCCCCGAATGGAAGTGGGACAAAGTTACTAAGGATTTTGTGACAGGATTGCCATTGACTCCGAAAAAGAAAGATGCTATATGGGTTGTGGTGGATAAGTTGACAAAGTCGGCTCATTACATTCCGGGAAGAATAGATTACTCTCTTGATAGATTGGCCGACTTGTACATATCAGAGATTGTGAGGTTACATGGGGTACCACTGTCGATTATTTCGGACAGAGACTCGAGGTTCACTTCGAGATTCTTGAAGAAGTTACAAGACGCCTTGGGTACAAAGTTGAGTTTTAGTACGGCTTTTCACCCACAGATCGATGGTCAATCTGAGCAGATGATTTAGATTCTTGAGGATATGTTGCGATGTTGCATCCTCGAATTTCAGGGTAGTTGGGAAAAGTACTTGCCATTGGTAGAATTTGCCTACAACAATAGTTTTCAAACGAGTTTGAAAATGGCGCCTTATGAGGCCTTGTATGGTAGAAAGTGCCAAACTCCATTATACTGGACAAAACTTAAAGAAAGTCAAGTTCACGGGATTGATCTAATCAAGGAAACTGAAGAAAAGGTTAAAGTTATACGAGACTATTTAAAAGTAGCATCGGATAGGCAAAAGTCATATGATGATATGAAAAGAAAAGAGATTGAGTTCCAAGTTGGAGATAGAGTATTCTTAAAAGTATCTCCATGGAAAAAAGGTGTTGAGATTTGGCCGGAAAGGCAAATTGAGTTCGCGATTTATCAGACCGTATGAGATCACTGAAAGTGTTGGACCATTAGCCTATCATTCGGCATTGCCACTCAAATTGGAAAAGATTCACGACGTGTTCCATGTATCCATGTTAAGGTGATATCGATCGGACCCCTCTCATGTGATTTCACCAGTAGAGATTCAGATTAGACCAGACATGACCTATGGAGAGGAACCGATCAAGATTTTGGCTCGTAAGGTTAAAGAGTTGAGAAATAAAAATGTGGCTTTAGTAAATGTTTTATGGCATCGACATGGTGTGGAAGAAGCTACGTGGGAACCGGAAGAAACCATAAGAAGCCAATATCCGAACCTGTTTACTGGTAAGACTTTCGAGGACGAAAGTCCCTAAGGGGGGAGAAATGTAACATCCCGAAATAGGGCCTTGTCAGAATAGTGGTTTTGGGACTACAAATCCGACATAAAAACATTTATTTTATGATTATTATGATGTTTAGAATATGAGTATATGCATGTGTTAGAGTTTCATGAGGAAATTCTTTGAATAAGGTGTCCAATCGGAAAATAAGGACCAAATTGAATAAATTGCAAAACTTGGGTTCTAGAAGCAATTTGTATGAAATTACATTAGATTATAAATTAGAAGGTCTTGGGGAGCAATTTTCCCATATTTTAAGTTTTTGGACAAAAATGGGCTTGTATGGATGAAATCTAAAAGAAAGGGCCTAAGGGCATTTTGGTCATTTGACATTTTAATGAAATAAAATGAGAAAAATAAGCCAAAATCAGCTCATTTCCTTCTTGTTGCTGCCGAAATTCTAGGGTTTTCCATAGCTAGGGTTTCCAAGCTTTTCAAGCTCAATAGTAAGTGCTCCCAAGCCCCGTTTTTAATGCTCTTTGTATTTTTGAAATCCTAGTAGCTTACTCTCTCCATTTCTACCCATATTTCATGCAAGGGTTCATGTTTAAAAATTTACCCATGCACGAGTTACTTATATTTTGGTGATTTATGGAGGGATATGAAAGTTGGATGTGTGTTAAACATCTTTTCCAAGGTGATTTTCATGAAAAACCCTTATACGGACCTTTTTGAAAAAGTGTAAAATGTGTAGTAGAAATGAGAAATAATGGAAAAATGTGGGCTGCCATAAGAGGGAAAAACATTCGGGTAGGCTTGGGTAAGGTAGAAATTACATGTGTTTCATTATATGAGCCTAGGGACTAAATTGTAAATATCTGAAAGGTTAGGGGTAAAATGCTCATTTGGACCGGGGGTGAAATTTAGGCTCAAAAAGGTACAATGTGAGTTATTAATAATTTATTTTTATTGTTATAGGCCCCGAGGAACAAATTCCAGAGGTCGATCGAGGAAAACGAAAGCTTTCGGAATAACCGAAACATAATACAGATAACTTAAGTAAACTCCTAATATGCCTAAATGCATGATTCAAGAGTGTATGGTAGTTGAACTTAATGATCATGATTCAAGAGTGTATGGTAGTTGAACTTAATGATGGCATGAAAATACATGAAATGTATTCTTTAATAATGACTTGATTATAAAAGTCTCGGTTGAGGTCGAAAAGGAAGTTCGATGGACAAACCATGAATCATATGTGATTTGAGATCCTACATGTGCTGCAGAAAGGATTTAGCCTGGACGGGTAATCTGTTGATCTCAAAAATAGAAAGGATCTAGCCCGGACAGGTGTTCCTTGAATGATTTAGCCTCCCGAAGAATATATGTGCTTTAAGGATTTAGCCCGGACGGGTAATCCAATTAGGGTTTGAATTTAGCCTGGACTGGCAATTCAGATCCGAGCTCATTAAGGGTGTTTGTTGCTACAAGTGATTTAGCCTGGATTGGTAATCCCGACATGTGAGGCTCGCGGGGGTGCATACTTGAAAGGAATCATTCTCATGAATTGACGGAGAACGGATAATCCATCGGTATTTCCTAGAAACTCAATGGGATTAATACGATATATGTGAACGAAATGATGAAGGTGAGCTCATCTAAGATAAATTACATGGTACCTTATTGTTGTCACTAACTTGTTGATTGAGTGCATGTTATAGAAATACCATTATTATGCTTGTTGATTCTATTGCATATTATGACCTTATGCTAATTAACCGGTAAGTTTACTTTCCAGTTATTCGGGCTTACTAAGCATGTAAATGCTTACCCCTCTCTTTTCCCTATCTTACAGAGCTCGAGGACTCGTAACGATTGGAAGACGGTTGGAGAATCAACACTCTACCAACTAGCTCAGCTTTGGTATATAGATACTTATGTTTTGTTCAATGGCATGTATAGAACTTTTGAGTATTTGGTTATATGTGTCGTTTGATTTGACAAGATGAAGGCATGCAAAATTAGACATATCTTTTTGTATATGGCCATGGGAATTGGCTCATTTTAAAGTAGGCTATGACCTACAAATTTATACATGTTTATGTTCATATGCAATGGCTTGGTCTTTAATTGGCAATGAGTTATAAAAACGAGCAAATATTAAATATGTCCAGGAGACATGGAAATCCCTAAATGCAAGATGAGAATTAACTTAGCATGTATGAAACCAATGACATGAGGTTTATATGCAATGAGGTTAATCAAAGTTTTATATAAACATATAATTTGGCCTTAACATGCACTAAAGTAACCCATAAGTATGTTCGGTTGATAGAGAGTGATCAAAGGCTAGGAAAATAGCCTAATAAGGTCCACACAGGTAGGCACACAGGCGTGTGTCTATGCCGTGTGTGACACACGGCTTGCCCCCATGGGTGTGTGGCATGGCCGTGTGTCCTATGGACTTAAAATTTTAAGTCAGTATAGCACACGGGTTAGACACACGGGCGTGTGTCCTAGCCATGTGTCCCTAGATACATATTGATGTCATAAACAGAGAGCCACACGGGCTGAAGGCACGGACGTGTCCCAAGCCACACGGGCGTGTGTGACCACACGGCTCCACCCACACGAGCGTGTAACTCACCAAGGCAAGAAAATCATTAAGTTGCTCAGAATCGATCGAATGTTTTCAGTTTTGTCCCAAACTACTCCGATGTATGTTTCAGGCCTCGAGGGCCTGTATAAGGGACAATATCCATTTGTGTGTGTAAAGTTTTAAATTTTGGGCGATATTTGGTAAACCGGATTAGTATGTCGTGAAAGTTTAGACCCGGTAAAGCCTCGAGCCGTGTCCCAGTACCGGATATGGGTGAGGGGTTTTACAACTCTTATCGACCCATCAGAAGGTCTACAGTCGCCTCGAGCGACTCGTGTAACCTCAACGGTCCTAACAGCGTAAATGGGCCTAAGGCCCATTATGCAGCCCAAGTAGGCCCACACGCCCGTGTGGCCAATCGAGCCCAAAAATTGCCACGGCCATACGAATTACAAAGCCCAGTCCAGTAATTACCATATATTGCAAAATTTATCCATGTGGAGCCCACAAGCCCATTGGGCCCACACGACCCATTTCGGTCCATCGTGGCCTAGAACGACCCAAATCCATGAGAACGCTCATGACAGCCTCTACAGTCTAACACCTATGTTTCATAGGCTCGGTTCACCACGTGAGCGATCGTACACCCATGTGGCCTCAATCATCGTATTTTTTGGCTTTTCTGCTTTTGTCGATTTATAGTATAGGTGGTGAGATTACACACTTGGTATGGATTTGTACTTGGAACGCTTCCGAAACCAAACACCTATGAACACAAGAACCCCATAATTAGTTCATAGACATGGTTAATCCAGACCATAGCATTAGAGATACTGAACCCTATTCATCACTACCTACCAACCGCACAATCGCAGAACCTCCACTTGATCCCGAACCAACACAATCCCCTCAATGCTTAACCTTCACCCAAAATAGTTGTTCGATTCATAAGAATCTATAACCTATATGAACAAATTGATAACTTTAAGCACTTACCACGACTGAGAGGATTACTAGTCGAGAGAGAACAATCAGCCTAATCCCTAGGCTAAAGCGATCGAATCTCTTAGCAATATTTGGCAGAACCACAGTGTTAAATGGAAACCAAAGCTACGGTAGAAAAGGGAAGGAATGAACAAAACAAAATCAAATAAACAGTACTTACCACCAAGGTCGACAGATAAGAACAAGAGAAAGAATCGGTTCTCGGAGGGTCAATACAAAAACAATATTTGGCCAACAAAGGTTAAGTTGCACTCAAAAGAGGAAGGAAGAAGAAATGAGAAACTTGGTCACCCCAGGCTAAAACCGAAATGGTCAGAGAGGAAGGGAAGCAATAGATATTCGGCCAAAAAGGGAAGCCGTTTGAGAAAAGGTGTGAGGGAGAAGACAAACCGTGAACAAAAGATTAGATGAAAGCAGTAGAATCGTAGGCCACTAAGACCTAATAGGTACTTCCCAATAGCACGACACGGCTTTAGAAGCAAAAGAAAAGATCCCAAATTGCACAAACCTGAGAGAAAAAGAAAGAGAGAAAAGAACCCCAACAGTAATCAAAATCGAAAGTCACAGGGAGGAGTCACTCAGCCGAATGTCCCTATACACAACACCCCACATTCGGCACAACTCCACTAAATCTCAAACTCCCCTTTTTTCTCCCCTTATCCCTCTCTTAAAATCTCTCCACAATCCTCTCCTTGATTCTCTCCACATAACACACCCTGACCAAGTCAAATTTCACTCAGCAGAGTTTCAAACAGCATCTACTTCTTGCACGGCAAGAGTAGCAAAATAAATACTCTTTTACACTGCCATGACTTGAACCTCAGACCTCCAGCAACTACTACACGCCACTTACCACTGGACCACAAGCTCATTTGTGTCACATTTCAACTACTATTATTTATAAGGTCTACATGCCAATGTCTAGATTCATTCAAGGTAAAAACCAAAAATTTTGTAAAAGCCAAGACTTGAACCCAGGCTTCTCTAATACCCCCAAACATTCCCAAAACACTTTTAAACGTTAAAGCAAACATGCAACTTGTGTCATAACATGCGTAATTACAAACTTTACATTTTTGGGGCGTTACAGTTTGTGGGTGAAATGCAGCGCTAAAATGCAGCTATGTACCCAGTGCGTCTTGTAGTTTCTTCCAAAACTACAATGTGAACCTCGAATCTCGATCCAAAACTGTAATGCCCCTTACCCGAGACCATCACCGGAGTCGAGTATGAGACATTACTAAACTTATTTTAGCATTTAAACAAGTTTAAACAATTCTCATAGTAAACTATCCATCTACGTCACAGTCGCTAAAAAATTTATATCTCGAGTTACGAAACTCAAAATCCAATTCTGTAAATTTTCCCTAAAACTAGACTCATATATCTACTTACTAATTTCTTTTTAGAATTTTTGGTCAGGCTAATTAGTACAGTTTATTAGTTAAAGTCTTCCCTATTTTAGGGTTTGGCTACTCTGCCCCTGTGTATTACGAATCAGATATCTCCCTGTATAGAGTTTCAATGACTATACCGTTTTTTATCTTAAAACTAGACTCAATAAGGATTTCATACATGTAAGGTAAAACTCCTAACTATTTTTGTAAAATTTATGGTAAATTTTTAAAGTCAGAACAGGGGATTGAGAAATCGCTCTGACCCTGTTTCACCAAAACAAAAATATCTCATAAAATAAAAATCTTTTACTTATTTTGTTTCTTCCACATGAAAATAAATTAATTAAGATTCAATTCAATATTTTATTCATCATCTAATTCTATCTCTACTATTTTTAGTGATTTTTCAAACTCACGTCACTGCTGCTGACTGATTTTGTTTTGTGGCCAATTTTACCTTTCCAAGGATTTTCATGGTTTAGTTAAGACATAAAGCATACATGTTATCATATATAAACTTGATTAGCCATTCCAATAGCTAATCATTCTCAGACATTTCCATTCCATCCATGGGCCATATCGTAAGATTACACACACAAAATGATTGGAATGCTATACATGCCATATTTCCAAAAATTACAAGTCATTATACCGCAATTGTTCAGTGATAGTGTGAGCGTGCCTCCGACCATCCCGATCTCCAAATTGACTTGTCAAAACTACAAAGAATGAAAAGGAGGGAGTAAGCATAGATGCTTAGTAAGTCCATATGCAAATAACAAATAACTTAACAAAGCAACTATACCAACCAACATTAGCATAATATCACCAAAACATATATCACATTTCTATTCATCATTCATCATTTTACCATATTATTGTTGTCGTATCAAGTCTCAACTCGAGGGTTAAGTACATACCTATCCAAAGTTCCCATTCCACAGCACTTACCAATACGTCATTTGTATCTTTAGTATTCTTCCATATTACTAGAATTTTACCCATTGAACACATCGGAATATAATTCGGATACATGGAAAGTTTGCACATAAGTGCCACATATGTAGCCAAGCTACCATGTAACCCGCCCATAAGCGAACTCTGACTCAACTCAATAATCTTGGGCGTTCGCATTCATAAGTGAACTCGGACTCAACTCAACGAGCTTGGATGCCTAGTTACATCTCACGAACTCGGACTCAACTCAACAAGTTCAGACATTTGCATCCATAAGTGAAATCGGACTCAACTCAACGAGTTTGGATGCCCAAGTATCCTAATCTATTCCTAAGGTTCAATGGGATTTTCCTCGTTCGTACTCCTTTACCATTCTCCTTGGAATACCAATGACGATACTTCGGTAGTCTTTCACATTTTTCACATAATTCATAAAATTTTTGCATATTGTCCAACAATTACCACAAAGCATAGAATCGCATAATAACAATCATAATATCGTATAAATAGCATTAAATGATTTAAAATAACGATTATATTACAATATTTACATATGAACTCACCTCGGTACAATATGTTAGAAATCAAGCATATTCTTCGAAAACTTTATTTTTCCCTCGATCACGACTTGAATCTCGTTTCTCTTGATCTATAATAACAAATTTAGCTTATTTAATACTCACATTTATTAAAACAGTCCTTGACTAAAACTTTGGCAAAATTATATTTTTGCCCCTAAACTTTTGCATATTTACACTTTTGCCCCAAAGCTCGGAATTAAACTTCATCCTATTTTATTTTGTTTTATGACATGCTGATCATTTTTCCCTTCTATAGCAACATCAAATTCACACTCTATCATGTATTTATGAACATTAGGTATTTTTACCGATTATGTCATTTTACTCGTTTTTACGAAAAATCACTTAGCAAAAGTAGTTTAACACAATTTCAAGCTTCATATTCTACCATAAAACATCAAAATAAACACATTTCACCTATGGGTATTTTTTCAAATATAAACCCTAGGTTAAATTATTGCTAGAATAAGCTAAATCAAGTTACTAGGACTCCAAAAACGTAAAGAACATTAAAAACGGGGCTTGGAATCACTTACTATGGAGCTTGGAAGCTTGAAACAAACCCTAGCTATGGAGAACCCTTGAAATTTCATCCTAATGAAGAATATGGACATATTTTTCCATCTTTTTCCTTTTTTTTAATCTTTTAATTACCAAATGACTAAAATACCCTTCATTACTAAACTTTCAAAATTTCCATCCATGTCCAATTTTTGTCCAAAACTTAGAAATTGGTCAAATTTCTATTTAAGACCTCCTAATTAATATTCCAAAGAAATTTCATACTAAAAACTTGTAGAATACAAGTTTTGCAACTTATTCAATTTAGTCCCTAATTTCAAATTAATCACTTTATGCATAAAATTTCTTCACGAAATTTTCACACAATCATGCGATCATATCATAGACCTCAAAATTATCATAAAATAATTATTTCTCTCTCGGATTTTTGGTCCCAAAACCACTATTCCGATTAGGCCCTAATTCGGGATATCACAAAAACAATGGAAATAGGTACCCTGTGCAATCTCACAACCTAGGAGATATACAACTCAGCTAACTTTTCAAGTGAATAGTCCGTTTGTACTAGAATGAAATGAGATGATTTTGTTAATCTGTCAATTATAACCCAGATCGCATCTTTCTTCCTCGGAGATAGGAGCAATCCCGATAAAAAATTCATAATCACTCTATCCTAATTCCACTCGGGAATCATAATAGGCTGTAATAAACCCGAGGGTACTTGATGCTCAGTTTTGACTTGTTGACAAGTCAAACAGTTCAAAACAAATTCTGAAATATCACGTTTCATGCCGTGCCACCAATAAAGCTGTTTCAAATTATTGTACATTTTCGTGCTTCTCGGATGAACATATAAATGACTACTAAGTGCTTCATTCAAGATCATCTAAATCAACTCTGAATTTCTCAGAACACATATTCGGCCTCTAAATCTTAAACAATCATCAGAATCAACTTGAAACTCTGAATCAAGGTTAGAATCACAATGAGCTTGTTTTGCTAACATTTCATTATCAACTTTCTGAGCTTCGTAAATCTACTGTAAAAATAACAATCTCACTTTAAACTCAGCTACAACCGAGCCATCATCAAATAGAGCCAACTGAGTATTCATTGCACGAAGAGCAAACAAAGATTTTTGGCTTAATGCATCAACAACAACATTTGCTTTTCCCGGATGGTAGTCAATCACTAGCTTGTAAGCCGTCTCCGCTATCGCAAATTCAAATCTTTCTAAGTCATCAAATATTTCAAACTCTTGTGATCAGAATAAACATGGCATTTCTCACCAAACAGATAATGGTGCCAAATCTTCAACGCAAACACAATGGTTGCTAACTCTAAATCATGTGTCGGGTAATTCTTTTCATGCAGCTTCAACTGTCTCGAGGCATAAGCTATAACTTTGCCTTCCTGCATCAAAATGCAGTCCAAACCATTCAACGATGCATCACTATAGATCACAAATTCTTTACTCGATTATGGTTGTACTAACACTGGAGCTTCAATCAAAAGAGCTTTCAGCTGATCAAAACTTTTCTGACATTTCTCAGACCATTCAAACTTTACATCTTTCTGAAAAAATCTCGTCAATGGAGTTGCAATCATTGAAAAGCGTTTCACAAATCGTCTATAATATCCTGCTAGTCCTAAAAAATTACAGGCCTCAGAAACATTTCTTGGAGGCTTCCAATCTACAATTGCAGATATCTTGCTCGGATCAACTCGAATACCTGATGCTGACACAATATGACCCAGAAAACCAACCTCGTGCAACCAGAATTCACATTTTCTTAACTTTGCATATAACTGCTTATCACGGAGAGTCTGTAATACAATTCTCAAATGCTCAGCTTGCTCGGATTCATTTCACAAATATATCAATATGTTATCAATAAACACAACAACAAACCGATCTAGGTACGGTCTAAAAATCGGGTTCATTAAATCTATAAAGACAGTAGGTGCATTCGTTAGTCCGAAAGGCATAACTAAAAATCCATAATGACCATACCTCGTTTTAAAAGCTATCATTGGCACATCAGAGTCTTTAACTTGCAACTGGTAATAACCCAATCTCAAATCTATCTTTGAAAACACTGTAGCCCTTTTAATTGATCAAACAAATCATCTATTCTGGGTAAAGGATACTTATTCTTTACAGTCACTTTATTAAACTCTCTGCAGTCAATACACATTCTCATCGTGCCATCTTTTTTTTTCACAAACGACACGGGAGCACCCCAGGGCGAGAAACTAGGTCTTGCAAACCCTTTGTTGGTTAATTCTTGCAACTGAGCTTTTAATTCTTTTAACTCTGTTGGAGCCATTCTATACAGAGCTATCGATATCGGTGTTGTTCCTGGCACTAACTCAATACCAAATTCAACCTCTCGGATCGGTGGCAAACCCGGTAACTCTTCAGGAAACATATCCAAATATTCACACACAACTGGCGCTAATTCTATTTTCTTTTCAGACACTTTTGTATCAAGCACATAAGAAAAATAAGCTTCGCAACTCTTTCTCACATATTTTTGAGCTAACATTCATGAAATCACTGCTGGTAAACCGTTCAAATCATCTGACTCAATCCGGATAATCTCATTATTCTAACATCTCAGATCAATCATCTTTGGTTTACAATTCACAATAGCATCATGCAACGTTAGTCAATCCATACCCAAAATTATATCAAGTTCATCAAATGGTAACACCATCAGATCAGCCGAAAAATAGAAATCTCGAATCATCAATGGACAGTTCTTGCAAACTTTATCAACCAATACACACTTGCCTATGGGGTTCGATACTCTAATCACAAATTTAGTAGACTCTACAAACAACGTCTTACTTGATACTAAATTCACACATATATACGAATGAGTTGATCCTGGATCTATCAATGCAATAACATTAGTATCATAGAGAGTAAAAGTATCGGTAATAACATATAGAGATGACACTTCTTCACGAGCACGAATAGCATAGGCTCGTACAGGTGCTCTGGCTTCAGACCTCATAGCAGAGTCTTTGGTCTTTCTTTGACTACCAACCACATTAACAACATTTCTGGGTGGTCTACCTCTAGCTGCAATATTACTCAGCCTCATGTTTTGTACTGTATCTTGCTCAGCCAACTCAGGACAAGTACGAATGAAATGATCTAATGATTTAAAATAGGCTCGATCATTCAATCTAAAATCATCGATATGCCATTTTCCACAATGTTTACACTTGGGTCAGTTTTGTCTCACACTGCCAACACTGGCAATAGATGTAGCTTAAGTTTTAGAACTCACAGGTTGTTTTTCACGATCCCTAATTGAATGTCCCATAGATGCATTAGAATGATTAAACAAGTCTCTGAATTTCTTCGATGCAGACGGATAAGATTTACTAGTTGATCTCTTTCTCAAATCTCTTGCTTCAAAATCTCCTTTTCTCTTTTCTTTGTTAAGATCTTTAGCTTTACAGGCTCTTTCAACCAAAACGACAAATTTTTTCAATTCAAGAATCCCGAATAACAATTTTATATCCTCGTTCAGTCCATCAACGAACCTTTTACACATGATCTCCTCAGTAGAAACATATTCCTGGGCATACTTGCTTAAACGTACGAAATCTCTTTCGTACTCAATAACAATCATCCGGCCTTTGTTAATTTCTAGAAACTCTTTATGCTTCTGATCGAGGAATCATGACTTATATACTTTTTTCGAAACTCAGATTGGAAGAACTCCTAGGTAACCCGTTCTCTAAGAACCACGGATATCAATGTTTTCCACCAATGATACGCATTATATATAAGTAAAGATACCACACATTTGATACACTCATCAGAAGTATAAGACAATTCATCGAACACTCGGATCGTGTTCTCGAGCCAAAACTCAGCTCTCTCAGCATCATCATCAACGGTAGCCCGAAACTCTTCAGCCTCGTGTTTACGTAACTTATCCACTGGCAGCTTATTCAATCGCATCTGATCTATAGCTTTAGGAATTACAGGGGTTTGTTGAGGAATAGGTGGGGGTGTAGGTTGTTGAGCAGCCAGATTCGTTCGAACGAACTCCGTAAACCACTCACTCATCATCTGGAAGAAGGCTTACTTAGCCTCTACCCCTTGACTACTTGAAATCAGCATAGAATCAGCCGGCGCTACCCTTTGAGCGGGAGCGGGTGCATTACTTTCCACATCGTCAGCTAAAACTTGATCAGGATTCATTACTTTACGTAAAACACATTTTAACTGTCAGGAATCATCACACTATCGCAGTTTATATATATGGCATGTATAGCTAGACTCTTACCTGCTATGTTAGTCCTCGAATCGACTAAACTGTAGCTTTGATACCAATAAAATGTAACACCCTTAACCCGTATCCGTCGCCAGAACAGGGTTACGAGGCATTACAGATCAAAACACAACATATAATATACATTTCTCATACATGATTCAATTTCACAAAAAATATCAATCTAACATAATCATATTATCCCTTATAAGGTTCCACGAGACCTTAAAACATGCTTAAACGAGGTTCAGGACTAAACTGTTAACATTTGCAAAATTTGGGAAACTTATAAAATTTTCATGCATTCAAAGCTCACACGCCCGTGTGAACAGGCGTGTGCCTCACGCGACCACAAGACATGCCCATGTCACAGGTCGTGTGAAAACAGGGCATACATAATGACTTGCACCACACGGCCGAAGACACGCCCGTGTGCCATGGCCGTGGGAAATCTGAAGGGGTTACTGACTTGGGTCACACAGCTAGCCACATGCCCACGCACCACACACGACCAGTAGACACACTCGTGTGTTTAGACCGTGTCAAACCTGTAGAGTATACTGACCTAATATTGAAGGGCTACCCTAGGGGACACATGGCTGTGTATCGCACACAGCTGAGACACACGCTCGTGTCTCTGTCTATGTGGTCAAAAATAGGCTATTTGCAAAGCCCAATTTGCCACCCTTTCCTCATGCACACCTAGCAACCAAAATGGTACCATTTCAAGACATTAATAGGCAACTAAAACATGCTATTTCATACACCTTTCATTCCATTTATACATCATCCTTTTCACTACTCAATTCCACAACCAAAAACATGCCAAATCAATTTGATACTTTAACTAATACCCACATTTAGACATAACCCAAATCATCAAGCATTTACTAAACCAAAATGGCATCCAAACATCATCTTAAAATATACCAAAGCTTACCATTTCTCAAACCATAACACATCATTAACAATTTACTATATACTTATTTATCAACCCATCAAAATAACCATATCATGTCTACCAAAACATAAGGCATCATAATTACATCACATATCACATATTAACTCATAACATAAGTCAAATTCTACTTCATCAACAACACCATTTACAAGCTAGCTCACATGGCTAAATTCAAAGTTCAAAACATACCAAAATGACACTAGCCTATACATGCTATATACCATATATACAAAGCTTCAAAAGTACCAACAAGTTGATTGATAGTGTGATGATGTTCCTGATGATCCCTGAATCCGAGCTAGCTTCGATTACCTATAAAACAAGGAAAGAACACACAAAGTAAACTTTAAAAGCTTATACATATAAATTATCACATGAATCAATACCATTTCCATCAATAGGAAACTATGGGTAAACATTTATAAGATCACAAACCTTTCTCATTGTACACATATCCAATATCATAATTGAATTCATCAAATACTTCCCTTTCATTACTTATATGAATCTCGTACGTACTTAAGCCATTTAACTCATTCACATAATCTTTCTCGACTTGAATTTTCCCGTTGAACCATTCGAAATCGTTAAGGATACTCGAAAATCACATAAATCTCATACAATGGCCATATCATAGATATGGTTTTACATGTTATCATATATCGATCCCACTATCCCAGACAGGGTCTTACATGAAATCAAATAACGATGCCATTTTCCCAGACATGGTCTTACACGTAACCGAGTAACAATGTCAATGTCCTAAACATGGTCTTACACATAATCACAATACAATTCCAATGTCTCAGACAATCACATCTCGGTAACCTAATGTCATGACATTTGTATCCTATACTATTCCTAAGGTTCATACGGGACTTTCAGATGTCGTGACCCTGTCGATTCTTGCTCGTACTTGCTCGTTCAACATTCATAATAATTATTCAATTTAAAGATATTTATTTGAATATGAACTTACCTTGTAGTCGGAATAAAGGGACTGAATCAACTATTCGATAAGCTCCGATTTTTCCCGATCTAAATCTGATTTCTTTCTTTCTTGATCTATATACATTCAAAATTAACTCTTTTATTCATCAATTCATTCAATTTCATCCAAAACACACTATCTGGGGCATTTTACACATTAACCCCTATAATTTCACATTTTCATCTTTTCAGAATTTAATCCCTAATATGTATTTTTACTCAAAATCACTTTACAAAACATAGATATCCATCACTAGACTTTCATAATTTATCATCAAAACATAGATATCCATAACTAAGCTTTCACATAATTCATCATCAAACATTCAAAAACACATGAATTCATCAATTGTAACTTTCAAAACATTAAGAAATTTTGCAAATTAGTCCCTGGGCTAGCTAGTACTCAAAGCAGCGATCACAAAAACATAAAAATCATAAAAAACTGAGTCAAAACCATACCTTAATCAAGCTTAATAAGTGCCTAAACCTAAAACACCATCAATGTTTTTCTTTCCTCTTCATAATTGGCCAAGAAAGATGAAATGAAGCTTAATTTTTATTATGGTTTAATTTATGTTAAGTTATTTAACATTTTACAAAATTAACCTTAGTTAAAAACCATTAAAAAAACCATTTTATGCCCATTTATGTCAAATTCCACCATCAATGGTCTAATTACATCATAAGGACCTTTTATTTAATAAGCCATAGTAATTAGACACTCTTAACTTATAGCATGCTACTTTTGCATTTTACGCGATTTAGTTCTTTTATCAAATTGAGCTATTAAACGATAAAATTAGCTCACAAAATTTTCAAACATATATAATCACATGATTTAAACACCAAAAATAATATTAAAATAATTTTTATGACTTCAAATTTGTGGTTCTGAAACCACTGTTTTGATTTAGCTAAAACCGGGTTGTTATAGATTCATAATGTGCTCCATGTGTCATGTTGCGAAGATACCGTTCTGATCCCTCACATGTGATTTCTTTGACAGAGATTGTGATTCAACCTGATATGACTTATGGTGAGGAACCGTTCAAGATTTTAGCTCAAGAAGTTAAACAGTTGAGAAATAAAAGTATAGCCCTAGTGAAAGTTTTGTGGCAAAGACAAGGGGTCGAAGAAGCTACGTGGGAACCCGAGGAAGCTATGAGAAAACAGTACCCAAAACTATTTCTTGGTAAGATTTTTGGGGATGAAAATCCCTAAGGGGGGAGAGTTGTAACAGCTCATTTTAGGGTCAAAATAGAATAGTGGTTTTAAGACCACGAATCCAAAGTAGAAATATTTATTGTGATATTGTTTTAAAGTTTACAGTATGATTGAATAATTGCGTGAAAATTTCATTAGAAAATTTTATTGGTAAGGTGTCCAATTTGACTAATAGGACTAAATTGCAATAGGTGCAAAATATGTGTTCTAGAAGCTAGAAGTGTCTAATTGCTATGAAATTTTAAATTGGAGGTCCTTAAATAGTAATTAGACCATTTTACTTTAAGTTGGACAAAACTGGACATGGTAAGGTAGAATTGCAAAGTTTTAGGTGAAGGGAATTTTGGTTATTTAGTTAGTAAAGACAAAATAAAACACATAAAAGATGTCATCTTCTCAATTTCATCCTCCCATAGCCGAATTTGAAGAGTCTCCATAGCTAGGGTTTTGGCCAAATCTTCCAAGCTCAATTGTAAGTCCGTTCTAGCCCCGTTTTTAATGATTTTAATGTTTTTGAGATCCATGTAACCTAATCTAGCTATTTCAAGGACTAATTTGAAAGAAAGATAAAGTTTAAAATTTTACCCATGTTAGATATTTGTGTATTCTGAAGTCTAATGGTAGAAAATGCATGTTTATCTTAGATAAACAACTTTTGCTAACTGATTTTCGGTAAAAATGTCAAAAAGGACATATTTGTAAAAGTTATAAAATAAGTAGGAAAAGTGTGATTAAGTAGAAAATCTGGGCTGGTATGAGTATGAAAATGGTTCAGCTAGGCTTGGGTTTTGAAGAAATTGAATACATTTCATTTTACGAGCCTAGGGACTAAATTGTAAAAATGTGAAATATTAGGGGCAAAAATGTAATTTTTTCATAATATGATTTTTGGGCCAAATTTAATAATGTGAGTATTAAATGAGTTAAATTTTTTATTATAGATCAAGAAAAATGAGGTTTAGACCTAGATCGAGGGAAAAACAAAGTGTTTGACGATTAGGTCGAATTTTACTATTTTTGTACCGGGGTAAGTTCGTATGTAAATAATGCAATATTACATTTATGTTTTAAATGCTTTAATATTGTATGAATTGTGATTGAATCTTTGGATGTATTCGATAAAGTTTTGACAAGCTTGAAATCCTGGTTGAACCTTAGGAATAGAATAGGATACGAGTGACATGTCACTAAGAACCCATGTGTATATGCGATTATGTAATTCAAGTGTTGGTCTCGAACGTCCTACCAGTGGCTGGCTAGTCTGACATGTGTTGCAGATACCTGACAGCTTGTGTGAGCAGCACTGTGTAGCCACGTCCTGCATAACAGCTTGTGTGAGCATGCATGTGAATAGCTCGAAAATAAGCCCATATGTATTATGAGATATGAGGTAGCTTCGGGTACATATATGGCACTTGTGTCCAAGATTTTTGAGTATTCATTAATATTTTGAGTGTTCAACGGGAATATCAAAGTTGTGAAAAGATATGGTTATGTTGTGAGTTGGTACAGGTATGTATGTAAAACTCATAAGTAATGAGCTCGATATGTGATGAACTCTTGGTAGGATTATGATTGAGTAAGTTATGATTATGAGATTTTGATAATAGTCATGCTAATCTTCATCATGTTAATTGTATGTTAAATGTGTGGTTATGATGCTTATTATTTGCATAGGAACTTACTAAGCTATATAGCTTACTCCTCTTCCTTTCCCTTGTCTTATAGTGTCACCAAGCTAGCTCAGGATTTAGAGATCGTCGGAGATCCACTCACACTATCAACAATTATTTTGGTACCAATGAATTCAACATTTTGAGTTATGGCATGAATAGGGGACTTGGTCATTTTATTATGTGTCATATTGATTTGGCCAAATGTGTTGGCTTATATTGGTTAGAAGTTCATTTTGTATAAGGCCATTGGAAATGGGCTAATATTGGCTATAAGTATATTTATAAAATGATGCCTTTCATGAATGATGTATTGATGTCTTGGTTGTGGATGTTAGTTGTATGTATATGCTTCGATTGACACTTTGTTATGTTGTGTAGGTGTGTGCATTAAAAGGGTGGCAAAATGGCTTGGTAAATAGCCTTATTTTTGTCCACACGGGTAGACACACGGGCGTGTGTCTAGGCTGTGTGCGACACACAGCTTGCCCCACGGGCATGTGTTTAGATCGTGTGCCCCATGCAGCCTAATTTTTGGGAAATAGAATGCCCAATATTAAGTACACGAGCAGAGACACGACCGTGTGTCTCAGCCGTGTGAGGACCACGGCCTTGGACACAGGCGTGTGTCCTGGGCATGTGAAGTCTGCATATATCTAATAAAAAATCATAAATTTTAAATCGACCACACAGCCTAGCAGACGGGCATGTGACTTGGCCGTGTGTCTTCAATTTGTTATTGGGTGACAAACAGAGAGTTACATGGGGTCGGGACACGGGCATGTGAGACCCATGTTTAGTGAATAATTTTCTATGTTTTGCAAAATTTCCTAAAGATCTCGGTTTAGTCCCGAACCACTTCCAAATCATGTTTTGGGCCTTTTAGGCACGTATTAGGGACTTTATGATTAAATGCAAAAAGTTTTAATTTGGACACAAATGTATAACCCGAAATTGAATGTTTGTTCATGTGATAAGTCTGGTAATGCCTCATACCCTATTCTGGAATTGAATATGGGTAAAGGGTGTTACACTTAGGAATGACTCTTTATCGGTTAGTCTTTGGAAAGGCATGTCATTTGCCATTATAGTTGGAGAATAGAGCTCACTAGGCTTTGAAGAAGTTAAACTTTGATCTTAAGCAAGCCGGTGAGAGGAGGATGTTACAACTTGATGAGTTGGAAGAGCCGAGGTTGTTTCCCTATGAGAATGCTAAAATGTGTAAAGATAGATCAAAGAGATGGCATGATAGTCATATACAACCTCACAAGTTTAAAGAAGGTCAGAAGGTTTTGTTGTTTAATTCAAGGTTGAAGTTATTTCCTGGGAAGCTCAAATCCCGATGGAAAGGACCCTATACCATCTACCGAGTTTATCCTTATGGAGCTATTTAATTATACGACAATAACGGAGGTATGTTTAAAGTTAATGGTCAATGTCTCAAACATTACTGGGATGGTGAAGTTGAGCGTGTTGAATCCTTGTTCAAATTAAGAAACCCTTGATTTTTCATGCAATCGTTTTGTGAATAAATAAATAATTAGAACTTATTTTCTTAACTTATTACATTTAATTAATTTTGTCTAAGGAGATTGGAACTTAAGCGGGACCACTGTGACCCCTCCAACCTTTCTTGGGAATTAATTCACTATAATTTGTTAAGAAGATATTTTCTAATTAAGATTTAAAATTTTTAAGTTTCATTTGTTTTGTTTAAATTTTAAATTTTTATGTTAATAAAAGGGGTCAAATTTGGCCCAAGTACTAATAAGTTTTTCTTTTGAGTAAGTTTATAAATACAGTCTGAGTTTGAGGCCCAAGATAGCAAAAAGGAGGGAAAAATCCATACTTTGCTGCCACTCTCGTTACTTGCCGCCCAAGTAACCCTAATGTTGCTAAATTTTTCCTACATCTTGCCCTAATTCTTCCATATATAAACTTATCTTCATTCTACTATTTTTCATATCCTTCAAAGAAATTTGCTTAACCCTAAAAATCCCTAAATCTCCCTCTTGTACTGCTAGCCTCAAGTCCCGAAAGAAATCTTAGTCTCTTTTCCCTTTTTTGCCGAAGTCACCTATTGCCGTCGTAAGAAGATTGTCGAAGCACTAACGTTGCTACCACACATCACCGTTGCTCTTGCATGCTATTGTTGCCGTAGTAAGATTTTTGTCGTAGCAAGTCCTTACCCACCTTGCCGATTTCTCTTTTTCCCCTTGTGCAGAAACTTTGCCAAATTCTCAAGAAAAGATATCGTGTCTTGCAAAAGAATTAGACCTTCAAAGACTACTCATAAAATCCTGATTTTGATTAATGAAGAAGTGAAATAGAGATTTGATTCAATCTTCAAGCATCAACCTATGATGCCGGAAAAAGGTTTTAACTTGAAGAGTTATGATTTGATGGTTGTTCCTATACCGATTAGAAAGAAAATCAATGCTCTAAAGTGGGAACGATTTTGTGATGCTCGTTCACTTCGAAAGATGCTACTGAGGTCATCGTTCGAAATAAAAAGGTACCTCTTAGTTCTAAGTCCATCAATGATTTGTTTAACTTACTCGATGTTGAAGAAGACGAGTACTTCCCTATGATGAACAATATCAATTGGGATTTTCTTCAATAAGTGCTTGATGTTGTGAAAAATCCGGGATGCCAATGGATTATAAGAAAGTATGAGAGCCATTCTTTCCGAAGTGAATACCTAAAACCAATAGCAAAGATGCTATCTTTGAGACATGGATGGAAGATACTGACTATGCAAGCAGAGATAGAGCTAAAAAAGATAAGGGGAATGAGTCAAAAAAATAAAAGGGGGATTCTTGTCTTGATTTAATTAATTATTTTTAGGTCTTTATGAATTTATTTCTTTCATAATTAGGATTTAATTTCTACAAGAATAAAGCACAACAAGCATGAATAAGCTTAGCACTTCTTTAGAAATAGAAAGACTAAGTAACATGGTAATGGGAATGAACTTATCTAGGATTAGGTTATTAAGAAATACTTGGTATTTAAGCAGTCTTAATGACTAACCTCTCTTTCTTTTCAACCCTACCTGGTGTTTAGTTTTCATTCATTACTTTGTTCTTGCAATGAGAACATTGCTTCTTTTCAAAGGGGGATAAGGCAAATAAATTGCTCAAATTTTAAAAAATTTCAAGTATGTTTCAATCATTTCTTTCATAAGTATGTTTTAATAAATGAATGTTTAGAGACATTTTTTGTTAATTACATAGTTTGTATGCAAGTATGAATGATGATTTCATCTGAGTGCAAGTATGACATCATGAAGAATGGAATGCTTGTATGATCTTAGCCTTAGTAATGTTTGCCATGAAAACTTAGTTTCTCTTGAGATTAGACATGCATGAAGGTTTATATCTTCAGAATTGACTTAGCTACTTTCTTGAGGTGAAATCCTAGGGGATATAAAGATCTAAAATGATATAGGCACTATTTATTTGGATCGTTTGAGCCTTTACAAGCCAACCCTATGATATTAGACCCTTGAAACTGTAATTTTGAGATTAAAGGCCTATTTATTGCAATGAACCTACATTATAAGCCACATTACAATCTTTTTAAGTTATCCTAATTTTGTGCACCCCTCTTAACTAAATTTGTCTTGGTAATCAACATTTGAAAAAAATTTCAAAAAGATGTATGTGCTCATGCTTAAAAAAAAAGATAAAGGAAGAATGAAGAAAAGTTTGCTCAATCTCTAAAAAAAGGAAAAAAATATGAGCTTTAACTCAAAATAAGTTTGGGGGTGTTCCAAAGTTTCACTTAAAGAAAAATGCTATATTTTGATAAAACCAAGACAATTAAAGGTTAAAATTTTGAAACCAAAATGTCTCATCTCTTAAAATCCCTACCTTTAACCGAGCTCAATTACAACCTTATAAAAGACCTACTAATTTGATGATTATGTCACCTACATTAGTGGAGAGGAAGTACTAAGTTCAACATATAAAGATCATAAATAAGCCTTATGATTTTTTGCTTGATTGATAAGAAATTCTGTTGAATGAAGAATGTTATCTATGGCTATGACATACATACAAACTATGATTCATGTTGGCATATTTTGAAACTTAGTATAAAACTTTAAAAATATTTGTATATGAGTTACTTGTTAATAAAGAAGATCTATGAACATGAAGTTATTAATGCATGATTATGGGATAAAGATTGATGCTGCTTACACAGTTAGCAATTTTTCCTTAGCAAGATCTTTTGTTGTGCATAAACATTACTCGGGATGAGTAATAATTTAAGTTTGGGGGTGTGTAAATTGAAAAATATATAGGATTTTTCCTATATAATTTATCACCTTTTTGCTTAAATTTGTTGTTAAAACTAAGTAATTGTTTAATAATTTAATGAAATATGTGAAAATATGAAATTAGGACATAGAAATTATTAAAATGTGATTTTATGCTTTATTATATAGTTTTTATGCATAAAATGGCTTATTTTATATTTATTTGAACATATTATATTTTTAAGACATAAAATGGGCCATGCATGATTAAATTAAATAATAAAATATAAAATTATATTTAATAAATCATTTTAAAATATTTTATTAATAATTTGGGTTTGAATTAATTATTTCAATTGGATAAATTTTGTTCTTTGGTCCTTTAACTTACCTATTTATTTTGGACAAGTCTGATAGCTTTGCTGGATTACAAAAAAACCATCTAAATTGAAGACCAAGTCAACCCAAATTCGGCTACACATGACTGTCCACATATACCAATTTTTGGTTTAATTACACAAGGTCCTTGTAATGTCGAAGAAATTAAAGATTTGCCCAAAGATTTACATTTGACCAAGTCCCAGTCCAGAGTTGTTATGGCATTTAAAATGCTTAAAAATCAAGCAAAATTCAACTCAAAATCCACTAAGCATGGCTGGCCACTCATTGGAAAAGCTTGAAGAGACTAAACCTCTCTATTTTTAGCAAACTACCCTCCTCTCTTCACCTATAAATAAGACCTCATTTGATCCCTTAAAAATCATCCCTCATCCATCATCATTCTCTCTATTTTCCCAATCCTCTTTAGCATTTTCCATTTCCTACGCCTAGCATAACCTCGTCATAGAGATTTTAGCAATTAAGCCTCTTAAAGAGCCCTTGGTCGGCCACCTTGGAGAGCTATTAGCAAAGGATCAAAGCGAAGGAGCGAAGGAGCCTCGTCGGTCAAAGTCTTAGGTGACAGCCACTCTGATTTGAGTTTAATATTTCTATTCTTTAATTTAATCTAAAAATGCTTGCTATGAGTTCTTTGTTGTTGTTTACAACAATGTTAGCTTAATTTTATTTAAGCTAGGATGATTGCTTTGATTAAATAATATTTGTTTCATTCATGCTTATAATGTTTGTGCCTCAATCGATCATATTTTCAAGTAAAATCAAGTTTGTATTTCGTTCATACATGATTGAAATGCACCTGAATTAGCTGAGCGATCTTAACTAGACGGCGACTGGTGGACACATAATTGAAATGTGTATGCTCAATTTAGATTAGATCCTAACCTGATTAAACTGCAGGTTACATAAGAACTCTAACCAAGCTCTGTTATCTACATTTTTTTTAGATTTGTATGATTAAATTGTTTCAAACCTAACACGTCTCTGTTACCTCACATGAATGCTAAGAAACCCTTAGTAAATAAAGATCAATAACATGCGTATTTACTAAGTAAAGGATTCCGAAAGGACCGAATGTGGTTTCCAAACTCAAAAAAGATTGAGTTGCCATGGAATATTTTTCCGAATGTTATTAAGCATGTTGATAATAAATTGAGTTTAATTAAAGTAATTGACCTAGTTTATTTATGTTATAATTTTTGCAAATTGTGTTTAATTTTGTTAAAATCTATTCCATTCATATAGTTTGCATACCTAAGGTAATTTACATTAGGGATCATTGCATTTAGTTTAATAAATTTAATTTTAATCATCACTTCTTAACCATATTGTGTTTTTATTTACCAAGTTTTTAGTCTAATTTTACAATTAAGTGATTTAACACAAATACGATCCCTGTGGAGACGATAACTCGATACTTACTTATTACTTGCTAACGACTATGTACACTTGCAGAAACCTACACGTTACAGCCGCTAAGCAAGAAAACCGTTTAATGGTTAAACCAATGGCGTTCAAACCTTAAAAATCAAGAACCCAATATACAGAAACTCGATAAGAATCCTTACTCTCATTCTTCCTCCAATCTATGAGTAGATAGAGATAAAAAAGCTTACCGATTTCTCAAATTCTCTAGTTCCAGACCTTAAATATCACGACTATTACTCCATGCAGAGCTATCCTAAATTCTCCTCTTCTTTAGAACAACCAAAGAAGAAAATGCAAGTGAGAAGAATTATTTGTAGACAAAATTGAGAAGAGTTTATTTTGCAAGAATGTCCATTCTCACCTATATATATATAACTCCTATACACAGTCTTCTAATCTCTTTTAGCCAATCACCGATAATCATTATGTCTCCTACTATGGAACTAGCAGGTTTTATTCTGACCAAACCAGAGTTGAAACTTAATTATTTACTCGACAGTCACAAAATTTTTTGAAATTGTCAGTAGAATCCGCCAACTTGTTATTTTTCTCAATTAACTCCCAAAGCTCATTTAAACTTGATGCCCTTATGAAATTCGAGTGTGACAACTCCCCCACCCTTAAAGAAAATTTTATCCTCGAAATTCCCTCTCGTGCCTAAACTCAAAGGTAGTCTTTCAAATAATTTCTCTTTCCTTCGATAACTCTCTTCATAACATTGTGGTAGACACCTCTTTTTTTTCTTAATGCGTTAATGTTGACCTCTTATTTATAGATTCATTCTAAACTCATTTCACTCGACCGATGGGTCTATCTTTACTCCATATAAGATGGATAGTTGTAGAAGACAACCTTATAGCTATCCTGTCAGATTCCTTGGCTGACACTTTGAACCAGACACTCGTTCAACATGATCCTGGTGGGTGGTTCCTACATTAACATGTGCCACTTGGTGGGTACTTGATAAATGACCAACTCTGGAAAACATTCTCGCTTTTCTGGTTATCGAGGGGTTTAGGAGAAACCCTCTCCATCTTCAAAAGGATTCATATACGAATTTGAGGATTTGAACCATTTATTTCAAATTGAACCCAAGTTTCCCTTGGACACTTGGCTACATAAATCAATATGCAGGGAAAGGATGCATTTTTAGCTGAATTTTTTTTTCTAGTTTTCTTGTCAATTAATTTACCTTCTGGTCCCTTAAATTCTCTCTTTTTTCTTTCTTCGATTTACTTGTCTTAGTTTTACTTCCTTTCTTCCATTGACCAATTTTTTGCATTTTTTAGGTAATTCTTTGAGTCTTTTTTTTTATTTCTTTTTCCCCAAAAATGGTTAGGATTAAGCACAATAATCTTTAGGGTAGAAGCAATCATGGTAGTAGTAGGAGAGATCGTAGGGTTGGTGCAACGTGAGATGGGGCTGGGTCCAGTAACTGCGAAGTAAGCATCCCAATGGAGACCCTATTCTTTCAATATTCGATGACATGAGAGCAAATGGTTTGACATCTAGGTGTTAGAGAGGTGCAATTTTCTAGTTTTGCATATGAATTCAGCCTAGTTCACGGTGAGTGCCGCTGAGTGACAACTTCAATGGCATTATTCTTCGCCTCTACTTGTTCGAGATTGGGTTTCATCTCTCACTTCATCTTTTCTTCCGTATCGTCCCCAATGAGTATAGACTTATCTTGCTGGACTTTGCTTGCTTAATTTATCGACTGCAGCTTGAAAAACGAGCCATCCATCCTTGGCATTTTCCAACGGATCTACCAATTAAAGGTGACTACCTGAGGAACTAATGTTGGGATAGCTCATTTCAATAGTCATCAAGGATGAGAGCTCATAGTTAAGAATTAGGCCTCCAATCTTCACCTGAATGGAAATAAATACATTTGAGGGAGAAGCAAGTTGAGGGATGGGTTTGGGTTCCTAAAGCAGTGGTCCATTCCTCATGAGTCTATTTATACTCATAAGAAACCATTGGATAATGAGGCTGTGAAGGAGCAATTTGATCACCTAAAGGTAGGCCGCTCCTTTGTGTTGGAGAGTCCCATCACCATCAGAAACATCTTTCATTTATGTCTAGAGAATCAAAGCCTAAATGGCTATGAGCCTATAGATATTGTTGTTAGGGTTGATCCCTAGGTTGTACACTCCACCGAAAAGGCGTGGCTTTTCAATGCTATTGATGACTTGCTTGTTGTGTTATTTGGGAGGAAAGATGAACCTTCACACTTCTTCTACATAATATGTAGGTTGCGTGTGCACTGCTAGTCAACCTAATCAGTAGTGGTCATTGGTGAATTATTTAATAGTAATTTGATTTCTCGTATGGCTAACCCTAATTCTTTTGTTGCAAGTTCTACTCAATCTTTCACCCCGTCACAAACTCCAAGCAATATGGATGACAATGTTATAATGGAGAGGGCACAAGTGGCTATTACAGTGGTAGATGTAAGTGTGTAGCCATGTAGTAGCAGCCACAATAGGCCAAGGGAGGAAGAGGGCCTTTGAAGTATAGACAATAGCAGTGGTAGTAGGCTATTTCGCCATAGACGAGGAAAAAAACTAGTCAGTTTTGAAAGGAAGATTACTCTGTCTGTCCTCCCTTCTTATCTGAGGCACAAACGGAGTTCGCCACTCCAACGAATGTAACTTCCTTAGCTTAAAGGCCACCGAAAGAGCCAGCTCTCATCACTTCCCTTTTTGCACCGTTGTCCACACCTACTAGCACAAGGTAGAATCCATCTTTTTTTGGCGGAGCATCAAAATTATTACCATGGAAGAACCTAATCACTGTGGGTCAGCATCCTTTCTTCCCATTCGAAATTAGTGAGCAGTGGGAAAGTGGCCTGCCTCAAAAGTTGAAAGAGTGTATTTTCCCCTCCTCTTCAGAAGCTTGCCAACCATCACTTCCAGAGTTGATGGGCTCTTACCAAATAATGGTAAAGGAATACGATTTGCTTAACTAGGTCCTTTGCAAATGTTATGGTAGAAGTGAAGCTAAACGAGCCCAGTTAGAAATGGGCTTAGCTTTTGAGATCAAGAACTTGCCCAACTTCGACAAACACAAGGGGATTCAACTCACCAAATCTAGTTCACCAAGTCTGTTTCCAGCTGGGAGGCTAAGTACGACTCCTTGAAAATGGAATCTGAGGATAGGGTACACTAGTTGGAAGGCCAGATCAGGTCTCTGAAGGAACAACGCTTAGTGGACTTGGAAAGGGTGCAGAGGGAGAAATAGGAAGGCTTAGAATAGTACAAGGCAAATACCATGACGAGGATTGCAAATTATATCCCCAAATTAAGATCCCACCATATTCTATACACCTAAGTTGCCATGGGGCCTGTTGATGTGAGCCACGTGAACTTCGGTTGCCTGTGCCAGTTTACCAGCGTTGATCTGGGTTTTGATGTGATGAATTCCTTTAGGGATAAATGGTAAGTGTTCAATAAGAGGTAGAGGATATCTGACGACCTCTTCTTCTCTCCAGAACTTGAGCCAAACACTCTTGGCCCTATTGAGGAAGTAGTGATGAGGGGGAGGAAGACACAAAGGAGACAGGTAATCCATCAACTAGGGATGATGTTTGACTATCTTTGTACTCGTATTGGTTCCCATTTTAATGGGATCTTTATTTTCCTTGTCTTTTGTTTCCATTGCACTCACCTTTCTTATATTGTTCTGCAACACATTTATCACCAATCTTGCAATGATCCACCAACCTGCACTTATTCTCATCACATTTATTAACTTATAACAACTTAATGGACTAACCCATATCTAATGTAACACGTACATAGGGGTTATTCCATAAATTTCTATCTCCAGAGGATCGGTAAACTAAAACTCTAATACCACTAAATTAAAACACCCTAAACCCGACCTAATCGTCAAGTCTGGGTATCGGATGTTACCACAACTTGAATAACTTAACAACATTTTTATTTGATTTAATTACAAACTTAGACAACCTCAATTTCAAAAAATAATTACTATTAAAACTCATATTATACTAGTGATAAATTCTTACAACTTTGATTCTTTAAATAATTCAATAACTATTTACAAATTTTAATAAGACTCAAATACAAACATAATCAAGTTAAACCTTGAGGCATGGCCGCTAAGGAGGTCCCTCTATATACATGAAACAACTATCACGCCCGTCTCTTGACTTTGGCGGCTGTTTGCTTAGTCCCTCTACTCTATTCCCAAGTCTTCATCTACCCTGTAACCATGAAGAAAATTTTATAAGTTTAGAAGAACTTAGTGAGATCCATCAAACAATAATTTCATAAGGTTCTTGACCCCGTTTATCATTATTCTTGACTTTCCTTATATCCTTCATTGTATGTCTAACCTTTGATTACCCGTGTTTCCAATCACAGCTTTTTAACACCAATTGGTGCTTTAACCAAGACTTTTCCATAACTATGGATCCTTTTCGTGAAATCTTTGTTAACTATTATGATTTTTGAAGCTGCAATTTAACCTAGTATTTAGGCAAATAAAATAGTCAAAAAAATAGTTTTGATTATGATTCACTAACAGATTTTTCTACATTTTATATTCATAAACTTGTTGTATAAATAGATAGCTTGACAATTCAATAATATACGACAATTTCAACAAGTTCTTTAATACTTTCAATTCTAGTTTGCCTTCAAATTGGTATCAAGATCTATTTCTTAAAGGACCTATGAAACCAAAAAACAAAACTCATAAACACTCTTCATCCACCTGCATAAATACAAAACCATAGCATTAAAAACATGAATACAGAAGCTTCGTTAACTGCAATTGCTCCTCTGATTTTTTGCAACTCAAATTATCAAGGATGGACTTTTAGAATAGAAGCCTATCTTGAAGCTATTGATGTATGGGAAACTGTAGAACAGGAATATGAAATTCCTCCCTTAACAATCAATCCAACGGTGGCTCAAATGAGGAGTCATAAGGATCAAAAGCAACAAAGATCAAAAGCCAAAGCTAGTTTGTTTGTAGTAGTCTCAAGTTCTATATTTTATAGAATAATGACCTTGAAAACAACCAAAGAGATCTGGGATTTCTTAAAGCAAGGGTATGAAGAAGACGAAAGGGTCAGAGGTATGAAAGCTTTGAATGTTTGCAGAGAATTCGAGTTGGATAGGATGAAAGAAATAGAAACGATCAAGGAATACTTTGATAGACTTCTTGGTATTTTCAACAATGTAAGACTCCTTAGCACTAATTTATCTAATTCTAGAATTGTTCAAAAACTCCTCATCATAATTTTTGAAAGGTTTGAGACCATAATTTCATCTTTGGAAAACATGAAAGATCCATCAACTATCACCTTGGCAAAATTGTTGAATACTTTACAAGCATAGGAACAAATGAGACGCATGAGACAAAGAGGAATAGTAGAGGGTGCTCTTCAAGCTAAATGACAAAGTTACAATGGTGGAAAAAGTAAGAAAATTATGCAGAGTAAAAACAAACAGGCTAGAGGTTCCAAAGATGACAAAAAAGGCAACAACACTTAAGTTTTTCCTTGTTGTCCTTATTGTAAAAAGACCAATCACCCACAAGAAAGGTGTTGGTGGAAGCCGAATGTAAAATTCAGTAAGTATGGATAGTTGGGACATGTGGAGAAAATATGCAGGTCTCCACAACAACAAGGAGAAGCTAATGCTGCTTAAAATCCACAAGATGGTGAGCAAATGTTTGTGGCATCTTGCTTCACAACAAGTAACTCAACTGAGAGTGGGATTATAGATAGTGGTTGTACAAACCATATGTCTTATGATCGTGAACTCTTCAAAGAGCTTCATCAGACTGCTGTCTCTAGAGTCAAAATTGGAAATGGGGCATATATCACCGTGGAAGGTAAATAAACAATGGCAATTAATCAAAACCTTTTGAGTGTTGCTCAGCTATTGGTAAAAGGATACAATATGTTGTTTGAAAATAAAAATTGCATAATCAAATATCCAGAAAACATAGATGTGTTCAAAGTCCATATGAACAACAAAAGCTTTGCCTTAGATTTGATGCAAGAAGAGCAAGCTACTGTAGACACAAAAGATAGCAATACTTTGCTTGGCACAAAAGGTTAGGGCATTTTTACCATGCCATTATACTTTTTATGAAGAAAAACAATCTTGTAAAAGGCCTGCCTCATTTGGAGAAAGAGCTACCTGCATGGGAATTTGTCGATAGGGGAAACAAACAAGGCTCCTTTTTCCACAAAATAAAGCTTAGAGGGCTATTCAGAAATTACAATTAGTACACAATGACGTAGGAGCGTCCATCAAAACACTGTCATTGAATGGCAATAAGTACCACATTGCATTCATTCATGATCACAAAACATTTTGTTAGATTTATTTCTTAAAGTTGAAATTTGAAGTTACTGACAGCTTTTCAAAGTTTAAAGCTTTCGTGGAAACTTAAATTGGTTGCAAGATGTAGGTGATCAGATCTAATAATGGAGCTGAATATACCTCTAAAAAAAATTAATAATTTTTTTCAAGATGTAAGTATCGAGCATCAATTGACTGTACCTACACTCCACAATAAAATGGTGTACAATTATGGAGATGGCAAGGTGCTTTCTTCATGATAAAGAGTTGTCAAAGAAGTTTTGGGCTGAGGCAACAAACACAATAGTTTATTTCTTAATTGACTTCCAATTAAAGCTTTGTATAAAAGAACCCTATTTGAACCATAATATGGCTACAAACCTGAATTTGTTAACCTGAAAGCCTTTGGTTGCTTGTGTTTCTCTTACATTCATCAGGTTAAGAGTGACAAATTGGACAAGAAAGCATATGCTAGAATTTTTATAGCCTACAGCTCATCCTCAAAGGCCTATAGAACTTACTTGCCAGACGGCAACAAAGTGATAATCAATAGAGATGTCCAATTCCGTGATTCAGATAGCTGGAGTTGGGATACTAAAAAAAAAAGATTGAGTTTCATGAGGAAGATGACATAGATAATGAACCTGTTAGAGGAACTCGATCACTTTCTGACATCTACCAAAAGTGTAATGTTGTTGTGATGGAGCCTACAAGGTATGAAGAAGCTACAGATGATAAAAAATAGTTGGGTACAATGAAGAAAGAGCTTAGCATGATTGAAAAGAATTAAACATAGGAACTTGCGGATAGACCAAATAACAAGAATGCTATAGGAGTGAAATGGGTTTATAGAACCAAAATCAATCCTAATGGTTCTGTAAACAAGTATAAGTTGAGACTGATTGTCAAGGGGTATGCTCAAATGTTTGGGGTAGATTTTTCAGAAACTTTTGCTCTAGTTGCTAGGATGGATATTGTACAGATGATATTAGCCCTTGTTGCACAAAAGGTTTGGCTTGTACATCAAATGGATGTCAAATCAACTTAGAGGAAGAAATATTCATTGATCAACCGTCAGGCTTTACTGTTCAAGGAAAAGAAGAGAAGGTGTTTCGATTGAAAAAGGCACTGTATTGGCTTAAAAGGTATAGTAGAATTGATGCATATTTGTTTGACTTAGGTTTTGAAAAATTCCTAAGTGAATTTACTTTGTATATCAAGAAAAATGGTGATGAATTACTTGTGGTTTCTCCTTATGTTGATGACCTACTTGTATCAGGAAGTAGACTGGAGCTGATAGACAAGTTCAAAGAGGAGATGAAAGAGGTCTTTGAAATGAAAGATCTTGGAGAAATGAAATTTTTTTCTTAGTATGCAGGTACCAAAACAAAAGCAAAATGGATTTTTTTTTTGTGCCAGCAAAAATATGCAAAAGAAGTCCTCAACAAATTTAACATGGAATGTAACAACCTGATTTTAAGGCTAGTTAGAATAGTGGTTTTGGGACCACAGATTTGACATATAAAAATTTATTTTTATTATATTTTTATGGTCTACAGTTTCACGGAATGATTTCATGAAAATTTCGTTCGAAAATTTTTACGTTTGGGCACTCAATTTAGTTAAAAGGACTAAATCGTAAAAAGTGCAAAAGTTGAGTTCTACATGTTAAAGGTGTCCAATTGCTATGAGATTCTAAATTAGAGGTCTTTATATGATAATTATACCATTTTATATTTTTGTGGACAAAAATGGGCATGGATAGGTGAATTTTGAAAGAAAGGCATTAAGGCCATTTTGGTCATTTAGGAAATAAATGAATTAAAAGGGAAAATCAAGTCAAAATTTTTGTCCATCTTCTTCACCATAGCCGAATTTTACAAGCTCTCCATAGCTAGGGTTTTGGTCACTTTCAAGCTTGATTGTAAGTACATCTTAGCCAAGTTTTTAATTCCCTTTACGTTTTTGAAGTCGTATTCACCCGATCTTTCCATTTCTACCATTGTTTTTGTAATACCTCTTACCCGTATCTAACACCAGAACAGGGTTCAAAGTGTTATCGAACTTAAACATAAACATTCATATAAAACCGGGTCATAAAATTTCATCCCAATTTAAAACTTTTCAATCACATGCAAATTGTCCCTTATAAGGGTCTACAAGACCTGAAACATGCATCGGAAGTGGTTCGGGACTAAACCGAAAACTTTCAGAACCTTTTAAACACTTAGAAAATTTTCTTGTTTTGGAGAGTCACACGCCTGTGTGGGTAGGTCATGTGGTCATACACGATCGTGTGGCTCGAGACACGCTCGTGTCCTCAGCCCGTGTAACTCTTTGACTATGATGTCATCCACAAAATAAGGTCACACGCCCATGTACTTAGACCGTGTGGCGAATTAAATTCCAAAAGTTAACTGCAGACTTCACACGGCCTGTGCACACGCCGATGTCCTTCACACGGCTGAGGCACACGGTCGTGTCTCTGCCTGTGTGTTTACTACTAGGCATTCTATTTTGCATAATTAGGGTGTAGGGGACACACGGCTGGATCACACGCCCATGGGGCAGACCATGTGTCACACACGGCTAAGACACATGCCCGTGTGTCTAACCATGTGGACAATTTCTAGGCTATTTTCCAAGCCATTTGTCACCTTTAAACATTTACACATTTACACTCACTTCATGGCATGCAACATGAGACATTTGATTACTCAAACATTCACATTCATGATTAAACTATGACTTAGTAAAGTCAACATGTCACCCATTCAAATTATCATACATTCATATGGCATTCCACACCAACTTCATGTTTATTTATCATCTTTACCAATCTACCTTCAAGTTACACATTTTCACCACATTTATTGCATACTTATTAACCATATCTCATTCACCAAATTTATATGTCATCCATCGCACTCATCAACCACAATCAACCATAACCATATTAAAGCATCAACGCATTTGCATGCATGCATCGATAAATAGGGTTACAACCCAAAATAATCAATATGAGCCACCTCTCATGACCATATACAAAATATTCATGATACCATCATAAGCCAACACATTTGGCTAATCAATATAACACATAACAAAAAGACCAAGTCTTTATACATTCCATACTCAAAATGATAAGGCTAACTATACCCAAATGTTCGATTAATAGTGTGATCGAGTTTCTGACGTTCTCCGGTCCCTAAGTTAGCTTGGTGAAACTATAAGAAAGGAAAAGGAAAAGGGGTAAGAATAAAGTTTAGTAAGTTCACATGCAAATAAAATGCAACTTAAACAAACAATAAATCATGCATTTAACACAACGAACAAAACCTTGCATTTTATCAAATCTCGTGAACTTATTTCTCATATTTTTAAATATGTATACATGTTCTTACCACAAGCTCATCATATTTCATGTCATTCACATGAGTTCGATGTACATACTTGTGCCACTTGCACATAATAACTTACTTTCTTGTCTTGATGCAATCATTAAGATTGCTCATTGACCTTCTCTTGAACTACCCGTTGAACACTCGGAATACTATTGGACACATCGAAAACTTGCACCTAGGTCCCTCATATGTAATCAATGCTACTTCATATCTTAGACCACATGTTGCTTACTTATGAGCTACTCACGGGACTACTCATATAGACCGTCAGGTATTTGCAACACATGTCGGACTACCTCGCCATTAATAGCATATACGAGACTAGTACCCGAATGCCAAAACATGTGTCATTCATATTACGAACCCAGACCACAACTCAATGAATTCAGATTACATAATTCCTAGTGACATGTCACTTGTATCCTAAACTATTCCTAAGGTTCAACCGGATATTTCAATACCACATTTCTATTGAACTTGCTAGTAATGTCGATTTCAATGCTCATAGCACCAATCACATACTCATGGAATAATCAAGCATACTCATAATAATAAAGCATTAAAATTCACTTGATATCAAAGTAATAGAAATATGACATAACATCTCATATGAACTTACCATACATGCAATATTAAAGCATTTAAAGTATGATACATGTTGCATTATTTGCAAATGAACTTACCTCAGTACAAAAATGATAGTGTCGAAACCACTTTTTTGAAAAAACGGAGTCGACTTGATTTTGAAAATGAAAACGAAAAAATAGGGAGTCGCCGCCAATCCTTTTTTATGAGGTGTGATCAGGTCACCTCGTAAAAGTGGTTGTTTTTTAATAAACGATTTGATTTATTTAAACAACGATTTTGGTCTGCGAAATTTAGAAAGGCAGATTCGGGAGTCGGTTACGCACGAGGAAGGATTAGCACCCTCGTAACACCCAAAATTGGTACCTAGTTGATTAATTAGTGTCTTAGTGTCGAAAATTGAGAACTTTGAAGATTTTAAAAGTACGATCCTCTGTTAAAATATTATTCAATTAAAAATTTTGAGAAAAAATGGCTTATTTCACGTTAATTGAGAAAAGGATTATATCCCATAATTTAGGACACAATGTCTTAAATTTCCGATACGCGAATAAACGCCGAAAAATTTATTTATTTTGAAAGATATTTGATTTTCTCAGTTTTTAGAAAGAAATCATACTCCGTAAGTTAGAATACGATTTTTTCATAATACAAAAGTCATTTGAAAATTTTAAAACATTTGTAAGTTCGGATTTATCGAGAAAATCGAAATCCCATGAGTTAGGGAATGACTTTTCGAATCTCAAAATACGAAATATTACTTATTTGAAACAACATTTTAGTGTATCGAGTAAAAATATAACGCGATTTATAGTAAAATATAAAAGTAAATTATGGTGCGAATACGTGTAATAACATAATAATATGTGCGATAATACGAATAACAATGATATGAACAAATATACAAAAATGAAATAAAAACAAGGCTAATAGTTTAAAAATATAAATAAATAAACAAGTAAAAACAATCAAAAAGTTTAAACAAACAAATAAATAAATAAATGAAATAGGCAAATAAATAAGTAGATAAAAAATATAAAATATAAAAAAATAAAAATGACAATGATAATAATAATAATAATAATAATAATAATAATAATAATAATAATAATAATAATAATGATGATAGTAGTAGTAGTAAAAATAATAATAATGATGGTAATAATAATAGTAATAATAATATGCTAAATAATAGTACTAAAAAAATAGTAATTGTAATTACAAAAATGATAATAGTAATAAAAATAAAAAAATAATAGTAGAGTAATAGTAATAAAAATAAATATAATAGTAATAATAATGGTAATAATAATAAAAATAAAAATAATAGTAATAATGATGATAATAATAATGGTAATAAAACAAAGAAAAACAACATAATAATAATAGTAATAATAATAATAACAGTAATAATATAAAATTAATGATATAATAATCTAATAATAATAAGCAAATAAGTATAAAAAGAAAATATAATCATAATAATAATAGTTGTAGTAATAATAATAGTAAGAATAATAATGATAGTAAAATTAATTAATTTAATAATAATGTAGTTCAAATAACCAAAAAAGACTAAAATTGGACTTAAAACAAAATTTTGGGGTAAATCTAGAACAAAAATAAGGCGAAAGATCGAATTGAAACGCGCAAATAACAAGGAGGGTTCAAAAAGGCAATTTTCCCTTTCCCTCCAAAACGCAGCACTTCAAAGGGGACTAAAATGAAACCGAAATAAATTACAGGGTAAAATTAAAAATTAAAAAAAAACTTGATTGCAAAACCATGAAAAAGCGGAAGGGCCAAAAGCGCAAATAACCCTTCCACTCAAAAACACGTGGATCCTAGGCCGGACGGGTCGGGTTGGATCGGGTCAGGGTAAAACGACGTCGTTTTGGGCATTTGAGGCTAGTCCTAAAACCAAGTCATTTTGGGGGGCCTATATAAGTCAAAAAAATTAAAAAAAAAAACTCATTCTTCATTTGTTTTTTAAAAAAAAAACTTCAAAAGCTCTCTCTTCTCTCTCAAGTGTCTCTCCCCTCATGTAACATCTCGAAATAGGGCCTAAATGGAATAGTGGTTGTGAAACCACAAATCTAAGATAGAAAAGTTTATTTCGAGTAATTTTTATGATTTATCGAGTGATTAGATGCATGTGTTAGAGTATTGATAAGAAATTTTATAGATTGCATGTTTAATTTGCCTATTAGGGCTTATTTGCAGAAGTTGCTGTAACAGCCCAATTTAGGGCCTAAACGGAACGATGGTTTTAGAACCATAAAGTCGAAGTCAAAAAATTTATTCCGATTAAGTTTTAAGGTTTATTTATTGATTAAAATATTGTGTAAAAATATCGTTAAGTAATTTTACTGATAAAGTGCTTAATTGGACTTTTAGGACTAAATTGCAAAAGTTGCAAAATATGTGTTCTAATTCATAAGTGCTTGATTGAAATGGGGGTTTAAAGAGGAGGTCCTTAAATGGTAATTAGACCATTATATTTCGTGTGGACAAAAATGGGCATGAATAGGACACAATTTTAAAGAAAGTCCTTAAGGGCATTTTAGTCATTTGGTAATTAAACGAAATAAAAAGGGAAAATAAAGCCAAAATTGACTCATCTTTTTCATGGAGGCTGAAATTAGCATGGGGGAAGCCATGGCTAGGGTTTTCAAGCTTTCCAAGCTCAATAGTAAGCCCGTTCTAGCCCCGTTTTTAAAGTTCTTTACGTTTTTAGAATCCCGGTAACTTGATTAAGCTTATTCTAGCAATAATTTAAGCTAGGGTTCATATTTGGAAAAATACCCACAGGTGAAATCTGTTTATTTTTATGTTTTATGGTAGAATATGAAGGCTGAAATTATGTTAAACAACTTTTGCTAAGCGGTTTTAAGCAAAAAAGAGTAAAACAGCTTAATCGGTAAAAGTTGTTATTGTTCATAACTATGTGATAGAGTGAGAATTTGATATTGCCATAGAAGGAAAAAATGATCAGCATGTCACAATACATAAGAATAAGGGATGAAGTTTAATTCCCAAGCCTAGGGGCAAAAGTGTAAATATGCAAAAGTTTAGGGGCAACATAGTAATTTTTCCAAAGTTTGAGTTAAGGACTGTTTTGAATATTACATTAATTAAATAAGTAAAATATGATGTTTTAGATCTCGAAAAATGAGATTTGAACCTAGAATGGGAGAAAAATCGAAAATCGGGAAAGTTGGTAAAATGGCCGTTTTAGTATCGAGGTAAATTCATATGTATAATAAGCATTAATTTATGCATGTTTCAATGTAAAATTGATATATTTACTATGATTGCCGAGGTGTTGAAAGTAAGTATAATTATGATGATTTAAATGTTCAATATTAATTCGACATGGAAATGAGAAAGTATGTAAGTTTGTATGTAAATAATACATTATCTTTATTATGTTTTTATATTTCAGCATATTTTATGTATTGTAGCTGATTTTTGGATCATTATTGACTATTGGAAGTATGGAATCAAGTATTAGAAAGAGAGAGAAATCTCAGTTGAACCTTCGGAAAGATTGGATGATACAGATAGTATGTAGCTAGGTCACATGTATGGTGCTGAGTGCACATCATGTGTACAAGAGAGTTACGAGACATTATGATGTGGCTAGCTCGCATGGGTGATACTATGTGTACACCATGTAGACAAGAGAGCTACGAGATAAACTGGCTAGGTCACGTGTGTAGTACTAAGTGTAGGCTACTACGTGTACCGGATTGTTGGTCGCATGTGTAGTACTAAGTGCAGGCTACTATGTGTATCAGATAGCTTCAGCTATAAGTGTGGAAAAGGGGAAATATGTGTAAACAATGGTATATTTGTTATTTTTCCGTTGAGTTAAACGGGGAAAATCGATAAAGTGGTAATATGTGAAAGTTATTATAAGGTGGATATGTGTAAATTTATGTTTATGAAAAGTTAGGAGCTATGTGCTCGATAATTGAGTGAATTCTGGTATAACAAAAAGGACTAGGTGAAATTATGCAAGAATGAATGTTAAAAATAAAATAGTGTTGGACAGCAACAGTTACATGATTTTAAAAATTTACCAAAAATCGTGAAAGTTGAATAAAAATTCAAATGATATATGAACATAAAGCTTAATGAGTTTATTTTCATATAAAAGAATCAGGAGAAGCAAAAGAATTCTATATTGTGTGATATTTGAATTCTTGTGAAACAGGGTCTGAATGAATTTGAGATCCCTTGTTCTGACTTTAGAAATTCACCATAAATTTTACAAAAATTATTAAGAGTCATATCTTACATGCATGGATTCCTTATTGAGTATTTTTGTAAGGGAAACAAATGGCATGGTCGTTGGAATTCTGTACAGGAAGAAATTTGGTTCGTAGTGCACTGGGGTCAGAATAGTCATACCCTGAAATAGGGGGGACTTTAACTAATAAACTGTACTAATTTTCCCGACCAAAAATTATAGAAAAAAAATTAGTAAGTAGACATATGAATCTAGTTTCAAGAAAAATTAACGTTTTGTAATTTGGAGTTCTGTAGCTCCAGAAATAAATAATTTAGCTATCGGTACTCTTCTAGACAGCTTATTTTGAACCTGTTTATGATTGTAATAGTGAAAGTATGTGTGTGTTTGTGATGGTAATATTTCGGGAACATATTGTGACTTCATTTAAAGTATGATAATGTATTGTTTATTAATATTAACATACTTATGTACTAAGCTATAACGCTTACTCCCTTCCTTTCCTTTTTCCTATAGTGTCTCAGATGTTAGCTGGAGTTGGAGGTCGCCGGAGGTTAAATCACACTATCAAACTATTGATTGATATATAAAGGTTTTAAAGTATTTTTAAGTCTTTGGCATGTATGGAGACTCGTTTAATTGTTACTAAGTTGCTAGGAATTGGCCTAAAATACTGACCTATGTTATTTGAAGGTCTCTATTATATAAAGTCATTTAATGTAGATAATCTTGATTATGTTATTAATTAAATGATGCAATTTATGAATGTGCATGCTTGCCTATGTGTGTGGTTGAATTAAAGCATGATATGGGCCTTGTAAGCTCTTTTTAAAGGACAGCTTGAATGTGTTTGAAAAAGTTTTAAATTAGAGTGAAATTATGAATCGGTTTTTATACGATGATTAGTGATTAAGTCCGGTAATGCCTCGTACCCTGTTCTGGTGTCAAACACGGGTAAGGGGTGTTACACCTCAGGCCAAGCTCTGGCATCATCCGCCGCCATCCGCCGCCATATACAGTGGTCGAAAGATCGAAAACCCATTTTATTTGGGCGAAAAAAGGTGATGAGTTCTCTCTTTTTTATATTATTTTTAATATATGTGTATGTAAAAAAAAATATTCGAAAAAAATAAAAAAATAAAGAAAATAAAAACCTTAGCACTTTTTGTTCTAAACTTTTTTTCTTCTTCTTCGACTGCCTGTTAGATTTCTGATTTTGTATATTTGAATCTTTTTTTATGTTCAAAAATCTATTTTTTGTTATTACTAATCTTTCTAAAAAAACCCATTACATTCGATTTAATATGGCTTTTTATAGCCATATTTTCTTTACAACTTGCTCTTTAATTGATTGCTCTGTTCTTCTTACAGGTAAACGGGCAATGGATGTGACAAGGGCGGTGCTGCAGGCGGCGACTGGGCAGAAAACCCTAGGTGCGACGCCGAAATTAGGGAGGCTAGGGTTTTTTTTTTTGTTTTTTCTGATTGTTAGTTTCAGCTGGGGTTAGGTTTTAGTTTTTTGGCCATTGGTTTGGGCTAACTGGGCTAGTTTAGTAATTGGGTTGATTTGGTTTGGGTTTGTTTTGGGTTTTGTTTGTATATCATCCTGTCTCGGCGTAGCCGCTAACTCTTTCAGTGGAGAGTAGTTCTCGGAGAAGATGCGATACGAGACATTTTCCACTTTCCAAAAATGGCTGTGGAACCAAGCTAGTAAGAGTTGTGCGCATCCGATGAATCTCCCTTTGCCCGCTCTTCGACAAGCATTCAATGATTTGAAAGTTTCAACCAAAATCACGGGTATAGGTGTGACCCTTTTACTAAGCCTGTCAAATAGATCAGAAACTGCCTCGTCTATATGCCCCAAAGCCTTGGGGAAGATAACCAGTCCATAAATGCTCAAAGTGAAAACATCAACCCTCTTCTTCATATCAGGATGCGCTAGGATTAAATTCCTCAAATTCCTCCAAGGATTACACTTACAATCTCCTTTTTGTTTGATCCAGGCTGTAACCCACTATTCGCTCATTCTTGTGATGTTCATCAGCTTTTTTGAGAATGTTGGGATGTTGGCAGCTCTGGAATAAGCTTTGTCAACTTGAATCTTCGGGCAATGGAGTAGGGTCGTGTACTCTTCTACAGTAGGTACCAAATTAACTTTCCCAAAAGTGAAGCAACTATAAGCAGAGTTCCAATACTAGGTGAGGGCTCGAAATAGGTTTTCGTCTACCTTGATATCGAAAAGATAGGGTAAATCACCATAATGACAGTAGAATAGCTGTTTGATCTCGTCATTCTACTGACCGCAAATTTCTTTCATCTCTTGGAGATTATTTTGGGTTACACCGATCCGAGTGAAATCCCACAATTCTGACACATACCCCTCGGTAAGACTATCACCTTTCTCTTGCTGAGTTGTCTCGGCCCATATTCAGATACCTGCATTATCCTCTACTTTATCAAAAAACCCATTTTCCATGATAAATTATCTATTTAGCAACCGAATATGAATCAACACCTTTTTGTGATGAAAATGCCATGCAAATATAATCAAAGTAAAACAAAGCAAGTCAGTATTTCATATACAGTTTAAAGTAAGAAAGGAATAATAAATAAAGAACCTGCTCGGGTAATCACTAGGGTTTGGTGTGGCTCTACCTAAGGGGGGTTCCTACTTCTCACTATATGCAGTTTGGTTCTAAAGTAAAGTTACCTGAACCAGTAGATTCCTCGATCCTCACCCATTATAGCTCATATAGACTGAGTTCAGTTTAGGGGAATACATTTCCCTATGGCTGCACGGAGATGAAAACCCCACGAAGACATAGGTACGGATGTATCCCGAAAGTGATCCAGTATCCTACACGGAGGTGAAAACCTCATGAAGGAATAGTTTCTCACTCCCACTTAAAAGGGTAAGATCAATCGATCATGCAATGCAATATGCAAAAGGATACCAAAACTTAAATCAACACAGCAATTATAAGCCACAATGATGAAGATCGTAACAAAGATAGATGAAATGCAATGAAAGGATCGTACATTTAAACCAAGTTTTCAATTTTCAACAAAAAGACAAAAAGTAATCAACTCGTGGCTTGACTCTCTCTTTTTTTAAAGTCCCCAGAGGAGTCCCCAAGCTATCGAAACCATTTTTTTGAAAAAATGGAGTCGACTTAATTTTGAAAATGAAAACGAAAAAAGGGAGTTGCCACCAATCCTTTTTGATGAGGTGTGATCGGGTCACCTCGTAAAAGTGGTTGTTTTTTAATAAACGGTTTGACTTATTTAAACAATGATTTTGATCCATGAAATTCAGAAAGATAGGTTCGGGAGTCGGCTACGCATGAGGAAGGATTAGCACCCTCGTAACGTCCAAAATTGGTACCTAGTTGATTAATTAGTGTCTTAGTGTCAAAAATTGAGAACTTTAAAGATTTTAAAAGTACGATCCTTTGTTAAAATATTATTCAATTAAAAAATTTGAGAAAAAGGGCGTATTTCACGTTAATCGAGAAAAGGATTATATCCCGTAAGTTAGGACATAATGTCTTAAATTCCCAATTCGCGAATAAATGGCGAAAAAATTATTTATTTTGAATGATATTTGATTTTCTCAGTTTTTAGAAAGAAATCATACTCCGTAAGTTAGAATATGATTTTTTCTTAATACCGAAGTCATTTAAAAAATTTAAAACATTCGTATGTTCAGATTTATCGAGAAAATCAAAATCCCGTAAGTTAGGGAACGACTTTTCAAATATCGAAATATGAAATATTACTTATTTGAAACAAAATTTTAGTGTATCGAGTAAAATATAAAAGTAAATTATGGTGCTAATACCTGTAATAACATAATAATAGGTGCGATAATACGAACAACAATGATATGAACAAATATACAAAAATGAAATCAAAACAAGGCTAATAATATAAAAATATAAATAAATAAACAAGTAAAAACTATCAAAAAGTTTAAAAAAAATAAATAAATGAAAAAATGAAATAGGCAAATAAATAAGTAGATAAAAGATATAAAATATAACAAAATAAAAATGACAATAATGATGATGATGATGATGATGATGATGATGATGATAATGACGATAGTAGTAGTAGTAAAAAAAATTAATGATGGTAATAATAATAGTAATAATAATATGCTAAATAATAGTAGTAAAAAAATAATAGTAATAATAATTACAAAAATGATAATAGTAATAAAAAAAATAATAGTAGAGTAATAGTAATAAAAATAAAAATAAAAATAATAATAATGGTAATAATAAAAAAATAATAGTAATAATGGTGATAATAATAATAGTAATAAAACAAAGAAAAACAACATAATAATAATAGTAATAATATAAAATTAATGATATAATAATCTAATAATAAGCAAATAAGTATAAAAAGAAAATATAATCATAATAATAATAGTTGTAGTAATAATAATAGTAAGAACAATAATGATAGTAAAATTAATTAATTTAATAATAATGTAGCTAAAATAACGAAAATGGACTAAAATTGGACTTAAAATAGAATTTTGGGGTAAATCTGGAATAAAAATAAGGCGAAGGATCGAATTGAAACGCGCGAATAACAATGAAGGGTCAAAAGGGCATTTTTCCCTTCCCCTCCAAAACGAAGCACTTCAAGGGGGACTAAATTGAAACTGAAATAAATTACAAGGTAAAATTAAAAATTAAAAAAAACTTAATTGCAAAACCATGAAAAAGCGGAAGGGCCAAAAGCGCAAATAACCCTTCCGCTCAAAAACACGTGGATCTTAGGCCGGACGGGTCGGGTCGGATCGGGTCAGGGAAAAACGATGTCGTTTTGGGCATTTGAGGCTAGTCCCAAAACGACGTCGTTTTGTGCATTTGAGGTTAGTCCCAAAACGACGTCGTTTTGGGGGGCCTATATAAGTCAAAATTAAAAAAAAAAACTCATTCTACATTTGTTTTTTTTTTAAAAAAAAAACTTCAAAAGCTCTTTCTTCTCTCTCAAGTGTCTCTCCCTTCAGGCCAAGCTCCGACACCGTCCACCGCCGTCCACCGCCATTCGCCGCCATCAGCGCCTCCGTATACGGCGGTCAAAAGATTGAAAACCCCTTTTTTATATTATTTTTAATATATGTGTATGTAAAAAAAAATAGATTCGAAAAAAATAAAAAAATAAAGAAAATAGAAACCTTAGCACGTTTTGTTCTGAACTTTTTTTCTTCTTCTTTGACTACCTGTTAGATTTCTGATTTTGTATATTTGAATCTTTTTTATGTTCAAAAATCTATTGTTTGTTATTGCTAATCTCTCTAAAAAAAATCCCATTACATTTGGTTTAATATGGCTTTTTATAGCCATATTTTCTTTACAACTTGCTCTTTAATTGATTGCTCTGTTCTTCTTGCAGGTAAACGGGTGGTGGATGTGACAAGGAAGGTGCTGCAGGCGGTGGCTGGTCAGAAGACCCTATGTGCATCGCCGAATTTGGGGAGGCTAGGGTTTTCTTTTTCTTTTTTTTTTCCTAATTGTCAGTTTGGGCTAGGGTTAGGTTTTAGTTTTTGGGCCATTGGTTTGGGCTAACCGGGCTAGTTTAGTATTTGGGTTGATTTGGTTTGGGTTTGTTTTGGGTTTGGTTTGTACCCGGGCCAAAATTGGGCCTCACAGATAGAAACAAGCCTAATCCTCGTAAACTTTGTTCTTGCTCCTATCAAGACCCGAATCACGTTTTTCTTGATCTATAATGCCAAATTTAACTTTCTCAATACACACATTACTCATATCGAATCATAACATATACTTTGGTAAAATTACCTTTTTACCCCAACTTTTCACTCATTTACACTTTAGTCCCTAGGCTCGTAAAATGAAATGCATGCAATTTCTTGGTTATCCAAGCCTAGCTGATTCATATTCTATCTCATATCAGACCATATTCTTCTTTATTTTTGTAACACCCTGAATTTGGGCCTAGAAGGAATGGGCCTTGAATGTGGGAACGCATAAAAGTTTAAGTGTGCGAGAAATATCACAAATTATGTATAGCTTTAGTGGCTAAGTATTTGGGCATATCTGGGAGTGCTTGAGAAGCCTGGGTTCAAGTCTGGGTGTATGCAAAACTTTAATTTTTGGGCTCTCAAGTGAACCTGGATGTTAGCTTATAGGACTTATAATAATTAGTGTTTGTTTTATGACACAAAGAGAGAAGGGATCTAGTGGCAAAGGTAGCGCTACATGTGTGGCAAAGAGTCTGAGGTTCGAGGCATGGCGTGCGCAATTGTATGTTTATTTTGCTGCTTGAGCTGGGGAGGTGTTGGAACTGGACTGGAACTCTGTGGTTGAATTGGTCATGAGAATTTGAATTGAATTTGAATGGGGAGTTGGAGTAAATCAAGGAGAAAATTCGGTGGAGGGATTGGTGGTGATTTTGAAGGATTTTGAAATGGGAGAAGTTGGAGCCGATTGGGGGAGTTTGTTTAGGCAAATTCGGCTAAGGGTCCATTACAGTGCATTTTTCGGCAATTTAGGGGTGTTGGGTACAGAATTAGTATAGGTCATTAAGTAGTTTTCCATTTTGTTTCGGTAGCATTTCTTTTGGACTTTTGTCATTCTTGTTATTGTGTGTTTTGCGTTTTGATCATTCGGGTCTTTCTCCTTCTCTGGTTAGTAGTCTTCAAATTTCCATTGGTCACTTTGCCGAAACCCAAGTCATAAGGTGCCGATTTCCTTTACTCATTGTTCTCAATATTGCTTCTCTCGTTACTTTGTTCTTGCCTAGCTAAATTGTCTTTCTTTTTGTGTATTTCTTCTTCTTTTTCTTCCTTTACCTAAATCAATTTCTTTATTCTCTTCTCCCTATTTCCTATTCTTCTTAATGTGAGCCGAATTCAACCTCTCTTTCTCGGCCTTCATTCTTTTTTTTCCTTTTCTATCGATCAAACGTTTCAACCTACAAGCGTTCTGACGAATTAGTAAGTATACCGTTTAGCGACCTGTCAACTTTGCTTCTAATATTATCTTTTTTAAACCGAATACCCTTTCTTCTAACTCTCTGTGATTGCCGAATGGTGACCCTCCTTCTTCCATGATGTATATTCGTGGATTCCAGGTATTACTAATGAGTGAAGGGCACAGAACATTCTCGAAGCATCGGAACCCGATCTTCCAATATTGGGTTAAGGTAGTTTCGATACCTTGTTGGTTTGGGTATAAGCGATTACTCTTAGTTCTTTAAGTATTATCTTTATGGGTTTTAGGCTATTTCTTAACGGGTTCTATCTATTAATCTCTTATGCGTGCAGTTAAGTGTCAGGGCACGTGTGATCGGCTTTAACCAATCTAGGTGTAGTTAGCCATACTTTTTTCGGTCAAGGCTTTAGGTGTGAGCAGTTCTCTCGATTTCACGAAGAGGTGTGTAATCGTATGCCTTATTTTGATAATCGGCTGAAAAGCCAAAGATGTGTGTGTTGTTTACTCTGCTATGACTATAGATCAATAGAATACCGAAAAGCTAGAAATATGGCGTATGATGCCACACGAGCGTCCAATCGTGCGTGTGGTGAATCGAGCTCATAGTATGTGGGCGTACGACGAGGAAGGCCACCATGAGAGAAAATTCGTGGGCTTAGGCCGTAGTGGCCCACTTGGGCCATGAAATGGGCCAAATAGGCCCAATAGGCCCGTGTGCCCGCTTGTGTCAAATCAGCTGCTAGGTGGAATATGGTTGGGGCTGTCATGTCGCATACATGGCATAGGCTATTCTGGTCCACGTTGGGCCGGACTGGGCCATGTGGGCCCACACGGATAAAATGTATGTTATGTGGTAAGTTTTGGACTAGGCTATGTCGTTCGTACAGTCGTGAATAGTTCTAGGTTAAATGGGCCATACGGGCCCAATGGGCCCATGGGCCCGTTTGGGTAAATTTCGCTGTTAAGCGGGAAGTAGATAGACTTGCCATGTCACGCACATGATTTAGGTTGTTTTGGGCCTCAATGGGCCTCAATAGGCCATGTGTGTAACATCTCGAAATAGGGTCTAAATGGAATAGTGGTTGCGAAACCACAAATCTGAGATAGAAAAGTTTATTTCGATTAATTTTTATGATTTACCGAGTGATTAGATGCATGTATTAGAGTATTGATAAGAAATTTTATAGATTGCATGTTTAATTTGCCTATTAGGGCTTATTTGCAGAAGTTGCTGTAATAGCCCGATTTAGGGCCTAAACGGAACGATGGTTTTAGAACCACAAATTTGAAGTCAAAAAATTTATTCTGATTAAGTTTTAAGGTTTATTTATTGATTAAAATATTTTGTAAAAATATCGTTAATTAATTTTACTGATAAAGTGCTTAATTGGACTTTTAGGACTAAATTCCAAAAGTTGCAAAATATGTGTTCTAATTCATAAGTACTTGATTGAAATGGGGGTTTAAAGAGGAGGTCCTTAAATGGTAATTATACCATTATATTTTATTTGGACAAAAATGGGCATGAATAGGACAAAATTTTAAAGAAAGGCCTTAAGGGCATTTTAGTCATTTGGTAATTAAAAGAAATAAAAAGGGAAAATAAAGCCAAAATTGACTCATCTTTTTCATGGAGGCCGAAATTAGCATGGGGGAAGCCATGACTAGGGTTTTCAAGCTTTCCAAGCTCAATAGTAAGTCCGTTCTAGCCCCGTTTTTCAAGTTCTTTACGTTTTTAGAATCCCGGTAACTTGATTAAGCTTATTCTAGCAATAATTTAAGCTAGGGTTCATATTTGAAAAAATACCCATAGGTGAGATGTGTTTATTTTGGTGTTTTTTGGTAGAATATGAAGGCTGAAATTATGTTAAACAACTTTTGCTAAGCGGTTTTAAGCAAAAATAAGTAAAATGGCTTAATCGGTAAAAGTTGTTATTGTTCATAACTATGTGTTAGAGTGAGAATTTGATGTTGCCATAGAAGGAAAAAAATGATTATCATATCATAAAACATAAGAATAATGGATGAAGTTTAATTCCCGAGCCTAGGGGCAAAAGTGTAAATATGCAAAAATTTAGGGGCAAAATTATAATTTTACCAAAGTTTGAGTTAAGGACTGTTTTGAATAGGACATTAATTAAGTAAGTAAAATATGATGTTTTAGATCCCGAAAAATGAGATTTGAACCTAGAATGGGAGAAAAATTGAAAATCGGGAAAGTTGGTAAAATGGCCGTTTTAGTATCGAGGTAAGTTCATATGTATAATAAGCATTAATTTATGCATGTTTCAATGTAAAATTGATATATTTACTATGATTGCCGAGGTGCTGAAAGTAAGTATAATTATGATGATTTAAATGTTCAATATTAATTCGACATGGAAATGAGAAAGTATGTAAGTTTGTATGTAAATAATACATTATCTTTATTATGTTTTTTATATTTCAGCATATTTTATGTATTGTAGCTGATTTTTGAATCATAATTGACTATTGGAAGTATGGAATCAAGTATTAGAAAGAGAGAGAAATCCCGGTTGAACCTTCGGAAAGATTGGATGATACAAATGGTATGTAGCTAGGTCACATGTATGGTGCTGAGTGCACATCATTTGTACAAGAGAGTTACGAGACATTATGATGTAGCTAGGTCGCATGGGTGATACTATGTGTACACCATGTAGACAAGAGAGCTACGGGATATATGTAGCTAGGTCGCATGCATGGTTCCAAGTGAAGGACACCATGTAGACAAGAGAGCTACGGGATATATGTAGCTAGGTCGCATGCGTGGTTCCAGGTGAAGGACACCATGTAGACAAGAGAGCTACAGGATATATGTAGCTAGGTCGCATACGTGGTTCTAGGTGAAGGACACCATGTAGACAAGAGAGCTACGAGATAAACTGGTTCGGTCACATGGGTGGTACTAAGTGTTCACCATGTGTACAAGAGAGCCAAAATTATGTGTACAATCGAGCTAGGTCACATGAGTGGTGCTAAGTGAAGACCACTATGTGTACAAGAGAGCTTCGATTTTAAAGGTGGGCTGTGTGCGATACCATCGCGTATCTGTTATTATTCTGAAGCGTTCAACTGGGAAATTGATTAAATGAAATTGTGTATGGCTTTGTGATGATAAGTGTAAGTATATACGTGTGTAACTTATGAGCAATATGCTCGATATGTGATTGGAAATTGGAAAGATTGTTATGGGTAAATGATGAATACAATTGAAGTGTGAAAGATCAAAATTGACAATAAAACTGTTATAGATAGTTGCAGTGATGTGAATCTAAAAATTTACCAAAAATAGTAGAAATTGAATCAGAGACTAAATGAGATATCAAATTAAAGCTTAATGAGTCTATTTTCATATAACAGAAATAAAGCAAGCAACAGAATTCTATATTATGATATATTTAAGTCTTTGAGAGACTGGTTCAGAATGACTACGTGATCCCATGTTCTGACGTGGAAAAAATCATTAAAAATTGTACAAAAATAATTAGGGAATATAATTTATATGTTTGAAATACTAATGAGTATAATTTCAAATGAAATAAACGAAAACATTCTTTGAATTCAGTACGAGGAGAAAATTGATTCGTAGTGAAGAGTGGTCAGAACAGTTGAGTAGTGACATAGGGGTAACTTCAATGAATAAACTGTACTAATTGACTAGACCAAAGATTCAGAAAATTTTATGGTAAGAATATACATGAATCTAGTTTCATGAAAAATTAACGGTTTGTAATTTGGAGTTCTGTAGCTCTAGAAATAAATAATTTAGCTGCTGGTACTCTGCTAGACAGCTTATTTTGAACCTATTTATGATTGTAATAGTGAAAGTATGTGTGTGTTTGTGATGGTAATATTCCGGGAACTTATTGTGACTTCATTTAAAGTATGATAATGTATTGTTTATTAATATTTACATACTTACTTACTAAGCTATAATGCTTACTCCCTTCCTTTCCTTTTTCCTATAGTGTCTCAAATGTTAGCTCGAGTTGGAGGTCGCCGGAGGTTAAATCACACTATCAAACTATTGATCGATATATAAAGGTTTTAAAGTATTTTTAAGTCTTTGGCATGTATGGAGACTTGTTTAATTGTTACTAAGTTGTTAGGAATTGGCCTAAAATACTGACCTTTGTTATTTGAAGGTCTCTATTGTATAAAGTCATTTAATGTAGATAGTCTTGATTATGTTATTAATTAAATGATGCAATTTATGAATGTGCATGCTTGCCTATGTGTGTGGTTGAATTAAAGCATGATATGGGCCTTGTAAGCTCTTTTTAAGGGACAGCTTGAATGTGTTTGAAAAAGTTTTAAATTAGAGTGAAATTATGAATCGGTTTTTATACGATGAGTAGTGATTAAGTCCGGTAATGCCTCGTACCCTGTTTTGACGTCGAACACGGGTAAGGGGTGTTACAATGTGGGCCCAATGGGCTCGTGGGCCCACACAGATAAAATTTGCAGTAAGTGACTATTAATGAACCGGGCTATGGTATACACATAGCCATATCTAAATTTAGGCTAAATGGGCTACATGAGCATGTGGGCCCACTTGGGCCGAGTAATGGGCCTTAGGCCCACTTGCACCGTTATGTCTGTTTAGGTTACTTAGGTCGCTTGAGGCGACAATAGACCCTCGGTTGGGTCGTTAATACCCTCGATTTGTAAATTTGTCAAAATACCTCTGTAGGGTAGGATTACCGAAATACCCCTGTAGGGTAGGATTATCGAAATACCCTTGTAGGGTAAAATGACCATTTTGCCCTAAAGAGTAAAATGACTATTTTGCCCTTATAGGTAAATGACTAACTCGGGCTATGACTGATTTGACTGTGAATGTATGACTGCATTTTAATTGACTTGACTGTGGTTTTATGACTAATATGCTTTTAATATATGCTTAACTGACTGTTACTGAGTATGGCCATTCTGCATACATGTGTGATGATTGAGCATGACATACACGACATATTGCATGGGGTTGGGACATTGATATGGAGAAAGTTCTATTCTGATAGGGTCACACGGGTCGCACGAGACGATTGTTGACCCAGTATTGATCTGTTAAGGTTGCACGGGTCGCACAAGACGACTGTAGACCGACAGACGGCTTAAAGCCGCATAATCTGATTATGGCTCTGTGCCAACCTAAAAATGGCTCTGTGCCATCTTGACTATGGCTTTGTGCCAAACGTATTTACCCATGGCTATGTGCCTAACATACTTATTGATGATTCTGTGTCGATCATATTTACCCAAGGCTATGTACCGATTATATTACCGTCCCTGATGGTTATGTGCCAAACATAATATAGTTACCGATGGCTTTGTGCCAATTATAATACCGCTACTGAAGGCTTAGAGCTACATATATACTAGTAGCTTTACTGTGATTTTGGTTAGTGCCGCAACCGGTGCTAACATTGGTGTGCTGGCTGTGTGGGTCGATTTTATCCCTACGTAAGTGTAGGGCTGGTATGAGTGGTGTGTTGGCTGGATCGGGGTGGGATGCATCCTCATACTGTTGCATATCTATTTATGAGGTCTGTCACTGTATTGGGTTAGGCCCACTTGTTCTGTTATTGGTTTAGGCTAGGCCCAATTGATTCTGTTATGGGTTGTGACCCAAATGATATTGTAGTGGGCCTCGACCCACGTATGCTCTGAGCTAGACTGTACTATTACTGTTAAAAGGGCTTTGGCCCAGATTGTTTCGGTTTCTGTTTCTGTATACTAACTGCTACTCTAGTAAGGGGATTACACACTGAGTTTTCATAAACTCACCCCATTTATTAATTGTGCAGGTAATCCCCAACATTAGGAGGATCGGTGCTGCGAGGGACTCGAAGATGGCCACACGACTTCCTTTGGCCTTTATTTATGTTTTAGATTCTGTTTTGGGTTTTCAACTTTTGTAATAACGCCTCTTAAAGTTTTTGGATTTTAACTTTGGGTTTTATGTACTTCGATTTATAACTATTTTTAAACAACACCATGTTTCCGCAACATTCTCAGAATGGTTTCACAACTTAGTTTTTAACATCACGTTTTCATAAATCAGTTACTTTTAAAATTAGCTTCTACAACTTAAAAGAAATTTTGGGAATAGAATTAATAACTTTTCAATGTACCACTTCATAAAATAAACTAACGTAAATGGGATTTTACTCAAGTTTTCAAATAAGAAGGGTTTTCAATGAAAACATGGTTTTCGAAAAACACTTCAATGTGACACGCCAAATTCGGGCCTAACTTCTAGGCTGGGTTTGGGGTGTTACAATTTCACATTTCTACTACTCATTTTTACACTTTTTACAAACAAGTCCTTTTTAGGTGTTTTCACTAAAAATAACTTAGTAAAAGATGTTTATCACACATCAAACATTCATATTCCACCATTAAACATCAAAATACAACCATGTTACACATGGGTCAAATTTCATGCATGAACCTTAGCTCAAAATAATGGTAGAAATGGATAGATCACGCTTTAAGGACTTTAAAAATGCAAAACATCAAAAACAAGGTTTAGGGAGCACTTACAATCAAGCTTGAAAAGTTGAAAACCCTAGCTATGGAACCCTTGTAAAATTTGGCTATGGCTTGAAGAAGATGGATAAGATTTTCACTTCATTTTCCCTTTTTATTCTTTTATTTACCAAATGAAAAAAATGCCCTTAAGGCCTTTCTTTCAAATTTTTCCTATTCATGCCCATTTTTGTCCAAATTTTTAAAATTTGGTCTAATTGCTATTTAAGGACCTCTTATAATAATCCAATGCAATTTCATGCTTAAAGCTTCTAGAACACAAGTTTTGCAACTTATTCAATTTTGTCCCTAAAGTCAAATTGGATTAGGCATAGAATTTATTCATGAAAATTTCACATAAGCATGAAATCATATCATGGACCATCAAGTAATCATAAAATAATCATTTCAATTTTGGATTTGTGGTCTTAAAACCACTGTTCTGACTAGACCCTAATTTAGGATGTTACAGTTTTGAAGTAGGGTTCATGTTTAAAAATTTACCCATGTGTGACATGCATGTGTTTTGATGTTTAATGGTAGAAAATGTAAGTTTGTTGTGTATTAAACAACTTTTACTAAGTGATTTCTCACAAAAATACCTAAAAAGGACCTATTTGTAAAAAGATGTAAAATGGGTAGTAAAAATCTAATTTGATGAAATATGTGGGCTTATATGAGCATGTATATGCTTTGGCTAGGTTTGGTTGACAAAGAAATTGTGTGCATTTCATTTTACGAGCCTAAGGACTAATTTGTAAAAATGTGAAACTTTAGGGTCAAAAAGGTAATTTTTCCATAATGTAATGTTTGGAAGAATTTGAGTAATGTGAATATTAAATAAGCTAAATTTTTTATTACAGATCAAGAAAAACGGAGTTCGGACCTTGATCGGGGAAAGAATAAGATGTTTGACAATTAAATCCTTACCTACTACTTTTGGTATCGAGGTAAGTTAGTATGTAAATAATGCATTATTTATTTATGTTATAAATACCTTAATATTGTATGAATTTATGATTGACTCTTGGGAGGAAATCGACAATGGACGACGAGTGAGAAATATCCCGTTTGAACCTTAAGAATAGTTAGGATACAAATGTCATGACATTAGGGTTAGTTGAGATTACGTGTAAGACCATATCTGAAATATGGCATCGATATGAGATTTCGTGTAAGACTATAGTTGGGCTAGTGGCATCGATATGAGATCCCATGTAAGACCATATATGGGATATGGCATTGGTATGATACTATGTGTGTGAGGTATCCTGAGTATCCTTTAGTATTCCAAGTGGTTCAATGGGAAACTTAACAACAATGTTTAAGTTGTGAAAGACTATGGTATGTTGTGAAAGATTATGGTAAGTTGCAAGTTGGTACAGGTATATACATAAAACCCTTGCTTAATGAGCTCGATATGTGATGAACCCTCGGTGTGGTATGATTGAGTAAGTTATGATGCTAAGGTTTTAATAACAACTATGTTAAGTTTGATTATGAAAGTTTACAATGATATTTACGTTAATGTACTTCATGTTAAATTTATGCTAAGGTGTTTATGATGCCTATTATTTTCATAGGAACTTACTAAGCTTTAAAACTTCCTCCCTTTCTTTTCCCTTGTCTTATAGTGTCACCAAGCTAGCTCGGGGATCAGAGACTGTTGGTGATTCATTCAAACTATCAAATTTTCATTTTGGGTACTTATGATTACATAATTTTGAGTTATGGCATGTATAGGGACTTGGTCATTTTTTTATGTGTTATATTCAATTTGGCCAAATGTGTTGGCTTATAATGGTTGATAATTCATTTTGTAAATGGCCATTGAAATTGGCTTTGGCTTAAATATATATACATATGATGATGTCCTTCATGGATGTGGATATTGCATGGTTTGAGATGATAAGTATGAGTGTGATAGAAAATAGCATGTAACTGGTGTTGCTTGTTGTTGTGTAGGTTGGTGCAAGTAAGGGTGGCAAAACGACTTAGTAGATAGCCTTATTTTTTGTCCATACAGGTAGACACACAAGTGTAACAGTCCGGTTTTAGCTAAATCAGAATAGTGGTTTCAAGACCACAAATTCGAGGTTAGTAAATTATTTTAATATTATTTTTGGTGTTTACTATATCTGATTATATATGTGTGAAAGTTTTGTGTGAAAATTTATCGTTTAAGTGGTTAATTTGAGAAAAGGACTAAATTGCGTAAAATAAAAAAGTTGCATTCTATTTGATAAAGGTGTCTAATTGATATGGATTATTAAATGTGAGGTTCTTATGTTGTAAATAAGCCATTGATAGTGGGAATGGACATAAATAGGAATGTATTAAATGATTTTATAAAGGTTTCATTAAGGGTAAAATGGCAAACTATGAATTAAGTCATATTAAATAAAATAAAAACAAATTTAATCTTAAATGGTCATCTTCCTCAATCGAAAATAGAAGAAAGAAGAAGCCATATCCATGTTTTAGGGTTCGCCACTTTGTGTTTGTGATTGAGGTATGATTCGAGCTCGGTTCTTAATGATTTTTACATTTTTGTGATCGTTGCTTTGAGTATTAGCTAGCCCATGCCTAAATTTTGGAATGTGTTGATGATTTTGAAAGTTGCCATTGATGAATGCCTGAGTTTTTGAATGTTTGGTGATGAATAATGAAAGCTTGGTGCTTGATACACATATTTGGTAAAGTGATTTTGAGTAAAATTGCATAAAAAGGACTAATTTGTGAAAAGTGTAAAATGTGCGGTTTAAAGTGTGAAATAAATAAAAATATGGGCTACTAGGGACTTAAGAAATATTCGGCCATGCATGGGTTTGTTGAAATTACGTGTATTTTGTGATTTCATGAAATAGGAACTAAAATGTTAAAAATGTGAAAGTTTAGGGGGCTAAAGTGCAAAAATGCCCAAATGTATATTTTTGGATGTAATTGAATGAGTTGGTGATTAAATGGGTTAATTTTGAATACATATAGATCAAGAAAGAAAGAACTCGGATTTAGATTGAGGAAAATCAAAGGTTACAAAGTAATCAATCCGATTCGTCCATTTCGAGTACGAGGTAAGTTCGTACGTGATAAATGATGTTACAATTATGTTTTTAATGCTTTAATAATGCATAAATTCTATATTTGTGACTACGAATGTGTACGACGACAAGCCTACAATGTTTTGCACTTAGTGTGCATTTTAAGATAGCTTCGATTGTATATAGCACTTAGTGTGCGAATTGAATAGCTTTGGTTTTATGTGGCACTAAGTGTGCGATACTGAGATAGCTTTGGTTCAATGTGATGGCACTAAGTGTGCGATATCATTATAGCTTCGGCTAAACATTTATGCACTAAGTGTGCGAGTTCTTAAAGCATTGAAAGATTTTCGAACGATTTAACATATTGAACAAAGAGGTGAGGATGAAATAAATAAATATAGGGAAGTATAAATACATACAATACCTATGTGGGAGTTGATACTATGTGTATGAAGCTTGATAAAATGGTATATACATGATAAATGGTTATGGATTAGAATTGAATGAAGAGATAAGAACTATTAAGTGTTTATTAGTTGATGATTTAGATAATATAAACTATTGAGTATTTTTGGTACGAACTTACTAAGCTATGCAGCTTACTATGTGTTTTTTGTTTGTGTTTTATAGATTATTAAAGCTAGTGCGGACTCAAAGATCATTGGGAATACGTCATCATACTATCAATTATCTCGTTGGTATTTTTGGTAACCTTGTATATATGTTATATGGCATGTATAGGCTAGTGATATTTTGGTAAATTTTGAGTCATGATATTAGCCATGACATTTGGTTTGTAAATTTGGTATGTATAGCCATTAAAGTTGGCTTGAGTAAAGTGTTTGGTAAGTTATATGATGTATATAATGCTTATGTGATGGATTAGTTATGGGATTTGGAAATGGTAAGTTTTATGGCATATAATAGGTGTTAAAATGATGATGAAATGCATTTAGAAGTTATGCAATCTAGATGATTTTAGTATATTGAAATGACATGATTTGGTTATAGAATTGTGTAATTGAGATGGTTATGTATAGATGACATGATATGTGCACATATTGGTTAGTTTTTGGTTGTTTATAAATGTCTTGAAATGGTACTATTTAGGTTGATTGATATGCATGAGAAAAGGGTGGCAAAATTTGCTTTTCACATGGCCTATTTTTGTCCACACGGACAGAGACACGGGGGTGTGTCTCAGCCGTGTGCGACACACAGCCATGTTAGACTGCCGAGTGACCCCTAGGGTAGTCCTACAATTTAAAGTCAGTCTCGTGCACGGCTTAGACACATGGGTGTGTCTGGTGGCCGTGTGAGGCACACAGCCTTAGCACGTGGGCGTGTGTGGCCATTTCGAAGGGTACACGAGCGTGTGGTTAGCCGTGTGACCCAAGTTAGTTTCGACCACGGCCAAGGCACACGAACATGTCTCTGGCCGTGTGGTACAAGTCAGTATGTATGCCCTGTTTTCACAGGGCCTGCGCCACGGGAGTGTCAAGTGGCCGTGTGAGGCACACGGCCTGTTGACACGGGTGTGTGACCTAGAATTTCATGAAAATTTTTTAAGTGTTTGGAAATTTTTATATGTGATCGGTTTAGTCCCGAACCACTCTTAAGCATGTTTTAAGGTCTTGTAGGGCCTCGTAAGGGACATTGTGAATGAATTTTTTTTATGATTGTATAAATGTATGTAAATGAGATGTATTGTCCGATAATGCCTTGTAACCCTATTTCAGCGTCGAATACGGGTTAGGGGTGTTACATTTAATTGATATCAGAGCTATGATTTAGTTGATTCTAGGACTAACGTAGCGAGTGAGAGTCTAGCTATACATGCCATATATATAAACTGCGATAGTGTGATGATTCCTGACAGTTAAAATGTGTTTTTCATATAGCGAATGGATCTCGAACGGGTAATAGTTGACGATGTTGAAAGTAATGCACCCACTCCCACTCAAGGGGCAGTGTAGTCTGATTCTAGACTTGTATCTAGTAGCCAAGGAGGAGAGGCTAAGCATGCCTTCTTCCAAATGATGAGTGAGTGGTTCACGGTATTCATACGAATGAATCTGGCTGCTCAACAACCTCCACCCCCGTCTATTCCTCAACAAGTCCCAATTGTACCACAAGTGATAGATCTGATTCGATTGAGTAAGCCGCCAGTGGATAAGATACGTAAACACGGGGCCGAAGAGTTTCGGGCTACAGTTGATGATGATGCTAAGAGGGCTGAGTTCTGGCTAGAGAACATGATCAGAGTATTTGATGAATTGTCTTGTACTCCGAAAGAATGTATAAAATGCGTAGTATCTTTGCTTAGAGATAATTCATATCATTGGTGGAAAACGTTGACATCGGTAGTTCCTATAGAACGAGTTACCTGGGAATTCTTTCAGACTGAGTTCCAAAAAAAGTACATAAGCCAGAGATTCCTTGATTAGAAACATAAAGAGTTTCTAGAATTGAAACAGGGCCAAATGACTGTCACTGAGCACGAAAGAGAATTCGTACGATTAAGCAAATATGCCCTGGAATATGTGTCTACTGAAGAGATCATGTGTAAACGATTTGTTGATGGATTGAATGAAGATATAAAACTTCTAGTCAGGATTCTGGAAATCAAAAAAATTGTTGTGTTAGTTGAAAGGGCTTGTAAAGCCGAGGATCTCAGCAAAGAAAAGTAAAAGGCTGATTTAGAGGCAAGAGATTCGAGGAAGAGGTCGATGAATAAATCTTATCATTCCTCATCAAAGAAATCTAGAGACTATTTTAACCGATCGACAACTTTTGGGGGATATCAGAATAGAGATCACGAGAAGTAATATACCAACCTTAAAGCTCAAGTCACATCAGTATCGAGTGTTGGTAACATAAAAGATGTTAAGCCCGAGTGTCAACAATGTGGAAGATAGCATTTTGCAAATTGTTGGGGGAAAAGTAATAACAAAAATTGTTACAGTTGTGGTTCACGAGATCACTTTATTAAAGATTCTCTAGGGTTAGCTGAAAAAGATAATGCTGAGAGCACGAGGCTAAGTAATACTGCAGCTAGAGGTAGACCACCTAGAAACACGGGTAATGTGAGTGGTGGTAAAGGTGTGACACGAGACATTGCTGCAAGATCTGATGCCAAAGTACCTGCACGAGCCTACGCTATTCGCGCTCGCGAAGAAGCGTCATCTCCAGATGTTATCACTGGTACTTTTACTCTCTATGATACTAAAGTTATTGCATTGATCGATCCAGGGTCAACTCATTCATATGTATGTGTGAATTTAGTATCTATTAAGACTTTACTTGTAGAGTCTACTAAATTTGTAATTAGAGTATCGAACCCCTTAGGCAAGTGTGTGTTGGTTGATAAAGTGTGCAAGAATTGTCCATTAATGATTAGGGATAGTTGTTTCACAGCCAATTTGATGTTGTTGCCATTTGATGAGTTTGATATAATTCTGGGTATGGATTGGCTAACGTTGCATGATGCTGTTGTGAATTGCAAAAGAAAAACGATTGATTTGAGATGCCAGAATAATGAGATTATTCGAATTTAGTTAGATGATCTAAGTGGTTTGCCAGCAATAATTTCTTTGATGTTAGCTCAGAAATATGTGAGAAAGAGTTGTGAAGCTTATTTTGATTATGTGCTTAATACAAAAGTGACTGAAAAGAAGATTGAGATAGTGTCAGTTGTGTGTGAATATTCATATGTGTTTCCTGAAGAGTTATCGGGTTTACCACCAATCCGAGAGGTTGAGTTTGGTATTGAGTTAATGTCGTGTACAACGCCAATATCGATAGCTCCGTACAGAATGGCTCCAATAGAGTTAAAAGAATTAAAAGCTCAGTTGCAAGAATTAACTGATAGAGGATTTGCACGACCGATTTTTTTGCCCTAGGGTGCTCCTGTGTTGTTTGTGAAAAAGAAAGATGGCACGATGAGAATGTGTATAGACTACCGACAGCTTAATAAAGTGACGATCAAGAACAAATATCCTTTACCTCGAATTAACAATTTGTTTGATCAATTGAAAGGAGCTTCAGTGTTTTCAAAGATAGATTTGAGATCAGGTTATTACTAGTTGCGAGTTAAAGACTCTGATGTGCCAAATACTACTTTTAGAACGAGGTATGGTCATTATGAATTTTTAGTTATGCCTTTTGGACTACTGAATGCACCTGCTATCTTTATGGATTTAATGAACCAGATTTTCAGACCGTATCTAGATCGATTTGTTGTTGTGTTCATAGATGATATCTTGATTTATTCGAAAAATGAAATTGAGCATGCCAAGCATTTGAGAATTGTATTGCAAACTTTGAGAGATAAATAGTTATATGCAAATTTCAGTAATGTGAATTTTGGTTGAGTGAAGTTGGTTTTCTAGGGCATATTGTGTCAGCATCGGGTATTCGAGTTGATCCGAGCAAGATTTCTACAATAATGGATTGGAAGCCTCCGAGAAATGTATCTGAAGTCCGTAGTTTTCTAGGACTAGCTGGTTACTATAGGCAATTTGTGAAAGACTTTTTGAGAATTGTGACTCCGTTGACGATTTAGAAAGATGTAAATTTTGAATAGTCTGAGAATTTTTAGAATAGTTTTGATCAGCTGAAAGCTTTATTAACCTAAGCTCCAGTGTTAGTACAACCAGAATCGGGTAAAGAATTCGTAATCTATAGTGATGCATCATTGAATGGTTTGGGCTGTGTTTTGATGCAGGAAGGCAAAGTCATAGCTTATGCCTCGAGACAGTTGAAGCCGCATGAAAAAAATTACCCTACGCATGATTAGAGTTAGCAGCCATTGTATTTGCATTGAAGATTTGGCGTCATTATCTGTTTGGTGAGAAATGCCATGTTTATTCAGATCATAAGAGTTTGAAGTATCTAATGACTCATAAAGATTTGAATTTGCGACAGCGAAGATGGCTAGAATTGTTAAAAAATTACGAGTTAATAATTGACTACCATCTGGGAAAAGCAAATGTTGTTGCTGAAGCTTTAAGCCGGAAATCCTTGTTTGCTCTACGTGCAATGAATACTTAGTTAGCTTGGTCTGATGATGGCTCGATTATAGCAGAGCTAAAAGCAAGACCATTGTTTCTACAGTAGATTTACGAAGCTAAAAAATTTGATAATGAAATGTTAGCAAAACGAGCTCAGTGTGATTCGCACTCTGATGCAGAGTTTCAAGTTGATTCTGATGATTGTTTAAGATTTAGAGGCCAAATATGTGTTCCGAGAAATTTAGAGTTGATTCAGATGATTTTGAATGAAACACATAGTAATCGTTTATCTATTTATCCAGGAAGTACGAAAATATATAATGATTTGAAACAACTCTATTGGTGGCATGGTATGAAACATGACATTTCAGAGTTCGTTTCTAAATGTTTGATTTGTCAACAAGTTAAAGCTTACCATCAAGTGCCATCAGGTTTATTGCAGCCGATTATGATTCCTGAGTGGAAATGGGATACAGTAACATGGATTTTGTTTCGGGTTTGCCCCTATATCCGAGTAAGAAAGATGTAATTTAGGTTGTTGTTGACCGGTTAACAAAATCAGCTCATTTCTTTCCTGTACGAACAGATTATTCACTTGATAAGCTTGTTGGGTTGTATATCTTTGAGATTGTGAGATTACACAGAGTACCTGTTTCCATTGTATCAGACAGAGAATCAAGATTCACATCGAGGTTTTGGAAGAAACTACAAGATGCGCTGGGTACAAAGCTACATTTTAGTACCATATTTCACCCGCAGATGGATGGTCAATTCGAGTGAGTTATTCAGATACTTGAGGATATGTTGAGATGTTGCATTCTTGAATTTGAAGGTACGTGGAAAAAGTATTTGCCATTGATTGAATTTGCGTATAACAATAGTTTCCAATCGAGCATTAAAATGGAACCATACAAACCTTTATACGGTCGGAAATGTCGAACACTGTTGTACTGGACAAAGCTTAGTGAGAATAAGATTCACGGGGTTGATCTGATCAGAGAAACAGAAGAAAAAGTGAAAGTAATATGTAATAGTTTGAAAGCAGCTTCGGATCGTCAGAAATCATACATAGACTTGAAATGAAAAGATATTGAGTTTCAAATAGGGGATCGGGTGTTTTTGAAAGTATCTCCATGGAAGAAAATGATTCGGTTCAGTCGTAAAGGCAAGTTAAGTCCGAGATTCATCGAGCTATATAATATTATCGAACGTATTGGACCTGTTCCTTATAGATTGTTGTTGCCACCTGAGTTAGAAAGGATTCATAACATATTTCATGTATCGATGCTACGAAGATATAGATCAGATCCTTCGCATGTCATTTCCCCGACTGAGGTTGAAATTCAGCCTAATATGTCTTATGATGAAGAACTGATACAGATTTTAGCTCGTGAGATCAAAGAGTTGAGAAATAAAAGAATAGTGTTAGTGAAAGTATTGTGGCATCGACACTGGGTTGAAGAAGCTACGCGGGAACCCGAGGATGTTATGAGAAAGCAATACCCAAACCTATTAACTAGTAGGATTTACGAGGACGAAAATCCCTAAGGGGGAGAATTGTAACAGCCTGATTTTATCTAAATTGGAATAGTGGTTTTGAGACCACAAATTCGAGGTTAGAAAATTATTTAATATTATTTTTGGTGTCTACAATATGTGATTATATATGTGTCAAAGTTTCGTGTGAAAATTTTATCGTTTAAGTGGTTAATTTTAGGAAAGGACTAAATTACGTAAAATGCAAAAGTTGTATTCTATTCGATAAAGGTGTCTATTTGATATGGATTATTAAATGTGAGGTCTTTATGTTGTAAATAAACCATTGATAATGGGAATTGACATAAATGGGCATGTATTAAATGATTTTATAAAGGTTTCGTTAAGGGTAAAATGGCAAACTATGAATTAAGTCATATTAAATAAAATAAAAATAATTTTAATGTTAAATGGTCATCTTCCTCAACCGAAAATAGAAGAAAGAAGAAGCCATATCCATGTTTTAGGGTTCGCCACTTTGTGTTTGTGATTGAGGTATGATTCGAGCTCGGTTTCTAATGTTTTTTACGTTTTTGTAATCGTTGCTTTGAGTACTAGCGAGCCCATGCCTAAATTTTGGAATGTGTTGATGATTTTTTGAAAGTTTCAATTGATGAATGCTTGAGTTTTTGAATGTTTAGTGATGATTAATGAAAGCTTGGTGCTTGATATAAATGTTCTGTAAAGTGATTTTGAGTAAAATTGCATAAAAAGGACTAATTTATGAAAAGTGTAAAATGTGTGGTTTAAAGTGTGAAATAAATGAAAATATGGGCTGTTAGGGACATAAGAAATATTTGGCCATGCATGGGTTTGTTGAAATTATGTGTATTTTGAAATTTCATGAAATAGGGACTAAAATGTCAAAAATGTGAAAGTTTAGGGGCTAAAATGCAAAAATGCCCAAATGTATATTTTTGGATGAAATTGAATAAGTTGGAGATTAAATGGGTTAATTTTGAATACATATAGATCAAGAAGGAAAGGACTCGGAATTAGATTGAGGAAAATCGAAGGTTATAGAGTAATCGATCCGATTCATCCATTTCGAGTACTAGGTAAGTTATTACGTGATAAATGAAGTTACAATTATGTTTTTAATTCTTTAATAATGCAGAAATTATATATTTGTGACTAAGACTATGTACGACGACAAGTCTACGATGTTTGGCACTTAGTGTGCGTTTCGAGATAGCTTCGGCTGTATACAGCACTTAGTGTGCGAATTGAATAGCTTTGGTTTTATGTGGCACTAAGTGTGCAATACCGAGATAGCTTCGGTTCAATATGATGGCACTAAGTGTGCTATATCTTTATAGCTTCGGCTAAACATTTATGCACTAAGTGTACGAGTTCTTAAAGCTTTGAAAGATTTCCAAACGATTTAAAGTATTGAACAAAGAGGTGAGGATGAAATAAATAAATTCGGGAAAGTATAGGTACGTACAATACCTATGTGATAGTTGATGCTATGTGCATGAAGCTTGATGAAATGATATATACATGATAAATGGTTATGGATTAGAATTGAATGAAGAGATGAGAACTATTAAGTGTTTATTAGTTTATGATTTAGATAATATGAATTGTTGAGTATTTTTGCTATGAACTTACTAAGCTATGAAGCTTTTTGTGTGTTATTTGTCTTTGTTTTATATATTATTGAAGCTAGTGCAGACTAGGGGATCGTCAATAATACGTCATCACACTATCGATTATCTCGTTGGTATTTTTGGTAACCTTGTATATATGTTATATGGCATGTATAGGCTAGTGATATTTTGGTAAATTTGGAGTCATGATATTAGCCATGACATTTGGTTTGTAAATTTGGTATGTATAGCCATTAAAGTTGGCTTGAATTAAGTGTTTGGTAAGTTATATGATGTATATAATGCTTATGTGATGGATTAGTTATGGGATTTGGAAATGGTAAGTTTTATGGCATATAATTGGTGTTAAGATGATGATGAAATGTATTTAGAAGTTATGCAATCTAGATGATTTTAGTATATTGAAATGAAATGTTTTGGTTACGGAATTGAGTAATTGAGATGGTTATGTATAGATGACATGATATGTGTACATATTGGTTAGTTTTTGGTTGTTTATAAATGTCTTGAAATGGTACTATTTAGGTTGATTGATATGCATGAGAAAAGGGTGGAAAAATTGGCTTTTCAAATTGCCTATTTTTATCCACACGGGCGTGTGTCTCAGCCGTGTGCAACACACTGTCATGTTACACGACCGTGTGACCCCTGCGGTAGTCCTACAATTTAAAGTCAGTCTCGAGCACGACTTAGACACACGGGCATGTTTGGTGGTTGTGTGAGGCACACAGCATTGGCACATGGGCGTGTGTGGCCATTTCGACGGATACACGGGCTAGACACATGGGCATGTGGTTAGCTGTGTGACCCAAGTCAGTTTTGACCATGGCCAAGGCACACGGGCATGTCTCCGGCCATGTTGTACAAGTCAGTATGTATGCCCTGTTTTCACACGGCCTATGCCACGGGCGTGTCGGGTGACCGTGTGAGGCACACAGCCTGTTCACACGCGGGTGTGACCTATAATTTCATGAAATTTTTCTAAGTGTTTTGATATTTTTATATATGATTGGTTTAGTCCCAAACCACTCTTAAGCATGTCTTAAGGTCTTGTATGGCCACGTAAGGGACAGTGTGAATGAATTTTTTTTATGATTGTATAAATGTATGTGAATGAGATGTATTGTCCGGTAATGCCCTATAACCCTATTCTAGCGTCGGATACGAGTTAAGGGTGTTACAGCGGGCGTGTGTTTAGGCCGTATGGGACACACGGCTTGTCCAATGGGTGTGTGATCCGGCCGTGTGTCACTGGCATTTTGAATTTTAGCTTCAAATTGGAAACACGGGTAGACACACACTCCGTGTGAAGGACACGGCCCGAGGACATAGGTGTGTGCCCAGGGCATGTGTGCCGGGGGACTTGGCCGTGTGACTTCAATTTGTTGATGATGTCATAAACAGAGAGTTACACGAGTTAAGGACACGGGCGTGTGTGTCCACACGGCCTACCAACAAGGACATGTCCCAAAGTCACACGCGTGCGACCCCAGTTTTGATGAAAAATTTTCTAAGTGTTGGGAAGTTTTCTAAAGTTCTTGATTTTGTCCCAAACCACTCCTAATGCATATTTTGGGCCTTGTAGGCTCATTTAAGGGACGATATGAATGTTTCTGAAAATTTTAAATTTGAGTGAAAATTTCATGTCTCGATTCTAAATGTTTATTTGAGTTTAAGTCTAGTAATGCCTCGTACCCTGTTTTGATGTCGAAAACGGGTAAGGAGTGTTACATGGAAGCTTGCAAGTCGACTGCAACTCCAATTAATCAAAAAGATAATTTTTTGAAAGAAGATGCAGCTAAAAAAATTGATGACAATTTATACAAAAGTTTAATTGGTTGTTTGATGTATTTGACAACAACCAGGCTACACATCATGCATTTTGTGAGTTTGTTACCAAGGTACATGAACTGTGTGTAACACCCCTTACTCGTATCCAGTGCCGGAATAGGGTACGAGGCATTACCGAACTTACACATAAACAATCATACAAAACCGAGACGTAAATTTTCATCCGAATTTAAAACTTTTCTCATACATTCCTATCGACCCTAAAACGATCCTACGAGGCCTAAAACATGCATCGGAGGTAGTTCACAATGAAACCGATAACTCTAGAAAATTCTACAACACCTAGAAATTTTTTCATCAAAATAGGGTCACACGCCCGTGTGGCCAGGGACACGCCCGTGTGGCTAGGGACACGCCCATGTGGGTTGGCCGTGTGGTCACACACGCCCGTGTCCTTAACCCGTGTAACTCTCTATTTATGATGTCATGCACCAAAGGTAGTCACACAGCCAAGTCACACGCCCGTGTGCTAGGCCGTGTGGAGAAATTTTATCTTCAAAATTTTTCATAAAATAGGTGCAGACTCCACCGTCGTGTCTCTGCCCGTGTGGCCAAAACTAAGGCTATTTATCAAGTCATTCTGCCACCCTTACTTGCACCAACTTGCACAACATCAAGAAACACCAATCCAAGCATATACATACAGCTAAATCAGCCACAAATAAGATATCAATACATCATTTGCACATACTAACATCTATCATGCATAAACATCACATACTATCTTTTCTATTCATGTCAATTTCATCTTCATGATAAGCATCATCACAAAAGCATACCAATGACCAATAAGATTAATATTAGCCAACTTCCAATGGCCATATACAAAATGAATCATTAACCATTAGAATGCCAAAGCATTTGATTAACCAATATGACACATAACAAAATTACCAAGTCCCTATACATGCCGTACTCAAAATATTGAAACCAAGTATACCTAAAACAATCGTTTGATAGTGTGAATCAAGCTCCAACGTTCCTCAATCCTGAGCTAGCTTGGCGACACTATAAGGAATAGAAAAAAAGTGGAGTATGCTTTTAAGCTCAGTAGTTTGCATGCAAATAATAAGCAACATAAATCATACATTAATCATATAACTACTCAACACAAGTTAACATAATTATCATCATGTATCTTAGGATTAACTCACTCATTGGCATTCTTACTAAGAGATCATCACAAACCAAAGTTTATACTCATGATTTTTACATACGTACCTGTACCAACTTGTAACATAGTCACATACTTTGTCATCTTTGACATACTCTTCGGATTACCCGTTGAACACTTGGAATACTATCAGATACACGGAAAGTCTTGCATGTAAGTGCCACATATGTAGCCAATGTAACCTCATATCTTATAACACATAGGGCTCACACACGAGCTAATATCGGGCCTGCTCACACAAGCTATCAGTCAAGACGTAGCTACACGGGCTGCTCACATAAGCTGTCAGGTATCCGCAACACATGCCTGACTACCTAACCACCGGTAGCACGTACATGACCTGTAACATCCCGAAATAGGGCCTAAATGGAACAGTGGGTGCAAAACCATGAATCTAAGATAGAAAAGTTTATTGTGATAAATTTTATGATTTATCGAGTGATTAGATCCATGTGTTAGAATACCGATAAGAAATTTCAGTGATTGCATGTTCGATTTGCATATTAGGGCTTAATTGCAAAAGTTGATAAATATGAGTTCTAAATGCTAAGGGATTAAATTGAAGTGCATAATTGAAGTAGAGGTCCTTAAATGGTAATTAGACCATTATATTTTCATGGACAAAAATGGATATACATAGGTAGAAATAACTAAAAATTTTAATGAAGGGCATTTTAATAAAGTGTTAAAAAAAAAGAATTAAAAAGGAAAAAAGATGGCAAAAATGTGCTCATCTTCTTCCTTAGGCCGAATGTCAAGGGTTCTCCATAGCTAGGGTTTGTTTCAAGCTTCCAAGCTCCATAATAAGTGATTCCAAGCCCCGTTTTTAATGTTCTTTATGTTTTTGGAGTCCCGGTAACTTGATTAAGCTTATTCTAGCAATAATTTAACCTAGGGTTTATATTTGGAAAAATACGCATAGGTTAAATGTGTTTATTTTGATGTTTTATGGTAGAATATGAAGCTTGAAATTGTGTTAAACAACTTTTGCTAAGCGATTTTACGTGAAAATGAGTAAAACGACATAATCGGTAAAAATACCTAATGTTCATAAGTACATGTTAGAGTGAGAATTTGATGTTTCCATAGAAGGGAAAAATGATCAGCATTTCATAAAACATAAGAAAATAGGATGAAGTTTAATTTCTGAGCATTGGGGCAAAAGTGTAAATATGTAAAAGTTTAGGGGTAAAAGTGTAATTTTTCCAAAGTTTGAGTCAAGGACTGTTTTAATAAATGTGAGTATTAAATAAGCTAAATTTTTTATTGTAGATAAAGAAGAACGAAATCCAGAGTTAGACCGAGGAAAGAAAAAGGTAATGGACTAAATCGATATAGTTGATCGTATTTTGTTTTGAGGTAAGTTTGCGGTAAATAAATCCAATTTTATATTATTTTATATTAATGTTATTAATTTTCGGCATGTGTATATTTATTTTATGAAATTATTCAAAGAAGACTCAAGCATGAATTGACGGAGAAGTAATTTCAAAAAGTCCCGGTTGAACTTTAGGAATGTGTAGGATACAAATGTCATGACATTAGGGTTTAAGGATACCATGTAAGACCATGCCAAGGCATGGCAATTAGTAAGGTTTGTAAGGCAAGGAAATCATGTAAGACCATGTCAAGACATGGCATTGATAAGTTAGTATAAGGCAAAGGTCCCATGTAAGACCATGCCAAGGCATGCAATTGGTGAGTTCAAAAGGCAAGGATACCATGTAAGACCATGTCGAGACATGACAATGGTAAGTTTAAAAAGATTACCACGTAAGACCATGACAAGTCATGGCAATGGTAAGGTACCCGTGTATCCTTAGTATTCCAAGTGGTTCAACGGGAAAATTTAAAGAGAATATCAAGGTAAGCTAAGGTAAGACGAGTTATACTAAAAAGGTAAGACGCGTTCATGCTAGAAGAGCAAAGGTAAGTATATAATGTTCATGTATGCTTGATAAGGAAAAAGGTAAGTAAAATGTATTAATAAATTTGATTAAGTAAGTAAGTATTTAAGTAAGTGAGTAAGTGAAGAAGTTTAAAATATGTTTATGACAATTAATGAAGTTGCATTAAGTAGTATCATGCCAAGTAGTAAGATAATTCTTATGAATGTTGTTATTTATTTGCATGCAAACTTACTAAGCTTAATGCTTACCCCCTTTACTTTCCTTCTTTTTATAGTTTTTCAAGCTAACTCGGGGATCGTAAAGTACGTCGGAGGTCCGGGTACATTATCACAAGGATTATTTTGGTATAGCTAGACGTTTCATTTTGAGTATGGCATGTATAGCATTGTAGCCATTTTGTGTGTATGATCTTATGATATGGCTAATGAATGGTATGTAAATGCTTGATAATTATTAGCTATTCGAATGGCTAATCAAGGAGATGTTTGGTGTTATGTATGCCTAAATTTTAGTTATTCCATGGAAATCATGAAAAAGGTGAAATTAGCTTTAAAACAGTATCGGACAGCAGTAATGACGTGAATTTGAAAAATCACTAAAAATAGTAGAAATGGACTCAGATAGTGAATGAGATATAGAATTAAATCTTATTGAGTCTATTTTCATATGAAAGAAACATAGTAAACAAAGGAGTTGTATTTTATGAGATATTTAAATTTTTTTGAGATAGGGTTAGAGAGGTTTCTGAATCCCTTGTTCTGACTTTAGAAATTCACTAAATATTGTAAAAAAAATACTTAAGAGTTATAATTTATATGTATAGATTCCTTATTGAGTCTAATTTTAATAAAAATAAACAGCATGGTTATTTGAATTATGTACAGGGAGAAAATTAATTCGTAGTGAATAGAGGTCAAAGCAGCCGAACAATGAAACAGGGGAAACTTTAACTAATAAACTGTACTAATTGGCTAGACAAAAAATTTTGAAACAAATTTAATAAGAAGATATATGAGTCTAGTTTCAGAAAAACTTACGGACTTGAATTTCGAGTTTCGTAACTCGAGTTATGATTTATTTAGTGACTATGACGCATATGGACAGTTTATTTATGAAAGATGAAATAAATTGTTTTGATTTGTTTAAGTGATTGGAAAATTTTTATTGACTCCAGTGTGTTCCCGAACTGTTTCAATTTCATATTTTAGGGTTTCAAGGACCCTTTTTAGGGACATATTGAATGAATGAAACTAAATTAATTTTAAAAGCAAATTTTTATGCCCCAAATTAGTAAGCTAAGTCCGGTAATGCCTCGTGCTCGACTCCGGCGACGGTCTCGGGTAAGGGGTGTTACATGACCAGCCCTCGGATTCACATAGATCATATAACACATGGTTTCCAATGACATGTCACTTGTATCCTAAACTATTCTTAAGGTTCAAAACTGGATTTCTCACTTGTCTTTTCATCGTCGAACGTATCCACATTATTATTTATACAATTCATGCATAATAAAACATATAACAATACAAGTATAATATTGCCTTTATTTACACACAAACTTACCTCGGTACAAAATAGTCGAAAATGGACCTAATCGTCAATAACCTTGTTTTTCCCCCGATCAAGGTCCAAACTTCATTTTTCTTAATCTATAATAGCAAATTTAACTTATTTAATTATCACATTACTCAATGTTGTCCGAAAATCACATTATGGCAAAATTATAGTTTTGCCCCTAACTTTTCACATATGGCAAAATTATAGTTTTGCCCCTAACTTTTCACATTTTACAAATTAGTTCTTAGGCTCGTAAAATGAAATGTATCCATTTTCTTTGTTAGCCAAGCCTAACCGAACCTAAATCATGCTCATAACAGTCCACATTTTTCATCAAATCACATTTCTACTACCCATTTTCACAACATTTCCAAGTAAGTCCTTTCTATGCATTTTCACTAGAAATCACTTAGTAAAAGTTGTTTATCACACCTTAAACATACAATATATTCCATTAAACATAAAAAAATACATGCATGTCTCATATGGTTAAATTTTTAAACATGAACCTTACTTCAAAATAATGGTAGAAATAGATAGATTGGATGATAACGACTTTAAAAATGTAAAGAGCATTAAAAAGGGGACTAGGATGCACTTACAATCAAGCTTGAAAGTATAAGAAACCCTAGCAATGGTCTCCTTGTAAAATTCGACCAAGATGAAGAAGATGGACAAAAATTTTGAGTTGATTTTCCCTTTTTATTCTTTTATTTACCAAATGATGAAAATGCCCTTAATGCATAACTTTGAAATTTTACCTATTCAGGTCCATTTTTGTCCACTAACTTATCTAGTGGTCTAATTACCAACTAAGGACATTTAATTTAAAATCTCATAGAAATTGGACACCTTTAACAACTAGAATTTAACTTTTGCACTTTTTACGATTTAGTCCTTTTGACTAAATTGAGTGCCCAAATGTCAAAGTTTTCAAATGATATTTTCATAGAATAGTTTCATAAAATTTTAGACCATAAAAATATAAATAAAATGGATTTTTCTACGTCGGATTCGTGGTCCTGAAACCCATGTTTCGACTAGCCCCAAAATTGGGTTATTACACTGTGCTAGTGAAATTCATTTTCAAGTAGCAAAAGAATTTTGAGATATGTAAAAGGCACGGTTGATTATGGCATAAAGTTCAATCAAGTTGAAAATCTTAATCTCCACAGTTATTCGGATATAGATTGGGTTGGATGCGCTGATGATATGCGTAGCACCTCAAGTTACTGTTTTAGTCTTGGTTCTGGAGTTTTTTCTTGGTGTTCAAAGAAACAAGAAATTGTTGCACAATCCACATCAGAAGTAGAATATGTGATAGCTACATCAAATCAATCATTCTGGATTAGAAAACTTTTGATAGATTTTCATATGGAACAAGAGGAAAACACACAGATATTTGAGGACAACCAAGCTACAATTACTCAATGTTCCATGGCAAAAATAAACACTTCAAAATAAAATTCTACTTTCTTCATGAAGTTCAAAAGGAAGGAGAAGTGCAGCTGGTTTATTATTGCGTTACAGAAAATCAAAATGCTGACATTTTCACAAAAGCATTGCTTAAAGCCAGATTTGAATTCTTAAGGCAAAAGCTTTGAGTTTCCAACTCCAACATCAAGAAGGAGTGTTAATTGTTATGATTTTTGACGTTTCAATTTGACCTAGTCTTTAGGCAAATATCATCCCTTATTTTTTGGCAAATAAAATAGTAAAAAAAAGAAACAGTTTAGATTATGATTCACTAGTAGATTTTTCTGCATTTTAAATTCATAAACTTGTATAAATAGATAGCTTCAAAATTCAATAATATACAAAAAAATTCTACAAGTTCTTTAATACTTTTAGTTTTAGTTTACCTTCACCCTTTAGTCCACGCTGAACCCCATATGGATTTTTCATACTATTTCTCTAGTAATCTGCTTTTCGACTTAATCTATGCTTGATCCCTTTTTTAAATAAGGTTTCTTTCTAATATTCTCATTCGCAGATTTGAACACGATACTTGGCTGACTTAATTAACACTACCCTTTTCTTGGTGGACTCGTATCTGTGAAGCAACCTCGATGTACTTTGTAACATCTCGAATTAGGGTTGAGTCAAAACAGTGGTTTCGAGACAAAAAATCTGAGATAGAAATAATCATTTTATAGATGTTACAAGGTCCATGATATATATGCATACCTGTGTGAAAGTATCGATGAGAAATTTTATCGATAAAGTGTCCAATTGAGTTATTAGGACTAAATTGCAATAAGTGAAAAACATGTGTTCTAGTTGATTTAAGGGCTTAATTGTGATGAGATTTGAAATTTGAAGTCCTTATTTGGCAATTAGACCATTATATGTCACTCTAGACAAAAATGGACATAGGAGGGATAAAATATCAAAGTTATAATGGAAGGGCATTTTGGTCCATTGGTTAATAAAAGAATAAAAAAAAGGGAAAATAGTCAAACTGTGTCCATCTTCATCCTTCTTGGCCGAATTTCACAAGAAGCCATAGCTAGGGTTTCTTTCATCTTTCAAGCTCAAAGTAAGTGCATTCTAGCCCCGTTTTTAATGTTCTTTATATTTTTGAAATCCTCATCGCTCGATTTAGCTAGTTTTACCTTTAATTTGAGCTAGGGTTCATGTTCAAAAACATACCCATAAATGACATTCTTGTTCTTTGATGTCTAATGGAAGAATATGGAGGTTTGAGGTGTGACAAACAACTTTTACTAGGTGGTTTTTGGTAAAATTGATAAACAGGACCTAATTGTAAAAGTTGTAGAAACTATGTGTAAATGTGTGAATAAATGAAAAATGTGGGTTGGTATAAGAGGTAAAATGATTCGGCTAGGCTTGAATAATGAGAAAAATGGGTACTTTTCATTTTACGAGCTTAGGGGCAATTTTGTAGTTTTGTAAAATTTTAGGGGCAAAATTATAATTTTGCCATATCGTGATTTTTGGATTGAAATGAATAATGCGTGTATTAAACAAGCTAAATGTGCTATTATAGATTAAGAGGGACGAGGGATAGACCTTGACCGAGGAAAAGGCAAGGTTGTGGACTAAATCGCAAATTTTGTCATAATTTGCACTGAGGTAAGTTGTGTGTAAGCAATTCAACAACTCCAATAATACGTATTTAATATTTGACATTATATGATACATGTATGTATGCTTTAATAAAATTGACTTGTGATGATCCAATGGAAGTTTAGTGATAGCCTCATGTCTCAGAAGCTCGGGTGACCCAAAGGAATACTTAGGACTTAGATGTCGTGACGCCGTGCTAAATGCACCTGTGTAAGACCATGTCTGGGACATGGCATCAGCGATGATATATGTGCCAGTGTAAGACCATGTCTAGGACATGGCATCGATGATGATATGTGTGCCAGTGTAAGACCATGTCTGGGACATGGCATCGGCGATGATATGTAGATTCATGTTTGACCATGTCGGGGACATGGCATTGGTACTTTAATTGGTGTATGATAATCCCAAGTGTCCTTTAGAATTTTGGTGGTTCAACGGGCCATACAAGACCTCGGGTTAAGAAATAGAGTGATACGAGTAAGAATGTATGGTACAGGTATGTACGTAAACCTCATGAGTATTGAACTCGATTCACGATGGGAAATTTAGCATGAGTAGAAAGGAGTTAAAGAGTCTGAGTTAAATATTGAATCGGTACCGGTAGTATGTGAATATTCGGATGTGTTTCCGAAAGAATTGCCAGGGTTACCTCCTATTAAGGAAGTAGAGTTTGACATTGATTTGACTCCTGGTACAGTGCCTATTTCGATTGCCCCGTATAGGAGGGCCCCAATAGAATTAAAAGAGTTGAAGGTTCACTTACAAGAGTTAACTGATAAGGGTTTCGCGAGACCGAGCTTTTCACCTTGGGGTGCTCCTGTGTTATTTGTTAAAAAGAAAAATGGTTCGATGAGACTATGTATAGATTATCGACAGCTCAACAAGGTGACAATAAAGAAAAAGCATCCTTTTCCAAGGATTGATGATCTATTTGATCAATTAAAGGGAGCCATAATATTTTCAAAGATAGACTTGAGGTCCGGCTACTATCAGTTACGGGTTAAAGAATCAGATGTGCCTAAGACTGCTTTTAGAATGAGGTATAGCCATTATGAATTCCTCGTTATGCCATTTGGGTTAACAAATGCTCCTGTCGTGCTTATGGATTTAATGAATAGAATATTTCGGCCTTATTTGGATAAATTTGTTGTGGTGTTCATCGATGATATTTTGATTTATTCAAGAGATGAGGCAGAGCATGCCTAGCACTTAAGAACAGTTTTGCAGACTTTGAGGGACAAACAGTTGTATGCCAAGTTCAGTAAAAGCAAATTTTGGCTTCGTGAAGTTGGGTTTTTAGGACATATTATTTCTGGAGACAGTATTAGAGTTGACTCGAATAAGATTTCAGCCATTGTTGACTAGAAACCGCCGAAGAATGTGACAGAGGTCAGAAGCTTTTTAGGCTTGGTCGGTTATTATAGATGGTTTGTTAAAGGATTTTTGATGATTTCCACTCTAGTGACGAAGTTTTTACAAAAGGATGTTAAGTTCGAATGGACAGAGAAGTGCCAACAGAGTTTTGAGAAACTGAAAGCGTTGTTGACTGAGGCTCCAATGTTAGTTCAACCTGAGCCGGCAAAGGAGTTCCTGATCTTCAGTGATGCATCCTTGAATGGTTTGAGATGTGTGCTTATGCAGGAAGGCAGAGTGATAGCCTATGCATCCAGACAACTAAAACCGCATGAGAAAAAATTATCCGACACATGATTTAGATCTAGCCACCATTATGTTTACATTAAAGATTTAGAGACACCATTTGTATGGTGAGACTTGCCGCATATTCACCGATCACAAAAGTTTGAAATACCTAATTACCTAAAAGGATTTAAATCTTGGGTGACGAAGATGGCTAGAATTGATAAAAGATTATGAGTTAATAATTGATTATCATCCGAGAAAGGCGAATGTGGTCGTCGATGCCCTAAGTAAAAAATCCTAGTTTGCTTTGAGAGCCATGAATGCTCAATTAGCCTTAGCAGACGATGGAGCTATTGTAGCAAAGTTGAGAACTAAGCAGGTGTTCCTTTAAGAAATTTGTGAAGCTTAGAGTAACGACAATGAATTGCAAGCCAAGAGAATTCAGTGTGAGTTGAGTTCTGAATCTGATTTTCGGGTTGATTTCGATGGTTGCTTGATGTTTCGAGATAGAATTTGTGTTCCTAAAGACATCGAATTGATTCATAAGATTTTGAATGTGGCACATAATAGTCGTCCATCAGTACACCCCGGTAGCACAAAAATGTATAATGACTTGAAGAAAATATATTGGTGCGCCGGTATGAAGAGAGATATTTTCGAGTTTGTTGCGAGATGCTTAATTTGTCAACAAGTAAAAGCTGAACACCAAATGCCTTCAGGATTACTACAGCCTATCATGGTTCCCAAGTGGAAATGGGACTGAATTACCATGGATTTTGTATCAAGCTTACCTTTGACACTGAGTAAGAAAGATGCGGTGTGGGTCATTGTTGATAGATTGCCAAAGTCGGCTCATTTCATCCAGGTAAGTACCTAGTACTCGCTTGATAAACTGGCTAAGCTATATATTTCTAAAATTGTGAGACTTCATAGAATACCCTTATCGATCATATCGGATAGAGATCCGAGGTTTACCTCACGGTTTTGGAAAAGGTTACAAGAAGCCCTGGGCACGAGGTTGATTTTTAGTACTACTTTCCACCCACAAATTGATGGCCAATCCGAGAGAGTGATTCAAACCTTGGAAGACATGTTGAGATGTTGTGTTCTAGAATTCCAAGGTAGTTGGGGAAAATACTTAGCTTCGGTTGATTTTGCCTATAACAATAATTTTCAAACGAGTTTAAAAATGGCACCCTATGAAGCGTTGTATGGCCGGAAGTGTCAAACTCCCTTGTATTGGTCAGAGCTAAAGGAAAGTAAATTACACGAGGTTGACTTGGTTAAGGAAACCAAGGACAAAGTGAAAGTAATTAAATATTGTTTAAGAGCGGCATCGGATAGAAAAAAGTCTTATGCAGATTTGAAAAGAAAAGAATTTGAGTTTCAAGTGGGTGATAAGGTATTTTTGAAAGTATCCTCATGGAAAAAGGTTTTGAGATTCGGCAACAAGGGCAAGTTAAGTCCTCGTTCCATAGGACCTTAAAAGATCACCGAAAAGATAGGACCGATAGCTTATCGGTTGGCTTTACCATCAGAATTGGAAAAGATCCATGACTATTCCACGTGTCTATGTTGCATCATTATAGATCAGACCACTCACATGTGATATCACTGACGGAAGTTGTGATTCGACCAGACATGACTTATGGTGAAAAGCCGATCAAGATCTTGGATCGGGAAGTCAAACAATTGAGAAACAAGGATATCGCCTTCGTAAAAGTGTTATGGCATAAGCATGGGATAGAGGAGGCTACATGGGAGCTCGAAGAAGCCATGAGAAATCAATACCCACACTTGTTTACCGGTAAGATTTTCGGGGATGAAAATCCCTAAGGGGGAGAATTGTAACAACCCAAATTAGGGCCTCGTCAAAACAATAGTTTTAAGACCATAAATTTGAGATAGAAATAATTATTTTATGGATGTTACGAGGTCCATGATATATATGCAGGCCTGTGTGAAAATATTGATGAGAAATTTTACCAATAAAGTGTCCAATTGAGTTATTAGGACTAAATTGCAATAAGTGAAAAACATGTGTTCTAGTTTACTTAAGGGCTTAATTATGATGAGATTTGAAATTTCAAGTCCTTATTTGGCAATTAGACCATTATATGTCACTATAGACAAAAATGGACATAGGAGGGATAAAATATAAAAGTTATAATGGAAGGGCATTTTGGTCCACTTGTTAATAAAAGAATAAAGAAAGGGAAAAATAGTCAAAATTTGTGTCCATCTTCATCCTCCTTGGCCAAATTTCACAAGAAGTCATAGTTAGGGTTTCTTTCATCTTTCAAGCTCAAAGTAAGTGCATTCTAGCCCCGTTTTTAATGTTCTTTATATTTTTGAAATCTTCATAGCTCGATTTAGCTATTTTTACCTTTAATTTGAGTTAGGGTTCATGTTCAAAAACATACCCATGAATGACAAGCTTGTGCTTTGATGTCTAATGGAAGAATATGGAGGTTTGAGGTGTGATAAATAACTTTTACTAGGTGGTTTTTGGTGAAATTGAAAAAAAGGACCTAATTGTAAAAGTTGTAGAAACTATGTGTAAATGTGTGAATAAAAGAAAAATGTGGGTTGGTATAAGAGGAAAAATGATTCGGCTAGGCTTGAATAATGAGAAAAACAGGTACTTTTCATTTTACGAGCCTAGAGGCAATTTTGTAATTTTGTAAAATTTTAGAGGCAAAATTGTAATTTTTCCATATCATGATTTTTGGACTGAAATGAATAATGCATGTATTAAATAAGCTAAACGTGCTATTATTGATCAAGAGGGACGAGTGATAGACCTTGACCGAGGAAAAGGCAAGGTTGTGGACTAAATCGCAAATTTGCCATATTTTGCACCGAGGTAAGTTGTGTGTAAGTAATTCAACAACTCCAATATTATGTATTTAATATTTGACATTATATGATACATATATGTATGCTTTAATAAAATTAACTTGTGTTGATCCAATGGAAGTTTAGTGATAGCCTTGTGTCTCAGAAGCCCGGGTGACCCAAAGGAATACTTAGGACTTGGATGTTGTGACACCGTGCTAAATGCGCCCATGTAAGACCATGTCTGGGGCACGGCATCAGCGATGATATGTGTGCCAGTGTAAGACCACGTTTGGGACATGGCATCGGCGATGATATGTGTGCCAGTGTAAGAACTTGTCTGGGACATGGCATCAGCGATGATATGTGTGCCAGTGTAAAACCATGTCTGGGACATGGCATCGTTGATGATATGTGGATTCATGTAAGACCATGTCGCAGACATAGCATTGGTACTTTAATTGGTGTATGAAAATCTCGAGTGTTCTTTAGTATTCTGGTGGTTCAACAGGCCATACAAGATGTTGGGTTAAGAAGTGGAGTGATATGAGTAAGAATATACGGTACAAGTATGTACGTAAACCTCATGAGTATTGAACTCGATTCATGGTGAGAAATTTAGCATGAGTAGAAAGGAGTAAGATAAGCTTGATGTTTAATGACATTTAATGTCAATTTTGACTACATTCATGTGTTTAGTATGATATTGTGGTAACAATTGATAATATGTTTAATCCATGAATATCTTGACTTATGTTGTTATTTATTTACATGCAACTTACTAAGCCCTGTGCTTACCCTTCTCTCCTTTCCCTTTTCTTTTAGCATAGTTAAGCTAGCTCGGGAATCGTGGACATCGGAGCTTGAGTCACACTATCAACAAATCTCTTGGGGTATAATTAGTTTACTACATTTAAATATGGCATGTATAGGGGTCTTAGGATTTTGTTATATGTGTCATATTTGTTGGCCAAAGTGATGGCTCCTTTTGGTATATTATTCCATTTTGTATATGGAAATTAAATATGGCTCATATTGATTATTGGGTTGAAATCCTTAAATATTGTTACATGCCTGAGATGTGTTATTACTTTTGTGGTGTGTGCCAAATGGTTGATAAAATATGGAATTTATGTTTGATGGATAAATGATGCCAATTGGCATGGTCACTATATTAATAAAGGTAAAGAAATGTCTTGAACGAACTTAACAAGTCAAGGAGTCCCAATGAGGTAAACTTGATATGAATTTATCATGCATAAGTTAAAGCTATGGATGTCTAAGTAACCCTTTTATGCCATGTTAACCATCATTGGCATATGAGTCTGTGTTGGGGTTGTTAAGTGTGACAAGAGGGCTTGGAAAATAGCCTCAAAGTTGTTCACATAGGTAGACACACGGGCATGTGTCTAGGCTGTGTGTGACACACGGCCAGCCCCATGGGCATGTAGTCCGGCCGTGTGTCCCCTGCACCCTAGTTTTACAAGTCAGTATGCATGGTAGTAAACACACGGGTAGAGACATGGCCGTGTGTCTCAGCCGTGTAGAGGACATGGCCTTGGGACATGGCCATGTGCCTAGGCCGTGTGAAGTTTGTACTTTATATGTGAAAATTATATTCGCCACACGGTCTAGCACACGGGCGTGTGACTTGGCCATGATATATTAAATTTATGTTGACGTCATAAACAGAGAGTTGCATGGCCTGGGAACACAGACGTGTCCTTGTGTCTACACGGGCGTGTGACCCTGTTTTAAGAATTTTTTTCTAAAGTTCACGGTTTAGTCCCGAACCATCCCCAATGTTTGTTTTGGGCCTTGTAGGCCCATATAAGGGACGATATGCATGTTCTTGAATAAATTTTAAATTTGAACAAAATTTTATGGCCCGATTTTACATAGTAGTGTATGTTCAAGTCTGGTAATGTCTCGTATCCTATCCCAGTGTCGGACACGGGTAAGGGGTGTTACATACTTGTTCCCCTTAGTCCAATCCTTCATGCTTTGAATTGTTGCACAAACGTTAGTAAAATAATAGTAATATAAAGTTTTATAGTAATCACAAGATCGAACAAGAACAATATATATAAAACTAGAAAACAAAAAATAAAATAAAATTGAAATATTATACTGGTAATTAAGGCCTGTATAAATAGTCTCGTTAAAACAAATTCAATAGCTTTTTTGGTGCTTAAGAAATAGTGGTCAACTGTCTCCTAGGATACAAGAACAAGATGAGCATGGCAGTAGCATAGCTGCAGTGATCAATGAACAGTAGCCTTACCTTCGTCTATCACTGAAAAATAGATTGGAAAATATGTAGGGAAAAGATATCTCAGAGACTTAGAAAATTTTAGTGTGTTTCTTCCCTGTCATATTATTTGGCTTTTAAAATAAATTCAAGGGAAGAATTTTTGGAAATCTTTGACTAACGGAGCCAAAATGTGCCTGTGAATCAAGGAGACATTTAAACCTAAATTAACGTTTTAATTAAAGGCATTAACTCCTTGTGATTCAAAAAAGATAAGCTTTGTTGAGGAAAATTAAGGATACAAATTGGGCAAAATATCCACAGGCCTAGAAAGCCTAATCGATCCGGGCGTTTCGCATTGCCCACATCATGCGGGTGCACCCCCAACCCCGATGGGTTTGGACTTGCAACCCTTCCCCCCCAGCGTAGGGGGTCTAGGAGAGTATCAGTTTAGTCATTCAATAACCAGCAAGTTGGTTCACATATATAGACATATTCCACTTTTGATATCTAACCAATGTAGGACTAAGCTTTCCATTTTCCTCAACATAATTCACAAGTGGCTTACTTTGAGCATCAATTTCTCATTCATCACTCAACCATTTTGAGCATATGGAATACTATTGTAAAGATCTCATGGAGTAAAATATAAAATCATAGTTTTATGATTCAAATTTTCACCTTTACTAATCGAGAATATGCCTCAAAAATTCCAAAATATCCATTTTTTTCAACAATCCCCCACAAGAATGAAAATTGAAAACATTGACTCGATGTGGTGATAGAATCTACGTTCGATAGTTGCATAGGATAGGTAGGCATCAATCCTTGAGCCTTCCATTGTAAAAGTATATTGACTTTACTAGCCAACCAATAGACGCGATGTCCTTGAATTGTTCTGCCTTTCGTGTAAATGATGATATACCTCACACAACTACTATAACACCCCCTACCCGTGTCCAACACCAGGATAGGATACAAGGTATTACCGAACTTAAACTCAAGCAATCATACAATCCGAGCCATAAAATTTCGTTCCAAGTTAAAACCAATCAAATATATTCATAGTGTCCCTATTATGAGCCTACGAGATCCATAAAATGCATTTAAAATGGTCTTGGACTAAATCGAGGACTTTAGAGAATTCTAGGAAAACTTAGAAATTCTTCTCATAAAACAGGGTCACACGCTCGTGTGGACACTAGGGCACGCCCGTTTGTCATCCACACGCCCGTGTCCTCAGGCCATGTAACTCTCTATTTATGACATCAGCACACAATTTGAACCACACGGTCAAGCCACACGCCCGTGCCACCAGGCCGTGTTTCTTACACGGATGAGACACACAGTCATGTCTCAACCCGTGTGACCAACACTTAGGCTATTTTCCAAGCCTTTGTGTTACCCTTAATTCCACAATTCATTATGTACATTAAGGACACATATCATGGCATCATTTTAATGATTTAACCTCCTTCATTAAGATATATTCTTAACATCAACATGTCATTATTCACGTATTTCACATACCCGTGCGATATCAAGTCTAGATGCAAACATCCATGACCATTAATCTGACTATTGCACCACCTTTACTAACAATTTAGAATTATTCACTTATCGCTTGTGTCATTAGACCTTAAGCATTCAAGTTCAATCAACATCATCTTATTTTTATATCATGCACTGTTTTCATAGCAATGACCGGTTCGATTGGTCATGAAGCATTCATCACGCACACATATTATACACCAACATGCATTTTCAACAGGCCTATTCACATCACAAACATTAGAACTTAACATGGACAAATAGGCTTACAAGCCATAATCATTATAAGCCACATCTCATGGCTACTCATAACAACATCTATCATATAACTAAGTCCCTATACATGCCACTCACTTGAAATCGCTAGCATATATATTAATATTCCAAAGGTGATGTCTCGATAGTGTGATGGTGCCACTAACGATCTCCAACCCCGAGTCGACCTAAAACCACTATGGAAATGGAAATGAGGGAGTAAGCTTTACACTTAGTAAGCTCGCATGAAAAATAATAAGCAATGTGATAACATTCTATTTTTAAATTCTTTCTATTTATTCAAAGTCTAGTCAAAATGTTTTTTTAAGTTATAGTCACTAAATTATTAATATCCGGAGTTACAGGACTCCAAATAAAGATCCATTAATTTTCCCAGAAACTAAACTCATATATCTTATTACCATAAAATTTTCAAAATTTTTGGTCTAGTAAATAAGTACAGTTTATTCTTTAAAGTTACCCTTTTTTCGCGGTCTGACAGTTTCAACCTCTATTCACTACGAATTAATTATCTCATACTACAGAACTTAGATTATGCTCCTATCTATTTGTATTTAACATAAAATCATTAAGGATTTTAGTAATATAAATTATAACTAAAAATAATTTTTTGACAATTTTTAATAATTTTATAAAGTTAAGACAGGGGAGTCCAAGATCACTCTGACACTGTTTCACAAAACTTCCAATATCTCATAATATAAGATTTCTTTGCTTACACCGTTTCTTTTATCTAAAACTAAACTTGATAACCTTCAATTTAATATTTTATTCAGCCTTTAATTCAACTTCCACAATTTTTAGTGGATTTTCAAAGTTGGACCATTGCTATTGTACTAATCTATCTTAGTGCAACATGATGATAACCATCACAAATTTGTCATAGAAATTATTCTCATAAATATCATTCATTCATTTGCACTATCATCACAAGTCAATTTCATTTCACATGTCAAACACATGCTCATGGGTTTCGAGTACTTACCTGTGCTATCATTTAGCACAACACTCGTCCGAACATGACAATTCATATACATCATATTAGTATCATATAACATACATGATGTATCATGGCAAGAACTCTTTATTTCTTTCCTCAAATCAATATATCATATCATTAGCCTTAGAGGAGCTCATCAATTCAACAATTTCCATACTCATTTCTCATTTTAATCCTGTTGAATTTCTCAGAATCTCGATGGATATCATATTTATTATCAAGTCATGCAAGTGATCATTTCAAGTACGCACTCCCACGAACCTCACTCATTACGACGGGATTACCAGTCCAAGCTAAATCTCCCAAATCATAACTCACAGAGTGTTGTCGGGAGTACCAGTCCAGGTTAAATCCCTTACAATGACATACACTCTCATAAGCTCGGATCTGAATTACCAATCCCGGCTAAATTCAGTCCTTAATCGGATTACCCGTCTGGGCTAAATCCTTAATGCACCCGTATTCTTCGGGAGACTCGATCACTTAAGGAACACCCGTCTGGACTAGATCCTTTCTATATTGAGATCAATGGATTACCCGTCCGGGCTAAATCTTTTTTTGCAACACATGCAGGATCCCAAGTCATGTAAACAATGATTTATCCATCGGATATCCCTTTTTATTCAACCAGGATTTTCTCTTTTCATCAAGTATATCAATATGCATAGATTATCATGCAATGTACATTCAATTCAACATATTTTCATGTTTATTTGGACATTAGTCCATACTATAAAAATAACATATCACCTGGTTTTCATACAAACTTATTTATTTCATTTAAAATGTCAATTTCCATCAAATTTCCATTAACATCAATTTCATCATAATCATAGCAAGAAATATTTTATGTATAACCATAATAACATGAATAACATGCTTATTAAATCACGCGAACTTACCTCAAATGCGAAAACGGCAAAATTACCATTTTAGTCCAAAACTTGTATTTTTCCGATTTAAGCCCGAATATCGGTTCCCTTAATCTAACATTACAAATACAGCTCATTTATTACTCAAATTATTCAAATGGGTCCATAAATCATACTTTTACAAATTTTCATTTTAACCCCTAAACTTTCACTTATTTACACTTTGACTCCTAGGCTCGTAAAATGATTTTTATTCAATTTCCTTGCATTTTAAGCCTAGCCGAATCATTTTCATAACTATAGAAAACTGCAATTCTCATCATAACACCCTTTTATACCATTTTTACAACTTTTACAAAACGGTCCTTCCGAACGTTTTCATCAAAAACCGCTTGGTAAAAGTCATTTATTGAACACCCAACACTCACTTTCTACCATTAGACATCAAAATACAAGCATGTCACTCATGGGTAAATTTTTAAACATAAACCTTAGCTCAAAACATTGGTAGAAATGAGTAGATCATGTTACCGAGACTTCAAAAATGTAAAGAACATTAAAAACGGGGCTCGGGATCACTAACAAATGAGCTTGGAAAGCTTGGCCAAACCCTAGCCATGGTGCCCATTCAAGTTTCGGCTGAAGCATGAAGAAGATGGGCTAATTTTGGCTATTTTGGCTTTTTAATTCTTTTAATTATTAGATTACCAAAATGCCCCTAACTTAAAAATATTTTATTACAACCATTTCATGTCTATTTTTGTCCAACAATTAACCAATGATTTAATTACCATTTAAGGACCTCCAATTTAAAAACTCATAAAATTGGACACTTCTAACATGTGGAACTCAACTTTTACATTTTTTACAATTTAGTCCTTTTGACTAAATTGAGTGCCCAAACGTCAAAATTTTTTAACAAAATTTTCACAAAATCATTCCGTGAAGTCATAGACTATAAAAATATAATAAAAATAATTTTTTTTACGTCAGATTTGTGGTCCCAAAACCACTGTTCCGACTAGGCCCTAATTTGGGATGTTACAACTACCTACCTAGCAAGGTTTTAGTTCTCATAGGTATGTTCATATGGCCATGAAAATCTCCTGGTTTTGCAAGTGTTTGAGAGAACTATGCCTCAATGGTCCCCCCGAAGCGGCACCACTTCACTCTCACATAGGTGACTTATGCTACTTGGCTCACCGAAACACACAACGATCATTAAAGGCATTGAACCTATCCCACTTTCAATCACTGTTTAAATCATAGGAACGAACTCGGGATAACAACCCCCACAGTGACCTCACAGGGACCATGCAAGTAGGTTGTCCCTTTGAACCTAGATCCTGATATCTCTAGTCAACTAGGTTGGGTTTTCCTTCACATAGCGCCTTTAATTTTTCATGGGCTTTAGTCCCATTCCTTTCGATGTTTTATCAACCTGATCTCGATTTAAACCTTTAGTTAGCAGATGTATAAAGTTATCTTTTGATTTTACAAAAATAATAGAGATAACTCTATTTGAGATTAGTTGTCTAATGGTATTGTGTTGATGACGCATATTTCTCGACTTACCATTATACATTACGTTCTGTGCTCTAGAAATTGTTCCTTGGTTATCACAATATATGCATATTGTGTGCATAGGCTTTTGCCAGTCAGGAATATCCTCCAAAAAGTTTTGATGCCATTCATCCTTTTATCCAGATTTTCTAGAGCTACAAACTCAGATTCCATTTTGGATCTAGTTATAATCATTTGTCTTGAGGATTTCCATGACACAACTCCTCCTCCTAATGTAAAAACATATCCACTTGTGCCTTTGGTATCTTGAATATCATATACCCAACTAGCATCGAAGAATCGTTCTAAAACAACATGATATCTAGAATAATGCAGTTTGTAGTCACGAGTATATTTGAGATATCTCAGTATCCTCACAATTGCTTTCCAGTGGTTTTCCCCTAGATTATTTGCGAATCTACTTAAACTGCTCACAGTGAAAGCAATATCTGGTCTAGTATAGCTCATAAGGTACATTAGCCTATGACCCTTACATATTCCCCTTGGTCAACACTTTCACCTTTGTTTTTAGATAGATGTTGGCTCGTATCTATTGGAGTTCTTGCTATAGCAGAATCATCCTTGCTAAATTTCCCAAGAATCTTGTACACATAGTGTGACTGAGTCAATATGAGACCTTTAAATGACCTCTTGATTTGGATGCCCAAAATCACATCAGCTAGTCTAATATCTTTCATGTCAAACCTTGAATTTAACATGTCTTTGGTACGTTTTACCATTTTATTATTACTTCCAACAATGAGTATGTCATCTACATATAAGCATAGGATTATATATCAGTATTTTTGACATACACACATTTTTCACACTCATTAATCTTAAAGTCATTTGTCATCATGATATTATCAAACTTTTCATGCCATTAATTTGGTGTTTGCTTAAGTCTATATAAAGGCTTCATCAATTTACAAACTTTCCTTTATTGTCCTGGAACTACATGACCCTCATGTTGTTTCATGTAAATCTCTTCATCAAGTTCTCCATTTAGGAAAGTTGTTTTAAAATCCATTTAATGTACTTCTAGATTTTGCAATGCGGCAATTGCAAGTATCATCCTTATAGAAGTTATCCTGGATACTAGAGAAAAAGTATTAAAGTAGTCAAGAACTTCCTTTTGTCTATAACCTTTTATAACCAATCTGGCCTTATACCTATCAATTGTTCCATCTACTTTCATTTTCCATTTAAAAATCCACTTATAATTTAATGGTTCAATTCCCGGAGGAAGGTCCACTAATTCCCATGTATGATTTTACATAATGGAGTTAATTTCACTTTTAATAGCATCTTTCCATGACGTGCTTTCGAATGACCACATAGCATCATTATACGTTTGAGGTTCGGCCTCTAGCATAAAAGTTAGAAAATTCGATCCAAAAGATTATTCTACCCTTGCTCGTTTACTACTTCTTGGCTCTATCTCAGTTTTAACCTCTTGTTGAACGTCTTGACTATTTTACTCTATAGTCTCTGAAGTTCGTTTCGTTAAACTTGAATCAACTTCCCTAGCTTTACCAAGGGAAGATATTTTCAAAGAATAGAACATTCTTTGATTCCAATATAGTACTCTTATGAATGTCAGGATTCTTTGATTTATACACAAGAAACTTATATGCATTGCTATGATCTGCATAGCCAATGAAAATACAATCCACCATTTTAAAGCCTATTTTCATTTGCTTTCGTAATGGAGCAATTACCTTTGTAAGACACGCTTACATTTTTAAGTAGTTGTAGGAAGGCTTTCTACCTTTTCATAACTCATATAATGTCTTATCCCTTTTCTTGCGGGGAACCTTATTTAAAAGGTAATTAGCTGATAGAATAGCTTTACCCCACATGTTCTATGATTACCCAGAGCTTCATAGCAATGCCTTCATCATTTCCTTTCGAGTCTAATTTTTTTGCTCAGATACTCTATTTGATTGAGGAGAGTATGGTGGTGTTACTTCATGAATAATACCATGTTGTGCACAGTATTCACCGAATGGTTCAACATATTTACCACCACGATCACTTTTCACCATCTTAATCTTTTTATTAAGTTGGGCTTCAACTTCTTATTTATAAAGAATAAATTTCTCTGTAGCTTCATTTTTGCTCTTAAGCAAATATACATAACAATATTTTGTGCTATCATCAATGAAGGTAATAAAATATTTATTCCCTCCTTTGGTTTGAACAAACTTTAAGTCACAAACATCGCTATGTATTAGATCAAGTGGTTATGTATTTCTTTCAATTGTTTGAAATGATAACCTTGTTAATTTTGCCTCAACACAAGTTTCACATTTATGTTTATAATTAATTTGAAATGAAGGAATGTGCTCTAAATTAATTCATCTATGTAAAGAATCATAATTAACATGTTTGAGCCTACCATGCCATAAATTGAATGACTCAAGCATATAAACAGAAGAAGAAGCAACATTTTTATTCATTGTCTTTACTTTTATAGAGATTACATTAAGTTTCCACATGTCATTTAATACATATCCCTTTCCCACAAATATTCCCCCTTAGGAAAAACTAGCTTCTGGGATTCAAACACCATCCTAAAGCCATGTACACTAAGGAGTGTCCCAGAAACAAGGTTCTTGCGTATGTCAGGCACGTACAACACATTTTGAAGCTTGATTTCTTTGCTAGAAATCATCTTCAAGACTAAAGTACCCTTCTCCTTGATCTTGGAAGCCACAGGATTTCCCATATAGAGCTTCTCCCCTTTTTCATAAGGCACCAACTCAAAAAAAGAATCTTTGTTGCAGTAGATATGACGTGTGGCACCAATATCAAATAACCATTCCTTTCGATTTGAGTCAACCATTTTGACTCCAAAAATCACAGAACATAAGTCCATATCAAACACTTCCTTAGAAATTTCTTCCACAGCATTGGCTTCATTAGTTCTAACTTTCTTTGGAAGCCTACAGTAGATGACTTGTGCCCCATCTTGTTGCAATTGAAGTTTTTCCCTTGAAATTTTTGCTTCTTGGAAACACCACCTTTTGATCCCAATTTGGACCCATTCTGAGGTTGTTTTCCCTTCTTGAAGTCCTTTTTGACTTCTACCACGTTTGCCTTAGCACTATTGACATTTGCTTCTTTGTTAAGGTCCTTTCCAGTACCTCTATTGTCTTCTTCAATCCAAAGTCTGATAATCAAGTCTTCCATAGACATTTCCTTTCTTTTGTGCTTTAGGTAGTTCTTAAAGTCATTCCAAGTAGGAGGTAGCTTCTCAATAATGGCTACCACCTAGAAGAATTCACTTATGACCTCTCTTCAACAAGAATTCAGTGAATGATTAGTTGAAGTTCCTACACTTGGTTCACAACTAGTTTAGAATAAACCATTACAAAATTCAGGACTTTAGCAACTAAAAACTTTTTAGGTCCAGCATCTTTGGTTTTGTATTTATGGTCCAATGACATTAGTAATTCCCTACTCGTTTTCCTGACACTGTATACTTCATAGAATGCATCTGACAGCCCATTCAGGGCATAGAAAATCAAAATGCTCTCATGCTTCAATAGCAGTGAAGGTGGTAACATCATCTACCTCACCCTCTTTAATAGTAGAAAGGTCATCCTTCGAAAATTTAGCCAAGTTCAACATGGTCAAATAAAATAGCATCTTTTGTTGCCATGTCTTGAAATTTTGTCAAGAGAATTTGCAAGCTTCTTGTTGTGCTTTATAGCCACTGAAAGCACCATTGAGTTTTGATTCAAAGCCTAAGTTTGAACCAATGCTCTAAGTTGCGAATTGGGTGAATTAGTGGAAGTTTCCATTTCTTTTGTTAAGATTTCAAAAACGAAACGAAAATTAGTAATAATAGAATATTTATTTTCTAATTTATATTACCCTTTGATTTTGTTAAATTATAGAATTTAATAATTCTAAAACAAATCAATCACCAATTTCTAATAACAAAATTTTTATTCTCAAATGATTACTGTTACCAATAAAAATCGAATAAATTCTATCGAACGGCAGGAATAGAATCTTGAAACAGAATTGTGGAAATCGAACAAATCTTGTTGAATGGTAGGAATAAAAATCTTTAACAGAATTGTTCAATTAGATTTCTGTTTAAAACAAAAATCAAACAAATCCTGTTAAACGGCAGGAATAAAATCCTAAAACAGGAGTGTTCAATTGAGATTTTGTTTGAAAAAACAAACAAATCCTATTAAACGACAGGAGTAAATTCATAAAACAACAGTGTTAAATTAATTTTCTGTTTGAAACAGAAATCAAACAAATCCTGTTAAACGATAGGAATAAAATACTGAAACAGGATTGTCAATTGAATTTCTGTTTGAAACAGAATACAATTTCTCATTGGTGTCCTGTTCGTCTCGGATTAGAAAGATTTAAAGAGTCTGTCTTAAGATTTAGCATAAACGTTAGTAAAATAACAGTAATATAAAGGTTTATATTAATCACAAGATTGAACAAGAACAATATATAAGATACTCCAATTAATAGATAGTTTCCAACCTTGGTAATCCCACATGGTCTTCCCCATGCTATATGTCCTTAATGAACTTTCGCTATATAAGATACTCCAATTAATAGATAGTTTCCAACCTTGGTAATCCCACATGGTCTTCCCCATGCTATATGTCCTTAATGAACTTTCACTTCTTTCACTATTTTTCACCGAACTCTATACCCAATTTAGTCTTTAGCGAACTTCCTCGTTTGCTAGTCCTGATGGACTCTCCTGTGCTATCTAGACCTAATCGAACATTCTTTTTCTATAAATATATGGTGAAATTTATTGGTTATTTAGCCTTGTGTAGACATTTTCTTCCACGAGGTCCTTTGATGGACTACCTACTTTTCTAGCTACCTCTTTGTCGACTACCAATTGAGATTTTAACCTATAATAGCCCATTTTGTATCTGCTTAGCCAATATGGGTTCTGCATCCTCTCTGGCAAATTCTTATTGCCGAATGTTGTATTTTCTAATTTGTTGAAGGAATTTCACCTTCCTTTCACATATACTTGCTTAGAATGCTTCTATCAACTTTATTCACTGTGGCATCTTGGCGGATCCCTTACTATCCTATTTGCCCATGCTTTCGGATGTACCACAATTATTCCATCATAGTATTTGTCACGTAAGTCTTGCAGTAACTTCTCGTTTCATGCCCTGGCAGGCTTCTTAGTTTACTGTCTTGGCAGACTTCATTTGTTGCCATAGCTAATTATGGTCTTTACACAATATAATCCTATGTTTATTGTCTTGATGGACTTCCAATTCTGAGGAATTAATAAACCACTTTCGATTTGTCACCTCGAAGAACCTATAAATTATTTACACGGTGTCACCTTGAAGGACCTATATACCATTTACATGGTGTCACCTTGAAGGACCTATAGGTAATCGCCGTCGTGGTGTCACTCCATAGAGTCGAAAAATAGTCATCACGATGTTGCTCAAATGAACCAATCGATAACCACCGTCGTGGTGGCGCTCTATAGAATCAATAGACCATCATCACTGTGTTGCTCTAGTGAGCCAATTGATACCATTCCACAATGCTGCCCAAACTCACTTGAATCCCCATTTTTGTCTGTCCATTCCTCAATTACACCTATTATTCTTATCTTTATCTACCCTGTCAACTTAATTCCCTCCGTACTATGCATACATTATAATCATGCATTACATGCATATCAATCCAAATAGTATTACTTTACGGAGTACGTCACACTATAATACATCATATACAGATCTATCCTACAGAACATACTTGCAGACTTTCTTAAATTCAAAACACCTCAAACACGCATGTCATGCTCATTCATCAAAATCAAATACCATCATAGATTTCCAACCAAAACAAATTAGATGTAATCATAGATCACCCATCAACACTTATCCATGAATCAACCAAGAAAAGTGCATATGAACTCACCTTAAATCTTTCCTCCTTGGTAGCTTAGCTTGTCACAATGCTAGAGTCTCTTTTGCCCCGATATCTAAGCAAGACAACTATTTATTTGTTAAACCAATAATGTTCACACCTTAAAAATCTAGAACCCAGCATATAGAACTTTAATAAGAATCCTTATTCTCATTCTTCCTCCAATCTATGAGTAGAGGAAGATCAAAAAGCTTACTGATTTCTCAGATTCCCTAGCTCCAGACCTCAAATCTCATAACTGCTGCTCCATGTAGAGCTCTCTAAAATTCTCCCTCTCTTCGGAACAACTAAAGAAGAAAATGCAAGTGAGAAACAATTTTTGTAGAGAGAATTAAGAAGACTCTCTTTTGGAAGAATGTCTATTCTCACCTATATATATTACTCCTATACATGGTCTCTCAATGTAACAGCCCGATTTTGGGCCTAGTCGGAATAGTGATTTCAAAACCACTATTTAAAAGCTAGAGAAATTATTTTTAATATTATTTTATGTGTTATTACATGATTATATGAGTGCATGAAAATTTTGGTGCATTAATTTTAGCGATTTCATGCTTAATTGCGAAAAAGGACTAAATCGCATAAAGGGAAAAAGTTTTGTTTTGCTAACTAAATATGTTAAATAGCTAGAGAACCAAAATTTGGGGTGTTTAAAGTGAAAATAGACCCTAAAGAGGGTGCTTGGCTGGCCATTGAGAGAAAGATTTTGAAAAGTCAAAGTTGTGGGTATTAGGTAGCTTATTTGGCATTAAAATAAAACAAAAAGAAAAAAGATGTCATCTTTTCATCTTTCTTCTTTCCCCCACCGAAAATACAAGAAAAATAGGGGTTTTGAAAGCTCAAATTTTTAGCAACTTCCATCCCTTGCAAGTAAGTGATTTTGATGATCATTTTTGTTGATTTTTGTGTTTTTGGGACCCTTGTAGCATGAACTAGCTAATGGGGGGACTATTTTGTGAAATGGTTGATAGTCTAGAGATTTTCCATGAAAGGATTTATGTTGTTTGCTAAATTTTTATGGAAGAAAATGAGTCTTGGTTGTATAATAAACAACTTTTGTGAAAGGATTTTCATGGAAAACACCTAAAAGGGCCATTTTGTGAAAGTTATAAAATAGGTTGTAATTGTGTGAAATAGTGGAAATTCACATGTCTGGGACATGCATCGGCTACGAGATGTGTCAGTGTAAGACCATGTCTGGGACATGGCATCGGCACAGATATGTGAGAGCTAGTGTAAGACCATGTCTGGGACATAGCGTCGGCCTTGATTTCGATAGTCATTGTAAGACCATGTCTGGGACATGGCATCGACTTGATGGATGAGCCAGTGTAAGACCATATCTGGGACATGGCATTGGCATTATACCCTATGATTGAGGCTTAGTGGATATCCGATAGCTTTCTGAATGGTTCAACGGTGAGAGTTACTGTTTAAGCTACATGAGAAAGGTTATGACCATATTGTGAGTGATACAGATACTTACTTGAAATTGATCAGATTTGAATTCAATTCATGTTATATGATTAGTAAGGAATGAATATGAGCATGTTGAGTAACATAGGTATGTATGCCAAGCTCATGAGAAATGATTTCTGTTTATGATACACATTTGGTGAAGATGTAAATAGGTAAGTCATGTTTATGAGAATGATTTTGTGATGACCTTGTGATTATAGGTCTATACTTATGATGTATGAATATGTAACCTTACCAATGTGGAGAAAATGAATTAATATGGTGTGATAAATGTAGTATCGTTAATTTATACTAAAACAGATTTGGACAGCAGGCATAGTCTGACTTTAAAAATCCACCAAAAATTGTGGAAATTGAGTTAGAGGCTGAATAAAATATGAAATTAAATCCTAATGTGTCTAGTTTCAGATAGAAGAAATAGTGTGACCAAAAGAGTTTCATATTATGAAATATTTTAATTGTTGTGAGACAGAGTCAAAATGACTTCAAAATCCCCTGTTCTGATTTGAGAAAATCATTGAAAATTGTAAAAAAATATTTATGAGTTATAATTTATATGCTTAGAATTATTAATGAGTATGTTTTCAAGATAAATAGACAGAAGCATCATCTGAGTCCCGTATTATTAGATAATTAATTTTTAGTGAAGAGGGGTCAGAACTGTCAGACAGCAAAAAAGGGTAACTTTAAGGAATAAACTGTACTAATTGGCTAAACCAAAAATTCTGAAAATTTTATGGTAAGAATATATTTGAGTCTAGTTTCATTAAAAATTAGTGGAACTTAATTTGAAGTTCTATAGCTCCAGATATAAATAATTTAGTGACTATGACTCGAGAAAATAGCTTGACTGGAACATGAGTAAAAATGCAAATAGGGTTGTATTACCATGAGAAACAAGTTGATAAATTGCTTACTATTTTCATACGGTCTTACTAAGCTATAAAGCTTACTCCCTTCCTTTCTTTTCCTTTAGTGTTTTTAGGTTAGCTCGGGGTTAGAGATTGTCGGAGGCAGCATCACACTATCAAGTCGCTACCTTTGGAATAATGAAACATATATTAGAAATTTCAAGTGAGTGGCATGTATAGGGATCTAGTTGATTAACATGTATTATTTTTCTTTGGCCAAATGTGTTGGCTTATATTGAGTTATATGTATATGGCCATGAGATGTGGCTCATATTGATTATAGCTTGTAAGCCTAGCTATTCATGTCATGTCTAATGTTTATAAGGTCATTATGTTTGTTTGCCATGCATGGTTAGTAATATGACATGTGTGTTGGATGTATGCTCTATGACCAATTGAGGTGGTCATAGCCATGTAGTAATCACACGTTATAAACACAACATGATAATGATTGAAATTGAGTGCTTGATGGATAAGTTGGTAATTATAGTATAATAGTAAAAGTGGTCATCAAAATGATAAGTCTTATGAATGTGAAATAAGGAATCTAGACTTGGTATTGCATGAGTAGATGCATAGCTTGTAAGAGGACATGTTAATGTTATGAAAATATCTTAATAAAGGTTGTTTAATCACTAAAATGATGTCATGATTTGTGGTTTTAATGTGCATAAGGTTGTAAGAGATTATGGGTAACATGAAGGCTTGGAAAATAGCCTATGTATTGGCCACACGGGCTGAGACACGGCAGTGTGTCTTAGCCGTGTGAGGGGCACGGCCCAGAGACACGGGCGTGTGACCCAGCTGTGTGGTTTAATGTGCATGCTGACATCATAAACAGAGAGTTACACAGCCTGAGGACACGAGTGTGCCAAAGGCACACGGGCGTGTCCCTATGTCCATACGGGCGTGTGACCCTATTTCATGGGAAATTTTTCTAAGTTTTCGTGAAACTTCTTAAAGTTCTCAGTTTAGTCCCGGATTAATCCTGATGTATGTTTTGGGCTTCGTAGACCCAAATAAGGGATGACATGCATGTGTTTGAAAGGTTTTGAATTAAAAGAGATTTTATGGCCCGTTTTTTGCATGAGTGTGTATGTTTAGGTCCAGTAATGCCTCGTACCCTGTTCCGGCATCGAACATAGGCAAGGGGTGTTACACTCAATCCCTTTTAGCCAATCACTGACAATCATTATGTCTCCACTATAAAATCAACGGGTTCCATCCTAACCAAACTAGAATTGAAACTCAACTAGTTACCTGACAGTTACAAAATTTTCAAAAATTCCCAGTAAAGTCCACTAAGTCACTATTTTGCTCAATTATAGCTCTATATTATTAGTTCTTTATAGTTCTTTATTATTAGTTTCCAAAAATTATAGCTTTCTTCTGCGCTAGGATTAGGCCAATAAAGAAATTTAATGGAATCATTGCACTTGGTCAAATCCTACAAGGCTTTTGATATGGTCGTTAAAAGCAATTATCGAAATGCTACTCTTAACTACGTTTTGTTTTAAATAAAACCATGTGTTTTGGGTTTTTTAAGGAAACGATGCATTTCAATGTTTTTGGGATTAAAAGAAACAATGTGTTTCATTTGTTTTTGGTTTATGTTACAACAATCTAATTTTCTCTTTTCTATTTCTATTGATTTTGTTAAAGGGAAGGGCATGAAAAAAATTGAATTGATTTCTTCTTTCTCATAAATTCTCTCATGTTTCTCCCTATTTCTCTCCTTTTTCTTGTGTGTCAATTGTTTGGATTGTATCAAAGGTATTAAAGCAATGCATTCCTCATGGATAGCGGTGATGTCACGACTAGATCTCAAAAAGATACAACACAGTTACAACAGGAGTCAACTAGAAGTTTCCCAATGGGACAGTAAGTACGATACACATAGGAAGAAATTTAATGATGAACTCATATCTAAGATGAAGAGACTATTCGAGAAGTATTTGGGTAACTCAACACCAGCCACACCCACTTCCTCTTCTTTTGACAAGGGAAAGGGAGTATTAGGAGGACCTCCACTTGGCTTCCCACACAAGAAGCATTTACCCATTTTCCCTATGGTTGATTTAGGTAGTTTAGGAGCTACGATAAGGTCTAGTAGTTTAGAGTCACCGTATAGGGGACACAAACTTGAATGCCCTTGTTTCGATGTTTCAGATTTTTTAGGGTGGTGGGTAAATTGGAGCAGTTCTTTGAAGCTGAAAGGATTCCAAACCATGCCAAGGTATGAATTATGATGCTACACCTTGAAAGGAAAGCATTGGATTGACACCATTTTTTCACTCAAAGGTAGGAAGGTTTCCACTTATTGACATGTCCATCTTACGCTTACCACCTCAAAAAGTGTTTTAGCTCCAGTGCCTATAAGGATCTAATGGTAGATTTGGTCTCACTCAAGTAGACAGGGACTATGGACAACTATCATGACACTTTCATCAGTCTCCACAACTAGTTGCAACTACCTGAAAACTACACCCTGAGCATAATCACCAGCAACCTCAAAGTTGAAATCGATCAGTATCTCCAACTATTTAAGCTTAAGTCACTTGTTGAAGGTTTCTTAGTGGCTAGGTAGGTTAAGAGTATATTAACTAGTTCATAGAAGAAAAGTTATTCTCTAGGATTGGGAAATCACAAAGGGGTTGTACTGTTCCCATTACCTACCCCAATGTTCAAATTTCATTTTAGTCTCGTTTCCACTAATGCAATAAATAGGGCAGTAGTTCATCTACCCCTACTGGTTCAGTCAAGAATAGGTCTCTTTCACCAGCTAAAACTGAAGACAAAAAAGAAAATGATCTCTGCTTTTGTTGTGCGCTAAAGTATATTCCATGACACAAATGTGCCCAATCCTAAATGTATCAGTTGCTACTTGATTCAACCTCTGATGGTGAGGGTGAGAACTACCAAGAGTATTTGGACCACCTGGATGACAGTTCTCAAGATGAAGAGGTAGTTAAGACTCCTTCCTTGTCCTTACATGCCTTACAAGGTTCACAAGGCTTATAAATAATGAAAATTGTAGCACATATTGGTACCATTCCAATAATTATGTTAGTTGACACTAGAAGTACACATAATTTTATTAGTTCTAAGCTGGTCAAACAACTTTTATGGCCAGTAAGACAGGTGGACAGACTTAGAGTTACTATTGCTAATGGTGGTTTTTTTTACTACCAGTGGGACTTGTCAATAAGTTCCATAGGAATTACAAGGAATTCATTTTTCTACTAACTTCCTAGTACTATAAGTCAAGGGGATTGCTTTGGTTTTAGGGGCACAATAGTTGAAATCACTTGGCACCATACATGGAAATTCAATTCACTTACCATGAAGTTCCTCTACTAGGACAAAATTTGTCAACTGCAAGGTATTGCCCCTAGTGCATTCCAGCTGATAAGTGCATCTTAATGTGCCAAATGTTTGTCCACAGTGGGTCAGCTATTGGGACCCTGTTCAATGGTGATGATCACTCTCTCCCAAACTGTACTATCAATCACTTCTATCCTTGTGCCACTGAAGTTGCAGCAAATGTTAGATGAGTATGCTAATTTTTTGTGATACCCCTCACCCGTATTCAACGTCGGAGTAGGGTTATGGAGCATTACCAGACTTACAGCACATTTAGACATACATTTCACATACATTTAGTCAAATCATATACAATTGATTTATAACTAAACATTTCGTCCCTAATACGAGCCTACGAGGCCCTAAACATACATTGGGGGTGATTCAAGACTACACCGATAACTTTGGAAACCTTTTGAACACTTAAGAAATTTTCTCAAAAACAAGAGACACATGCCCGTGTGGCTTGCCCGTGTGTCTCACACGGCCAACAGACACACCCGTGTCACAGGCAGTATGGATATTCGAAATAGGAGCACATAGCCGTGCCCCAACCCGTGTCCAACCATGTGTAAGACGCTGACTTGGGTCACACGGCCAACACATACGCCCGTGTGCCCTAAAAATGACCATACACGCCCGTGTGCTAGGCCGTGTACTAGACTGGGCCAAACTATAGGGTATACTGGCTTATGCCACACGGCTAAGTCACACGCCCGTGTGTGAGGCCGTGTAGAGCATACTGACTTGGTTTCTAATCCAATAGCAGGGGACACACGGCTGTGTAACATAACCGTGTGCCACACACGGTTGAGACTTATGCCCGTGTCTCTGCCCGTGTGGATAAAAATAGGCTATTTACCAAGCCATTTTGCCACCCTAACTTATATTCACCTACATCAAATCTTAGCATTTATAAGCATTCTTATAAATTCATCCAAACATAAATAATACCATTTTATTACCAATCACAATAAGGCATACATAATCTACCTTATGCCAAACAATTTCATATCAATACCCAAAATCTCAAATCATCAATATGGATACATTCATACATGCATTATTTCACCTAATATCACAAACATATCATTCCTCAAACATGGACTATTTCATACTCTATATACTAATTCAAAAACTACTCATCACAATTAGCATTTACAGGACAATTACAAAAATCAGAACAAAGGCCATTTGTACATTTATATACATCATCAAAATCACCAATATAAGCCAACTCACATGGCTATATATATACAATCCAAAAAATAAACATTTACAAGACAAAACAAATGGCTACAATCCATCATTAACATATAGGCTACCAATAGCCAAAAAGACATATACATGCCATTATAACCAAAAATTTATAAAACCATGATACCAAGTAGCCGATAGATAGTGTGATGAAATCTTCGCCATCTTTCAATCCGAACGAGCTTCCGATATCTAGGCACACAAAGAAATTAACACAAAGTAAGCATAAAATGCTTAGTAAGTTCGTAATTCAAAAATAAAGCTTACTACTTCAATTTATAAGCATAATCAACTTTTGTCAATTCAATATATCTTGGCCTTGGTCTAAACAACATTAACCTCTCAATTTTAATTATCACATAAATTAGCAATCCATCTCAAAACAACATAGCATAAGTACACACTACTTACTGCATTCACATTTTCAAGCATGTGTATAAGCATATTTTTACCATCTAATAACTCATACTCGTTTCCATGCTTTCATAGCAATTCTATTTGAGACATTTGTCGATCTTTCCTTCTATTTATACCAATTTAACCACAACTGAGTTCATCATATATTCATATGTCATAAATATCTATATAACATTCAAATAATATGATATGATATTCACCAACACATTAATCACAAAGTTAACGTAGATTCAATCACATAATTCCTCATAATGTTCACAACTTCCTTAGTTTCAATACTCGTATAGCCTTCCGTACATACCTGTATCGATACGTATCTATTTCTCACCATTTCACATCTTCAAGTTACTCGTTCAACCATTTAGAATAGAAATCAGATATTCGAGAGTCTCACACCTCAAGTGTCCATATCATGGCCCAAAGCCAACTCAATGCATCTTGCACCCAAAGTGCTTATATCATAGACGAAGCTATCTTGATCTCATACACTAAGTGCCATATATAGCCGAAGCTATCTCAATCTCGCACATTAAGTGCCATAACTGAATTTTTTTTGAATATTTTCATACAATTGTATTCATCAACAATTCAAATATAAAACATTAAATCTCAATTATAATAATGCTTATTAACATACGAACATGCTTCAAATTCAAAATCGATGAAATAGATCGTTTAGTCCAACATTTTGTTTTTCCCCCGATCTAAGTTTGAATCTCGCTTTTCTTGATCTATATATAATCAAATTTAGCTTATTGAATCATCAAGCTATTCAATTTAATCAAAGCTTCACATTATGGCAAAATCACATTTTTGCCCCTAGTATTTCACATTTTTACACTTTAGTCCTTATTTCATAAAAATCACAAATTCATGCAATTCAATCACAACCCATGCTAGTCGAATTTCACCCATACTCATATCAGCCTATATTTTCCATTTATTTCACAATTTATCCATAAATTTTCTACATTTCACAATTAAATCCCTCTTTGACATTTTTCTTAAAAATCACTTTACAAAGATTGTTTATCTAACAACAAGCATTTATTTTCTATCAAAAAACTTCAAAATACACCATATTCATCAATGGTAAAATTCAGACAACTCAATATTTTTGCAAAATAGTCCCTAGGTTAGCTAGACTAAGTTGCAACGATCTCAAAAACATAGAAATTATTAAAAACTAACCTCAATTTGAATACATGCATGGACTTCAAGTGCTGAAATTTTAAAGCACCCAAAAATGGTGGTTTTCCATAGCTTATTCCGGTGGAAGAAGATGATACCAAATGCCACCTTTTGTTTTACTTAATTTTAATTTTATTACTAATTTATTTATTTAACCTTTAACTAACATCAAAATTGCATTAATACCAAATCATATTCATCTAATAACTTCATTATTGGTTTAATTACCCTGTTAGGACTTCCACATTAAAACCCATAGCTATAAGACACCTTTAGCTAATAGAACTCATGTTTTACACTTTACGCGATTTAGTCCTTTTTATCAAATTGACGAATCAAACAATCAAATTTTTAAACAAAACTTTCACACAAACGTATTTTCATACTGTAAACATGAAAATAATAATAAAATAAATATTTTGACCTCATATTTGTGCTCTCAAAACCACTATTCCGATCTAACCAAAAACGGGCTGCTACATTTTTTAAGGACCCTACTAGTTAGACTCCATCTCACCACCATTTACCTTATTTAGCTGGGACTTCCATAATGGCTTGTGTTGATAGAAGCCTGCAACATCGTGAGGTAGCTAGGAAGTTACTTCAGTTCCATCTCGAGTGTGCTCAAGACAAGATGAAGCAACTGGTTGATAGGCGTCGTAGTGACCAAGTCTTTCAAGTGGGAGATTTGGTGTATCTTTGATTGCAGCCCTATAGAAAACACTCAGTTAGGAAGGTTCTCAACTAGAAGTTGGTCCCTACATACTTTAAACCTTTCCTTGTCATAACTTGAGTTGGATATATTGCCTATACCCTTCAACTACCACGAAGATCACGTATTCATCCTACCTTTCATGTTTCCCAATTGAAGAAACATATAGGTCATGTAACACCCTTAACCCGTATCCGTTGCCGGATTAGGGTCATAAGGCATTACAGAATAAAAGCACAATTTCAAACAATTATAAATATGCACACGAACAAGTCTCGAAAATCAGTCAAAATTTATTTCATAAACGAACACAACTCTTAAATTTGAAGCATTTCATATCATACTTATTTATACAGTCATATCATTCATATGCAATAATATGGAATATAACATTCAAAATATTAAAGCATATACGGATTTTAACAAAGATAAGATATAAACCTAAATGATTATTCAACTATTATAATGCATGAATATACATTGACTTTTCATATTAACTAATGATGTCATTACTCAACTCAAGCTCAAGCATCATTTAAATATCTAATATTAATTAAATTTATACTTAAAATCACATGTCAATACATTATTCAAACAAATAACTTTATATACATTTACAGAGTGACTAACCTAATTAATGTTGAATGTCTAATTCAAAACAACCACATAAATCACATAATAATGCCGAACATTTATGCATGCTAGATAAAATGTAATAGTTCACTTATGAAATTAACTTTTATGACCTAAATGAATGTTTTGTCATGGTAACCGAATACATATAACTAAATACATATATTTCATACTTATCAACGACCATAGACCACAACCAAATTCCCAATCACCTTTTTTTCCAATCATTTTGTCTTACAACATATAATTCAAATAATACATCATGTTTATTCACAAGTGTCGAATCGTAAGTAGCTCCAAAATATTATCCATAACTTCCATCTCATAACCGAATGCCATTACTTCAATCTTAGTCATTTATCTAATATATATATATATATTCAAAACATGAATCTCTCACACCATATAATGAACATATCAAGACAAACTAATATCATGTTTGGACATAACCAACCAATCTTTAATGCCAAATCACATATAACATATCGACTAAATACAACAACCAAAATTCAAATAATCTTTTATCTGTGCATACCATAACTGAATCAACCTAATGCATATATCCAAAATCACCAAGCAACATCGACACTCAAATAGATATCACAAGTATCATTCAACCATGACACATTGCATAATAACCAAAAGAAATTAAACCATAGTTCAACAAAACCGAATTTAAGCTTGGAAGTTAAGCCATTTTTGCATGGCCTATATCCATATTTTTTTTTCAAAATAAACCAACTCCAAAACTAGTCTATACATGCCATTGATTTAATAGTTCACTTATAGAGGTACCAAAATAGTCAATAGTGTGATGAACTTTGCTGACAGTCCCCGAGCTTGTAGCTTGACTCCAAAATCTATAAAACAGAGAAAACATGAACACACAGGGTAAGCTATCATAGCTTAGTAAGTCATAAGCAAATAAACAATCCAATAGTATAATCTACTCATTTAAAACTAAACTGAATTACATTAACATTACCCCGCTTAATCTCAAACATACAAATTTCTTAAATAATACTTTTTCATACATAATTCCCACCTTGGCCGAATGCCCATATAATCAATTTAAGTAATTATCATTTCACTTTCAAAGCCAATATGTCTTTAGACAACTAAACATACATACACTCATAGACACAAGCTCAAGTATCATAATATGACATCATGTACACATATTACTTAAATGACCGAATATACATGGTCACATATATACACATATCCATGAATCAATTCCATAATTTATATACTATTTGTTCAAAATCCGAATACACTTACCAAATTCATGTATATATATCCTTCTTTTGCATCACAGATAATTTGTAACAACTATCAAGTACATACTTACCTTATTACTAGTAGCCAACAAGCTATCTCATACCTAGCCATTTAACTCGTTTTACACATCCGATCACGATTTACCTTTGCCTGATGAACCATTCAGAATTGGATAGGACACTCGGATAATCACACATATCGTACAATGCTAACGTCCTAGACGTGGTCTTACATGTAATCACATATCGATGCCATTGTCCCAGACAAGGTCTTACTCGCACACATATATCAAAATTATATATCGATGCCATGGTCTTACTCGCACATCACATATCGAATCCTATGTCATGACATATGTATCCTAACTATTCCTAAGGTTCATATGGGGCTTTCGCACATCCTAACTCGGTCAAACGAATACATGAACATGGTGGCCAAGCTGATACACATTTGGCAATCGTATATATAAAATCACATATTTCATTTCATCATATATAATTTGCATTTAATTAAAATTAAGTACGTCTATTTGCTTATAAACTTACCTCGGATGATGTAAAATGGAGCGGAACAGCTAGTCGACAACTTTCATTTTCCCTCGATCCAAATTCAATTTCTTTGGTTCTTGATCTAAACATATTCAAATTAAGCTCATTAAAACATATTTTCACTCAATTTAGTCCAAATACACATAAATGGAAAATTACCATTTTACCCCTGACATTTTACACTTTTTACAATTTAGTCCCTATTGCACAAAACACAAAATATGCAAAATTTCAACACACCCATGTTACGTCGAATCTTACCCATATCCATACAAGTCCATATATTTCATTTATTTCACATTTTAATCCCTCAAATTATTATTTTTGCAATTTAGTCCTAATTATTCAAAATCATCAAAAACTCCAATACAAAACATGTTAATCTAAAACATATCTTTCATATTTCATTATCAAACAATAAAAACCACAAGATCTCAACAATGGTATAACTCAAAATATTCACCAAAATAAAAAATTCAAGCATGGGTTTACTAGTACTCGAAGTACCGATCTCAAAAACGTAAAAATTATCAAAAACTAACTAAGAACGAACCTTGAATCAAGTTGGAAGGATGGCCGAACCTAGGTTTCTCTTTTCTTTCTTTTGTTTCTTATTTTTGGTGGATGAACATAGTAAAATAAAATGAATATGATAACTTTGTTTTAGTTATTATATGTTTATTAACCAAATTACTTATTTAACCTTTATAATATAACATAAAATCATTATATTCCTTGGCCATTACCGTCCACTCATTATATTCCTTGGCCATTACCGTCCACTTATACATTAAATGGGCTAATTGCAACATAAAGGCTTCCATTTAAAAAAGCCAAGTGCAGTTCGGCCCCTTTTAGAAATGACCACCAAATTTTCATTTTACGCGATTAAGTCCTTTTATTTAATCGGATACCTAAACAACAAAATTAAGTCACAAAAATTTCACAGACATAAATTCACACAAAATAAACACAAAAAATAATTTTTAAATATTTTTCTGACTCGGATTCATGGTCCTAAAACCACCATTCTGATTCATTCCGATTAAGGTCTAAATCGGGCTGTTACAGGTCACCAGTCTGTCCAACCTTCTTTGCTTCTAGTTGGACCAGATGGAACTTTGCCTAAGGAACCAGTCAGGATTTTGGATTGCAAGATGGTCTGCTGTGAGAATTAGGCAGTTACAGAAGTACTAGTGGAGTGGACCAATATTTTTCCTGAAGATGCAACATGGGAAGTTCTTCAACAGTTGCAGTAACAACAACTATCCTTAATAGTTTTTACACATAAATCAAAATGTGTAAATAAATACCTAAGGTTTAATTAATATTAAGATGTATTACATGGATAAATCATAATGTAAGAAGAAAGCTTATATTAGTAGGTAATCTAAATTGTCCATAACTCATAGAATAAGATTGAGCAGATGAATCAAATAATGGAGGAATTCTATGTTGTCTATAAGTCCAATTGGGGGATAGTTTGTCTTTATTATTGGAGTTGAATTTACTATATGAAATAGAGATATAGATGTGATTGTCTGAAATGAGAATACTTTATAAATGAATCAAGTTGAATTTATCATAAATCTGTTTATACATTTATTCACTTGTGGTGTTCATGGTGTAACTTACCTTAATCCTAAGTAATAAAATGATCATGTGTGTATAACTCATGTACCTGGATATATTAAAAACCTAAGCTCTCATGGTAATGGGTCGATAGTTGAAATGTTAGGTTTATGACTTATTGACTATCTATAAACGAGTTATCATTTATAGTTCAATATAACACCAAAAATATATAATAATTAAAATGGTAGTGTTAGCAAGTGCATAGGTCAAATTGTAATATAGTTAGTACAAAGAAATACTTGGAAATATTCCGAGGATCATACCCAAGGGTGGGTGGAATAAATCTAAAAACACATTTTTACAATAACAAGTCTAAGTAGTAGTAATTAATTTCTATATTACGATAAACCATAAAATAAAATAATGAGATAAAAAATAAAAATAAACAAATGACTTAAATTAATAAACCAATCAGGAAGATTAACTCACTTCAGTGTTTATAACTAACTTCAAATTAGAGTTTTAGGGTAGATTAGCTATCAATTAACCAATTATTACCTCTGTCTTCTAATTAACTAATCGATTGGTTGATACCCGCTTATCTCTCAATCTTACTTTCACAACCAAGATAAATTACAATTTACTCGGCTTGACTTATCTCCCGACCTCATCTAGCCTATGATAACTTTCTAGGGTTGTCAGGCCTAGGGTTTAAGAACACATAATCTATACAAAATAATCCTCTTGGAAAGCCCTTAAATCCTTTGTTAATCACATCCCTATCCAATTGGGATTTAGCCATTCATGTTATTCATAATCTCAATCTCAATTGAATAGATCATGTAAAGAACACAATTGATTCGAAAGAGAAACGAGATTTGAACAATCGTGGATTTAATATTGAATGGAGAATGGAGTAGCAAATCAATTGATTGGAATAAATAAATAGATCAAATGCGAAGAGAAAGTAAACTCAAATACTTCAATAATATAAAATAGCTCTTGGATTGAAATTGATTCCAAGAGGAAAAGCAAATTGTTATCAAAAGCCAAAAGAAAATTAATCTAATCCTACTCCTAAACTACTAGGGTTTTTGAGTGCATCTAGGATAACTTCGTTACATCAAACCGCTAATGTATTATTTATAGAAGTGTTGACAGCCCAAATTAGGTTTTCGACATATCCTAGGTCTTCAAAAGTTGATTGTGTGGACAAAAATAGCCTCGATGTTATTACGCATCACGTCGACCTATGTTGTGGCACACAATGTCTATGGCACGACAAGACATTTAAATTTTTCCTTACATCATTCGTCTCATGCTTTGACATCCCGGGAAGCTTGTCTGTCACTTGTCCCTTGCTTCCATATCAATTAGGCCTTTAAATATTCATCATACACACTCAATTGAACATATTAGCACAACTTAAGGCCCATGTTGGCCTATTAGGTCACAACACTTATAAAATGTGTTAAAAACTAATCATATGGCCTAACTACCATAATGTAATATAAAATCTTAAATTGCATAGAACACAAGCTCCTTAAGTGCGGAATTGACCTAAATTAACTACTACATTTGACGGCAGATCACTTATAAATGATATGACTTCACTCATAATAGTGGAATTCATAGATAGAAAAAAAGGACTAAATGGTATCCTCTTATTGGCATTGTATGAATTATCAAAATGGAACCTAGCCAAGGGTCATTTGTCCCAGACAAATGATTTTATCATTACTAATTTGAGTAATGTCATTTTCATTGCAAAATATACAATTGTGACCATGAGATAAAATGGATCAAATTAAGTGAAAAAAATTTAACCTAGAGGGATTATGGATATCCTATTAAGGTAGCACACATAGTATAAGGTTATTGGACAAAAAAGATGAATTTATTATCTTTCATAATGGTGTATTGTGGAAGTACAGTCATGGTACTTTAGTAGAATAACTCTGTTGCTAAATAATTTGTAATTAATAGATGAAGAGTTAGGATTTAATAACAAATTATTTAATCCAAATTATATATGTTCAGTTAGTCCCTCCATTAGCTCAACATAACTCTTTAACGGATTGTGTTTAGACCTGTCCATGGGTCGAGTTTGTGTCCGGCCCTGATGAAATTTCAAGCTCATTTGATAGGCTCGGGCTCTGCTTGGCCTGAAAAATGGGTCTAAAATTTTGTACAAGCCCGATTCGGATAAAAATGCTAAAATCGGGGCCTGACCCAACCCATATTAAATTTTTTATATCATTTTTAAAATATATATAATGCATCAAAATCGTTAAAAATATTAAAATAAATGTTTCCCAACAAATTGAAAATAAATTTTTAAAAAAAATTATATTTAAATAACACTAAGATAGGTACAACTTAACAAGCAAATAACACTAAAATAGTAGAAAAATTAATAATAAAATAAGAGTTATACAATATTCAAACAATAACAACAGAATAGTAGTAACATAATAGTGAAATTACAGCAAAACAATGTGAAAACAACAAGAAAACAATAGCAAAATAGTGGGAAAACAATAGTTTTTTTCCCAAATTCGAGTCGAGCCCGAGCCAAAAAAGCTTTACCAAGGTAGACTTGTTTTCTAAACCGGCCTTATTTTTTTGCCTAAGCCCATTTTTTATGTTCATATTTTTGTCCAAATCCTCTCATTTTTCAGGCAAGCCTTTAGGCCAGATGAAGTGACTTGACCCATAGATAGCTCTAATCAACACAATCGACCCCAACAAATGATTAATAAGTATTAAGTAGTACATCAAATTTTCTTTAATATCGCCATGGAAGAAAGCAATACAATCTTTAAAAAAATTTGAATCGCAAAATATTCTCCACGTTCTTATTTTCGAAGAAGAAGATGGTGAATTCTTAAAAACTAAAGTAAGAATTTTGCTTTGTGAAAAAAAAAGTGAGAATTTTGTTTTATGAAATGTTTAAGAACAGCTCCAATGCAGTAGAGTTGACCATTCTCGATGCCGATGATGGCCTTCCAGCTTTTACTCTGGGCCCATTCATTGGTGCTCCTTGTTGGTTAAGCCCAAGAAACTTTTTTATATAGGCCCACCAATGACATTATTTCAGCCACTTTTGAAAGGAGGGAGGAACGTAATTAGGGGTCAACGTTCGATTGAATTGAGTAAAAAATTTTCGAGTTGACGAGTCTCATTTTATCATCCTAATACGACTTGAATTATTTTTGAATCGAGCCAAGTGAAATGAAATTTTAGTTGAGTCGAATAGAGTAACATTGTTCGAGTTAAAATAAAAAAAATTAAACATGTCAAATTAAAATCTTGTTACCATATAACTAATTTTATTTTAGAGCATATAAATTTGAAACCATATATATTGGAAAACTCTTTCAAAGTAACATAAGAAGAAAAAAAAGATACTTTAGTATGAAAAACTTAAATTGTTAATTAATTTTTTAGGTCCTAAAATTATTTTTAAACTTTTTATATATTCTTTAGAATTTTTAATTTTTATTTTTATAATATTTTTTTTTTAAAATATAAATTTTGGATTGTTTTACTAATATTTTTATTTTTAATTTTTTTTCAAAATTTTTAAAATTTTTGTTGAAAGAGATCAATTTATTTATTTTCAAAATTAAGCAAAGATCAAAGGAGTATTTACACCAATATATTATTTGAGTTATTAAAATTATCCGAGCTATTCAAATTGTAAAGTTCAACTTGACTAAAATTCGAAACTCGAATAACTTATTCGAGTTTACTCGAAAAAACTAAATAACTCGAATAACTCGATTCTATTAACTCGAAATTAAAATTTTTTTATTTTTTCGAGTTCAATCGAGTTTTGCTCACCCCTAAAGGTAATCATGGAGGCCCCTATACTACAAGTCAAATTGTATTTCGCCCCTTTTACAAAAAAATGAATAAATCAGTTTTTGTATATTTAATCAAAGAGCAAACTTATTCTTCTACTAAAATTTCATCTGTAATTATTGTTAAATGTTGACATGGTTGATGGGGCAACCAGAAAGTGATACTTGGCATGTTACATGTACCTCATGCTAACATGGAGGAACTAATTCAAGCAAAATGGATTGAATTTTAGACATGTAGAGACTAATTCAAGCAACAAAATAGTGATACATAATCACTTAACAATATAAATGAATGGAATTTTTAACATAATGACTAGTTTCCTTTTTTATCTATCATACATGTATTAATTTCACTATTTTTAAGTAGAGAGCAAGATGTCATCTGACTCTTGATACTGGGGTGTTTATGAAACTTTTATCGAGGGAGAATTTTCCCAAGCTTTGAATAATGCAATTGGATCTAAGTTTTGTTAACTAATTTATACTATTATGTAAGTATGTGACTGAATTGGTGTCATGAGTCAACTCAACACCAGTTCGGACAAGAAAATTACTAAAAAATCTTACATATTTTAACTAATTTATGTTATTATTAAGGTTATTTTATCTTATTCTTATTTTAAAAAGTTGTAAATGCTGGGATTTGAACGAATGCCATCGGCATCAATAATTTTTTTTCAATAATTTTAGGTAAGGGTTGCTTGGAATTGAACTCAAGCATTCATGCCTACAACCTAATACTCTTACCACTAGGTCAAGAGGTTGATGGCAATATAATCTTTTTATACCACTTTAACTAAAGCTTTATGTTAATATTTTTTATACATTTCAATGCTATTACACATATTTTCACCCATATTGTTTATATATATATTGTGAGGTGTACCAAACATTTATCGGAGAACTTGCAACCACTTAAGACAATAATCAACGAACAATAGAAGAAGGCCCAAAACAGGCTCCACGTCACAACAAGGAGCATCGGGATGACGCGACAACATTAAAATGACAAAGCAGAGACGACGTCGCGATGAGGCTACATGCCACGTCACGACGATTTCTCCAAGTTATTGCAACCGTGTTTTAGTCTTCAAACAAGACTGCTTCTCCCAGTTAGACTCTGATTATTCTAGGGATATTTTAGTATGATTAGAACTCTAATCTTAGCCTATTTAAAGGGGTCATTTTATCTCTATTTTAAGACACCAATTAGCAATGGCTTTTCTTGAGGGCGACAAGATGTAGTCACATATAAATTTTGGTGATATTTTCGTGGAAACTATGGAAAGAATTTTGTTCCCGAGTTAGGACTATGTTTTCGGGTTTTGGGATTGTATGTTTAGTGCTTTTAGGTTTATTTTCTCCATATTATACTCTCATTTGTTTACTTATTTAGTAAAAAATCAATACCTCATTTGCCCATGGTTTTTCCCTCTTTGAAGGTTTTCCACGTAAAATATTTGTGTTTATTGCTCTTCACTTTTACTAGCTTGTTGTTTATATTAGTCATTCCCCAACATGTATTAGTAATGTTGAGTTTACGTGTCATTTGTAGGGTTTGCAGACCTTGTTTTTAGGGATTCTATTGTTAGTGATATTAGTTAGTTTCATTTTTAAATATTTGTGCTTCTATTTTTAGCATATTGATATTTTTTATTTGCTTATTTAAAGCTTTGGTCGATGAATAATATGGTGAGGTAGATTACAACATCATTGATTTCTCTGTTCTTGTATCACTATTGATAATTTCTTTTCATTGTAACAGTGGTATCGAGCTAGATCATAAGCATATGATGGCAGCAGAAAACTTCGTCCAACCTGCTATTCCTCGTTTTGATGGTCACTATGACCATTGGAGCATGCTAATGGAGAATTTCTTAAGGTCTAAAGAGTATTGGCATGTTGTTGAATCTAGAATGACAGAACCGGAGCAATGTGTTGCAATGACAGATACACAGAAAGCAGAACTGGAAGCATTGAAGTTGAAGGATCTCAAAGCCAATAACTATTTCTTCAAAGCCATTGATCTAGCCACTTTGGAGATGATTTTTTGCAAAGATACATCTAAACAGATATGGGCCTCGATAAAGAGAAAGCATCAAGGGAATGCAAGGTCAAAGCGTGTGCAGCTGCAAGGCTTTCGGACTAAATTCAAAAACTTAATAATGAAGTCCAGAGAGTCGGTTACTGATTTTTTATCAAGGACGATGGTAATCGCCAACAAGATGAGAATCCATGGAGAAAGAATGGAAAATATTGTCATTATTGATAAGATTCTTAGATTGATGACAGTAAAATTTAACTTTTTTGTTTGTTCGATAGAAGAATCAAGAGATGTTGGTTCTGTAACACCCCTTACCCGTATCCAATGCCGGAATAGGGTACGAGGCATTACTGGACTTATACACAAGCAATCATACAAAACCGAGACGTAAATTCCCATCCAAATTTAAAAATTTTCATATACATTCATATCGTCCCTAAAATGAGCCTACGAGGCTCAAAACATACATTGGAAGTGGTTCGGGACTAAACCGAGAACTTTAGAAAATTTTACAACACTTAGAAAATTTTTCACTAAACAGGGGTCACACGCCCGGTGGCTTTGGGACAAGCCCGTGTGGGCAGGCCGTGTGGTCATACATGCCCGTGTCCCTAACCTCTGTAACTCTCTGTTTGTCACCCAAGAACAAATTGAAGTCACACAGCCAATGCACACGCCCGTGTGCTTAGGCCGTGTGGTCGATTTAATTTTCATAATTTTCATAAAATAGGTGCAGACTTCACATGGCCAGGGCACACACCTGTGTTCGAGGCCGTGCCGTCCACACGGTTGAGACACATGCCTGTGTCTCTACCCTTGTGCTTGATACTAAGCATTATGTTTTGCAACAATTAAGGTGCAGGGGACACACGGCCAAATCACACGCCCATGAGGCTGACCATGTGTTACACACGGCCTAGACACATACCCATGTGTCAAACACTTTGTTTTTCCCTCGATCTAGATCCGAACCTCGTTTCTCTTTATCTATGATAACAAATTTAACTCATTTAATATTCACATTGTTCAATTCAGCCCAAAAATTACATTATGGTAAAAATTACATTTTTGCCCCTAAACTTTGACATTTTTATAATTTGGTCCCTAGGCTCGTAAAATGAAATGGATTCAATTTTGTCGATTCCCAAGCCTAGCTTAACCTCTTTCATGCTCATAACAGCCCACATTTTTCATTTAATCACACTTTTACACACATTTTATAACCTTTTTACAAATAGGTCCTTTTGATATTTTCATCAAAAATCACCTAGCAAAAGTTGTTTATCATATTCCAAACATACATTTTCTACCATTAGACATCAAAATACAAACATATCCAACATGGTTCAAACCCTAGTTATTAATCATTTTTCAAATTAATGGTAGAAATAGATAGATCGAGTGATAATGATTTCAAAAATGTAAAAAACATTAAAAAAGGACAAAAACGGACTTACAATCGAGCTTGAAAAGTGGCAAAACCCTAGATATGTCTTCTCCCTTCAAGTTTTAGCCAAGCTAGAAGAAGATGGACTAAATTTTGCTTTTATTTTACTTATTTTGTCTTTAATTGACAAATTACCAAAATGCCCTTTTTATAAAACATGAAATTTCACCTAATCCATGTCCATTTTTGTCCACTAACTTAAAAAATGGTATAATTACCATCTAAGGACCTTTAATTTAAAATTTCATAGCAATTAGACACCTTAGCATGTAGAACTCAAGTTTTGCACTTTTTACAATTTAGTCCTTTTTGCTAAATTGAGTGCTCAAGCATCATAATTTTTGAGTGAAATTTTCACGAAATCATTCCATAAAATTGTAGACCATAAAAATGTAATAAAAATAAGTTTTTCTATGTCAGATTCGTGGTCCCGAAACCACTGTTCCAGTTGGGCCCAAAATCGGGTTGTTACAAGTTCTCTTACCTTGATAAACTACAAAGTTCTCTACTGGTTCATGAACAAAAGATTCTTCAGCAAGATAAAGAAGAACAGGTGTTGAAGGCGACAATCAATCCAAAAGGTCCTGGGGGTGGGAAACCAAGATGGAAGGACAAGAAAGAGCACCACAACATAGATGAGGATTATTCTACTCATTCTAGAGGAAAAACAAAAGGCCGTGACAATAACTATTCTTATGGTTACAAGCAAAAGTCTGTAGACAAGTCAAATTTTGAATGTTACAGATATCACAGGTATGGTCATTACAAATCAGAGTGTAGAACTAGTCTTAATAGATATCGTGGTACGAAATCAAATTTTGCCGAAAAAGAAAAGGAAGAAGAAATTTCTCTCTCCATGGCATGTCATGTGAAGGAAGAAATTCACCAGAATCTGTTGTATTTAGACACAGGCTGCAGCAATCATATGTTTGGAGACAAGATGATGTTTTCTGAATTAGATGAAGCATTCCGAAGCACTGTTTCATTTGGAGACAATTCTAAAGTTTCTGTCTTGGGTAAAGGCAATGTGAAAATCCACACCAAGGAGAATATTACTCAGGTTATTTCCAATGTTTTCTTTGTTCCTGATTTGAAAACTAATCTGCTCAGTGTTGGTCAGCTTCAAGAGAAGGGATATGTGATTTTTATCAAAGATGGAGTTTGTCACATTCAAGATAAAAAATTGAGCTTAATTGCTCAAGTAAACATGACAACAAACCGGATGTTCCCCCTATATCTCAAAAATGCCACTCAATCATGCTTTTTAGCAAGATTGAAAAATGAAGCATGGTTGTGGCATTTTCAATTCAGACACCTAAATTTTGGTGGTCTAAAAATGCTATAGCAGAAAAACATGGTAATTGGTCTTCCTAAATTTGAAAGTCCTTCTCAAGTTTGTGAAGATTGTGTTGTTGGCAAACAACATCGAGACCACTTTTCGAAAGAAAAATCAAGGACAGCGAAGACAGTGCTGATATATGCAGCCCAATCAATCCGACATCAAATGGTGGTAAACATTATTTTATAATAGTAACACCCCTCACCCGTATTCAACGCCAGAATAGGGTTATGGAGTATCACCAAACTTATCACACATTTAAACATACATTTCTCATACGAATAGTCAATTCAAATACAAGTCATTCACAACCAAACATTATGTCCCTAATATGAGCCTACGAGGCTCTAAACATACATTGGGAGTGGTTCGAGACAAAACCGATAACTTTGGAAAATCGTAAAACACTTACGAAATATTTCTCAAAACAGGGGACACACGCCCGTGTGGCCCGACCGTGTGTCTCACACGGCCAAAGACATGCCCGTGCCATAAGTCGTGTGAACATTTGAAATGGAAGCACATGGCCATGTCCCAGCCCATGTCCAAACCCATGTAACACTCTGACTTGGGTCACACAGCCAACACACACGCTCGTGTGGCTAGCCCGTATGCCCAAAAAATGGACATACACGTCCTTGTGCTAGGCCGTGTGCTAGGCCATGCCAAACCTGTAGGGTATACTGACTTATGTCACACGGCTAAGTCACACGCCCGTTTGTGAGGCCGTGTGGAGCATACCAACTTGATTTTAATTTCAAAACCAAGGGACACACGGCCGTGTAACATAATTGTGTGTCACACACGGCTGAGACACACGCTTATTTCTCTGCCCGTGTGGACAAAAATAGACTATTTACCAAGTAATTTTGCCACCCAAACTTGCATGTATTGGCACCAATACATAGCATATGTAAGCATTTAAACCAGCCAATTCAAATGTAAATCACGCACATTCTATACTTCCATTTTACATATACACAAATCACCAAAATATGCTATACTATTTGTACTAAACTTTACTTCCTCAATTCATCAATATGACCATTATCAACTATTCATCATTTTGATCTATTTTCTCAAGCATGTTAATCAATCAAAACTTGGCTATTAGATATCTATTATGCTAACTATCCACAAGCATCACATATCCAACTTTCGAAACATCACACTAGCCACATACATATATATACATGATTCAAACATACCAAAATAAGCCATCACTCATGGCTATATATACAAACCAAAATATAAACATTTACAAGCCATTTCAAATGGCACAATACATTACCAAATATACCAAAATGATCAAAGTCCCTATACATGCCATATACTCAAAACATAAGCACAAAAAGTACCAAAGTGATAGTAGGATTGTGTGACGAAGTCTCCGACGATCCCCAAATCTGAGCTAGCTTTGAAGTCTCTATAAAACATGGAAAAATAAACAAAGTAAGCTTTATAGCTTAGTAAGCTTGTATGAAATAAACTCAATCTTAACATGAATATATAAATCATCAATTTGAACATATCAACATGTAATTAATTTAACAAACAAACCTTTCACATTTTCAATCATAATCTTATATATGAACTTCCCAACTTCTTCGATTTAAGCTTATACGATTCATGTACATACATGTACCATCTCGTATCAATCTCATACACAATCACATCTTTCATATACCCATTGAACCATTCAGAATACTATCGGATACTTGAGAAACTCACACAAAAGTGCCAATATCATAGCCCAAAGCCAACTCAATGTATCTCACACCCGAAGTGCCAATATCATGGCCCGAAGCCAACTAAATCTCATATCATATTTACTGCCCACACTAGAGCTATCAACGGGCCTACTCATACATGCTGTCAATCAAGACGTAGCTACACGGTGCTGCTCACACAAGCTGTCAAGTAACCACAACACATGCTAGTATACTCAGCCACCGGCAAGACTTACAGGACTAGCACCCAGATCACATAATCACAATAATCCCCTAATAACATGTCACTAGTATCCTAATCTATTCCTAAGGTTCAACTAAGATTTCAAATACTGAATCATCGTTGAATCATTGTCAAACATATACGTAGTCTCGTAATCACAATTTATGCAATATCAAAGCATTTAAAATACATTTATAATGAAATTTATCACATACGAACTTACCTCAACTCATAAAAATGATGTAATGAACTGACAAATCCAATACTTTATTTTCCCCCGATCAAGATCTGAGTTTCACTTTTCTTATCTATATGTAATCAAATTTAGCTTATTTAATTACCTCATTATTCAATTTAATCCAAAACACCTATTAAAGCTCATTTACACTTTTGTCCCAAATATTTCACAACTTTTACAATTTAGTCCTTATTTCATAAAAATACAAATTCATGCAATTTAAGTCTAACCCGTGCTAGCCGAATTACAATTAAGTCCCTAGCTGCCCTTATTTTTCATTTATTTCACATTTTAACTACAAAGTTTCCACATTTCACAATTTAATCCCTAATTTGCATTTTCACTAAAAATCACATAACAAAACTTGTATAACTATCATCACACATTCATAATCTATCATTAAACATCAAAACACATGCTTATTCATCAATGGAAACTTCTTAAATCTTTAACAGTTTGACAAATTAGTCCCTGGGCTAGCTAGATCTAGTTGCAACAACCTCAAAAACATAGAAATCATTCAAAAACGGGATGAAAAATCATACCAATGCAAGGTAAATAGCTTGGCCAAATGCCTTAGCATGCTTTCATGGTTTCCTCCTTTAAATTTCGGTGAAAGAGATGATGAAGATGATAAAAAAAATGGTTTTGTTTTATTTATTTTATGATTATTAACATTTTACTTAATTAACCTTACTAAATAAATATTAAAATCACATAATACATGTCCAATATTGTCCACTCACCAATATAATGGTATAATTACTACTTAAGGACTCTTACTTTAAGGGTCTATAGCTATTAAATACTTTTAGCTAATAGAACTCAAGTTTTACACTTTATGCGGTTTAGTCCTTTTTATCAAATTAAGCACTCAAACGATAAAATTTCTAAACGAAACTGTCACACAATCATATATTCATGTTGTAGACCTTAAAATAATAATAAATTAATTATTTTGACTTTAGATTTGTGGTCCCAAAACCACTGTTCCGATTTGACTAAAGACGGGCTGTTACAACTCTCCCCCTTAGGGATTTTCGCCCTTGAAAATCTTACTAGTGAATAAGTTAGGGTACTGTTTTTTCATAGCTTCCTCGGGCTCCTACGTAACCTCTTCGACACCGTGTCGTTTCCAAGTACTTTCACTAAAGCTATGCATTTATTTCTTAACTCTTTAACCTCTTGAGCTAAAATTTTGATCGGTTCTTTGTTGTACATCATGTCAGGTTGAATTTCAACCTCTGTCGGAGAAATTACATGTGAAGGATCCGATCTATATCGACGCAATATCGACACATGAAACACATTGTGGATTTTCTCTAACTTAGTCGGTAAAGCTAGTCGATATGCCAGTGGCCCTATTTTTTGATGATTTCTTACGGTCCAATGAAATGCGGACTCAGCTTGCCTTTACAACCAAATCTAATGATTTTCTTCCATGGAGACACTTTCAAAAATACTTTATCACTGATCTAAAATTCAATGTCTTTTCGTTTCAAATCCGCGTACGATTTCTGTCGATCTGAAACTACTTTTAGACTGTCACGAATTACTTTCACTTTTTCTTCAGTCTCTCGGATCAATTCAACCCCGTGAATCTTTTTCTCACTCAGCTCAGTCCAATTCAATGGAGTTCGGCATTTACGACCATACAAAGCTTCATACGGTGCCATTTTTGTACTCGATTGAAAGCTGTTGTTATATGCAAATTCAACCAAGGACAAATATTTCTTCCAATTTCCTTCGAACTCTAAAACGCAACATCGAAGCATATTTTCGAGAATTTGAATTACTCTCTTAGACTAACCGTCAGTTTCTGGATGAAATGTTGTACAAAAATTCAACTTCGTACCCAGAGTTTCTTGCAATTTCTTCCAAAATCGCAATGTAAACCTCAGATCTCTATCTAATAATCGAAACTAGCACCCCGTGCAATCTAATAATCTCAGATATGTACAATTCAGCCAATTTATCAAGTGAATAGTCTGTACGTACCGGAATGAAATGTGCAAACTTTGTTAGTCAATCAATGACAAACCAAATAGCATTTTTATTTTCGGAGATAGGGGTAATCCCGATACAAAATCCATTGTAATTTTATCCCATTTCTATTCTGGTATCATCACCAGTTGTAGCAATCCCGAAGGCACTTGATGCTCAGCTTTAACTCGCTGACACACCAAACATCTCGATACAAATTTTGAAATGTCTCATTTCATTCCTGACAACCAATACACTTATTTCAAATCATTATACATTTTGGTACTCCTCGGGTGAACAGATAGACAACCACTATGTTCTTCATGCAAAATTTTCTAAATGAGTTCAGAATTTTTTGATACGCAGATTCTGTTTCAGAACATTAAACAATCATCGGCTCTGATCTGATAGTCTGAATCACTATTCACTCACATTGCACTCTTTTAGCTTGTAACTCGGTATCACACTTTTGAGCTTCACAAATTTGCTGAACAAAAACTGGTTTAGCTTTTAATTTGGCTAATATCGAACCATCATCTGACAAAGTCAGTCTCATATTCATCGCTCTCAAAGCAAACAGAGAGTTTTTACTCAAAGCATCTGCAACTACATTTGCTTTCCTCAGGTGATAATCAATTACTGACTCATAATATTTTAATAGCTCGATCCATCTCTATTGTCATAAATTCAGATCCTTCTTAGTCATTAAATACTTTAAAATTTTGTGATCGGTAAAATATGACACTTTTCACCGTACAAGTGATGTCGCCAAATTTTCAATTCGAAAACAATAGCGGCCAACTCTAAATCGTGCATTAGATGATTCTTTTCATGCGGCTTTAATTGTCTGGAAGCATAAGCTCTGACTTTTCCTTCTTGCATCAAAATGCTACCCAAACCATTCAATGACACGTCACTATAAATCACAACTCTTTACCGACTCATGTTGAACCAACACTGGTGCCTAAGTTAATAATGCTTTCAACTGATCGAAACTTTGTTGACATTTCTCGGGCCATTCAAATTTCACATATTTTTGTAGCAATCTAGTCATAGGAATAGCAACCATCAAAAACCCTTTAAAAAATGTTGATAATAACCAACTAACCCAAGAAAACTTCTGACTTCAGATACATTTCTTGGTGGTTTCCAATCAACAATGGCTGAAATCTTGCTCGGATCAACTCGTATACCTTCCGCTGAAACAATGTGGCCCAAAAATCCAACTTCTCTGAGCCAAAACTTGTATTTACTGAATTTAGCATATAGTTGCTTATCTCTCAAATTTTGTAACACAATTCTCAAATGCTTGGCATGTTCAGACTCATCTCGTGAATAGATCAGAATGTCGTCAATGAACACAACAACGAATTTGTCTAAATATGGTCTAAAAATCTGGTTCATCAAATCCATAAAGACTGCAGGAGCATTAGTCAATCCAAAAGGCATAACAAGAAATTCATAATGTCCGTACCTCATTCTAAAAACAGTTTTAAGCACATCTGAATCTTTCACTCGCAACTGATAATAGCCAGAGCTCAAATCAATCTTCGAAAACACTGTTGCCCCTTTCAACTGATCGAACAAATCATCTATTCTCGATAACGGATACTTATTCTTTATCGTAACCTTGTTGAGCTGCCGATAGTCAATACACATTCTCATTGACCTGTCTTTCGTTTTTACGAACAATACTGGTGCACCCCAGGGCAAAAAACTAGGTTGTGCAAAACCTTTATCTGTTAACTCTTGCAACTGAGATTTCAACTCTTTCAAATCTGTCGGAGCCATTCTGTACGGTGTTATTAATATCGAAGAATTTCCCGATACTAACTCAATAGAAAATTCAACCTCTCTGATCGGTGGCAATCCTGATAATTCTTCTGGAAACACATCCGAAAACTCACAGACTATCGGCACTGATTCAATTTTCGATTCGGACACTTTTGTATCTAGCACATATGCAAGGTAAGCTCACAATTGGCAACCCATTCGACTCATCAGATTCAATTCGAAGGATTTCATTATTCTGACATTTCAATTCAATAGTCTTTCATCTACAATTCACAGCAGCATCATGCAGAGTCAACCAACCCATACCCAAAATTACATCGAACTCATCAAACGGTAATAGCATCAAATCAGCTGGAAAACAGTAACCCCAAGTCATTAAAGAACAGTTCTTGAAAACTGTATCAACTAGAACATACTTGCCCAAGGGGTTTGATACTTTAATCACAAACTTAGTAGACTCAACAGTAAAATTCTTACTAAACACTAAATTCATACAGATATACGAATGAGTGGATCTAGGATCAATCAATATAATCACAATAGTGTCGTAAAGAGAAAATGTATCAGTGATAACATCGGGTGACGACGCCTCTTCGTGAGTGCGAATGGCATAAGCTCTAGCAGGTGCTCTAGCCTCAGATCACACTGTAGAATCTCCCGTAGTACCGCGATTACCACTTGCATTTCTCGCATTTCTTGGTGGCCTCCCTCTAGCAGCTGTATTACTTAATCTTGCATTTTGAGATTTTTCTTTCTCATTTAACTCAGGACAATCCCGAATAAAGTGATCTTGTGAACCACATCTGTAGCAAGCTTTATTACTTTTATTCCAACATTCTCTAAAATGTCGTCTCCCACACTGTTGACACTTGGGTTTATTATTTCTCACACTCCCAACACTAAATACTGATGTAGCTTGAGTTTTAGGACATGAATATTTTTTTCCACGATCTCTGCTCGAATACCCGATTGAAGCATTTGGATGAGTGAACGAATCTCTAGATTTCTTTGACAATGACTGATATGTCTTATTCGTCGGTCTTTTCCTCGAATCTCTAGCCTCTGAATCTACTTTTCTCTTTTCTTTGCTAAGCTCCTTTGTTTTGCAAGCTCTATCAATCAAGACAAGAAATTCTTTTAATTCTATAATTCCGACTAGAAGTTTAATATCCTCGTTCAACCCATCAAAAAATCGGTTACACATGATTTCTTTAGTAGAAACATACTCCCAAGTATACTTACTCAATCTTATGAATTCTCTTTCGTACTCAGTCACAGTCATACGACCCTGTTTCAATTCTACAAACTCTTTATGCTTTTGATCAAGAAACCATTGACTTATATATTTCTTCCGAAACTCAGTCTGAAAGAAATCTTAGGTCACTCTTTCTCTCGGTACCACTGATACTAGGGTATTCCACCATTGATACGCAGTGTCCTTCAATAATGAAATAACACATTTCAAACACTCAGCTGGCATATACGACAGTTCATCAAATACCTGAATAGTGTTTTCAAGCCAAAATTCAGCTCGCTCGGGATCAACATCAACAGTAGCTCTGAACTCTTCAGCCCCATGTTTTTAGATTTTATCTACTAGCGGCTTATTCAATCATTGAAGTTCCACAACTTGAGGAGCTATGAGAATAGGATGAGGATTAGGTGGGGGTGGAGGTTGTTAAGTAGTCGGATTGGTTCTAACAAATTCCAAACCACTCGTTCATCATTTGGAAAAAGCCTTCTTTAGCTTCTCCTCCGTGACTACTCGATACATTTCTAAATTCAAAAAGAGTTACTTCTTAAGCGGGAGATGGCACATTACTCTCAACATGTAACACCCCTAACCTGTATCCATTGCCAGATTAGGGTTACGAGGCATTTCCGATCAATATACAACATTTATTCTCATATATCATTCAAAACAATCACAGTGTCTCTTATAAGCCTACGAGGCCTTAAACATGCTTTAAAAGTGGTTCGAGACTAAACGTATAACATACAAAAATTTCAGAAAACTTAGAAAATTTTCAATCATACAAGGGTCACACGCCCGTGTGAATAGCCCGTGTGCCTCACACGGCTATTAGACACGCTCGTGTCTTAGGCCGTGTGGAAACAAGGCATACATACTAACTTGTACCACACGGCCGAGGACATGCCCGTGTGCTAGGCCATGTAAAAATTAGAGAGTATAATGACTTGGGTCACACGGTCAACCACATGCCCATGTGTTTAGCTTGTGTGCCTTACGAAATGGCCACACACACCTGTGTGCTAGGCCATGTGCCATTTAGAGGGTATATTGACTTATACCACACGGCCAATCACGCACCCGTGTGTGAGACCGTGTGGAGCATACTGACTTCAATTCATTTTCAACATCAGGGGACACACGGCTGTGTAACCTAACCGTGTATCACACACAGTTGTGACACATGCCCGTGTCTCTGCCCGTGTGGACAAAAATAGGCCATTTGCAAAGCCAATTTGCCACCATTTTTGCACATACCTAAGTAAACTCAATTGGTATCATTTTAAGTCACAAATATGTAACCAAAGTTCACTAACCAATACACAATCATACGATATCCATTTCAACTAAATTCAATACTCAAATCCATACCATTTACCTATTCAAATACCAAACAATTTAACTTGCTTCACTAAGCATAATTCACAAGTATAATTCATTTAGCAAAACCAATCCAAACATACATAACCACTTCAATCTCATTCATTCATTATAGATTTATTAACAAACATTTAAAAGTAGAACTATTTGCACATTCATAAGCATCATCAAGTTCATCATTTTATGCCAACTCAAATGGCCAAAATACATATCCATCAAACATACCAAAATGACTCAAGCCTGTATATGCCATATACCATATATACATAACTTCGAAAGTACCAAAATAGATGATCAATAGTGCAATGAAGTCTCTAACAATCCACGGATCCGAGCTAGCTTTGCAGAACTATAAAACATCGAAAATTAAACAAAGTAAGCTATAATTAGTAAGTTTGTATGTGAACATGAAATAATCACAACATTCATATAGCAATTCAAAATAGATAATGTCATCAACAATTAAAGCATCAATTCATGAGCTAACATAAAATTTATTCATATCTTCATTCATAAGTTCTTAACTTCATCTATCTCGATATTTAAATAGTTTCTCGTACATACCTGTACCGATACGTTTCTATTTCTCATCAATACTCTTATCAAACCGCTCTAGTTTATAAGTGCTTATGATACAAATTCATTGATTTTTCGATGCCATAGTCCAACTATGGTCTTACACATATATTGCCAAGGCCCTTCCATGGTCTTTCATTCACATGCCATAACTCGGTTATGGTCTTATTATTCGATTGCCATAGCCCAACTATGGTCTTATTCTGCAACTTGCCTTACTAAACTCGTACATTTCATGTAATATCTCAAAATTTATCTAATAGAATAAATACCATCTCAATTTCATCCACTCAATAAATGTATACAAATTTAAGTTCAATTATATGAACTTACCTCTTATACGGAATTGATGAACCGGGTCGACTACTCGATAACCTTGTTTTTCCCCTATCTAAATCTGAATTCTTTCTTTCTTGATCTATATGAATTCAAAATTGACTTATTTAATTACATAGTTTTTCAATTTAGTCCAAAAATACACATTTGGGCATATTTGCATATTAGCCCCTAAACTTTCACACTTTTAATAATTTAGTCCTTATTTCACAATTACACAAAATTCACATAATTTCATTAAACCCAAGCTTGGTTGAATTATATATAAGTCCCTAGCAACCCAAAAATTTCATTAATTACACATTTCAACCCTTCAATTTACAAATTTCACAATTTAATCCATATTTGACTCTTTTGTCAAAAATCACTTTACAAAATATGTATTACTATCATCAAGCTTTCATATTTCAACATTAAACATCAAATAACTCATAGATTCAACAATGGTAACTCTCAAAAACTTTGACAGTTCTAAGGTACGGGCTAACTAGATTGAGCTGCAACGATTATAAAAACGTAAAAATCATTAAAAATCGAGCTCAAAACACTTACCAATTAAGCCTTGCAAGTGTCGAACCCTAATGTGCATAAAAATGGTGCTTTTCACCTTTGAATTTTGGCAATACCAAGAAATATGAACAAAAATCATGTTTTGTTATATTTTATTAACTTAACTAACTAATTTACCATCTTATCCTTTAATATAAACCATTAAAAATCATCTATGCATGGCCATCTTTTTCCACTCACCCTTTTAATGGTCTATTTATATCATAAGAACCTTAACTTTAAAGTTCTATAGCTATTAAACAACTTTAGCTAATAGAACAACACTTTTGAATTTTACACGATTTAGTCCTTTTTATCAAATTGAGCAATTAAATGATAAAATTAACTCACGAAATTCTCAGACATACATGCTATCATGCTGTAAACACCAAAAATAATATTAAAATAATATTTTGACATCGGATTTGTGGTTCTAAAACTACTTCTGATTTAGCTAAAACCAGGCTATTACACGACATCGTCAGCTACAGCTTGATTGGGATCCATTTACTATACGAAAACAAAGTTTAAATTTTCAGAAGTCATCACATTATTACAGGTTATATATGGCATGTATACCTAGACTCTCACACACGCTATGTTAGTCTAAGAATCGGCTAAACTGTAGCTCTGATACCAATAAATGTAACACCCCTCACCGGTATTCAACGTCATAATAGGGTTACAGAGTATCACCAAACCTATCACACATTTAAACATACATTTCTCATATGAATAGTCAATTCAAATACAATTCATTCACAACCAAACATTATGTCCCTAATATAAGCCTACGAGGCTCTAAACATGCATTGGGAGTGGTTCAAGACAAAATCGATAACTTTGGAAAATCTTAAAACACTTATGAATATTTTTTCAAAATAGGGGACACACGCCTGTGTGGCCCGGCTTTGTGTCTCACACGGCCAAAGACACACCCGTGTCACAGGCCGTGTGGACATTCGAAATGGAAGCACATGACCGTGTCATAGCCCGTGTCTAAACCCGTGTAACTCTCTGACTTGGACATTCTATACTTTCATTTTACATGTACACAAATCATCAAAATATGCTATACTATTTGTACCAAACTTTACTTCCTCAATCCATCAATATGACCATTATCACCTATGCAACATTTGATCTATTTTCTCAAGCATGTTAATCAATCAAAACTTGGCTATTAGATATCTATTATGCTAACTATCCACAAGCGTCACATGTCCAACTTTCAAAACATCACACTAGCCACATACACATATATATACATAATTCAAACATACCAAAATAACCCAAAAAAGCCATCACTCATGGCTATATATACAAACCAAAATATAAAAATCTACAAGCCATTTCAAATGGCACAACACATTACCAAATATACCAAAATGACCAAAGTCTCTATACATGCCATATACTCAAAACATAAGCACAAAAGTACCAAAGTGATAGTAGGATTGTGTGACGAAGTCTCCGACGATCCCCGAATGCGAGCTAGCTTTAAAGTCACTATAAAATATGGAAAAATAAACAAAGTAAGCTTTGTAACTTAGTAAACTCATATGAAATAAACTCAATCTTAACATGAATATACAAATCATCAATTTAAACATATCAATATGTAATTCATTTAACTAACAAACCTTTCACATTTTCAGTCATAATCTTATATATAAACTTCACAACTTCTTCGATTTAAGATTATACGGTTCATGTACATACCTGTATCATCTCGTATCAATCTCATACACAATCGCATCTTTCATTTACCCGTTGAACCATTCGAAATACTATCGGATACTCGAGAAACTTGCACCAAAGTGCCAATATCATGGCCCGAAGCCAACTAAATCTCATATCACATTTACTGCTCACACTAGAGCTATCAACGGGCCTACTCATACAAGCTATCAGTCAAGACGTAGCTACACGGTGCTCCTCACACAAGCTGACAAGTAACCGCAATACATACCAGTATACTCAACCACCGGTAAGACGTACAAGACCAGCACTCGGATCACATAATCACGATAATCCCCTAATGACATGTCACTAGTATCCTAATCTATTCTTAAGGTTCAACAGGGATTTCAAATGCCGAATCGTCATCGAATCATTGTCGAACATATCTGTAGTCTCATAGTCATAGTTTATACAATATCAAAGCATTTAAAATACATTTATAATGAAATTTATCACATGCGAACTTACCTCGATTCACAAAAACAATGGAATGAACTAACTAATCTGATACTTTATTTTTCCCCCGATCAAGATCCGAGTTTAGCTTTTCTTAATCTATATGTAATCAAATATAGGTTATTTAATTACCTCATTATTCAATTTAATCCAAAACACTTATTAAAGCACATTTACACTTTTGCCCCACATATTTCACAACTTTTACAATTTAGTCCTTATTTCATAAAAACACAAATTCATACAATTTAAGACTAACCCATGCTAGCCGAATTACAATTAAGTCCCTAGCAGCCCATATTTTTCATTTATTTCACATTTTAACCACAAAGTATCCACATTTCACAATTTAATCCCTAATTTGCATTTTCACTAAACATCACTTAACAAAACTTGTATAACTATCATCAAACATTCATAACCTATCATTAAACATCAAAACACATGCTTATTCATCAATGGAAACTTCCTAAATCTTTAACAGTTTTGCAAATTAGTCCCTAGGCTAGCTAGACCTAGTTGCAACAATCTCAAAAACATAGAAATCATTAAAAACAGGATGAAAAATCATACCAATGCAAGGTAAATAGCTTGGCTGAATGCCCTAGCATGCTTTCATTATTTCCTCCTTTAAATTTCAGTGAAAGAGATGATGAAGATGATAAAAAAATGGTTTTTTTATTTATTTTATTATTATTAACATTTTACTTAATTAACCTTAGTAAATAAACATTAAAAACACATAATACATGTCCAATATTGTCCACTCACCAATATAATGGTCTAATTACTACTTAAGGACTCTTAATTTAATTTTCTATAGCTATTAAATACTTTTAGCTAGTAGAACTCAAGTTTTACATTTTACGCGATTTAGTCCTTTATATCAAATTAAGAACTCAAATGATAAAATTTCTGGACGAAACTTTCACACAAGCATATATTCATGTTGTAGACCTTAAAATAATAATAAAATAATTATTTCAAATTTAAATTTGTGGTCCCAAAACTACTGTTCTAATTTGACTAAAAACTGGTTGTTACAATAACATTTATTGATGATTATAGTCGAAAAACTTGGGTTTATTTTTTACAGTATAAGTCTAAAACTTTTTTATCTTTCAAATGTTTTAAGGTGCTTATTGAAAAGGAAGCAGGAATGCCTATTAGGACTCTCCGTAGCAATCGTGGTGGAGAATACAACTCACAAGAATTTGTTGTTTTTTTTAGGAGCATGGAATTCAGAAGCAACTTACTACAGCCTACACCCTGCAGCAAAATGGTGTTTCAGAGAGGAAGAACCATACAATTTTAAACATGGTGCAAACCATTTTAACAAGAAGCGGTATTCCAAAAAGTTTTTGGCTTAAAGCTATCAATTGGAGTATTCATGTGTTTAACAGAAGTCCTACCATAACTGTTCAAAATATGACGCCTAAAGAAGCATGGAGCAGAAAACGGCAGAGTGTTGAGCATTTCAGAATATTTGGTTGCATTGTATATGCGCATATTCCCGATCAAAAGAGGACTAAACTTGATGACAAAGCTAAAAAGTGTGTTTTTCTTAGTGCCAATGAACAGTCAAAAGCGTGCAAATTGTACAATCCTATCACCAAGAAAATTGTCATTAGTCATGACGTGTTCTTTGATGAAGAAAAATTCTAGTTTGGTGATGAAAACAATAACCAAGGTCAAATCCTGGCAGATGGTGATGGTGAAAATAGAGAACAAGAGCAGCAGCCCTTGGAGAATTCACAACCTTTAGAAAATGTGCAACAATCAGCAAACACTCAACGATTTACAGCCTTTGTCACAAGAGATGATTGACCTCAACAAATTCGACGGTGACCTGCATGGATGGAAGATTATGAGGTACAAGGATTTGATCAAAGTGAAGATATTCTCACACATTTTTCTATATTTTCATACTGTGATCCTACGATATTTGAAGATGCCATTAAAGACTCAAAATGGCGAAAGGCCATGGATGATGAAATCGTTTCTATTGAAAGAAACAACACATGGGAATTGACAGATCTTCCACAAGGATAAAAACATTGGTGTGAAGTGGGTGTACAAGACAAAGCTGAAAGAGAATGGAAAAGTTGACAAGTATAAAGCACGCTTAGTTGCTAAAGGCTATAAGCAAAATTTTTGCATCGACTATAAAGAAGATTTTGCTCCTGTTGCTCGGCATGATACAATAGGTTGGTGATTTCTATTATTGCCTAAAATTCATGGCCTACTTTCCAATTAGATGTGAAATCGTCATTTTTACATGGTGATTTGAAAGAACAAGTGTTTGTTGATCAACCTCCTGGATATATGAAACATGAAAATGAGAATAAGATGTACAGATTAAAAAAGGCATTGTACGGATGGAAACAAGCTCCGAAGGCTTGGTATAGTTGCATCGAAGCTTATTTTATAAAAGAAGGTTTCCAGAAATGTAACACCCCTTATCCGTATTCAACACCGGAACAAGATACGAGGCCTTACCGGACTTACATCGCAAGTGAACATACAAATCAAGCTATAAATTTGCATCCAAATTAAAACCATTTGTATTCAATCATAAAGTCCTTAATACGAGCCTACGAGGCCCAAAACATGCTTTGGAAGTGGTTCGGGACTAAACCGAACTTAGAAATTTTTACAAAACTTAGAAATTTTTTGCTATAAACAGGGGTCACATGCCCATGTGGTTTGGGACATGCCCGTATGGGCAGGCCGTGTGGTCACACACGCCCTTGTCCCTAACTCGTGTAACTCTCTATTTTGCAAAGCATGAACAAATTGAAGTCACACGGCCAAGTCACACGTCTGTGTGCTTGGCCGTGTACTTAATTTAGTTTTCATAAAATAGGTGCAGACTTCACACAGTCAGGACATATGCTCGTGCTTGAGGCCATGTCCCTCACACGACTGAGACACACACCCATGTCTCTGCCTATATGCTCAATTCTGAGCGTTCTATTTCTCAAAATTAAGGTGCAGAGGACACACGGCCAAAACACATGCTCATGGTACAGGCCGTGTGACACACACGATGGCCTAGACACACGCCCGTGTATCTATTCGTGTGGACAAAATAAAGGCCATTTACCAAGCCATTTGCCACCCTCATTTACACATACACATACACAAATCCAATGGCATAAATCATGGTGTACTTAGGCAACCAAAACATCCAGAATCATGGCCAATGCATGTCAAAGAAATACCATCATCTATCATGCTCATGTCAGTTCATTATGCCAAATCAAACATACCAATTTCACATTCAAAAACACCACTAAGACTACTTTCAACTTGTATTAACTTATCAAGATACTCTAGTATACCAATGAACCAAACTCATCCACTTCACAACAAATCATTAAGCCATAATCAACATTTAGCAAATCAATATAAAACACATCATCAAGGGCATTAACACATACATGCATATATGTATATATATAAGCTTACAATCAATTTAACTAAAATGAGCCAATTTACCTAGCCAAATACCAAATCAAGCCTTTGACTATTACAAGCCAATACATTTGGCCAAAATTATAATGACACATATAACAAAATTACCAAGTCCCTATACATGCCATATGTTCAAAATGTTTAAGATCATCGATACCCAAATGACAGTTTGATAGTGTGATACGATCTCTGACGATCTCCAATTCGAGCTAGCTTGGTGACACTATAAAACATGGAAAGTAAAACAGAGTAAGCTATATAGCTTAGTAAGCTCGTATAAATAAATAAGCTAATATTACCATACATTTAACATTCAAGCAACATAATATAAGATAATGCATTTTACCATAATCTCATGACCACAAATCATTCCATCACAAACTTACCTTGAAATCATCATTTCACGGATTTAATAATCATAAGCTTTATGTACATACCTGTACCACCTCGTAATAATTTCATAGTTATTCTCATTGTTGGCATACCCAATGAACCACTCAGAATAATAACATCGGATACTCGTAAAACCTTACACACAAGGTGTCACATATGTAGCCATTGCTACCTCTATCTCATAATACATATATGCTCGCTCTCGAGCCATCAACGGGCCTGCTCACACAAGCTGTCAATCAAGACGTAGCTACACGGTGCTGCTCACATAAGCTGTCAAGTAACCGCAACATATGCCGATATACTCAGCCACCGGTAGGACGTATAGGACCAACACCCGGATCAAATAACATAAAACCCTAGTGACATGCCACTTGTATCCTAATCTATTCCTAAGGTTTGATTGGGATTTCTCGCTTGCCAGAACGTCATCAAATGTGCCCATAGAGTCGTTTACACAATTCCTACAAAAATTAAAGCATCTAAAATACAATTATAATAAAGCTTATTTACATACGAACTTACCTCAGTTACAAAATTGATGAAAAGGATCTATTCGTCAATTACTTTGTTTTTCCCCCGATCTACACCCCAACTTTGTTTTTCTTGATCTATAATACCACATTTAACTTATTTAATCATCAAGCTATTCAATTCAGTCCAAAATCACATTGTGGTAAAAATTATGTTTTTGCCCCTAACATTTTGGCATTTTATAATTTAGTCCCTAAGCTCGTAAAATGAATTTCTTTCAATTTCATCACAACTCAAGCCTAGCCGAATATTTTTTGTACTCATAAAAGCCCACATTTTTTATTTATTCACACTTTTCTACACATTTTATAGCTTTTTACAAATAAGTTCTTATTTGATGTTTTTATTGAAAATCACTTTACAAATGTTGTTTATCGAACAACAAACATGCATTTTCTATCATCAAACATCAAAATACAAGCACATCCAATATGGGTAATATTTTAGACTTTAACTTTCTTTCAAATTAATCCTTGAAATAGCTAGAGCAAGTTACAACAATCTCAAAAATATAGAAATCATTAAAAATGGGACAAGAATGGACTTACAATTGAGCTTGAAAGCTTGGCCAAAACCTTAGCTATGGATTCTTGTGAAATTCGGCTATGGGGGACTAAATTGAAGAAGATGGACACTTTTATTTAGTTAATTCTGTCTTTATTTACCAAATTATTAAAATGCCCTTAATGCATAACTTTAAAATTTCACCTAACCATGTCCATTTTTGTCCATCCTATAGTATAATGGTCTAATTACCATTTAAGGACCTCCAATTTAAAATTTCATAGCAATTAGACACCTTTAACTTATAGAACTCAAGTTTTGCACCTATTGCAATTTAGTCCTTCTAATCAAATTGAGCACTCAATCGATAAAATTTCTTAACAAAATTTTCACACGATTATTCTATCATGCTTTAGACCTTAAATAAATAATAAAATAAATATTTCTACTTCAGAATTTGTGATCCTGAAACCACTGTTCTAATTTGACCCAAAAACGGGTTGTTACAAGAAATGTCCATACGATCATACACTTTTTACCAAGTTTGGTGAAGGAAGTAAGATCATTATTGTTTGCCTCTATGTTGGGGATCTTATATTTACTGGGAGTGACGTTGCCCTGTTTGATGATTTTAAAAGTTCCATGATGATTGAGTTTGATATGACTGACCTTGGAATGTTACATTATTTTTGGGTATTGAAGTGATACAATCTACAGCTAGAATATTATGCATTCTGTAAGTCTAATTAGCAGGTTTATGGAGTGCCCAAAGGAGATGCATCTCTTAGCTGTAAAAAGAATACTTCGGTATTTGAAAGGCACGGCTAGTTATGGATTGTTCTACAAGAGGGGTGAAAAGACAAATTTGTTTGGCTTCACTGACAGTGATTATGTTGGCAATCTTGATGAAAGAAAGAGTACTTCTGGTTATGCTTTTATGCTAGGTTTAGGGGTTGTTTCATGGTCTTCAAAGAAGCAACCAATAGTCACTTTGTCTACTACTAAAGCTGAGTTTGTAGCTGCTACAACTTGTTCCTCCCAAGCTATTTGGTTGAGAAATATTCTTGAAGAACTACATTTTTTACAACAAGGAGCAAAAACGATCTTTTGTGATAATAATTCAACAATTAAACTTTCTAAAAATCTAGTGTTACATGGAAGAAGCAAGCATATAGATGTAAAATTTCATTATTTGAGAGATCTCACAAATAATGGAGTCGTTGATCTAGTTTTCTACAGAAGTGAAGACCAAGTTGCTGATATCTTCACCAAATCTCTAAAGAGAGCTACGTTTTAGAAGCTGAGGACGTTTCTTGGAATTTGTGCTTTAGAAAATTTACTTTGATATTCCTTTTAAGCCAATATTTATAAAATATTTAATTTAAGGGAGGATTTTTTGAGTTTACGTGTCATTTGTGGGGTTTGCAGACCTTGTTTTTAGGGATTGTATTGTTAGTGATATTAGTTAGTTTTATTTTAAAATATTTGTGCTTCTATTTTTAGCACATTGTTATTTTTTCTTTGCTTATTTAAAGCTCTGGTCGATGAATAATATGGTGAGGTAGTTCACAACATCATTGATTTATCTGTTCTTCGATCACTACTGATAATTTCTTTTCATTGTAATAGGTAATATCTTTGATTGAACTTTTGTCACAAGTTAACTCGATACTAGCATAAGAAAAATGAAAATGCCAAGATAAACAATTGGAGCCCACTTAATACCTTAATATGATGTATTTACATATTTTAATTTTTTTATTCACAATTTAATCTAAATTTTTATTTTAATTTAGTAAGTATTGTATTTTTTAATTACTAATTTCAAACGTTACTTTTAATTATTTAATGCATGTTTTAAAAAGAAAAATAAATTCTATATGTGTATATATGTGATAAAATTTCTAGGGAATAATCTTTCCATCAATTTGAAGATGCACATAAAATCTAAATAGAATTGGTTATATGATATTTAAATTCTTAAGTTAAAAAATTTCATATACCCAATTCAAAAAGAGGTGTTGGGTGAGTGCAAACCTTAAAACCGGTCTTGTGTTTTGTCAAAGTGGTTATGTATGGCTACAGTTGTATTTTTAGAATAGGATTGATTAAAATTGAGTGGTTTTTATTTTGGTAACTTTAATTTTTTTATTATTTTAATTATTTTAATTAAGATAATTATTCGAGTATTGTTAAAAATTTTATTAGTTTATTAACGAATTGTTGACGTGATATTCTTTTTATTTTTAACTAAAGTTAGAAATTTCACTGTAATTAATTCAAATCACTTTTTTTTTATTTGTTTGTATTTCCTCTTATTGTTTGTTTCCTGAAATAAATAATAAAAGAAAATGAAAAAAAAAAACCTAAACACATAAAAACACTTGTGGATAACATGATCATAAGCCATATGTTAACGAGCCAATTGAACAGGGAAAATAAACACAACCAAAAATGTAAACTATAACGATGAAACATAAACATATCAAACAATTTCAATGAAACAAATAGATGCAGAAAAATGGAATCAACCACCATTGCACACTGAAAATTAACATGTAACAAAATTTGACTAAACATATAATCAGCCAAAAAAAAAATACAAAACAATAAACGCAAATAGTACATTAAAGTAAATAAGCGACCAAAAGAGCGACTTTATTTTTTTTTATTTTTTTTTTTTTTGTTGTTGAAGAAAAAACATATGGTTAACCTTTATGGACTTTATGGATGAATTTGAACGTTAAAAACCATGTCCCAAAATCAACCTGGGTTTTTACTGTTAACATCAATCAACCTCGATTGTCAACTTCTTTTTCTTAATTTACCAGAAAAAAAAAAAAAACTTTCACTTCATTGTTTTCTCGGGAAACAAACAATAAGGAAAACAAAAAAAGAGAAAACTTACAAGTTTTATCCTTATGTTTCAAATAAATAAAAAATATATTTTAGACTATATACAAAAAGGTTATTAAATTTGATCAAAAGTAAAAAAAAAAAAAAATCATGTCGGCAATCTATTAGTGGATTAATAGAATTTTTAATAGCAGTGATCAATTCAAGCAATAATCTTAATTAGAGTGATTAAATTGATAAAAAAATTAAAGTGATCAAAATAAAAACAATACTATTTATAGTGATTTACGAGGTAGTTTACCTATATTTTAAAAATAAATAATAAGAAAATAAAGCAACTTAAAAAAATTGATTAACACATTAAATTTCCTGTATCATTTCCACTTCTAGCTTAGCTTTGCTTTGCTTTTGGTTTTGGCTTTGGCTTTGCTTGGCTGCAAACTTTGATGTGGATTAGTGTGACTACTGATGGAAAACGACTTCGCCTTATTGTGGAAAAGGGTCCACCATCACATGCATGCTTTTCTTCCGATACCTACACCGCACTGCATATCTATAATATATATTATATAGCGTACGATTTGTATGTAACATTTAAGTAAAGATAAAATAGCAACCAATGCAAAGGTGAGATGTGATGAACCGAAACTTAGTGGCATTATTATGCAGTAGCTGCGCCCCCAGTCTAGTGTGGGACACTGAGGACTATTAAGCTGCAAATTTTTGCTGCCTCCGTCAGAACTGCATACTACTGCACTACCTGCTTGTTTGCTACAAGACAAACACCAACCTGCCAAATCCCTCCTTTGGTTTGGTTTGGAGTTCTTCATATTTAGTAAAAATTAAAATGTTCTCCTAGTAAATCATATAATATTTAATTTCGGTTCTAAATATATTTTTAGTCATGGCGAGAAGATGAAATAAGTGTTTTTTTAGGGGGCGGGGGGGCGGGGGGGGTGGGGAAGCCAAGGACAAAGCAACGCAAAATTACAAAAGCAGGTCCTGATGTTATGTTTTTAGAGAAAATTTAAAACAAATCTACTGCTTCATTTTACCAGCTATGGGGTGAAAAAAGAAAAGACAAACAAAAGAAAGTTTGCTTTTATTTCATATTTCAAAGGGTGGGCCAAATGATCCTATTGGCTACGTGCATGGATGGTGTTTTTTCTTTTTAGCGTTATTAGTGTATGACGTGGACTCCATATTTGTTTACGACTACTGTGTTATGAGAGAAATAAAATATAACTACGAGTATTAAATTTATTCCAAGTTTGAGTTATTCGTTTAAATTCATAGATCCATCTAAAGGTAGAAGAATTTGAAAAAAAAAATAAAGTCCAAAAAATAAATTTAGTCAAAAGTTTAAGCTCTTCTTCTATTCGAGTACTATTTTTCTATTCGAACTGACCTTGAACACATATTTTTAGGCTTAAATTTGGTATGGTTATGTATATACATAATATATATTCAATATAATTTTTATATTTACAAAATTTAAGTCTATATTATTTACTTTCAATCAAGTCAAAACTTAGGGATGAAGCTAGAAGTTTATATTTGGGAGGGGGAATTAAATTATAAAATTTTAAAAGGGTCAAAGTATTATTTTAAAATTTTAAAGGGATTAAACTTAGATTTTTTTCATCTTAGGAGGGGACCAAAGTATATTTTTACCATTATGATATGTTATCTCAAACAATCAACCAAAATAGCTAAGAGGGGGTGAATTGACCTTTAAAAATTTTGTGGAAGCAAGGATAAGAAAATGAGAAAATGAACACAATGATTTTAGAATGGTTTAGCCCCAATTGCCTACTCCACTACCTTAGCTTTTCACCACCAAGGATTTTCCCAAATTCACTAATTTGATGAACCTTTGAGGACAAAGTTTAACCATACAACTCCCTTAGGATTTTGAAATTTTAAGATACAAACCCTCTCAAAAGACCAAACAAATAAGAAAACAAAGAAACAATCCTAACAAAATTATAATGTTTGCAAATGAAGCACACACTCAATAAAAACACTTGAGCTAAGAAAATGTAATGAATGCTCACAAGTATTTACAAGAGAAAGATGAAAAATTGAAGCACAAATGGTTGATAATAAATTTGTTGATGTTTCTTGATAGCTCTTGATCTCTTGTAATATCTCTTATTGTTCTAGAAGCTTTGGAAGTTGGTATTTATAACATCTCATTGATTTCCAACCATTGGGGTTGTTGGGAAAATGATTTGAGCCATTGGAAGTGTAAAAACCAGAGCATTAATGACTACTGCAACAAAAGGTATCGATACATTTGAAAGGGTATTTGAATGCCTAAATTCAATGATCGTTAAGCCTATAGTATTGATACAATAAAGAATGTATCGATACTTGCTATGAGGTATCAGTACCTTGGGGAGAGTATAGGTACTAGGGCAATTTTTCTTTAATTTTTAAAACATAGAACCTTAAAATGGTGTCGAAACAAGGATAAGGTATCGAAACTTTGTTACGGGTATCGATACTTTTGATTTTTTCTCAATTTTTCTAAACTTCAAAGCTTAAATTCGTATCGATACTAGACAAGGGTATCGATACTTGGGTTAGGGTATCGATACCATATAGAAGGTATCAATACTTTGATCCTTGAGAGTAGTTTTACACTTAACAAAAATGTTTGAAAAAATTGTTTATCATTTTGAACAAGTTGAAAATATTTTCTAAGTGTTTGAAAGATAGGTTTAAAAATTTATCTCTTAGAAATATTTTGAAACATATTGTCACTTGAAATTTATCAAGTTTTATTCAAAAGCATTATATTTTTTTTATATCAAAATATTTATCAAATAGAGTTTAGCTTAACATGATGCGATCTTCTAAATATGGGAACTTGGATGGCATTGAAAGACTTTGATTCGATAAGGAAAGTTTTGTACAAAATAAATGTGTCATTTTAAATAAGGAAAGTTTTCTCCAATTTCTAGCTATACCTCAAGTTGCAACTGGTATTGTAGTTGGAAGAAAAAACTAACTCTAACAATATCCCTTTTGGCAATTTCTAAACAAAACCTTTAATATTTAAACAAAATGTATTAACCATCGAATCAGTCATCTTTAATCCATGCACTTAACTATGATTTGATCCATACAATTAATCCATCATTGTTATTTGGGATTTTGGTATGTGAAAGCTACTTGAGCATATTGTAATGGTGTTTATATTAATGTTTTGGTGATGAAAAAATGGGAATAGTGGTGAGGATGAATCCAAGCCAAGGAAAAAAGGGATTTATGTGTTGAGAAGAGAAAAGAGAAGCATGAATTAGATTTTTGTTCATTTAAGATGTAGTACCTATGGATTTTTAAGCTTTCCTTAAATGAATATGGTTATGAGTTAAGTAAATAAATAGTTGAGGTGAATATGTGTTTAAAACTAGAAAACAATAGCTTAAAATGTTGAATTAGCTAGTAGTTTAAATATCAGTATTATTAATAATAAGAAATGGCTTCAACTAAATGTAATGAGCTAAGAAAGTGCTATGAGAACCTTAGTGTCATGATATCATGGGAGAAATGATGAAATAAATAAAATGTGATTAATTGCAAAAAAAAAAAAAAGAGTAAATTATAATAATACATTGTAACAAAGAGAAATAACGATAAAAGTGAAAATTGAAGTAATGAAAAGGAAATGCCTATTTTAAAATATACTAATGCGACTATTATGATATAAACATTAATTATGTTGTAAAATGGTATAAATGAAAATCGATAAAAAGCTTAATGAGAAATGATATGTGTATATGTATATTTTCATGAGAATTGTAATATGATATTGATGTTATATGAATTTTAAGATGCTTAAATGATTAAATAAGTGAATTGCCCTAGTAAGCTTAATTGAATAGTTAGGATACAATTGGCATACCATAGGGATTAGTGTGCATACTTTGGAACAATGATGTGATGCCTTATAAGATAACACTTATTCGTATTATGGACCCATATATGTGTGTATATGTGAATTAAGGTTGGATGCACTAAATGTGCAATATATGAGGAGTTTGGTTGGAATCTCGAGTGTCAAACAGTCATATTTTACTTAGGTTTATTATGGGTTACATACTTGAATTATGAAAGAAAGATAAGTAAAGAGAGTATGTATTGTAATAAGGAAGACAAAAGATAAAGTGGCTTGGTTAAAGGTGAAACCAACATGTAATAGATTATATATTAGATCATGAATGATTGAATAATTAAGTATTGAGAATGTGAAATTAAGGCTTGACATTAAATTCTTATGTGTAAATAAGTAAGTGAATAAATGAAATGGAAATTGTAAAATGATATTAAAGAGAAGTTAGGAAGACAAAATGAATTAACATGTGCATAATTAAGATAATGAATTAAAGATTGAATGACTTAAGTGATGGTCACCACGTGAACAATGATTAATAAGTTATAATGACTTTGATGTGTAAAGTGAATAGATGAAGTGAAATTTGGAAAAATGACTTAAGTAGTAAACCTATGAAGTTGTTTGATAAGTAGTTAAGTAAATACGATAACCTAAAACCATTTATGTAACACCCCTTACTCGACTCGGTCGCCGGATCTGAACTATAGGATGCCACATCTGTTGCCGAAGCAACTACTAACATTTAACAGTCAAATCAAGGAATAATACATGCGGGCATAAGCTTTTAAAACCATAGACATGATATATAATATTTTTTGGGTCTTATGCAAGCCTACATATGCTCTAAAGTTAGCCCGAGATTGAGCAAGGAAAAATTTGTAAAATTTTCAAAACTTCAGGTCGATGTCATGACGTGAGGGAGTTCCTCATCATGATATGACATACTGACTTGACCTCTTTATGATGACGAGGTTCGTCGTCACGTCGTGGCTTTAAGTCTAGAGCTCGTCACCACAACCATCACTCGATGTCATGACATAGATTTTATTTTTAGTACTAATTAGGCCATTTGGTACCTATTTCATGGTTAACTCACACAATTCATTCATTTTGTGCACAATACACAACTTTACCTGTACAAAGTCACTTTAATTTCATACCCAAACATGTCCCAATAATCACATTCATCATCAATTCAACTTATAGTATCTACATGGCCTTTAAACATATCATTCCTTTATCAAAGTACACATATCAAACCATTTACCATTTACCATTTTTATTATTATCATTCACATCCAATATTACCATTTCAAATGCCATAATCACAACTCAAACCATTTACCAAAAACATACCAGCTGAACAAGCATTACCATTAGGCAAAGTCATACATAAAATAGATTTTAAGCTAAGATATTATTCAAGGTTAGCTAAATACACAACACCTATATACATGCCACAAAACCGAGCTTAAAATGATTGAAAGGCTATCGAATCAATAACAGGATAGTGTGAGCTTCTTGATGATCTGCTTGACACATTCTACAAGTTGGTAATCTACAAGGAAAGAGAAAATAACAGAGTAAGCATATCAAATGCTTACTAAGATCATAGGCATTAAACATTACTTCAGTTTAAAATTTAATACAATAAACTACTAGCTTGACAACTTTTCCTAAACATGGCAACCACATATGAACAAGGTGAGTTCAATATATAACCATATCATATAGTAATTCAAATATATATAACATTCCAATTAACTTATAATTAACATTTCAATACCATTCACATAATCGGTCAGCATTTAATCAATTCAATATCAAATTCATATCATTTTCTGAATCGACTTGATTAATTCGTCACATTCTCATATTAGTCCTCTGAACTTGTAAATCATGTTTGCATAATCTTTTGATACTATCAAAATTCATATATTATTACTCTTCTTTCAAGCATTATTTCATGATATAAATTCAATTGATAAACCATTATCAAATTTACATTTTATACCCCTATTAATCTGACTCGGACTCAAATTGATACATGGATCCAATCAATACACCAAATTTGGCACCCAGTGCCTCATAGGAAAATTTGAAGTATATATATTGCGCTCAGCACTCATCGATATAACCGAAGTATAACTTGTGCCCAACATTCATCAACATGTAGTTAAAGCAACCCGTACTCGATCTATCTTATGGTATGTCAATTATATTCTTCTCTACCCAAACAATTAATAGGATAACTGTGAAAATAAAATAAAATAAAATAAAGAACACACAAATTTTTACGTGGAAACCCTTTCGGGAAAAAACCACGGGTAGAAGAGAAGAAAATTCACTATGTCGAATTCGAATAATTACAAGAGGAATAGACATAGTCTATTTATAGGCTTGTAAAGCCATATTCTAGTAAGACTGAAACACCTTATTCTAATCAATATAAAATAGATTGAGTTTAATAATTTTTAAAAAACCTTATTCTAAAATAAAATAAAAGAAGTGTAGTTCTATATGGATTTTACTTTTATTTTATTTTACCATTGTATTTCATTTAAATAAAGATTCAGGTCATTTAATTCTAATAATAACAATTTATTCAATCATCATTTTGTTCGATTTGCATCTCATCAATTCAATTCATTGTTCAAACTATCAATTCATCACATGGTGAATTCTATTTCAACCCAATTCAAAGCCAATTCCATAATTTCATCGAACTTCACTACTTTCAATTCTATTCAACTAATCAATCTCAAATTGTAATTCATCATACTCAATTAATCAATCAATTTATCATTTATTTATGATTTACTCCGTATATCACCTTCTGTACCAAATTGCAAACAATTCAAAGTATTATCAAACATACACAAAATCATAATTAAAATAGATAAAAATTTTAGTACAATTCATACCATATGAACTTACCTGAAAAAATCAGCAATTAAGTTGGAACTTCAAGGATTATTCAACAATTTTGACTTTTCCCCGATTATTTCTAATTTGATCCAATTTTTTATCTATACAATTATTCAATTTAATTTATCAATTTCAAAAATTTTATAACATTGTATTATAAGTATGAATCAGTTCATTTTTCATTTTTTGAACGCCCCAAAAGTTATGCACTTTATTCAATTTTGTCCCTAAAATCGAAATTGCAATATCTTTCAAATTTGAGCTTCAATTTCAAAACCAATCTAAATTACATCCTTCTATGACCCTCTAATATCTATAATTATAGGATTTTCACAACAATTTCAAAATTTAAACACTTTAGTCCTTATGTTTAAAAACTAACAATTAAACTTTACAATCTAGTCTTTTTTCACTTCTGAGCTTAAAATCTAACAATTTACTACCAATTTCTTCAATGATTCATCAATGAAAACTTTTAGCAACTTTGTCTATTTTAAAAATTGGTACATGGGCTATCTAAATCAAGCTTCCATAACTTCAAAAACATAAAAATTACAAGAAAATGGCTTGAAATTAACTTACAATTAAGGACCAAAAGCTTGAGCTTAAGAAAATTGCCCTAAGTTTCATAGTGATGTACTTTTACAAATTTTACAATTTAGTCCTTATACCTTAATTAGCTACCAATTTGACAAAATTAAGGGACTAAAATTTAATAATAACCTCGTAACTATTCATAAGATAGGCTTTTACAACTTTTACAATTTCGTTCTTATACCTTAATTACCTTAATTGTAAAACTTGAACATCGAAAATGGGGTTCTAAAATCTTCATTTTCGACACCACTGAAAAATAGGATTTTACAATTTATTTATAAGATAATCACCATGAGCTTAAATAAATGTTAAGTAGGGAATCCTTATGTACTTACTAAGCTCATTGAGCTTAACGCATTAGTTTTGTAAAACATGTAAGTGGAAGACTTGTTCAAGAAAACAATAGGGAATTGGATACATCTATTATATCACATCACACCTTCTAAAGAATTCAAGGTCAAATGCTTTGTCTAATGTAAGGAATCTAGAGTGGCATATACATAGGTTGTGTGTATGTATAGTTAGTAATGTTTTAAGTGTTTTATCAAGTTCTTTGTAAATGATATTTGATTTAAGCACATGGTGTTTTAGCTGTTATTTAAAGTTCTTTAAGGTTTTAATAGGTTTGTTATGATTGGTTTTGATATGTGGACATTTAGGGATGTTTTAAAGTGTTTTTAGTCAATTTTAAGGTCTATTGCATGTAGTCTCAAAACAAGGCCTTTCTGGTCTTAAGATCAGAAAACAACCAACTTGCTACAATTTTGTGTCAATGTCTCGAGACATGGGGTGCATGTCTCAAGACATGCTTCCCAACACTATAAAACTTATGTTCTTGTACTCCAAAATGACTTCAAATGATGCCTGAATGTTCTTATTTAGTAATGAGACTTCGAGAATGGTCTAAATTGACCTAGAAGACCTAAAATATGATCGTTTAATGAATAAGAGTGCAAAGTAACCTTGGTTTTAATAAAGATATTTGTTCTTCTATTTCTAAAAATTTATATTTTAAGTCGTTTGAGTGGCCAAAAGTCATTTTTATGTTATTGCCAAGTCCAAGCCATTGAGACATAATTAAATATAACTTTAAAATGTGTTTTAAATTTTTTAAAATGTTGAAATGGTTCTACTGGAATTTCATTAAAGTGGTTAAATGACGATTTTGTTGAAATAGAGACTGTGTAAATGCAAAGTATGTGATAGTTTCACATCACTTACCTGAGTTAGTTGTTGGATTGGGTAAGGGTGTTACATCCAAGTTAGGTTTCTTGAAGTTTCAGATCTTGAAAAATATCTTGGTGTCCCTTTTTTTTCACAAGAAAGTTAACAAAGATACATACAAATTCATCATTAATAAGGTCCCAAACCAATTGAATGGCTAGGATGCGAAGCTTTTATCAATGGTTGAGCGAATAAATTTGGTTAAATAGGTCACTCTCCATTCATAAATTTTTTATGTAGTCTGCCACGGTTCCTACTAGTGGCAATAATGAAATTGAAAAGATTGTAAAATGCTTTGCTTAAGGGCTTCTAGTGAGAAAATAATAGTGGTTCATGTTTGTTAAGATCAATTCCTCCAACCAATGCAAAATGAAGGGTTGGGAATAAGAAGACTAAAGGATTAGAACCATTTCTTCCTAATCAAATTGAGGTTCAATCTCATCATGAACATGGATGCCTTTTGGGTCCAAGTCCTTAGGAAAAAATATATAATGGTAGAGGATTTTCTTTATCCATAAATTGTGAAAAATCCTTCTTCATATAGAAATATCTATAAAAAAAATTGGTCAAATCTTTGTGATAACATTTGTTGGTCAATTGGTGATGGCAGAATAGTGCACTTCTAGAAAGACATTTGGATACAATAGTTGGATACATTAAAGGATTATTCTTACATGTCCAATCAATTGATGTAGATTGTTATGCTAGGGAGATGGTTGACAAATAGAGTATTTGGACATGGGAGGCTTTGAGGGGTAAGCTACCAGACATTGTGCTATCTTTTATTGGTTGTAGTATATTGCCTTATGATGATGCAATTTGGACACTTACTTTTGGCATGGATCTATGATTGGTTGATGCTTAGTAGTTAATACTCATAAACAAATTACATAAAATTATTAGAACCTAATAGATGATCGGTGGATAGTTGCTTGGAAATTGAATGGCCTTCAAAGAGAAAGAAAATTCATATATTTTTTTTCTACATCAAACTCCTCATCGATGAAGAGAGATTTAAGAGAGGCTTTACTAACGATAAAATTGTTGTATATGTGGAGGAATACTTAAATCCACATTATATGTTCTTTGTGATTATGTAATAGATAAATCTTTAAAAGATAAATTTATCCTAAATACTAAAACATGTTCTATTCTCACACTCTTAACTTATATATTCTTGATAATGTTCAAAATCATGGTGACCTGCATATTAAGGGTTGATTAGGGTGCCATGTTTGGTGTTATTTGTTGGAACCTTTAGAAACGACTCAGTATTGTCATTTTTAGTTCTAAAATTTAGTTCTTTTGATATCACTATGAACAATCTCTCTTTAACTAATAATGTTAATACTCATCAAGGATTGTCTTTTGCAAACCACACATACATGAGAGTTCACTAGATCAAGCTATAAGAAAACTAGATTAATCTGAATGTTGATGGTGCCATGCAAACTAATACAATACAAGGAGCAACTGAAGGAATTCAAAAAAAGCCTTGTCAACTCTCTTAAAGAATGGAAAAGTGAGAAAAGTGAGAAGAGAGGATGAATGAGGGATGATTGAAATGGGGGAATTGTAAGAGGTATTTATACTTATGAGGAGCCCTCGAGTTTTCTAAAAATATCATGTCAATCTCCCCTTTCTCTCATGCATGGTCAGCCACCTTGAAATGAGGAAGGAGGGTGATGACTTTGCTAAAAATAGCTAGTCCAAGCTTGTTTCAAGGGAGGGAGTTGAATTGTCACTTGAGGAAATTGTTGGGTTGTTTTGTGATTTTTTTTTAAATTCTAAAGAGTCTAATTTAATTAATTTATGGACAATTGAGCTGCCCATAGTCGAATTTGGGCTCTTTCCTCCTAAATGGATGATTTGGGCTTCAAATTAAGCAGGAGACTTGCCCACTTTAGTGACCTAATTACGAGCTGGGTCAAGTTTGTCTATGATAAAAAATATTAATTATTTGGATGTTCAAATATGATTAATTATCAACCTTCCTCTACATGGTGAGTGCTATAAGGATGTTACAACATTTAATCGTCAAATGATGAGCTTCAAGACTACCTTTTTCTCCTTTCGCATCAAAACTGCTTCGAATTTGGCAAAAATGTGTAAGTTTAGCATGTAAATAATTAAAAATTGAAATTTTTTCCTAATTTTGTCCATATTAGTTATTTTTTAATAACATTACAAAATTTGCTATCAAAACACTCATAATTTACATGAATTACTAATCAGATTGTCCTAAAAGAGTCTATATAATTTAGAGTTATCACGCAACAACTGAAGTAATTCTACGAGATGTAGATGGCACTTGGATAAGGGGATTTCATCACCATATTGGTGCTTTCTTAGTAATCCAAGTGAAGCTTTGGGCTTTGTTTGACAGGCTATAGTTAGCATGGAATCTAAGCTACCGAATATTAATGGTTAAGAGTGATAATATGACCATTGTGTACATGTTTAATAAGAACTTGGAGAATGAATGAAACTTCTATGTGGCAAGAAAGATCAATGAGCTATTGAACAAACACTTGAGATCCAACTAAAACACATTTATAGAGATGCCAATTATGATGTTAACTTCATTGCAATGATACACATAAGAGATATTCAATGTCTTCATGTTTATTTTTGAATAATGTATTGTGATTAAATTGTGTGTTCAATGACTTCAACAAGAATGAATGAATTTAGGAAGTCTAGTAGTCATTTAACTATGATGCATGAATGTACTAGATTCGAGATTCCCATTAATTACTTGACTAAGATGAATGAATGTGTAGAATCTAAAAGTCACCCAGAACATCTATATAAAGGATTCCAAGTGATGAAGCCATTGTAAGCTAAAGTAAATAAAAATTTCAATTTCATCCGAGTGTCTCTTCTCTTTAGCTTTTCTCCAACAAAGTGGTAATCAAAGCTAAAAATCCTTACAAAGAAAATATAGTGAAAAGTTATTGTGTGTGTTGAGGTTGATTGAAAATAGTGGCTAAATTAGCAAGAAAATGAGGAAATGAGTTTAAGCATATATGTTAGGAATCTGAAATTGCTAAGGAAGCAAAAGGTAAAATGGTTGCAAATCTATATAAAGAACTCAATTCCATGGTTTACAAATACACCAATTAAGTATTGAGCATTGTTTGTGACTTTTTCAAATTTTCTATTTTTCTTGTATTAGAGTGTTCAAGAGGTGTAGTTAAATATGGTTTTTATCGAATTGATAAATTTTCCACATGAATTCTCATTTGTTTACTGTATTTGTTTCATGTTTATCTATTTATTTTTTAGCATCAGGTTATCTCAAGTGCCAAAGTGGAGGTCCATCTTGGCAAGTGATATATTAAGAGTCAAGTTTGTAAGAGTGTTACTTTTTTTCATATACTTTGTGATTACAACATTATCTAATCTTCCTCTTTAGAAAATAAAATTCCACTATTGCATGAGCATTATCATTAATTGCTCATTGTTAGAAAGAAGTGTTGTAGCGTGAAAGAACATGTATAGGAAAGGTTTTAGCTAGTAAAGACTTAATATTTAAGAGTGTCCATTGTGATGTACCTCTTTTACTTGGGAACCTACTTGGTGCATTGTTCATAGACTAATTGTTGGAAAAATCAATTTGAAAAATAGTGGAATAATGCACAATGGAATTGTAAAAATTTCTTTTAAACCAACCATGTGATGTTTATAGCAATCAACCCTTTTACTTGGATTGTACTTGTGTTTTAGATTAGGCAGACTTAATCATCCTAATTTTTAATGACTCGATCTTCTTTGCTATCCTTGACCTTGGTTTGCTAAAGCACGGGCTCTATTCACAAATCGATATAAAAACTTTTGTGAAACTTTAGGGCTAGAAACTGAAAGATGGATTATGTCAAAAGATAGAATTTATTTGAAAATAGCTTTTCTATATTTTGATAGAATATCAATGTAAAGAAGTGTGTATTTGACTTAGCCCTTAGAATCTATTTATAGAGAAAATTATAAAAGTCTTAGTAGAACAAGAAGAAAATCAATAGTAATATTTTAATATGAAAATAACTCCCACAGGGAGTGTACATGATAGGGGCGATGGCAACTCTCTTTTAAGACTAAGGTTTGCTCCCCTTGTATTTAAACCAAACCCTATCGGGTCAATTATATGTGTTATTTGATCTTTAAACCAACTTATAATTTATCCAAACTAGATTATCGTAATTTCCAATGCCCAAAATATTATTTATTTTGGAAAAATCGATTAAGAAAATAATGTTTTTAGGCATAGTAAAAGTTTACTTTTTAAAAAAAAAAATTGAGCCATTTTGATATTTGTAATGATAAAATTTTAATCGAAATTATACATGTGCTTTGTACGAGGTGATCTAGGTCGTTTCTTGACTATCAACTGATCGATCTTCTTCGTTATTCTTGAACCCTGAATTACTTTGAGTGTGGACTCAATTAAAATGAACCAAATGCACAAAATGAAAAATTTTCTTAACTTTTAGTGGGAAAGTTAATACTCTCTATAAACTGAAACTTTAAGATTTTCTCAAAAATATAATTTATTCAAAAATAAACTAGCACTATTTTTCAATAGAATATCGGTTTTTAATCATGTATGTTAATAGGTTAACTCATAGTTCTTATTCATAGAGAAACGATACAAGAGTTCTGTTTGAAAAAGTTCTAATCAAGTAATAATATTTTAACATAGAATATGTATTCTACTCCAAGTAAAATAGAGGGGGTGGCGACATCCCTAAAAAACCTAGGGTTTTCCACCCCTCATGTTAAAACTGAGCCTTACTGGACTTTTTGTGTATTGGGTACAATTATATGTATTATCCGGACTTTTATCCAACACTTATAATTTATCCAACCCAATAATTATTTTATGTTCCCAAAATACTGTTTACTTAATTAATTTAACTAAATTAATTTCACAATTAAAATATTTTCTCAACCTAATTCTAATTTCGTTAAAGTCATGACAACTTTACCTTATTAGAATCCATGAGGAAATTAATTTAATTGCCTTCTTCAAAAATTTTATGATGACTAATTAATTTAATTCTCACTTTGAACTTTAATTATTTAACTACAATTAATTAAATTATAATTCGATGAAATTGATTTAATTTCTAAGTCATCTTTTGTACTTAGGGAGAAAACACATTCACTGCAAATAGTGATACATATGATATATTTCTCTAACTTATTATTTTCATTCATTCCACAATTTATTGGTTCTACATGCAATTCATTTTAGGTTATCTCGAGCTAAAGAAAGGACTGACTAGACATATATAATTAGAGTTTAAATAATTTGTAATTAAGTTTAAGCTTTTTTGCCTATTAATTACAACTTATTTAATCATGGAGTCATTCCACTATAGTACCATGACTGAACTCTCCCTTATTATATATCATTACCAAAGCTACTTTATTAATTGCTCGTCCAATGAACTTATCATAAGTGTGCTACCCTCATAGGATATTTTTAATCTCTTTGGGATAAAATTTATTCTCCCAATATGATCCTATTTTATCTCATGGTTTCCATTACATCTTTCAATATGAAAAAATTCAAATACTAACACATGGTAATGAAATCATTTTTCTTATGAAAAATGACCCATGGTCGCATTCCTTTTTCATCAATCATGTAATGCCAATGAGAGGATATCATTTATCCTTGTAGGTATTCGATTCCACTGTTGTGAAATGATGCTACATTATGCAAAAGTTGTATACCTAATAAACTATCTTTTAGTTCCTTATCTATTTGAAATCAAATTTTTATTTACATCAAAGTTTACAAGTCACACATACATAGTCCATTATCCATTCAAGATTGATGTGTGCCACACTATGAACGTCACAAGTGAAGAAATCAATAATCAAATCTAGGATAATTTAACTTGGGTCCTATCCGATGTACTTCCAATCCAAACAATGTCATCTATGTCTCTGTCTTTTGAGAGTCATCCACTTCGATGCCAAGACAAGACATCTTCCCAATTAGACTTGATAGATGGAATAATAGTCTTTCAATCTATTTGCTCAGTTTTCATTAAACTACAACTATTTAGATTATCTACTAATATAAGTTGTCTTTTGTCATTCTACATAATGCAACTTAATATTAATTAAACATTAGATAATCATTGAGCCAATACTTTCTTACATTTTGCTTTGCATGCAAGAACCATTGAGAGAAAATACAAATGATATTAATGTATAATGGAATTTTATATAAAACAATTTGCTGGAAAAATGAAAGTATAAATTAATGAATATACTACACTTAAGGTTTATATCATGATAGAATAATTATGTGAAAATTTCGTTAAGAAATTTTATTGATTGAGTGCTCAATTTGAGTAGAAGGACTAAATTGCAATAGATGCAAAATTTGAGTTCTATAAGTTAAAGGTGTCTAATTGCTATGAAATATTAAATTGGAAGTCTTTAAATGGTAATTAGACCATTATACTTTAGGATGGACAAAAATGGACATGGTTAGGTGAAATTTTAAAGTTATACATTAAGGGTAATTTGGTAATTTGGCAAATAAAGACAAAATTAACTAAATAAAAGATGTCCATCTTCTTCGATTTAGTCCCCTAGCTGAATTTTTGAAGAGAAACCATAGCTAGGGTTTGGCCAAGCTTTCAAGCTCACTTGTAAGTCCGTTCTTATCCCGTTTTTAATGATTTTTATATTTTTGAAATCGTTGTAGCTTGATCTAGCTATTTCAAGGACTAATTTCAAAGAAAGTTAAAGTCTAAAATTTTACCCATGTTGAATATGTTTGTATTTTGATGTTTGATGGTAGAAAATGCATGTTTGTTTTTAGTTAAACAACATTTGTAAAGTGATTTTCGATAAAAATGTCAAATAGGGACTTATTTGTAAAAAGGCTATAAAATGTATATAAAAGTGTGAATAAATGAAAATTTTGGGCTATTATGAGTACAAGTAATATTCGGCTAGGCTTGGGTAGTGATGAAATTGAAAGAAATTCATTTTACGAGCCTAGGACTAAATTGTAAAATGTTGAAATGTTAGGGGCAAAAATGTAATTTTTGTCATAATGTGATTTTGTACTAAATTGAATAGGTTGATGATTAAATAATTTAAATGGGGTATTCTAGATCAAGAAAAATAAAGTTCAAGTGTAAATCGGGGGAAAATAAAATAATTAACGAATAAACCCCTTTTGTCGTTTTTGCATTCGAGGTAAGTTTGTTTGTTAGTAAGCTTTGTTAAAGTTGTATTTTAAATGATTTTATATTGTATGAATTGTAAACGACTCTACAAACACGTTCGATGATGTTTTGGCAAGCGAGAAATCCCAATCGAACCTTAGGAATAGATTAGGATACAAGTGACATATCACTAGGGTATTATGTTATGTGATCCAGGTGCTGGTCCTGTGCGTCCTACTAGTGGCTGAGTATACCTGCATATGTTGCGGTTACTTGATAGCTTATATGAGTAGCACCGTGTAGATACGTCTTGACTGATAGCTTGTGTGAGCAGGCCCGTTGATGACTCGAGAGCGAGCATATATGTGTTATGAGATAGAGGTAGCAATGGCTACATATATGGCACCTTGTGTACAAGGTTTCCCGAGTATCCGATAGTATTATTCCAAGTGGTTCATTGGGTATATCAATGATGAGAATAAGTATGAAATTATTATGAGATGGTACAGGTATGTACATAAAGCTTATGATTATTAAATTCATGAAATGATGATTTCAAGGTAAGTTGTGATGGAATGAATTTATGGTCATGATATTATGGTAAATTACATTATCTTATATTATATTACTTGAATGTTAAATGTAGGGTAAGGTTTGTTTATTTTTTTCATACGAGCTTACTAAGCTATATAGCTTACTCTGTTTTATTTTTCCATATTTTATAGCGTTACCAAGCTAGCTCGGATTGGAGATCGTTGAAGATCGCATCACACTATCAAACTGTCCTTTTGGGTATGAATGATTTTAGCATTTTGAGTATATGGCATGTATAAGGACTTGGTCATTTTGTTATATGTGTCATCATGATTTTGGCCAAATGTATTGGCTTGTAATAGTCGAAGGCTTGATTTGGTAATTGGCCATGGAAATTGGCTCATTTTGGTTAAATTGATTGTAAGCTTATATATATTTATACATATATGCATGTATGTGCCAAAACCTTTTGGTGATGAGGTTTATATTGATTTGCTAAATGTTGATTGTGGCTTAATGACTTGTTGTGAAATGGATGAGTTTGGTTTATTGGTATAATGGATTATCTTGATAAGTTAATGCAAATTGAAAGTATTCTTAGTGATGTTTTGAATGTGAAATTGATATATTTGATTTGGCATAATGGAATGTCATGAGCATGATATATGATGGTATTGCATTTACATGTGTTGGCCATGATTGTAGATGTTTTGGTTGCCTAAGTATACCATGATTTATGCCATTGAATTTGTCTATGTGTATGTGTAAATGAGGGTGGCAAATAGCTTGGTAAATAGCCTTTATTTTATCCACATGGGTAGACACACGGGCGTGTGTCTAGGCCGTGTGTGATACACGACTTGTCCCATGGGCATGTGTTTTGGCCGTGTAACAGCCCGATTTAGGGCCTAGTTAGAATAATGATCTCTTGACCACAAATTTGAAGATTGGAAAATTATTTTTTATTATTATTCTGAGGTTATAATATGATTACATTAGTGTACAAAAAAAATTAGTGAGTTAATTTTGATGTTGTGAGCCCTATTGCGAAAAAGGACTAAATCGCATAAAAGGTAAAAGTTGTATTTTAATGCCCAAATGTGTTAAATACCTAGAGAACAAAAATTGGGAGCTTTTAAAGGGCAATTAGACCCTTTTTAAACAAGTTGGCCGGCCATGTGATGAATTGAAACAAATAGTCAAAAGTTTAGGTAAGTGATGTCATGATTTGGTGATAAAATAATGCCTAAAGCCTATCTACTATTTTTCTTCTTCTCCATCTTTCTCTCCACCGAAAATATCAGCAAGTATAGAGGTTTGAAAGCTGAAAATTTGCAGCAACTTATTCCTCTCATAATGTAAGTGATCTTGATGATATTCTTAATGATCTTTACATTTTTGGAATGCTTGTATTATGGGCTTTCAAATGAGAGGACTACTTTGCAAAATGGTGAAAGTTTAGGGTTTCACCATGTGAATGTTCATGTTATTTTCTAAAATTTTACGGAAGAATATGAGTCTTAGAAGAGTTCTAAACAACTTTTGTGAAAGGTGTTAGCATGAAAACACCTAAAGGGGACTATTTTGCACAAGTTGCAAAATAGGTGATAAGTGTGTGAAATAGTGGGATTTTGGGGTTTCTATAACAGTAAAAATAGTTTGGCTAGGTTTGAAATATGAAGAAATTCGATAAAAATTAATTTTTGATCATAGAGGCAAAATAGTAATCTTGCCAAAGTCTAAGGGCAAAATGGTCATTTTACCAAAGATGTGAATTTGTGGTAGCCTACTTATAATTAGTGACTAAATGAGTGCATTTTGTTATTCTAGATCAAGTTTTGCCAAATCTGAACCTAGATCGGGAGAAAGCCAGGCAAATCCACTAAACCAACCGGTTGAGTACATTTTGTAAATCAAGGTAAGTTGTACATAAATGATACAACTATATTATTAATATATGTGTTTAAGTTGTCATTGAATGGATATAGCATGAATTGCTTGATTTTGTATTGTGAATGCATAAGGACAATGAGATGATAGAACTCCCATTAGAACACTAGGTAATATACTGAATATTCTAGCTGTGACTTTTGGGTTACTTATGTGAGCTATAGTAAGACATGCCTGGGACATGCGTCGGCCACATTATGATAGCCAGTGTAAGACCATGTTTGGGACATGGCATCGGCATTGAGATGAGTGCTACAGTAAGACATGTCAGGGACACGCATCGGCCTCGATAATGATAGTCAGTGTAAGACCATGTCTAGGACATGGCATCGACTTAAGATGTGAGCCAATGTAAGACTATCTTCGGGACATAGCATCGGCACCTTACCCCTAGATTGAGGTTTATAGAAGAACTGACAACATACCTAATGGTTTAATAGTGTAAGTATGTTTGCGAGTTAATAATGAAAACATAATCATGTTGTGAGTGATACAGGTACCAAATTGGTACGTATGAGAAATTAGCTCATTAGAGAGTATATGACTCGTATGGATGGTAATGAGTAAGTCATACTTATGCTTATCTTTTTGTTATGAGCATGATGTTTACTAATAAATTGTTGTTGTATGTTTATTTATATGCAACTTACTAAGCTTTTATGCCTACCCTTTTTCCTTTCCATTTTCTTATAGTGCCGTCTATTTAGCTCGAGGATCACTTGGAGTCAGAGATATCGATCACACTATCATCTGAAACTTTCGGTATAGTTGGATTTATATTTTTGAATATGGCATGTATAGGGCTTAGACTTGATTATTTTGTGTCCTTAAGCATTGGCCTAATGAGTAGGCTTGGGATAAGTCCCATACTCTGAATTTGGTCTTAATATTAACTATTACTCATTTTGATTATGCAAAGGTGATATTTCCTTGGTTGAGTATAATTCCTTAGGAAAGAATGTCTATTGTAGATGATTTGGTTGCATGGTATAGACTAGAATTGATGTTGGTTGAGTTTGTACTAATTGATGTAAATAAGGGTGGCAAATAGGCTTGGTAAATAGCCTTATTTTGTCCACACGGGTAGGCACACGGACGTGTGTCTAGACTGTGTGTGACACATGGTTAGCTCCATCGGCGTGAGATAAGGCCATGTGTTCCATGCACGTAAAAATTTCAAGTCAATATGCATGGTAATAACCACACGGGTGAAGACACGGCCGTGTGTATCAGCCTTGTGGAAGACATGGCCTAGCACACGGGCGTGTACTATGGCCGTGTGACATGTTAGGTGTGCTGATGTCAGAAACAAAATACTCAAGTTTTCTCACACGGGTAAAGACACGGGCATGTCAAGGCCGTGTGTCCAGGACGTGTGAAGTCTGCACTTAATTTTTGTAAATGTTCTATTTATTCATTTTTTTTAGTGCATGTCATTTATCTTATTTGTGCATAGTTTCATTTTTTTATATGCTATGTTTAATTATTTCTTTTATGTGCTATTTTATGATATATATTGTTGTATAATTTTTGCATGTATTATGTTTCTTCTTTTAGTTTACTCATGTTTTTATTTGTTTATTATCTTATATTTACCCTAGTATGATTTTTTTATTAAACATATGTTTATGTTATTTAGTTTTGTCTTAATGATATTATTTATGTTTGTATGGAAATGTTAGAATATTTTGTACATCTATGCTTCATGATGCATTAATATGTCATCCTAAAATGTCATTTAAAATAATATTCCAAGGTTTTTTTTAAAAAAATAATAAAAGGCAATGCTTGATGTTTGGAAACTTCGAGAAAGGTAGTGCCTTAACTTACTGGGTTGCAACTTTTCTCGTTGAATTCGAATAGTCAAGCACCCTTCTAAGTGATTTTGAGTTTTCAAAACTTAAACAATTATTTCGAGATTTCAAAACATAGTGTCCTAACTTACTGGATATGGCGTTTTGTTGTTTCGAGATAGAAATTTTCGAAAGACGAGCTTAGTTTCGAAGGTTTTAAAATGTTGCGTCCTAACTTACTGGATGTGATGTTTTGACTCGTTTGAAATAAGTGAGCCTTAATTTTCAAAATTGAGACATTCTAATTAAAAGAGGTTTGCATCTTAAAACTTTCAAATTTCCGACATTAAAGACACTTGATAATTAACTAGGTACCAATTTTTGGGCGTTACGAGGGTGCTAACCCTTCCTCGTACGTAACCGACTCCCGAATCTATTTTCTCGACTTTCGTAGACCAAAATTAATGTTTTAAAATAAAACATTTAATAAGGTGATCCAATCACACCTAAAAAGATTGGTGGCGACTCCCGTTTTCGTTTTTCTTAAAGTCGATTCCCATTTTCCAAAACTCGATTTTAAAATGGTTTCGACAGCTTGGCGACTCCACTGGGGACTAATAAGAGAGTCAAGCCGTATAATTGATTACCTTTTGTCTTAATGTCAAAAATTTGAAAATTTTTAAAATTCAATCCTCTTTGCATTACATGTGTTTGTATTATTGCATATGTTATATATTCTGATACGCATTGCATTTGCATGACCGTTGTGGTCACACCCTTAAGTGGGAGTGAGAAACTACGCCTTCGTGAGGTTTTCGCCTCAGTGTGCGGGATATGGATCACTTTGGGATACATCCGTACCTATGGTTTCGTGAGATTTTCATCTCCGTGTAGCCATAGGGAAATGTATTCCCCTGAACTAAACTCGATTCAAATGAGCCTATAATGGGTGAGAATCGAGGAACCTGCTGGTTCAGGTACCTCAACTTTAGAACTAAAACCTCATATAGAAAAACCGTAAGAGCTCAACTTAGTTAGAATTATACTTTAGATATTACCCTCACATATCATTCTTGAGTTTATTAATATTATGTGATACTGACTGTTTCCTTTTTTCATTGCATGTCATTTTGCATTTAAAAGGTATCGATTCATGGTCAGTTTCTAAGTTAGAAAGTTTTTTTATGGAGAATAGACTTCTTGATAGAGTGGAGGGCAATGCTAACGTCCATAGATGGTCTGAGCAAACTCAGCTAGGAAAAGGGGATAGCATAGCTATGGGATATGTGTCGGAGCTGTCAGACTATACTCGTATCAGTGTTACACAGAATAATTTACAGGAGCTTGAGGAGATTTGGGATCAGTGGGGCAATGAGACCAAGCAGTCGTTCTACGGTAATTACAGAGATTTGCCTTATTTGTTTGACATTTAGGTTGATGAGCACTTGTTTCGAGCTCTCGCTCAGTTTTGGAACCCAGCATACAGTTGTTTTACCTTTGGGGAGGTAGATTTAGTGCCTACTGTAGAAGAATACACAGCCTTACTTCGGTGTCCTAGATTTCAGTGTGATAGGATTTATTCTCGAGCTGCTTGTGTCCCAACCTTTGGTAAGAAGTTGATGACCATTACGGGGATGAGCGAGCAGTGGATCATGGCTAGAATTAAGGAAACGGGTGAGAGTAAGTGCATTTCGTGGGGAGCTTTGAAAGATCTAATCCAGACATATCCAGACGAGGCGAAGAGGGTAGACATTTTTGCCTTAAGCTTATACGGATTGATGGTTTTCCCCAAGGCCTTGGGATATGTGGATGAGGCGACCACGGATCTCTTCCATCGACTTAGCAAACGGGTCACTTCTGTTCTTGCGATTTTGGCGGAGACATTCAGGTCCTTGAATGCATGTAGGAGGGCCAGTGCAGGCAGGTTTGTTGGTTGTGCTCAGTTACTTTTATCTTGGTTCTATAGTCACTTCCGATTGATAGATAGGGTGGTTTGTCGAGTCTTCTTTGAGGATTACTCCCCGTTGAAGGACATAGCAGCTTCAACTAGGAGAGTTGATGTTCCCGAAAAAAATTGGATAGCGCTACTTGTCAGAACCTACAGTCAAAGGATGTGGAGTGGAGGGCTCCATGGATTATTCCTGGTGAGATTCTTTACCGATGCGGCAGTTTTGATTGGGTCCCTTTATTTGGAATTTGGGGTGCCATTGGTTATGCCCCTTTGCTTGTGTTGAGGCAACATGGATTGAGATAGTTCATACCGACAACTTATGGGTTGGTTCAGAGTGAGTTCGCGTATAGAGGAGCCGACTACAAGAGGAAGGTCAGTGAGATCTCTAGTGCTTGGAACAAAACTTGTTGATTAAAGGGAGTAGCTATTAGCCCTGCTACGACTCCGGAGTACGTCGAGTGGAGAGGTAGAAGGATTAATGATAACATCCCTAAGCCAAGCATGGAAGGAGCTCGACCGATGGAGGAATATTTGCAAGTGACGCCCTCAGAGTTAGAAATTATGAAGCAAGAACTTGGAGCTCGAGAAGAGGATAGCAAAGCTCGAGGAAGAAAAGATATACTTGAGCCTAGACGTCGATGTGCAAAAGATGGAAGTCGAGAAGGTAAAGAAGGAAAAGAAAAAGATAGAGGAAGATCGAGATGATTTAAAGGAGCACTACAAAAGGGCACAAGTATCCTTGAAGAGAGCGAGAATAGGAGGGTCTTCAGATTAGTTGCAGAAAGAGGTTCGAGGGGAAAAGTCCAAAGTCGAATATTGGGAGAAGAAGTTCCAAGAGGTGCAATTACGGAATTTGACCTTAGAGAAAGAAAATCAAGGGTTAAAAATTAGGGTGACTGAGCTTGGGCGATCCCTTCATCTGCAACGAAGTCGTGATTCCACGGTAGAGGTAAAGAAGCTGAAAGGCAAAGTTGAGGAGTTGGAATCAGTATTGCAAGATAGTAAGCTTTTTATCGAGCAGCTTGAGGCACGAGAGGATCATTTAAAGGGAGAACTGCGCCAGTCTAAAGAACAAGTCAGAGATAGAGATTACCTTATTGGGGAAGCCATAATTCATATCCGAGAGGTTGCTGAACATGTTCGAGACTTGGCAGTACGAGCTGACGTATTGAGTATGATGCATGAGTTATAGTCGGATGTAGGTCGAGAGTTAGCCCTTTTATTAGATAGAGTTAAAACTTTGGGCATTAGGGCGAAAGCGTATTTGTAATCCTCTTATATGTAAAGATATTCTTTTTCTAAATAAAGTTTTCTAAATGAGATTGAATCGAGATCGATACCTTTTGCATTCATTTGCATCTTATAGCATTTCATTGCATCATTTGCATTCAAAATTATAAAAAGACCTTAATTAGTTAAAGTTATTAAAAAGAGAAAGAAAAAGAGAGATAGAGAAGAGGGTCACGGCTGAGTGAAAAAGAAGTTGAATGGGAATTAACGACGTTCCCTTACATATCCCCGACTTTTGTGTCAGGAGGGATAGCTTACCCAGAGAAGGGGGTGTTTGGAAATGAAAATCATCCCATCAATGTCATACATGAGGAAGGGACTGAACAAAGAAACCTTGAGGGCATTCGCCTTTACGAACCAGGAAGTTCTTTAGACAATTGGACTGCAGAAGAACTTCCTGTAATCTTTAGGAATTTTACGGAGTAATATTCAGAACACTCTTGTTGCTCTAAAGCCTAGGAGTAATGAGATTTCTTTTGAGAAGTGGGCTCATGTTCAGACATTTTTATTTTCAATAAAACATACTTTTATTATTTATCCGAGTAAATATTCTTTCATTCTGATTCTTTTGACCTTTGACATTCTTTATAAATTTTCATTTCATGTAAATAGTCATTATTGAATTCATTTATTCCTTGTATATTCTTTTGTGTGCCTATCATAGATCCCTAGATATCAATGACACGAACAGCGATACTACTGATTCGAGTTCCTTTTGAGTGCGATATGTGTTTAGAGGAATCTCAATTACTTTGAAGGTGATAGAAATTGTGACTTGTTTCGAATTTGTTGAAAATGGTTTTACCCCATGAAGTGGTGGTAGGAAATATAGCCTTAGAGGAAGGAAAGATTGCGAAATTGGAATTAGCCGAGAGGAGACAAAATAAGACCTTGTTGAGACTATTATGGGAATTCAAAATGTGGTCCAAAGACGCATTTGCAATTGCCAGGATAAACATGAGGTTTTGGGGCACTGTTGGTCCACCATGGAAAGGGATCGCATCAGTTGTACAATGAATGCCAAATTTAAAGGAGTCAAGACTTATGGGACATGTATGTTATGGGCTCGAGCTCGTCAAAAGTTTCAAGCTGACAATGACTCATCTTTGTGAACGTCAACTACTCTATTAAGAGGGGGAGATAGCTTCATATACCAATATTACAAGGTCAAAAGTCATCTATTTCAAAAAAAGAAGATTATAGCATAATGCCAAAAGTTTGCAGTCTTTTCAAAGATAATGCACCATACCACAGTACAACAAAGGTTGCCAAAAGAAAAGAAAAAGAAAAAAAAAATTACAGAAGATGACCGAGACTGGTAAAAATTGGCATAAGAAACTACCGCCTACTCTATATGCTTACGCTGGGGCAAACACCTTCAATTCCAGTTGTTTCAAAGGTTCCAACCATCATCCTTAGAATGGGTGCATTGTTTGGCTTTCCTGAGCAGTCTGATGTGTTGTCAATAGCTGCGATGGTTAGCTCCAGGCGGTGGCCATTGATTTCCAGCTATGGGGCATCAGGCCGTACACAGTCTCTGAAGCTTAAAATGATAGATTCTTTCTTCAAAACCAGTTTTTGACAAAGTGGATGACGGTATCATGAAGGAAGCTCTCTTAGACTTCTATACAAGTTCAGGGAAGAGGAAACCTGATCAAATCATTATTTTCAGGGATGGGGTTAGCGAGTCTCAATTCAATCAAGTTTTGATCAAGTTATTAAGGCTTGTAAGTTCTTTGACGAGAAGTGGAACCCTAAAGATTGTGGTTATTGTTGTACGAAAAACTATCATACCAAGTTTTTTCAGCAGGGATCTCCTGACAATGTGCTACATGGTACTGTCATTGACAACAAAGTATGCCATCCAAAGAACAATGATTTTTACCTTGGCACCCATGCTGGAATGATTGGAATCACGAGGCAGATCCACTATCATGTTCTCTTAGACCAGGTTGGGTTATCGGCTGATGATCCGCAAGAGTTTGTTCATTCTCTATCCTATATGTATCAAAAGAGCACCACAGCCATATTTGTTGTGACTTCTATTTACTACGCTCATTTGGCAGTTTCACAGTTGGGGGCAATTTATGAAGATTAGGGATGCTTCAGAAACATCATCGAGTCATGGTGGGATGTATGCTCCAGGAGTAATCTCTGTACCTCAGTTTTCCAGGTTGAAGGATAAAGTCAGCAACTTCATTCTTGTCTGCTGAGAATCATTGAACCATCTTTTGTAGGGTTTGACAAACAACAAATTAGGGCTACTCTGTTGGGCAATCCCTTTCTCATGGGTTTATGAATAAAGATTTTTCCTTCAAGTTTTGATGGAGTCAAGAATTGAATACCTCTAGTAAACTTAACTTGAAAGTATTCATCCTAAGCAAATGTACCAAGAATGGATGACACAGACTTATGACAAAGAAGGTTCGTCCAAAAGAATTTCATAAAGGAAACCTTATGCTGAAAGAGATCCTTCCCATGCAAAAGGATGCCGAATTGGGAAGGGCCATATGTTGCAAAGAAGGCTTTCTCTAGAGGTGCACTGATTTTGACAAGAAATGGATAGGAAGAATTTATCTGATCCAGTGAATTCAGACTCAGTCAAGGAGTACTTTGTCTGAAGGAGAAGGGAAGCCAAGGTGAAAACCCGCAAAGGGCACTTTGGGACTTCTATTTCAAAAAAAAAAGGAAAAAAGAAAAGAAAAAGAGAACAAAAATAAAAAGAAAAAAGAAAAATGGAGAGGCCAAGGTGAAAACCCGCAAAGGGCGCCTTGAGACCAAAGGGGTTTTGAGTTGAAAACCCGAAAGGGTAGCTCAAATTTGGAAAGTCATGCAGTGACCTTACTATACTAGATTCAACGAGAAGTGAAGTATGTTACATATCAAGGCATCAACAAACTACTTTGGATCTTTCAAACACATGTTGAACTCAAGAAATCTTCATGGAGCTGGCGTATAAACGCTCAAGCGGCAATATCTAGGGCATCTAACTTTTGTCCTATTTGCTATCTTTAGATTCTCTTTCTTCTCAAAGATAGGCTTTCAGATTAATTTCCTTTGTATTTTTTTGACAAATTCATTCCAATCTAATTATTCTCAAGATTAAATTTATCTTCTATTCTTCTTAAAGTATGTTGCATTAAAATAATGATGGATGAACTAAATAATTTTCACAAATGAAGTTTTGCTCATTACTCTGGAAATTTCTAGATAATACAAGAAACTAAAACAGAACAATTGTTCGAAGAATTCACGTAAGTGAGGTTCGAAAGAACTCGAGGAAATTCTTTCTTTAGTCCAAAATGATGATTGGACAAATCAAACGATTCGATCCTAAGAGAGGATCATCTTACAGACATTTTTGGTGGGTCATAGCATTTGAAGAATGGTACAAACCCATAGGCTGAGTAAGAATGATATTTCGAGAGAAATAAGGATAAACTTTGACGAAAGAATGAATGGTGACGTCTGGAATAGGGGTCATGTTCATAAACATTTTGCATTATAATAGGTTTAATTAGGAGCATTTGATTCACTTCAATCATAGCATCCTAATCATTAGGCATGAACTCATACATATTATACAGGTTATGTCCTTCAAGGGACAATGAAGATTGATGCGCCTTAACCTCCTAAGCAGTAGGGTAACAGGCTAAGACATAGCTGATTTGGTTTTCACGTGCTTACGATGAAGCAAATCTAAGATGATTTGGTATCTCTGTATTGTCAGAGAACAAATCGAAGTTTGGCGTCTCCATATTCGACGGAGAGCAGACACATAGTAGATCTGGCCTTCAGATGTTTATACTGAAGCAAGATCCAAGATGGTTTGGCATCCTTATGCTTACAAGGAACAAATCGAAGACATAGCTGATTTGACTTTCACGTGCTTACGATGAAGCAAATCTAAGATGATTTGGCATCTCTGTATTGTCAGAGAACAAATCGAAGTCTGGCATCTCTATTTCGGCGGAGAGCAGATATATAGCAGATCTGACCTTCAGGTGTTCACGCTGAAACAGATCCAAGATGATTTGGCATCTCTGTATTGTCAGAGAACAAATCGAAGAAAAAGATTTGGCATCTCCATATTCGACGGAGAGCAGATCGAAGACATAGCAGATCTGACCTTTGGATGTTTTCACATCGAAGCAGATCCAAGATGATTTGGCATTCTTGTGTTTACAAGGAGCAAATCGAAGACATAGCGAATCGACCTTCAGTGTTCACGCTGAAACAGATCCAAGATGATTTGGCATCTCAGTATTGTCGAGAACAAATCGAAGAAACAGATTTGGCATCTTCATATTCGACGGAGAGCAGACCGAAGACATAACAGATCTGACCTTTGGATGTTTTCACATAGAAGCAGATCCAAGATGATTTGGCATTCTTGTGTTTACAAGGAATAAATCGAAGACATAGCAGATCTGACCTTCAGGTGTTTACACTGAAGCAGATTCAAGATGATTTGGCATCTCTGTATTGTCAGAGAACAAATTGAAGAAACAGATTTGGCATCTCCATATTCGACGAAGAGCAGATCGAAGACATAGCAGATCTAACCTTCGGATGTTTTCGCATCGAATCAGATCCAAGATGATTTGGCATCCCTGTGTGTTTATAGGAGAATGATCGAAGACATAGCGATCTAACATTCCCATTAACTTACAATGCGCGATCAAAGATTTTAACATGGCATCCCTGTGTTTATAGGGAACAAGTTGAAGATAGCAGATATTGCCTTCCTGAGTTGCAGTGAAACAAAATGAAGTCGTCAAAAGGCTATTTAAAGAAGATCAAGGATCAAGAACTCAAGACTCGGCGAGCCCGGGCAAAATTGGTCCTTTCATAGTCTTTGCTCTATCCTTGTTACACAGCAATGAGCAAAGAGGGGCAGCTGTAGACACTCAATTTTGCCCGGGCCCAGAAATAAGTCCAAAAAAAAAATAATAAACCCAAAAAAAAAAACGAAGTCTAAGTTCAGTCCAGAATTACAAATATAATTTGGCCTGATCGGAATGACCCATTACTTGAAAAGATTTAAGGTCCATCTACAAGCTTGACTCATATGGAAATATAATCTTCAATGATATGCAATCTTAGATATGATTGCAATCTTAGATATGATATGCAATCTTAGATATCATACAATCTTAGATATGATTGCAATCTTAGATATGATATGCAATCTTGAAGATATGATCTTGTAATCTTGGAGATTTAATTTGTAGATATCCTTTAATCTTAACCGTTGATGTAATTGATCTGTACCGTTGGATTTGGGAAGGCTCAACTATAAATAGAGGCCTCTCCCTTCATTGTAAAGACACTTGAGTTTTGGGAAGCAAAAAGAATTCTTGATAGCATTCACTTAAATTTCTCTCCCTCTTGCGTTCTTACTCTCTGTGGTTTGTTCTTATTTTATTCTTCGTCTATCTTAGTTTTTCAACCTTTTTTTTATTTATTTTAATTTCTTCATTTTTCAAATATGTATATTTATTCCTATCTTTTATACATTTGATTATGTATTTTATATATTATAATATTTAACCTTTTTATATAGTTTATTTTCAAATATATATTTTCTATGCATGTATATATATTATATTATCATTTTATGTATTTTGAACTATTGCATTATATTTTTATAATTTGTAAATGTTCTATTTATTCATTTTTTTTAGTGCATGTCATTTATCTTATTTGTGCATAGTTTCATTTTTTTATATGCTATGTTTAATTATTTCTTTTATGTGCTATTTTATGATATATATTGTTGTATAATTTTTGCATGTATTATGTTTCTTCTTTTAGTTTACTCATGTTTTTATTTGTTTATTATCTTATATTTACCCTAGTATGATTTTTTTATTAAACATATGTTTATGTTATTTAGTTTTGTCTTAATGATATTATTTATGTTTGTATGGAAATGTTAGAATATTTTGTACATCTATGCTTCATGATGCATTAATATGTCATCCTAAAATGTCATTTAAAATAATATTCCAAGGTTTTTTTAAAAAATAATAATAAAAGGCAATGCTTGATGCTTGGAAACTTCGAGAAAGGTAGTGCCCTAACTTACTGGGTTGCAACTTTTCTCGTTGAATTCGAATAGTCAAGCACCCTTCTAAGTGATTTTGAGTTTTCAAAACTTAAACAATTATTTCGAGATTTCAAAACATAGTGTCCTAACTTATTGGATATGGCGTTTTGTTGTTTCGAGATAGAAATTTTCGAAAGATGAGCTTAGTTTCGAAGGTTTTAAAATGTTGCGTCTTAACTTACTGGATGTGATGTTTTGACTCGTTTGAAATAAGTGAGCCTTAATTTTCAAAATTGAGACATTCTAATTAAAAGAGGTTTGCATCTTAAAACTTTCAAATTTCCGACATTAAAGACACTTGATAATCAATTAGGTACCAATTTTTAGGCGTTACGAGGGTGCTAACCCTTCCTCGTACGTAACCGACTCCCGAATCCATTTTCTCGACTTTCGTAGACCAAAATTAATGTTTTAAAACAAAACATTTTATAAGGTGATCCAATCACACCTAAAAAGATTGGTGGCGACTCCCGTTTTCGTTTTTCTTAAAATCGATTCCCATTTTCCAAAACTCGATTTTAAAATGGTTTCGACACACACGAGCATGTCCCAAACCATACGGGCGTGTGACCCCTATATATGGCAAAAATTTTCTAAGTTTTGTAAAAATTTCTTAAGTTCTTAGTTTAGTCTCGAACCATTTTTAATGCATGTTTTGGGCCTCGTAGGCTCGTATTAGGGACTTTATGATTGAATATAAATAGTTTTAACTTGGAAGTAAATTTATGACTCAATTTGTATGTTCGCTTGTGATGTAAGTCCGGTAATGCATCGTACCCTGTTCCAGCATTGAATACGGGTAAGGGGTGTTACACTTGCATTGACTTTAAGGCAAAGCTAGCCTCTCTAAGGAAGGACCAAAGGCTATACTTAGGCTTCTTGTCATAGGTACTAAGCCTAAGGTCACACATTGGTAGAGCTAAAGTCTCAACACATGACAAGTGGTATCAAAGCTTGGGGTTAACCGCATGATGTATACGCATGAATACCCGGTTCAACAAAGATGATCCAATTTGAAAAGTAAATGGTTGAGCTCTAAAGTGTGACAAGAGAGGCCATCCGAAAGCTAGTCAAGGTGATGCGAAGTGATCGAGCAAATAGTGATTCATTGAGGAGGGATAGAGCTAACATGAGAGTGTCTAGCTGAGAGAGGGGCAAGATCAGGCAACTACAAGAGAGGGTAGAGATGAGACCTTTGAGCTTCTTCTTAAGCAACGAACAACATCGGGTCAGAGATTGCCCAATGGGAGAATGGCTGTTAGCACAAATTTGGTCCTATGAGGAGCTCGATGAATTTGATGAAGAGAGATAGGAATAGGAGCACAAAGATCCAAAAAAAGACCAAGTGTCAACGAAGAGATTAAGCAAAGGCACTATAGGGGTTTGAGAGAAAGATTGAGTGCCGATGAGAAGTGAGGGGACAAACACTATTTGAGGTCATTAGTAAGATTGGGTGCCATCAAATGAGAGAGTGTTAGATTAAGTGTAGGAAAGTTTGACCTTGTTCATGTGAGCAAGTAGAGGCAAGCTCAAAGGAAGAAGTGAAGGTAGCATTGACAACAAGGAACTAGGAGAGAGCATCCTAAGGAGGAGAATGATGGCCGTGTTAAGCCAAGGGTAAGACGCTTGGTGCAAAGGTTGCAGTCAAGCTACTTTGGGGGAAAACGTTGGAATCGTTTAAGAATCCAAGTGTGGATCTACCTAGCAATGAGGGCATTGCTAGATTGAGTGGGGGACAATGTCATGATTTGTCAAAGAGTAGCACACCTCATGTTATGGAGTAAGCCACCCGAGGCGCAAAAAGTCTAGAAGGGTATAGAACCGAGACGAAAGAGCTTGGAATGTCCCATAACGTGACGAGAATTTCTAGTAAGCATTGGAGAAGTTTAGAAGGTCTGGAAGGTTATGGAAAGGGCAAGACCTTGTGGAATAGGGTAAAAGGTTCCTGAAGGTCTAGATACATCCACTTGTACATAACATTAAATTTAGTTAAGTGGGAATGTTCTAGACACGCGATGTAGACCATTAGATCAAATAGATCTTAGCCATTAGTTTTGAAGGGATTGGCCTATAAATAGGAAGGCTCCCCTCCTCGTTTGTACATACTTGTCTTGAGTAATAAAAATCCTCCTAGTATTTTCCCAACCCTTGTGTGCTTGAGTGTAGAAGCTCTCTTGGTGGCCTATCATACTTTTATGGTGGAGAACTATTATACATACTTAGTCTCTTTGTCGTAAGGACCTAGCCTAAGCCTGCACATTGGCGAAGCTAAAATCTTAGCACGTGACACAGAGGTGAAAAGTTTAGTGAATGTACTTTTATGGTGGAGTATGATAATTCTCTAAGTGGAGAATTATGATTGTTAAGGAAGATAATGAAAGTTGAAGCGGTGTACATTTTTAATCAATATGGAGATTTGTTGAGGTTGATTGAAAATAATGGCTAAATTAACTTGAAAATGAGGAAATGAGTTCATGTTTTTAAGCAAAGAATCCCACACTTATAAGGAAACAAAGGGCAAAGGGGTTGCAAGTTTATATAAAGAACTAAAGTCCTTAGTTTATAAATGCACCAAGTATCGAGCATTGTATTTGACTTTTTCAAGTTCCTATCCTTCTCTTATTTTAGAGTATTTTCTCTTGTTAGAATGTTTAGCCTGGTTGTCATTGACAAGAGTGTTTCTCCAATTGGGGAGTTTTCCATGTTAATTCTTGTATGCTTAATTATTGTATTTGTTTCAAGTTTATTTCTCTATTTTTGAGCATCAAGTTATCTCAAATGACGAAATAGGGGTTCGTCCTAACTCTATGTGTGTATGTAAAAATAAAGTGACAAGTCATGGCTTCCATAAGCAATTTAACAATTAACAATACAATATACAATAATGTTCAAGTTCTGTTTTCATAGGTGAAAATTATGACTTTTGGACAATAAAATGGGAAACTCAACTCATTTCCTTAAATGTCTTGTGTTATTCAAGGAGGCTATGAGACCCAAAAGAATCCAGTTTATCATAACCGAACTAGACACATCAACATCAAACTTCATTTGAGAAGTAACTGAAGCATGAGAGATCCAAATAAGTTTTGTCTTTCGCAAGAACAACTAAGAGATATTTTTATTAAAGCATTTCCAAGAGCAAGATTCCAATAACTCAAAGAAGAATTGGGAGTCAAAGAACATCACATTAAGGGGGAATATGTTGAATAATGTGTTGTAATTAAATTTTGTATTCAATCAATGTGACTAGAATGAATTAATTTAGAAAATCTAGTAGTCATTTAACTAGGATGGATGATTGTACTAGATCAAAGAATCATATTTAATTATTTGTCTAAGATGCATAAATGTATAGAATCTAAAGGTGTGCTTGGTTGAGTAGAAAGTGGAAGGATGAAAGGAGGATGTGGAAAAGTAGAAAAAAAATTTTGAGTACGCTTGGTAGGTAAGAAAAGTGAGATGAAAGAAAATAAAAGAGATGACTATTTTTAATCCGAATGCATAATGCAATTCATTAAATTGGAATTATAAGAGGGAAAAAAAATGAGAGAAGTGTGTATAATAGTTCAAAATTATACATTTTTTAAAAAAAGTTTCACTTTCATTTCTTTCATTTTTCAATTCTACCAAATAAATTGATGGAAAAAAAATTCTTTTAAAATTTCCATTTTCTTACTAAGCAAAACAATATAAATAAATTTTCTTTTTATTTTTCTAGCCTTTTAAATTTATTTTCGCTCTATCTAAGTCTGAAAATCCCTTGAAATATCTATATAAAATAAAGATTGTATATGAAGAAGCCATTATAAACCAAAAGTACATCTTAAGTGTTATTCTCTTTACCAGCTCTAGGTTTCTCCAAACATTTACAATGTAACTCGTGCTGGGATTTCTACTATCCTCTTAAAGGATGTCTTAGGAGCTAGTCACTGTAGAGTTTCACATTTGTAATAACATTTTGGTGCTGTAACTTTATTTCAAAAAGTAAAAGTTTTAAAACAAGCTCGCAAAATTCTCGAGTTGGATTTATATTTTTTTCTTAAGCTACACTTCTTTCTTTAATTCAATCTCAATCATCTAAATTGCTAAGCTCACATGGGTAGGAATCCAAAAATTTGTAGTCATCACAATAGGAAGCTTGCCAGCAACTAGGAAACAACTTAGTTGTTAAGGATTGTTTACATATATAGAGAGAGAACACCATAGATAAATTGTGCTATTAATACCTGTATTATATGTAAGTTATGGATTTAGTCATTATACTATAATTAGGTTTGTTTTAGTCTTTATACTTTTTGAATTTTAAAATTTTAGTCTTGATCAAATGATAGCAAAGACGAATTTATGGGGCTAGCAAAGGCCCTAACCCTCACAAATTTTGTAAAATTTCCTTTCAGCCCCTTTGTATTTTAAAATTTTTAATTTTGATATTATAATTAGTATCTAAAAAAAGCTAAACTTGTGTTTCACCCAAAGTTTTTTTTTAATTTGATTTCTTTTGTAGAATTGATAATTTTTATTATAAATGTAGTAAATTTTTTAGTTTAATTTGATAAACTAATATAAAGTAGTATCTAAATATTAATTTGATAAAAACAAAGTTAATAATTGCAATATCTAAGTAAAAATAGTATTTAAATATTAATTAGGAAAGAATAAACTTAAATAATTACAATATCTAATTCAAATTGAGCATTTAACTTATTTTGTTTTTCCTAAATTTTAGTAATTAAGATATAGTTTATAAAAATATCCCACCCCTATCAACAATTCTAGCTTTGCCCCTACGTAGTTATTAAATTCATTAAGTTCTCCTATTTTTAAATTTTAATGCGGCAAAAATGTTATCCCATGTGTAATACCATGTTAGCATACAAAAAAAAAAACAATTAGTAGATTTCATGGTTGTCATTTGCGTTAAAAATTAAAATTTAAAAATTTGAAAAATATAACTAAAATAATCCAGTTTAAGAATACGAACTAAACCTACAACTTTACGCATAATATAAGGCTAATAGCAAATTTTAATTAAATAAATTTAACTGCTATCATTTTTTCAAGACTAAAATAAAAAATTAATCAAATTAAAATACTCAAATTACAGTTCTAATAGCAAAATTTTACCCCATTTTATCATAATGAAAGTTGAAAAATTACCAAGGTCCGGCCAAAGTTTTTCAACTTTCAAGAAGAAATAGAGCTAAATTTTTGTTGAAAAATAAACATAGAAATCTTAAATTAAAATAATCTATAAACTCTGGATTTGGAATAACTGATTAATTTTTTTCTGCATGAAGAAACTACAAAAGAAGCCCAGGAAAATGATAATTGATAATAACTATGATGATGATGATGATAATAATATTTTTGATTTTTGATTTTTGGTTCGCTCCATTTGAGGGAACTTAGGACCTAATCAAGATGCCCGTCCACCTCCTCATTTTGGCGTCACCTATCGCCATAGCCTCCTCCCACCCCACGTGAAGCCTTCTCCCAACCTTTTTGCTACTTTTATTTATTTTTGCATTTTGGTTAGATCCCGTATTACATGCATGTTGATTTTAGTTCCAGTGTTCAGGACAATACCAATGAAGACTTGGAGCTTCTTCATCTGAGAAGAACTTGCAAGCTTCATCTGCACTCAAGAAATTTTGTTCTTCTATCTTCACAAATTGCTGGGGTTGGAAGCACTTCATAGAAGAAGATGAAGAAGAGGAGTTGAAATTGAGTGAAGAGGCTGTTGTCGGTGACATCCAAACATGTTGGCTTTGTCGAACCCCAGATGAAGATACACCCACGTAGTTCGAGCCATTGTTGTTGTCTTCATTCAAGACAGCGCTCGAGTCACTATCTGATGAACCGTCTTTTAAGTCTAGGAAAAGGATGGCCCCATTTGATCCATTGCTGTTGTTCTTCAAGCTCTCATACTTCACTTCTACTGGTGCTTCACTTTGTTCTAGTGTTCTATTAGCAGTTTTAGTCACATTCATCTCCTCCTTCACTGAAACATTGTTCTTTCCATTCAGCTTTGCCTTCACCTCCTCTATCTGCATCATCAACCGGAAAAAAATGAAAAAAAAAACTCTAATCATCCCAAGTTCAATTTCATGAAACAAGCTTATTACCTGTTTAAGAAGAACTTGATTGTCATGCTGGAGGTTATCATAATTGAGCTTAAGAGTTTCATATCTGTTTTTGAGAAGCCCATAATCCTTCTCCAGTTGTTTGGTCTTCCACCTAGCACGGCGGTTTTGGAACCAGACAGCAACTTGTCGAGGTCGCAAGCCAAGTTGTTGAGCTAGTTTCAATTTTCTCCCAGGATCAAGTTTGTTTTCCACCTCGAAATCCTTCTCCAACGCCTTCACTTGATCTACATTCAATCGCCTCTTCTTTTCTGCAACATACCCTGATTCTTCCACGCCCTCTTCTTCATCTAATCCATCTAAAATCGACTGAAACTCTCTACTGTAAATCTGGTTGTCATCTGTAACAAAACAAACCTAAGTACATACATAATTAAGATACTAAAACAGGGTATTATGAGTCTAATCGGACCTGAGATTGGGCAGATGGACATCAAAGCACCAAAGGAATGTGAGCTGCCAACTCTTTTCATGATTGTTGATGAAAACAACACTCTTTCAAAAACAGATCTCTTCTTCTTAAGGTGATCAAAGGATGTTTGTTATGGATATTGCAGGACTTTCTGACATGCAAAAAGAGAAACAAAAAGATCTTGTACAAGGGTGTAATATGATAGTTTACAACTGTATAACAACGGCCATTGTCCTCTCTCAATTACTTCCCCATCATATTTCTTCTCCTTCTTCAACACAGTTCCCATCCAAAAACAAGAAGAAATGGAAGCCACAAAAACCAAACAAGCCAAGCTTCCAAGAAAACCAAAACACCCTCCAAAACCCAAACCTACAAGAGAAGAAATTACAAACCTGTCGTGTTCTTCAATCTCTCCTTGTTTTTCTCTACATTTTTACTCAATCAAAATACAAATAGTCTAAGACTGTTCATCAAGAAAAGCCAAAAGAAATAGTTTTCTTTTTTTTTTTTTCAAGGAGAGAGAGAATAATGGGAAGATATCAAATTCAGAACCCAGCTGTCTTAACTGGTAACTGGTTTCTCTGGGTTTAAATATAAACAAAGATAGATGATATTTGGGTTAGAATTTGACTGGAGTTCGGTACACAGCAAGGTTGGGTAAATTGCAAATTATATTTTTTAGTAGTTTACCGAACCGTCGGATATTTGCATATTAGTACAATATTAAAATTTGAATTTTAAATTAGATTTTATCTTAATGGTAAGTGAGAGATCATGATAACTTTGAGATTATCCTATACTTGTGGATTGAGTTATAATTTAATTGGTATGACTATTATTATCAATGTAGGAGGATGTGGATTCGAGTGTATTTTTTTTTTTGTAAAAAATAAACTAGCTTAAAGGAGAATAAAATCTAAAATATTATCTTTACTCGACAGCAGCTCTTGAATCCTGCTTGATTTATTCGTTTAATCCTTGGGATTGATCCCTTGCATATGAGCTTGTATATTGTTCTGCCCAGCAAACAGAGATCTTGATGATCTCTGTTACACTCCATGTTATGTCTTGAAAAACTAATAAGTTTCAATTCTTCCATATACGCCATGTGACAAGTCCAAGGAGGGTTGGCCAAGCAGTTTTAGCCCAAGACAACCATTCATTGTGCCTTAAATTTTCCTCCACCCATTTAAAAGTATTACTAAAAAAGAATTGTGATTGCCAGTTTGGAGGGACAATGTTCAACCAGACTATTTTTGCTGTTGGGCAGTCTCTGAGAGCATGAGTAACTTCTTCAATGTTTTGTTGGCAGACCGGGCAAGAGTTATTGTAGCTGAGTCCTCTTCTTGCTCTTTCTTGGTTGGTGAGTAGCCGCTGCTTGCATGTTAACCAAAGGAAGAAACGAATGCGTTGGGTCCTGGATATTACTAGATTTCCTTCCACCTATTGTCTCTATTATTCCATGAAGTTTCCATTATCATTCGGTAAGCAAATTTAATCGAAAAATTTCCGTTAGAGGCGGGCTTCCATTGAATTTTGTCTTGACCTGCTAACTGATGTAGGGGAGGTATATTGATAATTTTCTGCACTATTTCTTCTATTAGATTTTCCGTAAAGGCTTCAAGATTCCAGACTCCTTCCACTGTAACCATGTCTTGGATCAAGCATTCACTTATAAGTCTGCTTGGATTTTGAACTTGTTTAATCAGCGGCCAATTTTAGGGACCCAATTATCGTTCTACCAATGTATTTTTGCTCCGTTGTTGACCGACCGGTAGAGGTTATCTTTCAACATAGGTCAAATCTACTCAACTGCTCTCCATAATGCAAAGCTATTCTCTTTTTTTATACTTTCTGGAATTACCTCTGTCAATCCATATTTTGACCGTAACACACGCGTCCACAGTGCATTTTGATTGGATATAAGGTTAATTCATATTTTTAACAGGAAAGATTTGTTTTGTTCATGTAAACGCCTTAAACCTAAGCCTTCATGTGTCCGAGGCTGGCATATTGTTTGCCAATCCACAAGTGCTAGTTTCTTTCCTCTTGTATTAGATCCCCAAATGAATTGTCTTGCTAATTCTTCAATTTCATCATACACTTCTTTTGGTATTTTCATGGATTGCATGAAGTAATTGGGGATAGTTAGGAGTACTGATTGAACGAGAGTAAAACGTCCAGCCATGGAAAGTTGCTTTGCATCCCAATTGTAGAGTTTTGATCGGACCTTTTCAATCACAAATTGAATTTGTGGATTTAGTGATTCTTTTATGGAATAATGGAATTCCAAGATATTTACCTAATGTTTGTACTTTTTGATACCCCAAGACCCTACTAAGCCTATCACTTAGTTCTTCTGCTACTCCTTTTGAAAAAAAATGTTGGTTTTCCTTGTATTGATACAATGACCTGAGAAACTGCAGATGTAACACCCTGATTTTGGGCCTAGAAGTAATGGGCCATGAGTCTGGGATCAATTAGAAGGCGGCTTGAATAAAAGAAAGGTGTTTAAATATTTTATAATTGTGTGTTTAGTTTAATTGTTAAATTATTTAGGAAGGGTTGGTAGTGTGGAAAAAGTCCTGGGTTCGATCCAGGGCTTTAGCAAAATTTTGCATTTTTTTCTAAAGAACCCTGAGCATTGGTGGAAGGCTTATTAATAAGACCTGATAAAATTTAACACAAGGAAGCATGTGGCCTAGTGGCAAAAGGCGTGGGTATTAAGCAGAAGGTCCAGGGTTCAAGTCCTGGCCTTGGCAAAATTTTTTAATCTAGCGTTTAGGATTTATAAATATGTTAGGTGGAAATTTGACACAAGGATGCGTTTGGCCTAGTGGCATGATGGCCTTTGGAGTAAGGAGAGGTGCTGGGCTCAAGTCATGGTATGAGCAAAAGTTGTGGGTTTTTTTTTAGACAACCTAAAGGTCGGCAGAAAGACTTTATAATTAACTGGGGAGGAGAAATGATACAAAGGAGCTTGTGGCTTGGTGGCAAGGGACATATAACACAGCTAAGAGATTAGGGGTTCGAATCTGAATGGTAGCAAATATTTTTAGGATAACCAGGTTGCGGGTTAATAGGCCTTAAAAATAGTTAGGGATGGAATATGGCACAAGAGCGCATGCGGTGCAATTTTTATTTTTTAAGAAATCTGAGGCTTAGGCATATAAGCCTTATAATTAATTGTGACCGAATGGTAACATAAGAAAAGATGTAGTACAATGGCCAGCAGCGTGTTGGGAGGTAGAGTAACCTTAAGGTTTAGAGTTTGAGTAGTGGTGCGCGCAAAATGGAGAATTTAATTTTGCTACTCAAGTGATGTACGGTGGAAGCAATTTGAATGCAATTCAAACTGGAATTTTTGGCTAAAACCAAGGGGATTAGGATGAGGATTAAGTCGATTGAGGAGTGTATGTGTATTTATTTATTAGTATAAATATGTGTGTCGTATGGGCAAGTAAGGGCATTTGTTGTTTTTGTGTGCTTCAGTCGCATATCATCTTCTCTTTTGTTTAAGCCAAACTCTTGATCTTTTCTTCTCTATTTTAATCGAATCAACCTCTTCCCTCTTCAACTTAGCCAACTGTTTCTTTTGCATTTAAAAGCCGATCCTTACACTTTGGGGCCATGATTTCTTGTTGGCAAGCGATCTTGCAATCGGTAAGTGAATTAGATCTTCTTTGGCTTTTGTTAAATATTTCTAAGTTCTTTCGTTTCTACACTCTTAAAAGTCGATATTTCTTTATTCTTTCCAACACTTTCATTAACCTATGGTTTCTCTATTTATTTCTCTTTTTCCTTCTCATTCAAGAGTGTGATCATTGATAGAAAAAGGGGGTTCTAGCAGAGAGGTTGGGATAGAGGCTCCCAAGTTTAAGCGACGTAAGGTGTCAGCCGTTAGGGACTTTCTGCCTGGATGTGAAAGGGGGACTACGTCAAATTTCGAGTTACATAGGCAGATCACAGTCGATCAATCTAGTCAAGACAAGTATAGGTGGTTTTTCGGTACGTAGTGGATTTATTTTGAATTAATGGAATGTGAGTAATGGAGTATAATGTTGAATATAGGTTCGGGCGATTATGAATACTTAGTACTCCAGGTGATAAGGTGTGTACTTCTACCCTATGATAACTTGATATAAAGCCGAAGGTGTGTACATACACTGCACACACACAATGAATTGGCAAATGCCGAAATGCCAAAAAGCCAAAAGTTTGGCTATGGTAGTCTTGCGAGTGCACAAACACTCATGAGGAGGAAACCGATAGGTTATCTTTGGCCAACCGAGCCAGAAGAGGCTTAATGGGCTTGATTGGCTGTTGGGCCCATAATAGGCGAAAATTGATAATTGATGCTATGTGATAGAAATTCATATGTGAGCATGTGTATAATGTGATTTGGGCCTAATGAGCCATATAAATGTGAATTGCGCCTAATGGGCCGTATAAAGGTGATTTGGGCCTAATGGGCCATATGAATATGATTGGGCCTAGTGGGACATATACAGGTATGTGAATTTGTTTGGGCTTTGTAAGGGGTTTTGGGCCTAGTAACGATGACTACATAAAACTTAATTAATTTATTGCGACCGTGGATAAGTCATAGGGTTAAGATGTGGCAATGGGTATATGCATGTCTAAGATTGGATCTAGGGAGAGCTTGGTACTTAAGTAGTCTTAATGACTCACCTCTTCTTCTCTAGAATCCTACTTGGTGCATAGTATTCGTTCATCTTAGCTCACAGGATTTGTTAACAGGCCAAGGTAAGTGAAAACCGTAATAAAGGGAAAATTATTGAAATGCCCCTAAGGGCGAAAATGACCAAAATACCCCTAGGTGTTGAATATAAGTTTTATGGATGTGACATGCATACATATGATATTCTGCGTAGGTTGTATATGAGTTGGGAATTATGGAACGGAGGAAGTATATGAGGATCGCATGGTTGCTTGACAATCGTGGATCCACCGACGACTTTTAAGCCCAATATGTCAGCTCAGAAATATGTGAGGAAGGGCTGTGAAGCGTATTTGGCCTATGTGTTCGACAGTAAAGTATCCGAACAAGAGCTTGAGGCTGTACCTGTGGTTTGTGAGTATTCGGATGTGTTTCCCGAAGAGTTGCCGGGATTATCACCTATTCGTGAAGTAGAGTTTGGTATTGAACTTGTACCAAGACTACACCAATTTCGATAGCTCCATATCGTATGGCACCAACTGAATTGAAGGAATTGAAAACTCAGTTGCAAGAGTTGACGGATAGAGGTTTCGCACGACCAAGTTTCTCACCATGGGGCACACCAGTTTTGTTTGTGAAAAAGAAAGACGGGACTGTGAGAATGTGTATCGACTATAGACAATTGAATAAAGCCACTATAAAGAATAAATATCCGTTGCCCCAGATCGATGACCTGTTTGATCAGTTGAAAGGAGCTTCAGTGTTTTCAAAGATTGATCTGCGATCCGGTTATTACCAGTTGAGAGTTAGAGATTCCGACGTGCAAAGATCGCTTTGAGCGAGATACGAACACTCACGAATTTTTAGTGATGCCGTTCGGGCTCACTAATGCCCCTGCGATTTTCATGGACTTAATGAATCAGGTGTTTAGATAGTATCTGGATCAATTTGTGGTGGTGTTCATTGACGACATTTTGATTTACTCTCGCGATAAGATCGAGCATGCCAAGCATTTGAGACTCGTGCTTCAGACTTTACGTGATAATCAATTGTACGTGAAATTTAGTAAATACGAGTTCTGGTTGTGCGAGGTCAGCTTTTTGGGACATATAGTGTCTGCTTCGGGTATTCGAGTCGATCCAAACAAGATTTCAGCCATTCTCGACTGGAAACCTCCTAGAAATGTTTCGGAAGTTTGGAGCTTCTTGGGACTTGCCGGTTACTACCGACGATTCATAAAAGGTTTTTCGATGATCACGAAACCTTTGACAAAATTGCTGTAAAAAGACGTCAAATTCGAGTGGTCTGAAAAGTGTCAGAAAAGTTTCGACCAGCTGAAAACGCTTTTGACGAAAGCCCCAGTGTTAGTTAAGCCAGAATCCGGCAAGGAGTTCGTGATTTATAGTGATGCATCTCTGAATGGTCTGGGCTGCGTTTTGATGCAAAAGGGTCGAGTTGTCGCATATGCTTCGAGGCAGTTAAAGCCTCACAAGCGGAACTATCCGACTCATGATCTGGAGCTAGCTTCTATTGTTTTCGCTCTGAAAATTTGGCGTCACTATCTGTTCAGTGAGAAATGCCACGTCTTTTCCGATCATAAAAGTCTCAAATATTTAATGACTCAAAGAGATTTGAATCTGAGACAAAGACAATGGTTGGAGTTACTTAAAGACTACGAGCTTGTCATTGACTACCACCAGGGAAAAGCTAATGTAGTTGCAGACGCTCTTAGCCGAAAATCATTATTTTCCTTGCGAGCTATGAACGTACAATTATCGTTGTCGGCAGATGATGTGTTGATAGCCGAGTTAAAAGCAAGACCAGTGTTAATACGACAAATTTGTGAAGCTCAGATAGTCGACGATGAGTTGGTTGCTAGGCGAGTTCAGTGTGAATCAAGTGTGGATTCAGAGTTTCGAATTGACGATAATAATTGTTTAAAGTTCAGGGATCGTGTGTGTGTTCCAAGAAACTCAGAGCTTATTTCGATGATTTTGAGCGAGGCTCATAGTAGCCGAATGTCGGTCCATCCTGGTAGCACGAAAATGCATAATGATATAAAACGTCAGTATTGGTGGTATGGTATGAAACGTGACATATCTGATTTTGTATCAAGATGTTTAATATGTCAACAAGTGAAAGAAAAACATCAAATGCCTTCGGGGTTACTTCAGCCGATCATGATATCCGAGTGGAAATGGGATCGAGTTACGATAGACTTTGTGTCTGGTTTACCGCTGACGCCGGGCAAGAAAGACTTCATTTGGGTTATTGTGGATAGATTAATGAAGTTAGCTCATTTTATCCCTGTTTGGACGGACTTTTCACTTGATAAGCTAGCGGAATTATACGTCTCTCAGATTGTACGATTGAACAGGGTGCCGACTTCTATTGTTTCAGACAGAGATCCCCGATTTACTTCACGGTTTTGGCAAAAATTGCATGAGGCGTTGGGTACCAAGCTCCATTTTAGCACTGCCTTTCATCCCCAGACCGATAGTCAGTCTGAAAGAACGATTCTAATACTCGAGGATATGTTGAGATGTTGCATTCTCGAGTTTAGTGGGTCGTGGGAGAAATACGTACCGTTGATTGAATTTGCCTATAATAATAGCTTTCAAACGAGTATCAAGATGGCGCCTTACGAGGCCTTATACGGACGTAAATGTCATACACCTTTGTTTTGGACCGAGCTCAGCGAGAATAAGTTATATGGGGTTGATTTAATTAAAGAAGCCGAACAACAAGTGAAAATAATTTGTGATAGCTTGAAAGCAGCATCGAATCGTCAGAAATCATACGCGGACTTAAAGCGTAAAAATATGGAATTTCAGATTGGAGAAAAAGTTTTTTTGAAAGTCTCGCCGTGGAAAAAGATACTCCGCTTTGGCCGTAAAGGCAAATTGAGTCCGAGATTTATCGGACCGTATGAGATTTCAGAAAGGATTGGGCCGGCTGCCTATAGACTAATTCTGCCCCCTGATCTTGAAAAGATTCACAACGTTTTTCATGTATCGATGCTCCGTCGTTATAGATCTGATCCTTCACATGTAATTAGTCCATTAGAAATTGAAATTCAGTCCGATTTGAGTTATGAAGAAGAACCGATTCGTATCCTAGCTCGCGAGGTGAAAGAGTTGCGAAACAAAAAGGTTCCGTTAGTAAAGGTGTTATGGCTCAAGCACGGGATCGAAGAAGCTACTTGGGAACCCGAGAACTCTATGAAAGAATGATACCCAAATCTATTTACTGGTAAGATTTTCGGAGACGAAAATCCCTAAAGGGGGAGAGAGTTGTGACAGCCCTATTTTGACCCTAGTCGGGAAGTGGTTTCGGGACCGCTAAACCGAGTCACCGAAATATTTGAATATAATATTTTATGTCTAAAATATGTGTTTATGCCTGTGTGAATTTTTAAATGCTTTAATTTTTGCAAATTGATGTGAAATTAATTGAAAATGGACTTGTGTGAAAATTTTGAGAATGTGTTACGTAAATTTTGAAATGGCCTTGTATTATATGACTTTAAAACACAAGGACTTGCATGTCAAATTGACATTTTTTTTTATAGTGGCCGGCCATGTGGAATAATCATTGAAATGTATGTATTTTATACATATATTTGTATTATAATATAATTATAATTATATATGTTATTGGTGTTAAAATAAAATAAATAAAATAGTGAAAGGTGAAAAGAACAAGGCTTAGTTCATCTTTTGTTCTTCATTTGCTGAATATAGGAGGGAAAGCTAGGCTTTCGGTCACTCTTTGATTTTTGCTTGATTAAGGTAAAAATTTCATGTTATTTTCTTTGAATTTTTCTTTTAAGTGTGGTTGATAGCTAAGTATTTGACTTAGCCCATTTTGAAATTTTGAATTCTATGGTGATTTGGGCATTCGGCCATGATATGAATGGTAAGAAATGGTGGTTGTTTTATGCTCTTATGAGTAAAGGTGGATAAGTGAGGTTTAAACTTGTTAGATATGCATAGTAGTGGTTTAGGTGCTTTGGGGAATTTTGGCTAACATGTTTGTGCTTACCGAAATTGAATTTGAGGTTTTGAGCATAATTTGTGTAACTTGTGAATGAAATACTTGAAATTATGAATTAGGAACATGAATTTAGTCGGCTACTTAAGACAAATTGTCAAATAATGCTCAACATTAGTGTTATTTACTTAATTGGCAAATTGAAATTAGAATAGGTGAATTCGTGGGTATGGGGCAAAGTATTTATATTCGGCCATTAGCTAGATTTTGTTAAGATTTGGATAATTGAGAATTTAGTCAATATGCTTAAAAAGAAGCTTTCATGGTTGCCGAATTGTAAAGTGAGAAGTTGCTAAGTAAAATTAATGTTAAAATCAATGAAATAGAGAATGGTAGGTTTAGTTGAAGAAGTCATGCTTTGTGTGCCTTATTTGCTTATTGAACATTCGGCTTTGTCCCTAGAGAATGAATGAATTGATGATAATTGTTTATGGGAATTAGCTTTGCCATGTTTATGTTAACAAGATGAGAAATGAATTAAGATGGTCCTAGTGTGCCGATTGGGAGCTAGGAAATTGAGTTAAAGATAGAAGATAGTGAGTAAATATTTCATAGACATTTTTGACACTTAAGTTCACATGAATTTAAGCTTACTAAGTGATCACATATTCGGTTCTTGATGATTATTATGTCATGAATAATAAGTTTGATTAAAAGATTATGTAAACTTGATCTAATCAATAATTTAGTTGTGACTTGTAACATAGTTGTATTTGGCCGAATGTGTATGTAAAGGAAAATTTTGTGTGTGTGTGTGTGTCATATTGGAATGAAAGTGTAATTATTGAATGAGAGGTATGAATAAGGTTTAATATAATTAAACTTGTTTAACATAGCTCAAGAGCATAGAGGGGCAACATCGAATAAGGGAAAAGCTAAAGTCACGGATCAGCCAACCCGAAATTTGTTCAGAAAGATGCAAGGTAAGTCTTTCAGTAATGGAACTTAGCTTATGATTTGATAAAATCATGATATATAAGCATAATAAATAAATTGTGACCTAATGGTTCTACTTGAATTACGTAGTGAGATAAATAATTTGTGCATATGACTTGTAGCCGAATCGTTATAGAAATCATGTTGGATAGCGAAACGAAATCGTGTTCTTTGTATGTGGCTATTGAGCCGAAAGTGGAATGGTTGATAAGCATGTTGTGCTTGTGTTCTAGTAATGTAAATGAAATGCTAATGTGTTATGATATATATATGTGCATGATAATTGAGGATTATAACCGGGCTAAGACCCGCAGGCCTTGTGTGAGATTTATATCCGGGCTAAGTCCCGAAGGCATTCGTGCTGGTGTCATATCCGGGCTAAGTCCCGAAGGCATTCGTGCTGGTGTTATATCCGGGCTAAGTCCTGAAGGCATTTGTGTTGGAAATGTGTGATCTTGCTGTAATAATTCAAATTAATGTGCTCACAACCCTAAGATGGTCAGGTATGTACCGTATATATGTTGTAAAATTTGATTCGATTTAAATTGTGATTATTCATTTGGATAGTGCTCTTCCGGCCATTGCTTAGGGTTGTATGAAGTCTATAGCTTATTCAGAATACATGAATTTTGATTCAAGTGGAAATATGTTAAGATTGGCTTTGAGCATGTGAGTATATTGGTTGAAGTGTGAAGTAACATGAATATGTGAATATGCGTATATGTATTTATTTAGCCTTGTAATTGAATTAGATGTATTCGGCCAAATGATGAAGTTGGTTGGATAAAAAAAAAGAAGTTATCTACGTGATGTGAGTTTGTGTTTAAGGAAAAAAAATTAAAATGACATGCATGAACAATAGTGGTATATTTAGTCATGGTTACATTCGGTCAAAGAAAAGATAATAAGCCTTATGAATGCTATGCTTTAATTTTTAAATGATTTCATTGCTTAAAACTTACTAAGCATAGAAATGCTTACTCTGTTGCCCTTAATTCTTTGTTTTATAGATCTCGTTCGTTAGCTACGGTCTTGGGAATCTCAAAGTCGAAGTCGTCCACACTATCTAATCCCATTTGGTACTCTAGTAGCTAAACTTTGATAATGGCATGTATAGGCTTGACTTTTTTATGTTAAATAAGTATCTTTTTGATGATGTATATATGTATAGCCATGCGAAAATGGCTTGTTAAGTTACTATATGTTTTCCATGTAGTTAATGTGAATGTGTGGTTGATATTCGATTAATGTTTTCAATGTTTTGATGTGAATTGAACTTAAGAATGAATCAATGTACCCATTAACTTGAGATGACTCTTTTGTATATTGTATAATTGGAAAAAAAAAACAAGTTGGAATTTGGTTTTATAAGTGTGCCAACGGGAGTTATTCGAATAAAGTTAAATGGAATTTCGTGTTTGTATGGTAATACTCCTTAACCCTCCGGCGACGGGTACAAGTTAGGGGTGTTACAGTACATCTAACTCATTGTAGAAATTTGCAATCATAACCACTCAGGCAATCTATGGTGTGGGCATTTCTGAATCAACATTTTAGAACTTTCTCATGCTTCATGAAAACTTTCCACCTCTAACTATTTGAACATCAAAATTTCCCTTGTAGCTATACTGTCTTGCTAATGAGGAAGAACTTTTATAGGAATTTCCCTATAAGTTCATCTTATGTCGTGATTGATCCTCATGCCTATGAATCTGGCTAAAAAAAGGTGTTATTGATTAATGATAAGGGGAACAACCGAAGACAGATAGCATCACCAGTGACCACATTGTATTTGAAGGTATCACAAAGCTAGAGGAATCGTTTTAGATGCTGACTCAAATCTTCTATCATTGTTCCTTGAAACTGTAAATTATTTTAGATTATCTAGATCATAGCTAGTTTAATCTCAAAATTATTAGCTGTGATAGTTGGCCTCATTATACTCCATTGAACCATATCTAGATTTAGTAATGTATATTCCCTCAGAGCCCTCTCGTTACGTGCCATGTTTATATTTGGAGTTAGATGTGGTGGTGGTGGTGGATCTTCTAGATTGTTATTGTAAGCCTTGTTAAATAGTGGATTCTCACATGGTGGTAAATTACCTTCAGCCGGTAGCAAATTTTGCATTGGCTATTGTTGTTGTTGTTGCTGTTGTTGTTGTTGTTGTTGTTGTTGTTGTCGATGATTCCTTCAGATTATTCTTTGTAGAGCTGTGGCTGGCTCTATAGGTGTTCTCCTACTACGAGTCATGCAATAAACCCAAAAAGACAAGATTAGTAAAACATAAGAAAAATAAATTCATAGCTATATCCTAAAAATTTCCTAATTATTCTATTAATATGAAATAATTAAAATCAATATAGTGACATTTCCTCTCCGACAACAGTGCCAACAACTTGATCGCCTCTGGATGTACTAATGTCTAGAGTAGAATTCCTGCACAAAACATGTAAAATATGGTATCCGTAAGAATACGGGTCAGGTTGTAATATAGTTACAATGAAGTAGGTGAGTATTCTGAGGATCGTACTCAAGGGAGGCGAGCACTAAATTAATTCTAACCTAAGCATGAATAGATCTAATTAGTACTTTAATTGGATTATATTACAAAGAATAAAAAGAAAGGTTTTGGTAGACTAAACTAAAAATAATAGTAAAACAAAGTAAATAAATAAATAAAACATGAGAAATCAAAGATGAAAATATATTAAATCTGGTCATGGGTGATTAGCATGCTTTAGTAGTCATAATCAACTGTCACTTTAGGTTTTCTCATTCAATCAACTAGTTGATATCCCAACAGGATCTTCCAATCTTCTACTAGAATACAGAGTCGGTAAGAACTACTTATCTTTCAACCTCACAGTCCAGACTGATTCAGGGTTAGGGTGTTCATGGATAGACAATACCAAATTTGGGTTAATTCCCACCTTAATGACTTCTTAGGGTTGTCAGGCCTAGGATTTAAGTTCTTCCTTTCCTGAAAAGTTGATCCGTTGAGAAACCCCTACAAAATAGTTAATCAATCATACATCTCCTCGCTAATCCCCCATAGGATGATTAGTTCCCCATGGATCTAGTAAGTGATATAAACTTGATAAAAAAGAATCAACATGAAGGATAATTCAAGAGAATAAGGTTTAGAAGAAGCCTGATTTGTATTTAGAATTAAGTGTCGAATCCTCACAGAGTTTCATTGTACTTCATAAATTTGATCTCTCCACAAAAACAAGTAACAAGAATTGAAATAAAATCTAAAACCTAAGAAAAGATAAAAACTAAAGACTAGATCAAAATATAAAATTATACAATATTAAAAGCTGCTCATAACATGTGTTAAATGAGCCTGTTTATAAACTTTAGAGCGGTCGTCATCCTTAACCCTAGGTCAGCTGTCGTCCTTGTTCTTAACATTTGATTGTGCAAAGAAAAATACTCCTGACTCGTAATTATTTCCTATACAGAGGTGATGTCGCGAAACACCAGGTCCTGTGTCGTGAAATCGAGGGTTGGATACTCAACTTTAGGGTATTTTCAGGGGTATACCGCGACACCCTTAGGTTGTGTTGCAACATTGAAGGCAATCTTGGAATGCTTCTATTCTACTCACTATGTTGTGACATCTAGTGATTTGTGTTGCAACATAGTGACCAGTATCGAGTTTGCACACCTTCTAATTGTCTCCTGCACACTCATAAAGTATATTAGCTCACCCTTAGGCCTCATTCAGCCCCTAAGGTCAATAAAAGACTCAAATTACACACTTTATTGAATTTAACTAAAATTACAAAAATTTAATTAAAACTTAACCAAAATGCTTGTATTCAATCTCTTAAAGTGCAAAAACTAGCTTAATCTGCTACACTAAATTACTACAAATCACTTATTCATTTATACCATGACCAATTCAATGCAATTCACTACATTTCATTATCAATTCACATCACATCTTATTTATCAATTCATTTGATTATCTTTTCTACTATATTCAACTCAATCTAAATCTCGACATTCAATATCAATATGCATTAACCAAATTATGCAATAGTATAATGCTTACCTCAATAGGTAGTATCATTTCAAACATATGTGTATATATGCATATGAACATGTGTTTATGTAATGAGCTTGAATCATAAAAGTACAAAAAGAATCCTTGTGTCACTCATTTACGACACGCTTTTCCTTTCCCTCTCGACGGTTTGGTGTCATCTTTAGCTACGTATAATAATACGACAAATAAAAAATATCAATTATTATCCAATTGACATTTAAATACAAAGTCAAGCATATTTTTTATTTTATTCAATTCAATCCCTGAACTTTAGATATGCATATCTCTCGATATTTAGCTTCAGATCAAAATCCCACTTCACATTCTTTCATTAGATGCCATATACTTTCTATTTATAGCATAATTTCATGATAGGTTTCCAATTTATTCAATTTTGTCCGTAATGTTGCAAAGTTAATTATAAAGTTTATTAAGCTTTACAATTTAGTCATTATTATCCAAGCTTAATTTCGATCAATTTCAAGCCTAATTTATCAATTTCTCAACAATGACAACTTGCTAAAAATTCAACAATTGAACAAATTGATACATGGGCTAGTTAAGTCAAGCTTCCATGATCATAAATCTATAAAAATTATATGAAAACTAGCTTGATGACCTTATTATTTTGTATCGTCAAATGTTAAGCTTCAAAGAAATTGGAGTTTGATTTTGATAAGTCTCAAAAGTAACATATTTTAGCCTTATTCTTAGTGCATTTTTGGGTGATTATGTGATACTAATTGTAAATTATATACTCCTAATTCTTTATATTCATTCTTTTATGCTTAATAGGTCACTTGGGAGTAATAAGAGTACAAAATGGTGGAAATTAGAACATTAGGAAATTAGAACATATGTAACAGATTTCACACATGCAATCTACACAGGTGTGTAGATTCATACAGTTGTGTGTCCAAGGTGTGTCAATATCAATAAAAGTGTTCACTGACAGCTAAAAGTTACAAATTTTAAGGATTTTTTTCACTTAAATAGTATATAAATAGGGAAATAAAAGGGAAAAGAGGCAACCACCAAGGGAGGGAAAAAAATTACCTGGAGAGCACCATTGGAGCCAATTTCCAAGCAATTTTCCACAAAGATTCAAAAGTCCAAGTTGATTTTCAAAAACGTTATCATGGATTTCTTTTCTTCTAGTGATTGTATTGTATTTTTTGTTTTTACTCTTGCCATTATGAACTAAATCTCTTAATACCTAGGGGAGATGAACCATAGGATGAATTCTATTATTTGATTTATATTTTTATGCAATAAATTTTTAGTCTCTTTGTTTTCAATTATGAGTGTTTTATTATCCTTGGATTAAAAATTTTAGACTGCTAATTCATGTTTGAAGTACATAAATTTAAGGTTGAATAGACCTTTATTGTGATTAGATCTTGCATAATTGGATGGAGTTGCATGCTATCCTACAAATAAGATGACATAAATATACTAGATTAGAGTCAAATTTAATAGGGGGATCCATAGAGTGAATTAATGCAATAATAAGAGTTTTAATTAGAAATAAATTTTAATTAATCAACCTAAAGTTAGTTGCTCTTATGCTCGAAAGAGATATTAGTATAAATTAAGGATTTCTACGAATCAAATAGCTAAGAAAATAAAATGCATAAATTAGATTGAGAATTATAGATGAAATCTAGGTGGATCCTTACCTAGGTATTGTTTTGTCACTTGGTTGATACTTGATTATTTTTGTGTTTCATTCTTTGGTGTATTCATTAGTTAATTTAGATAGTTTGATTTAGATTTAATCAATCCTTTGAATTATTAGGTTAAATAATAGAAATGTGATAATTACTAATAACTGTAGTCCTCAAGGGAATTATATATATGCTCATCATAGCTATACTATTAATTGATAAGTGCACTTGCCTTAGTCAATTTATTAGTTAGTTTAGTGGGCATCAATAGTCAATTTATTAGTTAGTTTAGTGGGCATCAACTTTTTGGCGTCGTTGTCGGGGACTAAGATATTAGGAAAATCTTATTTCTGTTAATTTAACCATCTTATTTTATTTTATGTTATTTTGTTTTTATTCTAATTTTGAGATATTGATTGGCTTTCATTTGTTTTTTGACAGGTTCTTTTGGTCTATGAATAGAGGCAACCCATTGGAACCAATCATTTTTTATAGTGAGATTGAAATAAATAATCGCAAAAATTAAAGAGAGGTTAGAGAAGTAAGGCAAGATCAACATCAGACTATCCTAGACAATCAAGGGGAAGAAAACATTATTAAAGAAATGGAAGATCCTCCATTGACTATGTATGACTATATCATGCCAACTTTGACTGGGGCTGAGTCTAGTATGAGTAGACCGAATGTATCTACAAATAACTTTGAGATCAACTCAAACACAATTCAAATGGTATAGTAGTATGTTCAGTTTGATAGGTTGCAAGATGAAGATCCAAATGCTTATCTAGCAAATTTCTTAGATATTTGTGACACTTTCAAGATCAATGGTGTTTCTAATGATGCCATACGCGCAAGGTTGTTCCCATTTTCTTTAAGAAATATATCAAAGCAGTGGTTGAATTCACTTTCATAAGGTTCCATCACTACTTGGGTTCAAAAGATAGAAAAGTTTTTATTGAAATATGTTCTACTAGCCAAGACAACCAAGTTGAGGAATGATATCTTTTCATTTTTTTAATTGGAGCCTGAGACAATTTATGACACTTAAAGACTTAAAGATCTTTTGAGAAGGTGCCTTCATCACAGTTCTACCTTTATGACTGCAAGTTCAGACCTTCTATAATGGTTTAAGATAGTTTAAGTCCAATTACTAGGTAAATGATTGATGTAGTAGCTAGGGGGAACATTGAGTAACAAAACACCTGAGGTGGTTCAAGAGTTTATTAAGGAGATGACATTGAATAATTATCAATGTGAAGCCACAAGAGCAAAGCCTACTAAGGTAGCTAGTGTTTATGATTTAGAGTCAGTTACTATCTTGGCAAGTTAAGTTAAAGCTATTGGTAGAAAGATAGATGGCTTGAGAATAAGTAAACATGTTTGTGGTGCAATGTGATGTGACTGGACCAGGTATGATTAGTCAGGAATCCTTACCTTTGAAATCTAACATAGATCATAAGCAAGTTGAGTTTATGGATAATAATTCCAAATCTCAGAATAACCCTTATAGTAATACTTATAACCTAGGATGGAGAAATCATTCAAACTTTTCCTGGTTGGTCAAGGGAATCAGAGATCATAACCCCCTCTTGGTTTTCAGCAACCTTACCAGTAAGAGAAGAAGCTAAATCTTGAAAAGATATTGGCTAAATTCATTTCACTTTAAAAAAACTAAATTTCAGAATATTGAAACAACTTTGAGGAATCAACATGCATCTATTTAAGGTCTCGAGATGGATTAAGTGATGCTTAGTAGACTATCCCTTCGACCTCATCTACCTTAGTTACTTCCTAGGGTCATCAATCCTAAGGTTTCATTTTGCTCAACTTATACCAACTAATTTGGAGTAAACCCTGAACCCTTAGCTAATCACTCTTACTTCCGCTTGTAAATTTTCTTAGGATTTTAGTGTATAACCATTCTAGATGCAATCTTCCCTAATCAAATTTTCAGAATTTAGAATAAATGTAAAAACAAGAGAAGGGAGAAGAAAGATCTAGATCAAAAATTGTGTGTTTGAATATCACTTTATGAAACCCTTTGAATAGACATTTATTATGATTCAATTGAATCAGAAATGAAGTAAACAAGTAGAATTGCAAAAAGAAACTAAAAATAAACTTGAATTGAAATAGAAGATTGTTTAACAAAAATATCCTAATGTAACCCTAATTTTTAAAAAATAAATTTCAATAATTAAAAGAAGCCCTCGTAATTAAGTCTTGAGCACTAACATTTATAGTAGTGTTTTTAGATGACCAAATCAGGTAACTTACAGTCTGCTAATTATGTTAATTAAGGTTGTGAGGACGAAAAATACCCTTAGATTATAAATAGGCCTCGTCAAGCTGGTATCGCGACATCATAGTGTTGTTGTCATAACATTGGAATTCAAATATAACACTTCTTGGTTGGAAGTTGGTTGTCGCGACATTGAAGAGTTGTTATCATAACATTGGAATTCGAATATAAAACCTCTTGGTTGGAAGTTGGTTGTCAGTACATTGAAGAGTTGTTGTCACGATATCATTACCTTAATGCCCCTTTTGAGGTTTGAACATTATTGTTACAACATCCTAATAACTTGAAATTATATGGACATTTACAACACCTTCTGACTAGTAATTCATGCAAATTCTAAGTATTTTGAAAGAAAATTTTGTATTTTTATTAAAAATTTGGAAAGTAGGATGAAGTTAAAGATAAATTTGTAATCATACTTATTTACATGCTAATTTTACACAATTTTTCCAATTTGACGCAGTTTGAAGCAATAGAAGAAAAGTTTGTCTTGAAGCTCAACTAGTTGGTGCTCGATGCTACAACATTCCTACAGGAGAGGCCATGCAAGCGTAGGCTAATGGCTAATCATTATGGGACATCCTAAATTCATTTATTGGAACTTCAAATTCAATTTGATTCACCTCCCAAATGGGCCACTAAAGTGATGCCCAAATCATCCACTAAGGGAGCAAAGAGCCCAATCCGGCCAAGGAGAGTCCAATCGTCCATAAAATTATTTAATTTTTCCTCCAAAAACTTTGTAAAATATCACAAATCAGCCAAAAAAAATTCCCCATGAGACCATTCAACTCCCCTCCCTATTTCAAGTTGTCTTCCCATGAATCAAGCAAGAATTAACTAAATTTAACAAAGTCATCCACCTTCCTTCCTTAACACAAGGGGTCGACCGTGCATGAGAGAAATAATAGGGACTATCATGTTAAAAATATCAAACTTGAGGGGCTCATCACTAGTATAAATAGAGAGGCATTTGCTCTCCATTTCATTCATCCCTCACCCATTTCTCTTCTCTCATTCTCTCTTCTTTCACATCCCATTTGAGAGAGCAACATAAGAGTTGTAAGGAGCATTCAAAATTTCTTATGATCAGAAAAAATTCAGCATGTAGAAGGCATTGGTGCGAAGGAACAAAATAGAAGGAAAAAGGAAAAGCAATACAAGTTGTACAATGGAAACATTGAATTTGTCTTATAGTTCCGTTTTCTTAATGCTTTAGATTTTGTTCTAAATTTATGAACATGATTGCTAAATATATTTCTTAGTTTTTTTAATTTAAGATGGTTTAATTTTTTTTATGTTATATTGATTGTGTTCTGTTAGCTTAGATTATTAGAATTTTGTTAATGATGTTATGTGCCTTGGTTGCTTATTCATTCAGATAAAATCATGAACATGTTATCTGTGCATTATAAATGTAGGGATGCAATTGAATTAATTATTAAATTAGAACCATATTAAAATTAATTGACACAATATCTAAATGGTGCATGTTTGATCTTTTTTATGACAAAATTAGGTCAAATTAGTAATAATATCGAAAGAACTTTATTACCTTGCATGACCCTAGGATTAATGTGAATAAACTGTTCCAATATAGAAACATTATTGTTACCTCACATAATATGGTTTTTTCTTATTAAAGAACTGAGTTTATTGAACATAGACAAATGCTGGAAAAAATTAAAAATTTAATAAGTGTGATTTCTTAAACGATGCCTAGAAGGGTAATCTTGAAGTCGAAATTGACATAGAAATATGCAAGAAACTAAAAATTAAGCTTAGATCTTCAAGAGAAGTCGAGCACTGATAAAATTAGGGTTAATAAAAAGCCAAGTTGCCATGGATTTATTTCGTAACATCATTACACTATTTTAATAATTCTAAGTTAAAGATGACAATTAATCTAACTCTTTTATGTCATTGGAATTAAACCTTGAGAATTGTTGCTTGCTATCTTATTCTTACATCTTTCATTCATTTTTATCATACTTAGTTAAGTTTTAGTTATGTTAATTAGTTAATTCAAACCTCTCTTAATTAATTTTAATCACCAACTTGTAAATGATAAATTTTACAGTAATTGCCTACATAGTCCCTATGGAGACGATAATTCTTACTCATTACTTTATTTCTTGTCAAAAGTTGTGTACACTTGCACATCATTCAAATTATTTTGCAACACGTCTTCATTGAATGTTGTGACATCTGGGGAAGTCCATTGATTCCTTGGCCTAAAACGTCATTCTACACGCTCAACCAACACGTTAGTCATTCCTTAAGCCCAGATTGGCTTAACAGGTCATAAAACATACTAAAATGATCGTTTTCTTAAATTCAAAGATCAACTTACTAAATTAATAAACTAAATGAAAATATAACAAATGACTTGAATCCTAGCTCATTAAGTGTTGAAAAGAGCATAATTTGCTGCAACGAATTGTGGTAGATCAAATTTCCCCACACTTAACTCATTTCTTGTCCTTAAGCAAACAAGAAAATCATATGCAACAATAAAAAAAAAGACGCCCTTTGAGCATGCTTCATACAAATGGTTAATTTGAAACATAGATAACAGGAAGGATTGTTAAAACATACAATTTTGACATGATGTATAAAGTACTCACATTTTTTTAATTTCATACAAGAGATTTCATTAAATTAGAAGGTGAATAAGTAAAAGGATAATTAAGCATATGACTCCATCAAAACAACTACACAATTATAACATTTATGTTGGAAGATTTAAAGTAATTATGATTTCACATACTTAACATGATTTTCAACCATAAATAGAGTTGCCTAAGTCACAATGGTCTTTTCAGCTTGTAACGTTCTCAGACTTAAAATTGGTTTGAAATTCAAGAATCGAGAGCTTCAAAACAATTCAAGTGCGAAATTAGTTTGGCATATGGTATTGTTCCCTATGCGCCCCCTTAGTATAAGTTTTCAACTCACCTCCTTATCCCCTTTCTTACCTTCCTTTTCTCTCCATATGTGAAGATAAATTATAATATTGGTAAATACAATTAACTTATAGAGTTTTGTGCAACATGAATGTAAATTTTCTAATTATTTGTGATTTTTATTGAATCACTTTATTTTGCTAATTTTCACTCACACTACTTTTATCACGTTTCATTCTTTTATATCTCTCACATTGTTTTTAATCCTCACAATGCTTTTAGTCTCACATTATTTTTCATTTAGGCACGTTATTTGCAAGAATCTTGTACTTACTATATCATAACATTTCTTACTTTTTTTCACTCTATTTTTTTTGAAACCTCATTGATGTATCTACCTAACCCTCAATATATATGGCCCGATGTTGAAATTCATGCATTTACATTTGGGACCAAGCAAAATGATAAATAGCTATTTTTTTTAGTTCATGGTTTCATATGAAGGCTATTAAAAAGTGGATTAGGCACAAGTATAAGTACTAGGTAACACACGCATACAATTAGCTTTTTCGCACTAGCTTTCATCAAACAATGCCTTAGGTCATTCATCCTTAGTCACCTCGACATCCATGGATTCAATCATGCATGTTATAAAATTATAACTACCTATGTAATCATTCATCCTTTGGTATACTCAATTTCTTTCACTTATTTACAGTGTAATAAAGTGAACTAACTAGTCTAAATTTTAGCAACCTAGAATAATTTACTATCATGTCTAATTTAAAAAATTCATACAATCCATTCCTATTAACATGTTCCTAACAAATCACTTGTGTTGCTACAAGTTCAAGCACAATACACACAAAACAAAACAAAAATGATGAAAACGAAAATAAAAATAAACAAAAATATAAGCAAAATAAAGAAGTTTCTCCATAACTCGCCCATATACTTTAGATTACACATTGTCCCTAATGTGCCCCAATTAAAGATAAGATTTAGAACTATCCATTTTCTTTGTGATGGTGATTGGGTTGTTCTCCTCTTGCATATTCAGCTTGATAAGGTCGTGCACCTTCTGTATGGGTTACCTACATAGAAACACATCAAATTTGTTTTAAGTTAGTTAATGATAATGATAATAATAATAACTACTAAAATCCTAATCTATAGTAGATATTTAAAAGTATTATCTAAGTTTAAAAATTTACAGACCAAAATACTAAAAATTAAAGTTTAATAATGGTCAGAATTAAAGTTTGACGATTCTTTCATCCTGATTTTCCCCTTACCCCTTCCAGCAATAGCCTTTGAAGATTTTCCACTCGATGAGTGGGTTGGGTTGCGAAGCTTGACACCTTTCATCAAAGGTTGTTTCGATCGAAATTCCTCTTCAAAATTATAGACAGGTAGGAAGTCCTCTTCAATCTCTCCTCCTCCTCCTCCTCCTCCTCCTCAGATTGCTCTTGGAACAACAGGGGTGCATATTTGCATCATGGGAACTATGGCATTTGCATTCCATATCTCATTCCATAGTCCTCGTAAAGTGGCTACACCTCATGCATCCACCTTATCATTAATTCTAAATTAGGCATCTCGCCTTGCCATTAGCTTCCTTGGATAATTATTTAGCTTCTTTTTTTTAGGGAAGGTCACACATCCATTTTTTGTTTCTGTCTCTAGTTTTGATCCAAAATCTGCTTCCTTTGAAGCTCCTGATACTATGCAAATATTGAGTCTCCAATAAAACTCTTGGTCAACTTTAAGAATAGCTTATTGGAAATCATTAGAATCTTTACCTTCTTATATAGATTCGTCACGAGCTGTGAAAAGAATATCTTGGCCCTTGGGCCACTAATGCATTTCACCATAGACTAGTAAATCCACATCCCTATGCACACTTGTTTCCTCTACAAAACAACATAAAACAAAATAACTCAAAAGGAATTAACGTTAGATACATTCATAGCATGAGAAATCTAAGCACATAAAAATTGTATCCACATTTTCGTGATTGAGAACATAATCACTTGGTTAAATGAGAGTGGGTTATTAGTATGGAGCTAATGCTTCCACTCGCCCTTCGCTTCCATTAGGTAATTCATTACATTGTTCATATCTATGTTTTTTTTTTAAAATTTGTATCAATACTTTCAATAAAATCATCCATATGATATGGAGCATTGTAATATTTATAGATTTCCTAGGAAGTGACAAGGACTTGCTTACCCCTAACATCTACATGTGAATGGATGTTACCCCGTATTTTGGTATTTTCTTGATATTTCAATGAAGAATAAAATTCTTGGACTATCAGGATGACAGTTGGTTCTTTTGGGGTTAAGCAAAAATCAACCCACCCATGGTAATGAGCTAGCTCCCAAATCTTATTGCATAGAGCCAATGATGGATCGAAACCCCTTTCCTGTATAAATGTTTTCCCTTGAATTTCCAAAAAATATTTTTCAATGTCTTGGTGTTCAAAACATTCAGAGTCAAAATCTGTTGCTTGCTATGTGTTTTTGGTTTTTCTAGACTTTTGAGGTGTCATATTCAACTAGTTTAAATAACTAGATAAAACCAAAATTTGCAACCAAACAACTCAAAATAAAATCTAACAACAACCAAAAAGTATTAACAAGTACGAGTTTGGAATCCTTAACCTCATTTTTTGATACCTTTGTGATTGCCAAAGACTGTTGTTGTGGAGTGGAACACATTGTTAACCTATAAAACAAAAGAAGAAAACAAAAATTTTGTAGCTTTCTTGTAAAGGAAAAATGGTAGGAGGAAGGGTTTTTGAGAGAGTTTTTGAGAGTTTAAGTGGCTAAAAAAATTATTTAGGGCTTTAGTGAGGTTAAGTAGCTCTTATACTCAGATTTTAGGTTTCAAAATTGTTGAGTTTTAAGTATTTTCACATCGGGTCAGGTATTTTAATGAGGAACCCGACTCAATGTCATGACAACCAATATCAATGTCGCAACATTCCACTTCGAAAACTAGTGTCATGACATCGAGGTTTGAGGCCGCAACATTCCCCCTGGAATTTCTTGATTTTGATTAGAAGTTTCGTGTCATGACTTTGGAGTTCGATGTTGCAACATTCCCCCTGAAAATTCATAAATTTGGTTCAAAATCCGATGTGGAGACATTGCTGGCCCAATGTCGCGACACCAACTCTGTTTTGTAACAGTTTAAGTTTTGAGGGTCTCAGACTATCATATTTTCATTTTTCAACTATCTATATTGATTAAATAAATCTAACTACTTAGCATACTTTACTTGTTACATTATTGTGTCTTAATCCTACATGAAAATTAAATTTAAGTTCAAAAGTACTCAAAATTAAAATATATATTATACAACAAGTAATGAAGTGCAATGTTTAAAGTGTTAAGTGTTGTTGCCGAATTCATCCGACAGCCCATTAAGTTTCTCCATTGACTTCGTGCTTCGAGTTCAATCATTCTAATCCATCCAATATTCTCCCTTCAATTTTGGATCCTTCCACTAATCTTTCTCTCTTGAACATATTTTCTTTTATACACACAAGAGATAACAAGCGTACATTTGATCAAGGTCATTAGTGGTATGATATGATAATGCATTACAATTCTCCACTAAGTGCACTATTGGTTCCTCATCTTTGGATGGATTATCGCATTTGAACACTTTCACTTCCCCATCAATTTTCATAATCAAACTATTTTTCTCTACGTCGATGGTGGATTTGGACGTGGCCAAAAATGGTTTCCCAAATAGGATGGGTATCTCATGATCATCCTTAAAATCAAGGATAACAAAAACTACAAGAACTAAGAATTACCTAACTTGTAATACATATTCTAATACACCTTTAGGGTGTACCAAAGATCTATCAGCTAATTGTAGTGTTATCGAAATGCTCTTTAATTCCCTTAATCCAAGTTTTTTTGTAAATAGATAAGGGCATTAAATTTATACTGGCCCCTAAATTGCATATGGCCTTACTAAATTTCATATCCCCTATCTCTATCAGAATTGTAAAGATACCCAGATCTTTTAACTTAGGGATCTTTTTAGTATTAATAGCATTACATGAGGCATTAACATTTATTTGTTCTTCTTTTCTAAGTTTCCTATGCCTAGAGATAATCTCATTTAAAAACTTGACATGTTTTTGAAGTTTTTCTATAAGTTCTAGTAGGGGTAGATTTACGTTTATAGACTTAAACACGTTGAGAAAACTTACAAATTTAGCTTCATCCCTTTTTCACTTGTCCTTGAACCTTGATAAAAATAGTACACTTTTTATAGTTGGGTCAGTGATCGATTTTGATTTCGACTTAGCTACCTATTCGACTTTATGTGGATCATCGTCATTTAGGGAGTCATCCCCAGGATCTTTATTTAACTCCTCAGATCTGGGACATTCGGGTTTTCCAGGACTGTGCCCGAACAGAGTGTAATAACTTTCAAGTGCTCATTCCCATATCTTTGAGATTTATTCTCAGTGTTACTAAATATTCTTGTGCCAACTTGACTTTGCATCATGCCTATCATCCATTTAAGTTAGGCTCAAATGTCAGCCAACTGTGTGTTTTTTTTGGTGCACTCAATTTGCACCTATTGTAGTTTGGTATGCATTGGCTGCATCTTCCCTTCTATTTTATCCATTTTTTGGCGACATGAGGTATGGTCTGTACTCATAGGGTGTTCTCATACTCTTGATATTTCTGCATATGTCAAAGGGTTCTGTCGATCTTGAGTGAAATCTTCACCTCCTAAGTTACCTCCCCACTTGAGATTAGGATAAGCTTTTAATGGGTATCGAAACCATAAAAAATAATTCCTACTAAAATAAATCTAAATAGTAGTTGTAAGACCCCTCGCTCATAACCGATACCGGGACAAGGTTCACAGTGTTACCTTTCTTGACTCAACCAACTATACAAAATCGGGCAATAAAAAAAATTCAAACAATTTAAAAAAAAACTTCTCTTTTCACATGAAATCTATCTCATATACGGACTTGCAAGGCCCAAATCATACATCTGGGGTGGTTCAGAACCCAACTGAGAACTCATGAAAAACTTAAAAAAAAGTTTCATGCATCAAGACTCCACACGCCCGTGTGCATATATAACACACGGCCGTGTGCTAGGGACACGCCCATATCCCAAACTCGTGTCTAAAAACCTGGGCATTCTGTCAAAACCACACGACCCAAGCACACACCGGTGCCCTATAACTGTGTCCTTCACACGGTCGAGACACACAGCTGTGTCTCTTGCCTGTGTACTACTAGCATGCATACTGACTTTATGGCACGCCTGGGCACACACCCGTGTGGCTTGCCCGTGTACTAAAATGACTTTAAAGTTTTAAGTACAGGGGATGCACGGCCACAACATACACCCATGGGCGTGAGCCGTGTGTCACACACAGCCTAGACACACGCCCATGTGTCTTACCCGTGTGGACAAACTAGGCTATCTTCCAAGCCATTTTGTCAACCATTTTGCACAACCTACACAAGATCATTTCAATATACAAATTTCATCATAATGGACACCAATTCATCCATAGAAAGAACATTATATGCATTCATCAAAATGAATAATTTCCATTATTCCAGGCTTGATACAGAGTGAAGGCTTTTGACTTGAGCCAAAATACATAAATAATTCTCTTAATCCAACATCATAGTCTAGCCCTAAACATGTCGCCTTCAAAAAATATAAATCAAGCTATACTGAGTATTGTAGCTGATAGTGTGATTGATATCTCTGACTTTAAGGGATCCTTAAGCTAGCTTGGTGACACTGAAAGGAAAGGGAGTAAGCATAAAGCTTAGTAAGTTGCATATAAATAACTATACTACAATCTCACCATTTACCATCATGCTTATAGCTCAAAGGTAAACATAACTTAACTTACTCATTATCATCTATTCGAGTCTCATTTTTTAAATTAAGCTTGTTACTCATGCTTATCATATAGGTACCTCTAACACTCACAACATGATCATCATTTCTTTATTAAAATTGAACTATAACTTTCACCATTGAACCGTTGGAATACTACTGGATATTCCATGAACCTTCAACATGGGATATATTGCCGATGCCATGTCCCAGACATGGTCTTACACTGGCTCTCATTTATGCATGCTGATGCATTTCCCAGACATGTCTTACACTAGTACAACCCCTAGCCAATGCGTGTCCTAGACACGTCTTACACTGGCTATCTCTGTCGAGGCCGATGTATGTCCCAAACATGTCTTACTCTAGCGCTCATCTCTATGCCGATGCCATGTCCCAGACATGGTCTTACACTGGTTCTCATAATGTGGCTGAAGCATGTCCCAAACATGTCTTACACTGGCGCCCAAATCACCCAATGTCTTGGTACAAATATCCAGTTTATATTCTAAGGTTTCGACGGGATAATTCTACTATCTCAATATTACAAGGCATTCTCAATTTATAACTTAACAACTCGTACAATATCAATTCAATGACAATATGAATACAAGTATTAATAGTGTAGTTGTATTATTTACATACAACTTACCTTGGTTTACAAAAAGTACTTGACTAGCCGGCTTAGTCGGATTGCTTGGCTTTTCCTCGGTCTAGGCTCGGTTTTGGCAAATCTTGATCTATAATAAAAATATACATCCATTTAGTCACTAAACACAATTAGGCATTCATAAATTCACAACTTTGGTAAAATGACCATTTTGCCCCTAGGCCTTGGCAAAATGACCATTTTACCCCTATGCCCGAAAATCGATTTTTATTGAATTTCATCGTATTTCAAGCCTAGCCAAACTCTTTTTACTACTAGATAAATCCCAAATTCTCACTATTTCACACACTTACCACCTATTTTGCAACTTATGCAAAATAGTCCCTTTAGGTGTTTTCATGCTAACACCTTTCACAAAAGTTGTTTATAACACAACTAGGACTCATATTCTTCCATAAAAACTCAGCATATGTCAAAAATACATCCATGGAAAAATCCTAAACTCTTGACCATTTTGTAAGATATCACCCTCATTTGAAAGCTCATGCTTCAAGGGTCTCAAAAATATAAAAATCTTGAAGAAAACTCATTAAAACCACTTATTTATGAGTGCTTTAAGTTGCTGCAGATTTTTGAGCTTTCAAACCTCTATTTTGGCTGATATTTTCGGTGATAGAGAAGAAGATGAGAAGGTGATATCATCTTTTTCTTATTTTATTCCTATTTTAGTCAAATTAGCCACCAAACCCAACCAAACTTGGACTTTTTGACCAATTTGTCACCCATGACCGCCCAAGCACTCTAAAAAGGGTCTAATTGCCCTTTAAATACTCCAAATTTTGATTCTCTAGCTATATAACACATTTGGGTACTAAAATGCAACTTTTGCCTTTTATGCGATTTAGTCTTTTATCGCAATCGGGCTTGAAAACATTAAAATTAACTCACCAAATTTTTCATGCACTAATATAATAGTACCATAACCTCATAAAAATAACAAAAATAATTTTTCTATCTTCAGATTTGTGGTCCCGAGACCACTGTTTCGACTAGGCCCTATATCGGGTTATTACATTTCTCCCCCCTTAGGGATTTTTATCCTCGAAAATCTTACCGGTGAATAAGTTTGGATACTGCTCTCTCAAAGACTCCTCAGGTTCCCATGTGCCTTCCTCGACCCCATGTCTATGCCACAAAACCTTCATAAGTGGTATACTCTTATTTCTTAACTATTTTACCTCTCGAGCTAATATCTTGATCGGTCCTCCCCATACGTCATATTTGGGAGAATCTCAACTTCAGTTGGTGCAATTATATGCGAGGGGTCTGATCTATATCGGTGTAGCATGGATATGTGAAATACATCGTGAATCTTTTCTAACTCTAGCGGCAAACTCAAACGGTAGGCAACGGGCCCTACTCTCTCAGTAACCTCATAAGGTCCTATAAAACGAGGACTCAACTTGCCTTTTCTACCAAATTTGAGGACTTTCCTCCACGGGGAAACTTTCAAAAATACCTTATCCCCGACTTCAAACTCAATCTCCCTTCGTTTCAAATCCGCGTAGGATTTTTGTCTATCCGAGGCAGCTTTCAAATAGTCACAAATCACCTTAACTTTTTCTTCAGCCTCTTTAATCAAATCAACCCAGTGAATCTGACTCTCTCTCAATTCAGTCCATAATAGGGGCGTTCGGCACTTTCGCCCGTACAAAGCCTCATAAGGCGCCATTTTTAGACTCGATTGATAGCTGTTGTTGTAGGCGAATTCAACCAATGGTAAGTGTTTTTCCCAACTTCCTTGGAACTCGAGAACACATCACCTCAACATGTCCTCTATGATTTATATTACTCTTTCAGACTGTTTGTCAGTTTGCGGATGAAATGCCGTACTGAAACTCAACTTGGTTCCTAAAGCTTCTTGTAACTTCTTCAAAAACCTCGAGGTGAACCTCAGGTCTCGATCAGATACAATCGATAACAGCACACCATGAAGCCTCACAATCTCAGAAACATACAAGTCGGCCAACTTTTCAAGGGAGTAGTCGGCACGCACCGATATAAAGTGTGCTGACTTAGTGAGTCTATCAACAATAGCCCATACTGCATCTTTCTTTTTTGGGGTTAGAGGCAAACTGGTCACGAAGTCCATGGTGATACGATCCCATTTCCACTCGGGAATTATAATAGCCTGAAGTAAACCCGAAGACACTTGATGTTCAGCCTTTACTTGTTGACACACTAGGCACTTGGATACGAACTCAGAAATGTCTCTTTTCATACCCGACCACCAATACATTTTCTTAAGGTCGTTGTACATTTTCATGCTACCGGAGTGAATTGACGAACAACCACTGTGTGCCTCTCGCAAAATCTTCTGAATGAGCTAGCTATCTTTGGGTACACAAAATCTATCTTTGAACATTATACACCCATCAGTACTAACACGAAAATCTGACTCAATCTCTAATTCACATTGAGTTCTCTTATCTTGTAGTTTCTCGTCATCTTTCTAAGTTTCACAAATTTCATGAAGAAAAGTCAGTCTGGCTCTTAACTCTGCTAAGACTGATCCATCACTAGATTTAGTCAACTGAGTGTTCAAGACTTTCATAGCAACCAACGACTTTCTACTCAAAGCGTCGGTGACTACGTTCGCCTTTCCTAGGTGGTAGTCAATGATCAACTCATAATCTTTTATTAGCTCTAACCATCGTCGTTGCCTCAAATTCAATTATTTCCGAGTCATTAAATACTTTAGACTCTTGTGATCGATAAATACTCTACATTTCTGCCCATACAAATGGTGTCGCCAAATTTTCAGGGCGAACACTACAGCTGCTAGCTCTAAGTCATGGGTCGGATAATTTCTCTCGTAAGGTTTTAGCTATCTCGAGGTATAGGCTATAACTTTGCCTTCTTGTATGATTACACACCCCAAACCATTTAGGGAGGCATCACTATAAATTACAAATTCTTTACCTGACTCTGGTTGCACTAAAATTGGGGCTTCGGTCAACAAAGCCTTTAATTTCTCAAAGCTCTGTTGTCACTCTTCTGTCCATTCGAACTTGACATCTTTCTGCAGTAGCCTCGTTATTGGTGTAGCTATCATGGAGAATTCATTTACAAATCGTCTATAGTATTCTGCTAGCCCCAAAAAACTACGAACCTCTATTACATTCCTTGGCGGTTTCCATTCCATAATAGCCGAGATCTTACTTGGGTCAACTCTGATCCCGTCACCCGACAAAATATGTCCTAGAAACCCGACCTCTTTGAGCCAAAACTACTCTTACTAAACTTGGCATAAAGTTGCTTATCCCTTAAGATCTGCAACACAATTCTCAAACGCTCCGCGTGCTCATTCTCGTAACACGAATAAACCAAGATGTCATCAATAAAAACGACGACGAACCTATCCAAATACGGTCAGAAGATACGGTTCATCAAGTCCATAAATACTGCTGGGGCATTTTTCAATCCAAAAGGCATAACAAGAAACTCATAATGCCCATATCTTGTCTAAAAAGCAATCTTCGGTACATCATGTTCCTTGACTCTTAACTGGTAGTAGCCCGATCTTAAGTCTATCTTAGAGAACACAGTGGCTCCTCTCAATTGATCGAAGAGATCATCGATCCTCGGCAAGGGATACTTGTTCTTCACTATCACCTTATTAAGCTGTCTGTAATCGATACATAACCTCATCGACACGTCCTTCTTTTTCACAAAAAGTACTGGAGCAGCCCATGGTGAATAACTCGGTCTAGCAAAACCTTTGTCTGTTAACTCTTGAAACTGCACTTTCAACTCCTTTAACTTAGTGGGGGCCATCCTATAAGGTGTAATCGAGATTGGCATCTTACCAGGAACCATCTCGATACCAAACTCAACCTCCCTCTCTGGGGGTAGCCCTGGTAACTCCTCCAGAAAGACGTCTATAAACTCACAAACCACTGATACTGACTCAATCTTCGACTTGGACACTTGGGTATTCAACACAAAAGCTAGATAAGCTTCATAACATCTTCTCAAATATCTTTCGGCTGCTAAAGACGATACTATCACAGACAAGTTATTCGACTTATATGGCCCAACTCGAAGAACATTTCCATCCTCACATCTTAACTGAATTACTTTTCTCCCGTAGTCTACTACGATGCCATGGGAGGTCAACCAATCCATCCCAAGAATTACATCGAATTCATTAAACGGCAACAACATCAAGTTGGCGGAAAAATAATGGCCTCTAATTGCCAAAGGACAATTTCTACATACTCGGTCCACTAATACATGCTTGCCTAACGGGTTAGACATTTTTATTACAAACTTAGTGGACTCTACTAACATGTTTATACGAGGAATTAATTCCATACATATGTAAGGGTGGGTAAATCTCGGGTCAATTAAAGCGACAATAGTTATATCGTGAATAGAAAAGGTACCCGTGATCAAGTCTGGAGACTCTGCCTCTTCTCGGGCTCGTATAGCATAAGTCCTCGCCGGCGATTTGCCTTCAGATCTTATCGCCACCTCTCTTAGTGCACCTTTACTAGTATTCCCACTCCTGCGGTTCCTTTGAGGCCTACCCCTCAAGGGAGCACTGCTTGCTTTCACCTCTTGTTTTCTCTCTCTCTCGTCCATTTCAAGGCACTCGCAGATAAAGTGGTCAAGTGACCCACACTTGAAACAGCCCCTCTCGCTTATTCGACATTCTCCCAAGTGACGTCTTCCACATTGCAAACACTCCCGCCTATTTGGCCGAGCACTACCAACACTTGCCACTGAGGTAGTTTGAGCTTTAGATGCCATGTTCCGTCGATTCTTGTTTCTCTTCGAATATCCAACTAATGTATTCAATTGGGTAGTAAACTCTTTTAACCTCTTGGAGGAGGACTGATGCGTCTTCCCTATCTATCTTCTCTTTAAATCTCGCGACTCAATGGCCGCCTTCCTTCTCTCCTTCACCAGCTCTTCTGCTTTACATGCTCTCTCAATGAGCATCACAAATTCTCTTAGCTCTAGGATGCCCACAAACACTCGAATGTCTTCATTGAAGCCATCCTCAAACCTCTTACACATAGTAGCTTCAGTGGATACGCATTCTCGCGCATACTTGCTGAGTTTTACAAACTCCCGCTTATACTCTGTCACAGTCTTATCACCTTGCTTCAACTCTAGAAATTCCTTTCTTTTTTGGTCCATAAACCTCTCGCTACTATACTTATTTTGAAAATCTTCTTGGAAGAATTCCCAAGTCACTCTTTCTCTCGGTACTACAGACACGAGAGTGTTTCACCACTGATACGTTGAGTCTTGTAGAAGTGACACGGCACACTTCACGCACTCTTCAGGCGTGCATGATAGCTCATCGAATACCCTCATGGTATTTTCTAGCCAAAACTCCGCTCTCTCCGGGTCATCATCTACACTAGCCCGAAATTCCTCGGCCCCTTGCTTCCGGATCTTGTCTACCAGAGGCTTCTCTCGTCTAAACACATCCGCAACTTACGGAGCCATCGAGGCATATTGAGGAATCGGAGGAGGCAGGGGTAGTGAGGGTGTTCGGGTTCGCATGAACGAACTCTATATACCAAGCATCCATCATTCGGAAGTAGGCTTCCCTAGCCCCTCCGCCTTGGCCCATACTTACGAGCTCACTCTCTATCGGCGCTGTCCCTTCTGCGGGAGCCGGTGTATTACTTTCTACGTCACCCGCTGTGGTTATATCAGGATCCATTACTATAATAAACACAATTTATAATCATCAGGAATCGTCACACTATCAATATGCATATACGTGGCATGTATAGCTAGACTCGTACTCTATCTAGTTCAGTCCTAGAATCGACTAAACCATGCTCTGGTACCAGTAAATGTAACAACCCTCGGTCGTATCCGACGCTGGGATAGGGTTCAAGGTGTTACCTTTCTTGACTCAACAAACTATACAAAACCGGGCCATAAAAAAATTTCAAACAATTTTAAAAAAACTTCTCTTTTCACATGCAATCTATCTCATATACGGACTTGCGAGGCCCAAATCATACATCTTGGGTGGTTCAGAACCCAACCGAGAACTCATGAAAAACTTAAAAAAAAGCTTCATGCATCAAGACTCCACACGCCCATGTGGATATAGAACACACGGTCGTGTGCTAGGGACACGCCCATATCTCGAACCCGTGTCTAAAAACCTGGGCATCCTGTCAAAACTACACGGTCCAAGAGCACACCCGTGCCCTATAACCGTGTCTTTCACACGGCCGAGACACACAGTTGTGTCTCTTATCCGTATACTACTAGCATGCATACTGACTTTATGGCACGGCGTGGGCACACGCCCGTGTGGCTTGCCCGTGCACTAAAATGACTTTAAAGTTTTAAGTGCAGGGGACGCACAACCACAACACACACCCATGGGCATGAGCCGTGTGTCACACACGGCCTAGACGTACGCCCGTGTGTCTTACCCGTGTGGACAAACTAGGCTATCTTCCAAGCCATTTTGTCACCCATTTCTTACAACCTACACAAGATCATTTCAATATACAAATTTCATCATAATGGACACCAATTCATCCATAGAAAGAACATTATATGCATTCATCAAAATGAATAATAGCCATTATTCCAGGCTTGATACAAAGTGAAGGGCTTTTGACTTGAGCTAAAATACATAAATAATTCTCTTAATCCAACATCCTAGTTTAGCCCTATACATGCCACCTTCAAAAAATATAAATCAAGCTATACGGAGTATTGCAGCTGATAATGTGATTGATATCTCTATCTTTAATGGATCCTTAAGCTAGTTTGGTGACACTGAAAGGAAAGGGAGTAAGTATAAAGCTTAGTTTGTTGCATATAAATAACTATACTACAATCTCACCATTTACCATAAAATTCAGGGATGGTTGTAAAACCCCTTACCCATGTCTGACGCTGGAACAAGGTATGAGGCATTACCAGGCTTAAACATACACCTTCATGCAAAACCGAGCCATGAAATTTCTTTTAATTCAAAACCTTTCAAACACATGCATGCCGTCTCTTATTTGGGTTTACGAAACCCAAAACATTCATCGGAATCGATTCGGGACTAAACCGAGAACTTTAAGAACTTTCAGGAAAACTTAGAAAATTTTCCCATGAAACAGAGTTACACGCCTGTGTGGACATAGGGACACGCCCGTGTGCCTTTGGCACGCCCGTGTCCTCAGGCCGTGTAACTCTCTATTTATGATGTTAGCATGCACATTGAACCACACGGACAGGCCACACGCCCATGCCTCTAGCCTGTGTCCCTCACACGATTGAGACACACGACCGTGTCTCAGCCCGCGTGGCCAACACTTAGGCTATTTTCCAAGCCTTCATGTTACCCATTGTAATATCCTGATTTTGGGCCTAGTCAGAATAGTGGTTTTGTGACCATAAAATCCGAGATAGAAATAATTATTTTATAATTATTTTGATGTTTATGATATGATTGCATGATTGTGTGAAAATTTCGTGATGAAATCCTATGCCTAAAGTGCTTAAATTGAAATTAGGGACTAAATCGAATAATTTGCAAAACTTGCATTCTAGAAGTTTCTAGTATGAAATTGTTTTGAAATATTAATTAGGAGGTCTTAAATAGCAATTTTACCAATTTCTAAGTTTATGGACAAAAATTGGACATGGATGGAATTTTTGGAAAGTTTAGTAGTAAGGGCATTTTGGTCATTTAGGGGTAAAATGAATTAAAATACAAAATTAAAAGCCAATTTTGCTCATCTTCTTCACCATGGCCGAATATAGCAAGGAGAAACCATGGCTAGGGTTTTTCAAGCTTCCAAGCTCGATTGTAAGTCCATTCTAGCCCCGTTTTTTAAGTTCTTTACGTTTTTGGAGTCCCGGTAGCTCGATTTAGCTTATGCTAGCAATAATTTAACCTAGGGTTTATATTTGGAAAAATACCCATATGTGAAATTTGTGTATTTTGGTGTTTTATGATAGAATATGAGGTTTTAAATTATGTTAGACAACTTGTGCTACTCGGTTTTAAGTGAAAACGAGCAAAAGGGCTTAATCGGTAAAAATACCTAATAGTCATAAGTACATGTTAGAGTGAGAATTTGATGTTGCCATAGAAGGGAAAAATGATCAGCATGTCATAAGACATAAGAAAATAGGCTGAAGTTTAATTTACGAGCTTTGGGGCAAAAGTGTAAATATGCAAAAGTTTAGGGGCAAAATTGTAATTTTTCCAAAATATGATTTTGGGTCAATTTGAATAATATGAGTCCTAATTAGACTATATTTTAAATGATAGAGCAAGGAAAACTGAAATTCAGGCTAAAATGGGGAAAATACCAAGTTGTGGACGAAATGGTAAAAGTAGCCATTTTCGCATACTAGGTAAGTTCATGTGTAAATGTAGTAACATAATTGTCATTTTAAGTAATTTAATGTTATTTATGTGATATGATGATTAATATCATGAACTATTATGCTTTATGGTTATTATTGAAAAATATGTAAATTATGAACTGCTACCGAGTATCGGTTTCGATGTTTCGTGGAAGAGGGCAAAGATGTGTAATCAAGGAAAAAGCCCGTTTGAACCTTGGGAATAGATTAGAATACAAGTGACATGTCACTATGATGGTTGGGCATCTGAACTCGTTGAGTTGAGTCCGAGTTCGTGAGATGTAACTAGGCATCCGAGCTTGTTGAGTTGAGTCCGAGTTCACTTATGGATGCGAACACCTGAGCTCGTTGAGTTGAGTCCGAGTTCGCTTATGAGCGGGTTACATGGTAGCTTGGCTACATATGTGGCACTTATGTGCAAACTTTCCATGTATCCGAATTATATTCCGATGTGTTCAACGGGTAAAGTTCTACTCAAATGGAGGAATACTCAAGATGAAAGGGACGTATTGGTAAGTGTTGTGAAATGGATACTTTGAACAGGTATGTACTTAACCCTCGGGTTGAAAAATCGATATAACAACAATATGGTAAGATGATAAATGAAAATATGATATGAATGTCTTGGTGATGATTATGCAAATGATGTTTTATGTTTGCTTATATGGTTATGTTACTTGCTATTTGCATGTGAACTTACTAAGCATTTATGCTTACTCCTCCTTTTCATTCCTTGTAGTGTTAACAAGCCATTTCGAAAATCGGGAACGGTCGGAGGCACGCTCACACTATCCGTATACCATCTTGGCATAATGGCTTGTATATTTTGAGTATGGCATGTATAGCATTATAATCATTTTGTATATATGGTCTTATGATATGGTTATTGAGTAGTATAAAAATGCTTGGTAATGATTAGCCATTGGAATGGCTAATTATGATCATATTTGGTGTTATGTATGTCAAATTGCTAGTTAATCCATGGAAACCATGAAATAGGTAAAATTTATCATAAAATAGATTCAGACAGCAGTAGTGATGTGAATTTGAAAAATCATTAAAAATAGTAGAGATATAATTAGATGATGAATAAAATATGAAATTGAATAATTATGAGTCTATTTTCATATGGAAGAAACGAAACAGGTATATGAGTTATATTTTATGAGATGTTTAAATTTTTGTGAAACAGGGCCAGAGCGATTTCTGGATCTCCTGTTCTGACTTTGGAAATTCACCATAAATTGTATAAAAATAGGTAGAAGTCATAATTTATATGTACAGATTTCTTATTGAGTCTAGTTTTATGAGAAATAAACTTCATAGTCATTGAAATTCTGTACAGAGAGATATCTGATTCGTAATACACAGAGGTCAGAGCAGTCGAATCCTGAAACAGGGGAGACTTTAACTAATAAACTGTACTAATTGGCCAAGACAAAAATTCTAGAAAAAAATTAGTAAATAGATATATGAGTCTAGTTTCAGGGAAATTTTACGGAATTGAATTTTGAATTTCAGAACTTGAGATATGAATTTTTAAGCGACTGTGATGCAGTTAGCTAGCTTGTCTGGAATTTCTAAAATTAAATTGTTTGAGTTGTTTAAGCAATGAATTAAGTCTGTTAACACCTCATGTTTGACTCCAGCGACGGTCTCAGGTACGGGGCGTTACACCCATAATCTTTTACAACCTTATGCACATCAAAATCGCAAATCATGGCATCATTTTAGTGATTAAACACTATTTATTAAGACATATCCTTAACATTAACATGTCCTCTTACAAGTAATGCATCTACTCATGCAATACCAAGTCTAGACTCCTTGCTTCACATTCATAAGACTTGTCATTTTGATGACCACTTTTATTATTATACTATGGTTACCAACTTATTCATCAAGCACTCATGTTCAATCATTATCCCATTGCGATTATAACGTGAAATTACTATATGGCTCTGAACACCTCAGTTTGTCATAGAGCATACATCCAACACACATGTCATATTACTAACCATGCATGGCAAACAAACATAATCACATTATAAACATTAGACATGACATGAATAGCTAGGCTTACAAGCCATAATCAATATGAGCCACATCTCATGACCATATACATATAACTCAATATAAGCCAACACATTTGGCCAAAGCAAAATAATACATGTCAATCAACTGGATCCCTATACATGCCACTCACTTGAAATTTCTAATATATGCTTCATTATTCCAAAGATAGTGACTTGATAGCGTGATGCTGCCTCCGACGATCTCCAACCCCGAGCTAACCTGGAAACACTAAAGGAAAGGAAAGGAAGGGAGTAAGCATTATATCTTAGTAAGACCGTATGAAAATAATAAGCAATTTATCAACTTGCTTCTCATGGTAAAACAACCCTATTTGCATTTTTACTTATGTTCCAGCCAAGCTATTTTCTCAAGTCACAGTTACTAAATTATTTATATATGAAGATACGGAACTCCAAATTAAGATCTGCTAATTTTTCCTGAAATTATACTCATATATATTCTTACCATAAAAAATTAAGAATTTTTTGTTTAGCCAATTAGTACAGTTTATTCTGTAAAGTCACCCCTGATTTGTTGCTCGATAGCTTCAACAGTCTTTACTAAAAATTAATTATCTCCTCATATGGAATTCTAATGATATTTCCATTTATTTCTCTTAAAAATAGACTCATTAAGGAATCTAGGAATATAAGTTATAACCCATAATTATTTTTGTACAATTTTTTTATGATTTGCCCAAATCAGAATAGGGGATTTCGAAATCGTTCTTACTATGTCTCACAAAATTTCAAATATCTCATATATATGAAATTATTTTGCTTACACCGTTTCTTCTATGTGAAACTAGACTCAATAAGCTTCAATTCCATATTTTATTCAGTCTCTAATTCACTTTCTACTATTTTTGGTGTATATTCAAATTCAGACTACTGCTGTTGTCCAAAACTGTTTTATTACTATATTTCACTCTTTTATGATCATTTTTAAATGGGCATTTATGCCAATCCATTTCTCCTTTCATGTTCATTATGCCACCAAGTAAAGGAATATACATTCTATGTCTCAATTTAATGTGGCCTCAAAGTCTCACACATAATCATCAATCACATTTCAACCACCATGGTACGAATACATATATGTACATCATAAACGTAAAACCATAATCACAAGGTCACCACAATTTCATTTTCATAGGCATAACTTACTTATTTGTATCCTTACCAAAGGTGCATTGTTTCATGTTCGCAATAGCATTTAAGCTTCGAATACATACTTGTACCTTTTCAGCATGCTCATATATTTACCTTCTCGCTTTCATCGCAAGCTTTAAACTATCCGTTGAACCACTTGGAATACCAGAGGATAATCGGGAAATCTTACACATATCGATGCCGATGCCATATCCTAGATATGGTCTTACACTGGCTCTCATATATCCGTGTCGATGCATGTCCCAGACATGTCTTACACTAGCACATCTCGAGGCCGATGCATGTCCCAAACATGTCTTACACTGGCTTACATCTCGAGGCCGATGCATGTCCCAGACATGTCTTACACTAGCATTTCGTAATGTGGCCAATGCATGTCCAAGACATGTCTTACACTGGCTCACATAATAGCAGTGTTTCGATGCCCGTATCCTAGGTATTTCCAAAGGTCCAACTGGGATTTCTCAAGGGTCACATCGTAGCCAAGCTCATTCGAAGAATTGATCATACAATTCACAAGGTTCGTCACCATAAGAACTTTCAGTTCATTTCTTCATTCTATAATTTACTCATCACAACAAGATATCATATTTCATCGATTTCCAATATTTCATAAATACACAAAGTGAAATCGACATATTAAGCTTTTGATTATTTCATAGGGTATAATATTTTCTCATACACCCTAGCACTAACACATAATTCAATACAATAATAACAAGGAGATTTTCAAGTATAACAATAATAACATTAATAACATGCTTATTAAATCACACGAACTTACCTCGAATACAAAACCGACAAATTTACCATTTTGGTCCAAAACTTTGTATTTTCCCGATTTAAGCACGAATCTCAGTTTTCTTGATCTATAGTGATAAAAAATCGCTAATTTAATCACCACATTAATTAAAGCATTCAATCATACATAATTTGGCAAAATGACCATTTTGCCCCTAGACTTTCACGAAATTACGATTTTGCCCTTAGGCTCGTAAATCAATTTTTATGACATCCTCTTATTACTCAATCCTAGCTGAATACTTTTTATACTAGAAGTAGCCTCCAATTCTAATTATTTTATACATTTATTACTTATTTTACAACTTATGCAAAAAGGTCCTATTAGGGGTTTTTATGAAAATCTCTTCACAAAAGTTGTTTATTACTCAACTATGACTCATTTTCTTTCATAAAAATTCAGCAAACAACACAAATCCCTTCATGGCAAGTCCCTAAACCATCAACCATTTTGCAAGATAGTCCCCTCATTTGAAAGCTCATGTTACAAGGATTCTAAAAATGCAAAAATCATCAAGAAAGGTCTCTAAAATTACTTACTTGCAAGGGATTGAAGTTACTGAAAGTTTAAGCTCTAAAACCCCCCATTTTGCTGCCATTTTCAGTGAAAGAGAAGAAGAAATGAAAAGAAAAATGACAACTTTTTCTTTATTTTATTTTATTACCAAAAAGTCACCTAATATCCCATAAATTTTGGCTTTCTGAAAGTTTTATCTCCCATGGCCGGCCATACTCTAATTAAAGGCCTATTTGCACTTTAAATACTCTCAATTATGGTTCTCTAGCAATTTGACAGCTTTGGCTATTAAAACAAAACTTTTAACCTTTATGCGATTTAGTCCATTTTCACGATTAAGCACTCAAACGCCAAAATTAATTCACCAAAATTTTCATGCACTTATATAATCATGCTATAACACATAAAATAATATTAAAATAATTTCTTCACCTCGAATTTATGGTTTCAAAACCACTATTCCGACTAAGCCCTATTTCGGAATGTTACAATGATTTTCCAAAGAACACTAAGGCCCTATTTATGTACATAAAATTTACTATTTTTGGCCTTAGCTAATTTAGCATAAAATCAAAATAAAATAATAAATAAATAATAATAATAATAAAATAAGATATTCTATTTTTGGATTTTTACAAAGTCGAAAATTCTAATGAGTCATTGGCTTTCTCCATATGTCTGATTCGGCCTCATTTTGTTGATTTTGTTTTAATTTGGTCCTTTTCTGCTCATTTTTGTCTCTTAGTGTCCCAATTGCGTCCCTGACAAGATTAAAACATAAAAGTACCAATTTAGTAGGGATCAATTCAAAAATAAACCAAATTAAACAAAAAATAACATGCAAATTAATATGTTATCAAATCCCCCTACTTAGCTCATGCTTGTCCTCAAGCATATTGTTCCTTCAAACACTAAAAATTATTCTACAAAAATTATTCTACAATTTATTAAAGATCGAGCCTCTTTTCCACATCCATAATCAATGCAAACAACATAGGCAAAATTAAACAAATGCTCAGAATATATAGTTTAATCAACAAGTGTCATAAAATTGAAATATGTGAACTAAATAATTTGACTAAATTGAGTTTGAATCCAAAATTTGTAAGGCATTATTAATTAATTACGCATTAATAAAAAAAATTTAGACATGGTCAAACCTTTTTACGCGAACTAGGATGACAACCCAAGCACCCTATCCCGGTTACTCAGTTCAAACAGTCTTTTTTTTTGAAAGTTCGGTTAGCGGAATGTTTGCAAGTTATCGATTTGTCACTCGAACCTTTTTACGTGAGATAAAATGACAACCCAAGCACCCTATCCCGGTTACACAATTCGGTTGTGTTTTCGAAAATTTCACTCATAACTTGAGCCTTTATTTATTTATTCATTTATTTATTTATGTACAAGCAAATATTTTTTCAAACAATCAATTTATATGAAAAATCTAGTTACATATATCAACCTTAAAACACAAATGTCGACTAATCTAGATACTTTGAACACTTTATTTCAAAATTTTCCCAATTGTCCAAATTGACTAAGTAATGAGATTAGAGGCTCAATGTCAGAATAAACTATCAAATAGTTCTAGCTTAAGATTGAACATGTGCAAAAGAGAGACATGCAGGAAAAATCATGCATGAATACTTACAATTTTCAATCCCCCCTACTTACTCTATGCTTGTCCTCAAGCATGTTTTATATGCTATAAAGTTCAGTAACTCAAACAACAACCAAAGAGAAAGGTTAAGAATACTCCCCATGTGTTTCTAAAGATGTTGTCGGTGTTAGGAAATAATTGCTAACATTTAGCACGGCGTGCCCACGCCACCATCATTACCCGACTCTTGGAAAAACTCATAACCTCCATTACGTTTCTCAAAATAGTAAATTCACTAGATTAAATAAAAATTTATTTATTTACAACCTAAATCTTTCTAAAACTCAAAATTAAATAAATAAAAATAAATTTGGGTGGCCTCCCAAAAAGCACTTTTGTTTAACGTCGTTAGCTCGACGACCATAAATGTTATCCGTTTGGCTCATTGAGAATTAATTTTTCCATCTCGTGCACTTGGATGTTCTTTCAAAAAAGTTTCGACCTTTGCCCACTATCCTTGAAGCCCTTCCTGGATTCCCCTATCATTAGAGGATTGAGGTGCCTTTGAGCTTCTCCGTTCAAGTTTACATTATTCTATGTCGAAATCCTTGTAAATTTTGGAAACAGTTTCAGATCTAATTTCGAAGCTTTCATGACAGCTTCACGTATTGGTTTTTGGATCATCGATAATTCCTCTTGCTTAACATCGAGATCTATATTCCTGCAAGGTACACTTTGTAACTTATCATTGGGATGTCCAATATCCTCATAAACACTAAACCTAACCACTTCACCGTCAAATTTCACGGTGAGTGTTCCACTCCAAACATCAATTTTCATTCACACCGTACTCAAGAATGGTCTCCCGAGAAGTAACTCAGATGAATTGGCCAAGTTTTCATCCTCCATGTCAATAATGTAGAAGTCTATAGGAAATATTATCTCATTTATCTTAATAAGAACGTCCTCTGGCACTCCTTCCGGATGCACTACGGATCTATCTGCAAGCTGAATAATTACACATGTTTCTTTCAAAGGACCCGCATTAAGTAGTTTATAAATTGACAAAGGCATAACATTAATTGATGCTCCTAAGTCACACATGGCTTTTTTAATACTGACACTACCTATTTTGCAAGATATGGAAAACATACCTTGGTCCTTACATTTAGGTGGTATTTTTCTTTGTAAAACAGCGGAGACATTTTCTCCGACACTTACCTTTTAATTGCCCAGGAGTTTCCTCTTACTTGTGCATAATTCTTTTAAGAATTTTGCATATCGTGGAATTTGTTTAATTGCATCAAGAAGAGGTATGTTGATTTCTACCTTTTGAAAGGTGTCGAGGATCTCCTTCTCTTCTCGCTTCTTCTTGTATTGGACTAGTATTTCAGGAAACGGAGGTCGTACTGCAAATGATTTTTGTGGTATTGACTGCACTAGAGCCTTTGTGTCAAGTTTCTTCTTATCTCGACCAGCGTCGTGGGCACAACTCATGCCAAGTACAAGCTCCAAAACCTTCTTACTTCTCGACGTCATAGCACTTACATTGTGTCGGGGATGAGGCTTAGTTTGGGACGACAACTTACCTTGAGACTCCAAACCACTAACCATGAGTACAAGGTTGCTCACTTGCTTATCTAACTCTTGCAAATGCATTTTAGTTTTTAACTGAAACTTCTCAGTACTATTGGCTAGCCTTTCCACTATGGCTTCCAAAGATGACTTTAGGGGTGGTAACTGTTGATTCTGAGGCAGCCTTTGTTTGTACGGCTGATTCAACAACGTATTTAACCCATAATTAAGATTTGGGTGATCTTTCCACCCCACATTACACGAGTTCGAGTAGGGGTCATATCGCCTCTGGGACTGTCCTGGAAAGTTCCCAACAACATTTGCTTGTTCTGTCGAATCCTCATGTAAAATTAAACATGAGTCCGTCGGGTGGTCTAGCTTAGCACAAATTCTGCACAACCATGCTGAGCCCGTTTTATCTGTAAACAAAGTTTGAACAATGTTAGTCAGCTTATCAATTTTATCTTCTGGAGATGGAAAACTTAAACCATGAATCCATCTCGTGGGTTCTGTAGCCGGTCGGAATTGTTGAGAGTTAGCAGCCATGGTTGAAATCAACTCTCTTGCTCGTTAAAGCATTATATTAACGAGTGCCCCCCACTTACAGTATCTATTTTTCCATTTCCATCGGGAGTAATCCCTCATAAAAATACTGCAAGAGTGACTGTTCAGTCAGTCTATGTTTTGTGCAACTTGCACACAACTTTTTGTATCACTCCTAGTAATCGTAGAGCGATTCATCTCCTTCTGACGGATTCCTACGATGTTCGTCCTTAGTTCGGCGCTCAAGTTGTAGGGAAGAACCTATCAAGAAATAAACGAAACATGTCAGACCATGTGTTGACAGATCCCAGGGGTAAATAAAATAGCCACTCTCTAGAAGAGTCGAATAATATGAAAGGAAATGCACGGAGTTTGATTTGGTCTTTGGTTACTCCCTAAGGCTTCATGCTTGTGCACACCATATGGAACTCTTTAACGTGGGTGTGCGAACTTTCGTTCTATAGTCCACGGAAAGTGGGTAGTAAATGGATCAAACCCGATTTTAACTCAAACGACGTTCCTCCTACTGGATAGGTTATACATAAGGGTTGTTGTTCGTCCGGCGCCACAGCGAGTTGGTATATCGTCTGTTCAACCATCTCGTTTGGTTCATCAAACGAGAAAATTTCTTCAGTGTATAATTTTTGAATTCGAGATTTGACCATTTACCGCATCGAATGGCTTCTTTCCACAGTTGTCGGGTCAACTTCTCAATTTTTGGTTCAAACTTTAGAGTTCCCAGTTTTGATCTGGTCATAAGGTAAACAAACAAAAATTAGGAAAACTATCTCCAATCCCCGACAACAGCGCCAAAATTTGATGGGCGTTGAAACCACTAAAAATAATTCCTACTAAAATAACTCTAAATAGTAGTAAAGAGTGGTAATAGGGTCGAGTCCATAGGGATTGGATGTCCTAATTAACTTCTGTGTTCACTTATGAACATAATATTTGTCGTGTCAAGGGTCGTGGCAAGTGTCGTGCCCACGACTCCAAACATCTTGCAACAAAAATAAACAATTAAATCGGGGGTTTAATAATGTTTAAGAAAGTAAATTGTAACACCCATTACCCATATCCAACGCCGGGACAGGATTCAAGGCATTACCGGACTTAAACATACACATTCACACGAAATCGGGCCATAAAATTTTGTCCAAATTAAAATCATTTATACACATACATATCATCCCTTATTCGGGCCTACGAGGCCTGAAACATACATCAGAGGCGATTCGGGATTAAACCGAACACTTTAGAAAACTTTGGGATAACTTAAAAATTTTCCTACTTTAGACAGTCACACGCCCATGTGGAATGGGCCGTGTGGTCACACACGCCCATGTGGCCTCGGACACGCTCGTGTCCTCAGCCCGTGTAACTCTTTGACTATGACATCATCAACTAAATAAGGTCACACGGCCATGTCACACCCCCGTGTTCTTAGGCCGTGTGGCGAATTAAATTCCAAAAATTAAGTGCAGACTTCACACGACCTGGGCACACGTCCATGTCCTAAGCCGTGTCCTTCACACAGCTGAGACACACAGTCGTGTCTCTACCCGTGTGTTTACGACCGTGTGTCTACTACTGGGCATTCTATTTTGCATAACTAGGTTGCAGGGGACGCACGGGTAGATTACACGCCCATGGGGCAGACCGTGTGTCACACACGGCCAAGACACATGCCTGTGTTTCTAACCGTGTGGACAATTTCTAGGCTATTTTCCAAGCCATTTGCCACCCTTAAGTACTCAAACACTTAGACTCACTTCATGGCATACATCATGGCACATTTGATTACTCAAGCATTTACATACATGGTTAATTTATGACTTGGTAGTGTCAACATATCACATACTTAAACCATTAGGCCTCTATATGGCATTCCACACCAATTTCATATCTATTCATCATTATACCTCAATTATTGTCATACCCATTGATCATATTTCGTACATTAATCAAACATGCTATCCATCACACTCATTAACATAAACAATCACGAGCCTCATCAAACACATACGTATAACATGTAAATCCCACTTCACCACGCATCCATCAAGCAACCACATCAAGCATAACACATTGATCTGCATGCACAAATAATTAGGGTTACAACCCAAATAATCAATATGAGCCACCTCTCATGGCCATATACAAAATATTCATAATACCTTCATGAGCCAACACATTTGGCTAATCAATATGACACATAACAAAAAGACCAAGTCCCTATACATGCCATACTAAAAAATGATGAGACTAGCTATACCCAAATATTCAATTGATAATGTGATCGAGTCTCTGACATCTTCCGATATCTGAGCTAGCTTGGCGACACTTTAAGAAATGGAAAGGAAAGGGGGAAAACATTAAAGCTTAGTAAGTTAACATGCAAATAAAATGCAACTTAAACAAGTATTAATCATACATTTAACATAATGAACATAATGTTGCATTTTATCAAATCTCTTAAACTCATTCTTCATATATATATACATATTCTCACCACAAGTTCGTCATATCTCATGTCATTCTCATGAGTTTGATGTACATACCTGTGCCCACTTGCACATAATAACTTACTTTCTCGTCTTCGACGTAATCACCAAAATTACCCATAAACTTCTCTTAGAACTACCCTTTGAACACTTGGAATACCATCGGATACATCGGAATCTCACACCTCAGTGCCTCATATGTAGCCAACGCAACCTCATATCACATGTTGCTCACTTTCGAGCTACTCACGGGTTTGCTCACACAAGCTATCGGTCAAGATGTAGCTACATGAGCTACTCACACAAGCTGTCAGGTATTCGCAACACATGCCGGACTACCCAGGCCCCGGTAGAACATACAAGACTAGTACCCAGAACACCAAAACATGTGTCACATATATCATGAACTCAGACCACAACTCAATGAGTTCAAATCACATAGTTCCTAGTGACATGTCACTTGTATCCTAATATACTCCTAATGTTCAAATGGGTTTCTTCGATGCCACATTTCTGTTGAGCTTGCTCATAATGTCGATTTCAATATTCATAGCACCAATCACATAATCATGGAATAATCAAGCATAATCCATAATACAATTTAGGCAATAAACACATGATACAACATCACATTAAATGTGTATGTACTTACCATACATGCAATATTAAAGCATTTAAAGTATGGTACATGTTGCATTATTTGCAAATGAACTTACCTTGTTACAAAATGATAGAAATGAGTCTAATCCTCGTAAACCTTGTTTTTTCCCCCGATCAAGACCCGAATCACGTTTTTCTTGATATAAAATGCCAAATTTAACTTGTTCAATACACATATTGCTCATATCGACCCATAACACATACTTTGGTAAAATTACCTTTTTACCCCTAACTTTTCACTTATTTACACTTTAGTCCTTAGGCTCATAAAATGAAATGCATGCATTTTCTTGGTTACCCAAGCCTAGTCGAACCTACACCATGTTCATATCAACCTACATTTTCCTTTATTTCACATTTTACTACTCATTTTTATACTTTTTACAAACAAGTCCTTTTTAGGTGTTTTCACTAAAATTCACTTAATAAAAGATGTTTATCATACGTCAAACTTTCATATTCCTCCATCAAGCATCAAAATACAACCATGTCAAACATGGGTCAAATTTTATACATGAAAACTAGCTTAAAATATGGCTAGAAATAGGTAGATCGATTGATGAAAACTTAAAAAATGCAAAGAACATTAAAAACGGGGCTTGGGAGCACTTACAGACAAACTTGAAAAGTTGAAAACCCTAGCTATGGAAACTCCCCAAATTTCGGCACCATTAGAGAAGATGGGCATCACTTTTGCTTGATTTTTCCCTTTTTATTCTTTTATTAACCAAAAGACCAAAATGCCCTTAAGGCTTTCCTTTCAAATTTTTCCTATTCATGTCCATTTTTGTCCAAAATTTTAGAACTTGGTCAAATTTCTATTTAAGGACCTCTAATTAATAATTCAATGCAATTTCATGCTTGAAGCTTCTAGAACACAAGTTTTACAACTTATTCAATTTAGCCCCTAAAGTCAAATTGAACACCTTAGGCATAGAATTTCTTCATGAAAATTTCACACAAACATGCAATCATATAATGGATCATCAAAAAATCATAAAATAATTATTTCTATTTCAGATTTGTGGTCTCAAAACACTGTTCTGACTAGACCCTAATTTGGGATGTTACATAAATAATCTAAATGTCTTAAAAAAATAATTGATTAATATTGAAAATAAATGTAAATTGGAAATGAATTCAGAATTTTGCAACAAAAATAGTAAGCCTTAGCCTCAGACTCGGTAAATTCCATATTAAGAATCGATCCTCGATAATTAATCTTCTCCTCCAAATGATAAGCTAGTTATAGCAGTTAAGAACGTCCTAACCACCAATTTTTCCTCTCGTAGCTAGTTTCGGTATGACCTGCAAACCAACCTTTACCGAATATCTAACCGAGATACACGTGTCCCTAATTCAAGATTCCGGCAACCTTGTGTTTTGAAGAACCCAACTCAAATTAACAGCCTCAACCGCGTGGGTCGTTTAAACCCGATCACTTTTTCCTTGGTTTGTTCTTGGAGATCCGAATACAACACGGTCGACTCGAATCTCCAACTGTCAGCAAACATGACTCCAACCCAACATGCACTTTGACTTGAAATCGAATTTAACATTAAGGGATGATTGGTCTATCCTGATACTTAGGAAAAAAATGAATACCGATTGGAAGGATTTTTAGCACAAATTCATATCTCACGATTCCCGAACGAAAAGAACACCGGCCTAAGGCTGAGATGAAATTTAGTTAAACATGAAATTAATCATGCTTTGTATGTTTTGAAAGGTAGGTTGATGATAATAGAGGAAATTGGGGAATGAAAGGGACTTGAAAGGCAATTAATCCAATTTTATAAAAGCAAGCAAATGCAAAAGAAAATGGCAGTAAGCTTATGCCAATTGGAAAGAAAAGAAAATGAGTAATTCAATTCCAAATTGAAGTAGGAATACATGATTAAGGGATAATTTTCCAAAGAACACCAAAGCCCTATTTATATACATAAAATTTACTATTTTTGGCCTTAGCTAATTTAATATAAAATCAAAATAAAATCAAAAATAAAATAAATAAAAATAAAATTAGATTTTCTATTTTTGGATTTTTTACAAAGTAAAATTCTAATGAGTCCTTGGCTTTCTCCATATGTCTGAGTCGGCCTCATTTTGTTGATTTTATTTTAATTTGGTCCTTTTCTGCTCATTTTTGTCTCTTAGCATCCCAATTGCATCCCTGACAAGATTAAAACATAAATGTACCAATTTAGCAGGGATCAATTTAGAAATAAACCAAATTAGACACAAAATAACATGCAAATTAATATGTTATCAGCTTTCTAACTCGAATTATAAGTGTTGTTATAAGGATTCTCATCCCTATTTCCTAGATAATTAACTTCCTCAGGTTGGGTCTTAGGGTAGTACCCACTAATACGAGACAATCCATTCATGGATAGTCGGGTGGCATTCATCTCTAAATGGTTAAGCTTCTCAAGAATCTATTTATATTTGTCTTCTTCTTGGACAACTTTCATCATTGGTGGTCTCAGGTTGTATGTCAATATTTTGACCTGCTACATATACAAGTTCATAGCCATGTCTTCAATCAGCTAATAAGCTCCCTCGTAAGTTTCGTTCATGAAGATCCCTCCTGATGCTCCATCTAGCTCAGAACTTAGCTTTCCATCCAAACGATTATAGAATATTTTCATTTGTAACAACTCTTGCATGCCATGGTGTGGACACTTCCATAACAGCAACTTAAATCATTCCCATGCCTCATACAAATTTTTGCGCTCTACTATTTTACTTATCGGGAAGAATTTGGTTAAGAATTTTCCTGCAAGCTCCTCCCATATCATGATTAAACCTATAGCCTATCATTCTAACCAATTAAACGCATTATCACATAAGGAAAAGGGCAACAACCAAAGACGGATAGCATCATCAGTGACCCTATTAAATTTAAAAGTGTTGTAGAGTTAAAGGAAACATTTTGGATGTTTATTCGAGTCCTTAGTATGGTGCCCAAAAATTGAAGATTACTCTATATCATCTGGATTATCGTCGGCTTGATCTCAAAGTTATTAGAATTTATAGCTGGTTGGTCGATGTTGCCTCGCACAACATCAAGAGTAGGTAGCGTCTAGTCTTGTAAAGTGCAATTATGTTCTGCCACTGGTTTTGCTATATGCGACAGTGGTGGTATTTGCTCTATAGGTACTGCTAGTGGTGGATTATGTTTTGATGGATCCTCGAACAAGGGATTTAATTGTGGCGGATCTATTTCTAGTGGGTTATCTTGCAACAGCTGCCTCCTAGCTCGTCTTATGGTTCTTTCCAGTTTAAAATCTAACTTAATCAGGTAGCCCTTACTTCGAGTCATACACTAAATTAAGAAAAAGAGAAATAAAAAATTAGTAAGAATAAATTGTAAATAAAAATAAAATTTGAATTTATAATTTTCAACTTTCATACTTAGCCTACTAGCATGCAAAAATTAACAATATAAACTAATGTCAAAACCTCCCCGAAAACAACGCCAACTTGACCATGCCCCAACGTGCGTGCATTGGGGATTGTAAATATGCAATTGAATATAAGATTTGAAGTGTGGTATCTGCAAATATATAGGTCAAATTTTAATATAGAAGTGCTACAACGAAACATAGGGAAGTATTCTAAGGATCATACCCAAGGGAGGTTTGTCTAAACTAAATTGCAAATTATCACATGAATAAACCTAAATAGTAATAACATACTAATTATATTACAAAAAGAAAATAATAAAAAAATAATATAAAAAAATTAACTTGCATCTGTGTTCATGATTAAGTTCAAATTCAGGTTTCAACAAATTAGCTAACAATTAACCTACTTAATACTTTCAGCCTATAAAAAATTAAGTGATTGATTTGTTGGGAAATGTGCTCATATTGTATTAAACATGTAATTGTTTCCTATGCATTTGAACAATGAATAAATAAATTTCATATTTCACTGTTATGTCTTTTGTATTTTTGTCCCCCATATTTTACATGCATAGAAAAATTGTGACAAGCAAATATTAGTTCATTGATTGTCTAAGTTCAAATTGATGATAAATGGAATTGTAAGAGCGTTTACATTGCAAGAAAGACAACCTACTTTAGTAGATAATCTAAATGAGTTCGTAATCTCGTAAAAGAATTAAAATGAGCATTTGATTCAAATACTGAGAAGAATTATTATATCATCTACAATTCCAATCGGGGAGATGATTAGTATTGGCTATCGGAGTAGTTGGCTCCACGAATAGAGATAGAGATGTATTCATTGAAAGAATGATATTGGGCTGGACCCAAGATGAATTAATTCTGAACCCATTTTTGAATTAATTCACTTGTGACATTCATGGTGTGATTTACCTAAATCCAGAGTTAGTCACTGACCATGCGTATGTAACTCATGTGCTTTGATATAAGTGGAGTCTTATGCTCTAAAGATGATCGAGTCGAAAGCCAGTATGTTAGGTACATGACTTGTGTATGGCATAGCTTTATTAGTAATAGTGGAATTCATAGCTCAATTAAAGAGTTAATGATATCCTCTTATTGGCATTGTGTAGATTGATAAATATGGAACATATCCATGGGTTGCTTGTTCTTTAATGAGCAATTTATCACAGTAATTTGTAATGTTAACAGTGATCATATTAATCATTAAGAAGACACAAAGGTGACAATGAGATAAAATAGGATTGTATTGAGTGAACAAATTTAACTCAAATGAATCAAGGATATCATATGAGGGTAATACACATATGACGAGGTCATTGGACAAAACAGTTGGATGAATTGCTTTCGTAAAGTGTATACAATAAAGAGTTTTCAATCATGGTACTTCTTATGGACTGAATCCATGATTAAGTAATTCTAAATTATCAGAATGATGCTTCTAGACATAATTGTAATTATTAGAGCCTAATTGTATATGTCTGATTGGTCCCTCCGCTAGCTCAATAAAAGCTCGATCGGACTGCATTTGAATTAGAAGTAAATTCTACGACTTTGAAAATAATTTAATTGAGTCAATTTATTCGATGTGGAATTAAATCGGGCAGTAATAAAAATAGTTCAACTAGAGAATTTGATTAAAGAATTTTCTTGACAAATTAATTCGAAAAATCCAAGTGATTTTTGAGAAAATTAATTTTGATCAAGTAAAATTAAATTAATCAAATTAATTAAAATTAATATGATATTTTTGAAAATTAATCTTCAAGTTAGATAATTGGCCTAATGGGTAATTGAACTTGAAAGTTGAACTTGAGATTGTAAATTGAGCTTGGGATCCCAAAACAGAGACCAAGACCCAAAAACTGGCCGAACTGAGCCTAGTATGTGAAACCGGACCGACAGTCCAACCGGTTGCTGGACCAAAACGGTTAGGTCATCACTGGCCCAAACCGAACCAGCTCAGGGTGCCAGCCGCATTCCAGTGGCCGAAAAATGGTTGGCGACGATGGGTGTTTAGTGGTTGAGTAGTGGAAGAATTGCGTTCCTATTGGAATTTTACCAGAGAATTTCATTTTAGATTAATTATTTCAAAAATAATATTATTTTAATTGATTTAATATTAAATTTAATTTAACGTTTGTCTTGTAGATAAATATTCTATTAATTTAATATTAAATTGATTAAGTTTAATCATAGTTGAACTCTGTAAACTCTCCCTATATAAAAAGAGCCTTGAGTCATTATTTACTCACTTTAATTCAAGAGAAAGTTCTAGAGAGAAAATTCTCTGAAGAAATTATTTCAGAAAATTTCTAGAGATATTTTTCTTATGTACAACTTTGCCCAAAAGTTTAGAGAAATTGTGAAATTACCCCACTAGTAATTTTTGTGCTTTTTTATTTGAAGCGAGCCCACTCGGCAAACGTAAGCTTGAGGATACCGGAGAAGACTACTCGATTGAAGCGTTCATCATGGACGAATCAAAAATGTACAATTTTGATTAAGTGCTTATTGCTTTAGATATCAAAACCAAGTTCTTGCTTTGGAAACAAAATTTTAAAACTATGATTTTTCCCTAAATTTATTTTTTGTTGCGTTTCCCAAACCCGATTTTCCAAGACAATTTAATCTACTTATCTTTCGACCTGATAGCTTAAACCAGGATGGATTAAGTGGTGCTTAGTAGACTATCCTTTTGGCCTCATCTACCTTAGTTACTTCCTAAGATTTTCAATCCGAGGGTTTCATTTTGCTCAACTTATGCCAGCTAATTTGGAGTAAACCTTAAACCCTTAGCCAATCACTTCTACTTTCGCTCATCAATCTTCCTAAGATTATAGTGCATGGTCATTCTAGAAGCAATATTCCCTAATCGAATTTTCAGCATCCAGAATAAATGTAAAAACAAGAGATGGTAGAAAAGAGATCTAAATTCGAAACTGTGGGTTTGAATATCGCTCTGTGAAACCCTTTGAACAATTGTTGATTGTGGTTTGATTGAAGCAGAAACGAAGTAAATAAGTAAAATTGCAAAAAGAAATTGAAAATCAACTTGAATTGAAATAGAAGATTGTTGAACAAAAAAATCTCAATGTAAACCCCTAATTTTAATAATGAGAAAATTCAAAAATTAAAAAAAGCCTCCTTAATTAGGTCCTCCTTAATTAGGTCCTCCTTAATTAGGTCCAAAACACTAACATTTATAGAAGAGTTCTTAGATGACCAAATTAGGCAATTACAAATTGCTAATTATGTTAATTAAGGTTGTGCGGATGAAGAGCACCCTCCTTCTAATTTATGGTTCAATTACCAAAGCATATACCTAATCACATACACATATCTTGACTTCACACTTTTGATTTCCACAATTGACCAAATAGCTTGTTGAAGTTGCTCAAGATTAATATGCAATACAATATTTTTACCTTCTAATAAGAGGGAACTCCTATGACTTGGAATGGATGGGAATTATCCATGCTCGTGTTTGTAAGAGCAAGCCACAACCGTTGTATAACATCTCGAAATAGGGCCTAGTTGGAATAGTGGTTTAGAGACCACAAATCTGACATCAAAATATTTATTTTATGATTATTATGAGGTCTAGAATATTAGAATATGCATGTGTTAAGATTTCATGAAGAAATTCTTTGAGTAAGGTGTCCAATTGGAGATTAGGGACTAAATTGAATAAATTGTAAAACTTGGATTCTAGAAGAAATTTGTATGAAATTGCTTTAGATTATAAATTAGAAGGTCTTAGAGAGAAATTTTCCTAATTTCTAAGTTTTTGGACAAAAATGGGCTTGCATGGATGAAATTTTAAAGAAATGGCTTAATGGCATTTTGGTCATTTGGCATTTTAATGAAATAAAATGCAAAAAAAATGAACCAAAATCAGCTCATTTTATTCTCCATGATGTCAAAACTTCAAGGGACTCCATAGCTAGGGTTTTCAACATTTTCAAGCTCAATAGTAAGTGCACCCAAGCCTCGTTTCTAATGTTCTTTATATTTTTGAAATCCCAGTAGCTTACTCTCTTGATTTCTACCCATATTTCATGCTAGGGTTCATGTTTAAAAATCTACCCATACATTATTTACTTGTATTTGGATGGGTTATGGAGGAATATGAAAGTTGGAGGTGTGTTAATGTAATATCCCGAATTAGGGCCTAATCAGAATAGTGGTTTCGTGACCACAAATCTGAGATAGAAATAATTATTTTATAATTATTTTGAGGTTTATGATATGATTGCATAATTGTGTGAAGATTTCGTGAAGAAATTTTTAGCATAATGAGTTTAATTTAAAGTTAGGGACTAAATCGAATAAGTTGCAAAACTTGCATTCTAGAAGTTTTTAGTATGAAATTGCTTTGAAATATTAATTAGGAGGTCTTAAATAGAAATTTTACTAATTTTAAGTTCATGGGCAAAATTAGGACATGGAAGGAATTTTTGAAAGTTTAGTAAGGAGGGGCATTTTGGTCATTTAGATATTAAATGAAATAAAATGGGAAAAATAACACAAAATGGTCATCTTCTTCATTTAGTTGCTGCCGAATTTCGCTCTCACCATAGCTAGGGTTTCTTCAACTTTCAAGCTTCATAGTAAGTAATTCTAAGCCCCGTTTTTAATGATTTTTACGTTTTTGAGATCCCGGTAAGTCGATAAAGCTTATGCTAGCAATAATTTAACCTAGGGTTTATATTTGGAAAAATACCCATAGGTGAAATTTGTGTATTTTGATGTTTTATGATAGAATATGAGGTTTTAAATTATGTTAGACAACTTGTACTACTCGATTTTAAGCAAAAATGAGTAAAAGGGCTTAATCGGTAAAAATACCTAATAGTCACAAGTACATGTTAGAGTGAGAATTTGATGTTTCCATAGAAGAGAAAAGTGATCAGCATGTTATAAAACATAAGAATAAGGAATAAAGTTTAATCCCGAGCCTAGGGGCAAAAGTGTAAATATGCAAAAGTTTAGGAATAAAATTGTAATTTTGCCAAAATTTAAATTAAGGATTAATTTGATAATGTGAGTATTAAATAAGTTAAATGTGTTATTTTAGATCAAGAAAGACGTGGAATCGACCCCAATCGAGGAAAAGAAAAGATTGTGGACTAAATTGCAAAATCTTTGTATTTTGGTACCAAGGTAAGTTCATGTGTAAATAATGTAGCATAATGGTTATTTTTAAGTTATTGATGTTAATTATATGATATGCTGATTTTTATTATGAAATATATGCTTTGTGGTTAATTTCGAATAAAATGCAAATTATGTGAGCTACTTGTTAAATATAAATTGTTACCGAGTATTGGTTTCGGCATTCTACGGAAGACGGCAAGGATATGTATTCGAGGAAATTCCCATTTGAACCTTAGGAATAGGTTAGGATACAAGTGACATGTCACTAGATGGTTGAGCATCCGAACTCGTTGAGTTGAGTCCGAGTTCACTTATGGATGCGAATGTCCGAACTCGTTGAGTTGAGTCCGAGTTCGTGAGATGTAACTATGCATCCGAGCTCGTTGAGTTGAGTCCGAGTTCACTTATGGATGCGAACGCCCGAGCTCATTGAGTTGAGTCCAAGTTCGCTTATGGGCGGGTTACATGATTGCTTGATTGCATATGTGACACTTATGTGCAAATTATCCATGTATCCGAATTATATTCCGATGTGTTCAACGGGTAAGGTTCTACTCAAATGGAGGAATACTCGAGATGAAAAGAGACGTATTGGTAAGTGTTGTGAAATGGATACTTTAGACAGGTATGTACTTAACCCTCAGGTTGAGTATTGATACAACAACGATAAGGTAATAAGATGATGAAAAACGATTAGAAATGTGATATATGTTTTGGTGATACCATGCTAATGTTGATTGGTATAATTGTTTGTTATGTTACTTATTATTTGCATATGAACTTACTAAGCATTTATACTTACTCCCTCCTTCTTACTCATTGTAGTTTTGGACAAGCTAGCTCAGGAGTCGAGATAGGTCGAAGGCTCGGTCACACTATCTGAAGGACTTTTTGGTAAATGGCTTGTAAAATTTAAGTATGGCATGTATAGCAATATACCTATTTTGTGTAAATGATCTTATGATACAATGAAGTATTGGTTGAGAAAATGCTTGATAATGTTAAGTTATGGAAATGGTTAGTTTAGATTATGTTTAATGTTATGGAAGGTTAATAGGTTATCTAGTTCATGAAAACTCATAAAAAGGATGAAATTTGTCATAAACAGATCATTGCAGCAACACTTATGTGAGTTTGAAAATTTACTAAAAATCGTAGAAATCTAATTTGGTGATGAATTAAATATGAAATTGAAGCTTGATATGTCTAGTTTCACATGAAACAAACTAAACAGGTAAAGGAATTATATGTTAGAAGATATTTGAATTTTAGTGAAATAGGGTCAGAGCAATTTCTGGATCTCCTATTCCAACTTTAAAAATTCACTATAAATTATACAGATATAATTAGGTGTTTTATTTTATATTCTTAGAATCCTTATTGAGTCTAGTTTCATTAGAAACAAACCTCATAGTCATATGAATTTTTTACAGAGAGAAATATGGTTCGTAGTAAACAGAGGTCAGTCCAGTCAAGTCCTGAAACAGGGGTAACTTTAACTAATAAACTGTACTAATTGGCCCAACCAAAAATTCTAGAAAAAAATTAGCAAATAGATATATGAGTCTAGATTCAGGGAAAATTTACGGATCTTGATTTTGAGTTTCGTAACTCGAGATATGATTTTTCTTGTAACTGTCATGCAAGTAGCTAGAAAGCTGTGAATGTAGAAAGAAATGATCCAAAGTTCTTAAAATGTTAAATTAAGTTTAGTAACACCTCATACTCAACTCCGGCGATGGTCTCAGGCGTGGGGGCATTACATTTAGTGGTATCAGAGCAGGTTTAGTCGGTTCTCGGACTATGTGTTGTATGTACGGATTTTGCTATACATGCCATATGTATAAATTGTGATAGTGTAACGACTTCTGACCTTTTTAAATGATTTTTTTATAGTAAATGGATCCCGATCCAGTGTGGCATGATGTAGAGAGTAATGTGCCACTCCGGCTGAAGGAGCAGCACACCGACTGAAAAACTACCTCCTACTCGTTGGTCGGGAGGAGGAGAAAGGAATCGGAAGCCTTTCTCCAAATGATGAGTGCATGGTACACTCGAGTTCGTTCGTACGAACCCAAATGTACGACCTCCCCCACCTCCCCCAATTCCTCAACCTGTACCCCTGATGCCTCAAGGTATGGATCTGATGAAATTTCATAGAACTCCAGTTGACAGAATCCGCAAGTAAAGGGCCGAAGAATTTAAGGCAAATATTGATGATGATGCCGAGAAAGTAGAGTTCTAGCTTGAAAATTCTATCCGGGTATTTGATGAATTATCTTGTACACCTGAAGAATGTTTGAAATGAGCTATATCTTTGTTGAGAGATTTAGCCTATAATTGGTGGAAGACTTTGATTTCGGTGGTACCGAAAGAGAGAGTAACCTGGGAATTCTTTCAAGAAGAGTTTCGGAAGAAATATATCAGTGAAAGATTTATTGATCAGAAGCGTAAAGAATTTCTTGAGCTGAAGCAAGGTAATATGACAGTTACAGAATATGAAAGAGAGTTTGTTCGATTAAGTAAGTATGCCAGAGAGTATGTTCCTATAGAGGCCAAGATGTGCCGACGATTTGAAGACGGGCTCAACGAAGATATCAAGGTATTTGTTGGAATTCTTGAATTAAAAGAAATGGTAGTACTGGTGGATCGAGCTTGCAAGGTGAAGAACTACTTAAAGAGAAGAAAAAGGTAGAGGCCGAGACTAGAAATTGGAAGAAAAGACCGACGAGTAGTTCATTCTCACAAAGAACCCGAAAGTCAAGAAATATGAATCCTCGTTCCCAAGTTTCTCTTTGGGCAATCATATGGGAATTATAAAAAGCAAAATGTGGGTCCTAAGTCCCGGACTACTCCGTGACGATGTGGTAGGGAACTCGAGATTTGTTAAACCCGAGTGCCAACGGTGTGGTAGAAATCATTTTGGTCCGTGATGAGCAAATGAATGTTTTCGATGTGGTTCTCGGATCATTTTATTAGAGATCGCCCAAAGAGAGCTGAAAAGAAAAAAATTTGAGAATACAAAAACAAGTGGTGCGGATTCGAGAGGAAGATATCCAAGAAAAGTGGGAGTGAAGCAAGCGATAAGAATGTAGCCGAGGATGCACCAGTTAGACCTGAAGGAAGGGCTCCGGCTAGAACTTATGCTATTAAAGCGCGCGAAGATGCTTCCTCACCTGATGTGATTACCGGTACATTTTCTCTCTATAATGTTAATGTTATTGCCTTGATTGATCCTGGTTCTACTCATTCATATGTGTGCATGAAACTGGTGTCTAGTATGAATATACCTGTTGAGAACACAGAATTCATGATTAGAGTGTCGAATCCGTTAGGCAAATGTGTGATTATTGATAAAGTATGTAAGAAATGTCCTTTAATGATTCGGGGTCATTACTTTCCGGCCGACTTGATGTTGTTGCCGTTTGATGAGTTTGATGTTATTTTGGGTATAGATTGGTTGACATTGCATGATGTTATAATAAATTGCAAAGAAAAGGTTATAGAACTAAAGTGTGAAAATGGTGAAACTCTGCGGGTTGAATCAGATAAATCAGAGGCATTGCCTAGTGTGATTTCTTCAATGTCGGCTCAAAGATATCTGAGAAAGGGTTATGAAGCTTATTTGGCGTATGTAATTAATACAAAAGAAGTTGAAAAGAAAGTTGAATCGAGTCTTGCGGTTGTGTGTGAATTTGCGCACGTATTTCGGAAGAATTGACGGGTTTGCCACCAGTTAGGGAAGTAGAATTTGGTATTGATTTGATACCGGGAACAACTCCGATTTCGATTGCTCCATATAGAATTGCACCAACAGAGTTAAAAGAGTTAAAGTCGCAGTTGCAAGATTTGACTGATAAAGGCTTTGTGAGACCGAGTTTTTCACCTTGGGGTGCTCCCATGTTATTTGTGAAAAAGAAGGATGGTTCTATGAGGTTGTGTGTTGATTATCGGTAGTTAAACAAGGTGACAATCAAAAACAAGTATCCGTTTCCAAGAATTGATGATTTGTTTGATCAGCTAAAAGGAGCGACATTGTTTTCAAAGATTGACTTGAGATCTGGGTATTACCAACTGCGGGTAAAAGAGTCGGATGTGCCTAAAACTATTTTTAGAACAAGGTATGGTCATTATGAATTTTTAGTTATGCCATTCGGGTTGACAAATGCTCCTGCTATATTTATGGATTTAATGAATCGCATATTTCGACCATACTTGGACAAATTTGTTGTGGTGTTTATAGATGATATTTTAATTTATTCAAAAGATGAGACAGAGCATGCTGAGCATTTGAGGATAGTTTTACAAACTTTGAGAGATAAGCAGCTATATGCTAAGTTTAGTAAAAGTGAATTTTGGCTCGGAAGTTGGATTTTGGGTCATATTGTTTCAGTGATGGTATACGGGTTGATCCTAGTAAAATTTCAGCCATTGTTGATTGGAACCCACCAAAAATGTAATCAAGTTAGAAGTTTCTTGGGGCTAGCTGGGTATTATCGGCGGTTTGTAAATGGATTTTCTATAATTGCTGCTCCTATAACTAGACTACTCCGAAAGGATGTTAAATTTGAATGGACGGAAGAATGTCAACAGAGTTTTGAAGAATTGAAAAAGTTATTAACAGAGGCACCAGTGTTAGTACAGCCCGAATCAGGTAAAGAATTTGTGGTGTATAGTGATGCTTCTCTAAACGGTTTGGGATGTGTACTCATGCAAGAAGGAAAAGTGGTGGCTTATGCTTTGAGACAGTTAAAAACTCATGAGAGGAATTATCCTACTCACGATTTGGAATTGGCTGCGGTGGTGTTTGCTTTGAAGATTTGGCGACATTATTTGTATGGTGAAAAGTGCCGGGTATATACCGACCACAAAAGTCTTAAGTACTTGATGTCACAAAAAGACTTGAATTTGAGACAGCGAAGATGGTTGGAGTTATTGAAAGATTACGAGCTTGTTATTGATTATCATCCGGGAAAAGCGAATGTGGTTGTCGATGCTTTAAGCAGAAAGTTGTTGTTTGCTTTAAGAGTTATGAACACTCAGTTGAAAATGTCAGATGATGGTTCGATTCTAGCAGAGTTAAGAGTAAAACCGATGTTTTTACAAGAGATTTTTGAAGCTCAGAAAGATGATCAAGATTTGCAAGCCAAGAGAAAGCAGTGTGAAATTGATATAGAGTCAGATTTCAGAATTGGTTCTGATGGGTGCTTAATGTTTAAAGATCGGATTTGTGTACCAAAGAATTAGGAATTAATTCAAAAGATCCTACAGGAAGCACATAGTAGTTGTTTCTCGATTCATCCGGGTAGTATGAAAATGTATAATGGCTTGAAGAAAATGTATTGGTGGAATGGAATGAAAAAGGATATATCAGAGTTTGTGTCCAAAAGCTTAATTTGTCAACAGTGAAAAAGTGAACACCAAGTGCCTTCTGGATTACTTCACCTATTATGGTTCTGAATGGAAATGGGATCAGATTACTATGGATTTTGTATCGAGGATTGCCATTAACTCCGGGAAAGAAAAGATGCCATCCGGGTAATAGTTGATGATTAACTAAGTCGGCTCATTTTATCCCGATGACGTGCGGATTATTCTCTTAACAAGTTGGCTGAACTGTATGTTAGAGAAATTGTTAGATTGCATGGAATACCATTGTCGATTATTTCAGATAGAGATCCAAGGTTTACCTCACGGTTTTGGAAAAAGTTGCAAGACGCATTAGGTACAAAATTAAATTTCAGTACTGCTTTTCATCCACAAACTGATGGACAATCAGAGAGAGTAATTCAGATTCTTGAAGATATGCTTGGATGTTGTGTATTGGAATTTCAAGGAAGTTGGGAAAAATATTTACCGTTGGTAGAATTTGCTTACAATAATAGTTATCAGACGAGCTTGAAAATGGCACCTTATGAAGCATTGTATGGTCGTAAGTGTCGAACGCCTTTGTATTGGACTGAACTCAAGGAAATCAGATTTATGGAGTTGATCTAATAAAAGAAACTGAAGAAAAAGTGAAGGTAATTCGAGATTGTTTAAAAGCTGCTTCAGATAGACAGAAATCTTATGTAGATTTAAAACGAAAGGACATTGAATTTCAAGTTGGTGATAAAGTAGTTTTAAAGGTGTCTCCGTGGAAGAAAGTTCTCAGATTTGGATGGAAGGGCAAATTAAGTCCGCGTTTTATCGAGCCGTATGAAATAATTGAAAAAGTTAGACCGGTAGCATATCGGCTAGCTTTACCACCTGAATTAGAGAAGATTCATGATGTGTTCCACGTATCTATGTTACGTTGGTATCGTTCAGATCCTTCACATGTGGTTTCACCGACAGAAATTGAACTACAACCAAATATGACCTATGAAGAAGAACCGATTAAGATTCTAGCTCGAGAGGTCAAACAACTAAGGAATAAAAATATTGCACTTGTGAAGGTTCTGTGGCAAAAGCATGGAGTAGAAGAAGCTACATGGGAATCCGAAGAAAATATGAGAAATCAATACCCACATCTGTTTACCGGTAAGATTTTCGAGGACGAAAATCCTTAAAGGGGGGAGAGTTGTAATATCCCAAATTAGGGCCTAATCGGAATAGTGGTTTCGTGACCACAAATCCGAGATAGAAATAATTATTTTATAATTATTTTGAGGTTTATAATATGATTGCATAATTGTGTAAAGATTTCGTGAAGAAATTTTTAGCATAACGAGTTTAATTTAAAGTTAGGGACTAAATCGAATAAGTTGCAAAACTTGCATTCTAAAAGTTTTTAGTATGAAATTGCTTTGAAATATTAATTAGGAGGTCTTAAATAGCAATTTTACCAATTTTAAGTTCATGGGAAAAATTAGGACATGGAAGGAATTTTTGAAAGTTTAGTAAGGAGGGGCATTTTGGTCATTTGGATATTAAATGAAATAAAATGGGAAAAATAATACAAAATGGTCATCTTCTTCATTTAGTTGCTGCCGAATTTTGCTCTCACCATAGCTAGGGATTCTTCAACTTTCAAGCTTCATAGTAAGTGATTCTAAGCCCCGTTTTTAATGATTTTTACGTTTTTGAGATCCCGGTAAGTCGATAAAGCTTATGCTAGCAATAATTTAACCTAGGGTTTATATTTGGAAAAATAACCATAGGTGAAATTTGTGTATTTTGATGTTTTATGATAGAATATGAGGTTTTAAATTATATTATACAACTTGTACTACTCGATTTTAAGCAAAAACGAGTAAAAGGGCTTAATCGGTAAAAATACCTAATAGTCACAAGTACATGTTAGAGTGAGAATTTGATGTTGCCATAGAAGAGAAAAGTGATCCGCATGTTATAAAACATAAGAATAAGGAATAAAGTTTAATCCCGAGCCTAAGGGCAAAAGTGTAAATATGCAAAAGTTTAGGGATAAAATTGTAATTTTGCCAAAATTTGAATTAAGGATTAATTTGATAATGTGAGTATTAAATAAGTTAAATGCATTATTTTAGATCAAGAAAGACGTGGAATCGACCCCAATCGAGGAAAAGAAAAGATTGTGGACTAAATTGCAAAATCTTTGTATTTTGGTACCAAGGTAAGTTCATGTGTAAATAATGTAGCATAATGGTTATTTTTAAGTTATTGATGTTAATTATATGATATGCTGATTTTTATTATGAAATATATGCTTTGTGGTTAATTTCGAATAAAATGCAAATTATGTGAGCTACTTGTTAAATATAAATTGTTACCGAGTATTGGTTTCGGCATTCTACGGAAGACGGCAAGGATATGTATTCGAGGAAAATCCCGTTTGAACCTTAGGAATATATTAGGATACAAGTGACATGTCACTAGGATGGTTGAGCATCCGAACTCGTTGAGTTGAGTCCGAGTTCACTTATGGATGCGAATGTCCGAACTCGTTGAGTTGAGTCCGAGTTCGTGAGATGTAACTATGCATCCGAGCTCGTTGAGTTGAGTCCGAGTTCACTTATGGATGCGAACGCCCGAGCTCATTGAGTTGAGTCCGAGTTCGCTTATGGGCGGGTTACATGATTGCTTGATTGCATATGTGACACTTATGTGCAAATTATCCATGTATCCGAATTATATTCCGATGTGTTCAACGGGTAAGGTTCTACTCAAATGGAGGAATACTCGAGATGAAAAGGGACGTATTGGTAAGTGTTGTGAAATGGATACTTTAGACAGGTATGTACTTAACCCTCGGGTTGAGTATTGATACAACAACGATAAGGTAATAAGATGATGAAAAATGATTAGAAATGTGATATATGTTTTGGTGATACCATGCTAATGTTGATTGGTATAATTGTTTGTTATGTTACTTATTATTTGCATATGAACTTACTAAGCATTTATGCTTACTCCCTCCTTCTTACTCATTGTAGTTTTGGACAAGACAGCTCAGGAGTCGGGATAGGTCGAAGGCTCGGTCACACTATCTGAAGGACTTTTTGGTAAATGGCTTGTAAAATTTAAGTATGGCATGTATAGCAATATACCTATTTTGTGTAAATGATCTTATGATACGATGAAGTATTGGTTGAGAAAATGCTTGATAATGATAAGTTATGGAAATGGTTAGTTTAGATTATGTTTAATGTTATGGAAGGTTAATAGGTTATCTAGTTCATGAAAACTCATAAAAAGGATGAAATTTGCCATAAACAGATCATTGCAGCAACACTGATGTGAGTTTGAAAATTTACTAAAAATCGTAGAAATCTAATTTGGTGATGAATTAAATATGAAATTGAAGCTTGATATGTCTAGTTTCACATAAAACAAACTAAACAGGTAAAGGAATTATATGTTAGAAGATATTTGAATTTTAGTGAAACAGGGTCAGAGCAATTTCTGGATCCCCTGTTCCAAATTTAGAAATTCACTATAAATTTTACAGATATAATTAGGTGTTTTATTTTATATTCTCAGAATCCTTATTTAGTCTAGTTTCAGGAGAAACAAACCTCATAGTCATATGAATTTTGTACAGAGAGAAATGTGGTTCGTAGTAAACAGAGGTCAGTCCAGTCAAGTCCTGAAACAGGGGTAAATTTAACTAATAAACTGTACTAATTGGCCCAACCGAAAATTCTAGAAAAAAATTAGTAAATAGTTATATGAGTCTAGATTCAGAGAAAATTTACAGATCTTGATTTTGAGTTTCGTAACTCGAGATATGATTTTTCTTGTAACTGTGACGCAAGTAGCTGGAAAGCTGTGAATGTAGAAAGAAATGATCCAAAGTTCTTAAAATGTTAAATTAAGTTTAGTAACACCTCATACTCGACTCCGGCGACGGTCTCGGGCGTGGGGGCGTTACAGTTAAACATCTTTTCCTAGGTGATTTTCATGAAAAACCCCTAAGAGGACCTTTTTGCAAAAGTTGTTAAATATGTGGTAGAAATGTGAAAATAATGGAAAATGTGGGTTGCCATAAGGGGGAAAAGTGTTTGGCTAGGCTTGGGTAAGATAGAAATTGCATGTGTTTCATTATACGAGCCTAGGGACTAAATCATAAAAATGTGAAAGGTTAGGGGCAAAATGTTCATTTGGACCGGGGGTGAAATTTAGGCTCAAAAAGGTACAATGTGAGTTATTAATAATTTATTTTTATTGTTATAGACCCTGAGAAACAAATTCCAGAGGTCGATCGAGGAAAACAAAAGGTTTCGGAATAACCGAAACACAACACCAAAACGAGTACAGGTAAGTTTGAATAACTTAGAGTAAACTCAAAATGTGTCTAATTATATGATTTATGAATGCATGGTGATTGCATTTATTAATGGCATGAAATCATATGAAATACGTCTTTGATAATGATTTGTTGGAGAATGTCTTGGTTGAGGTTAAAAAGGGAATTCGATGGATAAACCATGATTGGCATATGGATTGAGATCCTGCATGTGTTACAGAAAGGATTTAGCCCGAACGAATAATCCGAAGATCTCAAGTATGAAAAGGATCTAGCCCGGACGGGTGTTCCTTGAGTGATCGAGCCTCCCGAAGAATATGTGTGCATTATGGATTTAGCCTGGATGGGTAATTCGATTAGGTTCTGAATTTAGCCTGGACTGGTAATTCAGATCCTAGCTCACTAAGGGTGTTTGTCGTTATAAGGGATTTAGTCTGGACTGGTAATCCCGACATCACCCTATGAGTTTATATTACTGGGGATTTTGCCTGGACTGGTAATCCTGCCGTAAGATGTGAGGTTCGCGGGAGTGCATTCCTGAAATGATCATTCGTATGAATTGACGGTGATTGGATAATCCATCAAGATTTCCTAAAAACTCAACGGGACTAACACGAGGTATATGTACAAATGACATGTTGAATGATGAGCTCATTTAAGATAAATTACATGGTGTTTTGTTATGTAACTAACTCATTGATTGAGTGCATGTGATAGGGAAACCATTTTCACATTCGTTGGTTTCATTATCTAATAAGGATGTATGCCAAATAATCGGTAAGTTTACTTTCTAGTTTTTCAAGCTTACTAAGCATGTAGATGCTTACCCCTCTCTTTTTCCCTATTTTCAGAGCTCGAGGACTCGTAAAGATTGGAAGATGGTTGGAGAGTCTACACACTATCAACTAATTCAGCTTTGGTATATAGACACTTATGTTTTATTCAATGGCATGTATAGAACTTTTAAGTATTTTGTTATATGTGTCATTTGATTTGCCAAAATGAAGGCATGTAAAGTTATACTATTCTTTTTGTACATGGTCATGGAAATTGGCTTATTTTGAAGTAGGCTATGACCTACAAATCTATGCATGTTTATGTTCATATGAAATGGTTTGGTCTTCAATTGGCAATGAGTTATAAAAATGAGCCAATCTTAAATATTTCAAGTAGACATGGAAATTCTTAAATGCAAGATGAGAATTAACTTAGCATGTATGAAACCAATGACATGAGACCGATGACATGAGGTTTACATGCAATGAGGTTAATCAAAGTTTTATATATATAAGTGTATAATTTGGCCTTAACATGCACTAAAGTAACCTATAAGTGTGATTGGTTGGTAGAGAGTGACCAAGGGATTGGAAAATAGCCTAACAAGGTCCACACGGGTAGTCACACAGGCGTGTGTCTAGGCCGTATGTGACACACGGCTCACCCCCAAGGGTGTGTGGTATGGTCATGCGTCCCCTGCACCTAAATTTTCAAGTCAGTGTTGTACACAGGATAAGCACACGAGCGTGTGTCTTGGCCGTGTCTCCCTAATTATATGATGAGGTTGAAGTCAGTGTTGCACACGGGCTGAGAGCACGAGCGTGTCCCAAGCCACACGGGCGTGTGTGACCACATGGCCCCACCCCACGGGCGTGTTACACTTCAAAGTAAAGAAAATTTTCTAAAGTGCCCAAAGTTTATCGAATGTTTTCAATTTTGTCCCGCGCTGCCCCTAGGTGTGTTTTAGGCCTCGAAGGCCTGTGTAAGGGACGAGAGGTATATGTTTGAAAAGTTTTAATTTTGGATGAATTTCGGTGACCCGATTTAGTAAGTTTGTAAAGGTGAAATACCGGTAATGCCTCGAACCCTACCCCGACATCGGATATGGGTGAGGGGTGTTACACATTGATTTCGTTGATCAGTTCACACAAGTTGCCAAAGTGTCTTATACAGATACATTAGAATTGCAACACCTAGCTGAATCTACCCTCACCTTAAAATTCTCTAATATAGGAAGATACATGCAATAAACCTTGTTGTTGAATTTGCTTGGCAATAATACTTTTCCCACCATCCTATGCTTCTAAACTCTAGGGTATCAATACATCTTCTCCATAGTTGCATGCGATGGAGGGACAGATATGATAAGCCTCTACAACCATATTCATTTCACACGACACTCATCTAATCTATTTTTAGTTTCTCCTAAAAAAAGATGACTCCCAATAATCCATGGCACTCATACTCTGTAACACCCCTAACTGGTATTCGTCGTTGAAACAGGGTTATGGAGTATTACCAGAGTTTACAGAACATTCACAGATAATTTATACTAACATTTTACCATATCAACCATAATGTCCCTTAGATGGACCCTTGAGGCCCAATATGAACATTAGAAACGAATCGGGACTCAATCGGGATCTCATAAAATTTTCTTCAAAATTTTAAAGGTTTACTTATAAACTGTACCCACATGCCCGTGTGGTCTAGGGACACGCTCGTGTGGTCGGGCCATGTGACTACACACGCACGTGTCCCTAACCCGTGTAACTCTCTAACTTATAAGGCATAAAGAAATTGAAGTCAAACCACCAAGTCACACGCCCGTGTGCCAGGCCATGTGATGAACTTTATTTTCAAAATTTAGGTGCAATTTTCACATTGCCGTGTAACACACCCGTGTTCAAGGCCGTGTCAACCACACGGCTGAGACACACGCCCGTGTCTCTGCTCGTGTGCCCAGTTCTAAGCATTCTATTTCTCAATTTTAAGATGCAGGGGACACACGACCGGACCACATGCCTATGGGATGAGCCGTGCGTCACACACGGCCTTGTGTCTACCTGTGTGGACAAAATAAAGTCATTTCCTATCCTCATTTGTCACCCAAAACTTACTATTTTCCTGCACCAAAACTCACAAGCATATATCCACCAATCCAACATCATATTCACATAAAATTAGACATCAATCATGTGGTATTTTCTCATGCATCAATGGATATAAACTTATATGCTAACATAATTCCATCAAACCAACACACAATAAGCATTTGTGTAATTACCAAAACATAACTTTTAAGATAACCAAGTTAGATCATCACAAGCCACTCCAATGGCTAGTTTACAAAACAACAATTACAAGCCATCATTGGCCAAATAAGCTTATACATGTCATTATACCAAAATGAGATAGTGGATAGTGTGATGATTGCTCTGACTGACTTCCAACCTTCGCGAGCTTTTGAGCACTATAAAACAGGGAGAAATAAACGGAGTAAGCATTTTATGCTTAGTAAGTTTTTATAACAAAAAATAAACTTACCAATAATATTTATCAATACAAGCATACATAGTCATACTTCCCATAAATTTTGGGTAAGTTTACCTAAACACAAGCACTTAATCAAACAAGTTAATCACATAACCTCATATAAGAATCAAGTAAACATAGATGAGCTCATCACTTTACCAGTATCCATTAATTTCCCCTTTCCACACTTCAAGAGTCTTTTTCGTCGAACTATTGAATTTTTGATAGATGTTCGGGTAATATACTCATGTGCAAAAGTACCAATTAGGGTACATAACAAAAAGACACACTCTTAAGCTGCACATTTTACACCAGGATTACCAGTCCAGGCTGAATCCTATCCATAGCATATGCTCTAAAGAGCTTAATTTGGATTACCCTTCAGGGTTAAATCCAATCTATAACATAAGCTTAAGGGGGATTACATTAGAATTACCCGTCCGGGCTAAATTCTATTTGCATCATATGTAGTATTATTCGTATTCAAGAAATCACCTTAATCCATCGAAATTCAACATTCAACCGGAACATGACAATTTGTCCATATTTCATAACTTATGACTATCTCATTATGTATATCAGCTCATACATATCAACATAATCATACAATTCCATTCAAGCATATAAACATACATATTTAAGTTACACGAACTTACCTTGATAATGGTTCGTATTTGAATTTCAACTAATTGGAAACCTTTTTCTTTCTGGATCTATATGGGTAAATTTAACTATTAATCTATCAAATGTCATATGCATTTCCATCCTATTACATCCTAGGCAAAATTATCATTTTGCCCCTATCTTTTTTAAAAAATTCGATTTCATCCCTAAGCTCGGAATATGAAATTCATGAAATTTAACCCTCTTTCCAAGCCTAGCCGAAATTTATATACTACATTTACGACACATACATTTCACAAATTTTAGAATTTTCCTTGGGTTTTACTACTTTCTCATTTTAGTCCCTAAATCAAGTTTTCATCAAAAATTATTTTGTAAAAGTTGTTTATCTATGAATAACTTTTCATTTTCTTCCATAAATTTCTAATTTTTAGCATATTCATCCATGAACCAAATTTCATACCTTGATAACTTTTCAAATAAATCCCCTAAATAGAAAGATTAGACTATCTCGATTCCAAAAATATAGAAATTACTAAAAACGAGACTTGATTTTATACCTTTTTAAGCTTGAAAAGTTTTCTTCATCTCTCCTAGGGTTTCCATAGAAAAATTGGGAAGATGATATAAAAATAGATGATATTTTTCTTTTTAATTAATTATCATCTATTAATTTTTTTGATTTCCAATTTTGTCCCTAACCTTTTCTAATTTTTCCATGGGTGAGTCATTAAAATATCTACTAACTACTCTTCAATGGTTTAATCACTATATAAGGACCTCAAGTTTTGAATTCCATAGCTATTTGATACCTATAGCTACTAGAACTCAACTTTTGCATTTTATACAATCTAGTCCTTTCCCTAATTAAACACAATCAGTAAAATTTTCGTATCAAAGTTTTCATGTGACCTTCCTATCATGATGCCAACCATAAAATAAAAATAAAATAAATTTTTATTTTTTACCTCGAATTTGTGGTCCCGAAACCACTGTTCCGATCTCACCAAAAATGGGTTGTTACAACTTTCCCCGTTTAGAAATTTTCATCCTTGAAAATTCTTACCAAAAAAGAGATTAGGGTATTACTTCCTCATGGTATCCTTGGGCTCCCAGGTAGCTTCCTCTAATCCATGCCGTTGCCAAAGAACTTTTACTAATGCCACCTTTTTATTTCTTAGCTCTTTCATCTCATATGCCAGTATTTTAATCGGTTATTCATTGTAAGCCATATCAGGCTGAATCTCAACTTCTGTTGGGGTAATAACGTGTGAAGGATCTGATTGATATAGTCATAGCATGGACACATGAAATACACTATGAATTTTATTAAGCTCTGGTGGTAATGCTAACCGATATGCAACAGACCCAATTCTTTCAACGATCTCATATAGCCCGATGAACCGTGGATTCAGTTTTCCTTTATGACCGAATCGGAGAACCTTCTTCCAAGGTGACACTTTCAAGAATACTTTATCACCAACCTGAAATTCTATCTCTTTCTACTTTAAATCAGCTTAAGACTTTTGACGGTCTGAGGCCACTTTCAAGCTGTCTCTAATTATCTTCACCTTTTCTTCGGTCTCCTAGATCAAGTCAACTCCATGTATCTTTTTCTCACTTAACTCTATCCAATACAATGGAGTTCTACATTTGTGACTATATAGAGCTTTATACGGTGCCATTTTAATACTGGACTGATAATTGTTAATGTAAGCAAATTCAATCAAAGGCAAGTATTTTTCCCAGTTACCTCCAAATTCAAGTACACAACACCGAAGCATGTCTTCTAAAATCTATATCACATGTTCAAATTGTCCATCTGTTTGAGGATGGAATGCAGTATTAAAGTATAAACAAGTGCCCAGAGCTTCTTGCAACTTTCTCCAAAATCGGGATGTAAATCGAGGATCTTTAGCTAAAATAATAGAAATTGGCACTCCATGTAGTCTTACAATTTCAGAAACATATAATTCAGCCAATCTATCCAATGAAGAATCCATACATACTGGAATAAAGTGTACAGACTTTGTTAAACGATCGACAATTACCTAGATGACATCTTTCTTTTTCGATGATAAAAGTAATCCTGTTACAAAGTCCATTGTAACTCTTTCTCATTTCCATTCCAGTATTGTAATTGGCTGCAATAATCCAAAAGGTACTTGGTGTTCAGCCTTCACTTGTTGACATATCAAACATTTCAATACAAATTCAAAAATATCCCGTTTTATTCCTGGCCTTTAGTACATCTTTTTCATATCGTTATACATCTTATTACAACCAGGATGGATAGGTATGTTACCATTATGGGCTTCATTCAAAATATTCTATACTAGTTCTAAACTTTTCAGTACACATACTCCACCTCTAAATAACAAACAACCATCGGTCCCGACCTGGAATTCTGAGTCAGGAGTCGATTCACTTTGTATCCGTTTTGCTTGCAACTTACTATCATTTTTCTGAGCTTTGGAGATTGTTGCAAAAGCATTGGTCTAACTTTTAACTCAGTTATTTTTGAACCATCATCAGATAAAGACAACCGGATGTTCAATGCCCGTAAGGTAAATAAAGATTTTCAGCTCAAGGCATCCACCACTACATTAGCTTTCCCCGGATGGTAATCAATAACAAGATCATAATCTTTCAATAATTCCAACCACCTACGTTGTCTCAAATTCAGTTCTTTTTGTGTCATTAAATACTTCAGACTTTTGTAATCCGTAAAGATGTGACATTTTTCACCAAAAAGATAATGCCGTTATATTTTCAATGCAAACACAATAGCTACTAATTCAAGGTCATGTATCGAGTAATTTATTTCATGCGGTTTTAGTTGCCTAGATGCATAAGCCACTACTTTACCATCTTGCATCAATACACATCCCAAACAATTCAATGAGGCATCACTGTAGACTATAAATTCCTTACCCGATTCAGGTTGGACTAATACGGGCGCTTCCATCAATAAAGCTTTCAATCTATCAAAATTCTACAGGCACTTATCAATCTACTCAAATTTCACTTCTTTTTTGCAACAATCGAGTCATCAAAGAAGCTATCATTGAAAACCTTTAACAAATCTTCGAAATATCCTGCTAGTCCGAGAAAACTTCTAACTTCTGAAATATTCTTCGGAGGCTTCCAATTTACAATAGCTGAAATTTTGTTCAGATCCACCCGAATACCCTCTGCAGATGCAACATGTCTAAGGAAACTAACTTCCCGTAGCCAGAATTCACATTTACTGAATTTAGCATAAAACTATTTCTCACGCAAAGTTTGCAATACAATTCTTAGATACTCAACATGCTCATTCACATCCCGAGAGTAAACCAAAATATCATTAATAAAGACAACCACACCCCTGTCCAGGTATGGTTTGAAAATTCTGTTTATTAAATCCATAAATACCACTGGAGCATTTGTTAATCCGAATGGCATCACCAAAAACTCATAATGCCTATATCTAGTTTTGAAAGTTGTCTTTGGCACATCTGATTCTTTCACTCATAGCTGATAGTAACCAGATTGTAGGTCAATTTTTGAAAATACAGTGGCACCTTTTAATTGATCAAACAAGTTATCTATACGAGGCAACGGGTACTTAGTCTATACAGTGACTTTATTAAGTTTTCTGTAATCGATGTATAATTTCAATGATCCATCTTTCTTCTTTACAAATAATATCAGTGCACCCCATGGTGAAAAGCTGGGTCAGGCAAATCCTCTATCAATCAACTCTTGCAACTGTACCTTCAGCTCTTTCAATTCAGCAAGAGCCATTCTACATGGTGCTATAGATATCGACGTCGTCCCTGGCACAAGATCTATGGAAAATTCTACTTCTCTAGCTAGAGGTAAATCAAGTAGTTCTTTTGGAAATACCTTAGAAAACTCACAAAAAATCGGCACCGACTAGATTTTCAACTCTGATACTTTGGTATCCAGTACAATAGCAAGATAAGCCTCATACCCTTTTTTAATATATTTCTGTGCTGATATTGCTGAACTCACATTAGACAATCCATCTAGTTTCTCAGATTTAACTCGAAGTAACTCACCATTCTGACACTTCAATTCAATGTACTTATGCTTACAATTTACCACTGCATCATGTTGACTTAACCAATCCATTGCCAATATTACATCAAATTCATCAAAAGGTAACAACATCAAATTAGCTAGAAAACAATAACCCTCTATCATCAATGGGAAATTTTTACAAATTTTATCCACCATAACATGCTGACCCAAGGGGTTTGAAACTTTAACCACAAATTTAGTGAATTCAACAATCATATTTTTAACAGACACAAATTTTGTGCATATATATGAATGCGTGGAACCAGGATCAATTAAAGCAATAATGTCAGTATCAAGTAGAGAGAATGTACCAGTGATAACATTTGGTGCCGAAGCATCTTCCCTTGTACATATTACATAGGTTCTTCCCGGAGCCCGAGCCTCAGATTTAGCTGTTGAATCTTTTGCAGAACTACGACTACCACCGACATTTTTGGAATACCATCGTGGTCTACCCCTAAAGACAGTATTACTTGGCTTCGGGGTCTATTCAATGTCTTAACCCTTTCTGGGCAATCTTTAATGAAATGGTCAAGGGAACCACACTTAAAGCAAATCCCACTTCTCATCTGGCACTCTCTTAAATGCAATTTATTACAGACATTGCATCGTGGTTTGAGATTTCCAACACTCCCAACACTGGTTGTTAAGGGAGACGAAGACCTCGGGTTGGTGCGTTTGGAACTTCGTTCCTTTCCCGAATACTCCCTTGATATAGCAAAACATTCATGATAATTCTTTGATTTCTTTGAAGTAGATGATTGTGTCTTGTTCATAAATCTTTTTCTTATAACCCGAGTTTCCCTTTTTGCTTGCCTCTTTTCTTTGCTTAATTCATCGACCTTGTGTGCTTGTTCAGCAAACACCACGAATTCTTTTAATTCCAGAATTCCAATCAACAGCTTGAAATCTTCATTTAGCCCTTCTTGAAATTGTTTGCACATTTCGGCTTCAGTCTGAACCCATTCACTAACATACTTGCTAAATCTAACAAATTCTCATTCATACTCGGATACTGTCATATTTCCCTGTTTGAGCACTAGAAATTCCTTCTTTTTTCTGGTTTAGGAATCTTTGACTAATATATTTCTTTTTAAACTCTGTTTGGAAAAATTCCCATTTAATATTTTTCCTTGGTACCACAGAAGATATGGTTTTCCTCCAATGGTAGGCTGTGTCTTTCAACAAAGATACCGCACATTTCAGACATTCGGATGGTGTACATGATAACTCATCTAGAACCCGAATAATATTTTCCAGCCAGAACTTAGCCCTATCTGGATCTTCATCGACCATAGCCCTAAATTCTTTAACCCCATGTTTTCTGATTTTATCTACTGGAGCCTTACCAATTCTAACAGATCTAGCATCCTGTGATGTTTCATCATGTTGTGAAGTAGGTGGGAGAGGTCGTTGAACAACAGGGTTTGTTCTCATATATTCACTAAACCATTCATCCATTAATTCAAAAAAGGCTACTTTTTTCGCCTCACTTCAACCCTCAGATACGGGACTTCTACTACCACTAAATACAGCTCATTGCACGGAAGCTTGAACAGTGCTCTTAACTTCCTCAGTCTTGGCTCTAGCTTAGTTGGAAAACATTACTATATGAAAATACATTTAAAAGTGGCCAAAAGATATCACACTATCATAATTTATATAATGGCATGTATAACTAGACTCTTACTTGCTACGTTTGTCCAAGAATCGGCTAAACTGTGGCTCTGATACCATAAAACGTAACACCCTTAACTCGTATTCGTCGCCAAAATAGGGTTACAAAGTATTACCGGAGTTTATATAACATTCACAGATAATTTATACTAGATACAAAACATTTTTCGATATCAACCATAACGTCCCTTAAATGAACCCTCGAAGCCCAATACAAACATTAGAAATGAATCGAGACTCAATCGGGATCTCATAAAAAAATTTTCAAAATTTTAAACCTTTACTTATGAACCATACCCACACACCCGTGTGGTCGGGCCGTGACACACGCCTGTGTCCATAACCCGTGTAACTCTCTAACTTATAAGGCATAAAGAAATTGAAGTCACACGACCAAGTCACACGCCCGTGTGCTAGGCCTTGTGGCGAATTTTATTTTCAAAATTTAGATGCAGTTTTCACAAGGCCGTGTAACACTCTCGTGTTCAAAGCCGTGTCATCCACACGGCTGAGAAATACGCCCGTGCCTCTTCTCATGTGCCCAGTTCTGAGCATTATGTTTCTCATTTTTAAGATGCAAGGGACACATGGCTAGACATCATGCCCATGGGATGAGCCGTGTGTCACACACGGCCAAGACACACGCCCGTGTGTCTGCCCGTGTGGACAAAATAAAGCCATTTTCTAGCCTCATTTGTCACCTAAAACTTACTATTTTCCTGCACCAAAACTCACAAGCATATATCCACCAATCCAACATCATATTCATATAAAATTAGTCATCAATCATGTGGTATTTTCTCATGCATCAATGGATATAAACTTATATGCTAACATAATTTCATCAAACCAACACACAATAAGCATTTTTGTAATTACCAAAACATAACTTTTAAGATAACCAAGTTAAATCATCATTAGCCAGTCCAATGGCTAGTTTACAAAACAACAATTACAAGCCATCATTGGCCAAATAAGCTTATACATGCCATTATACCAAAATGAGATTTCTATTTATCCCAAAATAAGATAGTGGATAGTGTGATGATTGCTCCGACCGACTTCCAACCTTCACGAGCTTTTGAGAACTATAAAACAGGGAGAATTAAACGGAGTAAGAATTTTATGCTTAGTAAGTTCGTATAACAGAAAATAAACTTACCAATCATATTTATCAATACAAGCACACATAGTCATACTTCCCATAAATTTTGGGTGAGTTTACCTAAGCACAAGCACTTAATCAAACAAGTTAATCACATAACCTCATATAAGAATCAAGTAAACATAGATGAGCTCATCACATTACCAGCATCCATTAATTTCCCCTTTCCACACTTAAAGAGTCTTTTACGTCGACCTATTGAAATTTCAGTGGATGTTCGGGTAATATACTCATATGCAAAAGTACCCATTAGGGTACATAATAAAAAGGCACACTCTTGAGCCACACATTTTATAGTAGGATTACCAGTCCAGGCTAAATCCTATCCGTAGCATATGCTCTAGAAAGCTTAATTTGGATTACCTGTTCGGGTTAAATCCAATCTATAACATAAGTTTAAGAGGGCTTACATTAGAATTACCCGTCTGAGCTAAATTCTATCTGCATCATATGAAGTATTAGTCGTATTCAAGAAATCACCTTAATCCATCGAAATTCAACATTCAACCAGAACATGACAATTTGTCCATATTTCATAACTTATGACTATTTCATTATGTATATCATCTCATACATATCAAGATAATCATACAATTCCATTCAAGCATATTAACATACATATTTAAGTTACCCGAACTTGCCTTGATAATGGTTCGTATTTGAATTTCAACTAATCCAAAACCTTTTGCTTTCCTCGATCTAGTTCTGTAGTTGGTCTTTCCGGATCTATATGGGTAAATTTAACTATTAATCTATTACATTTCATATGCATTTGCATCCTATTACATTCTAGACAAAATTATTATTTTACTCCTATCTTTTTCAAAAATTTTGATTTCTTCCCTAGGCTCGAAAAATGAAATTCATGAAATTTAACCATCTTTCCAAGCCTAGCCGAAATTTATATACTACATTTACGGAACATACATTTCAAAAATTTTAGAATTTTCCATGAGTTTTACCACTTTTTCATTTTAGTTCCTAAATCAAGTTTTCATCAAAAATTGCTTTGTAAAAATTGTTTATGTAACAACCTATTTTTGGTAAAATTGAAACAGTGGTTTTGAGACCACAGATCCGAGTTTGGAAAGAAAAATTATTTTAATACTATTTTATGATCTACAGTATGATAATAATATTATGTGAAGATTTCGTAAAGAAATTTTATTGATTATGTGCTTATTTGTGAAAAGGACCAAATCGCATAAAATGCAAAAGTTGAATTCTAGTAGCTATAAGGATCAAATAGCTATGGAATTCAAAACTTGAGTTCCTTATATGGTCATTATACCATTAATGAAAAGTTAGTATATATTTTTGGATGATTCATCCATGGAAAATAAGAAAAAGGCTAAGGACTAAATTGGAAAATGATAAAATTAAAAGATGATAAATAATTAAATAGAAATAAAAATGATTTCATATCATCTTCTTCCCCAAATATTCCATAGAAACCCTAGGAAAGAGAAAGCAAGCTTTCTTGGCCAAATTAGGTAAGTATTCAAGTCTTTTTTTAGTCATTTTTATATTTTTGAAACCGAGATAGCTTAAATTATCTATTTGGGGGATTAATTTGAAAGTTTTCAAGGTATATAAAGTTTTCCATGGATGAATATGCTGAAATTTTGAAATTAATGGTAGGAAATGAAAGGTTGTTGATAGATAAACAACTTTTACAAAGTGAATTTTGATGGAAACTTGATTTAGGGACTACATTGAAAACTTGGAAAATTCTGAATTTTATAGAATACATGTTCTGTAAATTTTATATTGAAATTTTGGTTAGGCTTGGAATAAGGAGTAAATTGCATGAATTTCATTTTTCGAGCCTAGGGACAAAATCGTCATTAATTAAAAGTTTAGGGGCGAAATAGTAGTTTTGGTTAAGATGTAAATTGGATTGAATTGAGTTTAAATTGTATTCAATTTATGTTAAATTTACTCGTATAGATTCGGATAGACTAAATTCGGAGCTAAAACGAGGAAAAGAGGAAAATGTCGGATTAGTAAATTTTATGTATACGAACATTTGTAGAGGGAAGTTCGTATAACTAAATTGTATATGTTTATAGCTTGAATTGAATGTTGTGTATGTAAATTGTATAAATTCCACAAAATTGTGAAAAGACCACATATTCGTTATAACCCGATAAATGAAAGTGCCTGAAATAAATGATAATGCTTGAAAAGTGATAAATGATAAAAATGTTGTTTTTATGCTTGAGTTGAATGTGAACATTTGAATTGCATAAATGCATAAATATATGAGATTGTTCACATACCCGACAATTGCCTAATAAATGTCAAATTCTGTTTGAATAAATGAAAAATCGATGGGTATGCGATTTCCCGAAATGAATGAGGTCCTGCATTTGTTACTGGCGGGATTTAGCTAGGACGAGTAATCCTTGTAACATCCTGAAATAGGGCCTAAACAGAACAGTGGTTGCGAAACCACAAATTCGAGGTAGAAAAATTTATTTTATTATCATTTTAAGGTCTATGGCATGATTGCATGATTGTGTGAAAATTTCGTTTAGAAATTTTATTGATAGAGGGTCCAATTTGATATTTAGGGACTAAATCAAATAATTTGCAAAACTTGCATTCTAGAAGTTTTTAGTATGAAATTACTTTGGAATATTAATGAGGAGATCTTAAATATCAATTTGATCAATTTCTAAAATTTTGGACAAAAATAGGCTTGTACATGAAAATTTTCAAAGAAAGGTATTAAGGGTATTTTGGTCATTTGGTAATTAAAAGATTAAAAAAAGGAAAAAGATGGCAAAATATGTCCATCTTCTTCATTAGAACGAAAATTAAAGGGTTCTCCATAGCTAGAATTTGTTTCAAGCTTCCAAACTCCATAGTAAGTGATTCCAAGCCCTGTTTTTAATGTTCTTTACGTTTTTGAAATCCCGGTAGCTCGATTTAGCTTATGCTAGCAATAATTCAACCTAGGGTTCACATTTGGAAAAATACCCATAGGTGAAATTTGTGTATTTTGGTGTTTCATGATAGAATATGAGATTTTAAATTATGTTAGACAATTTGTGCTACTCGGTTTTAAGTGAAAACAAGTAAAATGGATTAATCGGTAAAAATACCTAATAGTCATAAGTACATGTTAGAGTGAGAATTTGATGTTGTCATACAAGGGAAAAATGATCAGCATGTCATAAAACATAAGAAAATAGAATGAAGTTTAATTTCCGAGCTTTGGGGAAAAAGTGTAAATATGTAAAAGCTTAGGGGCAAAAATGTAATTTTGCCAAAGTTTGGGTCAAGGACTATTTTAATAAATGTGAGTATTAAATAAGCTAATTTTTTTTTATTATAGATCAAGAAGAACAAAATCCGGAGTTAGTCCGGGGAAAGAAAAAGATAGTGGACTAAATAGATATAGTTGATCGTATTTTGTTTCGAGGTAAGTTTGCGGTAAATAAATGCAATATTTTGTTATTTTATGTTAATGTTGTTAATTTCCAGCATGTGTATATTTATTTTATGAAATTATTCAAAGAAGACTTAAGCATGAACTGACGGAGAAGTAATTTCAGAAAGTCCCGGTTGAACCTTAGGAATGTGTGGGATACAAATGTCATGACATTAGGGTTCAAGGATACCGTGTAAGACCATGCCAAGGCATGGCAATTGGTAAGGTTTCTAAGGCAAGGAAATCATGTAAGACCATGTCAAGACGTGGCATTGATAAGTTACTATAAGGCAAAGGTCCCATGTAAGACCATGCCAAGGCATGGCATTGGTTAGTTCATAAGGCAAGGATACCATGTAAGACCATGTCGAGACATGGCAATGGTAAGTTTCAAAAGGATACCATGTAAGACCATGGCAATGGTAAGGTACCCGTGTATCCTTAGTATTCCAAGTGGTTCAACGGGAAAATTTAAAGAGAATATCAAGGTAAGGTAAGGTAAGACGAGTTATACTAAAAAGGTAAGACAAGTTCATGCTAGAAGAGCAAAGGTAAGTACATAATGTTCATGTATGCTTGATAAGGAAAAAGGTAAGTAAAATGTATTACTAAATTTGATTAAGTAAGTAAGTATTTAAGTAAGTGAGTAAGTGAAGAAGTTAAAAATATGTCCATGACAATTAATGAAGTTGCATTAAGTAGTATCATGCCAAGTAGTAAGATAATTCTTATGAATGTTGTTATTTATTTGCATGCAAACTTACTAAGCTTAATGCTTACCCCCTTTATTTTCCTTCTTTTTATAGTTTTGTCAAGCTAACTTGGGGATCGTAAAGTACGTCGGAGGTCCGGGCACACTATCACGAGGATTATTTTGGTATAGCTAGACGTTTCATTTTGAGTATGGCATGTATAGCATCGTAGCCATTTTGTGTGTATAATCTTATGATATGGTTGATGAATGGTATGTAAATACTTGATAATGATTAGCTGTTGGAATGGCTAATTAAGGACATGTTTGGTGTTATGTATGCCTAAATGCTAGTTCTTCCATAGAAATCATGAAAAAGGTGAAATTAGCTTTTAAAATAGTATCAGATAGCAATAATAACGTGAATTTGGAAAATCACTAAAAATAGTAGAAATGGATTTAGATATTGAATGAGATATAGAATTAAATCTTGATGAGTCTATTTTCATATGGATGGAACAAAACAGGTATATGAGTTATATTTTATGAGATATTTAAATTTTTGTGAAATAGGGCCAGAGCAATTTCTGGATCCCCTATTTTGATTTTGTAAATTCACAAAAAATTGTACAAAGATAATTAGAAGTCATTCTTTATATGTAAAAATTCCTTATTGAGTCTAGTTTTATAAGAAACAAACGGAATAATAATTGAAACTCTGTACAAGGAGATATTTTATTCGTAATACATAGGGGTTAGAGTAGTCAAACCCTGAAACAGGGGAGATTTTAACTAATAAACTGTACTAGTTAGCCAGACAAAAAATTATAGAAAAAAATTAGTTGATATATACATGAGTCTAGTTTTAAGAAAAATTTACATAATTGAATTTTGAGTTTTGTAACTCGATATATGAATTTTTAAGCGACTGTGACGCAGTTAGCCAGCTTGTCTGGAAGTTCTAAAATAAATTGTTTGAGTTGTTTAATGAATGAATTAAGTCTGTTAACACCTCGTGCTCGACTCTGGTGACGGTCTCAGGTTCGGGGCATTACATTTATTGGTATCAGAATAACATTTAAGTCGGTTCTCAAAATATTTAGTATGAGTAAGAGTCTAGCTATACATTCCATACTTATGTATTGATAGTGTGACGACTCCTGACGATTTTAAAATATTTTCTTTTATAGTTATGGATCCCGAACAAGCTGGTGCAGATGATGTAAAGAGTAACGTGCCCACTCTCGTAGAAGGGACGGTGCCACCAAATAGTAGTGAAAGGCCCGTTATAGTTAGTCGGGGAGGAGGGGCTCGAGAAGCCTTCTTCCAAGCTATGAATGAATGGTTTGCCGAGTTCGTTCTAATGAATCCGGCTATTAGACCTCCACCTCCTCATGATCATCAGACCACCCATGTAGCTCCCCCAGTCACAGGTACAGTTATAAGAGAAAAACCACCAGTTGATAAAATCAAAAAATAAGGAGCCGAAGAGTTTTGAGCTACAAAAGATGATGATGCCGAAAAGGCAGAATTTTGGCTCGAGAATACTATCAAAGTCTTTGATGAGTTATCCTGCACACCTGAGGAATGTATGAAATGTGTTGTATCACTCCTTAGATATTCGGCCTACCATTGGTGGAAGACACTTGTATCAGTTGTACCGAAAGAGAGAGTCACTAGGGACTTCTTTCAGGAGGAATTCCGTAAAAAGTACATCAGTCAGAGGTTTGTTGACCAGAAAAGAAAAGAGTTTCTAGAGTTGAAATAGGGCAATATGACAGTGACTGAATATGAGCGCAAGTTTGTTAGACTCAGCAATTATGCTCGAGAGTGTGTGTCTACAGAGGCTATTATGTACAAAAGATTTGAGGATGGGCTTAATGATGATATCCGATTGTCTGTTGGTGTCCTAGAAATAAAAGAGTTTGTTATCCTAGTTGAGAGAGCCTGTAAGGCAAAGGAGCTGTTAAAAAGAAAGAGCAAAGTTGAAATTGAGACGCAAGACACGAAGAAAAGACTAATGAGCAAGTCATTTCAGTCTACATCCAAGAGGCCTAGAGAGTTCTCCACTAGATCTAATTTTTTAGCTGGATATTCTAGCCGAAATAGATGCAGAAGATTTATGAGTCCGAAAGCTCAGACCACTTCGATTGCAAGTGTTGGTTGTGTTCAGCCTGATAGACCAGAGTGTCCCCGATGTAGTCGACGTCACCCAGGTCAGTGTCGAGCAACTGAGACAGGTTGTTTCCGATGCGGTGCACCAGAGCATTTTATTCGGGAGTGTCCCGAGATGATTAAAAGGGAAGCAATACCGAGTGTGAGATCAAGAAAAGCTCCTGTCAGAGGCAGACTACTGAGAAATCTGGGAGTTGGGGCAAATAATAGAGGTGCATCTAGAGATTTAGCAGTGAGGCCAGATGTTAGAGCACCTGCGAGGACTTATGCTATCAGTGTTCGCGAAGAGGCATCCTCCCCCAATGTGATTACAGGTACATTTTCTCTCCATGATACTAGAGTTATTGCTTTGATTGATCCGGGTTCAACCCATTCATATGTATGCATGAAATTGATGCCTAGTATGAGTATGCTTATAGAATCTACAGAATTTGTGATTAAAGTATTGAATCCATTAGGCAAGCATGTATTAGTAGATAAAGTATGTAGAAATTGCCCTTTGATGATTAGAGGCTCTTGTTTTTCCACCGATCTCATGCTATTGCCATTTGATGAGTTTGATGTGATTCTTGGTATGGATTGGTTGACTACACATGATGTGATAGTGAATTGTGGAAAGAAATTCATTGAGTTGAAGTGTGAAAATGGTGAAATTCTTCGGGTTAATTCAGAAGAGTCAGATAGTTCATTTGCCATAATTTCTGTTATGTCTGCTCAGAAATGTTTGAGAAAAGGGTATGAAGCTTATCTTGCTTTTGTGTTGAACACTAAAGATCTAGAATTGAAAATTGAATTAGTGCTTGTGGTATGTGAGTTTCCCGATGTGTTTCCGGAAGAACTACCAGGTTTGCCTCCTGTTAGAGAAGTTGAGTTTGGTATTGAGTTGATTCCAGGTACCACGCCCATTTCTATTGCTCCTTATAGAATGGCCCCGTTGGAATTGAAAGAATTGAAAGCTCAGTTGCAGGAATTAACAGATAAAGGTTTTGTAAGACCCAGTAGTTCACCATGGGGTGCACTAGTGCTATTTGTGAAAAAAAACGGATCGATGAGATTGTGCATAGATTATCGGCAACTTAACAAGGTAACAGTAAAGAACAAGTATCCATTGCCTAGAATTGATGATCTGTTTGATCAATTGAACGGAGCCACTGTTTTCTCCAAGATAGATTTGAGATTCGGATACTATCAGTTGCGAGTTAAAGAGTCAGACGTCCTGAAGACTGCTTTCCGGACTAGGTATGGTCATTATGAGTTCCTTGTGATACCATTTGGCTTAACTAATGCTCCTGCCATTTTCATGGACTTAATGAACCGAATTTTCAGACCGTACTTGGATAAGTTTGTAGTTGTATTCATTGATGATATCTTGATTTATTCTCATGATGAGACTGAGCATGCAGAGCATTTGAGAACAGTTTTACAACTTCTGAGAGATAATCAGTTGTATGCCGAGTTCAGCAAAAGTGAGTTCTGGTTACGAGAAGTTGGTTTTCTTGGACATATTGTCTTAGGTGAAGGTATCAAGGTTGATCCGAGCAAGATTTCAGCCATTGCTGATTGGAAGCCTCCTAGAAATATATCAGAAGTTAGAAGTTTCCTTGGTCTTGCAGGATATTATAGACGATTTGTAGAGGGATTTTCCATGATAGCTACCCCGCTAACAAGATTGCTGCGAAAGGATGTCAAGTTTGAATCGACTGAGAAGTGTCAAAAGATTTTTGACAAGTTAAAAGCATTGTTGACTAAAGCTCTTGTTTTAGTACAACTAGAACCAGGTAAGGAGTTTGCGATTTACAGTGATGCGTCCATGAATGGACTTGGTTGTGTACTTATGCAGGAAGGGAAGGTAATTGCTTATGCCTCTAGACAGCTAAAGCCACATGAGAAGAACTATCCGATACATGATTTAGAGCTAGCTGCCGTTGTTTTTGTGCTAAAGATTTGGAGACATCATTTGTACGGTGAGAAGTGCCACATATTCACTGATCACAAAAGTTTGAAATATTTGATGACTCAAAAAGATTTGAATTTGAGGCAAAGAAGATGGTTAGAGTTAATTAAAGATTATGAGCTAGTGATCGATTATCACCCAGGTAAGGCAAACGTTGTTGCTGATGCTTTGAGTAGGAAATCTTTGTTTGCATTAAGAGCTTTGAACACTAGTCTAGCCTTATCAGATGATAGTTTTATCTTAGCTGAGTTGAGAGCTAAACTGATGTTTCTTGAAGAAATTTGTGAAGCTCAGAAAAATGACAGTGAGTTGTTAGCCAAAAGAGATCAGTGTGAGTCGAATATAGAGTCAGATTTTCAGATCGGTTCTGACGGTTGTTTGATGTTCAGAGACAGGGTATGCGTACCAAAGAATGATGAGCTTATTCGAAAGATCTTACAGGAAGCACATAGTAGTTCTTTGTCTATTCATCCAGGTAGTACAAAGATGTATAATGATTTGAAGAAAATGTACTGGTGGGTAGGAATGAAAAGGGATATTTCAGAGTTTGTTTCTAGATGCTTGATCTTTCAGCAGGTAAAGGCCGAACATCAGGTACCTTTAGGTTTATTGCAGCCTGTGCTAGTCCCTGAGTGGAAATGGGATCAAGTTACTATGGATTTTGTGACAGGATTACCGTTGACACCGAGAAAGAAAGATGCAGTATGGGTTGTGATTAATAAGTTAACGAAGTCGGCTCATTTTATCCCAATTCGTATGGATTATTCACTAGACAAGTTGGCCGAGTTGTATATTTCAGAGATAGTCAGACTACATGGGGTACCATTATCGATCATTTCAGATAGAGATCCAAGATTTACTTCACGGTTTTGGAAGAAATTACAGGAGGCTTTGGGCACAAAGTTGAGTTTTAGTACAGCTTTCTATCCTCAAACCGACAGTCAATTAGAGAGAGTTATTCAGGTACTTGAAGATATGCTTAGAAGCTATGTACTAGAATTTCAAGGCAGTTGGGAAAAATATTTACCATTAGTAGAGTTTGCCTACAATAATAGTTATCAGTCGAGTTTGAAGATGGCACCTTCTGAAGCTTTGTATGGACGTAAATTTCGTACACCTTTGTATTGGACAAAGCTTAAGGAAAATCATATTTACGGGGTTGATCTAGTTAAGGAAACAAAAGAGAAAGTAAAAGTCATCAGAGATTGCTTGAAAGCAGCTTCAGACAGACAAAAGTCGTATGCAGATTTGAAGAAAAAAGAGATCGGGTATCAAGTTGGTGACAAAATGCAGATTTGAAGAAAAAAGAGATCGGGTATCAAGTTGGTGACAAAGTGTTTTTGAAAGTATCCCCGTGGAAGAAAGTTCTCAGATTTGGCAAGAAAGGCAAACTAAGTCCACGTTTTATTGGACCGTTTGAAGTGATTGAGAGAGTCGGACCATTAGCATATCGGTTAGCTTTGCTGATTGAGTTAGAGAAGATTCATAATGTATTTCATGTGTCTATGCTACGTCATTATCGTTCAGATCTGTCACATGTGATTTCTCAGACAGAGGTTGAGATTCAGCCAGACATGACTTACGGTGAAGAACCGATAAAGATTCTAGCTTGAGAGGTAAAGCAATTAAGGAACAAAAGTATTGCACTTGTGAAAGTACTATGGAATAGACATGGGGTAGACACGGCTACATGGGAGCTTGAAGAGGCTATAAGAAAACAGTACCCAAATCTCTTCACAGGTAAGATTTTCGAGGATGAAAATCCCTAAAGGGGGGAGAAATGTAACATCCTGAAATAGGGCCTAAACAGAATAGTGGTTGCGAAACCACAAATCTGAGGTAGAAAAATTTATTTTATTATCATTTTAAGGTCTATGGCATGATTGCATGATTGTGTGAAAATTTCGTTTAGAAATTTTATCGATAGAGGGTCAAATTTGATATTTAGGGACTAAATCGAATAATTTGCAAAACTTGCATTCTAGAAGTTTTTAGTATGAAATTACTTTAGAATATTAATGAAGAGGTCTTAAATAGCAATTTGACCAATTTCTAAAATTTTGGACAAAAATAGGCTTGTACATGAAAATTTTCAAAGAAAGGTATTAAGGGTATTTTGGTCATTTGGAAATTAAAAGATTAAAAAAAGGAAAAAGATGGCAAAATATGTCCATCTTCTTCCTTAGGACGAAAATTAAAGGGTTCTTCATAGCTAAGGTTTGTTTCAAGCTTCCAAGCTCCATAGTAAGAAAATAGGATGAAGTTTAATTTTCGAGCCTTGGGAAAAAGTGTAAATATGTAAAAGTTTAGGGGAAAAATGTAATTTTTCCAAAGTTTGCGTCAAGGACTGTTTTAATAAATGTGAGTATTAAATAAGCTAAATTTTTTTATTATAGATCAAGAAGAACAAAATCCGGAGTTAGACCGGGGAAAAAAGAGATAGTGGACTAAATCGATATAGTTGATCGTAATTTGTTTCGAGGTAAGTTTGCGGTAAATAAATGCAATATTTTTTTATTTTATGTTAATGTTGTTAATTTCCAGCATGTGTATATTTTTTTTATGAAATTATTCAAAGAAGACTTAAGCATGAATCGACAGAGAAGTAATTTCAGAAAGTCCCGGTTGAACCTTAGGAATGTGTGGGATACAAATGTCATGACATTAGGGTTCAAGGATACCGTGTAAGACCATGCCAAGGCATGGCAATTGGTAAGGTTTCTAAGGCAAGGAAATCATGTAAGACCATGTCAAGACATGGCATTGATAAGTTACTATAAGGCAAAGGTCCCATGTAAGACCATGCAAAGGCATGGCATTGGTGAGTTCATAAGGCAAGGATACCATGTAAGACCATGTCGAGACATGGCAATGGTAAGTTTCAAAAGGATACCACGTAAGACCATGACAAGTCATGGAAATGGTAAGGTACCCGTGTATCCTTAGTATTCCAAGTGGTTCAACGGGAAAATTTAAAGAGAATATCAAGGTAAGGTAAGGTAAGACGAGTTATACTAAAAAAGTAAGACAAGTTCATGCTAGAAGAGCAAAGGTAAGTACATAATGTTCATGTATGCTTGATAAGGAAAAAGGTAAGTAAAATGTATTAATAAATTTGATTAAGTAAGTAAGTATTTAAGTAAGTGAGTAAGTGAAGATGTTTAAAATATGTCCATGACAATTAATGAAGTTGCATTAAGTAGTATCATGCCAAGTAGTAAGATAATTCTTATGAATGTTGTTATTTATTTGCATGCAAACTTACTAAGCTTAATGCTTACCCCCTTTATTTTCCTTCTTTTTATAGTTTTGTCAAGCTAACTCAAGGATTGTAAAGTATGTCGAAGGTCCGGGCACACTATCATGAGGATTATTTTGGTATAGCTAGACGTTTCATTTTGAGTATCGCATGTATAGCATCGTAGCCATTTTGTGTGTATGATCTTATGATATGGTTGATGAATGGTATGTAAATGCTTGATAACGATTAGCTGTTGGAATGGCTAATCAAGGACATGTTTGGTGTTATGTATGCCTAAATGCTAGTTATTCCATGGAAATCATGAAAAAGGTGAAATTAGCTTTAAAATTGTATCGGACAGCAATAATGACGTGAATTTGGAAAATCACTAAAAATAGTAGAAATGGATTTAGATATTGAATGAGATATAGAACTAAAGCTTTATGAGTTTATTTTCATATGGATGGAACAAAATAGGTATATGAGTTATATTTTATGAGATATTTAAATTTTTGTGAAACAGGGGTAGAGCGATTTTTAGATCCCCTATTCTAACTTTGAAAATTTACAAAAAATTTTACAAAGATAATTAGAAGTCATTCTTTATATTTACAGATTCCTTATTGAGTCTAGTTTTATGAGAAACAAACGACATAATAATTGAAACTCTGTACAGGGAGATATTTTATTCGTAATACACAGGGGTCAGAGTAGTCGAACTCTAAAATAGGGGAGACTTTAACTAATAAACTATACTAGTTGGCCCAACCAAAAATTCTAGAAAAACATTAGTTGATAGATATATGAGTCTAATTTCAGGGAAATTTTATGCAATTGAATTTTGAGTTTTGTAACTCGAGATATGAATTTTTAAGCGACTGTGATGTAGTTAGCCAGCTTGTCTAGAAGTTGTAAAATAAATTGTTTGAGCTGTTTAATTAATGAATTAAGTCCGTTAACACCTCGTGCTGGACTCTGCTGACGGTCTCGGGTTCGGGGCGTTAAAATCCTAATGACCTCATTACAGATAGGATTTAGCTCGGATGAATAATCCTAATATAAACCTCTCGAATATATATTACAGATTAGATTTAGCCTGAACGGGTAATCCAGATCAAGCTCTCATGAGCATATGTTACAATTAGGATTTAGCCTGGACAGGTAATCCTGACAAAGCTTTTAGAATATATGTTATAAATAGGATTTAGCCTGGTCTGATAATCCTGCTATATAATATGTGGCTCGAGAGTATGCTTTCTGAATAAGTGCCCTAATGGGTGCCCCTAAATATGAATTGACGAATTTACTGATTAGTACACTTTGTGTGTATTACATGAGCATCCATCGATATTTTCAATAATTCAACGGGTAAAATCCTGTCATGAAAAGAATTGAGTTTTTACATGTATCTGCCTGAAGTACGTGGAAATGATTCTATATGAAAAATGAAAGTATGAAATTATGATATATGAACATGGAAAATTTTTGGATGAATACATTCTTCTATGAGAATAGATTTGTACATCTCGAGTGTATTATCTGTGTGATTATTAACATTTCAGTTGAATAATGAGCAAAGTTCTGACATGAAATATATTGAAACCCGAGATGAATTATTATGGAATGTACCCAAAAAATATGGAAATAATTTATATTTATATGTTATATGAATACATGATGTGGAAAAACATATGTGTATGAGAAACCGAATATGCTTGAGCTTATATATGTGTTTCTTGATATTTATATGAAATAAGTTACTAACAAGGATGATGAGAATATGTGTTGGGGCTTGGGATCGAATGGTTGATTGAGAACTTACATGTTTATCTTTAATATGAATAGTTGGTAAGTTAATTACCAAGTTATATGGACTTACTAAGCATTATATGCTTACTCCGTTTTATTTTTCCCTGCTTTATAGTAAATCAAAAGCTTGTTGGATTGGAAGCTCGATGGAGATCACTCACACTATCCATTGGTTCAATTTGATATATAAGGTAAAACAATTATGGCTATAATGGCATGTATAGGTTAAATTGGCCAAGGAATGGCATGTAAATATCTGTTAATGACTAGCTATAGGAAAGGCTAGTTATGAGCATGTTTTGGTGTTTAAGTATAAAATACTATATCATTTATATGTTTGAAAATGATTGATTAATAGAAATCACAATGAGATATGTATGAATGAATTAAATTAGCATATTTGATACAATATGCATAGATGTAAGCATGGTATCTAGATAAATAAGAGTATAAATTGACATGTATATGACTTAAATATTGGTAAGAAAATGTGGTTGATGAATGTAATAAATTTTATATAAGTGATGGTGTAGATGCAAGGCTAAAAAGGGTGAAAATAAAGCTAGGAAATGGCTTTATTTTCTCCACACTGGTAGACACATAGGCGTGTGTCTTGACTGTGTGTGACACACGGCTTAGCATATAGGCGTGTGGTCTGGCCTTGTGTCCCCTGCATCTTAAAAATGAGAAACAGAATGCTAAAAATTGAGCACACGGGCAAAGACATGGGCGTGTGTCTCAACCATGTGAGAGACACGGCCTTGAACATGAGTGTGTTACTTGGCCGTGTGAAAACTGCACCTAATTTATGAAAATTAAATTAACCACGCGGCCTGAAGCATGGGCATGTCTAAAGGTCACACGGGAGTGTCCCTAGACTACACGGGCGTGTGAGCCCTATATTTTAAAAAAATTTTGAAATTTCAAGAAAATTCTCATAAGTTTCGAATTAGTCCCGATTTGATTCCACTGTTCATATTGGGCCTCAAGGGTCCATTTAAGGGACAAGTTGATTATTTCTGAACATAAATAGTACTTTTACATGATTTATCTATAATTATTCTGTTAATTTTGGTATTGCTCTGAAACCCTGTTCCAATACGGATACGGGTTAAGGGTGTTACAGTTTATCTATAATAACTTTTCATTTTCTACCATAAATTTCTAATTTTCAGCATATTCATCCATGACCCAAATTTCATACCTTGATAACTTTTCAAATAAATCTCCTAAATAGGAAGATTAAACTATCCTGATTCCGGAAAAATTCTCCAAGATTCAAGCAAATTATTTTCTTGCTTTTTCATTTCATAGGTCTACCTATTATTCTTTTGAATTTTATGGCAGTTTTGGGGTGTTGAGTGTTGCCCTGGTTTGCGGTGGGGCTGGTTTTGAACTAGTGGCGTGCTACCTGAGGATGAAATTACTTGTTGGTTTGTGCCTTTGCGGTGGCAGGATAGTCGAGGATGTACAAGCGATTTATTCCTGGCTCGTCAAACTCCTCCTATAGCAAATTCAGATTTTGCTTTGTTGGGAATATTCATCGATATTACCAAGTTTTTGTCATTTTCTTATGATCTTTTTTTTTATCTTTTCTCTTTCTTTTTGTTCGATAGATTGCATGGGTGTTGTACGTCAATTGCATGGATTTTTTTTCTTTTTGCATGCATGTCATTAACGGCAGATCTTTCGTTCTTTGACTTTTCTATGTAATCTGTTCAGGGTTTCTTTTTCTATCTTTGTGTTAAGGTTGCATGCATATTATGAGTCTTATTTTTTTTCTATCTTATAGTTGTCTTTCTTTTTTTCAAAGATTCTAGTCGTGGTTACCTGGGTTTATTAGGTTTGTAAAATTACTTAGTTTTTGTGTTTCTTACCCATTATCTTCTTCTTGATGCTTGGGGATGGGGTTTTTTATGGTGGGTTCTGTTCGTAAAATGATAAGGTGAGTTTTTAGTTCATTTTCTGGCTTTTTTTCTTGGGGTTTCGCTTCCCATTCCTTGTGGTGTTTTCCTCGCAGCTTCTCTGGCTGGGTTCTACCTTCGGTCCGGTGGGTTGCGTCATGTTTCTGTTGCCACTTTATTGTCATGTTTCTTGAAATGGTTGGTTGTAGAGGTAAAGGCTTTAGTTTTCTTCAGTTGGCTGGCGTGGTTGAGTAAGTCAAGGGAAGAAGATTGGAAGTCGATCTCAAATAATGAAGTTATTGTGCTGGAATTACCGCGGATTGGGGAACCCCGAGAAACTAAGGGAGCTAAAGCAACTTCTCATTGTGAATAACCCTGACCTCATTTTTCTTAGTGAAACGAAAATGTCTGATAATGAATTTCGGATAATAAATGTAGGCTACAGAATGGATTAGTTGTAAACTTAGAGGGCCGGAGTGGGGGGCTTGCACTGATGTAGAGGGAAGGGACGAATGTCTCTATTCAAAGCTATTCAAAGCACCACATAGACTCCATGGTTAATCTAGAGAATAACAAAAATATGCGTGTCACAGGATTTTATGGGCATGCAAACCCGAATCTTCAAAGTAGCTCATGGGACATTTTGCGTAGGGTCAGGGACTTGGTAAGGGAGGATTGGGTGGTTAGGGGAGATTTTAATGCCATCTTAAATGATGCTGAGAAAGAAGGTGGAGGCAAGGGGTGAGGACGTATATGAATAATTTTAAAGAGGTTATGGATGAACTAGCTCTTGTGGATATCAAACCCGACGGTGGATGGTTTACTTGGGTCAATAACAGGAGTAGGAGTGGGTTGATAAAGGAAAGGATTGATAGATTTCTTAGTTCGGTTTTAGTTGTTGAAAATTTCCCATTTATTGCTACAAAAGTAGTGATGCAAACTCAGTCCGATCATGATGCGATTCTCTTTGATTTATGGGGTCGTAAACCAAAGATCTCTCTAATGACCCTAGAATGTGTTTCAAATTTGACTTGTGCTAGGCGAGTGATAGGGAATCAGAAAGTATTATAGGTAATGCGTGGAATAGGGTTTATACAGAATATAGAGATAAGTTGGATAGGCTTAGGTCGATTCTTGGTCCTTGGCAGCGTAAAAAATATGGAAAATTGAAGAGTGAAATGCGAAGACTGAAAAAAAATCAATCTGATTATTGACTCTACCAGTAGAGGGGACAATGTGAAGACTTTGAAGGAAACTCGTAAAAGGTTTGATTTTCTTTATGCTAGGGAAGAAAGCTATTGGGCTCAAAGGTCTCGATCAAAATGGCTAAGGGAGGGGGATCGAAACACTCGATATTTTCATGCTAAATGTAACACCCCTCACCCGTATCTGACGCTGGGATAGGGTTCGAGGTGCTATGGACTCAACTCAAGTATACACATATAAAATCGGGCCATAAAATTTCTTTTAACTTCAAACTTCTCGTTCACATGCATTATGTCCCTTAAACAGGCTTACAAGGCCCAAAACATACATTAGAGACGGTTCAGGACGAAATCAAGAACTCAAGAAAAACTTGGAAATTCATGCTTTAAGGCTACACACGCCCGTGTGGGTTGGGACACGCTCGTGCCTTTAGCCCGTGTGCAACACTGACTTTAAAACACGGCCATGGCACACGTCCGTGTGGCCTGCCCGTGTGCAACACTGACTTTAAAACACGGCCATGGCACATGCCCATGTGGCCTGCCCGTGTACAACACTGACCTAAGATTTTAAGTACAGAGGACACACGGGCATAACACACACCCATGGGGGTAAGCCGTGTGTCACACACGGCCTAGACACACGCCCGTGTGCCTTGCCTGTATGGACAAAAGGAGACCCTTTTTACCACCCATAATACATAACCTACACAAGAACATTTCAATATACTAATTTCACCACAATAGACACCAATTCATCCATAGAAAGAACATCACATGTATTTACCAAAATGAATAATAGCCATTATTCTAGGCTTGATACAAAATGAAGGGTTTTTAACTTAAGACAAAATACATAACCAATTTCTTATTAAAATCAAACATCATAGTCTAGCCCTATACATGCCATACTCAAAAGAAGATTTGTACTATACCAAGTGCTTCGATTGATAGTGTAATCAATATCACCGACTTCAAAATATCCTCGAGCTAGTTAAGTGACACTGAAAGAAAAAGGAAGGAAAGAGAGTAAGCATAAAGCTTAGTAAGTTGCATATAAATAAATATACAACAATAATTTCACCATTAATCATCATGCTCATAGTACAAGGGTAAGCATAAGCTTGTCTTACTCGATACCGTCTACTCAAGTCACATTTTCTATATCGAGCTCATTACTCATGAATACCAATTAGGTACCTGCACCACTCACAATATTATTATGCTTTCATATTTAACTCACTTTCGTAATCTTTACTATGAAGCCCTTTAGAATACTACCGGATATTTTATAAGCCTCAAACATGAGACAAATTGCTGATGCCATGTCCCAGACATGGTCTTACACTGGCTACCATCTTCGAGGCCGATGCCATGTCCCAGACATGGTCTTACTCTAGCTCTTGTGTATACATGATGATGCATGTCCCAGACATGTCTTACACTAGCACAACTCTTAGCCGATGCATGTCCCAGACATGTCTTACACTGGCTATCCTCATCGAGGCCGATGCATATCCCAGACATGTCTTATACTGGCACACTAGTAATTCGAATGTTATGGCATGAATATCCGGTTTGTTTCTTAGGATTCCAACTAGATTTTTCTACTATCTCAATCATTAATATGCATTCTCGATTCACAATCTAGCAATTCATTCTATATCAATTCAATGACAATTCAAATACATGCATTAACAATGTAGTTGCATTATTTACATACAACTTACCTCGATTTACAAATTGTACTCGACTAGTCGATTTAGTCAATTTGTTTGGCTTTCCCCCTGTCTAGGCTCGGATTTGGCAAAACTTGATTTGTGAGAGGAATAAGTTGCTGAAATTTTTGAAGCTCAAAACCCCCAAAAATGGCTGAATTTTTTTGTGGAGAAGAAATGGTGAAAAAGGATTATATCTCATTTCTTTTCTTTTATTTCTACTTTAGTCAAAATAAGCCACCTAACTCCCCAAATTTTAGGATTTTTGTCCCCTCTTGACTCTATGGCCGGCCAAGCACCCAAAAATGGGTCTAATTGCCCTATAAAAGCCCTCAATTTTAATTCTCTAGCTATTTAACACATTTGGGTACCAAGTGCAACTTTTGCCTTTTATGCGATTTAGTCCTTTTTCGCAATTGAGCTCTCAAATATCAAAAATTAACTTACCAAAATTTTCATGCACTAAAGAAATCTTACTATAACCTCATAGTAATAATAAAATAAACTTTCTAACCTCGAATTTGTGGTCCCGAGACCACTGTTCCGACTAGTCCCTAAATCGAGATGTTACGCTAAAGCTAATAGGCAGTTGAAGAAAAATATTATAGAGAAGCTTAAAGATATGGAAGGAAACTGGGTGACAAATAGCAAGGACATTAGCCAAGTGGCTAAAGACTATTTTTGGAGACTGTTTTGGTCAAACGATTAAAGGGTTAATATACATGAGATGGGGTATATTCGGGAGTGGGAGAGAAACAAGTGGCTTACTAGGGATTATACAGAGGATGAGGTATGCCAGGCCATTAAGCAGATAGACCCAAATAAAGCTCCTGGCATTGACGGACTCTCGGGGAATTTTTTTAAACATCACTGGGAGATTGTGGGAAGTGACACTATGAAGTTTTGCTTGGATGTTCTTAACGGGAACAAAAACATTTCTAACCTTAATGAAACTATGATCATTTTAATTCCTAAAACTAAAGACCCATGTCAGCTGACTAATTTCTGTCCTATCAGTTTATGCAGGTTTATCTATAAGATCATCTTGAAGACTTATGCCAATCGCCTAAAAGTGGTTCTTCCTAGCTGCATCAGTCAAAATCAAAGCACCTTCGTGCTGGGGAGGATGATACATGATAATATTCTAATTGCACATGAGCTCATTCACTATCTTCAAAGCTCTAAAAATGGACCTAACAAAGGGTTTGTTGTCAAGCTCGATATGAGCAAAGCATATGATCGCATGGAGTGGGACTTTATTGAAACAATTATGAAAAAGATAGGATTCGATGAGAATGGATTGTCAAAATTATGAATTGCGTTCGTCCAGTTAAATGTAATAATATTTTGTCAAATATTATTATCCCCGAGAGGGGTCTCCGTCAAGGGGACCCCCTATCCCTTTATTTATTTTTATTCTGCATAGAAGCATTTTCGAGAATGCTCATCTAAGCTCAGGATAATAATATCCTAAGACGAATCCGAGCCAATATAAATGGTCCTAGGATAAATCACTTATTTTTTTCTGACGACGCGCTTCTATTCGTGAGAAATAAAAATAGTGACATGGAAATGCTGGTTAATATGCTTAATATTTTTTCTAACATTTTAAGACAAGAGATTAATTTCGAAAAGTCAATGGTTCTATTTAGTCCCAACACTCCTAGTGCTCAAAGAAACAACTTCAGTGATCTCCTAAGCATGACGGTGGTGGAAAACCTGAACAACTACCTGGGCCTTCCTATTCCAATCGGTAAGAAGAAAATAGCGGCCTTCAAAGAGACTAATAATAGATTGTCTTGCAAGATCAATAGCTAGACCAAGAGGTTGCTCTCTTTTAGTGGCAAGTAAGTCTTCATCAAAGCGGTTCTCCAATCTATACCAACGTATGCGTTGTCGATTTTCTTAGCTCCCAAAGTAGTGGTTGAGGATATCCAAGCCAAGCTAAGTAAAACGTGGTGGGCGAGAAAAGACAAAGGCAGATTTCAGACTATAGTCCCTTGGAAGTTCTGTGCAAATCGAAGGGCATGGGAGGTCTTGGAATTAGAGATGTTCAGTTTTTCAATTTGGATCTTTTAGGGCGTTAAGTATGGAGGCTTATAAACAACAAAGAGTCTCTATGTTTTAAAGTTCTGCCTTCAAAATATTTCCCTGGGGGTAATATTTTTAAAGCCAAAAAAGTTGACAAAGCTTCCTTAACTGGTCAAGTATTGCGGCAGTGGCGGAAGTTCTTAAAGACGGATTTGGGTGGCAGGTGGGGAATGGAGAAATGATAAATATTTTGGCTGACAACTAGGGAATGGAAGGTCTAAAGGGGGAAACAATTAGAAGAGACAGTCTCAACCAAAATGTGATGAGCGTGAAAGACCTGTGGCTTGAGGATAGGAGAAGCTGGAATGTTAAGAAAGTTAAAAGTGTGTATGGGCCTAATTGGGGTGATAAGATTTGCAATATACTAATAGAGGACGAGGGTCAAGTTGATAAAGTCATTTGGTTCCACAACCCTCATGGGTGCTTTACCTCAAAGTCTGCTTACTCATGGTTGCTATTGAAAGAAATAGGGTATGGCCCGCACAGATTTTTTTGTAAAGCTTTATGGAAGCTTTATACTTGACCAAAGATTTGTGTCTTTACTTGGTGTGTGGGGCATGAGATCCTCCCGAAAAACGAAAAAATTGCTTCTATTAGACACGGCTTTGACAAGGGATGCCCAAGGTGTAGAGCTAAAACCGAGACTCTACTACACGCGTTAAAAGACTACCCAACATCTCATGCGGTTCTCTCTTTAGGTGGATGGTCCAACAGCACTATTGCGAAGAAGTATGATCACTATATTAACTGGTTGGAAGACATGATGAGAGTGTTTGACAAGAGAGCTATGGCCAATCTCATGGTGATTTTATGGAATTGTTGGAATAATAGAAACAATTTCATCTTCAAAGGAAAAGAAGATGAGGCGTAGATAATTTGGGAAAGAGCCAACACCTTGAATAAGGAGTTTCAAATATGCAACTTTATAAATGATCCTTTGCTTTCACAAAATAGCGCAAGCCAAAAGTGGGAAAAACCTTCGAAGGGCTTCATAAAAATTAACTTCGACGCTACAGTGGGTGAAAATAGAATCGAGTATGGAATGATTATTAGAGATGACGAGGGCTTTGTCCTAGGTGGGGGAGGGGGCTTTATAGGGTCAAGGCTGTCGGTGGAAGAGGCTGAGTGCGTGGCATTTGAAGAAAGCATCAAAGCTGCATGCAAACTAAAAATTAAAGAGCATATAATTTTTTAGACGGATCACGTGGGGCTGGTCAATAGGCTAAGGAATTTAGCTGTTGATGTCACTGTAATTGGCATGCGAATAAAGGCCTGCACAACAGCGTTTAATAAATTCAAATCTGCCAAGTTAATTTGGACCAAACGATCCTGCAATAATATAGGCCATCTAATTTGTAAAAAGATGTATAGTGAAGCCAAAACTTGTTTTTTCGAAATGGATTATCCGTCAGAAATTCACGATGTTGTAATCTGTGATGTTGCTTAATAAATTGTGTTGACCCTTATAGTCGTTTTTATTCAAAAAAACAAACTATCTCGATTTTAAAAATATAGAAATTACTAAAAACAAGACTTGATTTCATACCTTTTTAAGCTTGAAAAGTTTTCATCCTCTCTCCTGGGATTTTCATAGAAAAATTGGGAAAGATGATATGAAAATAGATGATTTTTTTCTTTTTAATTAATTATCATCTATTAATTTTTTGATTTCCAATTTAGTCCCTAACATTTTCTAATTTTTCCATGGCTGAGTCATTAAAATATCTACTAACTATTCTTCAATGGTTTAATTACCATATAAGGACCTCAAGTTTTGAATTCCATAGCTATTTGATACCTATAGCTACTAGAACCCACCTTTTGCATTTTATGCAATTTAGTCCTTTCCCTAATTAAACACACAATCAGTAAATTTTTTGTATCAAAGTTTTCATGTGACCTTCCTATCATGATGCCAACCATAAAATAAAAATAAAATAATTTTTTGGCTCGGATTTGTGATCCCGAAACTACTATTCCGATGTCACCAAAAATGGGCTGTTACATACTCCACGTCAATGTTATTGGGTTTGATTATTGCGTGCCCATCGTTTGGAAGGCCAATTATTTAAGTGACATATTCGAGTGTAATAGTCGTTTCCCTGCATATAGGAAATGGAATGTAAGTGTTTTCAGCCTTTATCTTTCCGACAGTGCAACAAACAACTCAGGAATGCAAGTGAAATATTTTGTCATTGTAGATGCCATATATAAATCATCATTCTTAAAGTCTTCTACTATACGCCCATCAGACTTCAAGAAATTTAAGTTGTTTTTTACACGAACAATTCAATCATCCCACTGTTAAAAAATCACAAAAATAAATAAATTAAAATTTGAAAAATCTTAAAAATATTTTTGCAAAATTATAAAATTATAAAATCGAGTTGAAAATTTCACCATACAAACGGAGTACTTGACAATGTGCTCTTCCTGAAACCTTGATTTCATCATTTCTTCACAAAAAAAAGTAAAAAATAACAAGTTTTTTAAAGAGTTTAATAGGAATTTGGAGGGAAAGAAAAGAGAAACGAATGGGGTATTTATGGGGAAGAAGTTGAGTCCCATGATTGTTGACTTCCACTATATTTAATAGGTTGGTTCAGCCAACCAAAAAATTTTACTGGTCAAACTATTGAACTTGAAATCGACGTTTCAAAGGTTTCGAGATACTGTTGATTATGCTTTGGAGTATTTCTCTCGTGATATGCATCACACATTCTTATATGATGATTTGACATCTTAAACTCGATATCATTGTATGTTAAAATAATATTTTAAGAAATAACTTTTGGTGGGACACAATTTAATAAATAATATATAGAATTACAATAAAAAATGAAAAACCAAGGATGACTACTTAAATCTGTCGATAGAATCTAAGAGATGGATATAAAAATGAAAAACCTAAGAGAGGGATGTAAAACAAAGAAAAGGAAAAAGGAAAACAAATAAAAGGGGCCAAACATGGAAAATACAGTCACGGGGGATTTTTACTGTAGACTAGCTTTTCTTCATTTCTATTTTACGAATGCTAGGCTAAGTTGAAAAGTAGGGGAAAGCAAAGAATCTTGCCACCCAACACTCTTATTTTCCTGTCAATTGCATAAAAAGGAGTCTAACAAAAATGCTGATCCTGTCATTTTCATTTCGTTCAAGTTTTATTATATACCCCTAAAAAATTATATTAAAAAAAAGAAGCAAACCTATAGATTAATTTATCAAACCATGATGTAAACTATAAATATAGAATGGTTAATTAAGTTAATTTATAATTAATTAAGTCAAAGTTTTATTCTAAAAAAAGTTAAAAGTTTTAAATATTAATAAGAGTCTATTACATTATTTATTGTATTTATTAAATATATTGTGTGCTCAAACTATTGGGTGGTGGATCCAAATGCTATTCAATTTTGAATAATTTTTGGATTCCTGAGGCACAATCTTAGATGAGGTTTTTCATTAAATATATTATTTTTAATATTTGAGAATATAATTGAGTATGTTTACAGAGTAATTTGATCGTTTAAGAATTTTATGTTAATTTGGTATGTTATTTAAAATTAAATATTAAATATAATTAGATTAGTTAATAAATGTAAAGTTTGAATCATGAAAGTTTTCTTTTTATAATTTTACCCTTACTTTCATGTTATTTTAAACAATGTTAAATTCTATATCACTTTAAATATACATATAAAATAGTTGGAATAATTTATGCTATGAAAATATAAATGATTATTATTTGATATGTTTCATTTATTTAATTTTATATCTTAAATATCAATTAAGCACATATATAGAGTTCCTTAATATACCAAATTATTATCTAATATCAAATCGTGTGAATGTTTTGTTGGAAAAATTGCATTTTATGTGAACTTTGAGGCATATTCTCAATAGGTAAAGGTGAAGAGTTGAATCATAATTTTATGGTTTCATAATCTACTCCATGAGACCTTTACAATGGTATATCATATGCTCAAAATGGTTGAGTAATGAATGATAAATTGATGCTCAAAGTAAGTTACTTGGAAATATTGTTGAGGAAAAATAAAAGGTAATTAAATGATTAAGCTTGTAATCTTGCCTCGCACGCGTTTTGGGGGGGGGGGTACAGGTCCAAACCCGACAGGGTTGAGGCGCACCCGCACAACGTGGGCAACACGAAATGTCCGAACCGGTCGGGCCCAAAAGGGCCTACGGATATTTTAGCCCAATACGAATTTATTTTCCTTAGCAGATTTTGGGGATATTTTTCCATAATTACAACAGTACTCTCCATGCCTATAAAAGGCCATGATTTTGAAGGGGTTTTTTTGCTGCACACTCTCATACTCTTTAAGAATATCTCTTGCCGAAATTTTGTTGTTCCCAAAAATCTCTTTTTTTTTTATCTTTCGTGTTTTCTAAATATTTCGGTGATAGAAAAATGTATTGTTCGTTCGATTGATCATGGTAGAGATGCTACTACTTCGACCACTGATGTTGTTGTATCCTAGGAGACTTTCGACCAATGTTAATCCAAATATCGTAGGAGCGACCGAATCTGTCTTAAGGAAACTGTGTTTCATAGGCCTTAATGTTTCGTAAAATCTCAATTCTCTTTTATTTCAATTATTTTATTTTATTTTCATATTTGATAAATTAACTATAAATAATTATGTTCATATTTTATTTTATATGTGTTTATTTTTAATTATTAATTTTTGTTCGCTAACGTGTTTTGTCTAACACACTTCCCACCCAATATAAAAAAATTTGAATTTCCAGTTAATTATCACAAATATCTTTAAAAAGATTTAATGATTAATAATGTCAAATAAATAAGTCTCTTTCATACAATCTTTTGTATATATGTGTTGTGGGCTGTGAATTAAAGACCCTTAAGAATACGCAAAGAGCATCTCATTGAGGTCAATTGATGAAATAAGATTCATTTAACCTACTTGAACTGGTCCGAGTCGTGGAACATGTGAAGAAACACATTTATTTGAAGCCTTAGTGGTCCAGTGAAACACTTAAGAGAAAATTAAGACTACATTGTTAAATAAAGAAACTAATCTTAGAAAATATGTAATCTGATAAGATTTGATTTTGTAATATTAGAGGATCATGTGAATTAACTCAACTATAAATAAAGGTTTTTTTTAATGATCTCATTCATTGTATTCATTCTTGAGTAATAGAATACTTCTAAATGAATATACTCAAAAACTCTCTCTGCTTTTGTTTTTATGTGGTTTTTTTGATATTTTATTGTTCTTTCGTTTTGAGTTGCTTTTGTTTCATTTTCAGCAACTTAAAAATTTTTTATCAATGATCCTCAACTTACAAGAGTTAAGCACTAAAGAATCATCTAATGTATTAGGAAACTAAAATTTTATCCTTACCACGTATGCATGGCCATAAACATAATTTTTCACATAAAAACTAGAAAATCAATAAAAGACTTTAAAACCGGACCTTTAAAAATCAAAAGCGAGGCCGTTTAGATATTGGGATAAGGATCACAACTAGAACAAGCTCGGCTAACTAACACTATTTATTTGGATTATGATTGAGGTGATGGGTAAAAGAGTGGAATGTTGTTGGAAACTCAAAAGCACTGTGATTTTAATGGAACAATTATATCCAATTCAGTAATGTTCTAAAGCAATCTAAACCCATCTTCATTTTGGTTTAAAACAATGGTGTTTACCAGTTTAAGGTGCTGAAGTCCTCAAATTACAGTCAACTCAATCCTGTCAAAACAATGGCAATCTATGTACTGTCACCGCATAATGTACAATGAACAAAAATTTCTTCTTCCTTTGCCTTCTCTTTGTGGAAACATTGAATCATCCCAACATCTAAACTCTAAAGCCATTTTTTGTACACCATAATGTATATTCTCTTCACTATTTGACCAACTGTAAAATACCCTACGAAAAGCACCACCAGAAAGCCGAAATATGAGAGTGGCAAGTCAGTGAATCCCATGAAATCTCCGATTATTGAGAAGGGTATTGCAATACCAATGGCAGAAATCACTACTGTTGAAGCAAGTACTGGCCAGGAAGCGATCTCCATGATGAAGGGAATTTTCTCCGTACGGATCAAGTGGAAAATCAGAGTCTGCATGAGAAGCCCTTGAATGAAATATGCAGAGCGGAAGAAAGATTCATCCAATTTCCCACCAGAACTGTAATAAAACCAAACAAACAAAAGAGTGGCCACATCACAGAGTGTGCAAACAGGACCATTCCATAATATGAACATTGGCAAACTTTTGACAGACCATTTTTGTGGGATTTTGACATAGTCCTCTTCCATCCTGTCCCATGGAATGGCAATCTGACCCACACTATACAAGAAGTTCTGCACAAGGAGTTGAATTGGGGTCAATGGCTCGAATCTGAGTGCAAGAGTTACAATGAAGAGTGAAATAACGCTCCCCAGATTAGCAATAACTGACAATTTAATGTATTTCATTGTATTGCCGAATGTCAGGCGGCCTTGCTCAACCCCTGCCACAAGCACGTTTAAGTCTTTCTCAAGTAAAATAATATCAGCCAAATCTTTTGCAACTGATGCTGCTGAATCAACTGATATACCAACATTAGCAGCATCCAATGCGAGTGAGTCATTTATTCCATCTCCCAAGAACCCAACAACATGATTACCTACGGACTGCAACGACTGCACGACTCTCAATTTCTGAGAAGGGGTGAGCCGAGCCAGAACTGTAGCTTTTTTCACTTTCTCGTGAAAGGCTTCCTGGTTCAGTTGCTCCAGCTCTGGTCCAGTAGTTACATGTGTGGTTCTGATGCCAACTTCCTTGCAAATTTTTATTGCTAGAGAAAGTGAATCACCAGTTAATACTTTTGCTTTTACTCCCTTTTCAGCCAATCGCCATAGAGCTTCCTTTGCTGAGTCCTTTGGTGGGTCAAAGAATGCTATAACACCAAGGAACACCATGTCTGATTCAACATCATCTTCAGTTTCCATGTTTTGCTTACTTATTTTCTGCAACATGACATAAAACTGTATTACTTACAGGGGTTTAATAATTGGTTCTCTATAATAGTAATGAAAGTTTGTTCTTGCATACATGTCCCGTTGTACAAGGATGCTTGGGGCTTGAAATTCATGCATGACAAAAGTAGAACAGAATGGGATACAGCCGTACAGGAAGAGAAAAGGTAATGGTTTAGAGGATATTTGAACTCACTGTTTGCTGCAGGTTCTTTATTGCAACTCCTATAATCCTTAATCCCTCATTTCTAAGTTCTTCCACCACATTTAGGATCCTATGATGGTGTTCTGCAGAGACAGCTGTTATCTCACCCATATCTACATTCTCCACATAAGAACAAACTTTGAGCACATCTTCAAGTGCTCCTTTGGTTATTATGAATCTGTAAAAGGGTTGGATATTTCTGCCTTCTGGATTAGATTCTGTTTCCAGAATAACCGATACTCTTCTTCTCATGAAATCAAAAGGGATTTCATCAGTCTTTCTCCATTTGGATGGTTGGAATCGGTATCCGTTTGTGTACACAAATGCCAGAATTGCATCATCTAGCGGATATTTCTGATCACTCTTGAAGTAAGAATTCAGGAAGGCAAAATGTAAGACCTTTTCTCTTGGAGCACCCCAGCTATCCAGATGATTAACCATGATTGCACGGTTCATGGTGAGCGTCCCAGTTTTATCAATACATAGAATATCCCTGCAAAATCAAAAAGCAAAAGAAGTATAAGTACCAAAACATTATACTTTCAAAATGGAAAACTTGATGAACCTAGCATGCAACAACATAGAACATGAGCTGGGACTCTTCACATGCTAATCTATGCTACTTGAACAACTTAATTTTCTTAAAGTATCCATGCCAAAAATATGTCTTCCACATTTTAATCATTGTTATGGGTTTATGATCTTCGTAATATAGGAAAGAAATTTAGTATACCTATGCCAAATACATGCCCCAAATCATTTGAAGTCTGAGTAACTTTGTCTTTGACAACAGCGTGCATTTTTCTGAGGTATTGTGCTTTCTTAAAAATCAAAGTAGATCCATATCTCCTGGTTTTAGATTTCAAACGAGTGGAAGCATGCATAGGTCTCTGACCCTGATTTACAGGTAAACTAATTTTATCATCCTGTGTTTTTCAGGGTGCTTTTGAATCCAAAAGTATAACTAAATTCTATGTACTTTTAATTATAGTCGTCTTTCTCAATTTTCCAATTTATTCAAATATAGAATCTTAGTTGATGATCAACTCAATTTTCTGTGTCAGTTATCCAACTTCATATCCATTCACTTCAAACAATGATCTACATGGAATGATTTAATTCTTTCAGCTCTATATTTCAGGGAGAAACTTGGGACTTACATGGATCCCATGTCTCTAATGGCAGATAAGCTTTTCACTATACATCTCTCCCTCGCCATAGCAAGTGCGCCCTTTGCAAGACTTGTGTTGATGATGAGGGGAAGCATTTGAGGAGTTAGGGCACATGCAACTGAGATCCCAAAAAGGGTACTCTCACTCAAATCATAAAAGGTAAAGTACTCTACCAGTATCATGATTGTGACTACTAGAAGCATTACACCAACAAGCACGTACGATATATGCCGGATACCCTTCTCAAAACTATCTGCTGGTTTGTGCTTTCCAATAGTTGAAAACACGGCACTTATGTAGGTCTTGGATCCAGTAGAGACAACTAAACCAGTTCCAGTACCTGATACCACATTTGTCCCCTGAAATATTAATCGTAACGGTATATACCTCAGCGTATTATGTAGTAATAGTCTATGACTAAACACATACTAATAGACAACAGTTGGATATTAGCTACACCGAAGTTCCCATACTTAAGATTCAAATATGCAAATGAATAAAGGAATTGCATGATACATTAGCAATATAACTTGAGAAAAACATAATCCTGAATATAAAATTTTTCCTACATGAGACTCTTAGGTTCTGTAAATGTTGCGGAAGGATTATTACCACAAGGAACAAAAGAGTAATATTGGAGCAACTATACCCACCATGAAACAAATATTCTTTAATTCTAGCAACGGAGTGCTTCTATCCTCTCTCGCATCAGCAGTTTTTTCAGTTGGCCATGACTCTCCTGTTAATGAGGACTGACTGTTGAAGAAGCAAGAATGTAAAATAAGGGATTCCACGGATTACCAGTCAAAAAGAAAAGGTCATAAAGGGAATTTTCAAACCTTGATTCAAAGAAAGGGAAGATTTGAAGCTGTATACCTTACAACAAGGTGTTTCGAAGTTAATAGTCTCACATCACCAGGGAAAAGGTCCCCAGGCTCGAAAATGACAATGTCTCCTGGAACAACATCTCTTTGATCAACTTGAACGATTAATTCTGTCTGAACCACCCTCCCTGCACATCTTTGAACTTTAACCGGAGATCTTACATATTCTGAAAGTTGCATGGCTGCTTTTGAACTGCCATATTCCTGGGTGGTGCATAGAATTTAAAGTTGCAAACAATTGTGTTTGAATTAGAATTCATAGAGAATTCAGTTGATCGAAAATTTTAAAACGAGAAGTACCTGATAGAATCGAAGGGAGACGCTAATGAAAACCAATATAAGCATGATGCATCCATTTGGATTATCACTGGTTATGTATGAGAGTGCTGACAACACAATAAGAATGATATTGAAAGGATGGAAGAAGGCGCTCCACAGAAGATGCCACGAGCTTGGAAATGTGTATTCAAGGGGAGTATTTGGCCCATTTTCCTTCAATCTCTTCTCAGCTTCAGTAAAGCTCAAGCCTACTCAAAAGCAGAATTGAGTAAAATAAGCATATCCATTCCCCAGAAAAGCTAGTGAATTGATCAAGGACGCTACTTAATTTACTCATTTTCAAAACATCAAACAGATAACAGGCATATCGATTCAATTCTATTCCAGTCAACAACGGTAACTAAATCAGGAGAAAAGAAAGCTAGCTAACCTCTTTCTGTGGATCGAACATATTCAAAAGCCATGTATATTTCGGATCTGGCCAAAGCATATAACCAAGAATAAACCTTCTCTTCTTCTTCTGTCTTTGAACCGCCATCAATCTTCTCTAAATATCTCAAACAAAGACCCAAAAATCACAAAAACCCCCTCTCAGAAACACTGTCAGCAAACCAAATTAAACTAGTAATTAGACCTTACAGGGGACGACAACTTACTTCCAGACTTAAAACGCCGGAGAAATCCGTCAACCAAATTCGAAAAGAACCCATCCCGATGCTCACCATTGGTATCAGTGTTAGCCCCATTGATGAGATTCTCACGAACAGGGTTGGAAGAAGGGAGGAAGTCAAGCTGGGTTCTGAAACTGAAAAACTTTAAGAATTTGAACCTTTCCATAGGAGCAAAACGAGGTGATAGGATAGAAAGGGACAGAGAGTAATGGTGGTGGTAAGTAAATTAGAGGAAATAATGAAGGGCCGAAAGAAAGCATGGTTGAAAAACCAAGGTGATTATTGATGGGGAGGTTGAAGATTTGAAGAGAAGGTGGAATAAGAAAACTAATTATCTATGATTGGGATCAACTTTATTTGGACCATTCTGTTGTAGCTTTCATTTTCAACAAATGTGATGCTTCTTTCCAGTGTTATTCTCTCCTGGAAGTTTAGATCTTCAACCACCAAACTTCAAATGACCGTTAGGTGCAGTCGGTATAGGAGGGAATGGCAGTTATTTCCCATGAGCTGGAGTAGCAGTTTTTTTTAGGCACAATGACTTGTTTGGTGCTTCAACTTTTAAAAAAATTATTTTAACCTCCATTTAATTTTTACTTTTTTAACTTTAAACTTGCATTATTTGTTAAATCACTCCAAAATAGATAAAAAAATTCATATTTATTAATTTTGCTAATATAGCATACACGTAGAGTGCCACATACGTAATTAATTTTTAAAAATTTAAATTTAAAAAAATTATATTTTAAAAAAAATGAAAAATTGTTAAAATATATAAAAAATTATTTTTCTATAATTTTTAATTTTTAAAAAAATTATTTAATTGCTAATGTTGTATACACGTAGACTGCCATGTGAATGTCATGTCAATAAAATTAATAAATTTTAATTTTTCTATCTATTTTTTTATTGTTTTTACAAATAATACAAGCTTAAAGGATAAAAGAGGTGAAAAATTAAATGAAAGGTTAAAATAATTTTTTTTTAAAGTTAGATGGTGAAATAAATTATTATTATTTTTTTATTTCTTACCCAAATATCAACCGAATCTATGCCAACAGTTTATTTATAAGTTACTTTTACCAAGTTAAATGTGCGACGATTGTCACAATTTTATTAATTCGATTCTAGATAAATATAGTTAAAATTTTATTAGATTATATATTTATATAAAAAAAACTCAATCATAATAATTAAGGAAAAAATTCATATTATATGAAAAAAAATCATAATAAATACATGTGTCGTAATATTCCTAAATTATGCATTGAAGCACAATACAAAATTTTTAATATAATCAAATCATGCCCTAATACGAATAACTCAATCAAGCAAAAATCACATTACGCATTTGAAAGTTCAATATTTGTTTTTAAAATTGTAATCAAATTAGAAAAATGCATTAAATGCATTAAATATATACTGTGTATTCAATTTCCTATATAAGCAATTTTGTCCACCGATTTCTACCACTCTTCAAACAAAAAAAATTGTTTTGTTTTCTTTCTCATGTTAGAAGGGAAGGACTGTAGGGCATGCTAAATTCTAATATTGTGTATACCAATACTTTGTTTTCTTTCTTATGTAAGATTTTTTGTATATACCAATCTTTTGTATCTGTTTTGTTTTCTTTCTCATGTCTGAATTTGTTGAATAAATTGTTTTTAATTGTTTCTTTCTCATCAATCAACTCTTCAAACAAATAGTAATATTGGTTGTATATGCTAACCTAAACTATATTTTCTATGAAGAAATTGACAAATTTTGATAGAATGTGTAACACTCTAAACTCGGACTAGATGTTATGGTTGACTCCGAGAGTGTTACATGGAAAGGTTTTGAAAACAATGTTGTTCCGATAAATCATCCAAATTTTATAACTATTACTGAAAACGTTATTTAATTAATTCATTTGCCCAAAACATAATTTACAGTGGAAGTCTTTAAAACCGTTATATTTTGGAAATCCAGTTCGTACTTTCAAAAAAAATCTTTGATTTCGTAAAACCGTAATTTTAGTCAAACGTCGCTTTAAAAGTTAAAACATAACCAAAACCAAAATAAAAATTCAAACAGTCCAGAGAGTCCAATAATTACAACACTCCCAGAAATAATCCGTAATTAAATAAAAATCCATTATTTAAAGTCAATTCACAAACTTTGGTCACCGTGAGACTCCGTCGCACTGATCCGCCTAAGGGTGTGTATTACCTGACAAACCAGATAACAGATGTGAGTTTGCGAAAACTCAATGCGTAACCTAGCCGAATTAAGCATGCAAACATACAGAATTACAAACACAGTCAGAAACAGATACAGTTTCAGATTCAGAATCAGATCCAGAAGCAGATATGCATAAATCCTACCCCCATCCTCTACACACCATCTCCGATCATCCCATCAAACCATGTGGGGTTAAGAACACCCACCCATCCCTACACACCACATTGTGTCATTAAGACACATATCAGAATATATGTAGCCAAGCTGCTAGAATATAGGCATTTAACGCCGAACAGAATACTTCCTCTTCATATACAAATACCACCCCAAATCAGATACAGAAAATCAGATACAGATTTATCAGATTAAACATGCTCGACATGCTTTTATATAAATAACAGATATACATATGGCAATACAATTAGGCAAACATTTAGTATCCTACTCAGATCAGTCTAATAGAATATCATAGCATTCAAAATAGGTTTACATAGCCCTTACCAACCTTATAGTAGGCCCACAGTCGATCGGAGCGACCCGTGCGATCCTAGGGAAAATTTCAAAATTATGGGCCCATATGCCTAGATTTGGCCTTACCCGTGTAGCCCACATGGCCTGGCCCAAAACCCACATGTCTGTGTGGGCCCACACACCCAACTTAGCCTAGCCTATGTGGCCCACACGACTGTGTACTGTGCACGACCATGCCTTCGTCGACCACATGACTATCCACACAGCCGGCCACACTTTCGTATGGCATCAGTAGAATAGTTTTTCGACTTTCACCGAAACTCGTTTTTCTGTGTTTCGCGAACACACCTGGTACTGTTTCGATGCAAAAACGCTCCCGAGACCACCAACACCTAAAAATAGAATCCCGAAAGTCTTATTACCAAACAATTTACCAAACTTAACAAACTAAACTGAGCAACATTCCACACTTACCACTGCAAAACGACTACACGAAAGTTAAACCGTTGAGGCGAAAACCACTAATTCACCGCCTTCACCTACGCAACCATTCGCAGAATTAGATTCCCAACCACAAGCATAACGCTACTACAACGAAAGAATTGAGAGACTTACCAAAACCGCATAAATACAATGAACGTGAACCAAAAATTTGAAAGGAACGAAAGAACCAAGATTAAGGTAAGATGAAAAGAAACAAAAATCGAAATTGACAGGGAAGTGGAGGGAGAACAGAAATCGACGTCAAACCTTTTTTGGAAGAAGAGGAAAATACTCAAAAATTTCAAAAAGAATGAGAAATCACAAGATATGTCAACAACATCCCTTATTTTTCTCCCACTTACCCACAACTGATAACTCCCTCGGAATTTGAGCTCAACCAAAACTCTGCCTGACAACTGAACAAAAATAAATACCCATGTCAACGTAGAGATTCGAACATAAGACCTCCAACACACTAATACCCTTACCACTCGAACCAGCAAGCTCATTCTGATACGGATATTTAGACAATTTAATATAAGCCCACTGATCAAGGATAAGGCTTGATCCAAAAATAATAAAATTAATAAAGGTGGGACTTAAACCCAAGACCTTTCACACATACTTAGAACACTTAACCACTGAAGCAGATATACACTTGTGTCAAATATTCACAGAAGTAAAAATATATTTTCAAGACGTTATAACTCTACCCCCTAAAAGAAATTTTAACCTCAAAATTTACATGATCAAAATAGATGAGGATACTATTGATGCATCGAGTCCTCAGGTTCTTACATGGCTTCCTCGGTGCCATGATTTCGTCATAAAACCTTCACTAACGGTATAAACTTCCTCCTCAGAACCTTAACATCACGATCCAGAATCTAAACCGGCTCCTCCTCAAAAGTCAAGTCTGGTTTAACCTTAATCTCATTAACCAAGATAGTATGAGATAGATCAGGCCGATATTGCCTCAGTATCGAGACATAAAACACATCGTGAATACGGTCCAACTCTGGAGGTAGCTTCAATTTATAAGCAACTGGTCCTACATGTTTCAGAATTCGATACGGCCCAATGAACCTAGGGCACAACTTGCCCTTGTGACCTAATCTTAGAACTTTCTTCTATGGAGAAACCTTAAGAAACACGAAGTCCCCTACAGAGTACTCAATATCTCTCCTCTTCAGATCCGCATAAGACTTCTGCCTATCAGAAACCGCCTTCAGACGATCTCGAATCTGTCTAACCTTGTCTTTAGTTTCAGAAGCCAATTCAGGACCTAAAACCCGACGTTCACCCAACTCAATCCAATAGAACAAAGTACAACACTTACGACCATATAAAGCCTTGTAAGGCGCCATCTGAATGCTAAACTGGAAACTGTTATTGTAGGCGAACTCAGCTAACAGCAGATAATCCTCCCAACTTCCTTAAAAATCAATAATGCAACCCTGAAGCATATCCTCTAGTATCTGAGTCACCCTCTTAAATTGACCATCGATTTGAGGATGGAACGCAGTACTGAAGTCCAATCTTGAACCCAAAGTCTCATGCAATTTCTTCCAGAATCGAGAAGTAAAACAAGGATCTCTATCAGAAATAACCAAAATCGGAACCCCATGCAGTTTTACGATCTCAGAAATGTAGAGCTTCGCTAACTTCTGCAGAGAATAGTCCATCCGAATAGGAATGAAATGAACAGGCTTGGTCAATCGATCCACGATGACCCAAACAGAATCCTTCTTAGTGGGTGTTAAGGGCAACCCACTAACGAAGTCCATAGTTACTCGTTCCCATTTCTATAAGGGAATCTTAAAGGGCTAGAGCAAACCCGAAGGCAACTGGTGCTCAGTTTTAACTTGCTGACACGTCAGACAACGAGTAACAAAATTCGTAACCTCATGCTTCAAACCCAGTACAATTCACGAAGATCACAATACATCTTATTATCGCCAGGATGCATAGCATAAAGGCTACTATGCGCCTCCCTCAGAATTGATTTCCTTAAATCAAAATCATTTGGCCATAGATCTAACCTCGAAAACACAGAACCCCCTCGCTATTCAGCCCAAAGTCAAAAGCACTGCCACTCTCAACCTGACGAAACCGCAAAACTAGAGACTCATCCCCCAACTGCTTATCTCGAATCTGATCAATCCAAGTCTACCTAACTTACAACTTGGCTAACAGACTCCCATCATCAAACAAATTAAGGCGAGTGGACATCGCTCTCAAATCAGTCATCGCTCTACGACTTAGAGCATCGGCCACCACATTGGTCTTACTAAGATGATACTCTATCGTGCAGTCGTAATATTTGAGCAATTCAATCCATCAGCGCTGCCTAAGATTCAACTTCTTATGAGTAAGAAGGTACTTGAGACTCTTTTAATCAGTGTAGATGATACAACTCTCACCATACAGATAGTGCCTCTAGATTTTCAATGCAAAAAACACCGCAGCCAACTCGAGATCATGCGTTAGATAAGCCACAACCTTTCCATCTTGCATCAATATACATCCCTATCCGGCATGCGATACATCACTGTAGACCACAAACTCTTTACTAGATTCAGGCTGTATCAAAATAAGAGCTTGAGTCAAAACAGACTTGAGCTTCTCGAAGCTCAATTGCTGCGTACTCGTCCAAACAAATGGAACACCCTTACATAGAAGCTTTGTCAAAGGAGCTGCAATCAGAGTGAAACCCTCGACAAACCACTGATAATACCCCGTCAAATCCAGAAAACTACGGATCTCAGATACATTCTTAAGTTGTTTCCAATTCAGCACAACCTCTATCTTCCTCGAATTAACACGAATCCCCTCAGTAGAAACCACATGCCCTAGAAAAGTCACTTCACGCAACCAAAACTCACACTTGCTCAACTTAGCGTAAAGTTGTTTCTCACATAGAGTTTGAAGCACTACTCTAATATGCTCATCATGTTTATCCTCAGTCTTAGAGTATACCAGAATATCATCGATAAAGACCACAACAAACTGATCTAAATACGGTTGAAAGACTCCGTTCATCAAATCCATGAATGCCGCTAGAGCATTCGTCAGACCAAAAGGCATCACTAGAAACTCGTAATGTTCATAAACGCAGTCTTATGAACATCTTTTTCCTTAACCCTCACCTAATGATAGCCAGAACGAAGATCAATCTTCGAAAACACTAAAGCCCCTCGAAACTGATCTAACAAGTCATCGATCCTCGAAAGTGGATATTTATTCTTTACTGACAACTTGTTCAACTACCGATAATAGATGCACATCCGCATGGTCCCGTCCTTCTTCTTAACAAACAGAACTGGTGCTCCCCACAGAGACACACTAGGACAGATAAAACCACAATCCAGAAGCTTTTACAGTTGAGAATTAAGTTCTGTAAACTCCTTCGGTGCCATACGATATAGAGTAATAGACACCAGAACTGTACCCAGAAGAAGCTCAATTTCAAACTCAACTTCTTGATTAGGAGGTAAACCTGGTAACTCCTCAAGAAAAACATCTGGAAAGTCCCTCACTATTCTGATATCCCCAACAAAAGAGTTTTTAGGAACAGAATCACTGACTTAAGCCAAATACGCCTCACATCCTTTCCGAACCAATTTCTCAGCCACGAGCACGAAGATCACATTGGATAGATAATCTCGGTGCTCATCGATCACCACCACCTCATTATCATCCTCAGTTCTCAGAACGACCCTCTTAGTCACGTAATCCAAGCTAACTCGATGCTTAACCAACCAATCCATCCCCAAGATCAAGTTAAATTCCCCAAATAGAAGTTCCATCAGATTTGCTAGAAATATCACCTCTTGTATCTCTAACAGAACATCTTTATAAAGTTTACTAACCCAAATAGACTGCCCCATCAGACTCAGTATAGTAACCTCACTAGTAGTACTCTCAACAAGAACCCCCTAGGTTTTCAGATACAGTGCCAACTATATAGGAGTGAGTAGAACCTATGTCTATCAAAGTAGTATAAGGCATATCAAATATAAGGAACGTACCGGTGATGACATTAGGAGCATCTCTATCCTCTCAGCGTCGTGCAGTATAAACCAGTGCAGGCTGCCTCACCTTAGTCTGACCAGTACCTCTGCCCGGTGCTCTCTGCCCACGACCTATACCATTACCACCCGTAGCTTATCCACGGCCCCTAAGTAGCTGCTGAACTGCCCTCTAAGATTGCGCAGAACCTCGTCTCGAAGCTTGCATCTGATCAACCCTCTGTGGACACTCTCAAATACGGTGCTCTAATGACCCACACTTCAAATAAGCCCCTATCCTCCTCCAACACTCGCCCAGATAGTGCCTACCACAATCACCGCACAGCTGAATCCTAGTAGGAGCAACAGGAGCCCCTACTCTATCTACCCCATCAAATTTGGCCTTTTTCTTAGGCCTCTAAATAAAACTAGAGGGCTCCAATTCCCTCTTGGTCTTACCCCTCTCTCGATCCCTATTCTGGCATTCCATGCGCTTAACATCCTCGACGATCTTTGTATTCTCAACCAAAATCGCGAACTCTCGCTCCCTCTGTCGAGCAATCAGAACCCTTAAGTTATCCCTCAGACCATCATCAAAGCGGACGCACCTCTCATACTCAGATGTCACCATGCATCGAGCGTAGCGACTTAGCCTTAGAAACTTGGCCTCACACTCGGCCACAGATCTATCGCCTTGTATGAGATTCATGAACTCACGCCTATAAGCATCTACATAGCTCGCCCCCACGTACTTACTCTGAAATGTAGTTTGAAAGAAATATCAATTCAAACGATCAGGCTGAGTACCCTCTTCAATCGTCAATCACCACTGATAAGCCTCATCGCGAAGCAAAGAGACTGCACTCTTCAGTTTCTGCTCAAGAATACAGTCTAGATCATTCATGATCCTCTCGATGGCCTCCAACCAATACTCGGCCACATTAGGGGTGACTCTAGTGACACCTTAAAACAAATCAGCACCATTAGACCGGAGTCGTTCAGTTACCGACCTCGGCCTCCAACTCCAGAATGGGGTCCAACGACCCTCTCCAAGATCCTCAGCATAGCTTGAGACAATGCGTCGTCCCTAACCGAGTGACTTTGAGACCCAATCTCAATAGCAGGTGAAACTGGTGTCTCACTCTTAGCTAAGTGCAGCATAATACCCAGAGAGGAAGACTCAGTTTGAGTCCTCTATAGCCTCTCCTACAGCCTTTACCATAGCCTCGAATACCACATCTGCGAGTTCTACGAGCGTTCAACATGAATTTTGGGTTTTAATCAACATTATAAAATTTTATGCATCAGTTCCAGTATTTATTAACAGATGTTTTATGCATAAATTATCAAAAGTTAAGAATTGTTTCAAAAGGTTTCAGTCTCTAACTACTTAGTATTGTTTCAGAAAGTTCTAACTGCAGTGTTTTCAGAGTTTTCTACAAAAATTTAAAAATACTTACAGGATCGGCACCGGAGACTTGGTGTACCACATATTTTCCCAATTTATCCAAAAATATTTGAAAACATATTCTTTTCGCAATATAATTTTGAAACCCAAAATTCATAGCTCGAGTTTTACAACCTGACTCTGATACTACTAAATGTAACACTCCAAACCCAGCCTAGACGTTATGGCCGAATCCGAGAGTGTTACATGGAAGGGATTTGAAAACAGCATCGCTCTGATGAATCATCCAAGTTTTATAACTATTATTGAAAACGTTATTTAATTAATTCATTTGCCCAAAACATAATTTGTAGCGTAAGTCTTTAAACCGTTATATTTTGGAAATCCAGTTCATACTTTCGAAAAAAACTTTTCATTTCGTAAAACCGTAATTTTAGTCAAACATTGCTCTAAAAGTTAAAACATAACCAAAACCAAAATAAAAATTCAAACAGTCCAGAGAGTCCAATAATTACAACACTCCCAGAAATAATCTGTAATTAAATAAAAACATATTATTTAAAGTCAATTCAAAAACTTGTGGTCACCGTGAGACTCTGTCACACCAATCCACCTAAGTCTGTGAATTACCTAACAAAATAGACAACAGATGTGAGATTATGAAAACTCAATGTGTAACCCAACTGAATTAAGCATGCAAACTTACAGAATTATAAACACAATTAGAAACAGATATAGTTTTAGATTCAGAATCAGATCCAGAAGTAGATATGCATAAATCCTACCACCATCCTCTACACACTATCCCTGACCATCCCATCAAACCATGTGGGGTTAAGAACATTCACCCATCCCTACACACCACATTGTGTCATTAAGACACATATCAGAATATATGCAACCAAGCTACCAGAATATAGGCGTTTAACGCCGAACAAAATACTTCCTCCTCATATACAAATCCTACCCCAAATCAGATACAGAAAATCAAATATAGATTTATCAGATTAAACATGCTCGACATGCTTTTATAAAAATAACAGGTATACATATGGCAGTACAGTCAGGCAAACATTTAGTATCCTACTCAGATCAGTCTAACAAAATATCATAGCATTTAAAATAGGTTTACATAGCCCTTACCGACCCTACAGTAGGCCCACAGTTGATCGGAGCAACCCGTGCGACCCTTGGGAAAATTTTAGAATTATGGGCCCACGCGACTGTGTGGCCCACAAACCAAGATTTGACCTTACCCATGTGGCCCACATGTTCTGGCCCAAAACCCACAAACCTAACTTGGCCTAGCCCGTGTGACCCACACAGCCACACTCACGTTACCACACGGTCATGTCTCGCTCACAGCCATCCACATGGCCGGCCACACGCCCGTGTCGGGTCGACAGAACAGTTTTTTGACTTTCACCGAAACTTATTTTTCTATGTTTCGGGAATATACTTTGTACTGTTTCGATGCAAAAGCACTCCCGAGACCACCAACACCTAAAACTAAAATTCTAAAAGCTCTATTAGCAAACGATTTACCAAACTTAACAAACTAAATCGAGCAACATTCCACATTTACTACCGTAAAATGACTACACGAAAGTCAAACCGTTGAGGCGAAAACCACTGATTCACTGCCTTCACCTACGTAACCATTCACAGAATTAGATTCTCAACCACAAGCGTAACGCTACTATGAGGAAAGAATTGAGAGACTTACCAAAACCGCGCGAATACAATAAACGTGAACCAAAAATTTGAAAAGAACGAAAGAACTAAGATTAAGGTAAGATGAAAAGAAATAGAAATCGAAATTGACAAGGAAGTGGAGGGAGAATAGAAACCGAAGTCAAACCCTTTTTGGAAGAAGAGAAAAATACTCAAAAATTTCAAAAAGAAAGAGAAATCTCAAAATATGTCAACAACATCCCTTATTTTTCTCCCACTTACCCACAATTGATAACTCCCTCGGAATTTGAGCTCAACCAAAACTCTACCTGACAACCGAGCAAAAATAAATACCCATGCTAATACAGTGATTCGAACACAAGACCTCCAACACACCAACACCCTTACCACTCGAACCAGTAGGCTCATTCTGATACGGATATTTAGACAATTTAATATAAGCCCACTGATCAAGGATAAGGTTTGATCCAAAAATAATAAAATTAACAAAGGTGGGACTTGAACGCAAGACCTTTCACACATACCCAGACCACTTAACCACTGAAGCAGATATACACTTGTGTCAGACTCTTTTAATTGCAGACTCTTTTTAATTTAAAAGGTGTATTACTTCTGAAATTTTTATACTTAGCTGTTTTATTTTGTTAATGAGTGATATATGAATGGCTTGATTTTGTAATTCGCTATATCATTTGCTCTTTGTTTTAAATTCATGAATAAATTTACTAATTGAATGAAAAGAAAAATACTAAAGTAATCAAGTTACTATTGTTAATTTAGCCCCCCTTTTTTTTTAAATTTATTAAACATAATCACAATTGTAACTGCAAAATATATATACTCAATCGAAATGTAATATTTCAAAATCATTACCTCTAAAATAAATTATCCAAGATTGATCTCAAATCATATACATGATTATAATACGTGTAAATATATGTTATAAGGAAATTTCCACTTTAAATTATCCTTTTAAATGTACATTCTATAATATAATTAATTTTATATAAAATTAATGGACTAGCTCGCGAATGGTCTCTGGCACACCCCTCGCTAGAGCCACTTAGGCTTAACTATCTCATACAACTATAAAGATAGGGATGTCAAAGCAAGACAACCTACGATATTTGCAAGGCTGGCTATCTCTCTCCCGATCGACGAGAGAGAGATGAGAATCAACACTTGGGAATTAAAATACAATATAACATTCAAGGTTTTATTGCAAGTGTGATAGGTCAGTTATAATATTTGTAGTGTTACAATGGAACACTAGAGCATTCCAAGGATCAAATCCAAGAGAATTTTGCATTGAACAATTTCTAAATAACATGCATGTAAAATAAAAAGTCTAACCAAATAATCACAAAAAAATATATTATGGAAAAACATGAAATCAAGATAAATTAATCTATTTTACTATCTAACTAGTAAGGACTAAATTGTAAAACATGCAAAGTTACAAAATTAACAATTAAATAACAAATGGTGATTGGTTGATATTGGTGTGGTTCCCTACTCTTTGAACTAGGGATCCAAATCGCTTAAACTCCTAAAATTGCTCCATTTTACCACTTGTTCTCCATTTTACCAAGTTAGACAAATTAATTCAGATTATCTCTTGATCTCACCGGTTAACTCGAGACTAAAGAATTGGTTCCCAACAAGATCTCCTCTTGGTCTCACTTGCCTAAATGTTCTATTAGGGTCGTTAATCCTAAGTTTTTAAGTTCATTCAAATTAGTTCAATTTATTACGATTTAGTCCTTCATCCAAAAATCAGTTGACCATATCTCCATCAACCAACCCTTTAAAGGTTTAGCTACTCATGCTGGAAACAAAATTAACTATCATGAAAATGAAAAACAAAGATTCCATTAAAGCAAAGCTTGAGAAAAATATAAAAGTTGAGATTTTTATGCATGAAAATCTAAAATGCATGTAACGTAAAGCATTCAACAAGCAAATCTAAAGCAATAAACATAAAAGGAACAAACTTTAATAAATGTAAAGTAAAAGAAGCTGAAATACATTAAACTAAATATGAAAATGTCTTACTACCAAGGTATAAGGATTAAAGGTGCAAATAAACCTAAGCTATAGTGATACTTAACTAACACTAAAACCAACTAAAACAAGAAAAAAATTTGTCTGGAAATGTAAAATATATAGCTAAGGAAATGAAAATAAGAAACGTTAGAAAAAGAAAAAGAGAAGTTAAGAGAAAACCTAAGAAAACTAAGCCTAAACTAAGGTTATGTGACCTCTCTTTCTCTCCTAGCCAAATTTTGGCTGATATAGCAGCTATTTTGACCCATTTGTGTGCCCAAAATACCCTTGAACGAGCCTTCAATGATTGGTGCTTTAGATGGACAAAGACGACCCTCTTTGTGCAATTTTGTCCCTACATGATATCGGTTTCGCGATACCAAGGAAGAGGATATTGCAATACCTAATATCATGATACCACTGAATGGTGGTTTTCAATCTCAAGTCTGTTGGAGGTATCACAATTCCAAAGTTTGGATATCACAATACCTTCTCCTTTGGTAACGTTCTTGCTTGTTTTCAACCTCCAACATGTCCTTACATCAGTCAACCATACATTAGGGACTCAAAGTTGAGTAAAAATAAGGTATTTACACTTATTAACTTAAAATCTAAAAATTATGAAAAATATACTACTTTACTCGAGAATAATCTCCATATGTATACCAGGAAAGCCTAATTTTTCATATCAAATTATGGCAAATCAAGGACCACACAATACACACTATAACAACAACTAACTTATAACGATGTTGGCATTGGGAGACAAGTGGCGACCCACTACATAAGCTTGGATGCATAAGGGTACAGGGATCCTCTCTCCTTCCTCTATCATTGCTTCCTTCTACCTCTTATACTTCCTCCATACAAAATATTTACTCCTCATTTTCTCTATCTTTCTGTCGAGCTTAGGTGAAATGGTACTCCTCTCTGCCACAATCTCTTTTATGTCGATAACTCGTATCAATAATTGGTATGATGAGCGTGGAATGAACCACTATGGCTCACTCTTTCACTGTCATTCATGAAATCATAACCAAGAACTTTAGCAAACCCAAACATAACCCCAACGACCTCCCCATGTTACTCATCTACCCACCATTCTTGGTTAACAACTACAACACAACCAATAATACCACCCACCTCCACTAAGAACATCATCGTATATTCCGCGAGATGCCTATGCCTACCAACAGGCCTATCCCACATACAATTAGTGCCTACCACCACCATTGTATTATCCTTACCCCACTAAGGAAATACTAATCATATTGCCCCGTCGGCTGACTAAACCTCTCAGAACTCATAATATGGCTCCTAGAATTTCATTGAGATGCAAGAGAAGATGAAAATACTAGAGGCTCAACTTTCAAAATTATGAACAACAGGAACAGCAACGCTTGTTGGATAAAAAAAAAACAAGAGAAATGAGCGGATCATTGAAGAGCTTAGGGTAGGTAGAGATCCTTTGCGATATTCGGGCCCTTTTATTTTTAGACTACTATTTTATTAATTTTGTTAGAATCCAAGAAAAATTCTTAATTAGCAACACCTATATTTAGTAGGTTCAAATTCGTTGAACCATTTTTAAACTATTTTTGGCTAAGTGAAATCCACTTTTTACTCAACTTACCTTTTGTACTTTTAGTCAGTTGACTAAAATACCAAAGTTCACTTTCATAATACACACACTTTAAGAAATCTATCCTCTTCTCGCTTGCCCTCTGTATCCTTTTGAGATTTTTGAGTATTTTATGTTGTATTTTATTGTTGATTCTTGCTACCACTTTATAACAGTAGAGCTTGTTTAATCTTAAGGGATATACTATACAATCAAATATCCTTAAAGATAATGTCTAACACAATTCAAGCTATTCAACTCATATTTCTAATTCGTCAACTTGGTGCATATTGGCTTACAAAAGTAACAAAACTCAGCATGTTATATGAAGTCATACTTTAATAGACATCATTTAATTTCATATGATGTGTATTATTTTAAATTGTTTGTCCATAATGCCATATTCATAGGATCTTTAATCCTTAAGTCTGTACTAGTATGTTGAATATAAACTTATTGTTTCTTTACATGATCATTTTTAGTAAGATCCTTTACATCGATAAGTTTACTTCATTTTCATTTTTATCATGCTTCAAAAGAATATTGAATAAGAGCTGTCACAATAAATCTTTAAAGACCTTGTTATGGAATAACAACTATTAGACTAAAGATAAATTATCTCAACCTTAAATTTGTGATGTTACTTTATAGCATAATTCATTTAGGTAGCTTATATATGATTAAGCTAGAAATACTTAAATATTTTCCCAACAACTATTAAGTGTACTAGAACTACACATTATATTCCTAAGGAGAGAACACATGTTTGAACCTTAGAGACAACATGGTTGGGAGTTAGTATAAATATTAAATCGAGTCCGTAAATATTAAATATAAATATTTAAGGAGTTAGTATAAAAAGTTTTTTAAAATTTGGTCATTTAATTTTGCTTATTAATTGCTTAATTAAGATATAAGGACTAAATTGTAAAATTCTTATCACTATAGATTTTTAAATAGCAAAAAGATCAAATTGGTAATTAAACCATTTTGACCATCAAATAGTGGAGAAAAATGTTATTCTCCACTAACTTTAGTTAAATGTGATTAAGCTTTAATTAGATTACGGTTTAATAAATTAAATTTAGTTTAATTAAGTTAATCTAAGTATATAAAGGTGATTTAATGCTTGTTATCTTTATTTTCTCTTCTCCATCATCGAAAATTAAATAAAAACAAATAGGGAAAAGCTTTTTAAGGTTTCAAACATTCGGTCCCTCAAATTGGAAAGCAATTCAAGTAATTTGTTTTATAATTCTTATATTTTTTAGGTCATAGTAGCTTGATTTAGCTAGCTCATGTACCAATTTGCAAAACTATTAAAATTTTTAAAAAAATTCATTATTGATTTCTTGAAGAAATTGGTGTTAAATTGATAAATTTTAAGCTTAGATGAGAAAAGGACAAGATTGTAAAGTTTAATTGTTAGTTTTGTACAAAATGACTAGATTATATATATAAGCAATATCTAGAATATTAAATTACTCCTAATATCTTAGTGAAAGACTGGATTTGTTATCTCATATTTGCTTTTCGTGAAAACAAACCAATTGGAGTGGAGGGTTTCTTCAAACAACAAGGAGCTGGGTCAATTATTCAATCAAATGATATTGAGCATGTTTCCCATCTCTTCTCGAGAGACAAGTGGACTATTTCTTTGCAAAATTAAGCTCAATTTCATATGTGGCAATTCCACCAAGATCTCTTCGTTAGTTGGGGGAAGAATCCACACCAATTAGATTTTTTGAGGAACATATCGATAGAGAATTAGATTCAGTTAGACAATGTATTGTTGTTATGCTATATACAAAGATTAGCAACACCTTTAACAAAATCAAATAATGGCACAATGTTGTAGAACTCTATAAACCAAATGATGGTTATGACTTCAAAAGCTATGTGATTTTGTTACCTCAATAAAACCATTTTACCAATAACCTAATATTTGAGCTTAAAAAAGGGTTTAAATTGCAAAATGGCACCTAAACTATACTCTTTTTTCTAGGTTGACACCTAAGCTTTTTTTTTAATTATAAGTGGTACCTAATTATACTATTTACCCAAATTACCCTAGTTGTTACAAGAATTCTGTTAGCTGATCATTTTCTAACATACAGGTCTTTTAAATTAAAATTAAATTAAAAGATAGAATAAATTAGATTTTAAAAAATCAAATTTAATTAAATTAAAACTTTTCAATTTTTTTATAATATCTCTTTCCAACAATTCTTTCTTCTCTTTTAATGCACTTTTTAACTGTTAGATAACGTATTTTTGCAATCCTCTTACCTTTTTTTTTCTACTCAACTTCTTTTCAATATTTGGATTTCATATTATATTATTGTTTTTTTTTGTTATAAAGGTTCACCTAACATTAACTATTTTATGCAAAGTATATAAAAAAAACCAGAGAAAGTTATTTTTAAGGAAAATAATATATAGGTTTTGAATTGGGGTGAGAGACAAAACGACATTAAGGTTTAAAAAGTATTTCTTCTAGCTTTACTCTTCTTACAAAACTATCTTGTTCTATTTTACTATTGTAACTTTTCTTACAACAATGAAAGGAACAATAATTTGAAATAAGAGCAAATAGAAGGCTTATTCAATATACACAAGTTTATGTCATACCAATGTTGTGAGTGAAAGTAAAATATTTATATAAAAACTTAATTATAAAAAAATTCTCATTGAATGAAATTATAAGTGGAGTGGTAAGGATCTTATCTTAAAATATCCACATATCCCTGATTCAATCTTTGGACTATTGGTTTGTGACGCCCCTCACCCGTATCCAACACCGGAATAGGATTTGAGGTGCTACTGAACTTAAACTCAACCAATCTTAGGAAATCGGGCTATAAAATTTTGATCAATTTAAAAATTTTCAATTCATAAACAATTTGTCCCTTAATAGGGCTTACGAGGCCCAAAACATACACTCAAGGTAGTTTGGGACCAAACTGAGGGCTCAAGAAAAACTCGGAGAATTTCATGCTTTAGGGCTCCACACGCCCGTGTGGGTATACGGCACACGCCCATGTGCTAGGGACACGCCCGTGTCCCGCACCCGTGTGGCCGATTTAATCCCACAATTTTTCAAAAAATTGGTGCAGACTTCACACGGCTTGGACACACGCCCATGTCCTTTCACATGGCCACAACACGCCCGTGGTGCAGCCCATGTGTAAAAACCTCGGTATTCTATTTCTGACATCAGCATCACATGACCATGGTACACGCCCGTGTACTAGACCGTGCCCCTCTACACGGCTGAGACACACGGCCGTTTCTCTGCCCGTGTTACCATTACCATGCATTCTAACATGAAATTTCTAAGTGCAGGGGACACACGGCCTTCTCACATGCCTATGGGGCTGTTTGTGTGTCACACACGGCCTAGACACATGCCCGTGTGTCTACTCGTGTGGACAATATGAGGCTATTTACCACACCACATTGCCACTCTAGTATGCCTATTTTCATGTCAATACCAACCAATACCAAATCAAGCAAGATAGACATTCATTTAACCATGAAGATGCATTTATTATAGACTCAAAATGAATGTTATCCTCATTCAAGGCTTAATGTGAAATGTGGAATCAATTCCAAGCCAACACATTTGGCCAATTTTCAAAGACACAAAATAATAATGTCTAGTCATATACATGCCATAATCAAAAATATAAATCCTACTATACCGAGTATTACAGCTGATAGTGTGATTGATATCTCTGATTTCAAGGGATCCTTGAGCTAGTTAAGCGGCACTAGAAGAAAAGGGGAAGGAAAGAGAGTAAGCATAAAGCTTAGAAAGTTGCATATAAATAAGTATACAACAACAATTTCACCATTAGTCATCACACTCATAGTTCAAAGGTAAGCATAAACTTGACTTACTCATTACCGACCACTCAAGTCACATTTCTAATTTGAGCTCATTACTCATGCATACCAATTAGGTACCTATACCACTCACAACATTATACTTTCCTTATTAAATCACTTTCATAGTCTTTAAATTTGAACCTTTCAGAATACTACCGGATATTCTATAAGCCTCAAACATGGGATAAATTGCCGATGCCATATCGCAGACATGATCTTACACTGGCTATCATCTTCGAGACCGATGCCATGTCCCAGACATGGTCTTACATTAGCTCTCGTATATACGTGCTGATGCATGTCCCAGACATGTCTTACATTAGCACAACTCGTAGCCGACGCATGTCCCAAACATGTCTTACACTAGCTATCATCATTGAGGCCAATGCATGTTCCAGACATGTCTTACACTGGCACTCGTCTCAATACTGATGCCATGTACCAGACATGTCTGACACTGGCATACAAATAACCCGAATGTCATGGCATGAATATCCGGTTTATTTCCAAGGGTTCCAATGGGATCTTTCTATTATCTCAATCATTAATATGCATTCTTAGTTCAAAATCTAGCAATTCATACTATATTAAATCCATAACAACTTAAATACTTGCATTAACAATTTAGTTGTATTACTTTCATACAACTTACCTCTGTTTACAAAATGTACTCGACTAGTTGATTTAGTCGATTTGCTTGGTTTTCCCCCGGTCTAGGCTCAGATTCGGTATTTTTGGATCTATAATAACAAAATGCACTTATTAAGTCACTTTATCAACCTAGGCACTCAACAATTCACAATTGGGCTAAATGACCATTTTCCCCCTAAACTTTTGCAAAATGACCATTTTACCCCTCGGCCCAAAAATCGATTTTTATCGAATTTCTTTATTTCTTAAGACTAGCTGAACCTCTTTGACTCTTATAGCAACTCTAAATTCCCACTATTTCACACATTTATTATCTATTTTCCAACTTATGCAAAATAGTCTCTTTAGGTGTTTTCATGCTAACACCTTTCACAAAAGTTGTTTATAACACAACTAGGACTCATATTCTTCCATAAAAAACTCAGCAACTATCATAAATCCATTCATGGCAAAAATCTAAAATCTTAATCATTTTGCAAAATAGACCCCTCATTTGGAAGCTCATGCTTCAAGGGTCTCAAAAATGTAAAAATCATCAAGATCACTTACATTATGAGAAGAATAAGTTGCTGCAATTTTTTAGCTTTCAAAACCCTCCTATGGCTGGTTAAAATTGGTGGAGAAGAAGAAAAATAAAGAAGAAATGACCTTTGTTTTATTTATTTAAAACTAGTCAAAATTGGTGACCAAACACCACCTAATTTTGACTTTCCCATCAATTTGTCTCCTATGGCCGACCTCCCTAGTCTCTAAGGGTCTAATTGCTCCATAAAGGCCCCCAATTTTAATTCTCTAGCTATTTGGCATAGTTGGGTACTAAAATGCAACTTTTGCCTTTTATGCGATTTAGTCATTTTTCGCAATCGGGCTCACAAACATCAAAATTAATTCACCAAAATTTTCATACACTAATATAATCATGTTATAACCTCATAATTGTAACAAAATAAATTTTCTAACTTCGAATTTTTGGTCCCAAGACCACTGTTCCGACTAGGCCCTAAATCGGGCTGTTACATTTCTCCCCCCTTTAGGGATTTTCGTCCTCGAAAATCTTACCGGTGAATAAGTTCAAATATTGCTGTCTTAGAGACTCCTCGGGTTCCCATGTGGCTTCCTCGACCCCATGTCTATGACACAAAACCTTCACAAGTGGTATGTTCTTATTTCTCAATTGTTTGACTTCTCGAGCTAAAATCTTGACTGACTCCTCACCATAAGTCATATCCGGAAGAATCTCAACTTTAGTTGGAGCAATTACATGCGAAGGGTCTGATCTGTACTGACATAAAATGGACACATGAAACACATTGTGAATCTTTTCTAACTCTGGTGGCAAGTCCAATCGGTAGGCAACAGGCCTTACCCTCTCGGTAATCTCATAAGGTCCTATGAACCAGGGACTCAACTTGCCCTTTTTACCAAACCTAAGGACCTTTCTCCACGGAGAAACTTTCAAAAATATTTTATCACCGACTTCAAACTTAATTTCCTTCCATCTCAAATCCGCGTAGGATTTTTGTCAATCCAAGGCGGCTCTCAGGCAATCACGAATCACTTTAACTTTCTCCTCAGCCTCTTTGACTAAATCGACCCCATGGATCTAATTCTCTCTCAACTTAGTCTAGTATAAGGGCGTTCGACACTTTTGCCCGTATAAAGCCTCATAAGGCGCCATTTTCAGACTCAACTGAAAGCTGTTGTTGTAGGCAAATTCAACCAACGGCAAATATTTTTCCCAACTTCCTTGAAATTCGAGAACACAACATCTCAACATGTCCTCTAAGATCTGTATCACTCTTTTCGACTGTCCATCAGTTTGTGGATGAAATGCCGTGCTGAAACTCAACTTGGTTCCCAAAGCCTCTTGTAACTTTTTCCAAAACCTTGAGGTAGACCTTGGATCTCTATCTGACACAATCGACAATGGCACTCCATGAAGCCTCACAATCTCAGAAATATATAAGTCGGCTAATTTCTCGAGGGAGTAATCAGTACGCACTGGTATGAAATGTGCCGACTTAGTTAGTTTGTCGATAATAACCCATACTGTATCTTTCTTTTTCGGGGTTACAGGCAAACTGGTCATGAAGTCTATAGTGATACGATCCCATTTCCACTCGGGGACCCAAATAGGCTAAAGTAAACCCGAAGGTACTTGATGTTCAGCCTTTACTTGCTGATACACTAGGCAGTTAGAAACAAACTCGAAAATGTCTCTTTTCATACCCAACCACCAATACATTTTCTTAAGGTCATTGTACATTTTCGCATTACCCGGGTGAACGGATAAACAACCACCATGTGCCTCACTCAGAATCTTCTGAATAAGTTCATTGTCTTTGGGTACACAAACTCTATCTTTAAACATTAAACATCCATCGAAATTGATGCGAAAATCTGATTCACTTTCTAACTCACACTGAATTCTCTTAGCTTGCAATTCCTCACCATCTTTCTGAGCTTCTCGGATCTCTTGAAGAAAGGTCGATCTAGCTCTCAACTCGGATAGAATCGAACCATCACCAATCCTTGGCAAAGGATACTTGTTTTTCACTGTCACCTTGTTGAGTTGTCTATAGTCGATGTATATCCTCATCGACACATCTTTCTTCTTCACAAAAAGTGTCGGAGCACCCCACAGGGAATAACTCAGTCTCGTAAAACCCTTGCCTATTAACTCTTGCAACTGTGCTTTCAATTCTCTCAACTCCGTTGGAGCCATCCTATACGGAGCGATCGAGATGGGTGCCATTCTAGGAACTAATTCAATCTCAAACTCAACTTCCCTCACTGGAGGTAATCCAGGTAACTCTTTCGGGAACACATCTGTGAACTCGCAAACTATCGGTACTGATTCAATCTTTAACTCTAACTCTCGAGTATTCAGCACAAAAGCTAAATAAGCCTCATATCCTTTTCTCAAATATTTCTTAGCAGTTAAAAACGATACTATTACTGTAATATCCTGATTTTGGGCCTAGTTGGAATAGTGGTTTTGTGACCACAAAATCTGAGATAGAAATAATTATTTTATAATTATTTTGATGTTTATGATATGATTGCATGATTATGTGAAAATTTCGTGATAAAATCCTATGCCTAAAGTGCTTAAATTGAAATTAGGGACTAAATTGAATAATTTGCAAAACTTGCATTCTAGAAGTTTCTAGTATGAAATTGTTTTGAAATATTAATTAGGAGGTCTTAAATAGCAATTTTACCAATTTCTAAGTTTATGGACAAAAATTGGACATGGATGGAATTTTTGGAAAGTTTAGTAGTAAGGGCATTTTGGTCATTTAGGGACAAAATGAATTAAAATACAAAATTAAAAGCCAATTTTGCTCATCTTCTTCACCATGGCCGAATATAGCAAGGAGAAACCATGGCTAGGGTTTTTCAAGCTTCCAAGCTCGATTAGCAAGGAAAACTGAAATTCGGGCTAAAATGGGGAAAATACCAAGTTGTGGACGAAATGGTAAAAGTAGCCATTTTCGCATACTAGGTAAGTTCATATGTAAATGTTGGTAACATATTTATTATTTTAAATGTTTTTATGTTATTTAAATGATATGATAATTATTATGAAATATTATACTAGTGATAATTGTTTGATAATATGTCAAATTATGTGATATACTTGGAAAATATGAAATACTACCAAGTATCGGTATTCCGTAGAAGATGGTTGAGACACATGATGGGGAAAAAGGTCCCGTTGAACCTTAGGAATGAATTAGGATACAAGTGACATGTCACTGGGATATTTGGGCATCCGAACTCGTTGAGTTGAGTCCGAGTTCACTTATGGATGCGAATGTCCGAACTCGTTGAGTTGAGTCCGAGTTCGTGAAATGTAACTAGGCATCCGAGCTTGTTGAGTTGAGTCCGAGTTCGCTTATGGGCGGGTTACATAGTAGCTTGGCTACATATGTGGCACTTATGTGCAAACTTTCCATGTATCCGAATTATATTCCGATGTGTTCAACGGGTAAAGTTCTACTCAAATGGAGGAATACTCAAGATGAAAGAGACGTATTGGTAAGTGTTGTGAAATGGATACTTTGAACAGGTATGTACTTAACCCTCGGGTTGAAAAATCGATATAACAACAATATGGTAAGATGATAAATGAAAATATGATATGAATGTCTTGGTGATGATTATGCAAATGATGTTTTATGTTTGCTTATATGGTTATGTTACTTGCTATTTGCATGTGAACTTACTAAGCATTTATGCTTACTCCCTCCTTTTCATTCCTTGTAGTGTTAACAAGCTAGCTCGGAAATCGGGAACGGTCGGAGGCACGCTCACACTATCCGTATACCATCTTGGCATAATGGCTTGTATATTTTGAGTATGGCATGTATAGCATTGTAATCATTTTGTATATATAGTCTTATGATATGGTTATTGAGTAGTATAAAAATTCTTGGTAATGATTATCCATTGGAATGGCTAATTATGATCATATTTGGTGTTATGTATGTCAAATTGCTAGTTAATCCATGGAAACCATGAAATAGGTAAAATTTACCATAAAATATATTCAGACAGCAGTAGTGACATGAATTTGAAAAATCATTAAAAATAGTAGAGATATAATTAGATGATGAATAAAATATGGAATTGAAGAATTATGAGTCTATTTTCATATGGAAGAAACGAAATAGGTATATGAGTTATATTTTATGAGATTTTTAAATTTTTGTGAAACAGGGCCAGAGCGATTTTTGGATCCCCTGTTCTGATTTTGGAAATTCATCATAAATTGTATAAAAATAATTAGAAGTCATAATTTATATGTATAGATTTCTTATTGAGTATAGTTTTAAGATAAATAAGCTTCATAGTCATTGAAATTCTGTACAGAGAGATAACTGATTCGTAATACACAGAGGTCAGAGTAGTTGAACCCTGAAATAGGGGAGACTTTAACTAATAAACTGTACTAATTGGCCCAGCCAAAAATTCTAGAAAAAAATTAGTAAATATATATATTAGTATATTTTCAGGGAAAATTGACGGAATTGGATTTCGAGTTTCGTAACTCGAGATATGAATTTTTAAGCGACTGTGACGCAGATTGCTAGTTTGACTGGAAATTTTAAAAATAAATTGTTTGAGCTGTTTAAGTAATGAATTAAGTCTGTTAACACCTCGTATTCGACTCCAGCGATGGCCTCGGGTACGGGGCGTTACATTTGGTGGTATCAGAGCAGGTTTAGTCGGTTCTCGGACTAACCTAGCATGTGTAAAAGTTTAGCTATACATGCCACTGATCTGTGATAGTGTGATGTCTTCCGACGCGTATGAGTACCGTCTTATTTAGACAGGGTACTCTCCAACTGAGCTGCGCCGACCATGTTCAATGTTATGTGAAGGTATTTGAGTAAAATTATGATTATGATAAGTATCGGTTCAGAAAAGTATGAATAAAGGTTTATGATACATATGTGATAAATGTTCATATTTGCTTAATGCTCATATGATGTAGTGTATATGACTTACTTGATAAGATGAACGGAATAAATAGAAAGTAGTAGAGGTATGAATAAAAGTCATAATATTATGATACGAATGAAAATGTCCTTGTTTTGATTTGGACGTCGAATGTTGATGAATGCTAATGATATATAATTTTTATGAGATAAAGGATTATAATGAAATGAACTTATCTATGTTAAATTGTTGGACTGAATTATATGATTGTAATTATATGTACATGATGATGCACGAAATGAAAGTTATGATTGTGGTGCAAATATCTATGTTTGTTTGGCATTATATGATGTCATGAGCATGACTTAATTTAATTAAATGAATGGATAAGTAAAGCTATCTAGAAAACATAGAATATATGCATAAGTATATTGTCTAAATGGGACAATAGGAAAATTGGTGTAAGCCAACATGAATGAATGACATGATTTTGATGATGTTTCTATGATGATGGAAGTTGTGTCATAAGTGTATGTATAAGAAAGTCGAGTCAGAGGTCCTACAACCCCTCCCCTTTACCGAAATGGTACTTATAATGGAATTTCATGAGATTTGTATTGAATAAGTTTTCGGTTGAGAACCCAAAGAGTTCGATGATAGAATAATTATAAGTCCGATCGAGATTGAAAATGAGCTGATAAGTAAAGTCGAGCCGATAAAGTATCGGATTGACGTAAAGATTATTGGAATTATGCAATCGCTTCCGATTAGAAAAGGAATTCTCCTTGGTAAACCGAATTACTCGTGTGCAAGGTCGAGAAAAGTGTAAATCGAAATTTATTCAGAATCGCCTTCTTTAGTGAATGGTTTAATATGAAATTTGTGACGGCAGAACTAGTTGGGGAAATGATATTTGAAATGTGAACTATCTGAGTGTGATAGTTATGACTGGACAGATTTAGCAGTCTCTTTTGAGATGTTCTATGTGTTTACCCGTTCTCAGAAATATTTCTATGGCTATTGATCTTCTGAAGAAATTCTTGTTATATGGGAATGTCTTTTAATCCACAGTGTTGGATGAAAGCATTGGTAGTCCGATCGGTTTATAATTTATATTGCTCTATTTCATCGGGTATTCTATTTCATTTCGTCTGATAAGAATTGATGAGAGAATACATATGATATTATGATTCTGTTTCTTCTACTTGATGCTTCATCTGATATATATATGTATGGGAAGATATATTGTTCTTGTTATATTTGATTCCAGTGGGATTAAATGATGTTTTCTTTTGGACTTTCTTTCTTTGAAGAATTATCGGGGTATTCCGTATTTTCTCTATGAGTTTGGTTTTCGATTCTCCGGCTTGGTTTTCGATTCTCCAGCATAGTATCGTATCTTGGGTTTCTTTATTCTGGATTTCTTTATTCTGGATTTCTCTATTTTGGATTTCTTTATTTGGTTTTCTTGTTATCTTTGTTCCATAATTTGTCAATTATGACTCGTGTTCGAAGTGCGTTCTTCAGCTCGTGATAATCATGTCAAATATGACTATACTTCTAATTTGGTCTTGGTAATGTGGTGATTTTAGTATTGGGGTTTTTTTTCTAATTTATGTGTAAGGATTTGACATTAGTAAAGGCATAAGTGATAAAAGCGCGAGTTTCAGTCGGTATGGTGAATTATCTATTTGAAAGATTTCATGCGACAATTATTTCAGGATTATTTTTCCCAAGTCTGATAATAGAATTTCATTTTGTACAGATAAAAGAGTAAATAGTCTGAACGAGAAGTGTATATTTATTACAAAAAGTTTGATATTAGTTAAAGTCACTACGAATGATAAGGTTTCCATTTTGTGAAAGCTAAAAAGTTTATTACATGTTGACAAAGTTCGGATAGATGAGAATATTGGTAATCGAAGCGTCTGAACTAGACTAGTCTATATTGAGTAAAGACTTCCTAACTTTCAGTAATGTATTGTTGTATGAATTGTGATGTGTTTCAAGACGGTGAGGTAATGTGATAGTTTAGAGTATTCGATGTTACATAAAATTGGAGTTGTTAAAGGGGTTAAAGCCGAACATTGGGATCTATCAAAATTATCCTTGTCAGTGTTGATATTGGGATGGAAATGAGAAGGTTATTCTTGAGGCCATATCAGAATTATTTCCATGGCAGAAAGAGGAAAATGTGATGTATCCTATTGTTAAATGTTTGGCGAGATCTATAAATCATATCTGTATTGAATGAATTCCTACTCATCAGATTCATGGAAATTTAGGTCTCTTTGATTGTTGGATTTCTTGGAATTCCGGCCTCCATTAATCAAGTTAAGATCCGGGTTTTATGTCATGATATCATGGGAAACTGAGAAGGGTTGAAAATTTAAAAACTGTTAAGAGTTGAGACTGTAAGCTTTCAGATCATATGAGAAATTAAAGAGATGTATTGGAGGTACAGTCTAAGTGAAAGTTCTTCAGCACCGAATATGAGATTAAAAGTGAAGACCACTTTTTTGGTAAGATTTTCTAGGGCGAAAATCCCTAAAGGGGGAGAGTTGTAATATCCTGATTTTGGGCCTAGTTGGAATAGTGGTTTTGTGACCACAAAATCCGAGATAGAAATAATTATTTTATAATTATTTTGATGTTTATGATATGATTGCATGATTGTGTGAAAATTTCGTGATGAAATCCTATGCCTAAAGTGCTTAAATTGAAATTAGGGACTAAATTGAATAATTTGCAAAACTTGCATTCTAGAAGTTTCTAGTATGAAATTGTTTTGAAATATTAATTAGGAGGTCTTAAATAGCAATTTTACCAATTTCTAAGTTTATGGACAAAAATTGGACATGGATGAAATTTTTGGAAAGTTTAGTAGTAAGGGCATTTTGGTCATTTAGGGGTAAAATGAATTAAAATACAAAATTAAAAGCCAATTTTGCTCATCTTCTTCACCATGGCCGAATATAGCAAGGAGAAACCATGGCTAGGGTTTTTCAAGCTTCCAAGCTCGATTAGCAAGGAAAACTGAAATTCGAGCTAAAATGGGGAAAATACCAAGTTGTGGACGAAATGGTAAAAGTAGCCTTTTTCGCATACTAGGTAAGTTCATATGTAAATGTTGGTAACATAGTTATTATTTTAAATGTTTTTATGTTATTTAAATGATATGATAATTATTATGAAATATTATACTCGTGATAATTGTTTGATAATATGTAAAATTATGTGATATACTTGGAAAATGTGAAATACTACCAAGTATCGGTATTCCGTAGAAGATGGTTGAGACACATGATGGGGAAAAAGGTCCCGTTGAACCTTAGGAATGGACTAGGATACAAGTGACATGTCACTGGGATATTTGGGCATCCGAACTCGTTGAGTTGAGTCCGAGTTCACTTATGGATGCGAATGTCCGAACTCGTTGAGTTGAGTCCGAGTTCGTGAAATGTAACTAGGCATCCGAGCTCGTTGAGTTGAGTCCGAGTTCACTTATGGATGCGAACGCCCGAGCTCGTTGAGTTGAGTCTGAGTTCGCTTATGGGCGGGTTACATAGTAGCTTGGCTACATATGTGGCACTTATGTGCAAACTTTCCATGTATCAGAATTATATTCCGATGTGTTCAACGGGTAAAGTTCTACTCAAATGGAGGAATACTCAAGATGAAAGGGACGTATTGGTAAGTGTTGTGAAATGGATACTTTGAACAGGTATGTACTTAACCCTCGGGTTGAAAAATCGATATAACAACAATATGGTAAGATGATAAATGAAAATATGATATGAATGTCTTGGTGATGATTATGCAAATGATGTTTTATGTTTGCTTATATGGTTATGTTACTTGCTATTTGCATGTGAACTTACTAAGCATTTATGCTTACTCCCTCCTTTTCATTCCTTGTAGTGTTAACAAGCCAGCTCGGAAATCGGGAACGGTCGGAGGCACGCTCACACTATCCGTATACCATCTTGGCATAATGGCTTGTATATTTTGAGTATGGCATGTATAGCATTGTAATCATTTTGTATATATAGTCTTATGATATGATTATTGAGTAGTATAAAAATGCTTGGTAATGATTATCCATTGGAATGGCTAATTATGATCATATTTGGTGTTATGTATGTCAAATTGCTAGTTAATCCATGGAAACCATGAAATAGGTAAAATTTACCATAAAATAGATTCAGACAGCAGTAGTGACGTGAATTTGAAAAATCATTAAAAATAGTAGAGATATAATTAGATGATGAATAAAATATGAAATTGAAGAATTATGAGTTTATTTTCATATGGAAGAAACGAAACAGGTATATGAGTTATATTTTATGAGATTTTTAAATTTTTGTGAAACAGGGCCAGAGCAATTTCTGGATCCCCTGTTCTGAATTTGGAAATTCACCATAAATTGTATAAAAATAATTAGAAGTCATACTTTATATGTATAGATTTCTTATTGAGTCTAGTTTTAAGATAAATAAACTTCATAGTCATTTAAATTCTGTACAAAGAGATAACTGATTTGTAATACACAGAGGTCAGAGTAGTCGAACCCTGAAATAGGGAAGACTTTAACTAATAAACTGTACTAATTGACCCAGCCAAAAATTCTAGAAAAAAATTAGTAAATAGATATATGAGTCTATTTTCAGGGACGGAATTTGATTTCGAGTTTTGTAACTCGAGATATGAATTTTTAAGCGACTGTGATGCAAATTGCTAGTTTGACTGGAAATTTTAAAAATAAATTGTTTGAGCTGTTTAAGTAATGAATTAAGTCTGTTAACACCTCGTATTCGACTCCTGCGACGGTCTCGGGTACGGGGCGTTACAATTATGGGAAATTTATCTTACTCATTTGGTCCAACTCGAAGAACATTCTCGTCTTCACATTTTAGCTTAATTTCTTTCTTTCCATAGTCCACTAGAACACTAGTAATCAACCAACCCATCCCGATGGTTACATCAAACTCATTGAATGGCAATAACATTAAGTTAGCCAGAAAATAATGACCTCTAACTGTTAAAGGACAATCTCGACACACTTGGTTTACTAACACATACCTACCCAAGGGATTGGACACTCTTATTACAAATTCAGTAGACTCCACTATCATGTTCATTCGAGGAATCAATTCCATACAAATATAGAAGTGGGTAGACCCCGGATCAATTAATGCAACAACAAATATATCATTGATAGAAAAAGTACTCGTGATCATATCAGGAGACTCTGCCTCATCGCGGGCACAAATAGCATAAGTCCTTGCAAGCGCTCTGCCCTCGGACCTCACCCTTACTACTAGCCCCACTCCTGAGGTTCTTTTGTAGTCTACCCCTCAATGGAGCACTGTTTGCCTTCATTTCTTGCTTCTTCTCTCTCTCTTCCAGCTCAGGGCAATCACGAATAAAGTGGTCTAGTGACCCACATTTATAGTAGCCCCTCTCGTTCCCTCAATACTCACCAAAATGACGCCTACCATACTGCAAGCATTCTGGCCTATTGGGTCGAGTGCTACCGACACTTGCGACCGAAGTGGTCTGGGCTCTCGAAGTTATGTTCTGTGGGTTCTTATTTCTATTTGAGAATCCCACCGAAGTATTTGATCGGGTAATGAATTCCTTCGACCTCTTAGAGGAGGACTGTTGTGATTTCCCTATCTGTCTTTTCTTTGAGTCTCGCGACTCAAAGCCGCCTTCCTCCTTTCTTTAATTAACTCTTCGGCCTTACAGGCTCTATCCACAAGAGCTACAAATTCCCGTAGTTCAAGAATGCCAACAAACACTCGAATATCCTCATTGAGGTCATCTTTAAACCTCTTACACATGATGGCTTCTGTAGATACGCACTTTCGTGCATACTTGCTGAGCTTCACAAATTCCCGTTCATATTCCGTTACTAACATTCGGCATTACTTTAACTCTAAGAATTCTTTCCTTTTCTGGTCCATGAACTGGCTAATGTACTTCTATCTGAATTCTTTATGGAAAAAATTCTCAAGTTACTCTTTCTCTCGGTACTACAGACACAAGAGTGTTCCACCACTGATAAGTCGAGTCCCGTAGAAGTGACACGGCACACTTTACGAACTCTTCAGGCGTGCATGACAATTCATCAATACCCTGAGGGTGTTTTCTAGCCAGAACTCTGCCCTCTCCGGATAATCATCTATACTAGCTCGAAATTCCTCGACCCCTTGTTTCCAGATCTTGTCTACCGGAGGCCTCTCTCTTCTAAACATGTCCATACCTTGCGGAGCTATCGGGGTATAATGAGGAATCAGAGGAGGTGGGAGAGGTGGAGTGTTCGAGTTCGCATGAACAAACTCTATATACCAAGCGTCCATCATAAGGAGGTAAGCTTCTCTAGCCCCTCCATCATGGCCCATAGTCACGGGCTCGCTCTCTATTGGCGTAGTCCCTTCTGCGGGAGCCGACGCATTACTTTCTATATCATCTTCCGTGGCTCTATCAAGATCCATTTACTATATGAAAACATAATTTATAATCGTCAGAATTCGTCACACTATCAAAGTACAACTATGGCATGTATAGCTAGACTCATACTCTTGCTAGGTTAGTCCTAGAATCGACTAAACCATAGCTCTGATACCACTTAATGTAATGTCCCTCGCTCGTATCCAATGCTGGAATAGGGTTTGAGATGCTACCGAACTTAAACTCAACCAATCTTAGGAAATTGGGCCATAAAATTTTGATCAATTTAAAACTTTTCAATTCATAAACAATTTGTCCCTTAATAGGGCTTACGGGGCCCAAAACATACATTCAAAATGGTTTGGGACCAAACTGAGGGCTCAAGAAAAACTCAGAGAATTTCATGCTTTAAGGCTCCACACGCTCATGTGGGTATAGGGCACACGCCCGTGTCACGCACCCGTGTGGCCAATTTAATCCTACAGTTTTTTTAAAACGTGCCCTTTGCTCGTGTCCTTTAACACGGCCACAACACGCTCATGGTGTAGCCCGTGTGCAAAAACCTGGGTATTCTATTTCTGACGTCAGCATCACACGACCATGGTACACGCCCGTGTACTAGGCTGTGCCCCTCCACATGGCTGAGACACATGGCCGTGTCTCTGCCTGTGTGACCATTACCATGCATTCTGACTTGAAATTTTTAAGTACAAGGGACACACGGCCTTTTCACACGCCCATGGGGCTGTCCGTGTGTCACACACGGCCTAGACACACGCTCGTGTGTCTACCCATATGGACAATATGAGGCTATTTACCACGCCACATTGCCACCCTAGTATGCCTATTTTCATGTCAATACCAACCAATACCAAATCAAGCATAATAGACATTCATTTAACCATGAAGATGCATCTATTATAGACTCAAAATGAATGTTATCCTTATTCAAGGCTTAATGTGAAGTGTGGAATCAATTCCAAGACAACACATTTGGCCAATTTTCAAAGACACAAAATAATAATGTCTAGTCCTATACATGCCATAATCAAAAATATAAATCCTACTATACCGAGTATTACGGCTGATAGTGTGATCGATATCTCTGACTTCAAGGGATCCTTGAGCTAGTTAAGCGGCACCAGAAGAAAAGGGAAAGGAAAAAGAGTAAGCATAAAGCTCAGTAAGTTGTATATAAATAAGTATACAACAACAATACTCATTACCGACCACTCAAGTCACATTTCTAATTTAAGCTCATTACTCATGCATACCAACTAGGTACCCGTACCACTCACAACATTATTATATTTTCCTTATTAAATCACTTTCATAATCTTTAAATTTGAACCTTTCAAAATACTACCGGATATTCTATAAGCATCAAACATGGGATAAATTACCGATGCCATGTCACAGACATGGTCTTACACTGGCTATCATCTTCAAGGCCGATGTCATATCCGTGCTGATACATGTCCCAGACATGTCTTACACTAGCACAACTCGTAGCCGATGCATGTCCCAGACATGTCTTACACTGGCTATCATCATCGAGGCCGATGCATGTCCCAAACATGTCTTACACTGGCACTCGTCTCAATGTCGATGCCATGTCCCAGACATGGTCTTACTCTGGCTCTCATTATGTGGCCGATGCATGTCCCAGACATGTCTTACACTGGCATACAAATAACCCGAATGTCATGGCATAAATATCCGGTTTATTTCCTAGGGTTCCAACGGGATCTTTCTATTATCTCAATCATTAATATGCATTCTCAGTTCACAATCTAACAATTCATACTATATCAAATCCATAACAACTTAAATACATTCATTAACAATTTAGTTGTATTACTTACATACAACTTACCTCGGTTTACAAAATGTACTCGACTAGTTGATTTAATCGATTTGCTTGGCTTTCCCCCGGTCTAGGCTCAGATTCTGTATTTCTTGATCTATAGTAACAAAATGCACTTATTAAGTCACTTTATCAACCTAAGCACTCAACAATTCACAATTGGACTAAATGACCATTTTACCCCTAGACTTTTAAAAAATGACCATTTTGCCCCTCGGCCCGAAAATTGATTTTTATTGAATTTCTTTATTTCTTAAGACTAGCCGAACCTCTTTGACTCTTATACAACTCCAAATTCCTACTATTTCGCACATTTATTATTATTTTGCAACTTATGCAAAATAGTCTCTTTAGGTGTTTTCATGCTAACACCTTTCACAAAAGTTGTTTATAACACAACTAGGACTCATATTCTTCCATAAAAAAATCAGCAACTATCATAAATCCATTCATGGCAAAAATCTAAACTCTTAATCATTTTGCAAAATAGACCCCTCATTTGGAAGCTCATGCTTCAAGGGTCTCAAAAATGTAAAAATCATCAAGAGAATCATCAAGATCACTTACATTATGAGAGGAATAAGTTGCTGCAATTTTTCAGCTTTCAAAACCCTCCTATGGCTGGTAAAAATCGGTGGAGAAGAAGAAAAATAAAGAGGAAATGACCTTTGTTTTATTTAATTTAAAACTAGTCAAAATTGGTGACCAAACACCACCTAATTTTGACTTTCCCGTCAATTTGTCTCCTATGGCCGGCCACCCTAGTCTCTAAGGGTCTAATTGCTCCTTAAAGGCCCCCAATTTTAATTCTCTAGCTATTTGGCACATTTGGGTACTAAAACGCAACTTATGCCTTTTATGCGATTTAGTCATTTTTCGCAATCACGCTCACAAACATCAAAATTAATTCACCAAATTTTTCATACACTAATATAATCATGTTATAACCTCATAATTGTAATAAAATAAATTTTCCAACTTCAGATTTGTGGTCCCGAGACCACTGTTCCGACTAGGCCCTAAATCGGGCTGTTATATGGTTATTTTAGTAGTGTTTTTTAAAGAAATTATTTGTATAAAAATATCAAAAGATAAAAATATCATTGTATAATATTTATTAATTTTTAGTTAATTTTTTAATTGAGTTTGTATCCTAATTAAGTTGGTGTTGGATTGATTTATGATAAAAACACAATCAAAAGCATTTTAATAGTATTTGACTAATTGATGTTGAAAATGTTTTGGGATGTGGAAAAAACATATTACTTATCTACAATTTGCTTAGATATAAAATTTTAGTATTTTGATTTTTAATGCAAATTCTAAACAAAACATTGATAATTTATTTACTTGGTATGTTCTAAGTTCAATATATTTGTGTAAGGATTATGCTAAGGGGAAGTTGTAGTTGTTTTTTATGATTGGCTTCCTGGTTTGTTTGATTTTGTTTAAAACTTTATTAAAGAGGGAGATTGTTGAGGCAACTTATGGAACACTACTTTGAGTAGAACTCGGTAATAGCCACTACTTTTCATCCCTAGGACAATGCAGCAAAACTTACCATTTTTGGTGTTGTCAATTTAATGAAACAAAACCTTTGGGCTATTAACTATGTTGATATTGTGAAGATATGGAAGCCCAGCTATGGAAAACCAATCCATTGCCTTGTGAAGATTGGATTGGGTTGAACAATTACAACCTTTTGATTAATGGAGAATCGTTTGGGATTGCATGAGTTTACCTTGAAGACTAAATCTCCATAAATTATGTTTTATTAGAGTTTATTAATATATTACTTTTACTATTTTGTGGTTGTTAATTTTAAGTGGCTACATTACGTTCAATCACTAGTATGTTAGCAAGCCAAAACACTTATATATATATATATATATATATATTCAAGGCTTGTTTAAGTTATTGTATAAGAGCATATTGAGAGCACTTTGTTTGTTCATTGAGAAACTTGTTATGTGAGTGCAATTGATGTGTAAACCTTTAGTGTTTACAATATAAATTCTCAATAGGAGGATTTAGAGGTGAGTATTCTATTCTTTAGATACAAAGGAGAGATATCCATACTTGGGGAGTGACAGAGTGTAGGTCACTTGTATTGTAGGTTAAAGATACTGGAATTACTCACTGAGCTAGGCTCTGTAAATGTAAGGAAACCGAACTATGTAAAGAAACCCTAGTGTTTTTTTTTTTTGTTTTGTTTACATGGCTTTTGCAATGTAACAACCTGCCCAGCATAAACCGTATCGATATGTAGTTTGGCATATAATTGATTAAGATAGGGTAGAGAAAGGTTGAGATTGGTGAATCATCCATTAAGTGTCTGGGTGGCGTATTGCATGGATTCAATAGTACACCATTTTGCAGAACACCTCGCTAGAATTTTCCATTTGGCGAACTCTAGGGTTTGGCGGACTCTTTTGTGAGAAAACTCACCAACCTCAAATATTCTGAGCAAAATTGTTAGTTCATAAAGTGATAGAATTGCTTCCGTATTTTAGCAAGAAAACGACAACTTGATAGAGTTTAGTTGAGACCTAGTTCTAATTGAACTAGAATACTATTGATGATAGCTTGATGTGTTTAGCTAACTGAATGACTTGTTTAGTTGACTTGTTTTAGTGTATAAGTAACATTTTACTACTCACTAAATTTATTAGTAGTAGTTATGTTTGGTAGATGATTAGGCAAGTATATTCTCGGCCTATAAGGCTATAGTGGGATTTTTTTACTCTCCCCTTAAGATTTGTCCCCACTGCCTCTGCTATATAAGAATGTCGATAATTGACATGTTTCACCTTTGTTTTTCTCTGAGTTATTCCTTAATTCTATAGAAATTCTTAAGTTATCTTCACTAGAGAAGACAAGAAGGTTTTTAATAGCTAGTAAAATGCCATTGATAAGTACAAGTTTACAGGTAATTCTTAGAAAACCCTTAGGATGACGTCAAGGGAATTTCCGTTTTCGCATTAGTACATGCATGATTAAATTCTAGTAGGAAAATAGTCTAATGATTATATTTTTTTTCTTATTTAGCTCAAGAAGCTACTGAAGGTCTGAGTAATCGAGGCAAAGGACCAGTAGAGTAGATTATGTTCTGAAGTTTGTTGGTGAGTTCCTTCTAACTTCCTTTGAGTTATGAAAATTGTATAATATGTGAGTTGTGTGTGGTAAGTTATCTCTACTGTAAATGAGTCGATGCATTGTGTCTGGTTGTGTATGTAGTCAACCAGTGTGTATGAGTGAGTATGGCCATTTTCGACGTAAATTACCCTCCTTGTTACACGAGCCCAGTACCAGTCAACTTGTGATATATGAAAACATGAAAAGAGAACTTGTTTGTGATGCCTCTAGTAGGGCAGCTATATTTTAAATCGGACAGGCAAATCACAACTTAACCTTGTAGGAGAACACGTGTTGAATTTAACAAGGACATTATTGTGAATACTAATATGAAAATGATGGATATTGAAGATGACGAATCACTCCTTGCAAAATTGATTGTTCGACCTATTTTTCTCACTCAAATTTTTGAAGAACATTTAAAATATGTGAAGTGTGATGAGTACAAGAAGCAGATGGTGACTAATGATACTACAAACTTCACCTTGGAAAAAAATGGTGAACTTTGTTTTATGGGTTGAATGTATGTGCTAGAAGGAAATGATTTGAGGCAAGTATTGTTAAAAGAGGCTCACAATGACCCTTTTTACTTCATCCAAGAAGCATTAAGATGATTTAAGAAGTTTGTATTGGTGGCCTGGAATGAAAAAGGAGATATCAAAATATGTCTCGAGTTGTTTGGCATGCCAACAAGTGAAGGCAGAACATCAAGTACCCTCATGGAAGTTGTATCCTCTAGAAATTCCTAATTGGAAGTGGGACAAGATTACCATGGATTTTTTCTCGGGTTTTCCTTTCATTCCTACTGAAAAGAATACAATTTGGGTAATTATAGATCATATTACTAAGCCAACCCATTTCTTGCCTAAACGCATAAACTATTTATTATAAAAATTGGTGAAACTCTACTTATCTAAAATTTTTCGCCTCCATGATATACCAATGTGCATAGTGTCAAATCGAGATCCAAAGTTCACTTCGAGGTTTTGGAAACAATTGCAATAATCCATAGAAACCAAGCTACGATTCAATACTGCTTTCCTTTCTAGATAGATGAGTAATCAAAAAGGGTAATTCAAGTTTCTGAAGACTTCCTCAGAAGTTGTGTAATAGATTTTGGAATAAATTAGGAAAAATACAGTTCTTTGAAAGAGTTCGAATACAACAACAATTATCATACCAGCCTAGGAATGTCGTCTTTTGAAACACTATATGAAGAAGGTGTAGATCACCCACATGTTGGTTGGAGCTCAGTTAGAGAAGGATAATTGGACCTAACTTAGTGTGGGAAACGAAAAAGAAAGTTTCAATCATTCAAACTCATTTAAAAGCTGCTCAAGATCAACATAAGGCTTATGTTGATAAGAAAAGGAAGGATATTTCGTTTGAAGTATTAGATAAGGTATTTTTGAAGGATTTTCCCTGAAAAAAAGTTATAAGATTTGGACAAAAAGGAAAGTTAAGCATGCGTTTCATAAGACCATATGAAGTATTAATAGACTGGCACTACCACCGGAATCGTCAAAGATTCATAATGTGTTCTACGTATCCATCTGAAGAGATATTGATTGAATCCAAACCATATAGTACAAGTAGAAACTCTAGAGGTGGAGCCCAACTTATCTTATGAAGAAGAGCCTATTCGTATTTTGGCAAAAGAAGTGAAAGAATTGAGAAATAAAAGAATTCCACTAGTAAAAGTGTTGTGGAGGAACCACAATACGGAGAAAGACACCTGGGAGAGGGAGAGCTTAATGAAAGAGCAAAATCCACAACATTCACAGGTAAGAATTCTAAGAACAAAATTTTCTAAGTGGGGGAGAGTTGTAACAGCCCGCTTGGTGTAAGCCATATTGATATGTTTTTTGGCGTATAATTGATTAAGTTAAAATAGAGAAATGATAAGATTGGTGAATCATCCATTAAGTGTCTGAGTGGCGTATTGCGTGGATTCGACAATATGCACTTTTTGCAGAATGCCTCACTGGAATTTGCCAATTAGCAAATTTTAGGGTGTGGCAGACTCTTTTGTGAAACAACCTGCCAACCCCAAATACTTTGAGCGAATTTGTTTGTTCGTGGAGCAATAGAAATATTTTTTATATTTTAGCAAGAAAATGACAGCTCGGTAAAATTTAGTTGAGATCTAGTTGGAATTGAACTAGAATGCTATTGATGAAAACTTGATGTGTTTAGGTAACTAAGTGACTTGTTTAGTTGACTTGTTTTAGGGCTATTTTACCAAAATGATCCAAAAAAATAAATATTTACAAAAATGACCAGGTTCAAAAACATTAATGAAAATGACCTGAAATGAATAGTGCATGAGGGTGCCGGCAACCCCATGGCTGGCACCCATGTCAGAAATTTCCATTAATTACCTAATGATTGGAACTGGGATATAAAAAAATATTTTTTGGTGCGACAGTGCAATGGCTGACACCATTGTGTATTTTTTCTCTCGTATTTTGTACAATACATCTTGTATCGGGTTTTGAAAAAAACACCTTTTTAGGTTTCCGTGTAGCAAGTGGTCGGATCCACTTTCATTTTTTTAATTTTTTTGTGTGCCAATACTAAGGTGGTTAGCACCCTTTTTTAGTAAAAAAAAAATTTCTTGATATCGTGAACCCATTGACTGACACCAGTACATATGGGTATTCCATGATTAATAAATAAAAATAAAAATATTATTTTAATAGGTGTCGGTGTTGAAGTGGCCAATACCGGTTCAAAATTAAAAAAGATATAGATTGAGGAGGAAAAGAGCTGCACTCCAATGCTATCAGTTGGCCCAAGGGATGTCGACAATGGCTAACTTCATAGTGGAGTGAAGGCGGGGGTTAGGGAAAATGGAGAAGAAAGAAGAAGAGTAAAGAGACTAGAGCAAATAGAGAAGAAAGAAGAGGAGTAAAGAGTGAGAAATAAAAAAATAAAAATGGTATACCTACTTGAAATTAGAAAAAATGAGAAAAAATAAAAACAAGAAAAAAAAAGTTGAAAGGAAGAGGCGGGTTGGATTGGGAAGGAGAGGTAAATGGAAAAAATTAGGATTACGAGAAACTTGGGTTTCCTTTTAGAAAGATTTAATTCTAAATTAATTAAAGGTGTTATGTAGAAAATGGCAAATTTATTAACATATGGACCCTAATAATTGTTTTTCTTTATATTTGAATGAAAATTAAAACCAACAACTAACCCTGCAATTTCTCACTGTACAATGTGTGAAGTGATTTTAATTTTACAGTTGTATATTTAGTCTAACCAACAGACAAGTAAATAAATAACTAAATAAATAAAACTAAAACCAAAAAGAAAAAGAAAAAAGAAAAAAATGAGTTGTATCCTTCATTGAAAACTCAACTGTTGCTAGCATTTCAGTACTCATGAGCATTCTAGAACATCCATTTCCAAGGCCTTCACTTTCATTTTCCATATCCCAATTTATTTCTTGTCTCCTCCTCCCTTCTTCTTAAATCTTTTTTATTTTCTCAAAAGTTTTTGGCTTTTCATTTTCTGAAACAGGTAAACCATCATAAGTCTTTTTTTTTCTTTTTTCTTTTTTTAGTTTCTAAAATAAGAGATGATAAAAAAGAAGGAAGGAGTTTGGGAAGAAATATTAAAGGAGAACCAGTTGCAGAAGATGAGTTTGCAAATAAGATGAAGGCTTACAAGATTGTACCTTGATCTCATTCAATCTCTTGTTTCAAATTGTTTCCTTGGTTTTTCAAATGAGATGGAATTTTCATTGCTATACTTCTAAAATAAGCACATAGGATAACCTATTAATTGGCATGGAACTGTAAGATGGCAGAAACAATTGCGTACCTTCAAAGATAAGCTTCTGTTGTATTTTTAAAAATGTTGGGTGGTTTTCTTTTCCTTTTATCTATTTATGATGCATTATTTTTTTCCCAAAATTTTGAAAAAGGGTGCCGATACTAAGCCAACCACTTCAGTACCAGCACCAAATAAATTAAAAAATTTTGAAAATGGGTGTCGGCCATCTACTACACAGCACCCTAAAAATATATTTTAAAAACCCGGTACAGTATGTATTGTAAAAAATACGGGTGAAAAAAATACACATGGGTGTCAGCACTGTCTGCAGCAAAATTTTTTTTTTAATCCCAATTCCAATCATCAAGTAATCAATGGGAAATTTCTGACATGGGTGCCAACCATGGGGTTACTGACACCCCCGTACACTGTTCATTTCAAGTAATTTTCGTTAATGTTTTTGAACTTGAGTCATTATTGTAAATATTTAAGTTTTTTGGGTTATTTTTAGAAAAATAACCCTTGTTTTAGTGTACAAGTAACGTTTTACTACTCACTAAACTGATTAATGGTAGTAGTTATGTTTGGTAGATGATTAGGCGAGCCTATTCTCGGGTTACAGGGCAATAGTGGGATTTTTTGACCCTCCCACTAAGCTTTGTCTCTGCTGTCTGTGCAATATAAGGATGTCAATAATCGACATTTTTCACCTTTATTTTTCTTTGAGTTCTTCCCAAAGTCTCTAGAAATTCTTAAGTTATCTTCGCTAGAGAAGACAAGGAAAGTTTCTAATAGCTAGTAAAACGCCATTGATAAGTACCAGTTTACTGGTAATTCTTGGAAAACCCTTAGGATGACTTCAAGGGAATTTAGTTTTCATATTAATGCATGCATGATTAAATTCTAGTAGGAAAATAGTTCAATGATTATAAGTGATTCTTATTTAGCTCAAGAAGCTAGTTAAGGTTCGAGTAATCGAGACAAAGGACCAGTAGAGTAGATTTTGTTCTAAAGTTTGCTAGTGAGCTCCTTCTTACTTCCTTTGAGTTATGAAAATTGTATAATATGTGGGTTGTGTACGGTAAGTTGTCTCTTCTGTAAATGGGTCGATGCATTGTGTTCTAGTTATGTGTGTAGCCAACCAATGTGTATGAGTAAGTATAACCATTGTTAATGTAAAGTACCTTTCTTGTTGTACGAGCTCGTACCAGTCAACTTGTGATATGTGAAAACATAGAAAGAAAATCTGTTTGTGATGCCTCTAGTAGAGCAGCTATATTGCAAACCGGATTGGCAAATCATGACCTAACCTTACAAGAGAAAACGTGCTCATTTTAATAAGGACACTATGGTGAATATGAATATAAAAACAATAGATATGTGATTCTGATTCTAAAATGTGGGTCCGAGGCTGGCATAAGGATGGGTCACAGGTAAACCAACATGATTGTGAGAGGTAAGTTTAAGTGGTTGTATGTGTCCGCCTGGGTACTATAGATGTTATGTTGGTGAAGTGTTACCGTCAGAGACTGTGGCTGATGAATCAACGTATTGTGTCTCTATGACTGAATCTGCTGAAAATGTCTGTGTTTCTTATGAGTATTGTGCTTGTGGGTTATCGGTGTTCTTGTACTCATTTTGTGTCTATTTGGAACTCACTAAGTTGAAATGAACTTACTTTATTACTTTTTTTTTCTCAAGCGTTTTGTTGTAGAAGAAGATCAGTAGAAGGGGACTATGCCAAAGCTACGTTTGAGAGTGAGCCATTTGTCTATTTTTGTATCATGCATGGCAATTTTGGCGGGTGGCGTAATCCGTTTTGTAATCAACTTTTGTAATTATCTTCTTTGTCTATATTATTTTTGTTTCAAAGGAATTGCCTGTTTACTCTGATAATGGACGCTTAACTTCTGAGAATGGTTGATTATGAATTTTACCAATTATATGTATATGTCATAGCGGTGCTACATATGGATAATAGAGTTTTCCTTTATAATCCTTAATGATTTTATTAAAAATGCATCATGGAATGAAAGAAGATTAATGGAATTCAACAAAGAAGGGTAATCAACAAAACTGTTTTCTAAAGATTAAGTTGAGTCGAAATTTTTGAACTTGCTGATAACGCCCTAGTCTTCTAGGCAATCTATTTGGCTAAGCTTTATACGCCACTTTTCCTGATGGGCTAAGGGGTGTCACATACAATGCCAAGCCGTAGTGGCCATTGTAGTTGGGCACTTCCATTCAACTTAAACGTTCAAGCAATTAATGGTTTTAGGTCTTAACATATTATATAACGTTTCTTTGCAATCCTCTTACCTTTTTTTTTTCTACTCGACTTCTTCTCAGTATTTGAATTTCATGTTTTATCTTTTTTTTTTGTTTATTATAGAGGTCCACCCAACATTAATTATTTTATGCAATATGTATACAAAATAAAAAAAAAAAGTTCATTTTAAGAAAAAAAATATTCAAGTTTGAATCGAGGTGGAAAAAGAATTAAAATTGAAATTTAAAAATGAAAAAGAAGCTCGCTAGACTTTAAGTTTTGTCACCAACAACAAAGTTTGGATGAGTTTTTTAACGGGTTCTTAAATTTTTCGTCACCAGAGTTCTTGGGTAGAGAATAAAAGAAATGAATATGTTTATATATATTTTTTTTAAAAGTTTAAAGAAATACTATTTAAGTTTTTTTTATTTTTTAATTAAAATTGTCACATGCCACAAAATGATTGGATAAAAAAATTTTAATGACTAGATTATTTTAGGTAACGAAATATAATTTTAAAAAATAATATAATTTAAGTATGAATTTATGATTTAAGCCCTTCTAGTAGGAAAAAGAATTTATGGTTGTATGAAAAAAAAAAAAAAAGTGAGAGGGTGGTAAGGGCCTCTCATTTAAATACAAGTTATTTGGGTTTATGAGCAATAAACGATCGAAAACCCATGGGCCTATTTGGTATGATTATTTGGGTGGTTGGGAACCTATATAATACCAGTAAGACTTAAAAATTCATGACCCTCAATCCATTTACGTGTACTTCTCCGTACATGATACAAAATCTCTGGTTTAAAGATAACCTCGAAAACACACATTTCTGAAATTAATCAGAAAATATCCTTACTTTAGAAAAAAGAAATTAAAAATATAACAAGTAAATAAAAGATCTCATATAAAGACACACGAGTGACACAACCAAAAAAAAAAAGGAACAGAAGCAAGAAATGGAGAGTGGTGAAAAGTGGAAGACAAATGGGGAGACATTTAATTCCTGACGAAAAAGAAAAGTGTACGTATGTCTAAAGTTTGTTTTGAAGGGCTTGCTAGGTTCCATTACATTAAACAGTTCATATTTCAATGAATGTAACTAATTATGTATATATATGTAGGATTCATTAATGTTCTATCACTCTTTTCTTTTTTAGTATAGATAGATAGATTTAACCTCAAATTTCATTGCACTATTTACAGACGCGTCGGCCTCGTCCATTTCTTTTGCTAAACGACGCAACGAAAGCAACATAACAGCTCATGCAACACCATCTTAAGCCCCCACCCCGACATTTCTACAAAGTTCTTAACATCAATGGTAATGAATAGTTTCATTCATGGATTAGGATATTTTAATTATTATTTATAACAAGAATACGTACTTTTGGTGTTGGTTGTTTAAGTTTATTTTACTTTTGCAGATAATAGATTTGAAATTGAATAGTAATTGTTTAAATTTACCTTATTTTTACAAATACATTCGAATTTGAACATTTGAACTCATTATTTGTATTATATTTTAAAAAATATAAAATATTTGGACTTGCTAAATTATGATATTTAACTATTAGGAGGTCGAATTCTCTCTTGAGAGAAATCTTCGAAGTGTCATCCACTTGAAAGTTAATGGATTCCTCAACAAAAAATATTGTCGTCGTGTTAGGATTTTGTCCCTAGCCTCCACAGAGAGTCGTTGTATAATACATGGAGAGGGTGCCTCAATTGGTGGAGATAAGTACCTCCAAGCTCACAGGAAAGGTTTTAGTGTTATACAAAATATTAATTATGGAGAATGCACGCACAGAGAGTCGAACTACCAACTAAGGCATGTGTAGCCTTTACGTTGCAATAATGGTACTACTTGGACTAGCAAGTACCTATCTCCACCAACCGAAGTGTTCATTCTTCCGTAAACTGTACATTAACTCTTCGCGAAAGTTAGGGACAAAGCTTTCTATTGAGGGATTCGTCGGCTTTCAAGTGAATGACACTTTAAAGATTTTTCTCAAGAGAGAGTCTAACTTCCCTCAACATTAACATATTCAAATATTCAACAATAATTTAATTAATTTGAATTTATATTTTAATGTGGATAATACATAACCAAATTTGCGTGTTCAAATTACAATTTTATTGCCCATCCACTTTAATCGCTACATGGATTGTAATCTCAAGTTGTCGGATTTTCTAACACTGAAAAATGCCAATATTAATCAAATCATATATTCTTTTGGAATATTACTGTTTCTTTTATTCAATGATGTACATCATCATATATTCTTCTCAAACAGATTTTAAGCGCAGCTGTCCAATTTTAATTTTTTCAATTGGAGGGGGAAAAAAACAAAAAGCATAAGCTAAACAATTAAACAAATCATGATGATGTTGAGGATGATGTTTATATGTGTTTTGATGTGTTGGAAGTGTGAACTGTTTAAATTCTCATGATCCGCAAATCAGCATCTTTAATGAATTTATTTGTTTCATACTCAAAACACTCCTGCATGGAACACGTTGCTCTGTCATAATATTTATAATTCAATTAAGCCTTGAGAAAGTTATCCAGGCAAGGTTATTATTTTTATGGGACATACTTCATTATTGTTTTCCCAAATTTGCATAGTGAGATGGAGATTTTACATGGCATTGTCGAGTGGTCGGCTCATTTGGGCATCGGCCATAATGGGGACAGCCTTGTCCACAGGGTAACTGGTAATAACATCATGGTTCTGAAATTAAATGCGCTTTCGCTGTTTTGAATCTTTGATGTTAACACCATGTACACGATTCCAATCTCATCATCCAAACTATTGAATCCTTATGCTAAAACATTATACCAAATTAGTTATTTCGTAGTAATGCAAAAAGAAATAACAGAGCTTCATAGTCCCCTAAAAACATAGAGATTGTTTATCAAATACAAAGGGTTGTAAAGCCACGCTAATGAACATAGCTCAAAAAACTATGGGGGCCAAGCTAAAAACTGGTCTAAAGGTCACCTTGACCGGTAAAAGAAAATGCTAAGCTCTTGACCAATGTTTCCCTCGGGATCAATCAAATGGAAAGATTCAGAATCTGGTGAAGTACGAAGGTTTTCAAAGTTAGCCCTCAGGTACATTAGTTCATCGTCATGATGATCAAGCTCCTTTCCACTGATCAATCCAGTGCCAACAACAACTGAATTCATTAGCCTTAAAGCATCCATATCAGCTTTCGATGGCTTCCTCTTAACTGCATACCCAACTTTCTTTCCATTACAGTACATAGTCCACAATGGCATCGACAGAACCGAGTCTGGATTTCCACTACTATTCCCTTTGCTGGTGCAGTCCAGAGCAATTCGGAGGATACCACCTTGCATTTCCCTTGCCAAAACTGCTGTAGATACCGCGAATTCTAAGAGGAGAATTGGGTTGTTGGACTTGGTGTTTGGCTGGATACAAAAGCTGGCTTTTCCCCTGCGGTAACCAAAGATAGTACCTGTAATAACACCAGAAGAGGTACAGACTGGTGGTTGATAATATCTGTGAAGGTAATTTTGGTGTTTGATTTCATGGTGTTTGTCGATGAAGGCGCAGTAGCAACTTGGGATGAGGAGTTCCATAAGGGAACGAAGAAGCCGCCATGACCTAACTTGTTTCTGGCAGTCAACAGAAGTAACCCCATTTGTTATGTGGGTGGTGGCGCCAACAGTTGGGCAGGACATGTTAAGTTGCCCTTGTTTGGAATATGGGAAGGCTTGGCTTGTGGGTTGTTGCAGATGGTTGTGCTCTTTTTATAAGAGATGTCTGGCGTGATTATTATTTTTATTATTAATTTTTTTCCTTAAGCACTTACTTTTGGTTTATAGCATCCTCAAATGACATTGATTTTAAAGTACTCCCAACAGATGCGGGTTTTGGTTTGGGGGCACCACTAATTAGACCATTTCTTTTTATTTTCTATTTATTTTTTTAAAGAGAATTTAGGTATAACTACGATTCATTTCCATGAATTATCAGAAGTAGAATTTTGGTAGAGAAAGGATACGTAACCATTTATAAAAACAGGTAGTTAATTTTGAATTTTAAAACACTTGATATTCTTAATTTTATTTTGTTAGTATAATTTTAATTTTTTTATTAGTCTAACTAGTGTTACTTTATTAATAATACCAACTCGACTAAAGGTTTTTTTAATAAGAGGATCGGGAAGAGGTTGTATGGTATTGAGTATTATATCTATGAATGTATTGTTTTTATTAGAATTGATATGTATTGGTATCAATATGTTTTGATGTAATGTTTTCGATTTATTGATATTAAAAATAATAATATTTGGTATAGTACCAGTAAAGTTTTTAAACTCCACAAATAAAGTTAGAGAGTTGACAAATGTCTTATAAAGGTATAGTAAAATATTAAAAGAATAAATATTTAAAAAAATACATGACAATTTTTTAAAACTACTTATAAAATAAAAAAATACCAATATATTAAATATTAACCCTTTATATATATAACATACATGAAACACATTAAAAACAACAAATAACTGAGGATTAAATAAATTTCAAATATAAAATATAATCGGTTCACGTCATTCAACAAAATCAGACGAGAGAGAAAAAAAATCATTACATACAATAAATAATTCCCATAAATTATTTTGATAATTCAATTTACTAATTAAAAATAACAATTATATATTATAATTATTTTTTTTGTACTTTTCATATATGTTTTACGGTTCATATTTAAGGTTTGTGGTTGTCCTTAAAACAATGTTGTTTCCAATATTTGAACTCTGTTTTCTCCTTAAGAGTGTAATATGTTTTACCACTGCACCTAACACTTATTAGTATATTATAATTAAAGGTAAACAATAGAATTAGTCACCCAACTATTAATGTGTTTCTGTTCTGGTCGCTCATCTGTGAAAATTTTCAATTTAGTCACTGATGTTTTAGATAATTTCTATTTTTGTCACTGACATTTTAGATTGTTTCTATTTTCGCCACTCTTCTTTAAATAGTAAATGGAAGTGATGATGTGGCGTTAGTCTAACTAGTACAATAACACATTTAGTCCTCAATACTTACAAATTCTATATATTTGATCCAAATTCTAAATAATTTAATAAATTTAACCATCCACGTTTACAAATTCTATCAATTTGATCCTTAAACATATTAATTAAATCTTGATAAACTTATATGTAAATCTGTGGTTTTGATAAACTCAAAAACGGAAAACCCCCTAAAACTCAATAAATTTGTGATTTTTATAAACTTCATTCATAATCGTACTTATAGCATTCTCAATAAAGGAACCAAAGTTTCATATGAAACCTATCAAATAATTAAAAAAATAAATATAAAAACGAAAAAGCTTCCTATAAGCTTTTTTCAAATCATCTTCTTTTGCGATCTTTATTGACTTGAAGAATCATGTAATAATTAGGACCCATTAGACCTATTCATGGGCTCGGCCCGAAGGACCAAAAAGTGAGAAGGTTTGGGTAAAAATATAGGTCCGATAAATGGGCTTGGGCAAAAATATAAAGCCTATTTAGGATACGGGTCGGGCCTCGGTTAAGGCTTTTTTGGCACGGGCCCGCCCCGAATATACAAAAAAAGCTATTTTTTTTACTCTTTTCTTTCTATTTTTTACTGGTTTGTTGTTATATTCTTGTTGTGTTTTCACTATTTTGCTACCATTTCACTGTTATGTTGCTACTATTTTTTATTATTGTTTGAATATTATATAACTCTTGTTTTATTGTAAATTTTGTTACTATTTTAGAGGCATTTGCTTGTTAAGTTACACTTATCTTAGTGTTATTTAAGTTACATATTTTTTAAAATTTATTTTCAGTTTGTTGGGAAACATTTATTTTAATGTTTTTAGTATTTTTGATGTATTATATATTTTTTAAAAATATATATAAAATTTAATATGGCGGGCCGGGCTTAGATTTTAGCATTTTTATCCAAGCCGAACCTGAGCAAAATTTTAGGCCTATTTTTCGGGTCGAGCCCGAGCCTAGCAAACATGCATAAAATTTTGGTTGGGCCCAATCTAGCCCATTGACACCTCTAGGACCCATTTTTAAGCATAAATTTATTGTAAAATTTATCTTCATCCAATTTGTTTGCAATTTATTTAGAAAACTATGTAATTTTTTTGGGGCTTTATTTTTCTAACTTGAATTTTAGATTTTTTTAATAATATTTTTTATTTTTTAGATACATATATTTTTATAATTTATAATTTATTTTATATATTAAAAAATTATATAATTTATATATTCTTTAAAAATTTAAAAAAAATTATAAAAAAATAAATTATGGCATCATCAATGTCACGTGTCATAACCCAGGAGTGCCATATGTCTTATATTTAATATTGTTACAAAAAAGTACCAAAACCCTTGATGAAATACAAATTCAGGTACCAACTTGGGACAAAAAATAAATAAATACCAACTTGGGAGAATGTGTCAAGTTCGAGGGACTAAATGCATATTTGAGCCTTATAATTATAATTAAATATGAACACATAAAACGTTTTTATAATTATTATATTTGTACATTTTCATAATATATAATTTATATTTAATTATATGTGTTTAAGGATCAAATTGATAGAATTTATAAATGTGGAGGGTTAAATTTTTTGAATAATTTAGAATTAGGACCAAATTAATAAAATTTGTAAGTATTGAGGACTAGATGTGTTATTATACCAGTTAGAAAATGGCCACATCATCACTTTCGTTAACCATTTAATGACCAAAATAGAAATGATTTAAAACATGAGTGACCAAAATAAAAATGATCTAAAATATTAGTGATTAAATTGAAAGCTTTCATAGTTGGGTGACCAAAACAAAAACACGCTAATAGTTGGGTGACTAATTCTACAATTTACTCTATGATTAAATTTAGGCATAATCACTTTTTTGGCTATTCAACTTTAAAAAAAAAGTCAATTTAGCCATCCATTTAAATATTTACCTTTTTAGCCCTTAAACTTGTATTTTTAGTCAAATCACTCCAAAATGTATGAAAATTTTAATTTTTTTAATTGTACTAATGTGACATATACGTGGACTGCCACGTATATGACACATTATCATTTAATTAATTTTTTAAAAATATTTTTAAATTTTAAAAAAATATTTTAATGATTTTTAATTTTAAAATAGTTTTATAATTTCTTTTTAAATTTTTAAAGTTTAAAAGCTTAATTAAATGTTGATTTATCATGTGGCAATTCAAGTAATAAAAAAATTAAATGAAAAAAATAATTTTTTTTATAAAATTGGAACACAAAAAAAATCATTATACCTTTAAATTTTTTCTTTTTGGAACCAAAATTGATGCATTAAAATTAAAGAAATCAAATAGCCTCAATCCTATCACCTAACTAGAGGTGAGAATGGGTTGGGTCGGGCCGGGTCAGGTTTGGGTCGAGTTCAGTTAAATATTTAGGCTCGTTTGCTAGACTCGGGCTCGACTCGGCCCGAAAAATGAGTCTAAAATTTTACCCAAATTCGATCCAGATAAAAATGTTAAAATTCAGGGCCGGGCCGGTATATTAATTTTTATATTATTTTTTATATAATTTTAAAAATATATAATACATTAAAAATACTAAAAATATCAAAATAAATATTTCTCAACAAATTGAAAATAAATTTTAAAAAATATGTATACTTAAATAACACTAAGATAAATGCAACTTAACAAGTAAATGTCTCTAAAATAATAATAAAATTAACAAATATCTTTAAAATAGTAACAAAATTAACAATAAAATAAATTTTATATAATATCTAAATAATAACAACAAAATATTAGCAATATAATAGTAAAATGGTAGCAAAATAAAGAGTAAACAACAAGAAAATAATTTTTTTTTAGAACGTAATTTTTTTTATCCTTTAGTGGATTCGGGCCAAGCTGAGCTCGGATAAAAAATGCCTTACTCGAAGCCCGATTCATTTTCTAAATGGGCGTTATTTTTTGTGTAAGCCCATTTTTTTAAAAGAGGCATTCGATCAATTTCCTTAACCTATGAGCCCCTAAACTGCTTCAGCACTAGGGGTAAAAGCTTACCATCCATCTCCGGTGAAAAAAGAAAAACATTAAAAGCTCTTTAGAAGCCCTCTGTAAAATGACTAAGTTCTTCAGAACTAGCTTAATATATTTCTGGTCTCAGCCCTCACTCTCTAATCCCTCGGTCTCGTTCCCTGTTTATTCTCTTTCAACCAACTCCACCACAAAAGCCAGGGCTTCCTCCATCCAGTATTCCGGTTGTTCGTGGTGCCATCCCGCTTTGGCTAGAGTATGCACAGCGCTATTAGCTAGACGAGGTACAAATCAAAACTTTATGTGTGTGAAATTATTGATTTTGTTTTGGACTGCCTTAAGGACATTACTGATATGAGATCTGTCATCTTTTGCATCATTAATCCCTTTAATTACTACCAGGGAGTCTCCTTCCATATAGATATCTCGAAAGCCCAGATCTTCCTCAAATTTGACAGCATGCAAACACGGCCAGGTAAATACATGATGCCATTACAAGTCCCTCTTTATTTCTAGCAATAATACTTGCTCTTGAAGTGTTTGATTCCTGATGAAAAGATGCATCAAAATTGATCTTAACCGTGTCTTCATTGGGTGGTTCCCATTTAACATTTTTTAGTACTGTTTTTGGCACCAGGACACTTTCCATTAACTCATTTTCCATTATGTAAGCTTTAATAAAAGAGACCACCTCACACACATTCGGTTTTAAACCCTTATGATACACTCTATTCTTGTTGTACAATATCGCCCAGCAGGCAATTGCTATAGTTTTGCATTTCAGTAAATCATAACTCAAGAACTTTTCCACTAACCAATTATGCCAACTCTGATTTCTATTAATGGTGGAGTTTGCCTCTCCCATTCCTTGCAGGACCCTAATTGTGAAGTTACAGTCTCGAAACAAGTAGGCCACTGACTCCACATCCGACTTACATAATGGGCACTGGTCGTCTTTTACCAGCCCTCTCTTCTTCAAATTGTGGAGCGTAAGCATGAATTCTTTAGATAGCTTCCACATGCCTATTTTTATTTTGTTAGACAACTTTAGTTTCCACAATTGTGTATAATAGGTCTTTGATTTTGCTTGGTATATTGTAAGGTTGGCTTCCGTATTAATTATGTCAGTTGTAATAAGCCATTTGTATCTGTTTTTAACTGTATACTCACCTAAATCATCACCTCTCCACAATAATACGTCTGGCTGGCTCTGATCAACCAAAGGAATCTTCAAAATCCGCTTGATTTATTTTTTTGCTAAACAGCAACTTAAAAACATCAACATTCCAAGTAAATGATTCCTGTAACACTCCTAACCCGTATCCATCCCCAGAATAGGGTTACGGAGTATTACCAAAATTTATAAAACTATTACAGATAATTCATGTCTGAAACTAATCATATTGTCCCTTAAATGGACCCTCGAGGTCCAATTTAAACATTAGAAACTAATCGGGACTAAATTGGGATCTCAGAAAATTTTTCGTAAAATTTTAAAATTTTTCTTAAATGCAGGGCACACAAGCCTGTGTGGTCAAGGCACACTCCCGTGTGACCATAGGACACGTTCGTGCTACAGGTCATGTCCGACCCCGTGTAACTCTCTGACTTGTGTCACATGGCCAACCACACGCTCGTGTGCTAGGCCATGTGATCAATTTAATTTTTCAAAATTAGGTGCAGGTTTCATACGCCTAAGACACATGCCAGTGTTCTAGGCTGTGTATCTCATACGGCTAAGACACACGCCCGTGTCTCTGCCCGTGTGCCCAATTTTGAGCATTCTGTTTCTTAACTTTAGGATTTAAGAGACACATGGCTAGACCACATGTACATGTGCCAGACCGTATGTCACACATGGCTAAGACGCACGCTCGTGTCTCTCCCTGTGTGGACAAAAATAGGCCATTTTAAGGTCATTTTTCTCACCTTTTATGCTATCAACCTGCATACAACACTCTCTCATACCAATATATTCCAATCAAGCAACCAATTCAAGTCAAAAACTATGTTTAAATCATAATATATCATCACAAGACTCATTTGCATAAACTTACCATGATAACTCCATTCATTGATTACTAGAAACTCTACTAAATATATATATATATATATATATATGCATACCAATATATACATATATGTATTATTCACAACCATATTTCAAGTTTAATTCTTTTCTAATTAAACCCTATACATGCCATATAAACCATATTATGTGTAACAAAGTTTACCGAAACAATCTGGATAGTGTGGCTCGATGTGTTGATCCAATCCTCTAATCTCACATTAATCTACAAGAAATATTAAACAACACAAGTAAGCTTAATGAGGCTTAGTAAGTTCATTGGTTTTAAAAGTAAGCTTAATGAGGCTTAGTAAGTTCATTGGTTTTAAAAGTAAGCTTAATGAGGCTTAGTAAGTTCATTGGTTTTAAAGTTAAATCTTACCGAACATACTATAACAAATCATAAAACATTCAATTCACTAACACTTCCTGCCAATCACAATTTCAAATGATGAATTCACTTGATTGAGCTCAATATCAATAACTACTTAAATTCTATCACATTAGTACCACATTACACTTACCAATCTTTGTCAAATTAGAGAACGTCTTACGGATTTGAGTACATCGTTTTATTGATGCCATAGTCCAACTATGGTCTTACACATATATTGCCATGGCCCTACCATGGTCTTACACTCGTAATGCCATAACCCAGTTATGGTCTTATCGTTAGGATGCCATAGCCCAGCTATGGTCTTACACTTATACATATACTGCCATGATCCAACCATGGTCTTACGTTCATGGTGCCATAACCCAGTTATGGTCTTTTCACTAAAATGCCATATCTCAGCTATGGTCTTACATTTAAATATTGTGGACCATAGTATTATCCGTCAATTCATCTTGTGTCATTGAAGGATCGTACTCAATCCTGCGTTCCACTTAATTTGAATTTTCAATTCAATTTCCATATTTTTACAATAATCATAATTCGATAACAAAATATAAAATAATACATTATATCATTCCTAAATTAATAATTAATCATGGAAGTTCAACCATATGAACTTACTTGGGGTAGTTTGTAAAAGTTGTAGAAAATTCAGGGACTAATGTGTTAATTTCTCTTTTTCACGTTTATCTTTGGGTTCTTGATCTATAATATAAAATTTTCCATTCATCAGCATCAAATTTAATTCTAATTCACGTAACAATTTATGCCCTTCAATTTTTAAAGTTACACATTTACCCTAATTTTTACAGTTTTTATAATTTAGTCCCTCACCAATAAACCCATCAAATTAGATAAATTTTCTCAATTAACACTTTATCTAATTATTTTAGGCTATTTCACAGCTTTTGACATTCAGAATTTCAACACCAAACCCTAACTCTAAACATTTTCACATTTAGGTCCTAAAATCAATTTTTATTGAAATTACTTAATAAAATCATCATATAATAAAATTAAAACTTCAAATCCATGTTAATTCATCATAAACTTCCAGCACTTATCCTTGGCAACTTTCACAATCACTCATGGAATCAAAAACTAATGAATTAAATAGTTGGACCTAGTTGTAAAAGACTCAAAAACATAAAAATTTCAAAGAAAAAACAAGAATTTAACTCACTTGTAGCAAAGGACACTTCAATGGCTATTTTTGGTTGGAGAATTATGAAGATTTGTCTAGAATTTCAATTTAGTCTCTTATTTTATTTTTACCTTAATTCCTAAATGACCATTTTGCCCCTAAATCATAAAATCTCAAAAAAAAAAAAAATCTGCTTATGACATTTTAGCTATCTTCTTTGGCCTAGTTTACTCTCTAAGTCCTCTATTGTTTTTCACTTAAACTATTTAATCACTTTAGCAAAATTTACACCTCTTTCAATTGAGTCCTTTTTAATTAATTAACTATTAAAACGTTAAAATTTTCTAACGAAACTTTAATACTAATTCACTAACACTCCATAAATATTTATAAAAATATTTACGGCTCGATTTATGAAATCGAGGTCTCGGTACCTCGTTTTCGACCCAATTTACTAATAAATTCTTTTAATTCACAAAATTCTCTAATTCAAGTATATTTCTAAAATCACATTTCACTCATAAATATTAATTTATTAAATTTTAGAACTCACTCATCGGATTTAGTGATTTCAAATCACTGTTTTCGACACCACTGAAAATTGAGCTGTTACAATTCCACTGTTTTCGGCACCACTGAAAATTGGGCTATTATAATTCTATCTCTATTAAGTCCATAAGTTTCGAAAAATTCATATTGATATTCTGATTACGTATTCTTCCATCCCTAGGTCCAGAAAGCCATGCACCATTCCAAATCTTTATAGAGGCACCATTCCTCACTTTCTAGCCTATCCCCTATTCCAAAAGTTTTCGGGCATTCCATATACTTCGCTAAGTGTACGAAGGGTAAGATCCCAAATTTGCACTTAAAAATTCTTCTCTTAGGTAATACTTGGCTTTCATAAGATGTGCTAGTAAACAGTTGGGTTTCATAATTAACTGTCATCTTTGTTTTGCTAACAAGGTAATGTTAAACTTGGATAAGTCCCTAAACCCCACACCCCCATGCGATTTTGTTGTACACATGGCTGACCAAGTGCACCAATGTATGCCCTTATTTGTTGTTGAAATTCGCCACCAAAATTTGTTAAATATATTTTCTAATTCACGGGAAAAGGAAACTAGCAACATAAAACACTACGTAGCATAAATCGAGATAGCTTGTAAAACTGACTTAATCAACACATCTTTTCCTCCTACTGAAAGGAATCTCATGCTCTAATTTTTTAACTTTCTTGTTATTCTTTCTTTTATTCCAATAAATGCGTATTTTTTATGTCGCCCCACCATTGTAGGCAACCCAAGATATTTCTTAAGGTTATTTGCTATGCTTACCCCAAAAATTCTCCCTACTTGCTCCATTTTTTCAATACATATGTTACTACTATAATAAATTAAAGATTTATCAAAATTAATCAACTGACCTGATACTTTTTCTTAATTAGCCACCACCTCTTTCATCGCTCTTGCTCCCTCCTTCGTTGCTTCACAAAACAATATACTATCATCAATGAAAAATAGATACATTATTGCCGGCCCATTCCTGCCCAGTTTAGCACATTTGACCTGTCATTCATTCTTTGCCCTTGTAATTAATTTAGAGAATCCTTCAGAGCGAATAATAAAAAGATAAGGGTTTAGAGGATCACCTTGCCTCAATCCCCTACTAATCCTAAATTCTCCTCCTTGAATCCCGTTAAGCACTACTGAAAAGACACTATGGTTACAGATTTTATAATTAAATTAATCCAATTGTTGCAAAAGCCTAATTTTCTCAACATATTTTCAATAAAGCTCCATTCCATCCTATCATAGGCCTTACTCATATCTAGTTTTAAGGTGAAAGAACCAACCAATACCTCCTTTTTAAATGAATGCAAAATCTTGTAAGCCACTAAGATGTTGTTGGTAATTTGTCTACCTGGAATGAAAGCACCTTGATTCCCATCAATACAAAAGTCCAACACCTTTCTAAATCTATTTACCAACACCTTAGAGATTATTTTGTAAATCATATTGCAAAGGTTTATCGGACGAAACTAGCCTATATTGTTTGGTGAATTAATTTTTAGGATTAACTTAATGTTGGTGCCATTGATATCTTTTAAGTCCCTCATTCCTTTTAGCATATCAAGGCAATATCAAGTAATGCCGTCTCCTATTACGTGGCAATACTTTTGATAGAATAAGGCTAGAAAACCATCATTTCTTGAAGATTTTAATGGTGCCATCGATTTAACTGCTTCAACAACCTCTTCTTTTTGAAAATCAGACGTTAACTCCTCATTTATCCTATCCAAAATACAGGGCTAGATGCTTTCAAAAATCCTTTCACATTCACCTACAGTATTTGACATAAACAACTCTTAAAAGTAATAGGAGGCAATTTCAATAAATTCATTATCTCCTTCAACTCATCTTCCATTCCTGTAATTTAAACCACGAATTATATTTCTTTTCTTTCGACCACATGCAACCTTATGAAAGAAAGACATATTCCGATCCCTCAGCTTGAGCCAGTTCACCTTTGCTCTTATTCCTAGAAAATCTCTTCTTTATCTACTTCCAAGTTTAGCGCTAATTTTATATCGGTTATTTATGCTAAAACATCATCATTAGCTTTCTTCTCTGATAATTCTTTTAGTTTAGAGTGTATGCTTTGCTTTCTACCTTCTCTCACTAATTTGTACATGCTAGCCCACCTACTTAGCTTTGATCCAAGCACAATTAATTTTTCTAGAACATCTCCCCTACTTAACCCCAACTTTTTACTATTTTTTCATCAAAGTTCTCCTCCAATACCCACTCTAAGTTGAAACAAAAGCAAAAAGGTCTTGCCAATGTTCTACCTCTGATTTTTCCAACCGTATTTAGCATAATTGGGCAGTGATCTGACATGCTATGTCATAGATGTTCGAAAGAGTAGCCTGGAAAAATCTCCCATCACCTAGAATTTGAAACTCCTCTATCAAGTCTTTTCATTATATTATTACCAAGAAACCTCCCCCTTTTCCATGTAAACTATTGTCCCAAAAACCCTAAATCACTTAAGTCACAATCCCTTAACACATCTCGAAAAGCACTTATTTGCCTCTCTTCTCGTATACGCCCTTATTTTTTTTTAAATAAAATATTACCTCATTAAAATCCCCATCACTACCCATGGCAGGTTACACTCTCTCTCTAACTGTCGTAAGAGGTTTAAGAATCCTTCATTAATCCCTCCACTGATGTTTCATAAAATCAAGTAAACCTCTAAAAAATTACTTCATTCTCTTCTTTAATCATCACATCAATATGATAATTAGAAAAACTTCATAACGTTACATCAATTCCTTCCTTCTAACCTAAAGATAAGCCTTTTTTTGATTTATTTGCACCGACATCAATCCTATACATGAAACCATAACTTTTAATTTTCTCTATTTTGCTTGTATCAACTTTTGTTTCGATTAGAAACAAAACTTGGGGTCGACAATGTCTCAAACAATTTTTGAGATGATGAACCACCCGTAATTACCCCAATCTGCATACATTTCAGCTAGGAGTTTTCATTGCGATTGGCCGGTCTACTTTTTGGTAGCTGGCACTATTTCATTATTCTCATCCAAACTTATCGCTTCTACTTGATTCAAGACTTCTTGCCCCTCACTTTGTGTTCTTTGCCTCTTTTTACCATCCCTGTAAGCGATAGGTTTGTTGTAACACCCCGAATTTTAGGGTTAGAAGTTTTTGGGTTTTGTGGTTAGGGTCTGAGAGAAGGGTGTGCTTTTGTGTTTAGTTGTGCACTTAAGTGTTAGAATGGGCCTGCTGGTTTGGTGGTGGAGTGAGTGTTAGCGAACCTCTAGGTTTCGGGTTCGATTCCTTGTGTGAACTTTTTGGAGGAATTTTTTTTGTTTTGTTTGTTTTGTTTTAATTTAATATATAATTATTTACTTATTTACTTATTTATTTTTGGTTTTTATTTTTATTTTTGGCTGAGACGTTCTTTTTCTTCTTCCTTTTTGTTTTGTTTTGTTTTGTTTTCTTTTTATTTGGTCTTTGATTTTCCTTTCTTTCTCATAGGAAACGGTTTTCGCTGCGCGTATATCAAAAAATTTCACTCCTTAGTCGTCGAATCAGGTATGTGTTTTGTACATTCTTTTGGCTTTTTTTGTGAACTTTAATTTGACTTTACGAAAAGTCGGCAACGTATGGGTGCGGGTATTTGCAAAACCGTTATTGTCGATGTTGTAATGCTGGCTTATCCTTAGAATTTGTATGATTTGGTATAATTTTGAATCGTTGAGGGTTGGGGTGTGCTTCGTGGTTGAAAGCACGTTTTTTGAGGCTATTTTAGGGTGGTTTCATGGCCACACGGGCGTGTGTCGATATACACAGTCGTGTGTTTTTAGAAATTAAGGTTTCTGGGTTGATTTGAGTGCCACACGGCCTGGCCACATGGCCGTGTGGCTGATTTGGGGATTTTGTCAATTTTCACACGGTCGTGTCCGCTAGCACACGGGTGTGTGTGTTTCAGATTAGGGTTTAAGTGATTTGGTGCCACACGGCCTGGCCACATGACCGTGTAACTGATTTAAGGATTTAGGAATCCCCCATGAGCATGTGTTTTGGACACATGACCGTGTCTGGTGGGCACATGGACGTGTGAGACCCTCAAACAATTGTGTATGCCCTGTACTCTATTTTAGTACAATTGAACAATGAGTTACACGGCCTGTTCCCACAGTCATGTTCTTGGTCCACACGGGCGTATGCCTCAATCACACGGCCGCATGCCTCTCTTCACACAAGCATGTGCCTCAACCACAAGGTCATGTACCCCTCTTCACATGGGTGTTTGACCTTCCACACGGCTAGAGCACACGGCCGTGTAGTCCTAAGTCACCGAATTTTTAGTTTGTGTATGTTTTGATCTGAAAATGTGTCAGTGGTTTCTAACCCTTGGCTAGGCTTAGGTGGGGGTATTTAAGTTTCTGTATCTATGGCCATGTGTTCCGCTTAAGTGTTGTTGTGACTGTTTAGTGAAATGTTTGATTCTGAATTTGGACTATTAGGCGTGTGTGCTTATCTATCTCTATCTAATTGCCTGTTGGCGTGTTCACCATTTCTGTGAGATTGAATGCATTCATGCACTTGCATAAAGTGTTTTGGATGGGATTGCAAAGAGAAGAGAGTCTGATTCTGATCTGCTTTGGCAGTTCTATTGCAATTTACTTGTATAGCGATTTATCGCACTGTACTGCATGTGCGCCAGCTTTGCTATGTACCATTATCTGTTTTTCCAATTAAGACTGCAAATTAGCTGTACAGCGGATTACCATATTACACTGTACTTCACATACGCCAGCTCGACTGCGTATTAATATTTGAGTGGCTTAGTCCACTTACATGGTGTGTAGGGTTGGATGGACCTTTCGAGGTCCTAAGTGGTTTGTTTTGGTTGGATGAGCTTAAATAGCTCTTGTGGGATGTGATTGGGGGACGGAAAGGTGTGTTTGCTAGATGGGTGGATTTTATCACTTGACTACATTTAATTCGTATCAGTTTATGAGTTCTGACTGTAAGATTGGTTGTTTGTATTCTGTTTGCCTGAACAACGTTTGTGTTGAGTTTTTTGTGTGAACTTGGTGTGCTCTGATTGTTATGTTCTATTGGGAAGTTAGTTGCAAGTATGATTTCTAACTCTGTGAGTATTTGAAAATCTTCTGTTAGGACATTAGTTCCAAGTATGCTTTCTGACTCTGTGAGTATTTGAAAATCTGTTGCGTTACAGATTGAAATTTTGTATTTGTCTCTTATTTTATTTTGAACTCACATTGAGCTCGAGTAGCTCGTCCCCTCTTAGTGTTTCCCATTTCAGGTGCTTTTCTGAATTCTGACGCTAGACTCAGTATGCGAAAGTCTCAGACAATCTCGAAGAAAAATATAGTATTAGTTTGTATTTTCAGATTCTATTTTCTTATTCGGTTTTTAAACTGTAAGGTTTTATAAAGTTGTGGTATAAGCACCATTTCAAATTCTTATTCATTCATTTAACTCCAGTTTATATTAAACTTAACTGTAAATTTAATGACTAAATTTAAAAGATTAAATGTTTCAGTTTGGTGTGATAACTTGTTTTGTAAAAATTTACCTACGAATTTGATGATCAATGTAACATCTGAAATTTGGTCTAAACTTCTAAGCTAGGTTTAGGGTATTACATTTAGTGGTATTAGAGTCAGGTTTGTAAAAACTCGGCCTGTATTTTTACGTAACCGTGTGCGCTCGTGCTTGTTTAAAAAGAAAATTTTGAGAAACTTTACCACAATAAGTTGGAATGATTTGTGTTTTGGAAATGTTTTACGAAAATGAAATGTCTGAGACTCCGATGTTGGTCCAAGTAAAAATTTGAAACTGTAAGATTAGAAATGTAGAATTTTGTATTTATTTTGTTTGGTGGTTGTTCTCTAAAAATGTAGATATCCTAAGTTAGCCACATGACAGATATGGATTCTGAAGGTAAGCAAGATTACATGGAGTCGTCTGCCTCTTTAGGACGTGTGTCTGTTCAGGAGTTAGAAGTCAATACAGTCTCGTCAGCTTCGGGTAGCGATAACCCAGAGGTTGGTACCGAGGTATTGACTCGGGTGGTGAGAGAGGTGTTAGAGGAAGTGTTTGAGGCTAGATTAGATAGGATTAGTGAAACGCTTCATGCTAGGTGAGTAGATTCTGGGAAGAAAAGAGATTACAGTCCTCCGAGGTTAGAGCCTCATTCTGCGAAGCGTGTTAGAACACATTTGTGTGGCAATAGCGATTTTACAGAGGGTGCTGGTAGTGGTGCAAGCATTCTGTTTTGTGAGCACTGTATGAAGTGTCATCTAGACAAGTGTTAGAAAAAAACGGGAACGTGTTTTCAATGCAAGTCCACAGAGTATCGGATCCGGGAGTGTCCTTGATGATTTTGAGACAGGTATGGTTGTGAATGTTTCGACGTTTAGATTAGAATATTGAAATTGTGTGTGATAGGACAACTGTGTATCTGCTTCAGTGCTTAAGTGTTCTGGGTATGTGTATAAGGTCTTAAGTTTTATTTGGTTCTTCTTGGACTAGAGTGCGTAGCGGGAGCGTGGTGGTGTAGCTTGTGTTATACCGTTGTTCTGTTAGTTGGAAATTTCAGGGACTAAATTTCTTTAAGGAAGGGTGAATTGTAACACCCCGAATTTTAAGGTTAAAAGTTTTTGGGTTTTATGGTTAGGGTCTGAGAGAAGGGTATACTTTTGTGTTTAGTTGTACGCTTAAGTGTTAGAATGGGCCTGTTGGTCTAGTGGTGGAGTGAGTGTTAGTGAACCCTAGGTTCCGGGTTCAATTCCTTATGTGAACTTTTTGGAGGAATTTTTATTCTGTTTTGTTTGTTTTGTTTTAATTTAATATATAATTATTTACTTATTTACTTATTTATTTTTTCTTTTTATTTTTCTTTTTGGCTGGGACATTCTTTTCTTTTTCCCTTTTATTTTTTTATTTTTTTATTTCGTCTTTGCTTTCTCTTTGATTTTCCTTTCTTTCCCATGAGAAACGGTTTTCACGCGTGTATATCGAAGAATTTCACTCCTTCATTGTTGAATCAAGTGTGGGTTTCGTACCTTCTTTTAGTTTTTCTTGCTAACTTTAATTCGACTTTACAAAAAGTCAATAACGTGTGGGTGTGAGTATTTGGGAAACTATTATTGTCGATGTTGTAATGTTGGCTTATGCTTAGAATTTGTGTGATTTAGTATAATTTCAAACTGTCGAGGGTTGGGGTGTACTTTGTAGCTGAAAACACGTTTTTTGGGGCTATTTTAGGGTGGTTTCGTGGCCACATGGGTGTGTGCCGATACACAAGGCGATGTGCTTTTGGGAATTAGGGTTTTTAGGCTGAATTGGGTGCCACACGGCCTGGCCATACGGCCCTGTGGTTGATTTGGGGATTTTGTTGATTTTCACACAGCTGTGTCCCTTGGCACACATGTGTGTGTGTTTGGGGATTAGGGTTTGAGTGATTTGGTGCCACACAGTCGTATGGTTGATTTGGGGATTTAGGGATCCCCCACGGGCGTGTGTTTTGGACACACGGTCATGTCTGGTGTGCACACGGGTGTGTGATACCCTATACGGCCGTGTCTGCCCTGTACTCTATTTTAGTATAACTGAATAGTGAGTTACATGGCCTGTTCCGATGGTCATGTTCTTAGTCTACACGGGTTTGTGCCTTAGTCACATAGCCGTGTGCCTCTCTTCATACGGGTGTGTGCCTTAGCCACACGGCCATGTGCCCCTCTTAACATGGGTGTTTGACCACCCACACAGCCTAGGCATTTCCACACGACCAAAGCACATGACCGTGTGGTTCTAAGTCACCAAGTTTTTGGTTTGTGTATGTTTTGATCTGAAAATGTGTCAGTGGTTTCCGACCCTTGGCTAGGCTTAAGTAGGGGTATTTAAGTTTCTGTATCCGTGACGATGTGTTCCGCTTAAGTGTTGTTGCGATTGTTTAGTGAAATGTTTGATTCTGAATTTGGACTGTTGGGCTTGTGTTCTTATCTGTCTTTATCTGATTGTTTGTTGACGTGTTTACCATTTTTGTGATATTGAATGCATTCATGCACTTACATAAAGTGTTTTAGGTGGGATTGCGAAGAGAAGGGAGTCTGATTCTGATCTGATCTGGCAGTTCTACTGCAATTTACTCATACAATAATTTGTCGCATTGTACTGCATGCGCGTCAGCTTTACTGCATACCATTATTTGTTCTGGCAGTTAAGATTGCAACTTGGCTATACAACGGATTACCGCATTGCACTGTACTGCATATACGCCAGCTCGATTGTGTATTAATATCTGAATGGCTTAGTCCACGTACATGGTGTGTAGGATTGGATGGACCTTTCGAGGTCCTAAGTGGTGTGTTTTGGTTGGATAAGCTTAAACAACTCTTATGGGGTGTGATTGGGGGATGGAGAGGTTTGTTGGCTAGATGGGTGGGTTTTATCACTTGACTGCATTTCATCTGCATCAGTGTATGAGTTCTGACTGTAAGATTGGTTGTCTGTATTCTGTTTGTTTGAACAATGTTTGTGTTGAGTTTTCTGTGTGAACTTGGTGTGCTTTGATTGTTATGTTCTGTTGGGACGTTAGTTCCAAGTATGCTTTCTGACTCTGTAAGTATTTGAAAGTTTGTTGCGCTATTGATTGGAATTCAGTATTTCTGTCTCTTGTTTTATTTCAAACTCACACTGAGCTCGAGTAGCTCACCCCCTCTTAGTGTTTCCCCTTTCAGGTACTTTTCTGAATTCTGATGCTGAGCTCGGTATGTGGAGGTTTCGGACAGTCTCGGAGAAAAATATAGTATCAGTTTGTATTTTCAGATTCTATTTTGTTATTCAGTTTTTAAACTGCAAGGTTTATAAAATTATGGTATAAGCACCATTTCAAATTCTTATTCGTTCATTTAACTCCGGTTTATATTAAACTTAACTGTAAATTTATTGACTAAATTTAAATGATTAAATGTTTCGGTTTGGCGTGATAACTTGTTTTATAAAAAAATACCTACGATCACTTCGGTGATCAATGTAACATCCAAAATTCGGTCTAAACTTCTAGGCCGGGTTTAGGGCGTTACATCTGTCTTGAAATTCCTGCACCACCTCTTTACCTTTGAATGACATCTTTCATCAATAAGCACATTAAAATAACTAGCCCTAGAATGTACTGTACCCATAACATATTGTGCATGATATCCCCCAATTCTTCCTCCATTGACTCTATTAGATTTTGTCGAATGGTTGTGTTTCATTGTTCCTTCATTACTCGCTCTTCCTATCCTCTCTCCTATTCTAATTTCTTCTCTCAGATCATCTCGCAACCATAGATTAGTAGTTTGCGTCATTATTCTTGGCGGCACCCTTAAAGAGATATCCCACCCAAATTCCACCACCTAATCTCCTAATGTTAAATGAATAGGGCAAAAACCCTCTCCATGATCTAGCCTCCCACATAAAAAATAGAACATTGTAATCTTCTCATATTTAAATTAGGCAGATATTGAATTTTTTTTGTCAAGAATAAATTTTTTCTTTCTTTTTAAAGAAATTCTAACATCCAATTTTACCCTAATTCCCATGAACTTTCTCACCCCTTTGTGATTAATGTCGTATCATATTCCACAAACTGACTTATAAAGTTTCCAAATTGCTGTGCCATCCCCTCCAACAAAAACCCTAAAGGGATATTATGAATTTGAACCCAAAACAAGGCATAAAACAATAAGACCTGCATTGGATCCTCCCCCTTTTCCATCTTGTGGAAAATTATAAGATGCCTATTAAAGACCATGGCATCCCATCCATCACCCGCCTCAAATCAATCATATAATAGAATCAAAACAACACCCTTTTTTCACCTATATCTGTTATCGAAATTCCCCCCAAAGGATGCCATAGTTTCGCTAACATATTCCTTAGCGATGGAAAGTGCACAACACTTTCCGTTAATACTTGTCCCACCAAGCATAAGTTGTAGTCTTCATCAAGCCTTACTTCCTCTTCGATAAATCTGACTGGTATGTCTTCGATTTCATCAATATTGAGATTAGCTAACTCTTCTTCCATCTAACATCCACCAATTATGCTACAGGTTTTCTCCACAGAATCAATCACTGCTAAGAAGATCTCAAGAGAAAGAAGAAAACAAAACAATCGTATAAGAAATTGCAAACTAAGATAAATGTACTATGATAGCAGACTTATTTAAAAATAATTTAATTTTGATTCCCTTAAAAGAAAATCTTTGACTTTGTATTTTGTTAATACCTTAAATTTAATAATAATGTATTTTATAAAAATAATCATTGACTCCGATCAAATTAAGCAGGCACAAATTTATATATAATATATATTAGTCTTATTCAAATTCTTGGGCTATGTTGTAGTCTAGAGACTCGAGACACATTATTTCGACTGATAAAGGTAGAATAAGGTGAAATGTAATGATTTGACCTATACAAGCTAGATTTTTCATTAAATCGGAAAAACTAAACTACTTAGAGATTCAATTTTTCGAGATTTCCATTCAATCATTTAAATGTTAAATTTCTAGTAACAATTGATTATATATATCACATTATGTTTTTGGTCGTCTAATTTCTAAGTTGTTTTCATTTTGATCATCCAAAAAGATATATTTTTTAAATATTGACTAGAATAAAAATCCATTAAAAATTAAAATAAAAAAGTAGTAAAAACTAAAATAATGCATTAAAAATTAGTGAAACTCTACTTGTTTACTCCATTGCCAAAATTTCTAAACTTATTTTTCTTCCAACATTAAAATTTTAATTTCCCAAACAATAGAATTAATTAAATAGATTGTTAAAAAAATTATTACCTCTTAATAGTGTCTTTTGATTGTTAATGTAATATTAAAATTAATTAAATTAATCTCTTTCTAAAATTTAAAATTTTATTTTATATTTTCAAAATAAAATCAACTCAAATAACTCATATTTAATAATTATTTATGAAACCTAAATTTCTTTTTATTATATAATAATTAAAAGCAAATAAAAAATATTTACAATTAATTAATTTTTTCTCTCATACCAAACAAAATTTATATTTTTTCATCACTTCTTTACTTTAATTGCACGAATTTTTGTTTAGTTTTAGCTTAATAAAGAAAACTCAACATTATATATATATATATTTGGTTCAAAATGAAATAAAAAAAAAAACCCTAAAATATAACTTCCCCAAAGCCACCAGCATTAGCTTGTAGCAAATCAATTGAGCATAGCCATAATCCATTTCTTGCACCAATTTAGCTAGCAAATCAGCACATTTATTTTCCTCACGAGAGATGTGCCTAACCTCTTTAACCCAGCCTTCTTCAATCAGATTCAAGTAGTCTCTATTTAGTTGACGTGTGTCCGTTCCTAAATAGATTAGCAATTATATAATTAAAATTTTTTAATTTTTTTAGAAAATTGTTAAATATTAGTTATTTGAGTTTATTTTGAGGTAAATTATTAAAATAGTTATTTTTGTTTACTTCAGGTAAATGTTATGTTTTAGTTATTTACGTTATCGTGGTGTAACATTTTAGTCATTGAGTCGTTAATTGTCATTAATGGTGTAACAGTAAGCTGACGTAATACGTTAAATCATCATTTCAAATAAAATTTTAGGTTAATTTATACAATCGGTCTACATATTTTTTCGTTTTGAGCAATTTAATTTTTATATTTTATGTTCTTTTAACTTTCTTTCTTTTTTTATTTTTTATTTTCCATTCTCTCTTGCTTCTCCCACAGTTTTCCTCAATTCTCCATCTCTTTTAATGTATTTTTTTATGTTTTCTATTTGTTAAAACTAGTCTCTATACTTTTATTTTTTAAACAATTTAATTTTTTTGAGTGAGGTGAGCTTGTGGACTAGTTTTAACAAATATAGAACATAGAAAAACTATATTAAAAGAAATGAATAAGAGAGGGAAATAGAGGGAGAATCAGAAGAAAATGAAAAATAAAGAAAAGCAAAGTAAAGTAAAAGAACATAAAAGAAAAAATTAAATTGCTCAAAACAAAAAAATATAGGGATCAATTGTAAAATTTAACCTAGAATTTTCATTTGAAATGATGGTTTAACGTGCCTCGTCAGCTTACTGTTACACCGTTAATGACAATTAACGGTTGAGTGACTAAAATATTACAATGTGATAACTTAAGTGACTAAAACGTAATATTTCAAATATAGGTTATTAAAATGTAATTTGAGGTAACTAAAAGTGACTATTTTGGTAGTTTACCCTTTATTTTGTTAAGGATGATTTAGAAACATGAAATAAAATTATTGGAATTTAGAAGAAGATTAAATTAATTAATTTTGATGTTATAGAAACAAATTGGTTGATATTATCAAGGACTAAAAAAAGTTTCAATATTTTATTTTCTTGATTTTGATGTTTTGAAATTTAAAATTTTAATATTGAAAAAAATTAAAATTTTAACAATAGGATAAACAAGGAAATTTTGACAAATTTTTTATACAATATTTTAGTTTCATCCTTTTTTTTCATTTTAATTCTTAATTCTTTTTTACCCATATCAAGACTTAGGGAAATGCTTTTTTTTTTGTGATTAAAATAAAAACAACCTTAAAATTAAGTGCTAAAATAAAAATATAAATATGATCTGGATATGATTTGATGTGTACAGTTAACTACTATTAATTATTTAATACTTAAGTGAATAAAATAAAAATATCCTAAAAATTAGGTGAAAAAATTATAAAAAATTATTTTTAGATAATTAAAATGATAATGATAAGCAGAGTAGTTATCCAATTTATTTCCAGAGCATACTAATTGACTGGAAAGATTTGTTTGTTTTTAAGAGCATTTTAATTGGAATGCAACCAATAGAAAATATATATAACAATTGACAAATGAATGAGAAATGTTGATTCTGCCACCGTCAAATTTATTTATCATTTGTACGCCTATATTGAAATTTATTTAAACTAAGAAATGGAAAATGGCCATCTGATTAAGAATTCCATTAGAAATTAAAAAACATGTTATCTATCACGAGTTCGAAAGAGAAACAGATAAAATAAAAGTTCATACCTTTTTTTTATGACTGTGGAATATGGTGTAGTAGATGAAATAGTTATCCTAATATTTTTCTGCAACCAACTAGCTTCCTACTTCTCCGTACGCTTTAAATATTCTTAAAGAAAAAATGAAAAAACCTCGAAAATAGAAATCTCCCCACTCATTACGAAACCATTCTATGTGTAGCCACACTCGTTGCTTTTTAACTGCTTTCACTTTACAATTAATTGATCTTCTAATTAAGATGCGGAGATGTTGACTTGCTCCGCGGAGGTTATTCAAGATATTTAGATTAACTTTTTAAATTTAAAATTGGTTGGAGTTGAAAAATATATTTATTTATTTTATTTAAGTCCTGTTCATATTTAATTATTTTAAATTAATTTTTATTTAAAAATAAATTTTAAAAAATATAATACACTAAATGCACTAAAAAATTAAAATAAAATTTTTGTGACACATTAAAAAGTATTTATATAAAAAAACACTACCATAAATATAATATTTTTTTAAATAATCTTATTATAAGTTCTGGTCATATCTGTTATTTTTTACATAATATGTAGAACTATCCATAATCCCTCTCTAACCCAAAAATAAGAGGATAATGTGTTTCAACACGCTCGAACCTACGTCCTCTTGCATTAACAACAATGCTTATACCAATCAAGCTAAAACTCAATTGACATATAATAAATCTTCTATTATATTAAAAACACAAATAAATATAATAAATATTTTATTGTATTAAATATAATTTTTATAATTTTATATTTTGGGTTGGGTTATTTAGTTGAATAAGTTTTTTTTTTTTTTTTTAGGTTTTGAGTAATGGGTTTAATTGTTATTGGGTTAGCGATTTAATATAAATATTATAATAATTATTTAACGTATATAATTAATATAATATTTATAACATAACATACTCAGACTGGACCGGGCTCGGGCAAAAAAATCTTGCCCAAGATTCGGCCTTTATAAAAAAAGGGCATTATATTTTACCCAAGCCCATTTTTTGGGCCTTGTGTTTTGTCCTAACCCTTGATAAGTGCTAAAAGTAGGATGTTTTAATCTCATTCTTAATGCATTTTTTGGGTGATTATTCAATGTTAATGATGAATTCTATACTCTAATCCTTTAAATTCATATATTTATACTTAGGAGAACAATTGGGAGCAAAAGGAGCGAAAAACAAGCTAAAATCGAAAAATTGGAGCAAGGTACATGAGCCACATGGGCTGCCACACGGTCATATGGTAGGCTATGTTGATTTCGTGAATTACACTCTGAACAATGGAAAAATACGATTTTTAGGGATTTTCGGACATTCTGAGACTTATATATGACAAAAATAATAAGATAGGAGTGAATAGTCATAAAATACTCAAGAAAACAACTCAAAAAACACCATTGAAGCTGATTCTGAAGTAGATTTCCATCAGGATTGAAGATTCCCTTTTGATTTCTTTGGAGATTATTATGACTTTCTTTCTTTCTTGTGGATATACTGTATTTTGGATGTTTTTATTTACTAGCATGAACTAATTTTCTAAATATCTAGGGAGATGAACCCTATGATGGATTCTGCCGTTTGATTTTTATTTTACGCAATAAAGACTTAGATTTTGTTCTCAATTATGTGTGCTTAATTCTTGGTTTAATATTTCTAGACTATTGATCCATGTTTGACGTGCTTAAACTAGAGAAGGAATATAGCCTGTTTAAGAGTAGATCTAGCGTAATTGAGTGGAGTTGCATGCAATCCTAAAAATAGGACTACATAAATTTACTGAATTAGAGTTAAATCTAATAGGGGAATCCATAAATAGAGTTAATGCGATAATAGATGTTTTAATTAGAAAAAAATTTCAATTAATCAACTTATAGTCAGTTTTTCTTATTCTTGAAGAGAGATATTAGCATAATTTAGAGATTTTTACAATCAAGATACTAAGTGAAGAAATTGTGTAATTTAGATTGATAATGAAAGATGAAATCTAGTTGAATTCTTTCTTGGGTATTGTTTCGCTTCTTGGTTGTTTACTCGATTATTTCCTGATTTGTTCTATGTCGCATTCGTAGTTAATTAATTTAATTAATTTAATTTTTTATTCCATCACTCGAATTTTTCAGTTAAATAATAGAAAGACAATAATTACTAGTACTTTTAGTCTTCGTGGGAACGATATCTTTGCTCACCGTAGCTATACTATTAATTGATAGGTGCACTTGCCTTAATTAGGTATTTAGTTGGTTTACGACGACAGTAAGTTTTTGGCGCCATTGCGAGAAACTAAAATATTAGGAAAATTTTATTTCAATTAATTTAGTCATTTTTTATTTTTATTTTAATATTTTTCTTTTCAATTTGATTTTTACATTGTAAATTTTTTTCATTTGTTTGATTCTAACAGGTTCTTTTTGGTTTATGACTAGAGGCAACCAGTTGAAACTGTTAATTTTTTACAGTGAGATTAAAAGAACTGCTCACAAAAATCAGAGAGAAGTTAGAGAAGTAAGACAATATCAATAGATTTTAATAGAAGATCAAGAGAAAAAAGGACATTACTGTGGAGATGGATGATAATCAAAATAATCACCAGTCTCTTATACATCCTACTCCTCGGACTATGTATGATTATGCTAAGCCTACTTTAATTGGGGTTGAATAGAGTATCGTCAGACTGACTATTGCTGCAAATAATTTTGAGTTGAAACCGAACATAATTTAGATGGAACAAAAATATGTCCAGTTTGATGGGTTACAAGATGAAGATCTGAATGCTTATTTGGCAAACTTTCAAGAGATTTGCGGTACATTCAAGATTAATGGTGTTTCTAATGATGCCATATGCTTACGATTGTTCCCATTCTCTTTGAGGAGCAAGGAAAAACAGTGGTTGAATTCACTTCCACAGGGTTCTATCACGACTTGTGATCAAATGATTGAAAAGTTTCTGTTGAAGTATTTCTCACCGGCTAAAACAACTAAGTTAAGGAAAGACATCTCTCTTTTTTTTCTCAAATTGAGTTGGAGACATTATATGATGTATGGGAGAAATTTAAAGATCTTTTGAGAAGGTGCCCTCATCGTTGGTTACCTTTGTGGTTACAAGTTCAAAAATTTTACAACGGTTTAAATCCCTCAACTACGCAACTAATTGATGCGGCAATTGGTGGAACATTGAATAATAAGACAGTTGAGGTAGTTCAAGAATTTATTGAGGAGATGGCACTGAATAACTATCAATGGCAAGTCATGAGAATGAAAACGATTAAAGCAGCCAATATTTTTAATATTGATGCAGTTTTTATGTTAGCAAATTAGGTTGAAGCTCTTGGTAAGAAAATTGATGGTTTGAATATTTTTAAGTAGGTGAATCTGGTAGTGCAATATGATGTGAATTGAGTGGTGATAATGTAACACTCCTTACCCGTCTCTGACGTTAGAACAGGGTAAGAGGAATTACCATACATGTACTCGGACATTTTTGAAAAATACGGACTATAAAATTTTGTTTCAAATTAAAACCAATCAAACCACATCTTAGGGTCCCTATTATTGGCCTACGAGGCCCTAAACATACATTGAGAATGGTTCGGGACAAAATCGAGGTCCTAAGGAGAATTTAAGAAAATTTCTAGGTTAATGTCTCACACGCCCGTGTGGAGACAATGCACACGCCCGTGTGCCTTGGGACACGCCCATACCCCCTACCCGTGTGGAATTAATTGAATTTATCTTCTACTTCGAACCTACAGGGGTTTTCACACAGCCAAGCACACGCCCGTGTCTCTGGCCCGTGTCCTTCAGACGGCCTAGACATGCCCATGTGGTTGCCCGTGTCCAAAAACTCGAGAATTCTGTTTATGACGTTAGCATGCATTTAGGGGCACATGGCCAAGACACACGCCTGTGTGCTAGGCCGTAGCCGTGTCTACCACACGGTTGAGACACATGGCCGTGTATCTACTCGTGTGTTTACTATCATGCATTCTAACTTAAAAATTTTAGGTGCAGGAGACACACAGTCATACCACACGCCCATAGGGCTATCTGTTTGTTACACACGACCTAGACACATGCCCATGTGTCTATCCGTGTGGACCTTATTAGGCTATTTTTCAAGCCTTTGGTCACCCTCTAACATCCATACACGCTTATAGGTTTTAATAATATTTAGCATGGCCTTGCTAAACCTCATTGCATGTAAACCTCATCTCATCCGTTTTACCCATGCTAGGCTATCCCTTTTGTATTAAGGATTTTTATGTCTTATAACACTTTTAAGATTGACTCATTATTATAACTCATTGCCAATTATAGCCTAGCCATCCCATGTGATTTGGTCACATTACATGTATCTAAATGTGATATAACATATTTCATCATCACTAGAACAATTGAACATAAACATGTACAAATTAGTAGGTCATAACCTACATCAAAATGATCCAATTCCCATGGTCATCTACAAGTGAATATGTATACCTTTACAAGCCTTCATATTGGCAAATAGAATGACACATATAACAAAATAACAAAAGCCCTATACATGCCATTGAACAAAATAAAAGTATCTATATACCAAAGCTGGGACAAGATGATAGTGTGTTGACTCTCCAATCGTCTTCCAATTTCTACGAGTCCTCGAGCTCTGTAAGACAGAAAAAGAGAGGGGTAAGCATTTACATGCTTAGTAAGCCCGGATAACTGGAAAGTAAACTTACCGATTAATTAACATACAACCATATTAGGCAATATAACCAACAAGCATGAAATGGTTTCCCTATCACATGCACTCAATCAACAGGATAGTCTCATAACAATATATTATGAAATTTATTTTAGATGAGCTCATCATCCAACATTTTCAATTTTATATCTCATGTTAATCCCGTTGAGCTTTTTGGAAATCTCAATGGATTATCCATTTACCGTCAAGTCATAAGAGCGATCATCTCGTGTACGTACTCCCGCGAACCTCACATCTTACGGCGGGATTACCAATCTAGGCTAAATCCCGCGAACCTCACATTTTATATAAGCTCACATTTTTTTACCCACTTTTTTGCAACTTTTACAATCTAGTCCTTTGAGCCATTTCCATAAAAAACCACATAGTAAAAGTTGTTTACCATCCCTTAAACTCTTATATTATCCATAAAAAATCAAAATACAAGCATCTCATTCATGGTTAGTTTTCTAAACATGAACCCTAGCATGAAATATGGGTAAAAATGAAGAGAGTAAGCTACCGAGCTACCGAGACTTCAAAAATATGAAGAACATTAAAAACGGGGCTAAGGAGCACTTACCATTGAGCTTGAAAATGTTGAAAACCCTAGCTTATGGAACCCTTGAAATTTCGGCAGCTATAGCAAGAAGATGAGTGAATTTTGCCTTCATTTTCCCTTTTTATTTCATTTATTACCAAATGATCAAAATGCCCTTCCTTACTAAACTTTCAAAATTTTCCATACATGCCCATTTTTGTCCAAAAACTTAGAAATTGGGAAAATTGCTCTTTAAGACCTTCCAGTTAATAATCTAAAGCAATTTCATACAAATTGCTTCTAGAATCCAAGTTTTGTAATTTATTCAATTTGGTCCTTATTTTCCAATTGGACACCTTACTTATAGAATTTCTTCATGAAATTTTAACACATGCATATTTTCATATTTTAGACCTCATAATAATCATAAAATAAATATTTCAACATTGGATTTGTGGTTTTGAAACCACTATTCTGACTAAGCCTTATTTTGGGATGTTACATTTCTCTCTCCTTAGGGACTTTCGTCCTCGAAAGTCTTACCAGTAAACAGGTTTGGATATTGGCTTCTCATGGTTTCTTCTGGCTCCCATATAGCCTCTTCCACTCCATGTCGATGCCATAAAACCTTTACCAAGGCCACATCTTTATTTCTCAGTTGTTTAACCTCACGAGCCAAAATCTTGACCGGTTCTTCACCATAGGTCATGTCCAGTCTAATTTCAATATCCGTCGGTGAAATCACATGAGAGGGGTCTGATCGATATCACCTTAACATAGATACATGGAACACATCATGAATCTTTTCCAGTTCTGGTGGCAATGCCTAGCAATAGGCTAATGGTCCAACTCTTTCAGTGATCTCGTATGGTCCAATAAATCGAGGACTCAATTTGCCTTTCCGGCCAAATCTCAATACCTTTTTCCATGGGGATACTTTCAAGAATACTCTATCTCCGACTTGAAATTGATCTCTTTTCTTTTCAGATCATCATAGGACTTTTGTCTATCCGATGCCGATTTTAAGCAGTCACGTATCATTTTAACCTTTTCTTCAGTTTCCTTGATCAGATCAACTCCGTGAATCTGGCTCTCTTTGAGTTCCATTCAATACAATGGAGTTCAGCACTTTCTACCATACAAGGCTTTATAAGGTGCCATATTCAAACTCGTTTGGAAACTGTTGTTGTAGGCAAACTCTACCAATGGCAGATATTTTTCCCAACTGTCTTGAAATTCGAGGATGCAACATCGTAACATATCCTCAAGAATCTAAATCATCCGCTCAGATTGACCATCGGTCTGTGGGTGAAAAGCTGTGCTAAAGTTCAATCTGGTACCCAAGGCTTCCTGTAGTTTCTTCCAAAATCTCGAAGTGAATCTCGGGTCTCTATCTGAAATGATCGATAATGGTACCCCGTGTAACCTCACAATCTCAGATATATACAAGTCGACCAACTTATCAAGTGAATAATTTGTCCTTATCGAGATAAAATGAGCCGACTTCGTCAACTTATCCACCACAACCCATATAGCATCTTTCTTTTTCGGGGTCAATGGTAATCCTGTCACGAAGTCCATAGTAATTCTGTCCCACTTCCATTCGGGGACCATCACAGGCTGTAATAAACCCGAAGGTACTTGATGTTCAGCTTTGACTTGCTGACATATCAAGCATTTCGATACAAATTTGGAGATATCTCTTTTCATGCCGTTCTACTAGTACATTTTCTTCAAATCATTATACATTTTGGTACTTCCCGGATGAATAGATAAATGGCTATCATGTGCTTCTTGCAAGATTTTTCGAATAATTTCATCATTCCTCGATACACAAACTTTGCCTCTGAACATCAAGCATCCATCAGAACCGATTTGAAAATCTGATTTGATACCCGACTCACATTGAATTCTTTTAGCTCGCAGGTCACTATCATTAGTCTAAAAATCGGCCTAGCCTCTAACTCTGCCATGACCGAACATCATCAAAAAACGCCAATCGAGCATTCATGGCCCTCAGTGCAAACAAATATTTCCTACTTAATGCATTGGCGACTACGTTCGCCTTTCCCGGGTGGTAATCGATGATCAGCTCGTAGTCTTTAATTAATTCTAACCATCTCCACTGTCTCAGATTCAATTCTTTTTGAGTCATCAAATACTTCAAACTCTTGTGGTCTGTGAATATACGACAAGTCTCACCATATAAATAATGCCTCCAAATTTTCAAGGCAAAAACAATGGCGGCAAGCTCTAAGTCGTGCGTCGGGTAATTCTTCTCGTGTCGCTTCAACTGCCATGAAGCATAGGCTATCACCTTGCCATCTTGCATAAGTACGCAACCTAGTCCATTTAAGGACACATCGCTGTAGGCCACAAACTCTTTTCCCGACTCGAGTAATACTAGAACTGGAGCTTCAGTCAGCAATGTCTTTAGCTTCTAGAAAACTCTGCTGACACTTTTTGACCATTCAAACTTAACGTCTTTCTGTAGTAACCTTGTCATTGGAGTTGCTATCATGGAGAATCCTTTCACAAATCTTCGGTAGCAACCAGCTAAGCCCAAAAAGCTTCTAACCTCGGTTACATTTTTAGGTGGTTTCCATTCAATGATGGTAGAGATCTTACTTGGATCAACTCGGATGCCATAACCCGAAATAATATGACCCAAAAACCCTACTTCATGGAGCCAAAACTCACTCTTGCTAAACTTAGCATAGAATTGTTTTTCCTATAAATTCTACAACACAGTCCTCAGATGCTTCACATGCTCTGTCTCATCCTTAGAATAAATCAAAATGTCATCAATGAACACAACGATGAACTTGTCCAAGTATGGCTGAAATATCGTATTCATTAGGTCCATAAATACGGCTGGTGCATTCGTCAACCCAAACGGCATGACAAGAAATTCATAATGGCCATACCTCGTTCTAAAAGTTGTCTTAGGCATATCTGATTCCTTAACTCGCAACTGATAGGAGCCGGATCTCAGGTCTATCTTAGAGAAACAGTGACTCTCTTCAACTGGTCGAACAAATCATCTATTCTTGGCAAAGGATACTTATTCTTGATAGTTACCTTGTTCAGTTGCCGATAGTCTATACATAACCTCATCAAATCATCTTTCTTCTTTACAAATAATATGGGAGCACCCCAAGGCAAAAAGCTCGGCCTTGCAAAACCTTTATCAGTCATCTCTTGCAGCTGTGCTTTTAACTCTTTCAGTTCGGTTGGTGCCATCCTGTACGGAGCAATAGAAATAGGAGTTGTTCCTGGCACTAGTTCAATACCAAACTCTATCCCTCTATCAGGAGGTAATCCGAGTAATTCCTCCAGGAGCATGTCTGAATATTCACATACTATTGGCACAGACTCAATTTTCAACTCCGTTTCCTTAGTGTTCAGTACGAAAGCAAGGTAGGCTTCGTACCCTTTTCTCACATATCATTGAGCAACCATTGATGTAATTACAACCGGCGGTGTACCTAATTCTCTTAAATCAACTCGTAGAATCTCACCATCTGGGCACTTCAATACAATATACTTGCTACCACAGTTTACAATTGCATCATGCAGGGCTAACCAATCCATACCAAGTATTACATCAAACCCATCAAATGACAATAGCATAAGGTTAGCCGGAAAACAATGACCATGAATCGTCAAAGGGTAATTCTTACAGACTTTATCAACCATGACTGACTTGCCTAATGGGTTTGACACTCTGATAATAAATTTCGTAGGTTCAATAGATATATTCATACAAGACACCAATCTCATACAAATGTATGAATGCATCGATCCCGGATGAATTAAGGCAACAACACAAGTATTAAAAAGAGAAAAGGTAACCGTGATAATGTCAGGAGCAAAGGCTTCCTCTTGAGCGCGTATTGCATATGTTCTTACCGGGGCTCGAGCCTTTAATTTTCCAGTGTCTTTGGCCGTAACTCGACTACTACTAGCACTTCTAGGATATCTCAGAGGTCTACCTCATGGAATAGGAGCACTTGACTTCGGGGCTAATTCCACCTCTTTACCAGTTCGCTCTGGGCAGTCTCTGAGGAAGTGGTCAAGAGAACCACATCTGTAGCATGCATTGCTCTTTATTCGGCACTCTCCGAAGTGAAATTTGTTACAAATTTTACACTTCGGCTTCTGGTCATCTACGTTCCCCACAATAGTCACCATCGAGGAAGAAGGCTTTTGGTTACGCCATTTGGAGCTTCTTGCTCTACCCAAATATCCTACCGATGAAGTGGAGCATTCATGTTGGCCCCTTGACTTCTTTGTGGAAAATGGGAGTGTTCTACTATTGGATCTGTTGCTCGAAACTCGAGCTTCTCTCTTCGCTTGCTTCTTTTCGTTATTGAGCTCCTCGGCCTTCTTGGCCTGATTTGCTAATACAACAAACTCTCTTATCTCAAGGATCCCAATTAATAACTTAATTTCCTCATTCAAACCTTCCTCGAAGAGTTTACACATTTCTGACTCTGTTTGAACCCATTCAGTTGTATACTGACTTGGCCTCACAAATTCCTTTTCATATTTCGATATAGTCTTATTTTCTTATTTGAGTTCCAGGAACTCCTTTCGCTTCGAGTCTAAGAACCTTTGAATAATGTATTTCTTCTTAAACTCTGCTTGGAAAATTTTCCAAGTATTGTTTTCCTTTGGCATAACTGAAGATACAGTTTTCCATCAGTGGTATGCAGTATCCTTTAGAAGAGATGCAACACACTTTAAACACTCCTCAGATGTATAAGATAACTCGTCCAATACTCCTGTAGTGTTCTCGAGCCAGAACTCGGCTCGCTCAGTATCATCATTGATATTAACTCTAAATTCCTCAGCCCCATACTTTCTAAGCTTGTCTACAAGGGCTTTACCGATTCTTACAGGTGCCATACCTCGTGGCACTTCCTCATCAGGTCGGTTAGGGGGTGGGGGAGGTCGTGGTATATTGGGGCGATTTCTCAAATAATCCCCAAACCACTCATCTATCATATCAAAGAAGGCGACTCTGGACTCTTTCCGGCCTTCAGACATCGGCCTTCTACCACTACTTGAAACAACTCGTTGTACGGAAGCTGGAGCATGACTCTCAGCTCCCTCGGACTCATCTTGTGCTTCATTGGAACACATTTTATATTCAAAGACAATGAAGCAGTTAGGAGATGTCACACTATCAATGTTCGTATAATGGCATGTATAGCGAAACTCAATACTCTCTACGGTAGTCCTAGAATTGACTAAATCATAGCTCCGATACCACTAAATGTAACACCCCTTACCTGTATCTGACGCCAGAACAGGGTACGAGGCGTTACTATACATGTACTCAGACATTTACAGAAAATACGAACTATGAAATTTCTTTTCAGATTAAAACCAATCAAACCACATCTTAGGGTCCCTATTATTGGCCAACGAGGCCCTAAACATACATTAAGGATGGTCTAGGACAAAACCGAGGTCCTAAGGAGAATTTAAGAAAATTTCTAGGTCAATGTCTCCACGCCCGTGTGGAGACAATGCACACGCCCGTGTGCCTTGGGACACGCCCGTGTCCCCTACCCGTGTGGAACTAATTGAATTTATTTTCTACTTTGAACCTACAGTGGTTTTCATACGGCCAAGCACACGCCCATGTCCCTGGCCCGTGTCTTTCACACGATCTAGACATGCCCGTGTGGTCGCCCGTGTCTAAAACCCGAGCATTCTGTTTATGATGTTAGCATGCATTTAGGGGCACACGGCCAAGACACACGCCCGTGTGCTAGGCCGTGCCCACCACATGGTTGAGACACAAGGCCGTGTCTCTGCCCGTGTGTTTACTATCATGCATTCTAACTTAAAAATTTTAGGTGCAGGGGACACACAGCCATACCACACGCCCATAGGGCTATCCGTGTGTCACACACGGCCTAGAAACATGCCCGTGTGTCTACCCGTGTGGACCTTATTAGCCTATTTTTCAAGCCTTTGGTCACACTCTAACATCTATACACGCTTATAGGTCTAATAATATTTAACATGGCATTGATAAACCTCATTGCATGTAAACCTTATCTCATCCGTTTTACCCATGCTAGGTTATCCCTTTTGTATTAAGGATTTCTATGTCTTATAAAACTTTTAAGATTGGCTTATTATTATAACTCATTGCCAATTATAGCCTAGCTATCCCATGTGATTTGGTCACATTACATGTATCTAAGTGTGATATAACATATTTCATCCTCACTAGAACAATTGAACATAAACATGCACAAATTTGTAGGTCATAACCTACATCAAAATGAGCCAATTCCCATGGTCATCTACAAGTGAATATGTATACCTTTACAAGCCTTCATATTGGCAAATCAAATGACACATATAACAAAATAACAAAAGCCCTTTACATGCCATTGAACAAAATAAAAGTATCTATATACCAAAGCTGGACAAGATGATAGTGTGTTGACTCTCCAATCGTCTTCCAATTTCTACGAGTCCTCGAGCTCTGTAAGACAGGGAAAAGAGAGGGGTAAGCATTTACATGCTTAGTAAGCCTGAATAACTGGAAAGTAAACTTACTGATTAATTAGAAGACAACCATATTAGACAATATAACCAACAAGTATGAAATGGTTTCCCTATCACATGTACTCAATCAATAGGTTAGTCTCATAACAATATATTATGAAATTTGTCTTAGACGAGCTCATCATCCAACATTTTCAATTTTATATCTCATGTTAATCCCGTTGAGCTTTTTGGAAATCTCAATGGATTATCCATTTACTGTCAAGTCATAAGAGCAATCATCTCGTGTACATACTCCCGCGAACCTTACATCTTACGGCGAGATTACCAGTCCAGGCTAAATCCCCCGTAATATAAACTCATTGGGTGATGTCGGGATTACCAATCCAGGCTAAGTCCCTTGTAGTGACAAACACCCTTAATGAGCTCGGATCTGAATTACCAGTCCAGGCTAAATTCAGACCCTAGTCAAATTACCCGTCCAGGCTAAATCCATAATGCACACATATTCTTCGGGAGGCTTGATCACTCAAGGAACACCGTCCGAGCTAGATCCTTTCTATATTGAGATCAACGGATTGCTCGTCCGGGCTAAATCCTTTTCTGCAACACATGTAGGATCCCAAGTCATGTAAGACATGGTTTATCCATCGAAATTCCCTTTTTGACTTCAATCGAGACATTTATTATCATGTTATTATTATTAACACATTTCATGGATTTTCATACCATCATTACAACAAATTTTCATATATTCATAATACATGCAATTAAGCATATTGAGAGTTTACTTTAAGTTATGCGAACTTACTTGGTACTCGTTTTGGTTTCGCGTTTCGGTTATTCTGAAACCTTTCGTTTTCCTTGATCGACCTCCGAAATTTGTTCCTCAGGGTCTATAACAATAAAAATGAATTATCAATACCTCACATTATTCTTTTCGAGCCTAAATCTCACCCCCAAACAAAATAACCGTTTTGCCTCTAACCTTTCACATTATTTACGATTTAATCCTTAGGCTCGTATAATGAAATGCATGAAATTTGTACATTATCCAAGCCTAGCCGAATGTTTTTCCCTCTTATGGAAGCCCACATTTTCCATTATTTTATATTTTTCTACCCACTTTTCTGCAACTTTTACAATCTAGTCCTTTGAGCCATTTCCATGAAAAACCACTTGGTAAAAGTTGTTTACCATCGCTTAAACTCTTATATTCCTCCATAAAACATCAAAATACAAGCATCTCATTCATGGGTAGTTTTCTAAACATGAACCCTAGCATGAAATATGGGTAGAAATGAAGAGAGTAAGCTACTGGGACTTCAAAAATACGATGAGCATTAAAAACGGGACTAGGGAGCACTTACTATTGAGCTTGAAAACGTTGAAAACCCTAGCTTATGGAACCCTTGAAATTTCAGCAGCTATAGCAAGAAGATGAGTGAATTTTTCCTTCATTTTCCCTTTTTATTTCATTTATTACCAAATGACCAAAATGCCCTTCCTTGCTAAACTTTCAAAATTTTCTATACATGCCCATTTTTGTCCAAAAACTTAGAAATTGGGAAAATTTATCTTTAAGACCTTCCAATTAATAATATAAAGCAAATTCATAAAAATTGCTTCTAGAATCCAAGTTTTGCAATTTATTGAATTTGGTCCTTATTTTCCAATTGGACACCTAACTCATAGAATTTCTTCATGAAATTTTAACACATGCATATTTTCATATTTTAGACCTCATAATAATCATAAAATAAATATTTCAATGTTGGATTTGTGGTTTCAAAACCACTATTTCGACTAAGCCTTATTTTGGGATGTTACAGATAATCAATCCAGAAATTTTACCCTTCAGTTCTAACATGGAGCATGAGTAAGTAAACTTAATGGGTAATAATTTTAGACCTCAAAATAACCCTATAACAATAAGTATAATCCAAGACGGAGGAATCATATAAATTTTTCTGGGTTTCAGCAACCTTATCAGTAAGAAAAAAATTGAACCTTGAGGAGATGTTAACTAAATTTATTTCAGTGTCTGAAACTCGATTTTAGAACACTGAGACTGTAACAGCTCATTTTCAATGGTGTCGAAAATAGTTATTTCAAAACCATAAATCCAATGAGTAAATCTGTAATAATTAGTATTTAAATTATATGAGTTAATTATAATTTAATATTGAATTTTTAATTTGAAGAATTTTAGCTAATTGAAGAAATAGTTAGGTATAAGTGGTTTGTTCCAAAAGTCAAGTGGTTTCGAAAAATGAGGTATCGAGACCTCATTTCTGAAAATCGAGCTGTGAATATTTTTATTTAAATATTTACGGAGATTATTTAGGTATGTAAACGTTCAGTTAAAAAAAATTATTATTCAATTAGTTAGTTAAAAAAAAAGGACTAATTTGTAAAAGACGTAAAAATTAATCGCTATTGAATTATAATGATGAAATGGCTTAATTAACACAATAGGAAGGATTTAGATGTTAAATACACCATTTTTATATAATAGAATGGTAGGTAAGTAAAATTTATACGTTTATATATTAAATTTTAATGTTAAATTAATAATAAAGTAAACAAAACATAAAAAAAATTTAAAATGTCATCTTCCCAATCCATTTCTTCTATCGAATTTGAAACAAGGAAACTCCATTGTTGAAGCTTGGAGGTTTGACCATTTTTGTATCTTGCATATATGTCCATTTTGAGTTTGTTTCTTATCATTTTTATGTTTTTTAGATCGTTACAATTAGGTCCACCTAAATTGTTAGAGATTTTGGATTTTTCCATTAATGAATCTTTGTAATTCTTGATGTTAAATGATGAATTTGTAGTCTTCATTATTGTTTAAGACTATTTTGTAAGGTGATTTTAGTTAGTTTTTAGTCTAATTTGATAAAATGTTAAAATTGACATGGAGTTTTTGTGAATTTTGAATAAATAATGATTGTCTTAGTATCAGAATAAATTCAGCTAGCATGGGTATTTGAGGAATTTTGTTAAATTTGGAGTCTTGGTTTAGGAACTAAATTGTGAGAAATGTAAAAGTTTAACAAAAATGTGTAAATAATGAAAACATAAGGTTCATATGCATAAAAGTGAGTTGGCATGTGTATTTGAATTTGATAAGATTGAATTTAATTAGTATAGATCAAAATTTGAATCGTACGGAGGATAACCAAGGAAAAGGAAAAATTACAGAATAATCCTTATGAATCTATCGTTTGTATTTGTTAGGTATGTCTATAGTGTAAGTAAATGTATATGAATATTTCTTTATATTTATATTAATGTCTGTTGGATAATTGTATTTAATGAGAAATTTCATTGTTTTCTATAAACTTTTAAATCTTGTGATTGAGTACAAATGGTAAATGAATATTTGGAAGTGATGAATTTTGTGGTTGCACAAAATTGAAATGAATATAAAGGACTTATGGTATGTGTATGAAAATATGAAGTGCCTATAAATGATTGATTTATCAATATTGTGAATTTAATTATAATGCCTAGTTGAACTTAGTAAACAATTAGGATATGATTGGTATGCCAACAGGGTTAGTAAGCGCCTCTGTTTACACTTTGGTCCTTTGTATTTCCACTACAATGCCTCTATTAGCATTTCGATGCTCTCTAGTGTGTTTTGAAGGAAACCCGAGTATCCGAGTCAATTTGCTATAGTTTAATGGGCCATGAAACTTTACGTCAAAATGTAAAATTAACTTTGTGAGCTAAATTTATGTATAGTGATTCAATTATGTATATATATGTTTACGTATGAAAGCATGAATTGTAACACCCCTAACTCATCTTGATCACTGGATTAGGGTTACAGATCATTATCGTTCAAACAGAAAAAATTTAACATTATAATACAAAATAAATCAAGTTTATTGTAAACCATTCATTCATATGTATTTTGTCCCCAAATCGAGCCTTAGAGGCCCTAAAAATAACTTAGAAGCAATTCAGGACTAAATTGAAACAAAACATAAGTTTTAAGAAAAAGATGCAAAAATTGGAAAACAGGGGTCACACGACCGTGTGGTCAGGCCGTGTAACTTTTGAACAAAGGGACACATGGCCGTATTCCAGCTCGTGTGCTCACCCATGTAACTTAGTGAGTAGGGTCACACGGCCATGTCACAGACGATGTGCCAGGCCGTGTGACTCTCTCAGTTAACACAGACGCCCGTGTACCAGGCCGTGTAACTCATAGACTTTAAACATTAAAATTTTACAAATGACACATGACTATGTTGCCAGATCGTGTGTGTCACACGGCCGTGTGACAGCCTGTGTCCCAGGCTATGTGAACCCAAAATTTACCTAAAAATCAAGCCATTTCAAGTCCAAATCATACCTAACCATTCAAACCATTTGCACACACATTCAAGAGGTTCAAATATCATTCAAACATACATAAACTGTAACAACCCTTACCCGTGTCTGACACCGGGCTAAGGTATGAGGCATTACCGGACTTAAACATAACCAATCATACAAAACAGGGCCATAAAAATTCATTCAATTTAAAACCATTCATACACATGCATATTGTCCCTTATACGGGCTTATGAGGCCCAACACATGCATTAGAAGTGGTTCGGGACTAAGCCAGAAACTTTGGAAAACTCAAATTTTTTTCATCAAAATAGGGGTCACATGCCTGTTCGGGTAGGCCGTATGGTCGCACATGCCCACATCCTCAGCCCCTGTAACTCTCTGTTTATGACATCATACACAATTTGGGGTCACACGGCAAAGTCACACACCCGTGTTCCGGAGTCGTGTCCTTCACATGGCTGAGACACACGGCCATGTCTCTGCCCATGTAGCCAAGAAAATGGCTATTTACCAAACCATTTGCCATCTTCATTTGCACACTTAGATACACACTTTCAATGGCACTTAACATGACACAATTAAGCTACCAACATAACCATAATCAAGGCTTAAACATATCAAAACAATTATTTATTGTTCATAACAAAACTATCCACTTGAGTCATAGTCACTAAATTATTTATATCTTGAGCTACAAAACTCTAAATTAAGATCCACTTGTTTTTTCCGAAACTAGATTCAAATATCTTCCTTCCATAAAATTTTTAGAATTTATTGTTTAGCCAGTAAGTACAATTAATTCTTCAAATTCATCCCCGTTCTGCTGTTTGACAGTTCGACCTTTCTTCACCAAAAATTAATTATCTCTTAGTACAGGATTCAGATGATGTTTCTGTTTGTTTCTATTGAACATAGACTTATTAAGAATTTAAAAATATAAATTTTAACCTCCAAGTATTTTTACAAAATTTTTAATGATTTTCCAAATTCAGAACAGGGGAACCCGAAATCATTTTGACCTTGTCACACAAAAATTCAAATATCTCATAAAATAAAATTCTTTTGCTTACACCTTTTCTTCTATGTAAAACTAGACTCAATAGGCTTTAATTTCATATTTTATTCAACCTCTAATTTGATTTCCACAATTTTTGTGGTTTTTCAAAGTTATACTACTGTTATTGTCCAGAACAGTTTTAATGTTAATTTTACTCTTTCATAATTTCTTTGTAATAACTTCCATTTAGACATACAAAACACCAAAGCATATCCATAACTAGCCATTCCAATAGCTAATCATTATCGAATATTTACATGCCATTCATTGGCCAATTTAACCTATACATCAACAATAAAGACTTAAACATATCATTTCCTTACCTTCATATACATGCTCATAACATCATACTTTATCAAGTCCACACATACCCAATCACCTTCAACATAACAACTTCCCACATGTATCATCTAGCCTAATTTCATTAACATACCATTATAAACCACATCACACAATGACATTGGCTTAGGCATATGAGTAATTAATATGATTGCAACTCATTAGCCAATATAAGCCAATTTATGTGGCTACCTACCAAACAAATCCTTAATCATTACAAGCCAATACATTTGGCCATATCATAATGACACATACACAAAATGACTAAGTCCCTATACATGCCATAGACTCAAGGGTTCGCGTTCATTTACCCAACATGATAGCTTGATAGTGTGATAGCATTTGCAACGATCTCCAACTCGGGGTAGCATACAACCCTATAAGATATGGGAAAGGAAGAGGAGTAAGCTACAAAGCTTAGTAAGTTCGTATGCAAATAATAAGCAACAATAGTCATACATTTGTCATACAACAAACATAACATAACATAACATAACATAAAGGTCATTAAATCTTCATAGGCATAACTTACTCAATCAAAATGCTTACCCCCTTCAATTTATAAGCATAATTTAATACATCTTAACATTTGCTAAACGATCATAACCTCTCCAATATAACATACCATAATAATAATTAACAAATCATTTCAAGCCTCATAGTAACATGCACATTAATTATGCGTATTCATATTTTCAAGCCCAAAGCTTAACATCTTTCAATGATTTAAACTCTTAACTTCACATACTTTCATAACCATTTTAATAGGCAATTATGCAAATCTTTCATTTTTTACACATATCCAATGAATCACAAATCAAGTGAACTAAACATCTTATCTCTCAATTTGATATGGCTCAAAAGCCTAACACATGATTCTCAACTGAATTTACCATGAACTTACACATCATCAACATAAATAATTATTCACAAGTTTAACTTAAGGTCACTTTCATAGTGATCATGAACTCATAATATCATGAAGTCAATGCTTATAAACTTTACATACATACCTGTACGAACTCGTAAAACAATCATATCTTTTCACATCTTTGACATAATCTTTGAATTACCCATTGAACCACTTGGAATACTAAAGGATACCCAGGAAACCTCATACACATAGTAAGATGCCAATGCAATATCCCAAATATGGTTTTACATGGGATCGCATATCAATGCTGATAGCGCAGCTATGGTCTTACACGATGTCTCATATCGATGCCATGTCCCAAACATGGTCTTACATGAAATCACATATCGATGCCATATCCCAGATATGGTCTTACACGAAATCACATATAACCCTAATGTCATGACATTTGTATCCTATCTATTCCTAAGGTTCAACCGGGACTTCTTCATTATCTTGACATTATCAAACTTGCTCATAATATCAATCATATAAATCATATAATATTAAATCAATTTAAAACATAAATATAGCATTGCATTATTCACATACAAACTTACCTCGATACCAAAAATGGTGAAAAAGACCTAACCATAAATTCTTGTTTTTCCCTTGTTTTAGGCTTGAATCTCGTTTTTCTTGATCTATAATATCAAATTTAGCTCATTTATTAGTCACATTATTCAATGTGACCCAAAAATCATATTATGGCAAAGTTATGTTTTTGCCCCTAAAATTTAACATATTTATATTTTTGCCCCTAAGCTCGAAAAATGAAATTTATTCAATTTCTTCGATTCCCAAGCCTAGCCGAATCCCTTTTATACTTATAACAGTCGAAATTTTTCATTAAATCACACTTTTATGACATATTTTATAACTTTTACAAATTAGTCCTTTTAGGCATTTTCACCAAAAATAACTTAGTAAAAGTCGTTTCTCTAACCATAAACATGCATTTTCTACTATTTAACACAAAAATGCACACATATTCATCATGGGTCAAAACCCTAGACTTTAACTATATCTCAAATTAGTGGTAGAAATAGATAGATCTTGTTACGAGGATTTCAAAAATATGAAAATCATTAAAAACTAGAATAGACTTACAATCGAGCTTGGAAGCTTGAAAAACCCTAGCCATGGTTTCCCCTTGTCAAAATTCAGCCATGGGGTTGAAGATGGGCAAAAATTGCCTTTTAATTTTATTTTTAATTCATTTTAATTACTAAATGACCAAAATGCCCCTAACTTAAAAATATTCTATTTCACCCTATTTCATGTCCATTTTTGTCCAACAAATTAACCAATGGTCAAATTACCATTTAAGGACCTCTAATTTAAAAGTTCTTAGCAATTAGACACCTCTAGCTTCTAGAACTCAAGTTTTGCACTTTCTACGATTTAGTCCTTTTGACTAAATTGAGTGCCCAAACGTCAAAATTTTCGAATGAAATTTTCACGAAATCATTCCATGAAACCGTAGACCATAAAAATATAATAAAAATAAATTTTCTCATCGGATTTGTGGTCCCAAAATCACTGTTCCGGCTAGGCCCAAAATCGGGCTGTTACATAAACATGGCATTTCAAACATCCTAAATCACTTAACCAATATGTCATTCAAAGGCACCACAATTGTATCAAACATTAAGAATGATACCAAAGCAATTTGACCATATTTCAAGTAGACAACCTAGTTCACTTAACTACCATACATTCTTCCATAATTGACCAATTTCAAGCCATCACAAACATACTATAAGAACCTTATTTACAGGAGTTAAAAGTGACCAATGTGACATAACTTGATACGACTTTAAAGTGCACCAACCAACATAATCTCAAAAGCTTAATCATAGTAAAACATACATTACAAAGATCCTATACGTGCTATTATTAACGTTGGCCAAAGTACACAAAATCTACCAAAATGGTTGCTGGATAGTGTGATAGGTCTCCGATGAGCTTCCAACCAGTCGAGCTTGTGGTAATCTATAAAACAAAGGAAAGTAACTACTTTAGCAACTAGTGCTTAGTAAGCTTGTATAAACTTAAACATAACTGACCATTTCATTTATACAATTAATAGATTAAGAATAAATCATTACCAATGCTTTAAGCTTAGTATAAGCCTATACAACATCATCAAACTCACAAGTTAGTACACTTGTTCATGATAAAAACGAATTCAACCATAAAATAAGTCGATTTCCATATGTAAATACATCATTTAGCTCATAAATCTTTTCATAAGAACATGTTGCATTCCATTTGCATACTTACCATTTCATTCCCTTTTCTTACCTGTTGAACCATCTAGAATTACATCGGATACTCGGGAAAGCTCACACATAGTGTGGCTTTACATATAACTGTAAAATTTTCTTTGCATCAATGCTCACATGCGCCATGAAATGGGCTTGGCCACATGAGCTGTGGGTCAGAATGTTAGCTACATGATGCTGCTCACAAAAGATATGGAGAATTCGCAACAAATGCAGGATGTCAACCATCGACAGGACATTTAAGACCATCACCCGAAACATGAAATCCCTAATGACATGTCATTTGTATCCTAAGAATTCTTATAGTTCAACTAGGATTTGTTATTCGTGAATTCATCACAGCATTGATACATTTATATTCAAATTCACTTATATTAAAACAACATAGTAAATAGTTAATTTAGCTAACCTTAAAACGATCGTAGTTTGTATGAACTTACCTCGATAACTAGGGTTTAGTGGTAGATTCTAACTAATACAAAACTTTAGCTTTTCCTCGATTTGAGTTCGATTGTGGTTTATCTTGATCTCGATAACTAGGGTCGTAGTAGTAGAGTCGAACTAATCCGAAGCTTCAGCTTTTCCTCGATTTAAGTCTGATTGTGGTTTATCTTAATCTAAATATCATAGTTCATATTTATGCGAAATTATAAAATTACTCCTAATACTTTGACTTTTCACAATTTAGTCCTTAAGCTCATAACATAAAATCTAACCATTTTAACCTAAATCCATATTAAACAAAGTTGCAAGGGACCTTGAAATAATCCATAATTACAAATTCACAACAAAACCCATGAATTTATACTTTTAACAATTTAATCCCTATTTCCAAATTCATAAAAAATCACTGAACAAAACATGTTTATTTTACAACAAGGATTAATAATCAATAAACTATCAATAAAACACACTCAAAAACATCCATGGCAAGCCCCTCAACCTTTAACAATTTTGGAAATTAACCCCTAGACTAGCTAGATTAAGCTAAAACAAACTCAAAAACATAAAAATCATTAAAAACGAGGCTTGAATACATACCATGCAAGGGAGAATAAAACATGAATGAATCGATTTGAAGAAAAAAAAATATGATAAAGATGATGATTTTAGCCTTTTTTATTTTGAGTTTATTTACCAATTTACCCTTATTACTAATCAAAATTTTCAATAAAACCTTGTCCATGCACATCCACTAACTCCTTAAATGGTATATTTACCATTCAAGTCCATTAGTTTAAAGTTTCATAGCTATTTGATCCCTTTAACTAATAGAACTCAACTTTTACACCTTTTACAATTTAGTCATTTTCACCTAATTAACTATTTAAACTTTAAAATTTCTTAACGAAATTTTAATACGACCTTAATATAATCCCATAGACATTGAATAAATAATAAAATAATAATTCACTCATCGAAATTGTGGTTGTAAAACTACTATTTTAGACACTACTAAAAATGGATTGTTACAACTCTCCCCCTAAAGGAGTTTTCGTCTCCGAAAATCTTACCAGAAAATAGGTTCAGGTATTACACTTTCATAGCTTCTTTTGGTTCCTAGGTTGCTTCTTCAACTTCTTGTAGTTTCCAGAGAACTTTAACTAAAGTTATATGTTTATTTCTTAACTCTTTAACTTTCTGAGCTAAGATTCTGATCGGTTCTTCACTGTATGACATATCCGGTTGAATCTCAACATCTATACGTAAAATCACATGTGAAGGGTCTAACTAATACCCCCGTAACATCGATACGTGAAATACATTATGCATTTTCTCTAACTCTAACGGTAAAGCCAAATGATAAGCCACTGGTCCAATTCTTTTGATGATCTCATATGAACCGTTGAATCGTGGTTTATGCTTCCCTTTTCAGCCAAAACGGAGAACTTTTCTCCAAGGTGATACTTTTAAAAATACTTTGTCAACGACTTGAAATTCTATATCTTTTCTTTTCAAATCTGCATAAGATTTTTGACGATCAGAAGCAACTTTTAAACTATCACGTATTACTTTGACATTTTCTTTAGTTTCTCGAATCAAATCAACACCGAATAGCTTTTTCTTGCTCAACTTAGTCTAGTATAATGAAGTTTGACATTTTCGATCATACAAAGCTTCGTACGACACTATTTTAATGCTCCCTTGATAACTATTATTATAAGCAAACTCAACTAACGAAAGAAATTTCTCCTAGCTACCTTCGAACTCTAAAATACAACATCAGAGCATATCATCGAGTACCTGAATTACTCGTTCAGACTGACCATCGGTCTGTGGATGAAACACTGTAATGAAATGTAGTTGAGTGCCCAGAGCTTCGTGTAACTTACTCTAAAATTGAGAAGTAAACCGTGGATCTTAGAGATAATAGACACTGGCAGACCATGCAGTCTAACAATCTCAGAAGCGTACAATTCTGCCAACTTTTCAAGTGAATAATATGTACGTACTGGAATGGAATGTACAGATTTAGTCAAATGATCCACAATAACCCATATAGCATCTTTTGGGCAATCCCAATACAAAATCCATCGTAACTCGTTCCCATTTATACTTTAGAATCATTACATGTTGTAATAGCCTAGAAGGTACCTGATGCTTAGCTTTGACTTGCTGGCAGATCAAAATTTTGATACAAACTTTAAAATCTCTCGTTTCATACCTAGCCACCAGTACATCTGTTTCAAATCACCGTACATTTTGTTACTACTAGGGTGTTTCGATAAATTATTGCTGTGAGCTTCCTGTAAAATCTTCTGAATAATACTATTATTCCTCGAAACATATATTATGTTTCGAAAATATAAACTATTGTCAAAAGTAACATGAAATTTTGAATCAGGTGTCGAATCAACCTCTTTCTGCTTGGCAATCAACGAGGAATTACTTTTCTGAGTTTTGCATATCTGTTGCAGAAACATCGGTCTAGCTTTTAATTCTGCTATAGTGGAGCTATCATCAATCAACGTCAATTGAGTATTCAAAGCTCATAAAACAAATAAAAATTTTCTACTTAAAGCATCAACAACAACATTAGCTTTTCTCGGATGGTAGTTAATGATCATATTATAATCTTTTAGCTGTTCCAACCATCTAGATTGTCTCAAATTCAATTTTTTCTGTGTCAGTAAATACTTCAAGCTTTTATGATCTGTGAAGATATGACTCTTTTCTTTGTACAAATGGTGTCACCATATCTTTAAAGCAAATAGAATAGCTGCAAGCTCTAAATTATCAATCTTACGCAGACCTGAACTAGTGACTCATTACTGATTTTTTTAGCTCGAATTTGATCGACCCAAGTCGGTTTAACCTGTAGTTCAGATAGCAGGCTCCCATCCTTGAACAAACTTAGACGAGAAAACACTACTCTTAAATCAGCCATCGCTCTATGGCTAAAAAAATCGACCACTATTTTAGCCTTACCTGGATGGTACTCTATCGTGCAATCAAAATCCTTAAGCAAATCAACCTATCTATGCTACCTAAGATTTAACTCCTTCTGAGTTAACCGATATTTGAGGCTCTTATGGTCAGTGTCTATGATACACCTATCACCATATAGGTAGTGTCTCCAAATATTCACAGCAGAAATGACTGCAGCCAATTCTAGATCATGTGTAAGATAGCTACCTTTGTGCCACTTTAATTGTCGAGATGCATATGCTACCATTTTACCATCCTGTATCAGGACACATCCCAGACCAACGTGTGACGCATCGCTTTACACGACAAACTCCCTACACAACTCAGGCTGAACCAATATAGGGGCTTTTGTCAAAATAGACTTATGCTTTTCGAAGCTCGACTACTACTCGCCATACCAAACAAACGGGGTGTTTTAACACAACAGTTTAGTCAGGGGACACAATCAGTGAAATCCCTTGACAAACCTCTAATAGTAACCTGGTAATCCTAGGAAACTTTGAAGTTTAGGCACATTCTTTGGTTGTTTCCACTCGACTACAACTTCAATCTTCTTAAGGTCGACTCAGATACCTTCGGTAGTCACAACTGTTAGAGTATGCCTAAAGACCAATCATGAGATGATTGTAATCACATATTCATTCTACCTTGTTTATTAATAAAAAAACATTGCCATTGTTATTTCAATTTCACTTTCTGTATGTGTAAAATAAACTTATTTATAATAATGTCCTGAGAATAATATGATTATTCTTAAAAGGTCCTTAGTCAAGTATTATTTTGGGCTTGGACAACAATAATGCATTAAGACTAATATGTAGTTAATTAATGACAAAAGTGTTGTCATTGAAATAGGCATGTCAAAAATCAATACATGAGTATATGTTAGAGAATGACGTATTGGACTGACCCGCTATGAGTATGTTTCTTGGGTTATTATATAATAGTCACAACATTACTCATAGTGATAACTATGTATATGATCCTTATACTTGAGATCATCATTGTCCCAACATAGTGAGTCGTATATTTTGATACAATCAAACTTCTACTGTAACAAGTTGTATTATAAAGACTGATGTTAGGTGTGCCACAATCTATGACTGATGTTGGGTGTGCCACTATCTATGTAGTGGATATGATTGATCAATATATGATTTGTCCCTCTTACATAATGAGAGCAATATCTTAGGCCACTTGGTGGAGTGAGACTAGAAATGCATGGTCATGCTCAAATAAGTTAATATGAGATATTACACTTATTTGTTTATTGTAGTCTACTTCGGGTATCAAGAAACATGAGATTGGACTTTGCAAGTGTGACTATTCCATGACTTGTGTCCAATCAAGATATAAAGGACAAAAGGATATAATACATGAAAAATTTATATTAGAAAGGTTATGTCGAACCATGACTTCTTGTAACTTGGGTAGTGATGATGCATTGCTAGGTGCCACTCATTACTTGTAATGTTAGAAGTGTTCTAGTATTACTACCAATGTTACAAGAGCCTATAGGGTCGCCACCTATGGTTGAAATGAACAAAATCAAAACATAATTGGTACTAAATTTAACTATCATGAGAATTATATTAATTATTGAATTAATTTAATTTGACAGTTAAAAAATAAACACAATAAATGTAAAATTTTTTTGTATAAGAATAGAAAACATAGTTAAAATAAATGTATGAATTTGATTCATATAAAATATAAATTATGTTTTGTTTACCAAAATTATTAAATAAAGTGTTATAATAATTTTGGTCAAACATAAAATATATGGAAATTAATATCTTTTTGGAAAGAATATTATATTATGATATTATCATATATCTATTTTCTAGCACCAAAAATAGGTGATTCCGGTTTTAATATGAATATTAAATAAAAGGGAATAATAAAACCCTAAGGTGAAAGTGTGTTACCAATATATTAACCACGAAAAAGAAAAGAAACAGAGGTCTATCATCTGCATCTTTTTCAGAAAACTCTCTGAAATGTTTAGAAAGAGTTTTTGTTCGTTCATTCGTAACTGGGTCGACTATGTATAGGTCGGGATGACTCTATTACGGCTTTGGATCGGCAGCATGTGAATGGGATTAAATAGTAGTTGTTCTTTCATATTTTTTTTTATTTTGAAAGGTATATTTTCAAACCTTTCTTTCTTGATTCATTTCTCGTGCATGGATTCCTAGTTTGGATTAGCGAAATATTTTTTCTGCTGTGCCATAGGGGATCCCGGTGACCCAACAACATGCCCCAGAATGGAAACCTCCTGCAACCAAAATTCAGACTTGCTAAACTTAGCATACAATTGTTTTTCACAGAGTATTTGTAGAATAAGATGAAGATGCTCGTTGTGCTCAGTCTCAATCTTTGAATAAATTTGCATGTCATTAATGAAAACTACTACAAACTGATCCAAATACCACTAAAATACTCGATTCATTAAACCCATAACTACAGTCAAGGCATCCATCAAACCGAACGACATAACCAGGAACTCGTAATGTCCATAGCAAGTCTTGAAGGTAGTTTTGTACACATCGATCTCGTTAACCTTGAGTTGATGGTAACCAGAATGAAGGTCAATTTTAGAGAACAAAGATGCTCCATGAAACTTGTAACCCTTTAACCTATATCCGTTACTGGAATAGGGTTACTGAGCATTACAGTTTAAATGTAACTCAAATCATTCATTTCCAACATTTCACAATCATTGCAAAATCCAATCAAACAAATGCATAACGTCCCGTTTTTGAGCCCTCGAGGCCTTAGAAACACTTTAGAAATGATTTGGGACTAAATCGAAAATATTTAGAACTTCATGACAAAAGATAAAAAAAATCATACTACAGGGGTCACATGGCCATGTGGCCAGGCCGTATGACTCACACAACTGAGACACACGCCTGTGTCTTAGGCCATGTGGGCATTCAAAGTAGGGACACAGGGCCGTGTCCCAACCAGTGTCTGTTCCCGTATAACTCTCTGACTTAGTTCACACGACTAAACCACACGCCCGTGTGCCAGGTTGTGTAACTCTCAAAATGAAACCTTTTAAAAAATACAGGGGACACACAATCGTGTTGCATGGCCGTGTGTCACACACGGCTGAAACATACGCCTATGTCTTAAGCTATGTGTGTAATAGCTCGTTTTTAGTCAAATCGAAACTGTGGTTTTGGGACCACAAATCTGAAGTTAAAAGAATTATTTTATTATTATTTTAATGTTTATAGCATGACAATATGATTGTATGAAAATTTTGTTAAGAAATTTTATCGTTTGAGTGTTTAATTTGATAAAAAGGACTAAATCGCATAAAATATAAAACTTGCATTCTATTAGTTAAAGGTGTTTAATAGCTTTGGAATATTAAAGTGGAGGTCCTTATGTTGTAATTAGCCCATTGTTAAATTGAGTGGACAAAGATGGACATTATTTAGATAATTTTAATGTTTTATCATTAAGGTTAAAATTGTAAATTGGTTATTAAAGATTAAATAAATAAAACAAAAAAATTTTTGGTGCTATCATCTTCTTTATTGCCTAATTTGAAGAGAAGAAAAGCTATTTTTTAGGGTTTCATTCAACCATGCTATCTATGCCCAATGAGATCAAGAAAGGTGAAACACGGATTTAGATCAGGGAAAGAATAAGGTTTCGAATTAATCGACTTAACTCGTCATTTTTACATATGAGGTAAGTTCGTATGTAATAAGCATTATTATAATTGTATTTTAAATGCTTTGATATTTCATAAATTTTAAATATGACCTTGTGGATATGTTCGACGACAATTTAGCAATGAGAAATCCCGATTGAACCTTAGAAATAGATTAGGATACAAATGACATGTCATTAGGGGTTATAATTTTTTTGGGTGCTGGTCCGTACATCCTACCGGTGGCTGAGTTATCTAGCATGTGTTGTGGATTCTTGTCAGCTTGTGTGAGTAGCACTGTGTAGCTATGCCATGACCGTCAGCTTGTGTGAGCAGACCTGTTGATAGCTCGAGGTGAGCATTATTGAGATATGATATTGAGATAACTTTGACTATATATATTGGCACTTAGGGTGAGAGATTCCCGAGTATCCTGTATTTTTCCAAATGGTTCAACGAGTATATCAAAGGTATGAAATTGTGAGAATAGATACATATCAGTACAGGTATGCATGAAAACTGTATATGCATCGAATATATGAAAGAATTGAGCTCATGGTTATATAGATGATTGAATACATATTAACATTGTGATTAATTATTTTGTGGTATGTTGTATACATATTTTGAATGGTAAATCAAATGGTGAGTTTTGCTTATTATTTTCATACGAGCTTACTAAGCTATATAGCTTACATCATTTTTTTTTCTGTGTTATAGTGGAACCAAGCTAGCTTGGATTCGGGGACTGTCAGAGATTTCATCACACTATCCTACTATCACTTTGGTATTTTTGAACTTAAGTATTTTAAGTATATGGCATGTATAGGAGTTGGTCATTTTAGTATATGTGTTGTTAATAAATTTAGTCATTTGAAATGGCTTGTAAATATTAAGAGTTTGGTTTTGTATATATAGCTATGAAAGTTGGCTTAACTTGGTTGGTTTGGTTGTGTATATATTTGTGCATATGGCTCTTATTATGTGCTTCATTATGGATATGTGATGCTAGTTGGTATTTGGTAATTAAGGGTTCTAAATGGTTGTGAATTAAGTTTTGGTATGTTTTAGAGATTAGGCTAAATGATGGAAGGTTGAAAGTGATTGTATTGTTGATTTGAGACTATAAGTTTTTGGTATGAATTGAATGACAAATTTTGGTATTGATATGATTGGTATTGGTTGGTATTGAAATGGTAGGAATTATGCTTGAGTGAGATTAGTTGAATGCCTAATTATACCATGTTTTTGTGCCAATTGGGTTGTTGCAAGTATGTGCAAAGTTTGGGTGGCAAATTGGCTTGGTAAATAGCCTATTTTTGTCCACACAGGCAAAGAAACGGGTGTGTGTCTCAGCTGTGTGTGACACACGGTCATATTACCCAGCTGTGTATCCCCTGCTGTTGATTTAAAAATCAAGTCAGTATGCTCTACATGGCCCAAGACATGAGCGTGTGACTTGGCCATGTGGCCTAAGCCAGTATACCTTACAGGTTTGGCACAGCCTAGCACACGACTTGGCACATGGGCGTGTGAGGCCATTTCGAAAGGTCACACGGGCTGGTCACATGGGCGTGTGGTTGGCCATGTGACCCAAGTCAGGGAGTTACACAGGGTAGGACACAGGTTGGGACATGGCCAAGTGCTTCCATTTCAATTGTCCACACGGCTTGTGACACGGGAGTGTTTTTGGCTGTGTGAGACACACGGCTAGGTCACACGGGCTTGTGTCCTCTGTATTTGGAAAATTTTCTAAGTGTTTCAAAAATTTCTTGAGCTATCAGTTTAGTCCCGAACCATTCCTAAAGCATGTTTAGGGCCTCGTAGGCTCGTATTAGGGACAATGTGATTGAGTTTGAATAATGATTGCATGAAATTTGAAAATGTATGTGAATTGAATGTTTAATTGTTTTATATGTTAGGTAATGCTCTGTAACACCCCTCACCCGTATTCAACGCCAGAATAAGGTTATGGAGCATTACAGAACTTATAACACATTTTAAAATATACATTTCCCATATAATTAATCAAATCATATATATTTCATTCACAACCAATCACTTTGTTCCTAATACGAGCATATGAGGCCCTAAACATGCATTGGGAGGGGTTCGAGACTAAACCGATAACTTTGGAAACTTTTTGAACACTTAGAAATTTTTTCTCAAAAATAGGGGATACACGTCCGTGTCGCAGGCCATGTGGACATTCAAAATGGGAGCATATTGCCGTGTCCCTGCCTGTATCCGACCCGGTGTAACTCTCTAAATTGGGTTACACGACCAACAAACACACCCATGTGGCTATCCCGTGTGCCCTAAAAATGGCCACACACGCCTGTGTGCCAGGCCGTGCCAAACCTGTAGGGTATACTGACTTATGTCACACGGCCAAGTCACACACTGTTGTGTGAGGCCGTGTAGAGAATTCTGACTTGGTTTTTATTTCAACACCAGGGGATACACGACCATGTAACATAACCGTGTGTCACACACGACTGTGTAACAAAACCGTGACTCACACACGGCTGAGACACACGCTCATGTCTCTGCCCATGCGGACAAAAATAGGCTACTTACCAAGCCAATTTGCCACCCAAACTTGTGCACACTTACACCAAATTTAAAGGCACCAAAACAAGGCATAAACAGACATTCAATCAACCTCTCTTAAGCACATTTCATACCATTTCCAACACCAACCGTTACAAAAACATATCAATACCACAATATACCATCCAATTCATGCCAAACCTCACTTATACAATTCAACTATGTAAATATTTCTAAACATGCATCATTATGCTCAATTTCACATGCATATAACCTTTCTAATTTCTATCATTTGACAACCACAATATCTACTATCAACAAACCTCACAAAACCATCCTCAAGTTCATAACGTAAACCATATTCTTATATTTATATACATAATCAAACTAACCAAATTAAGCCAAATCTCATGGCTATAGACAAACCAAAATATAAACATTTACAAGCCAATTCAAATGGCCAAAATCATTATCAACTCATAACCAAAATGACCATAATTCTATACATGCCATATAACCAAAACATAAGCTCAAAAAGTACCAAATTGTTAGTTGTATAGTGTGACAAAATCTCCGATGATCCCTGAATCTGAGCTAGCTTTGAAATCACTATAAAACACGAAAAATAAACAAAGTAAGTTTTATAGCTTAGTAAGCTCGTATGAAATAAACTCAATCTTAACATGAATATACAAATCATCAATTCGAACATATCAACATGCAGTTCATTTAACTAACAAACCTTTCACATTTTCCATCATAATCTTATATAAGAACTTCACAACTTCTTTGATTTAAGCTTATACGGTTCATGTACATACCTGTACCATCTTGTATTAATCTCATACACAACCGTCTTTCACTTACCCATTAAACCATTTGGAATACTATTGGATACATAGGAAACTCGCACCCGAAGTGCCACATATATATAGCCAAAGCTATCTCAATCTCATATCATATATACTGCTCACACTAGAGCCATCAACGAGCCTGATCACACAAACTGTCAGTCGAGACGTAGCTACACGGTGCTGCTCACACAAGCTGTCAAGTATCCACGACACATGCCAGTATACTCAACCACCAGTAGGACGTACAGGACTAGCACCCATATCACATACTCACAATAATCCCCTAATGACATGTCACTAGTATTCAAATCTATTCTTAAGGTTCAATCGGGTTTTCTAGCATCGAATCATCGTTGAATCATTGTTGAACATGTTTATAGTCTCGTATTAATAGTTTATGCAATATAAAATATTTACAATGAAACTTATTACTTACGAACTTACCTCAGACGTAAAAACGACTAAATTGATTGATTAGTCGAGAACTTTGTCTTTCCCTCTATCAAGATCCGAGTTTTGCTTTTCTTGATCTATATAATACCAAATTTAGCTTATTTAATAATCTCTCTATTCAATTTAGTCCATATCACACTTTAAAGCACTTTTACATATTTACCCCTAATGTTTCACATTTTTACAATTTAGTCCTTATTTCATAAAAACACAAATTAATGCAATTTAACCATAACTCATGCTAGCCAAATTTCAATTAAGTCCTTAACAACCCATATTTTTCATTTATTTCACATTTTAACCACAAAGTTTTCACATTTCACACAATCATTCAATTATGCTGTAAACATTAAAATAATAATAAAATAATTATTTCGACTTCAGATTTCTGGTCTCGAAACCACTGTTCCGATTTGACTGAAAACGGGCTGTTACAACTCTCCCCCTTAGGGATTTTGTCCCGAAAATCTTACTAAAAAAGAGGTTAGGGTATTGTTTTCTCATAGTTTCCTTGGGTTCCCACGTAGCCTCTTCGACCCTGTGATGTTGCCACAAGACTTTCACTAAAGCTATGTGTTTATTTCTCAATTCTTTAACCTCTCGAGCTAAAATTTGGATTACTTCTTTGTTGTACGTCATGTCAGGTTGAATTTCAATCTCTGCTGGAGAAATTACGTGTGAAGGATCTGATCTGTATCGATGCAACATTGACACATGAAACACATTATGGATTTTCTCTAACTCAGTTGGTAAAGGTAGCCGATATGCCACTGGCTTTATTCTTTCGATGATTTCATAGGGGCCGATGAAACACTAACTCAATTTGCCTTTGCAACCAAATCGAAGTATTTTCTTCCACGGAGATACTTTCAGAAATACTTTGTCACCGATTTGAAATTCAATGTCTTTTCATTTTAAATCTGCGTATGATTTCTGTTGATCTGAAGCTACTTTTAGACTTTCACAAATTACTTTCACTTTATCTTTAGTCTCTCGGATTAAATCAACCCCGTGAATCTTTTCCTCACTACAATGAAGTTCGACATTTACGACCATACAAAACTCCGTACGGTGCCATCTTTAAGCTAGTTTGAAAACTATTATTATACGCAAATTCAACCAACGACAATATTTCTCCCAATTACCTTCGAACTTTAACACACAACAACGAAGCATATCTTTGAGAATCTAAATTACTCTCTCAGACTGACCATCGGTTTACGGATGAAATGCTATACTAAAATTCGACCTTGTACCCAACGCTTCTTGCAATTTTTTCCAAAATCATGATGTAAACCTCGGATCTCTATCTGAGATAATCGAAACTGGCACCTCGTGCAATCTAACAATCTTAGATATGTACAATTCAGCCAATTTATCAAGTGAATAGTCTATATGTACCGGAATGAAATGTACAGACTTCGTCAGTCGATCAACAACAACCCAGATAGCATCTTTCTTTTTCAGAGATAGAGGCAAACCCGATACAAAATCCATCGTAACTCTATCCCACTTCTACTCTGGTATCATCACAGGCTGTAACAATCCTGAAGGCTCTTGATGTTCAGCTTTAACTTGCTGACACACTAAACATCTCAATATAAACTCTGAAATGTCTTGCTTCATACCCGACCACCAATACAACTATTTCAAATCATTGTACATTTTGGTATTTCCCGAGTGAACAGATAAACAACTACTATGTGCTTTATGTAAAAATTTCTGAATGAGCTCAAGATTCTTTGGTACGAAAATTATATCTTGGAACATTAAACAATCATCAGATCTAATTTGATAGTCAAAATCACTAGTTGACTCACATTGCATTCTTTTAGCTTGTAATTCAGTATCACACTTTTGAGCTTCGCAAATTTGTTGAAGAAAAACTGGTTTAGCTTTTAATTTGGCTAAAATCGAACCATTATCCAACAAAGTCAATCTCGTATTTATTGCTCTCAAAGTAAATAGAGATTTTCTACTTAAAGCATCTGCAACTACATTTGTTTTCCCTAGATGATAATTAATTACTAACTCGTAATCTTTTAATAGCTTAAGCCATCTCCATTGTTGTAAATTCAAATCTTTTTGAATCATAATATACTTTAAACTCTTGTGATCGATAAAGATATGCCACTTTTCACCGTACAAATAATGTCGCCAAATTTTCAATGCGAATACAATAGCAGCCAACTCTAAATCGTGTGTTGAATAATTCTTTTCATATGGCTTCAACTGTTTGGAGGCATAAGTTATAATGTTTCCTTCTTGCATCAAAACACAACCCAAACTATTCAATGACGCGTCACTATAAATCACAAATTCTTTACCCGACTTAGGTTGAACCAACACTGGTGCCTTAGTTAACAATGCTTTCAACTGATCAAAACTTTGCTGACATTTTTTTGACCACTCGAACTTCACATCTTTTTGTAGCAATTTGGTCATAGGTGTAGCAATCATCGGGAGCCCTTTAACAAACGTCGATAATAACTATCTAACCTCAGAAAACTTCTAACTTCGGATACATTTCTCGGTGGTTTCCAGTCAACAACTACAGAAATCTTGCTCGGTTCAACTCGTATGACTTCAGCTGAAATAATATGTCCCAAAAATTTGACTTTTCGAAGACAAAATCTACACTTGCTTAATTTAGCAAACAATTGCTTAACTCTTAAAGTTTGTAGCACAATTCTTAAATGCTCGGTGTGCTCAGACTCATCTCGTGAGTAGATCAGAATGTTGTCAATGAATACAACAACGAATATGTCTAAATACGGTCTAAAAATCCGATTCATCAAATCCATAAAGACTACAGAAGCATTAGTCAATTCGAAAGGCATAAAAAGAAATACATAATGTCTATACCTCGTTCTGAACGCAGTTTTCAGCACATCCGAATCTTTCACTCGTAACTGATAATAGCTTGATCTCAAATCAATCTTCGAAAACACTATTTCCCCTTTTAACTAATCAAACAAGTCATCTATTATCAGCAAAGGATACTTTCTCTTTATCGTAACTTTGTTGAGTTGTCGATAGTCAATACATATTCTCATTGATCCGTCTTTCTTCTTTACGAACAATACTAGCACACCCCGAGGTAAAAAACTAGGTTGTGCAAAACCTCTATCTCTTAACTCTTGCAACTGAGATTTCAACTCTTTCAATTCTATCAGAGCCATCCTATATGGAGCTATAGATTTTGGTGAAGTTCTCGGTACTAACTCAGTAGAAAATTCAACCTCTCTGATTGGAGGTAATCCTTGTAATTCTTCTGGAAACACATTTGGAAACTCACAGACTATCGGAACTGATTCAATTTTTGATTTAGACACTTTTGTATCTAGCACATACGCAAGGTAAGCTTCGCAACCTTTCCTCACACATTTCTGAGTTGACACTGATGAAATCACAATTGGCAACCCACTTGACTCATCAGATTCAATTTGAAGGATTTCACTATTCTGACATTTCAATTCAATAGTCTTTCTTCTACAATTCACAACGGCATCATGTAGTGTTAACCAATCCATACCTAGAATTAGGTCAAATTCATCAAAATGTAGTAGCATCAAATCAGCCAGAAAACAGTAACCCCGATTCATTAAAGAACAGTTCTTGCAAACTTTATCAACTAACATATACTTGCCTAAAGGGTTCAATACTTTAATCACAAATTCAGTAGACTTAATAGGCAAATTCTTACTAAACACCAAATTTATATAGACATACGAATGAGTTAATATAGGATCAATCAATGCAATCATATTAGAGTCGTAAAGAGAATATGTATCGGTAATAACATCTAGTGACGACGCATTTTCGCGAGCGCGAATAGCATAAGCTCTAGCAGGTGCTCTGGCCTCAGATCCCATAGCCGAATCTTTTGTCATGCCTCTACTATTGGTCATATTTCCCGTATTTCTTGGTGGCCTCCCTCTAGTTGCTGTGTTACTCGGTCTTGCATTCTGAAACTTATCTTTTTCATCTAATTCAGGGCACTCTCGTATGAAATGATCGTGCAAACCACATTTGAAACAGGCCTAGTTATTCATTCTACATTTACCAAGATGTCGTCTTCTGCATCATTGACATTCAGGTCTATAATTTCTCACACTGCCAACACTCGATACCGATGTAGCTTGGGCTTTAGTACTTGAGTATTGTTTTCCACGATCTCTGTTCGAATACCCAATTGAAGTATTTAGATGAGTGAACGAATCTATGGATTTCTTTGACAAAGATTGATATGGCTTACTCATTAGTCTTTTTCTTGAGTCTCTAGCCTCTAAATCTACTTTTCTCTTTTCTTTGCTAAGCTTCTCTGCTTTGCAAGCTCTATCAACCAAGATAATGAATTATTTCAATTCTAGAATTCCAACCAGAAGTTTAATATCCTCGTTCAACCCATCAACAAACAGTTTGCACATGATTCCTTTAGTAGAAACATACTCTCGAGCATACTTACTCAATCTTACGTATTCTTTTTCGTACTCTGTCACAATCATTTGACCCTGTTTCAATTTTAGAAACTCTTTATGCTTTTGATCAAGAAACTGCTGACTTATATATTTCTTCTGGAACTCAATCTAAAAGAATTCCCAGGTCACTCTTTCTTTAGGAACCACTGATTCCAAAGTATTCCACCGTTGATACGCTGTGTCCCTCAATAATGAAATGGCACATTTTAAACACTTAGCTAGCGTGCATGAAAGCTCATCGAATACCAGAATAGTGTTTTTAAGCCAAAATTCAGCTCTCTCGGGATCATTATCAATGGTAGCTATAAACTCTTCAGCTCTATACTTTTAGATTTTATCTACTGGTGGCTTATTCAATCTTAGAAGTTCTACACCTTGAGGAGCTACGGGAACCGATTAGGGACTAGGTGGGGGTGGAGGTTGTTGAGTAGCCGGATTTGTTCGGTCAAATTGTGTGAACCATTCGTTCATCATTTGGAAAAAGGCTTTTTTAGCCTTTCCTTCGTGACTACTCGATACATTTCTAGATTCAAACGGCGCTGCGCCTTGAACGAGAGTTGGCTCATTACTTTCGATCCATTTACTATACGAAAACACATTTTAAAATGTCAAGAGTTATCACACTATCACAGGTTATATATGGCATGTATAACTAGACTTTCACACACGCTACATTAGTCCAAGAATTAACTAAACCGTAGCTCTAATACCAATAAATGTAACACCTCTCACCCGTATTCAACACCAGAATAGGGTTACATAGCATTACTGAACTTATAACACATTTTAAAATATACATTTCACATACAATTAATCAAATCATATACATTTCCCATACAATTAATCAAATCATATACATTTCATTCACAACCAATTATTTTTGTCCCTAATACAAGCCTACGAGGCCCTAAAGATGCATTGGGAGTGGTTCGGGACTAAACCGATAACTTTGGAAACTTTTTGAACACTAAGAAAATTTTTCTCAAAAACAGGGGACACACGCCCGTGTGGCCAGGCTATGTCTCTCACACGGCCAAAGAGACGCTCGTGTCGCAGGCCATGGGGACATTCAAAATGGGAGTACATGGTCGTGTCCCAGCCCGTGTCTAGCCCCGTGTAACTCTCTGACTTGGGTCACACGGCTAACACACACGCCTGTGTGCCCTAAAAATGGCCAGACACGCCTATGTGCCAAGCCATGTGCTAGGCTGTGCCAAACCTATAGGGTATACTGACTTATGCCACACGACCAAGTCACACGCTCGTGTGTGAGGCCGTGTGAAGCATATTGACTCGGTTTCTATTTCAACACTAGGGGACACACGACCGTGTAACATAACTATGTGTCACACACAACTGAGACACACGTCCGTGTCTCTGCCCATGTGGACAAAGATAGGCTATTTACCAAGCCAATTTGCCACCCAAACTTGTGCACACTTACACCAATTTAAAGGCACCAAAACAAGGCATAAACAGACATTCAATCAACCTCTCTTAAGCACATTTCATACCATTTCCAACACCAACCATTACAAAAACATATCAATACCATAATGTACCATCCAATTTATGCCAAACCTCACTTATACAATTCAATTATGTAAATATTTCTAAACATGCATCATTATGCTCAATTTCACAAGCATATATCCTATCTAATTTCTATCATTTGACAACCACAATATCTACTATCAACAAGTATCACAAAACAACCTCAAATTCATAACATAAGCCATATTCTTACATTTATATACATAATCAAACCAACCAAATTAAGCCAAATCTCATGGCTACAGACACAAACCAAAATATAAACATTTACAAGTGAATTCAAATGGCCAAAATCATTATCACTCATAACCAAAATGATCATAATCCTATACATGCCATATAACCAAAACATAAGCTCAAAAAGTACCAAATTGTTAATTGGATAGTGTGATGAAATCTTTGACGATCCCTGAATCTGAGCTAGTTTTAAAATCACTATAAAATATAAAAAATAAACAAAGTAAGCTTTATAGCTTAGTAAGCTCGTATGAACTAAACTCAATCTTAACATGAATATACAAATCATCAATTTGAACATATCAACATGTAGTTCATTTAACTAACAAACCTTTCACATTTTCAATCATAATCTTATATATGAACTTCACAACTTCTTCTATTTAATCTTATACGGTTTATGTACATACATGTACCATCTCGTATCAATCTCATACAGAACCATATCTTTCATTTACCCATTGAACCATTCGGAATACTTTCGAATACATAGGAAACTTGCACCTGAAGTGCCATATATATATAGCTAAAGCTATCTCAATCTCATACCATATATACTGCTCACACTGGAGTGATCAACGGGCCTACTCACTCAAGCTGTTAGTCGAAACGTAGCTGCACGGTGCTACTCACACAAGCTATCAAGTATTCGCAACACATGCCAGTATATTCAGCCACCGGTAGGACGTAGAGGACCAGCACCCGGATCACATAATCACAATAATCCCTTAATGACATGTCACTACTATCGAAATCTATTCCTAAGGTTCAGCTGGGATTTCTAACATTGAATTATCGTTGAATCATTATTGAACATGTTTGTATTCTTGCATTAACAATTTTTGCAATATCAAAGCATTTAAAATATATTTACAATGAAACTTATTACATACGAACTTACCTCGGACGTAAAAATGGCTAAATTGATCGATTAGTCGAGAACTTTGTCTTTCCTTCGATCTAGATTTGAGTTTCACTTTTCTTGATCTATATAATACCAAATTTAGATTATTTAATAATCCTTCTATTCAATTTAGTCCATATCACACTTTAAAGTACTTTTACACATTTGCCCCTAATGTTTCACATTTTTACAATTTAGTCTTTATTTCATAAAAAAACAAATTAATGCAATTTAACCACAACCTATGCTAGCCGAATTTCAATTAAGTCCCTAACAGCCCATATTTTTCATTTATTTCACATTTTAACCACAAATTTTTCACATTTCACACGATCATTCAATCATGCTGTAAACATTAAAGTAATAAAATAATTATTTCGACTTCGGATTTGTGGTCCCAAAATTACTGTTCCAATTTGACCAAAAATGGGCTGTTACATGCTCCTTAACCATATTTCGGCATTGAATACATGTGAGGGGTGTTATATTTATTGGAATCAGAGCTACGATTTTGTCTATTCTCGGACTAAGGTAGCGTATGTAAGCGTTTAGCTTTACATGCCATATATAATCTGTAATAGTGTGATATCTCCTGACAGTTTAAATTGCATTTTCATATAGTAAATAGATCCCAATTGAGCTGTAGCTGATGATGTTGAAAGTAATGCGCTAGCCTCCATTCACGGAGTAGTGCAATCTGAGTCGAGACCCGTATTGGGTAGGTAGGGAGGAGAGGCTAAAGAAGCCTTCTTCCAAATGATGAATGAGTGGTTTACGAACTTTGTTCGAACAAATCCGGCTGCTCAACAACCTCCACCCCCACCTAATCTGCAACCGATTCTCGTAGCTCCTCAAGTTGTGGAACTTCTATGACTAAATAAGTCGCCAGTTGATAAGATTTGAAAACATGGAGCTGAAGAGTTTATAGCTAATGTTGATGACGGTCCCGAGAGAGCCGAGTTTTGGCTTGAAAACACTATCAAAGTGTTTGATAAACTTTTTTACACACTGGAAGAGTGTTTAAAATGTGTCATTTCACTTCTAAGGGACACTGTATATCAATGGTGGAATACTTTGGTATCTGTGGTACCGAGAGAAAGAGTTACCTGGGAATTCTTTCAAATTGAGTTCAGAAAGAAATACATCAGTCAAAGGTTCATTGATAAAAAATGCGAAGAGTTTCTAGAGTTGAAATAGGGTCGTGTGTCTGTGTCAGAACATGAGCGAGAGTTCATGAGACTTAGTAAATATGCTCAGGAATGTGTTTCAACTGAAGCAATTATGTGTAAAAGGTTCGAAGATGGATTGAACGAAGACATTAGACAATTGGTCGGGGTTTTAAAATTGAAAGAATTTGTTGTTTTAGTTGATCGATCTTACAAAGCCGAAGAATTGGGTAAAGAAAAGAGAAAAGCTAATTTCGAGGCTAGGGATTCGAGAAAGAGATCGATGAGCAAACCATATCAATCCTCGTCAAAGAAATCACGGGATCCATATACTCGTTCAAATTTTTCCATCGGGTATCCAAAAAAAATCGTGGAAAGCAATACTCAAGTCCTAAAACTCAAGCTACATCAGTATCGAGTGTTGGCAATGTGAGAAACAACAAACTCAAGTGTCAAAAATGTGGACTGCTACATTTTGGAGATTGTTGGATGAATAATAATAAAACCTGTTTTAGATGTGGTTCGCAAGGACATTTTATTCATGATTGTCCTTAGTTATCTAAGAAAGATAATCTTCAGATTTCAAGTGAGTAATACAGTTGCCAAGGTAGACCACCTCGAAGTGCTGGAAATGTGATTAGTAGTAGAGGAACGACAAAAGATTTAACTGTGAGATCTGAGGCTAGAGCACCTATAACAACCTACTTTTTAGTGAAATCAGAACAGTGATTTTGGGACCACAAATCCGACCCAAAAATAAAATTTATTTTTATTTTATTATATGGTTTGTATTATGATAGACATGTCATGTGAAAAATTTGATACAAAAATTTTATTGATTAAGCATTTAATCACTAGAAGGACTAAATCGCATAAAATTCAAAAGTTGAATTCTAGTAGCTATAAGGATTAAATAGCTATGAAATTCAAAACTAGATGTCCTTATATGATAATTAGACCATTAAAGAAAAGTATGTAGATTTTTGGTGACTCATCCATGGAAAAATTAGAAAAGAGTAGGGACTAAATTGGAAATTAAAATAATTAATTAATTAAAAAGATGATAAAAGAAATATCATCTTATTTTTGTCATCTTCAACCCCAAAATTATATGGAAACCCGAGGAGAGAAAGAAGAAACTTTTAAGGCTTAATTGGATAAGTTTCTTTGTCCCGTTTTTAGTAATTTTGGTATTTTTATAATCGGGATATTCTAATCTATCTATTTGGGGGATTAATTTGAGAAGTTATCAAAGTACGAAAAATGGGCCATAAATTTGGAATTTATGGTAGAAAATGAAAGGTTGTTGATAGATAAACAACTTTTACAAAGTGATTTTTGATGAAAACATGATTTAGGGACTAAAATGTAAAGTTGTGCAATTTAATGAAAAATTATGAATTTTTATGAATACATGTGCTGTAAATTTTGTAATGGGATTTTGGTTAGGCTTGAAATAGGGAGTAAATTGCACAAGTTTCATTTTCCGGGCTTAGGGACAAAATTGGAATTTATGGAAATGTTAGGGACAAAATGGTCATTTTGCCTAGGATGTAAATTGAGTCTGAATGAATATGAAATGAGATAAATTGATGATTAAATTCATTTATATAGATTCGGATAGCTCAAATTCGAGGCTAGATCGAGGAAAAGAAAAGGTTTCAGATTAGTAGATTATTTATGCGAACAAGTGTCGAGGTAAGTTCGTGTAACCTAATTAAGCATGTAAATATGTTTAATTGAATATTGTGTTTGTATGGAATGTGACTTACATTGATGTACATTATTTGAATGTTATAATGAAAATTTTAATACATGCTTGAGATGGTGAAAAAGGGTTAAGTCCCGATTGAATATTGAATTCCGATGATTATATACGCTTTCTCGAATTGAATAAGGTCCTGAATTTATTGCGGATGATATTTAGCTTGAACGAGTAGTCCTATTGACCTTGTCAAAGAAAGGATTTAGCCCGGACGGGTAATCCTGATATAATACCTCTCGAGTATACGTTACGATTAGGGTTTAGCCTAGATTGGTAATCCTAATTGAGCTCTTTTGAGCATATGTTATATAAAGGATTTAGCCTGGACTGGTAATCCTGTTATACGATATGTGACGCGAGAGCATGTTCCTTGGTTAAGTGCCCTAATGGGTACCTTTAAATAAGAATTGATGAATTTTTGAATCGTACACCTCGAGTGTACCACCTGAGTATTCATCGGAATTTCAATGATTCAACAAACATAAAACTCTTGACATGGCATGAGAATTATGAGATAAAAATGATAATGTCTTAAAAGAGTAATGCATGATGAGCTCATCTATCCTTACTTGATGTATATGTAAATTTTGTGACTAACATGTTTGATTGGATGCATGTGGTTAGGAAATTTTTCCAAATGGATGGAAAACTTGTTATTGTATGCTTTGATTTAATAAATGGGATTGATAAGTTTAGTTTCCGTTATACAAACTTACTAATCATGTAATGCTTACTCCATTTTATTTTTCCCCTGTTTTATAGTGCTCGGAAGCTCGCAAAGGTTGGAGATCACTGGAGCATCGTCACACTATCAACTAGCTTATTTTGGGTATACTTAGTAAAATCATTTTGGTATAATGGCATGTATAGGACAATTTGACCAATAGTGGCTTGAAAATGATGTTTTGTAACCTAGCCATTAGAATGGCTAGTAATGGCTTATTTTGATATGGTTAAGTAGGTTATTATGATATATTCATATGTGTTAAGTATATGTCATCAAATGATGTTAATGCCTAAGTTAATCCAAAGTAAGTTTATAAACACATATGCATGTAATGACATGCCTTGTTGAATGATGAATTTTGTTTAATTTGAATGCTTGGTATGGTTGGTATTAGATGTGTATTTCAAGTGCAGGTCATGGGTGTGATTTTGGGTGAGAAATGAAGCCAGAAATGGCTTTATTTCATCCACATGGGCATACATACGGGGGTGTGTCTAGACCGTGTGTGACACATGGCCGGGTACATAGGCATGTAGTTAGGCCTTGTGTCCTCTGCACCTTAATTTTGAGAAACAGAATGCTCAGAATTGAGCACACGGGCAAAGACACGGGCGTGTGTCTCAGCCGTGTGTGCTACACGACCTAGAACATGGGTGTGTGTCTTGGCCGTGTGAAACCTACACCTAATTCCGAAATGAATTAATTGACCACATGGCCTAGCACACAGGCATGTGGCATGGCCGTGTGCACAAGTCAGAGAGTAACATGAGGTCAAATACAGCTTGTAGCATGGGCATGTCTTACGGTCACACGGGCGTGTGAGCCCTGCACTTTGGAAAATTTTTGAAATTTCGCGAAAAATTCTTAGAGGTTCTGATTAAGTCCCAACTCGATTCTAATGCTCGTATTGGACCTCAAGGCTCAAGGGCCCAATTAAGGGACGTTTTGAATAATCTCGGTAAATGAGTAGTAATTTACATAAATTATTTGTAAAATGTTTTGAAAGTTTTGGTAATGCTTTAAAACCTTGTTTTGATGACGGATACGGGTTAGGGGTGTTACAGCACCAGCCAAAGGCTACGCTATTCAAGCTCACGAAGAGGCATAGTCACTAGATGTTATCACCGATACATTTGATTTATCCTGGACCGACTCATTCATATATTTGTATGAAATCTAGTTTCTAGTAAGACTTTGTCTATTGAGTTTACTGAGTTTCTGGTTAAAGTGTCGAACCCTGTGACAGCCCGATTTTGACCATATTCAGAATGCTGGTTTTGGGACCACGAATCTGAGTTAGAAAAATATTTTTTAATATTATTTTATGTGTTTAATTTATGTGAATTTGCATGTGTGAAATTTTCGTAACTTAATTTTGTCGTTTGAGTGCCCGATTAAATAAAAGGACTTAATCACGTAAAATGAAAATTTGATGGTTAAATGTGAAAGTGCCAAATTATTGTTGTCTTTATAATATGAAGCATTTATGTTGTAATTATACCTTTGAATTTTTGCATGGACGATTGTGGACTTGACTTAGTGGATTTGGAATAAAAATAAAAGGCTAAATAGGTAATTTAATAAATTATGTAATAAAAATAACATAAAACATGAAACAAGATTGCATGTTCATCTTTTTTCCGTGAATAACAAAAGAAAAAAAAAGAAAAGAAAAGGGTGTTTAAAGGTTTGGCCTAGGTTAAAGCTCAATTCAAGGATAGTTTTAACTCGTTTTTTGTTGATTTTTACGTTTTTGAGATTGTTGCTTTGAATACTACCCGACCCATGCTTGAATTTCTGATTTTGATGTATATTTTCAGTTTTACCATTTTTGATAGATTAGTGAATTTTTTGTTTGATGATGTTAAATAAAAGTTATGTGATGGATTAACAAGTTTTTGTATTGGAATTTTGATGAAATTGAGTAAATAGGGTTAAATTGCAAAGTGTTTAATTAAGGGACTAAATTGTAAAATAAACAAAATTTAAGGACTTGTATGTGTATGGGGAGTATTCGGCCTAAGCATGGCATGGGCAAATTATGCTTGTTTTGTGTTTTGTGAATTTTGGATTAAATTGCTAAAAGTGTAAAATGTCTGGGGCAAAAGTGCAATTTGTCCATTTATGTGTTTTGAATGAATTTGATTGAAAATTTGATTAAATAAGTTTAATTTATATCAATTTAGATCAAGAAAATAGAAAATCAGATTGGACCGGGGGAAGACCAAAATAGTTGAATAATCAATTAATACTGTTCGTCGATATCCGAGGTAAGTCTTTAAGAAATTAAACATCGTTAATTTTGAATGTAAATTAGTTTAATATGCTGATTTGGAATTCATAGATTTATAGTAGAGTTAGCCGAATATGATTAAGCATGGAAATAATGTATTTGAGTTTAAATTGACTGTGTTATAATATTTGAAAGTCCATACGAACTATATGGAATATCTGGAATTTTCGATATATGAATTGTTTATGAGACTGCTTTATAATAGTGATATTCGGGCTTTGAGCCTAGCAAGCCTTGTGCTGGTGAATTAAATCGGGCTCTATGCCTAGCAGGCTTATTGCCGATGTATAAAATCAAACTTTGCGTTTAGCAGGCCTTGTGCAGGTATGTGATATAGGCTTAGGCCTAGTAGGCTTTATGCTGGTGAATTATTATAAGTTTTTGCCTAAACTTTATATTGATGTGGTAATTGAATACGTTAAACCAGCTAAAATGATCAGGTACGTGATAGTTGGTTACCTATTTGAAAATAGGGTGAATTGATTTTTTTTTTATATATGTGATGAAAAAGGATACATGAAGTTGTTGTAGTATATGTGTTAATATGAGAAATATATTTGGCCTTATAGTTGTATATGGATGTAATGTTAAAGTTTGAGTGATGAATATATGTCTATAAATATATATCTATATTCGATTATATAAGACAATATGGTTTTGAAATTTGAGAATATATTGATGATGTATAAATGTATATTCGACCAAGGAGAAATTGTTCTATTAAAGTATATGTTATATATGTATGGAATTAAAAGCTTGAAATTATATGTGATTACAAATGCATAAGTTGATTTATTTAATTAAAATGATTTAGTAATTGGGATGTTATTATGCATTAATTGTATATTTGGTTATGACTTACTAAGCTATGATAGCTTACTTTGTGTATTCTTGTTTACTCTGTTTTATAGATTTTGGATTCAAGTTACAAGCTCGGAGATCGTCAGTAAAGTTCATCACACTATTCACTATTTCGGTAATTATACAGTTAAACCTGAACTATGGCATGTGTAGGTTGAAACATACTTTTGAAATGTTGATTTTGAATTTGTATAAAGGCCATGCAAAAATGGCTTAATTTTCTACGCTTGGTTTCGGTTATGTTTGGTTGTGACTTGAAACTGTTTTGGTTATATTACTGTGTGTTAAAGTGATGTTGTTCATGATATATAATTTTATGTTTTGGAAATGTTTAATGATTTTGAATGAATATATGAGTGTTTCGGCTAAGGTATTCATAGAATATGTTACGGGTGATTGAGGTGATTGTTTAAAGTCAATGAAGTATATTTGTTTCAATGCTTACAGGTTGATTTTTATGTTCGAACATGAAATAATTCTATCATGATATTGTTTTTAATTGATATGGCAATATTTACGCTATTACTATAAATGTATATGTATTAGTTAAATATCTGAAGATGAAGTAAGGTAATTCGATTATGTGTTAAGAGATATGAATAATTCTTTTTGAGCTGTCTATGGCTTGTTCATTTGCTAAATATGGGTTTATGGTTTGATAAAATGAAGTGGTCTAAATTTTTCGATGTGTTTGGCATATTCGGTTATGATATATGTATGTGTATAGTTAGATGTGATTATTGCTTGTTGTGATTAGTGAAAGATGTATCACTTATTGTGGTTAACTTGTTTATATGATATATTTATATATTTAAAAGTTGATTTGGTCAAGTTATGTGCAATGTTATAATTATACATCAAGAATGTTGGTAATCGGTTAATGATTATAAAAGTGACCAAATGAATAGTGATTTTAGTATTATAAGGTTTTAATGTTTGCATGCAAATTTGGTTTTTGTGTTCTTTGATACTTTATGCTTATAATAATTGATTTAGTCATTAATTTATAGAAACTTTGATATGCGCTTATTATTTGTGTCAAAATGATATAGTTGACATTAATTGTTTAAGATGTAATATTAGATACAAGTATTAATATGTTATAAATTGTTCATAATAAAAAGCTTAATTTGATTATTTAAGTTTATATCTTTGATTTGAATTGGAATTACAATGTGAGCATATTTGTGATTGCCTAAAAGTTATGTCTCTTTTGGTAATATCTCGTAACCCATTTGGGCGATGGATACGGGTTAGGGGTGTTACAAACCCCTTAGGAAAATATGTTCTAGTTGATAAAATTTGCAAGAACTGTCCTTTGATGATTCAGGTTTATTATTTTCCGGCTAATTTGATGCTACTATCGTTTGATGAATTTGATGTAATTCTGGGTATGGATTGGTTGACACTGCATGATGCTATTGTAAATTCTAGACGAAAGACTATTGAATTGAAATGTCAGAATAGTGAAATCATTCGAATTGAATCAGATGAGTCAAGTAAATTACCTGTTGTGATTTCGTCTATGTCAGCTCAGAGATGTGTGAGAAAAGGTTGCGAAGCTTACCTTGCTTATGTATAGGATACAAAACTGTCTGAATCAAAGATTGAATCAGTACTACTAGTATGTGAATTGTGTTACAAACCTTGAGAGATAAGCAACTATTCACTAAATTCAGCAAATGCGAGTTTTGGCTCCGAGAGGTTGGATTTTTGGGACATATTGTTTCGGCAGAAGGCATACGGGTTGATCTGAGCAAGATATTAGCCATTGTTGACTGGAAACTACCAAGAAATGCATCCGAAGTCATAAGCTTTCTAGGGTTTACTGGTTACTATCGGCGTTTTGTAAAAGGATTCTTGATGATTGCTACACCGATGACTAGGTTGCTACAAAAAGAAGTGAAATTTGAGTGGTCCGAGAAGTGTCAACAGATTTTTGAACAGTTGAAAGCATTGTTAGCTGAGGCACCAGTTTTGGTTCAACCTGAGTCAGGTAAAGAATTCATGATTTTCAGCGACGTGTCATGGAATGGTTTGGATTGTGTTTTGATGGAAGAGGGTAAAGTGATAGCTTATGCTTCGAGACAGTTGAAGTCGAATGAAAAGAATTATCCGATGTGTGATTTAGATTGAAAATTTGGTGACATCATTTGTATGATGAAAAGTACCATATTTTTATCGATTACAAGAGTTTGAAATATATAATGACTCAAAGATTTGAATTTGTGACAACGAAGATGGCTCGAGCTGCTAAAAGACTACGAGTTAGTGATCGATTATTATTCAAGGAAAGCGAATGTAGTTGCAGATGCTTTGAGTAGGAAATCATTATTTGCTTAGCGGGCAATGAATACCCAACTAACCTTATCTGATGATAGTTCGATTCTAGCAGAGTTGAAAGCTAAACCGGTATTTCTGCAGTAAATTTGTGAAGCTCAGAAGTATGATAATGAATTGCAAGCCAAAATAGTGCAATGTGAGTCGAATAGTGATTCAGACTATCAGATCAGATCCGACGATTGTTTAATGTTTCGAGATAGAATTTACGTACCAAAGAATTTCTAGCTCATTCAGAAAATTTTGCACGAAGCACACAGTGGTTGTTTATTAGTTCACTCGGGGAGTACTAAAATGTATAATGATTTGAAACAGTTATATTGGTGGTCGGGCATGAAACAAGACATTTTAGAGTTTGTGTCGAGATGTTTGGTTTGTTAGCAAGTTAAAGCTGAACATTAGGTGCCTTCGAGATTGCTACAGCCTGTGATGATACCAGAGTGGAAATGGGATAGAGTTATAATGGATTTCGTATCGGGATTACCCCTTTCTCCGAAGAAGAAAGATGCTATTTTGGTTGTCGTTGATCGACTGACGAAATCGACACATTTCATTCCGGTACGTACAGATTATTCACTTGATAGATTGGCTGAATTGTATCGTCAGATTGCATGGGGTGCCAATTTTGATTATTTCAGATAGAGATTTGAGGTTTACATCGCGATTTTTGAAGAAATTGCAAGAAGCTCTGGGTACAAGGTTGAATTTTAGTACTGCATTTCATCCGCAAACTAATGGTCAGCCTGAGAGAGTAATTCAGATTCTCAAAGATATGCTTCGTTGTTGTATATAAGAGTTTGAAGGTAACTGAGAGAAATATTTGTCATTGGTTGAATTCGCGTATAATAACAGCTTTTAATCGAGCATAAAGATGACATCGTACGAAGCTTTGTATGATCGTAAATATCAAAATCCATTGTACTGGATCGAGCTTAGTGAGAAAAAGATTCACAAGGTTGATTTGATCAGAGAGACTGAAGAGAAAGTAAAAGTAATTCGCGACAGTCTGAAAGTAGCTTCAGATCGACAGAAATCGTACGCGGATTTGAAATGAAAAGACATTGAATTTCAGATTGGTGACAAAGTATTTCTGAAAGTATCTTCGTGGAGGAAAATTCTTCGATTTGGTCACAAAGGCAAACTGAGTCCGCGATTTATTGGGCCGTATGAGATCATTAAAAGAATAGGGCTAGTGGCATATCAGCTAGCATCGCTGTCAGAATTAGAAAAAGATTCACAACGTGTTTTATGTGTAGATGTTGCACCGATATAGATCAGATCCATCACATGTAATTTCTCCGACTGAGATAGAAATTCAACCTGATATGATGTATAATGAAGAACCGATCATAATTTTAGCTCGAGAGGTTAAAGAACTGAGAAATAAATGCATAACTTTGGTGAAAGTGTTATGGCAACGTCACAGGGTCGAAGAGGCTACGTGGGAACCCGAGGAAGCTATGGGAAAGCAGTAACCTAACCTCTTTTCTGGAAAGATTTTCGAGGACGAAAATTCCTAAGGGGGAGAGTTGTAACAGCCCGTTTTTAGTTAAATCAGAAAAGTAGTTTCAGGACCACAAATTTGAAGTAAAAATAATTATTTTATTATTATTTTAATGTTTATAGCATGATAATATGATTGTGTGAAAATTTCGTTAAGAAATTTTATCGTTCGAGTGTTTAGTTTAATAAAAAGGACTAAATCGTGTAAAGTGTAAAACTTGTGTTCTATTAGTTAAAGGTGTCTAATAGCTTTGGAATATTAAAGTGGAGGTCCTTATGTTGTATTAGCCCATTTTTAAATTGAGTGGACAAATATGGACATTATTTAGATGATTTTAATGTTTTATCATTAAGGTTAAAATTGTAAATTGGTTATTAAAGATTAATTAAACAAAACAAACAAATTTTTGGTGCTATCATCTTCTTCATTGCCGAATTTTGAAGATAAGAAAAGCTATTTTTTTAGGGTTTCATTTGACCATGCTATTTATGCTCAATTAGATCATGAAAGGTGAAATACGGATTTAGATCGGGGAAAGAATAAGGTTCCGAATTAATAGACTTAACTTGCCATTTTTACAACTGAGATAAGTTCGTATGTAATAAGCATTGTTATAATTGTATTTTAAATGCTTTGATATTTCATAAATTGTAAATACGACCTTGCAGATAAATTCGACGATGATTTGGCAATGAGAAATCCCGATTGAACCTTAGGAATAGATTAGGATATGAATGACATGTCATTAGGGGTTATTATTGTTTTGGGTGCTGGTCCGTACGTCCTACCGGTGGCTGAGTTATCCAACATGTGTTGCAACTTCTTGTTAGCTTGTGTGAGTAGTACCATGTAGCTACGTCATGACCGTCCTTGTGTGAGCAGACCTGTTGATAGCTCGAGAGTGAGCATTATTAAGATATGATATTGAGATAGCTTCGGCTATATATATATATATTGGCACTTAGGGTGCGAGATTCCCGAGTATCCTGTATTATTCCAAATGGTTCAATGGGTATATCGAAGATATGAAATGGTGAGAATAGATAGGTATCAGTACAGCTATGTACGGGCAGAGACACGAGCCTATTTTATTGGTATCAGAGTAACAGTTTAGTCGATTCTAGTACTAACGTAGCGTGTGTGAGTCTATCTATACATGCCATATATATCTGAACTGCAATAGTGTGATGATTCCTGCCAATAAAAATGTGTTTTTATGTATAGCAAATGGATCCCAAACGAGCCGTAGTTGACGATGTTGAAAGTAATGCACCCGCTCCTGCTCAAGGGGCAGTGCAATCCGATTATAGTCCTGTTACTAGTAGCCATAAGGGAGAGGCTAAGCAAGCCTTTTACCAAATGATGAATGACTAGTTCACTCAGTATATGAGAACTAATCCGGCTACTCCATAACTTTCACCCCAGCCTAATTTTTCTCAAGTCCCTATCATGCCACAAGCTGTGAATCTGATTCAGTCGAGTAAGCCTTCGGTTGATAAAATTAGAAAATATGGGCTGAAGAATTCCGTGCTACTACTGATGATGATGCTGAGAGAGATAAGCTTTGGCTTGAGAATACAATCCGAGTGTTTGATGAAATGTCATGTATCCTGGATGAATGTCTTAAATATGCTGTCTCATTTCTGAGAGATACAACTTATCATTGGTGGAAAACACTGATATCTGTGGTTCCAAAAGAACGAGTCAATTGGGAGTTCTTTCAGACTGAGTTTAGAAAGAAGTACATCAGTCAGAGATTTATAGATCAGAAACGCAAAGAGTTTCTTGAGCTGAAATAGGGCCGTATGTCTATTACAGAATATGAAAGAGAATTTGTGAGATTAAGTCAATATGCACAAGAATGTGTCTCGACCGAAGCAATAATGTGTAAAAGGTTTGAAGATGGCTTAAATGAAGATATCCGCTTATTAGTCAGGATTCTAGAGATAAAAGAGATGGTGGTGCTTGTTGAAGGAGCGTGTAAAGCTGAAGAATTGAGTAAAGAGAAATGAAAAGCTGACTTAGAAGCTAGAGAGGTACGAAAAATATTAGCCAATAAGTCATTTCATTCAGCATAAAAAAAATTTGAGATGATTTTAGCCATTCAAAGGCTACTGCGGGTTATTCTAGACGTAATCGAGATAGACCACCAGTGAGTTCGAAAGTTACCTCAGTAGCTAGTGTTGGTAACATCAGGCCTAATCAACCTGAGTGCAAGCATTGCGGTAAGTGACATACCAAAAATTGTAGATTGAATGATCGAGCTTGTTTCAAATGTGGATCTTTAGATCATTTTATCCGTGAATATCCTAGGTCTGTAGAGCAAGAGATTGTGCAAAATCTGAAGCCGAGTAGTAATACAGCTCAAGGTAGACCATCCAAAAACACGGGTAATGTGAGTGGCACTCAAAGTATGACTAAAGACACAGTTGTTAAATCTGAGGCTCGAGCACCTGCCAGAGCTTATGCTATTTGCGCTCGGGAAGAAGCTTCGTCTCCAGATGTTATTACTGGTACATTTACTCTTTATGATGCTTTTGTAATTGCATTGATAGATCCAAGATCGACACATTCGTATATATGAATGAACTTAGTATCCAGTAAGACTTTGCCTATAGAGGTAAGACTCTGCCTATAGAGTCTACTAAATTTGTGATTAGAGTATCGAACCCCTTAGGCAGATGTGTCCTGGTTGATAAAGTGTGCAAGAACTATCCATTGATGATTCGAGATTTCTGCTTTTAAGCTGATTTGATGTTATTACACTTTGATGAGTTTGATATAATTTAGGGTATGGATTGGTTAACACTATATGATGCTATAGTGAACTGCAAACAAAAGACGATTGATCTGGGATGTCAGAATAATGAGATAATTTGAATGGCTTACTGTCAGTGATTTCTTCGATGTTAGCTCAAAAATATGTGAGAAAGGGTTGTGAAGCTTATTTAGCTTATGTAATTGACTCGAAAGTGACTGAAAAGAAGATCGAATCAGTACCTGTTGTGTGTGAGTATCCAGGTGTGTTTCCTAATGAGTTACCGAGTTTACCGCCGATCCGAGAGGTTGAGTTTGGCATTGAGTTAATGCCGAGAACTACTCTGATATCAATAGCTTCGTATAGAATAGCACCGACTGGATTAAAAGAATTGAAGTCTTAGTTGCAAGAATTGTTAGACAGAGGTTTCGTATGACCAAGCTTTTCTCCTTGGGGTGCTCCCGTTCTATTTGTGAAAAAGAAAGATGGCACGATGAGAATGTGCATTGATTATCATCAGTTAAACAAAGTAACTATCAAGAATAAGTACCTTCTACTATGAATTGATGATTTGTTTGATCAGTTGAAAGGAGCTTTTGTATTTTCAAAGATAGATCTGAGATCGAGATACTATCAGTTGCGAGTAAAAGATTCAGACATTTCAAAAACTACTTTCTGAATGAGGTACGGGCATTATGAGTTTTTAGTTATGCCTTTCGAATTAATGAATGCTCCTACTATTTTTATGGATTTAATGAATAGAATTTTCAGACCGTATTTAGATCGAATTGTTGTCGTATTCATTGATGACATTTTGGTTTATTCGCGTGATGAAATTGAACATGCCGAGCATTTGAGAATAGTGTTACAGAATTTGTGTGATAAGAAGTTATATGAGAAGTTCAGATAATGTGAATTCTAGTTGCACGAAGTCAGTTTTCTGGGCCATTTTGTGTCAGCATCTGGTATACGAGTTGATTTGAGCAAAATTGCCTTGATTTTAGATTGGAAGCTTTCAAGAAATGTTTCTAAAGTCTGCAGTTTTCTAAGACTGGCTGGTTATTATAGACGGTTTGTAAAAGGCTTTTCAATGATTACAACTCTGTTGACGAGATTGTTACAGAAAGATGTAAAGTTTGAGTTGTCAAATAAATGTTAGAAAAGTTTCGATTAGTTGGAAGCTCTATTGACTGAAGCTCTAGTGTTGGTACCACCAGAGTCCGGTAAAGAATTTGTGATATATAGTGATGCTTTGTTGAAAGGTCTGGGATGCGTTTTGATACAGGAAGGCAAAGTTATAGCCTATGCCTCGATACAATTAAAGCCGCATAAAAAGAATTATCTAACACACGACCTTGAATTAGCTGTGATTGTGTTCGCTTTAAAGATTTGGCGTCACTATCTGTTTGGTGAGAAATGTCACGTGTTTTCAGATCATAAAAGCTTAAAATATATGATGACTCAGAAAGATTTGAATCTGCAATAGTGAAGATTGCTAGAACTGTTAAAAGACTACGAGCTAGTTATTGATTACCATCCGGGAAAAGCAAATTTTGTTGCTGATGCTTTGAGTCGAAAATCACTGTTTGCGCTATGTGCAATAAACGTACATTTAGTTCTGTCTGATGATGGATCAGTTTTAGCCGAATTGAAAGCGAGATTGTTGTTTTTACAACAGATTTGTGGTGCACAGAGAGTTGATAATGAGATAATAGCAAAATGAGCTCAGTGTGAATTGAATTCTGATTCAGAATTTAGAATTGATGATAATGATTGTTTGAGATTCTGAGATCGAATTTGTGTTCCGAGAAATCTAGAGTTGATTAAGATGAATTTGAACGAAGCTTACAATAGTCTTTTATCCGTTCATCCGGGAAGTACGGAAATGTATAATGATTTGAAACAGCTACACTGGTGGCCTGGAATGAAAAGAGATATTTCTGAATTTGTTTCGAAATGTATGATCTTTCAGCAAGTTAAAGCTGAACATCAGGTGCCATTCGGTTTGTTACAACCAATTATGATTCCTGAGTGGAAATGGGATAGAGTGACGATGGATTTTGTTTCAGGTTTACCCCTATCTCTGAGAAAGAAGGATGCAAATTGGGCTGTAGTTGATAAATTGATGAAATCAGCTCATTTCGTTCAGGTTTGAAAAGATTACTCGCTTGATAAGTTAGTTGAATTATACATCTTCGAAATTGTGAGATTGCATGAGGTGCCACTGTCTATTGTGTTAGATAGAGAGCCGAATTCACTTGAGGTTTTGGAAGAAACTACAAGATGCTTTAGGTAAGAAATTGTATTTCAGTACTGCTTTTCACCCGCAGACAGATGGTCAATCCAAGCAGATTATTCAGATGCTCGAGGATATATTGAGATGTCGCATTCTTGAATTTGAAGGTTCATGGGAACAATATTTGCCATTGATTGAATTCGCGTATAATAATAGTTTTCAATCGAGTATTAAAATGGCACCGTATGAAGCTTTATACGGTCATAAATGCCGAACACCATTATACTGGTTTAAGCTTAGTGAGACTAAGATTCACAAGGTTGATTTGATTAAAGAGATTGAATAGAAAGTGAAAGTGATTCGTGAAAGTCTGAAAGCAGTGTTAGATCGATAGAAATCATACGCAGACTTGAAACGAAAAGATATTGATTTTGAAATCGGGGATAAAGTGTTTTTGAAAGTATCTCTGTGGAAAAAAATACTCCGATTCAGTAGAAAAGGCAAATTGAGTCCGAGGTTCATTGGACCATTTGAGATTATTGAGCGTATCGAGATAGTTGCATATAGATTGTTATTGCCATCTGAGCTAGAAAAGATCCATGCTTCAACGATACAGATCTGATCCCTCGCATGTGATTACTCCGTCCGAAATAGAAATTCAATCGGATATGACTTATGAAGAGGAATCAATCCGTATCTTAGCTCACGAGGTTAAAGAACTGCGAAGCAAGAAAATTCCTTTAGTAAAAGTAATGTGGCATGGACACGGTGTTGAAGAGGCTACGTGGGAGCCCGAAGATGCTATGAGACAACAATATCCAAATCTGTTCAACAGTAAGATTTTCGAGGATGAAAATCCCTAATGAGGGAGAGTTGTAACAACTCAGTTTAGACCCTAGTCAGAATAGTGGTTTCGAGACCAAAAATTTGAGTTAAAAATATTTTAATATTATTTTCTGTGCTTATAATATGTGAATTAATATGTATGAAAGTTTCATATAAAAATTTGATCGTTTGTGTGCTTAATTTAGAAAAAGGGACCTAATCGTAGAAAATGCAAAATTTGCATTCTATTGATAAAAGTGTCTAATTGGTATGAATTATTTAATGTGAGGTCCTTATATTGATATTTGACCATTGGAACAATAGATGGACACAAATGCCTAATGTTAGTGGAATTTTAATGTTATGAAACAAGGTTAATTTAGTAAATGTGTAAATTAGTTAATAATTTAAGAAAATAAAAGAAAAAATTTGATTCATTCATCTTTATGGCTCCCGAAATTGAAGAATAAAATTATGTTTTGAAGTGTAAAAACATTCGGCACTTAGAAGATCTATTAGATCAAGAACCAAAGAAAATGGAATTAGATCGGGGAAAGTCGAAAGTCGTTGATTAGCTGATTTCATCCGTTCGAATAAGTACGAGGTAAGTCGATATACAAATAAATGTGTTTGAATTGAATTATTACTTATTATATGTTAATGAATAGTGATGAATGACTATTTGAGTTGAATAATGGAAATTCGAGAAATTTTTGATAATGTGACGACGTTCGAAAAGTCCCGTATGAACCATAGAAATTGTTAGGATACATATGTCATGACATAGGATTTCGATATTTGATTTTGTGAAAGACCACGTCTGGGACGTTGGCATCGAATTGAGATTTATGTGTAAGACCATGTTTGGGACATCGGCATCGTATTTGATTTCGTGTGAGACCTTGTCTGGGACAGTGGCACTGATATTTGATTATATGTAAGACCACATCTGGGACGTTGGCATTGTATGAGTTTTTTTGAGCTATTCGTGTATCCTATTTGATTCTGTACGGTTTAATGGGTACTTCAAGAAATGAATGAATATATAAAATGTGTATCCGATTCGGGTACGTTTAAAATGTGTGTAAAGTTGAGAATGAGAAGTGAGTATATGTTTAATTGTGATTAAAAGATGATATGTGATAGTCATGAAAGTGAAATATATTATATGTGTAAGTAAAGTGAATTGGGATTATATGAATTGTATATGAACAAATGAGTATGATGTGCTTCATAAAATGTATATGTGAAATGGTTATGAATCCTAAATGAATGTATTAAATTATACTTGATTCATGAGTTGTATTTATTTGTATATGGTTTACTAAGCTTTGGAAAGCTTACTTTGTGTGTTTTTCAATTGTTTTATAGATTATCAAAGCTACCACGAGCTCGGGGATCATTAAGGATCATCGTTACACTATCGAACGATATTTTGGTACTTTTGAGTTGTAAATATTAATGTATGGCATGTATAGGCTAGTTAGTATATGATATGTTTTGTGTTAAGATTATAGCCATGAGATTTGGCTTACTTTTGGTTGTAAATGTTGGTATGTTTTAGCCATTTAAGTTGGTTTATGATATGTGCTTGAAAGGTTAATAATGTGATGTATTTGATGTCTTATGTGTGGCTTGTTTATGTGATGTTGAAATGGATGTGTTTAGATGGCATGACATGTGTATGTTTTGGTGAATTTGGATGCCTATAAGTGTATTGATATGATGCTATTTTGGTTGCTTTGTGTGCTTGAGATTAGGGTGGCAAATTGGCTTTGCAAATGGCCTATTTTTGTCAACACGGGCAGAGACACGAGCGTATGTCTCAGCCATGTGCAACACACGGTCATGTTACACGGCCGTGTGTCCCCTCGGGGTAGTCCTACAATTAAAAGTCAGTCTTGAGCACGGCCTAGACACACGGACGTGTCTCTTGGCCATGTAAGGCACAAAGCCTTGGCATGTGGGCGTGTATGGCCATTTCGAAGGGCACACAGGCTAGACACAAGGGTGTGTGGTTAGCTGTGTGACCCAAGTCAGTTTCGACCACGGCCAAGGCACACGAGCATGTCTCTAGCTGTGTGGTAAAAGTCAGTATGTATGCCCTGTTTTCAAACGGCCTATGACACGGGCGTGTTTGATAACCGTGTGAGTCACACGGCCTGTTCACACGGGCATGTGACCTGTGATTGCATAATTTTTCTAAGTGTCCGGAAGCTTTTATATGTGATTGGTTTAGTCCCGAACCACTCTTATAAATGTTTTAAGGTTTCATATTACCTTGTAAGGTACAATGTGAATGTTTGTGAATAGTTTACGATAATGAATGTATAAATGTATGTGAATGACGTGTAATGTTCGGTAATGCCTCGTAACCCAATTTCGGCGATAGATACGAGTTAGAGGTGTTACGTGGTTGGTTTGGTTGTGTATATATTTGTGCATGTGGCTCTTATTATGTGATTGATTATGGATATATGATGCTAGTTGGTATTTGGTAATTAGGGGTACTAAATGGTTGTGAATTGAATTTGGTATGTTTATGAGATTAGGCTAAATGATGCAAGGTTGAAAGTGACTGTATTGTTGATTTGAGATTATGAGTTTTTGGTATGAATTGAATGGCACATTTTGGTGTTGATATGATTGATATTTGTTGGTATTGAAATGGTAGGAATTATGCTTGATTAAGGTAGTTGAATGCCTAATTATACCATGTTTTTGTGCCAATTGGTTGGTTTAAGTATGTGCAAAGTTTGGGTGGAAAATTGGCTTGGTAAATAGCCTATTTTTGTCCATACGGGTAGAGACACAGGCGTGTGTCTCAGCCGTGTGTGACACACGGTCATATTACATGGCCATGCATCCCCTGGTGTTGATTTAAAAATCAAGTCAATATGCTCTACACGGCCCAGCACACGGGCGTCTGACTTGGCTGTGTGGCCTAAGTCAGTATACCCTACAGGTTTGGCACGGCCTAGCAGGCGGCTTGGCACACGGGCATGTGAAGCCATTTTGAAAAGGCAGGCGGGCTAGTCACACGGGCGTGTGGTTGGCTGTGTGACCCAAGAAAGGGAGTTACATGGGGTAGGAAACGGGTTGGGACAACGGCTATGTGATTCCATTTCAAATGTCCACATAGCTGGGCCACACGGGCATGTTTCCTCTATATTTTGGAAAATTTTATAAGTGTTTCAAAAATTTCTTGTGCTATCGATTTAGTCTCGAACCATTCCTAAAGCATGTTTAGGGCCTCGTAGGCTCGCATTAGCGAGAATGTGATTGAGTTTGAATGATGATTGCATGAAATTTGAAAATGTATGTGAATTGAATGTTTAATTGTTTTATATGTCTGGTAATGCTCCGTAACCCCATTCTGACATTGAATACGGGCGAGGGGTGTTACAGTGTGGACAAGGAATAGGCCAATTTCAAGCCATTCCTTTCACACATTTCAAGCTCACACCTACAAAACATTTGCACATACAATCAAGCTTTCAAACATAACAAAGTATGCATATTAAGGCCAATTCAATAGGTCATTTATCCATATAATCGATATGCCAAAAGGCACCTCAAACATAATCATCAAATCAACCTAAGCATGTGCACGTTTACCATTTATCAACAATTTTGTTTCCATGCCAAAATATATTACAATTGATACATATCAATCATACCAAATTAATATCCAAATGGTCATAATTCAACTAAACATATTTGATTTAAAATTTATATCAATACAGGCCATAAATGATCATTTTGCAACCATGCCAACAATTATCACTTTGGCCACAAATCATACATCAATTTAATCTTATAAACACCAATAATCAAGGCATCAAAACAACATAAGTTTCACAAATTCAAAATAGCATTTCATGCCAATGTCACACACAAGCATACCAATTTGGCCATTCCAAACATATCATCACTAAACCATTATGGCATTAGCCATCAAGCCCAAAAATGACAAAATGTCATCAATATTAAAACCATATTTACAAGCCAAATATAGTGGCCATATCATCAAGCACAAAACACCTATACATGCAATTATAACCGCGACCAAAACATAAAAATCTACCGATAATATCGATGGATAGTGTGATGGATCTTCGACTAGCTTCCAACCTGATCGAGCTTCCAATAATCTTTAAAGTAAAGGAAATTAACTACGTAAGCAATGTATGCTTAGTAAGTTCGTAAAAACTTTAAGCATAGTATTCCATTTCAATAATAAACTTTATAGAATAAACATAAATCTATGCCAATGCCATAAGATTCATAAATCGATATGATCACAGTTCACAAATGAGTAAGTTCATTAATGTTGCATATATTTATCATTCATAAAGTGATAGGATTTTATGGGACATAACAGATAATCAACAACCTTTCTATAAGATTATACACTTTTCAATTTACTCTCTTTTCATTCTATTCCCAATGCTTATCATAAGCCTAAACCATATTATCAATTCCCGATTTAGTGTATTTATCCATGATATAGGTATATTCTTCCATAGAATATGTAAATTTCTCACATATAATACATCTTTCAAATTTATTACTCCCTTTTCTTCAAATGTGATTTCAACTATGAATTTACCATTTCATTACCTTTCCTCACCCATTTCATATGCATAACACACAAGTTATAAGCATAACATCAACCATGACTACAAGGTAGTGCATTTAAACATAGCTCTTTTGGAATCAACTACATAATCAACCATTGCAAAAGAAATTACATACTTTGATGTATTCCACCTTTTCATGGACATAAGCACATTACCAATTGAACACTTACTGTTTCAATGTATTTCATTAAGACTAAACATGATATAATTCAATCATAAACTTGGCACAAGCCTAAGAACCAACAACAACACATGTTAGCATAATTGAATATAATTCATGTGAACTTAACATATATAACCATTATACTTGAGCATGATCTAGTTGGATTTACCATCCTTCATAACATATTATGTTTTTCATGTATCACCGTTTCAATAAGTTTCATACACACATGTCTTGGTTCATATTGAACACTTACCATTTCATTTGCATAACACAAAAGACATAAACATAACATTTACAATAGTCACAAGCTAGTGATTAAACACATAACTTAACAATATCATCACATGGTAAGATATGGTATATAAACATAGCATTACTTAAATCATACCTTTCATAATCATGAATATTCACACTTTGATCATTGGTACATCGTACCTTTCTATATTTGTCATAGTGAAGTCAATCGGAACCCTTACTGGAGCCCACACAAGTGTGCTAAACGATGGTCGAAACCATCCCTTTTCATATTTGATGAACATTATAAAGACGATTAAAACCTCGGTACACATTTCATATCGTGCCATATTCCAAATATGGTCTTACATGTGCATTGCCATGGTCTTGCCATGGTCTTACGCTATAGTGCCATAACCCGGTTATGGTCTTATCATTAGAATGTCATAGCCCAGCTATGGTTTTACATATATATATATATATATATACACTGCCATGGTCCAACCATTGTCTTACGTCTGAAAAATTGCCATAGCCTCGCTATGGTCTTATGTAAACATTGCCATGGACCAACCATGGTCTTGTACATTTTTATGTTGTGTTGCCACAGTGTCTTTCAACCATGGTCTTATTCATTTCCTTCAAGCTGACAAATTTGATTCACATATATACACAAATAATAATAATTTATCAAAACCGTAATTAATTGAACCAACCAAGTTAAGAACTTACCTAGCTAAATTGCAGAAATGACAAAGTTTAGGGGCATTTTGGTAATTTTTCATTCTCCTAGATTTTCCACTCGATCTTGATCTAAATTAATAATTTTATTCAATCTATTATTTTAGATAGTAAAACAATGTATTTATGGAATTTAGTCATTTTAGACATTTTTACAAAATTACCCCTAACATTAATACTTTTATTCAATTTAGTGCCTAAGCCTAAAATATGCAAATTAACCATTTTTAATGCCAATTCACATTAGCCAAATATTCATGGAACACAAAACAACCTACATTTGCAATAATTTCACATCAAATCTGTAACAGCCCAATTTTTAGTGGTGTCAGAAATAATGATTCGAGATCACTAAATCCGACGAGTGAGTTCAAAAATTTTATTATTTAATTATTATTTATGAGTCAAGTATGATTTTAGAAGACTTTTGAATTAGTAATTTGTGATTTAGAAGAATTTATTAGGTAAAATGGTTTTGAAAACTAGGGATCGTGACCTCAATTTCATAAACTGTGCTGTAAATATTTTTATAAATATTTACAGAGTGTCATTGAGTTAATATTAAAGTTTCGTTAGAAAATTTTAAAGTTTTGATAGTTAATTAATTAAAAAGGACTAAATTGAAAAAGGTGAAAATTTTGCTAAAATGACTAAATAGCTCAGTAGCTCAAGTGTTAAATGAGGGAGGACTTAAAAGGAAAATTAGCCCAAAGATGATGTGTTGGGTGGCATAGGCAGAGAAAAATCAAAGAATCAGGTGAAATAAGGGAAAAATTAGAAAATGGAAAATTTTAACTTACAAATTGAAATAAAAAGAGAATTCTAGAGAATTTCTTCATAATTCTCAGCCAAAAAAACACCATTGAAGAACCCTTAAGAATCTAGTTTTCATATTTTTCTATAAGTGAGTTCAATTCTTACTCTTTTCTTAAAATTTTAGTGTTTTAAAGATTTCTACAACTAGGTTCAATTATCTATTTCATTAGTTTTTGATTTTATAGGTAATTTTGAAAGTTACCATTGATGAGTGTTGAATGTTTATGATGAATTATCATGGATTTGATGCTTTAATTTTGTTATATGATGATTTTATCAAGTAATTTCAATAGAAATTTATTTTAGGATCAAATTGAGAAAAATATTAAATCTTAGGGTTTGATATTAAATTCTGTTTATTAAAGGCTGTGTAATAGTTTAGAATAATTAGGTAAAGTGTTAATTGAGAAAAATTAGCCAATTTGATGGGTTAATTAGTGATGAACTAAATTGCAAAAATTGAAAAAGTTGGGGTAATTGTGTAATTTTAAAAATTGAGGGGTATAAATTGTGAAGTGAATTAGAATTGAAATATGTGCTAATGAATGAGTAATTTTATATATATATTTTAGATCAAGAGCTCGCAGATCAACGAGAGAAAGAGAAATTAACAGAATAGTCTCTGAACCACTACAAATTCTACATATCTACCCCAAGTATGTTCAGATGTTTAAACTTTCATGATTATTTGTTAATTTAAGAATGGTATAATGTATTTATTCATATTTTGTTTTTGAAATTACGATTATTGTAAAAGTATGAAAATTGAATTGAATGTTTTAAATGAGTAGAACACAGGATTGAGTACGATCGTTCCGTGGCAAAGAATGAATTGACGAATAAGACCACAGTTGGACCATGGCAGTATTTATATGTAAGACCATAGCTGGTCTATGACATTAATGTAAAGGATGAATTGATGGATAAGACCATAACTGGGTTATGGCACTATGAACGTAAGACCATGGTTGGACTATGGCAATGTTTATATGTAAGACCGTAGCTGGGCTATGGCATTTTGGTAATAAGATCATAACTGGGTTATGGCACTATGAATGTAAGACCATGGCAGGGCCATGGCAATGCATATGTAAGACCATAGTTGGACTATGGCACAAAGAAAGTGATGTACTCATATTCGTAAGCCGTTCTTCGATTCAGTAAGAAATGGTAAAAGACTTATGTGATTGAATTGAAAGATTTATAGATTATTATTGATATTGATATGAAGGAAGTGTGCTTATTGATTCATATTGTATTTGACAGGGAAAAATGCATGATTTATTTACAAATTAATTTATTATATTAATTTTAGTAAGATTAATTTTTAACCTATTGAACTTACTAAGCTTTATTAAGCTTACTCGTGTTGTTTAATGATCTTGTAGATTAACGTGTAGTCGGGAGATTGGATCAACACATTAAGCTACACTATCCAGTTTAATTCCGTAGTTCATGCAATGTAAATTTTGGTTTATATGGCATGTATAGGGTTGGTTTGGAAATGAAATAGTTTGGAGTGTGGTTGTGACTCTTAAATATTTATGTAATTAGTAATAGAAATTAATAAATCAATGAAATGAGTTAAACATGTAACCATAAATAATTAAAATATTTGTGATGTTATGTCATGTTGAGAACATGTTTTAGCTTGTATTGATTGTTTGGCTGTGATATATTGGTGTACGTGAATGTTGTGTGCAGGTTCATGTCAAAATGGGTGAGAAAAGTGGCCTTAAAATGGCCTATTTTTGTCCACATGGCCAGAGGCACGAGCATGTGTCAACCGTGTGTGACACACGGCCATGCACATGGGCGTGTAGTCTGGCCGTGTGTCCATTGCACCTTAAAATTTCAAAATAGAATACCCATGTTTTTGCACACAGCCTAGCGCGTGTGACTTGGCCGTGTGACCCCTATACCTTGCACGCGGTCTAGCACATGGGTGTGTGGTTGGCTATGTGACCTAAGTCAGAGAGTTACACGGGTATGGACACAGGCTGGGACACGACCGTGTGCATCATATCAAATGCCCACATGTCCTAAGACACGGGCGTGTCTCTTGCCACATGGCCGGCCACATGGGCATGTGTCCCTTGCTCCTAAGAAAAATTTTAAGATTTTGGGAAAATTTTTCTGAGTGTCTGGTTTAGTTCTGATTCACTTCTAAGATGTATTTTGAGCCTCGAGGGCCTATCTAAGGGACAATATGAGTGTTATATGATTGATTCTTGAATTGTATAATAAAGGTAATGAAGTATTTGTAATTAGTTCGTAAAGTCTGGTAGTGCTCCATAACCCTATTCTGGCGACGGATAAGGGTTAGGGGTGTTACAAAATCCTTCTACTTTTACTATTTCAACAATTTAGTCCCTAATCAAAAAATTCATCAAAACCACTTAACAAAATGCTTTTGAATATCAACCAACATTTCAAAATCATTATTTAATAACTAAAATCACATTGATTCATGAATGGCAACCTTCAAAATCAAAGGTACTAGCTAGCTGGACCTAGTTGCAACGATATCAGAAGTATCAAAATTATTAAAAACAGGTAATAATTACTTACTATGCAAGAGGAAACCACAATGGCTGAAAGCTTCATCCTTATTCTAGGGTGTTTTCGGTTGTTGAAGAAGAAACCAATAAGATGATGATAACTTAGCCTTTTGTTTTTATTTTATTTTTAATTTAATTTATCAAATTACCATTTTAGCCTTTAATCACTCAAATCAAATAGTGATCAAATTTTACATCTTTTATGATTTAGTCCTTTTTAATTAATTAACTATCGAAACGTTAAAATTTTCAATGAAACTTTAATACCATATAAATGACACTCCATAAATATTTATAAAAATATTTACGGCTTGGTTTATAGAAATGAGGTCCCGATACCTCATTTTCTAAAACCGCTTGATTTTAGGGTCTTACCTCTTAAACATAATAAATCACTTATATAATATAAATTATCATATCAAAAACCTTTTTAAAACCATACTCAACTTGTAAATATTAAATAATAATATTTACAAACTACTCGTCGGATTCGGTAGCCTTGAAACCACTATTTCTGACACCACTGAAAATGGGCTGTTACAGAATTAATCGAATAAGTTGTTGATCCTCGATAATGGATACTTATTCTTTACTATCAACTTGTTCAAATGATGGTAATCTATAAACATTTGCATCGTATCATTTTTCTTCTTGACAAATAATACTACAGCTCCCCATGGAGACACACTAGTGTAATGAACGCTCGATTGAGAAGTTCCTAGAGTTGAGCTTTTAGCTCTGCAAGTTCCTTCGATGCCATGCGATAGGGTATAATGGACATAGGGGCAGTACCTGCTAACAGATCAATACCAAACTCAACCTCCATATCTGAAGATACTCCTGACAACTCCTCGAGAAAGACATTCGGAAAGTCTCTCATAGTACGAATATCCTTTACAGAAAGCTTTATATATACAGAATCAGGCACAAAGGCTAGGTAAGCCTCACAAGCTTTCGGAGCTATCCTTTCAACTCTAATGTCAGAGATTACATTAGAAATGTAATATTTATGCTCAATAATCATAAAACTGTCATTGATTTCATAAGTTCACAAAGTAACCTTATTAGAGGCAAAATCCAGACTGTCTCGATGTTCCATGAGCCAATCCATACCCAAAATCAGATCAAGCTCACAGAAAGGCAGTTCCATCAAATTTGTAGGAAATACCACACCCTGAATTTTTAACAAAACCTGTCAGTAAACTTTGTCATCTCGAACCGATTGACCCAATGAGCTAATTACTGAAACCTCTCTAGCAGTACACTTAACAGTAATATCAAATTTTATTGAAATAGTACTAGCTATATTTGAGTGAGTAGACTCGATATCAATCAGATCAAAATAAGGAGCAAAATGAATAAAGAACGTACCCGCTATAACGTCAGTGTCGTCACTGTCCTCACGACATTTCACCACATAGACCAGTATAGGATGTTGTGCCTTAGTCTAACCTGAATCCCTACCCAGTGCTCTCTAACCCCTACCAGAACCATTACCACTCCTAACCATACCACAACCCCTAAGTATGACAGCCCATTTTTTAGTGAAATTAGAACAGTGGTTTCAGGACCACAAATCCGACCCAAAAATAAGGTTTATTTTTATTTCATAATATGGTCCGTATTATAATAGATACATCGTGTGAAAATTTTGATACGAAAATTTTATCGATCTAGTGCTTAATTACAGAAGGACTAAATCGCATAAAATGTGAAATTTGAATTCTAGTAGCTATAAGGATAAAAAAACTATGGAATTCAAAACTTAAGGTCCTTATATGGTAATTAGACCATTAAGAAAAGTATGTAGATTTTTCATGGTGACTCATCCATGAAAATATAGAAAAAAGGTCAAGGACTAAATTAGAATTTGAAATAATTAAATTAATTAAAAGATGATAAAAGAAAATATCATCTTATTATTGTCATCTTCAACTTAAAATTTTATGGGAACCCTAAGAGAGAGGGGAAACTTTCAAGGCTTAATTGGGTAAGTTCTCTTGTCCCGTTTTTAGTAATTTTGGTATTTTTAAAACCGGGATAGCTTAATCCCTCTATTTGAGGAATTAATTTGAAAAGTTATCAAAGTATGAAAATGTGTTATGGATGTATTATGTTGGAAATTAGAAATTCATGTTAGAAAATGAAAGATTATTGATAGATAAACAAGTTTTACAAAGTGACTTTTGATGAAAATGTGAATTAGGAACTAAAATGAAAAGTTGTAAAATTTGATGAAAAATTTTGAAGTATTATGAATTCATGTGCTGTAAAATTTGTAATGGGGCTTTGGTGAGGCTTGGAATAGGAAGTAATTTGCACAAGTTTCATTTTCCGGGCCTAGGGACAAAATCAAAATTTATGGAAAAGTTAGGGGCAAAATGGTGATTTTGCCTAGGATGTAAATTGTGTCCATTTAAATCTGAAATGTGTGAAATTGATGGTTAAATTCATTTATATAGATCCGGACAACACTAATTTGAGGTTGGATCGAGGAAAAGAAAAGATTTCGGATTAGTAGACTTTTACGCGAACAAGTGTTGAGGTAAGTTTGTATAACTTAATCGGGCATGTAATTATGTTAATTGAATGTTGTGTTTGTATGTAATGTGATTTATGTTGATGTGCTTTACCTGTATGCTATGATGGAAAATTGATACAGGCTTGAAGTGGTGATAAATGGTTAAGTCCCGATTGAATGTGAATTTTGATGATTATTTCCTGAAACTAATAAGGTCCTACATTTGTTGCGGACGGGATTTAGCTCGGACGAGTAATCCCATTGACCTTGTTATAGAAAAGATTTAGCCTGGATGGGTAATCCCAATATAATACCTCTCAAGCATACGTTATGATTAGGGTTTAGCTTAGACTGGTAATCGTAATCGACCTCATCCGACCATACGTTATATAAAGGATTTAGCCTGGACTAGTAATCCTATTATACGATAAGTGGCTCGAGAGAGTGTTTCCTGGTTAAGTGCCCTAAGGGGTACCCTTGAATAAGGAATTGATGGATTACTGAATCGTACACTTCGAGTGTACTACTTGAGCTTCCTTCATAATTCAATGATTCAACAGACATAAAACTCTTGACATGGTATGAAAATCTTGATATGATATGATAATGACTTGAAAGAATATTGCTTGATGAGCTGATCTATGTTACTTGATTGATATGAAGATTTTGGTGACTAACATGTTTGAATGAATGTATGTGATTAGGATATTTTAGCCAAATGGATGGAACATAAAATTGTATGCCTAGACTTAATAAGCAAGATTGGTAAGTTTACTTTCCATTATACGAACTTATTAAGCACGTAATGCTTGCTCTGTTTTATTTTTCCCTTATTTTATGGTGCTCGAAAGCTCGTGAAGGTTGGAAGATCATTGGAGAATTGTCATACTATCAACTAGCATTTTGGGTATATTTAGTGAAATCATTTTGGGTATAATGGCATGTAAAGCATAATTTGGCCAATAGTGGCTTAAAATGTTATTTTGTAACCTAGCCATTGGAATGGCTAGTAATTGTTCATTTTGGTATGAATAAGTAGATTATTATGATATATATACAAATGTGTGATGTTATGGATATGTTATCAAATGTTGATATTGCCTAAGTTAATCCAAGGTAAGTTTATAACCATATATGCATGTAATGGTATGCCTTGCTAAATGTTGAATTTGCCTACTTTAAATGCTTGGAATGATTAGTATTGGTTGTGTGTTCAAGTGTAGGTCTTGGGTGAAATTTTGGGTGAGAAATGAAGATAGAAATGGCTTCATTTTGTCCTCTGCACCTTAATTTTGAGAAACAGAATGCTCAAAATTAAGCACACGGGAAATGACACGGTATGCCACGGGCATGTGTCTCAGCCGTGTGGCAGAACACGGGCGTGTGTCTTGGCAGTGTGAAACTTGAACCTAATTTTGAATTGAATTAATTAACCACACGACCTAGCACATAGGCATGTGGTGTGGCCATGTGTGCAAGTCAGAGAGTTATACAGGGTCAAACACGGCCTCTAGCATGGGCGTATCCCTTTGACCACAAGGCATGTAAGCCTTGCACCTTGGAAAAATTGTGTAATTTCGCAAAAAATTCTTAAAGTTATCGATTAAGTCCCGACTCGATTCTAATGCTCGTATTGAGTCTCGAGGGTCCAATCAAGGGATGTTATGAATGATTTCGGAATTTGAATAGTAAATTGCATGACTTATCTGTAAATGTTTCTGAAAGTTTTGGTAATACTCTGAAACCCTGTCTCGATGACGGATACGAGTTAGGGGTGTTACATTCAATGGTATCAGTGCTACAGTTTAGTCGATTCTCGGATTTGACGTAGCGAACATGAGTTTTGCTATACATGTCATTATATAAATTGTGATAGTGTAATGACTCCTGATCATTTTAAATGTGTTTTCATATAGTAATGCCATCCAACCGAGCTAGAGCTGAATCCGAGGAAGCTGAGAGCAATGCTTCAGCTTCGGTTCAATGAGTTACGTTTGCATCTAGTAGTGAAAGGCCCGTGTCTGAGGGCCGAAGTGAGGAGGTAAAGCAAGCCTTCTTCAAATGATGAATGAAAGGTTTACCTAGTACTTGAGAATAAACCCTGCTATACAACGACCTCCCTTACCTGCTCCCCAACCGATTCCTGAGGTACCACAGGATGTTGAACCGTTAGAATTGGTAAACCTCCGATAGATAAAATCCGCAGGCGAAAGAATTTGGAGCTACTGCAGATGATGATCCAAAAATGGCTGAGTTTTAGCTAGAGAACACTATCCGAGTTTTTGATAAACTATCTTGCACACCTGCCGAATGTCTGAAATGTGCAGTATCCCTACTGAAAGATATAGCTTATCATTGGTGGAATACAATAACTTCAGTAGTACCGAGGGAGAATGTCACATGGGAATTCTTCCAAGCTGAATTCAGGAAGAAGTATGTGAGTCAGATATTTATGGATTAGAAAAAGAAGGAATTTCTAGAGCACAAACAAGGAAACATGACAGTATCCGAATATGAAAGATAATTTTTTCGACTGAGCAAGTATGCCAGAGAATGGGTTTTAACCAAGCCTGAAATGTGTAAATGCTTTGAAGAGAGCCTAAATGAAGATATCAAGTTATTGATTGGGATTCTTGAAATAAGGGAATTTACGGCGCTAGTCGGCCGAGCACATAAAGCTGAGGAATTGAGTAAAGAAAAGAAACAAGCCAAAAGGAAGGCTCAAGTTTCTAGAAAAAGAACTATGTGTGAGTCACAATCATTTGCTTCTAAGAAATTGAAGAAGTATTATGATCGTTTGACCACCTCTACGAGATATTCTGGAAGAGAACGGGGCTCTCAACATTCTGACCCGAGGTCTTCATCTCCATCTGTGACCAGTGTGGGTAGTGTTGGTAATCCTAAACCAAAATGTAAACATTGTAACAAATTTCATCATGGGGAATGTCGGTCTAGAAGTGGAGCTTGTTTCGGATGTGGTTTAATTGATCATTTTCTTAGGGATTGTCCTGAAAGAGTTGAAAAGGAGATAGAACCAGCTCCAAAGCCGAGTAATCCTATCTCGAAGGGCAAACCACCCCACCATCCCGATAATTTTGGTGGTAGTCGAGGTACTACCAAGGATACAGTAGTTAGATTAGAGGCACGAGCACCTGTAAGGACATATGCTATTCATGCTAGAGAAGATGCCTCTGCACCAGACGTCATTACTGGTACATTTTCTCTATTTGATACTGATATTACTGCTTTGATTGATCCTGGTTCCACACATTCATACATATGCACGAACTTAGTGACTGTTAAAAATTTACCTGTTGAATTCACTATATTTGTGGTTAAAGTTTCAAACCCCCGGGCCAGTGTGTTATGGTGGATAAAGTTTGTAAAAATTGTCCATTGATGGTAAAAGGTTATTACTTTTCGGCTGATTTGATGTTATTGCCATTTGATGAATTTGATGTGATCTTGGGAATTGATTGGTTAACCCAATATGATACAGTGGTGAATTGTAAACAGAAATATATTGTATTGAAATGTGAAAATAGTGAATTGCTTCATGTTGAATCTAATAAATTGGATGGATTACCTAATGTGATTTCAACAATGTCAGCACAGAAATATGTTAGAAAGGGGTGTGATGCTTATATCACATGTGTGTTGGATACTAAAGTATTTGAGTCAAAGATTCAATTAGTGCTAGTTGTATGTGAATTTTCCAATGTATTCCTAGAAGAATTACCTAGTTTACCACTAGATAGAGAAGTAGAATTCTCTATAGATCTTGTTCCGGGTACAACACCTATATCCATAGCAACTTATAGAATGGCTCTTACTGAATTGAAAGAGCTGAAAGTACAGTTACAAGAGTTGATTGACAGAGGTTTTGCTCGACCTAGTTTCTCACCTTGGGGTGCGCCGGTTCTATTTGTAAAGAAGAAGGATGGATCGTTGAGGTTGTGTATTGATTATAGATAGCTCAACAAAGTTACAATAAAGAACAAGTGTCCATTGCCTCAGATCGATTACTTGTTTGACTAGTTAAAGTGTGCGATTGTATTTTCGAAGATTGATCTCCGTTTTGGTTACTATCAACTACAGGTGAAAGAACCGGATGTGCCAAAGACAACTTTTAGAATCAGATATGGACACTATGAGTTTCTTGTGATGACATTCGGCTTGACAAATGCACCTACAGTGTTTATGGATTTGATGAACAGAACTTTTAGCCCGTATTTAGACAGATTTGTGGTGGTATTTATAGATGATGTTTTGGTTTATTCTCAAGATGAAAATGAGCATGCTGAACATTTGAGAATAGTGTTGCAAACCATGCGAGAGAAACAATTGTATGCCAAATTTAGTAAATGTGAATTTTGGCTACAAGAAGTTAGTCTCCTTGCACATATTCTGTCTATTGAAGGTTTCAGGGTAGACCCGAATAAAATTTCAGCCATTGTTAATTGGAAGCTACCGAAGAATATATCTAAAGTCCGAAGCTTTCTAGGATTAGCCGGTTATTATTAGAGATTTGTAAAAAAAATTTCAATGATAGCTTCTTCGATGAATCATAAAATTTAAGTGGACTGATAAATGTCAGTAGAGTTTTGATAGATTAAAAGCTTTATTGACAAAAGCACTAGTGTTAGTTCAGCTAGAATCGGGTAAGGAATTTGTAGTTTATAGTGATGCGTCATTGAATGGTTTAGGTTGTGTTTTGATGCAAGATGGTAAAGTAGTAGCTTATGCTTCAAGATAGCTGAAGCCACATGAAAAGAACTACCTGGCACATGATCTTGAATTGACAACCATAGTGTTTGCATGAAAATCTGGCGGCATTACTTATTTGGTGAAGAATGCCACATATTCACTGATCATAAAAGTCTAAAATATTTGATGTCACAGAAAGATTTAAATTTGAGACAGCATAGATAGCTTGAGTTATTGAAAGATTATGATCTTGTTATTGACTACCGTCCGGGGAAAGCCAATGTAGTGGCAAATGCTTTGAGCAAAAAATCCTTGTATACTTTGCGAGCAATGAACACTTGATTGTCGTTGTCTGATGATGGCTTAATCATAGCTAAGTTAAAAACTAGACCAGTGTTTTTACAACAAATTTTAGAAGCTTAGAAAAATGATAGTAAGTTGCAAGCAAAATGAGTACAAAGTGAATCGACTCCTGACTCAGAATTTCAGATCAGGACTAATGGTTGTTTATTATTCAGAGGCAGAGTATGTGTACCAAAAAGTTCAAAACTGATACAAAATATTTTGAATGAAGCTCATAATGGTAACATGTGTATACATCCTGGTAGTAATAAAATGTACAATGATTTGAAAAAGATGTATTGGTGGCCGGGAATGAAACGAGATATTTTTGAGGTTGTATCTAAGTGTTTAATATGTCAGCAAGTAAAAGCTGAACATCAGTTGCCTTTTAGACTATTACAGCCAGTTACGATACCAGAATAGAAATGGGAAAGAATTACCATAGATTTTGTAACGGAATTGCCCCTGTCTCCAAGGAAGAAAGATGTCATTTGGTTAATTGTTGATCAGCTAACAAAGTCTACACACTTTATTCTAGTACGTATGGATTACTCCTTGGATAGATTGGCTGAATTATATGTTTCTGAGATTTTCAGATTGCATGGAGTGCCTATCTCCATTATTTCAGATAGAAACCCTCGATTTACATCTCGATTCTGGAGCAAATTGTAAGAAGCTCTGGGAACTCAGTTACACTTTAGTACTGCATTTCATCCCTAGATAGATGGTCAATCTGAATGGGTAATACAGATCTTGGAAGATATGCTTCTGTGTTGTGTACTGGGAAAGGTATTTGCCTTTGGTTGAATTTGCTTATAATAACAATTATCAGTCTAGTATTAAAATGACACTGTATGAAGCCTTGTATGGACGTGAATGTAGAACTCCATTGTATTGGACAGAGCTCAGTGAGAAAAAGTTACATAGAGTTGACTTGGTCCGAGAGATTGAGGAAAAAGTAAAGGTAATTTGAGATAGCTTGAAAGCAGCCTCGAATCAATAAAAGTCTTATGCTGATTTGAAAAGAAAAGAGATAGAATTTCAAGTTGGTGACAAGGTATTCTTGAAAGTGTCGCCTTGGAAGAAATTACTTCGATTTGGTCGTAAAGGAAAATTGAGTCCACATCATTGGACCATATGAGATTACTGAAAGAATTGGACCGGTTGCATATCGGTTAGCTTTACCACCAGAGCTTGATCAAATTCATAATGCTTTTCATGTGTCTATGTTACTGCTATATTGATCTGATCCTTCACATGTTATCTTTCCGATAGAGGTAGAGATTAAGCTTGATATGACATATGGTGAAGAACCAATCAAAATCTTAGCTCAGGAAACAAAAGAGTTAAGAAATAAAAAGGTAGCTTTAGTAAAAGTTCTTTGGCAGTGACACGGTATTCAAGAAGCTACTTGGGAGCCTGAAGATACTATGAGAAAGCAATACCCGAACCTTTTTATTGGTAAGATTTTCGAGGACGAAAATCCCTAAAAGGGCGAAAAGTTGTAACCGCCCATTTTTCAGTGAAATCGGAACAATAGTTTCGGGACCACAAATCTGACCCAAAAATAAGGTTTATTTTTCTTTCATAATATGGTTCATATTATAATAGATATCTCGTGTGAAAATTTTGATACGAAAATTTTATCAATCTAGTGCTTAATTACGAGAAGGACTAAATCGCATAAAATGCAAAAGTTGAATTATAGTAGCTATAAGGATCAAATAGCTATGGAATTCAAAACTTAAGGTCCTTATATGGTAATTAGACCATTAAGGAAAGTATATAGATTTTTCATGGTGACTCATCCAAGGAAATATAGAAAATGGTCAAGGACCAAATTGAAATTTGAAATAATTAAATTAATTAATAGATGATAAAAGAAAATATCATCTTATTATTGTCATCTTCAACCTAAAATTTTATGGAAACCCTAGGAGAGAGAGGGGAAACTTTCAAGGCTTAATTAGGTAAGTTCGTTTGTCCCGTTTTTAGTAATTTTGGTATTTTTTAAACCAGGATAGTTTAATCTCTCTATTTTAGGGATTAATTTGAAAAGTTATCAAGGTATGAAAATGGGTCATGGATGTATTATGTTGGAAATTATAAAGTCATGGTAGAAAATGAAAGATTAGTGATAGATAAACAAGTTTTACAAAGTGATTTTTGATGAAAACATGATTTAGGGACTAAAATGAAAAGTTGTAAAATTTGATGAAAAATTCTAAAATATTATGAATACATGTGTTGTAAAATTTGCAATGGGGTTTTGGTGAGACTTGGAATAGGGAGTAATTTGCACAAGTTTTATTTTCCGGGCCTAGGGACAAAATCAGAATTTATGGAAAAGTTAGGGGCAAAATGATAATTTTTCCTAGGACGTAAATTGAGTCCATTTAAATATGAAATGTGTGAAATTGATGGTTAATTTCATTTATATAAATTCAGACAACACTAATTCGAGGTTAGATCGAGGAAAAGAAAAGATTTCGGATTAGTAGACTTTTACGCGAATAAGTGTTGACGTAAGTTCGTGTAACTTAATCGGGCATGTAATTATGTTAGTTGAATATTGTGTTTGTATGTAATGTGATTTATGTTGATGTGCTTTACTTGTATGCTATGATGGAAAATTAATATAGGCTTGAAGCGGTGATAAATGGTTAAGTACCGATTGAATGTGAATTCCGATGATTATATGCGCTTTCCCGAAACTAACAAGGTCCTGCATTTGTTACAGACGGGATTTAGCTCGGCTGAGTAATCCCATTGACCTTGTTATAGAAAGGATTTAGCTCAAACGAGTAATCCCAATATAGTACCTCTCGAGCATATGTTCTGATTAGGGTTTAGCTTGGACTGGTAATCGTAATCGAGCTCTTTTGAGCATACGTTATATATAGGATTTAGCCTGGACTGGTAATCCTGTTATATGATAAGTGGCTCGAGAGAGTGTTTCTTGGTTACGTGCCCTAAGGGGTACTACTTGAGCATCCATCGGAATTCAATGATTCAACGGGCATAAAACTCTTGACATGGTATGAAAATCTTGATGTGATATGATAATGACTTGAAAGAATATTGCTTGATGAACTCATCTATGTTACTTGATTGATATGAAGATTTTGGTGACTAACATGTTTGAATGAATGTATGTGATTAGAAAATTTTAGCCAAATGGATGGAACATAAAATTGTATGCCTAGAGTTAATAAGCAAGATTGGTAAGTTTACTTTTCGTTTTATTTTTCCCTTTTTTTATAGTGCTTGGAAGCTCGTGAAGGTTGGAAGATCATTGGAGCATCGTCACACTATCAACTAGCATTTTGGGTATATTTAGTGAAATCATTTTGGGTATAATGGCATGTATAGGATAATTTGGCCAATAGTGGCTTGAAATGTTATGTTGTAACCTAGCCATTTGAATGGCTAGTAATGGTTCATTTTGGTATGACTAATTAGATTATTATGATATATATATACACATGGATGATGTTACGAATATGTTATCAAAAGTTGATATTGCCTAAGTTAATCCAAGGTAAGTTTGTAACCACCTATGCATGTAATGGTATGCCTTATTAAATGATGAATTTGCCTACTTTAAATGCTTGGAATGGTTGGTATTGGTTGTGTGTTTGAGTGCAGGTGTTGGGTGAAATTTTCGGTGGGAAATGAAGCTAGAAATGTCTTCATTTTTTCCATACAGGCAGACACGTCGGCGTGTGTCTAGACTGTGTGTGACACACAGCCTAGTAACATGGGCATGTAGTTAGGACATGTGTCCCCAGCACCTTAATTTTAAGAAAAAAAATACTCAAAATTGAGCACACAGGCAGAGACACGGTCTACCACGGGCTTGTGTCTCAGCCGTGTATGCCACACGGCCTAGAATACGGACGTGTGTCTTGACCGTATGAAACCTGTACCTAATTTCGAATTGAATTAATTAACCACACGGCCTAGCACACGGGCATATGGCTTGGCCGTGTGTGCAAGTCAGAGAGTTACACAGGGTCGAACACGGCCTCTAGCACTGGTGTGTCCCTTGGACCACATGGGCGTGTGAGCCTTGCACCTTGGAAAAATTGTGTAATTTCGCGAAAAATTCTTAAAGTTCCCGATTAAGTCTTGACTCGATTCTAATGCTCGTATTGAGCCTCGAGGGCCCAATTAAGGGATGTTATGAATGATTTCAAAATTTGAATAGTAACTTGCCTGAATTATTTGTAATTATTTTTGAAAGTTCTGGTAATACTCTGAAACCCCGTCTTTATGACGGATACGGGTTTGGGGTGTTACACTAGGTGGTTGTTGAGCTACTCTAGAAGGCTGAACAAGACTTGGAGCTGAAATCTATGCCGTAGCGAGCACCTGATTGGTCAATGAGGGCAATCTGAAACTTGATGCTCCATTGACCCATAATGGAGACAAGCTCTGGAGTCCTCTAGCATTCGCCCTGGTGGCGCCTTCCGTAGTCACTACAAAGCTGAAATTCAGTTGCTGTAGCTGGTGCCTCGCTCCTCACTGGCCTATCGAACCTTACCCATTTCATAGGGAGTTGTCTAAAACTAAAGGGACCCAAATCCCTCTTAACCTTACTTTGACTTCTCTCTCGGTCACCTCTTATGCATACCTGCTCAATTTCAAAAACTCAGCCATAAATCTCTCGCCTTGAACCAGATTTATAAACTCGCGTCGGTGAGCCTCCATGTAACTCGTCCCCATATACTTACTCTGGAAGGCATTCTTAAAGTAGTCCCAATTAATCTGTTCATGCTGAGGACCCTACTCAATCGTCAGCCACCACTAATAGGCTTTGTCCCAGAGCAAAGATGCAGCACTGCTCAATTTCTAAGCGAGAATGCAGTCTATATCAATCATAATATGCTTAGTGGCCTCTAACCAATACTCAACTACAGTAAGGGCAACTCCAATGACACCCTTGAAAAGCTTAGCACCGTTTAACCGTAGTCGTTTAGTAACCGACCCTTGACCTCCAGATCCAAAATGGGTTCTAGTGACACTCTTTAGCGTTTGAATCATAGCCTGGGTCAGTGCATCATGCCCAACTGTTGGGTTTTGAGACCCAGTCTCAACAGTAGGAGTACCAACAGACTCGTTAGTCTCCAGATTGGGCATGCTGCCCATAGAGGATGACTCTGCTTAAGCTCTTCCTCGGTATCCATGATGCCCATAGGAACCATGTCCACGGCTATCGCGCGAACTCCTAATATCATTTTATCTACAATATCAAAAGCGCACAGATCAACTTAGAGTTCATATAAGAATATTTAACCAGAAAACAATTTCAATTACTATATTATTCAACTAATCACAATAACTGAAAAGAAATACTTATAGGTTTGGTGTCAAAGACTCGATCTTTTATAAAATCTATCTTTAGGATTACTCATTTAAACACCATACATAAAATAGGAGTTAAGAACACAACCCGAGTGTTGTAAACCTGACTCTAATACCACTAAATGTTACACCCCATACCCGGCCGAGGCGACAAGGCCAAGTTTGGAGAGTCACATCGAACATTTCTCAAACATAGCTTTCAAAACTTAACTTTTAAAATCTTTCAAAGTTAGTAATAAAGTATTTAAAGGAAAACATAACAGACAGTTTAAGGTTTATCATCTTAAAAAGAAAAAATATGGAAATTAACTAATAATACTAGTAGTATTAAATATTTTAAACAGCGTTACTGAGCTTCCGATCTGTCGACTTACTCAAGACTGTGGTTTACCTATAATTCATTCAATAGAGGGGACAATTCATTCAATTTAACAGATCATGAATTAATACTCCAATAAAGGAACCAATTATATATTCAAATAGAGTTATGGATAAACCAATAAATTTCTAAGTTTATATGCTGAATTAGATTCAGGAGACAATTCATTCAATTTAACAGATCATGACAGTTTAGATAGATAATAAATTGAATTATTTTCAAATACAGGACAGATCAAGACAAATGTAATTTTCCTAACACCATCTACTACACACCATCTCTGACCAACCCAACACACCAAAATAAGGTATTTAATACCTATCCAACCCTACAAATCACATAGTGTCGATTGAAACATTTCAGTAATTGTAGACTAGCTATCATATCAGAATAAAGATAATAATGGTTTAGCCACTATCTTAGAACAAAATAATTTCTCCTTTTCTCAATTCCCACCTAGTGCAGATGCAGATTTGAAATGATAGCTAATACAGAGGCCTATACGACCACTCAGATCAAATTCATACTTATTCAGAATAAATAAATATCATTAAAAATTTTCATATGCAATACACACACAAATTTTTAATACTCAGTCTCAGGTCACAGAATAATAGTTTATACAGTTGAATTAAGTTCATACAAACCCTACAAAACGTCTGCATTCATTTCAAATATACTTGTGGCCTAAGGGAAAAATTCAAAATATTGGTCCACACACCCATGTGGTTTCACATGGCCTATATAATTGGCCTATGTGGTCCTAATTCACAAATAGTGAGTTACACAACCTGGACACACGCCCGTGTCCTTGGCCTATGTGAATCTTACACATCACATAACCACAGATAGTCTTGAAAAACGCCAGTGTCTCTAGCCTGTGCGTTTCCCATTCGTGAATAGTGAGTTACAAGGCCTACCACATGGCCTACCACACGGTCGTGTAGCATTGATAACCAAGTTTTTCAGCATCCAAAATTTACAAAAAATTGGGTTTTCAGTATGCACTTGAAGTAGTTTTGAAATAGGAATAATGTAGAAGACTCTCGAAGCCTAAAACGACCATTCAATAATTCAATTAAACAACTTAATTGACAACAATACACAGCTACGTGCAGAAAAAAATATGTTAAAAGTTTGATGCAAAACCTTCAATGAATCTAGCCTTACCGACTAAATCAACAATAATTACTCGAGTTAGTGTTTTGAGGATCGTTGCTTTTGATATCCTAGCCTAAAAAGAAACCAAACGATCACTTAAAAGAAGGTTTAAACAATTAGAGTTGAAAACAACTTTGATAGAAACGAACAAACCATCGTACAACGAAAGTTCTACGATCAATGAAATTTACGCAATTAAGGTTTAAATTGGCAGTAGTGATGATCGTGATGGTTCGTGATAAGTTTTAATAAATTTATATGTGACCGTTCTTGAAGACTAACTATTATCACGACGAAGGCAAGTGCACCTATCGAACAGTAGTATGGTTTTAGCAAGACTGGGATGTCGAACCCAAAGGAACTAAAAGTACTAGTATTAACTCTTTTTTTATTATCTAGACTAAAAATAAAGGGTTTGTTTTATCTAAACTAATTAACTAACTAAGAATTCACAGAAAGAAAATTGGGGAAAATACTTTTGGAAAATTCGATTGATTAAGACAATTCCCAAGGAAAAATCCACCTAGACTTCACTTGTTATTTGACTCTGAATCAGACGATTTATTCATTTGACTTGTTCCGTAAAAATCCGTAAGTTATATTATTATCTCTTCGAGACTAACAACGTCTAACCCTAGGTTGATTAATTGAAATCTCTTTCTAATTAACACCCCTAGTGTTGCATTAACTCGATCTAGGGATTCCCTTATTAGGTTTCACCTTAATCCAGCAAAATCTTGTCACCCTATCTCTAGGCCTGCAATCAACTCCACTTTATTATAACAAATTTATTCTTAGACAGAGACTTTTGCTCCTCTGAATAAACGCATCAACTTGAATCGATATCCTGAAATATCGAAGAAAGAATTAAGAACACATAATTAAGAACAAGTCAAATATTTATCATACAATTCAAAAAATAATAACAAGATTCGTCTTAGGTTTCATTCCCCTTAGGTATTTAGGGGGTTTAGTTCATAATTATAAAAGACAACATCTCAGAGGAATATTGGATACAAAACATAAAGAAAACCCAAAACTCCTGAAGGGAAATTGAAGGGAGATCTTCAGTCTTGATGGAGAATCCATCTTCTGAGATGGATCAATCGGCTCTCTTCGAGTAATTCCTCACTTCCTACTCCGCGTGTCTCCTGTAATCCTCCTCTATGGTGTTTAAATATGCTTTAGAATCCTTAGAACCCTCAAGAGTGGCTTTTTCTAAATAGAACTCAACTTGGACTCGACAGAGACACGCCCGTGTTTGATTGTTCCAAACCGTGTTAGAGTATGTTGAATAGACACGGCCGTGTGGTCTGCCCGTGTAATTCATGCTCAATTCTACTAAAAGGGCATGGGCGTGTCGTCTACCCGTGTGAGGAAGTCCAGGCTGTGTTTGAATCTATAAATTAGGCACGGCCGTGTGGTCTACCCATGTGAGGAAGTCCAGGCCGTGTTGATTTCCCACGTTGGCCCATTTTCTCCGTTTTCAGCTCGTTTCTCACTCTTTTTACTCTCCTATGCCCACCTAAGTATAAAACATGAAATTAAAGGATTAGGAGCATTAAATTCACCAAATCTAAGGAGAATTCATCCATAAATGTGCTAAGCAAGGGATAAAAATATGTATAATTTACGGTTTATCAAATACCCCCACACTTAAGCGTTTGCTTGTCCTCAAGCAAAATCCTTCACTCATAATCAAAATTAATTCTTCTTAACTTATAATTCTTATTAACGATATCTCAAAATGATCTATATGTAATCATACATTGAGAATTCAACTAAAAGAACATCAAAGTTTCAAACATTCCAAGTTGCGTATTTTATCATGAAAACATAGGTGTCTCCCCTCATCTAGGTAATTACTATTGATTCAAAATATCACGGAGTTTCACATCCTCACTGGGGATTCACTCAAATCACTCGGGGTGTTTTAAGGACAATAAGTTTAAGCACTCAACAGTCAATATGAAAGGTTATTACCATAGGCTTGCATGAACATCAAATCTCCTCCACTATAAATTGAGATGATACATTAATCAAAAGGTCTTTAAAGGGTTGTAACGTGGCTTTGGTTAGGGGGTGTGGCCATAATTTGAAAGAAAAGGTTAGAATCGAGATTGAATTGAAAAATTACCTAACTAGAAAAATAACTAATCATCAATTGAATACATGTGAGCTTCTTCTCAAAATATGGACTTAAACACTTAAGCTCAAAAGCAAAGAATTACTACTAATATAAATATGTGTATTGTAAATTTAAATATTTATTTTTAAGAACAATTCAAATAAGATACTTTGCTAACTATCAAAAATAAAACATAGCTAAGGAATTTATTCAAAACAGATCTCGACAAAAATAATGATCAAATTAATTGAGGGGATTACCACAATAATGGGTTATGGCTTAATGTGGAGGGTAAATCAATGAATGGGTTATTAGGCTCAAGGGGATTCACTAAGGGTTAATTATGAAGGTAGGCTTTTATGGAGTGAGTGGGTTAAAACTAAGTGCCTTTATCATCTTGCCATATCAAATCAAATGGTGTGTTCTTGACATGCATAATCAACCAAGTTCTAGAATAACACACCAATATTGACGCACTCAAAGAAACAATAAAAGTGAGCATGAAAGAAATAATGGATGCTCTAAAGGCTTAAGATCTCACAAAAATTATGGCTTTTTGATGTTTAACCCTGTGAATTTTAACTCAAGATAATACCTAAACTTGGGGAAACAGCCTAAAAATTTTTAATTCTCAAAAGTCAACTTATCATGCTTGATTCTCTAATTCCTTAAAGTTTAATCAATCAATGTATGAATGCCTACGTTTTAATTTAAGACATATCAATAAAAATCATAAATTAATCAAAATTCATAATGATATGAGAAGATCACATGAGAATAAGACCAAATTCAGGGATTTTTCTAATAAAGATATAAACAACCCCCCCACACTTAAGATCTACATTGTCCTCAATGTGCAGTGATAGATATACTAAAAAATATAAAATCATAAGTTAGGGAGAGAGATGGAACTTCCTGAATGATGAATGGACTCTTTGAATTGGAGTTATAGAGAATAACCGGCCAAAGCAATGATGAGATTGGAGGAGGATACTCCGGTGGTGGTAGAGGTTGGGTTCCACAACCACATTGTCCAACGAAGAGGTTATTGTGGTGGTCGGGTAGGACATGGCAATTGTGGAGAACCTTTTCCAATAGAGTTATGAGTTCCTAAGTGATGGTGAGCTTTGAAACTCTTTATAACTATGATAAAATCAAGAACTCTTTTTAGGAAATATAAAGAAGCATAATTACTCGTAATGAAATAACCGAAACTAAAAATTGTTCAATAAAAATTATAAAACCTAAAAATAAAATAGTATTAAAAGAAAATAAAATAAAAAGTACTTTAAGAATATAAATAAAGATAAAAGTGAAAATAATGATAATAAATAAAAAGTGTTTAAACATCGTCATTGCCGGATGGTTCGCGAGGTGGTGGTGGCGAGGAGATGTGAAGGTGCTGACAAATCTGATGTAGAGTAGCATCAATATGATCAAAGCAATGAAAACACTGCTACTCAAATTGAGTAAGGCACTCAGAGATGTCAGAGTATGAAACTGTCGCATGAATTGGAAGATGGAAGGGTGGTGGCTGAGATGGTGGGTCCTCATGACGTGGAGGGACATCATCAGTAATGTCCTCTGAGTCTTCCTCCTTAGTGGACTGTACCAGGCGGTACTGGGGAGGGTTGGTTCCACGTCATTTCTCGATCATCTTCATGTGTAGCATACTCGAGATGCCTTGTGGGGACATCTGGCCAATGAGAGTGAGGAAAGATAATTGTGTTGCTGTGTTGAGGAGGCCGAAGTGGCGCGCTAGGCGAGTCACATAGGGTCGATGGATATGACTCCCTTCCTATGCCACTCTGTCTGATGGAAAATGGCGAGGGCAATGAAATAGACAAGGTCGAAGACGTGCCCATTCACCATACTCCATAAAAAGTAGACGTCATGAGTGTTGACGACGCCGGTGCTCCCTCGCCGCCCTGTTATAGTGTAGGCCAAAATGGCATGTAAGTACCTCAAGGATGGGGTGAGGGTCGATGCCTTAGAACGGCTGGGGTCATAGGTGGCCGAGTTAGGGACTAAATCACTCCAACACTTCGAAGGAGAATAGTGGATATGGCGATGGAGGGTGTCCAGTTCATTGTCATCCATGAACTCCTCCATGTACAGTCCTAGTGCAATTCCGAACTCCGGTATGCTCAACTGGTGCACTAAGCTGCCGAGACGAAATTGGACCATTCCGGGATCATCAAACTTTATCATGACAACTTGAAGGCAGAAGGTTGAGTAGAGTTCGAGTGTGAGCTCGAGGTACGTCGGCTCGACGATCTCGAAAAAGAGCCCCATGGGTCAGTCGTCAGAAGGGCTCGAACTTCGTCATTCATTTGAATTTGCTCAAGTGTAGCCCAATCAATGCATCGACCTACACCTAGGGGTCGAGCCCAAAGTATCTGAAACAATTCTTCCTGGGGTCCCACGGGAAATCAGAGAAAGGGGTGGCACACTTCAGCTGATGCGCTTGCCGATGTGGCTCTGGGTCCCTTCCATTTCTTTGAAGCTGGGACAGCGGTCTTCTTGCCACATGAAGTTGACATGGTATACCTGCCGTGAAAAGTCGAAGTTAAAATAATACTCCCCAAGAATAGTATGGAGAAGTATGCAAGCATGTTAAAACTAAATAAGAATACTTCATGGGGCTCACGTACTAGATGAAAATTATACTAAAATAAGCAAATCAAATATATCAAGTCATGAATAGGACTACGAGAATAATGCAACAGGAATATCTAGTGAATGAATGCAAATGGGGATGATAATATGAAATATGTTGTGGATAACATGAAATCCATGGAAACCAGACAAAAATGGATGAATGTAGTATAATGCATTGGCTAAAATGGCAAATTTCTAAGCAAGAGTATAAGTATTACTATCATTACAACCATGAATATTACTCAAAATAGTCAAATAAAACAATAAAAATCATAAAATTAGTAAAATAAATGAAAAGAATAAAGAGAAAAGAACGAACAAATGCAATAAGGAGGAGCTTGGGTCATCTAGGGAGGTGCTGTGGTCGGCGCACGGGCGTGGCAAGAAGGGCGTGTGAAAGGGTTCCGGCGGCTAGGTTTGATGTTTGGGGAAGGGGATGATGAATAGTAGGGTTTATATAGATTTTGGGGCTCACGGTCGTGGAGTATGCCCGTGTGCCCTCATGTTAGCCCATGTGTATCGTGATTTTCAAATTTGGGCGCGTCTGAAATTCAGCCCACGTCCATGTTCTTTGGGCGTGTTGACGCACACGGCTGTGTCACATGGCCGTGTCCTGCTTTGTTCACTTCTCCCACTCCTGTGTATGTATGTCCACGCCCTTGTTGTTTTATCAGTCTTGACCACGGGTAGTGAGCACGGGCGTGTCGCACGCTCGAGTTGTTTTGACAGATTCACCCACGGCCATGTCGCAGGCCGTGGCAACTTATCGACTCCAGTGTTGGGGAAAAATTTTGCCCCTTTTTTCACACGGCCGTTTCGTACGGTCGTGTTGCTTTCCGTGGTATGGGCACGGCCTAAGGCACGCCCATGTGCCTAGCCATGTGGTCTTGGAAAACCTGTGTTCAGTGACTCAGTTAGTGAACTAAATGTTAAAAACTAAAATATAAAGAAGTTATCACTTTTAGTGCTCGGGTTGCTTCCCGAGAAGCACTTATTTATAGTCTAAGCTCGACTTACCTCTCTGTTGTGCAGTCATGGTGGTTCGAGGAATTTATACTCCTCATCCCTACTATCAATTTTATCAAAAGAAGGTTTAAGATGAGTACTATTCACCTTGAACGTACCAAATTTGGGATGAATTACCTCGACTATACCGTATGGAAAAATGCTAAGTACCGTAAGAGAGATTTCTCCATTAGGTTCAGAGGTGGCAATACGAGGGTCTGCTGCATTTAGTAGTACCTTGTCTCCAACCTTAAGTTGTTTTGGTAAAGCATTGGGTTCGTCATGGCGTGGTTTCGATTTATCGTGTGTTATCGATTTATGTGTCCGCCATTCATCTAATTCTTTGATTTGTAGCCTTCGTTCTTCATAGATGGGTCCTTTGTTGTTACTGGAACATGGCTCATGTATGCTTTTCAGATGTGTTTCTAGATCTTTCAATTTGTTGGCCAGCTTATTCTGTAGTATGACTGAGCACACTGCGTTCAACTCCACATGCGACGTTTCATCCAATTTTCGTTTATTTGCTAGAAGCTCCTTTAAAAATTTAACTGCGTTCGACATCTGTGAAAGAGCTTCAATAAACGGTAAGTTAATATGTAATTTTTTTAATATTCTAAGGAATTTATCAAATTGTTCGTCTGTGCAGTCTTTCCTTGTCGCATTGGGGTATGGGACTCGAGGTTTGTACTATTTACTCACCGATTTTCGCTCACTATGGTCTACTTCATCCTTACCTTTGGTTACCACAATTCCTTGCCTTGGTTCTGGTTCAAGTTCCACTAACCCTTCCTCATCTTTGACAGTAATTGCGTTAAGCTGCTCCTTTGGGTTAGTTTCTGTATTACTCGACAAGCTACATTGTGGTCATTTGGAAATCATTTTTGCCAACTGGCCTATTTAATTCTTGAGCCCTTGAATTGATGCTTGCTAATTTTAAAGAGTTGTCTCAGTATTCTAGAAATGAGTTTCTGATACCGAGATAAATTTTGTTAGCATCTCCTCAAGGTTCGACTTCTTTTCCTACTGGTAAGGTGGTTGTTGAAATCCTGGGGGATATGGTGGCCTTTGATTTCCTTGACCACCCATGAGAAGTCGGTATGGTTCCTCCAACCTGCATTGTATGTGTTACTGTATGGGTTATTTTGAGATTTAGAATTATTGTTACCCATATATTGAACTTGTTCCTCCTCAGTGCTAGGGTTGTAGGATGGATACTCTGTGTGTACTCCTCCTCCACTTGAATCACACCTCATCATTGGATGTACCTGAGTCGAACCATATAAACCATCAATCTTTTTACTTAAAAGTTCTACCTGGTAGAGAGCATAGTAACTGCATCGAGGTTGAAAACATCGGCTGCTTTCATTGGTTTTGTCCTCATAACTTGCCACTGATAGTTATTAAGTGACATCTCCTCAATGAATTCGTAAGCCGCCTCAGGTGTTTTGTTGTTCAAAGTTCCACCGGCAGCTGCGTCGATAAGTTGCCTCGTTGACGGGTTCACACTGTTGTAGAATGTCTGAACCTGTATCTAAAGTGGTAACCCATAGTGAGGGCACCTTCTCAAAAGATCCTTGTATCTCTCCCATGCATCATAAAGTGTTTCTAGATCCATCTGCACAAAAGAAGAGATGTCATTCCTCAACGTAGCCGTTTTAGCCGGCGAAAAATATTTAAGTAAAAACTTTTCGGTCATTTGTTTCCAAGTAGTGATTGACCCTCGTGGTAACGAGTTCAACCACTGTTTAGCTTTGTTCCTCAATGAAAAGGGAAACAACCGAAGGCGTATAGCGTCGTCAGAAATGCCATTGATTTTAAAAATATTGCAAAACTCTAAAAAATTCGCCAAGTGATTGTTTGGATCCTCATCCTGCAAACCATCAAACTGAAAAAATTGTTGTATCATTTGAATTGTGTTAGGTTTTAGTTCAAAATTATTTACAGCAATAGCAGGTTTAACTATACTTGACTCAGTTCCTGTTAAATTTGGTTTAGCGTTCCTGTTAAATTTGGTTTAGCATAATCATACATAGTGCGTTGAGTAGGATTCTGATTTACTAGATCAGCAGCAATCACAGAAGCTAGCGGATTTTCCTGGTTTTCAGCCATCTCCTCGGTTATGGTGTGAATGTCGTCCTCTTGCTCTTCCTCTGTGTATCTTAGGCTTCGAGTGTTCCTAAAAACTTGATCGTGATGGTTCGTGATAAGTTTTAATAAATTTATATGTGGCCGTTCTTGAAGACTAACTATTATCACGATGAAGGCAAGTGTACCTATCGAATAGTAGTATGGTTTTAGCAAGACCAGGATGTCGAACCCAAAGGAACTAAAAGTACTAGTATTAACTCTTTTCTTATTATCTAGCATAAAAATAAAGGGTTTGTTTTATCTAAAGTAATTAACTAACTAAGAATTCACAGAAAGAAAATTGGGGAAAATACTTTTGGAAAATTCGATTGATTTAGACAATACCCAAGGAAAAATCCACCTAGACTTCACTTGTTATTTGACTCTGAATCAGACGATTTATTCATTCGACTAACAACGTCTAACCCTAGGTTGATTAATTGAAATCTCTTTCTAATTAACACCCCTAGTATTGCATTAACTCAATCTATGGATTCCCTTATTAGGTTTCACCCTAATCCGGCAAAATCTTGTCACCCTATCTCTAGGCCTGCAATCAACTCCGCTTAATTATGACAAATTTACTCTTAGACAGGGACTTTTGCTCCTCTGAATAAGCGCATCAACTTGAATCAATATCCTGAAATATCGAAGCAAGAATTGAGAACACATAATTAAGAACAAGACAAATATTTATCATACAATTCAAAAAATAATAACAAGATTCGTCTTAGGTTTCATTCCACTTAGGTATTTAGGGGGTTTAGTTCATAATTATAAAAGACAACATCTCAGAGGAATATTGAATACAAAACATAAAGAAAACCCAAAACTCCTGAAGGGAAATTGAAGGGAGATCTTCAGTCTTGACGGAGAATCGGCTTCTAGGATGGATCAATCGGCTCTTTTCGAGTAATTCCTCGCTTCCTACTCCGCGTGTCTCCTGTAATCCTCCTCAAAGGTGTTTAAATAGGCTTTAGAATGCCTTAGAACCCTCAAGAGTGGCCTTTTCCAAATAGAACTCAACTTGGGATCGACAGGGACACGCCCATGTGACACATCCATCTTCGATTGTTCCAAATCGTGTTAGAGTCTATTGAATAGACACGACCGTGTGGTCTGCCCGTGTAAGTCGTGCTCAGTTCTGCTAAAAGGGCACGGGCATGTGGTCTACCCATGTGAGGAAGTCCAGGCTGTGTTTGAATCTGTAAATTAGGCACGGCCGTGTGGTCTACCCGTGTGAGGAAGTCTAGGCCGTGTTGATTTCCCACGTTGGCCCATTTTCTCTTTTTTTGGCCCGTTTCTCGCTCTTTTTACTCTCCTATGCTCACCTAAGTATAAAATATGAAATTAAATGATTAGGAGCTTCAAATTCACCAAATCTAAGGAGAATTCATCCATAAATGTGCTAAGAAAGGGATAAAAATATGTATAATTTACGGTTTATCAAGTGACATGCGTACTTACCTGATCACACAACCAACATTACAGTTACGATTCCAAAGAAGTGAAAAGGAAAAATAAAAAGAGCAAAGAAAAAGAAAAATAGAAGAGAAAGGAAGGACGATAACAGAAAAGAAAGGGGGAAATTTTAATGTGGTTAATTTAAGAAGATTAACTAGACACATTTAGCAAAATGACAAAACTATACATCTCCTCTTTGCTTCAAAGGTAAGGATTCAGTCAAAACAAAATACCAAGCCTTAACAAAAGATAGACTCAAACTCATAACCTCGAACACATAACCACAGATATAGAGACTTAATTACAATAGAATTCGATAGTTAATAATTAAACTTTTGGGGCATTACAACTGTCATGTAAAAAACTAAAGGGATTAGAATTTATATTTGGCCACAATTTGTAAACTACCCCACAGGTCACCAAGCTATAAGCCATTTCTTTTTTGGGTCACTCAATTATGATTTTTTTTTTTTAAATTGATCACTGAACTATGGATTTGTTTCTTTTTTGGTGTCTCAATTATGATATTTGGCCAATGTGCAATACAAACAATCTATTTATAGGCTTTTTTAAGTGGTCATCTAGTCAAATTATCAAGAACAATCTAATATATAATTTAATAAACCAAGATTTTTCATGTTAAATTTTGACGAACAAATCAAGACCAAAATCAAATGCAGAAACATACCTCATTCCATTATTGGAGATTGGTCAAAAGGTTTTGATCTTCTAAGAAAATAGCTTTTCGCTTTTTATATCTCTATGATGGGAATGGAAAAGAAATATGAGATATATATCTATTTCTTCGGGACCACTACCTCTTTTTTAATAACTGATTATTAAATTAGTTTTGGGTATTTATAATTTGGCCCCTTATGTAATGCCCCAAAAAATTTAATATTTGACTACTGAATTTTCGTCAAAGTTAAGTCTCCGTATTTGCAGTTATGTATTCTCCTTATGCGGTTAAGGTTAGGAGTTCGAGTCGCATCTTTAGAAGTTGTACTATTTTATTTTAAAGATAACATCTATCCTTGAATGACATAATTAAGTTTAATTCAGTGGAAACTTGTGTCAAGAATGAGCCTGTTGGTTCACTAGTTAAGCTTATATATTTTGTTTGGTCCTGTATTCGAATCTTAGAGTATGCGATAGGGAACATTTATTTTTGTAAAGTGCTAGGATCTGATTGGAAGTTATTGGGAAATAAATTTGTTGTCATTTTCTATTCATTTCTTTTTCTTTATGCTATTCTCTTCTTATTTTTTTCTTTTTCCTTTTTTATTCTTTATTTTTTCTTCGTTTTAATCACTATCATAAGTAAGTACAAGTCTAGACGAGGTTTTACATTTTTAATTACATCGATCGAAAGGTTATTAAGTAAATTTCACTGTCAATTCACTAAATTACACGATTTCTTTTCTTATTTTTGTAGAATGTTCTGAATTGGGCATCTTGAGCTTAATGTTTAGTTTCTGATAATTAGTTGCTTGATTTCCTCTTAGGCAGAGATATCGGGAGTAGCGAACCTTAAACTCGATAATTCGAGTGACCGTTACTGACCTTCCAGTAAGTTCGATCTCGTTGAAAGTTTCGTGTTGAAACCTTCGATACAAAGTACTATGTGTATAAATATGTATTATTGTCGATAAAGTTGGTTGATTGAGTTGTTGGATGGTCATTTTAGACTTCAAAGATCCTCTACATTGTTATTGCTTCGAAATATCTTCAGGTGCGTATCGAAAACCCTTGTTTTTGTGATTTTCAGATGCCAAAAAATATGGCTATTGATGCCACACGACTGTGTGGCAGGCCGTGTAGTAGGCCATTTGAGTCACTTAGCCGTGTGATAAGTCGTGTAACACACTGTTCATCAAATTCGAATCATATGGGCAAGGGTAACAGGTGTGTGCCCAGGCCTTGTATGGCCATGTTAGTGCAAAGTGTACACGGCCAAAGACATAGGCGTGTTTTTAGGCCGTGTAACTTACTGAGTACAAGATGAGGATCACACGAGCCAAGGACACAAGCGTGTGTCCTGGCCGTGTGACTCACTGTTTACAATTTAAGACCACATGGGCCAGAGACACGAGCGTGTGTCCAGGTTGTGTTACTCACTATTTATGATTTAGGACCACATTGACAGACGACAAGGGTGTGTGCCAGGCCGTGTGGTATGTCACTAAAATCTAGAACTTGATTCTAATGCCGTAAGCATTTTCTAATACAAGCATTGGTTTTTATAATATGTTTATGATCTAAATTAGATTATATGATTGCTATTTGATACTCTGAGATTGGGATATGAATTAGATAAATATGTATGTACGGTGATGATTGTTAAGGATATTGAATTGTATCACTTATCTATGAATTGAATTTGAATGACTGTACATATGTTGTTGACATCTGAAATCTGCATTTGTATTGTATTGGAATTATATAAAGGAGGAAGTAATTTGTTCTGATTCAGTGGCTAAGCCATGATTTATATGTGAACCTGGCACTTGTCACAATATGATTTGGTAGCTAGACTGAATTAAAGTAAATGTGTCAGACTGACAATATATGGTGCGTAAGGTTGGATGGGTATTAAAGGCCCTTAACGATGTGCTGGGATGGTAAGAGATGGTGTGTAGCGGATCGAGGTAGGAATAACTGCACATGTTTTTGATCTGTTCTATATCTGAACTGGAAGTGTTCTATCTTATAACTGTTATGTTAATCCTGTATGAATTATTCTCTGATTCTGACTAGAACTTAAGATGTGAGAATCTCTTATTAAAATTGTGCTTTTAATTGAATCTATATTGATTATACACTAAGTTCTCTACTCACTGTGTGGTTGATTAAATTTCAGGTAACTTACAATCGTGATCAGGTTGGCGTAGGGGAAGCTCAGTCAACCTACTTTGTTATTGTATTATTAAATTATCATGTAGTCCTAGTATTTCTTAGTACTATAACTTTTCTAAGATTGTTGAACTGATGGTTGGATTTAATGGTTGTTATGTCTTGTTAGTGGTTTTATTTAAACTTATAAAAGTTGGTTTCCTTAATAACGTTAATGTAACTTTTCAAACTTGGTCTAGACGCCTAGGCCAGGTTTAGGGTGTTACATTTAGTGGTATTAGAGTCAGGTTAGTCAAGGGTCGGACTATGTTTGGGCTCATAATGTGTGTTAAAGGGTAGTTAAATGAAAATACGATATCTAAGTTAATCTAAAAACTTATTTCCTTGGAAACGACCGAGCCTCCAACACCGAACCTATAAGTATTTCTGTTTTGTTATGACAATTAACGAAAACACTGTGGTGGTTAAATTGTTATCTGGTTAAATACTCTGATATGAACTAGTAGGAGATTTTTGTTGAAAGCCTGAACCGATCTGTGCACTCTAACATTGTAGATAGATTACTATTATGAGTTCATGCGATTGTCATGGACGTGGAACTCGTTGGCATCGTGGACGCCAAGGATGAGCTCGAGCGGAGTCATCCTCTATGGGCAGTATGCCCAATCTAGAGACTAGTGAGACAGTTGGTACTCCTACTACCAAGACGGAGCCCAGACCTAGATAGCTAGGGACGACGCACTGTCCCAAGCCATGATTCAAGCATTAGAGAGAGTCAGTGAGACCCATTCTGAATCTAGAAGCCAAGGGTCGTTTACAAAATGACTCTAGTTGAATGGTGTTGAGTTGTTCAGGGGTGTCATTGGAGTTACCACTACTGTCACTAAATATTGGCTAAAAGCCACTGAATGCATCATGACTGACATTGACTGCACTCCTACTCAAAAATTGAGGGGTGTTGTATCCTTGCTCTGGGATAAGGCCTACCAGTGGTGGCTTACGGTTGAGCAAGGTGCTCAGCCCGGACAGGTTAGTTAGGATTATCTCAAGAATGCTTTCTAGAGTAAGTATGTGGATACAAGTTATCTCGAGGCTAGCCGACACTAGTTTATAGGCCTAGTTCAGGGTGACCAATCTATGGTTGAATGTGAAGCCAAGTTTCTATGACTAAGTCAATATGTGCGAGAGTGTATGATTATGATAAATGTGTGAGATTTGAGGAAGGATTATAGTATGATCTAAGGTTTCTGATTGCTCCTCAGAGGTGTTGAAATATATGAAACCCATATATTTTGATGATATATTTTTAAGTTATTTAGGTAGATAAATCTTAGAAAAAATCATTTGAGATATTCTAGAAATATTTTATTTTATCTTTTAGTAGTTTATTAGGATAAAAGAATTATTTTCCCAATTGAGTTATGATTATTTTCTCTATTTAAATTTAGTTCTTTAGTTAATAAAATATAGAACAATTTTATTAAATGCTCTCTTGAAAACTTTCATGGCATCTAAGCTAGGTTAAATATCTAGTAACATCATGATTAAAACAACCTTCACTAGAGATAAGGGATCCAATAATCAAACAAAGATAGAAATTTCTATCGTTGAAACAACTACTGAGAGTACAATGACTCAAGGGATAGAGGCATCTCACCTTTCTTTTCAGCTGACATCTCACAAGTCGAATGGCAAGAACTATTCGAAATGGTCGCAGTTTATAAAGTTAGCAATTGATGGGTGTGGCAAGCTAGGTCATTTAACTGGAGAAGTCAAGCAACCACAGGTGATCGATCCAAAGATGAACAAGTGGAGGTCAGAAATTTCTGTGATAATTGCGTGGATTATTAATTCCATGGAAGCATCCATAGGTAAACCTTTTCTTTTTCTCCTGACTGTTAAAGATTTTTTGGGACGCTGTGAAAGACACCTATTTAGATCTAGAGAAATGCTTCACAGATCTTTGAGTTAAAAATAAAACTCTAAAAAGCTAGATAAGGGGAAAAAGAAGTTACTTTTTATTATAACAAGATGATTTCTCTTTGGAAAGAATTGGATTAGTGTTATAATAATGAATGAGAGTGTCTTAGATATGGTGTACAAGCTATGAAAATAGGAGAGAATGAACGAGCTTATTTATTTCTGGTTGGTCTAAATAAAGAATTTGATAAAGTGAGATCCTGGATATTAGGAAAAAAAATTGCTTCCAAGACTCCGTGAGATTTTTTCTGAGGTTAAAAAAGAGGAGACAAGGAGAAAAATAATGTTAAAGCCAGGATTTGAAGCTAATGATGATAATTCTACTCTTGTAACTATTAAAAATAATTATGGTAGTGAAAAAAAAACCTTGGTGCGATCACTGCAAAAAATATTAGCACACTCGAGAAATGTGTTGGAAGCTCCATGGAAAACTAACGAATGAAAACAAAAAAGTGGAAATGGACGTGGTTCACAATCAGGGGATATTAGAGCTTTCTAAACAACTAATGAAAATTATGGAGGCCAAAGTTCTTTGGAAGGGTCTCCATTCACTAAGGAACAATTAGAGCATCTACACAAGCTTTTTCAATCACCATAATATCCGATGAATTCTTCTGTTCATAACTCATCCAATAATCCTTCTTCCTCATTTGCTCAATCAGGTACTGATTTTTCTATTTTTTTCAGTGCTAAGCCTTGTAAAACAAATACGTGGATCGTTGATTCTGGAGCTAGTGATCACATGACTAGTAGTAATTTTCTTTTTTCAACTTACACACCTTGTGTAGAAAACAAAAGATCAAAGTAGTAGATAGGTCATTCTCGGCAATAGTGGGGAAGGCACTGCTAAAATTTCACCTTTCTTGGTTTTACATGATGTTTTACATGTGCCAAATCTAGCTTGTAATCTCATATCGTTAGTAAAAATCCAATCCTTGAATTTTCATGTTATATTTGACTCCTCTGTGTGTAAATTTCAAGACATGGTCTCGGGGAGGATGATTGGCAATGCTAAAGAATCTGGTGGAATTTAGTTTCTTGACGACGACCATCTAAGTCAACCGACAACTACTTTATGTTTAAATTCTGTTTCTAATTTTGATAAGGTTATGATTTGGCATTATAGGCTTGGACATCCTAATTTTTACTATTTAATATATTTGTTACCTGATTTATTTTAAAGTAAAAGTTCTTCTTCATATCACTGTGCATTTTGTGAATTGGCTAAACATCATTGGTTATTCTTTCCACCTCAAAAAATATAAAGCTTCCAAACTTTTTTCGTTAATTCATAGTAATGTTTGGGGACCTTTAAGAGTCTCAATGTAATAACCCGATTTAGGGCCTAGTCAGAACAGTGGTCTCAGGACCACAAATCCGAAGATAGAAAAATTATTTTTATTATTTTTATGAGGTTATGGTACTATTATTTTAGTGCATGAAAAATTTGGTGAGTTAATTTTAATGTTTTCAAGCCCGATTGCGATAAAGGACTAAATTGCATAAAAGGTAAAAGTTGTATTTTAGTACCCAAATGTGTCTAATAGCTAGAGTATTAAAATTTCAAGCCTTTAAAGTGAAATTATACCCCTAAATATGGCTTGGTCGGCCATGGGACAAGAAATTTCAAATGGTCAATGTATTTGGTAATGTGATGTCATATTAAGTGATAAAATGGTACCCTAAGGATTAGCTTCAACTTTTTCATTTTCTTCATTCTTCTTTGACCAAAAATACCAGGAAAGAAAAGGGTTTTGAAGCTTTGAACTTTCAGCAAAGAAACTTCCTTGAAAGTAAGTGATTTTAATGCTTTTTCTTGAAGATTTTTATATTTTTGAGACCCTTGAAGCATGAGCTTTCAAATGAGGGTGATATCTTACAAAATGGTCAAGAGTTTAGGATTTTTCCATGGATTTATTTGTGATATATGCTGAGTTTTTATGGAAGAATATGAGTCCTAGTTGTGTTATAAACAACTTTTGTGAAAGGTGTTAGCATGAAAACACCTAAAAGGACTATTTTGCATAAGTTGCAAAATAGGTGGTTAGTGTGTGAAATAGTGAGAATTTGGGATTGCCATAGTAGTAAAAAGAGTTTAAATAGGCTCGAAATACGAGGAAATTTGATAAAAATTGATTTTCGGGCATAGGGGTAAAACAGTCATTTTGCCAAGGCCTAGGGGCAAAATGGTCATTTTACCAAAGTTGTGAATTTATGAATTCCTAATTGTGTTTAGTGACTAAATGGATATATATTATTATTATAGATCAAGATTTGCCAAAATTGAGCCTAGACCGGGGAAAAGCCAAGCAATCCGAATAAGTCGACTAGTCAAGGACTTTTTGTAAACTGAGTTAAGTTGTATGTAAATAATACAAATACACTATTAATACTTGTATTCATATTGTCATTGAATTGATATTGTACAATTTGTTAAGTTATAAATTGAGAATGCCTTGTAATATTGAGATAGTAGAAATATCCCGTTGAAACCTCAAGATATGAACTGGATACTTATACCAAGACATTGGGTGATTTGTGCGCCAGTGTAAGACATGTTTGGGACATGCTTCAGCCACATTATGAGAGCCAGTGTAAGACAATTTCTGGGACATGGCATCGGCACAGAGTTGAGCGCTAGAGTAAGACATGTCTGGGACATGCATCGGCCTCGACAGAGATAGCCAGTGTAAGATGTGTTTGGGACACGCATCAGTTAGGAGTTGTGCTAGTGTAAGACATGTCTGGGACATGCATCAGCACGCATATATGAGAGCCAGTCTAATACTATGTCTGGGACATGGCATCGGCAAGATATCCCATATTGAAGGTTCATGGAATATCTAGTAGTATTCCAACGGGTTAAATGGTGAAAGTATAGTTCAAGTTTAATAAAGAAAGGATGATCATGTTGTGAGTGTTATAGGTACCTATATGATAAGCATGAGTAACGAGCTTAATTTAGAAAATGAGACTCAAGTAGATGATAATGAGTAAGTTAAGTTATGTTTACCTTTGAGCTATAAGCGTGATGGTAAATGGCGAGATTGTTGTATAGTTATTTATATGCAACTTACTAGGCTTTATTCTTACTCCCTTTCCTTTCCTTTTTCTTTCAGTGTCACCTAGCTAGCTTAAGGATCCCCTAAAGTCAGAGATATCAATCACACTATCAGCCGCAATACTCGGTATAACTTGATTTATATTTTTGAAGGTGGCATGTGTAGGGCTAAACTAGGATGTTGGATTAAGAGAATTATTTATGTATTTTGGCTCAAGTCAAAAGCCCTTCATTTTGTATCAAGCTTGGAATAATGGCTATTATTCAGTTTGATGAATATATACAATATTCTTTCTATGGATGAATTGGTGTCCATTATGATGAAATTTGTATATTGAAATGATCTTGTGTAGGTTGTGCAAAATAGGTGACAAAATGGCTTGGAAGATAGCCTAGTTTGTCCACACGGGTAAGACACATGGGCGTGTGTCTAGGTCGTGTGTGACACACGACTCACGTCCATGGGTGTGTGTTGTGGCCGTGCGTCCTCTACACTTAAAATTTTAAAGTCATTTTAGTACACGGGCAAGCCATACGGTCATGTGCCTAGGCCGTGCCATAAAGTTAGTATGCATTCTAGTAGTACACGGACAAGAGACACGGCCGTGTGTCTTGACTGTGACCGTGTGAAGGACACAGTTACAGGGCACGGGTATGTGCTTGGGTCGTGTGGTTTTGGCAGAATGCCCAGGTTTTCAGACACAGGTTCGGGATATGGGCGTGTCCCTAGCACACGGCCATGTGTTCTATATCCACACGGGCGTATGGAGTCTTGATGCATGGAACTTTTCTAAGTTTTCCATGAGTTCTCAGTTGGGTTCTAAACCACCCCAGATGTATGATTTGGGCCTCTTAAGTCCGTATATGAGATAGATTGCATGTGAAAAGAGAGGTTTTTAAATTGTTTAAATTTTTTTATGGCCTAGTTTTGTATAGTTGGTTGAGTCAAGAAAGATAACACCTTGAAACCTGTCCTAGCGTCAGATACGGGCGAGGGGTGTTACACTCAACTTTTTCAGGAAAACATTGGTTTATCACAATTATTGATGATCATACTCGCATTAGTTGGGTGTTTTTATTAAAAGATAAGTCTGAAGTTGAAAATGTGTTTCAGTCTTTTTATGCTATGGTGAAAACACAATTTGGTGTGAGAATAGAAGTATTTCAGAGTGAAAATGGTGGGGAAGTTTTTAGTGACTAATTAGGTGTTTTCTTAACCAAACATGGAATAGTCTACCAAAGCTCTTGTACAAATACACCACAACAGAATGGGATTGTAGAAAGAAAAAACTGACATCTTTTGGAAGTAACTAGAGCCTTGATGTTCACTAGTCAGGTACCACGTTATCTTTGGGGTGAAGCCTTGTTAACAGCTACATATCTTATTAACAGAATGCCTAGTAAAACTCTAAACTATAGAACTCATTTTCCTTTCTTTAAAGATAACTTTCCTAACTCTAAATTGATCATTGATTTATCCCTTTTTGAGGTTTTGGGTGTAATGTTTTTGTTCATCTTCACAACCAAGGTAAACTAGATCCTAGAGCAAAAAAATGCATCTTTGTTAGCTATGCTTCTAATAAAAAGGGTGACAAATGTTATGATCCAATTGATAGGAAGATTATTGTTACCATAGATGTCATATTTATTGAAACACAATCTTACTTTGACTCTAATCTTCAGGGAGGGAATTATAATAAGGGAAATTCTATAACTGATCAAGAAAAGATTAGGAATATACAACATAGGGATTCTAATAATGGGGAAGGTGAATTTATGATTAACACAGAAATTAATGATGTTATTGTTGTTAATAAAAATAAGTTTAAAAGTGTAGAGTCTGATCATGAGAATAGCGAACAAACAAAGGAGTTAATTGTATACACAAGAAGAAACCGAAATCAAGAAAATGGAATCTACCAGATTCATCACCAATAATCCAACCTGTAATATCTTGTCAAAAGTCCAGGTAAAGCTCATAATCCAACCAATGAATTTTTTGATTTAGGTATTGCAATTGCTAAAAGAAAAGGTGTTACAAATGTTGTTAAATATCCTATGTCTAACTTTGAGTCCTGTAAAGCCTTGTCTTCGACATTCTCAACCTTTGTTTCGTGTCTAGATACTGTGACAATACCAAAAAATGTGAAAGATACTTTACAGGTTCCTGAGTGGAAGGAGGCTATTTTAGAGGAGATGCACGCTCTTGAAAAAACAAGTACATGCGAAATAGTGGAATTACTTGTAAGGAAAAAAATAGTGAAATGTAAATGGATGTTCACAACCAAATTCAAACCGAATGGATTTTTAGATATATATGAAGCAGTGTTTCTAATTTTGAGATACTTGAAGAGTTCACCTGGAAAGGGCTTATTCTTCAAGAGATCTGAACAAAGAGGAATTGAAGCTTATATAGATGCAGACTGGGCATGCTCAATAATAGATATAAGATCTACATCAAGATACTGTACATTTGTTTGGGGAAAACTTGTGACTTGGCGGAGCAAAAACCAAACTGTTATAGCAAAAAGTAGTGCAGAGGCTGAGTTTAGATCAATGGCTCAAGAAATTTGTGAAATGATGCGATTAAAAGGAAGATTGAAGAGAATACAGTCAAGTTGATCCATGACTTTCTTAAAGCCACTTCAGACTGATAGAAATCCTATGTCGATTTAAAGAGAAAAGATATTGAGTTCTCTATAGGTGACTAAGTGTTCTTGAAAGTGTCACTGTGGAAAAAGGTCCTCCAATTTGGACGCAAGAGCAAGTTGAGCTCGAGGATCATTGGACCTTATTGCATTCTGAAATGTGTCAGACTCGTTGCGTATCAACTAGAATTACCACTGGAGTTAGAGCAGATTCATGATGTGTTCCACGTCTCATTGCTGAGACGGTATTAGTCTGATCCGTCGCACATCATCTCCATTGACGAGACCGAGTTGCGGTCGATCCTAACTTTTAAAGAGGAACCTATTTAGATTCTGGATCGTGACGTTAAAGTATTGAGGAAGAAAATTGTTCCTTTAGTTAAGGTTCTGTGGCGAAATCATGGCACTAAAAAAGCCACATGGGAACCCGAGGAATCAATTCGATGATATTACCCGTATCTGTTTGAATCAGGTAAATTTTGAGGCTGAAATTTCTTTTAAGGGAAGAGAGTTGTAACGCCTCAAAAAAATTAATATTTGACTGTTAAATTTTTGTCATAGTTAAGTCTCTGTATTTGTGGTTATGTGTTTTGCTTATGTGGTTGAGGTTAGGAGTTCGAGTCGAATCTTTAGAAGTTTTACTATTTTATTTTAAAGATAACCTCTATCCTTGAATGACATAAATAAGTTTAATTCAATGTAAACCTGTGTCAAGACTGAGCTTGCTAGTTTATTGGTTAAGCTTCTGTATTCTGTTTGGTCCTGTGTTCGAATCCCAGAGTATTTGATGGGAAGATTTATTTTTGCAAAGTGCTAAGATTTGATAGGAAGTTATTGGGAATTAAATTTTTCGTCATTTTCTATTCATTTATTTATCTTTTTGTTGTTCTCTTCTTCTTCTTTTTTCTTTTCCCTTTTCGATTCTTTATTTTTCTTCGTTTTAATCACGATCGTAGGTATAGGTCTAGACGAGGTTGTACACCGTTAATTCCATCGATCGAAAGGTTATTAAGTAAGTTTCACCATCAATTCGCTCCATTTCACGATTTCTTTTCTTGTTTTTGTAGGATGTTCTGAATTAGGAATCTCAAGCGTAATGTGTAGTTTCTGATAATTAGTTGCTTGATTTCTTCTTAGGCGAAGATATTGAGAATAGTGAACCTCAAACTTGACAATTCAAGAGATTGTTATTGACCTTCTAGTAAGTTTTATCTCATTGAAGGTTTCATGTCAAAACCTTCGACACAAAGTACTCTGTGTATAAATTTGAGTTATTTCTTTGAAATCTCTTCAGGTGCGTACTGAAAACCTCCATTTTTGCAAATTTCAGACGTTGAAAGAAAAGGCTGTCGACGCCACATGGCCTTGTGCCAGGTCGTGTAATGCACTGTTCATCAAGATCAAACCACACAGGTAAGGGATACGTACGTGTAACACACTATTCATCAAATTTGAACCACACGGGCAAGGGGCACATGTGTATGTTTAGGCTATGTGTGGCCATGTTAGTGCAGAGTGCACATGGCCAAAGACACGGGCGTGTGTCTAGGCCGTGTAACTCAATGAGTACAAGATAAGGATCACATGGGTTAGGGACACTAGCGTGTGTCTAGGCCGTGTGACTTACTGTTTACAATTTAGGACCACATGGGCCAGATAAACAAGTGTGTGTCTAGGCCGTGTAACTCACTTTTTAAAATTTAGGACCATACAGGTAGACGACACCGGCATGTTTTAGGCCGTTTGAGACGCACAGGTGTGTGCCAGGCCATGTGGTGTGTAGGTAAAATTTGGAACTTGTTTTTGTGGCCGTAAGCATTGTCTAATACGAGCATTGGTTTCCATAATGTGTTTATGATCTGAATGAGATTATATGATTGTTATCTGATACTCTAAGACTAGGATATGAATTAGATAAATATGTATGTACGGTGATGACTGTCGAGGATATTGAATTGTATCACTTATCTATGAATTGAATCTGAATGACTGTACATATGTTGCTGACATCTGAGATCAGCATTTTCATTTGTTGGGAATTATATAAAAGGAGGAAGTAATCTGTTCTGATTCAGTGGCTAAGCCACGATTTATATGTGAACCTAGTGCTTGTCGCAATATGATCTGGTAGCTAGACTATATTACAGTAAATGTGTTGGATTGACACTATATGGTGTGTAGGGTTGGATGGATATTAAATGCCCTTAACAGTGTGTTTGGATGGTCGGAGATGGTAGGTAGAGGATGGGGGTAGGAATAGTTGGATATGTTTCTGATCTATTCTATATCTGAACTGGAACTGTTCTATCTTATAATTGTTACATTAATCCTGTACAGATTATTCTCTAATTCTGACTGGAACTTATGATATAGGAATCTCTTATTAAAACTATGCTTTTAATTGAATCTATGTTGATTATACACTGAGTGCTCTACTCACTGTGTGGTTGACTAAATTTCAGGTAACTCATAGGCGTGATCAAGTTGGTATAGGAGAAGCTCGATCAATCTACTTTGTTATCGTGTTATTAAATTATCATATAGTCCTAGTATTTCTTAGTACTACGACTTTACTAAGATTGTTGAATTGATGGTTGGATTTAATGGTTATTATGACTTGTTAGTGGGTTTATCTATACTTATAAAAGTTGGTTTTCTTAATAACGTTAATGTAACTCTTCGGACTTGATCTAGACACCTAGGCCGAGTTTAGGGTGTTACACCTTATCAAATTATAAATACAGCTTATGGTATCCACACATTATTTTTGTGATACTTATACCTATGACACTTATAACATAATTGGTCACTAAATTTTGTATCACACTTTGTAATAACATTATACATATGTGCTCATAATTGAGGATTTTAATCCAACATTATACTCATAAGCATTATGTAAATTTATCACTCAATCTTTTTTTTAAATTATTTATATAATACGCTTATGATTAAGAAAATATAAAAAAAAATTACTATTGACATTGTTTTAGAGTATGTATCTAATATATTCGAATATACTAATTATACAAAATGTGTATAACAAAACTATAAGAGATGTTTGGAAAGGTTTAAGCATTAATCAATTTATTTACTCTAGCAAACCTTAACATTAGTAAAAAAAATCTTGTTTGAAATGGATTAATAAAAGTACTTACGCATATTGGGTTTTCCTATTTAGAGCTCTCTTTATTTGTTGATTTCATGTATGAAATTTTGAAAAAAAAATTTTAATAAATGATTTTATTCAAATAGTAATTATTTTTTAGATATCAGATGATTTAATTAATTATATTATTTCATAATATAAAAATTTACGATGTTCATGCATCATAAAATAATACATATCACAATAAATTATTACAACGACAAATCTTATTATAGTGAATGATGGATTCAACATGAATCATGATCGTGTGCTCCATAAGTTTCATCACCAATCCTCAATGCATCCAATTAATTGTGAAAATTGAGAAAATAGAAAAATTAAGCTTGATATGGCCAAGAAGATGTAACATGATGATTACCTCCTTTCACCGTAAAAAAATTTAGTAAGTCTCCAAATTCATACTTTAACCCTCCTTCTTATTAAATATTTATTGTTAATTTTATTAAATAAAAAAAGAAAATTTATAAATATAAATAGTGTTCTTTTGATTCGGGTTATTCAATGCAAAAAAAAAAAAAAAAAACTCATTTCAATGTTCAATATATATGAAATGCTATAAAATTATTTTCTTCTAATATTTTTACTTTTTTATGTTTAAGTTTAAAATACTTTTAAATTACCAAATCTTAGCCCGAGCCGACCTATTGGCTCAACTAACTATTTAGAAAATATAAAATATGTTTACATTAAAAAATTCATATTTAAATAAAAATTCAGGATAAATTATCTAAAATTTGTGAAAAATACTGTCCACAGCCTAGAACGTATTGGTCAAGCCTATTGAACTAGGTAGGTAGTGTGAGCTTGCCTTGAAAGTGCTAATAAAGCCAATCGATTCAACACTTAAAATTTCTTATTCAAGTTTAGACCCAAATTGGGTAATCATATCATAGGGATAGTTTGATGCTTAATATAGTTAATCATAATATTAAAAAGAAGCTAATATATATAATTGAATGAGTAAACATAAAACCTTGGTTTTAAAACTCCATGTTTCCTCTTTTGTTAACTTGATGTTTAACTCCTCAGCTAAGTTTTCCAAATGTTGTAAGGTTCCCTCTGTTGATATTATACCATCTTGATCTCCACTATAATATTGTAATCATATTAGTAAAATAAAAAAAAATCAGTCAAATGGCATGAGAATTTCTTTTTAAAATCGTTCACTTTGAATCTTCATACTTAGTTAACTTATTTCAAGAAAGTATTGGAAAATAAGTATGGCATACAAATACAATACGAACCTGAATATTGTAATGGGAACATATTGTTGAAGATGGTTTTTAAACGCAGGAAACATGTTAAGGTCCTTACCAGCTTCGTTGCATTTAAAATTAGCTCTAAATAAATAAGAGTGACATATAATGAAAATTTTAAGGTTAACAAATTTTACACAACGTTCACCTCAATAAACAAGTAATTTATTTATTCTTCTTAAGAAAGAGGTGACAATACGGAGATAGAAAAATTTACCGCGAGTCTTTAATCTTGAATTTAAAATAATTTCTAAAAGTAATTATATGAACATATCGGGGAAAAAAATTTCATTTTGTTTCAAAATTTAGGGGAAAACTTATGTGAAACAACCCTGCCATCTATATGACAAGTTGGTTCGGTTCCCGTGGAAAGCTTTTTAAACTTCTGGGAGATTAAAGTAAAATTGCACCCTTAATGGAAGGCACATGTCTACTTTTGTGCTAACTACAGGAACCTAGACCAAAATATAAAGTTTTACGTTTTTGATATAACCAATAAAAGAAAAATAACTAAAATTAGTTTTACTCAATTGATTAGTTAATTTGATTCTATAGGAACTTATGTTAGTTGTAGTTACGAATTGAAGTAAAGTAAGAGGAGTGTAAAGAAATAAATGAAAACCTATTTTCTTAAGTTCAAATTTAACTCATTTTCAGCACAAGGAGGGCGAAAGACATCAAATAGCTTCTGTGGGGAGTATTTATGAGCATTGGTCTTGAAAGCAGCCAAATTAGCCTCAAACACAAGGTTTTTTCATTTTCGCTTCAAGTGGTTTTGATGCTAGAAAAGTAATTATTTTCATCAATGGCATTGCATTCTTTCTTAACTTCGCTATACAATGAGCTGTTTATCATCTCCTAAAAGAAAAAGAAATCAATTTTTGCAATATCGTCTAGCTTTTTACGAAGCATTGAGTTTCTCAACTGTTCAAAATAGTTACAATTAAAAAATAAAATAAATTTCACAACAAAATCTTTAAATTAACGTTGAATAGAACCCAAGCATGTTTACTGGAGAGTTGAGTTGTAACACATGTTATTTTTGTTCTATCTAGGCCCGATAAAATTCCTAAAAGTATTTCAAGATCATTTTAACTTTTTTATGCTAGTGTCGATACTTAATTTAATTCAAAATTTATTGTCAATGATGTCAGTAATGAACAATAATCAAGGTCATAATGATTTGATCCTAAACGTAGAAGTCAGTATCCTAATCCAATCTAATAAATCTAAGCCTTCTCGAATTGGGCAAGTTACTCAACCATGAACATTTCTAACTAATCTTTCTTTGCAAATATATATTAAACTGGCAATTAAACCTGATTAATTAGATACAGTTTTACTTGCACCCAATCCTTTGAGGTTAAATTTGGATTGCTTGTTGTTGTCGAGAAAAGCAATAGCAAGATTTGGTACAAAGTGTCCTAAAAATAAAAATCCACAAGTTTAATTGAAGTAATGAACATGTTATATTGTTTGTATTGTTGCATAGAGACTTATTCATAGCTAGTATTAAGTTGAGATCATTTGATTGTTATATTTCTTTTCAATAATTAATTTGACATATTCAATTCAAGAAGTATGCTACAAAAAATACTTTATGAATTCATTTATATTTTTGAATTATTTTTTAAAAATTATTAATTTAATAAGAAATTTGATTATTATTTGAGTTTGAATCTAAAAAAATAATGTTGCGAGCTTGATATGTAAATAATAAAGTAAAATATATGCTAGAGATCACATTATATTTTGTTTGGTTAGTCATTAGATATATTTTGGTGTATTAAAAATATGTTGATATACAAACAAATGAGAGAAAGAAAAGAAAAATTGTTCACCTATAAAACTTGATCCAGCTATATATAGAGCTTTGGACTTGAAGACTGGATATTTTTCATACCATTTTTGCATGAATGTAAGTAATATTTTATCTATATGAAACAAACAATTGAAAAATATCAATATATATAATACCCGAACTATTTTATTTAATAACGAAGAATATACATTCTGATCTTACTAGTGCTATCATCTCTGTTAGACTGGATATTTTTCATACCATTTTTGCATGAATGTAAGTAATATTTTATCTGTATGAAACAAACAATTGAAAAATATCAATATATATAATACCCGAACTATTTTATTTAATAACGAAGAATATACATTCTGATCTTTCTAGTGCTATCATCTCTGTTATTATAATCACTACTTGAGTTTAAATATGACCATCCAAATCCAATAAGGGAGTCGATGAACAATAGATTTGACATTGAAACATATATTAGATAGAATTTTATCTAGATATAGAAATAGAAAAAATATATAAATATAAGAAAGACAATGCAATTCATTTAAACACGATGAAAACTAGAGGTTCTATAATATTTTATGGTTTTAACACATTTAATATTTTTTGAAAAATTTATATGGATATGAAAGAAATAACTATGCAACATGACATACAGACAAAAAAAAATATAAATAAAAAAATCATAGGAAATTAGACAACCATTGTTCCAAGAAAAGGAATTTGTTTTGAGACCATGAGCATCTTTCGTAACAACGAAAGGACCAACACTTCCAAAGGCATCTCCAACTGAAAAACACCCTAGTCCTGAATAGTATTACACAAAAGATTTTATTGTATATGAGTAATCAAACAAACTTGTCGGCCAGGCTAAAGCTAGAAAAATAGAGTAATGGTTTGATCTAACGTAATGACTATTCTAATTTGACAAGTATTTAGTATATGTTTAAAGGTATGGCTTTTCAGATGAGTTAAAAAATCATAGTCAGATCAAGGTTAAAAATTTAGTGTTAAGGATGGACATAAACCTAAAACCTTTGCATTTAAGTGGCCTAAATTGAATCATTACTTTCTAAGAAGGGCAAAAACTGATAATGTTTCCATTTGAAGGGGTTAAAAGGGATTAAATTTAATTATAAATTTTTGGGAGAAGCTAAAAAATAAATTATAACATTTAACCAATGGGCCGAAGCCCTAGCCTCCCCTTGGCTTTAACTTGCTCATAGTGAACTTTATCTAACTTAGTCATATAGGATACCTAATAGGAAATCCGCATAACATCAGAAACTACAATAAAAGGAATTCAAAGAACTTAACCTCCAGTTAACCAAATAGTGAGGGGTTGAGTCATGGGATCTTTCTCAGCTTCAACAAAATAGTAAAAAAAAATTCGACCATCAACATTCTCATCCACTTCAATATATCCAGGAAATTGCCTGAAATTAACATCTAGTTGTCCTAGCAATTTTCTTATCAAATCATTCACTGGGAAGGCATTGGAATCAACTCTAAGTAGAAGAAAAAGAGAAATAATAAATATTACTCCTCGAAATTCCATTTGAAATGATTCTGATATCAAAGAAATAAGGGTAACTAATGTTTATTGAATTCTTTACTTTCTAATGCTTACAATTAAAGGAGAGAGCTATCTCATATATAGTGCTTGTAATTTTTAAACTATATATATTGTTTTAATAGCTAACATTTTGAAACCGTAAAATATAGGTTTCAAGTTGTCATTGTTTTTAGGCGCTATTTTGTTTTGTTATTTTTGCTATTAATTTTTTTAGGATGAATAACCTTTATGAATTATAGGTTTCCTTGATTTAAATATATTATAGGATATAACACAATTGATTCATTAATTATGAAAAACTTTTTTTTAAAAATAGTAAATTTGTTTACACACATGATTTCGAGTAACTAATGAAATGTAAATTTCTTCCTATTTTTTTTAAACTTCATATTTCAAATCTATTTTGAATTTTGAATTTAATCGAGTAAGATCTTTTAGTAATGACAATGCATGCATTTATTAATAGAAAATGGTAGTATTATCCAGGAAAGGATTAGGTTAAGAGAGTTTCATGTTGGAGCTATTGTGCTTTCCCTTTAAAAAAAGATCACGTTAGAGTTAACCCCAAATTGTTTCAAAAGAATATAATTATAATATATTTTAAACAATAAAGCTTACCTTCTTATTTAACCCAAAATCGCATTTGAAATAGCAAAATTGCGTTTCAATAATAGATGAACTAAGCTCCCAAAGTAGCCTACTTGAAACAGAAAACTTAGAAATTCTAAGTAAGTTGTGACGATTTTCAATGTTTTGAGCCCCAAAATCTTAAGCTTTTGGTAAATGTTTTTGATAAAACGAAAGTTCTAGTTTTAGAATTACATTTTACCTTTAAATTAATATTCTTAAAACCGCAAAATATTTGGACGAGCATAGAGTTTTGATGGCTTAAAACGAGCCAAAAAGTCATGAAAATTATTAAATATAAAATACAATAAATTTCAATTTTATTTCACTTAATATTTATTGTTATCCAAATTATGTTTTGTTAAATTAAACATCATATTAAATTAATTTTCAAAATTTTTTGTTGAAATTTTTTATTTAAATATATTACAAATTTTTTGAATTATCACACGTGTTAAGTTACTTGATAAGTTATCGCACTACCAAAATGCGTTGGAATCGAAATCTCAAACTGATACCAAATCAAAAACCAAAACCAAAACTGAAAGTGAAAGCCCAAACCAACACCGAATCTAAAACTCCAAACTAGAAACTAAACTAAAACCTAAATAAAAAAACCTAAACTTAAGGGTTTCAACATATTTGGTAACTACATTTAAGACTTTTTAAAACTATATATTGTTTCTCATTCTACTCGAACTTTAAATGATTTCTACTATATGAAATGTGATATTTCCATTGGTTTGTTTTTCTCACCAAATTGAATTCTATCTTAGATGAACTAAGTTCCCAAAGTAGCCTAATTGAAATAAGAAACCTAGAAATTCTGAGCAAATTGTGACCATTTGTAATATTTTGAGCCCCAAAATCTTATGCTTTTGGTGTAACACCCTAAACTCGCCTTAGACAATATGGCCGAATCCGGGAGCCTTACGAAGAAGGATTTTGAAATTGATGATACTTCATAAAACATTGTATAGTTATTAGATAAAATCGTCCAAGTTTTACTAGACACATTCATTTATATATATTCATTATTAAAATCGTTACATGTTGTCCTTCAAAGTTAACCAAATATCTTGAGTGGAAGTTTGAAAGTTGTTTAAATCAAAACCACGCTTGTGTTTTCAAAAACATTTGTTTGTGTAAAATCGGAATTTTGTCAATCATCATAGTTTAAAAATCATAAACACAACCAAACCAAAAATACAAAATTAATAGTCCCAAAAGTCCGAAGAGTCCAAAAATTACAAAACTTTCTCGAAAACCAGAAATTAAGTAAAACCAGTAAATAATGATAAGAAAAATAATAGTTTTCCGACAAGTGGTCACCGCTGAGCCTCTGTTGCATTGACCCGTCTATGTCTGATGATTACTTGAATAAGATGTGAGTTTTTGTAAACTCAGTGTGTAACCCAACAATGATAGTCATGCAATATAGACAGAATCTCATATGCAAAAACATACAAATTTGGACGTAAGTCCTTAACAGATACAGATATCAGAATCAAATAAACAGAACAGATATACAGAATCCTACCCCTATCCTCTACACACCATCTTTGACCATCCCATCACACCATGTGGGGTTAAAAACACCCACACATCCCTACACACCATGTAGTGTTGATGAGACACATAATAGGATAATATGCAGTCAAGCTACCAAAAATTAGGTGATAGGTTGCCATATAGATTACTTCCTCCACATATACAAATATCACCCTAAAAATAGATACAGAATATAGATACGAAAATAACAAAATTAATGTGCTTAACATGCTTGTATACAGATAAATACATACTTTAACAGTACAATCAGGCATACATATCAATTTCCTACTCAAATCAGACTATCAGAATATCATATCAACTAGAAGAGGGTTTGATTAGCCTATACCAACCCTACAGTAGACCCACAGTCGATCGGAAAGACTTGTACGACCCTAAGGAAAATTTTAGAATTTCGGGCCCATACGCCCAAATTGGCCTTGCCTTTGTGGCTCATACGGCCTGGCCCAAAGCCCACACTCCTGTGTGGCGCACACGGCCACACATTCGCCATCTCACAGCCGTGTCTTGCACATAGCCACACCATCAACAGTCATATGGCCAGCCACATGGTAGCCACACGCTTGTGTGACGTCTACAGTCTCCATTTTATGGCTTTTGCCGAACCTCACTTTCTCGTGTTTTAGGTACACACCTGGTATGGTTTTGACGCGAACGCTCCCACGAGATAACCAGAACCTAAAATTCAATTAAGAATACTAGTCAATAACTGAAACGATTTATAGAACTAAAAATTCCTAATCTACCGAAGTGCTCACCTTTGACAAGCAACGCTTCTCAAATCTAATTTGCCGAAGGATCGAATGTTTCCCCGGCCCCTCCCCAAAAGAATCAACCAAATCCATGCATCCAAACTCAACATTCATGAAAATTTCAAACTAACTCTCCTAACAGAAAATCCTTAACGCGTAACGTAAAGGGTAAAAAGCTACTTACGAAATACTCTGACTTGAGAACAGACAATTACAAGCACTTGAATGATTAAACAAAATCGAAGGGAGATAAGGAAAAAAGAAAAAAAAAACACAACACAGAAGATACGAAAAATGAACGTGAATTTGGGGAAGGGAAAAATTTTGGAAAATGAAAATGAAAATGAAAATGAAAATTAACTAATTAACTAATATTATTTTAGTAACATATCCCTAAAATCTCTCTAACTCTCCACTACCCTACTAACTAAATCCAGCCACCTCAAAATTCCAGCTCCACCGAAACACTATCAGACAATCGAGACAAAAATTAACATCCATGCTTGCATGAGGTTTCGAACACAAGACCTCCAGCAAGCGAAGTCCTTACCACTCAGACTAGTAGACTCATTCTGATATGAGTTTACAATGAATATTACATAAGTCTACCCAGCAGGGATAAGTCTAGGATAAAAAAATAACAAAATTTGACAAAAGTGGGACTTGAACCCAAGACCTCACACACACATCCATAACACTTGACCATTGAAGCAGATACACTTTTATGTTAGGATTTACAGAAACAAAAATAAATTATTAAGGCATAACAACTCTACCCCCTAAAAGAAATTTTAGCCTCAAAATTTACCTAATCTGAACAGATGAGGATACTGCTGACGCATTGAGTCCTCAGGTTCCCACGTGGCTTCCTCAGTGCTATGATTCCACCAGAGAACCTTTACCAATAGTATGGGCTTCCTCTTCAGAACCTTAATATCTCGATCCAGAATCTGAATCGGCTCCTCCTAAAATGTCAAGTCTGATCTAACCTCGATCTCCTCAACAAAGATAATGTGAGATGGATTAGACCAATACCGCCTCAACATCGAGACATGAAACACATCACGGATACGGTCTAACTCTGAAGATAACTCTAACTGATAAGCAACCGACCCCACACGCTTTAGAATTTGTTACGACCTAATGAACTTAGGACTCAACTTGCCCTTACGACTGAACAACAGAACCTTCTTCTGCAAAGATACCTTAAGGGATACGAAAACACCCACAACTTACTCGATATCCCTCCTTTTTAGATCCACATAGGACTTCTGTCTATCAGAAGTCGCCTTCAGATGATCTTGAATCAATCTAACCTTATCTTCAATCTCGAAAACCAACTCAGGACCCAAAATCCGTTGCTCACAAAACTCAGTCCAACATAGCGGAGTATTACACTTACGACCATACAGAGCCTCATAAGGTGCCATCTAAATGCTAGACTAGAAACTATTGCTGTAGGCGAACTCAGCTAACGACAGACAATCCTTCCAACTACCTCGAAAATCAATTACAGAGCTCCAAAGCATATCCTCCAGTATATGAATCACCCTCTTAGACTGACCATCGGTCTGAGGATGAAACGTAGTACTGAAGTCCAATATCGAACCCAGAGCTTCGTGAAGTTTCTTTTAGAACTGAGAAGTGAAGCGAGGATCCCTATCAGAGATTATCGAAACCGAAACCCCATCCAGTCTTACAATCTTAGAAATGTAGAGCTTTGCTAACTTTTGCAGAGAGTAGTCTGTCCGAACTGGAATAAAATGGGCGGACTTGGTCAATCGATCTATGATGACTGTAGACACTCAATTTTGCCTGGGCCTAGAAATAAGTCCAAAAACAAAAATAATAAACCCAAAAAAAAATGACGTCCAAGTTCAGTCCAGAATTACAAATATAATTTGGCCCGATCGGAATGGCCCATTACTTGAAAAGATTTAAGGTCCATCTACAAGCTTGATTCATATGGAAATATAATCTTCAATGATATACAATCTTAGATATGATTACAATCTTAGATATGATATGCAATCTTAGATATGATACAATCTTAGATATGATTGCAATCTTAGATATGATATGCAATCTTAGATATGATACAATCTTAGATATGACTGCAATCTTAGATATGATATGCAATCTTAGAAGATATGATTTTGTAATCTTAGAGATTTAATTTGTAGATACCTTTTAATCTTAACCGTTGATGTAATTGATCTGTACCGTTGGATTTGAGAAGGTTTAACTATAAATAGAGGCCTCTCCCTTCATTGTACACAAACTGGAGTTTTGGGAAACAATAAAATTTTTGAGAGTTTTCACTCAAATTTCTCTCTCTTTTACGTTCTTATTTTCTACGGTTTGTTCTTATGTTATTCTTTGTTCATCTTCGTTTTTTCAACCCTTTTTATTTTAATTTAATCCATGTTTCCCTGATTTTTTTATATTTTTTAATTTTTTAATAATTTTAGTATCATATCAAACTATTTCATTTTTTAATAATTTTTTTAGTATTACTCTTAGTAAATTATTTTTTTTAAATTTTACTCAAATCATTATTTTAAAAAATATATTTCATTTAATTGTCATATTTTATCCAAAATTTTTTCTAAAATGAGGCAATGTTTTTCATATTTAGGAATTTGGGAAATAGTGCCCTAACATACTGGGTTGCGATTTCCCGTTTGTCTAAATGTCTAAAGTATCATTCTAAATAGATTTTGTAAATCACGAGATGATTTCAGTTATGAGAGTTTAAGAATATCGTGTCCTATCATGCTGGATGTGATGTTTGTATTCTTTCGGAGCTAAGGAATCTCGATTTTTCAACTTAAATAATTCTGATTTTAAAAAGGGATCCTATTTTTAAATCCTTTCAAATTTTTGACATTAAGACAGAAAACTATTCAATTTGTTACCAATTTTGGGCGTTGCAAGGGTGCTAATCCTTCCTCGTACGTAACTAACTCCCGAACCTGTTTTCTTAATTTTCGTAGACCAAAACATTTTATAAGGTGATCCAATCACACCTAAAAAAGGTTGGTGGTGACTCCCATTTTCGGTTTTCAAAAGTCGACCCCCATTTTTCGAACAATCCTTTAAAAAATGGTTTTGACAATGACCAAAATAGAATCCTTCCTAGTGGGTGTTAAAGGCAACCCACTAACAAATTCCATCTTCATACGTTCCCATTTTCATAAGGGAACCTTAATGGGTTGGAGGAAACCTGAAGGCAACTGGCGGTTAGCCTTAACTTGCTTACATGTCAGACAACGAGAAACAAAATCTGTTACCTCTCATTTCAAACCCAGCCACCAATACAGTTCACAGAAAACTCGATACATTTTATTACCACCGGGATGCATAACATAAGGGCTACTATGCGCTTCCATTAAAATCGACTGTCTCAGATAAGAATAGTTCGGTACACAAACCCGTCGTTGGAAACACAGAACTCCATCCTTATTCAGTCCAAAATCAGATGTACTATCACTCTTAACTGACGAAACCACAAACCCAAAGACTCATCCCCTTACTATTTTTCCCTAATTTGTTCAATCCAAGTCGGCTTAACTTGCAACTCGGCTAACAAACCCCTATCATCAAAAAAATTGAGACAAGCGAACATCGCCTTCAAATTAGACATTGCACTTCAACTGAGAGTATCGGCCACCACATTAGCCTTACTGGGATAGTATTCTGTCATGCAGTCATAATCCTTGAGCAACTCAATCCATTGACTCTACTTAAGATTCAACTCTTTTTGATTAAAAAAGTACTTGAGGCTCTTTTGATTGGTGTAGATGATACACCTCTCACCATACAGATAGTGCCTCCAAACCTTTAATGCAAACACTGCGACAGCTAACTCGAGATCATGAGTCGGATAATTCCCCTCGTGTGACTTAAGCAATTGGGACACATAAGCCACAACCTTACCATCTTGCATCAATACACATTCAAAATCAACATACGACGCATCACTATACACCACAAAATCCTTACCAGATTCAAGCTGTATCAGAACAGAATCTTGAGCCAGAACAGACTTGAGCTTCTTGAAGCTTGATTGTTGCGTATCAATCTAGACGAAGGGAACATTTTTGCACAGAAGCTTAGTCAGAGGAGCTGCAATCAATTAGAACCCCTCAACAAACCACCGATAATAACCCGTAAGACCTAGAAAACTACGAATCTTACAAACATTCTTAGGCTATTTCCAATCGAGCACAGCCTTAATCTTTCTAGGATTAACTCGGATCAACTTGGATCCCCTCGGTAGAAACCATGTGCCCCAGAAATGTTACCTCTCGCAACCAGAATTCACACTTGCTCAACTTAGTGTAGAGTTGTTTCTCTTGAAGTATTTGAAGCACTACTCTAATATGCTCATCATGCTTATCCTCAATCTTAGAGTACACCAAAATATCATCGATGAAGACCATGATGAGCTGATCAAGATATGGCTAAAAAACCCTATTCATCAGATCCATGAATGCAGTCGGAGCATTCGTCAAACCAAAAGGCATAACTAGGAACTTGTAGTGCCCATAACAAGTCTTAAAAGTCGTCTTATGAATATCAGCTTCCTTAACCATAAGCTGATGATACCCAGAATAGAGATCTATTTTCGAGAATACTGAAGCCCCTTGGAACTGATCAAATAGGTCATCGATCCTCGAAAGTGGGTACTTATTCTTCATAGTTAACTTATTCAACTATCGATAATCGATGTACATCTTCATGGTACAATCCTTTTTCTCTACAAACAGAATCGGTGCCCCCATAAAGACACATTAGGATGGATGAAACTACGATCCAAAAGCTTTTGAAGTTGAGCGTTAAGCTCTGTAAGCTCTTTTGGAGCCATACAGTATGAAGCGATGGACACTAGAGCTGTACCTAGTAGAAACTTAATGCCAAACTCAACTTCTTGATTTAGATGTAAACCCAATAACTCCTTGGGAAAACATCTAGAAATTCCCTCACTATTTTGATATCCCCGACAGAAAAGTCCCCAAAAACTAAAACTGTAATGCCCTAAAATTCTTATTTTTGTTATTGTGTAAATGTGATACAACTCTGTATCTATTTCAGTGGTTAAGTGTTCTAGGTGTGTGTGTGAGGTCTCAAGTTCAAGCCATGTCTTTGGCAAAATTTTGGTATTTCTTCTAAATCAAGCCCTATCTCTGATCAGTAGGCTTAAATTTAATTAATTGCAAAATTATGTCAAAATGGGTCTGCTTGTCTGGTGGTTTGGTGGAGTCTTGGGTGATGGAGGTCCTGTGTTCAATTGTCAGTGTTGGCGAGGAGACAGAATTTTTGCTCTTAATTTTGGCTAGAGTTGTGCTAATGTTAGACTCCAAGAAGTGGGATGTTAGTAGGATTTGTGAGAGAAAAATAAGGGTTTGGATGTAGTGGGGATTTGGTAAAACTCACCTGTTCTCCAAAATTATCTCTTGAGGAAACTAACGTTCCTTCTGGTCACTGCCATTGCTTATTTTTATTTTTTGTTTTGTTGTTTATCGCCGCCTCTTCTATCCCTTCTTGCTACCAAAATTTCACTGTAATTCCTTGTCTATCTGCCTTGTTATCTCCCTAATCAAACTTCTTCTTCTTTTGTTTTTTTTGTTGTTTCTCTTTCGTTGTTGGCTTTTGTCTACGATACCTCGGTAAGTTTTGGTATTTGTTGAAATCTAACATTATTCTGAATACTAGTTAAGGAAGGGTTTTTATTTTTTTTAGGAGTTAACCAAGAGGTTGGAAATCAGCCATTAACATTTTAAGGGTGTGGAGTTTTTGTTATTCGATCTGAGGTAAGGATTTTGATGGTTGAAAGTCATTTATCTCGTTATAACTTCGTTTAGTTTTCGTGAGTATCATTAAAATTGTACTCTAGATTATCAATTATAGCTTTTGGAGTGCTCGGGGATCGTTTTAGCGTCAACCGAAACTAGGTGTGTACCCAAAAATGCAAAAAACGAGGTTTTGACGAATATGTAATGCATTTTGTACTTCTTAGATTGTATGAATGGATAGGTGTTTTAAACCCCACATGGAGTGTAGGGATGGACAAAGATGGTGCGTAGAGGCTGGTAGGTAGGACTCTCTTACTGATTACAGTTTGCATTACTGATAATGTGATGGGCTAAAGCCCTCATGCATATCTAATACTGGACTGAACTAGGCTATGGCCCAAACTGCCACTAGAATTGTAATGGGCTTAGGCCCAGATTGCATATGATTATTAACTGCTAGTTGACTGTATGCATGTTTTCTGTGGGGATTACACACTAACTCACCCCTTTTTGTTAAACTGTACAGGTAATCCCAGACTTGACGGTTCGGTGCAACGGAGGACTCTACGGTGACCATTTGTTTATTACACTATTTAAACTTCATTTTTGGTTTTATTCTCTATTTTTATTGGTTGTTTGATGTAATTTGGACTGTTTGCTTTTGTTTTGGTTTTAAACTGTTTTCACAAGATTTTGAACTGCAACGAAAACCCGATTTTATATTTAGTCAGCGATTTTTCTAAATGCGAACGATTTTCTTCAAATATCATGATTTAAAAGCTTCTGCTATGAGATATGTTTTTAAACAAATCAAATTAGTAAGGAAATATGTTTTGAAATTGACGAGAGGTAAATAAAAGCTAATAAACAGAAACAACTTTAACTTGATGAATTCAATTTTCAAATTCCATTCCATGTGACATTGCCAGATTCGACCATAGCATCTAGGTCGGGTTTCGGGTATTACATTTAGTGGTATCAGTGCTAGGTTGCAAAACTCGACTGTAGATATTGGGTTTCAAAAATTAGTTTTTAAAGAATTAATCTCTAAATTATTTGAAATGATTTGACTTAGTTTATGGTACACCTAGTCTCCAGCGCTGATCCTGTAAGTATTCTGAAACTGTGATAAGTTTAAACTGAAAATACTGTAGATAGTACATTCTGAAACTACTATAGGTAGTATACTTTGAAAACACTCTAGATAGTGTATAATGAAATTATAGTAAAACTGAGACTATAGCAACACTGTTAGAGACTGCGATTTATGAAAATCACTCTGAATTATTGAAACTGTTTACATAAAATATCTGCTAATAAATACTTAAACCGTAATTGATTCATAAGATTCATAATAGAGATAAATCAGACTAGACATGAGTGCACGAGGTATCCGCGGATGAGGTACCAGAGGCCGAGGTAGAGGCTATAGAGGGACTCGAGCTGAGTCCTCTTCACTAGGCAATATGCCAGATCTAGACACGAGTGAGACACCAGTGTTGCTTACTACTGAGATTGGGTCTCAAGATCGCATGGCTGGGGATGATACATTGTCCTAGGCTATGCTAAGGATATTGGAGAGGGTAGTTGGGCCTAATATTGGATCTGGGGGCCGTGGGTCGATTATAGAATGACTCCGATCCAATGGAGCTAAACTTTTTAGGGGTGTCACTGGAGTCGCCCCTAATGTGGCCGAGTACTGGATTGAAGCCATGGAGCAGATTATGGATGATCTAGATTGCTCCCCCAAGCAAAAATTAAAGGGTGCAGTCTCTCTGTTATGAGACGAGGCTTGTTAATGTTGGCTGACTGTTAGGAAGGGCATTTAGCCCAAACATCTGACCTAGGAGTTCTTTAAGACCACCTTCTAGGGAAAATGTGTGGGAGCCAGTTATGTGGACACTCGTAGGAGAGAGTTTTTGAATCTTACTTAGGGGGATCGATCAGTGGTCTAGTTCCTAAGATTGAGCCGCTATGTGCGGGGTATAGTGGCATCGGAGTATGAGAGGTGTGTCCACTTTGAGGATGGCCTCAGAGATAATTTGAAAGTTCTGATAGCTCCGCAGAGGGAGCAAGATTTTTCTGTTTTGGTTGAGAAGGCGAAGATCGCTGAGGATGTTAAGTGCGCTGAGTGCCAAAACAGAGATAGAGAGAGGGGTAAGAACAAGAGAGATTCAGAGCCCTCGAGTTCTGTGCAGAGGCCTAAGAAAAAGGCAAGATCTGATGGGCCAGTCAGAGCTGGGCCCTCTGTTACTACTACTGGACTGTAGCTATGTGTCGATTGTGGTAGACGCCATCAGGGCAAGTGTTGGAGGAGGATTGGGGTGTGTCTGAGGTGTGGATCATTGGATTAGCACATTAGGGATTGAGGACTGATCATATGCAAGCTCAGGGTACTGGTACTACACAGCCACAAAGGGTAGCACAGCAGTCGCCGAGAGGTCGTGGTCAAGCTAGGGGTGGTAATGGTATAGGCCATGGTCAGATAGCACCGGGCAGAGGTGCTGGCAGACTGAGATGAGGTAGCCTGCTCTTGTTTATGCTGCACATCATCGAGAGGACAGAGATACTTCGGACGTTATCACCGTTACGTTCTTGATCTATGATGTACCTTACTTTGCTTTGATAGACATAGGTTCCACACATTCCTATATAGCTAGAACTGTGTCTGGAAACTTGGGGATTTTAGTTGAGAGTAATTTTAGTGAGGCTACTGTACTGAGTCCATTGGGGTAGTCTATAAGGGTTAATAAATTATTTAGAGATGTACCGTTGGAGGTTTAAGGGACGATCTTTTTGGCCAATTTAATGGAGCTTCCGTTTGGAGAGTTTGACCTGATTCTGGGTATGGACTGGTTGGTCAAGCACTGTGTCAGTCTGGACTGTGCTACTAAGAGGGTCACCTTGACAATAGAGGAGGATAATAAGGTAGTCATGATTGGAGAGCATCGGAACTACTTGGCTAATTTGATCTCTGCACTGGTAGTTGAGCAATTGGTTAGCAAAGGATGTGAGGTGTTCTTGGCCTACGTAAGTGTTTCCGCTGCTGGGGACTCTACTGTAAAGGGTATTCACACTGTAAGGGATTTTTTAGACGTTTTTCCTAAGAAGCTACTGGGTTTACCTTTGAATTGAGAAGTGGTGTTTGAGATTGAGCTTTTCCCTGGTACAGCTCCTGTGTCTATTGCTCCCTATCGAATGGCACCGAAAGAGCTTACAGAGCTTAAGGCTCAGATTCAAGAGTTGTTGGAATGTGGGTTCATCCACCCTAGTGTGGCTCCGTGGGGAGCACCGGTACTATTTGTTAAGGAGAAGGATGGATCTATGAGGATGTGTATTGACTACCGGTAACTGAATAAGCTGACCATCAAGAACAAGTATCCATTACCGAGGATCAATGACCTATTTGACCAGTTTCAATGAGCTTCGTTATTCTCTAAGATTAATCTTTGGTCTGGGTACCATCAGTTGAGGGTTAAGGAGGCTGACGTACATAAGACAATGTTTGGGACTCATTTTGCTCACTACGAGTTCCTAGTGATACCATTTGGACTGACTAATGCACCGACAGCTTTCATGAAACTGATGAACAGAGTGTTTTAGCCTTATCTGAACCGGTTTGTGGTGGTGTTCATCGATGACATATTGGTTTATTCGAGGACTAAGGATGAACATAATGAGCACCTTAGGATTATTCTTCAGATTTTGAGGGAAAAGTGGGTCTATGCTAAGTTCAGCAAGTGCGAGTTCTGGTTAGGTGAAGTAACTTTTCTGGGTCATGTGGTTTCTGCTGAGGGGAATTGAGTAAATCCTTGAAAGATTGAGGCTGTATTGGATTGGAAGCAGCCTAAGAATGTGACTGAGATCTGCAATTTTCTGGGCTGGCAGGTTATTACCAACGGTTTGTGGAAGGTTTCTCACTGATTGCAACACCCTTAACTAAGCTGCTATGTAAGGGTGTACCGTTTGTCTGGACTGATGCGCAGCAAGAGAGCTTTGAGAAGCTCAAGACTGTACTAACTGAGGCTCCTGTTTTGATACAGCCTGAACTTGGGAAGGAGTTCACGGTTTATAGTAATGTATCACACATCGGTTTGGGATATGTGTTGGTGTAGGATGGCAAGGTGATAGCATATACGTCACGTCAGCTTAAGACGTATGAGGCGAACAACCCCGCGCATAATTTGGAATTGGCCACCGTAGTTTTTGCTCTAAAAATCTAGAAGCACTATCTGTATGGTGAGAAGTGTGTCATCTACACTGATCACAAGAGCCTCAAGTACCTCCTTACTCAGAAGGAGCTAAATCTTAGACAACATAGATTGGTTGAGCTACTTAAGGATTATGACTATACCATTGAGTACCATCCTGGCAAGGACAATGTGGTGGCCGATGTATTGAGCCGTAGGGCTATGACAGATCTGAGGGTGATGTTCGCTCGACTTAGCTTATTCGATGATGGGAGTTTGTTGGCTGAGCTGCAAGTCAAACCAACTTCGATTGAACAAATTAAAGGTAAACAGCTGAAGGATGAGTCTTTGGGTCTTTGGTTCCGACAGATTGAGAGTGGTAGCACTACAAACTTTGGGTTGAACTCTGAGGGTGTGTTGTGTTTCCGATTTTGAATATGTGTGCTGAATGATTCTAATTTGAGATAGTCTATACTGAGAGAGGCACATAGTATCCCTTACGCTATGCACTCTGGTGGGAATAAGATGTACTGAGATCTTCGAGTGTTGTATTGGTGGCCAGGATTAAAGCAGGAAGTTACTGATTTTGTGGCTAGATATCTGACATGTCAGCAGGTTAAGGTTTAGCATCAGTTGCCTTCGGGCTTGTTGCAACCGGTTAAGATTCTGTTATGGAAATGGGAGAGAGTAATGATGGATTTCGTTAGTGGGTTGCCTTTAACACCCACTAAGAAGGATTCAGTGTTGGTCATCGTGGATCGATTGACCAAGTGTGTGCACTTCATACCAATTAGGACAGATTATTCTCTACAGAAGCTGGCGAAGCTTTATATTTCTGAGATAGTGAGACTACATAGGGTACCGATTTCAATTATCTCTAATAAGGATCCTCGCTTCACGTCTTGGTTTTGGAAGAAGCTACATGAGGCTTTGGGTTCAAGGTTGAACTTCAGTACTACGTTCTATCCTCAGACCACTGGTCAATAGGAGAGGGTGATTCAGATACTAGAGGATATGTTGAGGAGCCGTGCTATAAATTTTCGAGGCAATTGGGAGGAGTATTTGCCACTAGCGGAGTTTGCTTACAATAAAAATTTCTAGTCTAGCATTTAGATGGCACCTTACGAGGCTCTGTATGGTCGTAGGTGTCACACTCCCTTGTGTTGGACTGAGTTGGGTGAATGATGTGTACTGGGTCCTACGTTGGTTTCTAAGACTAAGGATAAGGTCAGATTGATTCGGGATCGATTGAAAGTGGCATCGAACAGACAGAAATCTTATGCGGATCTGAAGAGACGCGAGGTTGAGTATTCTGTGGGGGACTTCGTATTTATCAAGGTCTCGCCATGGAAAAAGATTCTGAGGATCGGTCGTAAAGGCAAGCTGAGCCTTATGTTTATTAGGCTGTATCAGATTCTAAAACGAGAGGGACCGGTCGCTTATCAGTTGGAGCTACCTCTAGAGTTAGATTGTATTCACGATGTGTTCCACGTCTCAATGTTGAGGCGCTACCGCTTTGATCCCACGTGTATTGTCCCTGTTGAGGAGGTTGAGGTTAGGCCAGACTTGACCTTTGAGGAGGAGCCGGTTCAGGTTCTGGATCATGACGTTAAGGTTCTGAGGAAGAGATCCATTCCACTGGTAAAGGTTCTGTGGCGTAATCATAGAACTGAGGCAGCTACGTGGGAACCTGAGGATGTGATGCGTCAGTAGTATCCTCACCTTTCCTGACCAGGTAAATTTTGAGGACGAAATTTTCTTTTAGGGGGTAAAGTTGTAACGCCCCAAAATTCTTATTTTTGTTATTGTGAAAATGTGACACAACTGTGTATCTGCTTCAACGGTTAAGTGTTCGAGGTTCCAAGTTCAAGCCATGTCTTTGGCAAAATTTTGGTATTTCTTCTAAATCAAGCCCTATCTCTGGTCAGAATTATTTGCAAAATTATGTCAGAATGGGCCTGCTAGTCTGGTGGGTAAGTGGGGTCTTGGGTGATGGAGGTCCTGTGTTCGATTATCAGCGTCGGCGAGGGGGTAGAATTTTTGCTCTTAATTTCTACTAAAGTTGTGCTGATGTTGGACTCCAAGTAGTGGGATGTTAGTAGGATTTGAGGGAGAAAAATAAGTGTTTGGATGTAGTGGGGATTTGGTAAAACTCACCTGTTCTCCAAAATTCTCTCTTCAGGAAACTAACGTTCCTTCTACTCTCTGCCACTGCTTATTTTTCTTTTTTGTTTTGTTGTTTGCCGTCACCTCTTCTGTCCCTTTTTGCTGTCAAAATTTTTTTGTAATTCCTCGTCTCTCTGCCTTGTTATCTCCCTAATCTAACTTCTTCTTCTTTTGTTCTTTTTGTTGTTTCTCTTTCGTTGTTGGATTTTGTCTGCAATAGCTCGGTAAGTTTTAGTATTTGTTGAATTCTAACATTATTCTGGATACTGGTTAATAAGGGGTTTTGTTGCTATTTAGGAGTTAATCAAGGGGGCTGGAGATCAGCCATTAACATTTTAAGGGTGCAGAGTTCTTGTGATTCGAGCTGAGGTAAAGATTTTGATGGTTGGAAGTCGTTTGTCTAGTTATAACTTCATTTAGTTTTCGTAAGTATCACTAAAATTAGACTCTGGATTATCAATTATAGTTTCTAGATAAAAACATAAAAAATAGGATTTCGACAAAAGCTGAAACCCCCATTGTCAATGCCACACGGGCGTGTGGTCACCCGTGTAGTAGGCTGTGTGCCATAACACGGGCGTGTGATCACAAGGCCAGGCAGTGCGTGCAAGACACGACTGAGTGGTGGTCAGGTAGGCCGTGTGTGACACATGGGCTAGACTGATTTGGGCCCTATGGGCCCACACGGGCAAGCCACATGGGCGTGTAAGCCCATTTATCTGAAATGATCCCTAGGGTTGTACGGGTCACCCAAGTCAACTGCGAACCTATTGTAGGGTTGGTAAGCGTTACCTAGACCCCTAAATATATGATCTGAGTGTATGTGATGCATGATAAATTATGCATGATTACTGATATATATATGTATACGTATGACTGATGGTTGCATAAAAGCATGACATATTGTATGTTTGCATTACATTTGGTTGGGTTAACGATATTTGGAGGAAGTGTACTGAAAGGTTATAAGCCTATTTATCTGGCAGCTCAACTGCAATATACTGAATATGTGCCGCATTCGATACTACTTGGAGGGTAGGTATGGGTGGGTTTTTCAAACCCCACATGGAGTGTAGGGATGGACAGAGATGGTGTGTAAAGACTGGTGGGTAGGACTATATTACTGATTACTGTTTGCATTACTGATACTGTGATAGGCTAAAGCCCTCATGCATATCGATCTTTGGATCAACTAGGCTAAGGCCCAAATCGCCATCGAATCAGAATGGGTTTAGGCCCAGATTGCATATGACTGTAAACTGCTAATTGACTGTATGCATGTTTTCTGTGAGGATTACACACTGAATTTATGTAAACTCACCCATTTCTATTAAATTGTGTAGGTAATCCCCAGACTTGATAGTTCAGTGCAGCGGAAGACTCTATGGTGACCACTTGTTTATCGCACAGTTTAAACTTCATTTATGGTTTTATTCTCTATTTTTATGGGCTGTTTGATGTAATTTGGACTGTTTTCTTTTGTTTTGGGTTTAAACTATTTTCACGAGATTTTGAACTGCAACGTAAACTCGATTTTTTTTAATCAACAATTTTCCTAAATGCTAACGGTTTTCTTCAAATATCACGATTTAAAAGCTCCCGCTATGAGATATGTTTTGAAACGAATCAAATTAGCGAGGAAATAAGTTTTGAAATTGATGAGAGATAAATAAAAGCTAATAAATGGAAACAGCTTTAACTTGATGAATCTTCGAATTCCATTCCATGTGACATCACCAGATTCGGCCATAACGTCTAGGCCAGGTTTGGGGTGTTACAGAAACACTGACGTAGGCCAAATATGCCTTACACCCTTTTCGAAGCAATTTCTCGGCCACTAGAGCGGAGATCATGTTAGAGAGGTAATCTCGACATTCGCCTATCACAACAATTTCCTTATTATCCTTAGTTCTCAAAACGACCCTCTTAGTCGCGCAGTCCAAACTAACTCGGGGCTCTACCAACCAGTCCATGCACAGAATTAAGCCGAACTCCCTGAACGGTAGCTCCATCAGATTTTTCGGAGACACAACCCCTTGTACTTCTAACTGGACATTCCTAGAAAGTCTATTTACCTGAACAGATTGCCCCAACTAACTCAATATAGTAATCTCACCAGAAGTGCACTCAAAAGTAATCCTCAAGTTTTCAAAAACAATACTAGCTACATAGGAGTGTGTAGAACCTATGTCTATCAAATTAGTATATGGGGCATCAAAAATAAAAAATGTACCCGCGATCACATCAGAGGTGTCTCTATCCTCTTGGCATCAAGCAGCATAAACTAATACATTCTGCCTCGCCTCAGTCTGATTAGCACCTCTGTCTGATGCTCTCTGTCATCGGCCCATACCATTACCACCCCTAGTCGGTCTACGGCCTCTAGGTGGCTACTCTACTACCCTCTAAGGCTGAACAAAATTCGGGTCCGTACCTTACATCTGATTAGCATGATGTGGACACTCTCTAATCTGATGCTCTAATGACCCACATCACAGACAAGCCTCTAATCTCTTCTATCACTCGCCCAAATGGCGCCTACCACAATCACCGCATGGCTGAACCCCAGTATGAGCAACTAGAACTCCCACTCTAGAAGGCCCATCAGGTATGACCCGTTTCGTAGGCCTCTTAGCAGAACTAGAAGGCTCTGAATCCCTCTTATTATTGCATCTCTCTTGATCTCTATTCTAGCGCTCCACTCGCTTAACCTCTCTAGCGATCTTTGCATTATCCACCAAAACAACAAATTCTCGCTCCCTCTGTAGAGCAATCATGTAATATCCCGAATTAGGGCCTAATCGGAATAGTGGTTTTGTGACCACAAATCTGAGATAGAAATAATTATTTATAATTATTTTGATGTTTATGATATGATTGCATGATTGTGTGAAAATTTCGTGACGAAATTCTATACATAAAGTGCTTAAGTTGAAATTAGGGACTAAATCGAATAACTTGCAAACCTGCATTCTAGAAGTTTTTAGTATGAAATTACTTTGGAATATTAATGAGGAGGTCTTAAATAGCAATTTGACCACTTTCTAAAATTTTGGACAAAAATGGGCTTGTACATGAAAATTTTCAAAGAAAGGTATTAAGGGTATTTTGGTCATTTGGTAATTAAAAGATTAAAAAAAGGAAAAAGATGGCAAAATATGTCCATCTTCTTCATTAGGACGAAAATTAAAGGGTTCTCCATAGCTAGGGTTTGTTTCAAGCTTCCAAGCTCCATAGTAAGTGATTCCAAGCCCCGTTTTTAATGTTCTTTACGTTTTTGGAATCCCGGTAGCTCGATTTAGCTTATGCTAGCAATAATTTAACCTAGGGTTCATATTTGGAAAAATACCCATAGGTGAAATTTGTGTATTTTGGTGTTTTATGATAGAATATGAGGTTTTAAATTATGTCAGACAACTTGTACTACCCGGTTTTAAGCGAAAACGAGTAAAAGGGCTTAATCGGTAAAAATACCTAATAGTCATAAGTACATGTTAGAGTGTGAAATTGATGCTGCCATAGAAGGGAAAAATGATCAGCATGTCATAAAACATAAGAAAATAGGATGAAGTTCAATTCCCGAGCCTAGGGGCAAAAGTGTAATTATGCAAAAGTTTAGGGGCAAAAATGTAATTTTGCCAAAGTTCGTATTAAATGTTGTTTTGATGAATGTATGTATTAAATAAGATTAATTTGGCATTATAGATCAAGAGAAACGAGATTCAAGTCGCGATCGAGGGAAAAACAAAGTTTACGAAGAATAGGCTTGATTGCTAATAATTTTATACCGAGGTAAGTTCATGTGTAAATGGAGTAACATAATTGTAATTTTAAGTAATTTAATGTTATTTATGTGATATGATGATTAATATCATGAAATATTATGCTTTATGGTTATTATTGAATAATATGTAAATTATGAATTGCTACCGAGTATCGGTTTTGATGTTCCGTGGAAGACGGAAAAGACGTGTAATCGAGGAAAAAGCCCGTTTGAACCTTGGGAATAGATTAGAATACAATTGACATGTCACTAGGATGGTTGGGCATCCGAACTCGTTGAGTTGAGTCCGAGTTCACTTATGGATGCAAATGTCCGAACTCGTTGAGTTGAGTCCGAGTTCGTAAGATGTAACTAGGCATCTGAGCTCGTTGAGTTGAGTCCAAGTTCACTTATGGATGCGAACGCGCTCGTTGAGTTGAGTCCGAGTTCGCTTATGGGCGGGTTACATGGTAGCTTGGCTACATATATGGCATTTATGTACAAACTTTCCGTGTATTCGAATTATATTCCGATGTGTTCAACGGGTGAATCTTAAGAGAATAAGGAGAATGCCTAAAACGAAGGTGACATGTTGGTAAGTGTGGTAAATGAGAAAATTTGACAGGTATGTGCTTAAATCTTTGGGTTGAGAACTTGGTATGATGAAATCGTAGCATGATATTAAATGCAAATGTAACATGAATGTCTTGGTGTTGTTTATACAAATGATGTTTTTATGTGGAATTGCATGATTATGTTACTTACTATTTGCATGTGAACTTACTAAGCATTTATGCTTACTCCCTCCTTTTCTTTCATTGTAGTTTTGACAAACCAGCTTGAGAATCGGGATAGGTCGAAGACTCATTCACACTATCCGAAGGCCTAAATTGGTAAAATGGCTTGTGTATCTTGAATGTGGCATGTATGGCAAAATACTCACTTTGTGTAAATGATCTTATGATATGATTATGCTTTGGCAAGAAAAGAGTTTGTGAATGATTAGCCATTGGAATGTCTAATCTAAATCATATTTGACACCATGTATGTTTAAAATGCTATTTAGTCCATGAAAATCCTTAGTAAAGTGAAATTTGCCATAAAACAGTATCTGACAGCAGCAGTGATGTAAATTTGAAAAATCACTAAAAATAGTATAAATGGAATTAAATGATGAGTAAGTTATGAAATTGAAGCTTAATGAGCCTATTTTCATATGGATTGAGCAAAACAGGTATATGAATTATAATTTATGAGACATTTGAATTTTTGTGAAACAGGGCCAGAGTGATTTCTGGATCCCCTGTTCTGAATTTGGAAATTCACCATAAATTATATAAAAATAGTTAGAAGTCATACTTTATATGTAAAGATTTATTATTGAGTCTAGTTTTAATAGAAACAAACTTCATAGTCATTGAGATTCTGTACAGAGTGATATCTGATTCGTAATACACAGAGGTCAGAGCAGTTGAACCCTGAAATAGGGGAGACTTTAACTAATAAACTGTACTAATTGGTCCAGCCAAAAATTCTAGAAAAATTTTTTGTAAATAGATATATGAGTCTAGTTTTAGGGAAAATTTACAGAATTAGATTTTTAGTTTCGGAACTCGAGATATGAATTTTTAAGTGACTGTGACGCAGATTGCTAGCTTGACTAGAAATTTTAAAATTAAATTGTTTGAGCTGTTTAAGCAATGAATTAAGTTTGTTAACACCTCGTGCTCGACTCCAGCGACAGTATCGGGTACGGGGCGTTACAAATCAATACCCTTAGACTATCCCTCAAGTCATCCTCAAAATGAACACATTTTTTATACCCGAATTCCATCATGCCTCGAGCGTAGCGACTTAGTCTCAGAAATTCAGCCTCATACTCTGCCACAGACTTATCACCTTGCGAGAGATTCATAAACTCATGCCTACGAGCATCAACATAACTCGCGCCCACATATTTCCTCTGAAAGGTAGTCTTGAAATAATCCCAATTTAGATGATCAGGTTGAGTACCCTCCTCAACTGATAACCACCACTGATATGCCTCGTCGTGAAGTAAAAAAACTGCACCCTTCAATTTCTGCTCAGGAGTGCAGTTGATGTCGTTCATTATCCTCTTGGTGGCCTTCAACCAATACTCGACCACAATAGGGGCGACTCATGTGATGCCCCTAAACAGCTCAATTCCATTGGACCAGAGTCGTTCAGTTACCGACCTACGACCCCTAGATCCAGAATGGGGTTCAGTAACCCTCTCTAACACTTTCAATATGGCTTGGGACAATGCGTCATCCCTATTCGAGTGGCTTTGAGACCCAGTCTTAATAGCAAGTGAAACCGGTGTCTCACTCATATCTAGATTTGGCAGACTACCCAATGATGAAGACTCAGCTTGAGTCCCCCTATGGTGCCTTCCGTACCCACGAATACCATGATCGCGAGTTCCATGAGTGCTCATTGTAGTTTTAGTCTTATCTACATTATAAAATTTTATGTATCAGTTTCAGTGTTTATTAGCAGATGTTTTAAGCCTCAGATGTCAAAAGTTCAGAAATATTTTAGAAGTTTTAGTCTCTAACTAACTCAGTGTTGTTTCAAAAAGTTCTAACTACAGTATTTCTAAGTTCAGAAGTACTTACAGGATCAACGGTGGAGACTCAGTGTACCACATACTTACTCAAAAAGAACCGAATTTCATTTGAAAACTAGTCCTTTTCAAACATAATTTTAGAAACCCGGCCTAGACGTTATGGCTGAATCCGAGAGCGTTATAAAAACGTCGAAGTTTTACTAGACACATTCATTTATATATATTCATTATTAAAACTGTTACATGTTGTCCGTCAAAGTTAACCAAATATCTCGTAGTGAAAGTTTGAAAGTTGTTTAAGTCAAAACCACGCTCGTGTTTTCAAAAACACTTGTTCGAATAAAATCAGAATTTTGTCAATCATCATAGTTTAAAAATCATAAACGTAACCAAACCAAAAGTCCAAAATGAATAGTCCCAAAAGTCTAAGGAGTCCAAAAATTACAAAACTCTCTCGAAAACCAAATACTAAGTAAAACTGATAAATAAGGATAAGAAAAATAATAGTTTTCTAATAAGTGGTTATCGTTGAGCCTTTGTCACACCGACCTGCCTATGTCTGAGGATTACCTGAACAGAACAGACAAACAGATGTGAGTTTTCATAAACTCAGTGTGTAACCCAACAGAGATATTCACGCAATGCACAGAAAATATCATATGCAGACAGATATAGATTTGGACCTAAGTCCTTACCAGATACAGATATCAGAATTAGATAAACAGAACATATATAAACAATCCTACACCCATCCTTTACATACCATCTCCAGCCATCCCATCTCACCATGTGGGGTGAAAAACACCCATCCATCTCTACACACCATGTAGTGTCGATGCGACACATGACAGAATAATGTGCAGTCAAGTAGCCAAAAATTAGGTGATAGGTCGTCGTACAAATTACTTCCTCCATATATACAAATCCCACCCTAAACACAGATACAGAATATAGATATGAAAATAATAGAATTAACGTGCTTAACATGCTCGTAAACAGATAAATACATACTTAAACAATACAATCAGGCATACATATTAGTTTCCTACTTAGATTAGGCTATCAGAATATTAGATCACATGAAAAAGGGTTTCATTAGCCCTTACAGACCCTACGATAGACCCACAGTCAATCAGAACGACCCGTGTGACCCTAGGAAAAATTTCAAAATTTTTTACCCACATGCCCATGTGGCATACACGCCTGTGTGGCACGCCCGTATGGCCCACACGGCTACACATTCGCCATCTCACAGCCATGTCTCGTACATGGCTGGCCACATACCCGTATGAAGTTATTAGTCCCAGTTTTTGGCTTTTGCTGAACTTTATTTTCTTGTGTTTTAGGTACACACCTAGTACGGTTTTGACACGAACGCTCCCACAAGACAACCATAACCTAAAATTCAATTAAGAAAACAAGTCAATAATTGAAACCATTTCTAGAACTAAAAATCTCCAATCCACCGAAGTGCTTACCTTTGACGAACAACGCTTCTTAAATCTAATTTGGTGAAGAATCAAACGTTTCCAGCCCCTATCCTAAAGAATCAACCAAATCCAAGCATCCAAACTCAACATTCATGAAAATTGCAAACTAACTCCCCTAATAGAAAATCCCTAACATGCAACGTAAATGGTAAAATGCTACATACGAAATACTCCGACTATAGAACAGACAATTACAAGCACTTGAATGATTAAACAAAATCGCAGAACTCACCACGTCGCCATTTGACCAAACAGAAGGGAGAGTAGGAAAAAGGAGTAGAAAACACAATATGGAAGATGAGAAAAATGAACGTGAATTTGGAGAAGGGAAAAAAATTTTGGAAAAAGAAAATTAAAATTAACTAAAATTATTTTAGTAACATATCCCTAAAATCTCTCTAAGTCCCTACTACCCCAATAACCAAATCCAACCAACTCAGAATTCTAGCTCCACCGAAACTCTATCAGACAATTAAGACAAAAATTAACATCCACACTTGCACAAGGATTTGAACACAAGACCTCCAACAAGCTAACTCCTTATCATTCGAACCAGCAAGCTCATTCTGATATGGGTTTACAAAGAATATTACATAAGCCTACCCAGCAGGGATAAGGCTAGGACAAAAAAAATAGCATTTGCCAAAAGTGGAACTTGAACCCAATACCTCACACACACACCCAAAACATTTCACCACTGAAGCATATACACCTTTATGTCAAGATTTACAGAAACAAAAATAAATTATTCAGGGCGTTACATTTGGTGATTGGTTTTCATGAAATAAAATTTCTAGTTTTAGAGTCACATTTCACCTTTAAAATAATATTCTTAAAATCGAAAAATATTTGAACGAGCATAGAGTTTTGATGGCTTAAAACGAGCCAAATAATCATGAAAATTCTAAAATGTAAAATACATTTTTTTATATTATTTATTTTTAATATTATTGCTATCTAAATTATGTTTTATTAAATTAAAATAATATTACATTAATTTTCAAAAATTTTAGTTGAATTTTTTAATTTATATATTACAAAATTGTAGAATTATCACATGTGTTAAGTTACCTGGTAAGTTTTTGCACAACCGAAATGCCTTGAAATCAAAGCCCCAAACAGAAACAAAATCCAAAACCCAAAATTGAAATTGAATGTGAAAGCTCATACCGACACTAAATCTAAAATTCCAAACTGAAAACTAAACTAAAACCTAAGTCGAAAACCCAAACTTAAGGCTTTCAACATATTTAGTAACTACATTTAAGGCGTTTTAAAACCATCTATTGTTTCTTATTCTAGTCGAAATTTAAATGATTTCTATTGCAGAAATGCGATCTTTCCATTGGTTTGTTTTTCTAGACAAATCGAGTTCTATCTTAGATGAACTAAGCTCCCAAAGTAGCCTAATTGAAATAGGAAACCTAGAAATTTTGAGCAAATTGCGACGATTTGAAATATTGTAAGCACCAAAATCTTCGGCTTTTGGTGATTGGTTTTCATGAAACAGAATTTCTAGTTTTAGAATCACATTTGACCTTTAAAATAATATTATTAAAACTATAAAATATTTGAATGAGTATAGAGTTTTGATGGCTTAAAATGGGCAAAAAAATCATGAAAATTCTAAAATATAAAATACAATTTTTTTCATTTTATTTCATTTTCGTATTATTGTTATCCAAATTATGTTTTATTAAATTAAAAGTCATATGAAATTAATTTCTAAATTTTTAGTTGAATTTTTATTTATATATTACAAAATTGAAAATTATCGCAAGTGTTAAATTACTCGATAGGTTATCGGACAATCGAAATGCCTTGGAATCGAAACCTCAAATGGAAACCAAATCCAGACCCTAAAATCAAAACTAAAAGTGAAAGTGCAAACCGACACCGAATCTAAAACTCCAAACCAAAAACTAAATTGAAACCTAAGTTGAAAACCCAAACTTAAGGTTTTCAACATATTTGGGTAACTACATTGAGGGCTTTTTAAAACCATCTATTGTTTCTCATTCTTGTCGAACTTTAAATGACTTCTGTTGTATGAAATGTGATCTTTCCATTGTTTTGTTTCCTAGCCAAATTGAGTTCTGTCTTAGATGAACTAATTTCCCAAAGTAGCCTACTTGAAACAGAAAACTTAGAAATTCTAGTTTTAGAATTACATTTTACCTTTAATTTAATATTCTTAAAACTAGAAAATATTTGAATGAGCATAGAGTTTTGATGGCTTAAAACGAGCCAAAAAGTCATGAAAAATTTGAAATATAAAATACAAAAACTTGCAATTTTATTTCATTTTAATATTATTGTTATCCAAATTATGTTTTATTAAATTAAACATCATATTCAATTAATTTCAAAATTTCTTGTTTAATTTTTTATTTATATATATTACAAAATTGTAGAACTATCACACGTTTTAAGTTGCTTGGGTGGTAACCATATAATCAATCGAAACCCCAAAATAACAACTGAATGTAAAAGCCCAAACCAACACTGAATCTAAAACTCCAAACTGAAAACTAAACTAAAACCTATTATCGATACTTACAAACATATATTTATAATTAATAACTATTAATTTAATTGAGAAATTGTTAGATACATGTTATTTAACAATAAAAATGCTCTCAAACTTTTGAACTTCCTAATTATTAAGGAATAAATCTCAAAATTATACATGAACTTTGATTTAATATGCAATTGTATACATGAACTTTAATTTGGTGTAATTATACACGTGAAAAATTTAATTGTGGTTCAAATGTATACTTGAAACTTTAATTTTGATTTAATCATACACATTTAGAGAAATAAATGCATGAAATTATTTTTATATTGGATATATATAATTACTTATGTATGCAATATATAAACATAAAATGATGTTATATAAATAATTATGCTAATAATTTACAAGAATTGAATCAAATTAAAATTTTATGTATAAAATTGCACAAAACTAAAGTTCTTATATACAATTGCAAAGTAAACTATAGTTCATGTATAATTTCGGGATTTATCCCTAATTATTAAAAATAAACATTGACATTTGATATTTAAAACTGTAACACCCCTTACCCGAGACCGTCGTCGGAGTCGAGCACGAGGCGTTACCTAACTTAACTTACTAATTCGGGGCATAAAATTTGCTTTTAAAATTAATTTATTTACATTCATTTAATATGTCCCTAAAAAGGGCTCTCGAGACCCTAAAACATGTAATTGAAATGGTTCGGGACCAAACCGGGAACATTAAAAATTTTCTGAATACTTAGACAAATCAAAACAATTTATTTCATTATTCCTTATAAAACTGCCCACCTACGTCATAGTCCCTAAATAAATCATAACTCGAGTCACAAAACTCAAAATTTAAATTCATGATTTTTCCCTGAAACTAGACTCATATATCTTCTTACTAATATTTTTCCAGAATTTTTGGTCTAGCCAATTAGTACAGTTTATTAGTTAAAGTTTCCCCTGTTGCACTATTTAACTACTCTGACCTCTCCTCACTACGAATCAATTTTCTCCCTATAAAAAATTCAAATAACCATGCTATTTGTTTCTCTTGAAATTAAATTCACTAAGGAATCTAGAAATATAAACTATAACTCCTAATTCTTTTAGTACAATTTTTAGTGAATTTATAAAATCAGAACAGGGGATTTAGAAATCGCTCTGACCCTGTCTCACTGAAATTCAAATATCTCTTAATATACACTTCTTTTGCTTACTCTATTTCTTTCATATAAAAATAGACTGAATAAGCTTTAATTCTATATCTCATTCATCACCTAATTCCATTTATACTATTCTTGGTGATTTTTCAAGATCACGTCACTGCTGCTGTTTAATACTGTTTTAATGCTAATTTCACTTTTTCATGATTTCTTTGTATTAACTACCATTTAGGCATACATAACACCAAAACATGTTCTTCATTAGCCATTTCAATAGCTAATCATTATCAAATATTTACATACCATTCTTTGGCCATATCATAAGGACATACACACAAAATGGCTAAGTCCCTATACATGCCATAAACTAGAACGTTTGTAAACGAATATAGCCATTTGGTGACTTGATAGTCGATAGTGTGAAGTGATCTCCGACGACCTACAACCCGAGCCTACTTTTAAGTACTCTGAAACATGGGAAAGTGAAAGAAGTAAGCTTATAAAGCTTAGTAAGTTCACATCTAAAATAATAAGCATTAACAATCAATTTAGCTTACTACTATGATGTCATAATTTGCTTAAATAATGTTTAGTTCTTACTTTCCTATCTTACTCATCGGTAACCTTACCAAAGGCTTAGAATACAAAAGGCACCTTACTTAATAGCTTGCTTACATACCTGCAACATCTTACTTAACACATGAGTACTCTTTCATAATATAGGCATATTGCCAATCATGTCATAAAGTGTCACATGCATAACTGAAAACTCATCACTTACTTAATACTTGATAATCTCAATTGCTTACAATCTAAATATTAAATAAGCCTTAAATGAATACATGTACTCTTTCTTCATGTTCTCACCTTGTTGCTTCTTTGACTTACTCTTTGGATTACTCGGAAACCTTTCCCTTTTTGAACTTACCATTGCCATGTCTTGACATGGTCTTACGTGCTATCCTTGCCTTATGAACTCACCAATGCCATGCCTTGGCATGGTCTTACATGGGACCTTTTCCTTATAGCAACTCATCAATACCATGTCTTGACATGGTCTTACATGATTCCCTTGCCTTATAGAACTTATCAATGCCATGCCTTGGCATAGTCTTACATAATATCCTTATATTACCAAATGTCATGTTCCAAACATGGTCTTACATGGTATCCTTATCTTAGTGCCAATGCCACATCTTGATGTGGTCTTACATAGAGTCCTTAATCAATCTTGATGCCATGTCTTGACATAGTCTTACACAAGATCGTTGCCTTACCAATGCCATGTCTTGACATGGTCTTACATGGTATCCTTAACCGTCAATTCCTCCTTAAATGCCATGTTATGAACATGGACTTTTCCATCAATTCTTTCTTAATTGCCATGGTACAACCATGGACTTTGAGATATCAATGCCTTGTCAAGTCATAGCTGAAACATACTTGCTCAAATTCTCAAGGTTAGTCGCATAACTCATTAATAACAATACTAATAACAATAATTGCATAATAATAAAATGCTACTCAACTTACATACTTACATTCTCAATCTCATCATATCATCAACTTAACTTATTCTCATCAAACTATGCTAGTCAATACTTTCTTGTTATCATAGAAAGCCATAATACAAAATATGGTCTTACATATAAATTATACAAGTTCTCTTTCCAATATTGAATTATTATCAAACATTAATCATTATATCTGAAACTCAATACTAAAGTATTTATGGCAAAAATATCAATTTATCATTCAAATATGCATAATTAAATGCTTATTAAACATATGAACTTACCTCGATACCAAAATGACCATTTTACGAACTTTCTCGATTTTTGGTTTTTCTCTCTTTCTAGGTCCAAATCTCACTTTCCGGGATCTAAAACATCATATTTCACTTATTTAATTAATGTACAATTCAAAACATTCCCTAACTCAAACTTTGGCAAAATTAAAATTTTGCCCCTAAACCTTTACAGAATTACGATTTTACCCCTAGGCTCAGAAATTAAAATTTATCCATTTTTCTTATTTTTTATGACACGCTGAACATTTTTCCCTCCTATGGCAACATCAAATTCCCACTCTATCATGTACTTATGAACATTATATATTTTTACCGATTATGTCGTTTTACTCGTTTTCACTTAAAATTGCTTAGCAAAAGTTATTTAACATAATTTCAAGCTTCATATTCTACCATAAAACATAAAAATAAACACATTTAACATATGGGTATTTTTCCAAATATGAACCCTAGCATGAATTATTGCTAGAATAAGCTAAATCAAGTTACCGGGACTCCAAAAACGTAAAGAACATTAAAAAGGAGGCTAGAACGGACTTACGATTGAGCTTGGAAAGCTTGGAAACCCTAACCAAGGCTTCCCCCATGCTATATTAGGCCCTCATGAAGAAGATGAACCAATTTTGGCTTTATTTTCCCTTTTTAATTCTTTTAATTACTAAAGGACCAAAATGCTCTTAAAGGCTTTTCTTTCAAATTTGTCCTATTCTTGCCCATTTTTGTCCAAACTACATATAATGGTCTAATTACTAAATAAGGACCTCCATTTTAAGAGTCCATTTCAATTAAATCCCCTCTATTATCTAGAACACACATTTTGCTAATTTTACAATTTAGTCCTAATTATCAAATTAGGCACTTATACATAAAATTTCTTCATGAAATTTTCACATAATTATTCTATCAATGAATAAACCTTAAAACTTAATCGAAATAATTTTTTTGACCACGGATTCGTGGTTTCGCAACCACTATTCCATTTAGGCCCGATTTTGGGATGTTACAAAAACATTTCTTGTCTTTAAATTTTTTAATTTTCGGTTACATTTGCAAATTGTTGACTGCCTCTCTTATAAATTATTTCTTCTCTTTATTTGTGATTTCATCTTAGAAAACTCTTGTAACACCCCCAACCTGGCCTAGATGTTATGGTCGAATCTGGCAATGTCACATGATAGCGTAGCGTTTGAAACTAAGTTGTCACAATAAAATAATTTTCATTTGTTTGCACTTTTTGCTCTCAAAATCATTATTTATTTAGTCACTCGCTTTAACACATTTCGTTGCGGAAGTTTTTAATAGTCATTTTGTGTAAATCTTGTGTTTAGAGAAAACTTTGTCTTTTTTAAAATTGAATTTTTAAACGTCTAGAAATTATAATCCAAAACTAGAAAAAATCCCAAATTTAAGGGAAAAAAATCCATAAGGGCCATATTACAGCAAAATAAACTCAAATAAAAGTAAACTAATAAATAGGTAATAGATAACGTAATAAAAGACGTACATCCACCACTAAGTCCTCCACCACACTGATCCGCCTATGTCTGGGGATTACCTGTACAAATTAAGCAGAATGGGTGAGTTTACGTAAACTCCGTGTGTAGTCCCCATACAACAATAAGACAATAACCAAATAAACACAGTCTGGGCCTAAGCGCTTTACAATATCAATATCAATATCAGTTTGGCCTTAGCCCATCTCAGTAATAGATATGCAGATACAAAAGTCCTACCCAACCAGCCTCTACACTCCATCTCCATCCAACCCTGCACTCCATGTAGGGATATAATCAACCCACTCATCCCTACACTAAAAATTAGTATCAAATGCGGCACTAGGTAGTCATTTGCAGCTGAGCTGCTAGTAAATTAGGCTCAAAGCCTTTCAGTACACTTCCTCCAGTCAATATCAAACCCCAACCCGATGCAATGCAACATACAATTATGTCATGCTATCTCATAGTACTAGTTCATACAATATCAGTTCAGTGAAATATTATCATGCTCAAACAGTTATATACGTGTGACAATTATTCAGTCGATTCATACAATTTGGAGTCTAGGTAAACTTACTGACCCAACAGTAGGTTTACAATTGTCTCAGGTAACACGTGCAACCTTAGCAACAAATCAGTGAAAATGGGCTCATAAGCCCATATTGTCTGCCCGTGTGGGCCCACACATCTGTATGGACCACACGGCCCAAATCGACCTTGGCCGTGTCGATCACACTTCCTGGCCCAGAATCCCACATGCCTGTGTGGTTTACCCATATGGGACCACACGCCCGTGTGGCCCACACGACCCAAATTGATCGAGCCCGTGTCTCGCACACGACATACCTGGCTATTACACGGCTGTGTCTGGTGTGCACGGCTCAGCCTCGTTGATCGTACGCCCGTGTTTTATCACACGGCCTACCACACGCCAGCGTGGCATCGACAAAAAGCTTTTTTGGCTTTGCGCCAAACCCTATTTTTTGCATTTCGGGTACACACCTGTATCGTTTTTTATGTTTAAATCCTCCTGAGCACTCCAATACTTAAGATTGACCAATATTTCACTCAGTTAATCATTTACACAATCAAACTAACCAATCCCGAAACAAATTACTCTTTCCTTGAGCGATAAAAACTTACCCTCAACACTTTAGATTGATTTGTTTATGGAATAGTACGATGAGAGCCTCGATCCCCACGAAACGCTGCTGCCAAAACCTCAAAATCAGACTAACAAGAATACAAACAACATCTAAGAACGATAAAAATTGCCACACACTTACCACTCGCTCGTGATCAAGAATACAGAGGGAGGGACGAAAAAATACCAGTAATGAAAGGATAGGATAAAATTCAAGAAAAGAAATTGATAACGGAAGACGGAAAAACTCAGAGAATTTTGGCAAAAGGAAAAAGAAAATGGGAAAAGACGTCAGTTTTCTACAGATAATTGCCCTTGGATTAACATTTTTACTCATACTTCAAGATTCACTCAACCACTCACCCACTACTTAGAATCCCAACTCTACTGAAACACCCTCACAGAAACGAGCAAAGATTACTACCCTCACTTACACAAGAATTCGAACTTAAGACCATCATCAAGCCAACACACTACTTAACCACCAAACCAACAGGTCCATTCTGATATGATTCTACCAATAATTAAACTTAAGCCCTAGGCCAAGTTAAGGCTTCACTCAGAAAAATACAAAAACTTTCCTAAGACAAGGCTTAAACTTGGGACCTCTTACACACTCTCAGAATACATAACCACTAAAGCAGATACAAACTTGTGTCAAAATTTACAAAAGCCAAAAAAAAAAACAATTTTTTGGGGTGTTACAGCTCTACCCCCTAAAAGAAAATTTCAGCCTCAAAATTTACCTGTTTAGAACAGATGGGGATACTGCTGTCGCATTGCATCCTTAGGCTCCCACGTGGCCTCCTCAAAGCTATGATTACGCCATAGAATATTAACCAGCAGGATGGATTTTCTCCTTAGAATCTTTACGTTGCGATCCAATATCTGAATCGGCTCCTCCTCAAAAGTCTGATCTGGTCTAACCTTGATCTCCTCCATCGAAACAATATGTGTTGGATCAAAGCGGTAGTACCTCAACATCGAGACATGGAAAACATCATGAATCTGATCCAATTCTGGAGGTAGTTCTAACTGATAGGCAACCAGTCCCACTCGTTTCAGTATGCGATAGGGTCTAATAAATCTAAGGCTTAACTTGCCCTTCCGACCAAACGTTAGTACCTTTTTCCATGATGAGACTTTAAGGAAAATGGAGCCTCACATAGAATACTCGATCTCGCGTCTCTTTAAGCCCCCATAAGACTTTTGCCAATCAGATGCCGTTTTCACTCGATCCCGTATCAATCTAACCTTATCCTCAGTATCAGAAATAAGTTTAGAACCCAGAACTCGTCGCTCGCCCAACTCATTCCAACATAAAGGAGTGCAACACTTACGACCGTACAGAGCCTCATAAGTTGCCATTCGTGTACTAGACTGGTAACTATTATTGTAAGCAAACTCTGCCAACGGAAAATATTCCTCCTAGCTGCCTCTGAAGTCAATCACACAGCTCCTCAACATATCCTTCAGTATCTGAATCACCTTCTTTGATTGACCATCTGTCTGAGGATGAAAAGCAGTATTGAAGTCAAGCCTTGAATCCAGAGCCTCATGTAGTTCCTTTCAGAATCGAGATGTGAAGCAAGGATCCCTATCAGAGATGAACGAAACCGATACCCCATGCAGTCTCACTATCTCAGAGACATCAGCTTTTGCAGTAAGTGGTCAGTATGAATCAGTATGAAATGGGTGGACTTAGTCAATCGAACCATGATGACCCATACGGAATCCTTCTTAGTGGGTGTGAGGGGTAACCCACTAACGAAGTCCATAGTCACTCGCTCCCACTTCCAAAGTGGAATCTTAACTGGTTGCAACAATCCTGAAGGTAACTGATGTTTAGCCTTAACCTGCTGGCAAGTCAAACATTTACCCACAAAATCGGTAACCTCTCACTTAAGTCCTGGCCACCAGCATAACTCAAGAAGGTCATGGTACATCTTATTTTCGCTAGGATGCATAGCATAAGGGCTACTATGGGCCTCTCGCAGTATCAACTGCCTCAATTCAGTATCTTGCAATACACAGATTCTCCCACGAAAATAGAGTACCCCTTCGCTATTCAGTCCAAAGTCCTCAATACGCCTACTCTCAACCTGTAGGAAACGAAGATGCAAAGATTCGACCCCCAACTGCTTACCCTTAACCTGCTCAATCCACGTAGGCTTAACTTGAAGCTTAGCTAGCAGACTTCCATCATCAAATAAACTAAGGCGAGCAAACATCGCCCTCAAATCTATCATAACCTTACGGCTCAGTGCATCGACCACCACATTAGACTTACTAGGGTGGTATTCAATCGTACAGTCATAGTCCTTAAGTAGCTCAATCCATCTATGCTACATAAGATTTAGCTCTTTCTGAGTGAGGAGATATTTGAGGCTATTGTGATCCGTGTAGATGATACACTTTTCACCATATAGGTAATGCCTCCAAACTTTCAGTGCGAATACCACCACGGCAAACTCTAAGTCATGCGTTGGATAATTCGCCTCATGAGTCTTAAGTTGACGAGACGCAAATGCCACAGCCTTTCTCTCCTGTATCAACACACATCCCAATCTGACATGTGATACATCACTGTAAATAGTAAACTCTTTTCCAGACTCTGTATATATCAATACAGGGGCCTCAGTCAGTACAATTTTGAGCTTCTTAAAGCTCTCTTGTTGCGCATCAATCCAATTAAACAACACGCCCTTGCATAGCAGCCTAGTCAAGGGTGCTGCAATCAGTGAAAATCCCTCTACAAATCATCGGTAATATCCTACTAGTCCTAGAAAACTGCGAATCTCATATACAGTCTTAGGCTGCTTCCAATCCAAGACAGCCTCAATCTTTTGAGGATCAACTCTAATCCCTTCAGCAGAAACCACATGTCCCAGAAATGCTACTTCACATAGCTAGAACTCACATTTACTGAACTTGACGTACAGTTGTTTCTCTCGCAGAACCTGTAGAACCACTTTGAGGTGTTCATCATGTTCTTCCTCAGTCTTCGAATACACTAGTATATCATCAATAAATACCACCATGAACTTATCCAGATAGGGCTGGAACACTCGGTTCATCAGACCCATGGAAGCTACTGGTGCATTTGTCAGCCCAAATGGCATCACTAGGAACTCTTAGTAACCATAACGAGTTCTAAACACCATCTTATGCAAATTAGCCTCCTTAACTCTCAACTGGTGATACCCTAATCAGAGATCAATCTTAGAGAAAACTAAAGCTCCTCGGAACTAGTCGAACAGATCATCTATCCTCAGTAGGGGGTACTTATTCTTTATGATTAGTTTGTTCAGTTGTCGGTAGTTAATGCACATACGCATAGATTCATCCTTCTTTTTCACGAACAGAACTGGTGCTCCCCATGGAGACACACTAGGGCAGATGAACCTACGATCTAGTAACTCTTGAATCTGAGCCTTAAGCTCCACGAGCTCTTTCGGCGCCATTCTATAAGGGGTGATGGACACTAGAGCTGTCCCAAGAAGGAGCTCAATCCCAAAATCTACTTCTCTGTTCGGAAGTAACCCCTGTAGCTCTTCAGGAAAAATGTTTGGAAAGTCCTTAACCGTCTTGATATCCTTAACCAAAGAATCCCTAGAATCTAAAACACTGATGTAGGCTAGATACGCTTCACACCCCTTACGAACCAACTTTTCAGCCCTTAATGCCGAAATCACATTCGATAAGTAATTATGATGCTTCTCAATTACGACTACCTCGTTGTCCTCCATAGTTTTCAGTACAACCCTTTTTGTGGCACAATCCAAGCTCACTCGGTGCTTCACCAACCAATCCATCCCCAGTATCAGATCAAACCCTCCAAAAGGCAATTCCATCAGACCAACCAGAAAAATAGCCCCTTGAACCTCTAAAAGAACATCTCTAAATAGTTTATTAACTCTTACTGATTGCCCTAACGGACTCAGTACAGTCACCTCACTTGCAGTGCTCTCAACCAAGATACCCAAGTTCTCGGACACCATACAAGGTATATAGGAGTGAGTGGATCCTATATCTATCAGTGCAGTATAAGGTACATTATAAATAAAGAATGTACCCGTGATAACATCTGGAGTATCTCTATCCTCTCGGCGATGTGCAGCATAAACTAAAGCCGACTGCCTTGCCTTAGTGTGACCAGCACCTTTGCTCGGTGCTCTCTAATCACAACCCAACCCATTACAACCTCTAGCTTGACCACGGCCTCTTAGTGGCTACTGAACCGCTTTCGGTGGTGGTACAGTTCCCGTACCTGAAGCTTGCATCTGATCAGACCTCAGCGGACAATCCCTAATACGGTGCTCTAAAGAACCGCACCTCAAGCATGCCCCAGTCTTTTTCCAACACTCGCCCAAATGGCGTCTACCACAATCAGTACACGGCGGCTGTTCAGTAGCAGCAATAGGAGCCCCAACTCTTATTAGTCCATCAATTCTGGCCTTTTTCTTAGGCCTCTGAATGGAACTCGAGGGCTTCGAATCCCTCTTGCTCCTACCTCTCTCTCAATTCTAGTGCTCAGCGCGCTTCACTTCCTCAGTGATCTTCGCCTTATCAACCAGTGCAGCAAAGTCCCGCTCCCTCTATGGAGCTATCAGAACCCTCAAATTATCCCTGAGGCCATCCTCGAAGTGAACACATCGCTCGTACTCAGTAACCACCATACCTCGCGTATATCAGCTCAGTCTCAAAAATTCGGCCTCATACTCGGCCACCGATCTATCTCCCTGAGTTAGATTTAGGAACTCCCTCCTACAGGCATCCACATAACTGGCCTCCACATATTTCCCTTAGAAAGCGGTCTTAAAGAACTCCCAGGTCAGTCGATTGGGCTGAGTGCCCTCCTTAACTATGAGCCACCACTAGTAAGCCTCATCTCTCAGCAGTGACACTGCACCCTTTAATTTCTGCTCGAGGATACAGTCCAAATCGTACATAATCATTTTTGTGGCCTCAATCCAGTACTCAGCCACTTTAGGGGAAACTCTAGCAATACCTTTGAAAATCTCGGCTCCATTAGACCGAAGTCATTTTGTAACTGAGCCACGGCCTCCAGCTCCAGTGTTGGGCCCAGCGACCCTTTTTAAAATCCTCAACAAGGCCTGAGACAGTGCGTCGTCCCCTGCCGCTCAATCATGAGACCTAGACCCAAACCCAGTCTCTGCAACAGGTGACACCAGCGTCTTGCTAGTGTCTAAAATCGGCATACCGCCTAGTGAAGAGGACTCAGCTCGAGCCCCACAGCCTCTTGTACCTCTTTTGTAAGTACCTCATGTGCTCATTATCTAATCGTGTTTATCAGTGTTAATAGGTTTATGCATCAGTTTATATTTTTAGTATTTATTAACAAAAGTTTTATACAGAATAGTATTAGTAATTCGGAGTTCGTTTTCATACAACGCAGTGTCTATCAGTTTAACTATAGTCTCAGTGTACACTATCTTCAGTGTTTTCGGTACAATCCATCTATAGTAGTCTTAGTATATACTACCTATAGCAATTTCAGTCAAAAACATATAACAGTTATAAAGAACTTACAGAATCGGCACCGGAGACTCAAAGTACCACACGTTTAGTAAGAATATTCCAGTATTCAAAAATCAGTTAAAAACAAGTTTTTCTTTAAAACCCAAACCCACAACCGAGTTTTGCAACCTGACTCTGATACCACAAAATGTAACACCCTAAACTCAGCCTAGACGTTATGGCCGAATCTGGCGATGTCACATTATAGCATTTGAAACGGAGTTGTCACAATAAAATACTTTTTATTTGTTTGCACTTTTTACTCTCAAAATCGTTACTTATTTAGTCACTCACTTTAACACATTTTGTTGCAGAAGCTTTTAAAAGTCATTTTGTGTAAATCGTGTGTTTAGAGAAAACTTTGCCTTTTTGAAAACTGAATTTTTAAACGTATAGCAATTATAGTCCAAAACTAGTAAAAATCCCAAATTTAAGGGAAAAAAATCCATAAAGGCCATATTACAGCAAAATAAACCCAAATAAAAGTAAATTTAAATAGGTAATAGATAGCGTAATAGAAGACGTGTGGCTACACTAGTCCTCCCCCGCACCGATCTGCCTATTTCTGGGGATTACCTATACAGATTAAGTAGATGGGGCGAGTTTATGTAAACTCCGTGTGTACTCCCTCTACAACAATCAGACAGTAACCAAATAATCATAGTCTGGGCCTAAACCCTCTAAAATATCAACATTAGTATCAGTTTGGGCTTAGCTCATCTCAGTAATAGATATACAAATACAAAAGTCCTACCTAACTAGCCTCTACACACCATCTCTGTCCAAGCTTACACTCCAAGTGGGGATATAATCAACCCACCCATCCCTACACTCCAAATTAGTACCAAATGCGGCACTAGGTAGTGATTTGCAGCTGAGCTGCCAGTAAATTAGGCTTGAAGTCTTTCAGCGCACTTCCTCCTGTCAATATCAATCTCTAACTCGATTCAATGCAACATGCAATTATTTCATGCTATCTCGTAGTAATTGTTCATACAATATCAGTTCAGTGAAATATTATCAAGCTCAAACACTTATATACGTGTGACAGTCATTCAGTCATTTCATACAATTAGGGGTCTAGGTAAACTTACTGACCCCACAGTAAGTTCATAATCATCTCGGGCGACCTGTGCATCCTTAGCAACAAATCAGTGAAAATGGGCTCACACGCCCATGTTGTTTGCCAGTGTGGGCCACACGGCCCAAATCGGCCTTGGCCATGTGGATCACACGGCCTTGGCCATGTGGATCACACGGCCTGGCCCAGAATCCCACACACCCGTGTGGTTTGCTCGTGTAGCCCTACATGCCCGTGTGGCCCATACGGCGTAAATCGATCTAGCCCGTGTCTCGCACACGACCTACTTGGCCATCACACAGCCGTGTCTGGTGCGCACGGCCTAGCCTCATCGATCACACGCCCATGTTTTATCATACGGCCTACCACACAGACGACCACACGCCAGTGTGGCGTTGATAGAAAGCTTTTTTAGCTTTTTGTCAAACTCTGTTTTTTATGTTTCGGGTACACACCTGTATCATTTTTTATGTCTAAACCCTCCTGAGCACTCCAATACCTAAGATTGACCAATATTTCACTCAGTTAATCATTTACACAATCGAGCTAACTAAGATTGACCAATATTTCACTCAGTTAATCATTTACACAATCGAGCTAACTAAGATTGACCAATATTTCACTCAGTTAATCATTTACACAATCGAACTAACAAATCCCGAAACAAAGTACTCTTTCCTTGAGCAATGAAAACTTACCCCCAACACTTTGGATTGATTTGTTTATGGAATAGTACAATAAGAGCCTTGATCCCCATGAAACGATACTGCCAAAACCTTGAAATCAAACTAATGAGAATACAAACAACATCGAAGAATGATAACAACCACCATACCCTTACCACTCGCGCGTGATCAACAATACAGAGGGAGGGACGAAAAAATACTGTTAACGAAAAGACAGGAGAGAATTCAAGAAAAGAAATTGATAATGGAAGACGAAAAAACTCAGAGAATTTTGGCAAAAGGAAAAATAAAATGGGAAAAGACGTCATTTTTTTGCAGAGAATTGCCTTTGGAATAACATTTTTACTCAAAATCCTAGATTCACTCAACCACTCACCCACTACTTAGAATCCCAAATCTACTGAAACACCCTCACTGAAATGAGCAAAAATTACTACCCTCGCTCACGTAAGGATTCGAACTCAGGACAATCAACAAGCCAACACACTACTTAACCACCAGACCAGTATGCCCATTCTAATATGATTCTACCGATAATTAAACTTAAGCCCTATAGGTCAGGTTAAGGCTTCACTCATAAAAAATACAAAAATTTTCCTAAGACAGGGCTTGAACTTGGGACCTCTTGCACACTCCCAGAATACATAACCACTAAAGTAGTACACACTTGTGTCAAAATTTACAAAAGCCGAAAAAACAAATTTTTAGGGCATTAAAACTCTTAAATTCATTGAATTTCTTTATCTTTTTACTAGATTCAAATTTGTTGACCCTAGTATTTTTATGCTTTGTTTTTGTTCATGTGTATGGCTTTATTTTTTTATTTTTTTTTATTTACTTATCCATTCTCAATTTTTGAATTGTAGCAGAGTGCGGTTTTAATTGTCGAGAAGCATTAGCTACCACTTTGTATTCTTGCATCAAAACACAATCCAAACTATTTAATGAAACATCGCTGTAAATCACAAATTCTTTACCTGACTCTGGCTGAACCAACACAGAGGCTTCGGTAAACAACACTTTCAGCTAATCAAAACTTTGCAGACACTTTTTAAACGATTCAAACTTGGCATCTTTCTCGAGCAGTTTCATCAATGGCATAGCAATCATCGAAAATCCTTTAACAAATCTCCGATAATATCTGTCTAAACCCAGAAAAATTCTAACTTATAAAACATTTCTTGGAGGATTCCAGTCTATTATAGTTGATATTTTACTCGGGTCAACCCTAATATTGTCTGTCGACACAACGTGTCCCAAAAATCCAACTTCTTGGAGCCAGAACTCACATTTTCTAAATTTAGCAAACAACTGTTTCTTGCGCAAAGTCTGCAAAATTATTTTCAAATGATGGGCATACTTAATTTCATCTCGGGAATAGATCAAAATATCATCAATGAATACAACCACAAATTGGTCTAGATACGGCCTGAATATTCTATTCATCAAATCCATAAACACAATAGGTGCATTGGTCAAACCAAAAGGCATAACAAGAAATTCGTAATGTCTGTACCTAGTTCTAAAAGCAGTCTTCAACGCATCTGAATCTTTAACCCGTAGCTGATGATATCCAAAACGGAGATCAATCTTTGAAAATACTATTGCACCTTTCAGCTAATCAAACAAATCATCGATACGTGGCAAAGGATACTTGTTCTTGATCATAACTTTGTTAAGCTGTCTATAGTTGATATATAACAGCACTGACATGTCCTTTTTCTTGACAAACAATACAAGAGCACCTTAGGGAGAAAAACTAGGTCAAATAAAGCCTTTGTTTGTCAACTTTTGCAACTGTGCTTTCAACTTTTTTAATTTTGTTGGTGTCATTCTATACAGAGCTATCGATATCAGAGAAGTTCTCGGTACTAGCACAATAGCATATTCAACTTCTCTGACCGACGGTAAACCTGGTAACTCTTCTGAAAACACATTCGAGAGTTCACAAACAGACAGAACTAGCTCTAATTTCAATTCTGAAGCCCTGGAATCAAATATAAGCTAGACACGCTTCACAGCCCTTTCTAACATATTTCTGTACTGACATAGCTGAAATGACATTAGCTATACCATCATATCTATCTGATTCTACTCAGACTATTTCATCATTCTGACATTTCAACACAATCTGTTTCTTTCTATAATTCACAACAACATTATGCAGAGTTAACTAGTCCATACCCAGAATAACATCAAACTCATCAAATGGTAATAGCATCAAATTAGCCGAAAAGTTGCAATCTCGAATCATCAAAAGACGACTTTATCAACTAACATATACTAACCTAAAGGATTCATTACTTTGACCACAAATTCAGTAAACTCAAACAATATTTTCTTATTCGACAATGAAGTTGTGTATACATATGAATACGTTGAACCCTGGGTCAATCAAATCATTAACATGAGTATCAAAGATAAAAAATGTACCAGAAATTACATTAGGTGCCAACGCTTCCTCTTGAGATCGAATTGCATAAGCCCTAGATGGTACCTGAGCCTCATATCTAACGGTAGAATCTTTCGTTCTGCTTCGACTATTACCCAAATTTCCACTATTTCTTGACGGTATCCCTTTCATAGTTGTGTTACTCGAATGAGCATTCTAAGCTTTCTCTATCAGATCTTACAGGGCAGTCTCTAAGAAAATGATCATAGGAACCACATTTAAAGCATGATCCATCTCTCAATCTGCACTCCTCGAAATGTCATCTATTACATTGTTGACATTCAGGTTTATTATTTCAAACACTACTCATGCTCACTACAGAAGTAACCTTAGGTCTCGAACTTGAATGTTGCTTTCTTTTATCTCTTCTTGAGAATCCCACTAAAGCTGATGTACGATTGTAAAATTCCTTTGATTTATTTAATGGAGATGAAAATGACTTTTCCATAGGTCATTTACCAATGTCAAGGGCCTCAAAATTTGCCTTTCTTTTAGCTTTACTGAGTTTTTCGGCTTTATATGCTCGATCTACTAGAACAACGAATTCTTTCAATTCTAGAATTCCAGCTAACAATTTGATATCTTCATTTAAACTATCTTCAAACCAAGTACACATAACAACCACTGATGGTATACATTCCCGAGCATATCTGCTAAGTCACCCGAATTCTCTTTCATACTCGTCTACAGTCATACAACCCTATTTCAATTTGAGAATCTCTTTCTGTTTCTTGTTCAGAAACATCTGACTAACATATTTCTTTTTAAATTCTGTCTGAAAGAAATCTCAATTCACACGGTCTTTAGGTACCACCGCAATCAATGTGTTCCACCACTGATACATTGAGTCTTTCAATAGAGATAGTACACATTTTTAACATTCAACGGGAGTACAAGACAATTCATCAAAAACCCTTATAGTGTTTTCTAACCAAAACTCAGCTTTTTTAGGATCGTATTTAGTTGTACCACAAAACTCCTCAGCCCCATATTTACGTATTTTATCAACCAGAGGTTTAATTACACGTACTTGTTCCAAACTTTGAAGAATAATTAGGACAAGTTGGGGTACGGGAGGGGGTGGAGGTTGTTGAGCCATCGGGTTCGTTGTAATGAACTCAGAGAACCATTTTCACATCATCTGGAAGAAGGATTCTTTTGCCTCACTTCCCCAGCCCTTAGCTATGGGCCCACTGCAGGCTGCTCCATGTACAGAGACTTACGCGTTACTCTCAACTTATTCAGAACTGCTTGGTTGGATGACATCTTTATCTATACAAAAACATAGTTCAATTTGAGTCAAGAGATATCATACTATCACAGGTTATATACTGTCATGTATTTTTAGACTCTATACATGCTACGTTAAGTCTGAGTATTGACTAAACTATAACTCTGATACCACTAAATGTAACACCCCTAACCTGTCTCTGTCATCGGATTAGGGTTACGAGGCATTATCGTTCAAACGAAAAACATTTAACATTATAATATAAAATAAATCAAATTTATTGTAAATCATTCATTCATATGCATTTTGTCCCTAAATCGAGCCTTTGAGGCCCTAAAAATAGCTTATAAGCAATTCAAGACTAAATTAAATCAAAATAGAAAATTTAAGAAAAAGATGCAAAATTGAAAAATAGGGTTCACATGGCTTTGTAACTTTTGAACAACGGGACACATGGTCGTGTCCCAGCCTGTGTCCTTACTTGTGTAACTCTCTGAGTTACCACACACGCCCCTGTGCCAGGCCGTGTAACTCACTGACTTGAAACATTAAAATTTTACAAATGACACACGACCGTGCCGCTAGGTTGTGCATGTCACATGGCCGTGTGACAGCCCGTGTGAACCCAAAATTTACATAAAAATCAACTCATTTCAAGTCCAAATCATACGTAACCATTCAAACCATTTATGCATACATTCAAAGGGTTCAAACATCATTCAAACATACATAAACATGCCATTTCAAACATCCTAAATCACCTAACCAATATGCCATTCAAAGGCACCACAATTGTATCAAACATTAAGAATCATACCAAAGCAATTTGACCATATTTCAAACACACAACCTAGTTAACTTAACTACTATACATTCTTTCATAATTAACAAACTTCAAGCCATTACAAACATACCATAAGAACCTTATTTACAAGCACTTAAAAGTGACCAATGTGAAATAACTTGATAAGGCTTTAAAGTGCACCAACCAACATAACCTCGAAAGCTTAAACATACCAAAACATACATTACAAAGATCCTATACATGTCATTATTAACCTTGGCCAAAATACACAAAATCTACCAAAATGGTTATTGGATAGTGTCACAAGTCTCCAACGAGCTTCTAACCAATCAGACTTTCGGTAATCTATAAAACAAAGGAAAGTAACTACGTAAGCAACGAGTGCTTAGTAAGCTTGTATAAACTTAAACATAACTTACCATTTCATTTATACAATTCTTAGATTAAACATAAATCATCACTAATGCCATATACTTAGTATAAGCCTATACAACATCATCAAACTCACAAGTTAGTACACTTGTTCATGATACAAATGAATTCAATGATAAAATAAGTTGATTTACAAATGTAAGTACATCATTTAGCTCATAAATCTTTTCATAACAACATGTTTCATTCCATTTGAATACTTTCCATTTCATTCCCTTTTCTTACCCATTGAACCAACTAGAATTACATTTGATACTCGAGAAAGCTCACACATAGTGTGCCTTTACATAGAAATATAACATTTCCTTTACATCAATGCTTACACGAGCTATAAAATGGGCCTACTCACACGAGCTATGGGTCAGAATTTTAGCTACATGATGCTGCTCACACGAGCTGTGGAGAATCCACAACAAATGCAGAACCTCAGCCATCGGTAGGACATTCAAGACCAGCATCCGAAACATGAAATCCCTAATGACATGTCATTTGTATCCTAAAAATTCTTAAGGTTCAATTGGGACTCATTATCCGTCAATTCGTCATAGCATTGATACATTTATATTCAAATTCACTTATATTAAAACAATATAGTAAATAGTTAATTTAGCTAACATTAAAATGATTATAGTTTGTACGAACTTACCTCGATAACTAGGGTTGTAGTAGTATATTTGAACTAATTCGAAGCTTTAGCTTTTCCTTGATTTAAGTCTAATTGTGGTTTATCTTGATCTCGATAACTAGGATCGTAGTAATAGAGTTGAAATAATCTGAAGCTTTAGCTTTTCCTTGATTTAAGTTCGATTGTGGTTTATCTTGATCTAAATAAATAATTTCATTCAATTAAGTACTTCTAGTATTCAATTTAATCCATAGCTCATATTTATGCAAAATTACAAAATTACCCCTAATACTTTGACTTTTCACAATATAGTACTTAAGATCATAACTTAAAATCTAATCATTTTAACCTAAATCCATATTAACCAAAGTTACAAGGGACCTTGAAACAACCCACAATTTCCAACAATTCACAACGAAACCCATGAATTTATACTTTTAACAATTTAATCTCTATTTCCAAAATTCATAAAAAATCACTTAACAAAACATGTTTATTTTACAACAAGGATTAATATTCAATCAAGTATCATCAAAAAACATTCAAAAACATACATTGAAAGCCCCTCAACATTTAACAGTGTTGCAAATTAACCTTAGGCTAGCCAGCGAACTCAAAAACATAAAAAAAAAACATTAAAAACAGGCTTGAATACATACCATGCAAGGGACAATAAAGCTTAGCCAAAACCTATCTATTCTTCCATGGATGAGTCAATTCGGATAAAATAAATATGAGAAAGATGATGATTTTTATCCTTTCTTATTTTAAGTTTATTTACCAATTTACCAATTTACCTTTATTATTAATCAAAATTTTCAATAAAACCTTGTCCATGCACATCCAGTAACTCCTTAAATGGTATATTTACCATTCAAGTCCATTATTTTAAAATTTCATAGCCGTTTGATCCCTTTAACTAATAGAATTCAACTTTTATGCCTTTTACGATTTAGTCCTTTTCACCTAATGAACTGCTTAAACTTCAAAATTTCTTAACAAAATTTTAATGTGACCTTAATATAATATCATAGAAATTGAATAAATAATAAAATAATAATTCACTCATCGAAATTGTGGTCCTAAAACCACTATTTTTGACACCACCAAAAATGGGTTGTTACATGAATTGCTTTGAATTGAGCATTATGGATATTAAGCTATATCTTTGAATATTTTTACTAATGTTATATGATTTTGAAAATGGATGTCAGGGTTTGAATAATTTAAGTTCATTAGCAATTTGTGATAAGTTAAGGTAAGTTAAAATTAAATTTTAACTATAGACTTACTATGCTTCATAAGCTTACTTGTTTTATTTTGTTTTGTTTTTGTAGTTAATGTTTTGTGGAACAGTTCGGGCGGATCAGCTACAATGCTCACACTATCCACACACTTTTCGGTAGCTTTTGTCTTTGAGTCGTTTTGGTGTGGCATGTATATAGGGTTTGATGTAACTAAAGTTAACATGTTAGTTTATTTGTATTTAAGTATATATATGGTCATGTTTAGTAAGTTATGTGTTTTGTTGGTACTAGTGTGGTATGGTAATGTTTGTGCCTATGTCTAGATATTGTTTTGATTTAGTACTCTTAACGATGTTTGAAATGTGCTATAGTCAATTTAGTAAGTGATACAGGGTGTTGGTTATCTTAGATTTTTCTTATAGTTTATGTTTGATATTAGGAAATGGTTACATGGTGGTAAATTAAATAACATATGCATGATGGTAATATTTTAGGTGATATAATAATGGTATATGTATAACAATTATGGTGACATTGAGGACACATTGGCTTGGCACATAGTTGCATGGATTTGGTATGTTTTGATGTGCTAAATGTGATTTTGAATAGGTCATTTTGGTTAGAAATTGGATGTTTTGGGGTCCAAGTTAGAATGGCTATTTTGGCTGAAAAATGAAAAACTTTAGCTGCACACGGTCTGGGACATGAGCTATCACACGGTCGTGTGCCACACACGGTCACACCATAAAGCTGTGTGTCAATTTAATTTTAGGTGCAGCTTTCACACGGCCTGCGACACAATCGTGTGACCTAAGTCAGTGAGTTATACAGGTGAACACACGAGTTGAGGCACGACCATGTCTCTGAGCCACATGACCTGGACACATGGCTGTGTGACCCTTGTTTCCAAAATTTTCATTTTTTCCATATTTTTATGTTTTGATCCAATTTGGTCCTCATTGTTTCCAAACTATATTTAGGGTTCTGTAAGCTAGTTTTAAGGACTGAAAATGAAATTTTTCTATGAATGAGTTGTAAATTCAAATGTTTTTAGTTAAATGAAGAAATAATTAGATAAATGTTTGAAATTGTTTTTATTTGTGTTGTAATACTTCGTAACCCTAATCCAACAACGGAGATAGGATAGAGGTGTTACAAAGACAACTTTGAAAAATCAGTACACATTAATTCAAGGACTTGAAAATTAGATTGGACAACTCACTAAATTAATTTTGAAAAGATAGCATAGTAGTTTACCTAGTAACACTAAACTAACACAAATGAGTGGGTCCACGTAATCACTATTCGATGTGTGAAAGGGTTAGTCGAGCCTGAAAAGAAGGTGAATCTAGAAGTTGTTGAGAAAAATGATGGGGTTGAGGAAAGAAGGAAAGAGTATAAGTCAATAGTTAGAGAATATAAACCAAAAATTCCATATCCGACAGCATTGAAGCAAGACCACACGAAAGAACAGTATGGTAAATTTCTTGAGCTTTTAAAAAAATTGCATATTAACTTACCTTTTGTTGAAACTCTTTTACAGATGCCCAAACATGAAAAATTTTTAAAAGACGACTTGTCAACTTTGGAGTTCAATGGGGATTGTTCAGCCATTCTCCAAAGCAAACTACCCAACAAGCTTAAAGATTCAGGGAGTTTTATTATTCCCTGTCTTATTGGTAGTTTTAATGTTGAAAAAACTTTGACTAATTTGGGGGCTAGTATAAATGTTATGCCTTATAAAATTCAAACAACTTGGTCTCAGAGAACCAAAATTCACTAGGATGAAAATTCAATTAGTTGACAAATCAATTAGGTATCCTAGGGTATTATTGAAGATGTACTTGTTAAAGTCGATAAATTTATATTCCCTGTTGATTTTTTTATATTGGATAAGGATGAAGATATTGAGGTACCCATGATATTAGGTCGACCCTTTTTAGCCACTGCTAAAAATATTATTGATATGGGTAATGGTGAGCTTGTACTGAGTGTAGGTGATGAAAATGTTACTCTTCAAGCACGTGATTTTGCTACAATTCCTAGTGATCGAGATTATACTTGTTATTTTGTTAATGTTAATAATCATGTGGCTTGACATTCTTTATAGGAATTTATTAACGAATATGTGTTCGAACAGTATTCGTTTGAAGTTGATAAAAATTAATGGACAAGTGGAGAGCGAATGGTGTAGCTCGATGAATTAGATGAATGACGAACAAAAGCTAATGAGAACCTAAGAACGGTCAAAGAAATAACTAAGCAATGTCATTGTGTGCATGTAAAGAGGACAAACCAATTCAAAGTCGGGGACAAAGTGTTACTAGACAAATCAGGTCCACGAATGTTCCCTTCAGAGCTTAAGTTAAAAGGGTCAAACCCATTTGTGGTACAAAACGCATTTCTATATGGAACCATTGAGGTAACACACTCTAATTATGCTACATTCAAGGTAAACAGTTTTTGTCTCAAACTTTTTTTTGGTGGTAATACTGATAACGAGAGAGAGGAGCTTTGGCTTAAAGATCCACCTTAACTGTTAGCTAAAAAGGGAAGTCGAACTTAGACTCTAAATAGGCACTTTTCAGGAGGCAACCCGAGTGTTTTTATTTTACTTATTTATTCATTTTAGTTTTATGTTATTTAAAAAAATTGAAAAAAACTTTTGAAAAGAAAATTTAAAAAAATTAAAATATTTATTCAAAAATTAAAATTAAAAGAAAAGAAAAGAAATTGAAAAAAATATAAAAAATTTACATTCATTTTTTTTTCGGTATCCACACGGCCTAGAGACATGGCTATGTGAGACACACGGCCTGTCACACACGTGTATGGTAGATTGCGTGACTCACACAGCCTCACGCATAGGCATGGGAAAAGCGAACTATCATTGCATACAACCTGGACACACGATCGTGTCTTAGGCTGTGTCGGTACTGGGCTTATTTTTACCTATTTTTTAAATCACATAAACTAGGTGATTTCATACGATCTATCCACACGGCCGTATGACTCGCATGACCATGTACTTTTTTTCCTCTTTAAAGCTAGATTTTTTTTCTTTTGTACTTTTGTTCCTTTGTCCCTACCTACCACAAGTCCTATTTTTATTTTTTATTTTTTATTTTCTAGATTTATATCTTTTAATTTATTTTAGTATGTATTTTTTTGTTATGTTTTTTCAATTTTTTTTCTAGTTTGTAATCTCTTTATCTTACTTATTTTTTTGTCTATTTTCTTATTAGTTTGCTCAGAAACATGTTCTTCATTTAGAATCTCCTACAATTCTGGATTTCACTATTCCGACGAATTCATCCAAATTTAGGGCAGTTTTAGTTCTCTCCCTCCCTTCTAATGTTTTGCTTATTCTGTTTATATCTATTTGTACATTGAAGACAATGTACATCTCAAGTGTGTAGAGATTGTTTATATGTTTATGCGATAAAATTCCTGAATTTTTGTTTGTTTTAAAGTAATTTTCTCATAGCTACCGTTGAAGTAATTTCTTTTAACTTGGACTTTTTATTGATTCTATTTTAGGATTAATTTGTGGATTTTTGTGCATTGTATGATTTATACTTTAAGACATGAGAGAGTCAAGAATGATAGGTCATTTTTTAGAAATTATTATTTTAGGTTGTCTCCCTAAATTGAAATATTATCTTGAAATTTAAAAGTTAAAAGTTTGACATCAAAACCATAATTTTTTGTGAGCTTTTGAGCCTATAGAGCATAAATTTTTCGTGCTCATTTTATTTTTGGTTGTGAGTATGTCAACTTGATTTGTTATTGTAGAACTTGCTTTGGTTATACATGTTGAGACTACATTATTGATTTGATATGTTGAAATGATATAGGTACTTAGGATTTAACTCCCTTAACTTGTAAAAAGCTTGCTTGTTGTATTATCCCTTAGTAAACCTAGTTGATCCTAACACATTTTTTTCTTCTAACTCGTCAATTTTAACCCATAACATATAACCCATATCTATGTTGTAAATTATCCCTTTTATTGACTCTTTTTTTTTTGTCGAGATTTGATTTGGTTAGTTGTCTGACTATGTTCTATTATTTGTATTGCTGAATTTTATTTTGTTCTCTAAAAAAACAGAAAAAACAATAAATTTTTTTATTGAGCTTGAATAGTTAGTTTTGTATTGTGTTGAAAAGCTCATTTTTGTTCTTTAGTTCTTGTTGATGGGAATTCTTTTAATTTAACAACTGATTTTATTTTTCTAGTTTGATAACTTATCAATTCGACTCTCGATAATAACCAACTTTTCTAACATTTTCGACACCCTTAACCTAAACCCCATTACAACCTTGTAAAGACCTCTTGATTTTTATGTCATCTCATTTAAATAATGGTGGAGATTTGATTTTCAAGCAAGCCTATGGTAATAACATTTCTCGTTTGACTGTTAATTGCATGTTACTTGAACCTTAAACACTTTGAATGCTTTGAGTGAATATTTAGTGAGTATGTTAAATCTTGTTGAGTTTGGATTTTAGGTAATTATTGAGGTAGGGGAGACGCCTAATGTTTTTAAAGCTTAAAAATTCTCTACTTAGATTGCTTGTACTGTTTAGTGTCATTTTAGTGTGAATTTCCAATACATGATTATCAATAAATTATCCTGAGACGTTATCAATGAGAACCATAAATTGAGAGAAGTTAACTTGAATGTGGGTTGAGAATTTTGCTTGAGGACAAGCAAACGCTTAAGTGTGGGGATATTTGATAGGTGCTAAAAGTAACATGTTTTAATCTCATTCTTAATGCATTTTTGGATGATTATTTGATGTAATTGTGAATTTTATGCTCCTAATCCTTGAAATTCATGTTTTTATACTTAGGAGAGCATTTGGGAGCAAAAAGAGTGAAAAGCAAATGAAAACTGGAAAATCAGAGCAAGTTACAAGAGCCACACGGGCTGGACCATTCCACATGGCCATGTGAGCCATACGGGCTACCACACGACCATGTGGCAAGCCATGTTGATTGCATGAACTGTACTCCGAACATAAGGAAAACGTGATTTTTAGGGGTTTTTGGGCATTCTGAGACCTATATATGACAAAAATAAGAACATAGGAGTGAGCCATCATAAAATACTCAAGAAAACAACCCGAAAAACACCATTGAAGCCGATTCTGAAGCAAATTTCCATCAAAATTGAAAATTCCCTTTTGATTTCTTTGGAGATTATTATGAGTTTCTTTGTTTCTTATGGTTATATTATGTTTTGGATTTTTTTTATTTGCTAGCATGAACTAATTTTTTAAATACCTAGGGAGATGAACCCTATAATGGATTTTGTCGTTTGATTTTTTTTTACACAATAAAGACTTAGATCTTGTTCTCAATTATATATGATTAATTCTTGGTTTAATATTTCTAGACTATTGATCCATATTTGATGTACTTAAATCAGAGTAGGAATAGACCCTGTTTAATAGTAGATCTAGCATAATTGAATGGAATTGCATGCAATCCTAAAAATAAGACGACATCAATCTACCAGATTAGAGTCAAATCTAATAAGGGAATCCATAAATCGAGTTAATGCAATAATAATGGCTTTAATTAGAAAGAAATTTCAATTAATCAACTTAGAGTCAGTCGCTTTTATTCTTGAAGAGAGATATTAGCATAATTTAGTGATTTCTACGGATCAAGGCACTAAGTAATTGCGTAGTTTAGATTGATAATGATAGATGAAATCTAGGTAAATTCTTTCTTAGGTATTGTTTCACTTGGTTGTTTGCAAGATTATTTTCCTAATTTGTTCTTTGTCGCATTTGTAGTTAATTTATTTATTTCATTTTAGTTTTTAATCTATCACTCAAATTTATTGGTTAAATAATAGAAAGACAACAATTACTAGTACTTTTAGTCTTCATGGGAATGATATCTTTGCTCATCGTAGCTATAATATTAATTGATAGGTGCACTTGCCTTAGTCAAATTTTTAATTGGTTTTAGTCAAATTTTTAATTGGTTTACAACTGCATCAACGACCATGTGGTAGGACATCTTGATTTTGCGAATTGACACTCTGAACTACGGGAAAACAAAATTTTTAGGTTTTTGGGCATTCTAAGGCATATATATGACGAAAAAAAGAAGATAGTAAAGAGTCACAATAGAATACTCTAGAAAACAACTTGAATAACACCATTAAAGCCAATTCTGAAGCAGATTTCCTTCAAGATTGAAGATTCTCAGTCGATTTCTTAGGAGATTTTCATGAGTTTCTTTATTTCGTTTAGATATACTGTCTTTGGAATATTTTTATTTTCAAGTATGAACTAATTTTCTAATTACCTAGGGAGATGAACTGTAACACCCCTTCCCTGAGTTCGACGCTGAAACACGATACGAGGTGTTACCAGACTTAAACATATACAAACATACATTTCCTAATTATAAAAATTTTGCTCCAAATTAAAACTTTTCACAATATCTTAATGCCCTTACTATGGGCCTACGAGGCCCCGAACACAATCTAGAATTGATTCAGGACTAAATTGTGCACTCTAGAAAAATTTGTAAAATTTCAAGCTGACAAGGGCATACACCCGTGTGGAAGGGCAACACGCCCGTGTGTCTTCTTACCATGGCCATGTTGAAGGCCCGTGTAGCTTACATGGCCTGAACATATTGGGACACGCCCGTGTCCCTAGCCCGTACGAATTTATTTTTCGATTCAAACCTACAGGGGTTTTCACACGACTTGGCACACGCCCGTGTCTTAGCCCGTGTACAAAAACCTTGACATTCTGTTTCTAACGTCAGCAGACCTTTAGGGGCACATGGCCATGGTACAGGCTTGTGTACTAGGCCATGTCCTCCACACGGTTGGAATACACGGCCGTGTCTCTGCTTGTGTGGTTACTACTGGACATTCTGTTTTGCCAACTTTAGGTGTAGGGGACACATGGCCTTACCACACGCCCATAGGGTAAGCCGTGTGTCACACACGGTCTAGAAACACGCCTGTATGGACAAAAACAAGACTATTTACCAAGTTTTTTTGCCACCCTTACTTGCACCAACCTACACAACATCAACCAAAACCAATCCAAGCATAACACATATAACCAAAATAGCCACAACCATGAGAAATTTGCATCAAATGTATTTAATAATAAGTAATATTAGCCAACATTAATGGCCTATACAAAATGAATATCACATCCATAAGAGCTAACACTTGTGGTTAAACTAACATGACACTAAACAAAAGATCAAGTCTCTATACATGCCACACTCAAAACATTTAAACTAGCTATACCAAAAGCTTCAAGTGATAGTGTGATCGATGCCTCCGACATCCCTTGATCCCCGATACTAGCTTGGCGGCACTATATGAAGATAGAAAAGAGAGGGAGTAAGCATAAACCTTAGTAAGTTGCATATAAATAAGTAACAAGATCAACCATGCATATTATAAATCAACACAACATTCTTGAGTGAACAAAGACAAATATCACTACATGCTTATATATCACAAGTATAAGCCAAAGATTACAATATCGTCCCAAAATCATTTTGTAATGCCCCGTACCCGAGACCATTGCCGGAGTCGAACACGAGGTGTTAACAGACTTAATTCATTGCTTAAACAGCTCAAACAATTTAATTTTAAAATTTCCAGTCCAACTAGCAATCTGCGTCATAGTCGCTTAAAAATTCATATCTCGAGTTCCGAAACTAAAAATCCAATTCCGTAAATTTTCCCTGAAACTAGACTCATATATCTATTTACTAATTTTTTTCTAGAATTTTTGGCTGGGCCAATTAGTACAGCTTATTAGTTAAAGTCTCCCCTGTTTCAGGGTTCAACTGCTCTGACCTCTGTGTATTACAAATCAGATATCTCTCTGTACAGAATTTCAATGACTATGAAGTTTATTTCTCTTAAAACTAGACTCAATAATAAATCTGTACATATAAAGCATGACTTCTAATTATTTTAATACAATTTATGGTGAATTTCCAAAGTCAGAAAAGGGGATCCAGAAATCGCTCTGGCCCTGTTTCACAAAAATTTAAACATCTCATAGAATATCATTCATATATCTGTTTTGTTCCATCCATATGAAAATAGACTTATTAATATTCGATTATATAACTTATTCATTATTTAATTCCATTTCTACTATTTTTAGTGATTTTTCAAATTTACATCAATACTGCTGTCAGATTCTGTTTTATGGCAAATTTCACTTTACTAAGGATTTTCATGGACTAATTATCATTTTAAACATACATAACATCAAATATGACTTATATTGGCCATTCCAATGGCTAATCATTTACAAACCCTTTTCTTGCCAAACCATAGCCATATCATAAGATTATTTACACAAAGTGAGTATAGTGCTATACATGCCACACTCAAAATATACAAGCCATTTTACCAATTTAGGCCTTCAGATAGTGTGAACGAGTCTTCGACCTATCCCGATTCTCAAGCCGATTTGTCAAAACTACAATGAAGGAAAAAGGAAGGAGTAAGTATAAATGCTTAGTAAGTTCACATGCAAATAGCAAGTAACATAATCACACAATCCCACATAAAACATCATTTACATTTAATATCTTTCTACGATTTCATCTTACCAAGTTTTCAACCCGAGGGTTTAAGCACATACCTGTCAAATTTTCTCATTTACCACACTTACCAACATGTCACCTTCGTTTTAGGCAGTCTCCTTATTCTCTTAAGATTCACCAGTTGAACACATCGGAATATAATTCGAATACACGGAAAGTTTGTATATAAGTGCCACATATGTAGGCAAGCTACCATGTAACTCGCCCATAAGCGAACTCGGACTCAACTCAACGAGCTCGGGCGTTTGCATCCATAAGCGAACTCGGACTCAACTCAACAAGCTCGGATGCCTAGTTACATCTCACGAACTTGGACTCAACTCAACGAGTTCGGATGCCCAACCATCCTAGTGACATGTCACTTGTATTCTAATCTATTCCCAAGGTTTAAACGGGCTTTTTCCTCAATTACACATCTTTGCTGCCTTCCACGGAACATCGAAACCGATACTCGGTAGCAATTCATAATTTACATATTATTCAATAATAACCATAAAACATAATATTTCATGATATTAATCATCATATCACATAAATAATATTAAATTACTTAGAATGAAAATTATGTTACTACATTTACACATGAACTTACCTCGGTATAAAATTATTAGCAATCGAGCCTATTCTTCGTAAACTTTGTCTTTCCCTTGATCGCGACTTGAATCTCGTTTCTCTTGATCTATAATACCAAATTAATCTTATTTAATACATACGTTCATCAAAACAGCATTTAATACGAACTTTGCCAAAATTACATTTTTGCCCCTAAACTTTTGCATAATTACACTTTTGCCCCTAGGCTCGGGAATTAAACTTCATCCTATTTTCTTATGTTTTATGACATGCTGATCATTTTTCCCTTCTATGGCAGCATCAAATTCTCTTTCTAACATGTACTTATGAATATTAGGTATTTTTACCGATTAAGCCCTTTTACTCGTTTTAAGTTATCTAGCATAATTTAAAACCTCATATTCTATCATAAAACACCAAAATACACAAATTTCACCTATGGGTATTTTTGCAAATATGAACCTTAGGTTAAATTATTGCTAGGATAAGCTAAATCGAGCTACCGGGATTCCAAAAACGTAAAGAACATTAAAAACGAGCATAGAAATCACTTACAATCAAGGCTTAAAAGTTGAAGAAACCCTAGATATGGAGAGAGTAAAATTCGGCAGCAACTATATGGTAGAAGATGACTATTTTGTGTTATTTTTCTCATTTTATTTCATTTAATATGCAAATGACCAAAATACCCTTAATACCTTTCTTTGAAAATTTTCATGTACGAGCCCATTTTTGTCCAAAATTTTAGAAATTGGTCAAATTGCTATTTAAGACCTCCTTATTAATATTCCAAAGTAATTTCATACTAAAAACTTCTAGAATGCAAGTTTTGCAAGTTATTCGATTTAGTCCCTAATTTCAACTTAAGCACTTTATGCATAGAATTTCGTCACGAAATTTTCACACAATCATGCAATCATATCATAAACATCAAAATAATTATTTCTATCTCGAATTTGTGGTCACGAAGCCACTATTCTGATTACGCCCTAATTCGAGATATTACACATTTTCATAGCTAGCACTTACTCATGTCATTCTTACCATCAAGGCAACATAACTAGACTCATATCTCATGAGTTTCGAATAAAAACCTATACCACTCACAACATGAATATATCATTCCGTATATTTATGATAAGCCTTAAAAATAACCCGTTAAACCCTTTGGAATACTAAAGGATATCTGACAAGCTTTACACAAGAGGGCGAATTACCGATGCCATTATCCAAACATGGTCTTACACTGGCTCACATGTCGAGGCCGATGCTATGTCCCAGACATGGCCTTACACTGGCTCTCATAATGCGGCCAATGCCATGTCCCAAACATGGTCTTACACTAGCGCACATACCAATGCCGATGCCGTGTCCCAGACATGGTCTTACACTAACTCTCACAACATTGCCGATGCCATGCCCTAAACATGGTCTTACACTGGCTATAACACCCTCAACCTGGCCTAGACATTATGGCCGAATCTACGATGTGACACTGAAGTGTATTTCGAAATCAAAGATCCGTTGGAAAGTCCGCTCTATATTAAAACCTTGATGTGATATTTAGGACAAAGAAAAATTAAAATAACTTACTCATTGTTAAAACTTAGGTTGGTTTAGCAAAGTGTTAATCATATTGCTTTGTTGTTGTATTTTAAAAACAATGATTGTTGCGGAAGCTTTTGAAATTGTGTTGTAATCGTGTGGTGTTTTGAAATGCATTTGTCTTCATGAAAAATCGCTAGCAGATATGTTCATAGTAAATAAATCCTAAAATCAAAATAAAAACATAAAAAGGCTTTATTACAAAAGAAATACCCAAATTAAATTACTTATAAATTTAAAGTTAAAGAGTGGAATTAAGCGTGGTTGTGTGGCCACCATCGAGTCCCTCGCAGCACCGACCCGCCTAAGGATTACCTGCGCAGAGAAACAGAAGGGTGAGTTTATGCAAACTCAATGTGCAATCCCTTATTAAACTAACAATCAGTCATACAATAGGCAATACAGTTTGGGCCTAAGCCTGTTTCAGTAACAGTCCCGTATCAGTTAGGGCCTTAGCCCAATACAGTATTAATATCAGTGTGGGCCTTAGCCCAATTCAATAACAGTAATAGAAATGCAATCAGAAGTCCTACCCAATCATCCTCTACACTCCACTCCATCCAGCCCTACACTCCATGTGGGGATTAAATCGACCCACCCATCCCTACACTTCAAAACATAGCACCGGTTGCAGCACTAAATAGTATTTGCAGCAGAGCTGCCAGTACAGTACACTTCCTCCAAATATATCAAACCCACCCCCATGGAACATGTCATGTCATAATATCATACGTGTATGCAAAAATGTCATGCTCGAATACAGTCATACATATCATAGGGGTATATCAGTTATTTTACCTCATAGGGGTATAACAATCATTATATCAGTTTGGGATCTAGGCGTACTTACCGACCCACAGTAGGTCCATAGTTGTATCAGGCGACCCGTGCAACCTTAACAGTCAAATAGTGATAATGGGCCCAAAGCCCATAATGCGGCCAATGTGGGCCCACACGCCCGTGTGGCCCATAAAGCCCAAAAATTAACTTGGCCATGTGAACTACTCAACTTGGCCCAATAATCTCCACACGTCTGTGTGGTTTACCCGTGTGGAACCCACGAGCCCGTGAGGCCCACACGACCCATTTTGACCCAACCTGGCTCAGAACGATCTAAGCCCATGAAATCGTTCATGGTGGCCTCTACTATCAAACACCCATGTTTTATGCGTTCAAAACACCACATGAGCGAGTGCACGATCATGTAACGTCAATAGACGTATTTTTCGACTTTTGCTGATTAATAGTTTTTGCAGTGTGATTACACATCTGATGCGTTTGAAGTGAACTGCGCTCCGAATACTCTAGTACCTGAATTAAATCAACATAACACCTAATCAGTTATTTGACTCATGTTTTAAAAAGAATCTAATGGAGTCCCAAATCAATCATACTCTCCTTACCAAAGCAAGCCACAATCGCACCCTTGGCTTTTCAGAGACGTGCCAAAACAACCTCAATCACCACCTACAGAAACCATAACCTTTTTATTAAACCCATATGTGAAACATAATACAGTCTTTACTGTATTTCACTTACCGTCCAATATCCCATTTTGTAAAGAAACCTATGACTCTTTACAACAAACTCCATACCACTTACCACAATGATAAGGTCGAATGTAGATCAGTGTTGTAACGTCCTAAGAATCGAGAATGGGGATTAATCTAAAATAGTAAATAGAAGGAGAAGGGGTAATCAGTACCAAAAAAAAAGATAAAAAATAATGATGTTCAGAAAAGAGAAATCCAAAAGGGGAACAAAAGGAGTAAGATAGAGATTCACCTACCAGTATACGGCCAACGAAGAACAATAGAGGGAGAGGAGGAGAAGAACTCTGAGCGCCTGAACCCAAATGATCAATGAACACTCGCCAAAACCAAAAGCAAAATAGAAAGGGTGAAATGGGGTGTCCGGTCAAGGTAGCAACGTGAAAAGGGAAAGGATTAGAGAGACAGAAAAGAGGAGAAGAGTATTCAGCAAAGCTAGGAAGGTGGTGAAGAAGAAATAATTCAATAAGAGGGAATCGATTGCAGAGAAAGAGTGAGTTGCCTATTCGGAACAAGCAGAGAACAAACAAATGAAAAACCCAAATAGAAAAAAGCAAAATTCGACTGCCTCAAACAAGGGACAAAAGAACTCAAAAGCAACCTAGTAGACGAAAATGAGAAGAGAGCGTTCCGAAAGTTCACAAATCTGAAAAAAATGTTCAAGTCACCTTCCAACCGAAATCTTTGAATGCCACATTCCTATTTCGGCACATTCTTCCCTCTCCTCTCACTTCTCTTAACTTTTTTCCTAAAATCCCCCTAAAAGAAAATTTCAGCCTTAAAATATACCTGGTCAAAACAGATGTGGGTATTGCTGTCGCATCGTCCCCTCGGGTTCCTACATGGCCTTCTCAGAATTGTGATTACGCCAAAGTACATTAACCAGTGGGATAGATTTCTTCCTTAACACCTTTACATCACGCTCAAGAGTTTGAACTGGTTCTTCCTTAAAAGTCAGTTTTGGTCTAACCTCAATCTCCTCAGTCGATACAATGTGCACAGGATCAAAGCGGTAACGCCCTAGTAAGGAGACGTGGAACATATCATGAATCCAGTCCAACTCTGGAGGTAACTCAAGTTGATAGGCAACCGGCCCCACACGCTTCAGTATGCGATAAGGCCTAATGAACCTAGGGCTAAACTTGCCCTACCATCCAAACCTCAGTACCTTTTTCCATGCCAAGACCTTGAGAAAGACGAAGTCCCCCACAAAATATTTAATTTCCTTACGTTTCAGATCCGCATATGACTTCTGTCTGTCAGATGCTGCCTTCAATCGATCCCGAATTAGTTTAACTTTATCCTCAATATCAGAACCTAACTCAGGACCTAGAACTCGCCGCTTACCTAACTTAGTCCAACACGAAGGAGTACGACACCTACGACCATATAATGCCTCGTAAAGTGCCATCTGTATGCTAGACTAGTAGCTATTGTTGTACGCAAACTCTGCCAACAACAAGTAATCCTCCCAACTGCCCCAAAAGTCAATCATACAACTTCTTAACATGTCCTCCAGTATCTGAATCACCCTCTCTAACTGACCATATGTCTGAGGATGGAACGCAGTACTGAAGTCCAACCTTGTACCCAATGCCTCGTGTAACTTCTTCCAGAATCGAGAAGTGAAGCGAGGATCTCTATCAGATATTATGGAAACCAGTACTCCATGCAGACGCACTATCTAAGACACATACAGTTTAGCCAGCTTCTGCAACGAGTAATCAGTACGAACAGGTATGAAATGGGCAGATTTGGTCAATCGATCCACGATGACCCATACTGAATCCTTCTTAGTGGGCGTTAAGGGCAACCCACTAACGAAGTCCATAGTCACTTTCTCCCACTTCCACAATGGAATCTTAACTGGATGAAGCAACCCTCAAGGTAATTGGTGTTCAACCTTAACCTGTTGACAAGTAAGGCATTTACCCACGAAGTCGGTAATTTCACGCTTAAGATGTAACGCCCCTAACCCGTATCCGTCGACGAACTAGGGTTATGAGGCATTATAGATCAAATGCACAAATCCAAACATCAATAAAGTTTTACCCAAGTCAAATCCAATATAAAAAAAATGTAGTTAACTTACATTTCCGTACAGATATTATTTTGCACATTGTAAACAAATATCATATCAAATTTCAACCTAACACTTACTACATATAATGCATATATGTATTTATATAGCAATAATCATCAACAACATGGCCAAACATATTATTAAATTAGTTATGAAATTATGCATAAACCACCAAATATCACATGCTTATTCATATAATTTAATAAGCCATAATATATATAAATAAAATTTCTAACATATGCAACTTAGGTTTAGATCAATTTTGAACTTGCATGTTTTGTACTTATGTTCAAATTGATACATCCATTCTGCACTAACCATACATTACCATATACTTCCTTTAAAATATCAATCATTAAAGACTATACATATTTGTTCTAGGTCATTAAATCATGCGCATTTGGCCTTAGTAAATTTAATAATTTTATAAATACACACCACCCAAAAGTACTCTTATTACCTATGCCAACCAATATGTCTAAGATCACATACTCAATAACCAAATAACGGTTAACATTCGGACAACCTAAGCTTGGGTTTACTTATTGACATTTGAGACCCAACTTGTTAGCATATTCATGATAACAAAATTTAAGCATGCAACCATAATCTACTAAGTTTGACAGAAAATAATTATCAACTAAAGGAGATTATATCTATCATTACAAGACACAAATCACATATAAACATACTCAAAACATAAATCTTGCATATCATGTGTGAAACAAATTAAGTCAAATTATCATATGCATAAATATTTACATAAACATGTGCCAAATCACAAGTTAGTCATAACCATCTTATATACCTTTATCTTATATACGAATTTACAATACATTATCATATAATTTTCAAACTAACTCATATTACAATTTATACTTCACCAGAATAAGGCATTGACTACAAATAGACATATAAACAAATCATGAACCTTACCTGCCATGTAATAACCAAATTAAACCAACTTATGTTAGGTTAGGACTTACCCAAACCTGTATTGTCGAATTACATATATTACATTGATCAAATACGCCCACCACATTCATATATACCTTACTCCATGTATACCTTAGCTGAATCAACCATATATTCAACCCAAAATCATTGATCATTTCCATAACATAAAACACCTATCATGAACATTATTCCTTCATAGCACATAACACTATTACTAAAACGAACTCAAGCCACAACCAAGCATAACCAAAGTCAAACTTAGAAATTAAACCATTTTCGCATGGCCTTTATACAAAACCAAAGTTCATTATTTCAAAACAAAATCTAGCCTATACATGCCATAGTTCCAAAATGCAACTTATAAAATACTGAAAGCGATCGATAGTGTGATAGACTTTGCTGACGATCCCCGAGCTTGTAACTTGAATCCGAAATCTATAAAATAGAAGCAAATATACACACAATAAGCTATTATAGCTTAGTAAGTCATAAGCAAATAAACAACCTATTGATAATATCAGCTTAATTAAACTAAACCATAATATAATGTAGTTCTTAATTTTAGTTGCAAGTACCATGTTTCATAAATAATGTGTTTTCATACACAAACACCACCTTGGCTGGATGCTAATATAATCCAAATAATTATTTATCATTCGACCTACAAGCCAAAATTTCAACTTATATATATGCCGAATATACATACACTTATATACTTGAGCTCAAAATCATAATATAACATCATGTATATATACATATCTATATGGCCGAATATACATGGTCTTATATACACCTATTCAAAAACCAATTCTGTAATATTCATATCATTCATTCATAAAACCAAACACATATATCATGATCACATAAATCCTTTATTTGCATCACACATGATTTACAACAAATAATCAAATTACTTACTTACCTTATTTTAGTTAGGTAGCCAACTATTTCATACCTGGTCGTTTCTACTCATCTTACACTTTTGGTCACAACTTATCGATGCCCGATGAACCATTCAGAATTGGACAGGACACTCGGATAATCACACATATATCGTACAATGCCAATGTCCCAGACGTGGTCTTACATGTAATCACATATCGATGCCACTGTCCCAGACAGGGTCTTACTCGCACACATATATTGGAGTCACATATCAATGCCATGGTCTTACTCGCACACATAAATCAGAACCCTATGTCATGACATATGAATCCTAACTATTCCTAAGGTTCATACAGGGCTTTCAGACGTTATAACTCGGTCGAAATGAATTCGAAAACATAGTAATCAAACTTGTTCACATTCGGCTATAGCATATATAAAATCATATATTTCATTTAAGCATATATATTTTACATTGAATTAAAATTAAGTACGTCTATTTGCTTATAAACTTACCTCAGACTATGTAAAATGAAACAAGACAACTAGTTGACTACTTTCGTTTTCCCCCGATCCAAATCCGATTTCTTTGGTTCTTGATCTAAAAATATTCAAATTAAGCTCATAAAAACATATTTTCATTCAATTTAGTCCAAAAACACATAAATGGGCAAACTACCATTTTACCCCTGACATTTACACTTTTTACAATTTAGTCCCTATTGCACAAAACACAAAATATGCAAAATTTCAATATAACCATGTTTGGCCGAATATTCCTATTATTAATACAAGTCCATATATTTAATTTATTTCATATTTTAGTCCCTCAAATTATTATTGTTTTCAATCTAGTCCTAATTACTCAAAATCATCAAAAATTCCAATACAAAACATGTTAATCCAAAACATATCTTTCATAATTTATCATCAAACAACAAAAATCACAAGCTATCATCAATGGCATAACTCACAGTATTCATCAAAATAAAAAATTCAAGCATGGGTCTTGTAGATTACTTAGCAACGATCTCAAAAACGTAAAAATTATAAAAAATCGAGCTAAACACATACCCTGATTGAGCTTTAAAGATGGCCGAACCCTAGCTTCTAATATTTCTTTTTCTTTTTGTTTATTTTCGGTGCAAGAAAAAAGAAATAATATGAATATGGCTTATTTTATGTTTATTATATCTTATATTAACATTTTACCTAATTACACTTTTAACCTTAATAAAATTATAACAAAACCTTATACTATATACCTATTACCGTCCACTTAATATGTAAATGGGCTATTTACAACTTAAAGACTTCCATTTATAAAGCCAATAGTAATTAAGTCCCTTATACTTTTAGCTACCAAATTTTTATTTTACGCGATTAAGTCCTTTATTCAATAGGACACTCAAACGATAAAATTAAAGCATCAAAATTTTACACACACAAATTCACACATGATAAACATAGAAAATAATTTTAAAATATTTTTCTGACTCAGATTCATGGTCTCGAAACCACCGTTTCGATTAGGGTCTAAATTAGGCTGTTACAACTCTCCCCCCTTAGGGATTTTTATCCCCGAAAATCTTACCGGTGAATAGGTATGGATAACGTTCTTTCATTGTATCTTCTGACTCCCATGTTGCTTCCTCAACTCCGTGTTTATGCCACAGTACTTTAACCAATAAAATTTTCTTATTTCACAACTCTTTAATCTCACGAGCTAGAATGTGAATCAGTTCTTCCTCATATGTCATATCAGACTTAATCTTAATCTCAGATGGACTAATTACATGTGAGGGATCTAATCAATATCTTCGAAGCATTGAAACATGGAATACATTATGGATCTTTTCTAGCTCAGGTGGCAGCAACAGTCTGTAAGCAATCGGCCCAATACCCTCGATAATCTCATACGGCCCAATAGATCTCGAGCTCAATTTGCCTTTACGTCCGAATCTGAGTATTTTTTTCCACAGTGAGACTTTTAGAAATACTTTATCCTTGATCTGAAACTCTATATCTTTTCGTTTTAAGTCCACATATGATTTTCGACGATCTGATGCTGCTTTTAGACTTTCTCGAATCACTTTCACTTTTTGTTCAGTCTCTTTGATCAAATCGACCTCATGTATCTTATTTTCACTGAGTTTAGTCCAATACAAAGGTGTACGACATTTACGATTGTACAAAACCTCATAAGGTGCCATTTTGATACTCGACTGAAAGCTATTATTATACGAAAATTAAATCAGAGGTAGGTATCGTTCCCACGTACCTTCAAACTCGAGAATGCAACATCTCCACATATCCTCAAGTACCTAAATGATTCTCTCAGACTGACCATCTGTTTACGGGTGGAAAGCAGTGTTGAAATGTAATTTCGTTTCTAGTGCATCTTGTAGTTTCTTCCAAAACAACGATGTAAACCTCGGATCTCTATTCAAAACAATAGAAATAGGCACATCATGTAATCTCACAATCTGAGAAACATATAACTCAACAAGCTTATCAAGTGAATAGTCTGTATGAATTGAAACAAAATGAGCCGATTTAGTCAATCTATCCACAATAACCCAGATTGCATCTTTCTTGCTCAGTGTTAATGGTAACTTTGTCCATTTCCACTCAAGTATCATGATTGGCTAAAGCAATCCAGAAGGTACCTGATGCTCAGCTTTTCCTTGCTGGCAGACTAAGCATTTAGAAACAAAGTCAAAAATGTCTCGTTTCATACCATGCCACCAAAAAAGCTATTTCAGATCGTTAAACATATTTGTACTACCTGGGTGAATAGATAACCGACTGCTGTAAGCTTCATTCAAAATCATCTGAATCAATTTTGAATTTCTAGGTACACATATTCGGTTTCTAAATCTCAAACAACCATCCGCATCAACTTGAAACTCTGAATCAACATTTGAATCACATTGAGCTCGTTTTGCTAACAAATCATCATCAACCTTCTGGGCATCATAAATTTGCTAAAAAAATAACGGTCTTGATTTTAATTCAGCTATTATTGAACCATCCTCGGACATAGCCATATGTCCATTCATTGCACGCAAAGCAAACAATGATTTCTGGCTTAGAGCATCAGCATCAACATTAGCCTTTCCTGGGTGGTAATTAATCACAAGCTCGTAGTCTTTTAGCAACTCTAACCATTGGCGTTGTCTCAAATTTAGATCTTTCTGAGTCATCAAGTATTTCAGGCTTTTGTGATCAAAATAAAGATGACATTTCTCACTGAATAGATAGTGGCGCCATATCTTCAATGCAAACACGATAGCTGTTAATTCTAGGTCATGTGTCAGATAGTTCTTTCCACGTGGCTTTAACTGCCTCGAGGAATAAGCTATAACTCTGCCTTTCTACATCAAAACATAGCCCAAACTATTTAAAGATGCATCACTATAGATAAAAAATTCTTTACTCGATTCTGGCTGAACTAGCACTGGAGCTTCGGTCAAAAGGGCTTTCAACTGATCAAAGCTTTTCTACAACTTTTCTGACCACTCGAACTTAACATCTTTCTGTAATAGCTTTGTCATCGAAGTTGCAATCATAGAGAAACCTTTCACAAACTGTCTATAATAACCAGGAAGTCCCAGAAAACTTTGGACTTCAGAAACATTCCTCAGAGGTTTCCAATCAAGTATAGCTGAAATTTTACTCGGATCAACTCGAAGACCCGATGTTGATACAACATGGCCCAGAAAACTAATTTTGCTTAACCAGAACTCACATTTACTAAACTTTGCATACAACTGTTTATCTTGCAAAGTGTGTAGCATAATTCTCAAATGTTCAGCATGTTCAGTTTCATCACGGGAGTAGATCAAAATGTCATCTATGAACATAACCCGAAACTAATCTAAATATTGTCTGAAGATCTGATTCATCAAATCCATGAAAACAGTAGGTGCATTAGTAAGTCCAAAAGGCATAACCAGAAACTCATAGTGTCCGTACCTTGTTCGGAAAGTAGTCTTTGCACATTGGAGTCTTTAACCTACAACTGATAGTAACCTGATCTCAAATCTATCTTCGAAAACACTGTGGCTCCTTTCAGTTGATCAAACAAATTATTAATCTGTGGCAACGGAAACTTATTCTTTATAGTCACCTTATTGAGTTGTCTATAGTCGATGTACATTCTCATAGTTCCATCTTTCTTTTTCACAAATAACACTAGTGCACCCCAAGGAGAGAAACTCGGTCGCGCGAAACCTCTATCTATCAACTATTGCAATTGAGCTTTCAATTCTTTTAATTTAGTAGGTGTCATTCTGTACGGAGCTATGGATATCGGAGTCGTCCCAGGCATTATCGCAATACCAAACTCTACCTCCCGAATAGGTGGCAAACCCGACAATTCCTCAGGAAACACATCTGAATACTCACACATTACAGGTATTGATTCAATGTTTCTTTCGGCCACTTTACTATCAAGTACATAGGCAAAATAAGCTTTACAACCTTTTCTCACATATTTCTGTGCTAGCATCGAAGAAATCACTGTTGGTAAACCATTCAGATCATTTGATTCAATCTGAATAATCTCATCATTCTGGCACCATAAATCAATAGTATTTCTTTTACAGTTTACAACAGCATCATGTAAAGTCAACCAGTCCATACCCAGAATTATGTCGAACTCATCAAATGGAAACAACATCAAATCAGGTGGGAAACACAGATCTCGAATCATCAAAGGACAATTCTTACACACTTTATCAACCATAACACACCGGCCCAAGGGGTTTGACACTCTAATCACAAACTCAATAGACTCAACAGGAAGAGTCTTACTGAATACTAAAGTCTCGCACACATAAGAATGAGTCGAACCAGGATCAATCAATGCAATGACATCAGTATCATAAAGAGTGAATGTACCAGTAATGACATTAGGGGATGAAGCCTCCTAGCATGTACGAATAGCATAGGCTCTGGCAGGTGCACGAGCCTCAGATCTGACTGCTGTATCTTTAGTCCCTCTCTGACTGCCACTCATATTACTTGCATTTTTGGGTGGTCTACCTCGAGCTGCAGTATTAACCGATCTCGTATTCAGCATTGGATTTTCTTCAGCCAACACTGGGCAATCAAGAATATAATGATTCGTCAATCCATATTTAAAACTAGCCCGATCATGCAATCTGCAACTATCGGGATGTCATTTGCCGTAATGTTTACCCTCGGGTTGATTTGATCTGACATTACCCACACTAGCTACTGAGCTAGCTCTCAAGCTCATAGGTGGTCTACTCTGATCCCATCTAGAATAACCCAAAGTGGCTTTAGAACAGCTAAAATCATCTCGGAACTTCTTTGGTGCCGATTGGAACGACTTACCAAATGTTCTTTTATGTGCATCTCTAGCTTCAAAGTCAGCTTTTCTTTTCTCTTTCCCGAGCTCTTCAACTTTACAAGCTCGCTCAACCAGTACTAGGAACTCTTTTATCACAAGTAAGCCAACTAACAGTTTAATGTCTTCGTTCAACCCATCTTCAAATCTTTTAAACATTATGGCTACGGTAGAAACACACTCTCGGGCATACCGATTGAGTCTCACGAATTTTCGCTCATAATCTGTCACGGTCATCCGACCCTGTTTCAACTCTAGAAATTCTTTACGCTTCTGGTCAATAAATCTTTGGCTAATATATTTCTTACGGAACTCAGTCTGAAAGAATTCCCAGGTCACCCGTTCACTCGGAACCACTGATACTAGGGTATTCCACCAGTGATATGCTGTGTCTCGAAAAAAAGATATGGCGCATTTCAAATATTCATCTAGGGTACAGGAAAGCTCATCAAACACACGAATAGTATTATCAAGCCATAACTCAGCCCGCTTAGCATCATCATCATTAGTAGCTTTAAACTCTTCAGCCCCGTGTTTTCGAATTTTATCAACAGGTGGCTTATACATTCTCAACGGATCACTTACTTGAGGCATAGCAGGCATCGAAGATGGATTAATCGGGGGTGGAGGTTGTTGTGCAACCGGGTTAGTCCAGATATAATGAGTAAAATAGACATTCATCATTTGGTAAAAGGCTTGCTTAGCCTCACTCTCTTGATTACTCGAAGTCAGTCGAGAATCAACCAGCATTGTCCCTTGCGTGGGAGCAAGCACTACATTCTCGACATCATCAGCTACAGCTCTGTCGGGATCCATTTACTATATGGAAACACATTTTTAAATGTCAGAAGTCATCACACTATCGCAGTATATAATATGGCATGTATAGCTAGACTCGCACGCGCTACATTAGTCCTAGAATCAACTAAATCGTAGCTCTGATATCAATAAAATGTAACACCCCTAACTTGTATCTGTCACCAGACTAGAGGCATTACCGATCAAATACACAAATCCAAACATCAATAAAGTTTTACCCAAGTCAAATCCAATATGAAAAAATGTAGTTAACTTACCCAAGTCAAATCCAATATGAAAAAATGTAGTTAACTTACCTAAGTCAAATCCAATATGAAAAAATGTAGTTAAGTTACATTTTCGTACATATATTATTTTGCACATTGTAAACAAATAACATATCAAATTTCAACCTAACACTTACTGTATATAATGCATATATATATTTATATAGTAATAATCATCAACAGCATGGCCAAACATATTATTAAATCACTTATGAAATTATGCATACACCACCAAATATCACATGCATATTCATATAATTTAATAAACCATAATATATATAAATAAAATTACTAACATATGCAACTTAGGTTTAGATCAATTTTGAACTTGCATGTTTTGCAGTTATGTTCAAATTGATACATCCATTCTGCACTAACCATACATTACCTTATACTTCTTTTAAAATATTAATCATTAAAGACTATACATATTTGTTCTAGGTCATTAAATCATGCGCATTTGGCCTTAGTAAATTTAATCATTTTATAAATACACACCACCCAAAAGTACTCTTATTAACTAGGCCAACCAATATGTCTAAGATCACATACTCAATAACCAAATAACGGTTAACATTCAGACAACTTAAGCTTGGGTTTACTTATTGACATTTGAGACCCAACTTGTTAGCATATTCATGATAACCAAATTTAAGTATGCAACCATAATCTACTAAGTTTGACCGAAAATACTTATGAACAAAAGGAGATTATATCTATCATTACAAGACACAAATCACATATAAACATACATAAAACATAAATCTTGCATATCATGTGTGAAACAAATTAAGTCAAATTATCATATGCATAAATATTTATATAAACATGTGCCAAATCACAAGTTAGTCATAACCATCTTATGTACCTTTATCTTATATACGAATTTACAATACATTATGATATAATTTTCAAACTAACTCATATTACAATTTATACTTCACCAGAATAAGACATTGACCACAAATAGACATATAAACAAATCATGAATCTTACCTGCAATGTAATAACCAAATTAAACCAACTTATGTTAGGTTAGGACTTACCCAAACCTGTATTGTGGAATTACATATATTACATTGATCAAATACGCCCACCACATTCACATATACCTTACTCTATGTATACCTTAGCTGAATCAACCATATATTCAACCCAAAATCATTGATCATTTCCATAACATAAAACACCTATCATGAACATTATTCCTTCATAGCACATAACACTATTACTAAAACGAACTCAAGCTACAACCAAGCATAACCAAAGTCAAACTTAGAAATTAAGCCATTTTCGCATGGCCTTTATACAAAAACAAAGTTCATTATTTCAAAACGAAATATAACCTATACATGCCATAGTTCCAAAATACAACTTTTAAAATACCGAAAGCGGTTGATAGTGTGATAGACTTTGCTGACGATCCTTGAGCTTGTAATTTGAATCCGAGATCTATAAAACAGAAGCAAATATACACACAATAAGCTATTATAGCTTAGTAAGTCATAAGCAAATAAACAACCCATTGATAATAATAGCTTAACTAAACTAAACCATAATATAATATAGTTATTACATAGTTGCAACTACCATGTTTAATAAATAATGCGCTTTCATACACAAACACCACCATGGTCGAATGCTAATATAATCTAAATAATTATTTATCATTCATCCTTCAAGCCAAAATGTCAACATATATATATGACGAATATACATACACTTATATACTTGAGCTCAAAATCATAATATAACATCATGTATATATACATATCTACATGGCTGAATATACATGGTCTTGTATATACCTATTCAAAAACCAATTCTATAATATTCATATCATTCATTCATAAAACCAAACACATATATCATGATCACATAAATCCTTTATTTGCATCACACATGATTTACAACAAATAATCATATTACTTAATTACCTTATTTTAGTTAGGTAGCCAACTATTTCATACCTGGTCGTTTCTACTAATCTTACACTTTCAGTCACAACTTATCGATGTACGATGAACCTTTCAGAATTGGATAGGACACTCGGATAATCACACATATATCGTGACAACCTTACGAACCAATTTCTTGGCCCTAAGTACAGAAATCACATTTGACAAATAATTCTGACGCTCCCCAATTACAACTACCTCATCACCCTCTGCAGTTTTTAGTGCCACCCGTTTAACAGCACAATCCAAATTCACTTGATGCTTAACCAGCCAGTCCATGCTCAGTATCAAGTCAAATTCTCCAAAAGGGATTTCCATTAAATCCGCCAAAAAGATCCTTTCTTGAACCTCCAAAGGTACATCCTTAAAAAATTTATTCACTCTCACATCTACCCAAAGTCTCAGACACAGTGCATGCTATATAAGACTGTGTAGACCCAACATCAATCAATGCAGTATAACGTACATCATGGATAAAGAACGTACTCGTAATAACATTTGGGGCATCTCCGTTCTTTCGGCAACGTGTAGCATAAACCAGTACCGGCTGCCTCGCCTTAGTATGACCAGTACCTCTGCCCGGTGCTCCACAACCTATACCATTTCCACCTCTGGCCTGACCACGGCCTCTTGGTGGCTACTGAACACCCCTTGACGGCTGTAGATTACCCATACCAATAGCTTGCATCTACTTGGGCCTCCGTGGACAATCTCTAATACGGTGCTCCAAGGATCTGCACCGCAAACATGCCCCAATCCTCTTCCAGCATTCGCCCTGATGGTGTCTCCCACAATTAGCACAGGGTTGGAGTCCAGAAGCAGCTATAGGGGGCCTAACTCTGACTAGCCTATCAACTCTGGCCTTTATCTTAGGCCTCTAGAATGAACTTGAGGGCTCTGAATCACTCTTTTTCCTACCCTTTTCCTTCTCATGGTTTTGGCACTCAGCGCGCTTCACATCCCCGGCAATTTTCACCTTATCCACTAAAACAGCAAAATCTCGCTCCCTCTGTGGAGCTATCAAAACCCTTAGACTATCTCTGAGGCCATCCTCGTAATGAACACAGTCCTTATACTCAGTTGCCACCATCCCACGTGTATAGTGACTTAATCGTAGAAATTCAGACTCATATTCAGCCATAGATTTATCCCCTTGGGTAAAATTCAAAAACTCTCTCCTCCGAGCATCCACATAACTAGCGCCCACATATTTTCCTTGGAATGCAGTCTTGAAAAATTCCCAAGTCAACCGGTTGGGCTGAGTACCCTCTTTCACTGTAAGCCACCACTGGTAGGATTCATCTCGCAGTAATGACATTACACCTTTTAGCTTTTGCTCAGGGGTGCAGTCGAGGTCATCCATGATCTTCTCTGTGGCCTCAATCCAATATTCAGCCACATTAGGGGCAACTCTAGCGATACCCTAAAAATCTCAACCCCATTAGACCTGAGTCATTCCATCACCGACCCACGACCCACGATGCGATGTTAGGCTCGGCGACCCTTTCCGAGTCGTAACATAGCTTGGGAATCAAGTCGTCCCCTCACCCAGACGATCGTGTGACCCAGTGTCAGCCATAGGTGAAACCGGTGCCTCTCTAGCTTCATCGTTAGGCATATGGCCCGATGCCAATGACCCAGCCCGAGCAGCTCCATGGCCCTCGCCGCGGCCTCTTGTACCCCTTCCTCGAGTACTCCTGGTGCTCATTATCGATTTACGTATTATCTGAATTATAAATTTTATGTATCAGTTTACAGTTCCAGTGTTTATTATAAGATATTTTATGGAAAATATTATTAGTAATTTAGAGTTTTGTTTTCGCAGATCGCAATCTTACTACAGTTTTAGGTTACCCTAAACAGAGTATTTTAGTACAGTTTATTGCCTACAATAATCTCAGTCTTTCAATTTAATCAAGTAGTAGTTTCAGAGAACTTATAGGATCAACATCGGAGACTCGGTGTACTACACTTTTGGTAAAATATTTCCAAGTATTTCAAATCATTTGAAACAGTTCTTTTTCAAAATTTTAACTTTTAAAGAAACCAAATCCATAGCCGAGTTTTGTAACATGGCTCTAATACCACTAAATGTAACACCCCAAACCTGGCTTAGACGTTGTGGTCGAATTTGCGATGTCACACTGAAATGTATTTCAAAATCAAAGATCCGTTGGAAAGTCTGCTCTATATTAAAACCTCGATGTGATCCTTACGACGAAGAAAAATTAGAATAACTTGCTCGTTGTTAAAACTTAGGTTGGTTTAGCAAAGTGTTAATGATATTGCTTTGTTGTAGTATTTTAAAAACAATGATTGTTGCGGAAGCTTTTAAAACTGTGTTACAATCACGTGGTGTTTTGAAATGCATTTATCTTTATGAAAAACCGCGGCCTACTTCTAGCAGATATGGTTCATAAAGAGGCCTTATTACAAAACAAATACACAAATTAAATTACTTATAAATTTAAAGCTAAAGAGTGGAATTAAGTGTGGTTGTGTGGCCACCATCGAGTCCCTCGTAGCACTGACTCGCCTAAGGATTACCTGCGCAGAGAAGCAGAAGGGTGAGTTTATGCAAGCTTAGTGTGTAATCCCTTATTAAACAAACAATCAGTCATACAATAGGCAATACAATCTAGGCTTAGGCCCATTTCAATAATAGTCCCGTATTAGTTAGGGCCTTAGCCCAATACAGTATCAATATCAGTGTGGGCCTTAGCCCAATTCAGTAACAGTAACAAAAATGCAATCAAAAGTCCTACCCAATCATCCTCTACACTCCACTCCATCCAGCCCTACACTCTATGTGAGGATTAAATCGACACACCCATCCCTACACTCCAAAGCATAGCACCGGTTGCGACACGAAATAGTATTTGCAGCAGAGCTGCCAGTACAGTACACTTCTTCCAAATATATCAAACCCACCCCCATGCAACATGTCATGTCATAATATCATACGTGTATGCAAAAATGTCATGTTTGAATACAGTCATACATATCATAAGGGTATATTAGTCATTTTACCTCATAAGGGTATAATAGTCATTTCATCAGTATGGGGTTTAGGTGTACTTATTAACCCAACAGTAGGTCCACAAATGTCTCGGGTGACCCATGCAACCTTAACAATCAAACAGTGATAATGGGCCTAAAGCCCATAATGCGGCCCATGTAGGCCCACATGTCCGTGTGGCCCATAAAGCCCAAAAATGAACTTGGCCGTGTGAACTACTTAGCCTGGCCCAATAATCTCTACACGTCTATGTGGTTTACCCGTATGGAGCCCACGAGCCCCTAGGGCCCACACAGCCCATTTCGACCCAACATGGCTCAGAACGACCTAAGCCCATGATATCGCTCATGGTGGCCTCTACCATCAAACGCCCATGTTTTATGCGTTTGAAACACCACACGAGCGAGCGCACGCTTGTGTAACGTCAATAGACGTATTTTTCGGCTTTTGCTGATTAACAGTTATTGTAGTGTGATTACACACCTGATGCGTTTGAAGTGAACCAAGCCCCGAATACTCTTGTACCTGAATTAAATCAACATAACACCTAATCAGTTATTTGACTCCTATTTTAAAAAGAATCTAATGGAGTCCCAAATTGATCATACTCTCCTTACCAAAGCAAGCTGCAATCGCACCCTTGGCTTTTCAAAGACGTGCCAAGACAACCTCAATCACCACCTACAGAAGCCACAACCTTTTTATTAAACCCATATGTCAAACATAATACAGTCTTTACTGCATTTCACTTATCGCCCGATATCCCTTTTTGTAAAGAAACCTATGATCCTTTACAACAAACTCATACCACTTACCACAATGATAGGGCAGAATGTAGATCAATGCTATAACATCCTAAGAATCGAGAATGGGGATTAATGTGAAAGAGAAAATAGAAGGAGAAGGGGTAATCGGTACCAAGAAAAAGATAGAAAATAATGATGTTCAGAAAAGAGAAATCTGAAAGGGGAACAAAAGGAGTAAGACAGAGATTCACCTACCAGTATTTGGCTAACGAAGAACAATAGAGGGAGAGGAGGAGAAGAACTGAGCGCCCAAACCCAAATGATCAATGAACACTCGCCAAAATCGAAAATCAAAATAAAAAGGGTGAAATGGGGTGTTCGGTCAAGGTAGCAACGTGAAAAGGGAAAGGATCAGAGAGACCGAAAAGAGGAGAAAAGTATTCGAAAAAGCTAGGAGGGAGGTGAAGAAGAAATAATTCAACAAGAGGGAACCAATTGGAGAGAAAGAGTGAGTTGCTTGTTCGGCACAAGTAGAGAACAAACAAATGAAAAACCCGAACAGACAAAAGCAAAATTCGACTGCCTCAAACAAGGGATGAAAGTACTCGAAAGCAACCTAGCAGCCGAAAATGAGAAGAGAGTATTCAGAAAGTTCACAAACCCGAAAAAAATGCTCAACTCACATTCCAACCGAAATCTTTGAATGCCACATTCCAATTTCAGCACACTCCTCCCTCTCATCTCACTTCCCTTATTTTTTTCCTAAATTCCCTCCTAAAATTCGGCTACACAATCCCCGCACCCCTCAAACACTCTAACCGCCCACACCTCTATCCAAATCCTCTGTTTTCCTCCTACAATTCCTCCATGCCGTCCACTCCCTCTCAACCACTCAATTCAAAGTCCATTCAAACATCTCAATTTCAGTCCACCTCAAACACTTCAACGACACTTGCAGCAAAATAATATGCTCCTTTTTTAATGCCAAGCCTCAAACCTCAGACCCCAAGCAACACTCCACACGCCTCTACCCCTAGACTAATAGGAATTTTATGTCACGTTTTACCCACAATAATTTAAAAAGCTACTAACTAAAGGCAAGGGTTTATTCTTAACAAAAAAGTTTTTCCAAATGCCCAGGCTTGAACCAAAGACTTCTCAGACTCTTCTAGAACACTCAGAACACTTAACCACTGAAGTTGATATACATTTGTGTTACACAACATATAGAAAATAAGTAACTATATTTTGGGGCGTTACACAGGCTCTCATATTGTGGCCGACGCCATGTCTCAGACATGGTCTTTCACTAGCGCACATATCACCCAAATGTCATGGCATGGATATCCAATCTATTCCTAGGTTTAACTGCGAATTTACCACATTAATTTCATCATGCATTATTCATAATCAGATTCAACCATATTATGAAAAATTGATCATTCAACACATAATAGCGATAAATTTTCCTTACTTACGTACAACTTACCTCAGTATACAAAAAGTGGACGACTAGTTGGATTTAGTCTACTAGTTTTGCCTTCCCCCGGTCTGGGTCTGAATTTCGTATTTTTTGATCTAAAATGATAAAAATTCTCTAATTTAATCATTATATTAATCAATGCATTTCATAATTCATATTTTGGAAAAATGATAGTTTTGCCCCTAGACTTTCACAAAATTACGATTTTACCCCTAGACTCGTAAATCAATTTTTATCAAATTTCCATATTAACCAAGCCTAGTTGAAACTACTTTAAGCCTATAGCATCTCACAATTTCAATTATTTCACACATTTCACACATAATTTATAACTTATGCAAAATAGTCCTTATTTAAGGTTTTCATGAAAACTACTTCACAAAAGTTGTTTATTTAACAACCATGATTCATTTTCTTCCATAAAATTTCAGCAAACAACATGAGTACTCTCATGGCAAAACTCTATACTTTCAACCATTTTGCAAAATAGGCCCCTCATTAACTAGCTAATTCTACAAGGGTTCGAAAAATACAAAATTCATCAAGAAAGACCATCAAAAGCACTTACTTGTAAGAGTAAAGAGTGGCTGAAATTTTGAAGCTCCAAAACCCCTAAAATGGCTAAATTTTCAGTGGTGAAGAGAAGTGATGAAAAGATGAAGCCTTTTGTTTTCTTTTAATCCTATTTCTAGTCAAAATAGGTCACCAACTTCACCTAATTTTGACTTTTCTATTTTATATATCTCTATGGCCGACCACCCCTTATAAAATAGGTCTATTTTCCCTTTAAAGACCCTTAATTATGATTCTCTAGCTATTTAACAGCTTTAGCTAATGAAATAAAACTTTTGTCCCTTATGTGATTTAGTCCTTTTTCGCAATTGAGCATGGAATCGCTAAAATTATTTCACAAAAATTTTCATGCACTCATATAAACATGCTATAGGACATAAAATAATATTAAAAATAACTTCTCTGACCTCAGGTTAGTGGTTTCAAAACCATTTTTTTGACTAGGCCCAAAATCAGGCTGTTACAATTCTCCCCCTAGGGATTTTCGTCCCCGAAAATCTTACTGGTGAAAAGGTTAGGGTATTGATCTCTCATCATCTCCTCAGGTTCCCATGTGGCCTGTTCAACCCCATGTCGATGACACAGTACTTTCACGAGTGCTATACTTTTATTTCTCAATTACTTAACCTCTCGGGCTAAGATCTTAATCGGCTCTTCTCCATAAGTCATGTCTGATCGAATCTCAACCTCTGTTGGAGAAAGAACATGCGAAGGCTCAGAACGGTAACGGCGCAACATTGACACATGGAAAACATTGTGAATCTTCTCTAACTCAAATGGCAAGGCTAGTAGATAAGCTACCAGTCCAATTCTCTCTATCACCTTATAAGGTCCAATAAAACATGGACTTAATTTTCCTTTCTTACCAAATCTGAGGACTTTCTTCCACGGGGATACTTTCAAAAACACCTTATCACTGACTTGAAACTCAATTTCCTTTCGTTTCAAATCTGCGTAGGATTTTTGTCTATCCGAGGCGACCTTCAACCAATTACAAATTTTCTTAACTTTCTCTTCGATCTCTTTGACTAAGTCAACCCCGTGAATTTGATTTTCTCTAAGTTTAGTCCAAAACAAGGGTGTTCGGCACTTACACCCATACAAAGCCTCATAAGGCGCCATTCTCAAGCTTGACTGATAGCTATTGTTGTAGGCAAACTCTATCAGCGATAAATACTTTTCCCAGCTGCCTTGGAATTCAAGGACACAATGCCGCAACATATCTTCAAGAATCTGAATTACTCTTTCCGACTGACCGTCGGTTTGCGGATGGAAAGTAGTGCTGAAATTCAACTTTGTCCCCAAAGCTTCTTGTAAATTTTTCCAAAACCTCAAAGTAAACCTCGGATCTCTATCCGAAATAATCAAAAAAGGTACTCCATGAAGTCTCACAATCTCAGAAATATATAACTCAGCTAGCTTATCGAGTGAGTAGTCAGTACATACTAGAACAAAGTGAGCTGATTTCGTTAATCGATCAACTATAACCCAAACAGCATCTTTCTTTCTGGGTGACAATGGCAATCCCGTCACAAAATCCATGGTAATTTGATCCCATTTCCACTCGGGAACCATCACAGGCTGAAGTAAACTCGAACGTACTTGGTGCCCAGCTTTCACTTGCTGGCAAATTAAACATTTCGACACAAACTCTGAGATGTCTCTTTTCATACCTGGCCACCGATACAATCTTTTCAAGTCATTATACATCTTAGTACTACCTAGATGGATTGACATACAACTACTATGTGCCTCATGAAGAATTTTCCTAATAAGCTCATCATCTCTAGGTAGATAGACCCTATCTCAGAACATAAACAACTGTTGGTACTAATTCAAAAATCTGATTCATCAATCGTCTCACACTGAGTCATCCTGGCTTGTAAATCTGTATCACTCTTCTGAGCTTCACAAATCCCTTGAAGAAACATAGGTCTAGCTCTCAACTCTGCTAGAATTGAACCATCCTCGATTACAGACAACTGAGTATTCATAGCTCTCAAGGCAAACAATGACTTCCTACTTAATGCATCTGCGACCATGTTTGCCTTTCCCGGGTGACAGTCGATTACCAACTCATAATCTTTAATCAACTCTAGCCACATTCGTTGTCGTAGATTCAAATCCTTTTGAGTCATCAAGTATTTTAGGCTTTTATGGTCAGTGAATACCCGACATCTCTCGCCATAAAATTGGTGTCTCCAAATCTTCAGTGTGAACACTATGGCTGCTAACTTTAAGTCATGTGCTGGATAATTTTTCTCATGCGGCTTCAGCTGTCTCGAGGCATATGCTATTACCTTGCCTTCTTGCATGAGCACGCATCCTACTCCATTTAAGGATACATCATTAAACACTACGAATTCTTTTCTCGGTTCTGGTTGCACTAAAATTGGGGCTTCAGTCAACAACGTCTTAAGTTTCTCAAAACTCTGTTGGCATTTTTTCGTCCAATTGAACTTGACATCTTTCTGTAGCAACCTTGTCATCAGAGTAGCAATCATAGAGAACCCATTAACGAATCGTCTGTAGTAACCCGCCAAGCCTAGAAAGCTCCTAATCTCCTATATGTTTTTTGACAGTTTCCACTCAATAATATCCGTGATCATACTCGGGCCAACTCTAATTTCATCACCCAACATGATGTGTCCTAAGAATCTGACGTCTTAGAGCCAAACTTGCTTTTGCTAAACTTGGCATACAACTGCTTATCTCTTAAAGTCTGCAAAACAATTCTCAAATGCTCCGTATGATCATCCTTATCACGAGAATAAATTAATATATCATCAATAAAAGCCACAACAAATTTATCCAAGTATGGCCAGAAAACACGGTTCATTAAATCCATAAACACGGCGGAAGAATTTGTTAAGCCAAATGGCATGACAAGAAACTCATAATGCCCATATCTCGTCCGAGACACAGTTTTCAGCATATCCTGTTCCTTAACTTTCGTTACTTGGGTATTCAACACAAATGCGAGATAAGACTCATACCTTTTTCTCATATATCTCTCAGCAGTCATAGAAGAAATCACTACGGGTAAGCTATCCGGTTCACCTCATTCAACCCGAAGAATATCCCCATTTTCACATTTCAGTTCAATGAATTTCTTCCTACAATTTACTATGACATCATGGGTAGACAACCAATCCATACCAAGGATAACGTCAAATTCATCAAACGGTAATAACATGGGGTTAGCCGAAAAACAATGACCTCTAATTGTTAAGGGAAAATTTTTACATACTTGGTCAACTAATACATGTTTGCCTAATGGGTTCGACATATTTATCACAAATTCTGTAGACTCGACAGGAATACTCATGCTAAACACCAGTTTCACACAATCATACGAATGGGTAGATCCCGGATCTATCAAAGTAACAATAGAAATATCATAAAGAGAGAAAGTACCCGTAATCACATCCGGCGACGATGCCTTTTCGCGAGCGTGAATGACATAAGTCCTTGCTGGCGCTTGGCCCTCGGACCTCACGGCGGAATCTCTAGACGCACCTCTGTTGCTAGTCCCTCTTCCCGGGTTCTTCTATGTTCTACCTCTCAAAGGAGCATTACTCACTCTCATATCTTGCTTTTCGTCTTTCTCACCCATTTCAGGACAGTTTCGGATGAAATGGTCTAATGACCCACATTTAAAACAGCCTCTTTCATTCCCTCAACAATCACCAAAATGGTGTCTACGGCACTCTGAACATTCTGGTTTGTTCGGTCGAGCACTAACAACGCTCGCGATAGAAGTGGTTTGAGCCTTAGACGCCGTGTATTATTTATTCTTATTTCTACTCAAGAATCCCACTGAAGCATTCGATCGAGTAGTGAACTCTCTCGATCTCTTAGATGAGGACTGATGTGATTTCTCCATCTATATTTTCCTTGAGTCACGAGACTCGATATCAGCTTTTCTCTTTTCTTTGGTCAATTCTTCTGCCTTGCAAGCTCTTTCAACCAGCATCACAAACTCCCTTAATTCTAAGATGCCAACTAATAATCGGATGTCTTCATTCAATCTGTCCTCCAATCTCTTGCACATGATGGCTTCGGTAGATACGCACTACCTAGCGTATTTGCTGAGCCATACGAACTCACGCTCATATTTTATTACTGTCATTTGGCCTTACTTCAATTCTAGAAATTTCTTCCTCTTCTAATCTATAAACCTTTGACTAATATACTTCTTTCGAAATTCCTCTTAGAAAAACTCCCACGTAATCTTTTCCTTTGGTACAACCGACACAAGGGTGTTCCACCATTGGTAGGCTGAGTCTCGCAGAAGTGACACAACACACTTCATGCACTCCTCAGGTGTACAAGACAACTCATCGAATACTCTAATGATATTTTCTAGCCAAAACTCCACCCTCTCTGGGTTATCATCTATATTCTCCCTAAATTCCTCTACTCTCTACTCCGTATTTCAGTCAACCAGAGGTTTCTCCCTTCTTAGCATCTCTACCCCTTGGGGCACTATGGGGTTAGGTTGAGGGATTGGAAGGGGTAGGGGAGGTGGAGTGTTCAGATTTGCACGAATAAACTCCAAATACCAGGCATCCATCATATGGAGGTAGGCTTCTCTAGCCCCTCCACCCTGACTCATTGTCACGAGCCCACTCTCTACTGGCGTAATCCCTTTAGCAGGAACTGGCACATTACTCTATACTTCGTTCGCCATTGCTCCATCATGATCCATTTACTATATGAAAACACAATTTAATTTTGTCAAGAGTCGTTACACAATCAAAATATATTTATAGCATGTATAGCTAGACTCGTACTCATGCTAGGTTAGTCCGAGAATCGATTGAACCATAACTTTGATGCCACTAAATATAACACCCCTTACCTGAGTTCGATGTTGGAACAGGATACGAGGTATTACAAGACTTAAACACATACAAACATATATTTCCTAGTTATAAAAACTTTGCTCCAAATTAAAACTTTTCACAGTATCTTAATGCCCCTACTATGGGCCTACGAGGCCCTGAACACACTCTGGAATTGATTCAGGACTAATCTGTGCACTCTAGAAAACTTTGTAAAATTTCAAGCTGACAAGGGCACACGGTCATGTGGAAGGGCAACACGCCCGTGTGTCTTCTTAACATGGCCAAGTTGAAGGCCCGTGTAGCTCACATGGCCTGAACATATTAGGACACGCCCGTTTCCCTAGCCCGTGCAAATTTATTTTTTGATTCGAACCTTCAGGGGTTTTCACAAGGCTTGGCACACACCCGTGTCCATGATCCGTGTCACCCACACAGCTTTGACATGCCCGTGTCTCAGCCTGTGTACAAAAAACCTTGACATTTTGTTTCTAACGTTAGCAGCCCTTTAGGGGCACACGGCCAAGGTACACGCCTATGTACTAGGTCGTGTCCTCCACACGGTTGGGACACACGGCCGTGTCTCCGCCTGTGTGGTTACTACTGGGCATTATGTTTTGCCAACTTTAGGTGTAGGGGACACACGGCCTTACCACACGCCCGTGTGTCTACCCGTGTGGTATAAAACAAGGCTATCTACCAAGCCTTGTTGCCACCCTTACTTACACCAACCTACACAACATCAACCAAAACCAATCCAAGCATAACACATATAACCAAAACAGCTACAACCATGAGAAATTTACATCAAATGTATTTAATAATAATCGATATTAGCCAACATTAAGGGCCTATACAAAATGAATATCACATCCATAAGAGCCAACACTTGTGGCTAAACTAACATGACACTAAACAAAAGATCAAGTCTCTATACATGCCACACTCAAAACATTTAAACTAGCTATACCAAAAGCTTTAGGTGATAGTGTGATCGATGCCTCCGACGTCCCTTGATCTCTGATACTAGCTTGGCGGCACTATATGAAGATGGACAAGAGAGGGAGTAAGCATAAATCTTAGTAAGTTGCATATAAATAAGTAACAAGATCAACCATGCATATTATAAATCAACACAACATTCTTGAGTGAACAAAGATAAATATCACTAAATGCTTATATATCATAAGTATAAGCCAAAGATTACAATATCGTCCCAAAATCATTTTCATAGGTAGAACTTACTCATGTCATTCTTACCATCAAGGCAACATAACTAGACTCATATCTCGTGAGTTTCAATTAAAAACCTGTACCACTCACAACATGAATATATCATTCCGTATCTTTATGATAAGCCTTAAAAATAACCCGTGAAACCTTTTGGAATACTAAAGGATATCTGACAAACTTTACACAAGAGGGTGAATTACCGATGCCATGTTCCAAACATGGTCTTACACTGGCTCACATGTCAAAGCTGATGCTTTGTCCCAGACATGGTCTTACACTGGCTCTCATAATGTGGTCGGTGCCATGTCCCAAACATGGTCTTACACTAGCGCAAATACCAATGCCGATGCCATGTCCCGAACATGGTTTTACATTGGCTCTCACAACATTACTGATGCCATGTCCCAAACATGGTCTTACACTGGCTCTCATATCGTGGCAGACGCCATGTCCCAAACATAGTCTTACACTAGCACACATATTACCCAAATGCCATGGCATGGATATCCAATCTATTCCTAGGTTCAATTGGGAATTTACCACATTAATTTCATCATGCATTATTCATAATCATATTCAACCATATTATGCAAAATTGATCATTCAACACATAATAGCGATAAAGTTGCCTTACTTACATACAACTTACCTCGGTATATAAAAAGTGGACGATTAGTTAGATTTAGTCTACTAGTTTGGCCTTCCCCGTTCTAGGTCTGGATTTCGTATTTCTTGATCTAAAATGATAAAAAATCATTAATTTAATCATCATATTAATCAATGCATAATTCATATTTTGGCAAAATGATTGTTTTGCCCCAAGACTTTCACAAAATTATGATTTTACCCCTAGGCTCGTAAATCAATTTTTATCAAATTTCCATATTAACCAAGCCTAGTCGAAACTACTTTAAGCCTACAGCATCTCAAAATTTCAATTATTTCACACATTTACCACAATTTATAACTTATGCAAAATGGTCCTTAGTTAAGGTTTTCATGAAAACTACTTAACAAAAGTTGTTTATTTAACAACCATGATTCATTTTCTTCCATAAAATTTCATAAACAACATGAGCATTCTCATGGAAAAACCCTAGACTTTCAACCATTTTGCAAAATAGTCCCCTCATTAGCTAGCTAAAGCTACAAGGGTCTCAAAAATACAAAAATCATCAATAAAGACCATCAAAATCACTTACTTGTAAGAGTAAAGAGTGGCTGAAATTTTGAAGCTCCAAAACCCAAAAAATGGCTGAAATTTTTGGTGGTGAAGAGAAGGGATGAAAAGATGAAGTCTTTTGTTTTATTTTAATCTTATTTCTAGTCAAAATAGGTCACCAACTTCACCTAATTTTGACTTTCCTATTTCCTTTATTTCTATGGCCAGCCACCCCTTATAAAATGGGTCTATTTGCCCTTTAAAGACCCCTAATTGTGATCCTCTAGCTATTTAACACCTTTAGCTAATGAAATAAAACTTTTGTCCCTTATGTGATTTGGTCCTTTTTTGCAATTGAGCATGCAATCGCTAAAATTATTTCACCAAAATTTTCATGCACTCATAAAAACATGCTATAGCACATAAAATAATATTAAAAATAATTTCTCTGACCTTGGGTTAGTGGTTTCGAAACCACTATTTCGACTAGGCCCAAAATTAGGTTGTTACATGAACCCTATGATGAATTCTATCGTTTGATTTTTATTATACGCAATAAATACTTAGATAGTGCTCTTAATATGTGTGCTTAATTCTTGGTTTAATATTTCTGGACTATTGATCCATGTTTGATGTGCTTAAATCAGAAGAGGAATATGCCTTGTTTAAGAGTAGATCTTGCGTGCTTGAGTGGAGTTGCATGCAATCCTAGAAATAGGATGACATAAATCTACCAGATTAGAGTCATATCTAATAGGGGAATCCATAGATCGAGTTAATGCAACATTAGGGGTTTTAGTTAGAAAGAAATTTTAATTAATCAACCTAGAGTTAGTTAGTTTTAGTCTTGAAATAGATATTAGCATAATTTAGGGATTTATATCAGTCAAGTTACTAAGTAAAGAAATGCGTAATTTAGATTGATAATGGCAGATGAAATCTAGGTGAATTCTTTCCTGGGTATTGTTTTGCTTCTTGGTTATTAATCGATTATTTTTCTGCTTCGTTCTTTATCGTTTTCTTAGTTATTTAATTTAGTTAATTTTAGTTTTAATCAATCATTCGAATTTATCAGCTAAATAATAGAATGACAATAATTATTAGTACTTTTAGTCTTCATGGGAATGACATATGTGATCACCATAGCTATACTATTAATTGATAGGTGCACTTGCCTTAGTCAGATTTTTAGTTAGTTCACGATGCATCAACCCTCCCATTTTTCAAGCGAGCCTTTGGGTCTGGGCAGGTGGCCTGACCAATGAGAAGGTCTATTAGGATGTTGTTAAACTAAATTTTGTATAGAAATTGTATAAAATGAGCACAATGATATAAATACTCTTTGTTTTTTATTAAAATAGTTTTTTTCCTACACAATATTTCTTCGTAATTTTTGTTCCAAATTTATAGTTATTGTTTACAATTTTCTAGTGCATATTTGTTGTTCACCGTCATAAATAATTATGCTAAAATAATCAACACACCAATCACGTGAAGGAGAGAATTAAGGAAGTGGCGGCACAATGGAAATACACTTGAGACCGTAGGCTTCTGGAGCCAATGAAAGAGCCAGAACCTGTACCACCAAAGGTACAAAGAAAGAAGGTAGTTTCAATTTTGACAGCTTCAATGAGTGAAGAAACAACGCGATGTATAGAGGTATACCTAGAGTATAACACCACATGCAACTATGAATATAGGAACTTAATGAGCCATCTAGCCGAGCAATTCGGCATAAAGTCATTCTGATGCCCACAACCACCTCCATTTTGGAAAGCTCCATCTAACACCACCCAACCATCCACTGCCAAAGGAAAGGAGAATATGGTTAATTCAAATGAGGACACCTGCATCAAGGAGTTCAATGAGGACAATTTCGCTGAACTTTGAAGGAGTAAATTTTTTTAAAAATTTTTCTAATGTTAGTTAGATTTTTATTTTGACAAAAAAACATAATTTTTATGCTTAGATGTATTTTAATTTTAATTTTTTTTTAAAATTTGCATCTTGCAAGAACCCTATATTTTGATGACACAAAATTTTCGAGCTAAATCGAATAGGACGAGATGACCGAACATCAGTTGAGGCACTTACATGCCAAATAGGGTAATTTTGTTCCTTAATTTTATTTTGAGCACATTAGGGACAAAGTGCTAAACAAAGTGTGGGGGGTTGACATAAAATCTTTAATTTTTAAATTTTAAATTTTCATTATTATTTCTGTTCAATTTTCATAATATTTTTAGTTAAAATTTTGTTGTTGTTCTATTTATGTTTGAGCTTGTAGAACTACAAGTGATTGGTTAGGAGCATGTACATGGGTTGCTTGTTTAAACTATAAGTTTGACCTAAGAATAAACGATTTTAGGTTATTTGCATTTAGATCAGTTAGTTCAATTTATTAAACTCTAATTAGGAAAAAGGAGTTAAATGTACCAAATGACATATGTATTTATAAGTGGGTATATATGTTTGTTGAATAATAGGCTATTTAAATTCGAATACTTAATAATTAAATCCATGCTTATTGAAACATTATAGTATAATAAGTATAAAATCCTTATAAGTATGTGCCTTAAAATAAAAATTAATGTGTGGACAAAAAAATATTGTGAAGTTTAAAACCAAAGCAGGCAAAAACCAAAAGAGTGAGAGTGAGCACAGTAAAATAAATCAAAATATGAAAAATTGAAAAAATCTCACTCATATTGGTACAAATACTCATGAATTGCTTGTATTTAAAAATACTATATTAGAATTCAAAGCATTAATAAAAGAAACTGAGTAATTAGAATTCGAACTGTTTATATTCTTCAACTATAAATAATATTATAACATCCCAATTTTGGGCCTAGTTAGAATAGTGTTTCAAGACCACAAATCTGAAATATAAATAATTATTTTATGAATGTGTTAAGGTCTATGATATGTTTGCGTGATTGTATGAAAGTTTCGTTAAGAAATTTTGTTGATAGAGTGTCCAATTTGATTTTTAGGACTAAATTGCAAAAGCTGTAAAATATGTGATTCTAGAAACTTTAAGCATGAAATAGCTATGGATTATTAATTAGAGGTCCCTAAATAGTAATTTGACCAATTCCTATTTTTATGGACAAAAATGGGCATGAATAGGTAAAATTTGAAATTTTAGTAAAAAGGGCATTTTGGTCAGTTGGTTAATAAAAGAATTAAAAGGGAAAATGAATTAAAAATCTTGTCCATCTTCTCCATCAAGTGCCAAAATTTCTAAGGAGCCATAGCTAGGGTTTCTTCACTTTCCAAGCTTGATAGTAAGTGCATCCTAGCCCCGTTTTTAATGTTCTTTACATTTTTGAAGTTGTTATCAACCGATCTAGCCATTTCTTCTATTTATTTGACCTAGGGTTGAAGTCTAGGGTTTGAACCATGTATTACATGCATGTATTTTGATGTTTCATGGTAGATTATGAAAGTTTGATGTGTGATAAACATCTTTTACTAAGTGATTTTTGATGAAAACACCTAAAAAGGGCTTATTTGTAAAAGTGGTAAAAATGGGTGGTAGAAATGTGATTTGATGAAAAATGTGGGCTGGTATAAGCATAATATAGGTTCAGCTAGGCTTGGGTAACAAAGAAAATGAGTACATTTCATTTTACAAGCCTAAGGACTAATTTGTAAATATGTGAAAGTTTAGGGGAAAAATCATAATTTTACCAAAGTATGGTTTTTGGATTGATTTGAACAATGTGATAATTAAATGAGCTAAATTTGCTATTATAGATCAAGAAAATTGGAGTCCAGACCTAGACCGGGGAAAGAACAAGGTTGTGGACTAAATCGAATTAATTAGCCATATTTAGTACCGATGTAAGTTCATATGTAAATAATACAATATTATGATCATATTTTTAATGCGTTGATATTGTATAAATTGTATAATTGATTCGATGAATACATTCGACAAGTTCCGACAAGAGAGAGAAAATTCCGTTTAAACCTTAGGAATAGAATAGGATACGAGTGGCATGTCACTAGGATCCCATGTGATATATATGTTTATATGAATTCGGGTACTGGTCATGTATGTCCTACCGGTAGCTAGGTAGTCCGACATGTGTTGCGGATACCTGATAGCTTGTGTGAGTAGCCCATATAGCTACGCCTTGACCATCAGCTTGTGTGAGCAGACCCGTGATTAGCTCGAGAGCGAGTTTATGTGATATGAAGTATGAGGTAGCTTTGGCTACATATGTGGCACTTGTGTGCAAAGATGTTCCATGTATCCGTTTAGTATTCAAAGTGTTCAACAGGTATGCCAAAAATAAGAAAGAGTATGTTAAGTCACGAGTTGGTACAAGTATGTACGAAAAACTCATAAGAATGAGCTTGTTAAGTGATGAGCTTTTGGTAAGATTAAGATTGATAAAGTTATGCTTATGAAACTATGATGATAAATATGTGATTTATGTTAAGTTAAATTGTATCATACTCATGCTAAATGTTGCTTAATATTGTTTATTATTGCATGTGAACTTACTAAGCCTTATGCTTACTCCCCTTCCTTTCTATTTTCTTATAGTATCGCCAAGCTAGCTCGAGAATCGAAGGACGTCGGAGCTTGATTCACACTATCAAATTGATCTTTTGGGTATTCATGATTTTACATTTTGAGTATGCCATGTAAATGGGACTTGGTCTTTTTGTTTATGTGTCATATTGATTTGGCCAAGTGTGTTGGCTTGTAATGGTAATTGATTCATTTTGTAAATGGCCATATGGTATTGGCTAATATTGGTTAAGTATATATATACATGTGATGATGCCTTTCATAGATTTGGTTATTGCATGGATTGTGACGATAAGTATAAGATGTTGTATGTGATAGAAAATAACACGAAATTGATGTGTGGATGTCTTAGTTGTGGCTGAATTGGTAGTGTGTATATGCTTGATTTGGCATTGTTTGATGTTGTGTAGGTTGGTGCAAGTAAGGGTGGTAAAAAGGCTTGGTAAATAGCCTTATTTTTGTCCACGCGAGTAGACACACGGACGTGTGTCTAGGCCGTGTGTGACACGTGGCTTACCCTATGGGTGTGTGATCCAACCGTGTGTCCCCTATATTTTAAAAATTTAGGTTCAAATTGTTCACATAGGCAAAGACATGACCGTGTGTCTCAGTCGTGTCAAGGACACGGCCTAGGGAAATGGGTGTGTGCCGAGGGCGTGCGAAGTTTGCACCTATTTTAGGAAAAATTATGAAAATTAAATTTCCCACACGGCCTCATACACGAGCGTGTGCCTTGGTCGTGTGACCCTATTTTGTTGATGAATTCATAAATAGAGAGTTACACGAGCTGAGGACACGGGCGTGTCCCAAGCCACACGGGCGTGTGTGACCATCCAAAGCATGAAAATTTTCTAAGTGTTGAGAAAAGTTTCGAAATTCCTCGATTTAGTCCCAAACCACTCCCAATGTATGTTTTGGGCCTCGTATAGTCGTATAAGGGACGATATGCATATGTATGAATGGTTGCAAATTGGACGCATTTTTATTACTCGGTTTGGTATGAATGTTTATGTTTAAGTCTGGTAACGCTTTGAACCCTATCCTGTTGTCGAATACGGGTAAGGAGTGTTACAAATATACACTAATATATCTTTTGATGGAGCCATATGTTTGACTTACTATGACTTGTATGCTTTGTAATATATTTAACTAGCATGTTTGAATGTGAAAACTACAAGTCGTTTAAACATTTAGTTAGAATTACACAATTGTCATTGCTCCAACCCAAGCTCATGTACAAAGCATTCTTAAGTACTTTAGTTTTAGTTGTGCATTTTCTTTTCGTTTTATTTTATTTATCTTGTTTGTTTTTGTTTTCTTTTTCATTTGCTTGAGGAAAAGCAACAACTTAAATGTAGGAGTAATTGACCTCTCACAAATCGTAGTGGCAATTTAAGTATTTTTTAACACTTAACAACCTTGTTTTCTACTTGTTTTGTGTTTATTTATTGCATTTTCAATATTAGTAACTTAGATCTAAATATTAGCAAAATAAGCATTTTTACGCATGTTTTAAGTGTTTCAACGACCTGTAAAGCCAACTCTGGCATCGGGAATGACTCATAGGCTATTTGAGTGTGTAAGGTGCCATTTCAAACCAAAGAGTACCAAGGATGCTAGCTGTGTCACGACGCAGGGAGTTTGTGTCACCACACAGAACTTTAAAGTTGCCAGGGTTGGAAAGGACTCCATGTTGTGACAAGGGCTTCCCCGACGTAATGACGATGCGACAAAAACTAGAAATATTCAGCCAAATTTTGGATGGTCACTGAGGGTTATTTTCCCTAATTAGACCCTAATCACTCCAAGCGTATTTTAGGCACCTAGCACCCTAATATTTGCCTATATAAACAACTTTATAACATCATTAGAGGGAGGTTGGACATGATAGAACAATTTTATTTTAGTTTTTATTAGTTTCATTTTATGTTCCTATAGTCGAAATCTTTTCTATTCCGATGTGAAGACGATCGTGAGTGGAGATTGCTTTGAGAATGTGCTTCCAACTATTTATTCATGAGCAATTTCTTTATCCTTTTTTTTATTCTTCTATTTATACTTCGTTAACCTAATCAATTAACTGTTGTATTAATATTAGGATAAATTTTTATACTTTATTTATATCTTGCATGATTCAATTATGGAACTAATTAATTTATTAGAGAATAATTAATGGAAGAATAAGGGTTTCTCATACGGATTAATTGGCTTAAATTTATGTGTGCTTAAACCCTAGAATTGATGACCCTAAGAAGTAATCTAAGTTAAACGAGGTCGAGAGATAAATTTTCCAAGTAAATCATGATTTATCTTGGTCAAGAAAGCGGGGTCGAGAGATAAGAGTGTATTGGTCGATTAATTAATCAATAAAGGCCGAGAGGTAATACTAGTTAGTTAATAATTAATTCACTAAAAATAACCTAAGTTCTAAAGTTGATTACAACCACTAAATCAAGTTGATCTTTTGTATATTAATCGATTATAGGCTGAGAGCTCGCATCGTTGACACTAGGAATAGGAAATTTCATTAGGTTAATTTAGATTAAGTAATTTAGTTACCTTAAAAGATATTTTAATTTGGATTCACACTACTAATTTGAGACTTAATTATATTAGTAATTATTTTCAATAATTAATTTTAATAATAAAATTCTCCAATCTATAATCCCTTGGGTACGATCCTCGAAAAATTTACCAGTGTTTCGTTGTAATAGTTCTATATTATAATTTGATTTGTTCACTTGCAGATACCACACTGTAATTATATATATATTATTTGCACGACTTTTACTCTAACTATAACACCCCTAACCTGTATTCGTCGTCGAAACAAGGTTACGAAGCATTACCAGAGTTTAAAGAATAATTTCATGTAAATCATGTTATTTACTATTCATATCCGAAAATAATCATATTGTACCTTAAATGGACCCTCAAGGCCCAATTTAAACATTAGAATCAAGTCGAGATTAAATCGGAAACTCTGAGAATTTTTCGCAAAATTTCAAAAAAAAATTCATATACAGGGGTCACATGCCCGTGTGAATAAGCCGTGTGGCTCACACAGCCATATGACATGCCCATGTCTCAGGCCGTGTCCCAGCCCGTGTCCTTACCCGTGTAACTCTCTGACTTGTGCCACACGGCCAGCCACACGCCCATGTGCTAGGCCGTGTGGTCAATTAAATTTTTGAAAATTAAGTCCAGTTTTCACACGGCCAAGATACACGCCCGTATCTCTATCCTTGTGGCAAATTCTGAGCATTTTGTTTCTCAATTTTAAGATGCAGGGGACACACGGCCAAACCACATGCCCATGTGCTAGGCCGTGTGTCACATACGGTCAAGACACATGCCCGTGTGTCTACTTGTGTGGACAAAATAAGGCCATGTCCTAGCCTTATTTCTCACCCAAACTTTATCATCAACCTACCAAAACATTTACACACATATATCAACCAATTCCAAGCATTAAACCAAGCAAACATCATTAACATATATGATATATCATCACCTTTATTCATATAGCCAAACTTACCTTTTTGTTAAGGCATATAGTTCACCTTAATTTAACGTAACCATACCATACACATATATATATTAACATGATAAAACTTTGTAGTAATATACCAAATCAAACATCACTAGCCATACCAATGGCTAGATTACAAACATCCATCTACAAGTCATCATTTGACCAAGTTAACCTATACATGCCATTATACCAAAATAATTTTACTATTATACCAAAACGAGCTAGTGGATAGTGTAATGATGCTCCGACTGATCTCCAACCTTTTCGAGCTTTCGAGCACTATAAATTAGAGAAAATAAAACCTTATAAGCATTTAATGCTTAGTAAGTTCGTATAATAAGAATTAAACTTACCAATCATACTCATTTAAATAAGCATAACAATATCATGCTTCCAAAAAAATTAGCAAATTCGCCTAATCATGTAGAATTTAGAGTATTTGTAGGAATCAAAGTTCAAATCTGAATAGAACATATTACAACTTTTTATATACAACCTATGACACTACTTTAGGAAACTCTAAGTTTAGGAAAGATACTAAATAGGAGATATGATCCCTTAAAATAAGGGATTTTAATAAAAGAAAATATCTACAAAATATTCCTAAAATATTTACAGAATATTCCTACACTCCCCCTCAAGCTGGAGAATATACATTGTATAATCCCAGCTTGAATAGGAATTTATTGAACACAGGTTTTGGCAAAGCCTTGGTAAGAATGTCAGCAATCTGTCCTTCTGAAGGAATGTAAGAAAGAGTGGCTGTCTTTTTGTTGACTTGATCAGCAATAAAATGCCTATCAATTTCAACATGCTTTGTTCGGTCATGTTGAATCAGGTTCTTGGCAATCTGAATGGCGATTGATTATCACACAAAACTTCAAAGTGATCCTCCCGATTTGTGCCAAGTTCTTTTAGTAATTTAAATAGCCAAATTCCTTCGCATATCCCCAAAGCTAGTGCTCTAAATTTAGCTTCAAAGACTACTTCTTGAAACAACAGATTGTTTCTTACTTCTCCAAGTTGTAAGGTTACCCCAAACAAAAGTGCAGTACCCACTAGTAGATCTTCTTTCAAAGTGAGATCTCATTAACTAGAGTCCAGTAAAAATCTTAACAGCTTCATTCTTGTGTCTTCTTAAACATTAAGCCGTGTCCTAGAGTTTTCCTCAAGTACTTGAGAGTTCTATTTGTTTGCCATATATGCTCTTCATGAGGATTAGTCATGTGTTGACTTATCACATTTACTTTGAAAAAGCTATATCCGGCCTTGTTAAGGATAAGTAGATTAGTTTCCCAACTAACCTTTGAAATTTCTCTCTGTCTACTAAGGACCCATCTTCTTTATTGAATCTCAAGTTTGCCTTCATTGGTGTATCAGCCGGCTTATAGCCAAGAAAACCAGTTTCTTTGAGTAAATCAAGTACATACTTTCTCTGGTTGATCACAAGTCCTTCTTTTGATCTTGCCACCTCCATTCCTAGGAAATACCTTAGCTTTCCCAAGTCCTTGGTTTCGAATTCCCTGTTTAACAACTTCTTCAAATTGTTAATCTCTTCCTCATCATCTCCAGTAAGAATGATGTCATCCACATACACAATTAGGATAGCTTTCTTATTTGTAGAAGTTACCTTGATGAAAAGCGTATGATCGGCAAGGGACTGCTTGTGTAGCGCTTTGAAGAATGATTTTAGTGAACCTCTCGAACCACGCTCTGGGTGATTGTTTTAACCCGTATAGAGACTTGTTGAGCTTGCAAACCTTGTTGCTACCTTCAATAGACTTTGAGCCAGGTGGCAATTGCATATAGACTTCTTCCTCAAGCTTGGCATTAAGAAATGCATTTTTTACATCAAGTTGGTGTAATTTCCAATCGCAATTTACAGCCAAACTTAGGAGTACTCGAATAGTGTTAAGCTTTGCCACAGGTGCAAAAGTTTCTGTGAAGTCTATCCCATATGTTTGCTTGAAACCTCTGGCCACTAGTCTAGCTTTGTATCGTTGGATACTGCCATTGGAGTTATACTTTACAAAGAAAGATCCATTTCCACCGACAAACTTTTTTTCCTTGAGGAAGGTCTGTAATGGTCCAAGTAGCATTTTTTTTTTAGTGCACAAATTTCCTCTTCAACAGCCCTTCTCCATTTTGGATCCTTTAGAGCTTCAGCTATGCTTGTGGGAACCTGTTCTTTATCCAAAGTTGCTGTAAATGCTTGAAAAGACGACATCAAAGAATTATAACCAGTAAATTTTTCAATAGGATGCTTGGTGCACTGTCTAACCCCTTTTCTAATAGCAATAGGAAAGTCATCTAGAGTAGTGGACTTACTGATTTCTTCTTCCATTTTGGCAGCTGGACCCAAATCCAATTCTCGGCAAGAATCATATTGCAAAACAGTCTCAGGGATATGTCTTCTTTTTCTTGTATAGACACGAAGCTGTTTGGGTGGTGGTGTTTTTGAAGACTGTCAATTGGAGTAGGTGTATTTTCAGGAAGAGTGTTTAAAGTGGGTGTAGATGAATTAGTCATAGGTACTACAGGAGAATCAATGGGAGCATTCACAGGTGACAGATCTGCAGGTAATGGCGAACAAGATGGCAATTCTGAAGGTTGAGAATGAAGATTAGGAGGAGATACCTGTTGTGGCTGAAAATCACTCCATGTTTCCCCCTGAATTTCAGCCTGAGTGAAATAGGAATCCTGCTCATAAAATGTTATATCCATAGTTGTGAAAAATCGTTTAGAAGGAGGATGATAGCATTTATAACCCTTCTTAAGTGAAGAATACCCAACCAATACACATTTTAAATATTTAGGATCTAACTTGGACTTATTAGGAGCAATATTTTGGATAAAAACAGTGCAGCCAAAAATTTTAAGTGGCAGAATGGAGGAGATAGGCTTAAAATGAGGAAAGTGCTACAAAAATATAGATTGAGGCGTTTGAAATTTTAAAACCTTACTAGGCATCCGGTTGATTAAATATGTGGCAGCTAATAAGGCTTCCCCCCACAAATATTTAGGAACATTAGTGGTAAATAGAAGAGAACAAGTAACTTCAAGAAGGTGCCTATTTTTTCTTTCGACAATGCCGTTTTGCTGTGGGGTTCCAACACAATAACTAATCTGAACTATGCCCTTTTCCTTAAAAAAATCACCTAAAGACCTAGCAAAAAATTCACTGCCATTGTCAGATTTAAAGAGCTGTATTTTAGACCCAAATTGAGTAAGAACCATGTTATAAAATTGCACAAAACCACTACCAGTTTCAGATTTATCTTTCAAAGAAATAAGTCCAAGTTATCCTCTCATGATCATCAATAAAAGTGATAAACCACTTACAATTATCAACATTCTTCACCCGAGAAGAGCCCCAAATATCACTATGGATCAAAGCAAAAGGGGAAGAAGGCTTGTATGTAGAAGGAAAATAAGATGATTTTGTATGTTTGGCAAGAGAGCAAACTTTGCAAGAAAAAGAATTAGGCCTTTTATTAATGAATAGAGCAGAAACAATTTTGCTGTGTATTGGAAACTAGGATGGCCTAAATGAAAGTGCCATAACATAACAATATCAACTTTTCCTAAAGCGGTAAATGACTTGGAGATCTCGATTTTAGGAGAGGTAGGGAGGATGTAGAGACCATTTTGCAAGTCGGCCTTACCAATCATCTTCTTCGAGTTCGAGTGCACGCAAAGTACAATCACGATCATTAAAAATTACAGAGCGAAAGCAAGTCTATGGACAATTTACTAACAGAGATGAGATTGCACGCTGATTTGGTACAAAGAGAACATTTTTAAGTGCAATCTGTTCATTGAGAATAACATTGCCATGTCCCTCTATTTTGAACAAGGTACCATCAGCCGTTTTGACAGCTTTACCAAAGGTATGGAAAAAATTGTGAAACAATGCCTTGTTACCAGTCATATGATCCGTAGCACCAGAATCGAGGATCCAATTAGGAGTCAACTGGGAGGAGAAAAATGTAGTAGAAGAAAGGTTACCTTCTGGATCTTTTATGACCAGATTACCCTCACAAGACCCTTGAAACTTTCCAAATAGTTTTTGAAGTTCAGCAATCTGTTCTTTAGTGAAACTAGTGACAGAGGTGGCAGCGACAAGGCTTGATTTATTATCTCAAGAGTGCTTAGACTTCCAGTCTTGAGGCTTACCATGAAGCTTCCAACACTTCTCCTTAGAGTGGCCGGGCTTTTTACAATGATCACACCAAGGTCCCCCCCGTTTGGAAGAGGGAGATGATTGATGGGTCGATGAAGGCGATCTTTCGAAGTGGAGTAAGGTTCATCGACAAAGATCACACACCTTCGGCTTTCTTCCTTCTTGACCATAGAAAAGCCTCTCGAGGGGAGTGAAGAGGAGAAATAGCCAGACCCCCGCGAACCTCGTCCGTGTCCTTATTTAAGCCTTGTAGAAATTGAAAAAGTCTTCGTTGAGTAACAATTTCTTGATAAAGAGCAAAGATCTCTTGGATCTACCCAATCATAATGTGCATACAAAATCTAATTGCTGCCAAAGAGCAGATAAGGGTATTGTAGTAGAGAGTAATGAGCATGGTTCCTTGTTTAAGGGTGGCTACTTGATCTTCAACATGATATAATTCAGCAATGTTATCCTTGCTAGAGTAGGTTTCGCGGATCTGCACTCCAAATTTCAAAGTGGGCGTGGTGTAAAGAAGAAAGTTTCGCTTATACTCGGGGTCATGGAATTAAGGAGCCAAGTCATAACTCGACCATTGTCACGCATCCACTTAGCAAAACCAAAGATCGATCCACAAAGAGCTTCTTGATTTCACCAAGAACGTAGTCCAATCTTTCTCTCGCCCAAGAGAAAATCTTAACCGATTGGGACCATTCAAGAAAATTGTTGCCATTCAATCGATGGCGGTGATAGTCGATTGCATTTAATCGATGGAGCATCGTAACTAGAAAAATTTTCTCGGATTTGAAGTAATCTCCAAGTAGGAGAAGGAGTTTCTGACATGGTCTAGGTTGAAAAAAAAATCGTAACCTAAGCTGATACCATGTAGAATTCAGAGTATTTGTAGGAATCAAAGTTCAAATCTGAATAGAACATATTACAACTTTTTATATACAACCTATGACACTACTTTAGGAAACTCTAAGTTTAGGAAAGATACTAAATAGGAGATATGATCCCTTAAAATAAGGGATTTTAATAAAAGAAAATATCTACAAAATATTCCTAAAATATTTACAGAATATTCCTACAAATCATATATTCTCAAATAAGCAAGTTAGTCACATAATTCACATATACATCAATTAAACATAGATGAACTCATCATGTTACAAACTTTCAAGTATTTCGAGAAAATTCGAGATATAATTGATTTAATCTCATAGTTTCTCATTTTAGGAATTTATCTGTTAAATCATTGAAATTTCGATGGATACTCAAGTAGTACACTCAAGGTGTACAGAGCTGTAAATCGTCAACTCATAATCATGGGTACCCTTTAGGGCACTTAACTAGGGAGCACACTCTTCAGCCACATATGAAGATACTCAGTTGAGCCATGTAACAGGACGTTTATTCGAGCTAATCAAGAAACTCATAAGAGTTTTATTAAAGGAGCTCATAAAGCTTAATAGGTAACTCCGAAGAGTTAATATCAAGGAGCACTGGATAAGGAAACAGGGAGTTCATAAGAGCTTATATCAGGACACTCACGTAGAACTACGTTTGATTCCGCATTATATGCTAGATCACAACCGATCGAATCATATAATAAGACGCTCACAAAGATTTGCGGTAGTGCACAACACATGTAGGATCACTACCGATCAAGATGCTCGCAGGAACTATATAACAAGATGCTCGAGAGGGCTTATAACAGGATTGCTCATCCGAGCTATATTCTATCCGCAACATATGCAGGACCATATTTAATACAGGAAATCATGTATCCATTGAATTTCATTATTCAAACGGAACTTAACATTTTCTGAACATTATTGATCATGTGATTATTTCATACATTTTTAACATTTATATAATTCATATAAACACATACCACACTCAATTCAAGCATAAAAATAAACACAATTTAGTTACACGAACTTACCTCGACACTTGTTTATATATGAAAATCTACTAATCCGAGACTTTTTCTTTTCCTCGATCTAGCTTCAAATTTGAGTTGTCCGAATCTATATAAATGAATTTAATCATCAATTTATCATATTTCATATTCAATTGGATTCAATTTACATCCTAAGCAAAATTACCATTTTGCCCCTATACTTTTCATAAATGACAATTTCGTCCCTAAGCTCGAAAAATGAAATTCATACAATTTAATCCTTATTCCAAGCCTAACCAAAATTTTCATATAACATTTACAGCACTTGTATTTCTCAAAATTTAGAATTTTTTCCATAACTTTTGCATCTTTACAATTTAATCCCTAAATCATAATTTCATCAAAATTCACTTTGTAAAAGTTGTTTATCTATAAACAACCTTTCATTTTCTACCATAAATTTCAAAATTTCAGCATATTCATCCATGGAAAAACTTTGATACTTTAATAACTTTTCAAATTAATCCCCAAAATAGATAGATTAAGCTATTCTGATCTCAAAAATATAAAAATTACTAAAAACGGGACAAAAATACTTACCCAATTAAGCCAAGAAAGCTTGTTTTCTCTTTCCTAGGGTTCCATGTATATTTTTGGGGATGAAGATGATATAAAATAATAATATTTCTTTTTAATTATTTATCATCCATTAATTTTTTCACTTTCTAATTTAGTTCTTGCCTTTTTCTAATTTTCCATGGATGATTCATCAAAAATATCTACTAACTTTTCTTTAATGATCTAATTACAATATAAGGACCTCAAGTTTTGAATTCCATAGCTATTTGATACTTATAGCTACTAGAAATCAACATTTGCATTTTATGCAATTTGGTCCTTTCCATAATTAAACACATAATCGGTAAAATTTTCTTATCAAAAGTTTCATATAACAATCCTATCATAATGTATACCATGCAATAATATTAAAAATATATTTTCTTTTCGGCTCGGATTTGTGGTCCTGAAACCACTTTTCCGATTTCATTGAAAATGGGTTGTTACAACTCCCCCTTAAGAATTTTTATCCTCGAAAATCTTACCAATAAAAAGATTTGGGTATTACTTTCTCATGGTATCCTCTGTGTCCCAAGTAGCTTCTTCAAACCCATGTTTTTGCCAAAGAACTTTCACTAATGCTACCTTTTTATTTCTTAAGACTTTTGTTTCACATGCTAGGATTTTAATTGGTTCTTCACTATACGTCATGTCAGGTTGAATCTCAACTTATGTTGGAGAAATTACATGTTAAGGATTCGACCGATATCGTCGTAGCATAGACACATGGAAGACATTATGAATTTTGTCAAGTTCTGGTGGTAATGCCAACCGATATGCAATAGGTCTAATTATTTCAATAATCTCATATGTTTTGATGAATCGTGGACTCAATTTTCCTTTTCGACCAAACCGGAGAACTTTCTTCCAAGGTGATACTTTTAAGAATACCTTATCATCGACCTGAAATTCCATTTTTTGTTTAAGATCGGCATAAGACTTTTGATGATCAGAGGCTACTTTCAAACTATCTGGAATAACTTTCACCTTTTCTTCAGTTTTACGGGCTAAGTCAACTCTGTGTATCTTTTTTTCACTGATCTCTGTCCAATATAATGGAGTTCTATATTTACGACCATATAGAGCTTCAGACGGTGCCATTTTAATACTAGACTGATAACTATTATTGTATGCAAATTCAACCAAAGGCAAATACTTTTCCCAATTACCTTCAAATTCCAAAATACAACACCGAAGCATATCTTCTTGTAATGTAACTGTGTAAGGATGGAATACGATACTGAAATGTAACTGTGTACCCAAAGCTTCTTGCAATTTGTTCTAGAATCCGGACGTAAATCGAGGATCTCTATCAGAAATAATGGAAACTGGCACTCCATGTAGTCTGACAATCTCAGAAACATATAATTCAGCAAATCTTTCCAAGGAAAAATTCATACATACTGGAATAAAGTGTGCAAACTTTGTCAACAGGTCGACAATTACTCAAATGACATTTTTCCTTTTCAGAGACAGGGGTAATCTTGATACAAAATCCATTGTAACTATTTCTCATTTCCATTCCAGTATTGTAACTTGTTGTAATAATCTCGAAGGTACCTGATGTTCAGTTTTTACTTGCTAACATGTCAAACATTTAGATACAAATTCAGAAATATTCTGTTTCATTCTTAGCCACCAGTAGATCTTTTTCAGATCATTGTACATTTTGTTACTACCAAGATGAATAGACATGGTACCATTAGAGCTTCAAATAGAATCTTCTGTACCAGTTTTGAATTCTTCAGTACACATATTATGCCTTTGAACAATAAACAATCATCAGTCCCAATTCTGAATTAGAAGTCGATTCACACTACATCCGTTTTCCTTGTAACTCACTATCATCAATCTGAACTTTACAGATCTATTGCAGAAATGTCGATTTACCTTTTAACTTAGCTATAATTGAACCATCATCAGATAGAGACAACCGGGTATTCATCGCTCATAAAGCAAATAGAGATTTTCTGCTCAAAGCATCTGCAACCACATTGGCTTTTCCCAGATGGTAGTCAATAACCAAATCATAATCTTTTAATAATTCAAGCCACCTGTGCTGTCTCAAGTTCAAATCTTTCTATGACATCAAATAATTCAAACTTTCATGATCAGTGAATATGTGACATTTTTCACCAAATAGGTAATGCTGCCAGATTTCCAATGCAAACACAATGGCTGCCAATTCAATATCATGTATCGAGTAGTTCTTTTCATGTGGTTTTAGCTATCTTGAAGCATAGGCTATTACTTTACCTTCTTGCATCAATACATAGCCTAAACCATTTAATGATGCATCACTGTAAATTACAAATTCTTTACTCGATTCGGGCTGAACTAACACAGGTGCTTCTATCAATAAAGCTTTCAATCTGTCAAAACTCTATCAAAATTTATCAGACCACTCGAATTTCACATCCTTCTATAACAATTGAATCATCAGAGAAGCTATCATTGAGAATCCTTTAACAAATCTTCGATAATACCCTACTAATCCTAGAAAACTTTTGACTTTAGACATGTTTTTCGGTGGCTTCCAATTAACAGTGGCTAAAAGTTTATTCGGATCCACCCTGATACCTTCAGCAGATACAATATGTCCAAGAAAACCAACTTCCCATAGCCAAAATTCATATTTACTAAATTTGGCATATAATTGTTTCTCATGTAGAATTTGTAACACTATTCTCAAATGTTCGGCATGCTCATTTTCATCTCAGGAATTTACCAAAATATCATCACTAAATACCACTACAAACCTGTCTAAATATGGTCTGAAGATTCTATTCATCAAATCCATAAATACCGCAGGTGCATTTGTCAAACCAAACAACATCACAAGAAACTCATAATACCTATACCTAGTTTTGAAAGCTGTCTTTGGAACATCTGATTACTTCATCCGTAGCTGATAACAGCCAGAACGAAGATCAATATTTGAGAATACAATGGCACCTTTCAACTGGTCAAATCGATCATCAATTCGAGGCAGTGGATACTTGTTCTTTATTGTTACTTTATTTAATTATCTGTAGTCTATACACAATCTCAATGATCCATCTTTCTTCTTCACAAACAAAACTGGTGCTCCCCAAGGTGAAAAGTTGGGTCGAGTAAAGCCTTTGTCAGTCAATTCTTGCAATTATACTTTCAATTCTTTCAATCTGGTAAGAGCCATTTTGTAAGGTGTTATGGATATCAGTGTTGTACCCAGTACAAGATCTATAGTGAACTCCACTTCTCTAACTTGTGGTAAACCAGGAAATTCCTTCGGATATACATCAGAAAATTTACAAACAACCGGCACTGATTGAATCTTCGACTCAGATGCTTTAGTATCCAACACATATGCAAGATAAGCATCATAACCTTTTCTGACATATTTCTATGCTGATATTGTTGAAATCATTTTAGATAACCCATCTAGTTTATCAGATTCAGCATGAAGTAACTCACCATTCTGACACTTTAACACAATGTATTTCTGTTTACAATTCACCACTACATCATGATGGTTAGCCAATCTTTTCCCAAAATCACATCAAATTCATCAAAAGGTAACAACATCAGATCATCCAAAAAACAATAACCCTTTTACCATCAACGGACAGTTTTTACAAATTTTATCCACCATAAAATATTGGCCCAAGGGGTTTGAAACTTTAACCACTAATTCAGTTAATTCAAAAGGTAAATTTTTAACAGATGCTAAATTTGTGCATATGTATGAATTTGTGAAACTAGGATCAATCAAAGCAGTAATATCAGTATCAAGTAGAGAAAATGTATCAATAATGACATCTGGTGCAAAAGCATCTTCTCTAGCATGTATCGCATATGTCTTCGTCGGTGCTCGTGCTTCAGATTTAACTATTGAATCCCTTGTAGTACCTCGGCTACCACTAACATTTTTGGGGTGACGGGGTGGTCTGCCTCTCGAGGCAGGATTACTCAGCTTCAAAGTTTGATCAGTATCTTTTTCAATCCTTTCCGTACAATCTTTGAGAAAATGATCAAGAGAACAACATTGGTAACAGGCTCCACTTCTCGAACGACACTCCCTAAAATAAAATTTATTGCAGTGTTTATATTTCAGTTTGAGGTTATTAACACTTCCAACACTCGTTACAGATGGAGACGAAGATCTCGAGTTAGAGCGTTGAGAGCCCTGCTCTTTTCTAGAATATCCTGTTGATGTGGTAAAACAACCAAGGTACTTCTTTTATTTCTTTGAAGTAGATGATGGTGACTTGCTCATATATCTTTTACCAGAAATCTAAGCTTCTTTCTCTGCATACTTCTTTTCCTTACTTAATTCCTCAGCTTTGTGTGCTCAATCAGCCAATACCACAAATTCCCTTAGTTCAAGAATTCCAATCAATAGCTTGATATCTTCATTTATGCCCTCTTCAAAATGTTTACAAATATCAGCCTCAGTTGGGACCCATTCTCTAGTATACTTGCTTAATCTAACGAATTCTCGTTCATATTTAGATATAGTCATGTTTCCTTGTTTGAGCTCTAAAATTTTTTTCTTTTTAAGATCTAGAAATCTTTGACTAATGTACTTCTTTCTGAATTCAGCCTAGAAGAATTCCCATGTGACATTTTATCTCAGTACAACTGAAATCAAGGTATTCCACCAATGGTAGGCTGTGTCTTTCAATAAAGAAACTACACATTTTAAGCACTCAGCTGGTGTACATGATAATTCATTCAAAACCCTGATGGTATTTTCCAACCAAAACTTAGCTCTATCTGGATCATCTTCAGTAGTAGCCTTAAATTCTTCTGCCCCATATTTTCAGATTTTATCTATAGGAGGCTTACCGATTCTAACAGATTCAACACCTTGTGGCACTTCAAGAATCGGTTGATGAGCAGGTGGGGAAGGTTGTTGTACAGTAGGATTTGTTCTCAAATATTCAGTGAAGCACTCATTCATCATTTGAAAGAAGGCTTCTTTTGCCTCCTCAGCTCGACCCTCAAATATGGACTATCTATTATTACTAGATACAACTCGTTGAGCAGAAGCTTGAGCAATGCTCTTAGCTTCCTCAGATTCAGCTCTAGCTTGGTTGGATGACATTACTATATGAAAAACACATTTAAAAAATGGTCAAGAGATATAACACTAATAAAATTATATAATGGCATGTATAGCTAAACTCATACTTGTTACGTTAGTTTGTGAATAGACTAAAACTAGCTCTGATACCAATAAATGTAACACCCCTAACCTATATCTATTTCCAAAATAGGGTTACAAAACATTACTAGAGTTTACAGAATAATTTCATTTAAACTATGTCATTTACTATTCATATCCAAAATTTATCATATTGTCCCTTCAATGGACCTTCGAGTCCGAATTTAAACATTAGAATCAAGTTGGAATTAAATTGAAAACTCAGAGAATGTTTTTCAAAATTTTAATTTTTTTCATATACAGGGGTCACACGCCTGTGAGAGTAAGCCGTGTGGCTCATACAGCCAAATGACATGCCCATGTCTCAGGCTGTGCGGGCATTCGATATGAGGCACACGGCCATGTCCCAGCCTATGTCTTTACCCGTGTAACTCTCTGACTTGTGTCACATGGCCAGCCATACGCCTGTGTGCTAGGTCGTGTGGCCAATTAAAGTTTTGAAAATTAAGTGAAGTTTTCACACGGCCAAGATACATGCCCGTGTTCTAGGCTGTGTGTCACACACGGCTAAGACAGAGGCCTGTGTCTCTGCCCATGTGGCCAATTTTGAGCATTCTGTTTCTCAATTTTAAGATGCAGGGGACACACGGCCAAACCACATGCCTATGTGTCAGGCCGTGTGTCACACACGATCAAGACATACGCCCGTGTGCCTACCCGTGTGGACAAAATAAGGCCATTTCCTAGCCTTATTTCTCATCCAAACTTTACCATCAACCTACCAAAACACTTACACACATATATCAACCAATTCCAAGCATTAAACCAAGCAAACATTATTAACATACATGATATATCATCACCTATATTCATATAGCCAAACTTACCTTTTTGTTAAGGCATATAGTTTACCTTAATTTAATCTAACCAACCATACACACATACATATTAACATGATAAAACTATGTAGTAATAAACCAAATCAAACATCACTAGCCATACTAATGGCTAGATTACAAACATCCATTTACAAGTCATCATTTGATCAAGGTAACCTATACATGCCATTATACCAAAATAAGTTTACTATTTATACCAAAACGAGCTAGTGGATAGTGTGATGATGCTCTGATCAATCTCCAACCTTTGCGAGCTTTCGAGCACTATAAAATAGAGAAAATAAAACCTTGTAAGCATTTAATTTTCAGTAAGTTCGTATAATAGGAATTAAACTTACCATTCATACTCATTTAAATAAGCATAACAATATCATGCTTCCAAACAAATTAGCAAATTTTCCTAATCACATATTCTCAAATAAGCAAGTTAGTCACATAATTCACATATACATCAATTCAACATAGATGAGCTCATCATGTTTCAAACTTTCAAGTATTTCGGGAACATTCGAGATATAATTTATTTAATCTCATAGTTTCTCATTTTAGGAATTTATCCGTTGCATCATTGAAATTTCGATGGATACTCAGGTAGTACACTCAAGGTGTACAAAACTATAAAATGTCAACTCATAATCAAGCGTACCTTTTAAGGCACTTAATCAGGGAGCACACTCTCGAGCCACATATCAGGATACTCAGTGGAGCTGTAACACCCCAAACCCGACCTAGACGTTATGGCCGAATCTGGTGATGTCACATGTTAGGGTGTTTGAAAAATAAGTTTCTATTATAAATCCATTTCCATTTAATTACTTTTCTTATCTCTTATTAATTCCAAAATCCTTACTCATTTAATTGATTGTTTTAAACATAATTTGTTGCGGAAACTTTTAAAATTGTTTTGAGGAAATCGTGTGTTTAGAGAAAACTTTTCCTTTTGAAAAATCGAGTTTAAGCATAAGTCCCAAAAAGTCCCCAAATTATATCCAAATATACCATGGTAAATAAACCATAATCATAAATTATAAATTGTAAAAGTCCAAAAATTGTGGCCACCATCGAGTCCCCCGCCGCTCGATCCGTCTAGGTCTAGGGATTACCTGTGCACATTAAACAGAGAGGGGTGAGTTTATGTAAACTCAGTGTGTAATCCCACAAAAAACAAAGAACAGTAAACATAGTGCACAGTCAAAAATAGTCTTGGGCCTAAGCCCTTTTCAGTATCAGTATCAGTATCAACCCACCCATCCCTACATTCCAGGTAGTATTGAATGCAGCACAAAATAGTAGTTTGTAGCTGAGCTGCCAGTATATTAGGCTTAAGAGCCTTTCAGTACACTTCCTCCAAATAAGATCAACCCAACCCCATGCAATGAAACATACAATACATGACATGTTATCTCATGATATCAGTACATATAATCAGTAATGTATACATGCATACTATCATCATGTTCAATATATATCCATCAATCAGTTCGTTCACACAATTAGGGGTCTAAGTAATACTTACCAGCCATACAGTACGTTCATAGTTGACTTGGGCGACCCGTGCAACCTTAGCAATCAATTCAGTGAAAATGGGCTCACACGCCCATGTGGCCTGCCCTTGTGGGCCCACACATCTATGTGGACCACACGGCCAAAATTTGCCTTGGCCGTGTGGATTACACGACCTGGCCCAAAATCCCACACACCCGTGTGGACCAACAGACCATGTGGCCCACATGGCCCAAATCAGTCTAGCCCGCGTGTCACACACGGCCTGCCTAGCCATCACAAGGCTGTGTCATGCATGCACGACCTGGCCTCGTTGAACACACGCCCATGTTAAGGCATACGACCTACCACACGGGTGACCACACGCCCATGTGCCGTCGGCAGTGAGGTTTTTTACTTTCATTGAAACCTCATTTTCTATGTAATCGAGTTCACACCTGGTTCATTTTTTATGCTATTACAACTACAAACACTCCAGAACCTAAAAATTAGTATACCAACATTTAGAATCAAACGTAATGCATGGTTAATCTAAACCATGAAGTCGACAATAATTCCATGTATAGAAGCCATTACTTACCCCAACACTCCAAACCTTTCGATTACGATTCCGCAAGATAAAAGCGTCATTCCTCAAGATTTGTTGCTGTCGAAACCCAAAAAATAGACTTACAAAATCAACACCTTTTCTTAGAAAGGCACTGTGACAACCCGAATTAGGGCCTAATCGGAATAGTGGTTTCGTGACCACAAATCCGAGATAGAAATAATTATTTTATAATTATTTTGAGGTTATGATATGATTGCATGATTGTGTGAAAATTTTGTGAAGAAATTCCATGCATAAAATGCTTAATTTGAAGTTAGGGGCTAAATCGAATAAGCTGCAAAACTTGCATTCTAGAAGTTTTTAGTATGAAATTGCTTTGAAATATTAATTAGGAGGTCTTAAATAGCAATTTGACCAATTTCTGAAATTTTGGACAAAAATGGGCTTGTACATGAAAATTTTCAAAGAAAGGCATTAAGGGCATTTTGGTCATTTGTATATTAAATGAAATAAAATGGGAAAAATAACACAAAATTGGTTATCATCTTCATTAGTTGCTGCCGAAAATTGCTTTCCTCCATAGCTAGGGTTTCTTCAACTTTGAAGCTCCATAGTAAGTGATTTCAAGCCCCGTTTTTAATGTTCTTTACGTTTTTGGATTCCCTGTGAGCTCGATTAAGCTTATGCTAACAATAATTCAACCTAGGGTTCATATTTGGAAAAATACCCATAGGTGAAATTTGTGTATTTTGATGTTTTATGATAGAATATGAGGTTTTAAATTATGTTAGACAACTTGTGCTACTCGGTTTTAAGTGAAAACGAGTAAAACGCATGATAATCGGTAAAAATACCTATTGTTCACAAATCGTGTTAGAGTGAGAATTTGATGTGGTCATAGAAGATAAAAATGTTCAGCATGTCATAAAACATAAGAATAAGGGCTGAAATTAAATTTCCGAGCCTAGGGGCAAAATTGTAATTTTGTAAAAGTTAGGGGGCAAAAATGTAATTTTTCTATAATGTGATCTTTGGATTAAAATAAATAGTATGAGTGCTAAATGAGCTAAATGTGTTGTTATAGATCAAGAAAGGCGTGGAATTGACCTCGAACGAGGGAAGGAAAAAGTTTTGGACTAAATCACAAAATTTCCACATTTTGCACCGAGGTAAGTTTGTATGTAAATATTATATTATTTTCATTTACATTCCTATATATATTTCAGCCTATTATATGAATATACTAGCTGATGTTAAAATATAAATCGACTATTGGGAGAATAAAAATAAATAATAGAGAAGAATCCCGATTGAACATTCGGAGAGATCGAATAAAATAGAGGGCGTAGCTAGGTCACATGTATGATGCTGAGTGCACATCATGTGTACAAGAAAGCTACGAAATACCATGTAGTAGCTAGGTCACATGTGTGATACGGGATGTATCCCATGTAGACAAGAGAGCTACGTAAGAGATAAATGTAGCTAGGTCACATGTGTGATACGGGATGTATCCCATGTAGACAAGAGAGCTACGTAATAAATAAATGTAGCTAGGTCGCATGTGTGATTCCAAGTGAAGGACACCATGTAGACAAGAAAGCTACGAGACAAATTGGCTAGGTCACATGAGTGGTATTAAGTGTTCACCATGTGTACAAGAGAGCCGAATTAAATGAAGTATGATGGTGGGGGTGTGTGCTAAAACCATTAAATATCGAGGATTGATCCGAATTGTTCAACGGGATGGTTTTGTGGTGACGTTGTGGTTATGGACCTATACTTATGATGAATGAATTGTGGTGAAAATGATTTGTGGCATATCTATATATGTAAGATAAAATGAGGGTAGCATAAAGAATGTGTGAAAGAGTGAAATTTGCATTAAAACTGTTTTGGACGGTAGCAGTGATGTGATTTTGAAAAATCACCAAAAATAAGAGGAACATAATTAGAGGTTGAATGAGATGTGCAATTAAATTTTAATGAGTCTACTTTCATATAAAAGAATCATAACAAGCAAAGGAATTTTATATTTTGAGATATTTACAATTGTGTGTGACTTGCTCAGGATGAATGTGTGATCCCCTGTTTCAACTTTGAAAAATCATTAAAAATTTTACAAAGAAAATTAAGAAATATAGTTTACATACCTAAATTCCTTATTGAGTCTAGTTTTAAATGAAACAAATTTCAGGGTTATTTGAATTGTGTACTGAGAGAAATTCAATTCGTAGTGAACAGAGGTCAGACTAGTCGAGCTGTGTAACAGGGAAGCTTTAACTAATAAACTGTACTAATCAGCTGAACCAAAAATTCTAGAAAAAATTAGCAAAAGAGATTTATGAGTCTAGATTCAGGGAAATTTTACGGATTTGAATTTCGAGTTTTTCAACTCGAGTTATGATTTATTTAGTGAATATGATGCAGGGGGGGACAGCTTGATCAAATTGGGACAAACAATAAAAGTATAAAAATATTTTATAATTGAGTTATGTTGTAAACATGTTAGATTTCTTATTTGTTATTTATATACTTACTTACTAAGCTATATGCTTATCTTCTTTTTTTTCTTGTCTTATAGAGTTACTAAGCCAGATTGGGAATTGAAGATCGTCGGAGACCCATCCACGCTATCAATACTTTTTGGTACATTGTGAACACTATTTTGAAATATGGCATGTATAGCAGACTTGGTTATTTTGTTACGTGTCATAAATGTCTAGGTTTAAATTACTACTTATAGTATCAAGCTAATCATTTTGTATGAAACCTTTGGAGTTAGTTTGTATTGTTAATAATAGATGTTATAATGATCAAATTGCACGCTATATTTTTGTTGGGTTTTATTTAATAGTATTTACCATGATTTGTTAATACCTCGTACTGTTCCGCTACGGATATGGGTAAGGGTGTTACATTTAGTGGTATCGAGCTATGGTTTAGTCGGTTCTCGGACTAATAAAGTGTGTGTAAAAGTCTAGCTATACATGCCATAAAAATATTGTGATAGTGTGGTGACTCCTGACTATTCTAAATTGTGTTTTATTTTAATATAGTAATGGATCCTCAAGGAAGGCTACTGGATGATGATCTTTGCTAGTAATGCACCGGCTCCCGCACAAGGGACCGTGCACTGTGGAAAGTAGACCGAGAGACGTTGAGACAGGGAGATGAGGCTCGGGATGCCTTTCTCCAAAGGATGAACAATTGGTATACTGAATTTATTCGAGCAAATCCAAATACTCAACCTCCTCCACCCCCTCCTATACCTCAGATGATTCCTGTAGCTGCTCAAGATGTAAATTTGGTAAGGATGAACAAGCCTCTAGTTGACAAGATTCAAAACAAGGGCGAAGAGTTTAGAGAAAAGATCGACGATGATCCTGAAAAAGCGGAATTCGGCTTGAGAATTCTACCCGTATTTGATGAGCTCTCATGTACACCCGAAGAATGCTTAAAGTGTGCTGTATCACTTTTGAGAGATTCGGCCTACCATTGGTGGAAGACTTTGGTTTCAGTGGTGCCAAAAGAAAAAGTTACTTGGGATTTCTTCCAGGAAGAATTTAGAAAAAAATACATAAGTCAACGATTTATGGATCAAAAACGGAAGGAGTTCCTTGAATTGAAGCAAGGAAAGATGTCTGTGTGCGCGAATATGAACGCTAATTTGTGAGACTTAGCAAGTATGCCCAGAATGTGTGTCAACCGAGGCCATTATGTGCGAGAAGGTTTGAAGATGGGCTGAATGAGGACATTAAAGTGCTTGTAGGAATTTTGGAATTGAAAGAATTTGTTGTATTGGTTGATCGAGCTCTTAAAGTGAAGAATTGAACAAAGAAAAAGAAAAGTCATATTGAGGCTCGAGATGCCGAGAAAAGACCGATAAGCAAGCCATTTCAATCTCAATCAAAGAGGTCCAAAGAGGCAAACCCTCGAATGACAGCTTTCAATTGGGAGTCACACAGAGATCGTGGTAGAGCGTATTCGGGGTCTAAAGCTCAAGCTACTTCATTGGCAAGTGTGGGTAATGTGCGACCTAGAAAGCCCGAGTGTCGCAATGTGGCCGGCAACATTATGGTGAGTGTTGGGGAACTGAGCGAACTTGTTTCAAAGTGCGGTTCTCGCGAGCATTTTATTAGAGATTGTCCGGAGAAAGTTAAAGAAGAAAGATTTGAGAATGCTAGATGAGAATACCACCGCTAGTAGAGGTAGACCACCGAGAAATACCGGAGGTGGGACTAGCGAGAAAAGCTGCGATGAAAGACTCGATGGCAAGATCGGAAGCTAGAGCACTGCTAGAGCTTATGCTATACGTGCCGAGAAGATGCATCATCTCCGATGTCATTCATCGGTACATTTTCTCTCTATGATACTATTGTTATTGCATTGATTGATCCCGGTCCACTCATTCCTATATTTGCATGAATTTAGTATCTAATAAAAAGTTGCTCGTTGAGTTTATCGAGTTTACGATTAAAGTGTCGAACCCCTTAGGCCAATATGTGCTAGTTGACAAGGTTTGCAAGAATTGCCCATTAATGATTCAAGGTCACTTTGTTTTTTCGGCCAATTTGATGTCATTTACCATTTAATGAGTTTGATGTTATCTTGGGAATGGACTGTTGACATTGTATGATGCTAAGGTAGATTGTAAACAAAAGACACTAGAGTTGAAATGTGAAAATGGAGAAATTTTGTGGGTTGAAACAGATTTAATCAAATAAATTGCCTATGGTGATTTCGCATATGTCTACACTGAAATATATGAGGAAAGGGTGTGAAGCTTTATCCGCTTATGTAATGAATACCGAGTTACCTCAATCAAGCTTGAATCGATCTCGATAGTTTGTGAGTTTCGGATGTATTTCCGAGGAATTGCCCGGTTGCCTCCGAACAGAGAGATAGAGTTTGCCATTGATTTGTTCTTTGGCACTCGCACACCGATCTCGATTGCTCCATATAGAATGGCTCATCGAATTAAAAGAATTGAAGGCTCGATTGCAGGAATTAACAGATAAGGGATTTGTGAGACCGAGTTTCTCTCCAGGGGTGCTCTGTATTATTCGTAAAGAAGAAGGATGGTTCAATGAGACTTTGCATTGATTATCGCCACTCAATAAGGTGACTATAAAGAACAAGTACCCATTGCCGAGGATTGATGATTTATTCGATCGCTTAAAAGGGGCTCTGATGTTTTCAAAGATTGATTTAAGGTCCGTTACTACCAGGTTGAGAGTTAAGGAGTCGATGTGCGAAAAAACCGCCTTTAGGACAAGGTATGGACATTATGAGTTTCTTGTAATGCCTTTCGGCTTAACAAATGCTCCAGCTATATTTATGGACTTAATGAATCGGATCTTTCGCCATATTTGGATAAGTTTGTAGTAGTATTCATAGATGACATTCTAATTTATTCTCGGGATGAGTTTGAACATGCCGAACACTTGAGAACCATATTGCAGATCTTGAGAGAAAAGAAATTGTTTGCCAAGTTTAGTAAAAGTGAGTTCGCTTCGTGAAGTCGATTTTTGGGACATATAGTCTCGGTGATGGTATTCGGGTGGATCCAAGCAAGATTTCTGCGATCGTTGATTGGAAACCGCCAAAGAATGTATTTGAAGTTAGAAGCTTTTAGGCTTAGCCGGATATTATAGACGCTTTTGTTGAGGGATTTTCGATGATTGCCTCTCCTATGACTAAGTTGCTGCAAAAGAATGTTAAGTTTGAATGGACTGATGAATGTCACAGAGTTTTGAAAAGTTGAAAGCACGATTGACTCAAGCACCAATTTTAGTACAGCCCAGAGCCAGAAAAAAGAGTTCGTAATTTATAGTGATGCATCGTTGATGTGCCTTGGATGTGTGTTGATGCAAGAGGGTAAAGTGGTAGCTTATGCTTCGAGACGCTTAAAAACCGCATGAAAAGAATTATCCTACACATGATTTGGAATTGGCCGCTATTGTCTTTGCTTTGAAGATTTGGCGACATTATTTGTACGGTGAAAAATGCCGAATTTTTACCGATCACAAAAGTTTGAAGTATTTGATGAATCAAAAGGATCTGAATCGCGACAAATAAGATGGCTTGAATTATTAAAGGATTATGATCTAGTGATTGATTATCATCCGGGAAAAGCAAATATAGTTGCTGATGCTTTGAGCGAAAAATTTCTTTTTACTTTGAGAACCATGAATATGGGATTAGCATTGTCTCGATGATGGGTCAATCTTAGCGAGAGATGAGAGCTAAACCGTTATTTCTCCAGCTTGATTTGTGATGCTCAAAAGGATGATAATGAGTTGCGGACCAAAAGAACTCAATGCGAATCAAAGTTACGACTCAGATTTTCGAGTTGGACCGCACGATTGTTTAATGTTTCGAGACAGAATATGTGTGTGCCGAAAAATAATGAATTGATTCGAAAATATATACAAGAGGCGCACAATGGTCGCTTTATCGATTCACCACGTAGTACAAAAATGTATAAAGATTTAAAGAAGTTGTATTGGTGGCCGTGTATGAAAAGGGACATTTCTGAATTTGTAACCAAGTGTTTGGTCCATCAACAAGTAAAAGCCGAACATCAAGTGCCTTCAGACTACTTCACCGTGTGGTGCCCGAGTGGAAATGGGACAAGATTACCATGGATTTTGTAACCGGTTTGCCTTTGACTCCTAAAAAGAAGGATGTTGTCTGGGTAGTGGTTGATAGATTAACAAAATCAGCCCACTTTATATCAGTACGTATCGATTACTCACTTGATAAATTAGCCGAATTATATATTGCTGAAATTGTGAGGTTGCACGGGGTGCCTATGTCTATAATATCAGATAGAGATCCGAGATTTACCTCAAGATTTTGGAAAAAGCTACAAGAAGCTTTGGGTACAAAATTGAACTTTAGTACCGCGTTCCATCCACAAACAGATGGTCAATCGGAAAAAGTAATCCAGGTACTCGAAGATATGCTTAGATGCTGTGTTTTAGAATTTGGAGGTAGTTGGGAGAAATATCTATCTTTAATTGAGTTTGCCTACAATAACAGCTTATCATCAAGTATACAAATGGCACCGCATTTAAGCCTTGTATGGTCGTAAGTGTCGGACTCCTTTATATTGGACTGAACTCGGTGAGAAACAGATTCACGGAGTTGATCTAGTTAAAGAAACCAAGAGAAAGTAAAAGTAATTCGGGATTGCTTGAAAGTCGCTTCAGACAGACAAAAAAGTCATATGCGCACTTAAAAAGAAAAGAGATTGAATTTCAAGTGGGTGATAAAGTGTTCTTGAAAGTGTCACCATGGAAAAGATTCGAGATTTAGTCGAAAAGGCAAGTTGAGTCCGCGTTTTATTGGGCCGCATGCGAAATTACCGAGAGAATTGGACCAGATGGCATATCGGTTGGCCTTACCGCAGAGTTAGAGAGAATTCATAACGTGTTTCACGTATCAATGTTACGACGTTATCGTTCTGATCCTTCACATGTGATCTCCCCAACAGAAATTGAGATTCGATCGGATATGACCTATGAAGAGGAACCAATAAAGATTTTGGCTCGAGAAATTAAACAGTTAAGAAATAAAAGTATAGCCTTAGTGAAAGTATTGTGGCACAGACATGGAATAGAGGAAGCTACGTGGGAACCTGAGGAGGCTATGAGGAAACAGTACCCAAACCTCTTTACCGGTAAGATTTTCGGGGACGAAAATCTCTAAAGGGGGGGAGAATTGTGACAACCCGAATTAGGGCCTAATCGGAATAGTGGTTTCGTGACCACAAATCCGAGGATAGAAATAATTATTTTATAATTATTTTGAGGTTATGATATGATTGCATGATTGTGTGAAAATTTTGTGAAGAAATTCCATGCATAAAATGCTTAATTTGAAGTTAGGGGCTAAATCGAATAAGTTTAAAACTTGCATTCTAGAAGTTTTTAGTATGAAATTGCTTTGAAATATTAATTAGGAGGTCTTAAATAGCAATTTGACCAATTTCTGAAATTTTGGACAAAAATGGGCTTGTACATGAAAATTTTCAAAGAAAGGCATTAAGGGCATTTTGGTCATTTGTATATTAAATGAAATAAAATGGGAAAAATAACACAAAATTGGTTATCATCTTCATTAGTTGCTGCCGAAAATTGCTTTCCTCCATAGCTAGGGTTTCTTCAACTTTGAAGCTCCATAGTAAGTGATTTCAAGCCCCGTTTTTAATGTTCTTTACGTTTTGGATTCCCGGTAGCTCGATTAAGCTTATGCTAACAATAATTCAACCTAGGGTTCATATTTTTGGAAAAATACCCATAGGTGAAATTTGTGTATTTTGATATTTTATGATAGAATATGAGGTTTTAAATTATGTTAGACAACTTGTGCTACTCGGTTTTAAGTGAAAACGAGTAAAACGGCATAATCGGTAAAAATACCTATTGTTCACAACTATGTGTTAGAGTGAGAATTTGATGTGGTCATAGAAGATAAAAATGTTCAGCATGTCATAAAACATAAGAATAAGGGCTGAAATTAAATTTCCGAGCCTAGGGGCAAAATTGTAATTTTGTAAAAGTTAGGGGGCAAAAATGTAATTTTCTATAATGTGATGTTTGGATTAAAATAAATAGTATGAGTGCTAAATGAGCTAAATGTGTTGTTATAGATCAAGAAAGGCGTGGAATTGACCTCGAACGAGGGAAGGAAAAAGTTTTGGACTAAATCACAAAATTTCCACATTTTGCACCGAGGTAAGTTTGTATGTAAATATTATATTATTTTCATTTACATTCCTATATATATTTCAGCCTATTATATGAATATACTAGCTGATGTTAAAATATAAATCGACTATTGGGAGAATAAAAATAAATAATAGAGAAGAATCCCGATTGAACATTCGGAGAGATCGAATAAAATAGAGGGAGCGTAGCTAGGTCACATGTATGATGCTGAGTGCACATCATGTGTACAAGAAAGCTACGAAATACCATGTAGTAGCTAGGTCACATGTGTGATACGGGATGTATCCCATGTAGACAAGAGAGCTACGTAAGAGATAAATGTAGCTAGGTCACATGTGTGATACGGGATGTATCCCATGTAGACAAGAGAGCTACGTAATAAATAAATGTAGCTAGGTCGCATGTGTGATTCCAAGTGAAGGACACCATGTAGACAAGAAAGCTACGAGACAAATTGGCTAGGTCACATGAGTGGTATTAAGTGTTCACCATGTGTACAAGAGAGCCGAATTAAATGAAGTATGATGGTGGGGCTGTGTGCTAAAACCATTAAATATCGAGGATTGATCCGAATTGTTCAACGGGATGGTTTTGTGGTGACGTTGTGGTTATGGACCTATACTTATGATGAATGAATTGTGGTGAAAATGATTTGTGGCATATCTATATATGTAAGATAAAATGAGGGTAGCATAAAGAATGTGTGAAAGAGTGAAATTTGCATTAAAACTGTTTTGGACGGTAGCAGTGATGTGAATTTGAAAAATCACCAAAAATAGGAGGAACATAATTAGAGGTTGAATGAGATGTGCAATTAAAGTTTAATGAGTCTACTTTCATATAAAAGAATCAGAACAAGCAAAGGAATTTTATATTTTGAGATATTTACAATTGTGTGTGACTTGCTCAGGATGAATGTGTGATCCCCTGTTTCAACTTTGAAAAATCATTAAAAATTGTACAAAGCAAATTAAGAAATATAGTTTACATACCTAAATTTCTTATTGAGTCTAGCTTTAAATGAAACAAATTTCAGGGTTATTTGAATTGTGTATTGAGAGAAATTCAATTCGTAGTGAACAGAGGTCAGACTAGTCGAGCTGTGTAACAGGGGAAGCTTTAACTAATAAACTGTACTAATCGGCTGAACCAAAAATTCTAGAAAAAAATTAGCAAAGAGATTTATGAGTCTAGATTCAGGAAATTTTACGGATTTGAATTTCGAGTTTTTCAACTCGAGTTATGATTTATTTAGTGAATATGATGCAGGGGACAGCTTGATCAAATTGGGACAAACAATAAAAGTATAAAAATATTTTATAATTGAGTTATGTTGTAAACATGTTAGATTTCTTATTTGTTATTTATATACTTACTTACTAAGCTATATGCTTATCTTCTTTTTTTTGTGTCTTATAGAGTTACTAAGCCAGATTGGGAATTGAAGATCGTGGGAGACCCATCCACGCTATCAATACTTTTTGGTACATTGTGAACACTATTTTGAAATATGGCATGTATAGCAGACTTGGTTATTTTGTTACGTGTCATAAATGTCTAGGTTTAAATTACTACTTATAGTATCAAGCTAATCATTTTGTATGAAACCTTTGGAGTTAGTTTGTATTGTTAATAACAGATGTTATAATGATCAAATTGCACGCTATATTTTTGTTGGGTTTTATTTAATAGTATTTACCATGATTTGTTAATACCTCGTACCCTGTTCCGGCTACGGATATGGGTAAGGGGTGTTACAGGCACAATACAAAAACCCTCTCTTAACTCAATTAAAAACTTACTACCAAATACAAAACCCAAAACCGAACACACCAAAAATCGAAGAAGATAAAAAAGAGATTGAACAAAGAGGGGGAAAATGGCAAAAGCAAGAGAAAAAGAAACGTCAGAGAGAAAGGAAGTTTTTGGAAAAAGAAAATAGATAGCAGCAATCTCTAATTTCTCTCCACTACCCTACTAACCAGCAACCTTTCAGAATTCCTATTTGACCGAAACTCTCTCAGCCAAATGAACAATAATAAACTCTCTCACTTACGCAAGGATTCGAACTCCAGACCTCCAACACACCAACACACATCTTAACCACCAGACCAGCAGGCCTATGCTGATATGGAATTACAAATGATTAAATATAAGCCTAGTAGGCAAGTGTATGGCTTACATTAGAAAAGTACCAAAATTAAGCTAAGGATAGGGCTTGAACCCAAGACCTCTCGGACACTCCCAAGGCACTTAACCACTGAAGCAGACAAATATTTGTCTTAGATTCACGAAAACAAAAATAAGAAATTTGGGCCGTAACAACTCTACCCCCTAAAAGAAAATTTTGGCCTCAAAATTTACTTGATCAGAATAGATGAGGATACTGCTGACGCATTGCATCCTCAGGCTCCCACGTCGCCTCCTCACTACTATGATTCTGCCACAACACCTTCATTAAAGGGATAGACTTCTTTCGAAGAACTTTTACATCGTGATCCAAAATCTGAATTGGCTCCTCCTCGAAGGTCAAATCTGGCCTAACCTCGATCTCCTCAACAAGGACAATGTGAGTAGGATCAGAATGATAGTGTCTCAGCATAGAGATGTGAAACATGCCATGGATACAATCCAACTTCAGAGGTAACTCCAACTAATAAGTGACTAGTACCACTCGCTTCGGAATATGGTATGGTTCAATAAACCTAGGGCTCAGTTTGCACTTACGACGAAACCTTAGGATCTTCTTCCATGGCGAGACCTTAAGAAAAATGAAGTCCCCCACAGAATACTCAATCTTACGTCTTTTCAGATCTGCTAAGACTTTTTTCTATCAAATGCCTCTTTCAAACGATCCCGAATCAGTTTATCAGATGCCTTTCAACATATCCTCCAGTATCTAAATCACCCTATCTGACTGACCATTGGTCTGAGGATGGAACGCATACTGAAGTCCAACATTAAACCCAAAGCCTCATGTAACTTTTTCCAAAATCAAGACGTAAAGTAAGGATCCCTATACAAGATGATCAAAACAGGTACCCCATGCAGTCTCAATATCTCAGAATTATAAAGCTTCGCTAGCTTCTGCAAAGAATAATCTGTCCTAACTGGGATGAAATGTGTAGATTTGGTCAACCGATCCATGATGACCCACACTGAATCCTTCTTGGTGGGTGTCAAGGGCAACCCACTAACGAAATCTATCGTTACTCGCTCCTACTTCCATAGTGGAATCTTAACCGGCTGCAACAAACCCGAAGGTAACTGATGCTCAGCCTTAACTTGCTAGCATGTCAGACATCTAGCCAGAAAATCAGTAACCTCTTGTTTCAATCCTGGCCACCAATACAACTCTCGAAGATCTTGATACATCTTATTTTCACCAGGGTGCATAGCGTAAGGACTATTATGTGCCTCTCTCAGTATAGATTATCTCAAATCAGAATCATTCGACATACATATCTGGCCTCGAAAGCACAACACACCCTCAAAGTTTAACCTAAAGTCCGTAGTACTACCATACTCAATCAGTCAAAACCGTATACCCAAAGACTCATCCTCCAGCTATTTACCCTTAATCTGCTCGATCCAAGTTGGTTTGACTTGCAGCTCAGTTAACAAACTCCCATCGTCGAACAAGCTAAGTCGAGCGAACATCACTCTCAAATCTGTCATAGCCCTACGGCTCAATGCATCGACCACCACAATGGCCTTGCCAGGATGGTACTCAATGGTATAGTCATAATTCTTAAGTAGCTCAACCCATCTACGCTGCCTAAGATTTAGCTCCTTCTGAGTAAGAAGGTATTTGAGGCTCTTGTTATCAGTGTAAATGACACACTTCTCACCATACAGATAGTGCCTCCAGATTTTCAAATAAAAAGCTACGGTGGCGAATTCCAAATCTTGTGTCAGGTAGTTTGCCTCATGTGTCTTAAGTTGACGAGATGCATATACTACCACCTTACCATCCTGCATCAACACACATCCCAATCCGACATGTGATGCATCACTATAAACCGTGAACTACTTTCCATGTTCAGGCTGTATCAGAACAGGAGCCTCAATCAGTACAATCTTGAGCTTCTTGAAGCTCTCTTGCTGTGAATCAGACCAGACGAACGATACACCCTTACGTAGCAGCTTAGTTAAGGGTGCTGCAATCACTGAGAACCCTTCCACAAACCGTCAGTAATAACCTACCAGCCCCAAAAAGTTGTGGATCTCAGACACATTCTTAGGCTTCTTCCAATCCAATACAACCTCAATCTTTCGAGGATCGACTCGAATCCCCTCAGCAGACACCACATAACCCAGAAATGTTACTTCACATAACCTGAACTCGTACTTGCTAAACTTAGTATAGAGCTGTTTTTCCCTCAAAGTCTGAAGAACAACTCTAAGGTGCTTGTCATGCTCTTCCTCAGTCCTCGAATAAACCAGTATGTCGTCAATAAACACCACCACAAACCGGTCCAAATAGGGCTAAAATGCTCAGTTTGTCAGATCCATGAAAGTTTCTTTTGTATTAGCCAGTCCAAATGGCATCACTAAGAACTTGTAGTTACCAAAACGAGTCCTAAAAGTCGTCTTATGTACGTTAGCCTCCTTAACCCTCAACTGATGGTACCCAAATCGGAGATCAATTTTAGAGAATATTGAAGCTCCTCAAAATTGGTCAAACAGGTCATCGATCCTCAGTAACGAATACTTGTTCTTGATAGTCAGCTTATTCAGTTGCCGATAGTCAATACACATCCTCATGGATCCATCATTCTTCTTAACAAATAATAGCAGTGCTCCCCACAAGGACACACTAGGGCGGATGAACCCAAGATCCAACAACTCCAAAATCTGATCCTTAAGTGTCGTAAGCTCTTTCAGTGCCATTTGATGGGAAGCTATAGACACCGAAGCTGTACTAGGGAAAAGCTCAATCCCAAACTCCAATTCCTGATTCAGAGGTAAACCCAGTAGCTATTTAGGAAAAACGTTTGAAAAATCCCTTATAGTACGGATATCCTTTACAGTAGAGTCCACAGAAGCGAAAACACTCATGTAGGCCAAGTACGCCTCACATCTCTTGCGAACTAGTTTCTCAGCTACCAGTGCAAGGATCAAGTTAGCCAAGTAGTTTCGACATTCTTCGATCATGACTACTTCATCGTCCTCCTCAATTCTCAAGACGACCCTCTTGGTCGCACAATCTAAGGTTACACGATGCTTGACCAACCAGTCCATCCCTAGAATTAGATCGAACTCCCTAAACAGAAACTCTATTAGTCAGCAAAAAAGATCGCCCCTTGAACCTCCAACGATACATTTCTGAATAACTTATTAACCCCTATAAACTGCCCGAACGGACTCAGCACAGTAACCTCACTCGTAGTGCTCTCAACCGATAACCCCAGATTTTTAGAAACAGAGCAGGCTATATAAGAATGGGTAGATCCTATGTCTATTAGAGTAAGATATGGTACATCAAAAATAAAGAACGTACCGGTGATAACGTTAAGAGCATTTCTGTCCTCTCAGTGACAAGCAGCATAAACCAGAGTAGGCTGTCTCACCTTAGTCTGTCCAACACATCTGCCCAGTGCTCTCTGTCCACAGCCCATACTGTTACCACCCCTAGCCTGACCACGACCCCTCGGTGGCTGCTGTGCTACCCTCTATGGCTATGTAGTACCAGTACCCTGAGCTTGCATCTAGTCGACCCTCAACAGACACTCCCTAATATGGTGATCCAATGATCCACACCTCAGACACACTCCAATCCTCCTCCAACATTCGCCCAGCTGGCATCTACCACAGTTAACACATGGTTGCAATCTAGTAGCAGTAATAGGGGGCCAAGCTCTAACTAGCCCATCAGATCTGGCCTTTTTCTTAGGCCTCTACACAGTACTCGCGGGCTCTAAATCCCTCTTGTTCTTACCTCTCTCTCTGTCATAGTTTTGGTGCTCAGCGCGCTTAACCTCCTCGGCAATTTTCACCTTCTCAACTAGTGAAAAAAATCACGCTCCCTCTGCGGAGTTATCAGGACTCTCAAATTATCTCTGAGGCTATCCTCAAAGCTGACATATCTCTCATACTTAGTCGCCACCATACCTCGGGCATAGCAGCTCAATCGCAAGAATTTGGCCTCATACTCATCCACAGATCGATCTCCCTAAGTAAGGTTCAGGAACTCCCCCTACGGGCATCCACGTAGCTCACCCCCACATATTTTCCTTGGAAGGCAGTCTTAAAGAACTCTCAAGTCAGAAGTTCAGGCTGAGTGCCCTCCTTAACAGTTAGCCACCACTGGAAAGCCTCATCCCGCAGCAGTGAGACTGCACCCTTTAATTTCTGCTTGGGGCTGCAATCTAGATCATCCATGATTCTCTCCATGGCCTTAATCCAGTATTCGACCATATTAGAGGAGACCCCAGTGACACCTGTAACAGCCCAATTTTAGCTAAATCAGAATAATGGTTTTGGAACCATAAATTTGAGGTCGTAAAATTGTTTTAATATTATTTTTGGTGTCTACAACATGTGACTATATATGTTTGAAAATTTCATGAGCTACTTTTACAGTATAATAGCTCAATTTGAGAAAAAGGAATTAATCACGTAAAATGCAAAAGTAGCATGTATTCGACCACATTAGGGGTGACCTTAGTGACACCTGTAACACACCGGTTTTAGCTAAATCAGAACAATGGTTTTTGAACCATAAATTTGAGGTCATAAATTGTTTTAATATTATTTTTGGTGTTTACAACATGTGAATATATATATTTGAAAATTTCGTGAGCTAATTTTACAGTTTAATAGCTCAATTTGAGAAAACGGACTTAATCGCGTAAAATGCAAAAGTAGCATGCTATAAGTTAAAAGTGTTTAATTGCTACGGCTTATTAAATGAAAGGTCCTTATGTTGTAATTAGATCATTGATAGTGGAATTTGACATAAATGGGCTTAATAACATGAAATTTGATGGCTTTTAAATAAAGTTAATTTTGTAATTAAATAAAACAACGAAAATAAATAAAACAAAAGATGAAAACATGTTCACCTTTGTTTTATTTGAACCAAAAATATAGAAAGAAGAAAGCCATTTAGGGCTCACATTTTCGACACACATTGATCTTGATTAAGGTATGTTCTTTGCTCAGTTTTTGATGATTTTTACGTTTTTGTAATCGTTGTTTTGAGTACTAGCTAGCCCGTGCCTTAATTTTTGAGTTTTTTGGTCATTTTGTAAAATGCCATTGATTATAGTTGGATGTTTTTGAATGTTGATGATGAAATATGAAAGTTTGGTGTTTGATATACATGTTTTGTAAAGTGATTTTTGACAAAAATGTCAAATAAGGATTTAATTGTGAAATTTACAAATTGAAGGATTGAAATGTGAAATAAATGAAATTTTTGGGCTGCTAGGGGTCCTTATAAAATTCAACTAGCATGTAATTGGATTTAATTATGTGAATTTTGTGTATTTTTGAAATAGGGACTAAATTATAAGAAATGTAAAAGTTTAAGGCTAAAGTGTAAATTGGCTAAAATATGTGTTTGTGGATGCAATTGATTGAGTTGGTGATTAAATGGGTTCATTTTGAATACATATAAATCAAGAAAGAAAGAATTCAGATTTAGATCAGGAAAAATCGAAGGTTATCAAGTAATCGATCTGATTCGTCAATTCCAAATATGAGGTAAGTTTGTGGTTATTAATTTCATTATAAATGAATGTTATATGCTTTGATATTGCATAAAATGTGTTTATGATATGTCGGATAAAGTTTGAATTGTGAATACGACTATACGGAAGTGTTCATCGATGAATCGACAAGCGAAACTTCTTGGTTAAACTTTAAGTACAGTGATGATGATAATGTAATGTCATTAAGTTAATGCATTGGCTTCGGGCCATTATATCGGCACTTCGAGTGCGAATAATACGGGCCATGATATAGGTATTTTGAGAGGAGTTACCTTGATTTGGCTACGGGCCATGGTATAAGTACTCCGTTGGCTACGGGCCATGATATAGGTACTTATCGATTATGATCCTTGAGTATTTGATTTTTATTCTAAATGGTCCTATGGGTAATGAAATGACTTGTTTGAGAAATAGGTTAGTACGAGGTGGTACAGGTACGTACGAAACCTATTTAAGTATTACGTTGAGAAAGTATAATGAATGTTAATGAATCATGTTTTGAGACATGATAGGAAGGTTTGTGTTAATGAGATGTTGTTTTGGTAATGTATATATGGTTGAATTATATTTATCTGATGAATAGAATTGCTTAACTACGAACTTACTAAGCTATGAAGCTCACTGTGTGTTATTTGTCTATGTTTTATAAATAGTCAAAGCTAGTTGGACTCGAGGATCGTCAGGAGCATCGTCACACTATCGATCATTTGTTGGTACTTTTGAAGCTTGTATATATGATATATGGCATGTATAGGCTAGTGACATTTTGATATGTTTTGAGCTATGATGTTAACCAAGTGATTTGTCTTGCTAATGATGTAAATGTTGGTATGTTTTTAGCCATTTAAGTTGGCTTAAGTTATGTGTTTGATAAGTGATATGTGGGATGCATATAATGCCTTATATGTTGGCTTGTTTTGGTATGTTTATCATAGTTGTGGATATAGTTAAATGAATGTTGATTTGGTTAGTTATTAATGTTTGAGGAATAGTAAATTGTGATGATTTTGGTATAATGATGTGGTATGTTTTGAATGTGGAATTGAATAGTTGAAATGGCTGTGAATAGATGACATGATATTAGTATGAATTGATATGTGTTTGGTTGCTTAAAGATGTATTGAAATTATGCTATTTTGATTACTATGTGTGTTTGTGGAAAGGGTGGCAAATTATCTTTTCAAATATCCTATTTTTGTCCATACGGGCGTGTGTCTCAGCCGTGTGCGACACACGGTCATGTCACACTGTCGTGTGTCCCCTGGGGTAGCCTTACGAATTAAGACATTATACCCTACAGGTTTGACACGGCCTAGACATACAGGCGTGTCTAATAGCCATGTGTGTCAGACAAACTCATACATTGGCATGTGACTGACCGTGTGACATAAGTCTGTATACCTCCTAAAAGGAAAATGGCCTAGCACACTGGCATGTGTAGCCATTTCGAAGGGTACATGGGCTAGACACACGGGCGTGTGGTTGGCCATATGACCCTAGTCAATAGCCTCCCTAGTTTTCCCACGGCCATGGCATACGGGCGTGTCTTCGGCCGTGTGGTACAAGTCAGTATGTATACCCTGTTTTCACACGACCTGCGCCACGGGCGTGTCTGGTGATCGTGTAAGGCACACGGCCTGTTCACACGGGTGTGTGACCTTTGATTTCCTGAAATTTTGTAAGTGTTCAAAAATTTTTATATGTGATCGGTTTAGTCCCGAACCACTCTTAAGCATGTTTTAAGGTCTCGTAGACCTATTTAAGGGACTTTGTCTTTGTGAATGAATGATATGCGAAATTGAATATTTGATAAATGTTATATTGTCTTGTAATTCCTCGTAATCCTATTTTGGCAACGGATACGGGTTAGGGGTGTTACATTTAATTGGTATCAGAGTTACGGTTTAGTCAATTTTAAGACTAATGTAACATTTAAGAGTCTAGCAATACATGTCATATATATAAACTACGATAGTGTGATAATTCCTGACAGCTAAATGTGTTTTTATATAGAAAATAGATCCCAAAGAGCCGTAGTTAACGATGTGGAGAGTAATGTGCCTACTCTTGCTCAAAGTACAGTGTAATCTGACTCTAGACCCGTGACGAGTAGTCATGATGCAGAGGCTAAACAAGCCTTTTATCAAATGATGAATGAGTGGTTCACTCAAGATATTAGAACTAATCTTGCTGCTCCATAACCTCCACCCCCACCCGTTCCTCAACAAGTCCCAGTTGTGCCGCAAGTGATAGACCAATCCGATTGAGTAAGCCACATGTTGATAAGATTTGAAAACACAGGGCTGAAGAGTTCTGGGCTACAGTTGATGATGATGCTGAGAGAGCTGAGTTCTAGCTAGAGAACACAATCAGAGTATTTGATGAATTGTCCTGTACTCCAGATGAATGTATCAAAGGTGTTGTATCTTTGTTGAGAGATAATGCATACCATTGGTGGAAAACGTTGATATCAGTAGTTCAGAAGGAATGTGTTACCTAGGAGTTCTTTCAATCCGAATTTCGGAAGAAGTATATAAGCTAGAGATTTCTCGATCAGAAACATAAAGAGTTTTTGGAATTGAAATAGGGTCGAATGACTGTCACTGAGTACGAAAGGGAATTTGTACGATTAAGCAAGTATGCGCGAGAATATGTTTCCACTGAAGAGATTATGTGTAAACAATTCGTTAATGGATTGAATGGGGATATAAATCTATTAGTTGAGATTCTAGAAATTAAAGAATTTTTTGTTTTAGTTGAAAGGGATTGAAAAGCCAAAGATCTTAGCAAAGAAAAGAGGAAAACAGATTCCAAGGCTAGAGACACCAAAAAGAGATTGATGAATAAGATGTATTAGTTTTCATCAAAGAAATCCAAAGATTTGTATACTCTTTCGAATGCTTCAATGGGATATTCGAACAAGGATCCTGCTAAACAACACTCTGGTTCTAAAGCTCAAGCTACATCAGTAGCTAGTGTTGGTAGTGTAAGAGACAACAAACTTGAATGTCAATAGTGTGGGCGAAAACATTTCAGAGAATGCTAGAGCAAAAGAAATAAAGCCTGTTACAAATGTGAATCGTTGGATCATTTTAGGCGAGACTGTCCAGAGTTGATGGAAAAAGAGGATGTTCAGAACATGAGGCCGAGTAACACTGTAAATAGGGGCAGACCACATAGAAACACGAGAAATATGAGTGGTAGTCAGAAAGTGACTAAAGACTCTACTGTGAGGTTCGAAGGGAGACCACCTGCTAGAGCATATGCTATTCGTGCTCGTGAAGAAGCGTCATCTCCAGATATTATCACTGGTACTTTTACTCTCTATGATACTAAAGTTATTACATTAATAGATCCAAGATCAATTTATTCTTATATATGTATGAATTTAGTATCCAGTAAGACTTTGCCTGTAGAGCCTACTGAATTTGTGATTAGAGTATTGAATCCCTTAGGCAAGTGTGTCTTAGTTGATAAAGTGTGCAAGAATTGTCCATTGATGATTTGGGATGGTTGCTTCCTAGCCGATTTGATGTTGTTGCCATTTGATGAATTTGATATAATTCTGGGTATGGATTGCCTAACGTTGCATGATGCTGTTGTGAATTGCAAAAGAAAGACGATAGATTTGAGATGTCAAAATAATGAGATTATCCGAATTGAGTCAGATGATTTGAATGGTTTACCAGCAGTGATTTCTTCGATGTTAGCTCAGAAATATGTGAGAAAGGGTTGCGAAGCTTATCTTGCTTATGCGCTTGATACGAAAGTAATTGAAAAGAATATTGAACCAGTGCCAGTTGTGTGTGAGTATCCAGATGTATTTCCTAAAGAGTTATCGGGTTTACCACTGATATGAGAGGTTGAGTTTGGTATTGAGTTAGTGCCGAGAACAACGCCGATATCAATAGCTCCTAACAGAATGGCACCCACAGAGTTAAAAAATTAAAAGCTTAGTTGCAAGAACTGACAGATAGAGGTTTTGCTAGATTGAGTTTCTCACCATGGGGTGCTCCTGTGTTGTTTGTGAAAAAGAAAGATGGCACAATGAGAATGTGTATAGACTACCGACAGCTTAGCAATGTGACGATCAAGAACAAATATCCTCTACCTCGAATTGATGATTTGTTTGACCAATTAAAAGGGGCTACAGTATTTTCAAAGATAGATTTGAGATCGAGTTATTACCAGTTGCGAGTTAGAGATTTTGATGTGGCAAAAACTGCATTTAGAACGAGATATGGTCATTATGAATTTTTGGTTATGCCTTTTGGATTAACAAATGCACCTGCTATCTTTATGGACTTGATGAACCGGATTTTTATATAGTATCTAGATCGATTTGTTGTTGTATTTATAGATGATATTTTGATTTATTTGAGAGGTAAAACTGAGCATGCCGAGCATTTGAAAATTGTTTTGCAGACTCTGAGAGATAAGCAGTTATATACAAAGTTTAATAAATATGAATTTTGGTTAAGTGAAGTTGGTCTTCTAGGGCATATTGTGTCAGCATCAGGTATTCGAGTTGATCTGAGAAAGATTTTTGCAATAATGGATTGGAAGCCTCCAAAAAATTTATCTGAAGTCCGTAGTTTTCTAGGACTAGCTGGTTACTATAGACGATTTGTGAAAGACTTTTCGAGGATTGCGACTCTATTGACGAGATTGCTTCAGAAAGATGTAAAGTTAGAATGGTCCGAGAAATGTCAGAAAAGTTTTGATCAGCTGAAAGTTCTTTTAACTGAAGCTCTAGTGTTAATACAGCCAGAATTGGGTAAAAAATTTGTGATCTATAGTGATGCATCATTGAATGGTCTGGGCTGCATTTTGATGCAGGAACCCAAAGTCATAGCTTATACCTCGAGACAGTTAAAGGCGCATGAAAAGAATTACCCGACACACGATTTAGAGTTAGCAGCCCTTGTGTTTGCATTGAAGAATTGGCGCCATTATCTGTTTGGTGAGAAATGTCATGTTTATACAGATCACAAGTGTTTGAAATATCTGATGACATAGAAAGATTTGAATTTACAATAGCGGAGATGACTTGAATTGTTAAAAAATTATAAGCTAGTGATATATTACCATCCGGGAAATGCTAATGTTGTTGCTGATGGATTAAGCCAAAAATCTTTGTTTGTTTTACGTACAATGAATACTCAATTGGCTCTATCTAATGACGGCTCGATTCTAGTTGAGTTGAAAGCAAGACCGTTGTTTTTATAGCAGATTTGTAAAGCTCAGAAAGTTGATAATGAAATGTTAGCAAAAAGAGCTCAATGTGATTCGAACCCTGATTCAGAGTTTCAAGTTGATTCAGATGATTGTTTGAGATTCAGAAGTCGAATATGTGTTCTGAGAAATTCAGAGTTAATTCAGATGATTTTGAATGAAGCACATAGAAGTCGTTTGTCTATTCATCCGAGAAGCACAAAAATGTATAATGACTTGAAATAGCTTTATTGGTGGCATGGCATGAAACGTGACATTTCAGAATTTGTTTCTAGATGCTTGATTTGTTAGCAAGTTAAAGCTAAGCATCAAGTACCATCTGGTTTATTGCAACCTATTATGATTCCCGAGTGGAATTGGGATAGAGTGACTATTGATTTTATGTCGGGATTGCCCTATCTCTGAGTAAGAAAGATGCAATCTGGGTTGTTGTTGATCGGTTGACAAAATCAGCTCATTTTATTCCTGTGCGTACAAATTATTCGCTTGATAAGCTTGCTGAGTTGTAAATCTCTGAGGTTATGAGATTACACGGAGTACCTATTTCTATTGTTTTGGATAGAGATCCGAGGTTCACATTGAGGTTTTGGAAGAAACTGCAAGATGCACTGGGTACAAAGTTACACTTTAGCACTGTGTTTCACCCGCAGATGGATGGTCAATCCGAGCGAGTTATTCAGATACTTGAGGATATGTTGAGATGTTGTATTCTTGAGTTTGAAGGTACGTGGAAAAAATATTTTTCGTTGACTGAATTTGAATGTAATAATAGTTTTCAATTAAGAATTAAAATGGCACAGTACGAAGCTTTAGAAGATCGAAAATGTCAAACACCCTTGTACTGGACTGAACTTAGCAAGAATAAGATTCACGGGGTTGATTTGGTTAGAGAAACGGAAGAAAAAGTGAAAGTAGTAATTTGTGATAGTCTGAAAGCAACTTCGGATCGTCAGAAATCTTATGAAGACTTAAAAAGAAAAGATATTGAGTTTTCGATTAGTGATGGAGTATTTTTGAAAGTATCGTCGTGGAAGAAAATACTTCAATTTGGTCGTAAAGGCAAATTGAGTTCGAGATTCATCCGGCTGTACGAGATTATTGAACGAGTTGGACCAATTGCTTATCGGTTAGCATTGCCATCTGAGTTAGAAAAGATACATAATGTATTCCATGTATCAATGCTTCGACGATGTAGATCTGATCCTTTACATGTTATTTCCCCAACCAAAGTTGTGATTTAGTCAGATTTGTCGTACAGTGAAGAATCGATCTGAATTCTACCTCGTGAGATCAAAGAGCTGAGAAATAAGAAAATCACATTAGTGAAAGTATTGTGGCAATGACATGGGGTATAAGAAGCTACGTGGGAACCCAAGGATGCTATGAGAAAGCAATATCCAAAACTATTCGCCGATAAGATTTTTAGGGACGAAAATCCCTAAGGGGGGAGAGTTGTAACAGCCAGGTTTTAGCTAAATCGGAACAATGGTTTTGGAACCACAAATTTGAGGTCGTAAAATTATTTTAATATTATTTTTAGTGTTTACAGCATGTGAATATATGTGTGTGAAAATTTCATGAGCTAATTTTACCGTTTAATAGTTCAATTTGAGAAAACGGACTTAGTCGTGTAAAATGCAAAAGTAGCATGCTATAAGTTAAAAGTGTTTAATTTTTATGGCTTATTAAATGAAAGGTCCTTATGTTATAATTAGATCATTGATAGTTGAATTTGACATAAATGGGCTTAATAACATGAAATTTGATGGCTTTTAATTGAAGTTAATTTTGTAATTAAATAAAACAATGAAAATAAATAAACAAAAGATGAAAACATGTTCATCTTTTTTTTCTTTGAACCAAAAATATAGAAAGAAGATAGCCATTTAGGGCTCACATTTTCGGCACACATTGATCTTGATTAAGGTATGTTCTTTGCTCAGTTTTTGATGATTTTTACATTTTTGTGATCGTTGCTTTGAGTACTAGCTAGCCCGTGCCTTAATTTTTGATTTTTTTGGTGATTTTGTAAAATTCCATTGATGATAGTTGGATGTTTTTCAATGTTGATGATGAAATATGAAAGTTTGGTGTTTGATATACATGTTTTGTAAAGTGATTTTTGACAAAAATGTCAAATAAGGATTTAATTGTGAAATTTACAAATTGAAGGGTTGAAATGTGAAATAAATGAAAGTTTTGGGCTGCTAGGGGTCTCTATGAAATTTGGCTAGCGTGTAATTGGGTTTAATTATGTGAATTTTGTGTATTTTTCAAATAGGGACTAAATTGTAAGAAATGTAAAACTTTAGGGCTAAAGTGTAAATTGGCTAAAATATGTGTTTATGGATGAAATTGATTGGGTTTGTGATTAAATGGGTTAATTTTGAAAGATCAAGAAAGGAGGAATTCAGATTTAGATCGGGGAAAATCGAAGGTTATCGAGTAATCGATCTGAGTTGTCAATTTCGAATATGAGGTAAGTTCGTAGGTGTTAATTTCATTATAAATGAATGCTATATGCTTTGATATTGTATAAAATGTGTTTATGAGATGTCGGATAATGTTTGAATTGTGAGTACGACTATACGGAAGTGTTCATCGATGAATCGACAAGCGAAACTTCTCGGTTAAACTTTAAGTACAGTGATGATGATAATGTAATGTCATTAAGTTAATGCATTGGCTTCGGGCCAAGATATCGACACTTCGGGTGCGAATAATACCTTGATTTGGCTACGGGCCATGATATAGGTATTTTGAGAGGAGTTACCCTGGTTTCGCTGCAGGCCATGGTATAGGTACTCCCAGATAAGTTACCTTGATTTGGCTACGGGCCATGGTATAGGCACTTATCGGCTGTGATCCTTGAGTATCCGATTTTTATTCTAAATGGTCCTATGGGTAAAGAAATGACTTGTTTGAGAAAGTGTAACAACCCGATTTAGACCCTATACGGAACAGTGGTTTCGAGACCACGAATCCAAGTCAAAAAAAATATTTAAAAAATATTTTCTGTGTTTATTATGTGTGAATTTATGTGTGTGAAAATTTCATTTGAAAAATTTAATGTTTGAGTGCCCGATTTAATAAAAGGGCTTAATCGCGTAAGTTATAAAAGTTGCTAACTAATTATTAAAGTACCAAATTGCTTTGTTCTTTTAATGTGGGGTATTTATAATGCAATTATACCCTTGAATTTTAGCATGGACAAATTCGGCCATTAGTTAGTGGAATGGGAATAATTTTACAAAGGTTAATTTTGTAATATGTTAAATAATATAAGATATAATAAAACATAAAATAAGTAAAAGCCATGCATTCATCTTTGTAATTGCCAAATGTTGTAAGAAAGAAAAGAAATAAAGAGTTTAAAGGTTCGGACATGTGCATGCTTAATTAAGGTATGTAATTTAGCTCAGTTTTTTATAATTTTTACGTTTTTGATATCGTTGCAGTGAAATGTACAAAGCCCATGTTTGAATTTTTTATTTTTGATGAATATTTTGAGTTATGCCATTGATGAATAATTGAGTTTTGTGATGTTAGTTGATGAATTATGAAAGATATGTTTTGGATTAATATATTTTTTATTGGAATTTTTGATGAAATTGAGTAATTAGGGCTAAATTGAAAAAATAATAAATTGAGGTATTAAAATGTGAAATAAATGAAATTTATGGACTTGTATGAGTATAAGAAAGATTCGGCCTAAGCATGATGTATTCAAATTTTGCATATTTTGTGTTTTGTGGAATAGGGACTAATTTGTAAAAAGTGTGAAATATCTGGGGCAAAATGGTAATTTTCCCATTTATGTGTTCTTGGACTAAATTGAATGATATTGTGTTTGAATGAGTTTAATTTGAATATGTTTAGATCAAGAACCAAAGAAATCGGATTTGGATTGGGGGGAAACCAAAGTTGTCGAATAATCGTCTCGTTTCGATTATTGTTGTCTGAGGTAAGTTTATAAGCAAATAGATGTTGTTAAATTTCAATATATGTGATCTATAAATAATTGTAATGATTATTATTAAGTTATGAATTGGCATTGAGTAATGAAAAATGTGATTGTAGTATGATTTGTGGGTTATATGATCTTATAATTCGGTTTTATAATGGTACATTTTTGAATTGGCATCGATATGTGATTACGTGTAAGACCACATCTGGGACATTGGCATCGATATGTGATTACATGTAAGACCACATCTGGGACGTTGGCATCAATATGTGATTACGTGTAAGACCCTATCTAGGACAATGGCATCAATATGTGATTACATGTAAGACCACATCCGGGACGTTGGCAATGTTAAGTAAAGACCGAATGCAAAATCAAATTAAAAGGTTCAGGTATATGTTAGCTAATGTATTGAAATTAAGGTAAGTTTTGGTATTTGAAGTGATGATATGAATCATGTTATAAAGTTGGTTATATGTATATTGAATGCAAATCAATATTCGGCAAAATGATATAAGTATGTGATATTAAAGTGTGAAACATGTGTATACATATATGAATGTGTATATATATTCGTCTATATGATGATATTTTGACCTTGTAAGTAAATGATAACTTTGATAATGGATATATATGTATATTCGGCCAAGATAAAGTTTATATATGAAAGTATATGAAGCTGTAAGGTTGAAATGAAATGTGATTACGATAGCATAAATTGGCTTGGTTTAATTGAGTTGATTATGTTATTGAGTTGTTTATTTGCTTATGATTTACTAAGCTATGATAGCTTACTGTGTGTGATGTTGCTTCTGTTTTATAGATTTTGGAGACTAGTTACAGGCTTGGGGATCGACAGCGAAGCCTATCACACTATCGTTTATTTATCGGTATTTTTAAAAGCTAAATTTCGAACCTATGGCATGTATAGGCTATACTACTTTTCGAATATGTTTAAAGTGTTCTGTATAATATGCCATGCGAAAATGGCTAATTTGATATATAAGTATTTGCTATCTTGATCATGGTTCCTGTGTGTACTAAGTTTGGTTTGTGTGCTATGCTCAAATGATGATTTTATTTGGTGTGGTTGAATCGGCTATGGTATATATATAAGTATGAATTATGCTTGATATGTTACCTATTGTTTTAATGATTCGGCTATGTATTGTATTTGATAGTAATTATTTAATTTGGTTGATGAATGTATTCGGCTAAATGTTGAATTTAGGCAATAGATTTATATTTGATTAATGGTTCAGCCATGCTTTGTATTTATATGTGAAACATGTTTTATTTAGATTTGTTATGTATTATGGTAACTAGGTAATTCGGTTGTGGCTTGTCATAAATGTGAGTTCAGTATGCTTGCGTTAAGTGAAGAAAATGTTATGAATCATGTTAGTAAGTTAATCATGATTCGGTATTTTTATATATATAAGTATATGATGTATTGGTTTGATATTTATATATATTAGATGAGATATATTTGTAATATATTTGACTTGATGTACAAATTATGGTTGATATATATATTGATTTATTTCTATGAAAGGTTATATGCGTATAAAGTGATAGATTAAAAATGAAGAAAATTTAAACATTGAAAAAACCATATGTATTAAGCATGATTATATTCGGCTAATGCACTGAAAAAAATGACCAAATGAATAGTTATTTGTGCATTGGTAAAACAAGAAGGTTATATGAGTTTTATGTGATGCATATATGTCCGACTTGGTTAAAAATTGATGTTTGAGTAGTGTATAGGTTAGTCATTAAATTATGAGCATAAGTTGATTGATTTATAGGTTTATTATTTGGTCAAATAAGAATAACATTGAAGTTGTTTGTATGTGAAATTTGATTTTCCATATGGAAATGATTCGTGAACATTTGTATGTATTTTGATGGATAGACTATTTGGTGTTCTTTTAAAATATGTCTAAATTGATATAGGACCTATTAGTCTTGTTCAAAACTACAAACATGAATTTATAAGTAGACTTGTTCAGGTTTTAGTCATTTCAAATCACACGTAGTAATGTACATATGCCATGAATGATTTGGTTAAATTTGGTATATCCTTATTGTGTTGAATGGAGTGTTGCTAAAAATGATATATACTCTAATATGTTTGCTTTATATGATTTATGTATGTAATAATAGAATGAATTGTTTGTATTATCCTTGACATGTGCATCTGCTATATGGTAAATGATATAATCGGCACTATTTGCTTATGAATTACCTAACTGGTTATATGTTTGAAAAATAAATAAAATGTTATGATATGATTCGTACAGAATTTAAATTAGTTACATATGTTAATATTTGATTGGTTTAAAAGTTTGAGCAAGTGTATGCATACGATTGTTCAAAATTTGTGTCTCATCCGGTAATACCTTGTAACCCTATTCTGACGATGGATACGGGTTAGGGGTGTTATAGGAAGAGGTTAGTACGAGGTGGTACAGGTACGTATGGAACCTATTTGAGTATAACATTGAGAAAGTTCAATGAGATGTTAATGAATCATGTTTTAGGACATGATAGGAAGGTTTGTGTTAATGAGATGTTTTGGTAATGTGTATATGGTTGAATTATATTTACTTGATGAATAGAATTGCTTAACTACGAACTTACTAAGCTATGAAGCTTACTGTGTAACGCCCAAAAAATCCTGAAATCCAAAAATGCCGAAATCTTGAAATTTTCTTTATTACGCTTAGCAATTCCGGTTAAGTGTTAATTACGCGATGGTAGGTCTTGGTCAAGGTTTGAGTTCGAATCTAGGGGTAGAAGAAATTATAGTTTAATAATTAAAAGGACCTTGTTGGCAAGTAGTTGGGCTTTTAAATAAATGTAGGGGAAAATGGCATCAAAAAGCCTTGTGGAGGAGTGGCTAAGTGACGCCACTTAGAGTGTAGGAAGGTGGCGTTAGTGGCTAGCAAGGATATCCAAGGTTCGAATCCTAGCTTAGTATTTTTAGAAGTTTAATTTTAGCCTTCTAGAAGGTTGGAAGTGGTGTGAAAATGGACTCCAAGGGAAGTGTTCAGAAGAGAAATCTGAGGAAAAGATCAAGGGGTTATCAGGGAGAAAAAAGAGGAGATGAGAAGGGGGAAGTGATGGAGCTGAATTGGGAACTTGGGCTTGAGGAATTCGACTATATGGCTATAAATAGGTGCCGAGTGGGAGTTTTCCAGGCTATTGCCGAAATTCTTCTTCACCTTGTTGCCAGAAACCCCTTTCTCCAAAAGCTAAAAACCCTTTTGTTTTCTTTCTTTTCTTTCTGCCGATTTCTATTCTTCTCTATAAAATTTTTTTTGTTGTTGTTTCACTTAGCCGATTTCTTCTTCTACTCTTCTTCTTTAATCTGTACCAAATAAACATTATTCACCATACTAAGTTTGAATGTCGAATAGTCGAATCTCCCATGGGCCGAATACTCTTTGACCGAATCTAGTGTAAGTGTTCTACAATCAGTTTTATTTGCTCAGTATCGATTATTGTCCCTTACTTCTTCTAATCAATTTTGGGTAGGAATAGGTATCGAATCCCAGTCTTTGGATCCCTGTCGATTTGCTCTTCAGGTGAGAGACTTTGGTAAGTACTTTTAATCTTAGGTGGCCGAATGTTCATAATTAAGGTAAGAGGGACTTGTGTTGGATAGGAGTCACTTGTATTCGGGTTTTAATGGTTAGGATTGGTGCAGATCCAGGAGTTGATCGTGGTTAGTGATGAAAGAAGGGGCTGTTATACTTGTCGTGCAAGGTAAGATTAAGGTAAGGTTTCGGTTTTAGTAAGGATATGTATTAAGCATGCGATTAATGGAAGGATGATATCGTTTGTAGGTTGGTGACTAAAGGAATCGCAGCACGCTTGCTTACCAAGTGTGTACATACACTTCACACACACAATGAATCGGCAAAAGCTGAAAATCTGAAAAGCTGAAAGTTTGGCTACGGTAGTCTTGTGAGTACGCGAACACTCGTAAGGGGGGAAACCGATAGGTTGCCTGAGGCTTACGGGCGATTCTATGGACTTGGGTTGTGATTTGGCCATATGGGCCGGAATGGGCAAAATGGGCCCGATGGGCTATTGGGCCCATAATAGGTAAAAACTGAATATTGATGCTATGTGATAGGAATTTGTATATGAGCATGAATATGAATGTGACTGGGCCTAACGGGTCATATAAATGTGATTTGGGCCCAATGGGCCATATACAGGTGATTTGGGCCTAATGGGCCATATGAATATGATTGGGCTTAATGGGCTAGATACAGGTATGTGAATTCGTCAGGGCTCTGTAAGGGGTTTTGGGCCTACTATATGATGACTACATAAAACTTAATTAAATTATTGAGACCGTGGATTAGTCATAGGGTTAAGGTGTGGCAACGGGTATATGCATGTCTAGGATTGGATCTAGGGAGAGCTTGGTACTTAAGCGGTCTTAATGACTCACCTCCTCTTCTCTGGAATCCTACCTGGTACATAGTATTCGTTCATCTTAGCTCACAGGATTTGTTAACGGGCCAAGGTAAGTGAAAATCGTAATCAAGGAAAAATTATCGAAATGCCCCTAAGGGCGAAAATGACCAAAATACCCCTAGGTGTTGAATGTAAGTTTTATGGATGTGACATGCATACATATGATATTCTACTTAGGTTGCATATGGGTTGGGAATTATGGAACGGAGGAAGTAAATAAGGATCGCATGGTTGCTTGACAATCGTGGATCCACCGACGGCTTTTAAAGCCCAATATGTAAATGAAGGTAGTTCCACAACCAGGCTACCATTGGTGTGTCAGTTGGGTGGGTCGATATTTATATCCCCACATGGTGTGACGGAGGACGAAGTTGGTGTGTAGCGGATGGATAATTTGGATGGGATTGCATTGCATGATTGATGAATGATGTTTTTTTTAATGCTTGTTTTTGTCGAGGGTTCTACACACTAAGTTTGCGAAAACTCACCCCCTCTTTTATTTTATTTTTAGGTGATGCTCAGTAGAAGGTTCGATGTTTGGAGGGACTCTGGGTGGCCAGCTAGCAACACAATTTGGACTTTTTTTTTTTTGTTTTAAGCATATAAGTTTCTATTTCATTAAGTACTTTTCATACCTGACTGTAATAGGGCTTCCATTTTGTTAGTAGTTGGATTATTATTTTTATGTGATGTAATTATATGAAGTTGAACATGGTTTCTAAAAACTATAATATGTTTGTCTACGCTTTCGGAACTAAATTTTAAAATGACATGTTTTCATAAAATCATATGTTTTAAACAAGTGATTGAAAGGATTTTTTTTAAGTTAATTAAGGTTTCTTTTATTTTAAGAGGGGTTTTCAATGAAAACATGATTTTCGCTAAAACACTTCAATGTAACATGCCGGATTCGGCCATAACGTCTGGGTCGGGTTTGAGGTGCTACATACTGTGTGTTATTTGTCTATGTTTTATAGATAGTCAAAGCTAGCTTGGACTCGAGGATCGTCAGGAGTATCGTCACACTATTGATCATTTGTTCGTACTTTTGAAGCTTGTATATATGGTATATTGCATGTATAGGCTAGTGACATTTTGATATGTTTTGAGCTATGATGTTATCCAAGTGATTTGGCTTGTTAATAATGTAAATGTTGGTATGTTTTTAGCCATTTAAGTTGACTTAAGTTATGTGTTTGATAAGTGATATATGGGATGCATATAATGCCTTATATGTTGGCTTGTTTTGGTATGCTTATCATAGTTGTGGATATAGTTAAATGGATGTTGATTTGGTTAGTTATTAATGTTTGAGGAGTAGTAAATTGTGATGATTTTGGTATAATGATTTGGTATGTTTTGAATATGGAATTGAATAGTTGAAATGGCTGTGAATAGATGACATGATATTAGTATGAATTGGTATGTTTTTGGTTGCTTAAAGATGTATTGAAATGATGCTATTTTGATTACTATGTGTTTTTGTGGAAAGGTGGCAAATTGGCTTTTCAAATAGCCTATTTTTGTCCACACAGGCGTGTGTCTTAGCCGTGTGAGACACAGGTCATGTTACACGGTCGTGTGTCCCCTAGGGTAGCCCTACGAATTAAGATAGTATACTCTACAGATTTGACACAGCCTAGACACACGGGCGTGTCTACTAGCCATGTGTGTCACACAGACTCACACATGGGCGTGTGATTGATCGTGTGACATAAGTAAGTATACCCCCTAAAAGGCACATGGCCTAGCACACGGGCTTGTATGGCTATTTCGAACAGTACACGGGCTAGACACACGGGCGTGTGGTTGGTCGTGTGACCCAAGTCAGTAACCTCCCTAGTTTTCCCACGGCCGTGGTACACGGGCATGTATTCGGCCATGTGGTATAAGTCAGTATCTATACCCTGTTTTCACAGGGCCTATGCCACGGGTGTGTCTGGTGGTCGTGTGAGGCACACGGCCTGTTCACATGGGCGTGTGACCTTTGATTTTATGAAATTTTTCTAAGTGTTTGGAAATTTTTATATGTGATCGGTTTAGTCTCGAACCACTATTAAGCATGTTTTAAGGTCTCGTAGACATATTTAAGGGACTTTGTGTATGTGAATGAATGATATGCGATATTAAATGTTTGATAAATGTTATATTGTCCGGTAATGCCTCGTAATCCTATTCTGGCGACGGATATGGGTTAGGCGTGTTACAACACCCCTGAAGAGCTCAGCTTCATTGGACCAGAGTCGTTCCGTAACCGACCCACGACCCCCAGATCCAGTATTTTGGCACAGCGACCCTCTCCAATATCCTCAACATAGCCTGGGACAAAGCATCATCCCCAACCATGCAATCTTGAGACCTAGTTTCAGTAGCAGGCGACACTAACGTCTCACCCGTGTCAAGATTTGCCATACTGCCCAGTGAAGAGGACTCAGTCGAGCCCCTCTACGGCCTCTACCTCGGCCTCTGGTACCTCGTTCGTGGATACCTCATGCGCTCATGGCTAGTTAGGTTTATCTGTATTACAAATTTTATGAATCAGTTACGATTTCAATATTTATTAGCAGATGTTCTATGTAAACAGTTTCAGTAATTCAGAGTGATTTTCACAAATCGCAGTCTCTCTCTGTTTTGCTACAGTCTCAGTTTTACTACAATTTCAGTATACACTGCCTAGAGTGCTTTCACAGTATACTACTTATAGTAGTTTCAGAATATACTATCTACAGTATTTTCAGTTTAAACTTAGCACAGTTTCAGAATACTTACAGGATCGGTGCTGGAGACTCGGTGTACCACATTCTCAGTCATATCATTTCAATTCATTTAAAAATCAATTCTTAAAATCCAAGTTTTAAAACCCAAAATCCACAGATGAGTTTTGCAAGTTGGCTCTAATACCACTAAATGTAACACACTAAACCCGAACCAGACGTTATGGCCGAATATGGTGATGTCACATGTTAGGGTGTTTGAAACTAAGTTTCTACAATAAATCCATTTCTGTTTAATTACTTTTCTTATCTCTTATTAATTCCAAAATCCTTACTCGTTTAATCGATTGTTTTAAACATAATTCATTGCGGAAGTTTTTAAAATCGTTTTGAAGAAATCGTGTGTTTAGAGAAAACTTTGCCTTTTTGAAAACCAAGTTTAAGCAAAAGTCCCAAAAAGTCCCCAAATTACATCCAAATATACCACGGTAAATAAACCATAACCATAAATTATAAATCGTAAAAGTCCAAAAACTGTGGTCACCATCAAGTCCTCCACCGCCCGATCCGTGCAGGTTTGGGGGTTACTTTGCACATTAAACAGAGAAGGGTGAGTTTACATAAACTCAGTGTGTAATCCTACAGAAAATAAACAATAGTAAACACAATGCACAGTCAAAAACAGTTTTGGGCCTAAGCCCTTTCAAATGTCGTGATGTCGGTATGCACAAGGGCCTTAGCCCATCACAAATGATCGATAATGATATACAGTATTCAGTAACCAAGTCCTACCCAACTAGCCTCTACACACCATCTTCATCCAATCCTACACTCCATGTGGGGATTAAATCAACCCACCCATCCCTATACTCCAAGTAGTACCAAATGCAGCACAAAACAGTAATTTACAGCTGAGCTGGCAGTATATTAGGCTTAATTGCAACACCCCTAACCCGTATCTATAGCCGGAATAGGGTTACGAGGCATTACCAATCAATACACTTCATTCTCATACATTTAAGCAATCATAATCAAAGTCCATATAAATCATTCACAATGTCCCTTACATAGGTCTACGAGACCTTAAAACATGCCTAGAAGTGGTTCGGGACTAAACCAATAACATTTACAAACTTTAGGAAACTTAGAAAATTTTCATGAAATCATAGGTCACACGCCTGTGTGAACAGGCCGTGTGCCTCACATAGCCACCTGACATGCCCGTGGCACAGGCCATGTGAAAACAGGGCATACATACTAACTTGTACCACACGACCGGAGACATGCCCGTGTGCCTTGGCCGTGGCCGAAACTAACTTGGGTCACATGGCTAACCACACGCCCGTGTGTCTAGCCCGTGTACCCTTCGAAATAGCCACACACGCCCATGTACCAAGGCTGTGTGCCTCACACGGCCACCAGAAAAGCCCGTGTGTCTAGGCCGTGCTCGAAATTGACTTTAAATTGTAGGACTACCCCAGGGGTCACACGGTCATGTCACATGACCGTGTGTCGCACACGGCTGAGACACACGCCTGTGTCTCTGCCCGTGTGGACAAAAATAGGACATTTGAAAAGCCAATTTTTCCACTCTTTTCTCATGCATATCAATCAACCTAAATGATACCATTTCAACACATATATAAACAACCAAAACCAACCAATTCATACTCATATTATGTCATCTTTACACAACATTTCAACTACTCAATTCTATAACCAAAATATACCCAAAATCATTAAACTTGTATGACTTCTAAATGCATTTCATCAACACCTATTTCATAACACAAAACTCATCATATCATCATCTCAAACCAAACCAATTTATAATGTATTATATACATCATATAACTTACCAAACACATAATTCAAGCCAACTTTAATGACTATACATACCAAATTTACAAGCCAAGTCTCATGGCTAATAGCATGACTCAAAACATACCAAAATGTCACTAGCCTATACATGTCATATACCATATATACAAAGTTACCAAAAATACCAACAAGATGATTGATAGTGTGATGACGTTTCCTAATGATCCCCGAATCCAAGCTAACTTCGATGATCTATAAAACACAGACAAATAACACACAGTAAGCTTCATAACTTAGTAAGTTCGTACCAAAAATACTTAACAATTCATATTATCTAAATCTTCAACTAATAGACACTTAGTAGTTCTCATATCATCATTCAATTCTAACTCATAACCATTTATCATGTATATACCATTTTATCAAGCTTCATACACATAGTATCAACTACCACATAGGTATCGTACGTACCTGTACTTTTCCGTATTTATTTATTTCATTATCACCTCTTTGTTTAACGCATTAATTCATTCGAAAATCTTTCAATACTCCAAGAACTCGCACACTTAATGCATCAGTGATTAGCCGGAGCTATAACAATTTCGCACATTAAGTGCCTCATATAGCCGGAGCTATCTTGGTATCGCACACTTAGTGCCTCATATAGCCGAAGCTATTCCAATTCGCACATTAAGTGCTATTTATAGCCGAAGCTATTTTGAAATGCACACTAAGTGCCAAATATACTTGATTTGTCGTCGTACACATACGTAGTCACATATATATACATCTTATGCATTATCAAAGCATTAAAGACATAATTGTAACAAAGTTTATCATGTACGAACTTACCTCGTACTCAGAATGGACGAATATGATCGATTACTCGATAACCTTCGATTTTCCTCGATCTAAATCCAAGTTCTTTCTTTATTGATCTACATATATTCAAAATTAACCAATTTATTCACCAATTCATTCAATTGAATCCATAAACATATATTTGGACATTTTTGCGCTTTAGTCCTAAAGTTACACATTTTGACATTTTAGTCATTATTACACAAAACACCAAATATACAAAATTCATCAAAACCATGCCTTAGCCGAATCTTCCTAAGGTCCCTAGTAGCCCAAAACTTTCATTTATTCACACATTTAACCCCACATTTTTACATTTTCACAAATTAATCCCTAATATGCATTTTTACTCAAAATCACTTTACAAAACATGTATATCAAGCACCAAGCTTTCATTATTCACCATCAAACATTCAAAAACTCAAGCATTCATCAATGGAAACTTTCAAAATCATCAACAAATTCAGAAATTAGGGTACGGGCTAGCTAGTACTCAAAGCAACAATCACAAAAACATCAAAATCATCAAAAATCGAACAAAATTCATACCTTAATTGAGCAAAATGAGTGTCGAACCCTAGCTTAGTCTTTTTCTTTCTTTTTCTTTTGTATTTTCGGTTAAGAAGAAATAAAATGAGCTAAATTTTAGCTTTTGTTTTAATTATAATAACTTAATTATAAATTACCAATTTTACCCTTTATTATAACATTAATAATCCACTAACTCATGTCTAACTTTGTCCATGCATTAATCCAAGGGTCCATTTACAACATAAGGACCTCACATTTAATAAGCCATAACAAATAGGCACATTTCACATATAGCATGCCACTTTTCATTTTATGCGATTAAGTCATTTTGTCAAATTGGACACTCAAACAATAAAATTAATTCACGAAATTTTCACACATATCAATTCACATACTATAAGCACAGAAAATAATATTAGAATATTTTTCTGACTCGGATTTGTGGTCCCAAAACCACTGTTCCGACTAAGGTCTAAACCGGGCTGTTACATTAAGAGCCTTTCAGTACACTTCCTCCAAATAAGATCAACCCAACTCCACGCAATGCAACATACATTACATGACATGTTATCTCATGATATCAGTACATATAATCAGTAACGTATACATGCATAATAATATCATGCTCAATATATATCCATCAATCAGTTCGTCCATACAATTAGGGGTTTAAGTATTACTTACCAACCCTAAGTAGGTTCACAATCGACTTGGGAGACCCATGCAACCTTAGCAATCAATTCAGTGAAAATGGGCTCATACGCCTATGTGGCCTACCCGTGTGGGCCTACACACCCGTGTGGCCCACACGGCCCAAATCAGTCTAGCCTGTGTGTCGCACACGGCCTGCCTGGCCATCACATGGCCATGTCATATGCGTACAGCCTGGCCTCGTCAAACACACGCCCATGTTAGGGCACATGGCCTACCACACAGGCGACCACACGCCAATGTGGCATCAACAGTGATGTTTTTACTTTTTGCCAAAACCTCGTTTTCTATGCAATCGAGTACACACCTAGTTTGTTTTTTATGCTACTGCAACTACAAACACTCTAGAACCTAAAAATCAGTATACCAACGTTTAGAATCAGACGTAATACACGGTTAATCTAAACCATGAAGTCGACAATAGTTCCATGTACAGAAGCCATTACTTACCCCAACACTCCAAACCTTTCGATTACGATTCCACAAGATAAAGGCCTCGTTCCTCAAGATTTGTTGCTGCCAAAACCCAAAAATTAGACTTACGAAATCAACACCTCATCTTAGAAAGGCATAATACGGAAACCCTCTCTTAACTCAATTAAAAACTTACCACCAAATACAAAACCCAAAATCGAATGCACCAAAAATCGAAGAAGATCTAAAGAGATTGAATAAAGAGGTGAAAAAATGGCAGAAAGCAAGAGAAAAAGAAACGTTAGAGAGAAATGAAGTTTTTGGAAAAAGAAAACCGACAGCAACAATCCCTGATTTCTCTCCACTACCCTACTAACCAGCAACCTCTCAGAATTCCTGTTTGATCGAAACTCTCTCGATCAAACGAGCAAAAATAAACTCCCACGCTTGCGCAAGGATTCGACCTTTAGACCTCCAACACACCAACACACATCTTAACCACCAGACCAACAGGCCTATTCTGATATGGAATTACAAATGATTAAATATAAGCCCACTAAGCAAGTGTAAGGCTTACATAAAAAAATACCAAAATTAAGTCAAGGATAGGGCTTCAACCCAAGACCTCTCAGACACTCCCAAAGCACTTAACCACTAAAGCGGACAGATATTTGTCATAGATTCACAAAAACAAAAATAAAAAATTTGGGGCGTTACATGTGCCATGTAATAGGATGCTTATCCGGGCTAAACAGGAAACTCATAAGAGTTTTATTCAGGGAGCTCATAGAGCTTAACAGGTAACACCGAAGAGTTAATATTAGGGAGCACCAGATAAGGTAATAGGGAGTTCAAACGAGCCATGTTAGGAACCCCATAAAAGCTTATATCAAGATGCTCACGTAGAGCTACGTTTGTGTCCGCATCATATGCTGGATCACAACTGATCGAATCATAAAACATGACGTTCACAAAGAGCTGCTGTAGTGCACAACACATGCAGGATCACTACCGATTAGGATGCTCGCAAGAACTATATAACAAGACACTTGAGAGGGCTTATAACATGACTGCTCATCTGAGCTGTTTTCTATCCGCAACATATGTAGGACCACATTCAATACGGAAAATCATGTATCCATCGAATTTCATTATTCAAACGGAACTTAACATTTTCCTAACATTATTGATCATGTGATTATTTCATACATTTTTAACATTTAGATAATTCATATAAACACATACCACACTCAATTCAAGCATAAAAATAAACATAATGTAGTTACACGAACTTACCTCGACACTTGTTTGTATATGAAAATCTACTAATCTGAAACTTTTTCTTTTCCTCGATCTAGCTTCGAATTTGAATTTTTCGGATCTAAATAAATGAATTTAATCACCAACTTATCACATTTCATATTCAATTGGATTCAATTTACATCCTAGGCAAAATTATTATTTTGCCACTGTACTTTTCATAAATGACAATTTCATCCCTAGGCTCGGAAAATGAAATTCATATAATTTAATCCTTATTCCATGCCTAACCAAAATTTTCATATAATATTTATAGCACATGTATTTCACAAAATTCATAATTTTTCCATAACTTTTACATCTTTATAATTTAATCCCTAAATCATAATTTCATCAAAATTCACTTTATAAAAGTTGTTTATCTATCAACAACCTTTTATTTTCTACCATAAATTTCAAAATTTCAGCATATTCATCCATGGAAAAACTTTGATACTTTAATAAATTTTCAAATTAATCCCCAAGATAGATAGATTAAGCTACTCCAATCTCAAAAATATAAAAATTACTAAAAACAGGACAAGAATATTTACCCAAATAAGCCAAGAAAGCTTGTTTTCTCTTTCTTAGGGTTTCCATGTATATTTTTAGGGATGAAGATGATATAAAATGATAATATTTATATTTAATTATTTATCATCCATTCATTTTTCCACTTTTCAATTTAGTCCTTGTCTTTTTCTAATTTCCATGGATGATTCATCAAAAATATCTACTAACTTTTCGTCAATGGTCTAATTACCATATAAGGACCTCAATTTTTAAATTCCATAGCTATTTGATACTTATAGCTACTAGAACTCAACTTTTGCATTTTATGCAATTTGGTCCTTTCCATAATTAAACACATAATTGGTAAAATTTTCTTATCAAAATTTTCATATAGCAATCCTATCATAATGTAGACCATGCAATAATATTAAAATATATTTTCTTTCCAGCTCGAATTTGTGGTCCCAAAACCGCTGTTCCGATTTCATTGAAAATGGGTTGTTACAGTAACTATTTGTACAATCAATAAGAGGACAAGTACGTTAATATAATAAGTTAAAAGATAAAATTTATGAACTAACAATAATGCATCAATTTTCATATCCACATTCAATTAATGATTAGCCCTTATTAACCAAGTATGGGTACAGGGACAGATACACAGATGGAACCCATAACACTCCATAAGTATGTGCGCAAATGCCATGAGCATGAAAGCTCAATGTGTGTAATCACGCGAATCCCTTAACACTCTAGTATAATACAAACAAGTGTCAAACTTCCACCAAACACTCAACACATCCTATGGTATGACAACTATATCCAAATATTATCCATAATAGTTTAATAAGGCATTTAGAGTTTAAATACATGTTAATTCAATATCAACTTTCACTATCTCATTTATTCCAATTAATACGACGTGATCACATTCAATTAAAAATCTCACCTAATGAATCTTACCTCATAAAATTACTCATGTGAAGCATTCAAGAACTTTGAAACATAACGATTTTATGGTTAAAATTAATATTAGTGAAACATAATTTGACTAGAATATCAATAAACACAAAAGAAGAAAAGCCAAACTGGTTAGCACAAATTGAAAGTCATTATTCCTTAACGACTATTTCCTTTCCTTTATCTTTCAAGTATTTCCTTGTTTACATTCAATATTCGAGCAATAAATGAAATTCATACATACAGTTGCGCTTTAAAAACACCAATTATAAGCATGATATGCGCCTAACAGAAAACCCGACTCATTCAAGCTTTATGAATCAAAATTTGTGTAACTTGAATTCTCCCTGATCAAAATCAATTTCCTTTACAGAAATACACCCTATAGACTTAAATTCATTCAAAACTCACTGAAAACTCAAAACCCAGCATTATCTTCTTCTTCAAATTCTCATTCGTTCAATAATGGTGAAACACTCAATCCATGGCAAAGTTCCATTCTTTCTTGATTTTTGCTTAATCTAATGTATTCTAAACATATTCTTATAAAAAAATATAATCCAAAATGATAAAAAAAAATGATAAACTAATGCCCTTAATCCCAAAAACGAAAATTACTCACAAATAGAGAAAATAGAGAATAAATTGAAAAAGCATGTTTAATGATCATAATTAATAATTTGATGATAGAAACCACTTATACTTGATGAAAATTTGTTGGAAACTCAGAGAATTATTCAAAACCCTTGAGACAATTTTAAAGAGAATTTTTTGGAAGGTTTTTTTTACGAAGTGCCCATTCATGCAATAGTGAACTCAACCTATAAAGCCACGAGTTCACTTGAAGTTTGCGAGCTCTACACTTGCGAGCTCATTTAAAAATGTGAATGTAAGCTCTCTTACAGCTGTGAACTCTATCAAAGTTGTGAGCACATTGAAAGCTGCGATCTCACCCAAAGTGTAACACCTCAGATTTGGGCCTAGAAGTATTAAGGCCTGTGCATGGGAGCAGGTAGGAGGTGGCACATAAATAATTAATTGTGCAAGAAAGTGACACAACTGTGTATCTGATTCAGTGGTTAAGTGTTCTGAGTGTTCTGGGAGTGTTTGAGAAGTCTTGGATTCAAGCCTTGGCTTGCATAAAATTTTGTGTTTTAAGGATAAAACCCCTATCTTTGGACAGTAGGGTTATAAGTAAATTTTTTTAAAAACATGACAGAGTGAGCCTACTAGTCTAGTGGTAAGTGGCGTGTGGAGTGTGCTAGTGGTTTGAGGTTCGAATCCCTGCTTGTACAAATGGAGATTATTTTTATTGATGGCCATGGGAGGTAGTAGAGTTCAACCGAAACACTGCAGAGTAAATTTGAGTTTGAATTGGTCATGGAGGGATTTTAAGAGGGAGTTAAGGAGAGACATGGAGAGGATTTTAGGATAAAATCAATGGAAGTGGGGTAAGAAGGAGTACAGTGTCAAATTTGAACAATGAGTACTCAGGAATTTCAGTTTTGAGGGGGAGTTTGAGTATTCTATTTTGAGTTTTGTGAGCATTTTTGGGTATTTCCTGTTTTACTCTAGAAGCTGATTGGTACCTAAGGTTCTTTCGTGTATCCCTTTTTCTGCTTGATACAATTTTCTTCTCCCTAACACTTTCTATTTTGTCAAGTTGTTCTTTCGGTTTTTGTTCATGTTGTGACTTTTCTTGACTGATTACTCCATCCTCCCCCTCAATCGGTTATGGCTTCTTGGCCGAATATCTTGTATTCTCCCCTCTCCCTCTCTATTGGTCCTTTCTTGACTGAATCTTCTATAACACCCCAAACTCGACCCAGACGTTATGGCCGAATCTGGTGTGTCACATTGAAGTGTTTTAGCGAAAACTGTGTTTTCATTGGAAACCCTTATTAAAATAAAAGAAACCTTAATTAACTTTAAAAAAAACGCACCTTTCAGTTGCAAAACCTTGTTGAGACATTTGATTTAAGAAAACTTATCATTTAAAAATTTAATTGCGGAAACGTAGAAAACATACTATAATTTAGAAAACCTATGTTCAACTTCTTGTAATTACATTGAAGATAATAATAATTGAAGTAATAATAACACAATGAAAACCTTATTACAATCTGGTCTGGAACATACTTAAAAAGAAGTAAAAACTTAAATGCTTGAAAAAAAAAACCCAAGTCCAAATCATCTTGCTAGTTGGCCACCCAGAGTCCCTCCAAACATCGAACCTTCTACTGAGCATCACCCAAAAATAAAATAAAAGAGGGGGTGAGTTTTTGCAAACTCAGTGTGTACAACCCTCAACAAAAACAAGCATTCAAAAAAACATCATTCATCAATCATGCAATGCAATCCCATCCAAATTATCCATCCGCTACACACCGGCTCTGTCCCCTATCACACCATGTGGGGATATAAATATCGACCCACCCAACCCACACACCATGGTAGCCAGGTTGCAGAACTACCTTCAATTACATATTGGGCTTTAAAAGCCGTCGGTGGATCCATGATTGTCAAGCAACCATGCGATCCTCATATACTTCCTCCGTTCCATAATTCCCAACCCATATGCAACCTAGGCGGAATATCATATGTATGCATGTCGCATCCACAAAACTTACATTCAACACCTAAGGGTATTTTGGTCATTTTCACCCTTAGGGGCATTTCGGTAAATTTTCCCTTAATTACGGTTTTCACTTATCTTGGCCCGTTAACAAGTCCCTTGAGCTAAGAAGAACGAATACTATGCACCAGGTCAGATTCTAGAGAAGAGGAGGTGAGTCATTAAGACCGCTTAAGTACCAAGCTTTCTCTAGATCCAATCCTAGACAAGCATATACCTGTTGCCACACCTTAATCCTATGACTTGTCCACGGTTACAAATAATTAATTAATTCTTATGTGGATATCATATACTAGGCCCAAAACCCCTTACAGAGCCCAATTAAATTCACATACCTAATCTGGCCAATTAGGCCCAAATCACCTGTATATGGCCCATTAAGCCCAAATCACATTTATATGGCCTGTTAGGCCCAGTCACATCCATATTCATACTCATATACAAATTCCTACCACATAGCATCAATATTCAGTTTTTGCCTATTATGGGCCCAATAGCCCATTGGGCCCATTTAGCCCATCTGGCCCATATGGCCAAATCACAACCCAAGTCCACAGAATCGCCCGTGGGCCTCAGGCAACCTATTGGTTTCCCTCTTATGAGTTTTCACGCACTCGCAAGACTATCATAGACAAACTTTCGGCTTTTTGGCATTTCGGCTTTTCGACTTTTCAGCTTTTCGGCTTTTGCCGAATCATTGTGTGTGTGCAGTATATGTACACACCTGGTAAGCAAGTGTGATGCGATCTCCTTAGCCAAAACCTACAATCGATATCACCCTTCAATTAATCGCATGCTTAATACTTATTTACTCAAAAATCGAAACCTCACCTTAACCTTACCTTGAGCCCAATCCTTAATTGCTTTTTCCTTGATCATGTATTTCTTAGATCTGCACAAATCTTAACTATTAAAACCCGAATAATAGGTTACTCGTATCCAACGCAAGTCTCCTTACCATAACTATGACCATTCGGCCACCTTAGCCAATGGGAGAAGATTACTTACCAAAACCGCAACACCTTAAGGAGCAATTCGGCAGAGAGCTAAAAACCAAGATCCGATACTAATTCCCTACCAAATTTGATTAGAAAGAGTGAGAGACAATAATCAATACTAAACAAAGAAAAAACGATTGGAAGATCAACACTTACACTAGATTCGGTCAAAAAGTATCCGGCCCTTAGAAGATTCGATTTTTCGGCTTTTCAAACTAAGTATGGTGAATAAGGTTTATTTGGTACATATTAAATAAGAAGAGTAGTAGAAGAAATTGGCAAAGAAGATTATGTAGAGGAGAATAGAAATTGATAGAAAGAAAAGAAAGTAAAATAGAGGGTTTTCGGCTTTTTGGATCATTAAGAGAAAAGGGTTTCTGGCACAAAGTGAAGGGAAATTCGTCATTAACTTTTAACCCTCCCATTCGGCACCTATTTATAGCCTTATAGCCAAATTGCCCAAGTTCCCAATTCAGCTCTACTTACTCCTCACTTCTCATCTCCTCGTTTTTCTCCCTGATAACCCCTTGATCCTTTCCTTAATTTTCTCTTTTGAACACTCCCCTTGGAGTCCATCTTCATGCCACTTCCATCCTTCTAGAAGGCCAAAATTAAATCCTAAAAATACTAAGCTAGGATTCGAACCTTGGACCCCCTTGCTAGCTACTAACGCCACCTCACTACACCTTATGTGGCGTCACTTAGCCACTCTACCACAGGCTCTTTTTGTGTCCAATTGTTTCTTCATTTATTCAAAAACCCAACTACTAGCCAACCCTGATTCTTTTAATAATTAAATTATAATTTCTTCTACCCCTTAATTCGAACTCACCCTTAGCTAAGACCTACTAAAATTATCGCTTGGATAAGAATATTAAACACAATTTTCATCAAAATCAAAAATAAAGAAAATTCAAGATTTCAGGATTTTTGGATTTCGGGATTTTTGGGGCGTTACAACTCTACCCCCCTAAAAGAAATTTTATCCTCGAAATTTACCTTGTTTAAACAGCTGAAGATATTGACATCGCATCACTTCTTCAGGTTCTCAAGTAGCCTCCTCAGCCTTGTGATTCCGCCAAAGTACTTTGACCAATGGAACGGACTTCCTTCTCAGTACTTTGACATCTCGACCAATTATTTGTATGGGCTCTTCCTCGAAAGTCAGGTCTGGCCTAACCTCAATTTCTTCTACCACCACAACATGTGAAGGATCTGAGCGATACCGCCTTAGCATGGAAACATGAAACACGTCGTCGATCTGGCTTAGTTCAGGAGGTAACTCCAGCTGATAAGCGATTGGCCCAATCTGTCTCACCACCCGATATGGCCCAATGAACCTTGGGCTTAGCTTCCCCTTTCATCCAAACCTTAGCACTTTCTTCCACGGAGAGACCTTCAGAAAAACTAAGTCTCCTACTGCATACTCTATTTCTCGACGCTTAAGGTCAGCATACGACTTCTGCCTATCTGAGGCCTCCTTCAAATGATCCTGAATAAATTTTACCTTATCTTTAATATCGGCTACTAACTCAGGACCCAGAACTCTCCGTTCGCCCAACTCCGTCCAACATGTTGGAGTTCGACACCTTCGCCCATACAGTGCTTCATACGGAGCCATCCCAATGCTTGCTTGGTAGCTATTATTGTACGCGAATTTGGCTAACGGTAAAACTTGGATCACTCTTTTCGACTGTCCATCAGTTTGAGGGTGGAAAGCCGTACTGAAATTTAACCTAGTACCCAACACCTCATGCAGCTTCTTCCAAAATCGCGAAGTGAAAAGCAGGTCCCTATCAGATATTATAGAAACTGGCACTCCATGCAATCTTACAATCTCCGCCACATATAGCCTAGCCAACTTTTGCAACGAGTAATCGGTGTGAACCGGTACAAAATGGGCAGACTTGGTTAACCAATCCACTATAACCCATATCGGGTCTTTCTTAGCAGGCGTCAAGGGTAGCCCACTAACAAAGTCCATAGTGATCCTTTCCCACTTCCAGAGTGGAATCTTCATTGGCTGAATCAATCCCGAAGGCAACTAATGTTTCGCTTTCACCTTTTGACAAACCAAGCATTTACCTACGAACTCCATAACCTCGCGCTCAAGTCCAGGCCACCAATAAAGCTCACGCAAATTTCGATACATCTTGTTTCCGTTAGGATGCATTGTGTAGAGGCTGCTATGTGCTTCCCATAGAATAGACTACCTTAGATCATCGTCCTTTGGTATACACATTCTCCCACGGAAACACAATACTCCTTCACTATTTATCCGAAAGTCTGATGTCTCCCCACTCTCCACTTGTTTAAAGCGAGCACTCAAAGTCTCATCCACTAATTGCTTACTCCTTATCTGATCGACCCACACCGACCTTACTTGAAGCTCAACTAACAAGCTACCATCATCCAACAAGCTTAGACGGGCGAGCATAACTCTCAAGTCTAACCTAGCCCTATGACTCAACGCATCAACTATCACATTCACTTTGCCAGGGTGGTATTCAATCGTAGAATCATAATCCTTCAATAACTCCACCCACCTACGTTGTCTAAGGTTTAACTCCTTTTGGGTAAGGAGGTACCTCAAACTCTTGTGATCTGAATAGATTATGCACTTCTCCCCGTATAAGTAATGCCTCCATATTTTGAACGCGAACACCACCGCAGCTAGCTCCAAATCATGGGTTGGGTAATTCACCTCGTAGCCTTAAGTTGTCATGACGCGTACGCAACCACCTTTCCTTCTTGCATCAATACGCAACCTAAGCCTACAAGCGATGCATCACTATAAACCGTAAACTCTTTCCCAGGCACTGGCTGAATCAACACAAGGGCCTCAGTTAAAACTTTCTTAAGATTTCCAAAATTCTCTTGCTGCTTGTCCGTCCAAACAAACGGTATCCCTTTCCTCAAAAACTTAGTTAAGGGTGCAGTAATTACGGAAAATCCCTCAACAAACCACCTATAGTATCCTGCCAAGCCCAGAAAACTTCAAATTTTTGATACTGTCTTGGGTGTTTTCCAGTCTAACACCGCTTCAATTTTCTGAGGATCCACCTTAATCCCCTCGGCTGACACCACATGTCCTAGAAAAGTAACCTCCCTTAGCCAAAATTCACACTTACTGAATTTGGCATACAGTTGTTTCTTTATTAAAATCTGCAACACAATCCTTAAGTGTGCAACATACTCATCCTCATCTTTTGAGTACACCAAAATGTCATCTATAAAGACTACCATGAACCGATCCAAGTAGGGTTGGAAAACCCGATTCATGAGATCCATGAAAGCAGTAGGTGCGTTCGTCAGCCCGAATGGCATCACCAAAAACTCGTAGTGCCCATAAGGAGTTCTGAAAGTTGTCTTATAAACATCAGCCTCCTTAACCCTTAGTTGGTGATATCCTGAACGTAGGTCAATCTTCGAGAACACTGAAGCTCCCCTAAACTGATCAAAAAAATCATTGATTCTCGGTAAAGGGTACTGGTTCTTAACAGTTAACTTGTTTAACTGTCGATAATCGATGCATATTCGTAAGGTTCCATCCTTTTTCTTCACGAATAACACCGGTGCTCCCTATGAAGACACACTTGGTCGGATGAACCCTCGATCCAACAATCCCTGAATCTGTGCCTTAAGTTCCACCAACTCTTTTGGTGCCATTTGATAAGGAGTGATAGACACCGGAGACGTCTCAGGTAACAACTCGATTCCAAATTCCACTTCTCTACTGGGTGGCAACCCAGGCAACTCCTCGGGAAAGACATCCGGAAATTCCCTAACTGTTCTCAACTCCTTAACAGTAAGGCTCTTAGCCTCCGTATCACTAATATAAGCCAAAAAGGCTTCGCATCCCTTTCGTACTAACTTTTTGGCCCTTAATGTCGAAATCACGTTCGACAGATAGTTCCGGCGTTCACCAATCACCACTACTTCATTATCCTTCACAATTCTTAACACCATTCGCTTTGCAGCGCAATCTAAAATGGCTCGGTGCTTCACCAGCCAATCCATACCTAAGATTAAGTCAAATTCACTAAACGGCAATTCCATCAAATCCACTAAAAAGGTAACCCCTTAGACTACTAAGGGTACCTCCCTAAACATCTTATTCACTCCTACCGATTGCCCTAACGGACTTATCAAAATCATCTTATTTACAATAATCTCAAACATATCCCCCAAAGACTCAGTCTTATTGCATGCAACATATGAATACGTCGATCCAATATCAATCAAGGCTGTGTAAGATAACTCATATATAAAGAACATACCCGTTATCACATTTGGGGCATCCCCGTCTTCTCGACGATGAGCAGCATAAACCAAAGTTGGCTGTCTCGCCTCAGCTTGGCCCGCATTTCTGCCTGGTGCTCTGCGTCCACGTCCATTGCCGTTATCGCCTCTGGCCTGTCCAAGACCCCTTGGCGGCAGCTGTCCACCCCTTGGTGGCTGAGCACCTTCTTGACCCACTACTGGCTCTCGACCCAGCCTTCGAGGGAAATCCTTGATTCTATGCTCCATAGACCCACAAGTAAAACAAGCTCACATTCTCTTCCAACACTCGCCTCTATGCCTTCTCCCACAATCAGCACAAGGTGGCACCCCTGGATTAGTAGTAGGGGGCCCTGCTCTAATTGGCCCATTATTTCTAGCCCTAGTCCTAAGCCTTTACCCAACACTCGGAGTCTCAGCCTCCCTCTTATTCTTACCCCTTTCCTTCTCCCGGTTTAGGCACTCAGTGCGCTTTACCTCCTCCGTTATCTTTGCTTTCTCCACCAACAAGAAAACTCGTTCCCTTTGTGGAGATATCAGTATCCTGAGACTATCTCTAAGCCCATCCTCGAACCTAACGCAACGCTCATACTCCGTTGCCACCATTACCCTTGCATACCTACTAAGGAGTAGAAACTCCGCCTCATACTCCGCCACCAATTTATTGCCTTGGGTCAAGTTCAGGAACTCCTTCCTCCTAGCATCCACATAGCTTGCACCCACATACTTCCCTTGGAATGCAGCTTTGAAAATCTCCCAGGTGACCCACTCCAGTTGGGTGCCCTCTTTCACTGTCAGCCACCATTGGTAGGCTTCCTCCCTAAGAAATGACACCGCCCCTTTCAACTTTTGCTCAGGTGAGCAGTCCAAATCCTCCATTATCCTTTCAGTGGCCTCCAACCAATATTCCGCCATTAGGAGCCACACCAGCCACGCTCTTAAAGATCTTAGCCCTGTTCAATTGAAGTCGTTCTAGAATGGATCCCTGATTTTCGTTGCCATTATTGGGCCCAGCGACCCTTTCACAAATCCTCAGCATTGCCTGCAACAATGCATCTTCTCCCGCGGCCCGATCATACTGTCTATTCCCAGCCACAGGTAAGGCCGGAGCCTCTACTACTCCAATATCGGGCATATGGCCCGATGCCGACGATTCAGCCCTAACACTTTCGCGGCCTCGGCCAGGGCCTATTGCACCTCTTTTAGCACTCATCGTCAATTCGTGTATTATCTGAATTAGAAATTTTATGAAGTTTTAGTTAGATTAATAATTAAACCGATGTTTTATGAAAATATTTAAAGACAAGATCGTTTTCGAAAACCCTCTACAGTTTCCAGATCCTACGGGCTTTAGTTCCATTCTAACCATCATCTAAAGTAGCCCTCTAACTGCCTACTGCATAACAATTTAAACAAACTTAAATAAAAGTACTTACTTGGTTCGATGTCGGAGGCTCGGTGTGCTGCTCAGCAAGATTTCTCATTTTCCAAAGCATCGCGATCTAAAATATATTTTTTTAAATCCAAATAGAAAGTAGAAAAGAAACCAAATAATAATAAGGCCCAATTCACAGCCCGAGTTTTACAACCTGGGCTTTGATACCACTAAATGTAACACCCCAAACCTGGCCCAGACGTTATGGCTGAATCTGGTGTGTCACATTGAAGTGTTTTTGTGAAAACCGTGTTTTTATTGAAAGCCCTTCTTGAAATAAAAGAAACCTTAATTAACTTTTAAAAAAACACACACCTTTCAGTTACAAAACCTTGTTGAAACATTTGATTTAAGAAAACTTATGATTTAAAAATTTAATTGCAGAAACGTAGAAAACATACTATAATTTAGAAAACCCATGTTCAACTTCTTGTAATTACATTGAAGATAATAATAATTCAAGTAATAATAACACAATGAAAACCTTATTACAATCTGGTCTGGAACATACTTAAAAACAAGTAAAAATTTAAATGCTTGAAAAAAAAACCCAAGTCCAAATCATCTTGCTAGCTGGCCACCCAGAGTCCTTCCAAACATCAAACCTTCTACTGAGCATCACCTAAAAATAAAATAAAAGAGGGGGTGAGTTTTCACAAACTCTGTGTGTACAACCCTCGACAAAAACAAGCATTCAAAAAAAAAACATCATTCATCAATCATGCAATGCAATCCCATCCAAATTATCCATCCGTTACACACCGGTTAAGTCCCCCCTCATACCACGTGGGGATATAAATATCGACCCACCCAACCCACACACCATGGTAGCCCGGTTGCAGAACTACCTTCATTTACATATTGGACTTTAAAAGTCGTCGGTGGATCTACGATTGTCAAGCAACCATGCGATCCTCATATACTTCCTCCGTTCCATAATTCCCAACCCATATGCAACCTAAGTGGAATATCATATGTATGCATGTCGCATCCACAAAACTTACATTCAACACCTAGGGGTATTTTGGTCATTTTCGCCCTTAGGGGCATTTCGGTAAATTTTCCCTTAATGACGATTTTCACTTATCTTGGCCCGTTAACAAGTCTCGTGAGCTAATATGAATGAATACTATGCACCAGGTAGGATTCTAGAGAAGAGGAGGTGAGTCATTAAGACCGCTTAAGTACCAAGCTCTCCCTAGATCCAATCCTAGACATGCATATACCCGTTACCACACTTTAACCCTATGACTTGTCCACGGTCGCAAATAATTAATTAAGTCTTATATGGGTATCATATACTAGGCCCAAAACCCTTTACAGAGCCCAATCAAATTCACATACCTGAATCTGGCCCATTAAGCCCAATCATATTCACATGGCCCATTAGGCCCAAATCACCTGTATATGGCCCATTAGGCCCAAATCACATTTATATGTCCCGTTAGGCCCAGTCACATCCATATTCATGCTCACATACAAATTCTTATCACATAGCATCAATATTCAGTTTTTGCCTATTATGGGCCCAACAGCCTATCGGGCCCATTTAGTCCATCTGGCCCATATGGCCAAATCACAACCCAAGTCCACAGAATCATCCGTGGGCCTCAGGTAACCTATCGATTTCCCGCTTATGAGTTTTCGTGCACTCGCAAGACTACCATAGCCAAACTTTCAGCTTTTCGGCATTTCGGCTTTTCGGCTTTTCAGCTTTTTGGATTTTGTCGAATCATTGTGTGTGTGCAGTGTATGTACACACCTGGTAAGCAAGCATGATGCGATCTCCTTAGCCCAAACCTACAATCGATATCACCCTTCAATTAATCGCATGCTTAATACTTATTTACTCAAAAATCGAAACCTCACCTTAACCTTACCTTGAGCCTAATCCTTAATCGCTTTTTCCTTGATCACGTATTTCCTAGATCTGCACAAATCTTAACTATAATAACCCGAATAATAGGTGACTCGTGTCAAACACAAGTCTCCTTACCATAACTATGACCATTTGGCCACCTTAGTCAATCGGAGAAGATTACTTACCAAAACCGCAACACCTTAAGGAGCAATTCGGCAGAGAGCTAAAAACCAAGATCCGATACTAATTCCCTACCAAAGTTGATTAGAAATAGTGAGGGACAATAATCGATACTCAACAAATAAAACTGATTGGAAGAGCAACACTTACACTAGATTCAGTCAAAAAGTATTCGGCTCTTAGAAGATTCAGTTTTTCGGCTTTTCAAACTAGGTATGGTGAATAAGGTTTATTTGGTACAGATTAAAGAAGAAGAGTAGTAGAAGAAATCGGTAAAGAAGATTGTGTAAAGGAGAATAGAAATCGGTAGAAAGAAAAGAAAGTAAAATATAGGGTTTTCGGCTTTTTAGATCCTGAAGAGAAAAGGGTTTCTGGCACAAAGTGAAGGGAAATTCGTCATTAACTTTTCAACCCTCCCATTCGGCACCTATTTATAGCCCTATAACTGAATTCTTCAAGCCTAAGTTCCCAATTCAGCTCCACTTACTCCACACTTCTCATCTCCTCATTTTTCTCCCTGATAACCCCTTGATCCTTTCCTTAATTTTTTCTTTTGAACACTCCCCTTGGAGTCCATCTTCACGCCACTTCCATCTTTCTAGAAGGCCAAAATTAAATCCTAAAAATACTAAGCTAGGATTCGCACCTTGGACCCCTTTGCTAGCTACTAACGCCACCTCACTACACCTTATGTGACGTCACTTAGCCACTCCACCATAGGCTCTTTTTGTGTCCAATTGTTTCTTCATTTATTCAAAAGCCCAACTACTAGCCAACCCTGATTCTTTTAATAATTAAATTATAATTTCTTCTACCCCTTAATTCGAACTCAACCTTAGCTAAGACCTACTAAAATTATCACTTGGATAAGAATATTAAACACAATTTTCATCAAAATTAAAAATAAAGAAAATTCATGATTTCGAGATTTTTGAATTTCGGGACTTTTGGATTTCGGGATTTTTGGGGCGTTACATCTTCCTTCTCACGCTCACCCCATATCAGTTTCTCCTTGACCAAAAACTGCTATTTCTTTCACATCACACTGCTCTCTGTAGACTTTGGTGGTAACTACAACTTTCCAGTGACTCTTTCTCTGTTTTTCTTTCTATCATACTAATAGTGTTCTTTTAACATCTCCTATTGCTGCCATTAATTGCAAGGGTATGTTGTGCCGAGCTTTTGTCTTTTAAGGGGGTAATAGGCCAATTGTTCCTTCTTGATACCTGGCTTTACGTTTTGGTAAGTGGCTTGCATTAGTTCAAAAGGTTGGTGCGAACATTAATGTTTAAGGTTGATAGATTTTTAGTTGGTTTGCAGGAGTTCTTGAAGGGCTTGTAATCAGTTTCCTACAACAGCGGAGGGGTGTAAGCCTAAATCGGTTGATTAAGGCAAGTGTTAATCTATTCTTTTGAGATAAGTGAATTAAGTGGGGTCTTGTAACCCTATCATGAAGGGGCTAACAGTATGTTATGTTTGACTTTAGGTTGGAGTGCTCTTGAGTGGAGTGCACATTATCATAAACAAGTGTGTAATCATTGCCTCATAAATCAACAAAAGCCGGAAAATAGGACTGTTGATGCCACATGGGTGTGCGATTGCTTGTATGGTAACCCCAAACATATAAACGTGGATACTGGATTACGAGAGGCCACCATAGGCGATCTCATGGGCTTAGGCCCTTTTGGGCCATGTTGGGCCAAAATGAGCGAAATACCCCTATAGGGTAAAATGACCGAATTACCCCTATAATGTAAAATGACCAAAATACCCTCATTGGGTAAAATGACTAAAATATCCCCCATAGGATAAAATGATTGAAATACCCCCATAGGGTAAAATGATCGAAATACCCTCATAGGGTAAAATGACCGAAATACCCCCATAGGGTAACATGATCGAAATACCCCCATAGGGTAAAATGACTGTAATACCCCTATTGGGTAAAATGATGGTAAGATAAAAAGACTGTTTTGCCCTTATATGGTAAGATGACTGTTTTGCCTCTATGTGATGTATGCTTATATTTTAGCATGCTATTTGTAACTGTACTGAGGACATGAATAATATTATGTTATGACATGACATGTTGCATGATGCATTGCATGGGGATGGGTTTATATATGATTGGAGGAAGTGTACTATACTGGCAGCTCTGTTGCAAATACTGATTAGTGCCGCAACCGGTGTTATATTTGGAGTGTAGGGGTGGGTGGGTTGATTTTATCCCTACATAGAGTGTAGGGCTGGACAGAGTGGAGTGTAGAGGACGGATTGGGTAGGACTTGCATACTGTTTACTGATACTGCACTGCTTATTATTATTGCATTGTTATTGTTACTGCTAAGGGCCAAGCCCCAAACACATGAGTGTTTCTGTATGGAGTTGGGCTAAAGCCCAAACTAATATTGCCACTGTTAATAATAAAATGGGTTAAGGCCCTAACTGAGACTGAAAGGGCTTAGGCCCAAGTTGTGCTTACTCTGATTGATTGCTATTATGGGATTACACACTGAGTTTTCGTAAACTCACCCATCTATTAATTGTGCAGGTAATCCCCAACTATAGGCCTATCGGTGCTTCGAGGGACTCGAAGGTGGCCACACAATCGCTCGTGCTTCCGTATTTGACTTTTAATTTAAAGTTTTATTTTTTATTTGGGTATTTTTACTATAATAAGGCCCCTATGGATTTTAACTTTAATTTAGGTTTTTAATTTCTTTGGTTTATAACTGCTAGTGTTAGGAAAACATGAGTTTTCAAAGGAAATAATTTTTTTACAAGTGAGTGCAAGTACGTAACCGTTTTAAAAAGCTTCCGCTATAACATGATATTTTTGCAAATGAATAATGTTTTTAAAAATATAATAGGGACATTTTAATATGAATAAATTTTTGCAAACAAATCACATTTTGAACCTAAACGAACACCTTTAAGATTTCACAAATAGTTTAAGTAGAGAATGGGTTTTTTTTCAACAATATCTCACTTTACGAAAAACACTTCAATATGACATCGCCAGATCCAACCATAACGTCCAAGCTAGGTTTGGGGTGTTACACAAAGATACGAGCTTATCAAAGCTACGAGCTTAACTTAAGTTGCGAGCACATCAAAGTGTGAACTGTTAAAGTTTTCTGGTGAACCCCCAGTTGAAGTGCAAGCTGGGTTCCCATATTTTGGTATTGATTTTTGGTTTAAATCTGCTTGTTAAGGTTAACGTGCTGAAATAAGTAAAGTGAGTACTAAAATGAAGTTGTTAGGTGCTGATTTACCTAATCAGTTTTACAAGTTTACTTTCATTTTTCCAAGATAAATTTCGTGTCTAACACCCCAAACCCGGCCTAGACATTATGGCCGAATCTGGCGATGTCACATGAAAGTATTTTTTTTCCAAAACCTAAACCTTATCGTTAAAAAACCCCTTCTTTAACTAGTCTCTTTGTATAGTTTTGAAAAACCCAATTTAAAGTTCTATTGCACATTGGTAATGTGGGACTCGTTCCTTTAAAGGTTACTTTTAATAAAACTTTGTTAATTTTGTAAACAGTTTGTTATTCGCGGAAGCTTTGAAAACATGTTGCGTAACCGTGGTGTTTTGAAAAATAGTTATCTTTTTGAAAACCCGTCATTTCCTACTACTAGCAGTTATAAAGCAAAGCAATTGAAAATCCCCAAATTAAAAATAAAACTTAAAGAGCCCTTATTACATAACCAATACTCAAATTAATAACTTAAGGAATAAAACCGACACAACAATCAAAATCGGTCGTGTGGCCCCAATTGAGTCCCTCGCAGCACCGGCCCATCTAAGGATTACCTGCACAAGAAAGCAGAGGGGTGTGTTTATGAAAACTCAGTGTGTAATCCCCTTTCAATAAACAAACAATCCATAGGCAAAACAGTGTGGGCTTAAGCCCGTTTCAGTAACAGTCCAGTATCAGTGTGGGCCCTAGCCCATTATAATAACAGCATCAGTGTGGGCCTTAGCCCATTACAGTAACAATAACAGTAATGCAATAGAGACCTACCCATCCATCTTCTACACTCCACTCCGTCCAACCCTACACTCCATGTGGGGATAAAATCGACCCACCCATCCCTACATTCCAAATATATCACCGGTTGCGGTACTATTCAGTAGTTGCAGTAGAGCTACCTGTAATTGCAGCAAAGCTACTAGTAGAGTACACTTCCTCCAAATATATCAAACCTACCCCCACCCCCATGCACATGTCAGGTCATAATATAATACGTGTATGCAAAATGTTATGCTCGAATACAGTCAAACATATCATAGGGGTATATCAGTCATTTCATCAGTATAGGGTCTAAGTGTACTTACTGACCCAATAGTAGGTCCACAGTCGTCTTGGGCGACCCATGCAACCTTATCAATCAAACAGTGAAAATGGGGCCAAAGCCCATAACACGACCCATGTAGGCCCACACGCCCGTGTGGCCCATAAAGCCCGTAAATGACCTTGGCTGTGTGAACTACACAGCCTGGCCCAATAATCTCCACACATCCGTGTAGTTTACCCGTGTAGGGCCAACGAGTCTGTGGGGCCCACATGGCCCATTTCAGCCTAACGTGGCCCAAAACGACCTAAGCCCACAAAATTACTCGTGGTGGTCTCTACAATCACATGCTCGTGCTTATGCATTTAGATGACCACACGAGCGAGCACACGCCTGTGTGGCATCGATGGTAACAATTTTCGGCTTTTGCCGATTAACAGTTATTGCAGTGTGACTACACACCTGTTTGCGAAAGAGCGAGAACAACCCCACGAGCACCCAAAACCTGTATTCAACAAGATCCTCCATTAATCAACTGTTAATAGGGTTAATTGCTTCTTTAATCATTTATCCTAATAGGGTAGATTATCACTTGTCTCAATCACCCACTTAGGTTTGCATCCTCCAATCGTTGTAGAAATCTGCCTAAGGGCCCTTAGAGATCACCTGTATCCCATCAGAACTATTAACTTTCATCATATTACTCGTACATAAGATCTGAGCCAAAAATAATTCACTTACCAGAAACGCAGTCCAAAAATAGAAGAAGGAAATAATCGGTCTAAACCTCCTCACTAGAGCCGAAAGTACATAAAAAATGAGACAAGGTCCTAACAGAAGTCGATAGAGAAAGGGATTATTAGCTGAAGTACAATTACAACAGAGAGGGGAAGAAAGAGGACAATATCACATCCAAACCAAGAGTCGGGCTTACCAACACGCAAGACCAACTAACAAACAATAACTACGGAAACGACAGAGAGCAATGAAGGAAACGTCAACTGAGAGAGGACAAGAATAGTAGTAATATTTTGCCAATCCTCAACAAGAAGAGGGGAAAGAACTGAGAGTAAGCAGAGAAAGAACAAGAAGAGAAGAGAAAAAGATGCAATTAGTCAGTGAGAAACCGATTGGACAGGGAAAGAGGAGAAGAATAATCGGTCAACCAAGATTGAAAGGTTTAGAGAGGGAGCAAGAAAAGTATCTGGCCACCAAAAGGTATCAAGGGGAAAAATGTTTGTCAATAAGTAGAGGAAACAGAATAAAACCGGAACAGTTCCAAAATGAAAAATACCCACCCAAAGATCCCCCAACAGTATTCGGCTAACAAAAGTGTAGGAAGAGTTCGAAAACCCTTGACAAAACAAAAATGAGGAGAGAAAAACCACAAAATGAATAGAAACCTAACTAAAACTCTCCCTTAAAGCCAAATTCTCCTCAAACCGAATTCACTAGGTGCCTACAATTCTCATTCGGCATCAACACCTCCCTTAATATCACCTCCCCTTGATTTTCTCCTTGAATCACTCCGCCACCCTCCAACTGAATTTTATCGAATCCCCCTTTTTCCTCTTAAATTTTGGCTACCCACTTCCCTACACCTCTCAAACTCCTCAATCGTCCAATCTATAGAGTTCTACTAGCACTCAACCTCCCACACGGTACAACACAAAATAAAATGTTCTAATGCATTGCTAAGCCTCGAACCTTAGACCCCAGAAACACTCCACACACCACTTTCCACTAGACTAGCAAGCCCTTTTATGCCTTGTAACGTTCTCATTAATTTAAAAGTCTACTAGCAAGAATCAAGGGTTTATTCAATAAGAAGCAAAAAATTTTGTTCAAGTCAGGGCTTGAACCCATGGCTTCCTAGACACTCCCAAAGCACTAAAACACTAAGGCAAGCATACAACCACATCACAAACTTACAAAATAATTTTTAACAGAGTTTTCAGGATTTGGGGCGTTACATTCTACCCTCCTTAAAGAAAATTTCGGCCTCAATATTTACCTAATCAGAATAGATGAGGGTATTGTTACCACATCGCTTCTTCAGGTTCCCACGTGGCTTCTTCGCAACTATGATTACGTCATAGTACCTTAACCAGTGGAACCGACTTTCTCCTTAGAACCTTCACATCATGATCTACAATTTGCACTGGTTCTTCTTCAAAGGTCAGATCTGGCCTAAGCTCAATCTCCTCGGTCGAGACAATGTGCGCAGGATCAGAGTGATATCGCCTCAGCATGGATACGTGAAACACGTCATGAATTTGGTCTAACTCTGGAGGTAACTTATGTTGATAGTCAATCGGTCCCACACGCTTCAAAATACGGTGAGGCTCAATGAATCTATGGCTCAACTTTCCGTTCCGACCAAACCTCAGTACTTTCTTCCATGGCAAGACCTTGAGAAATACTATGTCCCCCACAAAATATTCAATCTCCTTACGCTTCAGATCCACATATGACTTTTGTCTGTCAGATGCTGCCTTCAGTCTATCACGAATCAACCTAACCTTTTCCTCGGTATCAGAAATCAATTCAGGGCCCAGAACATGCCGCTCACCCAACTCAGTCCAACACGAAGGAGTACAGCACCTACGGCCATATAATGCCTCGTACGGTGCCATCTGTATGCTAGACTGGTAGCTATTGTTATACGCAAACTCTGCTAGCGGCAGCTAGTCCTCCCAACTTCCCCAGAAATCTATTACACAACTTCTTTACATATCCTCTAGTATCTGAATCACCCTCTATGACTGACCATCTGTCTGAGGATGGAACGCAGTACTAAAGTCCAATCTTGTACCCAGTGCCTCATGCAGCTTCTTCTAAAACCGAGACGTGAAGCAAGAATCTCTATCAAATATTATAGAGACCTGTACCCCATGCAGACTCACTATCTCGGATACATACAACTTAGCCAGTTTCTGCAACAAATAATCGGTGCGAACTGGTATAAAGTGGGCAGTTTTGGTCAACCGATCCACGATGACCCACACTGAATCTTTCTTAGAGGGCGTCAGGGGTAGCCCACTCACAAAGTCCATAGTTACTCTTTCCCACTTCCACAATGGAATCTTAACTGGCTGAAGCAATCGAGAAGGCAAATGATGTTCTGCTTTAACCTGTCGGCAAGTCAGACATTTTCTCACAAAGTCGGTCACATCACGCTTAAGCCCTGGCCATCAATATACCTCACGAAGATCTTTATACATCTTATTTCCACCTAAGTGAATAGCATAGGGGCTACTATGCGCCTCTTGCAGTATAGACTACCTCAACTCAGTATCCTTAGGTACACAAACCCTCTCACGGAAACATAGTACCCCTTTGTCATTCAGTGCAAAGTCTGAAGTTTCCCCACTCTCTATCTGTCGGAAACGAGGACCTAGTGACTCATCCTCCAACTGTTTACCCTTAATCTGTTCAGTCCACATCGGTTTAACTTGAAGTTCGGCTAACAGACTACCATCATAGAACAAGCTGAGATGATGGAACATCGCCCTCAGATCAGTCACAACTCTACGGCTCAGTGTATCGGCTACAACATTAGCCTTACCAGGATGATATTCAATCAAACAATCATAATCCTTAAGCAGCTCAATCCATCTATGCTGCTTAAGGTTTAGCTCCCACTGAGTGAGGAGATACTTGAGGCTCTTGTGATCTGTGTATATGATACACTTCTCACCATACAAGTAGTGCCTCCAAATTTTCAAAGCGAATACCACTATAGCCAATTCCAAGTCATACGTCAGGTATTTCGCCTCATGCATCTTAGGCTGACGTGACGCAAAAGCCACCACCTTACCCTCTTGCATCAACACACATCCTAAACCAACATGTGATGCATCGCTGTAGACAGTGAATTCTTTCTTTGACTCTAGCTATATTAAGACAGGTACCTCAGTCAGAACTTTCTTGAGCTTCTCAAAGCTCTCTTGCTTCGCGTCAGTCCAGATAAATGGCACGTCCTTATGTAGCAGCTTAGTTAAGGGCGCGGCAATCAATGAGAACCCTTCAACAAATCTTCGATAATACCTAGCCAGTCCCAAAAAACTACAAATTTTTGATACAGTCTTAGGCTACTTCCAATCCAGAGCAGCCTTAATTTTCTGAGGATCAACCCTAATCCCCTCAGCAGATATCACATGACCCAAAAAAGTTACCTCTTACAGCCAGAATTCACACTTGCTGAATTTGGCGTACAACTGCTTCTCTCTCAAAATCTGCAGAACCACTCAGAGATGTTCATCATGCTCAACCTCGATCTTTGAATACACCAGAATATCATCTATAAACGCCACTACAAACCGATTCAGATAGGATTGGAACACACGGTTCATCAAATCCATAAAAGCTGCTGGTGCATTCGTCAGTCCAAACGGCATCACTAAGAGCTCATAATGACCATAGTGAGTCATAAACACCGTCTTATGCACATCCATCTCTTTGACCCTCAATTGATGGTACCCAAATCGAAGGTCAATTTTAGAGAAAATCGATGCTCCATGAAACTTGTTGAATAGATCTTTAATCATTGGTAAAGGGTACTTATTCTTAACAGTCAGTTATTCAGTTGCTGGTGGTCGATGCACATTCGCATGGATCCATCCTTCTTTTTTACAAATAAAATCGATGCTTCTCACGGAGACACACTAGGGCGAATGAACCCTCGATCCAGTAATTCTTGAATCTGAGCTTTGAGTTCTACAAGCTCCTCCGGTGCCATTCTATAAAGGGCGATGGACACCAGAGCTGTACCAGGCAGGAGCTCAATCTCAAATTCAACCTCACGGTTCGGAGGTAACCTAGGTAGCTCATCGGGAAAGACGTTCAGAAAATCTTTGACTGTTCTGATATCTTTAACAGAAGAACTCTCGGATTCTGAAACACTGATATAGGCTAGATACATCTCACAACCCTTATGAACCAATTTCTCAGCCCTAAGTGTAGAAATCACATTGCTCAAGTAATTTCGTCGTTCCCCAATTACCACTACCTCCTCGTCCTCCTCAGTTCTTAGTACTACCCGTTTAGTGACACCATCTAAACTTACTCGGTGTTTAACTAACTAGTCCATGCCCAATATCAAATCAAACTCTCCAAAAGGGACTTCCATCATATCTGCCGGAAAAATAACCCCTTGTATCTCTAAAGAAACATCTTTAAACAATTTATTAAGTCTGACAGACTGCCCAACAAACTCAATACAGTAATTCCACTCAAAGTATTCACAACCGAAATCCCCAAGTTCTCAGTAACAGTACAAGAAACATAGGAATGGGTAGATCCTATATCTATCAATACAGTATAAGCTACACTAAAAATTAAAAATGTACCTGTTATGACATCTGGGGCTTCTTCGTCCTCTCGGAGACGAGTAGCATAAACCAGTACTGGCTGCCTCTCTTTAGTGTGACCAGCACCTCTGCCCAGTGCTCCACGGCCACGGCCCATACCATTACCACCCCTAGCCTGACCATGGCCTCTCAGTGGCTGCTAAACACCTCTTGGCGACTGAACAGTACCCATACTAGTAGCTTGCATCTGATTGGGCCTACGCGTACAATCTCTAACACGATGCTCCAAGGATCCACACCTCAAACACGTCCCTATCCGTACCCATCATTCGCCCTGATGGCGTTTCCCACAAATAGTACAAGGCTGCGACCCAAAAACAGCAACAGAGGGCCCAACTCTGATCGGTCCATCAATATTAGCCTTTTTCCTAGACCTCTGAAATGAACTTGAGGGCCCCGAATCTCTCTTGTTCCTACCTTTTCCCTTCTCACAGTTCTGGCGCTCAGCGCACTTCACATCTTCTGCGATCTTCGCCTTCTCCACTGACGCAGCAAAATTTTGCTCCCTCTGAGGAGCTATCAAAATCCGTAGACTATCCCTAAGGCCGTCCTCAAAATGCATGCAGCGCTCATACTCGGTTGCCACCATGCCTCGCGCATAGCGGCTCAATTGCAGAAATTCCACCTCATATCTGCCATAGACTTATCCCCCTGAGTTAAATTAAGGAACTCTCTCCTCCAGGCATCCACATAACTAGCGCCAACGTATTTCCCTTGGAATGCAATTTTGAAGAATTCCCAAGTCAATCGGTTAGGCTGAGTTCCCTCTTTAACGGTGAGCCACCATTAATAGGCTTCATCTCGCAGCAAAGACACCACACCTTTCAGTTTCTGATCAGGGGTGCAGTCATGGTCGTCTATGATCCTCTCAGCGGCCTCCACCAATATTCAGCCACATTAGGGGCAACTCTGGCGATACCCTTAAAAATCTCGGCCTTATTGGACCGAAGTCGTTTCAGAATCGACCCACGACACAAAAAACCAGTATTGGGCCCAGCGACCCTTTCTAAAATTCTCAACATAGCTTAGGACAGTGTGTCATCCCCAGCCGCTCGATCATGATACCTAGTCTCAGTCTCGGGTGAAACTGGTGCTTCTCTAGTTTCAACGTTAGGCATGTGGCCCGATGCCGAAGACCTAGCCCAAGCACTTCCATGGCCTCTGCTGCGGCCTCTTGTACCCCTTCCATGAGCACCTCTAGTGCTTATATCGATTTGCGTTTTATTTGTATTAAAAATTTTATGCATCAGTTTACAGTTCTAGTGTTTATTAATGAATGTTTTATAGAGAATACTATCAGTAGTTCAAAGTTTTGTTTTCACAGATTACAGTCTAACTACAGTTTTATGTTACCCTAACTAGATTATTTTACTATAGTCCATTGCCTATAGTAATCTCAATCTTTCAGTTTAATCAAGCAGTAGCTTTAGAGAACTTACAGGTTCGGCATCGGAGACTCGGTGTACCACACTTTCGGTTAAAACATTTACAAATCATTTGGAACAGTTCTTTTTCAAAATTTTAAGTTTTAAAATAACCAATATCTACAGTGGAGTTTTGCAACCTGACTCTAATACCATTAAATGTAACACCCCAAACCCGGCTTGAACGTTATGGCCGAATCTGGCGATGTCACATAAAAGTTTTTTTTTCAAAATCTAAACCTTATCGTTAAAAAAACCCTTCTTTAACTAGTCTCTTTGTATAGTTTGGAAAAACTCGATTTAAAGTTTTATTGCACATTGATAATGTGGGACTCGTTCCTTTAAAGGTTGCTTTTAATAAAACGTTGTTAACTTTGTAAACAATTTGTTATTCGCGGATGTTTTGAAAACATGTTGTGTAACCGTGGTGTTTTGAAAAACAATTATCTTTTTTAAAACCCGTAATTTCCTACTACTAGCAGTTATAAAGAAGAGCAATTAAAAATCCCCAAATTAAAAATAAAACTTAAATAGACCTTATTACATAACCAAAACCCAAATTAATAACTTAAGGAATAAAACTGAGACAGTAATCAAAATCGATCATGTGGCCCCTATCGAGTCCCTCGTAGCACCGGCCCATCTAAGGATTACCTGCAAAGGAAAGTAGAGGGGTTAGTTTATGAAAACTCAGTGTGTAATCCCCTTTCAATAAACAAACAATCCATAGGCAAAACAGTGTGGGCTTAAGCCTGTTTCAGTAACAGTCCAGTATTAGTGTGGGCCCTACCCCATTATAATAACAGTATCAGTGTGGGCCTTAGCCCATTACAGTAATAATAACAGTAATGCAACAAAGATCCTACCCATCCATCCTCTACACTCCACTTCGTCCAACCCTACACTCCATGTGGGGATAAAATCGACCCATTTATCCTTACACTTCAAATATAGCACCGGTTGCAGCACTATTCAGTAGTTACAGCAGTGCTACCAGTAATTGCAACGAAGCTGCCAGTACAGTACTCTTGCTCCAAATATATCAAACCCACCCCTAAGCACATGTCATGTCATAATATAATACGTGTATGCAAAATGTCATGCTCGAAATAGTCAAACATATCATAGGGATATATTAGTCATTTCATCAGTATGGGGTCTAAGTGTACTTACTGACCCAACAATAGGTCCACAGTTGTCTTAGGCGATCTGTGCGACCTTATTAATCAAACAGTGGAAATGGGCCCAAAGCCCAGAACACGGCCCATGTGGGCCCACACGCCCGTGTGACCCATAAAGCCCGTAAATGACCTTAGCCGTGTGAACTACACAACCTGGTCCAATAATTTCCACACATCCGAGTGGTTTACCCATGTGGGGCCCACGAGCCTGTGGGGCCTACACGACCCATTTCGGCCCAACGTAGCCCAAAATAACCTAAGCCCACGAAATCGCTCGTGATAGTCTCTATAATCACATACTCACGCTTATACGTTTAGATGACCACACGAGCGAGCGCATGCCTATGTGGCATCGATGGTAACAACTTTTGGCTTTTACCAATTAACAGTTATTATAGTGTGACTACACACTTGTTTGCAAAAGTGTGAGAACAACCCCACGAACACCCAAAACCTGTATTCAACAAGATCCTCCATTAATCAACTGTTAATATGGTTAACTGCTTCTTCAATCATTTATCCTAATAGGGTAGATTATCACTTACCTCAATCACCCACTTAGGTTTACACCCCCCAGTCGTTGCAGAAATCTGCCTAAAGGCCCTTATAGATCACCTGTATCCCATCAAAACTATTAAATTTCATCATATTACTCGCACATAATATCTGAGCCAAAAGTATTCACTTACCAGAAACGTAGAATCCAAAAATAGAAGAAGGAAATAATCGGCCTAAACCTCCTCACTAGAGCCAAAAGTACACAAAAAGATGAGACAATGCCCTAACAGAAGTCGACAGAGAAAGGGTTTGTTAGCTCAAGTACAATTATAATAGAGAGGGGAAGAAAAAAGGCAATATCGCATCCAAATCGAGAGTCGGGCTTACCAACACGCAAGACCAAGGAATAAAGAATAACTACGAAAATGATAGAAAGCAATGAAGGAAATGTCAGCTTAGAGAGGACAAGAATAGTAGTAATATTCGACCAATCCTCAACAAGAAGAGAGGAAAGAATTAAGAGTAACTAGAGAAAGAACAAGAAGAGAAGAGAAGAAGATGCAATTAGTCAATAAGAAACCGATTGGACAGGGAAAGAGTAGAAGGAGAATCGGTCAACCAAGATTGAAAGGTTTAGAGAGGGAGCATGAAAAGTATCTAGCAATCAAAAAGTATCAAGGGGAAAAATGTTTGTCAACAAGCAAAGGAAATAGAATAAAACCGAAATAGTTCCAAAATGAAAAATACCTCCCAAGATCCTCCAACAGTATTCGACTAACAAAAGTGTAGGAAGAGTTCGAAAACCCTTGGTAAAACAAAAGTGAGAAGAGAAAAACCATAAAATGAACAGCAACCTAACTAAAACTCTCCATCAAAGCCGAATTCTACTCAAACCAAATTCCCTTAGTGCCTACAATCCTCATTCGGCACCAGCACCACCCTCAATATCACCTCCCACTGATTTTCTCCTTGAATCACTCCACCACCCTCTAACCAAACTCTATCCAATCCCTCTTTCTCCTCCTAAATTTCAGCTACCCACTCCCCTACACCTCTCAAACTCCTTAACCGTCTGAGTTACAGATTTCTACTAGCACTCAACCTCCCACAATGCACAACACAAAATAAAATGCTCTAATGCACTGCTAAGCCTCGAACCTCAGACCCCAAGAACACTCCACACGCCACTTGCCACTAGACTAGCAAGCCATTTTATGCCATGCAACACTCTCATTAATTTAAAAGTATACTAGCAGGAATCAAGGGTTTATTCAATAAGAAGCAAAAAATTTTATTCAAGCCAGGGCTTGAACCCATGGCTTCCCAGACACTCCCAGAGCATTAAACCACTAAGGCCAGCATACAACCACATCACAAACATACAAAATAATTTTTAACAGAGTTTTCGGGATTTGGGGATTTGGGGCGTTACATCGTGAGTTTAGTTGATAACTTGTAATCATTTCACATACATATTATAGTCTTTTTGGAATGAAATATGATGAGAATTTGATAATAGTTCATTAAAAATTTTCTAAGTATTTTTCCTTATTTCTCCCTATTTTTCACTATTTTGTTCTCCTAACTTCTCAAAACATCAACAATTAGTATTAAGAGCCTAAGTCTTTGAAGGTCTTCTACGTGAGTGTTGATTGAATCTTGTTTATATTGCAATGTCATCTGGAAGTTTGAGAACCTGAAGATGAAACAGACTAAAATAATCAATTAGTAAGTAGACAGGATCATGTCCATTGTCAACAACATAAGGGTGTTTGGCAATAAGTACAGTGATCGAATGGTTGTTGAAAAAGTCATCACAACATTGCCAGAGAAGTATGAGTCCAAGATCTCATCCTTAGAGGACTTGAAAGACTTGACACAAATCTTTCTGTCAAGCTCATAAATGCTCTACATGCACAAGAGTAAAGAAGAGCAAGCAGAGAAGAGGGGCACGAAGAAGGTGCTTACCAAGCAAGGAATAATGAGAGTCCATGTTCTTCAAGCGACAAAGGCAAGAAGAAATAGAATCAAACAAAAGAAAGGCCAAAAAGAGATGGTGAGAAGAAAAGTATCCACCATGCTCTAATTGCAAGAAGATGGGTCATTCAAAAAAGTTTTGTTAGACCAGACCTAGTATGCAATGTAAAAACTATAAGCAATTTGGCCATGATGTTGAAATTTTTAAAAACAAAGTGCAGCAGTAACAACAGTAGTCTAATCAGGCTCAAGCTATTGATGAAAATCAAGCTCAGTAGGAGCTCACATTCATTGCTTCATGCTTCACAGTCAACAACCAAGACAAGAAAAACTGGTTGATTGATAGTGGTTGCACAAACTATATGGTTTCAGATGAAAGCATGTTCAAGGAGATCGATAGATCCTTCAATTCGAGAATCGGAGTTGAAAATAGCCAAATTATTGAAGCCAAGGGAAAAAGAGATGTTAAGGTTAGCACTCTTGCAGGTACAAAAGTTATTACTGATGTTCTTTTTGTACCTGATATAAATCAAAACTTGCTCAGTGTTGGTCAGCTTGATGAGAAGAATTATTCTGCTATTTTTTAAAAGAATAAATGTGTTGTATTTGATTCAACTAGTCATGAGCTTATGTTAGTTAAAATGAGTGATAAGCTAAACTGGAACTTAGTCACCTTTAAAGCTTACTCTAGTTCAACTGATGGTACTGACTTGTGGCACAAAAGACTAGGACATGTCAATTACATAGTCACTTGGTATTTTGTATAAGCATGGTTTGGTTGAGAACATGTCTAAAGTAGTTGGCCAAATTGGAGTGTGCAAAGATGTCAGTTTAGGAAGCAAGCAACACTTCTATTTCATGTCAACAAGGTATGGCGAGATACTGAGAAGCTACATTTAGTTCACACTGATGTATGTGGACCAATGAAGACTGCTTCACTTAGCAATAACAGATACTTCATTTTGTTTATTGATGACTACACTAGATACTGTTGGGTGTATTTTTTGAAGTCCAAGTTTGAAGTTGCTGAGATTTTCTAGAAGTTTAAAGCTATTGTTGAGAATCAAGCTAGTTGCATGCTAAGAATACACAGGTCAAATAATGGGACTGAGTATACTTCTGAAAAGTTTAAATGGTTTTACGAAAATGCTGAGATCGAGCATTAGTTGACAAACACATATGCACCTCAACAAAATGGTGTATGTGAAAGGAGAAATAGAATAGTAATGGATATGAAAAGAGTGTTTTCATTTTCAAAAACTAGCTCAGGACCCAAAACCCAGTGTTTACTTAATTTGTTTCAACATAGAGGAGTATGACACCTACAACTATACAAGGCCTCGTAGGGTGCCATCTGAATACTATATTGGAAACTGTTATTGTATGCAAATTCAGCCAACGACAGATAATCCTCCAAACTACCTTGAAAATATATTACACAACCTCGAAGCATGTCCTCTAGAATCTGAATGACTCGCTCAGACTGTTCGTCAGTCTGAGGATGATACACAATACTAAAATTAAGGTGGGTGCTTAAAGCCTCATGGATCTTTTTCTAGAACCGATATGTGAACCGCAGATCTTTATCAGAGATGATTGAGACTGGAATCTCGTGCAGCCCCACGATTTCAGCAATATACAGTTTAGCTAACTTCTACAGGGAATAATCTATTATTATAGGAATGAAGTGAGCGGACTTGGTCAACCGATCAACGATGACTTAAACAAAATCCATTATTACATGCTCCCACTTCCACTAGGGAATCTTAACTGGCTGAAGCAAACTAGAGGGCAATTGATGTTCAGCCTTTACCTTTTGGCACGTCAGATAGTGGGACATAAAAGCAATTACTTCCCTTTCAATCCGGGCAACCAATAGAGTTCTCAGAGGTCCCGATACATTTTGTTCCCACTAGGATGCATAGCATAGGGACTACTATGCACCTCTTATAGGATCGACTACCTCAACTCCTTATCATTAGGTACGCAAATTCGACCTCAGAGATACAAAACCTTATCGCTATTCAAGCTAAAATCAGAAGTTTCGTTCAAAACAACCTATTGCAGTCACCGAACTAAGGACTCATCGCTCAACTGTTTTGCTCAAAATCAGAACTAAAGACATGGGTGTGTCTAGGCCGTGTGCCATATAAATCGGAACTAAGGACATGACTTCCCTAATGCATGAATGATCTGAATTTGATTGTACGAGAACTCTCTGATGCTCTATGACTAACATATGAATAATATAATTGTATATGTACTATGATATTTATTTCTGATATTGAATTGTACTATTTAATCATGAAATAATTTAGTATGACTGAACACGTATTGTGGTTATATGTACTCTGCATTTTCATAAGTTGGGATATTGTGAAGAAGGAAGTAATCTACTCTAAATTATTGGCTAAGCCACAATGCGTATAATTCTAAATCTGTCACTTTGTCGTATTTTGATCTAGCAGCTAAGCTACATCGTCAAATAGACATTCTATAGTGTGTAGGGTTGGTTGGGCATTGAACACCCTTAATCGTGTGTTGGGATAGCCGAAGACGATGTGTAGCAAATAGGGGTAGGAATATCTGCATCTGAATCTGACCTATTCTGTATGTGAAACTGAAATTGCTTCTGGATATGCAACTGATTTGTTCTGAATCTAAATTGAAATTGCATGTATTACTAACTCGAATCTTGGGATTTAGAAACTATCTGATAAATGTGTTCTAAATGAAGAAACATCTTTTACGCACTTAGTTCACAACTCATTTTTTTATTGGATTTCAGGTGGTTCTCATACTTGAACGGGTCAGCGCCGCAGGAGCTCGGTCAAGCTTTTATCTTTCCTTTTAATACTACTATTAGAGATTCCGGTATACTATGATATTATGATGTTTGGGAAGATTCTATACCTAGTTGATCACTGTGTTTGATATCATATGCTAAATGGTTATTTTGACTACATTATAAATGTGGTATGTTTAATGTCGATAATGTAACCCTCTAGACTTGGTCTGGACATCTAGGCTAGGTTTAGGGTGCTGCACATCTAATTTAAAAATACTCGATTTAAGAATCTGATTCGAAATCGAATTTTTTTACCAGACTAGAATTTGGGTCATTGCATATTCATATTTGAAGCAGAGAATAATGTTGTGTTGGACGAAACCACAATGACATCTTCTTGAATACAATACCAATCAACGACTCCTACATGAACTTGTCCAACCTTTAAAAATGACAGAACGTGGGATGAAGAAAAGATTAAATATGTTTTGGGAGAAGCTGCAAATCAAGACATCATTAATAGATCTTTCTTAATTTGGTGGACAAGACAAACTAGTATTGAAGGACGACCCGAGAGGCAAATTTTTAATCAAGGCAATACATAAATCCCTATGGGACCATTCAAACTTATCATCATCCTTGGAAGATTGGTAACAATTGTCTACCTATCAGAGAAAAGCTTAGAAATAAAAATATTCTACTCGAAACTTTTGCCCCTATGCAATAAGGGAATGGAAAACTTGAACATCTTGCAACAAGATGTTCTTTCACCAAAGCAATGTAGTGAAATAACTACAATTTAAGAAGAGGCCCACCATCATTGAGGCTTAGAGGGCGTTCCTCTCCCAAAGTTTTTGAAAATTTTAATTATAGCTTTAAATTAAAAAATTAATTAGACCCTCAAAAATTTTAAAAATTCTCATTAAACTTTTGCAATTTTTTAGAAATTTCAATTATATTCTATCTTTTTTTGTGTCAGTAAATTTTCACTAATCCTCTAAAATTTTTGAAAGCTTTAATTAGACCTACTAAAATATTTGAAAATTTTCATTAAAACCCTTAAATTTAAAAAAAAAACTTTAGATACTCACATTAATGTCAGGATCTAAGATTGAGATTAACAAATAAATGTATGGAGGACATTATGAGGAAAAAGAAGAGTAGATTGGAAACTTATCCCAACGAAGGAAGAGGTAAAAAAATTGACACTAGAATTGGAAATTCCCAACCAGGAAGTGCACGATCCGAAAATGGAAAAGCAAGAGAGCTAGATTACTGGATTAGAGTGCAGCACAGGAGAACATATCCTTTAGCTGGTCTTCATATTGTTAAGGCTTTTGTTTTCTATGCATCCGTAATTTGCATTTGCCCCTCATCCCCCCAAAAAAGGAAAACGACAAGACTATTTTGGACCAACGTTAAAGACCCAACTCTTTGATTTTATCTGGCTTGTTTTGTATTGAAATTGTATTAAATATATAGAACATGAGAGATGGAGACCCAATTCCTGCAATAACAGCAAATAAAATGGGGTTTGGTTTCTGTTTTATGGCCTGTTTTCTCCTCTCATGTCCTTTGCCTTTTTGTTCTTTCCACTTGTTTATTATAAATACATAAATCTAATATTGGAATATTATTTCAAGCATGTGAATCCTTTTTTCAAAAAAACAATTGCTGAAAAATGTTAAAGCATGTACTCTTCGAATTAAATATAATTCTAAAAAGCTTATTTAATGATAAAAATGTGAGAAATGAAAGTTTGGGCAAACAATTTTACTCTTATTTTTAATTTTAAGAAATATTAACCTAAAAACTACTTATAATCAAAATCTATCTGGAAAAGCCGAAAGTTATATGATAATAATCAAACTCAAGTCGATACTAATCAAATAATGGTTTAAATTAATGAAATTTTATGCAAATGATAATTTTGTTTCCTGTTTGGCAATTTTCTAATATAGTAGTATCTTGCACGTGAAGATCGTGAAGCATTAAAATCTAACTTTAGAACTTTAATTTATACAGTTTTATGCATTAAAGAAACACTTCCTTTCCATGTCCATTATCTGCCTCCAATTTGATGCATCTTTAGAAAAAAAAAACCTGTAGGGTTCTTGCAAATATATGTGGAGAGGCTGAGACAAAATAAGGTGTGCCATCTCAGCATCTGTCATTGCTGGAAGTACCATGCCAGCTGTTTTGTTTTAACTTGAAGAACAAAAATAATATTAAAGCGTAAAAGCTCAAAACGAACATTAAAATATTATATGATGATATATACACTTAAGACATTACCCAACAAATAATAAAAGAGGGGCGTTCATTTTTTAACAATTAAAGACAGACAAATAAAAAGGCACGATTCTAACTTTGGTGGGGATTGCGGACCTGATAATTATTATGTATTTTGTTTCTTCGTATTAGACAAAAAAAATAATTATGCCTTTGCAGTTGCATCAGTTCTTCTTTTTATGTTGATCTCAATCTTCTAAAGCTGATACCATAGAATCCAGTCTTCCAATTAAACAAACAAAAATTTTCTTTTGAAGCATAAATCAAACCAAATTAACAAAAAGTAAATAATTACTAAAACCATAACACCATCCAATAACTACTGCTGTATATAAAAGAAATAACTTAAGGCTTTCCTTACTTTTACACTTGTTCATTTTTATTTTTATTTTTCGACATAATAATCCTCCTGGCTTTGGCTTCTAAACTTGACTCAGCTTCAGATCCCAACCCTTTTCAGGACTTTTGTGTAGCAATTAATGATACTAAACATGGTGGTGCGCTCTTTAATTCTTTGTTTTTCTTTTCATATTCTATATTTGCAATATATTCGTTTTGATTCTTAATAATAATTTTCTTTTCAGTTACGCAGTTTTTGTTATTGGCAAGTTTTGCAATGACCCAAAGCTTGCAAAAGCAGAAGACTTAAACCTTTCACGGATCAATAATCCAAGAAATACATCTATTAGACTGTGCAATCAAATTCTTGTTAAATAAAATAAGAGATTACTAGCAAGTTAAGTTAAACAAAATATATTTTATTTCTAAAAGATTTAGTATTTATTAGTATAATATATTTAGCATTTATTAACATAAGTTATTTGACCTACGTATTTAACCTATAGATAAGCTCTTTTTCAACCTTAGAAAAAACACTCATTTAAAGATTAGAATTCATAATACTTTTCGATAATTTTGTGTTTACGTGTTGAGAGTTCTTTATTTTTCGGGTTTAGTTTTTATCTCCATCTTTCGTATTCTCCGTTCTTTTGTCATTATAATAAAATTATCTTTGCCCGTGATTTTTTATCCTTTTTGGAGGAGTTTTTCTACATTAAATTTATGTGTTCAATTTCTCAATTTCTTCTATTATTTTTACTTGTTCATTACTTAATCAAGCCGGTCCCAACAAGTGGTATCAGAGCTAATTTAATTTTCATAAACCATCTCGTTCAGAGACGGTAGCAACAAGGTTTAACATTAAGAAGTTCGATGATGTCATAGATTTCAAATTGTGGCATGTTTGGATTATGGGAATTCTAGCTCAGACTGGCCTGAAAAAGGTTGTTATTGAGAAAAAGCCGAAGAATCTTATATTAGACAGAATTAGGAGAGCTTGATGAAGATGCCATGTCTGCAATCTAGTTGTGCCTCGCGAATAGGGTATTGTAGGAGGTATTGATGGAGAAAACCTCATCCACATTGTGGAAAAAGATTAGAAACTCTTTATGCGACTAAGTCTCTAGCTAACCGTTTAATGTTGAAACAACATCTATTTACGTTTCGCATGAACGAAGGTAAGCTTTTTAGAGATCACATTAGTCAATTTATTACTCTTTCGAATGATTTACAATATATTGAGGTTAAGATTGATGATGAAGATCAGGCTATACTATTATTGTCCTTTTTACCCTCTTCATACAAGTCTTTCAGAGAGACCCTGATTTATGAAAGAGACAAACTCTTGTTCGAGGATGTGAAGGGTCATTTGTTGAGTAAAGACAAACTCGACGATGAGTTTGGTTCAGATAGCAAGGGATATAGGCAAGCTTCCGTTTTGATAGCATCAAAGAAGCAAGAAAAAAGTGTCGTTATTATAAGAAGTTAGGTCACGTCAAAGTAGATTGTTGTAAATTGCGAAATAAAAGGGTTGTTGAGAATAACAAGGAAAATATAGATGGTGTTAATTTGGTCGATAAAAGCGGTGATGATTTCTTGTTAGTGTTAACAAGTGATAGCTCCGACCTTATGTCCGAGTGGATCCTAGATTCGAGATGTTCTTTCCACATGTGCCAAATAGAGAATGGTTCTCCACATATAGTTTGATTGAAGGTGGAGTTGTGCACATGAGAAGCGATTCATCCAGTTAGGTAATTGATATTGGTATTGTTAAAATTAGAATGCACAATGGGGAGATTAGGACACTCTAAGATGTAAGGTATGTACCTAATTTATGAAAGAATCTCATCTCCTTAAGTATTTTAGACTCGAAAGGTTGCAAAATCAACACCGAGCCGAGTAACATTAAAGTGTCTCGTGGAACTCTCATTTTGTTAAAAGGCAAAAGGACTGACAGTCTTTATATTTTGGAAGGTTCTACAGTGATTGGTGAAACTAGACGTCCCTTGTCCATTACGAAGTCGAAGTCAACTCATTTGGAGCAAAGGCAATTTAGTCGTAGGAGGGAAAAATGTATGACCTTTTTATTGAAAAGAGGTTCTCTTTTAGATGCAAGTTTTGAAAAGTTAGGGCATTATGTTTGTGGAAATTAGACCCAAGTTACTTTTGGTTTGGTAGCGCACAAGTTGAAGGCTAGAAGTCTTCCAACTTTTAAGCATAGATTCAACTCAGTTAATTTCTTACATAGTTCAAGATAGGCTCATGGCGGACTTTGGTAAAGATGGCATTGTGAGAATTCATGTCAAGGTGGAGATTGTTAGAGTTGTGTGACCCAAATTCCTGTTAAATAAAATAAGAGATTGCTTGCAAGTCAAGTTCAACAAAATATATTTTCTTTCTAGAAGATTTAGTATTTTTTCAGTATAATATATTTAGCATTTATTAGCATAATTTATTTGACCTATAATTTTAGCCTATAAATAAGCTCTTTTACAACCTTAGAAAAAACGAAAGATTAGAACTCATAATACTTTTGGATAATTTTGTGTTTATGTTTTCAGGGTTCTTTGTTTTTCGGGTTTAGTTTTTATCTCCATCTTTTGTACTCTTCCTTCATTTGCCATTATAGTAAAATTATCTTTGCCTTTGGTTTTATATCTTCTTTGGTGGGGTTTTCTATGTTAAATTTGTGTGTTCAATTTCTCAATTTCTTTCGCTATTTTTACTTGTTCGTTGCTTAATCGGGTCAATCCCGAACAACATCAAACCAAGTAGGATCAATGGTCATTCCAACCAATGTTCAACAAATACCAAGACTAAACAATCTTGGCATATCTCTTTTTCAAAATGACTAGCACCTTACAATAGCCTAAACCCTCCTCACACTCACCCTCGTGCAACTGAAATTTTAGTACTTTCAATAAAACAATTTTCATTAGTAAGACATTAACTTTAAACCAATGCTCAACGTCTCAAACAATTACCTTCACACAATTTTAACACCTAAATTTTCTAGATAAAATCCCTAAATAAATTAAAAATAAATACTAAAGATATTAATTTTTTTGTAATTTGATACATCAAATTAGACTCTAGAACACTTAATGAGTTTGTTCTCAACCAATTTATGAGTCTCTTCTATACTTTTTGTTGATTCATATTTTTTAGTATTAATGAATGTTTTTCTTTAGTTTTAATCCTTTTGATACCTTAATTGGAAAAATGGTACCATTAAGAGTCTAATGGTGTATTTGAGTTTATGTAAGGAAACAACTGTTGAAAAATATGAATATCAAACATATATATAATAAGAGTAATTACATGTTATTATAACATGTTGAGGATGTCGCGACACCAGCTAATATGTGTTGCAACATCGAGAACCACCAAAGTTAACATTGTGCCACTATCTAAGGTGTCATGACACCAAAGCGTGGGTCTCACGACACTAAAGTATAACGAGGTGAAAAATACTGCAGAGGTAATTTTATGTCTAGCATCAAGTTAAATACACTCCAATGGCATTTTTGTCAAACTTTAGGGTTGTAACTTGGCTGCATTAAAGACACTTTTGATGTCAAACACAAAAGATTCACATTTTATCGTCTTTTTAGCTTCTCTTTTATTATATTTACCATTTTTAGGTTTAGAGTTCTTTTCTTTCTTAGCTTAGTTAGTTTATAGTTTCTTTAATTTACTGTAGCTTTAACTTTCTTGTAATTAGATACAAAAACTCTTCCTTATATTTTGATTTCTCTTTAAAGAATCTAATAGATTTTAAATTTGTAAACCTGCAAAAGTGTAAAAATCTCAACTTTGGTTGTTCTTTCATCACCATTGATCCTGCTATCATCTTCCACAAAGACTCAATTAAGAGTCACCAAGATTTTTTCAGCCTTGGTTTTTATGCTTTTTGTAACATCTCTAACCCACCTCCCTCGTCGGATTAGGGTCACGAAGCATTACTAAAAAAAAAATCAGAACAATTAATTTCAATATAAGCAATTATGCAAGCTAACTATTATCATTCACTATTATACAGAAATTAGGACACGCTTATTCAGTGTTCCCATTTCATTAACTTGAACAACTGAGAATGAGAACTGCTATACAATACTAAACATGGTTTTACACAAACTACCATCTTATCACTATTTATTTCCTCTTGAAAGTTAGAAGTTCGATTTATAGCAATACTATTCTGATTATTCACATTGGTTTATTAGATTATACTCTACCTATTGTCATCGATGATATTAGTAGAATAATTTACTTCACCTAATTTAGGTTCACTGTTTCATTTAAAATCAGAGAAAAAATACTCTTACAGCCCTTAAAACGAATTTACGGGACCTTAAAAATAGTTTGAAAACAAATAAGTGCTAAATTGAAACAATTCAGAAAGTTTAGGGAAAGTTTCAAAAAAAACTTAAAAATAGGCGTCACACGGCTATGTGGTCAAGCCATGTGGCATTCGATGGTGGGACACACGATCGTGTCCCAGCCCATGTCTCTACCTGTGTAACTCACTGACTTGGGGCACTCGGTCATGTTGCAGGCCATGTGCCAGACCATGTAAAACCTACACTTAAATTAACAAGACACACGACCGTGTGGCCAGGATGTGTGTGTCACACGGCCGTGTGACAGACCGTGTCTTAGGCTGTATGTACCTAAATATACCTTCAAATGCATGTTTACCAAATCGTGTTTACTTGGACACTAAGAAACTCATTTACTAGCCATTTAACCTATTAAGATCACCGTTAAATATGCTCAAAACATCCATCTTAAGTGCTTAACCAATGTACCCTCATTAGTACCACATTTTTATATTCTCAAACACATTAATATAAGATATCATCCATTCAAACACTCATTCATACTGAATTATCATAATTGAGCTAATATTCTAGCTAATTAGGCTACCAAGTTTAAAGTTAAACATATGCAAAACATCAAGTTTAACTAACATACCAAGACATAGCTTCAACCTCAACCATATGAACATATAAATACCATTACACTTGGAACTCAAAATATCATCACATTAACAAAACAACCATCAACCAAAAGACCACCTAAGTACATGCCATAACAAAATAGAACATCACCACAACTTGAGAACGGGATCATTGTTGGATGCTGAGTTGACGATACATTGAAAAGTACCTAACATGTGTACAGAAAACAAAATCATGCGCTGAGTATAACTCAGTAGTATTTTTATAATCTGAACAATTAAAACTTGATACAAATAATTAAGATGTAAAAATGCAAATAAGTAATGTTATATAATATATCATGTCAATAATACTAATTTACTCATTCTTTGTTCACATCTAACAAATGTTGCAAGTTCTAATACATGACAATAGCATTTCATATGGCATTTGATAAATCAATTCATACACTAGCATAATTTATCTACATTTCCAATTTATAAATTCATAGCTCATAATTCCACAATTTAGTCATTTTTCACTTTTAACTTAAAAATCTATCAATTTAATCCCTAAATGTAGCTCCCCAAATAATTTTTTTCTGCTTCTGTAAATTTTTGACACAACTATGTATCTACTTTAGTGGTTAAGTGTTCTGAGCGTGTATGAAAGGTCCCAAGTTCAAGCCTTACCTTTAGCAAACTTTGTTGTTTTTGTATCTAAGCCCTACCTTTGTTCTGTTGGCTTATATTAAATTGTCTATTAACCCATATCATAATGAGCCTGTTGGTTCAAGTGGTAAGGGAACTGCTGTGTTGGAGATCTTGTGTTCGAATCACTGCGTTAGCGAGGGTGTTATATTTTTGTTCTGTTATCTGATAGAGTTTCGACTGAGCTGAAATTCTGAGGGAGTTATCAGTAATGGGGTAGTGGAGAAAATTAAGGGATTGTAGGAATATCCTTGCATTATTATTATTATTATTTTCTTTTTTTCTAAATTCTTCTTTTCTCTCTCTTTCAAAAATCCCCAAATCTCTTTGACTTTTTTTTTCCTTTCTTCTCTCCTACATTGTTTTCACATTCAATCTTCGTTTCCCTTTTCTGTTGCTATCATTTTCCTGATTCAATTGTTGTTTTTACATTTCAGATTCTTCAATCAGGTTGGTAAGTAAAAACTTGGTTTGTTAACGTTAGATTTTAATTTTTGGGCAATGTTAGAATAACTGATATTAGTGATTAATCGATGAATTTTGTGAACGATTGTGTAGGTGAAGGTGGTAAATCGGTGGTTTTCACCTCAACTGTTTAACTTCCATATAGTCATTTTGCGGTGGTAAGTGTGGAACGTTGCCCGATTTAGTTGTTAATTTTGGTAAATCGTTTGTTTATAGGACTTTCGAGATTCTGTTTTTAGGTGTTGGTGGTTTTGGGAGCATTATTGCATCGAAACAGTACCAGGTGCGTACCTGAAACGCAAAAAAAAGGCTTCGGCAAAAGTCGAAAAACTATTCTGTCGACGCCACATGGGCATGTGGTCACCCGTGTGTAGGCCGTGTGCGAGAACACAACCATGTGTTCAACGAAGGCATGGTCGTGCGCAACACACAATCGTGTGGGGGCTAGACCGAGTTAGGAGTGTGGGCCACACAAGCATGTGGGCCGACATAGGCATGACACATGGGCATGTGGATTCTTGTGCTAGGCCGTGTGGGCCACACGGGCAAGGCCAGTTTGGGCGTGTGGGCCACACGGGCATGTGGGCCCAAATTTTTGAAATGTCTCCTAAGGTCGCACGGGTCATCCCAATCAACTGTAGGCCTACTATAGGGTCGGTAAGGGATAACTAAACCATAAAGCTATGTAATTTGATAGTCCGAAACACTGTTCTAAGTAAGATTATGCATGTTTATTTATTATGTTAATTGCATAGATGATATCTATATATATAATCATGTTTTAATCTGTTACTTCTGCATATGTCTTCTGTATCTGTTCTGTATATGACTGTAGGGTGGGTTTTGTATTTATGGAGGAAGTGTATTGTACGGCGATCATTGCCTAATATCTGGCAGCTTGGCTGCACTATATCTAATACATGTCGTAATGGCACAATATGGTGTGTAGAGGCTGGTTGGGTGTTCTTAACCCCAAATGGTGTGTTGGGATAGTCAGAGATGGTGTGTAGAGGATGGGGGTAGGATTCTAATTATCTGACTCTGTTTACTGTATCTAGATCTGGAATGGGCCTGAGCTCGAATCTATATCTGTATCTGATTGAGTATATGATTCTGTTTGTATTGCATGCTTATTTCTGTTGGGTTACACACTGATTTTTCATAAACTCACATCTATTTGTCTGTTCTGTCAGGTAATTCACAGACTTAGGTGGATCGGTGCGGTGGAGACTCAGCAGTGACCATTTAACTGTAAAACTATTAAACTTGGCATTTATGGTTTATTTTAATTTCTGGAGATTTATTTGAGAGTTTGTAATTTTTGGGACTATCTGGACTATTCGGTTTTTAACTGTTTATTTTTGGATTATTTAACAATTTGATTCTTTTGGTAAAATCGCTTTATTAAAACGACAATTTTTAAGCAAATAAAGGTTTTCCTGAAAACACAACTACGATTTCGAACTTTAACGATTAAGGCTTCCGCTGTAATAAGTTCTGGTGAGGAAACTGATTAATCTATGGTTTTAGTAAATTTAAAATATTGATGGTTTACCAAGTCAACACAGTTTTCAAATCTCATTCCTTGTGACATCACTAGATTTGGCATGATGTTTAGGCCGGGTTTGGGGTGTTACACTAAAACTCTAACTAATCAACAAGGGTAACATCTTCAATCTTAAACCATACTAAAAATTATAACGTAGGTCGACTAACTCTAACTACCGAGATTCCAAAAATGTAAAAATTACAATAAAATAGACTAAATTGAATAACCAATTTAAGCTTGAAACCTCAAAATTTCTATGGTCGTTCTTGAGCTCTTCTCCCCTTTAAGCTTCAAAACTTTTCATGAAAAAGAAGAAGAACGTTTTCTCTTTCTTTCCACTAAATTACATCATTTCTTTCATTTTTTTTTTCATTATCATTATTATATCTTATATTTTATAACATATAATTAATAGTTTAGTTAATAAATTTTTAAGACAACCAACCCACCACTGTCCATCAACATTTAATTAGTGGTGTAATTACTACTTAGTCCTTTTAATTAATTTGAATTTATAATTCAACTTTTAGTACTTACGTGATTTAGTTCTTATACCTTAATAACTCCTAATTACTAAAAATTACTTATCCAAAATTTAATTCGCCTTTATTATGAAAATATTTATGGACTCGATTTTCGAAAATAGAGTCCTGAAACTACACTTTCCGTCACCCCTAACTATCGAGTCGTTACACTTTATTTAATGAATCATTTAAGCATGAACTTTATCAATGATTGTATGTTGATAATGGGTAGTCACTAAATCTTATAGTGGTTAGTTGATGGAAATGTTGCATGGTTAGTTTTTGGGCCAGAGACTAAATCAGAAAAATTGGACTAAATCAAATATACTTCAAAACCTAGAATTAACGTCTCTAGGCGTAACACCCCAAAACCTGGCTTCAAAGTTTAGACCGAATCTCAGAGGTTACATTGATCATCGAAGTGATCGTAGGAAAAATTTTAGTTTAACCAGCTAGACAAAAAATGACATTTAAGTTACGTAAAACTCTCAATTGTAAAATCCCAATATTAAAAAAATAATAATAATCCAAAAGACGCTTACGTCTGTATAACATAACATTTCTTACCACAGTATTCAAAATAAAACTTACAATTCAAATCGTTTATTTAAAAACGTGAAATTTATGAAAATTCTTTTAAAGTTTATTCTAAAACTGGCTATCCCGAGACCACCGGCATGCCGAGTCTAGCATCAGAATACAGAAATGTACCTGCAAGGGGAAACTTTAAGGGGGTGAGCTACATGAGCTCAGTGTGAGCTCGACACGTGACTAATAACAAAATTACGGAACTTAAGTCAATAGCAAAACATACTTACTGATATACACATAATCAGAAAGTAAACTTGGAACCAACGTCCCAACAGAACGTAACAATTCAAGCACGTCAAGTCACACACAAACACTCAGTCACAAGTGTTATTCCGTTAGACAGAATACAGTCAAGTAATCTTACATCCAGAACACTCAAATAGATGCGTACGAATGCAGTCAAGTAATAAAAACCCACCTATCCAGCCAAAACACCTCACTGTCCTCCGATCACACCCCAAAAGAGTTGTATAAGCTCATCCAACCAAACAAACCACATAGGACCTCAAAAGGCCCATCCAACCCTACACACCATGTATCTGGACTAAGCTATTCAGATATTAATACGTAGCAGGGCTAGCGTATATGCAGAACTGTGCAATGCGGTAATCTGATGTACAAACATCTTGCAGATTAAGCTGCCAGATCAAATAGTGGTACGAAGCAAAGCTGACATACGTGTGGTATAGTACGATTAACCACTGTACGAATAAGTTGCAGTAAAACTACCAGATCAGATCAGAATTAGACTTCTTCTCTTTACAATCAACACCAAAATTTCTTTATGCAAGTGCATGTATGCTTACAACCTCACAGAAATAATGAACACATCGATAGAAAGTCAAACAGACATAGATATGTACATACACCTAGCTAACCGGTTCAGAATCAAACATCTCACAACAGTCACAAATAACACGAAGCCCAAATCAGAGTCTTAACTTCCCTCACTAAAGCCTAGCCAAGGTTTAGAACACATAGACACATTCTCAGATGAAAAAAATCCATAGATTTAAAATAGGTGACTTAGGACCACATGGCTGTGTGCTCTGGCCGTGTGAAAAAACCTAGGCCGTGTGGGAGGAGACACACGCCTGTATGGGCCAGGGACATGGCCGTGTAGACAGGCCATGCAACTCTCTACCTATTTGTGCTAAAGTAAAGTACAGGGCAAACACAACCGTGAGAGGGTCTCACACGACCGTTTGTCCAAAACACATGCCCATGTGGGATCCTTAAATCCTCAAATTAGCCACACGGCCGTGTGGCCAGGCTGTGTGGTACCAAATCACTAAATCCCTAATTCCCAAACACACACGCCTGGACACGGCCATGTGAAAATCGACAAAAAATCCCCAAAACGGCCACATGGCCATGTGACCAGACCATGTGGCACCAAATTTTTCCCGATAACCCTAATTCCTATCTGCACACGATCGTATGGACAACCCGTGCTGGGGCACACGCCTATGTGGCCACCCGTGTGGTCATGAAACCACACTGAAATTGGCTACCGATCATGCTTTTGTTGCCGAAACACTCCCCAATCCTTGATTACTCAAAAATATATCAAAATTACGCCCAATTCTAAGCTATTCCATGATAATTGCCCCTTTCGAATGATTGATTCCACAAGCACACAATGATTTTCCAATTTCACAGAAATAAATCACAATTCATTAACGAAAATTTAAAAGGTTCGAAACCCACACTTGATTCGCGATCAAAGATGTCCACATGTCGACTCGATGATAAAGAAATGAAACTTCCCAAAACCACAAACATAACTGTTTTCTTTTGCCAAAAAGAAGAAAAGAAAGAAAAACCAGAAAAAGAGAGAGAGATGAACGTGATAAAAAAAAGAAAATGAAAAATTTAAAATAAATCAATCAATAAATAAAAATAAGACTAAATAATTATTTTTAAACTTAAAGCATAGCTACTATTTAACAATATAAGAATATATCACCCAAAATGCATACAAAAGGAGTTAAACCCAGAACCTAGAGGTACACTTACACTTACTCAACCACCAGACCAGTAGTGTAACACCCCTTAACTCATATCCATCGCCGAAACAAAGTTATGGAGCTTTACAGGAACTTTTAGAACAATTACAAATAATTCACGTAAATTACTATTTATTAATTGAGATTGTTCAGAAGATCCCTTAAATGGACCCTCAAGGCCCAATACGAGCATTAGAATCAAGTCGAGACTTAATCGAAAACTCTAAGAATTTTTTACGAAATTTCAAAAAAAATTTAAGTTACAAGGCTCACACGTCCGTGTGGTCCAAGGGACACGCCTATGTGACTCTAGGACACGCCCATCCTGTAGGTTGTGTTCGACCCCGTGTAACTCTCTAACTTGTGTACACGGCCATGCCACACGCCCGTGTGCTAGGCCGTGTGGTTAATTAAATTCTTTTGAAATTAAGTGTAGGTTTCACATGGCCAAGACACACGCTCGTGTTCTAGGACGTGTGGCACACATGGCTGAGACACACACTCGTGTCTCTGCCCGTGTGTTCAATTCTGAGCATTCTGCTTTCTCGAATTTAAGGTGCAGGGGACACACGGCCTAACCACACGCCCATGTACCAGGCCATGTGTCACACATGGTCTAGACACGTGCCCGTGTGACTGCCCGTGTGGACAAAATAAAGCCATTTCTAGTTTCCTTTCTCACCCAAAATTACACCAATAACCTACACTTAAAACTCACATCCAATACCAGCCAATTCAAGCATTCAAACTAAGCAAATTCCATCATTCAACAAGGCATATCATTACATGCATACATGTTTATAATCTTACCTTGGTATATTTTATATGATAGACATAATTTGAACAACCATTTAACATGTATATAGCTACCATAGTATGACATTACAAGTATGTCAAAAACAACCGTTACTAGCCATTCTAATGGCTAGATTACAAACCACATATTTAAGCCATCTATGGCCAAGTTAGCATATACATGCCATTATACCAAAATGATTGTACTGTGTATACCCAAAATAAGCTAGTGGATAGTGTGATGATGCTCCAATGATCTCCAACCTTCGCAAGCTTCCGAGCACTATAAAACATGGGAAAATAAAATGAAGTAAGCATTACATCCTTAGCAAGTTCGTATAACGGAAACTAAATTTACCAAACCCCTTTATTAAATCTAAGCATACAATATCATGTTTTTCATCAACTTGGCAAAATTTTCTAAACACATACATTCAATCAAACATTTTAGTCACAAAATCTTCATATCAATCAAGTAAATATAGAAGAGCTCTTCATACTATTTTCCTTCAAGACATCATTCGTTTCATTCCATAATTCTCTTATCATGCCAAGAGGTTTTGTGTCCGTTGAATCATTGAAATTTCAATGGATACTCAAGTGGTACACTCGAGGTGTACAATTCAATAACCCGTCAATTCTTTTTCAAGAGTACCCATTAGGGAGCTTAATCGAGGAACACACTCTCGAGTCACATGTTGAATAACAGGATTACCAGTCTAGGCTAAATCCTTTATATAGCGTATGCTTAGAAGAGTTCAATTAGGATTACTAGTCTAGGCTAAATCTTAATTGTAACATATACTTGAGAGGTATTATATCAGGATTACCCGTCCGGGCTAAATCCTTTCCATAATGAGGTCAATAGGATTACTCATTCGAGCTAAATCCCATCTTCAATAAATGCAGGACCTTATTCATTTTGCAAAAGCACATATACTCATCGGAATTCAATACACAAATGGAACTTAACCCTTTTTCCACCATTACAAGCACATATTTAATTTTTCATTATAGCAATCAAATAATTCACATCCATATAAGTTACATTACATACAAACACAATATCCAATTAATCATATTTACATGTTCGATTAAGTTACAAGAACTTACCTCGACATTTGATCACGTGTAAAATCTACTAATCCAAAACCTTTTGTTTTCCTCGATCTAACCTCGAATTTATTCCTTATAGCTACTAAAATTCAACTTTTGTATTTTATGCAATTTAGTCCTCGCGATTAAGCACGTAATCAATAAAATTTTCTTATCAGAATTTTCACATGACACTTCTAACATAACACGGACCATATAATAAAATAAAAATAAATTATATTTTTGGATCGAATTTGTGGTCTCGAAACCATTGTTCATATTTCACTGAAAAATGGGCTGTTACAAGCAAGCCCATTCTGACATTATAATGCAAAACTATTCCAAGAGCCCGACCTACTCACTGACCCTTACTAAGGAATCTCAAACTTCTAACCCCAAAAATCGAGGTGTTACACTAGGTGAACACTTAGTTAGATAAGACCGAGACAAGATCCTATTGAGAACCAATTTGATTGTCCTTATTTATTTAGTGAGATCGTGAGATAAATTAAACTAAATTGTCTATTTGGGTAAAATGGTGACCAAATGGTAAAATTGGACCAATTAGGAATTTGAACAATTTAGATCCCTAATCTAAGAATTGTTTAGCAACATGGAAGTCAACCGACCACTTTAGTCCTTTGAATTTATATTTATGCACTTTTATCTATTTTGCAATTTAGTCCTCTTAGGTGTAATTGTAATTAATCTATGGTGATGATTTTTCGTACTATAATACTTAGTGAGTAGCTGGCTAGACTTCGTAATTGCATGTATTTTCATTATTTTTCACTTTATCACTTGATCTCTCTTGGTTTCGATCTTCATAATACTCAGTGTTCCGTTGTAACGCAAAAATATTACAACTGGCATGTCACACTAGTAGTTAAGCTACTTCAATTTCTGATAATTTTGTGTAACACCCCTCACCAACCCAATTTCTGAGTTCAAGTTGTTGAATGCTACATTCATTGCCGAAACAACTTCAAACAATTTTACAACATTCGACCAATCACTTAAGCAAACACATTTCATTCATATTCAGAATATGCATCACAATCATATTTGGGTCTCGTACGAGCTTACAAAAGCTTTTTTGTTTACCCAAGCATGAAATAGGACCAAATTGTAAAGTTTTCAAAGTTTTGGACCGACATCATGACATCACTCATTGTCGACCTTGTTGGAAAAAATCCAGTTTGAAAATGATCAAAGTTGCACAGTGGAAAACTAAAATTTTGAAAATCGACCCGATTTGTGATATTTATAGCAATAAACCTTAACCGGATTCATACTTGTATTTATGGGTAAGCAAATCCTTGATTTTTTTGGCTTTTAACCAAACGATCTTCTTCGATATTCTTGTACCACAAACTGCTCCGAGTATGGGCTTGAACCAATTGAATCAAAACACAAAATTAGAAAAAGTTTTTCTTTTGGGGTGAAAACAAAAATTCTTTCTTCTATAATAGAAACCGGTAAAATTATTATTCTAAAAAATATATTTATAAGTTGAGAATAAATTCTCTCTATTTTTCTGTTGAATAACAATCTTTCAGAAGTTCTCTTAATAGCTCTATCAGTGCCATCTATTTATAGGAAGAGAAGGTAAAACCCTTGTAGAGTTGTAGAGGTTTATTTTAAATAGAAAATCAACATTCTACTTAGAATAGGAAAGGGCTAAACAACTCACCCTTGTATTTCTACTAGGGTTTTTGCCCATTTCTTGTTATATGAGGGGTTTTGGGCCTCTCACACATCGGGTCTAATTACGAGTACTTCTTGGGTATTTTTTACCTAGTACAATGTAATGTGATTCAACCTGATTCATTTTTTCTATTTCTCAAAATAAAATTTAATATTTAAATATTAAATAATTTTCTCATCCAAATTTTACTCCAATAAAATTTTGATAATTTTATCCCCTGTTAAAATTTTGATGATTTTACCCCTAATAAAATTTCGAGAAAATTCTGTTCAATATGTCACAAATCAACATGTTCACTATGACTGAATAGTTTATTTTCATTTTCAGGCTTCAAAACAATCCAAAAACATAGATTCATTCTTCCATCATTTTCTAAGTAATCTTATATAGGATTGTAAATTTCTATTTCCATTTTTGGAAACCTACATTCATTTTTCAAATTATTCTATTTCTCCATTTTGGAGAAAACCATAACCATTCCTGAATGTTTCTTATTTCTCTTTTCCATTCATTTCTATTCAAACACAATTCATTTCTAGTTTCAACGAGCTAGTAGAGGGACCAATTAGATATATGAAGTTGAGGCTCAAATGATTTATAATTAATTTCTGGCTTTTCTCCTATAAATTATAAAATCATTTAATCATGAAGTCATTCCACTATAGTATCGTGATTGAGTTCTCCCAAACGACATACCATTACGAAAGCAATTACTTAGTGCTTGTCCAATGACCTTGTCATTAGTGTGTTACCCTCATAGGATATATTTCATCTCTTCGAGATAATATACGTTCTCCCAATATGATCCTATTCTATCTCATGGTAACCATTACATCTTCATTCATAAAAAATCAATCACAATCAATTAGTGATCAAGTCATTCATCACAAATACGGACAACTCGTGGCCACATTTACTTCATCAACCATGTAATGCCAATGAGAGGATATCATTTACCCCCATTTTTTTGCTATGAATTCCATTATTGTGAATGATGCTACATACTACAGAAGTCGTACACCTAATGCACCAACGTTCGATGTCTTTTCTGTTTGAACTTAGGCTTTTTCTTACATCAAAGTGTACGATTCACACATAAATAGTCCACCATCCATTCAGGATTTAGGTATGCCATATTATGAATGTCATAAGTGAATAAACCCATAAATGGATTCTAGGCCTATTCTACTTAGGTCCTTCCCGGTGTACTATAAATCCAGTCAGTCACATCTATGTCTCTATCTTCTAGGAGTTATCTACTCTGATGCCCAAGACAAGACAACTCCCCAATTAGAGTTGATAGACGAAATATTAGTGTAACACCCCTAACCCGTATTCGTCATCAGAATAGGGTAATAGAGCATTACCGTAAACACGTAACTCAAATCATTCATTCCTAACATTTCATAATCATTGCAAATTCCAAAAAAAAAACACATGCATAATGTCTCTAATTTAAGTCCTCGAGGACGTAGAAAAACTTTAGAAATGATTCAGGACTAAATCAAAAACATTTAAAACTTCATCGAAAAAGATGGAAAAATTCACACTACAGGGGGTCGCATGACTGTGTAGCCAGGCCGTGTGACTCACACGGCTAAGATACACGTTCGTGTCTCAGGCCATGTGTACATTCGAAGTAGGGACACACGACTGTGTCCTAGCCCATGTCTGTGCCCCTGTAACTCTCTGACTTGATTCACACGGCCAAGCCAAACACCCATGTGCCAAGTCATGTAACTCTCAAAATTCAACATTTAAAAACCTACATGGGACACACGGCTGAGACAGACATTCGTGTCTTAGGCCGTATGGACAAGAAATAGGTCAAAAATGCCTATTTGGCCATTCAAAACATATCATCACTAAACCATTTCAACATTAGCCATCAAGCCCAAAAATGCCAAAATGTCATAAACCATAAAACCACATTTACAAGCCAAACATAATGGCCATATCATCAAGCACAAAACACCTATACATGCCATTGTAACTACGACCAAAGCATAAAAATCTTCTGATAAAATTGATGGATAGTGTGATGGATCTCCAACTAGTTACCAACCTGATCGAGCTTCCGATAATCTATAGGGTAAAGGAAAATAATTACGTAAGCAATATATGCTTAGTAAGCACATATAAACTTAAACATAGCATTCCATTCACATACTAACATTCAATTAATCAGCATATTACAAAATACATTTCATACAAACTTACCAGGCTAATTTACAAAAATAACAAGTACAGGGACATTTTGGTAATTTTTTATTCTCCTCGATTTTCCACTAGATCTTAATATGCATCTACAAAGAGAAATACGAAGCTTCAAAGCCTTCCATGGAGTTTTTATTCTTTCAATTTCGGTCAAGAAGACATGAAAATGATGATAAAATATTTTGGTTTTCTTTTATTTAATTTAATTATCAAATTACCATTTTCCTTAAAAACTTAACCAAATTTCACCAAATGCCAAGCCATGTTCATCCACTATCCTCTAAATTGGTTGAATTACTACTTTAAGCCCTTATTTCTTGCTTTTATATCCATTAGATTCAAAAAATGCTATAACAATTAAATTTTACATATTTTATGATTTAGTCTTTTTTAATTAATTAACTATCGAAACGTTAAAATTTTTCAACGAAACTTTAATACCATCTTAATGACACTCTGTAAATATTTATAAAAATATTTACAGCTCGATTTATAGAAACGAGATCTCGATACCTCATTTTCTAAAACCACTTGACCTTAAGGTCTTATCACTTGAACTTAATAAATCACTTATATAACTTAAATTATCAAATAAAAACATTTTAAAAATCACATTTGGCTTGTAAATATTAAATAATAATATTTATGAATTTACTCGCCAGATTTGGTGGCCCCAAAACCACTGTTTTTGACACCACTGAAAAATGGGATGTTACAATTACTCTTTCAATCGGTTTACTCATTTCCAATTACATTAATGACATGTTTAGGTTCGTCTACTAATACAAGTTGTCTTTCTGTACGACGATCAAACCACGTGATACTGCTTAGTATTAGTTAGACAATAGACAACCAATGAGCAACATTTGCCTCTATTTTGCATTGCGTGCAAAAACCATTTTAGGACAAGAATACAAAGTATATAAGAACTTCCAAAAAATACACAATAGGTACCTAATCACTTATTTCCATCCAAAGCATATTACCATTTCAATCAATTACCAATTTTAACTATGCCATATCATTACCAAAATATTCTACTAGAAGTTTACAAAATTTGAATTTAATTACTCAACATGATATTTAATACTTGATCAACATATAGGCACATTCAATTTCAATTTAGTCATCCATATCCCACATATTTCCACTACCAAACCAAACATGCTTCATTATGCATATTTAGGAGTAGGGCAATTCAATAAGTTTCACATGATTTAGTCAAAATATACATTAAGTCATGAATTATACATAATGTTGGAACAAAATCCAATTTGAAAATGACTTTCTTACACAGTGGAAAAATAAAATTTTGAAAATTGAGTCGATTTTTTATATTTATAGTAATGAAATTTTCTCAAAATCACACCTATGTTTTCGGCTAGACGGAACATTGTCTTTCCCGACTTCCAACTGAACGACCTTCTTTTCTATTCTCATACCATGAATGGATTCGAGTGTAGGCTCGAATAAATTCAAATCAAACAAAGAGCCATAAATTATCTACTTTACTTTCAATGGAAAAACAAAAAATCTCTTTAATAGAAATCGGTAGAATTGTTATTTTGGAAGATAAAATTTATACTTAGAAATAAATTATCACTATTTTCGAAAAGAATAACAATATCTCAAAATTTTGTAAAACTTATTGTATCTTTAGCCCTACTAGTGCCATCTATTTATAGGGAGAGAAAGTGAAAGCCTTGTTAAATTAGTAGAAGTCTATTTAATAGGAAAATAATCTCCTAGTTGAACTAGGAGAGAGGAAGGCTAATAGGGTGTGCTTTCACTCATATGAATTATGATGGGGATTCTGGCCACTCCTTTATTGGGTCCAATTATTTGTGCTTTTTGGACTTTTAACTCAACACTTTATAATTTAATCCTACTCAATACATGTTATTCTATTTTCCAAAATATACATCATAAATTAATTTATTAATTAAATAGTTTTCTCAATCTGATTCTTATTCCGTTAAAATCATGGCAACTTTACTGTAAAAGAATCTATGAGAAAATATATTTAATTTTCTACGTTCAACGAATTCACCATGACCAATTAATTTAATTTCATTTTTATACTTCAATTAATTAATTGAGAAATTAAATAATAATTTGAAAAACTATAAACTAATTCTCAAGTCATTTCCATACTTAGTGACAAAACCACATTCATTTTCGAATGTTTCTTATTTCTCTAAGTTTACCATTTCTACCTTTTTTTGTTTATTTAATTCAACATGCCCTTCATTTCTAGTTTCAAAGAGGTAGTGGAAGGACCGATTGAACATATGTTATTAAGGTTGAAATAATTTATAATTAAGTTCCAGGTTTTCACCTGTTAATTATAAAATCATTTAGCCATGAAGTAATTCCACTCTAGTATCGTGACTAAGTTCACCCTAATGGCATACCATTACAAAAGCTACTCAGCTAGTGCTCATCCAATGACATTGTCATAAGTATGTTAACCTCATAGGATATCCTCAATCTCTTTGGGATAATTTCATTCTCCTAATATGAGCATATTCTATCTCATGGTAATCATTATATCTTCCTTCATGAAAAGTCAATTACTATCAAATAGTAATTAAACAATTCATGACAAAGATGAACGAATCGTGGCCACGTTTACTTTTAATTTATAATGCAATTCCAATGAGAGCATGTCATTTTCCCATGTCTAGGGCTATGAATTCTACTATTGTGAATGATGCTACATACTGTAGAAGTCGTATACCAAATGACTAGCTTTCGATTCCTTATCTATTAGAACTCAAGCTTTTACTTACACCAAAGTATACAAGTCACACATTCATAGTCCATCATTTATTTAAGATTAAGGTATGTCACACTTTGAATGTCACAAGTGAATAAATCATAAATGGATTCAGGATATATTTTGCTTAGGTCAAATTTGATGTACTACTAGTCTAGTCAGTCACATCTATGCCTCTATCTTCTGGGAGTCACCCCCTCTGATACCGAATACAAAGCATCTCCAAATTCGACTTGATAGAGAGCATATTAGTCTTTCAATCAGTTTTCACATTTTGGATTAGACTAAGTACATGTTTAGGCTCGTCTACTAATATAAGTTTTCTTTCCATATTACGATCCAACCACGTAATACCACTTAGTATTAGTTAAACATTAGACAACCAGTGAGCTAATATTTTCTTCTATTTTCCTTTACATGCAAAAACCATGTGAGGAAAATATACAAAAGGTATTAATTTAATTCATGAATGATTTTATTAACCAGTTTGTTCGAAAAAATTACAAGTGTACAAACAAATATAGTACACTTAAGGCACTAGATCCAACACATAATCCTTAAATCTTACTATTTCTAACCACTCTCCTAAACTTATTAACCATGGAATTTAAGATTACTACATGCTTAACTATACTCTTTCATACATCAAGAACCTAAGTGACCCTAATATGGGTCAATCCAAACATATATAAATTATGTATCAAGATAATGCTAAATTATATCAAAACCATCAATATTATAACATCACCTATACTAGCATGAAACATATCCATTGCCACACATATACCAAGTCATAGAGAAAACATGTTACATTTAATTAAACCGTTATCTAAGATGACAATTTCAATACACCTTATACCTATTTACATGCCACAATTTTGATAACCAAAATAAACACATTATTATCAAATTGGTGATATTGTGAGCTTTGTGATGATCTAGCTTGACGAGTTCAGCAATGTGATGATCTACAAAGGAAGGAAACAACTTGAGTAAGCATTAAGAAATGATTAGTAATTTCAATTGGAAAATACCATGCTTACCTTGTTTTTACATAGGCATTGAAGCTACCTTAGTTTGGCATAACTCTGGCTAGAACATGGCACTCTAAACATCAACAAGGTGAGAATATATTTATGTTCATGATCATTAGATGCTACAAGTAACTTAAACATACCAATTCATTTTTGTTTAATATAACTTAACAAATTGGCATACTCAATCAACAAATCATTAATTTATACCAAACAACATGATTCAATTTAATCATATTTGTTATAATCAATCACCAAGATGTATCATTTACAATTCAATTCATTCAATGCCATTTCAAATTGAATATCAAGTCCATTTCATCACATTTCCAAGTTCCCTATTGAATTTATATTGTTTCACCATATAGAACCCTAGTAAAATGAACTTGGATACACAAATGAACTACACTACACCAAGTTGCTCATCCAAGATAAACCTTTATCACGATACATCAGGTTACTTGTTGAGCTAAACTTGTGTCACATAACACCTGAGAAACTACAATGAATGCTGGACCTTGTTAACATCTGTAATAAATCCCATACAAGTGCGCATAAGACCCTATTGACATGCCAATCATATTTTAACATTTTACTAAGTTCACAAGGGCATTAATTTCTATATATTCCAATACCATTCATGTAATCATTTACATTTACATACCACGCCTTATAAAGGGGTAACATCTTTAAATTCCATCTCATATAATCATTTGTAATTTCACACTTGTACCATGTATTATTTCATACTAATCAATCATCACACAATATTTCAATTCATCCTAATACTAGCCAAATGTGCAAAATTCCATAATATTTCAACTATATAGAAATATTCATATATTAAATTAAACACAAACATACACATATAATACAAAGTGAGATAGTAAGTCCAATCTAAACTTACCTATTCAAAGTGTAAAAAGAGTGGATTCTTCAAAGACTAATCCACAATTTTAGCTTTTACCTTTAGCTCGACTTTGTTCCAAATATTGATCTAAACAATTATTTTATATAAAAAACCAATACCAAATATTTTCATACTATGTCAAGATATCCATGATTTCATATGATTCTATTTTTCAACTTCCCTCATATTTTACAATTATTCAATTTTGTCCCTGAACTCGTGATAAGCATAACTTTCAATTTCTAACTTCAGTTTAAAATCTTACTTCACGTACTTTCATTAGGGACATTATACTTTCTATTTCTAATATAATTTCATGAAAGGTTTTACATTTATTCAATTTATTCCCTAATGTAACAAAGTTAACAACCAAGCTAGATTAACTTTACAATCTAGTCATTTTCATAATCTAAGATTAAAATCCATCAATTTAAAGCCTAATTCTTCAAGAAATTAACAAGAAAAACTTTCGAAAATTGTAACTATTTTACAAGTTGGTATATGGGCTAGCTAATTCAAGCACTCATGACCTCAAATCCATAAAAAAATCATGAAAAATGACCTAATTACTTTAATTTTTCCTTGGTCGAATGTTAACAAGCTTGGAAGGGTTTTTATTTTGCTTCAAAAATGGTGGATAGTGCAAGGGGAAGAAGATAGTGCATTTTGCCACTAACTTGGCTTTTATACATGGTTTAAATATTAATTAATCTAAATTAATTAAATCATAGTTTAATTTTCTTAATCCCCCATTAATCAAGTTTAGTGGAAATGCTCATCACCATTCATATCTTCCATTTAAACATGGTTTAATTACCATTTTAAATCCTTGGCTAATTACTAATCAAGTCCTCAAGCCATTGGTCAATTAAAAATTTATAGCGATTGAACTTTACAATTTAGTCATTAAGCCTTAATTAACTATTGATTCAACAAAATTAAGAGACCAATTTTTAATATATTTTTATATTATCCTCGTAAATATTTTACAAAAACGAGGTTCTGAAACTACATATTTCGGTACCACTAAAAATCAAGTCGTTACATTTTGTGTTGATTCTTTACTTGGCGTTTGCACACCATAGCGCGGTTAAGTTGTTGGCACTATTGTTGGGGATATTTGTGTGTGATTAGTTGATTTGTATGATTGTTACATGTTGTTCTATGAAGATAATTGGTAAAATACTAGGTGTATAGATACGATACTTTATTTGTTTGTTTGTTAGATTTATTATTTTATTTATTGGTGTCTCTTATGGTTACAGCTCTCAATGTATGACTTAGAGTTACAACGAGATAGTCCCATTTGAGCCCGAGCCAGAGAGGTTAATAATAAATGCAATAAGAGGTCAAACTTTAATAGAGGATCAAACACCGATAGAATCATCGATTGTCGATCCTCCAATCGATAATCCTCGATTTGAAGATCCACCTTCGGCCTTTTGAACGTCGAGTAGCGTAGACATCCTATCCAATCGAGACGAATAGAGAATTGTACATTGCGAGATCACGCCATATCAAATTTGACTGCAATGCAAGTAAGCATCAACCGACCCACCATTAATTCCAAAAATTTCAAGATCAAGCCGACCATAATCCAAAGCAACCTCTAATTTTAGGGCTCCATGAACGAAGATCCTTGTAACACCCCTACCCAACTCGTTCGTCGAATTTGGGTACAGAGCATCACAGTCGAACCGGGTTAATATACAAATTTAAATATGACTATTTTAGAATCAGATTGTATTATCTATTTAAAACTTTTACAACCGAAACAATAAATTAAAATAAGATTCTAAAGGGATTATTTGGTTACAAAATATTCGCCCTATTGGCAAAGTCTCTAATGGTACCCCCTTCTTATGTGCATGACACTCTACTATGGCATTCCTTAACCCAACATGGTCTAGCTTGGTCCATTCTCGAGTTTCTTATCCTACTAATCCTGCAACCATAGGTCAAAACATTGTAAGTTCGGATTAACTTAGTGAGTTTCTAATTTATAGGTAATTAATTCTCATCTTACAAATGTTTAAATAAATATAAAAACTCCCTGATTGTTCTAGAAAATTTCTTTTAAAACATTCGTCGTAGACTTAACCTTACTCCTAATCTTATCCATTAGCAGATAGATCATTAAGTGATCACCTTCTGGCCATTCGATCAACCTTGACAACTTCTCTAAATTTCTCACCATTTTTGTGGACTCTATGTTTTCTTTTACTTATTTTCTTTCTTTCATTTTTTCCTCGTGTTGATTCTTCCTTTCACCTATGTTCCTATAAAGTAGTTTTTCGGCCTACCCTTCTACTGATACTTAAGTACTTTCCCCTGAACAACCCTTTTAATTTTGTTTAGTCTAAGGTAGGCTCCTTCTCTTCCTATAGTCCAGAAGGACTTGTTGATGTCAGGATAACTTATTGATGTCTCTTGCCACTCTGGTGAACCAAAGTTTGCTTAGTCTAATTAGTGGTCAAACTACTTCTTTGTAATTCACTTTAGTTGTATTTTATTACCTTGAAACGTAGCATGCCCTCTCGTTACGAGTCACTATGACCTATTATACTCAGCCAATTGTCATGGGGTGGCCATCTAGGTTCATGATTTCTCTTTCATACTGTATCCCCACATAACTAGCCCTTTGGCTGACACTTCTTTAATGGTTTCCTCTTAAAGAGGACAAGTCTTAAGAAACATTTTCATCATCTCGTTATCATTCATCATTAATGGGCTCTATCTATCCCCTTTTTTTCCTTAAGGTTTAGCCTACATTCCCAGGATAAACCACTAGCATATAGGGTCACTTTGAGCATACCTTGGTAGCTCTTATTGGTGGATCCTTATCTAGGATCCTCGGTTATACCACTTTCACTCGCCCTTACATCAGGCATTGCTAGTGCGTCAACATCTATGACTATGCATGTAGGGTTACCACCCATATGCTTTACTGGCTTTCACAACTGCTATTCTAGCAGTTTTTCCCACTTTATATTTCTTTTTTATTGATAGATTTCTTCGACCCATTGGTCGACTATCACAAGTTCATACTACTATTTTTCCTTTCAAACCTTTTTTCTAGGTTTGTAAGTTATCCCACGATTTCTATTATGATTTCCCACCCATGTTTATTGTCTCGGTGGACTATCTTTGCTGTTATAGTCAAGCTATAAAATTACTCAATACACCCTATTTTTTATGTCTTGGCGCACTCTATTGGCTGCCATAGTCTATCTATGATCCTATAGACCAGGATCTTCATGTTTAGTGTCCCAACGAACTATACCGTGTTTAATATTTTGTTAGACTATCTCATATTTGATGTCCTGTTGACTATCTATGATGTCGTAGCGTCTGTCAACTATGGTCTTACACAACATAACCCCGTGTTTACTGTCCTGATGGACTATCAAAGGATGTCATAGTGTCTTTTAGCCATGGTCTTAGTCCTATTTAACCATTCTAGCATGTTTTCTAAAATGATGGCATAGCATCTTTCAGTTATTATCTTACACATTTCTATCATGATGTCATAGCATCTTTTAGCTATGGTCTTACTCATTTCTGGCATACAGCCTCTGATCGAACCTATAGCCTAGATATGATCTTTCTTATTCACTTTTATCATAACATTCCATCCACTCCTCCATTCTTCATCTTAACATTGATGTTTGAACACTGTAGTGCCTTCTTCGCAAGGCCTAGGGCTTTACACATCATGTGTGCACACAGAAACACCATATGACAGTATCTATAACCTCCCAAAATCGGCCTAGATGTTATGGCTAGATTGAGAAGGCTACATTAGCCAGCAAAATGGCTAAGCTAACTTACGTTACTTTTTAAGACTTTAAATAAAGTCATTTTAGAGAAAATCGTAGTTGTACTTTGAGTTAGCTTAAAAGCATTCATTCATTAGGTCTTGTATGCTTAGGATTCATTTTATTGTTGACAGTGTTGTTTTTGAAAAATTGTTTGTTTGTCACTCTTTTTTAAAAAAAAAGAAACTTGAAGTTAAACTAATGCAGCGGAAAAACCATTTTTCAAGTCATTTTGGAAAGTTAGTTGCCTTACCGATTTGTTTTTCAAAAACAATTCCTGTAACACCCCAAACCCAGCCTAGAAGTCTCGACCAAATCCGGAATGCTACATTAATCACCGAGGTGATTGTAGGTAATTTTTTACAAAAATAAATTATTATGTCGTATCAAAATGTTAAATCATATAAAACTTGAATAGTAAAATTTTAGTTAAGTTTGGTATATAAATTTGGAATTAAAACGAATAAAACTTAAATTAGAATTTGTACCACAGTTTTATAAAGTCTTACAGTATGAAAACCAAATATAAAAACTGGAAATCACAAACTGACAATCCATTTCTACCGAGACTGTCCGAGACCTCTGCGTACCAAGTCCATCAACAGAATCCAGAACTGTACCTGAAAGGGGAAGCAGAGGAAGGGTGAGCTACTCATGTAACAGTCTGGTTTTGACCCTAGTCAGAATAGTGGTTTCGGGACTAAATATTTGAGTTAGAAAAATATTTAAATATTATTTCCCGTGCTTATGATGTGTGAATTAGCATGTGTGAAAATCTCGTATAAAAATTTGAATGTTTGTATGCTTAATTTTGAAAAAGGACCTTAAAAGCTATGTGCTAGATGTTAAAAGTGCCTATTTGACTTGGTTTTACAATTGAGAGGTCCTTATGTGGTTATTTGACCATTGGAAATTTGAGTGGACATTTATAACCATCCATTATGTGATTTTATAATAGTTTAACAAAGGTTATAATAGTAAAATGTTTATTATGTTAATATTAATAAAACAAGCATGAAATTACTCATTATTTTCTTCATTTTTGCCAAAAATTAAGAAAGAAAAGCTAGGGTTCTTACACTTTGATATTCGGCTACTTTCAAGCTTGATTAAAGGTTCATTTTTTATCATTTTTTATAATTTCTACGTTTTTGTGATCGTTACTTAGTATACTATCGAACCCATACTTCAATTTTTGATTTTGGTGATGATTTTGAAATATGCGATGGATGAATTCATGAGTTTTGTGTTGTTAAATGGTGAAATATGAAAGCTTGATGTTGGGTTTATATGTTTTGTCTTTGGATTTTTGATGAAGTTGAGTAATTTGGGCTAAATTATAAAAATGTTATTTTGAGGGACTAAAATGTAAAATAAATGAAATGTGTAGACTAGTATGAGTAATAGGAGAATTCAGCTAAGCTTTTGTATATGCAAATTATGTGTATTTTGTAATTTTGTGAAATAGGGACTAAAGTGTCAAAATGTGAAAATGTGAGGGCTAGTTTATAAAATGCCCTAAATATGTGTCTATGGATTGAATTGAATTATTTGGTGAATAAAAGGGTTAATTTTGAATACATATAGATCAAGAAAAGAGGAATTCAGATTTAGATCGAGAGAAGTGGAAGGTTATCGAGTAGACAATTCAAATCGACAATTCCAAATACGAGGTAAGTTCGTACGTGATAAATGATGTTAAAGATATGTTTTAATATGATGGTAATGCATAAATTGTATAAATAATTGATTACAGATTGAGTATGATGATATTTGACTATGCTTGGCACTAAGTGTGCGAGTTGGAATAGCTGCGGCTATATAAGGCACTAAGTGTGCGATACCAACTTAGCTTCGGTTAATTGAGATGGCACTAAGTGTGCGGAATCATTTTAGCTTTAGCTAACCTTTAGCACTAAGTGTGCGGATGTTGAAAGTACGAGTAATTGACGAAAAGTCTTATAATATTCAACGAGAGGTAAGTATGAAATTGAATAAGTACGGGGAGATTTAGGTATGTACGATACCTAAGTGGTAGATGATATTGTGTATGTTAAGTTCACTAAATTGATATAATCACATAGATTGAAATTGTATAAATACATATGTATTGATGTGTTAAGTTTTATATATATTGTTGATGATTTTAGTACGAGCTTACTAAGCTTTTGAAAGCTTACTTTGTGTGTGTTTGCATTGTTTTATAGATATCGAAGCTACTGCAAGCTTGGGGACCGTCAAGGATCATCACCACACTATTGAATCTTAATTTGGTACTTTTGAAAGTGTAAATATTTTTCAGTATGGCATGTATAGGCTAGAATGTATATGTATTTAAGCTTTGTTATGTATGCATGTTATGCCATGTGAATTGGCTAGCAAATGGTATATTTGTGCTTAGTTTTGGTAAATGGTTTGTGATGCCAAATTGTGTATGCTTGTAATGGTTATATGGCCTTGTATGTGGTGGTTAATTTGAAATATGCCAAGTTGAAGAAATGGTAAGGTTAAGCATGAGTTAGAAGGTGCCATAAGTGAGCTATCAAATGAGCATTTTGGCATGTTGTTTTACTAAGATTTTTAATGTGTTTTGGTATGGATTTGAATAGGTCATTGAATAATGATGATTTAGTTATAATGAAGCATGTTTTGAGCATGGAATTGGCTGAAAGTTTTGGTATAAATGTTGTTTAATATTGGTTGTAGGAATGACCTAAAAAGGGATGGCAAGTTGGCTTAAACCAAGCCTACATTGTGCCACACGATCAGGGACCACGGGCGTGTCTTGTGGCCTTGTATGTAAAGCAGTAACCTTTTAAGATCACACGGTTAAGACACATGGGCGTGTCATATGGCTGTGGACTCAAGTCAGTAGCTAGCTAAGTATCACACGGCCATAACACACGGGCGTGTCTGTTGGCTGTGAGTGAAAGTCAGTATATATACTCTATTTTGGCACGGTTGGATCACATGGGCGTGTCTGGTGCCCATGTGAGGCACACGGCCTGGTCACACAGACGTGTGACCTCAACAGAATTGAAAAAATTTTCTAAGTTCTGAAAATTCTGAATATGTTCGGTTTAGTCCCAACCTTTTCTAAAAGTATGTCTTAGGTCTTGGAGACCTCCATAAGGGATGAATTGTTAATTTGCTTATGCATTAATATTATGTGATATCTGTGATTCAGAATTGGTCTGAAATGTTCTGTCTGTCTGGTAATGCCCTTTACCTATTCCAGTGACGATTACGGGATAGGGGTGTTACAACTCAAGCTCAGTATGAGCAAACCATCTAACAACCGAATCAGATACAGAAAGCCAAAAAATAGTTCAAAAGGGGAGCATACTTACAGAGCTATACAGAACAGTTGGTACGTTTGAAACGGACGTACCGACAGACAACAGAATTCAAAGCATAATAAAAACACACTTAGTCTGACAGTCGCAATTTCCATTCAGTCACAGTATCCATAACTCTTATTTAGTCACAAGTTTCAATTCAGTCAGTCAGATATAATCAGAGTTTAACAATTTCACAGTGTCATAAATACTTTTCAGTCAAACCATACTACAGACAGTCGCACTCACAAAACAGTCAATAAAATGCATATGAATGCAGTTGAGTTAAAGAAAACCCACCCATCTAGCCAACACACCTCTCCGTCCCCTATCACTCCTCGATAGAGCTATTAAGCTCATCCAACCAATCACTCCATATAGGGCCTCGAAAAGCTCATCCAACCCTACACTCCATATGATGTCATCCTGGGTTGCCTGGCAACGATGGACGTCAGCATTGTCCTCGACCCTCAGGGAATTGGGATTGCCCATGAACCTCAGGATATTAAGGGCTAATAACCAACAGATCAGCTGCCAGTTTAGTTCAGTCAATCTTCCTTCTCTTTAAAATCCTGCTCAAAATAGTTTATGCATATGTATGTATGCAGTCAGATGTACACAATCAGAATACCAGTCTCAGATAATTAATCAGAAGCAGACACTTACATCCAATCAGTCAGTTATAGAATCAGTCTTGAGTACACTCGTAACCCAAATTCAGTAGCAAATGCAAAATAAGCTCGCATATCAATGACACGTACACAAATAGTCAGACAGAACTAGTTGCACAAACACTCACCCAGCTAACCGGGTTCAGAATCAAACATGCCACATAACCAATAACAATTAACACATTATCCAAACTCAGATCAGAGTCGTAACTACCCTCATTAGAGCATAACCAAGGGTTGAAACATATAGAGCAGTAATTACAAGTAAGTTTGACCTAAAAATAATATTTGGCGAGATAGGGCCACACGACCGTGTGCTTCAGCCGTGTGGGGGTCCAAACTCCCGTGTGAAGGGTAGCACACTGCCGTGTGACAGAGGCACACGCTCGTGTGAAGCAAGGACACGGCTCACAGTCCAATTTGCTAAAATAAGGTGCAAGGTAGACACGGTCATGTGAGGGTCTCACATGCCCGTGTGCCAACTAGACACGGCCGTGTGTTCCGAAACACACGCCCATGTGGGATCCCTAAATCCCTAAATCAACCACACGACTGTGTAACTCCAAATCTCTGAAACCTTAATTCCCAAACCCACATGCCCATGTGCCCAAAGGACAAAGCCGTCTAAATTTTGACAAAATCTCCAAATCGGCCACACAGTCATGTGGCCAGGCTGTGTGGCACCCAATTTGGCCCAAAATCCTAGTTCCCAAACCCACATGGCCGTGTGCCACAGCACACGCCCGTGTGGCCATCGAGGAGGTCACGAAACCACCCCAAATAAGCCTCAAAACTGTCATTTTGGCGACCAAAACCATCCTGAACCTTTGCCCTATCAAAGTATATCAGAAAGTGGCGATTTCTCATCACTTCTATCGGCTAAAAACTCAAAATCAAAGGCTTAACGCATACCCAAAAGATGTCAAATCAACAGTTTGCAAAATAAAAGAAGAAGTAGAATAGGCAGAGTTAAATCCTACACCTATTGCGTAATCAGAGGTGACGACAGAGAAACGACAATCCTGAAGCCAAAAAAACCAAAATCAGTTCTTTTGACTATTATCATCAAAAGTAAAAATAAAATATGAAGAAGCAGAAGAGACAAAGGAAACGGGGAACATGAATACCAAAAACAAAAGAATCAAAATTGAAATAGAAAATAATTTTAAAACAAATATTTAATAAAATAAAATTATAAAAATACTAACTTAAAGCCAGATAAAATAAAATGTTCCAACATACACACACAAGACTCGAACCCACGACCTCCAACAAAATAACACTCCACTTATCCACCAGACTTGCAGGCCCATTCTTGACACTAAATTGCATAACTTAACTCATGTGTGCGACCTCCTCGTTGCCCCTAAGCTTAGTAACCCAACACTTCTATGCTTGAGTAATTCATGCATGCAAAAATCCCCAAAAGAAAAGTTACCAAGCCACAGACCAGAAATAATTAAAAATTACAAGCCAAAACCAATAAAGACTTAATAATACTTAATTAAAAAATAATAATCCAAGGTCCAAGTTGATTCCCCAAATGTCGAGTCCGGTCTTAATTTTAAGGTTTAACTAAAAAGTTAAACACTATTGTGGAGTGAGCTTATGAAAAGCTCAGTGTCAGTCGAATAATTATTTAAATGGGCAAAAACATCAAATACAATGAAACATATTAGCATTAACAGAAGAAAACAAAACCATCATAGGAATTTCATGTAATTACATAGCCATTATCAAATTGATGTCAAATGGTGTATGAGCATAGGTCATCATCGATTCGAGTAACAATCATTAATTTTGATACCATTCACTACAACAAAATACAATGCGTAGCATAAATTAATAACATTCGAATATGTCATGCACATGATGTAATGCAAAAAGGTTCCTACCCATACCATCTGCTACACACCACAAGTTCCCTAGAACCCGTCATCCAAACTCCAAGACATTTTAGGTTTAAGCCCGTTGTGGTTAAAACCACTATAACAATATGTAAAAAATTCTGCCAATAAGAATCCAGACAAGCTGCCATTAAAAATGCGATAAATTGCCATTCCCCTCGGTACTCCTGGTGCAATGCACTAACTACGAATAATGCAGACTTAATATGCCGCCGGTACTCCATGGAACTCCTCCATCAACCAAAAAAATCTCAACCCAATGCATATGCAATATGTCACACAATCTCATACATAATCATATCTCAATACTTTTCACATTCATTTGACATGCTCAACATGTCCTTAATAATCACATACTTTCAATAAATGGAAACAATGTTTCAATATTTCAAATTACCATTGTGTTGGTATCAATCAATATCATTCAATTTCACATACTTTACAGATTTTCATTGTGCATAAATAGCACCCTTTTCAGTACATAATATAACAAATATCTCATGCATTTAAATCATACATAATCTTAATACCTCAACACAGTATATCATTTAGTCAAACATTCTCATATTTCATAACTCAAATATGCAATTACAAACTCAATCAAACATCCATCCTATCAAACTAACAATTTTGCCAACATGTCAATCTTTTAAGGCTCGAAACATACTTGGTTTGGCCACTCACAAAATCAATAATTTGGCTATTAATACAATCCAATATACAAGCTAATTTATCATATATAACATTATATTTAACATTTTCAAACAATTTTATGAGTTTAGGACCCATACCTTATTTTTCGCTTCCTCACAGCATACTAGCGAATCTTCCAGTTTTCCTTAATAATTCCTTAAACGAACCTAAACCAAAAATCAGTATAAATTCAATAAATTTACCATTAAACCAACCCAAGAACACCCACTTATGAGTTCAAACCAATCGTTGAAATTATAACTATTTTATGAATCCAAACTAATTATATTCCTTACACTGTATCGATGCAAATCGTACGTACAATCGTTCTTCGCCTTTACAGATGACTTGGGGCATTTGGATCAGCACCTAATTCAATAATATACTGGAAAATTAGTAACTAATTAATGATTAAATTCCTTCATTTAATCAATTCATAACCTTTACCTAACAACTATGTCAAAATAACAAAGTAGTTACCCTTAATTACACTTACGCTTCACGATTTGTGGGATCCGAATGGCCAATCAATCAAAAAAAATTTCCCTAATTTAAATGGGTTTAAAAGCTTATTATAAGGGTACAAGAACTCAAATTAATTATGGAAAAATATAAGGAAGAACCAAGAAACAAAACAGCTCATTTTCTTGCACCCAAAATTGGGGCTGAATTTTAAAATGGTTTGAGATCTTATTAAATTCTAGAAAAATACTTTTGAAATCATTTAAAATCCCCTAAATTCAAAATCTATAAAATTATGTTTTTAATGGACAATATTAATTAAGAAATTGAAGAGAGAAAAGACCTTATCCAAGCTAGTCGAGAGAAACTACAATGGCACTTTCATGGCAATGTTCGGGATCGATCTTGGATTTCAAGATTTTAGATTTGATGCTTATTTTAATGGGGAAAAATGACAGAAATATGGTGGAGAATATATTAACAAATCTTGCGGCAAAAATAAAAAAAAAAAGAAAAATAAAGATATGGTAAAACTAGGTGCAGGTGACGACAACAATGGAGGAAAGGAAAAAAAATTTAAAATCAAAGAGAAGGAGAGGAGGAGAGGAATGGCTAGGGCATTGAGGTGGAGGATTAAATGCTGATTATCAGTAAAAAATTAATATTTATACCTAGGTTAACTAGGCTTGGAAGGCCCACACATTAAAATAAGGGGTTTTTGTCAAAAAATAAATTTATTTGCATGGGAAGGGAATTCAAGTTAGGACCTCAAGGATAAATTCACTAATGTTTAACCATAAAACCAATAACTCATTCTTGATATAATTTGAAATATTTGTTTTAAAAAACAAGGCATGTCACATACTAGGGTTTAAGGCAAAATTTGCTAAATAATAAAAATGGTGAAAAAGAAGGGATTTAAAATTGGGTTTCAAGGAACATTTCACTAACCAATACCTCATTTATTTTCTAAAAATGCATAGATAATCTTAAAAGTTAAGGCATGATCACTCTCTCTCGATTCACAAACCCGATTCTACTAACCCCCGATTCTTGGGATGTTATAGTATCTAATAGAATTACTCTCTCTTCCCCATTCCTAACTTCATCTAACCTATCATTGATCCCCTTTCATAATTCCATATGCAATGCACTTGTTTTATAAATAAAGCATCATAGGATCATACATACTGAACTAAAATGGCGAACATTCATAGACCCATGCAACCTTACAACATACTTAGCATTTCTGGATTTGAGTGCAGAAACTCACCTGACATTTTTTCCCTTCTTAGCTTAGCCTTTCCCGAATTCCAGAGCTTCCATTCTCCAGCTTACTGGATTTTCTACTTTTCTGACTTTAACTTCCTGATTTCTGCTCCATGCAGAACTTCCCATAACTATCTCTTCTTCATAGTAACCTCATGAAGAAGATGAAAAAGAGAGGAAAATGAAACAAAAAGGAGTTGAATCCTCCCCGAGAAGTCATTTCTCATCTATTTATAGTCCTTCAAGCGTGGGCTTCCACCATATAACAACCATTCATCCATAATCATTTTGTTTCCCACTAAGGAAACAGTTGGTTCTAATCCAACTGAACCAGACTTGGGTCTTATCCTTGTCTAACTTCAGTTACCAAATTTTCTTGATTTCTCAATTGAAGCTGGCAACTTATAGATTTTTTTTTTCAATTTAACCCCCAATTGTTCCAAATTTTTTGGTTTCAAGGGAAACCGTATGTGACAACCCCAACCAACATCTTAAGTGTTTTCTCATCATTTGCTATGTGTTTAAATATAATGGGGTATCCGATGATGTTTTATGTATTCGATTATTCCCTTTTACTTTATGTTATCATGCATTTATGTGGTTGGATTCATAGTAGGTGGACTTCATCATGACGTGGGACGAGCTAGCCAACCACTTCCTTGCCAAATATTTCCCACTAAGTAAAAAAATGAAGTTACTGATGGATATCACCAACTTTTGCCAACTTAAAGAAGAGTCATTGTATGAGGCATAGAAGCGCTTCAAATTAATGTTTCATAAGTGCCCCTACCATGATCTTCAAGATTGGCTTAATTACAGACATTTTATAATGGGTTAGATGGGAATTTGAGGTCGAGTTTAGACGGAAAGTATAACAACCTTAAAATTTTTATATTTTAAAAGCAGTTATAAATCGAGATAGTGTACAATTGATTTTTAGATAAAGTAAAATAAGGAAAGAAAAGGGATAAAAGAAAAGGTTGAGCAGTATCAAAGAAAGTTAAATTGAAAAGTAAGTTGTGGTATACTAAATTAAAGTAAGGATTAAATCATAAAGATGTAAAAAGTTAAGGTTCAAGAATAATTATTCAAAATTGATGGGTTAAGGTATAAAAATGAGAAAGTTTAAGGACTAAAATTGGAAATAACCTAATTTTTTAGGACATTAAATTGGTGTGGATGGACCAAATTGAATAAGTGAAAAAATATGAGGGACTTAATTTCAATTTTACCAAAAGTGAGTAGTGATTTAAGGATGGAATTTTAAAGAAATATGAAAGGTAAAATGGTCATTTCTTAAATTATGTAATTATGAGAAAATATCATGGTTGTTAGCAAAATATGGACCATTAGATCAAATTGAAAAATGAGAAGAAATATTGGTCATTAGATTGAAATTATGACATAAAGATATTTTATATTATAATATTGTAAGATACTTATATGGAAACATGAAGAAAAACCTTCACACTTCCAATGTCACTTACATATACATGCAAAGGGATTTTCATTTCATTACAATTTGGTCCCTGCTATGAAATCCCATTTTTCTCCCAAATTCCTTAATAATTTTCATAGGCACCCAAAAGTAGAAGTGAAGTAGAGATACTAAAAAGTTAGAATATCATCTTGGAAGAATGAAATTAGAAGTGGAAGTGGAGAAAGTTGTGGAAAAGTAAAGAGATTAGAGTGACAGGGTAAGTACTTCAAGAACTTTACTTTATTTAATTTTAATCTAAGTGTAGAGAATGTTAAATAATTGAATTATAGAGAATGTTAAATAGTTGAATTAATTATGAATGTGCAAATATTATGTTTGAAATTGAATTAGTGCATTGAAATAGTAGAGAAAGAACTAAATTGAAAAGTAAACAAAATAAGATATGTGAAATGGAATGTTGAAAACATGATATAAATGAAGTGTGATGATATAGTGATAATAAAAAAGTGAATGTGTGATGAAATTTGCAAGTTACGTTGAATTTATGATAATGGGACTAAATTGTAAAAAGAGTAAAATTTTATGATTTAAATGAAGTATGAGGATAAAGGGTTAAAATGAAGTGTTAAGTGTTAGTGAATTGATGTTCAGGTAAAATTATAGTAAATAATGAATTTTCATGATGATAGGGATTAAATTGTAAACTCTTGAAAATTTATAAATGAAACAATTTAATATGTGAATAAGGATAATATAATAAAAGTTTAGTGAATGTGTTATGAGTTAATGAAATATACCTAAAGTATTATAAAAGTGATATCGTCGAAAAATATGGAAATTTTTTTCTAATGACAAGGACTAAATTGTCATGTAACACCCCTTACCCGTATTCGATGCCGGAATAGGGTACGAGGCATTACCGAAACACATACGCTTATAAACGTATTAAACCGAGTCATAAAATTTCATACAAATTAAAATCATTCATACACATGTATATCGTCCTTTATACGGGCCTACGAGGCCCAATACATACTTTGGAAGTGGTCCGGGACTAAACCGTGAACTTTGGAAAACATTAGAAATTTCTTGAAAATAGGGGTATACGCCTGTGTCCAAGGCCGTGTTCTTCACACAACCATTCACATGCTTCACTTTCCATAATTAATCATCACACACTCATTCAACCAAGACATGCAAGCTTGCACATCCACAAAATACAACATCATAAACATATAACTTAACAAATATTAGCCATCCTCAATGGCCTTATACAAAATGAACTATCAAATATTATAGGCCAACATTTTAGGCCAACTCATAATAACATATACACATAATCAAGTCCCTATACATGCCGTAGACTTAAAAATACTTGAAGATCGTTAATATTATACCAATCAATAACTTGTTAGTGTGATAGAGTCTCCGACGACCTCCAACTCGAGCTAGAATCTGTGACACTATAGGAAAAAGGAAAGGAAGGGGGGTAAGCATTATCGCTCAGTAAGTAGGTATGTAAATGATAAGTAATCTATTAACATGCTTTTATAAATCTTCACAATATGTTCTCAAGATAATACAATCATAATTGCACATAGCTCCACTATTTATTCATGTTCATCTCAAGCTGTCTACTCAAGTCATAGTCACTAAATTATTTATATCTTGAGTTACAGAACTCCAAATTAAGATCTGCTAATTTTCTCTGAAACTAGGCTCATATATCTTCTTACCATAAAATTTGTATAATTTTTTGTCTAGCCAAAAAGTACATTTTATTCTTTAAATTACCTCTATTTTGTTGTCTAATAGTTCTGACCCCTCTTCACTAAAAATTAATTATATCTTTGTACAAGAATTGGATAATGTTTTTGTTTGTTTGTTTCAAAAATATACTCATTAAGGATTGTAATCATATAAATTATAACCCATAATTATGTTTTTACAATTTTTAATGATTTTCCCAAATCAAAACAAGGGATTCTGAAATCATTCTGACTCTGTCTCACAAAAATTCAAATATCTCATAATATGAAATTCTTTTGCTTACACCATGTTATTTATATTACAATAGACTCAATAAGATTTTATTTCATATCTTATTCAACTTCCAATTCGATTTCCACCATTTTTTGGTGATTTTTCAAAGTCACACAACTTCTGCTGTCTAAAACTATTTTATTACTAAATTTCGCTCTTTCATGTTTTCTCTGTAGTAACTTTCATTGTAACACTTACTCCATAAAAATCTTACCAAAGTTCGATCACATATCGATCATGTTGCTCATAATTTTACACACATGAACCTACACTTATTCATCACATAGTCATATTCAATTACACCTAGTCATTTCCCGTTGAACACATCGAAATAATAACAGATGCCCGGTGGCCTGCACATAGTACCACCCTTGTAGTCAAAGCTACCTTCTTCACAAAGTGGCCTTCACATAGTACCACACTTGTGACCAAAGCTATCTTTTACACATAGTAGCCTGCACTTAGTACCACACATGTGATCGAAGATATTGGGTAGACATAGTAGCCTGCACTTAGTACTACACATGCGACCTAACCATCTAGTACACGTAGTAGCCTGCACTTAGTACTACACACGTGACCTAAAACCATTTTAAACACATAGTCGCCTGCATATAGTACTACACATGTGTTCTCACAATGGATCATTTGTATCTTTTCTATTCCGAAGGTCCAACCGGGAAATTCCTTACTTTTTAACATTTTATCAATTCATGCATAATCAATTTCAATTCATAATTTACATCAAGTGATCATTCAATATGCAACCACCTTTCATATAATAACAAAATATTATAACATAAGTAAACACGATATATTATTTACATACAAACTCACCTCAGTAGCACAATCGGTGAAAAGGACTTATTTGTCATATTTTTTGTTTTCCTCCCGTTCTAAGTCTGAATCTCGTTTTCCTTGATCTATAACAACACATTTAACTCATGTATTCATCCTGCTACTCAAATTAGCCTAAATTCACATTTTTGCAAAATTTATATTTTTGCCCCTAAACTTTTTCATATTTACACTTTTGCCCCTAGGCTCGTAAAATGATTTTTATTCAATTTCCTTGTATTTTAAGCCTAGCCGAACCATTTTCATAACATAGCAGTCCACAATTTCCATTTGTTCACACACTTACACACATTTTACAACTTTTTACAAACTAGTCCTTTTTTACAATTTCACCGAAAATCACTTAGCAAAAGTCATTTATTACACACCGAGCATTCATATTCTACCATTAAACATAAAATCACATGCATTTTATCCATGGGTAATTTTTAAACACAAACCCTAGCTCAAAATAATGGCGAAAATAGCTAAACCGAGCTACGAGGATCTCAAAAAAGTAAAAAAAAACATTAAAAACGGGGCTAGAACAGACTTACAATCGAGCTTGGAAGCTTGAAAAATCCTAGCCATGGTTTCTTCATGAAATATTCAGCCAAGGAAGAAGATGGACAAGAAATTTTGGCTTTTATTTTGTTTTTAATTCATTTTAATTACTAGATTACCAAAATGCCCCTAACTTAAAAATATTCTATTTCACCCATTTCATTTCCATTTTTATCCAACAAATTATCCAATGGTCTAATTACCATATAAGGACCTCCAATTTAAAATTTCATAACAATTGGACACATCTAACATGTAGAAATTAACTTTTGCACTTTTTACGATTTAGTCCTTTTGACCAAATTGAGTGCCCAAACGTCAAAATTTTTGAACGAAATTTTCACGAAATCATTCTGTGAATTTGTAGGCCATAAAAATATAATAAAAATAAATTTTCTTACATCGAATTTGTGGTCTCAAAACCACTATTTCGACTAGGCCTAAAATCAGGCTGTTACAACTCTCCACCCCTTTAGGGATTTTCGTCCTCGAAAATCTTATCAGAAGAAATTGCTTTCAACTCTCATGACTCACTTCCACTAATTTCTCAGAATCACAAATCAAATCAACCTCGTATCTCTTTCTAGTCACCTTTAAACTTTAACACATCGTGTCGGAGTATATTGTCAAAGTTTTGAATTACTCTCTCAGACTTACCACCGATTTACAAGTGTATTACAGTGCCAAGATGCAACTGCATATTCATAGTTTCCTATAGCTCTTTCCATAATTGGGACTTAGCCCTCGGATCTTAATCCGAAATAATGAAGACTGATACTATGCATAATCGAATAATCCCAGAAAAATCTTACTCGGTTGGTTTGTTAAAAAAGAAATCTGTACACGAACGACCAATCACAATCCGATAACATCTGTGACTGTATCTGCTTTCCCAGAGATTAATCAATAACTACTCGCGATCTTTCAATAGCTCAAGTCTTTAACACTATCTTAACTTCAGATCTTTCTATGACATTCGATACTTTAATTCTTGAAATCAAGGAACATGTGACATTAACCGTATGAAAACATGAAACATCACTTTACATTCTAGTAATAACATACATTCCAATCCGTTCAATGGTACATCACTGAAAAATCATGAATTCATTACCTAATTCAAACTGAACTCAGAACCAGAGCTTCGGTTAATAGTATCTTCAACTATTTTCAACTTTGCTATCATGCACAGACCATCCGAATTTTCATAAATGTGATAACCATATCATTCAAAACAACTTTAACTTATAATAGCATCATCAGATTAGAACTAATCTAATAGATGTATCTCGGTATCATACTTTCTAGAATATCAATCCTTCATGCAGACTATCCATCGATATACTCATGAATGCACAAAATTTATTACCATAACTGAGGATGTTTTAACTATATGTAACTCAAATCACATTTCAACTGACCAATTCACTTTGATAAAAACAACCAAGTTGATTTCGATTATCAAATAATAACATAACAAAATACTTATTTCTTCATGTTGTTAGGACAGTTCAAACATGAAATCTTTCATAGTTCTTTCAACATGCCAGTCACAGATATTTACTAACTGTATTAACTCAGACGAAACATAACATCCTGCTTGAACTTACTGATAATAATCAAAATCACCCGAGGAAAGAAAATCAGTATATAATTTGAACTTGACTATCATAATCCATACTTTTGCCGATATCGACTTCAAAGATAAGCCATACTTGATAAATTAAACAATAAGGATGATAAGAAAACCAAGATAATGAAATCTGAGATACAAGACCATACTGAATATCCGAGAATACTACTCATATGAAATAATAGGGATCCTGACAATTCCTCAGAGAAAATCAAAAGGAAAAGAAATATTGTTTATACATTCGTCAACTCTTTATCTCTGACGTAACGGAATAGGATACCAATGCAAGATAGAAAAATACCAATCATAAATTAATCAGACCAACAATGCTTTCATCAGAAAAGAAGCAACCACAAATACCTCTAAGAATGTAAGAATACATAGAATACTTAGAAGTGATAGTCATAAATTACTCAATTGTAGCTGTCATACTCAAATATCTTTACAATTCAAACATCATTCCTCAGACTAATTCTGTCATTATTTATCCCATAATATTTCATTCATTAACAAAAATCAATTCAGAATAATTCCTAGTAAGTACAGTCTTTAGACATCATACCTGGATGAGTCAATTAGTCGAGATTAACTTCTTCTCTAACCGTGGCATTGTGCATTCCAAATAATCTTTAGAATAATGTGATATCTCTCTCATAACCGTTTTTACTCACTAAGTCATTCCCATCTCTGATCACATTATTAATTATTCTACCACTGAACTCTTTAATTCCCCACTTGTGAGCTTATTCAATGTAAATCTCGTGAACTTCATCTTATGCCACTATACCGGTAAGGGGGTAAAGATTGTAAAGCCTTTAAAGTTTTGACTCTCAAACATACACATATACAATATGGGATTTAACATCAACATAATATCATATACTCTGATTCATACATCTCCAGTTTTCTACTAATCATGAACACATTTTCATATATCTTCGTAACGCACTCAGCATTATCACATATAGATATCAACCAATCATAATAAGCTTATCTCAAAATAAGTTTTTCATGTTATTCACTGTAAAAAGTCACTCTGACTTATCGAAATGCAATGTTCAATCAGAACGATAACATTTTATTCATATTACTCAACTTTTGGTTAATCCATTGTATTGTATCCACTAACACATACATATCATCACAAATCACAAAGATCAATTCAAGTAGATCAATATATTCACTCAGTTATACGAACTTACTTATCCCCTTTCAGCATTATCGATGGTAGCTCGGTTGAATCAATCATTGCTTTAACCCAAACAAATCTCATCGTAGTCGGGAGATATCACACTATCACAGTTCACTTATAGCATGTATAACTAGACTCGTATACGCTATGTTAGTCTCACAATCTACTAAACTATAGCTCTGATACCACTAAATGTAACACCCCTTACCCGTATTCGAGCCAGAATAGGGTACGAGGCATTACCAGAACACATACGCATATAAACGTATTAAACCGAGTCATAAAATTTCATACAAATTAAAATCATTCATACACATGCATATCATCCCTTATACAGGCCTACGAGGCCCAATACATACTTTGGAAGTGGTTTGGAACTAAACCGTGAACTTTGGAAAACATTAGAAATTTCTTGAAAATATGAGTATACGCCCGTGTCCAAGGTCGTGTTCTTCACAAAACCATTCACATGCTTCACTCTCCATAATTAATCATCATACACTCATTCAACCAAGTCATGCAAGCTTGCACATCCACAAAATACAACACCATAGACATATAACTTGACTAATATTAGCCATCCTCAATGGCTTTATACAAAATGAACTATCAAATATTATAGGCCAACATTTTAGGCCAACTCATAATAACATATACACGTAATCAAGTCCCTATACATGCCATAGACTTAAAAATACTTGAAGATTGTTAATACTATACCAATCAATAATTCGTTAGTGTGATAGAATCTCTGACGACCTCCAACTCGAGCTAGCATCTGTGACACTATAGGAAAAAAGAAAGGAAGCGGGGTAAGCATTATCGCTTAGTAAGTAGGTATGTAAATGATAAGTAATATATTAACATGCTTTTATAAATCTTCACAATATGTTCTCAAGATAATACAATCATAATTGCACATAGTTCCACTATTTATTCATGTTCATCTCAAGCTATCTACTCAAGTCACAGTCACTAAATTATTTATATCTTGAGTTATGAAACTCTAAATTAAGATATGCTAATTTTCTCTAAAAATAGGCTCATATATCTTCTTACCATAAAATTTTCAGAATTTTTGGTTTAGCCAATAAGTACAGTTTATTCTTTAAATTTACCATTGTTTCTTTGTCTGACAGTTCCGACCCCTCTTCACTAAAAATTAATTATATCTTCATACATGATTTGGATAATGTTTATTTTGTTTATTTCGAAAATAGACTCATTAATGATTTTAAGAATATAAATTATAACCCATAATTATGTTTGTACAATTTTTAATGATTTTCCCAAATCAGAACAGGGGATTCCGAAATCATTCTGACTCTGTCTCACTAAAATTCAAATATCTCATAATATGAAATTCTTTTGCTTACACCATTTCCTTTATATTAAAATAGACTCAATAAGATTTTATTTCATATCTTATTCAACTTCTAATTCGATTTCCACCATTTTTTGGTGATTTGTCAAAGTCACACAACTGCTGTTGTCCAAAACTATTTTATTACTAAATTTCACTCTTTTATGTTTTCTTTGTAGTAACTTTCATTGTAACACTTACTCCATATCAATCTTACCAAAGTTCGATTACATATCGAGCACGTTGATCATAAGTTTACATACATGAACCTACACTTATTCATCACATAGTCATATTCAATTACACCTAGTCATTTCCTGTTGAACACATCGGCATAATAACAGATGCCCGGTGGCCTGCACATAGTACCACCCTTGTAGTCAAAGCTACCTTCTTCACAAAGTGGCCTTCACATAGTACCACACTTGTGACCAAAGCTATCTTTTACACATAGTGGCCTGCACTTAGTACCACACATGTGATCAAAGCTATCGGGTACTCATAGTAGCCTGCACTTAGTACTACACATGCAACCTAACCATCTAGTACACGTAGTACCTGCACTTAGTACTACACACGTGACCTAAAACCATTTTAAACACATAGTAGCCTGCACATAGTACTACACGTGTTCTCACAATGAATCATTCGTATCTTTTCTATTCCGAAGGTCCAACCGGGAAATTCCTCACTTTTCAACATTTTACCAATTCATCCATAATCAATTTCAATTCATAATTTACGTCAAGTGATCATTCAATATGCAACCACCTTCATATAATAACAAAATATTATAACATAAGTAAAACGATATATTATTTACATACAAACTTATCTCGGTAGCACAATCGGTGAAAAGGACTTATTCGTCATATTTTTTGTTTTCCTCTCATTCTAAGTCTGAATCCCGTTTTCCTTGATCTATAACAACACATATAACTCATTTATTCATCCTACTACTCAAATTAGCCTAAATTCACATTTTGGCAAAATTTACATTTTTGCCCCTAAACTTTATCAATTTTACACTTTTTCCCCTAGGCTCGTAAAATGATTTTTATTCAATTTCCTTGTATTTTAAGCCTAGCCGAACCATTTTCATAACTATAGCAGTCCAAAATTTCCATTTGCTCACACACTTACACACATTTTACAACTTTTTACAAACTAGTCCTTTTTGACAATTTCACCAAAAATCACTTAGTAAAAGTCGTTTATTACACACCGAGTATTCATATTCTACCATTAAACATCAAAAAACATGCATGTCATCCATGGGTAAATTTTTAAACATAAACCCTAGCTCAAAATAATGGTGGAAATAGCTAAACCAAGCTACGAGGATCTCAAAAATGTAAAGAACATTAAAAACGAGGCTAGAACGGACTTACAATTGAGCTTGGAAGCTTGAAAAATCCTAGCCATGGTTTCTTCATGCAATATTTGGCCAAGGAAGAAAATGGACAAGAAATTTTGGCTTTTATTTTGTTTTTAATTCATTTTAATTATTAGATTACCAAAATGCCCCTAACTTAAAAATATTCTATTTCACCCATTTCATTTCCATTTTTGTCCAACAAATTATCCAATGGTCTAAGTACCATATAAGGACCTCCAATTTAAAATTTCATAACAATTGGACACCTCTAACATGTAGAAATCTGTAGCATTCCTAACTCGTATCCGTCACCAGATTAGGGTTACGAGGCATTACCTAACCATACACAACTTAATAAAGTCAATTATTACTATTCATGTTTATCAAATGCGCACCAATATATTTATTTAATTTAATAAATAGCAACAAGTCATTACTTTAGCTCTACATGTGTGCATATTAGTAACCAAACATATCATTACACACCAAGTATTTGTTCAAACGCATAAGCAAACTTAATATCGTTACTATATGGCAAAACTTAACTTTAATGCAATATATACATGCATATTGTGCACATTTTTATGTACTACAATGAACCATTAAAAGAGTACAAAATACAGATCATTGAATACCCTGTATACATGCTAATTATCATACATAAATAGCAATCACATAGCCAAGTACACATACTTATACCAATGGATATGTACAATTATTTTACTTATAACTTATCATTTTAACGAATCAAATGGTCATAATTTAACTATATCATTACTTTAAATAATAAGCATATACCAAGTGCAATCATATATATATAACATACATATTTATTTAACAAGGAGATGTATCCACAAAATTTCACATCATACCTAATTTACCTTTCAAATATATCATGAAACATATTTACCATAATATGCCATGTTAACATTCTTATGCCAAAACTGAATGCATGAAAGCAATAATATTAAGTCACATAACAAAACCTTATCAAAGCATATCAACCAAGATTCACATATATATGCATATATTTACATATAAGCAATAGCTGAACACCAAAATCAAACATGACCATCGCCTGAACGAAGCATTAAATCCAAACTTAACAAAGTAATAAGCCATTTTTCGCATGGCTCATATTTACATAAACCAAAATCCAACATTTCAAAATATAATCCAACCTATACATGCCATAGTTTTGAAAATTCAGCTTATAAAATACCGAAGATAGTCGATAGTGTGATAGACTTTGCGGATGATCCCCGAGCTCATAACTAGATCTCAAAATCTATAAAACAGAGGCAAACATAACTCACAGTAAGCTATTTAAGCTTAGTAAGTCATAAACAAATAATTAACTCAAAGACATAATCAACTCATTTAAACCAAAACAAATTATACTATCATAATCACATTAAATCTCAAGCTTACAACTTCACGTATTATATATATACTTTCACATATAATTTATTCATGGCCGAATGAACATATATATATACATTAACAAAGTATCATTCAATTTCCAAACCAAAATATCATTATCATACCAAGTACATATACACTTATATACATGTATTCATAAATCAAAGTATAACAATCATATATATATTTATATTATATGGCCGAATATACCATACAAATGCACATATGTTTACATTAGTAACTTGTATAATTTGCATCACATATTATGGCCAACTTACCTTATTTTCAAATAGGTAATTAACTAACTCATACCTGATCGTTTTAGCTCGTTTTACACCTTTGTTCACAACTTATCATTGCCCGTTGAACCATTCGAAATTGAATAGGATACTCAGATAATCACATATATCATACAATGCCAACGTCCCAGACATGGTCTTACATGCTATCTCATATTGATGCCACTATCTCAGACAGGGTCTTACACGAATCAAATATGATGCCGATGTCTCAGACATGGTCTTACACGTAACCACATATATCGATGCCACTGTCCCAGACAGGGTCTTACACGAATCAAATACGATGCCGATGTCCCAGACATAGTCTTACACGTAACCACATATATCGATGCCAACGTCCTAGACATGGTCTTACACGAGAACATATATTGGATCCTATGTCATGACATATATATCCTAGCTATTCCTAAGGTTCGTACAAGACTTTCAGATGTTGTAATTCGATCGAAACAAACTCGTGAGCTTAGTTCCCATGCACATGTACATTCAGCTTTCACATATATAATTTCCCATAATTTAATTTCAGCATATAAACTCATACATAATTAAAATTAATGATATCTATTTGCTTATAAACTTACCTCAGACGATGAAAATCGGAACGGGACGGCTAATCGACAACTTTAGTTTTCCCCCGATCCAAATCTAATTTCTTTGGTTCTTGATCTAAACATATTCAAATTAAACTCATTCAAACATATTTTCATTCAATTTAGTCCAAAAATACATAAATGGGAAATTTATTATTTTACCCTTGACATTTTAGACTTTTTACAATTTAGTCTAAATTGCACAAAACACAAAACATGCAAAATTTCAATATACTATGCTTAGGTCGAATCTTCCTTAAGTTCATACAAGTCCATAAATTTCATTTATTTCACATTTTAGTCTCTCAATTTATTATTTTTACAATTTAGCCCTAATTACTCAAATTCATCAAAACTTCAAATACAAAACTTGTTAATCTATCACATATCTTTTATTTTCCATCATCAAACAACAAAAATCACAAGTTTTCAACAATGGAAAAATACAAAATCATCATCAAATTCAAAAATTGAAACATGGGCTTGATAGATAACATAGCGCAACGATCTAAAAAACGTACAAATTATCAAAAACCAAGCTAGTTACATACCTTGATTAAACTCCAACAATGGCCGAACCTATGGAACCCTTATTCTTTTTCTTTTCTTTAATGTTTTGATAATAACTAAGTATTATGAAAGCTCATTTTAATTTTTATATTTTATTATTACATATATTATTACATGTTTTACTAAATTAACCTTTATAATAATATATAAAACCATTATAATTCTTGGTCATTACCGTCCACTCAAATTGTCAATGACTTAATTGCATTATAAGTGCTTCACATTACAAAGACAACAACAATTAAGCACTTTCACATTTAACCTTCAAATTTTCATTTTACGCGATTAAGCCCTTTTTGTTAAATCAGCACTCAAACGACTAAATTAAATTACGAAAATTTCATAGATATAAATTCACACATAATAAACATAGAAAAATAATTTTAAAATATTTTTATGACTAGGATTCGTGGTCTCAAAACCACCGTTCCGAATAGGGTCTAAATCGAGCTGTTACAAAATCAACTTTTGCACTTTTTACAATTTAGTCCTTTTAACCAAATTGAGTGCCCAAACGTCAAAATTTTCAAACGAAATTTTCACGAAATCATCCCGTGAATTTTTAGACCATAAAAATATAATAAAAATAAATTTTCTTATGTCAAATTTGTGGTCCAAAATCATTATTCCGACTAGGCATAAAATCAGCTGTTACATGTCAAACTTGAGAAAACATGTGGATAAAATAATAAAACTGAAATAAAAAAATTGATGTGTGAAACAAGATATATTATAATGAATTATTTGATTAAAGCGCTTATGTATAGAAAAATAAATTTCATAACATTAGGGACTAAATTGAAGCAAGTACAAAAGTTTAATTGTGAGCATAAGTGGACTTAATCGTAGAATATGAATACTTTTATTATGTTTATAAAATTTACTAAAATGAAATGAATTTAAAATTAAATAACCCAAACTGAATTCTTCTTAAATTCTCAAACATTGAATCGTAAAACGATATCGGTACCAGGATAAAGGTATCAATACTGTAATAAAGGTATCAATACTTTAATAAAAGTATCAAAACTTTGAGAAAGTATCGATACTTTGAGAAAAGTATCGATACTTTAAGGAATGTACATATACTTTAAGTAAACATATTTATCAAACATTTTTGGACAGCAGTAGTGGTTTAACTTTGATAATTCACCAAAAATTGTATAGATCAATTTAAAGGTTGAATTAAATATGGAATTCTTGAATCTGAATCAGGGAGATCGATCAGTGTCCGAGTATGAGACCGAGTTCCTACGACTGAGCCGCTATGCACAAGGTATGGTGGCCTCTGAGTATGAACAATGTATTCATTTTAAGGATGGGCTCAGAGATAATTTGAGAATCCTAATAGCTCCACAGAGGGAGAGTGATTTTTCTGCACTAGTGAATAAGGTGAAGATTGCCAAAGAGGTTAACCGCGCTAAGCACTAGAACCGTGATCGCGATAGGGGTAAGAATAAGAGGGATTCGAAGCCCTCAAGTTCTGCACAGATGCCTAAGAAAAAGGCCAGAGCTGATAGGCCGGTTAGAGCTGAGCCCCATGTTACTGTTACTAAACTGCAGCCATGTACTAATTGTGGTAGAAGCCATCAGGGTGAGTGTTGGAGAAAGACTGAGGCGTGCTTGCGGTATGGGTCATTGGAGCACCGTATTAGGGAGTGTTTACTGAGGGTTGATCAGATGCAAGTTCTGGGTACTGGTATGGCACAGCCACAAAGGGTAGTGCTGTAGCCACCGAGGGGCCGTGGATAGGCCAAAGATGCTAATGGTATGAGTTATGGGCAAAGAGCACTGGGCAGAAGTGCTAGACAGGCTGAGAGGATGCAGCCGGCCCTATTTTATACTGCTTATCACCGAGAGGATGGAGATGCTCCAGACGTCATCACGGGTATATTATTTATTCTTGATGTACCTTATATTGCCTTGATAGACATAGGGTCTACTCAGTCATACATAGCTAGCAACATATCTAGAAACTTGGGGATTTCAGTCAAGAGCACTACGAGTGAGGTTATGATATTGAGCCCATTAGGGCAATCTGTTAAAGTTAGCAAACTATATAGGGACGTTCTTTTAGAGGTACAAGGGGCAATCTTCCTGGCTGATTTGATAGAGCTTCCATTTGGGGTGTTCGACCTGATTCTGGGGATGGCCTAGTTGGTCAAGCATCGTGTTAACTTGGACTGTGCAACTAAGAGGGTCATACTAAAGACTAAAGAGGATAAGGAGGTAGTCATGATTGAAGAACGCTGAAATTACTTATCTAATGTGATCTCTGCATTGGTGGTAGAGAAGATGGTTCGTAAGGGATGTAAGGCATTCTTGGCCTACGTAAGTGTTTCAGATTCTGGGGATTCCACAGTTAAGAATATTAGAACGGTAAAGGATTTTTCGGACGTCTTTCCTGAGAAGCTATCGGGGTTACCTCTGAATCGCGAGTTGGAATTTGGGATTGAGCTACTTCTAGGTACAGCTCCGGTGTCCATCGCTCCCTATCTAATGGCACTGAAAGTGCTTGTGGAGCTTAAGGCTCAGATTCAGAAGCTGTGCTATTGATTTTCGAGATAGTTGGGAGGATTATTTGCCACTAGCGGAGTTCGCCTATAATAACAGTTTCCAGTCTAGCATCCAAATGGCACTTTACGAGGCACTGTATAATCATAAGTGTCGCACTCCTTTATGTTGGACTAAGTTGGACGAGCGACATGTTCTGGGTCCTGAGTTAGTATCGAAGACTGAGGATAAGGTTAGACTAATTCGGGATCGTCTAAAAGTGACATCTGATAGACAGAAATCCTATGCGGATCTAAAGCGTCGAGAGATTGAGTATTTCGTGGGGGACTTCGTGTTCCTCAAGGTCTTGCCATAGAAGAAGATTCTAAGGTTTGGTCTTTAGGGCAAGTTAAGCCTTAGGTTTATTAGATCGCACAGGATTCTGAAATGAGTGGGATCGGATGGTTATAGTTGGAGTCGCCTCCAAAGTTGGATCAGATTCATGACGTGTTTCATGTCTCTATGTTGAGGCGCTAACGCTCTGATCCTACACATGTTGTTCTAGTAGAGGAGATTGAGGTTAGGCCAGATTTGACCTTTGAAGAGGAGCCGGTTCAGATTATGGATCGAGACGTAAAGGTTCTGAAGAGGAAGTCTATTCCTTTGGTATCTGTGGCAAAATCATAGCACCAAGGAGGCCATTTGGGAGCCTGAGGATGAGATACATCAGCAGTATCCTCACCTATTCTAATTAGGTAAATTTCAAGGACGAAATTTTCTTTTAAGGGGTAGAATTGTAACGCCCCAAAATTTCTAATTTCGTTATTGTGAAAATATGACACAAATATCTGTCAGCTTTAGTGGTTATGTGTTCTAGGAGTGTTTGAGAGGTCCCAAGTTCAAGCCTTCACTTGGGCAAATTTTTGTATTTTGAATGAATTAGGCCTTACTCTTGTTTAGTAGGCTTTTATTTGATTGTTGGTAAAAATACATTAGAATGGGCCTGCTGGTCTGGTGGTTAAGCAGAGTGTTAGTGTGTAGGAGGTCCTATGTTCGAGTCTCTGCGCAAGCAGAGGAACTAATTTTTGTTTGAGGCGTGTGGCATGGTGGAGTTCAAATTAAATTGAACTGCTGAGTAGTTGTGTTTTAGTGGGTTAATGTGAGTGTTTTTAGGAGATAGTTGGGGATAAGTTATAAAAATAAGATTTTTTTCTTTTTAGTTTTCTATTTTCTTTTTTCCCAACAAATTTTCTAACGTTAGACTTTTGTTTCTCTGCTATTTCTTCTCCCTTCTTGTTCACTTTTGGTTTTTGTTCCCCTTTGGTCGAATCTTGTTTATTCTCTTTCCCCTCTCTTTTCGTTTTCTTGATCGGTTCATCTCTTGCTCTATATCCGAAATTCTCTTCTCTTTTCCCTACTCTTTTCGTTTCTGTATTTTTTGTGAGTCATCTCTTTGGGTGCAACTTTCAACTTCATCTATTTCAGTAAGTGGAATTCTTCCCCTTAGTTATCGTATTTCGATTAGGCAATTAACAAAGGGTTCGTTTTACTCTCGTTTAGATATTGTTCAAAGGTTTTAAGCGGATATTCCAGTGTGTGGAGACGACTGGTTATCGGATTTGTCACGGTAAGTTTTCGAATCATCGTTGGTTTAGTTTCTCAAGTTTTATGTTAGGGATATTTGGTTTGATTGACGAATCAAGTGACTAATTAAGGGATATATTGGTCAAATTAGGTTTTTGAAGGCTCGGGTTACTTTACACAGCGAATCGATACCAGGTGTGTACCCGAAATGCAGAAAACGAGATTCAGTGAAAAGCCGAAATTGATTTTTACAGAGAAATAAGAGAAATAAGAGAAAATGATGCAAAAAAATTGTGGAGAAATGAAATAAGGGTGTTATAAACTTGGAAATCAACATTTTGCACTAAAATAATTTTGGACAGCAGAAGTAGTCTAATTTTGAAAAATCATCAAAAATAGTGGAAATTGAATTAAAGGTTTAATAAAATATGAAATTAAATTTTATTGAGTCTAGTTTTTCATGGAAGAAACAGTGTACACAATGGAATTGTAAATTATGAGATATAAGAAATTTTGTGAGACAAGGTTAGAATGATTTTAGGTTCCCCTGTTCTGACTTTGTAAAATCATCAAAAATTTTAAAAATATAATTAGGGGCTTAAATTTATATGTTTAAATCCTTAATGAGTCTATTTTCAAGAGAAACAAACAAAAACATCATCCAAATTCTGTATTAAGAGATAAATAATTTTTAGTAAGGAGAGGTTGAAGCTATCAAACAACAGAATAGGGATAAATTTAAAGATTTTACTGTACTTATTTGATAAACTATAAATTCTAAAACTTTTATGGTAGAAAGGTATTTGATTCTAGTTTCAAAAACATCAAGCGGATCTTAATTTGGAATTTTTTAGCTCAAGATATAAATAATGTAGTGACAATGACTCAAGTAGACAGCTTTGAATGAACATATAAGTAAATAGTGAAAACATATATGAATATTTAGCTAGCATGGGTTACATTAAAAATGAATCACACAGCCAAGTCCAATTTGGGCCATGTAGGCCACATGGGCGTGTGAGCCCATTTTTTTGAGAATTCGTCTAAGGTTGCACGGGTCGCCCAAGTCGACTGTGGACCTACTGAAGGGTCAATAAGCCCTACTTAGACCCCTATAAGAGTGACCTGTTTGTCTGATTTTTGTACTGAGCATGAATTATGATATCTGAATGTATGTACTGTAATTGCATAATAGCATGACATCTTTTGTATGTTGCATTGCATTGGGGTGGGTTATTGTTATCTGGAGGAAGTGTCTGAAAGGCTATTTAGCCTGTTATCTGGCAACTCTGCTGCAAATTTCTGATTATGTGTCGCATTTCGGTACAGCATGGTGTGTAGGGATGGGTGGGTTGATTTAATCCCCACATGGTGTGTAGGGATGGACAGAGATGGTGTGTAGAGGCTGGTGGGTAGGATTCTGATTTTCTGCTATTGCATATTGTATCTGATATGGGCCAAGGGCCTAAATTATATATAAGACTGTATTCAAATGGGTCAAGGCCCAAACTAAATCTGTAATGGGCTCAGACCCCAAAATTATAATTGATTATTTTCTGATGTGTATCTGTATGTATGTTTTCTGTGGGGATTAAACACTAAGTTTTTGAAAACTCACCCCTTTTTCTATTTAATCTGTATAGGTAATCCCCAGATTTAGGCGGATCGGTGCAGCGGAGGGCTCGATGGTGACCACCACTACTGAACTGCTTTATTACAGCTTTTGGTTTTATATTATCTTTGGGTATTTATTATTGTAATGTTGGGACTTTGGACTGTTTGGTTTAAATTGGGATTTTATACTGTTTTTATGGATTTTTAAACTGAGACTCAGCAAAACACGATTTTTTCTAAAAACTAAGATTTTCAGTTTCGTAAAATAATTAGTTTCAAAAGCTTCTGCTTAAAAGACATGTTTTAAGGAAAATCAGCTAGTTCACGTTTTTCCAAATTAAATAAAAGCTAATTAACTAGAACAGTTTTAACTTGTCAATCTCGATTTCAAACCCCATTCCATGTGACATCGCTAGATTCAACCATAACGTCTAGGCCAAGGTTGGGGTGTTACAGAAGTCATATGATGTCGGAATTGAAAATAAATGCATATGAATAATAGTGAATAACATGATGTTGTAATTAAATAGAAAATAGGTCCCAAGTGACCTATAAACTGTTGAAAGTGCTAAAAAAGCTCTAAAAAAAGCTTGGAATGAAAACGGAAATTTTATATTAGATATAAATTGTTTTGAACTGAATTTCTCTAAAGTTGTTTCGGCAACGAATGTAACATCCTGGTACTCGAACTCGGCGAGTGGGTTAGGTATGGAGGTGTTACGGAATGTCCCTAGAGGCATTCATGTCTAATACTTATGCTGAAGGTTACTAACATATTAAGGATATGGCAATGAACTCTTACATGTGGCTGACTGAATGATTCACATATAGAGCTAAATCACCGATTGTGAATGTAGTTGGTGGTGTGGATAAGTTTCAACAAATCCTCGAGAGGCTTAATAACCTTGAACTTAGCTCTAGTAGATCTCATAGTCCCAACCAACCTCATCTTATGGGAGCTCATGTAGGGAACGAGAATGAGAATGCTAGTTAGGGCAACCACCAAGAGGGTAGCTTACAACCCGGGGTGACGTGATCATCCCAATCTTAGGTGGGGAGGGAACTAAGGGGGGGACCTCCAACCAAAGAGTGGGAAACTTCAACCACCCTATACCAACCCCTCAGTGCCAATCTTCGCAACCCTATAGACTCCAAAATGCCGAGAGGAAGCCTACCTTTATCAATGACCCCCTATAACCATTAAGGTTAGTAAACTTGAGGATGGGATACGCTCGATGCATATGATTGTGTGTCAAATGCAAGACCAAATAGACCAAATTCTCCATACCTTGCAAACCAATGTTGGCACTAGTATCTCTAGCAACACTGAAACTAATCCTAAGAGGGAGGGAAAAGAACATGTCAAAGCCATCCCTCTCTGATCGGAAGCGGTGATAAAGGAATTGCTTAAGCTTGTGTTGAGATGGAAAACAAAGCTCCCATTCTTAGTGTTGGAGAGGGGGCGAAAGAGAGAAATAAGAATGAAAATGAGCCTAGGGAGGTTAGCCCTAGTGATAAGCAAGCCAAACTATCTAGCACTACAACTGTTCCATTCCCTGCTAGGTTAGAGGAGAGAAAGAAGATTTTTTTATATATATAATTTATTAGAATTTTTATATTATTTATGAGTTTTATGAATTTTTATAAAATTTTATAAAATTTTATAAAATTTTAAATATGTTTTATTAATTTTATAATTTTTTTATAATTTATTAGATTTTTTATATTTTTTATAAGGTTGTATGATTTTTTTTAAAAAATTATAAGTTTATATCAATTTTAATATTTTTATTTTTTTAAGTTTTTAATATTTTTTTAATATTTTTATGATAAAATATAAGATTAAACCAAAAGTTGCCACATATCACTATTTAATTGGTCCATCAATTGATTTTAACTGTCAACATGGTCAAAGATGGAAATCATTAACAAATGGCTTACTTGGTTTTTTGGTTAATGGTAGGGGCTTAATCACCGCATTTAGTGCAAGGGATCAATTGATTTTTTTTTCATATTTTCTTAAGGGTTTCTTGAACCTGTAAACTTATATCATATAATATGATACAAAATTGTATCATATAATATAATAGGAGGGCTACTTTTCAAATGTACGAACATTATAGAGACCTAGACTAGATTTAACCAATGTAATAATAAATAACAATATATAATAAATAATATATTATGTACTACTATTATAGTATGTGATATAGTATTACATGATGTAATAATATATTTTAAAACTATTAATACATACATATATATAGCAATTAATTAGTCCAAAATCAAAATCAAATTTACCAACCAATTTGCTTAAATTGGCTTAGTTTTAATCTCTAGCTGTAATAGATGATACACTATTACAAAATATAATAATATTATATGTAACTATTACTAAAACTTTAATACATATATATAACTATTATTATATTATATATTATAATAAAAGATATAATATTACATAATATTATAAAGTTTAATCATTAATGCATATATATAAACTATTATATGATATATTATAGCATTATATAATATAGTAGTAGGGCTAAATTTTAAATATATAAAGAGTGTAGAGACTCAAACATATTTCAACCAATATAATAATAAATAATAATTTATAATGATAATTAATATATTATGTTGTACTATTACAATATGTGATATAGTATTACATAATGTAATAATATATTTTAAAACTGTTAATTCATATATATATAACTATTAATTGCTCCAAAATCGAATTTACCAACCTATTTGCTTGAATTGGCTCGATTTGATCTGTTAAGTTAGTGGTAACCGCTAAATATAATAGATGATATACTATTATATAATATAACAATATAATATATGAGGAGAAATCTATTTACATCGGTGTTAAACTAAAAACTAAAGTAGTTTTATGCTCTCTCATATCTCTTTATACAATTAATATTTCAACAATCCAAAAGTTGAATTATCGATATAATTGTACTTGTCATGCATGTAAATTTTTGAACCGATATGATATCTCTATCCTATTGATATAAAATACTCTATATATATTAAAATTAATTAAATTGTTGAAAGATTTTTTACATAAAAAAAATAGTTAGAATTTTTTTTAATTTATATTCAATTTGACATACATAATCTATATAAATGAAATATAAAACATGACAATTAGATGATTAAAATATTAATCGTTTAAAAAAGGTACAAAAGGGTGATGTAAGTGGGTCCCACTCCATAGTGTATTACTAAAACTATAAATATATAACTATTATTATATTATAGATTAGAATAAAAAATAGTATTACATAATATTATAATAATTAATATATTATGTATTACTATTATAGTGTGTGACATAATATTACATAATGTAATAATATATTTTAGAACTATTAATAGTATATAATTATTAATTGGTCCAAAATTATAATTGAATTTACCAACCAATTTATTTGAGTTGACTCGATTTAATCGGTTAAGTTAATTTTAATAGCTAACAATAATATATTATATACTATTAAATAATATAATAATATAGTGTTTAACTATGACTAAATCTATTAATACATATATATATATATAACTATTACTATATTATAAATTATAACAAAAGAAATAGTATCAACATTTATTTGTAATTTAATATATTAAAATATATGCCTATAACTAGTAATAGATAAAATATTATTAATATATTATTTTTATTAAATTGTATTTTGAATTGAGTTTTAACTTTTATTGATTGTATTTGGGTATTAGATTTAATTTCTATTTATTTTGGACGATTGGGGTTATAATTAGTTTATTTTAACTTAAGGTAATAATTGGATTTGAGATTAGCATAATATATTTGAGTTTTGGAATACATATTTAGGAATATGAGTATTATATTTATAAATTTAATAAAAAAATAAAAGTTATTCCATTATCAATATAATATAATAATAAAACAATAAAAGTTATTTCTTCAATTAATATACATATCATATAATGAATTTTACATACAATTAAAAATTTAATTATTTTATATAAAACAGATAAAAAATTATTTTATATAAAAGAACTCTATTAAATATTAGAAATCCTATCACACGTGTATGCATATAAAAACCACGAATTTAAAACACAGATATTTGTTTAAGAATAACATACAATAGTAAATGAAACGTGCAGTTTGAAACTAATTAATCATAATAATAATGAAATTAACATAAATACACTAGATTAAGAATACTAAATACACTATAATTATTTATCATGAGTCATCATCAATTGTGAGTTAGTGTCGAGTTGACTTGTGATACCAACTCAATTAACAACATTATTAGTATATACAATTGATAGAGGTAATAAATTGTGCATATTAAAATAAAAATGTAAAAAAATATATTATATTGATCCTTTGGCTGAGTGGTAAATTTAAGGTTTTATTAATTCAATTGGTGTGGGTTCAAATCCTCGAATGATAAAAATTGTTTTAATTATGGAAGGGCATTTCCATAATTCTCTTAACCGAGTTGATGATCTGGCTTAGGGTAATGCCAACTCAATAAAACACTTAATAAATAGAATTAGAAATTCTATCACATGCATATTTGTGTGGAAACTATAAATTTGAATACAAATGTGTGTTTAAAAATAACATACAATAAACAATGAAATGTTAAGTTGTTGTCGAGTTAAGTTGTGACACCTACTCAATCAAATACATTAATATATATATATATATATATATATATATATATATATATATATATATATATATATACACACTTGATGGAGGTAATAATATATGCACAATAAAAATTGAAATGTATAAAAATATTAAAATAAAGTTGTAGTTGAGAGGTAAATTAAATGTTTTTCTAACTTAACTAGTTCAAGTTCAAATATCACAATTATTTAAATTTTTTTATTGGTTTTTAAAATAAAAATGACAAAACTACTCTAGAATAGTATAAATTATTTTAATTACGAAAAGATATTTTTATAATTTTTCTAATTGAATTGTCGACCCCGTTGAGAATGACACAAACTCGGTAAAACAATTAAAAAATAGTATAGATATATTTATGTTTTTTTAAGACAAATTTAAATTATGTTGTCATTTTATAAAAATAAATGAATTATTAAATTTAAAATTAAAATATTTATAATCTAAAAAATTCAAAATTATTCCGTCAAATTTGATTTCAGCCTTAGTCCAAAATAAAATTTTGAATTCGAAAAAGCTCCAACTCAAAAAAAATTGAGCCTAAAAAAATTTGAAGCCCAAACTAATCCTTACCTGATAAAATCCGAATCCACAAAAAATCTGATTGGAACTTACTCATTTGTCAGCTCTAACCATAATCCCCACATCACACAAATCGCCTAACCAGCATCACCGATAGTTGCCGAATGTAGCAGAAAACTAATAAAATCGAAGACAGAACTATGGGAGCTGCAAATATAAGCCAATTGCCAGACTTCATAAGCAAAATTACACCAAAAAAAAAACTGCCCCAAGTCCTCCAGTTGACCATAGCGAACACAATCAGTTGGCAAGATAATCACCTTGGAAATCAAATCCTCCTTACAAGTAGAGCTGATTATGGGTCGAGTCGAGCTGGACTTCAATATAATTTTAGGTTTATTTCTTTATTCGAGTATAGTCTGACCTAAAATATAAGCTTAAAATTTTGTTAAATTTCGGCCCGCTTGTTCATATTAATTTTTTATATTATTATTTTTATGTAAAAATAAATTTAAAAAATATAATATATTAAATATACTAAAAACATTAAAATAAATATTTCTCAACAAATTAAAAACAATATTTAATATTTATGCTTAAATAATACTAAGATAGGTGCAACTTAGCAAGCAAATACCTCTAAACTAGTAGCAATGTTAACAGCAAAATAAGAGTTATACAATATTCAAACAATAACAACAACATAATAACAATAATAGCAAAATGGCAGCAAAACAACACCAAAACAGTGGAAACAACAACAATTTTGTTTTCAAATTCGAGCAAGGCCAAGCTGAAACAGCTTACCCAACTCAATTTTTTGTTCAAGCTCATTTTTCAAACTTATATTTTTATTCAAACATTTCCACTTTTCAAATCAGCCTCCTAACCCGACCAATGATAAATTTACTTACAAGGCACAAATCCTCATAAGCAATGCCAAAAAGTAACACAGTTAAAATTAATAAATTAATATTCAAATATAATTTTGAGTCATTTTGCATAATTTTAAAAAATAACTATTAAAAATGTTAACTATATAATCAAGTTAATTATATTATACAAATAAATATAATATTTATCAAATTAAAAATTGAAATAACTTCAATTTAAAACCAAAAATAAGGATTAAAATTAAAAATCCAATTAATTTAAAATATAATAAATTAATAAATCTAAAAGTTAGAATTAAAGTTATCTTGAATTTTAAAATAAAATGTTAGAATTCAAACTAAAATAAATAATAGAAAAATGACTCAAATATAAAGATGTCAATAAAATAAGATATTGTGATAAAAATCACTTAAATGAAATAAGGACTTAATCATATTTAAAAAAAAAAAATCTCAAATATTTTAATTTTAGTCGGGTTCCATAAGGACTAAAACCTATATAAAATAATTATAACAGAAACCAAAATTAATCATTCGTATATATGAATTAAATTCAATGGTGAATATAATTCATCATGAATAAAGACAAAAGATGATAATTCCATATATATTCAACCACAAACAGAAAATTTAAAACAAATAGTGCGAAAAAAAATCTTACCAATATTCATTTATTCGATTATCAAGTGAATTAACTTTCAAAACTAGTTATATAATCCAGTTGGAATTTTTCAATTGCAGAAAGTTGTAAGTTGTAACTTTAATTTAATAACGACTTTAACCAAAATTTATAAAATAATTATGTGAAAAAAAAAGAAAGAAATCTCACAAATCAATTTTTATCAATTGATTATAAATAAATAAATAAATCTTCATCTTTCGAATAGCATATGCAAATATTAAACTAGATTATATTTATAAAACCTTAAAACTTTATTTAAAGAATCAAAACCCAAAAATTTATTAAGAATCTCAAAAATTCAACATAATATATAGTTAAAATATCAAATCCATAAAATTAAAAAAAAAACGAATCAATCCAAAATTAATAAAGAATCAATTCATTCTCAAAAATTCAACATGACAAAGCTTGGATGTCACTTGTTAAATTTGTAAAATAAATCTAAAATAAAACTTAATAAATCAGAATCTATCATGCCAAATCATTAAGAATAAATTAAGAACAAAACTAGATGCAGAAGCGTACTTGAATCCATGAATTCCTTAAAGTTTTACTGATTCTTGAGGATTTGATCTTCCAAATTAGCACACAAGAAATTCAGAGAATATTTGCTCTCTTTTTCCTAATGATGGAATATTAAAAAAGATATATTGTATATAATTTGGGGACCATAATACTAATATTTATAAACTTGGCATATTAGTTCTAATCAAATTCTAATTAGTCCATCATTAATTAGAATTTGATTAGAACTCAATTACTAGAGTATCTGCACATATTTGACCCATACTTTATTTAATAATTAAAGCCCAATAAAATCTTAACCAAATTAGATCACTTTTAATTTGGGCTAACCTATCATGATAGTAAATAATAACATGGAATTACCCTTATTATATATGTGATGTCCATATTTTCTAACAGTATATAAAATTTTTTAAAAATTTCAAAAATCATGAATCTAATTATATTAAAGTTAAATTTAAATTAAATAATACTTAACTTATGACAACTTTTAAACTTAATGAAATAATTAAAAATAAAAGTTTAAACAAAATTAAATTTAAATTATTATGACACTTTTTTAGAAATTTAATGTTAACAAATTAAAATATTGACATAAACAATATTTATGTTAATGATAATTAAATAATATTTATATTTATGATAATATTATTTATTTTTACAATCATTTTATATATTTTCATTTTCTTATCTAAAAAATTTAGGTAAAATTTTCAAAATTTATGTAACTCTTTCAAAGTTTACCTAAAAATTTAAAATTTATTTATTTAAAATTGTTAAAATAATAATAATATTACGCGTGTAGATGAAATTTGAAAATTAGACCTGATATAATATATGTACACATATGATTTCACAAATTAATAAAGTTATAAAAGTAACAAGTAGGCTATTTTATTTTAGACCATTAGTTTATGGGATTTCGACTTTAGTAGTAATTAAGTAAATTAACTCCTCCACTTCTCAATTATGGAGAACTTAAAGCTCCTTTACATTATATGTCCATGTTATTATGAAAATTCCATAAAACTCTCAAGTTTCATTTATTGTTCTAAAATATAGATTAAATTATTTTGCTTAATTTCTGTAGTGATTCCGAGGGTTGAACTATGATCCGCTCAGTTTGGCATAATGAATTTTAGTCGAAATAAAATATTAATAATAAAACTCATATTTTTATCTAATTTATTTATATAAATACTTTATTATTTTATAAAAACAAAATGGAGAATTAAGTTTACTTCGAGTGCAACCTAAATAATAGGATTGAGAAAAACAAACAGATAAGTTGAAAATCGATGTGGTATTTAGAATATAAGTTAAAAAATTTTGATTATCTGAAAAAACATAATTTTATTTTTATAATTAATTTAAATCTTTATGGTGTAAAATTAAATAATTTATATTTAAAAATGTAAAATTAACTTTAAAATACATATGAAATCATTTTAAAAATATAAAATAAGAAATATTGATTATTTTTAAATTACTTGAAAAATTATTTTTTAGAAATATTTATAAAAAAGTTGAAACTTTATTGAATAATATTAAAAAAAAAACCCAAAACAAAATCAACCTGGAGAAATTTAAATATTCAATAGAACCGAAACCAACTAAACTGTACTTATTTCTACTGAATAAATTTAAATAAAAAATTCAAAATTTTCGAATTGCTTGTGTGAACGCTTGTGTTTGGGAGAAGCTTATTGCGATTAGGTTGAATAGGATGGGGTTAAGGTTATTTGAGTCCTACAAAGTTACTACGAGGCGGATAGGTTGAATAGGATGGGGTTAAAGTTAGAACTAGAGTTTTTTACATTAATAACATAAAATAAATAAATAAATACCATAATACAATAAGGGGATTAATATTTACGAGGCAAATGAAATAGTGAAATATCGGTGCTGCCTGATCAATCGGCTACACCACTTTATTTTTTTTTAAAACAAAGAAAATTTCGGGTGCAGCCAATCGGCGGTACCAAATTAAAATGTGATGATCTAAAAACTCTAGGGACTTTATATGTAAAATTTTTGTTTTAATTGGTAGCTGAAAAAACGCTTCAAGGGTGTTGCCTGATAGTATGGCAGCACCAAATTTTAAAAGGGTAAATTGTACCCTAAATCCCTTATTTATTATTAATTTTTATTCTCTTTTATCACTAAAAATAGATTGGCCTCTTATCAATTAGTCTAAAAAGTTTTTCTACCAAAAAGTACTTTTGTAAGTAAGTTTGTAACGTCCCAAATTTTTAATTCCGGCATTTGCAAAATTTGCACACAAGTGTGTATTTGCTTCAGTGGTTAAGTGTTCTGGGTGTGTGTGTGAGGTCCCAAGTTGTCTTGGGAAAAATTTTATTTTTTTTTTCTAAATCAAGTCCTATCTCTGGTCAGTAGGCTTAAGTTCAATTATTTGTAATTTCATAATAGAATGGGCTTGTTGGTCTGGTGGATAAGTGGAGCGTTGGTGTGTGAAGGGTCTATGTTTGAATCCCTGCATGGGCAAGGGTATTGATTTTTGCCCGATGGATGGTAAGAGTTTCGGTTTGGCTGAAATACTGAGGTAGTTGGATGATAGTGGGGCTAGTGGAGTGATTTGGGGGATTGAACAGTTATCAGATATTCCTTCTTTGGCGAAAATTCTGTTGTTGTTTCTTCTGGTGTTGTTTCTTCTCCCTTTTTCCTGTTTTCTCCTCTTTTCTTTTTGTTTCCCCTATTTATGCCGAAATTCTCTTTATTTTTTTTCCTAATTCATCCTTTTCTCTTGAATCTACATCGTTGTTAGCTTTTGCGCGGGTTTCGTAAGTTCTTTCCCTTCTTTTCTGTCATGAAGTCCCTAGCATTTGTCTAATTAATTTGGTTTTTTGTGTTAATAATGGCATAGGAGGAGGCTTTGATAAATGATTTTTGTATCTCCAGTTTTAACGATATTAACGAAGGGTTTTAGTCGGCGGTAAGTGGAGTCTCTGCTGTTTCGTAATTAGATTGGATTCGTTTATTAATCTGCTAAATTGATGATGGGTTCATTGATTATTAGGTCTTAGAGTGCTCGGGGGAGTTTTGGTAGTAAATTGAACCAGGTGTGTACCCGAAATACAGAAAACGGGATTCGGCAAAAAGCCAAAAAAGTTTTCTGTAGACACCACATGGGTGTATGGTCGCCTTTGTGGTAGGTCGTGTGACGGAACACGAGCGTGTGATCGACGAGCCAGGCCGTGGGCACATGACACGGCCGTGTGCAACACACGGGCTAGACTGAATTGGGCCGTGTGGGCCAACACGGGTAGGCCACATGGGCGTATGAGCCCATGTCTCTAACAGTTGTCTAAGGTTGCACGAGTCACCCAAGTCAACTGTGGACCTACTGAAGGGTCGGTAAGCTCTACTTAGACCCCTATATGAGTGATTTGTCTATTTGATTTCTGTACCGAGTATGAATTATGATATTTGAATGTATGAACTGTAATTGTATAATAGCATGGCATCTCTTGTATGTTGCATTACATCGGGGTGGGTTATTGATGATATTTGGAGGAAGTGTCTGAAAGGCTATTAAGCTTGTTATCTGGCAGCTCTGCTGCAAATTTTTTATTATTGTGCTGCCTTTCGGTACAGTATAGTGTGTAGGGATGGGTGGGTTGATTTAATCCCCACATGGTGTGTAAGGTGGACGGAGATGGTGTGTAGAGGCTGGTGGGTAGGACTTTGATTTCTGCTATTGCATATTGTATCTGAGTAGGGCCAAGGCCCTAAATTATATCTGAGACTGTATCTGAATGGGCCAAGGCCCAAACTGAATCTATAATGGGCTTAGGCCCAGTCTATATTTGACTGTATTCTGATGTGTTTCTGAGTGCATGTTTTCTGTGGGGGATTACACACTGAGTTTGCAAAACTCACCCTTTCTGTTTAACCTATACAAGTAATCCCCAAACTTGATGGATCAGCGTAGCGGAGGACTCGACGGTGGCCATACGTGAATTTTAGACTGTTTCCGTTAATTTTAGATTTTATTACTTATTCGGGGGTTTGATGTAACTTACGAACTTTGAACTGTTTTGGATTTAAATTTTGGACTTTTAACTGCTTCACGGTTTTAGAACGGCTAGACAGTAAAACCTTGATTTTGCTTAAAACAACGGTTTCTTTCAACACCAATGGGTTTTTCCAAAAATAAACGTTTTCAAAGCTTCCACTAAAAAGACATGATTTTAGTTATAATGAAGAACATGCGTTTTACTTCAAACTAAGATAAAGGCTGATTAACTGGAACGGTTTTAACGCGAAAAACTCGTTATCGACTTCCATTGTATGTGACATCACTAGATTCGACCATAACATCTAGGCCGAGTTTGGGGTGTTACAAAGTCAATTCCAACTCAAAATAAATTTTATTTATTTTTCAAAAATATCTTTTTGTTCACATTATGTTTGACATAATAGTTAAAGGTATTTATAGTAGTTTTCTTTTTCTCTCATTATATTTAGAAACTATAAATTTAACTAATAATTATAATTTATACATAATAAGATTTTTTTTAAAGCTTTTATAATTATGATTTTATACCATGTACGTAAATCAAATTGATAATAAAATTATAAAAAAATTTAAAAATAAATAAAATTTATTTCCAATTGGAATCAACTTACTTACAAAAATACTTTTTGATAGAAAAACTTTTTAGACTAATTGATAATAGACTAATCTATTTTTGATGTTAAAGGAAATAAATAATAATAATAAATAAGGGGGTTTAGGGTGCAATTTATCTTTTTTAAGTTTTGTGCCACCATACGATCAGGCAGCACCCTTAAAGCATTTTTTCAGCTGCCAATTAAAATTGAAAATTTACATATAAAGTCCCTGGAGTTTTTAGACCATCACATTTTAGTCTTATGCTGCTGATTGGTCAAGTTGCACCTGAATTTTTTTTAAATAAAGTGGTACTGCCGATTGGTCAGGCTACACCGATATTTCACTATTTCATTTATCTATCCTCGTAAATATTAATCCCCTTATCTTATTTTGGTATTTATTTTATATTATTAATGTAAAAAACCCTTAGAACTATGATAATTCCATTGTTCAAATTAATTGCGATTTCATCTTTATATGAAGAAAGAATCAAACTTCTACAAACATTTTGTGCACCAATTACTATACTAACTATTTTCTTAGATGCACCTCCAACTTTTATAGCCACCACTAGTATGTTTTTGGTTCACGTTTTGCCTTCAATTACAATAAAATTTTAATTGTTAAAATATGTTATGAATTTTTATACATTTGGAATACAATTTTCTATTTTATTTTAAAAATTTTATGTAACGCCTCAATATTTCTATTTTTGTTTCTGGATAATTTTGGCACAAATGTATATTTGCTTCAATGGTTAAGTGTTTTGGGTGTGTGTGAGAGGTCTCAAATTCAAGCCTTTTGACCGAGAGAGTTTCGGTCAAACAGGAAGTCTAAGGATGTTGTATGTTAGTGGGTTAGTGGGAGAAAAAGGGAGGATTTGGGATAATTTGATTTTATTCTTTTTTTTTTTAAATTTTCCTATTTTCAAAAAAAAAATGAAAACTGACGTTTTTTCCCTTCTCCCCTCTGCCGAAATTCTACCTCTCCCTTTCCCACTTCTTTTCGACTTCTTTTCTGAATCTGTCTCATTATTTTTGTGCAACGTTGACTACCTTGTTCGATAAATTTGTTTGTTTTGTTAGTTTTTTAATGTTTTTCGGCTAGGTGTTTAACGAAAGGGCTTGTTTTGCTACTCTTGATTTAGGTGAAGGTCAAGGATCGGCTAGGATTCTATCGGTGATTTAAGTCTTCGGGGTTGTTGTTCGTTAGCTGTAAGTAATCGTGAGCATTGATTAGTTTCGTGAGGTTTTGTTATGAAATGGTCTTGGATGTGATTTGTTAGTGTTATTAAATTGTGACTTTGGAAATGTCAATTGTAGGTTCTGAAAGGCTTGGGTGTGGTTTGGCATCGAAATCGTACCAGGTGTGTACCCGAAATGCAGAAAAATGGGATTCGGTGAAAGCTAAAATTACAATTTGTTGATGCCACACGGCCGTGTGGTAGGCCGTATGCGACTACATAGCCTTTTAATCGATAAAGGCCAGGCCGTACACAAGACACGGTCGTGTGATGGCCAAAGTGTGGCCGTATGAGCCACACGGGCTAGGCCAAATTGGGCGTGTGGGCAATACGGGCGTGTGGGCCTACACGGGCATGCTACACGAGCGTGGTGTATCTATGCCAGGCTGTGTGATCCACACGGGCAAGGCTAATCTGGGCGTGTGGGCCCATATGGGTAGGGCACACGAGCATGTAGGCCTGTTATACTGAAATTTTCAATAGGGTTGCACAGGTCGTCCTAATCGACTGTGGGCCTACCGTAGGGTGGGTAAATGCTATCTAACCCTAAAACCAAGTGATCTACTAGATTGAAATATGGTTATGAGCATGTTTATGTTTGTTTTTCTGTTCTCTGTTTATGAAAGCACGTTAAGCTTGATTTATCTGTTAATTCTGTATGCATGTTCTGTTACTGAGATTGGGGAGGGATGATGTATATTGGAGGAAGTTTTTTGAAAGGCAGATTATGCCTAATATTTGGCAGCACGACTGCATTATATCTGATGTAACATCTTGATTTTGGTTCTAGTCAGAATAGTGGCTTTGAGACCACAAATCTGAAGTAGAAATAATTATTTTATAAATGTGTTGAAGTCTATGATATGTTTGCGTGATTGTGTGAAAGTTTGGTTAAGAAGTTTTGTTGTTAGAGTGTCCAATTTGATTTTTAAGACTCAATTGCAAAAGTTTCAAAATATGTGATTCTAGAATCTTTAAGCATGAAAGATATAGGTTATTAATTAAAGGTCCTTAAATAGCAATTTGACCAATTTCTATTTTTATGCCCAAAAATGGGCATGAATATGTAAAATTTGACGGTTTAGTAAAAAAAGGCATTTTAGTCATTTGGTTAATAAAAGAATAAAAAGGAAAAATTAAGTTAAAATTTGCTTATCTTCTTCATGCCATAGCCAAAATTCCTAAGGTCACCATAGCTAGGGTTTCTTCAACTTTCAAGCTTGATAGTAAGTGCATCCTAGCCCCGTTTTTAATGTTCTTTACTTTTTTGAAGTTGTTATCAACCGATCTAGCCATTTCTACCACTTATTTGAGCTAGGATTAATGTCTAGGGTTTGACCTATGTGTGACATGCATGTATTGTGATGTTTCATGGTAGATTATGAAAGTTTGATGTGTGATAAATAACTTTTACTAAGTGATTTTTCATGAAAGCACCTAAAAAGGACCTATTTGTAAAAGTTGTAAAATGTGCAGTAAAAATCTGATTTGATGAAAAATGTGGGCTAATATGAGCATGTGTGTGGGTCGGCTAGGCTTAGGTAACAAAGAATATGAGTACATTTCATTTTACGAGTCTAAAGACTAATTTGTTAATATGTGAAAGTTTAGGGGCAAAACTATAATTTTGCCAAAGTATGGTTTTCGGACTGATTTGAACAATGTGGTAATTAAATGAGCTAAATTTGTTATTATAGATGAAAAAAACAGAGTCCGGACCTAGACCGAGGAAAGAACAAGGTTGTGGACTAAGTCGAATTTAGTTAGCTATATTTTGTACCGAGGTAAGTTCATATGTAAATAATGCAATATTATGATTATATTTTCAATGCCTTAATATTGTATGAATTGTATAATTGATTTGATGAACACATTCGACAAGTTCCCACAAGAGAGAGAAAATTCGGTTGACAGAATTCGTAAACAATAAGCCGAAGAATTCTGAGTTAATATAGATGATGATCTCGAAAGGGTAGAGTTCTGGATCGAGAACACCATCAGGGTATTTGATGAGTTGTCTTGCACACTTGAGGAATGTATGAAATGTGTTGTGTCACTCTTGAGAGACTCAACTTACTAGTGGTGGAACACCCTTGTGTCGATTGTACCAAGGAAGAGAGTTAATTGAGAATTTTTCCAAGTTGGGAATTTTTCCAAGAAGAGTTTCGTAAGAAGTACATTAGTCAGAGGTTTATCGACCAGAAACAAAAAGAATTTCTTGAGTTAAAACAGAGCTGAATGACAGTAACGGAGTACAAGTGTGAGTTTGTAAGACTTAGCAAGTACGCTCGGAAATGTGTATCGACTGAGACCATCATGTGTAAGAGATTTGAAGACGGATTGTATGAAGATATCCGATTGTTGGTTGGTATTCTTGAACTAAAAGAATTTATGGTACTTGTAGAGAGAGCTTGCAAGGCTGAGGAACTGGCTAAAGAGAAAAAATGGCCGAGATCGAAGCAAGGGACTCAAAGAAAAGACCTATGAGTAAGTCTTTTCAGTCTTCATCAAAGAAGTCGAGGGATTTCTATTCTCGTACCAATGCTTCTGTTGGGCTCTCAAATAGAAATCAGAATAAACAGTATTCGGGTTCTAAAGCTCAAACCACTTCGACCGCTAGTGTTTGCAATGCTCGACCAAATAGATCAGAATGTCCACATTGTGGTAGATTTCATCCCAGTGAGTGCTGCATGAATAACCGGGCATGTTTACAGTGCGGTTCACACGATCACTTTATCAAAGATTGCCCTGATATGGTTGAGAAAGAAAATTTTCAAAGTGCGAAATTTGGTAATATTGCTGCTAGAGGGAGGCCACAGAGAAATCTGGGAAATGGAGCAAGTAGCAAGAGTGCCTAGAGATTCGACTGTAAGATCCGAGGGTAGAACGCCTGCAAGGACTTATGCCATTCGCGCTCGCGAAGAGGCTTCATCTCCTAATGTGATTACGGGTACTTTTTCTCTTTATGATACTCATGTTGTTGCCTTGATTGATCCTGGATCAACCCATTCCTATGTTTGTATGAAATTGGTAGCTAGTATGAATATGCTTGTTGAGTCTACGAAATTTGTGATAAAAGTGTCGAACCCTCTAGGTAAGCATGTGTTAGTTGAAAAAGTATGTAAGAATTGTCCTTTGATGATTAGAGGACACTGTTTTCCGACTAATCTTATGCTTTTACCATTTGATGAATTTGATGTAATTCTTGGTATGGATTGGTTGACCATTCATGATATGGTAATAAATTGTGGAAGAAAAATTATTGATTGAAATGTGAAAGTGGTGATATTCTTCAGGTTGAATCAGATGAATCGAATAGATTTCCATCTTTTATGACAACTCGGAGGTATATGAGAAAGGGGTACGAATCTTATCTCGCCTTTGTGTTGAATACCAAAGTTTCTGAGTTAAAGATTGAGTCAGTGCCGATAGTATGTGAGTATTCAGATGTGTTTTCGAAAGAGTTGCCCAAATTGCCTCTAGTTAGAGAAGTTGAATTTGGTATTGAGTTAGTCCTTAGTACTGCACCTATTTCGATTGCTCCGTACAGAATGGCTCTAATAGAATTAAAAGAGTTGAAGGTTCAATTGCAAGAGTTGACGGATAAAGGTTTTGCGAGACCTAGTTTTTCTCTGTAGGGTGCACCAGTATTATTTATGAAAAAGAAAGACAGCACTATGAGACTGTATATTGATTACTGAAAACTCAATAAAGTGACCATAAAGAATAAGTATCCTTTGCCGAGAATAGATGGTTTGTTTGACCAATTGAAAAGAGCAATAGTGTTTTCTAAGATTGATTTGAGATCCGGTTATTACTAGTTGAGAGTTAAGGAGTCAGATGTGTCAAAAACTACATTTCGGATAAGGTATGGACACTATGAATTCCTTGTTATGCCATTTGGGTTAACGAATGCTCCTGCTGTTTTTATGGACTTGATGAGCCAGATTTTCCGACCATATTTGAATAAGTTTGTAGTTATGTTTATCGATGATTTTTTGATTTATTCTCGAAATAAGTCCGAGCATGCTGAGCATTTGAGAACTATTTTACAAACTTTGAGAGAGAAACAAATTTATGCTAAGTTTAGTACAAGTGAGTTTTAAGCTTCAAGAAGTTGGATTTTTAGGGCACATTGTTTTGGGTGATGGTATTCGAGTTGATCCGAGTATGATTTCAGCAATTGTTGATTGGAAATCGTCAAGGAATGTATCTGAGGTTAGAAGCTTTTTGGGCTTAGCCGGTTACTACCGACTGTTTGTTAAAGGATTCTCGATGATTGCTACTTTGATGACAAAGTTGCTACAGAAAGATGTCAAGTTCGAATGGTTAGAAAGTTGTCAACAGAGTTTTGAGAAGTTAAAGGCATTGTTGACTGAGGCATCAGTTTTAGTACAACCTAAGTCGAGAAAAGAATTTGTGATCTATAGTGATGCATCCTTGAATGGACTGGGTTGTGTGCTTATGTAAGAAGGCAAAGCGATAGCTTATGCCTTGAGGCAACTGAAACCACATGAGAAAAATTATCCGACACATAATTTAGAGCTAGCCGCCATTGTGTTTGTATTGAAGATTTGGAGACATAATTTGTATGGCAAGAAATGTCATGTTTATACTGGTCATAAAAGTTTAAAGTACTTAATGACTCAAAAGGATTTGAATTTACGACAGAGGAGATGGTTGGAATTGTTAAAAGATTACGAGTTTGTGATTGACTACCATCCAGGAAAGACGAATGTGGTCGCTGATGCTTTAAGTAGGAAGTTGTTGTTTGCTTTAAGGGCTATGAACACCCAGTTGACTTTAACTGATGATGGTTCAATTCTAGTTGAGTTGAGAGCTAGACCAACATTTCTTCAGCAAATTTGTGAAGCTTAGAAATGTGACAGTGATTTACAAGCTAAAAAAGTCTAGTGTGAATCGAGTATTGAATCAGATTTTTGGATTGGTTCTGATGAGTGTTTGATGTTCTGAGATAGGATTTGTGTTCCTAAAGATACCGAGTTGATTCAGAAGATTTTGCATGAGGCACATAGTGGTTATTTATCAGTTCATCCCGGTAGTACGAAAATGTATAATGACTTGAAGAAATTATATTAGTGGCCGGGTATGAAAAGAGATATTTTCGAGTTTGTTTCGAGGTACCTGATTTGTTAGCAAGTAAAAGCTGAACACCAAGTACCTTCAAGTTTACTTCAGCCTGTGATGGTTCCCGAATGGAAATGGGACAGAATTACTATGAACTTTGTGACAGGTTTGCCCTTGACAACGAAAAAGAAATATGCCATTTGGGTTGTGGTTGATAGGCTAACAAAATCAGCTTACTTTATATCGGTACGTACTAATTATTCACTTGATAAGTTAGTTGATTTCTACATTAGTGAAGTTGTTTGATTGCACAGAGTGCCTATTTCGATTATATCGGATAGAGATCTGAGGTTCACTTCGCGATTTTAGAAAAAGTTGCAAGAAGCTTTAGGTACAAAGTTAAACTTTAGTACCGTTTTTCATCCGCAGACCGACGGTCAATCCGAAAGAACGGTTCAAGTACTTGAAGATATGCTTTGATGTTGTGTTTTAAAATTTGAGGGTAGTTGGGAAAAGTATCTACCATTGGTCGAATTTGCCTATAACAACAGTTTTCAGTCAAGTATTAAGATGACGCCTTATAAGGCATTGTATGGCCACAAGTGCTGAACACTATTATATTGGACTGAACTCCGAGAGAATCGGATTCACAAGGTCGATTTAGTTAGAAAAACTGAAGAAAAAGTGAAGAAAATTTGTGATTGTTTGAAAGCAGCTTCAAATGGACAGAAATCTTATGCAGATTTGAAACGGAAAGAGATTGAGTTTCAGGTCGGTGATAAGGTATTCCTGAAAGTGTCTCCATAGAAGAAAGTTCTTAGATTTGGCCGGAAGGGCAAGTTGATTCCGCGTTTTGTTGGACCGTATGAGATTATAGAAAGGATAGGGCCAATAGCATATCGGTTGGCCATGCCATCTGAACTGGAATAGATTCACGATGTGTTCCATGTGTCTATGTTGCACCGATACCGATGAAACCCTTCACATATGACTTTACTGACAGTGGTTGAGATTCGACCGAATATGACTTATGGCGAAGAGCCGGTTAAGATTTTGGTTCGGAAAGTCAAATAATTGAGGAATAAAAGTATAGCTCTCATGAAACTGTTATGGCAAAGACATGGAGTTGAAGAGGCTACATGGGAACCCGAGGAAACTATGAGAAAACAATACCCAAACCTTTTTATCGGTATGTTTTTCAGGGACAAAAATCCCTAATGGGGAAAGAGTTGTAACATCTCAATTTTGGGCCTAGTCGGAATAGTGGTTTCAAGACCACAAATCTGAAATAAAAATAATTATTTTATGAATGTGTTGAGGTCTATGATATGTTTGCATGATTGTGTGAAAGTTTCGTTAAGAAATTTTGTTGTTAAAGCGTCCAATTTGATTTTTAGGACTCAATTGCAAACGTTGCAAAATATGTGATTCTAGAATCTTTAAGCATGAAATAGCTATAGGTTATTAATTAGAGGTCCTTAAAAAGCAATTTGACTAATTTTTATTTTTATGGACAAAAATGAGCATGAATATGTAAAATTTAAAGGTTTAGTAAAAAGGGCATTTTGGTCATTTGGTTAATGAAAGAATAAAAAGGGAAAATTAAGTCAAAATTTGCTCATCTTCTTCATGCCATAGCCAAAATTCCTAAGGTCACCACAGCTAGGGTTTCTTCAACTTTCAAGCTTGATAATAAGTGCATCCTAGCCCCGTTTTTAATGTTCTTTACCTTTTTGAAGTTGTTATTAATCGATCTAGCCATTTCTACCATTTATTTGAGCTAGGGTTGATGTATAGGGTTTGATCCATGTGTGACATGCATGTATTTTGATGTTTCATGGTAGATTATGAAAGTTTGATTTGTGATAAATAACTTTTACTAAGTGATTTTTCATGAAAGCACCTAAAAAGGACCTATTTGTAAAAGTTGTAAAATGTGTAGTAAAAATTTGATTTGATGAAAAATATGGGCTAATATGAGCATGAGTGTGGGTCGGCTAGGCTTAGGTAACAAAGAAAATGAGTACATTTCATTTTACGAGCCTAAAGACTAAATTGTTAATATGTGAAAGTTTAGGGGAAAAATTATAATTTTGCCAAAGTATGGTTTTTGGACTGATTTGAACAATATGGTAATTAAATAAGCTAAATTTGTTATTATAGGTCAAGAAAAACAGAGTCCGGACCTAGACCGAGGAAAGAACAAGGTTGTGGACTAAATCGATTTTAGTTAGCTATATTTTGTACCGAGGTAAGTTCATATGTAAATAATACAATATTATGATTATATTTTCAATGCCTTAATATTGTATGAACTGTATAATTGATTTGATGAACACATTCAACAAGTTCCGACAAGAGAGAGAAAATCCTGTTTGAAACATAGGAATAGAATAGGATACGAGTGACATGTCACTAGGACCCCATGTGATATATATGTTTATGTGAATCCGGGTGCTGGTTGTGTACGTCCCACCAGTAGCTAGGTAGTTCGGCATGTGTTGCGGATACCTGACAACTTGTGTGAGCAGCTCGTGTAGCTACGTCTTGACTGTCAGCTTGTGTAAGCATACCCGTGATTAGCTCGAGAGCGAGCCTTTATGTGATATGAAATATGAGGTAGCTCTGGCTACATATGTGGCACTTGTGTGCAAAGACCTTCTGTGTATCCATTTAGTATTCCAAGTGTTCAATGGGTATGTTAAGAATAAGAAAGAGCATGTTAAGTCACGAGTTGGTACAGGTATGTACGAAAAACTCAAAAGGATGAGCTTTTGGTAAGATTAAGAACGATAAAGTTATGCTTATGAAACTATGATGCTAAATATGTGATTTATGTTAGGTTAAATTGTATGATATTCAGGCTAAATGTTACTTAATATTGTTTATTATTGCATGTGAATTTACTAAGCTTTATGTTTACTCCCCTTTCTTTCCATTTTCTTATAGTATCGCCAAGCTAGCTCGGGAATCGAAGGACGTCGGAGCTCGATTCACATTATCAATTTGATCATTTGGGTATAATTGGTTTAGATATTTTGGATATGGCATGTATGGGGACTTGGTCTTTTTCTAATATGTGTCATTATTGATTTGGCCAAATGTTTTGGCTTATAATGGTATTTGATTCATTTTGTAAATGGCCATTTGGTGTTGGCTAATATTGGTTAAGTATATATACATATGATGATGCCTTTCATGGATGTTGTATGTAATAGAAATTAGCATGAAAGCGATGTGTGGATGTCTTGGTTGTGGCTGAATTAGTAGTATGTATGTTCTTGGATTGGGGTTGTTTGATGTTGTGTAGGTTGGTGCAAGTAAGGGTGGCAAAAAGGCTTGGTAAATAGCCTTATTTTTGTTCACACGGGTAGACACACGGGCGTCTGTCTAGGCCATGTTGTGTGATCCGGCCATATGTCCCCTGCATTATTGAATTTTAGCTTTGAATTGGCTATACGAGTAGAGACACAGCTGTGTGTCTCAGCCGTGTGAAGGACACGACCCAAGGACATGGGCGTGTGCCCTGTGCGTATGAAGTCTGCACCTAATTTATGAAAAATTTTGAAAATAAAATCACCTACACGGCTTAACACACAGGCGTGTGCCTTGGCCGTGTGACCCTAATTTGTTGATGCTTCATAAATAGAGAGTTACACGGGCAGAAGACATAGGCGTGTCCCAAGCCACATGGGCGTGTGAGACCGCACGGCCTACCCACACGGGCGTGTGACCCTCCAAAGCATGAAAATTTTCTAAGTGTTGTAATAATTTAAAAAGGTATTGGTTTAGTCCCGAACCACTCCCAATGTATATTTTGGGCCTCATAGGCTTGTCTAAGGGTCAATACGAATGTTTTTGAAAAGTTTTAAATTTGACTAGAAATTCATGTCTCGGTTTTTGAATGTTCGTTTGAGTTTAAGTCCGGTAATGCCTCATACCCTATTCTGGCGTCAGATACGAGTAAGGGGTATTACATCTGATATGTGCCCCATCGGTAAACATGGTGTGTAAGGCTGGGTGGGTGTTTTAAACCTCACATGGTATGTAGGGATGGTCGAAGATGGTCTGTAGAGGATTTGGGGTAGGATTCTGATATCTGATTTGCATATCTGTAACTGTATCTGTATCTGACATGGGCCTAGGCTCGAACATGAATTTGTCTGATTTGTGGTATTCTGTATGTGTACATGCTTAACTCTGCTAGGTTACACACTGAGTTTACATAAACTCACCCCTTCTCTGTTTGTCTATACAGGTAACCCACAGTCTTAGTCGGATCGGTGCAGCGGAGGACTCGACGGTGACCACCTATTTTTACGATTTTATTTTGTTTTATGGTTATTAAGTTTTGGCATTAAGGTTGTATTTTCTGGGACTCTGGACTCTTTAAACTGTTAATGTTGGTTTTGGGTTTTTGGTTTTTACTTACATATAATTGAGATGGATTACCAAAAGCAAGAGTTTTCTAAAATCTCAAACGATTTTCTAAACACAACGATTCCAAAAGCTTCTGCTACAAATACGTTTTATCTCTAAATGATTAAATGAAAGAGAGCTTTGAAATTAATTGTAACACCCCTTACCCGTACCCGAAGCCTAGATAGGATACGAGGCATTACTTAACACATACACAGTCATTCATGCAAAATCAGGCTATAAAATTTCATTCAACTTAAAATGAATCAAACACATGTACATTGTCCCTTATACGAGCCTACGAGGCCCAAAACATACACCGGAGGTGATTCGAGACTAAACCAAGAATTTTTTAAAATTTTACAACACTTAAGAAATTTTCCATGTTTGGAAAGTCACACGCCCATGTGGATTAGGTCGTGTGGTCACACACGCCTGTGTGGCTTGGGATACGCCTGTGTCCTCAGCCCGTGTAACTCTCTATTTATGACGTCATCAACAAATAAAGGTCACATGGCCAAGTCACACGCCCATGTGCTAGGCTGTGTCCCTGACGTGGCTGAGACACACGGTCGTGTCTCTGCCCGTGTGGCCGAGAAAATGGCTATTTACCAAGCCATTTGTCACCCTTGTTTGTACATACTTAAACACAACTTCAATAGTACATTTTATGGCATAAATAAACCACCATCAAGCAATAACATATCATTTTCATACCATCATCTATCATGCATTAAACATCATACCTTACCAAATCATTTCATGCTAAATTCACACTCAAAATGCATTAACATATGAATAAATTCATATCCATTATATACATCAAGCAAATATAAACCACATCGCAAAACATTGCCATATGCACATGCATAATTATATGGGATTACAACCAATTAACCAATATAACCAATTTGCATGGCTACAAATTACATCCAACCTTTAGCCTTCACAAGCCAATACATTTAATCAATTCATAATGACTCATACAGTAAATAACCAAGTCCCTATACATGCCATAAACTTAAAAGGGTTTGCATTCACTTATACCCAACATGATAGCTTTATAGTGTGATAGCATCTCCAGCAATCTCCAACCTGAGCTAGCTAAATTAACCTATAAGAGATGGGAAAATAAAGGTAGTAAGCTTTAAAACTTAGTAAGTTTGTATGAAAATAATAAGCATTTTATTAACATGCTTCTACCAATTCTCACAACATGATCTCAAGGTAATACAATCATATTTGAACCTTTTTACTTATATTCACGACAAGATGTCCACTCGAGTCATAGTCACACAATTATTTATAACTTGAGCTATAGAATTCTAAATTAAGATCTGTTAAAAGAATTTGAAACTAGACTCATATATATTTCTACCATGAAATTTTAAGAATTTATGTATTATCCAATAAGTACAGTTTATTCTTCATAGTTACCCCTGTTTTGCTGTTTGACAGCTTTGACCTTTCTTTAATAAAAATTAATTATATCTCAATACGTGATTCAGATGATGTTCCTGTCTATTTCTCTTGAAAATAGGCTAATTAAGAATTTATTCATATAAATTCTAACCCATAATTATTTTTTTACAATTTTTAGTGATTTTCCAAAATCAGAATAGGGGAATCTGAAATCATTCTGATCTTGTCTTACAAAAATTCAAATATATCATAATATGAAATTATTTTGCTTACAAAGTTTCTTCTATGCAAGACTAAACTCAATAAGCTTTAATTTCATATTTTATTCAGTCTCTAATTCGATTTCCACAATTTTTGGTGGATTTTCAAAGTCAGACTACTACTGCCGTCTAAAATTGTTTTAGTGCAATATAATGATAACTATCATAAGTTCATTTTCAACTAATCATAAACTCACCATTTCATGGATTCCATGTTCAATTACACAATGTAAGTTAGCATGATATTGCAACAAAATTCATAATCATAATTCATACATCTTAGCTCATCGAGGTCTCGAGATTTCAAAATCTCAATAATCATAAGCTTAGCGTACATACCTATACCCTTTCAACATTTTTCACATATTCATTCTTGTCTTTGACATACCTTTTTTGGGACTATCATCAAATCATTCTTTGAACTAGCTGTTGAACACTTGGAATACTATTGGATATGTGAAAAACTTGCACTAAGTGCTACATATACATACGTAGCCAAAGCTACCTCATAACATGTAACGCTCGAAATGCAGCTACTCACGGGCATGCTTATATAAGCTATCGGTCAAGGTGTAACTACACGGGCTGCTCACACAAGCTATCAGGTATCCGAACCACTCAGGACTACCTAGCCACTGGTAGGTTACATAAGACCAGTTCCCGAAACCAAATCACATGTGCCTCGTACATCATGAATTCAGACTACTCAATGAGTTCAGAGGTCATACATATATATATCACGAACCCAGACCGCTAAATGAGTTCGGATTCCTTAATTCCTAGTGACATGTCACTTGTATCCTAGACTATTCCTAAGGTTCAAACAGGGTTTTCCTCACTTGTCCATGACAACTTTTTCATGCTTGCTCGTGATGTCGTATGTAACGGCCGTAATATCATTTATGCTTTCATAACAACCAATAAGCATATAACTCATAACAACAAGAAAACATTTATCACATAATATTAAAACATTAAAAACATGATAAAAAACCACATTATTTGCATATGAACTTACAATTCGTGTAATATCAAGTATTAACATTCAAGTATAACATTGCATTATTATTATCGTACAAACTTACCTCGATACCAAAAATGGTAAAAAAAATGACTTAACTGTCAAATACTTGTTTTTCCCCGATCTAAGTCTGAATCTCGTTTTCCTTGATCTATAATATCACATTTAGCTTACTAATTAGTCACATTATTCATTGTGACCCAAAAATCATATTATGGAAAAATTACATTTTTGCCCCTAAACTTTGTCATATTTACATTTTTGCCCCTAGGCTCGTAAAATGAAATTTATTCAATTTCTTTATACTTTAAGCCTAGCCAAATCATTTTCATAACTATAGCAGCCCACAGTTTCTACTAAATCACACTTTTATAACAAATTTTATAACTTTTACAAATTAATCCTTTTTAGCGTTTTCACTGAAAACTACTTAGTAAAAGTCGTTTAACACACAATAAACATTCATATTCCTCCCTTAAACATCAAAGTACACACATGTAGCACATGAGTAAATTTTTAAACATCAACCCTAGCTCAAATAAATGGTAGAAATAGCTATATCTTGTTAAGGATTTCAAAAACATAAAAATCATTAAAAACGGGGCAAGAACGGACTTACTATTGAGCTTGGAAAGCTTGAACAACCCTAGCCATGGCTTCCATGCAAATTTCGGCCAAAGGTTGAAGATTAGCATAAATTTGGCTTTTATTTTCCCTTTTTATTATTTTAATTACCAAATGACCAAAATGCCCCTAACTCAAAAATATTCTATTTCACCCATTTCATGTCCATTTTTGTCCAAAAAATTAACCAATGGTCTAATTACCATATAAGGACCTCCAATTTAAAATTTCATAGCAAATAGACACCTCTAGCTTCTAGAACTCAAGTTTTTCACTTTTTACAATTTAGTTCTTTTGACCAAATTGAGTGCCCAAGCGTCAAAATTTTCGAACGAAATTTTCACAAAATCATCCTGTGAAATTGTTGACTATAAAAATATAATAAAAATAAATTTTCTTACGTTGAATTTGTGGCCTCGAAACCACTGTTCCGACTAGACCCTAAATCGGGATGTTACATTAATAATAGCAATAAAGGCTAATGAACTGGAACGGTTTTAACTTAACGACGACGGTTTTTCAACCCATTTCATGTGACACTTCTGGATTCAACCATAACGTCTAGGTCGGGTTTAGGGTGTTACAATTTAATATATTTTCTTTTTAGATTTAAAAATTTAGGTCTTGTTGTTATTACCATTAAAATTCTTCTATTAAATTCTCTAATTTGACATTTTGATATTAAAAAAAATTATTTGATAATCATATAATAATAAAAATAATGTTGAAAATACTAATTATGATTACTTTTTCTTAGAAACACCTTTTAAATTCATCATGGTAAAATATTTTTTTCTATTGAAATAGTCTTATCCAGTAAATTAACAATATTAACTATTTAGATTTACTAATGACATTATAAAAGTAGAGATTACATCAAAAGTAATATATATATATATATATATATTAAATCTCAAGTTTCCACATATTTTAGATATCAAAATTGAAATATGACAATAACTTTATAATGTCAAAAAGAAAGTAAGACAATTTTAGAAGAAGTAGGAAGCCACATGTCTCTGAGATTCTTAGGGCATTCAAATTATATATAATCACATAATATTTTAATAAAAACTTCAATTATATTAATTATGTTTACTAATTATAATATTGTTAAAATATAGATAGAAAATTAAATCCTAAAGTTTTTGTTAAGGAATTTGTTAATACTTTCTTCCTCTACTTTTTTGGGTTTATTTTCTTTAGAAGTACATGTCTCTTCAACATTTCAAAACTTTTACTCACTTTTTTGAATTTATCTTTCACCTCTATTTTATATTCCAAATTTGTTTTTCATGGTTTCTTTTTTTTTATTAATAAAATTTATGAAATACTATTAAAAATTTAATCGCAAATACACTAAAAACAATGTCTTTTCTTAAAGGTTTAATACAAAATTTGATATTTGAGTTTGACACTCTTTTCTAATATAATACTTAAGTTTTTTTTGTTCAATGTGATACCTATATTTGATAAAAGTTATACATTTTGGCATTTGAAAGTAATGGTGTTAACTTTTTAGTGTTTAATTCTCGTTTTAGAGTTGATTTGATAAAAATTCATAATTAGCTAGTAATATTAGCAATTGACTTTTATCAAATCGGCACTAAAATCTGAATTAAATTTCACCTATCGGACTATATTAGACAAATTAAACGTAAAATTAAACAAATTCACAATTGAAACAAAATTTATTTTATTAACAAAATCTTGAAAATTTAAGTTTAATAATATTAGTAATTAACTTTCATCAAATCAACCCTAAAACTCGACTTAAACACTAAAAACTTAACATCATTACCTTTTGATACCAAAATATGTAACTTTTGTCAAATACAAGTACCACAATAGACCAAGAAACAACACTAGTATCACATTAGAAAAAAAAGTGTCGAACTCGATTATCAAATGATATATTAAACATTTATTAAATTTCTTAAAATTTTTACCAATTAAATAAAGAGTTAATTGCACCAAACATTCTAAAATTATGATCTTCATTTTAAATTGGTCCCCAAACCCCAAAACATTCTAAATACATACTCAAACAATCAATGTTATATCAATCAAGTTCTTTCATTATTAAAGTTGTTAATTTAACCGTTAAATGACATATGAAATCTTATGTATATAAATTTAAAATAAAAAATTTAAAGAAATAGAATATTGTTGCATAACTTTAAAAGCAAAAATTAAAAATAAAATAAAAATGAAAAAAATGTGAACAATAAAATTTTTGTAAAAACTTCCAAAACCTCAAAATCAAAAATTTTTAAAACATCTATTTTAACAATATTTATTTTTCTCTTAAATTTCATTTAAAATTATGTTATATAATATTTGACATGTCATCTAACAGTTAAATTAATAATTTTAATAACAAAAGGACCTAATTAATATAACCTCAACAGTTTAAAAATATAATTAAAATAATTTAAAATTTAAAAATCAATTTAAAATAAGAGTGAATGTTTATTATAATTAACTCTTAAATAAACTAAAAATCTTTAGTACCAAAAATTGAATGAAAGTGTTTTTTATTTATTTTTAATTTGTGTTTAAATGAAGTAGAGGATATGAGTTGGATTAGGTCGTAAATTACAATGCCTTTTTCCATTTAATCCTTACATTTATTATTAGTAATTTCGGCCATCCACTTGTAACTACTCAGGAAGATGTCCATGAAACTTAACTAAATTAAATTAAGTCCACCTTCGGGAAAATTCCACTTACTTCTTTTAATTTATTATTTAATATAGTGATAGTTAATAATTTCCATAATTAGAATTAAGTTAGTATAGGTTTTATAGTATTTTAGGAGATAATTTTAGCATTTTGGTTAGCTTTATTACATTTTATTATTTTTTCAACTTAATTATATTTTATTTGATTTTTGTTTTTTAGGGTTAGTTAAGATTTATTTGCTATTTTTCTCTCTATATTGTAAGTTTCAGATGAAAAATAGAAGGCTTGGAGCATAAAGTAAAAAATAGTGACGTAAAGTATTCCGCTCTGTCGAATTTCAGTGTAGTGGAACACCATTTTCAATTCAGAATTTTCAAGTAGTAAGCAATCCGCTCCACCGCAATTTTGTGTCCGGTGGAGCAGAATGATTAGAATCTTAAAAATAAATGGTGACATGATTTAAGGAAAAAAAAGGGAAAAAGCATGGAAAATCAATTTGGAGGCTAATAAACAATTCTCTCACACCAAATGGAACTTCAAGCTTGCAAAAAAAAAAAAGAAGAAGAAGAGATCTAGAGCATTCAACATCAGCTTGATAATTATTTTTTTTTATCTCTAGAGTTTTTTTTTTTTTTTTTTTTTTTTTTTTTTTTCTCAATGCAAGTTTGCTTTCAATTTATTATTATGATTTTTTTCAACTTAACATGATCTAAATCCTATTTTCTTGGAACGATGATGAATCTTATTTTTAGTTAATTATTTATTTTCTCTTCATTTATTTTGATTTTTGTTAATTATTTTTTTCAATTGTATGCATATTTAATCTACTTGTATTAGAATTAAGTGACCGAATACTTGTTTAAATAAAATATAGTGGTAAAATAAAATAAAAGTAAAATACATGTAAAACTATACTTTTTTTATTTTATTTTAGAATAAGGTTTTTTAAACCTTATTAAACTCCATCTATTTGATATTGATTAGAATAAGGTGTTTCAATCTTACTACATTCCTATTAGAATATGATTTTACAAGCCTATAAATGGATATAGTCTATTCCTCTTGTAATTATTCGAATTTGACATAGTGAATTTTCTTCTCCTCTACCCGTGGTTTTTTCTCGAAAGGGTTTCCACGTAAAAATCTATGTGTTCTTTATTTTTATTTCTCTTTTCTTTGCGATATATTATTATTACCGATATTCTATTTTTTTACAAATTGGAATCAGAGCTTACGAGTTATTCATCTCGATCACGGTAATGGCATCTTTGAAGTATGAAATCCCGTTGTTAGATCGCAACATCAGATTTGCGTTGTGGCAGATTAAGATGCAAGTTGTTCTTGTGCAGATAGATCTTGAGCATGCCCTGGAAAGGATAGATAAGATGCCTTCGATATTAACGAATGAAGAGAAGAAGTGTAAGGATCGAAAGGCATTAACACAATTACATCTGTATTTGTCTAACAAATTTTGCAGGATGTGATGAAGGAGAAGACCGCCGCTGCATTATGGAAGAGGCTGGAACAAATATGTATGTCGAAAACTCTAATAAGCAAGTTGCATATGAAGCAGCGTCTTTATACTCATCGTTTAGAGGAATCTGCGTCTGTGCACAAATACTTAACAGTGTTTAAAGAAATTCTTTCTAACTTGGAGGCCATGGAGGTTCAGTATGATAAGGAAGATCTAGGGTTGATTCTACTTTGTTCGTTGCCCTTGTCTTATTCAACCTTTAGAGACACAATTTTATATAGCCGCAAGTCTCTGACAATTGATGAAGTTTATGATTCTTTGACCTCGTATGATAAGATGAAGCATCTTGTGGTTAAACCCGGCTTTAAAGGAGAGAGTCTCATTATTCGTGAGAGGCAAGAACGTAATGTTGATGATGATCGTGGAAGGACACATGAGCGAAATCCTCACGGTAAATCTAAGGGTAGATCAAAGTCTTCAAACAAAGGTAAAACTTGTAACTTCTGCAAGAAGAAATGGCACATTAAATCTAACTGTTATAAGCTACAAAACAAGATCAAAAGGGAGACTGCAAATCGAAAGGGAAAACAATTAGAAAATTTTGGTGAAGCTAATTTTCTACAAGACTACAGCGATGGTGAACTTCTAGTCGCTTTTGTTAACAATTCTAAAGTGAGTGAGGAGTGAATTGTTGATTCAGGCTGCACCTTTCATATGAGTCCCAATCAGGACTGGTTTACAACTTACGAAACAATGTCTGAATGTGATGTTTTGATGGGAAATAATACTTTGTGTAAAATTGTAGGTGTTGGAACGATTAAAGTTAAGATGTTTGACAGAGTTGTCAGAACACTTAGTGACATGTGATATGTTCCAGAATTGAAGAGAAATTTAATTTCGTTGAGTACTCTTGATTCAAAAGGATACAGATACACACCTAAAAGTGGGGTTTTGAAGATTTCCAAAGGTTCCCATGTTGTGATGAAAGGGCAGAGAAAGACTGCCAAGTTATATATTTTGCAAGGTTCTACTGTTACTGGTGATGCAGTTTTGCTTTCTCGTCCTTGTCAGATGATGATATTACTAAACTTTGACATATGCGCCTAGGGCATATGAGTGAGAATGACATGGTAGAATTGAGCAAAAGAGAACTTCTTAATGGGCAAGGAATTTACAAACTAAATTTCTGTGAGCATTGTATTTTCGGGAAGCAAGAGAGAGTTTGATTCACTAGAGGAGTCCATAACACAAAGGGAACGTTGTAGTATATTCATTCGGATCTGTGGGCGCCATCTAGAGTGCCTTCAAAAGGTGGAGCTAATTATATGCTAACTTTTATTAATGATTTTTCCAAAAAAGTTTGAGCATTCTTCCTGAAAAAGAAAATAGAAGTGTTTTCCACATTTAAGTCTTGGAAAACTATGATTGAAAAACAAATGGGAAAACAATAAAATACCTCTGCACAGACAATGACTTAGAGTTCTGTTCTGATGAGTTTAATAAATTGTGCAAGTTAGAAGGGATCGTAAGACACTTGACAGTTCGTCATACTCCACAGCAAAACGACATTGCAAAACGAATAAACAGAATGATCATGGAGAAGGTTCGATGTATGTTATCAAATGCCAACTTACCAAAGTTATTTTGGGTCGAAGCAGCCTCTACTGCATGTTTTTTAATCAACCGATCTTTATTCGTTGCCATTGAGAAAAAGACTCCACAAGAGGTATAGTTATGAAGCTGCTATGCTACCTAACTTATCTCTTAAAGAATCTTCGAATAAATAAAATAAAAAACAAGTGGAACATCAGATTAATCTAGAATCTACAACAAAGTTGACTCCTCAAGCTAGTACAAAAATTCAGAATAGAGTTGCTTCTTCACCACAATACTCTATCGCCAAAAACAAAACTAGAAAAGAAATTAAACCTCCAAAGAAGTATGCCGAGGCTGATCTAGTTGCTTATGCTTTAAATGTGGCTAAAGATATAAATGCAATCCAAGAGCCATCTAATTATTCTGAGGCGGTTAGCTGTGAAGACTCAGAAAAGTGGATGTTTGCTATGTAAGAGGATATGAAATCACTCTACAAAAATAAAACATGGGATCTTGTGAAACTTCCTAAAGGTAAAAAGACAGTTCGTTGTAAATGGGTGTTTAAAAAGAAAAAAGGGACTCCAAGAGTTGAAGAACCCAGATATAAAGTAAGGCTTGTTGCAAAGGGTTACAATCAAATTCCCAGAGTGGACTTCACATATGTGTTCTCCCCCGTTGTGAAGCATAGTTCGATTCAAGCTTTGCTTAGTATTGTGGCCATACATGATTTAGAGCTTAAGCAGTTAAATGTAAAAACTGCATTTTTGCATGGAGAACTTAAGGAGGATATTTACATGTAACAACTAGAGGGTTTTACAGTCTCAGAAAAAGAGGACTATATTTGCTTGCTGAAAAAGTCCCTTTACAGTTTGAAACAATCACCAAGACAGTGGTACAAGAGGTTTGATTCCTTTATGACTTCTTATGATTTCAAAAGAAGTAGCTTTGGCAGTTGTGTTTACTTTAAGAAAAACAGTGATGGTTCTTTTGTGTATCTACTCTTTTATGTTGATGACATGTTGATAGCAGCAAAAGATAAATGAGAGATAAGAAATGTCAAAGCCCAACTAAGTGAAGAATTTGAGATGAAATATTTGGGACCAGCAAAAAAGATACTTGGTGTGGAGAATCTCAAAGATAGAAAAGTAAGTAAATTGTACCTAAGTTAGAAGGGGTACATTGAGAAAGTTCTTTGCAGGTTCAATATGCAGAGTGCTAAGCCTGTTAGTACTCCTTTAGCATCCCATTTCAGACTTTCATCAGCATTATCTCCTCAATCAGATGATGAGATTAAGTACATGTCACATGTTTCATACTTTAGTGCAGTGGGATCTCTCATGTATGCTATGGTTTGTTCACATCCAGATTTATCATATGCAGTCAGTGCAGTCAGCAGATACATGGCGAATCCTAGTAAAGAACATTGGAAAGCAGTTCAGTGGATTTTAAAATACTTATGAGGTACTACTGATGTTTGTTTACAGTTTGGAAGAACTAGAGATAGAATCACTGGGTATGTTGATGCTGATTTTACTGGAGACCTTGATAGAAGAAGATCTCTCACAAGTTATGTCTTCACAATCAAAGGTTGTGTAATTAGTTGGAAAGCCACTTTGCAAACTACAGTCACTTTGCCTACCACTGAAGCTAAGTACATGGCTATTATTAAGGCTTGTAAAGAAGCTATTTGGTTGAACGGACTCTTTAGTAAACTCGATGAAGACCTTCAAATCAGTGCAGTATTTTGTGACAGTCAGAGTGCCATCTTCCTTACAAAAGATCAAATGTTTCATGAGAGAACAAAACACATTGATGTTCGGTATCATTTTATTCGTGATATTATTACTCGTGGCGATATTGTTGTGAGCAAAATTAGTACTCATGAAAATCTTGTAGATATGATGACTAAGTCACTTCCCCAAGTTTGAGCATTGCTTAGACTTGGTTGGTGTTTATTGTTGAAGTTAAACCTTTAAGGGGTTTTATGGAAGAGGTGGAGAACTTGTTCGTTGAGAGTTCGCGATGAAGAACTTGTTCATTGAGAATTCGTGTCAAGGTGGAGATTGTTAGAATTAAGTGACCCAAATCCTTGTTTAAATAAAATACAGTGGTAAAATAAAATAAAAGTAAAATTCACATAGAACTACACTTTTTTTTTAGAATAATGTTTTTTAAACCTTATTAAACTCTATCTATTTGATATTGATTAGAATAAGGTGTTTCAATCTTACTACACTCCTATTAGAATATGGTTTTACAAGCCTATAAATAGACATAGTATATTCCTCTTGTTATCATTCGAATTCGACATAGTGAATTTTCTTTTCCTCTGCCTGTGGTTTTTTTCCAAAAGGGTTTCCACGTAAACATCTGTGTGTTCTTTATTTTTTATTTCTTTTTTCTTTGCGATATATTTTCATTACTGACATTCTATTTCTTTTTACAACTTGTGTGATCACCAAGTTGCATTAATTTGATAATCTTCATTTGTCTTGGAAAAGAAAATTAAGATTTAAATCTCAACCAAATAGGTTAGAATTAATTTTAGTAGCATTGACGAACATGTTAATTTGTGGCTAAGATAAATATATCCCTAATGCCCTACTTACCTAGCATAGGAATATAGCTAGTGGGGAAGAGGGATTAACTTAACTAGATACTGAAAGAGTCTAGTTAATGTCATTGAATTTTGGGTTATTAATTATTTAGATTGAACAATTGAACAAGAAATAATTGATTAACTAGAATAGGTGAAGTTAGAATTCTAAAATCTTAAAAATTGATTGAGAAACTTAGTTATTTTTATTATTTTAGTTTAAAAGAATTTTCATAGTTTTCTTTGTTTACTTTTAGTAGTAATTAAAATTGATTTTCTTGATCAAAATTAGATAAAATTGAATAGTTGACAATTAGAAACTTAGAATTTGGTCCTCATGGGAACGATATCTTCTTATCACTTTATTAATTGATTCGATACATGCACTTGCGTAACAAATTTCCACACATCAGCATTGTACTTTTTTTATTCCACAAGCAGCCTTAAAAATTTGTCATGTATCTCTTTTTTAAAATATTTATTTTTAATATTTTACTATATTCCTATGTAACATTTGTCAACTCTTTGACTCTATTTATTGAGTCTAAAAACTCCACTAATAATGTACTAAATATTATTCTTAATTTAAATCGCAATTATAATTTATACTTTTGCAACCACTACACAAAAAAAATGAAATGATAATTAGAATATACTCAAGACCCAGAACAACATAAATATGAAATCTCAAAATTACCAATGCCTCAACTTTATCACTAAATAAAAGTCTCATCGAGTTAAATCAAATATTTCTATTTTTATTTTCATTTTAAAGTAATCCTTAAAAAAATCATTATTATTTTTAAAAATGAAAATTGTCATCATTGTTGTCATCCTCATTTACTTTCTAATATCTAATCTTATGATATATATATATATATATATATATATATATGAAAATATGAATTTAGAAAAACTTTTAAATTGATAAAATATTTTTTATTATCGATTAAATTATTCCTTCAATAATAACATTTGAATTTTATAATAAAATTTTAAATATTAAACAATATCTTATTAAAAGTATATTTATATTATGAGTTAAAATATTTAATTTTGCATTACATTTCTACTCATATTTCAATAATATAAAATTAAGATTATCAATATAACATATGTATTAACATTAAACATAAATTATTTTCATTTGATTAGTAGCTAAAATTTCATAAGAATTTTACGATTATGTTGATTCAAACTTTAATTATGATTTGAAGTATTTTTACTGTTGTGATATTTTAATTACCAAAATAATAAAATAATTTGATTACGCCTAACAATTTAATTAATATTACTTTATATTAATTATATGAAATAAAAATATATTATTTAATAAATTAAAAATAAACAAATAAAATTGCACGTAATATTAAACACTAATGTCTTAAAAGATTGTTTATAGATTTAATCTAAATATTTTATTTTTTTCAAATATATTATTTAATTATAAAAATAAATATATAACCCCTTTCCAAAATACCAAAAAAAAAAAATATGAACAGGTTAGAAGAACATAGATGTAACACACCAAACTCGATCCCTTAGAAGGACTAAAAAATGATGTGTCATTATTTAGAAATCATCCATCTTTAAAACTGTTTATGGCAAAAACCTTGTATAAATTGCAGAGTTTGAATTAAACCTTTAATAAATTACTAAAATAAAGTATAAGTCAAATGGCGTATAAACTTAAGTAAGATAATTTCATTATTCGAAATACAACATTATAAAACCATTCCAAAAACTTAGATGAAATTTCATTAAAGCATTGTTTATCAATCATAAGTTTCAATTACAATTCCATCTCAACTAGACATCACCTCTATATGTCATGCATAGTAAAAATAAACAGGTGTCTCACAATAGTAGATGTCCTCTGGCGTAGTCCTTTAGAAAGTCTTCTTTCAACAGTAGGCTTGAGAAGGAAAGGGTAACGGGGTAAGTTCAAAAGAACTTAGTAAGTTCCATGGAAAACTTAAGCAAAAACACGAATAACACAATTCAATATTGTAAAGGAATCACTCATAACCATAGAGTACGCCCACTGGTGTATATAGAACTCAGACAGACTTAGTATGCCAATGGCGTGTCACATGGGTGAATTTTATACGCCAACACAATTATAACATAGAAATTCCATTTTCATGCCAGCCACATACCCAAGATTCAAAGTCAAATTCATAGCAGAGGTTTCTATTTCATTCATATACATTTTCTCCTTATAGCTCCCCATTTTAGAATCATTTAGTAGCATGCTTAATTGTGTTATGCCAATCCGGTTTGCAATATATATTTACCCTACCAGAGGCTACACAACATATTTATTTTAACTCCATTTTTTTGGATCAATTAATATCATATCATTCATATCAAAAGCATATGGTAGTGGCTTAACATGAAAAGTGGCCCATACTTCTTATCCCAGACATACAGAACTCTGATTGACAACTCTGAATAAACAAACATCACTTGTACATATACAATGATCATCCTTTATACAACAAGAGCACTTACTTTACAATATTATAAAGTGAGGAAAATCACAACACATGGAAGTAAGAAGGAACTCACCAGAAATATAACAAAGTTTAAATAGCAGGTCATTTGCCTTTGTCAATCGAACCTTTAATAATGTCTTGAGCTAAAAATAAGGCTATTTAAACATATCAGATTACTACTTCATCGAATCTAAACATGCATGCACGAAACATTAACACTTAACTCAGAACTAGAAAGTTTCCTTCCTTACACATCAGTCTGACACTTATCCATGCAGAGTCGAAAACACATAAATAACCTTAAGAATAACCTAGGATTCATTAGTAATTACTGGAGAGCTATGGAAAACGTATAAGTTGGCTGACTACAACGAACCCAATTTCAGATAGGTTTTCTGGAGTTTAGTTTTCAGAAAATGCAAAGAAAATCAAAGAGGAAGATGAATACATAAAAAACACAAAAATTTTCGGTGAAGGCACTATTATCCTTATATACTTAAGCTCGGATACAAAGTCTAATGGAAAGATTAGATAATTCCACTAACACTATTGATTCTTATGATTAACTACGCTTATCATAAATTAAGTCTTTTCATCTACAGTAGCTTAGTTCCATTCTAACTAAGTCTTAATTTAACTAACTAAATTACCTTACTAAAATAGTAAACAAATATGTTCAACAGTAAACCAAGCGAGTTCACCAAAGTATCTGGGTGGTGTACAATTAATGGAAGAGTCCGCCAAAGCACAGATCTTTACCAAGCTAAGAGTTTGCCAAATAGCGCAAACAAAGATTTCTATACTTAATCAAAACAAACAATTTAGTTACTTATCTCTACTCTTAATTCACTAAAACACTCTATACAATAATCAGATATCGAGACTTCACCAGGTGAGCTGTTATAGTAGGGATCGACAAGCTCTAACTCTGGGGTTGGTCTTGAAACAGAGAAGGTAAGGCCTCATGAGAATGACTTGATGGTGTTTGAAGATGAGGTGTAAGGAAATAGTGAAGAATGAAGACTATAGGGTCAAATAGTAAGAAAAACAACAGCAGCAACAACAACAACAACAACAACAACAACAACAATGGTGATGATGATGATGATGATGATGATGATGATGATGATCTCTTAGAGAAGCGAAGTCATTGTTGAGAAGATTGATAGAACTCATTCGATCAATTTCTCAGACGAAGTCCATATGCGCTTGGAAAAAAGTATGGTTCACACGATGATTATCAAGTTATTGGGTAGAAAGATTGGCTTTAGTACCTTATGCTAGAAAAAAATATGGACATCACATATATAATAATTACATGTTATTATTTATTATCATAAAATGTTAGCCTCAATTAAAAGTTATCTAATTTGATTAAGACTTATTGAGCTTCAATTATTAAATGAAGTATGAGCCAAATATGTGTAGATACTATAGTAACTAATTTCTAATAGTGATAGGCTGATTAGAGATTAAGTTTAATGACACTCAAATTACACATACGTAATTTTTCTAAAATCCCATCTTCAGAAAAGAGAGCCACTTTGTGTGTTAATTAGGAAGATCAAAATCACAAGATTCAAGGATTTCAGGATATTGATGGATTCAAATACGCTTCTGCATCTAGTTTTGTTCTTGGCGATTAGATTACGGTTCTAAGTTTTATATCAGAGTTTAACAATTTTAACTAGTATTAGAATCTTGTCATATCGATGGATTCGGGTGTACTTTCTCTATTATTTTTGGATTGATTCATTTTCTAATTTTTTAGATTTGATATTTTGATTATATATATGTTTGATCTGGGTTCTGATTAATTATGATTAATTTTTAGGGATTTCTTTATTAATTTTGGGGTTCTGATGAATTATTGATTCATAGTTGAAAATTTTAGATTAATATCAGTTTTTTTATGACTCTTTTTCTTTCTATTAGGAAACCTAAACTATATATGGTTTGAAAAGGTTATTGATTAATCTACTAATAAAAAGAAGGGATGTAGGTTTATGCTTCTATTATTTGTAAGTTTTTTAAATCATTATTCATTGATTATGGTTGGAAAAAAAAATTAAAGAATATTTCATTTGGTCTCTTGTTAAGTAGAGATATTAAAAGCATGAAGCGCTTAAAGTAGTTGAAAGCACACATTAAGTGCTGCACCAATTTGATTGAGATTTCGTTTTAGTCGTTACTATATGCTTGGATTAAATCAGTCCTTGCTTGAATTTGAAAGGCATGTATTTCTCTGCAATTTTTAATAAGTTTTTGTTTTATTAAAAGTTGGTTTTTTTAAAGATAAATTCATGTTATTTTCTTTTTGAGTATTTGATTTTGATATATTATGGCTTTAATTATTTAGATAAGTTATGATGATATGATCGATAGTTTGAATTGTGAGATATACCATCTATTATAATGTTGATTTTTGAGATATTTAGTTTAATAGTTTTAAATTTTGGTATAAAAGAATTTTGGTTGCATAAATTTTTATTTTTATTATATTTAAAATTAGTCAAAGATTAATGTTTTTGATTTCTCATTGTATCATTTAGACAACCTTATTTTGTGTTATTTCGAAAATTATAGGGCGATAAGAAATTTCATTTTTTACCTTTGACTGTTATTGAAATATTAAATTTGAATATTGATATGTTTATATATATTTTAAAATAACTTAATTGAAACAATAAGTTGCCAAAGTTATCTTCGTTGTTGGAATTATTTTGTTTTAAAATATAAAATGTTATGTACATGTAACTTAAATCGTGTTAATATTGGTGGACCCAAAAGAAGATTAATATTTAACAAAGTTACATATGCAAACTATGGTAATAAACATGGGACAATTATTCAGTTTTACACGTGAGTAATAAATCGGTCCAAAGGAAGATTTATAGTTCGACGTGTTCTTATTGTCAGTTTAATTACTACAACAAGATATCACTTACAAGTTAATATTTTGTCCAATGATGAAATATTAATGGAGTGTCCAATATCTTGAGATGAATTTTAACTTTATTCAAATTATTTTGGTTTAAATTTGAAGTTTTATGTGAGGTTTTTTTTTTTTTGTTTAATTTAGCTACTATTACAGTTTCCAATACCACATCTAGCATTATTGGATCCCTATGTTAAATGGCACCAACTTTAAATAATGACAAAAGAATCTTATGATAGTTCTTGAAGTCATGGATCTAGAACTTAGGTTAAGGATTGATTCTCTTCCATCACTTACATATGATAGTACATTTTATTAAAAGAGGGAGATAAAAAGGTGGGAGAGATCAAATCGCATGTGTATGATGATAATAAAGAAGGTCATTCCGAATTAATTTAGGGGCACTATGTCAAATAAGATTACTGGGACTAATAAATTTATGGTCGACATTAAAAATTGGTTTGTTAAGAATGAAAAGGCTAAAATTGTTACGTTCTTAACAAATGTGGTATACAAAGAAAAATAAGAAAGCTACGGATAAGACATTGTAAAAGAAACAACAAAATGATTCAACTAAGGAGGATTGTTTCTCTTGTGGTGCGAAATATGCACTATTTAATTTTGTTTGTCTTGAGATTGATTTGACTTCGATACTTGGACACACTTGGTGGATTAATTTCAATGCAACAACTCCTATTAATGTGTCTATGCAAAGTTGTCGGAACTACCGAAAGCCAAATGATGCTAAAAGATACATCTATGTAGGTGACAATAATTCGTTAGAAGTTGAAGCAATAGGAACTTTTTTATTATTATTAAAAACATGATTTTATTTGGATTTGAATGAGACTTTTGTTGTACCATCTTTAGGCAGAACTTGATTACCATTTCAGCATTGGATAAATTTAGCTATTCTGCTTCATTTGGAAAAGTGAAATTTAGTCTATTTTATAATTCAAATTTGGTTGGTTCCTGTTCTTTATCTAAATGTGATAATCTATTATTACTTGATACCATTGCTTCATTTAATTAATTATTGCGTACTACCATAATAGGTAAGAAATGCAAATTAATCGCTAAGAATTCGACTTCAATACGGCTCAAGAGATTAGGTTATGTCTCTAAAAGGAGAATTTGAGAACTTATGTCTAACGATATTCTTGATCTTTTTGATTTTTTCAGATAGTGTGAAAGATCTAAGGGTTATAAAATTTATAATTCCACTACTAAGGTTATTTTTAAGATGTATAATGCTCATTCTTTAAGGATGTTGAGTTTACAGGGGAGAGAAAATTGAAGACATTGTCTTTGAAGAAGAATATGTTGATATTCCTCAATACATTCTTTCATCTACTGTTGATAAAGATCAGGAACAGTTTTTTATACCTAATATTATTTAAGTAGCAACTCTAGATTAAGATAATGTCGTTGAACATTCTGGTCAAGTAAAAAACTCTATAACCTCAAGAATGAATTCCATTAAGAAGGTCTACTAGAGAAAGGTTTATAATGGCTTTAGTGGAATACTTTGACCTTAAGTTGCATCAGATGGATGTTAAGTCTATAGTTAGCATTGATGATACTATTTATATGGTGCAACTAAAAAACTTAGTGTCCGATGATGCAAAGTCAATGGTTTGTAAAATTAAAGAAACCCATCTGTAGGCTTAAGCAAACCTTTCATCAATAGTATTACAAATTTCATCAAATGGGTATCTCATTTGGTTTAAAGATGAATTTGGTCAATAATTGTATATACTAAAAGTTCTGTAGGAGTAAGGTTCTATCTTATTGTTGAAAAAAATACGGTTTGATAATGGTTTTCTTACACAGTAGAAAATAAAAATTTTGAAAACTGACGCAATTTGTGATATTTATAGCAATAAAACTTAGACTGAAATTGTTCCTGTGTTTTCGGATAGACAGATCTTTTTCATTCCCGGCTTTCAACCAAATAATCTTCTCTACTATTCTCGTACCACGAATTGCTTCAAGTTTGGGCTCTATAACACCTCCAAACCCGGCCTAGACGTTATGGCCATATATAAATGTAACTAACGTATCTCTTTTGTAAAGGATTTCTCCATAATGCCCATGGACAATTGCTCCCAGAGTCGCCAAGTCTAAAGATGTTAATGTAAATCTCTTGAAAATCCAAAGTTTGTTGGTTTTGAAAAGACGTCATTGTTGACTTTTGTTATGTAAACATCCAGTTTGTTTGGATACATATCTTTCTTAACTAATTTGTGAAACTATTTTCTGTTTACACTTTCTAAAACGTATAAACTTGCAGTAGAATTTTTTAGCACGTTATATTTTGGAAAAAACAATTTTTTGTTTGAAAATCCAACGTTTTGCCAGTAAAACAAATGTTGTCAATAAAAACGTTTAAGCAATTTCAAATGAAAAATGAAACAAAATCCAAAACCAAACAGTCCATGGAAACCAAAACGATTAAATAATGAAAAATAGTGTAATTAATAGTAATGTTCGATCGAGCTCCTGTTGCACTGACACATCCTAAGTACGAGGACTACTTGAAAATAAACAGACAAACCGAGAGTGAGCTTATGAGCTTAGTGTGTAACATAATAGAGTATTAACAAATAATAATCAGACATATATCAGAAACAAAATTCATATTAGATCATATCAGATGCAAATTTACGATCCTACCCCCATCCGCTACACACCATCTCCAACCATCCTAACACATTATATAGGGTATTAGAATTCCCATCCAGCCCTACACACTGCTTAATGTCAGTATGACACATTTTAGAATATTCGTAGCTTAGCTGCCTGATCATTACGAGATTTATCGCCATTTACAAAAATATGCCACCAGATATGGCAGAGGTATATCTACCCACATGATGCGATTTTTCAAACTTGAAATGTTCAGAAAATGGCTTGAATGGGAATGATCGTCTTGAATGGTTCAAACAAAGGTGGAAACTTTAACTCAAAGCACTTAAAAGCTTTAAGGAATTGAAGTTATAAAGGAACTTGACCCACTTAAACTTGACAAATACTTGAACCTTGGTATAATCGAAGTCGCCACACCCCGGAATGGATTACGGGATGATAAGACAAAGTTATAAAGAATAATATCGAACACGTGTGGAACAGGATCGAAGCTTGTCTAAGTTATGGATTTGATGATCTCTAGACAAATGTAAACGTAAATTGAAACGAGAAACAGTGAAAACAGATTATTTGTCACAAAAGAGAGTCAAGTGAAAAAAAAAGAGATGAACTAGCTAGTAAAAAGTCCAATAGAAAATGAATTAGGGTTTTTTGGATGGAAAGAAGCCGTCCTTGGATCACAAGAAAACGCCCAACCAAATCTGGAAGAAAAACACAAAATGGATTTGTTAGAAGTGATTTTAAAGACAAAAGCAAATTGTTTTGTGCAAGAATGTTTGAAACAACAATAAAATATTAAAACTCCTAATTTTAATGTGTTTGTTGATGGAACAAGATAGGAGAACATCTCTCTTGAATCAATTTTAACCTAGAATGAAAATCAATAATATCAGTAAGCCAAAACACTAGGAACTAAATTAAAATAAACAAGAAATGATAAATTAAGGCTAGAAAAGAGAATATAATGTCCTAAGAAGCCTTGGAAACATTAAGAATCTACAACTCTTTTCAATGGCTCTAATTCCCCCTCTAAGAAAGAGATCTTGGTAAGAGAAAGCTTAAAGATGATTCCCACAACTTGGAAGATTGTTAAAACAACTTCTAAAAGAAACTCAAGAGCAATTCTTGAAGAAAAACTCAAAAAGAATTATTACTAATTTAAAAAAACAAAAATCAATTGTTCTTCTATAAGGGTGGACGACCATGCTACTTATAGGCCCCCAAAATAAGTTTTCCTAACCATAATGGAATAACATGACAACTCATCAAATAAAAAACAATAATTCTAAGTGTGGACTTTTAATGGGAATTCGACCAAAGAAATTAAATGGGCTCCTTGGGCTAAATTCTTACATGACGACCCACCTATTAAAATAAAATTGGACCTATAGTTTAAATATTTTTCAATTTGGGATACTTTGAAAATTTTGGCCTGATATTCAATTAAATTACTTTCCAAACTTTAAGATTGGCTTGTAGACATATTAATGGGCCATTTTTTTCAAGAACTTGGTCCTGTTATCCATTTTCTCTCGAAATCGGCTCGTTCAAGCTCGTACATGAAATCCAATACGTCTTAGCTGCAAGATTCGATTTATTGGACCAAGATTTTTAGGATTTGAAATCTTGACTTTCTTGATTCTTGAAATTGTCTAAAACAACAAAATTGGACCAAGATTCAGTTTCTTGATTTTTTTGAAAATAAGAAAGTGAATCTTGATTTTCTTTTTCGGTCGTGTACGCATATAGGGCCTTGGTAACGAAGTCTTGGATGATCCCGTTCAATCTTGCTCAAATTTTCTTGGCCTTCAACCTCGTTATTGGGCCTTTAGAAATTTTGAGCCCATCACGTTTATGAGCCTGATTTTAGGCTTTGAGACTCGCATCACAAAGGGTGAACGTCACAAACTTGTAAAAAGTTTGATAAGTTTGATAAGTTAACCGAGAGAGAAACAATTGTCATGAAAATAAGTCTTTGTATTAAAAAGATGATCTAACTCGAAATGTTCAATTACATGGCTATTTATAGACTCTAAAATGACTAATGAAATTTAGCATCTATTGTGTTCACATAACAATTAAATTGTTCACACTTAAACATTAAATTCGGTTCATGTTTCTTGGATGATGCATAGCTGAATAGACACTTTCTTCCCCCTTGGTGCATGCATGCATGCTTAGCCATGAAGTAATCTTTAAGTCCATGAATGAGCAACCTTTGATTCACCTTCAAGCCCCCTTGGCTGAATTGATAATGCATGGGCCATGCATCTCCTTTAATAGCAGCTTTAATGCTTCTTTTAAGGATGAATAGACAACAAGAATAATTGGAGTTCATCCCCCATTTTGGTTCATGCATGAGCTAATACGTTGGCTTAATTAATGGTGGTTTAACTCCATTGAATGTTGTTCATGAATTCTCCCATGCTTGGATTAAATGATTAGCCACATTCTCCCCTCCTTTGCCACCGTCCATGCACCATCTTTAATATCATGAACCCTTTATCCTTAAGCAAAGCTTATGACATGAATTTTAGGCACCATACAATTGGTCATAATGAATCCAAATTGTAAGCTGATTCTTGAAAGTTCTAAATGATTCTTTGTGCATGCATTCGACTAGATGAAAAGTCCTTCATAGGTCCACACGAATAGACAGCTACACCATATAAATAAGCATCATCATTTTGCAACAAACACAAATCACAATCGGTTATGACACTTAAATAAACTAGATGCACACTTAGACTCTTGATGCACACACACGTATGAATGAATTGACTTAATCAAACAACATGTTTTTAACTAACACAAACAAAAACACCATGCACATGACTCATGCCTTAAACAAATGACAAACCAAATGTGGCAAAATTGACACATGCGTATTATTATAAACTTATAACACAATTAACATATGAAACATATAAATAAGATGCAAGTAAAAGCTGTGGAACTCAAATGCAAACTCATTAGATGGAAATAAAGCTTAATCAAAATCCCTTGAAATCAACACATCTTGAATGACAACTTTTATTTTACACTCGGGCCCTTCGCGTTTGGCCCAATGTCGATATCTCCGAGTGACTTCATAACATGATGTGATCAGAATCACATCACCACACTTCCTCCATAAACACAAATCCCACCCAATGCACATACGAAAATTAATAGATAAAAAATATGCATGTCATACATGCTTTCATAACAAATACATATCAAACTTACCTTAAATACAATTCATGCTGTGCATACATCATACTTACCATACAATACATATCAATATTTTTATGCTAACAAAACATCAGAAATCATATTTTAAAGCTTAATTAATGACATATGGACCCTACAAAAGGCCTACATTCGACTCGAATAATGCTTATGACCCTATGGTAAAATTCAGAATTCTAGGCTCACACAGCCTACTTGGCCAGCTTGTGTGGCCCACGCGGCCCAATTGGCCCAGACAGTGTGTCTCACACGGTGCAATAGACGACTTGTGATACGGTCGTGTGTCATACATGGCCTACTACACGGCTGTGTGGCGTCGACAATTCAGATTTTTGACTTTTGCCGATCACTTTTTGCTCGGATTTTTGTTACATACCTTGACCGATTTTGATGTGAACCCAAAGATGAACACTCCAGTACCTAACATGACCATAGATGAAAATTAATTAATTGATTTCCATAAAACCTAAGTGCTAAAACATAATCCAATAACGACACTTAAACTTGAACACCGAAAATTCGACTACAACAACAAAAAATGCAGTCACTTACCCTCGAAAACAACAACCCACTACAACTAAACCACTGGAGGAACACAAACCGCTTCACGATTCTCCCCTAATCGAGCATTAACAACGAATAAACACAATCAATCATTTTTTCCACTTATAAAGAATAAAGAAACCATGGAATTGAAAGCAAATGGTTTACAAATAGAGTAGAATTGATGAAATAGGAAAAAGAAAAACCAAAATTGAACTTGGTTTTCGCTTGGAAAAGAAAGATAGCAAAAGGAATGGTAGATAAAGAAAAACAAAGAGAAAAAAAGAAACGTGAAGAGTGGGAGCAGGATTTTAGGGATAAAGAATAAAATAAAAATCTTTTAATAAAATATACTATCAAAATTTTAAAAAATAAAAATAAAACCAATTCCTAACCAACTAACCTCCTAATAACTTATCATCCTATGCAAGATTTTAAAATCAATTCTAACACCACCAACTTGGACAACACACTAAAGTGAGCAAAAATAATTTCCAATTTTGGCTCACGCAAGGATTTGTGTAACACCCCAAACCTGGCCTAGACGTTATGGTCGAATCTGGCGAAGTCACATGAGAATGTATTTAAAACTGTGTTTACCCAAAAACCATTCCAATTACCACCTTTTACTTAACTCAGAAAACATATATTGATTAATTTGCTTGAAAACATTTCTTAGTTCGCAAAAGCTTAATAATAAATAAAGTTACAGTTCCAAAATCCATAAACAGTATTTCAAAATTCTGAACTTAAACCAAATAGTCTGAAACCAGAAATTACATAATTACTCCCAACTATAGCAATTAAAATAATAAAAGCATTAAAAACCTTTAAAACCAAAATGTATGTAGCAGTGGTTACCGTCGAGCCCTCCACTGCACCGATCTGCCTACTGTTGGGGATTACCTGATAGACAAATAAAATAAGGGGTGAGTTTTTGCAAACTCAGTGCGTAAATCCCCACAGTAAAGCATGCATGTAAATGGATAGAAGTCAAACAGTCATAATCGAGCCTAAGCTTTTAACAGAATCAGTGTAGGCCTTACCCCACTCAGAACAGTATCAGATACATTCGGGCCTTAGCCCATATAGACATACATGCATATCAATCAGAACAGTAATGCCCACTAACCCTACACACCATCACCGTCTAACCCAACACACCATGTGGGGATAAAATCGACCCACCCAGCCCTACACACCAATTATGGGGATAACATCCACCTATCCAACCCTACACACCAAGTGGTACCGTGTACGGAACGTATCAGATATATTCAGCATAGCTGCCAGATGATAGGCTAATAGCCTTTCAGTCTTCCTTCTCTTCAGCAACAAACCCAACCCAATACAATGCAACATAAATAATATGACATGCTCATGTGTAGATATCAGATCATAACATTATCATCAAATCAGAACAGATACACATGCTTTAATTATCATGCTTTTACATACATCTTAGTATCAGATCAGAGTATAGGGGACTAAGTAACGTTTACCGACCCTACAATTTGGTCACAATCGACTTGGGTGACCCATGCAACCTTGCAGAACATTTCAAACAAATCGGGCTCACACACCCGTGTGCCCTGCCCATGTAAGCCCACACGTCTGTATGGCTCACACGGCCTAGATTGGCCTTGCCCGTATGGATCACATGGCCTTGCCCAAGATCCCACACACCTGTGAGGTTCACTCGTGTGGCCCATATGACCTTATTGTTCAAGCCTGTGCCTCGCGCACGGCCCCGCCAGCCTCACACACCCGTGTCTGTTGTACTCGTGTGGCGCGCTCATGGCCTATTTTGTCAACCACACGGCCATGTCTCGCCACACGGCCTCTACACGGGTAGTCCACATACCCGTGTGGTATCAACAGTAGCGTTTTTGGCTTTTACCAAAATACGATTTTAGATCGATTGGAGTACACACCTGGTTTCGATTGAAGCCTAACGCAATCTCGAGCACTCCAGAACCTATTATTGAACAGGATTTCACCCTTTTAATCACTTAATCTGAGTTACTAAGAAACAGACAAATCCCGAAAGTTAATGACAACGTTACCTTAAACGAAAAATGGCAATTCCTTGCTGTTTAGAACGTTGATTAGTGATCCACAGAACCCTGAATGTCTTCTAAACAGAAAACAATCTCTTAATAACCCAACATTTATTAAAACAAAACAGAACGCATCTCCACACTTACCTAAAGCGTGTCTCCAAAGACAAAAGTAAAACTATCAAAAAGAGAGAAAATGGAGAAGAAATAGTGTAAATAAAATTTTGGCAGCACAAGAGGGGGATTTTTGGCAAAAAGAAAACAAAGAGAAAGGTGGAGAAGGGAGTTGTAGAGAATTTCGGCAGGAGAGGATTTTGGAAAGAATCAGAAACTAACCAGAAAACCCCGAAATCTACTACTACTACCCTACCCAACAGTTTACTAAAACTCAAACTCCTAGCCAAAATTTGCAGCAAAATATTTCTCCTTTTTCCCACTCAGAGAATTGAACCCCAGACCCCATCATACCAACACATTACTTAGCCACTAGACCAGCAGGCCCACTTTGTCATATTCTTACAAATAAATTCTTATAAGCCCATTCAAAAAGTCAGGCTTTATTCATATAAGAACCAAAAATTTTGCCCAAACCTAGACTTGAACTTGGGACCTCTCCAACACACCCCAAAGCACTTAATCACATAAGCAGACATATATTTATGTCAAAAATAGGGCAGAAATACAGAAAATATTCCAAAAGCTGAAATTACAAAATTTGGGGCGTTACAACTCTACCCCCTAAAAGAAAATTCATCCTCAAATTTTTACCTGATCAGAAAAGGTGAGGATACTGCTGATGCATTGAATCCTCTGGCTCTCAAGTAGCCTCCTCAGTACTATGATTCCATTACAGCACCTTCACTAAGGGAATAGGCTTCCTAGGCAAAACTTTGACGTCGCGATCCAAAATTTAAATTGGCTCCTCCCAAACATCAGATCTGGTCTAACCTCAATTTCTTCCACAGGCACAATGTGCGTGGGATCAGAGCAGTAACATTTCAACATGGAGTCATGAAAAACATCGTGAATACGATCTAACTCTGGAGATAACTCCAACTGATATGTGACTGGCCCCACTCGCTTCAGAATTCGGTACGGCCCAATAAATCAGGGACTCAACTTACCTTTACGACCGAACCTTAGAACCTTCTTCCATGGTGAGACCTTAAGGAAAACCAAGTCCCCCACAGAATACTCGATATCTTTCCTCTTCAAATCAGCATAAGACTTTTGTCTATCAGAAGCCGCTTTCAGTCGATCTCGAATCAAACAGACCTTATCCTCAGTCTCTGAAATCAACTCCGGACCCAGAACACGTCGCTCACCCAACTCAGTCTAGCACAAAGGAGTGCGACACTTACGACCATAAAGTGCCTCATATAGTGCCATCTGAATACTAGACTGATAGTTGTTATTGTAAGCAAACTCTGCCAAAGGTAAGTATTCCTCTAAATTACCTCGAAAATCTATAACACATCCCCTCAACATATCCTCCAGTATCTGAATCATCCTCTCCGACTGACTATCTGTCTGAGGATGAAATGCAGTATTGAAGTAAGTCGTGAACCCAAAGCCTCATGAAGCTTCTGTCAAAATCAAGAAGTAAACCGAGGATCCCTATCGGAGATAATCGACACTGGAACCCCATGCAGTCTTACTATCTCCGAGATTTAAAGTTTAGCCAACTTCTATAAAGAGAAGTATGTCCTAACAGGAATGAAGTGTGCAGACTTGGTCAATCGATCCACGATGACCCAAACAGAATCCTTCTTAGTGGGTGTTAGAGGCAACCTACTAACGAAATCCATCGTCACTCGCTCACATTTACACGTCGGTATCTTTACTGGCTGTAGCAAACCCGAAGGTATCTAATGCTTAGCTTTAACCTACTGACAAGTCAGACAGCGAGCAAATTGGTCACCTCACGCTTCAACCCTGGCCACCAGTACAACTCTTGGAGATCTTTATACATATTATTTCCACTAGGATACATAGCGTACGGACTACTATGTGCTTCCCTCAAAATCGACAGACTCAAATCCTCATCATTAGGTACACAGATCTTACCTCAAAAGTAAAATACCCTATCATTATTCAGCCCAAAATCTATTCTAGTCCCAGTCTCAACCTGACGAAATCGCATCTCGAGAGTCTTATCCTCTAACTGCTTAGCTCTAATCTGCTCAATCCATGTTGGCTTCACTTGTAGCTCTACCAGAAGACTCCCATCGTCATAAAGACTCAGTCGAGCGAACAACGCTCTCAAATCAGTCATAGCCCTACGACTTAATGCATTAGCCACCACATTGGCCTTTCTAGGGTGATACTCTATACTACAGTCATAATCCTTAAGCAGCTCGACCCATTGTTGCTGCCTAATATTTAACTCCTTCTGAGTGAGGAGATACCTAATGCTCTTGTGATCAGTGTAAATGGTACACTTCTCACCATACAGATAGTGCCTCTAAATATTTAATGCAAAGACAACTACAACCAACTCCAAATCATGCATCAGATAATTAGCCTCGTGAGTCTTAAGTTGTCGAGACCCATAGGCAACTACCCTACCTTCTTGCATCAAGATGCAACCCAAACCCATATATGACGCGTCACTTTACACGACGAAGTCCTTACCAGGCTCAGGCTATATCAGAATTGGCTCTTGAGTTAACACGGTTTTAAGCTTCTCAAAGCTATCTTACTGTGTATCAGTCCAAATAAAGGGAACTCCTTTACGCAGTAACTTAGTTAACGGTGTTGCGATCAACAAGAACCCTTCCATAAATCATCAGTAATATCTTGCCAGTCCTAGAAAACTGTGGATCTCTGACACATTCTTCGGCTGTTTGCAATCCAACACAGCCTTAACCTTACGAGGATCAGCACAAAACTTAGAGAACTTCACATGTCTCAAAAAGATTACTTTCTGAAGCCAAAACTCACACTTAGAGAACTTCACATAAAGTTATTTCTCACGAAGGATCTACAGAACCACCCTGTGATGCTCATCATGCTCGTCCTCAGACTTAGAGTAAATCAAAATGTTGCCGATAGACACCACCACGAATTGGTCTAAATAGGGCTGAAACACACGATTAATCAAATCCATGAATGCCGCTGGTGCATTAGTCAAGCCAAAGGGCATAACCAAGAACTCGTAATATCCATAACAAGTTCTAAATGTCGTCTTATGCACATCGGCCTCTTTAACCCTTAACTGATGATAACCTGATCATAGATCGATCTTGGAGAACATAGAAGCCCCTCTGAACTGATCGAATAAATCGTCTATCCTCGGAAGTGGGTATTTATTCTTAATCGTCAACTTATTCAACTGACGGTAATCAATACACATCCTCATCGTACCGTCCTTCTTTACAAACAAAATAGGAGCTCTCCATAGAGACACACTAGGATGAATAAACCCTCGATCCAACAACTCCTGAATTTGAGCCTTCAGTTTTGCCAGCTCTTTCAGCGCCATTCAATATGGGGTGATAGACACCGGAGCTGTACCAGGAATCAACTCGATACCAAATTATACCTCACGACTCGTAGGTAATCCTTGTAATTCCTCTGGAAAAACATTTGGAAAGTCCCTCATAGTACGAATGTCCTTAACCGAAGAGTCAACATAATTAGAAACACTGATGTAGGCCAAGTATGCCTCACATCCCTTTCTCACAAGCTTCTCTGCTACCAACTCAGATATCATATTACTCAGATAATTCTGTTGTTTTCCAATCACGACTATCTCATTATCCTTCTCGGTCCTCAGAACAACCCTCTTTTCAGCACAATCTAGACTTACACGATGCTTCACCAACCAGTCTATGCCCAAAATTAAGTCGAACTCCCCAAACGGAAGTTCCATCAGATCAATCAAGAATACCGTTCCTTGGAATTCCAACGGAACGTCTCTAAATAGTTTACTAACCCTAATAGACTGCCCCAATGGACTCACCACTGAAATCTCACTAGAAGTGCTCTCACTAGAAGTACTCTTACATGGAATTCCCAAAGTCTCAGACACAGAACATTCAACATAAGAATATGTAGAACCTATGTCTATCAGTGCAACATAAGGTACATTAGAAATAAAGAACGTACCCGTGATGACGTCTGGAGCACCTCCATCCTCACAGCGACGTGCAGCGTAGACAAGTGCAAGCTGCCTCGCCTCAGTCGACCCAGCACCTCTGCCTGGTGCTCCCTGACCTCGACCCCTACCGTTACCACCACTAGCCTATCCTTAGCCCCTACATGGCTGTTGTACCCCTCTCTGTGGCTGTGCAGTCTCAACAACCAGAGCTTGCATCTGATTACTCCTCAATGGACAATCCTTAACATGATGCTCAGTCGAGCTACACTTTAAACAAGCTCCAGTAGCCCTCCAACACTCGCTTGGATGACGTCTATTACAGAACTGACACATCACCACGCCATCAAGAATAGCAATAGTAGGCCCCACTCTCACAGGACCATCAGTCCTGGCCTTTTTCTTAGGCCTCATCCCAGTATCCGAAGGCTCAGAATCCCTCTTAGCCTTTCTCTTCTCACGATTTTGGCCCTCAAAGTGCTTCACCTCCTCGGCAATCTTGGCCTTCTCGACTAAGGCTGAGAAGTCCCACTCCCTTTGTAGAGCTATCAAAACTCGCAGATTGTCTCGTAGACCATCCTCAAATCGAACACAACACTTATACTCTGTCGCCACCATACCCCTTACATAATGGCTCAGTCTCAGAAAGTCAGCCTCATACTCGGCCACCGAATGGTTCCCATGAGTGAGATTTAAGAACTCATGTTGCCTAGCATCAATATAACTGGCTACCACGTACTTATTTTGATAAGTGGTCTTAAATAGATCCGAAGTCAGTCGATCGGGTTGAGTGCCTTCCTTAACGGTCAGCCACCACTGATACACCTCATCTTGCAGCAATGACACAACCCCCTTGAGCTTCTGCTCATCAGCAAAGTCTAGATCGTCCATGATATGCTCCGTGGCCTTCATCTAGTACTCGGCTACACTCGGAGCAACTCCAGCGATGCCCCTAAATATCTCAACTGCATTAGACCGAAATCGTTCCGTAACCGACCCACAACCTCCAGATCCGGTATTGGCCCCAGCGACCCTCTCTAAAATTCGTAGCATGGCCTGTGACAGTGCGTCATCCCTAGCCATACGGTCATGAGACTCAGCACCAGCCTCAGTAACAGGTGACACCAGCGTCTCGCTAGTGTCCAGATTAGGGATCGTATCAGATGCGAAGGATTCAAGTTGAATCCCTCTATGGCCTTTACCTTAGCATCTAGTACCCCGTCCACGAGTACCACGTGCGTTCATTGTAACTATCGAATTAATCTGTATTAAGATTTTTATATAAATTAGTTTACAGTTCCGATAATTATTAACAGATATTTTATGCAGAACAGTATTAGAGTTTCAGAGTCAGTTATCACAAGTAATTAGCTCACTACGATTTTCAGTTTACACTACTTAAAGTGTTTCAGTAACGTACTACCCATAGTAGTCTCATAACACATACACAGTATTTCAGACAGATAAAGACAAAATTTCAGTATAAGCATGCTTTCAGACAGTACATATCAGAGTTTCAAAGAATTTACAATATCAGTGCTGGAGGCTCGATGTACCAAATACTTGTTATCAAAATTATTTCAAATAGCTTTACAAATCATTTTACAAAAACCAAATTTTGAAACCTAAATTCACAGCCAAGTTTGCCAACCTGACTCTGATACCACTAAATGTAACACCCCAAACCTGGCCTAGACGTTATGGCCGAATCTGGCGAAGTCACATGAGAATGTATTTAAAACAGTGTTTACTCAAAAACCGTTTTAGTTACCACCTTTTACTTAACTCAGAAAACATATATTAATTAATTTGCTTGAAAAGATTTCATAGTTCGCGGAAGCTTAAGAATAAATAAAGTTGCAGTTCCAAAATCCATAAACAATATTACAAAATTCTGAACTTAAACCAAACAGTCTAAAACCAGAAATTACATAATTACTCCCAACTATAGCAATTAAAATAATAAAAGCATTAAAAACCTTTAAAACTGAGTGTATGTAGTAATGGTCATCGTCTAGCCCTCTGCTGACCGATCTGTCTACTGCTAGGGATTACCTGACAGACAAATAAAATAAGGGGTGAGTTTTTGCAAACTCAGTGTGTACATCCCCACAGTAAAGCATGTATGTAAACGGATAGCAGTCAAATAGTCATAATCGAGCCTAAGCTCTTAGCAAAATCAGTGTAGGCCTTAGCCCACTCAGAACAGTATCAGATACATTAGGGCTTTAGCCCATACAAACATACATGCATATCAATCAGAACAGTATTGCCCACCAACCCTACACACCATCTCTGTCCAACCCAACACACCATGTGGGGATAAAATCGACCCACTCAGCCTTGCACACCAAGTATGGGGATAAAATCCACCCATCCAACCCTACACACCAAGTGGTACCGTGTACGGCACGTATCAGATATATGCAGCATAGCTGCTAGATGACAGGCTAATAACCTTTCAGTCTTTCTTCTCTTCAGCAACAAACCCAACCCAATGCAATGCAATATAAATAATATGGCATGCTCATGTGTAGATATTAGATCATAACATCATCATCAAATCAGAACAGATACACATGCTTTAATTATCATGCTTTTACATACATCTTAGTATCAGATCAGAGTATAGTGGTCTAAGTAACACTTGCCGACCCTAAAATTCGGTCAGAGTCGACTTGGACGACCCGTACAACCTTGCAGAACATTTCAAACAAATCAGGCTCATATGCCCGTGTGCCCTGCCCGTGTGAGCCCACACGCCTGTATGGCTTACACGGCCCAAATTGGCCTTGCCCGTGTAGATCATAAGACCTGGCCTAAGATTCAACACACCCGTGAGGTTCACCTGTGTAGCCCACATTGCCCAATTGGTCAAGCCCGTGCCTAGCTCACGGCCTCGCCAGCTCACACGCCCATGTTTGTCGTGCCCGTGTGGTGGCGCATGGCCTACTTTGTCGACCACACGGCCATGTCTCGCCACATGGCCTCCACACGGGCAGTCCGCACGCCCATGTGGCATCCACAGTAGCATTTTCGGCTTTTGCCGAAATGTGATTTCAGATCGATTGGAGTACACACTTGGTTTTTGATTGAAGCTTAACGCAATCCCAAGCACTCCAAAACCTATTATTGAATAGGATTTCACCCTTTTAATTACTTAATTCGAGTTACTAAGAAACAGGCAAATCCGAAAGTTAATGACATTGTTACCTTAAACAAAAAACAGTGGTTCCTCACTGTTTAGAATGTCGATTAGTGATCCACAGAATCCTGATTGTCTCTTAAATATAAAACAATCTCTTAATATCCCAACATTTATTAAAACAAAACAGAACGCATCTCCACACTTACCGAAAGCGTGTCTCTAAAGACGAAAGCAAAACTATCAAAAAGAGAGAAAATAGAGAGGAAATAATGTAAATGAAATTTCGGCAGCACAAGAGAGGGATTTTTGGAAAAAAGAAAACAAAGAGAAAGGTGGAGAGGAAAGTTGTAGAGAATTTCGGTAGGAGAGGATTTTGGAAAGAATTAGAAACTAACCAGATAACCCTGAAATCTACTACTACTCCCTTACCCAGCAGTTTACTAAAACTCAAAATCCTAGTCGAAATTTGCAGTAAAATACTCCTCCTTTTTCCCACGCAGAAAATCGAACCCCAGACCCCATCATACCAACACATTACTTAGCCACCAGACCAGCAGGCCCATTCTGTCATATTCTTATAAATAAATTCTTATAAGCCGATTCCAAAAGCCAGGCTTTATTCATATAAGAACCAAAAATTTTGCCCAAGCCTAGACTTGAACTTGGGACCTCCCCAACACACCCCAAAGCACTTAATCACATAAACAGTCATATATTTATGTCAAAAATAGGGCAAAAATACAGAAAGTATTCCAAAAGCTGAAATTAGGACATTTGGGGCGTTACAATTTGAACACAGAACCAAAGAGTAAACTAATACCTTACCACTAAACCAATAGGCTCATTCTGTTATAAGCTAATCAAGAATAATACTTAAGTCAAATGAACAAAGATAGGCTTAAGAAAAAAGAAACGGAATTTTTCAAAAAGTGAGATTTAAACCCGAGACTTTTAACACACAATCAAGGCCCTTAAGCACTGAAGCAAATACTTAATCAAACGAATTTTATCAAATCAAAGCTTAGATTTTGGGGGCGTTACAAGCTCGAACAAAATGAATTAAACACAAAAACTAGAAATAATTCCTTTCTTTCAAGGTGAAAACGAACTTTCTCTATTCAAAAATAGAAACCGATAAAATTGTTATTCCGAAAAATATATTTAATTCTTAGAGAATAAAATTCTCTCTATTTTGGGTCAGAATAACGATATCTGAAAGTTGTGTAAATAGCCTTACTAGTGCCATCTATTTATAGGGAGAGAAGATAGAACCTTTTTTGAATTATAGAAGTTTATTTCAACTAGAAAAACGAAATCCTAGTCCAACTAGGATGTAGGGGATGGAAACCCTAGTTAATTATACTAGGGTTTGTTGTCCTCCCTTATTACATAAAGGGCTTTTTGGGCCTCTTCCATATCGAGTCCAATTACAAGTACTTCTCGGGCTTTTAACCCAATAATTTATAATTTGATCTAATCCAATATTTGTTTTTCTACTTCCTGATAATAAACTTCAATATATTTCCAAGTAAATAATTTTCTCAACCAAATTCTAATTCTGTTAAAATCATGACAACTTTACTGCACAAAAGTCTATGAGAAAATGTACTTAATATTTTTGCATTCAATGGTTCACTATAACCAAATGATTTATTTCTATTTTTTAACTTTATTTAATTTGAAAAGCATAAATTTATTTTTTAGGTCATTTTCATTTTTCTTTTTCTTTTTTTTTCATTTTCATTTTGGAGAAAACCATATTTATTTACAAATGTTTTTAATTCTCCATTTTCATTTTCATTTTGGAGAAAACCATAATTATTTTCAAATATTTCCTATTCTCCAATTCACTATTTCCATTCATTTTTATTCATTTGAATCAACATGCAATTGATTTCTGGTTTCAATGAGCTGGCGAAGGGACCGATTGGGCATATGCAATTGAGGCTCAAATGATTTATAATTAAGTTCTAGATTTTTGTTTATTAATTATAAACTTATTTAGTCATGAAGTTATTCCACTATAGTATCGTGAATGAGCTCTTCCCAATGACATAACATTACGAAAGCAACTCAATCAGTGCTCGTCCAATGACCTTGTCATAACTGTGTTACCCTTATAGTATATCCTTAATCTCTTTGAGATAATATATGTTCTCCCAATAAGATCTTATTTTATCTCATGATAATCATTACAACTTCCTTCATGAAAGTCAATCACTATCAAACAGTGATCAAGTCATCCATCACAAATATGAATGACCCATGGTCACGTTTACTTTTCATCAACTATGTCATGCCAATGAGAGGATATCATTTACCCATGTCTTAGACTATGAATTCCACTATTGTGAATGACACTACATACTATAGAAGTCATACACCCAACGCACCATCTTTTAGTTCCTTATCTATTAGAACTCAGACTTTTACTTACATTAACGTATACGAGTCACACATATATAGCCCGTCATCCACTCAGGATCTAGGTATACCATACTATGAACGTTACAAGTGAATAAATCCATAAGTAGATTAATGATCTATTCTTCTTGGATCCATTCTGATATATTGTCAGTCCACTCAGTCACATCTGTCTTTATCTTCTGGGAGTCATCAATTTCGATGCCCAAGACAAAGCATCTCCCCAATTGGACTTGATAAATGATATACTAGTCTTTCAATCAGTTTGCTCATTTCTGATTAGACTAAGGGCATGGTTAGTTTCGTCTCCTAATATAAGCTATCTTTCTATATTACAATCTGACCACGTAATACCGTTTAGTATTAATTTAAGTGTTAGAAAACCAATGAGTAACATTTGCTTCCATTTTGCTTTGCGTGCCAAATCCATATGAGAACAACCATACAAAGAATATTAATGTGTTAAACCAAGCTTTATCTGGAAATTTATTTTAATATAAAGAATTAAAATATTTTTGAATAAAAATCATGTCTAAGGAAAGAATTTCAAAACAAATATTTTAAAACGCTTAGAAATTATTTTTACAAGAGAAACTTATGCAAAGATACTCAAACAAACACTCTAAAATTTTCAAACAAGTTGGAATTACTCCAAGCCAAAAAGTATCGATACTTTTTGGTGAGTATAGATAGTTTTTCAATTTTATTGATACCACTCTAAAAATTGATACTAAATTGGCATTCTGACTTTCAAACAAACTAGCCAAGTATTAATACCTTTTATTTGGTATCGATATCTCTGGCTCCAACGATCACTGAATTTTGCATTAAATGCTAAAAATATCGATACTTTGTTAGCAAGTATCGATACTCATGGTTGCAGGTGAATTAAATGAACCGGTATTTTCATCCCCAACAGCTCTATTCAATTCCTCAATAACCACAATGGTTGAAAATCAATTAGAGGGTATAAATACTAATTTCTAGAGGTCCTACAACAATAAGTGAGATTACAATAGATCAAGTGCTTCAAGATATAAAAAATCCACTATCAATCACTTTGTGCTTCAATGAGCATTCATTGTATATGTAACACCCATACCCGGCCTAAACGTTACGGTCAAATCTTGAGGAATTACATATGCTGTTGTTTCTAAAACTAGAGTTTTAAATTCGAAAACATGTCAAAGAGTAATGTAAATTGGTTAAAATCTATTTTCTAGCTTTTAGGGGAAAATTCCTTTTTAAGATTATTCATTTTAATTATAAAAATATTAAAGATTTTTTAGTTTGTAGCGAAAAATTGCTAAGTTGTATAGGATTTTAGAAAACCGTGACTTGATTTGTAATCTAATACTTTTGTAGTTTGTAAAATAATAGTTTCAAATATGATAAAGATGTTCAAAAGTAGAAAATAAAATCCAAAACAATTTATAGTCCAAAAAGTCTATAACAGTCCAAATTAACAGAAAATCTTCAATTTAACCATATTTAATTAGAGAGTCAACTCAAGCTTTCGTTCACCATCCAGTCCTAGGTTTGCTAATTAATTGAGTGAAAACAATCAAAGGGTGAGCTTACGAGCTCAATGTATGACGCAACCCAACAAATAGATCAGAAAGATATAAAATAACATATATGCATACAAGTACAGTTCAGATACAAAATCAAAAGTACTTTCAAATATGAAAATAGATGCAATTTAGATTCAGAAACAGATATAGATCCTCCCCCCATTCGATGTACACTATCTTTGACCATTCCTACCTATGCACCTCCCGCAAGATAAACGGCCTCAATTCAGTATCATTCGACACACAAACCTGACCTCTGAAGCACAAAACACCCTCACTGTTGAACCCAAAGTCAGAAGTCTTACCCTTCTCAACCTGCTGAAATAGAAGGACCAGAGAGTCATCCTGTAGCTGCTTACCCCGAATCTGATTAATCCATGATGGCTTAACTTGCAACACGACTAGTAGACCATCATCCTCAAATAAACTTAGGCGAGCAAACATCGATCTCCGACTAAGAGCATTAGCCACAACATTGGCCTTACTAGGATGATACTTTGTGACGTAGTCGTAGTCCTGAAGCAACTCAATTCATCTATGTTTCTTAAAATTCAACGCTTTTTGAGTGAGGAGGTACTTGGGGCTTTTACAATTAGTGTATATGATACACCTCTCACCATGTAGGTAATACCTCCAAATTTTGAACGCGAAGATAACCACCGCTAACTCAAGGTCATACGTCAAATAGTTGCTCTCATGTGGCTTAAACTGTCTAGATGCATAAGCCACCATTTTCCCTATTGCATCAATACACAACCCAAACCCATGTAAGGTGCATCACTATACACAACAAACTCTTTTTCGGATCCAGGCTGTATCAGAACATGTCCTTGACTCAAAACATATTTAAGCTTCTCAAAGCTCTATTGCTACTCACTATCTACATAAACAACGCATTCTTATGTAACACCATAGTTAAAGGAGTTGCAATAAGTGAGAACCCGTCCACAAACGTCCAATTGTAACACCCCTAACCCGTACCCGTAATCAAAATAGGGTCCCAGAGCATTACCAAAACTTTCAGAATATTTTACAAATAATTTCTATAAATTACTATTCATCAACCGAGATCATTCAAAATGTCCCTTAATTGGACCCTCGAGGCCTAATACGAGCATTAGAATCAAATCGGGACTAAATCGAAAACTCTAAGAATTTTTTGCGAAATTTTAAAAATTTTTCGAGGTGTAGGGCTCACACACCCGTGTGGTCCAAGGGACACACCCGTGTCACCTTGGGAGATGCCTATGCTAGAAGCCATGTTCGGCCCCGTGTAACTCTCTAACTTATGCACACGGCCATGCCACACGCCCATGTGCTAAGCTGTGTGGTTAATTAATTTAATTAGAAATTAGGTGCGGGTTTCACACGGTCAAGACACACGCTGGTGTATTAGACCGTGTAGCACACACGGCTGAGACACATTCAGTGTCTCTACCCGTGTGCTCAATTCTGAGCATTCTGTTTTGGGAAAGCGCATATATTCATCGGAATTCAATATTCAATCGGGACTTAACCCTTTTTCACCATATCAAGCATGTAACATCTCGAAATAGGGCCTAAACGGAACAGTGGTTACGAAACCACAAATTCGAGGGAGAAAAATTTATTTTATTATTATTTTGAGGTTCATGATATGATTACATGATTGTGCGAAAATTTCGTGATGAAATTCTATGCATAAAGTGCTTAAGTTGAGGTTAGGGATTAAATCGAATAATTTGCAAACTTGCATTCTAGAAGTTTTTAGTATGAAATTGTTTTGGAATATTAATGAGGAGGTCTTAAATAGCAATTTAACCAATTTTAAGTTCATGGACAAAAATTAGGACATGGAAGGAATTTTTGAAAGTTTAGTAAGGAAGGGTATTTTGGTCATTTGGATATTAAATGAAATAAAATGGGAAAAATAACACAAAAATGATCATCTTCTCCATAAGTTGCTGCCGAATTTTGCTCTCTCCATAGCTAGGGTTTCTTCAACTTTCAAGCTTCATAATCAAGAAGAACAAAATTCGTGGAGTAGATCGGGGAAAAGAAAAAGTAAAGGACTAAATTGTAAAGTTTAGTCACATTTTGTATCGAGGTAAGTTTACAGTAAATAAATGCAATATTCTTATATTTTACATTATTATTGTTAATTTCCAGCATTTATATACTTATTTTTTTGAGAATATTTAAAGTTGAATTAAAGGCGAAGTAACAGAGAAAAAGCATTAGGAAGCCCCGTTTGAACCTTAGGAATATTAGGATATTGGGGTTGACAAGACAGGATAGAAATGATCCATGTAAGTCCATATCAGATATATGGCTTTGGAGACAGGAATGAGCCATGTAAGCCCATATTATATATATAAATATGGCATTGAAGATAGGAATAATTCATGTAAGTCCATGTCGAAGACATAGCATTGGCAAGATATTGATAGACAGGAACGACCCTAGTATCCTTAGTATTCCGAGTGGTTCAACGGGTCATTGTATATGTTAAGTCATAGTGAATTATCAGCAAAAAGGGAAGGTAGATTATATTTATGAATAGTGAAAGGTCAGGTAAGAAAGAAGGTAAGTGAGTAAAGAAGAAGGTAGAAAATGAGAAGTAAAGAAAGTTTATGAGGCTAGGTGCCTTGATGTATATTTATTCATTATGTTGAATGTTGTAATTTATTTGCTTGTAAGCTTACTAAGCCTAGTGCTTACTCTCTTATTTTTTTTCTTATAGTTTTTATCAAGCCACTCGGGGATCGAAGGAAACGTCGGAGACCCGATCACACTATCAAAGAAATTACATTGGTATAGTTAGATGTTTCGTTTTGTGTATGGCATGTATAGGAACTTGGTTTCTTTTGATATGATATGATCAATGAATGATGTGCAAATATTTTCTAGTGATTAGCTAATAGAATGGCTGATGATATACATGTTTAATAGTATGTATGATTAAGTAGTAACTATCACATGAAAATTATGAAAAATGTGAAAGTAACTTAAAAACAAATTCAAGTATCAGAAATAATGTGATTTTGAAAAATCACAAAAATTTGTTGAGACATGGTTTGATAGTGAATAATATATAAAATTAAAGTTCATTGTGTCTATTTTCATATGGAATAAGCAAAACAGGTAAATGTTTTGTATTTTATAAGATATCTGAGTTTTAGTGAAATAGGGCCAGAGCGATTTCTGGATCCCCTGTTTCAACTTTAGAAATTAACCATAAATTTTATAAAAATAATTAGGTGGTGTAATTTATATGGTTAGAATCCTTATTGAGTCTATTTTTAAAAGAAATAAACCTCATAGTCATTGAAATTCTGTACAGAGAGATATCTGATTCGTAATACATAGATGTCAAAGCAGTCGAACCCTGAAATAGGGGAGACTTTAACTAATAAACTGTACTAATTGGCCCAGAAAAAAATTCTAGAAAAAAATTAGTAAATAGATATATGAGTCTAGTTTCAGGAAAAATTTACGGAATAGGATTTTGAGTTTTGGAACTCGAGATATGAATTTTTAAGCGACATTGACGTAGATTGCTAGTTGGACTAGAAATTTTAAAATTAAATTGTTTGAGCTGTTTCAGCAATGAATTAAGTCTGTTAACACCTCATGTTCGACTCCGGTAACGGTCTCGGGTATGGGGTGTTACATTTATTGGTATCAGAGCAAGTTTAGTCAGTTCTCGGAACAGTTAGTGTGAGTAAAAGTCTAGCTATAGATGCCATACCTGTATTTTGATAGTATGACGACTCCTGACGATTTTTAAATATTTTGTTTTATAGTAATGGATCCCGAGCGAGCTGGTGATGATGATGTAGAAAGTAATGCGCCTGCTCTCCGCGAAGGGGCAGCGCCATCCGAGAATAGGCGATGAATAGCTTAATCGGGAGGAGTGACTCGAGAAGCTCTCTTCCAAGCTTTGAATGATTTGTTTGCCGAGTTCGCTCAGCACGAATCCGGCGATTAGACCTCCACCCCTCATGATTCTCAAAGCTACCCATGTAGCTCAAGCTTCCCAACCACAGTATGCGGTGATAAGAGAAAAGCCACCAGATTAATAGAATCAGAAACAAGGGGCGTAAGAGTTCCGAGCAACAAAGGATGATGATGCAGAAAGAGCAGAATTTTGGTTAGAAAATACTATCAGAGTCTTTGACGAATTATCTTGTACACCCGAGGAATGTATGAAATGTGTAGTATCACTTCTTAGAGACTCAGCCTACCACTGGTGGCAAACACTTGTATCAATTGTACCAAAGGAGAGGGTCACTTGGGATTTCTTTCGGGAGGAATTTCGTAAAAGTACATCACGAGGTTTATTGATCGAAGAGAAAGGAATTCCTGGAATTGAAACAAGGTAATATGACGGTGACCGATTATGAGCGCGAATTTGTCAGGCTTAATAAATATGCTAGAGAATGCGTGTCCACAGATGCTATCATGTGTAAAAGGTTTGAGGATGGGTTAAATGATGATATCCGACTGTCAGTGGGTGTCCTAGAAATAAAAGAGTTCGTTATTTTAGTTGAGAGAGCCTGTAAGGCAGAGGAGCTGTTAAAAAGAAAAGGCAAAGTTGAGACAGAGACACAAGATACAAAGAAAAGACAGATGGGCAGGTCATTCCAATCTACATCCAAAAGGCCAAAGGAGTTTTCTACCAGATCTAGTTTCTCAGCCAGGTATTCTAGTCAGAATAGAGGCAACAGATTTAAGGATTCGAAGGCTCAGACCATCTCGATTGCGAGTGTAGGTAATGTTGGACAGGGTAGATCAGGGTGTCCACGGTGTGGTAGACTTCATTATGGTCCTTGTCGGGCAGGCAAAATGTTTGTTATAAATGCGGTGCTCCAGATCATTTTGTACGAGAATGTCCAGAGGTAGCTAATCGAGAGATAACACAGAGTGCTAGATCCGGAAATACTCCTACTAGAGACATATTACCGAGGTAACCAGAAGTAGGAGCAAGTAACAGAGGTACCTCAAGAGATTCAGCTGTGAGACCAGATGCTAGAGCCCCTGCAAGGACTTATGCTATTCGTACACGCGAAGAGGCATCTCTCCCCGATGTGATTACGGGTACATTTTCTCTACATAATATTAATGTCATTGCTTTGATTGATCTGGGTTCAACTCATTCATATGTTTGCAAGAAATTGATTCCTAGTATAAGTACGCCTATAGAATCTACAGAATTTGTGATTAAAGTATCGAATCCATTAGGCAAGCATGTATTAGTAGATAAAGTATGTAGAAATTGTCCTTTGATGATTAGAGGCTCATCAAGCTTTCCGGCCGATCTCATGCTATTGCCATTTGATGAGTTTGATGTGATTCTTGGTATGGATTGGTTGACTACACATGATGTGATAGTGAATTGTGGGAAGAAATTCATTGAGTTGAAGTGTGAAAATGGTGAAATTATTCGGGTTAATTCAGAAGAGTCAGATAGTTCATTTTCCATAATTTATGTTATGTCTGCTCAGAAATGTTTGAGAAAAGGGTATGAAGCTTATCTTGCTTTTGTGTTGAACACTAAAGATCCAGAATTGAAAATTGAATCAGTGCCTGTGGTATGTGAGTTTCCTGATGTGTTTCCGGAAGAACTACCAGGTTTGCCTCCTGTTAGAGAAGTTGAGTTTGGTATTGAGTTGATTCTAGGTACTACGCCCATTTCTATTGCTCCTTATAGAATGGCTCCATTGGAATTGAAAGAATTGAAAGCTCAGTTGCAGGAATTAATAGATAAAGGCTTTGTAAGACCCAGTAGTTCACCATGGGGTGCACCAGTGCTATTTGTGAAAAAGAAAGACGGATCGATGAGATTGTGCATAGATTATCAGCAACTTAACAAGGTAACAGTAAAGAACAAGTATTCATTGCCTAGAATTGATGATCTGTTTGATCAATTGAAGGGAGCTACTGTGTTTTCCAAGATAGATTTGAGATCCGGATACTATCGGGCCATGAGTTAAAGAGTCGATGTCCCAAGATCGCTTTCCGGACTAGGTATGGTCATTATCAGTTCCTTGTGATGCCATTTGGCTTGACTAATGCTCCTGCCATTTTCATGGACTTAATGAACCGAATTTTCAGACCGTACTTGGATAATTTTGTAGTTGTGTTGATTGATGATATTTTGATTTATTCTCATGATGAGACTGAGCATGCAGAGCATTTGAGAACAGTTTTACAGATTCTGAGAGATAATCAGTTGTATGCCAAGTTCAGCAAAAGTGAGTTCTGGTTACGAGAAGTTGGTTTTATTGGACATATTGTCTCAGGTGAAGGTATTAAAGTTGATTCGAGCAAGATTTCAGCCATTGTTGATTGGAAGCCTCCTAGAAATGTATCAGAAGTTAGAAGTTTTCTTGGTCTTGCCGGATATTATAGACGATTTGTAGAGGGATTTTCTATGATAGCTACCCTGCTGACAAGATTGCTGCGAAAGGATGTCAAGTTTGAATGGACTGAGAAGTGTCAATAGAGTTTTGATAAGTTAAAAGCATTGTTGACTAAAGCTCCTGTTTTAGTACAACCAGAACCAGGTAAGGAGTTTGTGATTTACAGTGATGCGTCCATGGATGGACTTGGTTGTGTACTTATGCAGGAAGGGAAGGTAATCGCTTATGCCTCTAGACAGCTAAAGCCACATGAGAAGAACTGTCCGACACATGATTTAGAGCTAGCTGCCATTGTTTTTGCGCTGAAAATTTGGAGACATCATTTGTACGGTGAGAAGTGCCACATATTTACTGATCACAAAAGTTTGAAATATTTGATGACTCAAAAATATTTGAATTTGAGGCAAAGAAGATGGTTAGAGTTGATTAAAGATTATGAGCTAGTGATCGATTATCACCCAGGTAAGGCAAACGTTGTTGCTGATGCTTTGAGTAGGAAATCTTTGTTTGCATTAAGAGCTTTGAACACTAGTCTAGCCTTATCAGATGATGGTTTTATCTTAGCTGAGTTCAGAGCCAAACCGATGTATCTTGAAGAAATTTGTGAAGCTCAGAAAAATGGCAGTGAGTTGTTAGCCAAAAGAGATCAGTGTGAGTCGGATATAGAGTCAGATTTTTAGATCAATTCTGACGGTTGTTTGATGTTCAGAGACAGAGTATGAGTACTGAAGAATGATGAGCTTATTCGAAAGATCTTACAGGAAGCACATAGTAGTTCTTTGTCTATTCATCCAGGTAGTACAAAGATGTATAATGATTTGAAGAAAATGTATTGGTGGGTAGGAATGAAAAGGGACATTTCAGAGTTTGTTTCTAGATGTTTGATCTGTCAGCGGGTAAAGGCCGAACATTAGGTACCTTCAGGTTTGTTGTAGTCCGTGCTAGTCCCTGAGTGGAAATGGGATCGAATTACTATGGATTTTGTGACAGGATTGCCGTTTACACCGAGAAAGAATGATGCAGTATGGGTTGTGATTGATAAATTAACGAATTCGGCTCATTTTATCCCAGTTCGTATGGATTATTCACTTGACAAGTTGGCCGAGTTGTATATTTCAGAGATAGTCAGACTACACGGGGTACCATTATCAATCATTTCAGACAAAGATCCAAGATTTACTTCACGGTTTTGGAAGAAATTACAGAAGACTTTGGGCACAAAGTTGAGTTTTAGTATAGCTTTCCTTCCTCAAACCGACGGTCAGTCAGAGAGAGTTATTCAGGTACTTGAAGATATGCTTAGATGTTGTGTACTGGAATTTCAAGGCAGTTGGGAAAAATATTTACCATTAGTAGAGTTTGTCTATAATAATAGTTATCAGTCGAGTTTGAAGATGGCACCATATGAAGCATTGTATGGACGTAAATGTCGCACACCTTTGTATTGGACAGAGCTTAAGGAAGATCAGATTTATGGGGTTGATCTAGTTAAGGAAACAGAAGAGAAAGTAAAAATCATCAGAGATTGCTTGAAAGCAGCTTCAGACAGACAAAAGTCGTATGCAGATTTGAAGAGAAAAGAGATTGAATATCAAGTTGGTGACAAAGTTTTTTTGAAAGTATCCCCGTGGAAGAAAGTTCTTAGATTTGGCAAGAAAGACAAAGTAAGTCCACGTTTTATTAGACCGTTTGAAGTGATTGAGAGAGTCGGACCATTAGCATATCGGTTAGCTTTGCCGATTGAGTTAGAGAAGATTCATAATGTATTTCATGTGTCTATGCTACGTCGTTATCATTCAGATCCGTCACATGTGATTTCTCAGACAGAGGTTGAGATTCAGCCAGACATGACTTACGATGAAGAACCAGTAAAGATTCTAGCTCGAGAGGTAAAGCAATTAAGGAACAAAAGTATTGAACTTGTGAAAGTACTATGGAATAGACATGGGGTAGACGAGGCTACATGGGAACCCAAGAGGCTATGCGAAAAACAAGACCCAAATCTCTTCACAGGTAAGATTTTGGGGGACGAAAATCCCTAAAGGGGGAGAAATGTAACATCCCGAAATAGGGCCTAAACGGAATAAAGGTTACGAAACCACAAATTCGAGGGAGAAAAATTTATTTTATTATTATTTTGAGGTTCATGATATGATTACATGATTGTGCGAAAATTTCGTGATGAAATTCTATGCATAAAGTGCTTAAGTTGAGGTTAGGGATTAAATCGAATAATTTGCAAACTTGCATTCTAGAAGTTTTTAGTATGAAATTGTTTTGGAATATTAATGAGGAGGTCTTAAATAGCAATTTAACCAATTTTAAGTTCATGGACAAAAATTAGGACATGGAAGGAATTTTTGAAAGTTTAGTAAGGAAGGGTATTTTGGTCATTTGGATATTAAATGAAATAAAATGGGAAAAATAACACAACAATGATCATCTTCTCCATAAGTTGCTGCCGAATTTTGCTCTCTCCATAGCTAGGGTTTCTTCAACTTTCAAGCTTCATAATCAAGAAGAACAAAATTCAGGAGTAGATCGGGGAAAAGAAAAAGTAAAGGACTAAATTGTAAAGTTTAGTCACATTTTGTATCGAGGTAAGTTTACAGTAAATAAATGCAATATTCTTATATTTTACATTATTATTGTTAATTTCCAGCATTTATATACTTATTTTTTTGAGAATATTTAAAGTCGAATTAAAGGCGAAGTAACAGAGAAAAAGCATTAGGAAGCCCCGTTTGAACCTTAGGAATATTAGGATATTGGGGTTGACAAGACAGGATTGAAATGATCCATGTAAGTCCATATCAGATATATGGCTTTGGAGACAGGAATGAGCCATGTAAGCCCATATTATATATATAAATATGGCATTGAAGATAGAAATAATTCATGTAAGTCCATGTCGAAGACATAGCATTGGCAAGATATTGATAGACAGGAACGACCCTAGTATCCTTAGTATTCCGAGTGGTTCAACGGGTCATTGTATATGTTAAGTCATAGTGAATTATCAGCAAAAAGGGAAGGTAGATTATATTTATGAATAGTGAAAGGTCAGGTAAGAAAGAAGGTAAGTGAGTAAAGAAGAAGGTAGAAAATGAGAAGTAAAGAAAGTTTATGAGGCTAGGTGCCTTGATGTATATTTATTCATTATGTTGAATGTTGTAATTTATTTGCTTGTAAGCTTACTAAGCCTAGTGCTTACTCTCTTATTTTTTTTCTTATAGTTTTTATCAAGCCACTCGGGGATCGAAGGAAACGTCGGAGACCCGATCACACTATCGAAGAAATTACATTGGTATAGTTAGACGTTTCGTTTTGTGTATGGCATGTATAGGAACTTGGTTTCTTTTGATATGATATGATCAATGAATGATGTGCAAATATTTTCTAGTGATTAGCTAATAGAATGGCTGATGATATACATGTTTAATAGTATGTATGATTAAGTAGTAACTATCACATGAAAATTATGAAAAATGTGAAAGTAACTTAAAAACAAATTCAAGTATCAGAAATAATGTGATTTTGAAAAATAACAAAAATTTGTTGAGACATGGTTTGATAGTGAATAATATATAAAATTAAAGTTCATTGTGTCTATTTTCATATGGAATAAGCAAAACAGGTAAATGTTTTGTATTTTATAAGATATCTGAGTTTTAGTGAAATAGGGCCAGAGCGATTTCTGGATCCCCTGTTTCAAATTTAGAAATTAACCATAAACTTTATAAAAATAATTAGGTGGTGTAATTTATATGGTTAGAATCCTTATTGAGTCTATTTTTAAAATAAATAAACCTCATAGTCATTGAAATTCTGTACAGAGAGATATCTGATTCGTAATACATAAATGTCAAAGCAGTCGAACCCTGAAACAGGGGACATTTTAACTAATAAACTGTACTAATTGGCCCAGCGAAAAATTCTAGAAAAAAATTAGTAAATAGATATATGAGTCTAGTTTCAGGAAAAATTTACGGAATAAGATTTTGAGTTTTGGAACTCGAGATATGAATTTTTAAGCGACTGTGACACAGATTGCTAGTTGGACTGGAAATTTTAAAATTAAATTGTTTGAGCTGTTTAAGCAATAAATTAAGTCTGTTAACACCTCGTGTTCGACTCCGATAACGGTCTCGGGTACGGGGCATTACAAAGCATGTATTAAATTTCTTATTATAGCATTCAAGTAATGTACATCAATATAAGCCACATTCCATACAACACAACATTCAATTAAACATATTTACATGCCCGATTAAGTCACATGAACTTACCTCGACACTTGTTCGCGTAATTAATCTACTAATCCGAAACCTTTTCTTTTCCTTGATCTAGCCTTGAATTTGTGTTATCCGGATCTATATAAATGAATTTAATCATTAATTTATCTCATTTCATATTTATTCGAACTCAATTTACGTCTTAGGAAAAATTACCATTTTGCCCCTAACTTTTCCGTAAATTCCAATTTCGTTCCTAGGATCGAAAAATGAAACTTGTGCAATTTAATCCCTATTCCAAGCCTAACCAAAACTCCATTACAAAATTTAAAGTACATGTATTCATAAAAATTCAAAACTTTTTATCAAATTTCATAACTTTACATTTTAGTCCCTAAAACATGTTTTCATCAAAAATCACTTTGTAAAAGTTGTTTACCTATCAATAACCTTTCATTTTCTACCATAAATTTCTAATTTTCAGTAGATACATCCATGACCCATTTTCCGTACTTTGGTAACTTTTCAAATTAATCCCCCAAATAGATAGTTTAAGCTATCCCTGTTTTAGAAATATCAAAATTACTAAAAACGGGACAAGGGAATGACCCAGTTAGGCCATGAAAGTTTCTTCTCTCTCTCCTAGGGTTTCCATGTATTTTAGGTTGAAGAAGATGATAAAATAAGATAATATTTTCTTTTCATCTTTTGATTAATTACTTATTTTTCAAACTCCAATTTAGTCCTGCCTTTTTTCTAAATTTCCATGGCTGAGTCACCAAAAATTTACATATTTTTCTCTAATGGTCTGATTACCATATAAGGACCTCTAGTTTTGAATTCCATAGCTATTTAATCCTTATAGCTACTAGTATTCAACTTTCGCATTTTATGCAATTTAGTCCTTCTCGTAATTAAACACTTAATCGATAAAATTTTCGTATCAAAATTTTCACACGACATGTCTATCATAATACAGACCATCTAATAAAATAAAAATAAATTTTATTTTTGGGTCAGATTTGTGCTCCCGAAACCATTGTTTCGATTTCATTGAAAAATGGGTTGTTGCACCAATAGTATCCCACTAAACTAAGAAAACTCGGAATCTCAAATATATTCCTAGGTTGTTTTCATTCAAGAACAGCCTTAATATTTTTCAGGTCCACATGGATACCCTCGGAAGAAACCATATGCTTCAAAAAAGTAACTTCTCTCAACTAGAACTCACATTTGCTTAACTTAGCGTAGAGCTTCTTTTCATGGAGAATTTGCAAAACCACTATAACATGTTCATCATGATAAAACTCAGTCTTAGATTACATCAAAATGTCATCGATGAAAACCACGACAAATTGATCTAAATACGACTGAAAAACCTGATTCAATTGATCCATGAACGTAGCCGGAGCATTCGTCAAACCAAATGGCACGACAAGGAACTCGTAATGCCCATAACGAGTCCTAAAGACAGTCTTATGTACATCTGCTTCCTTTATTTTCAATTGATGGTACCTAGAACGGAGATCAATCTTTGAAAACACAAAGGCCTCGAGGAACTGATCAAACAAATCATCAATCCTTAAGAGTGGGTACTTATTCTTTATCATCAGCTTATTCAACTATCAGTAATCCACACACATTCTCATCGTACCACCTTTCTTCTTAACAAAGAGCACTGGTGCTCCCTGGGGAGACACAGTAGGTTTAATGAACCATCTATCAAGAAGCTCTTGAAGCTGAACCTTTAGTTCCATAAGCTTCTTCGATACCATACGGTAGTGAGCAATGGACACTAGAGCTGTCCCAAACAGTACCTAAATTTCAAACTTGACCTCTCTATCTAGTGATAACCTCAGCAATTTCTCTAGAAAGACATCCAAAAATTCTCTAACTATTCGAATATTCTTCACAATAGAAACCTCAACACTCATGTCATGCACATATGCCAAGAATGCTTGACATCTTTTTTGAACTAACCTTTTAGCCACAATAGTAAAGATTACATTAAAGACGTAATCACAATGCTCACCTACCATAACAATTTTTTCACCATCCTCGACTTTCAGAGTTACGCTCTTCATTGCACAATCTAAACTGACCCGATGCTCCATAAGTCAGTCCATGCCCAGAATCAAATCGAACTCCCCGAATGACAACTCCATCAAATCACCCAAGAAAATAACCCCTTGTATCTCTAGCGGACATCCCCTATAAACTTTACTAACTTACACCGACTGACCCAAAGGACTAACCATAGAAATCCCACTAGAAGTACTCTTAGCAAGTATCCCCAATTTACCAAAAACATAACTAGCTATGTATGAATGTGTCGAGCCAATATAAATTAATGCAAAGTAAGGAAAATAATGAATAGTAAACGTACCAGCTATCACATTGGTCGTATCTCTATCATCGCGGCGCCTCGCTGCATATACTAATGCAGCACCTCTGCCCAGTGTTCTCTGTCAATGGCCCAAACCATTACCACCTCTTGCCTAACCACAACCCCTAGGTGATTGTTGTACTACCCTCTGTGGCTGAACCAAACCCAGAGCTAGAGCTTGTATCTAATTAGCCCGATACGGGCAATCCTTAATTCAGTGTCCTATAGACTCGCATTGAAGACAAGCTCTCAACTCTTCTAACACTCACACAGATGGCATCTACCATAATCTGAATAGACATGGTTCCTAACAATACCAACCGGTGCCTCAACCTACTGAGGCCTATCAAACCTTGTATATTTCTTAGTCTACTGAGTAGAATTAGAAGGACCCGAATCCTTTTTTTTCTTATTTTATCCTCTCTCCTAATCTCTCCTCTCGCTCTCAATGCTTTGATCTCCCTAGTGATCTTAGCCTTCTCCAAAAATGTTTCAAAGACTCACTCCTACTACGAAGCTACCAACACTTTCATGTCATAGCGAAGTCTGTCCTCAAAACGGACACTCTTATCATAATCCATTGCTACCAGACTTTAAGCATACTTGTTCAGTCTAAAAAATTTGACCTCATACTCAGCTACAGAGCTCTTGCCTTGTTTCAGCTTAATAAACTCCAACCTACGGGCCTTAATATACCTCACCCCCACGTACTTTTTCTAGAAGGCGCTTTGAAAGAAAGCCCAAGTCACACGTTCAGGCTGAGTACTCGGTCAACAGATTGCCACCACTGATATGCTTTATCACGAAGCAAAGATACTGAACCCTTCAATTTCTACTCGGGGGTACAGTCCAAGTCATTCATAATTCTCTAGTGGCCTCTAACCAGTATTTGACCACAGTAGAGGTAACCCCAACGACACCCCTAAACAATTTTGCCCCATTAGACTAGAGTCGTTCAATTAATGACCTCAGCTCTCATATCTAGTTTGGGCCCTAGTGACCTTTTGTAGTTCCCTTAACATAGCTTGGTATAGTGCGTCATCCCTCACATTTTGAGTTTGGGACTCAGTCTCAACAGTAGGTGCCCCAACAGTTTTGTTGCTCTCTAAATTGGGCATGCTACCCAAAGAGGATGGCTCAGCTCGAGCCCTTTGACGGCGTCTGCCACGCCCTCGAGTACCACGTCCACGAGTTCTTCGCGTACTCATTATGCTTAATTATCTATAATTCAGAATTTTTATTCAATACATTAGGTTTATTATTAACAACCCTAAGTCCAAAGTTTTATCAAAGGTTTTTATAGAGTTGTCGCAACCTTTAGCTAAATTAGAGTAATATTAGGATTATAGTGTTACTAGGTTATCAAGTATAGCTAAATCAGAAGTATTTACTTGGATCTGCACCGGAGACTCGAATTCACTTTTTATAACTTCAAATACCAAAATTTAATTAAAATTGCAAAGTCTGAATTAAAAAAAAATTCATAAGGAAAAATGTTGAATCCAAACACCATAGCCCGAGTTTTGAACCATACTCTGATACCACCAAATGTAAGACACCATACCCAGCCTAGACGTTATTGTTGAATCTTGAGGAATTACATACATTCGTGTTTTTGAAACTAGAGTTTTAAATTCAAAAATGTGTCAAAGATCAATGTAAACTGGTTAAAATTTGTTTTCTAGTTTTTAGGGAAAATACCTTTTTAAAAATATTCATTTTAATTGTAAAAGAAAATATTAAGGATTTCTTATTTTGCAGCTGAAATTTGCTAAGTTATATAGGGTTTTAGAAAACTGTGACTTGATTTGTAATCTAATACTTTTGTTGTTTATAAAATGATAGTTTGAAATATGATAAAGAAATTCCGAAACGGAAAATAAGCTCCAAAACGATTTACAGTCTAAAAAATCCAGAACAGTCTAAATTAACAAAAAAATCAATTTAACCATATTTAATCAGAGAATCAACCTGAGCTTCCACAAACCGTCTAATCCGAGGTTTGCTAGTTACCTGAGTAAAAAAAATCAAAGGGTGAGCTTACGAGCTAGTGTATAACTCAACCCAACAAATAGATAAGAAACATACAAAATAACAGAAATGCATACAATTACAGTTCAGATACAGAATTAGAAGTACTTTCAAATACGGTAACGGATGCAATTTAAGATTTAGAAACAAATATAGATCCTACCCCTATCCGTTACACACCATCTCCAATCATTCCTCTACACCAAATAAGGTAACGAGTACTCATCCAACACTGCACACCTATAAGTGAGTATATGTCAATTTTCAAAATAGTGCAGACAAGCTGCTTAGATGTAATGCGGTAAACCGCCATATTCAAATATATGTTGTTAAGCCACCATAACAGATTTACATGGTTTTTACCACAAGATAAGGCAGGTTAGTAAACTTCCAACATTTCTTCCATCAATCATATTCCCACCCCAATGCTCATGCACATAATAACAGATATCGAGTGCACACATTCCATACATGCTTTTCACATCAGAACATGCTAACAATTAATTTACATACATTATCCATATCACATACAGTAGCAAAGTATCAAATTTCATGTTTCAAAGTCATATTCATATAGTACGGACCCTACGGAGTGACTAAACACGAATCATATGTCAATACGATCCTAGGTAAAATTTTTAGAAAAAGGGCACACATAGCCTAACTGGCCTAATCTGTGTGGTCCACATATATTGACACATGGCCATGTGGTGTTAACAGACTACTTTTCAACTTCATGCCTTTTACTATGTTTCAGGTTTTTCATTACACACCTAGTCAATTTTTGAGTTCCTAAATGACAATTAGAAAATGATTAATTAGAATGAATTACCAACCCAAATCACTAAAAATCCAATCACAAATTCGGTCACAACCGTTAACTTTTAGGCCTTAACCAAAATGTAATAGACATCAATCGAAGTTTTTGAGCACTCATCTAATAGAACAATGATTCTAAAATTCCTTAGCACGCCAGAGGATTACACGTCTCCCACCTCACGATGTTCTCCTAAATGGATCCGAAAAAAGTTAAATCGAAAACTCACAATCAATCGACCAACTATGCTTACTAAAAATTGTAGAAAACAAACAAATAGTACTTACAACCCAATTACTTAAACCAAGCACAACCCCACAAAGGGAAAACTAACTAGGTTGATGACAAGAAACAACTTAAAATCAAAATAGCAGAAATAGAGATGAGCAAAAAGAAGGGAATTTTGCAGTAATTAAATGAAAAGTTTTCAAAAGAACCACAAGGAAATTTTTTTGATAGAAACAGAGGAACTAACGTGAAAAGAAAGTGAGAGAGAGTGAAGGTGGGAAGAAGTGGATAGTAATTTTTGGGAGAGATTTTAGGGAAACCAATTTTTGTTAAAAGAATTAAAAATAAAATAGAATAGAATCCTAACCTATTAGATTTACTGCTAACTTATCTGTTGACCAGAATTTGAATTTGACCCAAACACCAACATGGAAGCAAAGATATATTTACAATGCTTTTTCAAAGTCTATATTTATAGGCATAAGAAGTATAAATGAAATAAAAATATATTTCTAATGAATATTAAATTCCTAAAGTACACCAAACTTATCTTAATCTTGATGGACACCCCATTGATAATAAAATATTCATAACACTCCTTTAATGTCCATTGGTAGATAATGTGCGTTGTTAAAACCTTACTAAAATAAAAAATCCTATGGTGAAAAAAATTCATGGTGAAGGAAAAAGAGTATGTTTATCTATAATACACATAACATGTTGTTTCATACCTGTGGTGAAAAAAATTCATGGTGAAGGAAAAAGAGTACGTTTATCTATAATACACATAACATGTTGCCTCATTAAAAAGCCTACCATGAAAACCCAGTAGGACAGCGGTTAAGGAAAAAAGAGTACAATGTGTATTTACTTTCACCCATGTAAACATCACATAATATCTCAAATTCTACCTATTCATTCTTGAATAATTGATTTTCAAATAATCACTTGAACAAGTTTGATAAGTACTTATATCACCATTTTTTTGAAAGTCATGACTGAGAAAAAAATTATGGGAAATATATTTTCATCTCTTTAGGAGTTCCAATAGTAATCATAGCAAACTTTAATTATGATCCTTTTATAAAAATACATATGTTCAAATCATATCAACAAATTTTTATGCAAACAAATTGAACAATTTTTTTAGAATTTCTATATGCTTCCAGCATTCTAAATCCTTTTAGGATTTTAATATAAATTTTCACTATGTAGTGATTCATTTAAAAGTCTATAACAAAAATGATTAGACACATCAAATCTTTTGAAAATTGCTAAACTAATAAGATATCTAAAAGTTATTGCATCCACCACAAACAATAGCTTTGTAATTCCAAGACTTAATGAAAAACTCCATTTATTTCGTTTTTGCAAAATTATTCATTTGTATTCTCTTCGCTTTATACCTTTAGACGTTTGGATTATTGGTCCAGAAACTGAATTTAATTCTACTTAAATTGCGTCTTTCCATTTTGGCCAATCTATTCTATGTCTACATTTTTGGCAAATTCAAGATCTCCATCCTTTCATTATTTCAATAATACTATTGCATACAAAATCATCGTCGACAACTTTTATTTCCTAGTTCCACACTTTCTCGTATTAACATAACTTATTGAGATCTTTTTATTTTCATTATTTTCATCTTCGGGTACTTGAATCTCTTCTAGAGTTTTAATAGTTAGTTATGTCTTGAGTCTTTTCAGAAGCACCCGCTCCATTATATGACCATCTATATTTATTTTTCTTTTACGAGAATTTTCATCTTTGGAACTAATAAATCTATCATGCTTCAGGTATGCATTCTAATTGAGATAATAATTGAATGTTAAGGGTTAATATATTTAAGAGCATGATCAAATAGATATTGTGCAAATGTTGAGAGTTAAATTTTTGTTACACCAATTTTAAAACCGTCACATCAACTCTTTGTTACAAAATTAATGACATTTAATGGAATTGAACCAAAAAAGACCAACATGACTAGTTGGGTAGCCTATTTGCAGGGGTAAAACCATAAAATTTTTTAGGGGACTAAAATTAAATTGTAATTTTTACAATAAAAAAATGTAATTTCATTATTAAATTATAATTCTTAAAGGATTAAATCAATTTTTTTATATTTTTAGGAGGGGGTTAAAGTGCAACTTTACCTTTATTAATTTAAAATTTTAAAGATGTCATATGAAAAGTTTTTTCATTTTAGGGGAGGTTGGGACCCTGCCAGCCCCCAATTTTGCCACTACCTATTTGTAAGTTCTTATAATTGGGTAACTAAAAAACTTAAAAATAATTTGATGATATGTAGTACAGTTTACACTTAATAAATAAACTTTAAGATTGATTAGTAATTTTTTCATCAAACCATGATATTCTTCAAACCATAGGAGTAATTAGAATTTTTATTAAACTTCATTTTGATATGAATACTTTTTTATTTTATAAAAAATTAACAAAATGATAGTTTAGAGTTCAAGTTGTTTTTAATTGGGTCCATGTGATTTTGTTACTCGGACTATGTGAATTTAATAATTTCTTTTGAGGAATTTTGGAAAAAGTAAAATGTTGAATAAATGAATGAATTACTTGAATTTTCTTTTTGAAATTCTATATCAATTTCGTAAGTCTCGTTATTTTTAGACGGAGGAGGAAGAAGTAAATTGATTTTTGAAATTTTGATAAAATTAAAATTCTTGCTTTAAATCTATGGTTCAGATCCAGACACGACAACTTAAAGGAGGGTCAACGAAGTTTATCCAAACAAACAAACCAACCCCTTCACTTTGTTAGGGTTTTTGTTTTTGTCAAACGTCATTAGGCTTTTTAAGCCTCTAGTTTAGCGGCCCATTGATTCCTTCCTTAAATCACCGGAAACAATATCTTCCCCCCTCCACCCCCCCCTCTTTTTTTTTTGGCCATGCAAATTTTCCCTTCCTTAAAAGGAAATTGTTATTTAATGTTCATTATTAGCCATTAAAAATATTATATTAGATAATGTATTAAATTTATCAGCTAGCAAAACTTATAATTAACAAGAAGTGTATGCATATTATATTTTATCCTTTTCAATTTTGTGAACACAATTTTTCTTTTATGAAATGTATCAAAAATTTTAAAATATAAATATAAAATGTATTAAACATGCACGTTTTATGAAAAAACAAGTTAATAGTATAATGTGTTTTATTTGGACTTAATTTAGAAATGATTAAAACCTTATTACTTTTAGAAACTAATAAATATTAATACTATTTTTTTTATTTTTAATTTTTTAAAGATTTAAACCTGGCACATGAATTTTAAATTTGTAGCTAAATCACAAATTACATAGTCTAGTCTAGTTGTTTAATAACGAAAGCCAACGAAGCTTAAGAAGTAGAATGTTCGAGAGATTTAACCTTGAGCTAACCCGGGTTTTAGCCGTCTCTAGCTGTCTATTCCAGGATCAAAACGCAAATCAAGTTCTCCGCGTGTCCATAATTTAGCCGTTGTAATTAAATGACGTCACTGTCGACTCTATATTATTTTTATTTCCCGCCTCCCCACTGCCAAGCTCCATTTCTCTTTTTCTGCTGAGTTAAAACAAATTCCGAGTGCGTTCATAACCGTTGCTCTTTTCATCCTCCAAATCTCAATTCCCCTGTCCCCCATGTTAAATCTCAGCCGTTGTATTTTCTTGTGCACAGTAACCGTCGTTGTAGTAGCGGCGCAGCTAGAAGTTGCACCAAGGGAAGAGTCGTATGGCCTTTACTCTCACTTCGAGCCGTCGATGGTGATCGTCGTTATGATCCTCGTTTGCGCTTTCTTCTTCATCGGTTTCCTCTCCATTTATATCAGACAATGTAAAGAATTAAACGACATTTCGACGGACGTTTCCACAGTCGAAAGTTACCAACCGGAAGGTCTAGATCAGTCTGTGATCGAGAGTTTCCCGGTGTCTATATATTCTTGTGTGAAAGACCTTAAAATCGGGAAAGGGGCATTGGAATGTGCGGTTTGTTTAAGCGAGTTCGAGGACGATGAAAAGCTGCGTTTTCTACCCAAATGCAGTCACGTTTTTCATCCTCAATGTATTGACGCTTGGCTGGCTTACCACGTGACCTGTCCCGTTTGTCGAGCTAAACTCACTCCCGATTCCGATACTAAATCAAACACTACTGAGCTCAACTCCAACTCCAACAACATCAACGAGTGGAGTCCTCCAACAACAGAAGGATCAGTGGAAGAACGAAATGCGTACGTGGTGATTCAAGTGAATGAAGAAAGCGGAGCGAGGGCAGAGAAAATAAGGGGGAAGTTTCAACGTTCTCACTCGACAGGTCACTCAGTGATTCAACCAGGAGAGAACGTGGAAAGGTTTACGTTAAAATTGCCAGAGGAAATCAGGAAGCAAATTACGAAAAGAGGGAAGTTGAAACGGACGAGAAGTTACGACGTATTGTTGGGAAGGGAAGGTGAAGACGAAGAAAAGTAGTAGGGGAAAAAGGTTAAATCCGCGCCTGCAGGCTAAGGCCTCAGGAATAATATATGTGAATAGCAAGTAAATGTGGATGTGGTTATAGTAATGGAATTGTATAATTAATCATTAGAATTCCCATTTTAACATTAACTGTATCTCGCAACCTTGATTAATTTTCAACCAGAATTATTAGTGGTAGAGAAATAAGTTTCGTTTTGGGATAATTATAAAAATAATAATAAACTTCACTCGAAGTTTGTGTGATAAAAGTGTCATATAATCCTTATATATATTAAGATTCCAGTTTTATTTTGTATTTTATATTTAAAAGATGTGTAAATTAATTTTTGAAAAATAAATTAATTTTTATATTAAAAATTTTATCTATATTTAATGTTCGAAATTGGTTTTGTATAACTTGAAATATATGTGGCACGTCACATTTAATTGTTTGATTATTTTATCTAACATAATAATTTTTAATAGTAGAAATGAATGAAATTTTTAATAATTTTTTAATTTAATATAAAAATTAATTTACATATATTTTAAATAAATAAAAAATAAAATATAATTTAACTCTTAATACAAAAGTTACATTTAGGGGCGAAGCCACAAATTTTTAGAAGTCATAATTAAATTATATATTTTTTACGATAATAAAAATATAATTTTACCATTTTAATATAATATATTTTTATAATTTTTAATAGATTGAATCAAATTTATATTATTTTTAAAAAATATATATAATTTACTATTATTAATTTAAAATTTTATAAAATATAAAAAAAAATTATATTAAGGACTCCACCCATGGGAGCACCCTGTATTCGCCGGTACTGCATCGTATTTTTACCACGTCTTTGCCATAAATATGCAAGTTTAGGATGGAAACAGAGTAATGGAAAAGAGAGAATCGGTTATTAAGCCAAGTGAGTGTGACACAGACACTTTAAACATGAGGATCATGTCTGACATGACGTGACTTCACCTACGTTTTTAATGTAGTAGCCAAATAATGTTCGGTGTTTACCTTTTTTTTTTTCATTTATTTATAAATAGTTTAAAAATAAGAAAGATTAAAAATAATAGATTTAAGGGTAAATTCTTTTAAGTAAAAGATAAAAAAATCAATGAATTCTTTTAAAATTCATGTATTGAGTCGTTAATGAAAAAAAAAACAATAAATAATATCCTTTCGTTAATAAAAATTATTAATTGATTTAAATGTTGACATGATTAATGGAATTGGTATCTGATATATTACGTAAATAATATTATGACATGATATGTTAGTATTTATTTAAAAATTTTAAAAAAAATCTTAAATTTTAAAACAATATAACAATTTGGACATTCATTTGTACACATTTATTATAAATGCATATTAAGAATATAATAAAAAATATAAAATTACGAAACATGAAAACAACTAGTATCTGTGTTGCCTAATAAAAACACACGCACAAAAAAAGAATTACGACAATCGCAATATACAAAGAAGTTCATCAACAACAACTAAAAACAATTGCCACCATGTCAGTTGTAGGAAAAAGAAAATTGGGGAGGTTTGGAGAAGGCACCTGGTGGATGGTTTGGTGAGAGTGTGAACAATTAATGGAAGGATCAAAAAAGTTCAAAGAGAGGAAATAGAAGGCATTACATTAAACATTAATGTAAAACTGATTTTTTTGTTTTAATAATTATTTACAATTTTTATAATATTTTTAATATATATTCAGAATCTAAATATTTAGTTGTACAAGTTCATTCTAGATATATATATTTTTATAATTTTTGATAAATATTTATGATTATTTTTATAATGCTTTTACGATGTTTTGGAAAACATGGAAGGCATGTGTTGCATAATTTTAAAATTTTTAATACATATAGAATCAACTCGATTAGTTAACAACAATAAAACATTGATAATCAAGTATATGGATGTGTTTTGATATGCTTTGACAAGTTAGACAAGTTGATTTGTGATTGATCTTAAATTGCTAGCAGGAAACTGCACATCTTTACGGAAACAACTATATATTGATATATGAGTTCAAAAATCATTATGAAAATGACTCAAAGATCTAAAATTTGGGAACAAGAATTGCCTGAAAGATGGTCAAAAGATCTCAAATATCTAGTCGAAGTTACCCTTGTGTTACCTAAGGATAGATATCAAACTTTCTACGGGGAATTGCACTACTTTAAGAACAAGACCATATCTAAAGCTACATACCATTAAATCAAGTCATTCAAAAACCGTTTCGAAGATAACTCGAAATTTTACAATTTAGGCACTAGAATCACTAAAAAAAGCTAGTTAGAACTTCTCAAAAAGTTTAGTCAAAATTTATCTTGTGGAATCCTATGCGGTTAGTTTTGGATTCTCACTTATCTTCAATCCCTGCTTTCAATCAGTTGAATTTTATCTACTATTCTCTAACTAACTGATCACATGAATATTGGACATTGTTTCAAATATAAACACAAGTACTAACTCGAAATTGTAACACTCTGCCCGACATAGTCCTAGTTGGTGTTTTGTGTGGGCAAATAGTTAGCTAGGTTAAGCTAAGGAAAGGCTGATTTGTGCCATATATGCTAGTAGTATAATTGTAATGTTTGTTACACCATGATTGGCGAACTGTTTTGTTAATCTGGTTGGTTTGTAATGTTTTGGTTGAAGGGTTCATTTTTTTGGCGAAGTATAGGTTTTTGGTCTTTATGTTTTGTCGTGGTTATTGTGGGGAATTTTCCAATTAGTGCTCTTCATGGTAAGATTGGTGGATGGATCTTTCTATTAGTATACGCCGCTAGTGTATTGTGGGATTTTGGACCTATTTGCTTTCTGTTTGAATATGTGTGTTTAATGTTTAGTTCTAGTTAAGTCCTTGTTAAAATCCAGTTAGGAATTAATTAATATTTTATGATTATTTTATTGTATGTTATACTAAGAATGATTATGTGGCCATAGGATAGTATAAGTTAGCTTTACATGTTAGCCACGTGCTAGTTTTGAGAGAGAGTTATGAGCTATAAATATCGGTGAACTTTGGCAATGAGGGGTTCTTATTTTTCTTTTTTTTCTTGCTCTGTTATCCCCTAGTGTTCTGCTTAACGAAAAGTTATTCGTTAGATAGGAATCAACAAGTGATCAAATAGTAAGAAAGGGTTGTGCATGTAGCAATTGAGATAGTGTTTTGGGATTTTCTTTGAGTATCCAGTTTGTGCTAAACTTCTCTGAGATTTTTTCTAGATCGAGTCTATTACTAAGATCAGGCTGCTATAATTTAGAATTCAGGTGTGATGTCCTCGTGAAGTGTAGTATGCTTCTATACATATACATCTACATGTGTTTGTATGTAACATCAAATGAATGCGATCACCTCAGGGGTGTAAACTCAGTATCCAGATATGATGGGCCACTGGTAGGGCATGTTAGTTGCTAACCAGATTGGCGTGTATAGGACATGTTAGTTATTAACTAGGTTGGCCGGCCACTGGTAGGGTATGCTAGTTACTAACTAGTTGGAGTGAGTGCTAGACTTCTGGTAGGGCATTTTAATTGCTCACCAGCCTAGCGATATGGGTGCTTCTTATGGTAGGACATGTTAGTTGTTAACCATGAAAAAGAGACCTGAACTCTTGGGAACACACATGTATTTGATGTGATCAGAAATGTTATATGTTCTGATATGAGACTTGGGATCCAAGGTTTAACCCAATGAGGGATATGAAAAGAGTAAGTTAATATGTCTCTGAATATGTCATATGTTATGTATAATTGCTGATAGATAACAAAAGTTAAGTGGTAAATGGTAAGTTATGATCCCTGCTTACTATGTTGGAAACATAACATATTTGTTAAGTGTTGTAATTAAAGTATATATTCCGCCCTAGTGAAGGGGTGTATGAATTAACTTGATGAGATGTTTGAAATGCGAAGTTATGTGTTAGTAAAGATTGTGTTTGGTAAGGAAATGTTAGTTCTGTTAAAGTAAAAGTTTTTTTGGATGTAAAGAAGAAAGTGTTCACTTGATATTAGAGTTCGCCCGAAGTTAGAGTTCACCTGGAAATGTTATCCGCCATGATTAAGTTTTCGCCAATAGTGTAAGAGTATTCACCCGATTGTCAAGGTATGTAAGATAGTGATGTATTAGTTTAAATGTGTATACATGCAATTGTGGTATTATTTGTGTTTCTATAAATTCTTCAAAGGTTGAGTCTTTTCTTTTCTGGAACTCATTAAGTTCTTTTGAATTTACCTCATTTTCTTCCCCTCTTTCCAGGTGATACTTCGTCATAAGCTTGTTGAAGGGACTCGGCCAAAAAGAGTGACCTCTGCAATTAGCTTCGAGTATGTTAGTTTTGTATCATGTATATGATCTTTGGGGGTGGCACGTAATTATGTTTTGAATCTGAATTTGTAACAAAGTACCTTCTTAATTAAGTAAAGTTTTATAAGAATGTTACTTGAGAAATTGGTTAAAGTTGATTGAATTTTGAATTTTGAAGTGATTTCTATTTGTATATGCCAATCTATTTTATATGATCTTGTTACTGTCAATACTTTTATTCTAAAGAAAAGATTTTAACTAAAAGCTTTAAACTTAACTATGTTTGTTCTATGGCGTACACTTGTTTGATTTCCTTATCACTTAAAAATATTTCTGAGTTAACGCTAGTTTAGTTTGTAAAGCACCTCAGCTAAATTAAATATGAACTATGTATAAGTTTTTTTTGTCTATGTAGTGTCTCAATCAACCTTTGGGGATTGGGGTGTTACAAGTTGGTATTAGAGCTTAGGTTTAGTCGATTCTTGAACAACTGAAAGCTGAGTCACTCCCCAATATGCATGTTACATGTTTCTTATTGGTACCTTAAAGTTTTGCTAAACTGTGTTTGTGTGTGTACTTAAGATGTCTTTGAATTCTCGTGATGCTGTTGATGAAGGATTGTAAAGCAATAATCTTCAGTTTCATGGTTCAGAACCTTTGGCTGATATAAGAGCAACTGGTAATGCTACGAGATATGTATTTTTCAAGATAATAAAAATATGGTATGATCAATTTATGGGAACCGCTCATGTGCCTTTGCCTCAATCTCAATTAGAATGTAACATCCCGTTTCCAATGAAATCAGAATAGTAGTTTCAGGACCACAAATCCGTCGAGTAAATATTTATTTTATTATTATTTTAATTTTTACGGAACTATATTAGGGTCGTGTTAAAATTTTGTTAAGAAATTTTGACGTTTGCATGTTTAATTTCGTAAAAAGGACTAAATCGTAAAAGGTGCAAAAATAGAGTTCTATTAGTAAAAATGGTCAAATGGCTATGAATTTTTAAAGTGAAATGACTTAGATGGTAATTAGACCTGTTGAGTGGTTAGTGGATATTCATGGCAAGGTTTATTTGAAATTTTGAATGTTTTGAAAGGTTAAAAAGATAAATTAGTAAATAAGGTTAAAATTAAATAAAAAAATTTCATTTCCTATGCATTCATCTTCTTCCACTGATTTTCAAAGGGGAAAAACACCATTTTAGGGTTATTCATTTGGCCAAGTTTTCCTTTAGCATGTCAGTGATTTTTGAGCTCGTTTTTAATGATTTTTATGTTTTTGGGATCATTGTAGCTTAATCTAGCTAGCTTGGGGATCAATTTGCAAAACTTTTAAAGATTTAGGGTTTTTTCCATGAATGTTCTTGCATGATTCTTGATGTTTAATGGAAAATTATGAGTCCTTGTTGATAAATAAACTAGTTTTTAAAAGTGATTTTGGATGAAAATGACATTTAGGGACTTATTGGTAAAAGTAGTAACAGTTCAAGTTGAATTCATGAAATTATGGTTTGTATGAGTTAATATAGGTCCTTAATGAAATCAGTTAGCTTGAATGAGGGATGAAAATTTTTAAATTTCAATTTATGGGCTTAAGGACTAAATTGTGAAAAAGTTTATAATAGCCCATTTTTCAGTGGTGTCGAAAATAGTGGTTTCGGGGCCACTAAATTTGACGAGTAAGTTTGTAAATATTATTATTTAATATTTATGAGTCAAATATGGTTTTGAAAAGGTTTTTGATTTGATAATTTATGTTATAAGCGATTTATTAAGTTCAAGTGGTAAGACCCTAAGGTCAAGTGGTTCTAGAAAATGAGGTATCGAGACCTTGTTTCTGTAACATGAGCCATAAATATTTATAAAAATATTTACGGAGTGTTATTAAGGTGGTATTAAAGTTCCGTTGAAAAATTTTAACGTTTCGATGGTTAATTAATTAAAAAGGACTAAATTGTAAAATTTGATCACTTTTTTATTTGAGTGATTAAATGGCTTAATAAATGAAAGTATATGAACCAATATGGTAAATATACTATATTATAAATGAGTGGATGGTTGAAGCATGAAATAAGTTTAAAATGCATGTATAATTGAAAGGTAAATTAGTAATTTAATAAAAAATAATTTTAAAAAAAGATAAAAATTGATTATCATCTTCCAAATTGGAACTCCACTGAATTTGAAAGTAGAAAACTCCATGGAAGATGAGCAAGGTTCGGAAATGGCTTTATCTATGCATGGTAAGCCAATTTTCACCCATTTCTTTAAATTTTTATGTTTTTGAGATCGTTGCAACCAGGTCTAGCTAGCCTGTACATTCGATTTTGAATGTAACACCCCTAACCCGTATCTATTGCCGAAACAGGTTTTCGGAGCATTACCAGAACATTCAGAATATTTTTCAATTAATTTACGTAAATTACTATTTATTTACCGAGATCATTCATAAAGTCCCTTGATTGGGCCCTCGAGGCCCAATACGAGCTTTAGAAACGAGTCGAGACTTAACCGAGACCTCTAAAATTTTTTCGCTACTTTTCAAAATTTTTTCCAAGGTGCAGGGTTCACACGCCCGTGTGACCCTGGGACACACCCGTGTTAGAGGCCGTGTTTGACCTCGTGTCACTCTCTAACTTGCACACACTGCCATGCCACACGCCCGTGTGCTAGGTCGTATAGAACACACAGCTGAGACACACGCCCGTGTCTCTGCCTGTGTGCTCAATTTTGAGCATTCTGTTTCTCAAAATTAAGGTGTAAGGGACACACGGCCTAACCACATGCCTGTGTTACCAGGCTATATGTCACACACGGTCTAGACACACGCCTGTGTGTCTGCCCGTATGGACAAAATAAAACCATTCCTAGCTTCATCTCTCACCCCAATCTTGGCCATAATCCTACACTACATCTTGCTTTCATAACCCAACAAATCCAAGCATTTTATTCAAGTTAATTTCCATCATTTTACATGATATATCATTACATACAATTACTAACCATTTCAAGCATTCTAATCAAGCATGTTCCATCCATCATTATGGCATATCATCTCATGTATACATGTTTACAATGTTAGACATAATTTGATAAACTACTTAACATATATGTGGCTAACATAATATGACATTACAAGTATATCAAAACAATCATTACTAGCCATTCCAATGGCTAGATTATAAGCATCGTTTACGTTTACATGCCAATATGGCCAACATATCCTATACATGCCATTACAATCGCAATTGAATTACCGTACTATACCGACATGGGCCGATGGATAGTGTGAGTGATCTCCGCCAAGCTTCCAATTCAACGAGCTTTCGATTACTCTAAAATAGGGGAAAATAAAATAGAGTAAGCATAAAATGCTTAGTAAGTTCGTATAACACGATACTTAACTTACCATTCATCCTATTTGAGGTAACTAAGTAAGGTATAATCAACCACTTTGATCTCAGTCCCTACACACATCCTCATTGCCCTTGTTAGTCATATATTCCATAGTAATATCAAGACATGTATAGGCTCAACAATAATTAAGTTTTCAAGCACATATGCTTTCCACATCATGTATTCATTCAACATACATAATTTATCTCATTATTTTGAGTATAATTTCATAATAGTTCATTTCGAGATCAGATAATTTCACATCAGAACTTTACACATGTTACTCGGAATATCAAAGTCACGATTAGTACACTCTAGGTGTACAAGTCTATAACCAAGAATGAACATTCTCATCAAATAGTTTCCATGTACAAATATCATCATCTCATATTTCGTATATCACTTGCCATGTATCATCATTTTCTTGCATTTCATGTAATATTCTTTCATGTCCTACTTCCATACTATATACACCATTCCTTGTCAATTTGTCTTAAATTTATATTTGCCCCTATCAAAACCTTGCCCGTTGAATTTATTTGAACTATTGATGGATACATAAGTAGTACACTCAAGGCGTACGAATTAGGAATCCGTCAATTCATATTCAATGGTACCCATAAAGTACTATTTCAGAAAGTACACTCTCAAGCCACACATATATATATATATACTACAGGATTACCAGTCCAGGTTAAATCCTTATTATGACATATGCTCTAAAGAGCTTGATCTATATTACCTAAATCCAATCCATAATATATGCTCGAGAGGACTTATATCAGGATTACCTGTCTGGGCTAAATCCTATCAGAATTGAGGTCGAAGGATTACTCATCTAAGCTCAATCCTATCTGAAACAAAAGCAGGACCTCTTTCGTTTCGGGAAATCACATATCCATCGATTTTCCATTTATTCATCCGGGATTTAAACACTTTTCACACATTATCAGGCATTTGATTATTTCATACCTCCTTAACATTTATGTAATTCGAGTAAAACACATTCCACATTCATGTCAAGCATACAAGTATCATTTTATTCATTTACCATTTTATCGGGCATTTTCATTTATTGGGCTGTATCGAGTAGGTGATCATTTCACATAATTCACAAACACAACATTTAAATCAAGCATAAAAACATATACAATTTAGTTACACAAACTTACATCGACAAAGGTTCGTGTACGTAAACTCTACTAATCCAACATTTTCCTCATTCCTCGTCTAACTCCGAATTTGGTCTATCCGGATCTATAAAAATAAATTTAACATCAATTTATCACATTCTATATTAATGTGGACTAAATTTTCATCCTAGGAAAGATTACCATTTTGCCCCTAACTTTTTCATAAATTACCATTTTGTCCCTAGGCTCGGAAAATGAAATTCATGAAATCTGACCCTCTACCCAAGCCCAGTGAATTATACATACAACTTTTACAGCACATACATTTCACAAATTTTAGCATTTTCCATGGATTTTCACCACTTTTCATTTTAGTCCCTAAATCAAGTTTTCATGAAAAATCACTTTGTAAAAGTTGTTTATCTTTCATCAATCTTTCATTTCCTACCATAAATTTCAAATTTATATCATATACATCCTTGAACCAATTTTTATACCTTGATAAATTTTCAAATTGGTCCCCCAAATAGATAGTTTAGGCTATCCTGATTTTAAAAATATCAAAATTACTAAAAACGGGACAAGGAAACTTACCCGATTTGGCCATGAAAGTCTCTTCTCTCTCCCCTAGGGTTTCCATGTTTATTTTTGGGAAGAATATGAGAAAATATGATTTTTATTTTCTTTTCATCTTTTTAATTAATTAATATTTTCACTTTTCAATTTAGTCCCTAGCCTTTCTCTAAATTTACATGGATGAATCATCCAAAAATATCTACATACTTTTTATTAATGGTATAATTACCATATAAGGACCTTAAGTTTTGAATTCCATAGCTATTTGATCCTTCTAGCTACTAGAATCCAACTTTTGCATTTTATGCAATTTGGTCCCTCTCGTAATTAAGCACATAATCGATAAAGTTTTCTTTTCAAAATTTTCACACAAAGTTTCTAGTATAATATGGATCATATAATAAAATATAAATAAATTTTATTTTTCGGCTTGGATTTGTGGTCCCAAGACCTCTGTTCCGATTTCACCGAAATTGGGCTGTTACATTGAAATTGTTAAAGATTTTGAATGTTTCCATTGATGAACCTTGTGATTTTAGATGTTAATTGATGAATTTAGAATGTTGATTGATATTTAAAAGTATTATATTAAATGATTTTTGACGAATTCACCGATTAGGGACTAAATTGTTAAATTAATAAAAGTACAAGGATTTAATATAAAATTGTTGCATAAATGGGCTGTTTTTATACCATGAACATTCAGATAAGCTCAATATTAGGTAAAAATGGTTAATTTGAATGTTTTGGGCTCAGGGACTAAATTGAATAAAAGTAAAACTTTAGGGGTAATTTTGTAAAAAATGTCAAAAATGAAAAAATTGCATGAAATAAATTTTTTTATTGTCTAAATTAATATATTTAATGAAATTATTAATTTAGATCAAGAACGGGTGAAAATTTGAGAAAAATAAAAAATTATCAAAATGCCCTTGAACTTTGGTATTCTGCAATTGAGCCAGGTAAGTTCGTATGAACTGTATTCTGTATAATTTTGATTAAATTTAATTTTAATATGTGATTATATTGTGATTAAATCAATATATATATATGTTAGTATGCAATTTACCATGTTATGAAACTACGTAAATCCAACAACGTACGACGATTATCGAGCCCCGTTTAGACCTTAGGAATTTTTAGGATACAAATGACATGTCATTAGGATTTATATGATGCTGGTGCTGGTCCTGAATGTCCTACCAATGGCTGAGGTTCGGCATGTGTTGCGAATACTCCACAGCTCGTGTGAGCAGCATCGTGTAGCTACGTTTTGACCCACAGATTGTGTAAGCATTCTGATTCACAGCTTGTGTGAGCATACATGTACAAGAATTGACAGATTACAGCTATATGAGTTAGCACACTATGTGTCAGCTATCTCGGGAATCCAAAGGTATTCTAAATGGTTCAACAGACATTATTTGGATAAGAAATAGTAAGAGAACGATATGTTTTATGACATGTACATATATGAACATCCTTGATATGATGATACATGAAAGTTATATAGGTTGAGATACATATTGTGGCTAAATGGCTATTTATGTTAATGTGCCTAGTATTTTTATCTTGTATGCTAACATGTTTGGTGTAGATGCTTAGGCTTTGGCCAAGTTGTGGTTAGGTTATGCCATGTTAAACTTATAAGTTATGCATTGATAAGGTAATTGTCTAAATGGAAATATGCTGGTGATCATGAAAGAGTGGTAAGGTTTAAATTATGTAATTTTTATTGAAATGGTTATCATGTGGTTAATTCCAAAAGAACTATGTTTAAATGCACTAGCTTATGGCTATGGTTGAATGATATGTTTATGTCTTGTGTGATATGCATATGAAACGGGTATGGAAAGGTAATGAAATAATAAGTTCATACTTGAAGTGTAAAATGATGAAAAGGGAATGATGAGTTGAATTGATGTGTTATTTAAGTTAAAGAAAGTAAATGCAATGGAAAATAATGAAATACAAATGAAAATAAGAAAATTTGAAAGGGTTTAAAGTTTTATAAATCCTACTATGCTAAGGATGATATGTATATGTGATGCTATAAATTTACTCACTTTGTGAGTTGTTGAATATGGTTTCATGAATCTTGCGGTATTGGTATAGGATTATTTTTTATAAGTATAAATTTCATATTTGAAATAGATTGATATGAATAAAGTTTATATGAGCTTACTAAGTATTCATTGCTTTGTAATTATCTTTCTTTTACTTTATAGATTATCGGAAGCTTGATCAGGTTGGAAGCTCGTCAGAGATCTATCACACTATCCAGCGATTATATCAATAGATTTTGATGTCTTGGTTTAAGTTATAGTGGCATGTATAGGTGGACTTATGATTGATGATAAGTTGAATGTTAGTTGATGATTTTGGCATGTATATGTCATTTTGGGTGATGTAGCCTTGGTACATTTGGTGCCTTGTTGATATGTGTTATAGCATGGTTGAATGGCCCAAGTGATATATGATGAATTGACCTCAGCATGGTCAAGATATGGTATGCTTTGGAAAGGTTTTGAATAGATATGCATGATTGAAATATGGTTTATATACATGTTGATTGTTGGAACCATCTGGGTATGGTTAGATTTGTGTCATTTAGATAACCTTAATGGTTGGAGTTGATATGTCATTTGAAGTTGTGTTTTGAATAACCACATTGGTATGTTTGAATGTAATTTTGGCATGCGGTCAATTATGGTATAACTTGGTATAGAATTAAACTATATATATATGGATGATTTATGGTAAAAAAATGTATAAGTTAGACATATGTATATTTGAGATGCATGATAACTATATGATGGAAGTTCAAATGGTGGATAAAAATGTATATTATAAATGGCCTTTTGATATGTTTGAATGTGGTGAACTGATATAATTTTTATAGATAACATGTATGGCTATTGGTGCTAGATGTAAAATGGCATATTTGGTAGTTTTGGTGTGGAATTTGATAGGTAAACAAAGTGGTAAGTTATGACATAAGTTTAGTTATAAGTTAGTTGAACTTTTTGCCAATTTATGTATCTGATATACATATTTAATGGTCGTGATTGAGGTGCCTTTTAGCACATTGGTTGTATGCTTATGTGCCTTAATTGGATAGCTTGTTATAGCATGGTTTGGTGCACTTTGGAGTGCTTGATTATATGTGGAAAATTGGTTGTAGGTGGATGGATGTTTGGGTGAGAAAAATGGCTTGAAAGTGGCCTATATTTCGTCCACACGGGCAGAGATATGGGCGTGTGTCTCAGCAGTGTGTGACACACGACTAGGCGACATGGCTATGTGTCCCCTGTAGCTCTCAAAGGGTAGCACACGGGCGTGTGTCTCAGCAGTGTGTGACATGTCATTTGTAGCACACGGGTGTGTGAGGCCATTTTGAAGGGTGCACGATCTAGTACACAGGCGTGTGGCTTGGCCGTTTGACCCAAGTCAGTAAGTTACTTTGGCATGAACACGGGCTGGAACATCGTCGTATGTCCCTATTTCAAGTCCCGGGAATTCGTAGAAATCAAGTCCCGATTGAACCTTAGGAATTCGTAGGATACAAATGACATGTCATTAGGGATTTCATGTTTTGGGTGCTAGTCTTGAATGTCCTACTGATGGATGAGGTCCTGCGTTTGTTGCGAATACTGCATAGCTCGTGTGAGTAACATCGTATAGCTTACATTTTGACCCACAACTCAAGTGAGCAGGCCCATTTCATAGCTTGTGTGAGCAATGGTGTAAAGGAAAGGTTACAGTTATATGTTTAAGCACACTTCGTATGAGCTTTCTCGTGTATCCGATAATATTTTAAGTGGTTCAACGGGCATGAAAAGGAAAGGCATGGTAAGTGTTCAAATGAATTATATAATGTATTTATGGAAAGGAAATGATGAATTCAAATGAAGTATGTTCATGTACAAATGGCTTACCTTATGTTTAATTCAAGTGGTTTACATTTGAATGCACTAACTTGTGTTGGTGATGGTGCTTAGGCTTGTGCCAAGCTTGTGGTTGGATTACATTATGCTTATTCTTAATGTTTTATATTGAAATGGTAAGTTATGTTTCATGTTCTATGAACTTACTAAGCATTATGTGGTTACATAGTTTTCTTTCCTATGTTTTATAGATTATCGGAAGCTCGATCAGTTTTAAAGCTCATCAGAGATCTATCACATTATCCAGCATATATTTTGGTAGTCTTTGATGTTTTGGCCAAGGTTTTAATGGAATGTATAGGTGGACTTGTAATGGTATCTAGTTGAATGTAGTTGATGATTTTGGCATGTATAAGTTGTTTGGTTTTGGTAACTTTTGATGCTTGCCAAGCTATGTAATTTTAGGTAATTATGATGCATGATCAGTATGGTTCAAATTGTATGTTTATGTTGAATTGCTAATGGTCATAATTATCGTATGTTTTAAGATGATATTGAACTAGATGTGCAAGTTTGAAATGTGGTAATGTATACATGTTTAGGTAAGTTTGAATGATTGCATTTGAGGTGCCTTGTATGGCATATTGGTTGAATGATTTTAGATTATTGAATTGGTCATTATATGTATGATTTGGTAAGGTTTTGATGCTTTGAGAATGTGGACTAAAGATCTTTAGGTGGTTGCAGGATTTGATGTTGAAAATGGCTTGAATTTGGGCAAATTCATGTCCACACGGTCTGAGACACGGGCGTGTGACTCAGCCGTATGTGACACACGGCCTGGTGACCTGGCCATGTGTCGCCTGTAGGTTTTAATGCACACAAGTCAGGCAGTTATACGACCTAACACACGGCCTGACACACGGGTATGTGGGGCTATTTCAAGAGTTAAACGGCCTGGCACACGGGCGTGTGACTTGGCCGTGTGACCCTACTCCGTGAGTTACATGGGTGAGGAAATGGGTTGGGACATGGCCGTGTATCCCTATTTCGATTGTTACATGACCTAAGACACGGGCGTGTGTCTCAGCCGTGTGAGGCACACGGCCGTGTGACCCCTACTGTAAAAAATTTCTAACTTTTTCTTAAGCTTTCCAAATGTTTACAATTTAGTTCTGAATTGTTTCTAATATATTTCTAGGGCCTTGAGGGCTTGATTTAGGGACGATATGTATGTGAATGAATGAATTATGTTATGTTTGTATTACTATATGAATGTATGTTTTAATGTTCTGCTTGTACGGTAATGCTCTGTAACCCTATTTTGATGACAGATACGGGTTAGGGGTGTTACACAGAAGCTTTACCATAAAGACCAACTGTTCTAGCTGTGTCAATTGTGAATTAGTTTCAAGAAGACCGTATGAGGGAGATATGCAAGCATAGTGCTAAGGAATTTTTAGGAGATAATGGTGATGATCCTGCAGAAGCAGAGCAATGGTTATGTTGATTAGGAAGAGTGTTTGCACAACTGAAGTGTATGCTAGAGGATAATTTGTTATGCGCCATTTCTTTGTTGGAGGGTGAGGCTTATCAATGGTGGGAAACTTGGTAAGTGTGACCTTAGAAGAATTCATAGGTTAAGATTTCTCTATAACAAAATTTAGAGAGAAATATGTGAATCTGAAGTATGTGGAGCAAATGAAGAAATAATTTTTGTATTTGAAAATAAGAGCAAATATTAGTAATGGAATATGAGAGAGTTCTCGTCAGACTTAGTCGATATGTAAGGGATATGTTCCAAACCGAAAAAGCTATGTGTGATAAATATGAGTGGGATTTAAGAGATGAAATCTTTGCTTTGGTAGCAACTTCAAAATTTCAGATTTTAACAACTATGATAGCCAAGGCTCACAAGATGGAAAGAATTGTTAGAATAGAAGCAAAGATCGAGAGTGAGAGAGAGAGTGAGAGAGAGAGAGAGAGAGAGAGAGAGAGAGAGAGAGAGAGAGAGAGAGAGAGAGAGAGAGAGAGAGAGAGAGAGAGAGAGAGAGAGATAAGTGAACATGAGAATGTTGAACTGTTCCCTATTACAAGCTTTAAAAAGGCTAAGGATGTGACAAACTTCTCCTATGAGTTAGGAAAATAGTCTCAAGTGATGGAAAGCCATGGTGATAGTGGTGAATATCAAATTATATCTAAGATGAGTTCTGTTGGATCGAGATAGATAAAGAATCTTACCTATAATACTTGTAGAAGGAACCATTTGGGTATTTGTTGGAATGCGAAGAAAGTCTGTTATGAATGTGGGTCACTTGATCATTTGGTAGGAGACTGCCTAACAAGAACTGGAAGTCAACATGATCGAACAACTCAAGGATTTAGTAGGAGTCGAAGTGATATGAGAATAAGGATTGTTGGGAGATCAAACTCTACCTTGTAAACTTTAAGTAGAAAATACGCTAAGGCCCACTCGAAGAGTGTTTGTCAATGTTTGTGATTTGAGAATTGGAATGATAGAGATGTGCAAGTATACACAATCATAACAAGTAATAAAGTGATGAGTATATCGAGTTATTGTCTCCATAGGGACTATTATGCAATTCTTTGTGAAGAGTTAGAATTTATACAAATTGGCTTAAGTAAAATAATATGAGTTAAAAATATGGGTAAACAAATAAACAGAAGTTAATTATTCTAAACTAATAAACTAAAGATTATCTAAGTATGAAATTAAAGACAAAGTTAGGCAAGTCTTACGAGTTTATCACAATAGCATATAAGTGTTAGAAGAATCATCCTTCCTAGTTTAGAATTATTCAATTCAGTAAAAGATGTTACAAGAATTCCATGGCTAAATCGAACATTTATTAACCCTAATCACACTTAGTAAAATATTTAACTTAATTAATTATTAATCCTATCTCACATATTTCTACGTTTAATAGATTTAAAATTTCAGAAGTAAAACAATTTACAGGGTTATGTAAGGTAATAATAGTTTTGGTATTATTATAGATTTAATCCCTACATGATTAAACATTACACCATACAAGTATTGTGTCGATTAATTAAAATATTGTTTAGATTAATTAATTAATTCATACATTCCTTCACATGAATCATGCAACAAAAACTTAATCATGATTTTACTTGTATGAATAAATAGATCGAAAAACACAGAATATCACTTAACAAAATTAAATAAAACAAACTAAGGAAATCAGATCATTGCAACACAAATAAATTTAAGCAATCATGATATTATTGAAAATCAAATGCTTAATTAAAATCATGTTTATGAATTGAACAAAACGAAAGATTAGAAAGGGAAGAGAAAACTCTAGCCGATTCTGGACATTACTGAGGCAAAAACTATTTGCTCATTCCTTTGTTCTTTTGAGTTGCCACGACAACTAAGCAAATTGCTCCCAGCAAAGCCGACTAAGGCTACTCCCAAGGCTATAAAAAGACTCTTTTTCAAGAGAGTGAATTGAAAGGAAAAGAAAAAGCTAGTGAGAAGAAAAGTGGATGAGATGAATGTTTGATGAGTTGATGAGTCATTATGAAAGGCATTTGAGGGATCTATTTATACTAGTGGGTGAGGGCCAAAAATAGAAATTAGGAGCCTTAAAAATCTCCCTCAAGTGGCCGACCATGCTAAGGGGAAGGGAGGTTGGGATGACTTTGTAATTTTTGGCTTGTGGCTAGAAATAGAATGCATGAAAATAGGAGGGGTTGGAACGACATTGAGTGGAAGGTTTAGGGGCTATTTTTCAATTCTTAAATTCAGCTTAAATAGGTGAATTGGGTAGCAAATTGGGTTAGCTTGTGCTGCTCTCTCTCTTGTGGATCAATCCCTTTCAAGTTAATTATCTAGGCCCCTTTCTCTACATCAAGCTAAGAATTAATTCAACCTAATTTTAATTGGATCAAACCAAATTTTTAATGGGTTCAAGAAGGCTGATTTGGGGCATCCATGGCTTTTAAATAATTAGCCATCCTCATGTCACAAATGCTTCAAAAGATGCTTCAGTAATCCGATCTTCTCAAGGTGCCTTTAAGACTAGGTTTTCTTCCTTTGTGTAAAACTACTAAAAATGGTCAATACTTTGTAAGTTTAGCATAAGAATACTTAAAAATATAAAATTGTTTCTAATGTTTCCAATTTATATATTTTGTAGTAAAATTAAAAAATATATTAAAAAGAGCTCGGAATTGGTAAAAATTGTTAATTAGAAAGTGTTGAAAAGTTTATAAATTTTGGAGTTTCCAAGAACAAAAGATGATGTTGTCCCTGAAGATAAGAATTTTGTGGGTGAAATTCCTTTTTAGGGTGGGAGAGTTGTAACACTCCACCCAATATAGTCTTGGTTGGTGTTTTGTGTAGGTGGACAGTTAGCTAGGTTAAGCCAAGGAAAGGCTGATTTGTGCCCTATTCGCCAATAGTGTAATTGTAATGACTGTTGCACCATGATTGGCGGACTGTTTGTTAATCTAGTTAGTTTGTAATGTTTCGGTTGAAGGGTTTATTTTTTGGGTGAAGTATAGGTTTGTGGTCTTTATGTTTTGTCATGGTTATTGTGGGGAATTCACCAATCAGTGTTCTTCGTGGTAAGATTTGTGTGATGGATCTTTCTATTAGTACAAGCCACTAGTGTATTGTGGGATTTTAGACCTGATTGTTTTTGGTTTGTATACGTGTGTTTACTGTTTAGTTTTAGTTAAGTCCTTGAAAAGATCTAGTTAGGAATTAATTAATATTTTAAGATTATTTTATTGTATGTTATACTAAGAATGATTATGTAGCCACAAGATAGTATAAGTTAGCTATGTATGTTAGCCACGTGTTAGTTCTGAGGGAGAGAGTTGTAAGCTACAAATATTAGTGAACTTTGGCAATAGGGGTTCTTCTTCTTCATTTTTTCTTGCTTTATTATACCCTAGTGTTCTGCTTAAGGTAGAGTTCTTCGTTAGAGAGGAATCAAAAGTGATCAAATAGTAAAAAAGGGTCATGCGTGTAGCAATAGAGATAGTGTAACAACCTCGTTGGGATTTTCTGTGAGTATCCTGTCTGTGCTAAAGTTTTCTAATTTTTCTTCTAGATTGAGTCTATTACTAAGTTCAGGCTACTATAGTTTAGAATTTAGGTGTGATGTCATCGTGGAGTGTAGTATGCTTTTATATGTATACATCTACATGTGCTTGTATGTAACATGAAACGAATGTAACCTCCTTTGGCGTGTAAAATCGGTATCTATATATAATGGGCCACTGGTAGGGCATCTTAGTTGCTAACCCGATTGGCGTGTATGATGAGCCACTAGTAGGACATGTTAGTTGTTAACTAGGTTGGCCAACCACTAGTAGGGTATGCTAGTTACTAACCAGTTGGTGTGAGTGCTAGAGTTTTGGTAGGGCATTTTAATTGCTCACTAGCCTAGCGATATGGGTGCTTCCTATAGTAGGACATGTTAGTTGTTAACCATAGCAAACAGCCCTAAACTCATGGGAACACATGTGTTCGATATGATAAGAAATGTGATATATTTTCTGATATGAGACTTGGGATCCAAGGTTTAACCCAAGGAGCAATATGAAAAGAGTAAGTTAATATGTATCCGAATATGTCATATGTTATGTATAATTACTGATAGATAACAAAAGTTAAGTGGTAAATGGTAAGTTATGATCCCTGCTTACTGTGTTGGAAACATAACATATTTGCTAAGTGTTGTAATTGATGTATAGATTCCGACGTAGTGAAGGTGTGTATGAATTAACTTGATAAGATGTTTGAAATGTGAAGGTATGTGTTAGTAAAGATTGTGTTTAGTGAGGAAATGTTAGTTCTGTTAAAGTAAAAAAAATTTCTGGATGTAAACAAGAAAGTATTCACTTGATATTAGAGTTCGCCCAAAGTTAGAGTTCGCCTGGAAATGTTATCTGCCAATAGTGTGAGAGTATCCACCCAACTGTTAAGGCGTGTAGGATAGTGATGTATTAGTTTAAATGTGTATATATGCAATTGTGGTATTTTTTTTCTGTAAATTCTTCAAGGGTTAAGTTTTTTCTTTTCTGGAACTCATTAAGTTCTTTTGAACTTACCCCATCTTCTTTCCCCTCTTTCCAGATGATACTTCATCATAAGCTTGTTGAAGGGACTCAGCCAGAAAGAGTGGCCTTTGCAGTGAACTTTGCATGTGTTAGTTTTGTAATATGCATATGATCATTGGGGGTGGCGTGTAATTCTGTTTTGATTCTTAATCTATAAAAACGTACCTTCTTGATTAAGTAAATTTTTATAAGAATGTTACTTATTAGGAAATTGGTTAAAGTTTATTGAATTATGAATTGTGAAGTGATTTTCTTTTTTATACACCAAACTATTTTATATGATATTGTTACTATCAATACTTTTATTCTAAAGAAAATATTTGAACTGAAAGTTGTAAACTCAACTATGTTTGTTCTATGGCGTTTACTAAGACCTTTGTAACTAGAGGTTTTAACAAACACATCGAGGATATAAGAATGCGAAACATGATACATTTACTTCACTAGAGAAAGTGGGAGATTGTTTCGAAATGTGCCTATATTGTAGTAAACATGTAACCATTTTCTATTTATTTGAATGATGAATAAATAAATAAAGTTTATTTCACATTTCACTATTATGTCTTTTATATTTCTGTCTTTTATATTTTGTATGCACAGCAAAATTGTGACAAGCAAATACTAGCTCATTGATTGTCTAAGCTGAAACTGAAGATAAGTGGCATTGTAAAAACGTCTAAATTATGAGAAAGACAGCTTACTTCAATAGATAATATAAATAAGTCTGTAATCCCGTAAAATAATCAAAGTGAGCATTTGATTCAAATACTGAGAAAGAGTATTATGTCGTCTACAATTCCAATTGGGAGATGGCTAGTCTTGGCTATTGGAGCAGTTGTCTCCATGGGTAGAGACATAGACATATTTATTGGTAGAATGATACATTAGACTGGACCCAAGATGAATTAATTCTGAATCTGTTTGTGAATTAATTCACTTGTGACGTTCATAGTATGATTTACCTAAATCTTGAGTTAGCCACTAACCATGCGTATGCAACTCATGCTTTGATATAAGTGGAGACTTATGCTCTAAAGATGATCGAGCCCATAGCCGGTATGTTGGGTACATGACTTGTGCATGGCATGGCATTACTAGCAATAGTGGAATTAATAGCTAAATTAAAGAGTTAATGATATCCTCTCATTAGCATTGTGTGGATTGATAATATTAAATGTGGCGACGGGGTGCTTGTTCTTGAACGAGCAATTTATCACAATGACAGTTATCGTATTAATCATTAAGAAGACACAATGGTGACAATGAGATAAAATAAGATTGTATTGAGTGAATAGATTTAACTCAAAGGAACCAAGGATATCATATGAGGGTAACGTACACATGATGAAGTCGATGGACAAAGCAATTTGATGAATTGCTTTCGTAAAGAGTATACAATAAAGAGTTTTTTGTCATGGTACTTCTTGTGGACTTACTCCATGATTAAGTAATTGCGAATTATTAGAACTATGCTACTAGACATAATTGCAATTACTAGAGCCTAATTGTATATGTCTGATTGGTCCTTCTTCTAGCTGAACAAAAGCTTGATCGGATTGCATTTGAATTAAAAGAAAATTCTACGACTTTGGAAATAATTTAATTGAGTTGATTTATTTGATGTAGAATTAAATTAGGATGTCAAGAGAATTGTTCAACTAGAGAATTTGATTAAAGAATTTTCTTGAAAATTTATTGTGGAAAATCTAAGTGATTTTTGAGAAAATTAATTTTGATAAAATAAAATAAAATAAATCAAATTAATTGAAATTAACATGATATTATTGAAAATTAATTTTCAAGCCAGATAATTGGCTCAATGGGTAATTGAACTTGAAAATTGGACCTGAGATCTTAAATTGGGTCTTGTAACCCAAAACCAAGACCAAGACCTAAAAACTGGTCGAGTCGGGCCCTATATGTGAAATCGAGCTGATGATTCAACTGGTGGCTTGACCGGATTAGTCGAATTAGCATTGACCTAAACGAAACCGACTCGGGGTATCGTAAAGGTGTCGTAACTACATCACCGGGCAGACGGTGCCAGCGGCTACTATAACGGTGTCCTAGTGACTGACGGCGGTTGATTTTCGATGGTTGAGTTGTAACAGCCCATTTTTCAATGAAATCAAAACAATGGTTTCGGGACCACAAATCCAATCCTAAAATAAAATTTATTTTTATTTTATTACATGGTCTGTAATATGTTAGAAATGTAATGTGAAAATTGTAATAAGAAAATTTTACCGATTATGTGTTTAATTACGAAAAGGACCAAATCGCATAAAATGCAAAAGTTAAATTCTAGTAGCTAAAAGGATTAAATAGCTATGGAATTCAACACTTGAGGTCCTTATATGGTAATTAGACCATTAATAAAAAGTTAGTAGATATTTTTGGATGATTCATCCATAGAAAATTAGAAAAAGACTAAGGACTAAATTGGAAATCAAAATTATTAAAGATGATAAATTAATTAAATAGAAATAAAAATCATTTATATCATCTTCTTCCCCAAAATATTCCATGTAAACCCTAAGAGAGAGAGAAGAAACTTTCTTGGCCAAATTGGGTAAGTTTTCTTGTCTCGGTTTTAGTAATTTTGATATTTTTGAAATCGGGATAGCTTAATCTATCTATTTGGGGATCAATTTGAAGAGTTATCAAAGAATGGAAATTAGGTCATGGATGTATATGATGAAAATTAGAAATTTATGGTAGAAAATAAAAAGGTTGTTGATAGATAAACAACTTTTACAAAGTAATTTTTGATGAAAACATGATTTAGGGACTAAAATGTAAAGTTATAAAAATTGATGAAAAATTTTTAAATTTATAGAAAATATGTGCTATAAATTCTATATTGAAACTTTGTTTAGGCTTGGAATAGGGAGTAAATTGCATAAATTTCATTTTTCAAGCCTAGGGATGAAATGAGAATTTATGGAAAAGTTAGGGCCAAAATGGTAATTTTTCCTAGGATGTAAATTGAGTCCACTTGAATATGAAATGTGATAAATTGATGTAAAATTTACTCGTATAGATCCGGATAGACCAAATTCGAAGATAGAACGAGGAAAGAGGAAAATGTCGGAGTAGTAGATTTTATGTACATGAACATTGTCGAGGCAAGTTCGTGTAACTAAATTGTATATATTTATATGCTTGAATTAAATGTTGTGCTTGTTAATTGTATAAATATCACATATATATGAAATTGAAAATATATCTGACAAAACCCAATCAATAATAATGCCTGATAAATAATAAATGATAAAAACGTTACTTATATGCTTGAAATGATTGTGGAATGTGTTTACTTGAATTAAATGAATGTTATGAATGTATGAAATAATCACATGTCCGATAATGCTTGAAAAAATGTTTAAATCCCGGTTGAATAATGGAAAATCGATGGATATGTGATTTCTCGAAATGAATGAGGTTCTGCATTTGTTGCTGGCGGGATTTAGCTTGGATGAGTAATCCTATTGACCTCATGACAAAAAGGATTTAGCCTGAACGGGTAATTCAGATCAAGCTCCATAGAGCATATGTCATAAAAAGCATTTAGCTTAGACTGGTAATCCTATTGTATAAATGTGTGGCTCGAGAGTGTACTCTCTGAAATAGTACCTTATGGGTACCATTGAATATGAATTGTCAGATCCTGATTTGTACACCTTGAGTGTACTACTTGTGTATCCATTGATATTTCAAATAAATTCAATGGGTGATAATCCAGACATGAGAAGATATAAATAATAAAATGAGTTATTACAAGTATCCATCTGAAAAACAAGAAAATGATGATACATGACAAGTGATATATAAAAGTATAAGGTGATGATATTTGTACATGGAAATTATTTGATGATGAGAATGTTCACCCTTGATTATAGACTTGTACACCTTGAGTGTACTACTACTTGTGTGACCTTGATATTTCAAATGATATAAGTAAAGTTCTGGCATGAAATAATCTAAACTCGAGATGAACTATTTGAAATTATACTTGTAATATAAAGAGATGATTTATACATGTTAAATGAATACATGTTGTGGAAAGCATATGTACATGGAAACTTGATGGTTGTTGAGCCCATATATGTTTTGATGTTATTATGAAATATATGACTAACAAGGGCAATGAGGATGTGTGTAGGGCTTGAGGTCAAATTGATTGAATATGCCTTACATAGTTACCTCAAAATAGAATGAATGGTAAGTTAAGTACCATGTTATACGAACTTACTAAGCAGTTTATGCTTACTTAGTTTTATTTCCCTATTTTAGAGTAAATCGGAAGCTCGTTGGATTGGAAGCTAGCAGAGATCACTCACACTATCCATTGGCCCATGTCGGTACAATATGGTAAAACAATTATGGTTACAATGGCATGTATAGGTTATATTGGTCATATTGACATGTAAATGTAAATGATTATTGTAATCTAGCCATTGGAATGGCTAGTGATGATTATGTTTTGGTACATGTATATATATATTCAAGTTTACTTTATGGAGATAGCATAAGTGTTACCCGTATTCAACATTGGAACGGGGTACGAGGCATTATCGGACTTATCACACGAACAAATATACAGTTTCGGGTTATAAATTTGCATCCAAAATAAAAACCATTTGCAAATGTTCATAAGTCCTTAATACGAGCCTATGAGGCCCAAAACATGCTTTGGAAGCAGTTCGGGACTAAACCGAGAACGTTAGAAAATTTTACAAAACTTAGAAAATTTTTCACTAAACAGGCGTCACACGCCCGTGTGTATATGGGACACTCCTGTGTGGACAGGCCGTCTGGTTACACACGCCCATGTCCCTTGTAACTCTTTGACTTGTAACTCATCTCACACACCTATGAGCTAGGCTGTGTGGAAAATTAATTTTCATAAAATAGGTGCAGACTTCACACGGCCAGGGCACACACCTGTGTTTGCGGCCTTGCTGTCCACATGGCTGAGACACACGCCTGTGTCTCTGCCCGTGTGCTTAATTATAAGCATTCTTTTTCTCAAAATTTAGGGCCATTAGGGCAAGCCGTGTGTCACACACGACCTAGACACACACCTGTGTGTCTACCCATGTGGACAAAAATAAGGCTATTTACCAATCTATTTTGCCACCTTTTAATGCACACACCTACACAACATAACATAGCACCAATCCAAGCATATACATACAACCAACTTCTACAACCAAGACATCAACACATTATTCATGAAGGCATCATTATATAAATATACTTATAGCCAATATTAGCCCATTTCCAATGGCCTTATACAAAATGAACTTTTAACCAATATAAGCCAACACATTTGGCCAAATCAATTATGACACAACAAAATGACCAAGTCCCCTATACATGCTATAACTCAAAATGTTGAATTCATTGGTACCAAAATAATTGTTGATAGAGTGAGTGGATCTCCGACGGTCTTCGAACCCTGAGATAACTTGGTGACACTATAAGACAAGGGAAAGGAAGGGGAGTAAGCTATATAGCTTAGTAAGTTCCTATGCAAATAATAAACATCATAACCACACATTTAACATACAATTAACATGATGAAGATTAGCATGAACGTTATCAAAATCTCATAGTCATAACTTACTCAATCACAAACCTACCGAGAGTTCATCACATATCGAGCTCATTACTTATGAGTTTTACGTACATACTTGTACCAACTTGCAACATAACCATATCTTTTCACAACTTTGACATTCTCGTTGAACACTCGGAATATTAATGGATACTCGAAAATCTTGCACATAAGTGCCATATATGTAGCCGAAGCTACCTCATATCTCATAATACATATGGGCTCGTTTTTGAGCTATTCACGGGACTGCTCACACAAGCTGTCAGTCAGGATGTAGCTACACAGTGCTGCTCACACAAGTTGTCAGGTATCCGCAACACATGCTGGACTACCCGGCCACTGATAGGATGTACGAGACCAGCACCCGGATTACATAATCACGTGTACACATGGGTTCCCAGTGACATGTCACTCATATCCTATTTTATTTCTAAGGTTCAACCAGGATTTCTCGCTTGTCAAAACTTTGTCGAATACATCCAAAGATTCAATCACAATTCATACAATATTAAAGCATTTAAAACATAAATATAACAATGCATTATTTATAGACAAACATACTTCGGTACAAAAATAGTAGAATTGGACCTAATTGTTACACTTTGTTTTTCCCTCGATCTAGGTCTAAACCTCGATTTTCTTGATCTATAATAATAAATTTAACTCATATTATTCAATTTGGCCCAAAACTCATATTATGGCAAAATTACATTTTTGCCCTTAATGTTTTACATTTTTCTTATTTAGTCTTCAGGCTCGTAAAATGAAATGTATTCAATTTCTTCAAAACCCAAGCCTAGCCAAACCATTTTCATACTCATATCAGCCCACATTTTCCACTTAATCACATTTTTACTACTCATTTTATAACTTTTCCAAATAAGTCCTTTTTGACATTTTTACCGAAAATCACTTAGTAAAAGTTATTTATCTAAAACCAAACATGCATTTTCTACCATTAGACATCAAAATACACAAATATCTAAAATGGGTAAAATTTTAAACTCCATATTTCTTTCAAATTAGTCCTTGAAATTGCTAGATTAGGTTACAAGGATCTCAAAAACATGAAAATCATTAAAAACGGGGCTAGAACGGACTTACAATCGAGCTTGGAAGCATTGGGAAAAACCCTAGCTATGGTGACTCTTCAAATTCGGCACAAGGGGGCTAAATTGGAGAAGATGACATCTTTTTATTTGTTATTTTTGTCTTTATTTACCAAATGACCAAAATGCCCTTAATGCCAAGCTTTGAAATTTCACCCTACCATGTCAATTTTTGTCCAACTTAAGTATAATGGTCTAATTACCATTTAAGGACCTCCAATTTAAAATTTCATAGCAATTAGATACCTCTAGCTTCTAGAACACACATTTTGCACATATTGCAATTTAGTCCTATTAGTCAAATTGAACACCCTATCGATAAAATTTCTTAACGAAATTTTCACGCAATCATTGAATCATTCTGTAGACCTCAAAGAAATAATAAAATTAACATTTTGACTTCGAATTTGTGGTCCCAAAACCACTGTTTCGATTTGAACCTAAAATGGGCTATTAAAACTCTCCTCCTTTAGGGATTTTCGTCTTCGAAAATCTTACCGGAAAAGAGGTTTGGGTATTGTTTTCTCATAGCTTCCTCTGGTTTCCACGTAGCCTCTTCGACCCCATGTCTTTGCCACAAAACTTTCACTAGGGCTATGCTTTTATTTCTCAACTATTTAACTTCCTGAGCCAAAATCTTGATCGTTCTTCACCATAAGTCATATCGGGTTGAATCTCGACCTCTATTGGTGAAATCACATGTGAAAGATCTGAACGATATCGTCGCAGCATCGACACATGAAATACATTATGAATCCTTTCCAACTCTATCAGTAAAGCTAACTGATATGCCACCAGCCCTATTCTCAGAATCTCAGTATTTCTGAAAGTATCTCGGTGGAAGAAGATTCTGAGATTTGGCCGTAAAGGAAAAGTTAAGTCCACGTTTCATTGGGTTTACATTATGAATACTTTGCCTTTACGGCCAAATCTCAGAATCTTCTTCCACGGAGATACTTTCAGAAATACTTTATCACCGATCTGAAATTCAATCTCTTTTCTTTTCAAATCTGGGTACGACATTTGTTGATCTGAAGCGGATTTCAAACAGTCACGAATTACCTTTACTTTTTCTTCGGTTTCTCTAACCAAGTCAACCCCATGAATCTGTCTCTCACTAAGTTCTGTCCAATACAATGAAGTTTGACACTTATGGCCATACAATGCTTCATACGGTGCCATCTTTATACTCGACTGAAAACTGTTGTTATAAGCAAATTCGACCAATGGTAGATATTTCTCCCAACTACCTTTGAATCCCAGAACAATACATTGGAGATATCTTCAAGAATCTAGATTACTCTTTAGGATTGAACGTCGGTTTTTCTTATAATTTCTTCCAAAATCTCGAAGTAAATTTCAGATCTCTATCCAAAATAATAGAAATAGGAACTCCGTGCAATCTAACAATTTTAGCAATGTAAAATTCAGCTAGCTTATCAAGTGAATAGTCAGTACATACCGGAATAAAATGAGCTGATTTTGTCAATCTATCAACAACAACCCAAACGACATCTTTCTTTTTCGGAGTCAAAGGAAAACTCGTTACGAAGTCTATCGTAATCCTATCCCATTTCCATTCGAGTTCCATCACTGGTTGGAGTAAACCCGAAGGCACTTGGTGTTCGACTTTTACTTGTTGACAAATCAAACATCTCGAAACAAACTCCGAAATATATCATTTCATACCTGACCACCAATACAATTTCTTCAACCTGGATGAACTGATAAACAACAACTGTGTGCCTTGTGCAAAATTTTCTGAATAAGTTTATCATTTTTCGGTCACATAATCTATCTCAGAACATCAAACAATCATTTGAACCAATCCAAAAGTTTGAATCACTTCCCGATTTACATTGAGCTCTTTTAACTTGCAATTCACTATCATTTTTCTGAGCTTCACAAATTTGCTAAAGAAATATCGGTCTAGCTCTCAACTCGGCCAAAATTGAACCTTCATTAGAAATTCAATCTCGTACTCATAGCTCTCAAAACAAATAAGGACTTTCTGCTCAAAGCATCTGCGACTACAATTGCCTTTCCCGGATGATAATCATCACTAGTTCATAATCCTTCAGTAGCTCGAGCCATCTTCGTTGTCGCAAGTTCAGATCTTTTTGAGTCATCAAGTATTTTAAACTCCTATGATCAGTAAAGATATGACATTTCTCACCGTACAAATGATGACACCAAATTTTCAAAGCAAAAATGATGGCGACCAATTCCAAGTCATACGTCGGATAATTCTTCTTATGCGGTTTCAACTGTCTCGAGGCATAAGCTATCACTTTGCCCTCTTGCATCAACACACATCCCAAACCATTCAATGAAGTATCGCTATAAATTACAAATTCTTTTCTCGATTCAGGTTGTACTAAAATCGGTGCCTCAGTCAGTAATGCTTTCAATTTCTCAAAACTCTGTTGACATTTTTCGGACCATTCAAATTTAACATCTTTTTGCAACAACTTGGTCATAGGAGTAGCCATCATCGAAAATCCTTTGACAAAACGTCGGTAATAACCCGCTAAACCCAAAAAGCTTCTAACTTCAGATACATTCCTTGGCGATTTCCACTCAACAGTTGCCAAAATCTTACCTAGATCAATTCGAATACCATCACCTGAAACGATATGTACAAACAATCCGACTTCTAGGAGCCAAAACTCACTTTTACTGAATTTAGCAAACAATTTCTTATCTCTCAACGTCTACAATACCTCGGCATGCTCGGATTTATCACGAGAATAAATTAGGATGTCATCAATAAACACAAGCATAAACTTATCTAAATACGGTCGAAAAATTCGATTCATCAAGTCTATAAAAATGGCAGGTGCATTAGTTAGTCCAAAAGGCATAACAAGAAATTCATAATGCCCATACTTTGTCCTGAAAGTGGTTTTTGGCACATACAACTCTTCAACTCTCAACTAATAGTAGCCAGAACTCAAATCAATCTTCGAGAATACTGTTGCTCCTTTTAGTTGATCAAACAAGTCATCAATCGTCGGAAAAGGATACTTGTTCTTTATAGTCACCTTGTTGAGCTATCGGTAATTAATACAAAGTCTCATAGATCCGTCTTTCTTCTTTACAAATAATATGCACTCCAAAGAGAAAAACTCGGTCTTGTAAAACCCTTATATGTCAACTCTTGCAACTGAGCTTTCAATTCTTTTAACTCGATTGAAGCCATCCTATACAGAGCAATCGATATCAGCAAAGTGTCAGGTACCAAATCAATAGCAAACTCATCCTCTCTAATTGGAGGTAACCTAGGCAACTCCTCTGGAAACACATTTGGATATTCACAGGCTACCGGAAGTGATTCAATTTTCAATTCAGACATTTTTGTATTCAACACATAAGAAAGATAAGCTTCACAACCTTTCCTTACGTACCTCCGAGCAGACATAGACGAAATCACAATAGACAATTCACTAGATTTATCGGTTTCAACCCGAAGAACCTCACTATTTACACATTTCAATTCAATAGTTTTCTGTTTACAATTTATTATGGCATCATGTAGTGTCAACCAATCCATACCCAAAATAACATCGAATTCGTCAAATGGCAACAACATTAAGTCAGTCGAAAAACAGTGACCTTGTAACACCCCAAACCCGGCCCAGACATTGTGGCCAAGTCTGGTGTGTCATATTGAAGTGTTTTTCGAAAATCATGTTTTCATTGAAAACCCTTCTTGATGTTTAGAAACATTTACTGTTTAAACTTATAACCCTTTGTAGTGGCAGGAACATGTTATTTTAAAAACAGTTAAGTATCGAAAAAAATCAACCCACCCAGCCTTACACTCTACAGTTGCAGCATTGCTGCTCAGATATCAGTAAGTTGAGGCAAAGCCTCCAGTACGTGGACAAGCCACTTTCAGTACTTCCTCCATCAATAACCCAGTCCCATGCATCAGATAATAATAACATGGCATGCAGTAAATAGTAACAGTCGAACATGCATTTAGGTCAACCTTAACCCTAGGGGTATATCAGTAATTTTACTCCTAGGGGTAAATCTGTAAATTTTCCACCTATAAAGGTATTTCAATAATTTTATCTGTTTTAAGGGTTCTCATGAATAATACGGTTCTTACTAGCCCATTTTTCATCACAGTAATTTATTTATCTCAATTTCACAATTTTAGCTATTGGGCCCTAAAACCTCTAATGGGCCCTATAGTGTCCACTAGCAATTTAAGCCCATTTAATTCAAGTTCTATGACCAGTTTATCAGTTTAAGTAGTTTTGATTCTACAGTCTAACAGAACATACTTATTGCCTATTTTTTTTATTATTTTACCCGTATGGGCCTGTAAGCCCATTGGGCCCAATTTTAGCCTATCGAGGCCCAATTACCGAAGTGCACAAAATTTCACACACGTCTAACTTACCACTTTTCGATTTCAGATGAAATGATTTCTACACATGTTGTGAGCACTCGCACACTCACAAGCCCACGAAATGCCAGAATTTTGACATTTCGGCTTTTGTCGAATTGAACTATGAGAGGGTGTTCGATACACACCTGCTTCGCGACGACTGCTATTGAGATCCCTTACGATGTCCTACAATTGATTACCACAATTCTTAGATTGCAAACCACAATAACCAATACCAATATTCACCTACCATATTCGAACCATGCCCCTAAAGCCTTTAGAATCTTACCTTTTTGCCGAAAAGCGATGACGAGATCTAAGTCTAGTTGTTCCAAAGATCCAAGCCTTCGATCCAACCTCTAGAAGACACTAATCACTAAAAGAAATCGTCGGTTAAAGACCCTTAAAGCCCTATGCCCAAATCGACAGCCTCCCTAGATTTTAGGGACTTTGGATTTTTCTAAATTGTAAAATAAGACTAGATCTGGGGTGATGAGCACTTACCACTTATTCCTCTTTGATTTCTACGCAGATCTGATGTAGATCTATCCTCTAAATGATAGTAGAACTCGAATCCAGGAGATCTGAAGTTTGGGCTATAAGTCCCTAAATCTATGGTACTTCGGCTTTTTAAGTGATGAAGAAGATGACGATTTGAGGCTATAACTTTGAAGTAATGTTGCCGACAGATACTAAGGGTTTAGAGAAGATGAAATTTAATCAAAAGGAACAAAAATAACTGAAGGATTTTGGCTTGGAGAAATCGGCATAAGAAGTGAGTTTTCGGGATTTCGGCTTTTATTGCGATTGGCTATGAAGGTTTTGTGGAGGATGGGATCGATAGAGGAGGTGAGTAAGGTGATCAGAAGGTTTCGACTACAAGAAAAAGCAAAAAAAAGAAAGAAAATGGAGGAAAAAGAGAGGAAGAAGAACTCGGCACCAAGGAGAAGGAATTTGCGTTTTCGACTTTTGTGAGAACTTAGAAAGGATGAATGACAGTGAAAGCTTTCAGGTGGCTAACCCTAATTCTCCAAGACAGAAAAAGAAAAGAACCTAACCCTAATATCAACTAAAACAATCGGCCCAACCTCCCTAAGGCCCTTACCAAAATTCACTTAAGTGATCACATGCCCGACACATGCCTAAAATTAAAAAGTAATAGTATGCCTACCTTGCAACTTGAACCCTGGACCTTTAATTCCTTCCCAGGTGCCATTTTTTAAGGAACTTAGTTATGCCACCTTGCCACTTTACCAAGGCCTCATTTGTGTCATAATTTACAAAGTTCGTCTTAAAAACCCACTTAACCAAGTCTCCTATTCACTTAAAATCCAACCTTGATATTTTACCGCGTTTAACTTAGGCTTGGGCCTTCTAAAGGCCCACTAACACATTTAAACTCAATTCTAATATTCAGGACACCAAAATTTCAAAATTTACCTAAAATCACAGAAACCCGAAAAATCCCAAAAATCAGGGCGTTACAACTCTACCCCCCTTAAAGAAATTTCGGCCTCGAAATTTACCTGACCCAAATAATTGAGGGTATTGTTGACGCATAGTCTCTTCTGACTCCCAACTAGCCTCTTCCCTTCCATGATTATGCCATATTACTTTCACCAATGGAACTGACTTCCTTCTTAAAACTTTAACCTCTCGATCTAAAATTTACACGGGTACCTCCTCAAAGGTCAAATTAGTCTTTACTTCAATCTCCTCCACTGGCAGAACATGTGAAGGATCCGATCGATATCATCTCAACATGGACACATGAAAGATGTCATGGATTCTGTCCAACTCTGGTGGTAACTCTAACTGATATGCTACTGGCCCTACCCGTTTAAGAACCCGATAAGGCCCTATAAACCGCGGACTCAGTTTGCCTTTCCTGCCGAACCTCAAGATCTTCTTCCAAGGTGAAACCTTCAAGAAAACCATATCCCCAATAGCAAAATCAATCTCCTTATGCTTTAGATCTACATACGAATTCTGCCTATCAGATGCCTCCTTTAATCGATCTCTTATGAACTTAACCTTACTTTCAGTATCTGCCACTAATTTCGGTCCAAGCAATTGTCGTTCACCCCACTCTGTCCAACACGTAGGCGTACGACATCTTCGCCCATAAAGTGCCTCATATAGAGCCATCTGAATACTTGCTTGGTAGCTGTTGTTGTACGCAAACTCTACCAATGGCAAGTAGTCCTCCCAACTACCACGAAAATCGATGATACAACCTCTTAACATATCCTCCAAAACTTGAATAACCCTTTCCGACTGTCCATCTGTCTGAGGGTGAAAAGCAGTACTGAAATCCAATCATATATCCAACGCCTCCTGCAACTTCTACCAGAACCGAATGTAAACCTAGGGTCTCGATCAGAATTAATCGACACTAGCACCCCATGCAGTCGCACTATCTCCGCCACATACAACTTAAATCAACCGGGTTATTCTATTCCACCTCTTAGAACGAAAAGAACTTAAATCAAAATACTTAATAGCATGGCGATACATTTATACAAAACTTCTACCTCGGGCACACGCAATGGAGTCAGAGCAGATCAAAGTGAAATCCAATCCACGAAATAATTTGATCTATAGACAGCATTGTTGTGGTAAAGGTCGTAATGCCAGAGGAATCATTACCGCAAGGCATAGAGGGGGAGGTCATAAACGTCTATACCGTAAAATTGATTTTCGACAAAATGAAAAAGACATATATGGTAGAATCGTAACCATAGAATACGACCCTAATCGAAATGCATACATTTGTCTCAAACACTATGGGGATGGTGAGAAGAGATATATTTTACATCCCAGATGGGCTATAATTGGAGATATCAATGTTTCTGGTATAGAAGTTCCTATAAAAATGGGAAATGCCCTACCTTTGAGTGCGATTTGAACTATTGATTTACGTAATTGGAAGGAACCAATTAGGTTTACGACGAAACCTGAAAATCAATCGCTGATCCAATTTGAGTACCTCTACAAGATATACCTCAATAGAAAACTGAAGAGTAACGACAGCAAGTGATTGAGTTCAGTAGTTCCTCATATAAAGTGAGTACTACCTCGGCCTCAACCACGGCCTCTTCCCCGAGCAGCTCTCGTACTCATATCGATTTATCTGATTACAAATACATTAGTTTACTGTTTCAATTGTTTATTACAGAATATCCTATGAACAGATAAAGTTTCGAAGTTGTTCTCGCGCAATCGCAATTTAGCTACTGTCTCAGTTTCCTAGGGCTTAGTTTACCCTACAGTCTCAATTTTGTAGCCTTAATACTACATTATCTATAGTACTATACTTAAGGCTCAATACTATCTACAGTATTATTTTTAGTACAGTACAGTATATATATAGAGCAGAAAGATACTTACAGACTTGGTGCCGTGGATTCATGTGCCACCTTATCGATTCGCACAAACTCAAAAGATTTAGGCCTTTTTAAAATCCATTCCTCAAACATTTGATTTAAATAAAACAAGTTTGGAAATTATCTCCTTTAAACAGAAAATTTGTTTTCAAAAGTCAAATTTTTCCAAAAATACCCTCTTTGGCCTTAAAGTTTTGAAAACCTTTTTGGACCCGATCCATGGCTGAGTTGTTGCAACCTGGCTCTGATACCACTAAATGTAACACTCCAAACCCGGCCCAGACATTATGGCCAAGTTTGGTGTGTCACATTGAAGTGTTTTTCGAAAACCATGTTTACAATGAAAACTCTTCTTGATGTTTAGAAACTTTTACTGTTTAAACTTGTAACCCTTTGTAGTGGTAGGAACATGTTATTTTAAAAATAGTTAAGTATCGAAAAAATCAAACCTTATTTGTTATGGCTTAAAGCGAATGGATACTACGCACCAAGTAAGATTCAAGAAAAGAGGAGGTGAATCAATTAGACTGCTTAAATACCTAGCTCTTCCATGATCCAATCCTAGACATGCACACATCCATTGCCACACTTTAAGCTTATTACTTGTCCACGAAAAACAAATTAAGTTCAAGTCTATTTAAAATATTTATTTCCCTTGAAAACATTTACGTTGCAGAAACTTTACTTAATTATCGTGATATTTTGAAAATAAGTAACTTTTATAAAACGCGCCCTAGAGCTAACAAATTTTAAGGAATCAATTTAAGTGATGTGAATCCCGAGTTGAAAATGATTTAAGTAATTTAAAAACCCAAAATAAAAATAACAGAGCGGCCTTAATACAACTTTAACCAAAATAGAAATAATAAAAAATAAATGCGAAATTTAAAAGGAAGCTAATTGAAACTTATTTAAAAACCAGGAATTTAATCTTCGTGGCCACTCTGAATCCTGCCCAGCTCTAAGTCCACCAACTAGGGCTCACCTGCAAGGATGGAATAGAAAGGGGGTGAGTTTGGGAAACTCAGTGTGTATGGAAAACCCATCCAAAGCCCAAGTCAGCTCAAGCCCATTGGGCCTAAGCCCTATTCTGAAAACAGTGAGTACTGGGTCGAAGCCCTTTTCAGAATACAGAAAACTGGGCCTTAGCCCCTTTTCAGATAACAGTATGGCCCATAGGCCCATTCCAGAACAGAACAAACATATTCGTGTATGCAAGCCCAACCCAGCCTATGACCAACCGCTACACTCCACCCGTACCAGCCCTACACTCCATGTGGGGAACAACTCAACCCACCCAGCCTTACACTCCACAGTTGCAGCATTGCTGCTCAGATATCAGTAAGTTGAGGCAAAGCCTCCAGTACGTGGACAAGCCACTTTCAGTACTTCCTCCATCAATAACCCAGTCCCATGCATCAGATAATAATAACATGGCATGCAGTAAATGGTAACAGTCGAACATGCATTCAGGTCAACCTTAACCCTAGGGGTATATCAGTAATTTTACTCATAGGGGTAAATCTGTAAATTTTCCACCTATAAAGGTATTTCAGTAATTTTATCCGTTTTAAGGGTTCTCATGAAGAATACGGTCCTTACTAGCCCATTTGTCATCACAGTAATTTATTTATCTCAATTTCACAATTTTAGCCATTGGGCCCTAAAACCCCTAATGGGCCCTATAGTGTCCACTAGCAATTTAAGCCCATTTAATTCAAGTTTTATGACCAGTTTACCAGTTTATACAGTTTTTATTCTACAGTCTAACAGAACATACTTATTGCCAATTTTTTTTATTATTTTACCCGTATGGGCCCATAAGCCCATTGGGCCCAGTTTTAGCCTATCGAGGCCCAATTATCGAAGTGCACGAAATTTCACACACGAATAACTTACCACTTTGTGATTTCAGATCAAATGATTTCTAAACGTCTTGTGAGCACTCGCACACTCACAAGCCAACGAAATGCTGAAATTTCGGTATTTCAGCTTTTGCCGAATTGAACTATGAGAGGTTGTTCGATACACACCTGTTTCGCGACGACTGCCACTAAGATCCCTTAGAATGTCCTACAATTGATTACCACAATTCTTAGATTGCAAACCACAATAACCAATCCCAATATTCACCTACCATATTCGAACCATGCCCCTAAAGCCTTTAGAATCTTACCTTTTTGCCGAAAAGCGATGACTAGATCTAAGTCTAGTTGTTCCAAAGATCCAAGACTTTGATCCAACCTCTAGAAGACACTAATCACCAAAATAAATTGTCGGTTAAAGACCCTTAAAGCCCTATGCCCAAATCGACAGCCTCCCTAGATTTTAGGGACTTCGACTTTTTCTAAATTGTAAAATAAGACTAGATCTGAGGTGATGAGCACTTACCACTTATTCCTCTTTGATTTCTATGCAGATCTGATGTAGATCTATCCTCTAAACGATAGTAGAACTCGAATCCAGGAGATCTGAAGTTTCGGCTATAAGTCCCTAAATCTATGGTACTTCGGCTTTTTAAGTGATGAAGAAGATGACAATTTGAGGCTATAACTTTGAAGTAATGTTGCCGATAGATACTAAGGGTTTAGAGAAGATGAAATTTAATCAAAAGGAACAAAAATAACTGAAGGATTTTGGCTTGGAGAAATCGGCACAAGAAGTGAGTTTTCAGGATTTCAGCTTTTATGGCGGTCAGCTATGAAGGTTTTGTGGAGGATGGGATCGATAGAGGAGGTGAGTAAGGTGATCAGAAGGTTTCGGCTAGAAGAAAAAGAAAAAAGGAAGAAAGAAAATGGAGGAAAAAGAGAGGAAGAAGAACTCGGCACCAAGGAGAAGGAATTTGTGTTTTCGGCTTTTGTGAGAACTTAGAAAGGATGAATGACAGTGAAAGCTTTCAGGTGGCTAACCCTAATTCTCCAAGACAGAAAAAGAAAAGAACCTAACCCTAATATCAACTAAAACAATCGGCCCAACCTCCCTAAGGCCCTTGCCAAAATTCACTTAAGTTATCACATGCCCGACACATGCCTAAAATTAAAAAGTAACAGTATGCCTACCTTGCAATTTGAACCCTGGACCTTTAATTCCTTCCCAGGCGCCATTTTTTTAGGAACTTAGTGGCGCCACCTGGCCACTTTACCAAGGCCTTATTTGTGTCATAATTTACGAAGTTCTTCTTAAAAACCCACTTAACCAAGTCTCCTATTCACTTAAAATCCAACCTTGATATTTTACCGCGTTTAACTTAGGCTTGGGCCTTCTAAAGGCCCACTAACACATTTAAACACAATTCCAATATTCAAAACACCAAAATTTCAAAATTTACCTAAAATCACTGAAACCCGGAAAATCTTGAAAATCAGGGCTTTACAGACCTCGAATCATCAAAGAACAATTCTTGCAAACTTTATCAACTAGCACATACTTGCCTAAGGGGTTTGACACTTTAATCACAAACTTAGTAAAAGCAACAGGAAAATTCTTACTAAATACCAAATTGAAACAAACATAAGAATGAGTCGATCTAGGATCAATTAATGCAGTAACATTAGTATCATAAAGAGAAAATATACCAATAATCACATCGAGAGATGATGCATCCTCACAAGCACGAATGGCATAAGCTCTATCAGGTGCTATGGCCTCAGATCTCACGACTGTTTCTTTCGTCACACCTTTATTGCTAGTTCCATTCCCGGTATTTCTCGGTGGTCTACCTTTATTGGTAATAGTACTCGGCCTTGCACTCTGAAATTGTTCTTTCTCAGCCATCTCAGGGCAATCTTGAATAAAATGCTCTTTATAACTACACTTGAAACAAGCTCGATCATTCATCCTACACTCACCCGAATGTCTTCTTCCACAGTGCTGACATTCGGGTTTGTTAGTCCTAACATTACCCACACTTTCCATTGAAGTAGCTTGAGTTTTAGGACCTGAATATTGCTTCCCGCAGTCCCTGTTTGAATACCCAGATGAAACATTTGAACAAGAATACATTTCTCTGGATTTCTTTGACTGAGATTGAAATGACTTACTTATCAGCCTTTTTCTTGCATCTCTAGCCTCACTCTCGGCCTTTCTTTTCTCTTAGCTTAGTTCTTCGACTTTGCAAGCTCGTTCTACCAATACAACAAATTATTTTAGTTTCAATATTCCAACTAATAGTCTGATGTCCTCATTCAACCCATATTCAAACCTTTTACACATAATAGCCTTAGAGGAAACACATAACATCCCAGATTACGGCCTAGCCGGAATAGTGGTCTCGAGACCACAAATCTAAGAAAGAAATATTTTTTTTATGATTTTTATGAGGTCCATGATAGGTATGCATGCTTGTGTGAAAATTTCATGGAGAAATTCTATGCCTAAAATGTCCAATTGAACCTTAAAGACCAAATTGAATAAGATGCAAAACTTGTGTTCTAGAAGCTTTAAGCATGAGATTGCTTTAGGTTATAAATTAGAAGGTCCTAATTAACAATTTGACCAATTTCTAAAATTTTGGACAAAAATGGACATGCATAGAAAAAATTTGAAAGAAAGGCCTTAAGGGCATTTTGGTCAATTAATAATTAAAAGAGTAAAAAGGGAAAATTAAAGCAAAAATTGGCTCATCTTCTTCATGTGGCTACCAAAATTCCTAAGCTCTCCATAGCTAGGGTTTTTGGCATTTTCAAGCTTAATAGTAAGTGTTCCCTAGCCTGTTTTTAATGTTCTTTACATTTTTAAAGATCTAGTAGCTTGATTTACCTATTTTGCACCCTTATTTTGAAGTAGGGTTTATGTTTAAAAATTTACCCATGTGTGACATGCATGTTCCTTGGTGTTTAATGGAGGAATATGATAGCTTGATGTGTGTTTAACATCTTTTACTAAGTGATTTTGTATAAAAACACCTAAAAAGGGCTAAATTAAAAAAGGTGTGAAATTGAGTAATAAAAATCTATTTTTTTATGAGTAATGTGGGCTTCTATGAGTACAATAAATATTTGGCTAGGCTTGGGTAGTAAAGGAAATGAGTATATTTCATTATACGAGCTTAGGGACTAATTTGAAATTTTGTAAAAGTTTTAGGGCAAAACTGTAATTTTTTCAAATTGCAATTTATGGATTGATTTGGGCAATGTGATAATTAAACAAGTGGAATTTGCTATTATAGATCAAGAAAAACGGAGTCCAGACCTAAACCGAGGGAAAAGCAAGGTTTTGGACTAAAACGTAAAGTTAGCAATATTTTGGGATCGAGGTAAGTTGTGTGTAAGTAATTCAACAATTTCATTGTTGTGTAGTTAATGCTTGATATTATATGAAATGTGTGTGTATGTCCGTATGGAATTTGACTTGAGATGATTCAATAACAGTTTAATGATAGCTATGCATCTTGGAAATCCTGGGTAACCCTAAGGAATACTCAGGATTTTGATGTCATGACACCATGATTGATGTGATCCCGTGTAAGACCATGTCTGGGACATGGCATCAGCATCGATATGAGATCCCGTGTAAGATTATATCAGGGAATGGCTTTGGCATCGATAAGTGATTTCGTATAAGACCATGTCTGGGACATGGCATCGATATGAGGTTCCGTATAAGACCATGTCTGGGACATGGTGTCGGTACCGATTCGAGACTTCGTATAAGACCATATTTAGGATATGACATCGATGTATGGTCTCATGTAAGACCATGTCTGGGACATGGCTTTGGCACCTTATTTGGTGTATGATAATCCTAAACGTCCTTCCGTATTCCAAGTGGTTCAACGGGCCATTCAAGATCAAGGTTAAGAGATGGATAAATACGAATAAACTATGAGTAGTACAGGTATGTATGTAAAACTCATGAGTATGAAATTTGATTCATGATGGAAAATTTAGTATGAGTAAGAAAGAGTAAGATAAGTTGTGAAGTTCAATAACATTAATGTCAATTCTTATTATGTCTATTGTGTGTAAATTGGTAATGTGGTGGTAATTAGTAGCATGTTTAACTCATGAAATTGTATGATCTATGTTGTTTATTAGTTACATACAACTTACTAAGCTTTATGCTTACCCCTTCTCTTTTCCCTTTTTCTTAGCATCACCAAGCTAGCTCGGGGATCATGGACATCGGAGCTCAAGTCACACTATCAACAAATCTTTTGGGGTATATTTGGTTTAATACATTTAAGTTTGACATGTATAGGGGACTTATTATTTTGTTATATGTGTCATATTGGTTGGCCAAAGTGATGGCCCATATTAGTATACTAATTCATTTTGTATATGTGACAGCCCTAATTAGACCCTAGTCGGAATGTGGTTTCGGGACCACAAAACCGATTCACAAAAATTTATTTTTATTTTAATTGCATATATTTATGTGTGATAGTGTATGTGAAAAAAAAATGTTTAAAATTAGTCTTAGGAATGTGAATTTTCTTAAAAGGACTTAGTTGAGAAACTTAGAAAAGATGATAGGTAAATTGTAAGGATCAAATAACAACAAGATGAGAAAACATGGATTTGCATGTCAAAATGCCCTTAAAGCATGAAGTGGCTGGCCATGTGATGATGTTCCTCCATTAAGTCTAATTAAATATATATATTATAATGGTAAATGACAAAATAATCTAAATAGAAAAATATATTAATAAGAAAAAGATGAATAAAAGAAGAAATGGAAGGAGAGAGAAGTGTTCATCTTCTTCTTGCAAAGCCGAACCTAAGTGAAGAAAGAAAAAAAATTGTTAAAAGCATTCGGTCAATTTAAGGGTTAATCAAGGTAAGATTTCATGTTTTTTTTTATTAAATTTTATGAAATTTATTTAGTAGACAAATCTATATTATAACCCATAGGTTGATTTTTCTATTTGGTGACAAAATGTGCATTCGGTTGTGATGTTTAGATGTTATGAGGATAGTGTTTGATGCTTTGGATGGAATATTAAAGATGAAGAATGAACTAGTTAATAGATATATGAACATTGGTATGAACTTATGAATAGATGTGGAGTTTTTATTTTATTTTTTAGTTAGAAACATTCGGTCAAATTGTTATGTGGAGGAACTAAGTGTTTAAATGAAATAAAAATGATATTACATTTGAAATTGTATATTCGACCTTATAATTAAATACATAGGTAATGTTAAATTTGGTCTTGCATATTCAAGCTAAATAGTATGCACATTTGTGAAATAATTTTTGATTCTATATAATCGACCCAATGAGGGATGTTGGCTTACAAAGTTGAGTTTGATTCATAATTATGTATATTTGAATGTAAACATATTTGACATAATATTATTTTGGAAGTGTTAATGCATTCGGCTTAGAGACATAATATAAGCATTAGTTGAGGTTTGATGTCTTGAACAAGGATGGTTGTAAGAAGAAGTGGAATCATAAAATTCATATATATGAATATCTTGCAAGGTAATTAAACTACTAAATTTATTTATTCTAGCTCAAGAACCCAAAAGAGGGGAAACAAGCAAAGGCAAAGCAAAGAATATTGAGTAGACGATTGGGAATCATATCATCCGACATAAGGTAAGTCTATAAGCATTTGTAGGTTGATTAATTTATACATAATTAATACTAACATATCATAAAAGAATTTCTTGGGGTAGGTATTTATTTGGAGTGATATACGTATTTATAAATGTGGTAGTGTGTGCTATTTGATTTAAGTAAATTGCCTTATTATAATGAGCCAACATTGGCACTAAGTGTGCGGATTTAAATGGCACTATGTGTGCGAAATCGATTGGCACTATGTATGCTGGTTTGAATGTCAATAAATGAGTGAATTTCCAAAGCACTATGTGTGCGGTTTAGCATGGCACTATGTGTGCGAAATCGGTTGAGGATATAATGTGTGCCGGAAAGTGCTAAGGCTATTAACGAAAAAAAAATTGAATTTGAGACATAAAACGTATAGGCATGGAACAATCTAGTTTATCATTGTTTTATACTTCGAGGAAAGGATCTAAACTATCTAGTTGTTTTGATATTTAATTGGACGGCAAGACTTGGCTTGTGGTTGAATCGATAATTTAAGTAATTGTGGCATAATTCGGTATGGTTAAATGGTTGATCTTACAATATTTTTTTATTATGATCTCATGTTAATGGTCTGTATTATATTGCTTACGACTTACTGAGTTGAATACTCATTTGGTGTGTTTACTTGTCTCCTATTTAGATTTCTTTGATCCATTTTGTGTGTTCGGGACCATCGTCGAAGTCATCACACCAGCCTGCAACGTTTTGGTACCCTCTTCTTAGTTGGTCTAAGTGAACATTATGACATGTATAGGCTAATATGTATTTTGTTTGAACTTTGATATGTATACTTCCAGCCATGCGAATATGGCCTAAATACTAAGTTTGAACTTGGTTATGTTTAATCATGGTGTAATTTGTCTTGGTTATAATGTTTAATGCTATTAATGAATGATATATATATATATATATAAATATACATATGTTTGAGGGTTGAAAATACTAAGAAATTTTGACTATGTGTTTTTAGGGTAGTTCGATTATGACACATTTATATAAGTGATTAATTGCAATTTGGCTATTGTATATGATCTTAGTATTTAAATTGAGATAGCGTAATGGGTCGTCTGTTATATCCAACATAACATAAAATCGTATGATATGGTTGTTATATGATGTAAACTTATGTAATGGTTTTGATTGAACTTAATAATGATTAATTATGTGTTCCGGCTATGTATGAATAAGGATCGTATATGGTAGTATAATGAATTATGCATTATTAAAGATGAACTTAGCGAAATGAAGATGATAAAAGAAGATGCATGAAAATTTTACGAATAAGTATTTGGTTCGGTAATATCTCGTAACCCATTCCAGTGATGGATACGGGTTAGGGGTGTTACAGTATATGGCCATGAAGTATGGCTCATACTGATTATTGGGTTGTAATCCTAGATATTGATGCATGCATGAGATGTGTTGATACCCTTGAGGTGTGTGATGAGTTGGTTGTTGGCAATGAATGATAAAATATGGAATCTATGCTTGATGAATGATTGGTGTCACTTGGTTAAGTTATAGCATAGTTTAAAGTAAGGAAATGTTTTGAATGATCCTAGTTAGTTATGGAGTCCCAAATATGTATACTTTGGCATGTAATTGTTATGAATGAGTTAAATTATGGATGTTTAAGTAACCCATTTATGCCATGATATTCACCATTGGCACATGAGAGTGTGCATGTGTTAGTGAGGGTGACAAAAGGGCTTGGAATATAGCCTTAAAGTTGTCCACACAGGTAGACACACGGGCATGTGTCTAGGTTGTGTGTGACACACAGTCAGCCCCATGGGCGTGTTGTCCGGCCGTATGTCCCCTGCACCCTAGTTTTGCAAGTAAGTATGCATTGTAGTAAACATACGGCCAGAGACACGGCCATGTGTGTCAACCATGTGGAAGACACGACGTTAGGATATGGGCGTGTGCCTAGGCCGTGTGAAGTCTGCCCCTTAAATGCGGAAATTAAAATTTCCACACGATCTAGCACACGAGCGTGTGACTTGGCCGTGTGACCTTTAATTAATGTTGATATCATAAACAGAGAGTTAAACGAGTTGAGGACACGGACGTGTCCTAGCCACACGGGCTTGTGAAAACCACACGGCCTACCCACACGGGTGTGTGACTCTCCAAACTTGGGGAATTTTTCTAAGTATTGTAAAATTTTTAGAAGTTCCTAGTTTAGTCCTAAATTGCCCTTGTAGCATGATAAGGGCAATGTGGGCCTGTAATAGAGACATTGTGTTTATGTTTGAATGTCTTTAAGATCGGATGAAATTTGTATGGCTCGATTTGTGTTAAAGTGCATGTCAAAAATTGGTAATGCCTCGTACCTTATCCCGGTGTAAGGTACGGATAAGGGGTGTTACAAACACACTCTATAACACCCCTAACCCGTATTCGACGCCGGGATAGGGTTACGAGGCATTACTGATCAAAGCATAACATATAATATACCTTTCTCATACATGGTTCAATTTCACATAAATATCAATCTAACATATTCACATTGTCCCTTATAAGGCTCTATGAGACCTTAAAACATGCTTAGAAGAGGTTCGGGACTAAACTGATAACATTTGCAAACTTTTGGAAACATAGAAAATTTTCTTGCATTTAAGGTTCACACATCCATGTGAACAAGCCGTGTGAGGCCAGACACGCCCATGTCACAACCGTGTGAAAATAAGGCATACATACTGACTTGCACCACACGGCTGAGGACAAGCCCGTGGGCCATGGCTGTGGGAAATCTAGAGAGGTTACTGACTTGGGTCACACAGCCAGCCACAAGCCCATGTGCCAGCCCGTGTACCATACACGGCCAGTAGACACGCCCATGTGTCTAGGCCGTGCCAATCCTATAGGGTATACTGACTTAAATTCGAAGGGCTACCCCAGGGGACACACGACCTTGTACCAAGGCCGTGTGTCGCGCACGGTCGAGCTACATGCCCGTGTGCTCAGCCGTGTGGAGTGAAAATACGCTTGGTTTAAGCCACGTTTGTCACCGTCCTCATGCATATCTAAAACACAACATTTTGCACCATTTCAATACATTAATAGGCAGCCAAAACATGTTATTTTATGCACCAAACATGTTATACCAATTCCTTCCATTTCATCAACTCAAATCATAACCATTTCTTGTACAAAACACATACCAAAACACATATCACATTCATCAATTCAACTTATTTCAAATATGTATTTTATCATCATCAATCACACACTAATTTTGACTCATAAATCATCTACTAACCATTCACTGATCAAGTTTAAAACCGTGCATTATATAAGCAAATACTCATCACTTATCAAATAATCAAATAAACAACTTGAACCATCACCAAGTATACTAAAATCATACCATAAAATAATGCATCCTTTACACATCAAAATAACAACATTTTCAAGCCACATCTCATGGCTAATTACATCAAAGACATAGGCATTAGTTACCAAATTGATTGTACTCATCAAATAACCATAAAGCCTATACATGCAATATAACCAATTCACAAGTGTATAAATACCGAAATAAAAAATCAAATAGTGTGATGCGATCTTCGCTGACGTCCAACTCGAGCGAATGCCCGAATCACTATAAAACATAGAAAAATACACAAAGTAAGCTATAAAGCTTAGTAAGCTCGTATGGTAATAAACTCATATTATTAAATAATTGCATTAAAAACCATTAGTCAAAACATGATATAATTTATATGATTGCACCATTCTATCTCGAATTCATGCACGTAGTTAATCAAGATTTTCATGATTTTATTCATTCAAAACACATATGGTTTGAATACTCCTTATCAATTCATTCACATCTTCATATGCATAAGGAATTATATATAAAATTTATACAATTTAATTTCCATCACCTTTTCTTTAGCCAAGTGAATTATGTGAAATATCATCAAATAACAGTATTTCGCACACTATATGCCATATGTATATTTAGTTAAAACAACTATAACTCATATCTCATATGTCATTCAATTATTACCTTATTATAGCCAAATAAACACATTTTGGCATGAAACATACTTATACACAATTCTTTCTCATTTCACATACATGATACACTAAGAACTTACCAAATTACCTTTATTTGATTCTCATATAGGTTTTGTACGTACCTGTATCACTTAATTCGATTGTACTTTCATTTTTGTCTTGACTTTGCCCGTTGAACCATTCAAAACCATTAAGGATACTCGGAAATCACAATAGCTAGTACAATGCCATATCCCAGATATGGTATTACATGTTATCACGTATCGATGCCACTGTCCCAAACAGGGTCTTATACGAAATCATATAACGATGCCAATGTCCCAGACATGGTCTTACACGTAATCACAATACAATGCCACTGTCTCAAACATGGTCTTACATGTAATCACCTCTCGGTAATCCTAATGTCATGACATTTGTATCTTATACTATTCCTAGGTTCGTATGTGTAACACTGCTTACTCGTATCTGACGCTGGGATAGGGTTCGAGGTGTTATCAGACTTAAACATAAACATTCATACAAATCGAGCCATAAAATTTGGTCAAAATCAAATTCATCCAATCACATGCATATCATCCCTTATACGGGCCCATGAGGCCCAAAACATACATTGGGAGTGGATCAGGACTAAACTGAAAACTTTTGGAACTTTTACTACACTTAGAAAATTTTCGTACTTTGAAGAGTCACACACCTATGTGGGCAGGCCATGTGGTCATACACACACCCGTGTGGCTTGGGACACGCCTGTGTCCTCAGCCCGTGTAACTCTCTGTTTATGAAGTTATGCACAATTTGGGGTCACACGGCCAAGTCACACATCCGTGTCTCGGGGTTGTGTCCTTCACACGGCTGAGACACATAGTCGTGTCTCTACCCGTGTGGCCAAGAAAATGGCTATTTATCGAGCCATTTGCCACTCCTATTTGCACACTCACATACACACTTTCAATGGCACTTAACATGGCACAATTAAGCTACCAACACAACCATAACCAAGGCCTAAACATATCAAAACAATCATTTACTGTTCATAACAAAACTGTCCACTTGAGTCATAGTCACTAAATTATTTATATCTTGAGCTACAAAACTCTAAATTAAGATCCGCTTGATTTTTTCGAAGCTAGACTCAAATATCTTCCTACCATAAAATTTCCAGAGTTTATGGTTTAGCCAATAAGTATAGTTAATTCTTCAAATTCGTCCTTGTTTTGCTATTTGATAGTTTCAACCTTTCTTCACTAAAGATTAATTATCTCTTAGTACGGGATTTGGATGATGTTCCCGTTTGTTTCTCTTGAAATTAGACTCATTAAGAAATTAAAAATATAAATTTAAGCCCCCAAGTATTTTATACAATTTTTAATGAATTTCCAAAGTCACAACAGGGGAATCCGAAATCATTCTGACATTGTCTCACAAAAATTCAAATATCTCATAAAATGAAATTCTTTTGTTTACACCGTTTCTTCTATGTAAAACTAGACTCAATAAGATTTAATTTCATTATTTTATTCAATCTCTAATTCGATTTCCACAATTTTTTGGTCATTTTTCAAAGTTGTACTACTGCTGCTGCCCAAAACTGTTTTAATGCTAATTTTACTCTTTCTTTCATTAACATACCATTATAAACCACATCACACAATGACATTGGCATAGGCATATGAGTAATTAATATGCTTGCAACCCATTAGGCAATATAAGCCAATTTATATATCTACATACCAAATCAAATCCTTATTCGTTATAAGCCAATACATTTGGCCATATCATAATGACACAAACACAAAATGACTAAGTCCCTATACATGCCATAGACTCAAAGGTTTGCGTTCATTTACCCAACATGATAGCTTGATAGAGTGATAGAATCTTTGACGATCTCTAACCTGAGCTAGCTTATTAACCCTATGAGACATGGGAAAGGAAAGGGGAGTAAGCTTCAAATCATAGTAAGTTCATATGCAAATAAGAACAACTATTAGCATTTATTTACTTTATCCATCCATGATGATACTATTATTACAATTTGCATTAAATCCCATGATTACCACTTACTTATTCATAATGCTTACTCTTTTATCTTGCACACACTAATTATATTGTCTTGTCACTAGGCTAGCAACCATAATCTCCCTATTATAGCATATCACATTATTAACAAGTTATTTCAATTTGCTTAACAACACGCACATCATTTACGACTAATCATAATTTCAACATATAGCTTAACAATCTTTCACATATCTATTGAATCACAACTTAAGTATATACATCGTACTATATCCCAACTCAATTAGACTCATAAGCCTAACACATGATTATTTTCAAATCTTATCATACATCCATTTATCATAATTGTAGATCATTAGTCACATGACTATCAATATTTCACAAGCATAAATTTCTCGTATGCATTCTTACCACATATTCATAGTATACCGAGACCTTTACTCATGGGTTATAAGTACATACCTATACTAACTCATAGCACATTCTCATATTTCCTCATCGTTGACTTACTTGTCACATAATTCACTGATTTACCCATTGAACCACATTGGAATACTAAGGATGCTCAAGGATCTCATACCCATAGTACCGTATCAATGCCATATCTCGGATATGGTCTTACATGAAATATCACATCGATGCCATGTCCCTAACATTGTCTTATACAAAATCACATACCAATGTCATATCCCAGATATGGTCTTATTCGGAATCTCGGTAGCCCTAATATCATGATATTTGTATTCTACTCTTGAGGTTAAATCGAGATTTCCCATTTCTTGGAACTTCGTCAAAATCATCATTAATCAATTTCATAAAAACAAATGTATACAATTCATGCAATATCAAAATATTAAATACATAACATAAGGTTGCATTATTTACACATGAACTTACCTCGACACCAAAATGGCAAAAAGAGATCAAACCATCAATTTCTCTTTTTTCCCCCGTTCTAGGTCCGAACCTCGTTTTCTTTGATCTATAATATCACATTTAGTCTATTTATTAGTCACATTAGTCAATGTGATCCAAAAATCATAGCCAATGTGATACAAAAATATACTATGGAAAAAATTACATTTTTGCCCCTAAACTTTTTCATATTTATCTTTTGCCCCTAGGCTCGTAAAATGATTTTTATTCAATTTCTTTGAACTTTAAGCCTAGACGAATCATTTTCATAACTATAGCAGCCAAAATTTCTACTAAATCACACTTTTATGACAATTGTATAACTTTTACAAATTAGTCCTTTTTAGCTTTTTCACCGAAAACTACTTAGTAAAAGTTGTTTAACACACAACAAACATTAATATTTCTCCCTTAAACATCAAAATACACACATGTAACACATGGATAAATTTTTAAACATCAACCCTAGCTCAAATAAATGGTAGAAATAGATAGATATTTTTACGGGGATTGCAAAAATGTAAAAATCATTAAAAACAGGGCTAGAATGGACTTATAATCGAGCTTGGAAGCTTGAAAAACCATAGCCATGGTTTCTCCATGAATTTGCAGCCAAGGGGTTGAAGATGGACAAAAATTGGCTTTTAATTTTGTTTTTAATTCATTTTAATTACTAAATGACCAAAATGCCCCTAACTTAAAAATATTCTATTTTACCTATTTCATGTCCATTTTTGTCCAAAAAATTAACCAATGGTCTAATTAATATTTAAGGACCTCCAATTTAAAATTTCATGGCAATTAGACACCTTTAGCTTCTAGAACTCAAGTTTTGTACTTTTTATAATTTAGTCCTTTTGACCAAATTGAGTTCCCAAACGTCAAACTTTTCAAACGAAATTCTCAAAAAATCATTCAGTAAAACCATATACCATAAAAATATAATAAAAATACAATTTTCCTTGTCAGATTTGTGGTCTTGAAACCACTGTTCCGACTAGGCCCAAAATCGGGCTGTTACAGTACGGGACTTTCGGATGTCATAACTCTATCGATTCTTGCTTGTAATCATGATCATTGAGCATTCAATTCAATTAAATAATAAATAAGCATTTATAACCCAATTTAAGTACGTTTATTAGCATACGAACTTACCTTGTTCGTTGTAACAACGAATTAGGTCGACTAATCCGATACTTTATTTTCCCCCGTTCTAGATCCGAATCTCATTTTTCTCAATCTATATAATAAAAAAATTTACTTATTTAATCATTAATTCATTCAATTTAACACAATTTACATATTTTGGAAAAATTACACTTTTGCCCTTATTATTTCACTTTTTTGCAATTTAGTCCTTATCACATAAAATCACAATTTCATGAAATTAAACACAAACCTAAGCTAGCAAAAATTTCCATATATTAATATCAGCCCATATTTTCAATTTATTTCACATTCTAGCCACTAAATTTCCACCTTTTACAATTTAGTCCAAAATTGACATTTTTACTCAAAATTGCTTTACAAAACATGTAAAACTATCATCAAAATTTCATATTTCATCATCAAACATCAATTAACACATGTATTCAATAATGGCAACTATCAAAATCTTTAACAATTTCAAAATCGGAGGTATGGGCTAGATAGATTATAAAGCAACGATCTCAAAAACGTATAAATTATTAAAAACCGAGTCAAAATGAACTTACATGCTTGATAAAAAATGGGTGAATGCTTGAGAGTGTTTTAATGGCTTCTTCGTTTTAAATTTTTGATGGATTCTTCGAAGAAGAAAGATGATGGCTTTAATTTTATAAAGATGATGGCTTTAATTTTATGTTATTTTATCATTTTAACCATTTTACCATTTTAACCATTTTAACCATTAATAACACTTAAAATTTCCATTATACCAAGCCATAGAATTCCACTATCAACATTTATGGGATATTTACCACTTAAATACTCCCACTTTTTAATTTCATAGCCATTTAATACCTTTAACTTATAGAATTCAACTTTTATGCTTTACGCGATTTAGTCCTTTTTACCTAATTAACCACTCAAATGGTAAAATTTCTCTACGAAATTTTCACACAAACATTTTATCATACTGTAAACCTTATTAAAATAATAAAATAAATATTTTTACTTTAGATTGTTGCCTCGAAACCACTATTCTGATTAACCCTAAAAACGGGTTGTTACACACTCTTGGGCATACTTACTAAGCCTGACAAACTCTTGCTCATACTCTGTAACTCACATTTGGCCCTGTTTCAACTCAAGAAATTCTTTATGTTTCTAATCAATAAACCACTAACTAATATATTTCTTTCGAAATTATTCCTGAAAGAATTCCCATGTAAACCTCTCTTTCGATACCACAGATACTAGCGTCTTCCACCAGAGATATGCTGTGTCCCTCAATAATCATATAGCACATTTCAAGCATTCTTTGGGTGTACATGATAACTCATCAAATACCCTGATAGTATTCTCAAGCTAGAACTTGGCTCTCTCAGGGTCATAATCTACATTTGCTCTAAATTCTTCAGCCCCTTACTTTCGAATCTTCTCAACCAGAGGCTTATTCAGTCTTACCAATTCTACACCTTGAAGAGCTACGGGAATTAGTTGAGGATAAGGAGGGGGTGGAGGATGTTGAGCATTTAGATTTGTTTGAACAAACTCTAAATACCACTCGTTCATCATGTGGAAAGAAGGCTTCCCTAGCCCCTCCTCCTTGACTGATAGTGGGAGGTCTATTTCTAGATGACACTGCCCCTTGAGTGGGAGTTGGTGCATTACTTTCTATATCATCCGCTACAGCTCGGTCGGGATCTATTTACTATGTGAAAATACAGTTTAAAATTGTCAGGAGTCATCACACTATCACAGTTCATATATGGCATGTATAGCTAGACTAGTACACACGCTACACTAGTCTGAGAATTGACTAAACCATAGCTCTGATACCACTAAATGTAACACCCCTTACCCGTATTCAATACTGGAACAGGATACGAGGCATTACTGGACTTATCACACGAACAAATATACAATTTCGGGTTATAAATTTGCGTCCAAAATAAAACCATTTGCAAATATTCATAAAGTCCTTAATACGAGCTTACGAGGCCCAAAACACGCTTTGGAAGTGGTTCGGGACTAAACCAAGAACTTTAGAAAATTTTACAAAACTTAGAAAATTTTTCACTAAACAAGGGTCACACGCCCGTGTGGATATGGGACACGCCCGTGTGGGCAGGTCGTGTGGTCACACACGCCAGTGTCTTGACCCCGTGTAACTCTTTGACTGGTAACTCATGACCAAATTGAGCTCATGGCCAAGTTACACTCCTGTGTGCTAGGCCGTGTGAAAATTAATTTTTATAAAATAGGTGCAGACTTTACACGGCTAGGGCACATGCCCGTGTTTGAGGCCGTGCCGTCCACACGACTGAGACACGTGCCCGTGTCTCTGTCTGTGTGCTCAATTCTGAGCATTTTGTTTCTCAAAATTTACGGGTGGGGGACACACAGCCTAAACACATGCTCATGGGGCAAGCCTTGTGTCGCACACGGCTTAGACACATGCCCGTGTGTCTACCCTTGTAGAAAAAAATAAGGCTATTTACCAAGCCATTTTGCCACCCTTTAATGCACACACCTACGCAACATTACGTAGCATCAATCCAAACATATACATACAACCAACTTCAACAACCAAGACATCAACACATCATTCATGAAGGCATCATTATATAAATATACTTATAGCCAATATTAGCCCATTTCCATTGGCCTTATACAAAAAGAACTTCTAACCAATATAAGCCAACACATTTGGCCAAATCAATTATGACATGTAACAAAATGACCAAGTCCCCTATACATGGCATAACTCAAAATGTTGAATTCATTGGTACCAAAATAATTTTTGATAGTGTGAGTGGATCTCTGGCGGTCTCCGAACCTCGAGCTAGCTTGGTGACACTATAAGACAAGGGAAAGGAAGGGGAGTAAGCTATATAGCTTAGTAAGTTCCTATGCAAATAATAAGCATCATAACTACATATTTAACATACAATTAACATGATGAAGATTAGCATGAACGTTATCAAAATCTCATAGTCATAACTTACGCAATCACAATCCTACTAAGAGTTCATCACACATTGAGCTCATTACTTATGAGTTTTATGTACATACCTGTACCAACTCGCAACATAACGATATCTTTTCACAACTTTGACATTCCCATTGAACACTCAGAATATTAACGGATACTCGGAAATCTTGCACATAAGTGCCATATATGTAGCTAAAGCTACCTCATATCTCATAATAAATATGAGCTTGTTTTCGAGCTATTCACGGGCTTGCTCACACAATCTATCAGTCAGGATGTAGCTACACAGTGCTGCTCACACAAGCTGTTAGGTATCCGTAACACATGCCGGACTACCCAGCCACCGGTAGGACGTACGAGACTAGCACCCGGATTGTACCGGCCTGATTTTGGGCCTAGTCAGAACAGTGGTTTCGAGACCACAAATCTGACACAAAAAAATTTATTTTCATTATATTTTTAGGGTCTACAATTTCACGGGATGATTTTGTGACAATTTCGTTCAAAAAGTTTGACATTTGGGCACTTAATTTGGTCAGAAGGACTAAATTATAAAAAGTGCAAAATTTGAGTTCAGAAGCTAGAGGTGTCTAATTGCTATGAAATTTTAAATTGGAGGTCCTTATATGGTAATTAGACCATTGGTTAATTTCTTAGACAAAAATGGACATGAAATAGGTGAAATAAAATATTTTTAAGTTAGGGGTATTTTGGTTATTTAGTAATTAAAATGAATTAAAAATAAAAATAAAAGTCAATTTTTGTCCAGCTTCAAGCTATGGCCAAAACTTGCATGGAGAAACCACGGCTAGGGTTTTCCAAGCTTCCAAGCTCGATTATCAAGGAAAACGATTCAGACTTAGATCGGGGAAAAACAAGTATTTGACGGTTAAGTCATTTTTCACCATTTTTGGTATCGAGGTAAGTTTGTGCGGTAATAATAATGCAATGTTATATTTGAATGTTAATGCTTGATATTACATGAATTGTAAGTTCGTGTGTAAATAATGTGATGTGTTACTTATTTTAATGCTTTAATGTTATATGGATTTAAATGCTTATTTGTTATCATGAATTATATGCCTTGATATTCCATGAATATACGGTTGGTATTATGGATATCGTAAATGACATTACGAGCAAGTTCGACAGTGACGCGATAAGCAAGGAAACCCCGTTTGAACCTTAGGAATAGTCTAGGATACAAGTGACATGTCACTAGGAATTAAGCAATCTGAACTCATTGAGCGGTTTGGGTTCGTGATATATATGTGACATCTGAGCTCATTGAGTGGTCTGAGTTCATGATGTACGAGATACATGTAATTTGGTTTCGGGTACTAGTCTTATGTGTTCTATCGATCGCTAGGTAGTCTTGAGTGGTTCAAACACCTGATAGCTTGTGTGAGCAGCCCGTGTAGTTACACCTTGACCGATAGCTTATGCTAGCAGACCCGTGAGTAGCTCCATTTTGAGTGTTACATGTTATGAGGTAGCTTTGGCTACGTATGTATGTATGGCACTTAGGTGCAAGGTTTTCTGCGTATCCAATGTTATTCCAAGTGTTCAACAAGTAGTTCAAAGAATGATTTGATGATAGTCCCAAAAGGGTATGTCAAAGACAAGAATGAATATGTGAAAAATGTTGAAAGGGTACATGTATGTATTCTAGGCTTATGGTTATTGAGATTTTGAAATGTTGAGACCTCAGTGAGCTAAGATGTATGAATTATGATTATGAATTTTGTTGGAATATCATGCTAACTTACATTGTGTAATTGAACATGGAATCCATGAAATGGGGAGTTCATGATTAGTTGAAAATGAACTTATGATAGTTATCATTATATTGCACTAAAATAGTTTTAGACAGTAGCAGTAGTCAGATTTTGCAAAATCCACCAAAAATTGTGGAAATCAAATTAGAGAGTGAATAAAATATGAAATTAAAGCTTATTGAGTATATTTTCTTATAAAGGAAATGGTGTGAGAAAAATAATTTCATATTACGAGATATTTGAATTTTCGTAAGACAAGGGCAGAATGATTTCGGATTCCATTATTCTGACTTTGGAAAATCACTAAAAATTGTAAAAAAATAATTATGAGTTAGAATTTATATGAATGAATTCTTAGTGAGTCTATTTTCAATATAAATAGACGGGAACATCATCTGAATCCTATATTAAGATATAATTATTTTTTAGTAAAGAAAGGTCAAAGCTATCAAACAGCAAAACAGGGGTAACTTTGAAGAATAAACTATACTGGTTGGCTAATCCATAAATTCTGAAAATTTCATGGTAGAAATATATATGAGCCTAGTTTCAAAATCTTTTAACAGATCTTAATTTATAATTCTGTAGCTCAAGTTATAAACAATTGAATGACTATGACTCGAGTGGAGAACTTGTCATAAATATAAGTAAAAAGTGCAAATGTGATTGTATTACCTTGAGATTATGTTGTGAGAATTGGTAGAAGCATGTTAATAAAATGCTTATTATTTTTATACGGACTTACTAAGCTTTAAAGCTTACTCCCCTTCTTTTCCCATCTCTTATAGGTTAATTTAGCTAGCTCGGGTTGGAGATCGCCGGAGATGCTATCACACTATCAAGCTATCATGTTGGGTATACGTGAATGCAAACCCCTTTAAGTTTATGCCATGTATAGAGACTTGGTTATTTACTGTATGATTCATTATGAATTGGTTAAATGTATTGGCTTGTGAAGGCTAAAGGTTAGATGTAATTTGTAGCCATGCAAATTGGCTATATTGGCTAATTGGTTGTAACCCCATATAATTATGCATGTGCATATGGAAAAGTTTTGTGATGTGATTGATATTTGCTTGATATATATATATAATGGATATGAATTTATTCATATGTTAATGCCTTTTGATTGTGAATTCAGCATGAAATGATTTGGTAATGCATGATGTTTAATGCATGATAGATGTTGGTATGAAAATGATATGTTATTACTTGATGGTTGTTTATTTATGCCATGAAATGTACTATTAAAGTTGTGTTTAAGAATGTGCAAATAAGGGTGACAAATGGCTTGGTAAATAGCCATTTTCTCGGCCACACGGGCAGAGACACGGCCGTGTGTCTCAACCGTTAGGCTTGTGACTTGGCCGTGTTACCCTTATTTGTTGATGACGTCATAAACAAAGAGTTACACGGGTGTTTCCCAAGCCACACGGGTGTATGTGACCACACGGCATAATCCACACGGGCGTGTGACTCTCCAAACATGGAAAATTTCTTAACTGTTGTAAAATTTTCAGAAATTCTTGGTTTAGTCTCGAATCACCTCCGGTGTATGTTTTGGCCCTTGTAGGCCCCGTATAAGGGAAACTGTGCATGTGTTTGATTCATTTTAAGTTGAATGAAATTTTATAGCCCGATTTTGCATGAATGATTGTGTATGTGTTCGGTAATGCCTTGTATCCTATCCCAGTTTTGGGTACGGGTAAGGGGTGTTACATTTAATGGTATCAGAGCTATGGTTTAGTCGATTCTCAGATTAACCTATCGTATGTGAGTCTAACTAAACATGCCATATTACTACTTGTGATAGTGTGATATCTCCCGACTCTAACGAAATTATTTTGTTAAGACAGAGATGACTTCCAACCGAGCTATTTTCAATAATGCTGAAATTGATATTAAGATGATTGAAATGTGTTTACAATGTGTTAAAATCTGAAAAGGTATGAATAGAAGTTCATGATATGCATGTGATAAAGTATGAAATGGGATAACCCTAAGTTGAGAAATGTGGAAATGTGAAATGAAATGAAAGCTCATATGATGAAATGTCCATCAATGTTTGTTTAGCATTCATATGATGCTATGTGCTCAGCAAGCTTGATTAAGTGAAAATGATAAATAGAGTTACTCAAAATTGACGAAATGTGTGTTTATTTGAAATTGTCTGAATAAATGCAACCAGTAAGTTCGTGTAACATAAATACGTATGTTAATTTGCTTGAAGTGAATTATGTAATTGTGATGATATGATGTTGGTGATGAATGCTAATTCATATGTGTGTACTTATGAGAGTCAAATTAGAGGCTTTATGACCTCACCCCCTTACTAGTGTTGCTTCATAACGAAAATTCACGAGAATCATTTGGAATAAGTCCATAAATGTGAAACTAAAGAGTTTAGTGGTGAAATAATTAGTAATGCATACAGAGATAAGAATAGTTTGGAAAGTGGAAATAATTTTGGAAGGATATCACATTGTTCTAAAGATTATTTAGATTAAGCAATGTCACAGTTAAAGAAAAATTTAATCTAGGCTAATCAACTTATTCAGATATGATGTCTAAAGTATGTGTTTGCTGAAATTTTCCCCGAATTGGTTTTTGTTAGTGAATGGAATGATGCGGGGTTCATGATGACAAAATTAGTTAGAGAAATAATAATTGAGTAGTAAAGATGTCTGTGTATGGCAGTTACAGTTTAAATGAATATGATGATCTTTTTTGGGTATTCTATGTATTCTTTTATCCTCAAAGATATGTGTGTGATTGTTCATTTTCTGGTGAAATTCTTATCGTGTGAGAATGTTTGCTGGCTATAATGTTAGACAAAAGTTCTATTGGTCTGGTTGGTTCATGATCAGCATTTCTTTATCTCATCGGAATTCTATTCTGATATGTTGGAATGAAGTCGATGGTAAAAATTTATGTGAGACTATTCTTATGTTTCTACTGATTATGGTTTTGTTTTATATATGCGAAAATATATTATCTCTGTTATGAAGGAAGTTCAGAGTCGGTAAGCAGTGTTTTTCTTCTAGCTTTCTTTGGGGAATTATCAAGATCTTTATTATCTTCTTGTGAGTTATGTTCTCAGACTTTCGGTATGGTATCGTATCTTGGATTTCTTTATCTCAGTTTTTCTATCATTCTTATTTCGTGAATTATCAACCATGGCTTATATTTAAAGTGTGTTCTTCAGCTTGTGATAACTATGTCTATTATGATTATGCTTCTGGTTCGATCATAGAAATATGGTGATTCTGGTATTTGGATTTCTTTAATTTTCATGTAAGAAATTGACATCGGCAAAGGTATAAGTGTTGAAATCACGAGCTTCAATTTGTATGATGGATTTCTTTTCTTAGGTAAGTTAATTAAAGTCAATGCATTCAATCGGGATATCTTTGTTTTTTTTTTTTTGAGCTAATGCAATTGTAAAGGTCTTGATTAGCATGATAAGAGAATTTTGAAAGATTTTGTGTTTGAGTTGTTTTAATAGCATGAAGAAAGAAGCATTTTGTTATGTTATTATTTGATAGTTGAAATCGACTTGGCTGTTTTTATCAGAGTGAGCTGGTCAGTTGAAATGTGATTTGAGTTACATGTAGTTAAAGTATCCTCAGTTATGGTAATAAATTTTGTGCATCCAGGAATATATCGATGGACAGTCTGAGTGAAGAGTTGATATTCTAGAGAGTATGATACCGAGATATACCTATTAGATTTGTTCTAATATGATGATGTTATTATGAGTTAAAGCTATTCTGAATGATATGGTTATCATATTTATGAGAATTCGAATGGTTTGTGCACATTAGCAACGTTGAAAAACAGTTGAAGGTATTATTAACCCAATCTCTGGTTCTGAGTTCAGTTTGAATTGAGTAATGAATTTATGATTTTTTAGTGATGCACTATTGAACGGATTGGAATGTGTTTTATTACTAGAATGTAAAGTGATGGTTCATGTTTTCATACGGTTAATGTCACACTAAAAAGAACTATTCGACCAGTGATTTAGAGACAGCCACTTTTATGTCCATATTGATAATTTGGTGATATCATTTATTCGAAGAAAGGTGTCTTATGTTCCCTAATTTCAAGAATTAAAGTATCGAATGCTATAGAAAGATCTGAAGTTAAGATAGTGTTATAGACTTGAGCTATTGAAAAAAAAATTGCGAGTAGTTATTGGTTAATCTCTGGGAAAGCAATTATAGTTACAGATGCTTGGATGGAAAATCTTTATTTATTTATTTTTGTGAGTACTAGTTACAAGGTTGATATTATTTGATGATGGTCTGATTTTAGTTAAATAAAAAGCTAAAGTGATTCTAGTGGACCCGTGAGTAGCTCCATTTTGAGTGTTACATGTTATGAGGTATCTTTGGCTATGTATGTATGTATGGCACTTAGGTACAAGGTTTTCCGCGTATCCAATGTTATGCCTAGTGTTCAATAGGTAATTCGAAGAATGATTTGATGATAGTCCCAAAATGGTAAGTCAAAGACAAGGATGAAAATGTGAAAAATGTTGAAAAGGTACAAGTATGTAGGCTAAGCTTATGGTTATTGAGATTTTGAAATGTCAAGACCTCGGTGAGCTAAGATGTATGAATTATGATTATGAATTTTGTTGCAATATCATTCTAACTTACATTGTGTAATTGAAAATGGAATCCATGAAATGGTGAGTTCATGATTAGTTGAAAATGAACTTATGATAGTTATCATTATATTGCATTAAAATAGTTTTGGACAATGGCAGTAGTTTGACTTTGAAAATCCACCAAAAATTGTGAAAATCGAATTAGAGACTGAATAAAATATGAAATTAAATCTTATTGAGTCTATATTCTTATAAAGGAAATGGTGTAAGAAAAATAATTTCATATTATGAGATATATGAATTTTCGTAAGACAAGGTTAGAATGATTTTGGATTCCTTTGTTCTGAATTTGGAAAATCACTAAAAATTATACAAAAATAATTATGGGTTAGAATTTATATGAATAAATTCTTAATGAGTCTATTTTCAATAAAAATATATGGAAACATCATCCAAATCTCGTATTAAGGTATAATTAATTTTTAATAAAGAAAGGTCAAAGCTATCAAATAGTAGAACAGGGGTAACTTTGAAGAATAAACTGTACTTATTGGCTAATCCATAAATTTTAAAAATTTCATGGTAGAAAGATATATGAGTCTAGTTTCAAATTATTTTAATAGATCTTAATTTAGAGTTCTTTAGCTCAAGTTATAAATAATTGAGTGACTATGACTCGAGTGGACAGCTTGTCATGAATATAAGTAAAAAGTGCAAATATGATTGTATTACCTTGAGATTATGTTGTGAGAATTGGTAGAAGTGTGCTAATAAAATGCTTATTATTTTGATACGGGCTTACTAAGCTTTAAAGCTTACTCCCCTTCTTTTCCCATCTCTTATAGGTTAATTTAGCAAGCTCGGGTTGGAGATCACCAGAGATGCTATCACACTATCAAGCTATCATGTTGGGTATAAGTGAATGCAAATCCCTTTAAGTTTATGGCATGTATAGGGACTTGGTTATTTGTTGTATGAGTCATTATGAATTGGTTAAATGTATTGGCTTGTGAAGGCTAAAGGTTGGATGTAATTTGTAGCCATGCAAATTGGCTATATTGGCTAATTGGTTGTAAGCCCATATAATTATGCATGTGCATATGGAAATGTTTTGTAATGTGATTTATATTTGCCTGATATATATATAATGGATATGAATTAATTCATATGTAAATGCCTTTTGAGTGTGAATTCAACATGAAATGATTTGGTAAGGCATGATGTTTAATGCATGATAGATGATGGTATGAAAATGATATGTTATTGCTTGATGGTAGTTTATTTATGCCATGAAATGTACTATTGAAGTTGTGTTTAAGTATGTGCAAATAAAGGTGACAAATAGCTTGGTAAATAGCCATTTTCTCGGCCACACGGGCAGAGACATGGCTGTGTGTCTCAACCATGTGGAGGAGATGGCCTAGCACATGGGCATGTGACTTGGCCGTGTGATCCTTATCTATTGATGACATCATAAATAGAGAGTTACACGGGCTGACGACACAGGCGTGTCCCAAGCCACACGGGCGTGTGACTCTCCAAACATGAAAAATTTCTTAACTGTTGTAAAATTTTTAAAAATTCTTGGTTTAGTCTCGAATCACCTCCGATGTGTAACACCCCCTACCCATATCTATCATCGAAACAGGGTACGAGGCATTACCAGAGCTTATCGAATCATTATTAATTAGGGGAAAAAGTAAAACAAAGTAAACATGTAATATTTAATAAATTCATTTACATGGTAATTAACTTACCGCTTCTCTATATTCAACATAATTATGCAAAGCATAATTATTCGAATTGATCATGAGCCCTAATACCTATTCTTATCACATTGTTAGTCATATAATTCATATAAATATCAAGAAACATGTATGGGCTCAACTTTCATTAAATTTCTCATATGCATATACTTTTACACATCATTTATTCACATAACTTATAACAATCATATCTATGTATTTTAAATACGCTTTCATAACAATTTGTCTTGATTTCAGACTATCTCACATTGGAGCTTTACTCATCAAATCATTTGAAATACTATCTTTATACAAAATAATACATTTGATTTGCACAATTCTATAATTATGAACGAACACATTTATAAAATATATTCCATATTCATATATCATAGTCTCATGTCTCCATATATCAAAATATATAACCATCATTTTCTTGTGTTTCAGATAAATATATATAACATACATAAGCATGACATTCACTATTTCTTCCTGTCTATCACAATTTCAATTGACAGATTCATATGAATGAGCTCAATAATAACCATGAAAATACTTACCACATTCTTTACACATGTTCCACTTATAACATATTTTTTTTATATTTGGCTTGACATTTACTAAGCAATATCGGATATTCATTCATTAGGCAATATCAAATATTCAAATTATTCTTTAACATATATAACATTTAATTCAAACATGAATTTATAACATTTTTCATTTTAACAAAGTATAACATTTACCAAATATAATCAAGCATGTGATCAATTTATGCATAAGTCACTCACATATTTTCCTCCTCCTCCTCTCCATTCGACATCCTTAATGTATATAACACGCTAATAAGTAACATTATCTATAATTTCACTATTTACTTATATTTATATTCCACAGCTGTCCATCCATGTTATAGTCACTAAATTATTTTTAAATTGAGCTATGGAGCTCCAAATTAAGATCCTCTAATTTTCCCTGAAACTAGACTTACATATTTTCTTACCATAAAATTTTCAGAATTTTTGGTTTAGCCAGTAATTACAATTTATTCTTTAAAGTCACCCTCTGTTTTGTTGTCTGATAGTTCTGACCCTTCTTCACTAAAAAATAATTATCTCCTCGTACGGGATTCGAATAATGTTTTTGTTTGTTTCTCTTGAAAATAGACTCATTCAGGATTCTAAAAATATAAATTTAAGCCCCTAATTATATCTTTTTCAATTTTTTAGGATTTTCCAAAATGAGAACTGGGGAACCCGAAATCATTCTGACCTTATCTCACAAAATTTATTATATCTCATGATTTACAATTCCATTGTTTCTTCTATAAGAAAATAGACTCAATAAGACTTAATTTCATAATTTATTCATCCTTTAATTCAATTTCTAAAATTTTTTGGTGATTTTTCAAAGTTAGACTACTGCTGTTGTCCAAAACAGTTTTAATGCAAAATATTGGCTTCCATTTTACCCTAAATTTCACAATTCATACAATTCAATCCTTGCTCAATTAACCCCTCAATTGAACTAATTTTCTCAATTAATACTTTAGTTTATCATTTTAAACTACTTCATAACCCCTGAAAATCAGAACTTTAGCACTAGACCTTAATTCCAAACTCTTTCATAATTAGGTCCTAAAATAAATTTCCATCAATTTTACTTGATAAAATCATCATATATCAAAGTTAAAGCTTCAATTCTATATTTATTCATCATATGCTTCCAGCACTCATCCATAGCAACTTTAAAAATTAGCCATGGAATCAAAAACTAATGACATAATAAGTTGGACCCAATTGTAAAAGTCCAAAATCTTAAAAATTTCAAGGAGAAAACAAGAATTAAACTTACATGAAGGTAGAGTATGAAAACCAGCTTGAACCCTTTTCCATGGCTATTTTTCTGCTGATGAAAATGAAGAGAGAATGAAGAGAATTCTAGATATTCTAATTTGGTCCCATTTTTATTTAGCTAAATTTGGCAATTTTCCAATTTTACCCTTATTTCACCCATTTCCTGATTTTTCTCAGCTATTTCCGCCCAAAATATCTCCTTTGGGCTTATTTGCACTTTATGTCCTTCCTCATTTGACAATTGAGCTATTTAATCCTTCTAACAACTTTTACATCATTTTCAATTTAGTCCTTTTTATTTAATTAATCACCCAAACATCAAAATTTTCTAATGAAATTTTGATACTAACTTTTTGCACTCCATAAATATTTATAAAAATATTTATGGCTCTGTTTATAACACCGAGATCTTGATACTTTTTTTCCTCAATTTCTTGACCAAATAAATCTTTATAAAACACAATTTACTATTTCAAAAATCTTTCAAAAGCTACATTTGGCTCATAAATATTAAATAATATAATCTACGAGTTCATTTGTCAGATTTGGTGGTCTCGAACCATTATTTCTGACATTGCTGAAATTTGGGCTATTGCAACTCTCCTCCCTTTTAGAATTTTCGTCCTCGAAAATTCCTTCGAAAGAGAAGTTCAAATATTTTTCACTAACTAATAATATTACCAATTTTCAAAGCTGAAACATTAACTGCCACTTCTAACTCATATATCAAGTACTTCTTTTCATATGATTTTTAATTTTTTAAAAGTGTAGACTATTACTTTGTCTTACTACATCAAAGCATAGTTTACCCACTCAATGATATATCATTGTAAATCACAACTTGCTTACCCGATTTACGCTGAACCAGAACTGGCACTTTGACCAACAGAACTTTTATCTGGTCAAAATTTTGCTAACATTTATTAAACCATTAAAATTTTACATCTTTCTGTAGTAACTGTATCATCAGTATAGCTATCAATTATTAACACCGAAGCTTTAAATTTTCCGAAGTTGTAACCATCATACCAATTGAAACCATAGTACCATAATAAGGTCAGCGTCTCAACTTAGAAATAAAATAATACTTCAATATCAATAATACTTCCCAAACAGAAAAGAAAAGACTAAAAATAGTCTCAATAACAACCAATGCAATAACATGATATCCACAATCAGTGATTCATATTACTAAACTTCCATATTTGAATCAGGAGTTATAACAATAAATGTAATGGTCTTCGACTAATAAATATATTTCTCGAATATATTATAATTATATTATATTTACAATTCAGAGCTTCAATCAATAGAAGCAGAAAACAACATCATATGGATCTTTTTATCAAATCTTCTCTCAAGTATAATTTATTAGAAAACCAGAGAAGAGATAAGCAGTACCACTTATATTTTAATCAGACTTTCAACAATTCCATTTAACATCATTATCAGCCAACCTTTCTATAAAATAGTAATCACATTTGAAAATGAACAATTACATAGATTTCTATATATATACAAATCATGTGGAATACCCAGAAAAGATTGTTGTAAGATATATAATCATAACAGTTGCAGTCAGATATCTTTTCCGTTTTAACACTGTGCAACTGAATACTAAAATCATCAATAATTCTACATTATACAACTCACTAAAAGAACTAATTCAGAAGAAATTTCTAGTAAATTCGTTTTGTAGATACCATACCTGAATAAATCAATTACTCATGAATAACTTCTTTCTTAATAGTAACATTGTGTATTTTGAATAATCCTCAAAAAAATTGTCTGATATCTCAGTCATAATCATTTTTACTTACTAATCCATTCTCTATCCTTTCATTTCACAATTTATTTTTAATTCAATCTTTTAAACACAAAAATTGTCTGATATCTCAGTCATGAACCTTTGGTTCAAGCTTTCAATCTCATATCTCAATTTCAATTCAAATTTCAATTCATAAATCCACTTTTTCATACTTTCAATAGTTCAATCGATCAAATTCATTTGATTTTCTCATTTCATTTATTCAACCCAATTAACATAACTCGGACTTAGACGGATACACGGATCCAACCAAACACACCAGCACGGCACATTGTGCTATGACACATAAGTGCCTGAAACAACACACGAGGTGCCTAAAATATGTCACATAAGTTCTTGATCGGCAAAGCCGATATATCCCGTACTCTTCCAAATCCTATGGCATGCCAATTATATCCGACTAGCCCGACAAGTCAATAGGGAATTCAATTCTCATTTCAATTTCACTTAATATTCATATTTACCCCTATTAACAAGACTCGGACTTTGGCGGATACACGGATCCAACCAACACACCAGTATGGCACTCAGTGCCTCATCGGCTTTGCCGAAGTAAAACAGTAACAGTACAATACTTAGTACCTCATCGGATTAAACCTAAGTAACAATAGCAGTACGACACACAAGGTGCCTCATCGACTCGAAGTCAAAGTAATAGTACGACACTTATAGTTCCTCATCGACTCAAGGTCGAAGTATCCCTAAACACTTCCAATCCTATGGCATGTCAATTATATCCGATTCAGCCCGGTACAGTTAATAGGGTGTTTAATTCACTTTCCAGTTTCCAATCAATACACATTTCCAATCAATACACATTTCAATTAATCACATATATTCTCAATTCAATACAATTCAATTCATTTTTCAATAACAAATATTCAAATTTCGTAATAATCACATATTCATATCAATTTCATCACATTCTCAATCAATAAAATTTTCAAATATAACATATATCCAATATTCTATTTCCACATCAATCATATATATCCATACAAATTCAATTCAATATTGATACTTACCTTAAAATTTTACTTACTATACACATAAATTTAAATATAACATTTATTCATACGTTTATGAGTTCCAACTTATAATAATCAACTTTTACTCATATGTTTGAGTATTGCTTTCAACAATATCAGAATTAGCTCGGTTGGGAAAGCATCTCTATCTTTAAGTAGAACAAATGTCATCTGAGTCGGAAGATTTAACATTATCACAGGTTATATAATGGCATGTATTTCTAGACTTCACATATGCTACATTCGGTCCGAGAACCAACTAAACTGTAGCTCTGATACCAATAAATGTGACACCCCCTACCCGTATCCATCACGGAACATGGTACGAGTCATTACTGAAGCTTATCGAATCATTATTAATTAGGGAAAAAAGTAAAACAAAATAAACATGTAATATTTAATAAATTTGTATACATGGTAATTAACTTACCGCTTCTCTATATTCAACAAAATTATGCAAAGCATAATTATTAGAATTGATCATGAGCCCTAATACCTATTCTTATCACATTATTAGTCATATAATTCAAATAAATATCAAGAAACATGTATGGGCTCAACTTTCATTAAATTTCTCATATGCATATACTTTTACACATCATTTATTCACATAACTTATAACAATCATATCTATGTATTTTAAATACGCTTTCATAACAATCTGCCTTGATTTCAAACTATCTCACATTGGAGCTTTACTCATCAAATCATTTAAAATACTATCTTTATACAAATAGTACACTTGAGTTGCATAATTCTATAATTATGAACGAATACATTTATAAAATATATTCCATGTTAATATATCATAGTCTCATGTCTCCATATATCAAATATATAACCACCATTTTCTTGTGTTTCAGATAAATACATATAACCATGCATAAGCATGACATTCACTATTTCTTCCTGTCTATCACAATTTCAATTGACAGATTCATGTGAATGAGCTCAATAATAACCATGAAAATACTTACCACATTCTTTCACACATGTTCCACTTATAATATATATTTTTTTATATTTGGCTTGACATTTACTAAGCAATATCGGATATTCATTTATTAGGCAATATCAAATATTCAAATTATTCTTTAACATATATAACATTTAATTCAAACATGAATTTATAACATTTTCTATTTTAACAAAGTTTAACATTTACGAAATATAATCAAGCACGTGATCAATTTATGCATAAGTCACTTACATATTTTCCTCCTCCTCTCCACTCCACATCCTTAACGTATATAACACGCTTATAAGTAACATTATCTATAATTTAACTATTTACTTATATTTATATTCCACAGCTGTCCATCCGTGTCATAGTCACTAAATTATTTTTAACTTGAGCTATGGAGCTCCAAATTAAGATCCACTAATTTTCCCTAAAACTAAACTTACATATATTCTTACCATAAAATTTTCAAATTTTTTTTCGTTTAGCCAATAAGTACAGTTTATTCTTTAAAGTGACCCCTGTTCTGTTATCTGACAGTTCTGACCTTTCTTCTCTAAAAATTAATTATCTCTTCGTACGAGATTTAAATAATGTTCCCATTTGTTTTTCTTGAAAACAGACTCATTCATGATTCTAAAAATATAAATTTAAGCCCCTAATTATTTTTTTTTCAAGAGTTGATGATTTTCCAAAGTTAGAATAGGGGAACCCAAAATCATTCTAACCTTATCTCACAAAATTTATTATATCTCATATTTTACAATTCCATTGCTTACATCGTTTCTTTTATAAGAAACTAGACTCATTAAGCTTTAATTTTATATTTTATACATCCTCTTATTTGATTTTTGCAATTTTTGGTGATTTTTCAAAGTTAGACTACTGCTGTTGTCCAAAACAGTTTTAATGCAAAATGTTGATTTCCATTTTACCCTAAATTTCACAGCTCATACAATTCAGTCCTTGCTCAATTAACCCCTCAATTGAGCTAATTTTTCTCAATTAATACTTTATTCTATCATTTTAAACTACTTCATAACCCCTGAAAATCAGAACTTTAGCACTAGACCTTAATTCCAAACTCTTTCATAATTAGGTCCTAAAATCATTTTCCATCAATTTTACTTGATAAAACCATCATATATCAAAATTAAAGCTTCAATTCTATATTTATTCATCATATGCTTGCAGCACTCATCCATAGCAACTTTAAAAATTAGCCATGGAATCAAAAACTAACGACATAACCCAACTGTAAAAGTCCAAAATCTTAGAAATTTGAAGGAGAAAGCAAGAATTAAACTTACATGAAGGTAGAGTATGTAAACTAGCTTGAACCCTCTTCCATGGTTGTTTTTTGGCTGATGAAAATGAAGAGAAAATGAAGAGAATTCTAGATATTCCAATTTGGTCCCATTTTTATTTAGCTAATTTTGGAAATTTTCCAATTTTGCCCTTATTTCACCTATTTTCTGATTTTTCTTAGCTATTGCCGCTCAAAATATCTCTTTTGGGCTTATTTGCACTTTAGGTCCTTCCTCATTTGACAATTGAGCTATTTAATCCTTCTAGCAACTTTTACACCATTTTTAATTTAGTCATTTTTATTTAATTAATCACCCAAATGTTAAAATTTTCTAACGAAATTTTAATACTACCTTATTGACACTCCGTAAATATTTTTATGGCTCAGTTTATAACACCGAGATCTCGATACTTTTTTTTCTCAATTTCTTGACCAAATAAATCTTTATAAAACACAATTTACTATTTCAAAAATCTTTTAAAAGCTACATTTGGCTCATAAATATTAAATAATATAATCTACGAGTTCATTTGTCAGATTTGGTGGTCTCGAACCACTATTTCTGACATCGCTGAAATTTGGGCTATTACATGGTGTATGTTTTGGACCTCGTAGGCCCGTATAAGGGACAATGTATTCATTTTAAGTTGAATGAAATTTTATAGCCCGGTTTTGCATGAATGACTGTGTATGTGTTTAGTAACACCTCGTATCCTATCCTGACTTCGGGTACAGGTAAGGGGTGTTACATGGATTACATAATTGCATATACACATGGGTTCCTAGTGACATGTCACTCAAACCCTATTCTATTTCTAAGGTTCAACCAAGATTTCTCGCTTGTCAAAACTTTGTCGAATACATCCAAAGAGTCAATCACAATTCATACAATATTAAAGCATTTAAAACATAAATATAACAATGCATTATTTACATACAAACTTACCTCGGTACAAAAATAGTAGAACTGGACCTAATCGTCAAACAGTTTATTTTTCCCCCGATCTAGGTCCGAACCTCATTTTTTTATCTATAATAACAAATTTAACTCAATTAATACTCACATTATTCAATTTGGCCCAAAACTCATATTATGGAAAAATTATATTTTTTCCCCTAATGTTTCACATTTTTACAATTTAGTCCCTATGCTCGTAAAATGAAATGTATTCAATTTTTTCAAAACTTAAGCCTAGCTGAACCAGTTTCATACTCATATCAGCCTACATTTTCCACTTAATCACACTTTTACTACTCATTTTATAAATTTTACAAATAAGTCCTTTTGACATTTTTACCGAAAATCACTTAGCAAAAGTTGTTTATCTAATACCAAACATGCATTTTCTACCATTAGACATCAAAATAAACATATAAATAACATGGGAAAAATTTTAAACTTCATCTTTCTTTCAAATTAGTCCTTGAAATAGCTACATTGGGTTAGAAGGATCTCAAAAACATGAAAATCATTAAAAACAGGGCCAGAATGGACTTACAATCGAGCTTGGAAGCTTTGGTCCAAACCATAGCTATGGTGACTCTTCGAATTCGACACAAGGGGACTAAATTAGAGATTATGACATCTTTTTATTTGTTATTTTTATCTTTTTTACCAAATGACCAAAATGCCCTAAATGCCAAACTTTGAAATTTCACCTTACCATGTACATTTTTGTCCAACTTAAGTATAATGGTCTGATTACCATTTAAGGACCTCCAATTTAAAATTTCATAGCAATTAGATACCTCTAGCTTCTAGAACACACATTTTGCACCTATTACAATTTAGTCCTATTAGTCAAATTGGACACCCTATCGATAAAATTTCTTAACGAAATTTTTACGCAATCATTCAATCATACTGTAGACCTCAAATAAATAATAAAACTAACATTTTTACTTTGGATTTTTGGTCCCGAAACCACTATTTTGATTTGACCCTAAAATTAGTTGTTACATGGTACATGGGCTTGTGGTTAGGCCGTGAGTCCCCTGCACCTTAAATTCGAGAAAATAGAATGCTCAGAATTGAGCACATGGGCAGAGACAAGGGTGTGTGTCTCAGCTGTGTGTGCTACACGGCTTGGAACATGGGCATGTGTCTTGGCAGTGTGAAACCTACACTTAATTTTAAAAGAATTTAATTAACCACACGGCCTAGCGCACGGGCGTGTGGCATGGCCGTGTGCACAAGTCAGAGAGTTACACAGGGTCGAACACGACCTGTAGCATGGACGTGTCCCAATGTCACACGGGTGTGTCCCTTGGACCACACGGGCGTGTGAGCCCTGCACCTTGGAAAAATTTTGAAATTTTGCAAAAATTCTTAGAGTTTCTGGTTAAGTTCTGATTTGATTCTAAAGCTCATATTGGGCCTCGAGGGTCCATTTAAGGGACGTTACAAACAATTTTGGAAAGTGAATAGTAATTATTGTAAATTATCTGAAAATGTTTTGAAAGTTTCGGTAATACTCTGTAACCCTATTTCGACAACAGATACGGGTTAAGAGTGTTACATTTAGTGGTATCAGAGCTATGATTTAGTCAGTTCTCAGACTAAATGTTGCAAATGTGGAGTCTAGAAATACATGCCATTATATAACTTGTGATAATGTGATATTTCCCAACTCTAATAAAAATTGTTTCACAAATAGATAGAGATACTTTTCAGCCGAGCTAATTCAGATGATTCCAAAAGAGATACTCAAGTATCTGAGTAAAATGTTACTTATGATAAAATAAAATTTGAAAAGGTACGGATAAATGTTTTATAGTACATGAGAATGATAAATGTTATGTTATATTAGTATATATATGAAAGTTAAATTTTGAAGCTTATGATCTCAAACCCCTCACTAGTATAGTTTTATACAATGAAATTCGCAAGATTTATATTAAGTTCGTAAGTGTGAAAGAAGGGTTCAAAGGCTGAATGATTAATAATGTAGTCAAAATTGAGAATAGGTTAATAAGTAAAAACGGTATTAAAAGAGATATTAGATTTTTCTGAGGATTATTCTGAATATGTGATGTTATTGTTAAGGAAGAAGTTATTCATGAGTAAACTGTAATATCCCAGTTTCGGTAAAATCAGAATAATGGTTTTTGGACCACAAATCCTAGCCGAAAATAAAATTTATTTTTAAATTTATTATATGATCTGTATTATATTAGAAATTTCATGTGAAAATTTTGATAAAATTTTTTTACCGATTATGCGTTTAATTATGGGAAGGACCAAATCGCATAAAATGCAAAAGTTGGATTCTAGTAGCTAGAAGGATCAAATAGCTATGGAATTCAAAACTTAAGGTCCTTATATGGTAATTAGACAATTAAAGACAGTATGTAGATATTTTTGTATGACTCATCCATGGAAAAATAAAAAAAGGCTAAGGACTAAATTGGAAAGATGAAAAGTTATTAAATGACAATTTAATTAAATGAGAAAGAAAAAAAATTATATCATCTTCCACAAATATGTCTATGAAAACCTTAGGAGAGAGGAAGAAGACTTATCAAGCTTATTTGGGTAAGTAATCAAGCCCCGTTTTTAGTAATTTTTATATTTTTGAAACCGAGATAGTTTAATCTATCTATTTGGGGGATTAATTTGAAAATTTATCAAAGTATGAAATTTGTGTCATGGATGAATATGCTGGAAATATGAAATTTATGGTAGAAAATGAAAGGTTATTGATAGATAAACAACTTTTACAAAGTGATTTTTGATGAAAACATGATTTAGGGACTAAAATATAAAGTTATGAAATTTGATGAAAAATTATGAAATTTTGTGAATACATGTGCTGTAAATTTAATAATGGAATTTTGGTTAGGCTTGGAATAGGGAGTAAATTGCACAAATTTTATTTTTCGAGCCTAGGGACAAAATGGGAATTTATGGAAAAGTTAGGGGTAAAATGGTAATTTTGCCTAGGATGAAAATTAAGTCCATGATAAATTGATGTTAAATTTACTCGTATAGATCCGGATAGACTAAATTCAGAGCTAGAACGAGGAAAGAGGAAAATGTTGGATTAGTAGATTTTACGTACACAAACATTGTCGAGGTAAGTTCGTGTAACTAAATTGTATATGTTTTTATGCTTGAATTAAGTGTTGTGTTTGTGAATTGTATTAATATCATATATGTATATGACGTTGAAAATATACCTGACAAAGCCCAATGAACGAAAATGCCCGATAAAGGATAAACGAGAAAAATGTTACTTTTATGCTTGGAACGAATGTGGAATGTGATCATTTAAATTATATGAATGTCATAGATGTATGAAATAATTACATGCCGGGAAATGCTTGAAAATGTTAAATCTTGTTGAATAAATGAATATCGATGGATATGTGATTTCTCAAATGAATGAGGCCCTGCATTTGTTGTAGACGGGATTTAGCTCAAACGAGTAATCCTATTGACCTCATTTATGAAAGAATTTAGTCCGGACGGGTAATCCAAATCAAGCTCTTTAGAGTATATGTCATAAAAAGGATTTAGCCTGGACTACTAATCCTGTCGTATACATGTCTGGCTCGAGAGTGTATTCTCCGATATAGTACCCTATGGGTACCGCTGGACATGAATTGACGGATTCTAATTTGTACACCTTGAGTATACTTCTTGTGTAGCCCTCGATATTTCAGATAAATTCAATGGGTAAAAATCTTGATATGAAAAGATATGGATAAGAAACGAGTTATTACACGTATCCGACTGAAATACAAGTAAATGATGATACATGACATATGATATACGAAAACATGAGATGATGATATTTGTACATGGAATTTATTTGATTAATATATGTTTTGATGTTAATATGGAATATATGACTATCAAGGGCAATGAGAATGAGTGTAGGGCTTGAGGTCAAACTGATTGATTATGCCTTACATAGTTACCTCAAAATAGAATGAATGGTATGTTAAGTACCATGTTATACGAACTTACTAAGCATTTTATGCTTACTTAGTTTTATTTCCCTATTTTAGAGTAAATTGAAAGCTCGTTGGATTGGTAGCACGGTAAAGATCACTCACACTATCCATTGACCCATATCGGTGCAATAGGGTAAATCAATTATGGTTGTAATGGCATGTATAGGTTATATTGGCCATATTGGCATGTAAATGTAAATGATGCTTATAATCTAGCTATCAGAATGGCTAGTAATGGTTTGTTTAAATATACTTGTAATGTCAAACTATGGTAGCTACATATATGTTAAGTAGTTGATCAAATTGTGTTTAATACATGGATCGAACTAAGGTAAGATTGTAGACATGTATGCATGAAATGATATGCCATGATGAATGATGGAATTTGCTTGATTTGAATGCTTGAAATGGTTGGTATTTGGATGTGTGATTCAAGTGCGGGTCATGGGTGTGATTTTGGGTGAGAAATGAAGCTAGGAATGACTTTATTTTGTCCACATGGGCATGTGTCTAGACCGTGTGTGACACATGGCCAGGTACATAGGCATATAGTTAGGTCGTGTGCCCCTTGCACCTTAAATTCGAGAAACAAAATGCTTAGAATTAAGTACATGGGCAGAGACATGGGCGTGTGTCTCAGCTGTGTGTGCTACACAGCCTGGAACACGGGCTTGTGTCTTGGCTGTGTGAAACATTCGCCTAATTTCGAATTGAATTAATTAACCACACGGCCTAGCGCACGGGCTTGTGTCATGGCCGTGTGCACAAGTTAAAGAGTTACACGGGGTCGAACACGACCTCCAACACAGGCGTGTCCCAGGGTCACACGGGCATGCCCTTGAACCACATGGGCGTGTGAGCCCTGCACCTTGGAAAAAATTTGAAATTCGCGAAAAATTCTTAGAGGTTTCGATCAAGTCTCTTCTCGATTCTAAAGCTCGTATTGGACCTCGAGTTTCAGGATTTGAATAGTAACTTACTTGATTTATCTGTAAATATTTCTGAAAGTTTTAATAATGCTTTAAAACCCTGTTCTGACGATGGATACGGGTTAGGGGTGTTACATAAATGACTTATCCAAATATGATATTTACAGAATGGATTAGCCAAAAATTCTTCCGAATTGACTCTTTCAGTGAATTGAATAATGTAAGATTATTGATGACTTTATTAGTCAGTGGAATAGTGATAAAATTGCACAGATATTTGAATACAACTGTTATAATCGGGGATATTACAGCAATATCTTTTGGGTACTCTATAAGTTCTATTATTCTCAGAGGCATATGAAATTGTTCATGTTCAGATGTAATGTTTATCATATTTGAAAGCTGGCTAATTATATTAGATGGAATTACTGTAAGCCTGGTTGATTCATGAGCGGTTTTGCTCTATCTTACTTGGGCTTTCTAATTCATCATGATTAATATAAGATTGGATGATAAGGTTCATATGATATCATTTTCTACTTCTACTGATTGAAGCCCTGAATTGCAAATATGCAAAATTATATTGTCTTTGTCACAGTTGTTTCTACTGAGTATACGTGATATTACTCTTTTGAATTTTCTCTGAGATACCATCAATATCTTTATTATTCAAACATGGTTTATCTGTGAAATATATTCATTGGTCAGTGGTAACTATACTTACTACTGTTATGAATTCAGATTTGAGCATGGAAATTTGGTAATATGGAACATAGATTATAGAAATTGTATTATTGCACTGGTTGATATTAGAGCCACCCTTGGTTTTCCTATTTTATCTGAAAAATGTTATTGAGGTTGAGTTATTGTTCCATTTATATTGTGGAAACGTCAGATCTATTATAGTATTATGGTTTTAACCTATCTAGTGATTGTGACCTTGGAATAATTTAAAGCTTCAATATCCTTTTTAATTTTTGTGAAAGTGTTTTCTATGATAGCTACATCAATGATATGGACATTACAGAAAGATGTAAGATTTGAACGGACTGACAAATGTTATTAAAGTTTTGATCAGTTGGAAGCCCTGATGATTGAAGCATCAGTTCTGGTTCAGTTTGACTCAGGTAAGGAATTTATTATCACAGTGATACATCATTGAATGGATTAGACTGTATTTTGATGAAGAAAGGTAAAGTAATGGCCTATACTTCCAACCAGATAAAGCTACAGGAAAAGAATTACCCGATATATCATCTTGATTGACAATTATTGTGTTTGCATTGGGAATTTGGTAACAGTATCTGTATGGTGAAAATATCATATATATACTAATCATAAATTTTAAAACACCCGATGGTATGGAAAGACTTGAATTTGACACAAAGTCGATGGTTTGAATTATTGAAAGACCCTGATTTGGTAATTGACTATCATTTAGGAAAAGTAAATATAGTTGCTGATAATTTGAGTAGGAAATTCTTTGTTTGCTTTATGAGAAATAAACACTCGATTGCTATTGTCTGATGAAAGAATAATTTTAGCTGAGCTTAAAGCTAAACTGATGTTTCTACAACAGATCTGTGAAGCCCAAAAAAGTGATAATGAGTTGTAAGTTAAATGGGTACAAAATGAGATAATTATTGAATCAGGATAGCAGATTTAAATCTAATGATTGCCTATTATTCCAAGATAGAGCCAGTGTACTGAAGAATTTGGAACTTTTACAGAAAATTTTACTTGAATGATCACAGTGGTACTATGTCTATTTATCTGGGAGATGATAAAATGCACAACGGTTTGAAAAGATGTACTGGTGGCCCGGAATGAAATGTGGTATTTCTGAATCTATATTTAAATGCTGGATGTACTAGCAAGATAGAGATGATACTTTCAAGGTGGTTATAGTCAGTGAAAATACCGAAATGGAAATGGGACAAAGTTACTATGAATTTTATATCAGGATTCTCCCTACTTATGAAAAAGAAAAAAATACTATTTTCATAATTATCAATTGTTTGACGAAGCCTGCACATTTTATCCTAGTATGAATGGATTTCTCACTTAATAGATTGTTTGAATTGTCTGGCTTTGAGACTGTCAGATTATATGATGTGCTAGTTTCTGTTAGTTCTGATAGAGATTTACAATTCATATTGACAAGTTACAAGAAGCTCTGGGTATACGATTACATTTTAGCACCGTATTTCTTTCTTAAACGGATGATCAATCTGAACATATGATTCAAATTTTTGAAAATATGTTTCGGTGCTGTATTTTAGAATTCGAAGGCAATTGAAAAAGAAATATTTTCCGTTAGCTGAATTTATATATAGTAACAGTTAACAGTCAAGTATAAAAATTTTACCGTACAAGACTTTATATGGTTATAATGTAAAACTCTGGTGTTTTGGATTGAGCTCAATAAGAAAAGATACATGTAGTTGGTTTGATCCACTGAAAACAAAGAAAGGTACAAGTGATCTGAGACAGTATAAAAACAATATTTGATTTTTAGAAATCTGATGTGAATCTAAGAGAAAAGAAATAGAGTTTCAGATTGGCGACATAATATTTTTGAAAGTTTCGCCATGGAAGAAAGTTCTCCAATTTGGCCATAAAGGCAAATTAAATTTGTGGTTTATCGGGGTATATAAGATTATTGAAAAGAATTGGGCTTGTTGCGTATTGATTGATAATATTGTAACACCCCTTACCCGTATTCAACACCGGAACAGGATATGAGGCGTTACCAGACTTACACACAAGCAAACATACTATTCCAAATCATAAATTTTAATCCAAATTAAAACCATTTGTATTCAATCATAAAGTTCCTAATACGAGCCTAAGAGGCCCCAAAAATGCTTTGGAAGTGGTTCAAGACTAAACCGATAACTCAGGGAATTTTTATAAAACTTAGAAAACTTTTGCTTTGTATAAGGGGTCACACACTCGTTTGGTTTGGGACACGCCCGTGTGGTCACACACGCCCGTGTCCCTAACTAGTGTAACTCTTTGTTTTGCAAAACATAAAGAAATTGAGGTCACACGGTTGAGTCACACGATCGTGTGCTAGGCCGTGTGGTTAATTTAATTTTCATAAAATAGGAGCACACTTCATAGGGCTAGGACACATGCCCATGTCCGGGGCCGTGTCCCTCACATGGCTGAGACACACGCCCGTGTCTCTACTCGTGTACTCAATTCTAAGCATTCTATATGTCAAAATTTAGATACAGGGGGCACACGACCAAAAGCCACATGCCCATGTGTCTACCCGTGTGGACAAAATAAAGGTTATTTACCAAGCCATTTGCCACCCTCATTTACACATACACAAATTCAATGGCATAAACCATGGTATGCTTAGGCAACCAAAACATCTACAATCATTGCCAACACATGTCAATGCAATGCCAACATCTATGATGCTCATGACATTCCATTATGCCAAATCAAACATACTAATTGCACATTCAAAACACCACAAAGACATCTTTTATAACACCCAATTTCCAGGTTTTCTGTGTTTCTGTGATTTTTAAAATTTGTGTGTGTTCTGGTTGGTTAAAATATATATTTCAGTAGGTTAGTGAGCCTTTAGAAGGCCCAAACTTAAGTTAAATCCGTGGTAGTGTTCGAAATTTTGATTTTAAGAACAAGTGATGCAATTGGTGTTTGGGTTTTTAAGAGTAAAGGGGTAAAAGATGACACAAAAAGGAGTGTGGTGTAGTGGCAAGGTAGCGCCACTTAGGGGACAAGGAAGTGACGCCATAGGTCCAAGGTTCAAGTCTTGGCTCTTGTAATTTATTTTGGTTTTTCTTTTCAGTAAATCTGGAAGTAAGTAGGTGCGCTTTAAAGTTTAATGTGTTGGACTTATGACACAAATGAGTTGATGGCCTAGTGGTGGTGGCGTGATTTGGCATGTGAGAGGACTTTGGTTCGAATCCCTTGGCACGCAAAGGTTGATTATTTTGCTATGTTGGGACGGCAAGAGTTGGTGTTGGTTTTAAACTCTGATGATGGAGGGATCCTACATCGGGAAGCTAACATAAGAGTAGATGGAGAGCTGGCATTAAATAGAGCAAACCATGAGGAGAGTTGGCATACCCTTCTTGGCTGATCCCTTTCGCTTGGTGGTGTGCTCATTTGGGTTGGGCGTCAGCTAAGAGTGTGGGAGCGCAGATTAACTGCAGTCTCCTAACAGGTGTGTATTTCTCATTACTCTAGCAGTAGGACGGCTATTTCGGGCCGCGATGGGCTGAAATGGGCCATGTAGTCCAAATGGGTCAGTAGGCCCAAGTGTATAAGTTGTAGAATTACTAAAATACCCCTGTAGGGTAGGACTACCGATTTACCCCTAGAGGGTAAAATGACTATTTTGCCCTCATGCGTAAATGACTAACTTGTGTGATGATTGGGTTAGTTGACGTGGATTTATGGTAGTTATCATTAATTCGTAAGTCTAATGTGTTAGTGATAAATCGTAGGATTATCGCGTGGGAGATATCATCATCAATCATCATCAACCAGGTGTGTAAACGACACCCTTCCTTAGACTGAATCGGTAAAAGCCAAAATACCAAAACATTGGTATTTTGTGAACTCGCGAGCGTGCGAGCGCTCGTGAGACAGTTGTTAATGAATATGGTACATTTGGATGATTAGAGTATAGAGTGTGCATTTTCATGCACAACAGTATTTTTGGGCTTAGTGGGCCAAAAACGGGCCAATGGGCCAATAGGTCCACTTTGGTAAAGAGATGAGGTAAGTACTTCTGATTACTTGATAAATGTTAGAATGAGCATGAAAAACTAGCAATAGGTAATAATTACTGAAATACCCTTATGCATGCAAAATTACGATTTTACCCCTAGAGATATTTTATTTTATCTGAAAAGCATGATGTTCTGTTTCTGTGTACATATGCCATGACATATTTCTGTTGCATGGGACATGGGTTTATATTGATGGAGGAAGCGCTCGCGCCTCCACGCAATCCGTGGCCTCGCCACAATATTCAGATCTGGTGACTTCGTCACAATATCTGCCAGCCTCGCTGCAATTTCTGTGGTGTGTAGCGGTTGGGTGGGTCGAGTAGTCTCCCCACATGGTGTAAGGCTCGTACGGGGGTGTTATGGATGGCTCTGGGTTGGGATTTCTGCATCATGATATATTTGTTCTATATCTGCTATGGGCCTATGAGTTTTATTCTGATTTCTATACTGGGCCAAGGCCCAGATAAGTCTGACTATGAGGTTTGATCTGTTTTGGGCTATGTTTGGGTTATGTTACACACTGAGTTTACCAAACTCACCCTTTACTTTCATTTCTCACAGAAATCCCCAACCATAGTGAGCTTGGAGTCATGAGGATTCGAGTGGCCACATCATCCGCAAAGTTGGTTTTTCTAAGTTAGTTTATTTTTTTATTTTTTTATATTCTAATTTAATTTTGGGTTTTAAGTTGTAATAAGGCTGCTATATAAATTTCTCTTTCCGCTATGGTTTTTATTTTTTGATTATATTTATACTGTGTCGAAACTACTAGTGTTAGGCTGCGCAGGTTTTCAAAATTAATGAACGATTTCAAGATTCAACAAGTACGACAAATGGATAGCCTAAAGATTGATAAACCGGCTTTTCATTCAATTGCTATTTTTACAAAGACCACCCTAATCACTTAAACCAACGAATGCATACTAAGTCGTAAGTCCATGTGACACGTCAGATCTAGCCATAACGTCTGGGCCGGGTCTGGGATGTTACATTTAGTGGTATCAGAGCCAAGTTGCAACAACTCGGCTATGGAACGGGTCTAAAAATAGGAGTTTTAAAGAAACATTAAATAAAGGTTTTCGAAAATCATTTTTTTAGAACTTGATTATAAATTGTTTTCGAGAATGTTTCCAATATTTTCTCTTTACAAATAGATGATTTTAAAGATTAAAATCAGTTTTCTAAAATTTGTTTTTTTTAGAAGGTGGCACACCAAATCTCCTACCAAGTCTCTGTAAGTTTTCAGCCTTTCGATTGTTTCTCAAATATCTGTTATATGCTTGTACAAAACCTTATCATGGTACTCTAGTTAGGGTAACACTGGAACTATAGAAACTCTGATAAGTAGACCGAGATCAGAGCTAGGCTACCGCGAAAGAAAACAAACTCAAACTCGAATTATCATTATTCATAAGACATCTCAGAATAAACATCGAAATATTAAACCGATTCATAAAATTCTTAATCAGATAATATGAAATGAGTACACGAGCAGCTCGTGGAAAAGGCCGTGGATGTCGCCGAGGTAATGCTCAAGCTGAATATTCATCTTCAGGACATGTGTCAGCAGCAGATGCATCGATACCACTGGCAACGGAGGTAGAGTCTCATGATCGAGGTGCCGGGGATGATGCTCTGTCCCAAGCGATGCTCCGAGTTTTGGAAAGGGTTGTTGGGGCAAGTATGAGAAATGAAATTCGGGGGTCTATTTCTGAACGGCTCTGGGCCAATGGAGCAGAGATATTTAGGGGCGTATCTGGTGTAGCTCCGAATGTGGCTGAGTATTGGTTAGAAGCCACAGAGCGGATTATGGATGATCTGGACTGCTCTGTGGAGCAGAATCTGAAGGGAGCCATATCGTTACTCAAGGATGAGGCTTATCAGTGGTGGCTCACGATGAGAGATGGAACTCCTGCTGACAGTGTGACTTGGGAGCTGTTTAAGACAACCTTCAAAGGAAAGTATGTTGGGGCTAGTTACGTGGACGCTCACCGGAAAGAATTTCTGAACCTGGTTCAAGGGAGTAAGTCAGTAGCTGAGTATGAGTCTGAGTTTCTGAGACTGAGCCGGTATGCTTCTGGGATTGTCGCTACAGAGTCTGAGCGTAGCGTACGCTTCGAGGATGGTCTGAGAGATGAACTTAGGGTGCTGATTGCTCCGCAGAGGGAGCGTAACTTCCCTGCTTTAGTGGAGAAAGCTAAGATAGCTGAGGAAGTGAAGCGTACAGAAAGACAGAATCGTGAGAAAGATCAGAACTATTTTAGGAGAGATTCAACACTTTCAAGTGGTATGAACAGGAATGTTAAGAGAGCAAGGGTAATGGAGCCAGTTCGAGCAGTACCGATAAACGCTGTTAGACCGTAGGGTTGTAGGAGTTGTGAGAAGATACATATGGGCGAGTGTCAGAAACATTTTGGTGCTTGTTTCTAATGCGGATCTATGGAGCATAGGGTTAACGATTGTCCCTAGGAACCAGATCAGGTTCAAGTTTTAGAGCAGAGAGTCGCTCAACCAGTGAGGGGTAGACCACAGTTTCTGAGAGGACGTGGGCAAGGCAGAGGTGGTAATGGAAATGGTCAAGGAAGAGGAGCGCCTGGCTGCGGTGCTGGATTTGCTGAGGCTCGTCAATCGGCATTGGTGTATGCAGCTCGTCGCCGAGAGGAGGGTGATGCACCTGACGTCATAACTGGTATGTTTCTGATTTCTAGTATGCCATCACTGCGTTGAGAGATGTTGGATCTACCCATTCCTAAGTTGCATGTGCTATATCTGGGTCACTGGGTGTGCGCTCTGAGGTGACCGTGAGTGGGGTATCTGTACTAAGTCCTTTGGGTTACTCGGTTAGGGTAGATAAACTATATAGAGACGTGCCTATAGAAACTCAAGAAAAAGTTTTCTCTAGAGATCTGATGGAGCTACCGTTCGGAGAATTCGATCTCTTTTTGGGAATGGATTGGCTTGTTAAGCATAGGGCTACTTTGGATTGTACTGCTAAGCAAATGATGTTAAAGACCACAAAGGATGAGGAGGTTTTGGTGATAGGCGAGCGTAGGGATTATCTGTCTAATATGGTGTCGGCATTGAGAGCCGAGAAGTGGATTCGAAAGGGATGTGAGGCTTATTTGGCATTTGTAAGCTAATCAAAAATTGAGGGTCTGACAGTGGATAAAGTTAGAACCGTCAAGGATTTTCAAGATGTTTTTCCAGAGGAGCTTCCGGGTTTGCCCCCGAACCGAGAGGTTGAGTTTGGAATCAACTTGTTGCCTGGAATGGCACCGGTGTCCATTGCACCTTATAGGATGGTATCGAAGGAGTTGGTGGAGTTGAAAGCCCAAATTCAAGAGTTAATGGATAAAGGCTTTGTTAGACCAAGTGTGTCTCCGTGGAGAGCACTAGTGTTGTTCGTTAAGAAGAAAGATGGGTCAATGTGGATGTGCATTGATTATCGGCAGTTGAACAAACTGACAATTAAGAACAAGTACCCACTGCCGTGAATCGATGATTTATTCGACCAACTTAGAGGAGCTTCAGTATTTTCCAAGATTGACCTTCGATCTGGGTATCATCAGTTAAGGGTTAAAGAGGTGGATATTCACAAGACGGCATTCAGAACTCGGTATGGTCACTATGAATTCTTGGTTATGCCATTTGGGTTGACGAACGCACCTGCGACATTTATGGATCTGATGAATCGAGTGTTCCAGCCATACTTGGATCGATTCGTGGTCGTCTTTATCGACAATATTCTGGTTTATTCTGAAACTGAGGAGAAGCATGATGAGCATCTTCATATTGTGCTGCAAGTGCTGAGGGAGAAGGAGCTTTATGCGAAATTCAGTAAGTGTGAGTTCTTATTAAGAGAGGTAACTTTCTTGGGGCATGTTGTCTCTGCTGAAGGGATCAAGGTGGACCCTCGAAAGATTGAAGTGATCTGGAATGGAAGCCACTGAGGTCAGTGTCGAAAATTTGAATTTTTCTGGGTTTAGTTGAGTACTATAGAAGGTTTGCGGAAGGATTTTCTGTGATGGCAGTGCCTTTGAAAAATCTTATAAAGAAGGGAGTATCGTTTGTTTGGACTAAAAAACAATAGGAATCTTTTGAGAAGCTGAAGAAAGTTCTGACCGAGGCACCTGTACTAATTCAGCCGGAGTCTGGAAAAGATTTTACCATATGCAGTGATACATCACATGTAGGGTTTGGCTGTGTGCTGATGCAAGAGGTAAAGTGGTTGCTTATGCATCGCGACAGCTTAAACCACATGAAGTTAACTATCCTACTCAAGATCTGGAGTTGGTAGCGGTAATCTTTGCGCTTAAGATTTGGAGACATTACCTGTACGGAGAAAGGTGTATTATATACACAGATCATAAGAGTCTTAAGTACTTACTGACTCAGAAGGAGCTGAACCTTAGGCAACGGAGATGGATAGAGTTGCTTAAGGATTATGACTGCGCGATTGAGTATCACCCAGGCAAAGCTAATGTGGTGGCTGATGCCCAAAGTCGTAGAACTGTATCTGATCTGAGAGCTATGTTTACTCGTTTGAGTCTGTATAACGACGGTAGTCTGTTAGCAGAACTGCAAGTTAGGCCGACCTGGGTGGATAAGATTAAGGAAAACAGTCAAGGGATGAGTCCCTGGTTTCTCGATTCCAACAGGTTAAAAATGGGGATACTTCTGAGTTCAGACTGAACAGTAAGGGAGTTCTCTGTTACCGAGGTAGAGTTTGTATCTCGAAGGACTCTGACTTGAGGCAAGCAATTCTAAAAGAAGCTCATGGAGGTCTGTATGCTATGCATCTTGGAGGGAATAAAATGTATCGCGACTTAAAGGAGTTATATTGGTGGCCTGGATTGAAGCGTGAGGTAACGGAATTTCTAGGAAAATGTCTGACTTGTTAGCAAGTGAAAGCTGAACATCAATTACCTTCTGGACTTTTGCAGCCAGTGAAAGTACCACTTTGGAAGTGGGAGAGGGTAACTATGGATTTTGTGAGTGGGTTACCTTGACACCGTCGAAGAAGGACTCGATTTGGGTAATTTTGGATAAGTTGACCAAATCTGCTCATTTTATACCTGTCCGCACTGAATATTCACTTCAGAAGTTGGCCAAATTGTATGTGGCGAAAATAGTGCGACTTCACGGAGTGCCAGTGTCGACTATCTCTGATCGAGATCCTAGATTCACATCTTGATTTTGGCAAAAGTTGCATGAGGCGTTGGGTACGCGGTTCAACTTTAGTACAGCTTTTCATCCTCAGACTGATGGTCAGTCGGAAAGGGTTATTCAGATTCTGGAAGATATGTTGAGGGGATGCATTATCGACTTTCGAGGCAGTTGGGAGGATTACTTACCGTTAGTAGAGTTTGCATACAACAGAAGTTATTAGGCAATTATTCGAATGGCTCCTTATGAGGCACTGTATGGGTAAAGATGTCGTACACCTAGTTGATGGACCGAGTTGGGTGAACGACAAGTTCTTGGACCTGAATTGGTGGCAGATACTGAGGATAAGGTCAAGTTGATTAGATACCAGTTGAAGAAAGCATTTGATAGACAGAAGTCATATGCAGATTTGAAGCACAAGGGAATTGAGTACTCTGTGGATGATATGGTCTTCTTAAAGGTTTCACCTTGGAAGAAAATATTAAGGTTTGGGAGGAAAGGCAAGTTAAGTCCGCGGTTCATCGGGCCTTATCGGATTCTTAAGTGAGTGGGTCCAGTGGCTTATCAGTTGGAGCTACCTTCAGAGTTGGATAGGATTCATGATGTCTTTCACGTCTCCATGTTAAGGCGGTATCGTTCTGACCCTACTCATATTGTGCCGGTTGTAGAGATCGAGGTCCAAATAGACTTGACCTTTAAGGAGGAGCCTGTGCAGATTTTGGATCGAGATGTTAAGATTTTGAGAAGGAAATCAGTTCCGCTAGTAAAGGTGCTGTGGTGTAATCATGGCAGAGAGAAAGCTACTTGGGAGCCAGAAGTGGCGATGCATCAACAATATCCTCATCTGTTTGATTCAGGTAAAATTTCGAGGACAAAATTTCTTTAAGGAGGGTAGAGTTGTAACGCCCAATTTTCAGGTTTTCTGTGTTTCTGTGATTTTTAAAATTTGTGTGTGTTCTGGTTGGTTAAAATATATATTTTAGTAGGTTAGTGGGCCTTTAGAAGGCCCAAACTTAAGTTAAATTCGTGGTAGTGTTTAGAATTTTGATTTTAAGAACAAGTGATGCAATTGGTGTTTGGGCTTTTAAGAGTAAAGGGGTAAAAGATGACACAAAAAGGAGTGTGGTGTAGTGGCAAGGTAGCGCCACTTAGGGGACAAGGAAGTGACGCCAAAGAGGAAACAAGGGGTCCAAGGTTCAAGTCTTGGCTCTTGCAATTTATTTTGGTTTTTCTTTTCAATAAATCTGGAAGCAAGTAGGTGCGCTTTAAAGTTTAATGTGTTGGACTTATGACACAAATGAGTTGATGACCTAGTGGTGGTGGCGTGATTTGGCATGTGAGAGGACTTTGGTTCGAATCCCTTGCACATAAGGTTGATTATTTTGCTATGTTGGGACGGCAAGAGTTGGTGTTGGTTTTAAACTCTAATGATGGAGGGATCCCACATCAGGAAGCTAACATAAGAGTAGATGGAGAGCTGGCTTTAAATAGAGCAAACCATGAGGAGAGTTGGCATACCCTTCTTGGCTGATCCCTTTCACTTGGTGGCGTGCTCGTTTGGGTTGGGCGTCAGCTAAGAGTGTGGGAGCACGGATTAACTGCAATCTCCTAACAGGTGTGTATTTCTCATTACTCAAGCAGTAAGACGGCTATTTCGGGCCGCGATTGGCTGGAATAGGCCATGTAGTCCCAATGGGTCCGTAAGCCCAAGTGGATAAGTTGTAGAATTACTAAAATACCCCTATAGGGTAGGACTACCGATTTACCCTTGGAGGGTAAAATGACTATTTTACCCCTCGTGCGTAAATGACTAACTTGTGTGATGATTGGGTTAGTTGACGTGGATATATGGTAGTTATCGTTAATTCGTAAGTCTAATGTGTCAGTGATCGATCGTAGGATTATTGCGTGGGAGATATCGTCATCAATCGTCATCAACCAGGTGTGTAAACGACACCCCTCCTTAGACTGAATTGGTAAAAGCCGAAATACCAAAACGTTGGTATTTTGTGAACTCGTGAGCGTGCGAGCGCTCCGGAGACAGTTGTTAATGAATATGGTGCATTTGGATGATTAGAGTGTAGAGTGTGCATTTTCGTGCACAACGGTATTTTTGGGCTTAATGGGCCAAAAATGGGCCAATGGGCCAACAGGTCCACTTTGGTAAAGAGACGAAGTAAGTACTTCTGATTACTTGATAAACGTTAGAATGAGAATGAAACCCTAGCAATAGGTAATAATTACTGAAATACGCTTATGCATGCAAAATTACGATTTTACCCCTAGGGATATTTTATTTTATCTGAAAAGCATGATGTTCTGTTTCTGTGTACGTATGCCATGACATATTTTTGTTGCATGGGACATGGGTTTATATTGATGGAGGAAGCGTTCTGGCAGCCTCACTGCAATCTGGTGGCCTCGCCACATATATCTGTTCTGGTGACTTCGTCACAATATCTGGTAGCCTCGCTGCAATCTAGTGGCTTCGCCACATATATATATATCTGTTCTGGTGGCCTCGCCACAATATCTGAATCTGGTGACTTCTTCACAATAGCTGGCAGCCTCGCTGCAATTTCTGTGGTGTGTAGCAGTTGGGTGGGTCGAGTAGTCTCCCCACATGGTGTAAGGCTCGTACGGGGGTGTTATGGATGGCTCTGGGTTGGGATTTCTACATTCATGATATATTTGTTCAGTATCTGCTATGGGCATATGAGTTTTATTCTCGATTCTGTCGGGGCCAAGGCCCGATAAGTCCGACTCGAGGTTTGATCTGCTTTGGGCTATGGTTGGGTTATGTTACACACTGAGTTTACCAAACTCACCCTTTACTTTCATCTCTGCAGGAAATCCCCAACCATAGTGGGCTTGGAGCTGTGAGGGATTCGGAGTGGCCATATCATTTGCAAAGTTGGTTTTTCTAAGTTAGTTTATTTTTTTATATTCTGATTTAATTTTGGGTTTTAAGTTGTAATAAGGCCGCTATATAAATTTCTCTTTTCGCTATGGTTTTTATTTTCTGATTATATTTATACTATGTCGAAACTGCTAGTGTTAGGCTGCGCGGGTTTTTAAAATTAATGAACGATTTCAAGACTCAACAAGCACGACAAATGGATAGCCTAAAGATTGACAAACCGGCTTTTCATTCAATTGCTGTTTTTACAAAGACCACCCTAATCACCTAAACCAACGAATGCATACTAAGTCGTAAGTCCATGTGACACGTCAGATCTGGCCATAACGTCTGGGCCGGGTCTAGGGTATTACATCTTTCAATTTGCATTAACTTATCAAGTTAATCCATCAAACCAATAAACCAAACTCATCCATGTCACAACAAGTCAATAAGCCACAATCAACATTTAGCAAATCAATATAAACCACATCATCAAGGGCATTGGCACATACATGCATATAGGTATAAATATGTATAAACTTACAATCAATCTAACGAAAATAAGCCAATTTACATGGCCAAATACCAAATCAAGCCTTTGACTATTACAAGCCAATACATTTGGCCAAAATCATGATGACACATATAACAAAATGACCAAGTCTCTATACATGCCATATACTCAAAATATTAAGATCATCGATACCCAAAATGACAGTTTGATAGTGTGATGCGATCTCCGACGATCTCCAATCCGAGCTAGCTTCGTGACACTATAAAACATGGAAAGTAAAACAGAGTAAGCTATATAGCTTAGTAAGCTAGTATGAAAGAAATAAGCAAATCTTACAATACATTTAACATTCAAGTAACGTAAAACAAGATAATGTAATTTAACATAATCTCATGACCATAATTCATTTCATCACAAACTTACCTTGAAATCATCATTTTACGAATTTAATAATCATAAGCTTTATGTACATACCTGTACCATCTCGTAATGATTTCACACTTATTCTCATCATTGACATACCCAATGAACCACTCGAAATAATAATATCAGATACTCGGGAAACCTTACACCTAAGGTGTAACATATGTAGCCATTGCTACCTCTATCTCATAACATATATATGCTCGCTCTCGAGCCACCAACGGGCTTTCTCACACAAGCTGTCAGTCAAGACATAGCTACGTGGTGTTGCTCACACAAGTTGTCAAGTACTGCAATATATGCCGGTATACTCAGCCACTGGTAGGATGTACAGGACTAGCACTCGGATCACATAACATAATACCCTAGTGACATGTCACTTGTATCCTAATCTATTCCTAAGGTTCGGTTGGGATTTCTCACTTGTTAAAACGTCATTGAACGCGTCCATAGAGTCGTTTACACAATTCATACAAAATTAAAGCATTTTAAAATACAATTATCGTAAAGCTTAATTATATACGAACTTACCTCGAATGCAAAAACGACAAAAGGGATCTATTTATCATTTAATTTGTTTTTCCCTCGATCTACACCAGAACTTTGTTTTTCTTGACCTATAATACTAATTTAACTTTTTTAATCATCACATTATTCAATATAGTCCAAAAACAAATTATGAAAAAAATTACATTTTTGCCCCTAACATTTCACCATTTTACAATTTAGTCCCTAGGCTCGTAAAATGAATTTCTTTAAATTTCATCACAATCCAAGCCTAGCCGAATAACACTTGTACTCATAACAGCCCACATTTTTCATTTATTAACACTTTTCTTCACATTTTATAATCTTTTACAAATAAGTCCCTATTTGACGTTTTTATCGAAAATCACTTTTCAAATGTTGTTTAACTGACAACAAACATGCATTTTCTACCATCAAACATCAAAATACAAACATATTCAACATGGGTAAAATTTTAGACTTTAACTTTATTTCAAATTAGTCCTTGAAATAGCTAGATCAAGCTACAACGATCTCAAAAATATAAAAAGCATTAAAAACGGGACAATAACGGACTTACAATCGAGCTTGAAAGCTTGGCCAAAAACCCTAGGTATGGATTCTTGAGAATTTCAACTATGTGGGACTAAATTGAAGAAGATGGACACTTTTATTTAGTTAATTTGTCTTTATTTACCAATTTACTAAAATCCCTTAATGCATGACTTTAAAATTTCACCTAATTATGTCCATTTTTTTCCATCCTAAAGTATAATGGTCTAATTTCAATTTAAGGACCTTCAATTTAAAATTTCATAGCAATTAAACACCTTTAACTTATAAAACTCAAATTTTGCACCTATTGCAATTTAGTCCTTTTAGTCAAATTGAGTACTCAATCGATAAAATTTCTTAACAAAATTTTCACACAATTATTCTATCATACTGTAGACTTCAAAGAAATAATAAAATAAATATTTTTAATAAAATAAATATTTTTACTTCAGATTTGTGGTCCCGAAACTACCGTTCTAATTTGACCCAAAAACAGGCTGTTACAACTCTCTCATAGCGTTAGGATACTGTTTTCTCATAGCTTCCTTGGGTTCTTATGTAGCCTCTTCGACCCCGTGTTGTTGCCATAAAACTTTCACTAGAGCTATGCTTTTATTTATCAAATGTTTAACCTCTCGAGCTAACACTTTGATCAGTTCTTCACCATATGTCATATCAAGTCAGATCTCAATCTCTGACGGTGAGATGATATGCGATGGATTTGATCGATATCATCGTAACATCGACACATGAAATACATTATGGATCCTTTCTAATTTCGATGGCAATGCTAGTCGATATGCTACTGGCCCAATTCTTTCAATAATCTTATACGGCCTAATAAAATGCGGACTCAACTTGCCTGTGTGACCAAATCTAAGAATTTTCTTCTATGGTGACACTTTTAGAAACACTTTATCACCAACCTGAAATTTCATATCCTTCTGTAAATCCGAAGCTGCTTTAAAACAATCACGAATTACTTTCACTTTCTCTTCGATTTTTCTAACCAAATCAACCCGGTGAATCTGTTTCTCACTAAGCTCGGTCTAGTACAACGGTGTTCGGCATTTGCAGCCATACAACACTTCGTACGGTGCCATCTTTATACTTGATTGTAAACTATTGTTACAAGCAAATTCGACCAATGGTAGATATTTCTCCCAACTACCTTCGAACTTTAAAACACAACAACGAAGCATATCTTCAAGAATTTGAATCAATCTCACAGATTGACCATCAGTTTGTGGATGAAATGCCGTATTAAAATTCAACTTTGTACCCAACACTTCTTGCAATTTCTTCCAAAATCGCGACATCAACCTTGGATCTCTATCTGAAATAATAGAAGTAGTTCCCTCGTGCAATCTAACAATCTCAGCAATGTACAATTCACCTAGTTTATCAAGTGAATAATTGGTACGTATCGGAATGAAATGAGTCGATTTCGTCGGTCTATCAAAAATGACCCAAACAACATATTTCTTCTTCAGAGTTAGAGGTAACCCCGATACGAAATCCATCGTAACTCTATCCCATTTCCACTCGAGTATAGTCACAGGTTGAAGTAAACTCGAAGGCACTTGATGTTTGGCTGTCACTTGTTGACAAATCAAACATCTCGTTACAAACTCTGGAATATCTTGTTTCATGCCTAACCACCAATACAATTCCTTCAAATCATTGTACATCTTTGTACTTCCAAGATGAATAGATAGACAACCATTATGTGCCTCATGAAGAATTTTTTGAATCAGTTCAGTATTTCTCGGTACACAAATCCTACCTCGAAACCTCAAACAATCATCTGATTCAATTTGATATTCTAAATCACTATTCGATTTGCACTGAACTCTTTTAGCTTGCAAATCATTATCACCTTTTTGAGCTTCGAAAACTTGCAGAAGAAATACCGGTCTAGTTTTCAACTCAGCCAAAATTGATCCATCATCGGATAAGGTTAACCGTATATTCATCACTCTCAAAGCAAATGAAGACTTTCTACTTAAAGCATCTGCGACTACGTTCGCTTTCCCCGGGTGATAGTCAATCACTAACTCATAATCTTTCAACAACTCGAGCCATCTTCATTGTCGCAAATTCAAAACTTTTTGAGTCATCAAATACTTTAAACTCTAATGATCAGTAAAGATGTGACACTTCTCACCGAAAAAATGGTGTCTCCAAATTTTTAAAGCAAACACAATAGTGGCTAATTCAAAGTCATGAGTCAAATAATTTTTTTCGTGCGGTTTTAACTGTCTCGAGGCATAAGCTATCACTTTAGCCTTTTGCATCAACACATAACCTAAACCGTTCAATGACGTGTCGCTAAAAATCACAAACTCCTTCCCCGACTCAGGTTGCAATAACACTGGTGCCTTAGTTAACAACGCTTTTAGTTGCTCAAAACTCTGTTGACATTTCTCAGACCACTTGAATTTCACATCTTTTTGTAACAATCTGGTCATAGGTGTAGCAATCATTGAAAATCCTTTAACAAAACATCGATAATAACCAACCAAACCCAAAAAGCTTCTAACTTCGGATACATTTCTAGGTGGTTTCCAATCAACAACTGCTGAAATCTTACACGGAGCAACATGTATACCTTCTATTGAAACAATGTGTCCTAAGAATCTAACTTCTTGGAGCCAAAACTCACTTTTGCTGAATTGGCAAACAATTTCTTATCTCTCAAATTCTGCAATACAATTCTTAAATGTTCAGCATGCTCAAACTCATCTCGGGAATAAATCAAGATGTCATCAATAAATACAACCACAAACTTATCTAAATATGGTCGAAAAATTCAATTCATCAAGTTCATAAAAACTGCAAGAGCATTTGTTAATCCAAACGGCATTACAAGGAATTCATAATGCCTGTACCTTGTTTTGAACGCGGTCTTCAGCATATCTGAATCTTTAACTCTCAACTGATAATAACTTGATCTCAAGTCTATCTTTGAGAACACTATCACCCCTTTCAACTGATCAAATAAATCATCAATTCTCGGTAAAGGATACTTGTTCTTTATCATAACCTTGTTACGCTGACGGTAATCAATACAAAGTCTTATGGATTTGTCTTTCTTCTTGACGAATAACATAGGTGCACCCCAGTAAAAAATCTTAGTCTCGCAAAACCCTTATCTGTTAACTCTTGCAACTGAGATTTCAATTCTTTCGATTTGGTTGGAGCTATTATATATGGAGTTATCGATATCGATAAAGTTCCCGGTACTAAATCAATAGTAAACTCAACCTCTCTGATTGGTGGTAATCCAGGCAACTCTTCTAGAAACACATTTGGATATTCAGAAATTACCGGCATAGATTCAATCTTCAATTCAGACACTTTCGTATTCAGTATAGACGTAAGATAAGCTTCACACCTTTTTCTTACATACCTCTAAGCCGACATCGACGAAATTACAATAGGTAACTCACCCGACTCATTTGGTTCAATCCAAGGAATTTCATTATTTTGACATTTCAATTCAATAATATTTCATCTACAATTCACTATGACATCATGTAGAGTCAATCAATCCATTCCAAGAATCACATCAACTTATCAAATGATAAAAGCATTAAGTCAACTAGAAAACAGTGACCCCGAATCATTAAAGGACAACTCATGCAAACTTTATCAACTAAAACATATTTGCCTAAGGGGTTCGAGACTTTAATCACATACTCAGTAGACTCAACAAACAAATTCTTACTAGATACCAAATTCATACAAATATAACAATGGGTCGATCCAAGATCAATCAATGCAACTACATTAGTATCATAGAGAGAAAATGTACCGGTAATAACATCAGGGGATGACGCATCTTCGCGAGCGCGAATAGCGTAAGTTCTAGCAGGTGCTCTGACCTCTAATCTCGTAGTTAAATCTTTCGTTGCACCTCTGTTACTGTTCTCATTTCCCGTATTTCTCGGTGGCCTTCCTGTAGTGGTAGTGTTACTCAGCCTTGCATTATGAAAATTATCTTTCTCAGCCATTTCAGGGCAATCTTGAATGAAGTGGTCTGGGGAGCCACATTTAAAGCAAGCCCAGTTATTCATTCTGTATTCACTGGGATGTCATCTACCACAATGTTGACATTCAGGTCTATTAGACCTAGCATTACCAACGCTCGCTATTGATGTAGTTTGGGCCTTAAAACTCGAATATTGCTTCCCATGATCTCTGTTGGGATACCCAGCTAAAACATTCGAACGAGTATACAAATCCTTTGATTTCTTTGATGAAGATTGAAATGACTTATTCATCGGTCTTTTTCTCGAATCTCTAATCTCAAACTCAGCTTTTCTTTTTTCTTTGCTTAACTCTTCGGCTTTGCAAGCTCAGTGGACCAGCACGACAAATTCTTTCAACGCTAAAATCCCAACTAGCAGTCTGATTTCCTCATTCAACCCATCTTCGAATCTCTTGCACATGATGGCCTCGGTGGAAACACATTCCCGAGCATACTTACTGAGCCTAACAAACTCTCTCTCATATTCAATCACAGACATACGGCCCTGTTTCAGCTTTAAAAACTCTTTGCGTTTCTAATCAATGAACCGTTGACTGATATATTTCTTTCTGAACTCATCTTGAAAGAATTCCCAAGTAACCCTTTCTCTCGGTACCACGGATACAAGAGTATTCCACCACTGATATGTCGAGTCCCTTAGAAGTGATATAGCACATTTCAAGCACTCATTTGGTGTGCAAGAAAGCTCATCAAATACCCTGATAGAGTTCTCAAGCCAAAACTCTACTCTCTCGGGATCATCGTCAACATTGGTTCTAAATTCTTCAACCCATTATTTTCAAATCTTATCAACTGGATGCTTGTTCAGTCTTAACAATTCCACACCTTGAGGAGCTATGGGAATCGATTGGGGGTGGAGGATGTTGGGCAGCCGGATTTGTTCGAACAAACTCGGCAAATCACTCATTCATCCTTTGGAAGAAGGCTTTTCTAGCCTCTCCTCCTTGACTAATCATTATTGGTCTACTTTTATATGGTTCTGTCCCTTGGACGGGAGTCAGCGCATTACTTTCAACATCATCAGCTACATCTCGGTCGGGATCTATTTACTATATGAAAATACAATTTAAATTGCCAGGAGTCGTCACACTATCACAGATTATATATGACATGTCTAGCTAGACTCTCACACACGCTATGTTAGTCTAAGAATTGACTAAACTGTAGCTCTGATACCATTAAATATAACACCTCTTACCTTTATTCAACATCAGAACAAGATACGAGGCATTACTGAACTTACATCACAAGCAAACATACAATTCCGAGTCATAAATTTTCATCCAAATTAAAATCATTTGTATTCAATCATAAAGTCCCTAATACGAGCCTACGAAGCCCAAAACATGCTTTGGAAGTGGTTCGGGGCTAAACTGATAACTCTAGGAATTTTTATAAAACTTAGAAAATTTTTGCTTTGTATAGGGGTCACATGTCCGTGTGGTTTGGGACACGCCCGTGTGGTCACACACGCTCATGTCCTTTGCCCGTGTAACTCTCTGTTTTGCAAAGCATGAACAAATTATGGTCACACGGCCGAGTCACATTGCCATGTGCTAGGCCGTGTGGTTAATTTAATTTTCATAAAATAGGTGCAGACTTCACACGACCAGGACACATGCTCATGTCCGGGGCTGTGTCCCTCACACGGCTGAGACACACGCCCGTGTGCTCAATTCTGAGCATTCTGTTTCTCAAAATTTAGATGCAGGGGACACAAGGCCAAAACACATGCCCATGGGACAGGCCATGTGTGAGACACGGCCTAGCCACACGCCCATGCGTCCACCCTGTGGACAAAATAAAGGCAATTTACCAAGATATTTGCCACCCTCATTTACACATACACATAAACAAATTCAATGGCATAAACCATGGTATACTTAGGTAATCAAAACATCTATAATCATGGCCAACACATGTCAATACTATGCCAACATCTATCATGCTCATGACATTCCATTATGCCAAATCAAACATACTAATTTCACATTCAAAACACCACAAAGACTTCTTTCAACTTGCATTAACTTATCAAGTAAATCCGTCATACCAATAAACCAAACTCATCTATTTCACAACAAGTTAATAAGCCACAATCAACATTTAGCAAATCAATATAAACCACATCATCAAGGGCATTGGCACATACATGCATATAGGTATAAATATATATAAACTTCCAATCAATTTAACTAAAATGAGCCAATTTACATGGCCAAATACCAAATCAAGCCTTTGACTATTACAAGCCAATACATTTGGCCAAAATCATGATGACACATATAAAGAATTGACCAAGTCCCTATACATGCCATATACTCAAAATATTAAGATCATCGATACCCAAAATGACAGTTTGATAGTGTGATGCGGTCTTCAACAATCTCCAATCTGAGCTAGCTTAGTGACACTATAAAACATGGAAAGAAAAATGGAGTAAGCTATATAGCTTAGTAAGCTCGTATGAAAGAAACAAGCAAATCTTACCATACATTTAACATCCAAGTAACATAATATAAGATAATGTAATTTAACATAATCTCATGACCATAATTCATTTCATCACAAACATACCTTGAAATCATCATTTCATGAATTTAATTGTAACGCTCCAATTTTCGGGAATTCTGTGAATGATTGGTAAATTTTAAAATTTTGTGTTCTGTCTGCTTGATAAAGGTTTAATTATGATAGGAGGCCTCTAGAAGGCCCAAGCTTAGGTTAAAATCCAGTAATTTTAGGTGATTTTAATCCATAGGGAAAAAGGGGTTATGGTTAACTGGGCTTTTAAGTATTAACTGGGTAAAAGAGAACACAAGGAAGCCTGTGGTAAGATGGCATGTGATGCTACTTGGGGGATTTAGAGGTGGCGTATGGATGACCAAGGAGGGCTAAGGTTCGAGTCACAAGGTAAGCAAATTAATGATATTAATTTTTATGTACAGAAAAGGTAAGTAGTGGAACTGAAGTGAAAGTCTGTCTGGAGAAGATTTAGGAGCTGATCAGGGAGAGGATTTAGGAGCTGATTAGGGTGAAATGGGTTGGCCAAATGGTGGACTCTTGAGGAGCAAGAGTTGGCCGGCCAAGGGATGCTTAAGGGGGGAAAATTTCGGCTAGGGTTAGTGCTAGTATAAATTCGGCATTAGTGGTAAGTGGTGCCGTTTCCTGACTATTCTCCTCTTCTTTTCTTTTTTTCTTCTCTCCATCCACTTATTCTTTTCTTCTTCTTTTCCCCATAGCCGAAATCCTTCAACCACCCTACTCTATACCACCTTCCTTCCATTATTTTTAAGACTATAGCCGATTGCCTCAAATCCCGAAATCCCGAAAACTTGACTCATTTTGTACTAATTTTTCCCTAGCCAAATCTCTTATTTTTCTCATCATCTTTGGCCGATTCTCTCAACCTTTAAACCCCAGGTTTTTTTCGACAATACCACAAGTAAAAACCCTCATATTTTATCTTTCTCAACACTTTTGCAAAAAGCCGAAACTCCCACACTATCCTAGGGACATAGCCGAATACTGAGATCACTGAAGACTTGAATTTTGTTATCGTTTGAGGGCTTAGAACTGTATCAGAATGAAGTAGGAACAAAGAGGGAACATTGACTGAAAGAATCGATGAAAGTCTTTCCAACTTAGTCTATCTTTCATATTTTAAGAAAAGTCGGAATCCCTAAAAGGTTAAGGAGGTTGTCGTTTTTTGGACTTGTAGCCCTAAGGGGTTGTGATAATAGTATTATTTTGGTAATAGTGTGATTAAGAGGTTGTTGATCAAGGGCTTGGACAAGTGGAGCGAACGGATCTGGATCGAGACGCTATTTTCGGTAAAGGTAGGAACGCTAAGGCCTAAGGTGTTGTTGGCCGAATATGGTAAGAAGTTAATGTGTAGTTCGTTTCGATAGTAAGATTAACGTGGTAGCATTATAATTGTAGGCAGTTCGTGTGTGGATCTCGTCAGTGAATCGTCATAAAATAGGTGTGTAACTGACACCCTCTCATAGACTAGATCGGTAAAAGTCGAAAAGCCGAAATGCCGAAAAGTTGGTATTTTGGTAATTTGCGAGTGTGCGAATGCTCGTAAGATAGTTGGGTTTGTTAGTTTGGTATTCTGAAGGTAATAAACTGCAGTACGTGCGATTTCATGCATTTTGATAATTTGGGCTTAATGGGCCAAAAATTGGGTTCATGGGCCAACGGGCTCAATTTGGTAAGTATGCGCGGTAAGTATTCTGATAGTACGTAAATGGATAGGATATGCATGAAAACCCTAAAGGTAGCTAAATTACTACAATACCCTTATGTATGGAAAATTACCATGATACCCCTAGGTGTAAATGACCAATATGCCCCTAGGGTTAATTTTGTCTGAAAAGCATGTTGATTTAAATCTGTATGATGTATGCCATGAATGAATATTTGTTGCATGGGGACATGGGTTATATTATGAAGGAAGCGTCCTGGTGGCTATGCCACAATTATCTGATCTGGTGGCGCTGCCACATATATCTGTTCTGGTGGTTCTGCCACGATTATCTGTATCTGGTGACTCTGTCACATTATCTGATCTGGCAGCTATGCTACATATTTCTGTAGCGTGTAGCGGTTGGGTGGGTCGAGTAGTCTCCCCACATGGTGAAAGGTTGGTATGGGGGTGCATGTGGTTGGATATGGGTTGGGTTTTTGCATATACATGAAATATCTGATCTGATCTGTTATGGGCCTATGGGCTTAATTTCATGATACGGGCTAAGGCTAATTTATTCTGCTTTTACGTGGTTTGAGCTGATATGGGCTATGGTTGGGTTAATTTTACACACTGAGTTTCCCCAAACTCATCCCCTATTTTCATCCATGCAGGTAATCCCCAACCATAGTGGGCTTGGAGCCGCGAGGGATTCGAAGTGGCCACTCGTTCTGCAATATGGATTTCTTCTGGTGATTTGGACATAAATTTTCTTTACTTTGATGATTTGGGTTTTGTTATGTAATAAGGCCGCTTATGATTATTTTTTTTTTTGGGTTTTAATTTATAACTTATCATGATGATCTTAAATTATATTAACTATCAAAATGGGCTAGATCTAGGGTTCGTTTTCCCAAAAACATGAACTGATTTCAAAGTAACACGATTACAAACAAGGCTTTTGATATGATAACGTTTTCCAAATTTAAATATGTTTTTTTTTCTGAAATAGACATAACTACAATGGTAACCGAAAAATATACGCGATGTTAGAGTGTGGCAATGGCGGTGTGCATGTCTAGGATTGGATCTGAAAGAGCTTGGTACTTAAGCGATCCGATGGACTCACCTCCTCTTTTCGGTTTCCTACGGTGCACATGACTTCCATTCACTTTAAAACCCTTAATGAATTAATCCTTTGAACATCAAGTATGATTTTTGAACTTAGAATGGAAAAATGTTTTAACGTTTTGATGTGGCACGTCGGATCTAGTCATAACGTCTAGGCCGGGTTTGGGGTGTTATATTTAGTGGTATCAGAGCCAAGTTGCAACAACTCGGCTGTGGAATGGGTTTACAAAAACGAAGATTTTGAAAAAAAATTTGGTTTTTAAAATCTGGACTTCTGAAGGTGGCATTCCGAATCTCCGGCCCAAGCCTGTAAGTATCATTCTGAATTTCTCTGAATATTTTTCTGGATTATTTATCTATATTGAAACTCAGCTAGGATGATCTAGAATGGATGATACTAAAACCCTAGGAAAATTTGATAAGAGACTGAAACTGTAGGTAGACTTCGATTCTGCGAGAATAATCTCTGAAATACTATCTGATTCATAAAACATCTATAATAATCACTGGAATACCGGATTAATGCATAAAATTCGTAAAACAGATAATACGATATGAATACAAGAGCCACTCGTGGAAGAGGCCGTGGACGTGGCCGAGGAAGGGCTCGAGCGGTATCTTCATCTTCGGGACATATACCGGTGGCAGATGTACCGGTACCATCGGCAACAGAAGTAGAGTCACATGATCGTGGTACCGGGGATGACGCCCTGTCGCAGGCAATGCTTCGTGTTCTGGAAAGGGTTACCGGGACAAGTACAGGTAACGGAGTTTGGGGGTCCATTTCGAAACGACTCCGGGCCAACGGAGCGGAGATTTTTAGGGGTGTGTCTGGTATCGCCCCAAATGTGGTAGAATATTGGTTGGAGGCCACAGAACGAATTATGGATGACTTGGATTGCTCTGTGGAGCGCGGCCCGAAGAAGTCGTATCGTTGCTACGGGACGAGGCTTACCAGTGGTGGCTCACCGTGAGAGAAGGAACCCCAGCTGAAAGGGTAACTTGGGAACTGTTTAAGACGGCCTTTAAAGGGAAGTATGTTGGGGCAAGTTATGTGGACGCTCGCAGGAAGGAATTTTTGAATCTGGTGCAAGGAGGTAAGACAATTACCGAGTACGAGGCTGAGTTTCTGAGGTTGAGCCGGTATGCCGTGGGCATAGTTGCTACGGAATATGCGCGAAGTGTGCGCTTCGAGGATGGTCTTAGGGATGACCTGAGGGTATTGATTGCTCCGCAGAGGGAGCGAGACTTTGCGGTCTTGGTGGAGAAGGCAAAGATAGCAGAGGAGGTTAAGCGGGTTGAAAAGCAGAATCGGGAGAAGGATTGAAACCGTTTTCGGAGGGATTCAGGACCCTCGGGTGGTGCTAATAAGAATATTAAGAGAGCAAAAGTAGAGAAACCAGTGCAAGTAGGGCCGATGAATGTGGTTAGACCACCAATCTGTGGAGACTGTGGTAAGGTACATTTGGGCGAGTGTAGGAAACGTTTCGGTGCTTGTTTCCGATGCGGATCTATGGAGCATAGAGTTAAGGATCGCCCCGCAGAGTCGATCGAGCTCTCAGTTGTTTGTCTGAGAGGGTTGTTCAACCCATGAGAGGTGGACCACAACCACCGAGAGGACGTGGACAAAGTAGGGGTAGAAATGGAAATGGACGAGGTCGAGGGGCACCTGGCGGGGGTGTCGGAAATGCTGAAGCTCGACAGCCAGCTTTGGTGTATGCAACTCGTCGTCGTGAGGAGGGCGACGCTTTTTGACGTCATAATCGACGCGTTCTTGGTTTCGGCATGCCATATCTTTGCTTTAGTGGATATTGGATCTACTCATTCCTATGTTGCATGTGCCATATCTGGGTCGTTGGGTGTGCACTCTGAGAAGATTGTGAGTGGGGTATCTGTGTTAAGTCCTTTGGCTCACTCGGTTAGGATAGACAAACTGTATAGGAATGTACCCTTAGAAACTCAATGCAAGGTTTTTCCTGGAGATCTGATGGAGTTACCGTTCGGAGAGTTTGACCTCATTCTGGGAATGGACTGGCTTGTTAAGCATAGGGTGACTTTGGATTGTGCTGCTAGGCGAATGGTGTTAAGGACCACGGAGGGAGAAGAGGTTATGATGATAGACGAGCGAAGGGATTATTTGTCTAATGTGGTGTCGGCATTGAGGGCCGAAAAGTGGATTCGAAAAGGTTGTGAGGCCTATTTGGCATTTGTAAGCCAGTCGGAAGAGAAGGGATTGACAGTGGAAAAGGTCAGGACCGTAAAGGAGTTTCAAGATGTTTTTCCAGAGGAGCTTCCGGGATTACCTCCAAATCGAGAAGTGGAGTTTAGAATCGACTTGTTGCCTGGAACGGCGCCAGTGTCTATCGCACCGTATAGGATGGCACCGAAGAAGTTGGTGGAGCTAAAGGCACAAATTCAAGAGTTGTTGGATAGGGGCTTTATTAGGCCAAGCGTGTCTCCATGGGGAGCACCGGTGTTATTCGTGAAGAAGAAGGATGGTACAATGTAGATGTGCATTGATTATCGCCAGTTGAAGACAATTAAGAATAAGTATCCACTGCCAAGGATTGACGATCTGTTTGACCAGCTTAGGGGGGCTTCTGTATTTTCTAAGATCGACCTTCGATCTGGATATCATCAGTTAAGGGTCAAGGAGACAGATATCCATAAGACGGCATTTAGGACTCGGTATGGTCATTACGAGTTTCTGGTTATGCCATTTGGGTGATTTAACGCTCTGCGGCATTTATGGATCTGATGAATCGGGTGTTTCAACCATTTCTGGATCAATTCGTAGTCGTCTTTATTGACGATATTTTGGTATATTCTGAAACAGAAGCAAAGCATGATGAGCATCTCCGTATAGTGTTACAAGTGTTAAGGGAGAAGGAACTTTATACAAAGTTCAGCAAGTGTGAATTCTGGTTGAGGGAGGTAAATTTCTTAGGACATGTGGTCTCTGCTGAGGGGATTAAGGTGGATTCCCGAAAAATTGAAGTAGTTTTGGAGTGGAAGCCGCCTAGGTCAGTATCGGAGATACGGAGTTTCCTAGGATTAGCAGGATACTACAGAAGGTTTGTGGAAGGTTTTTCAGTGTTGGCTGCACCTCTGACTAAACTCATAAGGAAAGGGGTACCGTTTGTATGGACTGAGTCCCAACAGGAAGCTTTTGAAAGGTTGAAGAAAGTTTTGACTGAAGCACCTGTGTTAATTCAGCCGGAGTCTGGGAAGGATTTTTTATCGTACAAAGGACGCATCACATGTAGGTTTGGGCTGCGTGCTAATGCAGGAGGGTAAGGTGGTTGCATATGCGTCACGGCAGCTTAAGCCTCACGAGGGGAACTATCCTACTCATGATTTGGAATTAGCAGCAGTGGTCTTTGCCCTTAAGATTTGGAGACATTACTTGTACGGAGAAAGGTGTATTATATACACAGACCATAAGAGTCTTAAGTATTTATTGACTCAGAAGGAGCTAAACATTAGGCAAAGGAGATGGATTGAGTTGCTTAAGGATTATGACTGTTCAATCGAGTATCACCCAGGAAAGGCTAATGTGGTAGCCGATGCTTTGAGTCGTAGAACCGTAACTGATCTGAGAGCAATGTTTGCTCGTTTAAGTCTGTATGATGATGGCAGTTTGTTGGCCGAATTGCAAGTAAGGCCAACCTAGGTGGACCAGATTAAGGAAAAGCAGTTGAAAGATGAGTCTTTGGTCGCTCGTTTTCAACGAGTTAAGGAAGGGTAAACTTCTGAGTTCAGTTTAAATGGTGATGCAGTTCTGTGTTTCCGAGGAAGAATTTGTGTTCTGAAGGACTTTGATCTAAGGCAGACAATATTGAAGGAAGCTCATGGGGGACTATGTGCCATGCATCCTGGAGGGAATAAGTTGTATCACGACTTGCGAGAATTGTACTGGTGGCCTGGACTTAAGCGAGAAGTAACGGAGTTTGTAGGAAAATGTCTGACATGCCAACAAGTGAAAGCTGAGCATCAACTACCTTCTGGACTGTTACAGCCGGTGAAGATACCACTTTGGAAGTGGGAGAGGGTAACCATGGACTTTGTGGGTGGGTTGTCGTTGACACCATCAAAGAAAGACTTGGTATGGGTGATTGTGGATAGGTTTACCAAATCGGCCCATTTCATACCAGTACGTACCGACTTTTTGCTTCAAAGGTTAGCCAAACTGTATGTGGCGGATATTGTGCGGCTTCATGGAGTCCCAGTTTCGATTATCTCTGACCGGGATCCCAGATTCACATCTCGATTTTGGCAAAAGTTGCATGATGCGTTGGGGACGCGATTGAACTTCAGTACGGCTTTCCATCCCCAAACTGATTGTCAGTCGGAAAGGGTCATTCAGATTCTAGAGGACATGTTAAGGTGATGCGTGATTGACTTTCGAGGTAGTTGGGAGGACTACTTACCGTTGGTAGAATTTGCGTACAATTATAGTTATCAGGCGAGTATTCGAATGGCACCATATGAAGCACTATATGGTCGAAGGTGTCGTACACCTAGTTGTTGGATGGAGCTAGGGGAGCGACAAGTTCTTGGACCGGAATTGGTGGCTGATACTGAGGCTAAGGTTAGAATAATTAGGGACCATTTGAAAGAAGCATCTGATAGGCAAAAATCGTATGCAGATTTGAAGCGTAAGGATATTGAGTACTCAGTAGGGGATATGGTCTTTTTAAAGGTTTCTCCTTGGAAGAAGATATTGAGGTTTGGTAAGAAAGGCAAGTTGAGTCCGCGGTTCATTGAGCCTTATCGGGTTTTGAAGCGAGTAGGCCCAGTGGCTTATCAGTTGGAATTGCCTCTAGAACTAGACAGGATTCACAATATTTTTCACGTCTCCATGTTAAGGCGTTATCATTCTGATCCTGCTCATGTCGTGCCAGTCACAGAAATCGACGTACAAATTGATTTGACATTCGAGGAAGAGCTGGTGCAAATATTGGATCGAGATGTTAAGGTTCTGGGAAGGAAATCTGTCCCCTTAGTGAAGGTGCTTTGGCATAATCATGGCAGAGAGGAAGCTACTTGGGAGCCGTAAGAGGCGTCGATGCAAAGCAGAATACCCTCATCTGTTTGGACCGTAAATTTCGAGGACGATATTTCTTTAAGGAGGGTAGAATTGTAACGCCCCAATTTTTAGGAATTCATGAATGATTGGTAAAATTTAAAATTTTGTGTTCTCATGCATTGATGAAGGTTTAATTATGATAGGGGCCTCTAGAAGGCCCAAGCTTAGGTTAAAATCCAGTAATTTTAGGTGATTTTAATCCATAGGGAAAAAGGGTTCTAGTTAATCGGGCTTTTAAGTATTAATCGGGAAAAAGAGGACACAAGGAAGCCTGTGGTAAGATGGCATGTGACGCTACTTAGGGCTTTTAGAGGTGGCGTGTGGATGACCAAGGAGGGCTAAGGTTCGAGTCACAAGGTAAGCAAATTAATGATATTAATTTTTATGTACGTAAAAGGTAAGCGATGGAACCAAGTGAAAGTCTGTCTGGAGAAGATTTAGGAGCTGATCAGGGAGAGGATTTAGGAGCTGATTAGGGTGAACTGTGTTGGCCGAATGGTGGACTCTTGAGGAGCAAGAGTTGGCCGGCCAAGGGATGCTTAAGGGGGGAAAATTTCGGCTAGGGTTAGTGCCAGTATAAATTCGGCATTAGTGGTAAGTGGTGCCGTTTCCTGACTATTCTCCTCTTCTTTTCTTTTTCTCTTCTCTCCATCCACTTATTCTTTTCTTCTTCTTTTCCCCATAGCCGAAATCCTTCAACCACCCTACTCTATACCACCTTCCTTCCATTATTTTTAAGACTATAGTCGATTGCCTCAAATCTCAAAATCCCGAAAACTTGACTCCTTTTGTACCGATTTTTCCCTAGCCAAATCTCTTATTTTTCTCATCATCTTTGGCCGATTCTCTCAACCTTTAAACCCTAGGTTTCTGTCGACAATACCACAAGTAAAAACCCTCATATTTTATCTTTCTCAACACTTTTGCAAAAAGCCGAAACTCCCACACTATCCTAGGGACATGGCCGAATACTGAGATCACTGAAGGCTCGACTTTTGTTATCGTTTGAGGGCTTAGAACTGCATCAGAATCAAGTAGGAACTAAGGGGGAACGTTGACTGAAAGAATCGGTGGTAAGTCTTTCCAACTTAGTCTATCTTTCATATTTTAAGAAAAGCCAGAATCCCTAAAAGGTTAAGGAGGTTGTCGTTTTTTGGACTTGTAGCCCTAAGGGGTTGTGATAATAGTATTATTTTGGTAATAGTGTGATTAAGAGGCTGTTGATCAAGGGCTTGGACAAGTGGAGCGAACGGATTTGGATCGGGACGCTATTTTCGGCAAAGGTAGGAACGCTAAGGCCTAAGGTGTTGTTGGCCGAATATGGTAAGAAGTTAATGTGTAGTTCGTTTCGATAGTAAGATTAACGTGGTAGCATTATAATTGTAGGCAGTTCGTGCGTGGATCTCGTCAGCGAATCGTCATAAAGCATGTGTGTAACTGACACCCTCTCATAGACTAGATCGCCAAAAGCCGAAAAGCCGAAATGCCGGAAAGTTGGTATTTTGGTAATTTGCGAGTGTTCGAATGCTCGTAAGATAGTTGGGTTTGTATGTTTGGTATTCTGAAGGTAATAAACTGCAGTACGTGCGATTTCGTGCATTTTGATAATTTGGGCTTAATGGGCCAAAAATTGGGTTCATGGGCCAACGGGCTCAATTTGGTAAGTATGCGCGGTAAGTATTCTGATAGTACGTAAATGGATAGGATATGCATGAAAACCCTAAAGGTAGCTAAATTACTACAATACCCTTATGTATGGAAAATTACCATGATACCCCTAGGTGTAAATGACCAATATGCCCCTAGGGTTAATTTTGTCTGAAAAGCATGTTGATTTAAATCTGTATGATGTATGCCATGAATGAATATTTGTTGCATGGGGACATGGGTTATATTATGAAGGAAGCGTCCTGGTGGCTATGCCACAATTATCTGATCTGGTGGCGCTGCCACATATATCTGATTCCGTGGTTCTCCACACGATTATTCAGATCTGGTGACTCTGTCACATTATCTGATCTGGCAGCTATGCTGCATATTTCTGTGGCGTGTAGCGGTTGGGTGGGTCGAGTAGTCTCCCCACATGGTGAAAGGTTGGTATGGGGGTGCATGTGGTTGGATATGGGTTGGGTTTTTGCATATACATGAAATATCTGATCTGATCTGTTATGGGCCTATGGGCTTAATTCTGTATTCTTGGCTAAGGCTAATTTATTCTGTTTCTGTGGTTTGAACTGATATGGGCTATGGTTGGGTTAATTTTACACACTGAGTTTCCCCAAACTCATCCTCTATTTTCATCCATGCAGGTAATCCCCAACCATAGTGGGCTTGGAGCCGCGAGGGATCTGGAGTGGCCACTGCTTACGCAATATGGATTTCTTACGTGATTTGGACGTCAATTTTCTTTACTTTGATGATTTGGGTTTTGTTATGTAATAAGGCCGCTTATGATTATTTTTTTTGGGTTTTGATTTATAACTTATCATGATGATCTTAAATTATATTAACTATCAAAATGGGCTAGATCTAGGGTTTGTTTTCCCAAAAACATGAACTGATTTCAAAGTAACACGATTACAAACAAGGCTTTTGCTATGATAACGTTTTCCAAATTTAAATATGTTTTTTTTTCTAAAATAGACATAACTACAATGGTAACCGAAAAATATACGCGATGTTAGAGTGTGGCAATGGCGGTGTGCATGTCTAGGATTGGATCCGAAAGAGCTTGGTACTTAAGCAGTCCGGTGGACTCACCTCCTCTTTTCCGGTTTCCTACCTGGTGCACAGCTTCCATTCACTTTAAAACCCTTAATGAATTAATCCTTTGAACATCAAGTATGATTTTTTGAACTTAGAATGGAAAAATGTTTTAATGTTTTGATGTGGCACGTCGGATCCGGTCATAACGTCTAGGCCGGGTTTGGGGTGTTACATTAATAATCATAAGCTTTATATACATACCTGTACCATCTCGTAATGATTTCACACTTATTCTCATAGTTGACATACCCAATGAACCACTCGAAATAATAATATTGGATACTTGAGAAACCTTACACCCAAGGTGTCACATATGTAGCCATTGCTACCTCTATCTCATAACACATATATGCTCGCTCTCGAGCCATCAAATGGCCTACTCACACAAGCTGTCAGTCAAGATGTAGCTACGTAGTGTTGCTCACACAATCTTTCAAGTAACTGCAACATATGCCGGTATACTAAGCCACCGGTAGGATGTACAAGACCAGTGCCTAGACTACATAACATAATACCCTAGTGACATGTCACTTGTATCCTAATCTATTCCTAAGGTTCGATTGGGATTTCTCGCTTGCTAAAATGTCGTCGAACGTGTCCATAGAGTAGTTTACAAAATTCATACAAAATTAAAGCATTTTAAAATACAATTATCATAAAGCTTATTTAGATACGAACTTACCTCGAATGCAAAAACGACAAAAGAGATCTATTCGTCAATTAATTTGTTTTCCCCCGATCTACACCAGAACTTTATTTTTCTTGATCTATAATACCACATTTAACTTATTTAATCATCACATTATTCAATATAGTTCAAACACACATTATGGAGAAAATTACATTTTTGCCCCTAACATTTCACCCTTCTACAATTTAGTCCCTAGGCTCGTAAAATGAATTTCTTTCAATTTCATCACAACTCAAGCCTAGCTAAATAATACTTGTACTCATAACAGCCCACATTTTTCATTTATTAACACTTCTCTACACATTTTATAATATTTTACAAATAAGTCCCTATTTGACTTTTTATTGAAAATCACTTTACAAATGTTGTTTAACTAACAACAAACATGCATTTTCTACCATCAAACTTCAAAATACAAAAATATTCAACATGGTTAAAATTTTAGACTTTAACTTTCTTTCAAATTAGTCCTTGAAATAGCTAGATCAAGTTACAATGATCTCAAAAATATAAAAATCATTAAAAACGGGATAAGAACAGACTTACAATCAAGCTTGAAAGCTTGGCCAAAAACCCTAGCTATGGCTTCTTGATAATTTCGGCTATAGGGGACTAAATTGAAGAAGATGGACACTTTTATTTAGTTAATTTGTCTTTATTTACCAATTTACTAAAATACCCTTAATGCATAACTTTAAAATGTCACCTAATTATGTCCATTTTTGTCCATCCTAAAGTATAATGGTTTAATTACCATTTTAGGACCTCCAATTTAAAATTTCATAGCAATTAGACACCTTTAACTTATAGAAATTAAATTTTGCATATATTGTAATTTAGTCCTTCTAATCAAATTGATTACTCAATCGATAAAATTTCTTAACGAAATTTTCACACAGTTATTCTATCATGCTGTAGACCTTAAAGAAATAATTAAATGAATATTTCTACTTCGGATTTGTGGTCCCAAAATTACTGTTTCGATTTGACCCAAAAACTGGTTGTTACAAATATTATCAGTGCTCTACAGAATTCACAATGTTCTTATGTGTATATGTGTTATGACAGTATCGATCAGACCCATAATCTATTATTACTTTGATAAATGTTAAATTCAGCCTAGCACGACTTACAATGAGAGATTGATTGAAATTTTGGCACTTGTAGAGAAAAACTGAGAAATAAAAAGGTAGCATTAGTAAAAGTTCTTTGACAATGACATTATATAGAAGTAGCTACCTAGGAATTGGAGGAAACCTTGAGAAAGTAATATTTGAATCTCTTTACTGGTAAAAATTTTTGAGGAAAAAAATTCTTTAAGAGGAGAGAGTTGTAATAGCCCATTTTTTAGTGAAATTGGACCAGTGGTTTTGGGACCACAAATCCGATCCAAAAATGAAATTTATTTTTATTTTATTACATGGTCCGTAATATGTTAGAAATGTCATGTGAAAATTTTGATAAGAAAATTTTACCGATTATGTGTTTAATTACGGAAATGACCAAATCACATAAAATGCAAAAGCTGAATTCTAAGGACCAAATCACTTGGGGTCTTTATATGGTAATTATATCATTAATAAAAAGTTAGTAGATATTTTTGGATGATTCATCCATGGAAAATTAGAAAAGGTCTAAGGACTAAATTGGAAATCAAAATTATTAAAGATGATAAATTAATTAAATAGAAATAAAAATCATTTATATCACCTTCTTCTCCAAAATATTCCATATAAGCACTAGGAGAGAGAGAAGAAACTTTCTTGGCTAAATTGGGTAAGTTTTCTTGTCCTGTTTTTAGTAATTTTGATATTTTTGAAACCGGGATAGCTTAATCTATCTATTTGGGGGATCAATTTGAAGAGTTATCAAAGTATGGAAATTAGGTCATGGATGTATATGCTAAAAATTAGAAACTTATGGTAGAAAATGAAAGGTTGTTGATAGATAAACAACTTTTACAAAGTAATTTTTGATGAAAACATGATTTAGGGACTAAAATGTAAAGTTGTGAAAATTGATGAAAAATTCTAAAATTTATAGAAAATATGTGCTGTAAATTCTATATTGAAATTTTGGTTAGGCTTGGAATAGGGAGTAAACTGCATAAATTTCATTTTCTGAGCCTAGGGACAAAATGGGAATTCATGGAAAAGTTATGGCAAAATGGTAATTTTTCCTAGGATGTAAATTGAGTCCATTTGAATATGAAATGTGATGATTTGATGTAAAATTTACTCATATAGATCTGGATAGACCAAATTCGGAGCTAGAACGAGAAAAGAGGAAAATGTCGAATTAGTAGATTTTACATACACGAACATTGTCGAGGTAAGTTCGTGTAACTAAATTGTGTATATTTATATGCTTGAATTAAATTTTATGTTTTTGAATTGTATAAATATCATATATATATGACATTTAAAATATATCTGACAAAACTCGATCAATAATAATGCCCAATAAATGATAAATGATAAAAAAGTTACTTATATGCTTGAAATGAATGTGGAATGTGTTTACTTGAATTATATGAATTTTATGGATGTATTAAATAATCACATGCCCAATAATGCTTGAAAAAATGTTTAAATCCTAGTTGAATAAATGGAAAATTGATGGATATGTGATTTCCCGAAATGAATGAGTAATCCTATTGACCTCATTACAGAAAGGATTTAGCCTGGACGTGTAATCCTGATATAAGTCCTCTCGAGCATATGTTATGGATTGGATTTAGCCTGGACGGGTAATCTAGATCAAGCTACTTAGAGCATATGTCATAAAAAGCATTTAGCCATGGACTGGTAATCCTATTGTATACATGTGTGGCTCGAGAGTGTACTCTCCAAAATAGCACCTTATGGGTACCATTGAATATGAATTGACGAATCTTGATTTGTACACCTTGAGTGTACTACTTATGTATCCATCGATATTTCAAATAAATTCAACGGGTGACAATCCAGACATGAAAAGATATGAATAATAAAATGAGTTATTACACGTATCCGTTTGAAATACAAGAAAATGATAATACATGACAAGTGATATATGAAAGTAGGAGATGATGATATTTGTACATGGAAATTATTTGATGATGAGAATGTTCACCCTTGATTATAGACTTGTACACCTTGAGTGTACTACTACTTGTGTGACCTTGATATTTCGAATTATATGAGTAAAGTACTGACATGAAATAATCTGAACTCGAGATGAACTATTATGAAATTATACTTGTAATACAAAGAGATGATTTATACATGTTAAATGAATACATGTTGTGGAAAGCATATGTGCATGGAAACTTGATTTTTGTTGAGCCCATATATGTTTTGATGTTATTATGGAATACATGACTAACAAGGGCAATGAGGATGTGTATAGGGATTGAGGTCAAATTGATTGAATATGACTTATATAGTTACCTCAAAATAGAATGAATGATAAGTTAAGTACCGAGTTATACGAACTTACTAAGCATTTTATGCTTACTTAGTTTTATTTCCCTATTTTAGAGTAAATCAGAAGCTCGTTGGATTGGTAGCTTGGCTGGGATCACTCACATTATCCATCGGCCCATGTCGGTACAGTATGGTAAAACAATTATGGTTACAATGGCATGTATAGGTTATATTGGTCATATTGACATGTTAGTGTAAATGATTATTGTAATATAGTCATTGGAATGGCTAGTGATGATTATGTTTTGGTACATTTATATATATGTATTCAAGTTTACTTTATGGAGATAACAAAAATGTTTCTTATTGATTGATTGAGAAAGACAAGATTTGAGCATGAATGCATGTAACAATATATCATGTTAGATGTTATAAATTGCTTGAATTCAATGCTTGGGTTGGTCGGTATTTGGATGTAAGTTTGGTGCAAGAATTTGGTATGATTTTGGGTGAGAAATGAAGCTAAGAATGGTTTTATTTTGTCCACAGGGGCAGACTCATGGGGGTGTGTCTAGACCATGTGTGACACACGGCCTGGTACATGAGCGTGTGGTTAGGCCGTGTGTCCCATACACCATAAATTCGAGAAAACAGAATGCTCAGAATTGAGCACACGGGTAGAGATACGGGCATGTGTTTTAGCTGTGTGTGCTACACGGCTAGAACACGGGCGTGTGTCTTGGCCGTGTGAAACCTGCACCTAATTTCGAAAGAATTTAACTAACCACACGGCCTAGCACACGGGCATGTGGCATGGCCGTGTGCACGAGTCAGAGAGTTACACGGGGTCGAACACGACTTGTAGCACGGGCGTGTACGAGGGTCAACAGGCGTGTCCCTTAGACCGCACGGGCATATGAGCCCTACACCTTGGAAAAATTTTAAAATTTTGCGAAAAATTCTTAGAGTTTCTGATTAAGTCCCGATTCGATTCTAAAGCTCATATTAGGCCTCGAGGGTCCATTTAAGGGACGTTACGAACAGTTTTGAAAAGTGAATAGTAATTTTTGTAAATTATCTGAAATGTTCTGAAAGTTTCGGTAATGCTCCGTAACCCTTTTTCCGGTGACGGATACGGGTTAGGGGTGTTACATGAGTAGTGGAAGAGTTACACTCCTACTGAGACTCTACGAGAGAATTTAATTTTAGATTAGCTATTCCAAAAATAATATTATTGTAATAGTTTAATATTAAATTAAATTTAGTACTTATTTTAATATTATTTTATTAATTTAATATTAAAGTGATTATTTAATATTAAATTAAATTTAATGTTTATCTACCTAAATTTAATCTCATATTTATCTTGATAAATATTATATTAATTTAATATTAAAAAGATTAAGTTTAATCATAGTTGAACTCTTTAAACTCTCCCTATATAAACAGAGCCTTAATACATTATTTTTCACACTTGAATTTAAGAGAAAGTTGTAGAGAGAAAATTTTTTGAAGAGATTATTTCAGAAAATTTCTAGAGATATTTTTCTAATTTACAACTTGATCCAAAAGCTTAGAAAAATTACGAAATTACCCCACTAGTAATTTTTGTGAAAAGTTTTCTTATTCGAAGTGAGCCCACACTCGGCAAACCTGTGCTTGAGGATAGCGGAGAAGACTAATCGGTCGAAGTGCTCATCCTAGACAAATAAAAAAGGTACAATTTTGATTAAGTGTTTATTACTTTAGATATCACAACCAAAATTCAATTTTAAATTTTTTTTAAAACTTTGTCTTCTCTAAATTTATATTCCGTTGCGTTCTCCAAACCCTTTTTTTAACAATTGGTATCAGAGCCATATTGTGTTCTATCTATAAGTATCAACAAATAATCAAAATAAATTTCTTTTCTTCTTAAATGATTTGATTACATAGAAAGTGACATTCTTTAGATCTTATGCATGTTTTGAGTTATACATAGGAATGGATGCAATATTACATTTTTGTTATACAATTGTTTTTTATTGTCGAGGTTGTAGTTCTTAGAAAATAGACCGCGGACTATCACCTCCACGTAGGGCTCTTTTTTTTGTTTAAATTCATAGAATTCTTGTGAGCCGAAAATAGACATAGGACTTAAATGTAATTTTTCCAAAAGGAGTCTATAATGAGGAAAAGATACGATGGCGGTTGAAGACCCAAGAAATCTCTTGTGGCAAAAAATTATGTAATTTTATTTTCTAGAAATATAACAATGGAAACCATGGCTGACAATTTTATTTTAATTACCTATCTCATTATATATCTGCTTTATAATTTTTTATTATATTTATATTATGCAATATTATAATTGTGATATATATGAGATGATCCACAATTGATCGTTTAAAAAATAAGAAGTGTGGTAATGAGAAAATACACGTGTTGTATTATTTCATTAACTTCTTTAGGTTATTTGATAAATGTGAGAAGTGTGGTAATGAGAAGATGTATGTATAGGATTGGCTCTGGCTAGGAAATGTTTGGTTTTTAAGCAAATAAATTTGACTGACCTCCATTTCCTAAGACCCTACCTGGTGCATGATTCACATTCACTTCTTCGGTTTTCCCTTAAAAGAAAAACTGTAGAGAATCAATTTTTTTTGTTTTTGTGGTTGATTTATTCTTGTGAATGAATGTGAATATTATAAAATTGCCATAGTATGCCATTCATATACTGAAAGCATGTCATTTAGATTAGGTAAGAATGCCACTAGGACTGTTGTATGAATATTCTTGAAATTTGGGATAAAAAACCTAGCATGTTTTTAAAATATTGAGTGGGAGAAGGTCCTTCAACAAGACCTACGACCTCTATTTATGGTCCCTAAGTGATAGCATGATAATGTTTCGAGCGGGTTCCTACCCTGGTCGCACCCCAAGGTAAACTTTGTTATGTTGGTTCACCAAACGAAATTTCCTTTTAAGGACAACTAGTCATGCATGACTTTCAAAGAGACTGTCCCAAGATGACTCGCAAATGATAGCATGTTCATGATGGGTGTTGAGTCAATGGTTGCACACTCAAGATCATCTCTTGTTAAATAGTATCTAAAGAAATGATATTTAAGATAGAGATGATGGTCAAATGTTAAATTATCGTGAGTTTGTATGGAGTCTTAAGAATTAAGATTCACGAACTTATTGGATGTAATCCATGTTCTTACTTGTTAATCATGGGACCCTAATGAAACATGGTTGATGGTTGTGAGAATGATCCTAGCAATGGAAAAATATTTTTTCAAGGTTTTAATACAAGACGCATGCATTATACTACATTCTTGATATGTCATTGAAATGAAAAATATTTACTCATTACAAAGATAGTAATTAGTGAATCTTTTTTTTTCAGTTCAAATATGTCTCATACTCCTCTTATTAGCATTCTTATTGAGAACAAATTAAATGGGGATAACTTTCAAGAATGGAAACGAAACTTGGTAATAGTTCTCAGCTATGTGAAACACAAATTCATTCTTGACGAAACGTGCCCTCTTAAAGCTCATCTTAAAGCGAGAAATTGCTAGAGAGGTTCTGACTCGATTGCTCGATGTTATATGTTAGTGAGCATGAGTAGTGTGTTGTAAAAGCAACACAAGAATTTTCGTACTACCAAAGAGATCATGAAAAATTTGGAGGATTTGCTCAGAGGCTAAGTCGCATTGGCTCGAAAATCTGCTATTACAAATTTGATGAACTCTCAGTAGAAACCCAGTACTTTAGTCAAAAACATATTCTTAAGCTTATGGGATTCTTTGCGGAAGTGGAGGACAATGGGGCTAAACTAGAACACACAAATTGAAATAGTGTTTGTTGGTTTTAGGGCTGATTACAACTTGGGGAACAAGGCGCTTACCTTGACTCAACTCATGGAGGAATTACAATCCTATGAGTTGACACTGAATGGTGGTAAGTCTGTTTAGGAAGAAGCCTGAAGTAAACTTAGCAATGGGCCTTTCGTCCTCTAAGGGGAAGCAGAAAGCTAAGCTAAAGAAGAACCTGACTAAGTCTTCGGTTCCACCTCATGTGGATAGGAAGAAAACTAAGAAGTCAAAATATCCTAAAAATACAATGTTTCTTCTACAACAAGGGGCATTTTAGATCAAACTATAAGAAGTATTTGGATTACCTAATTGAAAAGGGAAAAAGTATGAAACTCTTTGTGGTTGAAGCTTGCTTAGTGGAAGAATTAATTGACAACTGGGTTATTGATTCTGGAGCCACTAACCATGTATGTGTTTCTTTATAGGGATTCAACGAAACGAGAAGTTTGCATGACAAGAACCTCTGGTTGTAAATCGAAGCCTCTTATTACGGACCATAGATGGGAGCTATGTTTCAGCTGAAGTAGTGGGAGAAGTTATTTTACACTTTGATAATTTTAGGAAGATTGTTTTAAAGCACGTATTTTATATACCTCATTGTAAGAGGAATCTAATTTCTGTAGCATGTTTATTTTATTACAGTTATACCGTAACATTCAATAAAAGGGTTTTCTATTCACAGAAATTGTTCTTTAATCTATAATGGATGGATGGAAAGCAAGCTCTACTTTATCAAATAACATAACTACTCGATGCTTCAAACTAAAATAGTGAATAAAAAGCTTAAAATTTCTCACTCTAATGTGTGGTACCTATGACACTTAAAACTTGGTCATATTAACCAAAAAAGAATCACTAGACTCGTGAAAGATCGTCCCTTAAGTACGCTTAAGGAAGTTAGTCTTCCACAATGTGAATCTTGCTTGGAAGGTAAAATGATTAAGAGGTCTTTTAATACGAAAGTACAAGGGCCAACCAACCTTTTAGAACTTGTGCACACTGATGTATGTGGTCCCATGAGCATCAGTGCCTGAAGAAGTTACGATTATTACGTGACTGTTATCTACGACTATTCTCGATATGGATATGTGTATCTAATGCACCGCAAAAGTGAAACCTTTCATAAAATTTGAAAGTTTCATGTGGAAGTGGAAAAGCAAGTAGGCTTATGAGCACCTTCAAACGTACTAACATCCAGAATGTAAATACTGCAATAAAATGGAGAATTACGAGACGATATCTGCAAATATAAAGGTCGATTTGTAATATAGATGTTTCAACGAAGTAGGTGAGTACTTCGAGGATCGTACCCAAGAGAGGCGAGCACTAGATTAATTCTTAACTTAAACACTTAAAATCTCATTAATACTTTTTAAATCAGTTATAGTATGAAAGTAAAATAAGAGATAAACTAATAAAATAAAATAACATAAATAATTGAATTTCAAGAGGTAATGAGAATAAACTGAATCAAACCTGAATATGGGTGATTAGCTCGGTTAAATAATCCCAATCAACTGTTATCTCAGGTTTCTCATCAACCAACTAGTCACTACCCTAGTAGGATCTTCCGATCTTCCACTAACATAATGATCAGTAAGAACTACTTATCTTCAGACCTCACAGTCTAGACTAGCTTGGGGTAAAGGTGTTCATGAATGGGCAATACCAATTGTCGTAACCTTTTTTTTTTGAAATCGACTTTTTATTTAAAAAATGAAAATGGGAGTCGCCACCAATCTTTTTTATTAGGTGTGATCGGATCACCTCGTAATTTGATCATTTTAATAAAAGTTTAGATTTACTAAAACGATGATTTCTAGTATACAAAATCCAAGAGATGGGTTTGGGAGTTGGTTACGTACGAGGAAGGATTAGCACTCTCGCTACGGCTAAAATTGTTACCTAATTGATTACTTGATATGTTAATGTCGAAAATTGAAAATTTGAAGAGAATTTAAAATGCGATCCCTTTGTATTAAGATATTTTAATAGAAAAAAGCTTTATTCTAAATTAATCGAGAAGAAGAATCATGCCCCGTGAGTTAGGACATGACGCCTATAGTTTTCAAAAACCAGAATAATCGCCGATTAAATCATTTTTATATTTTTGAAATGGATATTAAACTATTTTGGTTTTAGAAAGAAGCCATATTCTTTAAGTTAGGAACACGACTCTTCTAATTCCAAAAATAATGAACATTGTCACGGTTTAAAAATTTTACCTTTATATGCATCGTGCAAAAAAAAAAAGAATGTAACACTTAAAACGATATGCATTTTATTTATTCGGGCATAATATACACAGATAAATGTTTAAGCTTAATGTATGGTATAGTGATAATGAAATAATTTTAAATGGTTATGCATGTAGAATGATAAATAATGAGTAAATAAAAGAATATTATAATAATAACATAATTATAATAATATTAGCATTAATAATCATATTATAGTAATAATAAATAAATGAAGTAATTTAAGATAAATAAAAAATGGAAGATGCATGATTAAAAAGATAAATGGACATGACATGAAAATGCTAAAAATAATAAGAGAAATAATAAAATAACAAGAACACACTAAAAAAATAAAAATAAAAAAATAAATGACAATAATAAACAAAAAAATGTACCAATAAAAGCATGTATACTATCTAATTTTTATGTATAAAAATGAAGAGGTAATAAATAAATAGATAAATAGATAATAATAGTATAGTAATAATAATAATAATAAAAGCACGAAAGAAGAAAAAAAGAACTAAATAATTGATAAAAGGAAAAAAAATAATTATTAAAAAAATAAATGAATAATAAATAAATGAATAAAAGGATTAAAATAAAAAAATAAATAAGTGAATAATATATAAATAGATAAGTATATGAGTAAATAAATGAATAAAATAAAAGGAATAATGAATAAATAAATAAGTAAATAAGTAAATAAATGAATAAAAGAATAAAAAGGATTTAATTATAACTTAAATGAAATTAAAAGGGTAAATCGGGATAAAATAAATAGTAAAGGACTAAATTGTAAATAAAATAATAATAAAACAAAATAAAAGACCAAAATGAAATGCGCAAAAAGAAATAGGGGCTAAATGGGAAAATAACGCAAACCCTATTAAACGCACCGTTTTTTTGGCAAATCAGGGACTAAATTGAAAATAAAATAAAATTAAATGGCATAATATAAAAGAAAAAAATAAAGGAAGTAGAACCAGATTGAAAAATAATTAAAAAGCGGAAGGACTGGAGCGGCAATTAGACCCTCCCCTAAAAAACATGCCGATACTAGGAGGATTAGGGTCGGGTCGAACTAAAAACGACGCCGTTCTGTGGGCTTATATAAGTAAAAAAATCTTTCAAAAAATCATTTTGAATCAGCTTTAAAAAAAAAACTCTTTGTTTTATTTTTTTTTCTCTGAAGTTGTCCATGTCTGGCCAAGGAGACCACTGTTGGTCCACCACGGCCACCAGTCGTCAGCGACGGCAGCCGCCATCCCTGGTGACCGAATTTTGTGAAAAAAACTATTTTGGCTGTTTCATTTCTCTCAGCTTTGATCTAAAGCCAAAAATTTCAAAACGCCCCCCAAAATACCAAAAAGAAAAACCTTTCGATTTTTTCTACGTTTCGAAGAGTGCCCAGCATCCTTCTTCCCGACACGGCGGCGGCAGCTTCTCCTACTCGCGGTGGTGTGGAACGGCTCGACGACATCTTTTTTTCTTTATTCTTTTTTATTTGAATAAAATAATAGATCTAAAATAAAAAAACCACCTTTCTTAAAAATATCCTTATATTTGCTTTCTGAGTTTTGCTTTTTTTAAAAAAATGCCCCCTTTTACATTATGTTCTAGGCTTTTTATAGCCGATTATGATACATTTGTTTTTTCTTTTTTCTATTGTTTCACTATTGTTTCTTGCGAGTTGTTGCTTTTGTCCTTGCAGGTGGGGATTGATGGTGGCAAACCTCGGGCGACAAGATCGCTGGTAAAGTGGAGCGGCAGTGGCGTAGGCTAGGGGTTAGGGTTTCGAACACTAGTTTAGGTTATGGTCCATTTGAGCAATTAGGGTTTTCTTTTTATTTTAGGCCTTGTAATATTTTATTTGGGTTTGTAATTTTTCTTTTATTTACTTGTAAATCGGGCCCGGGCTAAATTGTCCTGTTACAACTGCCCCTCTTTGCTCGTTGGCATGTAACGAGAATGGAGAAAAAACTTTAAAAGGGAAAATTTTGCCTGGTCTTGCTGAATATCGAATTTTTTGGTATTTCCATTTTCTGAGTAGTCTCATTCTAATCCACTGCAACTTCAAGGGTATAGGAACTGTAGTTTTAATCTATTCCACTGTAGCTTCAGGAAGATAAGACTTGTAGCTTTAATCTACTCCACTACCACTTCAGGGAGATAAGATTTACTATGGTAGATTTAATCTGACCTACTACAACTTCAGAGGTATAGGATTTAGTTTCAATCTACTCCATTACAACTTTAGGGAGATAAGATTTGTAGCTTTAATCTTCTTCACTGCCACTTCAAGGAGATAAGATTTGCTATGGTAGTTTTAATTCGACCTACTGCAACTTAAGAGGTATAGGATTTAGTTTTAATCTACTCCACTGCAACTTCAGGGGCATAAGATTTGTAACTTTAATATGTTTCACTGTAACTTCAGGGAGATGAGATTTGTAGTTTCAAGTTGCTCTGCTACAACTTCAGAGAGATAAGATTCGATATCTATAATCTGCTCCATTACAACTTTAGGGAGATAAGATTTGTGGCTTTAATTTGCTCCATTGCAACTTCAGGTAGATAAGATTCACTATGATGACTTCAATTCGTCCCACTGCAACTTCAGGGGTATAGGATTTGTGATTTTACTGATATGTTACACCGTTCTCTAAGGAACATGACATATAGAATCCATTTCATTGGCCTATATTTATACCAAGCAATTAGAATGTTATGATCAGAATGAATCAAATGCTCCTAACTAGATGTATATGAATGATATTTGCATGAATGCAGAATGTCATCAGTTTTTTTTAGAATAATTCCATTTTTAATGCTTAGGTTGACACTGCTCGTTGTTTGTTAAGGTTCCATCACTGATTTATTGTCATGCCTTCTTATTCAGATCTAGTATCTTTGATAGGAAATTTGAAGAAGTAATCACAATTTAACTCTTCGTTCCCTGATATTTCTAACCCTTAGATTTGGTCAGTTCTAACTAGTGGTCCTATTTCAGGTCCTTGTACTTTTCAGAAATCTTTCAAAGCAACAAGCAAAAACCCTTTTACTTGAATATTATTAGTCCATTAATCGTTATTTCAATGAAAAAAATGCTTGAAAATGATTGTAACAATGGAAAAGATTGAAATTTACTAGGAGCAAAGCTTGAAATGAATAAATTAATCAAAATAGCAAACGCTGCTAAAATACAAAATGAATAAGATGAAAACATGTGCCCCAAATATCGTAGCATGAGCTTCTCTACACAAACTTCTTAAGGACCATTTTGAGCTTGATATATGTTTTAGGAGATCTAGAGTACTTCGTTGATGCCCCAAGATGTAACATTTCTCCTTTTGAGAAGACCCGGCCACTACATGTTCAATCCAAATTTGAGTTGCCCTTTCTTGGGTTTTTAACTCAAAACCCATTTTAGTCTCAAGGTGCCCTTTGCAAGTTTTCGCCTTGGCCTTTCCTTTTCTCTTTTTGTTTTAGGTGAAATATTTCTTGACTAAGTCTAAATTCACAGGATTAAGTAGGTTCTTGCCATCCATCTTGGTCAAAATCAATGCTCCCCCTAGAAAAGGCTTTCTTTACTATATAAGGTCCTTCCTAATTTAGTATACATTTTCCTCTGAAGTCCTTTTGTATGGGAAGGATCTTTTCCAATACCAGGTCCCCCTCATGCAATTCTCTAGGGCCAACCTTTTTCTTGTAATATTGCATCATTCATTTTTGGTACATCTGACCATGACGGATGGCTTTCAACCTCTTCTCTTCAATCAAGTTCAGCTAATCATATCAAGATTTGATCCATTCTGCTTCATCTAACCTCAACTCTGACAAAACTCGGAGAGAAGGAATCTTGACTTCAATGGGCAAAACCAACTCCATTCCATAAACCAATGAGAAAGGCATTGCCCCGATGAAGGTCCTAACAGATGTTCGATAAGTATAGAGGGCAAATGGTAACTTCTCATGCCAATCTTTATAAGTCTCAGTCATTTTCCCCATGATCTTCTTAATGTTCTTATTGGTTGCCTCTACCGCACCATTCATTTTTAGGTGATATGAATGACGAGTTGTGGTGTTTGATCTTGAATTTACTATAAACCTCCACAATCGTGCTGTTGTTCAAATTCAATGCATTGTCAGGTATAATCTTTTCTGGCATCCCATATAACAGTCCGGTTTAGACCCTAGTCGGAACAGTGGTTTCGAGACCACGTAACCAATTCTGAAAAATATTTTAATATTATTTTTTGTGTTTGTGATATGTGAATTTATATCTGCGAAGTTTCTGTGATTTAATTTGTCTATTTCTATGTTTAATTATGATAAAGGACTAAATCACGTAAAATGTAAAAGTTGCATGCTAATTGTTAATGGGGTTAATTGGCCTTGGCTTTTAAAATAAGGGTCCTTGCATGGTAATTATACCATTGATAAAGTAAGTGGACAATATTGGACATGTGTTAGGTGAATTTAATGTTTTATAATAAAGGTTATTTTTGTACTTTGTGAATTAAAGCTTAAATAAATAAAAACAAAACAAAAGGTGGCCTTATTATCATCTTGTTCAGTAGAAACTTAAAAAAGAAATAAGGGTTTTGAGTGTTTGAATTTTCGACACTTTGGAAGCTTGATTCGGGTATGTGTTTTGCTCTGTTTTTGACAATTTCTACGTTTCTATGATCGTTGCTTCGTGTTTTTCAAAACCCATGTCTGAATTTCTGTTTCTGTTGAAGATTATGAAATGTGTCATTGATGATTATATGAGCTTTATAATGTTTTTATATGAATTATGAAATATATATGTGAGATTATCATGCTTTGTTTTTGAATTTTTTATGGAATAGAGCTATTTGGGCTAATTTGTGAAAATGAGGTTTTGAAGGACTAAATTGTGAATTAAATATGTCATTTGGGCTTGTATGGAAGCTATGTATATTCGACCAAACTATAGTCTTGGTGAATTTTGCATATTTGTGATTTTTGTGAAAAATAGACTAAATTGTCAAAGTGTGAAAATGTAAGGGCTAAAATGCAAAGTGCCCTAAATATGTGTTCATGGATTTATTTTGAATGAAATGAATGGTTGAATGGTTGAATTTGAATTGTACTAGATCAAGAACAAAGAAAATCAGACTTAGATCGCTGGAAGTCCAAAATAGTTGAATAGTCGACTTGTTTCCGTCCAAAATCCGTACGAGGTAAGTAAAATTCCAATTACGTGTTAAATTGACTAAATTATGCGCATACAAACTGTAATTTGTATTGGACGGCCTTGAGATCTTGATGAATAAATTTTGAGTAAACTCCAATAATATGCTAGTATCTGAAAAGCTTTGAATGTTTCCAAAGGAACGTTGATATCGATCTGAGATATCGTGTAAGACCGTGTCTAAGACACAAGCCTCGATTTGAGATTTTACGTGTAAGACCATGTCTGGGACACCGACATCGTATTTGATTTCGTGTAAGATCCTATCTAGGATAGAGGCATCGATATTGAATTACATATAAGACCACATCTGGTATGTCGGCATTGTACCCGTTTATGAGTATCTGTACCATTTCTAAATCGTCTGATTATAGAGTATGAGATATGGGAATGAATATATGAAATATATAACCTATACAGGTATGCTTGTATCGTACTAAATTTCTGAATATGAAAGACTCTGTTTCTGTGAAATAATGAATGCGAAATGTGTATGGAAATTGGAAATGAAGCATGACATGTATTCGAGCAAATGAGCATGGTTAGACTTATGAACTATTCTGTGAAATAGCTATGAATTCTTGTTATTGATTTGTACTTTATATACTTTAGTAGTTAAACCAATTGTATTTGGCTTACTAAGCTCTTTGTAGCTTACTCTGTGTGATTTCTGTTTGTTTTACAGTTATCGTAGCTACTGAAGGCTCGGGGATAGTCGAGGATTGTCACCACACTATTGAACTCATTTTGGTACCTTTAAAAGTGTAAATTTTTGAAGTATGGCATGTATACTTTAGTAGTTAAACCAATTGTATTTGGCTTACTAAGCTCTTTGTAGCTTACTCTGTGTGATTTCTGTTTGTTTTACAGTTATCGTAGCTACTGAAGGCTCGGGGATAGTCGAGGATTGTCACCACACTATCGAACTCATTTTGGTACCTTTAAAAGTGTAAATTTTTGAAGTATGGCATGTATAGGCTAGAATGTCTATGTATTTAAGCTTTGATATGTAAATATGTTATGCTATGAGAGTTGGCTAACAAATGGTATGTTTGTGCTTAGTTTTGGTAAATGGTTTGTGATGCCAAATTGTGTATGCTTGTAATGGTTATATAGCCTTGTATGTGGTGGTTATTTTGAAATATGTCAAGTTGAAGAAATGGTAAGTTTAAGCATAAGTTAGAAGGTGCCATAAGTGAGCTATGAAATGAACATTTTGGCATGTTGTTGTAATAAGATTTTTAATGTATTTTGGTATGGATTTGAATAGGTTATGGAATGATGATGATTTAGTTATGATGAAGCATGTTTTGAGCATGGAATTGGCTGAAAATTTTGGTATAAATGTTGTTTAATATTGCTTATAGGAATGACCCAATAAGGGGTGGCAAGTTGGCTTAAACCAAGCCTGCATTGTGCCACATGGTCAGGGACCACGGGCGTGCCTTGTGGCCGTGTATGCAAAGCAATAACCTCTTAAGATCATACGGTTAAGACACATGGGCGTGTCATATGACCGTGGGCTCAAGTCAGTAGCTAGCTAAGTATCACACGGCCATAACACACGGGCGTGTCTGTTGGGCATGGGTGAAAGTCAGTATATATACTCTGTTTTGGCACGGTTGGCTCACATGGGCGTGTCTAGTGCCCATGTGAGGCACATAGCCTGGTCACACAGACGTGTGACCTCAACAGAATTGAAAATTTTTCTGAGTTCTAAAATTTATGAATGTGTTCGGTTTAGTCCCGACTGTCCTTAAAAGTATGTTTTAGGTCTCGTAGACCATCATAAAGGATGAATTGTTGATGATTGCTATGTATTAATGTTTTGTGATATCTGTGATTCTGAATCGGTCTAAAATGTTCTGTCTGTCTGGTAATGCCCCTTACCTATTCTGGCGACGGTTACGGGATAGGGGTGTTACATCCCATACTGACATATGATCTCTTTCTTCAAGAATTTGCTGACTGTCAACTTTGTGACATTGGCGTAAGAAGTGGCCTCTACCCACTTGGTGAAGTAATCAATGACTATGAAGATAAATCGATGCCTATTAGAAGCTTTTGGCAAGATCGGCCCAATGACATCCATGCCCCACATAGATAAAGGCCATAGAAAAGTCATAACATGGAGAGGTGAATGAGGCACATGAATTTTGTCTCCATAAATTTGACACTTATGACATCTCTTGGCATAACTGATATAATCCCCTTCCATGGTAGACGAATAATATTTGAATTTCATGATTTGCCTGGTCATTGTAAAACCATTAGCATGTGCTCCGCAAACACCTTCATAGACCTCTTCTAAGACTTTCTTGGCCTCAACAGCGTCCACATATCTTAGTAGCACTTGATCCTTTCTTCTTTTATATATGATCTCCCCATCTAAGACATAGTCATTGGCTAGTCTTCTTAGCATCCTTTTATAATTTTCGATTGCCTACTCCGGGTATTCACGATTTTTTACATATTGCAGTATATTGTGATACCAAGGGTGGTTATCTTTTTCTTCTTCTTCAATGTTGTAACAATGAGCCAGAGCCTCATAAATACTCATCTGGATAGGTTTTACATCCTCTTGTTTGTTCATTTTAACCATGGAAGCTAAAGTAGCTAGGGCATTAGCATTCTGATTTTCATCTCACGGAAGGTAGCAGAAGATGATGTCATCAAACTCTTTAATTAACTTTAGGACCAACCTTCTATACTCAATCAATTTGGGATCTCTTGTCTCCCATTCACCTTTGAGTTGATAGATTACTAGTGCAGAATCCCCATATATCTCTAGTATTTTGATCTTGCGTTCTATGGCTGGACGGATACCCATGATGCATGCTTCGTATTCTGCCATATTGTTCGTACAAGCAAAATCCAATTTACTAGTAAAGGGATAATGATCTCCGTTTGGGGGGTACCAAAACTGCCCCGATTCCGTTAACCATAGTGTTTGACGCTCCGTCAAAATTTAGTTTCCAAGGATGTCATTCCTGAGCATATTCTTTAGTGGTTGCAACATACATCAGATCTTCATTTGGGAAAGAAAATTTCAAAGGCTCGTAATCTTATAGAGCTCTACTAGCAAAAAAATATGCTTCCATTTAGAGCATTCAACTCCATCATGTACTTTAGAAGGTCCATTTTTTAGATGAGCCAAGTTGTGTGGTACAACATGTACTGTCTCAATCTTCGAGTTGTACAGATTAAGGCGCAACACAACTTCTCAATTGGCAAGTATCATGTCTCACATTCAGTGAACTTCTTATTAAGGTAGTATATCACTTTTTGTTTCCTTTCTGACTCATCATGTTGGCCCAACACGCATCCCATAGAATTCCCAAATACTGCTAAGTACAATATCAGTGGCTTATTTGGACTAGGTGGCATCACCACTGGGGTATTGGACAGGTAATGTTTGACTTTGTCGAAAGTCTTCTGGCATTCTTCATCCCATACACCCTGATTATGTTTCTTAAGGAGACAGAATATGGGGTCACATTTCTCAGTTAGTTGTGAAATGAATCGAGCGATGTAATTTAGTCTTCCTAGGAAACCTTATACTTCTTTTTGAGTGAACGGTAGAGGCAACTCTTGTATAGCTTTGACTTTATCAGGGTCAATCTTGATTCCTTTTTCACTGACTACAAATCTGAGCTATTTTCCCAACCTAGCCCCGAAGGTACATTTTTCTGGATTGAGCTTTAGCTGGAATTTTCTCAACCTCAAGAACAATTTCCTCAGGACTTGTATATGCTCCTTTTCTATTCGGTATTTTGCAATCATACCATCGACATAAACCTCAATTTCTTTGTGCATCATATCATGAAACAAAGTTACCATGGCTCTTTGATACGTTGCTCCTGCATTTTTCAGTCTGAATGGCATCACTTTATAGCAAAATGCTCCCCAGATGGTTATGAATGTTGTCTTTTCCATGTCCTCAAGATGCATCTTTATCTAGTTGTAACCAAAGAAACCATCCATAAAGGAAAATAATGAATAACCTACTGTGTGTTCCACTAAGGTGTCGGTGTGAGGAAATGGAAAATTGTCCTTCGGGCTGGCTTTGTTTAAATCCCTATATTCTACACATATTCCTACTTTTCCATCTTTCTTAGGGACGAAGACTATATTAGCTACCCACTCTGAGTATTTAACGACTTGTAGGAAACCAACTCCAAATTGCTTCTTAACCTCTTCTTTTATTTTTAACAGGACGTCGAGCCTTATCATTTGAAGTTTCTACTGAACTGGCTTGCATTCTTCCTTTACAGGAAGCTGGTGTACCACGATATTAGTACTTAGACCAAACATGTATTGATACGACTACGCAAAGACATCTTTGAATTCTTAGAGTAACTCAATGAGGTCTAGCTTTGTCTCTGTGATGATGCAAACTTCGATCTTCACCTCTTTCTTTTCTTGTTTGTCTCCTAAGCTCACAATTTCTACTAACTCTTTGTAAGGTAGAATTTGTTTCTCCTCTTGTTCTACCATCCTCAAGAAATCGGGAAATAGGTTAATATCTTGATCAACTTCAAAGTCCTAATGTTCCTCTAGACACATATCTTACTTAAAAGGAGATTATGAGTCAGTAGCAGTGTCATTCAATCATTGATATCTGGAGACTTGTTATAAGAACGATGGAAGACCCAAAGAACAAATGAATCTAAGAATAATTATTTGTATGGTATGAGTATGAATGAAATGGAAAGAACAAAAGAATGTTTCCCAAAATGAGACACAAAGATGCATTTTATTGAAATAAAAATAATGGACATATGTCTTTTTCACAAAAGGATTCTTATTGCTCCTAGGCTTAGAGCAATAAGTGTGTTTTGAACATTACTTTGAATTAATTCTAAAAATTATAGGGATCTCTTCTGTAGTCCAATTGTTTAGAACACTTGGGATAAAAGGATGAATGCCTGATAGGTTTTCCCTAATTCCTTCTTCAAATATAGCATTGATGCTCAAGTTTCCCAACATTCCTTTCGGGCTTTCTTTTTCTGAAATTCTTCATTTAGGATAAATGATTTTTTTGACACGAACATTTTGGATATATGGGGAAAGGTCATTAGTTCCCATTTGACCTTTCCTCCACTTAGTCGCACTCTTCTTCTTTCTTATTTCTTCTCCAACTCCTTCTTCTTTTGCCTTGCATCTGGCTTATATCCTAAGCCAAAGCGATCTCATTTGTCCATCAGCATTGGTGCCTTGACTCTCCGTTGAAGGTATTTCCCGAGTCCTCTTTCGAATAAGGCTCCTTTTTCAACCGTCAACTGCAGGCCCATCCTCGTAGTTTTGGATATTTTGGGCAGTAAGATCTTGTTTCATTTGACAATGAAAGCTGCGTTAACAAATTCTAGTGATTGGAAGGAACATTCTATTGCCTCTTTATCTGCTCCTATGTATGGTGCATCACTAGTTATGGATGGAATGATATCCTCTTCAGCATTTATCGTCACTAGTCATCCCTCCATTATCAGCTTCAGTTTTTGGTGTAGTGATGACGACACTGCCCCAACCGAGTGAATCCAAGGTCTACCCAACAAGCAATTATAAGAAGGCTTGATATCCATGACCAAAACGTCTACCTCATATGTGTTCGGACCAATTAAGAGAGGTATTTCAATCCTTCCCATCACCCTTCTTTCCGTACCATCAAATGCTCTCACTATATTTTGACACGTCTTCATGTAAGAGCTATCCACTAGTAATCTGTTCAGTGTGGATAGAGGTAAGACGTTTAGCACAGATCCATTGCCGATTAACACCCTTGGCAATTTATATCATTTGCACCGGGTAGTGATATGTAGGGTCTTCGTGTAATAGCCCATTTTTTATGAGATTAGAACAGTAGTTTCGGGACCACAAATTCGAGCCAAAAATTTTATTTTATTTTATTTTATTTTATGGTTGGTATCATGATAGGAAGGTCACAAGAAAATTTTGATATGAAAATTTTACCGATTGTGTGTTTAATTGAGAAAAGGACTAAATTACATAAAATGCAAAAGTTGGGTTCTAGTAGCTATATGTATCAAATAGCTATGGAATTCAAAACTTAAGGTCCTTATATGGTAATTAGACCATTGAAGAGTAGTTAGTAGATATTTTAATGACTCATCCATGGAAAAATTAGAAAAGGGTAGGGACTAAATTGGAAATTAATAAAATTAATAGATGATAATTAATTAAACAGAAAAAAATCATCTATTTTCATATCACCTTCCCCAATTTTTTCTATGGAAACCCTAAGAGAGAGGAAGAAAACTTTTCAAGCTTAATAAGGTATGAAATCAAGTCTCGTTTTTAGTAATTTCTATATTTTTGGAATCAGGATAGTCTAATCTTTCTATTTAGGGGATTTATTTGAAAAGTTATCAAGGTATGAAATTTGGGTCATGGATAATATGCTGAAAATTTAAAATTTATGGTAGAAAATGAAACGCTATTCATAGATAAACAAATTTTACAAAGCAATTTTTGATGAAAACTTGATTTAGGAACTAATATGAAACAGTGATAAAACGCATGGAAAATTCTAAAATTTTTGAAATGTATGTGTTGTAAATGCAATATAAATTTCGGCTAGGCTTGGAAAGAGGGTTAAATTTCATGAATTTTATTTTTTGGGCCTAAGGACGAAATCGAAAGTTTTGAAAGGATAGGGGCAAATTTACCATTTTTCCTAGATTGTAATAGAATGCAAATGTATATGAAATGTGTAACACCCCTTACCCGTACCCGAGACTAGGACCGGATACGAGGCGTTACCAGACATGTACTCGAACAATTTCGGGAAATACGGGTTATAAAATTTCAATCCAATATAAAACCAATCAAATTTCATTTTAATGTCCCTATTATGGGCCTACGAGGCCCAACACACACAATGAAAACAATTCGAGACTAAACTGAGAACTTACGAAAGTTCACAAAAATTTTCTAGGTAAAGCCTCACACGCCCATGTGTTTTGGGACACGCCTGTGTCCCTTACCCATGTGGGATTAATGGAATTTATTTTCTATTTCAAACCTATAGGGGTTTTTACACGGCCAAGCACACGCCCGTGTCCCTGGCCCATATCATTCACACGGCCTAGACACGACTGTGTGGTCACCCGTGTCAAAAAACTCGAGCATTCTGTTTGTGACGTCAGCATGCATATAGGGGCACACGGCCAAGACACACGTTCCTGTACTAGGCTGTGCCCTCCACACGGTTGAGACACACCGCCGTGTCTCTACCCGTGTGTTTTCTACCATGCACTCTGGCTTCAAAATTTTTAGGTGCAGGGGACACATGACCATACCACACGCCCATGGGGCGATCCATGTGTCACTCACGGCCTGGACACACGCCCGTGTATCTACCCGTGTAGACCTTGTTAGGCTATTTTCCAAGCCTTTAGTCACCTTCTATCATCTACTCTCACTTATAGGTTTCCATAATACATAACAAGGCCTGATTATATACTTAAATGACCTCGATAAACCTCATTGCATGTAAACCTCATTTCATCGATTTTACACATGCTAGGCTATTTCCCTTGTATTAAGGATTTCTATTCCTTATAACACTTTTAAGATTGCCTCATTATTAAAATTCATTGCCAATTATGGCCAAGCCACACCATGTAATTTGGTTACATTACCTAAGCTTAATTGTGATATGCGACATTTAAATATCACAAGAACATTTAGACATAAACATACGCAAATTTGTAGGTCATAACCTACATCACAATGAGCCAATTCCCATGGTCATTTACAAATGGATATATATATCTTTACATGCCTTCATTTTGGCAAATCAAATGACACATATAACAAAATAAACAAAAGCTCTATACATGCCATTGAACAAAATAAAAGTGTCTATATACCAAAGTTGGAGTAATTGATAGTGTGTTGACTCTCCAACCGTCTTCCAATCTTTATGAGTCACATAACAGTGCACCATGTAATTAATCTTAGATGAGCTCATCATTCATCATTTCCATTTATATATATATTTCATATTATCCTGTTAGGTTTCTCGAAAATCTTGATGGATTATCCATTGACCGTCAAGTCATAAGAGCGATCATTTCATGTATGCACTCCGGCGAACCTCACATCTTACGGCGGGATTACCAGTCCAGGCTAAATCCCCCATAATATAAACTCATAAGGTGGTGTCGGGATTACCAGTCCAGGCTAAATCCCTTATAGCGACAAACACCCTTAATGAGCTTGGATCTAAATTACAAGTCTAGGCTAAATTCAGACCCTAATCGGATTACCCGTCTGGGCTAAATCCACAATGCACACATATTCTTCAAGAGGCTCGATCACTCAAGGAACACCCATCCGGGCTAGATCCTTTCTATATTTGAGATCAAGGGATTACCCGTCCGGGCTAAATCCTCTCTGCAACACATGCAGGATCTCAAGTCACATGTAAATCATGGTTTATCCATCGAATTTCCCTTTTTAACCTCAATCGGGACATTTATCAACATGTCGTTATTAAGGATGCATTTCATGGATTTTCATGTCATCATCAAATGAAATTATCATGCATTCATAAATCATGCAATTAGGAATATTATGTGTTTACTTTAAGTTATTCGAACTTACCTGGTACTCGTTCCAATATCGTGTTTTGGTTATTCTGAAACCTTTCGTTTTCCTCAATCGACCTTTGATATTTGTTCCTCGGGGTCTATAAAAATAAAAATGAATCATTAACACCTCAAATTATACTTTTCGAGTCTAAATTTCACCCCCAGTCCAAATGACCGTTTAGCCCCTAACCTTTCATATTTTTACGATTTAGTCCCTAGGCTCGTATAATGAAATACATGCAATTTCTACCTTATCCAAGCCTAGCCGAATGTTCTTTCCTCTTATGGAAGCCCACATTTTTCCATCATTTCTCATCTTTCTACCAATTTTTACAACTTTTACAAAATGGTCCCTAAAGTCATTTCCATGAAAAATCACTTAGTAAAAGTTGTTTACCATCTTTTAAACTTTCATATTCCTCCATAAACCATCAAAATACAAGTAACTCATGCATGGGTAAATTTCTAAACTTGAACCCTAGTATGAAATATGGGTAGAAATAGAGAGAGTAAGTTACCGAGATTTCAAAAATACGAAGAACATTAAAAACAGGGCTTAGGAGCACTTACTATTGAGCTTGAAAATGTTGAAAACCCTAGATATGAAGAGCTTGAGAATTTCGGCTGGATGAAGGAGAAGAATGGCTGATTTTTGGCTTATTTTTCTACCTTATCCAAGCCTAGCCGAATGTTCTTTCCTCTTATGGAAGCCCACATTTTTCCATCATTTCTCATCTTTCTACCAATTTTTACAACTTTTACAAAATGGTCCCTAAAGTCATTTCCATGAAAAATCACTTAGTAAAAGTTGTTTACCATCTTTTAAACTTTCATATTCCTCCATAAACCATCAAAATACAAGTAACTCATGCATGGGTAAATTTCTAAACTTGAACCCTAGTATGAAATATGGGTAGAAATAGAGAGAGTAAGTTACCGAGATTTCAAAAATACGAAGAACATTAAAAACAGGGCTTAGGAGCACTTACTATTGAGCTTGAAAATGTTGAAAACCCTAGATATGAAGAGCTTGAGAATTTCGGCTGGATGAAGGAGAAGAATGGCTGATTTTTGGCTTATTTTTCCCATTTTATTTCATTAATTAGCCAAATGACCAAAATGCCCTCAAGCCCTTTCTTTCAAGTTTCATCCATACATGCCCATTTTTGTCCAAAAACTTATAAATTGGGAAAATTTCTCTTTAAGACTTTGTAATTAATAATCTAAAACAATTTCATACAAATTGCTTCTAGAATCCAAGTTTTGCAATTTATTCAATTTGGTCCTTATTTTCCAATTGGACACCTTACTCATAGAATTTCTTCATGAAACTTTAACGCATGCATATTCTCATATTCTAGACCTCATAATAATCATAAAATAAATATTTCAACAACGGATTTGTGGTCCCAAAACCATTGTTTCCTACTAGGCCCTATTTCGAGAAGTTACATTTCTCACCCCTTAGTAACTTTCGTCCTCGAAAGTCTTACCAGTAAATAGGTTTGGATATTGGCTTCTCATGGTTTCTTTTGGTTCCCATGTGTCTTCTTCCACTTTGTGTCTGTGCCATAGAATTTTTACCAAAGCCACATCTTTATTCCTCAGCTGTTTAACCTCATGAGCCAGAATCTTGACCGGTTCTTCACCATAGGTCATGTCCGGTCTAATTTCAATCTCCATCGGTGAAATCACATGAGAGGGGTTTGATCGATATCTCCTTAACATAGACACATGAAACACATCGTGAATCTTTTCTAATTCTGGTGGCAATGCCAAATGATAGGCTAATGGTCCAATTCTTTCAGTGATCTCGTATGGTCCAATAAATCGCGGACTCAGTTTGCCTTTCCGGCCAAATCTCAATACCTTTTTCCATGGAGATACTTTCAAGAATACTCTATCTCCAACTTGAAATTCGATCTCTTTTCTTTTCAGATCAGCATATGACTTTTGCCTATCCTATGCTGCCTTCAAACAGTCATGTATCACTTTAACCTTTTCTTCAGTTTCCCTGATCAGGTCAACTCCGTGAATCTGACTCTGCTTGAGTTTTGTCAAATACAATAGAGTTCGGCACTTTCTACCATACAAGGCCTCATAAGGCGCCATCTTCAAACTCGTTTGGAAACTGTTCTTGTAGGCAAACTCTACCAATGGCAAGTATTTTTCCCAGCTGTCCTGAAATTCGAGGATGAAACATCGTAACATATCCTCAAGAATCTGAATCATTCGCTCAGACTGACCATCAGTCTGTGGGTGAAAAGCCGTACTAAAACTTAATTTTTTACCCAAGGCTTCCTGTAACTTCTTCCAGAATCTTGAAGTGAATCTCGAGTCTCTGTCCGATATAATTGACAGTGGTACCCCATGTAATCTCACAATCTCAGATATGTACAAGTCGGCTAACTTATCAAGAGAGTAATCTATCCTTACCGAAATAAAATGAGCTGACTTCGTCAACTTATCCATCACAACCCATATGGCATCTTTCTTTTTTGGGGTCAATGGTAATCCTGTCACAAAGTCCATAGTGATTCTGTCCCACTTCCATTTGGACCATCACATGCTGTAACAAACCTGAAGGTACTTGATGTTCAGCTTTGACTTGCTGACATATCAAGAATTTTGATACAAATTTAGAGATTTCTCTTTTCATGCCATTCCACCAGTACATTTGTTTCAAATCATTATACATCTTCGTACTTCCCGGATGAATAGACAAACGACTATCATGTGCCTCTAGCAAAATTTTTTGAATAATCTCATTATCTTTGGGTACACAAACCCTATCTCTGAACATCAAACATCCATTAGGACCGATCTGAAAATCTAATTCGATACCCGACTCACATTGATCTCTTTTAGCTTGCAGGTCACTATCATTTGTCTGAGCATCATAAATTTCTTGAAGAAATGTCAGCCTAGCCTTTAGCTCTGCCAATACTGAACCATCATCAAACAACGCCAATCGAGCACCCATGGCCCTCAATGCAAACAAATATTTTCTGCTTAACACATCGGCGACCACATTCGCCTTTCCCGGGTGGTAATTGATGATCAACTCATAATCTTTAATTAATTCTAACCATCTCCGCTGTCTTAGATTCAATTCCTTTTGAGTCATCAAATACATCAAACTCCTGTGGTCTGTGAATATACGACAAGTCTCACCATATAAATAATACCTCTAAAATTTTAAGGCAAAAATAATAGTGGCAAGCTCTAAGTCGTGTGTCGGATAATTCTTCTCGTGTGGCTTCAACTGCCGTAAAGGATAAGCTATCACCTTGCCATCTTGCATAAGTACACAACCCATTCCATTTAAGGATGCATCACTGTAGACCATAAACTTTTTTCCTCACTCAGGCAATACTAGAATAAGAGTTTCAGTCAGTAGTGTCTTCAACTTCTCAAAACTCTGTTGACACTTTTCTGTCTATTCAAACTTAACGTCTTTCTGTAGCAACCTTGTCATTGTAGCCGCTATCATGGAGAATCCTTTCACAAATCTTTGATAGTAATCAGCTAAGCCCAAAAAGCTTCTAACCTTAGTTACATTTTTAGGGGGTTTCCATTCAACTATAGCAGAGATCTTACTTGGATCAACTCGGATGCCTTCACCCAAAATAATATGACCCAAAAACCCAACTTCTTGGAGCCAAAACTTACTCTTGCTAAACTTAGCATACAATTTTTTTTCTCGTAAGGTCAGCAACACAGTTCTCAGATGCTTCACATGCTCTGTCTCATCCTTGGAATAAATCAAAATGTCGTCAATGAACACAACGATGAACTGGTCCAAGTATGGCCGAAATATCCTATTCATTAGGTCCATAAATACGGCCGGTACATTTTTTAACCCAAACGGCATGATAAGAAATTCATAATGACCATACCTCATCCTGAAAGCTGTCTTAGGCACATCTGATTCCTTAACTCGCAATTGATAGTAGCTGAACCTCAAGTCTATCTTAGAGAACACAGTGGCTCCCCTCAACTTGTCGAACAAATCATCAATCCTTGGTAAAGGATACTTATTCTTGATAGTCACCTTGTTCAATTGCGGATAATCTATACATAGCCTCATTGAACCATCTTTCTTCTATACAAACAATACGGGAGCACCCCAAGGCAAAAAACTTGGCCTTGCAAAACCTTTATCCGTCAGCTCTTGCAACTATGCTTTTAACTCTTTCAGCTTGGTTGGTGCCATCCTATACGGAGCAATTGAAATAGGAGCTGTTCCTGGCACCAGTTCAATACCAAACTCTATTTCTCTATCAGAAGGTAATCTAGATAATTCTTCCGGGAACATGTCTGGATATTCACATACTATTGGTACGGACTCAATCTTTAACTCTGTTTCTTTAGTGTTCAATACAAAATCAAGATAGGCTTCGTACCTTTTTCTCATGTATCTTTGAGCAACCATTGATGTAATTACAACCACCGGTGTATCCATTTCTCTTGAATCAACCCGTAGAATCTTACCATCTGGGCACTTCAATTTAATATACTTGCTACCACAGTTTACAATTACATCATGTAGGTCTAACCAATCCATACCAAGTATTACATCAAACACATCAAATGGTAATAACATAAGGTTAGCCGGAAAGCAATGACCCTGAATTGTCAAAGGACAATTCTTACAAACTTTATTAACCAGGACTGAATTACCTAATGGGTTTGACACTCTGATAATAAATTTCGTAGGTTCAATGGGTATATTCATACTAGACACCAATCTCATGCAAATGTATGAATGCGTCGACCCCGGATCAATTAAGGTAACAACACAAGTATTAAAAAGAGAAAAGGTCCCTGTGATAACGTTAGGAGCAAAGGCTTCCTCTCGAGCGCGTATTACATACGTTCTTGTCGAGGCTCGAGCCTCTAATTTTGCAGTGTCTTTAGCCACAACTCGTCTGCCACTAGCACTTCTATGATATCTCAGAGGTCTACCTCATGGAATAGGAGTACTCGACTTCGGGGCTACTTCCACCTCTTTGTCAGTTCGCTCTGGGTAGTCTCTGAGGAAGTGGTCAAGAGAACCACATCTGTAGCATGCACCGCTTCTCATTCAACACTCCTTGAAGTGAAATTTATTATAGCTTTTGCACTTCAGCTTTTGATCATTTACACTCCCCACACTAGTCACATCGGGAACGAAGACTTTTTATTACGCCATTTGGAGCTTCTCGCTCTACCCGAATATCCTACCGATGAAGTGGATCATTCATGTTGGCTCCTTGATTAAATGTGGGAAACGAGAGCGTCTTACTGCTGGATCTCTTACTCAAAACTCAGGCTTCTCTCTTAGCTTACTTCCTTTCATTATTGAGCTCCTCGGCCTTCTTGGCTCGATCAACTAATGTAGTGAACTCTCGTATTTCAAGGATCCCAATCAACAGCTTGATTTCCTAATTTAGACCTTCCTCAAAACGTTTACACGTTTCTAACTCTGTTTGAACCTACTCAGTCGCATACTGACTTAGCCTTACAAACTCTCTTTCGTATTCCACTATAGTCTTATTTCCTTGTTTAAGTTCCAGGAACACCTTTGGCTTCGAGTCTAATAACCTTTAACTGATATATTTCTTCTTAAAATCTGTTTGGAAAAATTCCCAAGTGATGTTTTCCTTTGGCACCACTGAAGATACAGTCTTCCACCAGTGGTATGCAGTATCCTTCAAGAGAGACACGACACACTTTAAGCACTCCTCAGGTGTGTACGATAATTTTTCTAATACCCGTGTAGTATTCTCGAGCCGAAACTCGGCTCTTTCAGTATCATCATCGATCTTAGCTCTGAATTCCTCAGTCCCATACTTTCTATGTTTATCTACAAGGGCTTTACCAATTCTTACAGGTGCCATACCTCATGGCAATTCCTCATCAGGTTAGTTAGGGGGCGGGGGAGGTCGTGGTATGTTGGGGCAATTTCACAAATAATCCACAAACCACTCATCCATCATGTCAAAAAAGGCGACTCTAGCCTCTTCCTGGCCTTCAGACATAGGCCTTCTACTATTACTAGAAACAGCTCGTTGCACAAAATCTAGAGCATGGCTCTCGGCTCCCTCGGACTCATCTTGTGCTTGATTGGAAGACATTTACTATATTCAAAGACAATTAAACAGTTATGAGATGTCACACTATCAAGGTTCGACTAATGACATGTATAGCGAAACTCAATACTCTCTACGGTAGTCCTAGAAATGACTAAATTGTATATCTGATACCACTAAATGTAACACCCCTTACCCGTACCTGAGATCGGGACCGGATACGAGGCATTACTAGACATGTACTCGAACATTTTTGGAAAATAGGGGTTATAAAATTTCATTCCAATATAAAACCAATCAAATTTTATTTTAATGTCCCTATTATTGGCCTACGAGGCCCTACACACACGTTGAAAATGATCCGGGACTAAACTGAAAACTTACGAAAGTTCATAAAAATTTTCTTGGTAAAGACTCACACGCCCGTGTGAAGGCAATACACATGCTCGTGTGTTTTGGGACACACCCGTGTCCCATACCCGTGTGGAATTAATTGAATTTATTTTCAATTTCGAACCTACAGGGTTTTCACACGACCAAGCACACGCCCGAGTCCCTGGCCCGTATCCTTCACACGGCCTAGACGCGCCCGTGTGGTCACTCGTGTCCAAAAACTCGAGCATTCTGTTTGTGATGTCAGCATGCATATGGGGCACACAGCCAAGACACACGCTCATGTACTAGGTCGTGCCCTCCACACGATTGAGACACACGGCCGTGCCTCTACCCGTGTGTTTTCTACCATGCACTTTGACTTCAAAATTTTTAGGTGTTGGGGACACACGGCGATACCACACGCCCATGGGGAGATCCGTGTGTCACACACGGCCTGGACACACGCCCATGTGTCTACCCGTGTAGGCCTTGTTAGGCTATTTTCCAAGCCTTTAGTCACCTTCTATAATCTACTCTCACTTATAGGTTTCCATAATACATAACAAGGCTTGATTATATACTTAAATGACCTCGATAAACCTCATTGCATGTAAACCCCATTTCATCAGTTTTACACATGCTAGGCTATTTCCCTTATATTAAAGATTTCTATTCCTTATAACACTTTTAGGATTGGCTCATTATTAAAATTCGTTGCCAATTATGGCCAAGCCGCCCCATGTAATTTGGTCACATTACCTAAGCCTAATTGTGATATGCCACATTTAAATATCACAAGAACATTTAGATATAAACATGCGCAAATTTGTAGGTCATAACCTACATCACAATGAGCCAATTCCCATGGCCATTTACAAATGGATATGTATATCTTTACATGCCTTCATTTTGGCAAATCAAATGACACATATAACGAAATAAACAAAAGCTCTATACATGCCAATAAACAAAATAAAAGTGTCTATATACCAAAGCTGGAGTAATTGATAGTGTGTTGACTCTCCAACCGTCTTCTAATCTTTACAAGTCTTCGAGCTCTGTAAGACAGGAAAAAAGAGAGGGGTAAGCATTTACATGCTTAGGAAGCCTGAATAACTGGAAGGTAAACTTAGCAATTAATTAGCATACAACCACATTAGGCAATAAAACCAATAAGAAGTGAATGGTTTCCCTATCACATGCACTAAATCAACAAGTTAGTCACATAACAGTGCACCATGTAATTAATCTTAGATGAGCTCATCATTTAACATTTCCATTTATATATATATTTCATATTATCACGTTAGGTTTCTCGAAAATCTTGATGGATTATCCATTTACCGTCAAGTCATAAGAGCGATCATTTCATGTACGCACTCCCGCGAACCTCACATCTTACGGCAGGATTAACAGTCCAAGCTAAATCCCCGTAATATAAACTCATAAGGTGATGTCGGGATTACCAGTCCAGGCTAAATCCCTTATAGCGACAAACCCCCTTAATGAGCTCGAATCTAAATTACCAGTCCAGGCTAAATTCAGACCCTAATTGGGTTACCCGTCCGGGCTAAATCCACAATGCACACATATTCTTCGGGAGGCTCGATCACTCAAGGAACACCCGTCCAGGCTAGATCCTTTTTATATTTGAGATCAAGGGATTATCTATCCAGGCTAAATCCTTTCTGTAACACATGCAGGATCTCAAGTCACATGTAAATCATGGTTTATCCATCGAATTTCCCTCTTTAACCTTAACCGGGACATTTATCAACATGTCATTATTAAGGATGCATTTCATGGATTTTCATGCCATCATCAAATGAAATTATCATACATTCATAAATCATGCAATTAGGCATATTATGAGTTTACTTTAAGTTATTCGAACTTACCTGGTACTCGTTCTGGTATCGTGTTTCGGTTATTTCGAAACCTTTCGTTTTCCTCGATCGACCCCCAGAATTTGTTCCTCGGGGTATATAACAATAAAAATGAATCATTAAAACCTCAAATTATACTTTTCGAGTCTAAATTTCACCCCAGTCCAAATGACCGTTTAGCCCCTAACCTTTCATATTTTTACGATTTAGTCTCTAGGCTCGTATAATGAAATGCATGCAATTTCTACCTTACCCAAGCCTAGCCGAATGTTCTTCCCTCTTATGGCAGCCCACATTTTTCCATTATTTCTCATCTTTCCACCCATTTTTACAACTTTTACAAAATGGTCCCTAAAGCTATTTCCATGAAAAGTGACTTAGTAAAAGTTGTTTACCATCTTTTAAACTTTCATATTCCTCCATAAAACATCAAAATACAAGTAACTCATGCATGGGTAAATTTCTAAACAGGAACCCTAGTATGAAATATGGGTAGAAATAGAGAGAGTAAGTTACCGGGATTTTAAAAATACGAAGAACATTAAAAACGAGGCTTGGGAGCACTTACTATTGAGCTTAAAAATGTTGAAAACCCTAGCTATGGAGAGCTTGAGAATTTTGGCTGGATGAAGGAGAAGAATGGCTGATTTTTGGCTTATTTTTCCCATTTTATTTCATTAATTAGCCAAATGACCAAAATACCTTCAAGCTCTTTCTTTCAAATTTCATCCATACATGCCCATTTTTGTCTAAAAACTTAGAAATTGGGCAAATTGCTCTTTAAGACATTATAATTAATAATCTAAAACAATTTCATACAAATTGCTTTTAGAATCCAAGTTTTGCAATTTATTCAATTTGGTCCTTATTTTCCAATTGGACACCTTACTCTTAGAATTTCTTCATGAAACTTTAACACATGCATATTATGATATTCTAGACCTCATAATAATCATAAAATAAATATTTCAACCTTAGATTTATGGTCCTGAAACCACTGTTCTGACTAGGCTCTATTTTGGGATGTTACAAAATGTGATAGATTAATAGTTAAATTTACCTATATAGATCCGGAAAGACCAACCATAGAACTAGATCGAGGAAAGCAAAAGGTTTCGGACTAGTTGAAATTCAAATACGAACCATTTTCAAGGTAAGTTCGTGTAACTTAAAAATATATGTTAATATGCTTGAATTGAATTATATGACTGTGTTGATATGTGTGAGATGATATATACATAATGAAATAGTCTTAAGTTGCGTAATATGGACAAATTATCATGTTCCGGTTGAATGTTGAATATTGATGGGTTAAGAATAATAGTGCATATGTTGCAGATAGAATTTAGCCTGGATGGGTAATTCTAATGTAATCCCTCTTGATCTTAGGCTATAAAACAATTTCATACAAATTGCTTCTAGGATCCAAGTTTTGCAATTTATTCAATTTGGTCCTAATTTTCCAATTGGACACCTTACTCATAGAATTTCTTCATGAAACTTTAACGCATGCATATTCTCATATTCTAGACCTCATAATAATCATAAAATAAATATTTCAACGTCAAATTTGTGGTCCCGAAACCACTGTTTCGACTAGGCTCTATTTCGGGATGTTACAAAATGTGATAGATTAATAGTTAAATTTACCTATATAGATCCGGAAAGACCAACCACAGAACTAGATCGAGTAAAAAAAAAGGTTTTGAATTAGTTGAAATTCAAATACAAACCATTTTCAAGGTAAGTTCGTGTAACTTAAAAATGTATTTTAATATGCTTGAATTGAATTGTATGACTGTGTTGATATGTGTGAGATGATATATACATAATGAAATAGTCTTAAGTTGCGTAATATGGACAAATTATCACATTCCGGTTGAATATTGGACATTGATGGGTTAAGAATAATAGTGCATATGTTGCAGATAGAATTTAGCCCGGACGGGTAATTCTAATGTAAGCCCTCATGAGCTTAGGTTATAAATCGGATTAGCCCGGACGGGTAATCCATATTAAGCTCTCTAGATCATAAGCTACGGATAGGATTTAGCCTGGACTAGTAATCCTACTATAAAATGTACGGCTCAAGAGTGTGCCTTTTTATTATGTACCCTAATGAGTACTTTTGCACATGTGTACATTACCCGAACATTTATCAAAATTTCAATAGTTCGACGGAAAAGACTCTTGAAGTGTGGAAAGATGAAATTAATGGAAGCTTGTAATGTGATGAGCTCATCTATGTTTACTCGGTTCTTATATGAGGTTATGTGATTAACTTGTTTAATTAAGAGTTTGTGTTTAGGTAAACTCATCCAAAATTTATGGAAAGTATGATTATGTATGCTTGTATTGATAAATGTGAATGGTAAGTTTATTTTCTGTTATACGAACTTACTAAGCATAAAATGCTTACTCCGTTTAATTTTCCCTATTTTATAATGCTCAAAGCTCACGAAGGTTGGAGGTTGGTTAGAGCAGTCATCACACTATTCACTATCTCATTTTGGTACAAATAGAAATCTCATTTTGGTATAATGGCATGTATAAGCTTATTTGGCCAATGATGGCTTGTAATTGTTGTTTTGTTATCTAGCCATTGGAGTGGCTAGTGATGGTCTAAGTTTGGCTATTTTGAAGTAATGTATTAGTAATCACATAAGTGCTTATCATGTATTAATTGTTGGAATTATGTTAGCATATAAATATATGTTAAGAGTAAGTTTATATCCCTTGATGAATGGGATAATACCACATGATTGATGAAAAAACTTATATGAATATGATGTTGGATTGGTGGATATATGCTTGTGAGTTTTGGTGTAGGAAAACGGTAAGTTTTGGGTGACAAATGAATCTAGGAAATAGATTTATTTTGTCCACACAGGTAGACACACGGGTGTGTGTCTTGGCCGTATGTGACACACGGCTTGTCCCATTGGTATGTGGTCTGGCCGTGTGTCCCCTGAATATTAAAAATGAGAAACGAAATGCTTAGAATTGGGCACACTGGTAAAGACACGAGCGTATGTCTCAGTCGTGTGGTTGACACAGCCTTGGAGAAGGGTCTGTTACACGGCCGTGTGTAAACTGCACCTAAATTTCAAAAATAAAATTTTCTTATGACTTCAATTTCTTCATGCCTTATAAGTCAGAGAGTTACACGAGTTAGGGACACGGGCGTGTGTAGTCACACGGCTCGACCACACGTGCGAGTCCTTAGACCACACGGGCATGTCAGCCCTGTAACTTTGGAAAACTTTTGAAATGTCTCGAAAAGTTTTATGAGTTTTTGATTAAGTCCCGACTTGATTCTAATGCTCGTATTGGACCTCGAAGGTCCAATTAAGGGACATTTTGAATGATCTCGGTAAATGAATATTAATCTACATAAATTATTTGTAAAATGTCCTGAATGTTTTGATAATACTCTGAAACCCTATTTTGACAATGGATACGGGTTAGGGGTGTCACATTTAGTGGTATCAGAGCTACAGTTTAGCCAATTCTCAAGCAAACGTAGCAAGTACGAGTCTAGCTATACATGTCATTATATAAATTATGATAGTGTGATATCTTCTGACCACTTTTAAATGTATTTTCATGTAGTAATGTCTTCCAACCAAGCTAGAGCCGAGATTAAGGAAGTTGAGAGCGCTGCTCAAGCTTCCGTGCAATGAGCTACATCTAATAGTAGTAGAAGGCCCGTATCTGAGGGCCGAAGTGAGGCGGCAAAAGCAGCCTTCTTTGAATTGATGGGTGAATGGTTTAATGAATATATGAGAACAAACCCTGCTGTTCAACGACCTCCCCCACCTGTTTCACACCATGATGAAACGCCATAGGATGCTAGACCTGTTAGAAATGGGAAGGCTCTAGGAGGTAAGATCAGAAAACATGGGGATGAAGAATTTAAGGCTACAACCGATGACGATCCAGAGAGGGTCGAGTTCTGCTGGAAAATACTATTCAAGTTCTAGATGAGTTATCATATACACCAGCCGAATGTCTGAAATGTGTGGTATCTTTGTTGAAAGACACAGCTTACCATTGGTGGAAAACCATATCTTCTATGGTACCAAGGGAAAATATTACATGAGAATTTTTCCAAACAGAGTTTAAAAAGAAGTATATTAGTTAGAGATTCCTGCACCAGAAAAAGAAGGAATTTCTAAAGCTCCAATAGGGAAATAGGACAGTGTCCAAGTATGAACGAGAATTTGTTAGATTGAGCAAGTATGCTAGTGAATGGGTTTAGTCTGAAGCTGAAATGTGCAAACGATTTGAAAAAGGGCTAAATGAAGATATCAAGCTATTGATTTGAATTCTAGAATAAAGATAATTCATGGTATTAGCTGGATGAGAACACAAGGTCGAGGAATTAACCAAAGAAAAGAGGCAAGCGGAAAGGGAAGCTTAGTGTAACAGCCCGTTTTTAGGTCAAATCAGAACAAATGGTTTTGGGACCACAAATCTGTAGTCAAAATATTTATTTTATTATTATTTTAGTATTTACTGTAGGATATTATGTATATGTGAAAGTTTTGTGAAGAAATTTTATCGTTTGAATGGTCAATTTGATAAAAAGGACTAAATCGCGAAAAGTGCAAAATTTATGTTCTAATGGCTAAAGGTGTCTAATAGTATAGAACCTTAAAGTTAAAGTCCTTATGTGGTAATTAGACCATTAATATGATAATGGATGGTAGTGGCTTGGTAAATTTGAAATAATTAATATTCATTAAGGTTATTTTTGTAATTTGGTTAATAAAGGTTAATTAAACCAAATTTATTCCGTAATCATCTTTTACAACCAATTTCTAGGGCAAGAGAAGCTATTTTTTCTCCATTTCATTCGGCTAAGACAAATTGGTGCAATTAGGTATGTATTTTGTCCCATATTTAATGATTTCTACGTTTTTGAAATCGTTACAGCTAGTACTAGCTAGCCCAGGGACTATTTTACAAAACTATTAAAGGTTTTGAATGTTTCCATTGATGAATATATATGATTTTTGATGATTAATGATAAATTTTGAATGATTGTTGATAGTTAGACAAGTTTTGTTAAGTGATTTTTAATGAAAATGCAAAATAGGGATTAAATTGATAAATGTGTAAATTGTGTGGTAGAAATGTGAAACAAATGAAAAATATGGGCTAATATTTGTATTAAGGAAATTCGGCTAGCATGTGAGTGGATTAAAATGCATTAATTTGTGATTTTATGAAATAAGGACTAAATTGTAAAAGATGTGAAATATTAGGGACAGTTGTGTAAAAATACCTTAAAATGAAATTTGAACTAAATTGAATAATTGAATGATTAAATGAGTTGATTTTGATATTATATAGATCAAGAAAAGTGAAATATGGACTTAGATCAACGGAAGAACAAGGTGTCGGATTAGTTGAATCGCGTTATCATTTTTATGTTCAAGGTAAGTTCGTATGTATTAAGCATTGTAATAATTATGTTTTTAGTGCTTTGATATTGCATAAATTGTATATATAGGACTACAGTTATGTTAGACAACAAATCGGCTAATAGTGTGAGATTCGACATAGCTTCTGCTATATATGGCACTTAGTGTGCGATTCGAGATAGCTTCGGCTATATACGGCACTTAGTGTGTGAGATATCAAGTGTGGCACTTAGTGTGCGAGATATCGAGTATGGCACTTAGTGTGTGAGATATCGAGTATGGCACTTAGTGTGCGAGATATTGAGTAATCAATAACATTCCGTGTATGTATGAACTTGTTATGGATTGGTACTGGTATGTACATGTATATTATGAGCTTAAAATCAAAGAAGTTACAAAGTTTGTATATTAGCTTATGAATAAGCAGGTGAAAGGTTTGTTAGTAATCATAAAGTACATGATAATATGTTTAGATTGATGAATGTTGTATTTGTATTTAGTTAAGTTTATATCATACGAGCTTACTAAGCTTATTAGCTTACTTTGTGTATTTTCTCGTGTTTTATAGTGTTATCGAAACTAGCTCAGACTCGGGGATCGTCGGAGACTACTTCACACTATCTAGCTATCACTTTGGTACTTTTGAGCTCTTGATTTGGTCATATGGTCATTTTAGTTATGTTTTGATAGTGAATTCTTCCATTTGAGAAGGCTTGTGAATGGTTATGTTTTGTTTGTATATATAGCCATGAGATTTGGCTTAACTTGGTTAGTTTGGTTGTATATATAAGTGTGTTTGTGGTTTATATTATGAGATTTGTGGAATTGGTCTTATGCTTGTGGATTGGAACAATGATGTATGTTTGGTATATGTTATTAGATATGTTAATGTCAGTGTTTAATGATATTTAAAAATGGTATGAATTAACTTGTTTGTGACTGAATTGAGTGATATTTATGTTATGATTTAGAACCATTTGGGTTATTTAGGTATATGCATTTATGGGGTGGCAAATTGGCCTTACAAATGGTCTATTTTTGTCCACACGGGCGTATGTCTTAGCCGTGTGTGACACACGATCAGGTTACACGGCCGTGTGTCCCCTAGTATTGAAATTGAATTGAAGTCAGTATGCTCCACATGATCTCACACATGGGTGTGTGACTGGCCGTGTGGTACAAGTCAGTATGCCCCCTAATTAGCACATGGCCTAGCACACAGGCGTGTGACTTAGACGTGTTGCGTAAGTCAGCATACCCTTCAATTTTCACATGGCCTGGCACACGGGCGTGTCCTCGGCCGTGTGATACAAGTCAGTATGTATGCCCTATTTTCACACAGCCTAAGACACGGGGGTGTCTAGAGCCGTGTGAGGCACAAGGCCTGTTCACACGGGCGTGTGACCACTATATGGTTGAAATTTTTCTAAGTTTTGAAAATTTTCATATGTTATCAGTTTAGTCTCAAATCACTTCTAAAGTATTTTTAAGGCCTTGTAGGCCTTTATAAGGGACATTGTGATTGTGTTGAATGATTTATGAGAATGAATGCTTTATGTTAGATAAATGTATGCTATATGATGTATATTGATTGGCAATACCTTGTAACCCTAGTCCGAGGATGGATACGGGTTAGGGGTGTTACATTTTATTAGTATCAGAGCTACGATTTAGTCAATTTTAGGACTAACATAGTGTATGTGAGTCTAGCTATACATGTCATATATATAAACTGAGATAGTGTGATGACTCCTAACATTTTAAACTGTGTTTTCATATAGTAATGGATCCCAATCGAGCTATAGTCGACGAGGTTGAGAGTAATGTGCCTGCTCCCGCGCAAGGGACAGCGCCATCTGATTCTAGACCTATGATAGACAGTTAGGTAAGAAAGGCTAAAGAAGCCTTCTTCCAAATGATGAACGAATGGTTCACTTAATATATTCGAACAAACCTAGCTACTCAACAACCTTCACCCCCTCCTAATCCCCAACCGATTCTAGTAGCTCCTTAAGAAGTCGAGCTTTTAAGATTGAATAAACCTTTTGTTGACAAGATCCACAAACACGGGGCTAAAGAGTTCAGAGGTAATGTTGATGATGATCCTGAGAGACCTGAGTTTTGGCTTGAAAATACAATCTGAGTGTTTGATGAACTTTCGTGCACACCAGTTGAATGTTTAAAGTGTGTCATTTCACTATTGAGAGACATAGCATATCAATGGAGGAATACCTTGGTGTATGTAGTACTGAGAGAGCGAGTGACTTGGGAATTCTTTCAGACGGAGTTCAGAAAGAAATATATCAGTCAGCGTTCCTTGATCAAAAGCATAAAGAGTTTCTAGAGTTGAAACAGGGCTGAATGATCGTGACAAAGTATGAAAGAGAATTTGTACGGTTGAGCAAGTATGCTCGGGAATATGTTTCCACTGAAGAAATCATGTGCAAGTGATTTGTAGATGGGTTGAATGAAGACATTAAACTTCTCATTGGAATTTTAGAACCGAAGGAATTTGTTGTTTTAGTAGACAGAGCTTGCAAAGCCGAGGAACTTAGCAAAAAAAAAAAAGAGAAAAGCCGATTCAGAGGCAAGAGATTCAAGGAAGAGATTGATGAGTAAACCTTATCATTCTTCGTCGAAGAAACCCAGAGATTATTTTAACCGATAGATCACTTCAAAAGGTTATTCAAATAGAGATCGTAGAAAGTAATACACTAGTCCTAAAGCTCAAGCTACATCGGTATCGAGTGTTGGCAACGTGAAAGATGTTAAACCCGAATGTCAATAGTGTGGAAGACGACATTTTAGAGATTGTTGGATGAAAAATAATAACAGAGCTTGTTATAGTTGCGGTTCACGAGATCATTTTATCAGAGATTGTCCCGAGCTAAATGAAAAAGATAAATCTAAACATGCAAGATCGAGCAATACAACAACGAGAGGGAGATTGCCAAGAAATACGGGAAATGTATCCAGTGGTAGTGGTGTGATGAGAGATTCTGCTATGAGATCTGAGGCACGAGCACTTGCCCGAGCTTATGTTATTCCTGCACTGGAGGAGGCATCATCGCCAAACATCATTACCGGTAATTTTTCTCTTTTTAATACTGATATAGTTGTGTTGATAGATCCTGGATCAACCCATTCATCTATCTGTATGAATTTAGTATTTAAAAAGAGTTTACATGTCGAGCCTATAAAGTTTGTAATTAAAGTATTGAGCCCCCTAGGCAAGTCTGTTTTAGTTGATAAAATTTATAAGAATTGTCTTTTGATGACTCGGGGTTACTATTTTCTGGCTGACTTGATGCTTCTACCATTCGATGAGTTTGATGTGATTCTGGGTATGGACTGGCTGACTATGCATGATGCAGTTGTGAATTGTAGACGAAAGACTATCGAATTGAAATGTCAAAATGGTGAAATTCTTCAGATTGAGTCTGATGATTCAAGTGAATTACTTACTGTGATATCGTCTACGTTAGCTCAGAAATGTATGAAAAAAGTCTATGATTCATATCTTGCATACATACAGGATACAAAACTGTCAGAAACAAAAATTAAATTAGTACCAGTTGTGTGCGAATATCTAGATGTATTTCCCAAAGAGTTACCAGGTTTACCACCTATCAGAGAGGTTGAGCTCGGTATTGATTTAGTACCAGGAACAATGCCAATATCGATAGCTTCGTACAGAATGGCTCTGACAGAGTTAAAAGAATTGAAAGCTCAGTTGCAAGACTTGACAAATAGAGGTTGCTAGGCCGAGTTTCTCTCCCTAGGGTGCACCGGTGTTATTTGTAAAAAAAGAAAGATGGCATGATGAGAATGTGTATATACTATTGATAGTTTAACAAAGTGACGATCAAGAATAAATACCGCTTTCCACGAATAGATGATTTATTTGATCAGTTAAAAGGAGCAACAGTGTTTTCAAAAATTGATTTGAGATCTGGATATTACCAGTTGTGAGTTAAAGACTCAGATGTGCCAAAGACTGCATTTAGAACAAGGTACAGACACTACGAATTTCTTGTTATGCCTTCAAGACTAACAAATGCACTTGTTGTTTTTATGGACTTGATGAACTGGATTTTCAGGCCGTACTTAGATCGATTCATAGTTGTGTTTATTGATGACATTTTGATTTACTCTCGTGATGAATCTGAGCATGTCAAGCATTTGAGAATCGTGATACAAACTTAGAGTGATAAATAATTGTTTGCAAAGTTCAGCAAATGTGAGTTTTGCCTACAAGAGTTTGGTTTTCTAGGACATATAGTTTCAACCGCGGGTATTCGAGTTAACCCGAGCAAAATTTCTGCAATTATAGATTGGAAGCCTCCAAGAAATGTATCTAAAGCCCATAGTTTTCTAGGATTAGCCGGTTATTATAGACGATTTGTGAAAGGCTTCTCAATGATTGCGACTCCGATGACACGATTACTTCAAAAAGATGTTAAATTTGAGTAGTCAAAAAAGTGTCAGCAAAGCTTCGAGCAGTTGAAAGCATTATTGACAGAGGCACCAGTGTTAGTTTAGCCTGAGTCGGGTAAAGAATTAGTAGGTTTCAGTGATGCATCGTTAAATGGCCTGGGTTGTGTTTTAATGTAGGAAGGCAAAGTTGTAGCTTATGCCTCAAGACAATTGAAGCCGCACGAAAATAATTATCTGACGCACAATCTAGAGTTAGCTGCGATAGTGTTCACATTGAAAAGTTGACATCATTACTTGCTTGGTGAAAAATGTCATATTTATACCGACCACAAAAGCTTGAAATATCTGATGACTCAGAAATATTTGAATTTGCGATAGCAGAGATGGTTAGAATTGCTAAAAGAATATGAATTAGTGATTGACTATTATCCGGGGAAACAAATGTAGTTACTGATACTTTGAGTCGAAAGTCCTTATTTGCTTTGCGTGCTTTGAACACACAAATTGCTTTGTCTGGTAATGGTTCGATAGTAGCTGAGTTGAAAGCAAGATCGCTATTTCTATAGCAGATTTGTGAGACTCAAAAATTTGATAATGAATTGCAAGCAAAACGAGCTCAATATGAGTCGACTTCTGATTCAGAGTTTTGAATAGGGCTTGATGATTGTTTGATGTTTCGTGATAGAGTATGTGTACAAAGAAATTCTGAGCTCATTTAAAAGATTCTAAATGAAGCACACAGTAGTTGTTTATCAATACATCTGGGAAATACAAAAATGTATAACGATTTGAAACAGCTTTATTGGTGGCACGGTATGAAACGGGATATCTCAAAATTTATTTCGAAATGTTTGATTTGTCAGCAAGTCAAAGCTGAGCATCAAGTGCTGTCAGGTTTATTACAGCCTATTATGATTCTTGAGTGGAGGTTGGATAAAGTAACAATGGATTTCGTATCGGGGTTGCCCTTATCTCTAAAAAAGAAAGATGCAATCTGGGTTGTTATTGACAGATTGACAAAATCAGCTCATTTTATTTCGGAACGTACACATTTCTCGCTTGACAAATTAGCCGAGTTGTATATTTTCGAAATTGTGAGATTACATGGTGTTTCCCTATCTATTGCTTCGGATAGAGATCTAAGATTTACTTAGCGATTTTGGAAGAAATTACAAGAAGCTTTGGGTTCAAAGCTGCATTTTAGCACTGCATTATGTGCTTCATGTGACAGTGCTTCAACGTTAGCAATTCGACCCTTCACATGTCATTTCCCCGACCGAGGTTGAAATTTAGTTTGATATGTCATATGCTGAAGAATCGATTCAAATTTTAGCTCGTGAGATCAAAGAGATGAGAAATAAGATAATCACATTAGTGAAAGTATTATGGCATCGACACAGGGTTGAAGAAGTTACATGGGAACTCGAGGATGCAATGAGAAAACAATACCCAAACCTATTTATTGGTATGATTTTCGGGGATGGAAATCCCTAAAAGGAGAAGAGTTATAACGGCCCGTTTTTAAGTTAAATCAGAGCAGTGGTTTTAGGACCAAAAATTCGAAGTTAAAATATTTATTTTATTATTTTATTAAAGTTTACAGCATCATAGAATTATTGTGTGAAAGTTTCATAAACAAATTTTACTATTTAAATGCTCAATTTGTGAAAAAAGACTAAATCGCGTAAAGTGTAAAAGTGTTGTTCTATTAGTTAAAGGTATCAAATGCCTATGAAATTGAATAATTGAAGTCCTTATGTGGTAAATATACCATTTTAATTATGAGTGGACAATTATGGGTATAGATTAAGTGATTTTTTAATGTTTTAAACAAGGTTAATATGGTAATTTTTAACTTAAGTAAAATAACTAAAAAACAAAGCCATCATCTTTGTTTGTCCATCTTTGACTGAAAATTAACCTTGAAAACTCCATGGAAAGGGTTTGAAGCTTTCGGCCATAATAATCCATGTATGTAAATGTTTCCTTGCTCGATTTTTAATGATTTTTATGTTTTTAAGATCGTTGCTTCGTATTCTAGCTAGCCTATACCTTAGATTTTGAAATTGTTAAAGGTTTAACATGTTGCTATTGTTGAATACTTAAGTAATTTGAGGGTTGATGATGGATTTTGAATAGTTGTTGATAGTTAAACTAGTTTTGTAAAGTGATTTTTGACAAAAATGTCAAAAATGGATTAATTTGTGAAATGTGCAAATTATGTGGTTGAAATGTGAAATAAATGAAATTTTTGGGCTGCTAGGGACCTATATATAATTCGGCCAAGAATTGATTTTGTTGAATTATGTGAATTTTGTGTATTTGTGAAATAGGGACTAAATTGATTAAATGCAAAAGTTTAGGGGCTAATGTGTAAAAATGTCCAGATGTGTATTTTTGGATTAATTGAATGAGTAGATGAATAAATAAGTTAATTTTGAATTCATATAGATCAAGAAAGAAAGATTTCGAATTTAGATCGGGGGAAAAGCAAGGTTATTGAGTAGTTGACTCGATCCGTCAATTCCGAATACGAGGTAAGTTCGAATGTGATGATTACATTATAAATGTATGTTAAAGTGCTTTAATATTGCATAAATTGTTAAAATGGGATTATGGATAATGTATGAAGTGTGAAAGCCCGGTTGAACCGTAAGAATAGTTTTGGATACTATTGACATGTCAGTAAGTGATACGTTGAGTTGGCTTCGGGCCATGATAATAGTTTTTCAGATAAGTTACCTTGATTTGGCTACGTGCCATGGTATAGGTACTTATCGTACAAGACTCCTGAGTATCCAATTTCTATTCCAAATGGTTCAACGGGTGAACGAATGATGTGGTTGAGAAAGAGGTTACTACGAGGTGATACAGGTATGTACAGAACCTATTCAAGTATTAAATAGTGAATGTTCAATGAGATGGTATTTGATCATGTTTTGAGACATGAGAAAGTTTTGTAGTTAATGTGTATATGGTTTTGTCATGTGTAATTGGTTGATTTGAATTGATTCGATGAATTAAGTTATTCACATACGAGCTTACTAAGCTATGAAGCTTATTTCGTGTTGTTTTTCTATGTTTTATAGTGAATCAAGTCTAGCTCGGATCTGAGAGTCGTCAGGAACATCATCGCACTATCAAACATCTAAGTTGGTACTTTTGAATTATACAATTATGGTATAAGGCATGTATAGGCTAGATGTGGTATTTTGGTTGTGATTATAGCCATGAGATTTGGCTTGTAAATGATATTAAAATTGATGTATGTTTGGCTATTAGAAATGGCTTGTAAATATATATGTTTTGGTTTGTATATATATCTAGCCATGAGTGATGGCTTATTTTGGTTTGTTTTGGCATGGTTGTAACAAAGACATTATGGAAGTTAAAATGTTTATGTGAATTATGATAAATGAACCTTATTGTTTGATGTTGTTTTGGCATGTATTTGGCTAAGTAAATGGTAGTGATTTGAGTTTTGGAATAGATTAAATTATAATGGTATGAATTATGCATTTGGTTGATGATTTTGGCTGCCTAATTGTATAATGAAATGGTACCATTTTGCCTTGTGCAGGTATATTGAAGTTGGGGTGGCAAATTGGCCTTGTGAATGGCCTATTTTTGTCCACACGGGTAGAGACACGGGCGTGTGTCTCAACCATGTGTGACACACGGTCATGTTACACGGTCGTGTATCCCCTAGTGTTGAAATTGAATTTAAGTCAGTATACTCCACACGGTCTCACACATGGATGTGTGACTGGCCGTGTGGTACAAGTCAGTATACCCCTTAATTGGCACACAGCCTAGCACATGAATGTGTGATTTGGCCATGTTGCATAAGTCAGTATACCCTATAGGTTTGGCATGGCCTAGCACACGGGCGTGTGTGGCCACTTCGAAAGGCACATAGGCTAGACACATGGGCTTGTGGTTGGCCGTGTGACCCAAGTCAGTATGTATACCCTGTTTCCACACGGGCAGAGACACGGGCATGTTTGGAGTCGTGTGAGGCACACAGCTTGTTCATACGGGCATGTGACCCTTGTATGGCTGAAATTTTTCTATGTTTCCAAAAATTTTCATATGTTATCAGTTTAGTCCCGAACCGTTTCTAAAGCATGTTTAAAGCCTCGTAGGCCCTTATAAGGGACAATGTGATTGTGTTGAATGATTTATGAGAATGAATACTTTATGTTTGATAAATGTATGTTATGTATTGTGAATTGATCGATAATACCTCATGACCCTACTCTGGCGACAAATACGAGTTAGGGGTGTTACAGAAATGGCTTCATTTTGTCCACACGGGCAGACACATGGGTGTGTGTCTAGACCGTGTGTGACACATAGCCTGGTAACATGGGCATGTGGTTAGGTCGTGTGTCCCCTGCACCTTAATGTTGAGAAACAGAATGCTCAGAATTGAGCACACGGGCAGAGGCACGGCCGTGTGTCTCAGCTGTGTGTGCCACACGGCTAGAACATGGGCACTTGTCTTGGCCGTGTGAAACCTGCACCTAATTTTGAATTGAATTAAATTCAGATAGTTACACGGGTTAGGGACATAGGCGTGTGTAGTACACGACATGACCACACGGGCGTGTGAGCCCTGTAACTTTGAAAAAATTTTGTAATTTTGCAAAAAATTCTTAGAGGTTCTGATTAAGTTCCGACTGAATCCTAACGCTCGTATTAGACCTCGAGGGTCCAATTAAGGGACATTTTGAATGATCTCGATAGATGAATAGTAAATTATAAAAAGTATAAGAATTATCTATAAAATGTTCTGAAAGTTTCAATAATGCTCCAAAACCCTGTTCTGACGACGGATACAGATTAGGGGTGTTACACTTATCGTTAGCTTTAACAACATTATTAATTCTCAACTCAATGTATTTTTCCATAATATAGGTAGATTCAACCATAGCATAAGCAATTTACTGACATATAAGTACATCATTTATCACATTAAACCTTTTATAACATCATAATACATCCCAGTTACGTACTTACCGTTTCATTCCCTTTTTTTACCCGTTTCATATGTATAGTACAAGCATGATCATAAACATCATTCATATTCACAGACTTGGCATAAGCCTAAGTACATCAACAACACATGTTAGTTCATTTAGACATGATTCACATGAATTTAACATGAATAACCATTGTACTTGAGCATAATTCAATTGGATCTATCATCCATCTCAACATAACATATTTTCCATGTAATTCACCATTTCGAAGTCTTTCATACATACATGTCTTGGGTTCATATAAAACACTTACAATATCTTTGTAAATTTCATGCCCGTTGAACCAAATAGAATACCGTTGGATACGTGGGATAGCTCACAAGAAGTGTGCTAAACATATAACAATATTCCATCAATTCCTTTACATATACGCTCATACGAGCTGTGAAAATGGGCCTACTCACACGTGCTGTGGGTCGGAACGCAGCTACACGATGCTGCTCACATGAGCTGTGGAGTATCCGCAACACATGCAGGAACTGAGCCATTGGTAGGATATTCAAGACCAACACCTGAAACATGTAAACCCTAATTACATGTCATTTGTATCCTACGAATTCCTAAGGTTCAAACGTGGCTCAATAATTGTCGTACGTCGCTGGATTTACGTCGTTTCATAACATGATAAATTGTATAATAACATATATATTGATTCATTTTCAGTAAAATCATATAATAACATTCAATTTAATCAACATTATACATAATACAGTTCATACGTAGTAACCTAGAAAAATTGTAGAAATGCCAAAGTATAGGGGCATTTTGGTAATTTTCCATTCTCCTCAATTTTTCACCAGATCTTGATCTAAATTAATAAATTCATTCAATGTACTAGTTTAGACAGTAAAACAATGTATTTTATAAAATTTAGTCATTTTTTATATTTTTACAAAACTACCCCTAAAGTTTTACTTTTATTCAATTTAGTCCCTAAGCCGAAAACATGCAAATTAACAATTTTTACCCCCAAAATTGAGCCTAGATAAATACTTATGGCATCCAACGCAGCCCATTCATGCAATAATTTCAGATCAAATCCTTGTACTTTTACTATTTTAACAATTTAGTCCCTAATCAAAAAATTCATCAAAAATAACTTAATAAAATACTTTTAAATAAAAAATAGTATTGAAAAATAATAATTTAACATCTAAAATCACATGGTTCATTAATGGAAACATTCAAAATCTTTAACAGTTTCAAAATCGAAGGTACAGGCTAATTGGACCTAGTTGTAATGATCTCAAAAACATAAAAATCATTAAAAACAGGGCTAAAATGACATACCATGCTAGCTTTTCAAGTTTCCAAAATTCCAAGGTTAACAATAGATTCTTTCTCCATTTACAATCGGTGAAGAAGAAAATGTAAAAGATGAATAAAACATTTTGGTTTTATTTATTTTAATTTAATTTATCAAATTGACATTTTAACCTTGGTTAATAAATAAATAAAACACCAATTTCATGCCCATAATTGTCCACTAAATCTTTGAATGGTCTAATTACCAATTAATTCCTTTTTCCTTTATTCAATTAACCATTTAATCACTGAAATCAAATAGTGCTCAAATTTTACATCTTTTACGATTTAGTCCTTTTTAATTAATTAAATATCGAACCCTTAAAATTTTTCAATGAAACTTTAATACCACTTAATGACACTCAATAAATATTTTTATAAATATTTACAGCTCGGCTTATAGAAACGAGGTCCTGATACCTCATTTTCTAAAACCATTTGACTTTAGGCTCATACCACTTGAACTCAATAAATCGCTTATATAACATAAGTTATCAATTCAAAAACCTTTTTAACACCATGTTTGACTTATAAATATTAAATAATAATATTTACGAACTTACTCGTCGAATTTAGTGGCCCTAAAACCATTATTTTCGACACCACTAAAAAAAGAGTTATTATAGTATTCATTCTAGGCTGTGGAGCCATAGTATGGCAAAGTGTAAAACAAACTTGCACTCCTGACTCTACTATGGAGGTCGAGTATGTGGCTACTTATGAGGCAACGGAAGAAGCAATATAACTTCAAAAATTCTTAACCGATCTTGAAGTCATTATTGGTGTGGAAAAAGCTATAACATTGTATTGTGATAACAACACTACAATTGCTAATACCAAGGAAATGAGAAGTCTCAAGAGGACGAAACACATTGATCAAAAATATCACTAGATACGAGAAGCAGTAGTCGAAGGAATTGTAGATATGATGAAAGTAGCTTCTGAAGATAACCTTGCGGATCCGTTTACTAAGACCCTTGTAACTAGGAGTTTTAACAAACATGTCGAGGATATGGGAATGTGAAACATGACCATTTACTTCATTAGGGCAAGTGGGACATTGTTAGAAAATGTGCCCATATTGTAGTAAACATGTAACTATTTTCTATTTATTTGAACGATAAATATATAAATAAAGTTAATTTCACATTTCACTATTATGTCTTTCGTATTTCTACCTTTTATATTTTGCATGCATAGCAAAATTGTGACAAGAAAATACTAGTTTATTGATTGTCTAAGTTGAAACTGAAGATAAGTGGCATTGTAAGAATGTTTACATTGCGAGACAGATAACTTGCTTCAGTAGATAATCTAAATAAGTTTGTAATCCCATAAAAGAATCAAAGTGGGCATTTGATTCAAATACTGAAAAAGATTATTATGTCATCTACAATTCCAATTGGGGATATGGCTAGTGTTGGCTATCGAAGTAATTGACTGCATGGGTAGAGACATAGATGTATTCATTGGTAGAATGATACATTGGACTGGATCCAAGATGAAGTAATTCTGAATCCATTTGTGAATTAATTCACTTGTGACATTCATGGTGTGATTTACTTAAATCCTGAGTTAGTCACTAACCATGCGTATGCAACTCATGTGCTTTGATATAAGTAGAGGCTTATGCTCTAAAGATGATCGGGCGCATAGCCAGTATGTTGGATACATGACTTGTGTATGGCATGGCTTTCCTAGAAACAGTGGAATTCATAGCTAAATTAAAGAGTTAATGATATCCTCTCATTGGTATTGTGTGGATTGATAAATATGAAATGTGGTGACAAGGTGCTTGTTCTTAAACGAGCAATTTATCACAGTTATTTGTTGACAGTGATCATATTAATCATTAAGAAGACACAATGGTAACAATGAGATAAAATAAGATTGTATTGAGTGAACAAACTTAACTCAAATGAATCAAGGATATCATATGGGGGTAACACACACATGACGAGGTCAATGGACAAAGTAGTTGGATGAATTGCTTTCGTAAAGAGTATACAATAAGGAGTTTTCTATCATGGTACTTCTTGTGGACTTACTCCATGATTAAGTAATTGCGAATTATTGGAACGATACTTCTGGACATAATTGCAATTACTAGAGCCAAATTGTATATGTCCAATTGGTCCCTTAGCTAGCTCAACAAAAGCTTGATCAGATTGCTTTTGAATTAGAAGAAAATTCTACGACTTTGGAAATCATTTAATTGAGTCGACGTATTCGATATGGAATTAAATTAGGTTGTCATGAGAATTGTTCAACTAGAGAATTTGATTAAATAATTTTCTTGAAAAATTAATTTGGAAGATCTGAGTGATATTTGGGAAAATTAATTTTGATGAAGTAAAATTTAATTAATTTGATTAATTAAAATTAATATGATATTTTTTCAAATTAATTTTCAAGTTAGATAATTGGCGCAACGATAACTGAACTTTAAAATTGGATCTGAGATCGTAAACTGGGTCTGGGAGCCGAGAACCGAGACCAATATCCAAAACCTGATCGAACTGGGCTCGGTATGTGTAACCGGGCCGATGTTCCAATTAGTGGCTAGACCGGACCAGTCGGGTTGGCATTGACTCGGACCGAACCGACAGTAGTTGAACTGGCTCAGGGTGCCATAAGGGTGTTGCACCTGCATCATCGGATACGGCAGCGCTGGCAATTGTGACGGTGGCATCGTAGTGGCCGGTCGTGGTTGGTTTTCGGTGGTTAAGCAGTTGAAGAGTGACACTCCTACTAGGACTCTACCAGAGAATTTGATTTTAGATTAACTATTCCAAAAATAATATTATTTTAATAGTTTAATATTAAATTTAATTTAATACTTGTCTTAATAGTATTTTATTAATTTAATATTAAATTGATTATCTTAATATTAAATTTAATTTAATGTTTATGTTGTAGATAAATATTCTATTATTTTATTAAGATTTAATATTAAATTTAATATTAAAAAGATTAAGTTTAATCATAGTTGAACTCTCTAAACTATCCCTATATAAAGAGAGCCTCGGGTCATTATTTTTCACACACTTGAATTTAAGAGAAAGTTATAGAGAGAAATTTCTCTAAAAAGATTATTTAAAAAAACTTCTAGAGATTTTTTTTCTGATTTACAACTTGACCCAAAAGCTTAGAGAAATTACGAAATTACCCCACTGGTAATTTTTGTGAAATATTTTCTGATTCGAAGCGAGCCCACACTTGGCAAGCGTGAGCTTAAGGATAGCGGAGAAGACTACTCAGTTAAAGCGCTCATCCTAGACAAATCAAAAGGGTACAATTTTGATTAAGTTTTTCTTACTTTAGATATCACAACCAAGATCTTATTTTGAAAAAAAATTAAAACTTTATTTTCCCTAAATTTATTTCCAGTTGCATTTTTTAAACCCATTTTTTCCTACAGTTTTTATGCATTATAATCCAACCATATAACGCAACTTAATATTAGTTAAACATTAGGTAATCAAGGATTGCTATGCATTTTACTTTACTTGAAAAAACCACTGAGATAGTGTAGCGTAGAGATTTGAGTGACATTTGTTTGTTTTTGTGAATAATAAGTTTGACAATTTTAGTGATGAAATTACTACACTAGGGGCACAAAAACCTAACATCACATACCTTAGTGTGCACAAGTTTTAAGAGTTCTTTATCCTTTTATATCTTTAACTTCGAAAGACCTCTTAGTCATTTTATTTTCTAGTAATGACTCATATTGGTAAAGACTCACCTCCTCAAATGTGCTTAAAGATTGTCTTTTACAAATCTTATGATGCTTTCTAGGATAATATGATAAACTCTTACATGCTAAAAACACACCTCTATGGAGTGAGAAGTATTTAACCTTTTATTATTCACAATTTTTGTGTCTATGGAGTGAGAAGTATTTTACATGCTACATTAGTTTGATAAAATAAAAATTGTTTTTCCATCCATCTGGTGTGAATGTAAGTGTAACGCCCCCACGCCCGAGACCGTCGCCGGAGTCGAGTATGAGGTGTTACTAAACTTAATTTAACATTTTTAGAGCTTTGGATTATTTGTTTCTACATTCACAGCTTTCTAGCTACTTGCGTCACAGTCACAAGAAAAACCATATCTCGAGTTACGAAACTCGAAATCAAGATCCATAAATTTTCCCTGAATCTATACTCATATACCTATCTACTAATTTTTTCTAGAATTTTTGGTTGGGCCAATTAGTACAGTTTATTAGTTAAAATTACCCATGTTACAGGACTTGACTGGACTGACCTCTGTTTACTGCGAACCACATTTCTCTCTGTAAAAAATTCATATGACTATGAGATTTGTTTCTCCTGAAACTATACTCAATAAGGATTCTGAGAATATAAAATAAACCACCTAATTATATCTGTACAATTTATGGCGAATTTCTAAAGTTGGAACAGGGGATCCAGAAATTGTTCTGGCCCTGTTTCACTAAAATTCAAATATCTTCTAACATATAATTCCTTTACCTGTTTAGTTTGTTTTATGTGAAACTAGACATAATAAGATTCAACTTTATATTTAATTTATCACCTAATTCGATTTCTATGATTTTTAGTAAATTTTCAAACTCACATCAGTGTTGCTGCAATGTTCTATTTATGGCAAATTTCATCCTTTTTATAAGTTTTCATGAACTAGGTATCCTAATAACTTTCCATAACATCAAACATAATCTAAACTAACCATTTCCAAAATTTATCATTATCAATCATTTCCTCAACCATTTCATTACCATATCACAAGATCATTTACACAAAATAGGTATATTGCTATACATGCCATACTTAAATTTTACAAGCCATTTACCAAAAAGTCTTCCATATAGTGTGACCGAGCCCTCGACCTATCCCAACTCCTGAGCTGGCTTGTCCAAAACTACAACGAGTAAGAAGGAGGGAGTAAGCATAAATGCTTAGTAAGTTCATATGCAAATAATAAGTAACATAACAAACAATCAAACCAATCAACATTAGCATGTATCACCAAAACATATATCACATTTCTAATCATTTTTCATCATCTTATTACCTTATCGTTGTTGTATCAATACTCAACCCGAGGGTTAAGTACATACCTGTCCAAAGTATCCATTTCACATCACTTACCAATACTTTTCTTTTCATCTCGAGTATTCCTCCATTTGAGTAAAACTTTACCCGTTGAACACATCGGAATATAATTCAGATACATGGATAACTTGCACAGAAGTGCCACATATGCAATCAAGCAATCACGTAACCCGCCCATAAGCGAACTCGGACTGAACTCAACGAGCTCGGGCGTTCGCATCCATAAGTGAATTCGGACTCAACTCAACGAGTTCGGATGCCTAGTTACATCTCACGAACTCGGACTCAACTCAACGAGTTCGGATGCTCAATCATCCTAGTGACATGTCACTTGTATCCTAATCTATTCCTAAAGTTCAAACGGGATTTTCCTCGAACACATATCCTTGCTGTCTTCCGTAGAATGCCGAACCAATAGTCGGTAATAATTTATATTTTATTCAAAATTAATCACAAAGCATATATTTCATAATAAAAATCAGCATATCACATAATTGACATCAATAACTTAAAAATAACAATTATGCTACATTATTTACACATGAACTTACCTTAGTACCAAAATACAAAGATTTTCCAAGTTAGTCCACAATCTTTTCTTTTCCTCGATTGGGGTCGATTCCACGTCTTTCTTGATTATGAAGCTTGAAAGTTGAAGAAACCCTAGCTATGGTGAGAGTGAAATTCGGCAGTAAATAAATGAGGAAGATGACCATTTTGTGTTATTTTTCCCATTTTATTTCATTTAATATCCAAATGACCAAAATGTCCCTCCTTACTAAACTTTCAAAAATTCCTTCCATGTCCTAATTTTGCCCATGAACTTTAAATTGGTAAAATTGCTATTTAAGACCTCCTAATTAATATTTCAAAGCAATTTCATACTAAAAACTTCTAGAATGCAAGTTTTGCAACTTATCCGATCTAGTCCCTAACTTCAAATTAAGCATTTTATGCATAGAATTTCTTCACAAAATTTTCACACAATCATGCAATCATATCATAAACCTCAAAATAATTATAAAATAATTATTTATATCTCGGATTTGTGGTCACGAAACCACTATTCTGATTAGGCCCTAATTCAGGATATTACAACTCTCCCCCTTTAAGGATTTTCGCCCTCGAAAATCTTACTAGAAATGTGATGTGGGTATTGATTTCTCATATTTTCTTGATTCCCATGTAGCTTCTTCTACTCCATGCTTTTGCCACAACACCTTCAAAAGTGCAATATTTTTATTCCTTAATTGTTTGACCTCTCGAGCTAAAATCTTAATCGGTTCTTCTTCATAGGTCATATCCGGTTGTAGTTCAATTTACGTCGGTGAAACCACATGTGAAGGATCCGAACGATACCGGCGTAACATAGATACGTGGAACACATCATGAATCTTCTCTAATTCGGTGGTAATGCTAGCCGATATGCTACTGGGTCCAACTTTTTCAATTATTTCATACGCCCCAATAAAACGCTGACTTAATTTGCCCTTCCGTCCAAATCTAAGAACTTTCTTCCACGGAGACACCTTTAAAAATACTTTATCACCAACTTGAAATTCAATGTCCTTTCGCTTTTAAATCGCATAAGATTTACGTCTATCTGAAGCAGCTTTCAAACAATCTCGAATTACCTTCACTTTTTCTTCAGTTTCTTTTATTAGATCAACTCCATAAATCTGATTTTCCTTGAGTTCAGTCCAATACAAAGGCGTTCGACATTTACGACCATACAATGCTTCATAAGGTGTCATTTTCAAGCTCGTCTGATAACTATTATTGTAAGCAAATTCTACCAACGGTAAATATTTTTCCCAACTTCCTTGAAATTCCAATACACAACATCTGAGCATATCTTCAAGAATCTGAATTATTCTCTCTAATTGCCCATCAGTTTGTGGATGAAAAGAAGTACTGAAATTTAATTTTGTACCTAACGCGTCTTGCAACTTTTGCCAAAATCGCGAGGTAAACCTTGGATCTCTATCTGAAATAATCGACAATGGTATTCCATGTAGTCTAACAATTTCTCTAACATACAATTCAGCCAACTTGTTAAGAGAATAATCCGTACGTACCGGGATAAAATGAGCCGACTTAGTTAATTTGTCAACTATTACCCAGATGGCATCTTTCTTTCCTGGAGTTAATGGCAATCCTGATACAAAATCCATAGTAATCCGATCCCATTTCCATTCAGAACCATAATAGGTGAAGTAATCCCAAGGCACTTGGTGTTCAACTTTCACCCGTTGACAAATTAAGCATTTGGACACAAACTCGATATATCCTTTTTCATTCCATTCCACCAATACATTTTCTTCAAGTCATTATACATTTTCGCATTTACCGGATGAATCGAAAACAACTACTATGTGCTTCTGTAGAATCTTTTGAGTCAATTCCTCATTCTTTGGTACACAAATCCGATCTTTAAACATTAAGCACCCATCGAACCGATTTTGAAATCGACTCAGTATCAACTTCACACTGCTTTCTCTTGGCTTGCAAATCTTGATCATCTTTCTGAGATTCAGAAATTTCTTGTAAAAATATCGGTTTTGCTCTTAACTCTGCTAGAATCAAACCATCATCTGACATTTTCAACTAAGTGTTCATAACTCTTAAAGCAAACAACAACTTTCTCGCTAAAGCATCAAAGAACCACATTCGCTTTTCCGGATGATAATCAATAACAAGCTTATAATCTTTCAATAACTCCAACCATCTTCGCTGTCTTAAATTCAAGTCTTTTTGTGACATCAAGTACTTAAGACTCTTATGGTCGGTATATACCTGGCACTTTTCACCATACAAATAATGTCGCCAAATTTTCAAAGCAAACACCACCGCAACCAATTCCAAATCGTGAGTAGGATAATTCCTCTCATGAGGTTTTAACTGCCTCAAAGCATAAGCCACCACTTTTCCTTCTTGCATGAGCACACACCCCAAACCATTTAGAGAAGCATTACTATACACCACAAATTCTTTACCTAATTCGGGCTGTACTAACACTGGTGCCTCTGTTAATAACTTTTTCAATTCTTCAAAACTCTGTTGACATTCCTCCGTCCATTCAAATTTAACATCCTTTCTGAGTAGTCTAGTTATAAGAGCAAAGAATTATAGAAAATCCATTTACAAACCGCCGATAATACCCAAATAGCCCCAAGAAACTTCTAACTTGATTTACATTTTTTGGTGGTTTCCAATCAACAATGGCTGAAATTTTACTAGGATCAACCCGTATACCATCACCTGAAACAATATGACCCAAAAATCCAACTTCCCGTAGCCAAAATTCACTTTTACTAAACTTAGCATACAAATTGCTTATCTCTCAAAGTTTGCAAAACTATCCTCAAATGCTCAAAGATGCTCTGTCTCATCTTTCGAATAAATTAAAATATCATCTATAAACACCACAACAAATTTGTCCAAGTATGGTCGAAATATGCGATTCATTAAATCCATAAACACAAAGAGAGCATTTGTCAATCCGAATGGCATAACTAAAAATTCATAATGACCATACCTTGTTCTAAAAGCAGTTTTAGGTAGATCCGACTCTTTTACCCGCAGTTGGTAATACCCTAATCTCAAGTCAATCTTTGAAAACCATGTCGCTCCTTTTAGCTGATCAAACAAATCATCAATTCTTGGCAACGGATACTTGTTTTTGATTGTCACCTTGTTTAACTACCGATAATCAACACACAACCTCATAGAACCATCCTTCTTTTTCACAAATAACACGGGAGCACCCCAAGGTGAAAAACTCAGTCTCACAAAACCTTTATCAGTCAACTCTTGCAACTGCGACTTTAATTCCTTCAACTCTGCTGGTGCCATTCTATACTGAAGCAATCGAAATCGAGTGTTCCTGTATCAAATCAATACCAAATTCTACTTCTCTCATTTGGAGGCAAACCCGGCAATTCTTCCGAAATACGTCTCGCAAATTCACACACAACCTAAGCACTCGATTAAACTTTCTTTTCAACTTCTTTTGTATTAATTACATACGCCAAATAAGCTTCATAACCCTTTCTCGGATATCTTTGAGCCGACATTGAAGAAATCACACTAGGCAATGCCTCTCAGATTTGTCCGATTCAACCCGCAATTTCACCACTTTCACACTTTAATTCTATAACCTTTTCTTTGCAATTTATTTTAGCATCATGCAATGTCAACCAATCCATACCCAAAATAAAATCAAACTCATCAAACGGCAACAACATCAAGTCGGCCGGAAAGTAATGACCTCAATCATTAAAGGACATTTCTTACATACTTTATCAACAATCACACATTTGCCTAATGGATTCGACACTCTAATCATAAATTCTGTGTTCTCAACAGGTATATTCATACTAGACACCAGTTTCATGCACACATATGAATGAGTAGAACCGGGATCAATCAAAGCAATAACATTAACATTATAGAGAGAAAATGTACCAATAATCACATCGGTGAGGAAGCATCTTCGCGCTTTAATAGCATAAGTTCTAGCCGGAGCCCTTCCTTCAGTCTAACTCATCGCATCTCGGCTACATTCTTACCGCTTGCTTTCACTCCCAGCTTTTCTTTGATATCTTCCTCTCGAATCCGCACCACTTGTTTTTGTATTCTGAAATTTTTCTTTTTCAGCTCTCTCTGGGCAGTCTCTAATAAAATAATCCGGAGAACCACATCGAAAACATTCATTTACTCTGCGGACCAAAATGATTTCTACCACACCTGCGCACTCGGGTTTAACAAATCTCGAGTTCCCTACACCTGTCCGCCAAGTAGTGCGGGACTTAGGACCCACATTTTGCTTTTTATAATTCCCATATGATTGCCCAGCTGAAACTTGGGAACGAGGATTCATATTTCTTGACTTTCCAGGTTGCTGTGAAAATGAACTGCTCATCGGTCTTTTCTTCCAATTTCTAGTCTCAGCCTCTACCTTTTTCTTCTCTTTAAGTAGTTTTTCGGCCTTGCAAGCTCGATCCACCAATACTACCATTTCTTTTAATTCAAGAATTCCAACAAATACCTTGATATCTTCATTAAGCCCGTCTTCAAATCGTCGGCACATCTTGGCCTCTGTAGGAACATACTCTCTGGCATACTTACTTAATCGAACAAACTCTCTTTCATATTCTGTAACTGTCATATTACCTTGCTTCAGCTCAAGAAATTCTTTACGCTTCTGATCAATAAATCTTTCACTAATATATTTCTTCCAAAACTCTTCTTGAAAGAATTCCCAGGTTACTCTCTCTTTCGGTACCACCAAAATCAAAGTCTTCCACCAATTATAGGTCAATCCTCAAAAAGATATAGCACATTTCAAACATTCTTCAGTGTACAAGATAATTCATTAAATACCCGATAGAATTTTCAAGCCGAACTCTGCTTTCTCGGCATCATCATCAATATTTGCCTTAAATTCTTCTACCCTTGCTTATGAATTCTCATCTCTGGAGTTCTGTGAAATTTCATCGATCCATACCTTGAGGCATCGAGTGCAGGTTGAGGTATTGGGGAGGTGGGGAGGTCGTACATTTGGGTTCGTCTGAACGAACTCGGTGTACCATGCACTCATCATTTGGAGAAAGGCTTCCCGATCCCTTTCTCCTCCTCCCCGACCAACAAGAGGAGGTGTATTTTCAGTCGGCCTCGCTCCTTCAGCCCGAGTGGCGTGATACTCTCTACTTCATCTCGACACACTGGATCGGGATCCATTTACTATAAAAATCATTTCAAAAGGTCGGAAGTCGTCACACTATCACAATTTATACATATGGCATGTATAGCAAAATCCGTTACATACAACATGTAGTCCGAGAACTGACTAAACCTGCTCTGATACCACTAAATGTAACGCCCCCACGCCGGAGACTGTCGCTGGAGTCGAGTATGAGGTGTTACTAAACTTAATTTAACATTTTTAGAGCTTTGGATTATTTGTTTCTACATTCACAGCTTTCTAGCTACTTGCGTCACAGTCACAAGAAAAATCATATCTCGAGTTACAAAACTCGAAATCAAGATCCGTAAATTTTCCCTGAATCTAGGCTCATATACCTATCTACTAATTTTTTTCTAGAATTTTTGGTTGGGCCAATTAGTACAGTTTATTAGTTAAAGTTACCCCTGTTACAGGACTTGACTGGACTGACCTCTGTTTACTGCGAACCACATTTCTCTCTGTACAAAATTCATATGACTATGAGATTTGTTTCTCCTAAAACTAGACTCAATAAGGATTCTGAGAATATAAACTAATTATATCTGTACAATTTATGGTGAATTTCTAAATTTGGAACAGGGGATCCAGAAATTGTTCTGGCCCTGTTTCACTAAAATTCAAATATCTTCTAACATATAATTCCTTTACCTGTTTAGTTTGTTTTATGTGAAACTCGACATAATAAGATTCAATTTGATATTTAATCTATCACCTAATTCGATTTCTATGATTTTTAGCAAATTTTCAAACTCACATCAGTGTTGCTGCAATGTTCTGTTTATGGCAAATTTCATTCTTTTTATAGGTTTTTATGAACTAGGTATCCTAATAACTTTCCATAACATCAAACATAATCTAAACTAATCATTTCCAAAATTTATCATTATCAAGCATTTCCTCAACCATTCCATTACCATATCACAAGATCATTTACACAAAATAGGTATATTGCTATACATGCCATACTTAAATTTTACAAGCCATTTACCAAAAAGTCTTCCAGATAGTGTGACCGAGCCCTCGACCTATCCCGAATCCTGAGCTGGCTTGTCCAAAACTACAACGAGTAAGAAGGAGGGAGTAAGCATAAATGCTTAGTAAGTTCATATGCAAATAATAAGTAACATAACAAACAATCAAACCAATCAACATTAGCATGTATCACCAAAACATATATCACATTTCTAATCATTTTTCATCATCTTATTACCTTATCGTTGTTGTATCAATACTCAACCCGAGGGTTAAGTACATACCTGTCCAAAGTATCCATTTCACATCACTTACCAATACTTTTCTTTTCATCTCGAGTATTCCTCCATTTGAGTAAAACTTTACCCGTTGAACACATCGGAATATAATTCGGATACATGGATAACTTGCACAGAAGTGCCACATATGCAATCAAGCAATCAGGTAACCTGCCCATAAGCAAACTCAGACTCAACTCAACGAGCTCGGGCGTTCGCATCCATAAGTGAACTCGGACTCAACTCAATGAGTTCGGATGCCTAGTTACATCTCACGAACTCGGACTCAACTCAACGAGTTCGGATGCTCAATCATCCTAGTGACATGTCACTTGTATCCTAATCTATTCCTAAGGTTCAAACGGGATTTTCCTCGAACACATATCCTTGCTGTCTTCCGTAGAATGCCGAACCAATACTCGGTAATAATTTATATTTTATTCGAAATTAACCACAAAGCATATATTTCATAATAAAAATCAGCATATCACATAATTGACATCAATAACATAAAAATAACAATTATGCTACATTATTTACACATGAATTTACCTTGTTACCAAAATACAAAGATTTTGCAAGTTAGTCCACAATCTTTTCTTTTCCTCGATTGGGGTCGATTCCACGTCTTTCTTGATTATGAAGCTTGAAAGTTGAAGAAACCCTAGCTATGGTGAGAGTGAAATTTGGCAGTAACTAAATGAGGAAAATGACCATTTTGTGTTATTTTTCCCATTTTATTTCATTTAATATCCAAATGACCAAAATGCCCCTCCTTACTAAACTTTCAAAAATTCCTTCCATGTCCTAATTTTTCCCATGAACTTTAAATTGGTAAAATTGCTATTTAAGACCTCCTAATTAATATTTCAAAGCAATTTCATACTAAAAACTTCTAGAATACAAGTTTTGCAACTTATTCGATTTAGTCCCTAACTTCAAATTAAGCATTTTATGCATAGAATTTCTTCACACAATTTTCACACAATCATGCAATCATATCATAAACCTCAAAATAATTATAAAATAATTATTTATATCTTGAATTTGTGGTCACGAAATCACTATTCCGATTAGGCCCTAATTCGGGATATTACAGTAAGATTTATTTTTTTCCATAAAACAATCCATTTATTTTATGTCATGATTTATCTACCATAAAATACACATGTTATATTTAACAATCTTTTAAGAATAACAATTCAAATTTATCACAGTCAAAATGCACTTTTTCCATTACTTTAGCCATCATTACATTCTTATCATTGATTCACAATGAAAAACTCTTAACTTGTTGACTTTTCATTTCCAATAAACTTTACAAAGAAACTAAAAACAGGATTAATGGTTCCATATCAATGACCAAATTGTCTTTGAATTTCCCATTGAAAAAATTACAATATAACGGAGTTTATCACCTTTATTATCCTTGAAGATTATATATTGACCATGCCCCGATGTGCATGCATCAAGGCTATAAAAAATATAGATTAAGGACAAATAAATGCAATATACTACAAGTAATTAGGTCAAATTGCAATATTATTTTATTTACAACAGAATACGAAAGTATTTCGAGGATCGTACCCAAGGGAGGTATGAATAAAATTGAATTAAACAGTAATCAAGAGCATGCTAACTAAGTCTAAATAGCTACTACCCTATTTATTATAGTACAACTAACCATAAATTAGGAGTGCAAAATTAATTACAACTAAAAGGGACCTAATTGCATAAATATCAAAAGTAAAAGACAAATTGATCAGGAATAAAAAATAAGAACAGATTAATATCCATGGTTGTAAATAACTTAGATTTAGTGGTTTTTACTGATTAATTATTAATTTATGTAATTAATACCTTTCGACCAATAATTCTATCAATTAATCAATTTAGTCCACTTATCATTTGACCTGATGGATCTAAATGAGGACAAATTGAATTGGTTCTAAGTAAAATCTCTTTTTGATCTCATCTACCTCAATTACTACCTAGAGGCATAAACTCTAATGTTTAAGTTTGTTTATTTTTACAAAAAATTAATTTCAAACCCTACATCAGGTTAACTACTCTCATTTCAATTAATCAATCTCCCTAAAAATTTAGTTAGTACCTATTCTAATTATCCTAAATCCACTCAATTTGTAAAACATTAGTGAAATTAATGATAAGAAAGAGTAAGGTTTAGAAAAGCTCAATAATCCGAAAACTTTTGATGATGGAGATCAACTTGGGCGGCAACAAAGATTCTTGCAACAGAAGTGTTTGATCACTCACAATTGATAAATCCGCAGTAAACAAAAAGTGTGAAATAAATTAATTAATTAAACTAAGAATGAAATTGTGAAAAGCTAAATTTTACTAAAAGTAGAAATTGAAATAATTTTTTTAATAAAAACCCTATGAACTATCTCCTGAGCTATTCTAAATCATAAAAAGCCTCTTTTGAAAGGTGTTTTTGAGTTACATTTATATAACTAATGTTCTTTGACTTAATCGAGTTGACTCTGCCCTCAATTATGAGTTCAAGCTGATTGTGTGGACAAAAACACCCTTGAAGATTTTAAGTCTATCAAGCTTCAATGTCACAACATTACTGGCCAATGTCGCCACCATGCAGGCAATTTGCTTGAGTCTTTGGAGGAGGGCTTAGATGTCGTGACTTTGCTGAAACCTTGGGATCGATTTCCATCTTTGACTACTATTGAGAATGTTGCGACTTTAGGTGTTGGATGTTGTGACTCTAGCTTCCAATGTTGTGACCTTGGACACAGTCTACTTGCCTTGATGATGTTGGTCAAAATTTTTTCTAAGCGCTTGTCCAACTTTAATGTCGCATTTTTAGGGTCTTCATGTCGTGACATTCTAAGTAGTCCCCTAACTCCTTTTACTCTTTGGTTCAATTCGTTTATTGCACTACTACAACTACTTGTTAGAACTTCAATAGGCTCGATAATGGTAAGTGAGTTAATATTTTAATGTTCATTTAATGTCTATAGGGTTATTTTAAAGTCGTATTAAATTTTCGTTAATCAATTTTAATATTTAGTTAGTTAATTAAGTAAAATGGACTAGTTTGTAAAAGCTACAAAGTTGAATTCTATTAGTTAAATGGGTTAAATGGCTTTGGAAATGTAAATTATGGGAATTAGTGGGTGATTATACCGAACTTAATGATAGTGAACAAAAATGGGCATGTGTTTGGGAATTTATAAGTTTTTAATATAAGGTTAAAATAGTAAATTAATAAATAAAAGCATAAACAAGTAAGAAAATGTTATCATCTTCCATTTTCACTTGCTATTATAAAAAATCACCATTTTTAGGTTGAGAAACATTCGACCAATCTTCCTTTGGTGCATGGTAAGATTTTGAACCCCGTTTTTAGTGATTTTTATGTTTTTAAGCTTGTTTTAGTTTAGTCTCGCTATCCCGGAGGTTGATTTGCAGAATTGTAAAAGATTGAGGGATTTACTGTGGATGAATTTGAATGTGTTTTGAGTTCATTTGATGGATTATTAAAATTGGTTGTAAAATAAACTTATTTTGTTAAGTGATTTTTTATTGTGTTTAGGGATTAATTAGTTAAAATAGAAAATTTCCATGTATATTGTGTGAAATAAGGAAGAATATGAATTGATATAAGTGTAGGGGAAATTTGGCTAACTTGGGTTTCAATTAAAAATGGTTGAATTGCAAGTTTCGAATTTATGAACTAAATTACACAAAGGGTAATACATTAGCGGTAATTTTGTAATTTCATATTAAATTGAGTTGTGAATTAGAATTAATGATTTTAGACTATTTGAAATACTTAATTGAGTTAAAGTACTATTTAGATCAAGAAAAGAATCAACTGAACTTGAATCGGGGGAAATCAAAAGGTTCGGATTAGTTTTTAACTTTGCTGTAACAATTGTGGTGATTGAGGTAAGTTCATATAATGGTAAAATGAATAATTTATAATTTGAATGAATGTCCAGTTAATGATATACTTTGTTTAATTATTATTGAATAATTACATGTTAATTAGTGTTTTGGGTTAATTTGTAATGTTTATTCAATTGATGAATATTTGTGAAAAATGTGAGTTGTATGGATATATATAATTGAAATGATATAAAGGGATGAATTTAAAGGATTAATGTGCAAATGTGCCCCATTTGAACCTTAAGAATTCTTAGGATACAAATGACATGCCATTTGTTATTATATAATTTCGGGTGCTAGTCCTAGATATGGTACTGATGGCTAAGGTCTTGTATTTGTTGTGGATTCTCCATAGCTCATGTGAGCAGCATCGTGTAGCTAACATTTCAACCCACAACTCAAATGAGTTGGCCCATTTCACAATTCGTGTGAGCACTATTGAAAAGGTTGCGATTACATGAAAAGGTACACTGTGTGAGCATTCCCAAGTATCCAACATTATTTTATATGGTTCAACAGGTAAGTAAAGGCTAATGGAAAGGTTTGAATAAAAACTTATTGTTGATGATGACCTTTTGAAATGGAAAGTTTAGTATATGCAAATGGATGGAAAAAGGGATTCTAATCAAACATGTGAAGAATGATGGATGTATGTAATTCATTACATGATATATGCCATGTTTCTTAAATGTTTTACATTAAGTTATCTACTAACTATGTGAATTGTTGTGAATAGGAAATTAAAATGTCTATATGATTTAATGAGCATGATTGAATGAATTATCGTTTGATGATCAATAAGTTTAAGTTCCTTTATCCAAGCTTACTAAGCACTAGTTGCTTACATAGTTGTTTTTCCTCTGTTTTATAGATTATCAGAAGCTAAATAAACTGGAATCTTGTTGGAGTCCTATCACACTATCCAACTAATACTTTAGTAGTTTTTGGTTATTTTGGTTATGGTTATATATGACATGTATAGGACTTATATTTAATGAGAGCTCTAAAAAAAATTTATTTGGTTATCTTGGTATGATTATGCCTTTAGTGTACATATTTTCTTAGACTTGTAATGCTTAGGCAAGATTGCGTCTTTTGGGTCATTTTGAAGTGCATTGTAATATATGGCTTGAAACATGTTTATATGTGAATGAATTACTTAAATAATGTGTGAATATGGTGATGTATGTATAGGGTATAATATGATTTTGAATAAAATTAATTGGTGTGAATTGTGATGCCTTTGAATGGCATATTGTTTAGAACTGTAACACCCCAAACCCGGCCTAAACGTTATGACCGAATCTGTGATGTCACATTGGAGCGGGCTTTGTAAAACACTGTTCTATTGAAAAGGTCTATTTGTTTAAGCCTTGTTGAAGTCTTTATGAATAGCTAATTTATTTTATTCACTGCCAAAATTACCGGTTCATTTAGCAACACATGTGTCATTCCCAATCTTTATTACCTTTTAAAACATTGATCGACGCGGAAGCTTTTAAAAACAAATTTTGTAGAATGGTAGTTGAAAAACACTTTTATTGTGAAAACCCAAGTACTACCGCTATCAGATATAAACCATTTAAAATAAACCTCCAATTAAAGATAAAACTTAAAACTGCCTTATTACATAAAATTTAACCCAAATAAAACTACCACTATTAAAGAGTCTAGCACGTAACATAACTATAGTGTTGCCTTTCCCGAGTCCCTCACAGCACCGACCCAGCTAAAGATTACCTGCGCATATAAACAGAAGAGTGAGTTTATGAAAACTCAGTGTGTAATACAATCTGGGCCTAAGCCCATATCAGTAACAATATCAGTGTGGCTTTGGCCCATTTCAGTATAGTATTAACCATGGATATGTATAGATCCTACCCAACCATCCTCTACACTCCACTTCCTCCAGCCCTACACTCTATGTGGGGATTACATCGACCCACCCATCCCTACACTCCAGGATAACGTACCGTTTACGACACTGTCGGTGTTTGCAGCAGAGCTACCAGTATTAGGCGTATAGCCTCTCAGTACACTTCCTCCAATATCATAAATCCCACCTCATGTAATGCAACATAATATGGATGTACATATAGTAATCATGGCATGCTCAAACGGTCACATAACATACAAGGGTATATCGGTCATTTACCTCATAGGGGTATAACGGTCTTTCTAACAGGTTAGGACCTAGGTATATTTACCAACTCCACAGTAATTCCACATATTTACCAACTCCACAGTCGTCTCGAGCGACCTAAACAGTCCCTCAGTGGCTAATGGGCCTAAGCCCATAATATGGCCCATTAAGCCCAAATAATGGCCTTGGCCGTACAACTACACAGCCGATCTGATTATTCTCATACAACCATGCAGTATGCCCGAGTGGATGACCACACGAACGTGCATTCACTCATGTGGCACCATTGATAACGGTTTTTCAGCTTTTGTCATAATGGTTGAGACAGTGTGATTACACACATGTTCTAAAGTTGAAGCCAAACTGCAACCGGATTCGAGAACCTACAATAAACCATAGCCTTCCATTAGTCTAACATCCTTGTTAATCCAAACCATACGGCTATTGAACAAACACTTAACCAAATCACTACTCACCAACAACAATCGTAGCCCCTCCCTGTTCCAACCACGTATACTTCCCAACATTTGACCCTTTACAAGAATAGTTAATCAATAATAAGGATTTGCAATCCCAAGTAAAAATATCCAGATCTTTAACACTTACCAGCCAAAGAGTAGTCACTTGCAAAGGAGAACAATCGGCTCCACCCCTTGCTAAAGAGATTGAATTCTATCCCAACACACAAGAGATTCGGCAGTCCCACCGCAAGAAACAGTTACGCACAGAAACGAATAGAAGAGAATATGAGAGAAAGAGAGAGACACTATCTAGGCCTTACCAAGGTTCAGCCAAAGAAGGAACAGAGAGCATTCAATCATGACAAGTCGGAGAGCAAGAGCAAAGAATGAGAGATTCGGTTTTAACAGGCCAAAATCGAAATAGAAAAGGAAGAGAGCTCCAAAGAGTATTCGACCAACAGAGAGTATTTGCTTAAAAAGAAGAGAAAAGAAGAGAATGGTAGCCTTGATCCCCCTATGCTAAATCAAAGGATTTGAGAAGAAAATGAAGGAATAGGTGTTCGGTCAACAAAAGAAGATGTTGAGAAAAGCTGAAAAAAAGGTGAGAGTTCAAGCACCACCGGTTAGAGAGAAAAGTAGAATACACTACTAGAACCAAAAGATCCCAAATGCCAAAACCCCAAAGAATGATAAACCAAGAGGAAAGGTACCAAAAGCACACGACAATTACCAAAAGAAGAGTACTCATTCGACACTAGCAAACCAAAACTGAATTAGCCTATTGAGAAGCCCCACTTTTGGCCAACTACCTCTTCACTTCCCACCTCCCCAAAATTCTCCTAAAATCTCTCCACACATCACTCCACCTGATCAATATTAAAATCCCTCCATTATCTCCTAGATTCTCTCCCTTAACCACCCATTCAAACTCATTCAAACACCCCCAATTTTGGTCTACCTAGGATAATTCCACGGCACCTAGCAAAACAATCCTTGTGCGCAACATGGCTTGAACTCAAGACCACAAGAACACTCATGCCATTCATACCTTGTCATGCCCTCACTAACTTAAAAGTCCACCAGCAGTAAACAAAGGTTATTCAATAAAACCCAAAATTTTGCTAAAGCCTAGGATTGAACCCAAGACTTCTCACACCTCTTAGAACCCCCTTAACCAACAAAGCAAGGAAGCCACATACAACAAAATACGCCAATTAAATTACTAAGGATTTGGGGCATTACAACTCTACCCCCTAAAAGAAATTTCGGCCTCAAAATTTACCTGATCAAAATAGGTGAGGGTATTGTTGTCGCATCGCCTCCTCGGGCTCCCATGTAACTTCCTCAGAGTTGTGATTAGGCCAAAGAAGCTTAACCAATGGAACTAACTTCCTCCTCCAGACTTTCACATTACGGTCTAAAATCTGGATCGGCTCCTCTTCAAACGTCAGGTCTAGTCTAACCTCAATCTCCTCAGTTGAGACGATATGTGTAGGATCAGAGCGATACTGCCTCAACATAGAGACATGGAACACATCATTAATCCAGTCCAACTCTAGAGGCAACTCAAGTTGATAGGCAACCGGTCCTATGCGCTTCAATACACGATAAGGCCCAATGAACCTAGGGCTTAGCTTGCCCTTTCGACCAAACCTCAGGACCTTTTTCTATGGCGAGACCTTAAGAAACACCAAGTCCCCCACCGAAAACTCAATCTCCTTACGCTTCAGATCTGCATAAAACTTCTATTTGTCTGAAGCTGCCTTAAGCCGATCCCGAATCAACCTGACCTTATCTTTGGTATCTGAAATCAACTCAGGGCCCAAAATACGCCGTTCACCCAACTCTATCCAACAAGGAGAACAACACCTACGACCATATAATGCCTCATAAGGTGCCATCTGTATGCTAGACTGATAGCTATTATTGTATGCAAACTGTGCCAACGGTAAAAAATCCTCCCAACTACCCCAGAAGTCAATCACACAACTTCTTAACATGTCCTCCAGTATCTGTATCACCCTCTCTGACTGACCATCTATCTGAAGATGGAACGCAATACTAAAGTCTAACCTTGTACCCAATGCCTCATGCAACTTCTTCCAGAACCAAGACGTAAAGTGAGGATCTCTATCGGATATAATAGAAATCAATACCCCATCTAGTCTCACAATTTCAGATACATACAACTTAGCCAACTTTTGCAACGAATAATCAGTATGAACAGGTATGAAATGGGCAGATTTCGTCAATTGATCTATAATAACCCATATTGAATCCTTCTTAATAGGCGTTAAAGGTAGCCCACTAACAAAGTCCATAGTCACCCTCTCTCACTTCCACAATGGAATCTTAACTAGCTGAAGCAACCCTAAAGACAATTGATGTTCTGCCTTAACCTGTTGACAAGTCAAGCACTTACTCACAAACTCAGTAACTTTCCGCTTAAGTCCTGGCCACCAATACAATTCCCGAAGGTCTCAATACATCTTGTTTCCGCCAGGATGTATAGCGTAAGGATTACTATGCGCCTTCTGTAGTATAGTCCGTCTCAAATCAGTATCTTTCGACACACAGACTCTCCCACAGAAACAAAGTACCCCTTCACCATTCAGCCCAAACTCTAAAGTTTCCCCATTCTCTAATTGTCGGAAGTGTGAACTCAATGACTCGTCCTCTAACTGCTTACTTGTAATCTGCTCAACCCACCTTGGTTTAACTTGAAGTTCGACCAGTAAACTACCATCATCAAACAAACTGAGACGAGCAAACATCGCCCTCAGATCAGTAACAGTCCTACAGCTTAGTGCATCAGCTACCACATTAGCCTTTCCAGGATGGTATTCAATCAAACAGTCGTAATCCTTAAGCAACTCGACCCATCTACACTGCCTAAGGTTTAATTCCTTCTGAGTAAGGAGATGCTTGAGGCTCTTGTGATCCATGTAAATAATACACTTCTCACCATATAAATAATGCCTCCGAATCTTCAGTGCAAATACCACCGTAGCCAACTCCAAATCATGCATCGGTTAGTTTGTTTTATACATCCTAAGCTGACGAGACGAATACGCCACTACCTTACCCTCTTGCATCAACACGCACCCCAAACCAACATGTGATGCATCACTGTAGACAATGAATTCCTTCCCAGATTCTGCTTGTATCAAGATAGGGGCCTTAATCAAAACCTTCTTAAGCTTCTCAAAACTTTCCTACTGCTTAACAGTCCAGTTAAACGGTACCCCTTTACGCAGTAACTTAGTCAGAGGTGCAGCAATCAACAAAAACCCCTCAACAAATCGCCTATAATACCCTGCCAGACCTAGAAAACTTCGAATGTCTGACACCGATTTAGGTTGCTTCCAGTCTAAAACTGCTTCAATTTTTCGAGGATCAACCCTAATCCCCTCCGCAGATACCACATGACCCAGAAAAGTTACCTCACGTAGCCAGAATTCACACTTGCTAAATTTTGCATACAACTACTTCTCCCTCAAAATCTGCAGTATAACTCGGAGATGAGCATCATGTTCCTCCTCAATCCTCGAATACACCAGAATGTCATCTATAAACACTACTACAAACCGATCCAGATAAGGCTAGAACACTCGATTCATCAAATCCAAGCGGCATCACAAGAAACTCGTAATGACTGTAGCGTGTCCTAAATGTTGTCTTATAAACATCAGTCTCATTGACCCTCAGTTGATGGTACCCCGATCGGATATCAATCTTAGAGAAAACTGAAGCTCCTCGAAACTGGTCAAAAAGATCGTTCATCCTTGGTAAGGGGTACTTATTCTTAATAGTCAATTTATTCAGCTGCCGATAGTTGATGCACATGCACATGGTTCCATCATTCTTCTTCACGAATAACACCGGTGCTCCCCAAGGAGACACACATGGGCGGATGAACCCTCGATCCAGTAACTCCTAAATTTGAGCCTTAAACTCTACGAGCTCCTTCGGTGCCATTCTATGAGGGGCAATAGACACTGGAGCTGTACCAGGTAGGAGCTCTATTCCAAACTCAACTTCGCGATTAGGAGGTAACCCTGGTAGCTCATCAGGAAAGCCATCCGAAAAATCCTTAACCGTTCTGATTTCCTTAATAGACGCATCCTCAGATCCAGAAGCATTGACATAGGCTAAATATGCCTTACAACCCTTACGAACCAACTTCTCAGCTCTAAGCGCAGAAATCACATTTGAGAGATAATTCCGTCGTTCCCCAATCACGACCACCTCGTCACCTTCTACAATTTTTAGGACCACCCGCTTAGTAGCACAATCCAAATTCACCTGATGCTTAACCAGCCAGTCCATACCCAGTATCAAGTCAAATTCCCCAAAAGGAAGTTCCATTAAGTCAGCTACAAATATCTTCCCTTGAACCTCCAAAGGTATCTCTTTAAACAATTTGTTTACTCTCACTGACTGTCCTAATGGACTTAATTCAATAATCTTGCTCATAGTATTCTCGCACATCACACCCAAGGTCTCAGACACAGTGCATGTTATATAAGAGTGCATAGAACCAACATCAATCAATGCAATGTAAGGTACCTGATGAATGAAAAACGTACCTGTAATGACATCTGAGACATCTCCGTCCTCTCAGTGACGTGTAGTATAAACCAGTGCTAGTTGCCTCGCCTTAGTATGACTCGCACCTCTGCCCGATGCCCCTCGACCACGGCCCGTACCATTTCCACCTCTAGCCGATCCCCGGCCTCTCAGTGGTTATTGAAAACCTCTTTGTAGCTAAACAGTACCCATACCAGTAGCTTGCATCTGAACGAGCCTCCGTGGACAATCCTTAATACGGTGCTCCATAAATCCGCATCTAAAACATGCCCCCTTCTGAACCCAGCACTCACCCTAATGGCGTTTCTCACATACTGTACAAGGCTGTGACCCAAAAGTAGCAACAGGGGGTCCAACTCTGACTTGCCTATCAACTCTGACCTTCTTCCCAAGTCTCATAGTTGAACCTGAAGGCTTCCAAACCCTCTTATTTCTCCCCTTATCCTTCTCACGATTCTGGTGCTCAGTGCGCTTTACATCCTTAGCGATCTTTGCCTTTTCAACTAACACTGCAAAATCCCGCTCCCTCTGTGAAGCTATCAAAACCCGCAGGCTATCTTTGAGGCCGTCCTCAAAATGAACATAGCGCTCATACTCACTGGCCACCATGCCTCGCGCATAGCGGCTCAATCACAAAAAGTTTGCCTCAAACTCAGCTACGGACTTATCCCACTAGGTCAAATTCAAAAACTCCCTTCTGTGGGCATCCACATAGCTAGCGCCCATGTATTTCCCTTGAAAAGCATTCTTGAAGAACTCCCAAGTCAACTGGTCGGGCTGAGTACCCTCTTTCACAATAAGCCACGACTGATAGGCTTCGTCTCGCAATAACGATACTACCCCTTTTAGTTTCTACTCTGGGGTGCACTCGAGGTCATCTATGATCCTTTCTGTGGCTTCTATCCAATATTCAGCCACATTAAGGGCAACTCCAGTGATACCCCTAAAGATCTCAGCCCCATTAGACCTAAGTCGTTTCGTCACTGACCCACGGCCCACAGTACCAGTATTGGGCCCAGCGACCCTTTCCAAAATTCGTAACATAGCTTGGGATAGTGCGTCATCCCTAGCTACCCGATCGTGTGACCCAGTCTCAGTCACCGGTGAATCCGTAGCCTCTCTTGCCCCAACGTTAGGCATATGTCCCGAAGCCGAAGATCCAACCCGAGCACCCCCACGGCCTCTGCCACAGCCTCTAGTACCCCTTCCACGAGTACCCCTAGTGCTCATGGTCGATTTACAAATTATCTGTATTAACAGTTTTATGCATCAGTTTTACAATTCCAGTGTTTATTAATGGATATTTTTATGCACAATAGCATCACTAATTCAGAGTTGTTTGTTTTCGCATATTGTATTCTTACTACTGTTTTAGGTTTCCTAACAAGGTTTCAGTACAGTCTATCATCTATGATACTCTCATTTCAGTTAAATCAAACAGTAGTTTTAAAGAACTCACAGAATCGGTGCTGGAGACTTGGTAGACCACACATTCAGAACCTATTACCTCACACTACTTTTCCATCATCTCAAATAATTCTTTTGAAATCCCCGTTTTTAGGAAAAACCTAAATCCACAGTCGAGATTTCATAACCTAGCTTTAATACCACTAAATGTAACATCCTAAACCCAGCCTAGACGTTATGGCCGAATCAGTGATGTCACATTGGAGTGGGCTTTGTAAAACACAGTTCTATTGAAAAGGTCCATTTGTTTAAGCCTCGTTAAAGTCTTTATGAATAGCTAATTTATTTTATTCACTGCCAAAATTACCAGTTCGTTAGCAACACCTGTGTTATTCCCAATCGTTATTACCTTTTAAAACATTGATCGACGCGGAAGCTTTTAAAAACAAATTTTGTAGAATGGTAGTTGAAAAACACTTTTATTTTGAAAACCCAAGTACTACCGCTATCAGATATAAACTATTTAAAATAAACCTCCAATTAAAGATAAAACTTAAAACTGCCTTATTACATAAAATTTAACCCAAATAAAACTACCACTATTAAAGAGTCTAGCACGTAACATAACTATAGTGTTGCCTTTCCCGAGTCCCTCACAGCATCGACCCAGCTAAAGATTACCTGCGCATATAAACAGAAGAGTGAGTTTATGAAAACTCAGTGTGTAATACAATCTGGGCCTAAGCCCATATCAGTAACAATATCAGTGTGGCTTTGGCCCATTTCAGTATAGTATTAACCATGGATATGTATAGATCCTACCCAACCATCCTCTACACTCCACTTCCTCCAGCCCTACACTCTATGTGGGGATTACATCGACCCACCCATCCCTACACTCCAGGATAACGTACCGTTTACGACACTGTCGGTGTTTGCAGCAGAGTTGCCAGTATTAGGCGTATAGCCTCTCAGTACACTTCCTCCAATATCATAAATCCCACCCCACGCAATGCAACATAATATGGATGTACATACAGTAATCATGGCATGCTCAAACGGTCACATAAAATACAGGGGTATATCAGTCATTTACCTCATAAGGGTATAACGGTCTTTCTAACAAGTTAGGACCTAGGTATATTTACCAACTCTACAGTAAGCCCACAATCGTCTCGAGTGACCTAAACAGTCCCTCAGTGGTTAATGGGCCTAAGCCCATAATACGGCCCATATGGGCCCACACTCATATGGCCCATTAAGCCCAAATAATGGCCTTGGCTGTGCAACTACTCAGCCAGCCCGATTATTCTCATACAATCGTGCGGTATGCTCGAGTGGGGCCTACGAGCTCGTGGGCCCCACACGGCCCATCTCGGCCCAACGTGGCTTAAAACGACCCATGCGCATGAGATCGCTCGTGGTCGTCTTCACAGTCACATCCTCATGTTTATGCGCTTAGATAACCACACGAACATACATTCGCTCATATGGCACCGTTGATAACGGTTTTTCGGCTTTTTGCCGTAATGGTTGAGACAGTGTGATTACACACATGTTCTAAAGTTGAAGCCAAACTGCCACCGGAGTTGAGAGCCTACAATTAACCATAACCTTCCATTAGTCTAACATCCTTGTTAGTCCAAACCATACGACTATTGAACAAACACTTAACTAAATTACTACTCACCAACAATAATCGTAGCCCCTCCCTGTTCCAACCACGTATACTTCCTAACACTTGACCCTTTACAAAGACAGTTGATCAATAATAAGGATTTGCAATCCCAAGTAAAAACATCCAGATCTTTAACACTTACCAGCCAAAGAGTAGTCACTTGTAAAGGAGAACAATCGGCTCCACCCCTTGCTAAAGAGATTGAATCCCAACACACAAGAGATTCGACATTCCCACGCAAGAAACAATTACGCACAAAAACGAGTAGAAGAGAATATGAGAGAAAGAGAGAGACGCTATCTAGGCCTTAATAAGGTTCGACCAAAGAAGGAACAAAGAGCATTCAATCATGGCAAGTCGAAGAGCAAGAGCAAAGAAGGAGAGATTCAGTTTTAATAGGTTAAAACTAAAAGGGAAAGGGAAGAGAGCTCCAAAGGGTATTTGGCCAACATAGAGTATTTGCTCAAAAAGAAGAGAATGGCAGCCTTGGTCCCCCTACGCTAAATCAAAAGATTTGAGAAGAAAATGAAGCAACAAGTGTTCGGTCAACAAAAGAAAACGTTGAGAAAAGCTGAAGAAAAGGTGAGAGTTCGAGCACCACCAGTTAGAGAGAAAAGTAGAATAGCACTACTAGAACCAAAAGACCCCAAATGCCAAAACCTGAAATAATGATCAACCAAGAGGAAATGTACCAAAAGCACACCTCAATTACCAAAAGAAGAGCACACATTCGGCACTAGCAAACCAAAATTGAATTAGCCTACTGAGAAGCCCCACTTTCAGCCAACTGCCTCCTCACTCCCCACCTCTCCAAAATTCTCCTAAAATCTCTCCACACATCACTCCACCTGATCAATATTCAAATCCCTCTATTATCTCCTAGATTCTCTCCCTCAACCACCCATTCAAACTCATTCAAACACCCCCAGTTTTGGTCAACCTAGGACACTTCCACGACACCTAGCAAAAAACATCCTTTTGCGCAACATGGCTTGAACTCAAGACCACAAGAACACTTCACACGCCCTTTACCACTTGGCCAACACGCCATTCATGCCTTGTCACGCCCTTACTAACTTAAAAGTCCACCAGTAGTAAACAAAGGTTATTCAATAAAACCCAAAATTTTTCTAAAGCTTAGGATTGAACCCAAGACTTCTCACACCTCTTAGAACCCCCTTAACTGACAATGCAAGCAAGCCACATGCAGCAAAATATGCCAATTAAATTACTAAGGATTTGGGGCTTTACAAGAACCTATCAGTTGATTAATTTGGTATGTTTGGAAGTGTTTTGATCATAAGAATGAATGTGTAAATGATGTACCTTCTTGGGCAAGAACAGGTGTTGTATGGCTTGTTTTAATGGCTAAATTTGGAGTACACGAGCTGTCACACGACCGTGTGCCACACACGGTTTACTCCCATAGTCATGTGTCATTTATATTTTAGATGCAGGTCTCACATGATTTAAGACATGATCTGTAACATGTTCCTGTGTCTCTAAACAATTTGTTACACGATCTGGCATACGGCCTGTGTAACAGTCTGTTTTTCGTGAAATCGAAATAGTGGTTTCAAGACCACAAATCCGAGTTAGAAAGAAATTTTATTTTAATATTATTGTATAGTCTGCATTATGATAAGAATGACTTATGAAAATTTCAATAAGAAAATTTTACCGATTTTATGTTTCATTATAGAAAGGACCAAATTGAATGAAATGCAAAAGTTGAATTCTAATAGCTAGAAGGATTAAATAGCTATAGAATTCAAAATTTGAGGTCCTTATATGATAATTAGACCATTAAATAGAGTCAGTAGATATTTATGATGATTCATCCATGGAAAATTAGAAAAAAAAAGGACTAAATTGGAAAGATGAAATAATAAAAGATGATATTTTAATTAAATAGAAAATATCATCATTTTATATCATCTTCCCCAAATTTTTCTATGGAAACCCTAGATAGGAGAGAGAAAGTCAAACAAGCTTAATTGGGTAAGTAATCATGTCCCGTTTCTAGTATTTTTTTTATTTTCGAGATCGTAGTAACATAATCTATCTATTTTGGGGATTAAATTGTAAAGTTATCAAAGTATTAAAAGTTTTCCATGGATGAGTAGGCTGAAATTTTGAAATTTATGGTAGAAAATGAAAGGTTGTTGATAGATAAACAATTTTTTTCATGAAATTATGATTTAGGGACTAAATTGTAAAGATGTAAAATTTATGGAAATTTTCTAAATTTTATGAATTTCATGGGCTATAAATGTTATATGAAAATTCGGCTAGGCTTGAAATAAGGACTAAATTGCATGAATTTCATTTTTCGAGCCTAGGGATGAAATTGGAATTAATTAAAATTATAAGGGCAAAATGATACTTTTGTCTAAGATGTACGTTGGATTGAATTGAATATGAAATGTATTAAATTGATGTTAAATTCATTTATATAGATCCGAAAAAATTAAATAAGGAATTAGATTTAGGAAAAGAAAAGTATCGGATTAGTAGATTCTCAAATACGAACAAGTGTCGAGGTAAGTTCGTGTAACTAAAATGTATGTTTATATGTTTAAATTGAATGTTATGATTGCGAAATGTATCATTTCCATGTATAAACATAAATCACATATTCGATAATGTTTAACAAATGCCAAGTCTCGTTTGAATAAAGAAAATTCGACGGATACAGGATTTCTTGTATTGGTTGTGGTCCTGCGTATGTTACGGACACACTATAGCTCTTACGAGCATCCTGTTATAAGCCCTCTCGAGCTTCCCGCTATATGGTTCCTGCAAGCATCCTGATCGATAGTGATCCTGCATGTGTTGCGGACTACTGTAGCTCTTTTTGAGTGTCTTGTTATATGATTGGTTGTGATCCTGCATGTATTGCAGACATAAACATAGTTCTTTATGAGCGTCCTAATATGGCTCACTTGAACTTCCTGTTATATGGCTATCCGGAGCTCCCTGATAAGAACTCTTCGGAGTTACCTGTTAAGCTCAATGAGCTTCTTGTTTTAAACTCTTATGAGTTTCCTATTATAGCCCGGATAAGTTTCCTGTTACATGGTACACATGAGCACCCTGTTACATAGCTCGGGAGAGTGCTTCCTGATTATGTTCCCTAATAGGTACCCCTAAATATGAGTTGACGGGTTACAATTTTGTACACTTTGAGTGTACTACATGTGTATCCATCGATATTTCAAATAAATTCAATAGTCAAAGTTCTGACATGGTTAAACTAAGCTTAAGATGATTTGTCATAAAAATGCACATGTTATGTGGAAATAATATATGAAAAGCACATGTATATGAAAGTTATTATATGATGAGCTCATCCTTGATTCTTGATGTTTACATGTAATACATGTCTAACAAGTTTCTTCAAATTATATCTGTTTAGGCAAATTGCCAAATTTCTGTGGATGAATTTTGTATGTTTATTTTAAATGTAAATTAGTGGTAAGTAAATTTTCTATTATACGAACTTATTAAGCATAATATGCTTACTCTGTTTTACTTCCTCTGTTTTATAGTGCTCGAAAGCTCGTGAAGGTTGGAACTTGTTCAGAGACACATCACACTATCCCTTAGACTTCTCGGTATATAAAGTAAGCTAACTTTTGGTATAATGGCATGTATAAGCTAAGTAAGGCATAATGAGGAAATATTTTGGTTATAACTAGCCATTGGAATAGCTAGTGTTAAGCAAATTTTGATGTAGTTATATAAGGCCTTATCATGCTTGATGTGTGTAATGAAATGGTTGAATGATGGAAGTTACATAAATATATTAATGGTTGCATGAATGGGTAAAATATACTTATATGTTTATATGGTCAATTAGGTAAGATTCAAATACTTGGTTAAATAGGATGTTATGACATGTATTGAACTTGAAATTGGCTTGAATTGAATGTTCTATTGTGACTTGTAATGGTACAAAAATTGGTTGGATATGTTGATGCCAGGTTGGGTGAGAAATAAGGCTTAGAAATGGCCTTATTTTTTCCACACGGGCAGAGACACGAGCGTGTGTCTCAACCGTGTGCGACACACGGCTATACGCACGAGCATGTGGTTTGGCCATGTATCCCCTGCATCTTAAAATTTTGAGAAACAGAATGCTTCGAATTGCTCACACGGGCAGAGACATGGGCGTGTGTCTCAGCCGTGTGTGTCACACGACCTAATACATGGGTGTGTGACTTGGCCATGTGATCCCTGCACCTAATTTTTGAAAATTAAAATTTCCACACGAGCATGGACACATGCTGGAACACAGCCGTATGCCTCACATCAAGTGCCCACACGGCCTAGCCACACAGGGATATGTCCCTTACACTTAAGAAAAATTTTAAGATTTTGCGAAAAATTATTTGAGTTCCCGATTTAGTCCCGACTTGTTTCTAAAGCATAAATTGAGTTTCAAAGACCCATTCAAGGGACATTATGATTGAATATGTTTGATTTCAGTTATGAATAGTAAATGATATGTGTAAACTATTTTTTAAATTTGTAAACTTCGATAATGCTCTGTAACCCTGTTTCGGTGATGGATATGGGTTAGGGGTTTTATAGCCTGCGACACGGCCATGTGGCCCTATTTCAAATACTCATATGGGCAGACACACGGGTTGAGACATGACCATATGTCCTTAGTTCGAATATCCACATGGTCTGGACTATGTCACACGGCCTGGCCACACGGTCGTGTGACCCCTGTTTTCCAATTTTTCATGTTTTTCTAAAATTTTCCGACTTGAATCAAATTGATCCCCAATTATTTTCAAACTATTTTTAGAGCCCCGAAGGTTCGATTCAAGGCCCAAGTGTGTATGTTTTTTATGATTGTAATGAGTTATTGGAAATTATTATATTTGGTAACTAAATCATCAATTCAATAAAAAAAAATCATCTTCTCTCATTTGAGTTAAAAGCTCGTTTTTCTCTCTTTCTCTATTTTTAAGTGCAACAATAATAATATAAATCATAAAAATAAATTTGTATTATATTATTATATAAAAATAAAATCAATTATTACGTAGGAAATAAAAAATTATAATGTATAAATTATAAAAATATATATTTAAATTTATTTAAATCCACTTAATCTAAACTGATCCAAATCAGAAAAATCTAAATATAAAAATTTTTAAATTTGAAGAAATTCAAATTTAAATTTAAATTAATCTGAAATCAAAATAATTTAAATTTGAAAGCAGTCAAATCTAAACCTATTCAAACTTTGTACATTTACCACCTCAAACTCATGCATGGAGATCTCTTTCTAAAATTTCCCAAAAATGATTTGATGGAAAAGGTTAAAAGGAATCAAAGATATAATTGACTTTCACTCGCAAAAGACTACCAAGGTGAAAAGGAATCAAAGATATAATTGACTTGCACTTGCAAAAGACTATCTTTTGATTGGATTAATCATGCATGATTGTAATTATTGGTTCATTATAATGACTGTTTATTCCTCTTAGACAAAGATTACATGGAACGGTTACTTGAGCACTTTTTTTTATCTCACATTAGGTAAATCTTTTTGAGAATTTAAATTATTATTACAAGAATTATTAATAAATGGATGGCATAAACATTTATAACTGTGATATTAGATGAAAATAATACATAGGAGCAATATAGAAAGCCACACGGGTATCGGAACTCAGGTTGGTTCAGAGTCCAATGCCTTGACCATATGGGGCCAACTATGCAAGCCCATCAGGTCCTTTTACAAGTCATATTATGCTTTATCTTTAAAAACATTATGCCTAAGAGGATCAGAGTTTAGGTAAATTAATTCATACAATTATCATTAGAATATAATATTTATGTTACGTGTAGTAGGAAAAGCTTATCACAAAATTAATTAGACCCATAAACACTCCATATGGACCAGGGTTTACACTTGAACATCACTTTAGCAATTTCATTCGAAAAATAAAGAAAATTACTGAGATGGTTGTACCAGTAATGAGAAAACAAATATTGCTTACAAAGGATTTCAATCTTTTAATACATGTAATTGCGAATCAAAATTTAGTAGGCCTTCTTAAATTATAAGATGATGAAGGCGATTAATCATTAGTTTATCGCTGACCACTTCCTCAAGTGCAAGCTTGCCTTTTCTGCCTGAAATTCACACCAAAAAAATAAATTTAGATGCCATGGAATTGGAGAGAATCGAAACATAATTAATTAGTAGAATATAAACGATAGCTCAAACCTCCTTGTCCCAATCACACCGCATTATAATAAACGCAAGAATCGCTGTCTGAACTGCTGTCCCTCCGAATATCATTCCAGCCCAAATTCCCTGCCAAACATTGCATTTGTATTTTCTGGTTTCATATATGGTCATTTGATGTCTTTAAGAAAACCTTCACTATCAAAATGCTTACCATTACTCCTAGGTGGAAGACCCATCCCATCAAGAATCCTAGAGGAACCCCTATGAGATAGTAGCAACCCAGATTTATGTAGGCCACGTAGGATTGCCATCCAGAACCCACTGCCACTCCTACATATAAAATGTAAAATCCGAGAGTTAATTTATATTCACATTTATTCATCAAATTTATGATATCAAGAAAGGTAAGAAATGCAGCCAGCAATGGTCTTTACCAGATAGAATGGGCTGAACACTGTTGAGCAAAATGGTGAAGGCTAAGAGAAGTGAGAGCTTGCTTACTGCTTCCAAAACTGGTTGGCTTGTGGAGAATATGAGAGCAAACTTATCATGGAATATCATAATCAACAACCAGAAGAAGATCCCAATTATAACTGATGTCACCACTGAAACTATTGTTGCAAACTTGGCTCCTTTCCCATTTCCAGCTCCAAGCTCATTTGCCACCCTAACTCTGCATGCATCATTTATTTTCATTACGTTTCTTCAATTTAATTTTGATTATTCATTTTCCGGGACCAGATCTATTTTTAGTTTAAAATTTATTGTCAATCTATTCCTCCTTTTATTTAAAAAAAAAAAAAAAGAGAGAGAGAGAGAGAGAAATGATTCCTATTAATAATTCTGGCCCTAAATTTTGTTGTTGACATCAAACAAAATATATAAAGTTATAGACAAATCAAAAGGAAAAGATAATTGTGGTGCTAACATAAGCCACCAATCTAGACCCTTCCAATAGTAAAATCCAAACATCTTGAGAGAGACATTTTAACTCTATCTGAATGATGCTCGAAAATACTAGTGGTAATAATAAAGTAATTCTGTGAATTCTGAGTTTCACGATATTTAATACAAATAATTTTATATATATTTTAGACTTACTTCATATTATTTAAGATAGCTAACGAAACTACATTGTTTTAACATTTTTAAATATAATAAGATAAAAGAATAGATTGGAAATTTTGTTTGGTGTCTGTTAGATTTCAATTCCAATATAATTGAGAGCCAAAAGGCTAGCTCATTGGCCTAAAATGTTATTCTAGAAATATGCAGGAAAATCAGTGGCCTAAGATCGAACTCGACTTACCCGATTCCAGCAAAGAATGCGAATGGTATCATCAATTCCCATCCATTAATTGACATGCTGCCAATATGAGTCAGAATAATTAAATATAAAATGCATAACTTCATTAAATACTAGTTTGACTTCAAAAAACAATAGAGTTCCTAATTTACGGAATTTGCCATCTTCGGCAAAACAGTAATGAAAGGTTGGCCGGCTTGTTTGACGATTTATCACTCAAATTTTTTCCAATCATATTTATATATCAATGTTTACTACGTCGAATTAAAAGTCATCTAGGGCAATAATATATATGTTCAAGATTCATACCATATGGACAGAGCATCAACAGCTATCTCTGCGTTTTGGAGATTTCCGGTCATCAAAATTAATATTCTATAGTACCAGTTCTCCAAGCTGTAGATTTTTAAAACGTACAATGAGTTGAATTGGACAGCTTTTCACTTCAATGAAAAAAAAATGGCAGAGAAGGGGGAGGGTAACCTACCAAAGCATGACTCCAGAGGCGGCTGAGAGTTTGATGAATTCCCAAAGGCCAGAAAATGCTTCAATGGTGAAACCGGTCCAAGTTAGAGGACACCCTCCGCAAACAGTGTAGGCAAAGAGTCCCAAAACCAAAATCCACCAAGAAAAATTCAAGGTAACCGCAGTCCCAACCACCCCAAGCTGAAGCCTATACACAAACACCCAACTTATGAAGATATGGACCAAAAGAGCCACCAGGGAAACCCATGCAATCACCATGTTTTTAAGCTGGCTCTGCAAGAACCTTTGCAGGGGAAACTGAAACGCAAAGCTGAAATGAAGCGGTATCATCCACATAGAAACGATCCCCGATAGCTCCGCCACATCTTGCGGCTGTCCCAATAGTTTCAACAACGGGGAAGCAAAGAGATACAAAGGCAAAAGCAAAATACAACATAGGAAAAGAACAATCCATGAACGTTGCATGTATACGCCCAACATGTAGTATTTCTTTGCTCCAAAGGCTTGGCCACAGAGGGTCTCGAGAGCACTCGCCATCCCCAACTAATAAAAAACAAATGAAACGTTAAGCAAAGAACCAAATAATGGACCATGTAGATGAGAGTAAGGATATAGGTACCAGGAGGCCAAAGTCGAACCCCACGATGACATTATTTGCAATGGAAATGGCAGCAAGCTCGAGATCCCCAAGGTGGCCTGCAAAGGCTTGAGTGATAACCAGCATGGAGTAAGAGGCAAGGCGGCTGAAGATTGCAGGGCCAACTATCTGCCAAAGCTTACTTGATTCAATCCATACCCGTCTCCTAAGGGATTGGTTTTGATCATCTTGTTCAACTTTCAATCCTTCTGCCGGACCTAAATCTTCAATCAAAGGGACCTTTGCTTCCTTCAACGCACCATTACTCGACATATTTTCTGCTCGCTTCTCGTCTATCGATCTATTTCTTTTTCTTGGGGGTTCAATGAACTGAAAAATTCGGGACCGTGTTGTTTCTACGACGCATATATACACACACATATCGACAAACACATTTTTTTATACGATTTGTATTTAATTACTTAATTAATATACATAAATTCTCGACTGATATAGATATCCATCGGCATGAAATATTTTATATGCACGAAGAGTCGATTACATTATTAAATTCTAAAGAAAGAAGTGTATGAAACTGTAATTTTATATAATTTTTATTTTTTTTAATAAGAGAATGAAAAATTAATTTTTTTATCTTAATTTTTAATATTTTAATTGAATTTAATTTTTTTTAAAAAAAATATGATTTGTCCATACAATTCCTTCTCTAAATGATAGCTATACATCAAAGTCAATAAAATACGGATCATACATAAAATAAATAAATTTTACATCTAAGTTTATATATATTAAAATATGTAAGAAAAATAATCATAAATAAGTAGTATATTCTTAAAATTTTCATGGTAAATATTTTCCAACTTTCAATAAAAGTTATTCAGTATGACTCATCCATGGACTTCATATTGATAGGTAACAATTTTCAGTTTGGCTTTGGCCATTTATTTCGAAAGGAAGGCAATGGGGCGCTAGTTAACTAATATCGATATCTGTTGTTGGCGACTCGGTCCCAAGTGGGACTGGAAATGTAGACACGTCGGTTGGCAGCTATTCTCCGCCTCTGCAATGTCACGTGAAAAAAAACAACACAAGTATGTCATTGCTCACCGCATCATATTTTTGGCACCATTCCAATCCTTCAAGTTTCTGCTTTTAGGTCGGGTACGGATCAAAAAGACTATTCTTACATCTTTGTCCGGGTCACCATCTTTTTCAATTCATAATTTCTTTCAGTAAATTATAATAATAAAATAAAATTTCAAACAATCAATTTAATTAACGTAATTCAAATTCAAATTATATATAAACCAATAAATACTTTAATTATTAAGTTATCACATTGGATTCCATTTCATAAAATTTTAGTACTATAATAATTAGCTGTTTAAATATTTTATTATTTCTAATCATAATTTATTGAATCAAAGCAAAGGTTGATTTGCGTGGGACTTCTCTTGGACTCCCGGTTGAACACCATTTTAAATCCTACTCATAATGTCAAAATAAAATATTAATTAATAAGTAGTTTTTTAAATTAAGATTTTAAGTCAAATTAAAAAATCATAATTTTAGTTTTTGAAATGTGTTTTTTAATAAAATTATTTTTTTATCTTCTCATTAAATTTTATTTTCTACAACATCGTGTTTAAAATAAACATTTTATACCTGGAATTTTTGGAAGGAGATATTCAAAGATCTATTGTTAACGATATTCCTGCTATTAATTTTTCTGAGAGAATTCAAAAAATTTTGTTCAAAGAGATGGGAGATTACGGTTATTCTGAAATTGCTCGGAATGATTATTGGGTACGGGGTTCTTCATAGCCGGATCAATAGTCTATGGAATCCTTCCAAACCCTTCCATCTCATGGATATTGAGAATGGATATTATCTGGCTAAGTTTCAACCTAATGAAGATTATACCAAAATTCTGTCACAAGGACCATGGTTGATCTACGGTCAATACCTGACTGTACAACCTTGGACCAAAAAGTTTAACCCCCTTTAACCTTATCCAAGCATAGTGCTAGCCTGGATTAGATTACCAAGTCTACCAGGGTATCTTTACAAAAGGAAGATACTCGAAGAAATAGGAGGGATTATCGGCAAAGTGGTTTGACTGGATTTTAATACCGACAGTAGAATAAGAGGCAGATTTTCCATGATGGTCGTCTATGTTAATCTTGACAATCCTCTGATTGCACAAGTCCTTGTGAATGGTGTAGAGCAGAAAGTTAAATATGAAACTTTACCCACAATCTGCTTTACCTATGGGAAATACGGTCACACCAAAGAGTTGTGTGCTCCACTGCAACTAGAGATCACATCGGAGAAGACCCAAGACGGTGCAGTTCAGGAAAAGCAGGCTAGCGGAGGAGACGATGGCATTTACGGGCCTTGGATGGTGGTCAAAAAGAAATCCAAGCGCAATCACAGGAATACTGATTTTAGATAGCGGATTCTAGGGAAAGAATAAAATTGAGGTCCCGATTTGAAGCTTTGATGAACATGGTAACCTTTGATTTGGAATATGGACCAAATCAAGGAAGAGATAAGCAGCCGATTGAATTCAAAGAAACCTTGAAGGCTAGGGAATTTGTTGAAAATTTGAGGCTAAAAAATCGGGGAATCCCTAAATCTAAGAGAAGTGAGCAGATGGGGGGAGATATAAGGGGTGTCGGGCCTTTAAAACTACAAGTTGCTAATCCGAATGTGGGTGGGTCAGTTGGCCAGTCTCTTGATGGATCTGCTTTGGTTATTGGAACGGCTAGCCTTATTCCTTCTAAGGCTGCCATTGACCCATCAAGCAATGCCTTGAATCAGCCCATAAGTGTGATGGACACGTCTCACATAAAGCCTAGTCATCAAAACAAAGAATTAGGGGGTCCTTCGAATCATTCGGGAAATTTTGTTAATCTAGAATTGCCTAGTGTAGAGAATTTTAATTCACTTTCTAATTCTTCTAGCTTAACACCTATGACAATTTCTTATTTTAATCCGGTCTTTGTTGGACAGGAGGAGAGTGAAGAAAATGGTGCGATTATGCGGACCAAATTTGTTTTGTTGGTGTCAGAATCGATTGAAGTTCAGGATGCTGACTCACCTGGTGGGTTAAATCCTAATAGGCACACTGCTGTCTCCTTTAAGGAGAAAGGTCTAGCCGAAGGTGAAAATTCGAGGAGGATTCATACGCCAATCTCTGGTAGCACCAAGATTCGGAGCATGGGGAAAATGTTGAGAGGAAAAGATGGGGTTTTCGAGCTACAAAAAGGATTAATAAAATTACGTATGGGAAAGGGAATAATTTTAAAAATAAAAATTCTTCTAAAATTCCTTTGAGTGATTCTATGACTAGGTTGGCTCATCAAGTTTCACATTAAGAAGTGTTGACTTACAGATATTGTCTCTAACACTGTAAAAAATTCTTGAATGATTTTTTATGGTTAGGAAAGTAAGGTTGTTTTTTTTGTGGATATTATTATTATCAGTATTTTATTGATTATTTTTATGGATTTAAATTTATCAATATTTTCTTAGAATTGTCAAGGTTGTGCGAGTAGTAAATTTCTCCGGGCTTTTCGCGAATATAATTTTGAACATAAACCGGACATTGTATGCCTTTTGGAGCCAAGAGTTAGTGGTAAAAAAGTGAATGATATCATTGATAAACTGGGTTTTGATTTTTCTCATCGTATTGAATCTTTTGGTTTTTTAGGTGCCATCTGGGTTGGTTGGAAGGATAATATTTGTATAAATGTTATTCATAATCATCCTCAATTCATGTTTCTTCATGTTCAGGGCAATAATGTTTTTAAATCTTTTTTTATCTTTGTAGTGTATGGTAGCCGTGACAGAGTCAAGAGGAAAACTCTTTGGACTGATTTAATGTAAGTTGTACCTCTTGATCCTGCACCTTGGACGATTTTGTGGGATTTTAATGCAATCCTCTCTCCTAAAGATAAAAAAAAGTGATCGTTCCACAGGTAAGAGATGTAATTTATTTGGAAATTTTGTTGACTCTTGTAATTTGCAAGATCTTGGATTCATAGGACCTTCATTTACTTGGCAAAGAGGGAATACGCATGAACGGATTGATCGAGCCTTCGCAAATGATCCTTAGATTTCAACCTTCTTGCAAACTCTAGTTTATTATCTTTCGCGCATTAAGTCAGACCATAGACCAATTCTTATTAAAACTAATCCTGCGCTCAGTTTTTCAAAAGGGAGACCGTTTCATTTCCTCGCAGGATGGACAAAGCATGCGAATTTTAAAGATTTGGTCACTAATAAATGGAGTTTTTCAGGTAACTTGGCTACCTCTTTGTCTGAATTTACCTCACATGTCAAAGATTGGAATAGGTCCATATATGGCTTTATAGGATCGCGCAAGAGACAGCTTTTGAGATCGCTTAGGAGTATTCAAAAGTCCATGGACTGGTCTTCTTCTAGTAGGCTTGCTGAAGTGGAGATGGAGGTTCGTAGTGAACTGGAAACGGTGCTGAATCATGAGGAACTGCTTTGGAGGCAAAAGGCTAGGTGTGATTGGCTTTAGTTTGGGGATCGTAACACCTAGTACTTTCATAGTCGTATGATGCAAAGGAGGAAATTTAATCAAATTATGGCTTTACTTTTAAGTAGTGGGGAGTGGTGCTTGGATCAGAGTATTCTCAGTGATGAGGTAGCCAGGTTTTTTAAGAATTTGTATGGTGAGATCCCTAATCCGATGAATCCACCTGCCATGAATATTTTTCCTTGACTCACAGAGCAAGATATTGTGTAACACCCCAAACCCGACCTAGACGTTATGGCCAAATCTGGCGGAGTCACATGAGAGTGATTTTAGAAAACCTTAGCAAGTTTAAATTTGTTTTTTTTTATTATCTTTACTTAAGTCGTGAAATCACTATTCAAGTTATTACTTGAAAACATCTCTCTATTGTGGAAGTTATGACATCGTTCATTTATACGAAAACCTTAAGTTAAGTTTCCAAAATGTATTTGTGGTGTCGCCATTTATAAATCAATAAAATTAATAATTTAAAATCCCGAAATTAAACCCAAAGCAGTTCAAGCCTAGAAACATAAATAATCCCAAAAAATAAATATTAAATGAAAGCAAATAAAATGGAGTGTAACTTATAAAACTAACACATGCTTAGCGGTGGTCACCGTCAAGCCCTCCGTCACATCGATCCTTCTACTGCTAGAAATTACTTGACAGACAAATAAAATAAGGGGTGAGTTTTCGCAAACTCAGTGTGTACATCCCCACAGTAAAACATGCATGTAAACGGATAGTAATCAAACAGTCATAATCGAGTCTGAGCTCTTAACAGAATCAGTGTAGGCTTTAGCCCACTCAAAGCAGTATCAGATACATTCGGGTCTTAGTCCATACAGACATACATGTATATCAGTCAGAACAGTAATCCCCACCAACCCTGCATACCGTCTCTGTCCAACCCATCACATTATGTGGGGATAAAATCGACCCACCCAGCCTTACACACCAAGTATGGGGATAAAATCAACCCATCCAACCCTACACACCAAGTAGTACCGTATACGACACGTATCAAATATATGTGTAACATCCCAAATTAAGGCCTAGTTGGAACAATGGTTTCGGGACCACAAATTCGATGTAAGAAAATTTATTTTTATTATATTTTTATGGTCTACAATTTCACGGAATGATTTCGTGAAAATTTCGTTCGAAAATTTCAACGTTTGGGCACTCAATTGCTCAAAAGAACTAAATTGTAAAAATTGTAAAAGTTGAGTTCTACATGTTAGAGGTTTTAATTGTTATGAAATTTTAAATGGGAGGTCCTTAAATGGTAATTAGACCATTGTATAACTTGTTGGACAAAAATAGCCTTGGTTGGGTAAATTTTGAAAGAATAGTAAAAAGGGCATTTTGGTCATTTAAGGGTAAAATGAATTAAAAGACAAATTTTAAAACCCAAATGTGTCCCTTTCTTCTTGCTTTAGCAAAATATACCAAGATCAGCTATGGTTAGGGTTTGGCCAAGCTTCCAAACTCAATAGTAAGTGATTCTGAGCTCCGTTTTTAACATTCTATGCATTTTTGAAGTCCCAGTAACATGTTCTAGCTATTTCTACCATTTATTTGAGCTAGGGTTTTACCCATGAATTATATGCATGTATTTTGATATTTAATGGTAGAGTATGAAGGCTCGGTGTGTAAAAAATGACTTTTACTAAGCGGTTTTTGATGAAAACGTCTAAAAGGACTGTTTTTGTAAAAATTATAAAATTGGTCATAAAAGAGTGATTTAGTGGAAATTAGGGGCTTACATAGTTATAAAAATGATTTTTATAGGCTTGGAATGCAAGGAAATTGAATAAAAATCATTTTACGAGCATTGAGGCAAAAGTGCAAATATGTGAAAGTTTAGGGGTAAAAATGCAAATTTGTAAAAATGTGATTTTTGGACCCATATGAATAATGTGACTAATTAGTAGGCTAAATGTGATATTATAGATAAAATAAAACAAGATTCCGGCTTAGAACGAGGTTGAACAAGGTTAAGCACAAACTCGAAATAAATAGTCGTACTTGAAATAGAGGTAAGTTCATATGTTAATGATAATGCAATGATATTATTATTGTTCATACTTGAACTTAAATTGATGTGTTAACATTGTGTGATGGATATTTATCTAGTTGATATGAAGATTATATATTGTAACAAATGCCTACACATAATTATATGCAATACCATGTTTATTTCATGGACTAATGTCTAAATAAACATGGAAATGTGTTGAATTGGATGTACATTGCATGATCATCTATGCATAATGAGATGCTTGATGAAAGGAGAAAAATCCCAGTTGAATAAAAAGGGAAATCCGATAGATAAACCATGGCTTACATGACTAGAGATCCTGCATGTGTTGTAGAAAAGGATTTAGCCCGGACGTGTAATTCGTTGATCTCAAATATAGAAAGGATCTAGCCCGGATAGGTGTTCCTTGAGTGATCGAGCCTTCTGAATAATATGTGTGCATTGTGGATTTAGCCCAAATGGATAATCCGATTAGGGTCTGAATTTAGCCTGGACTGGTAATTCAAATCCGAGCTCATTGAGAGTGCTTGTCGTTACAAGGGATTTAGCCTAGACTGGTAATCCCGACATCACCCATGAGTTTATATTACTGGAGATTTAGCCTGGATTGGTAATCCCGCCGTAAGATGTGAGGTTTACGGGAGTACGTACTTGAGATGATCACTTGTATGACTTGACGGTAAATGGATTATCCATCGAGATTTCTGAGAAATTCAACGGGTATTATAATGAATAATGCTATGAAAATCCTGAGATGGGCATGGTGATAAAGGTAAATTTAATTGATATGCTACGGATATGTACAGGTATGTACATTATATTCATAAATGGCGCCTTATTGAAAGGTGATAAGTGATGAGTAAGCAAATTCATGCATATGTATGTGTATACATGATAAACAAGTAAAAAGGTTTGAAAGATGAACCATCCTTATAATTATGTTTATGAATTGTGTTGTAATATCTTGTTAAATTACATTGTGTAATGAGATATGGGTTTCATGAAATGATGAGTCCATGACCAATGAGCTTATGATAGTTATTATGATCTTGCACCGAAACAGTGTTGAACAGCAGCAGCAGCCCAGCTTTGAAAAATCACCATAAATGGTGGAAGTCGAATTAAAGGCTGAATAATATATGAAATTAAATCTTAATGAGTCTAGTTTAACATAAAAGAAATAATGTAAGTAAAAGAATTATGTATTATGAGATATTTGAATTCTTGTGAGACAGAGTTGGAGTGATTCCAAACTCCCCTGTCTTAACTTTGGAAAATCACTATAAATTGTAAAAAAATAATTATGAGTTATTATTCATATGAATGAAATCCTTAATGAGTCTATTTTCAAGAGAAAGATATAAAAACATTATCTGAGTCTCGTACCATGAGATATTTTATTTTTAGTAGATAGAGGTCGAAGCTGTCAGACAGCAAAATAAGGGAGAGTTTAAAAAATAAAATGTACTTGTTGGATAGACCAAAAATTCTGGAAATTTTATGGTAAGAAGATATGTGAGTATAGTTTTAGGTAAAATTTATGGATCTTAATTTAGAGTCTTGTAGCTTGAGATATAAATAATTTATCGACTAAGACTTGAGTAGACAACTTGACCAGAATATGAATAAAAGTGTAATTATAGTTGTTTTACTTAAGGAAACACGTTGTAATGATGCTTATTATTTTCATATGGACTTACTGAGCGTAAAGCTTATTCCCCTTTCCATTTCTTCTAGTGTCCTCAGGTCAGCTCGGGGTTGGAGATCGTCGGAGGCAACCTCACATTATCAAGCTACCATTTTTGGAGTATTGTTGAAACTTAATTTCTTTAAGTGAGTGGCATGTATAGGGACTTAATTATTGACATATGTTTTTATGTTTTGGCCAAGATGTTGGCTTATATTGATTCATTGTATATAGCCATGAAATGTTGCTTATAATGATTTTAGCTTGTAAGTCTATTTATTCATGGTATGTGTTAATGTCTTGTAATGTGGTTATGTGATTATGCTTGTTCACTACGTATGAGAAGTATATGGCACATGGACATGATGAATGCCCCAGGACCATTCGAGATGGTCATGGCCATGGAGTGAATGTGTGTCATGGTAGTAAGAGGATAATGATTGAACATGGACATTTGTAGAATGTGTAGAGATTAAGTATTGGGTAATAAACACATGTATGATGACATGCAAATTATTTAATTGAATTTCACTTAAGGTTGATTAAACATTAAATTGATGTTATAATTTGTGCCTATGATGTGTAATAGTATGGGGAAAAATAAAGTCAACATAAGGCTTGGAAAATAGCCTAACTGTTAGCTACATAGGCAGAGACACGGCCATGTGTCTCAACCGTGTGGAGGACACGGCCTAGTACACGGGCGTGTGGCCTGGCCTTGTGGTATAAATTATTTTGTTGATGTCATCAATAGAGAGTTACATGGGCTGAAGACATGGGTGTATCCCAAGCCACACAGGCGTGTGTGACCACACGGCCCCACCCATACGGGTGTGACTCTCCAAAGCTAGAAAATTGTTAAGTTGCTCAAAGTTTATCGAATGTTTTTAGTTTTGTCCTGAACCACCCCAATGTATGTTTTAGGTCTTGAAGGCCTATATAAGGAACGATATGCATGTGTTTGAAAAGTTTTAATTTTGGGCAAAACCTGGTTTTGTATGTTTGTGAATGTTTAAGTCCGGTAATGCCTCGAACCCTATCCTAGTGTCGGATACGGGTAAGGGGTGTTACAATATGCAACATGGCTGCCAGATGACAGGCTACTAGCCTTTCAGTCTTCCTTCTCTTCAACAACAATCCCATCCCAAAACAATACAATATAAATAATATGGCATGCTTATATGCAGATATCAGATCATACCATCATCAAGTCAGAACAAATATACAAAATCAGATAGATACACATTCACATGCATAAATTCACATGCTTTTGCATACAATCCAGTATCAAATCAGAGTATGGGGTCTAGTAATGCTTACCGACCCTACAGTCAGGTCACAGTCGACTTGAGCGACCCGTACAACCTTACAGAACATTTCTAACAAATTGGGCTCACACGGCCGTGTGCCCTGCCCGTGTGGTTCACACGGCCTGGCCCAAGATCCCACATGCCCGTATGGTTCACCCGTATGTCCCACACGCCCGTGTGGCCCACACGGTCTCTCCAGCCTCACACGCCCATGTCCGTCGTGCCCGTGTGGCACGCGCACGGCCTACTTCGTTAACCACACGGCCATGTCTCGCCACACAGCCTCCACACTGGCAGTCCACATGCTCGTGTAATGTTGACAATAGCGTTTTCGACTTTCACCGAAACGTGATTTCAGATCGATTGGAGTACACACTTGGTATTGATTTGAAGCTAACGCAACCACGAGCACTCCAGAACCTATTGTCGAGCAGTACGTCACTTAGTTAGTCACTTAAATCGAGTTACTAAAGACAGGCAAAACCCAAAACTTACCGACGAGCTTACTTTTAACAAACAACGCAAATCCTCGCTGATTAGAACACCGTTTTAGCAATCCACCGCACCTTGGTTGTCTCCTAAACAAAAGAACAGTCTCTTAACAACCCCATAATCAATAACGAGACCCAAAAACAAACATACACTTACTGAATTTGCACCAACCGCAGAGCTGGGTAATGATGAAGGAAAAGGACCCAAAAACTAATATTAACAGGAAATAAAATCGACAGCAGCAGAGAATTTTCGGTTGGGGAAGAAAAGAAAGAAAACAAAAATGTGGAGAAGGGGAAAATTTGCAGAGAGATATCAGTAGAGAGGGAGAGCAGAATGTTTGGGTAACTCTCAAACCCCCTATTTCGCTCCCATTAAACCACATCTGTTGTAACTACTCAATGTTCCAAACCAACTCAAACACTCCCACGGCATTAGCAGCAAAATAAATCCCTTGCTCTCGTAGAGATTCGAACTCCAGACCTCTAGGCACTTAACACACACCTTAACCACTAGACCAGAAGGCCCATTCTGATATAGTCTTACTAGCATTTAAACTTAAGCCTACTGAACAAGAGTATGGCTTTATCCATCAAAAACAAAAAATTGTCCCAAGCTAAGGCTTGAACTTGGGACCTCTCCCACACACCCAGAACACTTAACTATTGAAGCAGACAGACATTTGTGTCAAATAATTACAGAAATAATTTAATAAAATTTGGGGTGTTACAACTCTAACCCCCTAAAAGAAAATTTCGTCCTTGAAATTTACTTGATCAAAAAAGGTGAGGATACTGCTGACGCATCGAATCCTCCGGCTCCCAAGTGACCTCCTCAGTGCTATGATTCAGCCACAACACCTTTACTAAAGGGATAGATTTCCTTCGCAAAATCTTGGTGTCACGATCTAAAATCTAAACCGGCTCCTCTTCAAACGTCAGATCTGGCCTAACCTCAATCTTCTCCACAAGCACAACGTGCGTGGGATTAGAGCGGTAGCGCTTCAATATTGAGACGTGGAAAACGTCATGAATGTGATCTAACTCCGGAGGTAGCTCCAGCTGATATTCAACTGGCCCTACTCACTTCAGAATTCGGTACGGCCCAATAAACTAAGGACTCAGCTTGCCCTTGCAACTGAACCTCAAAACCTTTTTCCACGGCGAGACCTTAAGAAAAACCAAGTCCCCACCAAAATACTCAATGTCCTTCCTCTTCATATCAGCATAGGACTTATATCTATCAGAAGCCGCTTTCAGACGATCCTGAATCAAGCGGACTTTATCCTCAGTTTCTGATACCAACTCAGGACCCAAAACTCGTTGCTCACCCAACTTAGTCCAGCACAAAGGAGTGGGACACTTATGACCATAAAGTGCCTCATACGGTGCTATCTGAATACTAGACTGATAGCTGTTATTGTAAGCAAACTCTGCCAAAGGCAAGTACTCCTCCCAACTACCTCGGAAATCCATAACACATCCCCTCAACATATCCTCCAGTATCTGAATCACCCTCTCTGACTGACCATCTGTCTGAGGATGAAATGCAGTACTGAAGTCAAGTCGTGAACCTAAAGCCTCATGAAGCTTCTGCCAAAATCGAGAAGTAAACCGAGGATCCCTATCGGAGATAATAGATACTGGAACCCCATGCAGTCTTACTATCTCTGAGATGTAAAGTTTAGCCAACTTCTGTAAAGAGAAGTTTGTCCTAACAGGAATGAAGTGTGCAGACTTGTTCAATCAATTCACGACGACCCAAACAGAATCCTTCTTAGTGGGTGTTAGAGGCAACCCACTAACGAAATCCATCGTCACTCGCTCCCATTTCCACGTTAGTATCTTAACCGGCTATAGCAACCCCGAAGGCAAATGATGCTTAGCCTTAACCTGCTGACAAGTCAGACAGCGAGCAACAAGATCGATCACCTCACACTTCAACCCTGGCCACCAGTACAACTCTCGGAGATCTTTATACATCTTATTTCCACTAGGATGCATAGCTACGGACTACTATGCGCTTCCTTCAAAATCGATAGCCTCAAATCCTCATGATTAGGTACACAGATCCTACCTCGGAAGCACAATACCCCATTATTATTCAACCCAAAATTTGTAGTAGTCCCAGTCTCAACCTGACAAAATCGCATCTCGAGAGTCTTATCCTCTACCTGCTTAGCTCTAATTTGCTTAATCCATGTTGGCTTCACTTGTAGCTCTGCCAGTAGACTTCCATCGTCATAAAGACTCAGTCGAGTGAACAACGCTCTCAAATCAGTCACAACCCTACGACTTAATGTATTGGCCACCACATTAGCCTTTCTAGGGTGATACTCTATACTGCAGTCATAACCCTTAAGCAGCTCGACCCATCGTCGCTGCCTAAGATTTAACTCCTTCTGAGTGAGGAGATTCCTAAGGCTCTTGTGATCAGTGTAGATAGTACACTTCTCACCGTACAGATAGTGCCTCCAAATCTTCAATGCAAAGACAACTGCAGCCAACTCCAAATCATGCGTCGGATAATTAGCCTCATGAGTTTTAATCTGTCGAGACGCATAGGCAACTACCTTACCGTTTTGCATCAATACGCAACCCAAACCCACATGTGGCACATCACTATAAACCACGAAGTCCCTACCAAGCTCAGGCTGTATCAGAACTGGAGCCTGAGTTAAAACTGATTTAAGCTTCTCGAAGCTCTCCTATTGTGCGTCAGTCGAAACAAAAGGAACTCCTTTATACAGTAGCTTGGTCAACGACGCTGCGATCAATGAGAACCCTTCTATGAAACAACAGTAATATCCTGCTAGTCCCAGAAAACTGTGAATCTCCGACACATTCTTCGGCTGTTTCCAATCCAACACAGACTTAATCTTACGAGGATCCATACAAATCCCCTCAGCAGAAACTACATGACCTAAAAATGTCACTTCCCAAAGCCATAACTCACACTTGCTAAACTTCGCATAAACTGTTTCTCATGAAGGATCTGCAGAACCATTATTAAATGCTTATCATGCTGATCCACTATCTTAGAATACACCAAGATGTCATCGATGAATACCACTATGAACTGATCTAAGTAGGGCTGGAACACACAGTTCATCAAGTCCATGAACACTGCTGGTGCATTTGTCAACCCAAAGGGTATAACTAGGAACTCGTAATGTCCATAACGAGTCCTAAATGCCGTCTTATGCACATCGACCTCCTTGAACATTAACTGGTGATAACCTGATCGCAGATCGGTCTTGGAGAACACAGAAGCCCCTCTGAACTGATCGAATAAATCGTCTATCCTCGGAAGTGGGTATTTATTCTTAATCGTCAACTTATTCAACTGACGGTAATCGATACACATCCTCATCGTACCGTCTTTCTTCTTTATGAATAGAACAAGTACTCCCCATGGAGACACACTGGGACGAATCAACCCACGATCCAACAGCTCCTAAATTTGAGCCTTCAGTTCTGCCAGCTCCTTCGATGCCATTCGATAAGGGGAGATAGATATTGGAGCTATACCAGGAATCAATTCAATCCCAAATTCTACCTCACAGCTCGGAGGCAATCCTGGTAGTTCCTCTGGAAAAAATCTGGAAAATCCTTCACAGCACGGATGTCCTTAATCGACAAGTCCACAGAATCAGAAACACTGATATAGGCTAAAAACGCCTCACATCCTTTCCTCACTAGCTTCTCTTCTACTAATGCAGATATCGCATTACTCAGATAATTCTGTCATTCTCCAATCACGACTATCTCATTATCCTCTTCGGTCCTCAGAACAACCCTCTTTCCAGTACAATCCAGACTTACACGATGCTTCACTAACCAATCCATACCCAGAATTAAGTCGAACTCCCCAAATGGAAGTTCCATCAGATCATCCAGAAATATCATCCCTTGGACTTCCAACGGAACGTCCCTGAATAGTTTACTAACCCTAATAGACTGCCCCAATAGACTCACCACTGAAATCTCACTAGGAGTGCTCTCATACGGTATTCCCAAAGTCTCAGACACAGAACATGCAACATAGGAATAATTAGAGCCTATGCCTATCAGTGCAACATAAGGTATATCAAGAATTAAAAACGTACCCATGATGACGTCCGGAGCATCTCCATCCTCACGACAACGTGTAGCATAGACAAGTGCAGGCTGCTTTGCCTCAATCGGCCCAGCACCTCTGCCTGGTGCTCTCTGACCTCGACCCATACCGTTACCACCCCTAGGTGGCTGCTATACCCCTCTCTGCGGCTACGCAGTCTCAACAATCGGAGCTTGCATCTAGTTACCCCTCAGTGGACAATCCTTAACTCGATGCTCGGTCGACCCACACCTCAAACAAGCTCCAGTAGCCCTCCAACACTCGCTTGGATGACATCTGTTACAGAGCTGACACATCGCCACCCCAACAGGAACAACAACAGTAGGCCTAGCTCTCACGGGCCTATCAGTCCTGGCCTTTTTCTTAGGCCTCATCCCAGTATTCAAAGGCTCAGAATCCCTCTTAGCCTTCCCCTTCTCACGGTTTTGGCGCTCAAAGCGCCTCACCTCCTTAGCTATCTTAGCCTTCTCAACCAAGGCTGAGAAATCTCGCTTCCTCTGTAGAGCTATCAAAACTCGCAGACTGTCTCGCAGACTATCCTCAAATCATACACAGCGCTCATACTCTGTCGCCACCATACCCCTCGCATAACAGCTCAGTCTCAAAAATTCAACCTCATACATACGCCCTGAACGGTCACCCAGAGTGAGATTTAGGAACTTACGTCGCCTAGCGTCAATGTAGCTGGCTTCTAGGTACTTACTTTGATAAGTGGTTTTAAACAGATTCCAAGTCAATCGATCGGGTTGAGTACCCTCCTTAACAGTCAGCCACCACTGATAGGCCTCATCTCGCAGCAACGACACAACTCCCTTGAGCTTCTGCTCATCAGAGAAGTCCAGATCGTCAATGATACGCTCCGTTGCCTCTATCCAGTACTCGGCCATACTCGGAGCAACTCCAAAGATGCCCCCGAATATCTCAGCCCTATTCGACCGGAGTCGTTCTATAACCGACCCACGGCCTCTAGATCCAGCATTAGCCCCAGCAACCCTCTCCAGAATTCGTGGCATGGCTTAGGACAGTGTGTCATCCCCAGCTGCACGATCTTGAGACTCTACACCAGTCTCAGTAACAGGTGACACCAGCATCTCGCTAGTGTCCAGATTAGGGATCGTATCAGATGTGAAGGACTTAGCTCGAATCCCTCTACGGCCTCTACCTCAGCCTCTAGTACCCCATCCACGAGTACCATGTGTGCTCATTGTAACTATCAAATTAATCAGTATTTAGAAGTTTTATGCACATCAGTTTACGGTTTCGATAATTATTAGTAGATATTTTATGCAATATAATAATAGAGTTTCAGAGTCAGTTATCGTAAGTAGTAAGCTAACTACGGTTTTCAGTTTACACTACCTAAAGTGTTTCATTAACGTACTACCCATAGTAGTCTCATAACACATACACATTATTTCAGACAGATATTGACAAAATTTCAGTACAAGCATGCTTTCGAACAGTACATATCAGAGTTTTAGAGAACTTACAGGATCAGTGTTGGAGGCTCGATGTACCACACACTTGTTATCAAAAATATTTCAAATCGTTTTACAAATCATTTTCTTAAAACAAAATTTTGAAACCCAAATCCACAGCCGAGTTTTGCAATCGGACTCTGATACTACTAAATGTAACACCCCAAACCCGGCCTAGACGTTATGGCCGAATCTGGTGGCGTCACATGAGAATGCTTTTAGAAAACCTTAGCAAGTTTAAATTTGTTCTGTCTATTACCTTTACTTAAGTCACGAAATCACTATTCAATTTATTACTTGAAAACATCTCTCTATTGCGGAAGTTATGACATCGTTCATTTATACGAAAACCTTAAGTTAAGTTTCCAAAATGTATTTGTGGTGTCGCCGTTTATAAATCAATAAAATTAACAATTTAAAATCCCAAAATTAAACCCAAAGTAGTTCGAGCCTAGAAACATAAATAATCCCAAAAATAAATATTAAATGAAAGCAAATAAAATAGAGTGTAACTCATAAAACCGACACATGCTTAGCGGTGGTCACCGTCGAGCCCTCCGTCGCACCGATCCTTCTACTGCTGGGGATTACCTAATAGACAAATAAAATAAGGGGTGAGTTTTCGCAAACTCAGTGTGTACATCCCCACAGTAAAACATGCATGTAAACGGATAATAGTCAAACAGTCATAATCGAGCCTGAGCTCTTAATAGAATCAGTGTAGGCTTTAGCCCACTCAAAGCAGTATCAGATACATTCAGGTCTTAGTCTATACAGACATACATGTATATCAATCAGAATAGTAATGCCCACCAACCCTGCACACCGTCTCCATCCAACCCATCACACCATGTGGGGATAAAATCGACCCACCCAGCCTTACACACCAGGTATGGGGATAAAATCAACCCATCCAACCCTACACTCCAAGTAGTACCGTATAGGGCATGTATCAAATATATGCAACATAGCTGCCAGATGACAGGCTACTAGCCTTTCAGTCTTCCTTCTCTTCAACAACAATCCCATCCCAATGCAATGCAACATATGCATATATCAGATCATACCATCATCAAGTTAGAACAGATATACAAAATCAGACAGATACAAATGCACTTGCATAAATTCATATGCTTTTGCATACAATCCAGTATCAAATCAGAGTATAGGGTCTAGTAATGCTTACCAACCCTACAGTCAGGTCATATTCGACTTGAGTGACCCGTGAAACCTTACAGGACATTTCCAACAAATTGGGCTCACACGCCCGTGTGCCCTGCCCGTGTGGTTCACACGGCTTGGCTCAAAATCCCAGATGCCCGTGTGGCCCACACGTCCGTATGGCCCACACGGCCTAATTGGTCAAGCCTGTGCCTCACACACGGCCTCGCCAACCTCACACGCTCGTGTCCATCGTGCCCGTGTGGCACACGCACGGCCTACTTTGTCGACCACACGGCTGTGTCTCGCCACACGGCCTCTACACGGGTAGTCGACATGCCTATGTAGTGTCTATAGTAGCGGTTTTAGCTTTCACCGAAACGCGATTTCAGATCGATTGGAGTACACACCTAGTATCGATTCGAAGTTAACGTAACCACGAGCACTCCAGAACTTATTGTCGAGCAGTACGTCACTTAGTTAGTCACTTAAATCGAGTTACTAAAGATAGGTAAAACCCGAAAGTTACCAACGAGCTTACTTTTAACAAACAATGCAAATCCTCGCTGATTAGAACACCGTTTTAGCAATCCACCACACCTTGCTTGTCTCCTAAACAAAAGAACAGTCTCTTAACAACCCCATAATCAATAACGAGACCCAAAAACAAACCTACACTTACCGAATTCGCACCAACCGCAGAGATGGGTAATGATGAAGGAAAATGACCCAAAAACTAATATTAATAGGAAATAAAATCGACAGCAGCAGAGAATTTTCGGTTGGGGAAGAAAAGAAAGAAAACAAAAATGTGGAGAAGGGGAAAATTTGCAGAGAGATATCAGTAGAGAGGGAGAGCAGAATGTTTGGGTAACTCTCAAACCCTTTATTTCGCTCTCATTAAACCACATCTGTTGCAACTACTCAGTGTTCCAAACCAACTCAAACATTCCCACGGCATTAGCAGCAAAATAAATCCCTTGCTCACGTAGGGATTCGAACTCCAGACCTCCAGGCACTTAACACACACCTTAACCACTAGACCAGCAGGCCCATTCTGATATGGTCTTACTATCATTTAAATATAAGCCCACTGAGCAAGAGTATGGCTTTATCCATCAAAAACCAAAATTTTTCCCAAGCTAAGGCTTAAACTTGGGACCTCTCCCACACACCCAGAACACTTAGCTATTGAACCAGACAGACATTTGTGTCAAATAATTACAGAAAAAATTTAATAAAATTTGGGGCATTACATATTGATTTTTTCAAAAAGCCAATTTTGAATGATGAGATAAAGAAGGCCATTTTTGACATGGCCCCGCTGAAGGCTCCCGGAAGTGATGGGTATCATGCGCTTTTCTTTCAAAGTCAGTGGGAATTAGTTAGAGGGGCAGTTTTTGAGTGGGTTCAGGGAATCTTTGCCGACAATAATTGTGCTTATTCCTAGGAAGGATTGTCCGGAGCATTTCAACCAATTCTGACCATTTAGCCTCTGTTCAGTATTGCATAAGTTGGTGATGAAGGTGATCGGCAATAGATTCAAAGTGATGTTCCCTAATTACATAACACCCGAGCAAGTAGGGTTCATTGCTGGCCACAACATTTCTAACAATATCATTATTGCGCAAGAAGTCATACATTCGATACGTAGTAGGAAAGCAAGCAGGAATTGGATGGCTATTAAGTTGGATCTGGAGAAAGCTTATGATAGGATTAGCTGGAAGCTTATTGATGTGTCTCTAGTTGCTGCAAGGATCCTCGACTTTCTCAGAAAGGTTATTATGGGTACTATTTCTTCATCTACTATGCAAATTCTATGGAATGGAGTTCTGTCTCAATCCTTTAAGCCGATAAGAGAGATTAGACAGGGATGCCCTTTATTGCCTTATCTGTTTGTTCTTTGTATGGAATGGTTAGGGCACTTAATTCGTTTTGAAATCACAACTAGGAGGTGGAATCCAACTCGGTTATCAAGATCAGGACCGTATTTATCTTATCTATTTTTTGCTAATGATCTTGTCATTTTTGGTAAGGCGAAGATAGATCAAGCCCTTTTGTTAAAAGAAATCCTTAAACGGTTCTGTGATTTTTCTGGACACAAGATCAGTGCAAGGAAGAGCAATATGTATTTCTCTAGAGGTGTTGATAACAGCTTATGTGACCAGATTAGTCAGCTCTTTGGATTTTGAGAGGTTTTTAATCTTGGGACTTATTTGGGGGTGCCTCTCCTTCATGATCAAGTTACTAAAAGTACCCTGAATTTTGTACTTGAAAAAGTGAGATGTAAACTGCATAATTAGGAAGCCAGAAAGCTCTCCTTTGTAGGATGTGTCACTCTTGCTCAATCAGTCCTTCTAGCTATTCCAAGTTATTTTATGCAGTCTTTGTTAATTCCAAAAGGGGTATGTGATTAGATTTAAAAGATTGTAAGACAGTTTATCTAGGGAGGCTCTATTGGACATCATAAAAGTGTTTTGGTAGGATAAGAGTCCATTTGTCAGCCTAGATATCGTGGAGGCCTTGGGTTTCGGCATCTTCAAGATCAGAATAATTCTTTTTTTATAAAAATTGGGTTTAATCTCGTCTTTAGAAAGGATTCCTTATGGGTTCGTGTTCTTCATTCGAAATATGGTTGGAAGAGCCAGATTTGTAACACCCCTTACCCGTATCCGACGCTGGAATAAGGTACGAGGCATTACCATACTTGCACTCATACATTCATGCATTAATCTGGATATAAAATTTTTCTTTAAAACAACTTCATTCATACATACACAAATTGTCCCTACTATGAGCCTACGAGGCCCAAAAACGACCATCAAAAGAGCGTCGGGACTAAATCGAGAACTTTTAGAAAGTTTGGGAAATTTTCCCTAATACAGAGCCACACGCCCGTGTGAGATAAGGGACACGCCCATGTCCACGAGCCGTGTAACTCTCTGACTATGATGTCAGCACCAATTTAAGGTCACACGGCTGTATCACGCGCTTGTGTGGCCAGACCGTGTGGTCAATTAAAATTAAATGAATTTTTCATAAAAAAGGTACAAACTTCACACGGCCAGAGTACACGCCCATGTGGGTAGGCCATGTATCTCACACGCCCATGTCTTAGCCCATGTGTTTACTACTGAGCATACTAACTTGCAAAATTAGGGTACAGGGGACACACGACTATTCAACACACCTGAGGTGCAGACCGTGTGTCACACACGACCTAGACACTGGGCCATGTGTCTACCCATGTGGACAATTTGAAGGCTATTTTCCAAGCCACTTACCACCCATAATCACTCATGCACTTAAGCATAATTTATAGCATGCAACATGACATACTTAGACACTCAATATTCAACACCATAGCACTTTCACATCTTTATAATATCATTCTATTGCACAATTCCTTTGATCCTACCATTTGGAAGTAGTTTATACAAACTTCATACAATTCAACTTAATTATCAAAATTCCAAGTTGCACATTTATAACTATTGTCATCTTAGGTTATTAAACCATTCCTTATCTCCTAGTATTTAATCCATACATCTACGTACATCCACCAAGAAATCATATTCCATGTCACCCAGACAATATCTCATCATATATCCGTCACACAACCACATTGCACATCATCAAGGCATCAACACATGCATGCATAAAAAATTAGATATTACAACCTAAAAATCAATCATGAGTCATATCACATGGCTATTACAAAATGAATCATCAGCATCATAGGCCTTCATAATTTGGCCAAATAGCATGACACATATCACAAAATGACCAAGTCCCCTATACATGCCATACTCAAAATAACAAATTCACTATACCCAATGTTCTTTTGATAGTGTGATCGAATGCTCCGACAACTTCTGATCCCCAAGCTAGCTTGGCGGAACTACAAAGAATGGAAAAAAGAGAGGGGAGTAAGCATTTAAGCTTAGCAAGTCCACATGCAAATAATATGCAACATTAGTAAACCATAATCATGCAAGACAAAAAAGCATAACCATCAAGATTATTCATCATTCAAGTATTCTAGCTCATTTATCAAGTATTCTTATATACATATATAAATATACTTTCTTGTCACATATCATCCTTTAACAAGGCATCACTCATGAGTATAATGTACGTACCTGTACATATCCGTAGCATATCAAATAACTTTACCTTCATTACCATGTCCATCTCGGGACTTTCATCGCATCATTCATTATAATACCCGTTGAATAATTGGAATACTATTGGATTTTCGGAAACTTGCACCTAAGTGCCACATAAACATACGTAGCCGAAGCTACCTTGTATCATGCAACGCTTGCAATGGAGCTACTCACAGGCTTGCTCATATAAGCTATCGATCAAGGTGTAACTACACGGGCTACTCACAAAAGCTGTTAGGTATCTGACCACTCAAGGATTACCTAGCCACCTAGGATACACAAGACCATTGCTCCGAACTCAATCACATGTATCGCATCCATTATGAACTTGGACCACTAAACGAGCTCGGATGCTCGCATCTATAATGAACTCAGACCACTCAATGAGCTCGGATGCCACATATATCACGAACTCGGACCACTCAACGAGTTCGGACTTCTTAATTCCTAGTGACATGTCACTTGTATCTTAGACTATTCCTAAGGTTCAAATGAGATTTTTCTCACTTGCACAAGACATACTTTGTCGTACTTACTCGTAATGTCGTATGTAACGGCCATAATATCATTTATGCTTTCATAACAACCAATAAGCATATAACTCATAATAACAAGAAAGCATTTATCACATAATATCAAAATATTAAAAACATGCTACAACACCACATTATTTGCATATGCACTTACCTCGGTACAAAAAATGATGGTAATTGAGCCTAATCGTCGTATACTTTATTCTTCCTCGATCAAGACCCGGTTCACATTTTTCTTGATCTATAATGCCAGAATTAACTTGTTTATTAATCACATTACTTAAATCGATCCATAATTCATGCTTTGTTAAAATTACCTTTTTACCCTTATCTTTCCACTTATTTATGATTTAGTCCTTAGGCTCGTAAAATGAAATGCATGCATTTTCTTGGTCATCCAAGCCTAGCCGAACCCTTACTATGAACATATCAGCCCACAGTTTCCTTTATTTCACATTATTACTACCCACTTTTACACTTTTACAAACAAGTCCCCTTCTTAGGTGTTTTCACTAAAAATTACCTAGTAAAAAATGTTTATCATGCATCAAACATTCATATTCCTCCATTAATCAACAAAATACATGCATGTTGCACATGGGTCAAATTTCATACATGAACCCTAGCTCAAAATATAGCTAGAAATGTGTAGATCATGCTTCAAAGACTTCAAAAATACAAAGAACGTTAAAATCGGGCTAGGGAGCACTTACAATCAAGCTTGGAAACGTTGAACAATACCCTAGCTATGGCTATTGAGAAATTTGGCCAACATTTGGAGAAGATGGACAAATTTTTGCTTTGATTTTCCCTTTTTATTCTTTTAATTACCAAATGACCAAAATGCCCTTAGAGTCTTTCTTTCAAAATTTTCCTATGCATGTCATTTTTGTCCAAAATTATAGAAATTGGTCAAATTGCTAATTAGGACCCTCTAATTCATAATCTAAAGCAATTCATGCTTAAAGCTTCTAGAATACAAGTTTTGCATTTTATTCAATTTGGTCCCTAAAGTTCAATTATATATTTTATGCATAGAATTTCCTCATGAAACTTTCACATAAGCATACATTCATATTATAAACCTCATAAGAATCATATAATAATTATTTTTACCTCATAAGAATCCAACACAGACTTAATCTTACGAGGATCCACACAAATCCCCTCAGCAGAAACTACATGACCTAAAAATGTCACTTCCCAAAGCCATAACTCACACTTGCTAAACTTCGCATAAACTGTTTCTCACGAAGGATCTGCAGAACCATTATCAAATTTGTGGTCTCAAAATTACTATTCTGACTAGGCCCTAATTCGGGATGTTACAACTCTCCCCCTTTAGGGATTTTCGTCCCCAAAAATCTTACCGGTAAAAAGGTTTGGGTACTGATTCCTCATAGCCTTCTCGGGCTCCCATGTAGCCTCTTCAACCCCATGTCTCTGCCATAACACTTTCACAAGAGTAATACTTTTGTTTCTCAATTGGTTGACTTCCTGAGCCAAGATCTTAACAGATTCTTCATCATAAGTCAACTGATTTCAACCTCAGTCGATACAATCACATGTGAAGGATCCGATCTATATCGGCACAATATGGACACATGAAACACATCGTGAATCTTTTCTAACTCAGTCAACAAAGGCAATCGATAAGCAACAGGCCCTATCCTCTCGATAATCTCATACGGTCTTATAAAACAAGGATTCAACTTGCCTTTTCTACCAAACCTCAAACCTTCCTCTACGGAGATACTTTCAAGAATACCTTATCACCAACTTGATACTCAATCTCTTTTCTTTTCAAATTCGCATACGAATTTCGTCTATCCGAGGCCATTTTCAAACAATCACGAATTACTTTCACCTTTTCTTCGGTTTCTTTAACCAAATCGATTCCATGAATCTTATTCTCCTTAAGCTTAGTCCAATAAAATAGTGTATGACATTTACGTCCATACAATGCCTCATAAGGCGTCATCTTCAAGCTCGATTGATAACTATTATTGTAGGCAAATTCAACCAAGAGTAAGTACTTTTCCCAACTACCTTGGAATTCAAGAACACAACATCTGAGCATATCTTCAAGTGTCTGAATTACTCTCTCGGATTGTCCATCAGTCTGTGAATGAAAAGTGGTACTAAAATTTAGCTTTACACCTAAAGCTTCTTGTAACTTCTTCTAAAATCGCAAAGTGAACCTCGAATCTCTATCTGAAATAATCGATAAAGGTACTCCATGAAGTTTCACAATCTTAGAAATATACAATTTGGCTAACTTATCAAGTGAATAATCAATGCGTACAGGTATAAAATAAGCCTATTTAGTCAATCTGTCAACCACAACCCATACGGTATCTTTCTTTCTTGGTTTTAATGGTAAGCCTATCACAAATTCTACAGTAATTAGGTCTCATTTCCATTCAAGAATTAAAATAGGCTGAAGGAAACCTGAGTGTACTTGGTGTTCAGCCTTTACTTGTTGACAAATTAAGCATCTCAATACAAACTCGGATATATCTCTTTTCATACCATTCCACCAATACATTTTTTTTAAATCATTGTACATTTTCGTGTTACCCGGGTGAACTGGCATAGCTCCGTTATGAGCCTCATACAAAATATTCTGAATCAAATCAGCATTCTTCGAAACACAAATCCTTCCACGAAACCTCAGGCAACCATCAGAATCTCTCTGAAAATCTAATTCACTGTTCAACTAACACTGAGCTTCCTTAGCTTGCAACTCTTTATCAGCTTTCTGAGCATCACAAATCTGTTGTAGGAAAGTCGGCCTAGCTCTTAACTTAGCTAGAATTGCACCATCATTAGATAGGGTTAGCCGTGCGTTGATAGTTCTCAAAGCAAATAAAGATTTTCTGCTCAAGGCACCGATAACCATGTTTGCTTTACCGGGGTGATAATCAATCACAAGTTCATAGTTTTTTAACAATTCCAGCCATCTTCGTTGCCTCAAATTCAAGTCCTTTTGAGTCATCAGGTACTTAAGACTTTTATGGTTTGTATAGACATGACATTTCTCCTCGAATAGGTAATGTCGCCAAATCTTCAAAGCAAATACAGTGCCGACCAATTCTAGATCGTGCGTAGGACAGTTTTTCTCATGGGGCTTCAGTTATCTCGAAGCATAAGCTACTACTTTGCCTTCTTGCATAAGCACACAACCTAGTCCACTCAAGGACGCATCACTGTAAATCACAAATTCTTTCCCTCATTCTAGTTGCACTTATACTGGTGCCTCAGTCAACAACGCTTTCAACTTCTCAAAACTCTGTTGGCACGTCTCTGTCCATTCGAACTTAACATTCTTTTGTAACAACCTCGTCATCAGAGTGGCAATCATCGAAAATCCTTTCAAAAACCATCTGTAGTATCCGGCCAAACCTAAAAAGCTTTTAACTTCAGTTACATTCCTTGGTGACTTCTACTCAACAATAGCAAAAATCTTACTCGGATCAACTCGTATACCATCTCCTGAAACAATGTAGCCTAAAAATCTAACCTCTCGAAGCCAAAACTCGCTTTTACTAAACTTGGCATATAATTGTTTATCCCTCAAAGTCTGTAACACTATTCTTAAGAGCTAGGTATGCTCTGCCTCATCTCTAGAATAAATCAGAATATCGTCGATGAACACCACAACAAAATTATCCAAATATGGCTGAAAAATTCGATTTATTAAACCCATAAACATGACAGGAGCATTCGTTAATCTAAACGACATAACAAGAAACTCGTAGTGACTATACCTCGTTCTAAAGGCAGTCTTAGGCACATTTGACTCCTTAACCCGTAACTGGTAGTATCTGGACCTCAAGTCTATTTTGGAGAACCATGTTGCTCCTTTCAACTGATCAAACAAGTCATCAATCCTTGGGAAAGGATACTTATTTTTTAATGTCACCTTATTGAGTTTCCGGTAGTCAATGCATAATCTCATAGAACTGTCCTTCTTTTTCACGAATAACACGGGAGCACTCAATGGTAAAATGCTTGGTCTCACAAAACCTTTGTCCGCCAACTCTTGCAACTATGACTTTAATTCTTTCAGCTTAGTTGATGCCATCCTATACGGAACAATAGAGACAGGTGCTGCCCCTGGCATTAGCTCAATACCGAATTCAACTTCTCTAATTGAAGGCAAACCTGGCAATTCCTCCGGGAATACATCTGTATACTCACATACAACTGGCACTGATTCGATTTTCAACTCGGATTCTTTTGTATTCAATATGTATGCCAAATAAGCTTCATACCCTTTTCTCATACAATTTTGAGCAGTCATTGAAGAAATTACCATTGGCGACTTATCTGCATCATCTGATTCAACCTGAAGAATCTCACCATTTTCACATTTCATTTCCATAACTTTCTGTCTACAATTCACTATAGCATCATGTAGTGTCAACCAATCCATACCTAGTATGACATCAAATTCGTCAAATGGCAACAACATCAAGTCGGCCAGAAAATAATGACCTTTAACCATCAAAGGGCATTTCTTACATACTTTATCAACTATTACATGTTTTCCTAACAGGTTTGACACCTTAATCATAAATTCTGAAGACTCGACAGGTATATTCATACTAGATGTCAATTTCATACATACATACGAATGAGTAGAGCTAGGGTCTATCAAAGCAAAAACATTAGTATCATAAAGAGAAAAATTGCCAGTGGATCACATCAGGAGAAGTTGCGTCTTCACGTGCACGTATGGAATAGGCTCTAACCGGAGCCCTAGCTTCAGATCTCACTACTGTATCTCGTGTTACGTTTTTACTACTTGACCCATTCCTGGTATTTCTCGAGGGTCTTCCTCTAGAAACTGTGCCATTTGGTCTTGGACTCTGAAATCCTTCTTTCTCCACCATCTAGGGACAATCCTTAATAAAGTGGTCTAGAGAACCACCTCTAAACAAGATCCTTCACTCACCCTACAGTTTCTAGAATAACATCTACCACATTGCTAGCATTCGGCCTTGGAAGGTTTACCGTTACCCACACTTGCCATGGATGTAGCCTGAGATCTAAAACCTGAATTCTGCTTTCTACGATTCTCGTATGAGTGTCCAGCCGACACATGTGAACGAGAGTACATCTCTCTAAGTTTCTTAGACTAAGATGGCAACGACTTACTCTGATATCTCTTTCTTGTGTCTCTAGCCTCAGACTCGACTTTCTTCTTTTCTTCGACCAATTCTTCGGCTTTACAAGCCCGCTCAACAAGTACCACAAATTCTTTCAACTCAAGAATACCCACTAATGTCTTAATATCCTCATTAAGTCCATCTTCAAATCTTCTACACATCTTAGCTTTGGAGGATACACACTCCCGAGCATATTTGCTGAGTCTGACGAATTCTCTCTCATATTCACTAATTGTCATATGACCCTATTTCAAATCTAGAAATTCCTTATGCTTCTGACCGATGAACCTTTCACTAATGTATTTTTTTTTTGGAATTCCTCTTGAAAGAATTCCCAAGTAACCCTCTCCGGTGGTACCACAGATACCAGCGTTCTCCACCAGTGATATGCCACATCTCTCAACAAAGATATGGCACATTTTAGACACTCCTCGGGTGTACAGGATAGTTCATCAAATACCTGCATCGAGTTCTCTAACCAGAACTTCACTCTCTCGAGGTCATCATTGGCATTTGCTCTAAATTCCTCGGCACATTGCTTCCAAATTTTATCAACAGGTGTTCTAGAGAATCTCATGAAATCCATACTTTGAGGCATCACGGGTGCGGATTAAGGACTTGGGGGAAGTTGAGCATTTGGGTTCGTTCAGACAAACTCCATATACCATGCATTCATCGTGTGGAGAAAGGCTTCTCTACCTCCTTCTCCTCTAGTGACAGTTTCGGGTCTACTCTCGGATGGCACCGCTCCTTTAGCTGGAGCAGGCGCGTTACTTTCTACATCATCCGCCACTGCACTGTCGGGATCCATTTGCTATATGAAAACACATTTTAACATTGTCAGGAGTCGTCACACTATTATTATATATACATATAGCATGCATAGCTAGAATCAAATATGCTAGGTTAGTCCGAGAATCGACTAAACCATAGCTCTGATACCACTAAATTTAAAACTCCTTACCCATATCGGATGCCGAACAGGGTAGGAGGCATTACCATACTTGTACTCATACATCCATACATTAATCAGGTTATAAAATTTTTCTTTAAAATAACTTCATCCATACATACAGAAATTGTCCCTACTATGGGCCTACGAGGCCCAAAAACAGCAATCGAAAAAGGATCGGCACTAAATCAAGAACTTTTAAAAAGTTTGGGAAATTTTCCCTAATACAGAGCCACACGCCCGTGTGAGATAAGGGACACACCCGTGTGCTCTTAACACACCCGTGTCCACTATCTATGTAACTCTCTAACTATGACGTCAGCACCAATTTAGGGTCACACGGCCGTGTCACACGTCTATGTGGCCAGACCGTGTGGTCAATTAAAATTAAATGAATTTTTCATAAAAAGGTGCAGACTTCACACGGCCAGAGTACACACCCATGTGGGTAGGCCGTGTCTCTTACACGACCAAGACACACGCCCGTGTCTTAGCCCGTGTGTTTACTACTGAGCATACTAACTTGCAAAATTAGGGTGCGGGGGACACACGGCCATTCAACACGCCTGAGGGGTAGACCATGTGTCACACACGACCTACACACATGCCTGTGTGTCTACCCGTGTGGATAATTTGAAGGTTATTTTCCAAGCCACTTGTCACCCTTAATCACTCATGCACTTAAGCATAATTTATAGCATGCAACATGACATACTTAGACACTCAATATTTAACACCATAGCACTTTCAAATCTTTATAATATCATTCTATTGCACAATTCCTTTGATTCTACCATTTGGAAGTAGTTTATACAAACTTCATACAATTCAACTTAATTATCAAAATTCTAAGTTGCACATTTATAACTATTGTAATCTTAGGTTATTAAACCATTCTTTATCTCCTAGTATTTAATCCATACATCTACATACATCTATCAAGCAATCATATTCCATGTCATCCAGACAATATCTCATCATATATCCATCACACAACTACATAGCACATCATCAAGGCATCAACATATGCATGCATGAAAAATTAGATATTACAATCCAAAAATCAATCATGAGCCATATCACATGGCTATTACAAAATGAATCATCAGCATCATAGGCTTTCACAATTTGGCCAAATAGCATGACACATATCACAAAATGACCAAGTCCCCTATACATGCCATACTCAAAATAACAAATTCACTATACCCAATGTTCTTTTGATAGTGTGATCGAATGCTCTGACAATTTTTGATACCCGAGCTAGCTTGGCGGAACCACAAAGGATGGAAAAAAGAGAGGGGAGTAAGCATTTAAGCTTAGTAAGTCGACATGCAAATAATATGCAACACTAGTAAACCATAATCATTCAAGACAAAATAGCATAACCATCAAGATTATTCATCACTCAAGTATTCTAACTCATTTATCAAGTATTCTTATATACATATATGAATATACTTTTTCGTCACATATCATTCTTTAACAAGGAATCACTCATGAGTATAATTTACGTTCTTGTCCATATCCGTAACATATCAAACAACTTTACCTTCATTACCATGCACATCTCGGGACTTTCATCGCATCATTCATTATAATACCCGTTGAACACTCGGAATACTATTGGATACGCAAAAACTTACACTTAAGTGCCACATAAACATACGTAGCCGAAGCTACCTCATATCATGCAACGCTCGCAATGGAGCTACTCACGGGCTTGCTCATATAAGCTATCGATCAATCTGTAACTACACGGGCTGTTCACAAAAGCTGTTAGGTATCCAACCACTCAAGGATTACCTAGCCACCGGTAGGATACACAAAGCCATTGCTCGGAACTCAATCACATGTATCGTATCCACTATGAACTCGGACCACTCAGCAAGCTCGGATGCCACATATATCACGAACCTAGACCACTCAACGAGTTCAGACTTCTTAATTCCTAGTGACATGTCACTTGTATCCTAGACTATTCCTAAGGTTCAAACGAGATTTTTCCTCACTTGCACAAGGCATACTTTGTCGTACTTGCTCATTCTGTCGTATGTTACTGCCATAATATCATTTATGCTTTCATAACAACCAATAAGCATATAACTCATAATAACAATAAAGTATTTATCACATAATATCAAAACATTAAAAACATGATACAACACCACATTATTTGCATATGCACTTACCTCGGTACAAAAATGATGGTAATCGAGCCTAATCGTCGTATACTTTATTCTTCCCTCTATCAAGACTCGATTCATGTTTTTCTTTATCTATAATTCCAAATTTAACTTGTTTATTAATCACATTACTCAAATCGATCCATAATTCATGCTTTGGTAAACTTACCTTTTTACCCTTATCTTTCCACTTATTTATGATTTAGTCCCTAGGCTCATAAAATAAAATACATGCATTTTCTTGGTTACCCAAGCCTAGCCAAACCTTACTATGCTCATATCAGCCTATATTTTCCTTTATTTCACATTATTACTGCCCACTTTTACACTTTTACAAATAAGTCCCCTTCTTAGGTGTTTTCACTAAAAATCACCTAGTAATATATGTTTATCATGCATCAAACATTCATATTCCTCCATTAATCAACAAAATACATGCATGTTACACATGTTTCAAATATTGTACATGAACCCTAGCTCAAAATATAACTAGAAATGGGTAGGTCATGCTTTAAAGACTTCAAAAATATAAAGAACATTAAAATCGGGGCTAAAGAGCACTTACAATCAAGCTTGGAAATGTTGAAAAAAACCCTAGCTATGGCTATTGAGAAAATTGGCCAACACTTGGAGAAGATGGACACATTTTTGCTTTGATTTTTCTTTTTTATTCTTTTAATTACCAAATGACCAAAATGCCCTTAGAGTCTTTCTTTCAAAATTTTCATATGCATGTCCATTTTTGTCCAAAATTATAGAAATTGGTTAAATTTCTCATTAGAACCCTCTAATTCATAATCTAAAGCAATTTCATGCTTAAAGCTTCTAGAATACAAGTTTTGCATTTTATTCAATTTGGTCCCTAAAGTTTAATTAGACATTTTATGCACCTTTGGCGATCCCTTTCTAAGGTGTGGCCCTTTTTTGTGAGAATCTCATATGGTCTATAGGGAACTGCTCCACAATCCAAGCATGGCAAGATTTTTGGGTTCTTGATATTGGCCCCCTTTCTTTGTATGTTGCGGCTCATTCTAGACTTCACCTAGAAAGTCCTTTGAGAGATTGGGTGCTCCCTGATGGTTCTTGGAATATGGAATTGATTAGTGTGTGGCTTCCTGATGTCATCATTAAGCGGATGGTAAGTATTCCCCCACCTCATCCAACTGGGGGAGCGGATAGGATCATTTGGGCTCATACTAGTTCAAGGTCATTTTCTATTTGAAGCTCTTATTGGGTATTAAAAAGAAAATTCCTGGAATCTTAATAATGATGCTTGGAAGTTAGTTTGGAAATACCAAGGTCCACAGAGAGTTCGTCTTTTTCTTTGGCTTGTAGTCAAATAGAGGCTTCTTACTAATTATGAACAGGCTAGGAGAGGGATTGGACAAAGTAGTGCGTGCCCTTTATGTGGGCATGACATTGAGGATCTTTTGCATGTTCTACGTGATTATTTGACGGCTAAGGAAGCTTGGATGCTCGTTGTCCCCACAGAGAAGCTATCTAGGTTTTTTTCTGACTCTTTTCAAATTTGGTTTTCCACTAACCTTTGTTGTAATGATAAGGTGCAGGATAAAGGAATTACTTGGACGTGCTTATTTGGAATAATCGCTTGGAGGATTTGGAAGAATAGGAATTTGTTTATTTTCCAAAATATCAACTGGACGGCCTATGAGATTATTAAAGCCTCAATCAGTTGGGCATAACATTTTGAACCATTTTTATTTAGAGGCAAATCTACTACATCCAATCCAGTAATTAATCACCACTGCGCAGAAAATTGGGTTCATTTATTTCATGATGGAGCAGTTGCTAGAGAGTCTGGAAATGCTTCAGTGGGAGGTGTGGTTCGAGATTGGGTTGGTAATTGGATTTTGGGGTACAACCATTATTTGGGTAGATGTTCGCCTTTGGAGGCTAAACTTTGGGGTATCCTTGATGGAATTCTCATTTTATTAAGCAAGGGTTATAAGAAAGTCCAAATTCAGACAGATAATCTTGAAGTTGTAAAAGTATTGTCCATGGAAGAAACACTGGATTCCGGCATCACCTTGCTTAGAAGAGTTAAATGTCTTTTGCGATATGAAGGCCGATGAGATGTTAAGTATGTTCCTAGGGAGTGTAACTTAATTGCGGATCAATTGGAAAAGATCAGTCTCTCTTGGTAGACACCCCTCCAGGTTTTTAAAGTACCTCCAGATTTGGTGGCTTCAGTTATCCAAAAAGAAAAAGCTTTTATAGCTTCTTAGTTGTTTTTAAGATGTAATTTGTTTTTTTCACCCAAAAAAAAAAAACACTTTATCTTGTCAAAAACACTTATGGACAGAAATAATAAATACTATTAAAATTTCTAAAAACACTTTTCTATAAATTTACTCTTAATTTAGGATTTTCATTCAAGAAGCTAATTTTAAGTGTTAGATTCCATTTCGGGTTTTGCTTCCCACTAATGTAAAAAGATTCTATTGCTGTGGAGGACTTAGCTTGGAGGCCAGTCAAGACCCCTCGCTTTTTAGATCTTTAGTTGTATAATTTTTTCTTTGGTTTAAATATGTTAAAGCTACTTTTAATTTTTTGAAATTTTAATTTTAATTTTGAGATATCAAGTTATGTATCTTTTATGTAAAAGTTTTGATTCATTCGTTAAAGTTAATGATGTCAAAGGTAAAATAATTTTTTAGCTTTTAGTATTTATATTTTTTTGTCAATTTGATCATTACCTTTTAAATGTAGAGTAAACTACACTAGTAGTCATCTAACTATTAGTAAATTTCTCTTTTAGTCACCCAACCATGAAAAGTTACAAAATAGTTACCTAACCATTCAATTTTGTCTTTTTTGGTCACCAATTGACTAATGTTGGTAACTTTAAAAATTGGCATAATAGAAATTTTAACCCTCTAAAATTATAAATTATGTCAATTTAGTCTTGATTTTAAAAGAACTTAAGCATCAACATTTACACATTGTGATTTTTTTTTTTGTAGTTTTGCTTTGTTTTTTTATGACATTGAAGGTTAATTTTAAAAGAATGAGAAAAGATGAAAATTATTATCTTGAATTTTTTGGTGTTTCCTTTTTTTATATTTCAATAAAATTTAATTTATAAATTTATTTTTTTAGCTTTTTAGGTAAAAAGGTCGCAAAGAAAAGCAAAATTGACCAATTGAATTACCCAATGTGTAACTGGTGAGGGTTAGACTTTTTAGAATAAATACTAAATTGAAACAATATATAAATATTGAGGGCTGAAGTTGCTATTATGCCAATTTTAAACTATTCCACTGTTAGTCCGTTGGTGACCAAAAAAGAAAAAAAATTATTAATAGTTGGATGAAAAAAAAATATTAATAGTTGGGTGACTACTAGTGTAGTTTGCCCTTAAAAGTACATTAAAATATTTTAAAATTATTTATTTCATATTTAAAGAAACATAAAAATTTTAAACATATAATTATTTTGAAAAATAAAGGATATTTTTTTAAAAATATTTTAAAAATATAAAAAATTCCAAAATTTAATGTTATCTAAATTGGATCAGATTGGTTGGACCAGGAATCAACTGGAATATTGGTTTGGTGAGAGGTAAAAAAGTCGGTTTTCTTGTAAACCAAAACAGATTGGTTGAATTGGGCTAAAAAACCTATTGAACTAGCCGTTGGACCGGCTTTCATAATTTTAATATTTTTCTTTTAGATTTTTGATAATTTATTTGCTTTGAATTGATTGGACCAATCATTCTAGGATTTAGTTGGTCAGACTAGTTCGAAATTAGTTCAATTGCTTGTTCAATTGATGTTTTAGCTCAATTCAACCAATCCGTACTAGTTCGTGGGTCAACTCATATTTTACCTCTCAATGGACCAATACCCCAATCCATTCCTAATCCAATAAATCTAATTGGTTGGTTGGTTAAGCTTAAACAACATTTAATTTTGAACTTTTTTTTACATTTTTCAAATCTTTTACATTTTTTTTATTTTTAAAAGTGTTTTACTTTTTCATATATTTATTTTTTTAAAGAATATATTTTATTTTTTAAAAAAGTACGATTTTTATTTTTAAGAAACAATTTTTAATTTCTATGCTTTTTATTTAAAATATAGAAAAAATTAACTTTAAAATTTTTATGCATTTTTTAAAGGGTAAGGATTAAATTGACAAAAAAAATATAAATGTTGAGAGCTAAAAAAAATTATTTTTGCCTTAGATATCATTAACTTTAATGATAAAGTTAGACAAAATGATCAAAATTTTTTAATTAAAAAAGTAAAAAGACTTAATGCCCTCAAACTTAAATTATAAGAATTAAATTTTAAAATTTAAACAACCTAGCAAATTTAAACTTTTTGTTTTTAAAATTGTTGGATGCAATGCTTGGTTTTATGACTAGGAACTTTTTCAATAGTTCCATTGGGTTTTATGATCTCATGCATTTAGGAGTTTCAATACAGGCTATTGTTAATTTAAAGATTGTTTGGATAACATAAAGTAATTAAATGAAAATGTACTTATTAATACAGTAACTACATTCTCTTATAGTTATGAAGAATTATAAATCCTTAAATGTATTTGGTTGATAAAATGTAATTACATTGTAATTCTTATGTCATGTTTGGCAGTATAATTTGTAATTATACAATTACATAATTTTTATTTTTAAAAATATTAATTACTATAAAAAAAATTATTGGTATGATAAAAGCAATTTCTAAACAACAAAAAATAAAATAAAATAAAATCATCATATGTATTACAAAACAACCCGTTTTTCAGTGATGTTGGAACGGTGGTTTCGAAACCCCATTTTTGATGATTGATTATGTAATTATTTTAATATTACAAGGTTAGTATAAAGTTTAATTAGATTTTGATCTTTGAATTTTTATCAATCGGGTAGTTAATTAAGATATATGGACTAAATTATAAAAGTACTAAAAATTAATTACTATAGAATTTTAATTAATTGAAGGTTCAATTAGGAAATTGGACCATTATATTGTGTCCAAATAGTGGTGGTGGACAACCAACATCCACTCTTAATTTATGCTTAAGATTAGTTAATTAAAATTAAATAAGTTATTCGTAATTAATTAAAAGTTAATTAACGTATAAAAGATAAATAAAATAAGCTACTTTCATGTTGGACCATCTTCTTTACCGAAACCATAGAAAAACAAATAAGGTTTCAACGTTTCAAGCTTTAATCTTCCACTTGTAAGTTTTAAAGCTCATTTCTTGTTATTTTTATGTTTTTGAAGTCTCGAAAGTTTGAGTTAGCTAGCATGTGTATCAACTTCTAAAACTGTTAAAGTTATTGAAAGTTGTCATTGTTGAGTGCTTGATGAAATTGGTGTTAATTGTTAGATTTTAAGCTTAGATATGAAAAAGGACTAGTTTGTAAAGTTTAATTGTTAGTTTTTGAACATAGGGAATAATGTGTATAAATTTCAAAATTGATGTTAAATTTCTAGAAATATAGACATTAGAGGGATGTAGAAGGATGGAATTGAGATCAGTTTCGAACATGAGGCTCAAATTTAAAAGTTATAATAATTTCAGTTTTAAGGACTAAATTTGTAACACCCCAAACTCGGCCTAGACATTATGGCCAAATTCGGAGATGTCACAAAGAGTGGATTTTGAAAACGGTTATGTTAAATCATTTCGGTTCAGACAACTCATATTCGTTTATATCCATTATCGAAAACATTAATTAATTGGTTTGTTTGCCAAAACGAAATTTTGTAGCGTATGTTGTAGTAAATGTTATTTTCTTAAAATCCCATTCGTAAGTTTAGAAAACCTTTGTTTTAGTAAAAACCGTATTTTCAGCTAGTTGTCCCAATAAATTATTAAACAAAAAATCCAAATCCCAAAATTTAAGTCAATAGTTTGGAGAGTCCAATTAATACAAAACTCCCAGAAATAACCCTTGAATAATAAAACCTTTAACTAAAATCAGTTCGTAGACTAGTGGTCATCGCAAGACTTCGCTGCATCGATTCACCTAAGCATGTGGATTACCTGTATAGAACGGACAAATATAAATGAGTTTACGAAAACTCAGTGTGTAGCCCAGCAGAAAAAGACATGCAAAACATACAGTAAACTCATATATAATCAGATGTAGATTCGAACTTTTCAAATACAGATAACAGAAATAGATATGTGAATATACAGAACAAATATAGTGAGTCCTACCCCCATCCTCTACACACGATCTCCGTCCATCGTATCATACCATGTGGGGTTAAAAACACCCACCCATCCCTACACACCATACAGTGTCGATGCGACACATATCAGATAATGTGTAGCCAAGCTACTAGATGATAGGTGATGATCGCCATACAGAACACTTCCTCCTCATATGCAAATCCCACCCTAAAACAGATACAAAAAGTAGATATAGAAATAATAGATTTGACATGCTCAACATGCTTATACACAAATAACAGGCATACAAATAGTATCCTACTCAGATCAGTCTATCAAAATATCATAACATACGAAATAGGGTTTGGTTAGCCCTTACCGGCCCTACGGTAGTCCCACAGTTGATCGGAACGACTCATGCGACCTTAGGAAAAATTTTAGAATTTTGGACCCACATGCCCTTGTGGCCCACACGCCTAGATTGGCCTTACCCATGTAACCTACATGGCCTGGCCCAGAAACTACACACCCGTGTGGCCCACACGCCCAATTTGGCCTAACCCGTGTGGCCCACATGGCTACACTCGCACCAGACATAGTCGTGTCCTGTGCACGGGCATGCCTTTGTCGACCACACGGTCGTGCCTCGCACATGACCAACCACACGGCCAGGCACATACCTGTGTGGCCTCGATAGTGGGGTTTTTCGGCTTTCATCAAAGCTCAGTTTTCTACATTTCAGATACACACCTAGTACAGTTCTGGTGCGAAAACACTCCCGAGACACACAGTACCTAAAATTGACAAACGAACTCACAAAATCAGTCTTAATCCCCAATTAAACCGAACCAAAGAAATCGACAGCGAAGAATAATAAAACGTTCGACACAAACCAAATTTCTCGAGCGATTCCTACAACGATTCTGCGAGAGGAGAACCTCGTCCTACTCGATTTATTGCTAGCAAAACAGAGAATAAGGTTCCAAATGATAATTTGACAATAAAAAACTATCAAGCACTAGAATTTTACTTACTAGCAACTGAGGGAAAACAAAGAAGCAAATTCCAGATATTCGACAATCGATCGAACACAAGAGAGGGAAACAACAAAAGAATAGTGATACGAAGCAGCAGAGGGAAGCAAAACAAAAATGGACGTCAATTTTCTTTTCGGGAAAAAGAGGAAAATTTGAAACCAAAAGAATAAAAATAAAAATATAAATAAAATTAATAGATAACCCCCAAATCCCTCAGATTACTCCCTACTAACCCACTAACAACTCCTCAGAATCCAACTCCACCAAGACTCTTTCAAAAAACCGAGCAAAAATAATACCCACGCTCGTGCAAGGATTGAAACACAAGACCTCCAACACTAACTCCCTTACCACTCAAACTAGCAAGCTCATTCTGATATGAATTTATAGGCAATTTAATACAAGCCAACTAAAAAATGATAAGGCTTGGATCCAAAAATAACAAAATTTGCAAATATGAGATTTGAACCCCAGACCTCATACACACACCCAGAACACCTAACCACTGAAGCAGACATATATTTGTGTCAGATATTTACAGAAGCAGAAATAAATTATTCAGGGCGTTACAAAATTGAATAAAATGTAAAATTTTAGATGCATTCAAATAATGAAATTGAATTGTTTTATGCATATAATAGAAAATTATAAATTGTTTTCAATTAATAGATTGATTGAATTATCCTTTAGATCAATAATTAATAAATTTGATTGTTAGTAAAAGAAACTCTCACTTTGAGCAATATCATGTTGATAACGTATTATAAAACTGAGAGAATTATAACAAGAGAGAAGAGTAGAAAATTAAAGAATGATTTAACTTTTACTTTGGGATACAAAAAACTTATCCTTGGCCTTTATTTATATGGCATCAATCACCATAGGTTACAAAAAGAGAATTATGTGTTGGTGTGTGGGGATAAAATAAAGTTATAAGAAATTAATGAAGGCTTCAAGGTGTGTATCAATGTCACAATCTTTAAGGTTCTATTCGCCCCCATCTATATTTTGGTGTGCAAAAGATTTATTGGCAAATGGACCTTAAGGATACAATGAAGCCTAATGATTATCTACGTTTTGCACTTACAAAAATAATCCACTAAGCATTAAGCGGAGCATAGAAAATATATCATTTTCTATAAATAGTTTTTGCAGTAATTCTTTATAGAAAAATCTAGGAATATAAAAGATGGTGAGAAAATAGAAAGAAACATTATTTCTATATTTTTGGGTGTGTCATACTAATGAAAGTTCACTCCTATTTATGAGAGGCCTCATGTCTCTTCATAGGGACATAATTACCCAAACAGATAAATATATCTTTAGTAATAAACATAATTATTCAATAGATATCTACTTGGATAATTATGACTATTTGTTAATAATCAAGTGACATTAACTTTTGGTTATTTATAAATTTTCATTTACAACTATTGGAACACTATATATATTTTAAAAATGTTCCAACAATCTCCCCCATTTTTAAAATATTCTAGATTTTGATAATCTTAGAAATCAATTACATAAATGAAGGTGTCTTACGATTGAAGCTTCACTTAGTGAAAACATGTTAAAGTTAATCAAAATTGTATGGTAGACTATGCTTTGAACCAGCTATTCCATTTGATTAACCGAACATATCTCACACAATGATTTTAACACCAATCAATACACAGTATCCAAAGAGACTATTATGGCCATGTGTATGTAGCCTGTTTTCATGAGTGCTATCAGAGCCAAGCTCTTGAGCACCTAGAAGCGGCCACACTTCCGCTTACATGGGTAGGTCCCATCAAGAATGTTCCTGTAATTATAACACTCTAGCATATTTATGTTATGGGTTTATTAAAAGTATAATACTCTCATCCTTTCTTTATCATTGCACGTACTTAACACTTTTTTCTCTTAGAATGATATATTACATATTATTTTATAGTACTAGCAGTCACATACTGATGATGTACTTGTTTCATTGAACTCAAGACTTGACGTTGTACAAAGCATTGAGTTGAGTTTCCATCATGGGTGACTCGAATATTATAGGCTTGTACCTCATCCCTAAATTTCCAAAATTTAAACATAGTTATGTTAATTATCTATACCACATGGTGAAACTTTATATTTATTTATGTCTTGAAAATTCACAAGACCAACATCCCTATCATGTTCAATTACTAATTCTTTCACAAAATAATGATATCAAGGAGTTCATTTCTACTATTATCAAATTACAGTAATTACTTTATATTTTCTTATCATGACAATTTCACATTTGATACTTTATTTATTTCTTGACATCTGATAAATTAATTTCACAATCATCAAATATATGAAAACATACATCATGTCTTTTTTACCAAGTTGTAAAGAGGCCTCAAATCCTTTGGTGAAACTCAATAACATATTTGTTCCATAGCTTTTTTTCAAACCCAATACATAACTTTAGAACTTTTTTACATTCATAGTCAAATTTAACACACCACATATATACAAGGGTGCAACATATAGTCATATTAGAGGACCATCATTTGTCCAATTAAATGACTATAAAATCACACATTTATTCACCCTTCACCATGGACATTACCAATTATTTTATGACTATGATCAAAATCATGTCCGTCATGTAAATGGGTCAAATAACATTCGTATTGCTATTTTATACTCACTAGATCTTTGATTTATGGCGTCCAAAGTAAATTTCAAATTTTACTATATCTAAAATTTTTATAGAACCACGAGATTATAGATCATTTCCAAGCCATATATAATAAAAAACCACATGCACCTTCATAAATATGCACAATATGGTCTCAATTTCAAATATATGATTATCACATTATATATTCTCACTAGAAGATTTCATAGAAAAATAGTGATCCTATTATATAAGTCAATGCTTTCCACCATTCTACATTGACTAGAAAAATTAATCATGCATATGACTTATTCCATTTCTAGTCAAAACCACTTCTAGTCCAAACTTTATAACATAGAATAAAAAATGTTCAATCATATATAAAACCTATTTAACTTAAGGTTATTTAACAAAAACAACAACCAAAATTATTTATATTATATGATCATATACAAACTTTCATTTTTATCAATGAAAATGATTTCTCATCAATATCATCCAAATGCTAGTTATTAATATCTTGATTTAAATAAATATTATCATATCTCAAATTAAATATATATCATAAAAAATTAATACTTTTGTACTAAAAGTTTCACTCACAAATTAGATAGAATGAATTAAATTTCAATTCTCCAAATTTATTGTCTAATTATAATGCACCAATAGATGTCTAAATGACTCCTTAAAACAATATCACTTTTCAAGTTGTAATTTTTTTATTTCAAAAAATCATTTCAACCCAACCTTTTGAAAGTAATATTAGATTCAATAACACAACCTATTGGCTTAGGAAGGTTTTCCTAAATGTTCATAATGCTTCTATTGGATAAAAGGTTGTTCAACTAATGTTTGAACCATGTCATCACCATTCAAAAAAAAATTTATTTTGATCCATAGAAGATCATTTCCCAACCGTGCATTTTCATTTCATCCATGCATTCCATCCATCTCTCTTTTTTTCTCTCTTGCATTATATATAATATATATTATACAATTTTATACCAATCATTATCATGCATCTTAAAATGTCATGCATACAATCAATTAGCATTTGATTTTTGTCAAGTAATTGATGCATAAGACACCCATATATTTTGCATAAAATAGTTTAATAAACACAAAACATTTGAAATATTTTTACGTAATAAGAGTAAAATAATAAATTTAACATACCTTTTCATGTGATAAAAATTTCTTCTAAATTAAAATATTCATCCTCATAGTACCATGCTTGTAATGGCATGTGAATGCGCGTGAACAGACAAGCCTTCTTTAATTTCTCATAAATTGCAAAAATAGAATCTTAATATTGTTGGTGTGTGGGGATAAAATAAATTTATGAGAAATTAATGAAGGCTTCAAGGCGTGTATCAGTGCTACTATCTTTAAGGTTTTGTTCACCCCCACCTATATTATGATGTGCAACAGAGTTACTGAAAAATTGATCTCGAGGATACAATGAAGCTCAATGACTATCTACGTTTTGCACTTATGAAAATAGTCCATTAACAACTAAGTGGAGCATAGCAAGGATATCAGCAGAGTCGAAGCAATAAAATTTTTTGAGCAGGGCCGGAATTAAATTGTATATTTTTATTGTAATATCCCTAAACCGGTTCTAGTAGTTTCAGGTATATTTTTCGGGTTCCGAGCGTGAATTTAGGAAATTATTGGGTTAATAGTAATTATTTTCATTTAATTTAAAAGGTCAATTTCATCTAAAATCGATTAAACAATAATTCGAAAAAATAAAAATATTTTTGAAAAATTAATTTTAAATTAATTAATTAATTATTAATGAAAATAATTAATTTGGGTCGAAAAAAATTTAAAATATTTGTTATTGGGGGTTAATTTAAGTTAAATTTAAATATTAATTAAATTAGATTTAATTATAAAATAAAGAAAATTTTGGAGTATTTATTTGACAAATAAACCTTTAAATTCGAAATTTTGGAGGGAAAGGATCAATTGGTAAAGCAAGGGAAATGTGAGAGTGGCCATTGGGCAAATTTTCCAATTTTTAAATTTCTGGTAGGTTGTTTTAGTTTTAAACATAATGCATCTAACCTACTTTTCACACCATTTGTAACACCCCTTACACGAGTTCGATGCCGGAACAGGATACGAGATGTTACTTGACTTAAACACATACACGCAATCATTTTCGGGTCATATATTTTGCTCGATTTTTGAAACTTTCAAACTTCCTCTTAACAACCCTAATATAGACCTACGAGGTCCAAAACACGCTTTGGAAATGGTTCGAGAATAAACTAAACACTTTAGAAATCTTTAAAAAAATTTCAAAGCAAATAGGGGCACACGCCCGTGTGTCTTATTAACATGGCCATGTTGAAGGCCCGTGTGGCTCACACGGCCTGAACATATCGGGACACACCTATGTCCCTAGCTCGTGCGAATTTATTTCTTGATTCAAACCTACAGGGGTTTTCACATGGCTTGGCACACGTCCGTGTCCATGACCCGTGTCCCCCACACGGCCATGACACGCTCGTGTCTCAGGCCGTGTACAAAAACCTTGACATTATGTTTTTTACATCAGCAACCCTTTAAGGGCACACGGCCATGGTACACACCCGTGTACTAGGCCGTGTCCTCCACACAGTTGAGACACACGGCCGTGTCTCCACCCGTGTGGTTGCTACTAGGCATTCTGTTTTGCTAAATTTAGGTACAGAGGACATACGGCCTAACTACATGCCCATGGGGAAAATCGTGTGTCACACATGGTCTAGACACACGCCCGTGTGTCTGCCCGTGTGGACAAAAACAAGGCTATCTACCAAGCCTTTTTGCCACCCTCACTTTCACCAACCTACACAACATCAAACATAACCAATCCAAGCATAAACACACATAATCAAAATAGCCACAACCATGAGAATTTTCATCAAATGCATTTAATAATAATCAATATTAGCCAACATTAATGGCCTATACAAAATGAATATCACATTTATATGAGCCAACACTTGTGGCTGAACTAACATGACACTAAACAAAAAGACCAAGTCCCTATACATGCCACACTCAAAACATTTAAACTAGCTATACCAAAAGCTTCAGGAGATAGTGTGATCAATGCCTCCGACGTCCCTTGATTCCCGATGCTAGCTTGGCGGCACTATATGAAAATGGAAAAGAGAGGGAGTAAGCATAAAGCTTAGTAAGTTGCATATAAATAAGTAACAACATCAACCATGCATATTTAAACACATAGCATAATATAAATCAACACAACACTCTTGAGTGAACAAAGGTAAATATCAGTACATGCTTATATATCACAAGTATAAGCCAAAGATTACAAAATCATCCCAAAATCATTTTCATAGCTAGAACTTACTCATGTCATTCTTAACATTAAGGAATCCTAACTAGCCTCATATCTCATGAGTTTCGAATAAGAACCTGTACCACTCACAACATGATTATATCATTCCATATCTTTATCACAAGCTTTAAAATAACCTGTGAAACCATTTGGAATACTAAAGGATATCCTATAAGCCTCACATAAGAAGGTAAATTGCCAATGCCATGTCCCAAACATGGTCTTACACTGGCTCACATGTCGAGGTCGATGCCATGTCCCAGACATGGTCTTACACTAGCTCTCGTCTCAATGCTGATGCCATGTCCTAGACATGGTCTTACTCTGGCTCTCATAACATTGCCGATGCCATGTTCCAAACATGGTCTTACATTGGCTCTCACAATGTGGCTGATGCCATGTCCCAAACATGGTCTTACACTGACTCTCATAATGTGGCTGATGCCATGTCCCAAACATGGTCTTACACTAGCACACATATCACCCAAATGTAATGGCATGAATATCCAATCTATTCTTAGGTTCAACTGGGAATTTACCACATTAAATTTCATCATGCATTAACCATAAGCATATTCAACATTATTTTTAAAAAATTAATCATTCTACACATAATAACGATAAAGTTGTATTACTTACGTACAACTTACCTCAGTATACAAAAAATGGGCGACTAGTCGGTTTTTAATCTGCTAGCTTGGCTTTCCTTCGGTCTTGGTCCGGATTTCATATTTCTTGATCTATAATGATAAAATTTACTATTTTAATCATCACATTAATCAAGACATTTTATAAACCATATTTTTGGTAAAATGACTAAATTTCCCCTAGACTTTCACAAAATTACAATTTTACCCCTAGGCTCGAAAATCTATTTTCATCAAATTTTCTCACTAACCAAGCCTACCCAAATTCTTTTTATACTAGAATCAGCCCAAAATTTCAATTATTACTCATACTTATCATTCATTTTGTCATTGTAACAACTCGAAATAGGGCCTAAATGGAATAGTGGTTGCGAAACCACAAATCTGAGATAGAAAAGTTTATTTCGATTAATTTTTATGATTTACCGAGTGATTAGATGCATGTGTTAGAGTATTGATAAGAAATTTTATAGATTGCATGTTTAATTTGCCTATTAGGGCTTATTTGCAGAAGTTGCTGTAACATCCCGATTTAGGGCCTAAACGGAACGATGGTTTTAGAACCACGAATTTGAAGTCAAAAAATTTATTCCGATTAAGTTTTAAGGTTTATTTATTGATTAAAATATTGTCTAAAAATATCGTTAAGTAATTTTACTGATAAAGTGCTTAATTGGACTTTTAGGACTAAATTGCAAAAAGTTGCAAAATATGTGTTCTAATTCATAAGTACTTGATTGAAATGGGGGTTTAAAGAGGATGTCCTTAAATGGTAATTAAACCATTATATTTGTTTGGACAAAAATGGGCATGAATAGGACAAAATTTTAAAGAAAGGCCTTAAGGGCATTTTAGTCATTTGGTAATTAAAAGAAATAAAAAGGGAAAATAAAGCCAAAATTGACTCATCTTTTTCATGGAGGACGAAATTAGCATGGTGGAAGCCATGGCTAGGGTTTTCAAGCTTTCCAATCTCAATAGTAAGTCCGTTCTAGCCCCGTTTTTCAAGTTCTTTACGTTTTTGGAATCCCGGTAACTTGATTAAGCTTATTCCAGTAATAATTTAAGCTAGGGTTCATATTTTGAAAAATATCCATAGGTGAAATGTGTTTATTTGATGTTTTATGGTAGAATATGAAGGCTGAAATTATGTTAAACAACTTTTGCTAAGCGGTTTTAAGCAAAAATGAGTAAAACGGCTTAATCGGTAAAAGTTGTTATTGTTCATAACTATGTGTTAGAGTGAGAATTTGATGTTGCCATAGAAGGAAAAAATGATCATCATGTCATAAAACATAAGAATAATGGATTAAGTTTAATTCCCGAGCCTAGGGGCAAAAGTGTAAATATGCAAAAGTTTAGGGGCAAAATTGTAATTTTTCCAAAGTTTGAGTTAAGGACTGTTTTGAATAGTACATTAATTAAATAAGTAAAATATGATGTTTTAGATCCCAGAAAACGAGATTTGAACCTAGAATGGGAGAAAAATCAAAAATCGGGAAAGTTGGTAAAATGACCGTTTTAGTATCGAGGTAAGTTCATATGTATAATAAGCATTAATTTATGCATGTTTCAATGTAAAATTGATATATTTAATATGATTGCCGAGGTGTTGAAAGTAAGTGTAATTATGATGATTTAAATGTTCAATACTAGTTCGACATGGAAATGAGAAAGTATGTAAGTTTGTATGTAAATAATACATTATCTTTATTATGTTTTTATATTTCAGCATATTTTATGTATTGTAGCTAATTTTTGAATCATAATTGACTATTGGAAGTATGGAATCAAGTATTAGAAAGAGAGAGAAATCTTAATTGAACCTTCGGAAAGATTGGATGATACAGATGGTATGTAGCTAGGTCACATGTATGGTGCTGAGCGCACATCATGTGTACAAGAGAGTTACGAGACATTATGATGTAGCTAGGTCGCATGGGTGATACTATGTGTACACCATGTAGACAAGAGAGCTACAGGATATATGTAGCTAGGTCGCATGCGTGGTTCTAGGTGAAGGACACCATGTAGACAAGAGAGCTACAAGATAAACTGGCTAGGTCACATGGGTGGTACTAAGTGTTAACCATGTGTACAAGAGAGCCAAAATTATGTGTACAATTGAGCTAGGTCACATGAGTGGTGCTAAGTGAAGGCAACTATGTGTACAAGAGAGCTTCGATTTTAAAGGTGGGCTGTGTGCGATACCATCGCATATCTGTTATTATTCTGAAGCGTTCAACTGGGAAATTGATTAAATAAAATTGTGTATGACTTTGTGATGATAAGTGTAAGTATATACGTGTGTAACTTATGAACAATATGCTCGATATGTGATTGGAAATTGGAAAGATTGTTATGGGTAAGTGATGAATACAATTGAAGTGTGAAAGATCAAAATTGACAATAAAACTATTCTAGATAGTTGCAGTGATGAGAATCTAAAAATTTACCAAAAATAGTAGAAATTGAGTCAGAGACTGAATGAGATATTAAATTAAAGCTTAGCGAGTCTATTTTCATATAACAGAAACAGAGAAAGCAAAGGAATTCTATATTCTGAGATATTTAAGTTTCTATGAGACTGGTTCAGAATGACTATGTGATCCCCTGTTCTAACTTGGAAAAATCATTAAAAATTGTAAAAAAAAAATAATTAGGGGATATAATTTATATGCTTGAAATCCTTAATGAGTATAGTTTCAAATGAAATAAACGAGAACATCCTTTGAATTCTTTACGAGGAGAAAATTGATTTGTAGTGAAGAGTCGTCAGAACAGTTGAGCAGTGAAACAGGGATAACTTCAATGAATAAACTGTACTAGTTGGCTAGACCAAAAATTCTGAAAATTTTATGGTAAGAATATACGTGAATCTAGTTTCAAGAAAAATTAACGGTTTGTAATTTGGAGTTCTGTACCTCCAGAAATAAATAATTTAGCTGCTGGTATTCTGCTAGATAGCTTATTTTGAACCTGTTTATGATTGTAATAGTGAAAGTATGTGTGTGTTTGTGATGGTAATATTCCGGGAACATATTGTGACTTCATTTAAAGTATGATAATGTATTGTTTATTAATATTTATATATTTACTTACTAAGCTATAATGGTTACTCCCTTCCTTTCATTTTTCCTATAGTGTCGCAAATGTTAGCTCGAGTTGGAGGTCGCCGGAGGTTAAATCACACTATCAAACTATTGATCGATATATAAAGGTTTAAAGCATGATATGGGCCTTGTAAGTTTTTTTAGGAACAGCTTGAATATGTTTGAAAAGTTTAAAATTTGTTGTAATTTTATGTCTTGGTTTTAAATGATTACAAGTACTCAAGTCCAGTAATACCTCGTACCTTGTTCTAGCGTCGGATACGGGTAAGGGGTGTTACAGTCATCTTTACAAAATGGTCAATTTTAGGTGTTTTCATAAAAATCCTTTCACAAAACTTGTTTGTTTAACAACCATGATTCATTTTCTTCCATAAATTTTTAGAAATCAACATTATTACTATCATGGCAAAACCCTAAACTCTCAACCATTTTGTAAAATAGCCCTCCCATTAGTTAGCTTAAGCTACAAGGGCCCCAAAAGTACAAAAATCATCAAGAAAAACCATCAAAATCACTTACTTGCAAGAGTCTAAAGTTGCTGAAAATTTCAAGCTCCCATGGCCTTCTTTCTTGAAGAAAATCGATGGAGAAGAGAAGAAATGAAAAAAAGATGATAGCTTTTCCTTATTTTATTATATTCTAGTCAATTTAGTCATCAAATTTCACCTAATTTTGACTTTACAATTCCTTTGTCCCTATGTTCAGCCACTAACAACTTTATGGTCTATTTACTCAATAAAGACCTCTAATTTAATGTTCCATAGCTAATTGACACCTTTAGCTAATGAAATAGAACTTTTGTCCCTTATGCGATTTAGTCCTTTTTCGAAATTAAGTAAGCAATTGCTAAAATTATTTCACCAAAATTTTCATGCACTCATATAATCATGTTATAACACATAAAATAATATAAAAAATAATTTCTCTGGCCTCGGATTAGTGGTTTCGAAACCACTATTCTGACTAGGCCCAAAATCGGGCTGTTACAATTCTCCCTCTTAGAGATTTTCATCCCCGAAAATCTTACCATTAAAAAGGTTTACGTATTGCTCTTGTAACATCTCGAAATAGGGCCTAAATGGAATAGTGGTTGCGAAACCACAAATCTGAGATAGAAAAGTTTATTTCGATTAATTTTTATGATTTACCGAGTGATTAGATGCATGTGTTAGAGTATTGATAAGAAATTTTATAGATTGCATGTTTAATTTGCCTATTAGGGCTTATTTGCAGAAGTTGTTGTAACATTCCGATTTAGGGCCTAAACGGAATGATGGTTTTAGAACCATGAATTCGAAGTCAAAAAATTTATTCCGATTAAGTTTTAAGGTTTATTTATTGATTAAAGTATTGTGTAAAAATATCGTTAAGTAATTTTACTGATAAAGTGCTTAATTGGACTTTTAGGACTAAATTGCAAAAGTTGCAAAATATGTGTTCTAATTCATAAGTACTTGATTGAAATGGGGGTTTAAAGAGGAGGTCCTTAAATGGTAAATAGACAATTATATTTCGTTTGGACAAAAATGGGCATGAATAGGACAAAATTTTAAAGAAAGGCCTTAAGGGCATTTTAGTCATTTGATAATTAAAAGAAATAAAAAGGGAAAATAAAGCCAAAATTGACTCATATTTTTCATGGAGGCCGAAATTAGCATGGGGGAAGCCATGGCTAGGGTTTTCAAGCTTTCCAAGCGCAATAGTAAGTCCGTTCTAGCCCCGTTTTTCAAGTTCTTTACGTTTTTGGAATCTAGGTAACTTGATTAAGCTTATTCTAGCACTAATTTAAGTTAGGGTTCATATTTGGAAAAATACCCATAGGTGAAATGTGTTTATTTTGATGTCTTATGGTAGAATATGAAGGCTGAAATTATGTTAAACAACTTTTGCTAAGCGGTTTTAAGCAAAAATGAGTAAAACGGCTTAATCGATAAAAGTTGTTATTGTTCATAACTATGTGTTAGAGTGAGAATTTGATGTTTCCATAGAAGGTAAAAATGATCAGCATGTCATAAAACATAAGAATAAGGGATGAAGTTTAATTCCCGAGCCTAGGGGCAACAGTGTAAATATGCAAAAGTTTAGGGGCAAAATTGTAATTTTTCCAAAGTTTGAGTTAAGGACTGTTTTGAATAGTACAGTAATTAAATAAGTAAAATATGATGTTTTAGATCCCGGAAAACGAGATTTGAACCTAGAATGGGAGAAAAATCAAAAATCGGGAAAGTTGGTAAAATGGTCGTTTTAGTATCGAGGTAAGTTCATATGTATAATAAGCATTAATTTATGTATGTTTCAATGTAAAATTGATATATTTACTATGATTGCCGAGGTGTTGAAAGTAAGTATAATTATGATGATTTAAATGTTCAATACTAATTCGACATGGAAATGAGAAAGTATGTAAGTTTGTATGTAAATAATACATTATCTTTATTATGTTTTTATATTTCAGCATATTTTATGTATTGTAGCTAATTTTTGAATCATAATTGACTATTGGAAGTATGGAATCAAGTATTAGAAAGAGAGAGAAATCTCAATTGAACTTTCGGAAAGATTGGATGATACAGATGGTATGTAGCTAGGTCACATGTATGGTGCTGAGCGCACATCATGTGTACAAGAGAGTTACGAGACATTATGATGTAGCTAGGTTGCATGGGAGATACTATGTGTACACCATGTAGACAAGAGAGCTACGGGATATATGTAGCTAGGTCGCATGCGTGGTTCTAGGTGAAGGACACCATGTAGACAAGAGAGCTACAAGATAAACTGGCTAGGTCACATGGGTGGTACTAAGTGTTAACCATGTGTACAAGAGAGCCAAAATTATGTGTACAATTGAGCTAGGTCACATGAGTGGTGCTAAGTGAAGGCCACTATGTGTACAAGAGAGCTTCGATTTTAAAGGTGGGCTGTGTGCGATACCATCGCATATCTGTTATTATTCTGAAGCGTTCAACTGGGAAATTGATTAAATAAAACTGTGTATGACTTTGTGATGATAAGTGTAAGTATATACGTGTGTAACTTATGAACAATATGCTCGATATGTGATTGGAAATTGGAAATGTTGTTATTGGTAAGTGATGAATACAATTGAAGTGTGAAAGATCAAAATTGACAATAAAACTGTTCTGGATAGTTGCAGTGATGAGAATCTAAAAATTTACCAAAAATAGTATAAATTGAGTCAGAGACTGAATGAGATATTAAATTAAAGCTTAGCGAGTCTATTTTCATATAACAGAAACAGAGAAAGCAAAGGAATTCTATATTCTGAGATATTTAAGTTTCTATGAGACTGGTTCAGAATGACTATGTGATCCCCTGTTCTGACTTGGAAAAATCATTAAAAATTGTAAAAAAAATAACTAGGGGATAAAATTTATATGCTTGAAATCCTTAATGAGTATAGTTTCAAATGAAATAAACAAGAACATTCTTTGAATTCTTTACGAGGAGAAAATTGATTTGTAGTGAAGAGTGGTCAGAATAGTTGAGCAGTGAAATAGGGATAACTTCAATTAATAAACTGTACTAGTTGGCTAGACCAAAAATTCTGAAAATTTTATGGTAAGAATATACGTGAATCTAGTTTCAAGAAAAATTAACGGTTTGTAATTTGGAGTTCTGTAACTCCAGAAATAAATGATTTAGCTGCTGGTATTCTGCTAGATAGCTTATTTTGAACCTGTTTATGATTGTAATAGTGAAAGTATGTGTGTGTTTGTGATGGTAATATTCCGGGAACATATTGTGACTTCATTTAAAGTATGATAATTTATTGTTTATTAATATTTACATACTTACTTACTAAGCTATAAGTCTTACTCCCTTCCTTTCCTTTTTCCTATAGTGTCTCAGATGTTAACTCGAGTTGGAGGTCGCCGGAGGTTAAATCACACTATCAAACTATTGATCGATATATAAAGGTTTTAAAGTATTTTTAAGTATTTGGCATGTATGGAGACTCATTTAATTGTTACTAAGTTGCTAGGAATTGGCCTAAAATACTGACCTATGTTATTTGAAGGTCTCTATTGTATAAAGTCATTTAATGTAGATAGTCTTGATTATGTTATTAATTAAATGATACAATTTATGAAAGTGCATGCTTGCCTATGTGTGTGGTTGAATTAAAGCATGATATGGGCCTTGTAAGCTCTTTTTAAGGGACAGCTTGAATGTGTTTGAAAAAGTTTTAAATTAGAGTGAAATTATGAATCGGTTTTTATACGATGATTAGTGATTAAGTCCGGTAATGCCTCGTACCCTGTTCCAGCGTCGAACACGGGTAAGGGGTGTTACAGCTCTCTTACAGCCTCCTTGGGCTCCCATGTGGCCTCTTCAACCCCATGTCTATGCCATAGTACCTTCACAAGTGCTATACTTTTACTTCTCAACTGTTTGACCTCTCGGGCCAAGATCCTAATCGGCTCTTCGCTATAAGTCATGTATGGTCGAATCTCAACATCTGTTGGTGAAAGAATGAGCGAAGGGTCAGAACGGTAACGGCACAACATCAACACATGGAAAACATTATGGATCTTCTCTAACTCAGATGGCAAGGCTAGTCGATAAGTTACCGGTCCAATTCTCTCAGTCACCTTATAAGGCCCAAAAAAATGTGGACTTAATTTTCCTTTCTTATCGAATCTGAGGACTTTCTTCCATGAGGATACTTTCAAAAACACCTTATCACTGACTTGAAACTCAATTTCCTTTCATTCCAAATTCACGTAGGATTTCTGTCTATCTGAAGCGGCTTTCAAACACTCATGAATTATCTTTACTTTTTATTCGGTCTCTTTAACTAAGTCAACCCCGTGAATCTGACTTTCTCTGAGTTCGGTCCAATACAAGGGTGTTCGACACTTACGCCCATACAAAGCCTCATAAGGTGCCATTTTCAAACTCTACTGATAGCTATTGTTTGTAGGCAAATTCTACTAGTGGTCAATACTTTTCCCAATTGCCTTGGAACCGTAACATATCATGAAGAATCTGAATTACTCTCTCCAACTGACTATTGGTTTGCAGATGGAAAACTGTGCTAAAATTTAACTTTGTCCCCAAAGCTTATTGTAACTTTTTCCAAAATCGCAAAGTAATAGCGGATCTCTATCCGAAATAATCGACAAGAGCACTCCATGGAGCCTTACAATTTTGGAAACATACAAATCGATCATTCTTTCAAGCGGATAATCCATACACACCAATATAAAATAGGCTGACTTTGTTAGCCGATCAACCACAACCCATACAACATCTTTCTTCCTTGGTGTCCAAGGCAACCCGGGCACGAAATCCATAATAATACAGTCCCATTTCCATTCGAGAACCATCACAGTCTGAAGTAAACCTGAAGATACTTGATGTTCGGCTTTCACTTGTTGACAAATTAGGCACTTAGAGACAATCTCTGAAATGTCTCTCTTCATTCCCGACCACCAATACATTTTCTTCAAGTCATTGTATATTTTCACACTACCCGGGTGGATAGACATACAACTACTATATGCCTCATGCAAAATTTTCCGAATAAGCTTATTGTCTTTGGGTGCACAAATTCTATCTTGAAACATTAAACAACCATCTAAACCAATCCGAATGTCTGATTCTATACCCTTCTCGCACTGAGTTATCTTAACTTACAATTCTTTATCACTTTTTTGAGCTTCGCAGATCTCTTACAAAAACCTTGGTTTCGCTCTCAACTTGACTAAAATCGAACCATCATCGGTTACTAACAATTGAGTGTTCATAGCCCTCAAGGCAAACAATGATTTCCTACTCAAAGCATCGACGACCACGTTCACCTTCCCCGGGTGATTGTCGATCACCAGTTCGTAATCTTTTATGAGCTCTAGCTATCTCTATTGTCGCAAATTTAAATATTTTTGAGTCATTAAGTATTTAAGACTCTTTTGATCAGTGTATACCTGACACTTCTCACCATACAAGTGATGTCTCCAAATCTTCAACGCAAACACAATGGCGGCTAGCTCTAGATCATGTGTCGGATAATTCTTCTCATGCAGCTCTAGTTGTCTCGAGGCATATACAATCACCTTGCCTTCTTGCATGAGCACGCATCTTAGTCCATTTAAGGATGCATCACTATACACTACAAATTCTTTTCCTGGTTCTGATTGCACTAAAATTGGGGCTTCAGTCAATAATGCCATAAGTTTCTTGAAACTCTGTTGGCATTTTTCCTTCTAATTGAACTTGACATCTTTCTATAGCAACTTCGTCATCGGAGTAGCAATCATGGAGAATCCTTTAACGTATCGTCTATAGTAACTCGCTAAGCCTAGAAAGCTTCTAATCTCTGATACATTCCTCGGCGGTTTCCACTCAACAATAGCTGAGATCTTACTCGAGTCAACTCTAATTCCATCACCCAATAAGATGTGTCCTAAGAATCCAATCTCTCGGAGCCAAAACTCACTTTTACTAAACTTGGCATACAACTACTTGTCTCTTAAAGTCTGTAAAATAATTCTCAAATGCTCCGCGTGTTCACTCTCATCACGAGAATAGATTAATATATCATCGATAAAAACAACAACAAACATATCCAGGTATGGTTGGAAAATATGGTTCATTAAGTACATAAACATGGCGAGAGCATTTGTGAAGCCAAAGGGCATAACAAGGAACTCATAATGACCATACCTCATCTGAAATGCCGTTTTTGACACATTTTTCTCCTTAACTCTTAGCTGGTAATAATTGGATCTTAAGTCTATCTTAGAAAACACTGTAGCTCCTTTCAATTGGTCAAACAGATCATTGATCCTTGGCAAAGGATACTTGTTCAACACAGTCACCTTGTTGAGTTGTCTGTAGTCTATACATAACATCACCGACCCATCTTTATTTTTCACAAAAAGTACCGGAGCACCCCACGGAGAATAGGTCAATCTCGCAAAACCCTTATCCATTAACTCTTGTAGCTGAGCCTTCAACTCTTGTACGGGGCAATCGATATAGGCGCAGTACCAGGGACTAACTTGATACAAAACTCGACTTCCCTAGATGGAGGCAATCCGGGCAACTCTTCTGGAAACACATCCGAAAACTTACATACCACTGGCACTGACTCAATCTTTACCTTCGACACTTGGGAATTCAACACAAATGCGAGATAAGACTCATACCATTTTCTCATGTATTTCACAGTAGTCATAGAAGAAATCAATAAGGTAAGCTATTCGGTTCACCTGATTCAACCCGAATAATATCCCCATTTTCACATTTCATTTCAATAAACTTACTACCACAATTTACTAACACGTTATGAATAGTCAACCAATCCATGCCAAGAATTAGGTCAAATTCATCAAACGGTAGTAGCATGAGGTTAGCCAGAAAATAATGACCTCTAATTATCAAAGGACAGTTTCTACACACTTTATCAACCAACACATGCTTGTCTAACGGGTTTGACACTTTTATCACAAATTCTGTAGACTCAATAGGCATATTCATGCTAGACACCAATTTTACACAAGCATATGAATGGGTAGACCTTGGATCAATCAAAGCTACAATAGAAATATCAGGAAGAGAAAAAGTACCCGTAATCACATTTAGTGATGATGCCTCTTCGCGAGCGCGAATGGCATAAGTCCTTGCAGGCGCTCTACCTTCGGACCTCACAACGGAATCTCTAGGAGCACATTTGCTACTAGCACCTCTTCTTGGGTTCTTCTGTGGTCTACCTCTCGAAGGAGCATTACTCATTCTCACATCTTGCTTTTTTTCTTTCTCTCCCATTTCAGGATAGTTTCAGATGAAATGGTCTAGCAACCCACATTTGAAACAGCCTCTTTCATTCCCTCGACACCCACCAAAATGGCATCTACCGCATTGTGAACATTTTGGTCTATTCGGTCGAACACTACCAATACTCGCGATAGAAATGGTTTGAGCTTTAGACACCGTATACTACTTATTCTTATTTCTACTCAAGAATCCTACTGAAGCATTTGATCGGGTAGTGAACTCTCTTGATCTCTTAGATAAGAACTGATGTGATTTCCCCATCTGTCTTTTCCTTGAGTCACGAGACTCAATATTAGCTTTTCTCTTTTCTTTGGTCAATTCTTCTACCTTGCAAGCTCTTTTAACCAACATCACAAACTCTCTTAACTCTAAGATGCCAACTAATAATCAGATATCTTCATTCAATCCATCCTCAAATCTCTTGCACATGATGGCTTTGGTAGATACGCACTCCCTAGGGTATTTGCTGAGCCTTACGAACTCACGCTTATATTCTGTTACTCTCATTCGGCCTTGCTTCAATTCTAGAAATTCATTCCTCTTCTGATCTATAAACCTCTGACTAATATACTTCTTTCAGAATTCCTCTTGGAAGAACTCCCATAATCCTTTCCCTTGGTACAACCGTGTAACACCCCAAACCCGGCCTGGAAGTTTGGCTCGAATCTGGCGTGTCACATTGAAGTATTTTTCAAAAATCATGTTTCCGTTAAAAACCCTTCTTAATAATTAAAAACTTATACCATTTTTAAACCTTGTTTAGAAAACCTCAGCTGAATAACATTCTTAACAACTTTGTAAAAATCTTGGCGATTCTAAGCTTAATTTAAAAACAATTACTAAGCACGGGATGTTTTGAACAACAGTAGTTGCTTTGGAAAACCGTGTTCTAATACTAGCAATTATAAGAACAATAAATAAAATTCCAAATTTGAAATCCAGAAAATTACAACGGCTTTACTACAACTCATATAAAAACATTTAAAAGTAATAATCAAAACTGTAACATAGACAGTGTGTGTGGCTTCCTCCGAGCCCCTCACAGCTCCGATCCGTCTAAGGTTGGAAATTACCTGAAAGGTTAATAAACGGGGTGAGTTTATGAAAACTCAATGTGAAATCCCCTACTATATAAAAGGAACAGTCAGTCATATAAAAGAATTATAAGTCTGGCCCCAGCCCTACTTACAGTTTCAGTATCAATTGGGCCTTAGCCCATTATAACAGACAATACCAGATGGGCCTTAGCCCATTACAGAATAAGAAACATTATCAGAACTAGAATCAAAATGAGAATCGAAATCGAAATCGGTGTGACGTAATCGAATCGAAATCGAATTAGGTGACAGAATTAAAATTAGAATCAGAATCAGAATTAGGCGACAGAATCAGAATCAGAATCATTATCAGGTAACAGAATCTGAATCAGAATGTGAATGCAATCCCAACCCATATCCAACCGTATACACCCCCATACCAGCCTTACACCATGTGGGGAGACTACTCGACCCACCCAACCGCTACACACCACAAAAATTGTAGCGAGGCTCCAGATATTGTGACGAAGTCACCAGATACAAATATTGTGGCGAGGCCACCAGAACAGATATATATATTTATATATGTGGCAAAGCCACCAGATTGCAGCGAGACTGCTAGATATTGTGACGAAGTCACCAGAACAGTTATATATGTGGCGAGGCCACCAGATTGAAGCGAGGCTGTCAGAACGCTTCCTCCATCAATATAAACCAACCCATGCAACATGTCATGTATGTAGAATGTCATGCCCATATTTGAATCAAACAATCACAGTCAAGTCATTCATATCACCAATATATATTCACAATCAAATTCGTCAACCACACAATCCAAGTCAGTCACTTGCCCACAAGGGCAAAACAGTCATTTAACACCCTAGGGGCAAAATGGTAATTTTACCCCACAAGGGTATCTCGGTAATTCTACCCTACAAGGGTATTTCGATATTTCTACCCTACAAGGGTATTTCGATAATTCTACCCTACAGGGGTATTTCAGTAATTCTACCCTACAAGGTTATTTCAGTAATTCTACCCTACAGGGGTATTTCGGTATTTTTACCCTACAAGGGTATTTCAGTAATTCTACCCTACAAGGGTATTTCAGTAATTCTACCCTACAAATGTATTTCGGTATTTTTACCCTACAGGGGTATTTCAGTAATTCTACCCTATAGGGGAATTTCGGTAATTCTACCCTACAGGGGTATTTATATAATTCTACCCTACAGGGGTATTTCGATATTTCTACCCTACAAGGGTATTTCAGTAATTCTACCCTACAGGGGTATTTCGGTAATTCTACCCTACAAGGGTATTTTAGTTATTCTACACTACAGGGGTATTTCAGTAATTCTACCCTATAGGGGTATTTCGGTATTTCTACCCTACTGGGGTATTTCGGTATTTCTACTTCACAGGGTATTTCGATAATTCTACCCTACAGGGGTATTTCAGTAATTCTACCATACAGGGGTATTTCGGTATTTCTACCCTACAAGGGTATTTCGGTAATTCTACCCTACAAGGGTATTTCAGTAATTCTACCTTATAAGGGTATTTCAGTAATTCTACCCTACAAGGATATTTCAGTAATTCTACCATACAGGGGTATTTTAGTAATTCTACCCTACAAGGGTATTTCAATAAACTAAAGTAGTCTAAACAGGGATAACAATACGAATGGGCCTAAAGCCCATTCTCGGCCCAAATAGGCCCACACGCTCGTGTGGCCCTTTTAGCCCAAATCTAGCCACAGATATGAGATTCACCTAGCCTAGTCCAATGTTTACTACACAATCAAACAACTTATCCAATTGGGCCCGTAGGCCTATTGGGCCCACATGGCCCCTTTCGGCCTATCGCGGCCCGAAGTAGCCATCCTACAGCTAGAGTAGTGAGAAATACACAACTGATAGGAGATTGGAGTTAATCCGCGCTCCCACACTCTTAGCTGACACCAACCCAAACGAGCATGCCACCAAGCGAAAGGGATCAACCCAGAAGGGTATGCCAACTCTCCTCATGGTTGCTCTATTTAAAGCCAGCTCCACATCCACTCTTATGTTAGACTCCCAATGTGGGATCCCTCCATCATCAGAGTTTAAATTCAACACCAACTCTTGCCGCCCCCTATTAGCAAAATAAATGCTCTTTGATTGCCATGAGTTTCGAACCCTGGACCTCTTTGCCAACTCTATGACGCCACCTTCCTACCTCTTATGTGGCGCTACTTTGCCACTAGACCACAAAGGCTTTTTGTGGCACAATTTCTCCAACAATATTCTTAAGGCCTACCTACTACACCTGTGGTTTGATTCACCTTAAACCAAAATTTCTCTGCTAGAGTCCGTTTTGAACCCGGGACTTCTCCAACACTTCTCAAAGACACTTAACCACTAAAACAAGCCTTCATTAACAAAATTTACATGCACAACAAAATACTATAAGCTGCCTTCAACCACTCCCATGCTCAAGGCCCAAAACTTCTTGGCCCAAATTTAGGGTGTTACAACTCTACCTCCCTTAAAGAAATTTCGTCCCCGAAATTTCCATCTAACCGGGCAGTCGTGTAACCTCTACCCCACTATGCTACCGCTACGCACTCTGGTCCTACTATCACGATCACACTTCAACTAGAACTTGAAACATCACATACATACAACACTTATTCACTGAGGCAGACACATATTTATCACACATATATACAATCTATATATCCAAACATCACATCCACATAAAATAAATACCAGATTTAAATTCAGACCAATGTCTAAGGAAACTACAGTATTTCAATTTCTAAACAGACAAAAGTATTCAGAAGACTTACGGATTCGGTGCCGGAGACTCGGTGTGCCACACTTTTTAAGAGAAATACTTCAAATAGACCACGTGGTTAAAAATAATTTTCTGAAATTCAACCTTTGAAAACCCAATTCACAGCCGAGTTATTACAACCCAGGCTCCGATACCACTAAATGAAACACCCCAAACCCGGCCTCGAGGTTTGGCTCGAATCTGGCGTGTCATATTGAAGTATTTTTCGAAAACCATGTTTTCATTAAAAACCCTTCTTAATAATTAAAAACTTATACCCTTTTTAAACCTTGTTTAGAAAACCTCAGCTGAATAACATTCTTAACAACTTTGTAAAAATCTTGGCAATTGCGGAAGCTTAATTTAAAAACAATTGCGGTTACGTGATGTTTTGAACAACAATAGTTGCTTTGGAAAACCGTGTTCTAATACTAGCAATTATAAGAACAATAAATAAAATTCCAAATTTGAAATCCAGAAAATTACAACTGCTTTACTACAACCCACATAAAAACATTTAAAAGTAATAATCAAAACTGTAACATAGACGGTGTGTGTGGCTTCCTCCGAGCCCCTTACAGCTCCGATCTGTCTAAGGCTGGAAATTACCTGAAAGGTTAATAAACGGGATGAGTTTACGAAAACTCAGTGTGAAATCCCCTATTATATAAAAGGAACTGTCAGTCATATAAAAGAATTAAAAGTCTGGTCCCAGTCCTACTTATAGTTTCAGTATCAATTGGGCTTAGCCCATTATAACAGACAGTACCAGATGGGCCTTAGCCCATTACAAAATAAAAAACATTATCAGAACTAGAATCAAAATGAGAATCAGAATCAGAATCAGGTGACAGAATTAGAATCAGAATCAGAGTTAGAATCAGAATTAGGTGACAGAATCAAAATCGAAATCGAATCGAAATTAGGTGACGAATCGTAATCGAATCGATGTCGTGTAATGAAATTTGAATAAGAATGTGAATGCAATCCCAACCCCATATCCAACCGTATACAACCCCGTACTAGTCTTACACCATGTAGGGAGACTACTCGACCTACCCAACCGCTACACACCACAGAAATTGCAGCGAGGCTGCCAGATATTGTGACGAAGTCACCAGATACGAATATTGTGGCGAGGCCACCGAATGTATATATATATTTATATATGTGGCGAAGCCACGGATGCAAATGAGGTCGCTAGATATTGTGACGAAGTCACCGTATCGATTCTATATGTGGCGAGGCCACCAGATTGCAGCGAGGCTGTCAGAACGCTTCCTCCATCAATATAAACCAACCCATGCAACATGTCATGTATGTAGAATGTCATGCCCATATTTGAATCAAATAATCACAGTCAAGTCATTCATATCACCAATATATATTCACAATCAAATTCACAACCACACAATCCAAGTCACCACTTGCCCACAAGGGCAAAATAAATCATTTAACACCCTAGGGGCAAAATGGTAATTTTACCCCACAAGGGTATCTCGGTAATTTTACCCTACAGGGCTATTTCGATATTTCTACCCTACAAGGGTATTTCGATAATTCTACCCTATAGGGGTATTTCAGTAATTCTACCCTACAGGGTTATTTCAATAATTCTACCCTACAGGGGTATTTCGGTATTTTTACCCTAGAAGGGTATTTCAATAATTCTACCCTACAAGGGTATTTCAGTAATTCTACCCTACAAGGGTATTTCGGTATTTTTACCCTACAGGGGTATTTCAGTAATTCTACCCTACAGGGGAATTTCGGTAATTCTACCCTACAGGGGTATTTCAATAATTCTACCCTACAGGGGTATTTCGATATTTCTACCCTACAGGGGTGTTTCAGTAATTCTACCCTACAGGGGTATTTCGGTAATTTTACCCTACAGGGGTATTTTAGTAATTCTACCCTACAGGGGTATTTCAGTAGTTCTACCCTACAGGGGTATTTCGGTATTTTTACCCTACAGGGGTATTTCGGTATTTCTACCCTACATGGGTATTTCGGTATTTCTACCCTACAGGGGTATTTCGATAATTCTACCCTACAGGGGTATTTCAGTAATTCTACCCTACAGGGGTATTTCGGTATTTCTACCCTACAAGGATATTTCGGTAATTCTACCCTACAAGGGTATTTCAGTAATTCTACCCTATAGGGGTATTTCGATAATTCTACCCTACAAGGGTATTTCAATAATTCTACCCTACAGGGGTATTTTAGTAATTCTACCCTACAAGGGTATTTCAATAAACTAAAGTAGTCTAAACAGGGATAACAATACGAATGGGCCTAAAGCCCATTCTCGGCCCAAATGGGCCCATACGCTCGTGTGGCCCTTTTAGCCCAAATCTAGCCACAGATATGAGATTCACCTAGCCTAGTCTAATGTTTACTACACAATCAAACAACTTATCCAATTGGGCCTGTAGGCCCATTGGGCCCACATGGCCCCTTTCGGCCTATCGCAGCTCGAAGTAGCCATCCTACAGCTAGAGTAGTGAGAAATACACACCTGATAGGAGATTGGAGTTAATCCGCGCCCCCACACTCTTAGCTGATGCCCAACCCAAACGAGCATGCCACCAAGCGAAAGGGATCAGCCCAGAAGGGTATGCCAACTCTCCTCATGGTTGCTCTATTTAAAGCCAGCTCCACATCCACTCTTATATTAGACTCCCGATGTGGGATCCCTCCATCATCAGTGTTTAAATTCAACACCAACTCTTGCCGCCCCCTGTTAGCAAAATAAATGCTCTTTGATTGCCATGAGTTTCGAACCCTGGTCCTCTTTGCCAACTCTATGATGCCACCTTCCTACCTCTTATGTGGCGCTACTTTGCCACTAAACCACAAAGGCTTTTTATGGCACAATTTCTCCAACAATATTCTTAAGGCCTACCTACTACACCCAGGGTTTGATTCACCTTAAACCAAAATTTCTGCTAGAATCCAGGTTTGAACCCAGGACTTCTCCAACACTTCTCAGCACACTTAACCACTAAAACAAGCCTTCATTAACAAAATTTACATGCACAACAAAATATTATAAGCTGCCTTCAACCACTCCCATGCTCAAGGCCCAAATTCAGGGTGTTACAACTCTACCTCCCTTAAAGAAATTTCGTCCCCGAAATTTCCATCTAACCGGGTAGTCGTGTAACCTCTACCCCACTATGCTACCGCTGCGCACTCTGATCCTACTATCACTATCACACTTCAACTAGAACTTGAAACATCACATACATACAACACTTATTCACTGAAGCAGACACATATTTATCACACATATATACAATCTATATATCCAAACATCACATCCACATAAAATAAATACCAGATTTAAATTCAGACCAATGTCTAAGGAAACCACAATATTTCAATTTCTAGACAGACAAAAGTATTCAGAAGACTTACGGATTCGGTGCCGGAGACTCGGTGTGCCACACTTTTTAAGAGAAATACTTCAAATAAACCACGTGGTTAAAAATAATTTTCTGAAATTCAACCTTTGAAAACCCAATCCACAGCCGAGTTATTGCAACCCAGGCTCCGATACCACTAAATGTAACACCCCAAACCCGGCCTGGAAGTTTGGCTCGAATCTGGCATGTCACATTGAAGTATTTTTCGAAAACCATGTTTCCATTAAAAACCCTTAATAATTAAAAACTTATACCCTTTTTAAACCTTGTTTAGAAAACCTCAGCTGAATAACATTCTTAACAACTTTGTAAAAATCTTGGCAATTGCGGAAGCTTAATTTAAAAATAATTGCAGTTACGTGATGTTTTGAACAACAATCGTTGCTTTGGAAAACCGTGTTCTAATACTAGCAATTATAAGAACAATAAATAAAATTCCAAATTTAAAATCCAGAAAATTACAACGGCTTTACTACAACCCACATAAAAATATTTAAAAGTAATAATCAAAATCAGAACATAGATAATTATTCGTGGCTTCCTCCGAGCCCCTCGCAGCTCCGATCCATCTAAGGCTGGAAATTACCTGAAAGGTTAATAAACGGGGTGAGTTTACGAAAACTCAGTGTGAAATCCCCTACTATATAAAAGGAACAGTCAGTCATATAAAATAATTAAAAGTCCGCCCCACTTACTTACGATTTCAAGATCAATTGGGCCTTAGCCCATTATAACAGATAAGTACCAAATGGGCCTTAGCCCATTACGAATAAGAAATATTATCGAACTAGAATCAAAATGAGAATCGAATCGAATCGTGATGTAATCGTAATCGAGTCGAATCGAATTAGGTGACGAATCAAAATCGTAATCAAAATCGAAATTAGGTGACAGAATCGAATCGAATCGTGATCGTAAATGTAATCTGAAACAGAATGTGAATGCAATCCCAACCCATATCCAACCGTATACACCCCCGCATCAGCCTTACACCATGTGGGGGAGACTACTCGACCCACCCAATCGCTACATCACGTAAATTGCAAATGCGAGGTCGCGGATATTGTGACGAAGTCACAAGATACAGATATTGTGGCGAGGCCACCAGAACAGATATATATATATTTATATATGTGGCGAAGCCACCAGATTGTAGCGAGGTTGCTAGATATTGTGACGAAGTCACCAGAACAGTTATATATGTGGCGAGGCCACCAGATTGCAGCGAGGCTGTCAGAACGCTTCCTCCATCAATATAAACCAACCCATGCAACATGTCATGTATGTAGAATGTCATGCCCATATTTGAATCAAAAAATCACAATCAAGTCATTCATATCACCAATATATATTCACAATCAAATTCGTCAACCACACAATCCAAGTCAGTCACTTGCCCACAAAGGCAAAACAGTCATTTAACACCCTAGGGGCAAAATGGTAATTTTACCCCACAAGGGTATCTCGGTAATTCTACCCTACAGGGCTATTTCAATATTTCTACCCTACAAGGGTATTTCGATAATTCTACCCTATAGGGGTATTTTAGTAATTCTACCCTACAGGGGTATTTCAGTATTTTTACCCTACAAGGGTATTTCAATAATTCTACCCTACAAGGGTATTTCAGTAATTCTACCCTATAAAGGTATTTCTATATTTTTACCCTACTGAGGTATTTTAGTAATTCTACCCTGCAGGGGAATTTCGGTAATTCTATCCTACAAGGGTATTTCAATAATTCTACCCTACAAGGGTGTTTTGATATTTCTACCCTACAAGGGTATTTCAGTAATTCTACCCTACAGGGGTATTTCGGTAATTCTACCCTACAGGGGTATTTTAGCAATTCTACCCTTCAAGGGTATTTCAGTAATTCTACCCTACCGGGGTATTTCGGTACAGGGGTATTTCGGTATTTTTACCCTACAGGGGTATTTTGGTATTTCTACCCTACAGGGGTATTTCGATAATTCTACCCTACAGGGGTATTTCAGTATTTCTACCCTAAAGAGGTATTTCGGTATTTCTACCCTACTAGGGTATTTCGGTAATTCTACCCTACAAGGGTATTTCAGTAATTCTACCCTATAGGGGTATTCGGTAATTCTACCCTACAAGGGTATTTCAATAATTCTAACCTACAGGGGTATTTTAGTAATTCTACCCTACAAGGGTATTTCAATAAACTAAAGTAGTCTAAACAAGGATAACAATACGAATGGGCCTAAAGCCCATTCTCGGCCTAAATGGGCCCACACGCTCGTATGGCCCTTTTAGCCCAAATCTAGCCACAGATATGAGATTCACCTAGCCTAGTCCAATGTTTACTACACAATCAAACAACTTATCTGATTGAGCCCGTAGGCCCATTAGGCCCACATGGCCCTTTTCGGCCAATCGCGGCCTGAAGTAGCCATCCTACAGCTAGAGTAGTGAGAAATACACACCTGATAGGAGATTGGAGTTAATCCGCGCTCCCACACTCTTAGCTGACGCCCAACCCAAACGAGCACGCCACCAAGCGAAAGGGATCAGCCCAGAAGGGTCTGCCAACTCTCCTCATGGTTGCTCTATTTAAAGCCAGCTTCACATCCACTCTTATATTAGCCTCTCGATGTGGGATCCCTCTATCATCAGATTTTAAATTCAACACCAACTCTTACCGCCCCCTCTTAGCAAAATAAATGCTTTTTGATTGCCATGAGTTTCGAACCCTGGACCTCTTTGCCAACTCTATGACGCCACCTTCCTACCTCTTATGTGGCGCTACTTTGCCACTAGACCACAAAGGCTTTTTGTGGCACAATTTCTCCAACAATATTCTTAAGGCCTACCTACTACACCCAGGGTTTGATTCACCTTAAACCAAAATTTCTGCTAGAGTCCAGGTTTGAACCCAGGACTTCTCCAACACTTCTCAGCACACTTCTCAGAATAAAAATTAGGTGACAGAATCAAAATTAGAATCAGAATCAGAATTAGGTGACAGAATCAGAATTAGAATCAGTATCAGGTAACATAATCTGAATCAGAATGTGAATGTAATCCCAACCCATATCCAACCGTATACACCCCCGTACCAGCCTTACACCATGTGGGGAGACTACTCGATCCACCCAACCGCTACACACCACGTAAAAATTACAGCGAGGTCAAGCTGATATTGTGACGAAGTCACCAGATATGAATATTGTGGCGAGGCCACCAGAACAGATATATATATTTATATATGTGGCGAAGCCACCAGATTGCAGCGAGGCTGTCAGATATTGTGACGAAGTCACCATAACAGATATATGTGGCGAGGCCACCAGATTGCAGCGAGGCTGCTAGATATTGTGACGAAGTCACCAGAACAGATATATATGTGGCGAGGCCACCAAATTGCAGCGAGGCTGCCAGAACGCTTCCTCCATCAATATAAACCAACCCATGCAACATGTCATGTATGTAGAATGTCATGCCCATATTTGAATCAAACAATCACAGTCAAGTCATTCATATCACCAATATATATTCACAATCAAATTCGTCAACCACACAATCCAAGTCAGTCACTTGCCCACAAGGGCAAAACAGTCATTTAACACCCTAGGGGCAAAATGGTAATTTTACCCCACAAGGGTATCTCGGTAATTCTACCCTACAGGGCTATTTCGATATTTCTACCCTACAAGGGTATTTCGATAATTCTACCCTATAGGGGTATTTCAGTAATTCTACCCTACAGGGTTATTTCAATAATTCTACCCTACAGGGGTATTTCGGTATTTTTACCCTAGAAGGGTATTTCAATAATTCTACCCTACAAGGGTATTTCAGTAATTCTACCCTACAAGGGTATTTCGGTATTTTTACCCTACAGGGGTATTTCGGTAATTCTACCCTACAGGAGTATTTCGATAATTCTACCCTACAGGGGTATTTCGGTAATTCTACCCTACAAGGGTATTTCGGTATTTCTACCCTACAGGGGTATTTCGATAATTCTACCCTACAGGGGTATTTCAAGAATTCTACCCTACATGGGTATTTCGTTATTTCTACCCTAAAGGGGTATTTCGGTAATTCTACCCTACAAGGGTATTTCAGTAATTCTACCCTACAGGGGCATTTCAGTAATTCTACCCTACAAGGGTATTTCAATAAACTAAAGTATTCTAAACAGGGATAACAATACGAATGGGCCTAAAGCCCATTCTCGGCCCAAATGGGCCCACACGCTCGTGTGGCCCTTTTAGCCCAAATCTAGCCACATATATGAGATTCACCTAGCCTAGTCCAATATTTACTATACAATCAAACAACTTATCTAATTGGGCCCGTAGGCCCATTGGGCCCACATGGCCCCTTTCAGCCTATCGCGGCCCGAAGTAGCCATCCTACAGCTAGAGTAGTGAGAAATACACACCTGATAGGAGATTGGAGTTAATCCGCGCTACCACACTCTTAGCTGACGCCCAACCCAAACGAGCACGCCACCAAGCGAAAGGGATCAACCCAGAAGGGTATGCCAACTCTCCACATGGTTGCTCTATTTAAAGCCAGCTCCACATCCACTCTTATGTTAGCCTCCCGATGTGGGATCCCTCCATCATCAGAGTTTAAATTCAACACCAACTCTTGCCGCCCCCCTATTAGCAAAATAAATGCTCTTTGATTGCCATGAGTTTCGAACCCTGGACCTCTTTGCCAACTCTATGACGCCACCTTCCTGCCTCTTATGTGGCGCTACTTTGCCACTAGACCACAAGGCTTTTTGTGGCACAATTTCTCCAACAATATTCTTAAGGCCTACCTACTACACCTGTGGTTTGATTCACCTTAAACCAAAATTTCTCAAGCAGAGTCCAGTTTGAACCCAAGACTTCTCCAACACTTCTCAAAGACACTTAACCACTAAAACAAGCCTTCATTAACAAAATTTACATGCACAACAAAATATTATAAGCTGCCTTCAACCGCTCCCATGCTCAAGGCCCAAAACTTCTTGGCCCAAATTCAGGGTGTTACAAACCGACACAAGGGTGTTCCACCACTGGTAGGCCGAGTCTCATAGGTGTGACACAACACACTTCATGCATTCCTCAAGTGTGCAAGGCAACCCATCGAATACCGTAATGGTATTTTCTAGCCAGAACTCCGCCCTCTTTAGGTCATCATTTATATTCGCTCTAAATTCCTCGGCCCCTTGCTTCCTAATTCTGTCAACTGAAGGTTTCTCCCTTCTTAACATCTCTACCCCTTGCGGTGCTATGGGGTTAGGTTGAGGGACTAGAGGGGGTGGGGGAGGTGGAGTGTTTGGATTTGCACGAATAAACTCCGAATATTAGGCATCCATCATATGGAGGTAGGCTTCTCTAGCCCCTCCTCCCTGACTCATTGTCACGAGCCCGCTCTCTACTGGCGTGGTCCCTTCAGTGAGAGCCAGCGCATTACTCTCTACATCGTCTGCCATTTCTCCGTCGGGATCCATTTACTATATGAAAACACAATTTAAATTCGTCAGAAGTCGTCACACTATCACAATGTATTTATGGCATGTATAGCTAGACTCGTACTCATGCTAGGTTAGTCCGAGAATTGACTAAACCATAGCTCTGATACAACTAAATGTAACACCCTTTACCCGAGTTCGATGTTAAAATAGGATACGAGATGTTACCTGACTTAAGCATATACACACAATCATTTTTGGGTCATAAATTTCTCTCGATTTTTGAAACTTTCAAACTTCCTCTTAAAGACCCTAATATAGACCTGCGAGGTCCAAAACATGCTTTGGAAATAGTTCGAGAATAAATTAAACACTTTAGAATACTTTGAAAAAATTTCAAAGCTAATAGGGGCACACGCCCGTTTAAAAGGGCGACACGCCCGTGTGTCTTCTTAACATGGCCATGTTAAAAGCCCATGTGGCTCACATGGCCTGAACATATCGGGACACGCCCGTGTCCCTAGTCTGTGAGAATTTATTTCTCGATTCAAACCTACAGGGGTTTTCACACGGCTTGGCACACACTCGTGTCTATGACCCGTGTCCCCCCCAACGCCATGACACGTCTGTGTCTTAGCCCGTGTACAAAAACCTTAACATTCTATTTCTGACGTCAGCAACCCTTTAAGGGCACACGACTATGGTACAAGCCCCTGTACTAGGCCGTGTCCTCCACACGGTTGAGACACACAGCCGTGTCTCCACCCGTGTGGTTGCTACTAGGCATTCTATTTTGCCAAATTTAGGTACAGGGGACACACGGCCTAACTACACGCCCATGAGGCAAACCGTGTGTCACACACGGTCTAGACATAAGCCCGTGTGTCTGCCCGTGTGGACAAAAACAAGGCTATCTACCAAGCCTTTTTGCCACCCTCGCTTGCACCAACCTACACAACATCAAACATAACTAATCCAAGCATAAAAACACGTAATCAAAACAACCACAACCATGAGAATTTTCATCAAATTCATTTAATAATAATCAATATTAGCCAACATTAATGACCTATACAAAATGAATATCACATCCATATGAGCTAGGCAATGGACTATTTTGCAAAACTGTTAAAGATTTTGAATGATGCCATTGTTGAATACATGTGTAATTTGAAGTTTCTTGATAGATTATGAATGGTTGTTGATAGTTAAGCAAGTTTTGTAAAGTGATTTTTAGTGAAAATACAAAATAGGGATTAAATTGAAAAATGTGTAAAGTTAGTGGTTAAAAGGGTGAATAAATGAAAATTATGGGTTGCTAGGGGCATTATGGTAATTCAGATAGCATGAGTTAGTCTTGAATTTCATTAATTTGTGATTTTGTAAAATAAGGACTAAATTTTGAAAAATGTGAAACTTGTGGGGCAAAAGTGTAAATGTGTTTTAAAGTGTATTTTGGACTAAATTGAATGAATAAATGATTAAATAAGTTAATTTTGATTATAATTAGATCAAGAAAAGTGGAATATGGACTTGGATCGGGGAAAAGATAAAGTTATCGACTAATCGACTCGATTTGTTGTTTAGTCATCCGAGGTAAGTTTGTATGTATTAAGCATTGTAATAATTATACTTTTAGTACTTTGATATTGCATAAATTGTATATACAAAACTACAATTATGTTCGACAACAAATTAGATATTTGTGGCACTTAATGTTCAATTCGACATAGCTTCGGCTATATATGGCACTTAGTGTGAGATTTGAGATAGCTTCGGCTATATACGGCACTTAGTGTGCGAGATATCGAGTGTGGCAGTTAGTGTGAGAGATATCGAGTATGACACTTAGTGTGTGAGGCATTGAGTATTGAACGACATTCCGTATATATATGAACTTGTTATGGATTGGTACAGGTATGTACATGTATATTATGAGCTTAAAATCAAAGAAGTTATAAAGCTTGTATATAAGCTTATGATTAAGCAGGTGAAAGGTTTGTTAGTAATCATAAAGTAAATGGTAATATGTTTAGATTGATGAATGTTGTATTTGTGATTAGTTAAGCTTATATCATATGAGCTTACTAAGCTTATTAGCTTACTTTGTGTATTTTTCCCGTGTTTTATAGTGGTATTGAAGCTAGCTCAGATTTGGGAATCGTCAGAGACTTCATCGCACTATCGAACATCTATTTTGATACTTCTTAAGTTATGTGTATATGGTATATGGCATGTATAGGCTTGAGTCATTTTGAGTATGTTTGATGAACGTGTGTTTTTAGGCCATTTGAGTTGGCTTGTGATAATGAATTTGTTAATGTATTAAGTTGTGTAAATGGCTTTGTTTTGAATTAGGTAATTGATCTATATTAAGTGAATGAAGTTGAATTGACAATGCATGTTGGAATGGTTTAACCATATGAATTATATATGTGAATTATGTCTAGTAAAACAAGTTTAGTTGATAGGTACTTGAATAGGTAAACGACATTGAATTGAGTATTGAAATGGATATAGTATGACTGTGTATTGGTTGTGTAACATCCCGATTTAGGATCTAGTGAGAATAGTGGTTTTGAGATCATAAATTTGACATAAGAAAATTTATTTTTATTATATTTTTATGGTCTACAATTTCACGAAATGATTTCGTGAAATTTTCGTTTGAAAATTTTGACGTTTGAGCACTCAATTTAGTCAAAAGGACTAAATCGTAAAAAGTGAAAAAGTTGAGTTCTACATGCTAGAGTTGTCCAATTGTTATGAAATTTTAAATTGGATGTCCTTATATGTTAATTAGACCATTGGTTAAGTTGGTGGACAAAAGTGGACATGGTTAGGCATGTTTACAAAGTTTTTCATTAAGGGCATTTTGGTCATTTAGTTATTAAAATGAATTAAAAACAAAGTTAAAAGCAATTTTTTGTCCATATTCAACCTCTTGTCCAAAACTTTCATGGAGAAACCATGGCTAGGGTTTTTCAAGCTTCCAAGCTCGATTGTAAGTCTGTTCTAGCCCTGTTTTTAATAATTTTTACGTTTTTGCAATCCCCGTAACAAGATCTATCTATTTCTACCATTTATTTGACTAGGGTTGATGTTTAAAAATTTACCCATGTATTACATGTGTGTATTTTGATGTTTATGGGAGGAATATGAATGTTTGTTGTGTGTTAAACGACTTTTACTAAGTAGTTTTCGGTGAAAACGCTAAAAAGGACTAATTTGTAAAAGTTATAAAATTTGTCATAAAAGTGTGATTTAGTGGAAATTTTGGGCTGCTACAGTTATGAAAATTATTCGGCTAGGCTTAAAGTACAAAGAAATTGAATAAAAATCATTTTACGAGCCTAGGGTCAAAAGTGTAAATATGATAAAGTTTAGCGGCAAAAATGTAATTTTGCCATAGTATGATTTTTGGATCACATTGACTAATGTGACTAATAAATAGACTAAATTTGACATTATAGATCAAATAAAATATGGTTTGGACCTAGAACGGGGAAAAATCGAGAAATTGACAGTTAGGTCCCTTTTGCCATTTTTGTGTCGAGGTAAGTTCATGCTTAAATAATGCAACCTTATGTTATGTAGTTAATATTTTGATATTGCATGAATTGTATACATTTTTTTATGAAATTGATTAATGACGATTTTGACGAAGTTTCGAGAAATGAGAAATCCCGATTTAACCTCAAGGGTAGAATACAAATGTCATGATATTAGGGCTACCGAGATTCCGAATAAGACCATATCTGGGATATGGCATCGGTATGTGATTTTGTATAAGACCATGTCAGGGACATGGAGTCGATATGATATTTCATGTAAGACCATATCCGGGATATGGCATTGATACGGTACTATAAGTATGAGATCTTCGAGCATCCTTAGTATTCCAATGTGGTTCAACGGGTAAATCAAAGATGAGTATGAGAATGAAATTACTACGAGTAAACAGGCATGTACGTAAGCCTTTAATTGTAAATTCATGATTATTGTGGAAATAATTGTTTATTACCCATTATGATGGATAGTTCACATACTTGTGATGTTGGATATATGATAAATATAAATGATGATTACGTGTTAGGCTGTTAGGCCAAATTGAGATTTGATCTAATATGATTATGTGCTTGAATTGTATTTCAACGGGTATGTTAAGAATGAGAAAGTATGCGACCATATTCCGAGTGGTACAGGTATGTACACATAACTCATGTGAAGTGAGTTTGGTATATGATCAATTCTTGGTGAGAATGTACATGAACAAGTTATACTTGTGAAATATTGATAACCTTGTGACAAATGATCTATATTTATGATGAATGGGTGCATGATAAGATTTGATAATGATCATGTGATAGGCTTAGGAGCCTAATTGATTTGTAATATTTTACGATTCATTTATTTAAATTGTGTCTCTTTGGATATGAGGAAAAGAAAGACAGGCATAATTGCCGAATAAAGATATTATAAGAATATAGTAAGATACGAGCTTAGACAAGTGAAAGGTGGTTGAACTATATGTTGAAATTATGATTACTCACAAATGATGTGCATGTGATTAAAAGGATGGAAATAACTTGTTAGTTAATATGATATGTTATAATGGGAAGACTATAGTGGCTAGGCTAATGCCAAGGCATGTAAATGGTGTTTATAAGTTAAAGGAGTAAGCACTATGAATGAATAAGTAGAAATATTAAAATCTAATGCCAATTGAAATTATAGTACTCTTATGGATGGATAAAGTAAATGAATGTTAATAGTTGTTTATTATTTGCATATGAACTTACTAAACTATATTATATAGCTTACCCCCTCTTCATTTCCCATGTCTTATAGGTTAATTTAGCTAGCTCGGGTTGGAGACCACCGGAGATGCCATCACACTATCAAGTTATCATCATGGGTAAAAATGAATACAAACCTCTTAAGTTTATGATATGTATAGGGACTTAGTCATTTTGTGTATGTGTCATTATGATATGGCCAAATGTATTGGCTTGTAATGAATAAGGATTTGATTTGATATGTAGCCATATAAATTGGCTTATATTGGCTAACGGGTTGCAAGTATATTAATTACTCATATGCCTATGCCAATATCATTGTGTGATGTGGTTTATAATGGTATGTTAATGAAAGTTAGTACAAGGGAATCATGAAAGAGTAAAATTAGCATTAAAACAGTTTTAGACAGCAGCAGTAGTATAACTTTGAAAAATCACAAAAAACTGTAGAAATCAAATTATAGGTTGAATAAAATATTAAATTAAAGCCTATTAAGTCTAGTTTTACATAGAAGAGACGGTGTAAGCAAAATAATTTCATTTATGAGATATCTGAATTTTTATGAGATAAGGTCAGAATGATTTCGGGTTCCCCTATTCTAAATTTGGAAAATCATTAAAAACTGTATAAAAATACTTGGGGGTTTAAATTTATATTTTTAAATTCTCAATGAGTCTATTTTCAAGAGAAACAAATGGGAACATCATCCGAATCCCGTACTAAGAGATAATTAATTTTTAGTGAAGAAAGGTCGAAACTATCAAGAAGCAGAATAGGGATGAATTTGAAGAATTAACTGTACTTATTGGCTAAACCATAAATTCTAAAAATTTTATGGTAGGAATATATTTGAGTCTAGTTTCGGAAAAATAAAGCGGGTCTTAATTTGGAGTTCTGTAGCTCAAGATATAAATAATTTAATGACTATGACTCAAGTGAATAGTTTTGTTATGAATAGTAAATAATTGTTTTGATATGTTTAAGCCTTGATTATGGCTATGTTGGTAGCTTAATCGTGTCATGCTAAGAGCCATTGAAAGTGTGTATGTGAGTGTGCAAATAAGGGTGGCAAATGGCTTGGTAAATAGCCATTTTCTTGGCCACACGGGCAGAGACATAAACGTGTGTCTCAGCCGTGTGAAGGACACGACCCCAGGACATGGGCGTGTAACTTGACCGTGTGACCCCAAATTGTGCATGACATCATAAACAAAGAGTTACATGGTCTGAGGACATGGTCATGTGTGACCATACGGCCTACCCACACGGGCGTGTGACCCCTGTTTTGATGAAATTTTTTTGAGTTTTCCAAAGTTCTCGGTTTAGTCTTGAACCACCTCCAATGTATGTTTTGGGCTTCGTAAGCCCGTAATAGGGATGATATGCATGTGAATGAAAAGTTTTAAATTTGGATAGAAATTCATGTATTGGTTTGTATGATTGCGTGAGTTTATGTCCAGTAACGCCTCGTACCCTGTTTCGGCGTTGAATACGGGTAAGGGGTGTTACAGGTTGATGATTTTTGGCTGCATATTTGTGACTTGAAATGGTACCAATTGGGCTTGTATAAGTATATGTAAAATGGGTGTAAAAATGTCTTGGTAAAATGGCCTATTTTTGTCCACACGAGCAGAGACATGGGCGTGTGTCTCAACCGTGTGTGACACACGGTCATGTTGCATGGCCGTGTATGTGTCCCCTAGTGTTGAAATTAAAATGAAGTCAGTATGCTCCATATGGTCTCACACACGGGCGTGTGTGGCCACTTCGAAGGGCACACGGGCGTGTGGTTGGCTGTGTGACTCAAGTCAGTATGTACCCCTTATTTTCACACGACTTGTGACACGGACATGTCTGGTGGTAATGTGAGACACACGGCCTGCCCACACGGGCGTGTGTCCTCTGTTTCGAGTAAAATTTTTAAAGTTTCATGAAAGTTTTATAAGTTATCGGTTTAGTCCCGAACCACTCCTAAAGATGTTTATGGCCTCGTAGGCTATTATAAGGGACAAATTATTTGAGATTGAATGAGAATTGTATGAATTGATCGAATGCATGAGAAAAGTATAGTTATATGTGTTATAAGTCCGGTAATGCTTCGTAACCCTATTCTGGCATTGAATACGGATGAAGGGTATTACAATTGGTATTCTTCCACGCCATCGTAAAACAAGTTTGAATAGAACCATTTGGGTTAGGTCTTCAAATAGATCATTTTCCATAAAGAGTGCTTATTGGAAAATTCGAGAGGGGTCATGGAATTTGAAGGATGCCATTTGGCAATTCCCGTAGAAGTTTCAAGGTCCTCAGAGGGTTAGATATTTCATTTGGCTCATTCTCAAACGACATTTACTTTCTAACTTGGAGCGTTTGAAAAGAGGGATTGGATCGGATGGTTCTTGTATTTTTTGTGGATGGGCCTTTAAAGATATCTTACACATTATTCATGATTATCCTTGAACTAAGGATATATGGTCTTAGATAATACCAGTAAACCAGTTTAATGTTTTTTTCTCTGAGGGTTTGCATCAGTGGTTAGCTACCAACTTATAGAATAAACTTAGAATGCAATTGAAAGGGGTGGATTGGCAATGTTTATTTGGTATGGTTGCCTGACGTATTTGGAAGAACTGTAACTTATTTGTTTTTCAGGGAATAATGTGAGGTGTAGAGAAGCTAGTTAAAGTTTCATATAGTTGGGCTAAACAATATACCTTGTACCAGAAGGTAAATGTATCTAAATGGAAAGTTTCAAACTCAGTCCCACCTTTATCCGAGATTTGGATTCAATTGAACACTAATGGATCAGTAAAATAGGATTCCGGGTTTGCCATGATTGGGAGGGTCTTATAAGACAGGTACGGGAGTTGGATTCTTGGCTATAATAAGTTTTTGGGAATCTATTCTATCTTAGATGCAGAATTATGGGGTATTTGGAATGGTTTGATATTTGCACTTGATAGAGGATTCGATATATTGATAATCTTTTCAAATAGTTAAAAGGCAGTACAAGCTTTATAGAGCAGTTCTACAAAGAGTTTGAATTCCGCTTTGGTTAGAAGAATCTGACTGTTATTGGCTAAAATGGTGGATTGGCCGGTTCATCATGTTCCTAAAGAATTCAACAAAGATATTTATTGGCTAGCGAAAATGATTATTGGTTATAATAGTGGCCTTCAATTTTTTGAAACGCCTCCAAAAGGGTTTGGATATATCTCTAAATAGTTCTTTGTAATATGTTTTCTTTCACCAATTTTTTTTTTCCAAATAGGTTTCAAGGAGTCTTTTCATGCTTGTATATATAAACATTTTTTTTGAATGGTAAGTTTACTCAATATATTTTATTATCTAATACTTTTTTCTTTTCTCAGAATTGTCTTCACAAGATATCCAAGTATTTCAATAGCTATGAATTACGAATCTCTCAAGGAAATAGTTTTTAAAGATAACATTTCTTCATCGTAACTTTTTCTAGAAAACATAGAAGATGAAATATATTATTTTTCCTTTTTAGTTGTGCTTAATATTTCAATGTTCTCTTTTGGAAAAGATTTATTATCTGAGACCATAGTTTTAAAGTTTCTCATAAATACTAATTGAACTCATTTATTATTAGTTTGTCAATATTTGATAATTCATTTTAAATTTTGTAGGCCAAATAACATGGTGAAGCTTGATATTTCAATGTCTATTTTGAAAAAAGATTTCTTCTTTGAGAGCGTAGGTTGACTCGTAATTCATTTCTTACGGGTTTGATATTTATGATTAATTTTTGTAGATTAAATAATACATCACCATGACAATCTACGTGCAAAGGTTTAGCATATAATATTCTATTGGATAATATATTTTTCTTCTTTTTTTTTTACTATAAAAAGATGTGATATCACTTTTTAGTACTTAGGTTAATAGCATTTTTCATGTACATGGACGCGTGGAGTGAGATTGTAGGACCAAATTTGAGTGGTTAATGTTTTAGATTTGAAATTTAAAACTATTATCTCAAGGCTCTACATTAGCCTCACTATTTTCATGCATTCAAGCCTTTGCTTTGATTTTATCTTTTATTTATTTTGATAGAAGAATCTTTTGGTTCTCATATTTTGTTGTGGTTTCTTATTGTTTGAGAATTATATTTTAGATAGTAGGACGACATAAAATAGAAATTAGTGACACATTTGATTCTTAAGAAAAAAGAAGATAAACTCCATATGTATGATTAGGAAATGTAGAGCTGGAGATATTTTATGGTGAGAGAAAACCATAGGCATAAACAAGTTTGAAATTTTGTTTTTCTAAAGCCATCATCGTTACTGTAAAGAAAAATACTTGGCAAGAAAAAATATGTATCAAGTAATTCAAGATATATGAATTTGTTCAAGAATATAGTAGGTCAATAATTTGGTCATCAATTTCAAAACATATATTGGAAAATGATATAGCATAAAGTTGAGGAATAATTTGAGACATCACTCTCAACCTATTCAGTTGTGATGCTTTGCTATGGAATAATCCTAAAAGTATCAAAACAAAACAACTTTTTAATATTTATGTAGCAGTAAGTTGCATATTTTTCTGTTATGACAATGCATTTTGTTTAAGTTCTAAGAAAACTTAATAAATATATAATCAGATTTTAAGGTAAACTATAAAAATATCACGTACTTATATATTTTATTATATTTTAGTTATTTAATTATTAATTTTTTTAGTTATTAAATTTTTTGAAATTAAATATTTTAGTCACTCTCTTATTAGTTGACGTTAAATAAGAGAAAAAAAGGCGTGAATTTTTTTATTGATGTAATAACAAATTTAGCCCTTTAATATTCACATATTCTATTAATTTGATTTTAAATATAAAAACTCTACAAATTTAATCCTTGATGTTTATAAAATTTGTTATTTTAATTTAAATTCTAAAAAATTTAATAAATTTAATCTTTAATATTTACAAAATTTATCAATTTAACCACCAATACTTATCTATTGCTTATAAATAAATATCAACCCCTTTCCCCAAAACTACACTAAACCTTTTGCCCAAAAAACACTCTTGAAAAAAATGCTTTGAACTCTGATGTTTAATTATTAAAAAAAATTAAAGTGTTGTCTCTTTTAAGTAATTTTTTTAAAAAAAAGAGGGTTATCATTTTCTTTTTGAACCCTCTGTGGAATATTAAAAAATAAAAAAACAAAGTTAAGGCAGTGGAGTGACCCTTTCGAAGATCTGATCAATTATCATTGTCTCACAAACCTCAAATCTTTTTCTTGGAAACGAGAGATAAAAAAACAAAACTATAAAGGTACTTCTTTATTCTCTAGAAAGCGTTAAAAAAGAAAGAAAGTATATATAATCCAAATAAATGAAAGATGTTACAAACATGTAATGTAGATATTCATATTCTAACCCTTTTATTTATTAGATAAAACTTTCATTTATAAAAATAAATATGCAAGTTATTTAATATATGTGTTAATGAAGTATTTTAGTAAGTTTTATTTATTTATATTGCATTAAATGATAAGAGCTTATAAATAAATATGCAAATTATTTAATATATGTGTTAATGAAGCACTTTAGTAAGTTTTATTTATTTATATTGCATTAAATGATAAGAGCTTATAAATACAACCTTTTTTAGAGTGAAAAACGATGATATACGAAAATTCTCATTTAATTTTATTTATTATTTACCTTTTATTTGATAATTTTATAACACATTATTAACACAATTTACTCAATAATCATTCTTCTTGTTGAAGGTAAAATAGTTCGACGGTGTAACATTTTTGTCGAAGAAGAACCTCTAAGGTAAAATACATATTCTTGTAAATATGTAAAAAACGATATTTGATTGTTACTTACCCTTATTATTCATTATTTTTGAATGATTAATTAAAAGTTTTTTTTATATGAATATCATAAATATAATTGAAATACATGCTTAATAATTAATAATTAATCATCTTTACGTCTTAATTTCATGTAACCTGCACATCATTAATAGGATATTAACAATATTGGTAATTAAAGCATTGAATACTATTAGAATAATTATTAATAGAATGCGAGTAACATAGTAACTATTATACCATTATACAATGAATCCATCACATTTGTAATCTTGTAATGAATAATAAAAGTTATATAATAATACAAACTTATACAAACAAAATACATATATATATATATGCAATTTTTGAATTTTTTTTTTGCTATTGGTTAATTTCATAACCTAATGGTCATCATTGTTTTATATTAAACATCACCATGTCAAACCTTGAAAAACGCGAATTTACGACCCTTAATATATCAAGTAAGAATTATTTGTCATGAGTGTTAAATCTCGAAATTCACATAAACGCTAAAGGTCTTAGAAATACAATTATGCAAGGTTTTGAGACATCTACACAAGATAAAACCCAAGCTATAATTTCCCTTCGTCATCATTTTTATGAAGGATTGAAAACATAATATTTAACTATAAATGATCCACTTGAATTGTGGAATAGATTAAAAGAAAGATACAACCATCAAAAAACGATAATTCTACCAAAAGCTCGTTATTATTGGATGCACTTGAGATTGCAAGACTATAAAACAATGAGTATAATTCTACAATATTTAAAATAAGTTCTCAATTAAAATTATGTGGAGAAAAATATGATGAGGACTCATTGGAGAAAACTTTCTCATCTTTTCACACATCTAATGTGCTCCTGCAACAACAATATTATGAAAAAGGTTTTAAAAAAATACTCCAAATTAATCTCATTCATTTTGGTAGTTGAGCAAAATAATGAGCTATTAATAAAAAATCATAAAAGTTGTTCTACTGGTTTTGCTCTATTCCCAAGAGTGAATGCAACAATACACAACAATCCACCAAATTGGTTAATTATGCTTAGTGTAACAACCTAATTTTCAGTGGTGTTAGAAACAGTGATTAGAGATCACTAAATCTGACGAGTGAGTTTGAAAATTTTATTATTTAATTATTATTTATGAGTTAAATATGATTTTAGAAAGATTTTTGATTTGGTGGTTTGTGTTTTAGAAGAAATTATTAGGAAAAGTGGTTTTGAAAACGAGGTATCAAGACCTCGATTTCATAAACCGAGCCGTAAATATTTTTATAAATATTTACAGAGTGCCAATAGGTTAGTATTAAAATTTCGTTAGAAAATTTTAACGTTTTGATAGTTAATTAATTAAATAGGACTAAATTGAAAAAGGTGCAAAATTTGCTAAAGTGATTAAATAGCTTAAGTGTTTAATAATGGAGGAATAAAAGGGCAAATTAGCCCAAAGTGGGAGGCTTGGGCGGCATAAGCAGAAAAAAATCAAAGAATTAGTGTGAACAAGGGGTAAAATTGGAAAAGAAGTAAAATTAAATAGTTAGAATTGGACTAAATTGAATCTCTAGACATTTCTTCATATTTTTTCAGAAAAAAACACCATAGAAGGTCCTTAGAAGCTAGTTTTTATATTTTTTTCATCATGTGAGTTCAATTCTTGCTCTTTTCTTGAAATTTTTGTGTTTTTGTGACTTTTACAATTAAGTCCAACTATCTATTTCATTAGTTTTTGATTTTATGGGTGGTTTTGAAAGTTACCATTGATGATTGCTGGATGTTTATGATAAATTAACATGGAATTGAAGCTTTAATTTTGTTATATGATGATTTTATCAAGTAATTTTAATATAAATTGATTTTAGGACCAAATTGTGAAAAAGATTAAATCTTAGGGTTTGGTATTAAATTCGATTTATCAAAGGCTGTGTAATAGCTTAGAATGTTTAGATAAGGTGTTAATTGAGAAAAAAAATAGCTTATTTGATAGGCTAATTGATGAGGGACTAAATTGTAAAAACTGTAAAAGTTGAGGTATTTGTGCAATTTTTAAAATTGAAAGTTATAAATTATGAAGTGAATTAGAATTAAAATATGTGTTGATGAATGAATAATTTTAAAATTTAGATTAAGAACCTGTAGATTAACGAGAAAAAGGGAAATTAGCAAAATCACTACAGGAAAATAGGCCTTTAGCGGTGTTTTTAGTGGCGCTTGGATAAAAAACACCGCAAATATTATACATTAGTGGTGCTAGAATGAAAATGCCGCTAAAAGCTGAGCAATAGTGGCGTTTTAGGTCCAAACGCCGCTAAAAGTTGAGCAATAATGGCATTTGTGTCCCAAACGCCGCTAAAAATTGAGCAATAGTGGCGTTTTTGGTCCAAACGCCACTAAAAGCTAAGCAATAGTGGTGTTTCTGATGAAAATGCCACAAAAGTTGAGCTATAGTGGCGTTTTTTATCCAAACGCCGCAAATATGTATTATTTTTTGCGAAACAACTCCGTTTTGTTATACCTAAAATGCCTTGGTCTTTTTCCCAAAATCAGTTCCCCCTTCCCAAAATCCCAAAATAAAACTTAATCAACTGCTTTTGAATGCCTCGATTTTTATTTTGAATCTTATAAAATTGAATCCAACTTAAATAAAACTTTACGTCTCAAATTACAAATCCAACTTGAATTCGAGTTTTTACAATCTCAAGTGAATCATATTCAATTAAATCCTAAACCCTATAATTAATATACATTTAAGGGCATAACTAGGGGGTTGAAAGGGTCCCAGCCCCCCTAAAATGAAAAATTTTCCATTTAGGACTTTTGAAATTTTTTAAAATTTTAAAGGTAAAATTGCACTTTGTCCCTTTGAAAATGGATAAAATTTGATTTAATCATTTAAAAATTATAACAATATATGCTATCAAAATGATGAGATTGCATTTTTTACTTACAATTTAATTTCAGCCCCTAAAAAAATTATGATTATGTATCTGTTTATCCTTAAACCCTAAATCTTAAACCCTAAACACAAAACTCTAAACCTTAAACCCTAAACTATATAAACCCTAAACCCTAAACCCTAAACCATAATTTATAAACCTTAAACCTTAAACCTTAAACCTTGAACCATAAAATCTTAAACTCTAGACACTAAAGCCTTGAACCCCTTAAACCCTTAAATCCTAAATCTTAAAACTCCAAACCTTAAAAATAAATTTTATATGGATATATATATTGATGTGTGTATATATATAGATGTTAATGTAAAAGCTTATGTTTATAATTATAATAATTTGTGGAAGTACTTAATATTGATTAAAAAGTCAAAAAGCAAAACACAAACAATAAAAGGGAAAAAAAAGGAGTGAAATGGCAAAATGATGCATTTAACAAATGGAAGCTAGACTAATATATCAAAATATTAATTTTCCTTTTCAATTCAACATGTATTTCATGTTTATTTTTAGGTTTATGAAAAATATTTTTTCAAAATTCATATTTATCTCTCTTAAATTATGGTTAGCATTCTAATTTAGTTGTTTTAAAACATTTTATTTGAGTCATCGAATAATCAATGTCTTATAAATCATATTCTTCTGTCATTTTAGTTGTTAGCTTAGGCAATAAAAGTTGGCTCATATCTAGATTAGGGAATAACGTGAATCAAATTTTAATTAAGTTGAACAATAGTGGCATTTAGGGTTAAAACGCTGCAAAAATGTGAGCAATAGTGGCGTTTTCTGTCCAAACGCCGCTAATATATATTAAAATATTAAAGAATGGTATCGTTTTATGCTGCATATTTTGTGGTGTTTTCAATAAAAATGCCGTAAAAATGTATTAAGATTTTAAACGACACCGTTTTTAGCTTTGTTATTAGTTGCGCTTTTTTAAAAAACGCCGCAAAAGATATGAATTACTGGCGTTTTCGGTGAAAATGGCACAAAAATCTATTAAGTGACTGCAAAACGGCGGCGATTAATGCATTGTTATTAATGGCATTTTGTCTAAATCGCCGCGAATATGTATCAAGTGTTCAAAAAACGACACCGTTTTGTGCTTTTAAGATTTTAAACGATACCATTTTTAGCCTTTTATTAGTGGCGCTTTTTTATAAAACGCATGAAACGCCACAAAAATCTATTAACTGATTGCAAAATAGCGGCGTTTAATGCATTGTTACTAGTGGCGTTTTGTCTAAATCGCCACGAATATGTATTAAGTGTTCGAAAAACAACACCGTTTTGTGCTTTGTTTTTAGTGGCGCTTTCTGTAAAACGCCGCAAAAGGGTTACATTAGTGGCGTTTTTTTTCTGAAGCGTCGCAAATCTTCATTAAAAAAATTTAAACGACGTCGTTTTTTGGAGCCCCAAATTTCCCTTACTTTCCCTAGATTTCCCCGATTTTTTTCACCAACACCTTAACTCTTTTTCCCCCAATTTCCCCTAAGTTCTTCTTCCCTAAAATTTTTCCCCTAATTTCCCAACTTCCAAAATCTTCTTCAACTCTTCTCTCTGTGTAACGCCCCCACGCCCGAGACCGTCACCGGAGTCGAGTATGAGGTGTTACTAAACTTAATTTAACATTTTAAGAACTTTAGATTATTTGTTTCTACATTCACAGCTTTTTAGCTACTTGCGTTACAGTCACAAGAAAAATCATATCTCGAGTTACGAAACTCAAAATCAAGATCCGTAAATTTTCCCTGAATCTAGACTCGTATTCCTATCTACTAATTTTTTTCTAGAATTTTTGGTTGGGCCAATTAGTACAGTTTATTAGTTAAAGTTACCCCTGTTTCAGGGCTTGACTGGTCTAACCTCTGTTTACTACGAACCACTTTTCTCTCTGTATAAAATTCATATGAATATGAGGTTTATTTATCCTGAAACTAAACTCAATAAGGATTCTGAGGATATAAAATAAGCCACCTAATTATATCTGTAAAATTTATGGTGAATGTATAAAGTTGGAACAGGGGATTCAGAAACTGCTCTGACCCTGTTTCACTAAAATTCAAATATCTTCTAACATATAATTATTTTACCAGTTTAGTTTGTTTTATGTGAAACTAGACATAATAAGCTTCAATTTGATATTTAATCCATCACCAAATTCAATTTATATGATTTTTATTAAATTTTCAAACTCACGTCAGTGTTGCTGTAATATTCTGTTTATGGCAAATTTCATCCTTTTTATGAATTTTCATGAACTAGGTAACTTATTAACTTTCCATAACATCAAACATATTCTAAACTAACCATTTCCATAATTTATCATTATCAAGCACTTCCTCAACCATTTCATCACCATACCATAAGATCATTTACACAAAATAAGTATTTTGCTATACATGCCATACTTAAATTTACAAGCCATTTTACCGAAAAGTTCTTCCGGATAGTGTGATCGATCCTCCGACCAATCCCGACTCTCAGCTGGCTTGTCCAAAACTACAATGAGTAAGAAAGAGGAGAGTAAGCATAAATGCTTAGTAAGTTCACATGCAAATAGCAAGTAACATAACCATATAAGCAAACATAAAACATCATTTGCATAATCATCACCAAGACATTCATATCATATTTTCATTTATCATCTCACCATATTGTTGTTATATCGATTTTTCAACCCGAGGGTTAAGTACATACCTGTCCAAGTATCCATTTCACATCACTTACCAATACGTCTCTTTTCATCTCAAGTATTCCTTCATTTGAGTAGAACTTTACCCGTTGAACTCATCGGAATATAATTCGGATACGTAGGAAGTTTGCACATAAGTGCCACATATGTAGCCAAGCTACCATGTAACCCGCCCTTAAGTGAACTCGGACTCAACTCAACGAGCTCGAGCGTTCGCATCCATAATGAACTCGGACTCAACTCAACGAGCTCGGATGCCTAGTTACATCTCACGAACTTCGGACTCAACTCAACGAGTTCGAACATTCGCATCCATAAGTGAACTCGGACTCAACTCAACGAGTTCGGATGCCCAAATATCCCAGTGACATGTCACTTGTATCCTAATCTATTCCTAAGGTTCAAACGGGATTTTCCTTGAACACATATCCTTGAAGTCTTCCGTAAAATGCCGTAACCAATACTCGGTAACAATTTATATTTTATTCAAAATAACCACAAAGCATTTATTTCATAATAAAAAAATCAGCATATCACATAATTGACATCAATGACTTAAAATAACAATTATGCTACATTATTTACATATGAACTTACCTTGGTACCAAAATACAAAGGTTTTGCAATTTAATCCACAATCTTTTCTTTTCCTCGATTGGAGTCGTTTCCACGTCTTTCTTGATCTAAAATAACACATTTAGCTTATTTAATACTCACATTATCAAATTAATCCTTAATTCAAATTGTGACAAAATTACAATTTTACCCCTAAACTTTTGCATATTTACATTTTTGCCCCTAGGCTCGGGATTAAACTTTATTCCTTATTCTTATGTTTTACAACATGCTGATCACTTTTCCCTTCTATGGCAACATCAAATTCTCACTCTAACATGTACTTGTGACTATTAGGTATTTTTACCGATTAAGCCCTTTTACTCGTTTTTGCTTAAAATCGAGTAGTACAAGTTGTCTAACATAATTTAAAACTTCATATTCTATCATAAAACATCAAAATACACAAATTTCACCTATGGGTATTTTTCCAAATATAAACCCTAGGTTAAATTATTGCTAACATAAGCTTTATCGAGTTATCGGGATCTCAAAAACATAAAAATCATTAAAAACGGGCTTGGAATCACTTACTATGAAGCTTGAAAGTTGAAGAAACCCTAGCTATGGAGACATGGAGCATTCGGCAGCAACTAATGGGGAAGATGACTATTTTGTGTCATTTTTCCCATTTTATTTCATTAATTATCCAAATGACCAAAATGCCCTTAATGCCTTTCTTTGAAAATTTTCATGTACAAGCCCATTTTTGTCCAAAATTTTAGAAATTGGTCAAATTGCTATTTAAGACCTCCTAATTAATATTTCAAAGCAATTTCATACTAAAAACTTCTAGAATGCAAGTTTTGCAACTTATTCGATTTAGCTTGTAACTTCAAATTAAGCATTTTATGCATGGAATTTCTTCACAAAATTTTCACACAATCATGCAATCATATCATAAACCTCAAAATAATTATAAAATAATTATTTCTATCTCGGATTTGTGGTCACAAAACCACTATTCCGATTAGGCTCTAATTCGGGATATTACAACTCTCCCCCCTTTAAGGATTTTCGTCCTCGAAAATCTTACCGATAAGAAGAGATGTGGGTATTGATTTCTCATAGTTTCTTGGATTCCCATGTAGCTTCTTCTATTCCATGCTTTTGCCACAACACTTTCACAAGTGCAATATTTTTATTCCTTAGTTGTTTGACCTCTCGAGCTAAAATCTTAATCGGTTCTTCTTCATAGGTCATATCTGGTTGTAGTTCAATTTCTGTCGGTGAAATCACATGTGAAGGATCCGAACGATACCGACGTAACATAGATACGTGGAACACATCATGAATCTTCTCTAATTCAGGTGGTAAAGCTAGCCGATATGCTACCGGTCCAACTTTTTCAATTACCTCATACGGCCCAATAAAACGTGGACTTAATTTGCCCTTCCGTCCAAATCTGAGAACCTTTTTCCACGGAGACACCTTTAAAAATACTTTATCACCAACTTGAAATTCAATGTCCTTTCGTTTTAAATCTGCATAAGATTTCTGTCTATCCGAAGCAGCTTTCAAACAATTTCGAATTACCTTTACTTTTTCTTCGGTTTCTTTTATTAGATCAACTCCATAAATCTTATTTTCCTTGAGTTCAGTCCAATACAGAGGCGTTCGACACTTACGACCATACAATGCTTCATAAGGTGCCATTTTCAAGCTCGTCTGATAACTATTATTGTAAGCAAATTCTACCAACGGTAAGTATTTTTCCCAACTTCCTTGAAATTCCAATACACAACATCGAGAGCATATCTTCAAGAATCTGAATTACTCTCTCGATTGTCCATCGATCATGGATGAAAAGCGATCTTGAAATTTAACTTTGTACCTAACGCATCTTGCAATTTTTGCCAAAACCGCAAGGTAAACCTTGGATCTCTATCTGAAATGATCGACAATGGTATTCCATGTAGTCTAACAATTTCTCTAACATACAATTCAGCCAACTTGTTAAGAGAATAATCCGTACGTACCGGGATAAAATGAGCCGACTTAGTTAGTCTCATCAACTATTACCCGATGGCATCTTTCTTTCCTGGAGTTAATGGCAATCTGAAACAAAATCCATAGTAATCCGATCCCATTTCCATTCAGGAACCATAATAGGCTGAAGTAATCCCGAAGGCACTTGGTGTTCAGCTTTCACCTGTTGACAAATCAAGCATTTGGACACAAACTCTGATATATCCTTTTTCATTCCATTCCACCAATACATTTTCTTCAAGTCATTATACATTTTCGTACTACCCGATGAATCGAAAAACAACCACTATGTGCTTCCTGTAGGATCTTTTGAATCAATTCCTCATTCTTTGGTACACAAATCCGATCTTTAAACATTAAGCACCCATCAGAACCGATTCTGAAATCTGACTCTGTATCAACTTCACACTGCTTTCTTTTGGCTTGCAAATCTTGATCATCTTTCTCGAGCTTGAGAGATCTCTTGTAAAAACATTGGTTTTGCTCTTAACTCTGCTAGAATCGAACCATCATCTGACATTTTCAACTGAGTGTTCATAACTCTCAATGCAAACAACAACTTTCTGCTCAAAGCATCAGCTACTACATTCGCTTTTCCTGGATGATAATCAATAACAAGCTCGTAATCTTTCAGTAACTCCAACCATCTTCGCTGTCTTAAATTCAAGTATTTTTGTGACATCAAATACTTAAGACTTTTATGGTCGGTATATACCCGACACTTTTCACCATACAAATAATGTCGCCAAATTTTCAAAGCAAACACCACCGCAGCCAATTCTAAATCGTGAGTAGGATAATTCTTCTCATGAGGTTTTAACTGCCTCAAAGCATAAGCCACCACTTTTCCTTCTTGCATAAGCACACACCCCAAACCATTTAGAGAAGCATCACTATACACCACAAATTCTTTACCTGATTCGGGTTTGTACTAACACTTTGGTGCCTCTGTTAATAACTTTTTAATTCTTCAAAACTCTGCGACATTCTTCCGTCCATTCAAATTTAACATCCTTTCGGAGTAGTCTAGTTATAGGAGCAGCAATTATAGAAAATCCATTTACAAACCGTCGATAATACCCGGCTAGCCCCAAGAAACTTCTAACTTGATTACATTTTTCGGTGGTTTCCAATCAACAATGGCTGAAATTTTACTAGGATCAACCCGTATACCATCACCAAACAATATGACCCAAAAATCCAACTTCCCTGAGCCAAAATTCACTTTTACTAAACTTAGCATACAATTTGTTTATCTCTCAAAGTTTGCAAAACTATCCTCAAATGCTCAAAGATGCTCTGTCTCATCTTTTGAATAAATTAAAATATCATCTATAAACACCACAACAAATTTGTCCAAGTATGGTGAATATGCGATTCATTAAATCCATAAACACAGCAGGAGCATTTGTCAACCCAAATGGCATAACTAAAAATTCATAATGACCGTACCTTGTTCTAAAAGCAGTTTTAGGCACATCCGACTCTTTTACCCGCAATTGATAATATCCAGATCTCAAATCAATCTTTGAAAACCATGTCGCTCCTTTTAGCTGATCAAACAAATCATCAATTCTTGGCAATGGATACTTGTTTTTGATTGTCACCTTGTTTAACTGCCGATAATCAACACACAATCTCATAGAACCATCCTTCTTTTTCACAAATAACACGGGAGCACCCAAGGTGAAAAACTCGGTCTCACAAAGCCTTTATCAGTCAACTCTTGCAACTGCGACTTTAATTCCTTCAACTTTGCTGGTGCCATTCTATATGGAGCAATCGAAATCAGAGTTGTTCCCGGTATCAAATCAATACCAAATTCTACTTTCCTAACTGGAGGCAAACCCGGCAATTCTTCTGGAAATACGTTCGCAAATTCACACACAATCGGCACTGATTCAACTTTCTTTTCAACTTCTTTTGTATTAATTACATACGCCAAATAAGCTTCATAACCCTTTCTTAAATATCTTTGAGCCGACATTGAAGAAATCACACTAGGCAATGCCTCTGATTTATCTAATTCAACCCATGATGTTTCACCATTTTCACACTTTAATTCTATAACTTTTTCTTTGCAATTTATTTTAGCATCATGCAGTGTCAACCAATCCATGCCCAAAATAACATCAAACTCATCAAACGGCAAAAACATCAAGTCGGTCGGAAAGTAATGATCCCGAATCATTAAAGGACATTTCTTACATACTTTGTCAACAATCACACATTTGCCTAACGGATTCGACACTCCAATCATAAATTCTGTGTTCTCAACAGGTATATTCATACTAGACACCAATTTCATGCACACATATGAATGAGTAGAATCGGGATCAATCAAAGCAATAACATTAACATTATAGAGAGAAAATGTACCGGTAATCACATCAGGCGAGGAAGCATCTTCGCGTGCTTTAATAGCATAAGTTCTAGCCGAGCCCTTCCTTCAGTCTAATGGTGCATCTCTGGCTACATTCTTACCGCTTGCTTCGCTCCACTTTTCTTAGATATCTTCCTCTCGAATCCGCCCCACTTGTTTTTGTATTCTCAAATTTTTCTTTTCACTCTCTCTCTGCGGCGCTCTCTAATAAAATGATCCGGAGAACCACATCGAAAACATTCATTTGCTCTGCACGAACCAAAATGATTTCTACCACACACCGGCACTCCGGTTTAACAAATCTCGGATTCCCTACACCGGTCTTTGAAGTAGTCCGGGACTTAGGACCCACATTTTGCTTCTTATAGTTTCCATATGATTGCCCAAATGAAGTTTGAGAACGAGGATTCATATTTCTTGACTTTCCAGTTTCTTTGTGAGAATGAACCGCTCATCGGTCTTTTCTTCCAGCTTCTAGTCTCGCCTCTTTTTTTCTTCTCTTTAAGTAATTCTTCACCTTACAAGCTCGATCAACCAATACTACCATTTCTTTTAATTCAAGAATTCCAACAAATACTTTGATGTCTTCATTGAGCCCGTCTTCAAATCGTCGGCACATCTTGGCCTCTGTAGGAACATACTCTCGGCATATTTACTTAATCGAACAAACTCTCTTTCATATTCATGTACCGTCATATTACCTTGCTTCATTCAAGAAATTCTTTACGCTTCGATCCATAAATCTTTCACTAATATATTTCTTCCAAACTCTTCTTGAAAGAATTCCCATGTTACTCTCTCTTTTTCGGTACCACCAAAATCAAAGTCTTCCACCAATTGTAAGCTGAATCCCTCAACAAAGATATAGCGCATTTCAAACATTCTTCAGTGTACAAGATAATTCATCAAATACCCGAATAGAATTTTCAAGCCAAAACTCGCTTTCTCGGCATCATCATCAATATTTGCTTTAAATTCTTCTTCTTCCTTGCTTGCGGATTCATCAACTGGATTTCTATGAAATTTCATCGATCCATACCTTGAGGCATCCGGGGTGCAGGTTGAGGAATTGGGGGAGGTGGGGAGGTTGTAAATTTGGGTTCGCATTTAACGAACTCGATGTACCATGCACTCATCATTTGGAGAAAGGCTTCCCGACCCCTTTCTCCTCCTCCCGACCAACAGTAGGAGGTGGATTTTCAGTCGGCGCTGCTCCTTCAGCCGAGCTGGTGCATTACTCTCTACTTCATCTCGCCACACTGGATCGGGATCCATTTACTATAAAAAAATCATTTAAAAGGTCGAAGTCGTCACACTATCACAATTTATACATATGGCATGTATAGCAAAATCCGTGCATACAACACGTAGTCCGAGAATCGACTAAACTTGCTCTGATACCACTAAATGTAACGCCCCCACGCCCGAGACCGTCACCGGAGTCGAGTATGAGGTGTTACTAAACTTAATTTAACATTTTAAGAACTTTAGATTATTTGTTTCTACATTCACAGCTTTTTAGCTACTTGCGTTACAGTCACAAGAAAAATCATATCTCGAGTTACGAAACTCAAAATCAAGATCCGTAAATTTTCCCTGAATCTAGACTCATATGCATATCTACTAATTGTTTTCTAGAATTTTTGGTTGGGCCAATTAGTACAGTTTATTAGTTAAAATTACCCCTGTTTCAGGGCTTGACTGGTCTAACCTCTGTTTACTACGAACCACTTTTCTCTCTGCATAAAATTCATATGAATATGAGGTTTATTTATCCTGAAAATAGACTCAATAAGGATTCTGAGGATATAAAATAAGTCACCTAATTATATCTGTACAATTTATGGTGAATGTATAAAGTTGGAACAGGGGATTCAGAAACTGCTCTGACCCTGTTTCACTAAAATTCAAATATCTTCTAACATATAATTATTTTACCAGTTTAGTTTGTTTTATGTGAAACTAGACATAATAAGCTTCAATTTGATATTTAATCCATCACCAAATTCAATTTATATGATTTTTATTAAATTTTCAAACTCACGTCAGTGTTGCTGTAATATTCTGTTTATGGCAAATTTCATCCTTTTTATGAATTTTCATGAACTAGGTAACTTATTAACTTTCCATAACATCAAACATATTCTAAACTAACCATTTCCATAATTTATCATTATCAAGCACTTCCTCAACCATTTCATCACCATACCATAAGATCATTTACACAAAATAAGTATTTTGCTATACATGCCATACTTAAATTTACAAGCCATTTTACCAAAAGTTCTTCCTGGATAGTGTGATGATCCTCCGACCAATCCCGACTCTGAGCTGGCTTGTCCAAAACTACAATGAGTAAGAAAGAGGAGTAAGCATAAATGCTTAGTAAGTTCACATGCAAATAGCAAGTAACATAACCATATAAGCAAACATAAAACATCATTTGCATAATCATCACCAAGACATTCATATCATATTTTCATTTATCATCTCACCATATTGTTGTTATATCGATTTTTCAACCCGAGGGTTAAGTACATACCATCTCAAGTATCCATTTCACATCACTTACCAATACGTCTCTTTTCATCTCAAGTATTCCTTCATTTGAGTAGAACTTTACCCGTTGAACTCATCGGAATATAATTCGGATACGTAGGAAGTTTGCACATAAGTGCCACATATGTAGCCAAGCTACCATGTAACCCGCCCTTAAGTGAACTCGGACTCAACTCAACGAGCTCGAGCGTTCGCATCCATAATGAACTCAGACTCAACTCAACGAGCTCGGATGCCTAGTTACATCTCACGAACTCGGACTCAACTCAACGAGTTCGAACATTCGCATCCATAAGTGAACTCGGACTCAACTCAATGAGTTCGGATGCCCAAATATCCCAGTGACATGTCACTTGTATCCTAATCTATTCCTAAGGTTCAAACGGGATTTTCCTTGAACACATATCCTTGAAGTCTTCCGTAAAATGCCGTAACCAATACTCGATAACAATTTATATTTTATTCGAAAATAACCACAAAGCATTTATTTCATAATAAAAAAAAAATCAGCATATCACATAATTGACATCAATGACTTAAAATAACAATTATGCTACATTATTTACATATGAACTTACCTTGGTACCAAAATACAAAGGTTTTGCAATTTAATCCACAATCGTTTTTTTTCCTCGATTGGAGTCGTTTCCACGTCTTTCTTGATCTAAAATAACACATTTAGCTTATTTAATACTCACATTATCAAATTAATCCTTAATTCAAATTTTGACAAAATTACAATTTTACCCCTAAACTTTTGCATATTTACATTTTTGCCCCTAGGCTCCTGGATTAAACTTTATTCCTTATTCTTATGTTTTACAACATGCTGATCACTTTTCCCTTCTATGGCAACATCAAATTCTCACTCTAACATGTACTTGTGACTATTAGGTATTTTTACCGATTAAGCCCTTTTACTCGTTTTTGCTTAAAATCGAGTAGTACAAGTTGTCTAACATAATTTAAAACTTCATATTCTATCATAAAACATCAAAATACACAAATTTCACCTATGGGTATTTTTCCAAATATAAACCCTAGGTTAAATTATTGCTAACATAAGCTTTATCGAGTTATCGGGATCTCAAAACATAAAAATCATTAAAAACGGGGCTTGGAATCACTTACTATGAAGCTTGAAAGTTGAAGAAACCCTAGCTATGGAGACATGGAGCATTCGGCAGCAACTAATGGGGAAGATGACTATTTTGTGTCATTTTTCCCATTTTATTTCATTAATTATCCAAATGACCAAAATGCCCTTAATGCCTTTCTTTGAAAATTTTCATGTACAAGCCCATTTTTGTCCAAAATTTTAGAAATTGGTCAAATTGCTATTTAAGACCTCCTAATTAATATTTCAAAGCAATTTCATACTAAAAACTTCTAGAATGCAAGTTTTGCAACTTATTCGATTTAGCCCCTAACTTCAAATTAAGCATTTTATGCATGGAATTTCTTCACAAAATTTTCACACAATCATGCAATCATATCATAAACCTCAAAATAATTATAAAATAATTATTTCTATCTCGGATTTGTGGTCACGAAACCACTATTCCGATTAGGCCCTAATTCGGGATATTACACTCTGTCACTTTAAGAGGAAATTCTTTGCCTCTTCTCTCCACTGCCGCATCTTCTCTCCGTCGCCACCGTCAAAAATTTGGTTACTAGAGGTATTTTTGTTTGCTCGCTAATTTGGTTACTAGAGTATTTGTACCCTGCTGGTTGTCACTCATATTTTTGCTGTTTGAAATTTGTATAGAGACGGTGATAGGGTTAGGATATGTTGGTAATCTCCAAGGGTGCGGGTGCAGGTGTTGTATAGTTTTTTTCCTTTGAAAGGAGATAATAGTGGCCCTACTAGGCTAGCAATTAGGTCACTGGAGCTTTCTGAAACAAGTAACGAAAAGAGAAGAAGCCTATATTATATATCCTAGGATCTGCTACTTCTAAAAATAAGGAATAAGGAAAGGAAACACAGAAGAATGTTTGAAGTTTGGAGAGGGAAAGGGGTGTCCTGCGCTATTAAACAATTCCCAACAGACACTACCTCTTATTCTTACCTACATTTTAATTTATTGTAAGGAAAACACAGCACACCACAACTGTTTTAACTCAATACTTCCATTAATGACTCTTGTTTGATCGTTTTTTATTTTCTTGAATCTGTTTAATTTGACACTTCGTTTATAATTCATTAGTCCTGTAGTTAATTTGTTTATTTCATTGATTTGATTTCTTCGTGGTGACAGCTTTGATTTGAAATTTTTATTTTGTTTGTGATAGTGATTTAAAACACACAAGTGATTTGCCATCCAGTTTGCTTAGCTTCAATCCACATTGTCTCAGGTAAGACAGTTTCCAGTCTTTGCATGCTTTGCCATTTCATGAAATTATAAATATTTTAATTAGTGTCCATTAATACTTTCCACAAACATGCAAAAGTTTTGGTTTTTTTTATTTGGCCATCATTTCTTAATGTCTATTCTAGCTGTTGAGTTATAAAATCTAGTTTTTTCATGTTATAGGATTGGATTTATCTTGGGCTCAAGTCAAATTGATCTCGGACTTTGATCTGTTATGAGCTTGGGACATCTCGGACTCACGTTTTGTCGAACTCACATTTTCTCTAGCTTAGATTTTTTCTGATTCAGATTTGTTACAGGTTCGGGTTTTCTCGAACTTAGATTATTACGGACTCGAATTGATACAGACGAATTTTTCAGCTCAAGCATGTTATCCCAACTCTACTTAGAAGTTTTGATTATTTAATCCAATTTTTATTATTTATTTTAGTTTTGATTCTAAAATTTTATTTTTATTAATATAAATAATTATTATTCAAAGATATACAATTAGTTATTTTTATTTATTTAATAATATATTACTATTTCATGTAATATAAAACAATTAAGGTATTTTATAATATGATATTTGTTTACTTATAAATTTTAATAGTTTCAATTAAAAAAAAGTGTAATTAAATATTATCAGATTTAAAATCTTTTATTTTATTTTTTGCTTTAACGTATTTCAATATTTATCAATTTTAAAATGATTTACTTATATTAGTGAAAAACTGTAATTTTACATATTTTGTCACTTTTTTGTAAGGTTAGTATTTTTACAATCCAACCATTAAAATTATAAATTTAAAATTTTCTATTATATTGATCCAAAATTTTAATTTAATTTAAAAATATATTAAATTTGATACGCTTTCAATGCACGATATTTTTTATATTTTGTCTTTTTACGGTGCTATAGCAACTCGATTTAAAAAATAATTTGTATGTTGGTATTATATATTGTCTCAATTCATATGATACTGTTGTATGCCCTGCTTGGTTGTGAAATACACAATGACCTTGAATTTTAAATAAAATTTATAAATTTATATTATTTATTAAAAACACAAATTTATAAATTGAAAGAGTATAATTAAAGTGTTAAAATTTAAAGTTAAAATTTAAAGATGCTAATCATAACTTACATAATACATAAATAAATATCATATGGTAACTTACATAACTTACATAACTTACATAATTTACATAACTTAGATAACTTATATAACTTACATAATTTACATAACGTACATAAATATATATCAAATCATAAATTACATAACTTACATAATTTACATAACGTACATAAATATATATATCATATCATAACTTACATAACTTACATAACTTACATAATTTACATAATACATAAATATATACTTATAAAAAAACAACTTACTTGAGTTAGTTTACAACCATTAGATACTTGATACTTGATATTTATTATATATTTTAGTACAATGACATTATTTAAATCAATTGAGAACATTTAAATAACTGTAATTTATTGTCAACTTTAGACTTCAAGAACTACGAAATGGATAAGAGTTGGATGAATTTGTCAAGGGTAAGCAACGACTATCAAAATGAAGTACAAACTTTTCTAAATTTTGCATTTCAAAATGCAAGCCAAGAGAATATGATTTTTTGCCTGTGTAAGAAGTGTGGCAACATCAATTGGCATTTTCGTGAAGTTGTCTATGAACATCTAATTGTTGATGGCTTTATTCGGGGGTATAAAAAATGGATTTTCCATGGAGAGTGTACATCGAGTAGAAAATCTAATCCGACTTATCCTCATATTGCTTACCATCAGTATATTAGACAAGATGACATGGAAGGTATGTTGCAGGATGCATTTAATATGCACAGTCACGGTTTGCAACCGTTTCCACCTAACTTTATTGCATTCGGTGATTATAATATTGGTGGAAATGTTTTTATCGAAACGGAAAGAAGTGTACCTGATGAAGAGCTAAATGACGAAGTGGCGAAGTTCTACAAGTTACTTAATGAAATGAACGAAGAACTTTACGAGGGATCAAAATATCCGAATTTGTCCTTCTGCATTCGTCTATTTCGCTTAAAATGTTTGGGAGGGTAGATCAAACAGTCTTTTACAATGTTGTTAGAGTTTTTGAGAGATATGTTTCCGTTTGCAAAAATCCCTCAGTCTTCTCAAGATATGAAGAAACTAATAAAAGATTTAGGCCTTGGGTATGACAAAATTCATAGTTGCCCAAATGATTGCATGTTGTACTAGGGTGATCGGAAAAACCAACAGTCTTGTCATGTTTGCGGTAATTCTCATTGGATGAATAAGAATACAGGAGATGTGATTACGGATGAAGGTGAGGCACAGTTAAAAAAGAAACTAGTCAAGATTTTGCGATATTTTCCACTAATACTGAGGCTTCAACGACTTTTCATGTCGTCAAAAATAGCCGAGTCTATAAGGTGGCATCATGATCAACGAACCGATCATAGATTATTAAGGCATCTTGCGGATTCTTTAGCTTAGAAATCATTTGACAGTAAATTTTCAAGCTTTGATCCTCGGAATGTGAGGCTTGGGCTAGCAGCTGATGGATTTAATCCTTTTAAAATCATGAGTACTTTGTACAGTACTTGGCCTGTAATGCTTGTTCCTTACAATTTGTCTCCGTAGATTTGCATGAAGCAATCTTCTTTTATCTTATATATGATTATCCCTGGAGAGAAAGGTCCCGAAAATGATATTGACATTTATATGCAGCCACTTATTGAAGAGTTGAAACAGTTATGGGTGGGTGTTGAAACATATGATGTCTTCAGAAAGGAGAATTTTTATTTATGTGCAGCCTTGTTATGGACTATTAATGATTTCCCAGCTTATGCCAATTTATCTGGTTGGAGTACCAAAGGATGTTATGCTTGTCCTTGTTGTGTGGTGCAAACATGTTCGAAGTGGTTATATAATGGGAAGAAGTTCTCTTATATGGGGCATCGTCGGTGGTTAGATAGAAATCATAGATTTAGATTTCAGAGGACACTATTTGATGGTACTGAAGAGTTCAGAGAAGCTCCTGAGTGGACCATTGGATCTGAAATCTTATTCATGTTAAAAGATATTAATTTCTGTTATGGAAAGATGAATCAACCACATAATACACAAACAAAAAGAAGACCGAGGGAGGCGTATATCGGTGATGTTGACGGGGAGATTGATGATGAAACTGATGAAGAGGATGATCCTAATGAGGCGGACTTGTGGAAGAAATGAAGTATTTTTTTTTGAGTTGCCTTATTGGGAGCATCACATTTTGTGACACAATCTTGATGTCATGCATATTGAAAAGAATGTTTGCGAGAACATCATTGGGACAATTTTGAATGTTAATAGAAAATCGAAAGACAAAATGTTTGCGAGAACATCATTGGGACAATTCTGAATGTTAATAGAAAATTGAAAGACAAAATGTTTGCGAGAACATCATTGGGACAATTCTGAATGTTGATAGAAAATCGAAAGACAATCTTCAGAGTCGACTTGATCTAGTTGGCATGGGAATTCGACGTGAACTTCATCCCCAAGTACTTTTGAATGGGAAATATAGGTTGTCGCCTCCTATTTTTGTAATGTTGAAGAAAGAAAAAGAAATGTTATGCACAGTGTTGAAGGACATAAAGGTCCCAAATACGTATGCATCAAATATATCTCGATGTCTGAGTCTTAAAGATCGAAGACTATATTCCCTAAAATCACACGGGTGTGTGTCTTAGATGTGTATGACACACGGTCTAGCACATGGGCGTGTAGTCTAGCTGTGTGTCCCCTACACCTTAAAATTTCAAAATAGAATGCCCAGGTTTTTACACACAGCCTAGCACATAGGCGTGTGGCTTGACCGTGTGACCTCTGCACTTCGAAAATGGCCTAGCACACGGGCGTGTGGTTGGCCGTGTGACCCAAGTTAGTAGCTACCCTAATTTGAACACGGGCTGAGACACGGCCTTAGACACGGACATGTCACCAGGCTGTGTGGCTCACATAGCCTAACTACACGGGCGTGTGTCCCCTGTTTCTAAGAAAAATTTTAAGATTTTGAGAAAAATTCCCTGAGTGTCCGGTTTAGTCTCGATTCACTTCTAAAGTGTATTCTAGGCCTCGAGGGCCCATTTAAGGAAAAATAAGAGTATAATATGAATGATTCTTAATCTGTATAGTAAAGATAATGAAATATTCATAAATCAGTTTATAAAGTTTAGTAATGCTCTGTAACCCTGTTCCAACGACGAATAAGGGTTAGGGGTGTTACATTTAATGTTAATTAATTCAAAGTTAATTAGGTTAATTATGATTAATTAATTATTAATCAAAGTATAAAAATTGAAAAAATGGATGTCATCTTATTTCTTTATCTCTTTGACCGAAACTTTAAGAAAAAAAGGGGGGGGGGAAGCTTTCGTAAGGTTCAACAATTGGTCATTCAATTGTAAGTTAATTTTAATTCTTTTTCTTGTAATTTCTATGTTTTTGAGGTCGTGAGAGTTTATTTAGCTAGCCATGTACTAATTTGAAAAACTTTTGAAGTTTCTAAAAGTTTTAATTCATGAATGCTTGAAGAAATTGGTACTAAATTGTTAGATTTTAAGTTTAGAAGTGAAACGAGACTAGGTTGTAAGGTTTAATTGCTAGTTTTTTAATAAAGGGACTAAAGTGTATAAATTTTGAAATTCTAAAATTTCCATAATTATGATAGTAGGGAGTTTTAGAAGAATGTAATTAGGATCAGTTTTGAAATTGAACATGAAATTTGAAAGATATTGCAAATTCGATTTTAAGGACTAAATTGAATAAAATGTAAATATTTAGGGGACATTCAAAAACTAAAAATTGAGCTGATTCATACTTATAAAAAGATCTAATAAAATATTTAGAATTGATAAATTTAATTGAATAATTTTATAGATAGGAAATTGGACGAAATTAGAAATAATAGGAGAAAAGACAAAATTGTTGAAAAGTCCTTGAACTTCCAACTTAATTGCTGATATTTTCATGTAATTTCATATTATATGATTGTATTTAAGTTGTTATATATTTTAATTACGAATTTTTGTATGTTTGATAGTAATTTGAATTGTTTGTAATTTGGTAAAAAATGTGAGATATGGACTAAATCGTAAAGAAATGATAAATTGACTGATAAATTGAATATGGTAAATTGAAATTTGAGATATCTAATGAATTTATAGTTGATTATGATTGATTGAATCATATTAGTATGAATTTGATTGAATATCAAGATAAAGGATTCAATTGAATAAAATTGAAAATAGTATAACTTGGTAAAATTGTGAAATTTGCTTGGAATTGAGACGAATCATGCTATGCTATGTATGAAATGATATTTTGATTGATGAATTGATGCTATTGATATTGATAGAATGGAAATAAAACTTATCATAAAATTGGATTATTGGTTACCATATTAATTGTTCGAGAATAGTCAAATATAGTTGGCATGCCATAGGATAGACAGAATACGATTTACTTCGACTATGCGTAGAGTGCTGGGCACATATTTTACTTCGGTTATACTGATGAGCGTTGGGTGCAAACTATTTACTTCGAATTTGTCCGATGAGGCACTAGGTGTCAAATTGGTGTGTTAGTTGGATTTGCGTATCCGTTTGAGTCCGAGTAAGGTTAATAGGGATATAAAATGTAAAGTTGATAATGGTATATCAATTGAATTGATATTGTGAAATAATTCTTAAAAGAAGAGTTAAAATATATGAATTTCAATAGTATATAAAAGATTATGCAAACTTGATATACAAGTCTAGAGGACTGATACAAGAATATGACGAATCAATTGATTCAATTAGGGAAATGGTATAAATATGATATTGAATTGATTAAATGTTTATTGATTTTGTGAATGTCATTGTAATGTTGATTATAAGTGAATTGGAATGTTATATGTTTGAATTACTATATGATATGTTTATATGTTGAACTCACTTTGTTGATATGTGGTTTCCATGTTTAGGTAAACTTGTCAAGCTAGTAGCTTATCATATTAAATTGTAAATGGAGGTAAGTTATTGTTGATATGTACTTACTAAGCATTCGAAATGCTTACCCCCTTGTTTTCCCTTTCCCTGTAGATTGCCAATTTGCAAAACGTGTCAAGTGGATTGTCGAGAAGCTCACACTATCCTATTATCGATTCAGTAGTCCTTTAACCATTTTGAAGCTCAATTTTGTGGCATGCATATAGGTGTTATGCTTTTGTTAACTTAGAATGTAACACCCCTTACCCGTATTCAACACTGGAATAGGGTACGAGGCATGACCGAACTTAAACATAAGAAAACATACAAAAACAAGACAATCTCCATTCAAATTTAAAACTTTTCATTTACACTCACATCATCCCTAAAACGAGCCTACGAGGCTCAAAACATGCATTAGAAGCGATTCGGGACCAAACCGAGAACTTTGGAAATTTTTACAACACTTAGAAAAGTTTTCATATTTTAAGAGCCACACGCCTGTGTGGCTTGGGACATGCCTGTGTGGGTAGGCCGTTTAGTCACACATACTCGTGTCCCTAACCCGTGTAACTCTTTGGCTGTCAACCAAGAACAAATTGAAGTCACACGGCTAGGGCATACGCCCGTGTGCTTAGGTCGTGTGATCGATATAATAATTTTGATTTTTCATAAAATAGGTACAGACTTCACACGCCCAGGGCACATGCCCAGGGCACACGCTCGTGCCTAGGATGACACGACTGAGACACACGCTCGTGTCTCTACCCGTGTGCTCAATTCTAAGCATTCTGTTTTGAAACAATTAAGGTGCAGGGCACACACGGCCAGAACACACGCCCATGGGGCAAGCCGTGTGTCACACACGCCCTTGTGTCTACCCGTGTAGACAAAAACAAGGCTATTTACCAAGCCATTTTGCCACCATTCCATGCACCAACCAACACAACAACATATAACATCACTCCAAGCATTTACACTCAACCATTTCGGCCACAACCAAGGCAACAATACCTCATTCACATGTTATCATTGATCATACACAAACATCAAATATATCTCAACTCAAATCATGCAGTTTCCTACATCCATGAAAGACATCATCATATGCATATATACTTGAATCAATATTAACCAATTTCAATGGCCATTTACAAAATCAAATATCAACCAACATAAACCAACAATTTTGGCCAAATCAATTATGACACATAACAAAATGACCAAGTCCTATACATGCCATAACTCAAAATACTGAAATCATTGGTACCCAAAATATTAAGTTAATAGTGTGACTGGATCTCCGACAATCTCCGATCCTCGAGCTGGCTTGATAACACTATAAGACAAGGGAAAAGAAAAAGGAGTAAGCTTTAAAGCTTAGTAAGTTCCCATGCAAATAATAAGCATTATAAATTCACATTTAACATACAATTAACTTGAAGTAAATTAACATAAATGTCATTATAAATCACATAATCAAACTTACTCAACCATAACCTTATCGAGGTTTTCATCACATATCGAGCTCATTAAGCATAAGTTTTATGTACATACCTGTACCAATTTACAACATACCATAGTCTTTCACAACTTTGACATTCTCGTTGCATTTCCCATTGAACCACTTAGAATACTAAATGATACTCGGGTATCTCGCACACAAAGTACCACACCAATGCCATATCCTAGATATGGTCTTACATGGGACCTAGTTTCGATGCCAATAGCCCAGCTATGGTCTTAAACGAAATCTCATATCGATGTCATATCCCAGATATGGTCTTACACGAAGTCTCATAATGATGTCATATCCCAAATATGGTCTTACACATAATCTCGATAACCCTAATGTCATGACATTTGTACCCTATCTATTCCTAAGGTTCAATTGGGATTTCACGATTATCGTAACTTTGTCGAACATGGTCAATGATCAATCATAATTCATACAATAGTAATGTATTTAAAGCATAAGTAAAACAATGCATTATTTACATAAGAACTTACCTCGATACAAAAATAGTAGGAAATGGATCTAATCGTCAATAAACTTGTTTTTCCCCCGATCAAGGTACGAACCTCGTCTTTCTTGATCTATAATAGAAAATTTAACTTATCTAATTATCACATTGTTCAATTTGGTCTGAAAATCTCACTATGGAAAAATTACCGTTTTGCCCCTAACTTTTTATATTTTGACAAATTAGTCCCTAGGCTCGTAAATTGAAATGTATTCAATTTCTTTATTACCCAAGCCTAGCCGAACCATATAAATGCTCATATTAGCCCACATTTTTCATCAAATCATATTTCTACTACCCATTTTAACAACTTTTACAAATAAGTCCTTTTTATACATTTTCACTAAAAATCACTTAGTAAAAGTTGTTTATCACACCTTAAACATACAATATCTTCCATCAAACATCAAAATAAATGCATGTCACACATGGGTAAAATTTTAAACATGAACCCTACTTCAAAATAATGGTAGAAATAGGTAAATTGGGTTACGAGGACTTCAAAAATGTAAAGAGCCTTAAAAACAGGGCTAGGATGTACTTACAATCAAGCTTGAAAGTTGAAGAAAACCCTAGCTATGGTGTCTTGTAAAATTCAGCCAAGGAGAGAAGATGGACACCAATTTTGGCTTTATTTTCCCTTTTTATTCTTTTATTAACCAAATGACCAAAATGCCCTTCACTTAAAACATTGAAATTTCACCTAATCATATCCATTTTTATCCATAAACTTAACTAATGGTCTAATTATAATATAAGGACCTCTAATTTAAAATCCCATAGCAATTGGACACCTTTAACATGTAGAACTCAACTTTTGCACTTATTACAATTTAGTCCTTTTGATTAAATTGAGTGCCCAAACGTCAAAATTTTTGAACGAGATTTTCACGAAATCATTTCTTAAAAATGTATACCATAAAAATATAATAAAAATAAATTTTACTACGTCGAATTCATGGTCCCAAAACCACTGTTCCGGCTAGCCCCAAAATCGGGCTGTTACATAGAAGTTGATATGGTTGAATCCTTTATAATGTTTGATCTTTGATAAGGTTAATGCCTAATACACATGACTGTTTTGGTAACATTTTGAGCTATATGTGTGGCACTTGAAATGGCATAGTTGAGTATGAATTTACATGGTTAAGATGAATGTATTGAATGGCTATAGGTTAAGATGAAGGTATCGGATGGCTATATGCATGCTTGATTGGTTTGTGATTCAATAAGTTGAATTGATATGATTTGGTACCAAATTTAGGTATATTGGATTGGTTGATTGGGAAATGGTTAAATGCAATGTTGGGAATCCATTTTGGTATGTTTTTGTGTAGGAGAGGTTGTGCAAATATGCACCGATTAGTAAGTTTGAATGATGGCTAGGAGATAGGTACCAAATTGCCTAATTTGTACCAAAAATAGATTCCATGCCATGACGAGCTCTGGACTTCAGGCCATGATGTAACGAGGAACCGTGTCATCACAACGAGGCCAAGCCAGTATGACACACCTTGCCATTGACCCAAAATTTTGAAACTTTACAATTTGGTCCTATTTCATGCTTGGGCCAACAAAAGAGCTTTCGTAAGCTTGATTGAGACTCGCAAAAGATTGTATATCATGATGTGAATGTGTTCATGTTATAATTGGATGTTTGAATGATTTATTTTCCAAATAATTGACTGTAGTTGCTCCGACAACTAATGTGTCATCCTATAGCTCGGACCCGGTGATCGAGTTTGGGGTGGGGTGTAACACCCCTAACCCATATCCATCGCCGGAACAAGGTTACAGAGCATCAACAGAGTTTACAGAATAATTTTATGTCATTTACTATTCATAGTAAAAACTAGTCATATTGTCCCTTAAATGGACCCTCGAGACCCAATTTAAATATTTGAATCAAGCCAGGACTAAATCGAGAAATCAGAAATTTTTTTGCAAAATTCTAAAATTTTTCTTATATACAGGGGTTACACACCCGTGTGGGTAGGAGTATGGCTAAGACAGCCAAGTGACATGCCAATGTCTCAGGCTATGTGGGCATTTGATGTGAGGCACACGGCCGTGTCTCAGCTCGTGTTCTTACCCTTGTAACTCTCTGACTTGTGCCACACGGCCTGCCACACACCTGTGTGCTAGGCCGTGTTGTAAAATTACTTTTCACAAATTAAGTGCAGGTTTTACACGACCAAGACACACGCCCATGTTCTAGGCCATGTGTCATACATGGCTGAGACACATGCCCGTGTCTCTGCCCATGTACCAAATTTTGAGCATTATGTTTCTCAAATTTAAGATGCAGGAGACACATAGTCAATCTACATGCCCATATGCTAGGCCGTGTGTCACCCATAGTCAAGACACATGCCTGTGTGTCTACCCGTGTGGACAAAATAAAGTCATTTCCTAGCTTTATTTCTCAGCCAAATTTGCCAAAAACCTATACCACTACTTTCAAACATATACCAGCCAATTCAAACATTATAACCAATCCAATTCTAACACCTAACATGATATATCATCATATACAATCATGTTTATAATCTTACCTTTAATAGACATATATGTTTAACATAATTCAATCAAACCATACTAAGCACATATGTAATTACCATGATATAACCTTATAAATATACCAAATCAATCCATTACTAGCCATTCCAATGGCTAGATTATAAACAACCATTTACATACCAATATTGGCAAAGTTAGCCTATACATGTCATTATACCAAAATGAGTTTATTATTTATACCAAGACGAGCTAGTAGATAGTGTGATGATGCTTCGACCGATCTCCAACCTTTGCGAGCTTCTGAGCACTATAAAATAGAGAAAAAGAAAATCTAATATGCATTTAATACTTAGTAAGTTTGTATAACAAGAATTAAACTTACTAATCATATTCATTTAAAATAAGCATACAATAACATGCTTCCCGATAATTTAGCAAATTTTCCTAATCACATACACTCAAATAAGCAAGTTAGTCACATAATTTACATGTACATAAAGTAAGCATGGATGAGCTCACCATGCTATAAACTTTCAGAAGCATTCGTGACATAATTTTTTTCATCTCATAATTTCTCATGTCAGGAGTTTTATCTGTTGAATTATTGAAATATCGATGGATTCTCAGGTAGTACACATAAGGTGTACAAAACTATAAACCGTCAACTCATAATCAAGGGTACCCATTAGGGCACATAATCAGGGAGCACACTTTAGAGCCACATATCAGGATGCTCAAATGAGCCATGTAACAGGACACTTATCTAGGCTAAACAAAAAACTCATAAGAGTTTTAATCAGAGAGCTTATAGAGCTTTACAGGTAACTCCAAAGAGTTATTATCAGGGAGCTTCAGATAGCCATATACTAGAAGTTCAAGTGAGCCATACCAGGAAGCCCATAAGCGCTTATATTAGGACACTCATGTAGAACTGGGTTTGTGTCCGCATTATATGCTGGATCACAACCGATCAAATCATGTAACAGGATGCTCACAAAGAGCTGGCGTAATGTGCAACACATGCAAAATCACTACCAATCAGGATGCTCGTAGGAACCATATAACGGGAAGCTCGAGAGGGCTTATAATGGGATGCTCGTAGGAGCTGTGGTGTGTCCGCAACATATGCAGGACTACAACCAATTCGGGAAATCCTGTATCCATCGAATTCCATTATTCAAACAAGATTTAATATTTATGTGCCTTTGTCAGATATGTAATCAATTTCATGTATATGAAATTTATACAATTCACATACACAACATTCAATTCAAGCATAAAAATATACACAATTTAGTTACACGAACTTACCTTGATATTCGTTTGTATAAGAAAACCTACTAATCCGACGCTTTTTGTTTTCCTAGATCTAATTTCGTATTTGGTCTTTCCGGATCAATATAAATGAATTTAATAATCAATTCAATAAAATTCATATTCAATTGGATTCAATTTACACTCTAGGAAAAATTACCATTTTGCCCCTATACTTTTCATAAATTCCAATATCGTCTCTTAGCTCGGAAAAAAAAATCATGCAATTTAATTCTTATTCCAAGCCTAAATAAAATTTTTATGTCTTAATAACAGCCCATGAATTTCTTAAAAATCAAAATTTTTCCATGGGTTTTACAAATTTTCAATTTAGTCCCTAAATCACAATTTCATGAAAATTCTCTTTGTAAAAGTTGTTTATCTATTAACAACCTTTCATTTTATACCATAAATTTCAAAATTTTAGCATATTCATCCATGGAAAAATTTCTATACTTTGATATCTTTTCAAATTAATCCCCAAAATAGATAGATTAAGCTATCCCGATCTCAAAAATATAAAAATTACTAAAAACGGGACAAGAATACTTACCCAATTAAGCCAAGAAAGATTTCTTTCTCTTTCCTAGGGTTTCCATGTATTTTTTGGGGAAGAAGATGATATAAAATGATATTATTTCTTTTTAATTCATTTATTATCTTTTAATTATTTTCGTTTCCAATTTAGTCCTTGCCTTTTTCTAATTTTGCATGGATGAATCACCAAAAATATCTACTAACTTTTCTTTAAGGTCTAATTACCATATCTCTTATTTTTAATTCCAAAGCTAATTGATCCTTTTTGCTACTAGAACTCAACTTTTACATTTTATGCAATTTGGTCCTTTCCCTAATTAAACACATAATCGGTAAAATTTTCTTATTAGAATTTTCATACAACATTCGTATCATAATGTGGACCATGTAATAATATTAAAATAAATTTTATTTTTGACTCAAATTTGTGGCTCTGAAACCATTGTTCTGATTTCACCAAAAATGGGTTGTTACAACTCTCCCCCTTAAGAATTTTCGTCCTTGAAAATCTTACCGGTAAAGAGGTTTGGGTACTGTTTGTTCATGGTATCCTACGGTTCCCAGGTATATTTTTTAATTCCATGTCGTTGCCAGAGAACTTTTACCAATGCTACCTTTTTTATTTCTTAACTCTTTTGTTTCATGTGTCAGGATTTTGATTGGTTCCTCACTGTAAGTCATATCAGGTTGAATCTCATCTATCGAAGAAATAACATGTGAAGGATCTAACCGATACCGTCACAACATAGACACATGAAAAATATTATGAATTTGATCAAGTTCTAGTGGTAATGCTAATCAATATGTAACAGTTCTGATTCTTTCAGTAATCTCATATAGCCCAATGAATCGTGGACTCAATTTTCCTTTACGACCAAATTGGAGAACTTTCTTCCAAAGAGATACTTTTAAGAATACCTTATCACCAACCTAAAATTTTAATTCTTTTCGTTTTTGATTGGCATAAGAATTTTGATGATCAGAGGTTGCTTTCAAACTATCTTGAATTACTTTCACCTTTTCTTTAGTTTCACGAACTAAGTCAACTCCATGTATCTTTTTCTCACTGAGCTCTGTCCAATACAATGGAGTTCTACATTTACTACCATACAAAGCCTCATACGGTGCCATTTTAATACTGGACTGGTAATTGTTATTATATGCAAATTCAACTAAAGGCAGATGTTTTTCCCAGTTACCTTCAAATTCCAGCACACAACACCGAATCATATCTTCCAAAATCTGTATAACACGTTCGTATTGTCCATCAGTCTAAGGATAGAATGTAGTGCTAAAATACAATTGAGTACCTAGAGCTTCTTGCAGCTTATTCCAAAATCGAGATGTAAATCGAGGATCTCTATCTGAAATAATAGAGACTGACACTCCATGCAATCTGACAATCTCAGAAATATATAATTCAACCAATCTATCCAAGGAAAAATCCATACGTACCGGAACAAAGTGTGTAAACTATGTCAGTTGGTCGTCAATTATATAAATAATATCTTTCTTTTTTAGAGACAGGGGTAATCCTGATACAAAGTTCATAATAATTCTTTCCCATTTCCACCGGGATCGTAACTGGCTATAATAATCCCGAAGGCACTTGATGTTCAGCTTTTACTTGCTGACATATCAAACATTTAGATACAAATTCTAAAATATCCCTTTTCATACCAGTACATTTTTTCAAATCATTATACATTTTGTTACTACCAGGATGAATAGACATATTACCATTATGAGCTTCATGTAAAATCTTCCATACCAATTCCGAGTTCTTCGGTACACATATTCTGCCTCTAAAAAACAAACAACCATCAGAACCAATCTGAAATTCTGAATCAGAAGTCGATTCACACTGTATCCGTATTACTTGTAACTCACTATCATTTTTCTGAGCTTCACAAATCTGTTGCAAAAATGTCAGTTTAGCTTTTAACTCAGCTATAATTGAACCATCATCATATAATGATAACCGGGTATTTATCTGTCGCAAGGCAAATAAAGACTTTTTGCTTAGGGCATCAGCAACCACATTAGCTTTTCCCAAATGGTAGTCAATAATCAAATCATAATCTTTCAATAATTCAAGCCACCTACGTTGTCTCAAGTTTAGATCTTTCTACGACATCAAATACTTCAAACTTTTATAATCAGTAAAGATATGACACTTTTCATCTAATAGGTAATGCCGCCAAATTTTCAGTGTAAAAACAATGGTTGCCAACTCAAGATCATGTATTGGGTAATTTCTTTTATGTGGTTTTGGCTATCTTGAAGCATAGGCTATTACTGTACCTTCTTGCATCAACACACATCCTAAACCATTTAACGATCCATCACTATAAATTATAAATTCCTTACCCGATTCAAGCTGAACTAAAATGGGTGCTTCAGTTAACAAAGCTTTCAATTTGTCAAAACTCTACTGACATTTATCAGACCACTCAAATTTCACATCTTTTTGCAACAGACAAGTCACTGGAAAAGCTATAATTGAGAACCCTTTAACAAACCTTCGCTAATACCCAGCTAATCCTAGAAAACTTCTAACTTCAGACATATTCTTTAGTGGTTTCCAATTAACAATAGCTGAAATTTTATTCGAGTCCACCCGAATACCTTTTGCAGATACTATATGTCCAAGGAAACCAACTTCCTATAGCCAAAATTTACATTTACTAAATTTAGCATACAATTGTTTCTCACGCAGTGTTTGCAGCACTATTCTCAAATGATCTTCATGTTCATTTTCATCTCAGGAATATACTAGAATATCATCAATAAATACCACTACAAACCTGTCTAGATACGGTCTAAAGATTCTGTTCATCAGATCCATAAATACCTTAGGTACATTTGTCAAACCAAATGGCATCACAAGAAACTCATAATGCCCGTACCTGGTTCTGAAAGCTATCTTTGGAACATCTGATTCTTTCATCCGTAGCTGCTAATAGCCAGAATAGAGATCAATCTTTGAAAATACAGTAGCACCTATCACATGGTCAAACAGGCCATTAATATAAGGCAATGGATACTTGTTCTTTATTATGAATTTGTTCAATTATCTGTAATCAATTCATAGTCTCAATGATACATCTTTCTTCTTTACAAACAGAACCGGTGTACCCCAAGGTGAAAAGCTGGGTCGGGTAAAGCCTCCTTCAATCAATTCTTGCAACTGTGCTTTCAACTCTTTCAATTTGGTAGGAGCCATTCTGTAAGGTGCTATGGATATCGATGTTGTCCCCGAAACAAGGTCTATAGAGAGCTTTACTTCTCTAACTGGTGGTAAACCAGGTAATTTCTCCAAAAATACATCAGGAAATTCACAAACAACCAGCATTAACTGAATCTTCGACTTAGATACTTTAGTATCTAACACATGCAAGATAAGCATCATATCCCTTTCTCATATATTTCTGTACTGATATTGCTAAGATCACATTGGATAACTCATCCAGTTTATCAGATTCAACATGAAGTAACTCGCCATTCTGACACTTTAACATAATGTATTTCTATTTACAATTCACCACTGCATCATGTTGAGTTAACCAGTCCTTTCCCAAAATCACATCAAATTCATCAAAGGGAAACAACATTAGATCAGCCAAAAAGTAATAACTCTTTACCATCAACGGATAGTTTTTACAAATTTTGTCCACCATGACATACTGACCTAGGAGGTTTGAAACTTTAACCACAAATTCAGTAAATTCAACAGGTAAATTTTTAACAGACACTAAATTTGTGCATATGTACAAATGTGTTGGACCAGGATAAATCAAAATAGTAATATCAATATCAAGTAGAGAAAATGTACCAATAATGACATCTGGTGCAGAAGCATCTTCTCTAGAACGTATAGCATATGTCCTTACTGGTGCTCATGCTTCAGATTTAACTATTGAGTCTTTTGTAATACCTCGGCTACCACTAACATTGCCGGGGTAACGGGATGGTCTGCCTCTCGAGGCAGAATTACTCGGCTTCGAAGTTTGATTAGTTTCTTTTTCAATCCTTTTCGGGAAATCTTTGAGGAAATGATCAAGAGAACCATATCAGTAACAGGCTCTACTTCTCAAACGGCACTCCCCAAAATGAAATTTGTTGCAATACTTACATTTCGGTTTGAGATTACCAACACTTCCAACACTAGTTACAGATATAGACGAGGATCTCGGGTTAGAGCATTGAGAGCCCCACTCTTTTCCAGAATATCCCACAGATGTGGTAAAATGAACACGGTACTTCTTTGATTTCTTTGAAGTAGATGATTGTGACTTACCCATAAATCTGGGCTTCTTTCTCTGCTTGTTTCTTTTCTTTACTTAATTCTTTGGCTTTGTGTGCTCGATCAGCTAGTACCACAAATTTCCTCAATTCAAGAATTCCAATTAACAACTTGATATCTTCATTTAATCTTTCTTCAAAACGTTTACACATGTCAGCCTCACCCGGAACCCATTCTCTGGCATACTTGCTCAATCTAACGAATTGTCGTTTATATTCAGATACAATTATGTTTCCCTATTTGAGCTCTAAAAATTCTTTCTTTTTCTAGTCCAGAAATCTTTAACTGATATACTTCTTTCTAAATTCAGTCTGGAAGAATTCCCATGTAACATTTTCTCTTGGTACAACTAAAATCAAGATATTCCACCAATGATAAGTTGTGTCTTTCAGTAGTGATACAACACATTTTAGGCACTCAGCTAATGTACATGATAATTTATCTAAAACCCTAATGGTATTTTCCAACCAAAATTCAACTCTCTCTGGACTATCATCGGAAATAGCCCTAAATTCCTCTACCCCATACTTACGAATTTTATCCACCGGAGGCTTACTGATTCTAACAGGTTCAACACCCTGTGGCCTCAGGAACCGATTGATGAGCAGGTGGGGGAGGCTGTTGTACAGCAGGATTTGTTCTCAAATATTTAGTGAACCACTCATTCATCGTTTGAAAGAATGCTTCTTTTGCCTCCTCAGTTCGGCCTTTAGATACAGGCCTTCTACTACTAGATATAGCTCGTTGAACGGAAGCTTAAGTAGTGCTCTCAACTTCCTCGGATTCAGCTCTAGCTTGGTTGGATGACATTGCTATATGAAAAACACATTTAAAAATAGTCAGGAGATATCACAAAATCAAAAATTATATAATGGCATGTATAGCTAAACTCATTCTTGCTATGTTAGTCCGAGAATCAACTAAACTGTAGCTCTGATATCAATAAATGTAACACCCATCACCCTATCCATTGCCAAAATAGGGTTACAGAGCATTACCAGAGTTTATAGAATAATTTCATGTAATTCATGTCATTTACTATTCACATTCAAAACTAATCATATTGTCCCTTGAATGGACTTACGAGGCCCAATTTAAACATTTGAATCAAGTCAGGAAAAAATCAGGAACTCAGAAATTTTTTTTGCAAAATTCTAAAATTTTTCTTATATATAGGGGTCACATGCCCATGTGGGTAGGCAGTGTGGCTCACACGTCCAAGTGACATGCCCATGTCTCACGTTGTGTGGGCATTCGATATGAGGCACACAGTTGTGTCTCAGCCCGTGTAACTCTCTGACTTGTGTCACACGGCCTGGCACACGCCCGTGTGCTAAGCTGTGTGGTAAATTTAATTTTCACAAATTAAGTGCAGGTTTCACACGGCCAAGACAAACACCTATGTTATAGGTCGTGTATCACACATGCCCATGTATCTGCCTGTGTGCCAAATTCTGAGCATTCTTTTTCTCGAATTTAAGATGCAGATAACACACGACCAATGCACATGCCCATGTGCCAGGCCGTGTGTTACACACGGTCAAGATAGACAACCGTGTGTTTACCCATGTGGACAAAATAAATCCATTTTCTAGCTTTATTTCTCACCTAAATTTGCCAACAACCTATACCAATACTTGCAAACATATACCAGCCAATTCAAACATTATAACAAAGCCAATTCTAACACCTAACATGATATACCATCATATGCAATCATATTTATAATCTTACCTTTTATAGACATATATGTTTAACATAATTTAATCAAACCATACTAAACACATATGTAATTACTACGATATAACCTTATAAATATACCAAATCAATCCATTAGTAGCCATTCCAATGGCTAGATTACAAACAACCATTTACATACCAACATTTGCAAAGTTAGCCTATATATGCCATTATACCAAAATGAGTTTACTATTTATACCAAGACGAACTAGTAGATAGTGTGATGATGCTCCGACCGAACTCCAACTTTTACGAGCTTCCGAGCACTATAAAACAAACAAAAGAAAATCTAGTAAGCATTTAATGCTTAGTAAGTTCGTATAACAAGAATTAGACTTACCAATCATATTCATTTAAAATAAGCATACAATAACATGCTTCCCAACAATTTAGCAAATTTACCAAATTACATACACTCAAATAAGCAAGTTAGTCACATAATTCTCATGTACATCAAGTAAGCATGGGTGAGCTCATCATGCTATAAACTTTCAGAAGCATTAGTGACATAGTTCTTTTAATCTCATAATTTCTCATGTCAAGAGTTTTATCTGTTGAATTATTAAAACATCGATGGATTCTCAGGTAGTACACACAAGGTGTACAAAATTGTAAACTGTTAACTCATAATTAGGGGTACCCATTAGGGCACATAATCAGAGAGCACACTCTCGAGCCACATATCAGGATGCTCATATGAGCCATGTAATAGGACACTTATCCGGGCTAAATAGGAAACTCATAAGATTTTTAATCAGAGAGCTCATAGAGTTGTACAGGTAATTTCAAAGAGTTATTATCAGGGAGCTCTAGATAGCCATATAACTGGAAGTTCAAGTGAGCCATATCAGGAAGCCCATAAGAGCTTATATCAGGACGCTCACGTAGAGCGACGTTTGTGCTCGCATTATATGCTAGATCACAATCGATAGAATCATGTAACAAGATGCTCACAAAGAGCTATGGTAATGTGCAACACATGCAAAATCACTACCGATCAAGATGCTCGCAAGAACCATATAATAGAGAGGGCTTATAATGGGATGCTCGTAGGAGCTATGGTGTGTCCGCAACATATGCAGGACTATAACCAATCGGGAAATCCTGTATCCATCGAATTCCATTATTCAAACGGGATTTAATATTTATTGGGCTTTGTTAGATATGTAATCAATTTCATGTATATGGCATTTATACAATTCACATGCACAATATTCAATTCAAGCATATAAATATACACAATTTAGTTACATGAACTTACCTTGATATTCATTTGTATAAGAAGATCTACTAATCCTACACTTTTTGTTTTCCTCGATCCAATTTCGTATTTGGTCTTTCTGGATCTATATAAATGATTTTAATCATCAATTTAATACAATTCGTATTCAATTGGATTCAATTTACAGTCTAGGCAAAATTACCATTTTGCCCATACAGTTTTCATAAATTCTAATTTTGTCCCTAGGCTCGAAAAATGAAATTCATGCAATTTAATCCTTATTCCAAGCCTAACTGAAATTTTCATATACTAATAACAACCCATGAATTTCTTAAAAATCATAATTTTTCCATGGGTTTTACAATTTTTCAATTTAGTCCCTAAATCACAACTTTATAAAAATTCTCTTTGTAAAAGTTGTTTATCTATTAAAAACCTTCCATTTTCTGCCATAAATTTCAAAATTTCAGCATCTTCATCCATGGAAAAATTTCTATACTTTGATATCTTTTCAAATTAATCTCCAAAATAGATAGATTAAGTTACCCCAATCTCAAAAATATAAAAAATTACTAAAAACGGGACAAGAATACTTACCCAATTAAGCCAAGAAAGCTTCATTTCTCTTTCCTAAGGTTTCAATGTATATTTTAGGGAAGAAGATGATATAAAATGATATTATTTCTTTTTAATTCATTTATAATCTTTTAATTATTTTAGTTCCCAATTTAGTCCTTGCCTTTTTCTAATTTTTCATGGATGAATCACCAAAAATATCTACTAACTTTTCTTTAATGGTCTAATTACCATATAAGGACCTCTTATTTTTAATTCCATAGTTAATTGATCCTTTTAGCTACTAGAACTCAACTTTAACATTTTATGCAATTTGGTCCTTTCCCTAATTAAACACATAATCGGTAAAATTTTCTTATCAGAATTTTCATATAACATTCCTATCATAATGCGGACCATGCAATAATATTAAAATAAATTTTTTTTACTTGAATTTGTGGTCCAAAACCACTGTTCCGATTTAACTGAAAATGGGCTGTTACATGGGGTGTTACACTTGTCATTAGGCTTGTACTATACAATTATTAGTACAATTGTAACACATGTTGCAATAAACTAGAGGTTTATAAATTGAAATGTATTTACTATTTGGCATGAGCAGTTAGGCCATCCAGGCTCATCTACAATGCGAAAAATAATTGAGAATTCACATAGTCATCCATTGAAGAACCAAAAGATTCTTCAATTTAAGGAATTCTCATATGGTGTTGTTATTAAGGAAAATTCTTACGAGAGCATCACCAGCTAAGATTGGGATAAAATCCCATGTATTTCTAAAATATATTCAAGGTGATATATGCAAGCCCATTCATCCAACATGTGGACCATTTGAATATTTTATGGTTTTGATAGATGTATCTACAAGATGGTCAAATGTGTGCTTAGTGTCAACTTCTAATCTGGCGTTCATGAGATTACTTATGCAAGTAATTAAATTAAGAGCACAATTTCCAAACTATGCAATTAAAACAATTCATCTTGATAATGCTAGTGAGTTTACATGTTGCACTCTTTGCACACATTAAGCCAAGAAGTTATCATAAATACTCCCTATTATAATCGGCTTTTGGTTAGGAGCCGAATATTGTTCATCCTAGAATTTTTTGTTGTGTGGTATATGTTTCAATTACTCTACCACAACAAAAAAAGATAGGTCCTCAAAGAAGGTTGGGAATATATGTTGGGTATGAATACCCTTCTGTAATTAAGTATCTTGAACCAATGACAAAAAATCTATTTACTATACTATTTGTCAATTTTTATTTTGATGACACAATTTTCCCAACATTAGGGGGAAAACAATTGGAAAAAGAAATTACGTGGGATGATCCATTATTATCTCATTTTGATCCTCGAACAAAAAAATATGTACTAAAAGTTCAAAAGATAATTCAATTGTAAAATATCACAAATCAACTTCCATATGCTTTTACTAACCTTAAAAGAGTTACAATATGTCACACATGGTTTCCTTTAAACTCATAAATTTGGAACAATTAGGGAGTTAAATTGGAAGAAAACTTTAAGTTGGGAGCCTCTACTAGAAAATCAGGAAAAGTTAGTAACTGAAATTGGATAGGGTTGATATCCAAGTATGGTTTGGTTGAATTAGAACCAATAGTTTCCTTGGTGGGAGACAAAATGATTATAAATGGACAGTTTCTATGGGGTTGATAGCCTAACGAGAAGAGTTATAAATAACTGAGAAATGATTTCTAGAAGAGAATTCTTCCCCCTTTATTTCATTTTCTTCTCTTCCTCATCGTCTTCCTTGGGTTGCCTCAAAGAAGAGATATTTATGGAAAGCTCTGCATGGAGCAACAATCATGAAGTTTGAGTCGAAAAAATATAGAACCATAAAGCTGGTAAGGTTCTAAGTCCTTCGGTGTACGTAAGGTTCAGTAAACAAGATTAAGGGATTTCAAAACCATTTTAGGCATTTTGCATAATTTTGGAAAACTAAATTTTAAGTTAGAAAATACTAAGTTTAATTTATGGTCTTGGTTGTAATGCTTAGTTGCCAATAGAGTGGAAGCTCTAGTGTTTAGGAAAGACTAAGTTGAGTAGGTAAAGAAACATTAGGTGAGTTTTTACACTCCAACTCTGAGCTGTTGTTTGTTTGGCAAGAGTGTGTTAAATCTAGTATGAGTTCCATGATGATGCGTAATCTCGGTTGTTTGAAAATGCTTATGTATGTAAGTTTGAGTAGATTTATAGGTATCTATTAGTATGTCATTATGAAAGAGAAGGTTGTAGCCTTATGCTTATAAAGTAGCATACGCTATGTTCAAATGATTATGAATTGTGTGAAATGCCTATTTGTATGTGTTGTGTAATACGTACAAGAATTTTTGAAGGGTTTAGATGAAGTTAGGAATTGGGAAATGAGAATTTTTGTTAGATACCACCATATGGTGTTGTTGTGTGTAAACTATGATGTGTGAAGCTCATGGCCTTGCAAAGGGTACACTGAGGTGTTCAAGCATCAAGGTTAGGAATGGTGAGATGGAAGAATGGGTGGAGGAATAAGATAAAGTTCAATTCCATTAAGATTTTTCCATTTGGGTTTTCCAAGAGTAAATCGTGATGTGTGAAGCTCTAGGCCTTGTGGGGGGACACTTCGGTGTTCGAGCATCAAGGTAGATATAAGACAAATCAATATCGACAATTATAAGGCTCCATAGAGCAACATTGTGAGGGCCATCAGGAGGCTCTATGGGGCAACACTGTGACAGTTATATGGTCCTTCAAGGCGACACCACAACAGCTGTAGGGTCCTTTAGGGTGACATCTAAAAAGAGGTCTAACATGTAAGACCATAGTTTGGTTATGGAAACGAGGTAGTCTGTCGGGACAGTAAACATGGTGTAGTCTTCTGGGAGAGGAAACACAGGAATTATGAGGTGTAAGACCATATCTCGACTATGGTAGCTTGTGGACTCCGCTGGGACACTAAACATGGTGTAGTTCGTTGAGGCAATAAACATGGGTAGTCAATTAGCACAGTAATCGTGAGAAAGTTTGCAAATAAGGAAAAAGGGTTAAAAGGAAAGTGGAAGTATACGGTGAAATAGTAAGCCAGCGGCTGAAGGAATCTGCCAATGAATGGGAAACATAATGGGAGTGGAAAAAGACTGCTAGAATAGAAGTCGTGGAAATTAGTATGGAATATGGGTAGTAACCCAGCAAGAAATAGTCATGGGAGATGGCATACTAGTAATGCTTGATGAACAGGGAAATGAATTAAGGTTTATTGACCGCTTCTAGATGTACTAATGTCCAAAGTGTGAAAACTGCTACAAAATAAATGGAATTTGAGGTTGTGTTCGCAAGTATATGGGTTAGGTTGTAATATAGTTTGCTTACAACGAAACACTTCATAAGTATTCTGAGGATCATATCCAAGGGAGACTAGTACTAAATTAAATCTAACCTAAATGCCAATAGATCTAATTACTACTTTAAATAAACTATATTATGAATAAACATAAAAAAAAAGCTTTTTTTAGGGTTTTTAAAGTAATAATAATAACAAAATAACATAAAAGGATAAAATTCAATAGATAAAAAAGTAGAATAAATCAAATCTTATTATGGGTAATTAGCTCACTTCGGTAATTCCAACCAACTGTTGTTTCAGATTCCTAGTCAATAACTAGTCGATACCCTAGCAGGATTGTCCGATCTTCTACTAACATAACAAGTCAGGAAGGACTACTTATCTTCCGACCTCATAGTCCAAACTTGCTTGGGATAAAGGTGTTAACAGATAGGCCATACAAATTTTGGGTTAATTCTCACCTTGATAACTTCTCGGGGCTATCAGGCCTAGGCTTTGTTTCACGTTCTTCCTTTCCCAAACAATTGATCCATTGAGTAACCTTACAAAATAGTTAATAGATCATACCTTCACTCGCTAATCCCCATAGAAGGATTAGTTCTACATGGCTTTCATAGACAACATACGATGTAAAGATAAAGCATATCAAATAAATCAATAATATAGAGTTTACGAAAGAGTTAGATTGTATTAAAATTAAACGCGAATCCACGGAAGTTGATCGTTTTCACAATTTAGGCTCTTAAAAGAAAACACAAAACAGAATAAAACTAAAACCTAAGAAAATAGAAAATTAATACTGAAATTAAAGGAAGTATTCTAGACTAAGTGAATGGTGTCTATAACATGTGCCAAAGGAGCCTATTTATAGATTCTAAGTGGCTGTTATCCTTAATCTTAGGTTAGCTGACATTCTTGAGCTTTAAGTTTGATTGTGCAGACCAAAATGCCCTTATTTCGTAATTAATTTCCACTCTAGAGTCGATGTCACGACACACCAAGACCAATGTAGTGACATAGCAATCAATATACTCCTCATAGGATATCTTTAGGGGTAAGCTGCGACACCACTAGTCTGTGTCGAAACATCGAAGGTAGTTTCGTGATTTCTCTATTCTGCTCCCTATGTTACAATAGTGAACCCTCCGTGTTGCGACATAGTGATCAATACTTGTTTAGCATGCCTTTTAATGGTCTCCTGCACACTCACAAAGTGCATTAGCTCACCCTTTGGCCTCATTCGACCTCTAAGGGAAATAATATTTACGAGCTTACTTGTCTAATTTGTGGCCACGAAACCACTATTTTCGACATCACTAAAAAATGGGTTGTTACAACTCTCCCCCGTATGAAAAATTCGTCCTCAAAATTTCTCACCTAATAATAGTGATCAAGACAAGTCTTTCTCTCACCTGTTCAATGGTAGTCCAAAAACAAAATAAATCATAACTCGTCTCCAATCATAACTCATATCAGAACTTGACACTATACATTGACTTAATTGAACATCTATGATGCTCTCCTGTCATAACTTTATCATTAGTAGCATAACTACCGAGAGATTCCCAACAATTATTTATCGAAACATAACCGAAAACCCAGATTATAAGATTCTAGGCACATTAGACAATCCATAGCATTTAGCTAAAGTTCATAATTTTCATAACAGACTCTAACTGATGTTTCCAATACATTTGCATCTATAACCTTCAACTGATAAACATTTCATTTCATGAAAATCTTCAAACAATATCATTTAAATACAAGTGTGATAGCTACAACTATCGAGATGACTTTATCCCGTAATAACATTTTCTGATTATAACTGATCTTATTGATATATCAATGTATCATGTCTTCTAGAATATGAATATTCCATCTTGACTATCCATCTATTTACCTGTGAATTCGTACAATGAACTCAGATACATACTACTCAACTAACTTTTCAAGTGGTTAATCCGTTCTGACTAAAACAAATGAGTCAATCTTAATAGTAGAATAATAACATTTGATGATAATTTTTTTCTTCTTGTTGTCAAGATAACCCAGACATACGATCAAGCATAGTTTCCTCATAATAACTACCAAAGATCACTACAAAATGCATTAACCCGCTCAAAATATGACACCCATTATGAATCATTGACATAATTCAAGATTACCTAAGTAATGAGAACCAATATTCAAGGTTAAGCTCGATCTTCCATTGTCTATAATTTTGTCGTTTCCTATCCCCTTCATGTAAGCTAGAAATGGGATATATAATGAAACTATTTCAATTATTAACTTCAAAGCTTCGAACCATACAGGAGCCATAACTATTTCAATTATTTTGCTCCTTCCTCTGAAAACCTTCTTCAAATTGAGCCCCATCTAATAAGATAAACGTTACAACCATATAGCTAAAACAATGTCTCAAGTACCAATAATGCACCCCGAAGCAAATAAGAAAACTCAAAATAATTCTAACAACAATAAGTGCAGCAACATGTCATCTATAAAGCTGAGATCTTTATCAACATGCTCTTATGATCCAACCAAGAATTATAACCGTAATAGATTTAATTATCTCAAGCCAATATACATCATTTACAGATGAACTATATTTCATATAATAAACCATAAGAACTATAAGAAATCCAAGATAATAAAGTCCAAGATGTAAAGCTCTACTAAATTTTTGAGAATATAACCCATATTAAATAATAAAGAGATTGATGATGATACCCCAAAGAAAATCCAGAAAAAGTATATTGCTCATATGTATTGTAACCAGTTGTGACTGAGACAACATAAATTGCACATATATATAAAACAGAGCAACACCCAGTAGAAGTAGAAAAATAACATCATATGAGTCTTATCGTCGAATCTTCTACCAAACATAATAAAATAGAATACCAAAGAAAGATAGAGCAATGCTGATCATTAATCAACCAGACTAACAATACCTCTGTCTAATGTTTGTCTCTAAAGATAAAACAACATATAGAATATCTAGAGGAAATGGTTGTAAGAAATTCGACCATAACAGCTGTATTAAGATATATTTACAGTTCAAACACTACCCCACTGACTACTAAAGTCATCGATGATCCCACATTATCCCATTCTACTAATGAAGCCAATTCAGAAAAAATCTCGATTAACCCATTCTTTAGATACCATCTCTAACAAAATCGATTACCAATGAATAACTTCTTTACTCGTTAACTAATTTTCAGCTCTGACCATATTATTACTTCATTTACCACTGATCTTATCAGTTCTCTTTTTTGTAGACTTAAACAACATAAATCTTGTTTAAATTTAGTTGTATAAGATTTTGAGGGTGAGCGAGTGGAGGTCGTAAAGCCTCTAAATCTGATTCTCATATATACATATCAAACATAACTTCATGAACCTCTAATCTTACCTTTATGAGTTTCTACCCATAAATAGCATCTTTTTAATCAGATACTTGACTATTGCTTTCAGCATTACCGGAATTAGCTTAGGTGGAAAACATCTCTATCTATAAGTGAAACAAATCTTATCAGAGCCAGGAGGCATCACACTATCACAGGTTATATAATGACATGTGTTTCTAGACTCCATACATGCTATTTTCAGTTTGAGAACCAACTAAACCATAGCTTTGATACCACTAAATGTAACACCCTAACCCGTATCCATCGCTGGAATAGGGTTACGGAGTATCACATTGAGAATGTAACTTTAAAACATACATTTCACATATCAACATAAACATGATATAAACCTTTCATATACATGCATATCGTCCCTTAAACTAGCCCTTGAGGCCTTAGAAACACTTTAGAAACGATTCAGGACTAAATCAAAAACATTTAAAACATTTATGATAAAGTTAGAAAAATTGAACTGTAGGGGTCATACGCCTAAGACATCCGCCCGTGTCTCAAACCGCGTAACAATTGAAATAGGGACACACGGCCGCGTCCCAACCTATGTATGTACCCCTATAGCTGTCTAAGTTGGGTTACACGACCAAGCCACATACCCGTGTGCTAGGCTGTGTAACTGCCTTCTTTAAAACCTGAAGGGGAAACACGATCGTGTATCACACACAGCTGAGACACACGCTCGTGGTTTAGGTCATGTGGACATGAAATTAACTAAAATTAAGCCATTTCCATCACCAATTCAAGCATAAACCTAAAAGAATTTTGTGCATGTGATCAAAGCATAAAAACCTTACCAAAACATGCATGAGATGACCAACTCAAAAGACCAAATCCATTCAACCAATATGCCATATAAGATACCTCATTTGCAACTTTCAAAAGTACTTACACATATGTATATGCTTGACCACATTACAATCATAAACATCTAGCTCAATACCATTTCCAAAACTTACCACAACTTGACCATATTGAGATCAATTCATCACTTACCACTTTGGCCATTTAAACATGCATAAACATATTGCAAAATTTAGCACATACTAATAAGGCATCTATAAGTACCAAAATGACATTAACCAACTAAGGTCAAATGGTACCAAAACAACTTATACATGCCAAAATCATCAACTAACATTCAATTAAATACCAATACTAGTCCACCTATACATGCCATTATAACCTTAGTATAAACACCAAAGACTACAGATATAATTGCTAGATAGTGTGATAGATCTCCGACAAGCTTCCAAACTGATCGAGCTTCTGATAATCTAAAAAGTAAAAGAAAGTAATTACGTAGGCAATGAATGATTAGTAAGCTCGTATAAACTTTAAACATAACATTCCATTTCAATAATGAACTTTATAAAGTAAATATAAACCTATACTAATGCTACTAGAGTTATCAAACTATATAACCATCAGCTCACACTGAGTAAGTCTATCAACATCATATATAATTTTTCATTCCTAACATAATAGTATTTTATAAGACATATTACATTATCATTAACCTTTTCATAAGACTATGAACTACTCCCTTTACATACTTTCCATTCCATTTACTTAGCATAAACTTAAATAACAACATCAATTCATGAATTAGTGTATTTATTCATGACATAGGTAAATTCATCCATAGCATACATAATTTCTCACATATAAGTACATCATTCAAATCAACAATCTTTTTTCCATCATATTACATCTCAATTTGGAACTTACCATTTCATTATCTTTTCTTACCTGTTTCATTTACATAATGCAAAACATAAGCATAAACATCATCCAATTACACAAGCCTGATTCAAGCCTAAATATCATCATCAATACACAAGTTAGTGCATTTATACATAACTCATTTGGGATCAACCACATGATAAGTCATTTCATAGGAAAATATATATTTTTAATTCATACAACCTTTTCATGCACATAAGCATATTTCTATCTAGACACTTACCATTTCAATGTATATTGATGGTCATTAAACTAACTATAAATATGACAAAGGCAAGCGCACCTATCGAATAATAGTATAGCTATGGTGAGTAGGGAATATCGTATCCATAAGGACTAAAAGCACTAGTGATTACCATCTTCTTATTATCTAGCCTACAAATTGGTGTGATGTGATTTAATCTAAAATTAATAAACTAATTTAACTAAGAAAGCAACAGAGCATGAATCGAGGAAATAATCAAATATTACCAATGAGATGACAATGCCCAGGAAAGAATCCAATCTAGACTTCACCTATTATTATGAATCTAAATTAAATGATTTATTCACTTGTTACTTGATCCGTAGAAATCCTTAAATTATGTTAATATCTCTTTCAAGAGTAAGAACAACTGACTCTAGGTTGATTAATTGAAATCTCTTTCTAATTAAAACCCCTTTCGTCGTATTAACTCGATCTATGGATTCCCCTATTAGATTTCACTCTACTCCAGTAGATTTATATCCTCCTATTTCTAGGATTGCATGCAACTCCACTCAATCATGCTAGATCTACTCTTAAACAGAGACTTTTGCTCACTGAATTAAGCACATTAAATATGAATTAATATCCCTGAAATATTAAAACAAGAAATAAGAATACATAATTGAGAACGAGAATCAATATCCTGGAAATATTAAAACAAGAAATAAACATACATAATTGAGAACAAGAATCAATATCCTGGAAATATGAAAACAAGAAATAAACACACATAATTGAGAATAAGAATCAAGCATTTATCATGTAAATTATAAATCAAATAATAAGATTCATCATAGGTTTCATCTTCCCTAGGTATCTAGGGAATTTAGTTCATAATCCTGAATAGAAACATTTCAAAGTTAGAATAACCACAAGACATAAAAAAACTCAATAAAACTTCGAAAGAAATTAAAAGGAGATCTTCAATCTTGATGAAAATTCACTATTGAGTTGGTTCTGATGTTGTTCTTCGAATGTTTTCTTCGATCTTCTTTGATTACCCCCTTATGTCTTCTTCTAATTGGTATTTATAGACTTTAGAATGCTCAGAAAGCCTAAAAATTGGGTTTTTCTGCGTATTTGGAAAACAGGGTGCGATATCGACACGGGCTGGCATATAGGCGTGTAGCCAACCTGTGTGGCTCACACGAGCATATGTCCAGACCGTGTGGAAATACCCAGGCTATGTGGATCCTAAAAACAACTCTATTTGTTTGATTTTGGCTTGTTTTTGGTTTCTTTCGCTCCCGAATGCTCTCCTAAGTATAAAAACATGAATTTAAAGGATTAGGAGCATCAAATCCACTAATTTGCATAATTAATCATCTTAAAATGTATTAAGAATGGGATTAAAATATGTTTTATAGCTTATCATATATCATTAAGATTAATCCTGATATAATCCAACCATAAGCTTGGCACAAGCCTAAGCATCTCCAACAACACATGTTAGTGCATCAATTTATAATTCACTTGAATTAAATATATGATGATCCATTTTCGTGGGAGCATATTTCATTTGAATCATTTAACCTTTCCATGAACATATGCATAATGCCAAGTGAAAGCTAACCTTTTCAATCCTTTTCATAAATACATGATAGAGTTCATTTGAATATTTACCGTTCATTTCCTTTTCATGACCGTTGAACCATGTAACGACCCGATAGTCACAGGTGTCAAAAAGAGCATTTTCGGGACTCCATTCCCGTAAATTAAACTCGTAAGCTAGTTGTGTAGCTAATTAGGTTTCGATTAAGTGAATTTGCTCGAATTAAGAGTAATTAGGTATAAGGACTAAATTGCATATAGAGTAAAAGTTGAATTATAGATTAAAGAATAATTAAAGGGACTAAAGAGGTAATTATACCATTGTCTCTTTAGTAGGACGACATTAGGTACGATATTTCTAAATTTATTATATATATTATAATAATTAAAGTTATCTTAAATATTAAGTATATATATTATATAATTATAATAAAACATAATGAATAAGTAAAAGAAAAATAAAGATAAAAGCCAAACAAAACTAGAAAGAAAGAAAAAAAAGAAAGAAAGAAAGGGAGAAAGAAAAAACTCATGACCAAAGGCTCCAAAATTTCAAAGTTTAATTGGTTAGTCAATTTAGTCCATTTTTCTTATAATCTTTATGTTTTTGGAATCTCGGTGTTAAGTATTACCAGGGCCATGTTGAAATTTTAGCATTGATTGAGTTTTTAAATGTTGTTAATGTTGAATAATTTTAGTATTAAGAATTAAATTAATAGATTTTTAAGCTAGAATTGAAAAAGGATTAAATTGTAGAATAAACTGTAAATTTTGAGTAATAGGGACTAAATTGTGAAAAATTCAAAATTTAAGGGTTTAAGTGAAAATAGGGAGTTCAATTTAGTTTAAAGTGGAATTTTTATAGAAATATAAGATTAATTGTGAAGAATAAAAATTAGTCTCGGTTTAGGGACTAAATTGAAATTTGGGCAAATATTGAGTCAAAATTTAAATATTCATTATGAAATTGAATTGTGTTATATTGATGAATTTTACTTTTTTAATTTTGTAGCTAACGTCGTACCAGAATCCTCGACTAAAAAGGGGAAAGATAAAGTCGACGTCAAATAGCTCGGAATTCCTGGTTTGTATTTCAATAATCTGAACTAAGTTGTAAAATTATTGCATTTTGATTTCCTGTATATGGTAAGTATTGGAGGTGAGAATTATTGTGTTTTACAATTGAAATGGATTGATTCGTTATGTGATGAATTAATTGAATTTATATGAATTGAATTGAATTGAATTGAATTCATATGTATATATGTGATTATATGAAAATTTGATATTGGATATTGGTTATATTTGAAAAGTAAAATGTAACCCTATTAACTGTACCAGGCTGAGTAGGATATAAATGGCATGCCATAGGATAAGAAGAGTTTAGGGATTTCTTCGACCTCAAGTCGGTGAGGCACTGGGTGCCAATTTACTTCGGATTAACCGATGAGACATTGGGTGTCAAATTTATATAGCGCTGGGCGCAGATACTACTTCGAATTTATCCGATGAGGCACTGGGTGCCAAACTGGTGTGTTGGTTGGATCCGTGTATCCGTTCGAGTCTAAGTCGTGTTAATAGGGGTAATTTAATAAAACTGTACTATGATTTATATTGGATGATATTGTATGTGAATTGAAAATGGGATAGTGAATTGAGACATGAAAATGAGATACATGAATTATGTATTCATGAATTGGATAATGTTATTGTTTAATTTATATGTGGATCTAATTATGAAATAGCAAATTATGAGAATTTAGTATGGTATAAAATGATGAATTTATGATTTGAGTATTGAATGGCTAATGCCATTATATGAATATGTGTGGTTTTAAATATTCAATTGTGCTTATAATTATTATGTGTATATTATATTATCTTGTCTTTAAAAATTCAGATTAAAGAAAAACCATTAAGTTTTACTCAACGTACGGTTTTATTTTCCGTGCGCAAGTTAGGTACTTAACTTTTTATCGCTGATTCAGCATCGAACAATGATCTCGAACTCAAATGTGGTGATGTCTATCTTTTGTGTCGGCATGTATCTAGGGTGTCTAAATAATAGTTATTCTGTGGATGGAATGTAAATAAGGTTATAAGTTTAATATTGATTTGGTATATATATAATCATGTGTTTGTGTTTGAAGCCATATTATGGCATGGTAGATTGAACCAAATCTAGATATGTTCATGTGAAATTATGTTGGTGTTTTAAGTGCTTATGAACTAGGCAAAATGGATTGAAATTGGTATGTTTATAAATTCGATTTAAATGATGCTTTGATGATATGTAGATGATATGAATGTGGTACCAGTGAGGGTACATTGGTTAGGCACCTAGGATAATTGTTTTGACATGTTTTGAATGTATTTGATTGTGTTTTGAACTGGTTAAACTAACGGTTTTTGAGTTGATTAATGTCCAAACATGTAGGAATGGTAAATTTGTTGTTTGAGGCACATTTTAAGTCTACACGACCAGACACATGGGTGTATGACTCGGCCATGTGAGACACACAGCTAACACACGAGCGCATAAGGCCATTTCGAAAGGGGTACACAGCTTGGGACACAGGTCTGTGGCTTGACCGTGTGACCCAAGTTAGAGAGTTACACAGGCACAGACGCGAGTTGGGACCAATCGTGTGTCCCTATTTCGAATGCCCACACGGCCTAAGACACAGATATGTTTATTGGCCGTGTGAACCTTGTAGCTTCTAAAATTTTCTCAGTTTTTAAATTAGTCTCGACTTATTTCTAACGCGTATTTTTGGCCTCAAGGGCTCAAATATGGGACAGTATGTATGAATTTGATTGGAATCTGATTTGAATATTATATGTTGTGAAATGTTTCAAATTTCTATCTATTTGATCAGTAAGTTTTGGTAATGCTCTAAAACCCTATTCCGGTGACGAATATGGGTTAGGGATGTTACAAACCATTTAGAATATCATTGGATATGCGGGAAAGCTCACACGAAGTGTACTAAACATATAATCGTAACATTTCCTTTCCTTTACATCATTACTTACACGAGTTGTGAAATGGGCCTGCTCACACGAGCTGTAAGTCAAAGTAAGCTACACGATGCTGCTCACATGAGCTATGGAGTATCCGCCACAAATACAAGACCTCAGCCATCAGTAGGACATTCAAGACCAGCACCCAAAACATGAAAACCCTAATGACATGTCATTTGTATCCTACGAATTCCTAAGGTTCAAACGCGTCTCCATAATCGTCAATTCGTCAAAATGTGGACATAATCATATATATATTGATTCATTTACATTAGAACAACACATTAAAAATTCAATTCAATCAACATTTAAGTGATTATAGTTCATATGAACTTACTTGGCTAAATTGCAGAAATGACTAAGAACAGGGGCTATTTGGTAATTTTCTTTTCTCCTTGATTTTCCACTTGTTCTTGATCTAAATTAACAATTTAATCAAATTCATTAATTTAGATAGCAAAACTAATTCGTTTTGTGCAATTTAGTCATTTTTGACATATTTACAAAATTATCCTCAACTTTTCATTTTTATTCAATTTAGTCCCTGTGTCCATTATAGCCCACTTTTGTAACAATTTCACACCAAGTCCTTGTATTTTTATTCTTTCAACAATTTAATCCCTAATCATTAAATTCATCAAAAAAACTTAACAAAATACTTATAAATAACAAATAATAACTCAAATTCATCATTTAACATCTAAAATTACAAAGATTCATCAATGGAAACATTTAAAATCTTTAACAGTTTCAAAAACGAAGGTACGAGCTAGCTGGACATAATTGTAACAATCTCAAAAAATAAAAATTATTAAAAACGAACCTCAAAATCTCTCACATGCATCAAAGATTGTTTGGCCGAACCTCATAACAATATATGTTTTTACCTTTCTTTTATTTTATTTATTACTTATTATAAAATTTATTAATATTAAAATATATCATATAAAATAAAAAGATATAATCACCAACTGTCCACTCATTTATAATATGGTATATTTACCTTATTACTCAAGGAATTTACTTTTTCATAGCTATTAAACACCTTTAGTTAGTAGAATTCAACTTTCACATTTTTTACAATTTAGTCCTTTTTGCTTAATTAACCATCCAAACATTAAAATTTCTTAACGAAACTTTAATACAACCTTAATAATACATCGTAAATATTTATAAAAATATTTATGGCTCAATTTATAGAAACGAGGTCCCGATACCTCATTTTCTAAAATCACTTGACTTTAGGATCATACCACTTGAACCTAATTAATCGTTCATATAACATAAATTACCACATCCAAAACCTTTTTAAAACCATTAACTCAAAAACATTAAATAATAATATTTACGAGCTTACTCATCGAATTTGTGGCTTTGAAACTACTATTTTCGACACCACTAAAAAACGGACTATTACAACTATCCCCCCTTACGAAAATTTCGTCCTCGAAATTTCTCACATGATAAGAGCCATCAAGTCGAGTCTTTCTCTCACCTTTTCAATGGTAGTCCATAAACAAAATAAATCATAACTCATTCCTAAACAAAACTCATTTCAGAACTAGATACTATACCTTGACTTAACTGAACATTTATGATGCTCTCCTGTCATAACTTTATCATTAGTAGCATAACTACCGAGAAATTCCCAGCAATTATATGTCGAAACATAACTGAAAACCCAAATTATCAGATTTTAGGCACATTAGACAATTCATAGCGTTTAGCTAAAGTTCGTAATTTTCATAACAGACTCTAACTGATGTTTCCAATACATTTGCATCTGTAACCTTCAATTGATAAACGTTCCATTTCATGAAAAGCTTCAAACAATATCATTTAAATACGATTGTGATAACTGCAACTATCGAGATGACTTTATCCCATAATAATATTTTATGATTATAACTGATCTTATTGATATATCAATGTATCAGGTCTTCTAGAATATGAATTTTCCATCTTGACTATCCATCTATTTGACTGTGAATTCGTATAATGAACTCAAATACATACTACTCAACTAACTTTTCAAGTGATTAATATATTCTTACTAAAACAAATGAGTCAATCTTAATAATAGGATAACAACATTTCAGGATAATTCTTTCTTCTTGTTGTCAAGATAACCTAGACATACAATCAATCATAGTTTCCTCAGAATACCAATCAAAGATAACCACAAACTGCATTAACTCACTCAAAATATGACACCCATTATGAATTATTGACATAATTCGAGATTACCTCAGTAATGAGAACCAATATTCAAGGTTAAGCTCGATCTTCCATCGTCTATACTTTTGTCGTTCCCTACCCCTTTCATGAAAGCTAGAAATGGGATATATAATGAAACTATTTCAATTATTAACATCGAAGCTTTCAACCATACCAAATCCATAACCATAAGATGAATTAGAAGAATTATTTTGCTTTTTCCTTTGAAAATCTTCTTCAAACTGAGCCCCGTGCTCTAATAAGATAGGTGGTATAACCATATAGCTAAAACAATGTCTCAAGTACAATAATCCACCCAAAGCAAGTAAGAAAACTCAATCTAATTCCAGCAACAATAAGTGCAGCAACATGTCATCTATAAAGTTGAGATTTGTATCAACATGCTCCCATGATCCAACTAAGAATTATAACCGTAACAGATATAATTATCTCAAGCCAATATATATCTTTTATAGATGAACTATATTTGATGTAATAGACAATAAGAACGATAATAAATCTGATATAATGAAGTCTAAGATGTAAAAATCTATTGAATTTCTGAGAATATAACCCATATGAATTGATAAAGAGATCGATGATACCCTAAAGAAAATCAAGAAAAAGAAAATCACTCATATGCACTGGAACCAGTCATGATAGAGACAACATAAATTGCACACATATATAAAGCAAAGCAACAACCAATATAAGTAGAAAAATAACATCATATGAGTCTTATCGTCGAATCTTCTACCAAACATAATGAAATAGAATGCCCAAGAAAAATAGAGCAATGTTGATCATTAATCAACCATACTAACAATAACTCTGTCTACTGTTTGTCTCTGAAGATAAAAGAACATATAAAATACCTAGAAGAGATCGTTGTAAGATACTTGACCATAACAGCTGCATTAAGATATATTTACAGTTCAAACACTATCTAACTGACTACTAAAGTCATCGATGATCCAACATTATCCCATTCCACTAAAGAAACCAATTTAGAAGAAATCCCAATTAAACCGTTCTTTAGATACCATCCCTGAAAAAATCGATTACGAATGAGTAACTTCTTCTTTACTTGTCAACCAATTTTTGGTTCTGACCACATTATTACTCAATTAACCGCTGAGCTCTTTAGTTCCCTTTTTGCAAACTTAAACAACATAAATCTTGTTTAAATTCCATTGTATAAGACTTTAAGGGTGAGCGGGTGGAGGTTGTAAAGCCTCTAAATCTAATTCTCATATATACACATCAAACATAACATTGATTGTAACAGTCCGGTTTTGACCCTAGTCGGAATAGTGGTTTCAGGATCACAAATCCAAGTTCAAAAAATATTTTTATATTATTTTCTGTGTCTGTGATATGTGAATTTACATCTGTGAAATCTCTGTGATTTAATTTGTACGTTTCTGTGCTTAATTATGAAAAAGGATTAAATCGCGTTAGGTGTAAAAGTTGAGTGCTATATGTTAAAGCACTTATTTGGCTTGGCTTTTAAAATAAAGGTCCTTGCATGTCAATTTGACCATTGTATTAATGAATGGACAAGTATGGACACTAGTGGATGGAATTTTTATTTTTTAATTAAAGGGAAAAATTGAAAAATGCATATTAATGTATATTAAATGAAAATAAACATGAAAATGAAGCCATTTTCATGCATGCATTGCCGAAAATCAAAGAAAAAGAAAAAGGAGAAAGCCATTTTAGGTTTCGGCACTTTGATTTCTTGATTAAGCTATGGTTTTAACTCGGTTTTTGATAATTTCTACATTTCTGTGATCGTTGCTTCATGTTCTTCAAAACCCATGTTTGAATTTCTGAAATTGTTGAGGATTTCATAAGATGCCATTGTTGATTTTGTGAGCTTTTTGATGATAAATGGTGAAATATGAAAGCTTGATGATAGATAGATATACTTTGTATTGAGACTTTTGAAGAATTTGAATATTTTGGGCTAAATTGTAAAATGTTATTTTTGAGGGACTAAAATGTGAAATAAATGAATTGTGTGGACTAGTATGAGTACTAGGAGAATTCGGCTAAACTTGTGTGTATGCAATTTATGTGTATATTGTGATTTTGTGAAATAGGGACTAAAGTGTCGAAATGTGAAAATGTAAGGGCTAGTTTGCAAATTGCCCTAAGTAAATGTTTATGGATTAAATTGAATTAATTGGTGAAAAAAAGGGTTAATTTTGAAAACATATAGATCAAGAAAGGAGGAATTCAGACTTAGATCGAGGAAAGTCGAAGGTTATCTAGTAGATAGTCCAAGTCGACAAATTCCGAGTACGAGGTAAGTTCGTACTTAAAATAAGATGTTAAGTAAGCTTTAATGCCTTTATTATACATGGTTTGTGTATAATTAAATTGGACGATATGAGGATGAATCGAAAGTTTTGGCACTAAGTGTGCGATTTAAACTATCTTGGCACTAAGTGTGCGATTTAAATTAGCTTTGACTATTTGAGGCACTAAGTGTGCGATACCGACTTAGTCTCGGTTATTTGAGATGGCACTAAGTGTGCGGAAATATTTATTTTGGGCTAACCATATAGCACTAAGTGTGCAGATGTATAAAATACGAATAAGTTATGGGAAGTCTTATAACATTCACAAGAGGTGAGTATGAAAGTGTATAAGTACGGGAAGAATCAGGTATGTATAATACCTAAGTGGTAGATGATGTTAAGTATATGAATTTCATTGAGTTGATATAGATTTATGGATTGAAATTGTGCAAATACTTATATGTTGTTATTTTATGTTTCATATATTATGAATGACTAGAGTACGAGCTTACTAAGCTTTTGAAAGCTTACTTTGTGTGTATTTGCATTGTTTTATAGATATCAAAGCTACTGAAAGCTCGGGGATCATCAAGGATCATCATCACACTATCAATCTCATTTTGGTACTTTTGGAAAGTGTAAATATATTAAAGTATGGCATGTATAGGCTAGAAGGTCTATGTATATAAGTTTTGTGGTGTATATAATATGCCATGGGAGTTGGCTAACAAACGATAAGTTTGTGTATAGTTTTGGTGTATGTTTGTAATGTGCTAAGTTCTAAAGTGTTTTGGTCATTCTTAAGCATGGAACTGGTTGGAAATTTTGGTATGAATGTTGTATATTATTGCTGGTAGGATTGGACCCAAAAAGGGGTGGCAAATTTTGGCTTAAACCAAGTCTGCTTGGTGCCACACGGTCAGGGGACACGCGCGTGCCTTGTGGCCGTGTAAGAAAAGCAGTATTCTCCCAAGAATCACACGATCTTGACATACGGCCATGGGCTAAAGTCAGTAGCTAGATAAGTATCACACGGCCATAGTACACGGGCGTGCCTATTGGCCCTATGAAAAAGTTAGTATGCATGCTCTGTTTTGGCACGGTTGGTTCATATGGGTGTGTCTGATGCCCTTGTGAGGCACACGGCCTGGACGCATGGGCGTGTGACCTCAACAGGATTGAAAAATTTTCTATGTTCTAAATTTTATGAATGTGTTCGGGTTAGCTTTAACCGTACTTAAACGTATGTTTTAGGTCTCGTAGACCTTCTTAAGAAATAATTGCTTATGAAATGATATTAAATAATATCTGTGATTCTGAATTGGTTTGAAATGTTCTGTTTGTCTGGTAATGCCCCTTACCTATTCTGGTAACAGATACAGGATAGGGGTGTTACATTGATTATCAACATAACTTTATGAACCTTTACTCTTACCTTTATGAGTGTCTACCAGTAACACCTCTCACCTGTATTCGACACCAGAACAGGGTTACGAGGCATTTTTGGACTTACATCGCAAACAATCATACAATTTCATAGTCATAAATTTAAACCAAATTTAAAACCATTTGCATTCAGTCATAAAATCCCTAATACGAACCTACAAGGCCCAAATCATTCTTTGGAAGTCGTTCGAGAATAAACTGAGAACCCTTGAAATTTTTACAAACCGTGGAAATTTTTTTCCATAAACATGGATCACACACCCGTGTGGTTTGGGACACGCATGTATGGTCACACACCCCCGTGTCCCTAACCCATGTAACTCTCTATTTTGCAAGGCATGAACAAATTAAAGTCACACGGCCAAGCCACACGCCTGTGTGCTAGGCCGTGTGGTTAATTAATTTTCATAAAATAGGTACAGATTTCACATGGCCTGGATGCACGCCCATGCCTGGGGCCGTGTCCCTAAAATGGCTGAGACACACGCCCGTGTCTCTGTCCGTGTGCTCAATTCTGAGCATTTTTTTCTCAAAAATTAAGGTGCAGGGGACACACGGCCAAAACACATACCCATGGGTTACGCCGTGTGTCACACACGGCCTAGACACACGCCCGTGTATCTACCCGTATAGACAAAGTAAAGGCTATTTACCTAGCCATTTGCCACCCTCATTCACACATACACATGCACTAATTTAATGGCCTAAATCATGGTATACTTAGGCAACCAAAACATCCACGATCATGGCCAACACATGTTAATGCAATACCATCACCTATCGTGCTCATGACATTTTATTATGGCAAATCAAATATACCAACTTCACATTCAATAACACCACTAAGTCTACTTTCAACTTGCATTAACTTATCAAGATCCACTAGCATACCAATGACCCAAAATCATCCATTTCAAAACAAGTCATTAAGCCACAATCAACATTTAGCAAACCAATATAAATCACATCACCAAGAGGCATTAGTACATACATGCATATATATGTATAAGCTGATAACCAATTTAACCAAAATGGGCCAAATTACATGGCTAAATACCAAATCAAGCCTTTGACAATTAAAAGCCAATACATTTGGCCAAAATCATAATGACACATATAACAAAATGACCAAGTCCCTATACATGCCATATACTCAAAATGTTTAAAATCATCGATACCCAAAATGACAGTTTGATAGTGTGATGAAATCTCCGACGACCTCTAACTCGAGCTAGCTTGGTAACACTATAAAACATGGAAAAATAAAACAGAGTAAGCTATATAGCTTAGTAAGCTCGTATGAAGAAATAAACAAATCTTACCATATATTTAACATTCAAGTAATGTAATATAAGATAATGTAATTTACCATAATCTCATGACCATAATTCATTCCATCACTGACTTACCTTGAAATCATCATTTCATGAATTTAATAATCATAAGCTTTGTGTACAAACCTGTACCATCTCGTAATAATTTCATACTTATTCTTATCATTGACATACCCAATGAGCCACTCGGAATAATAATATTGGATACTCTGGAAATCTTGCACACAAGGTGCGACATCTGTAGCCATTGCTACCGCTATCTCATAACACAAATATGTTCGCTCTCGAGACATCAACGGGCCTACTCACACAAGTTGTCAGTCAAGATGTAGATACACGGTGCTGCTCACATAAACTGTCAAGTAATCAGAACATACGCCGGTATACTCAGCCACTGGTAGGACTACAGGACCAACACCTGGATCACATAACATAATACCCTAGTGACATGTCACTTGTATCCTAATCTATTCCTAAGGTTCGATTGGGATTTCTCGCTTGCCAAAACATCATCAAACATGCCCGTAGAGTCGTTTACACAATTCATAAAAAAATTAAAGCATATTAAAGAAATTTATAATAAATCTTATTTACATTCGAACCTAGGTTACAAAAACAGTGAAAATGAGCTATTCGTCAATTACTTTGTTTTTCCTCCGATCTGGATCCGAACTTTGTTTTTCTTGATCTATAATACCACATTTAACTTATTTAATCATCAATCTATTCAATTCAATCCAAAATCACATTATGGCAAAAATTACATTTTTGCCTCTAATATTTCAACATTTTACAATTTAGTCCCTAGGCTCGTAAATTGAATTTCTTTCAACTTATTCCCAACCCAAGCCTAGCCAAACCTTACCCTTACTCATAAAATCCCACATTTCTCATTTATTCATCAGAACACCCTGCACTCCTACCCGACGTTATGGCGCCTTCGACGTGTCACATGGACTTACGACTTAGTATGCATTCGTTGGTTTAAGTGATTAGGGTGGTCTTTGTAAAAACAGCAATTTAATGAAAAGCCGGTTTATCAATCTTTAGGCTATCCATTTGTCGTGCTTGTTGAGTCTTGAAAATGTTCATTAATTTTGAAAACCCGCGCAGCCTAACACTAGCGATTTTGACATAGTATAAATATAATCGAAAAATAAAAACCATAAGCGGAAAGAGAAATTTATATAGCGGCCTTATTACAACTTAAAACCCAAAATTAAATCAGAATATAAAAATAATAAAAAATAAAATAACTTAGAAAAACCAACTTTGCAGATGATGTGGCTATTCCGAATCCCTCACAGCTCCAAGCCCACTATGGTTGGGGATTTCCTGCAGAGATGAAAATAAAGGGTGAGTTTGGTAAACTCAGTGTGTAACATAACCCAACCATAGCCCAAAACAGATCAAACCTCAGAGTTAGACTTATCTGGGCCTTGGCCCAGTACAGAAATCAGAATGAAACTCATAGGCCCATAGCAAATACAGAACAAATATATCATGAATGCAGATATCCCAACCCAGAGCCATCCATAACACCCCGTACCAGCCTTACACCATGTGGGGAGACTAATCGACCCATCCAACCGCTACACACCACAGAAATTGCAGCGAGGCTACCAGATATTGTGACGAAGTCACCAGATATAGATATTGTGGCGAGGCCACCAGAACAGATATATATATTTACATATGTGGCGAGGCTCCCAGATATTGTGACGAAGTCACCAGAACAGATATATATGTGGCGAGGCCACCAGATTGCAGCGAGGCTGCCAGAATGCTTCCTCCATCAATATAAACCCATGTCCCATGCAATAGAATAATATGCCATGGCATAGAAACAGAACATCATGCTTTTGAGATAAAATAAAATATCCCTAGGGGTAAAATCGTAATTTTTCATGTATAAGGGTGTTTCAGTAATTATTACCTAATGCTAGGGTTTCATGCTCATTCTAACATTTACTAAGTAATCAGAAGTACTTACCTTGTCTTTTCACCAAAGTGGGCCTGTTGGCCCATTGGCCCGTTTTCGGCCCATTAAGCCCAAATATACCGTTGTGCACGAAAATGCACACTCTGCACTCTAATCATTCAAATGCACCATATTCATTAACAACTGTCTCACGAGCGCTCACACGCTCGCGAGTTCACAAAATACCAACGTTTCAGTATTTCAGCTTTTACTGATTCAGTCTAAGGGAGGGTGTCGTTTACACACCTGGTTGATGACGATTGATGACGATATCTCCCACACGATAATCCTGTTAGGAGACTGTAGTTAATCCGCGCTCCCACACTCTTAGCTGATGCCCAACCCAAACGAGCACGCCACCAAGCGAAAGGGATCAGCCCAGAAGGGTATGCTAATTCTCCTCATGGTTGCTCTATTTAAAGCCAGCTCTCCATCTACTCTTATGTCAGCTTCCCGATGTGGGATCCCTCCATCATCAGAGTTTAAAACCAACACCAACTCTTTCCGTTCCAACATAGCAAAATAATCAACCTTTGCATGCCAAGGGATTCGAACCAAAGTCCTCTCACATGCCAAATCACGCCACCACCACTAGGCCATCAACTCATTTGTGTCATAAGTCCAACACATTAAACTTTAAAGCGCACCTACTTGCTTCCAGATTTATTGAAAAGAAAAACCAAAATAAATTGCAAGAGCCAAGACTTGAACCTTGGACCCCTTGCTTCCTCTTGGCGTCACTTCCTTGTCCCCTAAGTGGCGCTACCTTGCCACTACACCACACTCCTTTTTGTGTCATCTTTTACCCCTTTACTCTTAAAAGCCCAAACGCCAAATGCATTACTTGTTCTTAAAATCAAAATTCTGAAGACTACCACGGATTTAACTTAAGTTTGGGCCATCCAGAGGCCCACTAACCTACTAAAATATATATTTTAACCAACCAGAACACAACCAAATTTTAAAAAACACAGAAACACAGAAATCCCAAAAATTGGGCATTACATTCACACTTTACCACACACTTTACAACACTTTACAAATAAGTCCCTAGTTAACATTTTCATCAAAAATAACTTTACAAATGTTGTTTATTTAACAACAAACATGCATTTTCTATCATCAAACATAAAAATACATGCATATTCAACATGGTTAAAATTTTAGACTTTAATTTTCTCTTAAATTAGTCATTGAAATAGCTAGATCAGGTTACCACGATCTCAAAAATATAGAAATCATTAAAACGGGACAAGAACAGACTTACAATCGAGCTTGAAAGTTGGGCAAACCCTAGCTATGGTTCCCTTGAAAATTTTGGCTATGGGGAATGAAATTGAAGAAGATGGACACTTTATTTTATTAAACTTTCTCTTTATTTACCAAATTACTAAAATACCCTTAATGCATAACTTTAAAATTTCACCTAACCATGTCCATTTTTCTCCACCCCAAAGTATAATAGTCTAATTACCATCGAAGGACCTCTGATTAAAATCTCATAGAAATTAGACACCTTTAACTTATAGAATTCAAGTTTTCCACCTATTGCAATTTAGCTCTTCTAGTCAAATTGAGCACTCAATCCATAAAATTTCTTAACGAAATTTTCACACAATTATTCTCTCATGCTGTAGACCTTAAAACCACTTTTCCTTTTTAACCCAAAAATGGGATGTTACAACTCTCCCCCTTAAGGATTTTCGTCCCCGAAAATCTTCCCAAAAAAGAGGTTAGGGTACTATTTTCTCATAGCTTCTTGAGGTTCCCACGTAGCCTCCTCAACGCCGTGTCGTTGCCACAAAAATTTCACTAGAGCTATACTTTTATTTCTCAACTGTTTAACCTCTTGAGCTAACACTTTGATCAGTTTTTCACCATATGTCATATCGAGTCAAATCTCAATCTCTGATGGTGAGATTACATGCAATGGATCTGATTCATACCATCGTAACATCGACACATGAAATACATTGTGGATCCTTTCTAACTCGGATGGCAAGGCTAGTTGATATGCCACTAACCCTATTCTTTCAATAATCTCAAACAGCCTAATGAAATGCAGACTCGACTTGCTTCTGTGACCAAATCTAAGAATTTTCTTCCACGGTGACACTTTTAGATAACACTTTATCACCAACCTGAAATTCAATATCCTTTTGTTCCAAATTCGCGTACGATTTCTATCGATCCGAAGCTGCTTTCAAACAATCACGAATTACTTTCACTTTCTCTTCGATTTCTCTGACCAAATCAACCCCGTGAATCTGTTTCTCACTAAGCTCTGTCCAGTATAGCAGAGTTCGGCACTTGCGACTGTACAATGCTTCATACAATGCCATCTTTATACTCGATTGAAAACTATTTTTATAAGCAAATTCGACCAACGGTAGATATTTTTACCAACTACCTTGGAACTCTAAAACACAACAGCGAAGCATATCTCTGAGAATTTGGATCACTCTCTCAGATTGACCTTCGGTTTGTGGATAAAATGTCGTACTAAAATTCAACTTTGTACCCAACCCTTCTTGCAATTTCTTCCAAAATCGTGACGTGAACCTTAGATCTTTATCCAAAATAATAGAAGTAGGCAGCTTGTGTAATCTAACAATCTCAACAATATACAATTCAGCTAGTTTATCAAGTGAATAATCGGTATGTACGGGAATGAAATGAGCTGATTTTGTCAACCTATAAACAACAACACAAATAGTATCTTTCTTATTCGAAGTCAGGGGTAATCCCGATACGAAGTCCATCGTAACTCTATCCCATTTCCACTCGGGTATCATCACAGGCTGAAGTAAACCCAAAGGCACTTGATGTTCTACTTTTAGTCCTTGACAAATCAAACATCTCGATACAAACTATGAAATGTCTCGTTTCATGCCCGACCACCAATATAACTGTTTCAAATCATTATACATCTTTGTACTCCCCAGATGAATGGATAAACAACCACTGTGTGCTTCGTGAAGAGTTTTCTGAATCAGTTCAGTATCCCTTGGTACACAAATCCTACCTCGAAACCTCAGACAATTCTTGGATCCAATCTGATAGTCTGAATCGCTATTCAATTCGCACTGAACTCTTTTAGCTTGCAATTTATTATCACATTTTTTGGCTTCGCAGATTTGTTGAAGAAATACTGATTTAGCTTTTAACTTAGCCAAAATTGATCTATCTCGGATAAGGTTAGTCGCATATTCATTGCTCTCAAAGTAAGCATAGATTTTCTACTTAAGGCATCTGCGACTACGTTCGCTTTCCCCAGGTGATAGTCGATCACTAACTCATAATCTTTCAACAACTCGAGCCATTTTTGTTGTCGTAAATTCAAATCTTTCTGATTCATTAAATACTTTAAACTCTTGTGATAAGTAAAGATGTGACACTTCTCACAGAATAAATGGTGTCTCCAAATTTTTAAAGTGAACACAATAGCAGCCAATTCTAAGTCGTGCGTCGGATAATTCTTTTCGTGCGGTTTTAATTGTCTCGAGTCATAAGCTATCACTTTACCCTCTTGCATCAACACACAACCTAAGTCGTTCAATGACGCGTCACTGAAAATCATAAACTCTTTTCCCGAATCAGGTTGTACTAATACCAGTGCCTCAGGTAACAATGCTTTCAGCTACTTGAAACTCTGTTGACATTTCTAGGACCACTCAAATTTCGCGTCTTTTTGTAACAATCTGGTCATAGGTGTGGTAATCATCGAGAATCCTTTAACAAAACACCAATAGTAACCAGCCAAACCCAAAAAGCTTTTAACTTCAGATACATTTCTCGGTGGTTTCCAATCAACAACTGCCAAAATCTTACTCGGATCAACCCGTATACCTTCCGCCAAAACAATGTGTCCAAAAATCTGACTTCTCAGAGCCAAAACTCCTTTTGCTGAATCTAGCAAACAATTTTTTGTCTCTCAAGGTCTACAATACAATTCTTAAATGCCTAGTATGTTTAGACTCATCTCGTGAATAAATCAAAATGTCATCAATAAAAACAACCACAAATTTATCTTAATACGGTCTGAAGATTCGATTCATCAAGTCCATAAAAACTACAGGAGCATTAGTTAATCCAAAAGGCACAACAAGAAATTCATAAAACCTGTACCTCGTTCTGAACGCGGTTTTTGGCACATCCGAATCCTTAACTCTCAAATGATAATAACCAGATCTCAAATCTATCTTCGAGAACATTGTTGCCCCTTTCAACTGGTCAAACAGATCATCAATTATCGATAAAGGATCAATATAAAGTTACATCGATCCGTCTTTCTTCTTGACGAATAGCACAGGTGCACCCCAAGCCGAAAAAATTAGTCTCGTAAAACCCTTATTTGTCAACTCTTGCAACTGAGATTTCAATTCTTTCAATTCGGTCAGAGCCATTCTATATGGAGCTATCGATATCGGTGAAGTCCCTGGTATCAAATCAATAGCAAACTTGACTTATCTGATCAGTGGCAACCCAAGCAACTCTTCCGAAAACACATTCGGGTATTCACAAACTACCGGCACAGATTCAATCTTCAATTCAGACACTTTCGTATTCAGTACATGCACAAGATAAGCTTCACAACCTTTTCTTACATACTTCTAAGTCGACATCGACGAAATCACAATAGGCAACTCACCCGATTCATCCAATTTAATCCGAAGAATTTCATTATCTTGACATTTCAATTCAATAATCTTTCATCTACAATTCACTACGACATCATGTAGAGTCAACCAATCCATTCCAAGAATTACATCGAACTTATCAAATGGTAAAAGCATTAAGTCAGTCGGAAAACAATGACCCTAAATCATTAAAGGACAACTCTTGCAAACTTTATCAACTAAAACATATTTGCCTAAGGGGTTCAACACTTTCATCACATACTCAGTAAACTCAACAGGAAAATTCTTACTAGATACCAAATTCATGCAAATATAAGAATGACTCGATCCAGGATCAACCAATGCAATTACATTAATATCATAGAGAGAAAATGTACCAGTGATAACATCAGGGATGACGCATCTTCGCAAGAGCGAATAGCGTAGGTTTAAGCAGGTGCTCTAACCTCTTATCTCCCAATTAAATCTTTCGTTACACCTCTACTACTGGTCCCATTTACTGTATTTCTCGGGGGCCTCCCTCTAGTGGCAGTGTTACCCGGTCTTGCATTTTGAAACTTCTCTTTCTCAACTATTTCAGGGCAATCTCGAATGAAGTGATCTTGGGAGCCACATTTAAAGCAAGCCTGGTTAATCATTCTACATTCACCAGGATATCGTCTACCACAATGTTGACATTCAGGTCTATTAGACCTAGAATTACCATGCTCACTATTGACGTAATTTGGGCCTTTGAACTTGAATATTGCTTTCCACAATATCTGTTGGGATACCTAGCTGATACGTTTGAACGAGTATACAAATCCTTTGATTTCTTTGATGAAGATTGAAATGACTTATTCATCGGTCTTTTTTCTCGAATCTCTAGCTGCAAACTTAGCTTTTCTCATTTCTTTGCTCAACTCTTCGGCTTTGCAAGCTCGGTCGACTAGCACAACAAATTCCTTCAACTCTAGAATCCCTACTAGCAATCTGATATCCTCGTTCAACCCACCTTCGAATCTTTTGCACATGATGGCGTCGGTGGAAACACATTCCCGAGCATACTTATTGAGCCTAACAAACTCTCGCTCATATTCAGTAACAGACATAAGGCCCTGTTTCAGCTCTAAAAACTCTTTGCGTTTCTGATCAATGAACCGTTGACTGATATATTTCTTTCTAAACTCATCTTGAAAGAATTCCCAGGTAGCTCTTTCTCTCGGTACCACGGATACAAGAGTATTCTACCACTAATATACTGAGTCCCTTAGAAGTGATATAGCACATTTCAAGCACTTATCTGGTGTGCAAGAAAGCTCATCAAATACACTGATAGAGTTCTTAAGCCAAAACTTTGCTCTCTTAGGATTGTCGTCAACATTAGCTCTAAATTCTTCAGCCTCTTATTTTCTAATCTTATCAACTAGAGGCTTATTCAATCTTAACAGTTCCACACCTTTAAGAACTATGGGAACCGGTTGGGGGATAGGTAGGGGTGGAGGATGTTGAGCAGCCGAATTTGTTCGAACAAACTTGGTAAACCACTCATTCATCCTTTGGAAGAAGGCTTCTCTAGCCTCTCCTCCCTGACTAACCGTTACAGGTCTACTTTCAGATGGCACTATCCCTTGGGCGGGAACCGGTGCATTACTTTCAATATCATCAGTAACATCTCGGTCAGGATCCATTTACTATACGATAATACAATTTAAATTGTTAGGAGTCGTCACACTATCACAAATTATATATACGGCATGTATAGCTAAACTCTCACACACACTACGTTAGTCTAAGAATCGACTAAATCAAGCTCTGGTATAACTAAATGTAACACCCCTTACCTGTATTCAATGCCGAAATAGGGTTACGAGGCATTTCTGAACTTACATCGCAAACAATCATACAATTCCGAGTCATAAATTTCAACCAAATTTAAAACCATTTGCATTCAGTCATAAAGTCCCTAATACGAACCTACGAGGCCCAAATCATGCTTTGGAAGTGGTTCAGGAATAAACCAAGAACACTAGAAATTTTTACAAAACTTAGAATTTTTTTGCATAAATAGGGGTCATACACCCATGTGGTTTGGGACACGCCCTTGTGGGCAGGCTGTTTGGTAACACACCCCCGTGTCCCTAACCCGTGTAACTCTCTATTTTGCAAGGCCTGACCAAATTGAAGTCACACGGCCAAGCCACATGCCATGCGTTAGGCCGTGTTGTTAATTACTTTTCATAAAATAGGTACAAACATCACAAGGCCAGGGTACACGCCCATGTCTGGGGCCGTGTCCCTCACACAGCTGAGACACATGCCCGTGTCTTTGCCTGTGTGCTCAATTCTGAGCATTCTATTTCTAAAAAATTAAGGTGCAGGGGACACATGGCCAAAACACATGCCCATGGATTAGGTCGTGTGTCACACACGGCCTAGACACAAGCCTGTGTGTCTACCAGTGTGGACAAAGGAAAGGCTATTTACCAAGCCATTTGCCACCCTGATTCAAGCATACACATACACCAATTCAATGGCTTAAATCATGGTATACTTAGTTAACCAAAACATCCACGATCATGGCCAACACATGTCAATGCAATCCCATCATCTATCGTGCTCATGACATTTCATTACGGCAAATCAAATATACCAACTTCACATTTAATAACACCACTAAGTCTACTTTCAACTTGCATTAACTTATCAAGATCCAGTAGCTTACCAATGAGCCAAACTCATCCATTTCACAACAAGTCATTAAGCCACAATCAATATTTAGCAAACTAATATAAACCACATCACCAAGAGGCATTGGTACATACATGCATATATATGTATAAGCTTACAATCAATTTAACCAAAATGGGCCAAATTACATGGCTAAATACCAAATCAAGCCTTTGACAATTACAAGCCAATACATTTGGCCAAAATCATAATGACACATATAACAAAATGATCAAGTCCTTATACATGCCATATACTCAAAATGTTTAAAATCATCGATACCCAAAATGACAGTTTGATAGTGTGATGCTATCCCCGATGACCTCCAACTCAAGCTAGCTTGGTAACACTATAAAACATGGAAAAATAAAACGGAGTAAGCTATATAGCTTAGTAAGCTCGTATGAAGAAATACGCAAATCTTACCATAAATTTAACATTCAAGTAATATAATATAAGATAATGTAATTTACCATAATCTCAAGACTATAATTTATTCCATTACAAACTTACCTTGAAATCATCATTTCACAATTTTAATAATCATAAGCTTTGTGTACATACCTGTACCATCTCATAATAATTTCATATTTATTCTCATCGTTGACATACCCAATGAACCAATCGGAATAATAATATCAGATACTCGGGGAATCTTGCACACAAGGTGCGACATATGTAGCCATTGCTACCTCTATCTCATAACACATATATGCTCGCTCTCGAGCCATCAACGGGCATGCTCACATAAGCTGTCAGTCAAGACGTAGCTACATGGTGCTGCTCACACAAGCTTCAAGTAACAGCAACATATTCCGGTATACTTAGCCATCGGTAGGACGTACAGAACCAGCACCCGGATCATAAAACCTAATACCCCAGTGACATGTCACTTGTATCCTAATCTATTACTAAGGTTCGATTAGGATTTCTCGCTTGCCAAAATGTCGTCGAATGTGTCTGTAAATTCGTTTACACAATTCATACAAAAATTAAAGCATTTTAAATAAAGTTATAATAAAGCTTAGTTACATACGAACTTACCTCGGTTACAAAAACGGTGAAAAGGATCTATTTGTTAATTACTTTGTTTTTCCCCCGATGTAGATCCAAACTTCATTTTTCTTGATCTATAATACCATATTTAACTCATTTAATCATCAAGCTATTCAATTCAATCCAAAATCACATTATGGAAAAAATTACATTTTTGCCCCTAATATTTCAACATTTTACAATTTAGTCCCTAGGCTTGTAAAATGAATTTCTTTCAATTTCTTCGCAACGCAAGCTTAGTTGAACGTTGCTCTTACTCATAATAGCCCACATTTCTCATTTATTCACACTTTACCACACACTTTACAACACTTTACAAATAAGTCCCTAGTTGACATTTTAACCAAAAATCACTTTACAAATAAGTCCCTAGTTGACAATTTCATCAAAAACCACTTTACAAATGTTGTTTATTTAACAACAACATGCATTTTCTATCATCAAACATCAAAATACATGCATATTCAACATGTATAAAATTTTAAACTTAAATTTCTCTAAAATTAGTCCTTGAAATAGCTAAATCTAGTTACTACGATCTCAAAAATATAGAAATCATTAAAAATAGGATAAGAACGGACTTACAATCGAGCTTGAAAGTTGGCCAAACCCCAGCTATGGTTCCCGTGAAATTTTCGGCTATGGGGGGTGAAATTGAAAAAGATGGACACTTTTATGTTAGTAAATTTTGTCTTTATTTACCAAATTACTAAAATACCCTTAATGCATAACTTTAAATTTTCTCCTAACCATGTCCATTTTTGTCCACCCTAAAGTATAATGGTCTAGTTACAATCTAAGGACCTCTAATTAAAATCTTATAGCAATTAGACACCTTTAATTTAAAGAATTCAAGTTTTGCACCTATTGCAATTTAGCCCTTCTAGTCAAATTGAGCACTCAATCGATAAAAATTCTTCACAAAATTTTCACACAATTATTTTATCATGTTGTAGACCTTAAAATAGTAGTAAAATGAATATTTCTACTTCAGATTTGTGGTCTCAAAACCACTGTTCCAATTTGACCCAAAAAGGGCTATTACACTACCCATCAATAGCAATTTTTTAATTAGATACTTGAGTATCGCTTTCAGCATTATCGAAATTAGCTCGGTTGGAATTAGATACTTGAGTATCACTTTCAAAATTATCGAAATTAGCTCGGTTGGAGAACATCTTTGTCTATAAGTGAAATGTTCAGACGCATCACACTATCACAGGTTATATAATGGCATGTATTTCTAGACTTCATACATGCCGCGTTCAATCCGAGAACCGACTAAACCATAGCTCTAATACCACTTAATGTAACACCCCTAACCCATATCTATCACCAAGATAGGGTTACAGAGCATTACCGTAAGAACGTAACTTTAAAACATACATTTCACATATCAGCATAAACATGATATAAACCTTTTATATACATGCATATCATCCCTTAAACAAGCCCTCGAGGCCTTAGAAACACTTTAGAAATGATTTGAGACTAAATCAGAAACATTTGAAACATTTGTGAAAATGTTAGAAAATTAAACAGCAAAGGTCACATGGCCATGTGATTCACACGGCTGAAACACACGCTCGTGTCTCAGGCCATGTAACAATTGAAATAGAGACACACGGCCATGTCCCAGCCCGTGTTCGTGCCCGTCTAACTCTTTGAGTTGGGCCACACAGCTAAGCCACACGCCTGTGTGCCAGGCCATGTGCTAGGCCGTGTAACTACCTAACTTGAATGCCTTTAAAACCTACAAGGGAAACACGACTGTTTCGCGTGGCTGTGTGTCACTCACAGTTGAGACACATGCCCATGGCAACATTCAAAATCTTTAACAGTTTCAAAAACGAAGGTATGGGCTAGCTTGACGTAATTGCAACGATCTCAAAAACATAAAACTTATTAGAAACGGACCTCAAAATCTCCCACATGCATTAAAGATTGTTTGGCCAAAGCTCCCATACTCTAAAAATGGAGTTTCTCTCGTTCAAAAAGAAGAAAATAACAATATATGTTTTTACCTTTCTTTTATTTTATTTATTACTTATTATAAAATTTATTAATATTAATATATATCATATAAACTAAATAATAATAATCACCAACCATCCACTCATTTATAATATGGTTTAATTACCATATTAGTCGATGAATTTACTTTTTCATAGCTATTAAACATCTTTAGTTAGTAGAATTCAACTTTCACATTTTTTTTACAATTTAGTCTTTTTTGCTTAATTAACCATCTAAACATTAAAATTTCTTAATGAAATCTTAATACAACCTTAATAATACTCCATAAATATTTTTATAAATATTTACAGCTTGGTTTATAGAAACGAGATTCGGATACCTTATTTTCTAAAACCACTTGACTTTAGGGTCATACCACTTGAACCTAATTAAACGTTCATATAACATAAATTACCATATCCAAAACCTTTTTAAAACCATATTTGACTTGTAAACCTTAAATAATAATATTTACAAGCTTCCTCGTCAGATTTGTGGCCCCAAAACCACAATCTCCAACACCACTAAAAAACGAGCTGTTACAAGTTGTCATTTTGGTCTTTTATATGCATGCATATAAAGCTATTTTGGTATGGTTGAAATGTCTTGATAATTGTCACTTTTGGTATGTTTGGTAATTACTTGAACTATGCTAATGTGCTTGGAAATATGGCAATTTTTGACATGTTTAGGTAAATGATGCTTGGATGCAATTGTGGTGTATTGAATAGCATATTGGTTAGGCAAATTAAGATGATTGAAATGGCATGTTTATGTATGTTTGAATGGTGTTTGAACCCCTTGAATCTGTGCCTAAATGATTTGAATGATTAGGTATGAAATGGTTTGATATTTAGGTAAATTTTGGGTTCACACGGACTGGGACACGAGCTATCACACGACCATGTGACACACACTCGATATTTACTTGTCACTTTATTACTTGTTGCGATTGTGTGCATTTGCACATTTTTCATCATTCCAAGTTTTTGGTGTCGTTGTCAGGGACTATTTTAAAAGTCATTATTTGTGAATTTGTTAATTTTGCATTTTGGTTTATTTTTCGGTTTAATTTTAATTCCATTATTTTTCTATGATTGTTTCAGGTGTTTATGAGTATTGATAGAATTATCAACTTACTCCCTGTAGACCCTGAGATCGGAATGATTTTTCAACAAAGAATAAGATAAGCAAATTAGAGAAGGACTGAAGAGATGAACTTTGAAAATCAAGGAAATGAAGCAAACCATGCTCAAAATCCTATCCTTATTGTTGATGATAGGGATAGAGCTCTAAGATAGTATGTCGTGCTAGAGTTTCATGAGCTTAATCCGAGTATTCAAAAACCCAAAATTGAGGCACAACAATTTGAGCTAAAGCTAGTCGTGTTTCAGATGCTTCAGATAGTGGGCCAATTCAGTGGAATGCCTACCGAAGATCCTCACCTTCACTTAAGATTGTTTACGGAGGTGGGTGATTATTTCAACTTAGCTAAAGTACCAGAAGTTGGATTACGATTAAAGTTATTCCCATATTCACTTAGGGATAAAGCTCGAGCCTGTTTAAACTCATTACCACATGGCAAGAGTTAGCAGAACGATTCCTTATGAAGTACTTCCCACATAGCAAGAATGCTAAGTTGAGGAATGAGGTCACTACCTTCCAACAGATGGATGATGAGTCCTTGTATGAGGCGCGGGAAAGGTTTAAAGAACTATTATAAAGATGCCCTCATCATGGAATCCTTCATTGCATCCAATTAGAGACATTCTATAGCAGTATCAATGCTCACACGAGAATGGTAGTGGATGCTTTTGCTGACGGTGCTCTTCATTCTATGTCTTATAATAAGGCTTTTGAAATCATCGAGAGGATTGCCAACAATAATTACCAATAACCAACCACTCAAGTAGCATTTGGAAGTCGAGTCGCTGGAGTACATGAAGTGGATGCTCTCACTTCACTTGCATCTCAAGTATCTTCTATAACAATCCAAATTTCAAAGAAATCGGAACAGTGGTTTCAAGACCACAAATCTAAGCCGAAAATAAAATTTATTTTTATTTTATTATATGGTCCAGAATATGATAGAATTGCCATGTGAAAATTTTGATCAGAAAATTTTATCGATTATGTGCTTAATTACGAGAAGGACCAAATCGCATAAAATACAAAAGTTGAATTCTAGTAGCTATAAGGATTAAATAGCTATGGAATTAAAAAGTTGAGGTCCTTATATGGTAATTAAATCATTAATAAAAAAGGCTAAGGACTAAATTAGAAATCAAAAGTATTAAATATTATAAATTATTAAAAAGAAACAAAAATCATTTTTATCATCTTCTTCCCCAAAAAAATACATGGAAATCTTAGGAGAGAGAGAAAAAACTTCCATGGCCAAATTGGGTAAGTTTCCTTGGCCTGTTTTTAGTAATTTTGATATTTTTGAAACCGGGATAGCTTAATCTATCTATTTTGGGGATCAATTTGAGAAGTTATTAAAGTATGAAAAATGGTTCATGGATGTATATGCTGAAAATTAGAATTTTATGGTAGAAAATGAAAGATTGTTGATAGATAAACAACTTTTACAAAGTGATTTTTTTATGAAAACATGATTTAGGGACTAAAATGTAAAGTTGTAAAATTTGATGAAAAATTTTGAACTTTTATGAATACATGTGCTGTAAATTTGTAATGGGATTTTGGTTAGGCTTAGAATAGGGAGTAAATTGCACAAGTTTCATTTTACGAGCCTAGGGACGAAATCGAAATTTATGGAAAAGTTAGGGGCAAAATGGTAATTTTGCCTAGGACGTAAATTGAGTCCACCTAAATAAGAAATATGATAAATTAATGTTAAATTTACCTGTATAGATCTGGATAGACCAAATACAGAGCTAGAACGAAGAAAGGAGGAAAATGTCGGATGAGTAGATTTATGTACACGAACATTTGTCGAGGTAAGTTCTTGTAACTAAATTGTATATGTTTTTATGCTTGAATTTAATGTTGTGTTTTTGAATTGTATAAATGTCATAAATATGTGAAATTATCACATACTCGTTATAGCCCAATAAATGAAAGTGCCCGATCAATAATAATGCTCGATAAATGGTAAATGATAAAAATATTATTTATATGCTTGAAATGAATGTGGAATGTATCTATTTGAATTATATGTATGATTTAGATGTAGGAAATAATCACATGCTTGTTAATGCTTGAGAAATGTTAAATCTCATTTGAATAAAGGAAGAATCGATGGATATGTGCTTTCTAGAAATGAATGAGGTCCAGCATTTGTTGCTGACGGGATTTAGCTCTAATGAGTAATCCTATTGACCTCATTTCAAAAAAGATTTAGCCTGGACGGGTAATCCTGATATAAGTCCTCTCGAACTTATGTTATAGATTAGAATTAGCCCGGACGAGTAATCCAGATCAAACTCCTTATAGCATATGTCATAAACAGGATTTAGCCTGGACTGGTAATCCTATTGTATACATGTGTGGCTCGAGAGTGTACTCTCTGATATAGTACCTTATGGGTACCATTGGACATGATTTGATGGATCCTGATTCGTACACCTCGAGTGTATTACCTGTGTATCCATTGATATTCTGAATAAATTCAATGAGTGACAATTCTAGACATGAGAAGTTGTGAATGATAAAATGAGTTATTACATGTATCCGTCTGAAATACAAGTAAATGATGATACATGACAAATGATATATGAAAACATGAGATGATGATATTTGTACATGGACTTTATTTGTTGAATATATGTTCATTCTTGATTATAGACTTGTACACCTAGAGTGTGCTAATCGTGACCTTAATATTTCGAGTAATATGAGTAAAGTTCTGATATGAAATGATCTAAACTCAAAATGAACTATTATGAAATTATACTTGAAATAATGAGATGAATTATGCATGTTGAATGAATACATGCTGTGGAAAGCATATCTGCTTGGAAACTTGATTGTTGTTGAGCCCATAAATGATTTGATGTTATCATGGAATATATGACTAACAAGGGCAATGAGAATGTGTGTAGGGCTTGAGGTCAAATTGACTGATTATGCCTTACATAGTTACCTCAAAATAGAATTAGTGGTAAGTTAAGTACCTTGTTATACGAACTTATTAAGCATTTTATGCTTACTTAGTTTTATTTCCCTGTTTTAGAGTAAATCGAAGCTCATTGGATTGGAAGCTTGGCGGAGATCACTCACAATATCCATCGGCCCATGTCGGCACAATATGGTAAACCAATTATGGTTGTAATGGCATGTATAGGATATATTGGTCATACTGGCATGTAAATGTAAATGATGCTTGTACTCTAACCATTGGGATGGCTAGTAATGGTTTGTTTTAATAAACTTGTAATGTCAAACTATGGTAGCTACATATATGTTAAGTAGTTGATCAAACTATGTCTAACTTGAGGACTTAATTAAGGTAAGATTATATACATGTATGCATGAAATGATATGTCATGATGAATGATGGAATTTACTTGATTTGAATGCTTGAAATGGCTGGTATTTGGATGTGTGATTCAAGTGCAGGTCATGGGGGTGATTTTGGGTGAGAAATGAAGCTAGGAATGGCTTTATTTTGTCCAAACAGGCAGACACACGGGCGTGTGTCTAGACCGTATGTGACACATGGCCTGGTACATAGGTGTGTGGTTAGGTCGTGTATCCCTGCACCTTAATTTTAAGATAACAGAATGCTCAGAATTGAGCACACGGGTAGAGACACGGGTGTGTGTCTCAGCCTTGTGTGCTACATAGCCTAGAACACGGGCGTGTGTCTTGGCCGTGTGAAACTTGCACCTAATTTTGAAATGAATTAATTGACCACACGCCTTAGCAAACAGGCATGTGGCATGGCCGTGTGCACAAGTCAGAGAGTTACACGGGGTCGAACACGGCTTGTAGCACGGGCGTGTCCCTCGGACCACGCGAGCGTGTGAGCCCTACACCTTGGAAAAATTTTAAAATTTCGCAAAAAATTCTTAGAGTTCCCGATGAAGTCCCGACTCAATTCAAATGCTCGTATTGGGCCTCAGGGGTCCAATTAAGGGATGTTTTGAATGATCTCGATTAATAAATAGTGAATAACATGAAATGTCTATAAATGTTCTAAAAATCTCTAGTAACGCTCTGTAACCCTGTTCCGGCGGCAAATACGGGTTAGGGGTGTTACATATTTGATATCCTCAATGCTTAAAAACTTTACTACTAATGGGTTTAATAATTTTGCAACTCAGCCACCGAATCAATTTGAGACTGTAGCCTGTGTTTATTGTGGGAAAGGGCACTTGTTCAAAGAATGTCCATCAAACCCAGATCTATGTATTACATGGGTAACCAAAACCAAAATTGAGGAAAGCAATGACTGCAATCCAATTTTTATAACCCATCTTGGTGAAACCACCCTAATTTTTCTTGGAGTAACCAAGGGCCTAGAACTAGTAACACTTATGAACAACCTAGACCAACCCAACCACCTGTTTTTACCCAACAAGTTCAGAAACCAACTCAAGCTAAACCTTTCAATGGCTTAGAGAACTTATTGAAGGCATATATGGCAAAGAATGACGCCACTTTAAGGAATTTGGAGAATCAAGTAGGTGAACTTGCTACTAAACTTAGGAACTGACCATAAGATGCTCTACCTAGTGATATGAAAAATCCAAGAAATATAAAGAAAGAGCATTGTAAAGCATTAACATTGAAGAGTGGAAAGACATTAAAGCCCATCACTATTGAAGTTGAAGAGGAGCTAGCTGATGCTCAAGATTCATGGAAGTTCAACCAAGTATTGAAATCCCAGCTTCACCAGAACCAGAATCTACAAAACCTGATAAGGTAACTTCTAAACTAGCCAATTTTGATAAGCTAACAACTTTGTTAGATGAAGAATTGCCACAAAAGACAAATTAGCCGGTTCAAGTTAAAAATCATCCACCACCTTACCCTTAAAGACTTCAAAGTAGAAGCAGGAAGTCCAATTCAAGAAATTCCTAGACGTACTAAAGCAACTTCATATCAACATTTCATTGGTATAAGCACTTGACCAGATGCCTAATTATGTCAAATTCATTAAGGATATATTTTCTAAGAAATGGAGTCTTGGAAATTTTAACACGGTAGCTCTGACAAAGTAATGCAATGCATACCTTCAAAATAAACTACCCCCAAAGATGGACCCTGGATGTTTTACCATACCTTGCAACATTGGAGCAACTTATTGTGGTAAGGAAGAATGTGATTTGGGTGCAAGCATCAACTTAATGCCCGTGTCCATATTTAGTATGCTGGGGATAGGTAAAGTTAGACCTACTACGATTACACTTCAATTAGAAGATCGATATTTAGAACATCCAAAAGGAAAAATTAAGGATGTAATGGTATGTGTAGACACATTTATTTTTCCTGCTAACTTTAATATTTTAGACTTTGAAGCAGATAAAGAGGTGTCAATCATCTTATGAAGGTCTTTCCTAGCAACTGGAAGGATCCTTATTGATGTGCAGAAGGGTGAGCTTACTATGTGTGATTAGGACGATCAAGTAACTTTTAATGTTTTTAAGTCTATGCGATTCCCTGACACAATTGATAAATATTCTATAGTACCTGAGTTAAAGGATTTAGCAAAAGAATGGGAATCAGCTCTGTTGAGGACCCATTGAAACAAGTTTTGATGTCAAACCCTCCAAGTGATGTAGAGGGGGAAGGAAATTTAGCTTTTCTAGAAGCTAAAGAGAAGGGATTTAGTCCGCAATCTCGTTTTGAATCTTTGGAATTAGAAAGAAGAGATTATGTTCAACAAAAAGCGCCAATCGAAGAGCCACCTACATCAGAACTTAAGGTACTTCCCTCACACTTAAAATATGTTTATTTAGGTAATTTTTCTACTTTGCCTACGATTATTTCAGTAAAGTTTACTGAAGAGCAGAAAGAGAAACTCATTTTAGTGTTGAAACAATTCAAGAAGGCTATCGGCTGGACCATAGTCGATATATGTGATATTAGCCCATCCATTCGCATGCATAAAATCATCTTAGATGATGATGAGAAAGGGACAATTTATGGAAAACAAAGAATAAACCCCATTATAAAGGACATGGTAAACAAAGAGATTATAAAATGGTTAGATGCGGGTGTAATTTATCCCATCTTAGACAGTTCATGGGTAAGTCTAGTCTAGTGCATGCCAAAGAAAGGAGGTATTACGGTCATTAAGAATGAAAATAATGAATTAATATCGACTAGAACGGTTACAGGATGGAGAATTTGTATAGATTACCGAAAGTTGAACAATGCGATTAGAAAAGATCATTTTTCTTTGCCATTCTTGGACCAGATACTGAATAAACTTACGGGGCGAGACTATTACTTTTTTCTTGATGGTTACTCAGGATACAATCAGATTACAGTAGCACCAGAGGATCAACACAAAACAATATTCACATGCTCGTACGGTACATTTGCATTTAAATGCATGCCATTTGGTTTATGTAATGCACTTGCTACATTTCAAATATGTTTGATAGCTATTTTTACTGAAATGGTTGAAAAGTATTTAGAAGATGGTTGAAAAGTATTTGGAAGTTTTTTATGGATGATTTTTCATTGTTTGGAGACACTTCTGATGATTGGTTAGCCAATCTAGCCAAGGTACTAAGGCGTGTGAAGAAACAAACCTCGTACTCAACTGGAAAAAGTGTCATTTCATGGTACGATAATATATTATTCTAGGGAACTGAATAACAAGATATAGAATCGAGGTAGATAAAGCAAAGGTAGATGTTATCAAGAAACTCCCACCTCCAACATCTGTCAAGGGTGTTAAGAGCTTTTTGGGACATGCCGGATTCTATCAAAGATTTATCAAGGACTTTTCCAAAATTGCTAAACCTTTATGCAAATTATTGGAGAAGGACACGATATTCAATTTTGATGAAAAATGTTTGAAAGATTTTAATGATCTAAAGAATCGGTTACTTTCATCACCTATTATCGTCACACCGGATTGGGATTTTCCATTTGAGTTGATGTGTGACACAAGTGACTTCACGATAGGAGCTGTGATGGGCCAGCGAAGGAACAAAGTTTTTCATCCAATCTACTATTCAAGTCGAACTCTGACAGGAGCTCAATTGAATTATACGGTAGTAGAGAAAGAGTTACTTGCTATTGTATTTGCTTTTGACAAGTTTCGATCTTATCTTATAGGTACCAAAGTGACTGTCTATACGGATCATTTGGTAATTAAATATTTACTTGCCAAGAAAGATGCCAAGCCGAGATTGATCCGATGGGTACTTCTACTCCAAGAGTTTGATCTAGAAATTCAAGATTGAAAAGGGGTAGAAAATCAAATAGTAGATCACTTATCCACATTAGAGCCGCAAGAAGGAAATTCTCCACTTATACCTATTCAGGAGACATTTCTAGACGAGTGCATACTTAAGGTAAATCATGTCCATAATACCCCTTGGTTTACTGATTTTGCTAACTATTTAGCTTATGGTTTAATGCCGATTGATATTACTTATCAACAAAAGAATAAGATTCTTTACGATGTGAAGTACTATTTCTGGGAAGAGTCATACTTGTTAAAAAGTGTGCAGATCAAATGACCAAGGAATGTATGGAAAAAAATGTGGTACAGAAGATTTTATATCATTGTCTCACAGCTCCAAGTAGGGAGCACTTCGGAGATACACGTACTACAGCCAAAGTGTTGCAAGTCAGATCACTTTGGCCAATACTATTCAAAGATGCGTATGCCTACACAAAGAGTTGTGATTGATGCTAGAGGGTTGGAAACATCACCAATAGAAATAAGATGCCTTGAACAAACATCATTGAGGTAGAATTATTCGATGTTTGGGGTATTGAATTTCTTGGTCCATTCCTTCTTTCTTTTGGTCACAAATATATATTGGTAGTAGTAGACTACGAATCTAAGTGGGTTGATGCCAAGGCATATCTAATGAATGATGCCAAGGTTGTGATGAAGTTTTTACAGAAACATGTGTTCACAAGGTTTGCAACTCCTAGGGCTACCATCAGTGATGAGGAGTCCCATTTTGTGAACAAATGGTTGAAATGGTTACTCAATAAACATGGAGCGATGCACCAGGTTGCCATAGCTTACCATCCGCAAATGAATGGCCAAGCTGAGCTAGCAAATAAAGATATAAAAGGTATACTTGAGATGGTAGTTTTTTCAAACTGACGAGAATGGTCCAAAAGACTAGATGACACTTTATGGGCCTACAGGATAGCATACAAGACACCTTTAAGGATGTCTCCCTATTGGTTGGTCTTTGGGAAAGCCTGTCATTTGTCCTTAAGGTTAGAACATAAAGCTTACTAGGCTCTACAACAGCTAAACTTAGATCCCAAGCTTACAAAAAAGAAATAGATGCTTCAATTTAACGAGTTAGAAGAATTCTGAACTTTCGCATATGAAATTTCCAAGCTATTCAATGAGAGATTAAAGAGATGGCATTATAAGCACATCCAAATCCAAGAAATTAAAGCAGGTTTACAAGTTTTGTTGTTCAATTCCAGATTAAGGTTCCTTCCAAGTAAGTTAAAATCACATTGGTCCGGTCTCTTCACTATTCATTAATTCTTCCTATACGGGGTTGTTGAACTTCACAATGAGGGAGGTAAGTTCCAAGTTAATACTTAGCGCTTGAAACATTATTGAGGGGATAAAATTGAGCGGGATAAAATCTCGTTCATTTTATAGGATACTTAATTTTTCTCTTTTTCTTTTAAATAAATGACTTAAGGTATATTTTCTGGATTAGTATATTAAAATAAATTCTATCTAGGTGATTGAAACTTAAGCAAGACCGCTTATGACCCCTCCAATCTTTCCTAGGATTAATTTTTAACATAATATTTCGAGAAACTATTTCCTAAATGGAAAAATAAATTTTTTATTTCTCAAATAAAAGGGTAAATTTTTATCCAAGTTTTAATTGCAAGTCAATTTTCAAATTTTCTTTAAATTTAGGTACTTAATTGAATTATTTGTAAAATTTGGTTATTCTTTTTGTAAATATTGAAATTAGCTATCTCTTTTTGTAAATATCTTTAAAAGAAGCTAAAATAAAAGTTTGCAATTTAATTTTTAATAAATAAGATGATAGTAACTAATAAATAATTATATTTTATATAATATATATTAATTGTTATCAACTTTACATAGGATTAGAATTGCTTTAATTTTTTATTTAAGAGTTTTTATTTCAATAAATGAAATAATAGAAAATAATAAATTAATATACATTATATTATTTATTAATTGTTATTTACTTTATATGACATTAGGACTTACAATAATTTAGTATTATTTTGTTTTAAGAATTCATTTTAAACTCCTCCCTTCTATCAATTTAAATACTATCTCATCCCTCATTTACACCACTCACCATCTATCAAACCAACCTCTCCATACATCCTGCCATCATCGGCAACTATCGACAGCACCACTAGCAGCCACCATTTTACGCACCGCCCAATAGCTCTAGCCTACCTTGTTCGTGCCCTACTGTTCATGCCATCCCTGCTCGCACGCTACGGCTACTGAAGACCGCAAGTCATTACTGTAACGCCCAAAAATCTCTTATATTTATTTTTGTGTGTTTTCTATATAAATTTGTATCTGCTTTAGTGGTTATGTGTGCTGGGAGTGTTTGAGAAGTCTTAGGTTCAAGCCTTGTCTTGAACTAAATTTTTGTTTTAATTTAATAAAGCCTTGCTTTTATTTAGTAGGCTTATAGTTAAAAGTTTGTAAAAACATGTAACACCCCTAGCCTGTATGCGTCGCCGGATTAGGGTCCAGAGGCATTACTGGACTAAAACACAACACCGTACTTTCACACAAGTCATATTCATATATATGTACAAATGTTAAATAATATATAAATCATAATTTTATTATTAAATAATATACAATTATATCATTTCTCATAACTTAATTTAATGTTAAATCTTAAAATCATATCATTTACCACATAGCAAAATTAAAACATGATCCAACATATAACAAACAAATTTTACTCATACTGAACATTTAACAAATCAATAATTTCGTTAATTGAATGACAGACCTATTTTATATAAGTCATGTGCATATACAAAGTTAAACATCGAATGAAACAAATTTCAATAATTACCTTTTATAAGCACTTATGTGTTATTAACATATGGAATCATATGGAATTCATTTGTTTTGCATATAAACATAACTTAAAAGAAAACATTCGGATATATATGAAATAACCCACTTTATTCTTTACCTATTCGGCCCACACAATTCACTTATACACATTTATAAATTTACAAATAACTAACAAATCCATATAACCATGCACATATACACATTAACCAAAATATAAGCGTATATATATACCTATAAAGACATGTAAGTAAGAACTCAATTAACATATTATAACAGCATACTAATACAAACATAATCTTTAAAAAAAAATCCAATCTTCTTAAGCAAATCCAAGTTCCACTATGTCTATTTACCAAAATAAGTAAATCAAGCATAATCATAGCATTAATATAGTCCATTAGTAGACACCGAATCTACCCTCATGCAATTATATATGTTTTCAATACATTATACCATAGCCAAACCTGTTAATGATGCACATACATAATATATGCAACTTACCTAAAATAAAGATCATATTTAACATAAAATATATATACCAAACAATCAATCAAAATTTATCCATGAAGCATATACAATATTTACTAACAATCAAGCTCAATGAACATTTAACCAAGAGCATATAAAACCTCATTTAGACATGACTAGCAAACCATTTTCAAAGCACGCGGTACCTAACACAAACATTATACATACATGGCACGTAACTATAAAACCAAAGTGAACATAAACTGAACTCAACATAACCAAATTTAAAAATAAAAGTTTAGCCATTTTTGCATGGCTTATATACATAACCAACATTCGACTTTTTCAAAGTATGTTCCAAACTATACATGCCATAGTTCCAAAATGCAACTTATAAAATACTAAAGGCGGCCGATAGTGTGAGTGACTTTGCTGAAAATCCCTGAGCTCGTAACTCGAATCCAAAAATCTATAAAACAGAAACACACATATATACAGAGTAAGCTTTTTATAGCTTAGTAAATCATAAGCAAATATACAACAAAATAACATTATCAACCGGATTAAACCAAGACAACTTATAATATTATAACTTAATTAAATCCATACATATAAAGTTCATATTACATATATATTCGTTCTTAAATATCACTTTGGCCAAATGCTCATATAACCAAATTATCATTATTACCATTTAACTTCCACAACCAAATAATCATTACAAACCTAGTTCACATACCACAAACACAAGTTCATGTGTCACAAAATAGTTTCATATACACATATTAGATATGTGGTCGAATATACAAAATCACACATGCATATAATTGAAACTCATTCAATATTTTTCACAAGGTCAAATACACTTACCACATTTTAAAAGTAACAAGCTAATTCATATCTGTCTATTTAGCTCGTTTACACACTCGAACATAACTTATCTTTGTCCGATGAACCATTCGAAATTGGGTAGGACACTCAGATAATCACACATATATCGTACAATGCCAACGTCCTAGACGTGGTCTTACATGTAATCACATATAGATGCCACTGTCCCAGATAGGGTTTTACTCGTACACATATATCGAAATCACATATTGATGTCATGGTTTTACTCGCACACATATATCGGAATCCTATGTCATGACATATGTATCCTAACTATTCCTAAGGCTCATACGGGGCTTCTGGACGTTGTAACTCAGTCGAAACGAATGCTTGAACATGGTTACCAAGCTTCTGCACATTCGGCAATAGCATGTATAAATTCATACATTACATACCAGCACATATATTTAGCATTTAACTACAATTAGGCTTGTCTATTTGCTTATAAACTTACCTCGGATGATGTAAAACGGAACAGGGCAGCTAGTCGACGACTTTCGTTTTTCCCCGATCTAAATCCAATTTCTTTGGTTCTTGATCTAAACATATTCAAATTAAGCTCATTCAAACATATTTTCATTCAATTAAGTTCAAAAACACATAAATGGGAAAATTGTCATTTTACCTCTGACATTTATAATTTTTACAATTTAGTCCCTATTGCACAAAACACAAAATATGTAAAATTTCCTTATACCCATGTTGGGAAAAATTTTACCCATGCTTATACAAGTCCATATATTTCATTTATTTCACATTTTAGTCCCTCAAATTATTATTTTTGCAATTTAGTCCTAATTACTCAAAATCACCAAAAACTCCAATACAAAACATGTTAATCTAAAACATATCTTTCATATTTCATCATCAAACAAAAAAAATCACAAGCTCTCAAAAATGGCATAACTCAAAATATTCATCAAAATAAAAAATTCAAGCATGGGTTTTGTACTACTCGAAGCAACGATCTCAAAAACGTAAAAATTATCAAAAATCGAGCTGAACACTTACCTTGATTGAGCTTGAAAGCAACCAAACCCTAGTTTCTTTTTATTTTATTTGGTTTCGGTAAGAACAACAATAATAACACATATATTAACTTTATTTTATGTTTTATAATATATATTATAACATATTATAACTTAAATTTTAATTTACTAATATAACCTTAATGAATTATTATAAAAACTTTATATTATAAGCCTAATACCGTCCAACTAACATGAAAGTGGGCTATTTACAACATAAAGGCTCCCATTAAAGAAGCCAATAGCAATTAGGTCCCTTTTAGAAATAACCATCAAATTTCCTTTTTACGCGATTAAATCCTTTTATTTAATCAGATACCTAAACGACAATTAAATCACAAAAATTTCACAAATATAAATTCACACAAAATAAACACAGAAAATAATTTTTAAATATTTTTCTGACTCGGATTCGTGGTCCCAAAACCACCATTCTAATTAGGGTCTAATCGAGCTGTTACAAAGCATGTCAGAATGGGCCTGCTGGTTTGGTGGATGAGTGGTGTGTTAAAAACGCTAGAGGTCTTGGGTTCGAGCCGTACTTGGGTATTATTTTTACTACTTGTGGCGTGTAGGAGTTTTAGGTGTGGTAAAATGCTGAGTGTTTGATGTGTGTAGCGAAGTAGTGGACGGTTATAGAGTGCTTGACGGGTGTGGGGAAGTGTGGGAGCGAATTTAGGGATAAGTGGGATGAGATTAACGAATTATGGGGGAAAATATCCAAAATCTGATCATTTTCTTTTCTTTTTGAAAAAGAAAAGAGTAAATTTTCTCTCCATCTTCCTGACGATTTCTTTCCCCATCTCTACCGTTTTCTTTTCTAAATTCCCCCCTTGTCACCTAATTCTACTTCTCCTCCCCCACCCTAGGCGTTTCTTTTTGTTTTCTTAGCTTCAATCGTTCGTTTGTGGCAACCTTCGTTTCCATCTGTTCGGTAAGTGAAATAAGGTGGAATTGGTTTTCCTCTCAAATTTTGATTTCTCCTCTTTTTACTGAAAGTCACTTGACATTTTTCCTTTTTTTTCCCTAGCCGAACCTTTGTCGGGCTTCCTCCCCTTTTGGTTCTTTTCATTTCTACTTTCTTCCTGCGCATCATTCTTTTTACCCTCTTGATAAGTTTAGTCTTTAGTAAACTTTAAACTTGGATGTTTACAAGTGTTGATATGGATTCTTTTGGTGATTAAGGGTTTATCAAAGGGCTGTTTATTGCTCGTCAACATTCTGAAGGCAGGGCATTCTTGCTACTCGATTTAAGGTAATGGCTTACCGCTCGAAAGTGAATACCTTATTTCGAGATTTAGATGTATTCGATAGTTTAATCGTTTAATCAAGTGTATGTTGTTGATTTTAGGTTTCGGGAGTGCTTTGGAGTTTTAGGCGTAAAAATCCAAGCAGGTGTGCAACCATAACACTGAAAATGGTAATCGGCAAGAAGCCAAAAAATGGGATTGCCGAATCCATACAGGTGTGTGCCCACCCGTGTGGTAGGCTGTGTAATGGAACACGGGCGTATGATCGACGAGACAGGCCATGTGTAATACACGGGCCATACCAAATTGTGCCGTGTGGACCACATGGGCGTGTGGGATTTTTGGGTCAGGCCGTGTGATCCACACGACTAAAACCATTTTGGGCCGTGTGGGCCACACAGGCGTGTGGGCCACACAGGCATGTGGGTCCACATAGGCCAACAATATGGGCGTGTGAGCCCATCTCCATTGTTTTGTTCCAAAGGTTGCACGGGTCGCCGGAGACGACTGTGAACCTACTGTAGGGTCAGTAAGCTTACCTAGATACCTAATTGACTAAAATGACTGTATGACTAATATATATATTTACATGTTAGCGAGCATGATGATATTTAATGAACTGATATTGTATGCACTGTTGCCATGATATAGCATGTCATTACTGTATGTTACATTGCATTGGGTTGGGGGTTGGTATTGTTCGAAGGAAGTGTACTGAAAGGCCTCGGGCCTAATTTACTGGCAGCTCCACTGTAAACTACAGTTTAGTGCTGCATTCGGTACATTTTAGAGTGTAAAGATGGGTAGGTTGATTATATCCCCACATAAAGTGTAGGGTTAGAGGGAGACGGTGTGTAGAGGCTAGCTAGGTAGGAATTTTGTGATTGTGTATCTATTATTGTACTGATTGTTGATACTGAAATGGGCTAAGGCCTTAACTGAAACTGAATCTGATATTGAAAGGGCTTAAACCCATATTGTGAATACATTTTGTTTGCTTATTTTATATGGGGATTATACACTGAGTTTTCGTAAACTTACCCCTCTGATTTATCTATACAGGAAATCCTTAGGCGTGGGCGGATCGATGCGGCGGAGGAGTCAGTAGTGGCAACAAAACCTTGTTTGACTCTACTTGATACTTAATTATGATTTTAAATTTTGTTTGGGAGTTTTATTGTAAATATGGCATCTATGGATTTTTCTTAAATTTTGGATTTTTATTAGTTATGGATTATAACTACTAGTTTTAGGAAAACTCGAGTTTTCAAAAGAACCAAACGTTTTCACAAATTACTCACGAATACGCAAACTGGTTTAAAAGTTTCTGCATAGAATAAACGTTTTGAAAGCTTTTGAATGATTAATTACACGATAATAGGATTAATAAGTAATAATGAAAAGATTCTAAATATAAAATGTTTGAAGTAAAGTTACGGTTTTTAAACACATTAACATGTGACACTGTTAGATTCGATCATAACAACCAAGTCGGGTTTGGGGTGTTACATTTAGTGGTATCAGAGTCAGGTTGCAAAACTTGATTGTGGATGTGGGTTTTTAAGACGTGATTTCTGATAACTGATTTCTAAAGGTTTTTACTGAAAGTGTGGGACACCGAGTCTCCGGCGCCGATCCTGTAAGTTTTCTGAAACTATGAATTAATTAAACTAAAACTAAAACTATTTTTGATAGTATATCCTAAAACTTCTATAGGTAGTATATACTGAGACTACTATAGATAGACTATATTGAAAACACTTAAAATAGTGTATACTGAGACTGTAGTAATACTGATAGACATTGATTGACACTGCGATATACGAAACAAACTTCACACTTCTGATACTGTTTTCATAAAATATTTGTTAATTAACACTGGAACTGTAAACTGATGCATAAAATTATTAATATAGATAAAACACAATTGGACAGTGAACACTAGAGGTACTCGTAGACGGGGTATAAGAGGCCATGGTAGAGGCCGTAGAGGTGCTCGAGTTGGGTTTTCGTCATCTAGAAATCTGCCTAATTTGGATACTAGTGAGACACTGGCTTCACCTGTGACTGAGACTGGATCTCATGATCGAGCGACTGGGGAAGACGCACTGTCCCAGGCCATGTTGAGGATTTTAGAGAGGGTCGCTAGGCCTAATACGGGAGCTGAAGGCTGTGGGTTGGTTACGGAAAGACTCCGGTCTAACGGAGCTGAGCTTTTTAGGGGTATTGCTAGAGTTGCCCCTAATGTGGCTGAGTACTGGATAAAGGCCACAGAGAGGATTATGGACGATCTGGACTGCACTCTCGAGCAGAAATTAAAGGATGCTTTATCGTTGCTAGATGATGAGGCATATCAGTGGTAGCCTACTGTTAAGGAGGGCTCTCAGCCCAATTGACTAACCTAGGAGTTTTTAAGACCGCCGTCTAGGGAAAATATGTGGGGGCCAGTTATGTGGATGCGCGTAGGAGAGAGTTCCTAAATCTGACTCAAGGAGATAGATCGGTGGCCGAGTGCAAGGCCAAATTTTTTAGACTGAGCCACTATGCTCAAGTTATGGTGGTGATTGAGTATAAATGATGTGTTCACTTCGAGGATGGCCTCAGGGATAATTTAAGGGTTCTGATAGCTCCGCAGAGGGAGCGAGACTTTGCTGCACTAGTTTATAAGGCGAAGATCGCCAAGGAAGTGAAGTGCACTGAGTGCCAGAACCGAGAGAGAGGTAGGAGCAAGAGGGATTCAGAGCCATCGAGTTCCATTCAGAGGCCTAAGAAAAAGGTCAGAGTTGATGGGTCGATCAAATTTGGGGCTCCTATCGCTGCTACTGGATAGTTACCGTATACTGACTGTGGTAGACGCCATCAAGGCGAGTGTTGGAAAAGAACTGGACTTGTTTGAGGTGCGGGTCATTAGAGCACCGTATTAAAAAGTGTCCGCGGAGGTCTGATTAGATGCAAGCTCTGGGTTCTGATTAGATGCAAGCTCTGGGTACTGGTACTGCACCACCATCGAGAGTAGTTTAGCAGCCACTGAGAGGCTGTGGTCAGGCCAAAGGTGGTAATAGGTTGGGCCGTGGTCAGAGAGCACCGAGGAGAGGTGCTGGTCATATTGAGGCGAGGCAACCAACTATAGTTTATACTGTACGTTGCCGAGAGGATGGAGATGCTCCAAACGTTATCACGGGTATGTTCTTTATTTATAATGTACCTTATACTGCACTGATAGATATAGGATCCACTCACTCCTATATAGCCTGTACTGTGTCTGACAACTTGGGTATCTTGGTTGAGAGCAATGTGAGTGAGGTGACTGTATTGAGTCTGCTGGGACAATCAGTAAGGGTAAATAAGTTGTTTAGAGACGTTCCTTTAGAGCTTCAATGGATATTTTTCTGGTTGATCTGATGGAATTGCCTTTTAGAGAGTTTGATCTGATACTGAGAATGGACTGGTGGGTTAAACACCGAGTGAGCTTAGATTGTGCCACAAAAAGGGTTGTACTGAGAACTGAGGAGGATAGTGAGGTAGTTGTAATTGGGGAACATCAAAACAAACTTATCGAATGTAATTTCTACATGGAGAGCGGAAAAGTTGGTTCATAAGGGATGTGAGGCGTATCTGGCCTACATTAGTGTTTTAAATTCTAAGGATTCTTCGGTTAAGGATATCAGGATGGTTAAGGACTTTTTGGATGTTTTTCCTGAAGATTTACCTAGGTTACCTTCGAATCGTAAAGTAGAGTTTGGGATTGAACTCATTTCTGGAACAGCTCCGATGTCCATCGCTTCCTATAAAATGGCACCAAAATAGCTTGTGGAGCTTAAGGCTCAGATTCAAGAGTTACTGGATCGTGGGTTCATCCGCCCTAGTGCGTCTCCGTAGGGAGCACTAGTTCTGTTCGTGAAAAAAAGGGATGGATCCATGAGTATGTGTATTGACTATCGACAATTGAACAAGTTAACAATCAAGAATAAGTATCCCTTACCGAGGATAGATGATCTGTTTGACCAGTTTCGAGAGGCTTCGATTTTCTCCAAGATTGACCTCCGATCAGGATATCATCAGTTGAGGGTTAAGGAGACTGATGTACACAAGAAAGTATTTAGGACCAGATATGGTCATTACGAGTTCCTAGTGATGCCATTTGGACTGACGAATGCACTAGCGGCTTTTATGGATCTGATGAACTAAGTGTTCTAGCCCTATCTGGATCAGTTCGTGATGGTATTTATTGACAACATATTGGTGTACTCGAGGACTAAGGATGAGCACGATGAACACCTCAGAGTGGTTCTACAGATCTTACGAGAGAAACAACTGTACGCCAAGTTCAGTAAATGTGAGTTCTGGTTACGGGAAGTAACATTTCTGGGCCAGGTGGTTTTTGCTGAGGGGATTAGGGTCAATCCTCGAAAGATTGAGGCGGTGTTGGATTGGAAACAGCCTAAGACTGTATCTGAGATTCGCAGTTTTCTAGGACTGGCAGGGTATTATCAACGATTTGTAGAGGATTTTTCACTGATTGGAGCGCCCTTGACTAAGCTACTACGTAAGGGTGTGTCATTTAACTGGACTGATGCGCACCAAGAGATCTTTGAAAAGCTCAAAACTGTACTAACTGAGGCCCCTGTTTTGATACAGCCAGAGTTTGGAAAAGAGTTTACTATCTATAGTGATGCATCACATGTCGGATTGGGATGTGTGTTGATGCAAAAGGGTAATATGGTAGCATATATGTCTCGTCAGCTTAAGACTCATAAGGTGAATTACCCAACGCATGACCTAGAGCTGGCCGCAGTGGTGTTCGCATTGAAAATCTTGAGGTATTACCTATATGGTGAAAAGTGTATCATCTACACGGATTACAAAGAGCCTCAAGTATCTCCTCACTCAGAAGGAGTTAAATCTTAAGCAGTGTAGATGGATTAAGCTGCTTAAGGACTATGGCTGTACAATTGAATACCACCCTGGTAAGGCCAATGTGGTGGCTGACGCACTGAGCCGTAAGGTTATGACTAATTTGAAGGAGATGTTTGCCCGCCTCAGTTTATTTGATGATGGAAGTTTGCTAGCTGAGCTTCAGGTTAAGCCTACGTGGATTGAGCAGATTAAGGGTAAGCAATTGGAGGATGAATATTTAGGTCTTCGTTTTCGATAGGTTAAGAGTGAGCATACTCAGGACTTTGGACTAAATAGCGAAGGGGTACTCTATTTTCGTGGGAGAATCTGTGTACCGAAAAACACTGAATTGAGGCAGTCGATACTGAGGGAGGCGCATAGTAGCCCCTATGCTATGCATCCTGGCACAAATAAGATGTACCGAGACCTTCGTGAGTTATACTAGTGGCCAGGACTTAAACGAGAGGTTACTGATTTTGTGGGTAAATGTCTGACTTGCCAACAGGTTAAAGCTAAGCATCAGTTACCTTCGGGTTTTTTTGCAGCCAATTAAGATTCCACTTTGGAAGTTGGAGTAGGTGACTATGGACTTGTTTAGTGGGTTACCCCTCATACTCACTAAGAAGGATTCTGTATGGGCCATCGTGGATCGATTGACCAAGTCTGCCCATTTTATACCAGTTCGTACTAACTACTAGCTACAGAAGCTGGCTAAACTGTATGTGTCTGAAATAATGAGACTACATAGGGTACCGATTTTGATCATCTCTGACAGGGTTCCTCGCTTCACGTCTCTGTTCTAAAAAAAGCTACATGAGGCTTTGGGTTCAAGCTAAAACTTCAGTACTGCTTTCCATCCTCAGATAGATGGTCAATCTGAGAGGGTGATTCAGATACTGGAGGATATGTTGAGGAGCTATGTAATTGACTTCCGAGGTAGTTGGGAGAAGTATTTGTCGTTGGCAGAGTTCGTTTACAATAATAGTTACCAGTCAGTATACAGATGGCACCTTACGAGGCACTTTATTGTTGTAAGTGTCGCACTCCTTTATGTTGGACTGATTTGGGCGAGCGACGAATTTTGGGTCCTGAACTAGTTTCTGATACTAAGGATAAGGTCAGATTGATACGGGATCGACTGAAAAAAGCATCTGATAGACAAAAGTCTTATACGGACTTGAAGCGAGGCGAGATCGAGTATTCTGTGGGAGATTTCGTTTTTCTTGAGGTCTCGATATGGAGAAAGGTACTGAGATTTGGTCGCAATGGCAAGTTGAGCCCTAAGTTTATTAGACCCTATCACATCTAAAATGAGTGGGACCGATCGCCTACCAGTTAGAGCTACCTCCAGAGTTGGATCGAATTCATAATGTTTTCCATGTCTTGATGTTGAGGCACTACCGCTCTGATCCAACGCATATTGTTCCAGAATAGAAGATCAAGGTTAGGCAAGATCTGACTTTCGAGGAAGAGGCAGTTCAGATATTAGATCGCTACGTAAAGATTCTAAGGAGAAAATCCATCCCATTGGTTAAGGTTCTATGGTGTAATCATATCTCTGAAGAGGCCACGTGGGAGCCTAAGGATACGATGCGTCAAGAGTATCCTTATCTGTTCTGATTAGGTAAAATTTCGAGGCCAAAATTTTCTTTTAAGTGGGTAGAGTTGTAACGCCTCAAAAAACTCTTATATTTATTTTTGTGTGTTTTTTATATAAACCTGTATCTGCTTTAGTGGTTATGTGTGCTAGGGGTGTCTGAGAAGTCTTAGGTTCAAGTCTTGTCTTGAACTAAATTTTTGTTTTAATTGAATAAATCCTTGCTTTTATTCAGTAGGCTTATAGTTAAAAGTTTGTAAAAACATGTCAAAATGGGCCTGTTGGTCTGGTGGATGAGTGGTGTGTTAAAAACGCTAGAGGTCTTGGGTTCGAGCTGTACTTGGGTATTATTTTTGCTGCTTGTGGCATGTTGGAGTTTGAGGCATGGTAAAATGCTGAGTGTTTGAGGTGTATAGGGAAGTAGTGGATGATTATGGCATGTTTGAGGGGTGTAGGGAAGTGTGGGAGCGAATTTAGGGATAAGTGGGAGGAAATTAAGGGATTATAGGGGAAAATATCCAAAATCTGACCAATTTCTTTTCTTTTTGAAAAAAAAGAGTCAGTTTTCTCTCCATCTTCCTGACGATTTCTTTTCCCATCTCAATCGTTTCCTTTCCTCAATTCCTTCCCTTGTTGCCGAATTCTGCTTCTCCTCCTCCACCCTTGGCGTTTCTTTTTGTTTTCCTGGTTTCAAACGTTCGTTTGTGGCAACCTTCGCTTTCGTCTATTCGGTAAGTGAAATAAGGTGGAATTGGTTTTCCTTTCAGCATTCGGTTTCTCCTCTTTTTACTAAAAGTCTCTTGACATTTTTTCTTTTCTTTCCCTAGCCGAACCTTTGTCGGGCTTCTTCCCATTTTTGGTTCTTTTCATTTCTACTTTCTTCCTGCGCATTGTTCTCTTCGCCCTGTCGGTAAGTTTAGTCTTGAGTAAACTTTAAACTGGGATATGGACAAGTGTTGATATGGATTCTTTTGGTGATTAAGGGTTTATCAAAGGGCTGTTTATCGCTCGTCAACATTCTAAAAGCAGGCTACTCCTGCTACTCGATTTAAGGTAATGGCTTACCGCTCGAAAGTGAATACCTTATTTCAGAATTTGGATGTATTCGATAGTTTAATCATTTAATCAAGTGTATGTTGCTAATTTTAGGTTTCAGGAGTGCTCAGGAGTTTTAGGCGTAAAAATCCAAGCAGGTGTATAACTACAACACTGAAACGATAATCGGCAAAAACCCAAAAAATAGAGTTGTCGACACCACACGGGCGTGTGGCCGCCCGTGTGATAGGTCGTGTAATGGAACACGGACGTGTGATCGATGAGACAGACCATGTACGATACACGAACCAAATTGAATTGTGTCGTGTGGGCTATACGGGTGAACCACACGGGCGTGTGGGATTTTTGGGTTAGGCCTTGTGATCCAAACGGCCAAAGCCATTTTGGGCCGTGTGGGCCACACTGGCGTGTGGGTCCACATGGGCCGACAACTTGGTCGTGTGAGCCCATCTCTATTTTTTTGTTGATAAGGTTGCACAGGTCGCTGAAGACGACTATGAACCTACTGTAGGGTCGGTAAGCTTACCTAGACCCCTAATTGACTGAAATGACTATATGACTGATATATATATTTACATGTTAGCGAGCATGATGATATTTAATGAACTGATATTGTATGCACCGTTTCCATGATGTAGCATGTCATTACTATATGTTACATTGCATTGGGTTGGGGGTTGGTATTGTTCGGAGGAAGTGTACTGAAAGACCTCAGGCCTAATTTATTGGCAACTCAGCTTCAAAACACTGTTTAGTGTTGCATTCGGTACTTTTTGGAGTGTAGGTATGGGTAGGTTGATTATATCCCCACATGTAGTGTAGGGTTAGACGGAGACGGTGTGTAGAGGCTGGCGGGGTAGGAATTTTGTGATTGTATATCTGTTACTGTACTAATTGTTGATATTGAAATGGGCTATGGCCTTAACTGAAACTGAATCTAATACTGAAAGGGCTTAAGCCCAGACTATGACTGCTTTTTGTCTACTTGTTTTATATGGGGATTACACACTGAGTTTTCGTAAACTCACCCCTCTGATTTATCTATACAGGAAATCCTTAGGCGTGGGCAGATCGATGCGGTGGAGGAGTCAGTGGTGGCCACACAACCTTGTTTGACTCTACTTGATACTTAATTATGATTTTAAATTTTGTTTGGGAATTTTATTGTAAATATGGCCTCTATGGATTTTTCTTAAATTTTGGATTTTTATTAGTTATGGATTATAACTACTAGTTTTAGGAAAACTCGAGTTTTCAAAAGAACCAAACGTTTTAACAAATTACTCACAAATATGTAAACTAGTTTAAAAGCTTTTGCATAGAATAAATGTTTTGAAAGCTTTCGAATGATTAATTAACATGATAATAGGATTAATAAGTAATAATGAAAAGATTCTAAACAAAAAATGTTTGAAGTAAAGTTACGATTGTCAACCCAAGTTACGGTTTTCAAACACATTAACATGTGACATTGTCAGATTAGGCCATAATGACTAGGCCGAGTTTGGGGTGTTACACTTACTGCTTCTTTTCCCTAGTCGACACACAAGCTCTAGCCTTCACACATCGCTGCTAGCCTCAAGCCTTTGCGTGCTACTGTTGCTCCTCGCCTCAAGTCGTACGTACCCCTATACAACACACCTTCGTTGCAATTTGCCATAACCTCAAGCAATAATTCGACCACCCTTTTCCATAAACATTGCACCTCCTAGATTCACCAACTGATCACCCTCCAACCAACCCTCAATCAAAATCTTTTGCTTCAAATTTATTTTATTTTATTGAGTCTTTAATTTTTTATACAAAGGTGGTAAGAAAATTTTTCTCCTAAATTTCAATTTTATTTTATTATTTGATCTTTCAATTTATTGAATTATTAATATTTTATGCAAATTGATTTTTTGAGAAAATATTTGTTCCATCTCATGTTCAGGTTAATCAAGCCTTACAAAAGAACTCATTCCTCTGTCAAAGTTAAAGAATCACAAAACAAATTCCACTATGAAGAAGCCAAAGCGAGATACGATAGCATCTTCAAAAATCAACAAATGCTCCTAGAAAGAGGCTTTACACTGAAATAAAACAACTATACTAATTTCATGGCGAGTATCCGACAAGTTGCTGAAGCTTTAAATTGGGAAGTGTTTTGTGAGAAAAGACCAAGTACAAATTAAAAGTTAGTTCATGAATTTTATGCAATTTGACCTCAAGCAAATTAACAGAAGTCTCTGTTTGAGGAATCAAGGTACCTATAAATTCAAGCACTATTAATGAATTTTGTGATTTACCTGATTTTGAATACGATGAACATTCTTCCTTAATAGAAAATATTGAGGCCAAAAAAATACAATAAATTCTTGATGAACTTACAGTTCCGAGTTCTAAGTGGACTGTATCAAAGCATAGAACTCACACTTGTCACGGAGAATATTTGACACCACTAGCGAAGGTATGGTTTTATTTCATTCAGTTCAACTTTTGCCTATTTCACATGTGAGCACATTTCATTATAGCGAATGGTCTTGTTATACTCAATTTTAATTGCAAAGACCATTGATGTGGGAAAAATCATTCTAAGGGAAATATGAAATTGTGCCGCTAGACATTCTAGACTAGCATACGTTCCCTTTATGATAACTGTAACACCCCAAACCCAGCCTAGACGTTATGACTGGATCCGACGTGCCACATCAAAAACGTTAAAAACATTTTTCCATTCTAAGTTCAGAAAATCGTACTTGATGTTCAAAGGATTAATTCATTAAGGGTTTAAAGTGAATGGAAGCTGTGCACCAGGTAGGAAACCGAAAAAGAGGAGGTGAGTCCATCGGACTGCTTAAGTACCAAGCTCTCTCGGATCCAATCCTAGACATGCACACCGCCATTGCCACACTCTAACATCGCGTATATTTTTGGGTTACCATTGTAATTATGTCTATTTTAGAAAAAAAAACATATTTAAATTTGGAAAACGTTATCATAGCAGAAGCCTTGTTTGTAATCGTGTCACTTTGAAATCAGTTCATGTTTTTGGAAAACGAACCCTAGATCTAGCCCATTTTGATAGTTAATATAATTTAAGATCCTCATGATAAGTTATAAATCAAAACCCAAAAGAAAAATAATCATAAGCGGCCTTATTACATAACAAAACCCAAATCATCAAAGTAAAGAAAATTGAAGTCCAAATCATCAGAAGAAATCCATATTGCAGAACGAGTGGCCACTCCAATCCCCTCATGGCTCCAAGCCCACTATGGTTGGGGATTACCTGCATAGATGAAAATAGGGGATGAGTTTGGGGAAACTCGATGTGTAAAATTAACCCAACCATAGCCCATCAGGTTCAAACCACGAAAAGAATAAATTGGCCTTAACCTAGAATGAGATCATGCATTAAGCCCATAGGCCCATAACAGATCAGATCAGATATTTCATGTATATGCAAAACCTAACCCATATCCAACCACATGCACCCCCATGCCAACCTTTCACCATGTGGGGAGACTACTCGACCCACCCAACCGCTACACGCCATAGAAATATGCAAAGATAGCTGCTGTATCGATAATGTGACAGAGTCACGGATCTGAATAATCGCGGCAGAACCACCAGAACAGAGATATGTGGCAGAGCCACCAGATCAGATAATTGTGGCATAGCCACCAGGACGCTTCCTTCATAATATAACCCATGTCCCCATGCAACAAATATTCATTCATGGCATGCATCATACAGATTTAAATCAACATGCTTTTTAGACAAAATTAACCCTAGGAGCATATTGGTCATTTACACCTAGGGGTATCATGGTAATTTTCCATACATAAGGGTATTGTATTAGTTTAGCTACCTTTAGGGTTTTCATGCATATCCTATCCATTTACGTACTATCAGAATACTTACCGCGCATACTTACCAAATTGAGCCCGTTGGCCCATGAACCCGATTTTTGGCCTACTAAGCCCAAATTATCAAAATGCACGAAATTGCACGTACTGCAGTTTATTACCTTCAGAATACCAAACATACAAACCCAACTATCTTACGAGCATTCGCACACTCGCAAATTACCAAAATACCAACTTTTCGGCATTTTGGCTTTTCGGCTTTTACCGATCTAGTCTATGAGAGGGTGTCAGTTACACACCTGTTTTATGACGATTCGCTGACGAGATCCACGCACGAACTGCCTACAATTATAATACTACCACGTTAGTCTTACTACCGAAACGAACTACACATTAACTTCTTACCATATTCGGCCAACAACACCCTAGGCCTTAGCGTTCCTACCTTTGCCGAAAATAGCGTCTCGATTCAGATCCGTTCGCTCCACTTGTCCAATCCCTTGATCAACAGCCTCTTAATCACACTATTACCAAAATAATACTATTATCACAACCCCTTAGGGCTACAAGTCCAAAAAACGACAACCTCCCTAACCTTTTAGGGATTCCGGCTTTTCTTAAAATATGAAGATAGACTAAGTTGGAAAGACTTACCACCGATTCTTTCATTCAACGTTCCCCCTTAGTTACTACTTGATTCTGATGCAGTTCTAAGTCCTCAAACGATAACAAAAGTCGAGCCTTCAGTGATTTCAGTATTCGGCTATGTCCCTAGGATAGTGTGGGAGTTTCGGCTTTTTGCAAAAGTGTCGAGAAAGATAAAATATAAGGGTTTTTACTTGTGGTATTGTCGACAGAAACCTAGGATTTAAAGGTTGAGAGAATCAGCCAAAAATGATGAGAAAAATAAGAGATCTGGCTAGGGAAAAATCAGTACAAAAGGAGTCAAGTTTTCGGGATTTCGGGATTTGAGGCAATCGGCTATAGTCTTAAAAATAATGGAAGGAAGGTGGTATAGAGTAGGGTGGTTGAAGGATTCGGCTATGGGGAAAAGAAGAAGAAAATAATAAGTGGATGGAGAGAAGAGAAAAAGAAAAGAAGAGGAGAATAGTCAGGAAACGGCACCACTTACCACTAATGTCGAATTTATACTGGCACTAACCCTAGCCGAAATTTTCCCCCCTTAAGCATCCCTTGGCCGACCAACTCTTGCTCCTCAAGAGTCCACCATTCGGCCAACACAGTTCACCCTAATCAGCTCCTAAATCCTCTCCCTGATCAGCTCCTAAATCCTCCCCTTATCAGCTCCTAAATCTTCTCCGCACAGACTTTCACTTGGCCCACCGCTTACCTTTTCTCAGACATAAAAATTAATATCATTAATTTGCTTACCTTGTGACTCGAACCTTAGCCCTCCTTGGTCATCCACACGCCACCTCTAAAGCCCCTAAGTAGCGTCACATGCCATCTTACCACAGGCTTCCTTGTGTCCTCTTTTACCCAGTTAATACTTAAAAGCCCAGCTTAACTGAGACCCTTTTTCCTATGGATTAAAATCACCTAAAATTACTGGATTTGAACCTAAGCTTGGGCCTTCTAAAGGCCCCCTATCATAATTAAACCTTCATCAAGTAGACAGAACACAAAATTTTAAATTTTACCAATCATTCACAGAATTCCTGAAAATTAGGGCGTTACAATAACAATTTTGTGCTTGAAAGCTAAAATCCTTGCAAACGTAAAAAAGATAGGTTATAGTCAAGGCACAATTATAGACCGGGACTTTTACTGAGTAGTCGGAGATTCTATTCTATAGCAACAAGTTAAATTGAGTGAGAATCTCAAAGAAGAAGAAGAAGAAGATCCCACAGATATCGAACCAATGCAGTCAACTGAAATCCCTGATAAGCCAAAACCGATTGAACCAATGATCGAACCTGACATGGCAACCTCAACATTCAGAACTTATTCACCTCGCCCAAATCTTCGTAATGAGCTGTCAAAGTTGATGGACCTAATGCAACATATGTAGTGGCAGCAACAAGCTTACTAGAGATATTCAAAAATACAGGATGACTCAATGAGAAGCACTTTTACGAAAATATTCCATGACCCATTTATTTTTGTGCCTGGGTTTCTAGATTTTATATTTGAACCATGGAGTCCAATATCGAAGAGGGAACGAAGTGATTCATGCAAAAACAAAGACGATGGAGCAAAAGATGAGTCAAATTCTGAGGGATCTGCAATTAAATAAAAAGGGGGGATCTTTACTTTATTTTTTTTCTTTATTAGGATATTTGAAGTTTTTAAGATTAGGTTCTATTAAGATTTGTATTTCTCACATAATAAATAAGAGGTGGAAATCATCAATAAAATTGAACAAATTGCAAAATAATAAGGTGGCAATAGAAATGTACATGTCTAGGATTGGATTTTCCTTGGAAAAGCTTGGTATTTAAGCAACCAAACTTGACTCACCTTCTTTTCCTAGGGTCTTACCTAGTGTACAGTATCTATTCACTTCTATATTTTCATTATCTCTATTGTTTTTAACAATGGGGACATGTTCATCTTAAGTAGGGAACCAAAAATTGAAATTGTTTTTTAATGTAAATTATTCCTATAATTATGATTAAGTTATTTTTTTTTAAAAATTATTTTTTTGTTAATTATGCTAACTTCTACGTATAAATAAAGTTCTATTATCTCAATAAAGATGAACAATGACATGATGTTACTCTCAATAAAGTTTGCAAATCATACCATAAAACTTTTAATTCTTTAAGAGAGCTAGACATGCATGAAAGTTTAAGGCTCTAGGATTGACTTAGTAATTTCTTGAGGTGAAATCTTAAAATGCATGGAATTTTGAAAATGACTTAGGCAAACTTTTGTTTGGACTGTTTGTGTAACAGCCTGTTTTCAATGAAATTGTAACAATGGTTTCAGGACCACAAATTCGATGTGAAAAAATTTACTTTAATATTATTTTAAAGTCAACGGTATGAAAATAGTGTCGTATAAAAATTTCGTTAAGAAATTTCGACGTTTGCATGTTTAATTTAGTGAAAAGGTCTTAATCGTTAAAAGTGCAAAATTAGAGTTCTATAAGTTAAAGGTACTAAATGGCTATGAAATTAAATAGTTAAGGGATTTAAGTGGTAATTATACCATTGTTATATTGAGTGGACAAATATGGACATTAATTAAATGAAGTTGTAGTTAAAAACAAAAGGTTATAAAAGTAATTAAATAAAAATATCAAAATTAAAATTAAGTAAAAGATTTATCATCTTCAACCATGAGTTGTACCACTGAAATTGAAGAAAAAGAAAGAACACTTAGGGCTTTGAAGCATTCAGTTAACTCTTCCCTTGCATGTAAGTACAATTCTATCCCGTTTTTAATGATTTTTATGTTTTTTGAGACGTAGATTAATCTAGCTAGCCCATTGACTAATTTGCAAAACTGTTAAAATATTAGGTTTTTTCCATAAATGTGTTCATGTGATTTTTGGTGTTTGAAGGAAGAAAATGCATCTTTATTGATAGATAAATAACTTTTGTAAAGTGAATTTTGTTAAAAATGTCAAATAGAGATTTATTTGTAAAATGTGTAAAATACATGGTGAAAATGGTAAAATCATGAATTGTATGAGTTGCTATGGACCTATATTGAATTCGGGTAGCTTGGGTAAGGATGAAATTGCATGAATTTTAATTTACGAGCTTAATGACTAAGTTGTAAAGAAATCAAAACAATAGGGGCAAAAGCATAATTTTGCAGAAAAATGAATTTGGATTGAATTGAATAGAATGGATAATAAATAGATTGAATTTATTTATTTAGATCAAGATAGACCTTGTACGACTTTAGATCGGGGTAAAGATAAAGCTTCGAATCAGTCCGCTCTGTTTCTACGCCTTTATTGTCGAGCTAAATTCGTGTAATTGTATAATGTTTTAATGATATCTTTTGAGATATATGTAAATTGTAGATTGTTATGTAAATAATTAATGCAAATCCAATGATGTTACTACGACTATCGAGCCTCGTTTGAACCTTAGGAATTCGTAGGATACAAATGACATGTCATTAAGGTTTCCATGTTTCAGGTGTTGATCTTGAATGTCCTACTGATGACTGAGGTCTGACATGTATTACGGATACTCCACAGCTCGTGTGAGCAGCATCATTTAGCTTACATTCTGATCCACAGCTCGTGTGAGCAAGCCCATTTCACAGCTCGTGTGAGCATTGATGTAAAAGAAAGGAAAAGTTATGATTAAATGTTTAGCACACTTCGTGTGAGCTATCCTGCATATTCGATGATATTCTAAATGGTTCAATGGGCATGAATGTGAAAGGATATGATAGGTGTTCAATATGAACCAAGACATGTATGTATGAAATACATTGAAATGGTGAGGTACATAAAAAACATGTTATGTTATAATGGATGATAAATACAATTGAATTATGCTCAAGTATAATTGTAACAGCCCATTTTTTATAAAATTAGAACAGTGGTTTCGGTACCACAGATCCGAGTCTGGAAAGAAAAATTATTTTAATACTATTTTATGATCTATAATATGATAATAATATTGTGTGAAAATTTCATAAAGAAATTTTATCGATTACATGTTTAATTTGATAAATGACCAAATTGCACAAAGTGCAAAAGTTGAGTTATAATATCTAAAGGGATTAAATAGCTATAGAACTTTAAATTGGAGGTCCGTATATGGTAATTAGACCATTAATGAAAAGTTAGTAGATATTTTTGGATGATTCATCCATGGAAAATTAGAAAAAGGCTAGGACTAAATTGGAAAGTGATAAAATTAATTAAATAGAAATAAAAATCATTTTATATCATCTTCTTCCCCAAATGTTCCATGGAGACCCTAGGAAAGAGAAAGCAAGCTTTCTTGGCCAAATTAGGTAAGTATTCAAGTCCCGTTTTTAGTAATTTTTATATTTTTGAAATTGGGAGAGTTTAATCTATCTATTTGGGTGATTAATTTGAAAAGTTATCAAAGTATAGAAGTTATTCCATGGATGAATATGCTAAAAATTTGAAATTTATGGTAGAATATGAAAGGTTGTTGATAGATAAACAACTTTTACAAGGTGAATTTTGATGAAAACATGATTTAGGGGCTAAATTGTAAAGTTGTGAAAATTGAAGAAAATTTTTGAATTTTATAGAATACATGTGCTGTAAATTCTATATTTAAATTTTGGTTAGGCTTGGAATAAGGAGTAAATTGCATGAATTTCATTTTCCGAACCTAGGGACGAAATCGTCATTAATTAAAAGTTTAGGGGCAAAATGGTAATTTTACCTAAGATGTAAATTGGACTGAATTGAGTTTAAATTGTATTAAATTGATGTTAAATTTACTCGTATAGATCCGGATAGACCAAATTCGAAGTTAGAACGAGAAAAAAAGGAAAGTGTCAGATTAGTAGATTTTACGCACACGAACATTTGTTGAGGTAAGTTCGTGTAACTAAATTGTATATTTATATACTTGAATTAGATTTTTTTATGTAATTTATATAAATATCATATATATGACATTGAAAATATAACCGAAAAAGTCCGATAAATGATAAATGATAAAAATGTTATTTTCATGCTTAAAATGAATGTGGAATGTGTTTATTTGAATTATATGAATGGTATAGATGTATGAAATACTCACATGCCTAATAATGCTTGAAAAATGTTAAATCCCATTTGAATAAATGAAAATCAATGGATAAATGTGATTTCCCTTATTGAATGAGGTCCTGCATTTGTTGCTAACGGGATTCAGCTTGGACGAGTAATCCTATTGACCTCATTACAGAAAGGATTTCGCCTGAACTGATAATCCTGATACAAGCCCTCTTGAGCATATTACAGATAAGATTTAGTCCGGACGGGTAATCCTGATTAAGCTCTTGTAAGCATATGTTGAAAACAGGATTTAGCTTGGACAAGTAATCCTGTTATATGATATGTGGCTCGAGAGTGTGCTTTCTGATTAAGTGCCCCAATGGTACCCTTGAATATGAATTGACGGATCCTGATTTGTACACCTCGAGTGTACTACCTTAGTATCCATCGATATTTTGAATAAGTTCAACAGGCAAAAATCCAAACATGAGAAGATATGAATATAAAAAAAATGAGTTATTACACGTATCTGCTTGAAATACATAAAAATGGTGCTACATGATAATTGATATATGAAAACATGAGATGATGATATTTGTACATGGAATTTATTTGATGAATATGTTCATTTTTTATTATAGATTTGTATACCTTGAATGTACTACTACTCGTGTGACATAAATATTTCGAATGATGTGAGTAAAGTTCTGACATGAAATAATCTAAACTCGAGATGAATTATTATGAAAATATACTTGAAATATAAAGATATGATTTATACATGTTATATAAATATGTGATATGAAAAGTATATATATATATCTGGAAATCTGATTGTTGTTGAGCTCATATATGTTTCTTGATGTTATTATGAAATTTATTACTAACAAGGGCAATGAGAATATGTGTAGGGCTTGAGATCAAATTGATTGAATGTGCCTTACATGTTTATCTTGATATAGAATAAATGGTAAGTTAAGTACCATGTTATACGAACTTACTAAGCATCATATGCTTACTTAGTTTTATTTCCCTGTTTAATAGTAAATCGGAAGCTCGTTGGATTGGAAGCTTGGTGGAGATCACTCACACTATAAATCAGTTCATTTCGTTATACATGGTAAATCAATTATGGTTATAATGACATGTATAGGTTAAATTGGTCATATTGGCATGTAAATGTAAATGATTATTGTAATCTAGCCATTGGAATGACTAGTGATGATTATGATTTGGTATATGCATATATTAAGATTATTTTATGGTGATAACATAAGTGTTTATTATTGATTGATTGAGAAAGGTTAAACAAGTATGCTTAAAAAAGGTAAGATTAAAAGCATGAATGCATGTAATAATATATCATGTTAGATGAATAGAATTAACTTGGTTATGATGCTTGAATTGGTTGGTATATGAATGAAAGTTTTGGTGTAGGACATTGGCAAAGTTTGGGTGAGAAATAAAGCTAGAAAATGGCTTTATTTTGTCCACACGGGTAGACACACGGGCAAGTGTCTTGACCGTGTGTGACACACAGCCTGGCATATGGGCATGTAGTTTGGCCGTATATTCCCTGCATCTTAAATTTGAGAAATAGAATGCTCAGAATTGAGCATACGGGCAGAGACACAGGTGTGTGTCTCAGTTGTGTGAGAGACACGGCCTAAAACACGGACGTGTGTCTTGGCCGTGTGAAACCTGCACCTAATTTGTAAAAATTTAATTTACCACACTGCTTAGCACACGGGCGTGTGGTACAAGTCAGAGAGTTACATGAAGTCAAACACGACCTGCAGCATGGGCGTGTCCTAAAGTCACACAGGCGTGTCCCTTAGACTATACGGACGTGTGTACCCTGTATATTAGAAAATTTTAGAAATTTTGTGAAAAACTCTCTGAGATCCTGATTTAGTCCTGACTCAAATCTAATACTCATATTGGGCCTCAAGGGTCCATTTAAGGGACGTTAAGAATAATCTCAGAAAATAAATAGTAATTGACATGAATTATCTGTAAATGTTCTATAAACTCCGGTAATGCTCCATAACCCTGTTTCGGCAACGGATATGGGTTAGGGGTGTTACAATAATGGTTATCCATGTTAAATTCATATGAATTATGTTCAAGTATGCTAACATGTTTGCGTTGGTGCTTAGGCTTGTGCCAAGCTAAAGGTTGGATTATGCCATGTTAAAATTTAATGTTATAAAATGAAATGGTAAGTTGTGTTTTATGTTATACGAACTTACTAAGCATTATATGCTTACATAATCTCATTTCCTATGTTTTGTAGATAATCGGAAGCTCATTTGGTTTGGAAGCTCGTTGCAGACCTATCACACTATCCATCAGCTATATCAGTAGCTTTTGATGTTTTGGTTATGGTTATAATGGCATGTATATATGTGGTAACATTATTGTTGGAATTTTGGCATTTTGGTGCTTAAATGGCTGGTATTGAAATAGTCAAGTAAAAGTATATGTTGGATGACCAATTTGGTATGTTTGGTTGTGTTTTGGTACATGATAAATTATGCTATGACATGGTATGGAAATAAGTAGTTGTATGTGGTTGATTTATGCCAAATGTGTTTATGTTTTGGTTGATTTGATGATTTGTGATTGAGGTACCTTTTGGCACATTGGTTGTATGGATAGTTACCATATTGAATTAGTCCTATCACGCATGTTTTAGGTATGTTTTGAAGCTTTATTTTATGTGTAAATGGCTTGTAGGTGTGAGCTTGATTTGGGTGAAAGAAATGGCTTGAAAATAGACTATTTCTTGTCTAAATGGCCTAAGATAAGAGCGTCTATCTCAGCCGTATATGACACACGGCCATGCGACACAGCCGTCTGTCCCCAGTAAGTTTCAAAGAGTTCCAAGGCAGGTAGTTATACGACCTAGCATACGACCCAGCACATAGGTGTGTGAGGCCATTTTGAGAGTTACATGGCCTGACACACGAGCGTGTGGCTTAGCCATGTGGCCCAAGTTAGAGTTACACAGGCATGGACATTGTAACAGCCTAATTTAAACCCTAATCAAAACGGTGGTTTTGAGACCACGAATCCGAGTCAGAAAAAATTTAAAATTTATTTTCTGTGTTTATTTTGTGTGAATTTATATCTGTGAAATTTTCATGATTTAATTTTGTCGTTTGATTGTCCGATTAAATAAAAGGACTTAATCGTATAAAATGAAAATTTGGTGGTTAGTTGTTTAATGCCCCGAATTTGAGCCTAGAAGTATTGTGCCTTGAGTTTGGGTCTGTAAGGAGGTTGTATATAAGTATTTAATTATGCAAGGAAATGACACAATTAAATGTCTACTTTGGTGGTTAATGGCTTTAAGAAGTGTTGAAGGAATCTGGGTTCAAACCTGGGCTTTAGCAAAAGTTTTGGTATTAAGTGAATAAAACCGTGGATGCTTGGATGATGGCCTATTAAATTATTGTGTTAAATAAATGACACAAGATGAGCATGTGGTCCAGTGGCAGTGGCATGATTAAGACTGCAAGGGAGCCTAGGTTCAAGTCTTGGCTCTTACAATTCATTTTGGGTTTTTCTCTTAAGTGAATTTGGACCCTAACACATATGTCTTAAAGTTAATTATGGACGTTTTTTACACAGAAAGAGCTTGTGGTGGAGTGGCAAGGTGGCGTGTAGTGTAACTATGAGGTCTGAGGTTCAAGTCTGGATACGCAGTGGAGTATTTATTTTGCTATTTGAGCTGTGTAGGAGGTGGAGTTGGACTGGAACTCTGTGGTTGAAGTGGTCATAAGAATGAGGAATTTTCCTAATGGTTGAAAGTTATCCCACATCGGAAAGCTAACATGATAATTGGTGAGAAGCTAGCTTTAAATAGAGAGAACCAGATGAGTTGGGAGGAAGACTCAATGCAAGATGTGCCAAGGTTGGTGATCGTGGACTTCGGCGCATTCTCATAAACAGGTGTGCATTCACGCCCTTCTTTGTTAGTAGTCGGCAAAAGCTGAAAAGTCGAAACTTCAGCATTTGAGGCTTCATGAGCGTGCAATCACTCGTGTGGTAAATCAAGCCCACAGATTAGGGGCGATAAACTGTAGAGGCCGCCACGAGTGTTCTTGTGTACTGGGCCTCGATGGGAATGGGCCCGATGGGCCCCGTGGGCCTGCTTGTGTAAATTTAACTGTTAGGTGGGAAGTAGTTGGGCTTGCCATGTCGTGTGCATGGCATAGGCTGTTAAGGGCTTCGTTGGACTAAATGGGCCACACGAGCATGTGGGCCCACTTGGGCCGAGTATAGGTCTTAGGCCCATTTACATCGTTTGGTCTGTTTAGGTTATTTAAGTCGCTCGACGCAACGATGGACCTCCTGTTGGGTCGTTAAGACCCCTAATTTGTAAAATTATCGAAATACCCTGATTTGTAAAATTACTAAAATACCCTTGATTTGTAAAATTACTGAAATACCCCCAATTTGTAAAATTATCGAAATACCCTCAATTTGTAAAATTACTAAAATACCCCCGATTTGTAAAATTACTAAAATACCCCTAATTTGTAAAATTATTGAAATACCCCCGATTTGTAAAATTACTAGATTACCCTTGTAGTGTAAAAGTACTGAAATACCCCTGTAGGGTAAAATGACTATTTTGCCCTTGTGGGTAAATGACTGACTTGGACTATGAATTTGACTGATTTGAATGTGATTGTACGACTGTGATTTAACTGACTTGACGGTGGTTGTACAACTAATATGCTTTTAATATATGTTTAAATGATTGTTATTGAGCATGGCCATTTTGCATTACACATGTGATGATTGAGCATGACATACACGACATATTGCATGGGGTTGGAATTATGGAACAGAGGAAGTATATGAGGATCGCATGGTTGCTTGACGACCGTGGATCCACCGATGGCTATGTGCCTAACATGATACAGCTATCGATGGCTTAAAGCCAATTATTCTGATTATGGCTTTGCGCCAACCTACATATGGCTCTATGCCAACCTGATTATGGTTGTGTGCAAAACGTATTTGCCTAAAGCTATGTGCCAACATATGATTATTGACGACGGCTTAGTGCTGCTTAATTTGATTGTGGCTTTGTGCCAACCTAAAAATGGCTTTGTGCCATCTTGACTATGGCTTTGTGCCAAACGTATTTACCTGTGGCTATGTGCCTAACATACTTATGGATGACTCTGTGTGGATCATATTTACCCAAGGCTGTGTGTTAATTATATTACCATCGCTGATGGCTATGTGCCAAACATAATACAGTTGCCGATGGCTTTGTGCCAATTATAATACCGCTATTGAAGGCTTTTTAAGCCAATATATGATTAGCAGTTTTGCTGTAATGAAGGTAGTACTGCAACCGGGCTACCATTGATGTGTATCGGATGGGTGGATCGATATTTATATCCCTACATGATGTGTACCGAGGGACGGAATTGATGTGTAACAGTTGGATTATTGTGATGGGATAGCATGCATCCATGCATTCACACATTCTGTTTTGTTATTGGTTTGGGCTGGGCCCAATTGATTCTATTATGGGCTGTGACCCAAATGATATTGTAATAGGCTTTGGCCCACATATGCTCTGAATCGACTGCATCATATCATTAATCTGCTCGCTCTGGCCTGCTTTTTCTATTTTTGTTTCAGATAATCGATCATTTACTTTAGTAAGGGGATTACACACTGAGATTTCATAAACTCACCTCGTTTATTAACCGTGCAGGTAATCCCTAGTGTTAGGTGGATCGGTGTCATAGAGGGACTCGGAGACGACCACACAACTTCACATGTTTTTCTATTTCGTTTATTTAGTTAAACACTTTGGTTTTGATTTGGGTTGTAATAAGGCCTCTATATTTCCTTAACTTTTTTATTTGGGAAGTTTATTTAGTATGTCTAATATATGTTAGAAGTAGGACACAGTTTTCCAAAACAATAACTGTTTTCAAGCACTACGTTTCCGCAACATTTTTAAAATGCTTTCGCAACTTAACTTTTAAACATCATGTTTTTGTAAATCGGTTACTTTTAGAATTAGCTTCCACAAAGTAAAAATGAATTTTAGAAATAAAATTAGTAAAAATGAATTTTAGAAATAAAATTAAGAAGCTTTCAATGTACTACGTTTTAAATAAGGAGGGTTTCTAATGAAAACGTGGTTTTCGACAAACACTTCAATGTGACACGCCAGATTCGAGTCTAACTTTTAGGCCGGGTTAGGGGTGTTACAAGTTGTGAAAGAGCAGAATAGTGGTTGTTCTTTTAATATAAAGGCTTTATGTTGCAATTAAACCTTTTACATAATGGGTGGACGACAATAGTCAAGGTTTATAATGGTTTTATATTATATTATTAAGGTTATATAAGTAATTTAAATAATAAACATATATTAGTTAAAATAAAGCCATCATATTCATTTATTCTCACTTTTTTCATCAACTGAATACTAAAGAAAATAAAAAGAAATAAAAAAGCTTAGGACTTGGCACTTTGAAAGCTTAATTCAAGGTTCGTTTGGTTTCGATTTTTGATAATTTTTACATTTTTGAGATCGTTGCTTCGAATACTAACCGACCCATGCTAGAATTTCTTATTTTGATGAATGTTTTGAGTTATTCCATTGATGAATAATTATGTTTTGTGATGTTTGATGATGAAATATAAAAGATATGTTTTAGATTAACAGGTTTTGTATTGGAGTTTTTTATGATTTTGAGTAATTAGGACTAAATTGTAAAAATAATAAATTGAGGGACTAAAAAGTGAAATAAATGAAATATATGGACTAGTATGAGTATAAGGAATATTTGGCCTAACTATATTGATGTGAGATTTTGCATATTTTGTGTTTTACGCAATAGGGAATAAATTGTGAAAAATGTGAAATATCAGGGGTAAAAGTGTAATTTGCCCATTTGTGTGTTTTTGGATGAATTTGGTTGAATATTTGAATTTATAAGTTTAATTTTTATTAATTTATATCAAGAAAAGAGAAAATCAGATGTAGATCGGGGAAAAACTAAAGTTATCGACTAGCCAATCCGTACCGGTTTTTCACCGTCCGAGGTAAGTCTATAAGCAAATAGATATTGTTAATTCTAATTATGTATGAGTTAATATGCTGATTTGGAATTTTTAGATTTATAGTAGAGTTAGCCGAATATGGTTAAGCATGGAAATAATGTATTTGAGTTTAATTCGATTGAGTTATAACATTTGAAATTCCGTATGAACTATATGGAATATCTGGAAGTTTTGATATATGAATCGTTTATGAGACAACTTTATAATAGTGATATTCGGGCTTTGAGCCTAGCAAGCCTTGTGCTGGTGAATTAAATCGGGCTTTATGCCTAGCAGGCTTATTGCCGGTGTATAAAATCAAACTTTGAGTTTAGCAGGCCTTGTGTCTGTGTGAGATACAGGCTTAGGCCTAGCAGGCTTTATACCGGTGAATTATTATAAGTTTATGCCTAAAAGACTTCATGCTGATGTGGTATTTGAATACGTTAAACGAGCTAAATGGTCAGGTATGAATTAACTTGTTACCTACTTAAAATAAGGTAAGTAAGTAACTTGATTATTTGTTACAAATCATGTGTGATGCAAATGAAGTATATATGTGATTATGGTACGTGTATTCGATCTTATGATCAAATGATATGAATATTATGGATTTGGTCTTTGAATATATGTATACAAGACCACGTATATTCAGCCATATAGATAGTTCGTGTACAAGATGTTATATTACGATTTTTGAGTTTGTGTATAAGAATGTATGTACATTTGGTTATATATTGACATCTTGATTTTGAAGGTTGGATGATAATTAATTATTTTGATTATATGAGCATTTGGTCAAGGAGACATTATTCTATGAAATTATATGTTATATATGTATGGAATTAAAAGCTTGAAATTAAATGTGATTACAAATGTATAAGTTGAATTATTTGATTGAAATGATTTAGTGTTGAGATGATATTATGCATTCATTGTTTAATTTGCTTAAGGCTTACTAAGCTAAGTTAGCTTACTCTGTGTGTTTTTGTTTACTCTGTTTTATAGATTTTGGATTCAAGTTACGAGCTCGGGGATCGTCAGCAAAGTTCACCACACTATCTTCAGCTTCGGTACTTAAATAATTGAATTCGAATTATGGCATGTATAGGCTGTAGTATGTTTAAGTCGGTGAACTTAGTTTTGTATAAAGCCATGCGAAAATGGCTAAATTTATAGATTTAAATTCGGTTATTTTAAGTTTGGTTTATGTTCACTTTGGTTTTAAAGTTACGTGCCATGTATGTGTAATGTTTGTGTTAAGTACTATGTGCTTTAAAAATAGTTTGCTTGCTATGTCTAATTTCGGTTTTATATGCTTTTGGTTAAATGTTCTTTGAGTTTGGTTGTTGATAAATATTGTATATGCTTCATGGATAAAATTTGGTCGATTGTTTGGTATGTATTTAAGTTAAATGTAATCGTTATTTTAGGTAAGCTGCATATATTATATGTGTGCATCATTAACAAGTTCGACTATGGCATAGTGTATTGAAAACATATATGTTTGTTATTTAAATTATATAGTATGATTGTTTATGTTAATTTGGTTTTCATGTTTGATCTAGGTGTATTATGTGAATTGGCAATAAAGGGTATATGATTATTTTCGAACTTGGTAAGTTTAACATGTTTGAACTTAGGTTCACAAATTGAAAGTTGGGTTGATAGTAAAAGTTATATGCTATTATATTTGGTTAAGCTTTGTTAGTTAAACTTAAATATATATGTATATACGTATATTTTAAGGTTGGTATATGTGTATCTTATTTCATTACTTATAAAGATTTATGCATATGAATTGATAATGTAAAATGAAGAAAAATGAAATCTTAAGTATAGAATGGTCATATATTCGGGTAATGTAATGAAATAAAAGACCATATGAATAGTGGATTTTGTATTAGTAAAACAAATGTGTATATCTATGATATAATCAATTGAGGTTCGATATTTAGAAAATAAATTATTGCCCCTATAGTTGTTTATGAAATATTTTATGTGTAGTAGCAATTCGGCTAAGGTAAGTGTTTTATTTTGAAAAACATGTGGTTTGATAATGTTGACTCATTGAGATTAAAATTTATAGTATTCATTTATGATGTTAATACATGATTTGTTGAACTAAAGCTTAAAATTTAATTATGAGTTGTTCTTGTTCGGTAATGCCTAGTAACCCTAATTCAGCGACGAATACAGGTTAGGGGTGTTACATTTTATTGGCATCAGAGCTATGGTTTAATCGATTCTAGGACTAACGTAGCGTGTGTGAGTCTAGCTATACATGCCATAATATATGACTTTTGACATTTGAAAATGTGTTTTTGTAGAGTATATGGATCCCGACAGAGCTGTAGCTGATGATGTCGAAAGCATAGCGCCAGTTGATTCTCGACCAACCTCGAGTAACCAAGAGGGAAAGGCTAAGCAAGCCTTTTACCAAATGATGAATGATTGGTTTACTCAATATATCTGGACTAATTCGGCTGCACAACAACCTCTACCCCTAATTACTCCATCTTTTATACCTGTTTTACCTCAAGTGAGTGATCCGTTGAGATTGCTTAAGCCACCTGTTGATAAAATCAGAAAACACAGGGATGAAGAGTTTAAAGCTACAGATGATGATGATGCTGAGCGGACTGAGCTGTGACTTGATAATACTATCCATGTGTTTGATAAGTTATCTTGTACTCTAGATGAATGTTTAAAGTGTGTCATATCTTTATTACGAACACTGTATATCACTGGTGGAATACACTTGTATCGTTGGTTCCGAAAGAACGGGTGACTTGGGAGTTCTTTTAGACTGAGTTTCGTAAGAAATACATCAGCTAGACAGAGTATGAGTGGAAATTTGTGAGACTCAGTCGATATGCCTGTGAATGCATTTCAACCGAAGCTATCATGTGTAAAAGATTCGAAGACAGTTTGAATGAAGACATTAAATTTCTAGTAGGCATACTTGAGATAAAAGAGTTCGTAGTAAGAGAAAAGAAAAGCTGATTCTGAAGCTAGAGATTTCCGTAAAAGATCAAGTAAAACTTTTCAGTCCGCATCAAAGAAGTTCAGAGATGATTCTGCTCGATCTAAGGCTACTATGGCCTTTTCTAGACGAGATCAAGACCGACCCCTTATGAGTTCACGAGCCACTTCGAAAGCTAGTGTTGGCAATGTTCGACAGAATAGAGTTGAGTGCAAGCATTGTGGTAAATGCCATTCTGGAGATTGCAGATTGTACGATCGTTCTTGTTTTAAATATGGATCGATGGATCATTTTATTCGAGAGTACCCGATGTTAGCCGAGCAAAAAGTTGTTCAAAGTGAGAGGCAAGGAAATATGGCAGTGCGAGGCAGACCACCCAGGAATATGGGTAATGTGAGTGGCAGTCAAAGAGGGACGAAAGATATAGCAGTTCGATCTGAGGCTCGTGCACCTGCTAGAGCATATGTTATACGCGCTCGCGAGGAGGCTTCTTCCCCAGATGTTATTACCGGTACTTTCACTCTTTATGATATTAGTGTTATTGCATTGATTGATCCTGGTTTGACTCATTCAGATGTGTGTGAGACATTAGTATCCATAAGACTTTGTCTGTTGAGTTTATTGAGTTTGTGATTCGAGTATCAAACCCCCTAGGCCGGTGTGTTCTGGTTGACAAAATGTGTAAAAATTGCTCATTGATGATTTGAGATCCATGCTTTCCGGCGATTTGATGTTGTTATCCTTCAACGAGTTTGATATAATTTTAGGTATGGACTGGCTGACTTTGCACGATGCCGTTGTTAATTGCAAAAGAAAGACTATTGATCTGAAATGTCAGAACAACGAGATTATTCGAATCAAATCTAATGATCTGAGTGGTTTACCAGTAGTAATATCTTCGATGTTAGCTCAGAAGTATGTGAGAAAAGGTTGTGAGAAAAGGTTTTGAAGCTTAATTTGCTTATGTGCTTGATAGTAAAGTGACTGAAAAGAAGATTAAATACGTACCAGTTGTGTACGAGTATCTGGACGTGTTTCCTGAAGAATTGTCGGGTTTGCCACCTATCTGAGAGGTAGAGTTTGGTATTGAGTTAGTACCAGGGAGGACTCCAATTTCAATAGCTCCGTACCGGATGGCACCTACTGAATTAAAAGAGTTGAAAGCACAGTTGCAGGAATTGACAGATAGAGGTTTCGTGTGACCGAGTTTCTCTCCCTAGGGTGTGTCTGTGTTATTTGTGAAAAAGAAAGATGGAACTATGAGAATGTGCATCGATTATAGACAGCTCAATAAGGTGACTATAAAGAATAAGTATCTGTTGCCACGGATTGATGATTTGTTTGATCAGCTAAAAGGGGCTATAGTGTTTTCGAAAATAGATTTGAGATCAGGCTATTATCAGTTGCGAGTTAAAGATTTTGATATGCCAAAGACTACTTTCCGAACGAGGTATGGACACTATGAGTTTTTAGTCATGCCTTTTGGACTTACTAATGCACCTACTTTTTTCATGGATTTGATGAATCAAATTTTCAGACAGTATCTGGATCGTTTTGTAGTTGTGTTCATCGATGACATTTTGATTTACTCCCGTGATAAAACTGAACATGCCGAACATTTGAGACTTGTGTTACAAACTTTACGAGATAAGCAATTATATGCGAAGTTCAGTAAATGTGAGTTCTGGTTAAATGAAGTCAGTTTTTTGGGCCATATTGTATCAGCATCGGGTATTCGGGTGGACCCGAGCAAAATTTCAGCTATACTTAATTGGAAACCTCCTAAAAATGTTTCTGAAGTTCGAAGTTTTCTAGGACTTGCTAGTTATTATAGATGATTCGTAAAGGGTTTCTCTATGATTGCAACCCCGATGACGAAGCTATTGTAGAAAGATGTTAAGTTCGAGTGGTCAGAGAAGTGCCAGAAAAGCTTTGATCAGTTGAAAGCCCTTTTGACCGAAGCTCCAATGCTAGTTCAACCAGAATCGGGTAAAGAATGTGTTATCTATAGTAATGCATCTTTAAATGATTTGGGCTGTGTATTGATGTAGGAGGGCAAAGTTATAGCTTGTGCCTCGAGACAGTTAAAGCCACATGAAAAGAACTATCCGACACCCGACCTAGAATTGGCAGTTATTGTGCTTGCGTTAAAAATTTGGCGCCACTACCTTTTCAGTGAGAAATGTCATGTCTATTCAGATCACAAAATTTTGAAATATTTGATGAATTAAAAAGATCTGAATTTAAGACAACGCCGATGGTTAGAATTTTTAAAAGACTATGACCTTGTAATTGACTACCACTCAGGAAAGGCTAATGTTGTTGCTGATGCTTTAAGCCAAAAATCACTGTTTTTTTTTTTTTGCATGCAATGAATGCGCATATGGCTATGTCTGATGATGGTTCGATAATAACTGAATTGAAAGCAAGACCGCTATTTGTCCAACAAATTTGTGATGCCCAGAAGGTTGATAATGAGTTGATAGCAAAACTAGCTCAATGTGATTTAAATGTTGATTCAGAGTTTCGAGTTGATGCTGATGACTGTTTGAGATTTTGAAATCGAATATGTGTCCCGAGAAATTTAGAGTTGATTCAGATGATTTTGAATGAAACTCATAGCAGTCGGTTATCTATTCCCTCAGGTAGTACAAAAATGTATAATGATCTGAAACAGCTTTATTGGTGGCATGGTATGAAATGATACATTTCTGACTTTGTTTCGAAATATTTAATCTGTCAACAAGTAAAAGCCGAGCATCAAGTACCTTCTAGATTACTTTAGCCAATCATGATACCTGAGTGGAAATGGGACAGAGTTACTATGGATTTTGTATCTGGTTTACCGTTGACACCGAGCAAGAAAGATGCAATCTGGGTTATTGTGGATAGATTGACTAAATCGGCCTATTTTGTTCTGATACGTGCAGACTATTCACTTGATAAGCTGGCTGAATTGTATGTTTCTCAGATTGTGAGATTACATGGTATGCCTATATCTATTATTTCGAATAGAGATCCGAGGTTTACATTGTAGTTTTAGAAGAAATTGCAAGATGCACTAGGTACAAAATTACATTTCAATACTGCTTTCCATCCGTAAATAGATGGCCAGTCTGAGCAAATCATTCAGATACTTGAGGATATGTTGAGATGTTGCATTCTCGAGTTCGAAGGTACGTGGGAATGATACCTACCTCTAATTGAATTTGCGTATAATAACAGCTTTCAATCGAGTATCAAAATGGCACCTTATGAGTTTTTGTACGGTCGTAAATGTTGTACACCATTGTATTGGACTGAGCTCAGTGAAAATAAGATACACGGGGTTGACTTGATCAAAGAAACTGAGCAGAAAGTTAATGTGATTCGTGAAAGTCTAAAAATAGCATCAGATCGTCAAAAATCATATGCGGACTTGAAATGTAAAGATATAGAGTTTCAGATCAGAGATAAAGTTTTCTTGAAAGTCTCACCGTGGAAATAAAATGCTCAGATTTGGTCGTAAAGGCAAATTGAGTCCGAGATTTATTGGGCCGTATGAGATTATAGAGCGTATCGGGCCAGTTGCTTACAGACTATTGTTGCCAACTGAGTTAGAAAAGATCCACAATGTATTCCATGTTTCTATGCTTTGTAGATATCGATCTAACCCTTCACATGTGATTAGTCCTTCTGAGATTGAGATTAAGCTCGATATGACGTGCGAGGAAGAACCGATTCGCATTCTAGCTCGTGAAATTAAAGAGTTGCAAAATAAGAAAATTTCGTTAGTTAAAGTACTATGGCATAAACAAGGAGTTGAGGAAGCAATGTGGGAGCTAGAAGATACAATAAAAGAATGCTATCCAAACCTATTCACTGGTAAGATTTTCGGGGACAAAAATCCCTAAGGGAGGAGAGTTGTAATAGCCCGATTTAGACCCTAATCAAAACGGTGGCTTCGAGACCACGAATTCGAGTCAGAAAAAAATTTAAAAATTATTTTTCATGTTTATTTTGTGTGAATTTATATCTATGAAATTTTCGTGATTTAATTTTGTCATTTGAGTGTCTGATTAAATAAAAGGACTTAATCGCGTAAAATAAAAATTTGGTGGTTAGTTGTGAAAGGGCCGAATAGGGGTTGTTCTTTTAATATGGAGGCTTTATGTTGCAATTAAACCATTTACATAATGGGTCGACGGCAATAGTCAAGGTTTATAATGGTTTTATATTATATTATTAAGGTTATATAAGTAATTTAATTAATAAACATATATTAGTTAAAATAAAGCCATCATATTCATTTATTCTCACTTTGTTCATCAACCGAATACTAAAGAAAATAAAAATAAATAAAAAATCTTAGGGTTCGGCACTTTGAAAGCTTAATTCAAGGTTAGTTTGGTTTTGGTTTTTGATAATTTTTACGTTTTTGAGATCGTTGCTTCGAATACTATCCGACCCATGCTAGAATTTCTGATTTTGATGAATATTTTGAGTTATGCCATTGATGAATAATTATGTTTTGTGATGTTTGATGATGAAATATTAAAGATATGTTCTAGATTAACCTGTTTTGTATTGGAGTTTTTGATGATTTTGAGTAATTAGGACTAAATTGTAAAAATAATAAATTGAGGGACTAAAATGTGAAATAAGTGAAATATATGGACTAGTATGAGTATAAGGAATATTCGGCCTAACTATGTTGTTGTGAGATTTTGGATATTTTGTTTTATGCAATAGGGACTAAATTGTGAAAAATGTGAAATATTAGGGGTAAAAGTGTAGTTTACCCATTTGTGTGTTTTTGGATGAATTTGGTTGAATATTTGAATTGATAAGTTTAATTTATACTAATTTAGATCAAGAAAAGAGAAAATCGGATTTAGATCGGGGAAAAACTAAAGTTGTCGACTAGCTGATACGTACCGATTTTTCATCGTCCGAGGTAAGTCTATAAGCAAATAGATATTATTAATTCTAATTATGTATGAGTTAATATGCTGATTTGAAATTTATAGATTTATAGTAGAGTTAGCCGAATATGGTTAAGCATGGAAATAATGTATTTGAGTTTAATTCGACTGAGTTATAACATTTGAAATCCCGTATGAACTATATGGAATATCTGGAAGTTTTGATATATGAATTGTTTATGAGACAACTTTATAATAGTGATGTTTGGGCTTTGAGCCTAGCAAGCCTTGTGCTAGTGAATTAAATCGAGCTTTATGCCTAGCAGGCTTATTGCCGGTGTATAAAATCAAACTTTGAGTTTAGCAGGCCTTGTGCCGGTGTGAGATACAGGCTTAAGCCTAGCAAGCTTTATGCCGGTGAATTATTATAAGTTTATGCCTAAAAGACTTCATGCTGATGTGGTATTTGAATACGTTAAACGAGCTAAATGGTCAAGTATGAATTAACTTGTTACCTACTTAAAATAAGGTAAGTAAGTAACTTGATTATTTGTTACAAATCATGTGTGATGCAAATGAAGTATATATGTGATTATGGTATGTGTATTCAGTCTTATGATCAAATGATATGAATATTATGGATTTGGTCTTTGAATATATGTATACAAGACCACGTATATTTGGCCATATGGATAGTTCGTGTACATGATGTTATATTACGATTTTTGAGCTGGTGTATATGAATGTATGTACATTTGGTTATATATTGACATCTTGATTTGAAGGTTGAATGATAATTAATTATTTTGATTATATGAGCATTTGGTCAAGGAGGAATTGTTCTATGAAATTATATGTTATATATGTATGGAATTAAAAGCTTGAAATTAAATGTGATTACAAATGTATGAGTTGAATTATTTGATTGAAATGATTTAGTGTTGAGATGATATTATGCATTCCTTGTTTAATTTGCTTAAGGCTTACTAAGCTAAGTTAGCTTACTCTGTGTGTTTTTGTTTACTCTGTTTTATAGATTTTGAATTCAAGTTACGAGCTCGGGGATCGTCAGCAAAGTTCACCACACTATCTTCAGCTTCGGTACTTAAATAATTGAACTCGAATTATGGCATGTATAGGCTAGAGTATGTTTAAGTCGATGAACTTAGTTTTGTATAAAGGCCATGCGAAAATGGCTAAATTTATAGTTTTAAATTCGGTTATTTTAAGTTTGGTTTATGTTCACTTTGGTTTTAAAGTTACATGCCATATATGTGTAATGTTTGTGTTAAGTACTATGTGCTTTAAAAATAGTTTGCTTGCTATGTCTAATTTCGGTTTTATATGCTTTTGGTTAAATGTTCTTTGAGTTTGGTTGTTGATAAATATTGTATATGCTTCATGGATAAAAGTTGGTCGATTGTTTGGTATGTATTTAAGTTAAATGTAATCGTTATTTTAGGTAAGCTGCATATATTATATGTGTGCATTATTAACAGGTTCAACTATGGCATAGTGTATTGAAAACATATATGTTTGTTATTTAAATTATATAATATGATTGTTTATGTTAATTTGGTTTTCATGTTTGATCTAGGTGTATTATGTGAACTGGAAATAAAGGGTATATGATCATTTTCGAACTTGGTAAGTTTGACATGTTGGAACTTAGGTTCACAAATCGAAAGTTGGGTTGATAGTAAAAGTTATATGCTATTATATTTGGTTAAGATTTGTTAGTTAAACTTATATATATGTATATACGAATATTTTAAGGTTGGTATATGTGTATGTTATTTCATTACTTATAAAGATTTATGCATATGAATTGATAAGGTAAAATGAAGAAGAATGAAATCTTGAGTATAGAATGGTCATATATTCGGGTAATGTAATGAAATAAAAGACCATATGAATAGTGGATTTTGTATTCGTAAAACAAATGTGTATGTCTATGATATAATCAATTGAGGTTCGGTATTTAGAAAATAAATTATTGCCCTTATAGTTGTTTATGAAATATTTTATATGTGTAGTAGCAATTCGGCTAAGGTAAGTGTTTTATTTTGAAAAACATGTGGTTTGATAATGTTGACTCATTGAGATTAAAATTTATAGTATTCATTTATGATGTTAATACATGATTTGTTAAACTAAAGCTTAAAAGTTAATTGTGAGTTGTTCTTGTTCGGTAATGCCTCGTAACCCTAATTCAACGACGAATGCGGGTTTGGGGTGTTACAGACATAGGCTGGGACACGATCGTGTGTCCTTACTTCAAATGTCCACACGGCCTAAGACACGGGCGTGTGTCTCAGCCGTGTGAGCCACACGGACGTGTGACCCGTACAGTATGAAATTTTTTATCTTTTTCTATAAAATTTTAAATGTTTTTAATTTAGTCCTGAATCGATTCTAAAGCATTTCTAAGGCCTTGAAGGCTTGAATAAGGGACAGTAAGCATGTGTTTGAATGAATTATGTTATGATTTATGAAATGTTTCAAAATTGAATGTTTTAAGTTATGTTTTTACGGTAATGCTCTGTAACCCTATTTCGACAATGAATGCGGGTGAGGGTGTTATAGTTTGAGACTTTCAAGCCAACCTTAATGAATATTTATTCCTTGAAACCCAACTTTGAGACTATATGGCCTAATTTTATTTGAACCTTTGCAATATTTAGCCATCACTTCTCTCATAATTATATTTAAATTGTTCCAAACACTAAACTCAATCTATTTAGAATATTATTTGAAAATAAGTTTGGAGGAGTTGAAAAAAAGTATCAAATGCTCAAAAAATTGTATTACATATAGTAATATGCTTGAAAAAAGAAAAAGCATATGTACTCGAAAGTAATAGATGTACAAAAGAGCATGTGAAAGCAAAATGAGTTGGTGTATTGAAGGTACTTATTCCGAAGGTCCGATACAAGTTGAGTCTAGGGTTTTTAGCTTAAATTTATCTATCTTTTACCTACCCCTAGCCTAGCCAAGTTACAAACTATTTAAAAGAACTTTCAATTTAGATTTCTGTACTGCCTACATCAATGGAGAGAAATTGCTAAGTTCAACATATGAAAACATAAGTTAAACTTAGTAATTACAGTTTAGTCTTAAATAAGGGAATAAAAATTAAGTGGTAAGAATTAGCATGTCTTTATTAAGAAAACATTTAGTCTATTCTTGCTAGCATGATAACAATTGACAATAATTCAAACAATATGTATACTTGAGTTTTATAATTGCAAAATTTTTGTTCTTGAGCATAATTACACTAAATTCATAATTGTGGGGGAAAATGTATTCTAAAGACATTTTTCAATGCTAATCTCAAGCACTTTCTCTTTTTCAATTTGTGCACTACTCGGGATGCGCAATGAATTAAGTTTGGGGGTGTCGAAACATAAAAATATATAGACTTTTTTAGCACCTTTTGAGCTCTAATTCATGTAGTGTTGTAGTAAATTTTGTCTAAATTCATACTTTAATTATAAAATAATTAAATTGCACTTAATTTATTAACATATTTAATTTTAATTATTTTTTATAATAAATTTTCACAAATTTGGTTTATTTTCGACAGTTTTGCACAAAAGGTGAAAATTGGCTCGGCAGACCTTGAAATGTTTGAACCATTGGAGAAATTTTTCAATCAAGTGAACCAAGAGCAAGACTGAATATTTTTCTAGCCAAGGATGATCCAAATGATGATTATTTTATGTACTTTATATTTAATTTTTATCCAAATTTAATTGGGTTGAAATTTAATATAAAGCTTGAAGGAGAAAGTGACCCAGTATGCTAAGAAGAGAAGACTGATCCACCAAGCAAATTTGTAATACCCTGAAAATTTTTACAGTAATATATTATCCTTGATATAGTAAAATAAGGAAATAAAGTGACAAAAAGGGGAATTTTGAGTTATGTCAATATTGAGAAGTATATTATGAGATATTAATTCAAGAAAGGACTAAATTGTAAAAGTGAGAAAAGTTTTGTTGCACAAGAATAAATACTCAAAATTTTGAGGGGTTAAAGTGTAAATATGAAAAATTTGAAGGACCAATAGTGTAAATATTTTAAGAGTGGAATGATCTAGAAACTAAGGAAAATGGATGGATTAGGACCAAATTGAATAGGTGAAGAACTATGAGGACTAAATTACAATTTTACCAAATTAAATGATGACTCAAGGATGGAATTTTAAAAGATAATAAAGGGCAAAATGGTCAATTGGAAGAGAGAGAAATCTAAAAAGTAATGATGATGTTGATGATATTTTATGATTATTTAATTAGATATATATTATTTTAATAAGATATTTTATTATTTTATTATTTCATTATTATTTTATTATTAATTATTTAGTATAAAAGGAAGGAAAGATGAAGAATTTTCATCATCTTTCCATGCATGTAACCAACGTTAGAAGAGAAGGAAAAGAAAGAAATTTTCTTTTCTTTACAATTTGGTCCTTCCACCAAAAATTCACCATTTTCACCTAGAAATCAAAAGAATTTCCATAGCTACTAAGAGAGAAAAATGTTAAGGAGACCATGGGGAGTTAGAATATCAAGTTGGATTCAAGAATAGAAGCTGGAGGAGAGAGAAAATCAAGTTAAAGATTAGTATCAATAGAACAAGTTAAGTACATCAAGATTTCAATATGTTTTTAAGTTTGTTATTATTGACAAAGCATGGAAATAATGTTATAGTAGAGTTTTCTTAGACAAGGTCCTATATTCTTGATATGTTAGTGAAGAGAAAATAAGAGAAAGTGATGAGAAATGTGTAGAAAAAGAAAATAAGGGTGTTATAACATGGTAATTAATATCTTGTACCAAAACAGTTTTGGACAGCAGCAGTAGTCTAATTTTGAAAAATCATCAAAAATTTTAGAAATCGAATTATAGGATGAATAAAGTATGAAATTAAATATTATTGAGTCTAGTTTCTTATAGAAGAAATTATGTAAGTAATGGAATTGTAAATCATGAGATATAATCAATTTTGTGAGACAAGGTCAGAATGATTTCGGGTTCCCCTGTTCTGACTTTTGAAAATCATCAAAAATTGGATAAAAATAATTATAGACTTAAATTTATATTTTTAGAATCTTTAATGAGTCTATTTTCAAGAAAAATAAACGGAAACATCATTTGAATTCTGTACGAGGAGATAATTAATTTTTAGTGAAGAAGGGTCAGGACTGTCAGACAGCAGAACAGGGGTAAATTTAAAGAATAAAATGTATTTATTGGCTAAACCAAAAATTCTGAAAATTTTATGGTAAGAAGATATATGAGTCTAGTTTCATGGAAAATTAGCAGATATTAATTTGGAGTTCTATAGCTCCAGATATAAATAATTTAGTGACTATGACACAGATGGACAGCTTGAATATTCATAAAAGTAAATAATAAAAATTATAGATAATATTACTTACAAGTGTGTTATATACATTAAGAATGTGGAATGGAGAGGAGGAGGAGGAAAACATGTATGAATATTCATCTAACATGGCTAATTTGCATGTTTTAGGCTTAGGGACTTAATTGAATAAAAGTAAAACTTTATGGGTAATTTTGTAAAAATGTCAGAAATGACCAAATTGCATGAAATGAACTATTTTATTACAAAATTGAATGAAATTATTAATTTAGTTCAAGAATGGGGAAAAACATGTTTTTAGGGATTAAATTGAAAAGTGTTGAAATTATGAAAAAATTCTGATATTTTATAGAATTCATGGGCTGTTATCAATATGTATGAGAATAATAGCTGGAAATAAGGATTAAATTTCAAAAATTTTATTTTCCTGACCCTAAGGATGAAATCGTCATTAAATAAAAGTTTAGGGGCAAAATGGTAATTTTTCCTAGAGCATTAATTAAATACATTAGAATATGAAATGAATGAAAATGATGATCAAATTTATTTATAAAGATCCGGACGACTCAAATAAGAGATTTGATCGTGAAAAAGAAAAGATATCGGATTAATAAAATTATAAACACAAACAAGCAATGAGGTAAGTTTGTGTAATTTGAATTATATTCTTAAATGCTTGAAATGTATGTTTTTGATATGAATATGATTTGAATGTTCATTATATGAAAATTTATGAAACACTGACATATTTGATAAAAATGGGAAGAAATCTCGGTTGAATGAAAGGAAAATTCGATAGATTTCTGAAAAGGAATTGACGATAAAAAGGATCTAGCCCGGACGGGTGATCCTATCCTGATATAGCCCTCCCGAAGAATATGTGGAAAATGGATTTAGCCCGGACGGGTAATCCGAATTAGGGTCTGAATTTAGCCTGGACTGGTAATTCAGATCCAAGCTCATTAAAGTAATTGGCGTTGCAGGGGATTCAGGCTGGACTGGTAATCTCGACAATACTCTATGAGTTTATATTACAGGGGATTTAGCCTGGACTAGTAATCCCGCTGTAAGGATGAGGTTCGCGGGAGTGTGCTTTCTGATATGAAACGTGTAAGACCATGGTTGAAAGATACCATGGCAACATGATATGAAATGTGTAAGACCATGGTTGAAAGATACCATGGCAACGTGACATGAAAAGAATAAGACCATGGTTGAAAGATACCATGGAAACGTGACATGAAAAGAATAAGACCATGGTTGAAAGATACCATGGCAACGTGACGGGAATGAATAAGACCATGGTTGAAAGATAGCATGGCAATGTAACATGAAATGAACAAGACCATGGTTGAAAGATACCATGGCAACCTGACAGAAAATGAGTAAGACTATGGTTGAAAGACACTATGGCATCATGTCGAAGATAAATAAGACCGTAGATGGGAGATGCTATGACATCAGTTGAACAATTGATATTCAGGTAATATGTATCAGATGATGAATGGTTATATGAAATGGTTCTATGAAATGTTTATAAGAATTGGTCATATGGAAATATATTTACAAAATAGATGAATGAAATAATTAAAAAGATAGATAAATGAAATAAGTATAGGTACATGGAATTTAATTTATGTTAATTTTAATATGAACTATTACCGAAATAAATATACATGAGATATATGGAAATTATGGTGCATGAAATGTTGATATAATAAAATGAATGATATATGTTATTAAAGAAATAGTAAGAGAATGATATGTATCATGACATGTACATATGAGATTATCTTTTATATGCTAATATAAGGAAAATATGTAAGTTAAGACGAGTATTAAATTCAAATATGACATAATGAGAAAATAAGAATTTATATGAAATATGTGTAAGTACACTAACATGTGTTGTTGTTGATGATTAGGCAAGTGCCAAACCATTGATTGAATGGTAATATATTTATTTATTTATATGATGCATTGATTCGGTAAGTATTTAATTGAAATTTTTTTAGCTGATTCGTAAATTCTAATAATGCTCCGAAACCCTGTTTTGATGACGGATACGGGTTAGAGGTGTTACAAAATTGGCAGCCTAAAACTATCCAACAAGCTGACCCAATCAGCTGATTTTCTTATACTTGCAGAACAGCCCTCAATGTTTCTTTAAACTCCATTCAAACCCCTCCAATTTCCGTGCCTTTGAATATTTTCCCTAAGCTAAATATAGCAAAGTTTGAATTATTCAAACTTGCTCCTTATGTGGCCATCCAAGGAAGAGTGTATGGCTACTAATTATTTGCTATTTTTAGCAGCCATTCATACCTATAAATACACAACTTTGCTACCTCATTCAACACACCATTCGTTCACACACATCTCTCTCTCTTTCACTCACTTTCTCTCCTTTGTTTTTCCCTTTTTCTTATTCATTCCCTTGCCGAATTCCCTATTCAAAAATATCCTTCTTTAACCTTGTAATTAAAACATTCAATTTTTTTGTAGAGGCCAATAGAACAAGCAGAGAAGAAGAGGAGCATATTAGTCTAGCTTCAGAGAAACACTAATTTGCTTCATAGTTCCCTTCTCTTTAATTTTCTTGTTTATTTTGTGATTATGAAAATGACTAATTGTTGTGTTGTTGTTCTTGTTCTAATTAAAATGACTTAAATTTAATTCATGTTGGATTTATTACATTCTATCCACTTAAATTATTAAAATCATATTTGTGTTGTTATAAGCCTTGGTAAGTTGTTCAATTAAATAAAATCATGCTTATGTTATACTTGCATTATAAAATGTAAGGTAACAGATGAATTAATTATTAAGCATACTAAAATTGTAATTAATTGATAAAATATTTAATTGGTACATGTTTAATCTTCTAAGGTAGTTGAAGGTTAAATTAGCGATGATCTTGGTGGATGTTTAAATGTTAACTTCGTGTTTAGCAGTAAAATTTGGGTGTGGTTTTTGGACCACATGGTCACCCACGAGCATATGCCGCACACGGGCGATTCACACGGTTGTGTGTCACTATAAGAGTTAGGTTGATTTTATGAACACACGGTAAAGAGTGAGTCACACGGTCTAGCATATGGCCGTGTGACCTCTGTTGGGGAAATTTGTCAATCTTGCACGGCCTAGGGGTTTTTACATAGCTTGAGATATGGTCATGTCCCTCCTACTTATTAATTTTGAAATTTATCACATGGGCACAAAAAGTTACACGGTCTACCCATAGGACTGTACCACATCCACATGGTCGTGTACCCTTGTAACATAGTCCAAACCCTCCCACAAAGCCCTGCCAGACGGCCATGTGATCCTATTTTACTATTTTTACCATTTTTCGCAAATTAATTCAGTTTAGTCCCTGAGTGATCCCTTACATGTTAAAACTTTTGTAGGAGTGGTTGAGACTTAATTACTAATTATTGAATGGTTGTTAATGGTATAATACTGACTGGGTATCTATAATTATTAAACTTATGTGTACATGTGGTTTAATTTTGTTATTAGTATAGGTTGCTAGCATGATTTCGTTACGCTAAAATTTTGTAACCAAGAATGTTTGGATGTGTTGGTCTGTATTTATGCATGATATTGCTTTCACTAAACTATAATGGTTGCGAGTATGATTACGAATTTTTGGAAATGGGATAAGAGCATGTCTGATTCTGTATGCTTGGATGTACTAAATTATTTGTATTTGCACTGTGGTTGGGACATGGTCATTAAGAGAAGGAGTTTGTTTTGGCAGTTACACTACATTGACTTAATTTAGCGGTAAATCCGCAACAATGTTAGCAGCTTGATTGCATAACATTCGAGTGGTATGTGATTACTTTATGGTGTGTATCGGTTGGATGGGTCCACCATAACCCAAATTGGTGTGTAGTGGATGGAGGGGTTAGAATACCCTAAATAATGTGTGATGGATGGATGGAAATGGTGTGTGGTAGTTGGTGATGTGATCCGACTCGGTTGAATGAGTCGAGTCTATCTTAGTTACTCGATCATCGTCGAGAAAGTATCATTCGGTTTGAGAAATAGGTGTATTGGGTTAAGTTTAAGCGGAAGTTTTTAAGGAGGTTCAAAGATAGGATAGATATGGATACTATAGGTTCGATTATAAAGAAATAAAAGATGGGAGTTATTGGGGATGGGCTCGGTTTTAAGATATTAAGATAAATAAAGATAGATGATGAAAATGGATAGCGAATTTAAATGTCAAAAGCGATTCAACACTATAAAGAGTGTTACCTCGATTCTTATATTGTTTAAGGTGGAAAAATGGTTTGGTAGAAGGATAGGTAAACGCCACACCAAAAGGTTGGTGATAAGTTCAAAACAAAGCAGTTCAGGTTGACGCCACTAGCACGCTAGATAAGTCACTCGAGACTCACACGAAATAGAGAGGAAGAAACTTCACAAGAACAAAAGTTCACTCAATAAAATGGCAAAAGTCTCTAATACATGAAATGAGCAAACTATTTATAGCTTACAAAAGTTAGCTAAATGGACAAAATGAACAAGCTTAAAAACTAAGTAATTTGGCTATGAATGTGTTGGAATAATCTAGAAAATATTCATTAATAAGCTAAGTCTATATTTGGTTGAATGGAGCACCAAAAGACAGCTTCTTGATAAAGGAAAGTGACTTGGGTGAAGATGAATGCATAAGAGACCATTAGTCATGTCTAGGTTTGGCTAGGGGCTTTAATGAGGTATTCATGTTGTGGTGTTTGGCCGAAAAGGTGTGTGCCTTAATGAGGGTCTTCAACAGCCATTTGATGTGTGACCAAGGAGCTTGAGAAGTCTCTTGTGTGTGAACATGGTCGCCAATTGGTCACTAGGTATGAACACCAAATGTGAATGGCTTGAAGGTGCTTTGGGGAGACGGTCGGCCAAACTTGGGAAATTAAAGATGTAAGTGACTCTTGGCCGAATAGACACTTTGGGAAAGCCAATGGATCAACCATTATTCTTGAATTCGGCCATACATGCATCATTGCATACTTTGAACCAAGCCTTGCATGAACATCATTTAATGCTCCTCTCACATTCGGCTGAACCTACATAGCATATGAACACATTAATCCAGTGATAAATTCGGCTGAACATAATCAAAACATAATCTAGACAAATTAAATAACATACTAGGATAAATTAAGACACTTAATTATGGACTAGCTAGTATATTAAATTTGGCTAGCTCAAAAATAAGTGAAAATATTTAATGAGCTGAATTGAGCTAGGGAATTCGGTCTTGAGCTGTAACAATTTAATTGAAATGAAACTAATACTTAATTTATTAAAATGATGAAAGGAATGAACTGAAAAGAAACTAAATCGAGCTCAAAGGAGCTGAGTTAAGCTCAAGTGAGCTGATTTGAGCTAAATGAAGCTCGGGGAGCTAGTGATAAGCTGAGATCAACTTGCACTAAGATGCAATGAGCCTTTAATGAGCTGGCCCGAACTTCTCCTTTAACATGGAGCTCGTTTTTATTCCAAAGTTGAGCAAATAAAGCTGAAGCAGCTTCTTGAAATTGCCTAGCTCGAGCTCGAGTCATTAGGCCTTTAGGAAACTCGATGGGGTCTTGGCTCAAATTTTTTAAACTCCCGGGCATGCTTACATCAGTTGGATAGGTGGGATTTTTTGCTAAATTACATATGATCATGAATTGCATTTTTTGTTTATGTTAAACAATGGTGATGCTTTAATCTGATGTAATTATTGGTTCTAATTGGAATATAGTTATTATATGTTTGGCTGTCTGATCGTTACAGCATTGCTTAAATTTATTTTCGATTCAGACTGAGCTTTATAGCTCACACCCTTAGTTTAACCTTTTCAAGTAATTCGCAAGGGTAGGTCTCAAACTTAGCAATCGGAGGTCTTAAAGTGTCTTGTCTCAGTTTGATTTCAACAAACTTTTTCTTAAGTTTTATTAATTTATATACAATTGAATTCGTAAGTACTTTTATGTGAATTGTGGTATGGGTTTTTTATTTTAGGGTTTGTAGTTTTGCGGTTTCATGTATAGACGTTGATCAATGGAATTATTGTTCCTTTAAAAGAAAAAAATATGAAACAAGTGTTAGTTTTATATTTATGGATTTCCAATCAAAATAAAACGTTAAATTTTTTGCTGCTACATTAGTTTCAAAACTTAGGTTAATAAATGGTTAAATCCAAAATGTTTGTAAAGTTAATAAGGAATTTTTTTTAATTAGGCCTTAAATTAAATCTTGGCCACAATAAACTGATGTTTACAAAACTTAAGTAAAACCCTTTACTAGTTTCTGTAAAACATGAGGAAAAGTGGTTTTCAAAAAAAAAATTTAAGGAGTTGAGCAGTATTTTGTCTTGACCCATTTTGGTGGCCAATGTAACCTTTAGAATCCGGTCGAAACTTCTAAGTCAAGTTTTGGGGTGTTACACACTTCCTGCTATCATGGCCTTGCATGCACACCGTAGCCCTCCTCCTGTAAGGGCACAATGTGTTCGTGGTGGCCGAAATGGTTCAGTTGCATTTTCTGCATCATTTCCTCATTTTGCCTAAGCTGCTCCTAATGAAAAAGTTGTTGTTGCTCATACCTCACGTTTTGTTGCAACATTTGTTCTTTTAACATGCGTATCTGGTCCTGCAAATTTGCAAGCTGCTACTGGAAGGTTCTTTAGTCGAAAGGGTTAGGAGTTTCTTGATATGAGGGGAAATTCAAGTTGAAAGCCCAGTAGGTGTCCTACTGACTCGAGTCATCAAGATTTTTCGATTGATTGGCAAACCATCTAGTGAAAAAATCAAACTCTTATGGACGGTCGTTGATTTCATCTCTCATGGTTTGGCGTGAAAATGGTTGGGTTGGGAATCTCTCATTCGGATGAGCCATGTCGATTTTTTTGCTTACTTTGGTGGTAAAAAATGTGTCCACACTCATTGCACCAATTGTTGAGGGTTTTTCTCTCTGGTCCCTTCCTCATGGAAGTTATATTCATATTTATAAGGCACGGTTTCCTGATGGGACGTGCTAAGGAATAACTAGGTGTCATGCACAATGACACTTTATCCCTCTAGATTTGAAAACAGCAAATGATAACATTACCTAAGGACGATAAGTTCAATTGTTGCTGTATGAAATTTAATGAAATATATAATTAATTCAAATATAAATATAAATATAATGTCTATACTATTATTAAATTTTTAATCAAATTTAGTGTCATTAATCAAATCCCACTAATTCAATTCGAAAATGATTGAAAATAATTTATTTATAAATCAATAAAATTTAATTTATTATATAGTATTTGAATTTGAATTTTTATTATTTTTTAAAAAAAAAATCTTTGAAAAACTGTCTCTATTAGAAGCTTACTATTTTTTTAATATAAATAATTACTATCATTAAAGATATTTACTATTCTCATAGATATTTACTATTCTCATTGAATTAATTAGTTAACTTAATATTAAAATATTATTAAAATTTTTAATATAAAATCAAACCACGTATTTATCATTAGCTAATTAATGAAATAAAGAAAAAAACCAAACAATGATTAAAATAAATAGTGAACGTGGAAAGACAAAATTTATGGCTTCAGTTGTTCAGTTTATTAGAAAACAGAATTAAAGGAATTTACGTCAGAAAGGACTTAGAAAATGAATAACTTGTCTGGTTTCAAATTAATTGCTTTTATGACATTTTTAAAATAAGATCATTAATTTGAATTTTAGAAGTAATATAATTGAAAGACACGCCCATAAAGCAGATATAAAGGATAAAAAATAGTTGCTTTTAAGGAATTCAATATAATGTTTTTCTGATCTTATGTTTCTAGTTTTATTTTGTTTATATTCGGCAACGCATCTCTGTGAACCAATACAAATTATCTATTTATAATCATAAAGAATATATATAAAAAGCTTAGTGAAATCATATAGAATATTGATTAGTAAAATTATTTTTTTAAATAAAATAGTTAATGAAGTTTTTTTTTTAAATAGTGAGATTTGAGGTAACGATAATTTTGAGATATAATATTTGAGTGTTATATAGATTTTTTAATTAATTATTTAATTTAGTATTTATATAATTTAATAAAAATTATTAATATAATTAAAGAAAATATTTGGTATAGTGATTGACAGTATAATTTTTAAATTCCATAAACACGATTAAAGAGTTGGTAAGTGTTTTATAGGGGTATAATAAAATATTAAAAAATTAAGTAATTAAAAAAAAGACACATGATAAATTTTTAAAACTGCTTATTGAATAAATAAATAAAAAGCACACTACCAAATATTAACCTTATTTTATATTATATTATCATAAATTAAATTCAAATTTCCACTTTTTTCTTTTTATAACTTGCAGAGTATGTTTTGCATTTTTAGTCGAAACAGAGTTGACGTCCTGATAAGAAAGAGGCGTCATCCTGAAGACATGACCACCGATGTCTCGACGAGAAGAGATGTCTCGTCCCAACGACGCGATGAAGGGCTTCCTGATGAGGCAGCAGCCATGTCACAACGAGGCGACATGTTATGCAATTTTCTCGGTTTTTTTCTCCCAGTCAAATTCTAATTATTTGTCCTAGTCGAATTCTGATTAGTGTAGGTTATTTTAATATTATTTGACTTACAAATTTAACCTATAAATAGGCTTTTTTCCATGCTAGAAAGATAACCCATTACACATTTAGGTATTAGCTTTTACAAGCTTTCGTATAATTTTGTGTTTACGTTTTGAGGGTTCTTATTTCGGGTTTCGAGGTTTAGTTTTTTCTCCATCTTTGTACTTTTTGTTTTTATTGTTATAGTAAAATTATATTTGCCTGTGATTTTTTATCCTCTTCGGAGAGGTTTTTTCACGTAAATATTTGTGTTCAATCTTTTCAACTTCTTTGTTATTTTATTTATTCGTTGCTTAATCTGGTTTATCCCCAACAAACTTGTATTAGAGCTTGGTCAATTTCTGCAATCAATCTGTTCAAAGATAGTAGCAACAAGATTTAATATTGATAAGTTCGATGACATCACAGATTTCAATCTGTGGCGAGTTTGGATGACTACAGTTCTGATTCAAAGCGATCTTGAGATGGTCTTTATAAAGAATAAGCATGCAGGCATGGACCAATCAGAATGAGATAGATTAAAAAAAAAAGTTCAATCCATAATTCAATTATGTCTAACAAATAATGTGTTGCAGGAGGTTTTGATGGAGAAAATGACATTCACCTTATGGAAAAAGGTTAGAATCTTTATGCGACAAAGTCTATGGCTAACCGATTAGTGTTGAAACAACGTTTATACACGTTTCGTATGGACGAAAGTGAGCACCTTAGAGATTACATCAGTTAATTTATTATTCTTTTGAATGATTTAAAGAATGTTTAGATTGACGATGAAGATTAGGCTATGCTATTATTATGTTTTTTACCCCCTTCATACAAGTCTTTCAGGGAGACTCTAATTTGTGGCATAGATAATCTCTCATTCGAGGATGTGAAGGGTCATCTGTTGAGTAAAGACAAACTCAACAATAAGTTTGGTTCGGATAGCAAGTCAGATAGGCAAGCCTCGCTTTTAGTAGAATTAAGGAAGTGAGACAAAAGATGTCACTATTGTAAGAAGTTTGGTCACGTCAAGGCAAATTATTACAAACTGCGAAATAAAAGGGCTGCTGAGAGCAACGAGGGAGATTTAGCTAGTGTTAATTTGGCCAATGATAAGGGTGATGATTTCTTGTTGATGTCAACAAGCAAAAGCTCCGAGCTCACGTCCGAGTGGATCCTGAATTCAAGGTGTTCTTTCTACATGTGCCCCAATAGGGACTGGTTCTCCACATACAATTTAGTTGAAGGTGGAGTTGTGCGTATGGGGAATAGTTCACCTAGTAAGGTAATTGATATTGGTATTGTTCAAATCATGATGCACGATGGGACAATCAGGACACTATCAGACGTCAGGTATGTACTTGATTTAAAAAGAAATCTTATCTCCTTGAGAAAATTGGACTCGAAGGGTTGTAGAATTAACATCGAGTCAAGCGACATTAAAGTATTTTGTGGGGCTTCTCGTTCTGATGAAAGGTAAAAGGATTGACAATCTTTTTATTCTGGAAGGATCAATGGTGACCGGTGAAACAAAATGTCCCCCATCTGTTAATGAGTCGACTCGTTTGAAGCGGAGGCAACTTGGTCATAGAAAGGAAAAATGTGTGGCTACTTCATATAAGATAAGTTCTCTTTTGGATGCAGGTTTTGAAAAGATAGGGTACTACGTTCATGGAAATCAAACCTGGGTCAGTTTTGATATGGTAGTGCATAAGCCAAAGACTAGAAGTCTTCCAGCTTCTAAGCACAACCTTGACTCAGTTAATACGAGATAGGCTCGTGGCGGGCTTTGGAAAAGAAGGTGTTGCGAAAATATGAGTTAAGGTGGAGATTGTAGAGTATATCTCGCATTTTTGGCCGAAACAGGGTTGACGCCCTGACAAGGAAGAGGCGTCGTCCCGACGAGAAGAGACGTCTTGTCCCAATGATATGATGAAGGGCGTCCATTCAAGGTAGCAGCCACGTTACGACAAGATGACGTGTTATGCAATTTTCTCGGTTTTCTTCTTCCAGTCAAATTCTGATTATTTGTCTCCATTGAACTCTGATTAGTGTAGGTTATTTTAATATTATTTATTTTAATATTATTTGACTTACGAATTTAGTTTATACATAGGCCCTTTTCCACCCTAGAAGGACAACCCATTACACATTTAGGTATTAGCTTTTACAAGCTTTCAGAGAATTTTATATTTGCATTTTGAGGGTTTTTATTTCGGATTTCAGGGTTTAGTTTAATCTCCATATTTGTACTCTTTGTTTTTTTTTTTTTTTTGTTATAATGAAATTATCTTTGCCCGTGATTTTTTATCTTCTCCAGAAAAAATTTTTCACATAAATACTTATATTCAATCTTTTCAACTTCTTAATTATTTTACATATTCGTTGCTTAATCGATTTTATCCCAACCTAACTAAAATAATAACAGCTATATTCATCTGTATCATGGGCGGTAATGGTTGGATGTTTCTTTTTCAGACATTATTAAAGTCAACGTTAACCCAATCACATGGCCACAAATTTTAATTTGTTTTCATCGCTCGTTCGGTTGATGCCAAATTTAATGTTGTAATTTGAATAAAAATCTATGCCTTTTTAAATAAATAAATCCTTTTTGGCGTATGTAAAACAATTATTTCGTGTACTAAATTGTCAAAACCTTGCTTATCAAAGTAGAAAAAAAGGGGACAAATGAAGTCTGTTTTCGTCTAAACATTAAACTTATCTTAGTGCTTTCATTCAAGGATGCCTCCAATGGCCATAATACACACTAGCACACGTGTAAAAAGAAATGAAAGGAAACCAAAAAGGTGATTTCTCCAGAGTTGATTATCGCTTGGGAATTTAAATAAAAATAAAAAAAATAAAAAGCAAATAATGCATAAAGTAATTAGACATAAACAATACATGGAGATGTTGCATTTTTTTTAAAGAATAACAAACTGTTTTTATTCCACTGTAATTAGATGTACAACAGTCCAATCTCTACAACCATCCGGTCTTTACGCGTGTCACACCACCAATACAATCAACCATCCGAACCCAAAATAATAGAATCGTCATCATCAAACATACATAACAAATAAATTAAACAAAAACCAAAAAGTAGGGTGCAATGAAAAATATAAAGTAAGAAAATAACACTACTCGAAAGAACAAAAGAGAGCATGAAAGTAAAGATCCTCAAGAATCATGATCCAAAACCCAAAAAAGCTGGACTCCACTTCACTTTCTTAAGCCAAAACGGCAGCGAAGAAAGTGGCGGCAAGAGCGGTTGCACCAATGAAAACACCATTGGTGGAGGCGGCAGAGGGAGGAGGGCCCTGGTCGGCAGTGGGCTCGGAGGCTGGAGCAGGTCCACTTGATGGGGTAGGACCTGGAGGGGAAGCGATTGAAGGAGAAGGGGAAGAAGCTTCAGGAGAAGGAGATGGGGAAGTGGTGGGTGATGGGGTTGGAGCTGGAGATGCAGATGGGGTTGGGGTTGGGGTTGGGGATGGGGTCGGGGTTGGGGTTGGGGTTGGGGTTGGGGGTGGGGTCGGGGTTGGAGTAGCAGCTGGCGGTGGTGGAGATGTGGGTGGGGATGATGTGGGTGGTGCTGTTGGTGCTTGAGCCATACAAGCGGTGGCCAAAAGACCCAACATCATCAAAACCTTAAACATGGTAGCATTCATCTTGGCTTAAAACTCAAAAAACTTGGACAGAAAAGAAAGGAAAAAAAGAAGAGTCTTTTCTTTGTTTTCTCTTGGAGTTTGGTACTGAGGGAACTGAAAAGAGGGAGGGAATATAAAAAGGGAGGGGAAAGTGGAAGTGGACAGCACGGAAAAAGAGACGAAATAACAAAAATAATAACGCAAGTTGATTCTTTCAGATTGTTTATACAAAACATATATTTATATAGTTTTAATTATTAGCATCCCATCCGTAATTACATACATGCAAGCACATAATATGACATGGTGGGATTAGCTAAGCAATGCGTTAGGCACGTTTAATTGTTTTTACACTTTTAACTAATTATTATTTTTTCAGCTTCTTCAAAGATAGGATACAAAAGCTGTAGGTAACCTGTAAGGGCTATGATTCTGACACCTGTCCTTGATTAGATGAACTTAATAACCTCAATTACTGATGTAAATTTTGGATTTAGCCGCTGATTTATCGTGTAATGCCACAAAGGGTTGGGCAATTGTCGGTTGCTTAAGGTAAGTAAAATGTCCTTTTCTATATATTAGAGGGTTTTGACAAATACATCATATTTTTCTAGTATAAAAATAAAAATATTGGTCACCTTCTTCCCTAAGCAGACTACCTTCCGCGTTAAACTTTTCAACAACTTCTTCAAAGTAGTCGGTGATATTACTTCAATACCCCCTTTGAATATTTCTATGGTATACACATGATTAACTCTGGATCCAAATAATCTCATCTATTTGTTTTTATTATATAAGGGTTAACTCTTTGATTATTTCTCGGGAATAATTAAAGATTCAAGTCTAAACATGGGGTTTCAGCACAGACGTCAAGATCACAATGGCTGTGATTGATGGTGATACTTTGTTTACACCGTAGATGATTTTATCATTAATTAAATGGATAATTAATAATTACATTTGTTTAATGGGTTAGCTGAGAAGTAGCCGTTTTCTGGAAATAATTGGGGACAGAGTAATTAGAATAAAGAAATAAATAAAATAATTAAAAAGAACCGTTACAAATGGAAAACAACTAACTAACACGTTCCCATTTGTGAGCCAAATAAGGCTGTGTCTTCTGGTCCAGCTCCAAGACAACGCGGAGAAGTTTGAAGAAGTCGTGATACTTCCTTTGCTTGGACGACAAGTGTTTTTAGGTCGGCAATAGGAGACACGCGGTAAGCTGAGAAAGGTGTTGTATGAAGTTTAGGGTGAACCTGGCTGATGCTTTTTGAGTGGTTGAATCGTGACAACCAATGGAGGAATTAGCCAGACTATTTTATCGGGAATAATAAATTATCTAAATCACGCATTATGAATAGAAAGGAGCTGGCAAAAGCTGGCAAAAATTTAGAGAATTTGGGGAGAATTTGAGAACACAGCCATATTACCAAATTATTCCGATTTTAAAATTTTGACAATTCCGGACTTAATATTTAATTCTAACATTTTCCTTTTTCATCCAATTGTATTTAAGAACTATTCACTCATTTGACCTGGCGCAATTGTATTTTTTTTTTTTAAATTAACACTAACATTTCTTTATTTTAGCAAATAACATCTTGGCTGAGTTTTTTAAGGTTACAGTCTTTTTAACCTTGAGCCATCAAAAGGAAAAGTGTCTTAAAACCTTCAACCTTGAAGGTTAAAGTCTCTTACCTTTGTAAAAGTTATATGTGTAAGTTAATTAGTTACTTAGAATTGAAATAACTTATTCAGTTTAACATTTTTATTTTTATTTTTGAAGTTATAATTTACTTAAATTAACTCACATCCATTATTTACATATGTGAGGCTAGAATCTCACTGTTCAATAATTGCTAGTAGAATTAATCATACAAGCATTAAACTGAACAATTAAAGTAGTGTTTAGAAAGTAACTTAGTAACTGAATTTAAATGTAATTACTTGTAATTATATAATCTTAACATTTTTAGATAATCATTGTAATTTGTGAGTCTCACTAGTTTGGATGTAATTGGAGTGCTCCAATTATAGTTTCTAATTTTTAGGAATACGATCAAAATTGGAGTAATTACATAAGTAAATCACACACAAATCTAATTTTTTTAAAAATATTTTTATAAAGTTAAAATTTATATTATAAGTATGAATAGTGTTTGAGATGATTATGGCAAAAAATCTTATATCTTAAATCCTAAAAAAGTATTATGAAAATAATTTGTGTCTTTTATAAAGTTATAATAAAAAAATTATTTAACTCCTAAAAAATTTCTAAAGTTATAGTCAAAAGAATTTATTATAAAAAACAATTTACATGTTATAAAAGTGTTAAAATATATTTTGAGATAAAGATCAAATTTATGCATTAACTTTGGTCTAATGTGCAATTTGATGCATAAATTTTAATTAAGTACAATTATACACCTGGAATTTGAATTATAATTTATATGTATATATGAAATTTTGATGTTGGTTCAATTGTACACATTTAAAACAAATGAATACACATTTATTTTTCATATTTGATTAATATAATTATTTGTATATGCAATATATCAACATAAAATCGTGTTAATTTGATAATATTGTTAGTAATTTGTGAAAATTGAATCAAATTAAAATTTCATATATAAAATCGCAAAAAATCAAAGTTCATGTATAATTTAGATATTTATCTCTATATTTATTTCTCAAAAGTTATGATCAAGTATGGACATAACTTATTCATGTGCCCATGTTATCTATTATTTTATTCATAAAAAAATGCTATTGTTTTTTTTATCATAGCTTATTTATAAAAAATAACTTTCCAAAGTTATTAGAAAAAAATATTATGAAAGTTTTGGATAATTTATAAAACTATTTTTTTGAAAGTTATATACTATAAATTTTATATTATTTTTTACTTAATTTACGTATTATTAAAAATGATATAACCTAGTATAAATCTTTCTCCAAGATAAGTTTATATAAGTATTTATAATTAAAGCTACAAATTATTTGGAATGTGAAGCCAAAAATTTTAAGGTCGATGCTAATTATGTAATAAAAAAGTATTCTTGCACTATATTGCAGGGTATGATACCATTTGAGAGAAAGGCGTTAGACACAATTACCATAGATAGCTCATGAACTTTTTAATTTAAGATATTCGAGGTTTCAAAATGTGGTTAAGAAGACATTTGTTGTTCTAAAAAGATATTTTTCATATTAACAACATCAACTTAGTAAAGCATAACAAAATAATATTGGATCGTACTAGTGATTGCATATTTCATAACTTCAATTATAGGTGAAATTGAGATTATTCATACTTCATAGAGTACTAGAAAGAATGAGATCTTGATAATCTTAATAATTAATATTCAAATTCAGACGATGATGAACTCGGTTAAGGACCAATAGATGATGATAAGGAGCATCAATTAAATATTAAAGAGAGAATAATCTAACAAAAATGCACTAAAACATTTTAAAAAATTTCATATGATTTTTTTACTATTTTTATTAGTAATTGTGCTATCAATTACTTTTTTAGACTAATATAATTCACATGATGATTTGATTTTAATTTTTGCTACTTTAGAAATTATTTTTATCATACTAATATTTTTTATAATAATTAATATTTTTTAAAATATAAATTAGGTAAGTATGTAATTATAATTTGTACTACCAAACATGACATAAGGAATTACGATGTAATTACACTCTGTCAGCCAATCATCTTTAGGGAATTACAATTTTTTGTAATTACAAAAGAGTGCAATTACTACCATAGTAATTAATCTAATTCAAATAATTTTCCCATACATAATGCTCAAAATAACATTTCATTTGTCAAATATTGGTAGAATCTAACATGATGTCTTGGTGAATAGAAGTAAGATCATCTTTTACCCACATTGACGAGGACTTGTGATGTGCCCTTACTAGTTCGTGCCTGTGACAACCTATATTCTAGCAAACTAGTCTAAACTCTTTTAACAACAACATCCTTAGGGGTTGTTTGAAAATTAAAAACGGACTAGTTCCTTGAACTTTACCCGCAAGTTTGTAATGAGCAAAGAGGACCCCATGGAAAGGATACAAGCAAAACAACTTGACTTTGGAAGAAAGCTCAGAATTCTAAATGTTTTTCAGATTTCTCAAATTGGATCAATGTCAAATTTTCCTACAAAAAAACATTGCTAGCTTTTCCTTGTTTCTCTCATTTTTATCTAGTGCCACACCACCACATCACTAGCCATTGATTTATAGAATAGAAGTTGCATATAGCTTTAGAATCCAATGGTGAAATTTATGTACATATTAACCAGTTGGCTAATTGTTCCATTCTATCATCAACTGTAAGTGTTCTAGAAGAACCATATATTTTGAAGTTTACAACACCAATAATTTATCATTCCATATTTGGACCATGTACATATGCCTCTTTGCTACCTTAGACACATTTAGAGGACTTCTTAGCTTGCCAGACACTTCTCCATAGATAAAAATGCATTTGAAGGAAAGTTTGAGACTTCAAGTCTATGGAATCACATTTAGGAAAAATATTTGGACTTCAATATTTGGACCATGTTACATATGCCTCTTCCCTTGAGTGAGGTTTTTTTAGTTGACAATGACTTGTATTCTTTTAGGTCCACAATGGTTCACCTTTCTCAAGCTCGTGGGAACTTGATCGACCCTTTTTATCTACGTCTGACCAGAAACATTAAACATTTCCTAAAACCTAAGAGTGATTTTTTGGGAAGGACAAGATAATCAATGGTGGTTGTAACATACTAGTTCACATGTCTTGCCCTTATAGTTGATGAACAAAAGTAGTTTTATTCGTGATGGTAGTGTTTTCTTTAACATTTTGTTTTTAGTTTAGACGTTTTAAATGTTTGACTTGGCTCTTATCATCTACTCATATCACTTTCTTTAATTTTTTATTTCCTGAGCTTTAATTTATATGTACTATAGCATTATGCTCTTTTCTTTTAACTTTTTTCCTTTCCCCTAATCATATGTTACCTTTCTTTTTCTTTCTTAACTAATTTTTTATTATTTTTTCAATCATCCTTTATTTTTAAGCCTTTTGATGCAACAATTTTCTACAAGTAGTGGGTCTTTCTAATTCTAAACAAGGTGATATTATTCTTAAAACTTTAAACTCAGTTAATTTTTCACTCTAGGATTTGAGAGTTATGGCCTTTGCTGTGCTAGCCTAGGAGAAGCATAAATTTGATTAGTGGGTATGCAATAATGTATGTTAATTTCATGTTTTAATAGTTCCATTCTTATTATCTAAATTTCTTAGTGTAGTAAATTCAAAGCTTGTCATCTCTTTTGCTGAGAAGATTTGTTTACCAGGTTTAGGAGTGTAATTTAGTATTGTTTGATTTTGTAATGAGTTAATTGGTATTTGTGTGCTAGTAATTGTTGAGAATACTTATCATATGGAAATATGAAGATCTTTAATGCTGATAACATAATTGGTTGATAGTGATTCTCAATCAGTTTCATGAAAAAATGAATCGTATAAGTTTATGACCAGTGAGGCTAGACAATAATATGTGAAGTTCGCTAATGAGCCTCCAATGCATGAAAAGGATTTTGATTTCACCACTCAACAATTTTATGAGCTAATACTGATGTTGGTTGAATGATTAGATGGATTACTTTTTCTGATAGCTTTATCGATGTGAAAAATAAAATAAAATAAAGATAAAGAACACACAAATTTTACGTGGAAACCCTTTCGGGAAAAAAACCACGGGCAGAGGAGAAGAAAACTCACTATGTCGAAAATTTAAATCAATACAAGAGGAATAGACTATGTCTATTTATAGGCTTGTAAAGCCATATTCTAGTAGGATTGAAACACCTTATCCTAATCAATATAAAATAGATGGAGTTTAATAAGGTAAAAAAAAAACCTTATTCGAAAATAAAATAAAAGAAGTCTAGTTCTATATGGATTTTACGTTTATTTTATTTTCCATCGTATTTTATTTAAATAAGAATTTGGGTCACTTAATTCTAACAATCTCCACCTTGACACAAATTCTTAATGAACAAGTTCTTCATCGCAAACTTTCAATAAACAAGTTCTCCACCTCTTCCATATAACCCCTTAAGGGTTTAACTTCAACAATGAACACCAACCAAGTCTAAGCAATGCTCAAACTTGGTTATAGGAAGTGACTTAGTCATCATATCTGCAGGATTTTCATGAGTACTAATTTTACTCACAACAATATCACCACGAGCAATAATATCACGAACAAAATGATACCGAACATCAATGTGTTTTGTTCTCTCATGAAACATTTGATCTTTTGTAAGAAAGATAGCACTCTGACTGTCACAAAATACTATGCTGATTTGAAGGTCTTCATTGAGTTCACTAAAGAGTCCCTTCAACCAAATAGCTTCTTTACAAGCCTCGATGAATCGCCATGTACTCACTTTCTTGATGGTAGACAAAGCGATCAGAGATTGCAAAGTGGCTTTCCAACTGATTGCACAACCTCCGATGTAAAGACATAACTCGTGAGAGATCTTCTTTTATCAAGGTCTCCAGCAAAATCAGCATCAACATACCCAATGACTCCATCTCTAGTTCTTCCAAATCGTAAGCAAACATCGTAGTACCTCGTAAGTATCTTAGAATCCATCGAATCGCTTTCCAGGTGTTCTTTATCGGGATCCACCATGTATCTCGCTAATCGCACCGATCGCATATGATAGATCTCGACGTGAACAAATCATAGCATACATGAGAGATCCCATCGCACTAGAGTATGGAACATGTGACATGTACTCAATCTCATCATCTGATTGTGGAGACAAAATCGATGAAAGTCTGAAATGGTCACTAAAGGAGTACTAACAAAGCTTAGCACTCTGCATATTGAACTCGCAAAGAACTTTCTCAATGTACCCTTTCTGACTTAGGTACAATTTACTTGTTTTTCTATCTCTGAGAATCTCCATTCCAAGTATCTTCTTTGCTGGTCCTAAATCTTTCATCTCAAATTCTTTACTTAGTTGAGTTTTGACCTTTCTTATCTCTCCTTTATCTTTTGCTACTATCAACATGTCATCAACATAAAGAAGTAGATACACAAAAGAATCATCACTGTTTTTCTTAAAGTAAACACAATCATTAAAACTACTTCTTTTAAAATCATGAGAAGTCATAAAGGAATCAAACCTCTTATACCACTTTGTCTTGGTGATCGTTTTCAAACCGTAAAGGGACTTTTTCAAAGAAGCAAACATAGTCTTCTTTTCTCGAGACTATAAAACCCTCTGGTTGTTGCATGTAAATATCCTCCTCAAAATTTCCATGCAGAAATGCAGTTTTTACATCTAACTGCTCAAGCTCCAAATCATGTATGGCCACAATACCAAGCAAAGCTCAAATCAGACTATGCTTAACAACTGGGAGAACACATCCGTGAAGTCCACTCCTGAATTTGATCAGTAACCTTTTGCAACAAGCCTTGCTTTATATCCGGGTTCTTCAACTCTTGGAGTCCCTTCTTTCTTTTTAAACACCCATTTACAACGAACAACCTTTTTACCTTTAGGAAGTTTCACAAGGTCCCATGTTCTGTTTTTGTGGAGTGATTCCATCTCTTCTTGCATAGCAAACATCCACTTTTCTAAGTCTTCACAAACTAATCGCCTCGTAATAATTAGATAGCTCTTGATTCGCATCTATATCTTCAGCCACATTTAAAGCATAAGCAACTAGATCAGCCTCGACATACTTCTTTGGAGGTTTAATTTCTCTTCTAGTTCTGTTTTTGGCGATAAAGTATTGTGGTGAAGAAGCAACTCTATTCTCAATTTTTGTACTGGCTTAAGGAGTTGACTCTGTATTAATCTGATGCTCCACCTGCTTTTAATTTTCTTTATTGAAAGAGTCTTTAAGAGATAAGTTAGGTAGCATAGCAGTTTCATAAAAAATAACATCTCTGCTAATCACAACTTTTCTATTTTCAGGACATCATAACTTATACCCTTTTACACCAGCTTTATAACCAAGAAAAACACATTTAATGGATCTCGGTTCCAATTTTCCATTATCAACATGAGCATACACATGACACTTAAAAATCTTTAAATCAGAATAATTAGTAGGATTACCAGACCATACCTCTTGTAGAGTCTTTTTCTCAATGGCAACGGATGGAGATCGGTTGATCAAAAAACATGCAGTAGAGGCTGCTTCTGCCCAAAATGACTTCGGTAAGTTGGCATTTGACAACATACATCGAACCTTCTCCATGATCGTTCTATTCATTCGTTCTGCAATGCCGTTTTGCTGTGGAGTATGATTAACTGTCAAGTGTCTCATGATCCCTTCTGACTTGCACAATCTATTAAACTCATCAGAACAGAACTCTAAGCCATTGTCTATGCAGAGGTATTTTATCTGTTTTCCCGTCTGTTTTTCAATCATAATTTTCCAAGACTTAAATATGGAAAACACATCACTTTTCTACTTCAGGAAGAACGCCCAAACTTTTCTGGAAAAATCATCAATAAAGGCTAGCATATAATTAGTTTCACCTCTTGAAGGCACTCTGGATGGCCCCGACTGATCAGAATGAATATACTCCAACGTTCCCTTTGTGTTATGGATTCCTCTAGTGAATCGAACTCTCTTTTGCTTCCCAAAAACACAGTGCTCACAGAAATTCAGTTTGCAAATTCCTTGCCCATCAAGAAGTCCTCTTTTGCTCAATTTTGCCATGCCATTCTCACTCATATGCCCTAGGCGCATATGCCAAATTTTAGTAATATCATCATCTGATAAGGAAGAGGAAGCGACAGCTGCATCACTAGTAATAGTAGTGCCCTGCAAAACATATAACTTGGCAATCTTTCTCTGCCCTTTCATCACAACAAGGGACCCTTTAGAAATCTTTAAAACCTCACTTTCAGCTATGTATCTGTACCCTTTTGAATAAAGAGTACTCAATGAAATTAAATTTCTTTTCAATTCTGGAACATGTCGTACGTCACTAAGTGTTCTGACAACTCCATCAAACATCTTAACTTTAATTGTTCCAACACCTGCGATTTTACACGAAGCATTATTTCCCATCAAAACAACACATTCAGACACTGTTTCGTAAGTTTTAAACCAATCCCGATTGGGACTCATGTGGAAGGTACAGCTTGAATCAAGTATCCACTCCTCTCTTACTTTAGAATCATTGACAGAAGCGACTAGAAGTTTACCATCGCTGTAGTCTTCTACAACATCAGCTTCACCGGAATTTTCTAGTTGTTTTCCCTTTTGATTTGCAGCCTCCCTTTTAATCTTATTCTGTAACTTGTAGCACTCAGATTTAATGTGCCCTTTCTTCTTGCAGAAGTTGCAAGCTTTACCTCTATTTGAAGACTTTGATCTGCCCTTAGATTTACTGCAAGGATTCCGTTCCTTTGTCCTTCCACGATCATCATCAGCATTCCGATCTTGTCTCCCACGAACAATGAGACCCTCTCCTTGAGAGTCGGGTTTAACTACAAGATACTTCACCTTATCATACGAGGTCAAAGAATCATAAACCTTATCAACTGTGAGAGACTCGCGGCTATATAAAATTGTGTCTCTAAAGGTTGAATAAGACGGGGGCAACGAACAAAGTAGAATCAACCCAAGATCTTCCTTATCATACTGAACCTCCATGGCCTCCAAGTTTGAGAGACTTTCTTTAAACACTGTTAAGTGTTCGTGTACAGACGCACCTTTCTCCAAACGATGGGCATAAAGACGTTGCTTCATATGCAACTTGCTTGTTAGATTTTTCGACATACATAATTGTTCTAGCCTCTTCCATAATGCAGGGGCGGTCTTTTCTTTCATCACATCCTGCAAAATTTCGTTGGATAAATGCAGATGTAATTGTGTTAATGCCTTTCGATCCTTACACTTCTTCTCTTCATTTGTTAATGTCGAAGTCATCTTATCTATCCCTAGCAGTGCATCCTCCAGATCCATCTACGTAAGAACTGCTTGCATCTTAATCTGCCACAACGTAAATCTGGTGTTGCGATCCAACAGCGAAATTTCATACTTCAGAGACGCCATTACCTGATCGAGATGAATAACCCAGAAGCTCGGATACCAATTTATGAAAAATAAAATAAAATAAAGATAAAGAACACACAAATTTTACGTGAAAACCCTTTCGGGAAAAAAACCACGGGCAGAGGAGAAGAAAATTCACTATGTCAAAAAATTGAATCAATACAAGAGGAATAGGCTATGTCTATTTATAGGCTTGTAAAGCAATATTCTAGTAGGATTGAAACACCTTATCCTAATTAATATAAAATAGATGGAGTTTAATAAGGTAAAAAAAAACTTATTCGAAAATAAAATAAAGAAGTCTAGTTCTATATGGATTTTACTTTTATTTTATTTTCCATCATATTTTATTTAAATAAGAATTTGGGTCACTTAATTCTAACAATCGACATGTAATTTTGTTAATTATCAATGAATTTTACACAAATCTTCTTGATGTTGTTAATGTTATTGTAATGGTACGTGAGGTTCCATATCTATCACTACCAGAGATATTAATAGGTTGTGCAACCCCTTAACATAAGTACTGAAGAGTATGATCAATTAGAATAAAAATCACCTAGATTATAATAAAATAATCCAATATGAAGGGCAAGCAACTTGGGTATTGAACAAAAATGGGAACCCTAAGTATTTTCAATAATTCATTATGTTTGTTGTTGCAAAGATGTAGATGCATTTTGTTTATGCTCGACTAATGCTTAGAACGTCACACAAATTCCTTTTGGTTGGGAAATATTGTTATACGTTGTTTTATAAGAACGTAAAATTGATGTTGGTTGATTCATAACACACAAATGTATATGAACGAGGAGCTAGAAAAGGTCTTTGGTTTCCACACCTCATTACAAAGTTGTGTGTAGAAGTTAGGGTGTTGATGTTGGATGATGAATGGAAGTGTAAGTTGAAATAAGTATTGAATAACAATATATATAACAATTTCTTAAATGATCTGATAAAGATTCAAATTAGAAAGTTTAAGAGTCATTAAATGATAAAGAAATATTTGATCTTAATAATACTCCTCGAAGAATACTATAATAGCCTGTTTTTTAGTGGTGTTAGAAACGGTGGTTTCAAAACTTCATTTTTCAATGATCGATCCTTAAATATTATTATATAATATTTATGAGTCTATTATAGTATTATATTGAATTTTAGTCCAATAATTTTATTGGATGGTTAGCAATTAAGGTACAATGATTGAATTATAAAAACCATAAAAGTTAATCCTTATTGATTTTTATTAGTTTGAAAGGCTAAGATGATAATTATTTGAAGATTTAAGTAGCAATTATGCCATATTTTATAATTTTGGATGGTTAGTGTTTGTTTTCTAATAAAAATATTGTTAAAATTAAATTAAAAATAAGTTAAAACATTAGTAAAAGTGGTCATCTTCATTATTTCTTCTTTCATCACTGTTTTTACACAAAAAAGAACAAGGGAAGCCATTATTGAATGCTTCAACAATCGGTCAAGTTTCTTCCTTTGCATGTAAGTCCAAACCGAGCTCGTTTTTCACAAATTTTATGTTTTTGATATCATTATAGCTTGATTTAGCTATCCCAAGGATTAAATTGTGAAACTGTTAAATTTTTTTAATGTTTCCATTGATATTTTTAAAGCTTTTGGTGTTTAAATGTTAACTTTTAAGTTTAGAAATGAAAAAGAGACTAACTAATAAAGTTTAAATGCTAGTTTTGAGTATAGGGACTAAAATGAAAATAATTATAAATTAGCATGAAGTTTCTATAATTATAGATATTAGAGGGCTGTAAAAGAATTTTATTGAAATTAGATTGCAAAACGGGGCTTTAATGTGAAAGATATGATAGTTTTGGTTTTAAGGACTAAATTGAATAAAATGTAAAAAATTAGGGAAATTATAAAAAAATAAATTAAATTGTCATATGCATTGAATAAGATGCTATAGGGTAATTCAAATTGATAAATTGAAATGAATTACCGTATAGATCAAGATTTGAATCAACCAGTAGATAATCGAAGAAAAGAGAAAATTGTGGATTAGTCCTCGACATCTTGCTAACTATCGTTTTTGCTAGGTAAGTTCATATGGTGTAGCTATGTTTGTAAAATGTATTGGATGTTTTTAAATTATGAAATTATATATTGTGATTTTGTTTTGAATTGGTTATAAAATGGTACAAAAAGGTGAGAAATAGACTAAAATGTAAAGAAATAATCTAATGTATTAAATGTGTCTGGATGAACGTAAGAAAGGATAAGATACAATTGGCATGCCAATAGGGTTATTTTTTTTGTTGTACGAGATATGATATGAGATGATACTGATGTACAAAGAATTCACTATTTAAATCGGAACCTAGTATTTGTTCCGGATTACCGAGTCTTGTCTCTATAGAGACCACTATTACTGATTGTCTCTACGGAGACCCTAGTGTGTTTTGGAGGTGTAACACCCCTAGCCCATAATCGTCGTCAGAACAGGGTTTCGGAGCATTATCAAAACTTTCATAACATTTTACAAATAATTTATGTAAATTACTATACAATAACTGAGATCATATAAAACAGCTCTTAATTGGACCTTCGAGACCCAATACGAGCATTAGAATCAAGTCAGGACTTAATAGGAAACTCTAGGAACTTTTTTTTGCGAAATTACAAAAATTTTCTAAGGTACAGGGCTCAAATGCTTGTGTGGTCTAAGGGACACGCTCGTGTGACCCTAGGACACGCCCATGCTACTAGCCATGTTCGAACCCGTGTAACTCTCTAACTTTCAGCATATTCATCCATGACACAAATTTCATACCTTGATAACTTTTTAAATTAGTCCTCCAAATAGATAGATTAGACTATCTCGATTCCAAAAATATAAAAATTACTAAAAGTAGGACTTGACTTCATACCTTTTTAAGCTTGGAAAGTTTTCTTTCTCTCTCTTAGGGTTTCCATAGAAATTTTGGGGAAAAAGACATGAATATAAGATGATAATTTCTTTTTAATTAATTATCATCTTTTAATTTTTATGATTTCCAATTTAGTCCCTACTCTTTTCTAATTTTTCCATGGATGAGTCACCAAAAATCTACATACTTTTCTTTAATAGTATAATTACCATATAAGGACCTCTAGTTTTTAATTTCGTAGCTATTTAATCCTTATAGCTACTAGAATTCAACTTTCGTATTTTATGCGATTTAGTCCTTCTTGTAATTAAACACTTTATCGATAAAATTTTCGTATCAAAATTTTCACATAACATGTCTATCATAATACGGACCATATAAGAAAATAAAAATAAACTTTATTTTCGAATCGGATTTGTAGTCCCGAAACTACTATTCCGATTTCACTGAAAAATGGGCTATTACAGGAGGCATGTATTGTCTTATGACATATTATACCTATGGGCTTAACACTTCTAATAGTATATGAAATGATGTGATAATATGGAATTACATGAATGCATATATGTAATTCATGATAAGAAAGTATATAAAAGATTATGCGATCTGTTCAAGATCAAGCCTTAGGTGCTGAATTGAATACAATTGAATCAATTGACTCTAGAAAGATATTCGAATGGCAAGTTAAATGGTTAAATGGTATTAATTGAACATGAAAATTGAATAACTTAATGTCAAAGGTATACATGTTAAATACATTAATGGTTTTGATTGTTTCAATGGTATAAAGGTTGTCACTTGACAAATGGTATGATTTGGTCAATTCTATTGTAATGTTGAATGGTATGATATGATAAATTTAAATGTTAATATCAAATGAATTGATGTAAAAAATGGTTATATGCATATTTCATATGATATTGGAAGCTTTTGGCATGTATGTGTGTGTGATATGGTTAAAGACTGAACTTGATTTAGTTATTTGCATTTGATTAATACTTATGTTATATTGACTTGAATCATGAAAGTGCCATTGAGCTTTATCACTTAGCGGATGGTTTGTTTACCCCATGTGTAGGTTTAGGTAAATCTCGAAGTTTCTAGGTATGATTCAGCATCCAGTCAATGATCCTCAACTCAACAATGTTTGTACAACCTTTTGGTTTAACATGTGACATATACCTAGGTTTGAGTCGATTTTGTGTTATAACTGGTTAAATCAAAAGTTTAAATAACCATGTTACTTGAATTATGTATATATATGAATAATAGTAAATTAGAATGGAACATATGATGAATTGCCAATTGAAATGGTATTTAAATGGTTAGATGGATGAAATGATTAAAATATCATATGCTGAATGTGTTATTTATAAGTAGTATTGATGCAACAAGATGAAATTTAGCATATTGAAATAATTAGAATGCTAAATTGGTTGATTTGGTATGCATATTGAATTGGAAGAATGTTTTGATTAGGCACCATTTGGATAATTTTGAAACAGACGGACACGTTGTGATGTTGAGCTCTTGTCATCGAGATGAGAAATCGTTAGGGAGTTACATTGCGACAAAGAACCCTTGAAGTCGCAACGTCAACTTGATATTTTGTAAACTTTACAATTTGATCCTAATTTGACCTCGAGTTAACAAAAGAGCTTTTGCAAGCTCATATAAAACCCGAAAATGATGGAAAATCATATTGAGATTGAATAATATTGTTAATAACATATATAAAAAGGTAAATTGAATCGTAGTTGCTTTGGTGACGAATGTAGGGTCAACATCTTGTAGCTCAAACTTGGTGATCAGATCGGGTATAGGGTGTTACAGAGAGAAAGAAATGCGAGTTAGATTAGGATTAGTGATTAGTCTTTGATAGTCATTATTTTTCAAATTTTAGTTAAAATGTTATTTTTTATACAAAAGATTTTAACTATTTGAAAACATTTTCTTTAACAAAATGTAGGCCGGATAAGGATTAGTAATCAGTCTATAACGATAATCTTTTTTCGAAATTTAGTTAAATGATTTCTTTTCTTCTAAAAGGTTTAGCCATTCGGGAATTTTTATTTACCATATGTTTGGATAATTAGTAATAAAGGAAAAGAAAGGAAAGGAAAGGATGGGAAGGTTAAAGAAGAAATGTTTATTTCTTTTTTGGATAACTAAAATTGATAAAACAAAGTAAATGAAAGGAATTTTAACATTTTTTTGTTTAGTTTAGAGATGGAAAGGAAAATAAATGATTTGCTTAAATAATGTTCCAATTATAATTGTACTTAAAGTAATTAAACTAAATTAATACTTATTAAAAATCAGTGTTCTTCATAAACAATAATTTTAGGTGTTAAACAAAAAAAAAAGTTTAATTTAATTTAATAAAATTGTTTATTTGATAAAATTTTGAAAATAGTCTTGATAAGTCAAAATCTTTTAAAAATAATAATTTTGTTAGTTTGTTAATTTGATACAAAATTTAAAAGTAAAAAAGAATAGTTTAAAAATAATTAGAACCATTTACAACAAAGTAATAAACTATTAAAAATAGAAAAAAAAACTTTAATGTATTAATAGGAGAAATAGTAAAGAAAAAAAGTCATTAAAATAAACCAAGAATAATAATGACATTTAAAAAACAAATTATTATTAGATTTCTTTTCCTTTCATTATCTCCTAATTTACAACATGTTTGGATTTCCTAAAAATAAAGAAAATCGAAGTAAAAGATAATACTTCCCTTGTTTGGATGACATATTTTGATTATGTAAGGGAGAGTAAAGGAAAACAAAGATACAATTTGAAATGGAAGACAAAAAATATACAAGGTCAAATCTTCAAAGCCTATTCATGGACATTGGAACTCTTTTGAGAGAAACCAAAGTAAGATCCAAGTTCAGGGGATTGAGGCAAATTGAACGATGCCATTTTTGAACCGAAAAATGATGCCAAACAACTTCATTGGTGGCGGCGGCAGCAATGAAGGAGAAGGGAAGGTTGAGAGAAGCATATACTTTTTGATGGAAAAGAAAATAAAAGGTTAATATTTTATTAAAAATAAATAATTTTCGAGTTTTTTGTATTTTGTTCTCTAGAAATATAAATGAGGCCCTTATTAATGTGTCAAAAACAACACGTGAAATATTTTATTAACCAGGATGTCAAATCATTAAAACGTTAACACTATTAGAGGTCAAGTATTGCATTGATAGATTGAATGAAGCATCAAGTGCCAAAATTGACAATTTGAAATGTAGGGGTACCATATTGGAAGATTTGATAAAGTACAAAGCCATTAATTAATTACTCCCTTTTTTATTCAAGAACAATTAGAAGTGTATTATAAGGATTTTTTTTTTCAAGTAAAGACATTCTATCCTATGAATAAAATTTATCACTTGTTCGAAAATGAAATAATTATTTTAAAGATAGTTTATTGGAAATTCTTTAGCTTGCTTAATATTTTTTTTGATCTTATAATTTACATACAACAATCATGAAATGTTATTCCTTTTTCAATGGGAAAAAAACCCTCTAGTCGCTTCATTTTTTCAAACCAAATCTTTGCTTTGCCAACAATGGTATTAACCTTCAAACTAGTTGTTTGGTATGGCTTCTTCAATGGTATTCTCTAGTCTTTTCTTTTCTTTTTTCTTTTAATTTTAACCTACATTATCACGGTTTTTATTTTGTTCATTTTTTTATTGGAAAAAATGGTGGTTTTAGTTTTTAATTTTTAGTTTCTAGTCATGTTCTAACGTATATATGAGAGTTACCAAGGTAAGGGTGTCACTTGATATATTGAGAACATTTCTTGGAAGGCCTTACCTTGAGAACAGTGATAATATTTGTAAAATTGGAACCAAAATGATGAGAAGGAGGATAGGCTATTTGAGACTTGGCCTTTTATGCATCATTGATGCAATGGGTCTCTTGGGGCTCTTGGTAGTGATTTCTTGGTTGACTAGAGTTCATTTTCAAGTTGGTCAAATGATTGCAGGCTAGGATGGAATTTTCAATAATTTGGTTAAATTGATGCATCTATGGTTTGTTTCTGAATTCTTTTAGTGTTGTGGTTATAGTCTGCAACACCCTAAATTTTTTTGATACATTTGGTATTTTTTCGTGATCATGTTTAGTGTAACACCCCATTTTTGACGAGGAAGCTTAGTACTTGATAACTCTTGAAAAGAGTTATATTTCAGGCCTATAAGCTTGGTTAATTATTTTTACTTAAGTAAATTTATTTGCATTTAGGATATTATATTAGTATTTTAGGACATTGTATCATGAAGCTTGGATTGTGCTTAAATGTTATTATGTTACTTTTACTTGTGGGAAAGGATTTGTTTGGATGGTAGGTGTAGAATGAGGCAAAAAAATTAAGGAATGAAGTTTTGTCATAGCAAAAGGGTGGATAGATTGCCAACATTAATGCCATGGCAATTCTAGGAAGACACCAAGTCAACACTCAACTTGTGCCATTCTCAGCCAACTGTACTTGTACCAGAAAGATCCACCTGAAAAAGGGGGAGAAAAATTTGTGTGTTGAGAGAGGAGATCTACCCTATAAGAAGAGAGAGAAAAAAGAGGAGGAAAGAGAATCGAGAGGCGAAAATAAAGGGTAGCAGTAAAGGCTGGGCAGCAGAGCAAAACACAAGGGAGAAGAAGAAGGTAGTCAACCTAGTCTTCGTAAGACATTGGGCCATTGAAGTTGAGAGCTGGAATAGAGAAAGCTTCCTAAAATTCTTCCTTTATTTTCCTAAATTGCTTCTTTGCGAAATTAAATTTTGAATATGTTGAATGATATTTTGAATTCGGATTTGATTAACCAACCCATGAGTTAAATCTCATTGGGTTGGGATTACTGGATGATGCTCTAATTTTCCATTAATGTTGAAGCTTGGATCTGATCTATTTTACTATTTCATTCACTTTTTTCTTCTTGAATTGCATGCATGCAAATTCTAATCATAGATGAATGTTTAGTATGCTTATAAACATAATCTAATTTTGAAAAGGTTAGGTTAGTTGGAGAAAAATTGAATGATACAAGTGGTTGTTCGATAGAATACGCATAGTAGTTTCTAGACATAGAGTAGTGTTTGTACAGAACAAAGAGAAATCAGTGCTTGGAATCACACTTGAGGCCTATAGACATATAATGATTTAGATGGGATAACCTGAGGTCCTACTCTTGAAAGAAGTAGACTATCTTAGATCCATTCGAAGCGATAAAACGATTAAGATATTGCAAAGGCATTTTTGGTTTATAAGGGTGGATTCCTAGTAATCCCAACTTCCTCATTCAACAGATTTGTTCCTCTCATCCTTGACTTGATATCTTTTCCATAGCATATTTCTAAATTTTTTTTGTTTACATATTGCGCACATCATCATTATTTTGATTACCATTTTTACATTGTTTTGCCTTAGCATAATTCACATACTTCATAACAACAGCTTAACCAAGTTAATCATGTCTGATCCATGTGGAGACGATCTTACTTATCATTATATTACTTGATTTGACGTATATACTTGTACACTTGCATATTATATTTACACACAACAAGTTTTTGGCACCGTTGCTGAGGATTGGCAATTTGGTGAAATTTGGTTTTATTACTGCTTACCTAATTCCATTAGTTTTATCTAACTTAGTTGTCTTTAATTTTTTTCAGGTTTGTCATCAGTGCATGAGAATTAGGATTCCTGTTAATGAAGAATATCCTTTTGACCTAGAGATTGAGAGAAATTTGTAAAGGAGAAAAGACTTGCAAGATATGGCTAGGATCGAAAATGATCCAGGTATGGAAAATCCATTGCATTTGAATGGCCAGAATGTTGACATTCCTCATGTGATAAATGACCGCGACAGGCCCATTTGTGAGCACGTAGTACCAGTTCTGGATGATTTGAACCCAGGGATAGCTAGGCCACCTATTCAAGCTCAACATTTTGAATTGAAACCGGTAATGTTTCAGATGTTGCAAACTATAGAACAGTTCAGTGGGCTGCCTACTGAAGATCCACGACTGCATTTACGACTTTTCCTAAAAGTATGTGACTCGTTTAGGCAACAAGGTATTCTTGAAGACGCCCTGCAATTTAATTGTTTCCATATTGATTAAGAGATAGTGCTAGAACATGGTTGAATGCTTTGCCATCAGGGACGGTGGCATGATAGAATGATATTTGCTAAAGGTTTTTGCTACGATATAATCCGTCTAATATGAATGCCAAGCTTAGAAATGAGATCAGATCTTTTCAGCAATCAGATGATGAGACATTGTATGAAGCTTTGAAAATATTTAAGGAATCGCTTCGAAAATGTTCGATGCATGGATTCCAGCATTGGGCAGAGGTGGAAATGTTCTATAATGGGTTAAACGCGCATACAAGAATGGCAGTTGATGCTTCTACCAATGGTACATTGTTGGATAAATCCTATAATGAAACATATGAAATTTTGGAAAAGATAGCCAACAAGGATTATCAATATCCTACCACGAGAGTTGGGATTGGCAGGAAAGCTACTGGCAATATGGGGCTTGATGCAATCACTTCATTGACAGCCTAGGTATGATCTATGGCTAACATGATCAAAATAATGAAGAGGCCAGCTGTAGTTCAAGAGATGAAATCAGTCGAACTATCGTGTACCTATTGTGGGGTAGATCATGTGTTTAATGAATGTCCATCAAACCCAGCTTCTGTGTATTACATGAGAAATTTCAACAGTAATAATAACCCTTATTCCAACACCTACAATCCAGGGTGGAAGCAACACCCAAACTTTAGCCGGAATAATCAAGGAGTGGGAAATTCCAATAATGTTATTAGACAAAATGCCACAAGTGCAAAGGCTGGTTATAATTAGCCTATGCTGTGACAGAATGTTCAACAAAATTTAGCATCATCTTCATCTATTGAAAATTTGCTGAAAGAATACATTGCCAAGAATGACGCCGTAATTCAGAGTCAAGTTTCATCCTTAAGGGCTTTGGAAAATCAAGTGGGACAGATCGAAAATGCTCCAAATTCGAGACTTTAAGGAGCATTACTAAGTGATACTGGGAATACAAGATCACAAGGGAAAGAGCATTGCAAGGTTATCACTCTCAGAAGTGGTACTTAGCTAAATGAAGTTGTTAGAGATGCCACTGGTAAAGAGGAAAATCGAGGACAGATCGCAGAACCATCTGAAAAACAATCTACCACTGAAAAGGCCAAACAAGAGAATGTTGCAATAGAATCAGATCATGTGGTCAATCTGAATGCCATAGTAAAACAATATTAGTAGTCTGAAGAAAGGCCACTGCCACCTTTTCGTCAGTTATTCTAGAAGTCCAAACAATATTTATAGTTCAAGAGATTTTTTGATGTCATGAAGCAACTCCATATCAACATACCGTTAGTGAAAGCTTTGGAGCAAATGCCCAATTACGTAAAATTCATGAAAGATATATTGTCAAAAAGTGTAGATTGGGAGAACTTGAAACTTTTGCTCTTACTGAAGGGTGCACAGTGATGTTGATGAATAAATTACCCCCAAAGTTGAAGGACCTAGGTAGTTTTATTATCCCTTGTTCAATTGGAAATCATTATATTGGTAAAGAATTATGTGATTTAGGAGAAAGTATAAATTTAATGACTATGTTTATCTTTAGGAAGCTGGGAATTGGGAAGGCAAAACTGACCACAGTCATGCTGTAGTTAACTAATCGATCTTACGCACATTCAGAAGGTAAATCTGAAGACGTACTGGTAAGAATAGTATAAGTACAAAAATATATAGACTTTTTTAGCACCTTTTGAGCTCTAATTTATGCAGTTTTATAGTAAATTTTGTTGAAATTCATACTTTAATTATAAAATAATTAAATTTCACTTATATTATTAGCATATTGAATTTTAATTATTTTATAATAAATTTTCACAAATTTTGTTTAGTTTCTACAGTTTTACACAAAAGGTGAAATTTGGCTTGACAAACACCTCGAAAGGCTTGAACCGTTGAAGAAAATTTTGCATCAAGTGAACCAAGAGCAAGGCTTAATATTTTTTCAACCAAGGGCGGTCCAGATGATGATTTTTTTATGTACTTTATATTTAATTTTTATCAAATTTAATTGGGTTGAAAATATAAAGCTTGAAGGAGAAATTGGCCTAGTATGCTAAGAAGAGAAGTCTGATCCACCAAGCAAATTGGCAGCCCAAAACTATCCAACAAGCTGACCCAATCAGCTGATTTTTGATGATTTTTATGCTTGCAAAAAAGACCTAAAATTTTCTTTAAACTCCATTCAAACCCCTCCACTTTTTGTGTCTTTGAATATTTGCCCCAAGCTAAATTTTGCAAAGTTCGTATTATTCAAACTTGCTCCTTTTGTGGCCAGCCAAGGGAGAGTGCATGGCTGCTAATTATTTTATATTTTTAGTAGCCATTCCCACCTATAAATACCCCCTTTTATACTTCTTTAAACACACCTTCATTCCCACACATCTCTCTTTCTTTCACTCACTTTCTCTCTTCCATTCCCTTTCTTATTTTCTCGTTTCCCTTGATGATTTCCCTCTTGAAAAATAGCCTTCTTCCACATTGGAATAGTAGCATTCAATTATTCATAGAGGCCTCGATTCAACAGAATGAGCAGAGAATAAGAGGAGCGCACTAGTCTAGCTTCAGAAAAATCCTAGATTTACTTATTAGTTCCCTTCTCTTTAATTTTCTTGTTTATGTTATGATTATGAATATAAATGATTGTTGTGCTGTTATTCTTGTTCTAATTAAAATGGCTTAAATTTAATTCGTGCTGGATTGATTGCATTTCTGTCCACTTAAATGATTAAAATCATGTTTGTGTTATTATAGGCATTGGTATGTTGTTCAATTAAATAAAACCATGCTTATGTTATACTTTCTTTATAAAATGTAAGGTAATGAATGAATTAATTACTAAACGTATGGAAATTGTAATTAATTGACAAAATTTTTAATTGGTGCATGTTTAATCTTCTGAGGTAGTTGAGGGTTAAATTAGCGATGGTATTAAACGATACATTAGCCTTACATAACTTGCAAGACTATTGTGATTAAACTGTTTCAATATAGAAATATATTGTTACCTCACTTAATCTTATATGTGGTTATGAATATTGATTAATTTTTTGAATTTCCATTAAGAAATGTTCAAAAGTTTGATTAATTTAATAAGTATGTATGTGCTGTAGTTAACAAATTACCAAGTTGCCGTGAAAATTTCCGTAACAACATGAATATGGGTTTAGTAATTCTAAGTTAAAGGATGAAATTAATCCAACACATTTATGTCATATTGATTAAAACTCATCTTTTTGAAATCATGCATTGGAATTTTTACTTTTTATTTTATTTACTTAGTTAATTTTTAATTTTTAAATCACTTCTTCAAAACAACATATTTTTTCCATCACCAAACTGTTTGATCTACATTTTATAAATAATTTTCTTTCACAGTCCCTCTAGGTATGATAACTCGACATTTACTTGTCACTTTATTACTTGTTATGATTGTGTACATTTGCACATTTTCCATCATTCTGAGTTTTTGGTGCCATTATCGGGGAATATTTTAAAAGTCATTATTTATGAATTTGTTAATTTTGCATATTGTTTTATTTTTCTGTTTAATTTAAATTTCGTTATTTTTTTGTGATTATTCTAGGTGTTTATGAGTATTGATAGAATTATCGAGTTACTCCCCATAGACCTTGAGATTGAAAGGATTTTTTGATAAAGAAGAAGTCAAGCAAATCAGAGAAGGATCGAAGAGATGAATTTTGAAAATCCAAATCAAGGAAACGGAACAAACCATGCTCAAAATCCTATCATTATTGCTGATGATAGGGATAGAGCTCTAAGACAGTATGTCATGCCAGTGTTTCATGAGCTTAATTTAGGTACTAAGAGACCCAAAATCGAGACACAATAATTCGAGCTGAAGCCAATCATGTTCCAAATGCTTCCGACAGTGGGCCAATTCAGTGGAATGCCTACCGAAGATCCTCACCTTCACTTAAGACTATTTATGGAGGTGGGTGATTCTTTCAAATTAGCCAGAGTACCCAAAAATGTATTTTGATTAAAGTTGTTCCCATATTCACTAAGGGACAGAGCTTCAAGCCTGGTTGAACTCATTGCCACCAAATTCCATTACCGCATGGCAAGAGTTAGCAGAACGATTCCTTATGAAGTACTTTTCACGTAGCAAGATGCTATGTTGAGGAATAAGATCACTACCTTCCAACAGATGGTTGACAAGTCCTTGTCTGAGGCATGGGAAAGTTTTAAGATGCCTTCATCATGGAATCCCTCATTTCATCCAATTAGAGACATTTTATAATGATCTGAATGCTCACACTAGAATGGTAGTCGACACTTCTACTAATGATGTTTTCTTCTCTAAGTCTTATAACAAGGCTTATGAAATCATCGATAGGATTGCCAACAACAATTACCAATGGCCAACCAATCAAGTGGCACCTGGAAGACGAGTCACTGGAGTACATGAAGTGGATGCTCTCACTTCACTTGCATCTCAAGTATCTTCGATATCCTCAATGCCTAAAAACTTTACTACCAGCGGGTTTAATAATTTTACAGCTCAGCCACCAAATCAATTTTAGACTATAGCCTATGTTTATTATGGGGAAGGGCACTTGTTCGAAGAATATGCATCAAACCCAGAATCCGTGTATTACATGGGTAACCAAAACCAAAATCGAGGAAGGCAATGGCTACAACCCAATTTTTATAACCCATCTTGGTAAAACCACCCTAATTTTTCTTAGAGTAACAAAGGGGCTGAAACCAGTAACACTTATACACAATCTAGATTGACCCGACCACCTGTTTTTACCCAACAAGTTTAGAAACCAACTCAAGCTGAACCTTCCAATAGCTTAGGGAACCTATTAAGGGCATATATATGACAAATAATGATGCCACTTTAAGGAATTTGGAGAATCAAGTAGGTCAACTTGCTACTAAACTTAGGAACCGACCACAAGGTGTTCTACCTAGTGATACGAAAAATCCAAGAAATTCGAGGAAAGAGTATTGTAAAGCATTGACATTAAGAAGCGAAAAGACATTAGAGCCCAACACTATTGAAGTTGAAGAGGAGCCAACTGATGCTCAAGATTTAATGGAAGTTCAGCCAACTGTTGAAATTCCACCTTCACCAGAACCAGAATATGTAAAATCTGATAAGGTAACTTCTAACCCAGTCAAATTTTATAAACTAACAACTTCATTAGATGAAGAATTGCCACAAAAGACGAACCAACCAGTTGAAGTTAAAAATCCTCCACCACTTTACCCTCAGAGACTTCAAAAGTAAAAATAGGAAGTCTAATTCAAGAAATTTTTAGATGTACTCAAGCAACTTCATATCAACATTCCATTGGTAGAAGCACTTGAGTAGATGCCAAAATATGCTAAATTCGTGAATGATATCCTGTCCAAGAAATAAAGACTTAGAGAATTTAAGATGGTAGCTCTGACGAAGGAATGCAATACATATCTACAAGATAAACTACCCCCAAAGATGAAGGACCCTGGATGTTTTACCATACCTTGCAACATTGGAGCAACTTATTATGGTAAGGCACTATGTGATTTGAGTGTGAGCATCAACTTGATGCCCATGTCTATATTTTGGAAGTTGGGGATAGGTGAAGTTAGACCTACTATGCTTACACTTTAATTAACAGATCGATCTTTAGCATATTCAGAAGGAAAAATTGAGGATGTATTGGTACGTGTAGACAAATTTATTTTTCCTGCTAACTTTTGTATTTTAGACTTTGAAACAAACAAAGAGATACCAATCATCTTAGGAAGGCCTTTCCTAGCAACTAGAAGGACTCTTATTGATGTGTAGAAAGGCGAGCTTACTATGCGTGTTTAGGACAATTAGGTAATTTTTAATGTTTTTAAGTCTACGCAATTCTTTGACACAGTTGATGATTGTTATGTAGTATCTGAGTTAGAGGATTTAGTGGTAGAATGGGAACTCAACTCTATTGAGGACCCATTGGAATAAGTTTTGATGTCAAACCCTCCTAGTGATGAAGAGGGGTTGAAAAACTTAGCTTTGCTAGAAGCTAACCGAAAGGGATTTAATTCGCAATCTCATTTTGAATCTTTGAAATTAGAAAGTAGAGATTATGTTCAACCAAAAGATTCAATCGAGGAGCCACCTAAATTAAAACTTAAGGTACTTCCATCGCACTTAAAATATGTTTATTTAGGTAACGCTTCAACTTTGCTTTTGATTATTTTAGTAGAGTTAATTAAAGAGCAGGAAGAGAAACTCATTTCAGTGTTGAAACAATTCAAGAAGGCTATCGGATGGACCATAGCCGATATCCGTGGTACTAGCCCATCCATTTGCATGCATAAAATCATCCTAGAAGATGAAGATAAAGGTACGATTGATGGAAAACAAAGACTGAACCCCATTATGAAAGACGTGGTAAAGAAAAAGATCATAAAATGGTTACATGCAAGTATAATTTATCCCATCTCAAATAGTTCATGGGTAAGTCCGGTTCAGTGCGTGCTAAAGAAAGGAGGTATTACGGTCATTGAAAATAAAAATAACAAGTTAATACCGACTAAAACAGCTACAAGATGGAGAATTTGCATAGATTACTAAAAGTTGAACAAGACGACTAGGAAAGATCATTTTCCTTTGTCATTCTTGGACTAGATGTTAGATAGACCCGCGAGGTGAGACTAATACTATTTTCTTGATGGTTACTCAGGATACAATCAGATCATAGTAGCACCAGAGGATCAACACAAAACAACATTCACATGCTCGTACGATACATTTGTATTTAGACGCATGTCATTTGGTTTATGTAATGCACTAGCTACATTTCCAAGGTGTATCATGACTATTTTTACTGACATGGTTAAAAAGTATTTGGAAGTTTTTATGGACGATTTTTTAGTGTTTGGAGACACTTATAATGATTGCTTAGCTAATCTAGCAAAGGTACTAAGGTGGTGGGAAGAAACAAATCTCGTACTTAACTGGGAAAAGTGTCATTTCATGGTATGAGAAGGTATTGTTCTGGGGCACTACATAACGAGATATGGAATCGAGGTAGATAAAGGAAAGGTAAATGTTATCGAGAAACTCTCACCTCCAACATCTATAAAGAATGTTAGGAGCTTTTTGGGACATGTCAAATTCTATCAAAGATTTATCAAGGAATTCTCCAAAATCGCTAAACCATTATGCAAATTATTGAAGAAGAACACGATATTCAACTTTGATGAAGAATGTTTGAAAGCATTTAATGATTTGAAGCATCAGTTATTTTTAACACCCATTATCATCACACCTGATTGCGATTTTCCATTTGAGTTGATATGTGAGACAAGTGATTTCATCCCATCTATTATGCAAAGTTACTTGCTATTGTATTTGCTTTTGACAAGTTCCGATATTATCTTGTAGGTGCCAATGTGACTGTCTATATGGATCATTCGATAATTAAATATTTACTTGCTAAGAAAGATGCCAGGTCTAGATTGATCAAATGGGTACTTCTACTCCAAGAGTTTGATCTAGAAATTCAAGATCGAAAAGGGGTATAAAATCAAGTAGCAGATCACTTATCTAGATTGAAGTCGTAAGAAAGAAATTCTCCACTTATACCCATTCAGGAAACATTTCCAGACGAGAACATACTTAAGATAAATCATGTCCATAATACCTCTTGGTTTGCTGATTTTGTTAACTATTTAGCTTGTGGTTTGATACTGATTGATATTACTTATCAACAAAAGAAAATTTTCTTCAGGATGTGCAGTACTATTTCTGGGAAGAGCCATACTTGTTCAAAAAGTGTGTAGTTCAAATGATTAGGAGATGCATAGAAGAAAATAAGATATAAAAGATTTTATATCATTGTCATACAACTCCAAGTAGGGGACACTTCGGAGGTACACGTATTGCGGCCGGAGTATTACAAGCCAGATTCTTTTGGCCAACACTATTCAAAGTGATGTGTATGCATACGTAAAGAGTTGTGATCGATGCCAGAGGGTTAGAAACATCACCAACAGAAATGATATGCCCCGAGCAAACATTATTGAGGTAGAATTATTCGGTGATTGGGGTATTAACTTTCTTAGTCTATTCCCTCCTTCTTTTGGTCACAAGTATATATTGGTAGCAGTAGACTACGTATCTGTGTGGGTTGAAGATGAGGCTTATCCAATGAACGATGCCAAGGTTGTGATGAAGTTTTTGCAGAAACATGTGTTCATAAGGTTTGGAACTCTTAGGGCTATCATTAATGATGAAGGGTCCCATTTTGTGAACAAATGGTTGAATTGGTTACTCAATAAACATGGAGTGAAGCATAAGTTTTTCACGACTTACCATCCGTAGAAGAATGGACAAGCTGAACTGGCAAACAAAGAGATAGAATGTATACTTGAGAAAATAGTTTGTCCAAACTGACGAGACTGGTAGAAAAGACTAGATGATGCTTTATGAGCCTACAAGACAACATACAAGACACCTTTAGGGATGTCTCCCTATTGGTTGGTCTTTGGGAAAGCCTGTCATTTGCCCTTGGAGTTAGAATATAAAGCTTATTGGGCTCTCCAATAGCTCAAATTAGATCCCAAGCTTGCAAAAGAGAGATGGATGCTTCAACTTAACGAGTTAGAAGAATTCTGAACTTTCTCATATGAAAATTCCAAGCTATTCAAGAAGAGATTAAAGAGATGGCATGATAAGCACATTCGAGCTCGAGAATTTAAAGTAGGTTTGTAACACCCTTAGCCCATATTCATCACTGGATTAGGGCTACGAAGCGTTACTAAAAAATAACATCATACAATTAACATTTATTTATCATAATAAAATTACCATATAAAACATAGCAATAATGTCCAAACTCATGCATATAGTCCCTTTTACGAGCCCTCGAAGGCCTTAAAAGACATTAAAAATGAATCGGGACTAAATCAGAAACATATGGGATTTTTTAGAAAAAGGTAAAAATTTTTTATACTGCAGAGGTCACACAGCCGTGTGGCCAGGCTGTGTGGACATTCGAAGTAGGGACACACGACTGTGTCCTAGCCAGTGTCCATGCCCGTGTAACTCACTGCCTTGGGTCACATGGCCAAGCGACACGCCCGTCTACCAGGCCGTATATCCTGTGAAATGGCCTCACACGCTAGTGTGCCAGGCTATGTGCTAGGCCGTGTAACTGCGTAACTTGCAACCTTTTGTAAACTATAGATGACACAAAGCCATGTTGCATGGCCATGTGTCACAAACGGCTGAGACACACGCCCATGTCTCTAGTCGTGTGGATGAAAAATATGTCGTTTTCAAGCCATTTTTCTCACCCAAAGACCAGCCGCTTGCACAAACTAAATGTACCTATTTTCATGTATTCAAATGGCACTTAATATATGCATATACAAGCTAGAACATCATAGTAACTAACCATTCAACCAATATGCCAAAATGGAATCTCAATCTCAACAATCTAACTTGACTTAACACTTACAAAATTCATTCATAATTCAAATCACCAATTGAACAACTTCAATGCCATAAATACCATAATGTTCACATATCATTATTATGCATATCAAATACCATTATGACCATTTCCACTTATACCATTTATCTTAATAACTATACCAAATGCCAATATACATTCAAGGAAACCAAAACTAACCATTAGCAATTCAAGGCACTATCTATATCATACCTAAATGTTCATCCATTCAACTACCTTCACTAAGTACTTAGATGCCAAAATGACAACTACTTTAAAATACCATATATACATAATGTCATCAACTTTACCATAAACCAAAATAACATATATACAAGCCAAACATAATGGCTAATATCATTAAACAAAGACACCTATACATACCATTATAACCATGATTCAAAATCATCAAAATCTACCGATATAGCCGATGGATAGTGTGATGGATCTCTGACAAGCTTCCAAACCGAATGAGCTTTCGATTATCTAAAAAAATAAGAGAAAAATACACGAAGTAAGTATATAATGCTTAGTAAGTTCCTAACTCATAAACAAAGCTTACCATTTCAATATATATAAGCTTAAAAGCAATTTATGAGATAATCCAACATAGCTTGGCATAAGCCTAAACCATAACAACCTTTAAAATTAAATAACCACATAACTTAACAACTCATTGAAAAACATCATAGCTTTTAATGCACATATCTTATAATCATTCATACTTTCATGAATATGGCTAAGCATATTTAAAGCATAATCGTTTCATACTTGTTTCATGCTTTCATAGCATTACTTATTGAAATATCTATCGATCCATCCCTTTTGTATACTCGTTGAACCACTAGAATGATATTGGATACGTGGGAATCTCACACACTATGTGCTAACACATGGTCGAAACCATTACTTTCTCTTATCTTATGTAAATGCTCTCTCTCAAGCCATAAGTGGGTCTGTTCACACAAGCTATCAGTCAAGATGTAGCTATGCGGTGCTGCTCACAGAAGCTGTCAAGTAACCACAACACATTCCGAAAACTCAACTACCGGTAGGACGTACAAGACTAGCACCCGAAACATGGTATCCCCTAATGACATGTCATTTGTATCCTATACATTCCTAAGGTTCAAACGGGAATCTGAAAGTCACCAAAACTTCGTTGGATTTTTCCGTAGAGATGTAATACCATAATATAAATTAAAAGCATGTAAATCGATCATAATACAACTTTAATTAAATGTACAAACTTACCTCAATCACAACCGAAGAAATACGATCGATTAATCCAAGACTTTTTCTTTTCCCTGATCTAAATCCGTACGTTGCTTTTCTTAATCTAAATAATCAAATTTAATTCATTCAAACTTTATTCTATTCAATTAAGTCCAAAAATCATATTTTGGAAAAATTACATTTTTCTCCTACTGCTTTGATTTCTTTACAATTTAGTTCTTAAGCTCGTAATTAAAATTCATGCAATCTCATCCCTACCCAAGCTAGCTGAATTTCATACACAACCAAAGTAACTCATACATTTCACTATTTCACAATTTCATCACATATTTTAGACATTTTTAAAATAAATCCTTATTTAACATTTTCAAAAAAATTTACTTTACAAAAGTTGTTCAACTATCATCAAACATTCATTTTCATCTATCAATCATAAGAAACAACTAATACACATTCATGGTAAAACCCTAGACTTTTAACATTTTTACAAATTAGTCCCTGGGCTAGCAAGATTAAGCTACAACGACTCCAAAAACATAGAAATCATTAAAAATGGGACGAAAATGCACTTACATGCACAAGAGAGAGATGGTCAAATGTTAAAATGCCTTTAATGGCTTCCTTAAACCCTATTTTCCATTGGTGAAGAAGAAAGAAATATTTTTACCTATTTTATTTTATGTTATTTTATTAATTTACCTTAGTAACCTTACACGTATACCTTTAAAATTAATTAATTAATGTCCAACTTTGTCCACAAATTATATTAATAGTCTAATTACCATTTAAGACCACTCACATTCCAATTTCATAGCAATTTGACACCATCTACTTATAGAACTCAAAATTTGCACCTTATGTAATTTAGTCCTTTTTATCAAATTAAACATGCAAACAATAAAATTTCTTAGCGAACTTTTTATACGACACTACTAACATTGTAACGGCCCGTTTTTGGGTCAAATCAAAACAGTGGTTTTGAGACCACAAATCCAAAGTAGAAATATTTATTTTATTTTTATTTCAAGGTCTACAGCGTGATAGAATAATTGTGTGAAAATTTCGTTAAGAAATTTTATCGTTTGAGTGCTCAATTTGACTAGAAAGACTAAATTGCAATAGGTGCAAAATTTGAGTTCTATAAGTTAAAGGTGTCTAATTGCTATGAAATTTTAAATTGGAGGTCCTTAAATGGTAATTATGTAACATCTCGAAATAGAGCCTAAATGGAATAGTGGTTGTGAAACCACAAATCTGAGATAGAAAAGTTTATTTCAATTAATTTTTATGATTTACCGAGTGATTAGATGCATGTGTTAGAGTATTGATAAGAAATTTTATAGATTGCATGTTTAATTTGCCTATTAGGGCTTATTTGCAGAAGTTGTTGTAACAGCCCGATTTAGGGCCTAAACGGAATGATGGTTTTAGAACCACGAATTCAAAGTTGAACAATTTATTCTGATTAAGTTTTAAGGTTTATTTATTGATTAAAATATTGTGTAAAAATATCGTTAAGTAATTTTACTGATAAAGTGCTTAATTGGACTTTTAGGACTAAATTGCAAAAGTTGCAAAATATGTGTTCTAATTCATAAGTACTTGATTGAAATGGGGGTTTAAATAGGAGGTCCTTAAATGTTAATTAGACCATTATATTTCGTTTGGACAAAAATGGGCATGAATAGGACAAAATTTTAAAGAAAGGCCTTAAGGGCATTTTAGTCATTTCGTAATTAAAAGAAATAAAAAGGGAAAATAAAGCCAAAATTGACTCATCTTTTTCATGGAGGATGAAATTAGCATGGGGGAAGCCATGGCTAGGGTTTTCAAGCTTTCCAAGCTCAATAGTAAGTCCGTTCTAGCCCCATTTTTCAAGTTCTTTACGTTTTTGGAATCCCGGTAACTTAATTAAGCTTATTCTAGCAATAATTTAAGCTAGGGTTCATATTTGGAAAAATACCCATAGGTGAAATGTGTTTATTTTGATGTTTTATGGTAGAATATGAAGGCTGAAATTATGTTAAACAACTTGCTAAGCGGTTTTAAGCAAAAATGAGTAAAACGGCTTAATCGGTAAAAGTTGTTATTGTTCATAACTATGTGTTAGAGTGAGAATTTGATGTTTCCATAGAAGATAAAAATGATCATCATGTCATGAAACATAAGAATAAGGGATGAAGTTTAATTCCCGAGCCTAGGGGAAAAAGTGTAAATATGTAAAAGTTTAGGGGCAAAATTGTAATTTTTCCAAAGTTTGAGTTAAGGACTGTTTTGAATATTAAATTAATTAATTAATTAAAATATGATGTTTTAGATCCCGAAAAATGAGATTTGAACCTAGAATGAGAGAAAAATCGAAAATCAGAAAAGTTGGTAAAATGGCCGTTTTAGTATCGAGGTAAGTTCATATGTATAATAAGCATTAATTTATGCATGTTTCAATGTAAAATTGATATATTTACTATGATTGCCGAGGTGTTGAAAGTAAGTATAATTATGGTGATTTAAATGTTCAATATTAATTCGACATGGAAATGAGAAAGTATGTAAGTTTGTATGTAAATAATACATTATCTTTATTATGTTTTTATATTTCAGCATATTTTATGTATTGTAGCTGATTTTTGAATCATAATTGACTATTGGAAGTATGGAATCAAGTATTAGAAAGAGAGAGAAATCCCGGTTGAACCTTTGGAAAGATTGGATGATACATATGGTATGTAGCTAGGTCACATGTATGGTACTGAGTGCACATCATGTGTACAAGAGAGTTACGAGACATTATTATGTAGCTAGGTCGCATGGGTGATACTATGTGTACACCATGTAGACAAGAGAGCTACGGGATATATGTAGCTAGGTCGCATGCGTGGTTCTAGGTGAAGGACACCATGTAGACAAGAGAGCTACGAGATAAACTGGCTAGGTCACATGGGTGGTACTAAGTGTTCACCATGTGTACAAGAGAGCCAAAATTATGTGTACAATCAAGCTAGGTCACATGAGTGGTGCTAAGTGAAGGCCACTATGTGTACAAAAGAGCTTCGATTTTAAAGGTGGGAAATTGATTAAATGAAATTGTGTATGATTTTGTGATGATAAGTGTAAGTATATACGTGTGTAACTTATGAGCAATATGCTTGATATGTGATTGGAAATTGGAAAGATTGTTATGGGTAAGTGATGAATACAATTGAAGTGTGAAAGATCAAAATTGACAATAAAACTGTTATGGATAGTTGCAGTGATGTGAATCTAAAAATTTACCAAAAATAGTAAAAATTGAATCAGAGACTGAATGAGATATAAAATTAAAGCTTAAAGAGTCTATTTTCATATAACAGAAATAGAGCAAGCAAAGGAATTCTATATTATGAGATATTTAAGTTTTTGAGAGACTGGTTCAGAATGACTATGTGATCCCCTGTTCTGACTTGGAAAAATCATTAAAAATTGTACAAAAATAATTAGGAAATATAATTTATATTCTTGAAATCATTAATGAGTCTAGTTTCAGATAAAATAAACGAGAACATCCTTTGAATTCTGTATGAGGAGAAAATTGATTCGTAGTGAAGAGTGGTCAGAACAGTTGAGCAGTGAAATAGGGGTAACTTCAATGAATAAACTGTACTAATTGACTAGACCAAAAATTCTAAAAATTTTATGGTAAGAATATACATGTAGTTTCAAGAAAAATTCTGTAGCTCCAAAAATAAATAATTTAGCTTCTGATACTCTACTAGACAACTTATTTTGAACCTGTTTATGATTGTAATAGTGAAAGTATGTGTGTGTTTGTGATGGTAATATTCCGGGAACATATTGTGACTTCATTTAAAGTATGATAATGTATTGTTTATTAATATTTACATACTTACTTACTAAGCTATAATGCTTACTCCCTTTCTTTCCTTTTTCCTATAGTGTCTCAGATGTTAGCTCGAGTTGGAGGTCGCCGGAGGTTAAATCACACTATCAAACTATTGATCGATATATGAAGGTTTTAAAGTATTTTTAAGTTTTTGGCATGTATGGAGACTTGTTTAATTGTTACTAAGTTGCTAGGAATTGGCCTAAAATACTGACCTATGTTATTTGAAGGTCTCTATTGTATAAAGTCATTTAATGTAGATAGTCTTGATTATGTTATTAATTAAATGATGCAATTTATGAATGTGCATGCTTGCCTATGTGTGTGGTTCAATTAAAGCATGATATGGGCCTTGTAAGCTCTTTTTAAGGGACAGCTTGAATGTGTTTGAAAAAGTTTTAAATTAGAGTGAAATTATGAATAGGTTTTATACGATGATTAGTGATTAAGTTCGGTAATGCCTCATACCCTGTTCCGGCGTCAAACACGGGTAAGGGGTGTTACAAATTAGACCATTATACTTTAGGATGGACAAAAATGGACATGGTTAGGTAAAAATTTAAAGTTATGCATTAAGGGTGTTTTAGTAATTTGGTAAATAAGACAAAATTAACAAATAAAAGTGTCCATCTTCTTCAATTGAGTCCCCCATAGCCGAAAATTTCAAGGGAAGACATAGCTAGGGTTTGGCCAAGCTTTCAAGCTCGATTGTAAGTTTGTTCTTATTCTGTTTTCAATGATTTTTATATTTTTGAGATCGTTGTAACCTGATTTAGCTATGTCAAGGACTAATTTGAAAGAAAGTCAAAGTCTAAAATTTTACCCATATTGAATATATTTGTATTTTGATGTTTGATGGTAGAAAATTCATGTTCGTTGTTAGTTAAACAACGTTTGTAAACTGATTTTCGATAAAAACTTTAAATAGGGACTATTTTGTAAAATTCTATAAAATGTGTAGAAAAGTGTGAATAAATGAAAAATATGGGCTGTTATGAGTACAAATAATATTCATCTAGGCTTACGTTGTGATGAAATTGAAATAAATTCATTTTACGAGCCTAGGGACTAAATTGTAAAATGTTTAAAAGTTAGGGGCAAAAATGTAAAATTTGCCATAATGTGTTTTTAGGTTGAATTGAATAATGTGATGATCAAATAAGTTAAATATGGTATTATAGATCAAGAAAAACGAAGTTTGGGTATAGATTGGGGGAAAAATAAAGTCATTGATGAATAGATCTCTTTGGCCATTTTTGGAACCGAGGTAAGTTCATATGTTAAATAAGCTTTATTATAAATGTATTTTAAATGCTTTAATTTATGCATGAATTGTGTATTCGACTTTACGGACACATTTGGCGATGTCCTAGCAAGCGAGAAATCTCAATCAGACCTTAGGAATAGATTAGGGTACAGTTTACATGTCATTAGGGTTTTATGTTATGTGATTCGGGTGCTGGTCCGGTACGTGTAACACCCCTCGCTCGTATCCGACGTCAGGATAGGGTTCCAGGCGTTACCGATAATTCACCTTTACAAACTTACTCAATCGAGTTACTGAATTTCGCTCGTGATTTAACACTTTCCAAACGTGTGCACATTGTCTCTTATACAGGCCTCCGAGGCCTAAAAAACTCCTAGGGGTAGTACGGAACAAAACCGAAATTGTTCGATAGACTTGGGGCAGTTTAGGAAATTTTCCCTTAGTTGAAGTGTAACACGCCCGTGGGGCTTAGAACACGCCCGTGTCCTTTTTCCAGTATACAACACGGCCAAGGCACACGCCCATGGGCTTAGCCCGTGTCCTACACTAACTTCAACCTCACCATTCTGTTAAATATACATGGCCAAGGCACATGCCCGTGTGCTTAGCCTGTGCTCTATGCTGACTTAAAATTTCAGGTGCAGGGGACACACAGTCATAGCACACACCCATGGGAGTAGCCCGTGTGTTACACACGGCCTAGACACACGCCCGTGTGTCTACTCATGTGGACCTTGTTAGGCTATTTTCTAAGCCTTAAGTCACCCTCTACTAGCCAATTACACTTATAGATTACTATGGTGCATATTTGGGACAAATTATCCATTTGCAAAAATGAAACTTTGATTAACCTCATTGCATGTGAACCTCATATCATTGGTTTCATACATGCTAAGTTAATTCTTATCTTGTATTTAATGATTTATATGTTTGCTTGACATATTGACATTGGCTCGTTATTATAACTCATTGCCAATTATAACTAAGCCATTATATATGAATATAAACATGCATAGATTTGTAGGGCATGGCCTACTTTAAAATAAGCCAATTCCCATGGCCATATACAAAAAGATAAACATAATTTTACATGCCTTCACTAGGCAAATCAAATGACATATATAACAAAATACTCAAAAATCCGATACATGCCATTGGACAAAATAGAAATGTCTTTATACCAAAGCTTGTCTAGTTGATAGTGTGTTGACTCTCCAACTGTCTTCCAATCCTTATGAGTCCTTGAGCTCTAAAAAGCAGGGAAAAGAGAGGGGTAAGCATTTACATGCTTAGTAAGCCCGTTTAACTGGAAAGTGAACTTACCGATTATTTAGCATATAACCATATTAGGCAATGAAACCAACAAGCATAGGATAGTTTCCCTATCACATGCACTCAACCATTGAGTTAGTTACATATCAATGCACCATGTAATTCATCTTAGATAAGCTCATCATTTAACATATCATCTATACATATTCCTTGTGATAGTCCCGTTGAGTTTTTAGGAAATCTCGATGGATCATCCATTTACCATCAATTAAATGCGAATGATCGTTTTGATATGCACTCGCGAACCTCACATCTTACGGCGGGATTACCAGTCCAGGCTAAATCCCCTTTAATATAAACCCATAAGGCAATGTTGGGATTACCAGTCCAGGCTAAATCCCTTATAACGACAAACACCCTTAATGAGCTCGGATCTGAATTACCAGTCCAGGCTAAATTTAGACCCTAATCGGATTACCCGTCCGGGCTAAATCCACAATGCACACATATTCTTCGGGAGGCTCGATCACTCAAGGAACACCAGTCCAGGCTAGATCCTTTTTATACTTGAGATCTTCGGATTACTAGTCTAGGCTAAATCCTTTTCTACAACACATACAGGATCTCAAGTCTCATGTAAATCATGGTTTATCCATCGAATTCCCTTTCCAACCTCAACCGAGACATTATCCAACAATTCATTATTAAAGATGCAATTCATGCATTTTCATACCATAAACAATGCAATTATCATGCATTCACAAAACATACAATTATGCATGTTATAGGTTTACTTTGAGTTATCCGAACTTACCTAGTATTCGTTTCGGAGCTGTGTTTCGGTTATTCCGAAACCTTGCATTTACCTCGATCGACCTCTGAAATTTGTTCCTCGGGGTCTATAACAACAAAATTGTATCATTAATTCACTACATTACACTTTTCAAGTTTAATTTCTACCCCGGTCCAAATGATCGTTTTGCCCCTAACCTTTGACATTTTTACTATTTAGTCCTTAAGCTTGTATAATGAAACACATGAAATTTCTATCTTACCCAAACCTGACTAAACATTTTTCTCTCTTATGGCAGCCCACATTTTCCATTATTTTCTCATTTCTACCACACATTTTAAAATATTTGCAAAATGGTCCCTACAAGGGCTTTTCATGAAAATCACTTAGAAAAAGATGTTTATCACACCTTCAACTTTCATACCCCTTCATAATCTAAGAAAATACAAGCAACTCATGCTGGGTAAATTTTTAAACATGAACCCTAGGATGAAATATGGGTAGAAATGGAGAGAGTAAGTTACCGGGATTTCAAAAATACAAAGAGTATTAAAAACGGGGCTGGGGAGCACTTACTATTGAGCTTGGAAAGCTTGAAAACCCTATCTATGGAGAGCATGAAATTTTCGACAGCTATGGAGAAGAAGATGGCTGATTTTGGCTTATTTTTCCCATTTTATTTCATTAAAAAGCCAATTGACCAAAATACCCTTAAGTCATTTCTTTAAAATTTCATTCATGCAAGCCCATTTTTGTCCAAAAACTTAGAAATTGGGAAAATTTCTCCCCAAGACCTTCTAGTTTATAATCTAAATAAATTTCATACAAATTGCTTCTAGAATCCAAGTTTTGCAATTTATTCAATTTAATCCCTAATTTCCAATTAGACACCTTACTCAAGAAATTTCTTCATGAAACTTTAACACATGCATAATATCATATTCTAGGTCTCATAATAATCATAAAATAAATATTTTGATGTCAGATTTGTGGTCCCAAAACTACTGTCCTGACTAGGCCCTATTTTGGGATGTTACAGTACGTCATACCGGTGGCTGAGTATACCGGCATATATTGCAGTTACTTGACAGCTTGTGTGAGCAGCACCGAGCAGCTACGTCTTGACTGATAGCTTGTGTGAGAAGGTTCGTTAATGGCTCGAAAGCGAGCATATATGTGTGTTATGAGATAGAGGTAGCAATGGCTACATATGTGACACCTTGTGTGTAAGATTTTCTGAGATTCGACATTATTATTCCGAGTGGTTCATTGGGTATGACAAAGATGAGAATGAATATGAAGTTATTATGAGATGCTACAGGTATGTACTTAAAGCTTATGATTATTAATTTGTGAAATGACGACTTCAAGGTAAGTTTGTGATGGAAGTGAATTATGATCATGAGATTATGGTAAATTACATTATCTTATGTTATATTACTTGCATGTTAATGTATGGTAAGGTTTGCTCATTTCTTTCATACGAGCTTACTAAGATATATAGCTTACTCCGTTTTATTTTCCATGTTTTATTGTGTCACCAAGCTAGCTCGGATTGGAGATCATCGAAGATCGCATTACACTATCAAACTGTCATTTTGGGTATCGATGATCTTAAACATTTTGAGTATATGGCATGTATAGGGACTTGGTCATTTTGTTATATGTGTCATCATGATTTTAGCCAAATGTATTGGCCTGTAATTGTCAAAGGCTTCATGTGGTATTTGGCCATGTAACTTGGCTCATTTTGGTTGAATTGGTTGTAAGCTTATATATATATATATATATATATATGCATGCATGTGCGATTATTTCTTGTGTGATGTGGTTTATAAATGCTTGGTAAATGGTTGAAAGTGGCTTAATGGTTTTGTTGTTGAATGGTTAAGATTGGCTCATTGATATGCTAGGAAAAATAAGTAAAATTATGCATGTTATTGGTAGCCATATTGGAACTTATAGAATGCAAGTTTGGTATGATTTGGTTTGGCAAAATATGATGTTGTAAATATGTTGAGTGTGGATGATGAAATGATATCTTCTAACCTTGATTATGAATGTTTTGGTTGCCTAAATATGCCATGATTTATGCCATTAAGATTGTGGGTGTGTATGTACAAATGAGGGTGACAAATGGCTTGGTAAATAGCCTTTATTTTGTCCACATGGGTAGACACACGGGCGTGTGTCTAGACCATGTGTGACACACGGCCTGCCCCATGGGCATGTGTTTTAGCCGTGTGTCCCCTGCACCTTAATTTTGAAAAACAGAATGTTTAGAATTGAGCACACGGGTAGAGACACGAGCGTGTGTCTCAGCTGTGTGATGGACACGGCCTCAAACACAGGCGTGTGTCCCGACCGTGTGAAGCCTGCACCTATTTTATGAAAATTAAATTAACCACATGGGCGTGTGACTTAGCCGTGTGACTTCAATTTGTTCATGCTTTGCAAAACAGAGAGTTACACGGGTTAGGGACACAGACGTGTGTGACCACACGGGCGTGTAACCCCTGTTCATATAAATTTTTTTTTAAGTTTTGTAGAATTTTCCTAAGTGCTCGGTTTAGTCTAGAACCACATCCAAAGCATGTTTTCGGCCTCGTAGGCTCGTATTAGGGACCATTATGATTGAATACAAATGGATTTAATTTGGATGCCAAATTTATGACTCAATTTGTATGTTTGCTTGCGATGTAAGTTCGGTAATGCCTCGTATCTTGTTCCAGCGTTGAATACGGGTAAGGGGTGTTACAAACATATTGTAGACCTTAAAATATTAATAAAATAAATGTCAAATTTATAATCCCAAAACCGCTATTCTGATTTTATTGAAAACGGGCTGTTACAAGGTTAACAAGTTTTGTTATTCAATTCCAGATTAAGGTTCTTTTTAGATAAGTTAAAATCACGTTGGTCCAGTCCATTCACTATTCATCAAGTGTTTCTATACAGGGTTGTTGAACTTCACAGTAAGGGAGGTAACTTCCAAGTTAATCCTCAGTGCTTGAAATAGTATTGGGGGGATAAAGTTGAGTGGGATAAAGTATTGTTCATTTTATAGGATACTTAATTTTTCTCGTTTCCTTTTAAATAAATGACTTAGGGTATATTTTCTGGACTAGTATGTTAAAATAAATTCTGTCTAGGAGATTGAAACTTAAGCGGGACCGCTTGTGACCACTCTAATCTTTCTCGGGAATTGATTTTAACATAATCTTTTGAGAAATTATTTCCTAAGTGGCAAAATAAATTTTTAATTTTTCAAATAAAAGGGTCAATTTTGATCAAAGTTTTAATTGCAGCTCAATTTTCAAATTTTCTTTAAGTTTAGGTACTTAATTGAATTTTATGCAAAATTTGGTTGTTCTTTTTTTTAAATATTGAAATTAACTGTCTCTTTTTAATAAATAAGATGATAATAACTAATATATAATTAAATTTTATATAATATATATTAATTGTTATCAACTTTACATAGGATTAAAATTGCTTTAATATTTTATTTAAGAGTTTTTATTTCAATAAATGAAGTTATAGAAAATAATAAATTAATATACATTATATTATTTATTAATTGTTATTTACTTTATATGACATTAGGACTTACAATAATTTAGTATTATTTTCTTTTAAGAATTGAAGTTAAACTCCTCCCTTCTATCACTTTAAATACTACTTTCATCCCTCATTGACACCACTCACCATCTATCAAACCAACCTCTCCATACATCCTACCGTCAATGGCAATTGTCGACAGCACCACTAGTAGCCACCATTGTACACACCGCCCAACAGCTTTCGCATCAGCTCCAGCCTGCCTTGCTCATTTCCTACTGTTCATGCCACCATTGCGGCTACTGAAGACCGCAAGTCCCTACTACTTCCTACCCCTAGCCGACACACAAGCTCCAACCATCGCACCTCACTGCTGGCCTCAAGCCTTTGCGCGTTGGTGCTGTTTCTCGCCTCAAGTCGTGCGCACCCCTGCATTAGCCGCACACCTCTTGTCACCCTTACACCACACATTTGTTGCAATTTGCTATAACCTCAAGCCATAATTCGACCACCCTTTTTCCATAAACAATGCACCTCCTAGATTCACCAACTGGTCACCCTCTAACCAACTATCAATCAAAATCTTTTGCTTCAAATTTTATATTTTTATTCAGTCCTTAATTTTTATACAAAGGTGGTATGAAAAATTTTCTCCTAAATTTCAATTTTACTTAATTATTTGATCTTTCAATTTATTGAATAATTAATATTTTATGCAGATTGAATTTTTGAGAAAACATTTGTTCCATTTCATGTTCAGGTTAATCATGCCTCGCAAAAAAACTCGTGTAACATCCCAAAATAGGGCCTAGACGGAACAGTGGTTTTGGGATCACAAATTCGACGTTGAAATATTTATTTTATGATTATTATGAGGCCTAAAATATGAAAACATGTATGTGTTAAAGTTTCATGAAGAAATTTTATGAGTAAGGTGTCCAATTGCAAAATAACGATCAAATTGAATAAATTGCAAAACTTGGGTTCTAGAAGCAATTTGTATGAAATTGATTTAGATTATTAATTAGAGGGTCTTAAATAGAAATTTTCCCAATTTTTAAGTTTTTGGAAAAAAATGGGCATGTATGGATAAAATTTGAAAGAAAGGGGTTAAGGGCATTTTGGTCATTTCGCAAATTAATGAAATAAAATGGGAAAAATAAGCCAAAAATTAGACATTCTTCTCCCTAATGCAGCCGACTTTCTCAAGTCTCCATAGCTAGGGTTTTCAACATTTTCAAGCTCAATAGTAAGTGCTCCCATGCCCCGTTTTTAATGTTCTTCGTATTTTTGAAATCCCGGTAACTTACTCTCTCTATTTCTACTCATATTTCATGCTAGGTTTCATGTTTATAAATTTACCCATGCATGAGTCACTTGTATTTTAATGGTTTAGGGAGAAATATGAAAGTTTAAAGGATGGTAAACAACTTTTACTAAGTGATTCTTTTCATGAAAATGACTTTAGGGACCATTTTGTAAAAGTTGTAAAAATGGGTAGAAAGATGAGAAATAATGGAAAAATGTAGGCTGCCATAAGAGGGAAAAACATTCGACTAGGCTTGGGTAACATTGAAATTGCATGCATTTCATTATACGAGCCTAGGGACTAAATCGTAAATAATGTGAAAGGTTAGGGGCAAAGCGGTCATTTTGTCTGGGGGTGAGATTTAGGCTAAAAAAGAATAATGTGAGGTATTAATAATTCATTTTTATTGTTATAGACCTCGAGGAACAAATTTCGGAGGTTGATCGAGGAAAACAAAAGGTTTCGAGATAACCAAAATGCGAAACCGAAACGAGTACCAGGTAAGTTCGAATAACTTAAAGTAAAATCTTAATATGCTTAATTGCATTTATTATGAGTGTATGATAATTAGTTATAATGATGGTATGAAAATCCATGAAATGTGTTAATAACAATGACATAATAAAAAAATGTCCCGGTGTCAAAAAGGGAAATTCGATGGATAAACCATGGCTTACATGACTTGGGATCCTGCATGTGTTGCAGAAATGGATTTACCCCAGACGAGTAATCTGTCGATCTCAAATATGGAAAGGATCTAGCCCGGATGGGTGTTTCTTGAGTGATCGAGCCTCCCGAAGAATATGTGTGCATTGTGGATTTTGCTCGAACGGGTAATCCGATTAGGGTCTGAATTTAGCCTGGACTAGTAATTCAGATCCGAGCTCATTAAGGGTGTTTGTCGTTATAAGGGATTTAGCCTGGACTGGTAATCCCGAAATCACCCTATGAGTTTACATTTCGAGGGATTTAGCCTAGACTGGTAATCCTGCTGTAAAATGTGAGGTTTGCGGGAGTGCATAAACGAGAGGATCGCTCTTATGTCTTGACGGTAAATGGATAATCCATAGAGATTTTCAAGAATCTCAACAGGATTAACATGAGATATAAAAATGGAAATGTTGGATGATGAGCTCATCTAAGACAAATTACATGGTGTATTGTTATGAGACTAACCTGTTGATTGAGTGCATGTGATAGGGGAATTATTTCATACTTGTTGGTTATATTGCCTAATATGGAAGTATGCTAATTAATCGGTAAGTTTACTTTCCAGTTATTCGGGCTTAATAAGCATGTAAATGCTTAGCCCTCTCTTTCCCCTGTCTTACAGAGCTCGAGGACTCGTAGAGATTGACAGACAATTGGAGAACCAACACACTATCATCTTGTCCAGCTTTGGTATATAGATACTTTTATTTTGTTCAATGGCATGTATAAGGCTTTTGTTATTTTGTTATATGTGTCATTTGATTTGCCAATATGAAGGCTTGTAAAGGTATACATATTCACTTGTAGATGGCCATGGGAATTGGCTTATTTTGACGTAGGTCATGACCTACAAATTTGTGCATGTTTGTGTTCAATTGTTCTAGTGAGGATGAAATATGGTATATCACATTTAGATACCTGTAATGTGACCAAATCACATGGGATGGCTAGGCCATAATTAGCAATGAGTTATAATAATGAGCCAATCTTAAAAATGTTATAAGACATAGAAATCCTTAATACAAAAGGGATAACCTGGCATGTGTAAAACAGATGAGATGAGGTTTACATGCAATGAGATTTATCAAGGTCTTTTAAAAGTATAAATAGGCAATGTTAAGTATTATTAAAACCTATAAGTGTGTATGGATGTTAGAGGGTGACCAAAGGATTGACAAATAGCCTAATAAGGTCCATACGGGTAGACATACGGGCATGTGTCTAAGCCGTGTGTGACACACAGATAACCCTATGGGCATGTGGAATGGCCGTGTGTCTCCTACACCTAAAAATTTTTAAGTCAGAATGCATGGTAGTAAGCACACGGGCAGAGACACGGTCATGTGTCTCAACTGTGTGGAGGGCACAACTTAGCATGCTGACATCATAAACAGAATGCTCGAGTTTTTGGACACGGATGACCACATGGGGGTGTCTAGGCCGTATGAAGGACACGGGCCAGGGACACGAGCGTGTGCTTGGCCGTGTGAAAACCCCTGTAGGTGCGAAGTAGAAAATAAATTCCATTAATTCCATACAGGCGTATCCCAAGGCACACGAGCGTGTGCATTGTCTCCACACGGGCGTGTGAGACATTAACGCAAAAATTTTCTTAAATTTTCCTTAGAACCTCGGTTTTGTCCCGGACCTTTCATAATGTATGTTTAGGGCCTCGTGGGCCCTTAGTATGGACACTAAGATATTGTTTGATTGATTTTAACTTGGAACGAAATTTTATAATCCGTATTTTCTAAAAATGTTTGAGTATGTGCCTGGTAATGCCTCGTGCCTGGTCCCGGCCTTTGGTACAGGTAAAGGGTATTACATTTAATGGTATCAGAGCTATGATTTAGTCGGTTCTAGGACTACCGTAAAGAGTATTGAGTTTCGCTATGCATGCCATTACACAAACATTGATAGTGTGATATCTCCTAACTGTTTTATTGTCTTTGAATATAGTAAATGTCTTCCAATCAAGCACAAGATGAGTTTGAAGGAGCCGGGAGCCATGCCCCAGCTTCCGTACAATGAGCTATTTCTAGTAGTAGTAGAAGGCCTATGTCTGAAGGCCGGGAAGAGGCCAGAGCCGCCTTTTTTGACATGATAGACGAGTGGTTTGGGGATTATTTGAAAAATTGTCCCAATATACCATGACCTCCCCCGCCCCTTAACCGACCTGATGAGGAAGTGCCACGAGGTGTGGCACCTGTAAGAATTGGTAAAGCCCTTGTAGACAAGCTTAGAAAGTATTGGGCTGAGGAATTTAGAGCAAAGATAGATTATGATGCTGAGCGAGCCAAGTCCTAGCTCGAGAACTCTACACGAGTATTGGATGAGTTATCTTGTACATCTGAGGAGTGTTTAAAGTGTGATGTATCTCTTCTAAAGGATATTGCATACCACTGTTGGAAAACTATATCTTTAGTGGTGCCAAAGGGAAACATCACTTAGGAATTTTTCCAAGTAGAATTTAAGAAGAAATACATCAGTAAAAGGTTCTTAGACTCGAAGCGAAAGGAGTTCTTGGAACTCAAATAAGGAAATAAGACTGTATCAGAATACGAAAGGGAATTTGTGAGGCTAAGTCAGTATGCAACTGAATGGGTTCAAACAGAGTCAGAGATGTGTAAATGCTTCGAGGAAGGTTTGAATGAGGAAATTAAGCTATTAATTAGGATCCTTGAGATAAGAGAGTTTGCTGCATTAGCAAATCGGGCGAAGAAGGCCGAAGAGCTCAATAATGAAAGAAAGTAAGGTAAGAGAGAAGCTCGAGTTTTGAGCAAGAGATCCAGCAGTAGGGCACTCTCATTTTCCAGAAAGAAATCAATGGGTCAACATGAACACTCCACTTCATCGGTAGGATATTCAGGTAGAGTGAGAACTCCAAACGACGTAACCAGAAGTCTTCTTCCCCGATGGTGACTAGTGTGGGGAGTGTAGATGACCAGAAGTCGAAGTGTAAAAGTTGTAACAAATTTCACTTCAGAGAGTGCCGAATAAAGATCGGTGCATGCTACAGATGTGGTTCTCTTGACCACTTCCTCAGAGACTGCCTAGAGCGAACTGATAAAGAGGTGGAATTAGCCTTGAAGTCGAGTGCTCCTATTCCACAAGGTAGACCTCCGAGATATCTTAGAAGTGCTAGTGGCAGTTGAGTTACGGCCAAAGACACTGAAAAATCAGAGGCTCGAGCCCCGGCAAGGACGTATGCCATACGCGCTCGAGAGGAAGCCTCTACTCTTGACATCATCACCGGTACCTTTTCTCTTTTTAATACTTGTGTTGTTCCCCTAATTGATCCGGAATCGACGCATTCATACATTTGCATGAGATTGGTGTCTATTATGAATATATCCATTGAACCTACGAAATTTATTATCAGAGTGTCGAAACCATTAGGCAAGTTAGTTCTGGTTGATAAAGTCTGTAAGAATTGTCCTTTGACCATTCAGGGTCATTGTTTTCCGACTAACCTTATGTTACTGCCATTTGATGAGTTTGATGTAATACTTGGTATGGATTGGTTAGCCCTGCATGATGCAATTGTAAACTGTGGTAGCAAGTATATTGTATTGAAGTGCCCAGATGGTGAGATTCTACTAGTTAATTTAAGAGAATTGGGTACACCGCCGATTGTAATTACATCAATGGTTGCTCAAAGATATGTGAGAAATGGATACGAAGCCTACCTTGCTTTCGTACTGAACACTAAGGAAACTGAGTTGAAGATTGAGTCTGTGCCAATAGTATGTGAATATTCAGACGTGTTCCCGGAAGAAGTACCCGGAATACCTCCTGATAGAGAGATAGAGTTTGGTATTGAACTGGTGCCAAGAACAACTCCTATTTCTATTGTTCTGTACAGGATGGCACCAACTGAACTGAAAGAGTTAAAAGCACAGTTGCAAGAGCTGACGGATAAAGGTTTTGGAAGGTCGAGCTTTTCGCCTTGGGATGCTCCCGTATTATTCGTAAAGAAGAAAGTTAGTTCGATGAGGTTATGTATAGATTATCGGTAACTGAATAAGGCAACTATCAAGAATAAGTATCCTTTGCCAAGGATCGATGATTTGTTTGACCAGCTGAGGGGAGCCACTGTATTCTCTAAGATAAACTTGAGATCCGACTACTATCAATTGCGAGTTAAGGAGTCGAACGTACCTAAAACAGTTTTCAGAATGAGGTATGACCACTATGAATTTCTTGTCACACCGTTTCGGTTAACGAATGCACCGACAGTATTTATGGACCTAATGAATAGGATATTTCGACCATACTTGGACAAGTTCATCATTGTGTTCATTGACGACATTTTGATTTATTCCAAGGATGAGACAGAGTATACGAAGCATTTAAGGACTGTGGTGTAGACCTTACGGGAGAAACAATTGTATGCTAAGTTTAGAAAGAGTGAGTTTTGGCTCCATAAAGTAGGGTTTTTGGGTTATATTGTTTCGGGTGAAGGTATCCGAGTTGATCCAAGTAAGATCTTTGCTATTGTTGAATGAAAACCACCTAAAAATGTATCCGAGGTTAGAAGCTTTTTAGGCTTAGCTGGTTACTACCGAAGATTTGTGAAAGGATTCTCCATGATAGCAACTCCAATAACAAGGCTGCTATAGAAAGACGTGAAGTTTGAATGGTCAGAAAAGTGTCAATAGAGTTTCGAGAAGTTGAAAACATTGTTGACTAAAGCTACAGTTTTAGTATTACCCGAGTCAGGAAAAGAGTTTATGGTCTATAGTGATGCATCCTTAAATGGACTGGGTTGTGTACTTATGCAAGATGGCAAGGTGATAGCCTATGCTTCACGGCAATTGAAGCCACACAAAAAGAATTACCCGACGCACGACTTAGAACTTGCCGCCATTGTTTTTGCCTTGAAAATTTGGAGGCATTATTTATATGGTGAGACTTGTCATGTATTCACAGACCACAAGAGTTTGAAGTATTTAATGACTCAAAAAGAATTGAATCTGAGACAGCAGAGATGGTTAGAATTGATTAAAGACTACGAGCTGATCATCGATTACCACATGGGAAAGGCAAATGTAGTTTCCGATTCATTAAGTAGGAAATCTTTGTTTGCATTGAGGGCCATGAATGCTCGATTGGCGTTGTTTAATGATGGTTCAGTCTTGGCAGAGTTGGAGGCTCGACCGACATTCCTTCAGGAAATTTATGATGCTCAAACTAATGATAGTGACCTGCTAACTAAAAGAAGTCAATGTGAGTCGGGTATTGAATCAGACTTCTAGATCGGTTCTGATGGATGCTTAATGTTCAGAGGCAGAGTTTGTGTACCGAGGAATGATGAAATTATTCAGAAAATCCTGCAAGAAGCACATGATAGTCGTTTATCTATTCATCCGGGAAGTACCAAGATGTAAAATGATTTGAAGAAAATGTACTGGTGGAGCGGCATGAAAAGAGACATCTCCAAATTCGTATCAAAATGTCTTATATGCCAGCAAGTCAAAGCTGAACATCAAGTACCTTCGGGTTTATTACAGCCTGTGATGGTCCCCGAATGGAAGTGGGACAGAATTACTATGGACTTCATGACAGGATTACCATTGACCCTGAAAAAGGAAGATGCCATATGGGTTGTGGTGGATAAGTTGATGAAGTCAGCTCATTTTATCCCGGTAAGGACAGATTATTCACTTGATAAGTTGGCCGACTTGTATATATCTGAGATTGTGAGGTTACACGGGGTACCATTGTCGATCATTTCAGATAGAGACCCGAGATTCACTTCGAGATTTTAGAAGAAACTACAGGAAGCCTTGGGCACCAGGTTGAGCTTTAGCATAGCTTTTCACCCGTAGACTGATGGTCAATCTGAGCGGATGATTCAGATTCTTGAGGATATGTTGCGATGTTGCATTTTGGAATTTCAAGGTAGCTGGGAAAAATATCTGCCATTGGTAAAGTTTGCCTACAACAACAGTTTCCAAACGAGTTTGAAGATGGCACCTTATGAAGCCTTGTATGACAGAAAGTGCCAAACTCCATTGTATTGGACAGAACTCAAAGAGAGTCTGATTCATGGAGTTGATCTAATTAAGAAAACTAAAGAAAAGGTTAAGTGATACGTGATTGTTTAAAAGCGGCATTGGATAGGCAAAAGTCATATGCTGACCTGAAAAGAAAAGAGATTGAATTTGAAGTTGGAGATAGAGTATTCTTAAAAGTATCTCCATGGAAAGAGGTATTGAGATTTGGCCGGAAAAGCAAACTGAGTCCACGATTTATCGAACCATACGAGATCATTAAAAGAGTTGGACCATTAGCCTATCGCTTGGTGTTGTAACCAGAACTAGAAAAGATTCATGATATGTTCCATGTATCTATGTTAAGGCAATGTCGACCAGACCCCTCTCATGTGATTTCACCGATGAAGATTGAAATTAGACCGGACATGACCTATGGTGAGGAACCGGTCAAGATTTTGGCTTGTGAGATTAAATAGCTGAGAAATAAAGATGTAGCATTGGTAAAAGTTTTATGGTATCGACATGGTGTGGAAGAGGCTACATGGGAGCCAGAAGAAATCGTGAGAAGCCAATATCCAAACCTATTTACTGGTAAGACTTTCAAGGATGAAAGTCCCTAAGGGGGGAGAAATGTAACATCCCGAAATAGGGCCTAGTCGAAATAGTGGTTTTGGGACCACAAATCTGACGTTGAAATATTTATTTTATGAAAACATGCATGTGTTAAAGTTTCATGAAGAAATTTTATGAGTAAGGTGTCCAATTGGAAAATAAGGACCAAATTGAATAAATTGCAAAATTTGGGTTCTAGAAGTAAATTTTATGAAATTGCTTTAGATTATTAATTAGAATGTCTTAAAGAGCAATTTGCCCAATTTGAAAGAAAGGGGTTAAGGGCATTTTGGTCATTTGACAAATTAATGAAATAAAATGGGAAAAATAAGCCAAAAATCAGCCATTCTTCTCCCTCATGCAGCCGAATTTCTCAAGTCTCCATAGCTAGGGTTTTCAACATTTTCAAGCTCAATAGTAAGTACTCCCAAGCCCCATTTTTAATGTTCTTCGTATTTTTGAAATCTCGGTAACTTACTCTCTCTATTTCTACCCATATTTCATGCTAGGGTTTATGTTTAGATATTTACCCATGCATGAGTCATTTGTATTTTAATGGTTTAGGGAGAAGTACGAAAGTTTGAAGGATGATAAACAACTTTTACTAAGTGATTTTTTTCATGAAAATGGCTTTAGGGACCATTTTGTAAAAGTTGTAAAAATGGGTAGAAAGATGAGAAATAATGGAAAAATGTGGGCTGCCATAATAGGGAAAAGCATTCGACTAGGCTTGGGTAACATTGAAATTGCATGCATATCATTATACGAGCCTAGAGACTAAATCGTAAATAATGTGAAAGGTTAGGGGCAAAGCAGTCATTTTGTTTGGGGGTGAGATTTAGGCTCGAAAAGAATAATGTGAGGTATTAATAATTCATTTTTATTGTTATAGACCTCAAGGAACAAATTCTGGAGGTCGATCGAGGAAAACAAAAGGTTTCGGGATAACCAAAATGCGAAACTGAAAGAGTACCAGGTAAGTTCGAATAACTTAAAGTAAACTCTTAATATGCTTAATTGCATGTATTATGAGTGTATGATAATTAGTTATAATGATGGTATGAAAATTCACGAAACGTGTTAATAATAACGAGATGAAAAAAAAATGTCCTAGTTAAAGTCAAAAAGGGAAATTCGATGGATAAACCATGGCTTACATGACTTGGGATCCTGCATGTGTTGCAGAAAAGGATTTAGCCAGGACGGGTAATCTGTCGATCTCAAATATGGAAAGGATCTAGCCTGGACCGGTGTTCCTTGAGTGATCGAGCCTCCCGAAAAATATGTGTGCATTGTGGATTTAGTTCGGACGGGTAATTCGATTAGGGTCTGAATTTAGCCTGGACGGGTAATTCAGATCCGAGCTCATTAAGGGTGTTTGTCGTTATAAGGGATTTAGCCTGGACTGGTAATCCCGACATCACCCTGTAAGTTTACATTACGGGGGATTTAGCCTAGATTGGTAATCTTGCTGTAAGATGTGAGGTTCGCGGGAGTGCGTACATGAGATGATCGCTTTTATGTCTTAACGGTAAATGGATAATCCATCGAGATTTCTGAGAAACTCAACGAAATTAACATGAGATATAAAAATGGACATGTTGGATGATGAGCTCATCTAAGACAATTTACATGGTGTATTGTTATGAGACTAACCTGTTGATTGAGTGCATGTGATAGGGGAATTATTTCATGCTTGTTGGTTATATTGCCTAATATGGAAGTATGCTAATTAATCGGTAAGTTTACTTTCCAGTTATTCGGGCTTACTAAGCATGTAAATGCTTACCCCTCTCTTTTCCCTGTCTTACAGAGCTCGAGGACTCGTAGAGATTAGAAGACAGTTGGAGGACCAACACACTATCATATTGTCCAGCTTTGGTATATAGATACTTTTATTTTTTTCAATGGCATGTATAAGGCTTTTGTTATTTTGTTATATGTGTCATTTGATTTGCCAATATGAAGGCTTGTAAAGGTATACATATTCACTTGTAGATGGCCATGGGAATGGGCTCATTTTGATGTAGGTTATGACCTACAAATTTGTACATGTTTGTGTTCAATTGTTCTAGTGAGGATGAAATATGGTATACCATATTTAGATACATGTAATTTGACCAAATCACATGGGATGGCTAGGCCATAATTAGCAATGAGTTATAATAATGAGCCAACCTTAAAAATGTTATAAGACATAGAAATCCTTAATACAAAGGAGATAACCTAGCATGTGTAAAACCGATGAGATGAGGTTTACATGCAATGAGGTTTATCAAGGTCGTTTAAAAGTATAATTAGGCCATGTTATGTATTATTAAAACCTACAAGTGTGTATGGATGTTAGAGGGTGACCACAGGATTGAAAAATAGCCTAATAAGGTCCACACGGGTAGACACACGGGCTTGTGTCTAGGCCGTGTGTGACACACGGATAACCCTATGGGCGTGTGGTATGGCCGTGTGTCCCCTACACCTAAAAATTTTTAAGCCAGAATGCATGGCAGTAAACAAACGGGCAGAGACATGACCGTGTGTCTCAACCGTGTAGAGGGCACAGCCTAGCGCACAGGCGTGTGTCTTGGCCATGTGCCCCTAAATGCATGCTAACGTCATAAACAGAATGCTCGAGTTTTTGGACATGGGTGACCACACAGGCGTGTCTAGGCCGTGTAAAAGACACGAGCAGGGACATAGGTGTGTGCTTGGCCATGTGAAAACCCCTGTAGGTGCGAAGTAGAAAATAAATTCAATTAATTCCACACGGGCGTGTCCCAAGGCACACGGGCGTGTGCATTGTCTCCACACAGGCGTGTGAGACATTAACCCAGAAATTTTCTTAAATTTTTCTTAAAACCTAAGTTTTGTCCCGGACCTTTCATAATGTATGTTTAGGGCCTCGTGGGCCCTTAGTAGGGACACTAAGATATTGTTTGATTGGTTTTAACTTGGAACGAAATTTTATAATCCGTATTTTCCAAAAATGTTCGAGTATGTGTCTGGTAACTACTCGTGCTTGGTTTCAGCCTCGGGTACGTGTAAGGGGTGTTACAACTCGTGGCTCTATCCAAGTTGAAAAATCACAAAATAAATTCCATTACGAAAAAACCAAAGCGAGATACGATAGCATCTTCAAAAATCAACAAATACTCCTAGAAAAATGCTTTACACTGAAAGAAAGAAACTATACTAATTTCATGGCGAGCATTCGAGAAGTTGCTGAAGCTTTAAATTTGGAAGTGTTTTGTGAGAAAAAACCAAGTGCAGATTAAGAGTTAGTTTGTGAATTTTATGTGAATTTGATCCCAAGCAAATTAACAGACGTGTCTGTCCGAGGAATCAAGGTACTAATAAATTCAAGCACTATTAATGAATTCTTTGATTTACCTGATTTTGAAGACAACGAATATTCTTCCTTAATAGAAAATATTAAGGATAAAAAATTGCAAGAAATTTTCAAGGAACTTATAGTTCTGGGTTCTAAGTGGACTGTGTCAAAGCATGGAACTCACACTTATCGTAGAGAATATTTGACACCACTATCGAATGTATGGTTTTATTTCATTCGATTCAACCTTATGCCTATTTCACATGGGACCACAATTTCATTAGAGCGAATGGTCTTGTTATACTCACTTTTAACAGCAAAGACCATTGATATGGGAAAAATCATTCTAAAGGAAATTCAGAATTGTGCCGCTAGACGTTCTAGACCAGCATACTTTCCCTTTACGATAACAATTTTGTGCTTGAAAGCTAAAATTCTTACAAACGTAAAGAAGAAAGGTTATAGCCAAAGCACAATCACAGATTGAGATTTCTACCAAGTAGCCGAAGATTCTATTCTGCAGCAACGAGTTGAATTGAGTGAGGATCCCAAAGAAGAAGAGGAAGATCCCAAAGAGATCGAACCAATGTAGTAAATAAAATCCCTGATAAGGCAGAACCAATTGAGCCAATGACTGAACCTGACATGCTGACCTCAACATTTAGAACTCATTCGCCTGGCCTAGATCTTCGTGATGAGTTGTCAAAGTTGATGCACCTAATGCAACATATGCTGTGGTAGCAACAAGCTTACTAGAGATATTCAAAAATAAGGGATGATTCAATGAGAAGCGCTTTTACAAAAATATTCCATGACCCGTTTAATTTTGTGCCTTAGTTTCTAGATTTTATATTTGAACCATGGATTCCAATATCAAAGAAGGAACGATGTGATTCATGCAAAAACAAATACGATGGAGCAAAAGATGAGTCGGATTCTGAGGGATCTGTAAATAAATTAAATGGGGGGACATTTACTTCATTTTATTTTCATTCTTAGGATATAAAAGATTTTAGGATTAGGTTCTATTAGGAATTTTATTTCTCGCATAATAAAATAAGAGGTGGAAATCATCAATAAAATTGAACAAATTACAAAATAAGAAGTGTGGCAATAGATATGTACATGTTTAGGATTGGATTTTCCTTGGAAAAGCTTGGTATTCAAGTAGTCAAATTTGACTCACCTCCTTTTTCTAGGGTCCTACCTGGTGTACAGTATCTATCCACTTTTATATTGTCATTCTCTCTATTGTTTTTAACAATGGGGACATGTTCATCTTAAGCAGGGAGACCAAAAATTGAAATTGTTTTTCAAGATACATTATTCTTATAATTATGATTAAGTTATATTTTTGTACAAAAATTTGGATTTTTGTTCTAAGTATAAATAAAGTTTTGCTATCTCAATATTTGTTATGTTAGCTGAACTATGACATGATGTTACTCTCAATAAAGTTTGCAAATCCTACCAAAAAAATTTTAATTCTTTAGGAGAGTTAGACGTGCATGAAAGTTTAAGTCTTTAGAAGTGACTTAGTAATTTCTTGGGGCAAAATCCTAGGAAGCAGGAATTTTGAAAATGACTTAGGCAAACTTTTGTTTGGACCATTTGAGCCTTTCAAGCCAACCTTAATGAATATTTATTCCTTGAAATCCAACTTTGAGACTATATTTCCTAATTTTATTTAAACCTTTGCAATATTTAGCCATCACTTCTCTCATAATTATCTTTAAATTGTCCCAAACACTAGACTCAGTCTATTTAGAATATGCTTTGAAAATAAGTTTGGGAGAGTTGAAAATAATTATCAAATGCTCAAAAAATTGTAGTACATATAGTAATAAGCTCAAAAAAAAAAAGAACAAAAAGAAAGAGCATATGTATTCGAAAGAAATAGATGTACAAAAGAGCATGTGAAAGCAAAATGAGTTGGTGTATTGAAGGTACTTATTCCGAAGGTCCGATACAAGCTAAGTCTAGGGATTTTAGCTTACATTTATCTATCTTTACCTAACCCTAGCCTAGCCATGTTATAACCTATTTAAAAGACCTTTGAATTCAAATTTATGTACTGCCTGTATTAGTGGAGAGAAACTGCTAAGTTCAACATATGAAGTCATAAGTTAAACTTAATGATTGTAGTTTAGTCTTAAATAAAGTAATAAAAATTAAGTGGTAAGAATCAGCATGCCTTTATTAAGAAAACATTTAGTCTATTCTTGTTAGCATGATAACAATTGAGAATAATTCGAACAACATGTATACTTGAGTTTCTCAATTGCAAAATTTTTGTTCTTGAGCATAGTTACACTAAACTCATAATTGTGGGGGAAAATGTAATCTAAAGACATTTTTCAATGGTAATTTCAAACACTTCCTCTTTTTCAGTTTGTGCATTACTTGGGATGAGTAATGAATTAAGTTTAGGGGTGTGAAAAAACAAAAATATATAGACGTTTTCAACACCTTTGGAGCTCTAATGCATGCAGTTTTGTAGTAATTTTTGTCAAAATTCATACTTTAATTGTAAAATAATTAAATTGCACTTAAATTATTAACATATTCAATTTTAATTATTTTTATAATAAATTTTGACAAATATGGTTTATTTTCAATAGTTTTGCACAAAATGTGAAAATTGGCTCGGCAGACACCTCGACAATATTGAACGTTGGAGAAATTTTTGCATCAAGTGAACCAAGTGTAAGACTAAATATTTTCCCAGCCAAGGATGATCCAAATAATGATTATTTTATGTACTTTATATTTAATTTTTATCCAAAGTTAATTAGGTTGAAATTTAATATAAAGCATGAAGGAGAAAGTTGCCTAGTATGCTAAGAAGAGAAGACTGATCCACCAAGGAAATTGGAAGCCCAAAACCGTCCAATAAGCTGACCCAATCAGTGGATTTTTCTAATTTTTATGCTTGCAAAATAGCCCTCAAAGTTTCTTTAAACTCCATTCAAACCCCTCCACTTTTCATGCCTTTGAATATTTGCCCCAAGCTAAATTTAGTAAAGTTTGAATTATTCAAACTTGCTCCTTTTGTATCCGACCAAGGGAAAGTGCATGGTTGCTAATTATTTTCTATTTTTAGCAGCCACTCCCACCTATAAATGCCCCCATTTGCTACTTCATTCCCACTCATCTCTCTCTCTTTCACTCACTTTCTCTCTTTCATTCCCTTTCTTATTTTCCCATTTCTTTTGTCGGTTTCCCTCTTGAAAAAGAGCCTTCTTCCACATTGGAATAACAACATTAAATTATTCGTAGAGGTGTCAGTTCAACAGAACAAGCAGAGAAGAAGACGAGCACACTAGTCTGGCTTCAGAGAAATACTGGATTTGATTCCTAGTTCCCTTCTTTTTTATTTTCTTGTTTATGTTGTGATTATGAATATGAATGATTTTTGTATTGTTGTTCTTATTCTAATTAAAATGGCTTAAATTTAATTTGTGTTGGATTGATTGCATTTCTATCCACTTAAATTATTAGAATAATGTTTGTATTGTTATAGGCGTTGGTAAGTTGTTCAATTAAATAAAACCATGCTTATGTTATATTTGCTTTATAAAATGTAAGGTAACGAATGAATTAATTATTAAGCATATTGAAATTGTAATTAATTGACAAAGTATTTATTTGTTGCATGTTTAATCTTCGAAGGTTGGTGAGGGTTAAATTAGGGACGGTATAAATTGATATATTAGCCTTGCATAACTTGCAAGATTGTTGTGATTAAATTGTTTCAATATAGAAGTATATTCTTACCTCACTTAATCTTATATGTGCTTATGAAGATTGATTAATTGTTTGAATTGGCATTGAGAAATGTTCAAAAGATTGATTAATTTAGTATGTATGTACAGTAGTTAACAAATTACCAAGTTGTCATGAAAATTTTCGTAACAACATGAACATGGGTTTAGTAATTCTAAGTTAAGGAATGTAATTGATCTAACACATTTATGTCATATTGATTAAAACTTATCTTTTTGAAACCGTGCATTGGAATTTTGACTTTTTATTTTTATTACTTAGTTAATTTTTAATTTTTAAATCACTTCTTCAAAACAACATATTTTTCTCATCACCAAAGTGTTTGATTTACATTTTATAAACATTTTTATTTCACAGTCCTTGTGGGTAGAATAACTCGACATTTACTTATCACTTTATTACTTGTTGCAATTGTGTACACTTGCACATTTTTTGTCGTTCCAAGTAGATAAATTTATTTTTCCGGACAATTTTATTATTTTGGAATGTGAAGTTGACAAAGATGTGACAGTTATTCTTGGAAGACCTTTTCTTGCTATAGGTAGAGTGTTAATTGATGTGCAAAAAGGAAAGTTAACAATGAGAGTAAATGATCAGCAAAATACTTTTAATGTATTTGATGCCTTGAAATGTGCAAATGAAAATGAGGAGTGTCACGCCATTGGGTTGATCGAAACAGTAGTGGAGGAGGAGTATACAAAGTTTTATCACGACAATTTTGATGATGATGAAGATCTAAGTAGAAACGCTTGTAGAACTCAGTGAAATCATAGAGACCAAGCAATTAATGGATAGACCAGGGAAGAATTTTGAATCCTTGGATTTAGAAAATCATTCTTTTAAACATTTTAAACTTTCTATAGAGGAACCTCCCACAGTGGAGTTAAAGCTTTTGTCGTTGCCTTTAAAGTATGTGTACTTGGGAGACAATAGCACTCTGCTAGTAGTTATATCTGTAGAATTGACATCTGATCAAGAGGAAAAGTTCCTAGACATTCTAAGGAGATCTAAAAAGGCATTGGGATGGACAATTGTCGACATCAAGGGAATCAACCCTACTATTTGCATGCATAAGAGTTTGTTGGAAGATTGGCATAACAATTCTATCAAACAATAGAGAAGGTTGAACCCAATCATGAAGGAAGTTGTCAAGAAAGAGATCCTTAAGTGGCTCAATATTGGAATTATATACCCTATTTCAGATAGTTCGTGGGTGAGCCCTGTACAATGTGTACCCAAGAAAGGAGGTGTCACAGTAGTTAGTAATGATAACAATGAGCTCATACCAACTCGTATAGTCACGGGATAAAGAGTATGCATGGACTATCGCAAGCTTAATAAAGCAGCCAGGAAGGACCATTTTCCCTTTTCGTTCATTGATCAAATGTTGGATAGATTAGCTAGGAAAGCCTTCTACTGTTTCTTGAATGGTTTTTCAGGGTATAACCAGATTTCCATAACTCCTAATGACAAACAGAAGACTACTTTCACATGTCTATATGGAGATTTTTCATTTAGATGAATGCCATTTAGGTTGTGTAATGTCCAACAACATTTTAGCATTGCATGATGGCGGTATTATCACACATGGTGGAAAGCTTTCTAGAAGTTTTCATGGACGATTTCATGTGTTTGGCATACCTTCGAGAGCTTCTTGAAGAACTTATAATTAGTTCTTTTTTGCTGTGAAGAAACTAATCTTGTTTTAAATTGGGAAAAATGTCACTTCATATTTTGTGAAGGCATTGTTCTAGGACATAAAGTATCACAGCATGGGATTGCCATGGACAGAGCCAAAATTGAGGTGATCAAAAATTTGTCGCCTCCCACTACTGTAAAATGTATCAAAAGTTTCTTAGGCTGCACAGGATTTTATAGAAGATTTATTAAAGATTTCTCGAAGATATCCAAACCTCTATGTTCCCTGTTAGAGCATAATAGACCCTTCAATTGTGATGAACCTTGTTTGTGAGCATTTGAAGAATTGAAGAAGCAATTGGTGACAACACCAATTATAATACCAACGGAGTGGACACTGCCATTTGAACTTATGTGTGACACCAGTGACTTTGTTGTAGGTGCAGTGTTAGGGCAAAGGAAAAACAAGGTATTTCATGCTATATACTATGCAAGTAGGACCCTGACAAACGTGCAGCTCAAGTACACCACTACTTAAATAGAGTTACTGGCTGTGGTATTCGCGTTTGATAAATTCAGATCTTATTTAGTTGGTACCAAGGTCACAGTTTATACAGACCACTCTGCTATCAAGTATTTGGTAACCAAGAAAGATGCCAAACCAAGGTTGATCCAGTGGATACTTTTGCTACAGAAATTTGATCTAGAAATTAGAGATAGAAAAGAGACTGAGAATCAAGTGGTTGATCACTTGTTTAGATTGGAAGTTGGACTTGAAGATGGCAATATTCAAATCATTAAGGAAGACTTCCTAGACATTTCCTTGGTATGTCGATATCGTGAACTTCTTAGTGAGTGGGTTGATGCCCCCTAACCTCACTAACCAATAAAGAAGGAAATTTCTTTACAATGCCAGACATTATTATTGCGATGAGCCTTTCTTATTCAAACATTATGCTGATCAAATAATTAGAAGATGTGTCCCTGATAGCAAAATTCAAAGCATTTTGCAACATTGTCATTTAACTCCTTATGGAGGACATTTTAGAGGCATGAGAACTGTTGTTAAGGTTCTCCAATCTGGCTTTTATTAGCCGAGCATGTTCAAAGTTGCTTATGAATTTTACCGGGAATGTAATCGGTGTCAAAGGACAAGGCAACCTCTCTAGGAGGCATGAAACGCCACTACAAAATATCTTAGAGATTAAGTTGTTTAATGTGTGAGGACTAGACTATATGGGTCCATTTCCACCCTCATGGGTAAATCTAAGCATACTTATGGCAATTGACTACGTATCAAAGTGGGTTGAAGTTGTTGCTCTCCCTATTAATGATGCCAAATCAGTGATAAAGTTCCTGCACAAATATCTTCACAAGATTTGGTACACCTTGTGCACTTATCAATGATGAAGGCTCTCATTTTTATTGTAAATTTGTTTCTAATGCCACAGCATATCATCCCCAAACAAATGGACAAACTGAAGTTTCTAATACAGAAATTAAGCAGATTTTGGAGAAAGTGGTGAACCCAACTCACAAGGATTGGTCATCTAGACTAGATGAAGCTTTTTGGGTTTACCATACTGTATCCAAAACACCATTGGGGATGTCACCTTTTAAACTGGTTATAGGAAGCCTTGCCATCTACCCGTAGACCTGGAACGGAAAGCACTTTATGCTAGTAAGAAACTGAACATGCTAGATATAAATGATTATTAGACCTAAATGAAATGGATGAATCCTGAGCTCAGGCATACGAGAATGCGCAACTATATAAGGAAAAGACCAAACGCTGGTATGAAAAAAGTATTATGCCACGGCAATTTGAACCCAGACAGTAGGTGTTATTATTCAATTCTAGGCTCAGATTATTTTTGGGCAAGTTAAAATCTTGCTAGTCAGGACCTTTTGAAGTAGCCCACTTATATCTTTATGGAGCTGTGGGTGTTAAAGATATTAAGATTGGGCTCACATTTAAGGTCAATGGGCAATGCTTGAAGCATTACTAAGGTGCTCCTATGACTCGAGATAAACAGTCTATTGATCTATGAGATATTTAACTTCAGCGCCTCAATGATTTCTTTTTGTTTTTAGTTTTGTCGATTTTTACTTTCTCTTGTCTATTTCGTTTACTTGGGTTTGATAATTTTTATTTTTTATTGCAGGTATTGCATTTTTATAGTAATAAAGGGTTAGGCCCGTACATTGTTCTTTGGCCCATCGGTAGTTGTTTCCCAAATATTTGGCCTTCCAAATTATTATTTTTCCTTTTCCTTCCAATTCTAATCACCATAATCAAGCCATCATTTCCACTCACCCACGTCACCCCATTACTTTGCCGCCATGTTATTTTTCTTTTACCCTAGTCGTTTCATTTTCTTTTATAGTTTAACCTAAATTTCCTTTTTCTCCAAAATTACTTCTATTTCTTTTACTCCTGAAAGTTTTCATTTTTTTCATCTACCATTTTCTCTACCTACTCCTAATGGCCAGACATTTTACTTCGTAAACATCTACTCCACCACCATGCACATTTTTCAACCAAGCAGTGAAAGGCGGATACGCGCACAATATCTCTAAGTGCCATTTTTGCTTGGAAAATGGTTTCCTTTTTCAAGATGAGCCTTTTATGGGATATGATGAATCTTGTAACACCCTATACCTGTAACCCACACCGGGGCGGAGTACAAGGCATTACCTATCTTGATCTCATGCATACAACTAATCTTAAGGCACCGAGACTCGGTCTAATTTAAAAAATTTTCAACTTCTACTTCAAACTTCTTATTATGTGCTTACAATCCCCAATTCAACCGTCGAAAATTATTCGGGACCATTCCAGGCCCTTAAACCATCCTTAAGAAATTTGCCTTTAAAATAGGGCACAAGCCCGTGTGGAACGGTAACATGCCCGCGTCCCTCACCCATGTAGAATTAATTTCTAATTCACACCTACAGGGGTTTTGCCACAACTAGACACACGCCCGTGTCAATGGCCCGTGTTCCTCACATGGCCACGACACTCCCGTGTCCTAGTCCGTGTACGAAATCATGGACATTCTGTTTCTGACGTCAATATACTCAGAATTTCACACAGCCAACGCACACGCCCATGTGCTAGGCCGTGTCCTTCACACGGCTGAGACACACGGCCGTGTCTCCGCCCATGTGTTTATTACCATGCATACTAACTTGAAATTTTTACGTGCAGGGGACACACATCCAGACTACACGCCCATAAGGCAGACTGTGTGTCACACACGGCCTAGACACACGCCCGTGTGTCTACCCGTGTGAACAATTTAAGGCTATTTACCAAACCTCCTTGCCACTCTTACATACCTAGTTTCATACAAATGCCAACCAATACCAAAACAAGCACAATTCATATAATCAATTCAACCACATTAGGCACTCATTCAACCATGGAAATGTATCTTTCATAAACTCAAAATGAATGTTATCTATCATTCAAGGCTTAATATAAATTGAAGGGTTTCCAACCTGAACCAATACATGTGGCCAAACCTCAATGACACAAAATAATAAAGTCTAAGTCCTATACATGCCATATTCAAAAATATAAATCCAACTATACCAAAGGCTTCGATTGATAGTGTAATCGATATCTCTAACTTCCGATGATCCTTGAGCTAGTTAGGCGGCACTGTAAGAAAAATGGAAAGAAACGGGAGTAAGCATAAAAGTTTAGTAAGTTGCATATAAATAAATATACAACAACAAATTCATCAAAGATCATCATGCTCATAACACAAAGGTAGGCATAAGCACACTTACTCATTACCATCCATACAAGTCACATATTGCATATAAATAAATATACAACAACAAATTCATCAAAGATCATCATGCTCATAACATAAAGGTAGGCATAAGCACACTTACTCATTACCATCCATACAAGTCACATATACTATATTGAGCTCATTTCTCATACGTACCAATTAGGTACATGTACCACTCATAACACGATTATACTTTCCAATTTAACTCATAATCATAATTTTCACCGTTGAACCATTCGGAACTCTACGGATATTCATTAAGCCTCAAACATGGGTAAGGCATCGATGCCATGTCCCAGACATGGTCTTACACTGGCTCATATCTCAAGTCGATGCCATGTCCTAGACATGGTCTTACACTGTCTATCATCTCATAGCCGATGCATGTCCCAGACATGTCTTACACTGGCTTACGTCTCGAAGCCGATGCATGTCCCAAACATGTCTTACACTGGCTCTCGTCTCAATGTCAATGCTGTAACACCCCTAACCCGTATCCGTCGCCGGATTAGGGTCACGAGGCATTACTGAACAAAAACATAATTCCCAACATTCACATATTCATACATAATAAGCACAGGGCTAATTAAATATTAAACATACATTATTAATTATATTGCATATATGATTCATCTCAAAATTTAACTGAATTCATACCATGCATATAATTATATTTTGCAAACTAACAAACATACCTCAAATTCTTCCAACATATGTCGTATAAATACATAACACGAATCATAAGGTCATTACTTTAATGGTAAATAAAATGTAACTTAATTATTATGCAAAACATGCAAATAATATTGCACTTCAAAAGCAAACTTAAATTATACATTAATAGTACCCACACAACCAAATACATAATATCATTACAAATTTAATCAACTTAGATTCGGCAATTATAATTTATAACAAGTAAAATTAAATTTTATAAACATAATCAAAGTATTAACTTATGTATTATACAACATTCATCTAACTTAAAATAATTCACTTATACATTTCCATGCAAACCAAACCAACCTAATCCATGCATATTCAAACTTACACCTACATTGTTGACATTCTTAAACCATTAATAATCCATACCAAGTTTCGTTCATTAAAAGATGTCAAAATCTAAAATCAAACATGGTACTCGGCATAATAATCAACATAGATTCAAACTATAATTTAAGTAACATCAAACTCAAGTATAGTAAATAAGCCATTTTTGCATGACTTCCATTATACACAGACCAAAATATAATTATTCCAAAACATAACCAAGCCTATACATGCCATAGGTTCGAAAGTTCACTTAATAAAAATACCCAGGACAGTCGATAGTATGATAGACTTGCTGACGATCCCCGAGCTCGTAACTTGTCTCAAAATCTATAAAACAAAGTATACAAATACAAACAGAGTAAGTTATCTTAGTTTATTAAGTCGAAAGCAATTATCAATTCAATAATTTATTCAACTCCATAAAATTTTTAAAACTAAAAAACAAATTGCCAAGTCAATATCATAACTAATCTCAACTTAATAAATCCACAACCACACATGTTTAACATAAACATCACATTGGTCGAATACATATAAGATTACATTTTACAAGTTTTCATTCAACTTACAATGCCATATATCATTTTACATTCAAATAAACATCCACACCTGTATGCAACTCACTAATCAACATTAAACTTTTAATACTAACATCTCTCAATTAGTCGAATATACAAAATCTAATATAACATTTCACATATACATACCTATGTAACCAAATATACAAGATTTACTATATAATCACATAAATACTTACCTATGTGGCTGAAAATACAAAGTTAAATATATCATCACATGAAATCTTACCTATATGGCCGAATATACAAAGTAAAATAGATCATCACATGAAAACTTATAGGTCTTGACTTGCAGATAAATCACCGGTATAAAACCTACTAGACGTAAGCCTGAATCACTCACCGGCACAAGGCCTGCTAGACTCAAAGTTTAACTTTTAATCACCGACATCAAGCCTGCTAGGCATAAAGCCCGATTACTTTCACCAGTATAAAGCTTGCTAGGCTTAAAGCCTGAATATTACTATCATGAAGCTGTCTTGTACACAATTCATATAACAAAAGTTCCAGATATTTCATATAAATCATACAGACTTTTAGATGATATAACTCAGTCGAATTAATCTCAAAGTCAATATTTCTTATGCTTAACACATTCGGCTAGCTCATTTATTAGTCTAAAATTTCCAAAACAGCATATTAGACTAAGTTATTGTAATATCCCGAACTAGGGCTTAATCGGAATAGTGGTTTCGTGACCACAAATCTGAGATAGAAATAATTATTTTATAATTATTTTGAGGTTTATGATATGATTGCATGATTGAGTGAAAATTTCGTGACGAAATTCTATGCATAAAGTGCTTAAGTTGAAATTAGGGACTAAATCAAATAATTTGCAAAACTTGCATTTTAGAAGTTTTTAGTATGAAATTACTTTGGAATATTAATGAGGAGGTCTTAAATAGCAATTTGAAAATTTTCTAAAATTTTGGACAAAAATGGGCTTGTACATGAAAATTTTCAAAGAAAGGTATTAAGGGTATTTTGGTCATTTGGTAATTAAAATTAATTAAAAGGGAAATTAAGGCCAAAATGTGTTCATCTTCTTCAAGCCTTTGCCGAACCTTACCTCTCTCCAAATTTAGGGTTTCTTCAACTTCCAAGCTTCATAGTAAGTGATTTCAAGCCCCGTTTTTAATGATTTTTATGTTTTTGGAATCCCGGTAGCTCGATTTAGCTTATGCTAGCAATAATTCAACCTAAGGTTCATATTTGGAAAAATACCCATAGGTGAAACTTGTGTATTTTGGTGTTTTATGATAGAATATGAGGTTTTAAATTATGTTAGACAACTTGTGCTACTCGGCTTTAAGTGAAAACGAGTAAAAGGGCGTAATCGGTAAAAATACCTAATATTCATAAGTACATGTTAGAGTGTGAATTTGATGTTTCTATAGAAGGGAAAAATGATCACCATGTCATAAAACATAAGAAAATAGGATGAGGTTTAATTTACGAGCCTTGGGGTAAAAGTGTAAATATGTGAAAGTTTAGGGGCAAAATGGTAATTTTGCCAAAGTTCGTACTAAGGGCTGTTTTGATGAATGTATGTATTAAATAAATTAATTTGGTATTATAGATCAAGAGAAACAAGATTCAAGTCGTGATCGAGGGAAAAACAAAGTTTACGAGGAATAGGCTCGATTGCTAATATTTTGTATCGAGGTAAGTTCATGTGTAAATAAGGTAACATAATTTTTATTTTAAGCGATTTAATGTTACTTATATGATATGATACTTATTATCATGAAATATTATGCTTTGTGAATTATTATTTGGTAATATGCAAATTATATGAACAATTTGATAAGTATGAGATGTTAGCAAGTATACATTTCGAAGAAGGCGATCAAAATGTGTAATTGAGAAGAATCCCGTTTGAACCTTGGGAATAGATTAGGATACAAGTGACATGTCACTAGGATGGTTGAGTTCTGAACTCGTTGAGTTGAGTCCGAGTTCGTGAGATGTAACTAGGCATCCGAGCTCGTTGAGTTGAGTCTGAGTTCACTTATGGATGCGAATGCCCGAGCTCGTTGAGTTGAGTCCGAGTTCATTTATGGGCGGGTTACATGGTAGCTTGACTACATAAATTTCAAAAGCTATTGAGCTTGTTTAGCTATGAGTATAGCACTTCTGTGCACACTATCCGCGTATCCGAAATTATATTCCGATGTGTTCAAAGGGAGAATCCTAAGAGAATAGGGAGAGTACTTAAAACGAAAGTGATTGACGATGAATGTATTGAAGAAGTGAAAATGGACAGGTATGTGTTTAATCCTTGGTTGAGAATTTGGTAAGACAAAATTGTGGTAAGATAGTAAGTATTCTTATGACATGAGTGTCTTAATGATGTTAATGTTGGATTGCATGATCATGTTACTTGTTATTTGCATGTGAACTTACTAAGCATTTATGGTTACTCCCTCCTTTTCATTCATTGTAGTTTTGAAAAGTCAGCTTGAGAATCAGAATAGGTCAAAGGCTTGCTCACACTATCCGAAGACCTAAATTGGTAAAATGGCTTGTATATTTTGAGTGTGGCATGTATAGCACTATACTCACTTTGTGTAATTAATCTTATGATATGGTTATGGTTTGGTAAGAAAAGGTTTGGAAATGATTAGCCATTGGAATGGCCAATCTAGATCATAGTTGATGTCATGTATGTTTAATGTGTTACTTAGTCCATGGAAAATCATAAAATGGTGAAATTGGTTATAAAACATAATCACACAGCAGCAATGACGTGAATTGGAAAAATCACTAAAAATAGTAGAAATAGAATTAGATGATGAATAAAATATTTAATTGAAGAATAATTAATCTATTTTCATGCAGAAGAAACAAAATAGGTAAAAGAGTTGTATTTTATAATATATTTAAATTTTTGTGAAACAGGGCCAGAGTAATTTCTGAATCCCCTATTCTAAATTTGGAAATTTACCAAAAATTGTAAAAAAAATAATTAGAAGTTATTATTTATATTTACATATTCCTTATTGAGTCTAGTTTTAATATATATAAACGGCATAGTGTTTTGAGTTCTGTACAAAGAGAAAAGTGGTTCATAGTGAACAGAGGTCAAAGCAGTCGAATGCGGAAATAGGGTAAACTTTAACTAATAAACTGTACTCTTGACCAAAAATTCTAGAAAGAAATTATTAGATAGATATATGAGTCTAGTTTCAATAAAAATTTACGGATCTTAATTTCAAGTTTTGGAACTCGAGATATAAATTTTTAAGCGACTGTGACGCAGTTAGCCAGCTTGTCTGGAATTTCTAAAATAAATTGTTTGGGTTGTTTAATTTATGAATTAAGCCCATTAACACCTCATGCTGAACTTTGGCGACGGTCTCGGGTACGGGGGCGTTACAGTTATATTCAATATAAATGATGTTTAATCGCTTAAAAACTTATCTCGGATATCGACGGATGTTACAAATCGGCTATTCGACTACTTTTGTTTTTTCCCAATCCAAGTCCGATTTCCTTTGTTCTTGATCTATATAATTTCAAATTAACCTCATTTAAACACAATTTCATTCGATTTAATCCAACAACACAAAAATGGGCAAATTACCATTTTACCCCTGATGTTTCTTACTTTTTACAAATTAATCCTAATTGTATAAAACACAAAATACTCAAAATCTCATTACATCATAGTAGGGCCGAATCTTCCTTATGTCCATACTAATCCATATATTTCATTTATTTTTCATTTTAGTCTTTTGATTTATTATTTTTTTTCAATTTAGTCCTATTAACTCAAAATCATCAAAAAACCCAATACAAAACATATTAATCCAAAACATATCTTTCATAATTTATCAACAACATCACAAAACACAAATATTCATCAATGGCATATCTCAAAATATTCACCAAAATAAAAAATTCAAGCATGGGTTGGGTAGTACTCGAAACAACGATCTTAAAAACGTAAAAATCAACAAAAACCGAGTTAAAACTAACCTTGAATTGAGCTTCAACCTAGGCCGAACCTTTAAACACCCTTTTCTTTTCTTTTCTTTTTTTCTTTTGTTATTAACGACATAAAGATGAACATGCAAAACTTGTTTCATGTTTTATGTTATTTTATTACATAATTTATTAAATTACCTATTTAACCTTTTTATTTTTATTACAAATCCACTAAGTCAAGTCCACAACCGTCCATGAAAAATTTAAAGGTATAATTACAACATAAATGCTTCATTTTATAAAGACAACAACAATTAGGCACTTTCACATTTAACCATCACATTTTTCATTTTACGCGATTAAGCCCTTTTTATTTAATTAAGCACACAAACAATCAAATTTTCATACGAAACTTTCACACATGCAAATTCACATATAAAAACATGAAAAATAATATTTAAATATTTTATTGACTCGAATTCATGGTTTCAAAACCACCTTTCCGATTAGGGTCCAAATCGGACTGTTACAACTCTCCCCCCTTAGGGATTTTCGTCCCCGAAAATCTTACCGGTGAATAGGTTTGGATAACGCACTTTCATTGTATCCTCTGGCTCCCATGTTGCTTCCTCAACTCCATGTTTATACCAGAATACTTTAACCAATGGAATTTTCTTATTTCGCAACTCTTTAATCTCGCGAGCTAGAATATGAATCAGTTCTTCCTCGTACGACATATCGGGCTTAATCTCAACTTCGGTCTGACTAATCACATGTGAAGAATCAGATCGATATCTACGAATCATTGAGACATGAAATACATTGTGGATATTTTCTAGCTCAGGCGGCAACAGCAGTCTATGCGCAACTGGCCTAATTCGCTCAATAATCTCATACGGCCCAATGAATCTCGGACTCAATTGCCTTTACGACCGAATTTGAATATTTTCTTCCATGGTGAGACTTTCAAAAATACTTTATCCCCTATCTGAAACTCTGTATCTTTTCGTTTCAAATCCGCGTATGATTTCTGACGGTCTGATGCTGCTTTCAAACTTTCACAGATTACTTTCACTTTCTGTTGAGTTTCTCTGATCAAATCAACCCCGTGTATCTTATTTTCACTGAGCTCAGTCCAATACAGAGGTGTGCGACATTTACGACCGTACAAAGCTTCATAAGGTGTCATTTTGATACTTGATTGAAAGCTATTATTGTATGCAAATTCAATCAGAGGTAAGTATTGTTCCCACGTACATTCGAACTCGAGAATGCAACATCTCAGCATATCCTCAAGTATCTAAATAATTCGCTTGGACTGACCGTCTGTCTGAGGGTAAAAAGCAGTGCTAAAATGTAGTTTAGTACCTAATGCATCTTGCAGTTTCTTCCAAACTGCGATGTAAACCTTGGATCTCTATCTGAAACAATAGATATAGGCACACCATGTAACCTCATGATTTGAGAAACATACAATTCAGTCAGTTTACGAAGTGAGTAATCTGTACGAATCAGAACAAAGTGAGCAGATTTGGTCAATCTACCAACAATAACCCAAATTGCATCTTTCTTGCTCAGTGTCATCGGTAAACCGGATACAAAATCCATCGTAATTCTGTCTCATTTCCATTCAGGTATCATGATCGAATGTAGCAATTCGGAAGGTACCTGATGTTCGGCTTTTACTTGTTGACAGACTAAACATTTTGATACAAAGTTAGAAATGTCTCGTTTCATACCTGGCCACCAATAGTGTTGTTTTAAATCATTATACATCTTTGTACTACCTGGATGAACATATAACCGACTTTTGTGAGCTTCATTCAAGATTATCTGAATCAATTCTGTATTTCTCGGAACACATATTCGGTTTCTGAATCTTATACAATCATCAACATCAACTCGAAACTCTGAGTCAGCATTTGAATCACATTGAACCCGTTTTTCTATCAATTCATATCAACCTTCTGGGCATCACAAATTTGCTGAATAAATAATGTTCTTACTTTTAATTCAGCTATCATAGTACCATCATCTGACATAGCTATATGTGCATTCATTGTACGCAAAGCAAACAGTGATTTTCAGCTTAAAGCATCAGCAACAATATTAGCCTTTCCCGGGTGATAGTCAATCACAAGTTCATAGTCTTTCAGCAATTCTAACCACCGACGTTGTCTCAAATTCAGATCTTTCTGAGTCATTAAGTATTTCAAACTTTTATGATCGGAATAAACATGACATTTCTCCCTAAACAAATAATGGTGCCATATCTTCAATGCAAACACAATAGCTGCCAATTCTAGATCATGCGTCGGATAGTTCTTTTCATATGGCTTTAACTGTCTCGAGGCATAAGCTATAACTCTGCCTTCCTGCATCAAAACACAGCCCAAACCATTTAAAGATGTATCACTATAAACTACAAATTCTTTACCCGATTCTGGCTGAACTAGCACCGGAGCTTCTGTCAAAAGGGATTTTAACTGATCAAAACTTTTCTGACACTTTTCTGACCATTCGAACTTAACATCTTTCTACAGCAACTTCGTCATCGGGGTTGCAATCATAGAGAAACCTTTCACAAACCTTCTATAGTAACCAGCAAGTCCCAGAAAACTTCTAACTTCAAAAACGTTTCTCGGAGGTTTCCAATTGAGTATAGCTGAAATCTTACTCGGATCAACCCGAATATCTGATGCTGAAACAACATGTCCCAGAAAACTAACTTCGTGTAACCAGAACTCACATTTACTAAACTTCGCATACAACTATTTTTCTCGCAAAGTCTGTAACACAAGTCCCAAATGCTCAGCATGTTCGGTCTCATTACGAGAGTAGATCAGTATATCATCAATGAACACAACTACAAACCAATCTAAATACTGCCTGAAGATCCGATTCATCAAATCCATAAAAACTGCAGGTGCATTAGTAAGTCCAAACGGCATAACAAGAAACTCATAATGTCCGTACCTCGTTTGAAAATCAGTCTTTGGCACATCGAAGTCTCTGACTCATAATTGTTAGTAACCCGATCTCAAATCTATCTTCAAAAACACTGAAACCCCTTTCAACTGATTGAACAGATCATCAATCCATGGCAACGAGTATTTATTCTTTATAGTCACCTTATTCAACTGACGATAATAATTACACATTCTCATAGTTTCATCTTTCTTTTTCATAAATAATACTGGCGCACCCTAGGGAGAGAAAATCGATCGTGCAAAACCTCTATCTGTTAACTCTTGCAACTATGTTTTCAACTCTTTTAATTTAGTAGGTGCCATCCGATACAGAGCTATCGAAATCAGAGTCGTCCCCGGTACTAACTCAATACCAAATTCTACCTCTCGAATAGGTGGAAAACCCGGTAATTCTTCAGGAAACACATCTGGATACTCACACACAACTGATACAGATTCAATCTTCTTTTCAGTTACTTTACTATCAAGCACATAAGCAAGGTAAGCTTCACAACCTTTTCTCACATACTTCTGAGCTAACATCGAGGATATTACTGCTGGTAAACCATTCAGATCATTAGATTCAATCTGAATAATCTCGTTGTTCTGACATCTCAAATCAATGGTCTTTCTTTTGCAATTAACAGCATCATCGTGCAAAGTCAGCCAATCCATATCCAAAATTATATCGAACTCATCGAAAGGTAACAACATCAAATCGGCCAGAAAGTATGAATCGCGAATCATCAACGGGCAATTCTTACACGCTTTGTCAACCAGAACACACCGACCCAGGGTTTGATACTCGAATTACAAACTCAGTAGACTCAACAAGCAAAGTCTTACTGGATACTAATGTTTCACACACATACGAATGAGCCAAAACAGGATCATAAAGACTGAAAGTACCGATAATAACATTTGGGGAAGAAGCCTCTTCGCGAGCTCGTATAGCATATGCTCTGGCTGGTGCACGGACCTCAGATCGAATTGCTGTATCTTTCGTCCCTCTCTGACTACCACTCACATTACCCGAATGTCTAGGTGGTCTACCTCGTGCTGACATGTTACTCGGTCTCGCATTTTGAACAGTATTTTGCTCAACTAACATCGGACAATCTCGGATAAAATGATCCATCAATCCACATTTAAAACATGACCGACCATGCAATCTACAACTTCCAGAATGCCATTTGCCACAATGTTTACACTCGAGTCTGTTCTGCCGATCATTGCCAACACTAGCAATCGAAGTAGCTCATGAACTCACAGGAGGTCGGTCTTGATCTTGTCTAGAAAAGTCTGAAGTAGCTTTAAATTGACTAGAACTATCTCTGAACTTCTTCGATGCCGAATGAAAAGTCTTTCTTGATGATCTTTTACGGGAATCTCTAATTTCAAAATCAGCTTTTCTTTTCTCTTTCCTGAGCTCTTCAGCTTTGCAAGCTCGATCAACAAGTGTCATGAACTCCTTAATATCAAGTATACCAACCAGCAATTTAATGTCTTTGTTTAAACCGTCTTCAAATCTTTTACACATGATAGCTTCGGTTGAAACAAATTCATGAGCATATCGACTAAGTCTCACAAATTTCCACTCGTACTCGGTTACAGTCATACGACCTTGTTTTAATTCCAGGAATTCCTTACATTTCTGATCGATAAATCTCTAGTTGATGTATTTCTTACGGAACTCAGCTTGAAAGAATTCCCAGGTTATTATCTCTTTTGAGACCACCGATACTAGTGTATTCCACCAGTGATATGCAATGTCTCATAGTAAAGATATGGTGCACTTTAGACATTCATCTAGAGTACATGATAACTCGTCGAACACACGGATAGTATTATCGAGCCACAACTCAGCCCGCTCAGCATCATCATTATCATTAGCTTTAAACTCTTCGGCCCCGTGTTTTCTGATTTTATCGATAGGAGGCCTATTAAAACTCATTGGATCAATCACTGGGGGTACTACAGGTATCGGAGATCGATTATTCGAGGGTGGAGGTTGTTGTACAGCTAGATTAGTCTGGATATACTGAGTAAACCAATCATTCATCATTTGATAGAAGGCTTGCTTAGCCTCTCCCTCATGGCTACTCGAGATAGGTCGGGATTCAACTGGCGCTGTCTCATGTGCAGGAGTAGGCGCCACGCTCTCGACATCATCAGCTATAGCTCTATCGGGATCCATTTACTATATGAAAGTACATTTTCAAATGTCAGAAGTCATCACACTATCACAGTATAATTTATGGCGTGTATAACTAGAATCACACACGCTATGTTAGTCCTAGAATCGACTAAACCGTAGCTCTGATACTAAAAAAATATAAAACCCTTAACTCGTATCCGTCGCCGAATTAGGGTCACGAGGCATTACTGAACAAAAACATATTTCCCAACATTCACATATTCATACATAATAAGCACAAGGCTAATTAAATATTAAACATACATTATTAATTATATTGCATATACGATTCATCTCAAAATTTAACTGAATTCATACCATGCATATAATTATATTTTGAAACTAACAAACATACCTCAAATTCTTCCAACATATGCCGTATAAATACATAACACGAATCATAAGGTCATTACTTTAATGGTAAATAAAATGTAACTTAATTATTATGCAAAACATGCAAATAATATTGCACTTCAAAAGCAAACTTAAATTATACATTTATAGTACACACACAACCAAATACATAATATCATTACAAATTTAACCAACTTAGATTCGAAAATTATAATTTATAACAAGTAAAATTAAATTTTATAAACATAATCAAAGTATTAACTTATGTATTATACAACATTCATCTAACTTAAAATAATTCACTTATACATTTCCATGCAAACCAAACCAACCTAATCCATGCATACTCAAACTTACACCTACATTGTTGACATTCTTAAACCATTAATAATCCATACCAAGTTTCGTTCATTAAGAGATGACAAAATCTAAAATCAAACATGGTACTCGGCATAATAATCAACATAGACTCAAACTATAATTTAAGTAACATCAAACTGAAGCATAGTAAATAAGCCATTTTCGCATGGCTTCCATTATACACAAACTAAAATATAATTATTCCAAAACATAACCTAGCCTATACATGCCATAGGTTTGAAAGTTCACTTAATAAAAATACCCAGGACAGTCGATAGTATGATAGACTTGCTGACGATCCCCGAGCTCGTAACTTGTCTCAAAATCTATAAAACAAAGTATACAAATACAAACAAAGTAAGCTATCTTAGCTTAGTAAGTCGAAAGCAATTATCAATTCAATAATTTATTCAACTCCATAAAATTTTTAAAACTAAAAAACACATTGCCAAGTCAATACCGTAACTAATCTCAACTTAATAAATCCACAACCACACATGTTTAACATAAACATCACATTGGCCAAATACATATAAGATTACATTTTACAAGTTTTCATTCAACTTACAATTCCATATATCATTTTACATTCAAATAAACATCCACACCTGTATACAACTCACTAATCAACATTAAACTATTAATACTAACATCTCTCAATTAGCCGAATATAAAAAATCTAATATAACATTTCACATATACATACCTATGTAACCAAATATACAAGATTTACTATATAATCACATAAATACTTACCTATGTGGCTGAAAATACAAAGTTAAATATATCATCACACGAAATCTTACCTATATGGCCGAATATACAAAGTAAAATATATCATCACATGAAAACTTATAGTTCTTGACTTGCAGATAAATCACCGGTATAAAACCTGCTAGACATAAGCCTGAATCACTCACCGGCACAAGGCCTGCTAGACTCAAAGTCTGACTTTTAATCACTGGCATCAAGGCTGCTAGGCATAAAGCCTGATTACTTTCACCAGTATAAAGCTTTCTAGGCTTAAAGCCCGAATATTACTATCATGAAGCTGCCTCGTACACCATTCATATAACAAAAGCTCCAGATATTTCATATAAATCATATAGACTTTTAAATGATATAACTCAATCGAATTAATCTCAAAGTCAATATTTCTTATGCTTAACACATTCGGCTAGCTCATTTATTAGTCTAAAATTTCCAAAACAGCATATTAGACTAAGTTATATTCAAGATAAATGATGTTTAATCGCTTAAAAACTTACCTCGGATATCGACGGACTTTACAAATCAGCTATTCGACTACTTTTGTTTTTCCCCGATCCAAGTCCGATTTCCTTTGTTCTTGATCTATATAATTTCAAATTAACCTCATTTAAACATAATTTCATTCAATTTAATCCAACAACACAAAAATGGGCAAATTACCATTTTACCCCTGATGTTTCAATTTATTTTTTTTTCAATTTAGTCCTATTAACTCAAAATCATCAAAAACCCCAATACAAAACATATTAATCCAAAGCATATCTTTCATAATTTATCAACAACATCACAAAACACAAATATTCATCAATGGCATATCTCAAAATATTCACCAAAATAAAAATTTCAAGCATGGGTCGGGTAGTACTCAAAGCAACGATCTCAAAAACGTAAAAATCAACAAAAACCGAGTTAAAACTAACCTTGAATTGAGCTTCAACCTAGGCCAAACCTTTAAACACCCTTTTATTTTCTTTTATTTTCTTTTGTTATTCACGGCATAAAGATGAACATGAAAAACTTGTTTCATGTTTTATGTTATTTTATTACATAATTTATTAAATTACCTATTTAGCCTTTTTATTTTTATTCCAAATCCACTAAGTCAAGTCCACAATCGTCCATGAAAAATTTAAAGGTATAATTACAACATAAATGCTTCATTTTATAAAGACAACAACAATTAGGCACTTTCACATTTAACCATCACATTTTTCATTTTACGCGATTAAGCCTTTTTTTATTTAATTAAACACACAAACAATCAAATTTTCGTACGAAACTTTCACACATGCAAATTCACATATAAAAAACATGAAAAATAATATTTAAATATTTTACTGACTCGAATTCGTGGTTTCAAAACCACCATTTCGATTAGGGTCTAAATCGGACTGTTACAGATGCCATGTCCCAGACATGGTCTTACACTGGCTCTCATAATGTAGTTGATGCATGTCCTAGACATGTCTTACACTAGCTCACAATAGTGACCCAAATGTCACGGCACAAATATTCAGTTTATTTCCTAAGGTTCCAACGAGAATTCTGCTATCTCAATTTCAATATACATCCTCAACTTCATAATCAATCAAATCATGCTATGCCAATTCAATGAAAATTCAACACATATATCAACAATGTAGTTGTGTTATTTACATACAACTTACTCGGGTTACAAAACGTACACGACTAGTCGGTTTAGTCAATTTGCTTGACCTTCCACCGGTCTAGGCTCGGATTCGGTAAATCTTGATCTATAATGGAAAAATGCACTCATTTCATCTCTAAATACAATTAGGCAAATCTAAAATTCACATCGCAGGTAAAATGACCATTTTGCCCCTATGCTCGAAAATCGATTTTTATCAAATTTCTTTGCATTTCAAGCCTAGCAGAACCCTTTTTACTCTTATAGCAACTTCAAATTCTCACTATTTCACACATTCATCACTTATCTTACAACTTATGCAAAATAGTCCCTTTAGGTGTTTCCATGCTAATACCTTTCACAAAAGTTGTTTATAAGATATCCAAGACCCATTTCCTTCCATAAAAACTCAGCAAAAATCAAAAATCCTTTCATGGTAAAACCCTAGACTCTTAATCATTTTGCAAAATATCACCCTCATTTGAAAGCTTATGCTTCAAGGGTCTCAAAAGTACAAAAATATTCAAGAAAAGCCATTAAAATCACTTACTTGTGAGTCAAATAAGTAGCTAAAATTTTGAAGCTCAAAACCCCCAAATATGGCCGAAAAATAAGTGGTAATGAAGAAGGTGAGAATATGATATCATCTTTTTTCTTATTTTATTTCTATTTTAGTCAAATTAGCCACCAAACCTACCAAACTTTTGACTTTTTGACCAATTTGCTCCTGACCAAGCTCGTAGGAAAGGGTCTAATTGCCCTTTAAAGACCCTTAATTTTTATCCTCTAGATATTTGACACCTTTAGCTATCAATTTAGGACTTTTGTACTTTATGCAATTTAGTCTTTTTTCTCAATTAGGCTTCCAAACACTAAAATTGACTCACTAAATTTTTCATACACTGTTAAAAACATGCTATAACATCTAAATAATAATAAAATAATTTTCTTGACATCGAATTTGTGGTCCCAAGGCCACTATTCCAACTAGGCCTTAAATCGGGCTGTTACAAATCTATTTATTCTGTGGTAGACGGATTTTCTGTTTGCATCTAGAGGATGTTTTGACAAAGGTGGTACATGAGTTCTATGCTCATCTTACTTCTCCAAACAATACTTTTATTTATGTGCGGAGAGCATCAGTGCTCTTTAACGAATATTCCATCAATGCTCAGTATAGCTTATTTGATGTTCACGATGATCACACTCAGTTTGCCACTACAATCACTATGAATGGTTTGAATCAAGTTCTCCAAAAGTTGTGTGTAGTAGGTATTAAGTGGACAATGTCTAGACATGACTGTTACACAGTGGAGAGGGCCTCTTTGAAACCCAACTATAGGGTTTGGTACCACTTCCTTAAAAAACGCCTAGTTCTTTCCACTCATAACTTCATTATTTCTAAGGAGTAGATGTTGCTCCATTCTATCATAAAAGGAATGAAGATAAATATGGGCAAAATCATATTTAATGAAGTCCACTACTGTACCCAAAAGAATGCAGGGAGCCTTATTTTTCCTTCTCTTATCACTATGATGTGCCAACGTGTGAATGTATCTGTCCAGGCTAATGAAGATGTTACTCCAAACAAAAAGGCCATTATGAAGCAAATTGTTGTGAAATTTTCAAGAGAGGATTTGCCACGACATCCACCTCCTGGTTCTGCTTCTACCTCTTTTACCTTAACTTGTGCCACGACTATCCCCTCCACCTCTAATAATCTATTTCAGTAGCAAGTACTCAATTCATTTGAGAAGTTGCAAAAGCGGTTCACTCTATTTGACACCTAGCAACTGAGGATTGCTACAAACTAGAATGGGCATAGGAACAAATGGCCATCTTCTAGGCCTATGTGGAAAGGAGAGACGCTGCAATAAAGAGGTCCTTGCAGAAGAATTTTACCAAGCTTATGCCTATGTTTCCTAGCTTCCCCAAGGAATTACACTCAGATGTAGATGAAGAGGAAGAGGAAACAGACATCGGTGAGACAAACCCTACACCTACACACCCTACCACTGAATGACAAGAAGCAAATAAACCTATGGAGGATGATAAGATTGAATTAGTTGGTATTGCATCTGATAATGAAGGAGAGTAAACAATTAACCCACCTCCTGCACCGCCTGTGGATGGCACTGCAGATGTCCACCTCCATCAACTAACCAAATGACATAGAAAGATTGTGAGATCAACAATATGCTAATTGGGGAAGTAGTGTTGAGGATAGAAGGTCAACTTCAAGTTATGTGGTTTTTTGGGGAAATAATCCTATTTCACGGAGTTCAAAAAAGCAATAAGTTATTGCTCTATCAACAACTGAGGCAGAATATAGGAATGTGGCTAGTACTATGTTTGAAGCCATGTAGATTTAAGCATTACTAGAAGAGTTAGGTGTTCAGTTGTCTCATGTACTAGTCATTAGGTGTGACAATTCCAGTGTCATAGCCTTATCCAGCAACCTAGTTCTTCATTCTTAATCAAAAAACATTTAGTTGCAATTTCATTTTGTTCAAAAGCATGTAGCAGCTAACAAGTTGGAAGTGAACTATGATTATCTAATATATTGACTAAGCCAATAGTTGTTGGATCGTTCAATTACTTCAAATAGAAACTAAAATTTTGTGCACCTAATAAGTTCCAAAAGAAGGTTGCTGGGTGAATTGTTTTTGTTGTTATTGGGGAATGTTAGAAATAAACGTACAGTTGGTTAAGTTCATTAGCTGTTAAGACGGTTAGTTAACTAGCTAATGTTAGTTAGTTGCAGTTATTCATCTTTCTTTTTTCTTTCTTGATTCTCATCATGTATATATATGGATGTTTGCCTGAGTGTAAAACATATACATGAATAAAAGATTGTTTTCTTTATTCATATAATTTCTATTCTTCTGATAGGAGAGTATTATGGTAGGAGGTGTATGTGTTGGCCCTCGTGGAATCAGATGTGTGTTTCGAAAGCTGAGGTGGAATGGGTTTTCGTGACATTGCTACATCCAATTGGTGTTTACTTACTTAGCAGATTTGGCGCCTTGTTACTAACCCAAACACGTTGTGCTTGTAACGCCCCCATCCCCGAGACCGTCGCCGGAGTCGAGCTTGAGGTGTTACCGAACATAAATTATCAGATTAAGAACTTCGAATCATTTGTTTCTACATTCACAGCTATCTAGCTACCTGCGTCACAGTTACAAGAAAAATCATATCTCGAGTTACGAAACTCAAAATCAAGATCCGTAAATTTTTCCTAAATCTAGACTCATATATCTATTTACTAATTTTTTTTATAGAATTTTTGGTTGGGCCAATTAGTACAGTTTATTAGTTAAAATTACCCCTATTTCAGGACTTGATTGGACTGACCTCTGTTTACTACGAACCATATTTCTCTCTGTTAAAAATTTATATGACTATTCCGTTTGTTTATTCTGAAACTAGACTGAATAAGGATTCCAATAATATAAAATATTCCACCTAATTATTTTTTTTACAATTTATGGTGAATTTCTAAAGTTGAAACAGGGGATCCAGAAATCGCTCTGGCCCTGTTTCACTAAAATTCAAATATCTTCTAACATATAATTCCTTTACCTGTTTTGTTTGTTTTATGTGAAACTAGACATATTAGGATTAAATTCCATATTTAATCCATCACCAAATTCGATTTATATGATTTTTAGTAAATTTTCAAACTCACATCAGTGTTGCTGCAATGTTCTGTTTAAGGCAAATTTCATCTTTTCATGAGTTTTTATGGACTAGATAACCTATTAACCTTCCATGATATCAAACATGATCTAAATTAGTCATTTCCATGACTTATCTTTATCAAGCATTTTCTCAACCAAATCACCGCCATATCACAAAATTATTTACACAAAGTAGGTATATTGCTATACATGCCATACTTAAGTTTTACAAGCCATTTACCAAAATAAAAGTCCTTCGGATAGTGTGATCGAACATTCGACCTGTCCCGATTCCCGAGCCGGCTTGTTCAAAACTACAGTGAATAAAAAGGAGGGAGTAAGCATAAATGCTTAGTAAGTTCATATGCAAACAACAAGTAACATAACAATACAATTATACCAAACAACCTTAGCATGGTATCACCAAAACATATATCACATTTCTAAACATCATTCATCATCTTACCACCTTATCGTCGTAGTATCTATTTTCAACCCGAGGGTTAAGTACATACATGTCCAAAGTGTCCATTTCACAACACTTACCAAAACGTCTCTTGCATTTTAAGTGTTCTTCCATTTCACTAGAAATTTTTACCCGTTGAACACATTGGAATATAACTCGGATACATGGATAATTTGCACATAAGTGCCACATATGTAATCAAGCAATCATGTAACCCGCCCCTAAGTGAACTCGGACTCAACTCAATGAGCTCGGGCATTCGCATCCATAAGTAAACTCAGACTCAACTCAACAAGTTCGGATGCCTAGTTACATCTCACGAACTCAGACTCAACTCAACGAGTTTGGACATTCGCATCCATAAGTGAACTCGGACTCAACTCAACGAGTTCGGATGCTCAACCATCCTAGTGACATGTCATTTGTATCCTAATCTATTCCTAAGGTTCAAACGGGATTTTCCTCGGACACATATCCTTGCCATCTTTCGTAAAATACTGAAACCAATACTCGGTAGCACTTTATATTTAACAAATAATACACATAATTTGCATTTTATTCGAAAATAACCACAAAGCATATATTTCATGATAAAAATCAGCATATCATATAATTAACATCAATAACTTAAAAATAACAATTATGCTACATTATTTACACATGAACTTACCTTGGTACCAAAATATAAAGATTTTGCAATTTAGTCCACAATCTTTTCTTTTCCTCGATTGGGGTCGATTCCACGTCTTTCTTGATCTAAAATAACACATTTAGCTTATTTGATACTCACATTATCAAATTAGTCTTTAATTCAAATTTTAGCAAAATTACAATTTTACCCCTAAACTTTTGCATATTTACACTTTTGCCCCTAATCTCGGGATTAAACTTAATTCCTTATTATTATGTTTTATAACATTCTGATCACTTTTCCCTTCTATGGCAACATCAAATTCTCACTCTAACATGTACTTATGACTATTAGGTATTTTTGCCGATTAAGCCCTTTTACTCGTTTTCACTCAAAACCAAGTAGCACAAGTTGTCTAACTTAATTTAAAACCTCATATTCTATCATAAAACATCAAAATTCACAAATTTCACCTATGGGTATTTTTCCAAATATGAACTCTAACTCAAAATATTACTATTATAAGCTATACCGAGTTACCGGGATTTCAAAAACATAAAAATCATTAAAAACGGGGCTTGGAATCACTTACTATGAAGCTTGAAAGTTGAAGAAACCTTAGCTATGGATAGAGGGAGCATTCGGCAGCAACTAAGGAAGATGATAACCAATTTTGTGTTATTTTTCCCTTTTTATTTCATTTAATATCCAAATGACCAAAATGCCCCTCCTTACTAAACTTTCAAAAATTCCTTCCATGTCCTAATTTTGTCCATGAACTTAAAATTGGTCAAAGTACCATTTAAGACCTCCTAATTAATATTTCAAAGCAATTTCATACTAAAAACTTCTAGAATGCAAGTTTTGCAACTTATTCGATTTAATCCCTAACTTTAAATTAAACTCGTTATGCCAAAAATTTCTTCACGAAATCTTCACACAATTATGCAATCATATCATAATCCTCAAAATAATTATAAAATAATTATTTCTATCTCGGATTTGTGGTCACGAAACTACTATTCCAATTAGGCCTTAATTCGGGATATTACAGTGCTCATCCTTCCTTCGCAATAAATATTTCTCGAGTGGTAATTTATGGGATTGTAATGAGAAAACTAATGAGTCTTATGTATGGAAAGGCTTATCGATAATCTGTGACAATAAGAAATGGCGAGTGGGAGATAGGTCTAGTATGAGCTTTTTTGGAGGGTTTTTTTACTAAATTATTCTAAAAAAAAAATAAAATACCAAAATAATACATTTGAAAAATTATGTACCAAAATGGTACACTTAGGGTGGTGTCGCCTAGTGCACAGGTGTGACCACCCTACACACTGACACCCTTGGTTTAAAAAAAATATTAGTTAAAAAAACAAAAACTGTTAAAAAGACTGATGTGACAGAAACTGTTAAAAAAAATTTAATGTGACAGGGATGGAAGGAACGCCAGAGGCGGCACTGGTGAAGCTTGTAGCAGAGGCGGCACCAGTGAAGCCTATACCATAGGCAGCACCCATTCCCCCAAAACTTAAGGCATCAGTCATTATAGAAGAAGAGAGGGAGATGAGAAGAAGACATCAATAAAAAAAATTACAGAAGAAGAGAGGGAGAATTAAAAATTTAAGTAGATGGGGTTTTAATATTATTTTTCTAAATATTATATTTTAGCAAATATTATATTTTAGCAATTAAAATTTACAAAAGAAGGCATCAATAATAATAGATTAGATACCAAATATTATATTTTTCTAACTTGTTTGTAAATATGAACAAATTCAAATTTTCAACTAGAAATTACTCCAACTAGAAAATCTAAATTCCTTGATAGCATGGATCCACCTTAATAATGTTCATACATACCAAATATTATATTTTTCTAATAATAGAATAGTGTTAATGAACTGTTTCTACCAAATTCAGATTCACTAAACGTCCATTGATAAATATTTTTACTTGGGACAGAATAATAATTTTATATGTATACTTTTGAGGCTTTATTAAAATTTTTAATTTTTCATATTGAGAATTTTTTTGGAATTTTATTTTTTTGGTATTTTATTTTTATAATATTTTAGTAAAAACTCCATCTACATAAAAAATAAAAGAATAATAACATTAAAACCCCATCTACATAATTTTTTAATTCTCTCTCTGTAACACCCCTAACCCATATCCGTCGCCGGACTAGGGTTATAGGCATTACTGGACAATCGAAACATTTTACAAACATTTCATATACATAATCCACAATTATAGTCAAACATTACCAAGGATTACCTTATATAGGTCATCGAGACCTTAAGCATGCATTATGAAGGGGTCGGGACTAAATCGAGCTCATACAAAATATTTCAAAACTTAAACATTTATCAAAGTTGTACAGGTTACACACCCGTGTGAACAGGCTTGTGCCTTATACGGCTTTAGACACGCCCGTGTGTCTAGACCGTGTCAAAATAGGGCATACATACTGACTTGTCCACACGGCCACAAGACATGCCCGTGTGTCAGGCCGTGTGAAAATTAGGGAGGCTACTGACTTGAATCACACGGCCAGTCACACGCCCGTGTGTCTAGCCTGTGGTTGAAACTGACTTGGCCACATGGCCTAGGACACACCCATGTGTGCGACCGTGTGGTCTGCCCAGACTCATTTCGAAATGGCCCTGGAGCAATACAGCTGAGACACACGCCCGTGTCCCAGCCCATGCGGGCAAAATAGGCCATTTACAAGGCCAATTTGCCACCCATAAAGGGTCCTCCCTACAATCATCAAATAGGCACCAAATGAACATAAAATTTCAACCATTTCCAATCACAAAATATCCATCATTCATACTTTGATATTATCAACCAATCTCATGTTCACAATACATACTAACTCATGTCATTCCGTAAGCCAAAAACATACCAAAACATATGTTTTATAACTTTGATACATTCCATTCATTCTCATACCAAATTCTTACCCAATTCTAAAATATGCACATACCAAAACTTACCAAATTGACCATTTCTTTTGGCTAACCAAATGCACATCATAATGACACATTTGCATCACATAATTCATACCAAAAAAACATTTGTATACACAACCAAAACCAAGCCAAATCACATGGCTAAATATATACATTACCAAACATATTTACACACTTCTAGCCTATACATGCCATACTTCAATATATACATTTTCAAAAGGAACAAAAAAGAAGTTTGATAGTGTGGTGATGATCCTTGATGATCCCCGAGCTCCCAGTAGCTACGATATCTATAAAATAGTTGAAAAACACACAAAGTAAGCTTTCAAAAGCTTAGTAAGCCGTATACAAATAAACTTAACACTTTAAGCATAATTGTATTATCAAATTACATATATTTCACAGCCAAATACTATCACATACCTCAATTTTCATATACATTTCTCATATTCCAAATTTATTTACACATATAGCATATTTTCTCATGCTTTTATCATATATCAACATTTGTTCACTAAAGTATATATACTTACCTTTCAACCTCAAATATGATACTCATTTCAAATGTATCTGAATCAAATAAATGTTCACATAATAATTCATTTTCTCAGAATGCCCGTTGAACCGTTCGGAATCATAAGGATACGCGGATAGCTCGGAAAGCTCATACAATGCCAACATCTCAGACGTAGTCTTACATGTGACCAAATATCAATGCCATTGTCCCAGACAGGGTCTTACACAAAATCAAATATGATGTCAATGTCCCAGATGTGGTCTTACATGTAAATCATAAGTCGATGCCAATGTCCCAGACGTGGTCTTACACGAGAACACATATCGGATCCTATGTCATGACATATGTATCCTAACTATTCCTATGGTTCGTACGGGGCTTTTCGGACGTCGAAACTTTGTCGATACTTTCTCGGATGTCTCATATTTCTCAACTCATATAATCATTCATCATATTTTAATAGCATATAATCAATAATAATTCAATTCATAACACATTTATTTGTATATAGACTTACCTTGTACAGAATCGGTTACTCGACGACTTTCGACTTTCCCCGATCTAATTTTGTTTTTTTGATCTATATAAATTCAAATTTAACTCTTTTATTCACAAAATCATTCAAATCAATCCACAAACTCACATTTAGGGCATTTTACAAATTAGCCCTCACATTTTGACATTTTGACACTTTAGTCCTTAATTCACAAAATACATAAAATTTCATTACACATATGCTTAGCCGAATTCTTGTAGTGTTCATACAAGTCCACATATTTCTTTTATTTCTCATTTTAGTCTCTCAATTTACAATTTTCACAATTTAGCCCATTTTACTCAAATTCATCGAAAATTCAAAGACAAAACTTAATAATCTAACATGTACTTTTTATTTACTATCATCAAACTTCATAAAGCTCACATTATCAACAATCGAAAAATCATCATCAAAATCAGAAATTGAAACATGGGCTTAGTAAAACACAAAGCAACGATCACAAAAAAACGTAAAAATTATCGAAAACGGATCAAAAACCATACCTTAATCACCAAATCAATAGCCGAACCCTAGCTTAGACTTTTCTTTCTTTTTTTTTCTTTTTATTTTCGGTGGAGATGGATGAACTAAATGAATTTTAAACCTTTGTTTTTATTTAATTTTACTTAAATTACAAAATGGCATTATTACCCTTAATGATTTAATATCAAAATTCCACTAATTAGAGGCATATATGTCCATCCCTTAATACTATGGTCTATTTACATAATAAGGACCTCACAATTAAAAATCCATAGCAAATAAACACTTTAACAAACAGCAGGCAACTTTTACATTTTACGCGATTAGGTCATTTTTTAAAATTAAGCACACAAACGATTAAATTTTTATATGAAATTTTCACGCATACTAATTCACATATAATAAGCACTGAAAGTAATATTAAAATATTTTTCTGACTCGGATTTGTGGTCCCGAAACCACTATTCTGACTAGGGTCTAAACCGGACTGTTACACCCTCTCTTCTTTTGTAATTTTTTTTTACTAATGTCTTCTTCTCATCTCCCTCTCTTCTTCTACAATGACTGATGCCTTAAGGTTTGGGGGAGTGGGTGCCGCCTATGGCATAGGCTTCACTGCTGCCGCCTCTACCACAAGCTTCACTGGTGCTGCTTTTGGCGTGCCCTCCATCCCTGTCACATCAATTTTTTAACAGTTTCTGTCACATCAGTTTTTTTAACAGTTTTTATTTTTTAACTAATATTTTTTTTTAAACAGAAGTTGTCAGTGTGTAGGGTGGTCACACCTGTGCACCAGGCGGCACTATCCTAAGTGTACCATTTTGATACATAATTTTTTAAATGTATTATTTTGATATTTTATCTTATTTTTTATAATAATTTAGTAAAAAACCCTTTCTTGGAGATTACTGGGAAATGGTTAAATTGGTAAAGATGGGTCCCTTACCTCAGGATATCTCAGAGTATGTATTTGCGAGTTCTTTTATTGATAGCCAGTCACATGCTTGGGAAGCAAATTTAGTCTGCTTTTTTGTGGGAGATTATGGTGGTCTGTAATCTGTATGGTGCGTATTTCCCAAGATGCCGAGTCAGATAGCCATAATATTTGTATTTGGTGGAATGATCGGCCTTTATGTATTCTTCAACGGCTTTAAAATGACAACATTTTTAATGAATGACCACTATGATGTAATCTTTTTTTCACTTATTCTAGTTTTTTAACAAGACATCCCCCTTTTCTTTTATCACTATACTTTAGATTTAGATGAAAATTAAAATTTGTCACGGTATTTTATTTTAATAATTATTTTTTATTATACTCTTGATCAAAAGATAAATTTATCACTTTACTTTGACTATATAAAATTTTATATTTTTACTTTTATTTGATTCAACTTTGATACTAAATTTTGATTTTTCTTTTAAATTTTTTTTGCTATCTAACTTTAGTTTGAAATAATTTGAAGATAAAATTTAATTAAAAATTATTTTAAATATTAATTTGAATTGCTAAAAATAATAAATTAAGTAATATAATATAAAATTTTGCAACTATTTTATTAAAAAATAAAGTTACTTTTCTTCTTCTTCTTTTTTTTTAATTCAAAAGTTTCTTCCACTAAATTAGAATTTTAAGTTAATTTATTAACATTTATAAATTAAGTTATCAATAACTATTAAAATAAATTATTTTTAAAAATATTTTAAAAATATTTTTACTTGATAAACTTTGTTTTTAAATCATTAAAATCAATATTGAGTGATAAATTTTAATTAAATAAATTAAATTTAACGACAAAATTCAATCACGTAATTATTAAATGGTAAATTTACCCATATTCTCATAGTATAATGGTAAAAATTAATTAAAATAAAGTATAAGGTCAATTTCAATATTTACCTATGATGGCAAATTTAAATTTTAATCTAAATTATATATAAATTTAATTAAATGGTAAATGATAAATGATAAATAATTATCAATCTAACGTTTTTTAAAAATAATGGTTAATATATATTTTAACAGTTGAATTTGGTAATGATTAATACTTAGTACTTAAACTTGGAATCAGTTAACTAAGTTAGTACCTTTTTATGATGCATAGTTAACTCAGTCAATTTTTTTAATGATTTGGCACTAATAGCCAATAATACAATACCTTGTGATAACTTCAAATTAGAACATGTGGCAAGTTTTATTTGAATTTTTTTTTTTAAAAAAAACATCTAACAAATCTTTTAAAATATATAACTTATTAAAATTTATAAATTATTAAAAATATAAAAATATAAAGAAAAAATTCTAAAAATATATAAAATAAATAAATAACTAAAAGGTTTTCTCAAACAATAAATTTTTTTTAGTTTTTTTAGTATTTTTAATTTTTTTCTAAAAATATAAAAAATTTCAAAAAAACACATCTAGAATGAACCTAAACAAATGGACATCTAGATTCATCTGAATCTAGACACCTACTTATTTAGGTTAATTATGCATGTGAAATAAAAACACAATCAAAAGATCATAAAAATTCTATTTTTTTTTAAAAAATATAGTTTTAAGACATGTCGTTATTTTATTCGTTGTCAGTACAAAAGTTAAAAGTGTCAATAGATACTTAAAAAAAGTACTAAGTTGGTTAACAATTTTCAAATTCAAGTAGAAATTAAGTAAAAAAATGGTTTAGGTGTTCAGGGGCTAAAATATGCATTAACCCAAAAAATAACATACAATGGAGTAGAGTTGTTCATGGGTTAGGTCAAGCCAAGTTCGAGTTGTAAGTATGATATTAACACCCTTTTGTTCTTACCTAAGCTTGGCCCAACCTAGAATATAAGCCTAAAATTTTGCCCAAGCCAACCTATAATTGTAAATGATTAACTCATGCTCATTTTAGATTCACCCATATTATTTTTAAACTTTTTTTATAATATCTATATTTTTTTTAATTTAATATTTTTATACAATATTAGAAGTAGGAGATGGGGTAACACAGTTCAAACATGTGACAAACGAGTGTCTACAAGAGCTTTACCCACCAATCTATTCAAGTCAAGACATTTTTAATTTAATACTTTTCATGTATTAAAATTTTATACATAGGAAATCTAACACTTTTTAAATGTTTACATTATATATAAATTACATAATATAATATATTACAAACTTAGAAAATGGGTCAAGTGGAGCTTCGACCTGGAATGTTTGAGTTCAAACCCAACCCATAGTTTAAACAGGTCTTGTGGAGGAATCACGGAGTTGAGGAGGCAACATGGGAGCCAGAGGAGTCCATGAAATTATAGTATCTGCACCTTTTTTATTCAAGTAAATTTCGAGGACAAAATTTCTTTTAAGGAGGGGAGAGTTGTAACGGCCCCAAATTCTCGAGTCAACATTCCAGTGTTGACTTAGGTTGGCGATGGATAAATTTATTTTGGGATTGGGTTTTGTTGGAATTAATTTGGGTGAATTTTGGACCTTTTTATAAAAAAATTAAGGATGTTGGGAAGTTTGTGTGAAGTAAGGGGAAGATGGATGGCTAATATGGTGATTTTACCATTTTTGAATAAAAGTCTTCTCCTAATTAATGGGAAAAGATGGTTTGATAGATTAAGGTATGGGATAAAGCGGATTTGTCCTTATCTATTAGTGGGCATTGTATTCCTAAGGCCTTACTTGTATTTCTTTTTAGGTCTGTAACTCATTTATCATTTTTGTTATTTTGACTATTTTGATATACGATATTGGAGCTCCACATATTTTGTATAACTACTATTATTACTATTTTCAGTATAACTATGTATGGTATTTTCTCTTATATAAAATGTATTTCAATGTTTTAAAATTATTTAAAAATTTTGCTAGGTTACTCTGGTGACCTGATGTAGTGCCTTAGTATTCAAGTACTCCGTATTCAGGATTAGGATTTTACATTTATTGGTATCAGAGCAAGGTTTAGTTGATTCTAAGACCAGCTTGTCAATCGTAATAAGGTGTCAATGAATACACGCCCCTAAGTTTAAAAGTGTACTCTTCTAAGATTGGAAGTCCGATGATGCTTTCTCTTTTCTGTTTCGTCTTCAGATTCAACATGCCCGACGGTTCAAATCGTAGCCATGGAGTCATGCTTCTCCGATGGATGATACGGGAGTGAGTTTATCTCAAACACTAACGACTTTGGCATTCCAATGGGTCTGGGCGTGGATGAGGTAGCTTACTTCCAGAATCTTAATTTTGTGCTGCATCATATCCTTCGAGCGATCCCGAGGGTTTAGCCTACCCCACCTGCTCTACCACCATCTGTTGTTCCGCAGAAGACTCCGATAGAGAGATTTCATAAATGTAAAGTAGAGAACTTTTATGGCACCAGTGAGGATGACCCGATAGTTACTGGTCAGTGGTTAAGGGACAGAGTAAGGACTTTGAGGCCACTCCATTTTACCCCTGAGGGTAACTTAGAGTGCATTATCTCATTGTTAAAGGGTGATGCATATGATTGGTGGGAGACGGTCGAGATAGCTTTATAGCCAGAACAGCCGACGTGGGATCAATTCTTGTCTGAGTTTTGAGGGAAGTACAATTGTCAGGCATATATAGATGACTTGAGGATGCAGTTTTCACGACTAGTCCAGGGCAATCAATCGGTGTATGTGTACGAGAGGGACTTTCTGCGATTTAGTCACTTCACCCCTAAGTTAGCGGCTTCTAAGAGTCTTAGGTGAAAGAGATTTCGTGAGAGGCTACATATTGATATTCACACTTATTTGGCAGAAAACCCACCCGAGGTATTTTCAGAATTGGTACGGTAAGCTAAAGCTGTAAAAAGGGTTTTAAGTATGAGATTGAGCTCGTCAGACGAGTCTAGTATTCAGAGTAAGAGGACTTTTAACACTACGAGTCTATCTCAGATAGTAACCAAGAGGATTCGAGATTCTAGAGGATTCAGAAGAGCTTCATCGGCACAATCTCAGAGACCAGGTCAAGGGGGACTAGGGGGTTGTAGGAGACCATTGACTTCTTCATCGCTAGCGAGTTCAGAAGGGTCAGTCAAGACCTCGACTTTTCCAGTTTGTAAGTTTTGTGGTCAGTGACATCTTAGGGAGTGTTATCAGAGGACTAGAGCCTATTTTCAGTATGGGTCCACCGAGCATTTTATCAAAGATTTCCCTAGAGTTAGTGGTGCTTCGCCTGCTCAGACTCAGAGATTAGTACCTTTTTTTCAACGTGGTAGAGGGTCAACTCATGGTGGTGATAATGTCGCTTCAGGCCAGTAGAGTAGAGGCAGGTCAGATCTGCATCTGTATCTGATATTCGAGTTCCATCTAGGTAGTATGCTATGAAAGCTCAGGAAGACTACAACGCTGTTGATGTGATTATAGGTATTTTCACATTGTTCTCCATTCCCATTACTGCATTAGTGGACTCTGGGTCCACACATTCATATATCTATAGTGAGATCATCCAAGAGAGAGGTATTCCTGTTGAGGAGTTGGATGTTGGGGTTCAAGTATCTAGCCTGCTAGGACTTGATGTGTTGGTGGATGTAATATCCCGATTTTGGGCCTAGTTGGAACAGTGGTTTCGGGACCGCAAATCTGAGGCCATAAAATTTATTTTAATATTATTTTAAGGTATACAGTATGATAATATGATTGTGTAAAAGTTTTGTTAGGAAATTTTATCGTTTGAATGCTTAAATTGTGAAAAAAGGACCAAATTGCGTAAAGTGCGAAAGTTGTGTTCCATTAGCTAAAGGTGTTAAATGGCTATAGAACTTAAAATTTGAGGTTTTTAATGAGTAATTATGCCATTATATATGTGTATAGCTGCACATGAAGTGTAATAAATGAAAATTCAAAAAGTCAAAAAAATGGGCATGGGTTGGTAATTAATGACACAAGCAAAAACTAATAAAATAAAACAAGTGGCCATCTTCTTCTTCCTCCATTCTGAGCCAAAAATTTGAAGGATAAAACCACATGGAAGCTTGAAATTTTTAACAAAATAAATCCTCTACATGTAAGTCATTTTGGTGTTAGTTTTTTATTTTTTGATGTTTTTGAGATCATTGAAGCATGATACAACTATTTCTACCATTATTTTGAGCTAGGATTTATGTTTAAAAATTTACCCATGTGTGTCATGCATGTATTTTGATGATTAATGGAGGAATATGGAAGTTTGGTGTTAGATGAACATCTTTTTCTAAGTGATTTTTTCATGAAAACACCTAAAAGGACTTATTTGTAAAACATGTAAAAATAGGTGTTAAAAATGTGATTTGATGAAAAATTTGGGTTGTTATAAAAGGGAATATGAATCGGCTATGCTTGGGTAACAAAGAAATTGGCCACATTTCATTTTACGAGCCTAGAGGCTAAATTGTAATTATGTAAAAGTTTAGGGGAAAAACTATAATTTTGCCAAAATATGATTTATGGGCTGTTTTGAATAATGTGGTAATGAAATAACTAAAATTTACTATTATAGATCAAGAAAAATGGAGTCCTGTCCTAGACTCGGGAAAGAGCAAGATCTTGGACAAAATCAATAAATTGTCCATATTTTTGTACTGAGGTAAGTTTGTGTGTGATTGATACAACTTTTATTATGCATTTAGAATTTAATGTTATACGAATTGTATAATTGTCTCGTGAATATTATTAATGTTGTTCGATAAAGATTTTAGGTGATAAAAGTCGATTGAACCTTAAGAATACTTAGGGTACAAATATTATGACATTAGGTTGATGAGACCCCGTGTAAGACAATATCTGGGATATGACATCGGAATCAGTATGAGTTATCATGTAAGACCATATCTGGGATTAGGCGTTGTTATGAGATTTCGTGTAAGACCACGTCTGAGACATGGCGTCGAAATGAGAATTCATATAAGACCATATCTGGGGTATGTCATCGATGTGAGATCCCATGTAAGACCATGTCTTAGACATGGCGTTGGCATCTTATTATGTGTATGATAATCCCGAATATCCTTAGTATTCCAAATGGTTCAAGGGGTAGTCCAAGGATTTGTCAAAGAAATGTCGTGGTATGATCATGTTGAAAGGATACAGGTATGTATGCCAAGCTCGTAGTTATTGAGATTACGAAATGATGAAACTTTGGTAAGATGATAATAAAGAAATAATGATCTCGAGTTTTATTAAACATTATGTAAATTGAATGAGGTAGGATATGATTACAATGATTACTAAGAATGTCAGAGGCTCGTTCACGCTATCAATTCGATCTTTTGGGTATAGTTAGTCTCAATATTTTGAGTATGGCATGTATAGGGACTTGGTCTTTTTGTTATAGGTCATATTGGTCTAACCAAATGTGTTGGCTTATAATGATAGTTGATTCATTTTGTGTATGGCCATGAGATATGGCTCATAATGATTATTGGGTTGTAAACCTATTCATCCATGTATGTATGTGCCAATTCTATTATGATATGACCTATGGTTATTGATGATTGAATGTTGATGAATGTCGTGTGTGTATAAGATGGTATGAAAATGCATGCATGCAAGTTTAAGAAATATTGCTTATTCATATATACGTGTTGGTAAGATTTGATTTGTCATATTAGGGAGTCTTAAACAAGTATAATGTGATCGGAAGTTGTCATGCATAGGCTATGTTATGAGTGTTAAGGTATCATTGCAGCCATAGAGGTGTTTGTACAAATAAGGGTGGCAATTGGCTTGGAAAATAGCCTTAAAGTTGCCTATACGGGTAAACCCACGGGTGTGTGTCTACACTGTGTGTGACACACGACTTGCCCCATGGGCGTGTGATCCAACCGTTTGTCCCTTGCATCCTAATTAATGCAAAATAGAATACCCAGTAGTAAACACAAGGGCAGAGACATGGCCGTGTGTCTCAGCCGTGTGAGAGACACGGCTTCAGAACATGGGTGTGTGCCCAGGCCGTGTGAAGTCTACACCTGATTTTGGAATTTAATTCGCCACACGGCCTAAGGACATGGGCGTGTGCCTTGGCCATGTGACCTTATTTGGTTGATGACATCATAGTTAGAGAGTTACACGGGCTGAGGACACGAGCGTGTCCCAAGCCACACGAGCGCGTGTGACCATACGACCTGCCCACACGGGCATGCGACTCTTCAAAACATGAATATTTTCTAAGTGCTGTAAAGGTTCCAAAAGTTCCCGGTTTAGTCCCAAATCTTCCCGATGCATGTCTGGGACTCGTAAACTCGTAGAAGAGATGTTAAGTATATGTTTGAATGACCTTAGTTGGAACAAAATTTTATGGTCCGATTTTCGTGCGTTTGATTGTGTTCGAGTATAGTAATGCCTCATACCCTGTTCTAGCGTTGAGTATGAGTAAAGGGTGTTATAGTGGATAAGGTGTATCGAAGATGTCCAGTTGAGTTTCAGGGTCAACTATTTTCGGCAAACTTGATGCTGTTACCCTTTCGAGAGTATGATGTAATTTTGGGCATAGATTGGTTGACCGAGCATGATGCAAGTTTAAGATGTAGAGCGAGATAGCTTAAGCTCCATGGGTTGGACAGAACTAGAGTCCTAGTGACTAATGAGATTAGTGAATGCTTTTCTTATGTCATTTTTGCAACTATAGCTCAAAGGTTGATTAGTAAAGGTTTCGAAGTCTTCTTAGATCATATGGTGGATACAAAGGTCCAGCATTGGAGGACCTATGGACTGTGAAGGAGTTTTCAGATGTTTTTCCTAAGGAGTTGTCGGGATTACCCCTAGACAAAGAGTTAGAATTTGAGATCTAGGTGTTGCTTGGTACGACTCCAGTATCTATTGCCCCGTACTACATGGCACCAACTAAATTGAAAGAATTGAAGACTCAGTTGCTAGAGTTGCTTGAGCACGGTTTTATACGCCCCAGTGTATTGCCATGGGGAGCACTAGTGTTATTCGTTTGAAAGAATGATGGGTCAATTAGATTGTGCATTGATTATTGTCAATTCAATAAGGTGATAGGGAAGAACAAATACCCACTTCTGAGAATTGATGACCTGTTTGACCAGTTGAGACGTGCTTGTGTGTTTTCTAATATTGACTTGAGACCAGGGTAAAATCAATTGAAATTTAAGAAGAGGGATATCTCGAAAACAACTTTTAGGACTAGATATGGCCATTATGAGTTATTGGTGATGCCATTTGGCCTCACAAATGCTCCTTCAGCCTTCATGGATTTAATGAACCGTATTTTTTAGCCCTACTTATATCAATTTGTGGTGGTTTTCATTGATGATATATTGGTGTATTCACGATCTGAGGATAAGCATGATCACCATCTTCGAGTTGTGCTTCAGACACTTTGAGAGAGACGACTTTTTGCCAAATTTAGTAAGTGTGAATTTTGGCTTTCTGATGTGGCCTTTTTGGGTCACATTGTCGCAGTGGATGATATCCGAGTGGATCCGCAGAAGATTCAGGCAGTGGTGGATTGGAAGCCACTGCATAATATTTCTAAAGTTCGTAGTTTTTTAGGCCTTGCTGGGTATTATAGACGGTTTGGTAAAGGTTTTTCGATGATTGCTGCTCCGTTGACCAAGTTGCTGCATAAGAGAGTTCCATTTGAGTACAATGAAAAGCACCAATAGGGTTTTGATCAGTTTAAGACAATTCTGACAGAGGCACCAATTTTGACCCAGCCAGAGTTAGGTAAGGACTATGTAGTGTTTAGTGATGCGTCCTTGAATGGACTTGGTTGTGTTCTCATGTGGGAAGGTAAGGTAGTTACTTATGCATCTAGGCAGCTTAAGTCGCATGAGCGTAACTATCCTACCCATGATTTGGAGTTAGCAGTAGTGGTTTTCGCATTGAAGATTTGGAGGCACTATCTCTTTAGGGAAAGAGTTATATCTATACCGACCACAAGAGTCTTAAGTATCTCTCACCCAGAAGGAGTTAAATTTGGGGCAACGTAGATTGATCAAACAACTTAAAGACTGTGACTGCGTTATTGACTACCATTCGGGTAAAGCTAATGTGGTAGCAGATGCATTGAGTTGTAAATCAGTGGTAGTGTTGCGAGCGATGTTTGCAAATTTGAGCTTGTTAGAGCATGGTGGTTTATTATCTGAGCTTCAGGTTGAATCGATGTTGGTGCTAGAGGTAAAAGAAGAGTAGAAGTCTGATGATAGTTTGGTTACCAGAGTAGATAGGGTGAGGCGAGGAGAAGCATCAGCCTTCAAATTACAAAATGGCGATGTATTGTATTTCAGAGGGCGACTTTATGTTCCAGTAGGTGAACTGGGGGATAAGATCCTTCGTGAGGCACATAGTAGCTCGTTTACTATGGACCTAGGTAGTAACAAGATGCATTAGGAGCTTCATCCATTTTATTGGTGGCCAAGGATGAAGAGAGATGTGTCAAAGTTTGTGACTCGATGCTTAGCTTGTCAGCAGGTGAAGGCAGAGCATCAAGTTCCTTCAGGTCTTCTTTAGCCTATCTAGATTCTGCAGTGGAAATGGAACAGAGTCACTATGGATTTTGTGACTAGGTTACCTATGTCTTGGTGTAGACACGATGCAATTTGGGTAATCGTGGACAGATTGATGAAGACTGTAGATTTTCTACCAGTGTGCATGGACTTCACTCTCGAAAAGTTGGCTAAATTGTATATTGGTGAGATAGTAAGGCTTTATGGGGTGCCGCTTCGATTATTTCAGATAGGGATCTGCGTTTTACTTCAAGATTTTGGAGAGCCCTTCATGAGGTGTTGGGTACCTTCCTACATTTCAGTACAAATTTTCACTCGCAAACTGATGATCAGTCAAAGCGAGTCATTCAAATTCTCGAGGATATGCTTTGTTGTTGTATCATTGAGTTTTAGAGAGCTTTGGAGGTTCCCTTGGTCGAGTTCGCATACAACAATAGTTATCAGTCTAGCATTTAGATGACTCCTTTTGAGGCATTATATGGTCGTAAGTGCAGGACTCCTTTGTGTTGGGTAGAACTTAATGAGAGGAAGATTATTGGTCCAGAGTTGGTGAGAGAGACTGAGGATAAGGTTCGGATGATCCAAATAATCTAAGAGTAACTTTCGATCGCTAGAAGTCATATGCGGATTTGAAGCGCAAAGAGATGGAGTTTGCAGTGGGCGACAAGATCTTCCTTAAGGTCTCACTTTGGAAGAAAGTTTTACGCTTCGAATGCAAAGGGAAATTGAGTCCCAGATTTATTGGACCTTATGAAGTTCTAGAAAGAGTTAGACCAGTGGCATATCGGTTAGCCTTGGCACCAGAGTTAGAAGGTACTCATAATGTGTTCCACTTGTCTATGCTTAGAAGGTATCGTTCTAATCCTTCCCATATCTTATCGCTTGAGCAGATTGAGGTGAGCCCAGACTTGTCATATGAAGAAGAGACGATTCAGGTTTTGGTTCAAAACATTAAAGAACTTAGGAACAAGAAGATCCCCTTAGTGAAGGTCCTGTAGAGGAATCACAGAGTTGAGAAGGCAACATGGGAGCCAGAGGAGCCCATGAAATTACAGTATCCGCACCTTTTTTATTCAAGTAAATTTCAAGGATGAAATTTCTTTTAAGGAGGGGAGAGTTGTAACTGCCCCAAATTTTTGAGTCAACGTTCGAGTGTTGACCTAGGTTGGTAATGGATAAATTTATTTGAGGATTGGGTTTTATTGGAATTAATTTGGGTGAATTTTGGACCTTTTTATAAGAAATTAAGGATGTTGGGAAGCTTGTATGAAGTAAGAGGAAGATGGATGGCTAAAATGGTGATTTTACCATTTTTGAATAAAATTCTTCTCCCAATTAATGGGAAAAGATGGTTTGGTAGATTGATTTATGAGATAAACTGGATTTATCCCTATTTTTCCTTATATTATAATCACCCTATTTTTTTTCTTTTTACATTTCTTCATTTTTTTTCTTCTTTTCTCCATCTATTTTTCCTTAGCAAGTCATGTAGTGGGAGAGAGATTTGAATGAGTTCTCACCATTTTTTTCATCCTCCAAATCTCAAAGAAGGTAAAGGTCTTGATCTAGTTTTTTTTTTTTTTAATTTCCATAGAAGAAAAAAATATCTATGTTCAATAAGGATGAAGGTGGAGGTTTTTGGGTGTTTGGAAGGGTTTGAGTTTAAGGAATTCTCTACCAATCTTCTTATATTTTATTTATTTTTTTATTTAAAGTTTGTATTTTTACTTCCTATCAACTTTTATTTTTTGTTGGAAATCTTGTGTGTTACATGGTTATTAGTTAAAGAGGGTAGTGAATCTTCTAAAGCTAAGGGTAAAGGCAAAGTGGTAGAGAGCTAGGCAAGAAACTTTGTTGGTGTTCTTTCATCAAGGTGGTACCCTCTTAACTCTCCTATCCTTCTAGATAATTCATACATATGATGCTTGTGTGATAATGCATGCATGTTATATGTCTTTGGGTGGAAATCATGTTTGGATGATTTAAAATGAAGCTAAAAACTTAGTTGTGAAATCAGCCAAAAACAAATTATTACATGAATAGTAAGTTTAAAAGTTTTCTATAAATTTTGTAAAAATAATTAAAATATGATCTATACATCATTGTAACCATGAGCTAGTCCAGTTTCGTTTAAAAGAAACAGAGATCAATTTCGATTTGTATTTTACAATGTATAAATTTTTTAGTGTTGAAAGGTCATAAAAATTTGGTAGCAGAATTTTTATAAAACAGATTTAGCAATGACTTCGAAAAATTACCAAAAATTTCACAAGATAAAATAGGAAGTAAACCTTATATCTCTATAACCATACAGAAGTCTAGTTTCGTTTAAAACAAACGGTGCTCGATTTAGAATTATATATTAAGAGTTATTAACTTTTGAATGAGAATGTAACACCCCAGACCCGGCCTAGACGTTATGGCCTAATCCAGAGGTGTCACAAAGAATGGGTTTGAAACAAATTCCATATGATAATGCCATTTACGTTTCTTTCCAAATCTTACATGCTTGTATCCAAGGTCAAAACGTTATTCAATTAATTAATTTGCCTTTAAACGGGTTTTTACAGCGAAAGCTTTTGAAAACCATACTATTTTAGAAATTTTCTTCGCATTTTCAAAAAAAACTGTTGTTTGTGTAAAACCGTCATTTTCATAAAACATTACCAGAGCAATCAAACTATCAAACAACTCAAAATCAATAGTTTAAAACCAAAAAGTCTGAAGAGTCCCAAATATTACACACTCTTATTACAAACACATACATATCATGAACTTTTATTCTTACCTTTCTGAGTTTCGTCTCATCACAAACACATTTTCAAACATCTTAATATCACTTTTGGCCTTATCGAAAGTAGCTTGGTTGGAAAGCATTTTTGTCTCAATAGAACAATTTCGTCACAATCGGAAGATATCACACTATCACAGGTAGTAATATGACATGTATAGCTAGACTCACATATGCTATGTTAGTTTGAGAATCAACTAAACCACAGCTCTGATATCACTAAATGTAACACCTCTTACCCATATTCGACATCGAAACAGGGTACAAGGGGTTGCCGGACATAAACTCACACAATCATACAAAATCGAGACATGAATTTCTACCCAAATTTAAAACATTTTATTCACATGCATATCATCCCTTATACAGGCCCAAAACATACATTGGGTGTGGTTCGGGACTAAACCAAGAACTTTTGGAACTTTTACTACAATTAGAAAATTTTCATACTTTGGAAAGTCACACGCCCGTGTAGGTAAGCCGTGTGGTCATACACATGCTCGCGTGGCTTGGGACACGTCCGTGTCCTCAGCCCGTGTAACCCTCTGTTTATGACATCATGCACAATTTAGGGTCAAACGGCCAAGTCACATGCTCGTGTCTCATGGTCGTGTCCTTCACACGGCTGAAACACACGGTCGTGTCTCTACCTGTGCGGCCAAGGAAATGGCTATTTACCAAGCCATTTGCCACCCTCATTTGCACACTCATAGACACATTTTCAATGGAACTTAACATGACACAATTAATCTACCAACACAACCATAATCAAGATTTAAACATATCAAAACAATTATTTATTGTTTATAACAAAACTGTCTACTTGAGTCATAGTCACTAAATTATTTATATCTTGAGCTACAGAACTCTAAATTAAGATCCGCTTGATTTTTCCGAAACTAGACTCAAATATCTTCCTACCATAATATTTTCAGAATTTATGATTCAACCAATAGGTACAGTTAATTCTTCAAATTCGTCCATATTCTACTGTTTGATAGTTTAAACCTTTCTTCACTAAAGATTAATTATCTCTTAGTACGGAATTCAGATGATGTTCCCGCTTGTTTCTCTTGAAAATATACTCATTAAGAACTTAAAAATATAAATTTTAACCCCCAAGTATTTTTACACAATTTTTAATGATTTTCCAAATTTAGAATAGGGGAACCCGAAATCATTCTGACCTTGTCTCACAAAAATTCAAATATCTCATAAAATGAAATTCTTTTGCTTACATAGTTTATTCTATGTAAAACTAGACTTAATAAGATTTAATTTTATATTTTATTCAACCTCTAATTTGATTTTCACAATTTTTGGTGATTTTTCAAAGTTATACTACTACTGCTATCCAAAACTGTTTTAATGCTAATTTTACTTTTTCATGATTTCTTTATATTAACTTTCATTTAGACATACCAAACACCAAAGCATATCCAAAACTAGACATTCCAATAGCTAGTCATTATTGAATATTTTCATGCCATTTATTGGCCAATATAAGTGAATTTACATGGCTACACATTACATCAAATCTTTAACCATCACAAGCTAATATATTTAGCCAAATCATAATGACTCATACACCAAATGACTAAGTCCTTATACATGCCATAAACTTAAGAGGTTTGTATTCACTTTCACCCCACGATGATAGCTTGATGTGTGATAACATCTCCGGCGATCTTCAACTCGAGCTAGCTTATTAACCATATGAGACATGGGAAAGGAAAGGGGAGTAAGCTTCAAAGCTTAGTAAGTTCATATGCAAATAAGAACAACTAAGCATTTATTTATTTTATCCATCCATGATGATACTATTATTACAATTTGCATTAAATCCCATGATTACCACTTACTCATTCGTAAAGCTTACTCTTTTATCTTACACACACTAGTTATATTGTCTTGTCATTAGGCTAGCAATCATAATCTCCCCATTATAGCATATCACATTATTAACAAGTTATTTCAATTTGCTTAACAACACGCACATCATTTACGAGTAATTATAATTTCAACATATAGCTTAACAATCTTTCACTTATCTATTGAATCAAAACTTAAGTATATACATTGTACTATATCCCAACTCAATTAGGCTTATAAGCCTAACACATGATTATTTTCAAATCTTATCATACATCCATTTATCATAATTGTAGATCATTAGTCACATGACTATCAATATTTCACAAGCATAACTTTCTCGTATACATTCTTACCACATATTCATAGTATACCAAGACCTTTACTCATGGGTTATAAGTTCATACCTGTACTAACTCGTAGCACATTCTCATATTTCCTCATCATTGACTTACTTATCACATAATTCACTGATTTACCCGTTGAACACTTAGAATACTATCGGATACACAGAAAGCTTGCACATAGTGCCTCATATGTAGCTACTTGCTACCTCATATCACATATCACACATTGCTCGCTCTCGAGCTAATCACGAACTGCTCACACAAGGTGTGATCGGGGCGTAACTACACGGCTACTACTCACACAAGCTAACAGTGCAGAAACACATCTTTGGGCTACCCGACCACCACCAGTAAACGTACAAGACCAGCATCTAGATTCACATAGTCACATATACACATAATCTCATGAGCTCATAGTCACATAGTTCCTAGTGACATGTCACTTGTACCCTAAACTATTCCTAAGGTTCAAACGGGATTTTCTCGACGTCTCATCTTTGTCGAACTTGTTCACAATGTCATTCTTATTGACCATAGTATCATTCATACACTCATTGTAACAATTAAACATAGAAATTCATACATTAATTAAGCATTGAAACATGATACAACATTGCATTATTTACACATGAACTTACCTCGGCACCAAAAATGGCAAAGAGGGACCTAATCCTCAATTACTTATTTTCCCCCGTTCTAGGTCTGAACCTCATTTTCTTTGATCTATAACATCAAATTTAGCTTATTCATTAGTTGCATTAGTCATTGTGACCCAAAAATCATATTATGGAAAAATTAAGTTTTTGCCTCTAAACTTTGTCATATTTACATTTTTCCCCTAGGCTCGTAAAATGAAATTTATTCAATTTATTTGTAATTTAAGCCTATTTGAACCATTTTCATAACTATAAAAGCCCACAATTTCCATTAAATCTCAGTTTTATGACAAATTTTATAACTTTTACAAATTAGTCCTTTTTAGTATTTCCACCGAAAACTACTTAGTAAAAGTTGTTTCTCCAACCATAAACATGCATAATCTACCATTAGACATCAAAATACACAAATTTATAACATTTTTCAAACCCTAGACCTTCATCATAACTCAAATAAATGGTAGAAATAGGTAGATCTTGTTACGAGGATTTCAAAAACGTAAAAATCATTAAAAACGGGGCAAGAACGGACTTAAAATCGAGATTGGAAGCTTTAAAAACCCTAGCCATGGTTTCCCCTTGTGAAATTCAGCCATGGGGTTGAATACGGCCAAAAGTTGGATTTTAATTTTGTTTTTAATTCATTTTAATTACTAAACGACCAAAATGCCCCTAACTTAAAAATATTCTATTTCACCTATTTCATGTCCATTTTTGTCTAACAAATTAACCAATGGTCTAATTACCATTTAAGGACCTCCAATTTAAAATTTCATAGCAGTTAGACACCTCTAGCTTCTAGAACTCAAGTTTTACACTTTTTAGAATTTAGTCCTTTTGACTAAATTGAGTGCCCAAATGTCGAAATTTTCGAATGAAATTTTCATGAAATCATTTCGTGAAATTTTAGACCATAAAAATATAATAAAAATAATTTTTTCCTTGTCGTACTTATGGTCTTGAAACCATTGTTCTGGCTAGGCCTAAAATCGGGCTGTTACAACTTTTCCCTCTTTAGAGATTTTCGTCCCCGAAAACCTTACCAGAATAAATTGCTTTCAACTCTCAGGGAATTACTTCCACTAATTTCTCAAAATTAGAAATCAAATCAACCTTGTATATCTCTTTTTAATCACCTTTGGACTTTAACACAGTGTCGGAGCATATCGTCAAAGTTTTGAATTACTATCTCAGACTTACCACCGATTTACAGGTGTATTACTGTGCCAAGATGCAACTACGTACTCATAATTTCTTGTAGCTTTTTTTTTCCATAATTGGGATATAGCCCTCGGATCTCAATCCAAAATAATGGAGACTGATACTTCGCATAATCGAATAATCCTAGAAACATCTTACTTGGCTGGTTTGTTAAACAAGAAATTTGTACACGAACGATAAATCAAAATCCGATAACATCTTCCTTTTCGGAGATAAAGATAATTCAGATACAAAATCTATAGTAACTCTATCTCATATCACATCAAGGTTATCACTGACTACAACAGACCTGAATGCTCTTGATATTTGACTTTTATCCATTATCAAATCGACATCTGAGCATAAACTCAAAAATATCAGGTTACATACCCGATCACCAAAACATCTGTTTCAAATAATTGCACATTTTTATTACTTCCAGAATGAACCAACTAGCTACTACTGAGTCTCGTACAAAAATTTCCTATATAAGCTCTGAATTCCTTTGCACGCAATTTCTATCTCAAAACAATAACATCAGTCAGAAGGTCAGACCTGAATTTCAAAATAAAAAATTGACTCATACTGAACTAGTTTAGCTTACCATTCGTTAACACATTTATGAGATTCTCAATCTTGCAATGAAAACATCGATTTAGCTTTTAATCTAGCTAAAATCAGATCATCATCAATTAAGATCAATCGTGTAACCCACTCAAAAAATAAACAAAGATTTTTCCATTCAGCATCTGTAACTATATCTGCTTTCCCAAAGATTAATCAATAACTACTCGCGATCTTTAGCTCAAGTCTTTAACACTATCTTAACTTCAGATCTTTCTATGACATTCGATACTTTAATTCTTGAAATCAGGGAACATGTGACACCTTTCGTCGAATAAACGTTATCACTAAATTCTCAATACGGACATAAAAGTGATCGTATCTAAATCACTGGTCGAACAGTTCTTTTTAATGTGACATTAACCGTCTGAAAACATGAACCATCACTTTACATTCTAGTAATAAAACACATTCCAATTCGTTCAATAGTGCATCACTGAAAAATCATAAATTCATTACTCAATTCAAACTGAACTCAAAACCAGAGCTTCGGTTAATAATATCTTCAACTGTTTTCAACGTTGTTAACATGCACAAACCATCTGAATTTTCATAAATGTGATAACCATATCATTCAGAATAGTTTTAACTCATAATAACATCATCAGATTAGAACAAATTTAATAGGTATATCTCGGTATCATACTCTCTAGAATATCAATCATTCATTCAGACTGTCCATCGATATACTTGTGAATGCAAAAAATTTATTACCATAACTGAGGATACTTTAACTACATATAGCTCAAATCACATTTCAACTGACCAGCTCACTATGATGAAAAACACAACCGAGTCGATTTCGACTATCAAATAATATCATAACAAAATTGTAATATCCTGATTTTGGGCCTAGTCGGAATAGTGGTTTCGTGACCACAAAATTCGAGATAGAAATAATTATTTTATGATTATTTTAAGGTCTATGATATGATTTCAAGATTGTGTGAAAATTTCGTGAAGAAATTTTATACATAAAGTGCTTAAATTGAAATTAGGGACTAAATCGAATAATTTGCAAAACTTGCATTCTAGAAGTTTCTAGTATGAAATTGTTTTGAAATATTAATTAGGAGGTCTTAAATAGAAATTTTACCAATTTATAAGTTTATGGACAAAAATTGGACATGGATGGAATTTTTGGAAAGTTTAGTAGTAAGGGCATTTTGGTCATTTAGGGGTAAAATGAATTAAAATACAAAATTAAAAGCCAATTTTGCTCATCTTCTTCACCATGGCCCAATATAGCAAGGAGAAACCATGGCTAGAGTTTTTCAAGCTTCCAAGCTCGATTGTAAGTCCATTCTAGCCTCGTTTTTCAAGTTCTTTACGTTTTTGAGTCCCGGTAGCTCGATTTAGCTTATGCTAGCAATAATTTAACCTAGGGTTTATATTTGGAAAAATACCCATAGGTGAAATTTGTGTATTTTGGTGTTTTATGATAGAATATGAGGTTTTAAATTATGTTAGACAACTTTGCTACTCGGTTTTAAGTGAAAACGAGCAAAAGGGCTTAATCGGTAAAAATACCTAATAGTCATAAGTACATGTTAGAGTGAGAATTTGATGTTTCCATAGAATGGAAAAATGATCAGCATGTCATAAAACATAAGAAAATAGGCTGAAGTTTAATTTACGAGCTTTGGGGCAAAAGTGTAAATATGTAAAAGTTTAGGGGCAAAATTGTAATTTTTCCAAAATATGATTTTGGGTCAATTTGAATAATGTGAGTCCTAATTAGACTATATTTTAAATGATAGAGCAAGGAAAACTAAAATTCGGGCTAAAATGGGGAAAATACCAAGTTGTGGACGAAATGGTAAAAGTAGCCATTTTCGCACACGAGGTAAGTTCATATATAAATGTTGGTAACATAGTTATTATTTTAAATGTTTTAATGTTATTTAAATGATATGATAACTATTATGAAATATCATACTTGTGACAATTATTTGATAATATGTCAAATTATGTGATATACTTGGAAAATGTGAAATACTACCGAGTATCAGTATCGGCATTCCGTAGAAGATGGTTGAGATACATGATTAGGAAAAAGGTCCCGTTGAACCTTAGGAATGGATTAGGATACAAGTGACATGTCACTGGGATATTTGGGCATCCGAGCTCGTTGAGTTGAGTCCGAGTTCACTTATGGATGCGAATGTCCGAACTCGTTGAGTTGAGTCCGAGTTCGTGAGATGTAACTAGGCATCCGAGCTCGTTGAGTTGAGTCCGAGTTCACTTATGGATGCGAACGCCCGAGCTCATTGAGTTGAGTCCAAGTTCGCTTATGGGCGGGTTACATAGTAGCTTGGCTACATATGTGGCACTTATGTGCAAACTTTCCATGTATCCGAATTATATTCCGATATGTTCAACAGGTAAAGTTCTACTCAAATGGAGGAATACTCAAGATGAAAGGGACGTATTGGTAAGTGTTGTGAAATGGATGCTTTGAACAGGTATGTACTTAACCCTTGGGTTGAAAAATCGATATAACAACAATATGGTAAGATGATAAATGAAAATATGATATGAATGTCTTGGTGATGATTATGCAAATGATGTTTTATGTTTGCTTATATGGTTATGTTACTTGCTATTTGCATGTGAACTTACTAAGCATTTATGCTTACTCCCTCCTTTTCATTCCTTGTAGTGTTGACAAGCCAGCTCGGAAATCGGGGAGGGTCGGAGGCACACTCACACTATCCGTATACCATCTTGGCATAATGGCTTGTATATTTTGAGTATGGCATGTATAGCATTATAATCATTTTGTATATATAGTCTTATGATATGGTTATTGAGTGGTATAAAAATGCTTGGTAATGATTAGCCATTGGAATGGCTAATTATGATCATATTTGGTGTTATGTATGTCAAATTGCTAGTTAATCCATGGAAACCATGAAATAGGTAAAATTTATCATAAAATAGATTCAGACAGCAGTAGTGACGTGAATTTGAAAAATCACTAAAAATAGTAGAAATGGAATTAAATAATTAATAAGTTATGCAATCGAATATTGGTGAGTCTATTTTCATATGGAAGAAACGAAACAGGTAAATGAGTTATATTTTATGAGATATTTAAGTTTTGGTGGAACAGGGTCAGAGCGATCTCTAAATCCCCTGTTCTGATTTTAAAAATTCACCATAAATTGTAAAAAAACATTTAGGATTTTTGTCTTACATATATGAAATCCTTATTGAGTCTAGTTTTATGAGGAACAAATGGAATAGTCATTGAAATTCTGTATAGAGAGATATCTGATTCGTAATACACAGAGGTCAGAGCAGTCGAACCCTAAAATAGGGGAGACTTTAACTAATAAACTGTACTAATTGGCCTAACCAAAAATTCTAGAAAAAAATAAGTATATAGATATATGAGTCTAGTTTCAGAGAAAATTTACGGATCTTGATTTTGAGTTTCTGAACTCAAGATATAAATTTTTAAGCGACTATGATGCAGTTAGCCAGCTTGTCTAGAAATTTTAAAATAAATTGTTTGAGCTGTTTAAGTAATGAATTAAGTCTGTTAACACCTCGTGTTCGACTCCGGTGACGGTCTTGGGTACGGGGCGTTACAAAAATGCTCCTTTATTCATGCTATTAAAACAACTCAAACACACAATATTTCAAATTTCTCTTATCATGCTAATCAAAAACCTTTACAATCACATTAGCTCAAAGAAACAAAGACATCCCAATTGAATGCATTGACTTTAATTAACTTATCTGAGAAAAGAAATCCATCATACAAATTGAAGCTTGTGATTTCACCACTTATACCTTTGCCGATGTCAATTCCTTACACGAAAATTAGAGAAATCCAAATACCAGAATCACCACGTTTCTATGATCGAACCAGAAGCATATTTATAATAGAGATAGTTATCACAAGCTGAAGAACACACTTTAAAGATAAGCCATGGTTGATAATTTAAGAAATAAGAATGATAGAAAAACTGAGATAAAGAAATCCAAGATATGATACCATACCGGAAGTTCGAGAACATAACTCACAAGAAGAAAATAAAGATCTTAATAATTCCTCCGAGAAAGCCAGAAGAAAAACACGGCTTACTGACTCCGGACTTCCATCATAATAGAGATAATATATTTTCCGCATATATAAAACAAAACCATAATCGGTAGAAACATAAGAATAGTATCACAAAATATTTTTACCATCAACTTCATTCCAACATATCAGAATAGAATTCTGAAGAGATAAAGAAATGTTGACCATTAACTAACCAGACCAATATAACTTTCGTCTAACATTCTAGTTAGCTAACATTCTCACACGATAAGGATTTCATCAGGAAACGGAAAATCACATAAACCCTTGAGTATGAATGAATATATATGTAGAATACTCAGAAGAGGTCATTGTAATCTATTCAACCATAATTGTTATACTCGGACATCTTTACAATTCAGACATCATTTCTCTGACTAATTCTGTTATCATGAACCCCGTATTATTCCACTCACTAACAAAAACCAATTCGGGAGAAATTTCAGCAAACATATTCTTTAGATATCGTACTTGAATGAGTTGATTAGTCGAGATTAACTTTTGTTTAACCGTGACATTGCTTGATCTGAATAATCTTTAGAATAATCTGGTATCTTTTTCAAAACTGTATTCACTTGTCAACTATTTTCAACTCTGACCACATTCTAGTTATTCCGCTACCGAACTCTTTAGTCTCGCACTTGTGAGTTCATTCAACATAAATCTCGTAAAATCTTATTATAAAATACCACATTGGTAAGTGGGTGAGGTCGTAAAGCCTCTAATTTGACTCTCATAAATACACACATATGACTTAGCATTTATCATCTGCATAATATCGTCACAATCACATAATTCACTTCAAGCAAATTAACATACATATTAATCACTACACAAAATAGGTTTTTAGCGGCGTTTGGATAAAAAACGTCACTATAGATTGATCATTAGCGCCGCTATAGATCGATCATTAGTGGAGCTATAAATCGAGCATTAGCGGCGCTTTTTTAAAAATGTCGCTATAGATCGAGCTTTAGCGACGCTTCTTGAAAAGTGCCGCTATAGGTCGAGCATTAGCGGCGCTTTCTAAAAACGCCACAAAAAAATTAAGGCATTAGTGGCGCTTTTTAAAAAACGCCGCTATAGATCAAGCATTTGCGACACTTTTTGAAAAACGCTGCAATAGTAATTAAGTAAAACGTCATCACTTTGTAATACCCCCAAACCCAGCCTAGACGCTATGGCCTAGACGCTATGGCCGAGTCTGGCGGCGTCACATGTAAGTGCTTTTTAGAAAACCCTTCACAAGTTAAAACCGTCCAATTTGTTATCTTTACTTAAGTCATGAAATCTCTATTCCAAATATTATGTGAAAACATTTCATTAATGCGGAAGCTAAAACATCATTTGGAAAACATTTATACGAGCTCATAGGTTAAGATTTTAAAACGTATTTATTGTGTCGCTGTTTAAAAATCAACAACCTTAACAACTTAAAATCTCAAAATAAACCCAGAAACAGTTCGAGTCCGAATACATAATCAACCCCAAAAACAACTTTTAAAGTAAAACTGGTAAAATAAGTATTACTCATAAAACCATTAAATGTCTACCAGTGGTCACCATCGAGCCCTCCATTGCACCGATCCATCTACTGCTGAGGATTTCCTGACAGACAAAATCAACAAAGGGGTGAGTTTTCGCAAACTCAGTGTGTACATCCCCACAAACAGCATGCATACAAATAGATAATAGAATACAGATATTTCGGCCTTAGCCATACAGATATCACATGCATAACAGATCAAATATAAAAAAAATGCCCACCAACCCTACACACCATCTCCGTCCAACCCAACACACCATGTGGGGATAGAATCGACCCACCCAACCCTACACACCAAGTATGAGGATTTAATCAACCCATCCAACCCTACACACCAACTGGTACCGTAAAACAGTACATAGTAGATATATATATACAGCATCACTGCTAGATAACAGGCTAATCGCCTCTTAGACTTCCTTCTCTTCACAACAATCCCAACCCAATGCAATGCATCATAAATATCATGGCATGCTATTATGCAAATAGCATATCATATCAACATCACGACAAAGCAGATATATAGAATCAGACAGATACGCAAGCTTATATTAACATACTCTTCAGTAATCAATCAGAGTGTGGGGACTGAGTAACGCTTACCGCCCCTATAGTTAGGTCACAGTCGACTTAGGCGACCCATGCAACCTTGCAGAACATTTCAACAAAATTGGGCTCACACACCCGTGTACCCTGCCCGTGTGGACCCACATGCTCGTGTGGCCCACACAGCCTAAATTGACTTTGCCCGTGTGGATCACACGGCCTGGCCTAGAATACCACACCCCCATGTGGTTCACCCGGGTGACCCATACGCCCGTGCCTAGCACATGGCCTCGTCAGCTCACACGTTCGTGTCCGTCGCACCAGTGTGGCACGAGCACGGCACAACTCGTCGATCCACGGCCCCGTCTCTCACGACGCAGAGCTACCACAGGCGATCCACACGCCGCGCAGTGGTGTCGACGACTGCGTTTGACTTTCTCCAAAACTCATTTTTTGTGTAATCGGAGTACACATTGATTCGTTTCCGCTGCTAATCCAACCACGAGCACTCCAAAGCCTTCAATGAATATGGTGATTCCTCGCTGCTTAGAACCCTAATTAATGACCCATAGAACCTTGAATATCCCCGAATCGACAGAACCGCTAGCAATACGCCTAAGCTTATCGAAAAAGAAGAAATCGAATGAGAGGGGGAAAAAGAGAGGAGAATTTTCGACAGCAAAGGGTTTTGGGAAAAAGAAAACGGCAGAGAGAGCAAAAAGAAAAAGAAAAAATCTAATAAACCCTACCCCCTTTAGTGTTTTAGTCCAATTCAAACGTCTGCACGATTTAACAGTAAAATTAATGCCACACTCACAACTCAAACTCGAGATTTTAAGCATAATCCCTTGCCACTTAACCACTAGACCAACAGACCTATTCTGTTAAGTTCCTACCATTAAATTCTCATAAGTCCATTAACCAAAAGTCAAGCTTCATCCAACTAAAATCAAAATTTTAGCCCAAGTTAAGGCTCGAACTTGGGACCTCCCAAACATACTCAAAGCATATAACCTCTTAAACCAAAAATATCTATACCAAAAAAATCAAAACAAGAGTTTCAATATTTCCATGTTTAACAATCACAAAAGCCGAAATTATAGAAATTTAGAGGTGTTACATTGTTTTATCCAGATTAAAACACAAAAATCCCACCCTTGAATCCCCAATACTCCTATCTTTTTTTCTCCATTTTATTTGCCCCAAATCCCCTTCCCCAAATCCCTAACACCGATTATCCTCACATCTCTCTCAATCCCTAATACACCCTCGTCTTGATTTTTTCATCAATGGCCAAGTACGGCGAAGGCGAGAAGTGCTGGATCGTGGAGGAAAGACCCGACGGTGCTAACGTCCACAACTGGCACTGGGCTAAAACCGATTGACTCCCCTGGTCGAAAACTTTCTTCACCAAATTGCTTTCGGATCTCGCCATCCTTAACGGCCAAGGCAATCTTCACATTAAGACCAAGAAGGTCGAAAAGGTTGACGACGAAGCCTATGTTAATATTCGCAAGGGTAAAGTCATTCCCGGATATGAAATCAGTTTGAGTGTATCCTGGGAAGGCGAAGCCAAAGATGGGGAAGGGTAGACGCTGTTGAAAGCTGAAGGTAACCTCGAGATTCCGTACATTTTGGATGAAAATGCTGACGAGGATCCGGAAGTTATTAATATAATATTTTAAAGAACCTCATCTGGAGAATGTCAGCTCATTGTTTCTGCTTTTTCCCAGTTCCTGGTGATTCTGTTCATTACTTTAGATATTGAATGTACAATTGTTATGCTGCTACTTAATCTGCGTCTCATTCGAGTTGTGTTGTTTGCAGAATGGCAGAAGGCATCTAACATCATCAATGAACGAGGTTTCTAGGGACCTTGTTGTGAATACTGATTCTAAGAAGAAACAGGCTCTTATGGTAAATCTCTCTTGTACTCACCTTAGCAATACCTATCTTTGACTGTAGCTATAATTTTATATCTTTTGGCTTTCTCGGAGAAAGTTAATATTTTTATAATCTTCATATATCTCATTACAGCACTTGCTTCCGGTACTAGCTGAGCTTCTTCATGCACGGGACATGCAAGTATCCCTTGAGTCTCTGGTCGAGGAAGGTAATTTCTGCAAGGTGAGTTCCAAGTAATTTCTGTTGTTAATTATATTAAGAACTTACAAAAGCTATATGTTAAGTTGCAATGCTGCATCTTTTGCTCTGGAATAGAAAATTTCTTCGTTCTTATCACTTTCTTACAGTTGATTTTGGATTAAAATTTGAAGTAAGCTTCCTTTTCACCATTTTAAGTATTAATACAGGTTTGGCTAGGAAGAACTCTTCAAAAGCTGGACTCGCTCTTGTTAGGAGTTTGTCAGGAGTTTAAAGAAGAAAGCTATTTAACTGTTAGTTATTTATTCTCTGCTCCTTGTTCTTGATACCTGGTGCATGCATGAAGTCTTTGATTTCCAACTTTTTACATGATTTATGCATTGCTTTTGTCATAGATGATACACTCATAAATTTATTTTCAATAAATCATTTTATTTGTTTCAAGTATCTAAACATCCTGTGACGAGCAGTATTTGGTTTTGGAATATGATTTGTTTTATTCCAAAATGAGGAATACTCTTTTCTTTTTTGGTTTTGAGTTGTTTGAACTTTATGAACACTTCATTCTTTCAGCTATTTTATTGTGAAAAATTTATAAGACTTTGCAAGTCTGATCTTGGTCTACTGGTTCATGGTTTTAAAGTTGAAACTTGGACTGAGTGTCATTGTTGTCTTGATTGCCGATATCTAATCTATCCCCTTAAACTTATAATAATGAGAATGATGAAAATGTTGCCTTGCCAGCAACTTCACTATAAGTCTGTCAGTGCGCATAGTGTCTCCTTGAGGATATATATGCTTTCAGTATATGTTAGTGTTATGATGTTACTTAAGAGTGAATGGTTTAATTCTCTGCTGCTTTAATGTATTGATCTTGATGATACTTAAAACAAAGCTCAAATTTTATTGTTCTCTTTCTTCTGTTAGAAGCATACAGGCTTTTTTTTGCATTGGGTCTTAGAATGGTCAATCGCTCATGGGCAATGTGAAGTTTGTGCATTTGTAAGGTAAAAAAGAGGATTAGTTCACTTAGTAATATTTGATTATTAAAAAAGCATACAGGCTTTTTTTTTGCATTGTGTCCATATTTACTTTTACTTTTTCAGAATTAATTATATATCTTATTAATGTTTTTTATTTAGTGTTATAAAACCAATGACATTAATTTAACTCGAGAAATTTAATTAAAATAATAAAATTTCCTACTAATTGAAGAATTAAATCCATCCAAAAAAATTCAATTTAAAAAAAAATTCCAACCCCATCAAACTTAAAACACAACATCACTTCTATTTTTATTACTCTATAGAACACTTATGTCTTGCCATTGCTATGTTTCCCTTTAACTATTCTCTTTTTCAAGTTTTATTTTATTTTTTCACTTTTTCTGCCATCAATTAAAGCATAAATTAGTGGCTCTAAAAAAAGAAAAAGATGATGAAGCATCTGGGTTTCAAGGAGTATATACTTAGGAGAGAAAAAAAAAGTACAATTTGCTTATTGGATCTTTTTAGGATGATATTTATGCATTTTATTATATTATATTGATTTTTAAAATATTCATAATTTTATTTCATATTATTATGGTATGTTATATTTGTCATGCGGGGGGGTTTTTTATTTAAAAAATTACCTTCCATCTATGGTCAAATATTACTCAATAGAACCATGAATTCATTGCATTTCTAAGTGAATAATTAGCGTTTTCTTTTTGTACTGAGCAATATCTGTGGTCTACTTTAGTATTAGCGATGTAGATAGGAACAAAACAAATACAAAATTCCTTGAAACTGTTCATTCTTAATTTACTGGAAAGATTGCTAGAAACTTCAAGGAACAGTTGGCAGTCTTCTTTCAGAAGTTTGTTTGCTAGTTAAGATAAAAATGGTACTGCAGAACGAGGAATATGGGAGTTGAGATTAGGAGATGACTTATGATAATATGAATTTGAATTGATTGAAACCATTTTTTATGGTCTATCTATGCATATTTTAGTGGAAATACTGCTAGAAACTTCTCTCCGCAAAGTCCTGTACCTAGCTTGCGGCTTATTTTTCTTCCCAACTAGCTTTTTGAGAACAAGGTTTACCTTTGTTGTTGTTCTGTTTGTTGCAAATTTGAGGATTTATAGTTATTTGTCCGGTTTTGTCATAGTGGATTCTTCAATTTGTAGGTGCTTTTCTCTGAGGTTGGTGACTTGAAGAGGTACTCAATTAATTACGATAAGAGTGGAAGATCAAAGGTATCTACTATTGTTCAAGTTTGAAGCCATTTTGAAATGTTTCATAGTTGCTGATCTCTAGCCTGCCCGATCTTATGTTTGTATTAGAATGCCTTATGTTGGTCTGTTAGTTAAGTAGATTATAAATAGAACCTGCAGTAGGATCAACTAATTAGTTGATCAAAAACTACACCCAATTTTGTAATCGTCTACTTGCATATTTGCATATACTTAATAATAATCTCGTGTCAACTAATTATTCTATTTTTTTATTTAATTGTTCTGTTTTCAACATTTTATTTTTATTTGAGTTGAAAGAAAAACATAAATTGCAATTTTGACTTAGAAAAGAGAATATTCATTAGCAGCTTAATCAATTTAAATAATCAATGTTGATATTTCACATGGGAATGGATATTCAAATCTTATATTTTATATGGTTATGATTTAAGTCCTTATTTCATTTAAGTAATTTCATTATAATATCTTATTTTATTGATATCTTTATATTTAATCTAAATTTTATTATTTATTTTAGTTTTGATTCTAAATTTTTATTTTAATATTTAAGATAACTTGAGTTATAACTTTTGGATTTTATTTGTGTTATTAATTTATTATTTTAAATTCTAAATTTAAATTCATTAATTTTTATATTTAGTTTTAAAGTTAAAATTTTAATAGAAAATTTAATTTAATTAATATTTTTTATTTATCCTTAAAAGTATATAGAAATAAATATTATTTAATTAAAATATATTTTTTAAAGGTCATGTTCTTTATCGGCATTTGTAAGAAAAGTGCCGCTAAAGGTTTGTTTTATAGTGGCGTTTGTGGCAAAAGCGCCACTAAAGGAATATTCTATAACGGTGTTTGTGGGAAAAGCGTCGTTAAATGTCATGTTCTTTAGCAGCGTTTGTGGTAAAGGGCCACTAAAGGTCATGTTTTATAGCGACCTTTTTTTACATAAACGCTGCAAAATGTTAGCGGCGTTTTTTGCGGCGTTTGTAAAAGCGACACAAATAGTTTTAGCGGCGCTTATAGGTTCCAAAAAAATGCCGCTAAAAACTTATTTTGCTGTAGTGTATGTTATACGAACATTCCGATTATCTTATTCAAACAAGTGCACATAAACACATATTCCATCGATTTGAGTAAGATTACTTATCACGTTCACTTAATCAAATAAGTTAGGCACATAACATCATATAGATATCAAACAAACATGAGTGAGCTTATCATAATATAAACTTTCATTTCATTTCACTTTTCCATATTTCTCAACTTATGTCTATTTCATTTTATACTTAATCACATACATTTCATGAACTTTTATTCTTACCTTTCTGAGTTTCATCTCATCACAAACACATTTTCAAACATCTTAATATGTAACACCCCTTACCCATGTCTGACGTTGGAACAGGGTACGAGGCATTACTGGACTTAATCGCAAACAAATATGCAAATCCGAGTCATAAAATTTCGTTCACTATAGAAACATTCATACATATGCCTAACGTCCTATACACGGGACTACAAGGCCCAGAACATGCAATGAAGGCAACTAGGGATTAAACTAGGAACTTTGGAAAGTTTCGGGAAAATTTAAGAAATTTTCCATGAAATAAGGTCACACGCCCATGTCCTCAGGCCGTGTAACTCTCTGACTATGACTTCAGCAAGATAAATTGAACCACACGGCCAAGCCACATGCCCGTGTGCTAGGCCGTGTGACGAATTAAATTCTCGCGAATTAAGTGCAAACTTCACACGCCTTGGACACATGCTCATATCTCCAGGCCATGTCCTCCACACGGCTGAGACACACAGCCGTGTCTCTGCCCATGTGGCTAACACTTAGGCTATTTTCTAAGCCTTTTGTTACCCTTAAACTCTTTCATACTTAAACATATCATAGGCACATATTATAACATCAATTTAGTGGTTAATCATCCTTTAGTAAAACTCAATTAAAGCATTTGCATGTTGTCATACATGTGATTCTCCCATACTCATGTTACACCAAGTTAGACATACCAATTCACATTCAATAGCTTTGTCATATTGATGACCACTTTTACCAAGTAACCATAACGTATTACCCAACAATTAATCTCTACTTATTCAACAAATGTTCATGTTCAATCATTATCAACTTATTGCCATTTTACGCAGTTATTCCATGGCCATGACCACCTCGAATGGTCCTAGGGCATTCCTCACGTACATATACCATACACTAATCATTCATAGTAAACAAATATGATCACATCACAAAACATTAGCACATAGCATGGATAATTAGGTTTACAAGCCACAATCATTATAAGCCACATCTCATGGCTATAAACAAAACTCAACATAGCCAATACATTTGGCCAAATCATAAGAATCTATACCATGATAACTAAGTCCCTATACATACCACTCACTCAAAGACACTTAAGGTCTATCAATACCCCAAGGGTGATAGCTTGATAGTGTGATACTGCCTTCGACGATCTCCAACCCCGAGCCAACCTGACAACACTAAAGAAATGGAAGGGAGGGAGTAAGCTCGTATGAAAATAATAATAAGCATTTATTACACGCATTTAACCATTCCATTAATATATTTTCGTGATTTCTAATTAGTCAATTCTAGTGCTCTTTCTTCTTGACTATAGTCATACTTGGCTATGTCTTGACTTCAATCAAACAATCATAATATCTTTATAATTAAACATCTCTACTCTCTAATAATCGTTTCATCATATATCTAGTCATCATAAATATATATTCATCATCATGAAGTCATCATAGTAATTCATTCTCATAGGTGCAACTTAGTCATTTGTATTCTTACCACAAGTCAACCACATACCCCATACCACATATCGAGCTGAGTGTTCATGAGTTTTGAGTACGTACCTGTACTTTTCCATAATACAACCACTCGCTCAACATATCAGCCATGTACATTACAGAGGTATCATCAACAAGTAATCACAAATGTTCCAAGGTACATTGGTGAATTCATTATACCATATACACATTCAATTTCATGTTTCTCATGTCTTGTATATATATATAAATTTTATCCAATGAATTATCGAATTCCTAATGGGTATTTCATCACATAGTACACTCTAGGTACACTATTTTATTTTCCGCCAATTCATATCCAGTAGTACCCCTTTTTGGTACACTTTCGAGCCACATGTCCTACAGCAGAATTACCAGTCCAAGCTAAATTTTAGTTGTACTATGTACTCTAAGGGCTTTGTCAGATTACCAGTCCAGGCTAAATCCTTTATATGACAAAGAATTCCCTATAGAGTCTAATCTGGATTACCAGTCCAAGCTAAATCCAGTCAATTAGGATTACTAGTCCAGGTTAAATCCTAATTGAATCATATGCTCGAAAGGCTCATTTCAAGATTACTCGTCCAGGCTAAATCCTTTCTATAATGAGATCAATGGATTACCCATCTGGGCTAAATCCTTTCTGCAACACATGTAGGATCTCATTTCATGTAAAAAGTAAGTTTTCCATCGGGACTCAGAATTCAAATGGATTACAACCCTTATTCTATCAAATCCGGGTTTATGAATATTTTCACAATATTCTATTTAGTTACAAGAACTTACTTGTAGAGTTCTCATAAAGTACATCCATGTAGCAAATTACACAATTCATGTAATAGTAATTTACCACTCGATTCACATAACATAGCATACATCACATAATCTACATCATATACACCATTCATCAACTCTTCCAATATATTAAATCATACAATTTATGCAATAATAATAGAGAATTACAATTCAAGCATAATATCGCATTATTATTAACACACGAACTTACCTTAAATCTGAGCACGACTATTTATTCTAATTTAGTCCATAATCTCATTCATTCCCGATCTAAGCCCGAATCTCATTTTCTTGATTTAATATTTCAAATATAACTTATTTAGGGCTCACATTATTCAAATTGGTCCAAGAATCATACTTTTACAAATTTGTATTTTTACCCCTAAACTTTCACATATTTACGCTTTGGTCCCTAGGCTCGTAAAATGAAATGTGTTCGTTTTTCTTGTACTTTAAGCCTAGCTGAACCTTTATTACTCTTATAGCAGTCCACATTTCTCTTTTATTTCACACATTTTGTAACGCCCCTTACTCGTGTTCAACACCGAAACAGGGTACGAGGTATTACCGGAACATAACACATACCATTAAACAAAACCGAGATAGAAATATGTCATCCAATTAGAGAATGCATTGTTATAACATATGTCTTGAACAATATTAGCCAACTTCAATGGCTTTGTACAAAATGATTTGGTCAAATACTGTAACCAATATGTTAAACCTAGGCAAGTATGACACGTAACAAAATAACTAAGCCTATTATACATGCCATAATTCAAAATGTTTAGTTCAAATACCCTAAAGTATTGATAGTGCGGGCAGATCTTCACGATCCTTAACTCCTGAGCAAGCTGGACGACACTATAAGACAAAAGAGAGAAAAGAAAGTAAGCTTATAGCTTAGTAAGTAAGTATATAAATAATAATTAAAGAATCTAATATATATATATATACACAATAACTCAAGTATATCTACTTTAATTTTTCTATTCACTCCACTTTGATTAAGCTGTCTCTCCTGCGTCACGTTCACTAAATAAATCATAACTCGAGTTACAAAACTCGAAATTCAAATCCGTAAATTTTTCCTGAAACTAGACTCATATTAATTCTTACTAATTTTTTTCTAGAATTTTTGGTCCAGCCAATTAGTTCAGTTTATTAGTTAAAGTTTCCCATGTTATACAGCTCAACTGATCTGACCTCTGTTCACTACAAATTGATTTTCTCCCAGTACAAAAGTCAAATAACCACGAAATTTGTTTCATTTAAAACTAGACTCAACAAGGAATCTATGCATGTAAATTATATTTCTTAATTATTTTTGTACAATTTTTAATGATTTTTCAAAGTCAGAACAGGGGATCACATAGTCATTCTGAACAAGTCACACACAAATATAAATATCTCAAAATATAGAGTTCTTTTACTTGCTCTGTTTCTCTTACATGAGAATAGACTCACTAAGCTTTAATTTAATATCTCATTCAGCCTCTAATTAAATTCCTTCTATTTTTGGTGATTTTTCAAATTCATGTCACTGCGACTGTCCAAAAACAGTATTATTGCAAATTCACTCTTTTACACTTTCTTTGTATTAACCTCATTTTAATGTACATGTCACAATTCATTTTCACCACATTTCACATATCACAAGTATAGGTCCATGATTAAAATGTCACTATAAAATCATCCCGTTGAACACTTCGGATCAATTCTCGATACTTGGTGGTTTCAGCACACAGCTCCACCCATCATAATTCATATAATTCGGCTCTCTTGTACACATGGTGAACACTTAGTACCACCCATGTGACCTAGCCAATTTATCTCGTAGCTCTCTTGTCTACATGGTGTCCTTCACTTGGAATCACACATGCGACCTAGCTACATTTATCTCTCCCGTAGCTCTCTTGTCTACATGGGATACATCTCGTATCACACATGTGACCTAGCTACTACATAATATCTCGTAGCTCTCTTGTACACATGATGTGCACTCAGCACCATACATGTGACCTAGCTACGTTCCATCTATATTATTAAATCTTTCCGAATGTTCAACCGGGATTTCTCTCTCTATTACTTATTTCCATTCTTCCAATAGTCGATTTATACTTCAAAATTAGCTAAAATATATATAATAGGCTGAAATATAAGACTGTAAATGAAGTTAATGTATTATTTACATACAAACTTACCTCGGTGCAAAATATGGAAATTTTGCAATTTAGTCCAAAATCTTTTCCTTTCCCCGTTCGAGGTCGATTCCACACCTTTCTTGATCTATAACAACACATTTAGCTCATTTAATACTCATACTATTTATTTCAATCCAAAAATCACATTATGGAAAAATTACATTTTTGCCCACTAACTTTTACAAAATTACGATTTTACCCCTAGGCTCGGAAATTTAATTTCAGCCCTTATTCTTATGTTTTATGACATGCTGATCATCTTCCCTTCTATGGCAACATCAAATTCTCACTCTAACACATAGTTATGAACAATAGGTATTTTTACCGATTATGCCGTTTTGCTCGTTTTCGCTAAAAATCGCTTAGAAAAGATCGTTCTCCTAACTTCAAACATTCATATTCTACCATCAAACATCAAAATACATGCATATCATTCATGGGTAAATTTTTAAACATAAACCCTAACTCGAAATAATGGTAGAAATAGGTAGATCGAGCTACGAGGATTTCAAAAATGTAAAGAACATTAAAAACGGGGCTTGAATGCACTTACTATTGAGCTTGAAAGCTTGGGAAAAACCCTAGCTATGGAGAACATGCAAGTTTTGGCCAAGCTTAATGAAGATGAACACATTTTTGTGTTATTTTTCCCATTTTATTTCATTTAATACACAAATGACCAAAATGCCCTTACTACTAAACTTTCTAAAAATTCCATCCATGTCCAAATTTTTTTCCATATAAAGTATAATGGTCTAATTCCATTTAAGGACCTCTACTTAAAACCCCCATTTCAATCAAGTACTTATGAACTAGAACACACACATTTTTCACCTATTTCAATTTAGTCCTAAACGTCAAATTAAACACCCAATCGATAAAATTTCGCAACGAAATTTCCACACAATTATGCAATCATAATATAAACACTAAAACTTAATCAAAATAAATTTTTTTTAACCTCGGATTCATGGTTTCGAAACCACTATTCCATTTTGGCCCTAAATCGGGCTGTTACACGTTTACTACCCATTTTACAACTTCTACATTTGAGTCTTTTTTAAGCATTTTCATGCAAAATCACTTAGTAAAAATTGTTAAACATACATCCATCTTTCATATCCTTTCGTTAATCATCAAAACACAAGCAAGTCATGCATGGGTCAATTTTTGAACATGAACCCTACTTCAAAATATGGGTAGAGATGGATAGATCATGTCACGGGGACTTCAAAAATGCAACGAACATTAAAAACGGGGCTTGGAAACACTTACTATTGAGCTTAAAAGCTTGAAGACCCTAGCCATGGTGTCTCTTTAGGTTCACATGGCCATGAGAAGAAGATGGACACAATTTGGCTTTTATTTTCCCTTTTTAATCTTTTAATTACCAAATGACTAAAATGCCCTTTGTACCTTTCTTTCAAATTTTACCTAACCTAGCCTATTTTTGTCCAAATTTTTATAACTTGGTCAAATTATTCTTTAAGGACTTCTATTTAATAATCCAATTCAATTTCATTCTTGAAGCTTCTAGAGCTCGTATTTTACAACCTATTCAATTTAGTCCCTAAAGTCAAATTGGGCACTTTTCACATAAAATTTCTAAATTAAATTTTCACACAATCATACACACATATCATAGACCTTATAACAATCATAAAATAATTATTTCTATTTCAAATTTGTGGTCTCGAAACTACTGTTCCGACTAGGCCCCAATTTAGGATGTTACATAATATCACTTTTGGCCTTATCGAAAGTAGCTCGGTTGGAAAGCATTTTTGTCTCAACAGAACAATTTTGTCAGGATCAGGAGATATCACACTATCACAGGTAGTAATATGGCATGTATAGCTAGACTCACATACGCTATGCTAGTCCAAGAATCGACTAAATCATAACTCTGATACCACTAAATGTAACACCTCTTACCTGTATTCGATGCCGGAATAGGGTATGAGGCGTTGCCAGACATAAACTCACACAATCATACAAAATTGAGACATGAATTTTCGCCCAAGTTTAAAACTTTTCATTCACATGCATATCGTCCCTTATACAGGCCCACGAGGCCCAAAACATACATTGGGTGTGGTTTGGGACTAAATCGAGAACTTTTGGAACTTTTACTACAATTAGAAAATTTTCATACTTTGGAGAGTAACACACCCGTGTGGGTAGGCCGTGTGGTCATATACACGCCTGTGTGGCTTGGGACACGCCCGTGTCCTCAGCCCGTGTAACTCTCTGTTTATGATGTCATGCACAATTTGGGGTCACATGGCCAAGTCACACGCTCGTGTCTCGTGGTCGTATCCTTCACACGGCTGAGACACACGGCCGTGTCTCTGCCTGTGTGGCCAAGGAAATGGCTATTTACCAAGCCATTTGCCACCCTCATTTGCACACTCACATACACACTTTCAATGGAACTTAACATGACACAATTAAGCTACCAACACAACCATAATCAAGACTTAAACATATCAAAACAATTATTTACTGTTCAAAAAACTGTCCACTTGAGTCATAGTCACTAAATTATTTATATCTTGAGCTACAGAACTCTAAATTAAGATCCGCTTGATTTTTCCAAAACTAGACTCAAATATCTTCTTACCATAAAATTTTCAGAATTTATGGTTCAGCTAATAATTACAGTTAATTCTTCAAATTTGTCCTTATTATGTTGTTCGACAGTTTCAACTTTTCTTCACTAAAGATTAATTATCTCTTAGTACCGGATTTGGATGATGTTCTCATTTGTTTCTCTTGAAAATAAAATAATTAAGAACTTAAAAATATAAATTTTAACCCTCAAGTATTGTTATACAATTTTTAATGATTTTCCAAATTCAGAATAGGGGAACCCAAAATTATTCTGACATTGTCTCACAAAAATTCAAATATATCATAAAATGAAATTCTTTTGCTTACACCGTTTATTCTATGTAAAACTAAACTCAATAGGATTTAATTTAATATTTTATTCAACCTCTAATTTTATTTTCACAATTTTTGGTGATTTTTCAAAGTTATACTACTGCTGCTGTCCCAAACTATTTTAATGCTAATTTTACTTTCTCATGATGTCTTTATATTAACTTTCATTTAGACATACCAAACACCAAAGCATATCCAAAACTAGTCATTCCAATAGCTAGTCATTATCAAATATTTACATGCCATTCATTGGCCAATATAAGCCAATTTACATGGCTACATATTACATCAAATCTTTAACCATCACAAGCTAATATATTTAGCCAAATCATAATGACTCATACACTAAATGACTAAGTCCCTATACATGCCATAAACTTAAGAGGTTTGTATTCACTTTTACCCTATGATGATAGCTTGATACTGTGATAACATCTCCGACGATCTCCAACTCGAGCTAGCTTATTAACCCTATGAGACATGGGAAAGGAAAGGGGAATAAGCTTCAAAACTTAGTAAGTTCATATGCAAATAAGAACAACTATTAGCATTTATTTATTTTATCCATCCATGATGATACTATTATTACAATTTGCATTGTAACACCTCTTACCCGTATTCGACGCTGGAATAGGGTACAAGGCATTACCGGAACACATACGCTTGTAAACGTATTAAACCAAGTTATAAAATTTCATATAAATTAAAATCATTCATACACATGCATATCGTCCCATATACGGGCTTACGAGGCCCAATACATACTTTGGAAGTGGTCTGGGACTAAACCGTGAACTTTAGAAAACATTAGAAATTTCTTAAAAATAGGGGTATACGCCCGTGTCCAAGGCCTTGTTCTTCACACAACCATTCACATGTTTCACTTTTCATAATTAATAATCACACACTCATTCAACCAAGTCATGCAAGCTTGCACATCCACAAAATATAACATCATAAACATATAACTTAACTAATATTAGCCATCCTCAATGGCCTTATACAAAATAAACTATCAAATATTATAGGCCAACATTTTAAGCCAATTCATAATAACATATACAAATAATCAAGTCCCTATACATGCAATAGACTTAAAAATACTTGAAGATCGTTAATACTATACCAATCAATAACTTGTTAGTGTGATAGAATCTCCGACGACCTCCAAATCGAGCTAGCATCTGTGACACTAGAGGAAAAAGGAAAGGAAGGGGGGTAAGCATTAGCGCTTAGTAAGTAGGTATGTAAATGATAAGTAATCTATTAACATGTTTTTATAAATCTTCACAATATGTTCTCAAGTTAATACAATCATAATTGCACATAGTTCCACTATTTATTCATGTTCATCTCAAGTTGTCTACTCGAGTCATAGTTACTAAATTATTTATATCTTGAGCTACAGAACTTAAAATTAAGATCCTCTAATTTTCCCTAAAACTAGGCTCATATATTTTCTTACCATAAAATTTTCAGAATTTTTGGTCTAGCCAATAAGTACAGTTTATTCTTTAAAGTTATCCCTATTTCGCTGTGACAGTTCCGACCCCTCTTCACTAAAAATTAATTATCTCTTCGTACAAGATGTAGATAATGTTCCTGTTTTTTTATTTGAAAAATATACTTATTAAGGATTTTAATAATATAAATTATAACTCATAATTATTTTTGTACAATTTTTAATGATTTTCCAAAATCAGAATAGGGGATTCCAAAATCATTCTGACTCTGTCTCACAAAAATTCAAATATCTAATAATATGAAATTCTTTTGCTTACACCGTTTCCTCTATATGAAAATAGACTCAATAATATTTTATTTCATATCTTATTCAACTTCTAATTTCATTTCCACCATTTTTGGTGATTTTTCAAAGTCACACAACTGCTGCTGTCCAAAACTATTTTATTACTAAATTTCACTCTTTCATATTTTCTTTGTAGTAACTTTCATTGTAACACTTACTCCATATCAATCTTACCAAAGTTCGATAACATATCGAGCACATTGCTCATAAGTTTACACACACGTACCTGTACTTATTCATCACATAGTCATATTCAATTACACCTAGTCATTTCCCGTTGAACATATCGGAATAATAACGGATACCTAGTGGCCTGCACATAATACCACCCTTGTAGTCAAAGCTACCTTCTTCACAAAGTGACCTTCACATAGTACCACACTTGTGATCGAAGCTATCGGATACACATAGTAGCCTGCACTTAGTACTACACATGCAACCTAACCATCTGGTACACGTAGTAGCCTGCACTTAGTACTACACACGTGATCTAAAATCATTTTAAACACATAGTAGCCTGCACATAGTACTACACATGTGTTCTCACAATGGATCATTCGTATCTTTTCTATTCAGAAGGTCCAACAGGGAAATTCCTTACTTTTCAACATTTTACCAATTCATCCATAATCAATTTCAATTCATAATTTGCATCAAGTGATCATTCAATATGCAACCACCTCTCATATAATAAAAAAATATTATAACATAAGTAAAAATGATAAATTATTTACATACAAACTTACCTCGGTAGCACAATAGGTGAAAAGGACTTATTCGTCATATTCTTTGTTTTCCTCCCATTCTAAGTCTGAATCTCATTTTCCTTGATAATCGAGCTTGGAAGCTTGAAAAACCCTAGCCATGGTTTCTCCTTGTGAAATTTGGCCATATCTTGAAGATGGACACAATTTTACTTTGATTTTGGCTTTTTAATTCTTTTAATTACTAAATGACCAAAATGTCCCTAACTTAAAAATATTCTATTTCACCTATTTCATGTCCATTTTTGTCCAAAAAATTATCCAATGGTCTAATTACCATTTAAGAACCTCAAATTTAAAATTTCATAACAATTGGACACTCTAGCATGTAGAACTCAACTTTTACACTTTTTACAATTTAGTCATTTTGACTAAATTGAGTGGCCAAACATTAAAATTTTCGAACGAAATTTTCATAAAATCATTTAGTAAAATAATAGACCATAAAAATATAATAAAAATAAAATTTATTGTGTCGAATTTGTGGTCCAGAAACCACTATTTCGACTAGGCCTAAAATCGGGCTGTTACATGCATTAAATCCCATGATTACCACTTACTCATTCATAATGCATACTCTTTTATCTTACACACTAATTATATTGTCTTGTCATTAGGCTAGCAACCATAATCTCCCCATTATAGCATATCACATTATTAGCAAGTTATTTCAATTTGCTTAACAACACGCACATCATTTACGAGTAATTATAATTTCAACATATAGCTTAACAATCTTTCACATATCTATTGAATCACAACTTAAGTATATACATCGTACTATATCCCAACTCAATTAGGCTCATAAGCCTAACACATGATTATTTTCAAATCTTATCATACATCCATTTATCATAATTGTAGATCATTAGTCACATGACTATCAATATTTCACAAGCATAACTTTCTCGTATGCATTCTTACCACATATTCATAGTATACCGAGACCTTTACTCATGGGTTATAAGTACATACCTATACTAACTCATAGCACATTCTCATATTTCCTCATCATTGACTTACTTGTCACATAATTCACTGATTTACCTATTGAACACTTGGAATACTATCGGATACACAGAAAGCTTGCACACAGTGCCTCATACGTAGCCACTTGCTACCTCATATCACATATCACACATTGCACACTCTCGAGCTAATCACAGGCCTGCTCACACAAGCTGACAGTTAGGACGTAACTACACAGGCTGCTCACACAAGCTAACAGGTACCCGCAACACATGCCAGGCTACCCAGCCACTAGTAGAACGTACAAGACCAGCACCCGAATTCACATAGTCACATATACACATATTCTCATGAGCTCATAATCACATAGTTCCTAGTGACATGTCACTTGTATCCTAAACTATTCCTAAGGTTCAAACGAGATTTTCTCGACGTCTCATCTTTATCGAACTCGTTCACAATGTCATTCTCATTAACCATAGTATCATTCATACACTCATTGTAACAATTAAACATAGAAATTCATACATTAATTAAGCATTAAAATATGATACAACATTGCATTATTTACACATGAACTTACGTCAACACTAAAAATGGCAAAGAGGGACCTAATCGTCAATTACTCGTTTTTCCCCCGTTCTAGGTCCAAACCTCATTTTCTTTGATCTATAATATCACATTTAACTTATTTATTAGTCACATTATTCATTGTGACCCAAAAATCATATTATGGAAAAATTACGTTTTCCCCCTAAACTTTGTCATATTTACATTTTTCCCTTAGGCTCGTAAAATGAAATTTATTCAATTTCTTTGTACTTTAAGCCTAGTCGAACCATTTTCATAACTATAACAGCCCACAATTTCTACTAAATCACATTTTTATGACAAATTTTATAACTTTTACTAATTAGTCTTTTTTAGCATTTTTACCGAAAACTACTTAGTAAAAGTAGTTTCTCCAACCATAAACATGTATAATCTACCATTAGACATCAAAACACACAAATTTATAACATGGGTCAAACCCTAGATCTTCATCATAACTCAAATAAATGGTAGAAATGGGTAGATCTTGTTACGAGGATTTTAAAAATGTAAAAATAATTAAAAATAGGGCAAGAACGGACTTACAACCGAGCGAGAGGAATTTCCCCTTGTGAAATAAGGCCATGGGGTTGAATATGAACAAAAATTGGCTTTTAATTTTGTTTTTAAATCATTTTAATTATTAAATGATCAAAATGCCCCTAACTTAAAAATATTCTATTTCACCTATTTCATATCCATTTTTGTCCAACAAATTGACCAATGGTCTAATTACCATTTAAGGACCTCAAATTTAAAATTTCATAGCAATTAGACACCTCTAGCTTCTAGAAATCAAGTTTTACACTTTTTACAATTTTATCCTTTTGACTAAATTGAGTTCCCAAACGTCGAAATTTTTGAACGAAATTTTCACGAAATCATTCCGTGAAATTTTAAACCATAAAAATATAATAAAAATAAAATTTTCCTCCTCAGATTTGTAGTCCCGAGACCACTGTTCTAACTAGGCCTAAAATCGGGCTGTTACAAACACGAACCCTCCAGAACCCCAACACCTCGAACGATTTTTAGACTACGATTCCGCAAGAGGCAAGTCACAAACTTCTTGATTCGCTGAAAGCGAATAGACATAACGATTCAAAAAACCGCAACAAGAAGGCACAATTTTGTTAAAACGAGGAAAGAAAAGGGGAAATTTTTGCCAAAAAGGAGACTTGAACCCAAGACCTCACACACACACCCAGAACACTTAACCACTGAAACAAACAAATATTTGTGTAAGATATTCACAGAAGCAAAAATATATTAATTTTTGAATGAGAAAAGGTCAATATGTCAAGGTAGCAGACAGTCACATCTCATTAGTTAATATTTTAGCTGGAATGATAAGCAAGTTGAAACGAGTATGAGACTCGAATGTCATGGTTGTATTTTTGTGATTATATGTTTGATGTTTTTCTTATGCTCAGCCTCTGGACTCTAACCTAACTAGCTGCCATGAATGGTGCTCGGGATAACCCTACGGACACTCGGAATTATTTGACTAGCGGCCATGAATGGCACAGGACAATCCAAATACCCGATTATTTGAGCAGTATGTGCAATCTAACAAGTTTGATAAGTTTGATATGCAAGCAATTTGCTTATGTAGATTTAAAGACTCATGATTTAATTATTCAATACTCATGTCATGTTTCTATGTATACATTTGATTTGCATGCTTATATTTATAAATTGCTTGAAGTATGGTAGATTTGTTGTGTACCACTGAGCCTATAAAGCTCAGCCTTCGAATTGTCTTAATGTTTAGATTTGTAAACTTTTGTTCGAGTTCGAGGAACATCATCGACGAGAGACTCCTAGCATCACATATTCATAGTACAGTACCTTATGTATTAGTGGGCATTGTATTCCCAAGGCCTTACTTGTATTTTTTTTTGTAGGTCTGTAACTCATTTATCATTTTTGTTATTTTGACTATTTTGATATACGATGATATTAGAGCTCCACATATTTTGTATAACTACTTTTATTACTATTTTCAGTATAACTATGTATGATATTTTCTCTTATATAAAATGTATTTCAATGTTTTAAAGTTATTTGAAAATTTTGCTGGGTTACTCTAGTGACTTGATGTAGCGCCTTAGTATTCGAATACTCCGTATTCGGGATTAGGGTGTCACACCAAGCCTATTTTTCAATCCTAATTTTTTTGTTCAAATTTTTCAAAATTTCAAGTAAACCTTCAACAAGTATTGAACAAATCTCTTTAGTCGTTATTTCTAGAATACCTTCCTTTCCTTATTAATTTGGAGAGGCTAAAAGTTAACAAATCTCTTAGCAATAATCACAAAATCAATTAAACTTTTATGAAATAAGTGCATTTAATTAAATTCTCAATAATTTAAAAAAATCAATTGATTTTTTTTATTAATTTATTAATAAGTTTAATCATTAACAATTGTTAACATGATAAATGGAAGTAATAAAAAATTGACACATGATATACTATGTGAATAAATATAACGATATAGTATGACACTTTAATAAAAAATTTAAAAATATTCTAAAAGATAATAAAATTAATATCCGTAATGAAATTGTACAACTATGCGTCCAAAAGCATTTGGATTTATGGACGAACAAAACTATAAAATATTATTTAATTATTATAAAATTCTAAAATAAATATAGATAAAACAACAGGTGATGGCATATAAATGCTAAAATATTATAGAAGATATTTTTATAACCTTACCCTTTAGCCAAATATTTATTATATCTAAAATAGATATACTTTGCAAATTACAGTTTAAATAGGAAAAGATTCCTGCATATAAATATATATATATATATATATATATATATATATATAAAGGTAAAACGTTTTCTCTATCTTTTAGCCTAATATTTATTATATCTCATTATAAAAGTAATATACTCGCAATTATACTTCAAATAGAGAACATTTTTCCACCGCATTTCAGCATATATATATCATCACTTGTTTTATTTTATAACTGTTGAAGCCATATTCATCTCACGTCGTTATATATATAATTTTTTTAGTATTCTTACTTACGATTTTTATAGTTTTGTGCTGACCTAAAATAAATCTAAATAAATAAATGTTTAATTTTAAAAAAAAATTCATATCTATTTAATCAAATTCATTTTAGATGTACATTAATATTAATATTTTTATTAATTAAAAAAATTAAAAATTTGTTAACATGACATGTTACGTATAAAGGTACTCATGGGACGGGCTCGGTCTATGCAAAGTATCTAAATCAATTTTCTAAGCACGGGATTAATTTGGCCCGAAAAATGGGCTTACTTTTTTGCCAAAGCCCTACCAAATTTAAAAAAGATAAACTCAGTCCTGATCCTTTTCACTCATATTTGATTTTTTAAGATTAATTTTTCTTTAAAAATAATTTTTTAAAAAAAATAATGCACTAAAAACCACAAATAAATTTAATAAATATTTTATTGTACTAAATATATTTTTTATATTTTGAGTTGGGTAAGTTTTTTTTTTTCAAGTTTTGAGTAATGGGTTGAATTTTTATTAGGTTAGTGATATATATATAATTATTATTTAACATATATAATTAATATAATTTTTTATAACATAATACATTTGGGGTGGGCCGGGCTCGAGCCAAATTTTTTTTGTTCAAGGCCCATATAGAAAATGGGCCTTAAATTTTACCAAAGGCCATTTTTTGGGACTTGTATTTTTTTTACTAAATCTTCTCATTTTTCAAGCGGGTCTTCGGACCTGGACAAGCTGTCCGACACATGAGTAAGTCTAGTTATGTGCTAGTTTCTCATTGCTTTTGTCTTGTCTACTATATCAATGTTTGTTAACGATAAAACCGATCAATACGATTTCGGTTTTTTACCCTTAAGCCACTTTGGAGGCATCCAGGGAGATCGCAATGTTGGACCATGCCTGCCTGCCTGTTTTGGTTGGAAGGAGCCTTAGACTTTTAATTTAATGGAATTGGAAGTTTTGCGTTAATATCAGTCTCAACTCAGGCCCTGGGACTGACCTAGAGAGGGCTGAGCTTGCAGAAAAAAAAGGGGACCAAGAGAGGGAGAGGCAACCATCAAAATAAAATATAGAATTAGTGTAATGATATAAAGTAAGGGGTTGGTGCAAAAAGTCAAATTGAAGCAGCCTCTAATTCATTAGGTGATCAGTTATTATTTGTACATTTAGGTGATCAGTTTATTGGGCATGAAAGCTTCAGATCAATAATATTTGATTCATTCAAACAACAACCACAGAAGCAGTCAATTGTTGACACAAACTTGAGAAGAATTATTGTGATGTAATGATTGGATGTGGTAGAGCTGACTTTGTGTATATTGGTAAATGCTTAACGGAACTCAAGTGTACGGCTAATTCTGAGAATGAAGCAATCTCTTTCTCATTGGTCAAGAAAGGCAGCTTCAATTTTCTGTCTGAAAAAAAAAAAAGAGTTAATTACCCAAATAATATGGGTTGAAAGTTATTTATCATAATAACATATTTCAGCATTCTCACACCAAAAGTGACGATTTGAGTAAAAAGCTTTTTTTTTTTTTTTTTTTTTTTTCAAATCTTTGAGAATGGGACTAAATGAGTTTTTTTCGAAGCAATGTCAACGCTTTTTAATTTCTGGGTTATGGAAGAGAGGAAGAAAAAAGGTTTAATGCTGTCAATAGTCTGTATACTCTTCTGAAATTTAAAATTTAGCCCCTCTATTTTAAATTTGAGACATTAAATTCCTATATTTTTTTATTTAAAAATATTGGTCCCTCCATCAAATTTTTCATTAGAATTGTTGATGTGGGTGATATAAAAAAGATAAAAAAAACTTTTTAGCCCTCAATATTTGTAATTTTTTTATCAATTTGGTCCTTACTCTTAAAAGGTACATACACAATTATAATTTTTTTACAATTTAATTTTTTTCATATTTTAAATACGAAAAATTTATATTTTTATTGAAAATATTATTATTGGAATTACAAACCAAAATCTGGTCAAACCAATATGTCTCACGAATTAGCTTAGAAATTTTGTTATTTCATTAAAATTTTGGGTATACCAAACTATTTCAGGTTATGATGTTAGAAATTTTGGAATTCTTTAAAAATTTTGTTATTGGTTATTGGTATTACAAACAAAAAATTAGTCATATCCAAATTTTTGACGAATTTACTTAGAAATTTTTGCATATCAAAATATCCAACAATATGAGAAGTTTTGGAATTCAATTAGAAATTTTATTATTAGCATTACAAACAAAAATTTAGACATACCAAAACTTTTAACGAATTTGCTTAAAAATTTTGGTATACTAGAATATCCTATGCCATGTTCTTAAAAATTTTGGCATTACATTAGAAGTTTTGTTATTGACATTACAAACCAAAATTTGATCATACTAAAATTCCTAACCGAATTTACTTGGTTTCTTATAGAGGATGCCACCAACCTCTATGAGAGAATCTCAAAATTGTCTTTTGTTTAATTTTTTAGATTAGGGTCCTCTCTGTAAGCAATCATGAGTCAAAGAATTGATAAGAAAATTAATCGAAAGAATGTTTGAAAAGATCATAATTCAGTTTGAGTTTATTGCAAAGCTCGAGGACTTTTCTAGAGGAGTTTTGCCTTTTTAGCTTTTTTTTTTTTTGCGGCTTCGACAAACATATGTTATATTTGATTAGATTTATTACTTTAGATATCATGAATAAGGTCCAATTTTAGAAAAAAAATTATATTTTATTGTGTTACTTAACCATATTTTCAAAATCATTTTCTAATAGTCAAGAGTTCTAATTGTTAGGAAATGTGTCCATATTGTAGTAAACATGTAACTGTTTTATGTTTATTTGAACAATGAATAAGTAAATAAAGTTAATTTCACATTTCACTATTATATCTTTTGTATTTCTATCTTTTATATTTTGCATGCATAGTGAAATTGTGACAAATAAATATTAGCTTATTGATTGTCTAAGTTCAAACTGAAGATAAGTGGCATTGTAAGAATGTTTACATTGCGAGAAAGACAACTTACTTCGGTAGATAATCTAACTAAGTTTGTAACCCCGTAAAAGAATGGAAGTGAGCATTTGATTCAAATACTAAGAAGGATTATTATGTCATCTACAATTCCAATTAGGGAGATGGCTAGTCTTGGCTATCGGAGCAGTTGACTCCACGAGTAGAGACATAGATGTATTCATTGGTAGAATGATACATTGCTGGACCCAAGATGAATTAATTCTGAATCTGTTTGTGAATTAATTCACTTGTGATGTTCATGGTGTGATTTATCTAAATCCTAAGTTAGTCACTGACCATGTGTATGCAACTCATGTGCTTTGATATAAGTGGAGGCTTATGCTCTAAAGATGATCAAACCTATAGCCGATATGTTGGGTACATGACTTATGTCATGGTTTTACTAGCAATAATGGAATTCATAGCTCAATTAAAGAGTTAATGATATCCTCTCATTGGCATTGTGTGGATTGATTAATATGGAACGTGGCCACGGGTTGCTTGTTCTCGAACGAGCAATTTATCACAGTCATTTGTTGACAATGGTCATATAAATCATTAAGAAGACACAATGGTGGCAATGAGATAAAATATGACTGTATTGAGTGAACGAATTTAACTCAAATGAATTAAGGATATCATATGAGGGTAACACACACATGACAAGTTCATTGGACAAAGTAGTTGAATGAATTATTTTTGTAAAGAGTATACAATAAGGAGTTTTCAATCATGTTACTTCTTGTGGACTGACTCCATGATTAAGTAATTGCAAATTATCAGAACGATGCTTCTAGACATAATTATAATTACTAGAACCTAATTGTATATGTCTGATTGATCCCTCCACTAGCTCAACAAAAGCTTGATCAGACTGCATTTGAATCAGAAGAAAATTCTATGAATTTGGAAATAATTTAATTGAGTCAATTTATTCGATGTGGAATTAAATTAGGTGGTCGTGAGAATTGTTCAAGTAGAGGATTTGCTTAAATAATTTTCTTGAAAATTTAATTTGGAAAATCTAAGTGATTTTCGAAAAAATTAATTTTGATCAGGTAAAATTAAATTAATCAAATTAATTAAAATTAATATGATATTTTTAGAAATTAATTTTCAAGTCAGATAATTGGCCCAATAGGTAATTGAACTTGAAAATTGAACTTGAGATCGTAATTTGGGCCTGAGAGCCCAAAATCGAGACCAAGACCAAGACCCAAAAACTGGTTGAACTTGGCTTAGTATGTAAAACTGGGCTGACGGTCCAATCGGTGGCTAAACCGAACCAGTTGGATTGTCACTAACTCGGACCCAATTGGCTCGAGGTGTCTTAAGGGTGTCGCACCAGCACCACTGGACATGGCAGTGCTAGCAGCTACGACGGCAGCGTCCCGGTGGCCGGCGACAGTTGGTCTTTAGTGGTTGAGTAGTGGAAGAGTTACACACCTACCGGGACTTTACCAGAGAATTTGATTTCAGATTAACTATTCAAAAAATAATATTATTTTAATAGTTTAATATTAAAGTTAATTTAATACCTATCTTAATAGTATTTTATTATTTTAATTAGATTTAAGATTAAATTTAATCTAATATTTATCTTGATAAATATTAGATTAATTTAATATTAAAGTGATTAAGTTTAATCATTGTTGAACTCTCTAAACTCTCCTTATATAAAGAGAGTCTTGGGTCATTATTTTACACACACTTGAATTTAAGAGAAAGTTGTAGAGAGAAAATTCTCTGAAGAGATTATTACAAACAATTTCTAGAGATATTTTTCTGATTTACAACTTGACCCAAAAGTTTAGAAAAATTATGAAATTACCCTAGTGGTACTTTTTGTGAATTTTTTTTATTCGAAGCGAGCCCACACTCGGCAGACATGAGCTTGAGGATAGCGGAGAAGATTTCTCAATCGAAGCGCTCATCCTAAATGAATAAAAAAGGTACAATTTTGATTAAGTGTTTATTACTTTAGATATCACAATCAAGATCTTGTTTTGAAAAAAAATTAAAACTTTTTTTCCCTAAATTTATTTCCCGTTGCGTTTTTAAACCTGCTTTTCCAACACTAATGGTTTTGGAGGTGAAAGTTTTTTCAATACTAAAAGTAAAGAGCTAGTAATTGAGGGTGCTTTAGGAGTGGGTAGTAATAGTGGTAAAGTATTGTGCCTAAAGGTATTATCTAAACTTGATGAGATTGGATTTGATGTAGAGTTTTGTTTAGTGACAATAGTTAAGGTAGGTTTGGGTAAGTTTGGGAAAAGGATTGACTCAATCCGTTTTGCAAGATGTAAAGCTTCATTCATGGGTTTGGGTCATAACAACTTGATGAGTTTGGCTATTTCCTCCCTAAGATTACTCAAGAAAATACTCAGGGCATAAGCATCAAACAATCCACATGACTAATAACACTTAACTTCCAGAGAAAAAATTAGGTATAGGATCTTCAAACTCCCCATGTGAAATTTTCTTCTCATTTCCTTCATGTAGTTGTTGCAAACTAGTTTATTTAAACTTTCATTTGACATTAGTGTAGTGTTGGTGGCATTGAAGGGCTTTTCCTTTCCAAACGCAACATAACTAGCCTAACCTTGAAGCCATCACGAACATTCTCAAATTCAAAATACTACTTGATTGTCTTAGGTTAGCCTTTGAAATCTTCTCCATTCAATTTTAGGCATTCACATTTGTATGAATGGTGATAAGGGTAATCAAAGTGATTTGTGCATCACTAACTAGGATTCCTTCATTTATCATCACTAGTTCTTTCCCAATTATACGATAAAATGAGCCATTAGGATCTGCTGAACCTATAGCTAGCCCTTTAGTGGTCATAAGTTAAAAAAATTCTTTAACTCCACTTTTATCTTAGATTGAAAGGAATTTAACTTCTCATCTAGTTTCTTGAGGTCTCATTGAGTCCAAGATAACCTTCTAGGTCTGGTGAAAATACTTCTGTAATCGAGTAGTGATGTTGTTGGCCATTGAGCCAAGATAGTGGCCTTGATACTAATTTGATGAAAGATACTTTGAATTTCTATAGAATAATAATAATAAAATACTATTGAGCAAAAGAAAGAAAATTACAAAAAGGTAAAATCAGAGAAAGAAAAAGAGAGGGAGCATATGAAAATGATGACACAATAATTGCATTCTCCTTGTGTGTTATTCATAATATATGTTTAAGGTTTAATCCAAAAATTGGTACCTAAACTATACTCTTTTTCCCATCTTTTTTTGGTACCTAAACTTTTTTTAGTCACAAGTGATACCTAAACTACTTTTTTTCCCAAGTTGGTACCTCATTAATCAAATTATTAATCAAACTGTTAAATCTAATCTATACCAATTAATAATTAAACTATACCCATTCTCCCAAGTTGGTACTTTTTTTTTTTGCTACGAGTGATACCTAAATTATTCTTCTATTATCCAAATTAGACCAAAATATTATATCTGTTGAAAAGAATTCTAGCCAATAATAAACTATTGTATCATACAAACTTAAAAAAAAATTAATTTTTTAATTTCCTCTTTTTTACATTAATCTCTCTTTTTTTCTATTTTTTATTTCTTTTTCCTTCTTCTTTCTTTGTAATGTTTGACAATGCCATTAATGCTTGAAATTTGCCCTTCTATGCTGTAGACGTTGGCAATTAATTCTATTTTCAAAGTTCACCACATACTTGCTCTACTTGATGGGATTGAAAATGGTAATTCATTCAAAACCAATATTTTCGTAATTGGATCAGGAACCAGTCGGGGTATCAGTCCAAAGATAGGGGTTAAACTGATTAACTCACAAACCAATACAAATTAATTAAACCAAACTAAAATGTGAGTTGACCTCTATAGGACATTTTGAGTGCAATGGTCACGGGCTTTAATCCACAGCCTGTGACATTCTCCTTACCCATTCTCACAATGCCTGTAACAACCTGATTTTCAGTGGTGTCAGAAATAGTAGTTTTGGGGCCACCAAATTTGAAAAATAAGTTCGTAAACGTTATTATTTAATATTTACGAGTCAAACATGGTTTTAAAAAGGTTTTTGATATAGTAATTTTTTATATATAAGCAATTTATTAAGTTCAAGTGGAATGACCCTAAGGTCAAATGGTTTTAGAAAATGAGGTATCGGGACCTCATTTCTATAAACCAAACCATAAATATTTTTATAAATATTTACAAAGTGCCATTAAGGTAGTAATAAATTTTCGTTGAAAAATTTCAACATTTCGGTAGTTAATTAATTAAAAAGGACTAGATCGTAAAAGTTGTAAAATTTGATCGCTATTTGATTTGAATGATTAAATGGCTTAATGAATGAAAGTATATGGACTAATATGGTAAATATACTATATTATATATGAGTGGGCAGTCAGCTTTGTCTTATTATGAAAATATGTATGTTTTATTAATTAAAATAAATTAAAATAAAAGGAAATAAAATAAAGTTAAAATATCATCTTTTTCCTTGTATTATTTTGCTGAATTTGAGAAAGAATAAAGCAATTGATAAACCTTCAAGCTTCAGCCAAGCTTCATAGGATGCATCTAAGTCTGTTTTAGCCCCGTTTCTAGTAATTTTTATGTTTTTGAAATCATTGCAACTAGGTCCAGCTAGCTCGTATCTTTGATTTTAAAACTATTAAAGATTTTGAATGTTTCCATTGATGAAACTTGTGATTTTAGATGTTAAATGATGAATTTGAAATGTTGATTGATATTTAAAAGTATTTTATTAAGTGATTTTTGATGAATTTTCTGATTAGGGACTAAATTGTTAAAATAGTAAAGTATAAGGATATGATGTGAAATTATTGCAAATACGGGCTGGTATAGGTTCCATGAATATTTGTATTTTATAAATTGGCATTAAAAATGGTTAATTTGCATGCTTTGGGCCCAGGGACTAAATTGAATGAAAGTAAAACTTTAGGGGCAATTTTATAAAAATGTCAAAAAATAATAAATTGCATAAAATACATTATTTACTATATAAATTATTAATTCAAATCAAAATCAGGTGGAAAATCGAGGAGAATGGAAAATTACCAAAATGCCCCTATACTTTGACATTTCTGCAATTTAGCTAGGTAAGTTCGTATGAACTATATCCTGTATAAATTTGATTAAATTGAATGTTAATATGTGATTATATTATGATTAAATCAATATATATGTTTGTATGCAATTTATCTCGTAATGAAACGATGGAAATCCAACGATGTTTCGACGACTATCGAGCCCCGTTTGAACCTTAGAAATTCGTAGGATACAAATAATATGCCATTAGGGTTTACATGATTAAGGTGCTAGTCTTGAACGTCCTACGGATAGATAAGGTTCGAACTGTGTTGCGGATACTCCACAGCTCGTGTGAGCATCATCATGTAGCTACGTTCCGACCCACAACTTATGTAAGCAAGCCCATTTTCACAGCTTGTGTTAGCATTCTAATTTACAGCTCGTGTTAGCATACAGGTACAAGAATTGACGGATTACAGTTATATGAGTTAGCACACTATGTGTAAGCTATCTCGGGTATCCAACGGTATTCTAAACGGTTCAACGGACATGATTTGAAAGGAAATGGTAAGAGTTTGATACGAACTAAGACATGTTCACATATGAATTGCATTAAATTGGTGATACATGGATAAATGTAAGTTGAGATAAATGATATATTCATATGTTACATGTTTAAATGTTGTGATCATCTATGAGTAAATTACTTATGTCTTATGCTTATATTGCTAACATGTTTGGTGTGAATGCTTAGGCTTTGGCCAAGCTATTGGATGGATTGTATTATGTTTACTTATGAGTTATGCATTGAAATGGTAAGTGCCCAAATGAAAATATGTTTATGTTCATGAAAGAGTGGTAAGGTTTAAATCATGTAATTTCTTATGAAATGGTTTATCATGTGGTTAATTTCAAAATAATTATGCTTAAATGCACTAGCTTGTGGCTATGGTTGATGATATGCTTATGTCTTGTGTGTTAAGCATATGAAACGGGTGTGAAATAGTAATGAAATAGTAAGTTCATACTTGAAGTCTAAAATGATGAAAAAGGGAATGATAAGTTGAATTGATATTGTTATTTAAGCTAAAGAAAGTAAATGAAATGGAAAGTAATGAAATGTAAATGAAAGTGAGAAAATTTGAAAGGGTTTAAAGTTTTATAAAATCCTACCATGCTAGGGATGATATGTTTATGTGATACTGCAGATTTATTCACTCTATGAGTTGTTGAATATGGTTTCATGAATCTTTCAGTATTGGTATATGATTATTCTTGATATGTATAAATTTCATACTTGAAATGGATTGATATGACTAAAGTTTATACGAGCTTACTAAGCATTCATTGCTTACGTAGTTGTTTTTCCTTTACTTTTTAGATTATCAGAAGCTCGATCGAGTTGGAAGCTTGTCGGAGATCTATTACACTATCCATCATTTATATCGGTAGATTTTGATGCCTTGGTTAAGGTTATAATGGCATGTATAGGTGGACTTATGGTTAATGATTGGTTGATGAGTTTTACATGTATATGTCATTTGGGGTGATGTAACCTTGGTACATTTGGTGCCTTGTTGATATGTGTTAATTTGATAATGTGTTAAAGCATGTTTGAATGAAAAAAGTGATATATGATGAATTGACCTGAACATGGTCAAGATATGGTATGCTTTGGAAAGGTTTTGAATAGATATGCATGATTGAAATATGGCTTGTATACATGTTAATTGTTGGAACCATATGGATATTGTTAGATTTGTATCTTTAAATTGCCAAAATGGTATGGTTATTATGTATCAATTATGTTTGTTTTGGCATGAAACCAAGTTAAGTGATAATTGTTTAAATATGCACATGTATAGGTGTTTTGGTTGATATTATATCTATTATGTTTTGGCTTGTAATTATGGTATTTTGAGTTATTGAAATGGTTGTTATGTTGATAATGTATGTGGCCTTATGATGGTTGATTTTGTAGTCTTTATGATGCTTAAATGATGGAATTTGAAGTGGTATTTAAAATGTATGTTATGAGTTGTCCTTTGATATGCTTGAATTTGGTTATTTGGTATAGGTAATGTAGTTGAAATTTATGGCTATTTGTGCTAATGCTTGGTAATGAACATTGAATGGAAAAATTGGTATAATGAGTGTGATTATAATATGTGAACATAGAGATAAATGTTGGCATGAAATTAATTACAAGTTAGTTGTTTTGTGCCTAAATTTTGCATCTATAAAGTACATGTTAGTTGTTGTGATTGAGGTGCCCTTTGGGCATATTGGTTGTATGAATATATGTCTTATTAATTTACCTTGGTTATGCATGTTTTAAGTGAAACTTGAAGGCTTATTTATATGTGGAAATTTGATTATAGGTATGTGCATGAATAGGTGAGAAAAATGGCTTGGAAATGGCCTATTTTTTGTCCACACAACTAGAGACACGGGCGTGTGTCTCATCCATGTGTGACACACAGCCAGACAACACAGTCGTGTGTCCCCATGTAGCTTTCTAAGTGTTGCAAGTCAGGCAGTTACATGGCCTAGTACACGGTCTGACACACGGGCATGTGAGGCCATTTCAAAGGGTACACGGCATGGCCACATGGCTGTATGACCCCTACAGTTTGAAAATTTTCATTTTTTCTCGAAAAATTCTATGTTCTCAATTTAGTCCTGATTTGTTTCTAATGTGTTTTTAGGGTTTCGAGGGCTCGTATAAGGGACAATATGTATGTTATTAATGGAGTTTTCTATGATTGATGTTGTGAAATATATGATTTAAATTTTTATTGTTTTGAAATGTAATCTCTGGTAATACTCCGTAACTCTATTCTAGCGACGGATATGAGTTAGGGGTGTTACAATGCCCTCGTCACGTCCTCGGAATGATGTTGGTTTAACTCATCTTGGAACTGCCTCAATGCCTCAATTGTAACAACCCAGTACAATGATGTTGGACAATGTGAGTTCAGAACCCCATTTTCGTTAACCGAAGCCAAAAATATTTTATTAAAGTATTTACGGAGTTATTATATAGGTGAATTGAATTTTGGGTAGGTAATTTTGCCAAAATAGTGATTAGATCATGATACAATGACTAAATTGTAAAAGTACAATTACTACAAGTTTAGGATTAGAAATTAATTGAAGGCTTAAAATGGCAATTAGAACATGTTTTTAAAGCTAGCGGACAACTCCATTATGAACCGCTAAAAATTTATATTTTTTATATAAACCTTATTTTTATTATATACAAGTATAGTTTGTGGGGGAAAAAAGAAAGAAAGATAAAAGGTAAACACTTGTTCATCCTTTATTCTCCACAAAACAGGGAAAGAAAAAGAAAGGTTTTCAAGCTTTTTCAATATTTAATCCTTGATTGGTAAGAAGTTTGTAGTTCGTTTCTTAAAAATTTTATATTGTTGAGATCATGAGAGTTTAAATTAGTCAACCCGTATGTTATTTTTCAAAATTGTTAAAGTTTCTAAAAGTTACCATTGATGATTTCTTGAAACTTTTGGTGTTGAATTGAAGAATTAAAGATCTAGAGATGGAAAAGAACTAAAGTGCAAAGATTAATTGATAGTTTGGTATGTTAGGGACTAAATTATTTAAAAAAGCAAATTTGTTAAGAGGTTTCAATAGAAATAGAAAATAGGCTATTCGTATAGAGTAATGTAACATTAGATTTTAGTCTGAAAGTCTGGATTGAAAATTATGCTTGTTTCAATTTTAGAAACTAAATTGAATAAATTTCAAAATTTGCATAAAATGATAATTGATTGTGAGTTTGATTGAATATTGACGATGTTGTATGTTTATGTTAATCTATAGCTAATATTGACTTGGATTCCTCAAGAGAAAATAGAAAAACAAAAGCCACCGACAAATAGCTTGAAAGTTTCAGTTTGTATTTCTATAACTCAACTTATTAAATTTTTTTTGTTGGGAAATGTCTCCATATTGTGGTAAACATGTAACTGTTTTCTATTTATTTAAATGATAAATAAATAAATAAAGTTAATTTCACATTTCACAATTATGTCTTTTGTATTTATGTCTTTTATATTTTGCATGCATAGCGAAATTGTGACTAGCAAACATTAGCTCATTGATTGTCTAAAGTTCAAACCGAAAATAAGTGGTATTTTAAAAAAAACATTTACATTGTGAAAAATACAACTTACTTCAGTAGATAATCTAAATGAGTTCGTAATCCCATAAAAGAATCGAAGTGAGCATTTGGTTCAAATACTAAGAAGGATTATTATGTCATTTACAAATCCAATTGGGGAGATGACTAGTCTTGGCTATTAGAGTAGTTGACTTCACGAGTAGAGACATAAATGTATTCATTGGTAGAATGATATATTGGACTAGACACAAGATAATTTAATTTTGAATCCATTTGTGAATTAATTCATTTGTGATGTTCATGGTGTGATTTATCTAAATCCTGAGTTAGTCACTGACCATATGTATGCAACTCATGTGCTTTGATATAAGTGGAGGCTTATGCTCTAAAGATGATCAAACCTATAGCCGGTATGTGAGGTACATGACTTATGTCATGGTTTTACTAGCAATAATGGAATTCATAGCTTAATTAAAGAGTTAATGATATCCTCTCATTGGCATTGTGTGGATTGATAAATATGGAATGTGGCCATGGGTTGCTTGTTCTCGAACGAGCAATTTATCACAGTCATTTGTTGACAATGATCATATTAATCATTAAGAAGACACAATGGTGACAATGAGATAAAATAAGATTGTATTGAGTGAACAGATTTAACTAAAAGGGATCAAGGATATTATATGAGGGAAACACATACATGACAAGTTCATTGGACAAAGCAATTGGATGAATTGCTTTCATAAAGAGTATAAATAAGGAGATTTCAATCATGGTACTTCTTGTAGACTAACTTCATGATTAAGTAATTGTAAATTATCAGAACGATGCTTCTGGACATAATTGCAATAATTAGAGCCTAATTGTATTGTCTGATTGTTTCTTCCGCTAGTTCAGCAAAAGCTCAATCGGACTATATTTGAATCAGAAGAAAATTCTACGACTTTGGGAATAATTTAATTGAGTCGATTTATTTGATGTGAAATTAAATTAGGTAGTTGCAAGAATTGTTCAACTAGAGAATTTGATTAAAGAATTTTCTTTAAAAATTAATTTAGAAAATATAAGTGATTTTTTGATAAATTAATTTTGATCAAGTAAAATTAAATTAATCAAATCAATTAAAATTAATATAATATTTTTGGAAGTTAATTTTCAAGTTAGACAATTGGACCTGAGATCGTAAATTGGGCATAAAAGCCTAAAATCGAGACTAAGACCCAAAAAATTAGAAATCAAGCCCGATATGTGAAACTAGGCCGACGGTCCAACCGGTGGCTAGATCGGACCGGTTAGGTCATCATTGACCCAGACCGAATTGGCAGCAACCGGGCTAATTCAGGGTGCTATGAGGGTGTCACACCTACATCACCAGACACGACGGTGCCAGTGGCTACGATGGCGGCATCTCGATGGTCGTCAACAGTTGGTCATTGGTGGTTGAGCAGTGGAAGGGTTACACTCCTACTAGGACTCTACCAGAGAATTATATTTCAGATTAATCATTCCAAAAATAATATTATTTTAATAGTTTAATATTAAATTTAATTTAATACTTATCTTAATAATATTTTATTAATTTAATATTAAAGTGATTATCTTAATATTAAATTTAATTTTATGTTTATCTTATAGATAAGCATTCAATTATTTTAATAAGATTTAATATTAAATTTAATCTAATATTTATCTTGATAAATATTATCTTAAGCTAATATTAAAGTGATTAAGTTTAATAGTAGTTGAACTCTCTATATTCTCCTTCTATAGAGAGAGCCTTCGGTCATTATTTACACATACTTGAATTCAAGAGAAAGCTGTAGAGAGAAAATTTTCTAAAGGTATTATTTCAGAATATTTCTAAATGTATTTTTTTATTCACAACTTGACCCAAAAGTTTAGAGAAATTGTAAAATTACCCCACTGTTAATTTTTATGAAAAATTTTCTGATTCGAAGCGAACCCACACTCGATAGACGTGAGCTTGAGGATAACAAAGAAGACTACTCGGTCGAAGCGCTCATCCTAGATAAATCGAAAAGGTACAATTTTGATTCAGTGTTTATTACTTTAGATATCATAACCAAGATCTTGTTTTGGAAAAATTTTTAAAACTCTAGTTTTTCTCTAAATTTATTTTCCGTTGAGTTTTCCAAACTCATTTTTCCAACATTTTTCTCATCTATATTCACTCTTAGGTATATTTGATGAAAAAAGAAGTTATGCATGAGTATTTGATTAGAAATATGATATTGAGATTGATTATTGTGATAGAAGGTTTTCTAAATGAAATTGGAAATACTATAATTTAATGAAACTGCGAAATTCGATTGAAAATGAGACGAATCATGCTATATTTTGTATGAAATGATGTTTGATTGAAGAACTAATGAAGTTGAGAATAAATGGTATGTTATGAAACGAGTGAAAAATGATTGGTTCGACTATAACTTGATGAGCACTAGGCGCATATTTCTTCGAACGTCCCACTGTAGCTTTTCGCAAGTATTACTTCGGTTGAGCCGATGAGCATCGGGCACGAATTACTTACCTCGAACATTCCAATATGAAATTACTTTAACTATAGGTTGATGAGCACTAGGTACATTAACCATCGGACATTCCGACGAGTGCTGGACATGACAATTGCTTCGGATGATCTGATACGCACTGGGCATAATTTGTTTAGTTCGGGACGTACCGATGAGGCACTAGGTGCTGAATTACTATAGTAGAGGGTTCTGTGAATTAGTTCGAATATAATTTATGTATTAGCGAATACAAATATTGAATAGAAAGAATGGTTTGATTCAAATTGATAATGCAAAACGATATGATGAATAAGACAAATCAAATAAGGTTATATACATCATTAGCATAAAGTGTTAATAAGTTTATTAAAATAGATTTGTATCGCCCCAAAAATCCCGAAATCTAAAAATTCCGAAATCTTAAATTTTTCTTTTTGCACTTAGAAATTTCGGTTAAGTGTTAATTATGCGATGGTAGGTCTTGGTTAAGGTTTGAGTTTGAATCTAGGGGTAGAAGAAATTATGGCTTAATTATTATAACAATCAGGGCTAACAAGTAGGTGGGCTTTTGAATAAATGAAGAAACAATTGGACACAAAAAGAGCCTGTGGTAGAGTGGCTAAGTGATGCCACATAAGGTGTAGTGAAGTGGCGTTAATAGCTAGAAAGGGGGTCCAAAGTTCGAATCCTAGCTTAGTATTTTTTAGAGTTTAATTTTGGCCTTCTACAAGGATGGAAGTGGCGTGAAGATGGACTCCAAGGGGAGTGTTCAGAAGAGAAAATTAAGGAAAAGATCAAGGGGTTATCAGGGAGAAAAACGAGGAGATGAGAAGTGAGGAGTAAGTGGAGCCGAATTGGGAACTTGGGCTTGAAGAATTCGGCTATAGGGCTATAAATAGGTGCCGAATGGGAGGGTTAAAAAGCTAATGACGAATTTCCCTTCACTTTGTGCCAGAAACCCTTTTTTCTAAAAAGCCGAAAACCTTTTTTTTCCTTTTCTTTCTTTGTGCCGAATTCTTATCCCTCCTCTACTCAATATTTTCTTTACTTTAGCCGATTCTTCTTCCTCTCTTCTTTGGTGCTGAGTAATCAATTGTTGCCATTCAAATCTCTAAGAGCCGAATACCCTTGGTGCTGCCACTACTCTTTCCACCCAGTCGATTCTAGTGTAAGTGTTCGCTCTTCCAATCAGTTTTTGATAAGTATCGAGTATTCAGTTCCTCACTTCTTTCTAATCAACTTTGGTAGGGAATTGGTGTCAGATCTTGATTTTGGATTCCTGTCGATTTGCTCTTCAGATCTAAGAAATATATATGATTAGTGACCAAAGTAGAAGCTAGTAAAGGCTTAACGTTCAGGTAAGGTTAAGGTGAGATTCCAGCTTTTGGTAAAGTATTCGATAAGTATGTGAGATTAATCAGCATGCTTGCTTACCAGGTGTGTACATACACTACACACACACTATGAATCGGCAAAAGCTGAAATGCTGAAAAGCCGAAAAGCTAAAAAGCCGAAACGCCAAAAAGCCAAAAGTTTGGCTACGGTAGTCTTGCTAGTGCGCGAACACTCGTAAGAGGGAGACCGATAGGTTACCTGAGGGCCACGGGCGATCTCGTGGACTTGGGTTGTGATTTCGCCATATGGGCCAAAATGGGCTAAATGGGCCCGATGGGCTGTTGGGCCCATAGTAGGTAAAAACTAAATATTGATGCTATGTGATAGGAATTTGTTTGTGAGCATGAATATGAATGTGATTGGGCCTAACGGGCCATATAAATGTGATTTGGGACTAATGGGCCAAATACAGGTGATTTGGGCCTAATGGGCCATATGAATATGATTGGGCTTAATGGGCCAAATACAGGTATGTGAATTTGATTGGGCTTTGTAAAGGGTTTTGGGCCTAGTATATGATAACTCCATAAAACTTAATTAAATTATTTACGACCGTGGGCAAGTCAAAGGGTTAAGGTGTGGCAACGGGTATATGCATGTTTAGGATTGGATCTAGGGAGAGCTTGGTACTTAAGCGGTCTTAATGACCCACCTCCTCTTCTCTGGAATCCTACCTGGTGCATAGTATTCATTCATCTTAGCTCACGGGACTTGTTAACGGGCCAAGGTAAGTGAAAACCGTAAAGGGAAAATTACCAAAATGCCCCTAAGGGCAAAAATGACCAGAATACCCCTAGGTGTTGAATGTAAGTTTTGTGGATGTGACATGCATACATATGATATTATACTTAGGTTACATATGGGTTGGGAATTATGGAATTGAGGAAGCATATAAGGATCGCATGGTTGCTTGACAATCATGGATCCACTGACAGCTTTTAAAGCCCAGTATGTATATGAAGGTAGTTCCGCAACCGGGCTAACATGGTGTGTGGGTTGGGTGGGTCAATATTTATATCCCCACATGGTGTGACGGGGGACGGAGCCGGTGTGTAGCAGATGGATAATTTGGATGGGATTGCATTGCATGAATGATGGATGATGTTTTTTTTTTTGAATGTTTGTTTTCTTCGAGGGTTATACACACTGAGTTTGCAAAAACTCACCCCCTCTTTTATTTTATTTTCAGGTGATGCTCAGTAGAAGGTTCGATGTTTGGAGGGACTCTGGGTGGCCAGCTAGCAAGATGATTTGGACTTGGGTTTTTTTTTTAGTATTTAAGTTTTTACTTCTTTTTAAGTATGTTCCAGACCAGATTGTAATAAGGTTTTCATTATGTTATTATTACTTGAATTATTATTATTTTCAATGTAATTATGAGAAGTTGAACATGGATTTCTTAAATTATAGTATGTTTTCTACGTTTCCGCAACTAAGTTTTTTTTAATCAAATGTTTTAAACAAGGGTTTCACAACTGAAGGTGTTTTTTTTAAGTTAATTAGGGTTTCTTTTATTTTAAGAAGGGTTTTCAATGAAAACACAATTTTTACTAAAACACTTCAATGTGACACACTAGATTCGGCCATAACGTCTAGGCCGGGTTTGGGGTATTACGTTTAGTGGTATCAGAGCCCGGTTGGAAAACTCGAGCTGTGAAGTGGGCCTTATTATTATTTGGTTTCTTTTTCTTTTTTTTAAAAATTTGGATCACACTGTATTAGAAAAAGGGAAAAGCTTGCTGAGCGGCACACTGAGTCTCCGACGTCGAACCAAGTAAGTATTTTTATTCTTAAGTTTGTTTAAATTGTTATACAGTAGAAAGTTAGAGGGCTACTTTAGATAATTTTGTTAGAATGGAACTAAAGCCCACAAGAACTTGAAACTGTAGAGGATTTTCCAAAACAATCTTCTCTTTAAATATTTTCATAAAACATCGGTGTAATTATTAAACTAACTAAAACTTCATAAAATTTCTAATCCAGATAATACGCAAATCGACGATGAGTGCTAGAAGAGGTGAAAGAGGCCGTGGCTAAGGCCGCGGAAGTGTTAGGGCTGAATCGTCTGCATCGGGGCATATGCCCAATGTTGGAGTAGAAGAGGCTCCGGCCTCACCTGTGGCTGGGAATGAGCCGTATGATCGGGCCGCGGGAGAAGATGCATTGTTGCAGGTAATGCTGAGAATTTTGGAAAGGGTCGTTGGGCCCAACAATGGCACTGGAAATCGGGGATCCATTCCGGAGCGACTCCGATCGAATGGGGCTGAGATCTTTAAGGGCATAGCTGGTGTGGCTCCTAACGTGGCGGAGTATTGGTTGGAGACCACTGAAAGGATAATGGAGGACCTAGATTGTTCATCGGAGCAAAAGCTAAAAGAAGCTGTGTCACTACTTAGGAAAGAAGCCTACCAGTGGTGGCTGACGGTGAAAGAGGACACCCAACCGGAGCGGGTCACTTGGGAGTTTTTCAAAGCTGCATTCCAAGGGAAGTATGTGGGTGCAAGCTATGTGAATGCTAGAAGGAAGGAGTTCTTGAACCTGACCCAATGAAACAAATCGGTAGCAGAGTATGAAGCAGAGTTTCTACGCCTTAGTAGGTACGCAAGAGTTATGGTGGCAACGGACTATGAGCATTGTGTTAGGTTTGAGGACGGGCTAGGAGATAGTCTTAGGGTATTGATAACTCCACAAAGGGAGCAAGTTTTCCCAGAGTTGGTGGAGAAGGCAAAGATAGCGGAGGAGGTTAAGCACACTGAGCTCTTAAATCGGGAAGAAGAAAGGGGTAAAAATAAAAGGGAGGTTGAGACTCCGGGTGTTGGACAGATGCCTAGGGCTAGGGCCAAAGTTAATGGGCTAGTTAGAGCAGGGCCCCCTGCTGTTTATCTAGGGGTGCCACCTTGTGCTGATTGTGGGAGAAGCCATGGAGGCGAGTGTTGGAAGAGGATGGGAGCTTGTTTAGCTTGTGGGTCTATGGAACATAGGATCAAGGATTGTCTTAGAATGCTAGGTCGAGTGCCAGTCGTGGGCCAAGGTGGTGCTCAGCCACCAAGTGGTGGTCAACTACTGCCAAGGGGCAGTGAGCAGGCCAGGGGTGGTGACGGCAATAGACGTAGACTTGGAGTACTAGGCAGAAATACAGGCCATGCTTTGGCGCGAGGCAACCAACTTTGGTTTATCTTTGCTCGTCGCGAAGAAGAAAGATGCTCGAAGCGAATAACATCGGCACGTACTTTATCCATAGTGTGCGATCTATCTATTTTGAAATTAGAAATAAAGCGCGCAGAATAAGCGTAGTGGTGTAACCTAAGCGATGTGACATCAATATCCTCAACTGTTTGAATTAGGTAAAATTTCTAGGACGAAATTTCTTTTAGGGGGTAGAGTTGTAACACCCCAAAAATCCTGAAATCTTAAATTTTTCTTTTTGCGCTTAGCAATTCCGGTTAAGTGTTAATTAAGCGATGGTAGGTCTTGGTCAATGTTTGAGTTCGAATCTAGAGGTAGAAGAAATTATGTTCTAATTATTAAAAGAATCAGGGCTGACAAGTAGGTGGGCTTTTGAATAAATGAAGAAACAATTAGACACAAAAAGAGCCTGTGGTGGAGTGGCTAAGTGACGCCACATAAGGTGTAGTGAGGTGGCGTTAGTAGCTAGCAAGGGGGTCCAAGGTTCGAATCCTAGCTTAGTATTTTTTAGAGTTTAATTTTGGCCTTCTAGAAGGATGGAAGTGGCGTGAAGATGGACTCCTAGGGGAGTGTTCAGAAGAGAAAATTAAGGAATAGATCAAGAGGTTATCAGGGAGAAAAACGAGGAGATAAGAAGTGAGGAGTAAGTATAGACGAATTGAGAACTTGGGATTGAAGAATTCGGCTATAGGGCTATAAATAGGTGTTGAATGGGAGGGTTGAAAAGCTAATGACGAATTTCCCTTCACTTTGTGCCAGAAACCCTTTTCTCTAAAAAGTTGAAAACCTTTTTTTTCCTTTTCTTTCTTTGTGCCGAATTCTTATCCCTCCTCTACTCAATATTTTCTTTGCTTTAGCTGATTCTTCTTCCTCTCTTCTTTGGTACTGAGTAATAAATTGTTGCTATTCAAATCTCTAAGAGCCGAATACCCTTGGTCTGCCACTACTCTTTCCACCCAATCAATTCTAGTGTAAGTGTTCGCTCTCCCAATCGATTTTTGATAAGTATCGAGTATTCAGTTCCTCACTTCTTTCTAATCAACTTTGGTAGAGAATTAGTGTCAGATCTCTGTTTTAGATTCCTGCCGATTTGCTCTTTAGATCTGAGAGATATACGTGATTGGTGACCAAAGTAGAAGCTAGTAAAGGCTTAACGTTCAGGTAAGGTTAAGGTGAGATTCCGGCTTTTGGTAAAGTATTCGATAAGTATGTAAGATTAATCTTTGAGTGATATCAATTGTAGGTTTGGGCTACAGAAATCGTAGTACGCTTGCTCACCAGGTGTGTACATACACTACACACACACACTATGAATTGGCAAAAGCTGAAATGCCAAAAAGGCGAAAAGCTGAAAAGCTGAAATGTCGAAAAGCCAAAAGTTTAGCTACGATAGTCTTGCGAGTACGTGAACACTCTTAAGGGGGAGACCGATAGGTTGCCTGAGGGCCACGGGTGATTCCGTGGACTTGGGTTGTGATTTCGCCATATGGGCCAGAATGACTAAATGGGCCCGATGGGCTATTGGGCCCATAGTAGGCAAAAACTAAATATTGATGCTATGCGATAGGAATTTGTATGTGAGCATGAATATGAATGTGGCTGGGCCTAACGGGCCATATAAATGTGATTTGGGCCTAATGGGCCATATACAGGTGATTTGGGCCTAATGGGCCATATGAATATGATTGGGCTTAATGGGCCAGATACAGGCATGTAAATTTGATTGGGCTCTGTAAGGGGTTTTGGGCCTAGTATATGATAACTACATAAAACTTAATTAAATTATTTACGGCCGTGGACAAGTCAAAGGGTTAAGGTGTGGCAACGGGTATATGCATGTCTAGGATTGGATCTTGGGAGAGCTTGGTACTTAAGCGGTATTAATGACCCACCTCCTCTTCTCTGGAATCCTACCTGGTGCATAGTATTCGTTCATATTAGCTCACGGGACTTGTTAACGGGCCAAGGTAAGTGAAAATCGTAAAGGGAAAATTATCGAAATGCCCCTAAGGGTGAAAATGACCAGAATACCCCTAGGTGTTAAATGTAAGTTTTGTGGATGTGACATGCATACATATGATATTCTGTTTAGGTTGCATATGGGTTGGGAATTATGGAACGGAGGAAGTATATGAGGATCGCATGGTTGCTTGACAATCATGGGTCCACCAACGGCTTTTAAAACCCAGTATGTAAATGAAGGTAGTTCCGCAATCAGGCTACCATGGAGTGTGGGTTGGGTGGGTTGATATTTATATCCTCACATGGTGTGACGGGGGACGGAGTCGGTGTGTAGCGGATGGATAATTTGGATGGGATTGCATTGCATGAATGATGAATGATGTTTTTTTTTCGAATGCTTGTTTTCTTTGAGGGTTGTACACACTGAGTTTGCGAAAACTCACCCCCTCTTTTATTTTATTTTCAGGTGATGCTCAGTAGAAGGTTCGATGTTTGGAGGGACTTTGGGTGGCCAGCTAGCAAGATGATTTGGACTTGGGGTTTTTTTTTAGCATTTAAGTTTTTACTTCTTTTTAAGTATGTTCCAGACCAGATTGTAATAAGGTTTTCATTGTGTTATTATTACTTGAATTATTATTATTTTCAATGTAATCGCGAGAAGTTGAACATGGATTTCTTAAATTATAGTATGTTTTCTACGTTTCCGCAACTAAGTTTTTTTTAAATCAAATGTTTTAAACAAGAGTTTCGTAAATGAAGGTGTTTTTTTAAGTTAATTAGGGTTTCTTTTATTTTAAAAAGGGTTTTCAATGAAAACACGATTTTTGCTAAAACACTTCAATGTGACACACCAGATTCGGCCATAACACTTCATATATCATTAGCATAAAGTGTTAATAAGTTTATTAAAATAGATTGGTTACTTAAAATATCACATTTGGTTTATTTGAGATACATGTTTATATTAATGTATTGGATAAACTTTGATATGAATACACTTGAATTGGTTTAAGGAGGAAACAAATCAACTGGGTCCATCTAAATTTCATGCTATATTGAGTGAGTTATAGTAATACCATTGGAATTATTACTCACCAAATGGCCTTGTTTTCATATGCAGGCTAGGTGTCTTTTGAGATCTGGTACTCAGAGCCGTCAGCATCCAACCGACAGATCCTAGACTCAATAAAGTTTGTATATTTTGTTTTGTTTCCAATTGACAAGTACCTCATTTTTAGTTGTCATTTGGCTATAGTTATGTATCTGTGACATGAAAGATATAACTTTTGGTTGTGATAATTACAATGTTATTAGTCAATTAAGTGGTTTTTGTGTGATGTGCTTAGTTTGTGTTATGTTTTGAAATATTGAGGTTTTGGGAATTAATTTGGGAGATAATTTGAATATGTATATATTGTGAAACCTAATTTTTGCAAGGGGTTTTACGTAAAATAAGTAAAAATGTTGCCAAAATTTTTAATAAAATAATTTTTACCACTATGCTTCCATTTTGATAAAGTGAGATAGAAAAGTTTGTTGCTTCAACAACATAATATGACATTTTATATTTGAATCCACCAACTGGGTTGGATATGAGGTGTCACATCAGCTGATTCCCAACTAGTCTCTCTGTCAGGTAATCTCGCCCCTCAAAACATTTGCCTCGGCTTATGTCTATGTCATCGCTTAACTCGAACAAATTTTCTCCTTCGTACATCTCGTTCTCAAGAGCCCACCGCTCTTAATTACCCATATTGTGACTTGCATCAATCGAGATCCCCTTAATCATCAAAAATAGGCTTCAATGCACTCTTCTTGAACACCGAGTTAACCTTGAGTATTGCCACTAACTCTGGTTTGTAAGTCTCTTGGCTTATCCGCTTCAGAACTCTGAAAGTGTAATGACCCAAAATTCACGGGCATCGAAAAAGTATAATATCGGGCCTCTGTCTTAGTAGACCGAGTTCGTAAATAATTATTAGGAATAATTGTGAGTCTAGTAATGTGCTTAATTAGGCTTTAATTAAGTGAAATTAGCTAAATTTAAAAAAAATAGTAAAAAGGACTAAATTAAATAAGGGGTAAAAATTGAATTATAGATTAAAAAAAAGTATAAAGGGCCAAAATGGCAATTAAGTCAATTCTTAAATATGAGGCCGCATAAGTTGATTGAATTGAAGATATTACATAATATTTAATAATAATATTATTATTATTAAGGTTTAATATTAAATAATAATTATTATTATTATTATAATATTATGAAATAAGTTAAATAAAGACAAATGTATGGTAGTGATTCAATACAAGTGTATTAATTGAAGCATATATATTTGTGATATTTTATTTAATTAGTAAAAGATATTTATTAGATAAAATAATTAAATTGTGAGATTTTTGTGTAATGAACAAATTAGATAGTGACATTTGTAATAATGTGAATATATACATTTGTATTATATTTATTTATTTACTTGAAAATTAAGTAAAAGATAATTACTAATTAAATAATTATATTAGGAGATTTTTATTAGTAAATAAATTGAAAGTATGACAATTGTATGGTATTGATATTGTACAAATGTACAAAAATATATGTGTACAATTTTAGTATTTATACTTGTTATTAAAATAAATTATAATTTATATTAATTATATTATAAGATTTTTATAATAAATAAATAAAAGAAAGACAAATGGATGGTCATGATAACATACAAATGTAAAAATATATATATTTATAAGTGTACATTTGTAATATATGTATTTGTGTGTTAAATATATATTTATTATTATTTAATTAATTGATACTATATTATTATATTAATGAATAAATTAATCAATTGACAAATGTAAGGTGATAGTAAAATACAAGTGTAATAAATCATATACATACATTTGTAATATATTTATTTATTTACTTATTACTTAAGAAATAATAATATTTATTAAGTTAATATAATAAAATGATAAACAAAAGTAAAATAAAAAGAAACAAAGTAAAAGAAACAGAAAAGAAACAGAGAACATTCTAACAGGGGAAGGAAAGAAAGAAAAAGGAAAAGGAAAAGGAAAAGGAAAAACTAAGTTTTTAAGGTTTGAAGTTTTAAAAGGTAAGTTAATTAAGTCATTTTCTCTTAATTTTGATGTCTTAGAAGCTTTATAATAAGTTTTGTTGAAATTAAGTTGAAGTTTTGAAAGTTCTTAGGTTTTTGAACATAGTTCATGTTGAACAAAATAATGAATTAGGGATTTAATTGAATGAATTTTAAGTTAGAATTGATTAAAAGATTAAATTGTAAATTAGGCTATAAGTTTTGTGTTGTAGGGAATAAATTGAAAGAAGTTTTAAATTAGGGTTTTATGAAGAAAATTGAATAGAATTGAAGTATGAAATAAATGAAACAAATAAAAAAGTTAAGTAGGATTAAATTTAAAATTAGGCATAAATTGAGTAGAAATTTAATTAATTATTTAAATTAATGTTGTAATTAATAATGTAAATTGTTATTATTATTTTTTATTTTCGTAGCTAATAAAGAAATCGAGGCATCGACATCCAAAGGAAAAGAAAAGATCGTTGAGGAGTAAACTCGTATTCTGGGTTTGTATTATTATAACTCAAACTATTTATTAAATGTATATTGAATTTACAGTTATGAAATAATTAAGATAAGGTAAGTATTATATTTGAAATTAAATATGAGTAGGTGTGAAAATTAATTTGTATATGAATTAAGATAATAGATATTTGAATTGTTTGAGTATTGAAAATTTTTGTAGAAATGAAATTGAAATTGGAAAAGTAAAATAATACCCTATTAACTTGTCGGACTAGATTTGATACAAATGGCATGCCATTGAATTTGTGATGTGATGAGGAGATTTGTAGTTCAACCGAGAAGATGTTTCTGTTATTATATACTTCGGTTTATCCGAAGAGGCATTTAATGCCTTATTGGTGTGTTTGGGAGGATATATTATATTGGTGTGTTATGGAGGATTTATAATATTCCGGGTGTGTTTGGGTTGGATATTCTGGTGTGTTTGGATGGAATCCGTGTATCAGTCAGAGTCTGAGCCTTGTTAATAGGGTAAATAATTGAAATGAAATTTTGAAAATGAGATTAATTGTTTTGGCACTATTGAAAAGTATGAGAAAGAATGTATGAGTTAAATTATGAATTGAGTTAGTATGTAAAAAAAAATGAAATATGAATTTAAGAGTTATGAGGTAATATAATTATATATAATTAGTTTAAATGATTATAAATTTTATGGTTGATGTTTGTAATTTATTAATGTTAAATAGTTTTGATTTATAGTAATACCACTGAGTATGAAATACTCAACAGATCTGATTGTTTCCGTGCGCGCAGTCATTAGAGTTTCGGATCCGGTCCAAATCCAAAACAAACCCGACTCCGACAAGAAAATTTTGGTGATGTATTTCTTCTTTTTATTTAAGTGGCATGTATTAGGTGGTTGTACATGAGTTATATATATAGGTTAAATGATCTTGTTGTAATTAGATAGTTATGCAATTTTGGATGATAAGTAAGTTTAAAGTTATAAATTAGTAAATTTGGTATTAAATTTTAAAATGAAATGAAAGATATGAATTAGTTCCTTGTATGTTAATACTTTAAAATTTAAGTAATAAATCAATAGATTAAGCGTAATCTAATAGTGTTTAAGATGTAAAATTATTTGGTTGAAATATTGGTATTGGTTGGTTACTTTTGGTTTGAATTTGTAGGGGGTTTTAAGTAAAAATAAGCAGAAATACTGTCAATATTTTTTTATAAAAAAAATTACGAAATTTTTTTTGAAATACTCGAACAAGTCCCGTTCTACTTTTAATATGTGTTTTGGACTTCGAGAGTCCAATATAGGGACTTAATTATTTGTTTTACTATGAATGTTATATTAATTGTGAATTATTCGTAAGTTGTCTGATATGTCCGGTAATGCCTTGTAACCCTGTTCCGGCGACGGTTTAGGGTAGAAAGGACCCTTGTGACTTTGCTAAGCTAATGGAAAGTCAAAATGTAAAACACTAGGAAAATGTTTGAGACCTCGCTTATAGCATTTACTCGATTTAGCTACCCAGTTTGCATCACTACTTTTTCCCCCAAAGTATGATGCAGAACCCACCTCTTTCATAGATGGTAGCTCTACTAAAAACTCAATAGGATTCATATCGATTTGTCACACCTTTAGCATTTCCAAGAGGGTCTCTTTAGAACTCTGATCTACCAAGTCGATGTTCTTCTCAAAATGAACATTCTTGCTAGTTGGATTGCTGACAATACCTTGGTTCCACCCTTCATGTCTCAACTTACAAGCAAAACACATTATTGTTGTCAGGTATCCAAGATGCATATACAATCGGCAAAAGGAACCAACATATAGGGGTGAGCAAAACTCTATTCAACTTGAAAAAATTGAAAAAAATCAAATTTTGAGTTAAACGAATCGAGTTATTTGAGTTAACTCGATTTTTTTTCAAATTTCAAGTTCAAGTTCGAATCGAGTTGAGTTTTCGAATTCGAATAACTCGAATAATTCGAATAAACTAAATATCAAACTATAATATTTTACATTTTTACCCCAAACCTTCAAATCTTTTTACTTTTCCCCCAAAACTTTTTCTCCCCTCCCATCCCAACCCCTCATCTACCCTAAATCTATTTCCCACCAATTTTTTTTAATAATTTCTCTCTAAAATTTTAGTCCCCCATTTACTTTCCCTCAAAATTTTACTCCCCAAAACCCTAAAAAAAAATTATTTTCCCCCAAAATTTTTACTCTCTCCCACTTTTCCCATAAAACTTTTACTTCCCTCCTATCCCACCCCCATCTACCCCAAACCCATCACCCCTAATTTTTTTTAATGTTTCCCCTCTAAAATTTTACTTCCCCTATTTATTTTCCTTCAATATTTTACTCCTCCAAAACTTTTTATTTTCCCCCTAAACTTTTACTTCTCACCCTTTACCCCCAAATAAAAAATCAAAATCTTCCAAAAAATTCCCTAAACCTAAATAGTAATAATTTTATTTATATCTACTATTTATATTATTAAATTAAATTTCATATTTTTTACTATTTATATTATTGAAATGTTTAACCATATTGAACATTTATATTAAAATTGAATTATTAATAATGCCATAAAATATTCGTGTTAAAATTTTATGTTGGTATCAATTTCACATTTTATCTTTAAAATAACTTTTATTAAAAAAAATAGCATTTTTACATTTAATATATTTTTTAATTTCAAAATACATAGTGACAATAATTAGAAGATAATTGAAGCAACTAAGTAAGCAAAGAAGCTAACTCATATATAAAAGATTAGTAAATAAATTATGAGGTGATGAAAGTTAATAACAAAATTGATTACAGTGGACAAATTTGATTACAGTAGGTGACAGTGGTTACAAGGATCGAGAATTATTTTCTTAAATTTAACTCGAACAAATATATTCGATTCGATTCGAATTCCATCTCACTTGACTCGATTTGAGAAAATTTCAAATCGAGTTAGGATGATAAAATATGATTCGTCAACTCAATTAACTCGAAATTTTTTCACTCGATTCGATCGAATGCTCATCCCTACCAACATAGCATAAATCTAGTTGAAGAAATTCAAGCCAAGAACATAATCGTAATTATTTAAATGAATTACCTCAAAGTCTTCTTTTCCTTTCCATTTGCTGATTTGTAGCTCCACTCCTTGTGCTACTCCCACAGTTGGGACCTTTTTGGAATTAACCATTTTGATCTTCTTGGTCGATTTGCTAAACAAGAGACCAAGTTTACCTACGGTTTTCTACAGTATGAACAAATCAAATGCCCATGTATCAATAAGAGCACTCTTTATTCAACCTACAATATCGATGTCCACAAACATCAACCATTTCTACTTGTGGTCCCTCTTCGCTTTCGCATAATTGAGTATCATTGACCCAAGCTTCAAAGCCTCACTCTCTGACTCCACTTCATTTCTTTTACTGTTCGTGGATATCTTGGATCACTCTAGACAATCACGCATCCTATGCGAACCACAACATAAGAACCACTCCACTGACTTTTTCTCACTCTCCCCGATCCTCCTGACTTTGACAGAACACACGATCAAACCAAGCCTCATTGATGCTTTATCTGGCTCATCATCCCCTTTTATGGAAAAAAGTATGAATCATTTTAGACAGTCTCTCACAATCTGCAGACCTTTACAAGAAAAAGCATCTCACTAGTCCTTTTGGTTTGTTCTCAGGCTTTCACTTCCCATTTTGCAATTCCCCATTACCATTATTTTCGTTTTCATTTTTAACTTATCCTTCTCCATCTCTCGTATAATTTCCTTTCCCCTTGGGCTTGGAGGACTCGAACCTAATTTTCCTTGAAACAAGCTCAAATAAGGACTCTACTATGGTCATTGCTTTGGAAAGTCCCTTGACTCCTCGGCATTGCAACTCTTACTTCACCCAAGGCTTCAGCCCATCCATGAAAGAGAAAAATGTCTCTTTCTCGCCCAAATCAGAAATCTGAAGCATCAGCTCACTAAACTCCTTCACATACTCCCTAACTGTGCATTGTTACGTAAGTTGACGCAACTTAGCCCAAGTCTCATCCTCAACATGCTCTAGGTAAAATGTCTCTTAAATTCACTATGAAACTCATCTTAAGTCTCAATAGTGGTACCACCTCATCTCTCATTTATAGACTTATGACGCACCATAACAACGACATCATTAAAATACATACAGCAATATTACCTTGATAGTATCATCCATGATGCTTTTGGCACGAAAGTATTGCTCTATTCCCCACAAGAAATTGTCTACATCCTTTGTGGACCTCGTCCCATTGAACTCTTTCAGTTTCGGGGCATCTACTTTAGGCCTGGGTGCCGCAGCCAACACCCCAATACCCAAAGCAACTTTACGAATATTAACTCCCCTTTGAGCTTATCAATTTGTTCCTTCAAAATTGACACCATAGCCTCTAGACCATTAGCTCACCTGCAGCGATACTAAGGAACCCTTGCAACGTATTCATATTATCATTGAGGGCCTCTGCTATTTGGTTGTTGAGTTGATTTTGCTTCGATTCCAGCTTTGTAGTACACCCTTCAACTTCCTCGAAGGTCACATTCACATCACCCTTGGAGCCCTCAAGTTTGGTCACCTTGTTATCTAAAGCTAACAACATATCCCTCGATTAGTTAGCTTTCCTAGCCCTCCCATGAGTCTCCATTGGCTCAACCTGCTTGCCTACTCCTTTCGACATATCAACTGACACCTTCAAACACTAACTCAAATATCGTTACGGGCTAGAAATTTAGTCTAGAAAATCACACGGACTTGGGTAATTTCTTTACTTCAAATCTACCTAAGTCAACCTAACACTTGAAAAGTGAGAATTCTCCTGAAAATTCTCTAAGACACTGAAAACTATAGCGGAAGCGAACTCGAAACGAAAGAGCAATAAGAGAATTAAAAATGTCACATGAAAGCAATGCACACCAATTGTTTGAATAAATGCTCCAAAATATATTCTTTAACTATAAATGAGATTATTAAAAATGAGGGAGAATACCTTCATTTATAGTTGAGCTCTTCCAAATCCAACGGTATAAATTTAATTACATTAATGGTCAAGGTTAGAGCCTATCTACAATTGAGAGTCTTAAGGGATTTAAACTTTGTACAGCTTTATCCCTTAGTATTTACATTAAACCCTAGAAACTCTAGTTTTACTGGAGTATTTCAATGGGCCACTATGACTTTAAGTAGATTAGCTTCTTCATAGGTTTCATGAATCGGGTCAGTTCAAATGGATTAAATAAGCCCCATCTAATAAGTTCACCTTTATTGGACGTTTTGCGTGCAATAATCACAGGCTTTAATCCATGACCCGTGACACTAGGATATACCTAAACAATATTCTTAAATAGATGAATAGAGGGATAATTTCATCAATATTTTAGATCGAATAATACCTTTTAGGATTTGGCCCAAATCCAAACCACCCCATAGACACATCCTTTATCTGAGGATTTAACTACTGGCTGGCAGATATAGACATAACTTGCATGAGTTTGGAAACATAATCACCATTTGTTGTGCCTAAAAATACCCAATTAAACCTTATTTTTGGTGTTTTCTTTTCTTGGCTTGTCTAGCAAAAGTATAGCGCCTTAAATTGGTACCAAGAGTGCTTAATACTTTATCAAATCTTGAACGTGTAGCAAGCAATTAGAGTAGACAAGCTTTAATCATCATATACCCAGAAAATGGTTATTGAATAAACCTTTCAGTCCGCGAATGACATTATGGTAGCAACTAAAATAAATGCTCCGATGGACTAAAAATCTATTAAGTTGTGGAGAAATACTATATATGCATTCACAATGACAAGGTAGCCTCGGAGCCAATGTTATCTCTTGAAGTGCTTTGACCATAAGTAGACGATGGAGAAACATGTGAGACCGAAGACTATCACTTGCAAAATGTGATTCGATCTCTGCTGAGCAACAGTTCGATTCAACTTTGTCATCCCACTTTTTACTCCTGCCTGAGCTCTGCTCATTAGCATTTGCTGAAGCAAGAAACCAAAAAGTGAGTTGTTATAGTAAATATGGTATTTCTTAACTTCGTGGTAAGGGAATCAGATGCCTTAATTCAAAGTTTGATTGTACAATGGATCATCATCTATTTTGTAGTTCCCTTTTTGTTTTTGTTTTTGTTTCTTTTCCTTTCGATAAAACAAAAAATTATTTAAGGGGTCAAGTCAAGCGAGTATTTACCAGATCGGACACAAATTCATTCTGTATCCGTGCTTCAGTTTCAATCTCTTGAGCCACCTGTGGATCAACATTTTCAGCAAGAGTTCAAAGTACCAAAACAAAATCTCTTTTGAAACAGAAAACTGAAAGGAAAAGAAAATAATCAGATAAGAATAGTTATTTTCAACTCACCCAGGTAAAAATAAGAAATAAAAGAGCAGCTTATGCCAGAAGCCAAATAGTAGCACTTATTTTTCATGTTACATGGAAATTCACAGTGAAAGTGAACAAAAATAGATGTTTCAATTATAATGCATATTGCACGTTACATTGCCAAAATCAAAACTTTCTCGATGCCCTTTTCTTATTCTCTGTGGCTACAGTATTTAAATATTTTTTGCATTATTGAGAAAGCACCTGACCAAACAAATGCAGCCATAGTTTTCATTGAATTCACAAGTGCTGATGACAATCAAACAGGAAGATTCCTTAATGAAAGATGATAGGAGATCTCAACTTAAAAAAAATAAAGACAAACAAAGTCAAGATACTTATTCACAGAACCATCTTTTATCTTTGATCTAGTAGTAATAGTGGGGCAAGTCAAGCAGAATGGAGCAGAGCCAGGGGTTCAAATCAAGTAGAAGCGGAAAAAGCATGACTTGACATCGAAGATAGCATGCAGTAAGCAAATAAGAGAAATGAATTTTATCCATGGTCAAGTAATGATAGACGATTTAGGACAGATTCAATGAACGTTGCTCAGATGCTTCAACAAAAAGACAAGCCATAGGAGATGAGTGAACTCCTCACAAGATCAACAAGCCAGAGAATGGTACAGTTTAGACTATTATTGTGAAGCATATTTGCAGGGAAACTACTTTGGCTCTAGATTTCATAAATATATGTGTTTAAAATTATCTCCTTGCAGTCCATTTAGAGTTGAATAGGGTGTCAAAAAGGATGCTACTTGTATGTCTGCAAATGCTTTTCTTCCTTCAGTTCAACTTATACCCCACACGTAAACAATAATAATGACGACAAAAATAAGTAGAAAGAGAAAAGGCATTAAGAATTTGGTTCCAGCTGCTCCTTTTCCTTCAGAAGTTCCATCTATATGCCAAACATGGAAGACAAAACCTGAGGAAACTGTAGTTTCAGTCATGTAAAAACACGCATTACAATTATTCCATTGCTTAAACGATTAGTGGGCTTTCGAAAAGCACCAAAATGCTCAAATGTCAATTGGGTGCAACTAATTACATGAAAGCACAAATAGGAAGATCCAGAGATGCAGAATTTACAGTCCAACTCAACATACAGAGATATTAACAAGAGTACAAACAAACATTATTAAATAGAAGCTGCAACCTAAAACATAGGACGAGCAACAGTTACAAGTAAGATAATGAAACATTCTGGTTTTCTTCATATAAACAATCAAATAAATTATCCATTGAAAATGCAGAAAATATATTTCTAAACAAATAATTTAACATTGTGTTCTTCAATAAATTTCTCATCTGTATCCCATTTTCTAGAATCTAAGAACTATAAAAGATTCTAAATTTTAGAAGCCAAACCTAATTAATTAAAAAACAAAACCCAGATTTCATATCGTATCAGAATTATTGATCGACCAAAAGTAGCCCCAAAAAACTGTTACGGGCTGGGAAGTAAGTAGAGATTGGGTAAAAGAAAAATTAGTTTTAAACAGTTAGCTTTAATGAAACGGGGCGTATTGGGGGAACTAGTTAAACCATGCATTTAGATCTTAAAACAGAAATTGTCACACTGTCTTTCTTGTTATTTCTTTTCTTTAAAAACGTGAGTTGTATGCAGAAGGTGGTTATGAAAATATAGGAAGAAAATTTCAGAATTCTCTCATCTTCTTCATTCTCTTCTCTCGTCTTCTCTAATTTCTTTTACTCAAAATTGTCGAACGTAACAAAGGTATCAGAGCTTTTATGATCCCACAATGGCTGGCGACGGTGTGTCCACTCATTTGTAGAAAGAGGTCGGAGGAATGCAACAGGAAATTTCGAAGATCCAGGATGAAATCGTACGTTTGGAGACCAAAATGGAGACTCAACTACAGGATTTCAAAGAAGAGTTTCGGGGAGACTTGCAGGCCTTGCTAGGCCAGTATTTTGGCCCTCCTCCGAAGGGATCTTCACCAAACGGGGCCTTGGATAAAGGAAAAGGGGTCTTGGGAGCTCATCCAGGGTTTTTGCCTAAGGACTCTGAGTTACCACCTGTTCAAACGGAGTCACTTGCAGCAGATGCGGGTAGTGTGCACTTCCAACATCACTCATATGGATCGGGAACTCCGGTGAAGGTTAGTAGACTTGAGTGTCCGAAGTTTGATGGCATCGATTTTCGTGGATGGTGGACCAAACTGGAGCAATACTTTGAGGCCGAGGGAATACCAGATTCTAGCAAAGTCCGTATAGTGATGCTGAACCTTGAGGGTCGTGCTTTGGAATGGCACCAATTTTACTCGGAGCGAAATGGTGGTTTACAACTGTTGTCCTGGTCAGCTTACTTGAAGAGCCTCCAAGATCGTTTTAGTTTTGGGCAGTTTGGCAATCCGATGAAGGAGCCAGTAAACCTGAAACAGCAAGGTACTGTTGAGCAGTATCAAGATATGTTTGTAAGTCTACTGAATCAATTACATCTTCCTGAGTCTTATGCCCTTAATATTTTCCTCAGTAACTTGAAGGTCGAAATAGGTCACTATTTGGATTTGTTTGAACCTTCTACTTTGATGGAAGCTTTTCAATTAGCCAGGAAAATTGAAGTACTCATTTCTCATTCGACTAAGGGGGCTACTACTTCTGAGGTTAGCTCACCTAGAATTTTCCCTCACTCTCCTGTCACTTCGAGATATTCTTCTTCTCCTACGCGGGCTGTCTCGGTTTTGCAATCTGTTAATAACGCATCAACCAACAAAACAGGGTCTAAAACCATCTCACCAGCGTTGATGGCTGAGAGGAAACAAAAGGGTCTCTGTTTTTGGTGTGGGGCTAAATATCAGGCGGGGCACAAATGTATGAAATCCCAATTGTATCAATGCTTGTTGGAACCTCCTTCTGACGGCGAGGTAGAGGATTTTCAAGAGTGTTCCGAGAAACTAGAAGAGAGTGGTGCTGAGGATGAGGCCCCCAAATCTCCTATGATTTCGTTACATGCCCTTACGGGTCTACAGGGACATAACACCATGAGGGTGGCTGCTCAGGTAGGGACATGTTGGGCTATTATCTTAGTTGACTCAAGGAGCACTCACAATTTCATTGACGCCAGATTAGTCAATAGATTATTCTTACCAATGATGCACCAAGAACAATTGAAGGTTTCGGTGGCAAATGGCAGTTGTTTATTCACTAGAGGTATGTGCAATGGTGTATCGTGGGAGGTGCAAAATCACGGTTTGAGACAGACTTCCTGGTATTACCATTGAAGGGTTGTGACATTGTGTTAGGGGTACAATGGTTATTGGCCCTAGGGGATATTATATGCAACTTTAGCTCTTTGACCATGCAGTTTAAGATTAAGGGGAAATCATGTGTTATCCAAGGCATTGTTCCTGGTTCGTTGGCAGAAGATGGTGGAGAGCTGCATCCAAAGTGTTTTGTAACCATGGGACGGTCGTTGGGGCCTTATACAGCAGTGTTGAGTTCACCTGATCAAGTGACAATCTCAACCACGGGAGTCGGGGCTTATAGTGATCAACTCCAGGAGCTGCTAGTAGAGTTTGATGACATTTTTCAGGTTCCAAAGGGTCTACCACCGCATAGAGTACAAGACCACAGGATTCCCTTGTTGGATGAAAGGGCAGTGGTCAAGATACGACCCTATAGGTATCCCGCTGTCCAAAAGAACGAATAGAAAAACTTATCCATGACATGCTTCAAGCTGGAATAATTCGAGACAGCACTAGCTCCTTTGCCTCTCCTATAGTAATGGTCAAGAAGAAAGATGGGAGTTGGCGATTATGTGTGGATTATAGGCAATTAAACTAGAATACGATCAAGGATAAGTTCCCTATTCCTATCATTGAGGAGCTACTGGATGAGCTAGGGGAAGCGAGAGTGTTTTCTAAGCTTGACTTACGGTCCGAATATCATCAAATCCGCATGTGGGAACCCGATGTTCACAAAACCGCATTTAGGACATATGAGGGGCATTATGAATTTCTCGTGATGCCTTTTGGCCTCACAATGCCCCTTCGAGTTTTCAGGCTCTCATGAACTTAATCTTCAAGCCATTGTTGCGAAAATTTGTGTTAGTATTCTTTGACAACATACTTGTTTATTCAACATCGTGGTCGGAACATTTGCAGCATTTGCGATCTGTCCTTCTCATTTTAAGGGAACAACAGCTATTTACTAAAAAGTCTAAATGCTGTTTTGGCTCTACTCAAGTTCAATATTTGGGACATGTACTATACGCGGGAACTGTTTCTATGGATAGTACTAAGATTGACTGCATATCAAGTTGGCCGATTCTTCATTCAGTTAAAGAGTTACGTAGCTTTCTTGGTCTCTCGGGTTACTACAGGAGATTTATTAGGCATTATGGAGTCATGGCCAAACCGTTAACAGCACTCTTGAAAAAAAATGGTTGGGGATGGTCAGAACAAGCTACTGAGGCTTTCCAAGCGCTAAAGAGAGCTTTGATTCAGCACCTGTCTTAGTACTCCCTAACTTTCAGCTGGAGTTCACAGTAGACACGGACGCCAGTGGTTTTGGAATTGGGGCGGTGTTGCAGCAGCAAGGGAGGCTGGTGGCTTTCTTTAGTAAGGCTCTTGGCGTGTGCCATCAAGCTTTTTCCATTTATGAGGAGATGTTGGCGGTTTTACTGGCTGTTCGGAAATGGCATACATATTTGGTCGGGCGGTATTTCAAAATTCGAACGGATCATCAAAGCTTGTAGTTTTTGTCCGATCAGGTAGCAGTTACTCCATTCCAGTAACGTTGGATAGCTAAAATGTTGGGCTACGATTTTGAAGTTTCCTATCGAAAAGGGATCAACAATAGGGTGATGGATGCTCTATCTCGACAGCCACAGCTGGACCAATGTCAGTACTATCAACTTTCGACTAGCACCATTATTTCAGACCTCTTAGCAAGGGTGCGGCAGTCATATACAGTTGATGACAAGCTACAGCGAGTTATACAAAATCTTCAACAGCTTCAGTGTTCTGACCAGAAATATACTTGGGATGGTCGATTTTTGTTCAGAAGAGGGAAGATTGTAGTGGGAAAAGACTCACTACTGAGGCACGAGTTGTTTCTTCATTTCCATGATAGTGCAGTTGGGGGGTACTCCGGTGTGCATGTTACCAGAAAGCGTATTTCCAGTTTACTTTATTAGAAGGGCCTGTCGACCGATGTTAGGAAATGGATCCGTGAATGTGTGGTTTGCCAGCAATGTAAGAGCGAGACAGTAGCTTCTCCTGGCCTCCTACAACCATTACTAGTACCGAATAGAGCTTGGTCTATGGTCAGTTTAGATTTTATTGAGGGCTTACCCACCTCAGACAAAAAGAATTCCATTCTTGCGGTGGTGGATCATCTAACCAAGTATGGTCATTTCTTAGCTCTGTCGCATCCGTATACTGCGAAAGATGTGGCTCGAGAGTACTTGAATCATATCTACAAGCTTCATGGCATGCCTGATTCACTCACTTTGAACAGAGACAAAATCTTCGTTAGTAGTTTTTGGCAGGAGTTATTTCGGCGAGCTGACACTAAACTTCTTTTATCCACAGCCTATCACCCTCAGACGGACGGCCAGACGGAGGTTTTGAATAGATGTCTTGAGAATTATCTACGTTGCATGTCGGGTGAAACCCCTGCGCACTGGTTTCAGTGGCTGCCACTTGCGGAGTGGTGGTACAATTCATCGTTCCATTCCTAGATTCAACTCACTCCCTATGAAGCCTTGTATGGTCAGTCTCCACCTGTACATATGCCATACCTTGCAGGAGCATCAACAGTGGCTGTAGTGGATCGCAGTTTACAAGCTCGAGAAGCTGCGAGAAAGTTATTGCAGTTTTGTCTCACAAAGGCTAAAACCCGTATGAAGCATTTTACTGATAAGCATAGGTCCGAGAGAGCCTTTCAAATTGGAGATTTGGTCTACTTGCGGTTACAACCCTATCGACAGCAGATAGTTCGAAAGATTTTCAATCAGAAGTTATCCCCTAAATATTATGGACCCTTTCCTGTGGTCAAGAAAGTGGGAACGGTAGCATACACTCTCCAGCTTCCTCAAGGGTCTCGTGTTCACCTAACCTTTCATGTTTCACAGCTGAAGAAACATATTGGTTCAGCACCTAATCAAGCTCAACTTCCACTAGTGGATGATCATGGTGCACTGCAGAAAGAGCCAGCCCGAATTGTGGACAGAAGAATTGTTAATAAGGGAAACCAGGCTGTTACAGAGGTGTTAGTTGAATGGATAAATTCGTTTCCAGAAGACGCCACGTGGGAATCGTTAGCCATGCTGCAATCTAAATTTCCTTATCTTCATCCTTGAGGACAAGGATTTTCTTTTGGGAGGGAGTATTGTTATGGGCTGGGAAGTAAGTAGAGATTGGGTAAAAGAAGAATTAGTTTTAAACAGTTAGCTTTAATGAAACAGGGCGTATTGGTGGAACTAGTTAAACGATGTGTTTAGATCTTAAAACAGAAATTGCCACGCTGTCTTTCTTGTTATTTCTTTTATTTAAAAACGTGAGTTGTATGCAGAAGGTGGTTATGAAAATACAGGAAGAAAATTTCAGAATTCTCTCATCTTCTTCATTCTCTTCTCTCGTCTTCTCTAATTTCTTTTACTCAAAATTGTCCAACGTAACAAAAACCTCAAACTCAATTTCTATTTAAAAAAAAAAAAAAAAAGAACTTACGTGTTTGAGTTGTGTAACTTGTTTGTGCAGACCCGAAATCTCTTCGTCTAAATCAGCATGAACTGGATCGATTCTCAGTTGGATTTCATCAGAATTTCCCACGGGTCTAGCACTAAGGCCCTGGCTGTTATATTTGAAATTTTTTATCAAGTCATGTTTTAAATGGCGAAAAATACTGATGAGAAAAAATGATAAAGAAAAAGGGGTAAAGAAATAAATTAAGAAACAGATGAGATTTGAGTACCTTGATCTGTAAGGATTCGCCATGGGGGAGAATTGCTTCGGGAACAGTAACGGTTCTGTCAAAATTCATCACATGCTTCACCGTAACGGTATATCCGAATTTTAGGCTTTTTCTGAATTTTATATACTCAAATCATATTTTCTTTTATCATATTTTATTATTTATACTGATAAAATATTTTTATTATATACTTGCTTAAAAATTTATATTATATTAATTAAGTCTCTAATTGAGTTGGTGTGATGAGTAATTCATGCAAGTTGAGAAAATTATCAAAACATGTTTTTGTAATTATAATAAATTATGTTATTCGAGAGTATTTTAATTTTTTAATAAATTATTTTATTCAAAGATATTTTGGTCTTTTTAATTTAAAAAAATTAATAAAAATATTCAAGTGATTGAATTTAAACTCATACTATTTACATCAATAAAATATTAATTTTATCACTAAACCAACATTTTATTTTAATTATATTATATATGCTTTATCATTTATATCAATTGTATATGTATTGATAATGTTGTTAATTGAATCAATGTCATAAGTGAACTTAACACTAATTCAAAATCATAATAATACCATGATAAAATATTGCAATACATTTAGTATTCTTAATATGATATATTTACTTATTTTAATTTTATTTTACTCACAATTTAATCTATTGCTATTCATTCTAACATCATAATATGTCATTATTATCATTAATTAGTTTCAAACATTACCTTTCATTAAATATTGTTTTAAAGCTAATTTATATATTTTAAATACATAGCTTTCATATACATATATGTGAGATAAAATTTTTAGTATTAATTAAAACAATAATTTCTAATAAAAAATATAAAAACTGAATTAAAGATATTTAAAACAACATGTTCAACAAATTATAATAAAATTTATAATTTAATGGACTTTAAGACGCATATAAATCATAAAGACTACTACACAAAATAGTAAAAACTGTGAGCAGAGACATTTATGAAATGTTTTTAGCTTGGGTACAAGAGCAAAAACAAAACAAAACAAGAATAGGAAGACAGTTCGTGCCGAGGAATATCAGTTCCAGTTGGTGACGTTTGCATTGCTACTCTCCAGATGAGTGAAAATAAGGGTGATTATTCCTGATACAAGTTAGAGGTTTTTTAATTCTACAACTACAAGTTGGGTTCAATAAATGATATATATATATATATATATATATGCTTGTATTTCATTTTGGTTCGTGGTGTTTTTTTTTTTTATTCTCTATATTTATTTTATTGTTTATTTTGTAAGTTCATGATTATCTCTCCCAACAATATTATTTTTAGTATTCAAATTTACTTTTTTTTTAAATACAATATGTCTTACAACTACACTCAATACTTTTTAATTATTTGTCCAAATAATATTTCTTTTAATAATTATTTCAAACATTATTTAAAAAAATTAACAATTTAAATTTTTAAAAATTATTAATAATAACTTTTTTATACAAACAATGTATATAAGCTGTAAAAAATTGTAAATGAGGTTGGATATGAGGCTGTAAAGTAATATGGAGGCTTTTTGGTCTTGATTAAGTACTCAATTTTTTTAAGGGTAATTATTCTATTTCCATAAATAGGTATAAGATGATGGTAAATATTTTTTAATTATTTAATTATTATTTTATTATATTCTAAAAATAAATGACAGCAATTCAAATCTGTTTATAGAATACTTTTTACTCTAGTAACACTTTGTAAGATAATAATATTTTTAAACGCTTTTTATATTCTTTTTTACTAATGCTAAATATAAAAAAGTGAATTCTTTAAAAATATTTTAAATTAAATATCAATTAAAAGAAGTAAAACGTTTTACAATAATTAATTTAAAATAAATTTATATAATTAAATACAAAAAATAAAAATTATCCAAATACAAGATTGAATCATATTATGAAAATGTAAAAAAATTAAAGATTTTTTTTATGAAATTTTCAAAAAATATATATATTAATATATTATTAAAACAATTTTTTTTTACAATTTTGCTTAAAATATGTTCTAAATTAACAATAACATTGTTCTAAATATCTATTCGCTTTAAAAATTAAATTTTAAAAATAAATTTTCAACTTTTTTTTTAAATCATTAAAAAAATTTTGAAAATCTTTGCTGGTGCCGTTAATCGCCTTCCGCTGATAGTTCCTTTACGTGTTTTCAAATGAAGAATCTCTTCCTTCCATTTTTGTTTTTAGGCTTTCATGAACTTGTCGTCCATGGAAGAAATGTTTTTCCACTAAAGTTTTCTTATGGCGGTTATGTATGCTTCTAAAACACAGTAGTCTAGGTTTCTATTTAGTTTTTTCAGTTTTCCAAGCGTTTGGGAGAAAGATGGTAAAATTACAGTTCTGTGATTTGTTGAGTGGTTATGGTGGTGGTTTTGGCGGCGCTGTCCATAGAGGGTGGGGAAGTTGACGAGTTGCATATCAATTCCAGCGAGAGGGAGGAGTAAATCGGGATAGAGGCAGTGTCAGACGACAAGGGGATGGGTTACAGGAGAAGCCTTGTCGTTAAGTGCCGTGGTGCAGTACAAGAAAACAGACTTTTAGCGGTGTTTTTTTTTCCTTTAGCGGCGTTTTTAAGCGCCGCTAATACTTTTAGCTGCGCTTTCCCAAGCGCCGCAAAAACCGTCACTATATGCAGCGCCACAAATGTTCGCGGCATTTTTTTCAAAAAAACGCGGCTAAAAGCCTGTACTTTTAGCGGCGCTTCTAAAAAAAACACCGCTAAAGATCATGACATTTAGCGGCGCTTCTAAAAAAATGCCGCTAAAAACCAGGACCTTTAGCGGCGCTTTTTTAAAAAACGCCGCCGTAGACCTGTACTTTTAGCGGCGCTTTTTTTTTAAAAACGCCGCTATAGACCTATACTTTTCGCGACGCTTTTTTAAAAAAGCCGCTATAGACCTGTACTTTTAGCGGCGCTTTTTTAAAAAACGCCGCTATAGACCTGTACTTTTAGCGGCGCTTATTGAAAAAAACGCCGCTAATTTGCCCAGTTTTGCAATATGTATTTTGTTCCTATATCCAGCCATCCTGCAAGAAATTCAATCAAAAACAGCAAATTGAAATCCAACCAAAACACGCAAATATAAATAATACAAAATTATACGAAAAATATATTATATAAATAGTAAATGAATATTCAAAATATTCTTAAAATAATGTTAAAAGTTACAAGAAAACAAATGTCTATGATGGCGGATTTTGAAATTGCTGGAACATAATCATCATAGAATGAAGCTACTGCTGGAGTTCAGTACTAGAGGATAAGATAAAGCCAACAATCTGACACCATGTCTAAACAGAAGAACCAATCCATGATAATTTACATAGTGCAGGTAAATACTAGATACATTTTCCATGGCATAGCAAAATTGGCAAGGACTCAGCACGTCCTGCAGCTTCATTGCTTCCTTCTATTTTACTTTTCAAAGTCCTGGAAAAGAACGGTTTATTATAACAATAAACCAGACAAAACAATGGTAAGAGAGAGTGTGTGTCATGCTCGTATAAGAAGGTGATAATATAGGAAACTAACTTTGAACATGGAAGCCATCCGCTAAGTCCTACAACTGCGCTCAAATTGGCAGGATATGTGTTTCCATTTCCGTATTTTCCATGAGTAAAACACGTTGCAGTATAGTGAGTGTAGCACACCCATCATGAAGCCTCCAACACCAAGTTTAATCAGTAACTAAAAAAACTACTATTAGAACAATGTCAAAAACAATGACATAAACAAAACTTCCATTGATAAAAGCGAAAAGCAAGGTAAATGCAACATTGCATTGGTTTTAAGCAAAACTAATCAAGCAAATGAAAAATTACATGCATTTAAACCGACCCCAAAAGCTCGGTCACTCTTTACATACATTAACAGGAATGATGGTTTAACCTGAAAAAAAAAGTATCAAAGAAACCATGATTGTCAAGATAGATAGAAACAACATAAATAAGAAGAGAGACTAAAGATAGCTATTTAGGCCATTACAAACTCGAAAGGCGACTTTTACGCCACTCTTAAAACCAGCAATGCTTCTCATATTCTTACTTGACCAAAAATAGAAAAAGAAATTCATATTTAGTAGCCAAAAATGACAGAAATAAACTTAAAAACTATAAACCCTGCAGAATGTAAAGCAAAAGATTGGCAAATGTGACGATGTAAAACTTTATGTCCCATGCATTCTCACTATTATACAAAAATAATGCATTGGTAGCTAAATATTTGGGAGAGAAATGGGAAAATAATGCTCCTGAAAAAAAAATTAGCATAATAAACCTAAAAAAAAAAGAAGCAATAGAAAACATATCATTCACGTGAGCTCTGCTGCCAAGAAATTTGCAACATGTCTTTGCAGCAAGATCCAAACCCTCTATATCATCGTGAGCATCTTCTAAAAGCTCACGACATTAAACCCTCGATGTATTTCACATTAGAATTCAACAATTTGATTAGCATTCAATGAAACATCATCAAAAGGTTTAAGAAAATAAATTTAATGCATTTAGTTTCCATCATATGAGATTGCATCTTTACATAAATTTAAGAATATACTTACAAGCAATCGATGGAAAGCCACCAAATATGCTTATTGGTTGAGTAGGCGCATTGGACATATCCATTTAATCTATGCACACCATAGGATGGATCATCACAAACATGGAAATTATGATGTAATCAAGAAAATTAAGTTCATTGGTTAATCATTAGAATATATTCTCGTAAACATCTTCACTCTGATCAATCATCCTTACATTTGGAAGAGGGAGCGTCTCCGGGAGCTGGGACCAATCACAAACAAGATGAAAAATATAAACAAGGATGAATAGATATTTGAAAAGCTATCAACAATTTTTTGTATAATATCCGAAACGATTGATCACAAAGATAGGGAACACAGAAGAAACATAGCTTGTAGGGAAAGTGGAAGTAGTGAAAAGAGTTGCCATTACCAAAATCATGAAAAAGAAAATAATAAAACACATGCAATTTCTATTTTCCTTGAAAGATTGTTGAACTGTTGAGGGAAAGGAACAAATAGAAATAAACTCCACATGCATATATATAATATACATAATATTATTCCACCAAAAAATTAAAAATTAACGAGTGATGAGGAACCTGAACTATCAATTGTCTCCTTTTCCTTGGAAAGAAAAAGTTAAACAAATGAGGCTATAGAGAAAATAAACTAAAACTCGTTCAACCAAAAGAGAACCAGTAATTACAAACAAAAAAACTTAGAAAGCAATGAAAAGTTTATCATACCTCGAACCATTATCACCAAGACCATGTAGCCAAACTATGGTAGCTTGGTGCCTACCTTTTGGCCTGACCACATAGGTTCTTCCAAACTCAAGTGCCCTTCTAGCAGTTCTACCACCTAAATTTTGTCACATTAAGTTATAAGTATTACATTTCAATTGCCATAAAAACAATCGAAATATTTAACACAAGCTCGCTAGTCAGCTCTCATTTTAGAAATTATTCATCACCATAGCAAGATGGAAAGAAGCAGATAAACTAACCAGGGCCAACCGAAGGACCGGTGAAGCTCATAGTAATCCACAGAAAAGCGGCAGTAATCAAACCCGCCTATTGCACGACCAGAAGGCAACACCGATCCTGCAACGAGCAGAGACCCGGTTTATATTCGAAAATCAAAAGCCGGTTCCACAATGTAATTCATTTTCACTACATCGATACATGATACATATGATTTAAACAACTAGGCACCTACCCAAGTTGTTTAACTAAACTCAAAATCAAAACTTGCCAATAAAAAGCAAAATTAAAAACTTACCTTTAGTAGGGTTGTCCTGTTCTCTTGAATACTTCACCTAAGAAAAGAATACCAACAAAAATAATGAAAAAGAATACCAAGCAGAAGATAAGACTTGATCTTAAGTGATAATGATAATAAAAAGCAAAATTAAAAATTTACATTTAGTAGGGTTGTCCGGTTCTCTTGAATACTTCACCTAAGAAAAAGAATACCAACAAAAACAATGAAAAAGAAAGAAAATTAGAATTAAACTTGAATGTTTCTCGAAGAAAAATATGGGAAGAGAACTTCGAAGTGAGGAAGATTGACGAACCATGGTTGCTGATGCTGTGTGTAACAGAGAAAGGCGCATAACTAGGGTTTCTTTAGCAAATAACAGGGATGGTTTTTAGGGTAAACGATTTTCTATTGGGCTTGCTTATTTTCCTGCCCAAGGTCGTTTTTGGGTTTATTGGGCAATTTTCAATTAGGCCTCATCGTTAAATTGAAATGGCCTTTTATTTGTTTACTAGATTTTCAATTTTACTTGCACGCTCTTGATTTTATTGGTATTATTCACATTTTCATAAAAAAATTAAAAATTTTAAATTAACAATGAAATACAAATAAATTACCATAAGAGTTAATTATATCAATACCATTAAAAATTTAATAGTTTAATTTGCTTTTTTATTCTAAAAATTGAGTTGAGAATCAAAATAAATAAATAAAATGTGTAATACTAAAATAATTAACCGTTAAAACTAAATTTTGCCTTATGGTTAAAAAATCTACAACATAAATTATAACTTTTTTTAACAATATCATTATAGATTTTGACCATATCTATTCTTTTTGACATAATGCCTAGAATTATCGAGCATTGGCAACAATAATCATACTAGTCGAGCTAAGATTTAATCCACCCCATAAATTATAAATTTGTTTTAATTTATAAATTACAAATTTTGATTGAAATTTTATTATAAAATTTAATTTTTTTTCATATATCTATTTTTATTATAATTTTTTACAGAGATAATATAACAGGTTAATTAAATACCAGCTCAGTTAAAAAAAAAAACTTATTTACTCATAATCAATATTATTATTATCATACTTTTAAACGATTCTTAAATATTATTATTCATTTTCCAAATAAAGAACTATTTTGCCATATGAATTATGTTTTATACTCGGAGGTTTATTGAATCATCGATCTTTTGATAGATTTAATTATGGTTTATTTTGTCCAAATAGATCTGTTCATGTTCAAGCTACTTATTAAAGTCTAAAAGTTTGCTTGAAATTTGTGATGGTTAAGACAAAAAATTAGATTAAAAAATGGGCTTCAATAAAAAAAAATAAGTTCATTTAAAATATGTATTAAGCTTTGGCTTGAATATTCAAGCCCCAAATTTAATTCAGTCCGACTTACTTTTTATGTTTATTATATATCATTTTTTTTATAAATTTATACACATAAAAATTAAATATATAATACTATAATATAAATATTTAAAAAATTGTTAAGATGCTTATATGTAATTTAAAAAAAAAAAAGAAGAAAAATTTGGACGAGCTTAAAATTGACTTAAATTAACTACTTACAAATATAAATAAATTTGAGTGAAATTTTAAATTCATATTTCAAATCAGACCAAATTTAAATAAATATAAAATATATTAATATCATATTTAAACCTAACCTATAAATACCTTTAATCTCAAACCAAGTCTTCCCCAACCTAAACCCAATACTATTTTTGATTTGTATGCCAAATCATATATGGTAGAAATATGATTTCAAATTTTGTCCAAATCGGATTAAGCTTACATATTATTTTTTTTAAAAGTTAACAAATATGTTAGTTTTTATTTAATATTAGCATTATATTATTTATTTGGTGCATAATACAATCCCCTCTTTTGGGCCAACTAAAGTAAAACACATGTCCTCGTCTTTCCTTTGCCCACTCATTAGCCTTCTTCATTGATTGCTTATCTTTATCTCTCCTACTAATCGAATTAAAATGTGTAAAATATACTTAATTACTAAATTATTAATAAATTTATATTTTAATCATTTAATTAGAAAAGTTATAAAATTATTATTAAATTATTTAAAAAAATTTATTTAAGTCACTAAACTATTCAAAATATTTTATTTAAGTCACTACGTTGTTAAGTTTTTTTTAAATAAATTTGGCTAACGAGCTCCAAATGACAATACGATAATCGATATAATAGATCAATACTCATCGATGAGTAGAAGAATATACCTTAGATCCAAGTCGACCTGACGATAAGTGTTGATGATTAAAAAAAAATTCATCATAAACCTTCAAATACTAGTTAACTCCTAAACCGTATATCTTAAACCATAGGTAATTAACTCATAAACCTGCTTAAACCCTAAACCATATATCTTAAACTATAATGATAATATTAAGAAAATATTTAATATATTGTATAACCATAAATTTTAATAATTATTATTTTAGGGGTTTTAGATTAGGGTTTAGGGGTTATATGACTTTTAGCGGCGTTTTAACAAAAAGCGCCGCTAATGCTCTGGTTTTTAACGGCGTTTTACCAAAAGCGCCGCTAATGTCCTGGTTTTTAACGGCATTTTACAAAAAGCGCCGCTAATGTCTTGGTTTTTAGCGGCGTTTTACAAAAAGCGCCGCTAGTGCTCTGGTTTTTAGTGGCATTTTACAAAACGCGTCGCTAATGCTCTGGTTTTTAGCGGCGTTTTACGAAAAGCGCCGCTATTGATCTGTTTTTAGCGGCGTTTTTTACTAAAACGCCGCTGTTGCTCTGTTTTTAGCGGCGTTTTTAAAAAAACGCCGCTATTGCTCTGTATTTTAAAATTTTTGCGGCGTTTTTTGATAAATCGCCGCTAAAAACGCCGCTAAAGCCCTATTTTCCTGTAGTCGTGGGTCGAGTGGACTACCAATCGTCAAGGATGTTGCCACTAGATCGAGGAGTGGACACGAAGTGGATGCTATCGTTTTGGAGCGGAACAATGGCAGATTGGGGATGAACAAATGGTGGTGGATCTTGCCAGATTCGGGATCTCTCATCATTCATTTGTCATGGGAGACATGTGGTATCAAAAGAGCTTTATACGTACCATTGTAAAAATGTCGGTTGCACGAACAGCGATTGGATGCACATGGATCTCCCCTTTGATAGGATGCTAGTTAGCGAAGGGACCTCGATTGTTATCTTCTTGTAGAAGATGAACAACGAAAAGTGTCCACGAAGGTGGTGTGGTGGATGGGTCATGTCTAAGGGTGATGGTGGTGGGAGACAGAGGATTGGAATGGGTCTCAATTGTCAGGGCGCTTACCATCGGCTTGTGTACTACCGAATGCTTCTGCCACTGTCTACGACTAGCAATAGATGTGGACAACGGTAAATTTGGGAGCTTTTTAATTTCTTGGTATTTTGGTTTTTAGACGTGAAAAGCTCAAGTGCAACTAAAACCTATGCTTCAATAAAGATGTTCAGCCTTTGTTTTTAAAAAAAATTGAAAATTATTTTAAATTATATTAAAAAGTATTTTAAATTGAGGTAAATTGCTTGGTAAAAATTGTATCGAATTTAATTTTAAAAAAATTAATTTTGAAAAAATTCTTGTTAAACTAAATTTTTTTTAAAATAATGTAATTTAAACTTTAAATTTTATTTTAAAAGAGTTTATTAAACTGGTTTTAAAAGTGCAATTCAATTTTGGTTGAAATTATTTTAGAACGGTTTTTACTGTAATTTAAAATTTTAAAACTGTTTTCAAAATATTTTTAAAAAAATAATTTGTAAAACATTTTTAGAAAATATTTACATTAATTTAAGTGGTTGATTTAAAATGGGATAAACATCATACCTACACATAAATTTTATTTTAATGTGTAATGCTATATATGAACTTTGATTTTACTGAATTTTATAGATGAAATTTTATTTTGATTCAATTTTTATAAAACCACTACCAACATTATTTATTGGCGTAACACCATTTTACGTTTACATATTGCACACACAAACAATTATGTTAATCTAATATGTATATAATCGAATCAAAATCAAAATTTAGTATGTATATTTGAACCAAAATTAAAGTTTCATGTATATAATTACACTAAATCAAAGTTTATGTATCAATTTGTACATTAAAATAAACTTTATGTATAGTTTTAATGTTTATCCCTTTTAAAATGAATGGTAGATTCTACAAATTTTAAAAATATATTAATTCAATAAATAATTAAATTAAATGGATATATACATTTTTTTCATATTAAAAAATTATTATAAATTATTATTAGTATAAATATTAATCTAGATTATATGTACTACTATTTATATATCTAAAAGAAATACTGTTAAATTTAGCTCTTAACGTTTACATCCTTTGTCAATTTGGTCATTATTCTTTATTTTTAAGCTAAATTTGATTTTCAACCTTTTAGAATAGAGTCGAAATGATTTTTTTTAATGAGAATACTAACTAAAATGTTAAAATTTTAAATATAGCGGCTACGTGATAATCGACGTGTATTAATTTTTTGAATTTTTATGAACTTTTATATTTTTAAAATTTTTAATTTTAATTTATTTTAATTTTTAATTCTTATAATTTTTGAATTATATGTTGATGTGACATATAAGACAAATGGTGTGGTAACACCCCAAATCCGACGTAGATGTTATAGCTGAATCTGGGAATGTTACGAATAAGGGTTTTGAAACCAATCTTATCATGTTAAGGACCTCGTATAATATGTTACTAAAAGAGTCCACTTTTTATAAAAACATATTATTATACACATTAATGAAACCATCGATGGTTTGCCCTTTCAAGTAAAACAATAATTTGCAGCGGAAATTTTTAGAGTCATTCGTTAAGTTTTGCAAACCTAGTTTGTCTTTTTTTTAAATGTTTGTTTGCGTAAAATCGTTATTTTCGTAAATTGTTTTGTTGAGTGTCACGACAAACTTAAAACAAACTCAAATCCAAAAATAAAACCAAAAACTCCAGAGAGTCCCAAAATTACAAAACTATCAAAAGAAAACCCGAAAACCAAATGAGCTATTAAGAAAATACAGCTTACGGTCCAGTGGTCACAACTGAGCCTTCTTCGCACTGACTCGCTTAAGCTTGAGGATTACCTGAACATAACAGATAAATGGATGTGAGTTTTAAAAACTTAGTGTGTAACTCAACGGAAACATATAAATTTATCGAATAACAGAACAATTACGGGCATAAGTCCTTAACAATATCAAGTTATCAATAGAATCATATAGATATGCAAAACCCTACCCCCATTCTCTACACACCAACTCCGACAATCCCAACACACCACGTGGGGTCTAAAATACCCACTGAGCCCTACATACCATATAGTGTCTGTACGACACTTATCAGAATAGTCACAGTAGTGCTGCCAGTGTATCAACGATATAACGCCTCATAGAATACTTCTTCCAAATATCACATATCTCGCCCCACAACCAGTTACCTCAGATAAAATAGATTAATCAGATACCAGAATTATCATATCTAACATGCTCGTACAATAGATAACAAACATGCATATACAAAACAGATTACACATTTAGCATTACGTTACATACCTTATGTTAAATATCAAACATACAGTTTATCAAGCCTCATGCTTTAAGGCTTATCTAAGCCTATACTGATCCCACGGAAAACCCACAGTCGATCGAAACGACATGTACGATCTTAGAGAAAATTTTTGAAATTTGGGCCCACATGCCCATGTGGGGCTAGACACAACCTGGCCCACGGCCCACACGCCTGATTTGGTTGGTCATGAGACCACACCATCACACGGAACATGGCCAGGCACACACTTGTGTGGCATTGACAGACTAGATTTTTGGCTTTCGTTGATCGATGTTGTAACACCCCTTACCCATATCCGACACTGGGACATGGTCCAAGGCATTACCGAACTCAAACGTAAATATTAATACAAAACCAGGTCATAAAATTTTTCCGAAATTAAGACCATTCATTAACATACATATCGTCCCTTATATGGGCCCATAAGGCCCAAAACATACATTGGGTGTGGTTCAGGATTAAACCGAGAACTTTTGGAACTTATACAACACTTAGAAAAAATTTCTTGTTTTGGAGGGTTACACGCCCGTGTGGGTAGGTCGTGTGGTCACACACGCCCGTGTGGCTCATGACACGCCCTTGTCCTTAGCCCGTGTAACTCTCTGTTTATGACGTCATCAACAAAATTGGGTCACACGAACAAGTCACACGCCCATGTGCTTGGGCCGTGTAGCGAATTAAATTTCAAAAATCAGATGCATACTTCACGCGGCTAGGGCACATGCCTATGTCTTGAGGCCGTGTCCTTCACACGGCTGAGACACACGGCCTTGTCTCTGCCTGTGTGTTTGCTACTGGGCATTCTGTTTTACCTAATTAGGGTGCAAGGGACACACGGTTAGATCACACACCCATTGGACAGATCGTATGTCACACACAGCCTAGACACATGCCCGTGTGTCTCATCGTGTAGACAACTTTGAGGCTATTTTCCAAGCCAATTGCCACTCTTATTTGCATAAACACATACATGACTTCAAGGGCACTTGACGTGGCATAATTGAGCACTTAAACATACACAAACAAAACATGATTATGGCATTATCATGTTAGCTTATACATGCACAAGACACCATACTTTATCAAGCCCATCTTACCAATTCTCACTTAAGTCATGGTTATCGTCATATTAAACAAATCCCAATTAAATCTTCAAGCATTCATAGCCACAACACATCTCATCACATACACACAACCACTAACCACATCACAATTGTATGAGTGCATGGGTGCTTGAATAAATAGGCTTACAACCCAATAATCATTGTAACTCATACCATGGCCTTATACAAAATGAATCAAATATCATCATAAGATAACACATTTGGCTAAATCAATATGACATATAACAAAAAAACCAAGTCCCTATACATGCCATACTCAAAATGTTAAGACTAACTATACCCAAATGTCCAATTGATAGTGTGATCGAGTCTTTGACGTCCTTCGATCCCCGAGCTAGCTTGGCGATACTATAAGAAATGGAAAAGAAAGGGGAGTAAATATAGAGCTTAGTAAGTTCACATGCAAATAAATAGCAACATAATCATGAATATTATACAATTAACATAACAAAATTTACATACATGTCATCATAGTTTCATAGGCACAACTTACTCATTTTCAATCTTACGAAAAATTCATCACATACCGAACTTATTCATATGAGTTTTTCATACATACCTATTCCAACTCGTAACACATTCTCATATTTCTTCATCATTGACTTACTTGTCAAATAACACACTGATTTACCTGTTGAACACTTGAAATACTATTAGATACACGGAAAGTTTGCACATAGTGTTTTATACGTAGCCACATGCTACCTCATATCACATATCACACATTGCTCGCTCTCAAGCTAATCACAGGCCTGCTCACACAAGCTGACAGTCAGGACGTAACTACATGGGCTGCTTACACAAGCTGACAGGTACCCGCAACACATGCCGGGCTACCCAGCCACCGGTAGATGTACAAGACCAACACTCGGATCACATTACATACATTACATACATCACATAATCTCATGAGCTCATAATCACATAGTTCCTAGTGACATGTCACTCGTATCCTAATCTATTCCTAAGGTTCAAACGGGATTTTCTTGTGTCACATCTTTGTCAAACTCATTCACAATGTCATTTTCATTGACCATAATATCATTCATACGCTCATTATAACAATTAAACATAGAAATTCATACATTAATAAAGCATTAAAACATGATAAAACATCGCATTATTTACATATGAACTTACCTCGATATAAAAATAGTAAAAACAGATCTAATCATCGTACACCTTATTTTTCCCCGATCAAGGTCCGTTCCTCGTTTTTCTTGCTCTATAATACCAAATTTATCTTATTTAATACATTATTATTCAATTCAGTCCATAACTCATACTTTGAAAAAATTACCTTTTTACCCTTAACTTTTCACATATTTACAACTTAGTCCCTAGGCTCGTAAAATAAAATATGTCCATTTTCTTTGTCACCCAAGCCTAGCTGAACTTATAACATGCTCATAGCAGCTCACATTTCCTTTCAAATTAGATTTTTACCACCTATTTTACAACTTTTATTAAAAGGTCCTTTTAGGTGTTTTCATAAAAATCACTTAGAAAAAGATGTTTATCACACATCAAACTTTCATATTCCTCCATTAAATATCAAAATACATTCATGTCACACATGGGTCAATTTTTAAACATGAACCCTTACTCAAAATAAGGCTAGAAATAGGTAGATCATGCTTCAAGGATCTCAAAAACATAAAGAACACTAAAAACGGGGCTAGGGTGAACTTACAATCGAGCTTGAAAGTTGAAGAAAAACCCTAGCTATGGCCCTTCTAATTTTTGGCACACACAAGAAGAAGATAGAAATTTTTTACTTATTTTCCCTTTTTATTCTTTTATTAACCAAATGACAAAAATGCCCTTAAGGCTTTCTTTCAAAATTTTCCTATTCATGCCCATTTTTTTCCATAAAAATAAAAATTGGGCAAGTTTCTATTTAAGGACCTTTAATTAATAATCCATGGAAATTTCATGCTTAATGCTTCTAGAACTCACATTTTGCAATTTTTGCAATTTAGTTCTAAATGTCAAATTGGACACTTTATCAATAAAATTTCTTCATGAAATTTTCACACAAGTATGCAATCATATCATAGACTTCATAATAATCATAAAATAATTATTTCTGCTTCGAATTTGTGGTCTCGAAACCACTGTTCCGACTAGACCCTAATTTGGGACGTTACAGATGTTTTCTCGCATTTTCGTTACACACCTGGTTCGATTTTGATGAAAAGCAATCTTGAGACAACCATAACCTAAAATTTGATTAAAAGTACTAAGTCAATAACTGAACGATTTATAAAACTAAAACCCAAATTCACCGAGATGTTCACCTTAGATGAATCGACTCTTCCCAACACCTAACTTGTCGAATGATTAAATACTTCCTGTGATCCTCCTAAACTGTTAATCAAAACAAACAATTAATCCAACATTCGAGTAATTGTAATCAAACTTTCCATAACAAAAATTCTGAAACGAATGTAAAGAGTAAGAATGCTACTTACGAAACACCCCGACTGCAAAACAAACAATCTCAAGCACCCGCACAAAAAAACAAAATTAATGGACTAACAATGCTACCGTTTGACCAAAAGAAAGAGAGAAGGGAAGAAAAAAAAAGCAATATGGGAGATGGCAAAATGAAACGTGAAACTGGGAAGGGAAATTTTGGAAAGAGAAAATAAAATTAAAATCATATAAAATAAAAATCCCCAACACAATCCCCAAATTAAGCCATTATCTCATATTCAAACCAACTCCAACTAACCACTAAACCCCTAAAATTGACCCACTCACTCATCCTACCACATATTTCAATTCCATCCAACTTCCACTACATAATCGGCACACGCGCATAGAATCAAAACTTATCATCCTCACTCACATGAGGATTCAAACGCGAGACCTCAGGGCAAACTAACACCTTGCCACTTGAACCAGCAGGCTCATTCTAATATGATTTGACCGAAAATATAATATAAATCCAACCAACAAGGATAAGGCTAAGAACAAAATAGTAGAATTCCCAAAAATGAGAGTTGAACCCAAAACCTCAAACACACACTTAAATCACTTAACCACTGAAACAGACACTTATTTATGACTGAATTCATAAATAAAAAAAAGTTAAATAAATTAGGCATTACAAGTGTTATGTTAGTAGGATGTGCACATAGACTGTCATGCGAGTTGTCACGCTAACAACGTTAAAAATTAATGTTTTAGTCAACATTTCTGTTAAAAAAATAATTTGACTTTTTTTTGAAAGGTTAAGGGCTAAATTTAACTAAAAAAATAAAGACAAAATAGATAAAAATGTAAACGTTAAGAACTAAATTTACCATTATGCCTACCTAAAAAAGTATTTAAATTTATTTAGGGTTTAAAAATTACATGGATTATGATATAAATTCTTTTAGATAATATGCATTACTTGAAAAATATAATTCTCGCCCATTGGTTGTAATTATATAATGTAAAGTGAGATAAATTTTTATACTAAAAATTCTATCACACGTGTATGCGTATGAAAATCATGTATTTAGAATATAGATGTATTTTTAAAAATAACATATAGTAAGATATAAAAATATACCATAAATAATGAAACATATAGTTTGAAACTGATTAATAATAACACATTAAATAATAATATAGATATACAATGAATGGTGGTAATAAAGTGTGTATAATAAAATTAAAATGTATAAATAAATATAAATAAAGCTTTAGTTGAGTGATAAATTTAAAGTTTTCCAATGCAATTGACATGGGTTCAAATCCCACCATATACATAATTTTATTGTTTTTAATTAAAACGACTAAAGTACCATCAAATAATATAACTTATTTTAAATGCAAAAGGATATTTTTATAATTTTTTAAATTGAGCTGGTGTACGGTTGACTCGTGGCATTAATTCAAAGATTTAATTAATAGTATAGGAATACACAAATTTGGTGAAAGAAAACATTTTATGTTAAAAGTTTTTTTTTTTTTGGTTTTATAGAAGAACTATTATTGGTCTAGTGGCAAAGAATTTGTTAATAAATCCATTAAATATGGGTTCAATACTTGATAAATTTAGTTTATTTATTTAAAAACTATATAAAAGTATGAACAGACAAAAAGACCATCAAAACAATAATAGTAATCATTTAATAAAATGATATATTAATAATTTCTTAACTGAATTGATATCCGGTTAATTGGTGACACTAACCCGAAGTTTTATTAATAATATAAATTAAATAGATAATTTCAGTATATATAATCAAAATATTAGAAATGTTTATATCTATTTAATTTTAATACTAATCTATATTATCTATATTATCACAATTCATGTAATCACAAGATTTTATGAAAATAGTGAAGAAATTGGTGTTAGACAATATACGTTAGCTAACAAAATAAAATAATTATAAATAAACACATATGAAATAAAATATAAATAGAATACTTCATAATCAATTTATTAAATACGAAAGTTAAATAAAACTATAATAAAAAGTTGAAATAAAGAAGAATCGAGATTTTACGAAACGTTGAGGCTGTGAAACACAGTTTCCTTAAGATAGATTCAGCCGCTTCCACGTAGAGGTGCTCATGGACCGGGCCGGGCGGGGCTCGACTAAAAATTCAGGCCTGTTTACTAGGCTTGATCCCAGCCTGGCCCGAAAAATAGGTCTAAAATTTTGTCCAAGCTTTACCCAGATAAAAATGCTAAAACCCAAGCCCGGCCCGACCCACTTTTATTAATATTTTATATTATTTTTATATAATTTTTAAATATATATATAATACATCAAAAATACTAAAAACATTAAAGTAAATATTTCCCAACAAATTGAAAATAAATTTTAAAAAATATGTAAACTTAAATAACACTAAGATAGATGCAACTTAACAAGCAAATGCCTGTAAAATAATAACAAAATTAACAAATGCCTGTAAAATAATAACAAAATTAACAATAAAATAAGTTTTATACAATATTCAAATAATAACAACAAAATAGTAGCAACGTAATAGTAAAATGGTAGCAAAATAGGGAGAAAACAATAAGAAAATAACATTAAAAAAAAAGAGCAGATTTTTTTTGTCCTTTAATAAATTCGGGCCGGGCTAGGCCGAGTTTTGGCCAAAAATGCATTACCCGAGGCCCGGCTCATTTTTTAAACGGGCCTTATTTTTTTGTCTAAGCCCATTTTTCAGGCCTATTTTTTGCCCAAACCCTCCCACATTTCGGGCGAGCCTTCGAGCCGGGCTGGGCGGCTCGACCCATGAGCAGGTCTACTCCTATAGTACTTGGAGAAATGTTGGTCGAATGTCTCCCAGGATACAACAACAACAGTGGTCAAAGTAGTAGCACCTCTACAACAATCAACGAACAAACTTTGCCTTTTTCTGTCACTAGAAAGTTTGAAAAACAGAGAGGAAAATGGAAGAGTTTTGAAATGAACAGAATTTCGGTATAAGAAATTATATTTGAATGTAGGTTTAATCCTTCAGAATATACAGTCTTTTATAGGCATTTAGGATAATGGAAAATTTTGGAAATAAACATAAAATCTGCCATTATTTCTAAGCTTTTACTTTTCCTCAACAATATTTCTAAGTAGTTTACTTTGAGTATCAATTTCTCATTAATCACTCAACCATTTTGAGCATATGATATATTGTTGTAAAGGTCTCATGGAGTATAATATGAGATCATAATTTTATGATTTAACTCTCCACCTTTACTTATTGAAAATATGACTCAAAGTTTTCATAAAAGTAATTTTTCCAACAATTAATACTTATTTATAGGGTAAATTTGAGTTATGGGAGTGTTGTCTAAATATGGGATTAAAAACAACTTTTTAATTTATTAAAATGTATCTAAAAGTCTATATCTTTTTATTTGATTAATTTATTTGTAAAGTAAAAAAAATTCTAATAATGATAGATAGCATAATAATTTTATATTTAAGAAAGAAGATAATGGGAGTAAAAAAATTTTGCACCGATAATTATTCTTTTTAACTGATCACAAAATTTTAAAAATGTTAATTAACTTAAAATATGAATAATTCATCTAAAATAAAATTAGATTGTCGCGTTAGCTTGAATCTAAAACCTTACAATATAATATATATAATATTACTAGTAGATACTAATATTTTTAATATGAAAAAAAACAAAGTATACATCCGTTTAAGTGAACTATTTGTTAAGTTAATATTTTTAAAATTTTATGCTTAAAATAAATTCGTTAATATTAATATGTCAATAAGTTAGTGGTGCCACTTATCATAATATTATAAAGACTAGCATTAGATTGGTTTTTAAAATACTTGTATGCCTCGTTATAATATATATATATATATATATATTATAGATGTTTTTATGTAAAAGTTATCGTTCACAATATATACTGGACAATTACCTTAACACCAATGAGTATGGAGTTACATTGTAAAATCTATGTTCCAATATTTTCATCTTCCCAATGAATTATGAATAATAATTATGCAATGCTTAAGTTATATCAGCACCAGCAAGAGTCGAGTTTTGTATAATATATATAAGATATGAAATTAAACTTTGCTGTTGGGAGTTGAACCCTAATAAATGCATAGTATTGAGCTCAATGCTTGTAGGTGTTAAGTTTATGTGTTTAAGTTTTCACTATTAATTGTAAACCTTAACCCTACTAAATGCATTGTAATGAACTCAGGATCTAGAAATGTCTAAGTTTATATATATATATATATATATATATTTAAATTTTCATCATTTATCATAAATCTAACCCTAATAAATACATTAAGTTAAAATTGAAATTTCATCATTTAACTTAACTATTTAACTTAACTCTCATAAATTTGTATGGATATCCATGGCATCAACTTCTTTAGAATTTCTTTTACCATGTATATAAATACTCCCTCTCCCATTTTGTTTTTTTTTTCAAAAAAATTAAAGTTATTTCCCATTATTATCGACTTCTTAAGCAAAGAAAGAAGAAGAAAACTCTACGTAACATTCTTTTTCACCTTAAATTTGATTTTTTAAACTCTATTATAACTCTATTGAGGAAATGAATCATATAGTTCTAGTAGCCGTTGATATAGTATTTTTTTTAAATTATTACTTATCCAATTTGTTGTTTATATTTAACTTTAGGGATAAATATTAAATTTATACATTAATTTTGATTTGGTACAATTATACAAATGAAACCTGTATTATTATTAATGTGTATACATGAAACTATGATTCTAATTTAATTGTATACATTTAAAAAACTGAATACTTACATTTATTTTCATATTAGTTTAATATTATTGTTTGTGTATGTATTATTCCAACATAAACTGGTGTTAACTTGATAATGTTGTTAGCAATTTTTGAAAATTGAATCAAATCAAATGAAATTTTCATATATAAATCACACAAAAGAAATGTTCATGTATAGTTTTGATATATATCCCTTAATTTTAGTATTAAATTATATTTATATTGAATTTAAATTTTTTTTTCATTTACTTACTAGGTTGAGGAGTGAAACCTTAAAATTCAGAGTAATGTATATCATCCGATGTCATACAAAGAACATGCTCGACTTACAATGTAACACCCCAAACCTGGCCTAAACGTTATAGCCGAATCCGGAGTTGTCACAAGGTAGGGTTTTGAAAATAGGGTCGCTTCGTCAACTCATTCAAGATTCATGGTTCATACTCGTTTATAACCATTCTCAAAAGTGTTATTTGATTCATTTATTTACCAAAACATAACTTACAACGGAAGTATTAGAACCATTATATTTTAGAAATCCAGTTCGTGTTTTCAGAAAAACTTTTGTTTTTGTAAAACCATGTTTTTCATCATGCATCGCAATGAAAGAGTAAAAAACCGCATCTAAAACCAAAATATAAAAAAAATAGTCCGGAGAGTCCCAAAAATTACAAACTCTCAAATGAAACCAGAATCATAATTAGAAAAAAAACCATAATTTACTAAGTAAAATAATTCTCGATCAAGTGGTCATCGCTGAGGCTCCGTCACACCGTTCCGTCTAAGTTTGAGGATTACCTGAACAGAACAGACAAACAGACGTGAGTTTTCATAAACTCAGTGTGTAACCCAACAAAAATAGACATGCAATACATACAATGAACTCATACACAGTCAGATACAGTTTTGGACCTAAGTCCTTTACAGATTCAGATAACAGAATAGATATGTAGATCAGAAATACAAAATCCTACCCCCATCCTCTACACACCAACTCCGACCATCCCATCACACCATGTGGGGTTAAAAACTCTCACCCATCCCTACACACCATATCGTGCCATTATGACACATGTTAGATAATATGCAGCTAAGCTGCCAGAATATAGGTGATGATTGCCATACAGAACACTTCCTCCACATATATAAATCCCACCCCAATTAGATATATATATATAATCAGAGATATCATGCTCACATTCTCATATACAAATATCAGATATATATATATACATCAAACTAATCAGACGTGCATAGCAATATCATATTCAGAACAAAATATCAGACTAACAGATCACATAGTTTTAAGGTTTGGTTAGCCCTTACCGACCCTACGGTAGGCCCGCAGTCGACCAAAATGACCTGTACAACCCTAAGGAAAATTTCAAAATTTTGGGCCGACGTGCCCGTGAGGCTTGCCCGTGTGGGCCCACACGCCTAGATTGGCCTTGCCCGTGTGGTCTACACGGCCTGGCCCAAAACCCACACGCCCAACTTGGCCTAGCCTGTGTGGCCCACATGACCACACCCATATCGTCACACGACCTGTCTTGCGCACGACCATGCCCTCGTCAAACACAAGGCTGTGCTTGCACATGGCCAACCACACGGCCAGCCACACGCCCATGTGGCGTCGACAGTAAGGTTTTTTGGCTTTCACCGAAGCTTGACTTTCTGCGTTTCAGGTACACACCTGGTACGATTTTGATGCGAAAACACTCCCGAGACCACCAGAACTTAAATTTAACACAACCATTCCCAAAAATCAATAATAATCCTCAATTTAACTGAACCAACGAAGATTGACAATGAAGAAGCTTAAGCACTCGTTACTTACCCAACATCACGAACAAACCCGACTACGTTCTTACAGGGGAAGAACTCTGTTCTTTACAATTCACTACCAAAACCCAGAATCATATAATCGAAAGGATCAAAATTGGTATAAACAGTTAAACTACCTACCCCCAATTCGAACAAATTCACAACCCCCACTTACCAGACACGATGAATTCAAAAAATTATAACGCTGCGATTTTGGATGAATAATGTTGGTAGATAAAAAAAAAGAATAGAAATTTTTGAATGGGAAGAAAGTCACAGAAAAAGAAAAACGTTAGAAACTTGGAAAAAAATTTAGAAAAAAGAATAAAAATGAAAATTATCAAAAGTGCTATCCCACTAACTACACAATCCCACAAAATCTCACTCAGTAACCACCTCAGACTCCCAACTCCATCGAACAACTTGCAGTTGACTGGAACAAAAATTAACTTCCACACTCGTACAAAGTCTCGAACATGAGACCTCCATCATAACAACCCCTTTATCACTCAAACCAATAGGCTCATTCTAATATGAATTAACAAATAGTTTAATATAAACCCATTCAACAAGGGTAAAGTTAGGATCAGAAAAATAACAAAATTTGTTAAAGGTAGGACTTGAACCCAAAACCTCATACACATCCACAGAACACTTAATCACTGAAGTAGATACACAGTTGTGTTAGAATTTACAGATATAGAAATAAATTTATCAGGGCGTTACATACAAAACCATCTAGGTGTATCTGATTTTTGAAATTGACCTAACTACCTCTTAGTCATTTTGAAAATTATAAATAATATATATTTGAAATAATATTATTTAAAAAATTTCAAATACTTAATAGTTTTATAAAATTAAGTTTTGATCTATTAATATGATGTTGTTTTTAATTGTTAAATTTTATCAATTTTATACAACTCGTGTTTAGTAAAATGTGTAATTTAAGTATTTTAAGGGTTTGTTTGTTGACATGTAAAAGGTTTTACGAAAAATATTTTCTGCATTTTCCTATGTTTGTTTCATAGAAAATAACTTGGTCAACAGAAAATGACTTATAGGTCAACGTAAAATAAGTCATTTTTCCTATAAAATGACTTACTCTTTTAAAAAGCGTAAGTCATTTTTCAGAAAATAGCTCCTCTATAGGTAATTTTATTTTTATATAAAAATTAACTTAAATCAAACTTAATATTATTATATTGAAAATAAATTTTATTTTTATTTTTAAAAATATTTAAAATTATTAAAATATTAATTTAAAATATTATATTTTTTAATATTATTAAACATACATATTTAATTATTTATATTTAGTCATTTAATAAATTATTAATATAATTAATATAATTTATTATTTTAATAAATTATTTGATATTTTAATTTTATTTTAATAATAATTTTTAAAAATAATAATTTTAAATAATATTCTTCATGTTACAAATAAATGTAGATGTCCATATTCTAACCCCCTCATTTAAAAGGTAAAACTGCCCATTCATTATGCAAGTTGTCTAATGTGTTAATGAAACATTTAAATAAGCTTCATTTATTGTATTGCATTGAGTATCAATTAAGTTATAAATTGAACTCTTTTGTAAATGAAAATAAGATACGAGAAAATTCTCTATTTGTTTTAAGTGTTCTTTTATTTGATTATTTTATAACACGCTATCAGCACGAGCTTCTACAAGTTCATAGTGAAGTTCACGTCATTTCAAATTTATATAATTTGTCCATATAACTCCCGTTAAACTATATACGGTATACGTATTTCATAATTTTTTTATTTTATTTCTAGAAGAAATATTTGCTTTGGGTAACATTTGCACATTTATTTTTACAACTCAAATGCTATAATGATAATTATATATACATGTTTTTTTTTTACTAAAAGAAATGTCAATTAATGTAATTTGTGTTATTATTATTACTATTCATCTCTATGCCAATATTTGGCCTACATATTATTATTTAGCAAATTTGGTATATATAATTGAATTATTTTACGATTGAGAATGCTTATTATTTTACTATTTTTTATTTTCATTCTAGTGATTATAATGTCAAATCTTGCTAAACTTGAATTTGAAGCCTTAGACATATCAAGTAAGAATTATTTGTCATGGTTAGATGTTGAAATTCACCTAGATGCTAAAGGTCTAAGAAATAATATATTAGCAGATAAAGAAGCATCTAATCAAGACAAGACAAAAGTAATACTTTTCATCCGTCATCATCTACATGAAGGATTAAAAGTGGAATATCTCATAATGAAAGACTGTAACACCCTAACCCGTAACTGTCGTCGAAATAGGTTAAGAGGTATTACCGGTCTTATAACTCAATTCAGAATGATCATTTATCAAATGTCATCTCATTTCAGTAACTATCATTCATTCATATTCAATATTTACCCAAATCAAGCATACAAAGCTTTAATCATGTATTCGGGACTAAATTGATAACATATTAAAACTTTGGAAACTTAGAAAAATTTCAACATTTCAAATGTCACATGCCGTGTGAACAGGCCGTGTGCTTCACACAGATGATAGATACGTCTGTGTTTTAGACCGTGTGGAAATAGGGCATACATACTGACTTGCACCACAAGGCCGAGGACATGCCCATATGCCAGCCCGTGCACCACACACGGCCAGTAGACACGCTCATGTGTCTAGGTCGTGTCAAACCTATAGGTTATACTGACTTTAATTCGAAAGGGTACCCCAGGGGACACACGACCGTGTAGCGTGACCGTGTGTCACACACGGCTGAGACACACGCCCGTGTCCTTGCCCTTGTGGACAAAAATAAGCTATTTGCAAAGTCATTTTGCCACCCTAAAAACACAAGCATTTACAAGCATAATTGACCACATTTTCTCAGCTCAATAGGTAGCCAAAATATTCATTTCAATACACATTATAAGCCATATCAAACCTACCAATTACATATCCAAATACCTATTTAACAACATGCATAATCCATTCATTTAACAAACACATATTAGGACTTTACTTACATAATTTTATTCAATAATTCCTTGCCCAAAACACATCATAATTGAGCACTTTAATTCAACCAAAACATAACATCAAAATAAGCCAAATCACATGGCTTACTTATACACAAAATATACCAAAGTCATGATATCAAGTAACATAACTATCATTCTTTAAACTAGCCTATACATGCCATATTTACAAATTCACAAGCTCAAAATTACCAATCGAAAATTGGATAGTATAATGTGCAACTCCGACTTGTTCGGAACGAGCGAGCTAACGAGCCTCTATAAAACATAGAAAAAGAAATAGAGTAAGCTTTATAGCTTAGTAAGCCCGTATAATTCAAAATTAAACTTACCATTTATACATAATCAAAGTAACATTAAAAATGCCAACAATTCAATTAGATAACACCTAAACACAAGTATACGTCACATGTTAGTCATTTGACAAATACATGAAACTATCCATTAATACAAACTTTGCATTACTCCAAATTCATATATCATATATAACATTAGTAACATTTATAATCTATAACTTATCCATATAAACAATATTTATGCCCTTGAACCTATTAGAACTTCAAAGGATACTTGAGTGAACAACGTCATTAATCCATTAATTCATTATCATATATGCTCCTTCGAGCCATGATCGGTAAGCTCCTCTTGAGTTGATGCACAGTAGGCTCTATTGAGCTAAAATGATAAGCTAATACGAGCTGAACAGTAAGCTCATACGAGCTGAAACGGTAAGCTCCAATGAGCTGAAAACAGTAAGCTCTTACGAGCTGATGTATCGGTAAACTCATACGAGCTGTGCTAATTCGCAACAAATGTAGGAGCTCCACCAAAATGGTAATCTCAGTATCATGTCACTCGTATCCAATGAATTCATACGGTTTAAATAGGGCTCGGTAACATATACATTATATCAATAAAGCATTCATACTTTAAGTATTTCAATTATACATATTCTTTTCAATAATTAAAAGTGTAGAAAAGTTTGATTCTAATTATACGAACTTACCTCATATCCTCGAATAAAACTATCGGCTATTCGTCCACTTTTTGTTTTCCCCAATCTAGTTCCGGTATTTGCTTATCTTGATCTATATAATATCAAATTAACTCATTCAAATTTTTATTAAATTCAATTTAGCCTAAAAATTTCATTTTGGCTAATTTACAATTTTACCCCTAAACTTTTAACTACTTCACAATTTAGTCCTTAGTACATAAAAATGCAAAATTAAACAATTAAACCATAATCCCATGGTAGCCGAATTTTATAGGGACTTCTAGCAACCCATTTCTTTCATTATTTCACACTTTTAACTACCAAATTTTACAATTTCACAATTTAATCCCTATTTGACATTTTTGTCAAAAATCACTTTGTAAAACTTGTATATCTATGATTTAACCTTCATAATCTATCATTAAACATTTAAAAACTCAAACATTCAACAATGGCATCATTCAAAATCTATAATAGTTTCAAAAACGAAGGTACGGGCTAGCTAGATTAAGCTACAACGAGCTCAAAAATGTAAAAATCATTAAAAACGAATCAAAAATCGTACCTTAATTGCTCACTAAAGCTTGGACAAATGAAGGAAGCAAATATCGTGTTTATTCACCCTAATTTTTGGTTGATGATGATGAATGGAGAAGGAAATTTTGTTTTGTTTTATTTATAATTAACCTTGATTAACAATTTACCATTTTAACCTTAAAAATAATTCAAAATTACACCATTTTCCATGTTATCATCATCAACTAACCACAATAGGGCTATTTATCACTTAAGGACTTTTACTTTAAATTTCCATAGCTATTTGACACTTTTAGCTAATACAATACAAATTTTACACTTTAAGCGATTTAGTCCTTTTACCGAATTAAGCATTTAAACGGTAAAATTTCTTTACGAAACTTTCACATAATAATTATATCATGCTGTAAATCTTATTAAAATAATAAAATAAATATTTTAACTTCTAATTTGTGGTCTCGAAACCACTTTTTCGATTTGACCTAAAAACGGGCTATTACAAATACCCTCTTGAGTTGTGGAAAAATTTGAAAGAACAATTTGACCATTAGAAAATGGTGATACTCCCTAAAGCTCATTATGATTGGATGCACTTACGGTTGCAAGATCTTAAGACTGCAACTGAATACAATTTAGAACTTTTCAAAAATAGTTCTCAAGTAAATTTATGTGGAGAAAACATAACTAATGAGGACTTGTTAGAGAAAACATTTTCAACCTTTCATGCTACTAATGTGCTCTTGCAGCAGCAATACAGTGAAAAAGGTTTTAAAAGGTATTCTGAATTGATTTCGTGTCTTTTGGTGGTTGAAAAAAATAATGAGTTGTTGATGAAAAATCATGGAATTTGTCCCACTAGTTCTACACCATTCCCTGAAGTGAATGTAGCAGTACACAATAATTATGAAAATAGAAAATATAGAGGTCGCGGCCGTGTTCGTGGACGTATTGGGGGACGTGGTCGAGGACGTACTAGTAATTGTTATCATGGTGGTCATAACAATGACACTACTAACCACCAGAAAAAGAATAATAATGAAAGATAAGAAAGAAGTGGTCAAAATAATCCTTCAAAGATTGTTGAGAATATATGTTATAGATGTGATATGGAGGGACATTGGTCACGTACTTGTCGTATGTCTAAGCATTTAGTGAAACTTTATCAAGCATCCATTAAAAAGAAGGGAAAGCATATGGAGACAAATTTTATATCCCAAAATGATGAAATGGAGGCAAAAGATGAAGATATTCACTATAATACTAAAACTGACCATGCCTACGAGGGTGCTAAATTTAATGACCTTAATAATATAACTCACCTATATGTGGCAGATTTCTTTGAGAATCATTAGAAAATTTGATGTTATTTTGACATTTTTATGTTGTTTTAAGTATGCTTTATTTTCTTGCATAAAGAATAATTTATATATTTAATAAATATTTGCAATGTTTCTCATATTATATTTTGTTTTTTTATGAAGAATATGAATATTCAACAAAATTTTGATGGACCTAAAATTAATGGAGACATGTGTCTTGCAGATAGTGCTACAACACATACAATACTCAAAGATAAAAAATATTTTTCTCATTTGACAATAAGTAATGCCCATGTTAATACAATATCGGGTAGTTCAAAACTTATTGAAGGCTCCGAAAGAGCTATTATATTATTACCTAAAGGTACAAAATTTGTCATTGATGATGCTTTATATTCCACTAAGTCTCAAAGAAATTTATTGAGCTTTAAAGATATTCGTCTTAATGGATATCATATTGAGACTATGAATGAGAAAAATATTGAATATCTATATATTACAAATATTGAATGTGGAAAGGAATATGTTTTGGAAAGGCTACTTGCTTTTTCATCAGGTTTATATTATACACATTTTAGTGCAATTGAGTCACATGTTACTACAAACCAGAACTTTATAGAACTACATACTTTTACTATTTGGCATGACCGATTAGGCCATCCCGGATCTATTATGATGCGAAGAATCATCGAGAATTCAATTGGACACTCATTAAAGAACTAGAAGATTCTTGAATTCAAGGATTTATCTTGTGTTGCTTGTTCTCAAGGAAAATTGATTATTAGACTATCACTAGCTAAAGTTGGTATTGAATCTCCCGCATTTTTGGAACGTATTTAAGGTGATATATGTGGGCCTATTCATCCACCATGTGGGCCATTCAGATATTTTATGGTATTGATAGATGCATCTAGTAGGTAGTCACATATGTGTTCATTATCAACTCGTAACCTGGCATTTGAGAGACTACTTGCTCAAATAATTCGATTAAGAGCACAATTTCCAGATTATGCAATCAAAACTATTCTTCTTGATAATATTAGTGAGTTTACATCCCAAGCTTTTAATGATTATTGTATGTCAATTGAGATAAAAGTTGAACATCCTATACCCTATGTTCACACACAAAATGGTTTAGCTGAATCGTTTATCAAACGACTTCAACTAATAGCTCAGCCATTGCTTATAAGAATAAAACTCCCTATTATAGCTTGTGGATATGCTATTTTGTATACAGCAGCACTTGTGCGCTTAAGGCCAAGAAGTTATAATAAATACTTCTCATTACAATTGGCTTTTGGTTAGAAGCCAAATATTTCCCATATTAGAAATTTTGGATGTGTAGTATATGTTCCAGTTGCTCCACCACAACGCACAAAGATAGGTCCTCAAAAAAGGTTGGGAATATATGTTGGTTATGAATCTCCTTCTATAATTTAATATGTTGAACCATTAACTAGAGATTTATTTACTACACAATTTATTAATTGTCATTTTGATGAAACAACATTCCCAACATTAAGGGGAGAGAAAATACAACTAGTCAAAGAAATTACATGGAATGGATCATCATTATCTCAATTAGATCCTCGCACAAATCAATATTAACAAGAAGTTCAAAGGATTATACATTTGCAGAACATCTCCAATCAACTGCTAGATTCATTTACTGATGTAAAGAGAATTACAAAATCTCACATACTAGCTGAAAATGCTCCAATACGAATTGATATCCCAATAAGGCAAATTGTTAGTGCAAAAGAAAGTAACCCACACCGGAAGTGTGAAAGGTTAATGGGTTCCAAAGATAAAAATCCTCGTAAAAGGAAAGAAACAATTATTCAACATGATAATATTGTGGAGGAAAGTCCCCAAAAGAGGCTAAAGATATAACTAATCAGAAAAACCCAGAAGAGGTTCCGGTACCTGAAAATGGTGATAACGAAGAGATCTCAATAAGTTATGTTACTTCAAGAAAAAGATGGAATCGAAAAAATATAGTTGTCAACAACAATTTTGCTTACAATGTTGTTATTGAAACAAAAAAAATAAAATAAGGATCCTGAGCCTAAATTTATTGAGGAATTTAGAAATAGAAAAAGATTGGTCAAAATGAAAAGACGCAATTCAAGCAGAATTAAATTCATTTTCTAAATGTGAGGCTTTTAGACTTATAGTCCAAACACCTAAATATGTAAAGACAGTAGGATATAAATGAATATTTGTGTGAAAACAAAATGAGAAAAATGAAGTCGTAAAATATAAAGCACGACTTGTAACACAAGGATTTTCGCAAAGGCCCGACATTGATTATGAAGAGACATATTCTTCTGTGGTGGATGCAATCACGTTTAGATACCATATTAGTCTGGCAGTACGTGAAAAACTTGACATGCATCTAATGGATGTTGTTACAGCCTAAATGTATGGTACATTTGATAGTTAAATTTATATGAAAATCCTAGAAGGATTTAAAATCCCTGAAGGATATAAAGTTTCTCGGGAAAATTGCTCAATTAGATTAAAGAAAAGTTTATATGGATTAAAACAATCTAGACGTATGTGGTATAATTGTCTTAGTGAATATTTGTTAAAAGAAGGTTATAAAAATGAACCAATCTGCCCATGTTTTTTTTTTTTGTAAAAAGGTCTGGATCAAACTTGGTGATAATTGCTATTTATGTTGATGATCTAAATATTATTGGAACTGCTGAAGAGCTTCAAAATGCAGTAAATTATTTAAAGAAAGAATTTAAGATGAAAGATCTTGGAAAAATAATTTTTTTTTCTTGGCCTGCAGATTAAGCATTTAAAAGATAGAATTCATTTCCATCAGTCAACTTATACGAAAAAGATCTTAAAGAAATTTTATATGAATAAAGCACATCCATTGAGTACCCCAATGGTTGTACGATCGTTAGATGTGAATAAAGATTAATTTCATCCTTGCGAGAATGATGAAGAGTTTCTTGGTCCTGAAGTACCATATCTAAGTGCCATAGGAGCATTGATGTATCTTGCAAACAACAGAAGACCTGATATAGCTTTTGTTGTAAACTTGTTAGCAAGATTTAGTTCTTTTCCAACATGTAGACATTCGAATAGAATTAAACATGTATTTAGATATCTCAGAGGGACCATTGATATTGGGTTATTTTATTCAAATGATTCAAAATCCCTCTTAGTTAGCTATGTTGATGCTGGATATTTATCGGATCCATATAAAGGTCGATCTCAAACTAGATATTTATTTACATGTGGAGGTAATGCCATATCATGGTGTTCGACAAAGCAGACATTAGCTGTTGCCTTTTCAAATCATGTTGAAATAATTGCAATGCATGAGGCAAGCCGAGAGTGTGTTTGGCTAAGGTTATTAACCCAACATATCTAGAAGATATGTAATTTGTCTTTATAGGAAAAGATGTCAACTATCTTATACGAAGATAATGTAACATGTATAGCTCAATTGAAGAGTGGTTATATCAAAGGTGATAGAACAAAACATATTTCACCAAAATTATTCTTCACTCATGATCTTGAGAAGAAAGATGACATAAAAGTTCAACAAATTCGTTCTAGTGATAATTTAGCAGATCTTTTTACCAAGGTATCACCAACTTCAACGTTTGAAAGACTACTACACAAGATTGGAATGCATCAACTGAAAGATGTAATACAATATTGTCATTAGGGGAGTCAAAAACATGTTGTACTCTTTTCCTTTAACTAAGGTTTTGTCCCACTAGGTTTTCCTGGTAAAGGTTTTTAACGAGGCAACTTGTGATAGGAGATTGTGTACTCATTTTCCTTTATTAGGTTTTTATCCCACAGGATTTTTCCTAATAAATGTTTTAATGAGGCACAGTTTTCTCTAGTGGACATCCAATGAGGAGTGTTACAAATAAATGTGGATGTCCATTTTCTAACCCCCCTTATTTATAAGGTAAAGCCGCCATTCATTATGCAAGTTGTTTAATGTGTTAATGAAGCACTTAAATAAGCTCCATTCATTGTATTGCATTGAATGTCAATTTACTTATAAATAGAACTCTTTTGTAAATGAAAATAAGATACGAGAAAATTCCTAGTTTACTTTAAGTGTTCTTTTATTTAATTATTTTATAACACTTCACATATTATTAAAAATATTCAATATTAATATTTTAATAATAGATATTTATTACAATTATAAATATATTAATAATAAATGTTTTGTAGTATAAAAGTTATAATATGCGATAAGTCTATGTTGTAATATCCCGAATTAGGGCCTAATCGGAATAGTGGTTTCGTGACCACAAATTCGAGATAGAAATAATTATTTTATAATTATTTTTAGGTTTATGATATGATTGCATGATTGTGTGAAAATTTCGTGACGAAATTCTATGCATAAAGTGCTGAATTTGAAATTAGGGACTAAATCGAATAAGTTGCAAAACTTGCATTCTAAAAGTTTTTAGTATGAAATTACTTTGGAATATTAATTAGAAGGTCTTAAATGGAAATTTTACCAATTTCTAAGTTTATGGACAAAAATTGGACATGGATGGAATTTTTGGAAAGTTTAGTAGTAAGGGCATTTTGGTCATTTAGGGGTAAAATGAATTAAAATACAAAATTAAAAGCCAATTTTGCTCATCTTCAACCCCATGGCCGAATATAGCAAGGAGAAACCATGGCTAGGGTTTTTCAAGCTTCCAAGCTCGATTGTAAGTCCATTCGAGCCTCGTTTTTCAAGTTCTTTACGTTTTTGGAGTCCCGGTAGCTCGATTTAGCTTATGCTAGCAATAATTTAACCTAGGGTTTATATTTGGAAAAATACCCATAGGTGAAATTTGTGTATTTTGGTGTTTTATGATAGAATATGAGGTTTTAAATTATGTTAGACAACTTGTGCTACTCGGTTTTAAGTGAAAACAAGCAAAATGGCTTAATCGGTAAAAATATCTAATAGTCATAAGTACATGTTAGAGTCAGAATTTGATGTTTCCATAGAAGGGAAAAATGATCATCGTGTCATAAAACATAAGAAAATAGGCTGAAGTTTAATTTACGAGCTTTGGGGCAAAAGTGTAAATATGCAAAAGTTTAGGGGCAAAATTGTAATTTTTCCAAAATATGATTTTGGGTCAATTTGAATAATGTGAGTTCTAATTAGACTATATTTTAAATGATAGAGCAAGGAAAACTGAAATTCGGGCTAAAATGGGGAAAATACCAAGTTGTGGACGAAATGGTAAAAGTAACCATTTTTGCATACTAGGTAAGTTCATATGTAAATGTTGGTAACATAGTTATTATTTTAAATGTTTTTATGTTATTTAAATGATATGATAATTATTATGAAATATTATACTCGTGATAATTGTTTGATAATATGTCAAATTATGTGATATACTTGGAAAATGTGAAATACTACCAAGTACCGGTATCGGTATTCTGTAGAAGATGGTTGAGACACATGATTGGGAAAAAGGTCCCGTTGAACCTTAGGAATGGATTAGGATACAAGTGACATGTCACTGGGATATTTGGGCATCCGAACTCGTTGAGTTGAGTCCGAGTTCACTTATAGATGCGAATGTCCGAACTCGTTGAGTTGAGTCTGAGTTCGTGAAATGTAACTAGGCATCCGAGCTCGTTGAGTTGAGTCCGAGTTCACTTATGGATGCGAACGCCCGAGCTCGTTGAGTTGAGTCCGAGTTCGCTTATGGGCGGGTTACATAGTAGCTTGGCTACATATGTGGCACTTATGTGCAAACTTTCCATGTATCCGAATTATATTCCGATGTGTTCAACGGGTAAAGTTCTACTCAAATGGAGGAATACTCAAGATGAAAGGGACGTATTGGTAAGTGTTGTGAAATCGATACTTTGAACAGGTATGTACTTAACCCTCGGGTTGAAAAATCGATATAACAACAATATGGTAAGATGATAAATGAAAATATGATATGAATGTCTTGGTGATGATTATGCAAATGATGTTTTATGTTTGTTTATATGGTTATGTTACTTGCTATTTGCATGTGAACTTACTAAGCATTTATGCTTACTCCCTCCTTTTCATTCCTTGTAGTGTTGACAAGCCAGCTCGGAAATCGGGAACGGTCGGAGGCACGCTCACACTATCCGTATACCATGTTGGCATAATGGCTTGTATATTTTGAGTATGGCATGTATAGCATTATAATCATTTTGTATATATGGTCTTATGATATGGTTATTGAGTAGTATAAAAATGCTTGGTAATGATTAGCCATTGGAATGACTAATTATGATCATTTTTTGGTGTTATGTATGTCAAATTGCTAGTTAATCCATGGAAACCATGAAATAGGTAAAATTTACCATAAAATAGATTCAGACAGCAATAGTGACGTGAATTTGAAAAATCATTAAAAATATTAGAGATATAATTAGATGATGAATAAAACATGGAATTGAAGAATTATGAGTCTATTTTCATATGGAAGAAACGAAACAAGTATATGAGTTATATTTTATGAGATGTTTAAATTTTTGTGAAACAGGGCCAGAGCGATTTCTGGATCCCCTATTCTGACTTTTGAAATTCACCATAAATTTTATAAAAATAATTAGAAGTCATAATTTATAGGTACAGATTTATTATTAAGTCTAGTTTTAAGAGAAACAAACTTCATAGTCATTAAAATTCTGTACAGAGAGATATCTGATTCGTAATACACAGAGGTCAGAGCAGTCGAACCCTGAAACAGGGGAGACTTTAACTAATAAACTGTACTAATTGGCCTAGCCAAAAATTCTAGAAAAAAATTAGTAAATATATATATGAGTCTAGTTTCAGGGAAAATTTACGGAATTGGATTTTGAGTTTCAGAACTCGAGATATGAATTTTTAAGCGACTGTGATGCAGTTAGCCAGCTTGTCTAGAATTTCTAAAATTAAATTGTTTGAGCTGTTTAAGCAATGAATTAAGTCTGTTAACACCTCGTGTTCGACTCCGGCAACGGTCTCGGGTACGGGGCAATACATATGTACTCTTCACAAATTTTCAATTTAGTCTCTATACTTTTACTTCAAGAATTTAGTCCCTCTACTTTTTAGATTTGAAAATCAAGTCCAATTATTGACATTGTTAAATTTTTTTTTTGTCAGTTTTGTTGATGTCATATTTTTAAATAAAAAATAGTCACTTGGTAGTTATGTAACTAAAAAATGACGTTTTAATGAACCTGAATAAAACAAAATATTTTTAATATATGCAAAAATAATGTAAAATATAAATTTATAGATATAAAATAAACTCAATTAAGTAATGAAAAGATAAGAAAAATCTCAAATATATGTTTGTTTCATTAAAAACAACTTATATGAAATATTTTTAAGAAATATATCAAACAACAGAAACTATTTTACACATATTCATCCAAACACTAGAAAATATTAACTTTTCCAGAAAAGTAAGTCATTTTCCAGAAATTATTTTCCAGAACCCATTTTCAGGAAAACAAATAGACTCTAATTTTTTAAATTGTTTGTTATGAATATCTTATTAAGTGGATGTCCATCAAGATCAAGATAAGTTTTGATATACTTTAAATTCTAATAGTCATTAGAAGTAGATCTCTACTTCATTTTTACTTCTTATGCCTATAAATAGAGACTTTGGAGAAGCTTTGTAAATATTCTGATTGATCAATAAAATATGCTCTCTTTTGTTTTCATATTTTCTTTATTATTTATTTTTTGTCTCTTTATTTTATAACGCGTTATCAGCATGATTCTCTTTTATTTTATAATACAGTCACTCCAAATATGCTACTCAAGTTGTTATAGATTGCCTTCTAGAGATTGCAATTTCAGTCTTCAATTGGGGCCTGTGCACTATGGGTATTCAGTATCTAAAGAAATTTATGCAATCCTTACCTGGTTGATAAAGATGATGTTAAATATCTTCAGGTATATTTTACTATGATTTATTTATTATATCATGTATATTATAATTGGAGACTAATCATGATAAACATGAATAGATAGATTCTAATTTGAAATCCATGTATGTTTGTGATGATGATTATGAAATAAATAATTAATGGAGGTGTTTAGAAGTCTATCCTACTAGATTTGTTGCATTACCCGAAGTGAATGCAAACATAATGAAAATAAAAGATATAATCATGAACCACTAAAAGTTAGAACATAGGAATAAATAAGAGAACAATGAGAGTTTTTAAGATAACTTTTCAAAGGTTAAAGATAACTTATGTTATCAATTTGATATGCAAAATTATTGGCTACATATGTGGTGCATGCTCAAATATTTTATTTTTGTTAATATTCTTTGAGGAAGGATATGAGAATGTAGTAATAACTTCTATCATTACAGATAGAAAATATTTATCTTATTTGATACTGGAACAAAGAAATATATAAATATCAATATCTAAAAAGTACAAAATTTGTAATGATTAATGCATTAGTTTTAAAAGAAATTCATTATAATGGACATCATATTGAGATTGTGAATAAATAAAAGATTATATTTCTTATGAATCACTATTGCTATAAATATCTATTTTGAAAGGATAAAAAAAAGGGAGGATTGAGTTATTGATTACTCTTGTTATTAAATTGAATTGACTGTGACTATTTTTGTGATATTCTTTTATCATCATCCCCATTAAGAGATTGAAAGAAAAATATTTGATTGTGAAAGATCTACTTATGAGCAATAGGATATGATAATTCTATCTAAAACTCATTATTGTTGGATGCACCTAAAGTTGCAAGCTTTTTTTTTAAAACTTTGAGTATAACTCTATAGTATTGAGAATAAGTTGTCAATTAAATTATGTGGAAAAATATTACTGATGAGAACTTCCAAGAGAGAAAATTTATGTATGAAAAGTCATTGGTTATGTACCTGTTGTACACCTAGAAAATAGTGATTTAGGCTTCATATTAATTTTGAAATTTTCTATAGTAAATGTCACAATAGTTCTTATATGTGGATACAAAGTAAAAGGAATGACAGTAAAATTATCAATTTATTATAATTTAGTACAATTAAAATGCATATTAAAGTAAACTAGAAGTTTACTAATACAAATATATTTACTACTTGGGGTGACCAATTAGACCATCCTGGATCACATATGATGCAAAAATTAATTGAAAATTCATATGGACATTCATTAAAGAACCAGAAGATTCTTTAATTTAAAGAATTCTCATTTATTGCTTATTATCAATAAAAATTGATTGTTAGAAACTCACTAGCTAAAGTTGAGATTTAGTGTCTTGCATTTCTGAAAAGAATATGGGCTCATTCATCCATATGCATTTACAAAATAATCACATATGTGTTACCAACTTGCAACCTATCGTTTGTAAGATTGCTTGTTTAAATAATCAATTTCAGATCATGCAATTAAGATAATTCATCTTGCTAATACTGATGAGTTTATATCTCAGTCTTGTATTGGCTAGTTTGAAAAACTTTTGTAAAAGTTTATTATTTACGCACATAATGGTTTAGAGAAATTATTTCCTGAACGCCTCTAGTTAATGTCTAAACTATTACTTATGATAACTAACCTTCCTATTTCAACATGAGATTATGTTGATTTATGTGTTGTACACATAAAGCCAATAAGTTATAATTACTCCCCATTACAATTGATTTTTGGTCAAGAGTTAAATATTTCTCATCTTTGAATTTTTGTATCTGCATATATGTTCCAATTGCACCTCCACAACAAAGATGAGTGAATACTCAAAGAAAGTTGAGAATATATATTAATTACGAGTCTCTTTATATTATTATATGTTTTAAATGTATTAGAGATTCAATTATGATATGATTTGTGATTCTTATTTTGATTCGATAGTTTTCTCGACATTAGGGGGAGAGAAATAATAACTTGTAATGAATTGGGGGCAGAGTAATTTGAACCAGAAGTTCAACAAGGATAACTTATTACAAATTTCATATATGAAAATTCTCATAAAAAAATAAATCTAGATGGTTATATAGTAGAGGTGGGTACTCTAGAATAGACCCAAGACATAACTAAAACTCCAAAAGAGATTGTAACATAACTAAAACTCCAAAAGAGATTGTAACACTCCAGAACCCGACCTAGAAGTTTAGACCGAATCCCAAAGGTTACATTGATCACTGAAGTGATTGTAGGAAAATTTTGGTTCAACAAGTGAGAAAACAAACAGTATTTTGGTTACGTAAAAATTTTCAATTATTAAATCCTGATAATTCAAAATACAGTTGTTTAATCCAAATAACGTCTACTTGCTTTTAACACAAAATTTCATAACACAGTATTTAAACAGAACTTACAGTCCAAAACTATTTACATAAAACTCAGATTTACAGTAAACACTTTTTGTAACCAGTTTTTTTAAAAAAACGTGACACTATTGGGACCTCTACATACTGAGCCCAGTGTTAGAACACAATCTGTTCCTAAAAGGGGAAACACTAAAGGGGGTGAGCTATACAAGCTCAGTGTGAGTTCGATACGTGACTAATAGCAGAATTACGAAACTCATTTCAATAGCGAAATAGACTTACAGATATACACAGAGTCAGGAAGTAAAATTGAAACCAACGTCCCAATAGAACGTAACAACTCAAGCACATCAAATCACACATACACTCAATCACAAGTGTTATTCAATCAGATAGAATACAGTCAAACAATCTTACACCCAGAACGCACAATAGATGCGGATGAATGCAGTCAAGTAATAAAAACCCACCCATCTAGCCAAAACACCTCTCCCTCCCCCGATCATACCCCAAAAGAGCAGTTGAAGCTCATCTAAACAAACACACCACACAGGACCTCGAAAAGCCCATCCTGTAATATCTCAAACCCAACCTAAACGTTATGGCCAAATCTGACGATGTCACATGAGAGTGTTTTTGACAACGCATCGATACACTTAAAATTGTTCCAGTTATTATCTCTTACTTAGTTCGGAAAACGTGTTCTCATTGATTAGCTTTAAAACATATCTCTTTTACGCGAAAGTTTAAGAAAACATTTTATTTTAGAAGAAATAAAAACGTTCGCTTTTAGAGAAAATCGGATTCTAAATTTTGCTTATCAGTAACAAATCATCAACAGAATAAAAACTGAATTAAAAACTAGAAAAGTCTAAAGTCCCAAACATTTACATCAAAACCTCCAACACACAACCATAATAGGAAAGATAGCGGAAAACAGTCTAAAATTTTACGAGTGGCCATCGTCGAAACCTCCGCTGCACCGATCCACCTAATACTGGGGATTACCTGAACAGATTAAATAGAAAAGGGTTAGTTTTCACAAACTCAGTTTGTAATCCCCATAGAAAATATACACACAACACAATATCTGAAATCGATCATAAATTTATACATAGTTCGGACCTGAGCCCTTTACAGAATTAGCATGGAGCTTAGCCCACTCAAATACAGAATCAGATACATAACAGAATAACAGAATCGTACCCACCAGCCTCAACACACCAACTCTGTCCAACCCTATACACCATGTGGGGATAAAATTGACCCATCCATCCCTACACACCATGTTGTATCGAAATGCGGTACATTATCAGGTAATTGCAGCTGAGCTACCAGATATCAAGCTTAAGAGCCTTTTAGATTACTTCCTCCAAAACATCAACCCAACCCCAATGCAATGCAACATACAAATATGACATGCTAGTATGCATTCTATTAGATCATACAATTAATTCAGATATCACAGTTCATGCTCAGTACAGAAATCAGATAGTTAAAATACTCGTTTAGGGGTCTAAGTAACACTTACCAACCTTACAGTAGGTCCACAGTCGACTTGGGTGACCAGTGCAATCTTATCGATCATTTAAAAAAAATAGGCTCACACGCCTATGTGGCTTCCCCGTGTGGGTCCACATCCCGGTGTGGCCCACACGGACCAAATTGGCCTTGGCCGTGTGGATCACACGACCTGGCCCAAAAATCTCACATGCCCGTGTGGCCCACATGGCCTAATAAGTCGAGCCTGTGTGTCACACACGGCCTCACAGGCCATCACAGGGCCGTGTCATGCACCCGTGTCTTACACATACAGCCTGGCTCGTCGATCACACGCCCGTGTGCTGCTACACAGCCTACCACACGGGTGACTACACGCCCATGTGGCATCAACAGATTTATTTTTTAATTTTTTTATTTATCATTTTTTGTGTTTTCGGGTACACATCTGGTATCGAAATGATGCTAAAGCACTTCTAAACACTCCTAAGCCTACAAATCAGTATACACAGCCTCGATTTAGCAATTTAGAGATTAAAACCAATAAATTCGTTATTAAAGAATTTTCCCCAAACTCGACTTACCATCGACAAAAAACCTTTGCAACCGCTTTTCAATGCCAAAATCGAATTCCCCACTCAAAAATTCTGCCTAAATCAAACAGAATTAAAATTGGCCTCCTTTAGAAAGCTACTTACAAAATAGCAAAAGAAATCAAAAGAACACGACTAAGTGATCACTTACCGAACGAATATCAATGAACGTTGAAGGAGAGGGAAAAACTAGAAGAATTCAGCTGCTGCAAGAGAAGAAATAGGTCAGAAGGATGGAAGAATTTTGAAAAAGATAGAGAAGGTGAGGAGAGAAAAACATTAAAGCAAAAAGGATTTTTTTTTTTAGAAATAAAACTTGCAACCTCTCAGATTATCCCCCAACCACCCACTATACAGAAAATCCCTAAACTCTCTCCTCAAAACTGTCCACCACTCCCTCACTAGCAACAGAAGTTCGATTAAAAACAACCTATTTCTGTCAGCCAGAGTAAAAAAATAAAACTCCCCTACTTACGTAGAAACTCGAACACAGAATCTCCTTCACACCAACACTCCCCTTATCCACTAGACTAGGAAACCCATTCTGATATGTTTTTGCAAACAATAAATATAAGCCTATTGACTAGGGATAGGGCTTTAGTCTTAAAAATACAAAAATTTGCCCAAGCTAAGGCATAAACTTGGGACCTCTCAAACACTTCCCAGAACACTTAACCATTGAAGTAGATAGATATTTGTATGTCAAAGAATTACAGAAATATATTTAAAAACTTGAGGTGTTACAACTCTACCCCCTAAAAGAAATTTCGGCCTCGAAATTTTACCTGATCAGAACAGATGAGGATACTGATGATGCATCGAATCCTCCGGCTCTCAAGTAGCCTCTTCAGTGCTATGATTCTACCACAACACCTTCACTAAGGGATTATAATTACTTCGTAGGACCTTAATGTCGCGATCTAAAATCTGAACCGGTCAGATCTGGTCTAACATCAATCTCTTCCATAGGAACAATGTGCGTGGGATTAGAATGGTAGCGTCTCAACATCAAGACGTGGAAAACATAATGAATTCGATCTAACTCTGGAGGTAGTTCCAACTGATACGCGACTGGCCCCACTTGTTTTAGAATTTTATACGGCCTAATGAATCGAGGGCTCAGCTTGCCCTTGCGATCGAACCTCAAATGCTTTTTCCATGGCGAGACCTTGAGAAAGACGAAGTCTCCCACAGAATACTCTATCTCTCGATGCTTCAAATCTGCATAAGATTTTTGCTTGTCAAAAGCCGCTTTCAGTCGATCTCAAATCAAACGGACCTTGTCCTTAGTCTCTGAAACCAATTTCGGACCCAGAATACATCGCTCACCCAACTCAGTCCAGCATAAGGGAGTACGACACTTACGCCCATACAGTGCCTCGTAAGGTGACATCTGTATACTAGACTGGTAGCTGTTATTGTAAGTGAACTCTACTAATGGCAAGTACTCCTCCCAACTACCTCAGAAATCGATAATATAGCCACTCAACATGTCCTCCAGTATCTAGATCACCCTCTCCGATTGACCATCTGTCTGAGGATGGAAAGCCGTACTGAAGTCTAATCTTAAACCCAGAGCCTCATGAAGTTTCTTCCAGAACCAAGATATGAAACGAGGATCCCTATCAGAGATGATTGAGACAGGTACCCCATGCAGTCTCACTATTTCAGAAATGCAGAGTTTAGCCAGTTTTTGCAGAGAGAAGTTCGTCCTGACCGGAATGAAGTAAGCAGATTTGGTCAATCGATCCACGATGACCCACACCTAATCCTTCTTAGTGGGTGTTAAAGGCAACCCACTAACAAAGTCCATCATTACTTGTTTCCATTTTCACAACAGAATCTTAACCAGGTGTAGCAAACCCAAAGGTAACTGATGCTCAGCCTTAACCGGTTGACAAGTCAAATAGCGAGCAACAAAATCAGTAACCTCATGCTTCAACCCTGGCCACTAGTACAACTCTCGAAGATCTCGGTACATCTTATTTCTACCAAGATGCATAGCATAGGGGCTACTATGCGCCTCCCTCAAAATCGACTGCCTTAAATTCACATCATTCGGTACACAAATTCGACCGCAAAAACATAATACCTCATCACTGTTCAACCCAAAATCAGTGGTGTTACCACTTTCAATCTGTCCAAACCGAAGACCCAAAGACTCATCCTCCAACTATTTACCCTTAATCTGATCTATCCAAGTCGGTTTAACCTGTAGCTTGGCCAACAAACTACCATTATCAAATAAACTGAGGCAAGCAAACATCGCCCTCAGATCAGTCATAGCCATACATCTAATTGCATCGGCCACCACATTGGCTTTACCAGGGTGGTATTCAATCGTACAATTGTAATCCTTAAGCAACTCAATCCATCTGCGCTGCCTAAGATTCAGCTCCTTCTGAGTGTGGAGATACTTGAGGCTCTTGTGATCAGTGTAGATGATACACTTTTCTCCATACAAGTAATGCCTCCAGATTTTCAGTACGAATACCACTTCGGCCAACTCCAAGTCATGCGTCGGATAGTTTGCTTCATGAGTTAAGCTGACGAGATGCATATGTCGTTACCTTACTATCCTGTATCAACACATAATCCAAACTGACATGTGATGCATCATTATAAACCGTGAACTCCTTCTCAGATTCCAGTTGTATCAAAACAAGAGCTTAAGTCAGTATAGTTTTGAGCTTCTCAAAGCTCTCTTACTGCTCCTCGGTCTACACGAAAGGAACCTCCTTACGCAAAAGTTTAGTCAACAGAGTTGAGATCAAAGAAAACCCTTCTACAAAGAGTCAGTAGTAACTCGCCAACCTTAGAAAGTTGCGGATCTCAAACACATTCTTCGGCCGTTTCCAATCCAACACCGCCTCAATCTTACAAGGATCAACTTGTATCCCCTCAGTAGAAACCACATGTCCCAAAAATGTTACTTTTCGGAGCCAGAACTCACACTTGCTAAACTTCGCATACAGCTGTTTCTCACGAAGAATCTGTAGTACCACTCTCAGATGCTCATCTTGCTCATCTTGCTCATCTTCAGACTTAGAATACACCAAGATGTCATTGATGAACACCACCACAAACCGATCCAGGTAGGGCAGGAACACTCGGTTCATCAAGTCTATAAATGTCGCTGGTGCATTAGTCAAACCAAAGGGCATCACTAGGAACTCGTAGTGACCGTAGCGAGTCTTAAATGATGTCTTATACACATTAGCCTCCTTAACCCTCAATTGATGATAACCCGAACATAGATAAATCTTGAAAAACACCGAAGCCCCTCTAAACTGGTCGAAAAAATCATCAATTCTTGGAAGTGTATACTTATTCTTGATCGTTAGCTTGTTCAACTGCTGATAATTGATACACATCCGCATGGATCCATCCTTTTTCTTAACAAACAGTACCGGTGCTCCCCATGGAGACACACTTAGACGGATGAACCTACGATCTAACAGCTCTTGAATTTGAGCCTTAAGCTCTGTAAGCTCCTTCGGTGCTATTCGATAGGGGGCGATAGACATCGGAGTTGTACCCGGAATAAGTTTGATCCCAAATTCCACATTTCAGTTTGGAGGCAAACCCAGTAGTTCCTCAAGAAACACATTTGGAAAGTCCCTCACGGTACTGATGTCCTTAACTGCAGAGTCCCTAGACTTAGAAACACTGATTTAGGCTAAGAGTGCCTCACATCCTTTCTGAACCAACTTTTTTGTTACCAAAGTTAAGATTACATTAGTAGGTAGTCACATCGTTCCCCAATCACCACTACCTCACTGTCCTCCTCGGTCCTCAAGACAACCCTTTTCGTCTCATAAGCCAGATTCACCCGATGTTTAACTAGCCAGTCCATTCCCAAAATCAAATTGAACTTCCCGAACGGAAGCTCCATTAGATCAGCCAGAAATACTGTCCCTTGAACCTCTAATGGAATGTCTCTATACAATTTACTAACTCGAATGGATTGCCCCAGAGGACTCAGAACAGTCACCCACTAGAAGTATCCTCAACCAAAATCCCTAAAGTTTCAGACATAGTGCTAGCTACATAGGAGTGTGTAGAGCTTATGTCTATCAATGCAATATAAGGTACATCAAATATTAAAAACGTACCCGTGATGACGTCTGGAGCATCTCGGTCCTCACGGTGACAAGCAGTATAAACCAATGCAGGTTACCTCGCCTCAGTCGGTCCAGCATCTCTACCTGGTGCTCTCTGACCTCAGCCCATGCTATTACCACCCCTGGCCTGACCTCAGCCCCTAGGTGGCTGCTAAACTACCCTCGATGGCTGTACAGTACCAGTACTCGCAGCTTGCATCTGATCGGTCCTCAATGGACAATCCCGAACACAGTGCTTAGTCGACCGACATCTCAAACATGCCCTAGTAGTCCTCCAACACTCTCCCGGATGACGTCTACCACAGTTTCCACAAAGCACTACCCTAGTGGGTGTAGTAGGAGGCCCAACTCTCATTGGCCTATCAGATTTGGCCTTTTTCTTAGGCCTCATTCCAGAATTTGAGGGCTCCAAATCCCTCTTAGTCTTTTCTCTGTCCCGATTTTGGCGCTCAGTGCGTATTACCTCCTCAACGATCTTCGCCTCCTCAACTAGAGCAGAAAAATCACGCTCCCTTTTATCGAGCTATCAAAACTCACAAACTATCCTTGAGACCATTCTCAAGCCGGACACAGCACTCATACTAGGTCGCCACCATACCTCGCGCATAACGGCTCAACCTCAAGAACTCGGTCTCATACTCGGTCACTAATTGATCTCTTTGAGTGAGATTAAGGAACTCACGTCTCCTGGTATCAATGTAGTTGGCTCCCACATACTTACTTTGGAACGAAGTCTTAAAATAGTCCTAAGTCAATCGGTCGGGCTGAGTTCCCTCCTTAACAGTCAGCCACCACTGATATGCTTCGTCGCGAAGTAGAGAAACAACCCTATTCAATTTTTGTTCGGGGATAAATTCCAGATTGTTCATTATTCATTCCGTGGCCTCCATCCAGTATTCAGCCACGCTACGGATGACTCTAGTGACACCCCTAAAAAGCTTAGCCCTATTGGATCGGAGTCATTCTGTAACTGACCCTCGGCCCCTAAATCCAGCATTGCGCCTAGCGACTCTCTCCAAAATCCTGAGCATAGCCTCGAACAATGCGTCGTCCCCAGCCATGCGATCATGAGACCCAGTCTCAGTAGCAAGTGACACTGGCGTCTCACTCGTGTCCAAATTTGGTATATTATCCACGGAAGAGGACTCAGCTCGGGTCCCTTTACGGTCTCTACCTCGGCCTCTAGTACCACGTTTGCGGATACCTCGTGCGCTCATTGTCTAATCAAATTTATCTATATTACAAATTTTATGGATCTGTTACAGTTTCAGTATTTATTAACAGATATTTTATGAAAAACAGTATCAGAAGTTCAAAGTTTGTTTTCGTAAGTCGCAGTCTCACTCCAAGTTTCAGTATATACTAAGTAGAGTGTTTTCAGTACGGTTTACTACCTATAATAGTTACAGATTATACTATTTACAGTATTGCGACATAAACAATATCAATTTCAAAAAAATTATAAGATCGACGCTAGAGACTCACTCGATGTACCACATTCTCAGTCAAAAATATTTCAACCTATTGAAAATTATTTATTTAAAACCAAGTCTAAAACTCAATCCACAGTCGAGTTTTGTAACCTGACTCTGATACCACTAAATGTAACACCCTAAACCCAGCCTGGACGTTATGGCTGAATCTAGCGATGTCATATGAGAGTGTTTTTGAAAATGCATCGATACACTTAAAATCGTTCCATTTATTATCTCTTACTTAGTCCGAAAAATGTGTTCTCAATGTGTTCTCATTGATTAAATTTAAAACATATCTCTTTTACGTTGAAGCTTAAGAAAACATTTTATTTTAGAAGAAATAAAAATGTTCGCTTTTAGAGAAAATCAGATTCTAAATCTTGTTTGTCAGTAACAAATCATCAGCAGAATAAAAATCGAATTAAAAATCAGAAAAGTCCAAAGTCCCAAACATTTACATCAAAACCTCCAACACACAACTAGAATAGGAAAAATAGTGGGAAAACAGTCCAAAATTTTACGAGTGGCCACTGTCAAGACCTCCACTACACCGATCCACCTAATACTGGGGATTACCTGAATAGATTAAATAGAAAATGATGAGTTTTCGCAAACTCAGTGTGTAATCCCCATAGAAAATATACACACAACAAAATATCTGAAATCAGTCATATATTTATACATAGTTCAGACTTGAGCCCTTTACAGAATCAGTGTAGAGCTTAGCCCACTCAGATACAGAATCAGATACATAATAGAATAATAGAATCCTACCCACCAGCTTGTACACACCAACTCCGTCCAACCTTACACACCATGTGGGGATAAAATCGACCCACCCATCCCTACACACCATACTATACCAAAATACGGCACATTATCAGATAATTACAACTGAGCTGCCAGATATCAAGCTTAAGAGCCTTTTAGATTACTTCCTTCTAAACATCAACCCAACCCCGATGCAATGCAACATACAAATATGACATGTTAGTATGCATTCTTTCAGATCATACAATTAATTCAGATATCATAATTCATGCTCAGTACAGAAATCAGACAATCAAAATACTCGTTCAGGGGTCTAAGTAACGCTTACCGACCCTACAGTAGGTCCACAGTCGACTTGGGCGACCCGTGCAACCTTACCGATCATTTTAGAAAAATGAGCTCACACGCCCATGTGGCCTACCCCCATGTGGCCCACACGAACCAAAATGGCCTTGGCAGTGTGGATCACACGGCCTGGCCCAAAAATCCCATACGCCCATGTGGTTCTCCCATGTGGGCCCACATGCCTGTGTTGCCCGCACGACTCAATAGATTAAGCCCGTGTGTCGCAAACGGCCTCACCGGCCATCATACGGTCGTGTCATGTGCTTGTGTCTTGCGCGCATGGCCTGGCTCGTCGATTATACGCCTGGGTGCTGCCACACAGCCTACCACAGAGGCGACCACATGCCCGTGTGGTATCGACAGATTCATTTTTCGACTTTCGTTGTTTCTTGTTTTCTGTGTTTTCTAGTACACACCTGGTATAGAAATTATGCTAAAGCACTCTTAAACACTCCCAAGCCTACAAATTAGTATACACAGCCTTGATTTAGCAATTTAGAGATTAAAACTAATAAATTCGTTATTAAGGAATTTCCCCAAACTCAACTTACTGTCGACAGAAAACCTTTACAATCGCTTTTCAATACTAGAATTGAATTCCCCACTCAAAAATTCTACTTACATCAAATAGAATTAAAATAGGCCTTCTTTAGAGAGCTACTCACAGAATAGAAAAAGAAATCAAAAGAAAATGACTAAGCGATCACTTACCGAACGAATATCAATGAACGTTGAAGGAGGGGAAAAACTAGAAGAATTCGGCTGCTACAAGAGAAGAAACAGGTCAAAAAGATGGAGGAATTATGGAAAAGATGGAGAAGGTGAGGAGAGAAAAATGCCAAAGTAAAAGGGATTTTTTTTTTTGAGAAACAAAACTTGCAACCTCTCAGATTATCCCTCAACCGCCTACTATACAGAAAATCCCTAAACTCTCTCCTCAAAACCATCCACCACTCCCCCACTAGCAACTGAATTTCGATTAAAAACAACCTTCTTCGGTCAGCCAGAGTAAAAAAATAAAACTCCCCTACTTACGCAGAGACTCGGACACAAAATCTCCTTTACACCAAAACTCCCCAGTTGTTAACCACTCTTAAAATAACAGAATTTTACAAAAATCCTCCAGATTCAACAACAATTTCATGTTGAAAATAGGCTGTTTAAAACACACACAAGTTGCCTAATTTCACAGCAATTCGGTACCAATTACCTGGTTCAATACACACTCGAAGTTATCAGATACTACAGAATTGAATTAACAAATCAAAGATAGAAGAAAAGAGGTTCGAAACCCATACCTTATTTTGTGATAAAAAAGCCCCAACAATCAGTGAACCACAAAGCCATTACTCGTTGCGCAATTATATCTCCCTCAAGAACCTAAAACCAAATCAAAATGACGGAATCGCAATGACGAAAGAGAAAAAAAATTAGTGAGAAGAGAAGGAGAAAGGAGAAAAGAGGAACATACCAAAAAACATTAAGAAACCCCTAAAAAATATGTGGAAAAAAAACTCATCTTTCCCCCTTGTTTTTCCATATCACAAAATAATAAATAAAAAAATAAAAAAATAAAATCTAGTCTTTTAAAACTAGAACAAAGCTAAATTAAAATAATTCTCTCAATGCACACCTGAGGACTCGAGCCCGAGACCCCCAGGCTAAACTAACACACAACCAACCACCAGACCAGCAAACCCATTCTGACACTTGAACGCGAAAACAAGCTCAAATGCCCAATCTAACCACTGACCCTACCTACAAATCCCAAAACTTCTAACCCCAAAAATTGGGGCGTTACAGAGATTCAGGTACTTAAAACTGATGATTAAAATAGTGAAAATAAGATATACTGATAAGTTATATCAATTCGAGAAAATGTCGAACCGATAATAAAAGTGGTCGACAATGGTTTTGCATGTAATATTATTATTGAAATAATGAAATACAATGAGGATCTTGAATAAATGTATTGAGAAATATAGATATGGAATAGATTGGTTTAAATAGAAAGAAGCATCAAGTACAATTAAATTCGTGGAGTTTTTGGACCAATAGTCCAAATATCTAAAGGTATAAAGCCAGTAAGGGTACAATTGAAATAGTTTTACAAAAGAGGAATAAAAATATAAAGTTTTTCGCTAAGTCCTAACATTGATTATGAAAAGATATAATATTATTTTGTGGTGGATGCAATATTCTTTAGATATATTATTAAACTAACAGTTCATAAAAGATTTAACTTGTGTCTAATGATTGTTGTTACAACCTTTTATAAATCACTATATAATAAAGTTTATATTAAAATCCTTGAAGGATTTAAAATGCTAGAAGCATATTGAAATTCTCAGGAAATTGTTCATTTATATGAATTGAAATAATTTGAACATATGTGATAAATTTGACTAGGTGAATAGTAGTTGAAGGAGGATTATAAAATGATTCAAAATACCTATTTGTGTTTTTATAGAAGAATCATGATTAAAGTTTGCTATGATTATTGTAAAAAACTCCTGAAGAGATCAAAATATATTTCCCCAAAATTTCCCTTACTCATAACTTTCAAAAGAATGGTGATATAAATGCTTAGCAAATACATTCAAATAGTCATTTGAAAGACTAGTACGCTAGATTGAATACATAGAATAGGAGAAAGTATGTTATGTTTTCATGAGGGGGAGTAAATACGTATTGTACTCTTTTTCCCTTAACTGAGGTTTTGTCCCATTGGGTTTTCCTAGTAAGGTTTTTAGTGAGGTAGTATATTATGCGTATTATAGATATGCGTACTCTTTTTCCTTCACTAGGAATTTTTTTCCTATAGGGTTTTTATCTTAGTAAGGTTTTAACGGGGCACATTATGTACCAATTGACATCCAATGAGGAGTGTTATGAATATTTTATTAAGTGGATATCTATCAAGATCAAGATAAATTTTGAGGTACTTTAAATTCTAATACTCATTAGAAGTAGATCTCTACTTCATTTATATTTCTTATGCCTATAAATAGAAACTTTGGAGGAGCTTTGTAAATATTTCGATTGATCAATAAAATACACTCTCTTTTTTGCTCTCCTATTTTCTTTGTTATTTACTTTTTGTCTTTTTATTTTATAACATTATTAATATTATTTAAATAATATATTTTAGTTTAAAAATTATATTTTATTTTTAAAATAACAAAAAAAATATATTTTTCAATAAATTAAACTTTCATCACCTGTGATTTGTCGGTAATAAAAAGGTAAGTACTACAAATAATGAATATTTTTGGAAAAAGTTTTTCTTTCTAACGTAAAAAAGAGTTAGAGGAACAGTAAAATAGTTTTAACTAGATTATTTAATTAAGAAATAAATAATTTTATAAAAATATATATTTTGAAGGCTAATTTACTCTAATAATATAAAAAAAATATTTTCTTAAATGGGCTGTCATAGGCGGCGCCACCAATTTTTTAATATATTTTTTTGTTTTTTTAAGATATTGTTTTATTAGTGGTGTCATGTACATAGGCGACACCACTTTTATATCGGGTTTAAATACCCGTGACCGCCGTGTGTGATGCCACTTGAACTGGCAACACCAGTCACGCCTGTTTGACAGGCAGCACTGGTGTAGTGCCCAGTCCTATCACCGCACCCTCTCTGCACCCGCGCCGAGCCCTCCCCGCACCTGTAGACTGCATTTTAGCAGTGTTAAGTCCCTTCATAAGGGAAAAAAAAATAAAAATGAGGACTTTATAATCATGGTCCCCCTTAAGATGAAGGGTGTGGAAGTGAAGAAAAAAAGAGGGAAAGAAAGGAAAAGAAGAAGAAGAAAGAAAAAAAATGCACGTATTATTTTAGTAAATAATATTTTTTTTAATTTAAAGGGTTTAGTTATATTTTTTTATGTTGTGAAATTTTTTTGTTATTAATTATTATAAATTGTTTGTGTTTAGTGTTTATGGTTTAATGTTTTTTATGAATGTAAATTTTTTATAATTATTTTAAAATTATTTTGTTAGTAATTTATGATTATGTTATAATTTGTTTGTGTTTTAGTTTAGTGTTTTGTGAATTTCTATTAAAGTAAATTTTTGTTTTTTTAAATTATTTTATAGTTATTTTGTTAATAACTTTTTATTAGGTTATAAATTATTGTGTTTGGTTTAGTGTTTTTTAATTTTTTATTAATGTAAAATTATTTTATAGTTATTTTGTTAGTAATTTATGATTAGGTTATAAATTATTAGTATTTAGTTTAGTGTTTTGTGATTTTTTTATTAATTTAAATTTTTTATAATGTTATTTTATTTTATTTTTACTTATTTGACAATTTTTATTGATTTATTGAAATATTGATTAATTTTTTTATATAAATTTATAGGTTGTTTGAAAGAAACTAAACATGTATGTTTCTATTTTTTATTTTTTTATTCGTATTTTTTATGTTTCGATAGTTTATATTTATTTTAATTATATTATTATTGTAAACTAACATAAATTTTTTTATTGTAGGTAATGAGAGATTTTTTATTTTTTTACTGTGTTTTTTGTTACGTATTTACTGTGTTTTTCCGTTTCTCAAATTTCAAATTATTTACTGTATTTTTTACAACAAATTAAATGAATTCATTTTTTTAATTGCAGATTTGGAACAAATAGGTTCTTTGGTTAATAATGATAATCACATATCAAGTACTATTAATGAGATGGTAATGAAATTGTTACTTGTTACTTACGTCATTTGTAGAACTAAATTAGGTTATATTAACTATTTTGCTAATTTAATAATGTCAGGGCCCGTATCGTGCATTGAGGGGCCGTGTTAATAGTGTAGGGTTTCTGCCAGATGAATGCCTAATGCCATACTTGGAGTTAGCTAGATTCGAATCAGCGGCATTGATTCGAACCTTTGATGTGCGATACGACTTAATATCAGCTTTAGTCGAGCGATGGAGTTCGGAGACCAACATATTTCATTTGCCGTGCAGGGAGTGCACCATCACTTTACAGGATGTTGCATTGTAGCTCAGGCTCTCCATCGACGGGAATGCAATCACGAGTGTAAGTTTGATCTCTAGGCCGACCGTCCTTTGCTATGACTTACTTTGATGCTCGCCTAGTGAGGGAAATTTACGGGTTCAAGGTTTTCATTGCTAAAGGCCAATTTCGAGCATTTGTCGAGTATTGCCAGTGAATAGGAGGTGATGCACGCTGTTCAAGCTTACATTATGCACCTTATGAGGGTGTACTCATGCTAGATGCAAATGACAATAGGGTCCACTTGATGTACTTGCCCTTATTATCTAATTTGCATAACATCCATTCGTACAATTGGAGGTCCGCTGTGTAACAACCTGGTTTTAGCTAGTATTAGAACAGTAGTTTCGGAACCATAAATCTGAGATTGTAAAATCATTTTTAATATTATTTTTGGTGTTTTTAGCATGTGAATAACTATGTGTGAAAATTTCGTGAGCTAATTTTATCGTTTAATAGCTCAATTTGAGAAAAAGGACTGAATCGCGTAAAATGCAAAAGTTGCATTCCATATGATATAGGTGTCTATTTGCTATGGCTTATTAAATGTGAAGTCCTTATGCTGTAAATAGACCATTAATAGTGGGAATAGACATAAATGGTCTTATATTTGATGTTTAAATGATTAAATAACCAAGGGTAAATTGGTAAACTATGTATTATGTAATTAATAAACAAAGCCAAAAGCATTATCATCTTTATTTTCATCACCCATAACAAAAAATAAGAAGGAAAAATAAGTTATTCTAGGGTTCTTCATTCAGCCTTGTATATTCAAGCAATTAAGGTACGATTTTGATCCGTTTTTTATGATTTCAATGTTTTTGTGATCGTTGTTTTGAGTATTAGCTACCCCATGCCTCAATTTTTGAAAGTGTTGATGATTTTGAAAGTTTCCATTGATTATTTCATGTGTTTTTGTATGTTTGATGATGAAATATGAAAGCTTAGTGTTAATATACATGTTTTGTAAAGTGATTTTTAATAAAAATGCATATTAGGGATTAAATTGAGAAAAGTTTAAATTAAGGGGTTAAATTGTGAAATAAATGATAAATATGAGCTGAAATATGCACTAGGAAAATTTGGCTAGGACGTATTTGAAAGAAATTGTGAAATCTTGTGTATTTATGAAATAGAGACTAAATTGAATAAATGTGGAACTTTAGGGGCTAAAGTGAAAAATTCCCAAATATGTGTTGTATACTAAATTGAAAGATTATGTGATTAAAAGAGTTGAGTTTGTTATAATACAGATCAAGAAAAGAGGAACCCAGACTTAGATCGAGGCAAGAACAAAGTACTCGACTAATCGACTAGTTTCATCGTTTTTACGTCTGAGGTAAGTTCGTACGTGATAAACATTGTTACAATTATGTTTCGAATGATTTAATATCGCATAAATTGTATATATGAGACTACGGTTGAGTATGACGACAAATTGACTATGTTTAGCACTTAGTGTACGTTTCGAGATAGCTTCGGTTATATATAGCACTTAGTGTGCGAATTGGAATAGCTTCAGCTTTATGTGGTACTAAGTGTGCGATACTGAGATAACTTCGGTTTAATGTGATGGCACTAAGTGTGTGATATCGTTATAGTTTCGGCTAATTATTTTTGCACTAAGTGTGCAAGTTTCTTAAGTATTGAAATATTTCCGGATGGATTAACATATTGAACAAAGAGGTGAAAATGTAATAAATAAATACGGGAGAGTACAGGTATGTACGATACCTATGTGGTAGTTGATACTATGTGTATAAAGCTTGAAGGATTTGTATATATATGATAAATGGTCATCGGTTAGAATGAGTGATGATATGAGACTGATTAAGTGTTTATTAATTGATGATTTGAATATTATGAACTGTGGAGTTTATTTAGTACGAACTTACTAAGCTATGAAGCTTACTGTGTGTTATTTGTCTGTGTTTTATAGAGTATTAAAGCTAACTCGGGTTCAGGGATCGTTAGAAAACGTCATCACACTATCGATAAACTCATTGGAGCTTTGTATATATGGTATATGGCATGTATAGGCTAGTGTCATCTTGGTATGTTTTGAGTTATGATTATAGCCATGAGATTTGGCTTAAATTATATGTTTGATAAATGTTATATGTGATGTATATAATGTCCTGAGTGTTGGCTTGTTTGGAATGGTTGTATGGATGCTCTTTTTGATAGTTATATATTGTGGTATTACTGCTTGGAAGTTGGTATATTTTGGTATGATTTGAGGATGATGAATTGATATGTTTGAGAAGCATGATTTGGTTGAGAAAAATATGAGAAATTTTATTTAGGAGTTATGTTAGTTGTATGATGGTGGCATATTGATTTGGTATGTTTTGAATATGGAATTTAGTAGTTGAATTAATTGATGATAGATGGCATGATATGTGTATGAAATGACATGTTTTGGCTACCTATGTATGTGTTGAAATGATACCATTTTAATGGCTAGGTGTGTATGAGATGAGGGTGGCAAATTGGCTTTGCAAATGACCTATTTTTGTCCACACGGGCAGACACATGGGCATGTGTCTCAACTGTGTGCGACACACGGTCGTGTGTCCCCTGGGGTACCCTTTCGAATTAAGGCAGTATACCCTACAGTTTTGACACGGCCTATATACACAAGAGTTTCTTTTAGCCGTGTGTGACACATAGGCTAGCACATGGGTGTGTGGCCGGCCGTGTGACCTAAGTCTGTAACCTATCCAGTTTTCCCACGATCATAGCACACAGACGTGTCTCCGGCCATGTGGTACAAGTCAGTATGTATGCCCTGTTTTCACACGGCCTGTGACACGGGCGTGTCTGGTGGTCGTGTGAGGCACACGACTTGTTCACACGGGCGTGTGACCTGAAATCAAAGAAAATTTTCCAAGTTTCCCAAAGTTTGCAACTGTTATTGGTTTAGTCCCGAACCACTTCTAAGCATGCTTTAAAGACTCGTAGAGCCTTATAAGGGACATTATAAATGAGGTGAATGAATTTTATTTATAATTGCACAAATGTATGATTTATGTTGTGGTTGATTGGTAACGCCTCGTAACCATATTTCAGCGACGAATATGGGTTAAGGGTGTTACATGCTATGTTAGCCGTGTTGTATTGTAAACTTTTTCGGATGATAGATCCTTCTACGGTGGACATAGACAGATGCCTCATATTGCTACAGTTGTGGGCGCTTTACCAGATGCCATTCTTGGTATCAATTAGTCACCAATCACATGTATTTCTACTCGTTAATAGGTGATGAATTTTTACTCATTATAATAATTAATTGACTTTTTTTCGGATTATATTATTTTAACAATTTGTTTTCACAGATGGAGCACTAATCCGGGTATCGGAAGGTCATATACGGTTTAGATATACCGTCTAATGATCGAGAATCATGCTAGAGAGGGGGTAAGTTTTTCTAATATTCATGACATTTTATTATTTTATCTCACTCAACCCGCGTTAATATAACCATGTTATTAACTATGAAGATCATTTGGATGTCGTATTCTGTCATAAAAATTATGGCGGTTATTCCCTCGTCTACCCACGTCCACTTAAACCTATGGTGCATTAGCACACCCGTTATCAATTTCCAAACAATGGAGTGGTATCATGGTGATCGAGTACTCCGACAATTTGGTTGCATACAGTATATCCTGACACTTCCAGTACGGTTGGGGGACATCCATGGGATTAATAATAGGGGAAAATATGTAAATGATTGGGTAGAAGTGCATGAAGAATATATTGCAATGTGTAACAACTGGTTAGGGTAAGTACCTCAGATGGATCATGCTTTGGATCTACAGCCATCGTTAGAGTATATACAGTGGTACTCTGAGATGGGAAAACCATTTTTTTTTTGTGGGCGGTCGATGATAGTCCCCCCGTACATGACACAACTTGGGCAACCCTCTCATCCCCTTCTACATCCGCCTCCTACGCCTAAGCCAGAGGTAGAGCCGGAGCTATACTCTAGGGAAAGTTCTTATCATCCAGACTTGGGGGGTGATGATTATTTCCAGGGCTCGTTAGGCCGCGGATAACACTCAAAGTTTGATATCTTCAGCCCACTACCACCGCAGTATTCCACTTCTCTCGGCCCATATCCACCTTAGTACTCCACTCTTCCCGACCCATATCCACCTCAGTACCCCACTCCTCCCGACCCGTATCCACTGCAGTACTCCACTTCTCTTGGTTCAAGTTCATCGATGGCATTTGAGGCATATGATTTTTCATCTATGCTTCGCATACCTCCACATGCGGGTGAAGAGAACGTTGATCGTCACAATCACCCGCAAGAATGTCAACCTCTACAAAAATATACCCCTAGGACCACACCATCAAACCATCAATTTTAGGGGTTTTTGTATTTTAAATAGTCAAGTTTGTATTTATTTAATAAACTTTTTTTCCATTTCAGTTATTAATTTAAGGGGTTTTTTGTATTATTTACGTAAAAAAGTGTTATTTAATTTAAAAAAAAATATAAACACAACAAACTTTAGACTAACTTTGTAATTTAAATTAGATTAATTGCAACAAATTTTATACAAATTTTAGATCCAATCCTCTCTACATATAGTGAATGTAATTAATAGGGGTTGAACAATATCTCAATTCCTACTCGATCGCGATGATTGTCCAATATGGTAGTTTTAGTGAGGGCATTTACTCCGATTATGACCGGTTAATCTGTATATGTCACATAGCTTCCCGTCAGATTTCTCTCTAATGTCCATTTCATTATGATTTCTGGATGATTGTGGACGACCTTTCAAAGTCCTACGCAACCTTTTGTCTCAGACTAGCTCGAAAGTCGTCTGAGGTACCTCCGATGTAGACAGGTCAGGCAGGACAGGGAACTCATTCTCCCATACACACAACATACGCTCGAGGGTGTACATCTCATCGATAAATTGTTCAACATTGAACGAGACTTTAGCACAAGCTACCAAGACATGTGCACAAGGATAATGAAGTGTCTGGAACCTCCTGCAATCGTACCGTCAGTTTTGGAGATCAACTCCGTAGGACCTAGGTGGTATACCGGATCAACAACCGATGGTCTCTATAACTTAAAATGTTTCATTAAGTCATGAATATACTTCTACATTCATCGACTTCGCCATTCGACGGATTGCAACCATTGCATCTCTAACATCTTCGACAAACATGTGTCTCGCATCCATTTAGTTAACTTATTGTTGCCCCATTCTTGGCATCAAGGTAGCCAACTTATAGAACGTAGTCGAGAAGACAGATGAAATTGAAAGATGTCATGTTTTCGTTAACACGAAGTTAACCCCCTCCGCCAAATTAGTGGTTATATGACCATAGCGAAAGCCCTCATCGAAACTTTGAGCCCATTGCCACGGCTCTATGGTACCCAACCATTGTCGAAAAGGTGTGTTCGTGTGACCCTCCGTGTCACTCTCAAGTCGAGTCATCCTTTGCTGGAAAATGTGTGGATCTAGCTCATACACTATGTATGAATTAATAAAATATAAGTTACAGTCTCGCCCTAAAATATTAGGTTATATATTGAAAAGGTAAGATTATCCTTTACTTATTTTCACAACTTGTCTTCGCCAGTCTGCATTCTTATAATCTTAGTGGAAGTTAGTCGCGATGTGCCGGATGCAGTAAACGAATCTCCATGGCACACTAGAACGCCTAATGGTGGCAATTAATCCTTTCCCTTTATCGGAGATGATGTAAATATTATAGTTACTAATAACATACCTCCGCAGGTTCGTAAGGAAGAATTCCTATGACTCTATGTTCTCCTTATCTATGATGGCAAATGCTATCGGGAGCACGTTCTTATTCCTATCTTAAGCAACTGCAAGAAGTAGGACCTGTGCATATTTTCTGTATAGCCAGGTCCCATCTACTTGCACAAACGGTTTGTAATAGGGAAATGCACGCACGCATGGATCAAACATCCAGAAAATTCGTTGGAAAATTCTTTTTCCAGATTGTAGTTGGTCATCCAGGTCGTAATAAGGTTGTGTTTGCAACTCAATAATAGTTCATCCCTGTAGCTCATTGTACGACATATCGAAATTTCCGTACAATTGCTCTATCGCCATCTGTTTAGCTATCCATGCCTTCTAGTATGATACTCGATATTGGAATCGTGCTTGTATTTTAGCAATCAGTATCGAAACTTTAATGGTCGGCATGTCTTTCACCATTGGCATGATGCACATACAGATAGTTTTGGAATCAAGTTTTCGATGATCTTCTGTTATACGTGTTAAAGTGCATGTGTAAGGCTTAACAAAATTTTGTATCTCCCATATCTGCAACTTCTGAATAAATACGTCTCATACCCACCGATTGCAGCCTTTTGCTGACCTCTAACACTCCCCAATATATAATGTCAATTTAGACACGACGACTTTGTAGTCCACTAATATATTCATGTTAAATCGCTTAATGGCAAATACACACTCTTCCTTACTTTCAAATATCTGGCCCACGAATAACTCCTCAGGATAGAAATCTACGACCAGTTGATGAGCAGGTAGTATTTTAGGGTACTCTGAAAACTCGGCTGCGTGCACCGTATCGGGGTCTATCTGTGACATGTGTGCCCCAGGATTATTGTGTATCACAATACGACGAATTTGGTTCCCGAATGAAGACATGTTAACGTTTCTATTGTCATTCATGCCTTCGTCGTCAATATCATTCGGGACCTCTTCCATATCGGGATCACTATCACTATCGACCTCATGATCAGAAGTACCACTACTATTGTATACATCATCATGAACCACATCAGCCTCAGGTGCAGCATTAAGATCGATGTCAATCTTCATACAGTTGATTGACTATCAACGTATGATATCGGAACCACCATACACGGCTCTTGAGCTCCATGTTCTTCACCTAATGGAGTGGGATCTTCAATTGGCTCCATACCCGCTAACTCAGTAAATAATTGAATTAGTACATTTTGGTTGCTCTGATTCGCACAATAAAGAGCGACCGCTGTCTCCACGTTTTCATCATCTACAAGTTCCATTTTGGTGAAATTTATGGGATCCGTTGAAACTGGAAACTTGTAAAAAAGTTTTGAAATCCTTCTCCCAGTACATCTATCAATTTTTGCACTAATCCTTTCCTTCATATCATCAAATGAGATATTTCTATTAAATCTCATTCCTATTTATTGGCGACATTCAAATATACATCCCATGATTGTTGTCAAAACTACTCCATCGAAATAAACACATACGAAAAATTGATTATCCATATTCAATACTAAATCTATTAAAAAAACAAATCAAAATTCTCAAAGCAATTTCAATCAGCAAAAAAATACTTACATAAAAATTTTAATGAATAAAAAGATACCAAAATTATAACAATATGCAAAATTTTTCATTCATAAGCTAACAAAATTAATAATCCAACAAAATAACTTTCAAATAACAAAATATCAAAATTACTAACAAAACTCTTCATTCTATTTAAAAAAGAAATAAACAAAAATACCTTATCCTTCTTTTTTTGTTCTTCTTTCTTTCTTTCTTTCTTCTCCCTATCTTCTTTCTTCTCTTCTGCTAATTTTTTTAAAACTCTTCTACTCCTCTCATCTTCACCTGCGATTAAATAGGTCAAAAATTGACCACTGATGCCGAGATAGGGGTCACCAGTGGCGCCTACCAGATAGGCACCACCTCTCTTATACCATTCTAGTATTTGTATACGGGCCATGTACCAGATCCGAAAAAAATTGTACAAAGTGGTGCCGCTCATGTACATGACGCCACTAATAAAATAATATATTTAAAAAATAAAAAAATTATTAAAAAAATTGGCGATGTCGCTTATGAGAAAGGCACCGCCCACCTAAACATACCAATTCCGTAAATAATCCTATTGACAACCCATTTAAGAAAATAATTTTTTTATATTATTAGGGTAAATTAGCCTATTTTGAACAAAAAATAATGAAAAAGCCATCATGTGACTTTTTGTGATTGATGAATTTTTTTTTAATGTCTGTTAGGGGTGAGTAAAACTCGATTTGATTTGAAAATATCGAAAAAAATATTGAAATTCGAGTTAGTTGAATTGAGTTATTTGAGTAAACTCAAATAAGTAATTTGAGTTTTGAGTTCGAGTTAAGTTGAATTTTAAATTTTGAATTACTCAAATAATTCGAATAATAGATTGGTCTAAATACCCTTTTGATCTCTATAAATTATGAAAATAAGTAAATTTGTCTCTCTTAACAAGAATTACAAAAAATATTCAAAATAAAATTTAAAATTTAAAATATTTATAAAAATTTAAAAAATTATAAATTTAAAAAAAAATTCTAAAAAATATATAAAGAAAGTTAAAAATTTTAAAATTTTCTAAAATAATAATTTTGGGACCTAAATAAGTTAATTAATGGCTCAAGTTTATAATACTAAAGTATCTTCTTTTTTTTTGCTTTGAAAAGTTTTAAAATATATATAGTTTCAAATTTTTGTGCTCTAACATGGAATTAGGTTGATAACATTGCCATGGGTTTCGTTGACCTTGACAACATTCAAATCGATTCCTACCATATTACTCTGTTAGATATTCCAAGTAACTTTGACGCTCAAGATGTTTATTGTGCTTTAACTCATTCTAGAAATTAACTTGATAATCCAAAGACTTCTAAGGACTTATTGGTGCATGAACCCGCTTTGAGATATATTCATCAATTTTTTGCTTTTAGTTTTTCAGGTCGAAATGATTCGTCATCTGTTTTAACTAAAATTGAATTTTTTTTGTGTGTGTGTGTGTGTGTGGTGTATGCATGCTAGTTTTAAAGTTAATTTAGGATATTGGTTTGCATGAAACTTTCATGTTGTTTTACGCTCTAATCGACCACAAATACTTGGGCCGTATTAACATCTCAACTTTTTCCCTCTGAAGTCGATTTCTCGTCCTTAACATGTGCATATACTATGGATAGTCTAGATGAATATTATTTGGATACTATGGATTTGCTTGCCGGCACCCCTACTGTATATTATTTTGTTCCTCCAGGTACACAAACTACTCGTAGAAATAAGGTCTTTCGCCAATGTCCACACTTCACTACTAGATAGCAAGAGGAGTAGCCTCCTTCATCTGTAGAGGCACATTTAAGTCGGATCGAAGCTCGACTCGAAATAGTGGAAACCCAAGTCTCCACAATCCTCGACATCCTGCAAAATCGTTACACCCCAACACTGACAACATCATTAAAAACACATGAGGAGTATTCTTAACATTTCTCTTTACTTGTTATTTGGGTTAATGTACTTTATTGCATATAAAACATGCTTGAGGACAAGCATAGATTAAGTGGGGGGTTTGAAATGGCAAGTATGCATGATTGATCGATTTTTGCTGCATGCTTCTCTTTTGCATATGTTCAATCTTATTCTAGATTTATTCGATAGTTTATTTGACATTGAGCCTCTAATCTTATTACTTAGTTAATTTGGACAAATGGGTAATTTTTGAATAAAGTATTCAAGTATCTAGATTAATCGACATGTGTGTTTTAAAGTTGATATATGTAACTAGATTTTTCATAAAAATTGATTGTTTGGAAAAAAAATATTTGCTTGTACATAAATAAATAAATGCTCAAGTTATGAGTGAAAGTTTCAAAAAAGTAATCGAATTTATTAATCAGGATGAGGTGCTGGGTTGTTATCTCATCTCACGTAAAAAAGTCCAAGTGAAAAATCAAAAACTTACAAACATTCTATTAACCGAGCCTTCCAAAAAAAAAATGGAAGACTGTTTGAACTGAGTAACCAAGGTAGGGTGTTTGAGTTGTCATCCTAGTTCACGTAAAAAGGTTTGACCACGTCTAAAATTTAAAAAAAAATTAAAAAAAATTATTACTACATGATTAATTGAGAATAAATCATTGCAAATTTTGGTTCAAACTCAATTTTGTGAAATGATTTACTTCACATGTTTCAGTTTTATGACACTTGTTGATCAAACTAGGTATTTTAAGTATTTACTTATTTATTGCCTATATTGTTTACATTGATTATGGATGGGGAAAAGAGGCTTGATTTTTAATAAATTATTGAATAATTTCTAATGTATGAAAGTACAATATGCTTGAGGATAAACATGAGCTAAGTAGGGGGGATTTGATAACATGTTAAATTTGCATAAATTCTTGTGTTTAAATAGATTAATTCTTGAATTGATCCTTGTTGAATTAGTGATTTTATGTTTTAATCCTGTCAGGAATGCAATTGGGATGCTATGAGTTAAAAAGCGAGCAGAAAATGACTAATTTATAATACAGTTAATAAAGTGGGGCTGAACAAAAAACGTGAAAATAATCAAAGACTCATCAAATTTCTTTTGAATTTGTAAAAGCTAAAATTAGAAGAAAATCTAAATTTATTTTTATTTAATTTTAATTTTGTAGTGGGTAGTTAAGTCAAATTTAATAAATCATATGCATATAAATAGGACATTTATAGTAGCTTGAAAATACACTTGATTTCACTTGGAATTAAATAAGAATTATTTTATTTTCCCTCCAAATTCATGCGTCAGTAGCTTACTACTATCTCATTTCTATTTTCTTGTTTTTGCAAAATTTGTTTAATTGCTTTTCAAGTCCCTTCCCTTTCCAACTTCCACCATTTTCATTCAAATTCACTCCATAGCCAACCAAAGCATGATTAAATTCATGCTTCTTTAAATACTAACTTAGCTTTAGGCCGGTATTCTTTCCGGTCAAGAATCGTGAGATACGTATCCGTACTAAAAATTCTTCCAATCGGTATTCATTATTTTTTCTAAGTATCGGGATTGACAAATTCATCCCTTAAAGTTGACTCGATTTTAAATTAAAAAGTGCGTTGGGTTGGAGTTGTGTTTGAGGACAGTTGGGGAAACGAGTCGACCATGCTATATTCGAATCTCCGAGAACAAATTAAGGGAGAAGTGATCAGGTTTAAACGACCCGCGCGATTGAGGCCATTAATCCGAGTTGGGTTCTTTAGAACAAAAGGTTGCTAGAATCTTGAATCGGGAACGCGTGTATCTCGGTTTGATAATCGGTAAGGGTTGGTTTACAAGTCGTACCGGGACCAACTACGAGAGGAAGAATTGGCGGTTAGGACGTTCTTAACTGCTATAACTAGCTTATTGTTTGAAGGAGAAAATTAATTTTCGAGGATCGATTCAAAATCCGAAATCCACCGAGTCAAAGGCTAAGGCTTATTATCTCTGTTTACAAAATTTGAATTTATTTCCCAATTTAATTTAATTTCTAATTTATTTAATTATTTATTTATGTTGTTTCAATTATTTAATTTTTAAACATTTCAAAACTCCCCTGATTTATTTGTTTATTTTTCAGTAGGTCCGTTTGGAGTCGTTGGCACGACTATTGCCACAATTATTGACACGACAGAAATTCTGATCACTAATTAAACGCGAAAGTTGATTATAATACCAATCCTTGTGGACTCGACCCTACTACCATTCTTTACTACTATTTAGAGTTATTTTAATTGTAGAAAATTTTTTTGGTGGTTTCGACACTCATCATAGGTATATTGTAACAAGATTTTAATTTGACATGTTTTATTTTTTAATTTAATTCGAACAATTTCACTCGATTTGGCTCGACTCGAATTTCATTTCACTTGACTTGATTCGAAAAAAATTTCAAATCGAATTAGAATGATATAATATGACTCGTCAACTCGAAAATTTTTCACTTGACTAGATTGAACACTCACCTCTAACGTCCATTTAAGAATTAGATTAAAGAACATAACATAAAAATATTTTAGATACCTAATTGAGTAAAAGAAATTAGATATCAAAATAAAAAAACATACATACTTTAAGGGTCAAAATATGAATTAAGCCTAACATAAATTTAGCGACAATATATTTTAATATTAGTTTTATTGTAGATTATAATAATTTATTATAATTATAATAAATTATTATAATTATAATAAAGATTATTTATAACTTTAAAATACATTTAAAATTTATTCCCTCCATAAATCTTATGTTGTAAAGAGTAAATACATTTAAAAAAAGAAAAGAAAAAGGAAAAGTTAAAAAGAAGGATAAGAATCAGATTGGCGCTAAAAAAGGTCATCAGGTTGGACGGTTCCGCTACCATCGCAGGACCGTACTTCCCGCCAAACTCATCTTTCCCGAACTCCCAAATATTTTCTTCAAAAATGGAAATAAATAAAAAGCAGTTTTCTTAAAAAATAATAAAAAATAATTTTCAAATGAGATTAATTCAAACCAAATCCCAAATAATAACAAAAGAAAGAAAAAGCAACAGTCAAAATCCTTCACGCGCCGCTTCACGCGCAGCTGTTTTTTTTTTCTCGGAACGTTCTAAAAAAATGGAAAAAGTGAAGAAGGAAACCGAGCCAAAGTCCAGCTCAACGCAATCTATGGCTCAAGAACCGAATGCCAAAGCGGACCCGAAAAACTCGGATCCCGAAATGGACGCGGAGGGCTTTGTTATTGTGCCAACAACAGAGCCAGAGAAAGAGAAAGAGAGTCAGATTCAAAGCGAGCAATCACCGAACCAGGCACAATCGGGATTGAGGAACTCGGTTCATCCATTGGATGGTGGATCGCCTGCTGCGGATCGCGACGCTAACATGTCCGCTCCTAACAGATACAATCCTAACCTTGCACAGGCTCCCGCTATGGATTCTTCTTCGGCTTCTTTCAAAGGCAAGTCTTCATGCATTTATTTCTAACAATATCTTTTGTTTTAAATTTATAACTATTTGTATTTTTTTTTCTTAAAATTGTAAACAGAGAAGATGGATATAGTGAGGGATGCCTTTTGGAGATGGAAGAGGATAGTAGGAGAAGCGACGAAGAAAGCCGAGGATCTTGCCGGAAACACGTGGCAACACTGTATGTTATTTATTATTTTTTATATAAAAAAAAATCAATTGCCTTTTGTCTTAGTATGTATTTTTAATTATTGGTAATTTTCCTGTTAATGAGAGATTAGATAGATTTGGTCGTATGTCATAGGTTTCCATGATTGGAATTGATATTATTGTATGCTTGGTAATTTGATTTTATTTTAGTTTGCAATGACATCATAAATTGATTATTAATCAATTTTCGTTATCATTTATTTGTGATTGGGTTTAATAATCCACTTTTAAACATAATTTTAACATTTTTGATAAGATGATTGGGCTTTCTTTTCTTCTCCTCCAGAAATAAGAAATCGTCCGAGTCATGCTTTAAGAAATGAGAGATATTAGTTAGAATCATATACTATTTCTGATTTCTTATAATGCATGAACCCAATCCTCCCTCTTTCTTCTCAAAGCAGGTTCACATACATAAAATCACTTTAAATAACGTTTCCCTCATTTCTAAAATCAGTAAAAACAAGCCCAAGTCTTGCTGAGGCTGCCATGGGAAGAATTGCTCAGGGAACAAAGGTTTTGGCAGAAGGGGGCTATGAGAAGATTTTTAGACAAACTTTTGAAACAGTTCCTGAAGAGAAACTTCAGGATTCTTTTGCATGTTACTTATCTACATCAGCTGGCCCTGTCATGGGAGTTCTATATGTATCTACAGAAAAGCTTGCATATTGCAGTGACAGTCCTCTTTCATATAAAAATGGTACCCAGACTGAATGGAGCTATTATAAGGTTTTTTTTCTTCAACCCTTACATGCTTGCATTTAGAAAATATTGGTTAGAGTGATCCTTTTAGCTGTCTGCTCCATGATGTTACTGTTTTACGGTATAGAAACTTAATGTTGGGGACTGGACAGATAGGTTGAACCGATTGAATTAGGACAAGTGATTTGTTTAGTCTTGTGTATATTAAACCAGAGATTCTAGAAAAACTGAAAGAAACCAGTTATGAATCCAGTAACTAGAGGTTTCACCGGTTTTACCACCGACATGATATTTTAAACCTTGGTTACCGAGTTACGAATCTTGACATTCTTCTGTTTGATAAAACAGGTAATAATCCCATTACATCAACTAAAAGCAATTAATCCATCAACAAGCAAAGTGAATGGTTCAGAAAAGTACATCCAAGTTACTTCTGTTGATGCCCATGAATTTTGGTTCATGGGATTCTTAAACTACGAGGGTGCTGTTCAATGCCTACAGGAAGTTTTGCAACTCAATAGTTTGCAATCCGTCTGAATACCCTGTTCTATCTTATATAAGCATTTCACTTTGGTCGCATGATGTTTTGTCTTAAAAAAGCATTTATATTTACTCAATTTACATGCTCTTTGGGAAGCTATTCAATATAATTCTATGGAAATCAACATTAGGTAAATTGTAGAGTTGTTCTCCATTAAAGCTTATGTTGGTTGTAAACTTTACTTGCTATAATTCATGAACTAAAAATCATATTGATTGTTTCAGTGAAACCTTTTGTATTCCTTCTCCCATTTGTTTTCCCTTTTTGCACCAGGGATTGGTATCAATATTTAAAATATTCTAGGATCAATTTTACTTAGTCATGAAGGTTTCAAAAATTTATCAACAACTATAAAATAATAATAGAAAAAAAACTTACCAAATAAAATCTCATATTCGCACTTGTCCTATAAGTTTTAGAGCATCAGCTTCGGTTCAATCGTGCGTGCCTTATCAGGCAGTTTGACGAAGCGCTCTCGCTTAGTAAATATTAGAGGTGTGTATGGCCGTGAGTCGGGCTCAACTAAAAATTTAGGATCGTTTGTTAGGTTCGGGCTCGACTCGGCCTGAAAAATAGGCCTAAAATTTTGTTTAAGCCCGGCTTGAATAAAAATGTTAAAATTCGGGCCTGATCCGGTTAGCTCATATTAATTTTTATATTAATTTTTATATAATTTTAAAATATATATAAACCATAAAAAATACTAAAAACATCAAAATAAATATTTCTCAACAAATTGAAAATAAATTTAAAAAAATATGTATATTTAAATAACACTAAAATAGATACAACTTAACAAGCAAATGCCTCTAAAATAATAACAAAATTAACAAATGCCTCTAAAATAATAAAAAAATTAATAAAATAAATTTTATACAATATCCAAATAATAACAACAAAATAGTAGCAACATAATAGTAAAATAGTAGTAAAATAGGGAGAAAACAATAAGAATATAATATTAAAAAAAAGATTTTTTGTCATTTAGTGAATTCGGGCCGGGCTCGGGCCAAAAATACCTTGCCCGAGGCTTGACCCATTTTTTAAACGGGTCTTATTTTTTTGCCCAAGCCCATTTTTCGGGCCTATATTTTTGCCCGACCCATGCACACCTCTAGTAAATATGTCATTAATATCTTTTCAGGTCGGTTTTTTAAGCATTCAACCTCTTAGTAAAGTATGGAAATAATTTTCATCAAAGATAATATTGATATGTTGAGGGCCCGTCGGATCCTAGTAAAGCAAACGACACTTCATAGATTTTTTCTCCTCTACAATATTATTTACAAAATGTACAAATACTAATATTTTAAAACAATGCATTTTAAAATACTTTAATTTTAAATTTCTTTAAATTTTAGAGTTCTCGATCCAAACGCATGGTTATAGCGATTTTGTATCAAGAGTTAGATTGTATTTAATCCTTTCTACTAAAAAAATGGCAAATTAGTCTCTTACATTAGACCAGAGAGTAAAATTGGTCCTTTTATTAAAAATTCTATCCATTTATATTGTTAAGTGATGACATATTTGCCGGAGCAACTAGATAGCTACACATGATGTATCATGTGTATCTCATGATGCATTTTATCATATAAAAAAATATTTAAAAATAAAAAATAAAAAATAAAATAAAAAACTTCTAATAATTATTAAAAAAATATAAAAATTATTAAAAATATTAAAAATAATGTTTGGACTGAACTTGGACAAATGGTTGTCTAGGCTTGAATGAGAACAATCAATTGTCTATGTTCATTTTGTAGTAATTTCTTAAATAATTGTTAAATAATTATAAAACTTATACAATATTATAGAAAATTATTTAATAATTATGAAGAATTATAAAAAATTATTAACTTTTTAAAAATTAATAATAAAAATATTATAAAAGGTTACTATTATATATGTTTATATATTTGAATCATAAGAAATTATAAAAAAATAAAAAATAAAATAAAATACAACTCATCAACTTGATTAATTAATAATATCAACTCAATTAAGAAAATACATTCCTGCGTATTTGAAGTTTTTAAATATATTAGTTATACGAGGAACACAACTTGCATAGTCACTACAGGAAAACAGACTTTTAGCGGCGTTTTTTTTTTGCCTTTAGCGGCGTTTTTAAGCGCCACTAATACTTTTAGCGGCGCTTTCCTAAGCGCCGCAAAAACGCCGCTATATGCAACGCCGCAAAAAAATTAGTGGCATTTTTTGAAAAAAGCCGCTAAAGACCATGACCTTTAGCGCGCTTTTTTCACAAACGCCGCTAAAGACCAGGACTTTTAGCGGCGCTTTTAGAAAAAACGCCGCTAAAGACCATGACCTTTAGCGGCGCTTTTTTCACGAACGCCGCTAAAGACCAGGACTTTTAGCGGCGCTTTTAGAAAAAACGCCGCTAAAGACCATGACCTTTAGCGGCGCTTTTTCTCAAACGCCGCTAAAGACCATAACCTTTAGCGGCGCTTTTTTTAGCAAACGCCGCTAAAGACCATGCCCTTTAGCAGCACTTTTTTCACAAACGCCGCTAAAAATCATAACCTTTAGCGGCAATTTTCTCACAAACGCCGCTAAAAATAATGATCTTACAAAAATTATTTTATTTTAATTAAATAATATTTATTTCTATGTTAAATATTATATTATGTTTAATTTTTGAAATTTGAACTTTAAACTATATACATTTAAGGATAAATAAAAAATATTAATTAAATTAAATTTTCCATTAAAATTTAAACTTCAAAACTAAATATAAAAATTAATGAATTTAAATTTAATACATAAACATTGATTCAATATGTAATTTAATACATAAAAAAACACACACACACACAGAGACACAAAGTATTAGAATTTCTAAAACATAATTCATCCTGGTGAGAAAATAATGCCAAATCATCATCACATTTCATTAATCAAAGGAAAAAGATCAGGAAAAGAAGAAGAAACAATATACAACAGAGGGCTGGTTCAAGCTTTAGATGAAGTCAAAGTATTGCAAGCCAAACTATTGCATCCTCTTTCCTTCTCAACTCCTGCAAAATATAAAGTTAACATTCAGGCATACTACAAGGACAAATTAATCTAAGAGCAAAATGAATAGCAAAATCACCTTACATATGTTTCTTGCTTTTAGATCATATATATTTTAATCATATATAAGATAAAAACATCAAAAGAAGTCTATGATTTTAATCATTTTGTGACCAACGAATGGATGTTGGGTAGAAAATATGATTTTAATCATTTTAAAATATATATTTTAATCATATACAAGCATTGAATTAATACACACGCAATTTGGGACAGAGGGCTTGAATTAATACCTAAAATAGACATGAGAAAAAGAGTAAATCACCTCAATCAAGAACTCTAGAAAAATAATTTTAATCCAAAGACATAGCTATGATCTTTAATCAATCAACATTCCATAGTGAAGATAAGAACAAGACCTCCTGTTGAGATGACGGCATGGATTTTCCAGATTCCTTCGTACAACAGATTCCTGGCCTACTAGTTCTTGATCTTTGGCGACCTCCATGCCTCGACATCGATTCCTTACAACCGCCTAACCGACAAAGAGTCTGGATATGAAACAAGTAAAATTATAGCTTGTAAAAATGAAACAAATACACACATACAAACAAGAAATAGAGTGGGGCGTATGACATAGCTTGTAAGTAAAAAGTCTCCTTTTATCTCGGTTAGTGGATTAAAGGAGAGTGAATCAATGAATCGGGTTAAAACCTTAGTCATGAAGCACACCTCCTTGTGGCATAGGTTTGAAGAAGAATCAATTTGGTATGCAAAAGAACATTCAAATGTGCAAGTAGTTTAACTACAAATGCCCTTTATTTTATTTCACACGGTGTGTTGAATGTACCAAATTGCTATAATTCACACATTATGCAACAACTAGTTAGTAAATAGCAATTGGATCTGAATACATGCTCTAACCCAAAATAATGTGATTAGCCAAATGAAATGAGCCATTAGTCATTATCCATTGAACTTATATTAAAAGTATGCAATCCATAGAGCAAATAGTACTGCTGCAGATACTCCTCAACGCTTGTTGCTTCAAAGAGGAAAACATCCTCAAATGTTATCTTGCGAAAAGATGATCAAGGAGAGGAAAACATGGTTTGTGAGATTGCAGTAAAGAGAAAACTATGAAAAGGGGGAGGGGGACCTTGAAGCAAGATTGTGAAGCAATCAATAGCAAAGCTCTCTAAAGTTGACCATACACATGCGTTTTAGGACAAAAGTAGCATTTAAACAAAGAAAATACAAAAGTGAAATCAAATATCATTTAATCATAGCAGATAAAGTTTGGGGGAAGGGGAAAAATGTCCTTATCTTGACATATCGTTATCAATATCCATTCCCCTCAAAATATCTATTAAATAGCCTTATATGCCAAAGAAAAACAAGTAACAAATTTTATGGTAGGTTTAGGGGGTTCTTGAGCTAGAAGCCACAAAAGCTGAGCTAACATAAATGAAAATGTGGAAAATAATACTTATCTTCAATTCAAAAGACTTCAGATCGCGTGTAAGTGTTCAAACACAATTCCCTCCCAAGCAAGTAGCCTTAAAACACAACAGAGACCATTTTTATATATTCCGCATGGTAAATAAATAATCTGGGAGAAATAAACAAAAGATAACCCTTCAAATTGTTGCTTAAAGCCAAAACAAAATATAAATTATTATTTTGGTTTTTATCTTTTTCAAATAAGTAAAAAGGAAATTAATAGATTCGACTTCAATACTATATTCAAATCGAGCAAAAGTGACAATAAAAAGTCAACATTTTTTTTTTATAAAATCTAACACTAAAAAACAAAATTTTAAATTAGTATTTTAGGCTTTTTCTACAGAGGAAATTCATATATTCAGCATTACGTTATCAAATAAATTTATAAAAATATTAATAATAAATGTTTTATAAAATCATTTGACTAATAATTTACACACCAAAAATTCATTTTCTTCCACTTTTCCACCCTTCTCAATTCATCCATCTGCTTTACTGTTCAAGCAAGCACACCCGTAAAGTAAAGATGATGCAAGTGCATGAATGTGTGTCAAATATGTTAAAAAGATAGTCGAAACATATAGCATGATCTAACAGAAATTATGCTAATGCAATCAAAATGAAGTGAGCCGTATACACTAAGAAGCTAAAGGCTAGCAATCAAATATGTTGAATTTACTTTAAAAAGCAAAGATAATACCATCATAAACGACCAACATAATATGGGGGTAAAATCATGGTGTTCGTACTTTCAAGTCTAGATATTTTTAATGGTATTGTGTGGAAAGTTCTATTACTATCCTTATAAAAAGCCTTAAATTCTAATTTTTCAAATGAAAAAAATATATAGATAGTTGATATAATCATTTTTCAAAGATGGTACTAAAAGATTTTTATTATAAAATAATAAATATAAAAAAACGAGTTTGACAATTTTCTAATATAGGATATATGCTTTAAGTATAATTTGAAAACATTTTTATTATATTTGAATTGTTAAACTTATTAATATATTTTAATTATGTTTAACCACTGGAATAATAAATTAAAAGATAATTAAAAACTAATTATGGCAATAAAAATATATTATTTAAAAAATTAATTAAAAATAAATGAATAAAATAATGTTCCATGTCACATGAGAAATTAATAAATGAAGAAAAGAGAGAGAAGTAACTATATATTATAATTGTTCAAGATAGAGATAAAATAGATTAATGATTAATGTTTGAATGAAAAAAAGTACCTAAGAAAACTAGATACATATAGTGGAAGCAGAGGAATAAACAAGTAACCCAATCAACTTAAGAAAGAGAAGCAACTTCCTTTATTATGCCATGCAAATGCATGAACATTACTGATAACCATGACATGCCTAACAAGTTTCTTAAAAAATCAGAGAGATGGATGTAAATGCAGACAAATCAATGATTGACTAACATGAAATATTGGGTCATATCTTACCTTCACAATATTGTCTGCATATTTCATTACCATTGATATAGCAATTCCACTGCAAATGAAACAAATATAAGCATATTTCAGAAAGCAAAATATGGAAATTAAAAGGTCTTTAAAATAGTACTTCACTAGGAAAACATTAGCAAGCTTGCAAGCAGTCAACAAAGCATCTTGAACTCTAGCAATCTAGTAAGTGTTTGAAGTTAAATACATTAGCTTAAGCCATCAATATTTTTGAGGTATTGAGAAGGAAATAAAAGGAAAGCTTTCGATGGTGCAAACACTAACAATGAAAATGTAGGAGGCCATATAACAATGATTTTAGGAAGACTTATTTTTGGGTGTTCTAGTAAGTGTTTGAAGTTAAATACATTGGCTAAATTCTCTAATAACATATTTAAAATATTATTTTTATATTATTATATAAAAATTATTATTAAATACTAGCTTATTACCTATTTAACTCCCCAAATTATTATATAAAGATATTTAACGTGTTAACTCAAGAATTGAATCTGACAAAAACTAGTTCAACTAAATGAATAAACCAGATTTTTAATTTTTCTTTTTCTTTTTATGATTTATTTAATTAAACTGATTAATCCGATGAACTAGTGTCCTAATCATCCTCTCTAATTCCGGAAACCTTGCTAATCTCTAGTAGAGTATCAGGCTCAACTGCATATGATTACAGTTAGTTGTCCTGGATTGAGATTTGAGACACACCTGTCCAGGGCCCACATTCACTCACGCGAGTGAATATGCATTCAGCATGGGCATATTTAATATTCTTCAACATATCTCATATTTATGTCCAAATATGAATACTTCAAAAATTAGAGGTCGAGCAATGTAGGAATATTAAACTGTATTTTTTTCGTAAAACTGTAATGAAGTACTTATCCAGGAAATAAGTTCGTGATTCGATCATCAAACTGTTAAGAGGAAATAATTGACTGAGGGTGGAAATGCTATGAAATATAAGAATGTCACATGATGCATTCTAATAGGCTTCATGTGTCTGGGTTTCAAGTATCAAAGTGGACAAAAAAAATGATATAATTAACTAATTAAGGGTCAAACCATCAATAAAGCCTAGAAGTTAAGATTCAATCTAATATCTTTTTCCATTTGCTGTTCAAATACATTCATTATTATCATTAACAGGTGTAAGGAATGCTTTATAACATCCTATCAAAAGGCTCACAGACAACTTGTAATGCCAAACTTAACCAAACCAAAAGCATTATTGCAATTAAGGATGAAATGTGTTTTGACTGAAGCACTTGGGTTTTAGAGTTGACATGTAAACTAAATAATAATTTAAAATTGAAAAAATGTCACCAACTTTCTCGCAATCCTACTTGAGCTTATCAAGTCGTGTAATGAATTCATGACTTACAAGTTCAACTTTATATTAGCTTCTTCTACTATCATGTTCAAGAGCTAGAGTTGGTAAATTGCCATGGCCTCACCATCAAGAATAAGAAGCTCGCCATTCTTGAAGCACTTTGTTGATAGTTTAAGATAGATTCATGTTGAGAAATAAATGCTTAATGGTTTCCTAATGCATAGATAACAGAGGAAGGCGTCCGAACTAGAGTTAGAAAGTAAGCATTGAAAACACAGTTAACCAACTCAGATCATTTAGTTTGATCCAGTTAGGATGCAAGATTCTTAGTATCCTTTGATCTTATTGATGGGTCTTGATAACCAGCTCCTCAAGTCTTGTAATTTATATGTGAAAGACTTAATTTCAATTAAATAATAAAATTAATAATTAAGTCATACTAAACTAAAGTCCCATAAGACTGTTAAAAGTGAACATGCAGCATTTCATGGGCTAAAAAGAGCATGATTCAAAGAGTAGCAGGGCACTTACACCACAAAGAGGAAATGAAGCGATACCAAAGATGAGGCCCTCCTAAAGAGATGAAATTCTTCACTGTTTCATCATTTCCAAGGCAGAAAATCATTTGTAAAGATTCAATAAATATGAGAGCAACAAGTTAATCTTCTATTTTCCTAAACCAACACACTGATCTTCCGAGAAAGAGAAGCTTAAGGAAAGCCAAGCTTGTACACGAGGTGCACCATCACAAAACTCGACAACAGCCTGTCCTATTAAGTTACCCTGTTAAACGAAAGTCAATTTTTAAGAATTACAGTACATGTATGAAAGTTGCCTTCGTAACAATGATCAAACTAAAAACACAACCGAAAAGACCGATACAGGTTCAGATGCATTTCTTCTATATATTAGTAAATTTTTCCTAATCTTGTAACGGATAAGGTTAGTAGCATTAACATGTAAGCTCTAAGTTTCTTCTACAAATTTCACTACTCAATGCGACGATATAATGCATAAAAGGATGACACAACAATATGTAAATCCTACCAAAAGCTATCTTCTTAAATGGAATATCGGTGAAGAAATTAAGTAGTTGTCCATCAATTAGTGAAATGAACCTCAATTCTTTTACATGAAAGCAATCACAATAAATGTAAATAAGAAATACCCGGAGAGACTAACTATGTTGTAACCCTTACTCGAGTTCTTTCATTTGCTTAACTCGTTGACAAGATGCTTTGGAGTTTTATCAAAGGAAACATAAACTCCAAAACCTGCACCCACAAAGAAAAACCAAGGAATTGGTCGTAATGATTTATGTCACCTTCTTACAAACGAAATTTGCTCAGAAACAACAAGCAACAAAATTTGTTATTATAAAAGAAACCAGAGACAATAATAAATGTTTCAGCCAAAATGACAAAGATGTCGACAGAGATACAAAGAAATTGCTACTGACGGAGATGCAGAGGGGCTGCGATTTGGGGAAATTAGGGAAAAAATAAAGGGAATCGGGTAGGGGAGAAATGGTTTGGGAAAAATAAAATGAGAAAGAAAAGAGAAGAAATTTCAAGTGAAATTTTAGGATTTCTTTGGGGAGGGGGGAGGGAACCGATTTTGGGGAAAGAAAGGAGGGAAGAAAGAAAGATTTCTTGTCAAATTTTGGGATTTCGGGGGGAAGGGGGGAACGAAAAAGTCTAATGCAGTTTTGTGTAAAAAAATTTGCAGCGTTTTTTATAAAAAAATGCCACTATTGCTTACTTTTTGCGGCATTTTTAATAAAAACGCCACAAAAAGTCATTTTCCCGTTTTTAAAGGCATTTTTAATAAACTTTATCATTATCTCTTAAATAATTTAAACTATATTTAATTATATGTATACATCTAAATTTTGATAGAGATACATTTCAGAATTATATATGAATTTCGGTTTAATGTGTAATTGTAGACTTGAAATTCTAATTGTGCCTTAAATGTATAGTTAGAACTTTAATTTTGATTTAATCATACACGTTTTAAAAAATAAATACATCAATATATTTTTATATTGAATAAATATAAATATTTATGTATGCAATATATAAATATAAAATGATGTTATATCAATAATTGTGTTCATAATTTATGCTTTTGGGATTTAACCCATTTTGATATATATATTTTTAAAATAATAATTTATATTTATCTTATTTAGATTTATATTATAAAAAATCCAAGATACACAAGTTAAGTTGTTCACTATATTTACCCCTAAACCCTAACCCTTAAACCCAAAACCCTAAATCATAAATCCTAGACCATAAACCCCAAACATTAACCTATTATTTAAACTATAATCATAATTTTAATATATTAAAATTAATCTTATCTCTTTTACAATTATATAATAAATTATTTAATATATAATTTACAAAACATTAATTAATCTAAGCCTTAAACCCCTAATCCTTACCCCCTAAACCCTAAATCATAAACATAGTCTATAAACCCTAAAAACCAAACACTTAACCCCTAACCCCTAAGTCTTAAACCGCATTTCTTAAACCATAAACCATAATCCCTAAACCCATAATTTATAAACGTTAAAATAGTAACTCATAAACATTAAACCCTTAACCAAATACCGTAAAACCTAAACTATAATGATAATTAATTCAATATTTTAAAATTAATATTATCTCTTTTACAATTATATAAGAAAATATTTAACATATAAATTAAAAAACAATTACTCATATACCAAAAATCTTTAAAATATAAACTAAACCCTAAACTCTTAATCCTTAATCCCTAGACCCTAAATCCTAAATCATAAAATATAAACTCTTAATCCTAGACCCCTAACCCTTAAACCATAATCCCTAAACCCATAATCCATAAAACTTAAAATAGTAACTCGTAAACCTTAAACCCTTAACCATATGCCATAAATCATAAACCTTAAACTATAATGATAATTAATTCAATATTTTAAAATTAATATTATCTCTTTTACAATTATATAAGAAAATATTTAACATATGATGTACATCAACATCCATGTGATGTTTTTTGGGGTTTAGTATTTTAGGGGTTATAGTTTAAGGTTTAAGATTTTTTAAGGTTTAGGAGTTTAGTGTTTTAAGGATTATAGATTAGTGTTTATGATTTTTTTGTGGGTTTAGGTTTTTAGGGGTTATATGACTTTTAGCGGCGTTTTACCGAAAGCGCCGCTAATGCTTCGATTTTTAGCGGCGTTTAACGCCGCTAATGCTCTTGTTTTTAGCGGCGTTTTACCAAAAACGCCGCTAATGCTCTGGTTTTTAGCGGCGTTTTGGTAAAACGCCGCTAATGCTCTGGTTTTTAGCGGCGTTTTACCAAAAGCGCCGCTATTGCTCTGGTTTTTAGCGGCGTTTTACCGAAAACGCCGCTAATGCTCTGGTTTTTAGCGGCGTTTTACCAAAAGTGCCGTTATTGCTATGTTTTTAGCGGCGTTTTAACAAAAAACGCCGCTATTGCTCTGTTTTTAGCGGCGTTTTTGGTAAAACGCCGCTATTGCTCTATGTTTTACAATTTTTGTGGCGTTTTTTGGTAAAACGCCGCTAAAGCCCTGTTTTCCTATAGTGAGTGGATAACTCCCTTCATGTATACAATGTTGGCGTAACGTACCAGCATAGTACACCCCTTACTAGATACATCAGTCCTTATAGCAAAACATGGGATCATGGATTAATCCGAGAGAAACTTGGAGACCGATGGTTTCACGAATTGAAAGACAATAAGTTTCCTTTGTTTGAGAAACCTGCTCATTTCATCTGGAAACTAACCTTCAACGGAGAGTTCAACATGTTTAGTATTTACAAATTTTATGGGATGAAACTTCTCATCAATAGGCTTGCATTAAACATACTGGATGCATTTACCATATTGATCGAGGTGTTATCATTGTCACTAGGGATATAAATGTTTCTTGGAAAATAGTCGTTGGCATGTCCATGGATAGAACCGGTGGATCCTATGGCGTTGCAGCAATAGGTCTTGCTATCAATGAAGAGCAGATGGTATTGTGGCACACAAGTTAGTGCAACTCTAAGCTCCACTGTAGACTCTTAGAAGCTTAAACCTATTGCACAATATATTTTTCATCTATTACAGGGTATGAATTTTTAGAACCATGTTGCACCGGACCCCTGTTAACGACATGCGGGCCGTATGGCACGAGTGGCTGCTCATTATATGATATCGTACCTTGCCTTAAGTATGCTTTGTTTACTTCGGTTGTTTGGTTAATTTGTTACATTATAAAAAATAATTTTTAAATAATTTTGTATAATTTTTTAATAATTATTTAAGAAATTCAAGTTCATTTGGATGTTATTTTTAATAATTTTAAATGATTTTTATAATTTCTTATAATTCTTAATAATTCTTAAATCATGTCCATCATAAATTTGGATGTGGTTTTTAAAAAACCACATCCAAGTTCATCTAGGTTACCATTTGTTTAGGTTCATCTTGATGTGGTTTTTAAAAAATTATAGAAATTATTTTTAGTTTTTAGATTTTTAATTTTTTTTTAAATATTACTATGTCAACATGAGACACACGTGGCATTTCACGTGTCACTACCTAGTTGCTTCATTAGCCACATCATCACTTAATAGTAAGGATGAAATTTTAACAAAAAGACCATTTTGCTCTTTGATCTAATGTATAGGGATTAATTTACTAATTTTTTTAGTAGATAAGAGAAAATACAATTTAACTAATAATACAAGAACTTCTATAATATTTTTACCATTTAATTTAGAAGGCGGAGACTAAATTACTATAAATGGAATATTTTTGCTAACATGCTACACCGATTCAATTTAGGAAGAAAAAACTTGAACTCTAGTAATTTACCCTATGTTTGGATTGAACAAAAGTAAGGGAAAGAAAAGAAAATAAGGGAAACACTTGTTTTGATAACTTTTTTCTTTTAAGCAAAGCAAAGTTAGGGAGTTGAATATCCTTTACTTTCCTTTGAATTATTATTTTTTATTTACCTTAATTTGGAGGAAAAACTAAGGAAAGGAAAGGAAGTTTCTTTTATGATGTGAAATATCATTTTCATCGTATTAATATTTTACATAAAATATCTATAAGAAGGATATAATTGGAAAAAAAATCATTATAAACAATTATTTTCTTAACTTTCGCAGTTTAACCAAACAAAGGTCATGAAAAATCCTTCACTTCCCGTTACTAGTTTTAACTATCCAAACAAAATAAACATATACCATTTCCTTTCATTAACCTTCATTTCTATTTCTTTTACTTTCATGTCTTTTATAATTACTAAATTTTATTACATTCACAAAGTGGGTAAACAAAAATATTTATATTAAAAAAATATACCAAAAATGATTATTAGTGGAATAACAAGGGTTTTTTTATATAGATTTGTTGGTCTTATATTTAACTCCCAAATAATGTTTTTCAATTGTTTTATTTGAAAAATATATAAAAGTATGAAAAGATGTAAATACCCTTATAATAATATTAATTACCTTTTAAAATAAAGGTATTTTAGTAATTTCACAACTGATTTGGTGTCAAGTTGACTAGTGACAATAACTCAATCAATCACTTTATATATAATATAGATTTACCCAGACATAATGTAACACTCCATACCCAACTCGATCGCCGGGTCTAAGCTATGAGATGTCACATTCGTTACCGAAGCAACTACAATCAACTATAACAAAATTTATGTCGATTCAATACATCATAACCACTAACATGATCATTATATCATAATTTTATAATATATTACCCTATCTAGGGTTTATACAAGCTTACGAAAGCTCTTTCAATAACCTAAGACCAATGAAGGACCAAATTGTAAGGTTTTAAGACCTTTTAGGCTGGAGTTGCAACTACCACGATACGGTGTCGCAACCTTGAGACAGTAGGCTAACTTCACACTTTTGAGGACTAAAATGTAAAGTTTCTAAAACTTCATCGCGTTGATGTTGCGGCATCAAATAGGGGAAGTTGCGACGATAATGGCTAGTGTCGCGAAAACCATAGGGCAGTGTTGCGACTGTAACACCCCTAACCCGTATTCGTCGTTGGAATAGGGTTACGGAGTATTACCAGAGCTTATAGAGTAATTTCATGCAATTCATGTCATTTACTTTTCATATCCGAAATTAATCATATTGTCCCTTGAATGGACCTGCGAGGCCCAATTTAAATATTAGAATCAAGTCAAAACTAAATCAGTAACTCAGAAAATTTTTTGCAAAATTTCAAATTTTTTTTTATATACAGGGGTCACACGCCCATGTGGGTAGGCTGTGTGGCTCACACGACCATGTGATATGCCCATGTTTCAGGCCATGTGGGCATTCGACGTGAGACACACGGTCGTGTCCTAGCCCGTGTCCTTATCCGTGTAACTCCTTGACTTGTGCCACATGGGTTGCCACGCGCCCATGTGCTAGGCCATGTGGTTAATTTAATTTTCATAAATTAGGTGCAGGTTTCATATGGCCAAGACATACGCCCGTGTTCTAGGCCGTGTAGTACACACGGCTGAGACACACGCCCGTGTCTCCGCCCGTGTGTCCAATTCTAAGCATTCTGTTTCTCAATTTTAAGATGCAGGAGACACACGGCCAAATCACATACCCATGTGCCAGGCCGTGTGTCTACCCGTGTGGACAAAATAAGGCCATTTCCTAGCCATATTTCTCACCCAAATTTAACCTTCAACCTACAACAACATTTGCATATATTTGCCAACCAATTCAAGTTATATAAATCAAGTAAACATCATTAATATATATGAAATAGTATCACATATTCATATAATCAAACTTACCTTCTTGTGATGATTTATATTTTACTCTAAATCAATTTAACCAAACCTTATACATGTATGTATTAAACATGATATAACTTTATATTATCATACCAAAATATACCATTACTAGCCATTCCAATGGCTAGATTGCAAACATCCATTTACATATTATCATTAGTAAAATTAGCTTATACATGCCATTTTGTCAAAGTAAGTTCTCTATTTATACCAAAACAAGCTGGAGGATAGTGTGATGATACTCCGACCGATTTCCAACCTTTACGAGCTTCCGAGCACTATAAAATAGAGAAAAAAACCTAGTAAGCATTTAATACTTAGTAAGTTCGTATAACATGAATTTAACTTACCATATATTTACATTTAAAATAAGCATACAATAATGCATCAAACAATTTGGCTTATAGCCTAAAACACAATTTCACCAAATCATGTTAGTCAAGTAATTCACATAATACCAAGAATATGGATGAGCTCATCATTTAATGTCTTTCATGTTCATATGCTTTCCATAATATTATTCTATATTACATGTACACTTTGATGAAAAATTATTTCAAATTCAATTTAGCCATATTAGAACTTTACCCGTTGAATTTATTAGAAATATCGATGGATATGCTCATATAGTAAAATTTAGTGTGCACTACTATAATTCATCAATTCATTTTTAGGGGTACCCAATTAGGGCACATAATTGGGAAGCACACTCTCGAGCCTTGTAACGGAAAGCTCACACAGAGCCATTTCGAGAAGCTTATCCGGGCTATGTAATGGGAAGCTCATAAGAGCCATAATTGGGAAGTTCACAAAGAAATATATCAGGAAGCTCACAAAGAACCATATAACGGGAGCTCCGGATAGCCATACATCAGGAAGTTTAAGCGAGCAATATCGGGAAGCTCACGAAGAGCCTATAATCGGGATGCTCATAAGAGCTAAGGTGTGTCCACAACAAATGTAGGATCACAACCTATCGGGATGCTCCGAAGAGCTATAATGGGAAGCTCACAAGAATCGTATAATGGGAAGCTCGAGAGAGCTTATAACGGGATGCTCGTAAAAGCTGTGGTGTGTCTGCAACATATGCAAGACTACAACCAATACGGGAAATTTGCATTCATTGATTTTCATTTTTCCAAACGGAACTTAAAATTTGCCGAGCATTATCAGATATTCAATCAATTTCATATACATGGTAATAATATAATTCACATATACAATATTTAATTTAAACATATAAATGTAAATAATTTAGTTACATGAACTTACCTCGTCACTTGCTCATTTATGCTTTTTTACTAATCTAATACTTTTTGTTTTCCTCGATCCAACTCAGTATTAGGTCTTTTAGGATGTAACATCCCGATTTTGGGCCTAGTCAGAACAATGATTTCGGGATCACAAATCTGATAAGGAAAATTTTATTTTTATTATATTTTTATACTCTACAATTTCACAGAATGATTTTGTGAAAATTTTGTTCGAAAATTTTGACGTTCGGGCACTCAATTTAGTTAAAAGGACTAAATCATAAAAAGTGCTAAAGTTGAGTTCTACATGCTAAAGGTGTCCAATTGTTATGAAATTTTAAATTGGAGGTCCTTGTATGGTAATTAGACCATTAGTTAAGTTGGTGGACAAAAATGGACATGGTTAGGCATGTTTCCAAAGTTTTTCATTAAGGGCATTTTGGTCATTTAGTTATTAAAATGAATTAAAAACAAAATTAAAAGCTAATTTTTGTCCATATTCAACCTATTGGCCAAAATTTGCATGGAGAAACCATGGATAGGGTTTTTCAAGCTTCCAAGCTTGATTGTAAGTCCGTTCTAGCCCAGTTTTTAATGATTTTTACGTATTTGCAATCATCGTAATAAGATCTATCTATTTCTACCATTAATTTGAGCTAGGGTTCATGTTTAAAAATTGAATCATGTGTGGCATGCATGCATTTTGATGTCTAATGGTAGAAAATGAGTGTTGGGTGTTAAATAAACGACTTTTACTAAGTGATTTTCGATGAAAATCCGAAAGGACCATTTTGTAAAAGTTGTAAAAATGGTATAAAAGGGTGTTTTGATGAGAATTTTAGTTTGATATAGTTATGAAAATGGTTCGGCTACGCCTATAGAGTGAGAAAATTGAATAAAAATCACTTTACAAGCCTAGGGGCAAAAGTGTAATTTTTACAAAGTTTAGGGGCAAAAATGTAATTTTGCCAAAATGTGATTTTTGGATCACATTAAATAATATGACTAATAATTGGACTAAATGTGATATTATAGAACAAGGAAAATGAGGATTGGACTTAGACAGGTGAAAAACGAAAAATCGACGGTTAGGTTCCTTTTTGCTATTCTGGTGTCGAGGTAAGTTCGTGTGTCAATAATATTGCAATGCTATATTTGAATTGAAAATTATATATTATTATTGCATGAATGGAATGATTTAATATATTGAAAAGTGATGAAGTAATAGTATATAAAATTTGTGAGAACATTGATATATGACTAGTAGCACATGAAATGTTTGATGGTTCAATCATTGATGAATTACTATATAGTAGCTGAATATATTGAGAATTTGATATAACATGATGTTTTATTAAGTTGGATAACTTGTGAAAGAGTGAAAGGGAAGGTAAGTTTGTATGTAAATAATATATCGTTTTTACTCATGTTATAATATTTTGTTATTATATGAGAGGTGGTTGCATATTGAATGATCACTTGATGTAAATTATGAATTGAAATTGATTATGGATGAATTGGTAAAATGTTGAAAAGTGAGGAATTTCGTGGTTGGACCTTCGGAATAGAAAATATACGAATGATCAGTTGTGAGAACACATGTGTAGTACTATGTGCAGGCTACTATGTGTTTAAAATGGTTTTAGGTCACGTGTGTAGTACTAAATGTAGGCTACTATGTGTACTAGATGGTTAGGTCATGTGTGTAATACTAAGTGCAGGCTACTACGTGTACCAGATGGTTAGGTCACATGTGTAGTACTAAGTGCAGGCTACTATGTGTACCCGATAGCTTCGATCACATGCGTGTTACTAAGAGCAGGCCACTATGTGTAAAAGATAGCTTTGGTCACAAGTGTGGTACTATGAAGGCCACTTTGTGAAGAAGGTAGCTTTGACTACAAGGGTGGTACTATGTGCAGGCCACCGGGTATCCGTTATTATTCCGATGTGTTCAGTGGGAAATGACTAGGTGTAATTGAATATGACTATATGATGAATAAGTGAAGGTTCGTGTGTGTAAAATTATGAGCAACGTGCTCGATATGTGATCGAACTTTGGTAAGATTGATATGGAGTAAGTGTTACAATGAAAGTTACTACAAAGAAAACATGAAAGAGTGAAATTTAGTAATAAAACAGTTTGGGACAGCAGCAGTTGTGTGATTTTGAAAAATCACCAAAAATAGTGGAAATCGAATTAGAAGTTGAATAAGATATGAAATAAAATCTTATTGAGTCTATTTTCATATAAAGGAAACGTTGTAAGGAAAATAATTTCATATTATGATATATTTAAATTTTTGTGAGAAAGAGTCAGAATGATTTCGGAATCCCCTGTTCTGATTTGGGAAAATCATTAAAAATTTTAATAAAATAATTATGGGTTATAATTTATATGATTAAAATATTTAATGAGTATATTTTTAAAAGAAATAAATAGGAACATTAGCCAAATCTTGTACGAAGAGATAATTAATTTTTAGTACAGAGGGGTCGGAACTGTCGGATAGCGAAATAATGGTGATTTTAAAGAATAAAATGTACTTATTAGCTAGACTAAAAGTTCTAAAAATTTTATGGTAAGAAGATATGTGAGTCTAGTTTCTGGGAAAATTAGCAGTTCTGAATTTAGAGTCCCATAGCTCCAGATATAAATAATTTAGTGATTGTGACTCGAGAAAACAACTTAACTAGACTTTGAATAAATAGAGAGGAATTGAAAAATAGCACGTTAATACATTGCTTATTATTTTTCATGTGAGCTTACTAAGCGTAAAGCTTACTCCCTCCTTTCCATTTCTTTTAGTCTCGTCAGGTCGACTCGGGGTTGGAGATCGTCGGAGGCAGCATCACACTATCAAGCCAATACATTTGGAGTGTTGATACATATGTTAGAAATATCAAGTGAGTGGCATGTATAGGGACCTAGTTCTATGACATGTGTTATTATGATTTGGCTAAATTTATTGGCTATATCGAGCTATTGTATATGGCCATGAGAGGTGGGTCATATAGATTATGGTTTGTAAGTCTAGCTAATCATGTTACGTTTTAATGCATACGATGTGATGATATGAATATGTTTGTTTGCCAAGCATGGTTGGTAATATGTCATGTGTGTTGAATGCATGTTTTATGACCAATTGAGGTGGTCATAACCATGAATTAAACATGTAATATGGTAATAAGATGATAGTGCCTTGAACATGGATGTTTGATGTATAAGTTAGTAACCATAGTCTAATGGTATAAGTGATTAATTAGATGACAAGGTCAAATGAATGTGTAATAATATGGCTAGACTAGTTTATCATGAGTAGGTGGAACATATGTATAATGACGGGCTAATGTTGAATGTGTCTTAATAAAGGGTGTTTAATCACTAAAATGATGCCATGAGTTGTGAGTTTTATGTGTATAAGGTTGTAAGGGTTTATGGGAAACATGAAGGCTTGGAAAATAGCCTAAGTGTTAGCCACACGGGCAGAGACACTGCCATGTGTCTCAGCCGTGTGGAGGACACGGCCTAGCACACGGGCGTGTGGATTGGCCGTGTGACTCAAATTGTTTTGATAATGTCACAAATAGAGAGTTACACGAGCTGAGGACACGGGCGTGTCCCAAGCCACACGAGCGTGTGTGACCACACGGTTCAACACACACGGGCGTGTGACTCTCCAAAGCAAGAAATTTGTTAAGTTGTCCAAAGTTTATCGAAAGTTTTCGGTTTAGTCCCGAACCACCTCGATGTATGTTTTAGGCCTCGAAGGCCCGTATAAGGGACGATATACTGTGTTTGAAAGGTTTTAATTTGGACGAAAATTTTATGGCCCTTTTTTTGTATGAATGACTGTGTATGTGTTTGGTAATGCCTCGTATCCTATCCCGGTCTCGAGTACGGGTAAGAGGTGTTGCACAGGATCTATATAGATAAATTTAACATCAATTTAATCCATTTCATACTCAATTTAATTCAATTCACATCCTAGGTAAAATTACTATTTTGCCCCTATACTTTTCACAAATGATTTTGTCCTTTAGCGCTGAAAATGAAATTCATGCAATTTAATCCTTATTCTGATCCTAACCAAAATTTTCATATAACTTTTACAGCACATGTATTTCACATCATTCAGAAATTTTCCATAACTTTTACATCTTTACAATTTAATCCTTAAATCATATTTTCATCAAAATTCACTTTGTAAAAGTTGTTTATCTATCAACAACCTTTCATTTTCTACCATAAATTTTAAAATTTCAGCATATTCATCCATGAAAGAACTTTGATACTTTGATATATTTTCAAATTAATCCCCAAAATAGATAGATTAAGCTATCCTGATCTCAAAAATATAAAAATTACTAAAACCGGGATAATAAAACATACCTAATTAAGCTTGATTAGTTTCTTTTCTCTCTCCTAAGGTTTCCATGAAATTTTTGGGGATGAAGATGATATAAAATGATATTATTTCTATTTAATTATTTATCATCCATTAATTTTTCCACTTTCCAATTTAGTCCTTGCCTTTTTGTAATTTTCCACGGATGATTCATCAAAAATATCTACTAACTTTTCTTTAATGGTCTAATTATGTAACAACCCGATTTAGGGCCTAGTCAGAACAGTGGTCTCGGAACCACAAATTCGAATTTAGAAAATTTATTTTATTATTATTTTGATGTTCTAGCATGAATATATTAGTGCATGAAAAATTTGGTAAGTTAATTTTGACATTTGTGAGCCCAATTACGAAAATGAATAAATCGCATAAAGTGTAAAAGTCCTAAATTGATAGCTAAAAGTGTTATTTTGTTAGAGAATCAAAATTGGGGAGATTTTAAAGGGCAATTAGACCCTATTAGAAGAGCTTGGCAGGCCATGAGACAAGAATGGGTAATTGGTCAAAGGGTTAGGTTGGTTGATGTCATAATATGTATTTTAATAATACCCTAAAGCCTAATATTCACCTTCTTCATCCATTTTTTCTCCTCTTTGACCGTAAATCAGCCATTGTTGGGGTTTGAATGCTTCAAAAAATTCAGCAACTTTAAGCCCTCTCAAGTAAGTGATTTTGATAGTTTCTCTTAATGATTTTTACATTTTTTGACTTCTTGAAGCATAAGCTTTCAAATGAGAGGATTATTGTGCATAATAAACAAGATTTTAGGGTTTTGCCATAAATGTATTTGTGATAGTTGTTGAGTTTTTATGGAAGAATATGGGTCCTAGTTGTGTCATAAACAACTTTTGTGAAAGGTGTTAGCATGAAAACACCTAAAGGGACTATTTTGCATAAGTTGCAAAATGGATGATAAGTAAGTGAAATAGTAGGATTTTGGAGTTTCTATAAGAGTAAAAAGGGTTCAGCTAGGCTTAAGATACGAAGAAATTCAATAAAAATCGATTTTCGAGCATAAGGGCAAAATAGTCATTTTGCTAAGGTCTAGGGGCAAAATGGTCATTTTACCTAAGATGTGAATTTTAGATTGCCTAATTGTGTTTAGTGACTAAATGAGTGCATTTTGCTATTATAGATCAAGATTTACCGAATCCGAACCTAGATTGGGGGAAGGCCAAGCAAATCGACTAAACTGATTAGTCGTGTGTATTTTGTAATCCGAGGTAAGTTGTATGTAAATAATACAACCACATTAATAATGCATGTGTTGAATTGTATTTGAATTAATATAGCATGAATTGTTTGATTGTGGAATTGAGAAGTATACTAATAATAGAAATAGTAGGGTTCCCGTTGAACATAGGGAATAAACTGGATATTCATGCCGTAACGTTAGGGTCACTTGTGTGAGCCAGTGTAAGACATGTCTAGGACATGCATCAGCCACATTATGAGAGCCAGTGTAAGACCATGTCTGGGACATGGCATCGGTATTGAGATGAGAGCTAGTGTAAGACATGTTTGGGATATGCATCGGCTACGAGATGTGTCAGTGTAAGACCATGTCTAGGACATGGCATCGGTAGGATATGCGAGAGCTAGTGTAAGACCATGTCTGGGACATGGCATCGGCACCTTACCCCATGTTTGAGGCTTATGTAATATCCGATAGTGTTCATAGTGGTTCAACAGTGAAAGTTATAATTGTGAGTTATTAAGGAAAGTATGATCGTGTTGTGAGTGATACAGGTACCTAATTGGTACGTATGAGGAATGAGCTCAATATATAATATGTGATTTGTATGGAGGGTAACGAGTAAGTTTATGCTTGTGCCTTTTTTTGTGTTATGAGTATGATGATCATTGATGAAATTGTTGTTGTATATTATTTATATGCAACTTACTAAGCTTTTATGCTTACTCCCTTTTTCTTTCCATTTCCTTACAGTGCCGCCTAATTAACTCAAGGATCACCGAAAGTCAGAGATATCGATCACACTATCAGCTGACACATTCGGTATAGTTGGATTTATATTTTTGAATATGGCATGTATAGGGCTAGACCTTATTATTTTGTGTCTTTGAGAATTGGCCAAAAGTGTTGGCTTGGGATAGATCCTACACTTTGTATTAAGCCTTGAGTGAATGTCTATTGTGGCTGATTTGACTTTGGAAATTATGCTTTTTTGGTATTGATATGAAAATAGGTATGCAAGGGTGGCAATGAGGCTTGGTAAATAGCCTTATAATGTCCACACGGGTAGACACACGGGCATGTGTCTAGGTCGTGTGTGACACACGGTCAGTCCCATGGGCGTGTGGTCCAGCCGTATGTCCCCTGCACGTAAAAATTTCAAGTCAGTATGCATGGTAATAAACACACGGGCAGAGACACGGCCATGTGTCTTAGCCATGTGGAGGACACGACCTAGTACATGGGTGTGTGCCATGGCCGTGTGACATTTTAGGGATGCTGACGTCATAAATAGAATACCCAAGTTTCTGCACAAAGGCTAAGACACGGGAGTGTCATGGCCGTGTCATGGCCGTGTGAGGGAACCATTGACACGAGCTTGTGTCTGGCTGTGTGAAAACCCTTGTAAATGTGAATTAGAATTTAATTCCACACGGGTGTAGGACACGGGCGTGTCCCAGAGTGCTTAGGCTGTGTGAGCCACACGGGCCATCAGTACGACCATGTCGAAATGGTCACACGGGCGTGTGCCTTGTTTTAAAGACAAATTTCCTAAGGTTGGTTTAAAGACCCGAAATGGTCTCGAATAATTTTCAATGGTCGATTCGGGTCTCGTAGACTCATAAATAGAAGTTAAGGTGGGAATTGAAAAAGTTTTAATTTGGACCAAGTCTCGGTGACTTGAGGTTATTCGAATGTATGAGATTAAGTTAGGTAATGCCTCGTACTCCGCCCCGGCGTGGGTTACGGGTATGAGGTGTTACAAATTACCATATAAGGACCTCAAGTTTTGAATTCCATAACTATTTGATACCTATAGCTACTAGAATTCAACTTTTGCATTTTATGCAATTTGGTTCTTTCCCTAATTAAACACATAATTGGTAAAATTTTCTTATTAGAATTTTCATATGACATTCCTATCATAATGAAGACCATGCAATAATATTAAAATAAATTTTCTTTCTGGCTTTTATTTGTGGTCCTGAAACCACTGTTCCTATTTCACTGAAAATGGGTTGTTATAGCGACTCCACAGTAGAATACAATAATCTCATTTCCTTTTGGTTTCAACCTAACATATAAAAACATATGTATTATACCAAGACTCAAATTGACAATTCAAAACAACAACAAAAATTCAATATACAACTTAAACTCAATAGGGACCTTTTCTATGCATGATATATTACCATTTTCGTTCATTCACAACTCAAATAAACAAATTGACCATTTGAAACTTAGTAACCATTTGACATGTATACATATGCATATAAGTCACAAGCATTGCAACATCTAATGCACTTCCACTATGTGGCAACTTAATTATACAAACCAACCATTTGACCAATTCCAATTTACCATTTTTGGCTTCAAATATCGATATGTTCACACGTTATGAAAAAACTGACTCAACCTAGGTACATGCCATATATTAAACAAAAAGCGGCTATACAAACATTGTTGAGTTGAGGACCACAGATTGGATGTTGAAATCACCTCTCGAAACTTCAAATTCCACTATACCTACGCACAGAATAAACAAATTCTACGCTGAGTGATAAAGCTCAATGGTACTTTCATTATTCAAGATAATATAACTTTAGCATTAGTAAATTATCACAAGGAATTCATGCTTAATGTCTAACCAATTTACATCCTATCATGCCAAGTAATTCCATTATACTATATTTATATTTGTGTGTGTTCATACATATGGCAAATAGAGAAAAATAAAACCATTCAACATTTGCAATAGAATTTACCAATACATGTTATCTTTTAAGTGCCAAACTTTATGCCATTTAAACATTCAATGTAACACCCCTCACCCATATTCGATATCGAAACAGGGTACGATGCATTACCAGACTTATCACACAAACTTTCATACAATTCCGAGTCATCAATTTGTGTCCAAATTAAATTTTTTTGCATTCAATCACTATATCCCTATTTCAAGCCTACGAGGCCCAAAACATGATTTGGAAGTGGTTCGGGACCAAACCGAGAACTTTAGAAATTTTTACAACACTTCAAAAAATTTTCACTAAACAGAGGTCACACATTCGTGTGGATATAGGACACGCCTGTGTGGGTAGGCCGTGTGGTCACACACTCCTGTGTCTTGACCTCGTGTAACTCTCTGTTTGTCACCCAAGAACAAATTGAAGACACACGGCCAAGTCACATACCCATGTGCTAGGCCGTGTGGTCAAATTAAAATTTATGATTTTTCATAAAATAGGTGCAGACTTCACACGCCTAGGACACAAGCCCATGCCTGAGGCCGTGTCATCCACACGGTTGAGACAGATGCCCGTGTCTCTACTCGTGTGCTCAATTCTGAGCATTTTATTTTGTAAAAATTAGGGTGCAGGGGACACACAGTCGAAACACATGCTCATGGGATAGACCGTGTGTCACACACGGCCTAGACACACGCCCGTGTGGACAAAAATAAGGCTATTTACCAAGTCATTTTGCCACCCTTTGATGCACACACCTACACAACACAACATAGCACCAATTCAAGCATTTACATACAACCAAATCAGTCACAATCAAGACATCCACACGTCAATTACATGCTACCATCTATTATACACAAACATCACATACTCATTAACTCAAATCATGCAAGTTTCCACATTCATGAAGGGTATCATCATATAAATTACTTATACCAATAGTAGCCAATTTCAAGTGGCCTTATACAAAATGAACTTTCAACCAACATAAGCCAACACATTTGGCCAAATCAATTATGACACATAACAAAATGACCAAGTCCCCTATACATGCCATAACTCAAAATTTTGAAATCATTGGTACCAAAATAATTGTTGATAGTTGGAAACACAAAAATTTATATACTTTTTTCATACCCATTTTTACTTAAATTCATGCAAATCTGGTTAAATTCTTGTCGAAAAATAATTAAATATTATAAAATAATTAAAATGTGTTAAAAAATATGAAAATGGTGAATTTATTTAATTTTATACTTAATTTTGATTAATTTTGACTATTTTTCGACAGATTCGCGCAAAGGGCAAAAATTGGCTCGGTTGACACTGCTGAAAGCTCAAAACTGAGAAGCAATTTGAAGTATCGAGGCACATTAATTTCCAGCCTAAGACGGTCCAAAAATGTTTTTTAATTCATAATTTAATTATTTTTTATTTATTCCCCATTTAATTTGGGTAAAATAAATTATTTTTAATTAATTATGGAGAAAAGGTCCAGTTGAACTGCACTGGTCGAACCATATTGAGTGAACCGAACCAGCCACTAATTGGGCAGCCCAGAACCGTCCATATGCTGACCCAAATAAGCATTTTAGCTGATCAAATATGCTTGCAAAAAGGCCCTTGAAGAACTTTCAAAATGGATTCAAACCCCTCCTTTAATTGTGGCTTTATGAAATTGCCCCAAGCCTAAAATAATAAAGTTGAAACTCTCAACTTTGCCATGTGTGTGGCCGGTCATAGGGGGGCTCTTTGGCTGCTGGAGTTTGCTATTTTTAGCAGCCACAATCAGCTATAAAAGCCACCCCTTGATGATCATTCAAAGCATCCCTCACTTCACAACATTCTCTCATTCCCTCTCTCACTTTTCTCTCATTTTTTCCATCCCATTTCCCTTTTGTTCAAGTACCGATTTCTTCTCTTGGGAAAGAGACTCTAATCAGCCATTTTGGAGCAGAAATTAGGTGTTCATAAGCCACATTAATAGCCAAGGCCAACGAAGAATGAAGAACAGAGCAACTAGACAAGCCACGGAGAAACACCGGATTTGCCTCTTATTCCCTAACTCTTTAATTTTTTTGTTGTTTTGACGAACATGTTTATGAATGTAACACCCCTTACCCGTTACCGTTGCCGGAACAGGGTACGAGATATTACTAGAACATAATATATACCATTAAACAAAACCGAGATAGAAATATGTCATCCAATTTGATAGTGCATCGTTATAACATATGTTTTGAACAATATTAATCAACTTCTATGGCTTGTACAAAGTAGTTGGTCGAGTACTGTAACCAATATTTTAAACCTAGGCAATTATGACACGTAACAAAATAATTAAGCCTACTATACATGCCATAATTCAAAATGTTTAGTTCGAATACCCTAAAGTATTGATAGTGCGGGCAGATCTTCACGATCCTTAACTCCTGAGCAAGTTGGAGGATACTACAAGACAAAAGAGAGAAAACAAAGTAAGCTTATAGCTTAGTAAGTAAGTATGTAAATAATAATTAGAGAATTTAATATGTTTACACAACAACTCAAGTATATCTACTTTAATTTCAATATTCACTCCACTTTGATTAAGCTGTCTTTCCTGCGTTATGTATACTAAATAAATTATAACTCGAGTTACAAAACTCGAAATTCAAATACGTAAAATTTCCCGGAATCTAGACTCATAAATCTTCTTGCTAATTTTTTTCTAGAATTTTTGGTTCAGCCGATTAGTACAGTTTATTAGTTAAAGTTTCCCCTGTTACGCAGCTCGGCTAGTCTGACCTCTGTTCACTAAAAATTGAATTTCTCTCAGTACAAAATTCAAATAACCCTGAAATTTGTTTCATTTAAAACTAGACTCAATAAGAAATTTATGTATGTAAACTATATTTCTTAATTTGCTTTGTACAATTTTTAATGATTTTTCAAAGTTGAAACAGGGGATCACATATTCATCCTGAGCAAGTCATACACAATTGTAAATATCTCAAAATATAAAATTCCTTTGCTTGTTCTGATTATTTTATATGAAAGTAGACTCATTTAAATTTAATTTCACATCTTATTAAACCTCTAATTATGTTCCTCCTATTTTTGGTGATTTTTCAAAATCACGTCACTGCTACCGTCCAAAACAGTTTTTATGCTAATTTCACTCTTTCACACATTCTTTATGCTAACCTCATTTTATCTTACATATATAGATATACCACAAATCATTTTCACCACAATTCATTCATCACAAGTATAGGTCCAACCATCCCGTTGAACAATTCGGATCAATCCTCGATATTTAATGGTTTTAGCACACAGCCCCACCATCATACTTCATTTAGTTCGGCTCTCTTGTACACATGGTGAACACTTAGTACCACTCATGCGACCTAGCCGATTTGTCTCGTAGCTCTCTTGTCTACATGGTGCCCTTCACTTGGAATCACGCATGCGACCTAGCTACATTTATCTATTACGTAGCTCTCTTGTCTACATGGGATACATCCCGTATCACACATGTGACCTAGCTACTACATGGTATTTCGTAGCTTTCTTGTACACATGATGTCCACTCAGCATCATACATGTGACCTAGCTACGCTCCCTCTATTTTATTCGATCTCTCCGAATGTTCAACCGGGATCTCTCTCTATTATTTATTTCCATTCTTCCAATAGTCGATTTATATTTTAACATCAGCTAGTATATTTATATAATAGGCTGAAATATAAGAATGTAAATGAAAATAATGTAATGTTTACATACAAACTTACCTCGATACGAAATGTGGAAATTTTGCGATTTAGTCCAAAACTTTTTCCTTCCCTCGTTCGAGGTCAATTCCACGCCTTTCTTGATTATGGAGCTTGAAAGTTGAAGAAACCCTAGCTATGGAGAGAGGAGAATTCGCAACAACTAAGGAGGATGATGACCAATTTTGTGTTATTTTTCCCATTTTATTTCATTTAATATCCAAATGACCAAAATGCCCCTCCTTACTAAACTTTCAAAAATTCCTTCCATGTCCTAATTTTGTCCATGAACTTAAAATTGGTCAAATTGCTATTTAAGACCTCCTAATTAATATTTTAAAGCAATTTCATACTAAAAACTTCTAAAATGTAAATTTTGCAACTTATTCGATTTAATCCCTATTTTCAATTTAAGCACTTTAGGCATAGAATTTCATCACGAAATTTTCACACAATCATGCAATCATATCATAAACCCCAAAATAATTATAAAACAATTATTTTTATCTCGGATTTGTGGTCACGAAACCACTATTCCGATTAGGCCCTAATTTGGGTTGTCACAATGAATATTTATGCTATTGAAATGGTTATTTTAATTAATTCATCTTAAAATTATGTTTGTGTTGAGTTGATTATATTTTGTCTGCTTGTATTGTTAAAATGATGTTTATGCTGTTATAGGCCTCGGTAAGATGCTTGATTAAGTAAAATCATGCCTAAGTTATTCTTGCGTTACGACTGTGAGGTAACTAATGAATTAATTATTTAAACGGATTGAAATTGTAATTAATTGATAGAGTACTTAATCAGTGCATGTTTATTCTTCTAAGGTAGCTGAAGGTTAAAATAGCAATGTATCTGGCGATATTATTGCCTTGCATAACTTGCAAGATTATTGTGATTAAATTGTTTCAAGGTAGGGATGCCTTGTTACTTCACATAGTCTTTTATATGCTTATTAGATTTAATTAATCGTTTGAATTGACATAGGGATATGCAAGATATTGGTTCAATTTAATGAGTATGTATGTGCAATAACATGTTTGCTTACTGGAATCTGTTTAACTGGTTGAATTGACATAGGGATATGTCAAGAGATGAATGGATTTTAATATGTATGTATGTTCATAAGTTAGCAAATTATCGGGTTGCCGTGATTTTATTCGTAACAGTGTAAACATAAGTTTAATAATTCTAAGTTAAAAAGATATAATTAATCTAACACAAGTATGTTACATTGATTAAATCTTATTTGAAATCGTGCACTAGAACTCCTTTTTTTTTATTTTTAACTATTTAATTCGTTTTTAAACAGTTTTTGACCACCTTTTTTAAACCAAATTATTTTTACCTCACCAAAGTGTTTTACAATTAATTTCATAAATAATTCTTTTTACAGTCCCTGTGGGTACGATAACTTGACATTTATTTGTCACTTTATTACTTGTTGCGATTGTGTACACTTGCACATTTTTTTGTCGTTCCAATAGTGTGAGTGGATCTCCGATAGTGTCCGAATCTGGAGCTAGCTTGGTGACACTATAAGACAAGGGAAAGGAAAGGGGAGTAAGCTTTATAACTTAGTAAGTTCCTATGCAAATAATAAGCATCATAACCACACATTTAACATACAATTAGCATGATAAAAATTAACATGAATGATATCAAAATCTTTAGTCTTAACTTACTCAATCATAACCTTACCAAGGGTTCATCACTTATCGAGCTCATTACGTATGAGTTTTACGTACATGCCTATACCAGCTCGTAACATACCATAGTCTTTCGGAACTTTGAAATTTCCGTTGAACACTCAGAATAGTAATGAATACTCAAAAATCTTGCACAGAAGTGCCATACATGTAGCCAAAGCAACCTCACATCTCATAATACATATAGGCTCGTTTTTGAGCTACTCACGGGCCTACTCACACAAGCTGTCAGTCAGGACATAGCTACACAGTGCTGCTCACACAAGTTGCTAGGTATCCGCAACTCATGCTGACTACCCAACCACTAGTAGGACGTACAAGACCAGCACCCGGATCACATAAACACATGGGTTCCTAGTGACATGCCACTCGTATCCTATTCTATTCCTAAGGCATAACCGGGAATTCTCGCTTGTCGAAACTTTGTTGAATATGTCCAAAGAGTCAATCACAATTCATAAAATATTAAAGCATTTAAAACATAAATATAACAATGCATTATTTACATACGAACTTACCTCGGTACAAAAATAGTAGAATTTGACCTAATCGTCAAACACTTTGTTTTTCCCCCGATCTAGGTCTGAACCTCATTTATCTTGATCTATAATAACAAATTTAATTTATTTAATACACACATTGCTCAATTCAGTCCAAAAATCATATTATGGAAAAATTATATTTTTGCCCCTAATGTTTCATATTTTTACAATTTAGTCCCTAGGCTCGTAAAATGATTTTCATCCAATTTCATCATTACCCTAGCCTAGCCGAATCTTTATCATACTCATACCAGCCCACATTTTCCACTTAATCATACTTTTACTACTTATTTTATAACTTTTACAAATAGGTCCTTTTTAACATTTTTACCGAAAGTCACTTAGCAAAAGTTGTTTTTCTAATATCAAACATGCATTTTCTACCATTAGCCATCAAAATACACACATGCCTAACATGGGTCAAACCCTAGACCTTAATCATACCTCAAATTAGTGCTAGAAATAGGTAGATCAAGTTACAACAACTTTAAAAATGTAAAGAGCATTAAAAATGGGGTTAGAACAGACTTACAATCGATCTTGGAAGCTTGAGAAACCCTAGCTATGTGTTCCACTTTTAAATTTCAGCCAAGGGGTAGAAGATGAGCAAAAATTGTCTTTTAATTTGCTTATTAATTCATTTGATTACTAAATGACCAAAATGCCCTTTTCTTAAAACACTAAAATTTCTCTTACTTCATGTCCATTTTTATATACTAACTTAACAAATGGTCTAATTACCATCTAAGGATCTTCAATTTAAAATTTCATAGTAATTAGACACCTCTAGCTTTTAGAACTCAAGTTTTTCACTTTTTGCAATTTAGTCCTTTTTACTAAATTGAGTGCTCAAACATCAAAATTTTCAAAGAATCATTACCATAAAAATATAAGAAAAATAAATTTTTCTGCGTCGGATTTGTGGTCCTGAAACCACTGTTTCGACTAGACCCAAAATCGGGCTGTTACATTCAATACTATTCATAAACCAAACATATATAACTTTGAAATTAAGCCATCCAATTCTATGTTCAATCAATATAATTTAACCATTTGAGTTACCATTTCAATTCAAATCACGCATTATAATAACTTACCATAATTTGGTTTATATCATTTTTAGATTTCTAGATTTGATTTCAATGTTTCGCCCAATGGAACTCTAGTAAAACAGACTTAGATACAAGGGTAAACTACACCACACTAAGATAGCTTGTATGATCAAAACTACACCACACCAAAGCACCAAAGTGCCAAGCCAGTAGGCATAAAATGCATATTTATATGCAAATACATCCCTCAACCACACTAAGGTCTTCGAAGAGAAAATAATGCTCGATGATCCACAACAGATGCTGAATCTTTATATACCTGTCGTTATCTCTGTATTATCAAATATGCTATACAAGTGCACATATGACACTATTGGCATGCCAACTGTACCCTAACCTTTTACTAAGTTCACATGGGCATCAATATTCATATTTGTATTATCATACCATGTAATAATTCATATTCACATATTCATGCCTTGTAATCATTTACATTTAGCTATCATACCCTATAATCATTCATATTTGCATATTCATGCCCTGTAATCATTTACATTTACTTTTCATACGCTGTAATTATTCATATTCGCATATTCATGCCATGTAATCATTTACATATACCTGTCATACCCTGTAATCAATCATATTTGTATTTTCCTACACTATACATTGTACTATCATATAACAATCATTTATCTCATTTCATTTAATTTCAATCCAATTCATATATATATAATTTCACATTCAATTTCAAAATCACATTTCAATTCATCATCAACACACAATATCCCATACCATATAACATGTTTCAATCCATTCTTACATTACAAATCATGTTCCACTAAATCATACTACTTTCCATTTAATTCAATTCAGTCCACTATCTCGACCTTCAATATCAATCATAGCAAACCAATTCATACGATCATTATTAGCTCACCTCGATACTCAATCATGCAGTATAACATGAATATGCAAAGAAATAATTTGATCTCTAATCATAAAAGCATAAATTGAAATCTCATGTCACTCGTCGATGACCTAGCATCATCTTTCGCTATGCTAGATAATTTAATAAATAAAATAGTATCAAATTCATTCAATCCACATCTAAATACAAAGCCACATATATTTTACATTTTATTCAATTTAGTCCATGAACTCGGGACAAGCATATCTTTCGATATTTAGCTTCGGATCAAAATATGATTTCACATTCTTTCATTAGGGACCATATACTTTCTATTCCTCGCATAATTTCATGACAAGTTTTTAATTTATTTAATTTGGTCCTTAATGTACCATATACAATTTAATCCTTTTCACAATCTAAACTTCATATCTATCAATTTCAAGCCTAATTAATCAATTTCTCAACAATGGAATCTTGCTAAAAATTCAAAAATTGAATAAATTGATACATGTGCTAGCTAAATCAAGCTCATATAATCATAAATCTATAAAAAACATGTAACATCCAGCTCGACGAAGCCTTAATGTTTGAATATTGTTTATAGAAGTAAGGCATATTGAGTAAGTTCTGAGTAGGTATGTATTAAATTTGACTAAGTATATGAGTCTATAGATGTGCCTTCGGGCGAAGTCTACATTAGGTGAGCTTGGTGGTTTGGCAAACTCTTCTGAATAGTATATGCCACCCCAACTGTTAGATGAAACGTTAAGCCCTTAGTGTTAAAATCTTAATTTGAAAAGAACCGTATACTTTATTATTATTTTATTATCTTGGTTGAACAATCTGGCTAGACGAATGAGAGTTTAGTTAGTATAAGACTAAGTTTCTGTAACCTGTCAGACCCGCATTTATGAAGAGAGATAAGTGCTTAGTCAAAAAGAACGAGGGTTTAGAGGGAAATCAGTCTTATCCACTAAGTTTTTCCTTTCGTGTGTATTTGTATAAAGCAAGCTTTGGCTTCCTGAGCAAGTTTTATGTTTTTTTTGGCAACCATATTTTCTTCTAAAGTTTTCTATGCAATTTTTCTCCTAGAAAACTTTAGACTTAAGACTTGTTTGAAGATTTAGGTTCAATATACTCAACTAACTCTACCATCGTTTGGTACCTGGTAAATATCTATAAAATTCAAGTTATTTTCATGATTATTTATGGGGTCCTAGGGTTTTATGCTTTAGGGTCAGTTTGAGGTGTAAGAGAGGACAAAAGAGAACCTTTTTTTCTATTTTTATAGCATTTGTGGTCTTCGCCCATTCAATTGGAACATTATAACTAAACCTGAAACAATGTCTACCTCATCTTCAAATCAGACTAATTCCCCCATTGATGGTGCATGGTCTTCCTCACATTCACATTCCTAGAACATGGACATTTCCTTTTTTCTTAAAGAAGCTCAAACCAAAGGGAAGACTACTGCTGCTTTATCAACTAAGACAACAACAAAGAAAACGAGGAAAATGTCCAGATTGGAGGAAAGTATTCAAGAGACTGAAAGTAGTGAATGCCCTCCTTTAGTATGATGTAATTCTAGTAAGAAGACTACTACCACTGTTACCTCTATATCTCCAATCCCACTTTGCCTATGGTACCAGCCTCATCCGCAGAATCGACGCCTCCTATAGCCTCTCCAATTCATACCTCTAATCCACCACTAGAAGAAGGTCCCACAAGATACCTCTAATATAGTCAGATTCTCATCCCAAAAATGCACTACTCAATGCTTCTTTTAATGAGGTAGAAGGGCTTCTTCCTTAGCATGATCTCATGAAGTCAAGTGTGCCTTCTATTTCACTGATTTCTATTATTCAGCAACAACAAAATTCAATGCCCCAATAATTAAGGGAGGCTTTTCCCACTTACCTTACTTCTAATTTTGAAGGGTCTCCTCTTTCCCTCATGGCAAACATTTCTAAAGCTTTACCGATAGAACACAATCTTTGGAGTGGGGCTCTAAAAAATGCCAGTAAGTGTTATAATGACAAATCACAGAGTTAGAAAAGGCTGTAAAAAATGGCAAGGACTCCTTAACCCAATTATGCAAAAAATATCAAGAGTCTACTAATTTGATTGGGAGGCTTGATACCCATTTCATAACTTTGAAGGGTAAATACAAGGATGCACATACCGAGTGTAACTAATTTAAGGAGGAGACTAGTCAACTGAAGGGTGAAAAATCTACTTTAAAGGAGAAACTCAAAGCTTAAGAAGAATGTTATAAAATGGTGTTAGGAAGTTTACACCGGTCCCATGAAGAAACTTTAAGAAAATTTTAAGAGGAAATAAGCAAAAAATCTTAATAATGCTCTACCAGAGTGGAGATTTAATTTGATTCTACATGCCCAAGTAGCTGCAGGTCCTCTTAATCTTAGTCACATAGACTTCAAATACCTGAGAGACATTTCTACTGATTTACTAAGTTTTAACATTTATCATCCTGAGGGCGAAGAATGGGAAGCTTTTCAAAGAGAATGGAAATATTTAGATTAATTTATCATTCCTACTACACTTAGAGCTGCAGATGGTGTAGAGAGCTTAGTAGATGAGGATCAACATCCTGAAGATCATCCTCCAACAGAAGATGCCCCAACTGAACCCATCGACTAGCCCAATGAAGGAGAGGATTACAAATTTTCTTTGTTAAATCCTGTACCTTCTTTTCTATAAATTCATTAATGTTTTCCCGCATCATTAATGAAACTGTATTTTGACTTTTCTTTGCCTCTTTATTACAACATTACACTATATTAATATACAGTGTAATGTTGAATTTATCATCTTGAGGGCGAAGAATTAAAAGCTTTTCAAAGAGAAAGGAAATATTTAGATGAATTTATCATTCCTACTACGCCTAGAGCTGTAGAGAGAAAGGAAATATTTAGATGAATTTATCATTCCTAATACGCCTAATGTTGTAGATGGTGTAGAGAGCTTAGTAGAGGAGGATCAACATCCTGAAGATCATCCTCCAACAGAAGAGGCCCCAACTGAACCCATCGACCAGCCCAATGAAGGAGAGGATTAAAATTTTCTTTGTTAAATCTTGTACCTTCTTTTCCATAAATTCATTAATGTTTTCTCGCATCATTAATGAAACTGTATTTTGACTTTTCTTTGCCTCTTTATTACAACATTACACTCACATAAAGAAAAAAGTTTATCATACTTGAGAAACTTAACCAGATTCAGCGTATTATGCATACAACACTTTTTTCACATAACTGTCTGAGAATCGACTAAACTGAGCATTATTACCAACTTGTAATGCCCTTAACCCTTCCCGATTCATCGGGTTCAGATCTTGGGTGTTACCACACACAATACTTAACATTTTAACAAAAAATTTACAAACTAACATTTCTTTTGTTATTTTAATTAACAATTGTACTGAAAACTCTAACATATGAAACAAAAGGAAGTATCATACAATAACTTGTTACATTAAACTTTATATATATCTTTACAACATAGTTGATTTTTAATGATAGACTCGTAAAGCGTATTTCTAAACGACACCACAAATCCACTTTATGCATAATAGCCCACTTCGCCACAATTTTGGCATATATCTGGCATCATCCCTCTTGAACCTGTAACAACACTGCTTAGAAATAGAATTTCACTATTACAAATCTTATAGATACAATTTAATCATCGTATCAATCACTAACAACTGATGCAAAACCTTGCACTTACATCTTACTATTCAAATACCACATATAGACTTATTCAGAACTTAACATGCATAGTTGAATTACTTACCTTGAGATGGAATAACTACTCATTGTTAAAGAACCATAGCTTCCATATTATCAAGGAAGAGATACAGTCAGATTTAATGAAGGAATCAGTAAATATCACTAAAGGAAGAAGGAGAAGAAAAGAAAAACCTCATTCCGAACCCATCTTACGCATATAAATATGACTTAACCTACTTAGTGAAATTTAACAAGTGTCATATATTTTAGAATTTGCCTTCTTAATGGCTTACAGTTTTTGAGAGAAATTTAAATAAATAACTTGCATTCACCATTATCAACTAGGCTATCAAGTTGATTTCTAACCATGTTACTTAAAATCTAACTAGCACAGTATTCCATACAAACTAGACATATTATGCGCTTGGATCTGGATCTTAGGTATTACCACACAAAAATAGACACAAGATTAATCTATGTATACAATTTATAGATAATTGCAACTTACTTAATTGCAAATTTCAAACTAAATATATAAGTAAGTACAATAAGTAAATACAGATACAACATGAGTTAATTAAACTACAATGATACCCAAATTGAAACTCTACTTTATTACAGATACCCCAAGTGAAATTCTATAGAGATTTATCTTCTTCTCTCTTTACTTTAAAAACATTAAGATTTAGGGCTAAAAGAAGGTAAAAACATTTCTACGAGCTGAGTTTGAAACCCTATATTTTTTTTTAATGATTTTACTCACATCAAGAGGTGACAATAGGATTTTACTGAATGATGGATCTAGAGTCCAACCTATTGATTACACAAGGAAAGATGAGATCAGAGTTTGGAGTCACAGATGATGAAAGCCTGGTGAGTCCCTAAGTCAACTCTTGGATGTATGTTATGTGTTCTAGAAAATTTTATGAAAAGAGACTGAAACATGAAACAGAAGCTAGATGAGTATGGTATGATGATTCAGATGTTAAATGAGTGTTTGATAGACCTTGTATGCATGGAAAGTATGAGATCTGACTGGTTTAAGTATGAGATATAAATCTTGAGGCTAAAGGATGATTCTTTATGAATGATTCAAATGTATGTTTGTATGTGTCTTGATAACATGCTATGGAATATGTCTGTTATGAATGAGTAAGTATGTGTGGAGAGTTTGTGTCTCCATAGAGTTGTTTAAAGAGGTTTCGTTGGAACTTTAAACACGAATCTTTGAAAGGAAAAGTCCATGGCACCATATTATGTAAGACTATAGCTAGGCTATGACATCACATGGAAATATTTAAAGGAAGGTTATTACCTAACAAGGTTTCTGTGTAACCCAAACAATAAGGGGAAAATCTCATAAGCTCGTATTGGGCCTCGAGGGTCTATTTAAGGGACGTTTTGAATAATCTCAATTAATGAATAGTGATTAACATGAATTGCCTATAAATGTTTTGAAAATTTCTGGTAACGCTCTGTAACCCTGTTTCGGTGACAGATACGAGTTGGGGGTGTTACAAGGAACTTTCATTAGCACCTCGTGACCAGAAATGACTCTTCAAAAGAACATATGAGAAACCTATAGTGGACAACAACATTTCTTGGTGCAAAAATGACATCAAGTTTGTTGAACATAAGTCTTGTCGATGGTCCAAGAGGCATAACCATGATGGCAATCACCATCAAGACCTTCTCAACACTACACATTAACTTTCTAGGGTCTGTGGTGGTCATGGGACTTGGAAGGTCACTCCTTTTCAACACTGATACAAGAACATTTTGTGACTTACTGTAACACCCCTTACCCGTATTCATTACCGGAATAGGTACGAGGCATTACCGAAGTTTATTGAATATTTTCAGATAATTCTGAGTCATTTATTATTCATATTTTAAAGATAATCATAACGTCTCTCTATTGGGACCTCAAAGCCCCAAAAATACATTAAAAACCAACTGGAATTAAATCAAAATCATAAAATTTTCAGAATTTTTGGTTTAACCAATTAGTACAGTTTATTCATTAAAGTCACCCATGTTCTGCTGTTTGACAGTTCCGACCCTTCTTCACTAAAAATTAATTATCTCCTTGTAAAAAATTCAAATGATGTTCTCGTTTATTTATCTTAAAAATAGACTCATTCACAATTCTAAGCATATAATTTTAATTCCTTAATTATTTTTATCCATTTTTTTATGATTTTCCAAAGTCAGAACAGGGGAACCCGAATTCTTTCTGACCTTGTCTCACAAAATTCATTATATCTCATGATTTACAAATTCATTGCTTACACCATTTATTCTATAAGAAACTAGACTCAATAAAATTTAATTTCATACTTTATTCATCCTATAATTCGATTTATAAAATTTTTTATGATTTTTCAAAGTTAGACTACTGCTGCTGTCCAAAACTGTTTTGGTATAAGATATTAATTACTATGTTATAACACCCTTATTTTCTTTTTCTACACCATTTCTCATCACTTTCTTTTATTTTCTCTTCACTAACATATCAAGAACATAGGACCTTATGTAAGAAAACTCTACTGTAACATTATTTCCATGCTTTGTCAATAATAACAAACTTAAAAACATATTGAAATCTTGATGTACTTACCTTTTCTTATTGACTTCAATCTTTAACTTGATTTTTCTCTCTCATCCAGCTTCTATTTCTTGAATCCAACTTGATATTCTTCCTCCCCATCATCTCCTTGCTATCTTTCTCTCTTGATGGCTATGGAAATTCTTTCATTTTTAGGTGAAAATAATGAATTTTTGATAGAAGGACTAAATTGTAAAGAAAGAAAACTTCTTTTCTTCTTCTTCTTATATGTGGGTTTGCATGGGAAAGGAAAGGTGATGATAATTCTTTATCTTTCCTTCCTTTTATACTAAATAAATAATAATAAAATAATAATAATGAAATAATAATAAAGTAATAAAATATCTTATTAAAATAATATATATTTAATTAAATAATCATAAAATATCATCAACATCATCATTACTTTCTAGATTTCTCTCTCTTCCAATTGACCATTTTGCCCTTTATTATCTTTTAAAATTTCATCCTTGAGTCATCATTTAATTTGGCAAACTTACAATTTAGTCCCTCATAGTTCTTCACCTATTCAATTTGGTCCTAATCCATCCATTTTCCTTTGTTTCTAGATCATTCCACTCTTAAAATATTTACACTATTGGTCTTTTAACTTTTTCATATTTACACTTTAACCCTTCAAATTTTAAGTATTTATTCTTGTGCAACAAAACTTTTCTCACTTTTACAATTTAGTCCTTTCTTGAATTAATATATCATAATATACTTCTCAATATTGACATAACTCAAAATTACCCTTTTTGTCACTTTATTTTCTTATTTTACTATATTACGGATAATATTTTACTGTAAAAATTTTCGGGGTATTACACTTACCCTTCTCTACCACTTTACTTGTTATTTCATTACATTTTCATCAGCTCTACAACAAATAGAGTTGGCTATACATACCTAAGAGACTAAGCCAAGCTCAGCATATTATGCATACAGGCTTCTCCATCTTAAATGTCTAAGAACCAACTAAACCATGATCTAATACCAAACTTGTAACACCCTAAACCCAGTTTGATAAACTGGACCAAAAAATTTAGGGTCACACCATATTACAAATGTAACTTAACCTTTTACTTAAATAAAAATTTCTATTCATGAATATTACATGGTTTCACTTCGAATTGAATTTCCTCAGTATGCACACTGATTGGTTACAGGTTCAATGTATGGTAATTAAATTATAATGATATCTAAGTTTTCAATTTCATGCTAACATAAGTACCTTAATCCACAAATTTGAAAACATAATTTCATTCTTTGATCAGGCCACTTAACTCATTCTGCATAATAGCCCATCTCGCTACTTCTCTAGCGAAGCCGTAGTATCGTCCCTCCAAGCATAGACCCAATTCAGCTCACCTGAAACATAAGGCACAAAAATAAGTTCATGTGATCTTAGTGAGGCAAACATCAATTACCTAAATTGTATTTGACACTTCCTTTATTCACCTCCTTATACTTATTCTTGAACTTAACTCTGGAGTATATCATTCTAGGTTTTTTCTTCTTCATACTGTGGCATTATGCCTTACCCTGACATCATACCCTACATTTGTTCCTTTTCTTATGCAACACTCACGTTCATCACTTCACCTTCTCATGTTTTCCTTAACCAGACTCATTTTAGAAATCTATTTAGGCAAAGTACTATTATTTTTACGTTCCTATTTTAAAACATTGTTTCCTTAAAGATCTCAAGCCCTACACATCTCCTCATTGCCCTTGTTAGTCAAATATTCCATAGTAACATCAAGACATATATGTGCTTAACAACAATCAAGTTCCCATGCACATATGCTTTTCACAACATGTATTCATTTAACATGTATAGACTATCTCTTATTATTACAAGTATAGCTTTATAATAGTTCATTTCAAGTTTAGATCATTTCATGTCAGGACTTTACTCATTTTATTTGAGTATTAAGATCACACAAGTAGTAGTACATTCAAGGTGTATAGGTCTATGATCAAGGATGAACATTCTCGCCAAGTAATTTCCATATACAAATATCATCTTCTTGTATTTCATGTAATATTCTTTTCATGTCATATTTCCTTATCATATGTATCATTCCATGTCAATTTGTTTTAAATTCATTTTTTCCCTTGTCAGAACTTTACCCTTTGAATTTATTCAAAATATCGATGGATACACAGGTAGTACACCCAAGGTGTACAAATCAGAATGTGTCAATTCATGTCCAATAGAACCCTTAAGGTACAATTTTCAGAGAGTACACTCTCGAGCTACATATGTATACAACAGGATTACCAGTCCAGGCTAAATCATTTTTATGCTCTAAAGATCTTGATCTGGATTACCCGTCCAGGCTGAATCTAGTCCATAACATATGCTCGAGAGGAATTATATCAGGATTACTCGTCCTGGCTAAATCCTTTCATAAATGAGGTCAATAGGATTACTTGTCTGAGTTAAATCCCGTTAGCAGCAAATGTAGGACCTCATTTATTTCGAAAAATCACGTATCCATTGATTTTCCATTTATTCAACCGGGATTTAAACACTTTACAAGCATTATTAGGCAAGTGGTCAATCTCATATATTATGCATTTATGTAACTTAAGTGTTCACATTCAACTCAAGCATAAAATTTATCATTTTTATCGTTTATCGAGCATTATAATTGATCGACACTTTCATTTATCAAGTATGTGATCATTTCACATTTTTATGGCATTTATACAATTCACAACACAACATTTAATTCAAACATAAAAACATATACAATTCAATTACACGAACTTACCTCGACAATTATTTGTGTACAAAAAATCCACTACTCTAGCTTTTTCCTCTATTCCTCGTTCTAAATCCGAACTTGGTCTATGCGGATCTATACGAGTAAATTTAACATCAATTTATCACATTTTATATTCATGTGAACTGAATTTCCATCCTAGGCAAAATTACCATTTTGCCCCTAACTTTTCCATAAATTCCCATTTCTCTCATAGGCTCGAAAAATGAAATTAATGAAATTCGACCCTCTACCCAACCCTAGCCGATATATACATACATTTTATAGCACATACAATTCACAAATTTCAGCATTTTCCATGGATTTTCACCATTTTTCATTTTAGTCCTTAAATCAAGTTTTCATGAAAAATCACTTTGTAAAAGTTGTTTATCTATCATCAATCTTTCATTTTCTACCATAAATTTCAAATTTCTAGCATATATATCCTTGACCCAATTTTTATACCTTGATAAATTTTCAAATTATCCCCTCAAATAGATAGATTAAACTATCCCGATTTCAAAAATATGAAAATTACTAAAAATGGGCCAATGAAACTTACCCAATTTGGCCACGAAATTTTTTTCTCTCTCTCCTAGGGTTTCCATGTTTATTTTGGGGAAGAAGATGAGAAAATATGATGATATTTTCTTTTCATCTTTTTAATTAATTAATTTCATGGAATTCCAAATTAGTCCCTAGCCTTTTTCTCATTTTCCATGGATGAATCATCCAAAAATATCTACATACTTTTTGTTAATGGTATAATTACCATATAAGGACCTTAAGTTTTGAATTCCATAGCTATTTGATCCTTCTAACTACTAGAATTCAACTTTCACATTTTATGCAATTTAGTCCTTCGTGTAATTAAACACATAATCGATAAAATTTTCTTTTCAAAATTTTCACGGGACATTTCTAGTATAATATGGATCATTTAATGAAATACAAATAAATTATATTTTTTTGCTTGGATTTGTGGTCTCGAGGCCACTGTTCCGATTTCATCAAAATTGGGTTGTTACAACTCTTCCCCCTGAAGAAATTTTCGTCCTCGAAAATTTTACCAGTAAAGAGATTCCAACTTTACTTTCTCATGTTTCCATCCAGTTTTTTCCAGACAGCTTTCTCTACATCATATCATTGTCAAAGAACTTTCACTAAAGCTATCTTTGTATTTTTTGTTTCTTTCACTTCACACGCCAGGATTTCAACCAATCACTCATTGTAAGTCATGCCAAGCTGAATTTCAATCTCTATAAGAGAAGTAACAGATGACGGGTCTGATCAATACTGTCATAACACATATACACATAAAACATTGTGAATTCTGCAGAACTCTAATAATAATGCCAATTAGTACACAACAGGTCTAATTCTTTTCAATAATCTCATATGACCTGATAAATCATAGATTTAATTTGCCTTTAAGGCCAAATTGGAGAACTTTCTTCCTTGGTGAAACTTTCATAAATATTTTATCGCCAATTTGAAACTCTATTTCTTTTCATTTTAGATTCGCATCGGATGTCTGATGATCAAATACTATTTTTATACTGTCTCAGATCACTTTCACCTTCCTTTTGTTTCAATGAATCAAATCAACTAAATGTATCTTTTCTCACTGAGCTCAGCCCAAAACACCGGAGTTTTACATCATAACCATATAAAGCTTCGTACAGTAAAATTTTATATTTGACTGTTAACTGTTATAAGTAATTTCAACCCAAGGCAAATACTTTTCTCAATTACCTTCAAATTCAAGTACACAACATCGAAGCATATCTTCTAAAATCTGAATCATATGTTTAGATTGATCATCCATCTGAGGATGAAATACCGTACTAAAATGTAACCATGTACTCGGAGTTTCTTGTTACTTGTTTCAGAATCGAAATATAAATCGTAGATTTCTATCAGAAATAACAGAAACTAGCATTTCATATAATCTGTCAACTCAAAAATAAGTAATTCAAGTAATCTATTAAACAAGAAATCCATTCATGTCAAAATAAAATGTGCAGGCTTTTTCGAACAATCAACAATTACTCAAATAGTATCTTTCTTTTTCAAAGACAGGGATAATCCCAACATAAAGTTCATAGTAACTTTGTCCCATTTCCACTTCGGTATTTTCTCTGACTATAACCATCTTAAAAATTTCATCCTTATCTTGTTGGTACATCCATCATTTAAGTACAATTCAAGAAATACCTCATTTCATTTTCGAGCTACTAATACATATTTTTTTGAATCATTATGCATTTTATCATTCTCCTGATGAACAGGCATAGTATCACTATGATCATTCATGTAAAATTTTTAGTACAAGCTCTAATTTCTTCAGTACACAGATTCTATCTCTGAATAACAGACATTTACCGAATCTATTCTAAAATTCTGATTCAGAAATTATTTCACACTGTACTCATTAAACTTACAACTCATTATCACTTTTCTTAGTTTCACTAATCTGTTGTAGAGACACCGATTTAGCTCTATACTCAGCTAAAATTAAGTTATTATCAGACAATCATATTCGATATCCATGGCTTGCAAAATATATAGAGATTTTCTACTCAGAACATCTATAACCACACTCATTCTTCCCAAGTGATATAAAATTATCAAGTCATAATCTTTCAACACTTCAAACCATATACGCTATCTCAGATTCAACTCTTTTAGCAACATTGGATACTTCAAACTTTTATAATTGGTGAGTATACAAAATTTTTCACCGAACAAGTAATGTTATCGGATTTCAATACAAAATCAATAGCTATCAATTCTAGATCATATATTAGGTAATTCCTTCCATGTGGTTTTTAACTATCTGGAAGCACAGGCTATTACCTTGCCTTACTGCAACAAAACATAATCTAATCCTATTCAATAATACATCACTGTAATAACAAATTCCTTACTCAATTCAGGCTGAACAAGAATCAATACTTTGATCAACATAGTTCCCAACTGGTCAAAACTTTACTGACATTTATCGGTCCATTCAACTCTTACATCTTTCTGTAATAACTATGTCATCAATGTAGCTATTTCAATTATTAATAGTGAAGCTTTGAGTCTTTTCCAAAACAACAACCATCAGGTAGATTTATAACCATAGTGCATTAACATGATCGACATTTCAACCGTATAGATAAAACAACATTTTAATATCAGTAGTTTACCTCAAATTAGAAGAAGGAGAACCGAAAGTGGCCCCAATAACAACCAAGGCAATAACACAGTTTCTATGTTTTGTGATCTCTATCGCCATACCTCATGATCGAGTCAATATTTATAATGGTAGTAAATGTAATTACTTTTGATCAAAGAATATTTTCCACAGATAACCCATGTTTACATAATAAAGAGATCATTGATATCTCAGAGAAAATTTAGTAGAGTAATGTCACGCATACTTAGTAGAAACAACTGTGATAAAGACAATGTATCTTGCATATTCGCAATTCAGGGCTTCAATTAGTAGAAATAGTAAACATCATCATATGAACCTTATCATCAAATCTTATATCTCATGATAAATTAGAAAACCCAAGTATGATAAAGCAACACCGCCCATGAATCAACCAGATTTCAGTAGTTCCATCTATCATAATTTACTAGCCTTTCAATACGATAATTATTGCATCTGAACATGAAAAATTTCAAATGCCTCTGATAATAACAGTACATATAGAATACCTATATAAAATACCCAGAAGGGATTACTGTAACATATATACTCGATTATAACAACTGTATTCGATATTTTTTTTTGCAATTTCATCACTATTCCACTAACATATATAGTCATCAATAATCTCACATCAATTAGTTCACTCGCGAAGCTTATTCGGAAGAAATTTTTTTTAGTTAACCCATTCTGTAGATACTATACCTGAATAAATCAATTTCTCATAAGTAACTTCTTTCTTTAGTAGGCATTGTGTATCCTAAATAGTTTTCAGAAAAAATCTGATATCTCTCTTCAGAACCCATCTTTATTTACTAACCCATTCTCGGTTCTAACTATATCATTAATCATTCAGCCTTTGAACTCTTTAGTTTCATATTCATGAGTTTAATCCATATAAATCTTATGAATTTCATTGTATAAAATTGTACCGGTAAGGGGGGTGGAGATCGTAAGCCTCAAAATTTAACTTTCATATATATATATTCTTATACTCATATAACATAACATTCATCATTCTCATGTACCATAAATAATTTGTCTGTACCTTTTCAAATTCTATTTCATCGTAAGTAACATTTTTACTTAGGCACGTGAATATCACTTTCAGCAGTATCAGAATTAGCTCGGTTGGAAAGCACCTCTGTTTATTTGTAAGACAATTTTCATCAGAGTCAGGAGATATCACGCTATCACTGGTTACATAATAGCATGTATTTCTAGACTCCATATATGCTACGTTTAGTCCGAGAACTGAATAAACCATCGCTTTGATACCATAAATGTAACACTCCTAACTCGTATCTATCCCTGAAATAGGGTTACAGAGCATTACCAAAAAATTTTAGAACATTTATAGGCATTTCATGTTAATCACTATTCATTAATCGAGATTATTCAAAACATCCCTTAAAAGGACCCTCGAGACCCAATACGAGCTTTAGAAACGAGTCGAACTTAATCAAGACTGTAACACCCCAAACCCAGCCCAGACGTTATGACCGAATCTGACGTGCCACATAAAAGTTTTAAAATCCATGTTTCGTTTTAGTGCTTAAAAGAAAACCGACTTTTGTTAAGCTAACAAAATGGAAGCTGGGCACCAGGTAGGTATCCGAAACAGAGGAGGTGAGCCATGAAGGCTGCTTAAGTACCAAGCTTTTCAATTGGATCCAATCCTAGACATGCCCATAGCCATTGCCACACTTGGTTATAACGAGTTGAAATTTATTTAAGTGAATATTCTTGTTAAAGTTGGATAATCGTGATGTTGTGTTATTTTAAAAACGAGTTTCATTTTGAAAATGCGTCCTAAGTCTAGCCCATTAATTATCAACCAGTTTAAAGTTAATAAAAATAAAATAATACAGAAAAGAAATAAAAGAAAAGTTAAAATGGCCTTATTACAACCCAAAAATAAATAATAAATAAAGAAAACTTAAAGCAAACCAAACGCTTAATTAAAAGCCTAAGGGCGATCACTGTGGCCACTCTGAATCCCCTCCGGCTCCAAGTCCCCACATCAAGGCTCACCTGCAAGGTTAAGGAAAGGGGGTGAGTTTGGAAACTTAATGTGCAACAAGCCCCTTTCAGAGCCCAAAACAATATCAATATGCTGGGCCTTAGCCCAAGTCCAATCTCAACATATACTGGGCCGTAGCCTTTTCATTTTTCATATTTCATAACACTGGGCCGAAGCCTTTACATATTTAATATTACTGGGCTGAAGCCTTCACTGTAAACGGTCTGGCCCATAGGCCAATTTCAATATCATATGCAATGTCAATGAAAGAATGAATGCAAGCCCATTTGGGGAGACTACTCGACCCACCATCCGCTACTCTCCACCCGTACCAACCAAGTTCTCCATGTGGGGAATAACTCAACCCACCCAGCCAAAACTCTCCACTGGCAGCATAGCTGCTTTATCATATAACTGGAGGCCTTGCCTTATTTTAATAACTGGGGCATAAGCCTTTTTCGGTAAACTGGGGCATAAGCCCTTTTCGGTAAACTGGGACATAAGCCCTTTTGCACTTCCTCCATCCATATAAAAACCCAACCCAATGCATTTATGAGTACATCATGTGCATGTCATACATATCATGTGCATATCATACCAATCATGTATATCAAAATCCCATGTATCAAATTCAGAATTCAACCTTAGGGGTATAATGGTCATTTTTACCTAGGGCAAAATAGTCAATTTCATATTATAAGGGTAATTCCGTAATTTTACAAAAATTAGGGTTTTCCATGTTCATTAACGGTTACTAACAATTCATGCGTGCAAACAGTGATTCTGGCCTATTTTGGCGAAACCGAGTTATTGGCCTAAAACCTCTAATGGGCCCGACATAGCCGATTTTGTCATCTGGGCCTATTTAGCCTATAATCTATAACGGTATTAACAGTCTTAATATGCAATTTAACAGATTCAAATTTTCTACCAATTTTACCCAAATGGGCCTGAAAGCCTATTGGGCCCCATTTCAGCCCCTCGAGGCCCAACTTACCGTGAATGCCAAAAATCACGCTCTTACCTTTACCAACGTTTCCGATCATCATCTTAACGAATCTAACTAACTAATGAGCGTTCGCTTGCTCACAAGTCCTCGAAATGCCAGAATTTTGGCATTTCGGCTTTCCGGCATTTATCGCTTTAAGCTATGAAAAAGGGTTCGTTACACACCTGGTTTGTGATATTCCTCGACGAAATCTCCTACATGTTTTCTCCTATAATCAACCGTTAATAGATCAGCTTACAATAATCAACCCAAATCGAGAACCATCTATAGTAAACACTTACACATTCGGCCACCCTCTATAATGGCCTTAGAAACCTTACCTTTGCCGAAATTGATGACTAGCTCTAGTTTCTCCGATGATCCATACTAATCCAAGTCGACACCAAGCCTTGCTGCTCCTCTACTATACAAACCGTAAAAAGATTTAAGAGAAAAACTCAATAAGACCTTTACTCACATTCGGCCACCTCCCTAAACTATAGGGGTTTCGGCTTTTCTTAACCTCTATAATACTGAATTGATTAAGGCCACGAGCACTTACCAAGGTTCACCTACCCAAACGATTCCAATCCCATGTTAACTCTGACTCAACGCAGTCCCAGCTCCAAAACACTAGCAGAAATCGCACCACAAGGATCCTAAGGATCGGCCACCAAGTCACCCAAGGGTGCTGTGCTTTCAGCTTTTGGGTTACTGAAGAAAAAGTGGTTATGGACCAAAAAGGGTGTTGACAAAAGAGTTGAAAGGCTTTTGAAATAACAAGAATCGGCTAAAAAGAAAAAGAGCAAGTGTATACCTTTATAGATAAATCGACTTCCCTTGACTCCTTCGGGATTTAGCTTGTTGCTATTCGGTTAACAATGAAAAGAATGATAGGTTTGGCTTTTACTATGAATGAAGGAGAGGAAGAATGAAAGGAAAAGAGTTTGTGGAAGAAATAATGGAAGAGAAATGAGAGGGATTTGCTTAAGAACAATCGGCACAAGTGAAAAGAAAGAAGGGAAAGAAGAAAAAAGAAAATAAATGCCACCCTAAAACCCAATAGTCGAATTTGCACCAAACCTTCCCCTTGACCGGCCAACACTTCTCCCATCTCAAATCTCCTAAAATCTCTCCTAGATACGCTCCCCCTTATCTCTCCATCATCCCTAAAATCTCTCCCCTTAGCACTCCCTAAGCCATGCACTTGATTAATTCAAACTCCTCCAACAGAATCCCCTTGGGTTCCAACGCTTACCCTTCCTGCACATAAAAATAAATAACCTTATTTGCCAACACAGGGAATCGAACCCAGGTCTTCCTCTATGCTCCCCATGCCACCTTTTTAGGAGCTTAGTGGTGTCACCCTTGCCACTTTACCAAAGCTCTGTTTTGTGATACATTTTACCCACAACTTTACATAAGGTCATCTAGCTAGTACCCCTAACTCTTAAGTCCAAAATTCAAAAATTCTACCGGGTTTTGGCCAACACATGGGCATTCCATAAGCCCATTTACATACTCAAATTATGAATTTCACAACCACATACCAAATTTTAGAAACTTTACTAAAATATCGAGAATCGCAAAAAACCCAAAAATCAGGATGTTACAACTCTACCCTCCTTTAAAGAAATTTCGGCCTCGAAATTTACCTGATCCAAATAGTTGAGGGTATTGCTAATGCATTTCCTCTTCCGTCTCCCAAGTAGCTTCTTCCTTGCCATGGTTCCCCCAAAGTACCATCACTAATGGGACTGACTTCCTTCTCAACACCTTAACGTCGCGATCAAGTATTTGCACAGGTTCTTCTTCGAAAGTCAGATCTGACTGTACTTCGATTTCTGCAACTGGCACGATATGAGTTGGGTCCAAACGATATCGCCTTAGCATGGGTACATGAAAAACATCGTGAATACGATCCAGTTCTGGAGGTAACTCTAGCTGATAAGCCACCGACCCTATCCGTTTAATAATTCGATAAGGCCCAATAAACCGCGGACTCAACTTGCCCTTCTTACCAAATCTCAATATCTTCTTCCAAGGTAGAGCTTTCAAGAAGACCATGTCCCCAACTGCATATTCAATATCCTTACGCTTCAGATCGGCATAAGAATTTTGTCGATCCGCTGCCTCCTTTAACCGATTCCTAATCACCTTAATCTTGTCTTCTGTATCTGCTACCAACTCTGGCCCAAGGACTTGCCTTTCTCCCAACTCCGTCCAACAAGTGGGCGAACGACACCTTCGCCCATATAGTGCCTCATAAGGAGCCATCTGGATACTTGCTTGGTAGCTGTTGTTATACGCGAACACTGCCAATGGCAAGTAATCCTCCCAACTGCCTCTAAATTCAATGACACAACCTTTCAACATGTCTTCTAAAATCTGAATGACCCTCTCTGACTGCCCATTCGACTGAGGGTGAAAAGCCGTACTGAAATCCAATCGCGTTCCCAACGCCTCATGCAACTTCTGCCAAAATCGAGATGTAAACCTTGGGTCTCTGTCAGAAATTATCGATACTGGCACCCCATGTAACCGTACTATCGCCGCCACATACAACTTGGCCAACTTCTGAAGTGAGTAATCGGTTCGGACAAGTATGAAATGGGCAGATTTTGTGAGCCTATCCATAATTACCCAAACCGAATCCTTCTTAGAAGGTGTCAACGGCAACCCACTTACAAAATCCATAATTACCCTTTCCCACTTCCAAAGTGGTATCTTTACCGGCTGTAACAATCTCGAAGGCAGTTGATGCTCGGCCTTCACTTGTTGACATGTCAAACATCTACCCACAAATTCGGACACTTCTCGCTTAAGCCCAGGCCACCAATATAGCTCTCGCAAGTCTCGATACAACTTACTCCCTCCTAGATGCATAGCACAAGGTCCACCATGTGCCTCCCTCAAAATCATCAATCTCAAGTTAGAGTCATTCGGCACACAAATTCTTCCTCGAAAACAAAGAACTCCATCATTATTTAACCCAAAGTCTGGATTTTCCCCCTTCTCAACTTGCTGAAACCGAGAAACCAATGACTCATCCACCAACTGCTGTTTCTTAATTTGCTCCACCCAAGTCGGTCTCACCTGTAATTCTGCCAATAAGCTTCCATCGTCATACAAGCTTAAGCGAGCAAATATTGCCTTCAATTCCGCCACAGTCCTTTGACTTAATGCATCCGCCACAACATTTGCCTTTCCTGGATGGTACTCGATCGAAGAATCATAGTCCTTTAACAACTCTATCCACCTTCGCTGTCTAAGATTCAGCTCCTTTTGAGTCAGCAAGTACTTAAGACTCTTGTGATTCTTATAGATGATACATTTCTCCCCATACAAGTAATGCCTCCATATCTTAAGTGCGAAAATCACCGCTACCAACTCCAAGTCATGCGTAGGATAGTTCACCTCGTGAGGCTTGAGCTGTCGTGAAGCATAAGCGACCACTTTACCCTCTTGCATCAACACGCAGCCCAAACCTACATGTGACGCATCGCTATACATAGTGAAATCCAGACCAGACTCTGGCTGAATCAACACTGGCACTTCTGTCAAAACCTTCTTCAACTTCTTAAAAGCCTCTTGCTGCTTATTCGTCCAAACAAAAGGTACCCCCTTCCTTATAAGTTTCGTTAACGGTGCTGTCAACACCAAAAATCCTTCTACGAATCTTCGATAGTAACCTGCCAACCCCAAAAAACTTCGGATCTCCGCTATCGACCTCGATGGCTTCCATTCCAAGATTACCTCAATCTTTCGAGGGTCCACCTTGATCCCCACAGCAGACACAACATGCCCCAAGAAAGTAACTTCTTTCAGCCAAAAGTCGCACTTACTAAACTTTGCATAAAGTTGTTTCTCCCTTAGCACTTGCAGCACAACACGAAGATGCTCATCATGCTTCTCTTCCGTTTCCGAATACACCAAGATATCATCAATAAAAACGACTAAAAATCGATCCAAGTATGGCTGAAAAACCCGATTCATTAAATCCATGAAAGTTGCCGGTGCATTAGTCAATCCAAAAGGCATAACCAGAAACTCGTAATGACCATATCGAGTCCTGAATGCCGTCTTATAAATATCCTCCTCCTTGACTCTCAACTGATGATATCCTGACTGAAGGTCGATCTTAGAAAATACCGAGGCTCCTTTTAGTTGGTCGAACAGATCGTTGATTCTTGGTAATGAATACTTGTTCTTGATCGTCAGTTTATTCAACTGCCGATAGTCAATGCACATCCGCATGGTCCCATCTTTCTTTTTTACGAACAACACTGGTGCGCCCCACGGAGAAACACTGGGTCTTATAAATCCTCTATCCAACAGCTTCTGAATCTGAGCTTTCAATTCCACCAACTCCTTTGGTGCCATCCTATAAGGCGCAATGGACACTGGGGTTGTTCCAGGTAACAAGTCGATTCCGAACTCAACTTCTCTGTTCGGAGATAGTCCAGGAAGTTCCTCCGAAAATACATCTTGAAATTCCTTGATGGTCCTAACTGACTCCACAGTCGTCCCCTCTGGTTCAACTTGACTCACGAATGCTAAAAACGCCTCACAACCTTTTCGAATCAACTTCTCAGCCCTTAAAGCCGAGACAACATTGGACAAGTAGTTCCTTCGCTCCCCTATGACCATTATCTCTTCATCCTTGACAGTTCTTAGCACCATTCTCTTAGCAGCACAATCCAAAGTCGCCCTATGCTTAGTTAGCCAGTCCATACCCAAAATAAGATCAAAATCTCCAAGTGGCAGCTCCATCAAATCTCCTTCAAAAATCTTATCTTGTGTCTCTAAAGGCACCGCCCTAAAGAGTTTATCTACCTTGATCGAGTGTCCTAAAAGGCTTATCACCGATACCCCACTCACAGTCTCCTCAGAAAGCACACCCAATGCCCCAGATACATCACAAGCAACATACGAGTGAGTGGAACCCACATCAATTAAAGCAGTGTAAGGCTTACTATGAATGAAGAATGTACCGGTTATAACATCAGGAGCATCACCCTCTTCACGACGCTGTGCAACATAAACCAATGTCGGCTGACGAGCTTCAGCTTGTCCAGCACCCCTACCAGGTGCCCCACGTCCTCGTCCATTTTCGTTGCTACCTCTACCTTACCCACGGCCCCTCTGTGGTGGTGGTCCTCCTCGCTGCGGCTGGACACCTCTTGGCTCTGCAGCTTGATCCTGAGCTGCTCTCCGAGGACACTCTCTGAACTTATGTTCCTTTGACCCACATCGAAAACACGCCCCAGTTCATTTCCAGCACTCCCCCATATGCGCTCAGCCACAATCCCTGCAAGCCTGCAATCTAAAAGTATTAACCGGTGCTGGTCGAACTGGTTCCTCCATTCTAGCTCTTTTGACATTTCTATTTGCAGCACTCGAGGGTCCAAAATCCCTCTTAAATCTGGGTCGATCCCTCTCACGATTCTGTCGTTCAGTCCGTTTCACTTCCTCGGCTATCTTAGCCTTCTCTACCAATGCAGCAAAATCGCACTCCCTCTGTGGAGCTATCAGCACCCTAAGCTCATCGCGAAGGCCATCCTCGAATCGAACACTGCGCTCATATTCGGTCGCAACTATCCCGCTAGCATATCGACTCAACCTCAAAAATTTTGCCTCATACTTCGCGACAATCTTATTACCCTGAGTCAGATTCAAAAATTCCTTCCGACGAGCATCCATATAGCTAGCTCCAACATACCTCCCCTTAAAAGTAGTTTTGAACAATTCCTAGGTTACTCGTTCGATCGGGGTACTCTCCCTTACAGTAATCCACCACCGGTATGCCTCGTCTCGTAGCAACGACACAGCCCCCTTCAGCTTTTGCTCCACAGAGCAATCTGAGTAGTTCATAATCTGCTCTGTTGCCTCTAGCCGGTACTCAGCCACATTTGGGGCTACTCCAGATACGCCCCTAAAAACTTCTGCTCCATTGGCCCGGAGTCGCTCCGATATGGACCCCTATTCACTGTCCCAGTGCTAGCTCCAGCAACTCTTTCTAAAACCCTTAACATGGCTTGGGACAAGGCATCATCCCTCGCAGCCCGATCATATGGCCCAGTCTCAGTTGCCTGTGGCACGGATGCTTCCTCAGCTGGCCTATGCCTTGAGGATGAAGATTCAGCTTGCACCTTTTTGCAACCACGTCCGCGGCCCCGTCCACGAGTTCCTCTTGTACTCATATTGAATTATTTGATTACGAATTTTTATGATATTAGTATAATGTTCAACTATTTATTACGAGATGTCTTATGGAAATATAGTAGTTCAAGGATTGTTTTCGCATCGTCGTAGCCTAGCTACAGTCTCATTTCTACCGTTTTCACAGCTCTACCCTATCTAAAGTATCATAGTAGGGTCTCAGTTCTATTCATAGCATCATATCAATATTACAAAAAGAGAGAATACTTACAGACTTGGTGCCGGGGATTCAGTGTGCCACTTCTTTCTCCAAACCATTTAAAACAAAAACCTTGGGTTTGGTCACAGAAAATAAAAAAATTTCCTAAAAATTGATTTAAAATGCCTTTGTTTTGAAATTCTTTAATTCCTTTAAAAAACCCACAGCCGAGTTGTTGCAACCGGGCTCTGATACCACTAAATATAACACCCCAAACTCGGCCCAGACGTTATGGCCGAATCTGACGTGCCACATAAAAGTTTTAAAATCCATGTTTCGTTTTAGTGCTTAAAAGAAAATCGACTTTTGTTAAGCTAACAAAATGGAAGCTAGGCACCAGGTAGGTATCCGAAACAAAGGAGGTGAGCCATGAAGGCTGCTTAAGTACCAAGCTCTTCAATTGGATCCAATCCTAGACATGCCCATAGCCATTGCCACACTTAGTTATAACGAGTTGAAATTTATTTAAGTGAATATTGTTGTTAAAATTGGATAATCATGACGTTGTGTTATTTTAAAAATGAGTTTCATTTTGAAAACGCGTCCTAAGTCTAGCCAATTAATTATCAACCAGTTTAAAGTTAATAAAAATAAAATAATCCAGAAAAAAATAAAAGAAAAGTTAAAATGGCCTTATTACAACCCAAAAATAAATAATAAATAAAGAAAACTTAAAGAAAACCAAACGCTTAATTAAAAGCCCAAGGGCGATTACCGTGGCCACTCTGAATCCCCTCCGGCTCCAAGTCCCCACATCGAGGCTCACCTGCAAAGTTAAGGAAAGGGGGTGAGTTTGGAAACTCAGTGTGCAACAAGCCCCTTTTAGAGCCCAAAACAATATTAATCTGCTAGGCCTTAGCCCAAGTCCAATCTCAACATATACTGGGCCGTAGCCTTTTCATTTTTCATATTTCATAACACTGGGCCGAAGCCTTTACATATTTCATATTATTGGGCCAAAGCCTTCACTGTAAACGGTCTGGCCCATAGGCCAATTTCAATATCATATGCAATGTCAATGAAAGAATGAATGCAAGCCCATTTGGGGAGACTACTCGACCCACCATCTGCTACTCTCCACCCGTACCAACCAAGCTCCCCATGTGGGGAATAACTCAACCCACCCAGCCAAAACTCTCCACTGGCAGCATAGCTATTTTATCATATAACTGGAGGCCTTGCCTTATTTTAATAACTGGGGCATAAGCTCTTTTCGGTAAACTGGGGCATAAGCCCTTTTCGGTAAACTGGGGCATAAGCCCTTTTGCACTTCCTCCATCCATATAAAAACCCAACCCAATGCATTTATGAATACATCATGTGCTTGTCATACATATCATGTGCATCTCATACATATCATGTGCATACCATACCAATCACGTATATCAAAATCCCATGTATCAAATTCAGAATTCAACCCTAGGGGTATAATGGTCATTTTTACCTAGGGCAAAATAGTCACTTTAATATTATAAGGTTAATTTCGTAATTTTACAAAAATTAGGGTTTTCCATGTTCATTAACGGTTACTAACAATTCATGCATGCAAACAGTGATTCTGGCCTATTTTAGTGAAACCGAGTTATTGGCCTAAAACCTCTAATGGGCCCTACATAGCCGATTTTGTTATCTAGGCCTATTTAGCCTATAATCTATAACAGTATTAACAGTCTTAATATGCAATTTAACAGATTCCCATTTTCTACCAATTTTACCCAAATGGCCCGAAAGCCCATTGGGCCCCATTTCAGCCCCTCGAGGCCCAACTTACCGTGAATGCCAAAAATCACGCTCTTACCTTTACCAACGTTTCCAATCATCATCTAAACGAATCTAACTAACTAATGAGCGTTCGCTTGCTCACAAGTCCTCGAAATGCCAGAATTTCGGCATTTTGGCTTTTCGGCATTTATCGTTTTAAGCTATGAAAAAGGGTTCATTACACACCTGGTTTGCGATATTCCTCGACGAAATATCCTACACGTTTTCTCCTATAATCAACCGTTAATAGATCAGCTTGCAATAATCAACCCAAATCGAGAACCATCTATAGTAAACACTTACACATTCGGCCACCCTCCATAATGGCCTTAGAAACCTTACCTTTGCCGAAATTGATGGCTAGCTCTAGTTTCTCCGATGATCCATACTAATCCAAGTCGACACCATGCCTTGCTGCTCCTCTACTATACAAACCATAAAAAGATTTAAGAGAAAAACTCAATAAGACCTTTACTCACATTCGGCCACCTCCCTAAACTATAGGGGTTTCGGCTTTTCTTAACCTCTATAATACCGAATTGATTAAGGCCACGAGCACTTACCAAGGTTCACCTACCCAAACGATTCCAATCCCGTGTTAACTCTGATTCAATGCAGTCCTAGCTCCAAAACACTAGTAGAAATCGCACCACAAGGATCCTAAGAATCGGCCACCAAGTCACCCAAGGGTGCTGTGCTTTCAGCTTTTGGGTTACTGAAGAAATAGTGGTTATGGACCAAAAAGGGTGTTGAAAAAAGAGTTGAAAGGCTTTTGAAATAACAAGAATCGGCTAAAAAGAAAAAGAACAAGTGTATACCTTTATAGATAAATCGACTTCCCTTGACTCTTTTGGGATTTGGCTTGTTGCTATTTGGTTAGCAATGAAAAGAATGATAGGTTCGGTTTTTACTATGAATGAAAGCGAGGAAGAATGAGAGGAAAAGAGTTTGTGCAAGAAATAATGGAAGAGAAATGAGAGGGATTTGCTTAAGAACAATCGGCACAAGTGAAAAGAAAGAAGGGAAAGAAAAAAAAAGAAAATAAATGCCACCCTAAAACCCAATAGCCGAATTTGCACCAAACCTTCCCCTTGATCGGCCAACACTTCTCCCATCTCAAATCTCCTAAAATCTCTCCTAGATACGCTCCCCCTTATCTCTCCATCATCCCTAAAATCTCTCCCCTTATCACTCCCTAAGCCATGCACTTGATTAATTCAAACTCCTCCAACAGAATCCCCTTGGGTTCCAACGCTTACCCTTCCTGCACATAAAAATAAATAACCTTATTTGCCAACACAGGGAATCGAACCCAGGTCTTCCTCTATGCTCCCCATGCCACCTTTTTAGGAGCTTAGTGGCGTCACCCTTGCCACTTTACCAAAGCTCTGTTTTGTGATACATTTCACCCACAACTTTACAAAAGGTCATCTAGCCAGTACCCCTAACTCTTAAGTCCAAAATTCAAAAATTCTACCGGGTTTTGGCCAACACATGGGCCTTCCATAAGCCCATTTACATACTCAAATTATTAATTTCACAACCACATACCAAATTTTAGAAACTTTACTAAAATATCGAGAATCGCGAAAAACCCGAAAATCAAGATGTTACAAAGACCTCTAAGAAATTTTTGTGACTTTTCAAAATTTTTCCAGGGCTCAGGGCTCACACGCCCGTGTGGTCCAAGGGACACACCCATGTGACCCTGCGACACGCTTGTGTTGAAGGCCGTGTTCAACCCCGTGTAACTCTCTGACTTGCACACACGGCCATGCCACACACTCATGTACTAAGCCGTGTGCTCAATTTTGAGCATCCCGTTTCTCAAGATTAAGGTGTAGGGGACAGATGGCCTAACCACATGCCCATGTTACCAGACCGTATGTCACACAAGGTATAGACACATGCCCGTGTGTTTGCCCGTGTGGAAAAAATAAAGCCATTTCTAGCTTTATTTCTCACCCAAAATTTTACCCATGACCTGCACTTGAATCACACATACTAATACCAACCATTTCAAGCATTCAAGATAAGCAAACTCTATCATTCAACATGAATATCATCACAACATTCATATTTGCAATCTTACTCTTCAATAAGCATAATTGTTTCCCCTTTCTTAATCAAACAATATATAGTACCTATGTTATCACCATAACATGAACTTAAATACATATATACATGTACCAAAACATAATCATCACTAGTCATTCCAATGGCTAGATTACAATAATCATTTACATTTTCATGCCAATATGGCCAACATAGCCTATACATGCCACTACAACCATAATTGATTTACCATATATATACCGACATAGGCTGATGGATAGTGTGAGTGATCTCCACCAAGCTTCCAATTCAACGAGCTTTCGATTTACTCTAAAACAAGGGAAAATAAAATAGAGTAAGCATAAAATGCTTTGTAAGTTCGTATAACATGGTACTTAACTTACCATTCATCCTATTTGAGGTAACTAAGTAAGGCATATTCAACCATTTTGATCTCAAGCCCTACACATCTCCTAATTGCCCTTGTTAGTCAAATATTTCATAGTAACATCAAGACATGTATGTACTCAACATCAATCAAGTTCCCATGCACATATGCTTTCCACAACATGTATTCATTTAACATGTATAGACTATCTCTTATTATTACAAGGATATCTTCATAGTAGTTCGTTTCGAGTTCAGATCATTTCATGTTAGGACTTTACTCATTTTATTCGAGTATTAAGATCACAAAAGTAGTAGTACATTCAAGGTGTATGGGTCTATGATCAAGGATGAACATTCTTGCCAAGTAATTTCCATATATAAATATCATCTTCTTGTATTTCATGTAATATTCTTTTCATGTCATATTTTCTTATCATATGTATCATTCCATGTCAATTTGTTTTAAATTCATCTTTTCCCTTGTCAGAACTTTACCTGTTGAATTTATTCGAAATATCGATGGATACACAGGTAGTACACCCAAGGTGTATAAATCAGAATGCGTCAATTCATGTCCAACAGTGCCCTTAAGGTACAATTTTCAGTGAGTACACTCTTGAGCTACATATGCATACAACAGGATTACCAGTCCAGGCTAAATCCTTTTTATGTCATATGCTCTAAAGAACTTGATCTGGATTACCCGTTCGGGATGAATCCAGTCCATGACATATGCTTGAGAGGACTTATATCAGGATTACCCTTCCAGGCTAAATCCTATCATAAATGAGGTCAATAGGATCACTCGTCTGAGCTAAATCCCGCCAGCAACAAATGTAGGACCTCATTTATTTTGAGAAATCACGTATCCATCGATTTTCCATTTATTCAACCGGGATTTAAACACTTTGCATGCATTATTAGGCAAGTGGTCAATCTCATATATTCATGCATTTATGCAACTTAAATTTTCACATTCAACTCAAGCATAAAATTTATCATTTTTATCATTTATCGAGTATTATAATTGATCGACACTTTCACTTATAGGGCTTTAATGAGTATGTGATCATTTCACATTTTTATGGCATTTATACAATTCACAACACAACATTTAATTTAAACATAAAAACATATACAATTCAGTTACACGAACTTACCTCGACAATTATTTGTGTACAAAAAATCCACTACTCCAGCTTTTTCCTCTATTCCTCATTCTAAATTCGAACTTGGTCTATGCGGATCTATACGAGTAAATTTAAACTCAATTTATCACATTTTATATTCATGTGAACTAAATTTCCATCCTAGGCAAAATTACCATTTTGCCCCTAACTTTTCCATAAATTCCCATTTCTCTGCTAGGCTCGAAAAATGAAATTAATGAAATTCGACCCTCTACCCAATCCTAACTGATATATGCATACAACTTTTACAGCACATACAATTCACAAATTTCAACATTTTCCATGGATTTTCACCATTTTTCATTTTAGTCCCTAAATCAAGTTTTCATGAAAAATCACTTTGTAAAAGTTGTTTATCTATCATCAATCTTTCATTTTCTACCATAAATTTCTAATATCCAGCATATATATCCTTGAACCAATTTTTATATCTTGATAAATTTTCAAATTAGTCCCTCAAATAGATAGATTAAACTATCCAGTTTCAAAAATATCAAAATTACTAAAAACGGGCGAATGAAACTTACCCAATTTGGCCGCGAAAGTTTCTTCTCTCTCTCCTAGGGTTTCTATGTTTATTTTGGGGAAGAATATGAGAAAATATGATGATATTTTCTTTTCATCTTTTTAATTAATTAATTTAATGGAATTCCAATTTAGTCCCTAGCCTTTTTCTCATTTTCCATGGATGAATCATCCAAAATTATCTACATGCTTTTTATTAATGGTCTAATTACCATATAAGGACCTTAAGTTTTGAATTCCATAGCTATTTGAACCTTCTAGCTACTAGAATTCAACTTTTGCATTTTATGCAATTTAGTCCTTCTCGTAATTAAGCACATAATTGATAAAATTTTCTTATCAAAATTTTCACGTGACATTTCTAGTATAATATGAATCATTTTATAAAATATAAATAAATTATATTTTTCGGCTCGAATTTGTGGTCCCAAAACCACTGTTCCGATTTCACCGAAATTGGATTGTGACATTCCTCGTAAGAATTGATGGTAAGGAGTTTTTAATAGCTCATTTATAATGGTATCAGAAATAGTAATTTCAGAACCACAATTTTGATTAGTGAGTCAATAAATATTATTTATTTAATATTTATGAGTTTTTATTAGTGTCATTACTCGGTTCGAAGGTTTGTTCGAAACTCCTTTATGAATTTAGATTGTTTGACCAGCACTTAAAAAGAACAAAGAGGATAAGAAAGATTGTAGCAAAATAAAGAGAAAATAGAAGAAAATAGATTTTAAGGCTTAAGGGTTTTGAGAGGTTGTTGAAAGGTTTTGAGGTTAATGAATTGTTAAAACTATTTAAAATTATTTTTAGGTTTAATTTCTTTTTGTATTTTTTCCTTAAAAATTAGGTTAAAATAAGGGTTAAGCCGTCGGATTGTGTGATGGGTTAGGCCAACCCTGTAGAAAATTACAGCGATTGTAACACCCCTTACCCGTACCCGAGGCTGGGATAGGATACAAGGCATTACCGAACACATACACAGTCATTCATGCCAAAAATCAGGCTATAAAATTTTTTCTTCAAAAAAATTTCATTCATACATACACAATTTGTCCTTGATACGGGCCTACGAGGCCCAAAACAACCATCGGAAAAGATTTGGGACTAAATAAAAAATTTTAGAAAGGTTTGGGAAATTTTCCCTAATACAGAGCCACACGCCCGTATGAGACAAGGGACACGCCCGTGTCTTCCGTCCGTGTAACTCTCTGACTATAATGTCAGCACCAATTTAGGGTCACATGGCCGTATCACATGCCCATGTGGCCAGACCGTGCAGTCAATTAAAAATAAATGAATTTTTCATAAAATGATGCAGACTTTACACGGCCAGAGTACACGCCCATGTGGGTAGGTCGTGTCTCTCACACGGCCAAGACACACGTCTGTGTCTTAGCCCATGTGTTTACTACTGGGCATACTGACTTGTAAAATTTAGGTTCAGGGGACACACGACTATTCAACATGCTCATGGGGTGGACCGTGTGTCACACACGGCCTAGACACATGCCCATGTGTCTACCCGTGTGGACCATTTATAGGCTATTTTCTGAGCCAATTGTCACCCTCAATCATTCATACACTCAAACATATTTCATAAGGTCGTTCTATTACACAATCAATTAGACACACCAATCGGAAGCATTCCACACCAATTTCATGCATAATCAAATTTGTTACCATAACCTCAAATTACACCTTCATGTCCATAGACATCTTAAGTCATTAAGTCGTTCCTTATTTCCAAGTACTTAATTCATTCCTTATCACATATCCATCAAACCAACCACATAACACATCATCAAGGCATTAACACATGCATGCATGAATAATTAGACATTACAACCCAATAATCAATTATGAGCCATATCACATGGCTATTACAAAATAAATCATCAACATCATAGGCCTTCACAATTTGGCCAAATAGCATGACACATATCACAAAATAACCAAGTCCCCTATCCATGCCATACTCAAAATAGCAAATTCACTATACCCAATAATCTTTTGATAGTGTGATCGAATGCTCCGACAACTTCCGATCCCCGAGCTAGCTTGGTGGAACTACAAGGGAGGAAAAGGAAAGGGGGTAAGCATTAAAGCTTAGGAAGTCCACATGCAAATAATATGCAATGATAATAAGAAATTAACATGCAAAGATATGGTAACATATACATAAGGATTATTCATCATTTAAACCTTTTGACTTACTTATCATATGTACATATATACTTTCTCATCACAAACCATTCTTATCGAGGCATTATTCATGGCTTTAGCGTACATACCTGTACTCATCATAGTATATCATATAACCATACCTCTTTAACATGCCCTCTTCAGGACTTTCATCACATCCATTGCATTACCCGTTGAACACTAGGAATATTATTGGATACGCAAAAAACTTGCACATAAGTGCCGCATATACATACGTAGCCAGAGCTACCTCATAACATAACGTTCACAATGGAGCTACTCATAGGCTTGCTCATATAAGCTATTGGTCAAGGTGCAACTACACAGGCTACTCACACAAGCTATCAGGTATCCGACCCACTCAAGGATTACCTAGCCACTAGTAGGACACACAAGACCATTGCCCGAAACCTAATTACATGTATGCATCCATTATGAACTCAGACCAATTCAACGAGCTCGGATGCCACATTCATATCACGAACCCAGACCAATTGAATGTGTTTGGAGTTCTTAATTCCTAGTGACATGTCACTTGTATCCTAAACTATTCCTAAGGTTCATACAAGATTCTTTCTCATATACACATAGCATCTCCATCGTACTTGCTCGTAACGTCGTGGATAACGACCAATGTCATTCATATTTACAAAGTTATCATTAGGCATAGCATACATAATATTGATAAAACATTTATCACATAATGTTAACACATCAAAATATAATACATTGTCACATTATTTACACATGTACTTACCTCGGTACAAAATGATGATAATCGAGCCTAACCGTCATATACTTCATTCTTTCCTCGATCAAGACCCGGTTCATGTTTTTCTTGATCTATAATGCCAAATTTAACTTGTTTATTAATCACATTTTTCAAATCAATCCAAATTCATGCTTTGGTAAATTTACCTTTTTACCTCTATCTTTTCACTTATTTACGATTTAGTCCCTAGGCTCATAAAATGAAATGTATGCATTTTCTTGGTTACCCAAGCCTAGCCAAACCTATACCATGCTCATATCAGCCCACAATTTCCTTTATTTCACATTTTTACTACCTAGTTTTACACTTTTACAAACAAGTCCTTTTTAGGTGTTTTCACTAAAAATCACCTAGTAAAAGATGTTTATCACACACCAAACATTCATATTCCTCCATTAATCATAAAAATACATGCATGTTGTACATGGGTCAAATTTCATACATGAACCCTAGCTCAAAATATAGCTAGAAATGGATAGATCATGCTTCAAGGGCTTCGAAAATGCAAAGAACATTAAAAACGGGGCTAGGGAGCACTTACAATCAAGCTTGAAATGTTGAACAAAACCCTAGCTACGGCTATTGGAAGTTTCGGCTAGCACTTGAAGAAGATGAGCATATTTTTCTTTGATTTTCCCTTTTTATTCTTTTAATTATCAAATGACCAAAGTGCCCTTAGGGTCTTTCTTTCAAATTTTTCCTATGCATGCCCATTTTTGTCCAAAACTATAGAAATTAGTAAAATTGATAATTAGGACCTCCTAATTTATAATCTAAAGAAAATTCATGCTAAAAGCTTCTAGAATGCAAGTTTTGCATTTTATTCAATTTGGTCCCTAAAGTGCAATTAGACATTTTATGCATAGAATTTCTTCAAGAAACTTTCACATAATCATGCATTCATATCAAAGACCCCATAAGAATCATATAATAGTTATTTCTATCTCAGATTTGTAGTCTTGAAACTACTATTTCGGCTAGACCCTAATTTGGGATGTTACAGCGATGTTGTGACATAAGGGTTCTGTGTCGCGACACCCATGGCAGGATACTGATGTCCCGGCATCGGGATTTGATGTTGCAACACACTTTGAAATTTCAAACTTAGGGGTACACTGATTACATTTCGTGACATAAAGGTGCTATTTTGTGACAATAAGCTGAATTACTTAATTTCTTGAACTTGTTAGTGCTGTCGCGAAAAGAAGGTTCTATATTGCGACATCGACTCTATTTTCGCCCCTCTTTTTGAATTTCAAAGTGTGCGGAACAAATATAACCTATTTTGAAAAAAATAAATCCTAATATAAATGAGTCCTAGTGTACTTCCCCCTACACTTTAAAGCACACAATGCCCTTACTGTAAAATGATTAAGGTGCGAATAAGAAAACTTCCTTGAGAAGGTCGAATCTTTGTTGATGTATTGCCATCGGGATTTGTTTGCTCCAAGGGGACAGACAGTACCTATAAGAAAATACTATGACAAGAAATATGAAATATGAAATATAATATAAAGGAAATGAAATTAATAAAATAAAATAAAATAAAATAAAACAAACACTATAGTAATACAATAAACGAAACAAAATTGACAATAAGAAATAAAATTTCTTTAAAAACTGGAAAGATCCATGTCGCCACTATAGAAGAACTTCCAACTGGTTCTCGACACTTTGATTCGATGTTGGTTCATCTGCCGATGTATATAAACCAAACTCTCTGGTTGATTCCATTGATGGTGCCTTATTTTCGACTAATGTGACATCCACATTGTGAGCCATTTAGTACCAAAATTCAAGCCAATTCCAAATTATTTTTTGGGGTATTATTACTTCGAGTTTCCTCCTCTCCCTATTGCATAAGGCTTTGGTTACTTGAGCCTTGCTGTTTTTTTTGATTGAGAATGAATCAAACTCCTCGACCTTATTAGTTGGCGTCTTCTCCGCTATAGCCAGAAAGTGTATTGGATCTTCTAAACTTTCATTCAATATCGGTTTAAGCTACATGTTAGTGGTCAGTTTATCTTTCACTTCTACATTTACGATTAGTTTTGCTGCTATGTCAATTGGATCAGAGACCGTTTCAACTATGTTCAACTTATCCACATGATCTTCAATTACTAGCTCTAATTGAATCTCACCATAAATCTTATCATGGTAATCAACAGTACAAGGGTTCTCGTGATCCGAGTTGTGAGCGTCAGACATGTCCTCTTTCTATAGAGGTAGTGCTTCGAATATTTCTTGCATCAGTTTCAACATTTATGCCATCATGTTGGGCATGTTCGATAATACCTCAGAGTTGTTTGGCCTGGTCGTTTCACATGAACGCATCTCATAAAAATCACAGGGATGTTTGTCTTATTCATTACTCCACTGGCACGTTGAGGCTTCATTTCCGCGTTTGTTAGCTCTATCATGAACAATTTTTGATTTTCCATGATCTCCCATTCTTCATATACTCCCTCATCATATATTTCATCATCAAAGGTCATTTCATCGTTAAACCACATTTAATCAGTTTCATGCATGTTTAAATTATTTTGCTGGGATAAAATCTATGGATCAGTGATTGACATAAATATGTGTTCCTCTCCTTTGAGGCATATAATGAGATCAAAAAAGAAAAAAAAAGTAAATGTGAATTATAAAAATAAAATAAAACAAATAGTTAGACGTAAAAATTAAAATTAATCTAGTAACGTTACCTCATCGGCAACAACGCCAATGAATTGACAGCCTTCGGATGTACTAACGTCCAGAGTGCGAATACTGTAACTCTTTATAGATTTCAGGTGGTGTCCGCAAGTATATTGGCCAGGTTGTAATATAGTTTTACAACAAAGTAGGTAACTTCTCCGAGGATCGTACCCAAGGGAGGCGAGTACTAAATTAAAGTTAACCTAAGCACAAGTAGAATTAATTAGTAGTTTAAATAAATTATATTACGATAAAACATAAATGAAAGATTTTTGGGGTTTTATAAATAAAAAATTAAAAATTGCATAAATAAAAGGGACTTCAGAAAACTAATTTCTAAATTCAATCAGATGAAGATATAGGTGATTAGCTTGCTTTGGTAATCATAACTAATTCCTATTTCAAATTTCTATTCAATCAACTAGTCGTTACCCTAGTAGGATCTCTCGATCTTCCACTAAACTAATGAGTTAACAAGAACTACTTATTTCTCAACCTCACAGTTTAGACCGGTTTGGGGCTAAGGTGCTCATGAATAGGCCATACCATGTTTTGGTTAATTCCCACCTAAATGACTTCCTAGGCTTGTTAATCCTATGGTTTAAGATTTTCCTCTCCTAAGCAACTGATCCACTAAGTAAATCATACATAGCAATTAATCAATCACACCTTCACTTGCTAATCCGCCATAAGAGGATTAGTTCTTCACAGAATCCATAAAAATAATAAACTTGATGATAAATGTATGCATGGAAAATAAATGAAGAATAAAATTTAGAGAATCTTTATTATATTCAACTGATAAAGGGCAAAAATTTTGATTGTGTCTACGAATAAAGTTCTACAAAGAACACGATTGACAAGAATTGAAAAGAAATCTAAACACTACGAGAAAGAAAAAAAACTAAAAACTAAAAACTAAATTACAAAGAAAAATTTAGAATATCAAAAGATGTACTTTAATAAGTGTTTAGGATCCTATTTATAGAGTTAGGGTTTTCGTCGTCCTCAACCCTAGGTTAGCTGACGCTCTTGTGTTTAACTTTTGATTGTGCAGACCAAAATTCCCTGGCTCGTATTTATCTCCCGTACAGGGCTAGTGTTGCGACACCTCAGTTCTTGTGTCATGACATCGAGGGCAGTATGTATAGTTCAGGGGTAGATTCAGGGGTGTGTCACAACATCCTAAGGCTGTGTCGCGACACCAAAGGTAGTATGACAATTCTTGCATTCTGCTACCTATGTTGCGAACTCGAGCTCCTCGTATTGCAACACAACAATAAGTATTAAGTTCCTATCCCCTTGTATGGTCTCTTGCACACTAACTAAGTACGTTAGCTCACCTTTAGGCATCATTCAGTCCTTAAGGTCAATAAAAGATTCAAAGTACACTTTTTTATTGAATGTAAATTAAAATATAAAAAATTGACTAAAATATAATAAAAGTGCTTGTATTAAATCTCCTCAAGTGCAAAAACAAGTTTAATCTGCTACACTGTATTACGGAAGATCACCACTCTCTTCATTGAAAAAGACACTTGGATGAAGCTTACTCCGCCATATTTCCTTAGGACTACACGCAAAACCTTGTAAGCATTAGAACCGAGGTGTTACAACTCTCCTCCCTTTAACAAAATAACATCCTTGAAATTTTGATCTCTCCTAGAATCCAATTTCCTAGATTGAATTGGTTTTACATGCCAAACACATATCAACGACAATACAAATTGCCTTTCATACATTTCAAAGTTTCATTCTCATTGACATACTCCTCAAATGTCTTATTACAAAGATGTTATTCGACTGCTTCTTTGAACAAAATCAAAATTTTGACGATTAAACAGTCGAGTGTAGGCGTCACACTTATACCTCTTGACAAATGTCAAACCTGAAGTAGAGAATTCAAATATTTTCTCACAAAATGACATCCTGAGCACATTTATACCATTAAAATAGTGACTCCAACCCCTCCTTCAACACTTGTGCCACTCTTTTGATTTCTTAACAATTTTTTTGATTCCTCAATCTGCCTTTGTAATGCCCTAAACTTGATCCTTAAGAAGGACCCAAGATTGGTGCTTCACTGCTTTAAAATCTTTTCCTTTAAATTTTTACAGGTGTGGTCTTCATAAAAAAATATAGTTCAATAAATATAAATTGTAAATCCTTTACGAAATCAAACATATATAAGGTTATACATTTACAAGGAAAAATAAAAAACATAGAGGCGCTAAAATCCGTATTTGATGTAAACCTATATTTAACTACATCGTCATATGCATATATATATAATTAGACTAACATTAATAATTCAAAGTAAATAATTTGATACTTTGAAAAAATATAATCACCTCACTAGGTTTCATTGAATTAATAGTTTTGAAATAATAGTTTTAAAATACAAAATTCATTCTTCGGAATGACACCATCTTGACACCACCCCTATGCCATGTATAATACAAAATACTCATCAATCTCATAAAACAAATATCCTCTGGCATAGTTTTTGAGAAGTCCTTTACTTCGTCAATGATCCTGAGAAAGAAAGGTAACTAAATAAGTTCAAAGAAGTTAGTGAGTTCTAGAGCGAACATCTCAATAGCTATATATATATAATACCAATAAACCTTTCCAAATCAATGAGTCATACAATTCACTTGTTGGCGAATACCATTCACAAATAGACTTTACTATATATACTATTCCTTTGGTAGAAACTGTAACACCCCTGACCCATATCTGTTGCCGAAATAGCATTACTGGAATTTACAGAACAAATACAGTTAACTTATGTCATTTACTATTCATATCCGAAACCAGTCATATTCAATCATATTATCCCTTAATTGGACCCTCGAGGTCCAATTTATACATTAGAAACAAGTCAGGACTAAATCAGAAACTCAAAGAATTTTTTGCAAAATTCTAAAATTTTTCTTAAATACAAGGGTCACACGACCGTATGGGTAGGCCGTGTGAGCAATTGACACGCCCGTGTCCTAGTTCATATGGGCATTCAATGTAAAGCACACGGCCGTGTCCCAGCCCGTGTTCATACCCATGTAACTCTTTGACTTGGGTCACATTGCCAGCCACATGCCCGTATGTTAGGCCATATGGACAATTTAATTTTCAAAAATAGGTGCAGGATTCATATGGCCAAGGCACATGCCTATGTGTTGGGCCGTGTGTTTGCCCATGTGACCAATTCTGAGCATTCTGTTTCTCAAATTTTAAGATGCAGTGGACACACGGCCAAACCACATGCCCGTGTGCATGGCCGTGTGGCACACACGGCTGAGACACACGCCCGTGTCTCTACTTGTGTGGAAAAAATAAGGATTTTTCTAAGCCTTATTTCTCACCCAAACTTGTCTTCCACCTACATAAATATTCCAACACACATGCACCAACTAAGCCAAGACATTAAAACCAAGCCAAAACCAATCTTATGTATGATATGCTACTACATATGTTCAAGTATCCATCTTACCTTTTTGATCAAACATTCATTTAAATATGCTTGTACCTATTACAACACTTCATGCATAATCATATCAACATAATACAACTTCATGTATATATATATACACAAAATATATCATCACTAGCAATTCCAATGGCTGTTTACAACCAAAACATTTCATCATTGGATCTAACTTAGCCTATACATGCCATTATACCAAAAGTAGTTTTGTTAATTATACCAAATTGAGCTGAAAGATAGTGTGATCTTCCTCCGACCTGCTCCAACCTTTACGAGCTTTCGAGTACTATAAAATAGAGAAAATAAATAGAGTAAGCATTTAATGCTTAGTAAGTTCGTATAACAAGAATTTAACTTACCAATCATGTTCATTCAATCTAAGTATACATACATGCATCCAAAAACATTTTGGCCAATTGCCTAAACCCATGCTTTCATCAAGCAAGTTAGTCGTGAAATTTATATGAATATCAAGAAAACAAAGATGAGCTCATCATACAATCATTTCAAAGTATTTCAGGGATAATCAAGATATACTTCATTTAATTCTCATATTTTCACACATTAGGAGTTTTGTCCATTGAATCTTTGAAATATCGATGGATACTCGGGTAGTACACATAAGGTGTACTTATCACTGATCTATCAATTCATATACAGGGGTGCTCATTAGAGCACATAACTGGGAAGCACACTCTCGAGCCTTGTAACGGGAAGCTCATAAAGAGCCATATCGTGAAGCTCACAAAGAGCCTATCGGGAAGCTTATCCAGACTATATAACTAGAAGCTCATAAGATCCATAATCAGGAAGTTCACAAAGAACCATATTAGAAAGCTCATGAAGAGCCTATCGGGAAGCACCGGATAGTCATATATTGGGAAGTTCAAGCGAGCACTGTCAGAAAGCTCACAAAGAGCCAATTTAATAGGAAGCTCATGATGTAACACCCCCCACCCAAGTTCTACGCTGAGACGGGATACAAGGCGTTACCTCACTTAAACGCATGCATTCAAACATTTTTGTACCATCAAGGCATGATCAAATTTAAAACTTTTTCAAACCTTGTCTAAGTCTCTTAATATGGGCCTACGAGGCCTCAAACGACCATTGGAAACCGTGTGGAACCAATTCGAGTCCTTTAACCAACCCTAGGAAAATAACATTTGAAACAGGGCACACGCTTGTGTGGACGGGCAACACGCCCATGTGAAATTTATACATGGTCATGCTGATAGCCCGTGTGACACACATAGCCTAAGCACCTAGGGACTCGCTTGTGTCCCATACCCATGTGGGTTTATTTTCGAATTCGAACCTACAGGGGTTTTCACATGGCCTAACACACCTCCGTGTCTATGGGCCGTGTTCATCACACGGCCATGACACGCTTGTGTCCTAGCCCGTGTCTAATAACCTTGACATTCTGTTTCTGACGTCAGCATCCAATTTAGGGCACACGGCCAAGGCACACGCCCGTGGCCAAAGGCCATGTCCTCCACACGGCTGAGACATACGGCCATGTCTCTGCCCGTGTGTTTACTACCATGCATTCTAACTTGCAAATTTTACATGCAGGGGACACACGGCCTAAAAACACACCCATGGGGATGACCGTGTGTCACACACGGCCTAGACACACGCCGTGTGTCTACCCACGTGGACAATATAGGGCTATCTACCAAGCCCTTTGCCACCCTAAAACATAATATAAGAACATCCATTTAAAAATACAAGGTATAATCAGCCACACAAGGCATTATCTCATTCATGAAAATATCATCATTTGCAAATATCAATAACGAAAATTAGCCATTATTCCAGGGCTTTATACAAAATGAAGGGGTTCATCCCAAGCCAACACATTTGGCCAAATTAACTTTGACACAAAACTCAATAGTCCCTATACATGCCATACTAAAAAAAAATCGACTATACCAAGCGCTTCGGTTGATAGTGTGATCGATGCTCTGACGTCCAATGATCCTCGAGCTAACTAGGCGGCACTTTAAGAAAATAGAAAGGAAAAGGAGTAAACATAAAGCTTAGTAAGTCGCATGCAAATAAATATAACAACTTTACCATTCATCATCATGCTCATAATACAAAAGTAGGCATAAGCACAACTTACTCGTCACTATCCAATACAGTTTACATAGCATACATTGAGCTCATATCTCATACATTTCAAATGGGTACCTGTACCACTCCCAACATGGTTATACTTTTCTTGTTTAAATTAAACTATTACTCTCACCGTTGAACCATTACGAATGCTATCGGATATTCATTAAGCCTCAAACATAGGGTATAATAACGATGCCATGTCCCAGACATGGTCTTACACTGGCTCATCCATCAAGTCGATGCCATGTCCCAGGCATAGTCTTACACTAGCTATCAAAATTGAGGCCGATGCCATGTCCCAGACATGGTCTTACACTAGCTCTCGCATATTCATGCTGATGCCATGTCCCAGACATGGTCTTTCACTGACACATCTCGTAGCCGATGCATGTCCCAGACATGTCTTACACTAGCTTACATCTCGAGGCCGATGCATGTCCCAGACATGTCTTACACTAGCTCTCATCTCAATGCCGATGCCATGTCCCAGACATGGTCTTACACCGGCTCTCATGATGTGGCCGATACATGTCCTAGAGTGTCATGGCATGAATATCCGACCTATTTCCTAAGGTTCGAGAGTGAGTTCTACTACCTCAATTCTCGTGATACATAATCATACCACAATCAAGCAATTAATGCTTTAACAATTCATTCAAGATTGACAACAATGTAGACATATTATTTACACATAACTTACCTCGGTAATCAAAATATTGGCGACTAGTCGGTTTTAGTCCGCTAGCTTCGTTTTTTCCTCAGTCTAGGCCCGAACTGTGCAATTCTTGATCTAAAATGATAGAAAATCATTCATTTCATCAGCATATTAATCTAGAAACCCAAAACTCATAATTGGGTAAAATGACCATTTTGCCCCTAGACTTTTGTAAAATGACCATTTTACCCCTAGGTCTGAAAATTGATTTTTATCGAATTTCTTCATATCTTAAGCCTAGCCGAACCCTTTTTACTCTTATAGAAACCCAAGATTTCCACTATTTCACACATTTATCATCAAAATTTTAACTTATGCAAAATGGTCCCTAGTTAGGGTTTCCATGAAAACTACTTCACAAAACTTGTTTATTACACAACCATAACCATTTTCTTCCATAAAATTTCAGAAAACAACATGAACACACTCATGGTAAAACCCTAGACTTTCAACCATTTTTTAAAATAGTCCCCTCACTTGAAAGCTCATATTACAAAGGTTCTAAAAGTACAAAAATCATCAAGAAAAACCATCAAGATCACTTACTTGTAGAGAGACTAAGTGGCTGAAATTTCAAGCTTCAAAACCCCTCTAATGGCTGATATTTTTGGACAAGAAGAAAGTATGGAAGAAAAAGAAGATGGCTAGGCTTTTTAGGGTATTATTGTGTCACATATAATGTCATCACATACCTAACATTGACCATTTAAATTTTCCTTGTCTCATGGCTGGCCAAGCTATAGTCTAGGGGCCTATTTGCCCTTTAAAGACCCTCAATTTAATTTTCATGGCAATTTAACACCCTTAGCTATCAATTCAAGACTTTTGAACTTTATGCGATTTAGTCCTTTTTCGTGATTAAGCTCACAAACACTAAAATTACTTCACCAAACTTTTCATGCACTCGTATAATAATGCTATAACTCTAAAATATTAATAAATCCAACCTCGAATTAGTGGCCTCGAAACCACTATTCTGACTAGGCCCAAAATCGGGTTGTTACACATGAAGAGCCTATAATCGTGATGTTCATAAGAGTTAAGGTGTGTCCACAAAAAATGTAGGATCACAACCTACCAGGACGCTCCGAAAAGCTATAATGGGAAGCTCGTAAGAACCTTATATGGGAAGCTCAAGAGGGCTAATATCAAGATGCTCTTTTGAGCTATGGTGTGTCCACAACATATGTAAGACCACAACCAATTCAGGAAAACTTGTATCCACTTAACAATTCTCAGGCATGTTGGACATATAATTATTTTCATATACATAACAAATTCATAATTCACATATATAATATTAAATTCAAACATGAAAATATACACAATTTAGTTACACAAACTTACCTCGATACTTGTTCGTATATGAAAATCTACTAATCTTAAACTTTTTTTTTCCTCGATCTAACTCCTTATTTGGTATTTCTAGATCTATATAAATGAATTTAATCATCAATTTATTACATTTCACATTCAAATCAATCCAATTCACGTCATAGGCAAAAGTACCATTTTGCCCTATACTTTTCATTAATTCTAATTTTGTCCCTAGGCTCGAAAAATGAAATTCATGCAATTTAATCCTTAATCCAAGCCTAGCTAAATTTGTCATATAACATTTACAGCTCATGTATTTCACAAAAATCAAAATTTTTTCATAAATTTTACATCTTTACAATTTAGTCCCAAAATCACAATTTCATCAAAATTTCCTTTACAAAAGTTGTTTATCTATCAACAACCTTTCATTTTCTACCATAAATTTCAAAATTTCAGCATAATCATCCATGGGAAATTTTTAATACTTTGATAACTTTACAAACTGATCGCCAAAATAACTAGATTAGGTTTTTCAAAAATATAAAAATTACTAAAAACAGGACAAGATTACTTACTCAATTAGGCTTGCTTGATTTTCTTTCTCTTTCCTAGGGTTTCCATAGAAAATATTTGGGGAAGATGATGATATAAGATGATATTAAGTTATTATCATATTTATTTATTTTTATTTCCAATTTAGTCCTTTTATTTTTTTAAATTTCCATGGATGAATCATTAAAAATATCTACTAACATTTCTAAATGGTCTAATTACCATATAAGGACCTCAAATTTTGAATTCCATAGCTATTTGATACTTATAGCTACTAGAACTCAACTTTTGCATTTTATGCAATTTGGTCCTTTCTATAATTAAATATGTAATCGGTAAAATTTTCTTATCAAAATTTTCATATATCTTTCCTATCATAATGCAGACCATGCAATATTATTAAAATAAACTTTCTTCTTGACTTGGATTTGTGGTCCCAAAACCACTATTTCGATTTCACTGAAAACGGGTTATTATAGATACATTAAGCCCATGCAACCATGTAGACAACCTCTTTTGTGCTAGCCACACCTAAGTTCATGATCAATCCTTAACATTCATTTCATTCGTTTCATCATGATTTCCCAATCTGGTTTGTAACAACTCGTGCCCTACCAAAGGCTACATGATCCCTTTTCATGTATCGCGATCTGCTAATTCAATGCTCATTTCATTGAAGGCATCGCCATGATTTCATTTTCATGACTCAGTTCATATTGTTCATTCTAGAAACAATGGGTGATGGCTTAAACATGAAGAAAGACCATTAGTCCATTTAAACAGATAATTAACTCAAAGTTATAATCACGAACCTTTATTACTCATACACGAACATATCATCTTAAGGGATAAGAGTGCTTACCTTAATCAAACATAAATGAAAACATAATACACATACATGGAAGTAAGATAGAACTCATCATAAAATGTAGCAAGATTAGAAAACAAGACTCTTGCCCTTATCACGAGAGTTTTCTAGAGTTTCTTGAGCTATAATATGAAGAGTTAAATTATCAGATCACTTTACCAGCAAAACTAAACAAATTAAATATGATCATTAACAGGAAACCCAGAATCTAGAAGTTTTCTCCCTTACACCTCAAACTGACCCTAAAGCATAAAACCCTAGGGCTCCGTAAATAACCATGAATATAACTTGAGTTTCATTGATATTTACCAGGTACCAAACGACAGTGGAGTTGGATGAGTACAATGAACTTGAATTTTCAAGCAATTCTTAAGTTTAGGGTTTTCTGAGAAAAAATTCAAAGAAAGTTTAAGAAGAAAATATGGTTGCAAAATAAAGCATAAAACTTGCTCAAGAAGCCAAAGCTTACTTTATACAAATATACACGGAAGGAAAAACTTAGCGGATAAGTACTACTCTCTTCATTAAATGCAGTTCTACCAAGTTACAAAACCTGAGTCCTATACTAACCAAATTCTCATTTGTCCAACCAAATTGTTCGACCAAGATAAATAATATAATAACAAAGCATATTGTTTTTTTCAAAATAAGGTCTTAACACTAAGGGCTTAATGCTTTGTCTAACAATTGGGGTAGTGTGTTGACCGCCTCTAGACATACAAATGTCTAGAGTAGAAATCCTGCACAAAATATGTTAAAAAAGAAGCGTCCACAAGTATACGGATTAGGTTATAATTGTAACACCCCTAACCCGTATTCGACGCTGGAATAGGGTTACGACGCATTACCTGTAACACCCCTCACCCGAGTCCAAGGCTTGGACAAGGTACGAGGCATTACCAAATTTGAACATACACTACTATGTAAAACCACCATAAAATTTCGTTCAAACTTAAAAATCTGTTCAAGAACATGCATTTCGTACCTTATATGGGCCTACGAGGCCTAAAACATACATCGGAGGTGGTTCAGGACTAAACCGTGAACTTTAGAAAAATTTTGAAAAATAGGGTCACACGCTCGTGTGGACACAAGGACACGTCCGTGTGCCCTTGACACGCCCGTGTCCTCAGGCCGTGTAACTCTCTATTTATGATGTCAGCATCAATTATGGGTCACACGGCCAAGTCACACGCTCGTGTCCTAGGCCGTGTGGTCAATTTTATTTTTTGCATTTAAGGTGCAGACTTGACACGGCCTGGGCAAATGCCTATGTCCTAAGACTATGTCCTCCAGACGGCTAAGACACACGGCCATGTCTCTGCCCATGTGTTTACTACCATGCTTACTGACTTGAAAAATTAGGGTGTAGAGGACATACGGCCAATCTACATACCTATGGGCACGTTCCAAACACACGCCCGTGTTTCTACCCATGTGGACAAATTTTGAGGCTAATTTCCAAGCCCTCTTGTCACCCACAACAACACAAACATACTTGCATGCCAATGGTGATAAATTAGGCAATGGTTGGGTTACTTAGACCTCCAAAACTTTACGTCATGCATGACATTCACCTATCAATGTATACATGTTTGAAACTCCCTACTTGACAAGTTCAGTCATTTCATTTCTTTAACTCTGTTCATATTATGACTATGCTAATTGGTATCATTTATCCATCAAGAATGAATTCCACCTTTTATCATTCATTGTTAGCCACCAATTTAGCACACATCACACGAATAATAACACATCCCATGCATGTATCAATATTTAGGGATTTCAACCCAATAATCAAAATGAGCTATATTTCATGGCCATATACAAAATGGAATAATATACCAAAAGGATCCATCACTTTGGCTAACAAATATGACACATATAACAAAATACTATGTCCCCTATACATGCCATACTTAAAAGCATTAAACCAAATATACCCCAAAAGATTTGTTGATAGTGTGACTTGAGCTCCGACTTCCACGATCCCCGAGCTAGCTTGGCGATGAAAAAAGCAAAGGGAAAAGAGAGAAAGGGGTAAGCACAAAGCTTAGTAAGTTTCATGTAAATAATAAACAACATAAGTCAAGATATTCATGGATTAAACATGTTATCAATTATCACTACAATATCATACTACTCACATGAACATAGTCAGAGTTGACATTAAATGTCATTAAACATCATGCTTATCTTACTCCTTTCTACTCATGCTCAATTTCCCATCATGAATCGAGTTCAATACTCATAGGATTCACGTATATACCTATACCATACATTCTTACTCATATCACTCTACTTCTTAACCTAAAATCTTGAACAGCCTGTTGAACCACCCGAAATACTAAAGGACGCTCGGGATTATCATACACTAAATAGAGTACCAATGCCATGTCCCGGACATGGTCTTATATGAATCCACATATCATCGCCGATGCTATGTACCAGACATGGTCTTACACTGGTACATATATCATCGCCGATGCCATGTCCCAGACATGGTTTTACATAAGCACATATATCATCGTTGATGACATGTCCCAGACATGGTCTTACACAGGCACATATATCATCGACGTTGGCATGTCCCAGACATGGTCTTACACAGGCACATATATCATCGCTGATGCCATATCCCAGACATGGTCTTACACAGGCACATATATCATCGCCGATGCCATATCCCAGGCATGGTCTTACACTAGTTCAAATCTCGAATGCCGATGCCATGCCCCAGACATGGTCTTACACGGAATCTCATTTAGCTTGGTGTCATGACATCCAAGTCCTAAGTATTCCTTCGGGTCACCCGGGACTTCCAAGATACGAGGCTATCACCAAACTTCCATTAGATCATCACAATTCAATTTCATTAAAGTATACATACATGTATCGTGTAATGTCAAATATTAAATACGTAATATTGGAATTGTTGAATTACTTACACACAACTTACCTCGATACAAAATATGATTATTTGTGATTTAATCCACAACTTTGCCTTTTTCTCGGTCAAGGTCTATTCCTCGTCCCTCTTGATCTATTATAGCACATTTAGTTTGTTTAATACACACATTATTCAATTCAGTCCAAAAATCACAATACGACAAAAATTACAATTTTGCCTCCTAAAGTTTCACATAATTACAAAATTACCCCTAGGCTCGTAAAATGAAAAGTATCCCATTTTCTCATTATCCAAGCCTATCCGAATCATTTATTCTCTTATACCATCCCAAAATTTTCATTTATTCACACATTTACAGAGTGTTTTTACAATTTTTACAATTAGGTCCTTTTTTATCAATTTCACCAAAAACCACTTAGTAAAAGTTGTTTATCACACATCAAACCTTTATCTTCTTCCATTAGATATCAAAACACAAGCATGCCAATCATTGGTATATTTTTGGACATGAACCTTAGCTCAAATTAAGGGTATAAATAGCAAAATCGAGCTACAAGGATTTCAAAAATACAAAGAACGTTAAAAACGGGACTAGGATGCACTTACTTTGAGCTTGGAAGATGAAAGAAACCCTAGTTATGGCTCCTTATGGTATTCGGCCAAGGATGGAGAAGGTGGACTCAAATTTTGACTATTTTTCCCTTTTAATTCTTTTAAATACTAATGGATCAAAATGCCCCTCCATTAAAACTTTGATATATTATCCCTCCTATGTCCATTTTTTTCCATAATGACCTATAATGGTCTATTTACTAAATAAGGACTTCAAATTTGAAATCTCATCACAATTAAGCCCTTAAATCGTCTAGAATAAATGTTTTTCACTTATTGCAATTTAGTCCTAATAATTCAATTGAACACCTTATCGGTAAAATTTTTCATCGATATTTTCACATAGGCATGAAAATATATCTTGGATTTTCATAATATTCATAAAATAATTATTTCTATCTTGGATTTGTGGTCTCGAAAGCACTTTTCTGATTAGACCCTAATACGGGATGTTACAATTCTCCCCCTTAGGGATTTTTATCCCCGAAAATCTTACCGGTAAACAAGTGCTGGTATTGATTTCTCATGGCCTCCTTGGGCTCCCACGTAGCCTCCTCTAACCCATGCCTATGCCATAACACCTTTCCTAAGGTGATATTTTTATTTCTCAATTGTTTGACTTCCCGAGCAAAAATCTTGATCGTCTCTTCACCATAAGTCATGTCCGGTTGAATCTCAACCTCTGTTGGTGAAATCACATGTGAAGGGTCTGATCTATAACGGTGCAACATAGACACGTGAAATACATCATGGATCTTTTGAAACTCAGACGGCAAGCCTAACCGATAAGCTACCAGTCCTATCCTTTCGGTGATTTCCTAAGGTCCTATGAAACGAGGACTCAACTTGCCCTTTTTGTCGAATCTCAGAACCTTTTTCCAAGGGGATACTTTCAAAAATACCTTATCGCCCACTTGAAACTCAATTTCTTTCCTTTTTAAATCTGCGTAAGACTTTTGCCTATCCGATGCAGCTTTCAAACAATCTTTAATTACTTTTATTTTATCCTCGATTTCCTTGACCAAGTCAACCCCGTGCATCTGATTTTCCTTGAGTTTTGTCCAATACAAAAGAGTCTGAAACTTCTGGCCATACAATGCCTCATAAGGTGTCATTTTTAAACTCGTCTGAAAACTAGTGTTATAAGCAAACTCAACCAAAGGTAAGTATTTTTCCCAAGTACCTTGGAATTCTAGAACACAACATCTCAACATGTCTTCCAAGGTTTGAATCACTCTTTCTGATTGACTGTTTGTTTGTGGATGAATAGCGGTACTAAAATCCAATCTCGTGCCCAAGGCTTCTTGCAATTTTTTCCAAAATCGCGAGGTAAACCTCGGATCTCTATCTGATTCAATCGATAAGGATACTCCGTGAAGTCTCACAATTTCAGAAATATACAACTCAACCAATTGATTGAGTGAGTAGTCAGTACGTACCGGGATAAAATGAGCTGACTTAGTCAATTGATCAACTAGACCCATATCGCATCTTTTTTACTCGGTGTCAAAGGTAAGCCCGTTACAAAATCTATAGTAATACAGTCCTATTTCCACGCGAGAACCATGATAGGCTATAGTAATCTTGCAGGTACTTGGTGCTTAGCTTTCACTTGTTCACAAATTAGGCACCTTGCAACGAACTAGGAAATATCTCTCTTCATATCGTTCTGCCAATATATTTTCTTCAAGTCGTGGTACATTTTCGTACTGCCGGGGTGTACTAATAGACAACCATTGTGTGCCTCATTCAAGATTTTCGAATCAACTCGGCATCTTTAGGAACACGAAACCTATCTCGAAACTTTAAGCAACCATCAGAATCAACCCGAAAATTGGATTTAGAACCCGACTCACACTGAGTTCTTTTAGCTTGCAATTCATTGTCATTTCTCTAAGCTTTACAAATTTCTTGGAGGAATATCGACCTAGCTCTCAACTTTGCTACGACCGCGCCATCATCTAGCAAAGCCAACCGAGCATCCATGGCTCTCAAAGAAAACAAGGATTTTCTACTTAAGGCATCGACGACTACATTTGCCTTTCCCGGATGGTAGTCGATTATTAACTCATAATCTTTTATCAACTCTAACCACCTTCATTGCCTTAGGTTTAAGTCCTTTTGAATCATCAAGTATTTCAAGCTCTTGTGATCGGTGAATATTTAGCATGTCTCACCATACAAATGTTGTCTCCAAATCTTCAATGCAAACACAATGGCGGCTAGCTCCAAGTCATGTGTTGGGTAATTTTTCTCATGTGGTTTCAATTGTCTAGACGCATAGGCTATCACTTTGCCTTTTTGTATAAGCACACATCCCAAACCATTCACAGATGCATCACTAAAAATTAAAAACTCCTTTCTTGACTTAGGCTGAACTAGCACCGGAGCCTCAGTCAACAATGCTTTTAGTTTTTCAAAACTTTGTTGGCACTTCTCCGTCCATTAAAACTTAACATCCTTTTACAATAACCTTGTTATTGGAGTAGCAATCATTGAAAACCCTTTAACAAACCTTCTGTAATAACCTGCCAAGCCTAAAAAGCTTCTGACCTCCGTCACATACCTCGGCAGTTTCCAATCAACAATGACCGAAATCTTGTTTGGGTCAACTCTAATACCGTCTCTCGAAACAATATGTCCTAAAAATCCAACTTCTTGAAGCCAAAATCCGCTTTTACTGAACTTGGCTTACAACTGTTTGTCCCTCAAAGTTTGCAAAATAGTTCTCAAGTGCTCGGAATGCTCTGCCTCATCTCTTGAATAAATCAGAATGTCATCGATGAACACTACAACAAACTTGTCCAAATATGGTAGAAATATTCGGTTCATTAAATCCATAATCACGGCAAGAGCATTCATTAACCCAAATAGCATAACAAGGAATTTATAGTGGCCATACCTCGTTCTGAAAGCAATCTTAGGCACATCTGACTCTTTAACTTGTAACTGATAGTAGCCGGACCTCAAGTCTATCTTTGAAAATGCTGTGGCTCCCTTCAATTGATCAAATAGATTATCAATCCTTGGAAATGGATATTTTTTCTTTATTGTCACCTTGTTGAGCTGTCGATAATCTATACACAGCCTCATCATACCATCCTTCTTTTTCACAAATATTACGGCAGCGCCTCAAGGCGAAAAGCTCGGCCACGCAAAACCCTTGTTAGTCAACTCCTGTAACTGAACTTTCAACTCCTTCAATTCTGTTGAGGCCATCCTATACGGAGCAATCGAAATAGGCGTAGTACCTGGAGTTAAATCAATGCCAAACTCTACTTCCCTAACAAGGGGTAACCCTGACAATTCTTCTGAGAACACATTCAGATACTCACATACTACTGATACATATTCAATCTTTAATTCAAACTCTTTCGTGTTCAATACAAAGGCAAGGTAAGCTTCATACCCTTTTCTTACACTTTTTCGAGCAAACATGGAAGAAATCATTACAGGCATACCATTTAATTCATCTGATTCAACCCGAAGAACACTACCATTCTCATATTTCAGTTCAATAAACTTTCTTCCACAATTCACTACCATATCATGAGCGGTCAACCAATCCATACCAAGAATTACATCAAATTCATCAAATGGTAATAGCATAAAATTAGCCAGGAAATAATGACCCCTAATCAACAAAGGGAAATTTTTACACACCTTATCCACTAACACATACTTGCCTAATGGGTTGGACACTTTTATTACGAATTCAATAGATTCAACAAGTAAGTTCATATCAGACACCAATTTCATGCAAACATACGAATGGGTAGACCCTGGATCAATCAAAGCAACAACAGTAGTATCATAGATAGAAAATGTACTCGTGATCACATTAAGAGATGTGGCCTCTTTGCAAGCACGAAAGGCGTAGGTCCTCACAGGTTCCCTGCCCTCAGGTCTCACAATAGACTCCCTAGGCACACCCTTACTATTCGTCCCACTACCCGGGTTTTTCTATGGTCTTCCCTTATTAGCAGTGTTATCTGATCTTGTTCCTTGAAAATTTCTTTTCTTTGTCCTCTCGTTACATTCTAACAAAGTGATCAGGGGAACCACACTTAAAACAGGTTCTATTGCCCCCTCGACACTTGCTGGGGTGATGTCTCCCACACTGGGAACATCCAAGTCGATTGGGTCGAGCATTCCCAACACTAGCAATTGAGGTAGTCTGAGCTTTCAAAAATGAGTACTGTTTACCCCTATTCTTGCTCGAATACCCAATAGAGGCATTAGGTCGAGTAGTATACTCTCTCGACTTCTTAGATGAATATTGAAAAGATTTACTCAGTTGCCTCTTCTTCAAGTCTTAGGACACCAGATCAGCTTTACACTTTTCTTTGGCCAATTCTTCAGCCTTGCATGCTCTTTCAACCAAGACTACAAGCTCTTTCAACTCGAGGATGCCAACCAACAATCGGATGTCTTTATTCAACCCATCCTCAAACCTTTTACACATGATAGCTTCAGTAGATACATACTTTCAAGTGTATTTGCTAAGCCTCACAAATTCACGCTCATACTCGGTAACTATCATTTTTCCTTGTTTTAGCTCAAAGAGCTCTTTTCCCTTTTGATCCATAAACCTTTGACTAATGTACTTCTTACAAAATTCCTCTTGGAAAAACTCCCAAGTCACTTTCTCCCTCGGCACAACCGACACGAAAGTGTTCCACCACTGGTAGGCTGAATCTCTCAGAAGTGATACAATGCACTTCATGCACTCTTCCGGTGTGCACGACAACTCATCAAAGAACCGGATGGTGTTCTCGAGCCAAAACTCTACTCTTTCTAAATTGTCATCTATGTTAGCTCAGAACTCTTCGACTTCTTGCTTCTTAATCCGGTCAACTGGAGGCCTTTCCCTTCTCACCATCTCAACAACTTAGGGAGCTACAGGGGTAGGCTGAAGAATAGGCGGGGATGGGTGTAATATCCCGAATTAGGGCCTAATCGGAATGGTGGTTTTGTGACCACAAATCTGAGATAGAAATAATTATTTTATGATTATTTTGAGGTTTATGATATGATTGCATGATTGCGTGAAAATTTCGTGACGAAATTCTATGCATAAAGTGCTTTAGTTGAAATTAGGGATTAAATCGAATAATTTGCAAAACTTGCATTCTAGAAGTTTTTAGTATGAAATTACTTTGGAATATTAATGAGGACGTCTTAAATAGAAATTTGACCAATTTTTAAAATTTTGGACAAAAATGGACTTGTACATGAAAATTTTCAACGAAAGGTATTAAGGGTATTTTGGTCATTTGGATATTAAATGAAATAAAATGGGAAAAATAACACAAAAATGATCATCTTCTCCATAAGTTGCTGCTGAATTTTTCTCTCTCCATAGCTAGGGTTTCTTCAACTTCCAAGCTTCATAGTAAGTGATTTCAAGCCCCGTTTTTAATGATTTTTATGTTTTTGGAATCCCGGTAGCTCGATTTAGCTTATGCTAGCAATAATTCAACCTAGGGTTCATATTTGGAAAAATACCCATAGGTGAAATTTGTGTATTTTGGTGTTTTATGATAGAATATGAGGTTTTAAATTATGCTAGGCAACTTGTGCTACTCGGTTTTAAGTGAAAACGAGTAAAAGGGATTAATCGGTAAAAATACCTAATGTTCATAAATACATGATAGAGTGTGAATTTGATGTTGCTATAGAAGGAAAAAATGATCAGCATATCATAAAACATAAGAAAATAGGATGATGTTTAATTTACGAGCCTTGGGGAAAAAGTGTAAATATGTGAAAGTTTAGGGGCAAAGTAGTAATTTTGCTAAAGTTCGTACTAAGGGCTGTTTTGATGAATGTATGCATTAAATAAATTAATTTGGTATTATAGATCAAGAGAAACAAGATTCAAGTCGTGATCGAGGGAAAAACAAAGTTTACGAGGAATAGGCTCGATTGCTAATATTTTGTATCGAGGTAAGTTCATGTGTAAATAAGGTAACATAATTTTTATTTTAAGTGATTTAATCTTGTTTATATGATATGATACTTATTATCAAGAAATATTATGCTTTGTGAATTATTATTTGTAATATGCAAATTATGTGAACAACTTGATAAGTATGAGATGCTAGCAAGTATCGGTTTCTACATTTCGAAGAAGGCGATCAAAATGTGTAATTGAGAAGAATCTCGTTTGAAAATTGGGAATAGATTAGGGAACAAGTAACATGTCACTAGGATGGTTGAGTTCCGAACTCGTTGAGTTGAGTCCGAGTTCGTGAGATGTAACTAGGCATCCGAGCTCGTTTAGTTGAGTCCGAGTTCACTTATGGATGCGAACGCCCGAGCTCGTTGAGTTGAGTCCGAGTTCATTTATTGGCGGGTTACATGGTAGCTTGACTACATAAATTTCAAAAGCTATTGAGCTTGTTTAGCTATGAGTATAGCACTTACGTGCACACTATCCGCGTATCCGAAATTATATTCCGATGTGTTCAGCAGGAGATTCCTAAGAGAATAAGGAGAGTACTTAAAATGAAAGTGATTGACGATGAACGTGTTGAAGAAGTGAAAATGGACAGGTATGAGTTTAATCCTTGGTTGAGAATTTGGTAAGACAAAATTGTGGTAAGATAGTAAGTATTCTTATGACACGAGTGTCTTAATGATGTTTATGTTGGATTGCATGATCATGTTACTTGTTATTTGCATGTGAACTTACTAAGAATTTATGCTTACTCCCTCCTTTTCATTCATTGTAGTTTTGACAAGCCGGCTTGAGAATCGGGATAGGTCGAAGGCTCGCTCACACTATCTGAAGACCTAAATTGGTAAAATGGCTTGTATATTTTGAGTGTGGCATGTATAGCACTATACTCACTTTGTGTAAATAATCTTATGATATGGTTATGGTTTGGTAAGAAAAGGTTTGGAAATGATTAGCCATTAGAATGGCCAATCTAGATCATATTTGATGTCATGTATGTTTAATGTGTTACTTAGTCCATGGAAAACCATAAAATGGTGCAGCAGCAGTGACATGAATTGGAAAAATCACTAAAAATAGTAGAAATATAATTAGATGATGAATAAAATATGTAATTTAAGCCTAATGAATCTATTTTCATGTGGAAGAAACAAAATAGGTAAAAGAGTTGTATTTTATAAGATATTTAAATTTTTGTGAAACAGGGCCAGAGCAATTTCTGAATCCCCTATTCTGATTTTGGAAATTCACCAAAAATTTTACAAAAATAATTATAAGTTATTATTTATATTTACATATTTCTTATTGAGTTTAGTTTTAAGAGATACAAACGGCATAGTCTTTTGAGTTCTGTACAAAGAGAAAAGTGGTTCGTAGTGAACAGAGGTCAAAGCAGTCTAATGCTGAAATAGGGTAAACTTTAACTAATAAACTCTACTAATTTGCTTGACCAAAAATTATATAAAAAAATTAGTAGATAGATATATGAGTCTAGTTTCAAGGAAAATTTACGGATCTTAATTTTGAGTTTTGGAACTCAAGATATGAATTTTTAAGCGACAATGATGTAGTTAGCTAGCTTGTCTGGAATTTCTAAAATAAATTGTTTCAGTTGTTTAATTAATGAATTAAGCCCGTTAACACCTCGTGCTCGACTCCGACGATGGTATCGGGTATGGGGGCGTTACATTTGGTGGTATCAAAGCAAGTTTAGTCAGTTCTCGGACTAACGTGTTATATGTACAGGTTTTGCTATACATGCCATGCTATATATATTGTGATAGTGTGACGACTTCTAACCTTTTAAATGATTTTTTTATAGTAAATGGATCCCGATCCAGCTGTGGCTGATGATGTAGAGAGTAATGCACCAGCTCCGACTGAAGGGGCGGTGCCGACTGAAAATCCACCTCCTACTGTTGGTCAAGGAGGAGGAGATGTGGCTCGAGAAGCCTTTCTCCAAATGATAAATGCTTGGTATGCAGAGTTCGTTCGTACGAACTCGAATGCACAACCTCCCCCACCTCCCCCGATTCCTCAACCTGTACCTGCAATGCCTCAAGATATGGAGCTGATGAAATTTCACAGAAGTCCAGTTGACAGAATTCGCAAGCAATGGGCCGAAGAATTCAGGGCAAATGTTGATGATGATGCCGAGAAAGCAAAGTTTTGGCTTGAGAATTCTATTCCGGTATTTGATGAATTGTCTTGTACACCTGAGGAATGCTTGAAATGTGCTATATCATTGTTGAGGGATTCAGCCTATCATCGGTGGAAGACATTGATCTCAGTGGTGCCGAAAGAGAAAGTGACTTGGGAGTTCTTTCAAAAAGAATTTCGGAAGAAATACATCAGTGAAAGATTTGTTGATCAGAAGCGTAAAGAGTTTCTTGAGTTGAAGCAGGGCAACATGACAGTTACTGAATACGAAAGGGAGTTCGGCAGGTTGAGTAAGTATGCTAGAGAATATGTTCCTACAGAGGCTAAAATGTGCAGATGATTTGAAGACGGACTCAATGAAGACATCAAAGTATTTGTTGGGATTCTTGAATTAAAAGAAATGGTAGTACTTATTGATCGAGCTTGCAAGGCTGAAGAACTACTTAAAGAGAAGGAAAAAGTAGAGGTTGAGACTAGAAGTTGGAAGAAAAGATCGACGAGCAGTTCATTCTCACAGCAATCTAGAAAATCTAGAAATATGAATCCTCATTTTCAGGTTTCGGCCGGATAATCATATGGAAATTCTAAGAAACAAAATGTGGGTCTTAAATCTCAGACTACTTCCGTGGCTAGTGTGGGGAATTCAAGATTTGTTAAGCCCGAGTGCCAGCGGTGTGGTAGAAATCATTTTGGCCCATGTAGAGCAAATGAATGTTTTCGGTGTGGTTCTCCGGATCATTTTATTAGAGACTACCCAGAGAGAGTTGAGAAAGAAAAATTTCAGAGTGTAAAAGCTAGTGGTGCAGACTCGAGGGGAAGATATTCGAGAAAAGCTGGAAATGAAGCAAGCATCAAGAATGTAGTTAGAGATTCAGCAGCTAAACCTGAAGCAAGGGCTCTAGCTAGAACTTATGCCATAAAGGCATGTGAAGATGCTTCATCACCCGACATGATTATTAGTATATTTTCTCTTTATGATGTTAATGTTACTGCTTTGGTTGATCCCAGTTCTACTCATTCATATGTGTGCATGAAATTGGTGTCTAGTATGAATATACCTATTGAGTACACAGAATTTATGATTAGAGTGTCGAATCCATTTGGCAAATGTGTGATAGTTGATAAAGTATGCAAGAAATGTCCTTTAATGATTCGGGGTCATTACTTTCCGGCCGACTTGATGTTGTTGCCGTTTGATGAATTTGATGTTATTTTGGGTATGGATTGGTTGACATTGCATGATGCTATATTAAATTGTAAAGAAAAGGTTATAGAATTAAAGTGTGAAAGTGGTAAAATTCTACGGGTTGAATCAGGCAAATCAGAGGCATTATCTAGTGTAATTTCTTCGATGTCGGGTCAAAGATATTTGAGGAAGGGTTATGAAGCTTATTTGGTGTATGTACTTAATACAAAAGAAATTGAAAAGAAAATTGAATCAGTGCCGATTGTGTGTGAGTTCGTGGATGTATTTCTAGAAGAGTTGCCGGGTTTGCCTCCAGATAGGGAAGTAGAATTTGGTATTGAGTTGATACCGGGAACAGCTCCGATCTCGATTGCTCCGTATAGAATGGCACCAGCAGAGTTGAAAGAATTAAAGTCGTAGTTGCAAGAGTTGACTGACAAAGGCTTTGTGAGACCAAGTTTTTCACCTTGGGGTGCTCCCATATTATTTGTGAAAAAGAAGGATGGTTCTATGAGATTGTGTGTTAACTATCGACAATTAAAAAAGGTGACAATCAAGAACAAATATCCGTTATCGAGAATTGATGATTTGTTTGATCAGCTGAAAGGAGCGACATGGTTTTCAAAGATTGACTTGAGATCTGGGTACTACCACCTGCAAGTAAAAGAGTCGAATGTGCCTAAAACTGCTTTTAGAACAAGGTACGGTCATTATGAATTTTTAGTTATGCCATTTGGGTTAACAAATGCTCCTGCTGTGTTTATGGATTTGATGAATCGTATATTTCGGCCATACTTGGACAAATTTGTTGTGGTATTTATAAATGACATCTTAATTTATTCGAAAGATGAGATAGCGCATGCCGAGCACTTGAAGAAAGTTTTACAAACTTTGAGAAATAAGCAGTTATATGCCAAGTTTAGTAAAAGTGAATTTTGGCTTCGGGAAGTTGGATTTTTGGGTCATATTGTTTCAGGTGATGGTATACGGGTTGATCCTAGTAAAATTTCGACTATTGTTGATTGGAAACCACTGAAAAATGTTACCGAGGTTAGAAGTTTCTTACGGCTAGCTGGGTATTATCGGCGGTTTGTAAATGGATTTTCTGTAATTGCTGCTCCTATGACTAGACTACTTCGAAAGGATGTTAAATTTGAGTGGACGGAAGAATGTCAACAGAGTTTTGAAGAATTGAAAAAGTTATTAACTAAAGCACCAGTGTTAGTACAACCCGAATCAGGTAAAGAATTTGTGGTGTATAGTGATGCTTCTCGAAATGGCTTAGGATGTGTACTTATGCAAGAAGGAAAAGTGGTGACTTATGCTTCGAGGCAGTTAAAATCTCACGAAAGAAATTATCCGACTCATGATTTGGAATTGGCTACTATAGTATTTGCTTTGAAGATTTGGCAAAATTATCTGTATGGTGAAAAATGCCGAGTATATACCGACCACAAAAGTCTTAAGTACTTGATGTCACAAAAAGACTTGAATTTGAGACAGCGAAGATGGTTGGAGTTATTGAAAGATTACGAGCTTGTTATTGACTACCATCCGGGAAAAGCAAATGTTGTTGCTGATGCTTTGAGCAGAAAGTTGCTATTTGCTTTGAGAGCTATGAACACTCAATTAAAGGTATCAGATGATGGTTCGATTTTAGCAGAGTTAAGAGCAAGATTGATGTTTTTATAAGAGATTTGTGAAGCTTACAAAAACGATGAAGATTTGCAAGCCAAAAGAAAACAATGTGAGGTTGATACAAGGTCAGATTTCAGAATCGGTTCTGATGGTTGCTTAATGTTTAAAAACCAAATTTGTGTACCGAAAAATGATGAGTTGATTCAAAAGATTTTGCATGAAGCACATAATGGTTGTTTGGCAGTTCACCCAGGCAGTACGAAAATGTATAATGACTTGAAGAAAATGTATTGGTGGAATGGAATGAAAAGAGATATCTCCGAGTTTGTATCAAAGTGCTTAATTAGTCAACAAGTGAAAGCTGAACACCAAGTACCTTCCGAACTACTCCAGCCTATCATGGTTCCTGAATGGAAATGGGATCGAATTACTATGGATTTTGTATCAGGGTTGCCTTTAACTCCGGGGAAGAAAGATGCCATCTGGGTAATAGTTGACAGACTGACTAAATCGGCTTATTTTATTCCGGTACGTATGGATTATTCTCTTAGTAAGTTGGCCAAATTGTATATCAATGAGATTGTTAGACTTCACAGAATACCTTTTTCAATCATTTTGGATAGAGATCCGAGATTTACTTCGCGGTTTTGGCAAAAGTTGCAAGAGGCATTAGGTACAAAGTTAAATTTCAGCACTGCCTTTCATCCACAAACTGATGGGCAATCAGAGAGAGAGATTCAGATTCTTGAAGACATGCTCAGATGTTGTGTATTGGAATTTCAAGGTAGTTGGGAAAGATACTTACCGTTGATAAAATTTGCTTATAATAATAGTTATCAGACGAGTTTAAAGATGGCACCTTATAAGCATTGTATGGTCGTAAATGTCGGACGCCATTGTATTGGACTGAACTCAAGGAAAATCAGATTTATGGAGTTGATCTAATAAAAGAAATCGAAGAAAAAATGAAAGTGATTAGAGATTGTTTGAAAGCTGCTTCGGATAGACAGAAATCTTATGCGGATTTGAAACGAAAGGAAATCGAGTTTCAAGTTGGTGATAAGATATTTTTAAAAGTGTCTCCATGGAAGAAAGTTCTTAGATTTGGACGGAAGGGCAAGTTAAGTCCGCGTTTTATTGGACCGTATAAAATAATTGAAAAAGTTGGACCAGTATCTTATCGGTTAGCATTGCCATCTGAATTACAGAAGATGCATGATGTGTTCCACGTATCTATGCTATGTCGGTATCGTTCGGACCCTTCACATATAATTTCACCGACAGAAATCGAGCTACGACCGGATATGACTTATAAAGAAGAATCGATTAAGATTTTAGCTCGAGAGGTCAAGCAACTAAGAAATAAAAGTGTCGCTCTCGTGAAAGTATTGTGGGAAAAGCACGGGGTAGAAGAGACTACATGGGAACCTGAGGAAACTATGAGAAATCAATACTCACACCTGTTTACCGGTAAGATTTTCGAGAACGAAAATCCTTAAAGGGGGAGAGTTGTAATATCCCGAATTAGGGCCTAATCGGAATAGTGGTTTCGTGACCACAAATCTGAGATATAAATAATTATTTTATGATTATTTTGAGGTTTATGATATGATTGCATGATTGCGTGAAAATTTCGTGACGAAATTCTATGCATAAAGTGCTTAAGTTGAAATTAGGGATTAAATCGAATAATTTGCAAAACTTGCATTCTAGAAGTTTTTAGCATGAAATTACTTTGGAATATTAATGAGGAGGTCTTAAATAGAAATTTGACCAATTTCTAAAATTTTGGTCAAAAATGGGCTTGTACATGAAAATTTTCAAAGAAAGGTATTAAGGGTATTTTGGTCATTTGGATATTAAATGAAATAAAATGGGAAAATTAACATAAAAATGATCATCTTCTCCATAAGTTGCTACCGAATTTTACTCTCTCCATAGCTAGGGTTTCTTCAACTTCCAAGCTTCATAGTAAGTGATTTCAAGCCCCGTTTTTAATGATTTTTATGTTTTTGGAATCCCGGTAGCTCGATTTAGCTTATGCTAGCAATAATTCAACCTAGGGTTCATATTTGGAAAAATACCCATAGGTGAAATTTGTGTATTTTGGTGTTTTATGATAGAATATGAGGTTTTACATTATGCTAGGCAACTTGTGCTACTCGGTTTTAAGTGAAAACGAGTAAAATGGCTTAATCGGTAAAAATACCTAATGTTCATAAATACATGATAGAGTGTGAATTTGATGTTGCTATAGAAGGGAAAAATGATCAGCATATCATAAAAACATAAGAAAATAGGATGAGGTTTAATTTACGAGCCTTGGGGCAAAAGTGTTAATATGTGAAAGTTTAGGGGCAAAATCGTAATTTTGCCAAAGTTCGTACTAAGGGCTGTTTTGATGAATGTATGTATTAAATAAGTTAATTTGGTATTATAGATCAAGAGAAACAAGATTCAAGTTGTGATCGAGGGAAAAACAAAGTTTACGAGGAATAGGCTCGATTGTTAATATTTTGTATCGAGGTAAGTTCATGTGTAAATAAGGTAACATAATTTTTATTTTAAGTGATTTAATCTTTTTATATGATATGATACTTATTATCAAGAAATATTATGCTTTGTGAATTATTATTTGTAATATGCAAATTATGTGAACAACTTGATAAGTATGAGATGCTAGCAAGTATCGGTTTCTACATTTCGAAGAAGGCGATCAAAATGTGTAATTGAGAAGAATCCCATTTGAACCTTGGGAATAGATTAGGTACAAGTGACATGTCACTAGGATGGTTGAGTTCCAAACTTGTTGAGTTGAGTCCGAGTTCGTGAGATGTAACTAGGCATCCGAGCTCGTTGAGTTGAGTCCGAGTTCACTTATGGATGCGAACGCCCGAGCTCGTTGAGCTGAGTCTAAGTTCGTTTATGGGCGGGTTACATGGTAGCTTGACTACATAAATTTCAAAAGCTATTGAGCTTGTTTAGCTATGAGTATAGCACTTACGTGCACACTATCCGCGTATTCGAAATTATATTCCGATGTGTTCAGCGGGAGAATCCTAAGAGAATAGGGAGAGTACTTAAAACGAAAGTAATTGACGATGAACGTGTTGAAGAAGTGAAAATGGACAGGTATGAGTTTAATCCTTGGTTGAGAATTTGGTAAGACAAAATTGTGGTAAGATAGTAAGTATTCTTATGACATGAGTGTCTTAATGATTTTTATGTTGGATTGCATGATCATGTTACTTGTTATTTGCATGTGAACTTACTAAGCATTTATGCTTACTCCGTCCTTTCATTCATTGTAGTTTTGACAAGCCGGCTTGAGAATCGGGATAGGTCGAAGGCTCACTCACACTATCTGAAGACCTAAATTGGTAAAATGGCTTGTATATTTTGAGTGTGGCATGTATAACACTATACTCACTTTGTGTAAATAATCTTATGATATGGTTATGGTTTGGTAAGAAAAAGTTTGGAAATGATTAGACATTGGAATGACTAATCTAGATCATATTTGATGTCATGTATGTTTAATGTGTTACTTAGTCCATGGAAAACCATAAAATGGTGAAATTGATTATAAAACAGAATCACGCAGCAGTAGTGATGTGAATTAGAAAAAATCACTAAAAATAATAGAAATAGAATTAGATTATGAATAAAATATTTAATTGAAGCCTAATGAATCTATTTTCATGTGGAAGAAACAAAATGGGTAAAAGAGTTTTATTTTATAAGATATTTAAATTTTTGTGAAACAGGGCCAGAGCAATTTCTGAATCCCCTGTTCTGATTTTGGAAATTCACCAAAAATTGTAAAAAAATAATTATAAGTTTTTATTTATATGTACATATTCCTTATTGAGTCTAATTTTAGGAGATACAAACGGGATAGTCTTTTGAGTTCTGTACAAAGAGAAAAGTCGTTCGTAGTGAACAGAGGTCAAAGTAGTCGAATGCTGAAACTGGGTAAACTTTAACTAATAAACTGTACTAATTGGCTGGACCAAAAATTCTAGAAAAAAATTAGTAGATAAATATATGAGTCTAGTTTTATGGAAAATTTACAGATATTAATTTCGAGTTTTGGAACTCGAGATATGAATTTTTCAGCGACTGTGATGCAGTTAGCCAGCTTGTCTGGAATTTCTAAAATAAATTGTTTTGAGTTGTTTAATTAATGAATTAAGCCCATTAACACCTCGTGCTCGACTCCGGCGACGGTCTCGAATACGAGGGCGTTACAATGTGGGAGGTTTAACACTCGGGTTTGTCCGAACAAACTCGGTGTACCAATTATTCGTCATGTGGAGAAAGGCTTCTTTGCCTCCTTCTCCTCTACTAACCATTTCAGGTCTACTATCAGATGGCACTGGTCCTTCAGCGGGAGCAAGCGCGTTACTTTCTACATCATCAGCAACTGCTCGTTTGGGATCCATTTACTATATAAAACACAATTTCAATTGTCAGGAGTTGTCACACTATCATAATATGCATATGGCACGTATAGCTAGACCTCCACACTCTCTACATAGTCTTAGAACTGACTAAATCGTAGCTCTAATACCAATAAATGTAACACCCCTCACCCGAGTCTAAAGTCGAGATAGGGAACGAGGCATTACCAGACTTCAAAATACACTACTATGTAAAATCGGGTCATAAAATTTTGTTCAAATTTAAAATCTATTCAAGAACATTCATATCGTCCATTATATGTGCCTACGAGGCCCAAAACATACATCAGGGGCAGTTCGGGACTAAACTGTGAACTTTAGAAAAATTTTCATAAAATAAGGTCACATGCCCATGTGGACACGAGGACATGCCCGTGTCCCCAGGCCGTGTAACTCTCTGTTTATGACGTCAGCATCAATTATGAGTCACATGGCCAAGTCACACGCCCGTGTGCTAGGCCGTGTGGCAAATTTTATTTTTCGCATTTAAGGTGCACTTCACACGGCCTGGGCACACGCCCATGTCCTAAGACTGTGTCCTCCACACAGTTGAGACACACGACTGTGTCTCTACCCATGTGTTTACTGCCATGCTTACTGACTTGAAAAATTAGGGTGTAGAGGACATACAGCTAGTCCACATGCCCATGGGCACGGTCCAGACACACGCCCGTGTGTCTACTCATGTGGACAAATTTTGAGGCTAATTTCCAAGCCTTCTTGTCACTCACAACAACACAAACATACTTGCGTGCCAATGGTGATAAATTAGGCAATGGTTTGGTTACTTAGACCTCCAAAACTTTACGTCATGCATGACATTCACCTATCAAAGTATACATGTTTGAAACTCCCCACTTGACAAGTTCAGTCATTTCATTTCTTTACCTCTGTTCATATTATGACTATGCTAATTGGTATCATTTATCCATCAAGAATGAATTCCACCTTTTATCATTCATTATTAGCCACCAATTTAGCACACACCACACGAATAATAACACATCCCATGCATGTATCAATATTTAGGGATTTCAACCCAATAATCAAAATGAGCTATATTTCATGGCCATATACAAAATGGAATAATACACCAAAAGGAGCCATCACTTTGGCTAACAAATATGACACATATAACAAAATACTAAGTCCTCTATACATGCCATACTTAAAAGCATTAAACCAAATATACCCCAAAAGATTTGCTGATAGTGTGACTTAAGCTCTGATTTCCACGATTCTCGAGCTAGCTTGGCGATGCTAAAAGAAAAGGGAAAAGAGAGAAAGGGGTAAGCACAAAGCTTAATAAGTTTCATGTAAATAATAAACAACATAAGTCAAAATATTCATGGATTAAACGTGTTATCAATTATCACTACAATATCATACTACTCACATGAACATAGTTAGAGTTAACATTAAATGTCATTAAACATCATGCTTATCTTACTCCTTTCTACTCATGCTCAATTTCCCATCATGAATCGAGTTCAATACTCATGGGATTCACGTACATACCTGTACCATACATTCTTACTCATATCACTCCACTTCTTAACCCAAAATCTTGAATGGCCCATTGAACCACCCAGAATACTAAAGGATGCTCGGGATTATCATACACCAAATAAAGTACCAATGCCATGTCCTAGACATGGTCTTACATGAATCCACATATCATCGCTGATGCCATGTCCCAGACATGGTCTTACACGGGCACATATGTCGAAACCATTTTGAAAAACGGGGTCGACTTTGGTTTTGAAAATGAAAACGAACAGAGGAGTCGCCACCAATCCTTTTTGATGAGGAATGATTGGGTCACCTCGTAAAGGTGGTTGTTTTTAATAAATGTTTCGATTTATTCAAACAACAATTTTGGTCCGTGAAATTCAGAAAAATGGGTTCGGGAGTCGGTTACGTACGAGGAAGGATTAGCACCCTCGATACGCCCAAAAATTGGTACCTAGTTGATTAATTAGTGTCTTAGTGTTGAAAATTGAAAACTTGAAACTTTGAAATACGATCCCTCTTTTTGTAAAAGGAAACATTCGAACGTTAGAGACCTTCTCATCTCGAAGCAATAAAATGCCACATCCAGTAAGTTAGGACACAACATTTCAAAACCCCGAGAATAAGCTTGTCTTTTGGCTTTCAAAACTCATGCATTTAAATTTTAAAAGGATATTTGGTTATTTAGGTTAAACAAGAAAAATCAAAACCCAGTAAGTTAGGGTACGATTTTTCTTGAATTTTCTAAATTCGAAATATTGCCTTATTTTTAATTTAAGAAAACATGGACGAAATCTCGAGAGAATATTTAGTTATTTGGTCAAACATAAAATTGAAACCCAACACGTTAGGGAACGATTTCTCGAATTACCAAACACAAAATATTATCTCGCTTTGCGAATTTTTTTAAAAGGAGCAATTATGAAAACAGACTTGAAATGTATTTATTCAATTCGTTTGAAGCAAAGAAAATGAAATGAATAATTTCAGGCAAATAGGTTAGCAACCTCAATCATAATACAATACATGGAGATGCAAAACAAAGTAACAAATATGGAAAACATACATGAATAACATATTATACAAATTATTGAGAAATACAAACATGAAAATCAAAACACGCCCAATGATAATAATCTTACCACATACACTATTTAACGTTTCTAAATAATGACTAAATAAAAATCTATTTTAAGCAAAACTTTTAAAAGGTAATAAGCAATGTTAAAACAAATAAACTTGAAATCGACAATGTAAAATGAACAATTTAAAAGTAATTAGATTATATATATATAAACAGATAATACATGCAAAAATTTACAATAGATCGTAAAATAAATAAAAATAAAAATAAATAATACATAAAATATAAAGTTTAACATGTAAATGAACTTCAAAATAAGTATTATAAAAGGAAATTTAAAGTTAGTGCTATACAAAATAATTTAAAACCAAGATTTAAAAAATATATATAATATAAACTATGTACATAAAAATAATAACGTATACCTATATAAAATTTTAAAATGAATAATGCACATATTAGCAAGTTGTAACATAAATGAATTATATAAATGCAACCATATAAGAATATACAAAAGAATATACGAATGACATACTATATAATATAAAATCAATGATTATACAAAATAATTTGAAACAAGATTTATTTACCAACAATTAATAAGATACATAAAGCATAAAACTTAATATGAACATTGTATATATAAAAAAAAGTATAGGCAAGTGTTTGAAATAAACAAAGTATAATTTAAAATTGAGAAACAAATGGTATACATAAATAGATTTAAAGGGAAAAACATAAACATGTTTGCAAGGGAATTTAAATAAGTAAGTCAATTAAATTATGTATATATATATAAATATCAATGTATGAAAATAAATATCATATTAATCTTTAAAACATAGAATCATATAGAAGAGAATTTTAAAATGGACAAATTATAAAATAAAACAATCTCTTTTTTAAAATATATATATATATATATATATATATATATATATATATAAACAAAAGTATAAAATGACAAAATAGAACAATGTAAAATCAGTAAAATAACTCAAGATAAAGATGAATAATAAATAAATTTTTAAAGAAAATAAAAGAATTACAAGAGAAAGAAAAAAAATAAAAAATAAAAAAAATACTCCATTGAAATAAAAATAAAATCGCAGGAACGATTTACAAACAAATAAAATTATTAAAACAATACTGAGGACCAAAATATGATTCGTGCCAACCAATGTGGATTAAAAACTGAATTATCCCAAATACCAAAACGCAGTACTCTAGTGCGAACTGAATTGAGATGACGCACAAATTTTAGGGCAAAAACGAAAGAAACAGAATAGGGTTTAATTAAAAGGCGGCGTAAATGGAAGGGACTAGTCACGCAAATTACCCACTTACAGTGAGAATGCGTGGATTTAGCCTGTGGATCAGGCCACTCGCAGATTCCCCCCTTTTTTAATGGTGCCTTTTAAATTTTGATTGAAACATTTATATTTTTTTAAGCTTACAAATCCCTTTTCTAAACAAAACCCCAAAGTTCCTCTCTGCTAGGTTTTCACCCAAACATGACGCCGGACCACCACCATATCTGGTAGCCGACGGTGTGGGGAAAAAAATGGCCTGAGATCATTACTATGAAGGCCTAGTAAGTGAGCTCCCTTTCTTTTCTTTCTTTATTTTCATACACCAGTAAAAAAAAAACTAGATGAAAACAATTTGAAATCCCATTTTACTTTATAAAATAAGAGGGAGAGTTCTATCAAATGAAAAAGCAAGAAAGCAAAGGGCCTCAACCCCATTTCGAGTCTGGATCCAATGACGGAGTAGACCTCCGACAACACGGCCACGAGGTTCCGGGTAAGTTCTTCTTCTCCCTTTTTGTTTGAAATATATTTATAAAAAATAAAAAATGAAAAAAATAAAATGAAAAAAAAACAAAGGGAACACAAGAAATTAAAATCAACCCTTTTCTTACTTTTGATTTCTGATGTGCGTGTGAAAATACAATGTTTTTTTGTATTCAAAATCCCCCTCCCCTTTTACATTGGTTTTGGAATGGCTCTTATAGCCATTGAATATTACAAAATATTAGTTTCTTTTGCTTCTATTTGCTTTCTTTCTATCACTGTTTCTGTCTCTTTCTCTCGTCACTGTTGCAGGGCTAGGCAAGGTCAACGAAAAGTGAGCAGGTGGTGGCAGTCTAGAATGCCAGGACTCGGGACGAGGCACTGGTAGGGTAACTGAAGGAGGAGCGGCGCATAGGGGTGTTAGGGTTAGGTTTCTGAAATTTTTTTAAGTTTTTGGGCTAGGGTTTTTAGTTTTGGGCCTGTTGAGGGTTTGGACTTTGATTTGGATTGTAATATGGACTGAAATTTGGACATTTTATTTCTTTTGTGCTTTTGGTTTTTGGTGGTTTAGGCCCAGGCCAAAATTGGGCTCCACAACATATATCATCACCGATGCCATGTCCCAGACATGGTCTTACACAGGCACATATATCATCACAGAAGCCATATCCCAGACATGGTCCTACACAGGCACATATATCATCCCCGATGCAATATCCCAAACATGGTCTTACACTGGCACACATCTCAGATGCCGATGCCATGTCCCAGACATGGTCTTACACAGAATCTCATTTAGCACGGTGTCACGACATCCAAGTCTTAAGTATTCCTTCGGGTCACCCGGGACTTTCGAGATACAAGGCTATCACCAAACTTCCATTAGATCATCACAAGTCAATTTCATTAAAGTATACATACATGTATCATGTAATGTCAAATATTAAATATGTAATATTGGAATTGTTGAATTACTTACACACAACTTTCCTCGGTACAAAATATGACTATTTACGATTTAATCCACAACCTTGCCTTTTCCTCTGCCAAGGTCTATTCCTCGTCCCTATTGATCTATAATAGCACATTTAGTTCGTTTAATACACACATTATTCAATTCAGTCCAAAAATCACAATACAAAAAAATTACAATTTTGCCCCTTAAAGTTTCACATAATTACAAAATTACCCCTAGGCTCGTAAAATGAAAAGTATCCCATTTTCTCATTACCCAAGCCTAGCCGAATCATTTATTCTCTTATACCATCCCAAAATTTTCATTTATTCACACATTTACACATAGTTTGTACAAATTTTACAATTAGGTCCTTTTTATCAATTTCACCAAAAACCATCTAGTAAAAGTTGTTTATTACACATCAAACCTTCATCTTCTTCCATTAGACATCAAAACACAAGCATGCCATTCATGGGTAAATTTTTGGACGTGAACCATAGCTCAGATTAAGGGTATAAATAGCTAAATCGAGCTACGAGGATTTCAAAAATAAAAATAACATTAAAAACTGGGCTAGGATGCACTTACTTTGAGCTTAGAAGATGAAAGAAATCCTAGCTATGGCTCCTTATGATATTCGACCAAGGATGGAGAAGATGGACTCAATTTTTAACTATTTTTCCCTTTTAATTCTTTTAAATACCAATGGGCCAAAATGCAACTCCATTAAAACTTTGATATATTATCCCTCCTATGTCCATTTTTGTCCATAATGACATATAATGGTCTATTTACTAAATAAGGACTTCAAATTTCAAATCTCATCACAATTATGCCCTTAAATCAACTAGAATACATGTTTTTCATGTATTGCAATTTAGTCCTAATAATTCAATTGAACACCTTATCAGTAAAATTTCTCATCGATACTTTCACACAGGCATACATATATATCATGGATTTTCATAATATTCATAAAATAATTATTTCTATCTCGAATTTATGGTCTCGAAACCACTTTTCTGACTAGACCCTAATTTAGGATGTTACATTACCGGATAACACACCTCATTTGCATACATTTACACATTCATAATCAAAGTCCAAACAAATCATGCACAATGTCCCTTATAAGGCTCTACAAGACCTAAAACATGCTTAGAAATGGTTCAGGACTAAACTGATAACATTTTCAAACTTTAGGAAACTTAGAAAATTTTCTTTGATTTAAGGGTCACATGCTCGTGTGAACAGGCCGTGTGCTTCACGTGGCCACCAGACACGCCTATGGCGCAGGTCGTGTGGAAACAGGGCATACATACTGACTTGTACCACACAGCCAGAGACACGCCCATGTGCCATGGCCGTGGGAAAATTAGGGAGGTTACTAACTTGGGTCACACGGCCGATCGTATGCCCATGTGCCAGCCCCTGTGTCTCACACGGCTAGTAGACACGCCCGTTTGTCTAGGCTATGTCAAAACTGTAGGGTATACTGCCTCAATTCGAAAGGGTACCCCAGGGGACACATGCGAGTGTCTCTGCCCGTGTGGACAAAAATAGGCCATTTGCAAAGCCAATTTGTCACCATTTTCTCATACACACCTAGCCATCAACATGTTATCATTTCAATACATATATAGGCAGCCAAAACATACCAATTCACACACATTTCATGCCATTACATAGTCAACCATTTCACTACTCAAATTCACAACCAAAATCATGCCAAAATAATATGCCACAACCTTAAATTCTATATGCATTTCATCATCAACTTACCATCTATTTTATGCTTCAAAATATAGGAATTCATCATCCATAAATCATACCAAAATATACCATTCCACAACTTTATCATATACAAGCCAAATCACATCGCTATAATTCCATAACACAAAATGTACCATAGTGACACTAGCCTATACATGCCACGTACCATATATACAAAGCTTTCAAAGTACAAAAGAAATGATTGATAGTGGGATGACGTTTCCCGATGATCCCCGAGTCTGAGTTAGCTTTGCTACTCTATAAAACATAGAAAAATAACACACAATAAGCTTCATCGCTTAGTAAGTTTGTACTAAATATATATTCAACAATTTACAATATACAAAATCATCAATTAATAAACACTTAATAAGTCTCATATCATCATTTGATTCTAATCCATGACCATATATCATATATATACAAATCCATCAAGCTTCATACACATAGTATCAACTACCACATAGGTATCGTATGTACCTGTACTTTCCCGTATTTATTTATTTCATTTTCACCTCATTTTTCAATACGTTAAACCATCTGGAAATCTTTCCATACTCAAAGAACTCGAGCACTTAGTCCATAAATGATTAGCCGAAGCTATGATGATATCGCACACTTAGTGCCATCACATTAAACCAAAAATATCTTGGTATCGCACACTTAGTGCCACATATAGCTGAAGCTATTCCAATTCGCACACTAAGTGCTTTATATAGCCGAAGCTATCTCAAATCGCACACTAAGTGCCAAACATAGTCGGTTTGTCGTCGTACGCAATCATAGTTGCATATATACAATTTATGCAATATTAAAGTATTAAAAACATAATTGTAACAATGTTTATCACATACGAACTTACCTCGGTTGCTAAAACGGTGAATTGAATCGTTTAGTCGATAACTTTAGTTTTCCCCCGATCTAGATCTGAATTCCTCTTTTCTTGATCTAGATGTATTCAAAATTAACTTATTCAATCATATAGTTATTCAATTTAATCTCCAAACACATATTTTGGCATTTTTGCACTTTAACCCCTAAAGTTTCACATTTATTCAATTTAGCCCCTATTTCATAAATACACAAAATTCAACAATTTTAATTACACCCAAGCTAGCCGAATTTCTATAGGCTCTATAATATCCTATATTTATCAATATTTCACACATTTAACCTCACTTTTTCATCTTTTCATAAAATAGTCCCTTCTATGAAATTTCACTAAAAATCACTTTACAAAACATGATAATTTATCAACAAATACTCATTTTCCATCATCGAAAATTCAAGAGCTCAAGCATTCATCAGTGGCACTTTACAAAATCATCAACCAAATAAAAAATTAAAGCATAGGCTAGCTAGTACTCAAAGCAATGATTACAAAAACGTAGAGATCATCAAAAATCGAGCTCAAAACATACCTCAATTGAGAATGCAAAGGGCCGAACTCTAAAATGCTTCAATGGTTGTTTGTTTTCTCTATATTCAGTTGAATATTAATGAAGATGACAACTATTTTCAATTTTGTTTTGTTTTATTATACATAATACATAATTTACTATTTTATCCTAAAACCATTATAAAATCACCTAATATATGCCCATTTATGACAAATTCCACTACCAATGGTCTAATTACATCATAAGTACCTCACATTTAATAAGCCATAGCAATTAGACACCTTTATCATATACAATGCAACTTTTGAATTTTACGCGATTTAGTCCTTTTTCTCAAATTGAGCTATTAAATGATAAAATTAGCTCATGAAATTTTCACACATATATATTCACATGCTATAATCACAAAAAATAATATTAAAATAATTTTATGACCTCAAATTTATGGTTTCAAAACCACTGTTCTGATTTAGCTAAAATAGGGTTGTTACAGTAATATAGTTACAATGAAGTAGGTGAGTACTTCAAGGATCTTACCCAAGAGAGGCGAACACTAAATTAATCCTAATCTAAACACAAATATATCTAATTAGTACATTAAATAAATTATATTATGAATAAACATAAATATAGATTTTTAGGGTTTTATAATAATAAAGACAATAATATAAATAAAGAAGCATTGGGGAAAATCAATAAGTAAACAGTCTCAAATTTGAGAATGGGTGATTAGCTTACTTCAGTAATCATAACCAACTATTACTTTGGGGGTTCTTGTTCAATCAACTAGTTGTTACCCTAGCAGGATCTTCTGATCTTCCACTAGAATAATGAATCGTCAAGAACTACTTATCTATCAACCTCTCAGTTTAAACCGGTTTGGGGCTAAGGTGGTCATGGATAGACCATACCAATTTTGGGTTAATTCCTACCTAAATTACTTCCTAGGGTCGTCAAGCCAAGGGTTTGTGTTCTTCCTCTCCCAAACAACTGATTCGTTAATAGAACCCTACAAAATAGTTAATTAATCATACCTCCACTCACTAATCACACACAAAAGGATTAGTTCCTCATGGATCTCGTAAATATGCTAAACTCAATATAAAAAATAGACATGAATAACAAGTCAAGAAAATAAAGTTTAGGAGAAGCCTGAATCGTATTGAAGATAATGTCGAATCAACATAGAATTGATTGAGTTCCACAGTTTGGATCTACCAACAAAAGCACATAACAAAACTAAAAATAATCTTAAAGCATAAGAAAATAGGAAACTAAAGACTAAAACTAAGAAAAAACTATACAATATGAAAAGCTGCCCGTAACATGTGTTAAATGATCCTATTTATAGAATTAGAGTGGTTGTCGTCCTTAACCCTAGGTTAGTTGTCATTCTCGTGCTTAATGTCTGATTGTGTAGACTAAAATAGCCCTGGATCGTAATTATTTCCCTTACAGAGTTGATGTCGCGACACACTAGGTCCTGTATCACAACATCGAAGGCTGTAACACCCCAAACCAGCCTTAGAAGTTAGACCTGAATTTGGCGTGTCACATTGATGTGTTTTTCAAAAACCATGTTTTCATTCGAAACCCTTCTTATTTAAAACGTAGTACATTGAAAACTTCTTAATTTTTTTCCAAAATTCCTTTCTTAGTTTGCAGAAGCTAATTCTAAAAGTAACCGATTTACAAAAACGTGATGTTTAAAAGTTAAGTCACGAAAACGTAGTGTTTTGAAAACAGTTGTTATTTTGGAAAATCGTGTCCTACTTCTAATAGATATTAGACATACTAAATAAACTTTCCAAATAAAAGGTTAAGGAAATAAAGAGGCCTTATTACAACTGAAATCAAAACCAAAGTGCTTAACTAAATAAACGAAATAGAAAAACATGTACAGTTGTGTGGTTATCTCTGAGTCCCTCTGCGACACCGATCCACCTAACGTTGGGGATTGCCTGCACGGTTAATTAACAGGGTGAGTTTACGAAAACTAGTGTGTAATCCCCTTACTAGAGTAACGATCGATATCTGAAATGAAAAACAGAAATGCGATGCAGGCTAGAGCCCATTAACAATATGTAATGAGCAGTCGATTCGAGCATACGTGGGCCAAAGCCTATTACAATGTCATTTGGGTCACATCCTATAATAGAATCAATTGGGCACAGTCCAAACCAATAACAAAACAGAATGTGTGAATTCATGGATGCATGTTATCCCATCCCAATAATCCAACCGTTATAAATCAACTCCATCCCCCGGTACACATCATGTAGGGATATAAATATTGACCCACCCATCCGATACACATCAATGGTAGCCCGGTTGCGGTACTACCTTCATTGCAGCAAAGCTGCTAATCATATATTGGGCTTAAAAAGCCTCCAGTAGCGATATTATAATTGGCACAAAGCCATCGATAACTGTATTATGTTTGGCATATAGCCATCAGTGATGGTAATATAATCGGTACATAGCCTTGGGTAAATATGATCCACACAGAGTCATCCATTAGTATGTTAGGCACATAGCCACAAGTAAATACGTTTGGCACAAAGCCATAGTTAAGATGGCTCAGAGCCATTTTTAGGTTGGCACAAAGCCACAATCAGATTAAGCGGCACTAAGCCGTCGTCAATAATCATATATTGGCACATAGCCTTAGGCAAATACGTTTGGCACACAGCCATAATCAGGTTGGCACAGAGCCATATGTAGGTTGGCCCAAAGCCATAATCAGAATAATTGGCTTTAAGCCATCGGTGGATCCACGGTCGTCAAGCAACCATACGATCCTCATATACTTCCTCCATTCCATAATTCCAACCCCATGCAATATGTTGTGTATGTCATGCTCAATCATCACACATGTATGCAAAATGTCCATGCTCAGTAACAATAATTTAAACATATATTAAAAGCATATCAGTCGTACAACCACTATCAAGTCAGTTAAATCACAGTCGTACAATCATAGTCAAATCAGTCAAATTCATAGTCCAAGTCAGTCATTTACCCACAAGGGAAAAACAGTCATTTTACCCTACAGGGGTATTTCAGTAAATTTTACACTACAAGGGTAATCCAATAATTTTACAAATCGGGGTATTTTAGTAATTTTACAAACTGGGAGTATTTCGATAATTTTACAAATCGGGGGTATTTCGGTAATTTCACAGATTAGGGGTATTTCAATAATTTTAAAAATCGGGGGTATTTTGATAATTTTACAAATTAGGGGTGTTTCGGTAATTTTAGAAATCTGGGGTATTTTGGTAATTTCACAGATCAAGGGTATTTCGATAATTTAACAAATTAGGGGTATTTTGGTAATTTTACAAACTAAGGGTATTTTGATAATTTTACAAGTCGGGGGTATTTCTATAATTTCACAAATCGAGGGTATTTCAACAATTTCACAAATCGAGGGTATTTCAGTAATTTTATAAACTGGGGGTATTTTGATAATTTTACAAATCGAGGGTATTTCGATAATTACACAAATCGAGGGTATTCCAGTAATTTTACAAATTAGGGGTATTTCAGTAATTTTATAAACTGACGGTATTTCGATAATTTTACAAATCAGAGGTATTTCGATAATTTCACAAATTAGGGGTATTTTAGTAATTTCACAAATCGAGGGTATTTCGATAATTTTACAAACTGGGGGTATTTCGATAATTTTACAAATCGGGGGTATTTCGATAATTTCACAAATTGGGGGTATTTTGGTAATTTCACAAATCAGGGGTATTTCAATAATTTTACAAATTGAGAGTATTTCGGTAATTTTACAAACCGGGGGCATTTCAAAAATTTTACAAAAGGTCCACCGCCGCCTCGAGCGACTTAAGTAACCTAAGCAGGCCTAACACTGCAAATGGGCCTAAGGCCCATTACTCAGCCCAACTGGGCCCACACGCTAGTGTGGCCCATTTAGCCCAACTACTTCCCACCTAACAATTAGATTTACAAAAGCGGGCTCACGAGCCCATTGGGCCCATTTGGCCCGTCAAGGCCCAGTACACAAGAACGCTCGTGGCGGTCTCTATAGTCTATTGCCCATGGCTTGTAGGCTCGGTTTACCACACGAGCGATCGCACACTCATGAAGCCTCAAATGTTGAAGTTTTGACTTTTTGGCTTTTGCCGACTTCTAACAAAGAAGGGCGCGAATACACACCTGTTTATGAGAACGCGCCGAAGTCCACAATCACCAACCATGGCACATCCTGCATTGAGTCTTCCTCCCCAACTCATCTGGTTCGCTCTATTTAGAGCCAACTTCCCACCAATTCTCATGTTAGCTTCCTGATGTGGGATTGCTTTCAACCATTAGGAAAAATTCCTTATTACCACTTCAACCACAGAGTTCCAGTCCAACTCCACCTCATGCACAGCTCAAATAGCAAAATAAATACTCCACTGCGCATCCCAAGACTTGAACCTCAAACCTCACAGTTACATAACATGCCACCTTGCCACTCCACCACAATGCTTTTTTCTGTCAAAAATGTCCATAATTAACGTTAAGACATATGTGCCAGCGTCCAGATTCACTTAAGAGAAAAACCAAAATGAATTGTAAGAGCCAAGACTTGAACCCAGGCTCCCTTGCAACCTTAATGACGCCACAACCACTAGACCACAAGCTTCCTTGTGTCATTTATTTAACACAATAACTTAAAAGGCCATCATCCAAGCATCCAGGGTTTTATTCACTTAATACCAAAATTTTTGCTAAAGCCTAGGTTTGAACCCAAGATTTCTCCAACACTTCTCAGGGCCATTAACCACCAAAGTAGACATTTAATTGTGTCATTTCCTTGCACAATTAAATACTTATATACAACCTCCTTACAAACCCATACTCAAGATCCAATAGTTCTTGGCCCAAATTCGGGGCGTTACAATTCTACCCCCTTAAAGAAATTTCGTCCTCGAAATTTCTAACTATCTAAACAAGCACTTAGCTCAACCTGCACCACTACGCTCCCGCTGCGCACTCTAGTTCCAAACTACACAATACACTTTTAACTTAATCTCAAAACCTCTCACACCCAACCAAACATCTAACCACAAAAGCAAATAGATATTTACCACACATGCATACAATTTCTATATTCAAACATCACATCCAAACAAAACACACCTAACTTAAAAGGAACTGCGCAATCTCGAACCCGATGCTTCTTAGACTTGCATCTAAGACACGCTCCTGACTTTCTCCAGCATTCGTCTGGATGGTGCCTTTTGCAACACTCGTAAGCCGGAAAGTTCGGACACGTCTTAACACGTTTCACAGAATGGGGCTCCTGCTTCAGAGGACTGTGATCCCTTTTCCTGCTGCATTCCAAGCGCCCAGCCTGAAGTGTTTCACCATACGCCTTAACTCTTGCCTCGAACACTTCTTCCAACACTTCCCTTACCAACTGGGTTAGTGCCTACGTACCAAGCTCCGAGTTATTGTTACTCGAAGTTGGCGGACTTACCTTGACTACAGTTTCCTAAACCATCTCATGTTCTGGGGAGACGGGCGACTCCTCATGACCTTGCTTACCTTCGGAATCCATCATAGTACTGTTGCTAACTTAAACAAAATCTGATTTCTAGAACATACACTAAATAAATATAAAATCTAGCTTTAAGTACAGTCTAACAAAAAACTTACAGATTCGGCGCCGGAGACTCGGTAACCACACTTTCAAGAACATATTCAGAAAAATATTTCAAATACTTCAAATCTTTTTGAACCTTTTTGAAACAATTCTTTTAGAAATCTAATTTTAAAACTCATTCCACAGTCGAGTTTTACAACTTGGCTCTGATACCACTAAATGTAACACCCCAAACTCGGCCCAGAAGTTAGACCTGAATTTGGCGTGTCACATTGATGTATTTTTCAAAAACCATGTTTTCATTAGAAACCCTTCTTATTTAAAATGCAGTACATTGAAAACTTCTTAATTTTATTTCCAAAATTCCTTTCTTAGGTTGCGGAAGCTAATTCTAAAATTAACCGATTTACAAAGACGTGATGTTTAAAAGTTAAGTCGTGAAAACGTAGTGTTTTGAAAACAATTGTTGTTTTGGAAAATCATGTCCTACTTCTAACATATATTACACATACTAAATAAACTTTTCAAATAAAAGGTTAAGGAAATAAAGAGGCCTTATTACAACCCAAATCAAAACCAAAGTGCTTAACTAAATAAATGAAATAGAAAAACATGTGCAGTTGTGTGGTCATCTCCAAGTCCCTCTGCGACACTGATCCACCTAATGCTGGGGATTACCTGCACGTTACCCGCTCACTGCCTTATTTCTCTTTCTCTCACCTTCCTTATTTCTCCATAGGAAATTATAGCATAATACAACAACTAGGGCTAGTTCACTAGTTTTAGTTTACTAATGAACGTGTTTTTCTATTTTTGGTGACTTTGTCACTTTTTTTTTTCTTTACATTTCTCATTGACAAATGTTTTTACTATCAACAACTTTTCTACTCATTTTTTTTCCTTTTTTTTCTTTTTCTTTTGCTACACATATTGGCTAACCTATAATTACTTTATCACACTAATATTTCCTATTTCCCTTTATTTTTACAAAAGTCTGCTATAATGTATCTACTTAACCCTCTATACGTATGGCCAGACATCTATAGTCATGCAGTTCAGGACCAAAGAAAAATGGTAAATATAATTTAACATTTTTTTCTTAGATTTTGCATGAAGGTTCATCAAGAAGTGTTTTCTGGCTAAAATATCGGTACTATGGATGAATAAACAAGGTTAGCTTATCGCGTGTGAATATGATATGTGAATTGTGCAAGTATACACCTCGGATCAAGTAATAAAGTGATAAGTAAGATTGTTTCCATAGGGATCAGATTAGGTATAAAAGTGATCAAGTTATTATAATGAATTATGATTACTACTATGGCAAATAAAGATAAGTATGTAGTGGTAATTTAGAGGGATAATAATGTGTGCTCAATGTGTATTGCTTAATACTAGAAAATGCTCAGGCAAAGCAAGAGTAAAAATGCAATGGCAATTATAAGAATAACTACGTGAATAATATCTAATGAACAAGTAAACAACAAAATATGTTATGGCAAGACGCTACGATAAAGGATAAAGAATATACAATGTTGATTTGGTAGGTAGAGATTACTAATAATCTACCCTTCCTATAAAAAATTCCTCGGTAAAATCATACTCAATCTACCACTCAAAAGAGTTATAAAGTAGTTTGCTTCTTTCGAGAGCAAACCTCAATTTATCTTGCCTTAAGTGATATATGTTTATACGTCTTTAGCCTGGTATCCTGCACTATTTTGTTTTCTTTCCATATGAACATTATTCTATGTCTAGAATCTACTACAAGTATTGGTTGAGTACTTGCTCATATCATTCAATTTTATTCCAACTAATCCAACCTTTTCAGAATTAGATTAGTTTATGGGCATGCTGCACTATCGTCTATGTCTAGGGATTGGACGCATACAATTTAGAAATAAAACAGTTGAATGAAATAGTAAATTAATTAATATCTATGCTTCAACAATTAAAGAAAGTAAAGGTTTCATTATGTAATCCCAACCCTATGAGACTTAGTTCCTAGGTTGGCAAGTAAAATTCAAAACCAAAATATGAACTAACATCGTTTCAATCAAATTAATTCACGGGAGAACAAATTAAGAAATAATGAAAGAACTGTGGGAAAATGGCTTCCACCAAACCAATCCACAATCCAGCAGAAAAATGTCCTATGGTGGTTGAGAGGGATTGCCTTTGGTTTCCTCTTTCTGTCTCTACTCAACCGTTACCCTCAGTTTTTGCCTATAGATCTCAATCTTTAAGGTTTTCTCCTTTGGATTTTTATAAGATTTTCTTCCTAGGATAAATCCAACAACCCATGATATCTTCTCCTCTTTTTTTAGGTAGATTTCTCTGGTACAAGTAGAGTTGGGATTAGACTAGTATGCGTTGAGTGTTGACTCGATCATCTTTATGGAATTGCCCCAACATACAAGGTCGCAAACTGTCCAACCTTTTACCCCAACAAACCTTCATTCCTTTATTTCCTTTTCCACACCCTACACCTGCCAAACCACCAAACACAACCCTTCTACACACAATTAAAAGTACCTAGCATTTAAGCACAATCCAAGCTCTTAATGCAATGATAATAATACTAATGAAATGTCTTAAAATGCCACTAAATTTGCCCAAGTACAAGCAATTCATTAGGCCAAAAGGCATATAGTATAACTCTTTTCTAGAGTTATCATGCCCCCAAACCTGAGTTATTGCTTGTCCTTAAGCAAAATATGCATGAGTGCATGTATGCAGTAATATTTCCAGTGCATATACCCATCTTGTACTGTCAATCTATTCGAAGATCAATACATACTTTAGTTCTTAGCCATCTTCTTTCTCTAGAAACTTGTTCGAGTTTCAAAGGTTCAATTTAAAAAAAGTAATGCAAAAACATGTTCCCTAAAAACAAAATTTCCTAAGTTCAATGTGTGTTTTGGCCATAACAAATATCTCCTAATTTAATCTGTTCATTGTTACCTAAACTAAAGTTACTCTTTCTCTAAGAATACTTGAAATGTATAAACCATTTATATTTTTTAAATTTTTTTCAGAAATTAGTATTATTATTAGGGAATTTAGCATGTCACAGAATTCTCTGACTTGACAATTATAGTGGAGCATGCAATGAATTACCGAGTACTCAATCATGTCATAATTTAAATAAAAATCATTCTTGAAGCTAAGACTTTTGACTTGGAAGATGGATGGAGCAAACAACTACCTCCTTAGCTACCCAGCCTGTTACTACTGTAACACCCTTAACACGTATCCGTCACCAGACTAGGGTTAAAGGTGTTACTAGACAATTCGGAATATTTTACAAACAAATCATATACATTATCCACAATCATAGTCAAACATTATCATAGAGTCCCTTATATAGGTCATTGAGACCTTAAGCATGCATTAAAAAGGGGTCGGGACTAAATTGAGTTCATAAATTTTTTTTTAAAACTTAAATAATTTTCAAAGTTGTACAGGTCACATGCTCATGTGAACAGGCTGTGTGCCTCACACGGCTTTAGACACGCCCGTGGGTTTAGGGCGTGTCAAAACAGGGCATACATACTGACTTGGCCACACGCCTATGTGTCTAGCCCGTGGTCGAAACTAACTTGGCCACACGGCCTAGCACACGCTCGTGTGTGCGATCGTGTGGTCTACCTAGGCTCATTTTGAAATGGCCCTCGAGCAACACGACTGAGACACACGCTCGTGTCTCTACCCGTGTGGGCAAAAATAAGCCATTTACAAGGCCAAAATGCCACCCATTAAGGGTTCTCCCTACAAGTAACAAATAAACATCAATTGCATACCAAATGCTCAACCATTTCATAACCAATACATACACCAATAATGTCATATAATTACCAACCAAATTCATGCTTACTCACCATTCCAAATCATACCAAATCATGAGCCAAAAATCATGCCAAAACATATGATCCACAATCTTAAATTTACTTCATTCAATCTCATGCCAAAACTTACCAAACTCTAAAATAAACACTTACCACAAACTTACCCAAATGACCTATTCTCTTGGCCATACAAAAACATATCATATTAGCATAATTACATCACATAATTCATACCAAAACACATTCAAATACACAACCAAAACCAAGCCAAATCACATGGCTAAATATATACATTACCAAACATATTCTTACACTTCTAGCCTGTACATGCCATACTTCAATATCTACATTTTCAAAAGGTACCAAAATAAGGTTCAATAGTGTGGTGACGATCCTCGATGATCCCTGAGCTCCCGATAGCTACGATTCCTATAAAACAAAGCAAACACACACAAAGTAAGCTTTCAAAAGCTTAGTAAGCCATATAAAAATAAACTTAACATTCAAAACATGAAAACATGATCAAATTACATATACTCTATGGCCAAATACTATCTCAAACCACATAGTTCATATACATTTAATATATTCCCAATTTCTTTACACATATAGCATATTTTCTCATACTTATAACACATATCATCACTTGTACATATACTTACCTTTTATTCTCAAACATAGTATACATTTCGAACGTACCTGCATCGGATATACATCACATATAATCATTCCTTTCTCGGAATGCCCGTTGAACCTTTTGAAATCATAAGGATACGTGGATAGCTCGGAAAGCTCATATAATGCCAATGTCCTAGACATGGTCTTACATGTAAACAAATATCGATGCCACTATCCCAAACAAGGTCTTACACTAAATCAAATACGATGCCGATGTCCTAGACATGGTCTTAGAAGTAAATCATAAGTCGATGCAAACATCCCAGACGTGATCTTACATGATAACACATACCGGATCCTATGTCATGACATATGTATCCTAGCTATTCCTATGGTTCGTACGGGGCTTTTTGAACGTCGGAACTTTGTCGATACTTTCTCAGATATCTCATATTTCTCAAATCATATAGTCATTCATCACAATTCAATAGCATGTAATCGATAGTAAATCAATTCAAAACACATTTATTTGTATACTGGCTTACCTCGTACGGGTACGAACAGAAACGAACAGCTATTCGACGACTTTCGACTTTCCCTGATCTAATTTCGTTTTCTTTGGTTCTTAATCTATATAGATTCAAATTTAATTCTTTTATTCACTAAATCATTCAAATCAATCTACAAACACACATTTAGGGCAATTTACAAATTAGCCCTCACATTTTCATATTTTGACAATTTAGTCCTTAATCACAAAAATCACAAAATACACAAAATTTGCATATATCCATGTTAAGATAAATTCTCATTGTGTTCATATAAGTCTATATATTTCATTTATTTCACATTTTAGTCCCTAAAAATCTTCTTTTTACAATTTAACCCTAATTACTCAAATTCATCAAAAATTCAAAGACAAAACTTAGTAATCTAACACATATCTGTAATTTACTAACATCAAACTTCATAAAGCTCATAGTTTCATCAATGACATAACTAAAAATCATTAAAAAATAAAAAATTGAGACATGTGCTTGAAAGTATACAAAGCAACGATTACAAAAATATAGAAATTATCAAAGACCGATTAAAAATCATACCTTAATCCTTAAATTTCCTAGCCGAACCCTAACTCAATATTTTTATTCTTATTTCTTTGATGAATTCGACAAAGATCATGATAAATAAGCTAATTTTAGCTTTAGTTTAATTTAATTAACATTTACAAAATAATTTCCAATTTTGCCCTTAATGAAAACATATAAAAACTTAATAATGATTGTCCATAAAATTCCATGCATTAATTCAATGGTATAATTGCATCTTAAAGAGCTAACGTTTAACAAGACAAATCAATTAGGCACTTAATCAAATAGAAGGCCACTTTTGCATTTTCTGAGTTTAAGTCCTTTTATTAAATTAAGTACACAAATGATTGAATTTTCATACGAAACTTTCACACATGTCAATTCACATATTATAAGCACAAAATAATATTAAAATATTTTTCTGACTCAAATTTGTGGTCCCGAAATTACTATTTTGACTATGGTCTAAACCAGACTATTACAATTCTCCCCTTTAGGGATTTTAGTCCCCGAAAATATTATCGTTGAACAGATTCGAATATTACCGTCTCATAACATCTTCAAGCTCCCACGTAGCCTGTTCAACACCATGTCGATGCCACATTACTTTTACTAACAAAATTTTCTTATTTCTAAGTTCTTTAACCTCGCGAGCCAAAATACAAATCAGTTCTTCTTCATAAGTCATATCAGACTAAATATCAATCTCAGACGGAGAAATCACATGTGATGGATCAGATCTATATCGTCAAAGCATCGATACATAAAACACATTATGAATCTTTTCTAGCTCTGGTGGCAACAATAATCTATATGCAACTGGTCCGTTATGTTTGATAATCTCATACGGCCCGATGAACCTCAAATTCAATTTTCATTTTCTACCAAATCTGAGTATTTTCTTCCATAGTGAGACTTTCAAAAACACTCTATCACTGATTTCAAATTCAATGTCTTTTCGTTTCAAATCTGCATATGATTTCTGACGATCGGAAGCTACTTTCAGACTATTTCAGATCACTTTTACTTTTTGTTTAGTCTCTTTTATCAAATCGACCCCGTGTATCTTATTCTCACTGAGCTCAGTCCAACGGAAAGGTGTTCGACATTTACGACCATATAAGGCTTCGTATGGTGCCATTTTAATGCTCAAATGAAAACTATTATTATAAACAAATTCAATCAAAGGCAAATACTGTTCCCACATAACTTCAAACTTAAGAATACAACATCTCAACATATCCTCGAGAATCTAAATAATCCGCTCAGATTGACCATCTGTTTACGGGTAAAAAGCAGTATTGAAGTGCTATTTCGCACCTAAAGCATCTTGTAATTTCTTCCAAAATCACAATGTGAATCTCGGATCTCTGTCTGACACAATTGATAATGACACACCATGCAATCTCACAATATCAAAAATGTATAACTCAGCTAACTTATCAAGTGCGTAATCAGATCGTACCTGAATAAAATGGGCTGATTTCGTCAATCGATCAACTACAACCCAGATTGCATCTTTCTTTCTTGGAGATAGGGACAAACCTGAAATAAAGTCTATTTTCACTCCATCCCATTTTCATTCTGGAATAGTAATCGGTTGTAAAAAAACAAGATGGCACTTGATGTTCAGCTTTAACTTGCTTATAGATTAAGCGTTTCGTAAAAAATTCAAAAATATCATGCTTCATACCAGGCCACTAATAAAGCTGTTTTAGATTATTATACATTTTCATACTACCCGGATGAACAAATAAACGACTGTTGTGAGCTTCATTCAAAATCATCTGAATCAATTCTGGATTTCTCAGAACACAAATTTGATCTCAGAATCTCAAACAATCATTATTATCAACTTGAAATTCAGAATCAGAATTCAAATCACACTGAGCTCATTTTGCGATTATCTCATTATCAACTTTTTGAGCATAAATAATATGTTGTAAAAACAACGGTCTCACTTTTAATTCAGCTAATACCGAACCATCATTAGACAAAACCAAATGAGGGTTCATCACACGCAATGTAAACAGTGATTTTCGACTCAAAGCATTAGCAATAATATTTGCTTTTCCCAGATGATAGTCAATAACAAGCTCGTAGTCTTTTAACAGTTCTAACCATCTTCTCTGTCACAAATTCAAATCTTTCTGAGTCATCAGATATTTCAAACTCTTATGATCAGAATATATGTGACATTTCTCATCAAACAGATAGTGGCACCAAATCTTCAAAGCAAATGCAATCGCAGCTAACTCAAGGTCGTGCGTCAGATAGTTCTTTTTGTGCGGCTTTAACTGTCTCGAAGCATAAGTAATGACTTTGCCTTCCTACATCAAAATGCATCCCAGATCGTTTAACGAAGCATCACTTTGGATCCCCAATTCTTTACCCGATTTGGCTTGTACTAACACTAGAGCTTCAGTCAATAGGCCTTTCAATTGATTAAAGCTTTTCTGACACTTTTCAGACCATTCAAATTTCACATCTTTCTGAAGTAATTTCATCAATGGAGTTGTAATCATAGAAAAGCCTTTTATGAATCATCTATAATAATTGGTAACTCCAAGAAAACTGCAGACTTCAGAAATATTTCTCGGAGGCTTCCAATCCAGAATAGCTGAAATCTTGCTTGGATCAACTCGGATACTTGATGCTGACACATTATGACCCAGAAAACTGACATCTCCTAACCAGAATTCACATTTACTAAACTTTGCATCTAGTTTCTTGTCTCGCAAAGTTTGTAGCACTATTCTTAGATGCTCGACATGCTCAGATTCATCACGTGAATAAATCAATATGTCATCAATGAATACGACAACAAATCAATCCAAATACGGTCTGAAAAATCTGTTCATCAAATCCATAAAGACAGCAGGTGCATTAGTTAATCCGAAAGGCATAACTAAGAACTCGTAGTGGTCATACCTTATTCTGAATGCAGTTTTCGGAATGTCAGATTCTTTTACTCGCAACTGATAATAGCTCGACCTCAGATCTATCTTTGAAAACATGATAGCTCCTTTTAACTGATCAAACAAATCATCAATTCGTGGTAGAGGATACTTGTTCTTGATAGTCACTTTGTTCAACTGACGATAATCAAATTACATTCTCATCGTACCATCTTTCTTTTTCACAAACAGAACTTGTGGACCCCAAGGTGAGAAACTCGATCTAGCAAACCCTCTATTGGTCAATTCTTGCAACTGAGACTTTAATTCTTTTAATTCAGTTGGAGTCATTCTATACGGAGCTATTGAAATCAGAGTAGTTCTCGGTACTAACTCAATGCCAAATTCAACTTCTCGTATTGGAGGTAATCCTAGAAGTTCTTCAGGAAACACATCAGGGAATTCACAGACAACAGGCACTGATTCAATTCTCTTTTCAAACACTTTCGAATCGATCACATAAGCAAAGTAAGCTTCACAACCTTTTCTCACAATACTCAGAGCTTTCATCGAAGATATCATAGTAGGCAATCCATTCAAATTACTAGATTCAATTCGAACTATTTCATCATTCTTGCATCTCAAATCAATAGTTTTTCGTTTGCAATTCACAATAGCATCATGCAAAGTTAACCAATCCATGCCCAGAATTATATCAAATTCATTAAAAGGTAATAACATTAGATCAGCCAAAAAACAAATGTCTCAAAACATTAATAGATAATTCTTACACACTTTGTCAACTAAGACGTTTTTACCTAGGGGTTTCGATAATTTAATCATGAATTTAGTAGACTCTACAGGAAAAGTCTTACTGGATACTAAATTTATGCATATATACGAATTCGTTGATCCAGGATCTATCAAAGCAATCACAAAAGTATCATAAAGAGTAAAAGTACTTGTAATCACATCTAGAGACGAAACTTCCTCATGAGCTCGGATGGCGTAGGCTCTGATAGGTGTGCGAGCCTCGGATCAAACAGCAGTGTCTTTAGTCCTTCCTTGCCTACCACTCACAATTCCCGTATTTTTGGGAGGTCTACCACGAGATGCATTACCACTTGGCCTCAAATTTTGTGTAATTTCTTGCTCGATAGACTCGGGGCAATCACGAGTAAAATGATCTAATATCCACATTTGAAGCAAGCTTGATCATATAATCTATAATTTTTGGGATGTCTTTTACCATAGTGTTTACACTCGGGTCGATCAGATCGAACATTTCCAACACTGGCAACAGATGTAACTGGAGCACTGAAGCTCGAATGTGATCTTGCACAATCTTTACTTGGATGTCCCGCATTAGCCTTTGAACGACTATAATCATCTCGAAATTTCTTTAACGCAGACTGAAATGATTTACTCACGGATCTCTTTCTCATATCTCTAGCTTCTAAATCAACTTTTCTTTTCTCTTTCCCGAGTTTTTCAGCTTTACAGGCTCGTTCAACAAGCACAACAAATTCTTTTACCTCTAGAATCCCAACTAACAAGCGGATATCTTTGTTCAAGACATCCTCGAATCTCTTACACATTATAGCTTCAGTCGAAACACATTCTCTAGTATACTGACTCAGTCTCACAAATTCTTGCTCGTATTTTGTAATAAACATACAACCTTGCTTCAGTTCAAGAAACTTTTTATGTTTCTGATTTATGAATCTCTGACTGATGTATTTCTTTCGAAATTCAGCTTCGAAGAAATCCCAGGTAACTCTTTCTCTTGGAACTACTAATATCAGTGTCTTCCACTAATGATAGGTCATATCTCTTAGAAGTGAAACGACACACCTTAGGTATTCATCGGGATTCAATAACAATTTATCAAATAATTTTATCGTATTCTCTAACCAAAACTCAGCTCTTTCAGCATCATTATTCGTAATAGCATAAAATTCTTTGGCCCTATATTTTCTAATCTTATCGATCGGTGGCTTACTTAACTAAATTGAATTCGCTTGTGGCATAATAGGGACTTGCGGAGGATTAGTCGGGGTTGGGGGTTGTTGAACAGCCGAATTAGTTCTAATGTATTGGGTGAACCAATCGTTCATCATCTGATAGAAGGCTTGTCTAGCCTCTCCATCATGGCTACTCGTAGCCAGTCTAGAATCGGATAGCACTTTCCCTTGCACGGGAGTAGGCGCATTACTCTCGACATCATCAACTACAGCTCATTCGGGATCCATTTACTATATAAAAATACATTTTCATTGTCAGGATTCATCACACTATCATAGTTTATAAATATGGCATGTATAGTTAGACTCACAAACACTACGTTAGTCCCAAAATCGACTAAACTGTAGCTCTGATACCAACCAAATTGTAACACCCCTAACCTGTATCTGTCGCCAGACTAGGGTTAAAGGTGTTATCAGACAAATTAGAATATTTTACGAACAAATCATATACATTATCCATAATCATAGTCAAACATTATCATAGAGTCTCTTATATAGGTCACCGAGACCTTAAGCATGCATCAGATAGGGGTCGGGACTAAACCGAGTTCATACAAAAATTTTTAAAACTTAAACAATTTTCAAAGTTGTACAAGTCACACGCCCGTGTGAACAGGCCGTGTGCCTCACACGGCTTTAGACACGCCCGTGTGTCTAGGCTGTGTCAAAATAGGGCATACATATTGACTTGTCCACACGGCCACAAGACACGCCTGTGTGTTAGGCCGTGTGAAAATTAGGGAGGCTACTGACTTGGCCACACGGTTGACCACACGCCTGTGTGTCTAGCCCGTAGTCAAAACTGACTTGGTCACACGGCCTAGCACACACCTATGTGTGCGACCGTGTGGTCTGCCCAGGCTCATTCTGAAATGACCCTCGAGCAGCACGGCTAAGATAGCACGGCTGAGACACACCCCCGTGTCTCTGCTCGTTTGGGCAAAAATAGGTAATTTACAAGGCCAAAAAGCCACCCATTAAGGGTCCTCCCTACAAACAACAAATAAACATCAATTTCATACCAAATGCTCAACCATTTCACAACCAATACATACACCAATAATGTCATATAATTACCAACCAAATTCATGCTTACTCACCATTCCAAATCATACCAAATCATGAGCCAAAAATCATGCTAAAACATATGATCCACAATATTAAATTTACTTCATTCAATCTCATGCCAAAGCTTACCAAACCCTTTTTTACATATTTACCTTTGTTACTTGTTTATAATGATGATCTTTGTAACGCCCCGAATTTGGGCCTAGAAGGAATGGGCCTTGAAAGTGGGAACACATGATAGTTTGTGTGTGAGAAATATCATAAAGTGCATGTTGCTTTTAGTGGCTAAGTATTTGGGAGTGTTGGAGAAGTCCTGGGTTCAAACCTGGGCTTTAGCTAAATTTTTTATGTAAGTGAATAAAACCCTTGGTACTTCGAAGTAAGCTTTTTAAATAATTAAGATTAAAATGTGACACAAGATGAGCTTGTAGTCCAGTGGTTGTGGTGTCATTAAGGTGGCAAGGGAGCTTGAGTTTGAGTCACTCTATGCACAAAAGAGTATTTATTTTACTTCTTTGCTGTGTGAGTGGTAGAGTTTGAATAAAACACTACAAGGGTGGTTGGAATTTGAAATGGTCAAGGAATGGATTATGGAGAAAATCAAGGAGAATATTGGGGAGGAAATCATGGAGAGATTTTAGGAGGAAAAAGGGGAGTTTGAAGCGAGGTAAGACTGTGCTGAATTTGCTTGGAAAGTACTCAGAAATTCAGCTAGGGGAGGGTGCCTTTCATTTTCGGCTTTTGGTGATCATTTTTTTTGGTTTTTTTTCCTCTACAACTTCTTAGTCGTATACTTTCCTTGAGTGGCCGAATACATTTTGACCTGTTTTCATAACTCCTTCATCTATTCTTTTGAGTACGACGATCAATTCTATTATGCTTCTTTTTCTATTCTTCACTTCGGCATTCGTTCACCCATACTTCCTCTTTCGGTTAGCCCTCTAGTTGTATTCTCTTTTCTTTTGAGTTCTTGCCAGATACCCTTTTCTTCTTCCTTTTTGTCATTTCCTTTGGCTTTTATCAAATGACTATTCTTTTTCCCTCTCTTACTTTCGGCTTCTGCAATTGATTCTGAACAATCGGCAGAACATCTACCATCTTGTCTCTCTGCACTTTTGTACCTTCACCTCCAATTGCTTCATTGGCCGAATACTCATAGGTGAGTATCCGAATTGCACTTTGTTTCCTCTTTCAAGTTTTTCCCTTCTTTGGTTATTGTCTTTTGTTTCTCCTTTTTGCACCAACTATATTATTTTGGTATACTCTTAAGATTAAACCAATTCTCCCTCTCTTATCGTTCGGATGTTGTTTACTTGGTTTGTTTCTAGAACTCTTGATGAGCAAAGGGGGTTCTAGCAATAAAGTGATGACAGTGGTGCCGACTAGGAGTGGACGCGTAGCTTCTGCCCCCAAGTTTAAACGACGTAGGGTGTTGACGGTTCGAGACTTTTCGCCAGGTTGCGGAAGGGTGACTACACCAAACTTTGGATTAAGTAGGAAAATCACAGTTAACCGTTTGGGTCAAGGCAAGTGGTAGTCGATCCTTCGGCTAGGGGTTTGGTTAATGTTCTTTTAACTCTGTTGATAAGCGATTAATTGTTGTTAGGTTTGAATAGGTTCCGGCGCTGCAATAGTCCGATTTAGACCCTAATCGAAACGGTGGTTTTGGGACCACGAATCTGAGTCAAAAAAATATTTAAATATTATTTTTCGTGTTTATTATATGTGAATTTACATGTGTGAAATTTTTGTATGAAAAATTTTTTTTTTTGTGCTTAATTAAATAAAAGGGCTTAATTGCGTAAATTAAAAATTTGATAGTTAAAAGCAGAAGGGCCAAATTATTAATGGCTTTGTAAGTTAAAGCATTTATGTTGTAAATAAACCTTTAAATTATGTGGTTGCCAAATATGTCCATATTAAGTATGTTTTATTATTAGTTTTAAAAGGTTAAATATGTAAAATAATAATTTATATACATGTTATAATAAAACATAAAATAAATATAAGTTTTCATTTTATTTCTTGGTGACCAAAACAATAAAAAGAAAAGAAAGAAAGAAAGTTTAGGTATTTCAGCAACTTTGAAGTTTGATTAAGGTATGGACTTTGTTCGATTTTTGATAATTTTTACGTTTTTGATATCATTGTTTCGAATACTATCCGACCCATGCTTGAATTTCTGATTTTGATGCATATTTTGAGTTATGCCATTGATGAATATTTGTGTTTTGTGATGTTTGATGATGAAATATCAAAAATATGTTTTAGATTAACATGTTTTGTATTGGAGTTTTTGATGATTTTGAGTTATTAGGAGTAAATTACAAAAATAATAAATTGAAGGACTAAAATGCAAAATAAATGAAATATATGGATTGGTATGAGCATATGGAAGATTCAGCCTAACTGTGATGTGGTGAGATTTTGTGTATTTTGTGTTTTGTGCAATTAGGACTAATTTGTAAAAGTATGAAATATCAAGGGTAAAATGGTAATTTGCCCACTTATGTGTTGTTGGATTAAATTGAATGAAATTGTGTTTAATTGAGGTTAATTTGAAATTATATAGATGAAGAACAAAGGAAATCAGACTTGGATCGGGGAAAAACAAAAATAGTCGAATAGCCGATTTGTAACGTCCGCTGATATCCGAGGTAAGTCTTTAAGCAATTAAACATGGTTTATTTTGAACATAGAATGTTTTATTATGATTATTCAAATTCTATAATCTATTAGTATATTAGCCGAGTATGAAATATCAATGAATTAATGTGGTTGATTTTTATTCGATTGATTTAAAACCCTTGAAAGTGTGTATGTGTTATATGGAATATTGGACTATTCGACATATGAAATGTTATGGAATGATTCTATAATTGAGATATTCGGGCTTTGAGCCTAGCAAGCCTTGTGCTGGTGACATTGATCGGGCTTTGTGCCTAGCAGGCTTATTACCGGTGAATAAATATCAGACCTTGGGTCTAATAGGCCTTGTGCCGGTGTGTGATTCAGGCTTATGCCTAGCAGGTTTTATACCGGTGATTTGTTTTCAAGTCTATGATTATAAGAGTTCAAGTTATTGTGGATATTGAGCAAGTGAAATTGAGCTAAATTACATTGTATATGTTCGGCCACATAGGTAAGTACATGTAAGCTTATATTAAACTTGTATATTCGGCTGCATGTGAGGTTATATTGAATTTGAGTATTCAATTACATGTGAGCTTATATTGAACTTGTATATTCGGTTATATGTGAAGTTATCTTGAATGTGCATATTCGGCCATATGTGATGTTCTATTGAATTTGAACTATAGGTTACATGTGATGTTTTATTTAACTTTTATATTTAGCCACATGTGATGATATAATGAATCTTGTGTATTCGGCCCTATATGTAAGTGTCTATGTGATGATATAATTGATCTTGTATAATTGGCTATATAGGAAATGTTTATGTGGTGTTATCTAATTGATTGTGAACATTCGGCCAAGGTATCTTATTAAGTTAAAGTATAACATTATTGATATAATTTGGTTAGTTTGAATGTTTTGATTATTCAGTGAGTTGTTTAATTTGCTTAAGGCTTACTAAGCTAAGTTAGCTTACTCTGTGTGTTTTTGTTACTCTGTTTTATAGATTTCGGTTGTAAGTTACGATCTCGGGGATCTTTATCGAAGTCATCCACACTATCGTCAACGTTCGGTACTTTGAAAAGTCTATTTTCAAACTTATGGCATGTATAGGTTAATAAGTATTTTGTTAAATTTTGGGTATGTATAAACTTAGCCATGCGAATATGGCTTAACTTCAAAGTTTGGATGTGGTTATGTTTAGCAATGGTTTATTCTGTTTTGATTTTAAATGTTATGTGAAATGAATGAAAGGTATATGCGATTGGTGATATATATTTTGGAAATAGCTTGGAAATGATTTATTGAACTTGGTTGTGATTGGTAATTCGGTCACGGTATGTGTAAATATGGTTAGATAATTCGATTGTGGTACATGTTCAGTTAACTATAAACATAAGTTCATATGTTAAGCTCGTTTAGAGTATATTTTGATATGCATGATATAGGGTATGTTTTGTATTTATGAAAAGAACTTGGTTCGGTTTGCATGTAAAGTGTATGTGTACTTAAAGTGATTAGTTGTTAAGTGTAGATTGTAAGTGAGATAAAGATAATTACCAAATGAATAGTGATTTGTGTAATAATATGCTATGGGAATTATATGAATTTTAACAAGATGTTAATTATATGTATATATATACATGTACATGTTTGTGTATTCGAATGATGCTTTCCATAATGGTTTGGTTTATAATGAAAGTATATGCGCATATATATATTTGCTAATGAAAATGTGATTATTTGGATGGTATGCATTCGGTTAAATTTTGAGGTATGATTCGTAAATGCAATATGATTAATAATGTATGTTTAATATTTAATTAGCCATGTGCTTATTATATATGAATATGACTTGTATGAATATGTGAATGTTTGGAATTATGTTTTTGTTCAGTAATGCCTCAGAACCCTAATCTGACGACAGATACGGTTTAGGGGTGTTATATTTTATTGGTATCAGAGGTACAGTTTAGTCGGTTCTAGGACTAACATAGTGTGTGTGAGTTTAGCTATACATGCCATAATTTATATTGCAATAGTGTGATGACTTCTGACATTTGAAAATGTGCTTTCATATAGTAAATGGATTCTGGCAGAGCCGTAGCCGATGATGTTGAGAGTGTAGCGCCTGCTCCCGCGCAAGGGACAGTGCTAGTTGAATCTCGACCTGTCTCGAGTAGCCATGAGGGGGAGACTAAGCAAGCCTTCTATCAAATGATGAACGATTGGCTTACTCAGTATATCTGGACTAATCCGGCTGTACAAAAACCTCCACCCCCGAATAATCCATATCCGATACCTGTGGTACCCCCGATGATTGATCCAATGAGATTTAACAGGCCTCTTATTGATAAAATCAGAAAACACGGGGCCAAAGAGTTTAAGGTATTGATAAAATCAGAAAACACGGGGCCAAAGAGTTTAAGGCTAATGATGATGATGCCGAGCGGGCCGAGTTGTGGCTCGATAATACTATCCGTGTGTTCAACGAGTTATCATGTACTCCGGATGAATGCTTAAAGTGTGCCATATCTTTATTACGAGACATTGCATATCACTGGTGGAATACACTAGTATCGGTGGTCTCGAAAGAGATAGTGACCTGGGAATTCTTTCAAGCGGAGTTCCGTAAGAAATACATCAACCAGAGATTTATCGATCAGAAACATAAGGAATTCCTTAAATTAAAACAGGGCCGTATGACCGTAACCGAGTACGAGCAGAAATTTGTGAGACTTAGTCGATATGCTCGTGAATTTGTCTCAACCGAAGCTATTATGTGTAAAAGATTTGAACACGGTTTGAACGAAGACATTAAATTGCTGGTTGGTATACTTGAAATCAAAGAGTTTGTGGCACTTGTTGAGTGAGCTTGCAAAGCCGAAGAACTCGGGAAAGAGAAAAGAAAAATTGATTTTCAAGTTAGAGATTCCCGTAAAAGATCATCGAGCAGGAATTTTCACTCAGCATCGAAGAAGTTCAGAGATGATTCTAGTCGATTTAAAGCTACTTCGGACTTTTCTAGACGAGATCGAGACCGACCTCCTGTGAGTTCACAAGCTACTTCGATTGCTAATGTTGGCAATGATCAGCAGAACAGACTCGAGCGTAAGCATTGTGGTAAATGGCTTTGTGCCGATCATATTATAGTACTGATGGCTTTGTGCCAATCATATTACAGTACTCATGGCGTTGTGCCGATCATATTACAACTACTGATGGTTTTTTGCCGATCATATTACCGATACTGATGGCTATAAGCCGTGTATATTTCTGGCAGCTTTGCTGCGTTATTATTTCTGGCAGCTATGCTGCGATATTGGTGTGTTGGCTGGGTGGGTTGATTTTATCCCCACATAGTGTGTTGATTGGTACGGGTGGTGTGTTGGCTGGATTGGGATGGATTGCATTGTTGCACTAGTGCATTTCTGTTACTGATACTGTCACTGTAATGGGCTTAGGCCTACATGTATTCTATTTCTGATTTTGATACTATATTGGGCTTAGGCCCACACTGTTACTGTATTGGGCTAAGGCCCACATTATTCTGTTACTAAAAAACAGCTCAGGCCCAGACTACTTCTGCATTCTGTTATCTTACTGATTGTTTTTATTTTAGGGGATTACACACTGAGTTTTCGTAAAGTCACCCCGCTTTTAATTTTTTAGGTAATCCTTAGCGAGAGACGGTTCGATGTATTAAAGGACACGGAGGTGGCCACACTATGAACAGTTAAATTTTAGTATTGTGAATTACTTTATTTTAATTACGTTTTCTCTTATTTGGATTTTATCATACTGTTGACTTAACTTCTAGTTTTAAGACTCGTGTTTCAAAAAGGAAGACAATGTTTTATAAACCAAACGTAAGTACACAAACATTTTTCAAGAAAAGCTTCCGCTGTATTTGAAACACGAAATTTTACTATAATGTTTATAAAAATTAAGACTTTCTTTAACAACATAAAGTTTTAATCAATCCATCAATCAAATGATTTCGAGGTGTTTTCAACTACATCGAATTTTATGTTTCACCCTTCAATGTGACACCGCCGGATTCGGCCATAACGTCTGGGCTGGGTTTGGGGTGTTACAATCTTAAAACTCATTTTTTATCATGTTAAAACGTCTTTAACTTTTAAAATGTTGTCCCTTGCAGAAGCTTATAAAATTTGTTGCGTAAACGTGATGTTTTTGAAAAACAGTTACCCTTTTGAAAACCCATCTCTTTTTCTACAACTAATAGTTTATATCAATGCAAGTAAAAAAAATCCCAAATTAAAAGTTAAAACTTTAACGAGGCCTTATTACATAAAAATACCCAAATTTAAATTACTTATAAATTAAAAATCCAATACAGAGGCATGAGCGGATGTGTGGCCACCTTTGAGTCCTTCGCAGCACCGATCCGTCTAAGGATTACCTGCGCAGATAAGCAAAAGGGTGAGTTTATGAAACTCAGTGTGTAATCCCTTAATAAACAAACAGTCAGTCATGCAATAGGCAAATACAGTCTGGGCCTAAGCCTGTTTCAGTAACAGCAATGGTTTCAGTTAGGGCCCTAGCCCATTTAGTAACAATATCAGTGTGGGCCTTAGCCCATTTCAGTAACAATAACAGTACAGAATGCAAACAGAAATCCTACCCAACCAGCCTCTGCACTCCACTCCATCTGGCCCTATACTCCATTTGGGGATAAAATCAACCCACCCATCCCTACACTCCAAAATAGCATTGGTTATGGCACTAAACAGTGGTCGCAGCAGAGCTGCCGGTACAATACACTTCCTCCAATCAATAATAAACCCACCCCCATGCAACATATCATAATATCATGCATGTATGCAATATATATAATGGCATGCTCGAATACAGTCATACATAGCATAGGGGCATATCAGTCATTTTACCTTATAGGGGCATGACAGTCATTTCATCAAATTAAGGTCTAGGTATAGTTACCGACCCAACAGTAGGTCCATAGTCATCTCGAGCGACCCATGCAACCTTAACAATGAAGTAGTGAAAATGGGCCCAAGGCCCATTATGCGGGCCCACATGTCTATGTGGCCCACAAGCCTAAAAATGGCCTTGGCCGTGTGGTCTACACAGCCTGGCCCAATAATTTCCACACACCCGTGTGGGGCCCACAGACCCGTAGGGCACACATTGCCCATTTCGACCCAACGTGGCCCAAAATGGACTCGGCCCATGAGATCGATCATGGCCGGCCTCAACGATCTTACGCCCACATTTAGGCGTCTGGTTTACCACATGAGCTAGCGCACACTTGTGTAGCATTGTCGGTCACTTATTCCAGATTTTGTCGATTTACAGTAGGGGTAGTGTTTTACACACCTTGTTTTTATTTGCCGAGAGAAGAAACTATTTGCACCTTTGGACCCTACATTTAACAATAATCTTCAATTACACACTTAATCAAATACACACATGGATACATACAACTAACCTAATTGTTGAATCCACACAATAACGGACCTTCGAACAAGCCACGAGAGGAGATCCTTCCACCCTAAAGCCAACAGAGGATCTTTTCCCTCTCATTCGACAAGCTCTTGAGCACAAACTAATATAGGTAAACACTTAATAATTAGCATCTAAATAATACTATAATATTACTTTGAAATCATCCAATCGTTAACCCCTTTACCTTAATGAAACAACTAAAGTCTTTTTCACCTTATCAGACGAGAGATGACGATCACACGAGCCCTCTGTTTCAACCTGCAAATCAGCCAACCTCCTGTTAATGCCTAATCGAAAGAATAGTTTGAACCAACCCAAGAGTTAGTCTTATTGAAACACCGAATCGGGCACTGGAAACTACCCCCAAAATCGACAGAGAGCAATGGGAAGAAGATCAACACAGTGAGGGTAAAAGAAAGGGGTAGAATTCGGTCAAAAACAAACAATAGAGATAGCAAGAAAGGAAGGGAAACTGGTCAAGAAGTAACCGATTCAGAGACAGAGAAGGAGAACAATCGGTCTATAAGAACAAGGGAAGAAAGGAGAAGAAATCGGCTAACAAGGCCGAAAGAGTTGAGAGAGAGAAGGGAGGTATTCAGCTAACAACAAGGCAAGAAGGAAAATGTGATTGCTAAAGAGATAGAGGGAGAAAAGCACAAATGGTCCGTAGGGCATTGAGACTGAAGAGAAAAATCAAAAAAAGACAAAATGAAAAGTACCCGTAAAATCCCCTAGCAGAATTCGGCTACGAAGAAAATGAGAAGAGAAAAGAAAAGAGCCCAAAATGTTCCCCCAAAACCCGATATAGAGTACTCAACTTACCCAAAACCAAAATTCCTGAGTGGTCAAAGTACCTATTCGGCTACAACTCCTCCACTTTCAAATCCCACATAATCCTCTTAAAATCACTCCACCATTATCTCCTCAACCACCAAATTCAAACTCTACTCAACTAGTAGTGTTTTGGTCAACCCCAACTTCCCACACGGTAAGAGTAGCAAAATAAATACTCCTTTGCGCCCCACAGGACTCGAACCTTAGTCCTCAGGCAAACACCATACGCCACTTACCCGTAGACCAGCAGGCCCATTCTATCATGTTTTATCCATATTTACATAAGAAGCCTATTGACTAGAGACAGGGTTTATTCAAGTAAAAACAAAATTTTGCATAAGCCAAGGCTTGAACTCAGGACTTCTCAAACACTTCTCAGGACACTTAACCACTGAAGCAAACATGAATTTATGCAACACAACATGCAAAAATAAATATTGAAGTTTTGGGGCTTTACAATGCTCGATGATCCCTGAGCTCCCGATAGCTATGATATCTATAAAACAATGCAAACACACACAAAGTAAGCTTTCAAAAGCTTAGTAAGCCATATACAAATAAACTTAACATTCAAAACATGAAAACATCATCAAATTACATATACTCCATGGCCAAATACTATCTCAAACCACATAGCTCATATACATTTAACATATTCCCAATTCATTTACACATATAGCATATTTTGTCATACTTATAACACATATCATCACTTGTACATATACTTACCTTTTATTCTCAAACATAGTATACATTTCGAATGTACCTGCATCAGATATACATCACATATAATCATTCCTTTCTTAGAATTCCCGTTGAACCTTTCAGAATCATAAGGATACGCAGATAGCTTGGAAAGCTCGTACAATGCCAATGTCCCAGACGTGATCTTACATGTAAAGAAATTATGATGCCACTTTCCCAGACAGGGTCTTACACGTAAATCATAAGTCAATGCCAACGTCCCAGACGTGGTCTTACATGATAACACATATTGGAACCTATGTCATGACATATGTATCTTAACTATTCCTATGGTTCGTACGGGACTTTTTGAACATCGGGACTTTGTCGATACTTTCTCAGATATCTCATATTTCTCAACTCATATAGTCATTCATCATAATTCATTAGCATATAATTGATAGTAAATCAATTCAAAACACGTTTATTTATATATTGACTTACCTTGTACAAGTATGGACAGAAACGAACAGCTATTCGACGACTTTCGACTTTCCCCGATCTAAATCCGTTTTCTTTGGTTCTTGATCTATATAAATTCAAATTTAACTCTTTTATTCACCAAATCCTTCAAATCAATCCACAAACACACATTTAGGGAAATTTACAAATTAGCCCTCACATTTTTATATTTTGACAATTTAGTCCCTAATCACAAAAATCACAAAATACACAAAATTTGCATATACCCATAAATGATAAGTTTATTTGTATATGGCTTACTAAGCTTTTGAAAGCTTACTTTGTGTGTGTTTGCATTGTTTTATAGATGTCGTAGCTATTAGGAGCTCGGGGATCATTAAGGATTATCACCACACTATTGAACTTTATTTTGGTACCTTTTGACATTGTGAATATAAGAATATGGCATGTATAGGCTAGAAGTATTTGGATATGCTTTGTAATGTATATATCATGCCATGTGATATGGCTAATTTGTGGTTGAACTTATGGTTTAATTTTTGTATATACTTGTATTCATAAATGGTATGTTTTGATGTGCTTTAATGGCCTATTAAAATGGTCAATTTGGTAAGGTTTTGGCAAGTGAATGGGTGAGGTGAATTGGAGTTATGAAACATATGATTTATTATGACTTTGGTTTATGATTTTATATGATTGAGTATAGATTATAAGCTTGAATTTGGTTGATTATAATATGGCATGAATGATGTAAGTTTTGGTATTGAAATTGGCTGAACTTATAATACAAATGTGCTTGGTTTGAAGCTTGTAGGTTTGACCCAAATTGGATGGCAAATTGGCTTTTTAAATGGCCTATTTTTGTCCACACGGGCAGAGACACGGGCGTGCATCTCAGCCATGTGCGACACACTATCACGTTGCACGGCTGTGTGTCCCCTAGGGTACCCTACAATTTTAAGTCAGTCTTGAGCACGGCCAAGGAACACGGGCGTGTGGCTAGCCGTGTGACCCAAGTCAGTCTCGAATATTGCTAAGGCACACAGGCATGTCGTGTGGCTAGCCGTGTGACCCAAGTTAGTATGTATGCCCTGTTTTGACACGGCCTAGACACACGGGCGTGTCTAAAGCCGTGTGAGGCACATGGCCTGTTCACATGGGCGTGTGACCTGTACAACTTTGAAAATTTGTTCAAGTTTCGAAATATTTTATATGAACTCAGTTTAGTCCCGACCCCTTTCTAATGGATGTGTAAGGTCTCGATGACCTATATAAGGGACTCTATTGTGATATATGACTATGATTATGGATGATGTTTATGAATTGTTTGTAAAATATTCTGATTCGTCCGGTAACACTTTTAACCCTGGTCCGACGATGGATACGGGTTAGTGGGTTACAATTGGTTGGTATCAGAGCTACAGTTTAGTCGATTTTAGGACTAACGTAGCATATGTGAGTCTAGCTATACATGCCATATTTATGAACTGCGATAGTGTGATGAATCCTGACAATTAAAATGTGTTTTTATATAGCAAATCGATCCCAAACGAGCCGTAGCTAACGATGTCGAGAGTAATGTGCCTGCTCCCGCGCAAGGGATAGCGCTATCTGATTCTAGACCGGCTACAAGTATCCATGATGGAGAGGCTAGACAAGCCTTCTATCAAATGATGAATGATTGTTTCAGTCAGTACATTAGAACTAATCCAACTGTTCAACAACCCCCAACCCCGACTAATCCTCTACAAGTCCCTGTTATGCCATATGCTAATCCGACTAAGTTGAATAAGCCTCCGGTTGATAAAATTAGAATATATGGGGAAGAAGAATTTCGTGCTACAACTAGTGTTGATGCTGATAGAGCCAAGTTCTGGTTAGAAAATACTATATGAGTATTCGATGAATTGTCTTTGAATTCGGATGAATGCATAAAATGTGCTGTCTCACTTTTGAGAGATACAGCGTATCACTGGTGGAAGACTTTGATATCTGTGGTTCTAAGAGAGCGAGTCACTTCGGATTTCTTCCAAGCTGAATTTCGAAAGAAATATATTAGTCATAGATTTATTGACCAGAAACGTAAAGAGTTTCTTGAGCTTAAACAAGGCCATATGTCTGTTACAGAATACGAGCGAGAATTTGTAAGACTGAGTCAGTATGCTCGAGAATGTGTTTCGACTGAAGCTATAATATGCAAGAGATTCGAGGATGGCTTGAATGAGGATATTCGTTTATTAGTCGAGATTCTTGAGATCAAAGAATTCGTTGTGCTTGTTGAACAAGCATGTAAAGCCGAAGAACTCGAAAAAGAAAAAAGTAAAGCTCATTCAGAAGCTAGAGAAGTGCGAAAGAGATCATCGAGCAAGCCATTTCAGTCTATGTCAAAGAAATTTCAAGACGATTATAGTCGTTCAAAGGATAATGTGGGACATTTGAGTAAAGATCGTGCTAGGTCACATTCGAGCTTCAGAGCTCCAGCCACATCTATTGCCAGTGTTAGAAATGTTCAATCTAATCAACCCGAGTGTAAACACTGTGGTAAAAGACATCCCGGCAATTGTAGATTATATGATCGAGCTTGCTTCAAATGTAGGTCTTTAGACCATTTTATCTGTCATTGCCCCGAGTCTGTTGAGCAAGAGATTGTGCAAAATTCGAGGCCAAGTGGCAATGCATCTCGTGGTAGACCTCCTAGAAATATGGGTAATTTGAGTGGCAGTCAGTGGGGAACAAAAGACACTGCTGTTAGATCCGAGGCTCATGCACCTGCCAAAGCCTACGCCATCCGAGCTCGTAAAGAAGCTTCGTCTCTAGATGTTATAACAGGTACTTTTACACTTTATGATACTTCTATGATTGCTTTGATAGGTCCTAGATCACCGCATTCTTATATATGCATGAATTTAGTGAACAATAAGACTTTGCCTGTATAATCAACTAAATTCGTAATTAAAGTATCAAACCCTCTAGGCATATGTGTTTTAGTTGATAAAGACTGCAAGAATTGTCTGTTAATGTTTCGAGATATTTTTTTTCCGACTGATCTGATGTTATTGCCCTTTGACGAGTTTGATATAATTTTGGGTATGGGTTGGTTAACTTTGCATGATGTTGTTGTGAATTGCAAACGGAAAACTATTGATTTGAGACGCAAGAATGATGAAATAGTTCGTATTGAATCTAGTGATTTGAATGGATTGCTTGCTGTGATATCTTCAATGAAAGCTCTGAGTATTGTGAAAAAAGGTTGTGAAACTTACTTTGCCTATGTGATTGATTCGAAAGTGTTAGAAAAGAAAGTTGAATCGGTGCCTGTTGTCTATGAATTCCCTGATTTGTTTCTTGAATAACTTCCAAGATTACCTCCGATTCGAGAAGTTGAATTCGACATTGAGTTAGTGCCCAAAACTAATCCAATTTCAATAGCTCCGTATAGAATGACTCTGACCGAACTAAAAAAATTAAAGTCTCAATTGCAAGAATTGACCGATAGAGGGTTTGCTAGACGAGTTTCTCACCTTATGGTGCACCAGTTCTGTTTGTGAAGAAGAAAGATGGTATGATGAGAATATGCATTGTTTATCGTCAATTGACCAAAGTAACTATCAAGAATAAATACCATCTGCCTCGAATTGATGATTTGTTTGATCAATTGAAATGAGCTACTATATTTTCGAAGATAGATCTAAAATCGGGTTATTATCAGTTGCAAGTAAAAGACTCAGACATTCTGAAAACCGCATTCAAAATAAGGTACTGTCACTATGAATTCTTAGTTATGCCTTTCGAATTAACGAATGCACTTGCTATCTTTATGGATTTGATGAACAAAATTTTTAGACCTTATTTAGATCGATTTGTTGTCGTATTCATTGATGACATATTGATTTATTCGCATGATGAATTTGAGCATGCTGAGCATCTGAGAGTAGTATTATAGACTTTGTGAAATAAGCAATTGTATGCGAAGTTTAGCAAATGTGAATTCTAGTTATGAGAAGTTGGTTTTCTGGGCCATATTCTGTCAGCATCAGGTATCAGAGTTGATCCGAGCAGAATTTTAGCTATTTTGGATTGGAAGCCTCCGAGGAATGTTTCTAAATTTCGTAGTTTTCTTGGACTTACCGATTATTATAAACGGTTCGTAAAAGGCTTTTCTATGATTGCAACTCCGTTAACGAAATTGCTTCAGAAAGATGTGAAATTTGAATGGTCTGAAAAGTGTCAGAAAAGCTTTGATCAGTTGAAAGCCCTATTGACTGAAGCTCCAGTGTTAGTACAACTCAAAACGGGTAAAGAGTTTGTGATCTATAGTGATGCTTCGTTGGATGGTCTGGGATGTGTTTCGATGTAGGAAGGCAAAGTCATTGCTTATGCTTCGAGACAGTTAAAGCCGCATGAAAAGAACTATCTGACCCATGACCTTGAGTTAGCTGCGATTGTATTTGCTTTGAAAATTTGGCGGCACTATTTGTTTGGTGAGAAATGTTACATATATTCTGATCATAAGAGTTTGAAATATCTGATGACTCAGAAAGATCTGATTTTGCGACAAAGAAGGTGGTTAGAATTGCTAAAAGACTATGAGCTTGTGATTGATTATCATTTGGGAAAAGCAAATGTTGTTGCTGATGCTTTGAGTCGAAAATCACTGTTTGCTCTGTGTGTGATGAATGCTCATTTGGTTCTGTCTGATGATGGTTCATTATTAATCGAATTAAAAGCGAGACCGTTATTTTTGCAACAGATTATTAAAGCTCAGAAGGTTGATATTGAGATTTTAGCAAAACGAGCTCAGTGTGATCTAGATTCTGAATCAGAATTCATAGTTGATAAAGATGATTGTTTGAGATTTCGAGAACAAATTTGTGTTCCAAGAAATCCAGAATTGATTCAGATGATTTTGAATGAAGCTCACAACAGTCGTTTATTTGTTATCCGGGTAGTACAGAAATGTATAATGATTTAAAACAGCTTTATTGGTGGCCTGGTATGAAGCGTGATATCTTTGAATTTGTTGCTAAATGTTTAATCTGTTAGCAAGTTAAAGCTGAACATCAAGTGCCCTCTAGTTTGTTACAACACAATTATGATTTTGGAATGGAAATGGGATAGAGTGATAATGGACTTTGTTTCGGGTTTACCTCTATCTCCGAGAAAGAAAGATACAATCTGGGTTGTAGTTGATCGATTGACAAAATCAGCTCATTTTATTTTGGTACGATATGATTACTCATTTGATAAGTTAGTTGAGTTATACATTTCTGATATTGTGAGATTGCATGGTGTGCCATTATCTATTGTGTCAGACAGAGATCCAAGATTCACATCGCGATTTTGGAAGAAATTGCAAGATGCTTTGGGTACGACATTGCACTTTAGTACTGCTTTTCACTCGAAAATAGTTGGTCAATCCAAGCGGATTATTCAGATACTCGAGAATATGATGAGATGTTGCATTCTTGAGTTTGAAGGTACATGGAAACAGTATTTACCTTTGATTGAATTTGCTTATAACAACAATTTTCAATCGAGCACCAAATTGCACCATACAAAGCCTTATATGGTCGCAAATGTCGTACAACTTTGTATTGGACTGAGCTTAGTGAGGATGAGATACACGGGGTCGATTTGATAAAAGAAACTGAACAAAAAGTAAAAGTGATCCGAGATGGTCTGAAAGTAGCTTCTGATCGTCAGAAATCTTACGCTGATTTGAAACGAAAAGATATTGAATTTGAGATCGGTGACAAAGTGTTTTTGAAAGTATCCCCATAGAAGAAAGTACTTCGATTCGGTAGAAAAGGCAAATTGAGTCTGAGGTTCATCGGACCGTATGAAATTATTTAATGAATCGGGCTAGTTGCTTATTGTTTGTTGTTGCCACCAGAGTTAGAAAAGATTCATAATGTGTTTCACGTATCGATGCTTCGACGATACAGATCTGATCCATCGCATTTGATTCCTCCATCTGAAATTGAGGCTTACTCTGATATGACCTATGAAGAAGAACCGATATGTATTTTAGCTCGCGAGATTAAAGAACTGCAAAGTAAGAAAATTTCGTTAGTAAAAATAATGTGGGATCGACATGGTGTTGAAGAGGCTACGTGAGAGCCTGAGGATACGATGAGACAAAAATATCCGAATCTGTTCAATGGTAAGATTTTTGGGGACAAAAATACCTAAGAGGGGAGAATTATAATAGTCTGGTGTAGACCCTAGTTGAAATAGTGGTTTCGGGACCACAAATTTGAGTTAGAAAAATATTTTAATATTATTTTCTGTGTTTATAATATGTGAATTAACATGTGCGAAAGTTTTGTATGAAATTTTGATCATTTGTGTACTTAATTATGAAAAGGACCTAATAGCGTAAAATGTAAAAGTAGCCTTCTATTTGTTAAAGTGCTTAATTGTTATGTCTTTATATATGTAGCTCCTTATGATGCAATTATACCATATTTTAAATGAATGGACATTTATGGATATGTGATACTGGATTTTAAATGAATTTAGCAAGGTTAAAATGGTAAAAGATAAATTAAAGTTTATTAATTAAAGAAAACATGAATTTTGTTTATATTTTCACCATATTGCCGAAAAACCAAAGAAAAAGAAAAGATAAAAGTAAGCTTAGGGTTCGGCTAAGAGATTGGGTGATTTAGGTATGTATTTTGATCTGTTTCCTATAATTTCTATGTTTCTGTGACCGTTGCTTAGAGTTCTATCAAGCCTGTGTCTTAATTTCTAATTTTCTTGATGATTTTGAAATATGCCATTGATGAAACTATCAGTTTATTGAAGTTTGATGATAGTATATGGAAGCTTGATGTTGGGTTAACATGTTTTGTCTTTGAATTTTTGATGAATTTGAGTAATTTGGGCTAAATTATAAAAATAAGATTTTGAGGGACTAAAATGTGAAATAAAAGAAATACGTGGACTTATATGAGAACTATGAGAATTCGACTAGGCATGTGCGCAAAGAAAATTTGTGTATTTTGTGATTTTTGTGATTAGGGACTAAATTGTCAAAATGTGAAAATGTGAGGGCTAATTTGTAAAATGGCCTAAATATGTGTTTGTGGATTGATTTGAATGGTTTGGTGAATAAAAGATTTGAATTTGAATTTATATAGATCAAGAATTAAAGAAAACGGAATTAGATTGGGAAAAGTTGAAAGTCGTCGAGTAGCCGATTCCGTCTATCCGAATTCGTACGAGGTAAGTCTATATATAAATAAATGTATTTTGAATTGAATTATTATTGATTATATGCCTTTGAACAATGTTGAATGATTATATGTGTTGAGAATGAGATATCTGAGAAAGTTTCAAAAAAGTTCCGACGTCCGAAAAGCCCCGTACGAACCTTAAGAATAGTTAGGATACATATGTCATGACATAGAATTTTTGATATGTGATATCGTGTAAGACCACATCTGCGACGCTGGCATCGATTAGGTATTTATGTGTAAGAGCACGCTTGGGATGTTGGGATCGTATTTGATTTCGTGTAGGACCCTGTCTGGGACAGTGGATCGATATTTGATTACATGTAAGACCACGTCTAGGATGTTGGCATTGTACGAGATTTTCCAGTTATCCGCATATCCTTATGATTTCGAACGGTTCAACTGGTATTCCGAGAAAAGAATGAATATATAAATTGTGTATCCGATTTAGGTACGTTTGAAATGTATACTATATTTGAGAATAAAAGGTAAGTACATGTGAAATTGTTGATATGTGATATAAGTATGAGAAAATATGCTATATGTGCAAATGAATTGGAAATATGAGAAATGTATATGAACTATGTGATTTGTGATAGTATTTGGCTATGGAACATATGTATTTTATGTTGTTTATGTTCTTTAAATGATAAGTTTATTTGTACATGGCTTACTAAGCTTTTGAAAGCTTACTTTGTGTGTGTTTGCATTATTTTATAGATATCGTAGCTATCGGGAGCTCGGGGATCGTTGAGGATTGTCACCACACTATCGAACCTTATTTTGGTACCTTTTGACATTGTGAATATAAGAATATGACATGTATAGGCTAGAAGTCTTTGGATATGCTTTGTAATGTATATATCATGCCATGTGATATGGCTAGTTTGTGGTTGAACTTATGGTTTAATTTTGGTATATGTTTGTATTCATAAATGTGTTTGTATTCATAAATGGTATGCTTTGATGTGCTTCAATAGCCTATTAAAATGGTCAATTTGGTAAGGTTTTGGCATGTGAATGGGTGAGGTAAATTGGAGTTATGAAACATATGATTGAATATGACTTTGGTTTATGATTTCATATGATTGAGTATAGATTATAAGCTTGAATTTGGTTGATTATAATATGGCATGAATGATGTAAGTTTTGCTATTAAAATTGGTTGAAATTATAGTGCAAATGTACTTGGTTTGAAGCTTGTAGGTTTGACCCAAATTGGGTGGCAAATTGGCTTTTTAAATGGCCTATTTTTGTCCACACGGGTGTGTGTCTCAGCTATGTGCGACACACTGTCATGTTGCACGGCAGTGTGTCCCCTGGGGTACCCTATGATTTTAAGTCAGTCTTGAGCATAGCCAAGGCACACGGGCATGTCTTGTGGCTGTATGATCAAGTCAATATGCATGCCCTATTTTGACACGGCCTAGACACACGAGCGTGTCTAAAGCCGTGTGAGGCACACGACCTGTTCACACGGTCATGTGACCTGTACAACTTTGAAAATTTGTTTAAGTTTCAAAATATTTTATATGAACTCGGTTTAGTCCCGACCCATTTCTAATGGATGTGTAAGGTCTCGATGACCTATATAAGGGACTCTATTGTGATATATGACTATGATTATGGATGATGTTTATGAATTGTTCGTAAAATATTCCGATCTGTCCGATAATGCCTTTAACCCTAGTCCGACGATGGATACGAGTTAGGGGAATTACACTTAAAGCTCAGGAACATCAACTAACCTAGATTTAAGGACGACGACCACTTGAAATATATAAATAGCCTCCTTTGTCACATGTTATGGGGACCAATTACTTAGTTTAAAATTTCACTTTAGTTTTTTTCTTCTTAGGTTTTAGGTTTATTTTCAGTTTTTTCTTGTTTTATATTGAGAGATCTGATTTGTGAAGATAGTCAACTCTATGGATTCATATTCATCTTTAATACAAATCAAACATTTTCTTGAATTCTACAGTTCAATACATTTATCATATTTTCTTTTTACATCAAATCCATATTGTTTATGAAAGCTATGAGGAACTAATCCTTCTATGGAGGATTAGTGAGTGGAGGTATGATCTATTAATTTTTTTTTGTATGGTTACTCAATAGATCAATTGTTTGGGAAAGGAAGAACTTAATACCCTAGGTCTGATAATCCTAGGAAGTCATCAAGGTGGGAATTAACCTAAAATTGGTATGGCCTATTCGTGAACACCTTTACCCCAAGCCAATCTAGACTGTTAGGGCGAAAGATAAATAGTCATTGCTGACTCATTATTTGAGTGGAAGATTATAAGATCCTATTGGGATAGCGACTAGATGATTGATGAGGACCTCGGAGCGACAGTTGATGGGGATTATCGAAGTGACCTAATGACCCATAATCAGATTTAATTTATTCCATTATTTGATCTCTTGGATTTTTATTTCTTTATGTTATTTTATTTTATTATTATAAAAACCCTAAAAACTCTTTTTATTTTTCTTTCATACTATAACTAAATTAAAGTGCTAATTAGATCTTTAGGTGCTTAGGTTAAAATTAATCTAGCACTCGCGTCCCTTGGTACGATCCTCGGAGTAATCACCTACTCTGTTATAACTATATTACGATTGAACTTGTATACTTGCAGATACCACCTAATTTATATATCTTTCACTGTAGTATTCACACTCTGGACATTAGTACGTCCGGAGGCAGTCAATTATCGAATCCAATTTAGGATGACTACTCTCACTAACTTCTTATTGAGCTGGTGTCAACCTTTCTAATGAAGTTGGCGTAGTCGTCGCTTGTTGTCATTGGTTCTAGTCTTTTATTTGTTTGTCCCGTAGCTCTGTGTACTGCTAGAAAAAAGTATCATCGATAATACTTTGAGATGGTTTCAACGACTGCTCAATGCATGCCATGGAAACGCCTGCTCTTTTACATAAAGTTGTCACTAAGTGGGGAAAGAAAACTCCCACTTTATGGCCATTAATACATCACTTCGTGTCTTGATAGATCCACTTGCCAATACACACCTGCTTTTTTTACAAACTAGCATAATGTAAAACTTCTCAAAACCTATTAACTTTAGATACATTTAAAGTAGGGACTATTCATGTACACACAGATTGAATCCATATTTTAGCCTCTAGGAACATGATAGCTTGATTGAAGGAGGTTAGGATACTAGTACCTGGACGGTATTTCCATTCACCCTTTCCTCTGTTAAGTAATTTATAATATTGTCCATACCTATGTCCTTAAAGTATTCCAAATAGGTTTCATTGATAAAATCTTGGTCATAGAATGGAGCATTGTAAATATCACAAATTATTTGAAGGGTTACTTTAACTTCTATCCCCCGTACAAATGCAATATCCCATATATGGCCGTCAGTATTTCTAGACTCATGATCTTGCAAAAATGCATAAAATTCTTAAACTATCAGGGCCACAGCGATATCTTTCGGGATTGTCCAAAAACGTTCCCACCTATGGTACCAAACTAAAGGCCATATCTCTTTACAAATGATCATCGACGAATCAAATCCCCTCTCTTGAATGAATGTTTTCCCTTGAAGTTCATTAAAATATCTTTCAACACTCAAGTTCCCAAAACTAAAGGGATTTTGAATTGTCGGTGGCTCTGGTTCATTAGCTTGTCCAACTTTTCTATGAGGCATTATCGTTAAACTAAGAACCAAAGAAAAATATCAAGCAAAGAAATTTAATAAAACAATAAAAGTCTAAGTTAGGAACCCTTAACCTCGTAGAAGTTGTTGAATTCCTCATTTTGTGCAACGCCTATTGTTCCTTTGGGTATTCTCATTTTTTGTTGCACCAAATATGATTGAAAGATGGAGGTTTAAAATAAAAGATGTGGAAATTGAAGTTTAGAGTTAAGAAGTTTTAAGAGATTTTGAGAGGGTTGAAAAGATTGAGGGGTTAAGATGTGTTTAAGAAGAAGGATAATGTGTTTTTAGGCTAAAAGTAAGGGGTTTAGATGGTTAAAAATTGACTAAAATAGGTTATAAAGCCAGCGGGTTACGCTTATTAGGTCGGGTCACCTGTAGAAAATTACAACAACGTCGAGACATAGGGGTTCCATGTCGCGACTTCCCTGCGAGTATACCATTGTCTCGACATTAAGGTGCTGTGTTGTGACACACCCTGCAGCTTGGAAAACTTGGTGAAACTATCTTCTATGTTGTGACTCGGAAGTGCCATGTTGCGACATCAAGGTGTTTTTTTCAATTCCTGCATTCAGTGCGGAATGTTGCGATACCAACTTTGTTTCAACCCATTTTTCCGTCATGAGGATCTCTCGGTCTAAAAGTAAACATATATAAAATAAATGTTAGAATCTAAATTATATGATTAGTTAAATATACAATTATATACAGGAAAACTGAATTTTAAATTTCATCATGTTTTACTGCCAGATTCATCTAGCAGTTCCACCGTCGTGTTCCCACTTATGTCTCTTTCTGCATTTTTCCACTAGCTGTCATGTCCCTTTATCCTTTTATGCTTGTATCTTTCTTTATACCTGCTTTTTAATCTTGCATTAATCACCCTAGGCGTATCCCTAGATTTAGAGTAATTAGATTCAATGATAAATATGGAATGACACTGTTCTGTCAGTTTTTCTATGGTTTTTCTCACTTTGGTGATATCCACATTTGAAAGTTTTAGTTTCACCATTAATTTTCATTGTTAATTCACTTTTCTCTAAATCAATGGTGGCTCTGTATGTAACTAGAAAAGATTCCCAACAAAATGGGTATCACCTGATCCTCTTCAAAATCTAATACTACAAAATCTGTCAAGACAATAAAACTACGTACCTTAACTAAAACATCCTCTAACACTCTCTTCATTGGACAGTAGATCTGTTAGCTAATTCTAATGTAATTTAATTATTTTTAGGCCCCTGTCTAGAGTTTTTCATAAATAGATAAGGGAATTAAGTTTATACTAGCTCCTAAATCGCATAGAGCCTTCTTAAAATAAATGATCCTTATCTCTCTTAGAATCGTAAAGCTTCTCGGGTCTTTCAGTTTCTAAGGTACCTGTTTGGAAATAATAGCACTACAGGATGCATTGATATTGACTTGCTCTCCTACCCTACCTTTTCTACGCCTATACACGATTTCTTTAAAAATATGGCATACTTTGAGACTTTCTTGATTAATTCAATTAATGGTAGGTTGACATTTAATGTTATGAACAAGTTTAGAAAACTTACAAACTTGTCCGCAACCCGTTTCTGTTTCTCTTTTAATTTGAAAGGAAACAGCACCTATATGCTATTCGTCGTGTATTTTACCCTCTCTTTTGTTTCGGCTTTTGGTTCGATGACCTCCTCTAGTTTTGGCTCTTGATCCACTTATTGGGGTTTTTCTATAAGGCCTTTTGCATTTCCTTTTGCATCCTCTTATACCAAGGTTATCAAGTTGTTGAAGAGTTTGCCCGACCAGAGTGCAATCATTTTTACTTGCTCCTTCCCTTCTCTTCGAGGATTATTCTCGGTATTGTTGGGTATGCTTGTGCCAATTTGCCTTTTAATATCTCCCATCATTCTCATTAATTGGCTCACTTGGTCCTTTAGTTTAGTTAATGTCTTCGATGAATTAGTGCATTCATATTGCACTTGTAACAGCCTGTTTTTAGGTCAAATCAAAATAGTGGTTTTGGGACCACAAATCTAAAGTAAAAATGTTTATTTTATTATTTTATTAAGGTTTACAGCATGATAGATTAATTATGTGAAAGTTTCATAAAGAAATTTTATTGTTTGAATGCTTAATTTGACAAAAGGACAAAATCGCGTAAAATGTAAAAGTTGCATTCTATTTGTTAAAAGTGTTTAACTGCTATGGTTCATTAAACCAAAGGTCCTTATGATGATATTAGACCATTGATAGTGGAATTTGACATAAAAGGGCATTAAATGAATGTTTAAAATGGTTTTTATTCAAGGTTAATATAGTAATTTATGTATTAAGTTAATAATAAAACAAAACCAAAATTATGTTATTTTCATTCATCTTTAGCCTAAAATTAGAAGTAGAAGAAGCCAAAATAGGGTTCCTCATTTGACATTGATAAATTCTTCAATTATGGTATGTGTTTTAGCTCGATTTTAATGATTTTTACATTTTTGAGATCGTTGCTTTGTATCTAGCTAGCCCATGCCTTAATTTTTAAATTTTTTCATGATTTTGTGAAGTGCCATTGTTGAATATTTGAGTTATTTGATGTTTGATGATGAATTTTGAATATTTTTTAATAATTAAACCAGTTTTGTAAAGTGATTTTTTGACAAAAATGTCAAGAAAGGATTAATTTGTAAAAATGTAAAATGTGGTGATTATAAGTGTGAAATAATGAAAGATATGGGCTGCTAGGAGTCCCTATGAAATTCAGCTAGGCATGGGTAGGTACTAAATTGCATGAATTTGCAATTTTATGTGATAAGGACTAAATTGTAAAAATTGAAAAGTATAGGGGCAAATGTGTAAATTTTCCAAAATATGAATTATGGACTAAATTGAATAGATTTAATGCTGAATGAACTGAATTTGATAATATATAGATCAAGTAAGTCGAGAACAAGTTTAGATCGGGGAAAAGAAAGATCGACGAATAGTCGATAGTTTTTTTATCCGAGTAATACGAGGTAAGTTCGTATAATTAGAATCGAACTTTTATATATTTTTAAATATTTGAAATGAATGTTTGTGATTGAGTAATTGATATACTTGAAATTTCAAATGCCTTATGGATATAGTCTAATGGTTACCGAGCCTCGTTTGAACTAATGAATTCATAGGATATGAGTGACATGTCACTAAGGTTACCATTTTGGTCGAGCTCCTGCATTTGTTGCGGACTCACCACAGCTGGTATGAGCTTACTGATATATCAGCTCGTAAGAGCTTACTATTTTCAGCTTATTGGAGCTTACCGTTGCAGCTCGTATGAGCTTACTGTTCAGCTCGATAGAGCTTATCGTTTCAACTCAATAGAGCTTATTGTTCATCAGCTCAGGACGAGCTTACTGATCATGGCTCGAAAGAGCATAAATGATAATAAATTGACGGATTACTGATGTTTATCACCCGAGTATCCTTTGAAGTTCTAATAGGTTCAACGGGCATAAATTTTGTTTATATGGATGAGTACTGTTATAAAATGAATTACTGATTATATGATTGAGAATGAAATGTTACAAATGATGTACATGATATATGTGAATTTGATATGATGTAATGTATTGAATTAATGGATGATTTCATGTATTTTAAATGACTAACAAATGATGAGTGTTTTTTTTTAGGCATTTGGTAATTGAATTGATTACATCTGAATTGTTGCCTTGATTATGTATAATTGGTAAGTTTAATTTTGAATTATACAGGCTTACTAAGCTATAAAGCTTACTCTGTTTCTTTTTCTATGTTTTATAGAGGTTCGTTAGCTCCTTGTTTCGGACAAGTCGGAGTTCCATATTACACTATCAAATTTCAGATTGGTACTTTTGAACTTGTGGATATATGTAAATATGGCATGTATAGGCTAGTTTAAAAGATGTTAAATATGGTTACTTGATATCATGGTTTTGGTTTTTTATATATAAGTAAGCTATGTGATTTGGCTTATTTTGGTATAACGTTTTGGTTATGTATAAGTGTTCAATTATGGTATGTTTGGTAAGAAATATATGGAATGTAAATGTACAAATGATATTGATTTGGGTAGGTAAATGTTAGGTTTTGAAATGGCATATAATGTGTATTGAAATGGTTATTTTGGCTGTCGAATTGAGTGTATTTTTGGTGTTATATGAATGGGTATAAATGATTGAATGTAGGTGAGGAGAAATGTCTTATAACAAGCCTAATTTCGCCCCACACGGTTGAGCACATGGGCGTGTGGCTCGACCGTGTGTCCACTATAGCTTAATTAATTAAGTCAGTGAGTTACACGGCCTAGATACACGGGTGTGTCTACTGGCTGTGGGTGGCACACGGGCTGGCACATGGGCGTGTGGTCGGCCGTGTGACCCAAGTCAGTATACTCTCTAGTTTTCACACAGCCTGGCACACGGGCGTGTCTTTGGCCGTGTGATGCAAGTCAGTATTATGCCCTGTTTCCACATGGTCTAAGACACGAACGTGTCTACTAGCCATGTGAGGCACATAGCCTGTTCAAACGGGCTTGTGACCCTTGAGATGTGGAAATTTTTCTAAGTTTCCAAAATTTTAATATGTTACCAATTTAGTCCCAAATGCATGTTTTAAGCTTCATATTCCCAATTTAAGTACATATTGAATGTGAATGAATGACATTTATTGAAATGAGATGATATTTGATAAATGATTGTTCTGAACTGGGTTACAAGTCCGGTAATGCCTCTTAACCTATTCCGGCCACGGTTACGGGTTAGGGGTGTTACAACACTTGATTTACTTCTATTCTCATTAATTGCATCTTCCTTTCAATTCGACCCAAGCGTTGACCACATACAATATGGTCACTTGGGTTGGCCCTATCTTGAGGTTTTTGTAAATATGGAGGTTGGTAATTAGTGGTTTTTAGCTTGATTTGAATCATTATTACCTCCTACTTGATTTCCTCCCCATCTCAAGTTTGGGTGACCTCTCCAACCAGAATTGTAGGTATTTTAATAAGGATTTCCACCCCTATTTCTAATATATTTCACATCCTCAATAGGATTGTTGATGTAATGGAAGAGCTATTAGTCTACTCCATACATAGAAGGTACACTATTTACAGATTCAATACAGTTAAGTCTATCCACTAACTGTTGGTATTTGTCATGTTCTTGAATAACGTTTACTGTAGCAGATTTCTGGCCATATGTGAATTGTTCAATAAGCCACTGGCAGGAGTTCAATGCCATGTTCTCTATTAATTCATACTCATCCTTGTACATTCGGTTCATAAGAGCTCCACCTTCTACTCTATTTATTCTGAATCTTGCATTTGCGTCCAACCCGTTGTAAAACACTTGCAATCATATCCACTCAGGAAATCCATGGTACGAGTATTTCTGGATCAATGATTTAAAATGTTCGTAGGCCTTGTGAAAACTTTCCCCTTCAATTTGTCTAAAAACAAAAATTTCTCTTCTTAGTTGAACAGCTTTGCTAATAGGGAAAAACTTCTATAAAAACTTTCCAGCGAGCTCATCATATGTCGTGATAGATCTTGATACCTATGAATCTAACCAAGAAAAGGTGTTATAAATCAAAGAAAAGGGGAACAACCGAAGACAAATAACATCATCAGTGACCCCATTGTATTTGAAAGTATTACAAAGTTTGAGAAATAGTTTTAAATGTTGATTCGGACCCTCTCTCATTTTACCCGTAAATTGCAAATTATGTTGGATGATCTAAATCATTGTTTGTTTGATCTCAAAATTGTTAGCTGTAGCTAGCCTCATTATGCTTTCGTAAACCATGCTTAGACTTAGAAATGCGTAATCTCTTAAGGTTCTCTTGTTATATGCTATAGGGAAATGTGCGGGTAGTTGTCGTTGTGCTAGTAGGTCTCCTAAATCGTTGTCGTTAGCTTCGTTGAATAGCAGATTCTCACGTGGTATGTTTTCTATAATAGGTGGTGGTAGATCTTGCATTTATTGTTATTTTTGTTGTCACTATTGATGATTTCTATGACTTATTCTCTCTAGATCTTTAACTGGCTCTATAGGTGGTCCCCTACTACTAGTCATGCACTAAACCCAAAAAGAGAAAATTAGTAACAATAAAAATTAAAATCGTATCTATAACCTAAAAAAAACTTCCCAATTATTCTTACTGAAGTGCAAAAATTAAAATTAAACTAGTGTCGTTGCCTTCTAGAAGATGGAAATGTGAAAGTGTACACAATTACAACAAGTAATAAAGTGACAAGTAAATGTCAAGTTATCATTCCCACAGGAACTGTGAAAAGAATTGTTTATGAATGCTATTTAAAACACTTTGGTGAATAAAAAAATATTTTGTTTGAATAGTGTGATTAAAAACTAAGATTTTAAACTAAGTAAACTAAATAAATAAATCTCAAATCCACGATTTCAAAATATGATTTTAATCAAGATGATATAATTGTGTTAGATTAATTACATTTCTTATCTTAGAATTATTAAACTCATGTTTATATTGTTACGAATAAATTCACATCAACTCGGTAATTTGCTAACTTATGAACAAACTCACCTACACAAATCCATTCATCTCTTAACATATCCCTATGTCAATTCAATCGATAAACAGATTCTAATAAGCAAGCATGCTATTGCACATACATACTCATTAAATTGAACTAATCTCTTGCATATCCCTATGTCAATTCAAATGATTAATTAAATCTAATGAGAGCATAAAAGACTATATGAGGTAACAAGGTATCCTTACCTTGAAACAGTTTAATCACAATAATCTTGCAAGTTATGCAAGGCAAGTGTATCGCCAGATACAATGCTAATTTAACCTTCAGCTACCTTAGAAGAATAAACATGCACTGATTAAGTACTATGTCCATTAATTACAATTTCAATCTATTTAAATAATTAATTTATTTGTTCCCTCACAATTATAATGAAAGAATAACTTAGGCATAATTTTACTTAATCAAGCATTTTACCGAGGCCTATAACAGCATAAACACAACTTTAATAATTTAAGAGGACAAAATGCAATCAACCCAACATGAATTAAATTCAAGCTAAGCTGATTAAATTAATGATTCCAACAACATAAATATTCATAGATATGTTCATCACAAAAACAACAAAAATTAAAGAGATAGGGAACAAGAATCAAATCTGGTGTTTTTCCGTGGCTTGACTAGGTTGCTCCGTTCTTCCTTCTTTGTTGTCCTCGCTGATCAAGGCTGATATGAACACTTAATTTCTGCTCCAAAATGGCTGAAGAATAACCCTTTATCAAGGGGAGAAATCGGAAAAAGAGCAAGGAACTTTGAATCGGAAAAATGAGAGAAAAAGTGAAAAAGGAGAGAAGAATTGTGAGAGAAGAGATGTGAATGAGGGATGTGTTGAATGATCAGCCAAGGGAGGTTTTTATAGCTGAATGTGGCAGCTGAAATTTTCTAAAAATAGCAGCCAAAGAGCAACCCCTTGGCCGGCCTCCTATGTGGCAAAGTTGATGGCTTCAACTTTGCTAAAAATGGCTTGGGGCAAATCTACAAAGCCACGAATTGTAGAGAAGTTTAATTGCAATTTGAACAAGTCTTCAAGGGCTTCGTTGCAGCTTAAATAATCAGCTAATGAGATGAATTGGGTCAGCACTTGGATGGTTTTGGTCTGTCCTTTTCTTGGTTGGTTCGGTTTACTCGGTTCGGTTCAATTGGACCACTTTTTCATAATTAATTAATCATAATTTATTAACCCAAATTAAATTGGATATAAATTAAAATTAATTATATTATGAATAAATACATATAATTTTAGACCGTCTTAGGCTGAAATTTAGTTCACCTCGGTACTTCAAATTGCTTCTCGATTTTGTGCTTCTAGCAGTATCTGCCGAGCCATTTTTCGCCCTTTAATCAAATTCGCATGAAATTAAGTTAAAAAGGGTATGAAAAAGAGTGTAATTTTTTTGTTTCCACACCCCCGAACTTAATTCATTGCTTGTCCTGAGTAATGCACAAATTGAAAAGAATTTCTCATAAACACCTTTGAAAAATTCCTTCAGAACATCATTCTTCTGAGAATTATGAATTTAATATACTTATGCTCAAAAACAAGAAATTTGATAGTTATGCTTACTTAAGTATACATATCGTTCAAATTAATCTCAATCATTCTTATGATAGCAAAAATTTGACTAAATGCTTCCTAATAAAGTCATGTTAAACCTTACCAATTTAATTTTATTCCCTTATTCAAGATTAAGCTACAATCATTAAGTTTAACTTATGCCTTCATATGTTGAACGTAGAAATTTCTCTTCACTAATGTAGATAGCATTGGAACTTTGAATCAATTGGTTTTTAACAAGGTTGTAACGTGGATGGGCTTAGGGGTAGGTAAAAGATAGATAAATTTAGGCTTTTAAACCCTAGACTCAGCTTCAATTGGACCTTTGGAATAATTTCCCTCAATACACCAACTTACTTTGCTTTCATATGCTCTTTTGTACATCTTATTTTAATAACTCATGCTCTTTTTTTTTAGTTTTTATCACGAGAATTTTACTGAATGTGTAACAATTTTAGAGCATTTGATATTTTTTCAACTCCCTCAAACTTATTTTTAAAGAATACTTTGAATAGTACTGAGTCTAGTGTTTGGGACAATTTTAAGATAGTTAAGAGAGAAGTGATTGCTAAATTTGCAAGGGTTCAAATAATATTAGGCCACATAGTCTCAAAGTTAGGTTTCAAAGGATACAAATTTCATCATGGTTGGCTTGAAAGGCTCAAATGGTCCAAACAAAAGTTGCCTAAATCATTTTCAATGTTCCATGCTTCCTAGGATTTCGCTTCAAGAAACTACTGAGTCAATTCTAAAGACTTAAACTTTCATGCATGCCTAACTTTCGTAAGGAACTAAAAATTTATGGTACGATTTGCATGCTTTATTAGAAATACATTCATATCATTATTAAGCTAACATAATAATTTATTGAAATAATAGAACTTTATTTATACTGAAATTTAGCATACTTAACAAAATTTCCAATTATTGAATAAAATATATCCTAATCATAATTAAAAGAAAATTTTATTCTAATTGGAAATAATTCAATTTTCGGTCCCCCTACTTAAGATGAACAATGTCCTCATTGTTTAAAGTGAATAGATACTATACACCAGGTAGGATTCTAGAAAAGAGGAGGTGAGTTAAATTGACTGCTTAAGTACCAAACTCTCTCTAGATCCAATCTTAGACATGTATATACCTATTGTCACACTTTATACTTTACGACTTGTTCATTATCCATGATTTCCATCTCTTGCTTTATTATGCGAAAATAAAAATTCCTAATTAAAATTAATCTTAAAATTACCTAAGAACAGAAATAAAATAACGTCAATATCCCTCCTTTTATTTTTTTGCAGATCCTTTCGAATTCGACTCATCTTTTACTCCATCATTATTGCCTTTGCATGAATCGCTTCACTCCTTCTTCAATAATGGACTCCATGGTTCAAATATAAAATCTGGAAATTCAGGTACAAAAATAAATGGGTCATTGTAAATTTTCTTAAGAGCACTTCTCATCGAGCCATCCCTTATTTTTTAGTATCTCCAGTAAGCATGTTGCTGCCATTGCATATGCTGCATTATGTCCATCAATTTTGACAGCTCATCTCGAAGATCTGGGCGAGGTGATTGAGCTCTGAACATTGATGTTTCGGCATCAGGTTCAGCTTCTAGTTCCATTGGTTCCGCCTTATTTGGGACTTCAGCTGATTGCATTATGGGACCTTCTTCTTCTTCTTCGGGGTCCTCACTTTCTTGAACTCGTTGCTGTAGAACAGATTCTCCAGCTATTCGATAGAGGTCCTAATCTATGATTGTACCTTGGTTATAGCTTGTCTTCTTTACATTTGCAATAATTTTAGCTTTCAAGCACAAAATTGTTATTGTAAAAGGAAAGTAGGCTGGGACAGAACGTCTAACAGCACAATTTCGCATCTCTCTCAAGATGATTTTTCCCACATCAATGGTCTTTCCAGTTAAAATCGAGTATAATAAGACCATTCGCTCTAATGAGATTGTATTCCCATGCGAACTAGGCATAAGGCTGAATCGGATGAAATAGAACCATACCTTCACAACTGGCGTCAAATATTCTCTTCTAAAAGTGTGGATTCCTTGCTTTGACACAATTCACTCAGAACTTGGAACTGTAAGTTCCTCGAGTATTTCTTGCAAACTTTTAGGCTCGATATTGCTCATTAAGGAAGAATATTTGTCGTTTTCAAAATCAAGCAATTCAAAGTATTCATTAATAGCGTTTGAAGTTATTGGTACCTTGATTCCGTGAAGTGGAACTTTTGTCAACTTGCTTAAGGTTAAATTTACATAGAATTCGCGCACTAACTCCTCATCCACACTAGGTCTCTTCTCACAAAACAATTCCCAATTGAGGGCTTCAGCAACTTGACGAGTATCTGCCATAAAGTCTTTGTAGTTGCTCTCTTTCAATGTAAAGCCTTTCTTTGGATGCATCTGTTGATTTTTGAAGATACTCTCGTATCTTGCTTTGGCTTCTTCACAATGGAACTTGTTTTGTGTTTCATCAAGTTGCGCGCAGGCACGTGTTCTCTTGCGAGGCATGATTAACCTAAACAAAAGATGAGAAAATTTATTTTCTCAAAAAATTTAAAAAATATATTAATGATTTAATAAATTGAAAAATTAAATATTAGAATAAAATTAAAATTTAAGAGAAAATACGGTCTTACCACCTTTTTTTTAAGAACTCCTAAAAAAATAGTTAGAAAGAAAAAGAGGTCAATTTAAGGTAGGTTAGAGGATTTAGCTAAGGATGGGTGAAGGTGTGTGCCGCTTGGGTGTTGGAATGCTGCTAGGTGTGTGGGTCAAAGGGCGTGGGAGCAAGCAATAGCACGCGCGAAAGCTGGGCTGGGTGTGCGAGCATCGTGCAGAGTCTCATTGAGCAGGCCTGGTGCAGGTGCTAGGCGCAGGTGCGGGACACAGCCTGGGCAACTGGGGTTGAAGCAACAGGCGCTGAGTAAGGCCAGGGCGCAAGGCAGCATGCGATGGGCAGGCATGCGTGAGGTCTGCTGGGTGTGTGCTGGCCTACTACTGGGTGATGTTGTGGCTAGGAGCTTGCGACACGTAAGGGATTTGGTGCTTTAGGATTTTGAGTGATGAATGAATGGAGGGAAGAAAGGGTGGAATTTATAGTGAGCAGTAGGCATTAGAGTAGAATTCTAAGTATAATTTAACAATAAAAAAATTCTAATTCTAATTCTACTAAAAGTTAACAACAATTAATAATCAAATATAAGCATATTAAATTATTAATGCTATTAATTAATTAAATTAAAATTAAAATTAAACTAATCCTAATTCTATGCTAAGTTGATAAAGATTCATATATAAATTATAATAGATATAATTATATGTTATAGATTATCATCTTATTATTATTTGTAATTTTTTTAATTAAAAACATTTATTCTAGATGCCTTCTGAAAATATTTACAAAAAGAGGCACCTAATTTTTATTATTTACAAAAAAAGCAACCAAATTTTAAAAACAATTCAACTAAGTCCTTAGACTTAATGAAAATTTGAAATTGAGTTGCAATTTAAAACTTGGATCAAAATTGACCTTTTTTATTTGAAAAATCAAAAGTTTAATTTTCTATTTAGGGAATAATTTTTCGAAAAATTATGTTAATCAATTCCCAGGAAAGATTGGAGGGGTCACAAGCGATCCCGCTTAAGTTCCAATCTCCTAGACAGAATTTATTTAAACATACTAATCCCGAAAATATACCCTAAATAATTTATTAAAAAGGAAAATAAGAAAATTTAAACATCATATAAAATGAACAAAATTTGATTCCGTTCAATCTTATCTCCCTAATAATGTTTCAGACGCTGAGCATTAACTTGAAAATTACCTCCCTTACCCTAGAGTTCAACAACTCTGTATGGATAAACACGATGAATCGTAAATGGATGGACCAACGTGATTTTAGTTTACCTAGAATGAACCTTAATCTGGAATTAAATAACAAGACTTGCTGACCTGCTTCAAATTCTCGAACTCGAATGTGCTTGTCATGCCATTTCTTAAGTCTCCCCTTGAGTAATTTGGTATTTTCGTACGAGAACATTCGGAATTCCTCTAGCTCATTGAGTTGGAGCATCTGTTTCTCTTTAGCAAGCTTAAAATCAACGTTGAGTTGTCGAAGGGCCCAGTAAGCTTTGTGCTCTAACTCCAAGGGCAGCTGACAGGTTTTCCCAAAGACCAACCTATAGGGTGACATCCCTAAAGGTGTCTTGTATGCTGTTCTGTAAGGCCATAAAGCATCATCCAGTCTTTTAGACCAATCTTGTCGGTTCAGGCAAACTACCTTCTCAAGTATGCCTTTGATCTCCTTATTTGCCAATTCAGCTTGCCCATTCATCTGCGAATGGTAAGCTGTAGTGACCTTGTGTTTCACTTCATGTTTATCTAATAACCATTTCAGCCACTTGTTCACAAAATGGGACCCTTCACCACTGATGATGGCTCTTGGGGTTCTAAACTTTGTGAACACATGTTTTTTGCAAAAACTTCATCACAACCTTAGCATCATTTGTAGCATAAGCTTCAGCCTCAATCCACTTAGACACGTAGCCTACAGCTACCAAGATGTATTTGTGACCAAAAGACGGAGGGAAATGACCGAGGAAGTCAATACCCCAAGCATTGAACAATTTTACCTCAATGATATTTGTTCGAGGCATCTCACTTCTGTTGGTGACATTTCCAACCCTTTGGCATCGATCACAACTCTTTGCGTAAGCATATGCATCTTTGAATAATGTTGGCCAAAAGAATTTGACTTGCAATACCTTGGTTGCAGTACGTGTACCTCCGAAGTGTCCCCCACTCAGAGCTGAGTGACAATGGTATAAAATCTTATGTACTTCATCTTCTGCCACGCATCTCCTGATCATTTGATCTGTACACTTCTTAAACAAGTACAGCTCTTCCCAGAAATAGTACTTCACATCGTGAAGAAACTTTTTCTTTTGATGATACGTCTTATCAATCGGCATCAAACCACAAGCTAAAAAGTTAGCAATATCAACAATCCAAGGGGTATTGTGGACATGATTTACCTTCAGTATGTGCTCATCTGGAAACGTCTCTTGAATTGGTATAAGAGGAGAGTTCCCCTCTTACGGCTCTAATCTAGACAAGTGGTCTGCTACTTAATTTTCTACTTGTAATGCTCGGGTTTGTGAAAGTGTACACAGTTGTTATCAAGTAATAAGTATCGAGTTACTGTCTCCACAGGGATTGTATTTGTGCTAAGTTACTTAATTTGTAAAAATGTATTAACAATTTGATAAATAAAATTAATATAATTGTGAAGTGATGAAAAATTAAGTATATGAAACTAAATGAAATGATCCCTAATGCAATTTATCCTAGGTATGCAAACTATATGAATGAGATACATTTTAGCGGAATTAGGACAATAAGCAACAATTATAACATAAATAAGTTAGGACAATTACTTTAATTAAACTCAAATTATTATCAACATTCTTATCAATATTCGGAAAACATTCCATGGCAACGCGATCTTTCATGAGTTTGGAAACCACGTTAGGTTCTTTCAGAATCCTTTACTTAGTAAATGCGCATTTTATTGATCTTTATTTACTAAGGGTTTCTTAGTATTCGTGCGAGGTAACAGGGACGTGTTAGGTTTGAAAAAATTTAATCACACAAATCTAAAAACTATGTAGATAACAGAACCTGGTTAGGGTTGTTATGCAACTGCAATTTAATCAGGTTAGGATCTAATTTGAGCATGCACATTTCAATTATGCGTCCATTATCCGTCGTTTGGTTAGGATCGCTCAGCTAATTCAAGTGCATTTCAATCACGTATGAATGAAATATAGACTTGATTTTAATTGAAAACATGATCGATTGAGGCACAAATATCAAAAGCATGAATCAAATAATTATTATTAAATCAAAGCAATCATCCTAGCTTAAATAAAATTAAGCTATCATTGTTGTAGACAAGAACAAAAAACACATAGCAAACATTCTTGAACTAAATTAAAGTAAGAAAGATTAAACCCAATTCAGAGTGGCTGTTACCCATGACTCTAACTGATGAGGGCTTCTTCGTTCCTTCGCTTTCTCCTTTTGCTGATGGCTCTTCGAGATGGCCGACCAAGGGTTCTTTAAGAGACTAATTTTGCTCAAAATCTTTATGCAAAGATGATGATAGGCGTGAGGGCTAAGAAAGTTGAGAGAATTGAGAAAGGAGAGAGTGATGAATGAGTGAGGGATGATTGAAAAAGTGAGAAAGAGGCTCTTATTTATAGGTGAGGCATGGGAGCTAGTTTGCTAAAAATAGGAGTGTCCATCTTTTAAAACTCCTTCCAAGGGTGGCCAGCCATGAATTGATGGAATGTGGCTGATTTTGCTTGATTCTTGGTCAATTTGAGTGCCACAAAAACTCAGGACTAATACTTGGTCACCAGCAAATCTTTGGACAAATCTCTGATTTCTTCAACTCTTTAAGGACCTTGTGTAATTAAACCAAAAGATGGTTTATGATCAGCCATGTGCAGCCAAATTTTGGGTTGACTTGGTCCCCAATTTGGATGGTTTTGTAATAAAAATAAAGATCTCAGACCTGTCCAAAAATAGTTGATAATTTGGAGGACCACAGAAAATAATTTAACCACTTTAATTAATCAATTTACTTAATTAATTAAAACCCAATTTATCAATGAAATATATTAAAATAAATTATTAAATATAACTTTATATTTATTATTTAATTTATCACGCATGGCCCACTTTATGTCATAAAAATATAATATGCTCAATTTAATATAAAATAAGTCATTTTATGCATGAAAACTATATAATAAAATATAAAATCACATTTTAATAATTTCTATGTCCTATTTTCATATTTTTACATATTTCATTAATTTATTAAACAATTACTTGGTTTTAACAATAAATTTAAGTAAAAAAGGTGATAATTTATATAGGAAAAATCCTATATATTTTTCAGTTTACACTACTCCCTTTCGATCTTGAATTTCTAGATCAAACTCTTAAAGTAGAAGTACCCATTGGATCAACCTCGGCTTAGCGTCTTTCTTGGCAAGTAAGTACTTAATTGCCAAGTGGTCCATATAGACAGTCACTTTGGTACCTACAAGATAAGATCAAAACTTGTCAAAAGTAAACACAATAGCAAGTAACTCTTTTTCTATTACCGTATAATTTAGTTGAGCTCCTGTCAGAGTTCAACTTGCGTAGTAGATGGGATGAAAAACTTTGTTCCTTTGCTGACCTATGATAGCTCCTATCACGAAATCACTTGCGTCACACATCAATTCAAATGGAAATCCCAGTCTGGTGTGACGATTATGGGTGTCAAAACTAGTCGACTCTTCAAATCGTTGAAAGCTCTTAAACACTCTTCATCAAATTTGAATGTCGCGTCCTTCTCCAATAATTTGCATAAGGGTTTAGCAATTTTGGAGAAGTCCTTGATGAATCTTCGATAGAAACCAGTGTGGCCCAAAAAGCTCCTAACACCCTTTACAGATGTTGGAGGTGGGAGTTTCTCAATAACATCTACCTTTGCTTTATCAACCTTTATTCCATGTCTTGTTATTTGATGCCCTAGAACAATCCCTTCTCGTACAATGAAATGGCACTTTTCCCAGTTGAGTACTAGGTTTGGTTCTTCGCATCGCCTTAGTACCTTGGCTAGATTCGCTAGGCAATCATCATATGTATCTTCGAATACTGAAAAATCATTCATAAAAACTTCCAAATATTTCTTAACCATGTCAGTAAAAATAGACATCATACATCTTTGAAATGTAGTAGGTGCATTACATAAACCAAATGGCATGCGTCTAAATGCAAATGTACCATACGGGCAAGTGAATGTTGTCTTGTACTGATCTTCTGGTGTTACTGTAATCTGATTATACCTCAATCCATCAAGAAAATAGTAATAGTCTCGCCTTGCGAGTCTATCCAGCATCTGGTCAAAAAATGTCAAAGGAAAGTGATCATTCCTAGTTGCCTTGTTCAGCTTCCGATAATCGATGCAAATTCTCCATCCTATAACCATTCTAGTCGATATCAACTTATTATTCTCATTTTCAATGATCGTGATACCTCCTTTCTTTGGCACGTCGGACTTACCCATGAACTGTCTGAGATGGGGTAAATTATACTTGCATCTAACCACTTGATGATTTCTTTCTTGACTACATCCTTCATGGTGGGGTTCAGTCTTCGTTGTCCATCAATCGTCCCTTTTTTGCCATCTTCAAGGATAATCTTGTGCATGCATACAGATGGACTAATTCGGCGAATATCGGCTATGGTCCATCCGATAGCCTTATTAAATTATTTCAATACCAGGATGAGTTTCTCTTCTAGCTCAGTAGTTAATTCTACTGAAACAATCACAGGCAGAGTAGAAGAGTTACCTAAATAAACATATTTTAGATGTGAAGGTAGTACCTTGAGTTCTAATTTAGGTAGCTCTTCAATTGACGCTTTTGGTTGGGCATAATCCCTTTTCTCTAATTCCAAAGATTTGAAACGGGATTGCAGATTAAATCCCTTTTGATTAGCTTCTAGCAATGCTAAGTATTCATCATTCGGAGGATCTGATGTCAAAATTTGTTCCAACGGATCCTCAACATAGTTGAGCTCCTTCTCCACTATTAAATCCTCTAAATTGGATACTGCAGAACAATCATTAATTGTGTCAGGAAATCGCATAGACTTAAAAACGTTAAATGTTACTTGATCATCTTGAACACGCATAGTAAGCTTACCCTTCTGCACATCAATAAGGGTCATTTCGGTTGCTAAGAACGGTCTTCCTAAGATAATTAGCACTTCTTTGTCTGCTTCAAAGTCTAGTACAACAAAATCAGTAGGGAAGATAAATTTATCTAGACGTACCAATACATCCTCGATTTTTCCTTCTAGATGTGCTAAGGATCGATCCACTGATTGAAGTGTAACCGTAGTAGGCTTAACTTCACCTATCCCCAACTTCCTAAATATTGACATAGGCATCAAGTTAATACTCGTACCTAAGTCACATAATACCTTACCACAATATGTTGCTCCAATGTTGCAAGGTATGGTAAAACATCCAGGACCCTTCAACTTTGGGGGTAGTTTGTTTTGAAGATATGTGCTGCATTCCTTCGTCAAAGCTACCATCTCAAATTCTCCAAGCCTTTATTTTTTGGATAGGATATCCTTCATGAATTTGATGTAGTTCAGCATTTGTTCAAGTGCTTCAACCAACGGGATGTTGATATGAAGTTTCTTGAGTACGTCTAGGAACTTCTTGAATTGAATTTCCTGTTTCTGCTTCTGAAGTCTTTGAGGGTAGGGTTGCGATGGTTTCTTTCATGAAATTGTTTGATTCAACTTCTATGGCAATTTTGCATCTAACGGAGTTATTAGTTGTTCAGAATTAGCTGGTTATGAAATTACCTTGTCAGGTTTTACAGATTCAAGTTCTTGTGAAACTGGAATTTCAACACTCGATTGAACTTCCTTTGAATCTGGAGCATCAGCTTGCTCCTTTTCAGCTTTGATGGTGTTAGGCTCTACTGTCTTTCCACTCCTCAATGTCAACGCTTTGCAATGCTCCTTCTTTAGATTCCTTAGATTCTTCGTATCACTAGGTAAAGCACCTTGTGGTCAGTTCCTGAGTTCAGTAGCAAGCTAGCCCACTTGATTCTCCAAATTCCTTAGAGTGGCATCGTTTTTCGCCATATATGTCTTTAATAAATTCTCTAAGCTATTGGATGATTTATCTTGAGCTGATTTCTGAACTTTTCGGGGAAAACTAAGCGGCTGGGTTAGTCTAGGTTGGGCGTAAGTGTTACTGGTTCCAGCCCCTTGGTTACTTCAGGAAAAATTCGGGTGATTTCGCCATGATGGGTTATAGAAATTGGATTGCAGTCCTTACCTTCCTCGATTTTGGTTCTGGTTACCCATGTAATACATGGATTCTGGGTTCGATGGACATTCTTCGAACAAATGTCCTTCCTCACAATAAACACAGGCTATACTTTCAAATTGATTTGATGGTTGTGCTGCAAAACTATTAGACCCATTAGTAGTAAGATTTTTTAACATTGAGGATATTGATGATACCTGAGATGCGAGTGAAGTAAGAGCATCTACTTCATGTATTCCAACAACTTGTCTTCCTGACGTTGCTCGATTGGTTGACTATTGGTAATTATTGCTGGCAATCTTCTCAATGATTTCATAAGCTTGATTATAAGACTTAGAAAGGAGAGCACCGTTAGCAGAAGCGTCCACTACCATCCTCGTGTGAGCATTAAGACCATTATAAAATGTCTCAAGTTGGATACAATGTAGGATTTCATGATGAGGGCACTTCCGTAATAAATTTTTTCCCATGCCTCATACAATGACTCATCATCCATTTGTTGGAAAGCAATGATCTCATTCCTCAACTTAGCATTCTTGCTAGGTAGGAAATACTTCATAAGGAATCTTTCTACTAACTCTTGCCATGTGGAAATTGAGTTTGGTGGCAATGAATTCAACCAGGCTCGAGCTCTATCCCTTAGCAAATATGGGAATAGCTTCAATCGTAATACATCTTCGGGTAATCTGGCTAATTTGAAAGAATCGCTCATCTCCATAAATAGTCTTAAGTGTAGGTGAGGATCTTCGGTAGGCATTCCACTGAATTGGCCCACTGTCTAAAGCATCTGGAACATGACTAGCTTCAGCTTGAACTATTGTGCCTCAATTTTCGGTCTCCTAATACTCAGATTAAGATCATTAAACACTGGCACGGCATACTGTTTTAAAACTCTATCCCTATCGTCAGCAATAGGATAGGATTTTGATCAGGGTTTGATCCATTTCCTTGGATCGAATTTTTGAAGTTCATCTCTTCGGTCCTTCTTTGATTTGCTTGTTTTCTTCACTACAGAAAAGTTCTTTCTATCTCAGGGTCTACAGGGAGTAGGCCAATAATTCAGTCAATACTCATGAACACCTGAAATAATCACAGAAAAATTAATTAAGTTAGAATTTAAACAGAAAATTAAACCAAACTACAAAACTAACAAATTCACAAATAATGACTTTAAAACACAATCCCCGGCAACAGCGCCAAAAACTTAGAACGATGGAAATGTACAAGTGTACACAATCGCAACAAGTAATAAAGTGACAAGTAAATGCCGAGTTATCGTACCCACAGGGACTGTGAAAAGAATTGTTTGTGAATGCTATTTAAAACACTTTAGTGAAGAAAAAAATATTTTGTTTGGAGAGGATGATTAAAAACTAAGATTTTAAAGTAAACTAAGTAAACTAAATAAATAAATATCAAATGCACGATTTCAAAATACGATTTTAATCAAGATGATATAATTGTGTTAAATTAATTACATTTCTTATCTTAGAATTCTTAAACTCATGTTTATATTGTTACGAATAAAATCACGGCAACTCGGTAATTTGCTAACTTATGAACATACTCACCTACACAAATCCATTCATCTCTTAACATATCCCTATGTCAATTCAATTGATAAACAGATTCTATAAGCAAGCATGCTATTGCACATACATACTCATTAAATTGAACTAATCTCTTGCATATTCCTATGTCAATTCAAACGATTAATTAAATCTAATGAGAACATAAAAGGCTATTTGAGGTAACAAGGTATCCTTACCTTGAAATAGTTTAATCACAATAATCTTGCAAGTTATGCAAGGCAAATGTATCGCCAGATACAATGCTAATTTAACGTTCAGCTACCTTAGAAGAATAAACATGCACTGATTATGTACTGTGTCCATTAATTACAATTTCAATCCGTTTAAATAATTAATTCATTAGTTCCCTCACAATTATAATGCAAGAATAACTTAGGCATGATTTTACTTAATCAAGCATTTTACCGAGGCCTATAATAGCATAAACAAAACTTTAATAATTTAATAGGACGAAATGCAATCAACCCAACACGAATTAAATTCAAGCTAAGCTGATTAAATTAAACGTTCCAACAACATAAATATTCATAGATATGTTCATCACAAAAACAACAAAAATTAAAGAGATAGGGAACAAGAATCAAATCCGGTGTTTTTCCGTGGCTTGACTAGGTTGCTCCGTTCTTCCTTCTTTGTTGTCCTTGCTGATCAAGGCTGCTATGAACACTTAATTGCTGCTCCAAAATGGATGAAGAAGAACCCTTTCTCAAGGGGAGAAATTGGCAAAAGATCAAGGAACTTTGAATGGGAAAAATGAGAGAAAAAGTGAAAAAGGAGAGAAGAATTGTGAGAGAAGAGATGTGAATGAGGGATGTATTGAATGATCAGCCAAGGGGGGTTTTTATAGCTGAATGTGGCAGCTGAAATTTGCTAAATATAGCAGCCAAAGAGCCACCCCTTGGCTGGCCTCCTATGTGGCAAAGTTGATGGCTTCAACTTTGCTAAAAATGGCTTGGGGCAAATCTACAAAGCCACCAATTATGGATAGGTTTAATTGCAATTTGAACAAGTCTTGAAGGGCTTCTTTGCAGCTTAAATAATCAGCTAATGAGCTGAATTCGGTCAGCACTTGGACGGTTTTGGGCTTTCCTTTTCTTGGCCAGTTTGGTTTAATCGGACCTTTTTCATAATTAATTCATCATAATTTATTAACCCAAATTAAATTGGATATAAATTAAAATTAATTATACTATGAATAAATACATATAATTTTGGACCGTCTTAGGCTAAAATTTAGTTTGCCTCAGTACTTCAAATTGCTTTACAGTTTTGTGCTTCTAGTAGTGTTAGCCGAGTCATTTTTCGCCCTTTGTGCAAATCTGTCGAAAATAACCAAAAAGCATCAAAAATAATTATGAAATTAACTAAAATTTAACATGTTCATATTTTAAGTGCACTTTAATTATATTATAAAAATTAATTATATTACGAACAACTTGGCACCATCGAATGTACTAACATCTAGAGTGTGAATACTACAATAAAAGATATATAAATGAGGCAGTATCTGCAAGTATATGGGTCCAGTTGTAATATAGTTACAACGGAGGAGGTGAGTACTCTGAAGGTCGTACCCAATGGAGGCTACTGCTAGATCAATTTTAAAGTAACCACCAAAAGATCTAATTAGTTCTCTAAATAAGTTATAGTACGAATATATAAATAAAATAGGTTTTTATGGTTTTTATAATAGTAAAATATAATAAAGAAGCAAATATCAAGAGATTGAAACATGGAATTAATCAAATTTGGTTATGGGTGATTAGCTCATGTTGGTAATCTTCATCAACTGTCTCTTCGGGTTCCTCGTCAATCAACTAGTCGATACCCTAGTAGGATCTTTCAATACGTCCACTGGAATAACGAGTTAGCAAGGACTACTTATCTTCTAACCTCACAGTCCAGACTGGCTTGGGGTGAAGGTGTTCACGGATTGGCCACACCAATTTTGGGTTAATTCCCACCTTGATGGCTTCTTAGGGTTATCAAGCCTAGGGTTTAGGTTCTTCCTTTCCCAAATAGTTGATCCATTAAGTAACCCTACAAAATAGTTAATAGATCATACCTCCACTCGTTTATCCCCCATAGAGGGATTAGTCCCTCATGGCTTCTTTAAACAATATAGAATCAATATAAAGCATGAACATGATAAATGAATCGGAAGTACAGATTTTAAGAAAAGGCCTTATTTGTATTATGAATAAAAGTGAATCCAAAAGGTTTGATTGTATCCACAAATCAGATCTCTCAAAATAAAGAAAAGAACAATCTAAAAAGAAATCTAAAACCTAAGAATTGAGAAAAACTAAGCTAAAATTAAAATAGAAATTCTAAACTTAGTTATTAGAGTCCATAATGTGGGACAAAAAAGCCTAATTATAGATTTCAAGTGGTCGTTGTCCTTAGCCCTAGGTTAGCTGATGTTCCTAAGCTTTAAGTTTGATTGTGTGGACCAAAACTCCATTTGGTTTGTATTAATTCTCGTCCAGAGTCGATGTCACGACATATCAAGACCTGTGTCATGACATAGAAGTCAGTATACTCCTCTTCAAGATATCTTTAGGGGTATGTCGCAACATCCCTTAATTTGTGTCGCGACATTGAAGGCAGTCTTAGGATTTCTCCATTCTACTCCCTATGTTGCAACATTGAACATTTTGTATTGCGACATAGTCACCAATATCAGTTTAGCATGCCTTCTAATGGTCTCTTGCACACTTAGAAAGTTCATTAGCTTACCCTTAGGCCTTATTCGACCCCTAAGGTCAATAAAAGACTCAACTTGCACATTTTATTGACTTTAAATAAACTTACTAAAACATAATTAAAACCTAATGATAATGCTTCTTTTCAAACTCCTAAAGTGCGAAAATTAGTTTAATCTACTACACCAAATTATGATAGATCAGCTACTTAGAACTTACTCTATATGCCTTACTTCTATAAAAAAAATATTCCAACATTAAGGCTTCATCAGGCGAGATGTTACAACCTTCATCTTCTATGATTCCTGTAACACCCCTTACCCGTATCCGATGCTGGAACAAGGTACGAGGCATTACCAGACGTAAACACAAACAATCATACAAAATTCGAGACATAAATTTCCATCAAAATTTAAAAATTTTCATATACATTCATATCGTCCCTATAACGAGCCCACGAGGCCCAAAACATGCATTGGAAGCAGTTCGGGACTAAACCGAGAACTTTGAAAAATTTCGCAACACTTAGAAAAATTTTCATGCTTTAAGAGCCACACGCTAGTGTGGCTTGGGACACGTCTGTGTGGGCAAGCCGTGCTTAGCCCGTGTAACTCTCTGCTTGTCACCCATGAGCAAATTGAAGTCACAAGGCCAAGGCACACGCCCGTGTGCTTAGGTCATGTGGTCGATTTAATTTTTATGATTTTTCATAAAATAGGTGCAAACTCCACATGCCCAAGGCACACGCCCATGCCTGAGGCCATGTCATCCACACGGCTGAGACACACGCCTGTGTCTCTGCCTGTGTGCTCAATACTGAGCATTCTATTTTGCAACAATTAAGGTACAGGGGACACATAGCTGGAACACATGCCCATGAGGCAAGCCATGTGTCACACACGGCCTAGACACACGCCTGTGTGTCTACACTTGTGGACAAAAAAAAGGCTATTTACCAAGCCATTTTGTCACCCTTATATGCACACACCTACACAACAAAACATAACACCAATCCAAGTAATTACATTCAACAAATTCAGCCACAATCAAGACATCCACACATCATTCACATGTTACCATTTACCATACACAAACATCACATACTTAACAACTTAAACCATGCAAATTTCCACATCCATGAAAAAAACATCATCACATGCATATATACTTAAACCAATATTAGCCAATTTCAATGGCCATTTACAAAATGAATTATCAACCACATAAGCCAACACATTAGGCTAATTAAATTATGACACATAACAAAATAACTAAGTCCCTATACACGCCATAACTCAAAATGTCAAATTCATTGGTACCCAAAAATAATCAGTTGATAGTGTGAGTAGATCTCCGACAGTCTTCAATCCCCGAGCTAGCTTGGTGACACTATAAGACAGGGGAAAAGAAAAGGGAAGTAAGCTATATAGCTTAGTAAGTTCCCATGCAAATAATAAGCATCATAAACCAACATTTAACATACAATTAACATGATGATAACCGGCATAAATATTATTAAGATCTTATAATCATAACTTACTCAATCATAACCTTATCGAGGGTTCATCACATAACGATGCTCATAACATATGAGTCTTTCGTACATCCTGAGTCATCTCGAATTGGATTTACATACAATTCATCTTTGACATACTCATTAAATTACCCATTGAACCACCCGGAATATTAAAGGATACTCGGGAGTTCTGTACACATGGTACCATACCAACGCCATATCCCAGATATGGTCTTACATGGGATATCGTATCGATGTCAATAGCCTAGCTATGGTCTTATACGAAGTCTCATATCGATGTCATATTCCAAATATGGTCTTATAAGAAGTCTCATATAGATGCCATATCCTAGATATGGTCTTACACATAGTCTTAGTAACCCTAATGTCATGACATCTGTATCCTATCTATTCCTAAGGTTCAACCGAAATTTCACTCTTGTTGTAACTTTTTTTAGCACGCTCAATGGTTAATCATAATTCATAAATAGTAAAGTATTTAGAACATAATTTAAAACGATGCATTATTTACATAAGAACTTATCTCGGTAAAAAAAATAGTAGAAATAGGACCTAATCGTCAAACACTTTATTTTTCCCTCGGTCTAGGTCCGAACCTCGTTTCTCTTGATCTATAGTAGCAAATTTAATTCATTTATTATTCACATTACTCAATTCAGTTCAAAAATCATATTAGATCAAAATTACATTTTTGCCCCTAAACTTTGACATTTTTACACTTTGGTCCCTAGGCTCGTAAATTGAAATAGATTCAATTTCTTTGATTCCTAAGCCTAGCTGAACCTCTTTTATGCTTACAACAGCCCATATTTTTCATTTAATCACACTTTTACACACATTTTATAACTCTTTTACAAATAGGTCCTTTTAGGTATTTTCATCGAAAATCACTTAGCAAAAGTCTTTTATCGAACATTAAACTTGCATAATTTACCATTAAACATCAAATACACACATTTCTAACATGGGTAAAACCCTAGACCTTAATCATATCTCAAATAAATGGTAGAAATAGATAGATCGAGTGATAACAACTTCAAAAATGTAAAGAGCATTAAAAACAGGGCAAGAACGGACTTACAATCGAGCTTGAAAAGTGGCAAAACCCTAGCTATGTCTTCCTTGCAAGTTTCAGCCAAGCGTAAAGAAGATGGACTAAATTTTGGCGTGATTTTTTATTTTTGATTCATTTAATTACTAAATGACCAAAATGCTCTTTTCTAAAAACACTAAATTTCTCTTACCACATGTCTATTTTCCTCCAACTTAAAGTAATTCCCATCTAAGGACCTTCAATTTAAAATTTTGACTGAGTATGGTATTGCACCGGGACAATTGTCGACATTATCTTGGAGGAATCTAGTAGCTTATTTCATCGATTATTGCTAGAGAAATGAACCACCCTTCTTAGGAGTTTTCCAACTATTTTATCAACTAAAGATTACAAGATAAGGGGCAAATATTAGATATGCCCACTTTAGTGTTTGACAATGCTGTGAACCAATGATCCAAAATAGCATTTCTAATCTTCACTAGAGGAGGGAAAATTTAATACGGGTTATTTGTAAATTAGAAAATGGGTTTGGTTTTCCCACCTCTTGGTCCCTTCTTAAAGAATCCATTTGCTCACAAAGTCTACTCGTTGATTCTAAGGTTACAGATAAGTAAGTCAAATGTTTGAGCAGGGGGCACAATCTAGAGTTTGTGGAATCAATTACGGTTAGCAATGTTTTCCAATATTGTTTGCTAAATTAGTGTCCTAATAGTCGTAGAAGTACTGACTGAATCAATTGGCTAGACAACTACAATGTGCCTTCAACTTCGACAGCTTGGCCTTATTATGGTAACACAGTTCTAACACAGATCTTAACCAGACATGCAGGATAACATTTATTCTATTTTTATAATTTTGTGGGATTCATTCCCATAATTGGCTTATTACTCCTGGTATTCACCCTTCTACTTCTTATTTTTCAAGTGAAGCTAACACAATGATGGTGTAGGACTCAATTTAAAATCTAACACTTCAATCTTCACAGCACTGAATATGGATATCAGAGCTATCTTAGAGAAATCTCGTGTTAAGGAGAGTGCTTCAGCTGCTCCTTTTAAAAATTTAGTTACAAAGAAATACCGAAAGAGGCCTAAAGCAAGTGTAGATGCTTCAGCTACTAAGGAGAGTGAGCCCCCTCAGCCAAAGTGGCATAGAATTAAGAAGGGACTTCCAAACCCAAAAGTTCCTTCTCCTATTATTCTATCATTGTCTAGTGTGCCATCAGTCCCAGTGGAGTCCACGCATCCTACAAACTCACATGCTGACACCCTAACATAGACTTTACCATTGGATCCACCTGTAATCCCTATACACCCTAAACCACAACCTTCTTCGTCTATTAAGAGTGATGAATTCTTCCCTTGGCATAACCTTTATGCTTTAGTGTCATCAACTATTTCCTTAAGTTTCATTTTTTAGAGCCAATACAACATGATCCCTCAATAAATGAAAGAGGCCTTATAATTTTACATTGTGACCAAATAAGACTCATCTCTTATCTTGCAGATAGCCAATTTTTCCCAAGTTTTACCTTTGGAATATGGGCTATTGAGTGGAACTCTTCAGAAGTTCAACAATTACTAAGCCAAGGTTACTAGCTTGGAGGAGTAAAGTAAATCAAAAAATGAGACAATAGATGAGTTATGTTGCAATGAGTAGGTCCTTAAAAGCATAGTTGAATGTCTTGACTCATGCATCATGGATTGGAAGCTCAAAGATAGGGACTTAGAAAATAAGTGCAAACCATTGGAGAGTAAGGTTGATTCATTGGAGAAGGGCGAGTACTCCAAGCATAGAAGCTACACTATGAGGCCAAATTGGGTAGTCTTCGCCAATCCAGTGATGAATCCTTCTAAGAAAATAGCAAGAGAACACAACCAAGAACTTGAATGAGGCACTGCCAAAGTTAAAAGCTAACTTGGTTCTCCATGCCTAAGCGACCGTTTGTCCCATGGACTTGAGTCAGGTAGACTTTTTCTTCCAAAAGGACATCTTTACCCATTCATTAGGTTTCGATGTTTACAATCACAAGGGTAAAGTCCGCAAAGATTTCCAGTCAAAATGGAAACAAATTGTTGGTTTCTTCATCCATAACTCACTCGAAATAGAGGGTGAAAAAATTCTCAAGAAGCTTAATGACTCAGAGCAAACTCTAAGGTAGGTGGAGTAAATAGAGGATGTTTCCTTAGCAGAGAAGGTTTCCACCGCATCCACTGAGCCTCATGTCGAGGGAAAGGACTAAATTTCTCTTTATTCTGTCTTTCCTTTTATTGTCCTCCATCTCATGTAACATCCATTTTGTTCATATTAATGAATCGATCATTTATCTCTCTTTTATTTTTTATTTTTTTGTTTTATTATTATTTCTTTTCATTAAGCCATTTTTAATACATCAATCTCATGATCAAATAATTGTCAACATACCTGAGAAACTCTACCAGGTTCAAAGTATTATGCATACAGGGGTTCTTCATCTTCGTAATCCAAGGACCAGCTGAATCGAGCTTTTATACCAAACTTGTAACACCCTCAACCCGATCTGATTAACCAAATTTGGATCTTTGGTATTTCCACACACATACAGACACAAGCTTAATCTAAGTATACAGTTTACAGATAATTACAACTTAATTACAAATTTCGAACTAAAATATATAAATACAATAAGTAAATATAGATATAAAATGAGATAATTAAACTACAATGATACCCTAATTGAAACTCTAATTTAGTACATATACCCCGAATAAAATTCTAAGGAGTGATTTAGTCTTTGAACATGCCATCAAACTTGTTATGTATGCATAATAGCCTAATATGCCACTCCTTAGGCGTAGCCCTGGCATTATTCCTCTTGGCGTAGACTCATATCCATTTGCATGTAACAAAACACACACCTATATAAGTTCGTAAGAACTTAGTGAGGAAAACATAATTTATCTGTGTCATTTTTGCACATATCAACTGGTAACTTATTTAGATGATCATATCATTCTGAACTTTCAACTTAATTACTGGCGAATACTCCCGTAATTTCTATTCTTATTTACATGTCAGATATCATGTCTTGCTCAAAAGTAATTTCTTACATATCAACATCTTCGATATGTCATTAGCCTCTTTCAATCTGATTTCTCATGAGTCTTTACCCATTTCCTTTACAGTGGTCCTTACGACTGAATCACCCTTACTCTTGTATATGTGACTTTAAGTTGCCGTTCAACAACCCATGTTTGATCACCTATACATAACAGGTACATTCCTTCTAATATGCAATTAGAAAAATCCTTATTCAGAATACACTTCTTTTAAGTTTTCCCACCACTTCTTCTATATCTCATCATTTCATTATTCACAATCGAATCATGGTCTTGTATAACACTTTATCGTAGCCTATAAGGACATTTGTGCCTTGTTGATCTTTCTAATCACACTTACAAGCCATGCTGAACACACCAAAGCAATTTGATACAGAACACGCCCAAAATCATTCCTATAGGTTACGCCATTGCAAGCTTTACTAGGATATGCCACAAATACACTACTTTTAGATTTTTCCATGTACACTATTCTTTTAGGTTTTTTCCACAAAGTCTATCACGTCAAAATTTGTCACATAGACTATTGATTCATTGTTTGCCACAATGGTGGTTATAAAGAGTGTGCCACGAAGGCATTCATTACGGAGTTTTCCATGAAAGCATTCCTTTCATGTTCCGTCACAAGGGCTTTTTTTTTCATATTATGCCACAAAGGCTATCATTGCAGGGTTCGTTGCAGATGCTATCCCTTCAAGATTCACCACAAAGTCGTTCCTTTCATATTGTGTCATATAGTCATTCCTTTTCTAACCTGCTTACAATATGAATTTGCCTAAACTCATGTTATGTAAGGTTTTCCTATCTTCATCCTAGGGCACGTAGAGAACCCCATTGGGTAATCACTATCTTTTAGTTCCTTTCAAAGATCGTGTTTAAAGTCTCAACAGACCCCTTTAGACTCTATCGCTGTAACATCCTGATTTTGGGCCTAGTCAGAACAATGGTTTCAGAACCACTAATCTGAAGTCGCAAAAATTATTTTAATAGTATTTTATGTGTTATAGCATGGTTATATGAATGTTTGAAAATTTTGGTGAACTAATTTTAGCGATTGCTTGCTTAATTTCGAAAATGGACTAAATCACATAAAGTGCAAAAGATTTGTTTTACTAGCTAAAGGTGTCAAATAGCTATGGAACATTAAAGTAGAGGTCATTATTGAGTAAATAGACCAATAAAATGTTAGTCGCTAGACATGGAGCCTTAATTCATGGAATGGTCAAAGGTTAGGTGACTTAACTAATAATAAAATAATAAACCTAAAGGCTAGTTATCATCTTTTTCATTTTCCTTTCTCTCCATCGAAAGTTTCAACAAAGAGGGGCTTTTTGATAGCTCAAAATTTTAGCAACTTCTATCCCTTGGAAGTAAGTGATTTTGATGGTCATTTTTGTTGATTTTTGTGTTTTTGGAATCCTTATAGCTTAATCTAGCTAATGAGGGGACTATTTTGCAAAATGGTTGAAATTTTAGGGTTTTACCATGAGAGTATTCATGTTGTTTGCTGAATTTGTATAGAAGCAAATGAATCATGGTTGTTAATTAAACAACTTTTGTGAAGTGGTTTTCATGAAAACACCTAAAAGGATCATTTTGTAAATTTTATAAAATAGGTTGCAAATGTGTGAAATAATTGAAATTGTGAGATGCTATAGGCTTAAAGTAGTTTTGGCTAGGCTTGGTTAATGTGGAAATTCGATGAAAATCATTTTACGAGCCTAGGGGCAAAATCATAATTTTGTGAAAGTCAAAAGGCAAAACGGTCATTTTGCCAAAGTAGGAATTTTGGAATGTCTTTATTAATGTGATGATTAAATAAATAAATTTTGTCATTATAGATCAAGAAATACGGAATCCAGACTTAGACCGAAGGAAAACCAATTTAGTGGACTAAATCAAACTAGTCGCCCATATTTTGTATACCGAGGTAAGTTGCACGTAAATATCACAATTCTATTGTTATTATGCATTAAATAATTGATATTGCATGAAATGTTTGATTTTTTTATGAATATGCATGACGAAATTTGATGTGGTAAAACTCCCGGTTGAATCGTAGAAATAGATCGGATATCCATGCCGTGATATTATGGTTATGTGAGCCAGTGTAAGACCATGTTTGGAACATGGCATCGGCATTGATATGAGAGCTAGTGTAAGACCATGTCTGGGACATAGCATCAGCCTCGATATGTGAGCTAGTGTAAGACCATGTTTGGAATATGGCATCGGCACCGATATATGAGAGCCAGTGTAAGACCATGTCTGGGATATGGCATCGACACCTTACCCTTTTGTATGAGGCTTACCAGGTATCCTTTATTATTCCAACTAGTTCAACGGGTGATTTAAAGATTATATCACGATTGAGAAAAGTTGCGATTATGTTGCAAGTGATACAAGTACCTACACGAAACTCATAAGAATGAGCTCGGGTTGTGTATATGAGTAGTAAGGATGAAAATAAGTAAGTTATGTCTATATTCATTCGAGAATCTTGTGCAAGTGTATGATATGCTATGAGTGCGATATTACTTATTAAAATGATGTTAATTATTTACTTGTGACTTACTAAGCTTTATGCTTACTTCCTCTCTTTTCCATTTTCTTATAGTGCCGCCAAGCTAGCTCGAGAATCAAGGGACGTCGGAGGCATTGATCACACTATCACCTAAAGTTTTTGGTATAGTTAGTTTAAATGTTTTGAGCGTGGCATGTATAGGGACTTGGTCTTTTTGTTTAGTGTCATGTTGGTTTAGCCATAAGTGTTGACTCATATAGATGTGATATTCATTTTGTATAGGCTATTGATGTTGGCTAATATTGATTATTACTAAATGCATTTGATGAGAATTCTTATGGATGTGTTTGTTACATGGTTTGTGCTGATAAGTAGGAGATGTTGTATGTGATAGGAAATAGCTTGGAAATGATGTGTGGACGCCTAGGTATTGGTTGATATGGTCATGTGTTTATGTGGTATTGGTATTGTTTGATGTTTTTGTAGGTGGGTATAAGTAAGGGTGACAAAAAGGCTTGGTAAATAGCCTTGTTTTTGTCCATACGAGTAGACACACGGGCATGTGTCTAGACCGTGTGTGACACATGGTCTGCCCCATGGGCGTGTAGTCAGGCCGTGTGTCCCCTGTACCTAAATTTGGCAAAACAAAATGCCCAATAGTAACCACACAGGCGGAGACACGGTCGTGTGTCTTAACCGTGTGGAGGACACGGCCTAGCACACGGGCATGTGCCTTGGCCGTGTGCCCCTAAATGGTTGATGACGTCAGAAAAAGAATGTTAAGGTTTTTGTACACGAGCTGAGACACGAGCATGTCATGGTCGTGTGAGGGACACAGGTCATGGACACGGGCATGTGCCAGGCCCTGTGAAAACCCCTGTAGGTTTGAATTGAAAAATAAATCTACACAGGCTAGGGACACGAACGTGTCCCGATATGTTCAGGCCTTGTGAACTACACAAACCTTCAACATGGCCATGTTAAAAGGACACATGGGCGTGTGCCCCTGTTTGCATTGGAATTTTTCAAAATTTTCTAAAGAGTTTAGTTTATTCCCGAACCGTTTCCAAAGCGTGATTTGGGCCTCGTAGGTCCATATTAGGGACATTAAGAGGAAGTTTGAAAATATTAAAATTTGAGCAAAATTTTATGACCTGAAAATGTTTGTATGCATGTGTTTAAGTCTGGTAACGTCTCTTACCCTGTCCCGACGTAGGATACGGGTAAAGGACGTTACAATCACGGTGAGCAAACACAAACACACTTGACTAACTCTTCATGTATTGACAACATTTAGAACTTCACACTTTGATCCATTAACAGCACCTAACTAACTCACATCTCATCACATACATTCTATTTCTGCTCATACAATCATACTTCATCATCAGAATACTTATCACATGCTTAACTTGTCAAATTCCATACGGACTACACATGCAAGACCCAATAAATATTCATACAATAGTATAACTTTCATATTATACTTTTCAGATGTCGATTTCATAGTTCATTTAATTTTCGCAGAAACATATCACATACACGTTATACATGCAGGAGTTAGTTTAGGGACTCACTTGAAAACCATGAACAGTAACCTAAATTTCTGATCCAACAAGGAACTATATTAACCTACTGCTTATAAATCAGAAGAACATCGTTAAAACTCATTCGTAACCTTTATCATCATCATAAACCTAGATAACCCTTATATTAAGCCTTAATTCTTCATCTTACTATTTATGCACTCTTACAGACCTAATCTTTCATAGCACCACATGCGAGCAATCACTGATAAAATTTGAGATCTCAACTTCAACTTAGAAAAATGCCTTCGGTTCCTCAAGCCTCAAATAACTTTATCTTAGAAGGAAGAGGAAGAAAACTCTTTTTTCCCAAACTTGAATATTTATTATTATAATCTAAGTTCTTATTGGAACTTGACAAATGTCACATCATTACTGAATTATCTTATCAAAAGTCTACAACTTTCGAGAAACCTAATTGAGTATTCCATTATCTTTTAACTATTATGGTTCACATTCAGTTGGTTCCTGACTAGCTTATCTTGCAACATAACTTGCAAAATACCACAGTTAATTGGACGTACCATATCCTTTTCGTGAACCCAAACTCTCGATACCATTTTACTCAATCATTGGTTTTAGTCCAACTAATACAGCCCCCTAACAATGAACTTTCATTAAGTTAACCACATAATTGTATACGCCCACTCGTTTCGCTGAAGGAGACACTTGGGGAAAGCTTACTCCGCTAGTTATATTGCCTTAGGACTACACGCCAAACCTTGTACCCACCAAAACCAGGGTGTTACATGGCGGCAACTCAATCCATACTTACTCTTTATAACATAACACAAAAACCTACTTAACATAGTAGAATATCTTGGTATAAAATCTTTACTTACTGATGTGGCAGTCACAATACGCCCATACGTATATGCCAAAATAAGTCATTGGACAGATTACACTTTGCCAGACAGACTATTTTACTACTATACGCCAAAACCTTAGACCCGCTAAATGTGTGGTGTTAAAATGTGCCTAATAATATCACCAGACAGCCAAACCTGAAAAATATCCATATTCCACGAACTTTCTTCTATAACAAATCTCTAAGGAGACAATCCATATCAAGGTCGACATGAGAACGAAGGACCAACTTCCAGTTATTTCCAACATCGAATACTATTTCCATTCCTCATTGACCAGAAGATGTTATCCCGAAGCAAGGGCTAAATCTTAGAGAGAGATCTACGAAGGAATGAACACTTACCACAAGAGATGGCTTTGGGGATACCTTTCTTAATCCCATTCTTTGATTTGAGGATGTGAATCTGCAAAGAGCTAGTGGTAGCCACAATATTGAGTCCCAATTTCAGCATAAAAGAAGTATTTTGGCCTCTCAATTGATGAAACCTGAGACCACCATAGGCCTTTGATTGATAAACCGCTTGCCAACTAACTAAATATATCTTCTTATTCCCCCCCGAACGATCCCCAAATAAACTTCAGCACCAAGTGTTTGATCTCCTCGCAAAGCTTTTGTAGGATTATTAAGGACTGCATGAAAGAACTAGGGATTGATAATAGAATTGATTGGGGTAGAGTAACTCTACTAACTAAAAACAGCTGCCTCTTATCCCATATTTGTAACTTGTTTCAAACCTTGTCCACAACAAACCTCAAGAAACTATTAGTGATCCTTTCATGAAAAAGAGGAATTCCTAAATACGTACCTAGGTTTTGAACTTTACGGAATCCAAGGATATCACATAGTCTTCCCCCATACTCTACATCCACCCCTTTAGAGAAAAAAAATGGTTTTATGTGCATTAATCCAATGCCTAGAAAAAGCACAGAAATTATCCAGTATTTGCTTAATCAAACTAGCCTGTTGAATATCGGCTTGGCAAAAAATGACTAGGTCATCTGCAAAGAACAAGTGTGAAAGCATCGAGCCTGATTGCGACAAACGTATAAGGAGCCACTTACCGAGGCTAATACTAGAGTGAATTATAAAAAGTGAATTCTTAACATGCTATCACATTCGAGATTCTATTCTATTGTTATTGAATGTATGTTGTTTAAACTTTTTTATATGTTGTTTAAACTTCTTTTTTTTTTAGATTGTCATGCACTAAATTATTTCGTTTCTTCAAAAAGAAAGTTAAAACTATAATTATTTTTTAATTTGAATTATAAAAAATTAGAAAATAACTACCTAATAAACCATATTTGTTTCTATTGATTCAGTTATGTTAATTTCCTATAATTTTGTGACAGAAAGATGACATGAAAGTTCTAAATTCAATGTCATTCTAAAATAACTCTCCGAACTTAGTGAGGTAAGGATGGTTGTATTCACTGAAGGATGAATTTTGTTGCATTGTGTTTAATGCAGATGGCGAAGTTTGATATGTAAACCAAAATGGAATGTTGTTATGCATTCACGTATTTCATAATTAGTGTTTCAAGGAGTGTGATGTTCTTTGTGCGGCTTCAAGGTTGCCCAGATTGTGGTATGGAGATTGTGACGAGCCTGAATTGTTTGGTGGTAAGGTAATGATCCAGGCCCAAACTCACCATCGACATCTCTAATTCGTCTCACACGAAAGCATTTAATTTCATCTATTAATCGAGAGGGGACTCTTCGTGTGAGCTTCAGAGGCCTTGGCCCAAAGATTTTCAATTTTTTTACTATAATTTCTTTATAGTAAAATTGTTAAGTTTATTTCTTCTAAAACTTTTATTTATTTTTATTTCATAATATAATATAATATATTTATTTATAATGTAAAACAAGTTCAAATAATATTATAAAATTTTTTAAAATTTTTGTAACCATCAGTTATTGCGATTTTTTATTATTAGTTTTAAATTATAATCATGTAAACTTAATCAAAATTAAATTTACTTTTTGGCTTTCAACAAGATTTTTAATTTGCTACTAAATACCAAATGTTTATTTCTCCTCTTTCTAGCTGTTTACTTTATCCTCAGATGATTTTTTACTATTAATTTCACCTTAGGTTTCTATTCCATGTTGATCTTGTCATGAAGTTTTCATTTAAAAAAAAATCTTTTTCAAATGAAAATTTATATTTCTTAATGTTTTTGTCTCATCTTTTTTTCTGTTCATTTTAAATTTTTTATGTTGTTAAAATTGTATTATTTACGCTAAAATAAAGTAAATTAATAATTGACCCTTTCAAAATCACCACCACCATGTCTAGTCATGAAACGTCCCAACCACAAACTTGAGAGATTCATGGACAACCTAAACATCTCTCTCTTATTGTAGTATGTGCAGCATTACTTCGAAATGTCCCAATATTTGTTAAAGACATGCTTTTCTATAATGCAAATGTTTCATAATCTTTATTGTAATGATGATTGTATAGCTTGAATAAAACTTTAATAAAGATTTAGTAAAGAATAAATGATGTCGCAAGCTGGCTTCGCTAATGGATTACTACTTTCTTCCATCTCGGTAGGTCATGATGAGATCCCACAATAAAGTCGCCTCACACATCTAATTTTTTTTCACCTAGTCTATAACATCGGTTGTTATAAGAAAATTTCTATATTCCTAGTTTAGAAGTAAAAGTATCTAGACTGTGTGTGTGTGTTTCTTTTTTAATACTAATAGAGTAGTAGGTATTTAATTATTGGGAATCATATTTCATGTTTGGTATGCAAAAATTATTTTCATGGGAATGTAACTTTGTTTGAGAATTACTTTCTCTTGAAAATTGAAATGTGATTTTCTTTAGATGCGTTTGATTTAAGATATATGAGATTCTATTTTAATATTCTCATGTTTGGATTTATTAATGATTACCTTAATTCAATAATTATATATTTTTAATAGTGTTTAGATTTCAAAAAATAATGGGTAATCTCAATATCACATCTTGTTAAGGTAATATTAGATTTTGAGTGAAATATAATGGAAAATTATTTATAATATATGTTAGAGTTAGCATAACGAAAATTTAAAATTTTCTAAAATGAAAAGTTGACATAGTATCTAAAGTAATAAATTTGATAAAAAATTACTTGTGCGTCAAGGCTTAGGGAGATAATCCTTGTCACAACAGAGCTCTCTGAAGGTGCTAGACTTTTCAGTCAACCTAATTTGAAGTCTAATGTCTTCAAGCATTCAACTAATTAATCTTCTCTATTATTCTAGAACTCTCGAATCAAGTTTTAGCTCAAAAAATTGAAAACAAAAATCCGTAATTGCTTAAAAGAATCTTTGCATTAACCCCTTTATATTCTACAAATCAAAAATCAACTTTTAAATTTAAATTATAATCATTGAATGATTGCAATTATAATTACTTCTCATATTTAAATTCCAAAATAAAGACGACTTTATTTGAGCATAAAAAAAAGTTACCCAAATAAACTTTCACTAGATTTTTGCTGAGTTTTCCCTAATATTTTTTTATACTATATTTACTTATTCTTTTTACTTTACATGTAAAAAACATTTAAGAGAATCTTACAAAAAAAATATTAAATAAACATATGATAATTTTTATTTATTTAATTAGTTTGAAAATTTATAAGTACACAATAATAAAGTTTATTACACTTATATCACAAGTCCTAACATAAACTTCATTTTACGAGAATTTAATCCTTCCTTTTTATACTTACGATTAATTTTACCCTTCACATTAAAGAAAATATCATTGCTTTATTAAAAAAAAAGAGAGAGAGAGAGAGAGACTTATGTTTTTCTTATCTTCTAGTAGATAAATATTAGATTTTTTAAATAATTAAGATAAAATTTAAAACAACTATGTAATGTAATTACAATAAGTGGTTGCATTTGATTTCTTAATACTAAATCATCAGTGCTAAATATTTGATTTCAGTAAGTCACCTAGCATTATCCTTGGGTACTTGGTTTCATTTTTAACTGATATATTTATTTTTCTAAGGTTAAATTTTCTTGAATTATTTTTATTTTTGACAATCTCAAAATAATGTATCACATACGTAGTTCTTATATCTTGAGTTCATATTATTCATATGAAATTCCTTTGATCCTTTTAATTTCTTTTAAAAAAATACTAAATTTATTTAATTCAGATGCAATTTATACCTGATAATGTATAATATGTATGCAAGATCCTTTTTTAAGTTAATATTTTCTAAAATTATTTAAATTTTTTATACACTAAAATAACAAAAAATAATTTTTCAAAAGGATAATTTAATAAAATATACTTTTAAATAATCTTTCATTCCATCAACCATGCAACAAATTTTTATATTTTAACTGAATGAATCAAATATAATAAGATAATATACTCGTTAATATATAAATTAATTTTACAATTTGGTAATCCTATTATTAGATGTACATTTACATTTTGTAAACCAAATCTCACTTAATATAGTTGAGAAAGTAACTTTTCTATCTAGTTGCTAAATTAAAAAAATAACTATAAGATAAAATGATCCTTTTTTTAATATATACATTTTTTTAACTACAAAAATAAAAAAATAATTAATTTTTAATTTTATTTTGGTTACTATCAAATTTGATTTTATTCAAATATTAATTCACATACATATTTTAATTTTAGCACATATATTTTATTTTTAAATATATAATTATATATTTATTATTGAATAAAAAAATGTTTTGCTATTGGAGACATCAAATCCAAACATTTCACACAAATTTTAATCTAAAAGCAAATTAGATTTATGCTATATTATAAATTCTGTATTATTCTTACATGGAAATTTATCTTAGCATCGTAAAAATTACTGAACACTTTAGGAAACCATTTTTATAAAAGCTATTATATAAACTGTATATTATCTTGATCTAATTTGTGTGGAATAATAGAAATTGAAATATTACAAAAAGGGGCACGATATCATTATAAAGAATGAAGCTAGACATAAGTAGTAGAGGCGGTTTGCGAACTATTTAGTTTGAGGCATTCAAAGCTTTAAAATATGGTTGATAGGAAATTTGTTGTTCTAAAAATTTTTTTCTCAAATTAATAACACCACTTCTGTATAGTACAAAAAGAAAACATCTGGTTGTGCTAGAATATTATATATTTCATAACTTCATTTGTAGGTGGAATTAAGATGATCTATTCCTTGAAAAGTACATAGAAGAAAAAGATCTTGATAACCTTAATTATGTAGAATCAAATGCAGATAATGAACTTGGTTAAGGACTAACATATGTTGATAAAGAGTATTTGTTAAATGATAGAGATAGAATAACCCAACAAATATAGAATGCTAGAGCAATTAGATAAAATTACATATGATGTTTATTTTTCTTGTTATTTTTATTAGTAATCATATTGTCGACTACTTTTTGGGACTAACATATTATGCACAATTATTTGATTTCAATTTTTGTCACTTGCTTAGATTTTTTTCTCAATTACTATTGATTACTTTTTATAGTAATTAATATATTTTAAAATTTACATTATGTAACTATGTAGTTAATATTTATACTACCAAACACGACATACGAACTTATAATGTAATTACACTTAATTAGTTAAACACATTTAGAAAATTACAATTCTTAATAATTATACAATTCTTAATAATTATAAGAGGTGTAATATTATAATTTTATATAATTAGAAGAGAATGTAATTGCTACAATCATAATTATACTTTCAGGTATCCAAACAAATTAAAAAAAAGTTAGTTGTAAAAATTGATTCTAACATCATATTGTCATGAAAGATATATACATTTTCACAATAGATTGAAAATAAAAGAAAAGGTTGTAATTGTTAATTTTTTTTAAAATTCCTTATTTAGAATTAAAATACTTAAAGTGATTTATTTTCACAAAGGATTTTGCAACTTGAAAAATAAGAAGAATGATTTTAAATATTGTATTAAATTTTAAAAAAATGTTGGATATCAGTTAAGGGTGAGTATTCGATCGATTTGAGTCGAACTGAGTCAAAAAATTTTAAGCTAGTCGAGTTGGCGAATCCTATTTTAGCAATTAAATTCAATTTGATTTTTTTTCGAATCGAGTAAAAAAATTTCGGGTCAAGTCGGGTCCAGTTAACGAATCCTATTATTTATACTTAATGTTGCGTTTATGTGGATCGATTAGTTAATTAGTAGACAAAGTACAAGATTATTTAACTACATAAACAATATAATAGTTTTGCCTTTTAACTTTAGAAAAGGTAGATGATGTCCACGAAACCAACTAAAAATTTGACAAAGGCATGTGCACCTATCAATTAATAGTATAGCTACGGTGAGCATAGATATTGTTCCACGAAGGTTTAAAGTACTAGTAATTATTGTCTTTCTATTATTTAATCGAAAAAATGGAGTGATTAATTAAAACTAAAATTAACTAAATTAATTAACTAAAGAACACAACAAAGAACAAATCAGGAAAACAAACGATTAACAACTAAGAAGAGAAAAAAAAATACCTAGGAAAGAATCCACCTAGATTTCATTTGTCATTATCAATCTGAATTAAACAATTTCTTCACTTAGTATCTTGATCTGTGAAATCTCTAAATTATGCTAATACTCTGTCGAGAGTAAGACCAACTAACCCTAAATTGATTAATTAAAATTTCTTTCTAATTAAAACCCTTATTGTCGCATTAACTCGATCTATGGATCTCACTATTAGATTTTACTCTAATCCGGTGGATTTATATTGTCATATTTCTGGGATTGTATGCAACTCCACTCTATTATGCTAGATCTACGCTTAAACAGTGACTTTCCTCCTCTATTCAAGCACATCAAACATGGATTAATAGTTTAGAAATATTAAACCAAGAATTAAGCGCATAAAATTGAGAACAAGATCCAAGTATTTATTGTGTAAAATAGAAATCAAAAGACAGAATTCATCATAAGGTTCATCTCCCCTAGGTATTTAAAAAATTAGTTCATAATTGCAAATAAAAACATCTCAAATACAGTATAACCACAATAAATAAAGAAAGTCATAATAAACTTCAAAGAAATCAAAAGGCGATCTTCAATCTTAATGAAAATCTGCTTCAGAGTCGGCTTCCATGGTGTTTTCCAAGTTGTTTTCTTCAATATTCTATGATGATTCACTCCCCTCTTCTTATATTTGGTATACATAGGTCTTAGAATGCCAAAAAAACCTAAAAATTGTGTTTTTCTGCATTTTCGGAGTGCAATTCGCGGAATCTACACGGTCTGGCACATAGCTGCGCAGTAACCCGTGCGACTCACACGACCATGTGCCCAGCCCGTGTTAGGGGGTCCAGCTCGCATGGCCCCTAAAACTTGCTAAGATTTTCTAATTTTCACTCGTGTTTCGCTGTTTTTGCTTCCAAATTCCCTCTTAAGTATAGAAACATGATTTTAAAGGATTAGGATGTAACACCCCTCACCCGTATTCAACATCAGAATAGGGCTATAGAGCATTAACGGACTTATAAAATAATTAAACTACTACTTAGCATACATTTCCACAATTCATGCATTCATCATTCAATCTCAATCAATTTGTCCCTAATATGAGCCTACGAGGTCCTAAACATACATTGAGAGTGGTTCGAGAGCAAATCGATAACTTTGGAAACATTTGGAACACTTATAAAATTTTTCTCAAAATAAGGGACACACGCCCATGTGGCCAGGCCATGTGTCTCACACGGCCACAGACACGCCCGTGTCATAAGCCGTCTGGACATTTAAAATGGGAGCACATAGCCGTGTCCTAACCCGTGTCTGATCTTGTGTAACTCTTTGACTTGGGTCACACGGCCAATACTCACGCCTGTGTGACTAACCCTTGTACCCTAAAATTGGCCATACACGTCTGTGTGCCAGGCATGTGCTAGGCCGTGCCAAACCTGTAGGTTATACTGACTTATGCCACACGGCCAAGTCACACGCCCGTGTATGAGGCCGTGTGGAGTATATTGACTTGGTTTCAATTTCAACACTAAGGGACACACAGCTGTATACTTGACTGTGTGTCACACATGGCTGAGGCACACGCCCGTGTCTCTACCCGTGTGGACAAAAATAGGTTATTTACCAAGTCATTTTGCCACCCAAATTTAGGCACACCTATACAACTCATATAGCACAAAACATAGCATCAAAAAGCATATAATTCAATTTCAAATCAAACATGATTTATACCATTTCCAGCACAAATCAATACAAAACATAAATACCACATTATGCCATTTAAATTCATACCAATTCTTATCTTCTCAATTCATCAAAATGACCATTAACAAATATGCATTATTTGGCCTAATTTCACAAGCATACCAATAACCACAAATCATCCATTTGACACTCATAGCACATATTACCATTAATCATCACACAACCATTAACAAACTCAATTCACAAGACATAATCATATATATATATATATATATATACACATGATTCAAACATACTAAACATACCAAAATAAGCCATCACTCATAGCTATATATACATAACAAAATATAAACATTTACAATACTAATTCATATGGTCAAAATCATTATCAAGTCATAACCAAAATGACCAAAGTCCCTATACATGTCATATACTTAAAATATCAAAGTTCATAGGTACCAAGAGATAGGTAGATAGTGTGAAGCGATCTTCGACGATCCCTGAATCCGAGCTAGCTTTAATAACACTATAAAACACGAGAAAAATAAACAAAGTAAGCTATAAAGTTTAGTAAGCTCGTATTAAATAAACTCAATGCAATCTCATAAATATATTCAATAATTTTAATATACCAACATATAGCTTACATTAATTAACAAAACTTTCAAATACTCAATTATGAGAGTATACACTTCTTTCACAAGTTTTCTCGATTTGAAACTTATATAATTCATGTATGTACCTGTATCATCTAACATCAATTTCAAACTCATCCACATCTATCATTTACCCGTTGAACCATTCGGAATAGAGGTCGAATACATAGGAGTCTCGCAAAATAAGTACCTATACCATGGCCTGAAGCCAAATCAATGTAACTTATGTCTGAAATACTGATATCATGACCTGAAGCCAAATCAGCCAATATTCATGGCCCGAAGCCAAATCGGTATAACTCGCACCAGAAGTGCTAATACCTTGGCCCGAAGCCAAATACATGTATGCCCTAATGACATGTCACTAGTATCCTAAACTATTCTTAAGGTTCAACAGGGATTTTGAATGTCGAATTTCTATTGAGTCAATGTCGAACTTATTTGAAGTCTTGTATTCACAACTTATACAGTATCAAAACATTTAAAATACATTTATAATGAAATTTATCACATACGAACTTACCTCAGGTTCGAAAATGATGAAATTGGTTGATTAATCGAGTACTTTATCTTTTCCCAAATCTAATTCCAAATTCTAATTTTCTTGATCTATATAATATCAAATTCAGCTCATTTAATTATCCCTCTATTCAATTTAGTCTAAAACACACATTTAAGCACATTTACACATTTACCCCTAATGTTTCACCACTTTTACAATTTAGTCCTTATTCCACAAAATCTCAAATTAATGAAATTCAATACCAACCCATGCTAGCCGATTTACCAATTAGTCCCTAGCAACCCATATTTTTTTAACTTTTCACACATTTAACCACACATTTTAACATTTTCACAAATAAATCCCTATTTTGCATTTTTACTCAAAATCACTTTACAAAATATGTAAATATAACAACAAGATTTCATATTTCATCATCAAACATCAAAGAACACATACTTTAATCAATGGAAACTTTCAAAATCTCTAGCATTTTTGTAAAATAGTCATTGGGCTAGCTAGAACTAGTTGCAATGATCACAAAAACATAGAAATCATTAAAAACGGGGGAAAAACGAACTTACAATTGCACAAATGAACTTGGCCGAATGAAAGGAATAAAAATGGCTTTCTCTCGCCCTAATTTTCGGTGGTGATCACTTAATGAAGATGATGATATTATGTTATTATGTTTTTTACTTATTAATTAACCAAATTACTAAATTAACCTTAGTTATAATTCATGAAAACCATATAATGCATGCCAATCTTTGTTCACTCACAACTAAATGGTCTAATTACAACATAAGGACCTTAAATTTATTGTTCTATAGCTATTAGACACCTTTAGGTATAAGAACTCAAGTTTTATGCTTTACGCGATTTAGTCCTTTTTATCAAATTGACCATTCAAACGATAAAATTTCTTAACAAAATTTTCACACAATCCCTCAATCATGCTGAAAACATTGAAATAATAATAAAATAATTATCTTGACCTCGGATTTATGGTTCTAAAATCACTGTTTCGATTTGACTAAAAATGGGCTGTTACAACTCTCCCTCTATTAGATACTTTCGTCCCCGAAAATCTTACCAGTGAATAGGTTAGGGTACTATTTTGTCATAGCTTCCTTGTGTTCCGACGTAGCCTCTTCGACCTCGTGACGTTGCCACAAGACTTTCACCAAAGCTATGCGTTTTTTTCTCAACTTTTTAATCTCTCGAGCTGGAATTCTGATCGGTTCTTTATTGTACGTCATATCAGGTTGAATTTCAATCTCTGACAGAAAAATCACATGTGATGGATCGGATCTATATTGACATAACATTGACACATGAAATAGATTGTGAATATTTTCTAATTCTATCAATAAACCTAGCAGATATTTTATTGGTCCTATTCTTTCAATGATCTCATACGGCCTGATAAATTGTGGACTCAATTTGCCTTTGCGACTGAAACGAAGTATTTTTTTCCACAGAGATACTTTCAAGAACACTTTTTCACCGATCTAAAATTCAATATCTTTTCGTTTCAAATCCGCGTATGATTTCTAACGATCTGAAGCTGCTTTCAAACAGTCCCAAATTGCTTTCACTTTCTCTTCGGTTTCTCTAACCAAATCAACCCTGTGAACCTGTTTCTCACTAAACTTGTTCCAATACAGTGGAGCTCGACATTTGCAACCATACAAAGCTTCGTAAGGTGCCATCTTTATCCTTGAATGAAAACTATTGATATATGTGAATTCAACCAATGTCAAATATTTCTCCAAATTTTTTTCGAACTCCAAAACACAACATCGGAGCATATCTTCGAGAATCTGAATTACTCTCTCAGACTGACCTTTAGTTTGCAGATGAAATGTTGTACTAAAATTCAACCTCGTACCTAGAGCTTCTTATAATTTTTTTCAAAACCGCGACGTAAACCTCGAATCTCTATCCGAAATAATTGAAACTGGCTCCCCGTGCAATTTAACAATCTCAAAAATGTACAACTCAGCCAATTTATCAAGTGAATAGTCAGTACGCACCGGGATGAAATATGCTGATTTTGTTAATCAATCAACGACAACCCAAATAACATCTTTCTTTTTCGGAGACAAAGGCAATCCCGATACGAAATCCATTGTAGCTCAGTCCCATTTCCACTCTGGTATCATCACAGGTTTAAGCAAACCCGAAGGTACTTAGTGCTCGGCTTTCACTTACTAACAAATCAAACACCTTGATACAAATTCAGATATGTCTCACTTCATACTTGACCACAAATATAACCATTTTAAATCATTGTACATTTTAGTACTTTCAGGATGAACGGATAAACAGCCACTATGTGCCTCGTGCAAAATTTTCTGAATGAACTCAGAATTCTTTGGTACACAAATTCTATTTTGGAACATTAAACAATCATCGGCTCCGATCTGAAAGTCTGAATCACTATTCGATTCACATTGCACTCTTTTAGTTTGTAACTTAGTATCACACTTTTGAGCTTCGTAAATTTGCTAAATAAAAATCGATTTAGCTTTCAACTCTGCTATTATCGAACCATCATCAGACAAGCTTAGCTGAGTATTCATCGCTCTCAAAGAAAATAGAGATTTCTACTCAAAGTATCTGTGACTACATTTACTTTCCCCGGATGATAATCAATTACTAACTCGTAATCTTTCAATATCTCGAGCCATCTTTGTTGTCACAAATTTAAATCTTTCTGAGTCATTAAATACTTTAAACTTTTGTAATCAATGAAGATATGACACTTCTCGCTATATAAATGATGTCGTCAAATTTTCAATGCTAAAACAATAGCAGCCAACTATTAATCATGTGTCGGATAATTCTTTTCATGATGTTTCAATTGTTTGGAGGCATAAGCTATCACTTTTCCCTCTTGCATCAACACGCAACCTAACTCGTTCAATGACGCATCACTATAAATTACAAATTCTTTATCTAACTTAGGTTGTACCAAAACTGGTGTTTTAGTTAACAAGGCCTTTAATTGATCAAAACTCTGTTGACACTTCTCGGACCACTCAAACTTCATATCTTTTTGTAACAATTTGATCATCAGTGTAGCAATCATCGAGAACCCTTTTACAAAACTTGGATAGTAACCAGCTAACCCCAAAAAGCTTCTGACTTCAGATATATTTCTTGGTGGTTTCCAATCAACAACTGCAGAAATCTTGCTCTGGTCAACTCGTATGCCTTCAAATGAAGCAATGTGCCCCAACAATCTGACTTCTCTGAGCCAAAACTCACATTTGCTGAATTTAGCGTATAGTTGCTTATCTCTCAAAGTTTGCAACACAATCCTCAAATGCTCAGCATGCTCAGACTCATCTTGAGAATAGATCAGAATGTCGTCAATGAACACAACAACAAATCTGTCTAAATATGGTCTAAAGATCCGATTTATCAAATCCATAAAAACGGCAAGAGCATTAGTTAAACCAAAAGGCATAACAAGGAATTTATAATCTCCGTACCTCATTCTAAATGCAATTTTCAGCATATCTGAGTCTTTAACTCACAACTGATAATAACCAGATCTCAAATCAATCTTCAAAAACACTATTGCTCCTTTAGCTGATCAAACAAATCATCTATTCTCGGCAACGAATACTTGTTCTTTATCGTCACCTTGTTAAGCTGACGATAGTCAATACATATTTTCAATTGACTCGTCTTTCTTCTTTACGAACAAAACTGGCGCACCCCAAGGCGAAAAACTTTGTCGTGTAAAACCTCTATCTGTTAACTATTGCAACTGAGATTTCAACTCTTTTAATTCTGTCAGAGCCATTATGTAAGGAGCTATAGATATTGGCGATGTTCTCGGTACTAGTTCAATAGCAAACTCAACCTTTCTGATCGGTGGTAATCTAGGCAACTCTTTTGGAAATACATCTGGATACTCGCAAACTACTGGCATGAATTCAATCTTCGATTCAGACACTTTTGTATCTAGTATATAAGCAAGATAAGCTTCACAACCTTTTCTCACATATCTCTGAGCTGACATAGATGAAATCACAGCAGGCAATCCACTCGACTTATCTGATTCAGTTCTAAGAATTTCACTGTTTTGACATTTAAATTCAATGATTTTTTGTCTACAATTCACAACGGCATCATGCAGAGTCAACCAATCCATTCCCAGAATCACATCGAACTCATCAAACGGCAACAACATTAAGTCAGCTGAAAAATAGTAACCCTGAGTCATTAAAGGACAGTTCTTGCATATTTTATAAACTAGAACATACTTACCTAAGGGGTTCGATACTTTAATCACAAATTCAGTAGACTTAATAGGAAAACTCTTACTAAAAACTAAATTCATACAGATATACGAATGAGTCGATCCAGGATCAATCAATGCAATCACATTAATGTCGTAAAGAGAGAATGTACCAGTAATAACATCAGGGGAGGATGCCTCTTCGCAAGTGCGAATAGCGTAGGCTCTAGCAGGTGCTCTGGCCTCGAATCTCATAGCTAAGTCCTTTGTTGCTCCTTTTCCACTAGACACATTTCCAACATTCCTCGGTGGTCTCCCTCTCGCAGTCATGTTGCTCTGTCTTGCATTCTGAAATTTATCTTTCTCAGACAACTCTGGGCAATCTCGAATAAAGTGATCTGGTGAACCACATTTAAAACAAGCTTTATTACTCTTATTCCAACACTCTCCAAAATGACGTCTCCCACACTGTTGACACTCGGGTTTATTATTTTTCACACTCCTAGTGCTTGAGACAGAAGTTGCTTGAGCTTTAGAACTCACATGTTGATTTCCACGATCTCTATTCTGGTATCCAACTGATGCATTCGATCGACTATACAAATCTTGGGATTTCTTTGATGAAGAATGATAAGGTTTATTCATCGGCCTTTTCTTTGAATCTCTAGCCTCTGAATTAGCTTTGCTCTTTTCTCGGCTAAAATCTTCAGCTTCAAAAGCTCGGTAAACTAATACAACAAATTCTTTCAAATCTAAAATTCTGACCAGAAGTTTAATGTCTTCGTTCAGCCCGTCAACAAACCGCTTGCACATGATCTCTTTGGTAGAAACATACTCTCGACATATTTATTCAACTACACAAATTCTCTCCAGTACTCAGTTACAGTCATATGAACCTGTTTTAATTCTAAAAACTCTTTGTGCTTTTCATCTGAAAAATATTGACTTATGTATTTCTTCTGAAACTCAGTCTGAAAGAACTCTCAGGTGATCCTCTCTGTAATAGCCCGATTTTTTACCTAGTCGAAATAGTGGTTTTGAAACCACTAACCCGAGGTCAAATAAATTATTTTTAATATTATTTTATGTGTTTTAGCATGATTATATGAGTGCATGAAAATTTTGGTGAAATAATTTTAGTGATTGCATGCTTAATTACGAAAAAGGACTAAATCGCATAAAGTGCGAAATTTTTTTTCTACTAGCTAAAGGTGCCAAATAGCTATGGAACATTAAATTAGAGGTCTTTATTGAGTAAATAGACCACAAGTTTGTTAATAGCTGATCATAGGGATAAAGAAATTGTAAAGTCAAAGTTAGGTGAAATTGGGTGACTAAATTGACTATATTTATAATAAAAGAAAAAAGAAAAAGATATCACCTTTCATCTTTCTCCTCTCCATCAAAAATACCAGAAAAAATAGGGGTTTTGGAGCTTCAAAATTTCTACCACTCTTTACCCATACAAGTCAAGAAATACGAAATCTGAACCTAGACTGAGGGAAGGCCAAGCAAGTAGACTAAATCCAAATAGTTGTCCACTTTTTGTATACCGAGGTAAGTTGTACGTAAGTAAAGAAACTTTATCATTATTATGTGTTGAATGATTAATTTTGTGTAATATGGTTGAAATTACTTATGAATAATGCATGATAAAATTTAATGTAGTAGACTCTCGATTGAACCTAAGAATAGATTGGTTATCTATGCTTTGACATTTGGGTGATATGAGTGCTAGTGTAAGACCATGTCTGGGACATGGCATCAGCATTGATGTGTGTGCTAGTGTAAGACCATGTCTGGGACATGGCATCGACATTGATATGTGCGCTAGTGTAAGACCATGTCTGGGACATGGCATCGGCCACCTTATGAGAGCCAGCGAAAGACCATGTTTGGAACATGGCATCGGCAATGAGATGAAAGCTAGTGTAAGACCATGTCTGGGACATGGCATCGGCCTCAACATGTGAGCCAGTGTGAGACCATGTTTGGAACATAGCATCGACAATTCACCCTCTTGTGTAAAGCTTGTCAGATATCCTTTAGTATTCTTGTCAAATATCCTTTAGTATTCCAAATGGTTTCATGGGTTATTTTAAAAGCTTATGACAATGATATGAAATGATATAATCATGTTGTGAGTGGTACAGGTTCTTATTCAAAACTTATGAGATATGAGTCTAGTTATGTTGCCTTGATGGTAAGACTAACATGAGTAAGTTCTAGCTATGAAAATGATCTTGGGACGATATTGAAATCTTTGGTTTATGCTTGTGATATATATAAGCATGCAGTGATATTTAACCATGTTCACTCAAGAATGTTGTGTTGATTTATAACATGCATGGTTGATGTTGTTACTTATTTATATGCAACTTACTAAGCTTTATGCTTACTCCCTCTCCTTTCTTTTTTCTTATAGTGCCGCCAAGCTAGTATCGAGGATCTAGAGATGTCGGAGGCATCGATCACACTATCACCTGAAGCTTTGGTATGGCTAGTTTAATATTTTAATTTTGGCATGTATAGGGACTTGAATCTTTTGTTTGGTGTCCTGTTAGTTTAGCCATAAGAGTTTGCTCATATGATGGATGTGATATTCATTTTGTATAAGCAATTAATGTTGGCTAATATTGATTATTATTAAATGCATTTGATGCAAATTTCTCATAGTTGTGGTGGTTTTGGTTATATGTGTTATGCTTGGATTGGTTTTGGTTGATTTTGTGTAGGTTGGTGCAAGTAAGGGTGGCAAAAAGGCTTGGTAAATAGCATTATTTTTGTCCATACAGGCAGACACATGGGCGTGTGTCTAGACCGTGTGTGACACATGATCTGCCTCACGAGCGTATAGTCCGGCCGTGTGTCCCCTGCACCTCAATTTTTTTCAAGTCAATATGCATGGTAGTAAACACATGGGTAAAGACATGGCTGTGTGTCTCATTCGTATGGATGACATGGCCTAACACACGGGCATCTGCCTTGGCCGTGTGCCCTTAAGGGGTTGCTGATGTCAAAAATAAAATGTCAAGGTTTTAGCACACGGGCTGAAACACGGGCATGTGCCAAGCTGTGTGAAAACCCCTATAGGTTCGAATTGAAAAAAAATTTGCACGAGCTAGAGACATGGGCGTGTCTCGAAATGTTTAGGCCATGTGAGTCACACAGGCCTTCAACATGGCCATGTTAAGAAGACACACGGGCGTGTCGCCCTTCCACACGGGCTTGTGCCCCTATCAACTTGAAATTTTACAAAGTTTTTTAGAGTGCACAGAGTAGTCCCGAATCAATTCTAGAGTGTGTCGGGGCCTCGTAAGCCTATAGTAGGGACATTAAGGTATTGTGAAAGGTTTTAATTTGGAGCGAGATTTCATATCAAGGAAATGAATGTTTGTATGTGTTTAGGTCTGGTAACACCTCGTATCCTGTTCCGGCGTCGAACTCAGGTAAGGGGTGTTACATTTAGTGGTATCGGAGCTATGATTTAGTCAATTCTCAGACTAACCTAGCATGAGTACGAGTCTAGCTATACATGCCATAAATATATTGTGATAGTGTGACGACTCCTGACAAATTTAAATTGTGTTTTCATATAGTAAATGGATTCTGATGGAGCTATGGTTGATGATGTGGAAAGTAATGCGCCGGCTCCTGCTTAAGAGACTACACCAGTTGAAAGTGGGCCCATGACATTGAGTTAGGGCAAAGGGGATAGAGATGTCTACCTTTATATGATAGATGCTTTGTACTCAGAGTTCGTTCGTGCAAATCCAAACACTCCACCTCCCCCACCTCCTCCGATTCCTCAGCCAGCCCATATGGCTCCTCAAGGAGTAGAAATGGTTAGGAGAGAAAAACCTCCGGTATATAGAATTCATAAGCACGGGGCCGAGGAATTTCGAGCTAAAATTTATGATGACCTAGAGAGAGCAGAGTTCTGGTTGAAAAATACCATTAGGGTATTTGACTAATTATCTTGAACCCTTGAGGAGTGCATGAAGTGCATTGTGTCACTCTTGCGAGACTCGACCTACTAATGGTGGAACACCCTTGTGTCGGTTGTACCAAGGGAAAGGATTACATGGGAATTTTTCTAGGAAGAATTTCAAAAGAAGTATATTAGTCAAAGGTTTATAGACCAGAAGAGAAAAGAATTTCTAGATTGAAGCAAGGCCGAATGACAGTAACAGAGTATGAGCGTGAGTTCGTGAGACTCAGCAAATACACTAGGGAGTGCGTATCTACCGAAGCCACTATGTGCAAGAGGTTTGAGGATGGTTTGAACGAAGACATCAAATTGTTGGTTGGTATTTTGGAGTTAAGAGAATTTGTAGTACTTGTGGAGAGAGCGTGTAAGGCCGAAGAATTGGCCAAAGAGAAGAAGAGAGCTGACATTGAGTCACGTGACTTAAAGAAAAGACAAATGGGAAGATCATTTTAGACCTTATCCAAGAAATCGAGGAAGTTTCCTACTTGAACAAATGCGTCTATAGGATTCTCGATTAGAAACAAGAATAAGCAGTATGCGGTGTCTAAAGCTCAGACCACTTCTATTACGAGCATTGGTAGTGCTCGACTGAATAGATCGGAGTGTTCGTAGTGTGGTAGACGACACTTCGATGAGTGCCGAGGTAATGATAGAGACTACTTCAAGTGTGGTTCATTAGACCACTTTATTCAAAACTGTCCTGAGATGGAGGAGAAAGACAAAAAGGAAGATGTGAGAGCGAGTAATGCTCCCTTGAAGGGTAGACTACAGAAGAACCCTGAGAGTGGGGCTAGCAATAGAGGTACGCCTAGAGATTCTACTGTGAGGTCTGAGGGTAGAGTGCCTACAAGAAAATACGCCATTCGCTCCCTCGAAGATGCTGCATCTCCCGATGTGATTACGAGTACCTTTTCTATCTATGATATTTCTGTGATTACTTTGATCGACTCGGGGTCTACCCATTCTTATATTTGCATGAAATTGGTACCTAGTATGAATATGCTAGTGGACTCTACTAAATTTGTGGTAAAAGTGTCCAACCCGTTAGGCAAACATGTAATAGTTGACAAAGTGTGTAGAAACTGTCCTTTAATGGTTAGATGCCACTGTTTTTCGGCTAACCTTATGCTACTACCGTTTGATGAATTTTATCTAATTCTTCGTATAGATTGGCTGACTGGTCATAACGTGTTAGTAAACTGTGGTAGTAAATTTATTGAATTGAGATGTGAAAATGGGGATGTTATTCGGGTTGAATCAGGTGAATCAAACAGCTTACCAGTATTGATTTCTTCTATGACTAGTGAGAAATACATGAGAAAAGGGTATGAGTCCTATCTTGCATTTGTGTTGAATACACAAGAGCTGAAAGTAAAGATTGAGTCAGTGCCAGCAGTATATAAGTACCCAAATGTGTTTCCGGAAGAATTGCTCGAATTACCTCCAACTAGAGAAGTTGAGTTTGGTATCGAGTTAGTCCTTGGTACAGCACCTATCTCGATTGCTCCATATAGGATGGCTCCGACAGAGTTAAATGAGTTAAAAGTATAGTTACAAGAATTAAGGGACAAGGGTTTTGCGAGACCGAGCTATTCCCCATGGGGTGCCCCGGTACTTTTTGTGAAAAAGAAAGATGGGTCGATGAGGTTATGTATAGACTATAGACAGCTCAACAAGGTGATAGTGAAGAAAAAGTATCCCTTGCCAAGGATCGATGATTTGTTTAATCAAATAAAGGGAACCACAGTGTTTTTTAAGATAGACTTGGGATCCGACTATTACTAGCTAAGAGTTAAGGAGCAAGATGTGCCGAAAACCGTGTTTCGGACGAGATACGGGTACTATAAGTTCCTTGTTATGTACTTTGGCTTAACAAATGCTCCCACCGTGTTTATGGACTTGATGAATCGCATTTTTCAGTCGTACTTGGATAAGTTCATAGTTGTTTTTATCGATGATATATTAATTTATTCTCATGATAAGAATGAGCACACAGAGCATTTAAGATCCGTTTTGAAGACATTACGAGATAAGCAGCTATATGTCAAGTTTAGTAAAAGTGAGTTTTGGCTCCTAGAGGTTGGATTCTTGGGACATATCGTGTCGGGTGAGGGGATTAGAGTTGACCCGAGTAAAATCTCGGCTATTGTTGAATGGAAACCGCCGGGTAATGTATCGGAGATTAGAAGCTTTCTAGGCTTAGCGGGTTACTACAGACGATCCATTAAAGGATTCTCCATGATTGCTACTCTGATGACAAGGTTGCTGTAGAAAGATGTCAAGTTCGACTAGACGGAAAAATGCCAACAGAGTTTTGAGAAACTAAAGGTGTTGTTGATTGAAGCTCCAATTTTAGTACAACCGAAACCAGGAAAAGAATTCGTAATGTATAGTGATGCATCCTTGAATGGATTAGGATGCATGCTCATGCAAGAAGGTAAAGTGATAGCATATGCATCGAGACAACTAAAGCCGCATGAGAAAAACTACCCGACTCACGACTTAGAGTTAGCACCCATAGTGTTAACAATGAAGATTTGGAGACACCACTTGTATGGAGAAAAATGACGGGTATTCATTGACCATAAAAGCCTAAAATACTTGATGACTCAAAATGATTTGAATCTACGGTAACGAAGGTGGCTGGAGTTGATTAAAGATTACGAGTTAGTAATTGACTATCACCCGGGAAAGACGAACGTGGTCGCTGATGCATTACGTAGGAAGTCATTTTTTGCCTTGAGAGCTATGAATACTCAGTTGTTCGTAATCGAGGATGGTTCAATTCTAGCAGAGTTGAGAGCTAGACCTATGATTCTTCAAGAGATTTGTGAAGCTTAAAAGAGTGATAAAGATTTGCAAGCCAAGATGACTCAGTGTAAGACAGTTGACGAATTAGATTTTTGGATTGGTACCGATGGTTGTTTGATGTTCCAAGATAGGGTCTGTGTACCTATAGATGATGAGCTTATTGGGAAAATTTTTTATGAGGCACATAGTAGTTTTATGTCAATCCATCCGGGTAGTACTAAAATGTATAATGACTTAAAGAGAGTGTATTGGTGGCCGGGCATGAAAAGAGACACCTCTGAGTTTGTGTCAAAATGTTTAATTTGTCAGCAAGTGAAAGCCAAGCACCAAGTACCTTCAAGTTTACTTCAGCCTGTGATGGTTCTCGAATAGAAATGAGATCGAATTACCATGGATTTTGTGACAAGATTGCCCTTGTCACCCAGAATGAAAGATGCTATTTGGGTCGTAGTCGACCAATTAATGAAATCGACTCATTTTATTTCAGTGTGTACCGACTACTCACTCGATAAGCTAGCTAAGTTATATATTTCTATGATTGTGAGACTTCACGGAGTGCCCTTGTCGATTATTTCGGATAGGGATCTGAGGTTTACTTCCTGGTTTTGGAAAAAGTTGTAAGAAGCTTTGGGGACAAAGTTGAATTTTAGCATAGCTTTCCATCCGCAAAACAACGGTCAATCAAATAGAGTAATTCAGATTCTTTAAGACATGTTGCGGTGCTGCGTCCTAGAATTCCAAGGCAGTTGGGAAAAATATTTACCGTTGGTAGAGTTTGCCTACAATAATAGCTATTAGTCGAATTTGAAAATGGCGCCTTATGAGGCTTTATATGGGCGTAAGTGCCGAACGCCCTTGTTTTGGACTGAACTCGGAGAAAACCAGATTCATGGGGTTGATTTAATCAAAGAGACCGAATAGAAAGTTAAGGTAATTCGTGATTATTTGAAGGTCGCTTCAGATAGACAAAAATCCTGTGCGGATTTGAAACGAAAGGAAATTGAGTTTCAAGTCAATGATAAGGTGTTTTTAAAAGTATTCTCGTGAAAGAAAGTCCTCAGATTTGGTAAGAAAGGAAAATTAAGTCTATGTTTATTGGACCCTATGAGGTGACAGAAAGAATTTGACCAGTAGCTTATCAACTAGCCTTGCCATCTGAGTTAGAGAAGATCCACAATGTTTTTCGTGTGTTGATGTTGCGTCATTACCGTTCCGACCCTTCGCACATTCTTTCGCCAACAGAGGTTAAGATTCAATCAAACATGACTTATGGCGAAGAGCCGGTTAAGATCTTAGCCCGAGAGGTCAAGCAATTGAGAAATAAAAGTATAGAACTTGTGAAAGTACTGTGGCATCGACATGGGTTTGAAAAGGCCCACATGGGAGCCCAAAGAAATTATGAAAGACCTATACCCAAACCTTTTTAACGGTATGATTTTTGAGGACGAAAATCCCTAAGGGGGAGAATTGTAACCGCCCGATTTTGGGCCTAGTCAGAATAGTGGTTTCAGAACCACTAACCTGAGGCCAGATAAATTATTTTTAATATTATTTTATGTGTTGTAGCATGATTGTATGAGTGCATGAAAATTTTGATGAAATAATTTTAGCGATTGCATGCTTAATTACGAAAAAGGACTAAATCGCACAAACTGCGACAGTTTTGTTCTACTTGCTAAAGGTACCAAATAGCTATGGAACATTAAATTAGAGGTCTTTATTGAGCAAATAGACCACAAATTTGTTAATAGCTGATCATAGGGACAAAGAAATTGTAAAGTCAAAGTTAGGTGAAATTGAGTGACTAAATTGACTAGATTTATAATAAAATAAAAAGGAAAAAGATATCACATTTCATCTTTCTCCTCTCCACCGAAAATACTAGCAAATATAGGAATTTTAGAGCATCAAAATTTCTGCCACTCTTTACCCATACAAGTCAAGAAATAGGAAATCCGAACCTAGACCGGGGGAAGGCCAAGCAAGTAGACTAATTCCAAATAGTCGTCCACTTTTTGTATACCAAGGTAAGTTGTATGTAAGTAAAGCAACATTATCATTATTATGTGTTGAATGATTAATTTTGCGTAATATGGTTGAAATTACTTATGAATAATGCATGATGAAATTCAATGCAGTAGAGTCCCGATTGAACCTAGGAATAGATTGGATATCTATGCCATGACATTTGGGTGATATGAGTGCCAGTGTAAGACCATGTCTGGGACATGACATCGGCATTGATGTGTGTGCTAGTGTAAGACCATGTCTGGGACATGGCATCAGCCACAACATGAGAGCCAGTGTAAGACCATGTCTAGGACATGGCATCGACATTGATATGTACGCTAGTGTAAGACCATGTCTGGGACATGGCATCGGCCATCTTATGAGAGCCAGTGTAAGACCATGTCTGGGACATGGCATCGGCAATGAGACGAGAGCTAGTGTAAGACCATGCCTGGGACATAGCATCAGCCTTGACATGTGAGCCAGTGTAAGACCATGTTTGGAACATAGCATCGATAATTCACCCTCTTGTGTAAAGCTTGTCAAATATCCTATAGTATTCCAAATGGTTTGACGGGTTATTTTAAAAGCTTATGACAATGATATGGAATGATATAATCATGTTGCGAGTGGCACTGGTTCTTATTCGAAACTCATGAGATATGAGTCTAGTTATGTTTCCTTGATGGTAAGAATAACATGAGTAAGTTCTAGCTATGAAAATGATCTTGGAACGATATTGAAATCTTTGGTTTATGCTTGTGATATATATAAGCATGTAGTGATATTTACTCATGTTCACTCAAGAATGTTGTGTTGATTTATAACATGCATGGTTGATGTTGTTACTTATTTATATGCAACTTACTTAGCTTTATGCTTACTCTCTCTCTTTTCCATTTTCTTATAGTGCCTCCAAGCTAGTATCAGGGATCCAGGGACGTTAGAGGCATTGATTACACTATCACCTGAAGCTTTGGTATAGCTAGTTTAATATTTTGATTTTGGCATGTATAGGGACTTGAATCTTTTGTTTAGTGTCTTGTTTGTTTAGCCATAAGAGTTGGCTCATATGATAGATGTGATATTAATTTTGTATAAGCCATTAATGTTGGCTAATATTGGTTATTATTAAATGCATTTGATGCAAATTTCTCATGGTTGTGGTGGTTTTGGTTATATGCATTATGCTTGGATTGGTTTTGGTTGATGTTGTGTAGGTTAGTGCAAGTAAGCGTGGCAAAAAGGCTTGATAAATAGCCTTATTTTTGTCCACATGGGCAAACACACGGGCATGTGTCTAGGCCGTGTGTGACACACGGTCTGCCCCACATGCGTGTAGTCTGGCCGTGTGTCCCCTGTACCTTAATTTTTTTCAAGTCAGTATGCATGGTAGTAAACACACATGCAGAGAGACGACAGTGTGTCTAAGCCATGTGGATGACACGACCTAACACACGGGTGTGTGCCTTAGTCATGTGCCTTTAAGGGGTTGCTGATGTCAAAAACATGCTACTTAGCATACATTTCCGTAATTCATGCATTCATTATTCAATCTTAATCAATTTGTCCCTAATACGAGCCTACGAGACCCTAAACATACATTGAGAGTGGTTCGGGACCAAACCGATAATTTTGGAAACATTTGGAACACTTATAAATTTTTTCTCAAAATAGGGGACACACGTCCGTGTGGTAGGGCCGTGTGTCTCCCACGGCCACAGACACGCCCATGTCACAGGCCGTCTGGATATTCGAAATGGGAGCACATGGCCGTGTCCCAGCTCGTGTTCAACCTTGTGTAACTCTCTGACTTGGGTCACATGGCCAACACACATGCTCATGTAGCTACCCCATGTGCTCTAAAATTGGCGATACATGCTCGTGTGATAGGCTGTGTGCTAGGCCATGCCAAACTTGTATGGTATACTAACTTATGCGACATGGCCAAGTCACACGCCTGTGTGTGAGGCAGTGTGGAGCATACTGACTTGGTTTCATTTTCAACACCAGGGGACACACGGCCATGTACTTGACCGTGTGTTACACACGACTGAAACACATGCTCGTGTCTCTGCCCGTGTGGACAAAAATAGGCTATTTACCAAGCCATTTTACCACTCAAATTTAGGCACACCTATACAACTCATATGGCACAAAACATAGCATCAAAAAGCATATAATTCAACTTCAAATCAAACATGATTTATACCATTTTCAACACAAATCAATACAAAATATAAATACAACATTATGCCATCTAAATTCATACTAATTTTATCTTCTCAAATCATCAAAATGACCATTAACAAATATGCATTATTTGGCCTAATTTTACAAGCATACAAATAACCACAAATCATCCATTTGACACTCATAGCATATATTACCATCAATCATCACAAAACCATTAACCAACTCAATTCACAAGACGTAATCATATAAATATATACATGATTCAAACATACCAAATATACCAAAATAAGTCATCACTCATAGCTATATACACATACCAAAATATAAACATTTACAATGCCAATTCTTATGGCCAAAATCATTATCAAGTCATAACCAAAATGACCAAAGTCCCTATACATGTCATATACTTAAAATACCAAAGTTCATAGGTACCAAGAGATAGATAGATAGTGTTAAGCGCTCTTTGACGATCCCCGAATCTGAGCTAGCTTTGATAACACTATAAAACATGAGAAAAATAAACAAAGTAAGCTATAAAGCTTAATAAGCTCGTATGAAATAAACTCAATGCAATCTCATAAATATATTCAATAATTTGAATATACCAACATATAGCTTACATTAATTAACAAACCTTTCAAATACTAAATTATGAGAGTATACACTTCCTACACAAGTTTCCTTGATTTGAAACTTATATAATTCATGTACGTACTTGTATCATCTAACATCAATCTCAACCTCATCCACATCTATCGTTTACCCTTTGAACCATTCGGAATAGAGGTCGGATACTCAGGATTCTCGCAAACTAAGTACCCATACCTAGCTCGAAGCCAAATCAAGGTAACTTATGTCTGAAATACTGATATCATGGCTCGAAGCCAAATCAGCTGATATTCATGGCACAAAGCCAAATATATGTATGCCCTAGTAAAATGTCACTAGTACCCTAAACATTCCTAATGTTCAACCAAGATTTCGAATGTCGAATTTCTATCGAGTCAATGTCGAAGTTATCTGAAGTCTTGTATTCATAAATTATACAGTATCAAAGCATTTAAAATACATTTATAATAAAATTTATCACATACGAACTTACCTAGGGTTTGAAAATGATGAAATTGTCGATTAATCGAGTACTTTGTCTTTTCCCCGATCTAATTCCAAATTCTACTTTTCTTGATCTATATAATATCAAATTCAGCTCATTTAATTATCCATCTATTCAATTTAGTCCAAAACAAACATTTAAGCACATTTACACATTTGCCCCTAATGTTTCACCACTTTTACAATTTAGTCCTTATTACACAAAATCTCAAATTAATGAAATTCAATACCAACCCATGCTAGCCGATTTACCAATTAGTCCCTAGAAACCCATACTTTTCAAATTTTCACGCATTTAACCACAGATTTTCACATTTTCACAAATAAATCCCTATTTTACTTTTTTACTCAAAATCACTTTACAAAATATGTAAATATAACAACAAGATTTCATATTTCATCATCAAACATCAAAGAACACATACTTTCATCAATGGAAACTTTCAAAATCTTTAACATTTTTGTAAAATAGTCCCTGGGCTAGCTAGAACTAGTTGCAATGATCACAAAAATATAGAAATCAATAAAAACAGTGCAAAAATGGACTTACAGTTGCACAAATGAACTTGGCCAAATGAAAGGAATAAAAATGGATTCCTTTAGCCCTAATTTTTTGTGGTGATCACTTAATGAAGATGATGATATTATGTTTTTATGTTTTTAACTTATTAATTAACCAAATTACTAAATTAACCTTAGTTATAATTCATGAAAACCATATAATGCATGCCCATCTTTGTCCACTCATAACTAAAATGGTCTAATTACAACATAAGGACCTTAACTTTAAGGTTCTATAGCTATTAGACACCTTTAGCTATTAGAACTCTAGTTTTACGCTTTACGCGATTTAGTCCTTTTTTTATCAAATTGACCATTCAAACGATAAAATTTCTAAACGAAATTTTCCAACAACCACTCAATCATGCTGAAAACATTAAAATAATAATAAAATAATTATTCTGACCTCAAATTTTGTGGTTCCAAAACCACTATTCTGATTTGACTAAAAATGGGTTGTTACATAAGAGCTTAAAAGTCATCATTTTACATCAAATAATCATCCAAAAACACATTAAGAACGGGATTAAAATATGTTACTTTTATCACTTATCAAATATCCCTACACTTAAGCATTTGCTTGTCCTCAAGAAAAATCCTCTACCCACATTCAAGTTAACTTTCTCAATTTGTCATTTTCATCAGTAATGTTTCAAGATAATTCGTAAACAATCACTCATTGGAAATTCAACCAAAAGGGTACTAAAGATTCAAGCACTCCGAGCTAAAAATTTTAAAGTACAAAAGCATAGGTGTCTCCCCTTATCGAAATAATTACCTTAAATTTGAAATCAATAAGAATTGACATCCTCACAGAGATTCACTCAAGCACTCAAAGTGTTTAAGGTTCATGAAATATGCACTTAACAGTCAAATGAGAAATGTCATTACCATAAGCTTGTTTGAAAATCAAATCTCCACCACTAGAAAATGAGATGACACACCAATCAAGAGGTCTTTAAAATGTTGTAATAGAGCTTAGGTTAAGGGTATGGAAAATGCCAGAAAAGTTGGTTATAATCAAGATTGAATTAATAAGTTACCAAACTAGAAAAATAATCAGTTGCTGAATCAAGAGAAATTACAAACTAACTATTCAAGCTCACTCTAATATTTTTTCTTCATTTTCATTTTGTATTTATTTTTTTGTTTTGTTTTTCTCTTCTTTTTTTAGAACAAAAATAAAATTCAGCAATTCACAAAAAAAAAAAAAGAAGAAGAAAGAAACATAGTTAGACAACTAAATAAATCAAATCTTGACAAAAAGGGAGTCAATAAAAAAAATAGGTTTACAACATACATATGCGTCACGGGTTAATAAAAAATGGGTTAGAGAAAAAAATGTTAGGATCAACGGGGTTTACTAAGGGTTAATTCAATAGTTGAGATTTTTATAGGTTATTTGGGTTAAATCCTAAGTGTCTTTATTATCTAAGTGTACCAAATCAATAATGTGGTCTCGACATGCATAATCGAAGCAAGTTCTATTATAACAAATCAAGTTAACACACTCATAATCAATAATAAAATGAGCAAGAAAATATATGCTCATAGGTTCAAAAGCTCACAAAAAAATATGGTTTTGATGTCAAACTTGCAATTTCAAAATTTCAAGATAATAATTTAATTTAAAGAGACAACCTAAAATTTAATTTTTGAAAAACAACTTATCATGCTTGACTCTCTCGTGTGTTAAAGTATAAATCAACCAATACATAACAATCCACAAATTAATCTAAAACAACATTAATAAAATTTCCAAATAAAAAAAATCACACTAATGGAGGGTATGAGAAAACTACTTAAATACAACAAATAATTCAGAGATTTTATCACAGATATACAAACAACCTCCCCACACTTAAAATATACATTGTCCTCAATGTACAAACAAATATAAGCATAAAATAAGTACAATATCAAAAGAGAGGGAGAGAACTGAAACTGTTCTGAATTTGGATGAAATCTCGAGAATAGGATAATTCGAAATTGTGGCAAGTCTAAATGAAGTGCATGTTTTTTTATCAAACTAATAAGAAGATAAACACAAATAAATAAGAAGAGAAAGAGGCTGTAACACCTCTTGCTCGTACCCGAGGCCAAAATAGGGTATGAGGCATTATTGGACTTAAACATACACAATTTCATAAAATCAGGCCATAAAATTTCAACCAATTCAAAAACATTCAAACACATGCATATCGTCCCTTTTAACCATTCTTTGAAATTTTACCACACAAGCCCATTTTTGTCCAACTATTTAACCAATGGTCTAATTACCATATAATGACATCCAATTTAAAATTTCATAGCAATTAGACACCTCTAGCTTCTAGAACTCAAGTTTTGCACTTTTTACAATTTAGTCCTTTTGACCAAATTAAGTGCCCAAATGTCAAAATTTTCGAACGAAAATTTCACAAAATCATCCCGTGAAATTGTAGACCATAAAAATATAATAAAAATAAATTTTCTTATGTTGGATTTATGGTCTCGAAATTACTGTTCCGACTAGACCCTAAATCGGGATGTTACAAAGACTACAAACTCGAATAAAAACAACCACCAAAATAATAAAAATCGACATAGTTCAAAATAAAAACAAATAAAAATAAATAAGTGTCACAAACCAAAATAAAACAACTAAAAATAGAAATAAAAGTAGAACCGCAAATAATATAAATAAATCAAATAAAATGAAAAAGATTATTGATCATCATCGTGAGCGGCGTTGGGATCGTGATGTGCATAATCGAATAGAGAGATATGGAGATGCTGACAAATCTGACGTAAAGCCTCGTCGATGCTATCGAACCCTCAAAGCAGGCTGCTCGAAGTAGTCAAGTCGCTCTACAAGATCGTCAAGTGCAACAGTGCGAGCAGTGGTAGGGTGACTCGGTGGGTCTGTATGGTGAGGAGGATCATCGTCAGAAAAATTCTCATGCTCATCCTGAGGGTCAGAATGAGATAATCTAAATCAATAGAGACTCACTCCAAGTTGTTTCTCTATCATCCTCATATGACTCATAATTGATAATCCCTGCGCGATCATTTGTTCAACCAGTATAAAGGAAGATGTCTGCTCCAGAGTATCAATGAGGCCAAAATACCTTACTAGGTGAGTCACATAAGGGCCCAAACAGATATGACCTTTCATACTACTGTCAGATTGGTGGTGAAAATATAGGGCAACAAAGTATGCAAGATCGAAGGGTCGTCATGTCGCTATGCTCCACAGAAATTAAGCATCATATGTACATATAACACCGGTGCTCTCCCTCTGACCGGTCAAAGTGTGTGCCAAAATAACATGGATGTAACGTAGTGCCAGAGCTAAAGAGGTCTTCTTTGACTGACTTGGGTTATATAGTATTGTAGTCGCAGTAATGTCAGTCCAAAAAAGAAAAGGTGACTGATTAATGTGGTGATGTAATATGGGGAACCCCTCAGTACTCATGAACTCCTAGAAATAAAGTCCAAGGGTAGCTCCGAAACCTGAGACACTCAGATAACGCGTCCTATCACTGAGTTTAAACAAAATAGTGTATGCCTCGTACCACTACGACATAACTTGCTGTAGAGAGAATGTCAAATAGAACTCCTGTGTGAGCTCTGAATAAGTCAGCTGGACGATGGTGAAAAATCGGTCCTATGGAGCTACGTCGATGTGAGCCCAAACCCATTCAACTAAATAGATTGCCTCTAATGCCTCCCAATTTATGCAAAAACCTACACCCAAGTGTCGTTGTCTAAGATTCTAATATTGGTCCTTGTAAAGACTTGGTGGAAATTGTAAGCATGGATGGCATGCGACGGGGGTGGGGCCCAAAGATGAGATTGCACCTGATGTCTTCTGCTATTTCAAAACGAGAACAACAATCGTATATTTACTACGATTATTCATCTTATGTCTTGAAATGAAAGATAGAAGCAAATATCATATAACTAGGAAGAGTAGTGTCACCAATAGGTAATCGAACAAATAGATAAATTAACATAGTGGATAACACAATTCAACATTCAATCTATCTCAACACGAACATCCAAATCACATAATTAAAACTAATAACTATGCCTAAAACAAAAGACAAAACTAAATAATTAAATAAAGTAATAATAGAAACTAAATAATAATATAAACAACTATCTAAGTCTAATAGTAGTACTAAAGTAAATAAACAAAATAATAATAGTAATGATAGTAATAAGTATAATAATACTAAATAATAACAATAATAGTAATAAAAAACTAATACTAAAAATTAAAAAATAAAATAATAATAAATAAATAAATCAACAAACAGGAAAAGGGGAACCAAATGGCAAAGGGTGCGACGGTTGTGATAAAGGTGCATCCGACGGAGGTCGACGAAGGTGGGTTGAATGGTCAGCGAGACGTGGGACAAGGGGAATGAGGGAAAAACTAAAATAGTGTGAGGATCGGTGAAGGACGGGGGCGGAAGAGCGATGAACAGTGGATGAACGGGGCAGGGGAAAGGGAGGGAAAGGGACGAGGAAAAAAACTGAAGTCGTGCACAACGGTGGAAGATAACGGTGGTGGTGTGCATGTGTAGTGGTCGGAACGATGATGGGGGAAAGTGATTTGGGTCGACGGAGAGAAGAGGGGAAAGGGAAAAAGAGAAGAGAGTTGGTGTATAAGGCTTGGCTAATAGGGGTGTTGCAACAAAGGGAACGACGGTGCGTGGTGATCGGACCGATGAAAATGATAAGTGATCGGTGGCGCGAATGGGTTGAAGGAGATGGGTTGAATGGTGCGTAAAGGGAGGGAAGTAAAAACATGTAAAATAAAAAAAGAAATCAAAATCCTAGAATTTAATAAAGGACACGGTGGTGTATGGGCCCGTGTTGCCTATGTGTACCTCTTAACCCATGTGTAACACAATTTTTTTTTTTAAAAAAAATAAGCCTAGTTTTAACACAGCTTGGGACATGCCTGTGTGTCCAGGCCATGTGCGATCACTCTTTGCTTTACCAACACCCTTGTGACAGGCCGTATGAGGTACACGGTCTCACACATACCCATGTAACAAGCCGTGTGTCTCACACGGCCATGTCTCTAGGCCATGTGACCCCCCTTTTTTTCAAATTTTTTAATTTTTTCTTCATTTTTTCAAAAAAAATGAAATTAAAATAAATAAAAAATAAAAATACTCAGGTTGCCTCCCAAGAAGAACTTATTTAGAGTCTAAGCTCGACTTCCCTTTTCAAGCTAACGGTTACAGTGGATCTTGATGCCGAAGCTCCTTTCTTTTGTTGTCAATATTACCGCAAAAATAAGGTTTGAGACGAGTACTGTTTATCTTGAATGTGCTGAATTCATGATGTGTTACCTCAATTGTACCGTATAGAAAAACAGTTTTTTATCACACATGGCTCAGACACTCTTGAGTTAAACTCTGAAGGAAAAAGTCATGGATCCGATTTGTCTAACAGCACTTTGTCCTCAACTTTGAATTGGTTAATTCTCTTCAAATGCACATCATGGCGTTGCTTTGTTTCTTCCTTGTGTTTTCTCGGTTTCTCGTCAACCTTCGTTCGTCATTCATCTAGTTCGTCGAGCTGCACCATTCGCTCTTCACTTGTACCTCGAGTTCTATCACTTTGAATAAAATATGACTCCAACATGTTTTCATGAGGGATTTCCTGCAAAGAATGTTGAGCCACATGATTACTAACATTAACAGAACAATTAGTATCATCTCGCTCACTAGGGACTCTCACAAAATCACGTGCTTGATGAGTAATTTTTTCATCACCTACACGATGCATAAGGTCACCAATACCCACATCAATAACAGTCTTAGTAGTGACAAAAAAGGGTTGACCCAAGATCATAGGTACCTCAATATCCTCATCCATGTCCGATACAAAAAAATCAACAAAGAATATAAATTTATCAACTTTCACAAGTACATCTTCGATAATACCCCTAAGATACCTAATTGATCTATTAGATAATTGAATACTTATCTTAGTAGGTTTGGATTCCCTAAGACCAAATTGTTTAAACATCTTATAAGGCATAACATTTATACTAGCTCCCAAATCAGCCAAAGCGCTTTCAACATTTAAACTACCAATGAGACAATGAATAGTAAAACTCCTTGGATTTTTAAGTTTGTTGGGTGGTTTGTTTTGGAGAATGGCCGAGCAAATTACATTAAGCTCCACATTCAACAAGTCATCTAACTTCCTTTTATTTTTTAATAGCTTCTTTAAACATTTTACATATTTTGGCATCTATGAAAGTGCTTCAACAAAAGGTAAGTTAATATGCAGTTTTTTAAAAAGTTTAAGAAATTTACCATATTGTTCTTTTGTGTGTTCTCTCTTTAATGCTGCTGGATAAGGGATTCGTGGTTTGTATTCTCTAATTACTGGCTTATGCTCTTTCTTACCTTCTTCAACCTCATCACCTTTCATAACAGCTTCTAGCTTTGACTTCTTTTTAAGCTCGACTAACCCTTCCACGTTTCAAATAGTGATTGCGTGGATTTGCGCCCTCGGGTTAGTTTCAGTGTTGCTAGGTAAGCTCCCTTGTGGTCTTTCCAAAATAAGTTTGGCAAGCTATCCAATTTGAGTTTTGAGCCCTTAAATCGATCCTTGCTGATTTTTTAGAGCTGTCTCAGTGTTTTGAAATCGAGTTTCTAACACCAAAATAAATTTAGCCAACATCTCCTCAAGGTTTAACTTATTCTCTTGCTGGTAAGGTTGCTGAAAACCTAGAAGGGATTGTGGCATTTGATTTCCTTAACCACCCTAAGAGAAATGTGGATGGTACCTCCAACTTGCATTATAGTTATTGCTATAGGGGTTATTTTGAAGTTTAGAATTATTACCCATAAAATTGACTTGCTCATGCTCTATGATAGAACCGAAAGGTAAACATTCTGAATTGATCATCCCCTCTCCATTCGCATCATATTGCACTATTGGATTCACCTACTTAGAAAAATTCAAACCATCAATTTTCTTACTAAGAGCTTCAACATGATTTGCTAAAATAGAAGCTGCATCAATATTAAAAACACCAGTTGCTTTAACCAGTTTCATTCTCATGACTTGCCGCTGATAGTTATTCAGTGCTATTTCTTCAATAAACTCTCGAGCTAACTCGGGTGTTTTATTATTTAGTGTTCCACAAGTTGTTGCATTAATTAATTACCTAGTCGAGGGATTCAGACTGTTGTAGAAGGTTTGGACTTGCAACCACAAAGGTAACCCATAATGAGGGCACATTCTCAAAAGGTCTTTAAACCTCTCCAATGCATCATATAATGTCTCCAATTCAATTTGAGCAAAAGAAGAAATATCATTCCTCAACTTAGTTGTTTTAGCCGGTGAGAAGTACTTCAACAAAAACTTTCTTGGTCATCTGATCCCAAGTCGTGATAAAACCTCGTGGCAATGAATTCAACCATAATTTTGCCTTACTCCTTAAAGAGAATGGCAATAATCGTAGCATATAACATCATCAGACCTGTAATAGGCCCATTTCGCCTGGGCCCATTATAAACCAAATAAAAAATAAAAAATAAAAGAAAATAAATGGCCCAAAATTAGTCAAAATCCAAGTTCTTTTACAAATAATAAAATAACACAATTAACCCAAATAAATCTCCAAACCCAATAAAAATATATAACCTAATTAGCCCAAATAACCCATTACCCCAAGCCCAAAACATTAATGATTTTCAGCAAACCCTAAACACTAGAAACTTCAGCTGCCAGCCTCCATACTCCACAACGGCTTCCAAGCGCCACGCCCCATGCCCACGAATAACGCATCCACGCCATGCACACCTGTAACGAACTAACAGCAGCAAGCAGTAGATAACAACAATACAACAAAAATAAAGATTTTTTATTTATTTTTCCAGAATATTCTTGATGTATTTTGGCTATAAAAAGCCGTTGTAAACACTGAAATGGGGGATCAGTTTTTTCAGAGAAATCCATTACGCATACTAAATACAATCAAAGATTAAAAGGTGATTTTGGATCTATTTTTGGCATTTTCAATTTTTTTTTCTCTTTTTCTTTCTTTGTTTTCGCCTACATTTTTCGACATAAAAATAAAGAGAAAGGTGAGAGGATTACCTTCGTGGGTACACCGTCAGGGTCCTTGCCACCTACGTTGAAATCGGAGTTTTAGACGAGATTTTCAGGTGAAAATAGGCTCTGAATCTTGGCTTCAATGGGGGATAAAGAGGGCCTTCTCATCATTCACCAATTTTAATGGTGAAATGGTGGCTAAATGGTGGATGAGGAGATTTTTTTTTTTGTTCGGCAGAATGGGGAAGGAAGGAAGTCTTAGATTTTTTTTTTTTTTTTTTTTTTTTTTTTGATTCTTTTTTAAGTGGCTGAGTGTTAGTTTAGGTTTTAGTTGTGAGTTATGAGATTTGGCTTTTGAGGGATAATTGTGCAATTCGTCCTTCCCTTTCGCGCTATTATTCAAATCGAGTCCTGTTCGATTTCTTTTGCATTTTTTTAATTTTTCTTTGGGATTTACATACTGTTTCAATTTAGTCCATGTCTGAATGCCTTGTTCTGAGATCTAGAACATTTACCTTTTCAATCCTCGCGTATTTGCGTGTATTGCGCTTTGGTCCTTGGTTCTATTTCAATGATTTATTTTATTTATTAATTATAACTTTTAATTTGATTATATCTCAATTAAGTATTATTTCAATTTATGTAATCCATTATTTTTTTTATTCATTGAACATTTATCTTTTAAATTTTTTTTTATATATCTTTGGAGTTACTTGGATAAGGTTACTTCGTTTTTTAATCATAAAATTATTATTTTAAAATTCTCTTTTGTATCATATCATTTTAAATTTTGGCATAATCTTTAATTTAAATTACCTTTATATTAATATATATATATATATATATATATATAAATTAGCTTTATTTTATAAATATTATTAATTCTATGTTATTTTATATATATAATTTCTTTTAAATATGTTTATTTGTATTTCCTTTTAAATTTATTAGGTATATAATTTTTTCTTCAAAAATACATATATTATTATTTCTTTGTTATTTAAGATTCTTTCATGTATATATAGTTTCATTGTATATTGGTTTGTTTTTCTTTCATGTATATTGTTTATTCTTTGTTATTATATTATATTTTCATTATATATTGTTTTATTGATTTTTATCATTGTATGTACATCAACACCTTTAAGTATATAAGTTTCGTTTTTAAAATATTCTTGCATGTTGTTAGCTCCAAATGTCTTCTTTCACAACGTTTATTTTCATATTCATTTACATATTCTCAGTTTTATTTTATATATGTACATCATTTCAAGCCCAATCATATGTTTTCTATATTATTTAAATTCTATATAATTGCAGTTTTTTTCTTTTTTTACGTTATTTATCATATATATAATGTATTTTTATAATTCATTTTTTATTCTATATTATTTTAATATGCAATTATTTTAAAAATGTCTTCACATGTATATAACACATATTAAATTATTTTTACTATGATACATATTATTATTCTCATATAACTTCATATAATTTTTTTTTTATGTATAGATCCTATTTTAAAGATATTTATGTGTACAATATATTTCTTTTGGGAACCATGTTTTAAAACATACCACTTATTTATTGTATACACTCCCATATTATCCTTATGTATTATTTTATATATATATATATATATATATATTGTTACCTATATACTTATATATTTACTTTGTTTCTTTCATACATTATTAATCTCATTTTTTTACAAATAATTATACCCAATTTTACTTGTATATACATGTTTCATAAATTTATTATGTATATTATTTTATATCATGTATTGTTATTCTTTCATATTTAATACATTATTTAAGTTATCTTGTGAATTATCAATTTTTGAATAAATTTGTGTTTTAAATATTTTGTATATAATTTGATTTGAACTGTGAATTTTATAATAACTATTTCAATAAACATATATCCCAAGTTTTATGCACACGTGTCAACTTATATATATTATATGATCATTAATTCTTCATTTTGCTTCATACATATTTTTATGCATCATTTTATTTTGTGTTATGATCGTGTATATTATTTTTATATTAATTATTCATTATCCATGCTTAGAGAATTTTTTTTTGTTACATTATACTTGGAATAATTGTTAGATGTATTAAGTGAGGTTGTACTTTGTGTATATTTTTTCATATTCATTAACTTTATATATATATATACACGTTTTGTTGCAATGCATTAAATATTTCATTTATTTTAAAATAAATAAACGTAAACGAATCTCCAATTTTCTACCATTCAAAAATTCTGAAAAAAGGCAATATCTAATATTTGGGGAATTCGAACAATTGTGCTCAATCGTACTGGGTATGACTTTTCCGATGAACCAAATATTTGGATAACCTTTTATAATTTTAATGTATGAGTTTTTCGAGAGTCGAAAATCAATTGCGTTTTAAAGGTATAAGGGATCGCATCCAATCGTATTGGGTGTGAAACTGCATATCTTTGAAACGAGAGATTTTTGACCACTAATTTGAACTATTCATACATTTTAAAAAAAATCATACCTTGAAAAAAACTTTTGATATAAAGACAGCATCAAATCAATTTGGTACCAATTTTTGGGCGTAATGAGGGTGCTAACCCTTCCTCATGCGTAACCGACTCCCGAACCCGTTTCTTTTTATTTTTACCTAAACCAAATTTATTTTTTCATTGAATAAAGTGTTTTAATAGGTGGTCCAATCACACCTAAATCAAGAGATTGGTGGCGACTCCACACTCGGTTTTAAAAGTTGATCCCCATTGCTTTCAAAATATAAAAAAGGGTTTCGACAACTTGGCGACTCCACTGGGGACTGAACAAAGAGAGTCAGGCCATAAAATTGATTATTTGCTGTCCTTTTGTCAAAGAATTGAAATTTTGTTTTGAAGATCATGATTTTTTTTAATTGCATTTGTTTGCATAATTGTTTTGGTTCGAGTCTTGAAGAATAATATGGCATTGCATTGCATGACCGCTGTGGTTATACCTGTTAAGTGGGAGTAAGAAACTATGCTTTCGTGAGGTTTTCACCTCCGTACGGGCTAGTGGATTGCTTCCAGGATACATCCGTACCTATGATTCGTGAGATTTTCATCTCCGCATGGTCATAGGGAAATGTATTCCCCTGAATCGAACTCGATTCATATGAGCCTATAATGGGTGAGAATTGAGGAATCTATTGGTTCAGGTACCCTTTCTTTAGAACTGAACCACATATAGTGAACCTTGAGAATCCACCTTACGTAGAACCTTGCCCAAATTTATTGCTCACCTGAATAGGTGCTTTATTTGATATTTATTTCACTTGTACTAATGTGTTTTGTTTTGGTTTTGTTTATAATTGCATTGCATTACATTATCATAGAAAAGAGGTGTTGATTCATATTTGATTGCTAAATAGAACAGTTTGTCATAAGAAAACGAATTTCCTGATAAAGTGGATTATAATACGGTTGTCTGAATTGACGGAAGAAGGATGATAGTTCGTGGAGGAAAACAAGTCTTTATTTGAAGATTCAAGCCGATTGTTCGAGAGCTGTCGCATCTCGATTTTCTTAACGGAGCTAATCAACATCGTGAGGATAATGAGTCATAGCCTAGATCAAGCAAAGAAGAGCTAGTGGAGGCATTTATTAGAGGCTTGCGAGATTTGGATTTCACCAAGAAAAGGGATCGATGTCTTCTCCTGGAATATAAAGCAAGGCCGTATATGTAATCCGTTTTATGTAAAGGGATTTGTTTTCCAGAAAAGTTGTTCTAATGGAATTAAATTGAAAATTAACACTTCTCTTTCTTTTGCATTCATCCCATGCATTTCCATTGCATTGCATCATTTCATCATTTGCATTAAATTTTCATAAAAGGGGTCCCTAATTAGTTGAAATCATTTCAGTTAATCTAGGAACCAATAAAAATACCAACCAAGCATTGTTATGGTACCAGTGCTAAGACAAAAGATATGGACAAAAGATTGGAAAGACTTGAACAACTTCAAAGAGAGATGCAAGACCAGTTACAAATATAGATGTAAGAGCAACTGGCGAAGATTAGGCAGGATATGAGAGATCTGGTTTTAGAGTCTCAAAGGAACATGTTAAAACAGTTGTCTCAATTGCTGACAAAGGGGCTTGAAGAAAGGAAAAGTTCCATGATCAATACGGGGAAGGACAATGAGAAGCTTCTCTACCCTCTGGGTTTCACTCCGACAAATGCTCAGCCGCAAGGTGTACCTATTGTCAAATTTTAGCAATATCAGGACGGTACCTCTGCACCGGTAGATTACCCGACAGGCTCAGGCTCCAAGCCAGGGGGCAACCCAACTAATCTTGAAGTTCCTGATGAAATGGAAAAAGTAGAGAGGGAATTTCCAAGACAACTTGAGAATCGGTATAGAAGGTTGGAGGAAAAATTAAAAGCAATGGAGAATGTTGACTTCTACTGTGGGGTTGATGCTAAGGATCTAAGTTTGGTCCCCGATCTAGTACTCCCGCCAAAATTTAAGATTCCAGAGTTTGAAAGGTACAATGGGACCGGTTGTCCTGAAGCTCACATCACAATGTTCTGTCGAAAGATGACAGGGTATGTTAACAATGACCAACTGTTAATCCATTGCTTCCAAAATAGTTTGATCGGGTCAGCAGTTAAATGGTACAATCAATTGAGCCGTGTTAAAATTCATTCATGGAAGGACTTAGCACAGGCTTTTATGAAGCAGTATAGCCATGTAACAGACATGGTACCCGACAGAATTACCTTGCAGAATATGGAAAAGAAGCAAAATGAGAGCTTCAGACAATATTCCCAAAGATGGAGAGAGGTAGCAACACAAGTCCAACCGCCTCTTCTGGAAAAGGAGACCACGATGCTTTTTATCAATACTCTGGAAGCCCCATTCATTGACTATATGTTGGGAAGTGCTACTTTGAGCTTTTCAGATATAGTAATGTCTGGTGAGATGATTGAAGATGTGATAAGAAATGGGAAAATAGATATGGGAGAAGGTGCCAAAAGGTCAACTCCGGGAAACAAGGAAAATAAAAGTGAACATCGTTGGTCAACATAGGTCAGCCAAGGGTTATAACCACTAATCATCAAAGAGAATTTGAATGACATATCCAAAGAGAGGTCCAGGGAATAAAAGTTTCCAAACCTTTATCTACTTGGGAGTGTTTTAAGCAATGGGGCTGTAGAAGAGATCCCTGTATTTTTAGAGCTAATCTAGAGTAATGTTCAAAACACGTTTGTTGCCTTAAGCCTAAGGGCAATAAGAATCCTTTTGTGAAATAGGCTTGTGTCCAAAATTTTTTATTTCAATGAAATGCATTCTTTTTGAATAAATATTCTTTCATTCTTTATATATTCTTTTGTTCTTTGGACTATTTTCTTTATAAATATGCTTTCATTCTTCATTCATGATCATACCATACAAATAATTATCCTTAGAATCATTTATTCTTTGGAATTTGCCTTTGTACCTACTATAGGTCCCCAGATATCAATGACATGAGCAACGCTATAACTGACTCCCTTTTGGGGTGAGATAGGTGTTTAAGCGGATCTCAGGACTTTGAAGATGACAGAGATTGTGACTTATTTCTTGATTTGTTAAGGACGGTAGAACAAGATGAAAAAATAGATCCTACTTTATGAAGGGTCAATGGACATTGTGAACAGGGGGCAAAGATTGAAACCTGAGTCACCACAAGGACAAAATGAATTGTCTTTGAGTTGCTTCAAGAAATTCAAAGATGTTTTCACATGATCATGTCGAGATATATTTGAGATATTAAGATCTGTGGATGATACAAAATGTCTATACAATGCCAGAAGGACACATGTTGAAGGTTTCATGGTAGCCACGCTAACCATGAGGTTTGGATATTGTTGATCCACCATGGAAGGGGATTGCATTGGTTAAAGCCACATTCATTTCTTCACAGATTTTCTCTATATGGGAGAAGGATGTTATCAGGCCATTATCATCGATTCATCTTGGCAGTCATTGATTACTTCAAAAAGGGGGTGAAGATTGCTTCATATGTCAATATTACAAGATCAATAGTCATCAAATTCCCACCCCAAAAAAAAGGGTTGCTGACAAGTAATGTTAGAAAGGATCACTTTCAAATACAACTGCGCAATGTCAAAAGTTTGCAGTCTGTTCAAAGATCAGACACTATATCACAGTGCAGAAAAGGCATTCAAAAAGAAAAACAAAAGTACAAAAATAAAAAAAAAGAAAAAAAAACAACAGTACAAGGGTCATAGTGAAAAATGACTGAGTCTTGTAAGGATTGGCATAAAGAAGTTATCATTTACCCTCTATATTTGTCGAACATGGGCCTGGACCTTCACCGGGGCAATACATTGATTTATAGGACTGAAACAGTTTTTGAAATCGAGATTCCTTTTCTTCGAGTCTTGGCAGAATTAAAGTTGAATGAATCAGAATAGGTTCAATCCTGATCAGTCAAATTTAAAAGATATTTGTCACAGTCAGATGATGCAGGTTTATCCTCGAGAATTCTATGAGGGGAGATTTGATATTGAAGAAGATCCTTTCTATACAAAAGGACTTCAAAGGATGAAATATGCCAAACTAAGAGGGACCTTATGTAAAGAAGGCCTATTTTTGATCGAAAGGATTTGCCCAGTTCGGGGAATTCAAAATGAAGTCAAAGAGTGTTCTATGGGAGAAGCCAAGGTGAAAACCCGCAAAGGGCGCCTTGAGACCTTAAAAAATCCAAAAAAAAAAATCAAAATCAAAACAAAAAAAAAAGAGAAATTAATAAAAAAAATTTTAAAAAAAAAAAAGAAAAGGAGAGGCCAAGGCGAAAACCCGCAAAGGGCGCTTTGAGACCAAAGGGGATTTGAGTTGAAAACCCAAAAAGAGGCGGCTCAAATTTGGATTAAAGTGGGGTATACAGTAGTCTTGCTATGCCTGAATTAACAATGAAAGAAGTATATTACGTCTTGGGGCATCAACAAAGTACTCCAGATCCTCTAAACACAGATTGAGCTCAGAATGGTCCTCAATAAGTTGGTACAGAGAAGCTCAAGCTGCGATATCTGGGGCATCTAGCTTTCCATTTTTAACCATTTTTTTGTTTGTTATCTTTGATTACCTTATTCTTTTCAGGTCATGTCCTAATAGATTTCTTTCTGGGTTGCATTTGCTTGTTTGTTTCGAGCTATGTTCTCAATCAATTCCTTTCTTGTCCATGGTTATGATCTTTTTCAAGCATTTTGCATTGAAATAACGATTTTTAGACTAATAATATTTTCATAAAGGAAGTTTCGCATATTACTTTGGGGAGTTTCTAAATAATACAATAGCCTGAAATAGGACTATTGTTTAAAACTCACCAAGCTTAAGGGCTGGAAATATTTAAGCCCAAATTGAGATTATCTCCTTGGATTTTCTGTCAAAGATATTAATTGGTGTTATAATCCCGGCAAAGAATGAGCAATGGGATTGTTCATGAAGAAAGAAAATGGTATTCATGTAGATATCAGACATATATGTCTGTTCATTATACCTAGGGAATGGTGTAACAGATTCAATTGTTTAAAGATAATGCAAATTCTATACCTCTGAGTTGCAACAGGATGGATAGAAGAAATCAAATAATTATTCCCCTGGAGTTGCAGTGGGAAGTTCAAACTTCATGTCCCAAAAGACTACAGTGTAAGGGACTCTCGAATTACGGCGGGACAAGCTTGCTGAGTAGAATGTGATTGTTTCTTTGGGTTTTCTGTTAAGAATGCTAGCCGAATAGGATGGCAGCATAATAAATTAGTGATAGAGCCTTGGTGAATAATTAACGATAATACCTTGAGCATTTAAAAAAGATCATTTAAAAAATGATCATTCAAAAAGATCATTTTCATTTTTGCATTCATATATCATTCATAACATGTTAGGAGCATTTGATTCATTTTTATCATAGCATCCTAATTATTTGACATCAGCATCACATCTAGTTAGGAGCATTTGATTCATAGCATCCTAATTATTTGACATAAGCATCACATTTAGTTAGGAGCATTTGATTCATTTCGATCATAGCATCCTAATTATCTGACATCAGCATCATCTAGTTAGGAGCAATTGATTCATTTTGATCATAGCATCCTAATTAGTTGGCATAAGCATGATACATGAAACCGAGTCTACAGGACAGGTCCAAGAGGATGATGTAGTAACATCGGTGAAGTCAGATCTTATATCCCTAAAGTTGCAGCGGAATAGATCAAAGATTACAAACCTTATCTCCCTGAAGTGGCAGTGGAGTAGGTTGAAGATTGTAGGTCTTATTTCCCTAAGCAGTAGTGGAACAGACCAAAGACGACAAACCTTATCTCCCTGAGGTTGTAGTGGAGCAGGTTGAAGTGTCAATTGCAGTAAAGCAAATCATAACAAGTCTTATCTCCCTGAGGTTGCAGTGGAGTAGATTGAAGATTGAAAGATCTTATCTCCCTAAGCAATAGCAGAGCAGATCGAAGATGGCGAATCTTATCTCTAGCAAGGAAGCAGACTGAAGATTGAAGATCTTATCTCCCTAAGCAGTAGTGGAGCGGATCGAGGATGGCGAATCTTATCTCCATGTATCGGTAATGGAGCAGATTTTAGCTATTGACCTTATCTCTCTAAGGTAGCAAGAGAGCAGGTTGGCAATTGTAGTCTTATCTTCCTGAGGTAGCAAGGAAGCAGATTAAATATGGAAGATCTTATTTCTCTCAACAGTAGCGGAGAAGATCGAAAAATGGGAATCTTATCTCCATGTATCGGCAATGGGGCAGAGTTTAGCCACCAGCCTTATCTCTCTGAGGTAGCAAGAGAGCAGGTTGAAGAATGAGTCTTATCTTCCTGAGGTAGCAAGGAAGCAGACTGAGAATTGAAGATTTTATCTCCCTGAGATTGCAGCGGAGAGATCTTCGCAGATGGTGAATCTTATCTCTATGTATTGGCGATGGAGCAAATTTTAGCCACTGACTTTATCTCTCTGAGGTAGCAAGGAAGCACACTGAAGATTGAAGATTGGAGGACGCAAATCTTATCTCCATGTACTGGCAATGGAGCAGATTTAAGCCTCAAGACCTTATCTCTCTGAGGTAGCAAGAGAGCAGGTTGAAAATTGTAGTCTTATCTTCCTAAGGTAGCAAGGAAGCAAACTGAAGATTGAAGATCTATTTCCCTAAAGCAGTTGCAGAGCAGATTGAAGATGGCGAATCTTATCTCCATGTATTGGCAATAGAGCAGATTTAAGTCACCAGTCCTATTTCCCTAAAGTTATAGTCAAGATTTAGCAAAACCGGGAAAAATTGGCCTTATTTGAAGTCTTTGCTCTATTCTCGTTACACGACAATGAGCAAAGAGGGGTAGCTGTAATAGGCCCATTTCGCCCGGGCCCATTATAAACCAAATAAAAAATAAAAAATAAAAGAAAATAAATGGCCCAAAATTAGTCAAAATCCAAGTTCTTTTACAAATAATAAAATAACACAATTAACCCAAATAAATCCCCAAACCCAATAAAAATATATAACCCAATTAACCCAAATAACCCATTACCCCAAGCCCAAAACACTAATGATTTTCAGCAAACCCTAAACACTAGAAACTTCAGCCGCCAACCTCCATACTCCACAACGGCTTCCACGCGCGCCACGCCCCATGCCCACGAATAACGCATCCACGCCATGCACACCTGCAACGAACTAACAGCAGCAAGCAGTGGATAACAGCAATACAACAAAAATAAAGATTTTTTATTTATTTTTCCAGAATATTCTTGATGTATTTTGGCTATAAAAAGTCGTTGTAAACACTGAAATGGGGGATCGGTTTTTTCAGAGAAATACATTACGCATACTAAATACAATCAAAGATTAGAAGGTGATTTTGGATCTATTTTCGGCATTTTCATTTTTTTTTCTCTTTTTCTTTCTTTGTTTTCGCCTACATTTTTCAGCATAAAAATAAAGAGAAAGGTGAGAGGATTACCTTCATGGGTACACCGTCAGGGTCCTTGCCTCCTCCTCGAAATCGGAGTTTTAGACGAGATTTTCAGGTGAAAATAGGCTCTGAATCTTGGCTTCAATAGGGGATAAAGAGGGCCTTCTCATCATTCACCAATTTTAATGGTGAAATGGTGGCTAAATGGTGGATGAGGAGATTTTTTTTTTTTTGTTCGGCAGAATGGGGAAGGAAGGAAGTCTTAGTTTTTTTTTTTTTTTTTTTTTTTTTTTTGCTTTGATTCTTTTTTAAGTGGCTGAGTGTTAGTCTAGGTTTTAGTTGTGAGTTATGAGATTTGGCTTTTGAGGGATAATTTCGCAATTCGTCCTTCCCTTTCGCGCTATTATTCAAATCGAGTCCTGTTCGATTTCTTTTGCATTTTTTTAATTTTTCTTTAGGATTTACATATCGTTTCAATTTAGTCCATGTCTGAATGCCTTGTTTTGAGATCTGGAACATTTACCTTTTCAATCCTCGCGTATTTGCGTGTATTGCGCTTTGGTCCTTGGTTCTGTTTCAATGATTTATTTTATTTATTAATTATAACTTTTAATTTGATTATATCTCAATTAAGTATTATTTCAATTTATGTAATCCATTATTTTTTTTATTCATTGAACATTTATCTTTTAAATTTTTTTTATATATCTTTGGAGTTACTTGGATAAGGTTACTTCGTTTTTTAATCATAAAATTATTATTTTAAAATTCTCTTTTGTATCATGTCATTTTAAATTTTGGCATAATCTTTAATTTAAATTACCTTTATATTAATATATATATATATATATAAATTAGCTTTATTTTATAAATATTATTAATTCTATGTTATTTTATATATATAATTCCTTTTAAATATGTTTATTTGTATTTCCTTTTAAATTTATTAGGTATATAATTTTTTTTCTTCAAAAATACATATATTATTATTTCTTTGTTATTTAAGATTCTTTCATGTATATATAGTTTCATTGTATATTGGTTTGTTTTTCTTTCATGTATATTGTTTATTCTTTGTTATTATATTATATTTTCATTATATATTGTTTTATTGATTTTTATCATTGTATGTACATCAACACCTTTAAGTATATAAGTTTCGTTTTTAAAATATTCTTGCATGTTGTTAGCTCCAAATGTCTTCTTTCACAACGTTTATTTTCATATTCATTTACATATTCTCAGTTTTATTTTATATATGTACATCATTTCAAACCCAATCATATGTTTTCTATATTATTTAAATTCTAACTATAAGTATACAAAAACATTGGTATATATTAAATTTGTCTACATTACTAATTACTAGTATTTTATACATATAACTTTTAGAGAATTTGTATATAATTGCAGTTTTTTTTCTTTTTTTTACGTTATTTATCATATATATAATGTATTTTTATAATTCATTTTTTATTCTATATTATTTTAATATGCAATTATTTTAAAAATGTCTTCACATGTATATAACACATATTAAATTATTTTTACTATGATACATATTATTATTCTCATATAACTTCATATAATTTTTTTTTTATGTATAGATCCTACTTTAAAGATATTTATGTGTACAATATATTTCTTTTGGGAACCATGTTTTAAAACATACCACTTATTTATTGTATACACTCCCATATTATCCTTATGTATTATTTTATATATATATATATATATATATATATTGTTACCTATATACTTATATATTTACTTTGTTTCTTTCATACATTATTAATCTCATTTTTTTACAAATAATTATACCCAATTTTACTTGTATATACATGTTTCATAAATTTATTATGTATATTATTTTATATCATGTATTGTTATTCTTTCATATTTAATACATTATTTAAGTTATCTTGTGAATTATCAATTTTTGAATAAATTTGTGTTTTAAATATTTTGTATATAATTTGATTTGAACTGTGAATTTTATAATAACTATTTCAATAAACATATATCCCAAGTTTTATGCACACGTGTCAACTTATATATATTATATGATCATTAATTCTTCATTTTGCTTCATACATATTTTTATGCATCATTTTATTTTGTGTTATGATCGTGTATATTATTTTTATATTAATTATTCATTATCCATGCTTAGAGAATTTTTTTTTTTGTTACATTATACTTGGAATAATTGTTAGATGTATTAAGTGAGGTTGTACTTTGTGTATATTTTTTCATATTCATTAACTTTTATATATATATATATATACGTTTTGTTGCAATGCATTAAATATTTCATTTATTTTAAAACAAATAAACGTAAACGAATCTCCAATTTTCTACCATTCAAAAATTCTGAAATAAGGCAATATCTAATATTTGGGGAATTCGAAAAATCGTGCTCAATCGTGCTGGGTATGACTTTTCCGATGGACCAAATATTTGGATAACCTTTTATAATTTTAATGTATGAGTTTTTCGAGAGTCGAAAATCAATTGTGTTTTAAAGGTATAAGGGATCGCATCCAATCGTACTGGGTGTGAAACTGCACATCTTTGAAACGAGAGATTTTTTACCACTAATTTGAACTATTCATGCATTTCAAAAAAAAATCATACCTTGAAAAACACTTTTGATATAAAGACAGCATCAAATCAATTTGGTACCAATTTTTGGGCGTAATGAGGGTGCTAACCCTTCCTCATGCGTAACCGACTCCCGAACCCGTTTCTTTTTATTTTTACCTAAACCAAATTTATTTTTTTATTGAATAAAGCATTTTAATAGGTGGTCCAATCACACCTAAATCAAGAGATTGGTGGCGACTCCACACTCGGTTTTAAAAGTCGATCCCTATTGCTTTCAAAATATAAAAAAGGGTTTCGACAAGACCCATTTATCTTGAATGTGTTGCAAATCTCTAGAAAGTTAGCCAAATGAGTATTCGGATCTTTATCTTGCAAACCACGAAACTAAACATACTATTGTACCATCTGAATTGTGTTCGGCTTCAGCTTGAAATTATTTGCAGCAATGGTAGGTCTCACAATACTCAATTCAGTCCCAATCAAAGTAGGTTTAGCATAGTTAAACATAGTACGAGGCTACTAATTATTTTGGTTTTCTACCATCCCCACAATAATATCTTTTTTCCTTGTGATCGACTATTAAATCCTACTGACTTTGTCTTTCTTCTCTAACCTCTCTACGATTTCTATGAGCAGTCTTTTCAACCTCACTGTCAAAAAGCAATGGACTTAACAGGTTTCCTATAGTCATAAACCAAAATAACCTGTCAGAAGCAAATAAATAAATAAATTAAAATGTAAAAACTAAATTAAAAACAAAAATATTAAAATAAAAATAAAATGACTAAATTAATATAAATAAATTTTTCCTAATATTTTAATCCCCGGTAACGGCGCCATAAATTTGATGTCCACAAAACTAACTAAAAATTCGACAAAGACTAAAAATCCTAGTAATTATTGTCTTTCTATTATTTAACCAAAAAATTAGAGTGATTAATTAAAACTAAAATTAACTTTATTAATTAGTTAAAGAAAACGACAAAGAACAAATCAAGAAAGCAAATGATTAACAACCAAGAAGCGAAACAATACCCAGGAAAGAATCCACCTAGATTTCATCTGTCATTATCAATCTGAATTAAACAATTTCTTCACTTAGTATTTTGATCCATAGAAATACCTAAATTATGCTAATATCTTTTTCGAGAGTAAAAGCAACTAACCCTAAGTTGATTAATTGAAATTTCTTTCTAATTAAAACCCCTATTGTCGCATTAACTCAATCTATAGATCCCCCTATTAGATTTGACTTTAATCCGATGGATTTATGTTGTCATATTTTTAGGATTGCATGCAACTCCACTTAATTATGCTAGATCTACACTTAAACAAGGACTTTTTCTCCTCTATTCAAACACATCAAACATGGATTAACAGTCCGAAAATATTAAACCAAGAATTAGGCACACAAAATTGAGAACAAGATCCAAGTATTTATTGCGTAAAACATAAATCAAAAGACAGAACTCATCATAGGGTTCATCTCCCCTAGGTATTTAGAAAATTAGTTCACAATCGTAAATAAAATCATCTCAAATACAATATAATCACAATAAATAAAGAAACTCATAATAAACTTCAAAAAAATCAAAAGGAGATCTTCAACCTTGATGGAAATCTGCTTCAGAGTCGGCTTCAATGGTTTAGAGTTGTTTTCTTCAATATTCTATGACGATTTACTCCCCTATTTTTATATTTGGTATATATAGGTCTTAGAATACCCGAAAAATCTAAAAATTGTGTTTTTCCACGTTTCTGGATTTCAATTCGCAAAATCCACACAGTTTGGCACATGGTCATGCAGTAGCCCATGTGGCTCCCACGGCTATGTGCCCAGCCCGTGTGGCTCCTGAAACTTGCTCCGATTTTCTGATTTTCACTCCTTTTGCTTCCAAATGCCCTTCCAAGTATAGAAACATGAATTTAAAGGATTAGGATCATAAAATTCACTATTTTACATCAAATAATCATCCAAAAATGATTAAGAACATAATTAAAACATGCTAATTTTATCAATTATCAGTAAACCTTTATCAAAGCGACGTAGTCTTGCCTTTTCTTATTTAGATTTTTAGGTAACTCGAATTGTGTAATTTATATTCGAGTTAAACCGAAAAACTTGATTTTTTTTATTCGAGTTGATCTGAATAACTCGATTAACTCAAATAACTCAAACTATTTAATTCAAAATTTAAATTTTTATCAAATTTTTCGAATCGAATCAAATTTTACTCACTTCTAACATGAGTCTTTGTTACAAACTTCCACTTACACGAAGTATTTGCTTGAGAATGCCACTAATTGAAACTAAGCAGTCATCTCGATGATGTTGCGGCATGAAAATATCAAAGGTTATTAGAGCAAAATTAGCCTTTTAGGAACCAATTAATAATGCTTCTATAAAATAAGTGAGGATTGTAATTATGACCCTAATCACAAAGACAATGATTAAGCTAATGACTATCGAAAATGGGTCATTGTCCTTAATTTCCATAGCATTTTGGCCCCTCCCTCGTTGCACTATATAAATCAACAACACATGGTTTTGTTTTTTAAAAAAGAAAAGAAAAGAAAAAGTGGAAAAACATTCCTTAAAAAGGAAGTTTAATAAAGGCAAAATTATCGGTTACATGTTTCCTGGGCCCAAAACTTGTAGAATCTCCTTTTACAAATAGGCCGGTGATTGTATTTGTAGCACAAAAATTCATTGCATAAACTATAGGAAATGGTGATCAAAGCTGGGTTATTGCCTATGTGGTCGAATCTGGGCCCTGGGATTTTTTTAAAAAAACTAAAAATCATTGTCGGTGCTTAATCTTTAATTAGATTATCGTAATTATGACTCGATAATCATGTCAAAATCAGTGAGGTCTATAAAGAAGGGAAAAAGGGTTAAAGGGTTGATTTGGTGAAACATATAGCTATAGGGAGAAGGAATCTGTATATTAATTTGCACGCTTTGATGTCATTTCACATAGATATAATGATTTCTTTATTCTTTAATCACATTCTAAAAGTGAAGATACAGAATACTCTCCACCTTTTTAGTGAGGAAGAGGTTAGGTTTAGGTTAAGCAGAACACCATAATTCTTACAAAAAATTTGCCTAAGCAAAATAATGGGAACCATCTTAATTCTCGTTTGGGAAACATTAACTTAAATATGTCATTGCCATCTCATAAAAACAAAGTCATTTCTGTGTAAATTCTTTGCATTATGCATGCGAACCCAATAACAATATTATTAACATAACCATAAGGTGTTATATATTATCACCAAATATTAGGGGTAAGTTTTGATAGCCTCACTTATTCTAAAATTTGTATGATAAAAAATATTGGTGAAATAAGATTTATTTACTATATTTATTGGATAAATTATATATTTTGTAGCTAAAATTAAGAATAGTTATTTTTTTCTACCAAATTATGAAAAGTTATAATTGGTAGAGTGGGAGATGAAGTGTAAGTGGTTATTAGCTTAGAGTTGTAATTAGTATAGTCATTTTATTTAAGGTTTGGACATTGTTTGGAGGTGTGCCCATGACCTCGACAATTGTAACAAGTGAGAGTGGAAGGCTCAGTATTAAGGAGTGTTGAACGCCTACGACCATAATTAGATTGATAGCACCTAGTCTATTTTCACGACCTTTGCCTCATATACAACCAACAACATTTTGGAGAGTAGTATGGAGCACAACGGTAGGAGGATGGAGAGTCATTTAAACTTTTTAGTTGTAGTTCTTAATAAAGGAGTAAGCCAAATAAATCATCAAAAGAAATAAAAGTTAAGCTTGCTTCAATATTGCAGGTAAAGAAAAAAAATTGCGGGTAAAGGGTTTGTAATCTAGGCTAAGACCACGCAAGATATAATCAATAAGATCATACTCAGAAATGGCAGCATCAGGTGCAACAAATTAACCAACTAGTCGCTTGGCATGATTCGTATAGGTGCCAAGAGGGTTATTGTTTCAAGGCAAAGCATAAAAGAGCATTTTCTAGAATACGAACTTGAGGTTTATTTATTTATTTTTTATTATTATCCCGAGGCATAAGTAGCCTGCAGTCGAAACCAAGTAGCATAGGCAGTGATGACATCAACAACTCGAGAGAAAACATAATTTGTGGAAAATTACTTTCCACTAAGATGCTTTAATTTCACGCTTAAATCTCCGTATCTGATCAATATATAAAATTGAGATATATATATATAAATTGGAAGTCATAATTGTTACGAGTTTTATTGCCAGTTATCTCACAAGTATACCTGTTTTTTTGGTAAATAAAGAGAAAACATTAAGTCATTACAAAGATAAAACAAACTAGATAGCCATAGCCCCTACCATATATTTCTGCGAAATCTCCAAAGCATTTACTGGAACCTCTCCAAACCACATGAGGCCAATTGGTGCATTGATCCACTTGTTGGCCATCAAGTCAGCTACCTTATTCGCCTCACGTGGAATAAATCCAACAACGTCACTTTTTTAGACCTTTTTTTTAGCCTAGGCCATCATGTATTCATCCCTCATATTTTAAAAATATATAATTAATGTATTATTTTATTAATTTTATAAAAATAAATCATTGTCTAACCAATGAATCCTATTTTGGTGTTGCTTTAATTAGTAATTGCAAAAAAAGAAAAAGAAAAACTTCATAAGTATTAAAAAATTAAGAACATAATGTAATGATAAAAAAATAAAGCACTAACTACATAATTATTTTTTTTAAATAAACCAATTTATAATTATCCACTAATTTGAAGTTAAATAATTAGATGAGTGATAAATCACTAAATAGCCATAAATTTCTTAATACGAATCGATTGCCTTTTTACAAAAAACTGTAATTATTCACCTAGATAATAATGAACATAATTGCTCGCTCGCTCATTCTTTCAGTTTCTAACAGTCTAAATTTTACTTTTCAACAGGTACTTAGTTAATTAACATTCTAGATGTAAATATTAAGCATAATAATAACACATCAATATAAAATTTTCACATTGTGATCAACATTGCTTTTTATAATTTTTTTTTTCAAATTCATGGATTTATTAGATGTATATATTTATGATCTATAATATATAAAAAACTATGAAATTTTTTTTTTGAATCGACAAGAATGCTCTTTATTTTCTATTATATTAGTAAATTAACATGTAAAAATATTTATAATTTAATTTAGAATTATTAGTTATAACTCTATTTAAAAATTTGATAATTTTATTAACTTTAAAATAGAGTTATAACTTGAATAAAAGTCTAAGCATACTCACTATCAATAAATTAAAATAATTAATAATTAAGGTTAAAATATTATTTTAAAAAATTCTTAATTATTTTTATTTTTATAAGTAAACTTTTTTTTTTATTTTCATATTTATTAACGTAATAAAATAAAGCTATACTTGAATAGAAATCTAAGTATATAAATAGAGATCGATTTTATCTTTTAGTTATCATCTAATTAGTGTTAGAGTTAGATATCAATTAAAAATTAAGTTTAGATCTGTAAATAGCATCCGTTAGTAGCCTCCGAGAAAAATCATAGGTAAAAAGAATGAAAATTATTAATATTAGTAAGTTAAAAGTATTTCAAGAAGAAATGTTCGAATGAAAATGGCACCGAAGAGTACCAAAGAGACATGCAAGATCATTTTCATTGATGATGACATTATATAATATTTTGTTATTTTTAAAAAAAATTATAAGTTGTTTATTTTGTACCAAGCAAATACTCTTTTATACTCGTCATTTTTACCTTATTATTATTGTTGTTTGTTTGTTTGTTTGTTATTGTTATTATTATACATGAAGGTGTAAATGGATGAGAAAGATTTTAAAATAGTAAAAAATATTTACCATATAAGATTTGAATAATTATTTTTTAATTATCATTATCAAATTTATTTATTAATTTAATGTTATCTCCCGTACTAATCATGAATTATTATTATAATTCATGTTTGTTGTTTTACCTTTTTTTAATTTAATTTAATATTATATACTTTAAAATATAGTTCCAATAGTTTGCATTCCCCTTTTAAATTAATTATAATATGAAAATATTTAGCGTATTATATATTATAGTTTTATAAAATTGTATTTATTATTTCATATGAAAATAAAATAATCAATCTGTAATGAATTAGTAGAATATTATTTTGATATAAAAACAAAATGGTTTTCTTTTTCATCCTTAGTAAAATTATGTAATATAAAGTTTATATATATATATATATATATATAATTGGAGGGGAATGAGATTGTTTAGGATCAAACCAAAGCTCTTATGCCTACAAATATAATGCTCTTGCTATTGAGCCAAGAGATTGTTGGCTATGTAATATCAAGTTAATTGTGAAAATTATGCATATTTACTGAAATAATTAAATATTACACTGTATATAAATTTTAAAAATTATGGAAAATATTATTCATTTATAATTGGGAAATAAATTGGACAAATGTGTATACATATTTTAAGAATAATATTCATTTTTAATAGTTTAAAGCATTTAAGGTCTGAAGTTGTTGAAATTAAAATTAATTGAATGTATAATTATATTTTTTATTTTTAAATAATTATATTTTAACATATTAATATTTAATGAAATTTTTTTAATATATTTAAATTTCATAATTATTTTTGTACACTTTTAATTCAAATATTATAACATTTTTTATTAGTTTTAATTTTAAAAATTAGGTGAAATTTAGAAATAATAATTAATAAAATTAAATGGTGAGATACTTATAGTGTAAATTAAAAAAAGGCAGATGAATCCATTATATAAATTGATTTGGACGAAGGGACTTGTTATGAAAATATACCATCAACAAAGGGTATAAATGTTATATATTTTTTCTCATTTTTTGAGTCCTTTTTCGAAAAGAAATATATGCTTAATAAAGTAACTATACACCGTCAACTAAAAAAAATTACAATAATCAAGTTAATTGAAAAATACAATACACTATACATGCAAAAACATTAGTAATTAGAAGTGATACAAAATATTAGCTAAATTCAATAACATTAATTAATCATATTAGAAGTAAATATTAAATTTAGTAAAAGAAAAACTGTAAAGAAATAATTAAATTAGTTTAAGAAAAATATAGCTTCTTATTTCTTGTGGCGTATTTGTGCCTTGAGGTGATCCCTACTCCATCTATGAAGTAGAAGAAAAATAATAAATATTTTATTATTTCTTTTATGTTGATTTGTAATTTTTTTTATTGAAATTACTGTAATTTTGGACAGAAAAAAAAAACCCATTAGACGATATAACCTATGTATAATGCTTTAATATGTAATCTTTGACTATATCTCTGAATTTTAGGGAATAATTATTAAAGATTTATTTGATCTTATGTATTTCGAAAAGAATTGTTTATGATAAGTCTTTTTAAATCAATTCTTTTTTAAAATTAAGTTTGATTTTATTAAAATACATTGCAGGTTTACTATTTGTCATTTTACCATGTCTTTTTTCTTTTGCAAACGTAAATTACAATTTGTTAATATATAAATTACATAATTTGCTAGATAATTATGACACCCTAAAAATGAAAATTCAAGCTATAAATATCAACAACATAAATAATATAATTTGTTAAGATAATATTCATTATTTTTCACCTACATAATTCTTTTTAAAAGCATTATCGTTAATAATTAAATATTTACGTTATTTTATATTAGTAGTTTAACTATTTTTAGTCAATTTTTAAAGATTTATTTATTATAATGTATTCTGAACAAAATGTTTATGGTAATTTTTTCTAATCAAATATTTAAAATTAAGTATATTAACATATTCTTTTTTATGCAAATGTAAATTACATAAAATACATGTTTAAGGTTTTTTAAATTTCAGCAAATATGTATTAACAAATAATTAACAATTATTTAATATTGAGTCTTCAAAATTGGAATATTGATACACATGACAAATTATTAGAGTGCCAATTGGCTATATATAAATGGTGCCACATTGGATTGTTTCTCAATATGTAACTTCATCTTACTATAGTATATATATTTTTATATTATTTTCAACTTTTTTTATTTAAAAAATATATATTTTTTAAAATTTACTTACATCAAATATGCAACCTTTTGGATATAAGTAAAATTTTAAAAATTTAATATTTAAGTAAAATTTTGACTTTCAAATTTAAATTCTTACGGATCTCCACAAAATTCTCAAATTAAGATATTGAGGAGCAAATCCAAACTATCCAAAGAAATTCTCAACCAAATTCATCACCAAAATAGACCATCACCCATGTTTTACATACTGAGACTATTAAACAGCCTAGTACAATGCCTTTCTTAACAAAAGCCAACATATGAGACACTCTTGGCTCATATATTTCAAGTATGACACCCAATAAAAATTCTCAAATTGGTTTCAAGAATGGTGGAACTAATATAGATCATCTACTTTTAATATCCTACCATAAAAAATCCAAAATTTATGGCTCAAATTTTTTGACAAATTTCAGCTAGAACCAGACCAAAAACCCATATACAAAACAATCTATTTCTTTTCAAAATTGTGTATTTCTAGGATTGGTTCCTAGAATTATGCTTACGAATAGGACCAATACATGGGAATCCCATTATTAGTTCGAAATTTAAGAACAAAATTGTGGGACAAAGTCAATGGCAAAAAATATGATTCCAAGTATTTGGATAAAATTTTCAACAAAAATCCAAGATTATGCAAGTCCACTAACCTAAACCAAACTACTACAAAATTTCTTCAAGCCAAATCACTGACAGTGCATTGTTGGCTCAAGCCAAAAAAAAAAAAAATACAAAAGGCTTATGGCTAAAATGCTCAACTCAATGGATTTTAACTTAGAAGATGAGAAATCCTTGACATCTTTAATCAAAATAATTGATCTTGTAGATTGTACCACAACAGTGACAACCACCAAAACTAGAAAAAAAGGGAAGAAGAAAAAGAAGATAATTGTTTTGAAATAATCGTCTGCAACCTTTAAAGATTCCTTGTATGCCAAGAGATATTGTTCTAAAAGAAGACAAGAAAGTCAAATAGTAAATATTCCCTGGAAGACAAGAGACAGAGATGAACAATAATGATTCTCTATAAAGAAAAAATGAATATTAATAGTAACGATTTTTTGTAAAAATTCTTTAAAAAAAGACGATGATAGACACTAGAGATTCCTTGCAAAAGTTTTGTAATTTAGGGAATATGTCCTCTGCAATTGTAATAATAGTCTAGAAAATTAAAATTTTATAGGATGATAAAAGTATTTGTAATAATGTAAGGGATTAAATTCCCCAACAAGGACATTGTAAAGTGGCAAGAACCTTGTAACATCTCGAATTAGGGTCTAGTCAGAATAATGGTTTTGAGACCACAAATTCAAAATAGAAATAATTATTTTATGATTATTTGATGATCCACGATATGATTTCATGTTTGTGTGAAATTTTCATGAAGAAATTTTATGCCTAAAGTGTCCAATTTGAAGTTAGGGACTAAATTGAATAAGTTGCAAAACTTAAGTTCTAGAAGCTTTAAGCAAGAAATTGCTATGGATTATGAATTAGAGGTATTTAAATAGTAATTTCACCAAGTTCTAAAATTTTGGACAAAAGTGGGCATGAATAGAAAAAATTTGAAAGAAAAGCCCTAAGGGCATTTTGGTCATTTAGTAATTAAAAGAATAAAAAGGGAAAAATCAAGAAAAATTTGCTCATCTTCTCCATGCCATAGCCGAAATTCCTAAAGATTTCATAGCTAGAGTTTTTCAACTTTTCAAGCTTGATAGTAAGTACACCTAGCTCCGTTTTTAATGTTTTTTATATTTTTGAGATCCTTGAAGCATGACCTATCCATTTCTACCTTTATTCTGAAGTAGGGTTTACATTCAAAAATTTACCCATGTATGGAATTCATGTATTTTGATGTTTAATGGAAGAATATGAAACTTTGATATGTGATAAACATCTTTTACAAAGTGATTTTGCATGAAAACACCTAAAAAGGACCTATTTGTAAAAGTTGTAAAATGAGTAGTAAATATGTGAAATAAAGAAAAATATGGGCTGCTAGGAGTAGGAATATGAATCGGATAGGCTTGGGTAACAAAGCAAATGCATGCATTTTATTTTACGAGCCTAAAGATCAATTTGTAAATAAGTGAAAAGGTAGGGGTAAAAAGGTAATTTTACCAAAGTATGTGTTATGGGTCGATTCGAACAATTTATTTATTAAATAAGTTAAATTTGGCATTATAGATCAAGAAAAATGTGATTCGGGTCTTGATCAGGGGAAAAACAAGGTTTATGAAGAATAGGCTCGTTTTCATCATTTTGTACCGAGGTAAGTTCATATACAAATCATGTGATGTTATGTTATATTTTCGATGCTTGAGTATTATATGAATTCAAATTCTTTAATGTTATTATGAGTTATGCTTTGATTGCTCCATAAGTAAGTGATTCGTATTATGGACATTGAGATTGATATTACGAGCAAGCTTGATAGAGATGTGATATCAAAAAATCCCGTTTGAACCTTAGGAATAGTTTAGGATACAAGTGACATGTCACTAGGAACCATGTGATTTATGAGCTCATGAGATATGTGATATATGTTTATGTGGTTCTAGGTGCTGGCATTGTACGTCTTACCGGTGGCTGGGTAGTCCAGCATGTGTTGCGGATACCTGATAGCTTGTGTGAGCAACCCGTGTAGCTACGTCTTGACTGTCAACTTGTGTAAGCAGACCCGTGGGTAGCTCGAGAATGAGCTTTTATGCATTATATGATATGAGGTAGCTTTAGCTACGTATGTGGCACTTATGTGCGAGCCTTTCATGTATCCAATAGTATTTCAAGTGTTCAATGGGTAAATTATCGAGTAACTTGACAGAAGACCCAATGGGTAAGTCAATGAGAAGAATGAGTAAGAGATTATGGTATGAGTTGATACAAGTATGTATACCGAACTCATAAGTAATGCATTGGTATGTGATGAACATATGACAAGATTATTTATGTGATGAGTAAGTTTAAGTGATTTGATAAAATACAAATTTATGTTCATTATGTTAAATGTATATTAAATAATCATTTAGATAGCATGCTATTTGCATATGGACTTACTAAGCTTTAATGCTTACCCCCTTCCTTTCCATCTTTTATAGTGTCACCAAGCTAGCTCGGGGCTCAAAGGACGTCGAAGATTTGACCACACTATCAATTGGACATTTTGGTATAGTTAGTCTCAACATTTTGAGTATGGCATGTATAGAGGACTTGGTCATTTTTTTATGTGTCATATTGATTAGCCAAATGAGTTGGCTCATGATGATATTATGATTCATTTTGTATAAGGCCATGATATGTGGCTTATATTTGCTTCCCGGGTTGTAACCCTATTTATTTATGCATGCATGCAATATGTTTATGCTTTGTGATGTGGTTGGTGGTTGCTTGTTGGTAATGGATGTGATAAATGGTACATATGCTTAATGAATGAATTGGGACTAATAGGTATGACCATGTTCATGGTATAATTGAGTAGGTTGAAAGTAGTTTATAAGGATGAATAAATATGAAATTGGTGTGGAATGCCATATGAAAGCATGATGGTTTGAGCATGTGATAAATTGACAATTCAAAGTCATGGATTAATCATGATTGTGAGTATTTGAGTGACTAAATATGCTATGTTGCATGCCATCAAAAAATGTATAAGTGAGTGAGCATTTAAGGGTGGCAAATGACTTGGAAATTAGCCTAAAATTTGTCCACACGGGTAGACACACGGGCATGTGTCTAAATCGTGTGTGACACACAGTCTGCCCCATGGGCGTGTGATCCAGCTGTATGTCCCTTGCACTCTAATTAGGCAAAATAAAATGCCCAGTAAACATACGGGCAAAGATACGACCGTGTGTCTCAGCCATGTGAAGGACACAGCCTCAGGACATGGGAGTGTGCCCAGGCCGTGTGAAGTCTGCATTTAATTTTTGGAATTTAATTCCCCTACATGGCCTAAGCACACGGGCGTGTGACGTGGCCGTGTGACCCTAATTGTGTTAATGACATCATAAATAGAGAGTTACACGGACTGAGGACATGGACGTGTCCCAAGTCACACGGGTGTGTGTGACCACACGAGCGTGTGACCCTGTTTCATGAAAAATTTTCTAAGTTTTTCCAAAGTTTGCTAGTGTTTCCGGTTTAGTTTCGAACTACTCCAGATGTTTGTTTTGGGCCTCGTAGGCCAATATAAGGAACAATTTGCATATGTATGAATGAATTTAATTTGAACAAAAATTTTTTACGGCCCGATTTTGTATGTTGCTTGTGTTTAAGTCCAGTAATATCTCATATCCTGTCCTAGTATCGGACACAGGTAAGGCATGTTACAAACCTTCTATAAAAGGCTCTTAGTTTGGTTATGAAAGACACAACTCAGAAATTCTTTTAAGCAAAGTTTCTCTCAATAAACTTTAAAAAATTTAAGTTTTTGTTTTCAAAAATTTAAATTCAAAACAAATCAAACTTGAGTTTTCAAAAATTTAAATTTCAAACTTTTATTTCCATCCTCAAATCCTCAGGACTCATTCGGTATCAGAGCCAATAAGGAACAGGTAATTTTCATTCGGTATCAGAGCCAATGAGGAATAGGTAATTTTAAGTTTTAAAATCTTTAAATTTATTTTTAATATTCTCGAGTTCTAAATTAACTATCTTTATTTATCTATTATTAATTTTTTTGAGTATGGTACATAATCTAGGTAGTCATGGGTTAGGCATGTTAAAGACAGAATATCCTTGTGGGCAATTTTAGTAATCCAAAAATTTTGATAGTAGAACCCCCTATAAGAAAAATAAAAATAAAAAGATGTTTTATTTCCTTAGGAGAACCAACTCTTTTACAAGTTTTACCTCCAATCATTATCAAGAATTTGACCAAACCACCAATAACATTGTTAATGAACAAGAAGAGCATTACGAAAATGTTCCCTAAATGTGTGATAATTAGACTCTTCCAAGAGTTCCAACAAACCAATTTTATAAAAAAAAAAATTTGAAACTTCAAAATGCTTTTTGTAGTTATTGTAGCACTTATATCCCATCTCCATTACAGGATTAAGGATCGGAGTGTTATAAAACCAATCAAAACAATTTATCATAATTTAAAACACATAATCAATTAAGTTATAAACATATATCATTTCATAAAATATATATGCACATAGGCCTTAATTCAGGTTTACGGGGCCCTAAAATTAGTTTGAAAGCAATCGAGGATCAAAATGCATTAAAACATAAATTTTAGGAAAAACTCAAAAATTTGGAAATAGGGGTCATACGGCCATGTGATACAGCCTAGTTCGTGTGGGCATTTGAAGTAGGGACATACGGATGTGTCCCAGCCCATGTCTGAAACTGTGCAACTCACTGACTTGGCTCACACAGCCATGTCGTAGGTCGTGTAACTCACTGACTTGAGACACACGGTAGTGTCTCAGCTCATGTAAAACCTGCACTAAAATTAACAGATCACACACGACCGTATGGAATGACCGTGTGTGGCACATGGCCATGTGAGAGATCGTGTGCTTCCCAATTGACTTCTTAAACAAGCTAAAATTAAGCCAAAACTTACCCGATAAGATACACCTAAAATACAAATCATCCCATGACCAAAACAATTAAAACATACATTTAAATCATATCAAAGTTAATAACCTAACACTCTAACCAATGTACCATTCATAGGTACCTCAATTATAACCAAACATTTCACCAAAGCTTTATCCATTAGCACACCACAATTCAACTTTCATAATCAACCACACTATTATCTTCTAAACATACTAATAAAGTTTACCATTCAACATCACATAACATAATCACAAATACTAAATAACCATTCATAACTTACAAACTTTTAGAATTAATTTTCTTACAACAAAACCTATATACATGCCACAACCAAAAAAGAGATACAAAAGCTACCAAAAGTAATTGGATAGTGTGAGCTTAGATGTTAATCCTCTAAGCTGTCTATAATCATTAACTACAAAATGACATGAGAAAAATCATTAAGCTTAAATGGCTTAGTAAGATCATTGTATAAGTTCTATTTGATTTGCTTTTAGTAAAGGAATCACTTAAATATTATAACATGAACTAAAAATTCTCAATTGCTTTGTCTATATGTTTTCAAGAATCTATCATAGTAGATTATGAAAACTTCATGTAATTCTTCATATCATTTAGTCAAGTTCAATATTACCCGGTTCACATACTTGGACCTCACTCATTTTCAGGGGCATCATAGATACAAAACAGGGGCACGAGTGTGCTGTAAGGGGCACGAATGTTCTGTCAAGGGCACCGAAGTGTTTACAAGGGCATTGAGGTGCAATGAAGGCACTTCAACATTTTCGTATACATATTAGAACTCATTAAAGTCTCTTACCATTCATATCACATGCAAGAAATGCCACTAATCACCACTTCTCAATTTCATATATTCACATGTATACTTGCATTTCTAGTAATTATATTCACATGTACATACAAAGAGATCAACTAACAAGATAATACTTACAAGTGCAACACATTAAATAGCAATAACTATGAACTTACCTATTATTCACTTCTAGTTAAAACATAGGAACTACTCCGTGATTTTTCCTTTTCCTCGGTTATTGTCTTTACCACTTATTTCTTGATCTATGTAATAATTCAATTCAATTCATAAGTTTCTTATTCACTTTAAATTCAATTCAATATATAAGACCCTCAAATTTTATTTAATTACACTTTTCCCCACACTTTTATATTCTTTACAATTAAGTCCCTATCCTCAAAATTCCAAAATTATCAAAATATTAAACTATCATAAGTTAGCTGAATTTTCACTCTAACATATTCAACCCACATATATTAAAATTTCACATAAATTTTTTATTAATTCTAACGTTTAATCAATATTTTCCTTTAACCTAAACTAACAAAAAAATTTACTTTACAATTTCATCATAAACAACAACCAACACTGTAACAGCCCAATTTCTGTGAAATCGGAAAGTGGTCTCGGGACCACAAATCTGAGTCGAAAAATAAAATTTATTTTTATTTTAATATATGGTCTGTATTATGATAGACATGTTATGTAAAAATTTTGATACAAAAATTTTATCGATTAAGTGTTTAATTACGGGAAGGACCAAATCGCATAAAATGTAAAAGTTGGATTCTAGTAGCTAGAAGGATCAAATAGCTATGGAATTCAAAAATTAAGGTCCTTTTATGGTAATTAGACCATTAATAAAAATTTTGTAGATATTTTGGTGACTCATCCACGTAAATTTAGAAAAAGGGCAATGACTAAATTGGAAAGTGAAAATATTTAATTAATTAAAAGATGATATATCATTTTATTTTATCATCTTCTTCCCCAAAAATACATGGAAACCCTGAGAGAGAGAGAAGAAACTTTCATGGCCAAATTGGGTAAGTTTCCTTGGCCCGTTTTTAGTAATTTTGATATTTTTGAAACCGGGATGCTTAATCTATCTATTTGGGGGATCAATTTGAGAAGTTATCAAAGTATGGAAAATGGTTCATGGATGTATATGCTGAAAATTAGAAATTTATGGTAGAAAATGAAAGTTTGTTGATAGATAAACAACTTTTACAACGTGATTTTTGATGAAAACATGATTTAGGGACTAAAATATAAAGTTGTGAAATTGAAGAAAAATGCTGAATTTTTATGAATACATGTGCTGTAAATTTTCTAATGGGATTTTGGTTAGGCTTGGAATAGGGAGTAAATTGCACAAATTTTATTTTATGAGCCTAGGGACGAAATGGGAATTTATGGAAAAGTTAGGGGCAAAATGGTAATTTTGCCTAGGATAAAAATTGAGTCTACTTGAATATAAAATATGATAAATTAATGTTAAATTTACTCGTATAGATCTGAATAGACCAAATTCAGAGCTAGAACGAGGAAATGAGGAAAATGTCAGATTAGTAGATTTATGTACACGAACATTTGTCGAGGTAAGTTCGTGTAACTAAATTGTATATGTTTTTATGCTTGAATTAAATGTTGTGTTTGTGAATTTTTATAAATGCCATAGATATGTGAAATGATCACATACTCGTTAAAACCCGATAAATGAAAGTGTCCGATCAATTATAATGCCCGAGAAATGATAAATGATAAAAATGTTAATTTTATGCTTGAGCTGAATGTGAAAATTTGAATTGCATAAATGCATAAATATATGAGATTGACCATATGCTTGATAATGCTTGAAAGTTGCTAAATTCTGTATGAAAACATTACTTTTATGCTTGGAATGAATGTGGAATGTGATCATTTGAATTATATGGATGATTATAGATGTATGAAATAATCACATGCTTGATAATACTTGAAAAAATGTTTAAATCCCGATTGAATAAATGAAAAAATAGATGGATATGTGATTTCCCGAAATGAATGAGGTCTTGCATTTGTTGCGGACGGGATTTAGCCTGGACGGGTAATCTTGATATGAGTCCTCTCGAGCATATGTTATAGATTGGATTTAGCCGAGACGGGTAATCCAAACCAAGCTCTTTAAAGCATATGTCATAAAAAGGATTTAGCCTGGACTGGTAATCCTATCGTATACATGTGTGGCTCAAGAGTGTACTCTCTAATATAGTACCCTATGGGTACCATTGGACATGAATTGATAGATTTATATTCGTACACCTCAAGTGTACTACTTGCGTATCCATCGATATTTCAGATAAATTCAATGGGTAAAAGTTCTTGATATGAGAAGATATGAATAAGAAATGAGTTATTACACATATCGGCCTGAAATACATGAAAATGATGATACGTTATAATTGATATACGGAAATATGAAATGATGATATTGTACATGGAATTTATTTGATGAGTATGTACATCCTTGATTCTAGACATGTACACCTTGAGTGTACTAATCGTGACCTTGATATTCCGGGTAATAGGAGTAAAGTTCTGATATGAAATGATATGAACTCGAGATGAACTATTATGAAATTATACTTGTAATATAAAGAGATGATTTATACATGTTAAATGAATACATGTTGTGGAAAGCATATGTGCATGGAAACTTGATTGTTTTTGAGCCCATATATGTTTGTGATGTTATTATGGATTATATGACTAACAAAGGTAATGAGGATATGTGTAGGGCTTGAGGGCAAATTGATTGAATATGCCTTACATAGTTACCTCAAATTAGAGTGAATGGTAAGTTAAGTACCATTTTATACAAACTTACTAAGCATTATATGCTTACTTAGTTTTATTTCCCTATTTTATATTGAATCAGAAGCTCGTTGGATTGGAAGCTTGGCGAAGATCACTCATACTATTCATCGGCCCATGACGGTACAATATGGTAAATCAATTATGGTTGTAATGGCATGTATAGGATATATTGGTCATATTGGCATGTAAATGTAAATGATGCTTGTAATCTAGCCATTGGAATGGCTAGTAATCGTTTGTTTTGATATATTTGTAATGTCATAGTATGGTAGCTACATATGTGTTAAGTAGTTAATCTATTTTATCTAACATATGGACTACACTAAGGCAAGATTATGAACAAGTATGCATGTAATGGTATGCCATGTTGAATGATAAAATTTGTTTAATTTGAATGCTTGGAATGGTTGGTATTGGATGTGTGTTTCAAGTGTAGGTCATGGATGTGATTTTAGGTAAGAAATGAAGCTAGAAATGGCTTTATTTTGTTCACACGGGCGTGTGTCTAGACCGTGTGTGACACACGATTGAATATATGGGCGTGTAGTTAGGCCATGTGTCCTCTGCACCCTAAATTTTGAGAAACAGAATGTTCTGAATTAAGCACACAGGTAGAGACACGGGTGTGTGTCTCAACCGTGTGTGCTACACGGCCTAGAACACGGGTGTGTGTCTTGGCCGTGTGAAACCTGTACCTAATTTTGAATTGAATTATTTAACCACACAGCCTAGTACACGGGCATGTGGCATGGCCGTGTGCACAAGTCAGAGAGTTGCATACGGTCGAACATGGCCTGCAGCACAGGTGTGCCCCAGGGTCACATGGGCATGTCCCTTGGACCACATAGGCGTGTGAGCCCTGTAACTTGGAAAAATTTTAAATATTTCATGAAAATTCTTAGGGTTCCCAATTAAGTCCCGATTCGAATTTAATGTTCATATTGGGCCTCAAGGGTCCATTTAAGGGACGTTATGAATGAATTCGAAAGTTGAATAGTAACTTGCATGATTTATTTGTAGAATGTTCTGAAAGTTTTGGTAATGCTTCGAAACCCTATTTCTACAATGGATACGGGTTAGGGGTGTTACAAACACTTTAAATCAAAACTTAAACATCATAAACAACAAGGGTTAATCAATGGCAACATTCAAAAAACTTTAACAGTTTCAAAAATGAAGGTACGGGTTAGTTGGACCTAGATGCAACGATCTCAAAAACATAAAAATTACAACAAAAGAAATCAAAACAAGCTTACATGCAATAGAACTATGATGGCAAAACTTAGAGCTCCAAAAATAATGTCTTTCCTTTCAATTTTCGGTGGAAGAAAAACATGAAAAAGATGATACCAAATTCTATTTTAATTAATCTTTATCTTATTATTCTCTAATTACAATTTTACCCCTTTTTATTTAACATATAATTAACCAATTCTTCATGCAAAACCATCCACTTAATTTTACTAAGGTCTAATTACCTCATAAGTCCATCTTCTTTTAATAGTTAAACCACTTATTCCATACAATTCAATTATGACATGATTTTCTATCCTTTTACAATTTAATCCTTTTCTTTAAACTAACAAAGGTAAACCTTAAAATTTCATCATCAAATTTTAATACGACCTTAATGTAACTCTATAATAATAATTAAATAATAACCACGATCTCACATATCAAAATTGTAGTCCCGAAACCACTATTTTTATTGTCGTTGGAAAACAGGGTATTACAACTCTCCCTCCCAAAAAAAATTTTCGTCCTCAAAAATCTTACCAGAGAAAAGGTTCGAATACTGAAATTTCATATTTTCTTCTGTTTCTTACGGCACTTTTTCAATCCCATGTCGTTGCCATAACACTTTAACCAAAGGTACAGATTTATTTCTCAACTCTTTTGTTTCTTGAGCTAAGATCTTTACTGGCTCTTCATCAAAGGTTAAATTAGGTGTAGTTCAATTTTTTACGTAGACAAAATATGTGACAGATCGGATCGGTATCGTTGAACCATTGAAACATGAAAAACATTATGAATTCTGTCGAGCTCTAAAGGTAAAGCCAAACAATATGCTATCAGACCTATTCTTTCAAGAACTTCATACAGCCCAATAAATCTAGGACTGAGCTTCTTTTTTCTCCCAAATCATAACACTATTTTTCAAGGTGAAACTTTCAAAAATACCTTTTCACCCATAGAAAACACGATATCTTTCCTTTTCATATCAACATGAGATTTATAATGATTAGATGCAACTTTGAAGTTATCTTGAATAATCTTGACTTTTTCTCCACTTTCTTAAACTAAATCAACTTCAACTAACTTCTTCTCATTCAACTCAGACCAATACATCGAACTTCTACATTTACGTCTGTATAAAGCCTAGTATAGAGCCATCTTTATGCTCGACTAATAGTTGTTATTATACGCAAACTTGGATAATGACAAATATTTTTCCTAGTTACCTTCTAATTCAATAATACAACACCATAATATATTTTTTAATATTTGTATTATTCATTCGGACTGGCCATCAGTTTGTTGATGAAATGCTGTACTAAAATTCAATCTGGAGCCCAAGGCTTCGTGCAACTTACCCCAAAATCTAAAGGTAAACTTTGGATCACAATATGATATAATCGATAATGGTACGCCATGTAATCTTACAATTTCTGAGACATATAATTCTGCCAATTTCTCAAGTGAATAATCAATTCGAACAGGTAGAAAATGAACTGATTTCATTAATCTATCAACAATAACCTAAATATAATCTTTTCTTTTCAAAGTCAAAGGTAATACCGAAACAAAATCCATAATAACTCGTTCTCACTTCCATTTAGGAATCATCGCAGGTTGTAAAAAACCCGATGGAACTTGGTGTTTGGCTTTCAACTGTCGACAAACTAGACATTTAGACACAAACTCTATTATCTCATGTTTCATTCTAGGCCACCAGTAGTGTTGTTTCAGATCGTTATACATTTTCATACTCTTAGGGTGAATCGAGTAAACATTATTGTAAGTTTCATCCAACAATTCCCGTTTTAACTCTGAATCATGTGGTACACACAGTTGGTCTCGAAAACATAGACAATCCTCGTTCCTAATATAAAAATTAAATTTTTGATTACTTTTAACCAAATTGAACTTGAACAATTCTAGATCCGTTTTCTGTAATTCTCGAATTTTTGATAGAAATACTAGCTTTACTACCAACTCTGAAAAGATAGAACCATCATGTTTTAATGTCAAGTTTGCATTCATATCTCACAAAGAAAATAGGGACTCCCGACTCAAAGCATCAACGACAATATTAGCTTTTCCTGGATGATAATCAATTACAAAATCGTAATCTATTAGCAATTCGAGCCACTTTCACTGATGCAAATTCTATTCTTTTTAAGTCATTAAATATTTCAAACTTTTATGATCAATAAAGATATGACATTTTTCACCTTATAAATGTCACTAGATCTTCAAGGCAAAAACCACCACAACTAGTTCCAAATCATGTGTCGGGTACTTCCGCTCATGAGGCATATGCAATTACTTTACCACTTTGCATTAAAACACAGCCTAAAACACAAAGAGACGCATCGCTAAACACAGTAAATTCCTTCTCAAATTCAGCTTGCGTCAAAACTGGGGCTTCAATTAACATGTTCTTCAGTTGTTCGAAGCTTTTCTGACATTTATCGGTCCAGACGGAGGTAACATCTTTTTGCAACAATTTTATCATTGACAATGCTATAATAGAAAAGTTTTTAACAAAGCATCGATAATATCCTGCTAAACCCAGAAAGTTACGAACCTCAAAAACATTCCTTGGAATTTTCAAATCAACAATTGTAGATACTTTATTCAGATCAACATGGATACCATCAGCCAAAATAACGTGACCCAGAAAACCAACTTTCCTCAACCAAAATTCACATTTGCTAAATTTTTCATATAATTGCTTTTCGCGTAAGGTTTGCAATACAATTCTCAAATGCTCAGCGTGATCTGATTCATTCAACAAGTATATCAGGATATCGTCAATGAATACTAAAACATTTTTTTCTAAATATGGTTGAAAGACTCGATTCATTATGTCCATAAATGCTGCGAGGGTATTAGTTAATCCAAATGGCATTACCAGAAATTCATAATGACCATATCGAATTCTGAATGCAGTCTTAGGTACATCCGGCTCTTTAACTCGCAACTAGTAATATTCAGACCTCAAATTAATCTTTGAAAACATTGTATCTCCTTTTAACTGATCAAACAAATCGTTAATACGAGGAAAAATATATTTATTCTTAATAGTGACTCGATTCAGTTGTCGATAATCTATACACAATCTCATCAATCCATCTTTCTTCTTCACAAATAGAACTGGAGCACCCCAAGGTGATACACACGGTCTGATAAATCCTCAGTCTAATAATTCTTGTAACTTTGCTTTAAACTCTTTTAACTTGATAGGAGCCATCTTGTATAGAACTATTGAAATTGGATTTGTTTCTAGCACTAGTTCAATTACAAATTCAACTTCTCGAGTGGGTGGTAACCCAGGAAATACTTCAGGGAAAACATCAACATATTCTTTAATTACTAGTACTTGATCAATTTTTGATTCTACCGCTTTCGAATCAAGAACATAAGCTAAATAAGCTTCGCACCCTTTTCTGATCAATTTATGAGCTGACATTATTGTAATCATATTTGTTGCATGATCAACCCCATCTGCCTTGACGCAAATATATTCTCCATTCAAACATTTCAAACTAACTTGTTTCCTTTAGCAACTTATTATTACATCATGCTCCGACAACGAATACATTCCAAAAATGAGATCAAAATCATCAAATGATAATAACATCAAACTAGAAGAAAAGATGTAACCCTAAAATTTCAATGGACACGATTTACAGATCTGGTTAACTAAAACACATTGACCAAGTGGATTCGTTGCCTTAACAGTATAATCAGTGGACACAATAGGAAAATTCTTTTTGTCTACTAATGCAGTGCATATATAAGAATGAGTTGATCCAGGATCAATCAATACATATATATTAATATAAAAAAGAGAGAAAATACCAACAATAACATTTGGAGCAGTAGCTTCTTCACGAGCTCTGATTGTATATGCTCTAATAGGTGCTCTTGCTTCAGATCGTTCATTCGTATCACCAGTCTTTCCCGACCAAAAGTTGTAAAACCCCTTACCCGTATTCGATGCTGGAATAGGGTACGAGGCATTATCGGACTTCTACACAAGCAATCATACAAAACTGAGACGTAAATTTCCATCCAAATTTAAAACTTTTCACATACATTCATGTCGTCCCTAAAATAAACCTATGGGGCCCAAAACATGCATTGGAAACGGTTCAGGACTAAACCGAGAACTTTAGAAAATTTTACGACACTTAGAGAATTTTTGCTAAAACAGGGGTCACACACTCGTGTGGCTTGGGACAAGCCCGTGTGGGTAGGCCGTGTGGTCACACACGCCCGTGTCCCTAACCCATGTAACTCTCTGTTTGTCATCCAAGAACAAATTGAAGTCAAACGGCCAGGGCACATGCCCATGTCCCAAGGTTGTGTCCTTTACACGGCTGAGACACACGCTCGTGTCCCTGCCTGTGTGCTCGATACTGAGCATTCTATTTTGCAACAATTTAGGTGCATGGGACACACGGCCGAATCACACGCCCATGGGGTTGACCATGTGTTACACATGGCCTAGACACACCCCGGTGTCTACACATGTGGACAAAAACAAGGCTATTTACCAAGCCATTTTGCCACCCTCACTTGCACACATCTACACAACATCACATGGCACAAATTCAAGCATGTAAAAAGCAACCAAACCATTCACAATTATGACCATCACATATCAGTACCATATCAACATCTAACATACACACAACATTTATCATGCCATAAATCATTCATGTCAATTTCACCTTCATTAGGCTTCATTTAACTACTTTTAGTTACCTTATTGTACACACAAATTTATCATCTCATCAATAGACCACGTTACCAAACATTTCACATTCATTCCATGAATCACATTTCCAAACAATTCACATTCACCAAGCATACCATGATCATATCACCAAAGACATTGACACATATATGAATATACTTAGGCTTACAACCATGTTGCCAATATAAGCCAACTTACATGGCCAAATAGCAAAACAAGCCTTTGACGATTACAAGCCATTACATTGGCTAAAGTTATAATGACACATATGACCAAAAGACCAAGTCTGTAACACCCCTTATCCGTATTCGACATCGGAATAGGGTACGAGGCATTACCAGACTTAAACTCAAACAAACATTCAAAACTGAAACATGAATTTCCACTCAAATTTAAAACCTTTCAGAAACATTCATATTGTCCCTTAAACGAGCCTACGAGGCCCAAAACATGCATTAGGAGTGGTTCCGGACTAAACTGAGAACTTTAGAAAACCTTTCAACACTAAGAAAAATTTTCATCAAAATAGGGGTCACACGCCCGTGTGGCTTGGGATACGTCCGTGTGGGTAGGCCGTGTGGTCACACACGTCTGTGTCCCTAACCCGTGTAACTCTTTGTTTATGACGTCATCAACAAATTGAAGTCACACTGCCAAGTCACACGTCCGTGTGCTTAGGCTGTGTGGGTGATTTAATTTTCATAATTTTTCATAAAATAAGTGTAGACTTCACATGCCTTGGGCACACGCCCATGTCCCTAAGCCATGTTCTTCACAAGGCTGAGACACATGGCCGTGTCTCTGCCCGTGTGGCCAATTTGAAACTAAAAATTCAAGATGCAGGGGACACACGACCGAATAACACACCCATAGGGCAAGCCATGTGTCACACACGGCCTAGACACATGGTCGTGTGTCTACCCATGTGGAAAAAAATAAGGCTATTTACCAAGCCATTTTGCCACCCTTACTTGCACCAACCTACACAACAACAAGCAACACCAATCCAAGCATATACATACAACCAAATCAGCCACAACCAAGTCATTCACACATTAGTTACATGTTATTTTCTATCACATACAACATCTCATACTTATCATCTCAAACAGTGCAATATCCACATCCAAGAAGGGCATCATCATATGTATATATAAATAAGCCAATATTTGTCAATTTCAGTGGCCATTTATAAAATGAATTATCAACCATTATAAACCAACACATTTGGCCAAATCGAATATGACACATAACAAAATGACCAAGTCCCTATACATGCCATAACACAAAATATTAAAGTCATTGGTACCCTAAATGTTAAGTTGATAGTGTGAATGAATCTCCAACAGTCTTCGATCCCTGAGCTGACTTAGCGACATTATAAGACAAGAAAAAAAAAAGAAATGGGGTAAGCTTTAAAGCTTAGTAAGTTATTATACAAATAATGGGCATCATAAACACACTTTAACCTATTTTTAACATGAAGTAAATTAACATAGGTATCATTATAAATCTCATAATTAAACTTGGCATAGATGATATTAAAACCTTAACATCGTAATTTACTCAATCAAACTTTACTATGGGTTCATCACATATCGAATTCATTAAGCATGAGTTTGTGTACATACCTGTACCAACTTGCAACATACCAATATCTTCCATAACATACCATAATCTTTCATAACTTTAACATGGTTGTTAAATTCCCTGTTGAACCACTTAGAATACTAAAGGATACTCGGGAAATCTCACACACATAGTACCATACTAATGCCATATATCAGATATGATCTTACATGGGATCTCATATCGATGCCAATAGCCCAGCTATGGTATTACACGAAATCTCATACCAATGCCATATCCCAGACATGGTCTTACACGTAATCTCAACTAACCCTAATGTCATGACATTTGTATCCTAGCTATTCCTAAGGTTCAACTGGGATATTTCTCACTTGTCAAAACTTTGCCAATTATGCTCAAATAGTAAATTAAAATTCATACAATATCAAAGCAATTAAAGTATAAATAACGATGCATTATTTATATACGAACTTACCTCGGTACCAAAAAATAGTAGAAAAGGATCTAATCATTAAACACCTTATTCTTTCCCCAATCAAGGTCTGAACTTCGTTTTTCATGATCTATAATAGCAAATTTACCTTATTTAATATTCACATTACTCAAATTATTTCAAACATCACGTTATGGAAAAATTACACTTTTGCCCCTAAACTTTGACATATTTCCATTTTTATCCCTAGGCTCGTAAAATGAGATGCATTTAATTTCTTTGTTACCCAAGCCTAGTTGAACCATAAACAAGCTCATATCAGCCCACATTTTCATCAAATCAGATTTTTACTACCCACATTACATCTTTTTACAAATAGGTCCTTTTATACATTTTCACTAAAAATCACATAGTAAAAGTTATTTATCACACCTTAAACATACCATATCTTCCATCAAACATCAAAATACATGCATATCACACATGGGTAAATTTTTAAAAATGAACCCTACTTCAAAACAATGGTAGAGATGGAAAGATCGGGTGAATACGGCTTCAAAAACGTAAAGAGAATTAAAAACGGGGCTGGGATGGACTTATAATCAAGCTTAAAAGTGGCCAAAACCCTAGCTATGGAGAGCCTGTAAAATTTGGCTATGGTGAAGTAGATGGACAAAAATTTTGACTTGATTTTCCCTTTTAATTCATCTATTTACTAAATGACTAAAATTCCCTTGATGCCTTTCTTTCAAAATTCACCTATCCATGCCATTTTTGTCCACAAAAATCTAAAATGGTCTAATTATAATATAAGGATCTCTAATTTAAAATCTCATAGCAATTGGATACCTTTAACATGTAGAACTCAACTTTTGCACTTTTTACGATTTAGTCCTTTTAACTAAATTTAGTGCCCAAACGTCAAAATTTTCGAACGAAATTTTCATGAAATCATTCTGTGAAACTGTAGACCATAAAAAAAATAAAAAAATAAATTTTTCTATGTTAGATTTGTGGTCTCGAAACCACTGTTCCAAATAGCCCCAAAATCGGGTTGTTACAACTCTCCCACCTTTAGGTATTTTCGTCCCCGAAGCTCTTACCAGAAAGGAGGTTTGGGTACTGTTTTCTCATAGTCTCCTCAGGTTCCCATGTAGCTTCTTCAACACCGTGTCTTTTCCACAAAACCTTCACTTGAGGTATACTTTTATTTCTCAACTGTTTAACTTCTCGAGCTAAGATCTTGATCGGTTCTTCACCATACGTCATATCTGGTCGAATCTCAATATCTGTTGGAGAAATCACATGTGAAGGATCGAAACGATATCGTCTCAACATCGACACATGAAACACATTATGAATCCTCTCCAACTCTATCGGTAAAGCTAACCGATATGCCACTAGCTCTATTCTTTCAATAATTTCATACGACCCAATAAAACGTGGACTCAACTTGCCTTTAAGACCAAATCTGAGAATCTTCTTCCACGGAGATGCTTTGAAAAATACTTTATCCCTAACTTGAAGCTCAATCTCTTTTCTTTTCAAATCTGTGTATGGTTTCTGTCTATCGGAAGTAGCTTTTAAACAATCTCAAATTACTTTTACTTTCTTTTCAGTTTCCTCAACCAAGTCGACCCCGTGAATCTGTTTCTCACTAAGTTCAGTCCAATACAAAGGTGTTCGGCACTTGCGGCCATACAATGCCTCATAAGGTGCCATTTTTATACTTGACTGATAGTTGTTGTTATAGGCAAATTCAACCAATGGTAGATATTTTTCCCAACTATCCTCAAATTTTAGAACACAGTATCGAAGCATATCTTCCAGTATCTAAATTACCCTTTCAGATTGACCGCCGGTCTGTGGATGAAATGCAGTACTAAAATTAAATTTTTTATCCAAGGCTTCTTGCAACTTTTTCCAAAATTTTGAATCCCTATCTGAGATAATAAAAATGGGCACCTCGTGCAATCTCACAATCTTTGCAATGTACAGCTCAGCTTGCTTATCAAGCAAGTAATCAGTACATGCCGGTATAAAGTGAGTCGATTTCATTAGTCTATCAACAACAACCTAGACGCCATCTTTCTTTCTTGGAGTCAAAGGCAAACTCGTTACAAAATCTATCGTAATTCTATCCCATTTCCACTCGGATACCATCACTGGCTGAAGTAAACCCGAAGACACTTGGTGTTTAGCTTTCACTTGTAGACAAATTAGACATCTCAAAACAAACTCGGAGATATCTCTTTTCATGCCTAACCACCAATACATTTTCTTCAAGTCATTATACATTTTTGTACTACCCGGATGTACAGATAAACAACCATTATGTGCTTCATGAAGAATTTTCTGAATAAGTTCATCATTTTCAATACACAAACCCTATCTCGGAATATCAAACAATCATCGGATCTGACATGGTAGTCTTAACCACTAACCGATTCACTATGAGCTCTGTAGGCTTACAAATCACTGTCACATTTATGGGCTTCACAAATCTGCTGAATAAACATTGGCCTAGCTCTCAACTCGACTAGAATAGAACCGTCATTGAATAAAGTCAATCTCGTGTCCAATGCTCTCAAATCAAACAAAGTCTTCCTACTGAAGGCATCTGTGACTACATTCGCTTTACCCGGGTGATAGTCAATCACCAACTCATAATCTTTTAGCAACTGGAGCTATCTTCGTTGTCGTAAGTTCAAGTACTTATGGGTCATCAAATACTTTAAACTCTTATGGTCAGTAAAAACATAACATTTCTCACTGTACAAATGGTGTAGCCATATCTTTAAAGAAAACACAATAGCGACTAATTCCAAATCATGCGTCGGGTAATTCTTCTCATGTTGCTTCAATTGTCTCGAGGCATAAGCTATCACCTTGCCTTCTTGCATCAATACACATCCTAGTCCATTCAGTGATGTGTTGCTATAAATCACAAACTCTTTTTTCGATTCAGGTTGCACTAAAACTGGTGCCTCGGTCAATAAAGCTTTCAATTTCTCAAAACTTTGCTGACATTTTTCGGGCCATTCAAACTTGATGTCTTTTTGCAACAATCTTGTCATAGAAGTAGCAATCATCGAAAATTCTTTAATTAATCGTCTGTAATAACCAACTAAGCCCAAAAAGCTTCTGACTTCGGACACATTTCTCGGTGGCTTCCAATCGACAATTGTCAAAATTTTACTTGTATCAACCCGAATACCATCACCTGAGACAATATGGCCCAAAAATCCAACTTCTTTGAGCCAAAACGCAGTTTTACTGAACTTAGCATACAACTGTTTGTCTCTCAAAATTTGTAAAACAGTTCTCAAATGCTCGACATGCTCGATTTCATCACGAGAATAAATCAATATGTTATCAATAAAAATAACTACAAACTTATCCAAATATGGTTGGAAAGTTAGGTTCATTAAGTCCATGAAAATAGCAGGGGCATTAGTTAATACAAATGGCATAACAAGAAATTCATAGTGCCCATACCTTGTTCTGAAAGTAGTTTTCGGCACATCTGACTCTTTAACTCTCAATTGGTAATACCCGGATCTCAAAACAATCTTGGAAAACACTGTTGCTCCTTTCAACTGATCAAACAAGTCATCTATCCTCGGGAACGAATACTTGTTCTTTATGGTTACCTTATTTAGCTGTCGATAATCTATACAAAGTCTCATAGATACATCTTTCTTCTTTACAAATAATACTGAAGGACCCCTTGGAGAATAACTCGGTCTCGCAAAACCCTTATCTATCAATTCTTGCAACTGAGCTTTTAATTCTTTAGATTCAATCGGAGCCATTCTATACGGAGCAATAGATATCGGTGAAGTACTAGGGACTAACTCAATGCCAAAGTCAACTTCTTCAATTGGAGGTAACCCAGAGAAATTTTCCTGGAATACATCCTGATATTCACAAACTACCGTCACTGATTCAATTTTCAATTCAGATTCTTTTGTATTCAGCACATAAGCTAGATAAGCTTCTCAGCCTTTTCTTATACATTTCTGAGCTGATGTCGAAAAAATCACGACAGACAATCTATCTGACTCATCTGATTCAACCTAAAGAATTTCACCATTTTCACATTTCAATTCAATAACTTTCTATTTACAATTTACTATAGCATCATGCAATGTCAGCCAATCCATACCCAAAATAACATCAAACTCATCAAATGGCAACAACATCAAGTCAGCCGAAAAATAGTAACCTCTAATCATCAAAAGACATTTCTTACATACTTTTTCAACTAAAACATGCTTGCCTAAAGGGTTTGACACCTTAATCACAAATTTGGTAAACTCGACAGGTAATTTCTTATTATTTACCAAATTCATACAAACATACGAATGAGTAGATCCAGGGTCAATCAATGCAATAACATCAGTATCATAAAGAGAAAAAGTACCAATAATAATATCCGGAGACGTCGCTTTTTTGTGAGCATGGATGGCATAGGCTCTCGACGGTGCTCTCGCCTCTGATCTCATGGTTGTATCTTTAGTCACACCTCTACTACTAGCTCCATTTCTAGTATTCCTCAGGGCCGTTACTCTATAAGCAGTATTACTAGGCCTTGCACTTTGAAATTTTCCTTTATCTGTTATCTCCGGGCAATCTCTAATAAAATGATCTTGAGAACCACACTTAAAACAAGCTCGATCATTAATTCTACACTCGTCGGGATGTCTTCTTCCACATTGCTAACATTCGGGTCTGTTAGACTTTACATTACCAGCACTTTCCATAGAAGTAGCCTGACATATAAAACTCGAATGTTGTTTCCCACGATCTCTGTGTGAATACCTCGCTAAAACATTTGAACAGGAATACTTTTCTTTAGACTTCTTAGACTGAGATGGAAATGACTTACTCGTCGGTCTCTTCCTCGAATCTCTAGCTTCAAGATCAGCTTTCCTCTTCTCTTTATTCAATTCTTCAGCCTTGCAAGCCCATTAAACCAATACCACAAACTCTTTCAGCTCTAAGATCCCAACTAGCACACAAATGTCTTCATTCAATCCATCTTCAAATCTCTTGCACATGATGGCCTTGGTGGAAACACACTCCCTAGCATACTTACTTAACCTGAAAAATTCTCGCTCATACTCTGTATGGTCATACGACCCTGTTTCAGCTCCAGAAATTCCTTATGTTTCTGATCGATGAACCGTTGGCGAATATATTTCTTTTAGAATTCCTCTTAAATGAAGTCCCATGTAACCCTTTCTCTCGGAACTACAAATACAAGTGTATTCAACCAATGGTATGTAGAATCTCTCAGAAGCGAGGTAGCACATTTTAAACACTCATCCGGTGTGCAAGACAACTCATCGAATACCCTGATGGAGTTTTCGAGCCAAAACTCGGCTCTCTCGGGATCTTATCCATATTTGCTCGAAAATCTTCAGCCCCATGCTTTCGAGTCTTATCAACCGGGGGCTTATTCATTCTTACAAAGTCCATACCTTATGGGGCTACGGGAATCGGTTAAGGAATATGTGGGGGTGGAGGAGGTTGGGTATTCGGATTTGTTCAAACAAATTTCATATACCACTCATTCATCATATGGAGAAAGGCTTCTTTGCCTCCTTCTCATTGACTAACCATAGAGGGTCTACTACCAGAAGACACTGCTTCTTAAGCGAGAGCCGGTGCATTACTTTTGACTTCATCAGCCTCGACTCGATTGGGATCTATTACTATATGAAAACACAATTTACAATTGTCAGAAGTCATCATACTATCACAGTTCGTTTATGGCATGTATAGCTAGAATCTTACACATGCTATGTTAGTCCAAGAATCGACTAAATCGTAGCTCTTATACCACTAAATATAACACCCCTTATCCATATTTAACACCAAAATAGGGTACGGGGCATTACCGAACTTAAACTCAAACAAACATTCAAAACTAAGACATGAATTTTGACTCAAATTTAAAACTTTTTAGAAACATTCATATCATCCCTTAAACGAGCCTACGAGGCCTAAAACATGCATTAGGAGTGGTTCTGGACTAAACCAAGAACTTTAGAGAACTTCCCAACATTTAGAAAATTTTTCATCAAAACAGGGGTCATACGCCTGTGTGGCTTGGGACATGCCCGTGTAGGTAGGCCGTGTGGTTACACACGTCCGTGCCCTTAACCCGTGTAACTCTCTATTCATGACATCATCAACAAATTGAAGTCACACAGCTTGTAACACCCCTAACCAATAATCGTCGCCGGAATAGGTTAAGAGGCATTATTGAACTTGTAACTAAATTTAGAATAATCATTTATCAAATGTCATCTCATTTCAGTAAGTATCATTCATTCACATTCAATATATACTTAAATCAAGCATACAACATTTAAATCATGCATTCGGGACAAAATGAGTAATATATGAAAAATTTAGAAACTTAGAAAAATTTCAACATTTCAAGTATCACACACTCGTGTGAATAGGCCGTGTGCCTCACACGGCTAATAGACATGCCCGTGTCTTAGACCGTGTGGAAACAAGGCATACATACTGACTTGTTTCACACGGCTGAGGACACGCCCGTGTGCCAAGCCGTGTGAAAACTGGAGAGGACACTAACTTGGGTCACAGGGCCAACCACACGCCCGTCTGTGTAGCACATTTGCCATTTGAAATGGTCACACACGTCCATGTATCAGGCCGTGCCAAAACTGTAGGGTATACTGACTTGTACCACACAGCCAGTCACACGACCGTGCGTGAGGCCGTGTGGAGCATACTAGCTTTAATATCATTTCAACACCAGGGGACACACGGCCGTGTAACATGACCGTGTGTTACACACGGTTAAGACACACGCCTGTGTCCCTGTACTGTGGATAAAAGTAGGCTATTTGCAAAGCCATATTTGGCACCCTACACACACAAGCATTCACAAGCATAAATCACCACATTTCATAACTCAATTGGCAATCATAATAACCATTTCAATGCACATTATTTGCAATATCAAACCTAACATTTACATACCCAATTACCTAATCAACATCATGCATAATTCATTCATATACCAAATACATATCAAGGCATCATTTACACATTTTCATTCCATCTATTCTTTACCAAAACATACCATAATTAAACACTTATACACAACCAAAAATGATACCAAAATAAGCCAAATCACATGGCTTAGCTTATACACAATTTATACCAAAAGCATAATTTTCAAGTGGCCATAACTAATACCATTTAAACTAGCCTATACATGCCATATTTACATATTTTCACAAGTTCAAAAGTACCAATTGGAATTTGGATAGTGTGATGTGCAACTCTGACTTGTCCGAAATGAGCGAGCTAATGAACCTCTATAAAACATATAAAAAGAAAAAGAGTAAGCTTTATAGCTAATTACGTCCATATAAATGAGAATTTAACTTACCGTTATACATAATCAAAGCAATTTATTCATGGTATAATCAATTCAAGGACCGAATACCTAAACATAAACATTCATCCATAAGTTAGTCATATAATACATGAAACCCTTCATTATCACAATTCAATACTCAATATATGTAACATTCAACATTTCATTCTCAATCTTATAACCCATAATCCTTTCAATAATAGTACTCATCAGTATAAACAAAATTTATGCTCGTTATGTAACATCCCGATTTTGGGCCTAGTCGGAACAATGGTTTCGAGACCACAAATCCGATGAGGAAAATATTATTTTTTTAATTATATTTTTATAGTTTACAATTTTACAGAATAATTTCATGAAAATTTTGTTCGAAAATTTTGACGTTTGGACACTCAATTTAGTCAAAAGGACTAAATCGTAAAAAGTGCAAAAGTTGAGTTCTACATGCTAGAGGTGTCCAATTGTTATGAAATTTTAAATTGGAGGTACTTATATGGTAATTAGACCATTAGTTAAGTTGGTGGACAAAAATGGACATGGTTAGGCATGTTTCTAAAGTTTTTCATTAAGGGCATTTTGGTCATTTAGTTATTAAAATGAATTAAAAACAAAATTAAAAGCCAATTTTTGTCCATCTTCAACCTCTTGGCCAAAAATTGCATGGAGAAACCATGGCTAGGGTTTTGGAAGCTTCCAAGATCTATTGTAAGTCTGTTCTACCTCCGTTTTTAATGATTTTTACGTTTTTGCAATCCTTGTAACAAGATCTATCTATTTCTACCATTAATTTGTGCTAGGGTTCATGTTTAAAAATTGAACCATGTGTAACATGCATGCATTTTGATTTCTAATGGTAGAAAATGAGTGTTGGGTGTTAAATAAATGACTTTTCCTAAGCGATTTTCGATGAAAACGTCCGAAATGACCATTTTGTAAAAGTTGCAAAAATGGTATAAAAGGTTGTTTTGATGAGAATTCTAGTTTGATATAGTTATGAAAATGGTTCGACTAGGCCTATAGAGTGAGAAAATTGAATAAAAATCACTTTACAAGCCTAAGGGCAAAAGTGTAATTTTGACAAAGTTTAGGGGAAAAACGTAATTTTTCCAAAATGTGATTTTTGGATTCACATTAAATAGTGTAACTAATAATTGGACTAAATGTGATATTATAGATCAAGGAAAATGAGGATTGGACCTAGATCGGGTGAAAAACAGAAAATCGACGGTTAGGTTCCTTTTTGCTATTTTGGTGCCGAGGTAAGTTTGTGTGTCAATAATATTGAAATGCTATGTTTGAATTGAAAATTATACATTATTATTTCACAAATTACATGATTTAATATATTGAAAAGTGATGAAAGAATGGTATATAAAATTTGTGAGAACAATGATATATGATTAGTAGTACATGAAATGTTTGATGATTATATGATAAATGTATGCTCTTGATAAGAATATGATTTGAATGCTCAATGTATGAAAAATTTATGAAAAATTGACATGATTGATAATAAGAGGAAGAAAAATCTTGGTTGAATGAAAAAGGATATTTGATGGATTTCTCGAAAATAAATTGACGGTAAAAGAATCTAGCCCGGATGGGTGATCCAATCCCTTAGAAAGGGAAAATATGAATTGATGGATATGTACTTGTAAAGTGATCTAGCCTCCCGAAGAATATATGTGTTGAAATGGATTTAGTCCGGACGGGTAATTCGATTAGGATCTAAATTTAACTTGGACTAGTAATTCAGATCCGAGCTCATTAGAGTATATGTCGTTGCAAAGGATTTAGCCTGGACTGGTAATCCCGACATTGCTCTATTAGTTTATGTTACGGGGGATTTAGCCTGGTCTGGTAATCCCGCCGTAAGAGCGAGATTCGCGGGTGTGCGTACTTGAAATGATCACTTGTATGAATTGACGGTGAATCTGATATCCATTGAGATTCTGAGAAATTCAATGAGATTGATATGAGAAAAGAAATATAGAGTTCTTGCCGTGATACATCATGTATGTTATATGATACTAATATGATGCACATGAATTGTCATGTTTGGATGAGTGTTGTGCTAAATGATAGCACAGGTAAGTACTCGAAACCCATGGACTTGTGATAATAATGAAAATGAATGAATAATTTCATGAAAATCTTGTGATGGTATCATTATATTGTACTAAAATAGTTTGGACAGAGCAGTAGTCCTAATTTGCAAATCCACCAATAATAGTGGAAATTGAGTTAGAGACTGAATAAAATATGAAATTAAAGCTTATTGGGTCTAGTTTAAGATAAAGGAAACAATACAAGAAAAGGAATCTCAAATGATGAGATATCTAAATTTTTGTGAAACAGGGTCAGAGTGATTTTGGACTCCCCTGACTCAACTTTGGAAAATCACTAAAAATTGTACAAAAATAATTATTGGGTTTAAATTATATGCTTAAAACCCTAATGAGTCTACTTTCAAGGGAAATAGACGGAAGCATCATCTGAGTCCCATACTATAAGATAATTAATTTTTAGTGAAGAGAGGTTGGAACTATCAGACAACAAAATAGGGGAAACTTTAAGGAATAAACTGTACTTATTGGCTCGGCCAAAAATTCTAAAAATTTTATGGTAAAAATATATCTAAGTCTAGTTTCATGGAAAATTAATGGATCTTAATTTGGATTTCTGTATCCCTAGATATAAATAATTTAATGGCTATGACTCGTGAAAATAGCTTATCTAGATTTTGAATAAAAAGAGGGAAATTGAAAAATAGCATATTAACACATTGCTTATTATTTTTCATGCGAGCTTACTAAGTGTAAAGCTTACTCCCTCCTTTCCATTTCCTTAGTGTTCTTAGGTAGGCTCGGGGTCAGTGATCATTGGAGGCAGCGTCACACTATCAAGTCAATACCTATGGAGTATTGATACATATGTTAGAGATATCAAGTGAGTGGCATGTATAGGGACCTAGTTCTATGACATGTGTTATTATGATTTGGCTAAATGTATTGGCCTATATCAAGCTATTGCATATGGCCATGAGATGTGGCTCATATTGATTATGGTTTGTAAGTCTAGCTAATCATGTTACATTTTAATGCATATGATGTGATGATATAAATATGTTTGCTTGCCATGCATCGCTGGTAATATGTCATGTGTGTTGTATGCATGTTTTATGACCAACCGTGATGGTCATGACCATGAATTAAATGTGTAACATGGTAATAAAATGATAGTGCCTTGAACATGGATGTTTGATGGATAAGTTAATAACCATAGTATAATGGTATAAGTGATTAATAAGATGACAAGGTCAAATGAATGTGTAATAATGTGGCTAGACAAGTTTATCATGTGTAGGTGGAACATATGCATAATGACGAGCTAATGATGAATTCCATTGGAATCATGTATGTGTGTGTGCATGTAAAGTGGACAAAAAGGCTTGGAAATTAGCCTAAGTTTTGACCACACAGGTAGAGACACGACTGTGTGTCTCAGCCATATGGAGGACACGGCCTCTGGCCATGGGCGTGTGCCTTGGTCGTGTGCCCTTAAATGGTTGATGATGTCATAAACAGATAGTTACATGGGCTGAGGTCCCGGGCATGTCCAAAGCCACATGGGCATGTGTGACTACACGGCCTACTTACACGGGCGTGTGACTCTCCAAAACATGAAAAAAATTTCTAAGTATTGTAAAACCTTCGAAAGTTCTCGGTTTAGTCTTGAACCCTTTCTAAAGTATGTATTGGGTTTTGTAAACCCAAATAAGTGACTATGTAGATAGAAAATTGAAAAGTTTTAAATTTGAACGAAATTTTATGGCCCGATTTGCATGATTGTTTGTGTTTACGTCTGGTAATGCCTCGTGCCCTGTCCCGGCGTAGGACACGGGTAAGGGGTGTTACACGTTGAACCTATTAGAACTTCAAAGGATACTCGGGTGATAAAAATTAGTTATTCATCAATTCATTATCATTTATCGTCTTTCGAGTCATGATCGGTAAGCTCCTCTTGAGCTAATGAACAGTAAGCTCTATTGAGCTGAAATGGTAAGCTCTATTGAGTTGAACAGTAAGCTCATACGAGCTGAAACAATAAGCTCTAATGAGCTGAAAACAATAAGCTCTTACGAGCTGATATATCGGTAAGCTCATACGAGCTATGGTGAGTCCGCAACAAATGCTGGAGCTCGACCAAAATGGTAACCCTAGTGACATGTCACTCGTATCCTACGAATTCATACGGTTCAAACGGGGCTTGGTAACTATTAGTCTATATCAATAAGGTATTCTTATTCCAAGTATATCAATTAATCAATTTTATACATACATTTCAAATAATTACAAGTATTTCAAAGTTTGATTCTAATTATACAAACTTACCTTGTATCATTGGATAAAACTATCGGCTATTCGTCCACTTTTTGTTTTCCCCAATCTGGTTCCGGTATTTGCTTATCTTGATCTATATAATATCAAATTAACTCATTCAAACTTTCATTCAGTTCAATTTAGCCTAAAACATTCATTTTGGCTAAATTACATTTTACCCTAAACTTTTAACTACTTTGCAATTTAGTCCTTAACACGTAAAAGTGCAAAATTACACAATTAGGCCATAACCCATGGTAACCGAATTTCATAGGAACTCATAGTAACCCATATCTTTCCTTATCGGTAAGCTCATACGAGCTGTGGTGAGTCCGTAGCAAATGCAGGAGCTCGACCAAAACGGTAACCCTAATGACATGTCACTTGTATCCTACGAATTCATATGGTTCAAACGGGGCTCGGTTACTATCAGTCTATATCAATAAGGCATTCTTATTCCAAGTATATCAATTAATCAATTTTATACATAAATTTCAAATTATTACAAGTATTTCAAAGTTTGATTCTAATTATACGAACTTACCTCGTATCATCGGATAAAACTATCAACTAATCGTCCACTTCTTGTTTTCCCCGATGTAGTTCCGGTATTTGCTTATCTTGATCTATATAATATAAAATTAACTCATTCAAACTTTCAATCAATTCAATTTAGCCTAAAACATTCTTTTGGGTAAATTACAATTTTACCCTAGACTTTTGACTACTTTGCAATTTAGTCCTTAACACAGAAAAGTGCAAAATTACACAATTAGTCCATAACCCATGGTAACCGAATTTCGTAGGAACTCATAGTAGCCCATATCTTTCCTTATTTTACACGTTTAACCACCACATTTTACAATTTCACAATTTAATCCATATTTTACATTTTTGTCAAAAATCACTTTACAAAACTAGTTTAACTATTATTATGCTTGCATAATCTATCATTAAACATCAAAGAAATCAAGTATTCAACAATGGAACTTCACAAAATCATGAACAAATTCAAAAATTAAGGCATGCACTAGGTAGAATACAAAGCAACGATCTAAAAAATGTAGAAATTATTAAAAATCGAGCTAAAATCGTACCTTAATCTATGTAAGAGTGTGCCAAAACCATGGAAGCTTCAAACCCTTATTTTCTTTCCTAATTTCATCAATGAAGATGAAGGATGAGCTCAATTTTGTTTTGATTAAATATTATTATTAACTTAATACATAAATTACTATATTAACCTTATAAATATAACTTATAAGTTACTTAAATCATGGACATAAATGTCCACTAACCTTAATCATGGTATAATAACATTAAAAGGATCTTTGATTTACTAAATCATAGCAATTAAACACCTTTACCAATTAGTCAACTTCTACGTGTTACGCGATTTAGTCCTTTTTACAAAATTAAGCATTTAAACTGTAAAATTTCTTAACGAAAATTTCACACAATTAATCTATCATGCTGTAGACCTTATTAAAATAATAAAATAAATATTTTGACTTTGGATTTGTGGTCTCAAAACCACTGTTCTGATTTGACCTAAAAACGAGCTATTACACGGCCAAGTCACACGCCCATGTGCTTAGGCCACGTGCACGATTTAATTTTCATAATTTTTCATAAAATAGGTGTAGACTTCACACTCCCTGGGCACACGCCCATGTCCCTGGGCCTTGTCCTTCATATTGCTGAGACACACGGCTGTGTCTCTGCCCGTGTCGCTAATTTGAAGCTAAAAATTCAAGATGCAGGGGACACACGGCCGGATCACACACCCATAGGGCAAGCCTTGTGTCACACACGACCTAGACACAACCATGTGTCTACTTGTGTAGAAAAAATAAGGCTATTTACCAAGCCATTTTGCCACCCTTACTTGCACCAACCTACACAGCAGCAAACAACACCAATCCAAGCATATACATACAACCAAATCAGCCACAACTAGGTCATTCACATATCAGTTACATGCTATTTTCTATCACATACAACATCTCATACTTATCATCTCAAACCATGTAATATCCACATCCATGAAGGGCATCATCATATGTATATATATTTAAGCCAATATTAGCCAATTTCAGTGGCCAAGTCCTTATACATACGATAACACAAAATATTAAAGTCATTGGTACCAAAAATGTTAATTTGATAGTGTGAATGGATCTCTGACAGTCTTCTATCCCTAAGCTAGCTTGGCAACACTATAAGACAAGGAAAAAAAAAGGGGGGTAAGCTTTAAAGCTTAGTAAGTTCTTGTGCAAATAATAGGCATACACACTTTAACCTATTTTTAACATGAAGTAAATTAACATAGGTGTCATTATAAATCTCATAATCAAACTTGGCATAGATGATATTAAAACCTTAACATCGTAATTTACTCAATCAAACCTTACTGTAGGTTCATCACATATCGAACTCATTAAGCATGAGTTTGTGTACATACCTGTACCAACTTACAACATACCATTATCTTCCACAACATACCATAATCTTTCATAACTTTAACATGGTTGTTAAATTCCCTGTTGAACCACTTAGAATACTAAAGGATACTCGGGAAATCTCACGCATAGTACCATACTAATGCCATATCTCAGATATGGTCTTGCATGGGATCTCATGTCGATGCCAATAGCCCAGCTATGGTATTACACGAAATCTCATACCGATGCCATATCCCAGACATGGTCTTACACGTAATCTCAACTAACCCTAATGTCATGACATTTGTATCCTAGCTATTCCTAAGGTTCAACCGGGATATTTCTCACTTGTCAAAACTTTGTCAATTATGCTCAAATAGTAAATTACAATTCATGCAATATCAAAGCTATTAAAGTATAAATAAAGATGCATTATTTACATACAAACTTACCTCAGTACCAAAAAATAGTAGAAAAGGATCTAATCGTCAAACACTTTATTCTTTCCCCAATCAAGGTCTGAACTTTGTTTTTAATGATCTATAATAGCAAATTTACCTTATTTAATATTCACATTACTCAAATTATTCCAAACATCACATTATGGAAAAATTACACTTTTGCCCCCAAACTTTGACATATTTCTATTTTTGTCCCTAGGCTCGTAAAATGAGATGCATTCAATTTCTTTGTTACCTAAGGCTAGCTAAACCATAAACATGCTCATATCAGCCCACATTTTCATGAAATCAGATTTTTACTACCCACATTAGATCTTTTTACAAATAGGTCCTTTTATACATTTTCACTAAAAATCACATAGTAAAAGTTGTTTATCACACCTTAAACATACCATATCTTCCATCAAACATAAAAATACATACATGTCACACATGGGTAAATTTTTAAACATGAACTCTACTTCAAAACAATGGTAGAAATGGAAAGATCGGATGAATACGACTTCAAAAACGTAAATAGCATTAAAAACGGGGCTATGATGGACTTACAATCAAGCTTGAAAGTGGCCAAAACCCTAGCTATGGAGAGCTTGTAAAATTCGGCTATGGTGAAGAAGATGGACAAAAATTTTGACTTGGTTTTCCCTTTTAATTCATTTATTTACTAAATGACCAAAATGCCCTTAATGCCTTTCTTTTAAAATTCACCTATCCATGCCCATTTTTGTCCACAAAAATATAAAATGGTCTAATTATCATATAAGGACCTCTAATTTAAAATCTCATAACAATTAGACACCTTTAACATGTAGAACTCAATTTTTTCACTTTTTACGATTTAGTCCTTTTAACTAAATTTAGTGCCCAAACGTCAAAATTTTCGAACGAAATTTTCACGAAATCATTTCGTGAAACTGTAGACCATAAAAATATAAAAATACAAATTTTTATATGTTAGATTTGTGGTCTCGAAACCACTATTCCAAATAGCCCCAAAATCTGGCTGTTACAACTCTCCTCCTCTCTAGGGATTTTTGTCCCCGAAAATCTTACTAGAAAAGAGGTTTGGGTACTATTTTCTCATAGCCTCCTCAGGTTCCCACGTAGCTTCTTGAACACTGTGTCTTTTCCAGAAAACCTTCACTAGAGCTATACTTTTATTTCTCAACTGTTTAACTTCTCGAGCTAATATCTTGATCGGTTCTTGACCATACGTGATATCTGGTCGAATCTCAATCTCTGTCGGAGAAATCACATGTGAAGGATCGAAACAATATCGTCTCAACATCGACACATGAAACACATGATGAATCTTCTCCAACTCTATCGGTAAAGCTAACTGATATGCCACTGGCCCTATTCTTTCAATAATTTCATACGACCCAATAAAATGTGGACTCAACTTACCTTTACGGCCAAATCTAAGAATCTTCTTCCACAAAGATACTGTCAAAAATACTTTATCCCCAACTTGAAACTTAATCTCTTTTCTTTTCAAATCCACGTATGATTTTTGTCTACCGGAAGCAGTTTTTAAACAATCTCAAATTACTTTTACATTCTCTTCGATTTCCTTAACCAAGTTGACCCCGTGAATTTTGTTCTCACTAAGTTCAATCCAATACAAAGGTGTTCGACATTTTCAGCCATACAATGCCTCATAAGGTGCCATTTTTATACTCAACTGATAGTTGTTGTTATAGGCAAATTTGACCAATGGTAGATATTTTTCCCAACTACCCTTAAATTCTAGAACACAGCATCGAAGCATATCTTCAAGTATTTGAATTACCCTTTCTGATTGACTGTCAGTTTGTAGATGAAATGTAGTACTAAAATTCAATTTCGTACCCAAGGATTCTTGAAACTTTTTCCAAAACCTCGAAGTAAACCTCAAATCCTTATCTGAGATAATAGAAATAGGCACCCCGTACAATCTCAAAATCTCTGCAATGTACAACTCAGCCAGATTATCAAGCGAGTAATTAGTACGTACCAGTATAAAGTGAGCTGATTTCGTCAATCTATCAACAACAACCCAGACGACATCTTTCTTTCTTGGAGTCAAAGGCAAACCCGTTACAAAATCCATTGTAATTCTATCCCATTTCCACTCAGTACCATCACTGGCTGAAGTAAACCCGAAGGCACTTGGTGTTCAGCTTTCACTTGTTGACAAATCAGATATCTCGAAACAAGCTCGGAGATATCTCTTTTCATGCCTGACCACCAATACATTTTCTTCAAGTCATTATACATTTTCATACTACCTGGATGTACAGATAAACAACCATTATGTGCTTCATGAAGAATTTTCTAAATAAGTTCATCATTTTTCGGTACACAAACCTTATCTTGAAACATCAAACAATCATCAGATCCGACATGGAAGTCTGAATCACTAATCGATTCACAATGAGCTCTCTTGGCTTGCAAATAACTATAAAATTTCTGGGCTTCACAAATCTGTTGAATAAACATCGGCCTAGCTCTCAACTCGGCTAGAAAAGAATCGTCATCGGATAAAGTCAATCTAGTGTCCAATGCTCTCAAAGAAAACAAAGTCTTCCTACTCAAGGCGTCTGCAACTACATTAGCTTTACTCGAGTGATAGTCAATCACCACCCCATAATCTTTTAGCAACTCGAGCTATCTTCGTTGTTGTAAGTTCAAGTCCTTCTAGGTCATCAAATACTTTAAACTCTTATGGTCAGTAAAAACATGACATTTCTGACCGTACAAATGGTGTCACCATATCTTCAAAGCAAACACAATAGTGGCTAATTCCAAATCATGCGTCGGGTAATTCTTCTCATGTGGCTTCAATTGTCTCGAGGCATAAGCTGTGACCTTGCCTTCTGGCATCAACACACATCCTAGTCCATGTAGTGATGCATCGCTTTAAATCACAATCTCTTTTTTCGATTTAGGTTGCACTAAAACCGGTGCCTCGGTCAATAAAGCTTTCAATTTCTCAAAAATTTACTGACATTTTTCGGGCCATTCAAACTTGATGTCTTTTTGCAACAATCTTGTCATAGGGTAGCAATCATCGAAAATCCTTTAACAAATCATCGGTAATAACCGACTAAGCCCAAAAAGCTTTTGACTTCGGACACATTTCTCGATAGCTTCCAATCGACAATTGCCGAAATTTTACTTGAATCAACCTGAATACCATCACCTGAGACAATATGGCCCAAAAATCCAATTTCTCTAACCAAAACTCACTTTTATTGAACTTACCATACAACTATTTGTCTCTCAAAGTTTGTAAAATAGTTCTCAAATGCTCGGCATGGTCGGTTTCATCACGAGAATAAATTGGTAAATCATCAATAAAAACAACTACAAACTTATCCAAATATGGTCAGAAAATTGGGTTCATCAAGTCCATGAAAATAGTAGGGGCATTAATTAATCCAAATGGCATAACAAGAAATTCATAGTGCCTGTACCTTGTTCTAAAAGTAGTTTTTGGTACATCTAACACTTTAACTCTCAACTGGTAATACTCAGATCTCAAATCAATCTTGGAAAACACTGTTGCTCATTTCAACTGATCAAACAAGTCATCTATCCTTGGCAACAAATACTTGTTCTTTATGGTTACCTTATTTAGCTATCAGTAATCTATACAAAGTCTCATAGATCCGTCTTTCTTCTTTTCAAACAATACCGGAGCACCTCATGGAGAATAACTCGGTCTCGCAAAACCCTTTTCTATCAACTCTTGCAACTGAGCTTTTATTTCTTTCAATTCAATTGGAGGCATTCTATATGGAGCAATAGATATTGGTGAAGTACGAGGGACTAACTCAATGCCAAACTCAACTTCTCTAATTGAAGGTAACCTAGACAACTCTTCTGGGAATACATCCGGATATTCATAAACTATCGGCACTGATTCAATTTTCAATTCAAACTCTTTTGTATTCAGCACATAAGCTAGATAAGCTTCACAGCCTTTTCTTATACATTTCTAAGCTGGCGTCAAAGAAATCACCACAGGTAATCTATTTGACTCATCTGATTCAACCTGAAGAATTTCACCATTTTCACATTTCAATTCAAAAACTTACTGTCTACAATTTACTATAGTATCATGCACTGTCAGCCAATCCATACCGAAAATAACATCAAACTCATCAAATGGCAACAACATCAAGTCGGCCAGAAAATAGTGACCACTAATCATCAAAGGACATTTCTTACATACTTTGTCGACTAAAACATGCTTACCTAAAGGGTTTGACACCTTAATCACAAACTCGATAAACTCGATTGGTAATTTCCTATTATTTACCAAATTCATACAAACATATGGATGAGTAGATCCAGGGTCAATTAATGCAGTAACATCAGCATCATAAAGAGAAAAAATACCAGTAATAACATCGAAAGACGTCACTTTTTCGTGAGCACGAATGGCATAGGCTCTCGCCGGTGCTCTCGCCTCCAATCTCATGGATGTATCTTTTGTCACACCTCTACTACTAGCTCAATTTCTAGTATTCCTCGGGGGCCTTCCTCTAGAAGTAGTATTACTAGGCCTTGCACTTTGAAATTTCTCATTCTCTGTCATCTTCGAGCAATCTCTGATAAAATGATTTTGAGAACCACGCTTAAAACAAGCTCGGTCATTAATTCTACACTCTCCGGGATGTCTTCTTCCATATTAATGACATTTAGGTCTGTTAGGCTTTACATTACCCACACTTGCCATAGAAGTAGCATGAGATTTAAAACTCGAATGTTGTATCCCACGATCTTTGTAACACCCCCAAACCTGGCCTAGACATTAGGCCCAAATCTGGCGGTGTCACATTGGAGTGCTTTCAAAAATTGGACTTGTCGGTAAAATTTCGTTTCTAGATTAAAAACCCTTTTATTTATATTTAACAAAACATCTTGTCAAAACGTTTGCCTTATTAACTGCGAGTGTTATAGTAGGTTAATTTAAAACGCGGAAGCATTTAAGGTTTTGTAGTTTAAACGTGTGACTTAGAAAAATAGATATTACTTTGAAAATTCATATTTAGCAGTTTAAAACAAGTAAGCATAGCCCAAATGAAAACTTAAACCATGAAAGGCCTTATCACATAAGAAAAACCCAAATGTGAAGTTTAAAATAATTAAAGTCACATGCAGAGCAGCTGTGATCATGTGGCCACCTTCAAGTCCCTCGCAACACCGATCCACCTAAAGTTGGGGATTACCTGTACAATTAAAAACGGGGTGAGTTTACGACAACTCAGTGTGTAATCCTCTCTTAATATAAAAACAGTTAGTCAGATAAACAATATATAGAAGCAGTCTGGGCCTAAAGCCTTTATAGAAATGGAACCAGTAACAAATTACAGGTGGGCCTAAGTCCAATACAGTATCAGTTGGGTCTCAGCCCATAACAGTGTCAGTATCAGGTAGGCCTTAGCCTATTACAGAGTCAGAAACAGAATATATATGGGTCTAAACCTAATACAGTAACATTGTCAGAATCAGAATCAGAATACTTGTGGGCCTAAGCCTAATACAGTAGCAGAATCAGAAACAAAGCAAAAGTGTAGTAAAAAATGCAAGCAAAAATACAGACAGAAAATGCCACCCCAAACCAGCCAGCAGACCACCCGTACCAACCAACACACCATGTGGGGATAGACTCGACCTACCCACCCAGCACACCAATATCGCAGCATAGTTGCCAGAAATAATAACGCAGTAAAGCTTCCAGAAATATACATGGCTTATAGCCATCAGTAGCGGTAATATGACCGGCACAAAGCCATCAGTAGCTGTAATATGATCGGCATAAAGCCACCAGTAGCTATATTATGATTGGCACAAAGCCAGCAGTACTGTAATATGATCGACACAAAGCCATCAATAGCTATAATATGATCAGCACAAAGCCATCAGTAGCTATATTATGATCGACACAAACCCATCAGTATTGTAATATGATCGGAACAAAGCCATCAGTACTGTAATTTGATCGGCACAAAGCCATCAATAACGGCCCACAGCCTTCAGTAGGTCCACAGTCGTCTTGTGCGACCCATGTGACCTTATCAGTAACATGAACGACACTAAGCCTACAGTAGGTCCACACTCATCTTGTGTGACCCGTGTGACCTTATCAGTACTTCCTCCATCAATAACCACCCATCCCCATGCAATATGTCTTGTATGAAAAATGTCATTCTCAATTATAGTCACACATATGATAGAAAAAATTAGTCATACATAACATAAGGCATAACAAACATTTTACCCTACAGGGGTATCACAGTCATTTCACCCTACGAGGGTAATTCGGTCATTTCACCCTACAAAGGTATTACAGTCATTTTACCCTACGAGGGTAATTCGGTCATTTTACCCTTCGATGGTAATTTGGTCATTTTACCCTTCGGGGGTAATTTGGTCATTCTGCTCTATAAGGGTATTACGGTCATTCTGCCCTATAAGGGTATTACGGTCGTTCTGCCCTACAGGGGTATTACAGTTATTCTGCCCTATAGGGGTATTACGGTCATTCTACCCTATAGGGGTATTACAATCATTCTGCCCTATAAGGGTATTACGGTCAATAGTACCTATTAGGGGTAAAATAGTCATTTTACCCATCAAGGGTGTTTCGGTAATTTTACCTAACTGGGGTCTCAGTACATTTAGTGACCTCTCAAAAGGTCTACAGTCGCCTCGAGCGACTCTAATAACCTAATGGTCAAAATGGTGTAAATGGGCCCAAGGCCCATTACTCGGCCCAAGTGGGCCCACATGCTCATATGGCCCATTTAGCCCAAATTCAGTCACGGCTATGTGAACCTCATAGCCCAATCCATTATTTGTCACTTACCGTAGATTTTATCCGTGTAGGGCCCACGAGGCCATTGGGCCCACACGGCCCATTCTGGCCCAACATGGCTGAAAACAACCTAAGTCATATGTGTGACATGGCAAGTCCAACTACTTTCCACTTAACAGTGAGATTTACCCATGCAGGCCTACGGGCCCATTGGGCCCATTGGGCCCATCGAGGCCCAAAAACATCCTAAGCCATGTGCGCGACATGGCCATTCCAACCTTCCCCACCTGACGGTGAGATTCACCCATATGGGCTCACGGGCCCATTGGGCCCAACGTGGCCCATTACAGCCTAAGCCCACGAGATCACTCGTGGTGGCCTCTTTCGTTGTACGCCCATGTTTTGTGGGCTCGGTTTACCAAATGAGCATTCGCACGCTCAATCCCAACCTTTCGGCGTTTCGACTTTTTGTCGTACCACAGTCAGATCAAAATGTGTACACACTTTACTGGCTTTTACGCCTATTACCGTTTACAGGGTACGGATACACACCTGTTTACGATTAGAATGCAAATCTCCACGTACACCAACCTAGATCCAAACACAAACTACGGTTAATCACTACCATAAATTCAAATAACTTGAGTCAAGTGAAACCCTTACCGAAACGCGACACTTTAAAAGGTAGTTAGGAGTATTTAGCCTATAATAGCCCACTCTAAAACCGAGGCACAAGATAGCACAATCACGCTCCCTAACAGAGAACGACAGAATGAAAAGGTGTTAAGAGAAAGACCATAACAGTAAAAAGAGAAAAGAGAATCATCATCTGAACTTGAACCTGATCGAATCAATAAACACGTGGCAAGACTAAAAAAATAGGAGGAGAGATAGAGAAATCGATTAATCCTTGAGTGAGGAAGTGAAGAGTAGAGAATCGGCCAAAGTAAAATGGTTAAGAGGAAAAGAGGAAAGTGTCGAATTAAAAGAAACAAGAAATAAGAGTGAGAGCAGAAAGAGAATCGACTACAAGAGAAAGAAAGCCGAAAAGAATATAGAGGGAGGATAGATAGTAAATTCGGCTAACACCAATATTGAGTAAGGGAAGAGAATTGACTTATGAAGAGAGTAGGGGATAGAAAAGAATAGATCAATAGGGACAGAAGAAGAGTAGAACCCACAAGTAAAAATACCTCAATAGTACCAAATCGGCTACTCCAAAATAGAAAGTGCAAAAAACCCAAAATAGAAATGTCAAGAGAGAACCACTAAAGCCAAAATTGCTCCATAATTTCCCCTAGCCAAATTCTCAAGCAATGCTTTAGATTCCTAATCGACCACAACACCTTACCAACCTCCTATTTCAAATTTCCTTGATTTTCTCCCCAATCTCCTTGACTTGCTCCACAAATCCCTCCAAGACCAAATCAAACTCCACATTGCAGAGTTTTAGTCCAACTCCACTTCTCATGCTGTAAGGAAGTAAAATAAATACTCCCTTACGCATCATGAGATTCAAACTCAAGCTCCCTTAGCCTTAGAAACATGCCACTACCACTAAGCCACGGGCTCCTTTTGTGTCATAATTTAATCAAAATTATTTATAAGGCATACAAGCTAGAGTCAAGATTTACTTAAGAAGAAAAACTAAAAATCTGCTAGAGCCTAGATTTGAATCCAAGACTTCTCCAACACTTCCACACACACCCAAATCACTTAGCCATTGAAGCAAACAATCCATTATGTCATCTTGCACATATAAAATTTTATGTGTTCCCATGCTCAGGGCCCATTTCTTCTAGGCCCAAAATCGAGGAGTTACAATCTTTGTGTGAATACCCTGCTAAAACATTCGAACAAGAATACATTTCTTTAGACTTCTTGGACTGAGATGGAAATAACTTACTCATCGGTCTCTTCCTTGAATCTCTAGCTTCAAGATCAGCTTTCCTCTTCTGTTTATTCAATTCTTCAGCCTTACAAGCTTGTTCAACCAATACCACAAACTCTTTTAGCTCTAAGATCCCAACTAGCATACGAATGTCTTTATTCAATCCATCCTCAAATCTCTTGCACATGATGGCCTCGGTAGAAACACACTCCCGAGCATACTTACTCAACCTGACTAATTCTCGCTCATACTCTATTACGGTAATACGACCCTGTTTTAGCTCTAGAAATTCTTTACGTTTCTGATCAATGAATCGTTGGCTAATATACTTCTTTCGAAATTCCTCTTGAAAGAAGTCCCATGTAACCCTTTCTATCGGAACTGGAGATACAAGTGTATTGCACCAATGGCATACATAATCTCTCAGAAGTTAGATAGCACACTTTAAACACTCATCCGGTGTGCAGGACAACTCATCGAATACCCTGATGGAGTTTTTGAGCCAAAACTCGGCTCTTTCGGGATCATCAATCACATTAGCTCAGAAATCTTCAGCCCTAAGCTTTCAGATCTTATCAACCGGGGGCTTATTCATTCTTACAAAGTCCATACCTTTTGGGGCTACGGGAACTGGTCGAGGGATAGGTAGGTGTGGAGGAGGTTGGGCATTCGGATTTGTTCGAACAAATTCCGTATACCACTCATTAATCATATAGAGAAAGGCTTCTCTACCTCCTTCTCCTTGACTAACCGTAGGGGGTCTACTATCAGATGGTGCTGCCACTTGAGCGGGAGCCAGTGCATTACTTTCGACTTCATCAGCCTCGGCTTGATGAAAACACAATTTACAATTGTCATGAGTCATCACACTATCACAGTTTTTTTATGGCATGTACAGCTAGACTCTTACACACGCTATGTTAGTCCAAGAATCGACTAAATAGTAGCTCTGATACCACTAAATGTAACACCCTTTATCCATATTCGACACCAAAATAGGGTACAAGGTATTACCGGACTTAAACTCAAACAAACATTCAAAATCGAGACATGAATTTCCACTCAAATGTAAAACTTTTTAGAAACATTCATATCATCCTTTAAACGAGCCTATGAGGCCCAAAACATGCATTAGGAGTGGTTCGAGACTAAACTGAGAACTTTAGAAAACTTTCCAACACTTAGAAAATTTTTCATCAAAATAGGGGTCACACGCTCGTGTGGCTTGGGATACGCCCGTGCGGGTAGGCCATGTGGTTGCACACGCCCGTGTCCCTAACCCATGTAACTCTCTGTTTATGATGGCATCAGCAAATTGAAGTCACACGCCCGTGTACTTAGGTTGTGTAGGCGATTGTAAATCTCTGTTTATGACGGCATCAACAAATTGAAGTCACACGCCCGTGTGCTTAGGTTGTGTGGGCGATTTAATTTTCATAATTTTTCATAAAATAGATGAAGACTTCACACGCCCTGGGCACACACCTATGTCCCTGGGCGTTGTCCTTCACACGGCTGAGACACACGGCCGTGTCTCTGCCCCTATGGCCAATTCGATGCTAAAAATTCAAGATGTAGGGGACACATGGCCGAATCACACACCCATAGGGCAAACCGTGTGTCAAACCTGGCCTAGACACACGTCCGTTTGTCTACCCATGTGGAAAAAAATAAGGCTATTTACCAAGCCATTTTGCCACACTTACTCGCACCAACCTACACAATAACAAGCAACACAAATCCAAGCATATACATACAACCAAATCAGCCGCAACCAAGTCATTCACACATCAGTTACATGCTATTTTCTATCACATACATCTCATACTTATCATCTCAAACCATGCAATATTCACATCCATGAAGGGCATCATCATATGTATATATATTTAAGCCAATATTAGCCAATTTCAATGTCCAAGTCCCTATACATGCCATAACACAAAATATTAAAGTCATTGGTACCCAAAATGTTAAGTTGATAGTGTGAATGGATCTCTGATAGTCTTCGATCACTGAGCTGGCTTGGTGACACTATAAGATAAGAAAAAAAAGAAATAGGGTAAGCTTTAAAGCTTAGTAAGTTCCTCTGCAAATAATAGGCATCATAAGCACACTTTAACCTATTTTTAACATAAAGTAAATTAACATAGGTGTCATTTTAAATCTCATAATCAAACTTGGCATAGATGATAGTAAAACCTTAACATCGCAACTTACTCAATCAAACCTTACCGTGGGTTCAACACATATCGAGCTCATTAAGCATGAGTTTTGTGTACATACTTGTACCAACTTGCAACATACCATTATCTTCCACAACATGCCATAATCTTTCATAACTTTAACATGGTTGTTAAGTTACCCGTTGAACCACTTGGAATACTAAATGATACTTGGGAAATCTCATACACATAGTATCATACCAATGCCATATCCCAAATATGGTCTTACATGGGATCTTATATCGATACCAATGGCCCAACTATGGTCTTACAGGAAATCTCATACCGATGTCATATCCCAGACATGGTCTTACACGTAATCTCAACTAACCCAAATGTCATGACATTTGTATCCTAGCTATTCCTAAGGTTCAACCGGGATATTTTTCACTTGTCGAAACTTTGTCAATTAGGCTCAAAGAGTAAATTACAATTCATACAATATCAAAGCAATTAAAGTATAAATAACGATGCATTATTTACATACGAATTTACCTCAGTAACAAAAAATAGTAGAAAAGGATCTAATCGTCAAACACCTTATTCTTTCCCCGATCAAGGTCCAAACTTCGTTTTTCTTGATCTATAATAGCAAATTTAGGTTATTTAATATTCACATTACTCATATTATTCCAAACATCACATTATGGTAAAATTACACTTTTGACCCCAAACTTTGACATATTTACATTTTTTTCTCTAGGCTCGTAAAATTAGATGCATTCAATTTCTTTGCTACCCAAGCCTAGCCGAACCAAAACATGCTCATATCAGCCCACATTTTCATCAAATCAGATTTTTACTACCCATTTTACATCTTTTTACAAATAGGTCATTTTATACATTTTCACTAAAAATCACATAGTAAAAGTTGTTTATCACACCTTAAACATAACATATCTTCCATCAAACATCAAAATACATGCATGTCACATATGGGTAAATTTTTAAACATGAACTCTACTTCAAAACGATGGTAGAAATGGAAAGATCGGGTGAATACTACTTCAAAAACGTAAATAGCAATAAAAACGGGGCTATGATGGACTTACAATCAAGCTTGAAAGTGGCCAAAACCCTAGCTATGGAGAGCTTGTAAAATTCGGCTATGGTGAAGAAGATGGACAAAAATTTTGACTTGGTTTTCCCTTTTAATTCATTTATTTACTAAATGACCAAAATGCCCTTAATGCCTTTCTTTTAAAATTCACCTATCCATGCCCAGTTTTGTCCACAAAAATATAAAATCGTCTAATTATCATATAAGGACCTCTAATTTAAAATCTCATAGGAATTGGACACCTTTAATATGTAGAACTCAACTTTTACACTTTTTACGATTTAGTCTTTTTAACTAAATTGAGTGCCCAAACGCCAAAATTTTCGAATGAAATTTTCGCGAAACCATTCTGTGAAACCATAGACCATAAAAATATAAAAAAAACAAATTTTTTCATGTCGAATTTGTGGTCCTAAAATCACTGTTCCTACTAGCCCTAAAATCGGGCTGTTACAAAGTCCCTATACATGCCATAAACTCAAGATACTGGATTTCATCAATACCCAAAATGATAACTTGATAATGTGATAGGATCCCCGGTGATCTTCAACTCGAGCTAGCTTAATATTCCTATAAAACATGGGAAAGGAAGGGGGTAAGCTATATAGCTTAGTAAGTCCGCATGAAAATAATAAGCAACTCTTATTAGGCATTTATCAAGTTCAACAATTTAAACAGAAAATAATACCAATTGCTATAAATCTCATAGGTATAATTTTATTCAATCACGATGTTTACTCTATTAACTTATAAGCATAATTTAACATATCTTGGCATTAGCCTGACAACCGTAATCTCTCTTTCATAGCATATCATGGCACTTAACATGTCATTTCAAACCTCATAGTAAACATGCACAATAAATATGAGTATTCACATTTCAAGCATATATTTTAACATTTTTCAATTATTCCAAGTTCATATCTTCTCATACTTTCATAATCATTTTAATAGGCAATTATACCAATCTTTCCTTTTTCTCATATCCGATAGATCGCAACTTAGGTGAATAAAACACACTATATCATAACTCAATTTGGCCCGAAAGCCAGTCACATGGTCTTCAACAGAATTTATCATGAATTTCATACATCACAAGCATAGGCCAATAATCACAAGCTTTCACAAAACATTCTCATGAAAATCATGAACTCACGATATCAAGAAATCAATGCTTATAAACTTATGTACATACCTGTGCAAATTCGTAATACTTACATGCTCTTTCTCTTCTTTAACATGGCCATTGAATTTCCCGTTGAACCACTTGGAATACTAAAGAATACTTGGGAATCTAGTACTCACAGTACCGTACCAATGCCATATCTCAGATATGGTCTTACATGTAATCTTGTATCGATGCCAATAGCCCAGCTATGGTCTTACATGAAGTCTCATATCGATGCCATATCCCAGATATGGTCTTACACGAAATCTCATATAGATTCCATATCCCAGATATGGTTTTACACGTAATCTTAGTAACCCTAATGTCATGACATTTGTATCCTATCTATTCCTAAGGTTCAACTGGGACTTTCCCTGTATCAAACCTCTATCGGTCTTTTTCATAGTGTCGTACTCAATAACATTCACATTCTATTTCAATAATATAGCATTTACCACAATCATATCAATTAAGCAATTATACATATATAATTTAATGCTTATCAAACATACGAACTTACCTCGGCATAAAAATGGCGAATAGGACCTAATTGTCAAATACTTATTTTTCCCCTTTTCTAATTCTGAACCTCGTTTTTCTTGATCTATAATATCACATTTAACTTATTTAATCATTATACTATTCAAATTAGCCCAAAATCACATTATGGAAAAAATTACATTTTTGCCCCTCAAGTTTTGCATTTTTGCATTTTAGTCCCTTGGCTCGTAAAATGAAATGTACTTAATATCTTCAATACCCATTCCTAGCCGAACCTTTATTGTACTCACACCAGCCCACATTTTTCATTAAATCACACTTTTACTACTTATTTTATAACTTTTACAAATAAGTCCTTTTAGGCATTTTCATCGAAAATCACTTAGCAAAAGTCGTTTATCTAACAACTAACATGCATTTTGTACCATTAAACATCAAAATACACAAATATCCATCATGTGAAAAATTTTAGACTTTGATTATGTCTTAAATTAGTGGTAGAAATAGATAGATCATGTTACGAGGATTTCAAAAACATAAAAATCATTAAAAATAGAGCTAGAACGGACTTACAATCGAGCTTGGAAGCTTGAAAAACCCTGGACACGGTTTCTCCTTATAAAATTTGGCCATGGGAGGAAGATGGACAAAAATTGGCTTTTAATTTGGCTTTTTAATTCATTTAATTACAAAATTACTAAAATGCCCTTAATGAAGAACTTTAGAAACATACCTAATCATGTCTATTTTTGTCCAACAAGTTAACCAATTGTCTAATTACCATTTAAGGACCTCCAATTTAAAATTTCATAGCAATTAGACACCTCTAGCATGTAGAACTCAACTTTTGCACTTTATACAATTTAGTCCTTTTAACTAAATTGAGCGCCCAAATGTCAAAATTTTCAAATGAAATTTTGACAAAATCATTCCATAAAATTGTAGACCATAAAAATATAATAAAAATAAATTTTTCTAGTCAGATTTATGGTCCCGAAACCACTGTTCCAACTAGACCCAAAATCGAGCTGTTACAGAAGTAGCATTTCTACCGCTACCAAGTTATCTACCTTTCTTTGTAGGTGCTTTAGGTTTATTAGTCTAATTTCCCAAGTAATTTTTCCATTATGGACAATTACGAAGGAAATGATCAGTAGATTTAGAATAAAAACAAGCTCCTAATTTAGATCGACATTCCCCAAAATGTCTTTTGCCACAATTATCACAAACGGGGATAGTTTTTTCAACGTTTCTCACACTACCAACACTAGCCACTAGAGAATTTACAGAATTCAAGTTACTATGCCTCAATTTATCTCTGCCAATGAACTTTGAAGGGGCAGTCAATTGAGTTTCTTCATTTCTGAACCTCTTCAACGGGAATGCTTGAGCTGACTGAATGAGCCTATTTTGTTAAAATCTCAAAATTTCAAATCTAATTACTGCTTACTCTTGCATATTTCTTTAGTTTACTAAGCTCGTCCTGAAAGTTCTATGAATTCCCAGAACTTTAACGCTACCATAGACATCTGAATGTCATCATTCAGCCCATCTTCGAATCTAATACACATTTATTCTTTATTCGACACTATATTATGGGCATACTTGTTTAACTACACAAACTCCCGTTCATACTCAGCTACTGACCAATTTTCTTGTTTCAGTTCAAGGAATTATTTCTTCTTCTTTTTTTTTTGTCAAGAAACAATGGGCTAATGTACTTTTTCATGAATTCAATTTTAAAGAAATCCCAATTGATACGATCATTGGATGTCATTGTGCTCAAAGTGTCCCACTACGAGTATGCTTCATCCTTCAGTAACGAAACAACACATCTAAGACTCTTCAAGAGTACACATAAACTCTGTAAAGACTCTCTTCGTATTTACTAACTAGTATTTGGCTTTTGCAGAATCATCATTAGTTTTGCCTCTAAACTCTTCAGCTCTACATTTTTAAATTTTATCCACTGAAGGTCGAGTACCTATCATAGGTACATGATTTTAGGGATATAGAGGTGCTAGAGGAGGCACAGTAGGGCGTGGAAGCTATGGAGTTACAGGATTTGCTTGCTTAAATTCATTGAACCATTGGTTCAACATACCAAAAAATACATTTCTCATCTTATCACCAAAGGACCGCAGAATCGATGCACTATTACTTCTTTCAAGATTTGAAGCTTGAACATTACTTTCAAGTTTGTTACCACGGCCCGATTCGACTCAACCGATATCTTGAAAATATAAGAAAATACAATATTAGAATAGATCAAAGGTATCACAATATCACAGAGTATATGTGGCATGTATATACTAGACTCTATCCCGTCGTTGTTGAGCACTGGTACTGCCTTTTGGTAACTTTGTATTAGTTTTATTATATTTATAATGATTTGAATTCAATTACGTATGTGTTTGTGTAAATATATTATAATTATCATGATTAATTGAGGTAATTTATGAAATTGGAAATGAATGATTGATTTGTGAAGCATGGTAAATGAGTATAAGTAGATTGAATGGCATATCATATAATGTATATGAGTTGGTTAATCATGATTTAAACAACTAAGAGCATAGTTGAAAGACGCAATGCCATCAGGATAAATGAACATGAGTAAGACCATAGCTTAAATACACTATAGCATCATAACAGAAGTGAATAGGACCATGGCTGAAACACGCTATGGCATCATTTTAAATAGGACTAAGACCATAGCTGAAAGACACTAAGTCATCCTTTGACAGTTATTTATCAGGTACTATGTACCAGTAAAAGAGTCCATTCTGATGGCTTGAGATCCTGAATGTGTTGCGGATTCTCTGAAGCTTGTGTGGGCATTACCCTTCCTCATATCTGAATTTAATTTTCTATTGTTCTCCAGGAAAAATAGTTAATTAATGAAATGGAAATGAAATGAGATGATATGATGGATTATGTTCTATTGAGTATAACTTGATATATGAATCAGTTATATAGAAATAGATTTACAAAATAATTATATGAATTGGTTATAGCAAAATGTGTGTTCTAGAAGATAGAGGTGTCTAATTGCTATGAAATTTTAAATTAAATGTCCTTAAATGGTAATTAGACCATTATACTTTAAGTTGGACAAAAAGGACATGGTTAGATAAAATTTCAAAGTTTTAAAGGAAGGGTATTTTGGTTATTTGGTAAATAAAGACAAAAATAAGTAATAAAAAGATGTCATCTTCCCCAATTTAGTCAGCCATGGCTGGATTTCTCAAGAGAGGACATAGCTAGGGTTTGGCCACTTTCAAGTCGATTGTAAGTCCGTTCTTGTCTAGTTTTTAATGATTTTTACGTTTTTGTGATTATTGTAACTTGATTTAACGATTTCAAGGACTAATTTGAAAGAAAATCAAAGTTTAAAATTTTAACCATGTTAGACATTTGTGTATTTTGATGTTTAATGGTAGAAAATGTATGTTTGATGATAAATAAACAACATTTACCAAGTGATTTTTGATGAAAATGTCAAATAGGGACCTATTTGTAAAAGATGTAAAATATGCGTAAAAATGTGAATAAATGAAAAATATGGGCTGTTATGAGTAAGAAAGAGGTTTGGCTAGGCTTGGGTGTGATGAAATTGAATGAAAATCATTTTATGAGCCTAGGGACTAAAATGTAAAAAGTTGAAAATTTAGGGGAAAAAATGTAATTTTTCCATAAGGTGTTCTGGGGATTAAATTGAATAATGTGATGATTGAATGAGTTAAATATGGTATTATAGATCAAGAAAGACGAGGTTCTAATCTAGATTAGGGAAATAATAAAGTTGTGGACTAAATCGATCAATTAGCCATTTTGTACCGAGGCAAGTTCGTATGTTAAAAATAAACTTTAGAATAATTGTATTTAAATGCTTTAATATTGCATGAATTTTATGTTTTATTTTGTGAATGAGTATAATCCTATGAACAAGTTTGACGATGAATCAACAAGCAGAAATCCCGTTTGAACCGTAGGAATAGGGTAGGATACAAGTGGCATGTCACTAGAGTAGTTATGTGTTATGTGATTATGTGATTGGGGTGCTGGTCTTGTACATTCTACCAGTGGTTGAGTATACCGACATATGTTGCGGATACTTGACAGCTTGTGTGAGCAGCATCGCATAGCTACGTCTTGACTGACAACTTGTATGAGCAGGCTCGTTGATAGCTCGAGAGTGACCAACTATGTGATATGAGGTTGAGGTAGCATTGGCCACATATGTGGCACTTAGTGTGCAAAATCCTGAGTATCTGACATTATTATTCCAAGTGGTTCACGGGAATGTCAAAGATGGGAATTTGTGTAAACTCATTTCGTTATGGTTCAGGTATGTACATAAAGTTCATGCTTATTAAATGTGTGAAACGATGAACATGAAGTAAGCTTTGTAATGGAATGGATTATGATTATGAAACTATGGTAGGTTTACATTTAATTATGTTACATTATGATTTTAGCCAATGTATTGGCTTGTATTTGTCAAAGGCTTGTTTTGATATTTGGCCTTGTAAGTTGTCTTATTTTGGTTAACATGGTTGTAAGCCTAAGTATATTCATTTATGTGCCAATGTCTTTGGTGTTATGGTCATGGTATGCTTGGTGTATGTTGGAAAGTGATTTATAGCATGAATGTGAAATGTTTGGAAGTGTGCTTTATTGGTGAGATGATTATTTTATGTACAAATAGGTATCATGAAAGTAGATTAATGTTACTTAGTATATGTGAAATTAACATGGTTAATTTTAGACATGATAAATGTTGTGAGCATGATAGTGGATGGTATTGCATTGATATGTATTAGCCTTGATTGTGGATGTTTGGTTGTCTATGTATGCCATGTTTGTGCCTTTGATTTGGTGTAAGTGTATGTGTGAATAAGGGTGGCAAATGGCTTGGAAAATAGCCTTTATTTTGTCCACACGGGTAGACATACGGGCGTGTGTCTAGGCCGTGTATGACACATGACCTGTCCCATGGGCATGTGTTCTAGCCGTGTGTCCCTTCCACCTTAATTTTGAGAAACAGAATGCTTAGAATTAAGCACACGGGCAGAGACATGGGCGTGTATCTTAGCCGTGTGGATGGCATGGCCTCAGACACGTTCGTGTGCCCTGGCCGTCTGAAGTTTGCACCTACTTTATGAAAATTAATTTTCCATATAACCTAACACATGAGCGTGTGACTTGGCCGTGTGATCTTAATTTGTTCATGAGTTACAAGTTAGAGAGTTACACATGGTCGAGACACGGGTGTGTGTGACCACACGGCCTGCCCACATGGGCGTGTCCCATATCCACATAGGCGTGTGACCCCTATATAGTGGAAAATTTTCTAGGTTTTGTAAAAAATTTTAAAGTTTTCGGTTTAGTCTCGAACTACTCCCAAAGATGTTTTGGGCATTGTAGTCTCGCATTAGTGACTTTAAGATTATTTGCAAATGGTTTTAATTTGGACGCAAATTTGTGACTCGAAATTGTATGATTGTTTATGTTATAAGTCCGGTAATGCCTCGTACCCTGTTTCGGCATTGAATATGGGTAAAGGGTGTTACAACTTAATCGGTAACAAAATGTTCATTTTGGCCTGATTATAAATGGCATGTAAATATAGTTTTCGATATATATATGTTATGATAATTTGGTTAGTTTTTGTGCCGTTTGAAATATATAATATGTGTTTCGATGTAAATCCTTAATGGTATTTTGGTTGGTTTGCATTTGATAGCAAAGAAGTGTGAATGAAATAAAATGCATTGCTGGTTTGTTGAATTGGCTCATACTCGATAGGTTAATTGATGAATTTCAAGTAATGATTTTGGCATTTGGCGATTTATGTTGATTTGGTGAATGTATAAGCATGGAAAGCTAATTTGTTTAGGTTTAAATGGTTGGTGTTTATGTTTGAATTGTGGTGTCAATGAAGGCATATTGGTTAAACACATAGGTTGATTATGGAATGGTATGTTTTGGCACATTTTGAATAGGCTTGAATAGTTATTGCATAGATTGGAGGCCAAGCATTTGAATGTGAAATAGCTTGTGTCTGAAGGTGATTTTAGGTACACATGGCTTATGATACGGTTTGTCACACAATCGTGTTCCCCACACGATTTTAGGACATGACCATGTGGTTGTTTGATTTTCAGTGAAGGATTTTACACACGATCACAGGTTGTTACACGACCTGGTGACATAGCTGTGTGACCTTTATTTCGAATTGTGCATAGTCTGAGAACACGGGCGTGTGGAATAGCCACACAGCTATGCTTGGGGCCACAGGGTCTGGTCTCTTTCACACAGCCGTGTGACCCCTATTTACACTTTTTACTGAAATTTTCATAAAAGTTTCAATTTAATCCAGAATTGATCCCAGTTTGTTTTAAATGTTCCATAAGTTGGATTTAGGTCCCAATTTGATTTAATAGCATGGAAATTATTTAAATGAATTATTTTACTATGTTTGATTAAATAATAAAAGATATTAAAGTTTTATAGTTGTAATACCTTATATCTTGGATCAGGTGACAGGACCAAGTATAGGGTGTTACATTTAGTGGTATTAAAGCTACAGTGTAGTCAATTCTAGGACTGAACGTTACAGGTACTGGGTCTAGAAATACATGCCACTTTATAACCAATTATAGGGTGATGACTCTAAATCAATTTGAATGGCTTTCTTATAGATTAAAGATGTCAACTGAATCCAATCGAACAAATTCCTACAAAGTATTGAGTTATATTCTAGCCACCAATTAAGGGGATACTCATAAGGTCTCGAGTTTCAAGGGCCTAAAGAAGAGGCTCACAGTACCCTTTTCAATATGATGAATGATATGTTTAATGCATATATGAGTGTCAATCCCATGGCTCAATGACTTCTACCCCCTCGTCCTCAAAACCCTATACGACAGGATATTTGCAAAAATTCTATTGGTAAAGTCCGATTATATGGAGTCGAAGAGTTTAGTGGTAAAATGAGTGATGATCTGACCAGAGTTGAGTATTGGTTAGAACACATACAAAGAGTTCTGGATACAATGTTATGTCCTCTTGAAGATTGTTTGAGATATGCTATGTCACTTTAAAAAGAGGAGTCCTTCCATAGGTGATAAACTCTAGTTACGGTTGTACCGAAGGAACGGGTTAATTGGGAATTCTTTAAAACTAATTTTTGAAAGAATAAATCAGTAAATAATATCTCAAAAAGAAGAAAAAGGAACTCCTTGAATTGAAACAGGGAAATAGATCAGTTGCAAAGTATGAGAATGAGTTTCTTCACCCTAGTAAATATGCCTATGAAATTGTATTAACTGAGGAAAAAATGTGTACCCATTTTGAATATGGTTTAAATGACGAGATCAAGTTGTTGGTTGGTGCAATGGGAATTCAAAAATTCATAGTTTTGTCAAATTGAAATCATAAAATAGAATAAGTATACAACCACAAGAAATAGAATGAAACGAAAGCTCGTGACTTCAGTAAACGTAGCACACCCAAAACATTTTCTACTCCCCCGTGGAATAAAATGAAAGAATTAAGTAGTCATTTTCAGTACCATAAGGGATTTCTAGCAGAGATAGAATGAAACAGAGTACCGTGAGACCACCGATGACTTTAATAGCTAGTGCGGGTAGTATTAAAAATATAAATAGACTTGAATGTAGTCATTATGGATGGAATTATTCTAGGATATGAAGATTGAAAAACGTGTTCTATTTCATTTGTGGATCTCTAAATCATTATAAGAAAAACTACCTGAATCGAACTGATTTGAACATAAATTAAAATGTAAGACATGTTGTTGTTTCTACAAGAGGCAGATAACTAGGAATTTGAGGCACAACTAGAGTCAGTAGAAGCGAAAAAAAAGACACAATGGTTTGACCTGAAGCTTGAGCTCCCGCCAAAGTTTATGTGATTCTAGCGCGCAAAGAGGCATCAGCTCCTAATGTTATGGCTAGTACCTTTTCTATCTTTAATGTTACAGTATATGCATTAATTGACTTTGGGTTGAGATATATATATGTATTATGTTGATAGCAGAAAGGATTTTACTGATTGAGTCAACTGCAATTGTCGCTAAAGTAACAAACCTTTTGGGCCAATGTGTTATAGTTGATTAGGTTTGCAAATAGTTTCCATCGAAAATTCAAGTGTAACATCCCAAATTAGGGCCTAGACAAAATAGTGGTTTTGAGACCATAAATACGAGATAGAAATGATTATTCTATGATTATTATGTGGTTCATGATATGAAAATATGCTTTTGTGAAAATTTCATGAAGAAATTCTATGCATAAAATGTCCAATTAAACGTTAGGGACCAAACTGAATAAGATGCAAAACTTGTGTTCTAGAAGCTTTTAGTATTAAATTACTTTAGATTATAAAAAGTAGAAGGTCTTAATTAGCAATTTGACCAATTTCTAAAAGTTTGGACAAAAATGGACATGTGTAGGAAAATTTTGAAAGAAAGGCCTTAAGGGCATTTTGGTCATTTGGTAAATAAAAGAATAAAAAGGGAAAATAATTCAAAATTGGTGTCCATCTTCCTCCCCCATTGCCGAAAATTTCAAGAAGCCATAGCTAGGGTTTTGTTCATCTTTTCAAGCTTAATAGTAAGTGTTCCCTAGCCCGTTTTTAATGTTCTTTATGTTTTTGAAGTCCTAGTAGCTTGATTTACCTATTCCGCCCTTATTTTGAAGTAGATTTTATGTATGAAAATTTACCCGTGCGTGACATGCATGTATTTTAATGATTTATGGAGGAATATGAGAATTTGGTGTGTGATAAACATATTTTACAAGATGATTTTTCATGAAAACCACTAAAAAGGACTAAATTGAAAAAGATGTAAAATAAGTGATAAAAATATGATGTTGATGAAAATATGGGCTGTTATGAGTACAATGAAAATTTGAATAGGCTTGGGTAACAAAGAAAATGCATGCATTTCATTTAACGAGCCTAGGGACTAAATTATAAATAAGTGAAAAGTTAACGGTAAAAAAGTAATTTCATCAAAGTATGAATTATGGACTGATTTGGAGGTGATTATTAAACAAGTTAAATTTGACATTATAGATCAAGAAAAACTTGATATGTGTCATGATCGAGGGAAGAATAAGATTTTCGATGAATAGGCTCGTTTATCATCATTTTGTACCAAGGTAGTTCACATGTAAATAATGTGATGTATTACATGTTTTAATGCTTTAATGTTATATGAACTTAAATGCTTATTTGCTATCATGAATTATATGCCTTGATATTCCATGAGTACATGGTTGGTATTATGGATATCGTAAAAAACATTACTAGCAAGTTCGACAGTAATGTGATAAGCAAGGAAACCCCATTTGAACCTTAGGAATAGTCTAGGATACAAGTGACATGTCACAAGGAATTAAAGAGTCTGAACTCATTGAGTGGTCTGGGTTCTTGATATGTATATGTGACCTTTGAACTCATTGAGTGGTCTGAGTTCATGATGCACGAGGTACATGTAATTTGGTTCCGGGTACTGGTTTTGTGTGTCCTACCTGTGGCTAGGTAGTTCTGAGCGGTTCAAATACCTGACATCTTGTGTGAGCAGCCCGTGTAGTTACACCTTGACTGATAGCTTATATAAGCAGGACCGTGAGTAGCTCCGTTGTGAGCGTTACATGTTATGAGGTAGCTTTGGCTACATATGTATATGTGGCACTTATGTGCAAGTTTTCCGTATATCCAATAATATTCCGAGTTTTCAACGGGTATTGCAATGGATGAGGTGATGAAAGTCCCAGTGAGGGCATGTTAAAGAAGGTATGATCATATGATATACTGTACAGGTATGTACGATAAACTCATGATCAATGCCTTGATAAAGGATGAATTGTGATGAGAAAGTGTATACATATATGAACACTTGAGAAATAAGTCAAAATACTTGAATGATGAATAATTTTTATGGTTATGTTATTATGTTTTTGCATGATAATTGCTTACTATCATTGCATATTATTTGCATGTGGACTTACTAAGCTTTAATGCTTACCCCTTTCATTTCCATCCTTTGTAGTTCCGCCAAGCTAGCTCGGGGATCGGAAAATCGTTCGAGTATTCGGTCACACTATCAAAAGAATATTGGGTATAGTGAATTTGATAACTTGAATATGGCATGTATAGAGGACTTGTTTATTTTGTGATATGTGTCATGCAAAGTTGGCCAATTTGTAAAGGTCTCTAATATGGATGATTCATTTTGTAATGGCCATGTGATATGGCTTATATTCGATCATTGGGTTGTAATTAATTACCCATGCATGCATGTGCTAATGCCTTGATGATGTGACATGTTATTGCTTGGTGAATGAATGATAAGGTGTGGAATAGATGCTAGGAGATAAGAAATGACTTAATGACTTATGATAATTATGGTCATGGATATGTATTATGGAATTTGGATAACAAAATTTGTAATGCATGAAATTGGTGTGGAATGATTCTAAATGGTGTGACTAATTGAATATGCAATAGAATGATATTTTGAAGGCATGAAAATGCCATGGCCTTGGATATTGAGTGTTTAAATATGCTAAGTTGCATGCTATGAAATATGTTTGAGTATGTGGATGAGTGAGGGTGGCAGTTGGCTTAGAAAATAGCCTCTAAATTGTCCACATGGGTAGACACACGGGCATGTGTCTAGGCTATGTGTGCCACACGGTCTACCCCCATGGGCGTGTTGCCTAGCCTTGTGTCCCCTGCATCTTAGTTTTACATGTCAGTATGCCCAGTAGTAGACACACGGGCTAAGACACGGGCATGTGTCTTGGCCGTGTGAGAAACACGGCCTACCCATAAGGGCGTGTGCTCTGGTCGTGTGAAGTCTGCACCATTTTATGAAAAATACATTTATTTTTAATGTACCACACAGTCTGGACACACGGGCGTGTAATACGGCCGTGTGACCTTATTTTGATAATAACGTCATAGTCAGAGAGTTACACGGGTTGAAGACACGGGCGTGTCCCAAGCCACACAGGCATGTGTTACTACACGGCCTACCCCACGGGCGTGTGACTCACCAAAACAAGAAAAATTCTTAAGTTACCCAAAATCTCCTAAAGTTCTGAGTTTAGTCCCTAACTATTTTCAATGCATGTTTGGGGTCTCGAAGGCCCGTGTAAGGGACATTATGCATGTGTTTGAATGATTCTGATATGAACGAAATTTTGTAGCTCGGTTTCTACATATTATGTATGATTAAGTCCGGTAATGTCTCGAAGGTCCCTGTTTCGGCGATGGACACGGGTAAAGGGTGTTACATTTAATGGTATCAGAGCTACGATTTAGTCGTTTCTCAGGCTACGTAGTGTGTGTTCGAGTCTAGCTATACATGCCATATATATATTGTGATAGTGTGACGACTCTTGACGATTTTAAAATGTGTTTTCATATAGCAAATGGATCCCGACAGAGCTGTGGCGGTTGATGTAGAAAGTAATGCACTTGCTCCCGTCGAAGGAGCAGTGCCATCCGATAGTAGACCCGAGACTGTTAGTAGAAGAGAAAGAGGCAGAGAAGCTTTTTTTCCACATGATGAATTCCTGGTACACGGAGTTCGTTCGAACGAACCCGAATGCTCAACCTCCCCCACCTCCTCTAAATTCTCAACCCGCACCCATGATGCCTCAAGGTATGGATTCTATGATATTCTCTAGAACACTAGTTGATAAAATTCGAAAGCAAGGTGTTGAGGAATTTAGGGCAAATGGCAATGATGACCCTAAGAGAGCAGAGTTTTGGTTAGAAAATTCGATACGGGTATTTGATGAATTATCCTGTACACCCGAGGAATGCTTAAACTGTGCCATATCCTTATTGAGAGATGTGGCATATCACTAGTGGAGAGCGCTAATATCCGTGGTACCTATAGAGAGAGTTACTTGGGAATTCTTTCAAGAAGAATTCCAAAGGAAGTATATTAGTGAACGGTTTATCGACCAGAAGCGTAAAGAATTTTTGGATTTGAAACAGGGTCGTATGACAGTTAATGAGTATGAGAGAGAATTCATCAGACTCAGCAAGTAAGCTCGGGAGTGTGTATCCTCCGAGGCTAAAATGTGTAGAAGATTTGAAGATGGACTTAATGAGGATATCAAGACGTTAGTAGGTATTCTTAAGTTGAAGGAATTTGTAGTACTCGTCGAATGGGCTTTTAAAGCCGAAGAACTAATTAAAGAAAGGTGGAAAGCCGAGTCTAAGGCTAGAGACACAAAAAAAAGACACACGAGTAAGTCGTTTCCATCTTAGTCTAAGAAATCTAGGGAGATGTAATCCCGTTCACATGTGTCAGCTGGACATTCTTACGGGAATCGTAGAAAGCAAAATTCGGGGTTTAGATCTCAGACTGCATCTGTGGCAAGCATGGGTAACGCTAAACCTTCTAAAATAGATTGCCAGCAATGTGGTAGACGTCATTCCGGCAATTGTAGGGTGAGTGACGGATCTTGTTTTAGATGTGGTTCTCTAGACCACTTCATTAAAGATTGTCCCGAGATGATGGAGAAAGAAAGATTTCAAGGTTCAAAACTACACAACTTTTAAGGGAAGACCCTCGATAAATGTCGGGAATGGGTCTGAAAGTAAGAATGTGACAGGAGGTACAGTAGTGAGGTCCGAAGCTAGAGCTCCGGCTAGAGCCTATGTCATACGCGTACGTGAAGATGCAACTTCTCCTGATGTGATCACTAGTATTTTCTCTCTCTATGATACTAATGTTGTTGCTTTGATAGACCCTGGCTCTACTCATTCGTATGTATGTATGTATGTATGAAATTGGTACTTAGTATGAATATACCTGTTGAGTCTACTGAGTTTATGATTAAGGTGTCAAACCCCGTTAGGAAAGCATGTGATAGTGGATAAAGTATGTAAGAAATGCCCTTTGATGATTAGAGGTCATGTTTTCTGGCCGACTTGATGTTGTTGCCGTTTGATGAATTTGATATCATACTGGGTATGGATTGGTTGACACTACATGATGCTATAGTGAATTGTAGGCAGAAAGTTATTGAATTGTAATGTGAAAATGGTGAGATTCTTCAGGTTGAATCAGATGATGCAGATAAGTCGCCAATTGTAATTTCCTCAAAATCTACTAAAAAATGAATGAGAAAAGGGTGTGAAGCTTATTTGGCATACATATTGAATACAAAGGAATTTGAATTGAAAATTGAATCAGTAACAGTTTTATATGAGTATGTAGATGTATTTCCGGAGGAATTGCTAGGTTTGCCTCCAATTAGAGAAGTTGAATTTGGTATTGAGTTAATGCCAGGGACGGCACCTATTTCTATTGCTCTGTACAGGATGGCCCTGACTAAGCTAAAAGAATTGAAGTTACAGTTGCAAGATTTGACTGACAAAGGTTTTGCGAGACCAAGTTTTTCACTATGGGGTGCTCTTGTGTTATTTGTGAAAAAGAAGGATGGTTCCATGAGATTATGCATCGACTATCAACAGCTCAATAAGGGGACAATTAAAAACAAGTACCCCCACCAAGGATTGATGACCTGTTCGATCAATTGAAAGGAGCGACATGGTTCTCTAAGATAGATTTGAGGTCCAGATATTACCAGTTACGAGTTAAAGAGTTAGATGTGCCTAAGACTGCTTTTAGAACGAGGTATGGCCACTACAAATTTCTTGTTATGCCATTTGGATTAACAAATGCTCTGACTGTGTTTATAGATTTAATGAATCAAATATTTCGGCCATATTTGAACAAGTTTGTTGTGGTATTCATCGATGATATTCTGATATATTCTAGAGATGAGCCAGAGCATGCCGAACACTTGAGAACTGTTTTGCAGACTTTGAGGGATAAACAGTTGTATGCTAAGTTTAGTAAAAGTGAGTTTTGGCTTTAAGAGGTCGGATTGTTAGACTACATTATTTCAGGTGATTGTATTCGAGTCGATCCTAATAAGATTTCTACTATTGTTGAATGGAAGCTGCCACGGAATGTAACTGAAGTTAGGAGCTTTTTGGGTTTGGCTGATTACTATAGACATTTTGTGAAAGGATTCTCTATGATAGCCACTTCTATAATGAGATTACTTCAAAAATATGTCAAGTTTGAGTGGTCGAAAAAATGTTAGCAGAGCTTTGAGAAATTGAAAATGTTATTGACTGAAGCACCAGTGTTAGTACAACCGGAATCAGGGAAAGAGTTTGTGATTTACAATGATTTACAGTGGACTGGGTTGTGTGCTTATGCAAGAAGGCAAATTAGTAGCTTATGCTTCGCGACAATTGAAGCACCATGAGAAGAACTATCCGACGTATGATCTAGAGTTGGCTACCATTGTATTTACTTTGAAGATTTGGCGACGCTATCTATTTGGGGAGAAATGTCATGTCTATACAGACCATAAGAGTCTTAAATATTTGATGACCTAAAAGGACTTGAATTTGAGGCAACAAAGATGGCTTGAATTGTTAAAAGACTATGAGTTTGTGATTGATTATAATCCTAGTAAGGCAAATGTGGTCGCCGATGCCCTGAGCAGGAAGTCTTTATTTTCCTTGAGGGCTATGAACACACGATTGACCTTATCCAATGATGGTGCATTTCTAGCTGAGTTGAGAGCTAAACCAATTTTTCTACAACAGATTTGTGATGCTCAAAAAGCTGATAAAGAGTTATAAGCAAAGAAAGCTCAGTGTGAGTCGAACAGTGAACTAGATTTTCAGAAAGACTCTGATGGTTGTTTGAGGTTCCATGGTAGAATTTGTGTCCTGAAGAATATTGAGTTGATTTGGAGTATTTTGCATGAGACTCATAACGGGTGTATGTCAGTTCACCCGGGTAGCACGAAAATGTACAATGATTTAAAGAAAATGTGTTGGTGGAACGGTATGAAAAGATATATATCTGAGTTTGTATCGAGGTGCTTGATTTGTCAGCAAGTAAAAGTCGAACACCCGGTACCTTCAGGTTTACTTCAGCCTATTTTGATTCCCAAATGGAAATGGGACCGAATAACTATGGATTTTGTGACAGGTTTGCCATTAACACCAAGAAAGAAAGATGTAGTTTGGGTGGTAGTCGACAGGTTGACTAAATCATCTCATTTTATCTTTGATGCGCTTGATTATTCACTTGATAAGTTGGTTGAATTGTATGTTTCTGAAATTGTAAGACCTCACGGAATACCTTTATGAATTATTTTAGATAGAGATCCGAGGTTCACATCACGATTTTGGAAAAAGTTGCAAGAGGCTTTGGGCACAAAACTAAACTCTCATAGTAATCTTGGATAACTTTTAAGATTCCCTTGTGATAAGGTTTGTATCTTATAGGCCATGTGTTCCAAGGAGCATCAATATCTGGAGGAGGCCATATCTCAAATGGAATAACCTTATTGAGTTGGCAAAGGAACTTTTGGATGATTATGTATTGTATATCAGTCTGTCTGATATCTTCATCAAGAACTTTGTGGATCCAGGCAGTAGGAAAAGATCCTAACTGGATTGCCCTTCCATGTTGAACAGGATATTGTGGTTTGTAGAAGATAATAACCATATAATTCCTCTTATTTTGTGAATAGTATTGATCAATCATGTTTAACCATTGTGTCAGAGGATAGAACTAGCATAGAAATGTGAAGAAGTTCTAGTGTTGTGGTTCAATATTTCCTCTAATAGCTTTCAACAGGAAAAAAACAAAGATCTGTAATGAGGAATTGAATGGCTATGTGATGGAGATGAGTAAGGTACCATAAGAACCATTTTACTTCATCAGGTTGTTCTACAAACTCAAATTTAACGGGATGAATAAAAGGATAATTAGGATGTACACCCCATGGTCTAAGGATAAGTCCTCCAAAATTTTTAAAGACTTGAATCTGATATTCAAACATCAGGTCTTTGGCTTTTGAATGGAAATTTCCTTGTTCGATCAAAGTTAAGACTTCAGGAGGAAATTCAGGGTTAAGGTTGAAAGTAACAGAATGGGAAGTAGGATAAGGGGATAAGGAAATTCTTCTATAAGCAAGGACCTCAGTTTTGGGTTTTGGCCTGGAGAGTAAATTAGCAAGGACATTGTGTTTACCTGCTATATGTCTGACATCAAACTTGAACTGGGAAAACCATTCAGCCCATCTGAAGAGTTGAGGATGAGGGACCATTTTCTGTTTGAATTTGAGCATCTTTGGAAAAGATGACATATCCATTTCAACAAGAAAATAATATCCCAAAAGATGAAATTTGAATTTTTCAATACCTTTCTTTACTGCAAGAATTTCTTTGAAGGTAGAATGGTAATAAGTTTCTGCATTTGAGAATCTTCCACTTTTATATCCACACAAGCATCTTTTTCCATTTCTGTCTTCAATCAAGATTGCACCCCAATATTTGTCACTGGCATCTGTTTGCAAAATTCTTTTTCCATCAGAAGGAATTTAAAGTGGGGCAAATCTTGAGCTAGTTCTTCGATCTTTGAACAACTTTTGTTTGAGAGGATGACCATGGTGGTGGATCTTTTTTGAGCAGCTTTATTAGGGAGTTAATATATTTAGAAACTTTAGGAATAAAGTCTCTAACATAGTTAACAATCCCTACAAATTGTTGTACTTCTTTGAAGGACAGGTCTTTTGATGGGAACTTGAGGAGTTCTTGAGCAATGTGAGGTCCTGGAACATATCTTCCTTCTTTTATCTCCATTCCTAGAAATTCAATTTTAGACTTATTGATTTGCATCTTCTTTTCTAAAAGCATTATCCCATATTTGGAGATGAGAGATTTAAAATTTTCAAGAAGTAGAGCATGCGATTCTTCATCTTTGCTGTAGAGCAAAATGTCATCAATATAGACTAAAGCATTTTCTATTAAAGGATGAAAAATCTTTATCATTGCTTTCTGAAAAAGTGAGGGCGCTGTCTTTAAACCAAATGGCATCACTTTCCATTGGAAATGTCTGTTGGGAATACAAAATCCTATTTTTGGTCTGTCATCAGGATGTATTCCAAGTTGCCAAAATCTTGCCTTAAGATCAAACTTTGAAAATACTCTTGCTTTGGCCAGGCTTGAAAAGAGTAGATCTTTGTTTGGTAGTGGGAACTTATTATCTTGGAAAAAGTGATTAAGAGGCTGATAATTTATTACCAGTCTGAGCTTTTCTTTGATCTGTTCGAATCTTTTATTTACATAGAAAGCTTGACATGCCCACTGAGAGTCTGATAGTTCAATCAGATATTGCCGTTGAAGTTCTCTGCATTCTTGTTCTACTAACAGCAAGTGATCTGGGTTCATTCCTTGGTGGCTGGCTTTTGTTGGGTTTATGTCTTCATTTTTCTTGAAAGGAAGAGTAATGAAGAATTCTTGGTTTTTCCATAAAGGATTTGGACATTTTTTCAGAATCTGAATGAGAATCGCACATGATTGGGCTTTTAATTCTGGATGATTTCAAGATTCTTTACGAGTGGAAAGAAAAGAGTTTGGGGATTTGAACAAAAGGTTGGAAAAGATTTTTGAATCTTACTCCATCGGGAGTATTCTCAAGTATCGAGCTTTTACAGAGGTCAAAACCTACTACAATGTCTTTTCCTAGGAGTTTTGATCCAAATCTTTGTTGTTTTAACATAGTAGCTTTGGGGAAAAAGCGGATAGTAATGGGCTTCTTGATCAAGCGAGTGGCAAAGGATGATCGTGAGCAGAATTAAAATACGATATATGAGGTTTCCACCATTCGAGAGGTAAAACTTACGGATTCATGATGGTTTCTGATGCTCCAGTATCTATAAAGGCAATTATAGTATTTAGTTTACTATATTTTTCTAAATAGATTTTGGCAGGTATATGAGGAACTAGTGTTGTGTCCTCCGAAACATTCTGGACTTTTGCTTGTATCATTTGAATATCAGAATAATCTGACTGAGGTTCTGAATCTTCACTCAAATAAGGGATGGCACATATTGTCTTGTCCGAAGGTTCTTCTTCAATGGAACAAACGGATTCTATGTCATCTTCCTTTTCAAATTTGAGTCTTGATTGTTTAATCACCTGCGCAATCTTTTTTGCTCCTTTCTTGTTCTTGGGACAATCTTTTGAAAAATGTCCTTTCTAATTGCATATAAAACATCGGTCAGACTTTTTTGTTCTTCTGGTCTTTCTTTTGAGGTATCTCCATCGAGGCTTTCTCTTCTTCTTCCATCTTAGAGGTTTTGAGAAAGAGTGTTTTCTGAAGTGCTTCTTTTTCTTGGTGTGACAGTCACATAATTGATCTTTTGTACATTTATACTTCAGATGGGAATCATCACAAGCTTTGTCAATGCTTTTATCGCCACGGAGATAATCTTTGAATATCTTTCTTCTGTTGCAAATGTCTTCTAAGGCAATAAAGACTTCTTGTTGTAGTTCTCCTACTGTCAATTGGAGAATGTCTTTATTCTGTCTTTGAAGAGCTTGGGTGACTGCAACTTGAAGTGGATCTAGAATAGATGAAAGGATTACTGGCTTAAGATTTGAATTTAAGCCCAAAGCACAAAATAATTTGATCATTATTCTAAAGTGCTTTGATAAATCTCTTTTTTTGTAAGAACAACATTTTCTCTTGTAGAATTCTGTTCTTTTCAGAGTCAGTAAATCATCAGGGTTTCCAACAAAATGTTGGTGAATTATTCTGATTGGATGGGCCAGGTCTTGAAGGACTAGAAACTATATTTGATCATGTTGAGTAATGGTATTCCACTAATCTCGTAACATTCCTGTGAATTTGGAGACAAATTCTAGGAGAATGTTGTAATTGCTGTCTTCAGTCAGCTTGCGAGTTTCTAACCAAGAATGAAATTCTTGGATTCTTTCTAGCCATCTTTCTGGTGGTAAATCATCAAGGGTGAAAGTAGTTCTTCCAATGGAAGTTTTTGGTGTCTGTCTCTGAGGGGCAGAAGAAGTTTCCGGCATGTCTTGCATTTCTTCATCACTAGGCTCTTCCACTTTGGTTGTTTGGAAGGCTTTCAAAAGATTTTCATCTTCTAATTTTGATTTTTTTTCTGATGAAGACTCAATTTCTTCTGGTAAACTCGTACTTTCCTATGAATCATTGCTAGTAACATCATCTGAAAATTGTTGTTCTTGTACTGCTGAAATTCTTGGGATAGTGAGCTTTTTGTAATCCTTTAGAAATTTTGATAAAGGATTTTGGTATTTCCCTTGGATCATTAAAGACTTAGAAACTTGTTTTGAGGGAGGTGATTTTGGTGGAGATTCCTCCAAAATTGGCCTTTTCCCTAATTTCTTTTCCGTCTGATGGACTCCACTTTCACTTGGCATCTTGGTTTCATCAGTAATTTCCTTCTTTTTTTTTCATCTTCCTGCTTCTTGATTTTTTAGGAAGATCTCATACGTACTTGGTTTAGTACGTTTTGGAGGATCTGAAAAAGTTAGTCGTATTTCTTCTATTGGAAGAGAATTCCTTTGTCTGATAAAAGGAAATAACTCAATTGTCTTTGCTCTTGGAGTCGGTTCAGGAATCTTTCCTGTTTCTTGAAGTGTTTTGATCTGGTCTTGTAATTTTTGAATTTCTTTCTCTCTTTGAGCAAGATGAGAGAAAAAATCTTGTCCTGGTGCTGCTGGTTCTCTTGCTACTACATCCAGTCGTTTTTGCAAAAGTTGGATAAGATCTTTGACCATTTTGGTATTGTCATCTACCTTTGCTTCAACTACTGAGATCTTTGAATCAATCTTTTTCAGAGCATGATTCTGTGCAATAGCATTTTCTCATCTGCGCCAATTGAGAGTGGCTTCGCAAAGACTTATTTTCATCAGTGCACTGATATATCTTTTGGATTTTTGACAGAATTTTTGGTGCATAAGTATAATTATTTTTTGAAAATTCTTCAAGAGGAGGAAAATCTTTGTCATATGAGGAAGTAGACTGCATCATACATACAACCGGAACTGGTTGTTAGGGTACAAGAAAATTTGGGTTTTTCTTAACCCATTTGTTTATCTTTTTGTAACAAGGCTGGGAGAAGTATTTTTTGGGATGATTTTGGAGGTGGTGATGTGGATGGTTTTGATGGTGGAGGTGAAGGACTACAAGGTTTTGGAGGAACCTTCTTTTCTGGTGAGGATTTGTGAGATGAGTAATCAACAAGATAAATAAATTTACCATTGTCTTCTCCAAGTGGTCCAATATCTGGATCTCCTTCCATCCATCTCTTGTAAAACTCAGACTGAGTGGAATTTTTCTTTTTCTTCTTCCCTGGCTTTGATACAGAAGTACACATGCGATCAAACCAGGCAGCTACTCTGTCATCAGCACAGAGTTCACACGAACAATGAAGATCCCAATGGCAATGTCCTGCCTTTTCATCTTTGAACATATACACAGGTCTTCCTTCAGAGTAAAAACTTTGTATTAGGCTCCTTTCTGGTCCTAGTTCACATAATGGACAGTAACAATCTGGATCCCTTGGATCATGTTCTTGGGCTGGTCTTTCAATCAGCTGCATCATCAACTGAGTTGGAAAAACATTTTCATTTTTTCGACTTTGAAGATAACTGTGATCAAACTTAATCTCTGTAGTTCCATCTCCCTTTGAAATGATTTTGCTAGAGGTGGATTGTATTGGCTGGCTATGTTCAAGCAATTGTTCATAGCTAGTAATCCATTTTTCTGGGAGGAGTTTAATGAGTTCTTTCCTGGGAATTTTTCTTAGAACATGAACATAATGGGGTTGATCATTTGTGTTTACAGAGATAAAGAGAGAGTCATCTGTCCCATGCCTTGAAAGATTAAAGGCATGATCTTGAATTCTATAGACAATCTGGTAGTGAAGGGTTGCAGCTATAGCTGATGCAACTTGAGGTACTCCAGCAACTTGGATCTGGACCTTCAAAGCTAAATTCAGGTTGGGATCTGCCAACGCCATGGTAAAGTTTGGAAAAACAGTGACCATAACAAGGCCTGAGTTTAGTGTTGCTTCAATAGTAACGATACATGCATTTTGTTATTCCAAATATCTGGAATCCAAAAGCGCAATCCTTGCTACCACGGGTTTTCCAGCTGTGCCATGATAGTTTAGAGCTAATCTAATAGCCCCAAAGTGAATATGAGTGTAGCTGCGCACGAACCCATTCTCATCGAAAAATTTTTGCTTTGGAATTTCAAGAGTAACAAACTGTTCTGGTGAGGCTGTAGTGATGGGATAACTATCAAATCTGGATGCTTGAACATCTTCTCGGACTTGTTTGGAAGATCCTTTTATCAAGGCTCTAAAGGATTTAATAGGAGAAAAGGGGTTTTTCTTGTAAGCAGCGTAAGGATTTACAGTAGGAAGATCAGTTGGTTGGATTTATCTTACTCATCAAGATATTCAATCTCATAAAGAGATGAAATCTTTTTTGCTGAGTGAGATTTAAGTGGGAAATCAGGCATAGAAATAGGGGCAGAAGAGGTCGAAGGTCTGGCTAACATTTTTTCAGTCATGTGTTTGAGAATTTTCTCTAAATCATTCTATCTTAACAGAAAAAAGTCAGCATGAGTTATAAAATACATGGCTATGATACCAGTATATGGGGAGGATAATTATAAACTTCATAAATAAGAGAAAATAGCAGGCATGCTATGCCAAAACAACAGACCCTTCCTCTTTGGTCATTCAAACTGGCACTGCCTTTTAGCTATAAACTCTTAGTTTACAAAGAATATAAATACCTCAGTGATATTGCTATCTTTGATCATGGATATCGTAAACGACATTACGAGCAAGTTTGACAGTTATGCGATAAGCAAAGAAACCCCCCGATTGTGTAATAGCCCGATTTTAGGCCTAGTCAGAATAGTGGTTTCGAGACCACAAATCTAACGTAGGAAAATTTGTTTTTATTATATTTTTATTGTCTACGATTTCATGAAATGATTTTGTGAAAATTTCGTTTGAAAATTTTGACGTTTGGGCACTCAATTTAATCAAAAGGACTAAATCGTAAAAAGTGCAAAAGTTGAGTTCTACGTGCTAGAGGTGTCCAATTGTTATGAAATTTTATATTGACGGTTATTATATGGTAAATAGACTATTTGTTAATTTGTTGGATAAAAATGGAAATGAAATAGGTGAAATCGAATATTTTTAAGTTAGGGGCATTTTGGTTATTTAGTAATTAAAATGAATTAAAAACAAAATTAAAAGTCAATTTTTGTCCATCTTCAGGCTATGCCCGAAACTTGTATGGAGAAACCATGTCTAGGGTTTTTCAAGCTTCCAAGCTCAATTGTTAAGGAAAATGAGATTCGAACCTAGAACGAGGGAAAAACGAGTATTTGACGGTTAGGTCTCATTTTACCATTTTTTGTATCGAGGTAAGTTTGTATGAAAATAATGCAACATGTTATTATTATATGTTTAATGCTTAAATATTGCATGAAATATATATGTATATATATTTGTCTTTATGAAATTGATTCATGATGTCTCAATGATGACTCGACAAAAGTTGGTGTCTCAGATATCCCGGTTGAACCCTAGGAATAGCTGAGATACAAATATCACGACATGTGAGTATTGAGATCCCGTGTAAGACCATATTTGAGATATGGCATCGGCATTGATTAGAGATCCTGTAAAAGTCCAGGTCTAGGACATGGCATCGGCATCAGTATGAGATCCCATGTAAGACCATATCTAGGATATGGCATTGGCATCGATATAAGGTCCCGTATTAGACCATGTCTGGGACATGGCATCGACACAATTATGAGACTTCGTGTAAGGCCATTGGTAGGTTGTTGGCATCGATGTGAGATCCCATGTAAGACCACGTCGGGGACATGGCATTGGCATCTTTTCATGTGTATGAGATTTTCGAGTATCCTTTAGTATTCCAAGTGGTTCAACGGGTAATTCAAAGATTATATCAAAGTTGTGATAATGTATGATTACGTTAAGAAGTGGTACAGGTATGTACGCAAAACTCATGAGAAATGATTTCGATTTATGATGCACCTTTGGTAATGATGCAAATAAGTAAGTCATGCTTATGAGATTGAAATTGTGATGACCTTGTGATTATGGGTCTAGGCTTGTGATGTATAAAAAAAATTGTATTTTTACCATGATGGTGGAAATGATTTGTAAATGTGTTATAAGCTTAGCATCATCCCTTTACACTAAAACCGTTTTAGACAGCAGCAGTAGTCCGACTTTGAAAATCTACCAAAAATTGTGGAAGTCGAATTAGAGGTTGAATAAAATATGAACTTAAAGCTTATTGAGTCTAGTTTCACATACAGGAAATGGTGTAAGCAAAAGAATTTCATATTATGAGATGTTTGAATTTTTGTGAGACAGGGTCAGAGTGGTTCAAGCTCCCCTATCTTAACTTTGGAAAATCATTAAAAATTGTATGAAAATAATTATGGGTTAGAATTCATATGACTAAATCCTTAATGAGTCTATTTTCAAGAGAAATAGATGGGAACATTATCCGAATTTCGTACTATAAGATAATTAACTTTTAGTAAAGAAAGGTCAAAGCTATCAAACAATAGAATATGGGTAACTTTGAAGAATACTTATTGGATAATCCATAAATTCTAAAATTTTATGGTAGAAAGATATATCAATCTAGTTTCAAATGCTTTTAACAGATCTTAATTTCAAATTCTGTGGCTCAAGTTATCAATAATTTAGTGACTATGACTCGCGTAATGGTCTAATTATCATATAAGGACCTCTAATTTAAAATTCACCTATCCATGTCCAGTTTTGTCCACAAAAATATAAAATGGTCTAATTATCATATAAGGACCTCTAATTTAAAATCTCATAGGAATTGGACACCTTTAATATGTAGAACTCAACTTTTACACTTTTTACAATTTAGTCCTTTTAACTAAATTGAGTGCCCAAACGCCAAAATTTTCGAATGAAATTTCTGCGAAACCATTCTATGAAACCATAGACCATAAAAATATAAAAAAAATTAAATTTCCATGTCGAATTTGTGGTCCTGAAATCACTGTTCCTACTAGCCCTAAAATCGAGTTGTTACAAAGTCCCTATACATGCCATAAACTCAAGATACTGGATTTCATCAATACCCAAAATGATAACTTGATAATGTGATAGGATCCTCAGTGATCTCCAACTCGAGCTAGCTTAATACTCCTATAAAACATGGGAAAGGAAGGGGGTAAGCTATATAGCTTAGTAAGTCCGCATGAAAATAATAAGCAACTCTTATTAGGCATTTATCAAGTTCAACAATTTAAACAGAAAATAATACCAATTGCTATAAATCTCATAGGTATAATTTTATTCAATCACGATGTTTACTCTATTAACTTATAAGCATAATTTAACATATCTTGGCATTAGCCTGACAACCGTAATCTCTCTTTCATAACATATCACGGCACTTAACATGTCATTTCAAACCTCATAGTAAACATGCACAATAAATATGAGTATTCACATTTCAAGCATATATTTTAACATTTTTCAATTGTTCCAAGTTCATATCTTCTTATACTTTCATAATCATTTTAATAGGCAATTATACCAATCTTTCCTTTTTCTCATATCCGATAGATCGCAACTTAGGTGAATAAAACACACTATATCATAACTCAATTTGGCCCGAAAGCCAGTCACATGGTCTTCAACCGAATTTATCATGAATTTCAGACATCACAAGCATAGGCCAATAATCACAAGCTTTCACAAAACATTCTCATGAAAATCATGAACTCACGATATCAAGAAATCAATGCTTATAAACTTATGTACATACCTGTGCAAATTCGTAATACTTACATGCTCTTTATCTTCTTTAACATGGCCATTGAATTTCCTGTTGAACCACTTGGAATACTAAAGAATACTTGGGAATCTAGTACTCACAGTACCGTACCAATGCCATATCCCAGATATGGTCTTACATGTAATCTTGTATCGATGCCAATAGCCCAGCTATGGTCTTACATGAAGTCTCATATCGATGCCATATCCCAGATATGGTCTTACACGAAATCTCATATAGATTCCATATCCCAGATATGGTTTTACACGTAATCTTAGTAACCCTAATGTCATGACATTTGTATCCTATCTATTCCTAAGGTTCAACTGGGACTTTCCTCATATCAAACCTCTATCGGTCTTTTTCATAGTGTCGTACTCAATAACATTCACATTCTATTTCAATAATATAGCATTTACCACAATCATATCAATTAAGCAATTATACATATATAATTTAATGCTTATCAAACATACGAACTTACCTCGGCATAAAAATGGCGAATAGGACCTAATTGTCAAATACTTATTTTTCCCCTTTTCTAATTCTGAACCTTGTTTTTCTTGATCTATAATATCACATTTAACTTATTTAATCATTATACTATTCAAATTAGCCCAAAATCACATTATGGAAAAAATTACATTTTTGCCCCTCAAGTTTTACATTTTTGCATTTTAGTCCCTAGGCTCGTAAAATGAAATGTACTTAATATCTTCAATACCCACTCCTAGCCGAACCTTTATTGTACTCATACCAGCCCACATTTTTCATTAAATCACACTTTTACTACTTATTTTATAACTTTTACAAATAAGTCCTTTTAGGCATTTTCATCGAAAATCACTTAGCAAAAGTCGTTTATCTAACAACTAACATGCATTTTGTACCATTAAACATCAAAATAGACAAATATCCATCATGGGAAAAAATTTAGACTTTGATTATGTCTTAAATTAGTGGTAGAAATAGATAGATCATGTTACGAGGATTTCAAAAAACATAAAAATCATTAAAAATAGAGCTAGAACGGACTTACAATCGAGATTGGAAGCTTGAAAAACCCTGGACACGGTTTCTCCTTATAAATTTGGCCATGGGAGGAAGATGGACAAAAATTGGCTTTTAATTTGGCTTTTTAATTCATTTAATTACAAAATTACTAAAATGCCCTTAATGAAGAACTTTAGAAACATACCTAATCATGTCTATTTTTGTCCAAAAAATTAACCAATTGTCTAATTACCATTTAAGTACCTCCAATTTAAAATTTCATAGCAATTAGACACCTCAAGCATGTAGAACTCAACTTTTGCACTTTATACAATTTAGTCCTTTTAACTAAATTGAGTGCCCAAATGTCAAAATTTTCAAATGAAATTTTGACAAAATCATTCCATAAAATTGTAGACCATAAAAATATAATAAAAATAAATTTTTCTAGTCAGATTTATGGTCCCGAAACCACTGTTCCAACTAGACCCAAAATCGAGCTGTTACAGAAGTAGCATTTCTACTGCTACCAAGTTATCTACCTTTCTTTGTAGGTGCTTTAGGTTTGTTAGTCTAATTTCCCAAGTAATTTTTCCATTATGGTTTCCATTATGGACAATTACGAAGGAAATGATCAGTAGATTTAGAATAGAAACAAGCTCCTAATTTAGATCGACATTCCCCAAAATGTCTTTTGCCACAATTATCACAAACGGGGATAGTTTTTTCAACGTTTCTCACACTACCAACACTAGCCACTAGAGAATTTATAGAATTCAAGTTACTATGCCTCAGTTTATCTCTGCCAATGAACTTTGAAGGGGCAGTCAATTGAGTTTCTTCATTTCTGAACCTCTTCAACGGGAATGCTTGAGCTGACTGAATGACCCTATTTTGTTAAAATCTCAAAATTTCAAATCTGATTACTGCTTACTCTTGCATATTTCTTTAGTTTACTAAGCTCGTCCTGAAATTTCTATGAATTCCTAAAACTTTAACGCTACCATAGACATCTGAATGTCATCATTCAGCCCATCTTCGAATCTAATACACATTTATTCTTTATTCGACACTATATTATGGGCATACTTGTTTAACTACACAAACTCCCGTTCATACTCAGCTACTGACCAATTTTCTTGTTTCAGTTCAAGGAATTATTTCTTCTTCTTTTTTTTTTTGTCAAGAAACAATGGGCTAATGTACTTTTTCATGAATTCAATTTTAAAGAAATCCCAATTGATACGATCATTGGATGTCATTGTGCTCAAAGTGTCCCACTACGAGTATGCTTCATCCTTCAGCAACGAAACAACACATCTAAGACTCTTCAAGAGTACATATAAACTCTGTAAAGACTCTCTTCGTATTTACTAACTAGTATTCGACTTTTGCAGAATCATCATTAGTTTTGCCTCTAAACTCTTCAGCTCTACATTTTTAAATTTTATCCACTGAAGGTCGAGTACCTATCATAGGTACATGATTTTAGGGATATAGAGGTGCTAGAGGAGGCACAGTAGGGCGTGGAAGCTATGGAGTTACAGGATTTGCTTGCTTAAATTCATTGAACCATTGGTTCAACTTACCAAAAAATACATTTCTCATCTTATCACCAAAGGACCATGGAATTGATGCACTATTACTTCCTTCAAGATTTGAAGCTTGAACATTACTTTCAGGTTTGTTACCAAGGCCCGATTCGACTCAACCGATATCTTGAAAATATAAGAAAATACAATATTAGAATAGATCAAAGGTATCACAATATCACAGAGTATATGTGGCATGTATATACTAGACTCTATCCCGTTGTTGTTGAGCACTGGTACTGCCTTTTGGTAACTTTGTATTAGTTTTATTATATTTATAATGATTTGAATTCAATTACGTATGTGTTTGTGTAAATATATTATAATTATCATGATTAATTGAGGTAATTTATGAAATTGGAAATGAATGATTGATTTGTGAAGCATGGTAAATGAGTATAAGTAGATTGAATGGCATATCATATAATGTATATGAGTTGGTTAATCATGATTTAAACAACTAAGAGCATAGTTGAAAGACGCAATGCCATCAGGATAAATGAAAATGAGTAAGACCATAGCTTAAATACACTATAGCATCATAACAGAAGTGAATAGGACCATGGCTGAAACACGTTATGGCATCATTTTAAATAGGACTAAGACCATAGCTGAAAGACACTAAGTCATCCTTTGTGATTATTTATCGTGTACTATGTACCAAGATAAAAGAGTCCATTCGATGGCTTGAGATCCTGAATGTGTTGCGGATTCTTTGAAGCTTGTGTGGGCATTACCCTTCCTCATATCTGAATTCAATTTTCTATTGTTCTCTAGGAAAAATAGTTAATTAATGAAATGGAAATGAAATTAGATGATATGATGGATTATGTTCTATTGAGTATAACTTGATATATGAATCAATTATATAGAAATAGATTTACAAAATAATTATATGAATTGGTTATAGGAAAATAGTTATATGAAATGTTTATACAAAATGTTTTTATAGATATAGATATGTTAAAATGGACATTTGAAATGAATACTTGAAATGAAAATGTTAAATGTTAAATGAATAGATGATGGATGAATAGTATATTAAAAGTGTTTATTAGTATACGTTTTATGACATGATGAAGTTACACGTTTTCATACATCTGGATTTACTAATCTTGTGATACTTGTGATGTGTATAGGCAATTAATTGAACTCATAACCTTGGTAATGATTTTTATTGTGAAAGGTTAAAGTCAAGTTCATAACAGTAAGTTAAAGTTTATGTTCAATACGAACTTACTAAGCTTGACACAAGCTTACCTCATTTTGGTTTTTCTTCTTATAGATCGTTAAATACGAGCAACTGATTGGACTACTTTTGGAGATCACACTATCTGGCAACTTATGTAACAACCTGTTTTATGGTCAAATTAGAACAGTGGTTTCAAGATCACAAATTCAAAATAGAAATGTTAATTTTATTATTTATTTAAGGTCTACAGTATGATTGAATGATTGTGTGAAAATTTTGTTAAGAAATTTTATCGATAGGGTGTCCAATTTGACTAATAGGACTACATTGCAATATATGCAAAATGTGTGTTCTAGAAGATAGAGGTGTCTAATTGCTATGAAATTTTAAATTAAAGGTCCTTAAATGGTAATTAGACCATTATACTTTAAGTTGGACAAAAAGGACATGGTTAGATAAAATTTCAAAGTTTTAAAGGAAGGGTATTTTGGTTATTTGGTAAATAAAGACAAAAATAAGTAATAAAAAGATGTCATCTTCCCCAATTTAGTCAGCCATGGCTGGATTTCTCAAGAAAAGACATAGCTAGGGTTTGGCCACTTTCAAGTCGATTGTAAGTCCGTTCTTGTCCAGTTTTTAATAATTTTTACGTTTTTGTGATTATTGTAACTTGATTTAACGATTTCAAGGACTAATTTGAAAGAAAATCAAAGTTTAAAATTTTAACCATGTTAGACATTTGTGTATTTTGATGTTTAATGGTAGAAAATGTATGTTTGATGATAAATAAACAACATTTACCAAGTGATTTTTGATGAAAATGTCAAATAGGGACCTATTTGTAAAAGATGTAAAATATGCGTAAAAATGTGAATAAATGAAAAATATGGGCTGTTATGAGTATGAAAGAGGTTTGGCTAGGCTTGGGTGTGATGAAATTGAATGAAAATCATTTTATGAGCCTAGGGACTAAAATGTAAAAAGTTGAAAATTTAGGGGAAAAAATGTAATTTTTCCATAAGGTGTTCTGGGGATTAAATTGAATAATGTGATGATTGAATGAGTTAAATGTGGTATTATAGATCAAGAAAGACGAGGTTCTAATCTAGATCAGGGAAATAATAAAGTTGTGGACTAAATCGATCAATTAGCCATTTTGTACCGAAGCAAGTTCGTATGTTAAAAATAAACTTTAGAATAATTGTATTTAAATGCTTTAATATTGCATGAATTTTATGTTTTATTTTGTGAATGAGTATAATCCTATGAACAAGTTTGACGACGAATCGACAAGCAGAAATCCCGTTTGAACCGTAGGAATAGGGTAGGATACAAGTGGCATGTCACTAGAGTAGTTATGTGTTATGTGATTATGTGATTGGGGTGCTGGTCTTGTACATTCTACCAGTGGTTGAGTATACCGACATATGTTACGGATACTTGATAGCTTGTGTGAGCAGCATCGCATAGCTACGTCTTGACTGACAACTTGTATGAGCAGGCTTGTTGATAGCTCGAGAGTGACCAACTATGTGATATGAGGTTGAGGTAGCATTGGCCACATATGTGGCACTTAGTGTGCAAAATCCTGAGTATCTGACGTTATAATTCCAAGTGGTTCACAGGAATGTCAAAGATGGGAATTTGTGTAAACTCATTTCATTATGGTTCAGGTATGTACATAAAGTTCATGCTTATTAAATGTGTGAAACGATGAACATGAAGTAAGCTTTGTAATGGAATGGATTATGATTATGAAACTATGGTATGTTTACATTTAATTATGTTACATTATGATTTTAGCCAATGTATTGGCTTGTATTTGTCAAAGGCTTGTTTTGATATTTGGCCTTGTAAGTTGGCTTATTTTGGTTAACATGGTTGTAAGCCTAAGTATATTCATTTATGTTATGCTTGGTGTATGTTGGAGAGTGATTTATAGCATGAATGCGAAATGTTTGGAAGTGTGCTTTATTGGTGAGATGATTATTTTATGTACAAATAGGTATCATGAAAGTAGATTAATGTTACTTAGTATATGTGAAATTAACATGGTTAATTTTAGACATGATAAATGTTGTGAGCATGATAGTGGATGGTATTGCATTGATATGTATTAGCCTTGATTGTGGATGTTTGGTTGTCTATGTATGCCATGTTTGTGCCTTTGATTTGGTGTAAGTGTATGTGTGAATAAGGGTGGCAAATGGCTTGGAAAATAGCCTTTATTTTGTCCACACGGGTAAACATACGGGCGTGTGTCTAGGCCGTGTGTGACACATGACCTGTCCCATGGGCATGTGTTCTAGCCGTGTGTCCCTTGCACCTTAATTTTGAGAAACAGAATGCTTAGAATTAAGCACACGGGCAGAGACATGGGCGTGTATCTTAGCCGTGTGGACGGCATAGCCTCAGACACGTTCGTGTGCCCTGGCCGTCTGAAGTTTGCACCTACTTTATGAAAATTAATTTTCCATATAACCTAACACATGAGCGTGTGACTTGGCCGTGTGATCTTAATTTGTTCATGAGTTACAAGTTAGAGAGTTACACAGGGTCGAGACACGGGTGTGTGTGACCACACGGCCTGCCCACATGGGCGTGTCCCATATCCACATAGGCGTGTGACCCCTGTATAGTGGAAAATTTTCTAGGTTTTGTAAAAAAATTTAAAGTTTTTGGTTTAGTCTCGAACTACTCCCAAAGATGTTTTGGGCATTGTAGTCTCGTATTAGTGACTTTAAGATTATTTGCAAATGGTTTTAATTTGGACGCAAATTTGTGACTCGAAATTGTATGATTGTTTGTGTTATAAGTCCGGTAATGCCTTGTACCCTGTTTCGGCATTGAATATGGGTAAAGGGTGTTACAACTTAATCGGTAACAAAATGTTCACTTTGGCCTGATTATAAATGGCATGTAAATATAGTTTTCGATATATATATGTTATGATAATTTGGTTAGTTTTTGTGCCGTTTGAAATATATAATATGTGTTTTGATGTAAATCCTTAATGGTATTTTGGTTGGTTTGCATTTGATAGCAAAGAAGTGTGAATGAAATATAATGCATTGTTGGTTTGTTGAATTGGCTCATACTCGATAGGTTAATTGATGAATTTCAAGTAATGATTTTGGCATTTGGCGATTTATGTTGATTTGGTGAATGTATAAGCATGGAAAGCTAATTTGTTTAGGTTTAAATGGTTGGTGTTTATGTTTGAATTGTGGTGTCAATGAAGGCATATTGGTTAAACACATAGGTTGATTATGGAATGGTATGTTTTGGCACATTTTGAATAGGCTTGAATAGTTATTGCATAGATTGGAGGCCAAGCATTTGAATGTGAAATAGCTTGTGTCTGAAGGTGATTTTAGGTACATATGGCTTGTGATACGGTTTGTCACACAATCGTGTTCCCCACACGATTTTAGGACATGACCATGTGGTTGTTTGATTTTCAGTGCAGGATTTTACACACGATCACAGGTTGTTACACGACCTGGTGACATAGCTGTGTGACCTTTATTTCGAATTGTGCATAGTCTGAGAACACGGGCGTGTGGAATAGCCACACAGCTATGCTTGGGGCCACAGGGTCTGGTCTCTTTCACACAGCCGTGTGACCCCTATTTACACTTTTTACTAAAATTTTCATAAAAGTTTCAATTTAATCCAGAATTGATCCCAGTTTGTTTTAAATGTTCCATAAGTTGGATTTAGGTCCCAATTTGATTTAATAGCATGGAAATTATTTAAATGAATTATTTTACTATGTTTGATTAAATAATAAATGTTATTAAAGTTTTATAGTTGTAATACCTTATATCTTGGATCAGGTGACAGGACCAAGTATAGGGTGTTACATTTAGTGGTATTAAAGCTACAGTGTAGTCAATTCTAGGACTGAACGTTACAGGTACTGGGTCTAGAAATACATGCCACTTTATAACCAATTATAGGGTGATGACTCTAAATCAATTTGAATGGCTTTCTTATAGATTAAAGATGTCAACTGAATCCAATCGAACAAATTCCTACAAAGTATTGAGTTATATTCTAGCCACCAATTAAGGGGATACTCATAAGGTCTCGAGTTTCAAGGGCCTAAAGAAGAGGTCGACATGCACTTTTCAATATGATGAATGATATGTTTAATGCATATATGAGTGTCAATCCCATGGCTCAATGACTTCTACCCCCTCGTCCTCAAAACCCTATACGACAGGATATTTGCAAAAATTCTATTGGTAAAGTCCGATTATATGGAGTCGAAGAGTTTAGTGGTAAAACGAGTGATGATCCGACCAGAGTTGAGTATTGGTTAGAACACATACAAAGAGTTCTGGATGCACTGTTGTGTCCTCTTGAAGATTGTTTGAGATATGCTATGTCACTTTAAAAAGAGGAGTCCTTCCATAGGTGATAAACTCTAGTTACGGTTGTACTGAAGGAACGGGTTAATTGGGAATTCTTTAAAACTAATTTTTGAAAGAATAAATCAGTAAACAATATCTCAAAAAGAAGAAAAATGAACTCCTTGAATTGAAACAGGGAAATAGATCAGTTGCAAAGTATGAGAATGAGTTTCTTCACCTTAGTAAATATGCCTATGAAATTGTATTAACTGAGGAAAAAATGTGTACCCATTTTGAATATGGTTTAAATGACGAGATCAAGTTGTTGGTTGGTGCAATGGGAATTCAAAAATTCATAGTTTTTTCAAATTGAAATCATAAAATAGAATAAGTATACAACCACAAGAAATAGAATGAAATGAAAGCTCGTGACTTGATGAACGATGCACACCCAAAACATTTTCTACTCCCCCGTGGAATAAAATGAAAGAATTAAGTAGTCATTTTCAGTGCCATAAGGGATTTCTGGCAGAGATAGAATGAAACAGAGTACCGTGAGACCACCGATGACTTTAATAGCTAGTGCGGGTAGTATTAAAAATATAAATAGACTTGAATATAGTCATTATGGATGGAATTATTCTAGGATATGAAGATTGAAAAACGTGTTCTATTTCATTTGTGGATCTCTAAATCATTATAAGAAAAACTACCTGAATCGAACTGATTTGAACATAAATTAAAATGTAAGACATGTTGTTGTTTCTACAAGAGGCAGATAACTAGGAATTTGAGGCACAACTAGAGTCAGTAGAAGCGAAAAAAAAGACACAATGGTTTGACTTGAAGCTTGAGCTCCCGCCAAAGTTTATGTGATTCTAGCGCGCAAAGAGGCATCAGCTCCTAATGTTATGGCTAGTACCTTTTCTATCTTTAATGTTACAGTATATGCATTAATTGACTTTGGGTTGAGATATATATATGTATTATGTTGATAGCAGAAAGGATTTTACTGATTGAGTCAACTACAATTGTCGCTAAAGTAACAAACCTTTTGGGCCAATGTGTTATAGTTGATTAGGTTTGCAAATAGTTTCCATCGAAAATTCAAGTGTAACATCCCAAATTAGGGCTTAGTCAAAATAGTGGTTTTGAGACCATAAATACGAGATAGAAATGATTATTCTATGATTATTATGTGGTTCATGATATGAATAATGCTTTTGTGAAAATTTCATGAAGAAATTCTATGCATAAAATGTCCAATTAAACGTTAGGGACCAAATTGAATAAGATGCAAAACTTGTGTTCTAGAAGCTTTTAGTATTAAATTACTTTAGATTATAAAAAGTAGAAGGTCTTAATTAGCAATTTGACCAATTTCTAAAAGTTTGGACAAAAATGGACATGTGTAGGAAAATTTTGAAAGAAAGGCCTTAAGGGCATTTTGGTCATTTGGTAAATAAAAGAATAAAAAGGGAAAATAATTCAAAATTGGTGTCCATATTCCTCCCCCATTGCCGAAAATTTCAAGAAGCCATAGCTAAGGTTTTGTTCATCTTTTCAAGCTCAATAGTAAGTGTTCCCTACCCCGTTTTTTAATGTTCTTTACGTTTTTGAAGTCCTAGTAGCTTGATTTACCTATTCCACCCTTATTTTGAAGTAGATTTTATGTATGAAAATTTACCCGTGCGTGACATGCATGTATTTTAATGATTTATGGAGGAATATGAGAATTTGGTGTGTGATAAACATATTTTACAAGATGATTTTTCATGAAAACCACTAAAAAGGACTAAATTGAAAAAGATGTAAAATAAGTGATAAAAATATGATGTTGATGAAAATATGGGCTGTTATGAGTACAATGAAAATTTGAATAGGCTTGGGTAACAAAGAAAATGCATGCTTTTCATTTTACGAGCCTAGGGACTAAATTATAAATAAGTGAAAAGTTAATGGTAAAAAAGCAATTTCATCAAAGTATGAATTATGGACTGATTTGGAGGTGATTATTAAACAAGTTAAATTTGGCATTATAGATCAAGAAAAACTTGATATGTGTCATGATCGAGGGAAGAATAAGATTTTCGATGAATAGGCTCGTTTATCATCATTTCGTACCAAGGTAGTTCACATGTAAATAATGTGATGTATTACATGTTTTAATGCTTTAATGTTATATGAACTTAAATGCTTATTTGCTATCATGAATTATATGCCTTGATATTCCATGAGTACATGGTTGGTATTATGGATATCGTAAAAAACATTACTAGCAAGTTCGACAGTAATGTAATAAGCAAGGAAACCCCATTTGAACCTTAGGAATAGTCTAGGATACAAGTGACATGTCACAAGGAATTAAAGAGTCTGAACTCATTGAGTGGTCTGGGTTCTTGATATGTATATGTGACCTTTGAACTCATTGAGTGGTCTGAGTTCATGATGCACGAGGTACATGTAATTTGGTTCTGGGTACTGGTTTTGTGTGTCCTACCTGTGGCTAGGTAGTTCTGAGTGGTTCAAATACCTGACATCTTGTGTGAGCAGCCCGTGTAGTTACACCTTGACTGATAGCTTATATAAGCAGGCCCGTGAGTAGCTCCGTTGTGAGCGTTACATGTTATGAGGTAGCTTTGGCTACATATGTATATGTGGCACTTATGTGCAAGTTTTCCGTGTATCCAATAATATTCCGAGTTTTCAACGGGTATTGCAATGGATGAGGTGATGAAAGTCCTAGTGAGGGTATGTTAAAGAAGGTATGATCATATGATATACTGTTCAGGTATGTACGATAAACTCATGATCAATGCCTTGATAAAGGATGAATTGTGATGAGAAAGTGTATATATATATAAACACTTGAGAAATAAGTCAAAATACTTGAATGATGAATAATTTTTATGGTTATGTTATTATGTTTTTGCATGATAATTGCTTACTATCATTGCATATTATTTGCATGTGGACTTACTAAGCTTTAATGCTTACCCCCTTTCATTTCCATCCTTTGTAGTTCCGCCAAGCTAGCTCGGGGATCGGAAGCTGTCGGAGTATTCGGTCACACTATCAAAAGAATATTGGGTATAGTGAATTTGATAACTTGAGTATGGCATGTATAGAGGACTTGGTTATTTTGTGATATGTGTCATGCAAAGTTGGCCAATTTGTAAAGGTCTCTAATATGGATGATTCATTTTGTAATGGCCATGTGATATGGCTTATATTCGATCATTGGGTTGTAATTAATTACCCATGCATGCATGTGCTAATGCCTTGATGATGTGACATGTTATTGCTTGGTGAATGAATGATAAGGTGTGGAATAGATGCTAGGAGATAAGAAATGACTTAATGACTTATGATAATTATGGTCATGGATATGTATTATGGAATTTGGATAACAAAATTTGTAATGCGTGAAATTGGTGTGGAATGATTCTAAATGGTGTGACTAATTGAATATGCAATAGAATGATATTTTGAAGGCATGAAAATGCCATGGCCTTGGATATTGAGTGTTTAAATATGCTAAGTTGCATGCTATGAAATATGTTTGAGTATGTGGATGAGTGAGGGTGGCAGTTGGCTTAGAAAATAGCCTCTAAATTGTCCACATGGGTAGACACACGGGCATGTGTCTAGGCTATGTGTGCCACACGGTCTACCCCTATGGGCGTGTTGCCTAGCCTTGTGTCCCCTGCATCCTAGTTTTACATGTCAGTATGCCCAGTAGTAGACACACGGGCTAAGACACGGGCATGTGTCTTAGCCGTGTGAGAAACACGGCCTACCCATAAGGGCGTGTGCTCTGGTCGTATGAAGTCTGCACCATTTTATGAAAAATACATTTATTTTTAATGTACCACACGGTCTGGACACACGGGCATGTAATACGGCCGTGTGACCTTATTTTGATAATAACGTCATAGTCAGAGAGTTACACGGGTTGAAGACACGGGCGTGTCCCAAGCCACACAGGCATGTGTTACTACACGGCCTACCTCACGGGCGTGTGACTCACCAAAACAAGAAAAATTGTTAAGTTACCCAAAATCTTCTAAAGTTCTCAGTTTAGTCCCTAACTATTTTCAATGCATGTTTGGGGTCTCGAAGGCCCGTGTAAGGGACATTATGCATGTGTTTGAATGATTCTGATATGAACGAAATTTTGTAGCCCGGTTTTTACATATTATGTATGATTAAGTCCGGTAATGTCTCGCAGCCTGTTTCGACGATGGACACGGGTAAAGGGTGTTACATTTAATGGTATCAGAGCTACGATTTAGTCAATTCTCAGACTACGTAGCGTGTGTTCGAGTCTAGCTATACATGCCATATATATATTGTGATAGTGTGACGACTCTTGACGATTTTAAAATGTGTTTTCATATAGCAAATGGATCCCGACAGAGCTGTGGCGGTTGATGTAGAAAGTAATGCACTTGCTCCCGTCGAAGGAGCAGTGCCATCCGATAGTAGACCCGAGACTGTTAGTAGAAGAGAAAGAGGCAGAGAAGCTTTTTTTCCACATGATGAATTCCTGGTACACGGAGTTCGTTCGAACGAACCCGAATGCTCAACCTCCCCCACCTCCTCTAAATCCTCAACCCGCACCCATGATGCCTCAAGGTATGGATTCTATGATATTCTCTAGAACACTAGTTGATAAAATTCGAAAGCAAGGTGTTGAGGAATTTAGGGCAAATGGCAATGATGACCCTAAGAGTGCAGAGTTTTGGTTAGAAAATTTGATACGGGTATTTGATGAATTATCTTGTACACCCGAGGAATGCTTAAACTATGCCATATCCTTATTGAGAGATATGGCATATCACTAGTGGAGAGTGCTAATATCCGTAGTACCTATAGGGAGAGTTACTTGGGAATTCTTTCAAGAAGAATTCCAAAGGAAGTATATTAGTGAACGGTTTATCGATCAGAAGCGTAAAGAATTTTTGGATTTGAAACAGGGTTGTATGACAGTTAATGAGTATGAGAGAGAATTCATCAGACTCAGCAAGTAAGCTCGGGAGTGTGTATCCTCCGAGGCTAAAATGTGTAGAAGATTTGAAGATGGACTTAATGAGGATATCAAGACGTTAGTAGGTATTCTTAAGTTGAAGGAATTTGTAGTACTCGTCGAATGGGCTTTTAAAGCCGAAGAACTAATTAAAGAAAAGTGGAAAGCCGAGTCTAAGGCTAGAGACACAAGAAAAAGACACACGAGTAAGTCATTTCCATCTTAGTCTAAGAAATCCAGGGAGATGTAATCCCATTCACATGTGTCAGCTGGACATTCTTACGGGAACCGTAGAGAGCAAAATTCGGGGTTTAGATCTCAGACTGCATCTGTGGCAAGCATTGGTAACACTAAACCTTCTAAAATCGATTGCCAGCAATGTGGTAGACGTCATTCCGGCAATTGTAGGGTGAGTGACGGATCTTGTTTTAGATGTGGTTCTCTAGACCACTTCATTAAAGATTGTCCCGAGATGATGGAGAAAGAAAGATTTCAAGGTTCAAAACTACACAACTTTTAAGGGAAGACCCTCGAGAAATGTCGGGAATGGGTCTAAAAGTAAGAATGTGACAGGAGATACAGTAGTGAGGTCCGAAGCTAGAGCTCTGGCTAGAGCCTATGTCATACGCGTACGTGAAGATGCAACTTCTCCTGATGTGATCACTAGTATTTTCTCTCTCTATGATACTAATGTTGTTGCTTTGATAGACCCTAGCTCTACTCATTCGTATGTATGTATGTATGAATGTATGAAATTGGTACTTAGTATGAATATACCTGTTGAGTCTACTGAGTTTATGATTAAGGTGTCAAACCCCGTTAAGAAAGCATGTGATAGTGGATAAAGTATGTAAGAAATGCCCTTTGATGATTAGAGGTCATTGTTTTCTGGCCGACTTGATGTTGTTGTCGTTTGATGAATTTGATATCATACTGGGTATGGATTGGTTGACACTACATGATGCTATAGTGAATTGTAGGCAGAAAGTTATTGAATTGTAATATGAAAATGGTGAGATTCTTCAGGTTGAATTAGATGATACAGATAAGTCGCCAATTGTAATTTCCTCAAAATCTACTAAAAAATGAATGAGAAAAGGGTGTGAAGCTTATTTGGCATACATATTGAATACAAAGGAATTTGAATTGAAAATTGAATCAGTAACAGTTTTATATGAGTATGTAGATGTATTTCCGGAGGAATTGCTAGGTTTGCCTCCAATTAGAGAAGTTGAATTTGGTATTGAGTTAATGCCAGGGACGGCACCTATTTCTATTGCTCTGCATGCAGATGGCCCCGATCGAGAGCTAAAAGAATTGAAGTTCTGATTGCAAGATTTGACTGACAAAGGTTTTGCGAGACCAAGTTTTTCACTATGGGGTGCTCCTGTGTTATTTGTGAAAAAGAAGGATGGTTCCATGAGATTATGCATCGACTATCAACAGCTCAATAAGGTGACAATTAAAAACAAGTACCCCCACCAAGGATTGATGACCTGTTCGATCAATTGAAAGGAGCGACATGGTTCTCTAAGATAGATTTGAGGTCCAGATATTACCAGTTATGAGTTAAAGAGTTAGATGTGCCTAAGACTGCTTTTAGAACGAGGTATGGCCACTACAAATTTCTTGTTATGCCATTTGGATTAACAAATGCTCTGACTGTGTTTATAGATTTAATGAATCAAATATTTCGGCCATATTTGAACAAGTTTGTTGTGGTATTCATCGATGATATTCTGATATATTCTAGAGATGAGCCAGAGCATGCCGAACACTTGAGAACTGTTTTGCAGACTTTGAGGGATAAACAGTTGTATGCTAAGTTTAGTAAAAGTGAGTTTTGGCTTCAAGAGGTCGGATTGTTAGGCCACATTATTTTAGGTGATTGTATTCGAGTCGATCCTAATAAGATTTCTACTATTGTTGAATGGAAGCTGCCACGGAATGTAACTGAAGTTAGGAGCTTTTTGGGTTTGGCTGATTACTATAGACATTTTGTGAAAGGATTCTCTATGATAGCCACTCCTATAATGAGATTACTTCAAAAATATGTCAAGTTTGAGTGGTCGAAAAAATGTTAGCAGAGCTTTGAGAAATTGAAAATGTTATTGACTGAAGCACCAGTGTTAGTACAACCGGAATCAGGGAAAGAGTTTGTGATTTACAATGATTTACAGTGGACTGGGTTGTGTGCTTATGCAAGAAGGCAAAGTAGTAGCTTATGCTTCGCGACAATTGAAGCACCATGAGAAGAACTATCCGACGTATGATCTAGAGTTGGCTACCATTGTATTTACTTTGAAGATTTGGCGACGCTATCTATTTGGGGAGAAATGTCATGTCTATACAGACCATAAGAGTCTTAAATATTTGATGACCTAAAAGGACTTGAATTTGAGGCAACAAAGATGGCTTGAATTGTTAAAAGACTATGAGTTTGTGATTGATTATAATCCTGGTAAGGCAAATGTGGTCGCCGATGCCCTGAACAGGAAGTCTTTATTTTCCTTGAGGGCTATGAACACACGATTGACCTTATCCAATGATGGTGCATTTCTAGCTGAGTTGAGAGCTAGACCGATTTTTCTACAACAGATTTGTGATGCTCAAAAAGCTGATAAAGAGTTATAAGCAAAGAAAGCTCAGTGTGAGTCGAACAGTGAACTAGATTTTCAGAAAGACTCTGATGGTTGTTTGAGGTTCCGTGGTAGAATTTATGTCCTGAAGAATATTGAGTTGATTTGGAGTATTTTGCATGAGGCTCATAACGGGTGTATGTCAGTTCACCCGGGTAGCACGAAAATGTACAATGATTTAAAGAAAATGTGTTGGTGGAACGGTATGAAAAGATATATATCCGAGTTTGTATCGAGGTGCTTGATTTGTCAGCAAGTAAAAGTTGAACACCCGGTACCTTCAGGTTTACTTCAGCCTATTTTGATTCCCAAATGGAAATGAGACCGAATAACTATGGATTTTGTGACAGGTTTGCCATTAACACCAAGAAAGAAAGATGTAGTTTGGGTGGTAGTCGACAGGTTGACTAAATCGTCTCATTTTATATTGGTACGCACTGATTATTCACTTGATAAGTTGGTTGAATTGTATGTTTCTGAAATTGTAAGACCTCACGGAATACCTTTATGAATTATTTTAGATAGATATCCGAGGTTCACATCACGATTTTGGAAAAAGTTGCAAGAGGCTTTGGGCACAAAACTAAACTTTAGTACAGCTTTTCACCCACAGACCGATAGGAAATCCGAAAAAGTAATTCAGACACTTGAAGACATGCTCAGATGTTGTGTTCTTGAGTTCTAAGGTAGTTGGGAAAATTATCTACCCTTGGTTGAATTTGCTTACAACAATAATTATCAGTCGAGCTTGAAAATGGCACCTTATGAGGCGTTGTATGGACGTAAATGTCGTAAACTTTGTACTGGACTGAACTTAAGGAGAATAAGATTCATGGAGTTGATTTAGTTAAAGAAACCGAAGAAAATGTGAAGGTAATTCGTGATTGTTTGAAAGCGGCATAGGATAGTCAAAAGTCGTATGCGGATTTGAAAAGAAAGGAAATTGAGTATCAAGTCGATGATAAAGTACTCTTGAAAGTATCTCCATGGAAAAAGGTTTTGAGATTTGACAAAAAGGGGATGTTGAGTCCTCGTTTTATAGGACCGTATGAGATTATCGAAAGGATAGGTCTGGTAGCATATCGATTGGCCTTACCATCTGAGTTAGAAAATATTCACGATTTATTTCATGTGTCCATGTTGTGCCGATATAAATCCAATCCCTCACATTTGATTTCTCCGACAGAGATTGAAATTCGACCGGATATGACTTATGGTAAAGTACTGGTAAAGATCTTGGCTCGAGAAGTCAAGCAATTGAAAAAGTGAAAGTTCCATGGTAAAGACATGGGGTTGAAGAAGCTACATGAGAGCCAGAGGAGGCTATAAGGAAACAATACCCAAACCTTTTTACTGGTAAGATTTTTGGGAACGAAAATCCCTATAGGGGGAAAGTTGTAACATCTCGAATTAGGGCCTAATCAGAACAGTGATTTCGAGACCATAAATATGAGATAGAAATGATTATTCTATGATTATTATGTGGTTCATGATATGAATATATGCTTGTGTGAAAATTTCATGAAGAAATTCTATGCATAAAATGTCCAATTGAACTTAGCAACCAAATTGAATGAGATGCAAAACTTGTGTTCTAGAAGCTTTTAAGATGAAATTGCTTTAGATTATAATTTAGAAGGTCCTAATTAGCAATTTGATCGCTTTCTAAAATTTGGACAAAAATGGACATGTGTAGGAAAAATTTGAACGAAAAACGTTAAGGGCATTTTGGTCATTTGGTAAATAAAAGAATAAAAAGGGAAAATAAGTTAAAATTGGTGTCCATCTTCCTCCTCCATTGCCGAAAATTTCAAGGATCCATAGCTAGGGCTTTGTTCATCTTTTCAAGCTCAATAGTAAGTGTTGCCTATCCCGTTTTTAATGTTCTTTACGTTTTTTAAGTCCTCATAGCTTGATTTACCTATTTTCGCCCTTATTTTGAAGTAGGGTTTATGTATTAAAATTTACCCATGTGTGACATTCATGTATTTTAATGATTTATGGAGGAATAAGAGAGTTTGGTGTGTGATAAACATCTTTTACAAGATGATTTTTCATGAAAACCACTAAAAAGGACTAAGTTGAAAAAGGTGTAAAATAAGTGTTAAAAATCTGATTTTGATGAAAATATGGGCTGTTATGGGTATAAGGAAAATTCGACTACGCTTGGGTAACAAAGAAAATGCATGCATTTCATTTTACGAGCCTAGGGACTAAATTGTAAATGAGTGAAAAGTTAGGGGTAAAAAGGTAATTTCATCAAAGTATGAATTATGGACTGATTTGGACAATGTGATTATTAAACAAGTTAAATTTGGCATTATAGATCAAGAAAAACCTGATACGGGTCTTGATTGAGGGAAAATAAGGTTTTCGACAAATAGGCTCGTTTATCATCATTTTGTACTGAAGTAAGTTCATGTGTAAATAATGTAATGTATTACATGTTTAAATGCTTATTGTTATATGAACTTAAATGCTTATTTGCTATCATGAATTATATGGAATAAATATACGGGGAGGATAATTATAAACTTCATAAACAAGAGAAAATAGCAGGTATGCTATGCCAAAACAACAGACCCTTTCTCTTTGGTCATTCAAACTGGCACTGCCTTTTAGCTATAAGCTCTTAGTTTAAAAAGAATATAAATACCTCAGTAATATTGCTATCTTTGATCAGAATTGTAATATTTCTATTGTGCAGGATCCATTATATGGCAAGCATAGAGCATACTCTATTAGAGTTCGTTGTTAACTCATCCAGAGTTTTCTGAGAAGAAAGAGACCTAGAGAAAATGGGAGAGATTTAGAAAGCCATGGATATAAAGCACACTGATATTTTATTGATAGAAAACTTCGATGATTTTTACACACTGATATCTTCTCCTTTTATAGCTGAAGGAGGGATAATAAAACAAAGTAGTAAATAGTACATAAAGTAGACATCTTGATAATTATTACATAAAGTAGACAGTACTTCAAACATTATTGCTTAAAGTAAATAGAAATATTAGAATAAAGGACAAGTCATGAGTGATCAGATTCAGCTGTTGCCGTTTGAGTGGGGATATTGGGCACTGTCCATAGAATCTTTATTGTTTGCTGTCGTGTCTTGTTCTTCAAAGTTTCCACTATCTTCATCCATATCTTCATTATTGTTATTATTATTATTATTATTATTATTATTATTATTATTATTATTATTATTATCCTCTTGTTCTTCGTGTAACTTTGAGAGATTGATCTGACTATAATACCACTGGTATTGTTGAGACCATTCTGAAGGATCAGGAATACTCTCATAGTAATCTTGGATAACTTTTAAGATTCCCTTATGATAAGGTTTGCATCTTATAGGCCATGTGTCCCAAGGAGCATCAATATCTGGAGTAGGCCATATCTCAAATGGAATAACTTTATTGAGTTGGCAAAGGAACTTTTGGATGATTATGTATTGTATATCAGTCTGTCTGATATCTTCATCAAGAACTTTGTGGATCCAGGCAGCAGGAAAAGATCCTAACTGGATTGCCCTTCCATGTTGAACAGGATATTGTGGTTTGTAGAAGATAATAACCATATAATTCCTCTTATTTTCTGAATAGTATTGATCAATCATGTTTAACCATTTTGTCAGAGGATAGAACTAGCATAGAAATGTGAAGAAGTTCTAGTGTTGTGGTTCAATATTTCCTCTAATAGCTTTCAACAGGAAATAACAAAGATCTGTAATGAGGAATTGAATGGCTATGTGATGGAGATGAGTAAGGTACCATAGGAACCATTTTACTTCATTAGGTTGTTCTACAAACTCAAATTTAACGGGATGAATAAAAGGATAATTAGGATGTAACCCCATGGTCTAAGGATAAGTCCTCCAAAATTTTTAAAGACTTGAATCTGATATTCAAACATCAGGTCTTTGGCTTTTGAATGGAAATTTCCTTGTTCGATCAAAGTTAAGACTTCAGGTGGAAATTTAGGGTTAAGGTTGAAAGTAACAGAATGGGAAGTAGGATAAGGGGATAAGGAAATTCTTCTGTAAGCAAGGACCTCAGTTTTGGGTTTTGGCCTGGAGAGTAAATTAGCAAGGACATTGTGTTTACCTGCTATATGTCTAACATCAAACTTGAACTGGGAAAACCATTCAGCCCATCTGAGGAGTTGAGGATGATGGACCATTTTCTGTTTGAATTTGAGCATCTTTGGAAAAGATGACATATCCATTTCAACAAGAAAATAATATCCCAAAAGATGAAATTTGAATTTCTCAATACCTTTCTTTACTGCAAGAATTTCTTTGAAGGTAGAATGGTAATAAGTTTTTGCATTTGAGAATCTTCCACTTTTATATCCACACAAGCATCTTTTTCCATTTCTGTCTTCAATCAAGATTGCACCCCAATATTTGTCACTGGCATCTGTTTGCAAAATTCTTTTTCCATCAGAAGGAATTTGAAGTGGGGGCAAATCTTGAGCTAGTTCTTTCAGTCTTTGAACAACTTTTGTTTGAGAGGATGACCATGGTGGTGGATCTTTTTTGAGCAGCTTTATTAGGGAGTTAATATATTTAGAAACTTTAGGAATAAAGTCTCTAACATAGTTAACAATCCCTACAAATTGTTGTACTTCTTTGAAGGACAGGTCTTTTGATGGGAACTTGAGGAGTTCTTGAGCAATGTGAGGTCCTAGAACATATCTTCCTTCTTTTATCTCCATTCCCAGAAATTCAATTTTAGACTTATTGATTTGCATCTTCTTTTCTAAAAGCATTATCCCATATTTGGAGATGAGAGATTTAAAATTTTCAAGAAGTAGAGCATGCGATTCTTCATCTTTGCTGTAAAGCAAAATGTCATCAATGTAGACTAAAGCATTTTCTATTAAAGGATGAAAAATCTTTATCATTGCTTTCTGAAAAAGTGAGGGGGCTGTCTTTAAACCAAATGGCATCACTTTCCATTGGAAATGTCTGTTGGGAATACAAAATCCTATTTTTGGTCTGTCATCAGGATGTATTCCAAGTTGCCAAAATCTTGCCTTAAGATCAAACTTTGAAAATGCTCTTGCTTTGGCCAGGCTTGAAAAGAGTAGATCTTTGTTTGGTAGTGGGAACTTATTGTCTTGGAGAAAGTGATTAAGAGGCTGATAATTTATTACCAGTTTGAGCTTTTCTTTGATCTGTTCGGATCTTTTATTTACATAGAAAGCTTCACATGCCCACTGAGAGTCTGATAGTTCAATCAGATATTGCTGTTGAAGTTCTCTGCATTCTTGTTCTACTAACAGCAAGTGATCTGGGTTCATTCCTTGGTGGCTGGCTTTTGTTGGGTTTATGTCTTCATTTTTCTTGAAAGGAAGAGTAATGAAGAATTCTTGGTTTTTCCATAAAGGATTTGGACATTTTTTCAGGAATCCTGAATGAGAATCTGCACATGATTGGGCTTTTAATTCCTGGATGATTTCGAAGATTCTTTCTGAGTGGAAAGAAAAGAGTTTGGGGATTTGAACAAAAGGTTGGAAAAGATTTTTGAATCTTATTCCATCAGGGAGTATTCTCAAGTATCGAGCTTTTTTGTAGAGGTCAAAACCTACTACAATGTTTTTTCCTAGGAGTTTTGATCCAAGTACTGTTGTTTTAACATAGTAGCCTGGGAAAAACTGGATAGTAATGGGCTTACTGATCAAGTGAGTGGCAAAAGGATGATCTGCAGAAAAATTAAAATACCAGATATGAGGTTTCCACCATTCAGAGGGTAAAACTTCTGGATTCATGATGGTTTCTGATGCTCCAGTATCTATAAAGGCAATTATAGTATTTAGTTTACTATATTTTTCTAAATAGATTTTGGCAGGTATATGAGGAACTAGTGTTGTGTCCTCCGAAACATTCTGGACTTTTGCTTGTATCATTTGAATATCAGAATAATCTGACTCAGGTTCTGAATCTTCACTCAAATAAGGGATGGCACATATTGTCTTGTCCGAAGGTTCTTCTTCAATGGAACAAACGGATTCTATGTCATCTTCCTTTTCAAATTTGAGTCTTGATTGTCTAATCACCTGCGCAATATTTTTTTGCTCCTTTCTTGTTCTTGGGACAATCTTTTGAAAAATGTCCTTTCTAATTGCATATAAAACATCGGTCAGACTTTTTTTGTTCTTCTGGTCTTTCTTTTGAGGTATCTTCATCGAGGCTTTCTCTTCTTCTTCCATCTTAGAGGTTTTGAGAAAGAGTGTTTTCTGAAGTGCTTCTTTTTCTTGGTACGACAGTCACATAATTGATCTTTTGTACATTTATACTTCAGATGGGAATCATCACAAGCTTTGTCAATGCTTTTGTCGCCACGGAGATAATCTTTGAATATCTTTCTTCTGTTGCAAATGTCTTCTAAGGTAATAAAGACTTCTTGTTGTAGTTCTCCTCATCACAATTGGAGAATGTCTTTATTCTGTCTTTGAAGAGGTTGGGTGACTGCAACTTGAAGTGGATCTAGAATAGATGAAAGGATTACTGGCTTAAGATTTGAATTTAAGCCCAAAGCACAGAATAATTTGATCATTATTCTAAAGTGCTTTGATAAATCTCTTTTCCTGTAAGAACAACATTTTCTCTTGTAGAATTCTGTTCTTTTCAGAGTCAGTAAATCATCAGGGTTTCCAACAAAATGTTGGTGAATTATTCTGATTGGATGGGCCAGGTCTTGAAGGACTAGAAACTATATTTGATCATGTTGAGTAATGGTATTCCACTAATCTCGTAACATTCCTGTGAATCTGGAGACAAATTCTAGGAGAATGTTGTAATTGCTGTCTTTAGTCAGCTTGCGAGTTTCTAACCAAGAATAAAATTCTTGGATTCTTTCTGGCCATCTTTCTGGTGGTAAGTCATCAAGGGTGAAAGTAGTTCTTCCAATGGAAGTTTTTGGTGTCTGTCTCTGAGGGGCAGAAGAAGTTTCCGGCATGTCTTGCATTTCTTCATCACTAAGCTCTTCCACTTTGGTTGTTTGGAAGGCTTTCAAAAGATTTTCATCTTCTGATTTTGATTGTTTTTCTGATGAAGACTCAGTTTCTTCTGGTAAACTCGTACTTTCCCATGAATCATTGCTAGTAACATCATCTGAAAATTGTTGTTCTTGTACTGCTGAAATTCTTGGGATAGTGAGCTTTTTGTAATCCTTTAGAAATTTTGATAAAGGATTTTGGTATTTCCCCTGGATCATTAAAGACTTAGAAACTTGTTTTGAGGGAGGTGATTTTGGTGGAGATTTCTCCAAAATTGGCCTTTTCCCTAATTTCTTTTCCGTCTGATGGACTCCACTTTCACTTGGCATCTTGGTTTCATCAGTAATTTCATTCTTTTTCTTTTCATCTTCCTGCTTCTTGATTTCCAGGAAGATCTCATACGTACTTGGTTTAATACGTTTTGGAGGATCTGAAAAAGTTAGTCGTATTTCTTCTATTGGAAGAGAATTCCTTTGTCTGATAGAAGGAAATAACTCAATTGTCTTTGCTCTTGGAGTCGGTTCAGGAATCTTTCCTGTTTCTTGAAGTGTTTTGATCTGGTCTTGTAATTTTTGAATTTCTTTCTCTCTTTGAGCAAGATGAGAGAAAAAATCTTGTCCTGGTGTTGCTGGTTCTCTTGCTACTGCATCCAGTCATTTTTGCAAAAGTTGGATAAGATCTTTGACCATTTTGGTATTGTCATCTACCTTTGCTTCAACTACTGAGATCTTTGAATCAATCTTTTTCAGAGCATGATTCTGTGCAATAGCAATTTCTGTCTGCCAATTGAGAGTGGCTTCTGCAGCACTTATTTTCATCGGTGCACCTGATATGTCTTTTTGGATTTTTGACAGAATTTTTGGTGCATAAGTATAATTATTTTCTGAAAATTCTTCAAGAGGAGGAAAATCTTTGTCATATGAGGAAGTAGACTGCATCATATATACAACCAAAACTGGTTGTTAGGGCACAAGAAAATTTGGGTTTTTCTTAACCCATTTGTTTATCTTTTTGTAACAAGGCTGGGAGAAGTATTTTTTGGGATGATTTTGGAGGTGGTGATGTGGATGGTTTTGATGGTGGAGGTGAAGGACTACAAGGTTTTGGAGGAACCTTCTTTTTTGGTGAGGATTTGTGAGATGAGTAATCAACAAGATAAATAAATTTACCATTGTCTTCTCCAAGTGGTCCAATATCTGGATCTCCTTCCATCCATCTCTTGTAAAACTCAGACTGAATGGAATTTTTCTTTTTCTTCTTCCCGCTTTTGATCTGAGTAAGTACACATGCGATCAAACCAGAGCGACTACTCATCATCATCAAAGACGAGTTCACACGAACGAATGAAAGATCCCAAGGGCAATGTCCTGCCTTTTCATCTTTGAACATATACACAGGTCTTCCTTCAGAGTAAAAACTTTGTATTAGGCTCCTTTCTGGTCCTGGTTCACATAATGGACAGTAACAATCTGGATCCCTTGGATCATGTTCTTGGGCCGGTCTTTCAATCGGCTGCATCATCAACTGAGTTGGAAAAACATTTTCATTTTTTTGACTTTGAAGATGACTATGATCAAACTTAATCTCCGTAGTTCCATCTCCCTTTGAAATGATTTTGCTAGAGGTGGATTGTATTGGCTGGCTATGTTCAAGCAATTGTTCATAGCTAGTAATCCATTTTTCTGGGAGGAGTTTAATGAGTTCTTTCCTGGGAATTTTTCTTAGAACATGAACATAATGGGGTTGATCATTTGTGTTTACAGAGATAAGGAGAGAGTCATCCGTCCCATGCCTTGAAAGATTAAAGGCATGATCTTGAATTCTACAGACAATCTGATAGTGAAGGGTTGCAGCTATAGCTGATGCAACTTGAGGTACTCCAGCAACTTGGATCTGGACCTTCTAAGCTAAATTCAGGTTGGGATCTGCCAACGCCATGGTAAAGTTTGGAAAAACAGTGACCATAACAAGGCTTGAGTTTAGTGTTGCTTCAATAGTAACGATACATGCATTTTGTTATTCCAAATATCTGGAATCCAAAAGCGCAATCCTTGCTACCACGGGTTTTCCAGCTGTGCCATGATAGTTTAGAGCTAATCTAATAGCCCCAAAGTGAATATGGGTGTAGCCTGCACGAACCCATTCTGTCAAAAATTTTGCTGGAATTTCAAGAGTAACAAACTGTTCTCGTGAGGCTGTAGTGATGGGATAACTATCAAATCTGGATGCTTGAACATCTTCTCGGACTTGTTTGGAAGATCCTTTTATTAAGGCTCTGAAGGATTTAATAGGAGAAAAGGGGTTTTTCTTGTAAGCAGCATAAGGATTTACAGTAGGAAGATCAGTTGATTGGATTTATCTTACTCATCAAGATATTCAATCTCATAAAGAGATGAAATCTTTTTTGCTGAGTGAGATTTAAGTGGGAAATCAGGCATAGAAATAGGGGCAGAAGAGGTCGAAGGTCTGGCTAACATTCTTTCAGTCATGTGTTTGAGAATTTTCTCTAAATCATTCTATCTTAACAGAAAAAAGTCAGCATGAGTTATAAAATACATGGCTATGATACCAGTATATGGGGAGGATAATTATAAACTTCATAAATAAGAGAAAATATAGCAGCATGCTATGCCAAAACAATGCACCCTTCCTCTTTGGTCATTCAAATCGCACTTTGCCTTTTAGCTATAAACTCTTAGTTTACAAAGAATATAAATACCTCAGTGATATTGCTATCTTTGATCATGGATATCATAAACGACATTACGAGCAAGTTTGACAGTGATGCGATAAGCAAGGAAACCCCCCGATTGTGTAATAGCCCGATTTTAGGCCTAGTCAGAATAGTGGTTTCGAGACCACAAATCTAACGTAGGAAAATTTTTTTTATTATATTTTTATTGTCTACGATTTCATGAAATGATTTTGTGAAAATTTCGTTTGAAAATTTTGACGTTTGGGCACTCAATTTAATCAAAAGGACTAAATCGTAAAAAGTGCAAAAGTTGAGTTCTACGTGCTAGAGGTGTCCAATTGTTATGAAATTTTATATTGACGGTTATTATATGGTAATTAGACTATTGGTTAATTTTTTGGATAAAAATGGAAATGAAATAGGTGAAATAGAATATTTTTAAGTTAGGGGCATTTTGGTTATTTAGTAATTAAAATGAATTAAAAACAAAATTAAAAGCCAATTTTTGTCCATCTTTAGGCTATGCCCGAAACTTGTATGGAGAAACCATGTCTAGGGTTTTTCAAGCTTCCAAGCTCGATTGTTAAGGAAAATGAGATTCGAACCTAGAACGAGGGAAAAACGAGTATTTGACGGTTAGGTCTCCTTTTACCATTTTTTGTACCGAGGTAAGTTTGTATGAAAATAATGCAACATGTTATTATTATATGTTTAATGCTTAAATATTGCATGAAATATATATGTATATATATTTGTCTTTATGAAATTGATTCATGATGTCTCAATGACGACTCGACAAAAGTTGGTGTCTCAGATATCCTGGTTGAACCCTAGGAATAGCTGAGATACAAATATCACGACATGTGAGTATTGAGATCCCGTGTAAGACCATATCTAGGATATGGCATCGGCATTGATTAGAGATCCTGTAAAAGTCCACGTCTAGGACATGGCATCGGCATCAGTATGAGATCCCATGTAAGACCATATCTAGGATATGGCATTGGCATCGATATAAGGTCCCGTATTAGACCATGTCTGGGACATGGCATCGGCACCATTATGAGACTTCGTGTAAGGCCATTGCTAGGTTGTTGGCATCGATGTGAGATCCCATGTAAGACCATGTCGGGGACATGGCATTGGCATCTTTTCATGTGTATGAGATTTTCGAGTATCCTTTAGTATTCCAAGTGGTTCAACGGGTAATTCAAAGATTATATCAAAGTTGTGATAATGTATGATTACGTTAAGAAGTGGTACAGGTATGTACGCAAAACTCATGAGAAATGATTTTGATTTATGATGCACCTTTGGTAATGATGCAAATAAGTAAGTCATGCTTTTGAGATTGAAATTGTGATGACCTTGTGACTATGGGTCTAGGCTTGTGATGTATAAAAAAAATTGTATTTTTACCATGATGGTGGAAATGATTTATAAATGTGTTATAAGCTTAGCATCATCCCTTTACACTAAAACAGTTTTGGACAGCAGCAGTAGTCCGACTTTGAAAATCTACCAAAAATTGTGGAAGTCAAATTAGAGGTTGAATAAAATATGAACTTAAAGCTTATTGAGTCTAGTTTCACATAAAGGAAATGGTGTAAGCAAAAAAATTTCATATTATGAGATGTTTGAATTTTTGTGAGACAGGGTCAGAGTGGTTCAAGCTCCCCTATCTTAACTTTGGAAAATCATTAAAAATTGTATGAAAATAATTATGGGTTAGAATTCATATGACTAAATCCTTAATGAGTCTATTTTCAAGAGAAATAGATGGGAACATTATCCGAATTTCGTACTATAAGATAATTAACTTTTAGTAAAGAAAGGTCAAAGCTATCAAACAGTAGAATATGGGTAACTTTGAAGAATACTTATTGGATAATCCATAAATTCTAAAATTTTATGGTAGAAAGATATATCAGTCTAGTTTCAAATGCTTTTAACAGATCTTAATTTCAAATTCTGTGGCTCAAGTTATCAATAATTAGTGACTATGACTCGCGTAATGGTCTAATTATCATATAAGGACCTCTAATTTAAAATTCACCTATCCATGCCCAGTTTTTTCCACAAAAATATAAAATGGTCTAATTATCATATAAGGACCTCTAATTTAAAATCTCATAGGAATTGGACACCTTTAATATGTAGAACTCAACTTTTACACTTTTTACAATTTAGTCCTTTTAACTAAATTGAGTGCCCAAACGCCAAAATTTTCGAATGAAATTTCTGCGAAACCATTCTGTGAAACCATAGACCATAAAAATATAAAAAAAACAAAATTTTCCATGTCGAATTTGTGGTCCTGAAATCACTATTCCTACTAGCCCTAAAATCGAGTTGTTACAAAGTCCCTATACATGCCATAAACTCAAGATACTGGATTTCATCAATACCCAAAATGATAACTTGATAATGTGATAGGATCCTCGATGATCTCCAACTCGAGTTAGCTTAATACTCCTATAAAACATGGGAAAGGAAGGGGGTAAGCTATATAGCTTAGTAAGTCCGCATGAAAATAATAAGCAACTCTTATTAGGCATTTATCAAGTTCAACAATTTAAACAGAAAATAATACCAATTGCTATAAATCTCATAGGTATAATTTTATTCAATCACGATGTTTACTCTATTAACTTATAAGCATAATTTAACATATCTTGGCATTAGCCTGACAACTGTAATCTCTCTTTCATAACATATCACGGCACTTAACATGTCATTTCAAACCTCATAGTAAACATGCACAATAAATATGAGTATTCACATTTCAAGCATATATTTTAACATTTTTCAGTTGTTCCAAGTTCATATCTTCTCATACTTTCATAATCATTTTAATAGGCAATTATACCAATCTTTCCTTTTTCTCATATACGATAGATCGCAACTTAGGTGAATAAAACACACTATATCATAACTCAATTTGGCCTGAAAGCCAATCACATGGTCTTCAACCGAATTTATCATGAATTTCATACATCACAAGCATAGGCCAATAATCACAAGCTTTCACAAAACATTCTCATGAAAATCATGAACTCACGATATCAAAAAATCAATGCTTATAAACTTATGTACATACCTGTGCAAATTCGTAATACTTACATGCTCTTTCTCTTCTTTAACATGGCCATTGAATTTTCCGTTGAACCACTTGGAATGCTAAAGAATACTTGGGAATCTAGTACTCACAGTACCGTACCAATGCCATATCCCAGATATGGTCTTACATGTAATCTTGTATCGATGCCAATAGCCCAGCTATGGTCTTACATGAAGTCTCATATTGATGCCATATCCCAGATATGGTCTTACACGAAATCTCATATAGATTCCATATCCTAGATATGGTTTTACACGTAATCTTAGTAACCCTAATGTCATGACATTTGTATCCTATCTATTCCTAAGGTTCAACTGGGACTTTCGCTGTATCAAACCTCTATCGGTCTTTTTCATAGTGTCGTACTCAATAACATTCACATTTTATTTCAATAATATAGAATTTACCACAATCATATCAATTAAGCAATTATACATATATAATTTAATGCTTATCAAACATACGAACTTACCTCGGCATAAAAATGGCGAATAGGACCTAATCGTCAAATACTTATTTTTCCCCTTTTCTAATTCTGAACCTCGTTTTTCTTGATCTATAATATCACATTTAACTTATTTAATCATTATACTATTCAAATCAGCCCAAAATCACATTATGGAAAAATTACATTTTTGCCCCTCAAGTTTTACATTTTTGCATTTTAGTCCCTAGGCTCGTAAAATGAAATGTACTTAATATCTTCAATACCCATTCCTAGCCGAACCTTTATTGTACTCATACCAGCCCTCATTTTTCATTAAATCACACTTTTACTACTTATTTTATAACTTTTACAAATAAGTCCTTTTAGGCATTTTCATCGAAAATCACTTAGCAAAAGTCGTTTATCTAACAACTAACATGCATTTTGTACAATTAAACATCAAAATACACAAATATCCATCATGGGAAAAATTTTAGACTTTGATTATGTCTTAAATTAGTGGTAGAAATAGATAGATCATGTTACGAGGATTTCAAAAACATAAAAATCATTAAAAATAGAGCTAGAACGGACTTACAATCGAGCTTGGAAGCTTGAAAAACCCTAGACACGGTTTCTCCTTGTAAAATTTGGCCATGGGAGGAAGATGGACAAAAATTGGCTTTTAATTTGGCTTTTTAATTCATTTAATTACAAAATTACTAAAATACCCTTAATGAAAAACTTTAGAAACATACCTAATCATGTCTATTTTTGTCCAACAAACTAACCAATTGTCTAATTACCATTTAAGGACCTCCAATTTAAAATTTCATAGCAATTAGACACCTCTAGCATGTAGAACTCAACTTTTGCACTTTATACAATTTAGTCCTTTAACTAAATTGAGTGCCCAAATGTCAAAATTTTCAAATGAAATTTTGACAAAATCATTCCATAAAATTGTAGACCATAAAAATATAATAAAAATAAATTTTTCTAGTTAGATTTATGGTCCCGAAACCACTGTTCCAACTAGACCCAAAATCGAGCTGTTACAGAAGTAGCATTTCTACCGTTACCAAGTTATCTACCTTTCTTTGTAGGTGCTTTAGGTTTACTAGTCTAATTTCCCAAGTAATTTTTCCATTATGGACAATTACGAAGGAAATGATCAGTAGATTTACAATAGAAACAAGCTCCTAATTTAGATCGACATTCCCCAAAATGTCTTTTGCCACAATTATCACAAACGGGGATAGTTTTTTCAACGTTTCTCACACCACCAACACTAGCCACAAGAGAATTTATAGAATTCAAGTTACTATGACTCAGTTTATCTCTGCCAATGAACTTTGAAGGGGCAGTCAATTGAGTTTCTTCATTTCTGAACCTCTTCAACGGGAATGCTTGAGCTGACTGAATGACCCTATTGTTAAAATCTCAAAATTTCAAATCTGATTACTGTTTACTCTTGCATATTTCTTTAGTTTACTAAGCTCTTCCAGAAAGTTCTATGAATTCTCAGAACTTTAACGCTACCATAGACATCTGAATGTCATCATTCAGCCCATCTTCGAATCTAATACGCATTTATTCTTTATTCGACACTATATTATGGGCATACTTGTTTAACTACACAAACTCCTGTTCATACTCAGCTACTGACCAATTTTCTTGTTTCAGTTCAAGGAATTATTTCTTCTTCTTTATTTTGTCAAGAAACAATGGGCTAATGTGCTTTTTCATGAATTCAATTTTAAAGAAATCCCAATTGATACAATCATTGGATGTCATTGTGCTCAAAGTGTCCCACTACGAGTATGCTTCATCCTTCAGCAACGAAACAACACATCTAAGACTCTTCAAGAGTACACATAAACTCCATAAAGACTCTCTTTGTATTTACTAACTAGTATTCGGCTTTTGCAGGAACATCATTAGTTTTGCCTCTAAACTCTTCAGCTCTACATTTTTAAATTTTATCCACTGAAGGTCGAGTACCTATCATAGGTACATGATTTTAGGGATATAGAGGTGCTAGAGGAGGCACAGTAGGGCGTGAAAGCTATGGAGTTACAGGATTTGCTTACTTAAATTCATTGAACCATTGGTCCAACATACCAAAAAATACATTTCTCATCTTATCACCAAAGGACCGTGGAATCGATGCACTATTACTTCCTTCAAGATTTGAAGCTTGAACATTATTTTCAGGTTTGTTACTACAGCCCGATTCGACTCAACTGATATCTTGAATATATAAGAAAATACAATATTAGAATAGATCAAAGGTATCACAATATCACAGAGCATATGTGGCATGTATATACTAGACTCTATCCCGTCGTTGTTGAGCACTGGTACTGCCTTTTGGTAACTTTGTATTAGTTTTATTATATTTATAATTATTTGAATTCAATTACGTATGTGTTTGTGTAAATATATTATAATTATCATGATTAATTGAGGTAATTTATGAAATTGGAGATGAATGATTGATTGATTTGTGAAGCATGGTAAATGAGTATAAGTAGATTGAATGCCATATCATATAATGTATATGAGTTGGTTAATCATGATTTAAACAACTAAGAGCATAGTTGAAAGACACAATGCCATCAGGATAAATGAAAATGAGTAAGACCATAGCTTAAATACGCTATAGCATCATAACGGAAGTGAATAGGACCATGGCTGAAACACGCTATGGCATCATTTTAAATAGGACTAAGACCATAGCTGAAAGACACTAAGTCATCCTTTGACAGTTATTTATCAGGTACTATGTACCAATAAAAGAGTCCATTCTGATGGCTTGAGATCCTGAATGTGTTGCGGATTCTCTGAAGCTTGTGTGGGCATTACCCTCCCTCATATCTGAATTCAATTTTCTATTGTTCTCTAGGAAAAATAGTTAATTAATGAAATGGAAAAGAAATGAAATGAGATGATATGATGGATTATGTTCTATTGAGTATAACTTGATATATGAATCAGTTATATAGAAATAGATTTACAAAATAATTATATGAATTGGTTATAGGAAAATAGTTATATGAAATGTTTATACAAAATGTTTTTATAGATATAGATATGTTAAAATGGACATTTGAAATGAATACTTGAAATGAAAATTTTAAATGTTAAATGAATAGATGATGGATGAATAGTATATCAAAAGTGTTTATTAGTATACGTTTTATGACATGATGAAGTTACACGTTTTCATACATCTGAATTTACTAATCTTGTGATACTTGTGATGTGTATAGGCAATTAATTGAACTCATAACCTTGATAATGATTTTTATTGTGAAAGGTTAAAGTTAAGTTCATAACAGTAAGTTAAAGTTTATGTTCAATACAAACTTACTAAGCTTGACACAAGCTTACCTCATTTTGGTTTTTCTTCTTGTAGATCGCTAGATACGAGCAACTGATTGGACTACTTTTGGAGATCACACTATCTGGCAACTTATGTAACAACCCGTTTTATGGTCAAATTAGAACAGTGGTTTCAAGATCACAAATTCAAAGTAGAAATGTTAATTTTATTATTTATTTAAGGTCTATAGTATGATTGAATGATTGTGTGAAAATTTTATTAAGAAATTTTATCGATAGGCTGTCCAATTTGACTAATAGGACTACATTGCAATATATGCAAAATGTGTGTTCTAGAAGATAGAGGTGTCTAATTGCTACGAAATTTTAAATTAAAGGTCCTTAAATGGTAATTAGACCATTATACTTTAAGTTGGACAAAAAGGACATGGTTAGATAAAATTTCAAAGTTTTAAGTGAAGGGCATTTTGGTTATTTGGTAAATAAAGACAAAAATAAGTAATAAAAAGATGTCATCTTCCCCAATTTAGTCAGCCATGGCTGAATTTCTCAAGAGAAGACATAGCTAGGGTTTGGCCACTTTCAAGTCGATTGTAAGTCCGTTCTTGTCCAGTTTTTAATGATTTTTACGTTTTTGTGATTGTTGTAACTTGATTTAACGATTTCAAGGACTAATTTGAAAGAAAATCAAAGTTTAAAATTTTAACCATGTTAGACATTTGTGTATTTTGATGTTTAATGGTAGAAAATGTATGTTTGATGATAAATAAATAACATTTACCAAGTGATTTTTGATGACAATGTCAAATAGGGACCTATTTGTAAAAGATGTAAAATATGCGTAAAAATGTGAATAAATGAAAAATATGGGCTGTTATGAGTAAGAAATTTTAAAGAAACTGGGTAAGTTTGTATGAAAATAATGCAAATGTTGTTATTATTATATGTTTAATGCTTAAATATTGCATGAAATGTATATGTATATGTATATGTATTTCTCTTTATGAAATTGATTTATGTCTCAATGACGACTCGACAAAAGTTGGTGTCTCAGAAATCCCAGTTGAACCCTAAGAATAGCTAAGATACGGATATTGTAACATCCCGAATTAGGGCCTAGTCGAAACAGTAGTTTCGAGACCACAAATTCGACACAGTAAAATTTATTTTTATTATATTTTAGGGTCTACAATTATACGGAATGATTTTGTAAAAATTTCATTCGAAAATTTTGACATTTTGGGCACTCAATTTGGTCAAAAGGACTAATTTGTTAAAAGCGCAAATCTTGAAATCTAGAAGCTAGAGGTGTCTAATTGATATGAAATTTTAAATTGGAGGTCCTTATCTGGTAATTAGACCATTGGTTAATTTGTTGGACAAAAATGGACATGAAATAGGTGAGATAGAATATTTTAAATTTAGGGGCATTTTGGTCATTTGGTAATTAAAATAATAAAAAGTGAAAATAAAAGCCAAATTTATGCTCATCTTCAACCTTTGGCTGAAATTTGCATGGAAGCCATGGTTGGGGTTTTGTTCAAGCTTTCCAAGCTCAATAATCAAGAAAACTGAGATTTAGGCTTAATTCGGGAAAGTACGAGATTATGGACTAAAATGGAATAATTAGCTGTGCTCGAATTTGAGGTAAAGTTCGTACGTCAATAATAATGCAATGTTATAATTGAAATGTTAATGTTTGATATTACATGAACTGTAAGTGCATATGCAAATAATGTGGTGTTGTAGCATGTTTTTGACGTTTTGATGTTATGTGATAAATGTTTTCTTATTATTATGAGTTATATACTTATTGGTTGTTATGAAAGCATAAATTATAATTGGTCGTTACATACGACATCACGAGCAAGTACGACAAAGTATGCCTTGTGCAAGTGAGGAAAATCCCGTTTGAACCATAGGAATAGTTTAGGATACATCACGAGCAAGAAGTCTGAACTCGTTGAGTAGTCTAGGTTCGTGATATATGTGGCATCTAAGCTCGTTGAGTGGTCCGAGTTGATTATGGATGTGACCATCCGAGCTCGTTAAGTGGTCCGAGTTCATAATGGATGTAATACATGTGATTGAGTTTTAGGCAATGGTCTTGTGTGTCCTACCGGTGGCTAGCTAATCCTTGAGTGGTTGGATACCTGACGCTTTTGTGAGCAGCCCGTGTAGTTACACCTTGATCGATAGCTTTTATGAGCAGGCCCGTGAGTAGCTACATTGCGAGATTTACATGATGTGAGGTAGCTTTGGCTACGTATGTATATGTGGCACTTATGTGCAAGTTTTCTGCGTATCCAATAGTATTCCGAGTGTTCAATAGGTAATGTAATGGATGATGTGACAAAAGTCCTAAGGAGAATATGTTAAGGAAGTTATGATTATATGTTGTATTACGAGTTGGAACAAGTATGTACACTAAAATCACGAGTAATGCCTTCATATATGATGTTTCATGATAAGGAGGTATGTGGGTGATAAGTAAGTCAAAGGTTTTGAATGATGAATAAACTTATGTTTATGTTTATTATTTTGTTTGTTATGTCATCATATGATAGTTATCGTGATATTGCACTAAAACAGTTTTGGACAGCAGTAGTTGTGTGACTTTGAAATTCCACCAAAAATTGTGAAAATTGAATTAGAAACTGAATAAGATATGATATTTAAGCTTATTGAGTCTAGTCGTACATAGAAGAAACCTTGTAAGAAAAAGAATTTCATATTATGAGATATTTGAATTTTTGTGAGACAGGGTAAGAGTGATTTTAGACTCCCCTATCTTAACTTTGGAAAATCACTAGAAAATTGTACAAGAACAATTATATGTTAGAATTTATATGACTAAATTCTTACTGAGTCTATTTTCAAGAGAAACAGACGGGAACACCATCTGGATCCCGTACTAAGAGATAAATAAATTTTAGTAAAGAAAGGTCGAAGTTGTCAAACAGCAGAACAGGGGTAACTTTGAAGAATAAACTATACTTATTGGCTAGACCAAAAATTATAGAAATTTTATGGCCTTATTTTACATGTATGTGTATGTTTAAGTCCAGTAATGCCTCGTACGCTATTCCGGCCTCAGGTACGGGTAAGGGGTGTTACACTTAGTGGTATCAGAGCTATGGTTTAATCAGTTCTCAAACTAGCCTAGCATGCATGAGAGTCTAACTAAACATGCCACAAATTTGTGATAGTGTGATGTCTCCCAATGTGAATGAGAACCATCTTGTTTGGACAGAGGTACTCTCCAACCGAGCTACACCAACCATGTTAAATGTGATGCCAAGGTATCCGGGTAAAGTACAGTTATGATGAGCCTAAACTTAGAAAGTACGAATAAAATTTCATATTGCGATGAGTATCCATGCTTGTCTAATGTTCATATGAATGAAATGACACGCATATGATGAAGTGTGAGGTGAAAGTTCTGATTGTGATATACTTATCCATGCTTGTTTGGCCCTCATATGATGCTATGTGCATAACTTGTTTGATTGAATGAATGGGATAAGTAATGTTATTCAGAATCTATAGAATGCATACATAAGTGCACTGTTTAAATAAGATAATTAGAAAGCTAGTGTCATACAATGTGAATAGTAGTTTTCCTGAAGTGAATGTTACTCTTGTGAAACTGTTGCTATGATGATGAAATAATGTTATATGCATATGCATATGAGGGACGAGTTAGGGACCTTACAACCCCACCCCCTTACTAGAGTGGTGTTTATAAAGGATTTTATGAGATCTGTGGGATACGCTCACAAGTCTAAAACCAAAGAGTTCAGCTGTAGAATGATTATAAATATGGTCAGAGTTTGTGAATGAGTTGATAAGTAAAGACAGAACTAGAAAGGTATCATATTGATTTAAAGATTATTCGGTTCACAAAACATCACAATGAGAGAAGAACTTAACTTTGGTAAATTGACTTATTCAGACACGATGTTGAAAGAATGTAGTAATCGGAATTCCTTCTGAACTTATTTTCTTCAGTGAAAGGAATAATACGGGATTTGTGATAATAGAAATAGTTGAGGGAATAATATTTGAAAGGTAAGATATCTGAGTGTAACAGTTATGGCTGAACAGATTTCGACAGCTTCTTTTGAGGTATTCTATATGTTTAATTATTCTTGGGATTATTCCTATGGCTATTGCTCTTCTGATAATATCATTGTTCTATGGGAATGTTTTCTAATCATGATGCATAGACTATAAAGTATTGATAGTCTGATTGGTATATAATCTGTATTGGTCTATTTCCTTCTGGTATTCTATTACATTTCATCTATTGGGACTTTATGAGGTAATACACATGATATTATGATTCTGTTTCTTCTAATTGATGTTCTGTTCGATACAGACATGGGAAGGTATATTATCCTTGTTGCATTTAATTCCAGTGGGTTGGATTGATGTATTCTTCTGGACTTCTTTTCTCTGAGGAATTATCAAGATCCTTCATATTTTTCTTATGAGTGTTGTTCTAGGACTTTCATTATGATATTGTATCTTGGATTTTTTTATCTTGGATTTCTTTGTTCTGGACTTATTTATCTTGGTTTTCATGTCATCTCTATTTCATTGGCTCATATCTAAAGTGTGTTCTTTGGCCTATGATAACTATGTTAATTATGATCATGCTTTTGGTTGATTATAGTAATGTAGTGATTTCGATATCTGGATTTCTCTAAATCTTCATGAAAAATTTGACATCGACAAGGACATAAGTAGCAAAAATGTGAATTTCAATTGGTATGGTAGAATTCTTTTCTCAAGTAAGTTAATCGAAGTTGATGCCTTCAATTGAGATGTCCTTGTTACGTGAGTTAATACATTTGAAATGGTTTTTGATTAGCATGATAAGTGAACTTTGAATGATTACATGTTGAATCGGTCTATCGACTGGAAGAGATTATTTCTTGAAATGTCATTATTTGATGATTAAGACCGACTTGGTTGTTCAATCGGTATTGGTTATTGTTTGAAAGATTAAATGAGATATTTATGTCTAGGAATAAAATTTCATTTCTTTACGGGTAAAAGAAGGTTAGCCTGAATGAAAAATGTATATTTCCTAGCAAACTTTGATATGATTTAAAGTTGCTATGAATGATAAAGTTATTGCCTTGTGAAAGTTGAACGGTCTATTGCATATTAGTAAAGTTTGGAACAGACGAGAACATTGTTAATCAAAATATCAAACCTGGTTTAGCCTAATCAGGCAAGACATTCTTGATTTTTTAGTGATGTGTCATTAAACGGATTGTGATGCATTTTAAGACTAAAAGGCAATGTGATAGCTCAACGCATCCAATGTCATAGCCAGATTTGAGTATTTGATAGCATAGATGATTAAAGTTGTTAAAACATGATGAGATAGTTATTGTATGATCTTCGAGAAAAGCAAAATACATTCACTAGAGCTTGGGCAGAAAATCTAGAGCTGATACAAAAAGTCACAAGAAAACTCACAGGAGTAATGTATTGGTGTTCGAGTTTGGAACTCGATGTTTCTGATCTTTGTGCTTGAATACATGAAATTTTATCAAGATTAAAGTTGACTATCAAGTAATGTCAGAATGATTCTTGCCAGTGGTGGTAATTGAATGGAAATGAGAATAAGATTACTATGGATTTCATATCAGGATTATTCCTAACTTTGAAAGAGAAAGATGTTATGTGGCTTGCATTAAGTATTTGATGAAATCTGCAAATCATGTCGGTATGTACTGAATTTTCACTCATCAGACTTTTGGAATTAAGTATCTTTGAAATTGTCAAATTTTTTAAAATGCTAGTCTTTATTAATCAGATTGAGATCCTGGATTTATGTCATGAATTATTGAAAAGGCTAAATAAGGCTCTGAATTTTAATGCCGAACAGAGGTTGAATTAGTAAACTATCGGGCTATATAAAATGATAGAGAACTTAAGGCCATGATGATCGGACTCGCTACGCCATTTGAATCTGAGAGGATTCAAGTATGATGTGTATATATGTTCTAAGACGGTATGGATTCGACCATTGTGTACATGAATTCTCTGATGGAGATCAAGATTCAGTTGATGTGTCGTATAACAAATAATTGCTCATGACTTTAGTATGAGAAATTAAAGAGCTAAGTATTAAGCATAGCTTGAGTAAAAGTTCTTTAGCAATGATTATGAGATAGTGGAGTTTATGTGAAAATCGAACCACTCTTTTGGTAAGATTTTTGGGGACAAAAATCCCTAAAGGGGGGAGAGTTGTAACATCCCGAATTAAGGCCTAGTCAGAACAGTGGTTTCGAGACCATAAATCCGACACAGTGAAGTTTGTTTTTATTATATTTTTATGGTCTACAATTATACGGAATGATTTTGTAAAAATTTCATTCGAAAATTTTGACGTTTGGGCACTCAATTTAGGACTAAATTGTAAAAAGTGAAAAACTTGAGTTCTAGAAGCTAGAGGTTTCTAATTGATATGATATTTTAAATTGGAGGTCCTTATATGGTAATTAGACCATTGGTTAATTTGTTGGACAAAAATAGACATGAAATAGTTGAGATAGAATATTTTTAAGTTAAGGGCATTTTGGTCATTTGGTAATTAAAATAATAAAAAGGGAAAATAATAACCAAATTTATGCTCATCTTCAACCTTTGGCCGAAATTTGCATGGAAGCCATGCTAGGGTTTTGTTCAAGCTTTCCAAGCTTAATAATCAAGAAAACCCAGATTCGGGCTTAAATCGGGAAAGTACGAGGTTATGGACCAAAATGGAATAATTAGATGTGCTCGGATTCGAGGTAAGTTCGTACGTCAATAATAATGCACTTGAAATGTTAATGCTTGATGTTAAATGAATTGTAAGTGCATATGCAAATAATGTGGTGTTGTAGCATGTTTTTAATGTTTTGATATTACGTGATAAATGTTTTCTTGTTATTATGAGTTATATACTCATTGGTTGTTATGAAACCATAAATGATAATTGGCCATTACATACGACATCAAGAGCAAGTACGACAAAGTATGCCTTGTGCAAGTGAGGAAAATCCTGTTTGAACCTTAGGAATAGTCTAGGATACAAGTGACATGTCACTAGGAATTAAAAAGTCCGAACTCGTTGAGTGGTCTGAGTTCGTGATATATGTGGCATCCGAGCTCGTTGAGTGGTCCGAGTTCATAATGGATGCAATACATGTGATTGAGTTTTGGGCAATGGTCTTGTGTGTCCTACTGGTGGCTAGGTAATCCTTGAGTGGTCGGGTACCTGAAAGCTTTTGTAAGCAGCCCGTGTAGTTACACATTGACCGATAGGCAGGCCCGTGAGTAGCTCCATTGCGAGCGTTACATGATATGATGTAGCTTTGGCTACATATATATATGTGACACTTATGAGCAAGTTTTTTGCATATCCAATAGTATTCCGAGTGTTCAACGGGTAATGTAATGGATGATGTGACGAAAGTCCTAAGGAGAATATGTAAAGGAAGTTATGATTATATGTTGTATTACGATTTGGTACAGGTACGTACACTAAACTCATGAGTAATGCCTTGATATATGATGTTCCATGATAAAGAGGTATGTGGGTGATAAGTAAGTCAAAAGTTTTGAAAGATGAATAAACTTATGTTTATGTTTGTGATTATGTTTGTTATGTCATCATATGATAGCTATCATGATATTGCACTAAAACAGTTTTGGACAGCAGCAGTTGTGTGACTTTAAAATTCTACCAAAAATTGTGGAAATTGAATTAGAAACTGAATGAGTAATTAGATTAAATCTTATTGATTCTAGCCATACATACAAGAAACCTTGTAAGCAAAAGAATTTCATATTATGAGATATTTGAATTTTTGTGAGACAGGGTAAGAGTGATTTCGGACTCCCCTATCTTAACTTTGGAAAATCACTAAAAATTGTATAAGAATAATTATGGGTAAGAATTTATATGAATAAATTATTACTGAGTCTATTTTCAATATAAATAGATGGGAACACCATCCGGATCCCATACTAAGAGATAAATAAATTTTAGTAAAGAAAGGTCGAAGCTGTCAAACAGCAGAACAAGGGTAACTTTGTAGAATAAGTTGTACTTATTTGTTAGACAAAAAATTCTATATATTTTATGGTAATAATATATATGAGTCTAATTTTAGGGAAAATTAGCGGATCTTAATTTAGAGTTCTATAGCTCAAGTTATAAATAATTTAGTGACTATGACTTGAGTAGACAGCTTGACTAGAATATGAGCAAATAGTGGAATTATGTGTACTTTCGATTGTGTTACCATGAGAACATGTTGTAAGAATTTGGCAAAATCATGTTAATAAATTTCTCACTATTATTTTCGTATGGGTTTACTAAGCTATAAAGCTTACCCCTCTCCTTTCCATTTCTTTTAGTGTTGTCAGGTTAGCTCGAGGTTGGAGATCGTCGGAGGCAGCATCACACTATCAAATTATCAAGCTGGGGTATTAATAAATCTTAAGTGTTTTCAAGTGAGTGTCATCTATAAAGACTTAGTACTTTATGATATGTGTTTCATGATTTGTCCAATTAAGTTGGCTTATAATAATTCATTTGTATAGAGCCATGAGATATGGCTTATATTTGATCATTGGACTGCAGCAGCAGCATCATTACTTTACACTAAAACAGTTTTGGACAGCAGCAGCAGTTGGACTTTGAAAATCCACCAAAAATTGTGGAAATCGAATTAGAGGTTGAATAAAATATGAAATTAAATCTTATTGAGTCTAGTTTTACATAGAGGAAACGGTGTAAGAAAAACAATTTCATATTATGAGATATTTGAATTTTTGTGAGATAGGGTCAGAGTGATTTGGGCTCCCCTGTCTTAACTTTGGAAAATCATTAAAAATTGTATGAAAATAATTATGGGTTAGAATTTATATAACTAAATTCTTAATGAGTCTATTTTCAAGAGAAATAGACAGGAACATTATCCTAATCTCGTACTATGAGATAATTAATTTTTAGTAAAGAAAGGTTAAAGCTGTCAAACAGCAGAACAGGGGTAACTTTGAAGAATACTTATTGGCTAATCCATAAATTCTAAAAATTTTATGGTATAAAGATATATCAGTCTAGTTTCAAATTCTTTAAACAGATCTTAATTTTGAATTTTGTGGCTTAAGTTATCAATAATTTAGTGACTATGACTCGCGTAGATAGCTTGGCTGGAATATGAATAAATAGTGGAATTAAGTGCAATTATGATTGTTTTACCTTGAGATCATGATGTGAGAATTGGTAGAAGCATGTTAATAAACTGCTTATTATTTTCATACGGACTTACTAAGCTATATAGCTTACCCCTCTCCTTTTCATTTCTTTAGTGTTGCCAGGTTAGCTCGGGGTTGGAGATCGTCGGAGGCAGCATCACACTATCAAATTATCAATTTTGAGGTATCGAAAAACCTCAAATGTTTTCAAGTGAGTGGCATGTATAGAGACTTAGTCCTTTGTGTTATGTGTTTAATGGCTTGGTCAAATGTATTAGCTTATAATGATTCAAGTGTATATAGGCATGAGATGTGGCTTATATTGGTTATGGGTTTGCAAACCAATTTACCCATGTGCAATGTGCTAACACCTTGAAATGTGATCATGTGCTTATATGGACCGAGATATTATGTGATATGGTTATACTTGTTTACTATAATTAAGTTGAAGTTAATTAGTATGATGATAACCATGGTATAAAAGTATAAGTGGTATTATAATAGACAAGGCCAAATGAGTATGAGAAACACAAGGCCAAATGAGTGTTCAATGGGTAATGCAATGGATGAGGTGATGAAAGTCCCAATGAGGGCATGTTAAAGAAGGTATGATCATATGATATACTACGTGTAAGTACAGGTATGTACGATAAAATTATGTACAATGCCTTGATAAAGGATGAATTGTGATGAGAAAGTATATATATATATATATATATGAACACTTGAGAAATAAGTCAAAATACTTGAATGATGAATAATCTTTATGGTTATGTTATTATGTCTTTGCATGAAAATTGCTTACTATCATTGCGTATTATTTGCATGTAGACTTACTAAGATTTAACGCTTACCTCCCTTTCTTTTCCATCCTTTGTAGTTTCGCCAAGCTAGCTCGGGGATCGGAAGCTGTCGGAGTGTTCAATCACACTATCAAAAGAATATTACATATAGTGAATTTGATAACTTGAGTATGGCATGTATAGAGGACTTGGTTATTTTGTGATATGTGTAATGCAAAGTTGGCCCAGTTGTAAAGGCATCTAATATTGATGATTCATTTTGTAATGGCCATGTGATATGACTTATATTCGATCATTGGGTTGTAATCTAATTACCCATGCATGCATGTGCTAATGCCTTGATGATGTGATATGTTTTTGCTTGGTGAATGAATGATAAGGTGTGGAATAGATGCTAGGAGATAAGAAATGACTTAATGACTTATGATAATTATGGTCATGGATATGTATTATGGAATTTGGATAACAAAATTGGTTATGCATGAAATTGGTGTGGAATGATTCTAAATGGTGTAACTAATTGAATATGCAATAGAATGATATTTTGAAGGCATGAAAATGCCATGGCATTGGATATTAAGTGTTTAAATATGCTCAGTTGCAGGCTATGAAATATGTTTGAGTACATGGATGAGTGAGGGTGGCAATTGGTTTAGAAATTAGCCTCTAGATTGTCCACACGAATAGACACACGGGCATGTGTCTAGGCCATGTGTGACACACGGTCTGCCCCTATGGGCGTGTTGCCTAGCTGTGTGTCCCCTGCACCCTAGTTTTACAAGTTAGTATGCCCAGTAGTAGACACACGGGCTAAGACACGGGCCTGTGTCTTGGCCGTGTGAGAAACACGGCCTACCCATACAGGCGTGTGCTCTGGCCATGTGAAGTCTATGCCATTTTATGAAAAATTCATTTATTTTTAATGTACCACATGGTCTGGACACATGGGCATGTGATACAACCGTGTGACCTTATTTTGATGATGACGTCATAGTCAGAGAGTTACATGGGTTGAGGACATGGGCGTGTGTTACTACACGGCCTACCCCTACGGGCGTGTGACTCACCAGAACAAGAAAAATTGTTAAGTTGCCCAAAATCTTCTAAAGGTCTCGGTTTAGTCCCTAACTATTTTCAATGCATGTTTGGGGTCTCGAAGTCCCGTGTAAGGGACATTATGCATGTGTTTGAATGATTCTGATATGAACGAAATTCTATAGCCCAGTTTTTACATATTGTGTATGATTAAGTCTGATAATACCTCGTACCTTGTTCTGGCAACGGACACGAGTAAGGGGTGTTACATTAAGGCTATGATGTTCCTGTTGATTTAATGTTACTGCAATTTAACGAATTTGATGTTGTCCTAGGAAAGGATTGGCTAACTGTTCACAATGCTGTAGTGAATTGTTTACAGAAATAGATTGATTTGAGATGCCAAAATAGTGAATTGATTTTCTGTTGAATATGCTAAGTCTAATTGTGTTTTTAATATGATTGTAGTGATATCTGTACAAAAATTGATCTGATAAGATTGTAATGCATTTTTAGTTGATATCCTAGATTTCAGAGTATCTAAAATGAAAGTTGATCAGTTACCAACAATTTGCGTGTTCACAAATATTTTTCCTGAGGAATTGTCCGGTTTACCGCCAGAGAGAGAAGTCAAGTTTGCTATGGAATTAGTGCCAAGGATTGCTCCAATTTTGATTGCTCAATATGGAATGAATCCATTGGGTTTGAAAAAATTAAAAGCTCAACTGCAAGAATTATTTGACAGAGGTTTTATTCGATTGAGTATATCACTTTGAGGCACACCTGTTCTATTTGTGAAAAAAAGAGACAGGCTGGTGGGATTGTGTATAGATTATTGGTAGTTGAATAAAGTCACGATAAAGAATAAATATAAGTTGCCTTGTACTAATGATTTATTCGATCAATTGGAAGGCGGAACAATGTTTTCGAAGACTGATCTCAGATTTGATTACTATCAGTTGCGAGTTGAAGATGTTGATACACTGACAACAGTATTCAAAACTGTTACAGGAACTACAAGTTTCTAGTTATGACTTTCGAATTAACTAATGCCCCTGCAGTGTTTATGAATCTGATGAATCGGGTTTTTCAGCCATATCTTGATAGGTTTGTTATTATTTTATTGATGGTATTTTGATATGCTATAAAACTAATTTAGAGCGTGCTCAGCATTTAAAAATTTGCAATATACACAATTCATTAGGAATTTCTCGATAATTATATTGTCAATGACGAAGTATTAGAAGAAAACATTGAATTTGTTTAGTCAGATAAGTGCCAACAAAGTTTTGATCAATTAAAAACTTTGTTGATAGAAGGTTTGGTACTGGTTAAGCCTAAGTCCAGGATGGAATTCATTGTTTACAATAATGTTTCGCTCAGATGATCTTGAATCGTACTAGTTTGGTTATTACAGAGTTGAGAGTTAAACCGTCAATTCTTCAAAGAATTTGTGAGATGTAAAGAAAATATTTGAATTTGTTAGCTAAACAGGAACAAATTCAGAATGATTAGATCACTAATTTTAGTATTGATTTGGATAACAGTCTATATTTCTGAAATCGAATATAAGTTTTGAATGATTCTAATATTATATGAGACATCTTACTCGAGGTTCATAGTAGCGTCTATTTGATGTTAACTAGGTAGCGACAAAATGTGTAATAACTTGAGATAGAGTTTTGGTGGCCGAGAATAAAATGTAAAATTTCAAAGTTTGTATCAAGAGGTCTGGTATGTCAACAGGTCGAAGTTGAATATCAAATTATGTCTAGGATATTATATCTTGTTTTTATTTCTAATTGGATATGAAGATAAGTCATGATGTATTTCTTACCTAGACTACCTTTGATGTGAAGAAAGAAAGACTCGATTAGGGTTATTATTGTTAGACTAATGAAATCGACTAATTTTATTCTAGTCAGAATAGATTACTCGCTTTGAGTTGTATGTATTCGAAATTCACGAAGCTATGGTGCGGACAGTCAGAACGGTAATTCAAATTCAAGAGAACATATTACAATGTTGTATCATCGAGTTCAATTGCGCGAATTTGACTTGGAAAAAAAATCGAAGAGTCTATGAGAACACAATAATTGAAACTATTACTAGATGAGAAATTTCGAGGACGGAATTTTTTAAGGGAAGGAGAGTTGTAACAACCTACTTTTTAGTGGTGTCGGTAATAGTGGTTTTGGGGCCACAAATTCGACAAGTGAGTCCATAAATATTATTATTTAAATTTGATCATTTTTGTTATTTGAATTAATAGTTAAGTTCAAGTGGTTTGTCCCTAAAGTTAAGTGGTTTTGGAAAATAAGGTATCAAGACCTCATTTTTATAAACCGAGCCTAAATATTTATGGAGTGTTTATATAGGTGTATCGAATTTTGGTCCAAATATTTTAGCGTTTAGATAGTTAATTAAGGAAAATGGACTAAATTGTAATAGTTGAAAAAGTCAATCGCTATTGATTAATATTGGTTAAATGAGCATAGAAACATATTTAAAGGGCTTTATATGGAAATTTGACCATAATTAGTAATGGTGGAAAATTTGACTATGCATGGTTATATTATTTAGTTGTTAACTAAGGTTAATTTTGTAAATTAATAATTGGTTTAAGGAAACCAAATGTAAAAATTCTATCATCTTCCTCCCTTGACCGAATGGAAAAGAAAGAAAGTATTTAAACTCTATTTTTGAATGACTAAGGTTCAACCAAATTATGATGCATGCAGGGTAAGCTTTTTCAATTTCGTTTTTAATTATTTTTATGTTTTTAAGATCGTTGTATCTTAATCTAGTTAACCCGAGTACTAATTCATAAAACTGTTAAGTGTTTAGAATTTTACCATAGATGAAATTGTGATGTTTTTGAAGTTTGATGATAGGCTATTAAGTTTGATGCTTAAATATGATTATTTTATAAATTGGTTTTGGTTAGTTTTTAGTTAAAGGACTCAGTTGATAAAATACTAAATTGGACATGAAATCTTTGTGAAATTTTAAAAAATATAGGATATACTGGTATAAGGAAAAATTCTGCTAACATAAAACTGTGGTAATTGTGCTAGATTTGAAAGTTTTGAGTTTAGGGACTAAATTGTATAAAAGGTAAAATTTTAATGTAAAAGGGTAAAATATTGATAAAGGTTCAAATATCTAAATTTAAATGTTTTATGATATTTGAATTGATTAATTGAATAAAATTATTATATTTAGATCAAGAAATGGATAAGTCAGTTAATAAACGCGGGAAAGGAAATGTCGTTGAGTAGTCGTTGTTGACTGTTGGTACTGTCTTTTGGTAAGTTCATATTAGTCTTATTATATTTATAATGATTTGAATTCAATTACCTTTGAGTTTGTGTAAATATATTATAATTATCATAACTAATTGAGTTAAGTTATGAGATTGGAAATGATGGATTGATTTGTGAAGCATGGTAAACGAGTATATGTGGATTGAATGGCATATCATATAAAATGTATATGAGCTGGTTAATCATGATTCAAAGAAGTTAGACCATAGCTAAAAGACGCTATGGCATCATGATGGAATTGAGTAAGACCATGGCTAAAACACGTTATGGCATAATTGTAAATAGGACTTAGACCATACCTGAAAGACGTTATGTCATCCTCTGATAGTTATTTATTAGATAATATGTACCGGTGAAAGAGTCCATTCCGATGGCTTGAGATCCTACATGTGTTGCAAATTCTCTGAAGCCTGTCTGGGCATTACCCTTACTCGTATCTGAATTCAATTTTCTATTGTTCTCCGGGCAAAATAGTTAATTACTGAAATGGAAATGAAACAAGATGATATGATGGATTATGTTGTGTTGAATAGCTTGATTTATGAATCAGTTATATAGAAATAGATTTATGGAATGATTATATGAATAAGTTATACGGAAATAGTTATATGAAATGTTTATACGAAATGTTTTTATGGATATATATATATGTAAAAAGGGACATTTGAAATGAATACTTGAAATGAAAATGTGAAATGTTAAATGAATAGATGATGGATGAATAGTATATCAAAAGTGTTTATTAGTATACGTTTTATGACATGATGAAGTTACACGATTTCATATATGTGAATTTACTAATCTTGTGAGACTTGTGATGTGTATAGGCAATTAAATGGAATCATAACCTTGATTATGATTTTTATTGTGAAAGGTTGGAGTTAATTCCTTAATGGTAAGTTAAAGTTTACGTTCAATATGAATTTACTAAGTTTTACACAAGCTTACCTCATTTTGATTTTTCTTCTTGTAGATCGTCAGATAAGAGCTATCGATTAGATTGCTTTTGGAGATCACACTATCCAACAACTTAATCGTTAACTAAATGTTCACCCTAAAAAAAGAAAAGATTTTCTTGTTCTGTGTTTTAATTCAATTAGTTTGAGCCCACACTCGAAGAATTTCATGGTACAAGAATAGCGGAGAAGATTATTTTGTTGAAAGTCAGAAAACATCAAGGATTTGCTTATTCGAAAACACAAGTACGATTTTGGCCTAAGGTTTATTGATATAAATATCACTAACCGGATCAATTTTCAAAATTTTAATTTTTCATTATGCAAGAAAACCATTTTCAAATTGGATTTTTTCCAACACCTATCAAATTATTTTACACCATTTGTAATATGCATCCCTGCCATTGGTCTTCCTCACTAGTGGGTGATAGAGTTGAGTCATCGAGTAGAGCTCTAGTTCCCAATAGGGCTAACACCATTATTGTTACTACAGGCTCTTCCTGTTCCCGTAGTTCTTCTATTTCTAAGCAAAGTATGGGTGTGGACACTTTGATAGACATTATACAAGAGAGTGAAAGAAAGGCTGCCCCAAGAGCAAGGGCCAATAATAGTGGCCGCAAGAGGCCAAGAATGAAAGAAGGGTCCCATTGTGCTAAAGATAGTAATGGGGGTAGGCTGATACCTCGCAAAACTAGAAAGGAACCAGCAGTTACCCAGAGAGAAGTTTCACCTCCAAATTTCCTTATCATACCCAACTCTCCCTCCACACTTGCCAATCTTACAAATCTTCTTGCCCCAATTTCGATGTCTTCTCCTATGGGGTTAAACTTTGGCACTACCCACACTATTTCGCGCACCACTCCTCTCTACTTCCTCAACTATACTTCTCCTTCTGGCAAGGTGAATACCTTCTTCTCTTTGCGGAATCACCTTAATGCGGGGAAATATTCTTTCTCTCCATCCATTGTTAAACAAAAACTAGATAAGGATTTGCCCCAAGGGTTAAAAGAGTTTGTCTATCCTTCTTCCTCCTCCTCTGGTGTTCATAACCTTTCATTAGCAGAATTGGTGGGTTCATTTTAGATGATGGTAGCAGAGTGCGGGCTTCTCAGATGGGCCCTTCAGGAAGCTTGTAATGAACACAATGCTAAACAAAAAGAATCTAAGAAGGTTATTCATTTCGGTAAACAAAAACTTACCTAGCTCCGCTAACTACACAAGGCCATTGTCCGCCAAAACTAATAGCTCATTGACTCTGTCCCCACCTAGGAGGCTAAGTACAAATCATTGGAGGCCAAGGAGAAAGAGTTGGAAGAGAGGGTTTGCCAATTTGAAGCCAATAAAGTCGAATGAGAGGGGAAGATGATAGCCCATAAGGAATAACTCACAGATCTGGAGCAGTTGTGAAACAAAAGCAATGAGGCCTTGCAAAACTTCAAGGTAGATACTGTAACCCCCTAAACCCAGCCTAGACATTATGGCCGAATCTCAAATATCATATTAGCCATGTTAATAGTGCAGAAAACCATTTAACTATTTTCTCTCAATAATCGTCTTAAATTTTGAAATGTCATCTTGATTTACTTTAAAAGAGGCCATATATTGTCTATATTTTTCCTTTTGAAAGAGTTCATCAAAATTGTCTATCTTTTAGAAAAAAAAATTAAAGTATTGATAGTTTCCAGAAAACATAGTTTTTTAGTTAAACATCCCAAAGGACAATTTATAGATTTAAAATCTTGTTCGCCATTTTTGAAATGCAGATATAATATAACTTGTAAACCATCAGTTTCGTGAGCAAGTATCCTTGAGTTTTGAAAACAGAGTTTCGAGTTTGAAAACACTATTATGAGTTGGATTGACCTTATTGTGAAAAATTCATCATTTAATTATTATTTGATAATAAACTCTTATGTAAACCCCTAACCCGTATTCATTGTCGGAATAAGGTTACGGAGCATTACCGAACTTATTACTTAAACAAACATATATTTCTCATACGTTTTTCATATCCAAATAAAAATCATTCACAATCAATCATATTGTCCCTAATACAAGCCCTTGAGACTTAAAACAAGAATTAGAAGTGGTTCGGGACTAAACCGAGAACTAAGAAAATTTTTGGAAAAATATAGAAAATTTCAAAGTACAAGAAACACATGCCCGTGTGGCCCGGCCATGTGTTTCACACCGCCAAAGACATACTCGTGTCACAGGCTGTGTGGACATCCGAAATAGGATCACATGGCTGTGTCTCAACCCATGTCCTACCCCGTGTAACTCCCTAACTTGGGTCACATGGCCAACCACATGCCTGTGTGACCAGCCTGTGTACCCTTCAAAATGGCCTCACATGCCCGTGTGCCAAGCCGTGTGCTAGGTCGTGCTAAAACTATAGGGTATACTGACTTATGCCACACGGCCAGCTCACACATCCGTGTGCTAGGCCGTGTGGAGCATACTGACTTGGTTTCTAATTAAGTATCAGGGACACATGGCTGTGTCATCTAATCGTGTGTCACACATGGCTGAGAAACACATCCGTGTCTCTGCCCGTGTGGACAAACATAGGCTATGTTTAAGCCACACTTTTTTTCACCCAAATTACCATCAACCTAAACATGTCAAATGGCATATAACATAGCATCAATAGGCATTCAAACCAATCTCGACTAAGCCTAAATCATGCTATTTCAATTCCAACAACTATAATGCTCATAACATCATGTTTTGCCAATTCAAAACATTCCAATTTCACATTCAAAAATCACCTAAATGGTTAACTTCATATATGCATTATCTTGCCTAATACATTCTTAATTTAATCTATTTTCTACCTTCAATATCAATTCTCAACAAGACATTTACAAAACAAATATAAACCACATAAGAAAAGGTCATTTACACATTCACATATCCAAGTATACCAAAATAAGCCAAAACACATGGCTATACACATAACCAAAACATACATCATTTACAAGCCAAATCAATTGGATATATACATTACCAACTTATAGGCCATATTAACCACAACTCCTATACACGCCATATAACCAAATACACAAGTTCAAAAGTGCCAAAATGACAGCTTAATAGTGTGATGAGATCTCCGACAACTCTCAATCCGAGCAAGCTTCGAAATCACTATAAAATACGAAAAAGTAAACAGAGTAAGCTATAAAGCTTAGTAAGCTCATATGGATAAAGCACAACTTACCATTTAATCATAATTTAAGGAAATACACATAGTATACGATCTAACTTAAATCCCAAAAGCCAAACACATATTCCATCAAAAGGTTAGACATGAACTCATAATTCTCATAGATTCAATACTTATATAATTCATGAATATACCTGTACCGATACATATCAATCTCTTACTTTTTCATATCATCAATATACTTGTTGAACCATTTGAAATAATATCAGATACTCAGGAATCTCACACCTTAAGTGCCAATACATGGTCGTAACCATATCAATCTCATATCTCATATGTCAATGCTCATCTCGAGCTATCATCGAGTCTGCTAACACAAGCTGACAGTCAAGACGTAGCTTGTAACAACCCATTTTTCAGTGAAATCAGAACAGTGGTTTTGGGACCGCAAATTCGATCCAAAAATAAATTTTATTTTTATTTTATTACGAGGTCCGTAATATGTTAGAAATGTCATATGAAAATTTTGATAAGAAAATTTTATCGATTATGTGATTAATTACGAGAAGGACTAAATCGCATAAAATGTAAAAGTTGAATTCTAGTAGCTAGAAGAATTAGATAGCTATGGAATTCAAAACTTGATGTCCTTGTATGGTAATTAGACCATAAATGAAAAGTATGTAGATATTTTGGTGACTCATCCATGGGAATTTAGAAAAAAAGGGCAATGACTAAATTGGAAATTGACGTAATTTAATTAATTAAAAGATTATAAAAGAATTATCATCTTATTTTCTCATCATCTTCCCAAAAATACATGGAAACCCTAAGAGAGAGAGAGAGAAGAAACTTTCATGGCTTAATTGGGTAAGTTTCATTGTCTCGTTTTTAGTAATTTTGATATTTTTGAAACCGGGATAGCTTAATCTATCTATTTGGAGGATCAATTTGAAAAGTTATCAAGGTATGGAAATTGGGTCATGGATGAATCTACTGAAAATTTAAAATTTATGGTAGAAAATTAAAGGTTGTTGATAGATGAACAACTTTTACAAAGTGATTTTTGCTGAAAACATGATTTAGGGACTAAAATGTAAAGTTGTGAAAATTGATGAAAAATTCTAAAATTTATAGAAAATATGTGCTATAAATTTTATGTTGAACTTTTGGTTAGGCTTGGAATAGTAAGTAAATTGCATGAATTTCATTTTCTGAGTCTAAGGACGAAATTGGAATTTATGGAAAAGTTAGGGGCAAAATGGTAATTTTGCCTACGTAAATTGAGTCCAAATGAATATGAAATGTGTGAAATTGATGATTTAAGTTATTTATATAGATCTAGACAACACAAATTCGAGGTTAGATTGAGGAAAAGAAAATGTTTCGGATTAGTAGATTATTTACGTGAACAAGTGCCGAGGTAAGTTCGCGTAAATTGAATGTTGTGTTTGTATGGAATGTGACTTATTTTGATGTGAATTGTTTGATTGCTATGATGAATAATTGAATACTTGTTTGAAATGGTGAAAAAGGGTTAAGCTCTATTTGAATATTGAATTCCAATGAATATATGTGCTTTCTCGAAATGAATGAGGTCCTGAATTTGTTGTTTACGTGATTTAGCTCGGACGAGTAATCCTATTGATCTCATTATAGAAAAGATTTAGCCTAGATGGGTAATCTTGACATAATCCCCCTTGAGCATATGTTACAATTAGGGTTTAGCCTGGACTGGTAATCCTAGTTGAACTATTCTGAGCATACGTTACATAAAGCATTTAGCCTAGACTGGTAATCTTGTAATACGATATGTGGCTCGAGAATATGTTCTTTGATTAAGTGCCCTAATGGGTACTCTTGAATAAGAATTGACGCTTATTGAATCGCACCTTGAGTGTACTACTCGAGCATCCATCAAAATTTCAATGATTCAACGGACAAAACTCTTGGCATGATGAGAGAATTTTGAGATGAAATGATAATGTCTTGAAATAATATTGCATGATAAGCTCATCTATGTTTACTTGTTGTATATGAAAGTTTTGTGATTAACATGTTCAATTGAATACATGTGTTTAGGAAATTTTGCCAAGTTTATGGAAAACATGATATTGTATGCTTAGGTTTAATAAACGGGATTGGTAAGTTTAGTTTCCGTTATATGAACTTACTAAGCATGCAATGCTTACTCCATTTGATTTTCCCCTATTTTATAGTGCTCAGAAGCTCGCGAAGCTTGGATATCATTGGAGCATCATCACACTATCCACTAGCTTATTTTGGGTATATATAGTAAAATCATTTTGGTATAATGGCATGTATAGGCTAACTTGGACATAGATGGCTTAAATATGTTGTTTGTAATCTAGCCATTGGAATGGCTAGTAATGGTTGTTTTGATATACTTGTATTGTCGTACTATGGTAGTTACATACATGTTAAATGGTTGTTCAAATTATGCCTAACATATGGAATATACTAAGGTAAGATTATAAACATGTATGCATGTAATGATATGCCATGTTGAATGATAGAGTTTGCTTAATTTGAATGCTTGAAGTGGTTGGTATTTGGATGTAAGTTTAAGTGCAGGTCATTGGTGTGATTTTGGGTGAGAAATGAAGCTAGAAATGGCTTCAGTTTGTCAACACGGCCATGTGTCTAGACTGTGTGTCTGGTACATAGGCTTGTAGTTAGGCCGTGTGTCCCCTGCGCCTTAAATTTGAGAAATAGAATGCTCAAAATTGAGCACACGAGTAGAGACATAGGCGCATGTCTCAACCGTGTGTGCTACACGGCCTAGAACATGGCTGTGTGTCTTGGCTGTGTGAAACCTACACCTAATTTTGAAGAAAATTAATTAACCACACGGCCTAGAACACGGGTGTGTGGCATGGCCGTGTGCACAAGTCAAAGAGTTACACAGGGTCAAACACGGCCTGTAGCACGGACGTGACCTAGGGTCACACGAGCGTGTCCCTTGGACCACACAGGCGTGTGAGCATTGTATCTTAGAAAATTTTTGAAATGTCGTGAAAAATTCTTAGAGTTTTAGATTAAGTCTCGACTTGATTCTAATGCTCGTATTGGGCCTCGAGGGTCCATTTAAGGGACTATATGAATAATCTCAATTAATGAATAGTAATTTACGTGAATTATCTAAAAAATGTTCTGAAACTTCTGGTAATGCTCCGTAACCCTGTTCTGTCAATAGATACGGGTTAAGGGATGTTACATTTAGTGGTATTAGAGCTACAGTTTAGCCTATTCTCGGATTTAATGTAGCAAACACGAATTTAGCTATACATGCCATTATATAATTTGCAATAGTGTGATGTCTCTTGATCATTTTAAATGTGTTTTCCATATAGTAATATCATCCAACCAAGCTAGAGCTGAATCTGAAGAAGCTTGGAGCAATGCTTCAGCTTTAGTTTAAAGAGTTGCTGTAACGCCCCGTACCCGAGACCGTTGCCGGAGTCGAACACGAGGTGCTAACAGACTTAATTCATTGCATAAACAGCTCAAACAATTTAATTTTAGAACTTCCAGACAAGCTGGCTAACTGCGTCACAGTCGCTTAAAAATTCATATCTCGAGTTTTAAAACTCAAAATCTAATTCTGTAAATTTTCCCTGAAACTAGACTCATATATCTATTTACTAAATTTTTTCTAGAATTTTTGGCTATTCCAATTAGTACAGTTTATTAGTTAAAGTCTCCCCTGTTTCAGGGTTTGACTGCTCTAGCCTCTGTGTATTACGAATCAGATATCTCTCTGTACAGAATTTTAATGACTATTAAGTTTATTTCTCTTAAAACTAGACTCAATAAGAAATCTATACATATAAATTCTGACTTCTAATTATTTTTATAAAATTTATGGTGAATTTACAAAGTCAGAACAGGGGATCCAGAAATCACTCTGGCCCTGTTTCACAAAAATTTAAATATCTCATAAAATATAACTCATATGCCTGTTTCGTTTCTTCCATATGCAAATAGACTCATAATTATTCAATTCCATATTTTATTCATCATCTAATTATATCTTTACTATTTTTAATGATTTTTCAAATTCACGTCACTACTGCTGTCTGAATCTATTTTATGGTAAATTTTACCTATTTCATGGTTTCCATGGATTAACTAGCAATTTGACATACATAACACCAAATATGATCATAATTAGCCATTCCAATGGCTAATCATTACCAAGCATTTTTATACTACTCAATAACCATATCATAAGACCATATATACAAAATGATTATAATGCTATACATGCCATACTCAAAATATACAAGCCATTATGCCAAGATGGTATATGGATAGTGTGAGCGTGCCTCCGACCGTTCCCGATTTTCGAGCTGGCTTGTCAACACTACAAGGAATGAAAAGGTGGGAGTAAGCATAAATGCTTAGTAAGTTCACATGCAATTAGCAAGTAACATAACCATATAAGCAAACATAAAACATCATTTGCATAATCATCACCAAGACATTCATATCATATTTTCATTTATCATCTTACCATATTGTTGTTATATCGATTTTTCAACCCGAGGGTTAAGTACATACCTGTTCAAAGTATCCATTTCACAACACTTACCAATACGTCCCTTTCATCTTGAGTATTCCTCCATTTGAGCAGAACTTTACTCGCTGAACACATCGGAATATAATTCGGATACATGGAAAGTTTGTACATAAGTACCACATATGTAGCCAAGCTACCATGTAACCCGCCCATAAGCGAACTCGGACTCAACTCAACGAGCTCGGGCGTTCGCATCCATAAGTGAACTCGGACTCAACTCAATGAGCTCGGATGCCTAGTTACATTTCACGAACTCGGACTCAACTCAACGAGTTCGGATGCCCAAATATCCCAGTGACATGTCACTTGTATCCTAATCCATTTCTAAGGTTCAACGGGACCTTTTTCCCAATCATGTGTCTCAACCATCTTCTACGGAATACCGATACCGATACTCGGTAGTATTTCACATTTTCCAAGTATATCACATAATTTGACATATTATCAAACAATTATCACGAGTATAATATTTCATAATAATTATCATATCATTTAAATAACATAAAAACATTTAAAATAATAACTATGTTACCAACATTTACATATGAACCTACCTAGTATGCGAAAATGGCTACTTTTACCATTTCGTCCACAACTTGGTATTTTCCCCATTTTAGCCTGAATTTCAGTTTTTCTTGCTCTATCATTTAAAATATAGTCTAATTAGGACTCACATTATTCAAATTGACCCAAAATCATATTTTGGAAAAATTACAATTTTGCCCCTAAACTTTTGCATATTTACACTTTTGCCCCAAAGCTCGTAAGTTAAACTTCAGCCTATTTTCTTATGTTTTATGACATGCTGATCATTTTTCCCTTCTATGGCAACATCAAATTCTCACTCTAACATGTACTTATGACTATTAGGTATTTTTACCGATTAAGCCATTTTTGCTCGTTTTCACTTAAAACCGAGTAGCACAAGTTGTCTAACATAATTTAAAACATCATATTCTATCATAAAACACCAAAATACACAAATTTCACCTATGGGTATTTTTCTAAATATAAACCCTAAGTTAAATTATTGCTAGCATAAGCTAAATCGAGCTATCGGGACTCCAAAAACGTGAAGAACTTGAAAAACGGGGCTAGAATGGACTTACAATCGAGCTTGGAAGCTTGAAAAACCCTAGCCATGGTTTCTCCTTGCTATATTCGGCCATGGGGTTGAAGATGAGCAAAATTGGCTTTTAATTTTGTATTTTAATTCATTTTACCCCTAAATGACCAAAATGCCCTTACTACTAAACTTTCCAAAAATTTCATCCATGTCCAATTTTTGTCCATAAACGTAGAAATTGGTAAAATTTCTATTTAAGACCTCCTAATTAATATTCCAAAGTAATTTCGTACTAAAAACTTCTAGAATGCAAGTTTTGCAAATTATTCAATTTAGTCCCTAATTTCAATTTAAGCACTTTATGCATAAAATTTCTTCACGAAAATTTCACACAATCATGCAATCATATCATAGACTTCAAAATAATCATAAAATAATTATTTCTATCTCGGATTTTGTGGTCACGAAACCACTATTCCGATTAGGCCCTAATTCGGGATATTACAACTCTCCCCCCTTTAGGGATTTTCGTCCCTAAAAATCTTACCGTAAAAAGTGTGGTCTTCACTTTTAATCTCATATTCGGTGCCAAATAACTTTCACTTAGACTGTACCTCCAATACATCTCTTTAATTTCTCATATGATCTGAAAGCTTACATTTCAACTCTCAACTATTCTTAAATTTTCAACCCTTCTCAGTTTTCTATGATATCATGACATAAAACCTGGATCTTAACTTGATTAATGGAGACCGAAATTCCAAAAAATCCAACAATCAAAGAGACCTAAATTTCCATGAATCTGATGAGTAGGAATTTATTCAATACAGATATGATTTATAGATCTCGCCAAACATTTAACAATAGGATACATCACATTTTCCTCTTTCTGCCATGGAAATAATTCTGATATGGCCTCAAGAATAATCCTTCTCATTTCCATCCCAATATCAACACTGACAAGGATAATTTTGATAGATCCTAATGCTCGGCTTTAACCCCTTTAACAACTCCGATTTTATGTAACATCGAATGCTCTAAACTATCACATTACCTCACCGTCTTGAAACACATCACAATTCATACAACAGTATATTACTGAAAGTCAGGAAGTCTTTACTCAATGTAGACTAGTCTAGTTCAGACACTTCGATTACCAATATTCTCATCTATCCGAACTCTGTCAACATGTAATAAGCTTTTCAGCTTTCACAAAATGAAAACCTCATCATTCGTAGTGACTTTAACTAATATCAAACTTTTTCTAATAAATATACACTTCTCGTTCAGACTATTTACTCTTTTATCCGTACAAAATGAAATTCTATTATCACACTTGGGAAAAATAATCCTGAAATAATTGTCGCATGAAATCTTTCAAATAGATAATTCACCATACCGACTGAAACTCGCGCTTTTATCACTTATGCCTTTACTGATGTCAAATCCTTACATAGAAATTAGAAAAAAAAACCCCAATACTAAAATCATCACATTACCAAGATCAAATTAGAAGTATAGTCATATTTGACATGATTATCACAAGCTGAAAAACGCACTTCGAACACGAGTCATAATTGACAAATTATGGAACAAAGATAACAAGAAAACCGAATAAAGAAATCCAAAATAGAGAAATCCAGAATAAAGAAATCCAGAATAAAAAAACCCAAGATACGATACTATGCTGGAGAATCGAAAACCAAGCCGGAGAATCGAAAACCAAACTCATAGAGAAAATACGGAATACCCCGATAATTCTTCAAAGAAAGAAAGTCCAAAAGAAAATATCATTTAATCCCACTGGAATCAAATATAACAAGAACAATATATCTTCCCATACATATATATCAGATGAAGCATCAAGTAGAAGAAACAGAATGATAATATCATATGTGTTCTCTCATCAATTCTTATCAGACGAAATGAAATAGAATACCCGATGAAATAGAGCAATATAAATTATAAACCAGTCAAACTACCAATGCTTTCATCCAACACCAGGATTAAAAGACATTCCCATATAACAAGAATTTCTTCAGAAGATCAATAGCCATAGAAATATTTTTGAGAACGGGTAAACACATAGAACATCTCAAAAGAGACTGCTAAATCTATCCAAATATAACTATCACACTCGAGATAGTTCACATTTCAAATATCATTTTCCCCAACTAGTTCTCCGTCACAAATTTCATATTAAACCATTCACTAAAGAAGGCGATTCTGAATAAATTTCGATTTACACTTTTCTCGACCTTGCACCTAAGTAATTCAGGTTTACCAAGGAGAATTCCTTTTCTAACTGGAACAATGGCATAATTCCAATAATCTTTACGTCAATCCGATACTTTATCGCTCGACTTTACTTATCAGCTCATTTTCAATCTCTCGATCATACTTATAATTATTCTATCATCGAACTCTTTGGGTTCTCAATCGAAACTTATTCAATACAAATCTCATGAAATTCCATTATAAGTACCACTTCGGTAAGGGGGAGGGATTGTAGGACCTCTGACTCGACTTTCTTATACATACACATATGACACAACTTCCATCATCATAACAACATCATCAAAATCATGTCATTCATTCATGTTGGCTTACACCAATTTTCCTATTGTCCCATTTAGACAATATACTTATGCATACATTCTATGTTTTCTAGATAGCTTTACTTATCCATTCATTTAATTAAATTAAGTCATGCTCATGACATCATATAAGGCCAAACAAACATAGATATTTGCACCACAATCATAACTTTCATTTCTTGCATCATCATGTACTTATCATTACAATCATATAATTCAGTCCAACAATTTAACACAAATAAGTTCATTTTATTATAATCCTTTATCTCATAAAAATTATATATCATTAGCATTCATCAACATTCGACGTCCAAATCAAAACAAGGACATTTTCATTCGTACCATAATATTATGACTTTTATTCATACCTCTACTACTTTCTATTTATTCCGTTCATCTTATCAAGTAAGCCATATACACTACATCATATGAGCATTAAGCAAATATGAATATTTATCACATATGTATCATAAACCTTTATTCATACTTTTCTGAACCGATACTTATCATAATCATAATTTTACTCAAATACCTTCACATAACATTGAACATGGTCCGCGCAGCAGCTCGGTTTGAGAGTACCGCCTAAATAAGACGGTACTCATACGCGTCGGAATACATCACACTATCACAGATCAGTGGCATGTATAGCTAAACTTTTACACATGATAGGTTAGTCTGAGAATCGACTAAACCTGCTCTGATACCACCAAATGTAATGCCCCATACCCGAGACCGTTGCTGGAGTCGAACACGAGGTGTTAACAGACTTAATTCATTGCTTAAACAGCTCAAACAATTTAATTTTAGAACTTCCAGACAAGTTGGCTAACTGCGTCACAGTCGCTTAAAAATTCATATCTTGAGTTCTGAAACTCAAAATCTAATTCTGTAAATTTTCCCTAAAACTAGACTCATATATCTATTTACTAATTTTTTTCTAGAATTTTTGGCTAGGCCAATTAGTACAGTTTTTTAGTTAAAGTCTCCCCTATTTCAGGGTTCGACTACTCTAACCTCTGTGTATTACGAATCAGATATCTCTCTGTACAGAATTTAAATGACTATGAAGTTTATTTCTATTAAAACTAGACTCAATAATAAATCTATACATATAAATTATGACTTCTAATTAATTTTATACAATTTATGGTGAATTTACAAAGTCAGAATATGGGATCCAAAAATCACTCTGGCCCTGTTTCACAAAAATTTAAATATCTCATAAAATATAACTCATATGCCTGTTTCGTTTCTTCCATATGAAAATAGACTCATAATTATTCAATTCCATATTTTATTCATCATCTAATTATATCTCTACTATTTTAATGATTTTTCAAATTCACGTCACTACTACTGTCTGAATCTATTTTATGGTAAATTTTACCTATTTCATGGTTTCCATGGATTAACTAGCAATTTGACATACATAACACCAAATATGATCATAATTAGCCATTCAAATGGCTAATCATTACCAAGCATTTTTATCCTACTCAATAACCATATCATAAGACCATATATACAAAATGATTATAATGCTATACATGCCATACTCAAAATATACAAGCCATTATGGCAAGATGGTATACGGATAGTGTGAGCGTGCCTCCGACCGTTCCCGATTTCCGAGCTGACTTGTCAACACTACAAGGAATGAAAAGGAGGGAGTAAGCATAAATGCTTAGTAAGTTCACATGCAAATAGCAAGTAACATAACCATATAAGCAAACATAAAACATCATTTGCATAATCATCACCAAGACATTCATATCATATTTTCATTTATCATCTTACCATATTGTTGTTATATCGATTTTTCAACCCGAGGGTTAAGTACATACCTGTTCAAAGTATCCATTTCACAACACTTACCAATACATCCCTTTCATCTTGAGTATTCCTCCATTTGAGTAGAACTTTACCCGCTGAACACATCGGAATATAATTCGGATACATGGAAAGTTTGTACATAAGTACCACATATGTAGCCAAGCTACCATGTAACCCGCCCATAAGCGAACTCGGACTCAACTCAACGAGCTCGGGCGTTCGCATCCATAAGTGAACTCGGACTCAACTCAATGAGCTCAGATGCCTAGTTACATTTCACGAACTCGGACTCAACTCAACGAGTTCGGACATTCGCATCCATAAGTGAACTCGGACTCAACTCAACGAGTTCGGATGCCCAAATATCCCAGTGACATATCACTTGTATCCTAATCCATTCCTAAGGTTCAACGGGACCTTTTTCCCAATCATGTGTCTCAACCATCTTCTACGGAATACCGATACCGATACTCGGTAGTATTTCACATTTTCCAAGTATATCACATAATTTGACATATTATCAAACAATTATCACGAGTATAATATTTCATAATAATTATCATATCATTTAAATAACATAAAAACATTTAAAATAATAACTATGTTACCAACATTTACATATGAACTTACCTAGTATGCGAAAATGGCTACTTTTACCATTTCGTCCACAACTTGGTATTTTCCCCATTTTAGCCCGAATTTCAGTTTTCCTTGCTTTATCATTTAAAATATAGTCTAATTAGGACTCACATTATTCAAATTGACCCAAAATCATATTTTGGAAAAATTACAATTTTGCCCCTAAACTTTTGCATATTTACACTTTTGCCCCAAAGCTTGTAAATTAAACTTCAGCCTATTTTCTTATGTTTTATGACATGCTTATCATTTTTCCCTTCTATGGCAACATCAAATTCTCACTATAACCCTTTTTGCTCGTTTTCGCTTAAAACCGAGTAGCACAAGTTGTCTAACATAATTTAAAACCTCATATTCTATCATAAAACACCAAAATACACAAATTTCACCTATGGTTATTTTTCCAAATATAAACCCTAGGTTAAATTATTGCTAGCATAAGCTAAATCGAGCTACCGAGACTCCAAAAACGTGAAGAACTTGAAAAACGGGGCTAAAATGGACTTACAATCGAGCTTGGAAGCTTGAAAAACCCTAGCCATGGTTTCTCCTTGCTATATTCGGCCATGGGGTTGAAGATGAGCAAAATTGGCTTTTAATTTTGTATTTTAATTCATTCTATCCCTAAATGACCAAAATGCCCTTACTACTAAACTTTCCAAAAATTCCATCCATGTCCAATTTTTGTCCATAAACTTAGAAATTGGTAAAATTTCTATTTAAGACCTCGTAATTAATATTCCAAAGTAATTTCATGCTAAAAACTTCTAGAATGTAAGTTTTGCAAATTATTCAATTTAGTCCCTAATTTCAATTTAAGCACTTTATGCATAAAATTTCTTCACGAAAATTTCACATAATCATGCAATCATATCATAGACCTCAAAATAATCATAAAATAATTATTTCTATCTCGGATTTTGTGGTCACAAACCACTATTCCGATTAGGCCCTAATTCGGGATATTACAGTTGCATCTGTATCTGGTAGTGAATGAACTGTATTTGAAAGCCAAAGTGAGGAGGCAAAACATACCTTCTTTCAATTGAAGAATGAATGGTTTACTGACTATTTAAGAGCAAACTCCGCTGTACAACGATCTCCTTTGCCTGCTCCTCAACTGGCTCCTAAGGTACCATAAGGTGCTAAACCCTCTAGAATAGGTAAGCCTCCGGTAGATAAAATCCATAAGCATGGGGCGGAAGAATTTAGAGCTACCGTAGATGATGATCCGGAAAGGGCTGAATTTTTGTTGGAAAATACCATCCGGGTTTTTGATGAATTATCTTGTACACTTGTTGAATGTCTGAAATATGCAGTATCTCTATTGAAAGATACAGCTTATCATTGGTGGAATACCATAACTTCAGTTGTACCAAGAGAGAACATTACATGGGAATTCTTCTAGGCCAAATTTAGAAAGAAATATGTTAGTTAGAGATTTATGGATCAGAAAAAGAAAGAATTTTTAGAACTCAAGCAAGGAGACATGACTATATCTGAGTATGAACGAGAATTTGTTCGATTGAGCAAATATGTCAGAAGATGGATTCTAACTGAGGCTGAAATGTGTAAACGCTTTGAAGAGGGTTTAAATGAAGATATCAAGTTATTGATCAGAATTCTCAAAATAAGGGAATTTGCAGTGTTAGCCAATCGAGCACACAAAGCTGAGGAATTGAGTAAAGAACAGAAACAAGCTGAAAAAGAGGCTCCAGTTTCTGGAAAAAGGATTATGAGTAACTCAAAATCATCTACTTCTAAGAAAATAAGGAAGTATTATGATCGTGTTACTACCTCTACGGGTATTCTGGAAAAAATTGAGGCTCTCAGTGCTCTAACCCGGGGTCTTCATCGCCATATGTAACCAGTGTGGGTAATGTCGGTAATCCTAAACCAAAGTGCAAGCATTGCAACAAATTTCATTTTGGGGAATGCAGTTTGAGAAGTGGAGCTTATTACCGATGTGGTTCATTTGATCATTTTCTCAGAGATTTTCCAGAAAGAGTTGAAAAAGAAATAGAATCAGCTCTAAAGCCGAGTAATCCTGTTTCGAGAGGCAGACCACCTTGTCACCCCGACAATGTTAGTCGTAGTCGAGGTACTACCAGGGATACAGCAGTTAGATCTGAGGCACAAGCTCCTGCAAGAACATGTGTTATTCGTGCTAGAGAAGATGCTTTTGCAACAAACGTTATTACTGGAAATTTTCTCTACTTGATACTGATATTACTTTTTTGACTGATCCTGGTTCTATACATTTATACATATGCACAAACTTAGTGTCTGTTAAAGATTTACCTCTTGAATTCACTGAATTCGTGGTTAAAGTTTCAAACCCCCTAGGCTAGTGTGTTATGGTGGATAATGTCTGTAAAAATTATCCGTTGATGATAAAAGGTTATTACTTTTCGGCTGACTTGATGTTATTGCCATTTGATGAATTTGATGTGATTTTGGGAATGGATTGGTTAACCCAATATGATGCAGTGGTGAATTGTAAACATAAATATATTGTATTGAAGTGTCAGAGTGGTAAATTACTTCATGTTGAATCTTATAAACTGGGTGGATTACCTAATGTGATTCCAGCAATATCAGCACAGAAATATGCCAAAAAAGGTTATGATGCTTATCTCGCATATGTGTTGGATACTAAAGTATCTGAGTCAAAGATTCAGTCAGTGCCGATTGTATGTGAATTTCCTGATGTATTCCTAGAAGAATTACCTAGTTTACCCCCAGATAGAGAAGTGAATTCTCTATAGATCTTGTTCCGGGCACAACGCCGATATCCATAGCACCTTATAGAATGGCTCCTACTGAATTGAAAAAGCTGAAAGTATAGTTACAAGAATTGATTGACAGAGGTTTTGCTCAACATAGTTCCTCAACTTGGGGTGTGTCGGTTCTATTTGTAAAGAAGAAAGATGGATTATTGAGGCTGTGCATTGATTACAGACAGCTTAACAAAGTTACAATAAACAACAAGTATCCATTGCCTCGTATTGATGATTTGTTTGACCAGTTAAAATGTGTCACTGTATTTTTGAAGAGTGATCTCCGTTCTGGTTACTATCAACTACGGGTAAAAGATTCAGATGTGCCAAATTTTTCTTTTTCCATGGTGACTTTCGGTGGTTTAAAGAACGAAACAAAGAGATGATGCCTTTTGTTTTATTTTATTACCTTTAATTATTTTTATTTTTATTAATAAAACATATATATACATAACAAAACAATGCCAACCATTCTACCTTTTTAACAATGGTATATTTTCCTCATAAACCATTTTACTTTGTCCATTTATCTTATTAACTAATAGAGACTTACTTTTGTAACTTTTACAATTTAGTCCTTTTTAATTAATTAACTATCTAAACATTAAAATTTCTTAATGAAACTTTAATACAACCTTAATAACATTCTGTAAATATTTAATAAAATATTTACGGCTCGATTTATAGAAACGAGGTCCCAAAACCTTATTTTCTAAAACAACTTGACTTTAAGGTCATACCACTTGAACCTAATTATTCATTTGAATAACATAAATTGCCCATTTAAAATTTATTTTAATACCATACTTGTATTGTAAATATTAAATAATAACATTTATGAACTTACTCATCGGATTTATGGCCCCAAAATCACTGAAAAACGGGTTGTTATAATTCAGTGTAGAATAACTCGTCATTGCACAACATTTAGTTAAACATACCCAACACACTATACTAAAAATAAATGAACAATCATTTAAGACCTGATTTCTAGAACTCAACTGGAAATTGACACTGAATCCATCTACTTAGCTTTTCCCTTATTTCTTAAGCCTTCTTAGCCAACTAAGCATAACAACTATTTCAAAAATCTCACGAAGACAATTCACAATCATAATAACCATAATTTGTTTGCATGTAGAGGTAATTTAATGGTTATCCTCAACTTTACCGATTACAGAACATAATCAATGGATTGACTGAAATCCTTAACTTTCTTCCCTTTTCTTAATTCCCCTAACACAAAAAGGTTAAAAAGCTTACCAACTATGAAAATTTTCTATTTCTTAGGCTCAAGCTTCAGTCTCTTTCCTTCATGCATAACACTCATTAATCCTTCTCTCTTCCAAAATAGACTAGAAAAAAAGATGAAGAAAGAACATAAAAATGAAAGATTAGCATTGGAGAATAACGTCTCTCTTTTATATCATCCTCCTGCACATCCTCCACCAAAATCAATTCAACAACAAATTATAGATATCCCTAATCATCGTGCCCCCCACTAAGAAGATTTCTAGTTCAAAAGTAATCAAACTAAAGGTTAAAATCCAATCTTTTATTAACCAGTACCCTAAATTGCTCTTACTTACATTAGAGCCTGTGTAACATTCTAAAATAGGGCCTAGTCAGAACATTGGTTTTGAAACCATAAATCTGACATTAAAATATTTATTTTATTATTATTATGAGATCTAGAATATGAGAATATGCATGTGTTAAAGTTTCATGAAGAAATTCTTTGAGTAAGGTGTCCAATTGGAAATTAGGGACCAAATTGAATAAATTTCAAAACTTGGATTCTAGAAGTAATTTGTATGAAATTGCTTTATATTATTAATTATAAGGTCTTAAATAGAAATTTTCACAATTTCTTAGTTTTTGGACAAAAATGGACTTGTATGGATGAAATCTTAAAGAAAGGGCTTAAGGGCTTTTTGGTCATTTGGCATTTTAATGAAATAAAATGGGAAAAAGAGGGCAAAAATCAGCCATCTTCTCCCTTGTACCAGCCGAAATTCTCAAGTACTCCATAGCTAGGGTTTTCAACATTTTCAAGCTCAATAGTAAGTGCTCCCAAGCCCCTTTTTAATGTTCTTCGTATTTTTGAAATCCCGATAGCTTACTCTCTCTATTTCTACCCATATTTCATGCTACGGTTCATTTTTAGAAATTTAAACATGCATTATTTACTTTTATTTTGATGTTTTATGGAGGAATAAGAATGTTGGATGTGTGTTAAACATCTTTTCCTAGGTGATTTTCATGAAAAACCCCTAAAAGGACCTTTTTCCAAAAGGTGTAAAATGTGTGGTAGAAATGTGAAAATAATGGAAAATTTGGTCTACCATAAGAGGGAAAAATATTCGGCTAGGCTCGGGTAAGGTAGAAATTGCATGTGTTTTATTATACGAGCCTAGAGACTAAATCGTAAAAATGTGAAAAGTTAGGGGCAAAACGGTCATTTGGACTGGGGGTGAAATTTAGGCTCAAAAAGTATAAAGTGAGGTGTTAATGATTTATTTTTATTGTTATAGACCCCGAGGAACAAATTTTGGAGGTCGATCCAGGAAAACGAAAGATTTCAAAATAACCGAAACACGATACCGAGACGAGTACCAAGTAAGTTCGGATAGCTTTAAGTAAACTCCTAATATGCCTAATTGCATGATTTAAGAATGTAAGATAATTGCATTTGATGATGGCATGAAAATACATGAAATGCATACTTAATAATGACATGTTGATAAATGTCCCGGTTGAGGTTAAAAAGGAAATTCGATGGATAAACCATGATTTATACGTGACTCAAGATCCTGCATGTGCTGCAGAAAAGATTTAGCCCAGATGAGTAATCCGTTGATCTCAAATATAGAAATGATCTAGCTCGGACGGGTGTTCCTTGAATGATCGAGCCTCTTGAAGAATATATGTGCATAAAGGATTTAGCCCGGACGGGTAATCCGATTAGGGTCTGAATTTAGCCTGGAGTGGCAATTCAGATCTGAACTCAGTAAGGGTGTTTGTCGCTATAAGAAATTTAGCCTGGACTGGAAATCCCGACATCACCATATGAGTCTACGATACGGGGGATTTAGCCTGGACTAGTAATCCCGCCGTAAAATGTGAGGTTCGTAGGAGTGCATACATGAAGTGATCATTCTTATGAATTGATGGTAAATGGATAATCCATCAGAATTTCCTAGAAACTTAACGGGATTAATATGGTGTATGTAGATGAAATGATGAATGATGAGCTCATTTAAGATAAATTACATGGTACATTATTATTGTGACTAACTCGTTGATTGAGTACATGTGATAGGGATATCATTTTCATGCTTGTTGATTCTATTGCCTAATATGACTTTATGCTAATTAATCGGTAAGTTTACTTTCTAGTTATTCGGGCTTACTAAGCATGTAAATGCTTACCCCTCTCTTTTCCCTATCTTACAGAGTTCGAGGACTCGTAAAGATTGGAAGACGGTTGGAGAGTCAACACATTAGCAACTAGTCCAGCTTTGGTATATAGACACTTTTGTTTTGTTCAATGGCTTGTATAGGACTTTTGAGTATTTTGTTATATGTGTCATTTGATTTGCCAAGATGAAGGCATGTAAAGATATACATATTTTTTTGTATATGGCCATGGGAATTGGCTCATTTTGAAGTAGGTCATGACCTACAAATCTATGCATGTTTATGTTCATATGTGATGGCTTGGTTTTAATTGGCAATAAGTTAAAAGAATGAGCCAATCTTGAATGTGTTAAGGAGATATGGAAACCCTTAATACAAAAAGGGAATTAATCTAGCATGTATAAAACCGATGATATGAGGTTTTCATGCAATGAGTTTTATCAAGGTTTTATATTAGTGTATAATTTGGCCTTATTATGTATTAAAGTAACCTATAAGTGTGATTGGTTGATAGAGGGTGACCAAAGGCTTGGAAAATGGCCTAATAAGGTCCACACGGGCGTGTGTCTAGGCCGTGTGTGACACACGGCTCGCCCCCATGGGCGTGTGGTATGACTGTGTGCCCCCTGCACTTAAAATTTTAAGTCAGTATAGTGCACGGGCTAGACACACGGGCGTGTGTCTTGGCTGTGTGCCCCTAAAGGCATGCTGATGTCATAAACAGAGAGTTACACGAGCTGAGGGCACAGGTGTGTCCCAAGCCACACGGGCATGTGTGTGACCACACGGCCCTACCCACAAGGGCGTGTGACTCTCCAAGGTAAGAAAATTTATTAAGTTGCCCAAAATCTGTCGAATGTTTTTGGTTTTGTCCCGAACCACCTCGACGTATGTTTTAGGCATCGAAGGCCTATATAAGGGACAATATGTATGTGTTCGAAAAGTTTTAAATTTTGGGCAAAATTTGGTGAGCCAATTTTGTATGTTGTGAAAGTTTAAGTCTGGTAACGCCTCGAACCCTATCGCGACGCTGGATACGGGTGAAGGGTTTTACATTTAGTGGTATCAAAGCTACGGTTTAGTCGATTCTAGGACTACCGTAGAGAGTATTGAGGTTCACTATACATGCCATTATATGAACGTTGATAGTGTGATATCTCCTAACTGTTTAAATTGTTTTTAAATATAGTAAATATCTTCTAATCAAGCACAAGATGAGTCCGAGGGAGGCAAGAGCCATGCTCCAGCTTCCGTACAACGAGCTGTATCTAGTAGTAGTAGAAGGTTTATGTCTGAAGGCTGGGAAGAGGCTCGAGCCACCTTCTTTAACATGATGGATGAATGGTTTGGGGATTACCTGAGGAATCGCCCTAACATACCGCGACCTCCCCCGCCCCTTAACCAACCTGATGATGATTTGCCACTAGGTATGGCACCGGAAAGAATTGGTAAGGCCCCTATAGATAAGCTTAAAAAATATGGGGCTGAGGAATTTAGAGCTAAAATCGAGAATAAAATCGAGAATGATACTGAAAGAGCAGAGTTCTAGCTTGAAAATACTACACGGGTACTAGATGAATTATTGTGCACACTCAAAGAGTGCTTAAAGTGTGTCGTGTGTCTCCTGAAGGATACTGCATACCACTAGTGGAAGACCATATCTTCAGTGGTACCAAAGGAAAACATTACTTGGGAATTTTTCCAAGCAGAGTTTAGGAAGAAATACATCAGTCAAAGGTTCTTAGACTTGAAGCGAATGGAGTTCCAGAAACACAAATATGGGAATAAGATTGTGGCAGAATACGAAAGGAAGTTTATAAGGCTAAGTCAGTATGCAACTGAATGGGTTCAAACTGAGTCAAAAATGTGTAAACGCTTCGAGGAAGGTCTGAATGAAGAAATCAAGTTGTTAATTGGAATTCTTGAAATACGGGAGTTCGCCGCATTAGCTGATCGGGCCAAGAGGGCCGAGGAGCTCAATAATGAAAGAAAGCAAGCGAAGAGAGAGGCTCAAGTTTCAAGCAAGAGATCCAATGGTAAGACGCTCCCATTTCCCACAAAGAAATCAATGAGCCAACATGAACGCTCCACTTCATTGGTAGGATATTTGGGTAAAGGGAGAGGCTCCAAACAACGTAATCAGAAGTCTTTCTCCTCGATGGTGACTAGTGTGGGGAGTGTAGATGACCAAAGGCCGAAGTGTAATAGCTACAACAAATTTCACTTCGGAGAGTGCCGAATGAAAAGCGGTGCATGCTTCGGATGTTGTTCTCTTGACCACTTTCTTAAGGACTGCCCAGAGCAAATCGAAAAAGAAGTGGAAGTAGCCCCGAAGTCGAGTGCTCCTATTGCACGAGGTAGACCTCTGAAGTATCCTAAAAGTGCTAGTGGCAGTTGAGTTGCTACCAAAGACACTGTAAAATCAAAGGCTTGAGCCCCAACAAGAACGTATGCAATACACGCTCAAGAGGAAACCTCTGCTCCTGACGTCATCACGGGTACTTTTTCTCTTTTCAATACATATGTTGTTGCCTTAATTGATCCGTGGTCAACGCATTCATACATTTGCATGAGGTTGGTGTCTAGTATGACATACCCATTGAACCTACGAAATTTATCATTAGAGTGTTGAACCCACTAGGCAAACCAGTCCTAATTGATAAAGTCTATAAGAATTGCCCTTTGACAATTCATGGTCAATGCTTTCCGGCTAACCTTATGTTGTTACCTTTTGATAAGTTTGATGTAATACTTGGTATGGATTGGTTAGCCCTGCATGATGTAATTGTAAATTGTGGTAGCAAGTATATTAAATTGAAATGCCCAGATGATAAGATTTTATGGGTTGATTCAAGAGAATTGGGTACGCCACCGATTGTAGTCACGGCAATGGTTACTCAGAAATTTATGAGAAAAGGGTACGAAGCCTACCTTACTTTTGTATTGAACACTAAAGAAACAGAGTTAAAGATTGTGTCTGTGCCAATAGTATGTGAATATCCAGACGTATTCTCGAAAGAACTACCCGGATTACCTCCTGAAAGAGAGATAGAGTTTGGTATTGAATTGGTGCCAAGAATAGCTCCCATTTTTATTGCTCAGTACAGGATGGTGCCAACCGATCTGAAAGAATTAAAAGCACAGTTGCAAGAGCTGACGGATAAAGGTTTTGCAAGGCCAAGTTTTTCACCTTGGGGTGCCCCCGTATTGTTTGTAAAGAAGAAAGATGGTTCAATGAGGCTATGTATAGATTATCGCCAACTAAACAAGGTAACTATCAAGAATAAGTACCCTTTGCCAAGGATCAATGATTTGTTCGACCAGTTGAGATGAGCCACCGTATTTTCTAAGATAGATCTGAGGTCCGGCTATTATCAGCTGCGAGTTAAAGAATTGGATGTACCTAAGACAGCTTTGAGAATGAGGTACGGTCATTATGAATTTCTTGTCATGCCGTTTGGGTTAACGAACGCACCGGCCGTATTCATGGACCTAATGAATAGGATCTTTCGGCCATACTTGGATAAATTTGTCGTTGTGTTCATTGACGACATCTTGATTTATTCCAAAGATGAGACAGAGCATGCGAAGCACCTGAGAACTATGTTGCAGACTTTACGGGAAAAATAACTATATGCTAAGTTTAGCAAGAGTAAATTTTGGCTCCAAGAAGTTGGTTTTTTGGGTCATATTGTTTTGGGTGAAGGCATCTGAGTTGATCCAAGTAAAATCTCTACTATCGTTGAATAGAAATCGCCAAAGAATGTAACCGAGGTTAGAAGCTTTTTGGGCTTAGCCGATTACAACCGAAGAATTGTGAAAGGATTCTCCATGATAGTGACTCCAACGACGAGGTTGCTATAGAAAGATGTTAAGTTTGAATGGATGGAAAAGAGTCAGCAAAGTTTTGAGAAGTTAAAGACATTGCAGATTGAAGCTCCTATTTTAATATTGCCTGAACCGAGAAAGGAGTTTGTGGTCTACAGTGATACATCCTTAAACGGTCTGGGTTGTGTACTTATACAAGATGGCAAGGTGATAGCCTACTGATAAACCGTCATTTATACATATTTTTACCCCATGCTTAGTGCATTTTATGGATGATTTTTCCTTAGAATTGGTGAATTCGATACTCCTAATACCTTAATTTCATGTTTTATACTTAGGTAAGCATAGGAGAGCTAAAGGAACGAGAAACAGGCAAAAAACGGAAAAAACAGGCCAACGTACGAGATCAACACGTCTTGGACTTCCTCACACGGGAAGAACACATGACCGTGTCAATTTGGCAGAATCGAAGCACGACTCACGTGGGTAGACCACACGGCCGTGCCATTCTAACAGGCTGGAACACGGCCTGAAGTAATCACACACGGGCGTGTCCCTGCCGAACCCAAGTTGAGTCCAATTTGGAAAAGGCTAATTTTGAGGGCTCTTAGGCATTCCAAAGCCTATAAATACACCCTAGAAGAGGTAAACAAAACAGAGGCACAGAGGAGGAAGCAAGGACTTGCTCAAGGAAAGCCGATTGATCCATCTCAGAAGCCGGATTCACTGTCAAGACTGAAGGTCTCCCTTTAATTCCCCTTCAGGAGTTTTGGGTTTTTCTTTAAGTTTTGTATTCATTATTCTTCTGAGATGTTTTCCTTTTTAGTTATGAACTAAATCTCCTAAATACCTAAGGGGGATGAAACCTAAGACGAATCTTGTTATTATTTTCTGAATTGTATGATAAATATTTAACTTGTTCTTAATTATGTGTTCTTAATTCTTGTTTTGATATTCCAGGATATTGATTCAAGTTATGCTCTTATTCAGAGGAGGAATAGACCTTGTCTAAGAGTACAATTGTCATAATTAAGCGGAGTTGATTGCGCGCCTAGAGATAGTGTGACAAGATTTTGCAGGATTAGGGTGAAACCTAATAAGGGGATCCATAGATCGAGTTAAGGCAACCCTAGAAAGTTAATTATAAAGAGATTTCAATTATTCAACCTAGGGTTAGACGTTGTTAGTCTCGAGAGAGATAATAATATAACTTAGGGATTTCTACGGATCAAGTCAAATGAATAAATCGTCCGATTCGGAGCCAGAATAACAAGTAAAGTCTAGGTGGATTTTTCCTTAGGTATTGTCTTAATTCAATCATTTTCCAAAAGTAATCCCCCAATTCTATTTTCTGTGAATCCTTAGTTTAGTTAATTAGTTAGTTAAAATAAACCCCCTTATTCTTAGGCTAGATAATAAAAAGACAGACATTACTAGTACTTTTAGTTCCTTTGGGTTCGACAATTCGGTCTTGCTAAAACAATACTACTGTTCGATAGGTACACTTGCCTACATCGTGATAATAGTTAGTTTCAAGAACGATTAATTATAAATATTTAAAACCTGTCACAAAATAACACGATCAAGTTTTTGGCGCCGTTGCCGGGGAACTAAGATATTAGGAACACTCAGTTTTTATTACTTTAGCCGTTTATTTTCCTTGCAAGTTAATTTTATTTTATTTTAATATTATTTATTAATTTACTTTTTCTTTCTCTTGGCAGGTTTTTATAGTTTATGACTCGAAGAAACCCATCAGGACCACTACTTTTTGATGAAGAAATCGATCGCACAGTTCGCAGAAAATGAAGAGAAATAAGACGAAGCCTAAGATACATAGAGGAAGAGCAAGAGGACGATATACAGGCCACAACCGAGGAGATGGCTGAAAATCAGAAAAATCTGATACCCCTACAATTGCTGTTAATCCAGTAAATCAGAATCCTGCTCCACACACTATGTATGATTATGCTAAACCTTCTTTAACAGGAACTGAATCGAGTATAGTTAGACCTGCTATTGCTACGAATAATTTTGAACTAAAACCTAACACTATTCAGATAATATAACAATTTGTTCAGTTTGATGATTTGCAAGATGAGGATCCAAACACTCACTTGGCAAATTTCTTGGAATTCTGCGATACATTTAAAATTAATGGCTTTTCTGACGATGCCATTCGTCTTCGGTTATTCCTTTTTCATTGAGGAACAAAGCTAAACAGTGGTTGAGCTCGTTACCACGAGGGTCAATTACTACTTGGGAACAAATGACAGAAAAGTTCTTATTAAAATATTTTCCGTCGGCTAAAATCGCTAAATTATGTAATGATATCTCTTCTTTTGTGCAGATGGATTTAGAGACACTCTACGATGCATGGGAGAGATACAAAGATCTTTTGCGAAAATGCCCTCACCATGGGTTACCACTTTGGTTACAGGTTCAAACCTTTCATAATGGCCTGAATTCTTCGACTCGACAAATGGTTGACACAGCTGCTGGTGGAACCATCAACAATAAAACACCTGAAGCTACCTATGAATTTATAGAGGAGATGTCACTGAATAACTATCAATGGCAAGTCATGAGGACAAAACCAACAAAAACAACCTGTGTTTATAACGTCGACTCGGTCACCATGCTCTCTAATCAGGTAGAACTCTTGAATAAGAAAATTGATAGTTTTCTTAGTTCTTCACAGGTTCACCCAGTAATGCAGTGCGAAGCAAATGGGGGTGGATCGAGTAGTTCAGAATACCCGCCATATGGTCACAACGTGGACAACAAGCAGTTAAATTACATGGGTAACAATCCTCGATCTCAAAACAATCCTTATAGTAACACTTACAATGCAGGTTGGAAGAACCACCCAAATTTCTCATAGGGAGGCCAAGGCAATCAGAGACCCCCTCCAGGCTTCTAACAACCACCCTACGAATAAGAGAAGAAGCGGAACCTTGAAGAGATGCTCACAAAGTTTATATCAGTGTCAGAAACTCTTTTTTAGAATACCGAGACAACACTTAAGAATCAACAAGCATCGATCCAAGGGCTTGAAACTCAGATTGAACAGCTTGCCAAGTTGATTTCTGAACGACCACAAGGTAGCTTGCTAAGCAACACAGAATCTAATCCAAGGGAGCAACTCAATGCGATTACTAGTCAAGATGAGGAAAGGTTAGTCAGACCTGAACCAGAACCAAGGCAAGATACTAAGACAAGCAAAGGTAAATGTGAGGTATACCACAAAGAAAGACCACTCAGACGAACAATTTGGTAAATTCCTTAAACTCTTAAAAAAATTACATATTAACTTACCGTTTATTGAAGCTCTATCATAGATGCCAAACGCAATGAAATTTTTAAAGGAGCTTTTAGCAAATAAGTGGAAGTTGGACGAGGCGTCGCATGTGGAGCTAAATGCAGTTTGCTCAGCTATTCTATAAAATAAGCTACGTAACAAATCAAAAGATCCAAGGAGTTTTACAATTCCTTGTTTAATTGGTAGCTTAGATGTTAATAATGCATTAGCTGATTTAGAGGCTAGTATTAACGTCATGCCCTACAAAATGTTCAAACAATTAGGTCTTGGGAACCCCAAACAAACTAGGATGAGCATACAATTAACAGATAAAACTATAATATTTCCTAGGGGTATTATTGAAGATGCGCTAGTTAAAATCAATAAATTTATATTTTCCATTGACTTCATTGTTCTAGACATAGAGGAGGATAGCAACACTCCTTTGATTTTAGGAAGGCCCTTTTTGGCAACTGCTAAAACGATTATTGATGTTGGCACAGGTGAACTCACACTTCGTGTGGGAGACGAAACAATCACCCTTCAAGCTAGCAATTCTGGCAACACATCAGAAATTGAAGGTGATCGTCTAAACCATTCTACTAAAACTGACAATATGGTGCAACCTACTCTGCAGGAAATGAGTCTGAAGAAAGTACATAAGCCATTACCAAGCAATAGTAGAGGACCTATTCATGAAGATCGAAGGCTACAAATTGATGAGCTAGATGAATAGCGGACACATAAACTGAAAACACCCAATAAACCAAAACTACATCAGAACGAGCTCAATACCTTTCCAAATCAACTTAAGGTTGGAGATAAAATTTTATTAGAAGCCGTATATCCTCACATTGTCACTACCAAACCGAATGAAGAAGTCCCTCTTATGGTACTTAACATTTTTCCATTCGGTACAGTCAAGGTAAGTAATCCCAAGTTCGGCACTTTTAAGGTAAACAATACTCGTCTAAAACCTTATCTTGGTGAGATTGATAGCAGGAATGAGGAGTATAAATTCCTTGAACCACCATGACCATTCAATAGAGAGATAAGTCGAGCTTAGACTATAAATAAGTGCTTCTCGGGAGGCAACCTGAGCACTAACAATATTAATTTCTTTAAATTTTAGTATTTAACACCTAACTTACTAACGGAGATCTTGAATACAGGTTTTCCACATAGACATGGCCAGGCACATGGGCATGCTGAGGACTATGTGGAAACAGGGAAGAAATTTTTCCAAACACAGGCTACGATAAAATGCCACGGCCGTGCGATATGGCCGTGGGCGAGCCTGCCAAAATAACATGGGTGTTTGACACGCTCGTGCCTTAGAACTGTTGTTGAACCTGAGAAAATAACACGAGCGTTCGACACGCCCGTGTCTAGCACCTGTGGTCGAACTTGTCAAATTAACACGGGCATAGAGCTTCATACACGAGTGTGGGAGAAGCGAAAGATTCCAGACACAGTCGTGTGACACGGCCGTGTACACCCACACTCCTAAAATACACGGATGTGGGCCGAATGCCAGACGCACCCAAATTCAAAATTCGCGAATCACACAGGCTGAAATTGGGGAACACGGGTGTGTTCCCTATCCGTGTGCCCCAAAATCTATAAATAGGCTGCACTATTCATTGTCTTCTTTACCCAAAATCCCTAACCCTAGCCGCTGCAAATCCACACGCCCGTACGCCACTTCCAGCCCCGTTTTTGACGCTTATTCTCCCCGTTCTAGCGTTTGTTTACTCTTTTCCCATTTATTGCACTCATTTTTCATGCTAGTTGTCATAACAATCTGCATTTTATATGTTACTTTATCTTTCTATCACTCAAAATTCATTATCTAGAGTTGTCATCATCTTTTTCATGTGAAATTCTTACTCATTACATGATTTCCATGCCCCATTTAACTAGTTTAAAGTAATTATTCATGGTTAGAATAACAAACATACTCATGCATTTTGTGTTGACATGTTTCACCCGTCAAGTATGATTGCATTCCATGGAATTCTCTGTCATTCTTATGCCATAAAATTGATTGTTTTGGTTAAGTTGTTAGTCTTAGCAGTTGTGGCTGAAATTATGATTGTTTTTTATTTTAATTTTTTTCTTCATTTTACTTTGACTATTCCGCAAGATGAATTAACGGTTTTGATTGCAGGTACAATGTCGTCTTCACAACGAAAGAAAGTCGTCGTCCCTGCTTCGAAAAGAAGGAAGGGGGCGTCATCTTCCTCGGGTCCTACCGTGAAAATTCGCCACCCTTTACTGCAGTTCCCCATTGGGCCCCAAGAAGAATTTTACCAAATACTCTGGGCCCAACCTTTAACTGCGGGCCGTTGCATTGATTGGGCTGCAGTAGAACAAGTTCAGTTGGCTGATGTGATTCGGGCCCTCCTAACCACTGACCCTTGGGAACTTTTCTTTGGGATCATCGAGCCGACGTATCTCAAGCTTACGATGGAACTATGCTCAACGTTTCATCTTCAGACCATAATGACAAATTACGATGATTCCAGCACGGTCCAGTTCGGTCTCGGCGGTTTAGTCCGCCAGTTGAGTGTACCCGAGTTCGGTATAGCTTTGGGCCTATACACAGAGAAGTTCATGGATGAGAATGACTTCGACACTCTCCATCGTCACATCCACTACTCTCCCTCGAAGTGCTGGTACAATTTAGTCTCCAGTTCAGACACCTACGACCCGAGCCATTCCAAGGCATCACCTCTCTCTCCCTCCTTGAGGTACCTACACGCCATCTTGGCACAGACCTTGACAGGGTGAAGAGAGAGCACCGGCGTTGTCACCACCAACGACGTCTACTACTTATGGTGTATGTCGCATGGGCACGTCTTCGACCTCACCTACTTTATCGCCCTTGCCATTCGCCACCAGACAGAGCAGCATCGGAGGGGGGTCATCTCTATTGGCCCCTACGTGACTCGACTAGTACGGCACTTTGGGCTCCTCAACACCGCAACCCAAGAATCATCCTTGACCCTCATTGGCCAAATGTCTCCACAAGGCATCTCGAGCATGCTAAGCATGAGGATGATCTAAAAGCGCCGAGGAACTTACCCTCCTCAATATCGTCTCGCCCAATCTACCGAGGAGGAGGCCCCCGAGGACATTACTGATGATGGCCCTCCACAGCATGAGGACCCACCGTCTCAGCCACCATGCCCCTCTCGTCCAGTTCATGCGGCGGCTTCATACGCTGACATCTCTGAGCGCCTTACACGATTTGAGCAGCAATGTTTTCAACGGTTTGATCACATTGATACGACTCTACATCAAATTTGTCAGCATTTTCACATCTCATTGCCACCCCCACCTTGCGAACCATCTAGCGATGAAGATGTTTAAAAACTTTCATTAATTATTTTATTTTATGTTTTTACTTTTATTTTATTTTCAGACTACTTTTTATTTTTTTTACGCTTATCTTTATTAGATTTTATAATTTTTATTTTACAATGACCAACTTCAGCTATTCCATTATGAGTAATTTTGTTTCCTTACATCTCTTAAAAAGTTCCTAATTCTGTCACAGTTATATAGAGCTCCTAACCTCATCATTGCATAGGAACTAAAAACTCCACCAGGAAAGGTTCTCCACGACTACCATGTCCTGCTCGACCACGACCGTAGCTACCACTAGATATAATATTCTTTTGGTGCAGGACTTATGGTCTAGCGAACCTCTACCACCACTGGAGTATCCTTCTCCACTCTCACGCCATTTATTCTCCAAAAACTCCAGTTCAAGGAATTCATTCATCATTCAGGAAGTTTCACTTCTCTCCTTATCTTATGATCATAAATTTATCTTTTTCAATATATCTATCTTTGTACATTGAGGGCAATGTACATCTTAAGTGTGGTGGGTCTTTTATATCACCATTAGAATATGTCTTATTCTCACGTGAATTACTCATATCACTATTAGAATGAATTTTCATTAACTCATGATTTTTATCGATATGTCCTGAATTAAAACATAGGCATTTATGCATTGATTGTTTAAACTTTAAGACATTAGGGAATCAAGCATGATAAGTTGATTTTTGAAGAATTAAAAACTTCTAGGTTGTTTCTCTAAGTCTAGGTATTATCTTGAGTTGAAATTCACAAGTTTAAACATCAAAAAGCCATAATTTTTGTGAGATTTTACGCCTTCAAGAGCATCTATTATTTCTTCCATGCTCACTTTCGTTATGAGTGCGCCAATATTGAACTGTTATTCTAGAACTTGCTTGATTTTTCATGTCAAGACCACACCATTTGATTTGATATGTCAAGATGATAGAGGCACTTAGGATTAACCCACTCATGCCATGAAAAGCCTACCATCACAATTAACCCTTAGTGAACCCCCTTGAGCCTAATAACCCATTCATTGATTTACCCTCAATATTAACCCATAACTCATTATTGTTGAAATCCCCTAAATTAATTTGATCCCTATTTTTGTCGAGATTTGAGTTGGAATAATTGTTTAGCTATGTTTTATTTTATTTTGTATTTGACTTGTTCTTAAAAAAAATACTTGCATACTTATTAATAGTAATTCGCCATTTTTGAGCTTGAGTGTGAATTCCACATTCTGAGAAGAAGCTCACTTGTAATCAACTGATGACCAGTCATTTTTCTAGTTAGGCAATTTTTCAATTCAATCTCGATTCTAACCTTTTCTTCTAGCTTGTGACCACACCCTTTAACCAAAGCCATGTTACAACCCTCTAAAGACCTTTTGATTGATGTTTCATCTTAATTTATAGTGGTGGAGATTTGATTTTCATGCAAGCCTATGGTAATGACTTTTAATTATTGACTATTGAGTGCTTCATTTATTGTCCTTAAACACCTCAAGTGATTTGAGTGAATCTTTAGTGAGGATGTGAAACTCTGTGATATTTTGAATCAAAGGTAATTACTTAGATGAGGGGAGACACCTATGTTTTCATGATAAAATGCTCAACTTGGAATGTTTGAAACTTTGATGTTCTTTTAGTCAAATTTTCAATGTTTGATTACCTATGGATTATTTTAAGATATTATCAATAGAAATTATAAGTTGAGAAGAATTTATTTTAATTATGAGATGAGAATTTTGCTTGAGGACAAGCAAACGCTTAAGTGTGGGGGTATTTGATAAACCGTCATTTATACATATTTTTACCCAATTCTTAGCATATTTTATGGATGATTTTTCCTTAGAATTGGTGAATTAGATGCTCCTAATGCCTTAATTTCATGTTTTATACTTAGGTGAGCATAGGAGAGCTAAAGGAATGAGAAACGGGCCAAAAACGGAGAAAATGGGCCAACATACGAGATCAACACGGCCTAGACTTCCTCACACGGGTAGAACACACAGCCGTGTCAATTTGGCAGAACCAAAGCACGACTCACACAGGTAGACCACACGGCCGTGCCATTCTAACAGGCTCGAACACGGCTTGAAGTAATCGCACACAGGTGTGTCACACGGGCGTGTCCCTGCCGAACCCAAGTTGAGTCTAATTTGGAAAAGGCTAATTTTGAGGGCTCTTAGTCATTCCAAAGCCTATAAATACACCCTAGAAGAAGAGAAAAAAATAGAGGCACAGAGGAGGAAGCAAGGAATTGCTCAAGGAAAGCCGATTGATCCATCTCAGAAGTCGGATTCACCGTCAAGATTGAAGATCTCCCTTCAATTCCCCTTCAGGAGTTTTGGGTTTTTCTTTATGTTTTGTATTCATTATTCTTCTAAGATGTTTTCCTTTTTAGTTATGAACTAAATACCCTAAATACCTAAGGAGGATGAAACCTAAGATGAATCTTGTTATTATTTTCTGAATTGTATGATAAATATTTCACTTGTTCTTAATTATGTGTTATTAATTCTTGTTTTGATATTCCAGGATATTGATTCAAGTTACGCTCTTATTCAGAGGAGGAATAGACCCTGTCTAAGAGTACAATTGTCATAATTAAGCGGAGTTGATTGCGCGCCTAGAGATAGGGTGACAAGATTTTGTCGGATTAGGGTGAAGCCTAATAAGGGGATCCATAGATCGAGTTAATGCAACCCTAGAAATTTAATTAGAAAGAGATTTCAATTATTCAACCTAGGGTTAGACGTTGTTAGTCTCGAGAGAGATAATAATATAACTTAGGGATTTCTACGGATCAAGTAAAATGAATAAATGGTCCGATTCGAAGCTAGAATAACAAGTAAAGTCTAGGTGGATTTTTCCTTAGGTGTTGTCTTAATTCAATCGTTTTCCAAAATTAATCTCCCAATTCTATTTTCTGTGAATTCTTAATTTAGTTAATCAGTTAGTTAAAACAAACCCCCTTATTCTTAGGCTATATAATAAAAAGACAGTCATTACTAGTACTTTTAGTTCCTTTGGGTTCGACAATCCGGTCTTGCTAAAACTATACTACTTTTCGATAGGTACACTTGCATACATCGTGATAATAGTTATTTTCAAGAACGATTAATTATAAATATTTAAAACCTATCACAAAATAACACGATCACCTACCCTTCACGACGGTTGAAGCCACACAAGAAGAACTATCCGACACAAGAGTATATGCCGCCATTGTCTTTTCTTTGAAAATCTGGAGGCATTATTTATATGGTGAGACATGTCGCGTATTTACCGATCATAAGAGTTTGAAGTATTTGATTTCTCAAAAAGAGTTGAATTTGAGACAGCGGAGGTGGTTAGAATTTATTAAAGATTATGAGCTGATCATTGACTATCACCCGGGAAAGGCAAATGTGGTCGCCGACGCGTTAAGCAGAAAATCTTTGTTTGTACTAAGAGCCATGGACGCTCGATTAGCATTACTTGATGATGGTTCAGTCTTGGCAGAGCTAGAGGCTAGGCCGACATTTCTTCAGGAAATTTATGATGCTCAAACTAATGATAGTGACCTACAGGCTAAAAGAACTCAATGCGAGTTGGGCATTGAATCAAATTTTCAAATTGGTCCTGATGGATGTTTGATGTTCAAAGATAGAGTTTGTCTACCCAAAGATGATGAGATTATTCAGAAAATCTTGCAAGAAGCACATGATAGCCGGTTGTCTATTCATTCGAGAAGTACCAAGATGTACAATGATTTGAAGAAAATGTACTGGTGGAACAGCATGAAAAGAGACATTTCCAAATTTGTATCGAAATGCCTGATATGTCAGTAAGTTAAAGCCAAACACCAAGTACCTTCAAGTTTGTTACAGCCTGTGATGGTCCCCGAATGGAAGTGGTACAAAGTTACTATGGATTTCGTGACAAGATTGCCATTGACTCCAAAAAAGAAAGATGCTATAAGGGTTGTGGTGGACAAGTTGACAAAGTCGGCTCATTTTATTCCAGTAAATATAGATTTCTCTCTTGATATATTGGTCGACTTGTATATCTCTGAGATCGTGAGATTACACGAGGTACCGCTGTCGTTTATTTCAAACAGAGACCCGAGGTTCACTTCGAGATTCTGGAAGAAGCTACAAGAAGCCTTGGGTACAAAATTGTGTTTTAGTATGGCTTTTCACCCACTAACCAATTGTCAGTCTGAGCGGATGATTCAGATTCTTGAGGATATGTTATAATGTTGCATCCTTGAATTTCAGGGTAGCTGGGAAAAATATTTGTCATTGGTAGAGTTTGCCTACAACAATAGTTTTCAAACGAGTTTGAAAATGGCGCCTTATGAGGCCTTGTATGGAAGAAAGTGCTGAACTTCATTGTACTGGATAGAACTCAAAGAGAATCAGATTCACGGGGTTGATCTAATCAAGGAAACTGAAGAAAAGGTTAAAGTGATACGAGATTGTTTAAAAGCAGCATTAGATAGGCAAAAGTCATATGCTGATCTAAAAAAAAAAGAGATTGAGTTCCAAGTTGGAGATAGAGTATTTTTGAAGGTGTCTCCATGAAAAAAGGTGTTGAGATTTGGCCAGAAAGGCAAACTGATTTTGCGATTTATTGGACCGCACGAGATCATCGAAAGAGTTGGACCATTAGCCTATCGTTTGGCATTTCCACCCGAATTGGACAAGATTCATGACGCGTTTCACGTATCTATATTAAGATGATATCGATCAGACCCCTCTCATGTGATTTCACCGATAGAGATTGAGATTAAACAAGACATGACCTATGGAGAGGAACCGATCAAGATTTTGGCTCGTGAGGTTAAATAGTTAAGAAATAAAAATGTGGCTTTAGTAAAGGTTTTATGGCATCGTCATGGTGTGGAAGAGGCTACATGGGAGCCAAAATAAACCATGAGAAGTCAACATCCGAACCTGTTTACTGCTAAGACTTTCGAGGACGAAAGTCCCTAAGGGGGGAGAATGTAACATTCTGAAATAGGGCCTAGTCGGAACAATGGTTTCAGGACCACAAATCTGAAATTAAAATATTTATTTTATGATTATTATGAGGTCTAGAATATGAGAATATATATGTGTTAAAGTTTCATGAAGAAATTCTTTGAGTAAGGTGTCCAATTGGAAATTGGGGACCAAATTGAATAAATTTCAAAACTTGGATTCTAGAAGCAATTTGTATGAAATTGCTTTAGAATATTAATTAGAAGGTCATAAAGATAAATTTTCCCAATTTCTAAGTTTTTGGACAAAAATGGGCTTGTATTGATGAAATCTTAAAGAAATGGCTTAAGGGCATTTTGGTCATTTGGCATTTTAATGAAATAAAATGGGAAAAAGAAGGCAAAAATCAGCCATCTTCTCCCTTGTACCACTGAAATTCTCAAGTCCTCCATAGCTAGGGTTTTCAACATTATCAAGCTCAATAGTAAGTGCTCTCAAGCCCAATTTTTAATGTTCTTCGTATTTTTGAAATCTCGATAGCTTACTCTTTCTATTTCTACCCATATTTCATGCTAGGGTTCATGTTTAGAAATTTACCCATGCATAAGTTACTTGTATTTTGATGTTTTATGGAGGAATAAGAATGTTGGATGTGTGTTAAACATCTTTTCCTAGGTGATTTTCATGAAAAACCCCTAAAAGGACCTTTTTGCAAAAGGTGTAAAATGTGTGGTAGAAATGTGAAAATAATGGAAAATGTGGGCTGCCATAAAATGGAAAAATATTTAGCTAGGCTCGGGTAAGGTAGAAATTGCATGTGTTTCATTATACGAGCCTAGGGACTAAATCATAAAAATGTGAAAGGTTAGGGGAAAAATGGTCATTTGGACCGGGGTGAAATTTAGGCTCAAAAAGTACAATGTGAGGTGTTAATGATTTATTTTTATTATTATAGACCCCGAGGAACAAATTTCGAAGGTCGATCGAGGAAAACGAAAGATTTCAGAATAATCGAAACACAATACTGAGACGAGTACCAGGTAAGTTCGGATAGCTTAAAGTAAACTCCTAATATGCCTAATTGCATGATCTAATAATGTAAGATAATTGCATTTGATGATGGCATGAAAATACATGAAATGCATACTTAATAATGACATGTTGGTAAATGTCCCGGTTGAGGTTAAAAAGGAAATTGATGGATAGACCATGATTTATACGTGACTCAAGATCCTGCATGTGTTGCAGAAAGAATTTAGCCCAGACGGGTAATATGTTGATCTCAAATATAGAAAAGATCTAGCCGGGGCGGGTGATCCTTGAATGATCGAGCCTTCCGAAGAATATATGTGCATTAAGGATTTAGCCCAGACGGGTAATCCGATTAGGGTCTGAATTTAGCCTGGACTGGCAATTCAGATCTGAACTCAGTAAGGGTGTTTGTCACTATAAGGGATTTAGCCTGGACTGGTAATCCCGGCATCACAATATGAGTCTACAATACGGCAGATTTAGCCTAGACTGGTAATCTCGCTGTAAAATGTGAGGTTCGCAGGAGTGCATACATGAAGTGATCATTCTTTTGAATTGATGGTAAATGGATAATCCATCGGAATTGCATAGAAACTCAACGGGATTAATATGGTGTATGTAGATGAAATGATGAATGATGAGCTTATTTAAGATAAATTACATGGTACATTATTATTGTGACTAACTCGTTTATTGAGTACATGTGATAGGGATATCATTTTCATGCTTGTTGATTCTATTTCCTAATATGGCTTTATGCTAATTAATCAATAAGTTTACTTTCCAATTATTCGGGCTTACTAAGCATGTAAATGCTTACCCCTCTTTTTTCCCTGTCTTACAGAGTTCGAGAACTCGTAAAGATTAGAAGACGGTTGGAGAGTCAACACATTATCAACTAGTCCAGCTTTGGTATATAGACACTTTTTTTGGTTCAATGGCATGTATAGGACTTTTGAGTATTTTGTTATATGTGTCATTTGATTTGCCAATATGAAGGCATGTAAAGATATACATATCTTTTTTTTATATGGCCATGGGAATTGGCTCATTTTGAAGTAGGCCATGACCTACAAATCTATGCATGTTTATGTTCATATGTGATGGCTTGGTTTTAATTGGTAATGAGTTATAAGAATGAGCCAATCTTGAATTTGTTAAGGAGATATGGAATCCCTTTATACAAAAAGGAATTAATCTAGCATGTATAAAATCGATGATATGAGGTTTTCATGCAATGAGTTTTATCAAGGTTTTATATTAGTGTATAATTTGGCCTTATTATGTATTAAAGTAACCTATAAGTGTGATTGGTTGATAGAGGGTGACCAAAGGCTTGGAAAATGGCCTAATAAGGTCCACACGGGTAAACACACGGGCGTGTGTCTAGGCCGTGTGTGACACACGGCTCGCCCCCTTGGGCGTGTGGTATGGTCGTGCGTCCCCTGCATTTAAAATTTTAAGTCAGTATAGTGCACGGGCTAGATACACAGGCATGTGTCTTGGCCGTGTGCCCCTAAAGGCATGTTGACGTCATAAACAGAGAGTTACACGGGCTGAGGGCACGACCGTGTCCCAAGCCACACGGGCTTGTGTGTGACAACACGGCCCTACCCACACGGGCGTGTGACTCTTCAAGGCAAGAAAATTTATTAAGTTGCCCAAAATCTATCGAATGTTTTCGGTTTTGTCCCAAACCACCCCAACGTATATTTTAGGCATCAAAGGCCTGTATAAGGGACAATATGTATGTGTTCGAAAAGTTTTAAATTTTGGGCAAAATTTGGTGAGCTAGTTTTATATGTTGTGAAAGTTTAAGTCTGGTAACGCCTCAAACCCTGTCTCGGTGCTGGATATGGGTTAGGGGTGTTACAGCCTGTCCAAATAGAATTTTTTTCAAATTAATACCCAAAGTCACTATTATAACTTAAGCTTTAACTTTTCTGGGTGACACTCTCTTTGTGATCATAGTAGTTGCATTGAACCTTTTGACATAATCACGAAGGGACTCATTCATTCTTTGGAAGATGGTCATCAAGTAGGATCAGAATCGCTAGAGCGTTTTGTTTGCTAGAAAACCACTAATGAATTGTTCCACCAACTATCCAAAGGAGTGAATAGATCCTCGAGGCAGTGACAGGTATCACTGTTAGGCTATTTATAATAGGTTCATGGAAAAGGCTCTACACTTAACTTCATCGGAGGCTCCTAATATATTCATGTAATTACTGTACCGAGCCATATAGTCTTCCAGATCAGTTGACCCATTATACAGAAACTTAGGAAACTTGAAGGATTTTGAAATGTGGTTATCAAGAACTTTAAGTGCCAATGGTTCATTAGAGTAGTTTTAAATGGAATCATCTAATTTTACCCCATTTGCTTCTTACATTAACTCTACTCCAAAGGTTCTGAGTTTCTCCTTCATCGAAACATTTTTGTTACCTTGAGAGTGTCGGCATATTTTCGGGAGTTTAGCATCATCTTTGCAAAAGCATTCCAAATTATTGTACTTATGCTCTCCGCGGAGGGCGATTTGAGCTTCGTCCCTTTGGTGTAGCTCTTAGCTCCGATAAGCTATTTATTCTGGGCATTCCTCTCGTTAAGGATACACTACTATTCCTGTTGCTCCTTGAAGCGGCACTATTGTTAAGAAAACTACTCTTCAAAATGATGCAATTCTTTTTGAGTTTCTAAGTCACGAAGTGTAACATCCCTCCCGATGAAGTCTTCACTATTTAAGTGTTGTTTCTAAAAGAAGGCTTAAGGGTAAGTTTCAAGTGCTGAACGTTAGAACTCAATTAAGTTAAAGGACTTTTTGAGTGCACCAGTGATGTCCTGGTCTAGTAGATTCTAAACAAAAAGAAAGGAACCCATGATGAACTCTGGTAAGTAAAATGTATAGAATATTCTGAAAAAACAAGGCTTATGGTTGACTCTAAAGAAAGAAAAGTATGATTAATCAAGGAGTAACGGTAATAATGTATAAATATACATATAAATATGGCGTATAGTTATAAAGAAGTATGGCTGGTATAACAGCCCGATTTTGGGCCTAGTCGGAACAGTGGTTTCGAAACCACTATTTCAAGGCTAGAGAAATTATTTTTAATATTATTTTATGAGTTATAGCATGATTTTATAAGTGCATGTTAATTTTGGTATATTAATTTTAGCGATTTCTAGTCCAATTTCAAAAAAAGACTAAATCATGTAAAAGGTAAAAGTTGTGTTTTGATGCCTAAAGGTGTTAAATTGCTTTGTATCTTAAATTGGGGGTCTTTAAAGTGAAATTAGGCTATTAAAATTGTGATGGCCGGCCAAGGGAGACAAAATGGTCAAAAAGCCAAAATTTGTGGCTTTTAGGTGACTAAATTGGCTAAAAATAAAATAAATTAAAGAAAAGAAAGATCTCATCTTTTCTTTATCTTCTCTCCACCAAAAATAGCAGCAAAGAAAGGGTTTAGAAGCTTGAAAATTTCAGCAAATGAACTCCCATACTAGTAAGTGATTTTTAATGTCTTTCTTGATGATTTTTACATTTTTGGAACCCCTAAAGCATGAGCTTTCAAATGAGGGGACTATTTTGCAAAATGATTAAGAGTCTAGGGTTTTTCCATGAAAGCATATGTATTTTTTGCTAAGTTTTTATGGAATAATATGAGTCCTGGTAGTGTTATAAACAACCTTTATGAAAGAAGTTTGCATGAAAACACCTAAAATGGGGTATTTTGCAAAGTTGTAAAACAAGTTGTAAATGTGTGAAGTAATTGAATTTATGAGTTGCTATAGTTATGAAAATGGTTTTTCTAGGCTTAATGATTAAGAAAATGTGATAAAAACCATTTTACGAGCCTAGGGGCAATTTGGTAATTTTGGCAAAGTATAAGGGCAAAATTGTAAATTTTGCCAAAATGTGTCATTGGACTAATTTTATTAGTATATTGTTTTAATAAGTTAAATGTGATGTTATAGATGATGAAAAACGAGATTCGGGCTTAGAACGAGAAAAAAACGAGAAATTGATGTTTAGGCCTCTTTTACCAATTTGGTGTCGAGGTAAGTTCATATGATAATAATAAGGCAAAGTTATGTTTGCATTACATTCCTTATTAATATTGCACATATTATATGATTTAACATATTGGAAAAGTTGATGGAATGTTGTTTAATGTGTGGGATTATGACATGGAGAATATTACATGAAATGTAAGAAAATGACGATACATGACATGTGGTATATGAAATATGTGAAATTAAATGCTTTATTGTTACCATGTGATGTGTTTGATAATACATGCCTTAAATTTCAATTATTTCCATGAAAGTATGAATATGTTATGGACACGGTGAGATGCCATTACGAGCAAGTATGACAAAGATGCAAAGTATGAGAAAGGAAAATCCCGTTTGAACCTTAGGAATAGTTTAGGATACAAGTGACATGTCACTAGAAAACTATAAATCCGAGCTCGTTGAGTGGTCTGAGTTCATTATGGATGTGTTACATGTTCTGAGGTAGCTTTGGCTACATATATTACGCGCTATTGAGTGGTCTAGCTGCGTATATAGCACTTATGTGTAATCTTCCGTGTATCCATTAGTATTCCAAGTGTTCAACGGGAAATCCGAGGAAAGAGTTGATAATGGTTCCAATGAGGTAAGTCATTGGTGAGTATGTGCTTGAGTTATGTTACAAGTTGTACAAGTATGTACACTAAACTTATGAGTAATGCCTTGATATGTGATAATCTATGATGTGTACAGTATTTGGTAAATACTATGAAAATGGCATGATTTGGAATAAGCCTTTGATACTTGATGACATTGAGATTATGGGTCCATGCTCATGATGCATAGCTATGTGTTCTTACCATGATAGATGAAATGATGTTGTATTAATTTGGTGAGCAATAATTGTGAATGAGTAAATTAGCCTGGATAGTTTTGGGCTACTGCAGTAGTGTAAATTTGAAAATACACTAAAAATAGTGGAAAATGAGTTAGAGGCTAAATAAAATATGGAATTAAATCTTATTGAGTATAGTTTCGTATAAAATAAACCATGTAAGCAAAAGAATTTCCTAAAATGAGATAATTGAAGTTGTGTGAGATAGAGTCAGAATGACTTCAAAATCCCCTGTTCTGATTTGAGAAAATCATTATAAATTTAAAAAATATATATTTATGAGTTATAATTTATATGTTTAGAATCCTTAATGAGTCTATTTTCAATATAATTAGACGAGAACATTATTCGAGTCCTGTGCTATGAGATAATTAAACTTTAGTGCAAAAAGGTCGGAACTATTAGACAGTGAATCAAGGGTAAATTTGAGGAATAAACTGTACTAATTGGATAAGCCAAAAATTCTAAAAATTGTATGGTAGAAACGTACATGAGTTTAGTTTCAAGGAAAATTAACAGAACTTAATTCAGAGTTTTGTAGCTCCAAATATAAATATTTTATTAACTATTGTACAAGAAGACAGCTTATCATGAACTTGAGAATATGTTGGGAACATTGATAAAAACATGTTAATCAGTTGCTTATTGTTTTCATATGAACTTACTAAGTGCAAATCTTACACCCCCTTCCTTTCCCATGTTCTCTAGTATTGCCAGGTTAGCTCGAGTTGGAGTTCGTCGGAGATATTAACACACTATCAAGCTATCACCATTGGTGTAAGTGATTTCAAGTACTTTGAGTCTATGGCATGTATAGGAGTTTAAATATTTGAATGTGTGATTTTTTTTTAGCCAAACTTATCATCTTACATTAGCTATTGAGGTTGTAAACCTATTTATATATGCATGCATGTGCTATGGTCTTATGTGATGAGTTTATAATGATTATGGCATAAATGTGGTAAAGATGTGAGTAAAATCTATGATATCTATTGCATGAGAAATTTACATGATCATAACATGTTTATGGATGTTTAAGTGCCCATGTATACCTTGTTGTATGCTATTGTATAAGTATGTGCGCGTATGTTGTGAGGGTGACAAAATGGCTTGGAAAATAGCCTTGTATTTGTTCACACGGGTAGATACACGGGCGTGTGTCTAGGCCGTGTATGACACACGGTCTGCCCACATGGGCGTATGACCCAGCCGTGTGTTTCCTGCACCTTGGAAATTCAAGTTAGTATGCATGGTAGTAAACACACGGGCAGAGACACGGCTGTGTGTCTCAACCGTGTGGTGGACACGGCCTAGCACACGGGCATGTGCCTTGGCCGTGTGCCTTCTTTTTTTCATGATCAAATGGACAGAGAGATACATGGGTGAGGGACACGGGCGTGTCCCGATGAACACTAGGCCGTGTGGTGCACACGGGCAACCAACACGGCCATGTCAAAATGATCACACGGGCGTGTGCCTTATACCCATACTGGCGTGTAGAGCCTTAAAGCATGAATTTTCCATGCTTTTCTTAAGTTTTCGGTTTGGTTCCGAACCACCCCGAATGTATGTTTTAGGCCTCGTGAGCCTGTTTAAGGGACAAAATGCATGTGAATGAGAAGTTTTAAGTTAAAAAAAAATTTATGGCCTGGTTTTATATGCATATGCTTGAGTTAAGTTCGGTAGCACCTCAAACCCTATCCTGACGTTGGATATGGGCGAGGGGTGTTACAGCTGGTGAAGTAGAGTCACCCAAATGCACTTCTTAGCGTTCAGAATAGGCGGACTTCAATATGAGATAAAGTAAGTATTTCATGTTAGATTACTATGAATGGTGAAATGAGACTTATGGTTATGTAAAATGACCTTTAATATGTGAGTTCACACTAGTGGCGTAGTACACCTCGTAGCCATTATGGTCTTGTGCCAGCTAAATTGTGAGGAAAGTTGGTTAGGAATTAACCAAACGTGAACTAGAAGGGTTAAAGGCTAAAGGAGTAATCAAGTAAGTTCTTAGAGGTGGCAGATTTTGATAGGGTCACTTAGTCTTGATATGATGTTTACCAAGTTCCCATAGAGAATTAGGTTAAGTTAAAAGGGCACTCTGGTTGGGCTAAGAGAAGGTTATCTTCTTTCCCTTTTTCTCCTTTGAAAAAAAAAATTTAGGGCTAAAGAGGGATAGACACATTGTTTTAAGATGAGTTAGGAATCCTAGATATTTTTAGTGATTTTCTTCACTACAAGGTATATTTCGTAACTCTTTCTATCAAGAAAACCTAGATATGTAACTATGATTGAAGAAACATGGCTTTGAGAGATGTCTGGGTTTAAAATAATGATAATGTGTAACAACTCGATTTAAACCCTAATCGGAACGGTAATTTCGGGACCACAAATCCGAGACAAAAAAATATTTAAAAATTATTTTCTGTGTTTATTTTGTGTGAATTTATATCTGTGAAATTTTTGGGATTTAATTTTGTCGTTTGAGTGTCTGATTAAATAAAAAGACTTAATCGCGTAAAATGAAAATTAGGTGGTTATTTCTAAAAAGGGTTGAATTGTACTTGGCTTTTTAAATGGAAGCCTTTATGTTGCAATTTGCCCATTACTAAGTAAAGTGGACGGTAATGGCCATAGTATAATGGTTTTATAATTTGATAAATAAGGTTAGAAATGTAAAACATGTAATAATAATATGTTAGTATATATGTTATATTATATGATAATTAAAATAAACTTTTATTACTTCATCACCTTGCCGAATATAAACAAAAGAAAAAGAAATAACAAGAGCTAGGGTTCGGCCAATTTTAAAGCTTAATCAAGGTATGAATTTAGCTCGGTTTTTGATAATTTCTACGTTTTTGAGATCGTTGCTTCGAGTACTACAAAACCCATGCTTGAATTTTTTATTTTGGTGAATATTTTGAGTTATTCCACTGTTGAGAACTCATGATTTTTGTTGTTTGATGATGAAAAATGAAAGATATGTTTTGGATTAACATATTTTGTATTGGAGTTTTTGATGATTTTGAGTAATTGGGACTTAATTGCAAAAATAATAATTTAAGGGACTAAAATGTGAAATAAATGAATTATATGGGCTTGTATAGACATGGGTACCATTCGGCCTAACATGGGTACTTTGAAATTTTGCATATTTTGTGTTTTGTGCAATAGGGACTAAATTGTAAAAATTGTAAATGTTAGGGGTAAAATGGTAATTTACTCATTTATGTGTTTTTGGACTAAATTGAATGAAAATATGTTTGAATGAGCTTAATTTGAATATGTTTAGATCAAGAACCAAAGAAATCAGATATGGATTGGGGGAAAACGAAAGTTGTCGACTAGTCGATCCGTACCGATTTTTTGTTGTCCGAGGTAAGTTTATAAGCAAATAGACGTACTTAATTTTAATCAAATGAAAAGTATATATGCTGAATTGAAATATATGAAATTATAAATGCAATAGACGAATGTTGTTAAGCTTGGCAACTATGTGATGACTTCATTTCGATCGAGTTACAACGTCCGAAAGCCCCGTATGAACCTTAGGAATAGTTAGGATACAAATGTCATGACATAGGATTCTGATATATGTGTGTGAGTAAAACCATGGCATCATTATGTGATTCAAATTATGTTTACGAGTAAGACCCTGTCTGGGACAGTGGCATCGATATGTGACTACATGTAAGACCACGTTTGGGATGTTGGCATTGTACGACTTGTGTGATTATCCGAGTGTCCTACCCAATTTCGAAGGGTTCATCGGGCAAAGGTAAATCGCGTACGGATGTGTAATACGAGTTAAAGGGCCAGTATGAATTAACTTGATATCTACTTGAGATAAGATAAGTAAGTACTATGGATATTTGTTGTAAATCATGTACAATACAAATGAGGAATATATGTGAATTTGGCATGTGTATTCGGCTTGTGAATGAATAATTTGGGTATCATTGAAATGTTTATTAAATATGTGCATATATGATTTGGTATATTCAGCCATATAGGTAATAATTATATATGTGTCGTCATTTAATGATTCTTAAGTTGACGTATAAGAGTAAATGGATGTATGGTTTATTATGACTATTTGGTTTAGAAGTTGATTTATAATGTGTTAAATGACTATGTGAGTATTTGGCTTAGGTGGGTAATTGTCCATGAAAATAAATTAAATATGGAATTTGTAGGTTTGAGGTCAAGCATGGTAATGTTAATGTAATCATTTAGTTAATAAGTTGACTATATTATTGAGTTGTTTATTTGCTTATGACTTACTAAGCTAAGTTAACTTACTCTGTGTGTTCTTGTTTACTCCATTTTATAGATTTTGGATCAAGTTACAAGCTCGAGGATCGTCAGCAAAGCTCATCACACTATCTATCGTTTTGGTACCTTTATAAGTTAAACTTGAATTATGGCATGTATAGGCTAGTTTATGTTTTATAATGTTGGATTTATTTTTGGTTGTGTGTAATTTAAGCCATACGAAAATGGCTAAACTTTATGTTTGAATTCGGTTAAGTATGGATTATGTTCATCTTGGTTATATAGTAGGTGCTATGAATGTATAATATTTGTGGTAGGTACTATATGCTTGATAATAACTTGCTTAATATGTTTAAATTTGGTCTTATATGTTTTCAATTAAAATGTTTAATGAGCTTGATTATTGGTAATTTGATGATGGAAGTTTTGGATGTGTATATGGTTTTATGTAATAAGATTTGGTTATGGAATTAGATAGCATAACTTGTAATTAGTATATTAGTTAGTTTATGATGGAAATATGAAATGTAATATAATTAAAGTGATGGATGATTGTATACTAGCTTTATTGGTTCAATGGCTAAGTGGTAAGTATTGCATATGTTTCATGATTATTTTGGCTGATTATTTTTGTATGTATTTAATGCTAAGTTTGATCTTTATCTTTAGGGTAAATTGTGTATTATGTATGAATGCATTATTAACATCTTCGACCTTGGTATAAGGTACTAAATTTATATATGTGATTGCTTGTTAAATTATGTAATATGATTTCAATTAATTTTATCATGAGTTTGCACAGAAGTCGTTAATTGCTATAAGTTGGTTGTTTGGTATTCCGTAAATGTGACTTATTATAAAGCTTATTCAAATGTGTCTAGGTGTCTATATATAAATATATATAACGAATGTACTATAGATGTTATGCTGCCTTTGGTTAAGATGATTATTAATGTTTTATACGTATTAATAAAGATTTAAAATGAGTTAATAAGTATATTTGAATAAAAGTTGATATGAGATTTTGAGCATATTTAATTATCAGTTCGGTATTATATTCATATACATGAGCACTATGGTTGAATATAAAGTCAATGTTTATATATGTATATAAATTTGGTCTTGGTTTGAGTCTATATTGAAAATGTAGACTTTTATGATGTTTGTGGGTTTTGCTATATATTTCGGTCATATGGTAAATGATGATAAGTCGATTGTACTCTTATATGTTTTACACATACATATATATATGTGCTTATATTATGATTGCTTTGCATAGGTGTAAAGTTACTTAAATTCGTTAGTTATTTATGAATGTATGAATATGTACAAATGACCTATGTTTGCCGAATAAGTAAGGAAATGATATAGGTTTTATATATAACCTTCGATAATGTGGATTTTTTGCTTATGATTTTGGGTTATTAATTTATACAGGTCAGACATGAATTATTTAAGTATAAAAAAACATATATATATATATATCTGTTCTGAACTGTGATATGATCGGTAATACTTCATAACCCTGGTCCGGCGACGGATACGGGTTAAGGGTGTTACATAATAGGTACCCGAATGGGTTCAAAAAAAGTGTTTTTGTTCTACAAGGCAGAGGAGGTTATAGGATCCTATTGAATGATAGACCTAAAGGCTAAGCTATTCTTTGAAGTCATCAAGTGAGTCCCTAAGCTGACTCTGGCATGTAGTATGTATGTTCTAGAAACTTCTGTGCTAAGTAACCAAATCGTGATATAGGAACTAGTAAAGTATGATGTAATGACTCTAATGAGCAACATAAGATTTATGAACCTACATGTATGGATAACATTAAGTTTCATGGTCAAAGTATGAAACATAAATCTTGAGGTTAAAGGATGCTTGTGTCTGGATAAGAGAAATATGTTAATGTGTCTAGAAGATCTGGATGTGTTTGTTATGAGTAAGTCAAGATATGAGCGTTTATGAAATATAGGTCTAAGTATGAAAAGTCTGTGTCTATCTCCAGGGTCATCAAAGGGGTCCGTCGGGACTAAACACGAATCTCTGAAAGGAAAAGTCCATGGTCATGACAGTAAATTAGACAATATTGTGTAAGCCTATAATTAGTGGGTTATGACATCATATGGAAAAAATACCATATCATGTAAGACCGTAACTGGTGGGTTATGGCATCATATGGGAAAATTTAAGAAATGTTATTACTTAACATGGTTCTTTGTGTGTCCTAGAATGATGAAAGGCAAACCTCACTAAGTGTGAGTTTAAGCAAATCCCTATCGTTTAAAACACTAGTTAAAGGACAACCTTTGTGGCAAAACTCTAGATAGAAAAACCTTTGTAGTGAGTACTGGATGGAAAGGACAGCCTTTGTGGCAAAATTCTAAATAGGAAAGCCTTTGTGGCGAGTACTAGATGTAAAGAACAGCCTTTGTGGCAAAACTCTGGACAAGAAAGCCTTTGTGGTTAGTATTGGATGTAAAGAACAACCTTTGTAGAAAAACTCTGGACAGGAAAGCCTTTATGGCAAGTACTGGATGTAAAAGATAGCCTTTGTAGCAAGTACTGGATGTAAAGGGCAACCTTTGTGGCAAAACTCTAGATAGGAGAGCTTTTGTGGCAAGTACTGGATGTAAAGGACAACCTTTGTGGCGAAACTTTAGAAAGTTAAGCCTTTGAGGCAACCTCTATTTAAGAACGCCTTTGTGGCAGTCTCCGTAAAGGAGGCCTTCATGGTTATATCTAAAAAGAAACACCTTTGTTCCATGACCTAAAGATAGGATGCCTTAGTGGCAACTCTATAAAGGAAAACCCTTATGGCGTATATAAAGGAATTCTTTTACTACAAATTTTGAATGAGTGACGCATAAGGAATTTAGAAAGAATGGCACGAACAAACATTTGAAGGAAAAGTAAAGTTAGGACTCTGAAGGTAAGGTAAGTGTAAGAGAGTATATATGGATAAGTAGAAGAAACTAAGTATCTAGTGAACTCTAAAAGAAAGACACCGTGTGTATATGAAATGGCGAACCCTACATAATAACAAGAAAAGCACAATGAAGCTAGAGCGCGCCAAAATAGGTGATGAATCCAGGATATGTGTTATAGGCATGTATAGATAACATCTTGAAGTAAGGAAGATCTGGGCGAACTTTATGTTAAGTAATGGGCGTAGTCTACAACGCCCGAAGGTAATGGAAAATTTAGTAAGTATGAAATAAGATTTTAAGTCAATTAAGAAGGTAACAAAATGGTTAAGGACTATGTAAAGATAAGATTTAAGAAAGGAATAGTACGCTAAAAAGAAAAAAAAAAGCAATCATTTGAGTTTGGACCCAGAATCTGGAGCCTAGAAGAGTGAAGGCTTAATGAATATGAAAGGAAGATAAGTCCTTAAAGACACTATAAAGAAGACAAAGGTCTAAAATAAAATAGAGTAATTACAGTTTGTTAAAGGAAACCATAGTAAAGTAACCACCAGAATGAATAATGAAAAGTCAAAGGACACGTGAAAGACATGCGAAGTACTGATCATGATTGAAATAATGAATCAGGTATTTAAGGTTTAACTCACTAAGTTCTTATGAACATACAAAGGTTATTTCATGTTTCAAGTTGCGAAGAAGTACGCGCCAATAGGGATAACGACAGGGATACGCCAAAAGGAAGTGGCACGATTGACTGTTATGCATACAAAGGAAGTTAAATGGCATGCTTAAGTCTGAGCATAAGTTTATTAAATAGCTTTCCAATAAGTATACAATAGGCTGAGAGATAAAATAGAAATAGATGAAATTTTATTATCACGAATTATATATGTAATCCATACAATGTACGTCTACAAAAGACTTAGTCATATTCATGGATAAAACTTTTACATAGACAAAAGTTTAAGTTACATTTGTTATAGGATGTAACACCCAATACTTAGATCCAATTCATCAGGTCGGGCAAAGATCGTTACACGAAGTTCAGGACCTGACGCCTGCTGATGAGAACATTGGTCTAGAGGGGTAGAGGCCACGGTTGGTGGATCATGTCTAGTTGCAAGGCAAGTTATGGCTTCTAGCAAGCAATGAATTATTTGGTCCAAGGGTTTAGAAAGGGATACACTAAGTTGTGGTTTAGGCATTGTGGTAATTGGAGGAGTCGGAGTAGTTGGGGGAGTGGTTCATGTTGGTGTGACAGGAGTGATAGGTTGGAAACTAGGGGATCCCTCAAAGCTTTCATCAACTACAGGGTGAGGAGAAGAACACTTGAATATTATAAAGAGGTTTATGTGAAGGTAAAAGGAGAAAGAGTTTGGGTATAGTTCAAACTAGTAGGGGTTCTTGAGGCAAGTGAGATAGGGGTGATAGGTGGAGTGGAGGAGTTGATCTAGTTGGTTGGGTAAGCGGGAGTGCCACTTTGGGGTTGTGAAGCTATGACGTCCATGCTCATCGCACCAATTGTTGATATAGTGATACAACAAGGAAGAGATATGAAAGAAAGAGTGGTGGTTGTTGTGAAGGTCGGTTCACCCTAACGGGATGGAGAGTCGAAAGTTATAAAGAGTGGAAGTAAGGAGAGTGCTAAAGCAAAGAGTAAGTTAACAACATATAGGCTTGGTATCCTTGGAGAGTCAATGCCTTCTTCATCTATCCTGGAGGTATTTGTAGGAGAGGGTCTCATGTAAGATGATATTAACATGTTGGACTTGTCATCTAGCCATCATTATGGAACACGTGGAGCAGGTGTCTTCGATAGGAGGAGGATGTTTATGATGGACAAATCATCTCATTCGTTTTGACTTGATGGTATAGGGTAGTTGAGCGCACGTGATATTTGGTAACCAGCAACTTCATGTTCTAGATAAAAGCTTGAGTAGCCAAATGTCAAATGGTTAACTCTTATCTGAATGGTCGTTCCGAGTGGAAAGCTTAAGGGTAACCTTCCGATTTATCAATATTTGGCTTACTCTTTGGGTGTTCTTCTTATTTGCCACATATCCTCTTGTGGATTGGGGTATAACAAACATGAATTATTAAAGTGATGAAATATACAAGTGAGCTAGCAATTGTTTGCTCGTTCTATGGTTTGATAATCTATTAGTATAAATTTATAAAGAGATTGAAATTATGAATGATAGTTTTATAAATTCAAACAATGATATTACTATCAGTTAAATCCAGCCTAAGTTGCAGGAAAGATTAAAAATAAAAAAAGAAAAAGGTTTCCTTTATCCCCGCATGTTGTACCAAATGTCAACCAAGGCAATGGTGGTGGGGCTTACCGTGTCAATTGGCAGGCACAACCCAAGGCAACTATGACTAGCTTTGCACCAGTCATTGATTCATTCTTCAAACCTTTTCACCCAAATTTGAACATTGAATAATATTATAAGATACATAAACACTGATAAAGCATCTGTAATTTGAATGATATTCGATTACAGAACCAAATGAGATGGTTTTTTCTTTCTTTGTAACTGTTTGTTAATATTATGTTGGGTGTCAATTGGTGGTGTCACAAGAAGCAAAGCTGAAGGCCATTGTCGTTTTTTTCTTTTGGTATAAAAGAAAAAGAAAGGCAGGTGACAGAGGCAAAGAACATGGAAAATGGAAATCAAGGGTCGTCTCACTCTTTTTTCTTGTACTGTCACAATCCATCCTCCTTTTTCCCCGCAATTCCCCCTTTCCCCAACTCTCCCTCTGTGAGGAAGAATAAAACATTTCTTTATTATTTGTATTTTTCGTTGAAATCTAGCTTCCCGTCCCGTTCATACAGATTAAGAGTACAGTGTATAATTTTTGCAGTAGCTTTTATATTACAGAGTTTTGTTTTAGCTTTTTGGGTTTTGGTGAAATTGGTTGGCCTTAGACAGAGAAACAGAGATGGAGAGAGGGGAAACGTGTGGGAGCAGGAAAATGGGATATGTCAAACTGCTCTAAAGGAGAAGACTAATATATATATATTTTTATATATATATAAACCATGAAAATCTGCCTTATTTGTGACTGTATTGGCTTAGCGGTTTTCCTCCAGCTGACATTATTGTATAATGTATGTTGCGTATATTTTCATAGATTTTCTTTTATTGGATAGAACAAGTGTTTGTCTTTGGCTTTTTTATTTCTATTGTTTTCTTTTGTTTTCTGGAATTGTACAGTCTTTGTCTCTGCATTGTGAGGATGTTCCCTCAGACGTCTCTCCTTGCCCGTGTTGGCTGTTTTTGGGGATCACATGGAAAATCTCCCCATCCCAATCTTTTCTAGTTTGTCAATAGCGTTTTTATTATTTATCAAATAAAATCATTTTATAAAGAGGAAGAGAGGACCATGGACCCGTATAAAAGAGAGGCCAACAAAGCCACAAACACCATACTTAATAAGTGGGGCCGGTATAGAGCTTGCGAAGTAAAATTTCTTGCGGCGTTTTCTGCATTAATTGTATAATTCAGAGGGTATATCTGATTAACAAAATGGTTTTGAATGAAGATGATCAGATTCTCATAAAACCATTAACCATTGGCGTTTTAACTCTGGAACCAATGTTGCAGACACAGGAGTAAAGTTAATTACCCTCTAAAAATCACCAAGTTCCAGCCTTTGACTCAATATTTAATCCCTACTTCCGAGGTTGCTATCCATTACTACTGGACTGGTCTAGCTTTAAAGAGAGTACTGTTAAAAGAGAATAATCAACATTATTATCACTTCATTTTTTTAAAAATTGGAGAAGAAATTCAGTTGACAGCCTAAATTTTCGTTGACTATGAACTGAATGCTTATATTTTCTTCGTTCTAAAACTTGTTGGTATACCATTATAAGGAAGCAAATGCATCCATGTTGAATCAATTTTATATTTTTAAATAAAATTTTGGATTGAAATATTATGAATAAGAAAATAAGGTTTTACTTCTTAACTAGAGATTAGACCTTAACCTATTTTAGATTTAACAAAAAACTCATTATTATAGAATATAAAAAATTTTAAGAAGGAAATGACATAAGAAAGTACAAGGAGAGGCATTAAGAGATTAAGAGACAGGTGAGGTCAAGTCTTAAAATTCCGTTTCCCAACTATTAGTTGTAGCATAAAAATTTGGGATGGTATTATGTATGAAACGACAACAGACAGTTAATGGATTATCTTTAATGTGGCCTCCCTTTCCCCTCTGCTCAATTTCTCCAATCCAAATTGCTGCAAAAATAAAAAAGTTTAATTTTAGTATTATTTTTTATGTATTATTACGAAAGTTGTGGATTTCTTTTGTGCATTTTGGTCTTACTAAATTTAGTCTATAGGTTAATTTTACTTTTTATATTTTTAAAATTTTAATTTTGATTTAAATAGTAGTAGTTAAATCTATTTAATTCAATTCAATTATTAGTTATGAACTATGCTTCCATTTATAGATTTAATTCATATCCTCAAGTTGGATCATTTTAAGTACCTATGTTTTTCAAATTTTAAAATTTCAATCTTGAAGTAAATGACATTAGTTAATCAATTAACTAGAGTTTTAATGAGTAAAATACAAAAAATAACAAGCTAGTATAACATTTCACATATGATCATTTGTTTGCCGTATCAAATTTTGAACATAATAGACCTGAACAAATTCAATAGTTATTATTTGATAAAGATTGAAATTTAAAAATTTAAAAAATATACTTAAAACGACCAAATTAAAGTTGAAGGATTAAATCCATAATTTTTGTAAAGTAAAGAGGCTAATAGCATAATTTAGCATAAAAAATTTGATATTGACATCTCGATTTTTACAAATATAATAGATTTTAAAAAAATAGAAATAATTTTTTAATTTAATCAAAATTTTTATTATGTGATTACTTTAATATTTAAAAGTTATTGTAATATAATTTTCATCTACTTTTAGTATTTAGAATAGTTTTTATTGCATTTGATAGTTTTCATATTAATTATATCTTATATGAATTCTATTCAAATTTAATTTTTTTAGAAGACTTTTTTGTTATTTTATTTTTCCTATTGTAGGTATAAGATAAAGAATGAAAGACTTAGGGCATACAGCAAAATGTAGTAAACTGAAGTCTTTCACTCTACTAGATTTAGTTCAATACGGTGGAGTATATTCTTCAATTCAGATAATTTAGAAGTAAGCAATCTGCTTCACTGCAAGTTCTGCTTGTGGAGAAGTGGCACATGAAGAAACCTTAAAAACAAGGACAACAAAATAAAATAAAATAAAAAAGAGGAAAATAGTAGGAAATCACTTTAAGGCTAAAAGAAAGACTCTATAACACGAATTGAAACTTGAAGCTTGCAAACACAAGTAGAAAAAGAGATATAAAGAGCTTGGCATAAATTTTTAACTATCTTTTTCAGTAGATTATTTTCTTTTTACTTTTTATTAATGCAAATTGTGATTTTTTTTTATGTTGTTTTCTCAACTCATTATGAACTAAACTCTCTTTTCTTGAAATAATGATGAATCCTATTTCTTAGTTAATTAATTTATTTTCTCTTCAATTGCTTCGATCCTCGTTAGTTATTTATTCAGTTCTGTGTTTTTTTTTTAATTTTCTTGCATAATTACCAAGTTGTATCAATTTGATAATCTTGATTTGTCTATGATAGCAAGATAAATTCGTATTTTTAATATATTTATTTTTGGCTAATTATTGAATAAAATGCTATTAAATTTGGATTTTTCTTATCAGGAATGAAGTTGGTGTGTTGAATTCAAACTCTTACAAAAAAGAGCTAAATTGGAATAAAAAGCAAAGAGAAGGACTTGATTGAAAGATTGAAGATTCAAAGATGACTGGATAAAAATTGAAGGGTTGAAGATTTAAAAAAAAAAGTGGTTGGATAAAGTTTGAAGGGTTTTTTTATATTGTTACAGCTCTGTAATTAGTTTAAATTTAATCTCTAGTTTAAATTTGATATTTAAATTTTGAATTATTTAGTGATAATATTTAGAATTATTTAATGATAATAGTTAGAGATAATATTTAGAATTATTTAGTGATAATACTTAAGAAAAATCTAGCTAAATTTTAGCACTAAATGTGTGCATAAATACCTAGTTGCTACAATCAATTGAACACTTTTGCCTTTCGCATTCAATAAAATTTCTTATTTTTCTTTCCTTTACTGCGTCACTTTTCTATTTTGTTATTTCATTCTCTTTTTTTTCTTTAACTTTCAACTTTTTGGTTATTTAGCTTCCATGGCCCTTTCCCTTTCCATCTTCCACAATTCCACAAAACCATTTTCAAAGTTTGATTTTTTTTTTTTTTATGATTAACTAAATCCTTTTTAGCCTATCTAGTTATTGCTTCGACAAAATAATCGTGAGATATGAACCCACACTAAATACTTTACAATTCGGTATTCACTATCTCTCTGGTATATGAGATAGTACAAATTCGTCCCTCAAAGTTGATTTGAACTCAATTCTAAAAGTGCGCGTTGGGTTGGAATCGTTTGGCGTACAATTGAGAAGTTGAGTCAGCGGTGCTGTATTCAAAATCTCACGAACAAATTGGCATGTTCAATTGGAAAAACCTAGTTGGATTATGTCAAGGGAGACAGTGATTGGATCTTAACGACCTATACGGTTGAGGCCATTAATTCGAGTTGGTATTTTCATATCACAAGGCTGTCAAAGTCTTAAATTACGGGTATGTGCCACGTGGTTGGAAATTTGACAAGAGTCAATTTGCAGGTGATATCGGGATCGACTATGAGAGGAAGAGTTGGCTATTTGAGGGATCCTCGATTGCTATAACTACCTTATCAATTGGAAAGGAAAATATATTTCAAGGATCGATTCAAGATTGGAGTACATCGAGGTTAAAGCTAAGCTTAAAAATATTTTATTTACCAATTTATTTTATTTTCTTAAATTTATTTTTCATTTTCGAATATGCTTTTATTTTATTTTATTACACTTCATGTTTCCTTATTTTACTATCTTAATCAATTTAAGCCCCCCATTTTTATTTCTTTTTTTTTAGCATTACTATGCACAAGTCGTAGGCACAACTGTCATCGAATCTGATCACAAGAAAAGGCAAAATTAGATAACCAGTCCCTATGGATTCGACCCTACTACTCTCTACTGTTATTTATTGTTATTTTGTCGTAGGAATTTATATTTGGTGGTTTCGAGGCCCGCTAAATTTTGGCGCTGTTGCCGGGGATTGGTGAAAATTTCTAATTTTTTTTTGTTTTGTTTATAAAAAGGTCAGAATCGGGGACTCTAGCATTTGAACCTGAGATAGAAAAGTTGGCTCGAACACTTCGAAGAAAAGCTATTCGGTGCGATAAACAACCACAAATCAACTTTGAAAAAGGGTCTTACACTGAAGATATTTACTCATTCAAAGATTCAAATGAAATGGAAGATCAAACTATACTCCAACTTGTAGCTGCACCAGATGAGCAACAACCGCTAAACATAACTTACCTAACGGGCGAAACACTGTTCGAATTAAAGTCGAGATTAATACATTTATTGCCTACTTTTCAAGATTTGAAAAATGAGAACCCCCATACTCATCTGAAAGAGTTCCACATAGTTTGTCTAAGCATGAAACCAGAAAGAGTAACTAAGGATCAAATAAAACTACGAGCTTTTCCTTTTCCATTAGCCGACTCTGCTAGAGAATGGTTGTTTTATTTACCTTTAGGGTCTATTAATACTTGGACTGATATGTCTCGATTGTTTCTTAATAAGTTTTTCCTAGCAACTCGAGCAACTAAATTAATGAGGAATATAGTCGGAATACACTAAAAGGAAGCAGATTCACTCTATGAATATTAGGAACAATACAAGAAGTTGTGCGCAAGTTGCCCACAACATGGCATGTCTAAACAGTCGCTCTTACAGTATTCCTACGAGGGGTTACTCCTAACGGAAATGAAGATGATTGATGCTGCTAGTGGAGGGGCTCTTATGAACATGACTCCCTAAAGAGCTAGGGAATTAATTTCGACTATGGCTGCAAATTCTCAATAGTATCGACCACCTATAGAACCTACGAGAAGGGTTGATGAGCTAAGTACTCCTTCCATAGTGAATAATATTGATTAACTTACTAATGTGGTTAAAAATATGTTTGCAGGAAAAATGAACCCAACTCGATTGTGCAGGATTTGAGCTAAACCTGATCATCCTACCGACTCATGCCCGATTTTACTTGAAGACACAACTACATAAGTAGATGCCATTGGGAACTTCCTAAGGCCATCTCAAAAGCATTATGATCTATATTAAAACACGTACATTTTAGGGTGGAGGGATCACCCAAACCTGAGCTATGGGTCAAACCCTCAATACAATCAACCATATCAACCAAGACCACCTTTGCCATAGCAATATCAAACTCCAAAGTCATCTCCTAAAGCCATAACAGAGAGGTCAGTCGTTAGCACCGAATTCCAACAAAAGACTGAAGTACATTTCTAAGAACTAGATTAGCAAATAAGTAAGCTAGCACTTACGGTTATTGTTTGGAGAACCAAGGAAAATTGCCATCTCAAACCAAGCTAAACCCACGTTAAAATACAAGTGTTGTGACTGTAAAAGATGGAACAGAGTCAGAACTAGTGCCTGACATAAGTCGTGAACACAACGTTGAACAAGAAACCAAACCAACAGCTCCCACTGAGATGGCACCTCATAAACCATTTGTTGTACCTCCCTTATACCTTGGAAGGCTTGCCCAAGTTAAAAAGGAAAGAGAGGAAAAAAATTCTTGAGACATTTCAGAAGGTAGAAATTAATATTCATTTACTTGATGCAATTAAATAGGTTCCATGCTATGCAAAATTTTTGAAAAAATTGTGCACCGGTAAAAAGAAACTCCAATGAAACGAATGGGTGAATGTGGGAGAAAATGTTTCTGCAGTGCTACAAAGGAAATTCCCACCTAAGTGTAAGGGCCAATGTATGTTTTCTATATCCTGCAAAATAGGTAATATTGAAATTAAGAAAGCCATGTGTGATTTGGGAACTTTTATTAATGTAATGCCTTTAGCTATTTTTAAATTGCTAAACACGGGTCCTTTGAAAGAAACAAGGGTGATTATTCAATTGGCATACAAGTCATGCGTATATCCAAAAGGGGTTTTGGAAAATGTCCTCGTAAAGGTAAATGAACTAATTTTTCCTGCAAACTTTTACATCACCGATATAGAGGACAACCACTCAAAAAATGCTTTTGATATTATACTTGGGGGGCCATTCCTAAGCATCGTACATACGAAAATTGATGTACGAAGTGGAACCCTCACTATGGAATTCGACGGTGAGGTTGTAAAATTTAATGTTTATGAGGCAATGGGCCAACTCAGTACAATGTCAAATATTTCTAGTGTTGATATTATTGAACCATTAACAAAATTTCATTTTGAGTATGATGAAGAGGATGTGTTACAAATTGTGCTTTGTAGGAATTTAGACCTCAATACAATGGATAAATTGGAGAAATTAATGACATTCAAAGAGCTAATTTGTGAAACTATCTTTTCATGGAGGCACCACAGTTTCCTAAAAGTCAAGGTAAAGAATTTGAGTTGTCTCCTTTTCAAACTAAACTTTTGCCTTCCATTTTGCAGGCCACTGAATTGGAACTCAAATCGTTACCGAAATATTTAAATATTCAGATAGAGGAAAAGGAAAACCCGAGCAGAGAAGCTCGAATACGTTTCAATGTACTGATGATGAAGGAATCTGGAAAATGCTTCAACGTCAAAGGGCAAAGGTTGAAATCTTTCTATGAGAACTTTCAAGTGCACGTAATGGAAGAATTAATTCTTGAGGAACCAAATGAATAACACTCATGACATCGAGCTAACGACGTTAAACAAAAGCGCTCTATGGGAGGCAACCCATATTTATCTTTATTTATTTAATTTAATTTTGAATTCTAGTTTAATTTGAGAATTAAATAAAATATTATTTAATACATTTTCTCGCGTTATATTTTAGGTACACGAACTGCTCGAAGCAATAAAGTCTTTCGACGAAGCCAGGATCCGGCTACTAGAGAATAAAAAGAGCAACCACCTTCTACTATAGATGAACGACTTCATTGCATTAAAGCTCGCCTCGAAACAATGGAAGCCAACATCTCAAGCTTCCTCATCATGCTACAAAGTGATCCCTCCCACTATCCTCTGGCCCATTGAATATACACAGGGAGTACACTTGACCCTTCTATTTATTATTATTCTTTTTGCACATTGGGGGCAATGTGGCTAAGTAGGGGGATCGTGATCATGTCATACTTTCTTTTTGCATGTGTTTTGCTAAGAATAATTTTTTAATTCGTTTCAAAAATAAACCTCTAATTCTTATGTTTAGTTTACTTAAATAAGTAGGTGAATCATGAATAACTATTGCTTTCTTGATCAATGAATATTTTGTAGAATTGAAAATGTTATGCCTTAGTTAACATTTCATGAAAATTGTTGGTTTTTCTTAACTTGCCTAATTAAAGTACTCATTTTAAATAAATTTACTAGTAGCTTGGTTAAGAGTGAAGATTCGAAAACGTGACCAAGTTGAGGAACTGGGATGAGGTGCTTAGGTTGTCATCTCATTTTGCGTCAAAAGGTTTGGTGACGAGCCGAAGCTTGTAACACTCCGCTAACCGAGCCGCCTTAAGAAAGGAGAAATAAATTGATTAGGGACATGTGAAATTGAGTAACCGGGATGAGGTGTTTGGGTTTTCATCTCATTTTACGTCAAAAAAGGTTTGATTATGTCTTGAATTCGTTAAAAATAAATAAAGAGAACGTGTGGGGTTGAGTAACCGAGGTGAGGTGCTTGGTTGTCATCTCACTTCGCATCAAAGGACTTGACTACGTTTGAAAAAAAAACAAAAAAAATGTATATAGATATAAATAAAAGTATATATTGGGTATGATCGTTTCGCACGTTTGATTAAGCCTAAATTTAGCGAAATAGTTGAATTTGACATACTGCTCGAGATTTTATAAAATGCTTATTGATTGAGTTTAGCAGTTGTTTATTTTTTATTCACCTAATTGTTTGCAATATGCTTGACTAGGAAAGGGGGTTTTGATCTTGAAAATGATTGATGAATTATTTTTAGTAGATATCATGCTTGAGGACAATCATTGGCTAAGTAGGGGGAATTTGATAGCAAGATAAATTCGTATTTCTAATATATTTATTTTTGGCTAATTATCGAATAAAATGCTATTAAATTTGGATTTTTCTTATCAGGAATGAAGTTGGTGTGCTGAATTTAAACTCTTACAAAAAGGGAAATTGGCTAAATTAGAATAAAAAGCAAAGAGGAGGACTTGATTGAAAGATTGAAGATTCAAAGATGACTGGATAAAAATTGAAGGGTTAATGATTTTTTTTAAATGGTTGGATAAAGATTGAAGGATTTTTTATATTGTTACAACTCTGTAATTAGTTTAAATTTAATCTCTAATTTAAATTTGATTTTTTTATTTTGAATTATTTAGTGATAATATTGAAAATTATTTAGTGATAATACTTAGGAAAAATCTAGCTAAATTTTAGCACTAAAAGTGTGTATAAATACCTAGTTGCTACAGCCAATTGAACACACACTTTTGCCTTTGGCATTCAATAAAATTTCTTATTTTTCTTTTCCTTCTTGCGTCACTTTTCTATATTGCTGCTTCATTCTTCTTTTTTTTTCTTTAACTTTCAATTTTTTGGTTTAATTAGCTTCCAAGGCCCTTTCCCTTTCCATCTTCCACAATTCTACAAAACCACTTTCAAAGTATGATTTTCTTTCATGATTAACTAAATCCCTTTTAGCCTTAGCCCGGTTATCACTTCGAAAAAGTAATCATGATATATGAACCCACACTAAATACTTTGCAATTCGGTATTCGCTATCTCTCCGGTATATGGGATAGTACAAATTCGTCCCTCAAAGTTGATTCAAATTCAATTCAAAAAGTGCGCGTTGGGTTGGAATCGTTTGGCGTACAGTTGGGAAGTTGAGTCAGCGGTGCTGTATTCAAAATCCTGTGAAAAAATTGGCATGTTCAATTGGAAAAAGCTAGTTGGATTCCGTCAAGGGAGATAGTGATCGGATTTTAATGACCCACACGGTTGAGGCCATTAATTTGAGTTAGACTTTTCAGATCGCAAGGTTATCGAAGTATTAAATTACGGGTATGTGCCATGTGGTTGGAAATTTGACAAGAGTCGATTTGTAGGTGATACCGGGATCGACTACGAGAGCAAGAGTTGGCGATTTGAGGGATCCTCGATTGCTATAACTAGCTTATTGATTGGAAAGGAAAATCTATTTTAAGGATTGATTCAAGATTGGAGTAGACCGAGGCTAAGGCTAAGCTTAAAAATATTTTATTTACCAATTTATTTTATTTTCTTAAATTTATTTTTGCATTTTCGAATCTGTTTTTATTTTATTTTATTTTATTTTGTTACACTTCATATTTCTTTATTTTACTATCTTAATCAATTTAAACAACCCATTTTTATTTCTTTTTTTTTTTTAGCATTACTACGCACAAGCCGTGGGCACGCTTGTGATCGTGACATTGAATTTGGTCACAAGAAAAGGCAAAATTAGATAACTAGTCCTGTGGATTCGACCCTACTACTCTATACTATCATTTACTGTTATTTTGTCGTAGGAATTTAGTGGTTTCGATGCCCATCAGTCTAGAAAGAGAAAATTAATGTCATTTAATCTTGGGTTAGTATTTACATCGATTAAACAACTAAATAAGAGAGAATTAATTAATTGAATTAGGTGAAGTTAAAATTCCAAATCTCAAAACTTGAAAATTTTCATTGCCTAATTTAGTAATATCTTCATAATTTACTTAGTTTAACTTTAATAGTAATTAGAATTTATTTTATTGATATGATCAAATAAATTTAAATAATTTATACCTAACAATTTAAAATTTAATTTTCATGAGAACAATATTTTTTTATCACTATCTTACTTGATCAACATGTGGACTTACACTACGAGTTTCATCCAACAATATAGTATTCAAAATGTTGATTTTGGTAGCTTAGCTTTAATTTCATCTATTAATGTGTTACATCTCTCTTAAGGATGTTAAAATTTAATATTACTTAACAAATGGATGAATCATAATTTGCAGTGGTATTATTTATTAAAAAAAAAACTTAAATATTCTAAGTCAAACGACCCAAAAAAATATACTATTTTTATTTTAAAGACAATAATATTAATAATAAACTGTTAAATTTCACACTAAAATAAATTTAATTAATGTAATTAATTTTTTTTATGTTCAAACTGATGAGTTTGGTCATCAGTAACCAATTTTTTTAATAAAAATCTATAGCTAAAAAATGAAACTATTTTCTTTAACTACGTAAAAATCTAAAAGAAATAAAAAATATGTTGAGGACTAATTTAAAGTAGTGGGTTGTTTAGTTGACCAAGTATCTTGGTAGAATCATTATTAGTTTCAGATTTTATTTTCAGTTTAATTGAATAAGTTGTTAGCTATTTTTGTGTTAAGGTAGTTTCTTTGTAAGCCTATAAATATAGGTATTTATGCTTTGTTTTTAATCAATTTAGTGTTCATCAATAATAGAATAACTTTTATGCATATTGTAATTATCTCTTTCACTTTTCGTTCTTCAACAAATTTGGTATCAGAGTAATGTTCAATCTTTTAGGCAATTGAGTGAAAGTTAGGTTTTGGCCCATTGGGTATTTGAGAGAAACACCTTTTTTGGGTCTTTGAGAAACATGAGAGAAGAGAGTGTATGTTCTTAGAATGACATCAGCTGGTTTTTCTTCCTCTCAATCACACATACCCATTTTCAATAGTGAAATATGAGTGGTGGAGCATCAAGGTGAAGACATTGCTCAGATCACAAGAGTTATGGGCCTTGGTCAAGTACGAGTTCGCTGACATACTTGAACCTGATGAAGAAGAATAAGAAAAGGGATTGAAAGAAACCAAGAAAAACGACGCTAAGGCATTGTTCATTATCCAGCAAGCGGTTCATGACACTATTTTCTCACGAATTGTTGCAGCAACCACATCGAATGAAGCATGGTCAATTTTGTAGAAAGAGTATCAAGGTGATTCAAAGGTTATAGTGGTGAAATTGCAATCACTACGACGTGATTATGAAACCTTGATGATGAAGAATGGTGAATCAATTACTAATTTTTCGTCACGAACAAGGACAATAGTCGGCCAATTGAGCTCTTAAAGCAAACAAATTTCAGACGAGATAATTGTAGCGAAAGTTTTGCGAAGCTTGACAACAAAATTTGATCATGTTGTAGCTGCTATAGAAGAATCCAAAGATTTGTCAGTTCTCTCTGTTGATGAACTGATGGGTTCTCTTCAATCTCATGAGGCAAGAATCAACAGATTAGCAGAAAAGAGCAAAAAGCAGGCATTTCAAGTGAAGGAGACATTCACAAATCAAGGTGACAATGACTGTTCAACAAACAATGATCGAGGAAGAGAAGGATTTCGTGGTGGTCGTGGCCGTGCTTATGGTAGAGGTAGAGGAAGGAATGATTAACCATAAGCCAAATGATTTGTGGTTTGTGGACAGTGGCTTTTCGAATCATATGACAGGAACCAAATCCTTGTTCAAGGTGCTTGATGAGTCACAAAAGATAAAGGTGCAGTTTGGCAACAAAAGGGATATGCAAGTTGAAGGAAAAGGCACGGTGAAATTTTTTACTAGCCATAGAGAAGGAAAAATTTTGGACAATGTTCAATTTGTTCTTGATTTAGGATACAATTTATTGAGTGTTGGACAACTAATGGCTGGTGGATATTCTGTCATATTTGATGATGATGCATGTATCATCAAAAACAAAAAGTCAGGTAAACAAGTCCATGTCCACATGACTCCAAAAAAGATGTTTCCATTAGATGTTTCAAACATGGAGAACTTTGTTATTGCTGCAAGTGCAAAGGATGACTCGAAGCTATGACATTTGAGGTATGGACATCTCAATATTAAAGGCTTGAAATTGCTAAGTGATAAAGGTATGGTTCTTGGACTACCAAAAATTGGCTCTCTTGATTTTTGTAAGAGGTGCATTTATGGAGTAGCAAAACGGGTCTTGCGATACATTGCTGGAACTTTGGAGTATGGCACTTGGTACTCAAAAACTTCAAATTTTAAATTGTGTGCGTTCACAGATAGCGATTGGGCAAGTTCTTTAAATGATAGAAGAAGTGTATCATCAAATGTTTTCACTCTAGGTTCAGGGGTGATCACTTGAAGTTCAACTATTTTAGAAGTCTACTTGGTGTCTACAACTTTGAATAAGGGAGAGTGTTGAGAATTAATTCAAAGTAGTGGGTTGTTTAGTTGACCAAGTATCTTGGTAGAATCTTTGTTAGTTCCAGATTTTATTTTCAGTTTAATTGAATAAGTTGTTAGCTATTTTTGTGTTAAGGTAGTTTCTTTGTAAGCCTATAAATATAGACATTTATGCTTTGTTTTTAATCAATTTAGTGTTCATCAATAATAGAATAACTTTTAAGCATATTCTAATTGTCTCTTTCACTTTTCCTTCTTCAACAAAATATATATAAATTTAAATAATATAAAAAATTCTAAAATTTTTGAAATATTTATAAATTTAAAATTACATAAAACAATTAGCTAAACTTTTCTCACTTTACCAAGTTTTCTCATGAACAAAAAATCATATTTTCTTTCTTTGCCAGATTTTTGAAATAGTTGATAAAATCAATATTCTTTCAGTCATATGCTACTACTATAATTTTTCTCAGAAAATCTAATATTTGTTCTATTTTGTTTTACTGAAAATAATTTTCAGAAAATAATTTTTAAAAAATAATTTATTTAAAAAACTAATATTTTTTAATGTTTAGATAAATTTGTGTAAAATATTTTCTGGTGTTTGACAGATTTCTTAAAAATATTTCATAAAGTTTACTTAAAATAAAACAAACATATATTTGAGATTTTCTTATATTTTTATTGTTTAATTAAGTTTATTATATATATATATAAATTTATATTTTACATTGTTCTTTGTAAAGCAAACCCGACATAAATATATTTGTTATAAAATATTATAGTGCAATTTCTATTTAACAATTGAATTTATTTTATAATAAAATAATATTTTGTAATAATCAATGTCATATATAAACAAAATAATAAATAATGCTTAATTAAAACTTAATTTAAATTACATATATTACATATATGAGAGTACATATTGACACATTAGAGTTGTAAGGGATAAATGAAACTAAGTATTATTTAAACAAATACTCATATTTATATAATTAAAATATTCATATTTTTATACTAGGTTAAAATATATCATAAGTCATTATACTCTTCGTAAATTTGAAATTTAGTTCATGCACTTTTATTTGAATTCAGATTTAGTTCTTAGCATTATAAAAAATATTTTATTAAATTCATGTTTATTATAATGTCGTTTTTTAGTTACATGAATACCAAACATTTTTTATTTAAAAATGTGACATCAACAAAATTGACAAAAAAATTTAATAATATTAACAATTAGGCTTGATTTTCAAATTTGAAAAGTAGAGAGACTAAATTCTTGAAAATAAAATTATAGGAGCTAAATTCCAAATTTGTGAAGAGTATAAGGATTTATGACATATTTTAACATTTATACTATAAAACGTTTATTATTAATATATTTATAATTGAAATAAATATTTATTATTAAAATATTAATGTTGAATATTTTTCATGAAGAATATTATTTAAAATTATCAATTTTAAAATTTACTATTAAAATAAAATTAAAATATTAAATAATTTATTATATTATTAGATATAGATATTTAAATATGTATGTTTAATAATATTTAAAATTATAATATTTTATATTAATATTTATTAATTTTTAATATTTTTAAAAATAAAAATTTATTATTAATATAATAATATTAAACTTGAAGTTAATTTTTTTTTATAAAAATAAAACCATTCAACTCTTTTCTAGAAAATAATTTACTTTTTCAAAATGCTAATTCATTTTACAAGAAAAAAAAATATTTTTCTATAATTTGTAAGTCCCTTTTTGTTAACAAGTTATTTTCCATAAAATAGATAAAATATTTTCTAGAGATCATTTTTAATTAAACAAATGCAGCTAAAATCAATCTATAATTGTTCCCAAACTAGACTAAACAAAGATAAGAAAAACCCAAAACTAAACATTCAACCAAGAACTGAATGGGAAAGGGAGGTTGGAGATACAATCTTCAATAGTAAGAACCGAATGAAAATCGAAGCAAAGGGGAATCTCAATATTCTTGTCAAGAATTTCATATTCAAAACATATAGAACTATCACATAGGGATTTTACTAAATGCAAAATCTATAACACTAAGAATAAACAAAACTTAAAAACTACGACTAAAGATCCATCATAACAACAATTATATTCGAAAAATTCTAAACTACAAATTGGTCGCTGTCCTTAGCAACGCTCCTCCCTATCTCTGACCAAACTCTTTCCATTTAAATACGAACATTTTAAAGATGACAACACAACAAACTTCCAAATGCGAGTGAAAATGATAAGATGTTGAAAGGTCTCAAGTAGTGAAATTCCCTTTTATTCAAATGCATCATGATTTGGAGAAGGCTGACTAGCGATCACTGTAAGAGAAGCACACTTAGCTTTTTGTTCGAGGCTTTCTAAGCTTCTCTCTCAAATCCCAATGGTGAAGACGGTCTAGAAGGCACAAGGAAGAACATACCTTGAAACGGAGTTGATCGGATAATGAATGACGGATATCTTGTTGTCGATCTTTCCAGGTTTTAAATTCAGATTTAGGGGCTTTAGGGAGATTTTCTCAAGAAACTAAACCAATAGAAGGGAAGAGGAAGAGACAAGCCCCACTTTGGCGGTACCTGTTGATGGAGAAGGTGATCGGATGAGCGGTGACGACACTTCTTTTTAGAAGTACACAAAATTGAAGGTTTATGAAATTCAATGTTTTAATTTGTTTTTAATGCTTTTTATATTTTATTTTGGTTAATGTTAAAAATCTATACTTCTAATTTTTCATTTTTGGGTTAAAAAAATGTGGGTTATTTTATTTGAACTACTTAACATAATTTAAAATTAAAAAATATTTTAATAAAAGTGACATGTGAGATCCTACAATTGAGCTATATGTCTTAACAATTCAGGATTTAACATCTTTAAAAATGTAAAATTTTAAGAATATTTTAAAAAAAATTTTGAAAAAAAATTTTGAGAAAATTTTGAGATATGTTTTTTTTTTAATTTACTGATCTATATTGTTTTCGGATAGAGAAAGGAAAACACATCCAACCGGGCGCGTTTTCACTGATGTGACAATGAAAACACATTTTTTTTCTTGCGGTTGGAAATTAAAAGTCTATAGATTTATTTTTGTCCGTGTTTGAGATAAACATGGTTATAGTTTTAGGGGATGTTTGAATTTACGGTGGTATCGTGGAGCTGGGTGACTTGCAAATTTCATATGCCATAAGAGTATGGAGCCATCATCCAGGAAGTCGGATCACGTTGCAACTTAAGGTCCCAGTTGATGATGATTATACGATCTTGGGTTAAAGTGTAACTAGGGCTTCAAGTTTACAAAAATGGGGTCGTAGTTGACAGTAGTTATGTGGGCACAATAACAAGTTTCTTCTCATCAGAAGAGGATGTCCTATAAAACTCATACATAATTACAAGGAAGAAAACGCAATGGTGCTTCAGTATAATCATGTAATTTGTTTTACCCATCTCCACCAAAGGCGGTGACCCTGTTACTATAACTTATGACAAAATTGGGGTGTAACAGGTTTTACTAACAGGGTTGTTGCCTTTGGTAGAGGTGGATAAAACGAATTACTTGATTATACTGGAAGGCCCCTATAATTTTCTTCCTCGAACTTGTGTATGAGTTTTATAAAGCACCTTCCTCTAATGAGGAAAAACTCGTTGTCGTGCCCGCATAACCACCATCAGCTACAACCCTAATTATGCTCCATCCTTTGATAGCATAACCTTTGTAATCTTGAAGCCCTAATTACACTTCAAATTGAGACCGTATACTCACCGTCAACTTGGACCTCGAGTTGTAAAGCAATTTTAGTTTTTCAAGTGATGGATGCATACTCACACAGTAAGTCAAATTGTAGGTTACCAGGCTCGACGACATAACCGTGAACCCAAATACAACTTAAAATTATGAATATGTTCCCCTCAAAGTGAGAGAGAAATAAATCTTTAAACCTAGAAATTTCAATTTCAACACGTAAGAAGAAGAAAAAAAACAATTTAAATGAGATTGAGATATGGGTGAGTAGGGGATGAGAACGCGCATTTATATAGGGGATAGGGTGGGATAAAAAGGGGAATTTTTTTATCTTGAGAATCCCGAGTTGTAGGGCTCAAGAGGAAATAGTAATGTTGAAATGTTCATAGAGAAAATGCACCTTGCAGGGGGAGATTTCTCTCTAGGTGTTTCAACCCCCACCCAACTAGATTGCTTCTGCCTTTGAGTCCCTGCGACCTAGGATTCTTGGGATAAATTTGAATGCCTTGTCTTGGTGCTGAGAAATGCCACAACGGGGAAGAGTTTTCTCCCCTACAAAATTTTAACTTTAAGGGTATACCTCAAAAATCCGTGATGCCCAAGGCGTGTGTTTTTGTTGGAATCGTTTCATGTTCATCGGGGTAAGATCTCTATAAAATAAACTCAATACAATCCCTGAATTTTCCATACCGACCTTTAAAACAGATTGTTGATTTTAAAGATACTTGGCATTAGGAGTTATTGGCGTTGTCATGAAAACTTGAATTTTGTTCCTACATTGTGGTCGAAGTAAAGGTAAATTACATGTAGGTTTAGGGATTTGGGTGATGAGAACTATATATTTTTACTATTTTCTCGATTTTAAACATGTGGAATAGGCTATTTGGTTCAAGATGAGTAGATGAGTCAAAATTGTTACACATTACAATTGACAAATTTATGATATCGAATTTGGGCCTATTTTTGTATCAACCCAATTTGAAGATCAAGAATTCAACCGAAGCATAACGTTAATAGAGTTTCAGACAAGGATTAGGCACAAAGTGGGGATCCAGAGAAGAAATTTGAGTATGAAATGTAGATATCTAACATCATTTAACCTCGTTAAATATGCTATTTTTGAGATCATAATGGACAATGAGCTGGAGACAGTGATCGAATCTCATTGCTCTAGTGTGAATGTTGTATTATAGTTATATGTCGGCTTTGCCGAAGAGGACGAAGGTGGCTTAAGCTTGATAACAACATGTCTGTAAATTTTAAGCCAAATAAAAAAGCAGAAGATCTAACCACATAGTTGTGCAGTAGGTTCATATCATTGTTGCAAAGCTCATACCAAAGCACCCTAGAATCATCATCAATGGTGAGAAATTCATTAGTTTCTCCCATTAATTTCAACTTTAAGGGACAGTCGAGTGTATTTGGTCATCAGGCCTATGACATACCCAAACAACATTCTGTCAATGCCTTTGATTTCAACTTCGTCACGCCTATGTTCAACACCAGTAACACTCACATGGGTATGCCATCAAGTTACTAGTGTGGGCCAAACATAAGTGATTTTGGGATTCACATCGGATTTACAAGAATAGATGATCTACTCCTAACAACCTCGAATGATAAGGGCACATCCAACCAAGAGGCAGAAGCAACCGCTATTGATAACAAAAAGGACGAATAGGGGCCTGAAATAGATAATGACCCCGATTTCACTGTGTACGAACCCTCACCCTACATGTATACGCTCAGTCTTGTTGCTAAAGGTGGTTTAAAATTCCCAGACCTCCCTCATAAAAGGCCAGGGCATGTGACTTCGCCAACAAATTTCGGCCATTTAGAGGTGGGGTGATGTTTGACTCCAAAGATGCCTTAGTAGAAGCAGTCAAGCGGTATAGCATACAACTTGACATCAACTTTATCGTTACATGCTCCCGATTCAAGAAATATGAGGTGAAGTGCGCAATGTGTGGAATAGGATGTCCATGGCAAATCATGGCATTTGTGAGGAAGAAGTCGACATTTTAGATGATCAAGAAGTTTACAGCACAACATACATACGTTGTAGCTAATATGTATCATGGTTAATAACATCAAGTCGAATTTTGACCTTTTTCTTGACATTCTATTATGTATGGTGACCTAATATTTTTCAGGCATGTTAAACGATCATCTAAAATTGGATTCAGACATGATATCTGACTTTAGATTACCCATAGTCAAAGCGAGTACTAGGATTCTAGTCCCAATTTTGATCACACACATTCGTAGTGAGTTTGATTACAACATGTCCTACCACAAGGTATGATTGGAAATACAAAAGGCGTTGGAGAATATGCACAGTGGGTGGGAGAAATCTTACAATGAATTCTGGCAATGATGTTAGGTACTAGAATGGTACATACTAGGTTCTGTAACCGAGCTGCAAATGAAGCCTACATATTATGGAGATCGCGTCATCCCTAGAAAAAGAGTTTTCCATAGTTTTTTCTTGACTTTCAAGCAATGCTAACTGCATTCTGGTACTGTAAGCCACTTGTCCAAATTGACAACACATTCCTATACAGAAGATACAACCATAAGTTATTATTAGCTATTGCATAGGATGGAAATCGAAGAATCCTACAAATAGCTTTTGTAATAACTCCAAAAGAATCTGGGGATGACTAGGATTTCTTCTTAACTAAACTGAGAAGGCATGTTGTGTCGCAACCCAATGTATGCATCATTTTCGACAGGGGTACCAAAATACAGGATGCATTCAATAGACATTCAAGCTTATGGGATCATGCACACCATAGTTATTTTTTGCATCATATAGGGTTTAACTACATGGGCTGATACCATAAGGATGTAGAGCGGTGACATGTCATTAACATGGGTAGGTTGTGCATAGAATTTCTTTCTTGTATAACAGTTTAACATATGCATTTGGGTCAAGAAATCCCTTAGATTTTTGTAGGAAATCAGGAAGATTTGGCTTAAGTAAGCATTATCACTTTTCAAAGTCCACAATAGGGGGACAAGAAGTTTATATCTAATAAAAGAGAAGATATTCTAGATGACTTTACTTTCTACTTTATGTTACATTCTACTTTACGTTATGGTTCTTTTAACCTAAACATTCTATTATTCTTTGATAAGATAGGGCCAATACCTCATTTAATCAATGGATGATTCAACCTTCTAGTAAGTTTTATAGCCCTGTATGTTATGGTTGTTAAAGAGTAAGGATGATGAAAGGTGTAAGAACAATAGGGTGTGAGTGAAAGGCCCTGCATGGAGGTCGCACGTAGTTGAAACGTTAGTAAACTAATTGTAAATGGGGATTCTAATGAAAATTCCATGATCTTGTAAACAGTTGCTGCTATTGGATAGGGAAGAACAATTGATACAGAAACTTCAGGTCAAAGTAAATGTGAGTCTCTGGTGAATCTCTAGGTTCAGCTTCTGCATAATATATTATGATAATTCCTTGTACAGTTGATACTCATATAGATGCGCATATCTTCTTGAGAAGTTGATGAATATATGTATGGTTGTATGTTCTTTGTGAAGCATTTGCATGTATGTTCTGAAGTGTACCATGCGTTGCATGAATATGACGATGTGTGGTAGGCATGTATCGAAAATTATGTGTTATGAAGTATAATTATGTTAAGATTGAGTGAAATTTTTGTATATGCATCTGTTATGTTGTTTGAGTAATGCATGACCAAGTATGGTTGGCGATAAGGGGGTTTGGGCGAAATGTCAGTAAAATATGTGATACAATGAAAGACCTCACAGTGGTGCTTTGATGACATTCATTGGGACAGTAAACACGAGAAAATGCCAGTATGGAAGGTATGTGAAAGGCCATGGCCATGTATATTTCAGTAACGACGGATGATCCACATTTGTCTACTAGGGTTTCTACATGTCCTGAGGGGCGATGATGGGAAAACCTTAGGCTATGCTCAGTTTAGGCAAATTCATATCGTCAAACACAACAGTTGGTGTGGTGTCTTGATGGCAAACCAAACCAAGCCTTTATGGCGAATTATCTAAAGAGCCTTTGTAGTGTATAATCCGGAAAGTCTTTGTGGCGTATTATCTGGAAAGTCTGTAGAGTAAATTCTATAACTACTAAATGAATTCCTCCATAAAAAACTAAATGAATTCCAAAACTCTCTAGATCTTAAATTATAATTGTTAGATGTAATTATAATTCCTGTCTAACCTTAAACTCAAATTAAAAAAAAAATTATTTGAGTATAAAAAAATACTCAAATAAATTATCACAAAATTTTTTCAGATTTTTCCTTTAGTATTTGGATCCATTGAATTTTTGGTTAGCATGTCTGTTTATGTAGAGCTGTAGCTAGCTACCCACTAAAAAGGAAAAATTTTTATTTAGACCTTTTAAAATTTTTAAAATTTTAAATTAGTAAAGGTAAAATTACCCTTTGGCCCTTTTAAAAATGATAAAAATTTAATTTAATTCTTCAAAAATTATAAAGATATAGACTATTAAAATGGTGAAATTATATTTTTACTTTAGTAAAATTTACAATTTAATTTCAACCCCTAAAAGAGTTTTCTAATTTCGCCCTTATATTTATGGATGAAAAATATGTAAAAAATATAATTATTATTTAGAGCTATAAAACAATCACACTTAAAAGAGTCATAACCCAACACATATTCAAAAGAGATGACTAGCAACTACCAAGAGGTGAAGAAACCCCTTAGCCACCGCTCCCCATGCTGAGTTGAGCTGTGGTGGCTAGCCATTAATCCAACCCAAATTCCCAAGCTAAACTCTCTAGATTTGGATCAAAATATATACCTAATTATTTAATTAATTAGTTAATAAAATAAAATCTATAAATTAATTTTAATTAATATAATTAATAACTCATAATTGAATTCTAATTTTATTAAAATCAGGAGGAATTTACCATTTAGAATCAATGTGTAAATTTACTTAATTATCCAAATAAAATACAACTATAATAAATAGTTAACTTAATTTTTACTTTTGGACCTAATTATTTAATTTATCATCCAATTAAACAAAAATTCAAAGAAATAAAATTAATTATGAATTATTTCTTTCCTTATCGAGAAAATGCAATAACTGCATGTAATAATTTATGTAATTTATTTCTCTTTCTCTATTTATCTATTAGTGTAAATTAATTCAAACGAATATGATTAATTTAGCTTAGATCGTATTCTATGTATTTTTAGTTCAAATAATCACATTTATGTCTTTATTTTTTAGAGTCAATCCAATTACAATAGATAAGACAATCTATCTTTTCATTTAGACTTATAGATAACATAAAATTCCTAACATGAGTTATTAGCTCATATGACCCCATGAACTATGGATCATTTAAATTATCTACTAATATAAGTAATCTTTTGCATTAATACAATCCTTATCATGCAACTTAATATTAGTTAAACCTTAATTAATCAATAAGCCAATATATGTTTAATTATTTTTCTTTTCATGCAAAAATCATTTAAGATAACTATGAAAAAAACAATAAATAATCATGCGGGAATTGGAAATATTACACGTAAATCATAAAGTAACCACAATAAGGGCACAAATCCTAACAAAAGCGAACTACAATTTTTAAAGAAAGAGGTGGTTTTTGGAGTGTGACAGTTTTTAAAAGGGATAAAGCAACATTTTGTGCATGAACTTGGTCACTTTCTCTAATTTAATCTTCGAATTTTTTTTATTCACATTAGTTCTAGAACTAGAATTTTGTTAAACTGTGAAGATGTGACACTCTAAAATTGTGCCACATCATCAGTTAAAAATTAAAAAAATATAATCTAAAGAAATTCAAAAAAGTATTAAAAATATTAAAAATAATTATATATTATAATTCTTTTAAAAAAATTCCAGATAATAACATGGCACAATTTTAGAGTGTCACGTCATTAAATCTTAATGGAATTTATGTTCAAGGACCAAATGGGAAAAATGGCCTGGTTCCATAGACTAATGTGGACCAAGAAAAAGTTGAAGGACCAAATCAGGAAAATTGCCAATTTTAAAGACTAAATGTTGCCTTATCCATTTTAAGAAGAGTGGAAGCTTTTTTATTTATTTATAAAATTATAATATATTTAAAATTTAAATGAAATAATTGATTGAGTTTTAATTTGATTGATATCGACATTATTGCCAGTGCAAGAGGACGTGGGTCCGAGTGCGCTGAAACACATTATCCTTCTATTTAAGGGTTGGAGAGAGGCTATGAGTAATTCTAGGTATTGTATAAAAAAGAACAGATATAATAAGAACTTATAATGTGATTAAAAAAAGATTAAATGAAATATTTATAAAAAATACAAAAAGTAGTGCTTTAAAAGAAAAATCATCAACTTATACTTTATAATTGGGCGACAAAAATTATTCCTTTTTTTTTTTCGAAGATGAGTTTGAGTAATTATTTAGGTTTATTTCTAACAAAATGGTTTTTTTTCAAATATATTATATAAAAGTATTGAAAAAAATAAAAATTCTTCTAATATATTTATTGTTTTTCAAGTTTTTAGTTTATTTTTGTCTTTTCAATTGAATTGGTGATAAATTAACTCGTGACATCAACTTAGTAGGAAGTTTCATTACTAGTATAGATGAGGTTTATTCTGTCAATTCAATGACCAAGTTGAGGCATGTTTATTTGTATAATACAAAAATAATAAAAAATTACCAAAATGGTATCCCATTCTCATTATTTATGAGAATGGTATAGTGTGGGTGGTGAAGAGGCGACACCATCTTATTTTTTGACCCTAATCATTAGCCTGTTATGCAAAAAAATAGTTTTTTTAAGGGTGGAGGGAACCTGATGGGCGGCACTGGTGGAGGTACCCTGATAGGCGGCACCGCTTTACGCCAGAGACCATACAGTCACGCAGTCTGATGACTTGAACTGGTCCCTTCAACTGGAAAAGAAACGAAGCAGAAACTAAGGAGAAAAAGGGGAAGAGGCAATAGAGAAGAGAATAAGGGTTTAGAGTTATTTTTGTAATTTTATTTTTGTTAGGTTAGGGTTTTAAAGGGAGGAAACAACAAATTTTAATGTTGTTTTTGTAATTCCCTGATTAATTTACTTCTATTTTTTTGAAATCAAACAAATATGTATTTGCTTCTGTGGTTACGTGTTCTGGGTGTGTGTATGAGGTCTTGGGTTCAAGCCCCACATTTGGAAAATTCTGTTATTTTTTTTATCCTAGCCTTATCCCTGCTGGATAGGCTTATGTAATATTGCTTGTAAACTCATATTAAAATGAGCCTACTAGTTTGAGTGGTAAGGAATTAGTGTGTTGGTCCTGTGTTTGAATTTCTGTGCGAGCGTGAGTGTTAATTTTTGTTCTGGTTGTCTGTTAGAGGTTCAGTGGAGTTGGGAGTCTGAAGTAGTTGGATGTGGTTAGTGGGGAGTGGAGATGTTGATCAAAAATTAATTTATTATCTTTTTATTTTATTTCTTTTTTTTTTCAAATTTTTCTCTCTTCCCAAAAGTCTGACGTTAGTTTCCTTTTTCTCTGCCACCTTCTTTTTCTCTTCTTTTTCATAGAATTCTATCTTTGATTTGCTGTCGTATCAGTGTATTTTGAAATTTAGGTGTTTTACGTGTAGTTGGGTAAGTAGAGATTTCACTTGCCTGTATGTTTTGATTTTTGTAAGTTGTTGGGTTTATTTGTTTTGTTTGAATTTCTAAGTGGTGTGAAGTAAGGGAGTTTGATTTTCTGCGATGTATTGCGCAGGAGTTGTTTGTGGACCTGCGGATTTCGCTCCTACAGCATAAACTACAATAAGGGTTGTTCTTATCGAAAGTAAGTGTGTTTGTGCGATTCAATTTTACGATGTTAAATTTGTATTTGGTTGTTAATTGGTTATGGTAATGTCGTTTCTAGGTTCTGTGGTCTCGGGATTACTGTGACATCAAAAACGAACTAAGTGTGTACCCTAAACATGAAAAATTAGAGTTTGACAAAAGCCGAAAAAGGGCAGTTTCGACGCCACATGGGCATGTGACCAACCGTGTGACTGATGAAGGTGTGGCCATGCGCATGACACGACCATGTGGCAGTGTGAGCCACACGAGCAAGGCCAAATTAGGGATGTGGGTTTTGGGCCAGGCCGTGTGGGCCTGCATGGGTAAGCCACATGGGCATGTTGTCCTAGAATTTTGAAATTTTTCCTAGGGTCGCTTGAGTCATTCCGGTCGATTATAGGCCTACCGTTAGGTCGATAAGGGGGTAACCAAACCTTATTTCATGTAATCTAATACTCTAATAGTCTGATTTGAGTAGGGATTGATATGAATGATCTGACTGTACTGTTAAATATGTATTTATCTGTATACGAGTATGTTAAGCATGTTTATTCTGTTATTTTGGCATCTGTATTCTGTATCTGTGTTTAGGGTGGGATTTGTATATGTGAAGAGAGTGATTTATACGACGACTTTTCACCTATTTTCTAGCAGTTTGACTGCATATTATGTATTATGTGTCGCATCAATACTATATGGTGTGTAGGGATGAGTGAGTTTTTTTTACCCCACATGGTGTGATGGAATGGTCGAAGATAGTGTATAGAGGATGGGGGTAGTATCCAGTATGTTTGTTATGTTAATCTGACTCTGATATCTGTATCTGTTATGGACTTAGGTTCGAATCTGTATTTGATTGTATATGAAATACTGTGTATGTTGCATGAATGTTTCTGTTGGGTTACACACTGAGTTCTCAAAAACTCACATCTGTTTGTCTGTTCTGTTCAGGTAATGCATAGGCATATACGGGTCGGTGCGACAAAGGTTCAGCAGTGACCACTTGACGGGAAACTATTTTCATTATTATAATTTGATGGTTTTTACTAAAATTCCAGTTTTCGTGAGAGTTTTGTAATTTTTGGACTCTCTGGACTTTTTAGTTTAAATTTTTGGTTTGGTTGCGTTATGATTTCTAAACTATGATGATTCGACAAAATATCGATTTTACGCGAACGAATGTTATTTTTGAAAACATGGGCGTGGTTTTGAATTAAACGTTTTTTCAAACTTTCGTTGCAAAATGATTTGGTTAACCTTAAGGGATAACATGAAACGGTCAGTAATAAATATATAAATGAATACGTTTTATTAAAATCTGACGTTTTAGTAGAGTATCGTCAGTTTCAAAACCCTTCTTCGTCACACTCCTGGATTCAGCCATAACTGTAACACCCCTTATCCGTATTCAACGACAGAACAAGATGCGAGGCATTATCAGACTCACATCATAAGCAAACATACAATTCCAAGTCATAAAGTTATGACCAAATAAAACCATTTGCATTCAAACATAAAGTCCCTAATGAGAGCTTACGAGGCCTAAAACATGCTTCGGAAGTGGTTCGAAACTAAACCGAGCACTTAGGGAAATTTAACAAACTTAGAAATTTTTTTGCTATGAACAGGGGTCGCACGCCCGTGTGGGTAGGCCGTGTGGTCACACACGCCCGTGTCCTTAACCCGTGTAACTTTTTGTTTTACAAAGCATGAACAAATTGAGGTCATACGACCAAGTCACATGCCTGTGTGCTAGGCTATGTGGTTAATTAAATTTTCATAAAATAGGTGTAAACTTCACGCGCCCGGGACACATGTCCGTGCCTGAGGCCGTGTCCCTCACATGGCTTAGACACACGCCCGTGTCTCTGCCAGCATACTCAATTCTGAGCATTCTGTTTCTCAAAATTAAGGTGCAGGGGACATACGGCTGGAACACATGCCCATGGGGCAGACCATGTGTCACACACGGCCTAGACACACGCCCGTGTGTCTACTTGTGTGGAAAAAATAAAGGCTATTTACCAAGCCATTTGTTACCCTCTTTTCCACCTACACACACAAGTTCAGTAGCATAGATAATGATATACTTAGGTAACCAAACATCCACAAAACAAGGCCAAATCATGTCATTTCATTATCCACACTCAACACATTTACAACACCATAATTTGTCAAACCAAATCATACCAACTCACATTCTACAAGTTTCAATATGTCTACCAATAACATGCATAATTTTACTTAGTTTTCCTAGCACAACAATGAGCCAATCTTAACCATTCAACAACCAAAACCATTAAGCCACATTCAACCATTTACTAAGCATTTATAAACCACATCACACAAGAGATAATTGCACATTCATGCATATATAAATATATATAAGCTTACAACCAATTCAACCAAAATGAGCCAAGTTACATGGTCAAATACCACATAAGCCATTGACAATTACAAGCCAATACATTTGGCCAAATCATAATGACACATATAACAAAATGACCAAGTTCCTATACATGCCATACTTTCAAAATGTTTAAAATCATCGATACCCAAAATGACAGTTGATAGTGTGATACAATCTTCGACGATATCCAACCCGAGCTAGCTTGGTGACATTATAAAACATGGAAATGAAACGGAGTAAGCTATATAGTTTAGTAAGCTCGTATGGACAAAATAAACAAACCTTACAATGCATTAACATGCAAGTAATTTAATGCAAGGTACTGTATTTTACCAAAATCTCATGGTCGAAAATCACTACCATCACAAACTTACCTTAAAATCGTCATATCACGAATTAATAATCATAAGCTTTAAGTACATACCTGTACCATCTCGAAATAATTTCATACACATCCTCATCCTTGTCATACCCAATGAACCACTAGAAATAATAAATCCAGATACTCGGGAAACCTTACACACAAGGTGCCACATATGTAGCCATTGCTACCTCTATCTCATATCACATATATGCTAACTCTCGAACCAACAACGGGCCTGCTCACACAAGCTGTCAGTCAAGACATAGCTACTCAATGCTACTCACACAAGCTGTCAAGTAACCGTAACATATGCAGGTATACTCAGCCACTAGTAGGACGTACAAGACCAGCACCCAGATCACATAACATAAAACTCTAGTGACATGTCACTTGTATCCTAATCTATTCCTAAGGTTTGATTAGGACTTCTCGCTTGCCAAATCATCGTCAAATGTGTCCATAAGGTCGATTAGACAATTCATGCATAAATGAAAGCATTTAAACACATTTAAAGTAAAGCTTATTTAACATACAAACTTAACTCGGTTACAAAAACGACCAAAGAGATCTATTCGTCAATTACTTTGTTTTTCCCCCGATCTAGACCCGAATTTCATTTTTCTTGATCTATAATACCACATTTAAATTATTTAATCATCACATTATTCAATTCAGCCCAAAAACACATTATGGCAAAATTTACATTTTTGCCCTTAACTTTTTAATATTTTACAATTTAGTCCCTATGCTCGTAAAATGAATTTTGTTTAATTTCATTATGACCCAAGCCTAGCCAATTGTTATTTGTACTCATAACAGCCCACATTTTTCATTTAATCACACTTTTCTACACATTTTATAGACTTTTACAAATAAGTCCCTATTTAACGTTTTTACTGAAAATTACTTTACAAAAGTCGCTTAATACACAACAAACATGCATTTTCTACCATCAAACATCAAAATACAAGCATATTCAACATGGGTAAAATTTTGGACTTTAACTTTCTTTCAAATTAGTCCTTGAAATAGCTAAATCAAGTTACAACGATCTCAAAAATATAAAAATTATTAAAAACAGGGCAAGAACGGACTAACAATCGAGCTTGAAAGCTTCGCCAAAACCCTAGCTATGGTTTCCCCCAAAATTTTGGCTATAAGGGACTAAATTGAAGAAGATGGCATCTTTTATTTAGTTATTTTGGCTTTATTTACCAAATTACCTATTTACCCCTCACTTAAACTTTGAAATTTTACCTACGCCATGTCTATTTTTGTCCATCGTAAAGTATAATGGTCTAATTACCATTTAAGGACCTCTAATTTAGAATTTTTATAACAATTTACTACCTTTAGCTTATAGAGCTCAAATTTTGCACCTATTGCAATTTAGTCCTTTTAGCCAAATTGAGTACTCAATCGATAAAATTTCTTAACGAAATTTTCACACAATTATTTCTACTTCGAATTTGTGGTCTCAAAACTATTGTTCTGGTTTGACCCAAATACGGGCTGTTATAATAACATCTAGGTCGAGTTCGGGGTGTTACATTTAATGGTATCAGAGCCAGGTTACAAAAATCGGGCTGTCAATTTTGGTTTCCAAAATTGTGTTTTAGAAAAAGAACTGGTTTTCAAATAACTTAGATCATTTTGAATAAGTATGTGGTACACCGAGTCTCTAGTGTCGATCTTGTAAATATTTCTGAACTTAGATATAACTTTTTAGAAACACTGTAGTTAATACTTTCTGAAACTGTATTGAGTTAGTTAGAGAATAAAACTTCTGAAATACTTCGTAACTTCTAATAGTTTAAGCATAAAATATATACTAATAAACACTGGAACTGATGCATAAAACTTTATAATGTAGATAAAACTAAAAATACGATGAGCGCTCCTAGAACTCGTGGCCATGATATTCATGGGCGCAATGAGCACCGTAGGGGGCTCAAGCTGAGTCTTCCTCTCTGGTTAGTATGCCAAATTTGGATACGATTGAGACACTGATTTCACTTGCTACTGAGTTTGGGTTTTAAAGCTACTCGGCTGGGGATGTATAACACCCCTAACCCATACCCATCGCCGGAATAGGGTTACAAGGCATTACCGGACAATTACATTTATCAAACATTCAATATCACATATCGTTCATTAACATTCAGAAAGTCCCTTATATAGGTCTACGCGACCTTAGAACATGCTAAAGAGTGGTTCTGGACTAAATAGATTGCATATAAAAATTTTCGAACACTTTGAAACATTTCATGAAATCATAGGTCACACGCTCGTGTGAACAGGCCGTGTGCCTCATATGGCCACCAAACACGCCCGTGGTGCAGGTCGTGTGTCATGGTCGTAGGAAAATTAGGAAGCTTATTGACTTATATCACACGGCCAGTCACACGCCAGTGTGTGAGCCTGTGTGATACACACGGCCAGTAGACACGCCCGTGTGTCTAGGCCATGTCAAATCTATAGGGTATATTGACTTAATTCGTTGGGCTACCCCAGGGGACACACGGCCGTGCAACATGACTCTGTGTCGCACACGGCTAAGACACATGCCCGTGTCTCTGCCCGTGTGGACAAAAATAGGCCAAGCACACATAGATCTCAAAATAGCATCATTTCAATACATATTAAGCAACCAAAAACATACCAATTCATACTAAAAGCATGCCATCTATTCACAGCCATTTCAACTATTCAATTCCATATTCAAAACATATCAAATCAATTATACCAAAACCATCTAAATTTACCATTCCTCAAACATTGATAACTAACCAAATCAACATCCATTTAAATATATCCACAACTATGGCAAACTTACCAAAACAAGTCAACATATAAAGCATTATATGCATCACATATATCACTTATGAAGCACATAACTTAAGCCAACTTAAATGGCTAAAAACATACTAACATTTACATTATTAACAAGCCATATCACATGGCTAACATCATAGCTCAAAATATACCAAAATGACACTAGCCTATACATGCCATATACCATATATACAAGCTTCAAAAGTACCAACAAATGTTCAATAGTGTGATGATGCTCATGACAATCCCTGAGTCTAAGCTAGCGTTGGCTATCTATAAAACATTAACAAATAACACACAGTAAGCTTCATAGCTTAGTAAGTTTGTAGTTAAGCAATTCAATTCATCAAATAAATACAATTCTATAATATACACATTACCAAAACAACATCTCATTTACACAGATCTTCCTACAATGTCTCAAAACATGATTCATAAACATCTCATTGAACTTACTCATTGTAATGCTTAAATAGATTTTGTACGTACCACCTCCTACTAACCTCTTTCTCAAACAAGTCATTCTTTCACCCATTTCATTTAGAATAAAAATCAGATACTCAAGGATCTCAACTGATAAGTACCTATACATGGAACATAGCCAAATCAAGGTAACTTATCTCGGAGTACTTATACCACCCGTAGCCAAATCAAGGTAACTCCTCACATAATACTTATATCTTGGCCCATAGCCAAATCAAGGTATTACTCACACCCAAAGTGCTGATATCATGGCCCGAAGCCAATGCATTAACTTAATGACATTTCATTATCATTATAATTATACTTAAGGTTTAACCGGGAAGTTTCGCTTGTCGATTTCATCGTCAAACACTTTCGTATAGTCGTATTCACAATTCAAACATTATCCACAATCTCATAAACACATTTTATGTAATATCAAAGCATATAATATTCATATATAACAAAATTTACACCTACAAACTTACCTCGGGTATGAAAAGGGTGAAATGAGTCAATTACTCGATTATCATGCCTTTCCCCCGATTTAATTCTGGATTCCTCTTTTCTTGATCTATATGTATTTAAAATTAACTTATTTAATCATCTATTCTCTCAATTTCATCCAAAAACACATATTTAAGTCAATTTGCACTTTGGCCCTTAACTTTCACATTTCTTACAAATTAGTCCCTATTTCATAAATACACAAAATTCACAAAATTCAATATAGCCCATGCTTAGCCGAATTCTCTATACTCTTTAGCAGCCCATATTTTTCATTTATTTCACATTTCAACCCCTCAATTTACACTTTTCTCAATTTAATCCCTAATATATATTTACTCAAAATCACTTTACAAAACATGTATATTCAACACTAAACTTTCATAATTCACCATCAAACATCCAAAAACACATGAATTCATCAATGGAAAATTTCAAAATCATCAACACTTTCAAAAATTGAGGCATGGGCTAGCTAGAACACAAAGCAATGATCACAGAAAACATAGAAATCATCAAAAACGGATCAAAATACATACCTAATTTCATCAATTTGCCTTAGCCGATTGAAAAACCTATTTTCTCTTCTTTTTCTTCAATTTTCGATGCATGGAAGTAGAAAATAATGTTTTAATTCACTTTTTTTTATTAATATTGACATGATTTAACAAATACCAATATTAACCATTAATAAACCATTATAAAAAAATATAATATGGGGCTATTTATGTCCATCTCCACTATCAATGGTCTAATTACAACATAAGGACCTTTCATTTAATAAGCCATAGCAATTAGACACTTTTAACTTATAGCATGCAACTTTAGCTTTTTACGCGATTTAGTCCTTTTCTCAAATTAACCACTTAAGCGATAAAATTAACTCACGAAATTTTCACACATACATACTCACATGCTATAAACACAAAAATTGATATTAAAATAATTTTACGACCTTGGATTTGTGGTTTCGAAAGCACTATTCTAATTTAGCTAAAACGGGTTGTTACAACTCTCTCCCCTTAGGGATTTTTGTCCCCGAAAATCTTACCAGCAAATAGGTTTGGATATTGCTTTCTCATAGCATCCTCGGGTTCCCACGTAGCTTCTTCAACCCCATGTCGATGCCATAAGACTTTTACTAATGAAATTTTATTATTTCTCAGCTCTTTAATCTCACGAGCTAGAATTCGAATCGATTCTTCATTGTATGGTAAATCTGGTTGGATTTCAACTTCAGTCGAGGAAATGACATGTAAGGCATCAGTTCGATATCTTCGTAGCATCGATACATAAAATAGATTATGAATATTTTCTAACTCAGGTGGCAATGACAATCTATAAGCAACCGATCCGATACGCTTAATAATCTCATACGTCCTGATGAATCTCAGACTTAACTTGCCTTTTCTGCCAAATCTAAGTGTTTTCTTCTATGGTGACGCTTTCAAAAACACTCGGTCCCCAATCTGAATCTCAATATCTTTCCATTTCAAGTCTGCGTATGATTTCTGATGATCTGATGCTACTTTCACACTTTCACAAATCACTAACACTTTCTGTTCAGTCTCTTTAACCAAGTCAACCCCGTGAATCTTATTCTCGCTAAGTTCTATCCAGTACAATGATGTTCGGCATTTGTGATCATATAAAGCTTCGTGCGGTGCCATTTTTACACTTGATTGAAAGCTATTATTATACACAAATTCAATCAACGATAAATATTTTTCCTATGTACCTTTGTAACATCCCGAATTATGGCCTAGTCAAAACAGTGATTTCGGGACCACAAATCTGACGTAAGAAAGATTATTTTTATTATATTTTTATGGGCTACAATTTCACGGAATGATTTTGTGAAAATTTCATTCGAAAATTTTGACGTTTGGGCACTCAATTTGGTCAAAAGGACTAAATTGTAAAAAGTGCAAAAGTTGAGTTCTACATGTTAGAGGTATCCAATTGTTATGAGATTTTAAATTTGAGGTCCTTAAATGGTAATTATGCCATTGGTAAATTTTTGGACAAAAATAGACATGAAATGGGTGAAAGAGTATTTTTAAGTTAGGGGCATTTTGGTAATCTAATAATTAAAAGAATTAAAAAGCCAAAATAAGCCAAATTGTCCATCTTCTTCATGTACCACCCGAATCTACCACAGAAACCATGGCTAGGGTTTGAGTCAAGCATCCAAGCTCATTTGTAAGTGATCTCGAGCCATGTTTTTAATGTTCTTTACAATTTTAAAGTCTCGGTAACTCAATTTACCTATTTCTACCATTATTTTGAGCTAGAGTTCATGTTTAAAAATTTACCCATGAGTGATATGCATGGTTTTGATGTCTAATGGTAGAAAGTGAATGTTGGGTGTTAAATAAAGGACTTTTGCTAAGTGATTTTCGGTGAAAATGCTTAAAAGGACCGTTTTGTAAAAGTTATAAAATTGTCATAAAAGTGTGATTTAGTGGAAATTTGGGGATGCTATAGTTATGAAAATAATTTGGCTAGGCTTAAAATGCAAGGAAATTGAATAAAAATCATTTTATGAGCCTAGGGACTAAAGTGTAAATAAGTAAAAGTTTAGGGGTAAAAATAAAAATTTGTAAAAGTATGATTTTTGGGTCAATTTAAATAATTTGAATAATAAATGAGCTATATTTGAAATGTTAGATCAAGAAAATCGAGATTCGGTCTTAAATCAGGAAAGTTTGAGATTATGGACTAAATTGGAATAGTTGGCCGTAATTGCTTTTGAGGTAAGTTCGTATGATAATAATAATGCAATGTTATGCTTGAATTATATTCCTTACTATTATTGCTTATATTGTATGATTCAATATATTGGAAAAGTTGATGGAATGGTGTATATGATGTGGAAATATGACGTGGAAGAATATTATATGAAATGCAAGAAAATGATAATACCTGACAAGTGATGTATGAAATATGTGATACATGTTATGTAAATTCTTAAAAGCTTATTTGCTATTTGAGTTATGTCTTATCATGCTATGAATGGGCAATTGGTACTATGGATAGTGAGATTGACACTTCGAGTAAGTTCGACAGAGATATGGTATCGAAAAATCCTGTTTGAACCTTAGAAATAGTTTAGGATACAATGTGACATGTCACTAGGAACTATGTGGATATGAGCTCATGAATATGTATGTATATGTGACTATATGAATCTAGGTGCTAGTCATGTACGTCCTACCGGTGGTTGGGTAGCTCGGCATGTGTTGCGAGCACCTGTCAGCTTGTGTGAGCAGCCCGTGTAGTTACGTCCTGACTGTCAGCTTGTGTGAGTAGGCCCGTGATTAGCTTGTGAGCGAGCAATATGTGATTGTGATATGATGTAGCATGTGGATACATTTGATGCACTATGTGCAAGTCTTCCGTGTATCCAATAATATTCCTAGTGTTCAACGGGTAAGCTTGTGTGTCAATCGACAAGTAAATCAATGAAGAGGGAATATGACATTGTGATTTGAGTTGGTACAGGTATGTACACTGAACTCACGAGTAATGCCTTGATATATGATGTTTCATGATAAAGAGGTATGTGGGTGATAAGTAAGTCAAAGGTTTTGAGTGATGAATAAACTTATGTTTATGTTTATGATTATGTTTATTATGTCATCATATGATAGTTATCATGACATTGCACTAAAATAGTCTTGAACAGCAGTAGTTCTGTGACTTTGAAAATCCACCAAAAATTGTGGAAATTGAATTAGAAACTGAATAAGATATGAGATTAAAGGTTTTGAGCCTAGTTTTACATAGAGGAAATGGTAACAAAAGAATTTCATATTATGAGATATTTGAATTTTTGTGAGATAGGATCAGAGTGATTTTGGGTTCCCCTGTCTTAACTTTGGAAAATCACTAAAAAATTATACAAAAATAATTATGGGTTAGAATTTATATGACTAGATTCTTAATGAGTTTAATTTCAAGAGAAATAGATGAGAACATCATCTGAATCCCGTACTATGAGATAAATAAATTTTAGTGAAGAAATGTCAAAGCTATCAAGGAGCGAAACAGGGGAGATTTTAAAGAATAAACTATACTTATTGGCTATACCAAAAATTCTAAAAATTTTATGGTAAGAAGATATGTGAGTTTAGTTTCAAGGAAAATTAGAAGATCTTAATTTGGAGTTCCATAAATCCAAATATAAATAATTTAGTATCTATGACTCAAGAAAACAGCATGACCAGAATATAAGTAAAAGTGTAATTATGTTGTATTACCTTGAGAAGCATGTTGGCTTATTGCTTATTATTTTCATACGGACTTACTAAGCATAAAGCTTACTCCCTTCCTTTTATTTTTTTAGCGTTGTCAGGTTAGCTTAGGGTTGGAGATCGTCAGAGGCAGCATCACACTATCAAGCCATCACATTTGGAGTATTGACATATATGTATTAAGCACCTTCAAGTGAGTGACATGTATAGGGACTTAGTTTTTATGATAGATGTTATTATGATTAGCCAAATGTATTGGCTTATATTGATTCATTATATATAGCCAGAGATGTGGCTTATAATGATTATGGCTTGTAAGCCTAGTTATCCATGATAGGTTCTAATGCTTGTGAGGTGATGATGTGTTTATGCTTGTGGGACATGCATGATTGGTGTTAAGACATGTGTGTATGATAAATGCTTCGTGACCAATCAAAATGGTCATAGCCATGAAGTAATTGTATGGTATAGAAATAAGACGATGATGATTGAACATGAATGCTTAACATTTAAATAAGGTCACTTGACAAGGTCAATGAATATGGATTATTGTGTCTAGACTTGATATTAAATGAGTATGTGAAACTTGTGAATGATAGCATGTTAAAGTTAAGAATACACCTTAGTGAAGTATGCTAAACCATTAAAATGATACCATGATGTATAACTTTGATGTGTGTAAAGATGTAAGGGATTAATGGTAACAAAAGGCTTGGAAAATAGCATAAGTGTTAGCCACACGGGCAGAGACACGACCATGTGTCTCAACCGTGTGAATGACACGGCCTAGCATACAGGTGTGTGGCTTGGCCGTGTGGTTAAATTTTGTTTGCTGACATCATAGTCAGAGAGTTACACGGCCTGAGGACATAGGCATGTCCCTGTGCCTACACGGACGTGTGACTGTTTCTTGGAAATTTTCTTAAGTTTTACCGAATCCTTCTAAAATACCTGGCCTAGTCCCTAACCACTCTCAAAGTACGCTTAGGGCCTCGTAGGCCCGTTTAAGGGACATCTTGCATATGTATGAATTTTTTTAAAAAGAATAAAATTTTATGGCTCGAATTTGCATGTGTGTTTACAATTACGTCCGGTAATGCCTCGTACCCTGTTCCGGCCTTAGATACGGGTAAGGGGTGTTACACCTTTGAACTCAAGAACACAACATCTCAATATATCCTCAAGAATTTGTATAACCCATTCGGATTGACCATTCGTCTGTGGGTGAAACGCAGTACTAAAATGTAGTTTTGTTCCCAGTGCATCTTGCAATTCCTTCCAAAACCTCAAACGTGAACCTCGGATCTCTATCCAAAACAATAGAAATAGGCACTCCGTGTAATCTCACAACCTCGGAGATGTACAACTCAGCTAACTTTTCAAGCAAGTAGTCTGTTCGTACCAAAATGAAATGAGCTAATTTCGTCAGTTGATCAATAATAACCCAGATTGTATCTTTCTTACTCGAAGATAGGGGTAATCTCGACACAAAATCCATAGTCACTCTATCCTATTTCCACTCGGGAATCATAATTGGCTGTAACAAACCAGGCGACACTTGATGCTCAGCTTTAACTTGCTGACAGATCAAACATTTTGAAACAAATTTCGAAATATCACGTTTCATACCATGCCACCAATAAAGCTGTTTCATACTATGTGCTTCGTTCAAAATCATCTGAATCAACCCTGAATTCCTCGGAACACATATTTGACCTCTGAATCTCAAACAATCATTAACACCAACTTGAAATTCTGAATCAGGGTTCAAATCACATTGAGCTTGTTTCGCTAACATTTCATAATTAACCTTCTGAGCCTCACAAATCTGCTGTAAAAACAACTGTCTTGCTTTCAACTCAGCTACAATCGAGCCATCGTCAGATAGAACCAACTGAGTATTCATTTCACGTAGAGCAAACAAAGATTTCTGGCTTAATACATCAGCAACAACATTTGCTTTTCCCGATGGTAGTCTATTACTAGTTAGTAATCTTTTAGCAATTCTAGCCATCTTCGCTATTGAAAATTCAAATATTTTTGTGTCATCAAATATTTCAATCTCTTGTGATCTGAGTAAACATGACATTTCTCACCAAACAGATAATGGTGCCAAATCTTCAACGTAAACACAATGGCTGTTAACTCTAAATCATGTGTTGGGTAATTCTTTTCATGCGGCTTCAACTGTCTCGAGGCATAAGCTATGACTTTGCCTTCCTGCATCAAAACACAGCCCAAACCATTCAATGATGCATCAATTACGAATTTTTTACCCGATTCTGGTTGTACTAACATTGGAGCTTCAGTCAATAAAGCTTTTAATTGATCATAACTTTTCTGGCACTTGTCTGACCACTCGAACTTAACATCTCTCTAAAGTAATCTCATCAATGGAGTTGCAATCATTGAAAAGCCTTTCACAAATCGTCTATAGTAACCAGCTAGTCCCAAAAAACTACAAACTTTGGATGCATTTCTTGGAGGCTTCAAATCCATTATCGAAGAAATCTTGCTCGGATCAACTCGAATACCCGATGCTGACACAATATGCCCCAGAAAACCAACCTCACACAACCAGAATTCACCTTTATTGAACTTTGCATATAACTGTTTATCTCGCAGAGTCTGCAATACAATTCTCAAATGCTCGGCATGCTCAATTTCATGTCTCGAATAGATCAAAATATCATCTATGAACACAACAACAAATCGATCTAGGTACGACCTGAAAATATGGTTCATTAAATCCATAAAGACAGCGGGTGCATTCGTTAGTCCAAAGGGCATAACTAAAAATTCATAGTGACCATACCTCGTTCTGAATGCAGTTTTCAGCATATCAGAGTCTCTAACTCGCAACTAATAATAGCCCAATCTCAAATCTATTTTTGAAAACACTATAGCCCCTTTCAATTGGTCAAACAAATCATCAATTCGCGGTAGAGGATATTTGTTCTTGATCGTCACTTTATTAAGCTGTCGGTAATCTATACAAATTCTTATCGTGCCATCTTTCTTTTTCACAAACAACACAGGAGCACCCCATGGTGAGAAACTCGGTCTTGCAAAACCTCTATCCGTCAGTTCTTGCAACTGAGCTTTCAATTCTTTTAACTTTGTTGGTGCCATTCTGTAAGGAGTTATCGATATCGGCATTGTTCCCGGCACTAACTCAATGTCAAACTCAACCTCTCGTATTGGTGGTAAACCCGATAACTCTTCAGGAAATACATTTGGATACTCACTCACAACTGGCACTAATTCAATCTTCTTTTCAATCTCTTTTGTATCAAGCACATAAGTAAAATAAGCTTCACAACCCTTTCTCACATATTTCTAAGCTAACATCGATGAAATCACTGCTAGCAAGCCATTCAGATCAACTGACTCAATTCAGATAATCTCATTATTTTGACACCTCAAATCAATCATCTTTCATTTGCAATTCACAATAGCATCATGCAACTTTAACCAATCCATATTCAGGATTATATCGAATTCGTCAAATGGCAACAACATCAAATCTGGTAGAAAGCAACTATCCCGAATCATCAATGGACAATTCTTGTACACTTTATCAACTAAGACACACTTGCCTAAGGGATTCAATACTCTAATTACAAATTCAGTAGACTCTACAGATAAAGTCTTACTGGATACTAAATTCTTGCATATATAAGAAAGAGTTGATCCTGAATCTATTAATGTAATAACTTTAGCATCATAGAGAATAAAAGTACTAGTGATAACATTTTGAGATGACGCTTCTTCGCGAGCGTGAATAGTGTAGGCTCTAGCATATGCTCTCACCTTGGACCTCACAGTAGAGTCTTTACTCGCTTTCTGACTATCACTCACATTTCTCGTGTTTCTAGGTGACCTACCACTATTTACAGTGTTACTCAGCCTCGTGTTCTGAACATCCTCTTTTTCCATCAACTCTGGACAGTCTCGCATAAAATGGTCCAACGATCCACATTTGTAACAGGCTTTATTTCTTTTGCTCCAACATTCTCCAAAATGTCGTTGCCCACACTACTGACATTCGGGTTTGTTGTCTCTTACACTGCCAACACTAGCTACTAATGTAGCTTGAGCTTTAGAACCAGAGTGTTGTTTAGTACAATCCTTGTTCGGATATCCAATCGAAGCATTTGGGCGAGTGTACGAATCTTTGGATTTCATTGATGAAGACTGATACGGCTTATTCATCAATCTTTTTTTTGGTGTCTCTAGCCTCGGAATCTGCTTTCCTCTTTTCTTTGATAAGATCTTCGGCTTTACAAGCCCTTTTAACTAAAACAACAAATTCTTTAATTTCTAGAATCCCGACTAATTGCTTTATATTTTCATTCAGCCCATCAACGAACCGCTTACATATAATCTCTTCAGTAGAAATATATTCCCAAGCATATTTACTCAATCGTACAAATTCTCTTTCATACTCGGTCACATTCATTTGAGCTTGTTACAATTCCAGAAACTCTTTATGTTTCTGATCAAGAAATCTTTGACTTATATACTTCTTTTGGAATTCAGCTTGAAGAACTCCCAAGTGACACGTTCCTTTGGACCTACTGATATTAATGTTTTCCACCAATGATACGCATTATCTCTCAGCAAAGATACAACGCATTTAATGCATTCATCAGGAGTACAAGAAAAATTATTCGAATACCCGGATCGTATTCTCGAGCCAAAACTCAGCTCTCTTAGCATCATCATCAACTGTAGCCTGAAACTCCTTAGCCCCGTGTTTCTAAATCTTATCAATAGGTGGCTTACTTAATCGGATTAGATCTATCACTTGAGGCACAACTGGAACTTGTTGAGGAACAGGCGGGGGTGGAGGTTGTTGAGCACTCACTCATCATTTGGAAGAAGGCTTGCTTAGCCTCTCCCCCTTGGCTACTAGATATGAGCCTAGAATCAGACTGTACTGCCCTTTGAGTGGGAACGGGTGCATTACTTTTAACATCATCAGTTACGGCTCTTTTGGGATCCATTTGCTATATAAAAACATATTTTAACTGTTAGAATTCATCACACTATCACAGTTTCTATATATGACATGTATAACTAGACTCCCATACGCTACGTTAGTCTTAGAATCGACTAAATCGTAGCTCTGATACCAAAAAATGTAACACCCCTAACCCGTATCCGTCGCCGGAATAGGGTTATAAGGCATTACCAAAAATAACATTTATCAAACATTCAATATCGCATATCATTCATTAACATTCACAAAGTCCCTAATATAGGTCCATGAGACCTTAGAACATGCTAAAGAGTGGTTCGGGACTAAACCGATCGTATATAAAAATTTTCAAGTACTTAAAAAAATTTCAAGAAATCATAGGTCACACGCCCGTGTCAGCAGGCCGTATGCCTCACACGGCTACTAGACACGCCCGTGGTGCAGGCCATGTGAGAACAGGGCATACATACTAACTTGCACCATACGGCCGAAGACAAGCCCGTGTGCCATGGCCATGGGAAAATTAGGGAGGTTACTGACTTATATCAAATGGCCAGTCACACGCCCGTGTGTGAGCCCGTGTTATACACACGACCAGTAGACATGACCGTATGTCTAGGCCGTGTCAAACCTGTAGGGTATATTGACTTAATTCGTAGGGCTACCCTAAGGGACACACGGCCGTGTAACATGACCGTGTGTTGTACATGGCTTAGACACACGCCCGTGTCTCCGCCCGTGTGGACAAAAATAGGCTATTTGAAAAGCCAATTTGCCACCCTATTTCACAAGCACACATAGATCTAAAAATAACATCATTTCAATACATATTAAGTAACCGAAAACAAACCAATTCATACTAAAGTCATGCCATCTATTCACAACCATTTCAACTATTCAATTCCATATTCAAAACATACCAAATCAATTATACCAAGACCATCTCAATTTACCATTCCTCAAATATTGATTACTAACCAAATCAACATCCATTTAACTATATCAACAAATATGGAAAACTTACCAAAACAAGTCAACATATAAAGTATTATATGCATCACATATATCACTTATCAAGCACATAAATTAAGCCAACTTAAATGGCTAAAAACATACTAACATTTACATCATTAACAAGCCATATCACATGGCAAACATCATAGCTCAAAATATACCAAAATGACACTAGCCTGTACATGCCATATACCATATATACAAGCTTCAAAAGTACCAACAAATGTTCGATAGTGTGACGATGCTCCTGACAATCCACGAGTCCAAGCTAGCTTTGGCTATCTATAAAACATAGAAAAATAACACACAGTAAGCGTCATAGCTTAGTAAGTTCGTCTTTAAGCAATTCAATTCATCAAATATATACAATTCTATAATATACACATTACCAAAACAACATCTCATTTACACAAACCTTCCTATCATGTCTCAAAACATGATTCATTAACATCTCATTGAGCTTACTCATTGTAATGCTCAAATAGGTTCTGTACATACCTGTACCACCTCGTACTAACCTCTTTCTCAAACAAGTCATTCTTTTACCTATTGGATCATTTAGAATAAAAATCGGATACTCAAGGATCACAACTGATAAGTACCTATACCATGGCCCATAGCCAAATTAAGTAACTTATCCCGGAGTACCTATACCATGTCCCGTAGCCAAATCAAGGTAACTCCTCACATAATACCTATATCATAGCCTACAGCCAAATCAAGGTATTACTCGTACCCAAAGTGCCAATATCATGGCCCGAAGCCATGCATTAACTTAATGACATTTCATTACCATTATAATTGTACTTAAGGTCTAACCGGGAAGTTTCACTTGTTGATTTCATCATCAAACACTTCTGTATAGTCGTATTCACAATTCAAACATTATCCATAGTCTCATAAACACATTTTATGCAATATCAAAGTATATAACATTCATTTATAACAAAATTTAAAACTACGAACTTACCTCGAGTATGAAAACGGTGAAATGAGTCAATTATTCGATTATCTTGCCTTTCCCCTGATCTAATTTCGGAATCCTCTTTTCTTGATCTATAAGTATTCAAAATTAACTCATTTATTCATCTATTCTCTCAATTTCATAAAAAAGACATATATTTAAACCAATTTGCACTTTGACCCTTAACTTTTACATTTCTTACAAATTAGTCCCTATTTCATAAATACACAAAATTCACAAAATTCAATACAGCCCATGCTTAGCCGAATTCTATATAGCTCCCTAGAAGCCCATATTTTTCTTTTATTTCACATTTCAACCCCTCAATTTACACTTTTCTCAATTTAATCCCCAATATGCATTTTTACTCAAAATCACTTTACAAAACATGTATATTCAACACTAAACTTTCATAATTCACCATCAAACATCCAAAAACACATGAATTCATCAATGGAAAATTTCACAATCATCAACACTTTCAAAAATTGAGGCATGGGCTAGTTAGAACACGAAGCAACGATCACAAAAATATAAAAGTCATAAAAAATGGATCAAAACACATACCTAATTGCATCAATTTTCCTTAACCGAATGAAAAACCTATTTTCTCTTCTTGTTCTTCAATTTTTGGTGCATGGAGATGGAAAATAGTATTTTAATTCACTTTGTTTTGTTAATATTGACATGATTTAACAAATACCAATATTAACCTTTAATAAACCATTATAAAAACATCTAATATAAAGCCATTTATGTACATATCCACTATCAATGGTCTAATTACAACATAAGGACCTTTCAGTTAATAAGCCATAGTAATTAGACGCTTTTAACTTATAGCATGCAACTTTAGCATTTTACGCGATTTAGTCCTTTTCTCAAATTAACCACTTAAATGATAAAATTAGCTCATGAAATTTTCACACATACATACTCACATACTATAAACACCAAAAATAATATTAAAATGATTTTTGGACCTCAAATTTATGCTTCTGAAGCCACTATTCTTATTTAGCTAAAACCAGGCTGTTACAGGATGACATACTGTCTCAAGCCATGTTGAGAGTTTTGGAGAGGGTCGCTGGACCCCATTTTGGATCTGAGGGCATGGGTTGGTAATTGAACGACTCTGGTCCAATGGAGCTGAGTTGTTTAGGGGCGTCACTGGAGTTTCCCCTACTATGGCTGAGTATTGGTTGGAGGCCATCGAGAGGATTATGAATGACATCGACTTCACTCCTGAGAAAAATTAAAGGGTGCAGTTCCTTTGTTTCGCAATGAGGCATATCAGTGGTGGTTGTCAGTTGAGGAGGGTACTCAATCGGAACGTCTGAACTGGGATTACTTTAAGACTGCTTTCTAGTAGAAGTACGTGGGTGCGAGCTATATGGATGCTCATAGGGTGAGTTCATGAATCTCACGTAAAGTGATAAATCTGTGGCTAAATATAAATTCAAGTTTCTGAGATTAAGCCGCTACACTCCAGGCATGATGGCATCTGAGTATGAGAAATGTGTCCATTTTGAGGATAGTTTGATGGATAGTCTGAGGGTTTTGATTGCTCCGTAGAAGGAGTGTGATTTCGTTATTCTTGTGAATATGGTGAAGATTGTCGATGAGGTTAAGCATGTGGATCACCAGAATAAAGATCAAGAGAGAGAGAGAGGTAAGAATAAGAGGGATTCAGAGCCCTCTAGTTCTGCTCAAAGGCCTAAGAAACGGGCCAGACCTGATGGGCCTGCTAGAGTGGGAGTTTTTGTTGCTCCTACTGGGAGTCAGTCTTGTAGTGATTATGGTAAGCCCCATCCGGGCAAGTGTTGGAGGAGATTAGGGGCTTGTCTGTGGTGTGGGTCTTTGGAACACTGAATTAGAGAGTGTCCATATCGTGCTAATCAGATGAAAGCTACGAGACCAGGTTTTGTTCAGCCTCAGAGGGCAGTAAAGTAGCTATTTAGGGGCCGTGGACCGGCTAGGGGTGGTAATAGTATGGGCCAAGGACAGAGAGCGCTGGGCAGAGGTGCTAATTAGACTGAGGTGAGGCAGCATACATTGGTTTATGCTGCTAAACACCGAAAGGATAGAGACGCCCCTGATGTGATCACAGGTACATTTTTAATTTTTGATGCTCTATATATTACTTTAATAGACATAGATTCTACGCACTCCTATGTAGCTAGTACTGTTTCCGAGAACTTGGGGTTTTTAGTTGGGTGTACTTCTGGTGAGATTACTATATTGAGTCCGTTGGGGCAATCTGTTCGGGTTAGTAAACTATATAGGAATGTTTCGTTAGAGGTACAAGGGGCTGTGTTTCTTACAAATTTGATGGAGCTACTGTTTGGGGAGTTCGACTTAATTCTGGGTATAGACTGGTTGGTTGAGCACCGAGTTAGTCTGGACTGCGTGACAAAGAAGGTTGTTCTAAGAATCATGGATGATAAAGAGGTGATTGTGATTGGTGAGTGTTGAGATTACTTATCTAATGTAATCTCCACTCTAATGGCTGAGAAATTAGTTTTTGAAAGGGTGTGAAGCGTATTTGGCCTACGTCAGTGTTTCAGTTTCTGGAGACTTTTCTATTGGGAATATTGGAACAATGAGGGAATTTTTGGATGTTTTTCCTAAGGAGTTACCAAGTTTATCTCCAAATTGAGAAGTTGAGTTTGGCATTTAGCTTCTATCGGATACAGCTCTGGTGCCGATCGCTCTATACCATATGGCACCGAATAAGCTTACAGAGCTTAAGGCTCAACTTCAAGAGCTTCTGGATCGTGGTTTCATTCGTTCTAGTGTGTCTCTGTGGGGGGCATCAGTTTTGTTTGTGAAGAAAAAGGATGATACCATGAGGATGTACATCGACTATTGGTAGTTGAATAAACTGACTGTGAAGCATAAGTATCCACAGCCAAGGATTGGTGATCTGTTTGATCAGTTTCGTGGTGTTACGATATTCTCAAAAATAGATCTCTGATCTGGGCATCATCAGCTTAGAGTTAAGGAAGCTGATATTCATAAGATAGTATTTTGGACTCGTTATAGGCACTATGAGTTTCTAGTTATACGCTTTGGTTTGACGAATACTCTGGTTGCATTCATAGATCTAATAAACTGAGTTTTTAAGTCGTATCTGGATCGGTTCACTGTAGTCTTCATCGACGATATTCTGGTGTACTCTAAGATCGAGGATGAGCATGATAAGTATCTTAGAGTAATGCTTCAGATACTTCGACAGAAACAACTCTACGCTAAGTTGAGCAAGTGTGAGTTTTGGTTGCGAGAGGTAACTTTTTTAGGTCACGTGGTTTCTGCTGAGGGGATCTGAGTTGATCCTAGAAAGATTGAGGCTGTGCTTGATTGGAAACAGTCTAAGAGCGTATTTGAGATGCATAGTTTTCTGGGACTTACGGGTTATTATCAAAGGTTTGTTGAGGGAATCTCACTGATTGTAGCTCCTTTGACTAAGCTTCTACGTAAGAATATTCCCTTCATCTGGTCTGATGCGCAGCAGTTGTGTTTCGAGAAGCTCAAATCTGTTCTAACTCAGGCTCTTGTTTTGGTATAGCTTGAATCTGGTAAAAAGTTTGTGGTTTACAGCGATGCGCCACATGTCAGTTTGAGATATGTACTGATGCAAGATGGTAAGATTGTGGCTTATGCGTCCCATAAGCTTAAGTCACATAAGAGGAATTATCCGACACACGATCTTGAGTTAGTTGTCATGGTGTTTGTTTTGAAGATTTGGAGGCACTATCTATATGGTGAGAGGTGCATCATCTATACCGCTCACAAAAGCCTCAAGTACCTCCTTACTCAAAAGGAGTTGAATCTTAGGTAGCATCGATGGATTGAGTTGTTCAAGGATTATGACTATACGATAGAGTATCATCCCAGTAAGGCCAATGTGGTGGCCGATGCTATTAGTCGTAAAGTGATGACTGATTTGAGAGTAATGTTCGCTCATCTTAGTCTGTTCGATGATGGGGGTCTATTAGTCGAGTTGCAAGTTAAACCGGCTTGGCTTGGGTAGATTCGAGAAAAGTAGTTAGGGGATGATTATCTGGTTCTACGGTTCCGTCAGGTTGAGAGCGGCAGTGCATCTGATTTTGGACTGAATAAGGATAGAGTTCTGTGTTTTCAAGGACGAGTTTGTGTACCGAACGATTCTAATCTGAAACAGTCGATTCTGAGGGAAACGCATAGTAGCCCTTATACTATGCATCTCGGTGGTAATAAAATGTATTGGGATCTTCGTGAGTTGTACTGGTGGCCAGGTTTGAAACAAGAGGTAACAAATTTTGTTGCTCGTTGTCTGACATGCCAGCAAGTTAAGGCTGAGTACTAGTTGCCTTTGGATTAGACTAGATTTAACGTTTGAGGAGGAGCCCATTCAGATTTCGGATCAAGATATTAAGGTTCTGAGGAGGAAGCCCATAACGTTAGTTAAGGTTCTGTGGCAGAATCATGGCATTGAGGAAGCCACGTGGGAACCTGAGGACTTGATGCATCAGCAGTATCCTCATTTGTTCAGATCAGGTAAATTTTGAGGCTGAAATTTCTTTTAAGGGGTAGAGTTAAAACACCTGATTAATTTATTTCTATTTTTGTGAAATTATACAAATATTTATCTGCTTTAGTGGCTAAGTGTTCTGGGTGTGTGTATAAGGTCTTGGGTTCAAGCCCCATGTCGAAACCTCTTTTTAAAAGGCGAAGGGTATTTTGAAAACGGTAGTCGCCACCAACCTTTTAAAGTGTGATTAGATCACCTTATAAAACATTTTGGTCTACGAAATTATGAGAAAACGGGCAAGGGAGTCGGTTAGTACGAGGAAGGGTTAGTACCCTCGCAACGCCCAAAATTGGTACCAAATTGAATAGTTTTGTCTTAATGTCAAAAGTTTGAAAGAATTTAGAAATATGATCTCTTTTAAAACCGTAATAATTTGAGTTTTAAAAAAATCAAGATCCTTTCACTTCAAAGAATATAAACATCACATCCAGCATGTTTGGACACGATACTCTTAAACTTTCGTAACTGAAATCATCTTGAGATTTTCAAAACTTATTTAGAAGGATATTTTAGGCATTTAGACAAACGGAAATCGCAACTCAAAGATGTTAGGGCACTATTTCCCAAATTCCTAGTGCCAAAAACATTGCCTTTTTTTTAATTCCTTTGGATCGAATGAAATAATTTTTAAAGCAATGATATATTTAACATATTACAAAAGATTAATAGTAAATAAACTAAACTATATGATATACGCTTCAACATTTCACGCAAATGTAGTATAGAGAAAAAACAAATAATGACGTAAATCACACAATATACATTATCATTTTACGCATATGTAATTGTAAATAACATACACATTCATGCATTATCATTCCATGCAAAATACAACGTGGCGAATAATGAATAGAACAATACCGGTTATATAATATATGTGCAATAACATTTCATGCAAACACAACTTGGAATAATACCATAAATAATCAATTTTCATGCAAATGTGTAAAAACAATAAATAATAACCAATAATTTATGAGATAAGATTATTATATTAAAATGATAATTACATAAAGGATACTAAAATAAACAAACAAATTATATATTGAAGGATAAAATCTAAATTCAATTCAAAAAAGAATAAACGAAGTAAAAAAAATATTTAACGATATATAAATAATAAAAAAAAATTTAAGAAACAATGGTCAATATATAAATTTAATAACTTAAATACTTAATATATTTTATAAAATATTAATATGTTCAATAGGAACAAAATTTCATGTTAAAATTTTAGAATATTACATACTAAATTTTTGATAATGATATTTAAAAATGTAATTTTCAATAATAATTTAAAAAGAATGTTAATTATAATAAATAGTTAATAATAAAAATAATATAATAATATATAATAATTTACATATATAAATATAGTAAAATAAATAATATATAAAGTAAAATGTATATATAATAAAAATTTATAAGAAACGTATATAATAATATAATATATAAATAAAAATAATATACATTATTTTTATATATAACTAATGTTTATAAAAATAAATAATACATATAGTATTTTAAAATAAATTAAATATATATAAAAAAGACTAAAATCGAATTTTATTAAAAATTAGGGCTAATTACAAATAAAAAAAAATTTGGGCCTAATTGAAATACACATTAAAATCTGAAGGACTCACTGGGCAATTAGCCCTAATCCCTAAAAACGACGTCGTTCTCCAGAATAGATTTTAATGGCCATCAGGACTAAATTGAATTAAATATAAAAGGTTAGGGCCAATTTAAAATAAAAATAAAATGAAATCATAAAATTAAAAAAAATGGAAGGATCGATTGGGCAATTTGCCCATTTATCAAAAACACGCGGATCCTCCCGGGTCATCGGGTCAACGCGCGGATCCTCTATTGAAACGGTGTCGTTTTAGTGCTTATTGAACTAAGCCAAAACGACACCGTTTTTGTAGTGCTATATATGTCAAAACTTAACCCAAAATTCATTTTGTAATCAGTTTTTTTTTTTAAAAAAAACTTTGAAATCCTCTAAAAGAGGAGAAAAGGGGAGCCCTCCGGCCCTGGCCTCCGGCCTCCGGCCACTGGACTGCAAGCGCCCATGCGCTGTACGAGCCGCCGTACACGGCTGTTGGAAGGCTAAAAACCTTCGTTCCTCTTGGCGAATCACAGGTAATCCCTTCTCCCTTTTAAACTTAACCGTTTTTAAAAAAAAATGAGTTATATACGTTGAACAGAGAAGAAAAAATATAACAAAATCACCTTTTTAAAGTAAACAATTGCTTCTTATTTCTTTCTTTTATGTATATATGTGTATATTTTTTGTATCTGTAAAAATCGGTCCTTGTTACAATGAAATGATTCGGCTTTTATAGCCTCTATTTACGAGTTTGGTTTATTCCCTATTCGATTTCTTACCTTGTTTGCTGTGTTCTTCTTTCTCTTTTTGTAGGTGACGACGAGGAGATTAGCGATGATCGGGCACTGATAATGGCACACTGGCGTTGATTCGCGCGCCGATCACGGTGCGATACAGGGCCTGGAATCATGGCACTGATGGAGGCGTCGATTGGAGAGTGACGGTTGGAGTGCTTGCGGCGCCTTGGGTTTCTGAAACCCTAGGCCTTCTGTCTCCCGTTAATAGATTGGGCCACTTGGGCCCTGTGTAGTTTGGGCAGCATTTGGTCTATAATATGGGCTTGGGTGTAATTGGGCACTGGGTAATTTTAGGTATCTGGGCTAATCGGGTCTTGGGCTATAAATGTAACTGGGTTTTGTAAATGGACTGTAAATGGACTTTATTATTTAATAAGTTTTTTTTTTGTTTTTTTTTACTTATTTATTTATTTATGGGCCGGCAAATTTGGGCTATTACAGCTGCCCCTTTTTGCTAATTACTGTGTAACAGGAATAGAGCAAAGATTGTAAAAGGACCAAATTTGCCTGGCCTGACCAAGTCTCGAAATCTTAATCCTTATCTTCTCAAAGGTATTCTGATGACTTCCAACTACTTCACTATAACTCAGGAATGTTAAATCTGCTATCTTCAACTTGCTCCCTGCAAACTCAAGAACGCCATGCTGAAATCTTTGATCTACTTCTTGCTTAATACAGAAAGGCCAAATCTGTCATCTTCAATCTGCTTTGATGTAAACAGAAAAATGTCAGATCTGCTATCTTTGATCTGCTCTCTGTCAATACAGAGATGCCAAATCTGCTATCTTCGATCTGCTCTCTGTCAATACAGAGACGCCAAATCTGCTATCTTCAATCTGCTCTCCGTCAATATAGAGACGCCAAATCTGCTATCTTCGATTTGCTCTCCGTCAATATAGAGACACCAAATCTGCTATCTTTGATCTGCTCTCTGTCAATACAGAGACGCAAAATCTGTTATCTTTGATCTGCTCTCCGTCAATACAGAGACGCCAAATCTGCTATCTTTGATCTGCTCTCTGACAATACAGAAACTCCAAATCTACTATTTCTGATCTGCTCTCTGATAATACAGAAACGCCAAATCTGCTATTTTTGATTTGCTCTCTGACAATACAGAGATGCCAAATTTGCTATCTTCGGTCTGCTCTCTGACAATATAGAGATGTCAAATCTGCTATCTTTGATCTGGTCTCTGACAATACAGAGATGTCAAATCTGCTATCTTTGATCTGGCCTCTGACAATACAGAGATGTCAAATCTGCTATATTTGATCTGGTCTCTAACAATACAGAGATGTCAAATCTGCTATCTTTGATCTGGCCTCTGACAATACAGAGATGTCAAATCTGCTATCTTTGATCTGGTCTCTGACAATACAGAGATGTCAAATCTGCTATCTTCGATCTGCTCTCTGACAATATAGCGATGCCAAATCTGCTATCTTCGATCTGCTCTCTGACAATACAGAGACGTCAAATCTGCTATCTTTGATCTGTTCTCTGACAATACAGAGATGTCAAATCTGCTATCTTCGATCTGCTCTCTAACAATACAGAGATGCCAAATCTGCTATCGGTGATCTACATTGTCCCTTAAAGGATATAACCTGTAGAATGCATATGTACTCATGCCCAATGATTTAAGATGCCATGCTCGAGATGAATCAAATACTCTTAATTATGCAAAATGTTATGAAAATGATTCCTATTTCGGACGTCTTTACTCATTCATCCATCAAAGTTCTACTTTTACTCCAAGTATCAATCATACTCTGCTCATGTGTTTTGAATCAAATTGGTCCTATTATACCATTCTCCAAATGTTACGACCTACTGAAGGCGATCCTCTCCTACGATCGAATCGTTTGAATTATCCAATCATCCTTTGGATTGAAAAAGAAATTTCCTTGAGTACCTTCGACCTTTACTCATGGGAATTCTTCAAACAATTGTTCTCTTTTAGTTTCTCATATTTTCTAGCAATTCCCAGAGTAATATACAAAACTTCATTTGTAAAAATATTTAGTTCATCAATCATTATTTCAATACAACATACTTTAGAAGACAAATAATCTGATCTTGAGAATAATTAGATAAATCATCAGAGTACAACAAGAAATTAATCTGAAAACATATCTTTGAGAAGAAAAAGAATCTAGAGATAGTAATCAGAACAAAAATTCGATGTCCAACATATCACAGCTTGAGCTTCTGTACACAAATTCCATAAAGACTATTTTGAGTTTAACATGTGTTTAGAAGATCCAAAGTACTCTGTTGATGCCTTGGTATGTAACACACTCCATTTCTTGTCAAATCCGGTATAGCAAAGTCCCTGCACGTTTCTCGAATATTTGAGCAGCCCTTTCGGGTTTTCAACTCAAAACCCCTTTGGTCTTAAGGCGCCCTTTGCAGGTTTTCACCCTGGCCTCTCCATTTTTTTGTTATTTTTTTATTTTTTATTTTTTATTTTTTTAGAAATCTCAAAGCGCCCTTTGTAGGTTTTCACTTTGTTTTCCCTTTTCTTTAGACAAATTACTTCTTGACTAAGTCTGAATTCACTGGATTGCGTAAACTTTTCCTATCCATTTCTGTTAAAATCAGAGCACCTCCAGAGAAAGCCTTCTTTACAACATATGGCCCTTCCTAATTCGACATCCATTTTCCTCTAAAGTCTTTCTGTATGGGAAGGATCTTTTTCAGCACCAAGTCCCCTTCGTGAAATTCTCTTGGACGAACTTTCTTATCATAAGCTCGCATCATTCACTTCTGATACATTTGACCATGACGAATAGCCCTTAGCCTCTTTTCTTCAATCAAGTTCAATTGGTTATACCGCGATTGAATCCATTTTGCTTCATCCAATTTTATCTCTGACAAAATTCGAAGAGAAGGTATTTCCACTTTAATAGGTAACACTGCCTCCATCCCATAAACCAATGAGAAAGGAGTTGCCCCGGTAGAGGTTCTGACAGACGTTCGGTAGGCCAAGAGTGCAAACGGTAATTTCTTATGCCAATCTCTGTAGGTTTCAGTCATTTTCCCCACTATCTTCTTGATGTTTTTGTTAGCAGCTTCCACTGCCCCATTCATCTTTGGGCGATATGGGGATGAATTATGATGTTTAATCTTGAATTGGCTACAAACTTCTGCAATCGTGCTGTTGTTCAAGTTCAATGCATTGTCTGATATGATCCTCTCAGACATTCCATACCGACAAATGATCTCTTTTTTCAAGAATCGTTCTACTGCTGACTTGGTGACACTAGCATAAGAAGCTGCCTCTACCCATTTCGTGAAGTAGTCGATGACCACAAAAATGAAACGATGTCCATTCGAAGCTTTTGGCGATATTGGCCCAATGACATCCATGCCCCACATGGAAAAGGGCCATGGAGAAGTCATAACATGTAAGGGTGAATGTGGTACATGGATCTTGTCTCCATATATTTGGCATTTATGACATTTCTTAGCATAACTGATACAATCTCCTTCCATAGTAGACCAGTAGTATCCAAACCTCATGATTTGTCTTGCCATCGTAAAGCCATTAGCATGTGTACCACAAACTCCTTTATGTACTTCTTCCCGGATTTATTTAGCTTCCACAGCGTCAACGCATCTCAAAAGTACCTGATCTTTCCTTCTTTTATAAAGGATGTCCCCATCTAACACATATTCGCAGGCTAACCTCCTTAAAGTTCTTTTTTCATTTTCAGTTGCCTTCTCAGGATATTCACAATTTCTCACATACCATAATATATCTTGATACAACGTATGGTCATCCTTTTCCTCTTCTTCGATGTTACAACAATGAGCTGGAACCTCCAAAATGCTCATCTGAATTGGTTTCATATCCTTTTGTTTATTTGCTTTAATCATGGAAGCCAATGTCGCCAAAGCGTCCGCCATCTGATTTTCGTCCCGTGAGAGATAACTGAAAGTGACGTTATCAAACTCTTCAAGTAACTCCAAAACTACCTTTTGAAAATTAATCAATTTGGGGTCCCTTGTTTCTCATTCACCCCTAAGCTAGTATATTACCAACACAGAGTCTCCATATACTTCCAGAGTTCTAATTTTCCGCTCTCTGGCTACTTGAATCCCCATGATGCATGCTTCATACTTAGCCATATTGTTCGTACAGTCAAAATCCAATTTACATGTGAATGGATAATGATCACCATTTGGGGATATCAAAACTGCCCCAATTTCATTTCCTACTGCATTGGATGCACCATCAAAGTTCATCTTCCATGGACGTTCTTCAATAGTTGCCACATACATCAACTCCTCATTAGGGAAATCAAAACTTAATGGCTCATAATCTTCTAGAGCTCTGCTCGCCAGAAATTCTGCTATCGCGCTCCCTTTTATAGCCTTTTGACTTATATAGACTATGTCAAATTCTGAAAGCAATATTTGCCACCTTGCCATTCTTCCATTTAGTGCTGTTGACTCCATCATGTACTTTAATGGATCAAGTTTTGAAATTAGCCAAGTCGTATGATATAACATATATTGCCTCAACCTTCGATTCGTCCAGATTAAAGCACAACACAATTTCTCAATTGGAAAATATCTCATCTCACACTCTGTGAATTTCTTGTTGAGGTAGTATATCGCCTTCTCTTTTCTTCCCGACTCGTCATGTTGGCCAAGCACACATCCCATAGAATTACTAAAATTGATAAGTCTATCTAGACTCGACGGAGATAACACTGGAGTATTTAACAAGTATTGCTTAACCCTATCAAAAGTATTTTGGCATTCCTCATCCCAAGTACCTTGGTTGTGTTTTCTAAGGAGATGAAATATAGGATCACATTTCTCTGTTAATTGCGAAATGAATCGAGCAATATAATTCAATCTTCCAAGAAAACCCCGAGCTTCCTTCTGAATACGTGGTGGAGGCAATTCTCGTATGGCTCTAAGATTGTCTGAGTCAACTTCTATTCTCTTTTCACTGGCCACAAAGCCCAATAACTTCCCCGACCTAGCTCCGAAGATGCATTTTGCCGGATTAAGCTTCAACTGAAATTTCCTTAATCTCAGGAACAACTTCCTCAAGACTTTAATATGCTCCTTTTCTGTTCGATATTTAGCAATCATGTCATCAACATACACCTCAATCTCCTTATGCATCATATCGTGAAATAAGGTCACCATAGCCCTTTGATATGTTGCCCCTGCATTCTTTAGCCCGAAGGGCATTACCTTGTAACAGAAGGTGCCCCACAATGTTATAAAAGTGGTTTTATCCATGTCCTCAGGATGCATCTTTATCTGATTGTACCCTGAGAAGCCGTCCATAAAGGAGAACAACGAATATCCCGCTGTATTGTCCACCAAAGTGTCAATGTGCGGTAGAGAAAAGTTGTCCTTTGGGCTAGCTTTATTCAGATCTCTGTAATCAACACACATTCGTACCCTCCCATCCTTCTTAGGGACAGGCACAATATTGGCCACCCATTCTGAATACTTAACCTCTTGTAGGAATCCAGCATCAAACTGCTTTTTGACTTCATCTTTTATTTTCAGCACAATATCAGGCCTCATCCTTTGCAATTTTTGTTGGATTGGCTTGCAATCTTGTCTTATGGGGAGACGATGTACCACGATATCAGTATTCAAACCTGGCATATCCTCATATGACCATGCAAAGATATCTTTGAATTCTCGTAGTAGCTTAACAGGGCCTTGTCTCGTTTCTTTAGCAATATGCTTGCCAATTTTCACCTCTTTCCCTTCCTCCAAGGTTACACTCTTTATTGCCTCTTTCTCATGGGGTAGGATTTGTTTCTCCTCTTGTTTCACCATTCTCAACAGATCTGGAGACATATCACAATCCCTGTCATCTTCAAAATCCCGAAGTTCTTCTAAACACATGTCTTGCTCAAAAGAGAATCCAGGATTCATAGTATCAGTGCTCATGTCATTGATATCTAGGGACCTGCGGGGTACGAAATAATGTACAAAGAATAAATGAATTTTCAGAATGTATTTTTTTTATGTTATGAATGAAATGAAAGAATGTAAAGGTCAAAAGAATATTGAATGGTATAGCATATTCACTTGAATTGATAACAAAAGTTACATTTTATTGAAATGTAAATATCTAAACATGAGCCTATTTTATAAATGAAATCTTACTACTCCTAGGCTTTAGAGCAATAAGAGTGTTCTGAAAATTACTCTGAAGAATCTTTAAAAACTACAGGAAGTTCCTCTACAACACAATTATTCAAAGAGCTTCCCGGTTCGTAAGGGCGAATGTCCTCAAAGTTTCCTCGTTCAGACTCTTCATTATACATAGCATTGATGTAACAACCTCCTTCTTCAAGCAACCCTCCTTTAGGGTGAATTATCCCTCCTGATACAAAGGTTTGGGATATATGGGGGAATGTCTTCGATTCCCACTCTACTTCTTTTCCGCTTAAACGCGCCCTTCTCCTTTCTCGAGGCTTCTCCATTTCCCTCCTCCTTTGCTTTTGATCTGGCCTGAAACCCAAACCAAAACGGTCTCTCTTCTCCTTTAACTCTGGAATTTGAATCCCTCCTTGAAGATATCTTTCCAATCCTTTTCTTGGCAAGGCTCCTCTTCCCATTGTCATTTGCAAACCCATCCTTGTAGTTCTGGATATCTTGGGCACCGGCACCTCATTCCCCTTTGAAATGAATGTTGCGTTGACGAATTCTAATGAACGAAAAGAGCATTCGATTGTCTCCTCGTTTGCTTCTACATAGGGTGCACTACTAGTAACTGTCGCTATAATGTCCTCCTTCGCATTTATAGTGACCAACCGTCCATCAACTACTAATTTTAATTTTTGGTGCAGAAATGAGGGCACCACTCCTGCCGAATGCATCCAAGGCCTCCCCAACAGGCAATTGTAAGAGGGCTTGATGTCCATCACTAAAAAGTCCACCTCATACGTGTTTGGACCAATCATCAAAGGAATGTCGATTCTTCCCATGACCTTCCTTTCCGTGCCATCAAAGGCTCTCACTACATTATGGCATGTTTTTATATGGGAACTGTCTACGGGCAATCTGTTCAATGTCGATAATGGAAAGACATTTAAAGTTGATCCATTATCAATAAGCACACTTGGCAGTGTATACCCCTTACAACGAGTGGTGATGTGTAAAGCTTTAGCTGATCCCATGCCACCAGGTGGGATTTCATCATCATTAAAATAGATGAAATTGTCAGCACTTATGTTACTAACCAATCGATCCAACTTGTTGACGGATATATCATTAGTAACATAAGTCTCATTTAGCACCTTCATTAATGCTTCCCGATGTGCCTCTGAACTTAGAAGCAAAGCCAACACTGATATACGAGCTGGTTGTTTGCGCAATTGTTCAACCACGCTGTACTCACTGTGTTTTAAGAATTTTAAAAATTCTCCGGCTTCTTCTTCCTCCACTAGCTCATTAACCAGTGTCTCGGTCCCTTTTCCTTTGTCTAAAGCTTTTGCTTTTGCAGGCTTAACTTTGAAACCTTCTGCATCGTAGCGCTTCCCACTACGTGTGTAAGAACCCTCACCTTGAGCTTCCTTAGAAGCACTAGCTATATCCTCCTTCTCCGGCATTGACACATGGTAGTTATAATTCCAGGGTACCCTCTTGTTATCCTTATAAGGAAAGGAAACAGGTTTATGAATGATGACTTTCGGTACCGTTCGTATTTCAACTTCATTACTTCCTGGTAAAGAAATAATAATCCTCGACCGATTTTGATTCTTTGGTGCACCTTCTAATGTGCATATATGTCCCTCATTTGATCCAGCTTCATAAAATTCTAGCTCTTTGTTGTCCATAAGGCTTTGTACCAATGCCTTAAACTCGTCGCATTCCTGGATCTCATGCCCCTCTTCAGCATGGAACTCACAGTAGTCCCTTGGTCCTTTATTCCTCTCTTTAGAGATTATCATCCCTTTTTTCACCATTTCTTCCCAAATCATTTTCATCGGCATTCTCACCTCGGACACGCCCTCTTTAATCCTTTTCATACCTGTATCCCCAACTGCATTTACCCCTCGATCACCATGATTTGGCAACAGGTTCTCTGTACTAGGGGTGTCGTCAAATTTTATGACTCCCATCTTGATTAGTCTTTCTACTGCCTTCTTAAAACCAATGCAATTTTCAATTAAATGCCTCGATATCCCCGCATGGTACTCACATTTGGTGTTTGCATCATACCATTTGGGATATGGGGGTTGTAACGATTTCAAATGAAAAGGGGCTATTGCATGCGCATTGAATAAACTTTGATAAAGCTCCCGATATGTCACTGGGATAGGCGTAAATGAGACCTTTTCAAAATTCTATCTCGAACCAGATCCCTGCTTTTGAGAATCTTGTTGCCCAACCGTAGTTACTCTAGGCTGATTAACCGTAACCGCTTTTGAATTATAGCTACTCGTATTATTCACCTCATTATCCTTCCTTCTTGAGGCCGATCTTTTGGTAGCTTTCCCCTCTATCTTGCCACCTCTTATGGCGTTCTCAATCATTTCTCCCGCCATAACTATATCGGCAAAACTCTTGGTGGTACTTCCAATCATGTGGGTAATGAATGGGGCCTTTAAAGTGTTGATGAACAGCATGGTAGTTTCTTTCTCCAAGAGCAGTGGTTGAACTTGCATGGCAACCTCCCTCCACCTCTGTGCATATTGCCTAAAGCTCTCATAAGGCTTCTTTTCCATATTTTGCAAAATGATTCTATCAAGAGTCATGTCAGTCACATGATTATATTGCTGCATAAAAGCTTGTGCTAAGTCTCTCCAAGAACCGATCCTTGCGCGACTTAGTTGATTATACTACCTAGCCGCTGCCTCAACCAAACTATCCTGAAAACAATGGATCAATAATTGATCATTGTTTACATAACCAGTCATCCGTCTGCAGAACATGGTGATATGGGCTTCCGTGCAAGTAGTCCCATTGTACTTCTTGAATTCCGGTATTTTGAACTTATGGGGAAGAACCAAATCTGGGACCAAACTCAAGTCCTTAGCATCAATTCCCTGACGATTACCAGCGTTTTCTAGTGCCTTAAATTTTTCCTCTAACCATCTGCAGTGTTCCTCTAATTGCCTTGATGATTCGAGTCTCATCTCTTCCCTCTCAGCTACATCTAGATCAGAGATAAATGGATTGGCAGGGTTGTCTCCAAGGTTGAATCCCAAACCAGTTTGAAAGTTCATGGGTATTCCAGTATCGACTTGTCCCTATTGAGGCCTTATTGTGACGGACGACCCTCGGGGATATGCCTCAGGTTGAGTCTGCACATAAGGTAGAGTAAAACCAGGAGGATGACCCTCGTTATCCTCTTCAATGGTAGTCATAGGGGCCATTCCTTTATCCGTTGTCCCCCTCAACAGCTGAGCCATCTCAACCATCATATTCCTTTGAGCTTCCAACATTTGATCCTTCATCTCTTGTTTGATTTTTGCTAATTGCTCCTGCAATTGCTCCTGCATTTCTTTCTAAATCTGCTCAAGTCTTTGATCCATATTCTTTGACTTAGCGCGTGTACCGTAAGGATGTGTTGCTTGCAGATTTTCTTTCCCTTACTCTCTCTTTCTCCCTAATAATTTTAACTAATTAGGGTCTTTCTATAAATTTGGATGCATATGATGCGATGAGATGCAAATGCATGAATGTAAAAAGACATCGATTCTGATTCAATTTCTTTTAGAAAACGTTATTTAAGAAACAAAAATCTTTACACAAAATGGATTACAAGTAAGCCTTTGCCCTCAAGCCCAAAGTTTTAACCCTATTCAATAACGAAGCTAACTCTAGACCTCTATCTGTCACTAACTCATACTTTGTACTTAACACATTAGCTTGCGCCGTCAGGTCTTGCAAATGATCAGCAACCTCTCGAATCTGTGCTATAGCTTCTCCCATGAGGTCGTCCCTATCCCTGACTTGATCCTGAAAATGGTGAAGCTCTCCCTTCCAATGTTCTTCTCTTGCCTCGAGCTGTTCAATCCGTAGCTCACAGTCATGTAGTGCTGCTTCCAACCCTCCAATATTGTGCTTCATTTCCTCAATCTTATCCAGGCTTTCCTTTAACTCGACCGCAGAGTTACGACTTCGGTGATGATGAAGGGATCATCCCAGCTCAGTTACCTTAGTTTTTAATCCTTAATTCTCCTTCTCTAGGGCCTGATTACACGACTGCATCTCTTGGAACTTCTTCTCCTAATACTCGGCTTTGGCTCTTTCTTCTTGAACCTCTTGTTGCCACTGCTCTGAAGACTTCCCCAATCTAGCTCTCTTCAATGATAGTTGTGTCTTCAAATCATCTCGGTCTTCCTCAATCTTCCTCTTTTCTTTCCTTACTTTTTCGACCTCGATTTTCTAAACGTCAATGTCTAAACTTAAGTACATCTTTTCCTCCTCAAGCTTCTCTATCTTTCTTCCAAGCTCCAAACTCTTCCTTTCGAACTCTTGCTTTATGACCTCTAACTCTGATGGAATCACTCGTAAATTCTCCTCTATTGATCGAACAGCCTCCAAACTCAGTCTAAGGATGCTATCATTGACCCTTTTACCAAGCCACCCTTTGTATTCAAGAGTTGACGTCTGACCTTTAGTCAGAATCTTCACGCAGCAAACCTTCTTCCAAGCCTCGAAAATTTCTCGCATCTTCTTCTTATAGTGATACCCTTTATATTAGAAGCCAATCTGAGCTACCACTTGTGTTGCCGGTATAAACTGCTCCGCCTTGTATTGCCTTAGGACAAGTAATGGTGTATAACCAACAACTCCCCAAATTCCAGGGAGAGGTACCCAATCAAAGCTTCCACACCGATAAAGAATTTCGCTAGGGGTCATCCAAGGGGCTTTCCACATAACATCTTCTTCTCGGAGGTTCTAAAGTATTTCTATCCACCTTTCCTCTGTAATGTCATCCCTCCTTGGTGTAGCTACTGCTTCCTTTAGTGGAGAATAGTCTTTAAAGAACACCCGGCAAGGAACCATATCAACCTTCCAAAAGTGACTATGGAACCAAACTAACAACAATTGTGCACATCCAATGAATCTACCTTCACTAGCTCTCCGACATGCACTCAAGGATCTAAACGTCTTGGCCAGGATTGCAGGCACAGACGTGTTCTGCTTACTAATTCGATCGAATAAATCTGCAACTGCCTCATCTATGTGCCCCATAGCCTTTGGGAAAATCATCAATCCATACATACTTAAAGCCAAGACATCAACCTTCTTTTTCACATCTGGGTGTGCCAATATCAAATCCCTCAAGCTTGCCCACGGAATGCATTTGCTGTCACCCTTTTGTTGGATTCGAGCTGCGGCCCACTGTTCACTCACCCCTACAATCATCATTAATTTCTTCACGAAATTTGGGGGATTAGCAGCCCTAACATAAGCTTTGTTACCTTGAATTTTTGGACAGCGAAGCAAGGTCGTAAACTCCTCCAAAGTAGGTACTAAGTCTACCTCTCCAAATGTAAAACAACTATAAGCAGGGTTCTAGAACTGTACCATAGCTCGAAATAGATGCTTATCCACCTTGATGTCTAGCAAATAAGGAAGATCTCCATAATTCTGATAGAAAAGCTGCTTAGCCTCGTCATCCTATTGAGCCCAAATGTCTCTCAACTCTCTCAACGCATTCTGTGTTGAATTAATACGAGTAAAGTCCCATAACTCTGAAGTATACCCCTCGGTAATACTATCTCTTTTCTCTAACTGGGTTTTTTTTGACCAGTTACAGATAGAGGCATTGTCCTCCACTTTATCAAGATATCTGTTCCCTATTACAAAACTTTCTAACCCAGAAATCAAACCGTGAATCGATACCTTTGAATGTTGAATGACATGCAATGATAGCAAAATAAAATAAATTAGTATCATATAAAAGTATAACAAACAAACACTTATAAGGGTAATTTACTAAAAGCTATCACCATAATCCTTAGGGTAAGCGCTTAAAGTTCACTATATGAGTTTCAGTTCTAAAGCGAGGGTACCTGAACCAGCAGATTCATCGGTCCTCACCCATTATAGGCTCATATAGACCAAGTTCAGTTCAGGGGGACACATTTCCCTATGGCCATGCGGAAATGAAAATCTCACGAAGACATAGGTACAGTATCCCGAAAGCAATCCACTAGCTCATACGGAGGTGAAAACCTCACGAAAGCGTAGCTTCTCACTCCCACTTAAAGGTGTGACCACAACAGTCATGCAAATGCAATGTGCGAAATTAAAGTAACAACATATGCAACAAACACATGTAAAATGATCAATATTTTAAAATTCCAAACTTTTGACATTAAGACACAAAAAATCAATTTCTTGGCTTGACTCTCTTATAATTCCCTAGTGGAGTCGCCAAACTGTCGAAACCTCTTTTTAAAAGGCGAAGGGTATTTTGAAAACGGGAGTCACCACCAACCCTTTAAAGTGTGATTAGATCACCTTATAAAACATTTTGGTCTACGAAATTATGAGAAAACGGGCTCAAAGTCAAGATTCACGTCTGAGGAAGGGTTAGCACCCTCATAACGCCCAAAAATTGGTACCAAATTGAATAGTTTTGTCTTAATGTCAAAAGTTTGAAAGAATTTAGAAATATGATCTCTTTTAAACCGTAATAATTTGAGTTTAAAAAAATCAAGATCCTTTCACTTCAAAGAATATAAACATCACATCCAAATGTTTGGACACGATACTCTTAAACTTTAGAATCAAAAATCATCTTGAGATTTTCAAAACTTATTTAGAAGGATATTTTAGGCATTTAGACAAACGGGAAATCGCAACCCAGCATGTTAGGACACTATTTCCCAAATTCCCTAGTGCCAAAAACATTGCCTTATTTTTTAATTCCTTTGGATCGAATGAAATAATTTTTAAAGCAATGATATATTTAACATATTACAAAAGATTAATAGTAAATAAACTAAGCTATATGATATACGCTTCAACATTTCACGCAAATGTAGTGTAGAGAAAAAACAAATAATGACGTAAATCACACAATATACATTATCATTTTACGCATATGTAATTGTAAATAACATACACATTCATGCATTATCATTCCATGCAAAATACAACGTGGTGAATAATCAATAGAACAATACCAGTTATATAATATATGTGCAATAACATTTCATGCAAACACAACTTGGAATAATGCCATAAATAATCAATTTTCATGCAAATGTGTAAAAACAATAAATAATAACCAATAATTTATGAGATAAGATTATTATATTAAAATGATAATTACCTAAAGGATACTAAAATAAACAAACAAATTATATATTGAAAGATAAAATCTAAATTCAATTCAGAAAAGAATAAACGAAGTAAAAAAAATATTTAACGATATATAAATAATAATAAAAAATTTAAGAAACAATGGTCAATATATAAATTTAATAACTTAAATACTTAATATATATTTATAAAATATTAATATGTTAAATAGGAACAAAATTTCATGTTAAAATTTTAGAATATTACATACTAAACTTTTGATAATGATATATAAAAATGTAATTTTCAATAATAATTTAAAAATGTTAATTATAATAAATAGTTAATAATAAAAATAATATAATAATATATAATAATTTACATATATAAATACAGTAAAATAAATAATATATAAAGTAAAATGTATAAATAATAAAAATTTATAAGAAACATATATAATAATATAATATATAAATAAAAATAATATACATTATTTTTATATATAACTAATGTTTATAAAAATAAATAACACATATAGTATTTTAAAATAAATTAAATATATATAAAAAAGACTAAAATCGAATTTTATTAAAAATTAGGGCTAATTACAAATAAAAAAAATTGGGCCTAATTGAAATACACATTAAAATCTGAGGGACTTACTGGGCAATTAGCCCTAATCCCTAAAAACGACGTCGTTCTCCAGAATAGATTTTAATGGTCATCGAGACTAAATTGAATTAAATATAAAAGGTTAGGGCCAATTTAAAATAAAAATAAAATGAAATCATAAAAAAATAGAAGGATCGATTGGGCAATTTTCCCATTAATCAAAAACACGCGAATCCTCCCTGGTCATCGGGTCAACACGCGGATCCTCTATTGAAATGGTGTCGTTTTTGTGCTTATTGAACAAAGCCAAAACGACACCGTTCTTGTAGTGCTATATATGTCAAAACTTAACCCAAAATTCATTTTGTAATCAGTTTTTTTTTTAAAAAAATCCTCTGAAAGAGGAGAAAAGGGGAGCCCTCCGGCCGCCTCGGCCTCGGCCCTGGATCGATAGCGCCCACGCTGCTGCACGCCGCCGCCGTACCACACGCGGTTGGAAGGCTAAAAACCTTCGTTCCTCTCGGCGAATCGTAGGTAATCCCTTCTCCCTTTTAAACTTAACCGTTTTTTAAAAAAAAAAATGATTTATATGCATTGAAAATAGAAGAAAAAATATAACAAAATCACCTTTTTAAAGTAAACAACTGCTTCTTATTTCTTTCTTCTGTGTATATATGTGTATATTTTTTGTATCTGTAAAAATTGGTCCTTGTTACAGTGAAATGATTTGGCTTTTATAGCCTCTATTTACAAGTTTGGTTTATTCCCTATTCGATTTCTTGCCTTGTTTGCTGTGTTCTTCTTTCTCTTTTTGCAGGTGACGACGAGGAGATTAGTGATGATCGGGCACTGATAATGGCACACTGGCGTTGATTCGCGCAGCGATCACGGCGCGATACAGGGCTTGGAATCATGGCACTGATGGAGGCGTCGATTGGAGAGTGACGGTTGGAGTGCTTGCGGTGCCTAGGGTTTCTGAAACCCTAGGCCTTCTGTCTCCCGTTAACAGATTGGGCCACTTGGGCCCTGTGTATTTTGGGCAGCATTTGGTCTATAATACGGGCTTGGGTGTAATTGGGCACTGGGTAGTTTTAGGTATCTGGGCTAATCTGGTCTTGGGCTATAAATGTAACTGGGTTTTGTAAATGGACTATAAATGGACTTTATTATTTAATAAGTTTTTTGTTTGTTTTTTTTTTACTTATTTATTTATTTATGGGGCGGCAAATTTGGGCTATTACACCCCACATTTGGAAAATTCTGTTATTTTTTTTATCCTAGCCTTATCCCTACTGGATAGGCTTATGTAATATTGTTTGTGAACTCATATCAGAATGAGCCTATTGGTTCGAGTGGTAAGGAGTTAGTGTGTTAGAGGTCTTATGTGCGAATCTCTGCGCGAGCATGAGTGTTAATTTTTGTTACGGTGTTCTGTTAGATGTTCGGTAGAGTTGGGAGTCTGAAGTAGTTGGATGTGGTTAGTGGGGAGGATATTATGGGATGTGGTTGTTAGTGTGGGGAGTTGAAATGTTGATCAAAAATAAATTTATTATCTTTTTATTTTATCTCTTTTTTTTCAAAATTTTCTGTCTCTTCCCAAAAGTCTGACGCTAGTTTTCTTTTTCTCTGCCACCTTCTTTTCTCTTCTTGTTCCTACAATTCTGTCTTTGATCTACTGTTGTATCAGTGTATTTCAAAATTTTGGTGTTTTACATGCAGTTGGGTAAGTAGGGATTTCACTTGTCTGTAAGTTTCGATTTCTGTAAGTTGTTGGGTTTATTCATTTCGTTTGAATTTCTAACTGGTGTGAAGTAAGGGAGTTTGATTTTCTGCAATTTATTGCACAGGAGTTGTTGGTGAACCTACAGATTTCACTCTTACAGCATAAACTGCAATAGAGGTTGTTCTTATCGATGGTAAGTGTGTTTGCACGATTCAGTTTTACGATGTTAAATTTGTATTTGGTTGTTAATTGGTTGTGGTAATGCCATTTCTAGGTTCTGGTGATCTCGAGATTGCTGTGGCATAAAAAACGAACTAGGTGTGTACCTTAAACACAAAAAATTGAGGTTCGACAAAAGCCAAAAAAGGGCACTGTCGATGCCACATGGGCATGTGGCCGACCGTGTGACTGATGAAGGTGTGGCTGTGCACATGACACGACCATGTGGCGGTGTGAGTGTGGCCGTATGAGCCATACGGGCAAGGCCAGATTAAGCGTGTGGGCCACACGGGCATGTGGGTTTTGGGCCAGGCCGTCTGGGCCACACAAATAAGGCCATTTTGGGCGTGTGGGCCTATACGGGCAAGCCACATGGGCATGTGGCCCAAAATTTTGAATTTTTTCCTATGGTCGAATGAGTCGTTCTGATAGGCTGTGGGCCTACTGTTGGGTCTGTAAGGGGGTAACCAAACCTTATTTCATGTGATCTGATACTCTAATAGTTAGATTTGAGTAGGGAACTGATATGAATGCCTAACTGTATTGTTAAGTATGTTTGTATCTGTATACGATTATGTTAAGCATGTTTATTCTATTATTTTGGCATCTGTATTCTGTATCTATGTTTGGGGTAGGATTTGTATATATGGAGAAGTGATCTGTACGACGACCTTTCGCCTATTTTCTGGCAGCTTGATTGCATATTATCTGTTATGTGTTGCATCAACACTATATGGTGTGTAGGGATGGGTGGGTGTTTTTTAACCCCACATAGTGTGATGGGATGGTCGAAGATAATGTGTAGAGGATGAGGGTAGGATCCGATATGTTTTTTTTATTAATCTAACTCTCATATCTGTATCTGTTATAGACTTAGGTCCGAATCTGTATCTAATTGTATATGAAATACTATGTATATTGCATGAATATTTCTATTGGGTTACACACTGAGTTCTCGAAAACTCACATCTATTTTTCTATTATGTTTAGGTAATCCAAAGACATAGGTGGGTCGATGCGACGAAGGCTCAACAGTGACCACTTAGCGGGAAATTGTTTTCATTATTATAATTTGATGGTTTTTCCTAAAATTTCGATTTTCGTGAGAGTTTTGTAATATTTGGACTCTTCGGACTTTTTTTGGACTGTTTGGTTTAAATTTTTAGTTTGGTTGCGTTATGATTTCTAAATTGTGACGACTCGACAAAATATCGATTTTACACAAATGAATGTTATTTTTGATAACACGAGCATAGTTTTGAATTAAACATTTTTTAAAACTTCTGCTGCAAAATGATTTGGTTAACCTTAAGAGATAACATGTAACGGTAAAAAATAAATATATAAATGAATACGTTTTATTAAACTTGGACGTTTTAGCAGAGTATCGTCGGTTTCAAAATCATTTTTCATGACTCTCCCAGATTCGGTCATAACGTTTAGGCCAGGTTTGGGGTGTTACAGTTTTAATATTTATTATATGTTTGGTTTAGGGTGAAAGTAAATAACAACAATTCTTTTTAAAGGTAAATTTGTTTTTTATAATTATAATTTATTTTTTTAATGTTTTTTAATGCTTATTATTTGTTTGATTTTATAAGTATAAAAAATAATTTTACAAACAATAAACAAATATGGGTTAAAATACCGGTACTAAAACATCAAACATCAAACATCAAACAAATACGGGGGAGCAAACATTGTACTTATAATTTGTTTTTTATAATTGTAATTTATTTGTTTGGTTAAAATATGGGTACTTAAAAATCAAAAAAATAATAATAAATTTATTTATTTATGTTTTGAATTAAGTTATATCTACTTTATAATTACTTGAATATATATTTATAATTGTATTAATTTTACTAAAAATCATATCACATATGTATACATGTAAAAATTGTGAATTTAAAATATAAATATATGTTTAAGAATAACATATAATAAATAATAAAATAAAATAATTTAAAATCAATTAATAATAATATATAAAATATATACGATATTAAAATAAAAAATTAAATTAAATTATGAATACACTAAAAAAATCAAGAGGAAAACTATTATCACCAATAACTTGTTTTAAAGGATTCTAGAAAATGGTATAACGATATGTACTTGATAAACCTTCATATAGCATCAACATAAAATTATTGGTTAATTAATTAAAAACCTTCATATAGCATCAACATAAAATATTGGTTAATTAATTAAAATTGGTTTATAATTATAATTTTTTTATTTGTTTGTTTTTTTAGTACCCGTATTTTAACCAAACAAATAAAATTATTGGTTATTTATTTGTTATTACTTGATAAACCTTCTTATAGCATCAACATAAATTTATTGGTTATTTGTTTGTTTGATTTTTTAGTACCCTTATTTTTTTTTGTAAATTTATTTTTATACTTATAAAATCAAATAAATAATAAGTATTAAAAATATTAAAAAAATAAATTATAATTATAAAAAACAAATTTACCTTTTAATAAAAATTGTTGTTGTCTCTTTTCACCCTAAGCCAAACATATAATAAATTTTAAAACAACATTAAAATATGCTGCTTCCTCCCTTTAAAGCCCTAACCTAACCAAAATAAAATTACAAAAATAATAAAAAAAAACCCTTATTCCCTTCTCTTCTCTATTGCCTCTTCCCCTTCATCTCATTAGCTGCTATTTCTTCTTCTTTTTTCCTAGTTGAGGGGACCAGTTCAGGCCGTCAGGCAAAATGATTGTATGGTCTCTAATGCAAAGCGATGCCACCTGTCAGGTTTCCTCCGCACTTAAATTATTATTTTTTTGCATAATAGACTAATGATTAGGGATAAAAAACAAGGGTGATATCGCCTCTCCACCAGCCACACCATATCATTCTCGTAAATAATGAGAGTGAGATACGAAATTTAGTCAATCACTTTATATTAGTATGAAAAATATACATTCAAATAACCAGAATCAACCATTACAAAGTTCAATCGAATTGATAATTAGAATATATTTAAAACTAAATCACAATAAATATAGATAGGACATAATAAATATTTATTATTTAAAAAATATTAAAAAATATAACATAAATAAATTAGAATTTAAAAAATATTCCATTATGCTTTTATAATTTTAAGGAAATTAAAAAAAAGATGAAAAATAAAAATTGATTAAATCATCAAATAATTTCAAACTAAGAAGAAAAATGTAAAAAAAAGGGTGTAAATTAATACCATTATGATTTGGTCCGAAGAAGATATAAAATAATACCATTGTGATCAAGGAATCGACATTCTTAAAAATATATATATATTTAATATATAAAAAAATCACTCTAAAATAATTTAATGGTGAATTGAGCTGTTAATAAAAAAACAATACTTAATTAAACCTTTAATTAAATATAAATAATCAATTAAGCAATTGACAAATCAATTTTAATTTAAACTCCTGACATCCTTTATGTTTGTCACAATATATGCTAAGGTTATGCCATGTGGTGAAATATGATAATTTCTCTTAAAATGCTAAAAAATCATAAAAAAAATTAAAATTTTGATTTTCTTTTGAAAAATAAAATTTTCCAAAATTATAAACTTATTTAAAAATTGAAAAAGTTATTAAAACTTTATATATATATTCAAAAATTATAAAAATTATAAAAATATGGCACACAATTTTTATAACTTTTCAAAAATTATAAAAATTAGAAAAAATTATAAAAATTACGAAAAAATAATAGAAAATTATGAAAATTATATAAAAACTATGAAAATATAAAAATATTTTTTTATTGAACCATCATTGAGATTGATAACCTTGTTAATATCATCAATATAAGCATGAACCTCTTCTCTTCAATATCGATAAGGTCATGTGAGAACATGGTGTCCTCGATGGGGAACCTAAACCTCTTCTCGTCAACCTTAGCCCAGTTGAATAGCATGTTAGAGAACCACACAAACTCTTTTTTATTTTATACATTTATTTAATTATTTTTACAGTTTTTAAAATTTTTGAAAATTGTAATTTTAATAATTTTATCTTATTTTTAATGAATTTTATATTGTTTCATTTTTATAATTTTTGAAAATTCTAATTTTTATATTTAAAATTTTTCTATATTTTAAATTTTTTCTATATTTTTAATTTTTATAATTTTAAAAATTCTTATTTTTTATTTTTTTTGAAAATTTTAAACTTTTTTTTGTTAAATATGACTCATATTTTCAGTCAAATTTAAAAAATAATCTTTCAGTTAAACTCTGTTTACTTGTTTCAATCAAACACTGATTAGTTTAGATTATTTTATTATTATTTGATCTATAAATTTAGTCTATAAATAGGCTCTTTTACAACCTTAGAAAAATACCAATTAGAGATTAGAACTCATAACACATTTAGAGAATTTGTGTTTACGTTTTGTGGGTTCTTTGTTTTCGGGTTTTTCGGGGTTTAGTTTTTATCTCCATCTTTTGTACTCTCTGTTCTTTTGCCATTATAGTAAAATTATCTTTGCCAGTGGTTTTTTATCCTCCTTGGAGGGGTTTTTCCACGTTAAATTTGTGTGTTCAATTTCTCAATTAATTCCGCTATTTTTTCTTACTTGTTGTTTAATCAGGTGGATCCTAACAAGTGGTATCAGAGCTAGTTCAATTTTCATAAATCAGCTCGTTCAGAGATGGCAGCAACAAGATTTGAAATTGAGAAGTTCGATGGTGAAACAAATTTCAATTTGTAGCAAGTTCGGATGATGGCAATTCTAGTTCAATCTGGTTTGAAAAAGGTTGTTACTGGGAAAAAGCCTGAGAATCTAAATAAAACAGGATGGGAAGAGCTTGATGAAAAGGCTTTGTCTGCAATCCAGTTGTGCCTCGCGAATATGGTATTGCAGGAGGTATTGATGGAGAAGACCTCATCCGCCTTGTGGAAAAGGTTAGAAACTTTTTATGCGACTAAGTCTCTGGCTAATCGTTTAGTGTTGAAACAACGTCTATTTACGTTTCGCATGAACGAAGGTGAGCTTCTTAGAGATCACATCAGTCAATTTATTACTATTTTAAATGATTTAAAGAATGTTGAGGTTCATATTGACGATGAAGATTAGGCTATGCTATTATTGTGCTCTTTACCCCCTTCATACAAGTCTTTCAGGGAGACCCTGATTTATGGCAGAGACAAACTCTCGTTCGAAGATGTGAAGGGTCATTTGTTGAGTAGAGACAAACTCGACAATGAGCTTCATTTGGATATCAAGTCAGATAGGCAAGCTTCCGTTTTGGTAGCATCAAGGAAACGAGATAAAAGGTGTTGCTATTGTAAAAAGTTAGGTCACGTCAAAGCAGATTGTTATAAACTGCGAAATAAAAAAGCTGCTGAGAATAACGAGGAAGATGTAGCTGGTGCTAATTTGGCCGATGAAAATGGTGATGATTTCTTGTTAGTGTCAACAAGCGATAACACCAAGCTCACGTCCGAGTGGATCCTAGATTCAGGATGTTCTTTCCACATGTGTCCCAATAGAGAATGGTTCTCCACATACAGTTCGATTGAAGTTGGAGTTGTGCGCATGGGAAACGATTCATCTAGTAAGGTAATTGGTATTGGTACTGTTAAAATTAAGATGCACGATGGGACGATTAGGACACTCTCAGATGTCAGGTATGTACCTGATTTACAAAAGAATCTCATCTCCTTAAGTATTTTAGACTTGAAAGGATGCAAAATCAACATCGAGTCGAGCGGCATTAAAGTATCTCATGGAGCTCTCGTTTTGTTAAAAGGTAAAAGAACCGACAGTATTTATATTCTGGAAGGTTATGCAGTGACCGGTGAAATCGGACGTTCCTCGTCCGTTACGGAGTTGAAGTCAACTTGTTTGGAGCGGAGGCAACATGGTCATAGGAGGGAAAAAGGTATGACTGTTTCATTGAAGAGAGGTTCTCTTTTGGATGCAGGTTTTGAAAAGTTAGGGCACTATGTTCGTGAAAATCAGATGAAAATTAGACCCGGGTTAGTTTTGATTTGGCAGTGTACAAGTCGAAGGCTAGAAGTCTTCCAGTTTCTAAGCACAAATTCGACTCAGTTAATTCATTGCATAGTTCAAGATAGGCTCGTGGCGGGCTTTGGTAAAGATGGCGTTGTGGAAATATGAGTCAAGGTGGAGATTTGTTAAATATGACTCCTATTTTCAGTCAAATTTGAAAAATAATCTTTCAGTTAAACTCTGTTTACTTGTTTCAATCAAACACTGATTAGTTTAGATTATTTTATTATTATTTGATCTATAAATTTAGCCTATAAATAGACTCTTTTACAACCTTAGAAAAATACCCATTAGAGATTAGAACTCATAACACATTTAGAGAATTTTGTGTTTACGTTTTGTGGGTTCTTTATTTTCGGGTTTTTCGGGGTTTAGTTTTTATCTCCATCTTTTGTACTCTCTGTTCTTTTGCCATTATAGTAAAATTATCTTTGCCCGTGGTTTTTTATCCTCTTTGGAGGGGTTTTTCCACGTTAAATTTGTGTGTTCAATTTCTCAATTTATTTCGCTATTTTTTCTTACTTGTTGTTTAATCGGGTGGATCCTAACATTTTTAAATCTTGTTATCTTTTTGTTACCTATTTTAAAGAGAAATTAATATATTTAGTCATATGGCACAACCTTGACATACCATGGATCGAACTTAATAGATCTCAGGAGCTTACATGAAAATTAATTTTTTGAAAACATAATTAATTGGGAATTAATAGTTGAATTGGGTGTTTTTTCAATTTAGAGAAACGTATTTATACATTAAACTAAAAACTACTAAAATTATTAGACATTTTTTAAATTACAATATTGTTATTTTCATGTGTTTAGACTCCCATCACTGTTTATGCTTAAATTTACGAAATATGAGGACGAGAAATTGTCATGTGATAAGAAAGTTAAATATTGTTGGACACCTCAACCTCAAGCTCTGAAAATCAGAAAATTTTCGATTTCAATGTTTCTCAAAGACTTCAGACCTTTTGTACCAACCTATTAGGCAGTTTATTCCCAAATTAAAAAAAATAATTAATTTCAGATATGATATGTGTCATCTAGTAACTAATATTTATTTTTATATAGTCTTTTACCAACATATTATAAAATAAATATTCATTTACTTAAATAATATATGAAACCCATTCTAATTATCTAAATATTATGAAATTTACAGTGAAATAAGAGAGGGGTACAGGGCTAGCACCAAATTGCACCGATCGTGGTGATTTGGGCAGTGGCCGGACTTGTTGAGAATAGTAAGGACAAGACATGTCCTTGCCATATGCAGCAAGAATCTTTACACCTCAAGGGAGGCCCATATTGCCACCGTTATATTTTGTCTCTGCCGAGTCCTAAGGAGTCCGGCCACTCTCCTACCAAATACCATAAAATCCCCACCAAACAACATTAATACCCCAACCACCTATACACCACTATATAAAGCCTCCCAAAGAAGCCAAAATAATAATAATAATAATAATAATAATAATAATAAACCTCCGACATTTTAGAGATTGAAAAAAAAAGTTTATTTAGGATATTTGTGTAAGTAGATTTATTAAATTTCTTTGTGGAGTTTGTTCAATTTCTTGTTAATTTCATTAATATGCATTCATGAAATAGTTTCTTTTATAAATTTGGAATAATGAATAGTGTTAAACTCTCATTTGTGCCAGGACACATGGCTAACCAGAAAGACATTTAAATAATAAGTCAGTTGTCAACAAATCGAAAGGTCACCCCTAAGTGTGAGTGACCATCTGGGCAAGCATAAGCTATCCACAATCTAGATCCTCAGGCTTTCATTGGGAACGTAAGGTTGTTGGTCACCAAACACTACGTGAACTCAACTTCCCTATACCATCATGTCAGAGTGAATGTCAAAAATTGTCCCATTAAAGACAACTACCCCACGTGTTCCATGTTGATGACTAGATGGAAAGTCCAACATGTTAACATCATCCTACATGGGACCCTCGTCTATAAATACTTTCAAGAACGATTAAAGAAGGGATCGACTCTCCAAGAATACCAAGCATATACTTTGTCAAATTATCTTCAATTTTCAACCTTAACACTCTCTTCCTCTATTGGGTTAATCGACCTCCATAAAAACCATCTTTCTCTCCTCCACTGCTCATTCATGTTGCATCACTGTATAAAAAATTGGTGCACTGAACATAGAAAACATGCTTCACAATCCCATAGTGGTGTCCTCATTGACCTAGCCAACCAGACTAATGATTCAACCAACCAGATCAACTCCTCCACTCCACCCAACAAACTCTTCCTGTCTAGCTCAAGAGCTTTTTTTAGCCTGAACTCTACTCAGGATACTTCTTCTATCCATGCAGGAACTTCTTTGCAATACACAAGTGTCCTTCTACCCACCCTATAGCAATTGATGAAGGCTCTAAGAGATCCCCTGTTTTCTAATCTTATCCCTCTAGCTACACCAATAGGAACCACTTCCCCAACTTCTCCTACTTCCCCAACTACAACAGAACGTCAACCAAAACTTGATGCGTCTCCTTTTGGACCCTTGGATCAAGTAGCTTGCTGCTTGCAAGAAGCCATAACTTTTCTCACAACCACACTTGCTCCATCAACCATGACCCCAACCCTTCTAAACTAGGGTTCTCACCAACAAGCATTGGGTCCACGACCATATGAATCAGAGACCCAATAAAAACTGCGATTTTGGTACAACAAATTTACCAGCAAAAGTGTCGCTTCAAGGAGCAGTAGGAACAAGAATGTGTCATTGACCAATGGAATGCTTAGAATGAGTAGATTATCACTGACTTAAGAGTTGCATGGAGGTTCCCAAACGAGAGAACTTGACTCACTAAGAAAATGGAGCCCAATTCATCCTTTGCGGAAAGCGCAAGCAAAATAATTTTGAAGACCTTCATAGAATTAATGCCAACCTCTAATCTATCATAAATTTGATATGAAAAATTAGACATTTTTGACACTTAATAAGCTTGTACTTAAGCATTTTATAATGTCTATTGTTATATTTCCGCACTTTATGGATTTTATGTTTACTTTTAGTTGTTATCATATTTTAACACTTTTTTGAGTAAAATAGCAAGCATATGCCATTAGGAACTTAATATTTGAGTTGACCTTGTTTTAGGTATGTAAAAATGAAATTTAGGGCTTAATTTGGAGCCAAGATTGCGACATTGAGGAGTTCAATCCAACCACTACAATTATAACTATTTTTTGAATCCAAACTAGTTAGATTTCTTACATTGAATTGATCCAAATCATACACGCGAATGTCTTTTAGCTTTGCTGTTGATTTGGGGCATTTAAGTCGACACCTAACACATTAAAATACTATAAAATCAGTAGCTAATCATTTATTAAAATTATTTATTCAATCAATTAAAAATCTTTCCCCAATATCTTAACCTAAACTATAAACTAGTTTACAATCAACCACACATACGCTTCCCAAATTGTCAGATCTAAATTGCCGATTGATAAATATTGATTTTCTCTAATTATCACACAATTAAAAGTTAATTAGAGGGGTTAAATAACCCAAAATAATGTTGGAAAAAGATGGGAAGAAATTAAAGAAAAACAACCACCTTCTATGCCCATAGGTGCGTGCACCACCACCAACGGTGGCCGAATTGGGGATGATTTGAAATCACTTAGAAGGCTATAAAAATATCCATTAAATCTTTAAAAATCCCTAAAATTATAGATCTAAAAATTTGGGTTTTGAACTCTCAAGATTCATCAATAAATTGAGAAAAAAAAGGAGAACTTACACAAACTAGTTGACAGAGGCGGCAATGGCACTTCTTGGCAACAAGGACAATCATTCTTGGAAACCCAAAATTTTAGATTTGGGACTGAAAAATTAAGGGAAAGTGGCAGAAATATAGAGGGGGAGATGGTTCAAGATCTTGTGAAAAATAAAAAGGAAAGAAAAATATGGTAGATCGAGAAGCTATGGACAACAACAACAAGGGAGAAAGGAAAAATATTAAAAGAGAAGAGGAGAGGAGAAAGAGAAGGATGGCTAGGGTAGGGAGAATAAGAGTAAAGGCTGATTATTTTGTCTAAAAATAATATTTATGCCTAGGTCTAAAAGGGTATGGACGACACATACATTCAAAAAATAAGGGATTTGGCAAAATTTAATTATTTTGCAAGGGAAAAGATTCAAACTTGGGACCTTAATTTAATTCCATGTTTTTCATTTATCAATCAACCACTAGGCTATTTCCTTATTTTTTTTGAAATATTTTTGCACTCTCATTAATCTAAAATTCGGGATGTTACAACAAACCAAAGTGGTGTCAAAGTGGTGTCACAACACCTTCTGGTCTGTGTCACAATACTGATGGCTAGTTTACAAGCTCATGCTGGATTATAGGGCTATGTCATGACATTAAAGATAATTTTCTCATTTTGAGTGCTTTTTTTACTATGTTGCGACATTGACACTCCACGTAGCAATGTTGCAACTAATCTCGTGTTTCTATGCCTTCGAATGATGTCCTGCACACTCAACGAATACGATAGCCTTTTTTTAGGCCTATTTTGGCCCTTAAGGTTACATAAATGGATCAAATTACACTTTTTATTAATTATTAATTAATGATGAAAACTAAGTAAAAACATAACTAAATTGCTTTTATATGAGCTCTTTAAGTATGGAAAATGGTTTAATTATAGTAGATCAAACTCCCCCACACTTAAGTCATTGCTAGTCCTCAAGTAAGAAAACATAAAAACGAAAAATATAAAAGACGACCCTTGAGCTAGTATGATGCAAAGATAAATTTTGGAACAATGTAACTAGGGATAATCATAAATACACGTGATTCTGGCATGATATGTAAATGACTTACCATTCTAAACATCAAACATCTAAGTTTGGTATATTACAAAGTATATAAGCAACAAGGTCTTCAAATATATTGATCCATTGAGAAATCAAATAAGTAATTTGATTATCCTAGCAAAATACAAACAATTATTATTGCAATCACTAAATACAATGTCTGTTCACAAATAGATTTACCTAGGTCAAATAGGACTTTTCGACTTGTAAAGTTTTGAGGCTTAAGGTTGGTATGAAATTCAAGAACAAGAAGCATCAAAATAGTTTCAAGCACGAATTTAGTTTGGCACATCGTATTGTCCTTATTCTCCCCCTTAGTGATCCTTTCCTGCTAATCGCCTTATTTCTCATTCTCTCACCTTCTTTATTTTTCCATGTAGGAAATCACAACATGATAAAGTAACTATGGTCAACTTATGAGTTTTTGTTTACTAATGATTGGGTTTTCTAATTTTTGTGACGTTACTTTTGAGTCACTTTTGACTTTTTCAACATATCTCACTCACAATGGGTTTTTTTTCATTATTCAAGTACTATTTCTACTTGTTTTAACCATTTTTCTGAATTTTTTCCTTTGTTTTGGAAATTTTAGCTAGACCTATAATCATTATATCACACTGCGTCTTCCTATTTCACTCTGATTTTACAAAACCATAGTTATGTCTATACCTACCACTCAATACATATGGCCTAACATCTAAGTTCATGCAATTCAAAGACCAAAGAAAAAGGGTAAGTACAATTCGCATTTTAGTTTTAGATTTTGTATTAAGGTTCATCAAGAAGAGTTTTCTAGCTCAAATATGGGTACTAAAGATTGATTAATAAGGTTGGCTTTTTGGCTCTAAGTTATACCAAATAATGCCTTAGGTTATTCCTAGGTATCTCAATATTCACAAATTTAATTGATCAAGCAATTACAATTCTAACCATTTATAATTTATACTAGCATGCTTGTTTCCCTATATTCTCTCTATCATTTGGTATATTCAATTACTTAATGCCTATTTAAAGTGCAACATATAGAACTTAGTAGTCTAATAGTCAAAAAATGTCACACGGCTGTGTCATTGGCCCGTGTAACAAAATTGTGGCGATGTGCACCAAATTTCATCCATAACCAATAGACCAGATGGTTGTATGCCAGGCCGTGTATCAGGCCATGTGTACCTGAAGAAAACTTTCAATACAAATTTTTTTATCCTTAGTTCACTTATGCCACAGGACAACATTATACCATATCTCAACCAATTCAAAAACATCAAAATTGTACCAAAAACATCACTTAAACAATCATCCCAAGTGTCTAACCAATATGCCACAATTGACATCTTAATAAAAAATTCAAAGTTTAACAAAAATATCACATTCAAACCATTCAAACAATCACACAATTATCTCCAAATCAACCTTATAATTTATGCACTAAATCCACCAAATCTTTTCAAGCATGACATAGGCATAGGTATCACCTTTCCATATCTACTCCATAGCGTATCACCTAATTACCTTATAAGCAAATAACATACATGCCAACTACTTAACAAAATCTCATCATCATGATCATTTCCTTCACACAGTTATAAATACATATTCATGTTATTTAAAATGCCAAACTCATCCAAAATATAACATTTGCACAAACATAAGACTCCTTAGGTGTAATATCCCAAAATTTAGCTTAAAAGTTTTGAGAAATTATTTCAAGAATGAGTAAATAGTGATTAAAAATAAATACGAAAGCATGGAAATTAAACCAAAGTGCCAAGTTCAAATCCCTTCCAGTACAAATAGCTAAAATTTTCCTTCTCCTTAATTTTGTGCCGCCCCTACCTAGTAAACCTAGGTATAAATATCATTTTTTTCCAGACTTTAGCCATTTTTTTTTCACCTTCTCTGCCCTTCCCTCTTGCTCTCCTCTTTTCTCTTCAATTTCTCTTTTCTTTTCCCTTATGTGTCGCCGCTCAAACCACCAAGATCCACCATTCCTTTTTCCTTTCTTTTGTAATGGGTTCTTACACCATTATCCTCTTTTTCTTGTTGTAATTTTTCTATATATTTCCAACCTTAAACCTAAAAATTTTGATCTCCAAGAAGAATCTCCATTGCTGCCCAAGAAGCTCCATTGTCCCTCCTTCCTTTTAGCTAGTGTAAGCGTCAATTTTCTTTCGTTTTCTTTGCGAATCTTTCAAGAAAATACCCAAATTTTCAGATCTGGAAATGGGGTGATTTTAAATTATTTTATGGTAATTTTTCCATCCTTCAAAAGTGATTTCAATTGGCTTTCAAATCAGCCCTGATTTGCCACCGTTGGTGGTGGTGTGCCGTGACTAGAGGGACAAAAAGGGGCTTCTATTTTCTTTAATTTCTACCATATATTTTTCAGAAAAATATTGGTCTCTTAAACCCTTCCTAATCAACCTTTAATCATGTGTGACTTAGGAAATTTCAATCTTATCATTCGACAACTCAAATCTGACAATTCAAGAAGCGTAAGTGCAATTGGTTGTAAGTTAATGCGTAGTTTCGACTCAATTGTTGGGGAAATTGTTAATTGATTGGATTAAGATTTTTTAATGATTGAATAGCTAATTATTTTTCAGTATTTAATTGTGTAAGGTTCTGACTTAAACTTCCCGAACCAACAGTGAAGCCTTTAGATGTTCGCGTGTATGTTTCGCATTGAATCAGTATAATTAACTTAGTCGCTTTGAATCGAGAATTTTTATGGAAACATTGATTCGATTAAATTATTATGGGTATGTTCTAAGGTTGATTTTGACAGTGACCTAAATTAATAAATTCCTATTTATTTTATTTTAGGTTCGATTTAAGGTTTTAAGGAGAAATTGTGTGCTTCGCAAGTAGTGTTGCAGTAGTACAAAAATAAGGTGTGGGTCCTAACTTGTTAATTTAAGTGTTTTAATAATATTTTAAATGTTATAAACATTGATTTAACTTGCTGTTCGGGCTTAGTTAAATGACTAATTGACTGTTTTAAAGTTACTAAATTAGGTACGTTACTAGCCTTAACTAAATGGCTTGTTTGCAAAGTTGCATGGTTGACTAAATGGTTGATTGATTGGTACTGATATGAATGGTTTGTTAATGTAATGTATGATTAGTTGTCTGTATAGCATGTATTAATTTGGAAATAAATACTGAATGCTTGAAATGTTGTTAGGTAAAATGCCATTAAAAGTATTGAATGAAAGATTAGTATACATGCACTAGAAATATTTTCCTAAAATGTTAACAAATGATGGTATGATAAAATGTCACCGAGTTGATGGTGAAATTGAAAACTTGATAAGTTAATGTTATAATGAGGGCATATAAATTATGCTACTGAATTAAAATGTATGAAACATGCATTTCATTGGAATTTGTATGACATATCGCATATGCATGGGGTGGGATTGTAACACCTTTAGCCCGTCTCTGTCGTTGAATTAGGGTTACAAAGCATTACCGATCAATAGTAAATCATACAACATCATAACATCTAAATAAACTAAACATATTATAAACCATTCATTCATATACATTTTGTCTCTAAATCGAGCTTTTAAGGCCCTAAAAATAGCTTAGAAGCAATTCGAGACTAATTTGAAACAAAACAGAAACTCCAAGAAAAAGTCACAAAAATTGGAAAATAGGGGTCACACGGCCTGTGACATAGCCCTAGGCCGTGTAACATTCGAACAAGGGACACACGACTATGTCCCAACCTGTGTCCTCACCGGTGTAACACACTGAGTAAGGTCACATGGCTGTGTAACATTCGAACAAGGGACACACAGCTATGCCCCATTTCAAGCACTATAACCTATTTCAACTAGGTACCAAACAAACCACATATAACTATTTTCAAGCCATTCACAACATACCATAAAGAGCCTTATAAACATGCACAATAAGGTAACCAAAATGACATAATTTGATAAGGCATCAAATGGTACCAAACCAACATAACTTTCAAAACTTATACAAGCCAAAACATCATTAACGCATTCACCAAAATACCATTACAAAACACCTTATACATGCCATTATAAACCTTGGCCATAATATTCAAAAACTATCAAATTGACTGTTGGATTGTGTGATAGGTCTCCGACGAGCTTTCAACCGATCAAGCTTCTGATAATCTATAAAACAAAGTAAAAAAACTATATAAACAACGAGTGCCTAGTAAGCTCGTATAAACTAAAACATAACTTACCATTTCATTTGCATAATGTATATAGCATAAATGAAATATCAAATAAAACCATAAACTTGCCATAAGCTTATTGAGCATCATCAAATTTACAAGTTAGTTCACTTGTACATGTTTCAAATGCATTTCTCCATAAAATAAGTAGAATTACACATGTAATCACATCATTTAATTCATAAATCCTTTTCATAAGTTCATGATTAATTCCATTTGAATAATTACCATTTCGTTTCCTTTTCATACACATTGAACCATTTAGGATTACATCGGATACTTTGGAAAGATCACACATAGTGTGCCTTTACATATAATTGTAACCTTTCCTTTACATCATTGCTCATACAAGCTATGAAATGGGCTTGCTCACACGGCTGTGGATCAGAATGTAAGCTACACGATGCTACTCACATAAGCTGTGGAGTATCTGCAACAAATGCAGGACCTCAGCCATCGGTAGGACATTCAACACCAGCACCCGAAACATAAAATCCCTAATGACATGTCATTTGTATCCTAAAAATTCTTAAGGTTCAACCGGGATTCGATATCCGTCAATTCATCATAGCATTGATACGTTTATATATTGATCCGTTTACATTAAAAGTAACATAGTAAACATTAAATTTAAATAACATTACAATGATTATCGTTCATACGAACTTACCTCGATAGTTAAAGGTGTAGTAGTTAATCAAAATAATCTAAAGCTTTAGCTTTTCCTCGATCTAAGTTTGAATGTGATTTATCTTGATCTAAATAGATAATTTCAAACAATTAAATACTTCTAGTATTCAATTTAATCCATATTTCATATTTATGCAAAGTTACCAATTTGTCCATTGTAACATCTCGAAATAGGGCCTAGTCGGAATAGTAATTTTGGGACCACAAATTCGACATAAAAATATTTATTTTATGATTATTATGAGGTTTAGAATATGATAATATACATGTGTTAAGATTTCATGAAGAAATTCTTTAAGTAAGGTGTCCAATTGGAAATCAGGGACTAAATTGAATAAATTGCAAAAATTGGATTCTAGAAGCAATTTGTATGAAATTTCTTTAGATTATAAATTAGAAGTCTTAAAGATAAATTTTCCCAATTTCTAAGTTTTTGGACAAAAATGGGCTTGCATGGATGAAATTTCAAAGAAAGGACTTAAGGGCATTTTGGTCATTTGGCATTTTAAAGAAATAAAATGGGAAAAAGAAGGCAAAAATTAGCCATTTCTTCTCCATGGCTTCCAAAATTTGAAGAGTCTCCATAGCTAGGGTTTCCAAGCTTTCCAAGCTCAATAGTAAGTGCTCTCAAGCCCCGTTTTTAATATTCTTTATACTTTTGAAATCCCAGTAGCTTGATCTTTCCATTTCTACCCATATTTTAATGCTAGGGTTCATGTTTAAAAATTTACCCATGCATGAGTTGCTTGTATTTTGGTGGATTATGGAGGGGTATGAAAGTTGAAGGTGTGTTAAACATCTTTTCTTAGGTGATTTTCATGAAAAACCCCAAAAGGGACATTTTTGCAAAAGTTATTAAATATGTGGTAGAAATATGAAAATAATGGAAAATGTGGGTTACCATATGAGGGAAAAGTGTTTGGATGGGCTTGGGTAAGATAGAAATTGCATGTGTTTCATTATACGAGCCTAGGGACTAAATAGTAAAAATGTCAAAGGTTAGGGGCAAAACGGTCATTTGGACCGGGGGTAGAAATTAAACTTGAAAAGTGTAATGTAGTGTATTAATGGTATAATATTGTTGTTATAGACCCCGAGGAACAAATTTCGGAGGTCGATTGAGGTAAATGTAAGGTTTCGGAATAACTGAAACACAGCTCCGAAACGAATACCAGGTAAGTTCGAATAACTCGAAGTAAACCTATAGCATGCATAATTATTTGTTTTGTGAATGCATGATAATTGCATTTTTGATGGCATGAAAATGCATGAATTGCATCTTTAATAATGAATTATTGTATAATGTCTCGGTTGAGGTTGGAAAAGGGAATTCAATGGATAAACCATGATTTACATGAGACATGAGATCTTGCATGTGTTGTAGAAAAAGATTTAGCCTGGACTGGTAATCCGAAGATCTCAAGTATAAAAAGGATCTAGCCTGGAATGGTGTTCTTTGAATGATCGAGCCTCCCAAAGAATATGTGTGCATTGTGGATTTAGCCCAGACGGGTAATCCGATTAGGGTATGAATTTAGCCTGGACTGGTAATTCAAATCCGAGCTCATTAAGGGTGTTTGTCGCGTAAGGGATTTAGCCTGGACTGGTAATCCTGACATCACCTTATGAGTTTATATTGCGGGGGATTTAGCCTGGACTGGTAATCCCGTCGTAAGATGTGAGGTTCGCGGGAGTGCACACTCAAAATGATCATTCGTATGAATTGACGGTGACTAGATAATCCATCGAGATTTCCTAGAAACTCAACGGGACTATCACAAGGTATATGTACAAATGACATGTAAAATGATGAGCTCATCTAAGATAAAAATGTTCATGGTATTTGTTATGTGACTAACTCATTGATTGAGTGCATGTGATAGGGAAACCATTTTCATGTTCATTGGTTTCATTATCTATTATGGATGTATGCTAAAAAATCAGTAGGTTTATTTTCTAGTTATTCGGGTTTACTAAGCATGTAAATGCTTACCCCTCTCTTTTCTCTATTTTTCAGAGCTCAAGGACTCATAAGGATTGAAAGACAATTGGAGAATCAACACACTATCAACTAGACAAGCTTTGGTATAAAGACATTTCTATTTTGTCCAATGGCATGTATAGGATTTTTAAGTATTTTGTTATATATGTCATTTGATTTTCCTAGTGAAGGCATGTAAAATTATTTTTATCTTTTTGTATATGACCATGGGAATTAGCTCATTTTGAAGTAGGCTATGCCCTACAAATCTGTGCATGTTTATATTCATATACGATGGCTTAGTTATAACTGAAAATGAGTTATAATAACGAGCCAATCTTAATATGTCAAGCAGACATATAAATCATTAAATGCAAGATAAGAATTAACTTAGCATGTATGAAACCAATGACATGAGGTTCACATGAAATGAGGTTAATCAAAGTTTCATATTTACTAATGGATAATTTGGCCCAAATATGCACTATAGTAATCTATAAGTGTAATTGGCTAGTAGAGGGTGACTTAAGGCTTGGAAAATAGCCTAACAAGGTCCACATGGGTAGACACACGGGTGTGTGTCTAGACCGTGTGTGACAAATGGGCTACTTTCATGGGTGTGTGCTATGATCGTGTGTCCCCTGCACCTGAAATTTTAAGTCAGCATAGAGCACGGGCTAAGCACACGGGCATGTGCATTGGTCGTGTTTATTTAACAGAATGGTGAGGTTGAAGTCAGTGTAGCACACGGGCTAAGCCCACGAGCGTGTGCCTTGGCCGTGTTGCATACTGGAAAAAGGATATGGGCGTGTTTTAAGCCCCACGGGCGTGTTACATTTCTAGTAAGGGGGAAATTTCCTAAAGTGTGCCAAGTCTATCGAACAATTTCGATTTTGTTCTGTACTACCCCTAGGAGTGTTTTTAGGCCTCGGAGGCCTGTATAATAGACAAAGTGCACACGTTTGAAAAGTGTTAAATCACGAGTGAAATTCAGTAACTCGATTGAGTAAGTTTGTAAAGGTGAATTATCGATAACGACTCAAACCCTATCCCGGCGTCGGATACGGGCAAGGGGTGTTACATTTAATGGTATCAGAGCTATGTTTAGTCAGTTTTGGGACTACCGTAGAGGATGTTAAAGTTATCTATACATGCCATTAATCGAATATTGATAGTGTGGCATCTCCTAATTGTTAAATTGTTTTTAATATAGTAAATGTCTTCCAATCGAGCTCAAGATGAGTCCGAGGGAGCCGGGAGCCATGCTCCTGCTTCCGTACATCGAGTTGTATCTAGTAGTAGTAGGAAACTTATGTCTGAAGGCTGGGAAGAGGCCCGAGCCACCTTCTTTGATATGATGGATGAATGGTTTGGGGATTATCTAAGGAATCACCCCAACATACCACGACTGCCCCCACCCCTTAACCAACCTGATGAGGATGTGCCACGAGGTATGGCACCGGTAAGAATCGGTAAGGCCCCTGTAGACAACCTTAGAAAGTATGAGGTTGAGGAATTCAGAGTGAAAGTCAATGATGATGCTGAAAGAGCCGAGTTCTGGCTCGAAAAAACTACATAGGTGTTAGATGAATTGTCATGCACACCCGAGGAGTGTTTGCAGTGTGCCGTGTTCCTCTTGAAGGATACTGCATACCACTGGTGGAAGACCGTATCCTCAGTAGTGCCGAAGGAAAATATTACTTGGAATTTCTTCCAAACAGAGTTTAGGAAGAAATTTATTAGCCAGCGGTTTTTAGACTCGAAGCGAAAGGAGTTCTTGGAACTCAAACAAGGGAACATGACTGTAGCGGAATATGAGAGAGAGTTCGTATGGCTAAGTCAGTACGCAACTGAATGGGTCCAAACTGAATAAAAAATGTGTAAACGTTTCGAGGAGGGTCTGAATGAGGACATCAAACTGTTGATCGGAATTCTTGAAATACGGGAGTTCACCGCATTGGCTGATCGGGCCAAGAAAATCGAGGAGCTTAATAACTAAATAAAGCAAGCAAAGAGAGGGGCTCGAGTTGTGAGCAAAAGAACCAGCGGTAAAACACTATCATTCTCCACGAAGAAAGCCAGGAGCCAGCATGAACGCTCCACTTCATCAGTAGGATATTCGGGTAGAGCGAAGGGTCCTAGAAGACGAAGTAAAAAATCTTCCTCCCCGATGATGACTAGTGTGGGGAGTGTAGATGATCAAAAGCCAGAGTGTAAGAGCTGCAACAAATTTCACTTTGGAGAGTACCGAGTAAAAAGCAGTGCGTATTTCAGATGTGGCTCTCTTGACCACTTTCTCAGGGATTGCCCAGAGCGGTTTGAAAAAGAAGTGGAAGTAACTTCGAAGTCGAGTGCTCCCATGGCACGAGGTAGACCTCCAAGATACCTTAGAAGTGCTGGTGGCAGTCGAGTCCCAGCTAAAGATACTGCAAGACCAGAGGCTAGAGCCCCGACAAGAACGTATGCAATACGCGCTCGAGAGGAAGCCTCTACTCCTGACGTTATCACAGATACTTTTTTCCTTTTTAATACAAATATTATTGCTTTAATTGACCCGGGGTCGACGCATTCTTACATTTGCATAAGATTGGTGTCTAGTATGAATATACCCGTTGAACCTACAAATTTTGTTATTAAAGTGTCGAACCCATTAGGCAAATCGGTTCTAGTTGATAAAGTTTGTAAGAATTGTCCTTTGATAATTCAAGGTTATTTTTTTCTAACTAACCTTATGTTGCTACCATTTGATAAATTTGATGTAATACTTGGTATGGATTAGTTAGCCCTTCATGATGTAATTGTGAATTTTGGTAGTAAGTGTATTAAGTTAAAATGTCTAGATGATGAGATTTTACGGCTTGAATAAAGAGAATTGGGTTCGTCGCCAAATTTAATCACGACAATGGTTTCCCAAAGGTACATGAGAAAAGGGTATAAAACTTATCTTGCATTTGTACTGAACACTAAGGAAACAAAGTTGAAGATCGAGTCTGTGCCAATAGTATGTGAGTATTCAGATGTATTTTCGGAGGAATTACCAGGATTACCTCCTGAGAGAGAAATTGAGTTTGGTATTGAATTGGTGCCAGGGACAACTCCTATTTCTATCGCTCCATATAGAATGGCACCAACCGAGCTAAAAGAGTTAAAAGCACAGTTGCAAGAGTTGACAGATAAAGGATTCGCAAGGCCAAGTTTTTCACCTTCGGGTGTCTTCGTGTTGTTTGTAAAGAAGAAAGATGGTTCAATGAGATTATGTATTGATTATCGGCAACTGAATAAGGTAACCATAAAAAATAAGTATCCTTTGCCACGGATTGATGATTTATTCGATCAGTTGAGAAGAGCCACTGTGTTTTCTAAGATAGACTTGGGGTCTGGCTACTATCAGTTGCATGTCAAGGAACCGGATGCGCCAAATACAGCTTTCAGGATGAGGTATGGTCATTATGAATTCCTTGTTATGCCGTTTGGGCTGACAAATACACCGACCGTATTTATGGATCTAATGAATAGGATCTTCCGGCCATATTTGGATAAGTTTGTTGTTGTGTTCATTGACGGCATCTTGATTTATTCCAAAAATGAGACAGAACATGCGAAGCTCCTGAGAATTGTATTGTAGACTTTGCGAGAAAAACAATTGTATGCTAAGTTTAGCAAGAGTGAATTTTGGCTCCAAGAAGTTGGATTTTTGGGTCATATTGTTTCGGGTGAAGACATCCGAGTTGACCCAAGTAAAATCTCTGCTATTGTTGATTGGAAATCGCCTAAAAATGTAATCGAGGTTAGAAGCTTTTTGGGATTAGCTGGTTACTACTGAAGGTTTGTAAAAGGATTTTCTATGATAGCGACTCCGATGACGAGGTTACTATAGAAGGATGTTAAGTTTGAATGGACGAAAAAGTGTCAACAAAGTTTTGAGAAATTAAAGACATTACTGACTGAAGCTCCTATTTTAGTGCTACCTGAACTAGGAAAGGAATTCGTGGTCTACAGTGATGCATCTTTAAGTGGATTGGGTTGTGTGCTTATGCAAGATGGCAAGGTGATATCCTATGCTTCACGGCAATTGAAGCCTCACGAGAAGAATTATCCCGCCCATGACTTAGAGCCTACTGCGATTATTTTTGCCTTGAAGATTTGGAGGCATTATTTATATGGTGAAACATGTCGTATCTTTACAGACCACAAGAATCTGAAATACTTGATGACTCAAAAAGAATTAAATTTGAAACAAAGGAGTTGGTTAGAATTAATTAAGGATTATGATCTGATCATTGACTACCATCTAGGAAAGGCAAATGTGGTCGCCAACGCTCTGAGCAGAAAATCCTTATTTGCTTTGAAAGCAATGGATACTCATTTGACATTGCTTGGTGATGGTTTGGTCTTGGCAGAGCTGGAGGCTAGGCCAACATTTCTGCAGGAAATTCATGATGCTCAGTTTAATGATGGTGACTTGCAAGCAAAAAGGGTTCAATGTGAGTCAGGGGCTGAATCAAATTTTTGGATTAGTCCTGATGGGTGTTTGATGTTCAGAGAGAGAGTATGCGTACCTAAAGACGATAAACTTATCCGAAAAATATTGCAAGAAGCACATAGTAGCCGCTTGTCTATTCATCCGGGAAGTACCAAAATGTACAATGATTTGAAGAAAATGTATTGGTGAAACGGTATGAAAAGAGATACTTCAGAGTTTGTGTCAAGATGCATGGTATGTCAGCAAGTTAAAGCTAAAAATCAAGTGCCTTCAGGTTTGTTACAACGTATGATGGTTCCCGAATGGAAGTAGGACAGAGTTACCATGTCGTAGTGGATAAGTTGACCAAGTCGGCTCATTTTATTTCGGTAAGGAAAGATTATTCCCTTGATAGACTGGCCGACTTATATGTTTCTTAGATAGTAAGATTGTACGGAGTACCATTATCGATTATTTCAGACAGAGGCCCAAGGTTCACTTCGAGATTCTGGAAAAAGCTACAAGAAGCCTTGGGGACGAAGTTGAGTTTTAGTACAGCTTTTCACCTTCAGACCGATGGTCAGTCTGAGCGGACGATTCAGATTCTTGAAGATATGTTGCGATGTTGCATCCTCAAATTTCAGGGTAGCTGGGAAAAATATCGGCCATTGGTAGAATTTTCCTACAACAATAGTTTCAAAACAAGTTTGAAAATGGCACCTTATGAGGCCTTGTATGGCAGGAAGTGCCGAACTCCATTATACTGGATAGAACTTAAAGAAAATCAGATTCATGGAGTGGATCTGATTGGGGAAACTGAAGAAAAGGTTAAAGTAATACGAGACTGTTTAAAAGTGGCATCGGATAGGAAAAAGTCTTATGCTGGTCTGAAAAGAAAAGAGATTGAATTCCAAGTTGGAGACAGAATATTCTTGAAGGTGTTTTCACGGAAAAAGGTGTTGAGATTTGGTTAGAAAGGTAAACTGAGTCCGCGATTTATCGGACCTTACGAGATCACTGAAAGGATTGGACCATTAGCCTATCACTTGGTATTGCCACCCGAATTGGAAAAGATTCACGATGTGTTCCATGTATCCATGTTAAGACGATATCGATCAGACCCTTCTCACGTGATTTCACCAGAGGAGATTGAGATTAGACCATACATGACTTACGAAGAGGAACCAGTCAAGATTTTGGCCCGAGAGGTTAAACAGTTTAGAAATAAAAGTGTGACTTTAGTAAAGATTCTATGGATCCGACATGGTATGGAAGGAGCTACATGGGAACCAAAAGAAACCATGAGAACCCAATACCCAAACATGTTTACTGGTAAGACTTTTGGGGATGAAAGTCCCCAAGAGGGGGAGAAATGTAACTTCTCAAAATAGGGCATAGTCAGAATAGTGGTTTCAGGACCATAAATCCGACATCAAAATATTTATTTTATGATTATTATGAGGTCTAGAATATGAGAATATGCATGTGTTAAGATTTCATGAAGAAATTCTTTAAGTAAGGTGTCCAATTGGAAATTAGGGACTAAATTGAATAAATTGCAAAACTTGAATTCTAGAAGCAATTTGTATGAAATTGCTTTAGATTATAAATTAGAAGGCCTTAAAGAGAAATTTGCCCAATTTCTAAGTTTTTGGACAAAAATGGGCTTGCATGGATGAAATTTCAAAGAAAGGACTTAAGGGTAGTTTGGTCATTTGGCATTTTAATGAAATAAAATGGGAAAAAGAAGAAAAAAAATCAGTCATTTCTTCTCTGTGGCTGTCAAAATTTGAAGAGTCTCCATAGCTAGGGTTTCCAAGCTTTCCAAGCTTAATAGTCAGTGCTCCCAAGCCCCGTTTTTAATATTCTTTGTATTTTTGAAATCCCGGTAGCTTGATCTTTATTTCATGCTAGGGTTCATGTTTAAAAATTTACCCATGCATGAGTTGCTTGTATTTTGGTGGATTATGGAGGGGGTATGAAAGCTGAAGGTGTGTTAAACATCTTTTCTTAGGTGATTTTCATGAAAAACCCCTAAAGGGACCTTTTAGCAAAAGTTGTTAAATAAGTGGTAGAAATGTGAAAATAATGGAAAATGTGGGCTACCGAATGAGAAAAAAGTGTTCGGATAGGCTTGGGTAAGATAGAAATTGCATGTGTTTCATTATACGAGCCTAGGGACTAAATAGTAAAAATGTCAAAGGTTAGGGACAAAACGGTCATTTGGATCGGGGGTAGAAATTAAACTTGAAAAGTGTAATGTAGTGAATTAATGGTATAATTTTGTTGTTATAGACCCCGAGGAACAAATTTCGGAGGTCGATCGAGATAAACGCAAGGTTTCGGAATAACCGAAACACAACTCTAAAACGAATACCAGGTAAGTTTAGATAACTCGAAGTAAACCTATAACATGCATAATTGTATGTTTTGTGAATGCATGATAATTGCATTGTTGATGGCATGAAAATGCATGAATTGCATCTTTAATAATGAATTGTTGGATAATGTCTCGGTTGAGGTTGGAAAGGGAATTCGATGGATAAACCATTATTTACATGAGACTTGAGATCCTGCATGTGTTGCAGAAAAGGATTTAGCCTGGACTGGTAATCCAAAGATCTCAAGTATAAAAAGGATCTAGCCTGGACTGGTGTTCCTTGAATGATCGAGCCTCCCAAAGAATATGTGTGCATTGTGGATTTAGCTCGGACGGGTAATCTGATTAGGGTCTGAATTTAGCCTGGACTGGTAATTCAGATCCGAGCTCATTAAGGGTGTTTGTTGCGTAAGGGTTTAGCCTGGACTGGTAATCCCGACATCACCTTATGAGTTTATATTGCGGGGGATTTAGCTTGGACTGGTAATCCCGTCATAAGATGTGAGGTTTGCAGGAGTGCATACTCGAAATGATCATTCGTATGAATTGACGGTAACTGGATAATCCATCGAGATTTCCTAGAAACTCAACCGGACTATCATAAGGTATATGTACAAATGACATGTAAAATGATGAGCTCATCTAAGATAAAAATGTTCATGGTACTTGTTATGTGACTAACTCATTGATTGAGTGCATGTGATAGGGAAACCATTTTCATGTTCATTGGTTTCATTATCTATTATGGATGTATGCTAAACAATTAGTATGTTTATTTTTTCTAGTTATTCGGGCTTACTAAGCATGTAAATGCTTACCCCTCTCTTTTCTCTACTTTTCAGAGCTCAAGGACTCATAAGGATTGGAAGACAATCAGAGAATCAACACACTATCAACTAAATAAGCTTTGGTATAAAGACATTTCTATTTTGTTCAATGGCATGTATAGGATTTTTGGGTATTTTGTTATATATGTCATTTGATTTGCCTAGTGAAGGCATGTAAAATTATGTTTATCTTTTTGTATATGGCTATGGGAATTGGCTCATTTTGAAGTAGGCTATGCCCTACAAATCTATGCATGTTTATATTCATATACAATGGCTTAGTTATAATTGGCAATGAGTTATAATAACTAGCTAATCTTCATATGTCAAGCAGACATATAAATCATTAAATGCAAGATAAGAATTAACTTAGCATGTATGAAACCAATGACATGAGGTTCACATGCAATGAGGTTAATCAAAGTTTCATATTTTCTAATGGATAATTTGACCCAAATATGCACTATAGTAATCTATAAGTGTAATTGGCTAGTAGAGGGGGACTTAAGGCTTGGAAAATAGCCTAACAAGGTCCACATGGGTAGACACACGGGCGTGTGTCTAGGCCGTATGTGACACATGGGCTACTCCCATGGGTGTGTACTATGACTGTAGCACGGGCTAAGCACACAGGCGTGTGCATTGGTCGTGTTTATTTAATAGAATGGCGAGGTTGAAGTCATTGTAGCACACGGGCTAATCCCACGGGTGTGTGCCTTGGTTGTGTTGCATACTGGAAAAAGGACACGGGCGTGTTCTAATCCCCACGAGCGTGTTACACTTCATCTAAGGGGAAATTTCCTAAAGTGCCCCACGTCTATCGAACAATTTTGGTTTTGTTTCGTACTACCCCTAGGAGTGTTTTTAGGCCTCGGGGGCCCGTATAAGAGACAAAGTGCACACATTTGAAAAGTGTTAAATCACGAGCGAAATTCAGTAACCCAATTGAGTATGTTTGTAAAGGTGAATTACCGGTAACGCCTCGAACCCTATCCCGGCGTCGGATACGGGCGAGGGTTGTTACACCCCTAACATTTTAACTTTTCATCATCTAGTCCGTAAGCTTATAACTTAAAATCTAATCATTTTAATCTAAATCCATGTTAGCCAGAGATAAAAGGGACCTTGAAATTTCCATATTTACCATCATTTCACAATAAAACCTATAGATCTACACCTTTAACAAAACTTGTTTATTTTTCAACAAGGATTCATAATATATCAATTAACATCAAAACTCATTCAAAAGCATTCACGGTAAGTCCCTCAACCTCTAACAGTTTTGCAAATTAACCCCCGGGCTAGCTAGATTAAGTTAAATTGGACTCAAAAACATAAAAATCATTAGAAATGGGTTGAAAAATACATACCATGCACCAATTTATTCTTAGCTGAAACAAGCTACCAACAATGGTGTTCTTCCTCTCTTAAAATCGGTTAAAGATGTAGAAATAAATATGATGCATGTTTTATTTTCTTTTGTTTTAAGGTTATTTACTCAATTACCATGTTAACCTTATTATTAACCAAAAATTACATTAACATCTTGCCCATGCACATCCACTAGCATTCATTATGGTATATTTACCATATAAACCCTTTATCTTTCCTTTCCATAGTCTTTTAACCCTTTTAACTAATAGAACTCAACTTTTACAATTTATTCCTTTTCACCTAATTAACCAAGTAAACTTTAAAATTTCGTTAAGAAATTTTAACAAGGCATTAATAGAATCCTGTAAAAACTAAATAAATAATAAAATAATAATTTTCTCATCGGAATTGTGGTCCTGAAACCACTATTACTAACATCACTAAAAAAATGTTGTTATAGGGATATTGTAGTTGACGGAGGAGTTCCGTGGAGTAATGGAGGCATATTAATTTCGCATATATGTTGTCAGTGCACTGCATCAAGAGTAATGAGAAGAATGACGATTATATTGTATTTTATGTTAAATGGAAGTATTTCTGCATTATGTTATATGATGGTTTAACCACATTGAGCTTTGCTCGTAATGTTTGGAGTTAGCAAATGAGTTCTGGGAACTCGTGGTATGTAGCAGAAGGTTTGGGTAGGATTTCATTATGCATTATGATATGTGCATGACATTTATGAATGATTTTACATATGATATGTATGTGTTGCAAATGTAATGGTGGTGAATGGTATTAGCATGTATGATTGAATTTTCTCATTGATTTGACTCACACTGAGCTAGTTATCTCACCCCATAGTCTCAACCTTCTTAGGTAATAAATGTGACAAGGATCGGACATGACATACAGATATACAATGAAATTTGGACATTCTTTTAATTTTGTTTGGGTTTTAATTAAATTTATTCGATTTTTGGACTGTAAAGCTATTTGAACTATGGTTGGTTTTTTTTTCTACTTTGGAATTTTCATGCATGCATACTTGACATATAGATTTGGTTTTATAGGATTATTTGGAATTGGACAAAGCATAATATCTGGCTTAAACAATTAATTAATTAATTCTAAATTTTCCACTACGATAAAAGATAATAAAAGTTTCGATAGGAACATTAAGTTAGTTAGTTCCCAAACAACACCAGAGCTAATAATATGACCTAAGAATGGTAGGTTTAATTAATGAATATTTTCCAAAATTAACAAAGATACACCATAGTTTTTCCTAAAAGAGAGAGTACTTAAGGTTTTCAATGTACGATAGGGTAGTTGCGTCACATAGGTGACCAATGTGGTCTCCATGATTTAGCCATAATGTCTAGGCCGGGTTTAGGAGGTTACACTAGGTACATGCCATTAATAACTAGAGCATTACCAATGCTTCGAGTTCGGGATTGCTGCTAGATGTTGAGTCAACGATCAAATAAAAAAGTACCTAGTTGTCGTATGTGAAATGATATGCGATTTGTGCAAGTATACACGTCAAATCAAGTAATAACGTGATAGTGAGTATCGTTCCATAAGGATCGGATTGAGGCACAAAAGTGGTCAAGTTATTGTAATAAAATGCAATTAATGCTAAGGTAAAGCTATGGCAAGTATGCAGTGGCAATTAAAAGGAATAATGATGTATGCAATATGAGAAATTAATAACTACTTGGAAATGCTATGGAAAAACAAGAGTAGAAATGTAATGGAAATTATGAAAATGATTATATGAATAATATATAACTGAACAAATAAGCAACTAAGGATACGATGACAAAGATACTACAACAAGGGATAAGGGATATACAATGTTGATATGGAAGGTTGGAATTACTAAGAATCTACCCTTACTGTCAGAAATGCCTCATCAAAATCATAATCCACCTACTGCTCAGAAGAGTTCTAAAGTGGTCTACTTCTTTCGAGAGCAAAAACCTCAAGTTACCTTGCCTACGTATATAGGCTTTTAATACGGTACCTTGCACTTTTTCCTTCTGTATGAACATTGCTTTATGTCTAGAGTCTACTACAAGTATTTGTAAAGTACTTGCTTATATCATTCAATTTTGGTCCAACTCATCCAACCTTTTTAGAATTAAATTAGTTTATGGGCATGCTATAGTCATATATGTTTAGGGATTGCACACATACAATTAGAAAATAAATTTTTTTTGAATGAAATAGTAAATTAATTCAGATCTATGCTTCAACTGTTAAAAAAAATAAATGTTTCATCATGTAATCCCAACCTTATGATATTTAGCTCATGGATTGACAAATAAAATTCAAAACCAAAATATCATTCAACATTATTTTCATCAAATCAATTCACGAAGAGATAGTTAAGAAACAACAGAAGAATGACGGGAAGATAGCTTTCGAGTGTCCAGTTCACATTCTAGCAGCACAGTGTCCTGTGGTGGTTGAGGGGGACTGCCTTCGTCTTCCTCTTTCTGTCTATACTCAACCGCTATCTTTTAGTTTTGCCTATGGATCTCCACCCTTGTTCGTCCTTTTTAGGTTTCTTCCTTTGTCTTTTTATAGGCTTTTTCCCTAGGGTAAATCTAACAACCCAAGTTTATCTTCTCCTTTTCTGAAATCTTTTTTTCAATAACCCAAGTTTATCTTCTCTTTTTTTCTAAATTCTTTTTTTCTAGGATAAAACCCAACAACCCAAGACTATCTTCTCCTTTTTTTTCTCTCTTTTGTTAGATTATTTTGGTACAAGTATAGTTGGGTAAAATTGGTATGCGTTGAGTGTTGACTCGGTCTTCCTGGAATTGCGACGGCATTCGTGCTGACAAATGTCCAACCTTTTTCCCCAAAAAACTTTCACTCATTTATTTCTCGTTCCTCAACTTGCATCTGCCAAACTACCAAACACAACACTACCACAAGCAATTAAAAGCATCTAATATTTAAATACAGTCCAAGCTCTTAATGAAATGATGAAAATACGAATCAAATTTCCTAAAATGCAACTAAATGTATGTAAGTACAAGCAATTAGCTAGGTCTAAAGGCATGAAATATAACTCTTTTCAAGCCACACCCTCAAACTTGAGTTATTTATTGTCCTCAAGCAAAATACATATGAATGCATGAATGCACATTTTTTTGCCATTGCATATAACTATCTTTTACTGTTAATCTATTAAAAGAACAACATATACATTAGTTCTCAACAATCTTCTTTCTCGAAACACTTGGTCGAATGTCAAAGGTTCGTTTCAAGAAAGGTAGTGCAAAAAAATTGTCCCTAAAAACAAAATTTCCTAAGTACTCATGTGTGCTTTCTGACCATAGCAAATATCTTCCAATGCACTTAGTTCATTTGTTACCTAAACTCAAGTTACTTTGTAACTCTTTCTCACAACCTTTTCAAGATATTTATTTGTAGTTGTTTTCTCTTTTTTTTTTCTCTTTTATTATTATTATTATTATTATTATTTCTCTTTTATAACATTAGGGGATTTAGCATGTCACAAAATTATTTAACTTGATAATTACAATGAAGCCCACACCGAGTTACCTAGTACTAAATCACATCGCAATTTAAACATAAATCACTCCTGAAGCTAAGGATTTTGACTAAAAAGATGGATTGATAAAAAAATTACCTCATTAGCTACTCAGCTTATTGCTATAGTGGAGTACCCCTTTTCTTTATTACACACTCTTACTTGGACTCACCTTTCTAGTCAACAGCACGATGGAGCAAACAAAGTGGTGCTGACTTACTCGGCAATTCTAAGCATTAGAGTGCCTACTGTCCTTCATTTAAGTAATGTCGTGACAAAATGACTGAGTATGGCTTCAAAAACCCTAAGTTCATCAGAAAACACTCGTTACAATGAAAAAAAATTGAGTGTAGAACATCTCATTTTTAAGAATAAATTTTCATGCAATCTAACCTAAGCTAAACTCGCCTCATCCACTGTCACATGTTCTAGATATATTGAAGAATATAAGCTCATCATCGAACATCTCAAGTAAAGATTGAACTTCTCGTAGATAAAACAATAAATAATAATCACATGGCATTGGCAAACAACTTAACGATACTAAGATGAACATACATACTAGATACGTAATGCAACCTAAATGCACAATACACCCCCAAACATAAGGGATGCATTGTCCTCAATGCATGAATAGATATATGCAAACTATCTATGTACAGAAAATGTCATGGAAAAATATATGCAATGCAATATGTCTAAAAGAAAAAGAAAACTTTCCTTGCTTGGACTGCATTGTGATACTTTATTCTGTCCGACGGGTTCATTCACGAGTAGCAACCTTGTACTTCTGCTTCCTCTTCATTGGGGCAAGTTCAACCCCATCCTTGTTGGTCTCTTTGAGCTCATCAATCAATCGATCAATGTCACGGTCTTGGGCAATTACAGTTCAGTAGAAGGAGGTGGAACAACCATAGTGCTGTCCACTGGTGGTGCAGCTAAGGGATTTGCTTCCTCTTTGCCCTCACAGTCATTCTCAATGCTGAGGAACTCTATTTTCTCTGGTTCTCCCTCTGGTACTTTGGGCGCATTCTCTTTATTGCCAGGATTTGTCTCAATGGGCACTACGTCATTGACCCCTTCCCCTTCTATAGTTTATTAAACAAAAGAAATGAAATAACTAAAAGAAATTTAAATTAACAAAATGAAATAAAAATAAAAAAGAATTTTCAAGATGTTGAAGTTAAACATCTTGAAGATCAATGGATTGTTTATCTTGCTCTAAATGAGCATCCTAGTAGTGCTTCAAGCGTTGTCTGTAACAGTCTGATTTAGACCATAGTCGGAATAGTGGTTTCAGAACCACAAATCTGAGTCAGAAAAAATATTTTAATATTATTTTCTGTGATTATGATATGTGAATTAGCATGTGTGAAAGTTTATTATGAAAATTTAATCATTTGTGTGCTCAATTTGAAAAAAAAGGACCTAATCGAGTAAAATGTAAAAGTGCCCTTCTAATTGTTAAAATGCCTATTTGTTATGGTTTATTACTTATGAGGTCCTTATGAGGTTATTTGACCATGGAATGAATTAAATGACATAAATGGGCTTTAGTTGGTGGAATTTTAATGATTTATAATAAGGTTAAATTGGTAAAATGCATATTAATGTTATATTAATTAAAACCAAAGTTAAATTTTACAAGAATTAATGACATGTAATAGACCATTCAACTTTTACAAGACGAAAAATTTATCATTTAGAACAGCTTTAAATCATATCAAGGTCTTCTAAGATATATACACTTTTCATTCAAACTATCTATCTTTTACACAGAGAGAGGTAAAATCATGTTCCCAGACACGAATACCTTATTTAATCTTTCAAATAATAATCAATACCACTTGAACCACTGAGTCGGTATTAATCATCAATAAATGACATTTTAAGAGATCCTCTTTTTTAGTTGATAGGACAATTTGACATGAATCCATTCAAACTCACTTATCACACTAACCAAAGTCCATTTCAATTGCATTACCTCAAGATAACAAAAATGCCTTTATTGAATGCATTAAATTTGATTAACTTACTTGAGGAAAGGAATCCACCATACAACTGAAACTGCAATTTCGTCACTTATGCCTTTATTGATATAAGTTCTTCACACGAAGATTTAAAGAAATCTGGATACGAGGGTCATCACGTTACTATAATCAAGCCAGAAGCACGTTCATAATCAACATAGTCATCATAGGTTAAAGAACATACCTTGGATACAAGTGATCATTGGTAATTTACGAGATGAAGATAACAAGGAAACTAGGATAAAGAAATCCAAGACAGAGGAATCCAAGATAAAGATATCCAAGGTACAGAAATCCAAGATACCATATCATAATGAAAGACCCAGAAAAATGTTCATAAGAAAAATATGAAGGATCTTGATAATTCTTTAGAGAAAAGAAGTCCAGAAGAATACATCAATCCAACCCACTGGGATTAAATGCAATAAGGATAATATACTTTCCCATATATGTATATTGAATAGAGCATCAATTAGGAGAAACAGATTTATATCATCATGAGTATTATTTCATAAAGTCCCATTAGATGGAATGTGATGGAATGCTAGAGAGACATAGAGCAATACAAATTATGTACCAGTCGGGCTATCAATACTTTCGTCTATATCTCATGATTAGAAAGCACTCCCATAAAACAAGGATTTTATCAGTAGGGCAGTAACCGTAAAAATATTTTCGAGAACAGTTAAACATATAGAATATCTCAAAAAAGACTACCATAATCTACTATCTTACCTTTCAACATTATTCCTTCAATTATTTCTGTCATCGTAAATCTCACATTATGCTTTTCATTAAAGAAGTTCAGTTCTGAAGAAATTTCCAGTTAATACATTTCCCAACATCTTACCTTACTAGTCCTGTCGTTACTTATCAGTCCAATTTAATCTTTGGTCATGTTCATAATCATTCTATAGCTGAACCCTTTGGTATCATATTTGTGAACTTATTCAATACGATTCTCATGAAATTCTTTCACAAAACACCACTCTGGTAAGGGGGTGGGGTTGTAAGATCCCTAACTAGTTTCTCATACTCATATACATATATCACTAGTTCATTATCAAAATAACATTTTCATAAGCATATCATTCACTTTAGGCAAACTTTTGTTCACGTTCGTATGACAAGAACTTTTGAGTTATCTTATTTAAACAAGTATATTTATGTATGCATTCTATAGATTTTGGACAACTTACTAATCTTATTCATTCAATCAAACAAATAAGGCATATAACTTTTTATAAAGGCCAAACAAACATGGACAAATGCGTCACAGTTTAAACTTTCATTTCATATGTTATCGTGTACATATCATGAAATTTTAATCATACCATTCAAATTTTAAACTCATCATAACTATACTTTACTCGAATGCCTTAACTTTTCATCAAACATAGTCAGTATAGCTCGGTTCGAGGGCACCATTGTCCAAACAAAATGACTCTCCTGCGCGTCGGGAGACATCACACTATCACAGATCAGTAGCATGTATAGCTGAACTCTCATACATATACTAGGTTAGTCCGAGAACTGACTAAACCATAGCTCTGATACCACTAAATGTAACACCCCTCACTCGTATCCAACGCTGGGATAGGGCTCGAGGTGTTACCGAACTTAAACGTTCACAAACATACAAAATCGGGTCACCAAATTTTGCCCAAAATTAAAACTTTTCAAACACATGCATATCGTTCCTTATACAGGCCTTCGAGACCTAAAACATATATTGGAGCTATTTGGGACAAAACTTAAAACATTCAATAAACTTTGGGCAGCTTAACAATTTTCTAGCTTTGGAGAGTCAAACGCCCGTGTGGGTGGGGCCGTGTGGTCACACATGCCCATGTATTCAGCCCGTGTAATTCTCTATTTATGACATCAGCAACCTTTTAAGGGCACTCGGCTAAGGCACATGCCCGTGGCCAGAGGTTGTGTCCTCCACACGGCTGAGACACACGACCGTGTCTATACTCGTATGGTCAAGACTTAGGCTAATTTCCAAGCCTTTTTGTCATCTTTACGTGCGCACACATACACGATTTCAATGGCATTCATCATTAGCTCGTTATTATGCATTAGTTCCACCTACTCATGATAAACTAGTCTGGCTCTATCACAAAACATTAACACATATCATGGATAAATAGGCTTACAAGTCAAAATCATTATGAACCACATCTCATGGCTATAATCAACAAATCAATATAAGTCAATATCTTTTGCTAATCACAACAATAATCATCATAGAAAAACTGAGTCCCTATACATACCACTCACAAGAAAACATTTAACATACACATGCCAATACTCCAAGGATAATGGCTCGATAGTGTGATGCTGCCTCTGACGATCTCCAACCCCGAGCTGACCTGACAAAACAAAAAGAAATGGAAAGGATGGAGTAAGCTTTACGCTTAGTAAGCTCACATGAAAATAATAAGCAATGCGATAACATGCTATTTTCATATTCTTTCTATTTATTCAAATTCTAGCTAAGCATGAAAAAAATAATTTAGTCATTAAATTATTTATATCCAGAGCTACGGAACTTTAAATTAAGATCTGTTAATTTTCCCAGAAACTAGACTCATATCCCTTCTTACCGTAAAATATTCAGAATTTTTGGTCTAGCCAATAAGTACAGTTTATTCTTTAAACTCTCCCATGTTTTGTTGTCTGACACCTTCGATCTCTATCTACTAAAAATCAAATATATCATAGTACGAGACTCGGATAATGTTCCTGTCTCTTTCTCTTGAAAATAGACTCATTAAGGATTTTATTCATATGAATTTTAACTCATAATTTTTTTTTTTTTACAATTTCTAGTATTTTCCAAAGTTGAGATAGGGAAGTTTGGAATCACTCCGACTCTGTCTCACAAGAATTCATATATCTCATAATAAAAAATTCATTTGCTTACACCATTTCCTTTATGTGAAACTAGACTTATTAAGATTTAATTTCATATTTTATTAAGCTTCTAACTCAATTTTCACTATTTTTAGTGGATTTTCAAAGTCGGACCAATGCTGCTGTCCGAATCTATTTTGGTACAATATAATGATCACTATCATAAGATCATTTCCAACTATCACGAACTTACCATTTCATGGATCCCTTACTCATTTTTCATAATGGAGCTCAATATAAAAGTTATTATTTCACATGGGCACACTTAGTCATACATTCCAAGTATAGGATAATTCCCTATCACATGCACTCAATCATCAAATTAGTCTCATGACAATACACCATGTAAATTTGTATTAGAAGAGCTCACCATTCAATATTTCCTTTTGTTCATATATCTCATATTAATCTTGTTGAGTTTCTAGAAAATCTCGATGAATTATCCATTTACCGTCAATTCATAAGAATGATCATTTCAGGCATGCACACCCAAGAACCTTACATTTTACGGCGGGATTACTAGTCCAGGCTAAATCCTACGTATCGTAAACTCATATGGTGATGTCGGGATTACCAGTTCAGGCTAAATCCCTTATAGCGACAAACACCCTTATTGAGTTCGAATCTGAATTGCTAGTCCAGGCTAAATTCAGACCCTAATTGGATTACCCATCTGGGCTAAATCCTTAATGCACATATATTCTTCGGGAGGCTCGATCATTCAAGGAACACCCATCCGGGCTAGATCCTTTATATAATTGAGATCAACGGATTACCCGTTCGGGCTAAATCCTTTCTACAACATATGCAAGATCTCAAGTCACATATAAATCATGGTTTATCCATCGAATTATCCTTTTTAACCTCAACCGGGACACCTATCAACATGTTATTATTAAAAGTGTATTTCATAGATTTTCATGCCATTACCAAATGCAATTGTCATACATTCATAAATCATGCAACTAAGCATATTATGAGTTTACTTTAAGCTATCTGAACTTACTTGTCGAAATCTCATCAAGCACAACCGTGTAGCAACTCATACAACCCATGTAATATTAATTTAACATTCAATTCAGGTAACTATAATTTGCCATTCGATTTCACATGACACAACAAACATCACATTTTCCATATCATACACACCATCCATCAACTTCTCCTAAACATATTGAATCATACAATTTATGCCATATCAATAGAGAATTACAATTCAAGCATGGTATTGCATTATTATTAATACACGAACTTACCTCGATCCAGAAATGGCAATTTACCATTTTAGTCCATAACCTTGTATTTTCCCGATTTAAGCCCGAATCTTGATTTCCTTGATCTCTAATATCACATTTAGCCTACTAATTAGTCACACTATTCATATGGGGTTTAAAAATCATATTCTTACAAATTTTCATTTTGACCCCTAAATTTTGCATATTTGTACTTTTGCCCCAATGCTCGTAAAATGATTTTTATTCAATTTCCTTACATTTTAAGCCTAGTTGAATCATTTTCATAACTATGACAGCCCTCAATTTCCACTAAATCACCCTTTTATGACAAATTTTACAACTTTTATAAAACGGTCCTTCCGGACGTTTTCGTCGAAAATCGCTTAGTAAAAGTCATTTATTTAACACCCAACACTCATTTTCTACCATTAGACATCAAAATACAAGCATGTCACTCATGGGTAAATTTTTAAATATAAACCCTAGCTCAAATAAATGGTAGAAATAGCTAGAACATGTTATCGAGGCTTCAAAAATGCAAAGAACATTAAAAACGGGGCTCGGGATCACTTACAAATGAGCTTGGAAGCTTGAACTGTAACACCCCTCGCCCGTATCTGACGCCGAGATAGGGTTCAATTCACCTTTACAAACTTACTCAATCGGTTTACTGAATTTCGCTCGTGAATTAACACTTTTCAAACGTGTGCACTTTGTCTCTTATACAGGCCTCCGAGGCCTAAAAACACTCCTAGGGGTAGTACGGAAGAAAAACGAAATTTTTCCATAGACTTGGGGCACTTTAGGAAATTTTCCCTTAGTTGAAGTGTAACACGCCCGTGGGGCTTAGAACACGCCCGTGTTTTTTTTTCCAATATGCAACACGGCCAAAGCACACCCGTGGACTTAGTCCGTGTGCTACATTGACTTCAACCTCACCATTCTTTTAAATATACATGGCCAAGGCACACGCCCGTGTGTTTAGCCTGTGATCTATGCTGACTTAAAATTTCAGGTGCAGGGGACACACGGTCATAGCACACACTCATGGGAGTAGCCCGTGTGTCACACACGGCCTAGACACACGCCCGTGTGTCTACCCATGCGGACCTTGTTAAGCTATTTTCCTTAAGTTCCGTCAAATATAATGAAGTTCGACACTTCCTGCCATACAAGGCCTCCTAAGGTGCCATTTTCGAACTTGTTTGGAAACTATTGTTGTAGGCAAATTCTACCAATGGCAGGTATTTTTCCCAGCTGCCCTGAAATTCGAGGATGCAACATCGCAACATATCTTCAAGAATCGGAATCGTCCGTTCAGACTGACCATCGGTCTAAGGGTGAAACACTATCTTAAAACTTAACTTTGTCCCCACGGCTTCTTGTAGCTTTTTCTAGAATCTCGAAGTGAACCTTGGGTCTCTGTCTGAAATAATCGATAATGGTACTCTGTGCAATCTTACTATCTCAGAAACGTATAAGTTGGCCAGTCTATCAAGGAAATAATTTGTCCTTACCAGAATAAAATGAGTTGACTTGGTCAACTTATCCACTACGACCCATATGGCATTTTTCTTTTTCGGAGTCAAAGGCAATCCTATCACGAAGTACATGGTAACTCTGTCCCACTTCCATTAGGGAACCATCACAGGTTGTAGCAAACCTGAAGGCACTTGATGTTCAAATTTTTAACTTGGCGACATACTGCATCTTGACACAAACTCAGAAATATCTCTTTTCATATTGTTCCACCAATACATTTTCTTCAAATCGTTGTACATTTTGGTACTTCCCGGATGAATAGACAAATGGCTACTATGTGCTTCTTGCAATATTTTCTGGATAAGTTCATCGCCTTTAGGTACGCATACTCTCTCTCTGAACATCAAACACCCATCAGGACTAATGTAGAAATCTGATTCAGTCCCTGACTTACATTGAGCCCTTTTTGCTTGCAAGTCACCATTATTAAACTGAGCATCATGAATTTCATGTAGAAATGTTGGCCTAGCCTCTAGCTCTACCAAGAACAAACCATCATCAAGCAATGTTAAACGAGTATCCATGGCTTTCAAAGCAAATAAGGATTTTCTGCTCAGAGTGTCGACGACCACATTCGCCTTCCCTGGATGGTAGTCAATGATCATATCATAATCCTTAATTAATTCTAACCATCTTGTTTGTTTCAAGTTTAATTCTTTTTGAGTCATCAAGTACTTCAGACTCTTGTGGTCCGTAAAGATACGACATGTTTCACCATATAAATAATGCATCCAAATCTTTAAGGCAAAAACAATCACAGTAAGCTCTAGGTCATGGGTCGGATAATTCTTCTCGTGAGGCTTCAATTGCCGCGAAGCATAGGCTATCACCTTGCCATCTTGCATAAGCACATAGCCCAATCCATTTAAGGATGCATCACTGTAGACCACGAATTCCTTTTCCAGTTCAGGTAGCACTAAAACAGGAGCTTCAGTCAGTAATGTCTTTAATTTCTCAACACTTTGCTAACACTTTTCCGTCCATTCATACTTAACATCCTTCTGTAGCAACCTCGTCATCGGAGTCGCTATCATAGAAAATCCTTTTATAAACCTTCGATAGTAACCGGCTAAGCCCAAAATGCTTCTAACCTCGGTTACGTTTTTAGGCGATTTCCAATCAACAATAGCAGAGATTTTACTTGGATCAACTCAGATGCCTTCACCCGAAACAATATGACCCAAAAATCCAACTTCTTGGAGCCAAAATTCACTCTTGCTAAACTTAGCATACTGTTGTTTTTCCCTTGTCTTAAAGTGTCGCCAAGCCAGCTCGGGGATCGAAGACAGTCGGAGTTCCATCCACACTATCAAATTATCATTTTGGGTACTTATGATTACATTATTTTGAGTTATGGCATGTATAGGGACTTGGTCTTTTTGTTATGTGTCATAGTTGATTTGACGAAAAGTGTTGGCTTATGTTATTTGATAATTCATTTTAAAAATGACCATTGAAATTGGCTAATATTGGCTTAAGTATATATATGCATATGATGATGTTTCCATGGATGTGTAAATTTACATGGATTGAGTTGATAAGTAGGTGATGTTTGTATGTGGTAGATGGTTGCATGTAAATGACACATTGATATCTTGTTTGTGGCTGAATTGATTGTATGAATATACTTGGATTTGTGTTGCTTGTTGTTGTGTAGGTTGGTGTAAGTAAGGGTGGCAAAATGGTTTGGTAAATAGCCTTATTTTTGTCCACACGGCTAGACACATGGGCATGTGTCTAGGCTGTTTGTGACACAGGGCTTGTCCCATGGGTGTGTGATCCGGTAGTGTGTCCCCTACATTTTGAAAAATTATGAAAAATTATGAAAATTAAATCGCGCACACGGCCTAAGCACACGGGCGTGTGACTTGGCCGTGTGACTACAATTTGTTGATGACATCATAAACAGAAAGTTACACGGGTTAGGGACACGGGCATGTGTGACCACACGGCCTACCCACACAGGCGTGTCCCAAGCCACACGGGTGTGTGACCTTGTTTTGATAAAAAATTTCTAAGTGTTTAAAAAAAAATTTCTAAAGTTCTCGATTTAGTCCCGAACCACTTCTAATGCATGTTTTGGGCCTCGTAGGCTCGTTTAAGGGACGATATGAATGTTTTTGAAAAGTTTTAAAATTTGAGTGGAAATTCATGTCTCGGTTTTGAATGTTTGTTTGATTTTAAGTCCGGTAATACCTCGTACCCTGTTCCAGTGTCGAATACGGGTAAGGGGTGTTACAAAAGCTTCTACTAGCAGTATGTTAATATGGAGTTGCTTCAAAACATCAAAAAGCCTTTCGAACTGAGCATCTTGTTTAGAATTATGGAATCTCTGAGGAAAAGGTAGAGGTGGTCGTCCTTTGGGTTTCTGATATTGTTTTGCTATGGCATTTTTGTTGGTACCTTAATCTGGTTCTGCCACAGCATTCTTCTGCTTACCCTTTTCAAATGCAGTATGTTTTTCAGATGGCTTTAGGATCTTTACATAGTTGATATTCGAGTTATCCACTCCTACCATGGCATCTTGAACAATGTCATTCAACTGAGTTCCACTTTTGATAGTGATCACTTTGCAATGATCTTTCCCTTGTGTCTCTAATTCTCAATATCGCTTAGCAATACTTCTTGTGGCCTCAAATTTAAAGCATTTGCTATTTTTCCCACTTGATTTTCAAGAGCTCGAAGAGATATAGCCTGACTCTAAATTACAACATCATTTTTTTTCCATATACTCCTTCAACAAAGATTCAATAAAATTAGAAGATGATACTTGGCCTTGTTGAGCATTTTGCCTCGAAAACATTCTATGAATTGCCCGCACCTTGATTATTCAAACTAAAATTCAGATGCTACTTTCACCTGGATTGTAAGTGTTGGAATAGGGGTTATTATTCTGGTTAAAATTTCCCATGTAGTACACAAATGCTGGGTTTAATGGGCATTCATCAAACACATGATCTTCATTGCAATAAAAACATAACAACTCAGCTGATTTCATCTCATGGACTATAGTTGAATTTTTCATTATTTTAAATACGTTAGCTGGAGAAGATACTTGGGCTGTCAACAAAGTGATTGCATCAAGCTCTATGGTACCGACAGATCTTTTAACTGCCCTAACTCTTGTTGTTGGATATTGATAATAATTGTTGGCAATCTTTTCCAAAATCCCATATGCTTCATTATACGTTTTATCCAATAAAGTACCATTGGTGGAAGCATTAATTACCATCCTCGTATGTACATTCAACCCATTATAGAATATTTCCATCTGAGCCAGTGTTGAAATCAATGTATCGGACGTTTTAGAATTAATTCTTTAAATCGCTCCCAAGCTTCATATAGCGTTTCATCCTTCAATTGTCGAAAAGATGTGACGTCATTTCTAAGCTTGGAATTCATATTTGGAGGATTATACCATAGCAAAGACCTTTAACAAAGATCATTCCATGATGCTATTGTTCCTAACAGTAAAACATTCAGCCATGCTCTCGCACAATCTTGTAAAAATATGGAAACAATTTAAGTTGCAGGGCATCCTCAGGAACACCCTGTTGCCTGAACGAGTCAAAAAATTCTAGGAAAAGTAAAAAATGCAATCTTTGATCTTCAGTGGACACTATTTGCAACATCTAAAACATTACAAGTTTCAGTTCAAGCTGTTGAGCCTGTATTTGTGGTCTAATTATCCCTAGATTCAGGTCATCTAAAATTGGCATAACATGCTCTTGAATTAGTCTATCTCGGTCATCTATCACCCTACGAACATGAGGATTAGCACCCCGACCATTCAAATTATCATTCATACCAGGTATCACCCTATGAATAGGAGGATTAGCATATTGACCATTTAGATTATCATTGAAACCAAGATCATTCCCATTCCTAGCCAATTTTCGTAGTTCTTTTTGCCTTCTTCGTAAAGTTTTTTTGATCTCTAGGTCAAAAGGATATTCCTTGTTAGCAGGAATGCCTCTTCTCATCCATTGATGGCAAACCTATAGAAATTAAATATAATTAAGTTAAATAAAACTAAAGAAACTAAGTAAATAATAAAACCAAATTTCACCAAATTGTCGGTCCCTGTAAATGGCACCAAAAACTTGTCGTATATGAAATGATATGAGATCTGTGCAAGTATACACATCGGATCGAATAATAAAGTGGTGAGAGAGTATCATTCCCACAAGGACTAGATTGAGGGACAAAAGTGATCAAGTTATTGTAATAAATTTGATTAATGCAATGGTAAAGCTATGATAAGTATGCAGTGGCAATTAAAAGGAATAATGATGTATGTAATATGTGGAATTAATGAATACTTGGAAATGCTATGGCAAAACGAGAGCAGGGATGTAATGGTGATTATGAAAATGATTATATGAATAATATGTAATTGAACAAATAAGCAACTAAGGATGACATCGCAAAGATACTACGATAAGGGATAAGGGATATGCGATGTTGATATGGAAGGTTGGAATTATTAAGAATCTACCCTTACTGTCAAAAATGCCTTGGTAAAATTTTAATCACTCTACTACTAAGAAGAGTTTTAAAGTGGTCAACTCCTCTCGAGAGCAAAAACCTCAAGTTACCTTACCTGTGTCATTTTCATGTCGCAACATCATGGGCAGGAGCAAAGAATTACAAAAATTATCTCTATGTCGCGACACCACTATCTTATGACGCGACACCATTGACAGTCTCCCATATTTTCAAAATTGCAGGGTGTGTCTCGACAACAAACCCAATGCCGCTACATGAGCAATCTACTAGATAAGTCGTGACACAGAACCCCTATGTGGAGACATCGCTGCAATTTTCTACAGGGTCAACCCGACACTATTGTAGAACCTAACTTTTTAACTCTAAAAACACCCAGTTTTTAACCTCAAAAACACTACTTTTAAACATAAAATTACACTATTAAGTTAACCTAACCTAGTTTTAACATTCAAACTCTTCCAAAACCTCTCTAAAACCTCTAATTTTGAAACCCCATTTTTCACTACAAACTTAAGTTTTCCATTCCCCATCCCCGATTCTAAAGATCACATTGGAGGAAGCTATTAACAAAAAATTGAAGAGGAAGCACATATAAATTCATGAAGATTGAGGTTAAATACTCTCAATTCTATTTTACTATTCCATTTATTACTATTCATTTATATTTTTGCTAGAAATTTTAAAAATGCCTCGGAGTAAGAGCAAGAGAACTTTTATTTCAGAAACTGTGACTATTTCAAACCCTATCATATTTCATCATTTGAATGTTGAAATTTTTTTATCGGGTCACAAGGAAGACCTTTCATACAGAAACAAGGGTTTGAACCGTCTATGGTCCACTGCAAAGAAATATGGACTTTCGTTCAATATCACCATTGGGAATGATTCTGTGTCATTCCCAAAGAAAACACAGTTATTCATATGGTTCATGATTTTTATGCTTCTCTTAAACACCAGATAGTTTGTCATGGCACAGGTGTATATGTGACTACTGTCACAATTCAAGCCTTTCCCCAACGATATTTGTGAGTTTTATGACATTCTATTTTATGAATAAGATTTTATCGATGGTATAGGTTTGGACAGATTACAAAATATTGATATGAAGGATGTCATAAAGTATCTAACTCATGGTAGGGGTAGTTGGAACTATAGGCCAGATATGGGGCTACTAACTAATTTTAATCAGGTGATTATGTTCCCTATAGCCAAGATGTTGATGCAATTCATTGGCACCTGCACTTAATGTTTCCAACATAAATGTTTTCCGAGATATTTTGCTATATGGTATTTTACAGCATAAACAAATTTGTGCAGGGCGTTAGATCGTCCGAGAAATGAAACGATTCATATAGAGTTAGAAGGTTGAACTTTTCTTTCCTCATTTAGTGATAGTATTATTGTTATGTATAAATAACTAATGCAATTTTACAAGTGTACACATCATTCTTTCCAAATTTTATCATCTCTACAAGGATCAGAAATTGGTAAGAAATTGAGTAAGTTATTATAATCCTATTAACTATACTAAATAACAGGAAATATTCTTAAATTGAATAGGGTGTTTGTATAATGAATTAATGAAATCAAATGCTAAAAATAAGGAATTGATATGGCAAATAAAATGTAGTGGAAAATTACAGAGAAAAGCAAGAGTAATTCTGTTGTTGAATGAATAGGGCTAGAATTATTCAGGAGAAATGCTCATAGCAAAATAATGTCATGGTAAAATATTATCTAATCAACTGCTCAGAGAGTCAATACTGTAACCTGCCCCTTTCAATAGCTAGATTTTAAGCTAAAAATCTAAGTTACTATATGTCTATAGAACTCTGGATTCATAACTGCAATGAACGTTCTTCTCTACACAACTCACAACATCTATGTCTAGAGTGCTACGAATATTCTGTTGAGTATTTTCTTACATCAAACAATTCAAGATCTAGTATATTTAACCGTTTTAGAATTTAAAATACATCTAAGAACACATAACACAATCATCTATGTCATTCATGTATTTAAAATAAGCATAAATCGAATTAAACAGTGATATAGGCAATCTCAAATCATGAGAATTAAAGATGATAAAACAATCACCCAAATAACTACAAACTAGAAAAAGATATAGTTCATGGGTGGAAAATAAACACCAAATTTAAATCATTCATCAACATTTAAAGAAGTTGAATCATAGAAATTAGGAAACCTAAAGGCAGAACTGTAGGATTTCTCGCCACACTCCTGCTTCTCTTTTATCTTCCAATTGTACGTGAACCCAGGTTAGATGCCTCTTCCCATTCTTCACATCTATATTTTGCTCTCTATAGCTGCTACCCTTTTCTTTCTCTGGAATTCTCAAATGGAGTTTCTTCTCTGTAAAGAGAGAGGATTTTTGTCACCAGTCTCTTTCTCACACAAATTCTCCACCCCTTTTTTTCTTCTTTTCTCTCTTTCTTTTATTAGGTAAATCTATCCACTTCAGCACACCTTTTTCATTCCTCTTTTCAGGATGGATTTTCTGGTACACGCACAGTTGGTTGAGAATGACGTGGATAAAGTACTGAGTCATCTTCCTGGAATTGCCATGGCAATTCTATTGGCAATCAATCTCACAATTTGCCATGGCAATGTTTCACTTCCTTTATTTTCCCTCTACATCTTCTTCCTCTTCCTATACCTGTGTTCACACAAAACCACACATTTCCTCCCCAAGTGATAAAAGTAACATAAAATGACCATAATATCATAATCCAAGCTTTGTTATGCAATGTTCTAAAAATATCCTAAAAATACAAATGTGTTCACTTAATTACAACCAATTAATTCCATTTAAAGGCCTTAAATATAACTTTTTTCAATATTTGTCACACTCCAAACCTGAATTATTGCTTGTCCTCAACCAAATGATGTTTGAATATGCATGAATACATGGAATTTCCGAAACATTACCATATGTACTACCAAATCGTAATAAGCATACTGTGTACCTCTATTCTAAGCAACTTCTACTAAAACAAAGAAAAAATTGCTTACAATTGTTGTAAACCTACTTAGCCAATGCAGTGCAAAAAATGGTTCCTAAAAGTAAAATTTTCAAAGTATTTCAACAATTAAAACTATAGCAGATCTCTCTAAATATATTTAGGTTATCTTTCTCCTAAACTCAATTTTTTTACTTATTCAATTTTCAACAAAAAATTTCTTAAGGAATTCATATTATCATAAGATTATATACTTGACAACCTTAATGGAGCATAGACTAGATTGCCACGTATTATATAATGTCCCAATTTGAATATAAATCACTCATGAAACAAAAGCTTTTAACTAAAAAGATGGATGGAGTAAACAACTACCTTCGTAGCAATTTAGCCTTAAGATTCAGTGGAGTGTCCCTAGAATATGTACATATATATATTATAGACAAACACTAATATTTGAACTCATTTTTCTGATCAAATAATAATGGAGCAAGCAAAATATTACTGACCTACTCAACAGGTTCAAACATTGGAGTACTCATATTATTTTACCATGACAAAATTATACCCTATTACTGTATTGAAATTAAGTCAAGAAGTCCTAAATTTATTCAAAGAATGCTACTATAACCTAATTGCATTTATATTTCAGTTATTCTACTTTTAGAAAGTCATTTTCAACAACTCTCCCACGGTAAATATGCCTAAACAACTCTCATCCTATTTTCTAAGTTTACAAAGAAGAGTTATTATCCTCATTGAACATCATTAATAACCATATACTCACATAATCTGACAGTTAAATACCAATTGAATGTTATGGCAAAAAGACTGTATGAGAAATTAACAATGTAGTATATATGCACAACACACCCTCAAACCTAAGGGATGCATTGTCCTCAATGCATGAACATGACAAATGAAAATTAATAAAAGCTATATGAAAGCAGGAAACAGAGAAAAACTAAAATAAAGGATCATGAAAATATAAAAATCAAAGCTTGGAGGGGAAATAAATTACTTCAATTGGGTTGGCTGGATTTTCATGCAACTATCTTGTAACGCTACGGCCCATCTATTAAACCAACACCTTCTTGAAATGCTTGTCCGGTAGCCTTCTTGAATCTTTTTTGCTGAAGCTAATTAATGGGCACCTCAGCTACATCCTCAGTATTAGACACCACGAGTTTACGTTCTTGTTCTGTCATTGGTGCCTTGGATTGTGGTGCTTTGACAGTGGTGGTTGGTGTAAAAGTGTGCTGTCGATTATCGTCCTACTTGTCAGAGTCAAGGAGTGCAAACTTTATCGGTTCTTTATCTTCTGCGTTCTCTTTGGTATGTTCATCATCGGATAAAAGTTCTTCAAGAAACATAGGAAATATAGCCATTTCCTTGGTGAAGTTGTTCTGAAGAGCTTTCTTGAGTGAACATCGCGTTTCTTCACATATTCCCAATATAAAGTCATTTTGGCTTTTGTTGTAGAAAAATCAGTGGAGATTTGGTTTTGTTGCTTTTCCACCATACCTAATTGATGTTGGAGTTACTTGAGAGTATTTATTACTTGTTGTTCCAACATATTAGGGAAAGTGTGTAGGGCTTCAAGTGGGGTTGATGATGTAGATGTAGGACCAAATAGTCTTGGAAAATCATCACCCAAGAAACGTAGGACAATTGATTTTGTTATGATGCCTTTGTTTCTTATGGTCTCTTCATTGTTATAGACAAGAACATTTGCGTGCTGATAAAGGGCCAGGAGAAGAGATGGGAAATTTAAACTGCCGGCATTCTTTTACGTACAACGATGAACTTCTTGGAAAATTATTCTTCCAACATTGATTCTTCTACTAAACATAATCAAATGTAGTAATAACATCCTTTCTTTAGAAATAGTAGAATTGTAAGTGGAAGGACTCAATCAAGATTTTAGGAAGTGATACCACACTCTGCAATGAGGCTTCAGGGCAACTCTATCAACAGTGTAATAATTATGATGAGATACAGTCCAGTTAGTTCCTTCAATATAAAGATTTTGAAGAACCTGTTGTAGTCTTTCCACTATAAGCATTGCTATAAAATTAGAATGTTCATTAGGACCCTCAGGAAAATTGTAATGGGCATTAATAGAATCTTCCTCAAGCTAAATAGAAACAACTTTGAAATAGATGAAGACATTGTTAGGAGATGTTAGATGTGTAACAACCCGATTTTGAGCCTAGTCTGAATAGTGGTTTAGGAACCACTAACCCGAGGTCAAAAATTTTGTTTTTATTATTTTATGTGTTATAGTATGATTATATGAGTGCATGAAAATTTTGGTGAAATAATTTTAGTGATTGCATGCTTAATTGCAAAAGTGGACTAAATTGCATAAAGGGAAAAAGTTTTGTTTTTCTAGCAAATGGTGTTAAATAACTAGAGAATCATAATTAGGGGTCTTTAAAGGGCAATTAGACCCATTTCAATAGGTGTGGCCTACCATAGGGACAAAGGTGAATATTTATTCAAAATTTGGTGGAGTTGGTAGCTTATTTTGATTAGAAATAAGATAAAATAAAACAAAAAAGGACTTCATCATTTACCATTCATCTTCTCCACCGAAATTATTATCAATAAAATGGGTTTTTGAAGCTTGAAACTTTCAAGCATTAAGTTCTCTCATAAGTAAGTGATTTTGATGACTTTTCTTGATAATTTTTGTACTTTTGGGACCCTTGTAGGTTAATTTAGCTAATGAAGAGACTATTTTGCAAAATGTTTGAGAGTCTAGGGTTTAGCCATGAGAGTACTCATGTTGGTTGCTGAAAATTTATAGAAGAAAATGAATCATGGTTGTTAAATAAACAACTTTTGTGACGTGGTTTTCATGATAACACCTAAGAGGACCATTTTGTGAAGTTTATAAAATAGGTTGCAAATGTGTGAAATAATTGAAATTGTGAGATACTATAGGCTTAAAGTAGTTTCGGCTAGGCTTGCTTAATGTGGAAATTCGATGAAAATCGATTTACAAGCCTAGGGGTAAAATCGTAATTTTGTGAAAGTCTAGGGGTAAAATGGTCATTTTTCCAAAATATGAATTATGAATTGCATTGATTAATATGATGATTAAATTAGTGAATTTTTATCATTGTAGATCAAGAAATACAAAATCTGGACTTAGACCGGGGGAAGGCCAAGCTAGTAGACTAAATCCGACTAGTCGTCCACTTTTTGTATACCGCGGTAAGTTGTACGTAAGTAAGGCAACTTTATCGTTATTATGTGTGGAATGATTGATATTGCAAAATAATATTGAATATGCTTATGATTAATGCATGATGAAATTTAATGTAGTAAATTCCCGGTTGAACCTAAGAATAGATTGGATATCCATGCCATTACAATTGGGTGATATGTGTGCTAGTGTAAGACCATGTATGGGACATGGTGTCAGCCACGATATGAGAGCCAGTGTAAGACCAAGTTTGGAACATGGCATCGACAATGTTATGAGAGCCAGTGTAAGACCATGTTTGGGACATGGCATCGGCGTCGATATGTGTACTAGTGTAAGACCATGTCTGGGACTTGGCGTCGTCCACATTATGAGAGCTAGTGTAAGACCATGTCTAGGACATGGCATCGGCATTAAGACAAGAGCTAGTGTAAGACCGTGTCAATGACATGGCATTGGCCTTGACATGTAAGCCAGTGTAAGACCATGTCTGGGACATGGCATCGGCAATTTACCCTTTTGTTCAGTGTCATGTTAGTTTAGCCACAAGTGTTGGCTCATATGGATGTGATATTCATTTTGTATAGGCCGTCAATGTTGGCTAATATTTATTATTATTAAATGCATTTGATGAAAATTCTCATGGTTGTGGTTGTTTTGGTTATGTGTGTTTATGCTTCGATTGGTTATGTTTGATGTTGTGTAGGTTGATGCAAGTAAGGGTGGCAAAAAGGCTTGTTAGACAGCTTTGTTTTTGTCTACATGGGTAGACACACAGGTGTGTGTCTAGACCGTGTGTGACACATGGCTTGCCCCATGGGTGTGTGGTAAGGCTGTGTGTCCCCTGCACCTAAAGTTGGCAAAATAGAATGCCCAATAGCAACCACACGGGCGGAGACATGGCCGTATGTCTCAACCATGTAGAGGACACGGGCTAGTACACGGGCATGTACCATGGTCGTGTGCCGTTAAAGGGTTGCTGATGTCAGAAACAAAATGTCAAGGTTTTTGTACACGGGTTGAGACACGGGCGTGTCATGGCCGTGTGGGGGACACGGGTCATGGACACGGGCGTGTGCCAAGCCATGTGAAAACCCTTGTAGGTTCGAATCGAGAAATAAATTTGCACGAGCTAAGGACACAGGCATGTCTCGATATGTTCTGGCCATGTGAGCCATTCGAGCTTTCAACATGGCCATGTTAAGAAGGCATATGGGTGTGTCGACCTTCCACACGGGTGTGTGCCCCTATCTGCTTGAAATTTTACAAATTTTTTAGAGTACACAGATTAGTCCTGAGTCAATTCCAAAGTGTGTTCAGGGCCTCTTAGGCCCATAGTAGGGATATTAAGGTATTGTGTAAAATTTTAAATTGTAGCGAAATTTCATAACTAGGAAATGTATGTTTGCATATGTTGAGAGGTAGTGCCTCGTACTCTGTTCTGGCGTCGAATACGAGTAAATGGTGTTATAATATGCGCATAAAATTCTCTTACCATTTTTGGAAGAACATCACCCAGGTGTGAGCAAAATGGTTTCCAACCATGTTTTTCCACTATTGAAGAAATAGAGATATCATAACCCAGGAAGGTTGAACATTGAAAACGGAAGCCTTTTTTTAAAACAAAATGGTCTTTTGACTATGTTCTTCAAATATTTTTCTTGAACTATTTTGTTGAAAAAGGACTTTGTTGGTATGGATGCAAAGGAAAATGGTGTATTACGAGCTATTATGACAAAGGGATGTGAACTTGTGAAAAAGTTATTGAGAGGTTTACTGTGGTAATGGTGAAAAACTAATAGAGAAAATGACAAAGACAATAACTACAGATAACTTTAAAGGAAAAATTGATTATGTAACTTCAGATAGTGACAGAAAATATCACAATGACATGGTTGAGAAGATTTACCTAACACACCACAGAAGTAAATTGTGCGGGAACCCAAAATTATTAGACAAAATTGTATAAAAGAAGTAGGCACTGCTTTTAAAGTTTTTTTTATTTTGGCCCAAAGAAAAACCTGTAACAAAAAGGAAAAATTAAATGAATTTAGTAAATAAAAAAATAAAAGTTAAATTAAATGAAGAAAAATTTAAATTCAAGATAGAAATTTTAATTATTTCTAAGAGAAATGGAATTTTTGTCACGTATTATAAGAGCTCCAAAATAATGTTTTAGGTATTAACCATTGACTTTGTAAGTGGATTCTGTTTTTCCATCTTTACTGTCAATAGCTCCATGAAGATATATATATGCTTGACTTTGGATGGTCCAGTCCATCTCGATTTTAATTAGCCAGTAAATAATTTAAGTCTAGAATTGAAAAGCAAGACTTGTTGTCTAGGTACAAATTTCCGTTGCAAAATTTTCTTGTCATGCCTGTGCTTTGTCTTTTCTTTGTATAGTCTCGCATTCTCATAAGCTTGAGCTTGAAACCCTAGTCCATGCTTAGTTTCTTGATTGCCCAAAATGCTTTGTGTTCTAGCTCAACTGGGAAATGACATGGTTTACCATCTCATTAAGCTTCAGTAGGTGATGAGTAGTAGCAGCACCCTAGTCCATGCTTAGTTTCTTGATTGCCCAAAATGCTTTGTGTTCTAGCTCAACTTGGAAATGACATGGTTTACCATTGACAAGCTTGAAAGGTGACATTCCCAACGGTGTCTTGAAAGCTATGCGATAAGCCCACAAGGCTTCATATAACCTCGTTGATCAATCCTTGCGGTTGGAATTGACAAATTTCTCCAGGATCTGCTTTATTTCTCTGTTGGAAATTTTAGCTTGTCCATTTGTTTGGGGGTGATATGCCGTGGAAGTTTTATGTTTAACCCCATATTTTTTTAGAGTGTTGGCAACTAATCTGCAGTCAAAATGTGAGCCTTCATCAGTAATTAAAGCACGAGGGGTACCAAACTTGGTAAAAATATTTGTATGCAAGAATCTTAGAACTGATTTGGCACCATTTGTAGGTAAGGCCCCAACTTCAACCCATTTGGATACATAATCCATAGTGACAAGAATATAGATTTTTCCATAAGATGGTGGAAATGGACCCATGAAATTAATTCCTTAAATGTCAAATAGTTCCACCTCTAGAATAATTTATAACGACATCTTGTGTCTTCTTGATAAGTTACCACTTTTTGATAGCGATCACAATTTTTACAAAACTCATTAGCATCTTTAAACATTATGGGCCAATAAAAACCAAATTGAAGAACCTTTGCAGCAGTTCTCATGCTTTCAACATGTCCACCATAAGGTGCAGAATGATAGTGATGTAGGATACTTTGAAATTCATCATCTAGAATACATCTTTGAATTACTTGATCTGAACATTGCTTGAATAGAAATGGCTCATCCCAGTAATATTGTTTGACACCATGAAAGAATTTCCTTTGTCCTTAATGATTGAGCGCAGGTGGTAGCAACCCACTGACTAGAAAGTTAACAATATCAGCATACCATGGCAATGCCATAGCCAACAATATTTGCTTATTAGCGAATTTTTCTTTAGTCATTTGACCCTCACCATACTCATTCCCTGCTTCTAGTCGTGACAAGTGATCAACCATTTGATTGTCAGTGCCTTTCATATCTTTGATTTCCAAGTGAAATTCTTGTAATAGCAATATCTATCTAATGAGTTTATGTTTGGCCTCTTTTCTCGTCACCAAGTATTTGATGGCAGAATGGTCTGTATAAATTGTGACTTTGGTACCCACTAAATAAGCTCTAAAATTTTCAAAGGCAGACACCACTGCTAACAATTCTTTCTCCATGGTGGTGTAACTGAGCTATGAATCTGTCAACATACGACAGGTATAATATATAACAATCTTGGCTTTTCTTTGCCCTAGCACTGCTTCGACAACAAAGTCACTTGCATCACACATTAGTTCAAATGGTAGAGTCCAATCTGGTGCAGTGATTATAGGTGCTATAGTTAATCATTTCTTTAACTCTTCGAACGACTTTAAGCATAACTCATCAAAATGAAATGATCTGTTTTGCTCCAACAATTGACATAGAGGATTCAATATCTTAGAAAAATGCTTGGTGAAGTGACGGTAAAATCCAGCATGTCCGAGGAAGCTTCTGATTCCTTTCACTGAAGTAGGTGGTGGCAACTTTTCAATGACTTATATTTTTTGCTTTTTCGACAGAAATTCCTTGTTGTGAAATTTTGTGGCCCAAAACAATGCCTTCACAAACCATGAAGTGACATTTTTCCCAATTTAGCACTAGATTTGTTTCTTGACATCGGTAAAGTACTAACTCCAATATTTTTAAGCAATCTTCAAAAATGTCGCCAAGCATCAAGAAATTATCCATGAATACTTTAAGTAATTTCTCCACCATGTAAGAAAATATTGCCATCATGCAACACTGGAATGTTGCCGGGGCATTACATAACTGAAATGGCATTTTTTTAATACAAATGTCCCATAACAACATGTGAATATAGTTTTTTCTTGATTAGTAAGAGATATGGCAATTTGGTTGTACCCTGAATAGCCACCTAAAAGATAGTAGAAGGCTTTTCCTGCTAGTCTGTCTAGCATCTGATTTATAAAAGACAAAGGGAAATGGTTTTTCTTTGTTGCTTTGTTGAGCTTTCGATAATCCATACAAACTCTCCAACCTCTGACAGTTTGTGTGGGAATGAGTTTATTGTTATCATTGGAGACTATTGTGACTTCTCCTTTCTTGGTTACACACTGAACATGACTTAACCAAGAGCTATTAGAAATTGGGTATATAATTCCAACATCTAACCATTTGATAATCTCCTTCTTAACTACTTCCTTCATGACAGGATTCAGTCTCCTTTGCTGTTCAATAGATTTGCCATGACAATCTTCAAGTATTATTTTGTGCATGTAGATTACTGGGCTAATTCCTTTGATATTCGCAATTGACCATCCTAAAGCTTTCTTAAATTTCTTTAAGACCTCCTATAATTGCATCTCCTAGTCTATTGTAAGCTCAATAGAAATAACTACAGGCAGTGTATCATTTTCTCCCAAATAAGCGTACTTCAAATGCACTGGTAATGGCTTTAAACCTAGCATCGTTTGATCTTCTATTGATAAGCGATGAGGGCTGAAAGAGCCACTTGATAACTCTAATGATTCAAAGCTCCTTCTGCATCCATTTTCAAATTCCTGAGTTTCCATAAGTTCTTTAGATTCTTTAGTCAAATCTATTTCATTTAATTTGATAGAGTTTGCATCAGAATTATTGTGCATATATTCTGCAAATTCTTCCTGAGTTACAATGTCAATAAATTCTACAACATGTCATTCTTCATCTGGATCTGCACATTTTAAAGCATCAGACACATTAAAAGTCAACCTCTGATCGTTAATTCTCATGTTTAACTCACCTTTCTGTACATCAATCAGTGTTCTACCAGTTTCTAAGAAAGGTCGTCCATGTATTATAGAAAACTCTTTATCTACTTCACATTTTAGAATAATAAAATCTACTAGAAAGATAAACTTGTCAACTTTTACTAGTACATCTTCAATTTTACCTTCTGGATGGACATATGATGGATCAGCTAGTTGTAGTGTGACTATAGTAGGTCTTGCCTTTCCTATCCCAAGTTTTCTAAAAACAAACATAGGCTTTATATTGATACTTGCACCTAAATTGCAGAATCATTTGCTTAGATAATGGTTTCCAATCAAACAGGTAGTGAAACTTCGTGTATCTTTTAATTTTAGTGGCAGTTTATTCTTCAACATTGCTGTGTACCCTTTTGTAAGTGCCATGGTTTCAAACTCTCCTAACCTTCTCTTCTTGGATAGGATATCTTTCATGAATTTCACATAGTTAGGCATTTGTTCTAATGCTTCCACCGAAGGTATATTGATGCGTAATTGTTTCAAGACCTCCAGAAATTTCTTGAATTAAGCTTCTTGTTTTGACTTTTGGAAATGCTAGGGAAAAGGTGGTGGTGGCCTTCCTTCCATTTTTTGAGGTTGCCTTACTATGGCATTTTTTTTGCCTAGGTGAGATGAATTTGCTTTAGCATGCTTTTGTCTACTGCGACCTTTTTTAGTTTCTTAAACTTCTGTTTTGAAAGTTGTGCTTTCAAGAACTTTTAAACTTTCCTCCTCAGACAAGGCATCATTCACAACTCTTGGCAGTTAAGTGTCACTCCAGAGTGTTATGGCTTTAAATTATGTTTTTTCTTTGAGATCTAGAACTTTCTATGTCACTAGGCAATGCTCCTTGTTGTCTGGAGCTTAATGTAGTGGCAATTAAGGAAGCTGCTTGGCTTTGAATAATTGCATCATTTTTAGCCATATACTCTTTTAATAAAGCTTCCATTGCTAATGTTGAATATGATGAACTTTTTTGCACATTTTGTCGCGGCTTTGGTTAACTATGTCCAAGTGGTACCCTAGATGCATTCTGTCTATTAACAGTGCTGACATTTCCTATTCCCTGATTACTCATGCTAAAATTTGAATGTTGCTTCGATGCTAGATTGTAGGTGTTGGAGAAGGGATTGTTATTGCTACGATTAAAATTTCCCATGTAATACGTAGACATTAGATTGAATGGGCATTTATCAAAAACATGATCTTTTCCCCAGTATACACATTCTAGTTCTGCAACGTTTATCTCCTACACTGCAGAGGGTCTTTTGAGACTTTTAATCATATTTGTTAAAAAATAATACTTGAGCTGTTAAAGATGTAGTCATATAAAGTTCTATTGCTCCAGCAACTCTTCTACTAGTACCAGCTCTAGTAGTGGGGAACTAATAATCATTATTTGCTATTCTTTCCAAAAGTTCGTATGTTTCATGGTAGGATTTGTCAAACAACGTCCTATTAGTACATACATCCACCACCATTCGCGTATGAACATTTAATTCATTGTAGAACATTTCCATTTGTGTCCAATGTTGAAAACCATGCATCAGACATTTTCTAGGGTGTTTTTCATCCACACAATCATAATTAGCATGTTAAACAATTTGTAATTGTCCTAATCTGGTCATCTAACCCAAACACCATAAGTCTGAACTCTCAAAACTTAACTAAGGAGTTCAATTCATCATTCAAATTTTAAATTTTTGTTCATATTTAGGTTTTAGTTTTACATTTTCAACTTCTTTTCAATTGTAAACATTTCTTTTAATTGCAGTCTTAATTTAGTTTTATTTTTTATTTTATTTCATTTATGTTATTGTTTCATCATCAAAATCAATAATCACCACATCATTCAAGGGTTTCAAGATTCAAATGTAATTCAAGATCTTCGGATTCTAAGTATCTCTTCTCTCTTCTCTTTATCCTTACATTTCGTTGAATGTTTAATAAATTGATAGGAAATTTTGCATCTTGAATGGGCCAAAACTAAACCCTAGAAAGGTTGATGATCTGAAGTGGGATTGAATATCTTGGGTTAAGGGTTCAAATCTAGTTAGTTGGATTAGATTAAGTGGAATAAACCCTATAATTGACAACTCTAGGAACTTATTTAGGTAGATGAGGCCGAAAGGATAGTCTTCTTGGAATCAACTTAATCTAACCCGGTTTAATTTATCAGGTTGAAAGATAAGTAAGTTAATTCGATCAATTAATCAAGTTATAGGTCGAAATATATTAATTAGGTTAATTGTTAGCTACTTAGTGCAAAACCCTATATATAAGTTAATCATGAACATAGAAGTGATTCACCCTTCTGTTTTCTTTAATTGATTTTTATTTTGGTATTTTTCTGTTATTTTATTCTGCAACCCATTTGCTTTGGTTCTGTCATATTATGATTTTGATGTGAGTAGTATTTAGCCCTAGTAGTGTGTGATTTATTGCTTACAGTTTAGATTGAACAAACCTCCCTCGGGTAAGATCCTTGGAATACTTCCATTATTTCGTTGTAATAAATTATATTACAATTTGACATGTACACTTGCAGGAATCGTACATAATTTATGTATCTAATTGCATTTTTCTAAGCCCTGGTTCACACAAGCTGAGGCGCGGTCAAGTTGTTGACATCGTTGCCAAAGAGGCTTCAGTGTTAGATTAAATTATTAGTTAGATTAAATTATTAGAAATATTGCATGCTAGTAGGATAAGTAAGAAAGTTACCAATTATGGATACTGTTTTTATTTGTTTGTAATTTATTTTTGTTCTTTTTTACTAACTTAGTTATTTTCCTTGTTCCAGTGTATAACTCGAAGTAGAGGCAAGTTACTCGAGTTTGACCCTAAACTTGAACGCACACTAAGGTGAGAATATAAAACTATCATTTCGATAGAAGATCCACTAGTGGTTGATCCACTGCATAAAAACCTATTGTACAAGGACCAACCAAAGCAGATACCACCACCAGTAGAGCTAGTTTCGCAAATAGTAAAACCAAAGCCAAAGCAGGACCGCGCGTTGCTTGATTATGCAACACAAAATCTGGATGTTGTGCGAGGCAACATCAACAGGCCAACTATCAATTCCAATAATTTCAAAATAAATTCGTCCATCATTCAGAAGATCCAGAGTAACTTGCAATTTTGGGGCTCAATCCATGAGGACCCAAATTAGCATTTAAAATTTTTTCTGCATTTGTGTGATACTTTTTAATTCAATGGGGTCATCGATGACATTATTCAACTTCAGTGTTCACATTCTCATTGTGTGATAATGCTTTTGTTTGATTGGATTCGTAGGCTCCAGGCTCGATTGATACGTGGGCGGAACTTGCAAATAGGTACTTGGCGAAATTCTTTCTACCAAGAAAAATGATGCATTTGACGAGAGATATAACTAACTTTCAATAGATTGAAGGGGAGACTCTTTATGAGGCATGGGAGAGGTTGAAATTGCTGTTGCACAAATTTCCTACCACGAGTTAGCTGAGTGGTTAAAGATGTAGATCATTTACAATGTTTTGAAAAACATAAAAATCATTAAAAATGGGACAAAACTACATACCATGCAGGAAGAAATTCAAAATCAAAGCTTCCTCTATTTGATGGTGATTTCGGCCAAGGAAGAAGAAAATGAAAAAGATGATAGGTTTTTCATCTTTTGTTTAATTAACATTTAACTTAATTATCAAAGTATTTAATTAACCTTTAAAAATTATCATAATTACATTAAAACCTATCCATGTACATCCACTATCATCATATATGGTATAATTACCATTCAAGTCCATTAACTTTCATTTCTAAATCCATTTGACCTTTTTAACTAATAGAACTAAACTTTTACACTTTTTTACGATTTAGTCCTTTTTACTTAATTAACTACTTAAACATCAAAATTTCTTAATGAAATTTTAATATAACCTTAATAGATTCTCGTAAACATTAAATAAATAATAGAATAATAATTTAATCATCGAAATTGTGGTCCCAAAATCACTATTTTTGTTGTCACTGAAAAATGGACTGTCACACATGCAATACATCGGATAGGACATTCGTAGTGTGGCATACCTAAATCATGAATGGATGATGGACTATGTATGATTGACTCATATACTTTAACAGACTATGTAAAAACCTAACTTCAAATAGATGAGGAATTGAAAGCTAGTACGTTGGGTATATAAATTCTACAATTTGTAGTGTTATTCACAACAATAAAATTCATAGCCCGATACATGGGTAAATGATATCCTCTCATTCCATTACACTATTGATGAAAAGTAAAAGTGGCCACAAATTGTTTGTCTTTGTGATGAATGACTTGAATACTATTTGATAGTAATTGACTTTTCATGAATGAATATGTAATGGTTACCATAAGATAAAATAGATTATATTGGGAGAACGAATATTATTCTAAATAGATTAAGGATAACCTATGAGGTTAATACACTTGATCATTAACTCAACATGTACCACAAATGAGTCAACTTGGGACAATCTCACCAAGTAACATGTATTGACTAGTTTTCCTCATTAAAAAGAAAACATTTTTCAATGAATTCCACATGATAATACCTACCTCAGGACCGAAAAATTATCATATGCTATCACGAGATAGTTATCTCTTTTTAGGAAATTTCCTCAGTGAAATCCACGTGACAATACCTTAGGGTCGATAAATTGTCATGCCATCACAAAAGACCATTGATAGAGACCGAAGGTCTTGTTTAAGGACATTCTCTCACTCAATCGTTGACCACCTATAAACGTGTGATCATTTATAGTAAAAATATCAGACCAAAAATATAATAAATTAAATAGATGGTAACTGCAAGCGTACGGGTCAATTGTAATGTAATAAGTTTATAATGAAACACTGGTAAGTATTTAGAGGATCGTACCTAAGGGATTACAGATTGGAGAAATTCATATTAAATCAATTATAAAAAAAATAATTATTAGCCTAATCAAGTCGTGAATTAGTAGTGTGGATCCAAATTAATAATTTAATTAAACTAATTAAATTAACTAACCTAATTTAACCTAATGGACTTTCCTATTCCTAGTGTCGATAATGCGAGCCTCTGGCTTATGACTGATTAAATCCCCAATTATCTAATTAAATAATAATTATCCTAGATTGAGTTATTTATCACCCTTAGCTAAGAATACCCTTTTGGTTCATCTTCACTAAGGATTACCACCTAAGTCACCCTTCTGGTCTCACCTGTCTCAATATTCTATCAGTAGCATCACTCCCTAATATACTAAGTACCTTTGAATAAATAATAAGTTTCAGATAAATAATAAATTAGCTTAATACTCAACTCATACAAGATAAAATATAAACACAATTATTCAATTATTCATACAAATGCTAATTAATTAGAGAAATGAAAATATAAATAAAAGAATAAGAGATAGGAGAATACTCATGAATATATTGAAGTGTGGTGCCAAAACAATCTCTGCTCGCTATTGTCTTCACATCAGAATAAAAAAAGTTTTGACTAAACAAACATGAAAAGAAAAGAAAACTAAAAACTGTGTTTGATGAATTGGCTGATGGACTAATCCCCTAATTTGTGTACAGAAGCCTCTTATTTTTAAGCTAAAAAATGTGCACTTTATGCCAGATATGCCCTTGATACTTTGGGTGCAAGTAAGAATTAAAATTTATGAGAATCTACCAAAATATGGTTGTTGACATCATCCTTGCTTGTGACGTACGGCTCAACATAGGGCTACTATAGATCAACATGGGGTGCATGTCACGCCATGACAGCCTTTTTGTGGCTTTGGACATTTTTTTTGTGCTTTCACGGCTCGAAAGCTTGTGCATCACTCTTCCCAGGTTCCTAAGTGAATTGGGCCTAAAATTAAGCCTCCTACACACTTAAATATAATGATTAACCCCACCTAAGGCTTGTGTCGGGCTAATAGGTCATCAATACTAAAAAATGTGTTAAAACACTTACTTTTATTAAATTTTAATCCTAAGTACTAAATGTCAAAAACATAATATAACATACTAAATTTCCTAGAAAACAAGCTTCTTAAGTGTGGAAATAGACTGAAATAACTACTACATTTTACGGTAGGTCAAATACCCCTACACTGATGTCTTTTCTTGTCCTCAAGCAAACTAAACTAAACAAAATAAAAACTAAAGTTGATAACAAAAAATAAGCATGCAAAGAAAAGGAAATGTACTTGAGCTAGCTTGATACACGAGATTGGATTGGAGCATCTACACTAGGGAAAGTTGCCTAAATATATAACTCTAGCTAGAAATTTACACAATTCAAAGTTATTTACACCTAAACAGATTAGTTAAATAAATTACAAAGTAAACAAACTAAAGAAAATTAAATATATACCTTTATCAAAATGTATATACGAATATAGTATTTATTTTTTTAGAGTATCGTCGGTTCGAATATTTTTTCCCTACTTAATTTATTTTTATTCATACTTTGAGCTCTAATGTAGTAATATTTCCCCGTATTATTTTTTTATTTATTTGTACCAATATGATTTTGATTTTTCTTGGCCACTTTTTGTAAGCGTTATACTAGTTATACTGTACCATTTCAATAACCATGGATTTTACTGAGTAGTTTCTTTTTAATTTGAAAATCCTATACTTTTATGAATATAATTACCTATTAGTATCTACCTTTATCACTTGGTATATTTAATCTATTTTTCCTATTTACAGTCTAATAAATTGAACTAATATAAACAACCTTAATTATTTAATTTTAGGCTAAATTTACAATTTACAAAAACAACATAGGTATATACTCCTAACCAATCACTTCTATTTGTACAAGCTAAAGCACATAGAAAACATGAAACTAAAAACTGAAAATGAAAGAAAGAAAATAAAGTAATATCACAAAAAAGATTTAAAAATGTTCCTAAGTCACCCCACATTTTATCTAGCACATTGTTCCTAATGTGCAATTAAAAATATTAAGGAAAAAGGTTACCTGATTGGCGTGATACGTGCAACTCAATTGGTGGGACTACTCCTCCTTGAAATTTTGCTCGTACTTGTAGTGCCATAAAATATATAGGGTTCCAACAAAGAAAACTTAACACAAACTATATATAATAATAAAATAAAAACCATCCAAAATTAAAATAAGTCTTGAAAATATAAACCTAAAATAAAAATTAAAAAGGTTTAGAATTAGTAGAAATTAGGTTCTGACTCCTCCATTGGTGCTTTGCCCCTCTCGCGCCCTGCCAACGCTTCAGTAACTCGCCGTCCTAAAGTTTAGGTCAGGTTGTGATGGCTCAGGTCACAAATCACCATGCCTTTCATTGATGAGCACTGTGGTCATAATGTTCGCTCATAATACGGTGGCACGATTGGGGTCTCATCATCATATTCTTCTTCTTCTTCGTTGCCACCCTCCTCGCCCAATGGTGGAAATCACTCGAACATGTTCGGGAGTGGTGTAGGTGTTGGCCATCTATTATGTTCCACAAAGCAAACCAAAATGTCACCCATATCTTGCATTCATCGTGCCTACTGCTTCAAGATGAGCATGTCTTTGAGTCCTGTCATCTTGGACATCTAAGCTTTACTCTTTCTCTTCATCGACCCTTAGGGATCACTCTTATATTTCGTTCATTGTTACTTCTCCTTATTTTGCTTCCAATAGAGCTAAAAAAACTAGCCATACAGGTTGTCACCAATCACGCTCCTCGTCGATCATTTGAAAGGTTCCATAGGAGACATGTGAACATTCGCTCATCAACGTAGAGCTATGATCACATGCGAAAAGTACATAATCTGCTTGCGACTCCCATAAAATCAAAATTATATAGGGTTTTCTATATATTTTTACCACATTTTTACTTAATAAATATGTTTATCTTGAGTAATTATTCTTAAAATAAGTGAATTTTACTTAATAAGTATGTGAAATTGTGCTTAATTACATGATTTTTGAACATATTTAATATTATTTCATGTTCATTTATTAATATGTAATTTTTAACTATGTAGGAGGACCATTAAATATGTGATTAATGTGAATGAAACATGGACAAGCACAAATTAATTCATGTGGACAGCAGGACCATGCAAATTGGGTCATGAGGTTGATAATTTGACCCAGTAAAAGAGGTGCTAAAAGATGGACATGTCTGCTACATTATTGGACTGAGAAATCATCCAACAAGGGGGAACTAAAGCCCAGGTTTGGCACAAGTAGATGGCTACCCAAATGCAAGCTTTGGGGTACTTAATTGAAAGTCCTTATAGTTAGAAAATAATTAGAAATCAACCCAACAACTTGCTGTTGAAACCAGTCACCCTATGGCTATTAATAACCTTGGTTTGAATTCAAATTGAGGAGACTAAGTCATTATCTTCTCCTTGAAATATGGCTTGCCATGTGTGGTAGAAAAAGAAGGTATTTTGAATCTATTTTTGGCTAACTCTACCCTTTACCTTCACCTATAAATACCATGCACCAATATCTTAATCCCTCATCCTTTATCCCTCACATCTCATTTCTCTTCTTTCATTAGAATTCTTTACATTCCATTTTCATTTTCCTTCCCTTGCATAGTCGCCCATCTCTTTCTCATCCTTTAGCCACAAAAGCTTCGTCAAAAGCATTCTTTAGCCGAAAACTTTAGTAACTCCTTAGCAAAAGAAGTATCAAGAAGAATGGAGGAGCGCATCAGTCAAAATAGATTCAAAAGGTTGTTGAACTGAATCAGTCAGAATAGATCTAAAAGACTGTTAACTGAATGGAGTTTTCTCTTTTCTCTTGCTATTTATTTTAATTATGTTTTCTTTGAGTTTATTGTTTTTGACATCAACAATGATGTTTTAAATCCTATTTGCTAGGATGATTATGTTAATTCAATAAGATCTATTTATTCATGTTTAACATGTCTAGGCCTTAGTCAATCATGTTTTCAATTAATATCATAATGCATTTCATTTATAGGTGATTAGGTGCACTCAGATTAGTTGAGTGATCCTAACCAAACAACGGCTAGTAGACACATAATTGAAAAGTGCAACGCTCATTTTAGCTCCTTAAACCCGACTACGTTGAGGTTCGTAATATCTTTAGTTAGTTGTATTACCTTGCATAGTTTTTAGGCTTTTGTAATTAAACTATTGCAAACATAAATGTCCCTATGACCTTATATAAATACTAAGAAACCCTTAATTAATATGATCAGTAAAATACATATTTAACTAAGTAAAAGAATTTGAATGAACTTAATTTGCTTTCGAAACTCATGAAAGATTGAGTTTCCGTGGAAGTATTTTCGAACATTGTTAAGCATGATAATGTAAATTGAGTTGCTTAATATAATTATCCCAGACCATTTAATGTTGATTGTTTTTGTTGCAAAAGTCATTCATTCATGCATTTAGGTAAATTGCATTTAGATTAGAATTACATAGGGATCAATCTTTACATCTAATTAATTTTACTTAGTTTAATCATCATCATCCAAATTGTTGAGTTTTTACATCAAATTGTTAATTATAATTTTGCAATTAATCGGTTAAGCTTATACAGTTCCTATAAAGATGATAACTCATTTTTACTTACTTATTACTTGAACGGCTATGTACACTTGCACAAACCCCGTTACAAGTTTTTGGCATCATTGTCGGGGACTATTTCCTTAATCATTCTTTGTGAAATTATTTTTACTTTATTTCTCAGGTGTTTTATGTGCATAAATCAAATCATTGATCTATTACCCATGGACCCTAAAATCGAGCGAACTTTTAGACAAAAAAGGCGTAAGAGATCTGCTGAAAGACAAGTTGAGATGGACTTTGAAATCAAAATGATAGAGAAGGTAATGGAGTCAACCAAGTGCACAACCCAATCCTCATTGTTGATGATAGGGATTATGGCATTAGACAATACGATGTGCCACTCTTCAATGAGTTAAATCTGAGAATTAGAAGGCCAGATATCGAGGCATCCCAATTCGAGTTGAAACTAGTGGTGTTTCAAATGCTCTAATCGGTGGGCTAGTTCAGTGGTATGCCAATGAAAAATCCACTCATACATCTTCGTCTTTTCATGTAGGTGAGTGATTCATTTAAGTTATCTAGTGCGACTAAAGACGCATTGAGGTTAAAACTATTTCTGTACTTGTTGCGAGATCAAGCACGAGCATTGCTGAATTCATTGCCACATAGTTCAATATCTACTTTCCAAAAATTGGATGACGAGTCTTTATACGAGGTATGCGAAAGTTTCAAGGAATTACTTAATAAGTGTCCTCATCATGGGATTCCTCATTATATCCTGTTAGAGAAATTTTATAACAATCTCAACACACATACAAGATTAATGGTAGATGCTTCTACAAATGATGTGATTTTGTCTAAGTTTTACAATGAGGATTATGAGAACATTGAGAGGATCACATGCAACAATTACCAATGGCCTACAAGTTGAGTAGTTTTAGAAAGACGAGTAGCTGGAGTGCATGAAGTGGACACACTAACCTCACCCTCTACTCAGGTATCTTCTATTTTCTATATGTTAAAATAGTTTACCACTAATGGTTTCAACAATTTTGCAGCTCAATCACCAAGTCAGTATGATGTAATTTCTTGTGTATATTGTGGGGATGGTCATTCTTTCAAGAATTGCCATTGAAATTTTGAAGTAGTTGATTATGTAAGGAATCAGTATCAAAATAGAAGTGAATAAGGACCACAATCCAACTTCTATAATCCTTTATGTAGAATCATCTGAACTTTTCCTGGAGTAACCAAGAAAATGGACCAAACAATAATCAAATGCAACATAGAGCCAACCAAACCCAAGGATTTAACCAACAAGCCCTAAAACCACCTAAAGCTAAGTCATTAAGCAGTTTGGAAGACTTGTTGAAAGCATACATGGTGAAAATGATGTTTTGATCCAAAGTCAAGCAGCAACATTGAAAAATCTAGAGAACTAGATGGGTCAGTTAGGTATTGAGCTTCGTAGTGTACACCGCAAGGAGTCTTGTCGAGCGATATAGAAAATTTGAGAAATATGGGTAAGAAACATTGCAAAATTTTAAAGTTATGAAGTGATAAGATTTTGGAACCCAAGAAGGTTGTGGTTGAAGGTGAACCTAATGAAAAAGAGGAAAGTCAACCAACAGTTGATGTTCCTACAACAAAAAAGTTGGATGCTGAAAAATTTGATGAGGTAAACCCTAAATTAGTGAATTCTTAAAAGCTAACATGTTGTTTTGCAGATTTATCTTCTCAGAAAAGTTGTTTGTATTAACCAAGAGTTCCATATCCATAAAGACTTCAGTAGAATAAGCTGAAACAAGAGGTAGAATTCAAGAAGTTTTTGGATGTTTTAAGGTAATTACACCTCAACATTTCGTTGGCGGAGGCTTTAGAGAAAATGCGTAACTATGTGAAGTTTATGAATGATATTTTGTCCAAGAAGAAATGACTTAGTGAGTATGAGATTGTCACTTTGACAAAGAAGTGCAGTGCGTTATTACAGAACAAACTACCTCCAAAACTGAAGGATCTTGGAAGCTTTACGATACCTTGAAACAAAGGTGAATTATACTGCAGTAAAGCTTTGTGTGACTTAAGAGCAAGCATCAACTAGATGCCAAATCCATTTTCCTGCTGACTTTTTTTGTTGGATTTTGAGGCAGATAAGGAAGTTTTGATCAGGCTAGGGAGACCTTTCCTAGCCATGGGAAGAACGTTGATAGATTTGCAAAAAGGAGAACTCACCATGTGAGTTCAGAATGATAAGGTAACATTTAACATTCTGAAGGCGATGAAATTTCCCAATCTAACAAAAGAATGTTAAGTAATAGAGGAATTAGAAACCTTAGTTTCCATGGGATACAAGAGAAATTTTGAAGAAGACCCATTGAAGAACACTTTAGGGTCTAAACCATTCAAAGATCAAAAAGGTAATAAATGTTTGGTTTTGATGGAAGCCAATCCGAGGATTTATGATCAACCACGGCGATTCGAACCGCTAAAGTTGGAAGTTCAGAAATTTACACAACCCAAGTTGTCAATTGAGGAATTTCCTAAACTCGAACTAAAGGTACTTCTATCCCATTTAGAATATGTTTATCTTGGTAATAGTTCTACTTTGCTTGTGATTGTTTCAACGGACTTGACAGAACATCAAGAGGAGTTATTGATTGCTATTTTAAAGAAATTTAAAAAGGCAATTGGTTAGACTATAGCTAACATATAAGGTATAAGTCTTTCCTTCTGTATGCATAAAATTATTTTAGAGGAAGGTGAAAAAGGTAAAATTAATGGGCAAAGGAGACTTAACCCTATCATGAAAGAAGTAGTACGGAAAGAGGTGATCAAATGGTTATATGTGAGAATTATTTACCCCATCTCAAATAATTCTTGGGTAACTCCGGTAGAATGTGTATTAAAAAAAGGTGGGATCTTATTTGTCGAGAATGAACAGAATGAGTTAATCCCAATGAGAACTGTCACGAGTTGGAGAATCTGTATGGACTACAAAAAGTTGAACAAAACCACTCATAAGGATCATTTTCCATTGCCTTTTATGGATCAAATATTAGATCGATTGCCATGTAATGAATTTTATTCCTTTTTAGATGGATATTCGAGATACAACCAAATAGTTGTAGCCCCAAAAGGCCAACATAAAATTACTTTTACATATCCAAATGGTACATTTTCTTTTAGGCAAATATCTTTCAGCTTATGTAATGCATCTGCCACATTTCAACGATGTGTGATGGCAATCTTCACTGATATTGTTGAAAATTATGTTGAGGTTTTCTTGGATGATTTTTCTATTTTTGGTAACACTTATGACGTTTGTTTGAGTAATTTGGAAAAGGTACTAAAAAGATGTGAGGAGACGAATCTTGTCCTTAACTGGGAGAAATGTTACTTTATGGTTAAGGAGGGAATTATCTTAGGACATAAGATTTCCAAAAATGGGATTAAAGTGGATAAAGCAAAGGTGGACGTAATTGAAAGATTACCAGCTCTAGTTAGTGTGAAAGGAGTTAGAAGTTTCTGTGGTCATGCCAGATTTTATCGTAGGTTTATTAAGGATTTTTCAAAAATTCTAAGCCTTTATGTATGCTTTTAGAAAAAGATATTGTTTTTTTTTTTGTTTTAACAAAGCATGTTTCGAAGCTTTTGAAGAATTAAAAAGTCAGTTAATCTCAACCTCAATAATTATTACACCTAATTGGAACTCACCTTTTGAGTTGATGTGTGATGTAAGTGATTTCACTGTTAGAGATGTGATGGGTCAAAGAAGAAACAAAGTGTTTCACCCTATCTACTATGTAAATAGAACTTTCACAGGAGCCTAAATCAACTATACGGTAACTATAAAAGAACTCTTTGATATAGTTTATACTTTTGACAAGTTTTGTTCATATCTTATAAAAACCAAAGTTATAGTGTTCACCGATCCTACAGCTATTAAGTACTTACTCACAAAGAAAGATGCTAAAGCGAGGCTAATTCAATGGACACTTTTACTCCAAGAATTTGACCTTGAGATCCAAGACAGATAAGGTGTTGAAAATCAAGTAGCTGATCATCTGTCGAGGCTAAAACAGAATGAGGTAACTTCTTTACTTGTTCCAATTAATGAGAATTTTCCTAATGAGCGTATCTTCGAGGTAAGTCGAATTTATGAAACACCTTGGTTTGTTGATTTTCCCAATTATTTAGCTGTTGGAATAATTTCTCAAGAAATGACATACCAATAAAGGAAAAAATTCCTTCATGATAGTTAGTACTATTTCTAGGAGGATCTATTTTTGTTTAAACAATGTGCGGGTAACATAATTAGAAAGTGCGTAGTTGGAAGTGAGATTGATGAGATTCTGTACCACTACCATTCATCTCCAAGTGGGGGACACTTCGATGGTTCCCGTACATCAGCAAAGATTTTACAAGCTAGACTTTTTTGGCCTACAGCATTTAAAGATGCTTATGCATACATGAAGAATTGCGATAGATGCCAAAGAACCAGAAACATATCGAGGAGGAACGAGATGCCCTTAAAAAAATATTCTAAAGGTTGATCTATTTGATGTATGGGGCATTTATTTTCTAGGCCTGTTTCCTTCTTGCTATGGGAACAAGTATATTTTGGTAGCTGTGGAATATGTATCCAAGTGGGTTAAAGTCGAGGCATACCCAATAAATGATTCTAAGGTAGTCATGCGATTCCTACATAAGCATGTATTTACACGGTTTGGGACTCCTAGAGCCATAATTAGCAATGAAGGATCTCACTTTGTAAATAGGTGGCTTAAGTAGTTGCTTGACAAGTATGAAGTGAAGAATAATATTACTACTGTCTATCACCCACAGTCAAATAGGTAAGTTGAAAGGGTGAATTATGAAATCAAAGGCATTCTTGAAAAAGTAGTGCGCCCTAATGGAATATATTGGTCTCTAAGGCTCGATGATGCACAATGGACCTATCAAACTGATTTTAAGATGCCATTAGGAATGAATCCCTATCGGTTAATCTTTGGAAAGGCATGTCATTTGCCACTTGAATTGGAGAATAAAGCTCATTGCGTCTTGAAACGATTGAATTTTGATCTTAAGCAAGCCAATGAGAGAAGGATGTTACAACTTAATGAGTTGGAAGAGTTGAGGTTATTTTCATACGAGAATGCCAAGATGTGTAGCATGATAATCGTATACAACCTTGTGAATTCAAAGATGGTCAGAAAGTGTTGTTGTTTAATTCGAGGCTAAGGTTATTTCCTAGAAAACTCAAATCTCAATGGAAATTACCTTATACCATCTACAAAGTTCATTCCTATGGAGCTGTAGAATTGTATGACAACCATGGAGGTACGTTTAAAGTTAATGGTCAATGTCTCAACCACTATTGGGATGGTGAAGTTGAGCGAATTAAAACCTCGTTCAAATTATTAGACCCCTAATTTTTCATGATTTTACTTTTTAATAAAAAGTTGGAAATTATTTTTCTTAAATTAGTACATTTAATTAATTCTATCTAAGGAGACTAGGACTTAAGTGAGAACATTGTGACCCTTCCAACCTTTCCTGGGAATTAGTTTAATGTAATTTTCTTAGAAGAAAAATTATAATTAATTTTCAATATTTTTATTTTTATTTTTATTTTTATTTTTCATTTTTTCTTTAATTTTAATTTTTATTGTAACACCCCAAACTCGACCTAGATGTTAAAACCGAATCTGACGTGTCACATCGAAGTGCCTTCTAAAACTTGAACTTGTTGGTGAAAACCGTTTTTAAGTTAAACCCCATTTAGTTTTTATTGCTTGAGAAAACTCAGTAAATTTGGTTTTTACATCTGAAATTAACTTATCAAAACGTTTGTTATCTTTGATTTCCTAATCCGAATAAAACCGCAAAAGCTTCTCTAGTTAAAAATCTTAAGGTTAAAAATGCAGGTTTTTCTTTGAAAACGTTATCATTTTGAAAACTCGATGTTTCTACTCTAGCAGTTTAAAATACGAAATCAAAAGCCCAATAAAAGTTAAAAATCCCCCAAATGGCCTTATTACATAATCAGAAACCCAATATGAAACTTAAATAGATAAATTCAAGTTACAGATCCACTGCAATTGTGTAGCCACCTCCAAGTCCCTCGTGGCTCCAAATCGTCTAAGGCTGGGGATTACCTGCGTAGTTAAAAGAAAGGGTGAGTTTACGAAAACTCAGTGTGTAATCCCATAATAACAAACAATCAAACATACTGAGAGCAAATACATTCTGGGCCTAAGCCCATATTAGTATCAGTAAGCAGTCTGGGCCTAAGCCCATCTCAATACAGAAGTAGTCATATATATATTTGGGCCTTAGCCCATTACAATAATAGTAAACAGTGCAGTAATAGTAAACAATATGCAAGTCCTACCCAATCCAACCTCTACACTCTATCTCCGTACCAGCCTTACACTCCATGTGGGGATATAATCAACCCACCCATCCCTACACTCCAAAATAGCACCGGTTACGACACTAACAGTATTTGTAGCAGAGCTGCCAGTATAATAGGCTTAAAGCCATTAGTAATTTAACAGCAGAGCTGCCAGTACAGTACACTTCGTCCAATCATATAAAAACCCACCCCCATGCAATGTATCATGCCACATATCATGTCATATAATAGAATCATACGTGTATCCATTACAGTTTAATTAGCAAGCTAAAATACAGTCATACTTGTACATATTTATAAATACCTCACATAGGGGCAAAACAATCAATTTACCATGTAGGGGCATTTCAGTCATTTTACCCTAGAAGGGTATTTCGGTAATTTCACAAATCGAGAGTATTTTGGTAGTTTTACACTACAAAGGCTATTTTGGTAATTTTGCACTACATGAGTCCTAATGACCCAATAGAAGATCCATCGTTGCCTCGAGAGACTAAAATAACCTAAACAGACATAACGGTGTAGATGGGCCTAAGGCCCATTATCCGGCCCAAGTGGGACCCACATGCTCATTTGGCCCGCTAAGCCCTAAATCAACCCTAGCCATGTAAAATGACACAGCCAGGTTCAATATTTCCACATATCCATGACAAAGACCCATGTGAGGCCTACAAGCCCATTAGGGCCACACGAACCATTTCGGCCCAAAATCGGCCTAAGCCCATGAGATCGCTCATGGTGGCCTCTGCTATCGCATTGGATTATCCACACGTGTGTCCGCACGCTCGTGTGGCAACTGTTGCCAAACTTTCGGCTTTTCAGTATTTCGGCATTTTGACATTTTTCGAACTACTGTCTATTCAGTGAAATACATATTTTCGACTTTTCAACCGATTAGCAAACATAGTACCTGATTAGACACCTATTTTGCTAAACGAATAATCACTTCACGAGCACCGCACCTATAACCTACCAGAGTATCCAGTTAATCAAGTGCAAAAAGATTTACACTTACTTATTAATACTAATTCCAAATCCAACAACTATTACCTCTTCAATTTAGTGCAAACCAGCCTATTCCACTTAGATCGTTGGCTAAAAATAAATCCCCTTCCCTTTGCCGATAATCTGAACCATTACACAAATCTTAGTGGTCTTACATTCACGAAATGTTGCCCCAAAACAACATATACCATATTCAGCCATTACCCAAACGGAAATAAAACTAAGTATTTAACTTAACAGAAGACTGAGGAAAAGATCTAGGTTGCTTCAATAACACTAACAAACCCCTTCAACCTTTGAGAAACCGATTGTTAACTAACACCTAGGTTAAGCCTTCGACTTCACGAAAACAAGATGCTTAATAGAGGGGGTATTCGGCTTAATCACATCTTAGGAATAATAGAAGAAACATTGAGAAAAAGGAAATAACAGGTTTGGCCATGAGGGTAAAACCAAAGGAATGAAAGAGAAAAAGAAGACAAAAGAGTGTAATGAGCCAATATTAGTAGAGAAGAGAGATGAAGAAATTCGGCTAACTTTTAGAAGGAATGGTTAGAAGTGGAGAAAAACTAGACAGGCAGGAGAGAAATACTATTTGGTTTTGTAACACCCCTCACCCGTATCCAACGTCGGGATAGGGTTCGAGGCGTTACCAGTAATTCACCTTTACAAACTTATACAATTGGGTTACTGAATTTCGCTCGTACTTTAGAACTTTTCAAATGTGTGCACTTTGTCTCTTATACAAGCCTCCGAGGCCTAAAAACACTCCTAGGGGTAGTACGGAGCAAAACCGAAATTGTCCGATAGACTTGGGGCACTTTAGGAAATTTTCCCTTAGTTGAAGTGTAACATGCTCGTGGGGCCTAGGGCACGCCTGTGTCCTTTTTCCAGTATGCAACACGGTCAAGGCAAACGCCAGTGGGCTTAGCCACCATTCTGTTAAATAAACACAACCAAAGCACACGCCTGTGTGCTTAGCCCGTGCTCTAAGCTGACTTAAAATTTCAGGTGCAGGGGACACACGGTCATAGCACACACCCATGGGAGTAGCCCGTGTGTCACACATGGCCTAGACACACGCCCGTGTGTCTACCCATGTAGACCTTGTTAGGCTATTTTCCGAGCCTTAAGTCACCCTCTACTAGCCAATTACACTTATAAATTATTATAGTGCATATTTGGGTCAAATTGTCCATTGCCAATATGAAACTTTGATTAACCTCATTGCATGTGAACCTCATGTCATTGGTTTCATACATGCTAAGTTAATTATTATCTTGCATTTAATGATCTATATGTCTGCTTGACATATTAAGATTGGCTCGTTATTATAACTCATTGCCAATTATAACTAAGCCATTGCATATGAATATAAACATGCATAGATTTGTAGGGCATAGCCTACTTCAAAACGAGCCAATTCCCATGGCCATATACAAAAAGATAAACATAATTTTACATGCCTTCACTAGGCAAATCAAATGACATATATATAACAAAATACTCGAAAATCCTATACATGTCATTGGACAAAATAGATATGTCTTTATACCAAAGCTTGTCTAGTTGATAGTGTGTTGACTCTCCAATTGTCTTTCCAATCCTTATGAGTCCTTGAGCTCTGAAAAACAGGGAAAAGAGAGGGGTAAGCATTTACATGCTTAGTAAGCCCGTATAACTGGAATGTAAACTTTTCGATTATTTAGCATACATCCATAATAGATAATGAATCCAACAAATACGAAAATGGTTTCCCTATCACAAGCACTCAATCAATGAGTTAGTCATATAACAAAACATCATGTAATATATACTAGATGAGCTGGTCATTTACATGTCATTTGTACATATACCTTGTGATAGCCCCGTTGAGTTCCTAGGAAATCTCGATGGATTATCCAATCTTCATCAATTCATATGAATGATCGTTTCAGTATGCACTCTCGCGAACCTCACATCTTAAGGCGGGATTACCAGTCCAGGCTAAATCCCCTGTAATATAAACTCATAAGGTGATGTCAGGATTACCAGTCCAATCCTTTACACGACAAACACCCTTAATGAGCTCGGATCTGAATTACTAGTCCAGGCTAAATTCAGACCCTAATCGGATTACCTGTCCGGGCTAAATCCACAATACACACATATTCTTCGGAAGGCTCGATCACTCCAGGAACACCAGTCCAGGCTAGATCCTTTTTATACTTGAGATCTTCGGATTACCAGTCCAGGCTAAATCCTTTTCTGCAAAACATATAGGATCTCAATCCCCATGTAAATCATGGTTTATCAATCGAATTCCCTTTCCAACCTCATCCGAGACATTATCCAACAATTCATAGATGCAATTCATGCATTTTCATGCCATCAACTATGCAATTATCATGCATTCACAAAACATACAATTATGCATGTTATAGGTTTACTTCAAGTTATTCGAACTTACTTGGTATTCGTTTCGGAGCTGTGTTTCGGTTATTCCGAAACCTTACGTTTACCTCGATCGACCTCCGAAATTTGTTCCTCGTGGTCAATAACGACAAAATTATATCATTAATTCACTACATTACACTTTTCAAGTTTAATTTCTACCCTCGGTCCAAATGACCGTTTTGCCCCTAACCTTTGACATTTTTACTATTTAGTCCCTAGGCTCGTATAATGAAACACATGCAATTTCTATCTTACCCAAGCCTATCCAAACACTATTCCCTCATATGGCAGCCCACATTTTTCCATTATTTTCACATTTCTACCACATATTTAACAACTTTTGCAAAAAAGGTCCCTTTAGGGGTTTTCATGAAAATCTTCTAAGAAAAGATGTTTAACACACCTTCAACTTTCATACCCCTCCATAATCCACCAAAATACAAACAACTCATGCATGGGTAAATTTTTAAAAATGAACCCTAGCATGAAATATGGGTAGAAATGGAAAGATCAAGCTACCGGGATTTCAAAAATACAAAGAACATTAAAAACGGGGATTGAGAGCACTTACTATTGAGCTTGGAAAGCTTGAAAACCCTAGCTATGGAGATTATGAAATTTTTGGCTGGACAAGGAAGAAGAATGGCTGATTTTTGCCTTCTTTTTCCCATTTGATTTCATTAAAAAGCCAAACGACCAAAATGCCCTTAAGTCCTTTCTTTAAAATTTCATCCATGCAAGCCCATTTTTGTCCAAAAACTTAGAAATTGGGAAAATTGCTCTTTAAGACCTTCTAATTTATAGTCTAAAGTAATTTCATACAAATTGCTTCTAGAATCCAAGTTTTGCAATTTATTCAATTTAGTCCCTAATTTCCAATTGGACACCTTACTCAAGGAATTTCTTCATGAAACTTTAACACATGCATAATCTCATATTCTAGGTCTCATAATAATCATAAAATAAATATTTTTATGTCGAATTTGTGGTCCCGAAACCACTGTTCTAACTAGGCCCTATTTCGGGATGTTACAGGTTTTGAGAAACAGAGAGATGGAAAAAAAAACGGAGAAAGAAAGAAATTCAACACTATTAACCCGTTTTCCAAAACCCAAGACAAAAAGCACAAGCACCAAAAATGAACACAATGACTCCTTAGCCGAATTTTCAGCCCCCAAATCTACCACAACTCCCCAATCTCAAACTCCTTGAAAATCTCCTTGATTCCCTCCCCTTATCCCTCCTTGATATCCTCCACAACCAACCCCAAGACCAATTCAAACTCTCTATCACTAGAATTCAAATCCAACACAACCCTTGCTCTTACAATAATCATGCCACGCCACCACCACTAGGCCACAAGCTCACTTGTGTCATCAATCAGTCGTAATAAAATATAAGCCCTACATACCAACGTCCAGATTCACTTGAGAGAAAAAATTAAAATAAATTACAAGAGCCAAGACTTGAACCCAGGCTTCCTTTCAACCTTAATGACGCCACAACCACTAGACCACATGTTTCCTTGTGTCATTTATTTAACACAATAATTTAAAAGGCCTTCATCCAAGCTTCTAGGGTTTTATTCACTTAAAACCAGAATTTTTGCTAAAGCCCAGGTTTGAACCTAAGACTTTTCCAACTCCTCTCAAGACCCTTAACCACTTGAGCAAGCATTTAATTGTGCCATCCACTTGCACAACTAAATTCCAATTCCTCCGATACGCGAAGCCCATTTCTTCTAGGCCCAAAATTTGGGGCATTACATTTACTTTAATTTTTTTTTATGTTTAATAAAAGGGGTAAAATTAGCTCAAGTACTAATCAATTTATTTATTTTTAAGCAGTCTAGTTTGTAAATACAGTTTAGGCTTAAGGCCTTAACAACAAAGAGGAGAAATTTACCCATTGTTGCTGTCCATAAGGGTTCCCTAAAACCCTAATTTTTCCATCACTTTTCCCCTCCATCCATACTTGCCACCCAAGCCACTCAGAGTAGCTAAAATTTTGCTACAAATTTGCCTTAATTCACCACTATATAAACCCTTTTCTACCACCATGATTTTCACAACCCTTCAAGCAACTAGCTTAAACCCTAGCCACTCATTCTTTTTTCTCTTAGCCGTCGGCCTAAATCCCTAAAATTTTCCCTAAAATCTTATTTTTGTTGCAAAATCCTAGCTTATTTTTGCCATAAGTCTTTTACCAGAACAACCATATCGCCATCACATTCCTATTGCCATCGCATGTTTATTATCATTGCATGCCTATCACCATTGCAAACACATTGCTGCCGCAAGTTGATCGCCGCCGCAAATCCCTTGCTTCATCCATTGTCGAAATTTTGCCTGCTTTTAGGGAAAAATCACCATGTTTTGCGAAAGAACTAGATCTTTCAAGACCTCTACCAAAAATTCCATTGTGATTCAAGATGATGAGATGAAAGAAAGGTTTGATTCAATATCCAAGAATCAACCTATGATGCTGGAAAAATGGTTTTGACTTGAAAAGCAATGATAAGATGGTTGTGCCTTTGTCGACTAGAAGGATGATTGATGCCATCATTTGGAATTATTTTTGGAATGCACGATCATTGCTTGATGAGGAGTTAGTTCGAGAGTTCTACGCCAATTTGACTAGGTTGGATGCTACTGAAGTTCTTGTTCGTAAGAAGAAGGCATCCCTAACTTCTAAGTCCATTAATGATTTGTTTAACCTACCTGATGTTGAAGAAGATGAATTTTTTTCCATGATGATCGGCTATTTAACGTCACAAAAATAATGTGCAAGTGTATACTATCGATGCAAGTATAGTAGACAGATATGAGTCTGTCGGATATCGATCCCACGAGGATGGTTCTGTCGGATGTCGATCCCACGAGGATGGTTGTCTTTTGTCTATCAATGTCAGTGCAATAAATAGATGAAATGAGATAAATTATGAGAGTATTTCTCGAAGAAATAACTTGAAAACAATAAGATAAAATATGATAATGATAAACTAGGATTCCCAACATGAATATTCAACAGAATACTTAGTGCTCACAAGGTATAGAAGGATAGGTGATTGTCGTTGTATTAAATTGAAATGAATATCTTACCAAGCTTAAGTTCTATATTTAATCAAAGACATAAACATGCATATTAGCCACACCAAGCTTTTTTTCCTTGCATATTTTTTAGGTTTATGTAATTAAACTTTTGCAAACGTAAATGTCCCTGTGACCTTACATAAGTACTAAGAAACCCTTAGTTAATATGATTAGTAAAATGAATATTTAACAAAGTAAAAAACTCCAAAAAGACTTAATTTTCTTTCCAAACTCATGAAAGATCGAGTTGTCGTGGAAGTATTTTTGAACATTATTAAGCATGATAAGTAAATTGAGTTGATTAAATTATCCTAGCCCATTTAATGTTGATTGTTTTTGTTGCTAAAGCCATTAATTCATACATTTAGGTAAATTGCATCTAGATTAGAATTACATAGGGATCAATCTTTGCATCTAATTAGTTTTACTTAATTTAATAATGATCATCCAAATTATTGAGTTTTTACATCAAATTGTTAATTATAATTTTGCAATTAATTGGTTAAGTTTATACAGTCCCTGTGCAGACGATAACTCATTTTTACTTACTTATTACTTGAACGACTATGTACACTTGCAAAAACCCCATTACAGCTCTGTATGCACTTTAACGTTTCTTTGTAAAACCAATGGTCAATACAAATTTGATCCCACTGTAAAATAGAATAAAGCATAACCGTTCGATATGCAGTAATGTCAAAAGCATTATGGGTAGGTGTTAGATGGGTGCAAATGAATTGCATCCATATCTTAGCTACTAAAAACATGATGGTTTTGTTGAATTTGTGGGGAACCTCAGTATTAGCATGGCGAGTCCAATCGCCACACCCTTTTGTAAAATAATCTATTATACCCTCCACAACAAAATCCTTGAATGTGAATAAATATAAAGTCTCTAAACGGTCATGGGTATAATACAGGGCATCGTAATATCGAAAAATTTTGTGAGGTGTAATTAGAACCTCTTTGCCCCAAACTGTAACATGATTGATCATTTCACCCCATTGCTTTCGATTCTCCCTACCCTTGAGGGAGGCATAAAACTCATAACCAATTGCTTCGACCATCAGTTTTGTTGGGGTCGTGCAAAATTTGTTCCAACAATGGGATTGTACCAAATCCTAGATATCATCGCAAGTAGACATGCTGGGATCGAACCTATGTTCCTGAATAAAAGAACACCCACTCATTTGGAGATAGAACCTTTTAACTTTCGAGTTATGGAAGCGATTGGAATCAATATTGCTCGATGCCTAAGTGGTGCGTTGTTGTTTCCGTGGTGCCAACTTTTTCAAAAATACAGCAAAATAACAACAAACCCAAATAATGAAATGGAAGAAAACAAAGTTAGAACACAATACCTCGTGTGGTTGCCGACAAAATTCATTTTTCAATCAATATGGAATATAATCTGAAATAGAAGATGAATTAGAAAAGTATGATGAGAAAAGCAGAAGTGAACTCATCGATTTCTTCGACTGTCACCTCCTTTATTATGGCCATAAAGTGTATCAGCTCTTCTACACTTTCATTCAAAATTGGTTGTAGCTCCAAGTTAGTTGTTAATTCTATTTTTATTTCTACATCTACATCTATGTTAATTGGATCAGAAACATTTTCGATTGTATTCAATTTGTTCCCTTCTCTAGATCCAAACTCTTGTTGCCTTTCAAATTTAATCCCTAATGGTTGTCGGTGGTATTTTGGTCCTTCAGATCGGAATTGGTGACATCATATATGACCTCTTCCAATGGAATACTTGCTCGGGATTTTTGTCAGAAGAATTCCTTTAATTGATCTAACTGTTGTTGAATTCTCTTTGATTTAGCTTTGGAATTCTCTCTCACAGCTTTCCTACTCGAATGTATAGTCATACGAATCACAAGGAGTTTCGACAAGATACTCGAATGTCCCTAATTGTTGCTCATCTATTTCTTCCAACAAAGTAATTGTTTCGTTTCTTCATTTGTAAAGCTCTAGCATAAGCTATCTTTGCTTCTTCATAATCTCCCGTTGTTCATATATTCCCTCCTTGTATACTTCGTCTTCATCCTATAGGTTCGTTGAATCTCCATCCTGTTCGGATGTATAATTGCTCGGCTTAAATGGGAGTTTGTTAGAACACTTGGGTTGCCCATCCTTGTAATCATAACTCCATTGGTTAGTCGAATCTGCGTACAACCAACTCAATTTGGATTGTTTGTACACCAACCTATAAAATTCTAAATTCATGATTAAATCTGATAATAAACAAGGTAAGTAAAAAAATTAAAATTAAAAATATTTAATTAACTAAAAAATTTATAATAAAAAATTTTAATTAGAAAAATCACACCAAAAATAGATAATAGTAATAATCTTAAAAAATAATTAAATAATAGTTGTAATATTTTTTGCACACTAAAATAAAATAAAAATAATTAAAAAAATTTAGAATATTATCTAGCTCACTCATCTTTTGGCTAATATTATTTTATAGTAATCAATCTAACAAAAAATTCATTGTCGCAATCCCTGAAAATGACGCCAACAACGAGAACGCCTATAAACGTGTTATCGTTTATAGCAAAAATATCACACCAAAAATATAAGAAATTAAATAAGCGGTGTCTGCAAGTATATGAGTCAAATTGTAATATAATTAAGTTTACAACGAAACACTGGTAAGTATTCTAAGGATCGTACCCAAGGGACTGCAGATTGGAGAAATTAATATTAAATCAATTACATAAAATAATTATTAATCTAATCGAGTCATGAATTAGTGGTGTGAATCTAGGTTAATATTTTAATTAAACTAATTAAATTAACTAACCTAATTTAACCTAATGGGCTTTTCTATTGCTAGTGTCGACAATGTGAGCCTCTAGCCTATGATCGATTAAATCCCTAATTATCTAATTAAATAATTAATTATCCAAGATTGAGTAATTTATCACCCTTAGCTAAGACTACCCTCCCTGTTTATCTTTACTAAGGATTACCAACTAAGTCACTCTTCCAATCTTTTCCTAGGCATACGGATACCCTTTTGGTCTCACTGCTTGGTGCAAGTTATACTCGACATGATACCCTTTCAATCTCATCTGTCTCAATATTCTATCAAGGGTGTCACTCCCTAATATACTAAGTACCCTTGAATAAATAATCAATTTCAGTTAAATAATTGCTTAACAAATAAATTAGTTTAATAATCGAATCATGTGAGATATAAAATAAATGCAATAACTTATTCAACTATTCATACAAATGCTAATTGATCAAAGAAAAAAAATATAAATAAAATAATAAGAGATAAGAGAAAGCTCATTGATAGTACTAGAAAGAACATATGTTTTCTCCCTACTTATTGGTTAATATGTTCTCATTTAGTTATCTTTAGCATATACTTTAGCATTTTTAGTTTAGTAACTTACAATTTATAACTTAGTGGATTTTAGCTCATTTATCATTAATTTTGTCATGTTTTGGTACTGATGTCGCTACATGAGTATTTTCAAATTATGCCCAAAATTGCTGCCACACCTGACAACTATCCGAATAGGAACAAAAATACGTGAGTTGTCCAGTCTGGTACAATTAACTTGAGTGTACAGAGGCAGCATGGTTCTAATGAAAGGACACCTGGGCTATTTGAGGAAAAATATAAATATGCACATAAGAAGAAAAAAAAAGATAGCTTTTTGGGTTTATCATCTTCTTCAACCTATCCTTTGAAGCCTTTGGCTATGGTGACTTAAGCTCCGACGGGTGAATCGATGTGAAAAGGATGCATCTTAGCTCCTGACGAAGAGCCCTGAATGCAGCACAAAAGGGAATAGAGAGAGTCAAGTCGAGTTGTCTAGGAATAGTATTCTCCACTTGTTTCTTTTATTTTTCTTTTCTAAACGCTAGTGATTACTTTCTATTTCATGTTAGTAAGGAAGTACACATGGTTTCTAGGTTAAATGTTATTTTATTCAAACTTGCTTTTACTGTTTAATCTTTGGGTTTGAATGTTTTTAGCACGGAAGTGTTATTGCAGCCACTGACACTGGAAGGTGTAGCGACAATTCAAGCTAACAAACATGACAATGAAAGTTGCTTGAGGATTAGAGGAATTTAATCCACTTGTTCTTAATCGTGTTCCATAGCCATCTTCGAAAGCTGTGGTTAATGTGCATGTTTAGGTCTTTGATTAAATATAGAAGTTAAGTTTGGTAAGATATTCATTGCAATTTATTGCATCGACAATCACCTAACTTTTTATACCTTGTGAGCACTTAACATTTTGTTGAATATTCACATTAGGGATCCCAGTTTATCATTATCATATTTTATCTTATTGTTTTCAAGTTATTGCTTCGACAACTACTATCACAATTTATCTCGTTTCCATCTATTTATTGCACTGACATTAATAAACAAAAGACAACCATCCTCATGGGATCAATATCCGACAGACTCATATCTGTCTACTATACTTGCATTGACAGTGTACGCTTGCACATTATTGTTGTGAATTTAAACAGCCGATCAAGTTGTGGCACCATTTCCGAGGATGGCATTTGTTTTATATTTACTTATTTTTATTTTCATTTCATAATATTTAGTTGCTACTAACTGGTTTTCTTTTTGTCGTTATTTTCACATTTTATTTTAAGTGTTATATAACCCAAAGCAACGATTTTGATCCAAAAATAGAAAGAATTGTCCGAAGGAGACTTCAAGAACAAAGGAATATGGCTTTACCAAGAAACAATGCAGTCATACCCCCGATGTAGAACCAAAATGCTAATGACCCACCGTTGCAGCAAGACGCTCAAATACAAAACTAGACTATACGAGATTTTGTCGTACTTGTCTTGGATGACTTACAACCAAGAGTTGTTAGGCCAACAATCCAAACTGGAGATTTTGAACTTAAGCCAGTAATGTTTCAAATGCTGAATTCTAATGGGCAAAATGTTGGAGTGCCGCATAAAGATGCACGAGAACATCTTAAATCATTTTTACTGATTTGTGCTTTCTTTAGTCAACAAGGCGTTCCTGATGACACTTTGAAGATGCAATTATTTCCTGATTCCTTACATGGAAGAGCTCATACTTGGTTCCTTCGACTACTTATCGGATCAATTACTTCTTGGAATGCACTAGCAACACAGTTTGTTTTACGATTTAACCTATCGACAATAAATGCTCGTCTCCAAAATGATATTTCAACTATCATCAGCAAGACGATAAAAATCTTCACACCACATGGGAACGTTATAAATATTTGCTTCAATGTTGTCCCATGCACAGCATTCAACAGGAAACACAAATTGAGATTTTCTATAATGGGCTGAATTCACACACAAGGAATCTTGTCGACGCATCAGCCAATGGACCTTTGTTGGACTGTACTTATAATGATGCTATTGAAATTTTAGAGAGAATTGCTCAGAATGATTACCAATATCCTATTTTTTGAGCTGCATAAGCAAAAACTACTCCAAGAGTTATTGAACTAGATGCAATATCTACACTTAGTGCTCAAGTTTCTTCTCTTGTAAATATGATAAAAAAAATATGTAAGGGACTAGTGACGTTGCACCTATACAAGTCGATCAATAAGTTGATGTTCCTACCTTTTGTTGTGGGATTTGTAGTGACAGCCACTGCTATGAAGATTGTCCACAACATATAGAGAATGCCTTTTATGTTAGTAGCATCCGCAACAATTCTTATGGCAAGTCTTATAATAATTCTACATGTAATCAACAGTCTTAGGGAATTCAGAATGCTGGACAAAATGTTGCGACATTCCGATATGGGAATATATCTACTCAAGGAAATTATAATTCAAGATAAGGGAATCACAGTCAACAATAGCAGAACTACAATCAGCACACTCAGATACAGCCACAACAAAGCCAGATGCATCCACACCAGAGTCAGACGCAATCACAACACTCTTTAATATCGAATTAGCATGCTCTAGAACATCGACGAAAAGAGTACACGTAAGCTTTTCCTTCTGACCCATTAGATGTATCTCCATCCTTACCTTTTCTACAAAGATTCAAGGAGAATAAGCAGGATAAACAGTACCAATAGTTCCTGAACACACTGAAACAACTTTAAGTCAATATTCCTTTAGTAGATGCTCTTGTGCAAATTCCAAATTAATGGAAATTTATGGAGGAACTCTTGTCCAAGAAGAAGAAGCTCAGTGATATGGAAACTATTGCACTCACAAAGGGCTGTAGTGTTGTTTTGAAAAATAAGTTGCCTTCCAAAATAAAAGATCCTGAGAGCTTCACTATCCCATGTTCAATTGGCAACCATTATTTGGGCAAGGCTTTATGCAATTTGGGAGCTAGTATCAACCTAATGCCATTATTTACTTTTAGAAAGTTGGGAATTGGTCGCATGAAACCCACTACAATGACATAGCAACTAGCTGATAGATCCTTGGCTCAACCTGAAGGACAAATCAAAGATATCTTAGTTCGTGTGGATAAATTTGTTTTTTCGGCTAATTTTATCAAACTTGACTGCGAGGCAGACAAGGAGGTTCCCATAATCTTGGGACGACCATTTTTAGCCATCGAACGAACTCTTATTGATGTTTACAAAGGTGAACTTACCATGCGACTTAATGATGAGCACGTTACCTTCAGTGTTTTCGAATTTGTTCAATGTAAGGATAAAGAAGAATTGTAACACCCCTCACCCGCATTTAACGCCGGAATAGGGTTACGGAGCATTACCAGACTTATAAAACAATTAAACATTCACTTTGTACACATTTTCACATTTTATGCAATTAACATTCAATCTCAATCAATATGTCCCTAATACGAGCCTACGAGGCCTAAAACATGCTTTATAAGTGGTTCAGGACTAAACCAAAAACTTTAGAAAATATTAAAACACTTACGAATATTTTCTAGAAATAGGGAACACACGCCTGTGTGGCTCGGCCGTGTGTCTCACACAGCCAATAGACACACCCGTGTCATAGGCCGTGTGGACATTCAAAATGGGATCACATAGCCGTGTCCCAGCCCATGTTTGACCCTGTGTAACACTCTAACTTGGGTCACACGGCCAACACAAGCGCCCATGTAGCTAGCCTGTGTGCCCTAAAAATGGCCATACACGCTCGTGTGCCAAGCCATGTGCTAGGCCGTGCCAAAACTGTAGGGTATACTGACTTATGCCACACGGCTAAGTCACACGCCCGTGTGTGAGGCCGTGTAGAGCATACTGACTTGTTTTTAATTTCAACACCAGGGGACAGATGGTCGTGTATCGTACACGGCTGAGACACATGCTCGTGTGGACAAAAATAGCCTATTTACAAGCCATTTTGCGACTCTATCTTACATGTACCTACACCACATCATTTTTGCACCAACACAAGGCATAAATATTCATTCAAACCAACCATATCCAAGTCCAAAATCATTTTATTTCAATATCATCAACCACAAAGCATATAAAAAACAATTGACCATTTTGAAAATATGTCAAAATCACAACCAAAGCCATCAAAATAATCTATTACCATATGCAATATTTTGCCTACAAATAACATGCTAATGCATCTTCAATATCGATCCATTACAATCTTCAATACTAAATCCCAATAAGCTATTCACAAGGCAATTATAAACCACACATCAAAGGCCATTTGCTCATATATATATTGTAACACCCCTAACCCACATCCGTCGTCGGAATAAGGTTACGAGGCATTATTGGTCATAACACAGCTCAGCACAGTTATAAATTTTCTTTTCATTTATAATAAACTTTAAAATCAAATAGCAATCATTCATTTAAGACATAGTAGTCAAATTTGCATTTAAGAAACATTAAACCAAATAAAACCATACATGCTTTATTGTTTATAATTTGTATACAAGCCATGCTTCAAAATTTGACCATTCCAACAACATCAATTTAATCATATATTCAATCCAATTAACATGACCCAAAGTCATATTACATGTACTTAACAAATATAAAGTTCGAACCACTTGACTCTAATATTAATGGCACTTGTATACTTAAAACGTATTCCAACATCTATCATTACATTTCAATCATCAAATATATGTCAATATATCAATATCATTATCTGAATATCAAACTTATCATTTCATAACTTCTGCGCAAGTGCATAATTAAAACCATCCGAACCATATTACACTAATTAATATGCAATCACATATACAACCTTAATAATATTACAACATGGCCAAACATAAAATTTTATGAGCTTTATACATGCTCATAATACCCTAAAACAAAGTCATTTCTAAATACAATTACCAAATCATGGCTAATCCAATTCATTAACTAATTTACATATTATATATATACGCATATTAGCTTAAGTTGTACTATTCCATATGGCTTAATAGGCAAAACTATATAAGCACAAATAAGTATTACCAAATGACCAAATTTCAATTGTAAAAAAATAGGTAATTTAAATACTATTCACTTGATTAATAATAGTCATTTCATAAGTACAATTGCCAAAACAAGACAAGCTATTTTCACATATTATGCATCATACCAAAACGTCACACACAAGACCAATTTGTTTCCCATATATTCAGCTAGCAAATTAACCTCAAAATTTATACAATCACCTGCATTTAATATTAAGCTAAATATATATATCAATTCATAACCTAATGCAACATCCATATGTCACTTTGTAACTACACTTGTGATTAACAGAATTTACCTGTAACACATTCATTGATTGTCATTTAACAACCAAACCTATAAAGCCAATATACAATCAATACATAATCATCATTTTACCTCATTACCAAACCAAATTCTATAGTCATCCACCACCCAAATCATACCACAATTCATACTTCCAAAATGAACTAACCATAAAATCGAATTATACCTCATGCTTACCATTTATCAATTCACAAAATAAATTCATTTATATAACCAACTAATATAATAAGACCACACCCAAAAACACATCCATCAACCACATTAGTATCACCCAAACCAATTTCATAAAACCATACATCACATAAGATACACCATGAAACATACTTCCCAAAATGAGCTTAAACCATGACCGAAAATACACAAGCATGAACATCATTTCAAGCCATTTTCGTATGGCTACATATATACAATTTCAAAACCAACCATATCAAATACTAGCCTATACATGCCATATGTTATAAAATTTAATCTTTCAAAGTACCAAAATAGCGATCGATAGTGTGACTGACTTCCTTGACGATCCCCGAGCTCGTAACTAGCTTTCCAAAATCTATAAAACAATGAACAATCACACACAAATAAGCTTGAATAGCTTAGTAAGTCATAAGAAAATATATCAACACATGAATATTAACATTATAATACCACTTGGTCAGATTTAAACAATCACATGTACATATAAATCACCTTTTATAACATGCATAATTTATATAATCATTTCAAGTACTAAACTTACCTTATTTTCAAGAACATTTAACTTCACACGTACCTGAACCATTTAGCTCGATTTCACATTTGATCTTAACTTAATATTGCTCGTTGAACCATTCAGAATAAATAAGGATACTTGGATAACTCAAAAAGCTCGTACAATGCCAACGTCCCAGATGTGGTCTTACATGTAATCAACTATCGATGCCACTATCCCAGACAGGGTCTTACACGTAAATCACAAATCGATGCCAACGTCCCAGATGTGGTCTTACACGAAATCACAAATCGATGCCAATGTCCCAGACATGGTCTTACATGAAATCACATATCGAAATCCTATGTCATGACATATGTATCCTAACTATTCTTAAGGTTCATACGGGGCTTTTGGACATCGTAATTCTAACAATTCAAGCTCGTATGTAATGCTCCCATGTTTAATTCAATTCGGCATATAAACATACATTTGTAATAATTCAATTCGATACTTATAATATATATACATTCGAATTTAACGACATTTATTTACATATGAACTTACCTCAGATGAAGACGAATAAACCGGGACGACTGTTCGATAACTTTAGATTTCCCTCGATCCAATTTTGATTTCCTCTTTTCTTGATCTAATTCAATATAAATTTAACTTGTTTATTCATAAATTCATTCAAATTCATCCAAAAACACATAAATGAGGAAATTACACTTTTGCCCCTCACATTTTTACAATTTAATCCCTATTTCACAAAACACAAGATATTCAAAATTTCACCACACCCATGCTTGGCCGAATTTCACTAAAGTCCCGAGCAGCCCATTTCTTTCATTTATTTCACATTTTGACCCCTCAATTTACAAAATTCACAATTTAATCTTAAATAGGCATTTTTACTAAAAATAACTTAATTAAACTTAACAATCTAACAACATATATTTATTTTTCATCATCAAACACAAAAATCATCAAATCTATCAACAATGGCAAATCACAAATTCAAAAATTCAAGCTTGGGATAGCTAAAACACGAAGCAACGATCTCAAAAACATAAAAATTATAAAAAAATCGAGCTAAACACATACCTAAATTGAAGAACACAAGGGTCGAACCTAACTTTCTCTTTTCTTTCTTTTTCCTTTGAACTTTCAGCCAAAGATGAATGAAAATGCATGGCCATTTGTTTTGTTCATTTTTTATTACATAATATTATACATTTACAAATTTAACCTTATTAATATAATGATAAAACCTATTAATATAAGCCCATTACCGTCCATGCATGTTTCCAAGGGTGAAATTACATCTTAAGGACTCCACGTTATAAAAACAATAGCAATGTAGCACTTTAACAAATAGCAAGTCACTTATACATTTTACGCGATTAAGTCATTTTTATTAAATCGAACACTCAAACGATAAAATTAAATCACAAAAAATTCATACATATAAATTAACATACTATAGACACCAAAAATAATATTAAAATACTTTTCTGACTCAGATTTGTGGTCCCAAAACTACTATTTCGAATAGGGTCTAAACCAGGCTGTTACAACTCTTCCCCTTAGGGATTTTCGACCCCGAAAATCTTACTAGCGAATAGGTTTGGGTAATGTTCTCTCATTCCATCCTCGGGCTCTTACGTATCCTCTTCAACCCCATGTCAGTGCCATAATACTTTCACTAAAGAGATTTTCTTATTTCTCAATTCTTTAATCTCACAATCTAAAACTCAGATCAGTTCTTCTTTGTATGTCATATCGGATCGAATCTCAATATCAGACGGAGAAATCACATGCGATAGGTCGGATTGATATTGTCTAAGCATCGATAGCGAAATACATTGTGAATCTTTTCTAATTCAAGTGGCAACAACAATCTGTAAGCAACCGGCCCGATACGTTCAATAATCTCATACAGCCCAATAAATCTCGCACTTAATTTGCCTTTACGATCCAATCGAAATATTTTCTTCCAAGGAGATACTTTCAGAAACACTTTATCCCCGATCTAAAACTCAATATCTTTCTGTTACAAATCTGCGTACGATTTCTGACAATCTGACGCTGCTTTTAGACTTTCACGAATCACTTTTACTTTTTGTTCAGTCTCTTTGATCAAATCGAACCCGTGTATCTTATTCTCACTGAGCTCAGCCCAATATAAAGGTGTTCGACATTTGCAACCGTAAAAAGCCTCGTAAGGTGCCATTTTGATACTCGATTGAAAGCTATTATTATACGCAAATTCAATTAGTGGCAAGTATCATTCCTACGTACCTTCAAACTCAAGAATAAAACATCTCAACATATCCTCGAGTATCTAAATAATCCGCTCGGATTGACCATCCGTTTGTGGGTGAAAACCAGTGCTAAAGTGTAGTTTCGTACCTAATGCATCTTGTAATTTCTTCCAAAATCGCGATGTGAACATTGGATCTCTATCCGAAGTAATAGAAATAGGTACTCCGTGCAATCTCACAATCTGAGAATTGTACAACTCAGCAAGCTTATCAAGTGAATAATCTGTGCAAACCAGAATGAAATGAGCAGATTTAGCAAGTCTATCAACCACTACCCAGACCGTATCTTTCTTTCCCGATGACAGAGGCAAGCTCGAAACAAAATCCATCGTAATTTTGTCCCATTTTCACTCAGGAATCATAATTGGCTGTAGTAATCCAAAAGGTACCTGGTGCTCAGCTTTGACTTGCTGACAGATTAAACATTTCAAAACAAATTATGAGATATCACGTTTTATACCAGGCCACCAATAAAGTTATTTCAAATCGTTATACATTTTCGTACTTCTCAGATGAACAGATAACCAACTATTATGAGCTTCATTTAAAATCATCTGAATCAAATCTGAATTCCTTAGAAAACATATTCGACCTCTGAATCTTAAACAATCATCAGCATCAACTCAAAATTTTGAATCAGAATTCGAATCACATTGGGCCCATTTTGCTAACAATTCATTATCAATTTTTTGAGCTTCGCAAATCTGCTGTATTGGAACGACGGAAATGTGCAAGTGTAGACAATCGCAACAAGTAATAAAGTGACAAGTAATGTCGAGTTTTCGTACCCGCAGGGACTATAAAAAGAATTATTTATGAAATTAATTGTAAACACTTTGGTGAGGTAAAAAATAATTTGGGTTTAAAATAAGGTTAAAAACTTATTTAAAAACTAAGTAAATAATTAAAATAAAACAAAAGAGTTCTAATGCACGATTTCAATAAGATTTAATCAAGGTAACATACTTGTGTTGGATTAATTATATTCCTTTAACTTATAATAATTAAACTTATGCTTATATTGTTACGAATAAAATCACGGCAACCCGATAATTTGCTAACTTATGAACATACTTATATACCAAAATCCATTCATCTCTTGACATATCCCTATGTCAATTCAACTGACTAAACAAATTCTAGTAAGCAAACATGTTATTGCACATACATACTCATTAAATTGAACCAATCTCTTGCATATCCCTATGTCAATTCAAATGATTAGTTAAATCTAATAAGCATACAAAAGACTATGTGAGGTAACAAGGCATCCCTACCTTGAAACAGTTTAATCACAATAATCTTGCAAGTTATGCAAGGTAATAATATCGCTAGATACATTGCTAATTTAACCTTCAGCTACCTTAGAAGAATAAACATGCACTGATTAAGTACTGTGTCAATTAATTATAATTTTGATCCGTTTAAATAATTAATTCATTAGTTACTTAATAATTATATTGCAAAAATAACTTAGGCATGATTTTACTTAACCAAGCAATTTACCGAGGCCTGTAACAGCATAAACATCATTTTAACAATTCAAGTAGGCAAAATATAATTAACCCAACACAAACTCAATTTTAAGCTAAATTGATTAAAATAACCATTTCAATAGCATAAATATTCATAAACATGTTGGTCAAAACAACAACAAAAATTAAAGAGTTAGGGAACAAGAGGCAAATCTGGTGTTTCTCCGTGGCTTGACTAGTTGCTCCGTTCTTCGTTCTTCGTTGCCCTTGGCTATCAAGGTGGCTTATGAACACCTAATTGCTGCTCGAAAATGGCTGATGAAATCCTCTTTCCCAAGAGAAGAAATCGGCACTTGAACAATAAGGGAAATGGGATGGAAAAAATGAGAGAAAAGTGAGAGAGGGAATGAGAGAATGTTGTGGAATGAGGGATGGTTTGAATGATCAGCAAGGGGTGGCTTTTATAGCTGAATATGACAGCTAAAAATAGTAAAAAGAATCAGCGTAAGAGACCTCCCTTGGCCGGCCACACACATGGCAAAGTTGAGAGTTTCAACTTTGCTATTTTAGGCTTGGGGCAATTTCATAAAGCCACAATTAAAGGAGGGGTTTGAATGCATTTTGAAAGTTCTTCAATGGCCTTTCTGTAAGCTCATTAAATCAACTAAAATGCTGATTTGGGTCAGCATATAGACGGTTTTGGGTTGCCCAAATAGTGGCTGGTTCGATTCACTCAATATGGTTCAACCAGTGCGGTTCAACTGGACACTTTCTCCATAATTAATTAAAAATAAATTATTTAACCCAAATTGAATGGGGAATAAATTAAAATTAATGAAATTATGAATTAAAACACATTTCTGGACCGTCTTAGGCTGGAGATTAATGTGCCTCGATAATTCAAATTGCTTCTCGTTTTTGTGCTTTCAGTAGTGTCAGTGGAGCCAATTTTCGCCCTTTGCGCGAATTTGTCGAAAATATTCAAAATTAATCAAAATTAAGTATAAAATTTAACTAAATTCACCATGTTCATATTTTTAACGCAATTTAATTATTTTATAATATTTAATTATTTTTTGACAAGAATTTAACCAGATTTGCATGAATTTAAGTAAAAATGGGTATGAAAAAATATATAATTTTTTTTGTTTCCACACCCCCAAACTTAATTCATTGCTCGCCCCGAGTAATGCACAAATTTTGAAAAGAATTTATTGGAAGCACCTTTGAAAAATTCCTTCAGAACAACATTTTTCCCAAAATTATGAATTTAAAATACTTATGCTCAAAGACAAGAAATCTGATAGTTATGCTACTTAAGTATCCATATCGTTCACATTAAATTCAACAACTTATTATAATAGCAATTAACCCTTACCAATTTGATTTTTATTCCATTATTCAAGACTAAGCTGCAATCATTAAGCTTAACTTATGTCTTCATATGTTGATCGTAGCAATTTCTCTCCACTAATGTAGGTAGCATTAGGACTTTGAATCAATAGGTCTTTATCAGGGTTGTAACGTGGCTAGGCTAGGGGTAGGTGAAAGATGGATAAATTTTGGTTTAAAAACCCTAGACTCAGCGTCAATTGAACCTTCGAAATTTTTACCTTCGATACACCAACTTGAATTTCATATGCTCTTTTGTACATCTCTTTCAAATACATGTTTTTTTTTTACTAACACGAGCACTTACTTTGTGTACTATAATTCTCGAGCAATTGATACTTCTTTTCAACTCCCCCAAACTTATTTTCGAAGTACATTTTGAATATTACTGAGTCTAGTGTTTGGGACAATTTTAAGATCATTAAGTGAAAAGTAATGGCTAATTATTGCAAGGGTCGAAATAAAATTAGGCCATCCAGTCTAAAAGTTGTGTTTCAAAGGATGAAATTTTACCATGGTGGGCTTGAAAGGCTCAAACGGTCCAAACAATAGTTGCCTAAATCATTTCCAACATTCCATGCTCCCTAGGATTTCACCTCAAGAAACTACTAAGTTAATTCTAAAGACTTAAACTTTCATGCATACCTAACTTTCCTAAAGAACTAAAAAATTTATGGTACGAATTTGCATGCTTTATTAAAAGTTCATTCATGTCATTACTAAGCTAACATAATAATTTATTGAAATAATAGAACTTTATTCATACTTGAATTGAGCATACTTAACAGAATTCAAATTTTTGAACAAAATATATCCTAATCATAATTTAAAGAAAAATTTATTTTGATCTGAGTGGGAATAATTCAATTTTTCGGTCCCCCCAACTTAAAATGAACAATGTCCTCAATGTTTAAATTGAATAGATACTATACACCAAGTAGGATTGTAGAAAAAAGGAGGTGAGTCAATTTGACTGCTTAAGTACCAAGCTCTTTCTAAATCCAATCCTAGACATCTATATATCTATTGTCACACTTTATACTTTCTGACTTGCTCACATTAGTGATTTCCCTCTCTTGTTTTATTATGCAAAAATAAAAAATTCCTAATTAAACTTAATCTTAAAAATTGTCTAAGAACAAAAATAAAGTCAAGTCAAGATCTCTCCCGTTTATTTATTTGCAGATCCTTCTGATCTGGACTCATCTTTTGCTCCATCATTATTTCCTTTGCATGAATCACTTCTCTCTTTCTTTTGAGTATATTTTCTTCAAAGCACTTCTCATCGAGTCATCCCTTACTTTTGAGTATCTCCAGTAGGCTTGTTGCTGCCATTGCGTATGTTGCATTAAGTCCATCAATTTTGATAGCTCATCTCGAAGGTCTAGGCTAGGCGATTGAGCTCTAAACATTGAAGTTTCAGCATCAGGTTCAACTTCTGGTTCCACTGATTCTACCTTATCAAGGACTTCAAATGATTGCATCGTGGGATCTTCTTCTTGATTAGGGTCCTCCGGTTCCTCACTTACTTTAACTCGTTGCTATAGAACTGAGTCTCCAACTACTCGGTAACGATCCCAATCCGTGATTGTGCCTTGGTTATACCCTGTCTTCCTTACATTCGCAAGAATTTCAGCTTTCAAGCATAAAATTGTTATTGTAAAGGGGAAGTAAGAAGGGCCAGATCGTTTAGCAGCACAATTTCGTATTTCCCTCAAGATGATCTTCCCCACATCAACGGTCTTACCAGTTAGGATCGAGTACAATAAGACCATTTGCTCTAATGAGATTGTAGTCCTATGTGAGCTAGGCATAAGGTTGAATCGGATGAAGTAAAACCATACCTTCGTGAGTGGCGTCAAATATTCTCTTCAACAAGTGTGGATTCCTTGTTTTGACACAATCCACGTGAACCCTGAACTGTCAGTTCCTCAAGAATTTCTTGCAAATTTTTAGGCTTGATATTGCTCATCAATGTGGAATATTCATCGTTTTCGAAATCAGGTAATTCAAAGAACTCATTAATAGCATTTGAATCTGTCGATACCTTGATTTCGCAAACTGGAACTTCTGCCATCTTGCTTGATGTTAGATTCGCATAGAACACATGAACTAGCTCCCCACCCACACTAGGTCTCTTTTCACAAAACAATTCCCAATTGAGGGTTTCAGGAACTTGGCAAATACGTGCCATAAAGTCTCTATAGTTGCTTTCTTTTAATGTAAAGCCTTTCTCTGGATGCATCTGTTGATTTTTTAAGATACTTTCGTATCTCACTCTGGCTTCTTCACAATGGAATTTGTTTTGTGTTTCATCAATTTGAGCGGAAGTACAAGTTCTTCTGCAACGTATGTTTAACCTGATCATAAGATGGAAAAATTATTTTCTCAAAAAAATTAAAGAAAAATTATTAATAATTGAATGAATTGAAAATTTAACTAATTGAATAAAAATAAAAATTTGGAGAAAATTAGGTTTTACAACCTTTTTTTGTAAAAATATAAGAACTCTAGAAAATAATAATAATAATGAAGAAAAAGATGCCAATTTAAAAGGAGGGTTGGAGGGTTTGTGGCTTAGGATGGATGAAAGGGTGGTGCCATTTGGGTGTGCAAGGCAGCAGTGCACAACAGGGAATGGGAGTAGACAGCAACGTGCATAGGCTAGGCTATAGCAATACAAGTGGCGCGCGGATCCTCCTCGAGCAGACCTGTCATGAGTACGCGTGGGAGCTGGTCGTAGTTGTAGGGTGAAGCAGCACGAGGCAATGCACTCGTGGTGTGCGCGAGATGGGCGTGCGATGGAGCTAGGTGTGTGCTGGCTGACTGCTGGGTGATGCTGTGGCTAAGGGCTTCGGCACTTTGGTGTTTTAGTGCTTTGGGTTTTGAGTGATAGATGAATGGGAAGATGGGTGGAATTTATAGAGGGAAAAATAAGAATTAGAGTAGAATTCTTAAAACAATTTAATTAATAAAAATTCTAAGTTCTAATCCTATACAAAGATAACAACAATTAATAATTAGATATATGTATATTAAATTATTAATTGCTATTTAATTTATTTAAACAAAGATAAAATATGATTAAAACTAATCCTAATTCTATGCTAAATTGATAAAGATTAATATATAAATTATAACAGATATAATTATATGCTAAAGATTATCATCTTATTATTATTAAAAACTTATCAAATCAAATATGATTAAATTAACATTAATCCTACAATTGATAATAATTTATATATATTATAATGGATATAATTATATATTAATAATTATCATTTTTTTATTAAATTAAAAACATTTATACTATAAGCCTTTTGAAAATATTTACAAAAAGAGGATCTAGTTTTCATTATTTACGAAAAGAGCAACCAAAATTTAAAAATGACTCAATTAAGTCCCTAGACTTAATGAAAATTTGGAATTGAGTTGCAATTTAAGACTTGGATCAAAATTGACCCTTTTATCTGAAAAATCAAAAATTGAAATTTGTATTTGGAGAATAATTTTTCAGAAAATTATGTTAAATCAATTCCCAGGAAAGATTGGAGGGGTCACAAGCGGTCCCGCTTAAGTTCCAATCTCTTAGACATAATTTATTTAAACATACTAATCTCGAAAATATATCCTAAATCATTTATTAAAAAGGAAAATAAGAAAATGTTAAACATCTGATAAAATGAACGAAATTTCATTCTGTTCAATCTTATCTCCCTAATAGTGTTTTAGGCGCTGAGCATTAACTTGAAAATTACCTCCCTTACCTTGGAGCTCGACAACTCCATATGGATAGACGCGATGAATCGTAAATGGGCCGGACCAATGTGATTTTAGCTTACCTGGAAAGAACTTTAGTCTGGAATTAAATAACAAGACTCACTGACCTGCTTCAAATTCTCCAACTCGAATGTGCTTGTCATGCCATTTCTTAAGTCTCTCCTTGAGTAATTTGGCATTTTCGTAGGAGAACATCCGGAGTTCCTCTAGCTCATTGAGTTGGAGCATCCGTTTCTCTTTAGCAAGCTTAGGATCCAAATTGAGTTGTCGAAGAGCCCAGTAAGCCTTGTGCTCTAACTTTAATGGTAGATGACATGCTTTCCCAAAGACCAACTTGTAGGCTGACATCCCTAAACGTGTCTTGTATGCTTTTCTGTAAGCCCATAAAGCATCATCCAACATTTTGGACCAATCTCGTCGATTTGGGCAAACTACCTTCTCAAGTCTACCTTTGATCTCCTTATTTGCCAATTCAACTTGCCCATTCTTCTGCGAATGGTAAGCTGTTGCAACCTTGGGTTTCACTCCGTGTTTGTCTAATAACCATTTTAACCACTTGTTCACGAAGTGGGACCCTTCATCACTAATGATAGCTCTTAGGGTTCCAAACCTTGTGAACACGTGTTTCTACAAGAACTTAATTACAACCCTAGCATCGTTTGTCGGATAAGCTTCAGCCTTGACCCACTTGGACACATATTCTACTGCTACCAATATATACTTGTGACCAAAAGATAGAGGGAAAGGACCAAGAAAGTCAATACCCCATACATCGAACAATTCTACCTCAATGATGTTTGTTCGAGGCATCTCATTTCTGTTGGTGACATTTTCGACCCTTTGACATCGGTCACAGCTCTTTACGTACGCATATGCATCCTTGAATAGTGTTGGCCAAAAGAATCCAGCTTGTAATACTTTGGCCGCCGTATGAGTACCTCCGAAGTGTCCCCCACTCGGAGCTGAGTGATAATGGTATAAAATCTTTTGTACTTCATCTTCTACCACGCATCTCCTAATCATCTGATCTGTACACCTTTTAAACAAATATGGCTCTCCCAAAAATAGTACTTCACAATGTGAAGAAACTTTCTCCTTTGTTGATAAGTCTTATCAATTGGCATCAAACCACAAGCTAAATAGTTAACAATATCAGCAAACCAAAGGGTATTACGGACATGACCTACCTTTAGTATGTGTTCATCTGGAAAAGTTTCCTGAATTGGTATAATAGGAAAATTCCCTTCTTGCGGCTCTAATCTGGACAAGTGATCTGCTACTTGGTTTTCTACTCCCTTTCAATCTTGAATTTCTAGATCTAACTCTTGAAGTAGAAGTACCCATTGGATCAGTCTTGGCTTAGCGTCTTTCTTGGCAAGCAAATACTTAATTGCCGAGTGGTCCGTATAGACAATTACTTTGGTATCCTCAAGATAAGATCAAAACTTGTCAAAAGCAAATACAATAGCAAGTAACTCTTTTTCTGTTACCGTATAGTTCAGTTGAGCTCCTGTAAGAGTCCGGCTTGCATATGGGATGAAAATTTTTGTTCCTTCGCTGGCCCATGCCAGCTCCTATCGCGAAGTCGCTTGCGTCACAGATCAATTCAAATGGCAAATCCCAGTCTGGTGTGACGATTATAAGTGCCGTAACTAATCAACTCTTCAAATCCTTGAAAGCTCTTAAGCATTCATCATCGAAATTGAACGTCATGTCCTTCTCCAATAATTTGCATAAGGGTTTAGCAATTTTGGAGAAGTCATTGATAAATCTTTGATAGAAATCGGCGTGGCCCAAAAAGCTCCTAACACCCTTTACAGATGTTGAAGGTGGGAGCTTCTCTATAACATCTACCTTTGCTTTGTCTACCTTGATTCCATGTCTCGTTATCCGATGCCCTAGAATAATTCCTTCTCGTGCCATGAAATGGCACTTCTCCCAGTTAAGTACGAGGTTCATTTCTTCGCATCGTCTTAGTACCCTAGCTAGATTGGCTATGCAATCATCGTAAGTATCTCCGAATACTGAAAAGTCATCCATAAAAATTTTTAAGCACTTTTCAACCATGTCAGTAAAAATAGACATCATACATCTTTGAAATGTAGCAGGTGCATTACATAAACCAAATGGCATGCGTCTAAATGCAAATGTGCCGTACGAGCAGGTGAACATTGTCTTGTGTTGATCTTCCGGTGCTACTGTAATTTGATTATACCCTGAGTATCCATCGAGAAAACATTAATAGTCTTGCCCCGCAGGTCTATCCAACATCTGGTCCAAGAATGGCAAAGGAAAGTGATATTTCCTAGTTGCCTTATTCAGCTTCCGGTAATCGATGCAAATCCTCTACCCTGTAACTGTTCTAGTTGGTATCAACTTGTTATTCTCGTTTTCTACGACTGTGATACCTCTCTTCTTTGGCACACACTGGACCGGACTTACCTACGAACTATCTGATATGGGATAAATGATACCCACATCTAACCACTTGATAATCACTTTTTTCACCACGTCCTTCATGATGGGTTCAGTCTTCATTGTCCATCAATCGTCCCTTTTTTGCCATCTTCCAGGATAATCTTGTGCATGCATACAGATGGACTAATACCATGGATATCGGTAATGGTCCATCCGATATCCTTGTTGAATTGTTTCAACGCCAAGATGAGTTTCTCTTCTTGCTCAATAGTTAATTTTGCTGAAACAATCACAGGCAGAGTAGAAACGTTACCTAAATAAACGTATTTTAAATGTAAAAGTTATACCTTGAGTTCTAATTTAGGTGGTTCCTCGAGTGACGTTTTTGGTTGGGCATACTCCCTATTCTCCAACTCCAAAGATTTAAAGCGGGATTGTGGATTAAATCCCCTTTGATTAGCTTCTAACAAAGCTAAGTATTCATCCTCCTCTTCATCATTTGGAGGATCTGATGTCAAAATTTTTCCAGTAGATCTTCAACAGAGTTGAGTTCCTTTGCCACTATTATATCCTCTAAGTCGGATACCGTAGAACAATCATCAGTTGCATTAGGAAATCGCATAGACTTAAAAACATTAAATGCTACCTGATCATCCTGAACAAGCATCGTAAGCTCGCCCTTCTGCATATCAATAAGGGTCCTTCCGGTTGCTAAGAATGGTCTTCCTAGAATAATTGGTACTTCTTTGTCTGCTTCAAAATCTAGAATCACAAAGTCGGTAGGAAAGATAAATTTATCTACATGTACCAATACATCCTCAATTTTTCCTTCTGGATGTGCTAAGGATCGATCTACTAGTTGAAGTGTAACTGTAGTAGGTCTAACTTCACCTATCCCCAACTTCTTAAATATTGAAATAGGCATCAAGTCTATACTTGCACCCAAGTCACATAGTGCCTTACCACAATATGTTGCTCCAATGTTGCAAGGTATGGTAAAACATCCAGGATCCTTCAGCTTTGGGGGTAGTTTGTCTTGAAGATATGCACTGCATTCCTTCGTCAGAGCTACCATATCAAATTCTCCAAGTCTTCATTTTTTGGACAGGATATCCTTCTTGAATTTCACGTAGTTCGGCATTTGTTCAAGTGCTTCCACCAACGGGATGTTGATGTGAAGTTGCTTAAGTACGTCTAGGAATTTCTTGAATTGAATTTCCTGCTTCTGCTTCAGAAGTCTTTGAGGGTAAGGTGGTGGAGGTTTCTTTACTGGAACTGGTTGATTCGCTTTCTGTGGCAATTCTGCATCTAACGGAGTTGTTAGTTGATCAGAATTAGCTGGTTCTGGAATTACCTCGTTGGGTTCTGCAGATTCTGGTTCTTGTGAAACTAGAATTTCAACACTCGGTTGAACTTCCTCTGAGTCTTGAGCATCAGCTGGATTTTTTTCAACTTCGATAGTATTGGGCTCTACTATCTTTCCGCTCCTCAATGTTAACGCTTTGCAATGTTCCTTCCCCGGATTTCTTAGATTCTTTGTATCACTAGGTAAAGCACCTTGTGGTCGGCTCCTAAGTTTAGTTGCAAGCTGGCCCATTTGGTATTCCAGATTCTTCAATGTAGCTGCTTGGCTTTGAATTAAGGCATCATTTTTCGCCATGTATGCCTTCAGTAGATTCTCTAAGCTATTGGATGGTTTAACTTGAATTGGGTTCTGAACTTGTTGGGAAAAACTAGACGATTGAGTCAGTCTAGATTGGGCGTAGTTGGTTCCAGCCCCTTGGTTAGTCCAAGAAAAATTTGGGTGGTTTCGCCACGATGGGTTATAGAAATTGGATTGCAATCCTTGCCTTCCTCAATTTTGGTTCTAGTTACCCATGTAACATACAGATTCGGGGTTCGATGGACATTCTTTGAACAAATGTCCTTCCCCATAATAAACATAGGCTATACTCTCAAATTGGCGAGGTGGTTAAGCTACAAAACTGTTAGACCAATTAGTGGTAAGATTCTTAAGCATTGAGGATATTGAAGATACCTGAGTGCAAGGGAAGTGAAAGCGTCCACTTCATGTATTCTAGCAACTCGTCTTCCTGGTGCAGCTCGATTGGTTGGCCATTGATAATTGTTACTTGCAATCCTCTTGATGATTTCGTAAACCTCATTATAATACTTAGAAAGGAGAGCACCGTTAGCAGAAGCGTCCACTACCATCCTCGTATGAGTATTGAGACCATTATAAAATGTCTCAAGTTGGATACAGTGTGGTTTGGGATTCCGTGATGAGGGCATTTTCATAATAATTCTTTATATCGTTCCCATGCCTCATACAAGGATTTATCATCCATTTGTTGGAAGGCAGTGATCTTGTTCCTCAACTTAGCATTCTTGTTAGGTGGGAAATACTTCATGAGAAATATTTTGGCTAACTCTTGCCATGTAGAAATTGAGTTTGGTGGCAATGAATTCAACCAGGCTCGATCTCTATCCCTTAGTGTGTACGGGAAAAGCTTCAATCGTAGTGCATCTTCGGGTACTTCAGCTAATTTGAAAGAGTCACTCACCTCCATAAATAGTCTTAGGTGAAGATGAGGATCTTCGGTAGGCATTCCACTAAATTGGCCCACTATCTGAAGCATCTGGAACATGACTGGCTTCAGCTCGAATTGTTGTGCCTCAATTTCGGATCTCCTAATACACGGATTAAGATCATTAAATACAGGCACTGTATACTGTCTTAAGGCTCTATCCCTATCGTCAGCAATAAGGATAGGATTTTGAGCACGGTTTGCTCCACTTCCTTGATTCATATTCTTGAAATTCATTCCTTCAGTCCTTCTCTGGTTTGCTTGACTTCTTCACTGTCGAAAGGTTCGTTCTATCTCAGGGTCTACAGGGAGTAAGTCAATAAACTGGTTAATACACATAAAAACCTGAAATTATCAAAGAAAAATTAATTAAGTTAAAATTTAAACAGAAAAATAAACCAAAATGTAAAACTAACAAATTCACAAATAATGACTTTTTAAAACAGTCCCCGGCAACGGCGCCAAAAACATGGAACGACAGAAATTGCCCAAAATTCAAAATTAACTTATTCAATCATCTCTCTATTCAATTTAGTCCAAAATTCACTTTGAGGCATTTTTACAAAATTGCCCCTAATGTTTCACATCTTTTACAATTTAGTCTTTATTTCACAAAAAAACAAATTCATGCAATTTAACCACAACCCATGCTAGTTAAATTACAATTATACCCCTCACAACCCATACTTTTCATTTATTTCACATTTCAACCTCTAATTTTCCACATTTCAGAATTTGATCCCTAATTTGCATTTTTACCAAAAATCACTTAACAAAACTTATATAATTCACAACCAACATTCATAATCTATCATCAACATCAAAATGCACATGTATTCATTAATGGAATCATTCAAAATCTTAAACAGTTTTGCAAAATAGTCCCTGGGCTAGCTAGACCTAGTTGCTACGATCTCAAAAACATAAAAATCATTAAAAACTAAGTGAAAATCACTTACCAATTTACTCATGCAATTGCTGAAACCTAAATAGCATCCATGGTTGTTTTTCTTTTCTTAATTTTGGCTAGAATGAGAAAGATGAGCTAAAATTATGATTTTCGTTTTATTTAATTTACTGTAATAACTAAATTACAATATTAATCTTTAATATAAACCATTAAAATTCATTTATGCATGTCCATCTTTTTCCATTAACACTAAAAATGGTTTATATACCACATAAGGACTTCTACTTTAAGGTTTCATAGCTATTAAATACCTTTAGCTACTAGAACTCCACTTTTACACTTTACGCAATTTAGTCCTTTTTATCAAATTGACTAATCAAACGATAAAATTTCTTAACGGAATTTTCACACAAACATATTTTCATGTTGTAGAAATTAAAATAATAATAAAATAAATATTGTGACTACATATTTGTGGTCTCAAAACCACTATTCTGATTTGACTCAAAACGGGCTGTTACAAGAATGTCATACTTTCGATGTGCTAAATGATTTAATTGCGAAAGAATTCAATGACCAAAGCACAATACTTTTTGAGGAGTTTGCAGTGATATCTGATGATGAATTCTTAGATAATTGTGACAACAGGGTTGGCGCTAATAATATTGAACTCAGGCATGGATAGCAGATTGAATCCTTAGACTTAGCTAACAAAACAACTCCAATTTTCAAACCATCTATCGACGAAGCTCCTACTCTAGAATTGAAACCACTACCTACTCATCTTAAATACATCTTTCTTTGTGATAATAATACTCTCCCAGTTATTATCTCCGCAACACTTGATGTAACTCAAGAAATGAAATTGGTCCACATTCTTTAGCAACATAAATGAGCTATTGCTTGGAGTATTGCCGATATTGGAGGCATTAGTCCATATTTTTGCATTCACAAGATCAAGTTGGAAGATAAAGGTAAGTAATGGATTGAGTAACAAAGAAGATTAAATGAGAAGATGAAGGAAGTTATTAAGAAAGAAATTATAAAGTGGCTTGATGCTGGAATTATCTACCCTATTTCTGATAGCAATTGGGTAAGTCCAGTACAAGGTGTTCCTAAAAAGAGTGTCGTCACAGTGGCTAGCAACGACAAAGACGAATTAATTCCTACTCGCATTCCTACGGGATGGTGAGTCTGTATGGATTATTGCAAGCTTAATGCTGTAACAAGGAAGGACCACCTCCCACTTCCTTTCATTGACCAAATGTTGGACAGGCTTACTGGAAGTTATGTGCTATGCAAGCAACTTTGTTGTGGGTGCTATTATAGGACAACACAAGGGAAAAATATTTCACACCATCTATTATGCTATCAAAACTCTTACAAAGACTCAAATCAATTATACCACTACAGAGAAAGAATCGCTGGCTGTAGTCATTGCTGTCGACAAGCTTCGTTCTTATCTTTCTGGCACAAAGGTTACCATATTTACTAATCACTCGGTATTGAGATATCTTTTTTTTGCAAAGAAGGATGTAAAACCAAGATTGATACACTGGATCTTACTGTTGTAAGAATTTGACATCGAGATAAAAGACTTTAAGGTTTCAGAAAATCAAGTTGCAGACCATCTGCCTCGATTGAAATTTGGCAACGAAGATGGAAACTTACGGTAAATTGTCAACGCATTACCAGAGAAAAAGTTATTTGCTATAGATACAACCCCTTGTTATGCAGATCTGGTTAATTATCCAGTTTGTGGAAAACTCCCATTAGGTGTCATAGGCTATAAGAAAGATAGATTTCTTCATGAAGTAGTGAAGTAGTGAAGTATCATTGGAACGAGTCGTATTTATTCAAGGTATGCAATGACAACATTAATCGGTGTTAACTACCTCTCGAAGTGGGTTGAAGCAATTGCAGACCCAAAGGATGATGCAAGGACAGTGCTTAAATTTTTTCAGAATCATATAATCACTTACTTTGGCACACCAAAGGCACTGATTAGTGATCAGGGTACACACTTTCATTGCAACCAAGTGGCAGCTGCACTGAAGAGATATAGAGTTAATCGTAGAATGGCTACTACTTATCATCCGTAAACTAATGGACAAGACGAAGTATTGAATCAAAAAATTAAGAACATTCTTGATAAGGTTGTGAACCCTTCGAGGAAATATTGGTCTTCCAGACTGGATGACGTTCTATGGGCGTTGCGGTAGAATATAAAACTCCATTAAAGATGTCACCGTATCAATTGGTTTTTGGGAAAGCATGCCACTTGCCAGTTCAACTAGAATACAAAGAAATATGGGCAATTAAGCAAGTGAACATGGACTATGAAACTGCTGGAAAGAAAAGGCTACTGGATATCACCAAACTAGAGGAGATTAGGCGTAATGCCTATGAATACGCTACAATTTACAAAGAAAAGATAAAACAATGGCATGACAAAATTATTTTGCAACTACAATTTATTGCGGGTCAACAAGCTTTATTATTCATGTAACACCCCAAACCCGGCCTAGACGTTATGACTGGATCCGACGTGCCACATCGGAACGTTAAAAACATTTTCTATTCTTAGTTCAGAAAATCGTACTTAGTGTTCAAAAGATGATTTCATTATAGGTTAAAGTGAATGGAAGTCGTGCACCGTAGAAAACCGAGAAAAAGAGAGGTGAGTCTATCGGACTACTTAAGTACCAAGCTCCCTTCGGATCCAATCCTAGACATGCACACCACCATTGCCACACCTTAACTTAGTGTATGTTCTTAGGAAACAATCCATTTAAGTCTAGTTTAAGAAAAAGTGATTAACTTTGAAAAATGTTTTCGTTGCAGAAGTTTTGCTTTGTTGTCGTGATATTTTAAAATCAGTTACTGTTTTTGAAAATGCGCCCTAAAACTAATCAATTTCAGTGGTTAAGATAATATTATACCTATTCTAGTAAAACATATTAAAAACAATTAAAAATCATTAAAGCGGCCTTATTACAACTTAAAACCCAAATCATAAAAGTAATTAAAAAGATGTCCAATTCCCCAGAAGAAAACCAAATTTACAGAACGAGTGGCCACTCAAAATCCCTCACAGCTCCAAGCCCACTATGGTTGGGGATTACCTGCGTGGATGAAAGTAAGGGGTGAGTTTGGGAAACTCAGTGTGTAAAATAACCCAACCATAGTCTAAACTAGTTCAAACCATAGAAACAAATTAAATTGGCCTCAGCCCAGAACAGATTTCAGATTGAAGCCCATAGGCCCATAACAAAACAGAACAGAAATTACATGTTTATGCAGAAACCCAACCATATCCAACTGTATACACCCCCGTACCATCCTTACACCATGTGGGGAGACTACTCGACCCACCCAACCGCTACACGCCATGTAATTTGCAGCATGGCTGCGAGCGAATAGTGTGACAGAGTCACCAGATACAGATATTTGTGGACAGAGCCACCAGAACAGATATTTGTGGCATAGCCACCAGAACAAATAATTGTGGCATAGCCACCAGGACGCTTCCTCCATAAATATAACCCATGTCCCTATGCAACAGATATACAAATCATGGCATACATCATACAGAGTCAGATCATCATGCTTTTCAGTCAAATTAACCCTAGGGGTATAATGGTTATTTTACACCTAGGGGTATAACGGTAATTTTCATACTTATGGGTATTCTAGTAATTTATCTATTTTGGGGGTTTTCATACATATTTCCACCATTCAGGTACTAACAAAAACACTTACCGAGTGTTCTTACCGAATTAGGCCCGTTGGCCCATTATCCCAATTTTTGGCCCATTAAGCCCAAAAATATTGAAAGGCACAAAAATCATGCACTCTGCAGTCTAAACATTGTAGTTTACTAAATACGCTAATCGATCTACCTCACGAGCATTCGTACACTCGCAAGTCCACAAAATACCAATTTTTTGGTATTTCGGCTTTTCGGCTTTTGCCGATCTAGTCTATGAAAGGGTGTCAGTTACACACCTGATTTGTAGTGGTTCAACGGTGAGTTCCACACACGAGCTGCCTACAATTGGATTACCAACACGCCAATCTAAATATCAAAAACAAACTACAGACCTATCCCCCTACCATATTCGGCCAACCAAGCCTCAGACCTTAGAGTTCTTACCTTTTTCCCGAAACTAGCGACTAGGTTTAGATCCAGTCGTTCCACTTGTCCAAGCCTTCGATCAGTAGCCTCTAGATCACACTAACATCATAATAAAACAATTGTCACAACTCTTAAAGCCATAGGGCCCAATCGACAGCCTCCCTAAGCCTTTAGGGGTTTCGACTTTTCCAAAACCCGAAATAAAGAATAGATTCGAAAACTTACCACCGGTTCCTTCAGTCAACGATTCCACTTTTGTTCCTATACGGTTCTGATGCAGATCTAAACCCTCAAATGATAGCAAAAATCAAATCTTTAAAGGTCTAAAGATTCGGCCATGCCCCTAAGACTGTGGGGTTTTCGGCTTTTTGAAATAGTGAAGAGAAAGATGAAATATAAGGGTTTTGTGGTGGTTTTGTCGACAAGACTTTGGGGTTCAACGGATGAGAGAATTGGATAAAAAGATGGAGAAGAATCAGAGGGTTTGGCTAGGATAAATCAGCACAGAAGAAAAATAGGCTTTCGGGATTTCAGCTTTTATGGAAATCGGCTTCCAAGGCTTAAAAACGAATGGAATGGAAGAGTAGAATGGTAGAAAGATTTGGTTATAGAGGGAAAGAAGAAGAAAAGAGAAAATAGATGAAGATAGGAGAAAAGAAGAAGAGAAAAGAATTGTCAGAAACGGCACCCCCTACCAAAAAAAAAAGAAAAAAATCCTAAAGGCCAAAGATATATGGCACTTATTAGCTATGGCCGAATGAGTGTATTTTGGCATAGGAATTCTTCCTAAATTCCAATTCCCCGAATTGCTCCTTGATTTTTGGTCAAATTCAATGTTTGAATTACATTCAAACTCCTAACCGATAAGCCCACCGCTTGTACCGCTCCAGCATGCTGCCAAGAGTCCTGATCAGACCCCAACTCCTTCCCCATGCGTGCAGCAAAAATCCCAACTTTACGTGCACGAGATAAGGCTCGAACCCCAGACCTTCGTCCGCCTTGCCCCCTTACGCCTTCGCCCGAGCTGCTGGCCACTACACCATGCTTCTTCCTTTTCTAATATATGGCACAATTAATTTTAACCTTTAACCCGCTTCAGTTCTGGCCCGTTTGAAAAAAATAAAACAGAATTCGCTTTCCCCTGGAATCGGACTCATAACCTCTTGGCAGGCTTAGCACGCTGCTGCCACTGCATTGAAGCTCTTTTCATGACATAATCTACTCACAACTAATTTTAGGACTTATCTGCAGCAGTCCCGGTTCGTTTAAAAATAAAACAAAATATCGCTACTTACCAGACTCGAACCCCTAACCACATGCATACTCTTAACGCCTCCTTGCCACTTGACCACGTGCCTCTTTTGTGTCACCTTTCCTCCCGAGATATTTATAAGGCCTCCTTGCGGTAATCCTTGGTTGTAAAAAAAACAACCATTTGCGCACGCCGTGCCTTGAACCCAGGCACCTCCCATGCCTTCCTAGCGTGCTTAGCCACCACCAAAGTGCTCCTTTATGCTAAAACTCAGCCCAAATTAATAAGGCCTACTGCCCAGATTCTCTTAAAAGGCAAAATTTGAGAATTTTGCTAAAGCTATAGGCCGAGCCCCGAACTTTTCCCACACTATAAGCCCTTCGTTATTTATTTGATTACTAAACTTAACTAAACATAATAATAATAATTAACTAGAACATCCAAATTATTCGGGCCGTCTTCTACCCGAACCCAGACTTAAGGCCCAATACTTTCTAGGCCCAATTTTTGGGGCATTACAATTCAATTCTAGACTGAAGCTGCACTCGGGTAAATTATGGTCTCGTTGGTCTGGATCTTTGGAAGTCACAATTAGAGATTTAAATGATAAACACCAATTCAAAATGAAAGGCCAATGATTAAAACATTATCTTGGGAATATTGACCCCAAGCAGGCAGAGACCATTAAATTGGTCGAAAAATTTTAATTCTTATGAAATTTATTATGTAATTTTATTTTTATTTTATTTTTGTTTTTGTCCAAGTTAGTTTTATAATTTCTATTTCTATTTTTGTAGAATAATTAGGTACCATTGTCGACACACTTGGGCTTTATTGTCAACGCAATTCATACTATTGTATTGTCACTTCTAACTCAACAAGAATAAGGGCAGATCGAAAATTTCAAATCCCACAGTTTGATCAAAATTCACCTAGCCATCTGATTTATCTGAAGGGGTGCAATTCTCATTGGACGTAATTATTCCCGCCAGCTTTATTTCCCTTTAAATAAATCATGTCTTTCCATCTTTATAACAACTCAGTTTTAGCTAAATCAGAATAGTGATTTCAGAACCACAAATTTGAGGTCATAAAATTATTTTAATATTATTTTTGGTGATTATAATATGTGACTATATATGTGTGAAAATTTCGTGAGCTAATTTTATCAATTAATAGCTCAATTTGAGAAAAAGGACTTAATCGCGTAAAATGCAAAAGTTGCATTCTATAAGTTAAAAGTGTCTATTTGCTATAAGGCATTAAATGAAAGGTCCTTATGTTGATATTAGACCATTTATTATGATAATGGATATTTATGGATGTCCATTATAAGTTTTTAATGTTTATTTATTAAGGTTAAAATGGTAATTAGCATATTAAGTTATTATTAATTAAAACAAAGTTAAGATATCACCATCTTTCATCCTTGTTAACCGAATTTGAGAAAGAAAATAAGCCATTTTAGATCTTTGATATTCGGCTAGCATAATCTTTGATTAAGGTATGTTCTTTGCTCGGTTTTTAATGATTTCTACATTTTTGTGATCGTTGCTTAGTAATCTAGCTAGCCCGTACCCTAATTTTTGAAATTTTTTTATGAATTTGTGAGTTTCCATTGATGAATGCTTGAGATTTTTAATGATTTTTGATGAATTTTGAAATCTTGATGATAGATTATAATGTTTTGTAAAGTGATTTTTAGTGAAATTGCATAAAAGGGACTAATTTGTGAAAAGTGTAAACTGTGTGGTTAAATGTGTGAAATATTGATAAATATGGGCTGATATATACACTAAGATAATTCGGCTAGCATGTAATTGAAAGAAATTGTGTAATTTTGTGTATTGGTGAAATAAGGACTAAATTGCAATAAATGTAAAACTTTAAGGGCCAAAGTGCAAAAAACCCAAATATGTGTTTGTGGATAAAATTGAATAAGTTGGTGATTAAATGGATTAATTTTGAATGTATATAGATCAAGAACAAAAGAAAACAGATTTAGAAAGAGGAAAATCAAAAGTTCACGAATAGTCGATCTAGTTCATTTATTCCTACTACGAGGTAAGTTCATATGCAAATAAATGTCTTTAAATTGAATTATATATGTTTTATTATCATTAAGTTGCTACGAATGTAGAACAAGTACGAGCATGAATCGATGAACTTTCGACATTTGAAAGTCTCGTAAGAACCCTATGAATAGTATAGGATACGAATGTCATGACGTTAGGTTATCGAGATGTGATTACATGTAAGACCATGTCTAGGACATTGGCATTGTAGTGAGATTACATGTAAGACCATGTCTGGGACATTGGCATCGTTAATCAATTTCGTGTAAGACCCTATCTGGGACAGTGGCATCGGTTTGTGATAACATATAAGACCATATCTGGGATATGACATTGTACGAGCTTATGTGATTTTCGAATATCCTTATTGATTCCGAACGGTTCAACTGGCAAAGTCAAGTTGAGAAAGAATATGTGAAAAATCTAAATGACTTAGGTACGTATGAGATTCATACGAGTATTGAAAAGGGAAGTAATTGATGAGTTTACATGAGAAAATGCATATGTACTTATTAAGAAAGGTTTGTGAATCTATATGTGTTTACTTGTACTTGGCCTATTGATAAAAATGTTGTGATTCATATGATAGCTTTATTTTTATATGGCGTACTAAGCTTTTAAAGCTTACTTTGTGTGTTCTTTCCATGTTGTATAGATTATCGAAGCTAGCTCGGACATCGGGGATCATCAGGAACCTTTATCACACTATCGACTACTTCTTGGTACTTTTAGAGCTTTGTATATATGGTATATGGCATGTATAAGCTAGTGTTATTTTGATATGTTTTAAGTTATGAAAGCAGCCATTAGATTTGGCTTAAAAATGATGTAAATGTTGGTGTGGATATGGCCATTTAAATTGGCTTGAATATGAAATATGGGTTTAATATGTGATACATGAGATGCATATAATGGCTTATGTGTTTGCTTGTTTTGGTATGGTATGTGGTTGCTATTTTAGTTAGTTGTAAATTAAAGTATTAAGATTAGAATGCTGATATGTTGTGGGTTGATTATGTGAGGTTGAAATGGTAAGTTTTGTGGCATGAAATAGGTGATAAGGTGATGATGAAATGCATTTAGAAGTTATGCAAGATTAATGATTTTGGTATATTATTTTGTTATGAATTTGGTTGAGAATATAAGTAGTGAAATGGTTGATTATGAAATGGCATGAAATGTTGTTAATTGGCATGTTTTGGTTGCCCATATTTATGATGAAATAATACCATTTTGATGGCTAGGTGAGCATGAGAAAAGGGTGGCGAATTGCCCCTGCAAATGGCCTATTTTTGTCCACACGGGCAGAGACATGGGCATGTTTCTCAGCCGTGTATGACACACAGTCATGTTACACGGACGTGTGTCCCCTAGGGTACCTTTCGAATTAAAGTTAGCATACCTTACAGTTTTGACACGGCTTAGACACACAGGCGTGTCTACTAGTCGTGTGTGGCACACGGCTAGCACATGGGCGTGTGGTCGGGTGTGTGACCCAAGTCAGTAACCCCCTTAGATTTCACACAACCTGGCACACGAGCGTGTCTTCGGCCATGTGGTACAAGTTAGTATGTATGCCTTATTTTCACACGGCTTGTAACACGGGCGTGTCTGATTACCATGTGAGGCACAAGGCCTATTCACACGGGTGTGTGAACTTTTAAAGTTTGAAAATTTTATAAGTTTCTCAAAGTTAGTGAATGTTATCAGTTTAGTCCCGAACCAATTCTAAGCATGTTTTAAGGACTCGTAGGACCTTAGAAGGGACAATATGATTGAGATGAATGTATTTTTTATTGAAATGCAGAAATGTTTGTGAGTGATGTATTTTGATCAGTAATGCCTTGTAACCCCATTTCGGCGACGAATACAGGTTAAGGGTGTTACAATCTTCTTCTTTCACTCACTATAAACCCCTCTTCACTGTACCGACTGTAAAATACCCAAACAGTCATTTTTTTTCACTTTCTCTTCACCAAGTTCGTACCTTTGCACCTTTAAACCATCTTCACTCCACGAAACAAACAAAATATGGCAAGAATGAGAGGATCAATCAAGAAAGCCACCAAGCCTATTGAAGAACACTCATCCTTTGAAACTACAGTTTGTGAGTCGAAATCCTCCATGCCAACGAGCAAAAAGGAACCGATGATCTTTTTAATGAAAATGACCAAAGATCGATTTCAAAACAACATTTTAAATTTAAACTTTCACCCAGAACAGGGCATTCTCCTTTCGCAATAGTAAGACTTGGGCAAACAAGTCTCCAGAACTATCTCTAAGTTGAAGTGGGAGACTTTCTGCACGCATCGTGGAAGCTATCCTCTTTCATTGGTACGTAAGTTTTACACTAACCTTTATGACCATGAGTTGGAGTTTATCTTTGTTCAGGAAGGTTTAATCCCATGGGATGTTACAAAAATTAATGAGCTGTACAAACACTCAAGTAGATGTCGATGAACACTCCAAGTTTATTGAGGACATCACAGACAACAAAAGGGACCAATTGGTGAAGGATTTATGTGTCGAATGAGCATTGTGGATGGGTTTACATAAAAAGAATTATACGATGCACCACCGCTTCCTGACACTGCAAACCAAAATCTGGTTTCATTTTGTCAATTGTAGGCTACTGCCCTCTACTCACAGCACTACAGTCAACCTCGATAGAATGTGCCTGATACATTTAATTATCAAGGACAGAAAGATTGATGTCGACGCAATACTTCACCAGGAAATTGCTGACTGCACTGCAAGGCAAACTGGAACTTTGGTTTTCCCATTGTTGGTGATGCTACTATGTCAGCTGAAAGGGATTGTGCCCTATGATGATGAAGAGGTCTTGGAAAATAAGGGCTCGATCAATGAAGTGTCTACTGAAAGAATGACTCGTGGAAAAGATATGGCAACTATGAAGGAATGGCAAAACCAAAGTAAAAAGTAAGGGAACAAACTTGACTGCAAAAACATCATTATTGTTCAAAATGAAGGATACTGAGAAGATGACCAATTCCATTAGTAATAAGTAGATCAGGCTTGTTGTTACAATAGAGGATATGGACAGATCACAAAATTTATTCTACGCTTATACCAAGGCCTATAACAATTCTATTGTAGCCACATTACATCAGTTAAGCCTGACTCTAGTCCCAGAATTTCCAATGTTCCCACTGATAATCCAAGAGTATGAACTTTCCTACAAGGAAGATGATCTAGAGGACCGAGATAGATCAATGGAATCCCTCCATTGTGTACGTCTCTAATGTTAAGAAAGAAGAAGACTCAAGGAACGTTGAGGAGTGCATGTGAGGAATTGATAGCCTAGTCTAGGGTGATGTCATTGTTGGTCAAGAGGCGTCCGCTGTTGAAGAGGAAGTTATTGTGGAAGAGGAGGATGTCCATATAGAAGTTGTGAATGAGAAAGTTGAGGAAGAAAATTGTAACACCCCTAACTCGTATCCGTTGTTAGAACAAAGTTACAAAGCATTATCAGAGTTTACAAAGTAATTTCATATAAATCATGTCATTTACTTTTCATATCCGAAATTAATCATATTGTCCCTTGAATGGACCCTCGAGGCCCAATTTAGATATTAGAGTCAAGTTGGGACTAAGTTAGGAACTCAAAATTTTTTTTGCAAAATTCAAAAAACTTTCTTATATATAGGGGTCACACGCCCGTGTGGGTAGGCCGTGTGGCTCACACGGCAATGTGATATGCCTATGTCTCAGGCCGTATGGGCATTCGATGTAAGGCACATGGCCATATCTTAGCCCATTTCCTTACCCGTGTAACTCAATGACTTGTGCCACACGGTCTGTCACATGCCCGTGTGCTAGGCTTTGTGGTCAATTTAATTTCACAAATTAGGTGCAGGTTTCACACGGCAAAGACACACGCCCGTGTTCTAGGCCATGTAGTACACATGGCTAAGACACACGCTAGTGTCTCTACCTATGTGCCCAATTTTGAGCATTCTATTTCTCAAACTTAAGATGTAGGGGACACACAGCCAAACCACATGCCCATGTGTCAGGTCGTGTGTCACACACGGCCAAGACAAATGCCCGTGTGTGTACCCGTGTGGACAAAATAAGGTCAATTCCTAGCTATAATAGCCTGGTTTTAGCTAAATCAGAATAGTAGTTTTGGGACCACAAATCTGAGGTTAGAAAAATATTTTAATATTATTTTTGGTGTTTACAGCATGTGATTATATATGTGTGAAAGTTTCATGAAATAATTTTAGCATTTGAATGCTTAATTTGGGAAAAGGACTAAATCGCGTAAAATGCAAAAGTGGCATTCTATATGTTAAATGTGTTTAATTGCTATGGTTGATTAAATGTGAAGTGCTTATGTTGTAACACCCCAAATTTGGGCCTAGAAGTATTGGGCCTTGAGTATGGGTCTGTAAAGAGGTTGTATATAAGTATTTAATTGTGCAAGGACATGACACAATTAAATGTCTACTTTGGTGGTTAATGGCTTTGAGAAGTGTTGGAGGAATCTTGGGTTCAAACCTTGGCTTTAGCAAAAATTTTGGTATTAAGTGAATAAAACCCTGGATGCTTGGATGATGGCCTTTTAAATTATTGTGTTAAATAAATGACACAAGGAAGCATGTGGTCTAGTGGTTGTGGCGTCATTAAGGTTGTAAAGGAGCCTAGGTTCAAGTCTTGGCTCTTACAATTCATTTTGGTTTTTCTCTTAAGTGAATCTAGACGCTGGCACATATGTCTTAAAGTTAATTGTGGATGTTTTTATCACGGAAAGAGCCTGTGGTGGAGTGGCAAGGTAGCGTGTTGTGTAACTGTGAGGTTTGAGGTTTAAGTCTTGGGATGCACGGTGGAGTATTTATTTTGCTATTTGAGCTGTGTAGGAGGTGGAGTTGGACTGGAACTCTGTGGTTGAAGTGGTCATATGAATGAGGAATTTTCCTAATGGTTGAAAGTAATCCCACATCGGGAAACTAACATGAGAATTGGTGAGAAGCTGACTTTAAATAGAGCGAACCAGATGAGTTGGCAGGAAGACTCAATGCAAGATGTGCCAAGGTTGGTGATCATGGACTTCTGTGCGTTCTCATAAAAAGGTGTGTATTCACGCCCTTCTTTGTTGGAAGTTGGCAAAAGCTGAAAAGCCGAAACTTCAGCATTTGAGGCTTCACGAGCGTGCGATTGCTCGTGTGGTAAATCGAGCCCATAGATCATGGGCGATAGACTTTAAAGTCTGCCACGAGCATTCTCGTGTGATGGGGCTATTTTGGGCCTCGATGGGCCCGTGGGTCCGCTTGACTAAATCTAACTGTTAGTGGGAAGTAGTTGGGCTTGTCATGTCGTGTGCATGGCATAGGCTGTTAAGGGCTTTGTTAGGCCGAAATAGGCCGTGTGGGCCCAATAGGCTCGTGGGTCCCACACAGATTATATCCATGGTAAGTGATAAATGTTGGACTGGGCTTTGTAGGTCACATAGTTGTAACTGAATTTGGGCTAAATGGGCCACACGAGCGTGTGGGCCCACTTGGGCTGAGTAATGGGCCTTAGGTCCATTTGCAATGTTAGGTTTGTTTAGGTTACTTAAGTCGGTCGAGGCGACGGTGGACCTTCTATTAGGTCGTTAAGACCCTTGATTTGTAAAATTATCGAAATACCCCTGATTTGTTAAATTACCGAAATACCCCTCGATTTGTGAAATTATTGAAATACCCTTGATTTGTAAAATTGCCGAAATACCCCCGATTTGTAAATTTACCAAAATAACCTCGATTTGTAAAATTATCGAAATACCCCTAATTTGTAAAATTATCAAAATATCTCCAATTTGTAAAATTACCAAAATACCCTCAATTTGTAAAATTATCGAAATAGCCCCAATTTGTAAAATTACCAAAAGACCCTCAATTTCTAAAATTATCAAAATACCCTCAATTTTTAAAATTACCAAAATACCCCCAATTTGTAACATTACCGAAATACCCCGATTTGTAAAGTTATCGAAATATCCCCAGTTTGTAAAATTATCAAAATACCCCTGACTTGTAAAATTATCGAAATACCTTCAAATTGTAAAATTACCGAAATACCCCCAATTTGTAAAGTTATCGGATTACCCTTGAAGTGTAAAGTTACTAAAATACCCCTGTAGGGTAAAATGACTATTTTGCCTTTGTGCGTAAATGACTGACTTGAACTATGAATTTGACTGATTGACTGTGATTGTATGATTGTGTTTTAACTGACTTAACTATGGTTGTAAAACTAATTTGTTTTTAATATATGTTTAAATGATTGTTACTGAGCATGGCCATTCTACATACACGTGTGATGATTGAGCATGACATACACGACATATTGTATGGGGTTGGAATTGTGAAATGGAGGAAGAAATTGAGGATCACATGGTTGCTTGACAACTGTGGATCCTCCGATTGAGGGCTGCATGGTTGCTTGACGACCGTGGATCCACCGATTAAGGATTGCATGGTTGCTTGACGATCGTGGATCCACCGGTGGCTTTTAAGCCCAATATATGATTATTGACGACTCTGTGTCGATCATATTTACCCGAGGTGTCGTGTTGATCAGACATCGCATCGATGATGGTTATGTGCCTAACATGAAACAGCTACCGATGGCTTAAAGCCAATTATTCTGATTATGGCTTTGTGCCAACCTAAAAATGGCTCTATGCCATCTTGACTAAGGCTTTGTGCCAAACGAATTTACCTATGGCTATGTGCCTAACATACTTATAGATAACTCTGTGTGGATCATATTTACCCAAGGCTGTGTGCCGATTATATTACCGTCGCTGATGGCTATGTGCCAAACATAATTTAGTTACCAATGGTTTTGTGCCAATTATAATACTGCTATTAAAGGCTTTTTAAGCCCAATATATGATTAGCAGCTTTGCTGCAATGAAGGTAGTACCGCAACCGAGCTACCATTGATGTGTATCAGATGGGTGGGTTGATATTTATATCCCCACATGATGTGTACCAGGGGACAGAGTTGATGTGTAACGGCTGGATTATTGGGATGGGATAGCATGCATCCATGCATTCACACATTTTGTTCTGTTATTGGTTTGGGCTGGGCCCAATTGATTATGTTATAAGTTGTGACCCAAATGACATTGTAATAGGCTTTGTCCCACGTATGCTCTGAACTAAACTGTACTGTTACTATTAACGGGCTCTAGCCTAGACTGTTTTTGTTTTTGTTTCTATATACTGACTGTTACTCTAGTAAGGGGATTACACATTGAGTTTTCGTAAACTCACCCCGTTTATTAACCGTGCAGGTAATCACCAGCGTTAGGTGGATTGGTGTCGCAGAGGGACTCGAAGACGACCACACAACTGCATATGTTTTTCTATTTCGTTTATTTAGTTAAGCACTTTGGTTTTGATTTGGGTTGTAATAAGGCCTCTTTATTTTCTTAACCTTTTATTTGGAAAGTTTATTTAGTATGTCTAATATCTGTTAGAAGTAGGACACAGTTTTCCAAAACAACAACTGTTTTCAAAACACTATGTTTTCACGAATTTACTTTAAAACATCACGTTTTTGTAAATCGATTACTTTTAGAATTTGCTTCCGCAAAGTAAAAAAGGAGTTTTGGAAAGAAAATTAAGAAGTTTTCAATGTACGACATTTTAAATAAGAAGGGTTTCTAATGAAAACATGGTTTTTGAAAAACACTTCAATGTGACACACCAGATTCAGGTCTAACTTTTGGGCCAGGTTTAGGGTGTTACATATGTTGTAAATCGACCATTGATAGTGGGAATGGACTTAAATGGTCTTATATTTGATGGTTAAATGGTTTAATAACTAAGGGTAAAATGGTAAACTATGTATTAACGATAAATAAATAAAACCAAAGTTATAATAAGCCTAATTATCATCATCCATAACCGATTATTAAGAGAAAAAGAAGAAGAAAATGTGGTTTTAGGGTTCAGCCATTTTTGTTCTTGATTAAGATATGTGTTAAGCTCGGTTTTTGATGATTTTTATATTTCTATGATCGTTGCTTCGTGTTCTTGCTAGCCCATGTCCTAATTTTTAAAATTGATGATGATTTCATGAAGTGCCATTGATGATATCTTGATGTTTTTAAATGTTGATGATCAAAAATGAATAATTGTTGATAGATTTTCATGTTTTGTAAAGTGGTTTTCAATGAAAATGCTTAAATAGGATTAAATTGTGACATTAAATTAGGGGGTTGAAATGTGAAATAAATGTGAAATATAGACTACTAAGGGCACTATGGTAATTCGGCTAAGCATGGGTCTTATTCAATTTTGTGAATTTTGTGTATTTGTGAAATAAGGACTAAATTGAATAAATGTGAAACTTTAAGAGGTAAAGTGAAAAAATGCCCAAATAGGTATTTTTGGATGAAATTGAATGCATAGGTGATTAAATGAGCTAAATTTGAATTTATATAGATCAAGAAAGAAAGAAACAGATTTAGATCAGAGGAAATCAAAAGTTGTCGAGTCGTCGATCCGATTCGTTCATCGTATATACGAGGTAAGTATATATGCAAATAAATGTCTTTAAATTGATTTATAAATGTTTATTTGTCATTGGATTGATATGAATGCTGAACGAGCAAATACGAGCAAGTATCGACGAAGTAATGTTAACCAAAAGTCTCGTACGAACCCTAGGAATAGTAAAGGATACGAATGTCATGACATTAGGATTACCGAGATGTGATTACATGTAAGACCATGTCTAGGACATTGGTATTGTATTGTGATTACGTGTAAGACCATGTCTGAGACATTGGCATCATTATATGATTTCGTGTAAGACCATGTTTGGGACATTGGCATCGATATGTGATAACATGTAAGACCATATCTGAGATATGGCATTGTACGAGCTATGTGTGATTTCTGAGTATCCTTAACGATTCTAGAAGGCTCAATAGGAAAAGTCAAGTCGAGAAGGAATATGTAAATGAGTTGAGTGACATAGGTGCATATGAGATTCATAAAAATATTGAATAGGGAAGTATTTGATGAATTCACTTATGAAATTGAATATATATACATTTGAGAAGGTTTGTAAAATTATATGTGCTTATTCATAGTTTGCCTATTTGATGGAAATGGTGTTGAATCATTTGATAATTTCATTTGTATATGGCTTACTAAGCTTTTAAAGCTTACTTTGTGTGTTTTTTTCCTGTTTTATAGATTATCGAAGCTAGCTCGGACTTGGGGATCGTCGGGAAAATGTCATCATACTATCAATCATCTTGTTGGTACTTTAGAAGCTTTGTATATAAGGTATATGGCATTATAGGCTAGTGTTAAGATGATAAGTTTCTAGTTATGATTTTAGCCATGAGATTTGGCTTGCAAATGATGTAAATGTTGGTCTGAATTTGGCCATTTAAGTTGCCTTGAATTATGTGTTTGATAATTATTATTTGATGTATAAGTTGTCTTATGTTTTGGGCATGTTTGGTATGGTTTCATGATTGCTCTACTAGGTAGATGTTAATTGGTATATTATTGCTTGGAAGATGGTATGTTATGGCTTGATTTTGAGATGATGAAATGGTATGTTTTGAGGCATGAAATAGATGATAAGATGGTGAGAAAATGCATATAGAAATTAAGGTTAAGGCACATTATTTTGGCATGATTTTGGTTATGGATTCGAGTAGTGAAATGGATGAAATTTAAATGGCATGAAATGGTCATTTTTGGTTGCCTATTGTATGTGAAAATGATGCCAAATGAATGCTTTTAGGTATGCTTGAAAAGAATGAGAAATGTGGCTTAAACCAAGCCTAATTTCACCTCACACGGTTAACCACACGGGCGTGTGTCTCGACCGTGTGCTTACTGTAACTTAGTTAAAACAAGTCAGATAGTTACATGGCTTAGACACACGGACGTGTCTACTGGCCATGTATGGCACACGGGCCGACATATAGGCGTGTGGCCAGCCATGTGGCCAAGTCAGTATACCCTCCAGATTTCACACAATCATGGCACATGGGTGTGTCTCCGGCTGTGTGATGCAAGTCAATATGTATGCCCTGTTTCCACACGGCCTGTGACACGAGCGTGTCTGACGGCCATGTGAGGCACATGGCCTGTTCACACTGGCGTGTGAACCCTGTATGCATGAAAATTTTCTAAGTGTCCTAAAATTTTTAAATGTTATTGGTTTAGTCCCGAACCTTTTTCAAGCATGTTTTAAGGTCTCGTAAAGCCTTACAAAGGATAATATGTTTATGTTTGATTAATGTTTATGTGTTAATGGATTCATGTATGAGAAATGTATGTCGTATGCTGTATTTGATCGGTAATGCCTCGTAGCCCTATTCCAGGGACGGATACGGGTTAGGGGTGTTACACTAGCCCTATTTCTCACCCAAATTTAACCTTCAACCTACAACAACATTTGCATATATTTGCCAACCAATTCAAGTTATATAAATCAAGCAAACATCATTAATATATATGAAATAGTATCACATATTCATATGATCAAACTTACCTTCTTGTGATGATTTATATTTTACTCTAATTCAATTTAACCAAACCACATACATATAAGCTAAACATGATATATAACCTTATAATAACATACCAAAACAATCCATTTTAGCCATTCCAATGGCTAAGTTACAAACTACTATTTACATGCCAAGATAGGCCAAGTTAATCTATACATGCCATTATATCAAAATAAGATTACTTTTTATAGCAAAACAAGCTAGAGGATAGTGTGGTGATACTCCGACCGATCTCCAACCTTTACGAGCTTCCGAGCACTATAAAAACAAAGAAAAGAAAACCTAGTAAGCATTTAATGCTTAGTAAGTTTGTATAAAAAAAATTTTAACTTACCATATATTTACATTTAAGATAAGCATACAATAATGCATCCAAAAAATTTGGGTTATAGCCTAAAACACAATTTCACCAAATCATGTTAGTCAAGTAATTCATATAATACCAAGAACATGGATGAACTCATCATTTAATGTCTTTTATATTCATATGCTTTCCATAATATTATTCCATATTACATGTACACTTTGATGACAAATCATTTCAAATTTAGTTTAGCCATGTCAAAAATTTACCCGTTGAATTTATTAGAAATATAGATGGATATGCTTATATAGTACACTTTAGTGTACACTACTATAATTCGTCAATTCATTTCCAGAGGCACCGAATTAGGGCACATAATCAGGAAGCACACTCTCGAGCCTTGTAATAGGAAGCTCACACAAAGCCATTTCGGGAAGCTCATAAATAGCCTATCAAGAAGCTTATTCGGACTATATATAACAGGTAGGTCATAAAAGCCATAATCGGAAAGTTCACAAATAATCATATCGGGAAGTTTTGGATAGCCAATATCAAAAAGTTTGAGCGAGCACTATCGGGAGGCTTATAAAGAGCCAATTTAACAGGAAGCTTAAGAAGAGCCTTTAATAGGGATCCTCATCAGAGCTAAGGTGTGTCCACAACAAATGTAGAATCATAACCTGTCGGGACGCTCCGAAGAGCAATAACAGGAAGCTCGCTGAACCATATAATGGGAAGCTCGAGAGGGCTAATAAGGGGATGCTCTTTTGAGCCATGGTGTGTCTACAACATATTCAAGACCACAACCAATTCGGGAAAACTTGTATCCATCAAATTTCACCTATTCAAACGGGACTTAACAATTCTTGGGTATATCAGATATATAATTATTTTCATTTATATAACAAATTCATAATTCACATATACAACATTCAATTCAAACATAAGAATGTACACAATTTAGTTACACGAACTTACCTTGATACTTGTTTGTATATAAAATCTACTAATCCAAAACTTTTTGTTTTCCTCTATCCAACTCGATATTAGGTCTTTCAGGATCTATATAAATAAATTTAACATCAATTTAATCCATTTCATACTCAATTTAATTCAATTTACATCCTAGGCAAAATTACTATTTTGCCCCTATACTTTTTACAAATGACTATCTCGTCCCTAGGCTTGAAAATTGAAATTCATGGAATTTAATCCTTATTCTGAGCCTAACCAAACTTTTCATATAGCTTTTACAGCACATTTATTTTACAAAAATTTAGAATTTTTCCATAACTTTTACATCTTTACAATTTAGTCCCTAAATCATATTTTCATCAAAATTATCTTTGTAAAAGTTGTTTATCTATAAACAACCTTTCATTTTCTACCATAAATTTCAAAATTTCAGCATATTCATCCATGGAAAAACTTTGATACTTTGATAACTTTTCAAATTAATCCCCAAAATAGATAGATTAAACTATCCCGATCTCAGAAATATAAAAATTACTAAAAACGGGACAGGAAAACATACCTAATTAAGCTTGATTAGTTTCCTTTCTCTCACCTAGGGTTTCCTTGAAATTTTTTGGGATGACGGTGATATAAAATGATATTATTTATATTTAATTAATTATCATCCATTAATTTTTCCACTTTCCAATTTAGTCCTTTCCTTTTTCTAATTTTTCATGGATGATTCATAAAAAATGTCTACTAAATTTTCTTTAACGGTCTAATTACCATATAAGGACCTCAAATTTTTAATTCCATAATTATTTGATACTTATAGCTACTAGAATTCAAGTTTTGCATTTTATGCAATTTGGTCCTTTCTCTAATTAAACACATAATCAGTAAAATTTTCTTATCAGAATTTTCATATGACATTCCTATTATAATGCAGACCATGAAATAATATTAAAATAAATTTTCTTTTTGGCTCGGATTTATGGTATTGAAACCACTATTCCAATTTAACTGAAAATGGGTTGTTACAAAAATACTGAGACAGAAGTTGCTGAAAAAGAATCTATTGAGAACATTATCAATGTACCCGAGTTTGTGGATGCAACTAATGATAATCTGGAGCGAGATGGAGCTAAACAGGTGAGAGCTGCAGAGGAAATAAAGTGAATAGCACCACAATTCATTGGCTATAGTAGTCTATACCAGGCCACTCAAGGTGGCCCCTCCTACACAAGAAGCAGCCGTTGATGCCGAGGTAACGACAAAAATTGAGGAGCGATCCAAGGACCGTGCAAAGCCCAAAGAAAAGAAGAGAAAGGACTCCAAATACAAAAAGGCCAAGGAGGGGACAAAGAGAAGGAAGAAACATCGTGCAGCTACATTGATGGCCGAGGAAAACTGAGTTAGTTTATTTTAAGTTTAAGTTGCAGTATTCATGCATTGCATGTAGCTGTAATTTTAATTTTTTAGTGCACATTGTCGTTGCATTTTTATTGTAATCGCATTTTAATGTTCGTGTAGTGGGGACAATGTAAACTTTAAGTTTGAGGGAATGCATATGGGGTTTGGAAATACACCCACATTTCAATTTTTTTTAATATTAATGAAGCAAGGTTTATTTGTGGTTTATGCACATGTGTTTGAAAATTTGTTACATTTGATGCTTAATTCTTGAATCATGTGAAACTATCAATGAATGAGTTAGATAAATTTGACTGAATGTTGTATCTTCAATTCTTTGATGAATGATTTAGGTTGCATTAGTAATGGTTGACTAGTAGCATTTCTTGAATCTTGAATGAATCTGCTTTTTACAGATGCTTATATATATAGTTATGAATAAAAGACACTCCAAAATAGGTGTATTGTGAAATGTTAAAAAGGTAACACTCCAATGCAAGGGTTAGAAAAATGAATTTGGCCAAAGGCTGTCACTGCATGAGTGTATGTCGGTGCAATGACATACTCCTTGGGGGTTTGTTGCACTCAATCATTACTTCTCAGGAACAAGGGTATAGCAATTCAATGATATCTCTTATTCACAAAAAAAAAAGACATATATTTTACAATAAATGCTATATTGGTAGATAAAATTTAGGATTTGAAGCATGATGCTGGTTTTGATGAAGATGTTGGTTTTGATGAAGATGCAATCTTATTCATTCATAGTTATGTATTCTTGATGCAATATTCTATCATTTGAATGTGAATCATTCATTGGGATTTTAGGTGATTCAAGTTGCTAGAATGATCATTTGCCTTAGATAATTCATGTGTAGCCTTGCTAGTTTCTGTTTTACTTGAGGACAAGCAAAAACTCAAGTTTGGGGGTGTGAGAGTACTAGAAAGAATATATGTTTTCTCTTTCTTTATTGGTTAATTTGTTCCTATTTAGTTATCTTTAGCACATATTTTAGTATTTTCAATTTAGTAATTTACATTTTATAACTAAGTGGATTTTAGCTTTTTTATCCTTAATTTTGTCATGTTTTGGTACTAATGTTGCTACATGAGTGTTTTTAGATTGCTCCTAGAATTGTCGCTGCACCTAACAACTGTTCGGATAGGAACAAAAATACGTGAGCTGTCCAATCTGATACAACAAACTTATACATACAGAGGCAGCATGATTCTAATGAAAGGACACTTAGCCTATTTGGGGAAAAATATAAATATTCACACAAGAAGAAGAAAGAGAGAGCTTTTTGGGTTTATCATCTTTTTCAACATATCCTTTAAAGCTTTCGGCTATGGCGACTTAAGCTTTAACGGTGAACCGACTTAGAAAGGATGCAGCTTAGCTCCTAACGAGGAGCCCTTAGAGCAACACAAGAGGGAATAGAGAGGTTCAAGTTGAGTTGTCTAGAAATAGTGTTCTCCACTTGTTTCTTTTATTTTTCTTTTCTAAATGCTGGTGGTTACTTTTTATATCATGTTAGCATGGAAGTACACATGATTTCTAGATTAAATGTTATTTTATTCAAGCTTGTTTTTAATGTTTAATCTTTGGGTTTGAATGTTTTTAGCACGGAAGTGTTATTGCGATCACTAACACTGGAAGGTGTAGCGACAATTCAAGCTAACAAGCATGACAATAGAAGTTGCTTAAGGATTAGAGGAATTTAATCCAGTTGTTCTTAATAGTGTTCCACAGCCATCATCGGAAGGTGTGGCTAATATGCATGTTTAAGTATTTGATTAAATATAAAGTTAAATTTGTATGATATTCATTGCAATTTATTGCATTGACAATCACTTAACTTTTTATACCTTGTGAGCACTTAGCATTTTGTTGAATATTCACATTGGGGATCCCAATTTACCATTATCATATTTTATCTTATTATTTTCAAGTTATTGCTTCGACAACTACTCTCACAATTTATCTCATTTCCATATATTTATTGCAATTACATTGATAAACAAAAGGCAAATATCCTTGTAGGATCGATATCCGACAGACTCATATCTGTATACTATACTTGCATCGATAGTGTACGTTTGCACATTATTGTTGTGATGTTAAACAGCCGATCACTCATGAATATATTGAAGTGTGGTGCCGGAGCAATCTCTGCTCGCTATTGTCTTTACCTTAAATATAAATTTTTTTACTAAACAAATATGAAAAGAAAAGAAAACTAAAAACTCTATTTGATGAATGGGATGATGGACTACTGCCCTAATTTGTGTACGAAAGCCTCCTATTTATAAGCTAAAAGATGTACACTTTATGCTCAATTTCCCTCGATACTTTGGGTGCAAGTAAGAAATAAAATATATGAGAAACTGTCAAAATACGATTGTTGACATCATCCTTGCTTGTGACCCACGTTTAGGCTATGGCTCAACATAGGGCTATTTCACTCAACACAAGGTGCGTGTAATGCCACAGACATTGCGTGTCATGCCATGACAGTTTTTTTATGGCTTCGGACGTTTTTTTTCTTTTCTTTTCTTTCATGGTGACTACCTATAAACGTGTTATCATCTATAGTTAAATATCACACCCAAAAATCTATTAAATAAATTTGGCAATGTCCACAAGCGTATGGGTCAATTTGTAATATAGTTCAATTACAACAAGACACTTGGAAGTATTCCGAGAATCATACGCAAAGGATTACAGGTTGGGGAAATTAAATTAAATTAATTATAGAAAATAATTACTAATCTAATCGAGTCATGAATTAGTAATGCTAATCCAAATAAAAATTATTTTAATTAAGAAAATTAAATTAACTAACCTAAATTTAGCCTGATGGACTTTCCTATTCCTAATGTCAACAATGCGTGCCTCTATCGTATGATCGATTAAATCCCTTATTTATAAACATAATGTTAACTAATTTTTGAAATCGGGTTTTACTACGAATTAGCGATTAATTAACTAGTATTACCTCACAATCTCTACTAATTAATTAATCGACGAATACTCGCTTATCTCCTGACCTCACTTTCTCCACTAGGACAACTACGATTTACTCAGTTCAACTTATCTTCCGATCTCATCTTCCCTATGATAAATTCCTAGGGTTGTCAAGTTTAGGATTTAGGAATGTGTAATCTATACCAACTAACCCTATTATGAACCCTTATTCTTTTGTTAATTAATTGAATTGATTAATTACTCAATTATTTCAATAAACAGATCATGCAAGATATGAATAAAGCACAAGATTTATTCTAATATTCATACAAACATTAGTTGATCAGGCTAATGACATATAAATAAAAGATCAAAATAGAATAGTAGAGAGAATGCTCATGAATATATATATATTGAAGCACAAATCTAGAGCAATCTCCGTTCGATATTGTCTTCATATCAGAATAGAAATTTTTTGACTAAAACATAGAAGAAAAGAAAACTAAAAATTGTGTTTGATGAATGGGTTGATGGATTCCTCCTTATTTCTGTACAAAAGCCTTTGATTTCTAAGCTAAAACACATGTACTTTATGCCCGATATGCCCCTGATACTTTGGGTGCAATAATGAAATGTTTAAGAATCTAATAGAATATGGTTTTTGACGTCATCTTTTCTAGTAGCCCACGTTCAAATTTATGGCTCAATAAAGGTTGATCTAGCTCAACATAAGGCCACATATTACAACAAAGACATTGCATGTCACGCCACGCAAGGCATTTTGTAACGCCCCAAATTTGGGACTAGAAGGAATGGGCCTTGAGCAGGGGAACTATGAGAAGGCTTGACATAAGTAGTTAGTTGTGCAAGAAATGACACAATTAAATGTCTGCTTAAGTGGTTAAGGGTCCTGAGAGGAGTTGGAAATGTCTTGGGTTCAAACTTGGGCTTTAGCAAAAATTTTGGTTTTAAGTGAATAAAACCCTGGATGCTTAGATGAAGGCCTTTTAAACTATTGTGTTAAATAAATGACACAAGGAAGCATGTGGTCTAGTGGTTGTGGCATTATTAAGGTTGCAAGGGAGCCTGGGTTTAAGTCTTAGCTCTTGCAATTTATTTTGGTATTTCTTTTAAAGGAACCTAGACTTTGACTTATAGACCTTATCATTAATTGAGGATAAAATATGATACAGAAAGAGCCTGTGGTGCAGTGACAAGGTGGCATGTTGTGTAACTATAAGGTTTGAGGTTCAAGTCTTGGGATGCGTAGTGGAGTATTTATTTTGCTATTTGAGCTGAAGGAGGTGGAGTTGGACTGGAACTCTATGGTTGAAGTGGTCATAAGAATTTGAATTGAATTTGAATGGGAAGTTGGAGTGATTTGTGGAGGAAATCAAGGAGAGGATTATGGAGGGATTTTAGGAGAGGAAAGGGGAGTTTGAGAGTGGATAAGTTAGTGCCGAATTTGCTTAGGGAAAACTCATAATTTTGGCTTTGGGGAGGGGAGTGTTCATTTCAACAATTGAGAGCCTGTAGGGGGAAATTGTGGAGCAATTTTGGCTTTAGTGTCCTCTCTTGACATTTCTATTTTGGGTTTTTTGCACTTTTTGTTTTGGAGTAGCCGATTTGGTACCATTCAGGTATTTTTGCTTATGGGTTCTACTCTTCTTCTGTCCCTTTTGATCGATTCCTTTCTATCCCTTACTCTCTTCATAAATCAATTCTCTTTGCTTACTCAATATTGGTGTTAGTATAATTCACCATCTCTCCTCCCTCTCTATTCTTTTCAGCTTTCTTTCCCTTGAAGCTGATTCTCTTTCTGCTCTCACTCTTATTTCTTGTTTCTTTTGATTCAACATCTTTTGTCGATTGAGTGTTGGCCTTCCTTTTCTTCTCTCTGCATTCACGGTGTCCCCTCAACTCTCTCTTTTTCTCTTTTGTGAGTTTGGCTGAATATCACTACTCCTCTCCCTCACAACCCATTTAGTTTTCATTGTTAGCCGATTGTGCTTTCCTTTTTGTGATCTGAATCTCTCTGCATTTGTTTATGCATCTGATCAAACTCGCGATGAGCAAAGGGGGTTCTAGCAATAAAAAGATGTCAATGGTGCCGAGTGGGAGTGGATGCATAGCCTCTGTCCCTAAGTTTAAGTGACGTAGGGTGTCGACAGTTCGGGACTTTCCTCCGGGTTGCGGAAGGGTGTCTGCACCAAGCTTTGGAGTAAGTAAGCAAATCACAATTGACCAAGGCAAGTGGTAATCGATCCTTTGGCTAGGGGTTTTTGTTAAGATTCTTTCAACTATATTGATAAGTGATAAATCGATGTTATGTTGAATATAGGTTCTGGTAATCGTGAATTTTTAGTACTCTACGTGATCAGGTGTGTAATCGGATGCCTTGTTTGATAATCAGCTGAAAAGCCGAGAATATGCGTAATGTTCACTCTACTATGGCTGTAGACCGGCAGAATGCCAAAAAGCCAGAAACATGGCGTATGATGCCACACGAGCGTGCGATCGCACGTGTGGTGAGTCGAACCCACGAAATGTGGGTGTACGGCAGAAAAGGCCGCCATGAACGAATTCATGGGCTTAGGCCATAATGGGCCGAATGGGCTTGATGGGCCCATGGGCCCGCTTGTGCAAATTTTACTATTAGGTGGAAAATGGTGGGGCTTATCATGTCGCGCACATGGAATAAGCCATTCTAGGCCTCGATGGGTTGAAGTGGGCCGTGTGGGCCCAATAGGCTCGTGAGCCCCGCACGGATAAAATCCTCGGTAAGTGACAAACTTTTTAATGGGCTGTGTAGTATGCAAAGCTGTGGGTAATTCTAAGCTAATTGGGCCGCACGAGCATGTGGGCCCATTTGGGTTGAACAATGGGCCCTGGGCCCATTTTCGCTGATAGGATCGTTAGGGTTGCAAAAGTCGTTCGGGGCGACTGTAAACCTTCGAATGGGCCGATAAACATGTTTAGGCCAAACTGATTAGATGACTAAAATACTCCTGATTTGTAAAATTATCGAAATACCCTCGATTTGTAAATGACCTAAATACCCCTGATGGGTAAAATGACTATTTTACCCCTAGTAGGTACTATCGACCGTAATACCCTTATAGGGCAGAATGACCATAATACCCCTGTAGGTACTATTGATTGTATTACCCCTGTAGGGTAAAATGTTTGTTATGTTCTTATTTTGTAAGACTGGTTTGCTATATGATTTATATATGGCTGTGATTGAGCATGACATTCTGCATTCACATATGATGTTATGGCATGACATTTTGCATGGGGATAGGGGATTAATGACGGAGGAAGTGTATGGCTTGTAGCCATTCTGTTCAAGGCTTACTGCCTTTCTGCTTATGGCTTTTAGCCGTTCTGTTAACTGGCAGCGTTGCTGCGATATTTATGGCTTTTAGCTATTCTGTCTACGCCTTATGTTATCTTAGTGCCGCAACCGGTGCTAAGCTTGGTGTGTTGGTTGGGCTAGGCTGGGTATCTGTCTGCATATCTGCATCCGATACTGATTCTTTATTGGGCTTGGGCCCACCTAATTTTGTTAATGGGCTAGGCCCAACTATCACATATTCTGAGAATGGGCTAGGCCCAATTTATTCTGATGAGGGCTGAGACCCAAGTGAAATTGTACTGGGCTTAGCCCCACATACACACATTGTTCTGTAACTGTAATGGGCTCCGGCCCAGACTGATTCTGAATTCTAACTGTTTACTAACTATTTTTCTTTAGGAGGGGATTACACACTGAGTTTTCATAAACTCACCCCGTTTATTAACCGTGCAGGTAATACCCAGCATTAGGAGGATTGGTGTTGCGAGGGACTCGAAGGTGGCCACACAACTGCTATTGTTTCTGATTTTCTTTTAAGTTATCTATTTATAAGTACTTATATTTTGATCTGAGATGTAATAAGGCGTCTTTACAATTTCTGGATTTCAAATTTGAAATTTTATATATTGTTTGATAACTGCTAGAATGGTACACGGTTTTTCCAAAACAACAACTGTTTTTCAAAATATCATGTTTCTGCAACTGTTTAAAATTAAGTTTCCATAGCAAGTAAGGTTTTAAAGGTATTAACGTTGCACAAGAGAATGACTTTTAATAAACCACGTTTTAGTTTTAAATTGTAAGAAGCGTTTTTAATGAAAACAAATTTTTCGAAAAACAAATTTTTCGAAAAACACTTCAATGTGACACGCCAGATTTGAGCCTAACTTCTAGGCCGGGTTTAGGGTGTTACATTTAGTGGTATCAAAGCCAAGTTGCAAAACTCGACTATGGAATGGGTTCTCAAAATTTTGTATTTCATGAGGTTGTTTCAAATATGTAAAGTGTTTTGAGGTATAGTTCTGGAAAGTGTGGCACACCGAGTCTCCAGCGTCGAATTCGTAAGTTTCTAAAATTGTTGTTTGTTTTCATTATAAAGCAGTAGATAAGAACACTGTGATTTCTTTAGATATTAGATGGTATTGCTACACGTAAAGCTAGAGTTTGTATTTTTCTGTGTATGTTCTGGAAATGGTATGCATGTGCTATTTATCTGCCCCGATGTATAGATGGTTGGGTGCGTGCTTGTATTGTTAGGATCAGAGCGTGCAGCGAGAGCGTAGTGTGGTAGGTTAGGTTGTGCGACTATTTTGCTAGTTGGAAATTTTGAGGACGAAATTTCTTTGAGGGGGTAGAGTTGTAACGCCCCGAATTTGGGCCTAGAAGGAATAGGCCTTGAGTAGGGGAACTGTGAGAAGGCTTGATATAAGTAGTTAGTTGTGCAAGAAATGACACAATTAAATGTCTGCTCAAGTGGTTAAGGGTCTTGAGAGGAGTTGGAAAAGTCCTGGGTTCAAACCTGGGCTTTAGCAAAAATTTTTGTTTTAAGTGAATAAAACCCTGGATGCTTGGATAAAGGCCTTTTATATTATAGGGTTAAACAAATGACACAAGGAAGCATGTGGTCTAGTGGTTGTGGCATCATTAAGGTTGCAAGGGAGCTTGGGTTCAAGTCTTAGCTCTTGCAATTTATTTTGGAATTTCTTTTAAAGAAACCTAGACTTTGGCCTATAGACCTTATAATTAATTGAGGATAAAATATGACACAGAAAGAGCCTGTGGTGGAGTGGCAAGGTGGTGTGTTATGTAACTGTGAGGTCTGAGGTTCAAGTCTTGAGATGCGCAGTAGAGTATTTATTTTGCTATTTGAGTTGTAGGAGGTAGAGTTGGACTGAAACTTTGTGGTTGAAATGGTCATAAGAATTTGAATTGAATTTGAATGGGAAGTTGGAGGGATTTTAGGAGAGGAAAGGGGAGTTTGAGAGTGGATAGGTTGGTGCCGAATTTGCTTGTGGAAAACTCATAATTTCGGCTTTGGGGAGGGGAGTGTTCATTTCGGCAATTTTGGCTTTATTGGTCCTCTCTTGACATTTCTATTTTTGGTTTTCTGCACTTTTTGTTTTGGAGTAGCCGATTTGGTACCATTCAGGTATTTTTACTTGTGGGTTCTACTCTTCTTCTGTCCCTTTTGATCGATTCCTTTCTGCCCCTTACTCTCTTCATAAGTCAATTCTCTTCCCTTACTCAATATTGGTGTTAGTCAAATTCACCATCTCTCCTCCCTCTCTATTCTTTTCGACTTTCTTTCCCTTGTAGCCGATTCTCTTTCTGCTCTCACTTTTATTTCTTGTTTCTTTTGATTCAAGATCTTTTGTTTCGATTGAGTGTCGGCCTTCCTTTTCTTCTCTCTGCATTCACGGTGTCGTCTCAACTCTCTCTTTCTCTCTTCTGTGAGTTTGGCTGAATATCACTGCTCCTCTCTCTCACAACCCATTCGGTTTTCATTGTTAGCCGATTGTGCTTTCCTTTCTGTGAGCCAAATCTCTCTGCATTTGGTTATCTATCTGATCGAACTCGCGATGAGCAAGGGCGGTTCTAGCAAAAAAGGGATGTTAATGGTACCGAGAGGGAGTGAATGTATAGCCTCTGCCCCCAAGTTTAAGCGACGTACGGTGTCGGTAGTTCGGGACTTTCCCCCGAGTTGCAGAAGGGTGTCTGCACCAAGCTTTGGAGTAAGTAAGCAAATCACAGTTAACCAAGGCAAGTGGTAGTCGATCCTTTGGCTAGGGGTTTTTGTTAAGATTCTTTTAACTATGTTGATAAGTGATTAACTGAGTTATGTTGAATATAGGTTCTGGCGATCGTGAATTTTTAGTACTCTACATGATTTGGTGTGTAATCGGATGCCTTGTTTGATAATCGGCTGAAAAGCCGATAATGTGCATGATGTTCACTCTACATGACTGTAGACCGAAATAATGCTGAAAAGCTGGAAACATGGCGTATGACGCCACACGAGCGTGCGATTGCACGTGTGGTGAATCGAACCCACGAAACGTGGGTGTACGGTGGAAAAGGCCGCCATGAATGAATTCATGGGCTTAGGCCATAATGGGCCGAATGGGCCAGCCCTTGGGCCCGTTTGTGTAGATCTGACTATTAGGTGGAAAATAGTGGGGCTTGTCATGTTGCGCACATGGCATAGGCCATTTTGGGCCTCAATGGGCTAAAGTGGGCCGTGTGGGCCCAATGGGCTCGTGGGCCCCGCACGGATAAAATTCTCGATAAGTGACAAACTTTGGACTGGGTTGTGTAGTATGCATAGCGTGGCTAATTCTGAGCTAATTGGGCCGCACGAGCGTGTGGGCCTATTTGCGCCGAATAATGGGCCTTGGGTCCATTTTCACTGATAAGACCGTTAGGGTTGCAAAAATCGCTCGGGGCGACTGTAAACCTTCGGATGGGCCGATAAGCATGTTTACGCCAAACTGATTAGATGACCGAAATACGCCCAATTTGTAAAATTATCAAAATACCCCCAATTTGTAAAATGACCGAAATACCCCTAATGAGTAAAATGGCTATTTTACCCCTAGTAGGTACTCTCGACCATAATACCCTTATAGGGCAGAATGACCGTAATATCCCTGTAGGTACTATTGATCGTAATACCCCTATAGGGTAAAATGTCTATTATGCTCTTATATTTTGTAAGACTAGTTTGCTATATGATTTATATATGGCTATGATTGAGCATGACATTCTGCATTCACATATGATGTTATGACATGACATTCTGCATGGGGATGGGGGATTAATGACAAAGGAAGTGTATGGCTTGTAGCCGTTCTGTTCAAGGCTTACTGCCTTTTTGTTTATGGCTTTTAGTCGTTCTGTTAACTGGCAACGTTGCTGCGATATTTATGGCTTTTAGTCATTCTGTCTATAGCGTTGGGTCGTTCTGTTATCTTTGTGCCGCAATCGGTGCTAAGCTTGGTGTGTTGGCTGGGTGGGTCGATTTTATCCCCACATGGTGTGTTGGTTGGTACGAGTGGTGTGTTGGTTGGATTGGGCTGGGTATCTGTCTGCATATCTGCATCCGATACTGATTCTGTATTGGGCTTGGGCCCACCTGATTCTGTTAATGGGCTAGGCCTAACTATCACTAATTTTGAGAATGGGCTAGGCCCAATTGATTCTGATGAGGGCTGAGACCCAAGTGAAATTGTACTGGGCTTAGGCCCACACACACACATTATTCTGTAACTGTAATGGGCTCCAGCCCATACTGATTCTGAATTCTGACTGTTTACTAATTGTTTTTCTTTGGGAGGGGATTACACACTGAGTTTTCAAAAACTCACCCCGTTTATTAACCGTGCAGGTAATCCCCAGCAATAGGAGGATTGGTGCTGCGAGAGACTCGGAGGTGGCCACACAACTGCTATTGTTTCCAATTTTCTTTTAAGTTATCTATTTATAAGTACTTATATTTTGATCTGGGATGTAATTAGGCCTCTTTACAATTTCTGGATTTTAAATTTGAAATTTTATATATTGTTTTATAACTGCTAGAATGGAACACAGTTTTTCCAAAACAACAACTGTTTTTCAAAATATCACGTTTTCGTAACTATTTAAAATTAAGTTTCCGCAGCAAGTAAGGTTTTAAAGGTATTAACGTTTCACAAGAGAATGGCTTTTAATAAACTACGTTTTAGTTTTAAATTTTAAGAAGGGTTTTTTATGAAAACAAGGTTTTTGGAAATACTTCAATGGGACGCACCAGATTTGGACATTTTTCTCATGCTTTCACGACGCGAGAAGCTTGTGCATCACTCATCCTAAGTTCCTATGTCAATTGGGCCTAAAATTAAGCCTCTTGTATACTTAAATACACAAATTAACCCTATCTAAGGCCCGTGTCAGCCTAAGAGGTATCAACACTCAAAAATGTGTTAAAACACTTGTTTTTATTAACTTTTAATCCGAAGTACTAAATACCGAAAACATAATATACAATATTAAATTACCTAGAAAACAAGCTCTTTATGTTTAGAAATAGACCAAAATTACTACATTTGATGGCAGGTTAATATTCTAGAAAACATGCAAGATTTTTAATGTCCAATTTCAATCATGAATGATTAAAATGTCATGAAAAATACAAGTGACATTCGTTTCCTAAACTACATGGCATGCTTATCATAAATATGTATTAACATACTTTTCATTCTATTTAAATATCTCACGCTATCACATAAAAGTATAAAATTAAATGACTTTGACCAGCCAAAGTTTTCAAGATTTCATCCTATAAAAATAGATAATAAAATAATTACATTATTTAACCCAATGCATTCTTTGGGTCTTCTGGGTGAAAGCCAAATATCTTGGTTTTGGGTTTACCAAAAACCCAAAACTTTGAAAAAACACCAAAGAGGTCTACCGTCAAACTGCCATCACCATCATGGGTTACTGTTTCCATCACCATCACCATCAACCATCGCCATCAGTTGTGCAACCACCGACAGTCGGCCCATTATTAGTTTTTTGTTGGTTGGCTAGGTTAGTTTTGCATCGCTTTGATCAGTTTTGGATATGTCTCAGTTATTCGAGATTCACCTTTAAATTTTGGGTACAAAAAATTTTAAGTTCATTTTCGATTCACAAGAATTATTCAAAATAAAAAATATTTAAAGCCTATGAGGAGATGATAGTATATAATCTAATTACATATCCCAAAAATTTAATAAAACCTAAATTTACACTCAACCAAATTTTTAGGAATCACAACTTTGGAAAAATTACTTCATCATATATATAATAAAATAATTAAAAAATATTCATTCACATAAATAACATAAAATATACATATAATTACAAGAATGTCACATCTTGTCAAAACTAACCAAACATAAAGAAGAGAGAGAAATCGATATCAATTTATGCTATAACCATAACACAATCTAGCTTTGATACCAATTGTTGGAAAAATTCGGTTAAGAAAAAGTTTTCAGTTACAGTGAAAGTTTAAAATTTTTAAAATTCTAGCTGATTTGTGATTTTTATACCAACAAACCTTTTCTCGAAAAGTATATGTGCTTTGAGTAAGACAAATTTAAATCATTCTCGACTTTCAACCAAACAACCTTGTCCGCTATACTCATACCCTGAATTGCGTCGAGTGTGGCATCGAGCAGGATGAACCAAACACAAAACATAAAACGATTTAATTACTTTTAGTAGGAAAACAGTTCTCTTAATAGAAATCAGTATAAATTGTAATTCCCAAAAATAGAATTTATTCTTAGAAAATAAATTCTCTCTACTATTAGCTCGATTAATCAATCTGAAATCACCAAAGGAGGGTGAATTTGCTTTTAAAAATTTTGTGAAAGCTTGATGAAAAAGCTAAATCAAATGAATACAATGATTTAGAGTGGTTCGGCCCCAATTGCCTACTTCACTACTAAGGATTTCCCAAATTCACTAATTTGACTAACCTTTGATAACAACGTTTAACCTTACAACTCCCTTAAGGTTTCTACCCAAACCTTAAGATATAACCCTCTTAAAGAGTGAAAAAAATAAGTAAACTAAGAATTAATCCTTACAAGATTGGATTTTTAACCAATTGAGCACAAATGAAACAAAAAAACACTTGAGCTAAATGAATAACAATGAAAGCTCACAAGTGTGAACAAGAAAAGTATGAAAATTTAAGCACAAAGGTTGTTTGATTGAAATTTAAGTTTGGATAATCTCTCTTGTTGCTGTAGAACCTTTTGAAAATGGTATTGATACTCCCAAATTGATTTCCAACCGTTGTGGTTGTTGGAGTATTGAATAGAGTCGTTGGGATGAAAATACCAATGCATTAATATCACTTGCAACTATCGATACTATTAGCATTTAATGCATAATTTAGTAACCGTTGGATCCATCAATTCGATACCAAGGGAATTTTATCGATACCAACTAGAAGGTATCGATGTTGTATCGATACTTCATAAATACTTTAAAGGTATGTAGTACTCCTTAGTCTGTTAGGAAGACATAGTGTATATCAATCAACTACACGAACCGCCCAACAGACCGGGGTGTTACTGATAGACTCAAATCCTTTCACTTAATTTAAATCTTTGAGAAACCAGTTGTAAGGGTCCATCTTCGAGTTAAAGGTCATTATTTTTAGTTCATTTAATAACGTATCCTTAAAGAAAATAATACACATTAATGAAGACAATCATTAAAACATGTGCTACCATGTACAGTGAATACACTTAATAAAAAAGGCAAGTTTTTAAACTGTGGATCAATGGAGTTTGGCGTACACGTGAATAATAAGGGGCAAATCCACTTTAAGAAAAATACAATACAGCTATGAGGTAAAAGCAAAAGTTAAGAACAAACACATATAAATACGCCATCTGCCAACTAGCCATGCATGATAAAAGAAATAGAAAAGTGCCTCACTCATAGACGCAGCTCTGGCATAGTCCCCTTCTATTGATCTTCTTCTACTACTCAAAATCCTGAGAAATAATAGTAATAGAGTAAGTTAAATTGAACTTAATGGGTTTTAAATGGACACAAAATGGTTATCAAGTTACTGATGGTAACCCAAAAATGAAGACAACATTGAGACTCAATCATACAGACATATTATACCAAGTTTCCATTATAGTACCCCTAGCGAGTACATACCGGTAACTTATACATACTTTCCTCAATCACATATGTTTACCTATGACCCAACGTTGTGCCAGCCTCAGACCCATATTTCAAAAACTAGAATTGCGTATAAGTTATAATCATTTCAGTATTCATATTCCATGTTAAATTGAATATGTGTTCTCTAACAAGGTCAAGCAGTGATCTGCCAATTTGGTTTGCAATAAAGCTGCCCTATCGGAGGCATCACAAATAATGATTCTTTCCAGACTTTCACATGTCACTGATAATCTGGTACTAGGCTCACACACAAGATTGGTATTTTAACCTCAAACATGACCATGCTCACACACACATCACAGACTTACTACACACTTGTTAATACAAGACACATTAACCCATCTTAAGTAGGGAAAACTTAAATTTCACACCCCACATATCATAGAAATATCATAACTCAAAGGAAACAAGAAGGAACTCACCAGGAACTTTAGGATAGAATCTACTCTATTGGTTATTTACCTCGATCGTTCAGACCTACCCTAGATTCTTGAGCTAAATAAGAAACAATCATAATTATCATACCATTCATCCACTGAAATTTTGATTATGCATAAACTAATTCAAAAACATAAATTCCCACAAAATCATCCTAAGGGTTTTCCAAAAATTACCAATCAACCAGTACTTATAAATGGTGTTTGACAAACTTCTGGAAACTTTCCTCTTCAATTCTAGCAAAGATAACTAAAAATTTTAATGATGTATAGAAGAACTCAAGAAACAAAGGTGAAACATGCTAGCTATAGACATCCTTATATAGCATAGACAACAAAAAATAAGCTTAGTGGGAAGGTTAAACATCCTACTTTCACCCTTGAAAATTGAGGCTAAACTTGCCTAACAGGATTTGAAGTCTAATCTTCTGACCAAACACAACTACTACCACTAATCAGAGTGGTAAAACATTGCTTGTACACTAAGCAACCAATTAAACAAGTCATTCATTTACATAAACATATCAAGTTGACGTCAAAAGTACTTTAGTTCAATTCCAACTGTCTCAACTCAACTCTAACGATACCCAACGAGTTACCATTTCAACATAAAGCAATCCTATAACACCCTTTATCCGTATTTAACACCGGAATAGGATACGAGGTATTACCGGACTCACATCACAAGTAAACATACAATTCTGAGTCATAAATTTTCATCAAAATTAAAACCACTTACATTCAAACATAAAGTCCCTAATACGAGCCTACGAGGCCCAAAACATGTATTGGAAATGGTTCAGGACTAAACTGACAACTCGAAAAAATTTTACAAAACTTAGAAAATTTTTGCTATGAACAGGGGTCACACGCCCGTGGGCAGGCTGTATGGTCACACACGCCCGTGGGCAGGTTGTGTGGTCACACACGCCCGTCTCCCTAACCCGTGTAACACTCTCTTTTGCAATGCATGAACAAAATGAAGTCACACGGCCAAGTCACATGCCCGTGTGCTAGGCCATGTGGTTAATTAAATTTTCATAAAATAGGTACAGACTTCACACACCCGGGACGCACGCCCATGCCTAAGGTCGTGACCCTCACACGGCTGAGACACACACCCGTGTGCTCAATTCTGAGCATTCTGTTTCTCAAAATTAAGATGCAGGAGATACACGACCAAAACATGGGATAGGTCGTGTGTCACACACAGTCTAGACACACGCCCGTGTGTCTACCTGCGTGGACATAATAAAGACTATTTACCAAGCCATTTGTCACCCTCATTTACACATACACATACACAAATTCAATGGCATAAACCATGGTATACTTAGGCAACCAAAAAATCTATGATAATGGCTAACACATGTCAATGCAATACCATTATCTATCATGCTCATGACATCTCATTATGCCAAATCAAACATATTAATTTCACATTCAAAACATCACTAAGACTACTTTAAATTTGCATTAACTTATCAGGATAATCCATTATACCAATAAACTAAACTCATCCATTTCACAACAAGTCATTAAGCCACAATCAACATTTAGGAAATCCATATAAACCACATCACCAAGGGGCATTGGCACACACATGCATATATATATATAAGCTTACAATCAATTTAACCAAAATGAGCCCATTTACATGGCCAAATACCAAATCAAGGCTTTGACAATTACAAGCCAATACATTTGGCCAAAATCATGATAACACATATAACAAAATGACCAAGTCTCTATACATTCCATATACTCAAAATGTCAAATTTCATCAATACCCAAAATGATAGTTTTGATAGTGTGAGGCGAATCTTCGACGATCCCTAATCCGAGCTAGCTTGGCGGCACTATAAGACATGGAAAATAAGCGAAGTAAGCTATATAGGTTAGTAAGCCCGTATGTAAAAAAATAAGCTAACCTTACAATACATTAACATGCAAGTAATATAGCATAAGATAAAATGAATTTACCATAATTCCATGATCATAATTCATTCCATCACAACTTACCTCGGAATCATTATTCCAAAATTTTCTAGACATAAGCTTTACGTATATACCTGAACTATCTCGTAATAGCATCACATTTATTCTTATCGTTAACATACCCGTGAACCACTCGAAATAATAATGTCGGATACTCAAAAATTTTGCACACTAAGTGCTACATATGTAGCCAATGCTACCTAAGTTTCATATCTCATAATTGCTCGCTCTCGAGCTGTCGATAGGCCTACTCACACAAGCTATCAATCCAAACGTAGCTATACGGTGCTGCTCACACAAGCTGTTGAGTAACCGCAACATATGACGGTATACTCAGCCACTGGTAGGACGTACAGGACTAGCACCCAGATCACATAATCACATAACACATGGCTGCCCTAGGGACATGTCACTCGTATCCTAATCTATTCCTACGATTCAAACAGGATTTCTTACTTATTGAATCATCGTCGAACTCTTTCATAGAATTAAACTCGTCCACATAGTCAATCATATAGTTCATGCAATATTAAAGAATTTAAATACAATTATATTAAAGCTTAGTTAACATACGAACTTACCTTAGTTACAAAAACGGTTATTAGTTCAATTTAGTCCACAACCTTGTTTTTTCCCTGGTCTAAACTCGAACTTCGTTTTTCTTAATCTATATTATCAAATTTAACTTATTTAATCATCACATTATTCCATTCAACCCAAAAACAAACTATGGAAAAAATTATATTTTTGCCCCTAAACTTTTAACATTTTACATTTTAGTCCCTAGACTCAAAAAATAATTTTCATTCAATTTCTTCATTACCCAAGCCTAGCCAAACCTTTTTCATACTCATGATAGCCCACATTTTCCATTTATGCACATTTTACCACACATTTTACAACCTTTTACAAATAGGTCCCTTTTTTTACATTTTCATCAAAAATCACCTTGTAAATGTTGTTTGACTAACAACAAACATGCATTTTCTACCATTAAACATCAAAATACAAACTTACTCTGTAACATCCCGAATTAGGGTCTAGTTAGAATAATGATTTTGAGACCACAAATCTGAAATAGAAATAATTATTTTATGATATTTGATGGTTCATGACATGATTGCATGTTTGTGTGAAATTTTCATGAAGAAATTCTATGCCTAAGATGTCCAATTTGACTTTAGGGACCAAATTGAATAAGTTGTAAAACTTGTGTTCTAGAAGCTTTAAGCATGAAATTGCATTGGATTATTAATTAGAGGTCCTTAAATGGCAATTTGACCAAGTTCTAAAATTTTGGACAAAAATGTGCATGAATAGGAAAACTTTGAAAGAAAGGCCGTAAGGACATTTTTGTCTTTTGGTAAATAAAAGAATAAAAAAGGGAAAAAGAAAGAATTTTTTTTCCATCTTCTTCTTGCTTGTGCCGAAATTCCAAGGGTCACCATAGCTACAGTTTATTCATCTTTTCAAGCTTAATTGTAAGTGCTCCCTAGCCCCATTTTTAATGTTCTTTATATTTTTGAAGTTGTCATGAATCGATCTAGCTATTTCTACCATTATTTTGAGCTAGGGTTCATGTATGAAATTTGACCCATGGGTAACATGGATGGAGGAATATGAATTTTTTATGTGTGATAAACATCTTTTACTAAGTGATTTTTAGTGAAAACACCTAAAAAGGGCTTATTTGTAAAAGGTGTAAAAATGAGTAGTAGAAATGTGAAATAAAGAAAAATATAGGCTGATATGAGATAGAATATGATTTGGTTAGGCTTGGGTAACCAAGAATTGCATGCATTTAGAATATGATTTGGCTAGGCTTGGGTAACCAAGAATTGCATGCATTTCATTTTATGGACCTAGGGACTAAAGTGTAAATAAGTTAAAATTTAAGGGTAAAAAGGTAATTTTACCAAAGTATGTGTATGGGTCGATATGAGAAATGTATATATTGAACAAGTTGAATTTGGTATTATAGATCAAGAAAAACGTGATTCGGGTCTTGATCGGTGGAAAAATAATGTTTACGAGGATTAGGCTCGTTTATATCATTTTTGTACCGAGGAAGTTCATTTGCAAATATTGCAACATGTGCCATACTTTAAATGCTTTAACATTGCATGTATGGTAAGTATATACATATTTAATATGATGTTGTATCATGTGTTTATTGCCTAAATTTTTATCACAAATTATGCTTTGATTATTCCATGAATATGTGATTGGTGTTATGAGCATTGAAATTGACGTTACGAGCAAGTTCGATAGAAATGTGGTATCGAAGAATCCCATTTGAACCTTAGGAATAGTTAAGATACAAATGACATGTCACTAGGAATTATGTAATCTAAACTCATTGAGTTGTGGTTTGAGTTCATGATATATGTGACATCCGAACTCATTGAGTTGTGGTCTAAGTTCGTGATATATGTGACACATGTTTTGGCATCTGGGTACTGGTCTCGTATATTTCATTATTGGCTAGGTAGTCCGGCATGTGTTGCGGATACCTGATAGCCTGCAGGAGTAGACCCGTGAGTAGCTCGTAAATGAGCAACATGTGATCTGAGATATGAAGTAGCGTTAGCTACATATAAGGCACTTAGGTGTAAACTTTTGATGTATCCGATAGTATTCCGATTGTTCAACGGGTAGCTCAAAATAAGTTCTATGAGTAATCATAACGATTGCATCAAGACACGAATGTAAGTTATAATGTGCAAGTGGGCACAGGTATGAACATCGAACTCATGTGAATGACATGAAATATGATGAACTCGAGGTAAGAACATGTATTCATATATATGAGGAATAAGTTTATGAGAATTGATAAATGCAAGATTATGTTCGTTATGTTAAATGCATGATTTAAGGTTGTTTAAGTTGCATTTTATTTGCATGTGAACTTACTAAGCTTTATGCTTACCCCATTTCTTTTCCATCTCTTATAGTTTCACCAAGCTAGCTCAAGGATCGGAGAACGTCGAAGACTCGATCACACTATCAATTGAACATTTGGGTATAGTTAGCTTTATCATTTTGGATATGGCATGTATAGGGACTTGGCCTTTTTGTTATGTGTCATATTAATTAGCCAATCTGTTGGCTCATGATGTTATTATGATTATTTTATATATGGCCATGAGAATGTAACCCTAATTATTGATGCATGCATGCAAATGTGCTTATGCTTTAATGTGGTTATAGTTGTTTATGGTTAATGAGTATGATGGATGACATGTATGTTGGGTGTACGAAATATGATTAATGTGTTTGATGATAAATGTGGTGCAAATGTATAACTCGAAAATAGGTTAGTAATGATAATAGTCAAATATGAAATTGGTGAGGGATGCCATATGAAAGTATAATAGTTTGGATAGGTGATATGTTGACATTGTCAAGTCATAATTTAACCATGAATGTGTTTGCTTAAGTGATTAAAGGTGTCATATTGCATGTCATGAAGTGGATCTAAGTCTGTGAGTGCTTAAGGGTGGCAAATGGCTTGGAAAATAACCTAGAATTTGTCCACACAGTTAGACACATGGGCATGTGTCTAGGCCGTGTGTGACACACGATCTGCCCCATGGGCGTGTGATCCGACCGTGTGTCCCCTGCACCCTAATATGCAAAATAGAATGCCCAGTAGCAAACACACGGGTAGAGACATTACCGTATGTCTCAGCCGTTTGACAAACACGACCATAGGACATGGACGCGTGCCCAAGCCATGTAAAGTCTGCACTTCATTTTTGGAATTTAATTCGCCACACGGCCTCAGCACACGGACGTGTGACTTGGTTGTGTGACTTTATTTGCTTGATGACGTCATAGTCAGAGAGTTACACAGGTGTGTCCCATGTTACACGGGCATGTGTGACCACACAGCCTACCCACACAAGTGTGTGACTCTCCAAAACAAGAAATTTTTCTAAGTGTTAAAAAGGTTCCGAAAGTTCTCGGTTTACTCCCGAACCGCTTTTGATGTATGTTTCAGGTCTTGTAGACCCTTATAAAGGACAATTTGCATGTGATTGAAAAGTTTTAAATGTGGATGAAACCTTATAGCTCGATTTTGTATGTTTATTTACGTTTAAGTCTTGTAATGCCTCGAACCCTGTCCCGGCTTTAGATACGGGTAAGGAGTTTACATACTCAACATGGGTAAAATTCTAGACTTTGATTTTCTTTCAAATTAGTCCTTAGAACAACTAGATTAGGTTGAGACAACTTCAAAAACATAAATATCATGAAAAACGAGGCAAGAATAGACTTACAATCGAGCTTGAAAATGGCCAAAACCCTAGCTATGGATTCCCTTGAAATTTCGGCATAAAAGGATGAAGATGAATAAAAATTAACTTATTTTTATCTTATTAAATCATTTAATTACTAGTTTACCAAAATGCCCTTAATGCAAAACTTTGGAATTTTATCTAACCATGTCCATTTTTGTCCATTATGAAGTATAATGGTCTAATTATCATTTAAGGACCTCTAATTTAGAATTTCATAACAATTTGACACCTTTAACTTATAGAATTCAAGTTTTGCACCTATTGCAATTTAGTTATTCTAGACAAATTGAGTACTCAATCGATAAAATTTGTTAATGAAATTTTCACACAATTATTGTATTATGTTGTAGACCTTAAAGAAACAATAAAATAAATATTTCTACTTTGGATTTGTGGTCCCAAAACCACTATTCCGATTTGACCCAAAAATGAGTTGTTACAACTCTCCCCCTTTAGGGATTTTTGTCCCCGTAAATCTTACCAGAAAAGAGGTTAGGGTACTATTTTCTCATAGCTTTCTCAGGTTCCCACGTAGCCTCTTCGACCCCATGTCTTTGCCAGAAGAATTTCACTAGGGCTATGCTTTTATTTCTCAACTGTTTAACTTCCCGAGCTAACACTTTAATCGGTTCTTCACCATATGTCATATCGGGTCGAATCTCAACTTCTGTCGCTGAAATTATGTGTGAAGGATCTGATCAATAACGGCACAACATTGATACATGAAACACATTGTGGATCCTTTCTAACTCTGTTGGTAAAGCTAACCGATATGCCACCAGCCTTATTCCTTCAATAACCTCATACGGACCAGTAAAACGACGACTCAGTTTACCCTTGTGACCGAATATAAGAATTTTCTTCCATGGAGACACTTTCAGAAATACTATATCACCGACTAGAAATTCAATTTCCTTTAATTTTAGATCCGCATACGATTTCTGTCTATCCGAAGCTGCTTTCAAACAATCATGAATTACTTTCACTTTTTCTTCAATTTCTCTAACCAAATCAACCCCGTGAATTCGTCTCTCGCTGAGCTCAGTCTAATACAATGGAGTTCGACACTTGCAGCCATACAATGCCTAGTACGGTGCCATCTTTATACTCGACTGAAAACTATTGTTATAAGAAAATTTGACTAAAAGTAGATATTTTTCCCTACTACCTTCGAACTCTAAAGCACAACAATGAAGCATATCTTCGAGAACCTAAATCGTTCTTTCAGATTGATCATCAATTTGCAGATGAAATGTGGTACTAATGTTCAACTTTGTGCCCATAGCCTCTTACAACATTTTCTAATATCGAGATGTAAACCTCGGATCTCTATCCGAAAAACAGAAATAGGCACCCCGTGCAATCTAAAAATCTCAGCAATGTACAATTCAGCTAGCTTATGAAGTGAATAGTCAGTACGTACCAGAATAAAGTGAGCTGATTTCGTCAATCTATCAACAACGACCCAAACGACATCTTTCTTCTTCGGAGTCAGAGGTAATCCAGTTACGAAATCCATCGTAATTTTGTCCCATTTCCACTCGGGAATCATCACAAGCTGAAGTAAACCCGAAGGTACTTGATGTTCGGCCTTTACTTGTTGACAAATTAAACATCTTGATACGAATTCAAAAATATGTCATTACATACCCAACTACTAATACAATTTCTTCAAATCATTATACATCTTCGTACTTCCTGGATGAACAGACAAACAACCACTGTGTGCCTTGTGAAGAATTTTCTGAATAATCTCGGTATTTCTCAGTACACAAATCCTACTGGAACGACAGAAATGTGCAAGTGTACACAATCGCAACAAGTAATAAAGTGACAAGTAAATGTCGAGTTATCATACCCACAAGGACTGTGAAAAGAATTATTTATGAATGCAATTTAAAACACTTTGGTAAAAAAAATTGTTTTGAAAAGGGTGATAAAAAAAATAACATTTTAAACTAAATAAAAATAAAAGTTCTAATGCATGATTTCAAAATATGATTTAATCAAGATGACATAATTGTTTTGGATTAATTACATTTCTTTAACTTAGAATTATTAAACTCATGTTTATGTTGTTACGAATAAATTCATGGCAACTCAGTAATTTGCTAACTTATGAACATACTCACCTGCACAAATCCATTCATCTCTTAACATATCCCTATGTTAATTCAATCGATTAAACAGATTCTATTAAGAAAACATGTTATTGCACAAACATACTCATTAAATTGAACTAATCTATTACATATTCCTATGTCAATTCAAACGATTAATTAATTCTAATAAGCACATAAAAGACTATGTGAGGTAACAAGGTATCCTTACCTTGAAACAATTTAATCACAATAATCTTGCAAGTTATGCAAGGCAATTGTATCACTAGATACAATGCTAATTTAACCTTCAGCTACCTTAGAAGAATAAACATGCACTGATTAAGTATTGTGTCAATTAATTACAATTTCAATCTGTTTAAATGATTAGTTCATTAGTTCCCTCACAATTATAATGCAAGAATAACATAGGCATGATTTTACTTAATTAATCATTTTACCAAGGCCTATAACAGCATAAACACAATTTTAAGAATTTAAGGAAACGAAATGCAATCAACCCAACACGAACTAAATTCAAGCTAAGATGATTAAATTAACCATTCCAACAACATAAATATTCATAGATGTGTTCATCACAAAAACAACAAAATTTAAAGAGATAGGGAACAAGAATCAAATCCGGTGTTTTTCCGTGGCTTGACTAGGTTGCTCTGTTTTTCCTTCTTTGTTGTCCTCACTGTTGCTATGAACACTCAATTTATGCTCCAAATGGCAGGTTAATAACCCTTTCTCAAGGGGAGAAATCGGAAAAAGATCAAGGAACTTTGAATGGGAAAATGAGAGAAAAAGTGAAAGAGGGGAGAAGAATTGTGAGAGAAGAGATGTGAATGAGGGATGTGTTGAATGATCAGCCAAGGGGAGTTTTTATAGCTGAATGTGGCAGCTGAAATTTGATAAAAATAGCAGCCAAAGAGCCACCCCTTGGCCGGCCTCCTATGTGGCAAAGTTGATGGCTTCAACTTTGTTAAAAATGGCTTGGGGCAAATCTACAAAGCCACCAATTGTGGAGGGGTTTAATTGCAATTTGAACAAGTCTTCAAGGGCTTCTTTGCAGCTTAAATAATCAGCTAATGAGCTGAATTGGGTTAGCACTTGGATGGTTTTGGGCTGTCCTTTTCTTGGCCTGTTCGGTTTACTCGGTTTGGTTCAATCGGGCCACTTTTTCATAATTAATTAATCATAATTTATTAACCCAAAATTAAATTGGATATAAATTAAAATTAATTATATTATGAATAAATACATATAATTTTGGACCGTCTTAGGCTGAAATTTAGTTCACCTTGATACTTTTAATTGCTTCTCGGTTTTGTGCTTCTAGAAATGTCTGCCGAGCCATTTTTCGCCCTTTGTGCAAATTTGTTGAAAATAACCAAACTTCATCAAAAATAATTATGAAATTAACTAAAATTTAACATGTTCATATTTTAAGTGCACTATAATTATTTTATAAAAATTAATTATTTTTTGACAAGAATTTAACCGAATTCTCATGAAATTAAGTTAAAAAGGGTATGAAAAAGTGTGTAAATTTTTGTGTTTCCACCTACCTCGGAACATCAAACAATCATCAGTTCCAATCTGATAGATTGATTCACTAGTCGATTCGCACTGAACTCTTTTAGCTTGAAGTTCTTCGTCACATTTCTGAGCTTCACAAATTTGCTGAAGAAATACCGGTATAGCTTTCAACTCGGCCAAAATCGATCCATCATCAGATAAAGTTAACCGCGTATTCATTGACCTCAAAGCAAACAAAGTCTTTCTTGTAACACCCCTTACTCGTATCTGACACTGGGACAAGGTTCGAGGCATTACCAGACTTAAACATAAACATTCATACAAATCGGGCCTAAAAATTTGGCCCAAATAAAATTCATCCAATCACATGCATATCGTCCCTTATACGGGCCCATGAGGCCCAAAACATACGTTGGGAATGGTTCGGGACTAAACCAAAAACTTTTGGAACTTTTACTACACTTAGAAAATTTTCATACTTTAGAGAGTTACACGCCCGTGTGGGTAGGCAGTATGGTCATACACACGCCCGTGTGGCTTGGGACACACCTGTGTCCTCAGCCCGTATAATTCTCTATTTATAACATCATCAATCGAAAAAGGGCCACACGGCCAAGTCACAAGCCCATGTGCTAAAGCCGTGTCCCTCACACGGCTGAGACACACGGTCGTGTCTCTGCCCGTGTGGCCAAGAAAATGACTATTTAACAAGTCATTTGCCACACTCAATTGCACAATGACATACACACTTTCAATGGCACTTAACATGGCACAATTAAGCTACCAACAAAACCATAATCAAGGCTTAAACATATCAAAACAATTATTTACTATTCATAACAAAACTGTCCACTTAAGTCATAGTCATTAAATTATTTATATCTTGAGCTACAAAACTCTAAATTAAGATCCGCTTGACTTTTCCGAAACTAGACTCAAACATCTTCCTACCATAAAATTTTCAAAATTTATATTTTAGCCAATAGGTATAGTTAATTCTTCAAATTCGTCCTTGTTCTGATATTTGACAGTTTCAACCTTTCTTCACTAAAAATTAATTATCTCTTAGTACGGGATTCAGATGATGTTCCTATTTGTTTCTCTTGAAATTAGACAATGTTCCTATTTTTTTCTCTCGAAATTAGACTCATTAAAAATAAAAAATATAAATTTAAACCCCCAAGTATTTTTATACAATTTTTAATGATTTTCCAAAGTCAGAACAGGGGAACCCAAAATCATTCTAACCTTGTCTCACAAAATATCATATATCTCGTAAAATTAAATTCTTTTACTTACACCGTTTCTTCTATGTAAAACTAGACTCAATAAGCTTCAGTTTCATATTTTATTCAACCTCTAATTTGATTTCCACAATTTTTTGGTGATTTTTCAAAGTTGAACTACTGCTACTGTCCAAAACTGTTTTAATGCTAATTTTACTCTTTCATGATTCCCTTATACTAACTTTCATTAATATACCATTATAAACCACATCACACAATGACATTGGCATAGAAATATAAGTAATTAATATGCTTGCAAGCCATTAGCCAATATAAGCCAATTTATATGGCTATATACCAAATTAAATCCTTACTCATTACAAGTTAATACATTTGGCCATATCATAATGACACATACACAAAATGACTAAGTCCCTATACAACCCATAGACTACCCAACATGATAGCTTGATAGTGTGATAGAATCTCCAACAATCTCCAACTCAAGCTAGCTAAATAAACCTATGAGAGGTGGGAAAGAAAAGGGGGTAAGCTATATAGCTTAGTAAGTCCGTATGAAAATAATAAGTGAATCATTTACATGCATTTACCAATTTCATCAATATGTTCTCGTGGTTACACATTAATCAATTGCAATACCCATCTTTTAATCTATAAACATGAATTTATCCTATCTTGACATTAGTCATGCAAACATAAACTCTCATAATAAAACACTTCAACATTTGACAAATCATTTCAGCATTCATAATAAAAGTGTGTATTAATTATGTATATTCATATTTCCCAATTCATATAGCTTAACATCCTTCAATGGTCCAAAACTCTTAGCTATCCATACTTTTATATCCATTTTTATTAGGCTTTTATGCTGGTCTTTCTCTCATTTTATTATTCATTGAATCACAACATTAAAAGAATAAGCACATCGTGTCTCAATTCAATTTGGCCTAAAAGCCTTACACATGATTCTCAATCGAATTCACCATATATTTTTACGTCATAAATATAAACCTATAATTACTAGGTCATCATAGAAAATCATTCTCATAGACATAACTCATTCAATTGCATTCTAACCACATACAAAGCTTAATGCTCATGAGTTTTGAGTACGTACCTGTACTATTTCATAACATAAGCATATACTTATTCTTCTCATTGACTTACCCCTTAGGTTTTCTGTCAAGTTACTCGATAATTTACCCGTTGAACACTTGGAATACCATCGGATACATCAGAATCTCGCACCTAAGTGCCCCATATGTAGCCAACGCTACCTCATATCATATATCACATGTTGCTTACTTTTGAGCTACTCACGGGTCTGCTCACACAAGATGTCAGGTATCCGCAACACATGCCAAACTACCCAGCCACCGGTAAAACATACAAGACCAGCACCCGAACCGTCATAACATGTGTCACATATATCATGAACTTAGACCACAACTCATGAGCTCAGATCACGTAGTTCCTAGTGACATGTCACTTGTATCTTAAACTATTCCTAAGGTTTAAATGGGATTTCCTTAATTACACGTCTTCGTTGAACTTGTCTAGAGGACCAATCATATAACTTATGATAATGATTAATCACATAATTCTTCATAATGATAATAATAAAGATAATCACATTTAAACATGAAATTATAGCTCATCACAATGCCATCAAGTATCATAAACATATTTTAGATCATATCATTGCATAGTGTATCATAAAATCTCATGGTCATTTCCGTAATATCGTACTCCATAGCATTCGCATTTCATTTTAATAATAAGACATTTATCACAATCACATCAATTAAACATTTATACATGTACAATTAAATGCTTATTAAACATACGAACTTACCTCGATACCAAAAATGGTGAAAAAGACCTCACCGTCAAATACGCGTTTTCCACCCGTTCTAGATCTAAACCTCATTTTCCTTGATCTAAAATATCACGTTTAGCTTATTTATTAGTCACATTATTCATTGTGACCCAAAAATCATATTATGGAAAATTTATGTTTTTGCCCCTAAACTTTGCCATATTCACATTTTTGCCCTTAGGCTCGTAAAATAAAATTTATTCAATTTCTTTGTACTTTAAGCCTAGCCGAGCCATTTTAATAACTATAACAGCCCACAATTTCCACTAGAACACACTTTTACTACATATTTTATAACTTTTACAATTTAGTCCTTTTAAGCATTTTCTCCAAAAATCACTTAGCAAAAGTTGTTTCTCCAACCATAATTGTAACATCTTGAAATAGGGCCTAGTCGGAATAGTGGTTTTGGAACCACAATTTTGACATTAAAATAATTATTTCATGATCATTATGAGGTCCAGGATATGAAAATAAGCATGTGTTGAAGTTTCATGAAGAAATTCTAAGTGTAAAGTATCCAATTGGAAATTAGGGATCAAATTGAATAAATTGAAAAACTTGGATTCTAGATGCAATTTGTATGAAATTACTTTGGAATATTAATTAGAGGTCCTTAAAGAGTAATTTTCCCAATTTTTAAGTTTTTAGACAAAAATGGGCATGCATGGAAAATTTGGAAAGGTTAGTAAGGAAAGGCATTTTGGTCATTTGGTTAATTAATGAAATAAAAAGGGAAAAATCAAGTAAAAGTCAGCCATTTTCTTCTCCATAGCTGCTTAAATTTGCATGCTCTCCATAGCTAGGGTTTTCAACAATTCAAGCTTGATAATAAGTCAATCCTAGCCCCGTTTTTTATGTTCTTTATGTTTTTGAGATCCTTGAAGCATGCTCTTTCTATTTCTACCCATATCTCAAGCTAGGGTTCATGTTTAGAAAATTACTCATGCATGAAATGCTTGTGTTTTGATGACTTATGGAGGAATATGAAAGTTTAAAGGATAGTAAACAACTTTTACTAGGTAGTTTTTCATGGAAATGGCTTAAAGGACCATTTTGTAAAAGTTGTAAAAATGGGTAGAAAAATGTGAAATGAAGGAAAATTGTGGGATGCCAAAAGCATGAAAAATATTCGGCTAGGCTTGGGTAACCTAGAAATTACATGCGTTTCATTATATGGGCCTTAGGACTAGATTGTAAAAGTTGTGAAAGGTTAGGGGCAAATTGGTCATTTTGCCCTAGGATGGGTTTTAGGCCAGAATTGAATAATGTAAGAAGTTAATAATTTATTTTTACTGATATAGACCCCGAGGAACCAATTCTGGAGGTTGATCGTGAAAAACGAAAGGTTTCGAAATACTCGAGATACAAATCCGAAACGACTACCAGGTAAGTTTGTATAACCCGAAGTAAACTCTTAATATAATTAAATATACACATTGTCGAATGTATGAAAATCTAGATATTCATTGCATGATAATTTATGAAATGTGCTAGTGTAAATGAAAAGATGAAAAATGTCTCGGTTGAATAAAAAGGGTTATCTGATGGATACGCTATTCTTACATGATACGAGATCATGCATGTGTTGTAGAAAAAGATTTAGCCCGAATAGGTAATCTGTTGATCTCGGCATAGAAAGGATCTAGCTGATCTATCCTCCCAAAAAATATGGGTGCATTATGGATTTAGCCGGACGAGTAATCCGTTTAGGGTCTGAATTTAGCCTGGACTGGTAATTCAGATCCGAGCTCATTAAGAGTGTTTGTCATTACAAGGGATTTAGCCTGGACTGGTAATCCCGACATCACTCAATGAGTTTATACTACGAGGGATTTAGCCTGGATTGGTAATCCCGTCGTAAGATGTAAGGTTCGCGGGAGTGCATACTTTTGATGATCACTTGTATGACTTGACAGTAAATGGGCTATCCATCGAGATTCCTAAGAAATTCAACGGGATTAAAATGAGAAATGAGAATGGAAATTCTTGAATTGATGAGCTCATCTAGATTAATGTTATAATATATTGACATGAGACTAATTTGATGATTTGAGTGCATGTGATAGGAAACTATCCTATACTTGTTGGGATGTATGACTAATGTGGTTGTATGTTAATTAACCGGTAAGTTTACTTTCTAGTTATCTAGACTTACCAAGCATATAAATGCTTACCCCCTTTCATTTTCCCTGTCTTACAAAGCTCGCGGACTCGTGAAGGTTGGAAGTTGGAGAAAGTCATCATACTATCAACTTGTTCAACTTTGGTATATAGAAACTTTTATTTTGTTTAATGGCATGTATAGGGTTTTTGGTTATTTTGTTGTATGTTTCATTTGGCTAGCCAATGTAAGGGCTTAAATGGTATATCTATTCTTTTGTATATGGCCATGAGATATGGCTCATATTGATGTAGGTTGTAAACCTACTAATGATGCATGTTTATGTTTTAAATAGTTCATGAGATATGGTGATGAAGTTTAACATGGATGGATGCTTGAAATGGGACCTAATAATTTGAGAGTGGACATAGCATGTAATGGTATATGGTTATAATATGGCCTAAAGGTAAAATGTGCTATGTTAATCTCTCGTACGAAAAGGATAATTTAGCATGTACTAAGCCGATGAGATAAGGCCAACATGTAATGAGTTATGCCAAGGTTGTTTAAGAGTATAATAAGACCATGTTATATATTATTGAAGTCTATAAGTGTGTAAGGATGTTAGAGGGTGACCAAAGGCTTAGATAATAGCCCTAAAAAGGTCCATACGGGTAGACACATGGGCATGTGTCTAGGCCATGTGTGACACACGGTCAACCCCCATGGGCGTGTTGCTTGGCCATGTGTCCCCTGCACCTAAAATTTTAGGTCAGTTTGCATGGTAGTAAACACACGAGTAGAGACATGGCCATGTGTTTCAACCGTGTGGAGGACACAGCCTAGTACACAGGCGTGTGCCTCAAAATGAATGATGACATCATAAATAGAATGTCTGAGTTTTTGGACACGGGTGATGACGCGGGCGTGTCTAGGCCGTGTGAGGGACACGGGCCAGAGACACGGGCGTATGCTTGGCCATGTGAAAACCCCTGTAGGTTCGAAGTGAAAAATAAATTCTAGAAATTCCACACGGGTATGTGACACGGGCGTGTCCCAAAGCACACGGGCGTGTGCATTGCCTCCACACAAGCGTGTGAGGCTTAAACTTAGAATTTTTTTTAGAATCTTCTTAAGCTCTCAGTTTAGTCCTGGATCGATTTAATGCATATTTTGGACCTTTTAGGTCCATAATAGGGACACTATGATGTTGTTTGATAGGTTTTAATTTGAAGTGAAATTTTATGACCCGTATTTTTCGGAGATGCCATGTTTATGTATGATGGTGCCTCGTACTTTGTCCCAGTCTCGAGTACGGGTAAGGGGTGTTACAATAAACATGCATAATCTACCATTAAACATCAAAATACAAAAAATTCTAACATGGGTCAAACCCTAGACCTTCATCATAACTCAAATAAATGGTAGAAATAGGTAGATCTTGTTACAAGAATTTAAAAAACATAAAAATCATTAAAAATGGGGCAAGAACGGACTTACAATCAAGCTTAGAAGCTTGGAAAACCCTAGCCATGGTTTCTTCATGTAAAATTCGGCTAAGGAAGAAGATGGGCAAGAAATTTTGGCTTTTATTTTGTTTTTAATTCATTTTAATTACTAAATAACCAAAATGCCCCTAACTTAAAAATATTTTATTTCACCTATTTCATGTCAATTTTTGTCCAACAAATTAACCAATGGTCTAATTACCATTTAAGGACCTCCAATTTAAAATTTCATAACAATTGGACACCTCTAACATGTAGAACTCAACTTTTGTAATTTTTACAATTTAGTCCTTTTGACTAAATTGAGTGCCCAAATGTCAAAATTTTTTAACGAAATTTTCACGAAATCATTCCATGAAATTGTAGAACATAAAAATATAATAAAAATAAATTTTTCCTCATTGGATTTGTGGTTCCGAAACCACTGTTCCGACTAGGCCCAAAATCGAACTATTACATTTCTACTTAAAGCGTTTGGGACTACGTTTGCTTTTCCCGGGTGATAGTCGATCACTAACTCATAATCTTTCAACAACTCGAGCCATATTTGCTAATTCAAATCTTTTTGAGTTATCAAGTACTTTAAGCTCTTGTGATTAGTAAAGATGTGACACTTCTCACCAAATAAATGGTGTCGCCAAATTTTTAAAGCAAACACAATGGCAGCCAATTCCAAGTCGTGCATCGGATAGTTTATCTCATGTGGTTTCAACTGTCTTGAGACGTAAGTTATCACTTTTCCATCTTTCATCAACACACAACCAAGACAATTCAGTGATGCATCACTGTAAATCACAAACTCTTTTCCCGACTCAGGTTGCACTAACACCGGTGCCTCAGTCAACAACATTTTCAACTGTTCAAAACTCTTTTGACATTTCTCAAACCACTCGAATTTCACAACTTTTCGTAGCAATTTGGTCATGGGTGTAGCAATCATCAAAAATCCCTTAACAAAGCGTCGATAATAACTAGCTAAGCCCAAAAAGCTTCTAACTTCAGTTTCATTCCTCAGTAGTTTCCAATTAACAACTATTGAAATCTTACTTGGATCAACCTGTATACCTTCCACTAAAACAATATGTCTCAAAAATTTAATTTTTCGGAGCCAAAACTCACTTTTGTTGAACTAAGCAAACAATTTGTTATCTCTCAAAGTCTGTAATTCAATCTTAAATGTTCACATGCTCAGACTCATCTTGGGAATAAATCAAAATGTCATCAATAAACACAACCACAAACTTATCTAAATATAGTCAAAAAATTTGATTCATGAAGTCCATAAAAACGGCAGGAGCATTAGTTAATCCAAAAGGCATAACAAGAAATTCATAATGACCATACCTCGTTTTGAACGCAGTCTTCTGCATATCCGAGTCTTTTACTCTTAGTTGATAATACCCGAATCTCAAATCTATCTTCGAGAACACTGTTGCCCTTTTCAACTAGTCAAACAAATTATCAATTCTTGGTAAAAGATACTTGTTCTTTATCGTAACCTTGTTAAGTTGAAGATAATCAATACAAAGTCTCATGGATCCGTCTTTCTTCTTGATGAATAACATTGGTGCACGCCAGGGAGAAAAACTCGATCTCGAAAAACCTTTATCTGTCAACTCTTGCAATTGAGATTTCAATTCTTTCAATTTGGTCAGAGCCATTCTATACGGAGTTATCGATATCGGTGTAGTTCCCGGTACCGAATCAATAGTAAACTCAATCTCTCTGATCGGTCGTAATCTAGGGAACTCATCTGGGAACACATTCGGATATTCACAAACTACCGGCATAGATTCAATCTTCAATTTAGACACTTTCATATTCAGTACATATGCAAGATAAGCTTCACAACCTTTTTTTACATACTTCTAAGCCAACGTCGACGAAATTAAAATAGGTAACTCACCCAACTCATTTGGTTCAATCCGAAGAATTTCATTATTTTGACATTTCAATTAAATAATCTTTCATCTACAATTCACTACAGCATCATGTAGAGTCAACCAATCCATTTCAAGAATTACATTGAACTCGTCAAACGGTAAAAGCATTAAGTCAGCCGAAAAATAGTGACCCCAAATCGTTAAAGGACAATTCTTGCAAACTTTATCAACTAAAATATATTTGCCTAAGGGGTTCGACCCTTTAATCACATACTCAGTAAACTCAACAGGCAAATTCTTACTAGATACCAAATTCATGCAAATATAAGAATGAGTCGGTCCAAGATCAATCAATGTAACTATATTAGTATCATAGAGAGAAAATGTACCAGTGAAAACATTAGGCGATGATGCACCTTCACGAGAATGAATAGCATAAGTTCTAGTAGGTGCTCCAACCTTTGATCTCACAGTTAATTCTTTCGTCACACCTTTGCAACTATTTCCACTTCCAGTATTTCTAGGTGGCCTCTTTCTAGTGGCAATATTACTCAACCTCATATTTTGAAAACTATCCTTCTCAGTCATTTCAGGGAAATCTCGAATGAAGTGATCTTGGGAGCCACATTTAAAGCAAGCCATGTTATTCATCTTACACTCACTGGGATGTCATTTACCATAGTGTTGACATTTAGGTAGCATTACCAACACTTGCTATTGATGTAGTTTAGGCCTTAGAACCTGAATATTGCTTCCCACGATCTCTGGTGGGATACCCAGCTGAAGTATTTGAACGAGTATACAAATCCCTTGATTTCTTTAATGATGACTGAAATGACTTATTCATTGGTCTTTTTCTTGAATCTCTAGCTTCAAACTCAGCTTTTCTCTTGTCTTTGCTCATCTCTTCGGCTTTGCAAGCTCGTTCGACTAGCATAACAAATTCTTTCAGCTCTAAAATTCCAACTAGCAGTCTGATATATTTATTCAACCCATCTTCGAATCTCTTACACATGATAGCCTCGGTAGAAACACATTCCCGAGCATACTTACTGAGCCTGACAAACTCTCGCTCAGTCACAGACATACGACCCTATTTTAGCTCTAAAAACTCTTTACATTTCTTATCAATGAACCGTTGACTGATATATTTCTTTCTAAACTATTCTTGGAAGAAACCCCAGGCAACACTTTCTTTCGGTACCACAGATACAAGAGTATTCTAGCACTGGTATGCTGAGTCCCTCAGTAGTGATATAGCACATTTCAAGCACTCATCCGGTTTGTAAGAAAGCTCATTAAATACCCTGATGGAGCTCTCAAGCCAAAACTCTGCCCTCTCGGGATCATCATCGATATTGGCTCTAAATTCTTCAGCCTCTTATTTTCGAATCTTATCAACTGGAGGCTTGTTTAGTCTAATCAATTCCACACCTTGGGGAGCTACGGGAATCGGTTGGGGGTTAGGTGGGGATGGAGGATGTTGGGCAGCTAGATTTGTTCAAACAAACTCGGCAAACCACTCATTCATCCTTTGGAAGAAGGCTTCCCTATCCTCTCTTCCCTGATTAATCATGACCGGACTACTTTCAGATGGAGTTGTCCTTGAATAGGAGCCAGTGCATTACTTTCAATATCGTCAGCTACCTCTCGGTTGGGATCTATTTTCTAGATAAAAACACAATTTAAATTGTCAAGAGTCATCACTCTATCACAATTTATATATGGCATGTATAACTAGGCTCTTACATGTGCTAGGTTAGCCTGAGAATTGACTAAACCATACCTCTGATACCAGTAAATGTAGCACTCCTTATCCGTGTTCAACGCTGGAATAGGATATGAGGTATTATCGGACTCACATCACAAGCAAACATACAATTCCAAGTCATAAATTTTCATCCAAATTAAAGCCATTTACATTCAAACATAAAGTCCCTAATATGAGCCTACGAGGCATAAAATATGCTTTGGAAGTGGCTCGGACTAAACTGAAAACTTGGGAAATTTTTACAAAACATAGAAAATTTTTGCTATGAACAGGGGTCACATACCCATGTGGTTTAGGAAACACCTGAGTGGGCAGGCCATGTGGTCGCACACGCCCGTGTCCCTGACCCATGTAACTCTCTGTTTTACAATGCATGAACAAATTGAAGTCACACTGCCAAGTCATACGCCCGTATGCTAGGCCTTATGGTTAATTAACTTTTCATAAAATAGGTGCAGACTTCACACGCTCGAGACTAATGCCTGTGCCTAAGGCCGTGTCCCTCACACGACTGAGACACACGCCTGTGCCTCTGCCTGTGTGCTCAATTCTAAGCATTATGTTTCTCAAAAATAAGATGCGAGGGACACACGACCAAAACATATGCCCATGGGACAGGCTTGTGTCACACACAGTCTAGACACACGTCCGTGTGGACAAAATAAAGGCTATTTACCAGGCCATTTGCCACCCTAATTTACACATACACATACACAATTTCAATGGCATAAACCACGGTATACTTAGGCAACCAAAACATCTACCATCATGGCCAACACATGTCAATGCAATACCATCTTCTATCATGCTCATGACATCTCATTATGCCAAATCAAACATATCAATTTCACATTCAAAACACCACTAAGACTACTTTCAATTTGCATTAACTTATCAAGATAATCCATTATACCAATAAACCAAACTCATCCATTTCGTAACAAGTCATTAAGCCACAATCAACATTTAGCAAATCCATATAAACCACATCACCAAGGGGAATTGGCACACACATGCATGTATATATATATGAGCTTACAATCAATTTAACCAAAATGAGCCCATTTAAATGGAAAAATACCAAATTAAGCCTTTGACAATTACAAGCTAATAAATTTGGCCAAAATCATGATGACACATATAACAAAATGACCAAGTCCCTATACATGCCATATACTCAAAATGGTAAATTTCATCAATACCCAAAATGATAGTTTTGATAGTGTGAGGCGAATCTCTGACGATCCCCAATCCAAGCTAGCTTGGCGGCACTATAAGACATGGAAAATAAACGGAGTAAGCTATATAGCTTAGTAAGCCCGTATGTAAGAAATAAGCTAACCTTACCATACATTAACATGCAAGTAATATAGCATAAGATAATGTGAATTTACCATAATTCCATGATCATAATTCATTCCATCATAACTTACCTCGGAATCATCATTCCAAAATTTTCTAAACATAAGCTTTTCGTACATACTTGAACCATCTCGTAATAGCATCACATTTATTCTTACCATTGACAAACCCATGAACCACTCGAAATAATAATGTCAGATACTCGGGAATTTTGCACACTAAGTGCCACATATGTAGCCAATGCTACCAAAGTCTCATATCTCATAATTGCTTGCTCTCGAGCTATCGACGAGCCTGCTCACACAAGCTGTCAGTCTAGATGTAACTATACGGTGCTGCTCACACAAGCTGTCAGTCACGGTGCTGCTCACACAAGCTGTCAAGTAACCACAACATATGCCGGTATACTTAGCCACTGATAGGACGTACAGGACCAGCACTTGGATCACATAATAACATAACACTTGGTAACCCTAATGACATGTCACTTGTATCATAATCATTCATAGGGTTCACACGGGTTTTCTTACATGTCAAATCATCGTCAAACTCGTTCATAGAATTAAACTCGTCCACATAGCCAATCATACAGTTCATGCAATATTAAAGCATTTAAATACAATTATATTAAAGCTTATTTAACATACGAGCTTACCTCGATTACAAAAACGGCTATTAGTTCAATTTAGTCCACAACCTTATTATTCCTAGTCTAAACTCGAACTTCGTTTTTCTTGATCTATAATATCAAATTTAACTTATTTAATCATCACATTATTCAATTCAACCCAAAAACACACTATGAAAAAATTACATTTTTGTCCCTAAACTTTTAACATTTTACATTTTAGTCCCTAGACTCGTAAGATGATTTTCATTCAATTTATTCATTACCCAAGCCTAGCCGAACCTTTTTCATACTCATTTATTCACATTTTACCACACATTTTACAACCTTTTACAAATAAGTCCCTTTTTTATATTTTCATAAAAAATCACCTTGTAAATGTTGTTTAACTAACAACAAACATGCATTTTCTACCATTAAACATCAAAATACAAACTTACTTAACATGGGTAAAATTCTAGACTTTTATTTTCTTTCAAATTAGTCCTTAGAATAGCTAGATTAGGTTGAGACAACTACAAAAATATAAAGATCGTGAAAAACGGGGCAAGAACAGGCTTACAATCGAGCTTGAAAGTGGCCAAAACCCTAGCTATGGATTCCCTTGAAATTTCGGCATAGGAGGATGAAGATGAATAAAAATTTTGACTTATTTTTAGCTTATTAAATCATTGAATTACTAGTTTACCAAAATGCTGTTAATGCAAAACTTTGGAATTTTATCAAACCATGTCCATTTTTGTCCATTATGAAGTATAATGGTCTAATTACCATTTAAGGACTTCTAATTTAGAATTTTATAACAATTAGACACCTTTAACTTACAGAATTCAAGTTTTGCACCTATTGCAATTTAGTCATTCTAGACAAATTGAGCACTCAATCGATAATATTTCTTAATGAAATTTTCACACAATTATTCTATCATGTTGTAGACCTTAAAGAAATAATAAAATAAGTATTTCTACTTTGAATTTGTGGTCTCGAAACCATTATTTTGATTTGACCCAAAACGGGCTGTTACAAATCCTATCGCTCCGCAAACTAACAAGTTCGCCTAGAATATCTGAGGTTCACAGATCGCCTCATAAAAGAGTCTGCCAAACCCTAAAGTTTGCCAACCTTAGAGTTCACCAAATGGGAAATTCCAGCAAGGCGGCCCTCACAATGGCATATTGATAAATTCAAGCTACACGCCATCCCACACTTTAACTGATAATTCACCCCATTACTACTCTGGCTTACTTAATTATAAGCCAACAACATATCAGTATGATCTACGTTGGGTAGGCTATTACAAGATATCGATAAAAGTGTACCACTATGGATTAAAATTTATCGATACCAAGTAAAAGGTATCGATACCGTATCGATACTTAATAAATACTTTGAAAGAAAAATGTTATTTTCGTATCGATATCAAAAATGACATTTTTAACTATTTGAAAATTATTTAAAAGTTTGTGGAACTAACATGGTGTAACACCCTAAACCCGGCCTAGACGTTATGGCTGAATTTGTGATGTCACATTAGAGTGTGACTTTGACAAATGTAGTTTCGTTGTAATGACCATTTTGAATTAAAACCCCGTTGTGATCTTTAAGAGTAATTGTTACATCTTGTTTGTTGTTAGAACATAGGTTGGTTTAGGAAAACATTGTCATATTAAATTGTTATTACACTTTTCTAAAAACTACGTTTGGTGTGAAAGCTTTTAAAACAAGTTGTGTAGCGTGGTAGTTAAAAATCATTTATCTTTCAAAAACCCAAGTCCTACTGCAGTCAGATATAAACCAAATTAAATAAATCCCAAAATAAAATGAAACTTTAAAATGGCCTTATTACATAAAATTTACCCATATTAACCTACTTTTATTAAATTTAAAACGAAACTTAATCAGTGGTATGGCCATCTCTGAATCCCTCACAGCACTAACCTGCCTAAGGATTACCTGCACTAATCGACTGAAAAGGTAAGTTTATGAAAACTCAGTGTGTAATTCATATCATCAAACAGTCAATCATGCAATGTTGAACAGTCAGGGCCTAAGCCTATATCAGTAGCAATAACAGTGTGCGCCTTAGCCCAATTCAGTACAGTATCAGAGATGCATACAGAAATCTTACCCAACAATCCTCTACACTCCACTCCGTCCAACTCTACACTCCATGCGGGGATTAAATCGACCCACCCAACCCTACACTCCAGAATAAAGTATCGTTTTCGGCAACCTTTACAGTTAAACAACAAAAATGGGCTCAAGCCCATCAAACAGCCCATGTGGGCCCACACGCCCGTGTGGCCCAATAAGCCCAAATAATGGCCCTGGCCGTGTAAACAACACAGCTGCCCCAACAATCTCCACACGTCCGTGCAGTTTGCTCGTGCAGGCCCACGAGCCTATAGGGCCCACACGACCCATTTCGACCTAACACGGCCCAAAAAGACCTAAGCCCACGAAATCGCTCGTGGTGGTCTCCACAATCACATGCTCGCGCTTTAGTGTTTAAATGACCACACGAGCGAGCGCATTCTCATGTGGTATCGGTGATACTAGTTTTTCAGCTTTTACCGATTCACAATAGAAGTGGTGTGATTACACACTTGGTGCGAAATACGCCCTAATCCAAGAGTTCCCTCAAACCTACATTCAGTCACGATAATCTGTTAGATGATTTATACTAGGGTTAATCACCCTTCTAATTCCCAGCATAACATAATACCCAATGCTTGCCTTGATCAAAAGGGTGATTAGCCTTGCCAGAATCGTTGACGAAAGCTGGTTTCCTTTCCCAACTGAAAGTTTGCATTTACAACATCCCATTATCGATGATCAAAACACATACCATGAGACTAAAATACAGCCTATTGAAAACACAACCTAAAGATAAGGGACATAAGCAATCGACTAACACCTTCCCAAATAAGTCACGCTCCAAAAAAAACCCCATTATCTTAAACAAAGTTACCTTGATTGAGTCAAGAGGAAAAAGTTCGACTGCTTAGTAACCACTAGCAATTCCTTCACTCTCCAAGCACCTCAAGAACTTGAGAGAAACACCACGCCTAGGAAAAAGGGGGTAAGAATCGACAACAAAGGAAAAGAATAGCATTCAGCCTAAAGCAGTGCACAAGAACTTACTGTGTTGTCGAAGAATAACACCTACTTGCAACCAAAGGGATGAAGTGTTTGGTCTCCAAAAGCTAGATGGACAGAAGTAAACTTTGAAGAACTCGAGAGTCAGAAGATGAAAGATGCTACACTCAGTCAAGGGGGAAGAAGAGAGTAAAGGTGCAGAAGAAAAATGTATTCGGTCAAGGGAGTAATGTTAGAGTGAGGAAAAAGAATACAAGAGGATGTTCGGCCAAAGAAATGTTACTAGAAAGAGGAGAAGCCAAGGTGAGTGGTGACCAAAATGCAACAAAAACCAATCTCGAAAGAGACCAAAAATTACCAAAACGAAAACCAACACGAAAAATTTTGTGAACAGAGAAAAGAGCCAAAACTAATGACCAACCTTTTCCTTATGCTCAAAAGTCAAAAATGCCAAAATGAAAGTCTTCATTCGGCACACCTCTATCCCCCTCTTCACACTCCTAATTTTTCTCCCCTTAATGCTCCTAAGATCACTCAACTATCTCCCATAACCATATCCCAACCAACCGAAATTCTCTCCACCACACACTTTGAATTCGGCCTCAACAACCCCCACTACACAAGCATACAATTTTAGTCAAACAACAACACCTCCCCAGTGTTAACAGAAAAATAAAATGTTCCTCTTACGTTACCAAGCCTCGAACCCCAAACCTCCTAAAACACTCCACATGCCCTCAACCACTGGATCAATAGGCTTTTTATGCCATACTTTACCCAATTTAATTTTAAGAGAGCTACTAACCAGAGACAGGTTTAACTCAAGTAAAAACCAAAATTTAGTACAGGCCAAGACTTGAACTCAGGACTTGTCCAACACTCCTCAAGACACTCAACCATTGAAGCAGGCATGCAATTATGCAACACAACATACAAAAATAAAGACCAAATATTTTTGGGGCGTTACACATGGCCTTAAAATGTTTCCAATTATCAGTTTAACAATCTTTTTGTTTAGATATCATTTCAAATAGAATTTTTGCCAACTTTTCTTTAAAATGATTTTTATTCAAAAAAATCATATTTGTTATATCAAAATAAATTTTCAAATAAAGCTTGGTTCAATAACTACTTTCTAACATAATAACAATATATGAAGCTTATGTGTCAAAACTTATGTAAATAGTTCTACCAGTGTCATCTATTTATAGGGAGAGATAGGAAAATTCCGGTTGAATAAGAATAACACAAATAATACTTATTTAATAGAAAACACTCCTTTAGTTTAACAAGGAGAAAGGGGGTGGCACACCTTAATAATAACACTAGGGTTGTTGCCCCTCAGATGTAATATGAGGGGTTTTGGGCCTCTCCTATATTAGGTCAAATTATATGTGCTTCTTGAACTTTTTACCCGACACCTTATAATTAAATCCAATTGCATACTTGTTTTCTATTTCCCAAAATAAATATTATTTATGTTATTAATTTAATTAATAAAATTAACTAAATTAATTAATTAAATTAACTAAATTAATATTAAAGTCATAACAACTCTACTGTAAAAAAAATTTTGAGAAAAAATATTTAATTTACTTATTCAATTGGATTCATAATAACTAATTAATTTAATTCCATTTTCAAACTTAAATTATTTAATTCTAATTAATTAAATAATTATTTAAAAACCTTAAATCAATTTTCAAGTCATTTATATATTTAGTGAGAAAACGCACTCATTTAGGAATGCGACCCATTTCTCTAACTTCATCATTTTCATTCATTTTTGTTCATTTGGTTTCACATGCATATCATATTTTTCAACAAACTAATTATAAACTGATTTAGCCACAAAGTCATTCCACTATTGTATCATGACTGAGCTCTCCTTAATTACATACAATTACAAAAGCTACTCAATAGGTGCACATCCAATAACCTTGTCATGAGTGCCTTACTCTCATAGGATCTTTTTTGTAACGCCCTTAATCAACCTGATTTGTCGAGTCTGAATTTTGATTGTTACTACACATATTACTGAACAAAATATCAAACAATTGACAAACACTCCATACTTGAAACATGTTACATATTATTTTAACTGGAAAACTTAATATCTAAGAACAAGGGATAATATTTACAATAAATTATTACATCAGACTTGTTACAGCTCATTACAATATAAAATTTTATTACAGACAGACTCTAAGGTGTAACCCTAAACTATGCCACATTTCCACTAAATGCATAATAACCCACTTCGTTGCTATTTTGGTGTACTCTTGGCTCGTCCCTCCTGGTGCATTCTCTTACCATTCTCTTACCATTAGCTGACTTTTTCGTTCCTACCACGCCTAAAGTTAAAGATAATAAAAAGGACTCAGCAAATGTAGAACAAAATCCTGAAGATCATCCTCTAACAAAAAACATCCCTACTGATCCCATAGACCAGCTCGAGGAAGGAGAGCATAAGAAATTTCTCTTGGTTCACCTTGCATTTCTCTTTCTATCATTCTTGTAATACCTTCCCTAAATTATTAATGAAACTAACATTTTGTTCCCTCATTATCTTTCATGTCATAATGTTTTAAATATAACAAAACATGCTTCATACAAACAAAGATTTAACATACGTGAGAGACTAAGCCAGGCTCGACATATTATGCATACAAGGTTTACTCACTTATTTTCCAAAAGATCAACTAAACCAATAGTTTTGATACCAACTTGTAACACCCTTAACCTGACTCGATTCTTCGGGTCCAAATTTCAGGTGTTACTACACATATTACTTAACAAAATATCAAACAATTGAAAAAAACTCTATACTTAAAATTGTAACACCCCTAATCTGTATTCAACGTCGGAATAGGGTTACAGAGCATTACCAGAGTTTACAGAATAATTTCATGTAATTCATGTCATTTACTATTCATATCCGAAACTAATCATATTGTCCCCTGAATGGACCCTCCAGGCCCAATTTAAACATTAGAATCAAGTCAGGACTAAATCGGGAACTCAAAAAAATTTTCATAAAATTTCAAAATTTTTCTTATATACAGGAGTCACACTTCCATGTGAGTAGTGTAACAGCCCGATTTAGACCCTAATTAGAATGGTGGTTTCAGGACCATGAATCCATGTCAGAAAAATATTTTAAAATTATTTTTTGTGTTTATTTTGTGTGAATTTATATCTGTGAAATTTTCATAATTTAATTTTGTCATTTAGGTATACGATTTAATAAAAGGAGTTAATCACGTAAAAGGGAAATTTGGGGTTATTTCTAGAAAGGACCTAATTGTTAATGGCTTCTTAAATGGGAACCTTTATTTTGTAAATAGTCCACTTATACATTATTTGGACGGTATTAGGTTTCTTATATAAATTTTTTATATTAATTCATTAAGGTTATATTGGTAAATTAAACTTAAGTTATAATATGTTATAATATATAATAAAACATAAAAAAAGTTAATATATGTGTTTTATCATTGTTTTTACCGAAAATAAAACAAATAAAAGAAAGAATTATCAAAGCTAGGGCTTGGCACTTATTCAAGCCAATCAAGGTTCATTTTTGTTCAGTTTTTGATAATTTTTACGTTTTGAGATCGTTGCTTCGAGTACTACAAAACCCATACTTGAATTTTTTTATTTTGATGAATATTTTGAGTTATGCCATTGATGAGAGCTTGTTATTTTTGTTGTTTTATGATGAAATATGAAAGATATGTTTTAGATTAACATGTTTTGTATTGGAGTTTTTGATGATTTTGAGTAATTAGGACTAAATTGCAAAAATAATAAATTGAGGGACTAAAATGTGAAATAAATGAATTATATGGGCTTGAATGGATATGGGTAATATTCGTCCTAGCTTGGGTATGGAGAAATTTTGTGTATTTTGTGTTTTGTGCAATAGGGACTAAATTGTAAAAATTATAAATGTCAGGGGTAAAATGATAATTTTCCCATTTATGTATTTTTGGACTAAATTGAATGAAAATATTTTTTAATGAACTTAATTTGAATATGTTTAGATCAAGAACTAAAGAAATCAAATTTGGATCGGGGAAAAACGAAAGTTGTCGATTACCGCTCCGTTCCGTTTTACATCGTCCTAGGTAAGTTTATAAGCAAATAGACATGTTTAATTGTAGTTAAATACTGGATATATATGTCGTTATGAAATGTATGAATTTATATTTGTTATGGTCGAATATGAAAATGCTTGGTTACTACACTTCTGAATTCGTTTCGATCGAGTTACGATGTTCGAAAGCCCCGTATGAACCTTAAGAATAGTTAGGATACATATGTCATGACATAGGATTTCGATTTATGTGTGTGAGTAAGACCATGGCATTGATATGTGATTCTGATATATGTGAGCGAGTAAGACTCTGTCTGGGACAGTGGCATCGATATGTGATTCATGTAAAACCACGTCTGGGACGTTGGAATTGTATGATATATGTGTGATTATCCGAGTCTCCTATCCAATTCCAAATGGTTCATCGGGCAAAGCTACGTTGTGATCAAATGTACAAAATGAGCTAAATGGTCAAGTATGGGTTAGCTAGTTGTCTACTTGAAATATTGTAAGTATGTGACTTGAACTTGTTACAAATTGTGTATAATGCAAATGTGGATTTCATGTGAATTTAGTATGAACATTCGGCCTTTGATACAAATATATATGTAAATATAACCATGCATATTCGGCCATAGGAGGTACATGTTCATAATGTTTTATTATGATTTTCGAGCTTAATTTCATAATGTTTTATTATGATTTTCGAGCTTAATTTTATGAGTACATGTATATATGATTAAATAATGACTTCATAGCTTGAAAGTTGAATGACATTTGGTTAGTTTTGTTTCTGTGAGTATTCGGCCAAGATATGGAAGGTGTATGAAAATGTATTAATTATGTATTAGTAATTTAAGGTTAACCATGTAACGTTATTACAACTCGGTTTAGTTTTGAATGAGATATTTATATTATTGTGCTACTTATTTTCTTATGACTTACTAAGCTTCAAAAGCTTACTCTGCGTTTTTATGTGTGATTCTATCTTATAGATTTGGGATTCAAGTTATAAGCTCGGGGATCATCAGCAAAGTCTATCACACTATCTACAGCTTCGGTATTTAAATAATCGAATTCAAATTATGGCATGTATAGGCTGGAATGTGTTTTGGAACAATGAACTTTGGTTTTGTATAAAGGCCATGCGAAAATGGCTTATTTCTATGCTTGAATTCGGTTCTGGTATAATGATGGTTTGAGTCCATTTTGATTAATATGCTATGTGTCATGAATGAACATAAAGTGTGTTATGTGCTTGTATATTGAAATTGGTTAATGATTTTGCATGAGGTATGGAGAAGTCAGCCGTAAGTATGTTTGGTTGTTTTGGATGTACTTTATACTAAGATATGGTACATATGTGAACTTACCTATTATGCTCAGTTTTGATTTAGTATGTTCTTAGCATTAATGTTTAATGAGATTAGTTTTGATAATTTGATGATAGAAATTTTGGTTGTGTACATGTTTCAAAGTAGTATGTTTTAGCTAAGCGATTATAAGCAATGCATAATGTCTCATGTTCGCTTTGGTCAATTATTTTAGAACATGTTCAAATGTTAAGTGTGGCCTTGGTTTTAGGGTAAATGCGCACCATGCATGTAAATATATTGATTAGGTTATATATAAATGTTTGGGTCTTGTATTGAGTCTATATCAAGGGCATAACCAAAATTCATGACATTTGTGATGATGTTATATATATATTCAGCTGTATGGTTCAATATGAATGTTATTGAGTTAAGGTAAATTATGAAATTGATAGGTAAAAAGAAAGACATATGCATGATACGAATTTTGGTGTTCACTTATTGACTAAGTTGAGACATGCGTATATGACATTTGGTCTTATCATATTAGTTAAGTTTTTTTTATGCCTTATATGTGTGTAATGATGTTCATATTTATGAATGTTATATACCTGTGTATGTGGCTATATGAACTCGTTAATTATGTGTAAGTTTGCAAATGTGTACAATGACATAAATTAGCCGAATAGACTAGGAAATGAAGTGAGTTGACTTATAACCGATTACTTGTTTTTATTTGGTATTAATATGTAAAACATATGAGATTCATATAGATTACTATGTTAATGCCGCATATATGAAATTGTTAATGTATTATATTTTACATTGTTACATGTGAATGATATGACTATATATACATATGATATGAAATGTCCAAATTTTAAGAGTTGTATTAGTTTATGAAATAAATTTTGATTAACTTTTGAGACTTGTTTATGTGAATATATAAATATTTATATTTAATTGTTCAGATTTGTGTTTATTCTATAATGCCTTATGACCCTACTCCGGCGACGGATATGGGTTAGGGGTGTTACAAGTAGCCCGTATAGCCCACACAGCCAAGTGACATGCCTATGTTTCAAGTCGTGTGGGCATTCAATATGAGGCACATGGTCATCTCCCAAATCGTGTCCTTACCCGTGTAACTCTCTGACTTATGTCACACGGCCAGCCACACACCCGTGGTCAATTTAATTTTCACAAATTAGGTGCAGGTTTCACACGACCAAGACACACACCTGTGTTCTAGGCCATATGTCACCACACGGCTAAGACACACGCCCATGTTTCTGCTCGTGTGCCCAATTCTGAGCATTTTGTTTCTCAATTTTTAAGATGCAAGGGACACACGGCCAAACCACATGATATATGTATAGCCTTATAATAACATGCCAAAACAATCCATTTTTAGCCATTCCAATGGCTAAGTTACAAACAACTATTTACATGCCAACATAGGCCAAGTTAACCTATACATGCCACTATATCAAAATAAGATTACTTTTTATACCAAAACAAGCTGGAGTATAATGTGATGATACTCCGACTAATATCCAACCTTTACGAGATTTCGAGCACTATAAAATAGAAAAAAAAAACCTAGTAAGAATTTAATGCTTAGTAAGTTTGTATAACAGGAATTTAGCTTACCATATATTTACATTTAAGATAAGCATACAATAATGCATCCAAGCAATTTGGTTTATAGCCTAAAACACCACTTCACCAATCATGTTACTTAAGTAAACACCAATTCACCACTCATGTTAGTCAAGTATTTCACATAATACCAAGAACACGGATGAGCTCATCATTTAATGTCTTTCATATACATATGCTTTCCATAACATTTTTCCATATTACATGTACACTTTAATGACAGATCATTTCAAATTCAGTTTAGCCATGTCAAAACTTTACCTGTTGAATTTATTTGAAACATCGATGGATACACTCATATAGTACACTTTAGTGTACACTAATATAATTCTTCAATTCATTTCCAGGAAGCACACTCTCGAGCCTTGTAATGGGAAGTTCACATAGAGCCATTTCGAGAAACTCATAAAGAGTCCATCAGGAAGCTTATCCAGACTATATAACGGAAAGCTCATAAGAGCCATAATCGGGAAGTTCACAAAGAACCATATCGGGAAGCTCACAAAGAGCCATGTAACAGGAAGCTCCAGATAACAAATATTGGGAAGTTCAAACAAGCACTATCGAGAAGCTCACAAAAAGACAATTTAACGGGAAGCTCATGAAGAGCCTATAATCAGGATGTTCATAAGAGCTAAGGTGTGTCCACAAAAAATGTAAGATCACAACCTATCGGGACACTCCGAAGAGCTATAATAGAAAGCTCACAAGAACCTTAAACGGGAAGCTCGAGAGGGCTAACACTGGATGCTCTTTTGAGCTATGGTGTGTCTGCAACATATGCAAGACCACAACCAATACAAGAAATTTGTATCCATCTATTTTCATTTGATCAAACGGAACTTAACATTTATTAGGAATTATCAGATATTCAATCAATTTCATATACATGAAAATTATACAATTCACATATATAATATTTAATTCAAATATATAAATGTACACAATTTAGTTACAGAAACTTACCTCGATACTTATTCGTATTTAAAAGTCTACTAATTTGAAACTTTTTGTTTTCCTCGATCCAATTCCGTATTTGGTCTTTCTGGATCTATATAAATTGTAACAACCCAATTTTGTGCCTAGTCGAAATAGTGGTTTCGAGACTACGAATTTGACGTAGTATGTAACACCCCAAACCCGGCCTAGAAGTTAGGCCCGAATTCGACGTGTCACATTGAAGCGTTTTTCGAAAACCATGTTTTCATTGAAAACCCTTCTTGATCTTTAGAAACTTTTACCGTTTAAACTTGTAAACCTTTGTAGTGGTAGAAGCATGTTATTTTAAAAATAGTTAAGTATAAAAATAAAAAAAAACAAACCTTCTTTGTTATAGATTAAAGTGAATGGAAGCTGTGCACCAGGTAGGATGCCGGAAAAGAGGAGGTGAGTCAATTAGACTGCTTAAGTATAAAGCTCTCCATGGATCCACTCCTAGACATGCACACAACCATTGCCACACTTTAACTGAATGATTGTTCAGAAAAAACCATTTCGTTTTAAGCCATTGAACGCACTTGTTAATTTTTTTAAAACGTTTTCGTTGCGTAAGCTTTGTCTTGTTTCACGATATTTTGAAATCAGATAATTTCTTTTAAAATAGCGCCCTAGAGCTATTCAATCCGAAACCTTTAGATCCATATCATGCCTAAGCTAATAATCATACTAAAGTAATTAAAAATAATTAAAGCGGCCTTATTACAACTTAAAACCCGAAAACATAAAGGAAGTAATCTAGAATAAAAGTGAAGGCATAAACACTTATTTTAAACAATCCACATGGTCACTCTAAATCCCTTCCGGCTCCAAGTCCACCTATCTAAGGCTCACCTGCAAAGATAAGGAAAGGGGGGTGAGTTTGGAAACTCAGTGTGCAACAAGCCCCTTTCAGAGCCCAAACTAATACCAGCATACTGGGCCGAAGCCTTTTCATAAATCATATCACGGGGTCGAAGCCTTTATTGTAATCGGTATGGCCCATAGGCCCATTTCAATATCACATATAATACCAATGAATGTATGCAAGCCCATTTGGGGAGACTCCTCAACCCACCATCCGCTACTCTCCACCCGTACCAACCAAGCTCTCCATGTGGGGAATAACTCAACCCACCCAACCAAACTCTCCACTGGCAGCATAGCTGCTTTATCATATAACTGGAGGCCTAGCCTCTTTAATAACTGGGACAAAGCCCTTTTTGGTAAACTGGGGCAAAGCCCTTTTCGGTAAACTAGGGTAAAGCCCTTTTTGCACTTCCTCCATTTATATCAAACCCAACCCATGCATATAATGAGTATATCATGTGCATCTCATAACATATCATGTGCATATCATGTCATATCATGTATATCAAAATCTCATGCATCATATTCATAATTAAACCCTAGGGGTATAATGGTCATTTTTACCTAAAGGCAAAACAGTCATTTACCATATTTTAGGGGTAATTTCGTAAATTTACCAAATATTATGGGTTTTCCACGTTCATTAACAATTATCAATATCCTCAAGTGTTTAAACAAAGATTTTTAACGCACTTTATCAAATTAGGGCTTTTGGACCCAAAACCCCTAATGGGTCCTACGAATGCCGATTTAGCCCATTAAGCCCACATAATCCAAATTTTACAACAGTACTAACCGTGTTAACATGAAATCTTTCCAAATTCCATTTACTATCAATTTTACCCAAATCGGCCCGGAAGCCCATTGGACCCAATTTTAGCCCATTGAGGCCTAACTTACCGTCGTGCACAGAATTGCGCTCTTACCTTTTCCATCGATCCAAACACCGATCATATCATTTTTATCGCAACTAAAACCACATGCAAAATCTCAACTTCCCGAAATGCCAGAATTTTGGTATTTCGGCTTTTCTGCGAATATTAGCCTAAGCTATTACGAGGGTTGTTACACACCTATTTTGTGATGACTGCCATTGAGATCCCTTACGATGTCCTACAATTGATTACCGCAATTCTTAGATTGCAAACCACAATAACCAATCCCAATATTCACCTACCATATTCGAACCATGCCCCTAAAGCCTTTAGAATCTTACCTTTTTGCCAAAAACCGATGACTAGATCTAAGTCTAGTTGTTCCAAAGATTCAAGCCTTTGATCCAACCTCTAGAAGACACTAAACACCAAAAGAAATCGTCGGTTAAAGACCCTTAAAGCCCTATGCCCAAATCGACATCCTCCCTAGATTTTAGGGACTTCGGCTTTTTCTAAATTGTAAAATAAGACTAGATCTGAGGTGATGAGCACTTACCACCTATTCCTCTTTGATTTTTACACAGATCTGATGCAGATCTATCCTCTAAACGATAGTAGAACTCGAATCCAGGAGATCTGAAGTTTCGGCTATAAGTCCCTAAATCTATGGTACTTCGGCTTTTTAAGTGATGAAGAAGATGACGATTTGAGGCTATAACTTTGAAGTAATGTTGCCGACAGATACTAAGGGTTTAGAGAAGATGAAAGTTAATCAAAAGGAACAAAATAACTGAAGGATTTTGGCTTGGGAAATCGGCACAAGAAGTGAGTTTTCGAGATTTCGAATTTTATAGCGATCGGCTATGAAGGTTTTGTGGAGGATGGAATCGATAGAGGAGGTGAGTAAGGTGGTCAGAAGGTTTCAGATAGAAGAAAAACCAAAAAGGAAGAAATAAAATGGAGGAAAAAGAGAGGAAGAAGAACTCGGCACCAAGGAGAAGGAATTTGCGTTTTCGGCTTTTGTGAGAACGGAGAAAGGATGAATGACAGTGAAAGCTTTCAGGTGGCTAACCCTAATTCTCCAAGACAGAAAAAAAAAGAACCTAACCCTAATATAAACTAAAACAATCGGCCCAACCTCCTTAAGGCCCTTGCCAAAATTCACTTAAGTGATCACATGCCCGGCACATGCCTAAAATTAAAAAGTAACAGTATGCCTACCTTGCAACTTGAACCCTGGACCTTTAATTCCTTCCCAGGTGCCATTTTTTTAGGAACTTAGTGGCGCCACCTTGCCACTTTACCAAGGCCTTATTTTGTGTCATAATTTACCACCTCAATTTTAAAAGGCCATATCGCCAGAACCCTCTTTCTCCAAAATTAAAAATTCAAGAATTGCCTCAAATTAAATTTACTCTTGGACCTTTTTCCCACACCATAACCCTTCATAATTTATTTAATTACATACTAAATAATAATAATAATAATAATTAAAACATCCAAATTGTTCGGGCCGTCTTCTACCCGAAGCTAGACTCAAGGCCCATTACTCCTAGGCCCAAAAATCGGGGCGTTACATAGTAAAATTTGTTTTTATTATATTTTTATGGTCTACAATTTCATGGAATGATTTCGTGAAAATTTCGTTCGAAAATTTTTACGTTTGGGCACTCAATTTAGTAAAAAAGACTAAATTGTAAAAAGTGCAAAAGTTGAGTTCTACATGCTAGAGGTGTCCAATTGCTATGAGATTTTAAATTAGAGGATCTTATATGATAATTAGACCATTTTTTAAGTTAGTGGACAAAAATGGACATGGTGAGATAAAATTTTAAAGTTTGGCAAAAAAGGCATTTTGGTCATTTGGTAAATAAAAGAATAAAAAGGGAAAATAAAGCCAAAATTGTTCCATCTTCTCCTACCTTGGCCGAAATTCTCAAGACACCATAGCTAGGGTTTTCTTCAACTTTCAAGCTTGATAATAAGTGCATTCTAGCCTCGTTTTTAATGTTCTTTACATTTTTGAAGTCCTCGTAACCCGATTTACCTATTTCTACAATTATTTTGAAGTAGGGTTCATGTTTAAAAATTCACCCATGTGTGACATGCATGTATTTTGATAATTGATAGAAGATATTGTATGTTAAAGGTGTGGTAAACAACTTTTGCTAAGTGATTTTTCATGAAAATACCTAAAAAAGACTTACTTGTAAAAAGTTGTAAAATGAGTAGTAAAAATCTGATTTGATGAAAAATGTGGGCTGATATGAGAATGTTTATGGTTCAGCTAGGCTTGGGTAATAAAGAAATTGAGCATTTCATTTCACAAACCTAAGGACTAATTTGTAAAAATGTGAAACTTTAGGGGCAAAAAGGTAATATTTCCATAATGTGATGTTTGGAATAATTTGAGTAAAGTGAATATTAAATAAGTTAAATTTACTATTATAGATAAAAAAAATGAAGTTCGGACCTTGATAGGTAAAGAATAAGGTGTTTGACGATTAAATCCATTTCTCCTATTTTTGTACCGAGGTAAGTTCGTATGTAAATAATGCATTATTATTTATGCTTTAATTGTATTATTATTGTATGAATTGAGATTTACTCTTTGAATCAATTCAACAAAGTTCGACAAGCGAGAAAATCTCGATTAAACCTTAGGAATAGTTAGGATTCAAACGTCATGACATTAGGGTTATTTGAGTTTACGTGTAAGACCATATCTGGGATATGGCATCGATATGAGATTTCGTGTAAGACCATAGCTAGGCTATTGGCATCGAATTGAGGTCCCATGTAAGACCATATTTGGGATATGGCATTGGTATGGTATTATGTGTGTGAGATTTCCCAAGTATCCTTTAGTATTCCAAGTGGTTCAACGGGTAACTTAACGACCATATTAAAGTTATGAAAGATTATGGTATGTTGTGGAAGAAAATGGTATGTTGCAAGTTGGTACAGGTATGTACACCAAAACTCATGCTTAATGAGCTTGATATGTGATGAACCCACGGTAAGGTTTGATTGAGTAAGTTACGATGTTAAGGTTTTAATATTATCTATGCTAAGTTTGATTATGAGATTTACAATGATACCTATGTTAATTTATTTCGTGTTAAAAATATGCTAAAATGTGTTTATGATGTCTATTATTTGCATAGAAACTTACTAAGCTTTAAAGCTTACCCCATTTCTTTTTCCCTTGTCTTATAGTGTCACCAAGCCGACTCGGGGATCGAAAACGGTCGGAGATCCATTCATACTATCAAATTATTATTTTGGGTACTTATGATTTTATTATTTTGAGTACGGCATGTATAGAGACTTGGTCATTTTGTTATGTGTCATATTTGATTTGGCCAAATGTGTTGGCTTATAATGATTGATAATTCATTTTGTAAATGGCCATTGAAATTGGCTAATATTAGTTAAGTATATATATATGCATATGTTGATGTTTTCGTGGATGTGAGAATTTGCATGGATTGAGTTCATAAGTAGGTGATGGTTGTATGTGGTAGATGGTTGTATGTAAATGATACATTGATATCTTGGTTGTGGCTGAATTGGTTGTATGTATATGCTTGAATTGGTGTTGGTTGTTCTTGTGTAGGTTGGTGCAAGTAAGGGTGGTAAAATGGCTTGGTAAATAGCCTTATTTTTGTCCACACGGGTAGACACACTGGTGTCTGTCTAGGCCGTGTGTGACACACAGCTTGCCCTATGGGTGTGTGATCTGGCTGTGTGTTCCCTGTATTTTTTAATCTTAGCTTCAAATCGGTAGCACGGGCAGAGACACGACCGTGTGTCTCAGCATGTGAAGGACACGACCTAGGGACATGGGCGTTTGCCCAGGGCGTGTGAAGTCTACACCTATTTTATGAAAATTTATGAAAATTAAATCGCCCACACAGCCTAAGCACACGGGCGTGTGACTTCGCCGTCTGACTTCAAATTGTTGATAACGTCATAAACAGAGAGTTACACAGGTTAGGGACACGGGCGTGTGTGACCACAGGGCCTACCCACACGGTCGTGTCCCAAGCCACATGGGCGTGTGACCCTTGTTTTAGTGAAAAAATTTCTAACCACACGGCCAACCCACACGGGCGTGTGACCCCTATTTTAGTGAAAAATTTTCTAAGTGTTGGGAAACTTTTCTAAAGTTCTCGATTTAGTCCCAAACTACTCCTAATGCATGTTTTGAGCCTCGTAGGCTCGTTTAAGGGACGATATGAATGTTTTTGAAAAAGTTTTAAATTTGAGTGGAAATTCTTGTCTCAGTTTTGAATGTTTGTTTGAGTTTAAATCTAGTAATGCCTCATACCCTGTTTCGGCATCGAATACGAGTAAGGGGCGTTACATAAATGAATTTAATCATCAATTTAATACAATTCATATTCAATTGGATTCAATTTACACTCTAGGAAAAATTACCATTTTTCCCCTATACTTTTCATAAATTCCAATTTCTTCCCTAGCCTCAGAAAATGAAATTCATGCAATTTAATCTTTATTCCAAGCCTAACCAAAATTTTCATATAACATTTACAGCACTTTTATTTCACAAAATTCAGAATTTTTTCAAGGGTTTTACTACTTTTCAATTTAGTCCATAAATCATGATTTCATCAAAATTCTTTTTGTAAAAGTTGTTTATCTATCAACAACCTTTCATTTTTTACCATAAATTTAAAATTTTCAGCATATTAATCCACGGAAAAATTTCTATACTTTGATATCTTTTCAAATTAATCCCCAAAATAAATAGATTAAACTATCCAGATCTCAAAAATATAAAAATTACTAAAAATGGGACAAGAAAACATACCTAATTAAACTTGGTTAGTTTCCTTTCTCTCTCCTAGGGTTTCCATGGAAATTTTGGGGAAGATGATGAAAATAAGATGATATTTTCTATTTAATTTGATTATCATCTTTCAATTTTCTACTTTTCAATTTAGTCCTTAGCCTTTTCTAATTTTTCCATGGATGAACCACCAAAAATATCTACTAATTTTTCATTAGTGTTCTAATTACCATATAAGGACCTCTTATTTTGAATTTCATAGCTATTTGATCCTTCTAGCTACTAGAATTCAACTTTTACATTTTATGGAATTTGGTCCTTTCCATAATTAAACACATAATAGATAAAATTTTCTTCTCAGAATTTTCATATGACATGCTTATTATAATGCAGACCATGCAATAATATTAAAATAAATTTTCTCTCTGGCTCAGAGTTGTGGTCTTGAAACCACTATTCTAATTTCATTGAAAATAGGCTGTTACAAAAACATTTCACTTATTAATTTAAATGAAAAACTTAATATCTAAAAACAAGGGATAGTAATTACAATAAATTAGTACATCAGACTTGTTACAGCTCATTACAATATAAAAGTTTATTACAGACAGACTCTTAAGGCGTAACCCTAAACTACGCCACATTTCCACTAAATGCATAATAACCCACTTCGCTGCTATTTTGGTGTACTCTTGGCTCGTCCCTCCTGGTGCATTCTCTTATCATACACCTAAAACAACAGCAAACATTGTAAGCTCAAATGAACTGAGTGAGCTTTATCCAAAAAATACATTGGCTGATACTTTATAATATTTGAAAAACATATGTGGGCCAACTATCATACTCTTAATGTACCTATTTCTTTCTTAACTGATTAACTGAAGGTCCTTTCAGACAGTTCATAATCTCTTCTTCCTCTCAGCCACAAAAGTACTACTCAAAAGATTATACCTTCAAAGTCCATTCCTTACAACCATCTCTTCATGCATACTTTTATTCTAGAACTATAGTTCATAAATACTACTTTCTAGAAGATACATATATGCTTGGCGGATACTCACATAGATTTAAATATCATTAGTTTATAATGAAGTCATACTCTTGTACGATACCCTACAAATTTATAATGATGATGAATTATACATATCATTCAGATGAATCCCATACAACTTTATTACAGAACCCTAGATACTCAGAATATCAATAACCCATATTTCACATGAGTTTAGAAGAAGACATAGTATTACTCAGAAATGGCAGATTCTAGATACTTTGATTTAACCTTACATGATACATACAAACTTACACTAATATATACTTATCTTAATCATATCTACAAACACACTAAAATTCCAAACTAACTGATTATCATGGCGAACTCTCTCTGATCATACATATACACAATCATTTTCAACATATCTTTTTAAGACTTATTCAATTACATCACATGTCTTACTCAACCATATTAACTTTAGACATATCATAACCTTATCTTAGCAATACCTATTATAGAACAAGCATAATTTATCTAGAACTTACCATAAGGGCGGGTAAGCACATCTTACTATACATACTTATCAAAGTACGCCACATAGGCCAAATAGAATACACCAAAAAGGCATCATACATAATCATGTGTTTTCTATTCCGATGGACTTTTACAGAATGTGTCATGTGTTTCTCCCTTATGGACTTATACATAAATTTCATGTATCGTGATCTATCAATTCGATCAATACAATATCGAAGGCTACACCATGAACATACATATAGACATATCTTTCCATGGGTCTTATCCACATGGTCTTACACACATTCATGTATCATGTTCTATCAATCCAATTTTCATCTTACTAGAGGCAACACCATGAGTGTTTCCAAATCATATTAAGATGTCGCAGGTCTCTATCTCATGGTTCTACACTTGTTTTCATATCGTGATCTGCTAGTCTAGTTATCAATATAAGTACCCTATGAGAGGCTTCACAGAGGGACATTGTTCAGCACTTACTTACCCAAATTTGTTCATCCTTTTTACTGATGCATACCTCTCATATATTAGACCTTTCCTGCATGCTTTCCAAATGTCATTTTTTAACAGAACTTTATACATATCATTATAGCACATATATTATCTTTATGACTATGTGGATAAGTTAGTATGTATGCCCTGTTTTGCCACAGCATAGACACACGGGCGTGTCTAATGCCGTGTGAGGCACACGGCCTGTTCATATGGGTTTGTGACCTTTATGACTTAAAAAAAATGTTAAGTTTTGGAAAAATTTTGTATGTGTTCAGTTTAGTCCCGACCTCTTCCCAATGTAAGTTTATGGTCTCATTGAGCTAAGAAAGGGACTTAATGTTAATATTGACTATGATATGACGATGCATGACTTTTGATTGTGAAATGATTGCTAAATGTTATGATATGTCTGGTAATGCCTCTTAACCCTAGTCCGGCAATGGATACGGGTTTGGGGTGTTACGGCTAAAGGTGTTAACTTGCCATGAAACTTAAATTGGGGGTCTTTAAAGGGCAAATAGACCCTTATCCTATAGCTTGGCCTGCCATGAGACAAAGAATATTAAATGGTCAATATGTTAGGTATTTGATGACATAATATGTGATAAAATAATGCCCTAAAGCCTAGCTATCATCTTTTTTCTCCACCCTTTCTTTTGATTGAAAATATTAGCCATTAGAGGAGTTTTTGAAGCTGAAATTTTTAGCCACTTAATCTCTCTACAAATCAACAAGTGCAAAATCTGAGCCTAAACTAGGGAAAAGCAAAGCAAGTACACTAAAACTGAATAGCCGCCTACTTTTTGTAATTCGAGGTAAGTTTTTTGTTAATAATGCAACTCTATCTTTATGATATGCATTTGTATTGATATGGCATAATTTTTTTTAACTTTGAATATGGGAATACATGTTGAGAAATTGACATAGTAGGGACTTTCGTTGAGCATTTGGAATAAACTTGGATATTGGTACCCTGATATTGGGTGATAAGTGTGCTAGTGTAAGACAAGTCTGGGACATGCATCGGCCACAATATGAGAGCTAGTGTAAGACATGTCTGGGACATGCATCGGCCTCAAGATATCTAAGCTAGTGTAAGACATGTCTGGGACATGCATTGGCGTTGAGATGGGAGCTAGTGTAAGACATGTTTGGGACATCAGCCTCGCGATGTACAAGCTAGTGTAAGACTTGTCTAGGACATGGCATCGGCACCGCTAGATGAGAGCCAGTGTAAGACCATGTCAGGGATATTGCATCGGCATCTTAGCCCATGTTAAGGCTATCGAGTATGTAATGCCCCAAAATTCTCGAAACCCAAAAATCTCGAAATCCCAAACTTTCTTTGATTTCGGTTTTGATTGTGTTTTATATTTCTGGCCCAGTGATAATTATAGTAGGTCTTAATTCAAACTTAAGGGTACATGAAATTATAGTTTAATTATTAAAAGAATTAGGGTTGGCAAGTAGTTGGGCTTTTAAATAAAGTTACGAGAAAATAACATCAAAAAGCCTTAGAGGAATGACTAAGTGACGCCACTTAGGGTGTAGAGAAGTGGCGTTAATAGCTAGTAAGGAGGTCCAAGGTTTGAATCTTAGCTTAGTGTTTTTAGAAGTTTAATTTTAGCCTTCTAGAAGGATGGAAGTGGCCTGAAAGTGGATTCCAAGGGAAGTGTTCAGGAGAGAAAATTAAGGAAGAGATTAAGGGGTTATCAGGGAGAAAAACGAGGAGATGAGAAGGGAGAAGTGATGGAGCCGAATGGGGAATTAGGCATGGGAAAATTCAGCTATAAGACTTATAAATAGGTTCCGAATGCTAGGGTATGAAGCTAATGCCGAATTTCCTCCACCCTGTTGCTAGAAACTCTTTTCTCTAAAAGCTGAAAACTCTCTGCCTTCTTTTCTTTTTCTTCTTCCTTGTGCCGAATTCTATTTCTCCTCTACTCAATATTTTCTTTGCTTTAGCCGATTCTTCTTCCTCTCTTCTTTGGTGCCGAGTAATCAATTACTGCCATTCAAATCTCTGAGAGCCGAATATCCTTTGGCCGGATACCCTTGGTGTCACCACTACTCTTTCCACCTTGTCGATTCTAGTGTAAGTGTTCACTCTTCCAATCGATTTTTGATAAGTATCGAGTATTCAGTTCCTCACTTCTTTCTAATCGACTTTGGTAGGGAATTAGTGTTAGATCTCGATTTTGGATTCCTACCGATTTACTCTTCAGATCTAAGAGATATACGTGATTAGTGACCAAAGTAGAAGCTAGTAAAGGCTTAGCGTTCAGGTAAGGTTAAGGTGAGATTCCGGCTTTTGGTAAAGTATTCAATAAATATGTGAGATTAATCTTTGAGTGATATCGATTGTAGGTTTGGGCTACAGAAATCGCAGCATGCTTGCTTACCAGGTGTGTACATACACTGCACACCATAATGATTTGGCAAAAGCCAAAAAATCGAAAAGCCGAAATGTCAAAAAGCTGAAAGTTTGGATACGGTAGTCTTGCGAATGCGCTAACACTCATAAGGGGGAAATTGATAGGTTGCCTGAGGCCTACGGGCAATTCCGTGGACTTGGGTTGTGATTTGGCCATATCGGCCGGAATGGGCAAAATGGGCCCGATGGGCTGTTGGACCCATAATAGGCAAAAACTGAATATTTATGCATTGTGATAGGAATTTGTATGTGAGCATGAATATGAATGTGACTGGGCCTAACGGGCCATATAAATGTGATTTGGGCCTAATGGGCCATATACAGATGATTTGGGCCTAATGGGCCATATGAATATGATTGGGCTTAATGGGCCAGATACAGGTATGTGAAATTGTTTGGGCTTTGTAAGGGGTTTTGGGCCTAGTATACGATATCCACATAAGATTTAAGTAATATATTGCGACCGTGGACAAGTCAAAGGGTTAAGGTGTGGCAACGGGTATATGCATGTCTAAGATTGGATCTAGGGAGAGCTTGGTACTTAAGCGGTCTTAGTGACCCACCTCCTCTTTTCTGGAATCCTACCTGGTGCATAGTATTTGTTCATCTTAGCTCACGGGACTTGTTAACGGGCCAAGATACGTGAAAACCATAATTAAAAGAAAATTATCGAAATGCCCCTAAGGGCGAAAATGACCAAAATACCCCTAGGTGTTGAGTGTAAGTTTTGTGGATGCGATATGCATACATATGATATTCTGCTTAGGTTGCATATTGGTTGGGAATTATGGAACGGAGGAAGTATATGAGGATCGCATGGTTGCTTGACAATAGTGGATCCACCGATGGCCTTTAAAGCCCAATATGTAAATGAAGGTAGTTCCACAATCGGGCTACCATGGTGAGTGGGTTGGGTGGGTCGATATTTATATCCCCACATGGTGTGACAGGGGACGGACCTGGTGTGTAGCGAATGGATAATTTGGATGGGATTACATTGCATGTTTGATTTTATGATGATTCTATTTTTTTTAATGCTTGTTTTCTTCGATGGTTGTACACACTGAGTTTGCGAAAACTCACCCCCTCTTTTATTTTATTTTCAGGTGATGTTCAGTAGAAGGTTCGATGTTTGGAGGGACTCTAGGTGGCCTGCTAGCAAAAGGATTTGGACTTGGGGTTTTTTTAAGCATTTAAGTTTTTACTTCTTTTTAAGTATGTTCCAGACCAGATTGCAATAAGGTTTTCATTGTGTTATTATTACTTGAATTATTATTATTTTCATTGTAATTGCGAGAAGTTGAACATGGATTTCTTAAATTATAGTATGTTTTCTACGTTTCCGCAACTAAGCTTTTTTTTAATCAAATGTTTTAAACAAGGTTTTCGTAACTGAAGGTGTTTTTTTAAAGTTAATTAGGGTTTCTTTTATTTTAAGAAAGGTTTTCAATGAAAACACGATTTTTGCTAAAATACTTCAATGTGACACACTAGATTCGGGCATAGCGTCTAGGCCAGGTTTGGGGTGTTACATTTAGTGGTATCAGAGCCTGATTACAAAACTCGGGCTGTGAAGTGGGCCTTATTACTACTTGGTTTCTTTTTCTATTTTTTTAAAAAAATTTTGGATCGCACCGTTATGGAAAAAGGGAAATCTTGCTGAGTAGCACACCGAGTCTCCGACGTCAAATCAAGTAAGTACTTTTATTTAGGTTTGTTTAAATTGTTATATAGTAGATAGTTAAAGGGCTACTTTAGATGATGGTTAGAATGGAACTAAAGCCCGTAGGATCTGGAAACTGTAGAGGATTTTCAAAAACGATCTTCTCTTTAAATATTTTCATAAAACATCGGTGTAATTATTAAACTAACTAAAACTTCATAAGATTTCTAATACAGATAATATGTGAATCAATGATGAGTGCTAAAGGAAGTGCAAGATGCCATGGCTGAAGTCGCGGAAGCATTAGGGCTGAATCATCGGCATCGGCCATATGCCCGATGTTGGAGTAGAAGAGGCTCCGGCCTCACCGGTGGCTAGGAATGGACCGTATGATCGGGCAGTGGGAGAAGATGTATTGTCATAGGCAATGCTAAGGATTTTGGAAAAGGTCGCTGGGCCCAATAATGGCACTAGAAATCGGGGGTCCATTATGGAGCGACTTCGTTCGAACGGGGCTGAGATCTTTAAGGTCGTGGCTGTCGTGGCTCTTAACGTGGTGGAATATTGGTTGGAGGCCACTAAAAGGATAATGGAGGACCTGGACTGTTCAACAGAAAAAAAGCTGAAAGGAACTGTGTCACTACTTAGGGAAGAAGCCTACCAGTGGTGGCTGACGGTGAAAGAGGGCACCTAACCGGAGCGGGTCACTTGGGAGTTTTTCAAAGTTGCATTCCAGGGGAAATATGTAGGTGCAAGCTATATGGATGCTAGAAGGAAGGAGTTCCTGAACTTGACTCAAGGCAATAAATCGGTGGCGGAGTATGAGGCGGAGTTTCTACGCCTTAGTAGGTATGCAAGGGTAATGGTGGCAACGAACTATGAGTGTTGCATTAGGTTTGAGGACGGATTGAGAGTTAGCCTCAGTGTGCTGATAGCTCCACAAAGGGAACGAGTTTTCTCAGAATTGGAGGAGAAAGTAAAGATAGCGGAGGAGGTAAAGCGCACTAAGCGCCTAAAACGGGAGAAAGAAAGAGGTAAGAATAAGAGGGGGCTGAGACCCCAGGTGTTAGACAGAGGCCTAGGGATAGGGCCAAAAATAATGGGCAGTTGGAGCAGGGCCCCTTGCTGCTAATCCAGGGGTGCCACCTTGTGCTAATTGTGGGAGAATGCATGGAGGCGAGTGTTGGAAGAAAATGAGAGCTTGTTTCGCTTGTGGGTCTATGGAGCATATGATCAAGGATTTCCCTCGAGCACTAAGTCGAGAGCCAATAGTGGGTCAAGGAGGTGCTCAGCCACCAAGGGGTGGACAGCTACCGCCAAGGGGTTGTGGACAGGCCAGGGGCGGTAACGGCAATAGACGTGGACGCGGAGCACCAGGCAGAAATGCGGGCCATGCTGAAGCGAGACAACCAGCTTTGGTTTATGCTGCTCGTCGTCGCGAAGACGGGGATGCCTCAGATGTGATAACGGGTATGTTCTTTATATATGAGTTATCTTACACAGCCTTGATTGATATTAGATCAACGTATTCATATGTTGCATGCAATAAGACTGAGTCTTTGGATTATATGTTTGAGATTATTGCGAATGAGATGATTGTGATAAGTCCGTTAAGGCAGTCTGTAGGAGTGAATAAGATGTTTAGGGAGGTACCCTTAGTAGTCTAAGGGGTTACCTTTTTAGGGGATTTGATGGAACTATCGTTTAGTGAATTCGACTTAATCTTAGGTATGGATTGGCTAGTGAAGCACCGCGCCACCTTGGATTGCGCTGCAAAGCGAATGATGTTAAGAATGGCGGAGGATAAGGAAGTAGTGGTGGTTGATGAACGTCGGAACTATCTGTCGAACGTGATTTCAGCATTAAGGGCCGAGAAGTTAGTATGAAAGGGATGCGAAGCCTTTTTGGCTTATATTAGTAATACAGAGGCTAAGAGCCATACTATTAAGGAGTTGAGAACAGTTAGGGAATTTTCAAATGTCTTTCCCGAGGAGTTGCCTGGGTTGCCACCCAGCAGAGAAGTGGAAATTGGAATCGAGTTGTTACTTGGAACGACTCTGGTGTTTATCGCTCCTTATCGAATGGCACCAAAAGATTTGGTGGAATTTAAGGCACAGATTCAAGAATTGTTGGATCGAGGATTCATACAGCCAAGTGTGTCTCCATGGGGAGCACCGGTGTTATTCGTGAAGAAGAAGGATGGAACCTTACGAATGTGCATCGATTATCGACAGTTAAACAAGTTAATTGTTAAGAACAATTACCCTATATTGAGAATCGATGATCTTTTTTATCAGTTTAAGGGAGCTTCGGTGTTCTCGAAGATTGACCTGTGTTCGGGGTATCACCAACTAAGGGTTAAGGAGGCAGATGTTCATAAGACAACTTTCAAAACTTGTTATGGGCACTACGAGTTCTTGGTGATGCCATTCGGGCTGACAAACGCACCTATTACTTTTATGGATCTCATGAATCGGGTTTTCCAACCCTACTTGGATCGATTCGTGGTAGTCTTTATAGATGACATTTTGGTGTACTCAAAAGATGAGGATGAGTATGATGCACACTTAAGAATTGTGTTGCAGACTTTGAGGGAGAAGCAATTGTATGCCAAATTCAATAAGTGTGAATTTTGGCTAAGGGAGGTTACTTTTCTAGGACATGTGGTGTCAACCGAGGGGATTAAGGTGGATCCTCGAAAAATTGAAGCAGTGTTAGATTGGAAAACACCCAAGACGGTATCGAAAATTTGAAGTTTTCTAGGCTTGGCAAGATACTATAGGTGATTTATTGAGGGCTTTTTAGTAATTGTTGCACCCTTAACTAAGTTGTTGAGGAAAGGGGTATCGTTTGTTTGGATGGACAAGCAGTAAGAGAGCTTTGGAAAGCTTAAGAAAGTTTTAACTGAGGCCCATGTATTGATTCAGCTAGTGCGTGGGAAAGAGTTTACGGTTTATAGTGACGCGTCGCATGTAGGCTTAGGTTGTGTATTGATGCAAGAAGGAAAGGTGGTTGTGTATGCGTCATGACAATTTAAGACTCACGAGGTGAATTCCCAACCCATGATTTGGAGCTAGTTGCAGTGGTGTTCGCACTTAAAAATATGGAGGCATTACTTATACAGGGAGAAGTGCATAATCTATTCGAACCACAAGAGTTTGAAGTACCTCCTTACCCAAAAGGAGCTAAACCTTAGGCAACATAAGTGGGTGGAATTATTGAAGGATTATGACTGTATGATTGAATACCACCCTGGCAAAGCGAATGTGGTAGCCGATGCGTTGAGTCGTAGGGCTAAGCCAAACTTGAGAGCTATGCTCGCCTGTTTAAGCTTGTTGGATGATGGTAGCTTGTTAGCTAAGCTTCAAGTAAAGCTGATGTAGGTCGAGCAGATAAGGAGTAAGTAATTAGTGGATGAGACTTTGAGTGCTTGCTTTAAACAAGTGGAGAGTGGGGAGACATCGAACTATGGGATAAATGGTGAAGGAGTATTATGTTTCTGGTGGGAGAATGTGTATACCAAAGGACGATGATCTAAGGCAGTCTATTCTACAGGAAGCACATAGCGGTCTCTATGCAATGCATCCTGGCGGAAACAAGATGTATCAGAGTTTGCACTAGCTTTATTGGTGGCTTGGACTTAAGCGCGAGGTTATGGAGTTCATAAGCAAATGTTTGGTCTATCAAAAGGTGAAGGCGGAACATCAATTACCTTCGGGATTACTTCATCCAGTGAAGATTCCACTCTGGAAGTGGGAAAGGATCACTATGGACTTTGTTAGTGGGCTACCCTTGACGCCTACTAAGAAAGACTCAATATGGGTTATAGTGGATCGGTTAACCAAGTCTGCCCATTTTGTACCTATTAGCACTGATTACTCATTGGAAAAGCTGGCTAGGCTGTATGTGGCAGAGATTGTAAGATTGAATGGAGTGCCAGTCTCCATAATATCTGATAGGGACCCACGTTTCACTTCGCAATTTTGGAAGAAGCTGCATGAGGTGTTGGGTACTAGGTTGAACTTCAGTACAGCTTTCCACCCTCAAACTGATGGACAATCAGAAAGGGTGATCCAAGTGTTGGAAGATATGTTGAGGGAATGCGTGATTGAGCTCCGAGGTAGTTGGAAGGACTATTTACCGTTATCTGAATTCGCGTACAATAATACCTACCAAGCAAGCATTGGGATGGCTCCGTATGAAACACTGTATGGGCGAAGGTGTCAAACTCCAACATGTTGGACGGAGTTGGGCAAACGGAGAGTTTTGGGCCCTGAGTTAGTAGCCGATACTGAGGATAAGGTAAAATTGATTCAGGATCGTTTGAAGGAGGCCTCGGATAGGCAAAAGTCATATGCTAATCTTAAGCGTCGAGAAATAGAGTATGCAGTAAGAGACTTAGTTTTTCTGAAGGTCTCTCTGTGGAAGAAAGTGTAAGGTTTGGACGAAAGGGGAACCTAAGCCCAAGGTTTATTGGGCCATATCGGGTGGTAAGACGAATTGGGCCAGTCGCTTATTAGCTGGAGTTACCTCTTAAACTAAGCCAGATCCACGACGTGTTTCATGTTTCCATGCTAAGGCGGTATCACTCAGATCATTCACATGTCGTGGCGGTGGAAGAAATTAAGGTTAGGCCAGACTTGACTTTGGAGGAAGAGCCCATACAAATAATTGGTCGAGATGTCAAAGTACTGAGAAGGAAGTCCGTTCCATTGGCCAAAGTACTTTGGCAGAATCACAAGGCTGAGGAGGCTACTTGGGAACCTGAAGAAGTGATGCGACGTCAATATCCTCAACTGTTTGAACAAGGTAAATTTCAAGGACAAAATTTCTTTTAAGTGGTAGAGTTGTAACGCCCCAAAAATCCCGTAACCCAAAAATCCTGAAATCCCAAACTTTCTTTGATTTTAGTTTTGATAAAAATTGTTTTTTATATTTCTGGCCAGTGATAATTATAGTAGGTCTTAATTCAAACTTAGGGGTAAATGAAATTATAGTTTAATTATTAAAAGAATCAGGGTTGGCAAGTAGTTGGGCTTTTAAATAAAGTTAGGGGAAAATAGCATCAAAAAGCCTTGTGGAGGAGTGGCTAAGTGACGCCACTTAGGGTGTAGGGAGGTGGTGTTAATAGCTAGCAAGGAGGTCTAAGGTTCGAATCCTAGCTTAGTGTTTTTAGAAGTTTAATTTTAGCCTTCTAGAAGGATGGAAGTGCCCTGAAAGTGGACTCCAAGGGAAGTGTTCAAGAGAGAAAATTAAAGAAGGGATTAAAGGGTTATTAGGGAGAAAAACAAGGAGATGAGAAGGGAGAAGTGATGGAGCCAAAGGGGGAATTGGGCATGGGAAAATTTGGCGATAAGACTTATAAATAGGTTCCAAATGCTACGGTAGTCTTGCGAGTGCGCGAACACTCGTAAGGGGGAAACTGATAGGTTGCCTGAGGCCCACAGGCGATTTTGTGGACTTGGGTTGTGATTTGGCCATATGGGCCGGAATGGGCTAAATGGGCCCAATGGGCTGTTGGGCCCATAATAAGCAAAAACTGAATATTGATGCTTTGTGATAGGAATTTGTATGTGAGCATGAATATGAATGTGACTGGGCTTAACGGGCCATATAAATGTGATTTGGGCCTAATGGGACATATACGATGATTTGGGCCTAATGGGCCATATGAATATGATTGGGCTTAATGGGCCAGATACAGGTATGTGAAATGGTTTGGGCTTTGTAAGGGTTTTTGGGCCTACTATACAATATCCACATAAGACTTAATTAATATATTGCGACCGTGGACAAGTCAAATGGTTAAGGTGTGGCAAAGGGTATACGCATGTCTAGGATTGGATTTAGGGAGAGCTTGGTACTTAAGCGGTCTTAATGACCCACCTTCTCTTCCCTGGAATCCTACCTGGTGCATAGTATTCGTTCATCTTAGCTCACGGGACTTGTTAAGGGCCAAGATAAGTGAAAACCATAATTAAGGGAAAATTACCAAAATGCCCCTAAAGGCAAAAATGACCAAAATACCCCTAGGTGTTGAATATAAGTGACATGCATGCATATGATATTCTGCTTAGGTTGCATATGGGTTGGGAATTATGGAACGGAGGAAGTATATGAGGATCGCATGGTTGCTTAACAATTGTGGATCCACCGACAGCTTTTAAAGCCCAATATGTAAATGAAGGTAGTTCCGCAACCAGGCTACCATGGTGTGTGGGTTGGGTGGGTCGATATTTATATCTCCACATGGTGTGACGGGGGACGGACCCGGTGTGTAGCGGATGGATAATTTGGATGGGATTACATTGCATGTTTGATGTATGATGATTCCATTTTTTTTGAATGCTTGTTTTCTTCGAGGGTTGTACACATTGAGTTTGCGAAAACTCACCCCCTCTTTTATTTTATTTTCAGGTGATGCTAAGTAGAAGGTTCGATGTTTGGAGGGACTTTGGGTGGCCAGCTAGTAAAAGGATTTGGACTTGGGTTTTTTTTAAGCATATAAGTTTTTATTTCTTTTTAAGTATGTTCCAGACCAGATTGTAATAAGGTTTTCATTGTGTTATTATTACTTGAATTATTATTATTTTCATTGTAATTGCGAGAAGTTTAACATGGATTTCTTAAATTACAATATGTTTTCTACGTTTTCGCAACTAAGTTTTTTTTAAATCAAATGTTTTAAACAAGGCTTTCGTAACTGAAGGTGTTTTTTTAAGTTAATTAGGGTTTCTTTTATTTTAAGAAGGGTTTTCAATGAAAACACGGTTTTCGCTAAAACACTTCAATGTGACACACTAGATTCGGCCAAAGCGTCTAGGTCGGGTTCGGGGTGTTACAGAATATCTGGTAGTATTCCAAATGGTTCAACAAAAGGTTTATGATTTATATCGAAATGAGAAAAGTTGTGATCATGTGATGAGTGGTATAGATACCAAATTGAAATGTATGAGATATAGGCTCATTGCATGAAATATGAATTGTATTAGATGGTGATAAGTAATTTGAACTTACGTCTATTTGTAGTATTTATAAATAAACTATGAAAGGTTATGAGCATATTGCTTTATGATAAGTAGTTGTTGTTTATTTTCTTGCAACTTACTAAGCTTTATGCTCACCCTATCTCCTTTCCTTTTTCTCATAGTGCCGCCCAATTAGCTCGTGGATCAGCGGACGTCGAAGACATCCATCACACTATCAAATCAAAGCACTTGGTATAATTAGTTCTTAAATTTTGATTATGGCATGTATAAGAACTTTGATTTTGTTTAGTGTCACATTGTCTTGGGGACAAATGTGTTGACTTGTTTTAGTAATTGACACCATTTTGTAATAGGCCATGGAAAATGGCTAATGTTGAAGGTTGTTATATGAATACAAGTTTTTTTTTTTATGAATGAGTAATTCGTTGGTTGCTTTGGTATATATATGAAATGTGTAGATGCCTTAGATGTGCTTGTTGGATTGAGAAATCAGGTTGTTATTTTATGTTTCAGGGTGGCAAAGGGCTTGGTAGATAGCCCTATATTGTCTACACGGGTAGACACACAGGCATGTGTCTAGGCCATGTATGGCACACGGTCAGCCCCATGGGCGTGTTGTCGACCGTGTGTCCCCTGCACGTAAAAGAATTTCAAGTCAAAATGCATGGTAGTAAACATATGGGCAGACACATGGTCGTATGTCTCGGCCGTGTGGAGGACACAGCCTCTGGCCACAGGCGTGTGCCCTGGCCGTGTGCCCTAAATTGGATGCTGACGTCAGAAATAGAATGTCAAGGTTTTAAGACATGGGCTAGGACATGGGCGTGTCATAGCCATTTTAGGGACACGAGTGTAACACCCCAAACTCGGCCCGGACATTACGGGTGAATTTGGCATGTCACATTGATGTGTTTTAGCGAAAATCGTATTTTCATTGAAAACCCTATTAAAATAAAAGAAACCTTAATTAACTTAAAAAAAACTCCTTTCAATCACTTGTTTAAAACATATGATTTTATGAAAACATGTCATTTTAGAATTTAGTTGCGTAAACGTAGAAATCATACTATAAACCCATGTTCAGCTTTTCTTATTTACAACGAAAATAATAATAATTCAAGTAATAATAACATAATGAAACCTTGTTACAATCTGGTCTGAAACATACTTAATAAAATAAAAACTTATATGCTTAAAAAAAAACCAAGTCCAAATTATCTTGCTACCTGGTCACCCTGAGTTCCTCCATACATCGAACCTTCTACTGAGCATCACCTGAAAATAAAATAAAAGAAAGGGTGAGTTTTCGCAAACTCAGTGTGTACAACCCTCAACAAAAAAAAGCAGTCCAAAAACCGTCATACATCAAACATGCAATGCAATCCAATCCAACTTATCCATCCGCTACACACCAGCTTCGTCCCCCGTCACACCATGTGGGGATATATATATCGACCCACCCAACCGACACACCAAGGGTAGCTCGGTTGTGGAACTACCTTCATTTACATATTGGGCTTTAAAAGCCGTTGTTGGATCCACGATTGTCAAGCAACCATGCGATGTTCATATACTTCCTCCGTTCCATAATTCCCAACCCATATGCAACCTAAGCAGAATATCATATGTATGCATGTCACTTACATTCAACACCTAGGGGTATTTTGGTCATTTTTTCCCTTAGGGGCATTTCGGTATTTTTCCCTTAATTATGGTTTTCACTTACCTTGGCCCGTTAACAAGTCCCGTTAGCTAAGATGAATGAATACTATGCACCAGGTAGGATTCTAGAGAAGAGGAGGTGGGTCATTAAGACCGCTTAAGTACCAAGCTCTCCCTAGATCCAATCCTAAACATCCATATACCCGTTGCCACACCTTAACCCTATGACTTTTCCACGGTCGCAAATAATTATTAAGTTTTTTGTAGTCATCATATTCTAGGCCCAAAAACCCCTTACAAGCCCAATCAAATTCACATACCTGTATTTGGCCTATCAGGCCCAAATCACCTGTATATGGCCCATTAGGCCCAAATCACATTTATATGGCCTGTTAGGCCCAGTCACTTTCATATTCATGCTCACGTGCAAATTCCTATCACATAACATCAATATTCAATTTTTGTCTATTATGGGCCCAACAGCTCACCGGGCCCATTTAGCCCATTCCGGCCCATATGGCCAAATCATAACCCAAGTTCACAGAATCGCCCGTGGGCCTCAGGCAACCTATCAATTTCCTCCTCACGAGTGTTTGCGCACTCGCAAGACTACTGCAGCCAAACTTTCGACTTTTCAGCATTTCGGCATTTCAGCATTTCGGCTTTTTGGCTTTTCGGCTTTTGCCGATCTACTTGTGTGTGCAGTGTATGTACACACCTGGTAAGAAAACGTGCTGTAATCCCCTTAGTCACCAACCTACAAACGATATCACTCTTCAATTAATCGCATGCTTAATACATATCTTTACTAAAATCGAAACCTCACCTTAACCTTACCTTGCGCGACCAGCCCTTTCTTAAATCACTAACCACAATCAACTCCTAGATCTACACCAATCTTAACTATTAAAACCAGAATAATAGATGACTCGTATCCAACACAAGTCCCCTTACCTTATCTATGAACATTCGGCCACCTTGGCCAATGGGGAAGGAATACTTACCAAAATCGCAAGCACCTAAAGGCATTTTCGACAGAGAGCTATGATCTGAGATCCGATACTAATTCCCTACCAAATTTGATTAGAAAGAGTGAGGGACAATAATCAATACTTAGCAAAACCAATCGATTGGAAGAGCGAACACTTACACTAGAACCGACTGGGTGGTAAAGGTAGTGGCGGCACCAAGAGTATTCGGCCAAAGGGGTATTCGGCTCTAGAGATTTGAATGGAAAAATTTGATTATTCGGCACTAAGGGAGAGAGGAAGAAGAATCGGCTAAACCAAAAGTGAAACAAAGAAATCGGCACAAGGAAAATAAATAGGAGAATAAGGGTTTTCGACTTTTGAAGAAAGGGGTTCCTGGCAACAAAGTGAAGAAAAATTTCGGCAGTAGCCTTGCAACCTTGTATTCGGCCCCTATTTATAGCCTTTATAGCCGAATTTTCCATGCCCAATTCCCAATTCGGCTCCATCACTTCTCCCTTCTCATCTCCTCATTTTTCTCCCTGATAACCCCTTGATCTTTTCCTTAATTTTCTCTTCTAAACACTCCCCTTAGAGTCCATCTTCAGGCCAGTTCCAACCTTCTAGAAGGCCAAAATTAAACTTCTAAAAACACTAAGCTAAGATTCAAACCTTAAATCTCCTTGCTAGCCACTAACACAACCTCCCTACTCCCTAAGTGGCGTCACTTTGCCACTCCTCCACAAGGCTTTTTGATGTCATTTTTCCCCTATTTTTATTTAAAATCCCAACTACTTGCCATCAGGGTTCCTTAATAATTATTAATGCATAATTTTCTTTTCCCCTAAGTTCAAATTCAAACCTTAGCGAAGACCTACTATTACCTACTTAACCGAAAATACCTAGCACACATTTTTTTATCAGAACCGAAAAAAAAATTTGGGATTTCAGGATTTTTGGGTTTCGAGATTTTTAGGGCGTTACAACTCTACCCACTAAAAGAAATTTCATCCTCGAAATTTCCAACTATCAGTACAACTGCATAACACAGACTACCACACCACGCTCCCGCTGCACACTCTAATTTCAAACTAAATAAATAGCACACTATGGGTATGTATGTACCGGTATTCACCTATGGAGCGTCTCCATCCTCTTGACGATGTGCTGCATAGACCAAAGCTGGCTGCCTCGCCTCAGCATGACTAGCACCCCTGCCCGATGCTTCACGACCCAAACCGTTTCCACCCCTGGCCTGATCACGGCCTCACACTCCGCCACCGATTTGTTTCCTTGGGTCAAGTTCAGGAACTCCTTCCTTCTAGCATCCACATAGCTTCCACCCACATACTTCCCTTGGAATGCAACTTTGAAAAACTCCCAAGTGACCCGCTCCGGTTGAGTGCTCTCTTTCACTGTTAGCCACCACTAATAGGCTTCTTCCCTAGGCAGTGACACAGCTCCTTTTAACTTTTGTTCCGGTGAATAGTCCAAGTCTTCCATTATCCTTTCAGTGGCCTCCAACCAATATTTCGCCACGTTAGGAGCCACGCCAGCCACGCCCTTAAAGATCTCAGCCCCGTTTGATCAAAGTCGCTCCGAAATGGATCCCCGATTTCCAGTGCCATTGTTGGGCCCAACAACCCTTTCCAAAATTCTCAGCATTGCCTTGGATAATGCATCTTCTCCCGCGGCCCGATCATACGGTCCATTCCCAGCCACAGGTGAGGCCGGAGCCTCTTCTACTCCAACATCGGGCATATGGCCCGATGCCGACGATTCAGCCCTAACACTTTCGTGGCCTCGGCCACGGCCTCTTGTACCTCTTAGCACTCATCATCGATTCGCGTATTATCTGGATTAAAATTTTATGAAGTTTTAGTTAGTTTAATAATTACACCGATGTTTTATGAAAATATTTAAGAGAAGATTGTTTTCGAAAATCCTCTACAGTTTCAAGATCCTACAGGCTTCGGTTCCGTTCTAACAACATTATCTAAAGTAGCCCTCTATCTATCTATTGTATAGCAAATTAAACAAGCTTAAAAATAAAAATACTTACTTGGTTCGACATCGGAGACTCAGTGTGCCGCTTAGCAAGATTTCCCTTTTTCCAAAACATCATGATCCAAAATATTTTTAAAATCCAAAAAGAAACCAAATAATAATAAGGCCCACTTCACAGCCCGAGTTTTGCAACTTGAGCTCTGATACTACTAAATGTAACACCCTAAACTCATCCTAGACGTTTCGGCTGAATCTGGCGTGTCACATTGAAGTGTTTTAACAAAAATCGTGTTTTCATTGAAAACCCTTCTTAAAATAAAAGAAACCTTAATTAACTTAAAAAAAACTCCTTTCAATCACTTGTTTAAAACATATGATTTTATGAAAACATGTTATTTTAGAATTTAGTTGCGTAAACGTAGAAAACATACTATAATTTATAATTTAGAAAACCCATGTTCAGCTTTTCGTATTTACAACGAAAATAATAATAATAATAATTCAAGTAGTAATAACATAATGAAACCTTGTTACAATCTGGTCTAAAACATACTTAATAAAATAAAAACTTATATGCTTGAAAAAAACCAAGTCCAAATTATCTTGCTATCTAGCCACCCAGATTCCCTCCAAATATCGAACCTTCTACTGAGCATCACCTGAAAATAAAATAAAAGAGGGGGTGAGTTTTCGCAAACTCAGTGTGTACAACCCTTAACAAAAAAAAACAAGCAGTACAAAAACCATCATACATCAAACATGCAATGCAATCCCATCCAACTTATCCATCCGCTACACACCAGCTCTGTCCCCCGTCACATCATGTGGGGATATAAATATCGACCCATCCAACCGACACACCAAGGGTAGCTCGATTGCGGAACTACCTTCATTTACATATTGGGCTTTAAAAATAGCTGTTGGATCCACGATTGTCAAGCAACCATGTGATCCTCATATACTTCCTCCGTTCCATAATTCCCAACCCATATGCAACCTAAGCAGAATATCATATGTATGCATGTCACTTACATTCAACACCTAGGGGTATTTTGGTCATTTTCGCCCTTAGGGGCATTTCGGTATTTTTCACTTAATTATGGTTTTCACTTACCTTGGCCAGTTAACAAGTCCCATGAGCTAAGATGAATGAATACTATGCACCAGGTAGGATTCTAGAGAAAAGGAGGTGGGTTATTAAGACCGCTTAAGTACCAAGCTCTCCCTAGATCCAATCCTAGACATTCATATACCCGTTGCCACACCTTAACCCTATGACTTGTCCACAGTCGCAAATAATTATTAAGTTTTTTGTAGTCATCATATTCTAGGCCCAAAAACCCCTTTCAAGCCCAATCAAATTCACATACCTGTATTTGGCCCATTTGGCCCAAATCATCTGTATATGGCCTATTAGGCCCAAATCACATTTATATGGCCCGTTAGGCCCAGTCACTTTCATATTCATGCTCACATACAAATTCCTATCACATAACATCAATATTCAGTTTTTGCCTATTATGGGCCCAACAGCCCATCGGGCCAATTTAGCCCATTCCGGCCCATATGGCCAAATCACAACCCAAGTCCACGGAATTGCCCGTGGGCCTCAGGAAACCTATCGGTTTCCTCCTCAAGAGTGTTCGTGCACTCGCAAGACTACCGCAACTGAACTTTCGGCTTTTTGGTATTTCGACATTTCAGCTTTTGCCGATCTACTTGTGTGTGCAGTGTATGTACACACCTGGTAAGCAAATGTGCTACGATTCCTTTAGTCACCAACCTACAAACAATATCACCCTTCAATTAATCGCATGCTTAATACATATCTTTACTAAAACTGAAACCTCACCTTAACCTTACCATGTGCGATCAGCCCTTTCTTAAATCACTAACCACGATCAACTCCTAGATCTGCACCAATATTAACTATTAAAACTAGAATAATAGATGACTCGTATCCAACACAAGTCCCCTTACCTTAACTATGAACATTCAGCCACCTTAGCCAATGGGAGAGAAATATTTACCAAAACCACAAGTACCTAAAGGCAATTTCAGCAGAGAGCTAAGATCCGAGATCCGATACTAATTTTATACCAAAGTTAATTAGAAAGAGTGGGGGACAATAATCAATACTTAGCAAAACCAGCCGATTGGAAGAGCGAACACTTACACTAGAACCGACTGGGTGGTAAAGATAGTGGCGGCACCAAGAGTATTCGGCCAAAGGGGTATTCGGCTCTAGAGATTTGAATGGCAACAATTGATTATTCGGCACCAAGGGAGAGAGGAAGAAGAATCGGCTAAACCAAAAGTGAAACAAAGAAATTGGCACAAGGAAAATAAAAAGGAGAATAAGGGTTTTCGGCTTTTGGAGAAAGGGGTTTCTGGCAACAAAGTGAAGAAGAATTTCAGCAATAGCCTGGCAACCTTGTATTTGGCCCCTATTTATAGCCCTTATAGCTGAATTTTCCATGCTCAATTCCCAATTCGACTCCATCACTTCTCCCTTCTCATCTCCTCATTTTTCTCCTTGATAACCTATTGATTTTTTCCTTAATTTTCTCTTCTGATCACTCCCCTTGGAGTCCATCTTCAGGCCACTTCCAACCTTCTAGAAGGCCAAAATTAAACTTCTAAAAACACTAAGCTAGGATTCGAACCTTAGATCTCCTTGCTAGCCACTAACGCCACCTCCCTACTCCCTAAGTGGCGTCACTTTGCCACTCCTCCACAAGGCTTTTTGATGCCATTTTTCCTCTATTTTTATTTAAAAGCCCAACTACTTGTCATTAGGGTTCTTTAATAACTATTAACGCATAATTTCCTTTTCCCCTAAGTTCAAATTCAAACCTTAGCCAAGACCTATTATTACCTATTTAACCGAAAATACCTAGGACACATTTTTTTTACCAGAATCGAAAAAAATTAGAATTTCGAGATTTTTGGGTCTCAGGATTTTTGGGGCGTTACAACGAGCCATAGACACGGGTGTGTGTTAGGTTGTGTGAAAACCCCTGTAGGTTTAAATTTAAAATTAAATTCATATGGGCATGGAACACGGGCTTGTCTCGAGATGTTTAGGCCATGTGTGTCACACGGGCCATCAGCGTGGCCATGTCTTAGTAACCACACGGGTGTGTTGCCCTTCCACATAGGCGTGTGCCCTGTTTCAAGGGCTATTTTTTTCTAAAGTTGGTTATGGACCCGAGCCAGTTCCGAATGATTTTCCAATGGTCGTTTGAGGCCTCGTAAGCCCATATTAAGAAATTTAGACAAGGCTTGAAAAAGTTTTAAATTTGGTCACGCCTTGATGATTCGAGAACGTTGGAATGCATGTGTTTAAGTGTGGTAATGCCTCGCATCTCGTCCCGGTGTAGGACTTGGGTGTAGGGTGTTACACAACACACTTCATGCACTTCTCAGGTGTGCAAGACAACTCATCGAATACCCTAATGGTATTTTCGAGCCAGAACTCTCCCCTCTCGGGGTCATCATCTATGTTTACTCTAAACTCCTTGGCCCCTTGCTTCCTAATTCTATCAACCGGAAGTTTCTTCCTTCTTAACGTCTCTACCCTTTGGGGCGCTATGGGGTTAGGTTGAGAGATTGGAGGAGGTGGGGGAGGTGGAGTGTTCGGATTTGCACGAACAAACTTCGAATACCAAGCATCCATCATATGGAGGTAAGCTTCTCTAGCCCCTCCGCCCTAACTCATTTTCATGGGCCTACTCTCTACTGGCGCAGTCCCTTTAGCAGGAGCCAGCGTATTACTCTCTACATCGTCCGCCATTGCTCCGTCGGGATCCTTTCACTATATGAAAACACAATTTAAATTTGTCAGGAGTTATCACACTACCATAAATTATTTATGGCATGTATAGCTAGACTCGTACTCATGCTAGGTTAGTCCGAAAATTGACAAAACCATAGCTCTGATACCACTAAATGTAACACCCCTTACCTGAGTTCGACGCCGAAACAAGATACGAGGTGTTACCGGACTTAAACACATACAAGCATACATTTACTAGTTATGAAATTTCGCTCAAATTTAAAACTTTTAACAATACCCTGATGTCCCTATTATGGGCCTATGAGGCCTTGAACACACTTTGGAGTTAATTTGGACAAATCTGTGCACTCTAGAAAACTTCGTAAAATTTCAAGTAAACAGGGACACACGCCCATGTGGAAGGGTAACACACCCATGTGCCTTCTTAACATGGCCATGTTGAAGGCTCGTGTGGCTCACACGGCCTGAACTTTTTGGGACACACCCGTGTCCCTAGCCTATGTAAACTTATTTTTCGATTTAAAACTACAGAGATTTTCACACGGCTTGGCACACGCCCGTGTCCATAACTCGTGTCTCCCACACGATCATGACACGTCCGTGTCTCAGCTCGTGTGCAAAAACCTTGACATTCTATTTCTGACGTCAGCAACTCCTTAAGGGCACATGGCCATGGTACACGCCCGTGTACTAGTCGTGTCCTCCACACGGTTGGGACACATGGCTATGTCTCCGCTCGTGGTTACTACTAGGCATTCTGTTTTGCCAACTTTAGGTACAAGGGACACACAGCCTTACCACACGCCTATAGGGCAAGCCGTGTGTGTGACACGGTCTAGATACACGCCCATGTGTCTACTCGTGTGGAAAAAAACAAGGCTATTTACCAAGCCTTTTTGCTACCCTTACTTGCACCAACCTACACAACATCAACCAAAACCAACCAAGCATAACACATATAACCAAAACAATCACAACCATGAGAAATTTGCATCAAATGCATTTAATAATAATCAATATTATCTAACATTAATGGCCTATACAAAATGAATATCACATCTATCATATGAGCCAACACTTGTGGCTAAACTAACAAGACACTAAACAAAAGATTCAAGTCCTTATACATGCCACAATCAAAATATTAAACTAGCTATACCGAAGCTTCAAGTGATAGTGTGATCGATGTCTCCGACGTTCCTTGATCCCTGATACTAGCTTGGCGGCACTATAAGAAAATGAAAGGAGAGGGAGTAAGCATAAAGCTTAGTAAGTTGCATGTAAATAAATAACAACGTCAACCGTGCATATTTAAAACACATAGCATATAATAAAGCACACAACATTCTTAAATGCACTAATGCGGATATCACCACATACTTATACATCACAAATATAAGCTAAAGATTTCCAAAACATTTTCAAAGATAGAACTTACTCATGTTATTCTTACCATTAAGTCATCATAACTAGACTCATATCTCATGAGTTTCGAATAAGAACCTATACCACTCACAACATGATTATATCATCCCATATCATTATCATAAGCTTTAAAATAACATGTGAAACCATTTAGAATACTAAAAGATATCTGACAAGCTTTACAGAAGAGGGTGAATTGCAGATGCCATGTTCTAAACATGGTCTTACACTGGCTCACATGTCGAGGCCGATGTCATGTCCCAAACATGATCTTACACTAGCTCTCGTCTCAATGTCGATGCCATATCCCAGACATGGTCTTACACTGGCTCTTATAATATGGTTGATACCATGTCCTAGACATGGTCTTACACTAGTGCACATATCAATGTCGATGCCATGTCCCAAACATGGTTTTACACTGGCTCTCATTACATTGCCGATGCCATGTTCCAAACATGGTCTTACACTAGCTCTCATAATGTGGTCAATGCCATGTCCCAGACATGGTCTTACACTAGCACACATATCACCCAAATATCATGGCATGGATATCCAATCTATTCCTAGGCTCAACTGGGAATTTACCATATTAATTTCATCATTCATTATTCATAATCATATTTAACCATATTATGCAAAATCGATCATTCCACACATAATAGCGATAAAGTTGCCTTATTTACGTACAACTTACCTCGTTATACAAAAAATGGGTGACTAGTTGGATTTAATCTACTTGCTTGGCCTTCTCCCAGTTTAGGCCCAAATTTTGTATTTCTTGATTTAAAATAATAAAAATTCACTAATTTAATCATCATATTAATCAATTCATTTCATAATTCATATTTTGGCAAAATGATCATTTTACCCCTAGACTTTCACAAAAATTACGATTTTACCCTTAAGCTCGTAAATCGATTTTTATCAAATTTCCTCATTAACCAAGCTTAGTCAAAACTACTTTAAGCCTATAGCATCTCACAATTTCAATTATTTCACACATTAACCACATAATTTATAACTTATGCAAAATGGTCCCTAGTTAGGGTTTTCATGAAAACTACTTCACAAAATTTGTTTATTTAACAACCAAGATTCATTTTCTTCCATAAAAATTTAGCAAACAACATGAATACTCTTATGAAAAAAACCCTAAACTTTCAACCATTTTGAAAAATTGTCTCCTCATTAGCTAGATTTTGCTACAGGGGTCCCAAAAGTACAAAAATTATCAAGAAAGACCATCAAAATCACTTGCTTGCAAGAGTCTAAAGTTGCTGAAAATTTCAAGCTTCCATGGCCCTCTTTCTTGAAGAAAATCAGGGGAGAAGAGAAGAAAAAAAAAAGATGATAGTTTTTCCTTATTTTATTTTATTTTAGTCAAATTGGTCACTAAATTTCACCAAATTTTGACTTTTTGATTTTCTTTGTCCTTATGGTCGGCCATGCCATTAATAAAGGCCTATTTGCTCTTTAAAGATCCTTAATTTTGATTCTCTAACTATTTTTCACCTTTAGCTAATGAGATAAAACTTTTGTCCTTTATATGATTTAGTCCCTTTTCGAAATTAAGCATGCAATCGCTAAAATTATTTCACCAAAATTTTTGTGCACTCATATAAATATGCTATAACACGTAAAATAATATTAAAAATAATGCCTTTGACCTCGGGTTAGTGGTTCCAAAACCACTATTCCGACTAAGCCCAAAATCGGGCTGTTACATGGGCTATGAATTTCACTATTGTGAATGATGTTACATATTGTAGAAGTCGTATATCCAATGCACTAGCTTTCGGTTCCTTATCTATTTCAAGTCAGGCTTTTACTTACATCAAACTATACGAGTCATGCATACATAGTTCACCATCAGGATTTAGGTATTTCACACTATGAATTTCACAATTGGATAAACCCATAAACAAATTTAAGATCTATTCTACTTAGGTCATATCCGGTGTATCATCAATTTAGTCAGTCACATCTATGTTTCTATCTTTTGAGAGTTATCTGCTCTAATGCTCAAAGACAAAGCATCTTCCTAATTAGACTTGATAGACAACATATTGGTCTTTTAATCAATTTGCTCATTTTCGATTATACTAAAGACATGTTTAGGTTCATCTACTAATACAAGTTGTCTTTCCATATTACTATCCGACCACATAATATAACTTAGTGTTAGTTAAATGTTAGATACCTAGCGAGTCAATATTTGCTTCCATTTTGCTTTGCATGCAAAAATATTGAGGACACTGTATAAAGGGTATTAATATGATTAATAGATACTTTTATTAGACCAATTGTTTGAAAAGTACAAGTAGCTTAGATGAAAATACCACACTAAGGGCATTAGATCCCCAAAAGTATCATCCTTCCTTCACCAAGCCTTCATCGAAAGTTTGAAACCTATCAACCAATTTACTCGATCATCATCATCACTCCAAAATCAACCCTTACAAACCCATTCAAGATATGCGAATTCATCAACTATACCAATAATAAAATATCAAAGTTTCAAATTGAAAGAAATAGAAAGTCAAAGCAAAGAGGAGTGAAAACTCAAGATTTCGAGTTCCATATCTTGAAGGGTTTGAGGTTTGATCTAAACAATCTAAATGGTGAGGAAGCGATCATTAATAACGAGAAGTTCATACTCTGAAACGGTGTAGGTTCAACAATGGACAACACAAATCAAGGTTGTGGACTTCAAAACATTGCTAGTAAATTCTTTAAAAATTGTTATAATAAAATGCATATATATATGGACATTTTTTTAAAATGTGATAATTATTTTTTAAAAATATTTATGTTAGAATCAAATTTTAAAATATATATAATATTATAGATAATATATAAATAAATATTTAAGTTAAATGAAAAAGAAAATTTATTTAATTAGTTTTTATTTAAATTTTGATTACCTAATTAAAATTATAACTTAATATTTATTGTTATCACACCTTAGTATTTAAAATATTGATGGGTGTATGTAAATATTTATGGAAAATGGGAAAAAAATTAATGCTAAAAAAATATTTGGATGTAAATATTTAACTTGAACAAGTCCACCTGGAGTTATTTTTCCTAACATTAATTCTATTAAAAAAATAAAAATAAAACCACTTAGTATTTTTATATTTAAAAGGTTTTTGCTAATAAATGTCTAAGTACATTTTCTAAGATTAGCCAATATATTATTTATAGAAATGATATTATATTAAATATAATAAAATAGAAATACGAACTATAAAGGATCAATTAGCTAGGCTGTTATTTAGTTAATAAGCTGTTAATACAGCTAAGAGTTGTTAAGTTGTTAAGAGCAGTTGAGAAAATGTTTATAAAAGGCATTACCAATCAGAATGTAATCAAGCTAGTTTTTCAAGAATCAAAAACATAGTTAAATTCTAGATTACAAGTTCATCATTCTCTTTGACAATTTCTTCTTCTTTTAGATGTTTTGTTAATCTTACCTGGTTTCTAGTATGGTATCTTTCACAAGTTTATCTTGGGCTCTATGGTCATCACAACCTCTGCTGACTCCGCCTCAGTTGAGCCGAGCGTTGTTGCCTTCAACGGTGAACGTGTAGTGAATTCTTTTCCCCGTCATGATGTTGTCAAACTTACAGATGTGACCTACATTCTATGGCAACAACAAATCAAGCTGGTTCTTGATGGCTATGATCTTCTTGGTTTTCTTGATGGTATCGTACCTCCGCCATCTTGGTTCATTCACACTTCCAATGGTGTCTTAGCACAGAATCCATCAGCGTCGGTGTTCAAACAACAAGATCAGCTTCTAACGTCCTGGCTCCTTTCTACGATAGATGTTATTCTTCTACCTTCTTACACCGATGGTAGATCGGCATGTGATGTTTGGACCACTACTACGGAGCTCTTTGTTGCCGACACCGATGCTAAGCAGTCGAGACTCCGTCACAAGTTACATTCGTTGAAGAAAGGTACTCTGTCTATCACCGCTTATGTTACTCGGGTTAAGAATATCTGTGCTATTCTTGAGACTTCAGGCTCGTAGATCTCGGACAAAGAGAAACTAGAGATTATTCTTGCCGGACTGCCGCTAGAGTTTGAGGCCGTGGTCTCCTCCATCTCTCTATCGACTGGTCCCATCTCTCTTCAACGAGTTGTCAATGCTCTCGTTGAGTGCGAAAATCGTCTTCACCGAGCAACTCAGGAGGTTTCTCTTCATGTGAATCTTGTTGAACCCGTGTCGTCGCTAGTAGTGGATGGCTCCGTCTGTGGCAGTCGATCGTCTCCTCGTGGCCATAGAAGGAGTTTTTTACCCTGAATTCAGTGCCAGATATGTAACCGTTTTAGGCACTTGGCTCAACAGTGTTACTATTGTTATCGTTTCGATCTCGATAATTCACCACCACCGCCTCCAATTGTGAGTCAAGATGGCCCACTAGTCTCCAATCGGTCAGCCGCGGCTTCTATGCCCGGGTATGCCTTCGATGCGCTGAATGGAGGTAAGGAAGAAGATGAGTGGGGCTGTCACGCAAAGGCTCTTAGGTTTAGCTATTCCCCAATTGTCGGTCAAAATAGGCTGCACTTTGGTGAAAATCAAGTGTATTATAGTCAAAATCAATTGCCTAACTTGGCAGGCTCTTATCGCTATCAAATGGCACGTAGGCCGCATTATGGATATGGGTCTGGTGCTCCAAATTTGGAAAATTTACCTAGGCCTATTGGGCCGATTATGCTTGGCTGTGATTTTGGGCCTCCAAGTGTTTTACAAAAATGTAATATTGTTTTCCATAAGTGTTGTGATGGTGGTGTATGCACTGCGTGCCAAAAAGGGAAATCACACAAATTGCCTTTTTCTATGTCAACAACTACGTATCAACCTTTTAAGTTAGTTGTTTCTGATCTTTGGGGACTCGGGGCAGTTGCGTATGACAATAAGTGGTATGATGTGATGTTTATTGATGTTTGCACTAGATTTACATGGTTATATCTTCTTACTCATAAATCTCAGGCCATAGAGTGCTTTACAAGGTTTCAGCAGTTAATTAAAACGTAGTTTGGCAAAACCATTAAACAACTACAGAGTGACTGGGGTGGAAAGTACCGGGTCTTCACACATGTTTTGGCATCTCAAGGAATTGTTCATCGGTTGACATGCCCCTATACTTCTGAACAAAATAGAGTAGCTGAGCTCAAACATCGTCACATTGTTGAAATGGGCATCACGCTTCTGGCACAAGCGAATTTATCCATGAAGTATTGGGGGTATGCGTTTTGTTGTGCAGTTCATTTGATCAATCGCTTCTTACTTTGGTTCTATAAGGACAGTCTCCTTTTAAGGCTCTATATGGTCAGGATCCTACCTATGACCATTTACGGGTTTTTGGATGTTGTTGTTATCCTTACTTACGACAGTTTGCGTCACATAAATTAGAGTTTCGGTCACAACCTTCTACCTTTCTAGGCTACAGTACTCAACACAAGGGCTATCAATGTCTTCTGCCAAATGGTAAGATAGTTGTTTCAAGACATGTTGTGTTTGATGAAGCTAAGTTTTTATCTTCTAAAGAACACTACAAAGACCTGATTCTGGACTCTGGTGTGACTGTCTCCACCAATGTTCCTTTTGTTTGAGAGATCTCTTCTAGCTTAGTGGCACCTTTTACCAGTTCACCGGTTCTATCGTCTTCGTCAGTGTCATCTCCAACTGGTCCTACTAATGTTTTTAAGCCTCGATCTTTGCCTAATAATACTATTGAGTCTGCTCAATGTGTGGACAATTTTCCCTCGGTGTATCGTGAATCGAACGATGGTCTGACTAGAACCAATACTCATCCAATGGTGACTCGGGCTAAGGCAGGTACTTTCAAACCCAAAGCTTTGCCTGTCGAAGTTATGGAACCATCCACAATTGTGGAAGCATTTTCTACTGCTGAGTGGCAAGCTACTGCCCAAGTAGAATATGACACTCTTATTCGAAATTCCACTTAGGAATTGCTCGCATGGTCATTGGGTTCAAATGGTTATTCAAGATTAAGAGAAATCCTGATGGTACTATTGCCAGGTGAAAGGCCAGATTGGTAGCCAAAGGGTGCTCTCAGGTTCCTGGATGTGACTTTAAGGAAAACTTTAGTCCAGTTGTCAAACCTGCCATTATTCGTGTTATTCTGTCCGTTGCTGTATCTAGAGGGTGGCCCCTTCGTCAGATAGATGTGAATAACGCCTTTTTGAATGACGATCTTGACATTGAACTATTTATGCAACAACCTCCGGTGTATGTCAAATATGACCTGATTAGCAAGCAGCTTGTGTGCCGTCTGAAGAAAGCTTTATATGGCCTTCGTCAGGCCTCTCGCGCCTGGTTTGAAAAGCTGAAATGTTTTCTTGTATCTATCGGGTTCGTTGTTTCACGGTCTGATGCTTCGTTGTTTGTTCAGGTCCAATCTAAGTCCACTCTTTATGTCCTAGTATATGTTGATGACATCATTGTCACTGAAAGCTTATCTACTACCATTGATTGGTTTGTTCGATTATTGAACGATGAGTTCTCGCTCAAGGATATGGGTGATCTTCACTATTTTCTTAGGATCGAAGTTACTCAGTCTTCCTCAGGGAGTTTACATATCTGTCAAGCAAAATACATACGCGATATTCTTGACCGCGCATCTATGGCAACTGCAAAAAAGTGTTAACACTCCAATGGTTAGCTCGTCAACCATGTCTAAAGACGATGGTGAGTGTTTGGAAGATCCAACTGAATATCGGAGCCTTGCGGGAGCGCTATAGTATGTTGTTCTTAGTCTTCCTGATATAGCGTACGCTGTGAATAGGATATGTCAATTTATGCACAAACCTACCAATGTGCACATGACTGCTCTGAAACGAATTCTTCGGTATCTATGTGGTACCATTGATTCTGGGGTTGTTTTTCAACCGTCTAATCGATTATCCCTGAGTGCATATGCTGACGCAAACTGGGGGTTGGATTTTGACGATCGCTAGTCCACTTTAGGGTATTGTGTTTATTTTAGATCTGCTCCTGTTTATTGGGGATCTAAGAAGCAGCAAGTGGTCTCTCGTTCTATGGCTGAGGCAGAATACAAGAGTCTTGCCACTGCCACTAGTGAGGTTACCTGGTTGCTTTCACTTCTTCAAGAACTACATCTCAAGTCCGATGATACTTCTACTATTTGGTGTATAGCTTAGGTGCAGTCGTTGTTGCGGCCAATCCTGTGTTACATTCTAAGTTCAAGCACGTTGAGCTAGACTTATTTTTTGCCCAAGAGAAAGTAGCGGGTGGGTCTATTCTTGTTGGTGAGGTTCCAGCTTGTGACCAAGTTGCGAATATTTTTACCAAGCCACTATCGGTGACATTTTTTGCTCGGTTTCGAACTCTTCTTCAGGTCTTACCCGTCGAAAAGCTGGATGAATGTAAAGGATTAGTTAGCTAGGCTGTTAGTTAGTTAATAAGTTCTTAATACAACTAAGAGTTGTTAAGTTGTTAAGAGCAGTTGAGAAAAGGTTTAGAAAAGGCATTACCAATCAGAATGTAATCAAGCTAGTTTTTCAAGAATAAAAAACGAAGTTAAATTCTAAATTACAAGTTCATCATTCTCTTTGACAATTTCTTCTTCTTTTAGATGTTTTGTTAATCTTACCTAGTTTCTAATACGAACCATTTTTAGTAAAAATATTAATATAATCTCTAATAATCTTTTCATAAATTTAACTTCAATAAAATCGATAAATTAACAACTTAGATTTATATTTATTTAATTTTTAAATTTATGTTTAATTAAGAAAATATGTATTTTTAAACATAAATTTAACTTAAAAAATAAGTATGGGTAATATTTAATTATTAAAATAAAAACTAACCTAGATAATATAAAAGCTATTTTAAATAAATAGAAGTTTATTTAAGTTAAATTAATGGATGATTAACTATAAATTATATAATTGAACTTAAATAATGATTTAAAAACATAGATATTATCTTTAAAGATATAGAAATTAAATAAAAAATGAAAATGTGGAAATAGGATAAATTTAACTATAGATCAATGTTTAACAAGTGGAACATTTTCAATTTTTTATTTAATTTCTATATCTTTTAAAGGTGATATCTATATTTATATATATACGACATGAATTTTGGGTAGAATTGGAAGGGGAATCATTAATTATTAACGTCAAACAGCTTGTGGCCTCTTGATTTTTATCCCGAATTCTCAATATATATGTACACATTAGGCTATTTTGAACCAATAGAAAAGCAGTAGATTTCTTATGATTTTATATTCAAATTAAATTCTGGACCTAAATTTTTCTAATCGGCTTTTTACTAACACTATTTCTATTTGAAATTTTGAGGAAAGAAAAAGCAGTAGTCAGAAAAAGAACATATCCTCCAATCACCCTATTGTGTGCATGCCATGCCTGCATGGTTTGGGTTTTGCAAAGACACTTTTGACCTCGAAATACAAACCGCCGCACTAATGAGTTACTAAGCACGTTCCTTGCACGCGAACCAGAGGAGAGTATTAATAACCATATTTATGCTCCTACTATTGCCCTCTCTATCCTTAATTTTCTCTCTCTCTTACAGAACCTAGCGGGAAAATTAATTACATGTTGACGCCAACAGCGCGTCACCACTTATGTCGGAAACTTTGGCACACACGTAAGACGTCGTGCCCAAGCTTCGCTTTTAATGCCGACAATTTATTGCTTCCCCAAGTAATTCCGTGTCCCCCATCTTCTTCTGCAACCCCCGTACTATCTCATTACGCGCCGTCTCACGCGCCACCTGACCTCACTTTCATGTCCCACCTTTCGGTAACGAGATTACGCGAGAGTACAACACATCTGAAAGGGTCCCATTCCAATCCAAAATAAATAACGTAAGTTTCAGTGTTGAGAGAAGAGCGTGGTTAGCGCGTGAAGCGTTGGATTCCTTTATTTTGTCCGCTCTGCAGACTGTACCCAACAGTGGACAAACCCCCGCCCTGCTATCTTCACTGTACCCACTCTAATTCTTATAAACCAGCCCAATGTATTTTACAGTTCAGTAAAAAAAAAAAAAAAAAAGAAACCAATCAACACATAAATAAATGAGATGAGGAGTTAAAAGATATTTGTTTTGGAACGGGAGAGTGATCAAGAAGGATCCTTGGTAAAAAAAGAAAAAGAGAGAAGAAAACTGCTTCTTTTGCAGATAAAAAGACAGGTTCAAGGGGAAAAAAAAATTATGGTCACACTGTCTTGCTCCTCTTATCTTCTTTTTCGTCTCTATTAGTGAAGAAAAGGGTGCTTTTTCTTTTTATAAAAATCTCTTTTTTGCCGGGGGGGTAAATTTTTGTCTTTGGTGGGAGAAATGGAGTTTGAGGATCAAGAGGAGCAAGAAGAGGAGATGGGTTTGGCACCGAGTTATGACCCGCTTGCAAACTCATCTCGAGTCAAAATGTCAGGTGTCGAACCGGGTTCGATAACTCCAACGGGTCAGCAGCAGCAACAGCAGCAGAGGAAACCAAGGTATAGAGAGTGCTTGAAGAACCACGCGGTGGGAATCGGCGGTCACGCCGTCGACGGTTGCGGTGAGTTCATGCCAGCTGGAACCGAAGGTACCCTCGATGCTCTCAAATGCGCAGCTTGTAACTGCCACCGGAACTTCCACCGTAAGGAAACGGACCTGGGTTCCCCACACTCCGTCCCCATGACGGACCTCTACTTCCACCACCCCCACCACCAACCACCGCAATTCACTCCTTACTTTAGACCCCCAACGGGGTACCTCCACATGTCTGGACAGCAAAGGCCGTTAGCTCTACCATCGATATCAGGAGGCGGCGGAGGACACAGCAGGGAAGACCAAGATGATGTTTCGAATCAAGGGAGTTCGAGGAAGAGGTTTCGAACAAAGTTCACGCAGGAACAAAAGGAGAAGATGTTGGCTTTGGCTGAGAGGTTAGGGTGGCGGATTCAAAAACAAGATGAAGCGATTGTTCAACAGTTCTGCAACGAAACTGGGGTCAAAAGGCATGTCTTCAAAGTTTGGATGCACAATAACAAGAATACTCTTGGTAAGAAACCCTAGAAACACCTTCTTCACGGTTTAGAGTGAGTGGAAAACAAAAATGAGAAAAACTTGGGGGGGGGGGAGGGATTTTTAGTTAGAGTATTTAGGGTTACTATGGGGGTGGGGGGCGGGTTAACATTTGGTACTTTTGTAGTGATTATGATGTTGAAGGGTAGGTTACTAATATTAATATTGTTACATCATGTTAATGGCTACTTAATTTTAGCTCTAATGAGATGAAAATTTTTTAGTTCTAATATACTTTGATTTTGTTACATATCAAAGCTCTATTTTAATGTGAACATGGGTTTAGATAATGGTGCATTGAGGCAAAGTGGAGACATGCAATGCAATACAATGCAAGAGGCGTGAACATGGAAGAGCTTTAACAGGTTTATGAGCATGGGGATGGATTATGAGCTTTTCACGAGTAAGATCTTTTTTGTGTAATTAACCCGGATAAGAAGCAAGGAATTGGATTAACCATGATTTTCCTTGTATGATATATTAAACATTTCCTTTGTACGTGAGTTTATCTGCAATTTCAGAGTTAATGGTCCTTTGCATGAGATCTTTTGCTTCTTCTAATCAAACTTTTTTGTTTAAGGAAATCTTCATGCCGCACTAACATTGATATATGTGCTTGGGAAAAAGTGAGAGGAAGGAAGGGGAAATGAGGGGGTTTGAGCTTGAGTTTGAAACATATAATGGCATGGCATCATCAATGAACGCACTTTTTGATCCTTCTTTCCTCCACCCAAATGCACTTTGCTTTCCTTGTTGCACACTTGTTTTGTTTCCACTTCCTTTTTGTGCTGTTTTTGTTTGCGTTGGTACATTTTTAAGTTCAATCAAACAAAGTTTTCTGATCAGATGGGCTACTTTCTGTTACCAATTGCAAGCCTCCTTTTGTTTTGTTTTATAGATATATATATTTCCCGGTATGCATTTACTTTTTCAGTCTTTCTTTGAGTACAGAAGGGGCTCTTCCTGCTTTTTTTTTTTTCCTGAAAATTTCTTTTAATTAGTAATATATTTGCTCTTTCATTAGTATTCTTGTAGATAGTATAAAATAATGGGTTCTCAAACTTTATATGATATACATTTATTGTCAAACTTTAAGAACCTAACCAGATGTTCATGTAAGAATCACCTTGGGAAGGAAATGCCTCAGCTACAGTAATATTTTCTGCCATGCAAAGCTCAAATCCAGATGTGGGTTTATAACGCCATGCTCGAGAAACTCAATAGACCCTAAACTTGACCTTTTAATTCCATCTTCGTTTTCTTTTTCTTTTTTTTTTTTAATCCTTGAATGGAAACATGTGGAATCCCCAAGCAGCAAGGCAAGTAAAAAGACACATGTTTTTGTCTGCAATTTTCTCATCAATCAAAACCCATGGCTTCATTTTCAGCCTTTTTGGTGGCTAAATTTCCTTAAGATCCCTAGAAAGCAATGTTCTTTGTCCCTTCTCAATTCCCTAGTAAGCTTAAGTGAGTCTAAACTCCCTAGATGCCCATTAGGCTACATAGGCCTTGAATAGATGTGCTCTGATTGGTTGGTCGATCCATGTCTTAGGTTTAAATTCCTATGTAACCAAGCATGTTGTGTTAAGTAAAAAAACATGTACTAGTGAAGACTAAGAGAGATTATTTACTAGCACTACCATCAGTGAGCTGTTTATGTCAGAATTCACCTGCAATGCAGGTAAAAGAGGGATATGGATTCCTTATATAAGGCAAGGTTTTTAAATGAGGGATGTTCTTATTTTTGGGCCATTTTGCTACTACTACTAAAGATAGGGCTTGGGGTTTCAAAGTTACAGTGGCGAATTTTTTTTTATGGTTTTTGTGATGTTATTTGCTTGCTCTGGTGTCTATATCTTACCAACAAGATATGCACATTGCTTGATTCGGGAATTCTAACCACAGTATCAGTTAAAGCTGCATATGCTTGTATGGCAATTGCATATAGTTGGAATAGTGTGGTCCAGTCGATATATCTTTGGTCAAAATGTTTAATTGCATCAGATTGTGATTGATTATCTTCTTCCTACCTGTACTACTTAATATGGCACATTGTCTTTATTCATGATTTTGGCTACTTAATTAAAGCTATGTGTTGACATCAATTTAAAATAGAAGCTTTAAAAAACTTTATTTCTTAGAGCACTCGATGCGAGCATATTCAATTTTTTTTCATGTATAAGGAGTTACGGCTTACAAATACTTAAAAGTAAAATAATAAATAGAGCAATACAGCTAAAAACAGCCAACTTAGGGGTATGGGGAGGGGTTATCCAAAGACTAAACTTGGTGGGAGTTAAAATTAAATTTAAGAAAATTAAATATAAATTCACTATTATATAAATTTATAATTTTAATATTTTTCAAAGGAATTTAATTGAAAACTTATTACTTTAGGATCAAAATTCTACTTACATCTTAAAATCCGAGATGAATGGTAATAGAAAACTTGAACAAAAATCTTTTGTCACTCAACTTTTATTTACTAGATGAATTTATGGGTTAGTATTAGAGGTAAGTATTCGATCGAGTCGAATCGAGTCAAAAAATTTCGAGTTAGCCGAGTTGATGAATCCTATTTTAGCAACCGAACTTAATTTGAATTTTTTTCGAATCGAATCGAATCGAGTTAAAAAATTTCAAGTCAAGTCTAGTCGAGTTAACGAATTCTATTATTTATACTCAATATTGCGTTTACATAAACCAATTATTTAACTAGTAGACGAAGTACAAGATTACTTAATTACATAAACAATATAATGATTTTGTCTTTTAACTTAATGGGTAAACATTTAACAAAACGATATAGTTTTGTCTTTTAACTTAAAGATTTTGACTTTTAACTTTTAAAAAAAAGTAAACATTTATTAAAACAATATAGTTTTGTCTTTTCTTATTCGGATTTTTGGATAACTCGAATTGTGCAATTCATATTCGAGTTAAACCGAAAAACTTAATTTTTCATTCGAGTTTATCCAAATAACTTGATTAACTCAAATAACTCGAACTATTTAATTTAAAATTTGAATTTTTTATCGAATTGGATCTTGCTCATCCCTAGTTAGTATGCTTATTCCCATAACAGGAACTCTGATGATGTTTATTATCTATAGGCTTAATTTATTATTTTGTACTTGAGTTTGACATTTTTTTCAATTTAGTACCTATGTTATTTTTTTATCCAATTTGGTACTTGTATTTAACAAAACCTATATATTTTGGCATTCAAAGGTGATAGTATTAATTTTTTAGTGTTTAATTCGGGTTTTAGGATTAATTTAATGAAAGCTAATTGCTAATATTATTAGGTTTGAATTTTTCATGATTTTGTTAAAATAATTAATTTAGTGTTAAATGTGAATTTGTTTAATTTTGTGTTTAATTTATCAAATATAGTTAAGTGAAAGTGATTTAATTCAGGTTTTGGGATTGATTCGATGAAAGTTAATTGTTAATAATATTAGCTAATTATAAATTTTCTTCAATTCAATTCTAAGACTTGAATTAAGCACTAAAAAATTAACAATGTTACTTTCAGATATCAAAATATATAATTTTTATCAAATACAAGTACCACGGACACTATATTAAAAAAAAATCAAATTCAGCAACTAAATTATATTAAACCTTATCTAATAATATATATTATTTATATATCTCCAAATATCTGGGTTGATTTGACAGTCTAAAGCGAAATTCTTTTCAAATCATCTTCGCTAATGCTTTCAAATAAATTGATGTATAAGCATAATAAATTATCAAATAAGATGATTTATGATAGAGCACTTATCATTTTAGCAGTACACGATCTCAAGATTCCTTAGCCTTATATTATAATATAAACAAATTTTGACAATCTTAACCAATACTCTAACTAATGTATAAAAATTCATAATATTAACAGTAAATTATCAAATTTCTTTGAAAGTATCCATATATTGAACGGTCGAATTTGAAAATGAAGAAAAAAACAATATAAAATTTTAGCATTTAATGAAAGACTTTGGATTTTAAACTAAGACTGAATTTGTTTTATTGAAAAAACAAATTATTAATTATACTTCATATATACTTTGATCAGTGCAATTAGATACCAATTAGCAGTTTTCAATTTTAAAAGGAGCTGACTAGGGTTTCTATCACAATAAACTGATAGAGAGAGAGAGATTGGGTGCAAAATGAAAATGTAGGAAGAAATGGGTGCAAAATAAGACACAGAACACAATGGGTGGGTTTGGGTCCTATATGACTCCAAATAATAGTGCACAAGAGACACAACACAACAGGCCAGGGGCAACCCAATGGAAGGGTGGGGGTCCTCTTAAGATTCGTGTGGATTGTTACCTTTTGTAAAGCAAAAGAACCAAAAACAAAAAATTTAGAATCGCGAAGGGGAAAAGAAGTTAAAAAGTTTGGACTTTTTTAAACGCCTCATCGAGATAACACTTTTCCTTTTATAATTTTGTTTTGGATAGTTGATGGATGGACATAGACTAGACTATGACGGTTCATTGCCAGACCATGATTTCCCTCTTTATATCTCTTCTGGTCTGTTCTCCGACCTGACCATTAATTTTCTTGTCCAACATAACTGTGCAATCAACACTTTTAATGTGGGATGCCACACCCTGTTTGGAGTATACCAAATGAATATTGTCCAAACCTTTGTAAAATTAAACATACTTTGTTTGTTTTTCTGTTTTGAAATTAAATAAATACTCCTCTCATAGTTCGTTTGCCTTTAAATTTTAATTTTTATTACTGTCATCATCATCACCATCGAAATAGAATTTTTCAAATGACCCATATAGGCTTTATATTATAAAGGGAAAGCCCATAACAATACACCTCAACTGAAAAATGGAGTTGAAGACTAGTTGCAGCATGGATTGTTCCAGAACTTACACAACTCAGTTCTAGACAGTCGCATAACGTAGGATTAGGTATTTGGGAGCCAACTCCAACACTAATTTCATATATTGTTGATAGTTAAAATTCAAAAAATAGTGTATGAGTAGAAGTGACACTTTTTATAATACTGCGACAAATAATAGAAAAACAAAGGAAAAGTGTCACACCCAAAAATCTTTAAAGTTGGAAACTAAGGACAATTTACGGGTTAAATTGAAAGAAATCGTAAGTTGGCGGTCTTTACTGAAAAATCAGGATAAGATAGTAATTGAAATTGGATAGGGTTGAAACCCATTTGGTTGGGAGACAAAACAATTATGGAACATGAAGGGCTATAAATAGTGGGAGAGTGACTTCCAGATAGACTTCTTCTCCAATTTGTTTCTTTTTCCTGTCTTCATTTTCTTCCTTGGTCGCCCCAAGGAAGCAATTATTAAAGAAAGCTCTGCATGGAGTGACGATTGTGAGGTTTAAGTAGGAAAAGTGGATTTAGTAAGATGGCAAGTTCTTAGTCCTTCTATAAATATAAGGATTCAGAGAATGAAGATAAAGGTTTTCAGAAACCATTTTAAGGATTCTACATGTTTCTGGAAAACTAAATTTTAAATTGGGATTACTAAGGTTAATCTATAAATTGGTTGTCTTTCTTAGCTGACAAGAGAAGGGAAGCTCCGACGTCTGGAAAAGCTAAGTGGACAAGGCGAAGAAGTATCAGGTGAGTTTATGTACTCAAACCTTAAACTGCTAAAGTATGTAGCATGATAGCATGAGTTATTTAATATCCGCCATAATAGTTGGGCATGCATAATATAGAGGGAAATTATCAAAGGGATTAGAAGAAGTTAGGATCTAGGAAATAGGGTAATTTTGTTAGATACCACCATATAGTGTTGTTGTGTGCACCCATGATGAGTAAAGCTCCGGGCTTTGCGGATTGGACATTACGGTGTTTGAGCATCAAGGTATGAGATAGTGAAATGGAGGAATGAATGGAATGAAATGGGAAAAGTAAAGATCATGGCTAGGCCATGAGTTCGATAAGAGGCTATATGCTTAAAGATGAGTAAGACCATAGCTAAAAGATGCTATGGCATCACCAAACTGATGTGTAAGACCATAGTTGAAAGATGTTATGGCATCATGATAACAATGAGTAAGACCATGGCTGAAAGATGCTATGGCATCATGGTAATAGTGAGTAAGACCATAGCTAAAAGACGCTATGACATCATGTGAAAGCACACTAGAATGGTTAAATAGGATTAAGAGTGTGGCTGAAAAACACTATGGCATCCTTCGATAGTCCTCCGGGACAGTAAACACGGGGTTACACTATGTAAGACCGTATATAAAAGACGTTATGGCATCAGGGAAGGTCCGACGAGACAATAAGCATGGGATAGTTCAATAAGATGTTAAACATGAGATAGTCCAACGGGACATTAAACACAAGATAGTCCAGCAGGACACTAAACACAAAGAAGTCTGTTAGGACATTAAAAATGAAGATTATAGGGGTAAGACCTTAGTTCGACTATGACAACCAATGGAGTCCGTTAAGACATTGGATAAGGAACTTGGTGAGTAAGACCATAGGTTAACTATGATAACATAGAGAGTCTGTTGGGGCAATAATCACGGGTGGAAAATCAAAACAGAAATCATGAGACAACCCACAAACAAGAAAAATGAATTAAAAGGAAAACGAAAGTATGGACATGTAATAGTCGAGCAGCGGGTCGAAGGAATCCGTCAATGAATGAGAATATAATGGAAATGTGAAAGGACTGCAGACATAGTAGTCGTGTAAACCTACAGGGCAATAGGCGATTAGTCCGGTAGGAAATAGTCATGGAAATTGATGTGTCAATGGTGCCTAATGTACAGGCAAAAAAGAAATGGTTAACCAAGGATCGTAGATAATGATCCGCCATTAAAGAATGTCGGGGACCATTCAAAAAGATCCACCATTTTCTAGGTATCCTAAAGGATAGGATGACAATGAGCCCATCGGGATTAGGGTAGTAGTAAGAATCCACTATGGACCATTTAAGTTGGGAATGATTACTAAAGGAAATATACTCAACAGTTTTTAAGGGTAGGCCGGAGGTTCACATTAATAGGGCATAATGGTGGGAGGAAGAGTTTTCTTTGAAGATGAATAAAATAAAGAAAATGAGTAAAAGAAATGATAGAGTTCGTAAAATTGGCGAGAAATTCAGAGGAACTGCCAAGGCGGATTGAAGATCAATAAAATGGTTGGAAGGAAATCGCTCAACAATTTATCCGTCAGAGGATAGGATCAGGGATATGATAAAGTCCACTATGATGATTTAAGAGAAATTTTTCCAATGAATAGGGAGTTGTTGTAATAATAATATTATTTATCTGAATCCTCGACTAGGTGGGGTATGTTTTGTATACTAAAGGAACTCACTAAGTTTGTTTGAACTTATAAGGTTAACTTATGATTGTAGGATTTGTGGAACAAGGAACTCGAGGAGGGGCCAAGCCAGGTCGGGTGGAATCGTGAATTCATTTAAGTAAAGTTATGCACAAACTTTATTTAGAAATGTTGTCTCTGATGAAAATTTAAATTGTGAATAGGAAATACAATTTACTCTTTTTTTTTAACTTAGTGAGATTTCAGTATATACGATAACCTGGTTCTATTGTAATGCCCATACCCGGATCTAACAAATGGGTCGAGTGAGGGTGTTACAACAAGAAATTATTTACGTAATCCGATTTTCCTACATTTGCAGAGTTCAAACATATATTCATTTGTGGAGCCTAACTTAGTGAAATGAATCCACTATGTTTGAACTCAATACAACTAGTGATCCTAGTTCTATCACACTAAGTATATAATCCTCACTCTTTCAACAATGTTCCTCAATGAACTAATAAGTGCTATAAAAAATATTTAGCACACAAATCTATACAAGTATCTCAGATATATTGTAACGCCCCTAACCCGTGTTTGTCGCTGGAACAGGCTTACGGAGCATTATTAGATTATTCATAACATTTATAGATAATTCATGATAATTACTATTCATTTTCTGAGATTATTCATAACGTTCCTTAAATAAACCCTCGAGGCTCAATATGAGTATTAGAATCGAGTTGGGACTAAATCGGGAACTCAAAGAAATTTTTGTAAAATTTTTAAAATTCTCCTAGATGCCGGGCACACACGCCCGTGTGGTCCAGGGATATGCCCGTGTGACCGTAAGACACATGTAGCTCTCTGACTTGTGTTTAAAAACATATAGCTCTCTAACTTGTGCCACATGGCCAATCACACGCCCGTGTGAGTAGGCCATGTGAGCAATTTAATTTTCAAAAATTAGGTACAGGGTTCACAAGGCCAAGACACATGCCCGTGTTCTAGGCCGTGTAGCGCACACAGCTGAAACGCACGCCCATGTCTCTGCCCATGTGCTCAATTCTGAACATTCTGTTTCTCAAATTTAGATGCAGAGGACACACAGCCAAACCACATGCCCATGTGCTAGGCCGTGTGTCATACACAGTCAAGACATACGCCCGTGTGTCTACTTGTGTGGACAAAATAAAGCCATTTCCTAGATTTATTTCTCACCCAAATTTACCAATTACCTATACCAAAACTTACAAATATGTATACCAACCAATTCAAACATTAAATCCAAACCAATTTTAACATCTAATAAGATATTTTATCATATGCATTCATGATTATAATCTTACCTTTGTTTAACTTATATGTTAAACATAACTTGATCATTCATATTCAATATACTTAACACATAGATATTTTCCATAATATAATCTTATAAGTATATCTAAACAAAAACATTATTAGCCATACCAATGACTAATTTACAAACCACATTTATATGCCAACAATGACCAAGTTACCTATACATGCCGTTATACCAAAATAAGTTTTGTAACACCCTTAACTCGTATTCGTCGCCAGACTAGGGTTAAAGGTATTACTGGACAAAACAGAACATTTAACATTCATTTCATAATTATCATAGAATCAGAGATCAAACATCAATATAGAGTCCCTTATATAGGTTATCGAGACCTTAAACATGCAGTAGAAAAGGGTCGAGACCAAACTGAGCTCATAAAAATTTTTTAAAACTTAAACATTTCTCAAAGTTGTACAGGTCACACGCCCCTGTGAACAGGCCATGTGCCTCACACGGCATTAGACACACTCGTGTGTCTAGGCCATGTCAAAACAGGGCATACATACTGACTTATACATACGGCCACAAGACACGCCCGTGTGCCCTAACCATGGTCGACACTGACTTAGGCCACACGGCTAGCCACATGCCTGTGTGACTTGGCTGTGCTTGAGCCTGACCTACAATTGTAGGGTACCCCAAGGGACACACAGCCGTGTAACATAACTGTGTGTCACACACGGCTGAGACACACGCCCGTGTGGACAAAAATAGGCCATTTGAATAGCCAATTTGCCACCCTAATTGGGTCAAACCTACAAGCACCAAACCAAACATATTTGTACACCAACTTCAACCAATCTCAATACCAAACACATACATTATTCATGGCTTTACATTATCTATGAGAGTTGTGTGACCCAAATTCTAGCAGATTGCTTGCAGGTCAAGTTAAACAAAATATATTTTCTTTCTAGAAGATTTAGTATTTATGAGTATAATATATTTAGCATTTATTAGCATAATATATTTGACTTTGATTAGAATTAAGTTTTTTTCAACTTATAAATAGATGTAGTCGAAACCCCTCTTGTAATCATTCGAATTCGACATAGTGAATTTTCTTCTCATTTTGCCCGTGGCTTTTTCCCGAAAGGGTTTCCACATAAAATCTGTGTTTTTTTATTTTATTTTCACAAAGTGGTATCCGAGTTTTCGGGTTGTTCATCTCAATCACGGTAATGGCGTCTTTGAAGTATGAAATTTCGCTATTGGATCGCAACACCAGATTTACGTTGTGACAAATTAAGATGCAAGCAGTTCTTATGCAGATGGATCTGGAGGATGCCTTACTAGAGATAGATAAGATGCCTTCAACATTAACAGATGAAGAGAAGAAGCATAAGTATCGAAAGGCATTAATACAATTACATCTTTATTTTTCTAATGAAATTTTGCAGGATGTGATGAAAGAGAAGACCGCCGTTGTATTATGGAAGATGCTAAAACAAATATGTATATCGAAAACTCTAACAAGCAAGTTGCATATGAAGCAGCGTCTTTATGCTCATCGTTTGGAGGAAGGTGTGTCAGTACACAAACACTTAACAGTGTTCAAAGAAAGTCTCTCAAACTTGGAAGCCTTAGAGGTTCAGTATGGTAAGGAAGATCAAGGGTTGATTCTATTTTGTTCGTTGCCCCCGTCTTATTCAACCTTTAAAGACACGATTTTATATAGCCGCGAGTCTCTCACAGTTGATGAGGTTTATGATTCTTTAACCTCGTATGATAAGATGAAGCATCTTGTAGTTAAACCTGACTCTCAGGGAGAGGGTTTCATTGTTCGTGGGAGACAAGATCAGAATGCTGATGATGATCATAGAAGGACATAGGAATGGAACCTTCGCAGTAAATCTAAAGGTAGATCGAAGTCTTCAAACAGAGGTAAAACTTATAACTTCTACAAGAAGAAATGACACATTAAATCTGAGTGCTATAAGCTACAGAACAAGATTAAAAGAGAGGTTACAAATCAAAAGGGAAAACAACCAGAAAATTTCGGTGAAGCTGATGTTGTAGAAGACTACAGCGATGGTGAACTTCTAGTCACTTCTGTCAACAATTCTAAAGTGAGCGAAGAGTGAATACTTGATTCAGACTGCACCTTCCACATGAATCCCAATCGAGATTGGTTTACAACTTACGAAATAGTGTCTCAAGGTGTTGTTTTGATGGGAAATAATGCTTCATGTAAAATCGCAAGTGTTGGAACAATTAAAGTTAAGATGTTTGATGGAGTTCTCAGAACACTTAGTAGCGTACGACATGTTCCCGAATTGAAGAGAAATTTAATTTCATTGAGTACTCTTGATTCAAAAGGGTACAGATACATAGCTGAAAGTGGAGTTTTAAAGATTTCCAAAGGTTCTCTTGTTGTGATGAAAGGGCAGAGAAAGACTACCATGTTATATATTTTGCGGGGTTCTACCGTTACTGGTGATGCAGCTGTCGCTTCCTCTTCCTTGTCAGATGATGATATTACTAAATTTTGGCATATGCGCCTAGGGTATATGAGTGAGAATGGCATGGCATAATTGAGCAAAAGAGGGCTTCTTGATGGGGCAAGGAATTAGCAAACTGAAGTTCTGTGAGCACTGTGTTTTTGGGAAGCAAAAGAGAGTTCGATTCACCAGAGGAATCCATAACACGAAGGGAACGTTGGAGTATATTCATTCTGATCTGTGGGGGCCATCCAGAGTGTCTTCAAGAGGTGGAGCTAATTATATGCTAACTTTTTTTGATAATTTTTCCAAAAAAGTTTGGGCATTCTTCCTGAAGCAGAAAAGCGATGTGTTTTCCGCATTTAAGTCTTGGAAAATTATGATTGAAAAATAGATGGGAAAACAAATAAAATACCTCTGCACAGACAATGGCTTAGAGTTCTGTTCTGATGAGTTTAATAGACTGTGCAGGTCAGAAGGGATCGTGAGACACTTGACAGTTCGTCATACTCTACAGTAAAACGGCATTGTAGAATCAATGAACAGAATGATCATAGAGAAGGTTTGATGTATGTTGTCAAATGCCAACTTACCGAAGTTGTTTTTTGATCAATCGATCTCCATCCGTTGCCATTGAGAAAAAGACTCCACTAGAGGTATGGTCTGGTAATCCTGCTAATTATTCTAACTTAAAGATCTTTGGGTGTCCTGTGTATGCTCATGTTGATAATGGCAAATTGGAATCGAGATCCATTAAATGTGTTTTTCTTGGTTATAAAGCCGGTTTAAAAGGGGTATAAGTTATGGTGTCCTGAAAATAAAAAAGTTGTGATTAGTAGAGATGTCATTTTTGATGAAACTGCTATGCTACCTAACTTATCTCTTAAAGACTCTTCCAATAAAGAAAATCAAAAGTAGGTGGAGCATCAGATTAATACAGAGTCGACTCCTCAAGCTAGTACAAAAATTGAGAATAGAATTGCTTCTTCACCATAATACTCTATTGCCAAAAATAGAACTAGAAGAGAAATTAAACCTTCAAAGAAGTACGCCAAGGCTGATCTAGTTGCTTATGCTTTAAATGTGGCTGAAGATATAGATGCAAACTGAGAGCCATCTAATTATTCTGAGACAGTTAGCTGTAAAGACTCAGAAAAGTGGATCTTTGCTATGAAAGAGGAGATGGAATCACTCTACAAAAATAGAACATGGGATCTTGTGAAACTTCCTAAAGGTAAAAAGGTTGTTCATTGTAAATGAGTGTTTAAAAAGAAAGAAGGGACTCTAGTAGTTGAAGAACCCAGATATAAAGCAAGGCTTGTTGCAAAGGGCTACACTCAAATTCCAGAGTGGACTTCACAGATGTGTTCTCCCCAGTTGTGAAGCATAGTTCGATTCGAGCTTTGCTTGGTATTGTGGCCAGGCGTGATTTGGAGCTTGAGAAGTTAGATGTAAAAAATGCATTTTTGCATGGAGAACTTGAGGAAGACATTTACATGAAACAACCAGAGGGTTTTACAGTCTTAGAAAAAGAGGACTATATTTTCTTGCTGAAAAGTCCCTTTACGGTTTGAAGCAGTCACCAGTACAGTGGTACAAAAGGTTTGATTCCTTTATGACTTCTCATGATTTCAAAAGAAGTAGTTTTGACAGTTGTGTTTACTTTAAGAAAAATAGTGATGGTTCTTTCGTGTATCTACTTCTTTATGTTAATGACATGTTGATAGCAACAAAAGATAAAGGAGAGATAAGAAAGGTCAAAACCCAACTAAGTGAAGAATTTGAGATGAAAGATTTGGGACTAGCAAAAAAGACACTTGGTATGGAGATTCTCAGAGATAGAAAAGCAAGTAAATTGTACCTAAGTCAGAAGAGGTACATTGAGAAAGTTCTTTGAAGGTTCAATATGTAGAGTGCTAATGTAACATCTCTTACCCGTGCCCGAGACCGGGACCAGATACGAGGCGTCACCAGACATGAACTTGAATATTTTCAGGAAATACGGGTTATAAAATTTCATTCCAATGTAAAATAGATCAAATTGCATCATAATATCCCTATTATGGGCCTACGAGGCCCTAAACATACATTGAGAATGATTCAAGACTAAACCAAGAACTTACGAAAGTTCATAAAAATTTTCCTAGGTAAAGCCTCACACGCCCGTGTGGAGGCAATGCACATGCCCGTGTGCTTTGGGACACGCCCATGTCCCCTACCCTGTTGAATTTATGAAAATTATTTTTCATTTCGAACCTACAGGAGTTTTCACACGGCCGAGCACACACCCGTGTCCCTGGCCCGTGTCCTTCACACGGCCTAGACACACCCGTGTGGCCGCCTGTGTCCAAAAACTCGAGCATTCTATTTATGACGTCAGCATGCATTTAGAGGCACATGGCCAAGACACAGGCCCGTGTGATATGGGACACGCCCGTGTCCTTCACCCGTGTGTTTATTACCAAGCATTCTGACTTAAAATTTAGGTGCAGGGGACACACGACCATACCACACGCCCATAAGGGCGATCTGTGTGTCATACACGGCCTAGACACACGCCCGTGTGTCTACTCGTGTGGACCTTATTAGGCTATTTTCCAAGCCTTTGGACACCCTTTACATCACTTATACTTAAAGGTTACAAAAATACAAAGTAAGACACGATTGTACACTTACAAATAACCTTAATAAACCTCATTGCATGTAGACCTCGTATCATCAGTTTAACACATGCTAGGTTATTTCCTTAGTTTTAAGGATTTCCATGTCTCGTTAACACTTTTAAAATTGGCTCATTATTATAACTCATTGCCAATTATGGTCAAGCCATCCCATGCAAACATAAGCATGCATAAATTTGTAGGTCATAGCCTACTTCAAAATAAGCCAATTCCCATGCCTATATACAAAAAGATAGGTATATCTTTACATGCCTTCATTTTGGCGAATCAAATGACACATATAACAAAATAAACCAAAAGCCCTATACATGCCATTGAACCAAATAAAAGTGTCTTTATACCAAAGCTGGACTAGTTGATAGTGTGTCAACTCTCCAATCGTCTTCCAATCTTTACGAGTCCTCGAGCTCTATAAGACAGGGAAAAGAGAAGGGTAAGCATTTACATGCTTAGTAAGCCCGAATAACTGGAAAGTAAACTTACCGAGTAATTAGCATACAACCATATTAAGCAATTAAACCAATAAGAATGAAATGGTTTCCCTATCACATGCACTCAATCAACAAGTAAGCCACAATAATAATGCACCATATAATTTGTCTTAGATGAGCTCATCATTCATCATTTCGTTTATATACATCATATTAATCCCGTTGAGTTTCTAGGAAATCCCGATGGATTATCCATTTACCGTCAATTCATAAGAATGATCATTTCAAGTTTGCACTCCTGCGAACCTCACATTTTATGGCGGGATTACCAGTCCAGTCTAAATCCCCCGTATCGTAAACTCATAAGGTGATGTCGGGATTACCAGTCCAGGCTAAATCCCTTACAGTGACAAACACCCTTAATGAGCTCAGATCTGAATTACCAGTCCAGGCTAAATTCAGACCCTAATCGGATTACCCGTTTGGGCTAAATCCACATTGCACACATATTCTTCGGGAGGCTCGATCACTCAAGAAACACCTGTCCGGGATAAATTGTTTTTATATTTGAGATTAACAGATTACCCATCCAGGCTAAATCCTTTTACAACACATGCAGGATCTCAAGTAACATGTAAATCATGGTTTATCCACCGAACTTCCTTTTTAACCTCAACCGAGACATTTAATAACATGTCATTATTAAAGATACATTTAATGTATTTTCATGTCATCGTCAAATGCAATTATCATACATTCATAAATCATGCAATTAGGCATATTATGAGTTTACTTTAAGTTATCTGAACTTACCAGGTACTCATCTCGGTATCGTGTTTCGGTTATTCTGAAACCTTTCATTTTCCTCGATCGATCTCCATAATTTGTTCCTCAGGGTCTATAACAATAAAAATAAATCATTAACAATTCACATTATACTTTTCAAGTCTAAATTTTACCCCTGGTCCAAATGACCGTTTTGCCACTAACCTTTCACATTTTTACGATTTAGTCTCTAGGCTCGTATAATGAAATGCATGAAATTTCTACATTACCCAAGCCTAGCCGAATCTTCTTTCCTCTTATGGTAGCCTACATTTTTCCATTATTTCACATTTCTACCTCACATTTTACACCTTTTGCAAAAAGCTCTTTTTAGGGGTTTTTCATGAAAATCACCTAGGAAAAGATGTTTAACACACATCCAACTTCCATATTTCTCCATAAACCATCAAAATACAAGTAACTCATGCATGGGTAAATCTCTAAACATGAACCCTAGCATGAAATATTGGTAGAAATAGAGAGAGTAAACTACCGGGATTTTAAAAACACGAAGAACATTAAAAACGGGGCTTGAGAGCACTTACTATTGAGCTTGAAAATGTTGAAAACCCTAGCTATGGAGACTTGAGAGTTTCGGCTGGAAAAGGAAGAATAATGGCTGATTTTTGCCTTCTTTTTCCCATTTTATTTCATTAAATTGCCAAATGACCAAAATGCCCTTAAGCCATTTCTTTAAGATTTCATCCATACAAGCCCATTTTTGTCCAAAAACTTAGAAATTGGGAATATTGCTCTTCAAAACCTTCTAATTTATAATCTAAAGAAATTTCATACAAATTGCTTCTAGAATCCAAGTTTTGAAATTTATTCAATTTGATCCTTATTTTCCAATTAGACACCTTACTCATAGAATTCCTTCATGAAACTTTATCATATGCATATTATCATATTCTAAACCTCATAATAATCATAAAATAAATATTTTGACATCGGATTTATGGTCTCGAAACCACTATTCTGACTAGGCCCTATTTCAAGATGTTACAGCTAAGCCTGTTAGTACTCCTTTAGTAGCCCATTTCAGACTTTCATCGGCTTTGTCTCCACAATCAGATGATGAGATTGAAAACATGTCACATGTTCCATACTTTAGTGCAGTGGGATCTCTCATGTATGCTATGATTTGTTCACGTCCAGATTTATCATATGCAGTCAGTGTAGTTAGCAGATACATGGCGAATCCCGGTAAAGAACACTGGAAAGCAGTTCAATGGATTTTAAGATACTTACGAGGTACTACTGATGTATGCTTACCGTTTGGAAGAACTAGAGATGGAGTCATTAGGTATGTTGATGCTGATTTTGCTGGAGACCTTGATAGAAGAAGATCTCTCAAAGGTTATGTCTTTACAATCGGAGGTTGTGCAATCAGTTGGAAAGCAACTTTGCAAACTACAGTCACTTTGCCTACCACTGAAGCTGAGTACATGTCGATTACTAAGGCTTGTAAAGAAGCTATTTGGTTGAAGGGACTCTTTAGTGAACTCAATGAAGACCTTCAAATCAAGATCAGATTTTGTGACAATGATCAGTGCAATCTTCCTTACAAAAGATCAAATGTTTTATGAGAGAAAAAAACACATTGATGTTCGGTATCATTTTGTTCATGATATTATTGCTCGTGGTGATATTATTGTGAGCAAAATTAGTACTCATGAAAATCCTGTAGATATGATGACAAAGTCACTTCCTATAACCAAGTTTGAGCATTGCTTAGACTTGGTTGGTGTTCATTGTTGAAGTTAAACCCTTAAGGGGTTTTATAGAAGAGGTGGAGAACTTGTTCATTGAGAGTTCGCGAAGAAGAACTTGTTCGTTGAGAATTCGTGTAAAGGTGAAGATTGTTAGAGTTGTGTGACCCAAATTCTAAGAGATTGCTTGCAAGTCAAGTTAAACAAAAGATATTTTCTTTTTAGAAGATTTAGGATTTATGAGTATAATATATTTAGCATTTACTAACATAATATATTTGACTTTCATTAGAATTAGGTTTTTTCAACCTATAAATAGATGTAGTCGAAACTCTTCTTGTAATCATTCGAATTCGACATAGTGAATTTCTTCTCCTCTACCCGTGGTTTTTCCCCGAAAGGGTTTCCACGTAAAATCCATGTGTTTTTTATTTTATTTTATTTTCACATTATCAATAAATTTCAACCTCAATTCATCAACTAAATCATACCAAAACCTAAACTAAAATTATATTAAAATATATGTTTCAATGTATCATTCAATCTCACACTCAAAACTTACCACAATTTATAAACATTGACCATTTCCTTTGGTCATTCAAAACATACCATGTAACACCCCTTACCCGTGTTCGACGTAGGAACAGGGTACGAGGCATTACCGGACTTAATCACTAATCATCATATAAAAATCGATTCATAATTTCACTCTAACTTAAAACTTTTCCGAACACATTCAAGTTGTCCCTTAAAAAGAGCTTACAAGGCCCATATCAAGCTTTAATTCAACCACACACATAGGCAAGCATGCACATTCATAAATTGCATCATTTAATTAATAACATAATCAAGACTATCTACATTAAATGACTTTATACAATAGAGACCTTCAAATAACATAGGTCAGTATTTTAGGCCAATTCCTAGAAACTTAGTAACAATTAAACGAGTCTCCATACATGCCGAAGACTTAAAAATACTTTAAAACCTTTATATATAGGTTGATAGTGTGATTTAACCTTCGGCGACCTCCAACTCGAGCTAACATTTGATACACTATAGGAAAAAGGAAAGGAAGAGAGTAAGAATTATAGCTTAGTAAGTAAGTATGTAAATATTAATAAACAATACATTATCATACTTTAAATGAAGTCACAATATGTTCCTGGAGACATACTTTCCCAATTACAATCATAAACAAATTCAAAATAAGTTGTCTAGCAGAGTACCAGCAGCTAAATTATTTATTTCTAGAGCTAAAAAAATACAAATTACAAACTGTTAATTTTTCTTGAAACTATATTCATGTATATTCTTACCATAAAATTTTCAGAATTTTTTATCTAGCCAATTAGTACAGTTTATTCATTGAAGTTACCCCTGTTTCACTGCTCAACTGTTCTGACCACTCTTCACTACGAATCAATTTTCTCCTTGTACAGAATTCAAAGGATGTTCTTGTTTATTTAATTTGAAACTACACTGATTAAGGATTTCAAGCATATAAATTATATTCCACAATTATTTTTGTACAATTTTTAATGATTTTTCCAAGTCAGAATAGGGGATCACGTAGTCATTCTGAACCAGTCTCTCAAAAACTTAAATATCTCATAATATAGAATTCCTTTGCTTTCTTTGTTTCTGTCATATGAAAATAGACTCATTAATATTTAATTTGATATCTCATTCAGTCTCTATCGCAATTTCTACTATTTTTGGTAAATTTTTAGATTCACATCACTGCAACTATCCATAACAGTTTTATTGTCAATTTTGATCTTTCACACTTCAATTGTATTCATCACTTGCCCATAACAATCTTTCCAATTTCCAATCACATATCGAGCATATTGCTCATAAGTTACACACGTATATACTTACACTTATCATCACAAAGTCATACATAATTTCATTTAATCAATTTCCCAGTTGAACGCTTCGGAATAATAACAGATACGCGATGGTATCACACACAGCCCACCTTTAAAATCGAAGCTCTCTTGTACACATAGTGGCCTTCACTTAGCACCACTCATGTGACCTAGCTAGACTGTACACATAATTTTGGCTCTCTTGTACACATGGTGAACACTTAGTACCACCCATGTGACCTAGCCAGTTTATCTCGTAGCTCTCTTGTCTACATGGTGTCCTTCACCTGGAACCACGCATGCGACCTAGCTACATATATCCCGTAGCTTTCTTGTCTACATACCATCTGTATCATCCAATCTTTCTGAAGGTTCAACCGTGATTTATCTCTCTTTCTAATACTTGATTCCATACTTCCAATAGTCAATTATGATTCAAAAATCAGCTACAATACATAAAATATGCTGAAATATAAAAACATAATAAAGATAATGTATTATTTACATACAAACTTACATACTTTCTCATTTCCATGTCAAATTAATATTGAACATTTAAATCATCATAATTATACTTACTTTCAACACCTCGGCAATCATAATAAATATATCAATTTTACATTGAAACATGCATAAATTAATGCTTATTATACATATGAACTTACTTCAATACTAAAACGGCCATTTTACCAACTTTCTCGATTTTCAATTTTTCTCCCATTCTAGGTTCAAAACTCATTTTCCAGGATCTAAAACATCATATTTTACTTATTTAATTATTGTACTATTCAAGACAGTCCTTACTCAAACTTTGGAAAAATTACAATTTTACCCCTAAAATTTTGCGTATTTACACTTTTGCCCCTAGGCTCGGGAATTAAACTTTATCCCTTATTCTTATGTTTTATGACAGGCTGATCATTTTTCCCTTCTATGGCAACATCAAATTCTCACTCTAACACATAGTTATGAATAATAACAACTTTTACCGATTAAGCCGTTTTGCTCATTTTTGCTTAGAACCGCTTAGCAAAAGTTGTTTAACATAATTTCAGCCTTCATATTCTACCATAAAACATCAAAATAAACAGATTTCACCTATGGGTATTTTTCCAAATATGAACCCTAGCTTAAATTATTGCTAGAATAAGCTTAATCAAGTTACCGGGATTCCAAAAACGTAAAGAACTTGAAAAACGGGGCTAGAACGGACTTACTATTGAGCTTAGAAAGCTTGAAAACCCTAGCCATGGCTTCCCCATGCTAATTTTGGCCTCCATGAAAAAGATGAGTCAATTTTGGCTTTATTTTCCCTTTTTATTTCTTTTAATTACCAAATGACTAAAATGCCTTTAAGGTCTTTCTTTAAAATTTTGTCCTATTCGTGCCCATATTTGTCCAAACGAAATATAATGGTATAATTATCATTTAAGGACCTCCTATTTAAACCCCCATTTCGACCAAGTACTTATGAATTAGAACAAATATTTTGCAACTTTTGCAATTTAGTCCTAAAAGTCCAATTAAGCACGTTATCAGTAAAATTACTTAACGATGTTTTTACACAATATTTTAATCAATAAATAAACCTTAAAACTTAATCGGAATAAATTTTTTGACTTTGAATTCGTGGTTCTAAAACCATCGTTCTGTTTAGGCCCTAAATCGGTCTGTTACAGCAACTTCTGCAAATAAGCCCTAATAGGCAAATTAAACATGCAATCTATAAAATTTCTTATCAATACTCTAACACATGCATCTAATCACTCGGTAAATCATAAAAATGAATCGAAATAAACTTTTCTATCTCAGATTTGTGGTTTCGCAACCACTATTCCATTTAGGCCCTATTTCGAGATATTACATTTCTCCCCACCTTTAGGGATTTTCGTCCATGAAAATCTTACCGGTAAAAAGATTCAATATCTTTTCTCAAAATTTCTTAAACATCTCCAAACAAATTTTCGTCAAAGCAGTACTTTCAAAATCACCCTACTATGAAATTGAAATCCAATATAACTAAGTTTCAACTCGGTATGACCTCTATATTAATCGAAAACTATTTCCAATTCTCATATTTGCTTTCACCTTTTTTTTTAACCAAAAACTCTGCATTCAGCTATTAATATAGCTCAATCATTATTCTTCTGTCTAATTTTATCATTACTAAATCCACATTATCTCATTCACAATCAAAATTTATTTTTTTAAAAAAATCCAGCAATCATATACTTTAAGCATCATACCTGGATGAGTTAATTAACTAAGTCTAATTTTTCTTTAATCAGTAACATTTGAATTGGAAAATCTTCATATTAACCTGACATTTTTTTTGCAACTGAGTTCATTTATTAAACCATTCTCAAATGCTATTACATTGTCAATTAATCTTATTGGAAGGGGGTGAGGCTGTAACACTTCTAACTTGCCTCTTATATATTCATGCATATAACTTAACACTCATCAATATATATAATTTGCTTCAAATAACTCAATATGCATATTCATTTTATACAATCCTCCTATCATCTTATACAAACAAATACACTTATACATGCGTTCATAATTCTCAAATAGAATTACTCATAACATTCATTTAATTTCACAAGTTACACTCATAGCATCACACAATTGCCAATCAACATGAACACTTATCATAATATAAACTTTCCCTTCATCTCATCTTTCATATTCCAAGAGAAATTCTTATTCACGACTCATTCATTATCACATAAACATCATGAACTAGTACTCTTACCTTTTACGAGTCTCATTTCATCTTAATATTATCATAGTTATATAATTCACTTTAGACAGACTTACACACATATTCATATTTTAAAACAAATGCACTCAAACATACATTCCACAAATTTGAGTAAATCTATTTATCACATTCACTTAGTCAAATAAGTTAGACACATAATATCATGTCAATGTCAAACGAACATAGATGAGTTTATAACGAGGTAAACTTTCGTTTCTTTTCACTTTTCTATATTTCTCCACTTATGTCTATTTCATTTTACACTTGATCTCACACATATCATCACAAGTCACAAAGATCAAATTAAGTACACCAATATATCCACCAAATTATACGAACTTACTTAACACCTTTTACACTGTCGATGGTAGCTCGGTTGGAAAACACTTCTGTCTCAACAGAACTATTTCATCGGGATCGGGAGGCATCACACTATCACAGGTAGTAATATGGCATGTATAGCTTAACTCTTACACATACTAGGTAAGTCCGAGAACCAACTAAATCATAGCTCTGATACCATTAAATGTAACACCCCTTACCCGTGTTCGACGTCGGAACAGGGTACGAGGCATTACCAGACTTAATCACTAATCATCGTATAAAAACCGATTCATAATTTCACTCTAATTTAAAACCTTTTCAAACACATTCATGCTGTCCCTTAAAAAGAGCTTACAAGGTCCATATCAAGCTTTAATTCAACCACATACATAGGCAAGCATTCACATTCATGAATTGCATCATTTAATTAATTACATAATCAAGACTATCTACATTAAATGACTTTATACAATAGAGACCTTCAAATAACATAAGTTAGTATTTTAGGCCAATTTCTAGCAACTTAGTAACAATTAAACGAGTCTCCATACATGCCAAAGACTTAAAAATACTTTAAAACCTTTATATATCGATCAATAGTTTGATAGTGTGATTTAACCTCCGGCGACCTCCAACTCGAGCTAACATTTGAGACACTATAGGAAAAAGGAAAGGAAGGGAGTAAGCATTATAGCTTAGTAAGTAAGTATGTAAATATTAATAAACAATACATTATCATACTTTAAATGAAGTCACAATATGTTCCCGGAATATTACCATCACAAACACACACATACTTTCACTATTACAATCATAAACAGGTTCAAAATAAGCTGTCTAGCAGAGTACCAGCAGCTAAATAATTTGTTTCTCGAGCTACAGAAATTCAAATTACAAACCGTTAATTTTTCTTGAAACTAGATTCACGTATATTCATACCATAAAATTTTTAGAATTTTTTATCTAGCCAATTAGTACAGTTTATTCATTGAAGTTACCCCTATTTCACTGCTCAACTGTTCTGACCACTCTTCACTACGAATCAATTTTCTCCTCGTACAGAATTCAAAGGATGTTCTCATTTATTTAATTTGAAACTAAAATCATTAAGGATTTCAAGCATATAAATTATATTCCATAATTATTTTTGTAAAATTTTTAATGATTTTTCCAAGTCAGAACAGGGGATCACGTAGTCATTCTGAACCAGTCTCTCAAAAACTTAAATATCTCATAATATAAAATTCCTTTGCTTGCTCTGTTTCTGTCATATGAAAATAAACTCATTAAGCTTTAATTTGATATCTCATTCAGTCTCTGTCTCAAATTCTACTATTTTTGGTAAATTTTTAGATTCACGTCACTGCAACTATCCATAACAGTCTTATTGTCAATTTTGATCTTTCACACTTCAATTGTATTCATCACTTACCCATAACAATCTTTCCAATTTCCAATCACATATCGAGCATATTGCTTATAAGTTACACACGTATATACTTACACTTATCATCACAAAGTCATACACAATTTCATTTAATCAATTTCCCAGTTGAACGCTTCGGAATAATAACAGAAACTGGATGGTATCGCACACAGCCCACCTTTAAAATCGAAGCTCTCTTGTACACATAGTGGCCTTCACTTAGCACCACTCATGTGACCTAGCTAGATTGTACACATAATTTTGGCTCTCTTGTACACATGGTGAACACTTAGTACCACCCATGTGACCTAGCCAGTTTATCTCGTAGCTCTCTTGTCTACATGGTGTCCTTCACCTGGAACCACGTATGCGACCTAACTACATATATCCCGTAGCTCTCTTGTCTACATACCATCTGTATCATCCAATCTTTCCGAAGGTTCAACCGGGATTTCTCTCTCTTTATAATACTTGATTCCACACTTCCAATAGTCAATTATGATTCAAAAATCAGCTACAATACATAAAATATACTGAAATATAAAAACATAATAAAGATAATGTATTATTTACATACAAACTTACATACTTTCTCATTTCCATGTCGAATTAATATTGAACATTTAAATCATCATAATTATACTTACTTTCAACACCTCGGCAATCATAGTAAATATATCAATTTGACATTGAAACATGCATAAATTAATGCTTATTATACATATGAACTTACTTTGATACTAAAACGGCCATTTTACCAACTTTCTCGATTTTCAATTTTTCTCCCATTCTAGGTTCAAAACTCATTTTTCGGGATCTAAAACATCATATTTTACTTATTTAATTATTGTACTATTCAAGACAGTCCTTAACTCAAACTTTGGAAAAATTACAATTTTGCCCCTAAAATTTTGCGTATTTACACTTTTGCCCCTAGGCTCGGGAATTAAACTTCATCCCTTATTCTTATGTTTTATGATAGGCTGATCATTTTTCCCTTCTATGGCAACATCAAATTCTCACTCTAACACATAGTTATGAATAATAATAACTTTTACCGATTAAGCCGTTTTGCTCATTTTTGCTTAGAACCGCTTAGCAAAAGTTGTTTAACATAATTTCAGCCTTCATATTCTACCATAAAACATCAAAATAAACAGATTTCACCTATGGGTATTTTTCCAAATATGAACCCTAGCTTAAATTATTGCTAGAATAAGCTTAATCAAGTTACTAGGATTCCAAAAACGTAAAGAACTTGAAAAACGGGGCTAGAACAGACTTACTATTGAGCTTAGAAAGCTTGAAAACCCTAGCCATGGCTTCCCCCATGCTAATTTTGGCCTCCATGAAAAAGATGAGTCAATTTTGGCTTTATTTTCCCTTTTTATTTCTTTTAATTACCAAATGACTAAAATGCCCTTAAGGTCTTTCTTTAAAATTTTGTCCTATTCATGCCCATATTTGTCCAAACGAAATATAATGGTCTAATTACCATTTAAGGACCTCCTCTTTAAACCCCCATTTCAATCAAGTACTTATGAATTAGAACACATATTTTGCAACTTTTGCAATTTAGTCCTAAAAGTCCAATTAAGCACTTTATCAGTAAAATTACTCAACGATATTTTTACACAATATTTTAATCAATAAATAAACCTTAAAACTTAATCGGAATAAATTTTTTGACTTCAAATTTGTGGTACTAAAACCATCGTTCCGTTTAGACCCTAAATCAGGCTGTTACAGCAATTTCTGCAAATAAGCCCTAATAGGCAAATTAAACATGCAATCTATAAAATTTCTTATCAATACTCTAACACATGCATCTAATCACTCAGTAAATCATAAAAATTAATCGAAATAAAATTTTCTATCTTAGATTTGTGGTTTTGCAACCACTATTCCATTTAGACCCTATTTCAAGATGTTACATACCATATAAGCATAATTTCATCACATAACTCATACCACAAACTTATTCATATACATATCCATAATCAAGCCAAATCTCATGGCTAGATATATACACGTTTCAAAACATAACCAAAGTACTTCTGGCCTATACATGCCATTTTTCAATATTTACACTTTCAAAAGGTACCAAAATATGATTCGATAGTGTGATGACAATCCTCGACGATCCTTGAGCTCCCAGTAGCTTCGATATCTATAAAATAGATAATTAACACACAAAGTAAGCTTTCAAAGCTTAGTAAGCTAGTATGATAAAAACTCATTTGTATACATAAACATTAACAATTTATAATAACATACACATCTTCCGGGATTTCTAACAAACCTTTCACCAACTTACTTCTCTAAACTTGTACATATTCAAAGTTTTCTGTTGCACAAACAATGCTTTTCAACCAAAGTATTCTTCTCGAAGTTTTACACACTCAGTGCCTTCACGGATGTATCACACACTAAGAGCCATCCGGGATGTCTCGCACACTAAGTGCCATCATCGATAATTCACTCATTAAGAGCCATTTCTGGAAGTTTCGCACACTAAGTGCCATCCTGGATGTCTCGCATACTAAGTGCCATCATCGATAATTCGCTCACTAAGAGCCATTTCTGGATGTTTCGCACACTAAGTGCCATCCTCAGTAAATCGCACACTAAGTACCATTTTCAAAATCGACATGCTTGTAACCATCAATCTAATAACAACAAATATACAATTTAATCATTCTTAAACATTATATATAAAGAACTAATGCTCTTTTAACATACTAACTTACCTCATACATATTCGGATAGACAGAATCGGCTACTCGACAACTTTCGACTTTCCTTGATCTAATTCCATTTTCTTTAATTCTTGATCTAAATCAATTCAAATTTAACCATTTTATTCACCAAATCATTCAAATTAATCGACAATTACATGTCTAAGGCATTTTGCAACTTAGCCCTCACATTTTCATATTATGACACTTTAGTCCCTATTTCACAAAATCACAAAATACACATAATTCATCAAAACCATGCCTTAACCGAATCTTCATAGCTCTCATACAAGTCCAAACATTTCATTTATTTCATATTTTAGTCCTTCAATTTACAAATTTCACAATTTAACCCCTTTTACTCAAGTTCATAAAAAATCCAAAGACAAAAGATGTTAACCCAACATTAAGCTTTCATATTGCATCATTTATCAACATAAAGCTCATGAATTCATCCATGGCACATTTCAAATTCATCATAAAAACCAAAAATTTAGGCATGGGCTTAGTAAAACACAAAGTAACGATCACAAAAACGTAGAAATTATCAAAAACATGACAAAACTCATACCTTAATTGAGCAAAACCTTAGCCGAACCCTAAGCAGGCTTTTCTTTTTTCTTTTTCTTTTATTTTTGGTTGAAGAACATGAATAATGGCTAATTTCATGCTTTAGTTTTATTATAACTAACATTATTAAACATTTTACCATTTTACCCTTAAAATAAAACATTAATAAACCATTATACAAAGGTCATTAATGTCCATTAACAATGTAAATGGCATATTGACCACATAAGGACCTCACATATATTAAGACAAATCAAATAGGCACTTTAACTATTAGAAGGCCATTTTTACATTTTACGCGATTCGGTCCTTTTTCAAAATTTAGCACACAAACATTCAAATTTTCATACTAGACTTTCACACATGCTCATTCACATATCATAAATGCAAAAAATAATATTTAAATATTTTCAGACTCGGATATGTGGTCTCGAAACTACTATTCTGACTAGGGTCTAAATCGGACTATTACAATTCTCCCCCATTAGGGATTTTCGTCCCCAAAAATCTTACTGTTGAATAGATTTTGATATTGCTGTTTCTTAGTATCTTCAGGCTCCCACGTGGCGTTTTCAATACCGTGTTGATGCCATATCACTTTTACTAACTAAATTTTCTTATTTCGCAATACTTTAACCTCTCGAGCTAAGATACGAATTGGTTCTTCTTCATAAGTCATATCGGACTGAATTTCAATCTTAGACGGAGAAATCACATGTGAGGGATCTGATCTATATCGTCAAAGCATCGATACATGAAACACATTATGAATCTCTTCTAGCTCTGGTGGCAACAATAATTGATAAGCAACCAGCCCGATACGCTCGATAATCTTATATGGTCCAATGAACCTCGGACTCAATTTGCCTTTACGACCAAATCGAAGTAATTTCTTCCACGGTGATACTTTCAAAAACACTTTTTGGCCAATCTCAAATTTAATGTCTTTTCTTTTCAAATCCGCATAAGATTTCTGATGATCGGAAGCTGCTTTCAAACTATCTCAAATCACTTTTGCTTTTTGTTCAGTTTCTTTTATCAAATCAATTCCGTGAATCTTATTTTCAATGAGTTTAGTCCAATACAAAGGCGTACGGCATTTTCGACCATATAAAGCTTCATAAGGTGCCATTTTGATACTCGATTGAAAACTATTATTGTAAGCGTGTTCAATCAAAGGCATATACTGTTCCCATGTACCTTCAAACTCAAGAATGCAACATCCCAACATATCCTCGAGTATCTGAATAATCCGCTCGGATTGACCATTCATTTGCGGATGAAAAGCAGTACTAAAATGCAATTCCGTACCCAAAGCATCTTGTAAATTTTTCCAGAATCGCGATGTAAATCTCGGATCTCTGTCTGGCACAATAGATAATGGCACACCATGCAATCTCACAATATCAGAAATGTATAACTCAACTAATTTATCAAGTGAGTAATCAGATCGTACCAGAATAAAATGAGCTGATTTTGTTAAACGATCAACTACAGCCCAGATAGCTTTCTCGAAGACAGGGGCAAACTCGAAACAAAGTCCATTATCACTCGATCCTATTTCTACTCCGGAACCATAATCGGTTGTAACAAACCAGATGACACCTGATGTTCAGTTTTAACTTGCTGATAAATCAAACATTTAGAAACAAAGTCAGAGATATCTCTTTTCATTCTGAACCACCAATAGTGTTGTTTCAGATAATTGTACATTTTCGTACTACCCAGATGAACAGATAACTGACTGCTATGAGCTTTATTCAAAATCATTTGAATTAACTCTGGATTTCTCGGGACACAAATTCTATCTCGAAATCTCAGACAATCATCTTTATCAACTCTGAATTCTGAATCAGACTATAAATCACACTGAACTCGTTTGGCTAAAATCTCATTATCAATCTTTTAAGCTTCGATAATTTGTTGTAAGAACAAAGGTCTTGCTTTCAATTCAGCTAAAACTGAACCATCATCAGATAAAACTAAATGAGCATTCATCGCACGCAAAGTAAATAATGATTTTTGACTCAAAGCATCAACAAACAACATTTGCTTTTCTCGGATGATAATCAATCATAAGTTCATAGTCTTTTAGCAGTTCTAACCATCTTCTTTGTCGCAAGTTCAAATATTTCTTTGTCATCAGGTATTTCAAACTCTTATGATCAGAATATACGTGACACTTCTCACCAAACAGATAGTGGCGCTAAATCTTCAAAGCAAATACAATCACAGCTAATTCAAGATCATGTGTAGGATAAATCTTTTCGTGCTATTTTAACTATCTCGAAGCATAAGCAATAACTTTGTCTTCCTGCATCAAAACACATCCCAGACCGATCAACGAAGCATCACTGTAGATCACAAATTCTTTACCCGATTCGGGTTGTACCAATACTGGAGCTTCAGTCAATAATGTTTTTAACTGGTCAAAGCTGTTCTGACATTTTTAGACCATTCAAACTTCACATCTTTCTGAAGTAGCTTCGTTAGTGGAGTTGCAATTATAGAAAAGCCTTTTACGGACCTTCTATAATAATCAGCAAGTCCCAAAAAACTGCAGACTTCAGAGACATTTCTCAGAGGCCTCTAATCCAGAATAGCTGAAATCTTTCTCGGATCAACTCAGATACCAGATGCTGATACAATATGACCCAGAAAACCAACTCCATATAACCAAAACTCACATTTGTTAAACTTTGCATACAACTATTTATCTCGCAGAGTCTGTAGTACAATTCTCAGATTTTCGACATGTTCAGTTTCATCTAGTGAATAAATCAATATGTCATCAATGAATACGACAATAAATCAATCTAAATACGGTCTGAAAATTCTATTCATCAAATCCATAAAGATAGGAGGTGCATTAGTCAATCCGAATGGCATAACTAAGAATTCATAGTGCCCGTACCTCGTTTGAAAAGCAGTTTTCGGAATGTCTGAGTCTTTTACTCGCAATTGATAATATCCCGATCTCAAATCTATCTTTGAAAACACAGTATCTCCTTTCAACTGATCATACAAATTGTCAATTGGAGGCAGAGGATACTTATTCTTGATAGTCACTTTGTTCAACTGACGATAATCTATGCATATTCTCATCGTACCATCTTTCTTTTTCACAAATAGAACAGGAGCACCCCAAGGTGAGAAACTCAGTCTAGCAAACCTTCTATCTGTTAACTCTTACAACTGATACTTTAATTACTTTAATTCTTTTAATTCGGTCAGAGCCATTCTATACGGAGCTATCGAAATCAGAGTAGTATTAGGAACCAATTCAATACCAAATTCAACTTCTCTAATAGGAGGTAAACCCGGAAGTTCTTTAGGAAACACATTAGGAAACTCACATACAATAGGCACTGATTCAACTTTCTTTTCTGACACTTTCGAATCAATTACTTAAGCAAAGTAGGCTTCACAACCCTTTCTTACAATACTCAAAGCTTTCATCGAAGATATCACAGTAGGCAATCTATTCAAATCACTAGATTCAATTCGGACTATTTCATCATTCTTGCATCTTAAATCAATAGTTTTCCGTATGCAGTTCATAACAACATCATGCAAAGTTAACTAATCCATACCCAGAATTATATCAAATTCATCAAAAGGTAACAGCATCAGATCAATCGAAAAACAAGTGTCTCGAAATATTAACGGACAATTCTTGCAGACTTTATCAACCAAAACACATCTACCTCGGGGGTTCAAAACTCTAATTACAAATTTAGTAGACTCTACAGGAAAAGTCTTACTGTTCACTAAGTTCATGCATATATACGAACGTGTTGATCCAGGGTCTATTAAAGCAATCACAGAAGTATCATAAAGAGTAAATGTACCCATAATCATGTCTGGCGATGAAGCTTCCTCACGAGCTTGGATAGCATAGGCTCTGGTAGGTACACGATCCTCGGATCTAACAATTGTATCTTTTGTCCCTCTCTGATTGCCACTTATATTTCCCGTATTCCTAGGAGGTCTACTGTGAGATGTATTGTCACTTGGCCTCGAATTCTTAACATTATCTTTTTCAGCTAACTCTGGGAAATCTTTTATAAAATGATCTCGAGAACCACAACTGTAACAAGCTCAGCTATTAATTTTTCCCAGCACTCTCCAAAATGCCGTCTTCCACATTGGTTACACTCACGCTTTTCATTCTTTGCACTACCAACACTGACAACAGACGTAACTGGAGCTTTGAAGTTTGAATGCGATCTAGCACGACCTCTATTAGAATATCCTACATTAGCCTTTGAATGGATATTATCATCTCTAAACTTCTTTGATGCAATTTGAAATGACTTGCCCGATGATCTCTTTCTCACTTCTCTAGCTTCAAAATCGACCTTTCTTTTCTCTTTTCCAAGATCTTCGGCTTTACATGCTCGTTCAACAAGCACAACAAATTCTTTAATCTCAAGAATCCTAAGTAACAAATGGATATCCTCATTCAAACCATCTTCAAATCTCTTACACATTATCGCCTCAATAGATACACATTCATGAGCATACTGACTCAATCTTACAAATTCCCGCTCGTACTCTATGACAAACATACGACCTTGTTTAAGCTTAAGAAAATCTTTACGTTTTTGGTCAATGAATCTCTGATTGATATATTTCTTCTGGAATTCAGCTTGGAAGAAATACCAAGTGACTTTCTCATTTGGAACCACAGATATTAAAGTCTTCCACCAGTGATAAACCGTGTCCCTCAGAAGTGAAACGGCACATTGTATGCATTCATCAGAATTCAATGACAATTCATCAAATACTCTTATTATGTTCTCTAACCAGAATTTGGCCCTTTCAGCATCATCACTTGTTGTAGCTCGAAACTCTTCAGCTCTATACTTTCTAATCTTATCTACTAGAGGCTTACTTAACTGAATCAGAGTCACAGATGGCATAACAGGAGTTTGTGAAGGATTTATAGGGGGAAGAGGTTGTTGAATAGCTGGATTGGTTTTAATATATTGGCTAAACAAATCGTTCATCATCTGATAGAAGGCTTGCTTAGCCTCACTATCACGGCTACTCGTAGTCGGTCTAGAATCAGATGGCACCGTTCCTTGCGCGGGAGCAAGTGTATTGCTTTCGACATCGTCTGCTACGGCTCAATCGGGATCCAATTGCTATATAAAAGCACATTCCAATGTCAGGATTCATCACACTATCGCAGTTCATAAATATGACATGTATAGCTAGACTCACATACGCTATGGTAGTCCTAGAACTGACTAAACTATAGCTCTGATACCAACCAAATGTAACACCTCTAACCCGTATCCGTCGCCGGACTAAGGTTAAAGGCATTACCGGACAAAACGAAACATTTAACATTCATTTCATAATTATCAAAGAATCAGAGACCAAACATCAATATAGAGTCCTTGATATAGGTCATCGAGACCTTAAACATGTAGTAGAAAAGGGTCGGGACCGAACCGAGCGCATACAAAATTTTTCAAAACTTAAACATTTCTCAAAGTTGTACACATCACACACCTGTGTGAACAGGTCGTGTGCCACACACGGAATTAGACAAACCCGTGTGTCTAGGCCATGATAAAATAGGGCATACATACTGATTTATACACACAGCCACAAGACATGCCCGCGTACCCTAATCATGGTTGACACTGACTTAGGCCACACGGCTAGCCACATGCCCGTGTGCCTTGGCCGTGCTCAAGCCTGACTTACAATTGTAGGGTACCCCAGGGGACACACGACCGTGTAACATAACCGTGTGTCACATACGGCTGAGACACACGCCCGTGTGGACAAAAATAGGCTATTTGAATAGCCAATTTGCCACCCTAATTGGGTCAAACCTACAAGCACCAAACCAAACATATTTGCACACCAACTTCAACCAATCTCAATACCAAAACATACATTATTCATGCCTTTACATTATCAATAAATTTCAACCTCAATTCATCCACTAAATCATACCAAAATTGAAACTAAAATTATATTAAAACATATGTTTCAATATATCATTCAATCTCATACTCAAAACTTACCAAAATTTATCAACATTGACCATTTCCTTTAGTCATTCAAAACATACCATATAAGCATAATTTCATCACATAACTCATACCACAAACTTATTCATATACATATCCATAATCAAGCAAAATCTTATGGCTAGATATATACACGTTTCGAAACATAACCAAAGTACTTCTAGCCTATACATGCCATACTTCAATATTTACACTTTCAAGATGTACCAAAATATGATTCGATAGTGTGATGACAATCCTCGACGATCCCCGAGCTCCCAGTAGCTTTGATATCTATAAAATAGATAATAAACACACAGAGTAACCTTTCAAACCTTAGTAAGCTAGTATGATAAAAACTCATCTGTATACATAAACATTAACAATTTATAATAACATACACATCTTTCAGAATTTCTATCAAACCTTTCACCAACTTACTTCTCTAAACTTGTACATATTCGAAGTTTTCTATTGCACAAACAATGCCTTTCAACCAAAGTATTCTTCTCGAAGTTTCGCACACTCAGTGGCTTCACGGATATATCACACACTAAGTGCCATCCTGGATGTCTCACACACTAAGAGACATAAAGTGGCTTCACAGATGTATCACACACTAAGTGCCATCTTGGATCTCTCACACACTAAGGGCCATCATCAATAATTCACTCACTAAGAGCCATTTCTGGATGTTTCGCACACTAAGTGCCATCCTCAGTAACTCGCAGACTAAGTACTATTTTCAGAATCGACATACTTGTAATCATCAATCTAATAACCACAAATATACAATTTAATCGTTCTTAAACATTATATATAAAGAAATAATGCTCTTTTAACATACTAACTTACCTCCTACGTATTCGGATAGACAGAATCGGCTACTCGACAATTTTTGACTTTCCCTGATCTAATTCTGTTTTCTTTAATTCTTGATCTAAATCAATTCAAATTTAACCATTTTATTCACCAAATCATTCAAATCAATCCACAATTACATTTCTAAGGCACTTTGCAACTTAGCCCTCACATTTTCATATTATGACACTTTAGTCCCTATTTCACAAAATCACAAAATACACATAATTCATCAAAACCATGCCTTAGCCTAATCTTTATAGCTCTCATAAAAGTCCACACATTTCATTTATTTCACATTTTAGTCCCTCAACTTACAAATTTCACAATTTAACCCATTTTACTCAAGTTCATCAAAAATCCAAAGACAAAAGATGTTAACCCAACATTAAGCTTTCATATTGCATCATTTATCAACATAAAGCTCATGAATTCATCCATGGCACATTTTAAATTCATCATCAAAACTAGAAATTTAGGAATGGGCTTAGTAAACACAAAGTAACGATCACAAAAACATAAAAATTATAAAAAAACGAGACGAAACTCATACCTTAATTGAGCAAAACCTTAGCCGAACCCTAAGCAAGCTTTTCTCTTTTCTTTTTCTTTTATTTTTGGTTGAAGAACATGAATAATGGCTAATTTCATGCTTTAGTTTTATTATAATTAACATTATTAATCATTTTACCATTTTACCCTTAAAATAAAACATTAATAAACCATTATACAAAGGTCATTAATTTCCATTAACCATGTAAATGGCATATTAACCACATAAGGACCTCACATATATTAAGACAAATCAAATAGGCACTTTAACTATTAGAAGGCCAGTTTTACATTTTACGCGATTAAGTCCTTTTTCAAAATTTAGCACACAAAAATTCAAATTTTCATACGAGACTTTCACACATGCTCATTCACATATCATAAACAAAAAAATAATATTTAAATATTTTTTAGACTCGAATATGTGGTCCCAAAACCACTATTCTGACTAGGTCTAAACTGAACTGTTACAAGTTTACTATTTATACCAAAACAAGTTAGTTGATAGTGTGATGATGCTCCAACCTATCTCCAACCTTTGTGAGCTTTTGGGCACTATAAAATAGAGAAAATAAAACCTAGTAAGCATTAAATGCTTAGTAAGTTTGTATAACAGGAATTAAAACTTTCCAATCACATTTAACAACATTAAGCATACAATTAACATGCTTTTATCATTTTGGAAAGTTTACCCAAACACATATATTCAATCAAGCAAGTTAGTCTTATAATACATTTATATATTAAATAATCATAGATGAACTTATCATATAATCTTCCATCAAATAATTCAGAAATATTCTGGGCATATTACTATTTATGTCATAATTTTCTCATGTCAAGAGTTTTATCCGTTGAATTATTGACATATCGATGGATACTTAAATAGTACACTCAAGGTGTACATATCCATAAAATGTCAATTCTTATTTAGGGAGCATACTCTCGAGCCACATGTCAGGATGCTCAAACGAGCCATAAGATCATGTAATAGGATATTTATCCGAGCTAATCAAGAAACTCATAAGAGTTTTTACTCAGGAAGCTCATAGAGCCTTTCAGATATCTCCGAAGAGATAATATCAAGGAGCTTCAGATAAGGTAACAGAGAGTTCAAGCAAGCTTAACAGGACGCTCATGAAGAGCTGCGTTTGTGTCCGCATTATATACAGGATCACAATCGATCGTATGTGTAACAGCCTGTTTTTGGGTCAAATCGAAACAGTGGTTTTGAGACCACAAATTTGAAGTAGAAATATTTATTTTATTGTTTTTTTAAGGTCTATAGCATGATAGAACAATTGTGTGAATTTTTTTAAAGAAATTTTACCTATTGAGTGCTCAATTTGACTAGGACTAAATTGTAATAGGTGTAAAATTTGAGTTATATAGGCTAAAGGTTGTAAATTGTTATGAAATTCTAAATTAGAGGTCCTTAAATGGTAATTAGACCATTATACTATAGTATGAACAAAAATGGACATGGTTAGGAAAAAATTTCAAAGTTTAAGTGAAGTGAATTTTGGTAATCTAGTAAATAAAGACAAAATTAACAAATGAAAGTGTCCATTTTCTTCAATTTAGTTCCCCATAGCCGAAAATTTTGAGAGAAGACATAGCTAGGGTTTGGCTAAGCTTCCAACCTCAATTGTAAGCCCGTCTTTATCCCGTTTTTAATGATTTTTACATTTTTGTGAATGTTGTAACTTGATCTAGCTATTCTAAGGACTAATTTGAAAGAAAATCAAAGTCTAAAATTTTACCCATATTGAATAAGCTTGTACTTTGATGTTTAATGGTAGAAAATGCATGTTTGTTGTTAGTTAAACAATTTACAAAGTGATTTTTGATGAAAATGTCAAAAAGGGATCTATTTGTAAAAAGTTATAAAATGTGTGGTAAAATGTGAATAAATGGAAAATGTGTGCTGTCATGAGTATGAAAAAGGTTCGGTTAGGCTTGGGCAATGAAGAAATCGAATGAAAATAATTTTACGAGCCTAAGGACTAAAATGTAAAGTGTTAAAAGTTTAGGGGTAAAAATATAATTTTTGTCAGAGTGTGTTTTTGGGTTGAATTGAATAATCTGATGATTAAATAAGTTAAATTCGATATTATAGATCAAGAAAAATGAAGTTCGAGTTTAGATCGGGGAAAGAACAAGGTTGTAGACTAAATTAAACTAATAGCCGTTTTTGTAACTGAGATAAGTTCATATGTTAAATAAGCTTTAATATAATTGTATTTAAATGCTTTAATATTGCAGGAACTGTAACACTCCTTACCCGTATTCGACATCAAAACAGGTTACGAGGCATTATCGGACTTAAACATAAGCAAACATACAAAACTGAGATGTAAATTTCTATCCAAATTTAAAACTTTTCATTTACATTCACATTGTCCCTAAAACGAGCCTATGATGCCCAAAACATGCATTGGAAGCTGTTCAGGACTAAACTGAAAACTCTGGAAAATTTCACAACACTTAGAAATTTTTTCATGTTTTAAGAGCTACACACCTGTGTGGCTTGGGACACGCCAGTGTGGGTAGGCCATGTGGTCACACACGCCTATGTCCCAAACCCATATAACTCTTTGTTTGTCATCCAAGAACAAATTGAAGTCACACGGATAAGGCAAACACTCGTGTGCTTAGGCCGTGTGGTCAATTTAATTTTCATAAATTTTCATAAAATAGGTGTAGACTTCACACGCCCAGAGCACATGCCCGTGCCTGAGGCCGTGTCACCCACACGGTTGAGACACACACCCATGTCTCTACCGATATGCTCAATACTGAGCATTCTATTTTGCAACAATTAAAGTGCAAGGGACACACGGCTGGATCAGACGCCCATAGTGTGAGCTGTGTGTCACACACAGCCTAGAGACACTCCCGTGTGTCTACCCGTGTGGACAAAAATAAGGCTATTTTAAAGCCATATTGTCACCCTTCCATGCACAAACCTACACAACAAAACATAACACCGTTCCAAGTATATACATCCAACCAAATCAGCCACAACCAAGGCATCAATATCTCATTCACATACTATCATTTATCATACACAAACATCACATATATTTTAACTTAAATCATGCAATTTTCCACATCCATGAAAGACATCATCATATGCATATATACTTAAATAAATATTAGCCAATTTCAATGGCCATTTACAAAATGAATTATCAACCATCATAAGCCAACACATTTGGCCAATCATTTATGACACATAACAAAACGACCAAGTCCCTATACATGCCATAACTCAAAATGTTAAAATCATTGGTACCCAAAATAATAAGTTATAGTGTGACTGGATCTCCGACAATCTCTGATCCTCGAGCTGGCTTGGTGACACTATAAGACAAGGGAAATGAAAGAAGAGTAAGCTTTAAAGCATAGTAAGTTCCCATGCAAATAATTAGCATTATAAAAAGAGGGGTAAGCTTTAAAGCATAGTAACTTCCCATGCAAATAATAAGCATTATAAACTCACATTTAACATAAAATTAACTTGAAGTAAATTAACATAAATGTCATTATAAATCTCACAATCCAATTTAATCACAACCTTACCGAGGGATTCATCACATATCAAGCTCATTAAGCATGAGTTTTATGTACATACCTGTACCAATTTACAACATACCATAGTCTTTCACAACTTTGACATTCTCGTTTCAATTCTTGTTGAACCACTTGGAATACTAAAGGATACTCGGGTATATCTCACACATAGTACCACACCAATTCCATATCCGAGATATGGTCTTATATGGGATCTCGTTTCGATGCCAATAGCCCAGTTATGGTCTTATACGAAATCTCATATCGATGCCATATCCCAGATATGGTTTTACACGAAATCTCATAATAATGCCATATCCTAGATATGGTATTACACTTGGTCTCGATAACCCTAATGTCATGATATTTGTATCCTATCTATTCCTAAGGTTCAATCGGGATTTCACGCTTGTTGTAACTTAATCGAACACCCTCAATGGTCGATCATAATTCATACAATAATAAAGCATTTAAATTATAATTAAACCAATGCATCATTTACATAAGAACTTACCTCGGTACAAAAATAGTAGGAAATGGACCTAATCATCAAATATTTTGTTTTTCCCCGATCTAGATCTGAACGTTGTTTCTCTTGATCTATAATAGAAAATTTAACTCATTTATTAATCACATTACTCAACTCAATCCAAAACTTACATTATGGCAAAATTACATTTTTCCCCTAAATTTTGACATATTTACATTTTAGTCCCTAGGCTCGTAAAATGAAATCTATTCGATTTCATAAAAACCCAAGCCTAGTCGAACCTCTTTCATGCTTATAACAACCCACATTTTTCATTAAATCACACTTTTACACACATTTTGAAATCTTTTTACAAATTGGTCCTTTTGTCATTTTCATCAAAAATCACCTAGCAAAAGTTGTTTATCTAACATTAAACTTGCATAATCTACCATTAGACATAAAAATACACAAATATATAACATGGGTCAAACCCTAGAACTCAATCATCTCTTAAATTAATGGTAGAAATAGCTAGATCAAGTGATAACGATTTCAAAAATATAAAGAGCATTAAAAATCAGGCAAAAACGGACTTACAATCGAGCTTGAAAAGTTGCAAAACCCTAGCTATGTCCTCTTTCAAATTTACAGCACTAAGGGAAGAAGATGGACTAAATTTTGGCTTTTAATTTGATTTTTAATTCATTTATTAGCCAAATAACCAAAATGCCCTTAACTTAAAACATGAAATTTCTCTTACCTAATGTCTATTTTTGTCAACTAACTTAATAAATGGTCTAATTACCATATAAGGACCTTCAATTTAAAATTTCATAACAATTGGACACCTCTAGCATGTATAACTCAACTTTTTCACTTTTTACAATTTAGTCCTTTTTATTAAATTCAGTTCCCAAATGTCTAAATTTTTGAATGAAATTTTCCCGAAATCATTCCGTAAAACTGTAGACCATGAAAATATAATAAAAATAAATTTTTCTACGTCAGATTCGTGGTCCCAAAACCACTGTTCTGACTAGGCCTAAAATCGTGTTGTTACAACTTTCCCTCTTTAGGGATTTTTGTCCCCAAAAAACTTACCAGAAAATAGGTTTGGGTACTATTTTCTCATAGCCTCCTCTGGTTCCCACTAGCCTCTCTGACCCCATGTCATTGCCATAAAACTTTCACTAGGGCTATAGTTTTATTTCTTAACTGTTTAATTTCCCAAGCTAAGATCTTGATCGATTCTTCACCATACGTCATATCTGGTCGAATCTCAATGTCTGATGGAGAAATCACATGTGAGGGATCTAATCTATAACGGCGCAACATCGACACATGAAACACATTATGAATCCTTTCCAACTCTATCGGTAAAGCTAACCGATATGGCACTGGCCCTATTCTTTCGATAACCTTATACGGCCCAATGAAACGTGGACTCAACTTGCCTTTACGGCCAAATCTCAGAATCTTCTTCCATGGAGATACTTTCAGACATACTTTATCACCAACTTGAAACTCATTCTCTTTTCTTTTCAAATTTGCGTACGACTTCTGCCGATCTAAAGCTGCTTTCAAGCAATCATGGATTACCTTTACTTTTTCTTCGGTTTCACTAACTAAATCAGCCACGTAAATTTGTTTCTCACTAAGCTCAGTCTAATACAAAGGCGTTCGAAACTTGCGGCCATACAATGCTTCATAAGGTGCCATCTTTATACTCGTCTGAAAACTATTGTTATAGGTAAATTTGACTAATGACAGATAATTTTCCCAACTGCCCTTGAATTCTAAAACACAACAACAGAGCATATTTTTGAGTACCTGAATCATTCTTTTAGACTGACCGTCGGTTTACAGATGAAATGCAGTACTAAAGTTTAACTTTATACCCAAAGCCTCTTGTATCTTCTTCCAAAATCTCGAAGTGAACCTCGGATCTCTATCCAAAATAATAGACATAGGCACCTCGTGTAATCTCACAATCTCTGAAATATACAATTTGGCCAGCTTATCAAGTGAATAATTAGTACGTACCGGTATAAAATGTGCCAATTTCGTTAATCTATCAACAACAACACAAACGACATCTTTCTTTTTCTGAGTCAAAGGCAACCCAGTTACGAAGTCTATCATAATCCTATCCCGTTTCCACTCGGGCACCATCATTGGCTGAAGTAAACCCAAAGGCACTTGGTGTTCAACTTTCACTTGTTGACAAATCAAACATCTTGAAACAAATTCTGAAATGTCTCGCTTCATAGCAGACCACCAATACATTCTCTTCAAATCATTATACATTTTCGTACTACCCGAATGCACAGATAAACAACTGTTATGTGCTTCATGAAGAATTTTCTGAACAAGCTCATCATTTTTTGGTACACAAATTCTGGCTTGAAACATTAAACAATCTTCAGATCTGATATGAAAATCTGAGTCACTACCCTATTCACAATGAACTCTTTTGGCTTGCAAATCACTGTCACATTTCTAAGCTTCACAAATTTGTTGAAGAAACAACGGTCTAGCTCTCAACTTGGCTAGAATCAAACCATTATTGGTCAAGGTCAACCGTGTTTTCATTGCTCTTAAAGCAAACAAAGACTTTCTACTCAACGCATCTGCGACTACATTTGCCTTACCCGGGTGGTGATCAATTACTAACTCATAATCTTTCAGTAACTCAAGCCATCTCCATTGTCGCAAGTTAAAATCTTTCTGAGTCATCAAGAATTTTAAACTCTTATGATCAGAATAGACATGACATTTCTCACCGTACAAATGATGTCTTCAAATTTTTAGAGCAAACACAATTGTGGCTAATTCCAAATCATGCGTCAAATAATTCTTCTCGTGTGGTTTCAACTGTCTCGAGGCATAGGCTATCACTTTTCCCTCTTGCATCAACACACATCCTAATCCATTCAGTGACGCATCACTAGAAATAAAAAATTCCTTTCCTGGTTCAGGTTGTACTAAAACTGGCACCTCAGTCAATATTGCTTTCAACTTATCGAAACTTTGCTGACATTTTTCGGACCATTCAAATTTAACGTCTTTTTGCAACAACTTGGTCATAGGAGTAGCAATCAATGAAAATCGTTTGACAAATCATCGGTAATAACCGGCTAAGCCCAAAAAGCTTCTAACTTTGAATACGTTCCTTGGCAGTTTCCAATCAACAATTGCTGAGATCTTACTTGGATCCACTCAAATACTATTACCAGAAACAATATGCCCCCAAAATATGACTTCTCAGAGCCAAAACTCACTTTTATTGAATTTAGCAAATAACTGCTTATCTCTCAAAGTATGTAATACAGTCCTCAAGTGCTCGGCATGCTCAAACTCGTCTCGAGAATAAATCAGAATGTCATCAATAAACACAACCACAAACTTGTCCAAATATGGTCAAAAAATTCTATTCATCTAGTCCATAAAGACAGCAGGTGCATTTGTTAATCCAAAAGGCATGACAAGAAATTCATAGTGCCCATACCTTGTCTTGAAAGTGGTCTTCAACACATCGAACTCTTTGACTCTCAACTGATAGTAGCCAGATCTTAGATTAATCTTTGAGAATACCGTTGCTCCTCTCAACTGATCGAACAAGTCATCTATCCTCGACAAAGGATACTTGTTCTTTATAGTTACCTTATTGAGTTGTCGGTAATCGATACAAAGGCTCATAGACCCATCCTTCTTCTTTACAAATAACACTGGAACACCCTAAGGAGAATAACTCGGTCTCGCAAAACCTTTATCCGTCAACTTTTGCAACTGAGCTTTTTATTCTTTCAATTCAGTTGGGGCCATTCTATACGGAGCAATAGATATCAGCGAGGTCCCTGATACTAAATCAATACCACACTCAACTTCTCTAACCGGTGGTAATCCAGGAAACTAGTCCGAGAACACATTTGGATATTCACAAATTATCGGCAGTGATTCAATTTTCAATTCAGACACTTTTGTATTGATAACATAAGCAAGATACGCTTTACACCCTTTTCTTGCATATCTTTGGGTAGACATCAAGGAAATCACAATAGGTAACTCACTCGACTTATCTGAATCAATCTGAAGAATTTCACCATTTTCACATTTTAGTTCAATAATCTTTCTTTTACAGTTCACCACAGCATCATGCAATGTCAACCAATCTATACCAAAAATAACATCGAACTCATCAAATGACAACAACATTAAATTAGCTGGAAAATAGAGACCTCGAATCATCAAGGGACAATTCTTGCAAACTCTATCAATTAACACATGTTTGCCTAAAGGGTTTGACACTCTAACCACAAATTCAGGGAACTCAATAGGTAAACTGTAAAATCCCAAATTAGGGCCTTGTCAGAATAGCAATTTTGAAACCACAAATATGAAGTAAAAATAATTATTTTATGATTATTAGGAGGTCTGTGATATGATTGCATGATTGTGTAAAAATTTCATGAAGAAATTTCATTGATAAAGTGTCCAATTTGACATTTAGGACTAAACTGCAAAAAAGTTACAAAATGTGAGTTATAGAAGCCTTAACCATGAAATTACCATGGATTATTAATTAGAGGTCCTTAAATGGGAATTTTCCCAATTTCTATTTTGTTGGACAAAAATGGGCATGAATAGGAAAATTTTGAAAGAAAGGCCTTAAGGGCATTTTTGTCATTTGGTTAATAAAAGAATAAAAAGGGAAAATAAGTCAAAATTGTGTCCATCTTCTCCCACCTTGGCTGAAAATATCAAAGGTTCCATAGCTAGGGTTTCTTCAACTTTCAAGCTCAATAGTAAGTGCATCCTAGCCCCATTTTTAATGCTTTTTACATTTTTGAAACCCTCGTAACTCGATTTACCTATTTCTAGCCATATTTTTTAGTACGTTTCATGTTTGAAATTTGACCCATGTATGACATGCATGTGTTTTGATGTTTAATGGAGGAATATGAATGTTTGATGTGTGATAAACATCTTTTACCAAGTAATTTCTAGTAAAAATGGCTAAAAAGGACTTATTTGTAAAGTTTGTAAAATGTGTAGTAAGATGTATGATTTAATGAGAAATGTGGGCTTCTATGAGTATGTCATAAGTTTGGCTAGGCTTGGGTAACAAATAAAATGAACAAATTTTATTTTACGAGCTTAGGGACAAATTTGCAAATATGTGAGAGTTTAGGGGAAAAACTATAAATTTTCCTAAATATAGTTTTTGGACTGATTTGAATAATGTGATGATTAAATAAGCTGAATTTGCTATAATAGATCAAGAAAAACGTAGTCCGGACCTAGACCGGGGAAAGAACAAGATTTTAGACTAAATCGAATTAATTGTCCATATTTTGTACCGAGGTAAGTTCATGTGTAAATAATGAAATGATATATCATGTTTTAATATTTTATTAATGTATGAGTCTCTATGTTTAATTATTATGACAAGTGTATTAACGATGTTATAGTCTATGAGCATGACATTGTGAACGAGTTCGACGAACATGTGATATTAGGAAAATCCCGTTTGAACCTTAGGAATAATTTAGGATACAATGTGACATGTCACTAGGAACTATATGTGTTGAGCTCATAAGATATGTGATATGTGTCTATGTGAAGCCGAGTGCTAGGCTTGTACGTTCTACCGGTGGTTAGGTAGCCCGACATGTGTTGCCGGTACCTGTCAGCTTGTGTGAGCAGCCCGAGTAGTTACGTCCTGACTGTCAACTTGTGTGAGCATACCCGTGATTAGCTCGAGAGCGAGCAATGTGTGATCGTGATATGAGGTAGCATGTGGCTACGTTTGAAGCAGTATGTGTAAGTCTTCCGTGTATCCAATAGTATTCCAACTGTTCAATGGGTAAATCAGTGAGTTGTTTGGCAAGTAAGTCATTGATGAGGAAATATGAGAATGTATTACGAGTTAGTACAGGTATGTACGAAAAAATCTTATGAATGAACCCCGTATGTGATGATCTTTTGGTAAGGTTGGAAATGTGTAAGTTATGCCTATAAATTTAAGTTATGCCTATGAATTTATGATGACACATATGTAAACTATGCTATGTTAATAGTATTTATATATATTAATGATTATGTTGCTATTTATTTACATGTGAACTTACTAAGCTTTATGCTTACTCCCCTCTCTTTTCCATTTTCTTATAGTATCGCCAAGCTAGCTCGGGGATCGAAGGACGATTGAGACTCGATCACACTATCAATTGGACATTTGGGTATAGTTAATGTAACAACCTGATTTTGACCCTAGTCGGAACAGTGGTTTCGAGATCACAAATCCGAGACAGAAAAATATTTAAAAAATATTTGTTGTGTTTAATATGTGTGAATTTGTGTGTGTGAAATTTTCGTGATTTAATTTTGTCGTTTAGATGCCCGATTAAATAAAAAGACTTAATCACGTAAAATGTAAAAGTGGCTAGTTAATTGTGTAAGTGCTTATTTGAATTTTTCTTTGTAATATGAATCATTTAATATGCAATTTAACCATAATATATAGTGATGGACGATTGTGGACAACCATTATAAGGATTATATATTAAATTATAAAGGTTATTTAAGTAAAATGATTAAAATGTTATTTAATATGTATTAATAAAACATAAAATAAAACCAAGTGTTCATATATTCTTTGCATGACTGAAATTGAAGAAAAGAAAAAGAAAATAAAAGGCTTTAGAAGCTTGATTAAGGTATGTGTTTAGCTCGATTTTTGATAATGTCTATGCTTTTGATAATTTCTACGTTTTTGAGATTGTTGCTTCGAGTACTACAAAACCCATGCTTGAATTTTTGATTTTGATGAATATTTTGAGTTATGCCATTGATGAGAGCTTGTGATTTTTGTTGTTTGATGATGAAATATGAAAGATATGTTTTAGATTAACATGTTTTGTATTAGAGTTTTTGATGATTTTGAGTAATTATGACTAAATTGAAAAATAATAATTTGAGGGACTAAAATGTGAAATAAATTAAATATATGGATTTGTTTGAGAGTGGGTAAAATTTGGCTCAACATGGGTTTGCTGAAATTTTGTATATTTTGTGTTTTGTGCAATAGGGGCTAAATTGTAAAAAGTGTAAATATTAGGGGTAAAATGGTAATTTTCCTATTTATGTGTTTTTGGACTAAATTGAATGAAATTATATTGAATTAGTTTATTTTGAATACATTTAGATCAAGAACCAAAGAAATCAGATTTGGATTAGAGGAAAACTAAAATCATCGATTAATCATCCTGTTTCGATTACCGTTGTCCAAGGTAAGTTTATAAGCAAATAAACATAGTTATTTTTTTTAAATAAAAATAAGTTACATGTGCTGAATTGATATATTGGAGAATGTATAAATGGTAGCCAAATATGTGTACACTTGGGAACTATGTTTACGATTCGGTTCGATCAAGATTCGATGTCCGAAAAGCCCCGTACGAAACTTAGGAATAGCTAGGATACATATGTCATGACATAGGATTTTCGATATGTGTTCTCGTGTAAGACCACATCTGGGACATTGGCATCGATATGTGATTTTGAGTAAGACCATGTCTGGGACATCGACATCATAATTGTGATTCGTGTAAGACCTTGTCTAGGATAGTGGCATCGACATGTGATTACATGTAAGACCACGTCTGGGATGTTGGCATTGTATGATATGTGTTATAATTCGAGTATCCTTTTTAATTCAGAATGGTTCAACGGGCCAGTATAAGTTACGAATGAATGTGGAAACAAGTTAAAGTGAACAGGTATGTGACAATTTATTACCTTTTCAGAAATAAGGTAAGTTGATTATTTGATATGTGATACAAGTTATAAATGAAGTTAATGGTAGTGATTGTGTATATAAAAATCTATATGTGGATTAATGTATAAGTATGTGATATTAATGTTTGATTTTTGAGCTTATATTTGGCCTAATGTTACATGAGGAATAAATTGAAATGTGAAATTCATATTGATATTAAAGGATTTATGTGCATCCGATTAGTAGGTATTTGAAATGTGAACCTTGAACGTGTTAATGAATCAATGTGTGTTTGGAAATGTTATAATTTATGTATAGATAAATGTTTGGTAATTAAATTTCATAAGTATGGCTTGGTTATGCCTTAATAAATTATCAATGCCATTGAGATAATATTTGAATATGAATGAAGTGAATGAAACCATATGTTTAAGTATATGATTAGTCATATTCGGTTTAATGATATATATATTTGAATGATATGGAAATGTGAATTTCATACTTATGCCAAAGTTTATATGTGCATTTGTCTATATGGTAATTGAATGTGAAATTATGACTAAGAAAATGTGAATTGTATAAATGTATTATGATAGTATGTATTCGGTCAAGTGAAATTTTTATTGATATTGAGTATGAAAGGTGATTTTGGATAAAGAATGAATGCATGTTTGGAAAAAACTTAATTCATGTTTAGTTATATGTGGATATTTGAATTTAAAAGTATGGTTTGGTTATGTCTTATTAAATTATTATTGTTATTGAGTTAATATTTGCTTATGACTTACGAACCTAAGATAGCTTACTCTATGTGTGTATTTTTACTTCTATTTGTAGATTTTGGAGACTAGTTGCAGGCTCAGGGATCGTCAGCAAAGTCTATCACACTATCAACTATTTTCGATACTTTTAAAAGTTGAATTAGAAACTTATGGCATGTATAGGCTATACTACTTTTCGAATATGGTTGAAGTTGTATATTTATATATGTATAAGCCATGCGAAAATGGCTTGTCCATTTTGTTAATCTTGGAATTTATGCTTTGGCTTGTTGATTATGTTTGGTTTTGGCATATAAGTATGGTTATGTTTGATATTTTACTCATGAGTTTATTGATTCAAATATGTCTTGCGTTTGGTTTTATTGAGAAATGGGATATTGTGCATATATGGCTAAAACTTTGGTTTTATAATGATAGGTATAAAATTTGGATCATAGTGTACTTTCATTGAATAGCCGAATATAAAATGACTTAATAGGGTCTTGTGATTTTGGAAAAAGTTTAATTCCTATATGAACTTTAAAGCATATGAATTTAATTTGTTTATATTCGGCAATTGTATTTGGGTTTTGACCATTTGAATAGTAAATTTGGATGATTTGTTGTGTGTTTTCAAATTATGTTAGTTTATTAATAATTATTACCGCGTAAGAGATATATGTTTAATACATGATATTTATAAATAATAGATGTGTTAGCTTATTAAAATTCTTTCATTAAGTAAAAAAATGGATAAGAATTATATTGGTAAATTAATCACGATTTGGTATTTATATATATTTACATATAAGTATATGGAGTGATGGGTTGATTTATATATAATTTTATGTGCTTAGTTGAATATGTATTTGTTGAATTGGTCTTAAATATGAAGTTTGTTACATTACAAATACATAGTTGTATTGTTCTTAATGTGATATGAAAATTTTGGATAATGCTTGGAATTAGTTCTATGTAAGAATATACGCTTGTAAAGGGATTTAGTAAGTTAAAAGTGGACATTGAAATATGCATTACTATATTCGGCTGAGGTTTTGTAAAGTGACTAAATGAATAGTACTTTAAGTTATAAGGAATTAAGTTTGTTATTTTCTAAATGGTGCCAAATGGAACTTGCAAAAAATGAATGTGTTTGAATATCTTTATTTATTATGTCTTATATATGTGTTTATAGATTGTAGTATTTTATTATATTTATGGTATGAACAAATGCAATGTGATATATAATGATATGTTCGGTGCTTATTGCTTATGAATTATAAATTTGATTATGTGTTTAAAAAGTACCACAATATGATTTGCAAAGAGATTAATTTATTTTTATTTATATTAATAATTATTTGTTTTAAAAGTTTCAATAAAATTATGCATATGATTATTTGGAAGTTATGTTTCGTCTGGTAATACCTCGTAACCTCTTTTCGGCGACGGATATGGGTTAGGGGTGTTACAGTTAGTCTCAACATTTTGAGTATGGCATGTATAAGGACTTGGTCTTTTTGTTATATGTCATATTGGGTAGCTAAATGTGTTGGCTTATAATGAGTTGATGATTCATTTTGTATATGGCCATGAGATATGGCTTATATTAATTATAGGGATGTAATCCTATTCATATATGCATGTTTATGCTAAGGTCATTCATGATGTGGTTAAATTCATTTTGGCATAGATGAATTGAGCATACGATCATTGATGTTTGACGATGGATTGTGAGTAAATGGCATAATAACAACTAAGGCATAGATGTGTAAAATGGAAGTAAATTGATGTTGTATATTGCATGTGATTTGGTAAGCCTAGTTTAAATAAAATATAGAGTCTTAACAAGTACTAATTGATAAGAAGTTGATATGCATGTGCTTAGTTTATGAAGGTGTAAGTACTCATTTATGCCATGTAGGATGTCATCGAGATGTGTAAGTGTGCATGTAACATTAAGGGTGACAAAAGGCTTGAAAAATAGTCTCAAAGTTGTCCAAAAGGGTAGACACACGGACGTGTGTCTAGGCCATGTGTGACACACGGTCTGCCTTATGGGCATGTGCTCTGGCCATGTGTCCCTTTCACCCTAATTAATGGAAAACAGAATGCCTAGTAGTAAACACACGGACAGAGACATGGGCGTGTGTCTCTGCTGTGTAAAGGGCATGGCCTTAGGACATGGGCGTGTGCCTAGGCCGTGTAAAGTCTGCACCTGATTTTGGAATTTAATTCGCCACACGTCCTAAGCACATGGGCGTGTGACTTGGTCGTGTGACCCTATTTGTGTTGATGACGTCATAAACAGAGAGTTACACGGGCTAATGACACGGGCGTGTCCCAAGCCACACGAGCGTGTGTGACCACACGGTCTACCCACACGGGCGTGTGACCCTTTTTCATGAAAAATTTTCTAAGTTTTTCTAAAGTTCTCGGATTAGTCCCGAACTACTCTTGGCATATGTTTTGGGCCTCGTAGGCCCATCTAAGAGGCTACTTGCATATGTATGAATGAATTCATTTTGAACAAAGTTTTATGGTCGGTTGTGTTTGTGTTTATTGGTACTTAAGTCCGGTAATGCCTCATATCCTATCCCGGTGTCAGACTCAGGTAAGAGGTGTTACATTTAGTGGTATCAGAGCTACAATTTAGTGGATTCTCGGTCTAACTGTAACGCTCGGGTTTGTGCAAGTGTACACATTCGTTATCAAGTAACAAGTAAGTATCGAGATATCGTTTCCACAGGGATTGTATTCATGCTAAGTCACTCAATTATAAAAATATTATTAACAACTTGGTAAATAGAAACACAATTTGATTTGGAAGTATTGATTAAAATTATGTAAAATTAATCTTGATGCAATGATCCCTAATGTGATTTATCCTAACATGCAACTATATGAATGAAATAGATTTGAGCAGAATTAACACAGTAGGCAACAATTATAACATAAATAAGCTAGGAAAATTACTTTAATTAAACTCAAATTATTATCAATATGCTTATCAATATTTGGAAAAACATTCCATGACAACTCGATCTTTCATGAGTTTGGAAACCACATTACGTCCTTTCAGAATCCTTTACTTAGTAAATACGCATTTTACTGATCCTTATTTACTAAGGGTTTCTTAGTATTCGTGCGAGGTAACAGGGACGTAATCACACAAATCTAAACACTATGTTGATAATAGAGCTTGGTTAGGGTTGTTATGCAACCTACAATTTAATCGGATTAGGATCTAAATTGAACATGCACATTTCAATTATATGTCCATTAGCCGTCGTCTGGTTAGGATCACTCAGCTAATTTAGGTGCATTTCAATCACGTATGAACGAAATAAAAGCTTGATTTTAATTGAAAACATGATCGATTGAGGCACAAACATTATAAGCATGAATCAAATAATTATTATTTAATCAAAGCAATCATCCTAACTTAAATAAAATTAAACTATCATTGTTGTAAACAAGAGCAGTAAACACATACCAAACATTCTTGAATTAAGTTAAAGAAAAGAAAGATTAAACCTAAATCAGAGTGACTGTCACTCAAGACTTTGACTGAAGAGGGTTCTTTCGTTCCTCCGCTTTGCTTCTTTGCTGATGGCTCTCCGAGGTGGCCAAACAAGGGCTCTTTAAGAGGCTAATTTGCTACAAATCCTTATGCAAAGATGATGATAGACGTGAGGGGGAAAGAAAGCTTAAGAGAGTTGAGAGAGGAGAGAATGATGAATGAGTGAGGGATGAGTGATAAGTGAGAAATGGGGTCTTATATATAGGTAAGGTAAGAGAGCTAGTTTGTTAAAAATAGGAGTTTTCATCATTTGAAACTTCATCCAAGAGTGGTCGGCCATGATTTGTGGAAGCTTGGCTAATTTTTGCTTGATTTAAGTGCCACAACATCATTAGGATCAAGACTCGGTCAATTGTAAATCTCCGGGTAAATCTTCGATGTCTTCAACTCTTCAAGGACCTTGTGTAATTAAACCAAAATTTGATTTATGAACATCCACATGCAGCCAAATTTTGGTTGACTTGGTCCTCCATTTGGATGGTTTTGTAATCAACATAAAGCTCTCAGACCTGTCCAACAATAGTAGATAATTTAGAATACCAAAGAATATAATTTAACCACTTTAATTAACCAATTTACTTAATTAATTAAAACCCAATTAATATAAAAGAAGCCATTTTCTGCATGAAAACTATATAATAAAACACAAAATCACATTTTAATAATTTTTATGCCCCAATTTCATATTTTCATATATTTCATTAACTTATTAAACAATTACTTGGTTTTAACAACAAATTTAAGTAAAAAGGTGATGAATTATATAGGAAAAAATCCTATATATTTTTCAGTTTACACTAACGTAGCATGTGTACGAGTCTAGCTATACATGCCACACGTATACTATGATAGTATGATGACTCCTAATGATTTTGACATGTGTTTTCATATAGTAAATGGATCCCGATAGAGTAGTGGTGGATGATGTTGAAAGTAACGCGCTTGTACCCACTAAAGGGGCAGCTCCGTCTGATAGTAGACCCCCTACAGTTAGTCGAGGAGAAGGAGGCAGGGAAGCCTTTCTCCATATGATGGATGCCTGGTATACGGAGTTCATTCGAATGAACCTGAATGCTCAACCCCCTTCACCCTTGCCTACTCCTTAGCCTATTCCTGTAGCACCCCAAGGTATAGGTTTTATGAGATTGAATAGACTTTCAGTGGATAATATTCGAAAGTAAGGGCCCAAAGAGTTCCAAGCTAGTAAAGATGATGACCCTAAGAGGGTAGAGTTCTGGCTCGAGAATTCTATTAGGGTGTTTGATGAGTTATCATGCACACCTGAGGAATGCATAAGTGTGTTGTGTCCTTCCTGAGAGACTGGGCTTATCAGTGGTGGAACACCTTTGTGTCGATGGTACCAAGAGAGAGAATTAGCTGGGAATTTTTCCAAGAAGAATTTTGTAATAAGTACATTAGCCAAAGATTTATTGATTAGAAATGGAAGGAATTCCTCGAGTTAAAATAGGGCCGAATGACGGTAACAAAATATGAGCGTGAGTTTGTGAGACTGAGTAAATACGCTCGAGAATGTGTATCGACTGAGGTTGTTATGTACAAAAGATTTGAAGATAGATTAAATGAAGACATCCGATTGTTAGTGGGTGTCCTTAAATTGAGAGAATTCGTTGTGCTCATAGAGATAGCTTGTAATGCCAAGGAACTGACTAAAGAGAAGAGAAAAGCTGAGCTAGAGTCTCAAGATTTGAAGAAGAGACAGATGGGTAAATCATTTCAGTCCTCAACTAAGAAACCGAGAGAGTTTAATACTCGAACGAGTGTTTTAGCTGGGTTTTCGAACAAAAACCATGGAAAATAGTATTCGGGTCATAAGGCTCAAACTACTTTGATAGTGAGTGTGGGTAATGCTCGACCTAATAGACCTGAGTGCCAACATTGTGGCAGATGTCACCCCGGTGAATGCTGGATGAACAGCCGAGCATGTTTTATGGCTGGTTGTGTGTGTGTTTGCTGGTATTTAAGTCCGGTAATGCATCGTATCTTGTCCCAGTGTCAGACTCAGGTAAGGGGTGTTACATTTAGTGGTATCAGAGCAATATTTTAGACGATTCTTGGACTAACATAGCATGTGTACGAGTCTAGCTATACATGCCATACATATATTATGATAGTGTGACGACTCCTGACAATTTTGACATGTGTTTTCATATATTAAATGGATCCCGATAGAGCAGTGACGGATGATGTTGAAAGTAACGCACCTGCACCCGCTGAAGAGGCAACACCGTCTGATAGTAGACCCTCTATATTTAGTCGAGGAGAATGAGGCAGGGAAGCCTTTCTCTATATGATGGACGCCTGGTATACGGAGTTAGTTCGAGCGAACCCGAATGCTCAACCCCCTCCAACCCCGCCTATTCGTCAGCCTATTCCTGTAGCACCCCAAGGTATAGGTTTTATGAGATTGAATAAACCTTCAGTAGATAAAATTTGAAAGTAAGGGGCCAAAGAGTTCTGAACTAGTAAAGATGATGACCCTGAGAGGGCAGAGTTCTGGCTCGAGAATACCATTAGGGTGTTTGATGAGTTATCATACACACCTGAGGAATGCATAAGTGTGTTGTGTCCTTCCTAAGAGAGTCAGTTTATCAATGGTGGAACAGCCTTGTATCGGTGGTACCAATAGAGAGAATTATCTGGGAATTTTTCCAAGAAGAATTCTGTAATAAGTACATTAGCCAGAGATTTATTGATCAGAAAATGAAGGAATTCCTCGAGTTAAAATAGGGTAGAATGACAGAAACAGAATATGAGCGTGAGTTTGTGAGACAGAGTAAATACGATCGAGAATGTGTATCGACTGAGGCCATCATGTGCAAAAGATTTGAAGATGGATTAAACGAAGACATCTGATTGTTGGTAGGTGTCCTTGAAGTAATAGAATTTGTTGTGCTCGTAGAGAGAGCTTGTAAGGCCGAGGAATTGGTTAAAGTGAAGAGAAAAACTGAGTTAGAGTCTAGAGATTTGAAGAAGAGACAGATGGAATCATTTCAGTCCTTAACTAAGAAACCGAGAGAGTTTAATACTCGATCGAGTGTTTCAGCTGGGTTTTCAGACAGAAACCATGGAAAACAGTATTCGAGTCATAAGGCCTAAACTACTTCGATAGTGAGTGTGGGTACCACTCGTCCTAATAAACCTAAGTGTCAACATTGTGGCAGATGCCACCCCGATGAACGCTGGATGAATAGTCGGGCATGTTTCCAGTGTGGTTCACATGATCATTTTATCAAGGATTGTCTTGAAACGGTTGAAAAGGAAAAGTTTCAAAGTGCAAAATTGGGAAATGCTACTTCTAGAGGGAGACCAAAGAAGAATCTGAGAAATGGAGCGAGTAGTAAGAGTGCACCTACGGAACCAGCTGTGAGACTCGAGGCTAGAGCACCTGCGAAGACTTACGCCATTCACATTCATGAAGAGGCTTCATCCCCTGATGTGATTACGGGTACTTTTTCTCTGTATGATACTTCTGTTGCTGCTTTTATTGATCTGGGATCTACCCAATCGTATGTAAGTGTGAAATTTGTGTCTAGCATGAATATGTCCGTTGAGTCTACAGAATTTGTGATAAAAGTGTCAAACCCTCTAGGCAACTATGTGATAGTTGAAAAAGTATGTAAGAACTGCCTTTTAATGATTAGAGGTCATTGTTTTTCGGCTAATCTCATGCTTTTGCCGTTTGATAAATTTGATATAATACTTGGTATGGATTGGTTGACCATGTATGATACAATAGTAAACTATGGGCGGAAAATCATTGAATTGAAATGTGAAAGTGGTGATATTCTTCGAGTTGAATCAAATGAATCGGATATCTTGCCTATAGTGATTTCTTCTATGACTGCTTAGAAATTTATGAGGAAGGGTTATAAAACTTACCTTGCCTTTATGTTGAATATGAAGGAGTCTGAGTTGAAAATTGAGTCAGTGTTGGTAGTATGCGAATATCCAGATGTGTTTCCGAAAGAGTTGCCCGGATTGCCTCCAATTAGAGAAGTTGAGTTTGACATTGAATTAATTCTTGGTACTACACCTATTTCAATTACTCCGTATAGGATAGTCCGACGGGGTTAAAGGTGTAAAAAGTCTAGTTACAAGAGTTAACGGATAAAGGTTTCACGAGACCTAGTTATTCTCCTAGGGCACACCGGTGCTATTTGTGAAAAAGAAAGATGGTTCAATGAGATTGTGCATTGACTACCGACAGCTCAATAAGGTAACCATAAAGAACAAGTACCCCTTACCAAGAATCGATGACTTGTTTGACCAATTGAAGGGAGCCACAATATTTTCAAAGATAAACTTCAGATCCGGTTACTACTAGTTGAGAGTTAAAGATTTGGACGTACCGAAGACTACATTTCGGATGGGGTATGGTCACTATGAATATTTGGTTATGCCTTTTGGTTTAACGAATGCTCTCGCAATATTTATGGATTTAATGAACTGTATTTTTTTACCATACATAGATAAATTTGTGGTTGTTTTTATTGATGATATACTGATTTATTCTCATGATGAGACTGAGCATACCGAGCACTTGAGAACGATTTTGCAAACCTTGAGAGACAAGCAGTTGTATGCTAAGTTTAGTAAAAGTGAGTTTTTGCTTCGAAAAGTCGAATTCTTAGGGCACATTGTTTCAAGTGATGGCAATCGAGTAGATTCAAGTAAGATTTTGGCTATTGTTGAATGGAAACCGTCGAGGAATATGTCAGAGGTTAGAAGCTTCTTACGGTTAGCCTATTATTACAGACGGTTCATTAAGGATTTTCCATGATTGCTACTCCGATAACGAGATTGTTACAGAAAGATGTCAAGTTTGAATGGATGAAAAAATGCCAACTAAGTTTTGAGAAACTAAATGCATTGTTGACCGAGGCTCCAATTTTTGTACAACCTAAATCGGCAAAAGAATTTGTGGTTTATAGTGATGCATCATTGAATGGATTGGGTTGTGTGCTTATGCAAGAAGGTAAGGTGATAGCTTATGCCTCGAGGCAACTGAAACCGCATGAGAAGAATTATCCGACACACGATTTGCGTTGAAAATTTGGAGACATCATTTGTATTGTGAGAAATGTTGTGTATATTGACCATAAAAGTCTAAAGTACTTGATGACTCAAAAGGATTTGAACCTACGACAACGAAGATGGCTAGAGTTGATAAAAGATTTTGAGCTAGTGATTGATTATCACTCGGGAAAGGCGAATGTGGTCGCCGATGCCTTGAGTAGGAAATCCTTTTTTGCATTGTGGGCTATGAACACTCAGTTGGCCTTATCAGATGATGATTCGATTCTAGCTGAGTCAAGAGCTAGACCAATGTTTCTCTATGAGGTTTATGAAGCTCAGAAAAGTGATGGTGATTTGCAAGCCAAAATAGTCCAATGTGAATCGGGTATGGAATTAGATTTTGGATCAGTTCTGATGGTTGCTTGATGTTATGAGATAGGATTTGTATTCCTAAGAATACCGAGTTGATTCAAAAGATTTTGCTTGAGGCCCAAAGTGGTCATTTGTTTATTCATCCGGGTAGTAAGAAAATGTACAATAATTTGAAGAAATCGTATTGGTGGATATTTTTGAGTTTGTTTCGAGATGCCTGATTTGTCAACAAGTGAAAGCTGAACCCCAAGTACCTTCAAGCTTACTTCAGCCTATAATGGTTCTCGAGTGGAAATGGGACCGTATTACTATATATTTCGTGACGGATTTACCTTTGACACCGAGAAAGAAAGATGCTGTATGGGTTGTTGTAGATCGATTAACAAATTCAGCTTATTTTATCCCAGTACGCACTGATTATTCACTTGATAATCTAGCCGAGTTGTGTATTTCTGAAATAGTGAGGTTGCATGGAGTGCCTTAATTGATTATATCGGATAGAGATCCGAGGTTCACTTCACGATTTTGGAAGAAGTTGCAAGAGGCTTTAGGTACAGAGTTGAATTTTAGTACCGCTTTCCATCCGTTGACTGATAATCATTCTGAGTGAGTAATTCAAATTCTTGAAGGTATGCTGCGGTGTTGTGTTCTTGAGTTCCAAGGTAATTGGGAAAATTAGTTACTGTTGGTAGAATTTGCCTATAACAACAGTTTTCAGTTGAGTTTGAAAATGGCGCCTTATGAGGCATTGTATGGGCATAGGTGCCGAACACCTTTGTATTGGACCGAATTCAGAGAGAATCAAATTCACGGAGTTGATTTAGTTAGAGAAACCAAAGAAAAAGTAAAGATAATATGTGATTGTTTGGAAGCCGCTTCAGATAGACAGAAATCCTACGCGAAATTGAAATGGAAAGAGATTGAGTTTTAGGTCGGTGATAAGGTATTTTTGGAAATGTCTCAATGGAAAAAAGTTTTGAGATTTGGTAGAAAAGGCAAATTAAGTCCACGCTTTATTGGACCATATGAGATCACTGAGACAGTAGGGCAAGTTGCCTATTGGTTAGCCTTACCATCCGAATTGGAAATGATTCATGATGTGCTCCGTGTGTCTATGTTGCGTCAATACTGATCTAATCCTTCGCATGTGATATCACCAACAGAGGTCGAGATTTGACCGGATATGACTTATGGCGAAGAGCCGGTTAAGATTTTGGCCCGGGAAGTCAAACAATTGAGAAAAAAAAGTATTTCCATTGTGAAAGTTTTATGTAAAAGACATGGGGTTGAAGATACTACATTGGAGACCGAGGAAAACATGAGAAACAATTACCCAAACCTTTTCACCGGTAAGATTTCGGGGACGAAAATCTCTTGGGGGAGAATTGTAACATCCTGAATTAGGGCTTAGTCGGAATAGTCATTTCAAGACCACAAATTCGAAGTAGAAATAATTATTTTATGGTTACTAGGAGGTCTATGATATGATTGCATGCTTGTGTGAAAATTTCATGAAGAAATTTCATTGATAAAGTGTCCAATTTGACATTTAGGACTAAATTGCAAAAGTTGGAAAATGTGAGTTATAGAAGCCTTAAGCATGAAATTGCCATGGATTATTAATTAGAGGTCCTTAAATAGAAATTTGCCTAATTTCTATTTTTATGGACAAAAATGGGCATGAATAGGGAAAATTTGAAAGAAAGGCCTTAAGGGCATTTTTGTCATTTGGTTAATAAAAGAATAAAAAGGGAAAAATAAGTCAAAATTGTGTCCATCTTCTCCCACCTTGGCCAAAAATATCAAGGGTTCCATAAATAGGGTTTCTTTAACTTTCAAGCTCAATAATAAGTGCATCCTAGCCCTGTTTTTAGTGCTTTTTTACATTTTTGAAACCTTCGTAACCCGATTTACCTATTTCTAGCCATATTTTTTAGTAGAGTTCATGTTTGAAATTTGACCCATGTATGACATGCAGATGTTTTGATGTTTAATGGAGGAATATGAATGTTTGATGTGTGATAAACATCTTTTACCAAGTAATTTCTAGTGAAAATGGCTAAAAAGGATTTTTTTGTAAAGTTTGTAAAATGGGTAGTAAGATGTATGATTTAATGAGAAATGTAGGCTTCTATGAGTATGTTATAAGTTCGGCTAGGCTTGGGAAACAAAGAAAATGAACTCATTTCATTTTACGAGCCTAGGGACTAATTTGCAAATATGTGAAAGTTTAGGGGCTAAATCATAATTTTTCCTAAATATAGTTTTTGGACTGATTTGAATAATGTGATGATTAAATGAGCTGAATTTGCTAATATAGATCAAGAAAAACAAAGTCCAGACCTTGACCGGGGAAAGAACAAGATTTTGGACTAAATCTAACTAATTGTCCATATTTTGTACCGAGGTAAGTTCATGTGTAAATAATGCAATGATATATCATATTTTAAAATTTTAATAATGTATGAGTCTCGCTGTTTAATTATTATGACAAGTGTATGAACGATGTTATAGTCTATGAGCATGACATTGATAACAAGCTCGACGAACATGTGATATCAGGAAAATCCCGTTTGAACCTTAGGAATAATTTAGGTTACAATGTGACATGTCACTAGTAACTATATGTGTTGAGCTCATAAGATATGTGATATGTGTCTATGTGAATCCGGGTGCTAGTCTTGTACGTTCTACCGGTGGCTGGGTAGCCTGGCATGTGTTGCGGGTACCTGTCAGCTTGTGTGAGTAGCCCGAGTAGTTACGTCCTGACTGTCAGCTTTTGTGAGAAGGCCAGTGATTAGCTCGAGAGCGAGAAATGTGTGATTGTGATATGAGGTACCATGTGGCTACGTTTGAAGCACTATGTGCAAGTCTTCTGTGTATTTGATAGTGTTCCGAGTGTTCAATGGGTAAATCAGTGAGTTGTTCGACAAGTATGTCATTGATGAGGAAATATGATAATGTATTACGAGTTAGTACAAGTATGTACGAAAAAAATCTTATGAATGAACCCCGTATGTGATGATCTTTTGGTAAGGTTGAAAATGTGTAAGTTATGCCTATGAATTTATGATGACACATGTGTAAACTATGTTATGTCAATAGTATTTATATATATTAATGATTATGTTTCTATTTATTTGCATGTGAACTTACTAAGCTTTATGTTTACTCCCCTCTCTTTTCCATTTTCTTATAGTATCGCTAGGCTAGCTCAGGGATCGAAGGACGACGGAGACTCGATCACACTATCAATTGGACATTTGGGTATAGTTAGTCTCAACATTTTGAGTATGGCATGTATAGAGACTTGGTCTTTTTGTTATATGTCATATTGGGTTAGCTAAACGTGTTGGCTTATAATGAGATGATGATTCATTTTGTGTATGGCCATGAGATATGGCTCATATTAATTATGGGGATGTAATCCTATTCATATATGCATGTTTATGCTCAGTGCCTTCACGGATGTATCGCACACTAAGTGCCATCCTGGATGTCTCGCACACTAAGTGCCATCATCGATAATTCGCTCATTCAGAGCCATTTCTGGATGTTTCGCACACTAAGTGCCATCCTCAGTAACTCGCACACTAAGTACCATTTTCAAAATCGACATACTTGTAACCATCAATCTAATAACCACAAATATACAATTTAATCATTCATAAACATTATATATAAAGAAATAGTGCTATTTTAACATACTAACTTACCTCATACGTATTTGGATAGACAGAATCGGCTACTCGACAACTTTCAACTTTCCCTGATCTAATTTCATTTTCTTTAATTCTTGATCTAAATCAATTCAAATTTAATCATTTTATTCACCAAATCATTCAAATCAATCCACAATTACATTTCTAAGGCATTTTGCAACTTAGCCCTCACATTTTCATATTATGACACTTTAGTCCCTATTTCACAAAATCACAAAATACACATTATTAATCAAAACCATGCCTTAGCCAAATCTTCATAGCTCTCATACAAGTCCAAACATTTCATTTATTTCACAATTTAGTCCCTCAATTTAAAAATTTCACAATTTAACCCAAATTACTCAAGTTCATAAAAAATCCAAAGACAAAAGATGTTAACCCAACATTAAGCTTTCATATTGCATCATTTATCAACATAAAGCTCATGAATTCATCCATGGCACATTTCAAATTCATCATGAAAACCAGAAATTTAGGCATGGGCTTAGTAAAACACAAAGTAACGATCACAAAAACGTAGAAATTATCAAAAACAGGATGAAACTCATACCTTAATTGAGCAAAACCTTAGCCGAACCCTAAGCAAGCTTTTCTCTTTTCTTTTATTTTGGTTTGAAGAACATGAATAATGGCTAATTTCATGCTTTAGTTTTATTATAACTAACATTATTAAATATTTTTCCATTTTACCCTTAAAATAAATCATTAATAAACCATTATACAAAGGTCATTAATGTCCATTAACCATGTAAATGGCATATTAACCACATAAGGACCTCACATATATTAAGACAAATCAAATAGGCACTTTAACTATTAGAAGGCCATTTTTACATTACGCGATTAGGTCATTTTTCAGAATTTAGCACACAAACATTCAAATTTTCATACGAGACTTTCACACATGCTCATTCACATATCATAAACGCGAAAAATAATATTTAAATATTTTTAGACTCGGATATGTGGTCCCAAAACTACTATTCTGACTAGGGTCTAAACCAGACTATTACAATTCTCCCCCTAAGGGATTTTCGTCCCCAAAAATCTTACTGTTGAATAGATTCAGATATTGCTGTTTCATAGTATCTTCAAGCTCCCATGTGGCCTCTTCAATACTGTGTCGATGCCATATCACTTTTACTAACAGTATTTTCTTATTTCGCAATACTTTAACCTCTCGAGCTAAGATACGAATTGGTTCTTCTTCATAAGTCATATCAGACTGAATTTCAATCTCAGACAGAGAAATAACACGTGAGGGATCTAATCTGTATCGTCGAAGCATCAATACGTGAAACACATTATGAATCTTTTCTAGCTATGGTGGCAACAATAATTGATAAGCAACTGACCCGATACGCTCGATAATCTTATATGGTCCAATGAACCTCGGACTCAATTTGCCTTTATGAATAAATCGAAGTAATTTCTTCCACGGTGATTGTAACGCCCCGAATTTTGGGCCTAGATGAATTGGGCTTTGGGCTTTGGGCCTCATAAAATTTTTAAGGAGCAAGAAAATGACAAATGACATGTTGGATTTAAGGGTTTAAGGAATTTGAAGTGTCTAGGTATGTTGGAGAAGTTCTGGGTTCGAGTTTTGTTGTGGAGGAATTTTAATTTAGTTATTAGAAGAATCAGGGTTGGCAAGTAGTTGGGCTTTTAAATAAAGATAGGGGAAAATAAAATCAAAAAGCCTTGTGGACGAGTGGCTAAGTGACGCCACTTAGGGAGTAGGGAGGTGGCGTTAGTAGCTAGCAAGGAGATCCAAGGTTTGAATCCTAGCTTAGTATTTTTAGAAGTTTAATTTTGGCCTTCTAGATGGATGGAAGTGGCGTAAAGATGGACTCCAAAGGGAGTGCTCAAAAGAGAAAATTAAGGAAAAGATCAAGGGGTTATCAGGGAGAAAAATAAGGAGATGAGAATGGAGAAGTGATGGAGCCAAATTGGGAATTGGGTATGGAAAATTCGGCTATAAGGGCTATAAATAGGGGCTGAATACAGGGTTGCCAGGCTACTGTCGAAATTCTTCTTCACCTTGTTGCCAGAAACCCTTTTCTCCAAAAGCCGAAAACCCTTGTTCTCCTTTTTATTTTCCTTGTGTCGATTTCTTGGTTTCACTTTTGGTTTAGCTGAATCTTCTTCCTCTCTCCCTTGGTGCCGAACAATCAATTGTTGGCATTCAAATCTCTAGAGCCAAATACCTCTTTGGTCGAATACTCTTGGTGCCGCCACTACCTTTACCACCCAGTTGATTCTAGTGTAAGTGTTCGCTCTTCCAATCAGTTGGTTTTGCTAAGTATTGATTATTGTTCCTCACTCTTTTTAATCAACTTTGGTATAGATTAGTATCGGATCTCGGATCTTAGCTCTCTGCCGAATTGCTCTTCAGGTGTTTGCGGTTTTGGTAAGTATTCCTCTCATATTGGCTAAGGTTGGCTGAATGGTCATAGTGAAGGTAAGGGACTTGTGTTGGATATGAGTCACCTATTATTCTGGTTTTAATAGTTAAGATTGGTGCAGATCTAGGAGTTGATCGTGGTTAGTGATTAAAGAAGGGTTGTTATACTTGTCGCGCAAGGTAAGGTTAATGTGAAGTTTCGGTTTTAGTAAAGATATGTATTAAGTATGCGATTAATTGCAGGGTGATAACATTTGTAGGTTGGTGGCTAAGGGAATCGCAGCACGCTTGCTTACCAGGTGTGTACATACACTGCATACACACTATGAACCGGCAAAAGCCGAAATGTCAAAAAGCTGAAAAGCTAAAATGCCAAAAAGCCGGAAGTTTGGCTATGGTAGTCTTGTGAGTGCGCGAACACTCGTAAGGGGGAGACCAATAGGTTGCCTGAGGCCCACGGGCGATTTCGTGGACTTGGGTTGTGATTTGGCCATATGGGTCGGAATGGGCTAAATGGGCCCGATGGGCTCTTGGGCCCATAATAGGCAAAAACTGAATATTGATGCTATGTGATAGGAATTTGTATGTGAGCATGAATATGAATGTGACTAGGCCTAACGGGCCATATAAATGTGATTTGGGCCTAATGGGCCATATGAATATGATTGGGCTTCATGGGCCAGATCCAGGTATGTGAATTTGATTGGGCTCTGTAAGGGGTTTTTGGGCCTAGTATATGATAACTACATAAAACTTAATTAATATATTGTGACCGTGGACAAGTCAAAGGGTTAAGGTGTGACAACGGGTATATGCATGTCTAGGATTGGATCTAGGGAGAGCTTGGTACGTAAGCGGTCTTAATGACCCACCTCCTCTTCTCTAGAATCCTACCTGGTGCATAGTATTCGTTCATCTTAGCTCACGGGATTTGTTAACGGGCCAAGGTAAGTGAAAACAGTAATAAAGACATCAATACCTCATTCACATACTATCATTTATCATACAAAAACATCACATATATTTCAACTCAAATCATGCAATTTTCCACATCCATGAAAGACATCATCATATGCACATATACTTAAATCAATACTAGCCAATTTCAATGGCCACTTATAAAATGAATTATCAACCATCATAAGCCAATACATTTGGCCAATAAATTATGATAGATAACAAAATGACCAAGTCCCTATACATGCCATAACTCAAAATGTTAAAATCATTGATACCCAAAATAATAAGTTGATAGTGTGACTGGATCTCCGACAATCTCCGATCCCCGAGCTGGCTTGGTGACACTATAAGATAAAAGAAAAGAAAGAGGAGCAAGATTTAAAGCTTAGTAAGTTCCCATGCAAATAATAAGCATTATCAACTCACATTTAACATACAATTAACTTGAAGTAAATTAACATAAATGTCATTATAAATCCCACAGTCCAACTTACTCAATCACAACCTTACTGAGGGATTCATGACATATCAAGCTCATTAAGCGTGAGTTTTATGTACATACCTGTATCAATTTACAACATACCATATTCTTTCACAACTTTGACATTCTTGTTTCAATTCCCGTTAAACCACTTGGAATACTAAAGGATACTAGGGTATCTCGCACACATAGTACCACACCAATGCCATATCCCAGATATGGTCTTTGTAAGAGTATGCCCAAAGATCAATCACGAGATGGTTGTAATAACATACTTGGTTTATCATGTTTATTAATATAAGGCGTTGCTATTATTATTCCAGTTTCTTTTCTGTGTGCATAAATAAACAGTTTTATAATAATGTGAGAATAATATGATTATTCTCAAAAGATCCTTAGTCAAGTATTGTTATTGGGTAGGACAATAATAATGCATCAAGACTAACATGTAGTTGATTGATGATAAAGAGTTGTCATTGATATGGAGTGTCAGAATCAATGCATGAATATGTGTGTTAGAGAACAACATATTGGACTGACCCGCTATGAGTATGTTTCTTGGATTATTATGTAATTGTCACAACATTACTCATAGTGATTAATATGTATATGATCCTCATACTTGAGATCATCTTTATCCCAACATCGTGAGTTGTATATTTTGATACTGATCAAACAAACACCGTGAATCGTTGTTTATAAAGATGATGTTGGATATACCACAATCTATGTTGAGGATATAGTTGATCAATATAGGATAAGTCCTCCTACATAATGGGAGTAATATCTCGTGCCACTTGATTGAGTGAGGCTAGAAATGCATGGCCATGCTCAAATAAGTTGATATGAGATGTCATACTTATTTGTGTATAATAGTCTACTCGAGGTATCAAGAAACATGGGATGGACTATGCAAGTGTGACTATTCCATGACTTGTGTCCATTCCAAAGATATAGGACTTAAGGATGAATGCATGAAAGGTTAATCACAAAAGGTTATGCCGAATCATGACTTCTTGTAACTTAGGTAGCATTGATGCATTGCTAGATGCCACTCATTGTTTGTAACATTAGAATCATTCTAATATTACTGCTAACGTTACAAGAACCTATAGGGTCACACCCTATGGTAGAAATGAACGAGGTAAAACATAGTTGGTATATTGCTTGGTTGTCACATGAATTAAATTAATTATAGAATTAATTTAATCGGGCAATCAAATTGTTGAAGATACTATTTATGTACAAGAATGTTGTACACATAATCAGAACATAATTTTATTGATATATGAATTTAGTTCGTATATAAGTTTAAATAAATATAGTTTACCGAAATCTTTATTATAATTAATGTAATTATAATTTTTCGGTTAAACATTATTATATTTATTTGAGTGATAATTATTATGTTCGGATTAATTTTAATGAATTAAAATTCGTTATAAATATATACCAATTAAGAGGGAGTTACATATAGCAAGGGTAAAAAGAAACCCTAAAAAGGATATATATATAACTAGCCCGAAAATATGAAAGTGGTCTAGCAGCCGTTTTAGCAAAATACTCTCTGAAAATAGTTTTCTGGGATTTCTACCGTTCATTGTCAATCGGGTGGACTACGTAGAGGCCGACATCGGAAAAGGTTGCGGCTTGGTTCGATAGTGGTTCAGCATTCCTGTTGTCTAGGCGTCGCTGTCTACTTAGATTGAAATTTTGGTAAATTCAAAACCTTTTTATCACCCCGATTCGTTCCTTACACATGGATCCTTGGTTTGGATCGCCGGTTTTTTAATTTTTCGCTGTGCCTTGGAGGCACGGGTGTTCCAACAGTCTTGTATGGGATCTTGTTTCTATGCCAATAACCTAGCTATGGTCTCATACAAAATCTCATATCGATGCCATATCCCAGATATGGTCTTACATGAAATCTCATAATGATGCCATATCCCAAATATGGTCTTACACATAGTCTCGGTAACCTAATGTCATGACATTTGTATCCTATATATTCTTAAGGTTCAATCGGGATTTCACGCTTGTTGTAACTTAGTCGAACACGCTCAATGGTCAATCATAATTCATACAATAATAAAGCAGTTAAATTATAATTAAAGCAATGCGTTATTTACATAAGAACTTACCTCGGTACAAAAAAAATTTGAAATGGACCTAATCGTCAAATACTTTATTTTTCCCCTGATCTAGGTCCGAACCTCGTTTCTCTTGATCTATAATAGTAAATTGAACTCATTTATTAATCAAATTACTCAATTCAGTCCAAAACTTACATTATGGAAAATTACATTTTTGCCCCTAAACTTTGACATATTTACGTTTTAGTCCCTAGGCTCGTAAAATGAAATCTATTCGATTTCATCAAAACCTAAGCCTACCTGAACCTCTTTCATGCTTATAATAGCCCACATTTTTCATTAAATCACACTTTTACACATATTTTGAAATCTTTTTACAAATTGGTCCTTTTGTCATGTTCATAAAAAATTAGCTAGGAAAAGTTGTTTATCTAACATTAAACTTGTATAATCTACTATTAGACATCAAAATACACAAATATCTAACATGGGTCAAACCCTATACCTTAATCATATCTCAAATTAATGGTAGAAATAGCTAGATCGAGTGATAACGACTTTAAAAATGTAAATAACATTAAAAACGGGGCAAGAAAGGACTTACAATCGAGCTTGAAAAGTGGAAAAACCCTAGCTATGTCCTCCTTCAAATTTTTGACACCAAGTATAACATCCTGATTTTCGGGTTTTCGTAATTTCCAAGAATTTGGTAAGTTTTTAAAATTTGGTATTTGGTAGTGAAAATTCTTAGTTGGAATATGTAAATGGGCCTATGGAAGGCCCATGGGCTGGCCAAAACCCAAAAGAATTTTTGAATTTTGGACTTAAGGAGTTGGGGGCGTTAGATAGGTGGCCTTATTAAAAGACGAGGGTAAAATGTAACACAAAAGAGCCCTTGGTAAAGTGGCTAAGTGACGCCACTAAGGAGCTAAAAAAGTGGCGTGTAAGTGGTTGAGGAAGGCTAGGGTTCGATCCACTAAGGTGGCAATTGTGGTGTTCTTTTTATGTCTTGAGCAGGTAGGAGTTGGAAGTTGAATGAAACTCTTTTGGAGAGAGTTTGAATCAGTCAAACACATGGATTAAGGAGTGATAAGGGGAGAGATTTTGGGGATTTGGAGAGAAGCTAAGAGTTGGCTGAATAGTGGGAATTGGAGAGGGGATTTTGGCAGAGGAGTATTTGGCTAGTATTTCAACATTTAGGGACTTAGTTGTGCCGTTTTCTTCTGTTTAAACATCATAGGGTTATTCTTTTCTTCCCTTTTTTCTTCTCTAGCCGAAATCACCACTCTCTTCATCCAGTTTGCTTTTTTTTTTATTGCCAAAATCGAACAATACTTCCTTTCTTTTCATCACCTTTGCCGAATGGTCACAAGAACCGAAACCTTTGAAGATTGGTTATGCCATTTGCTTTTAGACCAGCATCTTTCCTGTTCTCTTTATTTGTGGTGACTGATCCCTTCATCTGGTAAGCACTCAAAACTTTCGTCTATTCATTATTTTGGGATTTAGAAGCCGAAATCTCTGAAGGCATAGGGGAGGTTGTCGACTTGTCCAGATTGATTATAACTTTGGATTGGTTCATATGTGTGTGTTAGTTTACAGAGGAGGTGATTAACGAGGAGCGTTGGATTAAAGGTGTGGGCGCAGCTAGATTTAGATCTAGTGCATCTAAGTCGACAAAGGTAAGGTTTCATGGCCATTTGGTTTCATGGATTCATAATTTAATCGATTAAGTGGTGGATTGTAGGAATCATCGCATAGACGATCTCGTGGTGGTAATCGAAAATCAGGTGTGTAACAAACCCTCTTTCGTAGCTTAACTCCATATCTGCCGAAAAGCTGAAATGTCAAAAATTTTGGCATTTCAGGGACTCATGAGCATGCGAATGCTCATAGGTTAGTTAGATACGCTAGGTTTGATGATCGGGATGGTTGGAACAGGTAAGGGCATCATTTCCTACATCACGGTAAGTTGGGCCTTGAGGGGCTGAAATCGGGCCCAATAGGCTTTCGGGCCCATTTGGGTAAGTTTGGTAGGAAATGGAATCCAGATAAATTGCACATTAAGACAGTTAATACCATTAGGGAATATAGGCTAAATGGGCCTAGATGACTAAATCGGCTATGCAGGGCCTACTAGGGGTTTTTGGCCCAATAATTCAGTTTTGCTAGAATGGGCTAGAATCACTGTTTAAACACTTGAAATTGTTGATAATTGCTAATGAGCATGGAAAACCCTAATAATTGACAAAATAATGAAATTACCCTTATAATGTGGAAATGACCATTATACCCCTAGGGTTATATTATAATTAAGATGCATGTGGTACTGTTTTTGTACATGATATGCCATGATATGCACATGGTATGCCATGATATAATCATATATGCATGGGTTGGGTTTTATATGAACGGAGGAAGTGCTAAAAGGGCTTTGCCCATTTCACAAAAGGGGCTTTGCCTGATTATTAAAAGAGGCTAGGCCTCCAGTTATATGATAAAGCAAACTATGTTTGCTAGTGGAGAGTATTGGTTGGGTGGGTTGAGTTATTCCCCACATGGAGAGCTTGGTTGGTACGGGTGGAGAGTAGCGGTTGGGTGGGTTGATAGTTTCCCCACATATGGATATGGGTTTTCATACTTGCTTTGAGATTTACATATTTGATTGTTATGAAAATGGGCCAGTGGGCCATACCGTTTACAGAATAAGGCTTCGGCCCAGTGATACGAATTATGAAAAGGCTTCGGCCCAGTGAGTTTATATATGAACAAGGACTAAGGCCCAGTAACCGTTAAATGAAAGGCTTCGGCCCAGTAACATGATTAATGAGAAGGCTTCGGCCCAGTATGCTTGTGTTGATTTGGGCTCTGAAGAGGGTTTGTTGCACACTGAGTTTCCAAACTCACCCCCCATTTCTTTAACCTTGCAGGTGAGCCTTGATGCGGAAACTTGGAGCCGGAGGGGATTCAGAGTGGCCATGATGATCGTTTTTGAACCTTGAAATCAGTAAACAGTTTTATATTATAGCATAATCTTAACTGTTAACATTATTTGTTTTGGGGTTGTAATAAGGCCATTTTAACTATTCTTCTGGGATTATTTTTTTTTTACTTATTTTTAATAACTCTATGTTTTTCTGATAATAAATCAAAATGGGTTAGACTTAGGGCGCGTTTTCAAAATGATACTCGTTTTCAAAATAATGTAACGATACAATTAATCGGTTTATCAAAAATATCTACTTGAATGAACTTCAATGGTTGTGGGCATGTCTAGGATTGGATCCAATCGAGAGCTTGGTACTTAAGCAGCCTTCATGGCTCACCTCCTCTGTTTCAGATACCTACCTGGTGCACAGCTTCCATTCACTTTGTTAACTTAGCAAAAGACGATCTTTTTAAACACTAAAATGAATCATGGGTTTTTAAAACTTCAATGAGACACGTCGAATTCGGCCATAACGTCTGGGCCAGGTTTAGGGTGTTACACCAAGGGAAGAAGATGGACTAAATTTTGGCTTTTAATTTGATTTTTATTTCATTTATTAGCTAAATGACCAAAATGCCCCTAACTTAAAACATGAAATTTCTCTTACTTCATGTCCATTTTTGTCCACTAACTTAATAAATGGTCTAATTACCATCTAAGGACCTTCAATTTAAAATTTCATAACAATTTGACATCTCTAGCATGTAGAACTCAACTTTTGCACTTTTTATAATTTAGTCCTTTTTGCTAAATTCAGTGCTCAAATGTCTAAATTTTCGAATGAAATTTTCATGAAATCATTCTGTAAAATTTTAGACCATGAAAATGTAATAAAAATAATTTTTTCTACATCGAATTTGTGGTCCTAAAACCACTGTTCTAACTAGGCCCAAAATCGGCTGAGTAAAGAAAAGAGAAAAGCTGAGTTTGAGTGTAGAGACTAAAAAAACAGACCGATGAATAAGTCATTTCAATCTTCATCAAATAAATTGAGGGATTTGTATACTCGTTCAAATGCTTTAGTTGGGTATCCCAATAGTGATCGTGGGAAGCAATATTCGGGTTCTAAGTCCCAAACTACGTTTATAGCGAGCTTTGAAAACACTAGGTCAAATAGACCTGAATGTCAACACTATGGTAGACGAAATCTCAGTGAATGTAGGATGAATAACTGGGCTTGCTTCAAATGTGGCTCCCAAGATCACTTCATTCGAGATTTCCCTGAAATGACTGAGAAAGATAATTTTTAGAATGCGAGGCCGAGTAATACTACCACTAGAGGGAGGCCACCGAGAAATACTGGAAGTGGGAATAGTAGTAGAGGTGTGATGAAAGAGTTAACTGCAAGATCAGAGGTCAGAGCAGTTGCTAGAACTTATGCTATTCGTGTTCGTAAAGAAGCGTCATCGCCTGATGTTATCACTGGTACATTTTCTCTTTATGATAGTAATGTAGTTCCATTGATTGATCCTGGATCGACTCATTCTTATATTTGCGTGATTCTAGTATCTAGTAAGAATTTTCTTGTTGAGTCTATTGAGTATGTGATTAAAGTGTTGAACCCCTTAGGGAAATATGTTTTAGTTGATAAAGTTTGCAAGAGTTGTCCTTTAATGATTCGGGGTCGCTATTTTTCGGCTGACTTAATGCTTTTACTGTTTGATGAGTTTGATGTAATTCTTGGAATGAATTATTTAACACTACATGATGTCGTAGTGAATTATAGACAAAATATTATTGAATTGAAATGTCAAAATAATGAAATTTTTTGGATTGAATCGGATGAGTCGGGTGAGTTGCCTATTGTGATTTCGTCAATGTTGGCTCAGAGGTATGTAAGAAAAGGTTGTGATACTTATCTTGTGTATGTACTGAATATGAAAGAGTCTGAATTGAAGATTGAATCTTTGCTAGTAGTTTGTGAATACCCGGATGTGTTTCCAGAAGAGTTGCCTGGATTAACATCGATTAGAGAGGTTGAATTTACTATTGATTTGGTACCAGGAACTTCACCGATATCGATAGCTCCGTATAGAATGGCTCCGACCAAATTGAAAGAATTGAAGTCTCAGCAAGAGTTGACAGGTAAGGGTTTTGCGAGGTCGATTTTTTCTCCCTGGGGTGCACCAGTGTTATTAATTAAGAAGAAAGATGGATCCATGAGACTTTGTATCGATTATCGACAGCTTAACAAGGTTATAATAAAGAACAAGTACCCTTTACCGAGGATTGATGATTTGTTCGATCAGTTAAAAGGGGCAATAGTTTTCTTGAAGATAGATTTGAGGTTCGGCTATTATCAGATGAGAGTTAAATATTCGGATGTGCCAAAAATCACGTTCAGAACGAGGTATGGCCATTATGAATTTCTTGTTATACCTTTAGGATTAATTAATGCTTCTACCATTTTTATGGACTTGATGAATCAAATTTTTTGACTGTATTTAGATAAGTTTGTGGTTGTGTTTATTGATGACATTTTGATTTATTCCTGAGATGAGTCTAAGCATCCCGAACATTTAAGAATTTTATTATAGACTTTGAGAGATAAGAAATTGTTTGTTAAGTTTAGCAAAAGTGAGTTTTGGCTCCGAGAAGTCAGATTTTTGGGACATATTGTTTCAGCGGAAGGTATACGGGTTGATCCGAGTAAGATTTTAGCAGTTGTTGATTGAAACCACTGAGGAATGAATTCAAAGTTAGAAGCTTTTTGGGCTTAGCTGGTTATTACCAATGCTTTGTTATGGGATTTTCGATGATTGCTACACCTATGACCAAATTATTACGAAAGGATGTGAAATTCGAGTGGTTTGAGAAATGTCAAAAGAGTTTTGAACAGTTGAAAGCATTGTTGACTGATGCATCGATATTAGTGCAACCTGAGTCGGGAAAAGAGTTTGTGATTTAATAGTGCAACCTGAGGGCAAAGTGATAGCTTATGCTTCAAGACAGTTGAAACCGTATGAGAAGAAATATCCAACGTACGAATTGGAATTTGTTGCCATTGTGTTTACTTTAAAAATTTGGCGACACCATTTATTCGGTGAAAAGTGCCACATCTTTACCGATCACAAGAGCTTAAAGTACTTGATGACTCAAAAGGACTTGAATCTGCGACAACGGAGATGGCTTGAGCTATTAAAAGATTATGAGTTGGTAATCGATTATCATCCGGGAAAGGCAAATGTAGTCGCCGATGCTTTAAGTAGGAAATCTTTGTTTGCCTTGAGAGCAATGAATACACGACTAACTTTATCTAATGTTGGTTCAATTCTAGCTGAGTTAAAAGCTAGACCGGTATTTCTTCAGCAAATTTGTGAAGCTCAGAAATATGACGAAGAACTTCAAGCTAAAAGAGTTCAGCGTGAATCGACTAGTGATTCAGACTATCAGATTAGGACCGATAATTGTTTGATGTTCTGAGGTAGGATTTGTGTACCGAGAAATACCGAGCTTATTTAGAAAATTCCTCACGAGGCACACAGTGGTTGTTTGTCTGTTCATCCAGGAAGTATGAGGATGTATAATGATTTGAAGAAATTGTATTGGTGGTCAGGTATGAAACGAGATATTTTTGAATTCGTATCAAGATGTTTAATTTGTCAACCAGTAAAGGCTGAACATCAAGTACCTTCAAGTTTACTTCAGCCTGTGATGATTCCCGAGTGGAAATGGGACAGAATTACGATGGATTTCGTAATTGGATTACCTCTGACTCCAGAGAAGAAAGATGTTGTTTGGGTCATTGTTGATAGATTAGCGAAATCTGCTCATTTTATTCTGGTATGCACCGACTATTTGTAATACCCCTACTCGTATCCGTTTCTAGAACAAGTTTACAGAGTATTACTTATAAATAAAGAACATTCACAGATCAAACATATAATTTACTATTCTTTTTTCGAGATTTAGTATAATGTTCTTTAATTAGACCCTCTAGGCCCAATACAAGCATTAAAATCGAATCGAAACTAATTTGACACCTTGTAAAATTTTTCATAAAGTTCACAGAATTTCACTTATGAACAGAACTACACACACCTGTGTGGTCAGGCCGTGTGGTCGCACACGCCTGTGTGACTCAGGACACGCTCGTGTCCTTTGCCCGTGTAACTCTCTGTTTATGACATCATTAACAAATTAGGGGCACACGGCCAAGAAACACGCTGTGTGCTTAGGCCATATGGCAAATTAATTTTCCAAAAATAACTGCAGATTTTACACGGCCAGGACACATGCTCATGTTCCAAGATCGTGTCCCTTGCGCTGCCAAGACACATAGCCGTGTCTCAGCCCGTCTGGCCATTTCTGAGCATTCTGTTTTGTTAACTTAAGGTGTAGGGGACACACGGCCTAGACACATACCCTTGTGTCTTACCCGTGTGGACAAAATAAGGCCATTTCCTAGCCCCATTTTTCACCACAATCTTAACCATTTTTCCTACACAAAAATTCACATACATTTACCAACCAATTCCAACCAATTTCCATCATTCAATTTGATATATTTCTACCTCCAAACATACATTTAGACTTACCTTTACATATTTTGACAATTAATGTTTTCATGAAAGATGTTAATTATCTTATCAAACATATAATATTTATCATATAATACCATACTATATCATCATCAAAATACACATTACTAGCCATTCCAATGGCTAGATTACAAACCAACTTATCAATCCATCATTTGATCAAACCAGCCTATACATGCCATTATATCAAAATAAATTCATCATTTATACCGAGATTAAGGAGTTGATAATGTGATGATTGCTCCGACCCAAATCCAACCTTCACGAGCTTCGAGCACTATTAAACAAGGAAAAATAAACCTAGTAAGCATTACATGCTTAGTAAGTTCATATAACCAAAACTACACTTACCACTCATATTTAGCAATAATTACACAATAAACAAATCATCCATCAACTTGCCAATTTAGCAAATAATGCCTATTCACAATCATTCAATTCAATAAGTTAGTATAAAACACTAATATGCATAGACGAGCTCATCGTATCATTTCTTCTTATATCACTTATTAAACTATTTCCATTGAATTATTGAGTTTCCGATGGATGTAACCTTTTCCAGTCGTACACTCGAGGTGTACATTCCCTTTTCAAGTTGTACACTTAAAGTGTACGTATCCTTTTCAAATTGTACACACAAAGTGTACATAACCTTTTTAAGTGTACCATTTAGGTACATATATCCTTTCAAGTTGTTACCCCTTTCAGGTCAATTTCCTTTTCATAATGAGATCAAGAATTACCCTTTCGGTTAACCTTTACTGCAACACATGCAGGATTTTATTTACAACGGTAATCACCTGTCCAATCGGAAATCAATATTTGAATGGATTTTACTCCTTTCCATCAATTATACATATCATATATCAAAAATTTCATACTACACATACATGTCATTTACATATCACAAATAACACAAATCCATAAACAATCAATACATTTTCATACTTAAGTTAGTTATACGAACTTACCTCGAAAATAAACCGTATCTTCTAATTCGAGACTTTTTATTTTTCTCAGTCTTTTTCTTTGTTCGACACATTCAGATCTATATAAATAAATTTAATCATCAATTCTATGAATTCTACATTCAATCAAGCCCATTTCACATTCTAGGCAAAAGTACCATTTTGCCCCCAAAATTTTATTTAATTTTAATTTCGTCCCTAGGCTCGAAAATTGGAATTCGTGCAATTTACTCCTTATTCCAAGCCTAATCAAAATTTTAATATAACTTTTATAGCACATGTATCTCATAAATTTTAGAAATTTTCCTATATTTTTATCACTTTTCAATTTAGTCCCTACACATGTTTTCACTAAAAATCACTTTGTAAAAGTTGTTTATCTATCAATAACCTTTCATTTTATATCATAATCTTACAGCATATTCATCCAAGGAGGATTTTCTAGACCTTGATTTCTTTTCAAATTAATCCCCCAAATAGAGAAATTAAGTTTTCCCGATTTCAAAAATATAAAAATTACTAAAAACGGGACATAGAACTTACCAATTCAAGCTTGAAAAGTTTCCTTTCTCTCTCCTAAGGTTTCCATGTATTTTATGGAGAATATGATGATATAGAATGAGTTTTGTTTTATTTAATCATTTAACATATATTAATTAATTCAATTTCCAATTTAGTCATTGCCCTTTTTCAATTTTTCCATGGATGACTCACCAAAAATATCTACATGTTTTTCATCAATGGTCTAATTGCTATATAAGGACCTCACATGTTGAATCCCATAGCTATTTGATCCTTATAGCTATTAGAATCCAACTTTGACATTTTATTCAATTTAGTTCTTTTTGCAATTAGACACATAATCGATAAAAAATTTTCCGTAAAAATTTTCATGCAATTTTCCTGTCACATTACCTATCATTTTATGAAATTTAAATAATTTTATTTTTCAGACTCGGATTTGTGGTCCCGAAACCAATGTTCTGATTTCACTGAAATTTGGGCTGTTACACTATTCACTTGATAAGCTAGCTGAATTATACATTGCTGAGATTGTTAGATTGCATGGGGTGCCTATTTTTATTATTTCGGATAGAGATCCGAGGTTTACGTCTTGATTTTGGAAAAAAGTTGCAAGAGGCTTTGGGCACAATGTTGAACTTTAGTACTGCATTTCATCTGCAAACTGACAATCAATCTGAAAGAAAGATTTAAGTTCTTGAAGATATGCTTCGCTGTTGTGTTTTAGTGTTTGAAGGTAGCTGGGAAAAATATCTACCTTTAGTCGAATTTGCTTATAAAAACAATTTTCAGTTGAGTATAAAGATGGCATCGTATGAGGTATTGTATGGCTGTAAGTGTCGAACTCCGTTGTACTGGACTGAGCTCAGTGAGAGACAGATTCACAGGGTTGATTTGGTTGGAGAAACCAAAGAAAAAGTGAAAGTAATTCGTGATTGTTTAAAAGTAGCTTTGAATAGACAGAAATCATACGTGGATCTAAAAAAAGGAAATTGGATTTCAAGTCGGTGATAAGGTATTTCTGAAATTGTCTCCGTGGAAGAAAATTCTTAGATTCAGTCGCAAGGGTAATTTGAGTTCGTGTTTTATTGTTCCATATGAGGTTATTGAAAGAATAGGGCCGATGGCATATAGGTTAGCTTTGCCGTCGGAGTTAGAAAGGATCCACAATGTATTTCATGTGTCGATGTTATGATGATATCGTTCAGATCGATCGCATGTAATCTCACCATCATAGATTGAGATTCGACCCGATATGACATACGGTGAAGAACTGACCAAATTGTTAGTTCGAGAGGTTAAACAGTTGAGAAATAAAAGTATAGCCCTAGTGAAAGTCTTGTGGCAACGACATGGGGTCAAAGAGTCTACGTGGGAATCTGAGGAAGCTATGAGAAAATAGTACCCTAACCTCTTTTCTGGTAAGATTTTCGAGGACGAAAATCCCTAAAGGGGGGAGAGTTGTAACAACCAGTTTTTTGGCCAAATTGGAACAGTGGTTTCGAGACCACAAATCTGAAGTAGAAATATTTATTTTATTTTTTTAAGGTCTAAAGCATGATAGAACAATTGTTTGAAAATTTCATTAAGAAATTTTATCGATTGAGTGCTTAATTTGACTAGAAGGACTAAATTGCAATAGATGCAAAATTTGAGTTCTATAGGCTAAAGGTAGTAAATTGTTATGAAATTCTAAATTAGAGGTCTTTAAATGGTAATTAGACCATTATACTATAGTATGGACAAAAATAGACATGGTTAGGGAAAATTTTCAAAGTTTAAGTGAATGGCATTTTAGTAATCTAGTAAATAAAGACAAAATTAACAAATAAAAGTGTCCATCTTCTTCAATTTAGTTCCCCATAACCGAAAATTGCAAGAGAAGACATAGCTAAGGTTTGGGCAAGCTTCCAAGCTCGATTATAAGTCTGTCTTTTTCCCGTTTTTAATGATTTTTACATTTTTGTGAATGTTTTAACTTGATCTAGCTATTCTAAGGACTAATTTGAAAGAAAATCAATGTCTAAAATTTTACCCATGTTGAATAAGCTTGTATTTTGATGTTTAATGGTAGAAAATGCATGTTTGTTGTTAGTTAAACAATATTTACAAAGTGATTTTTGATGAAAATGTCAAAAAGGGACCTATTTGTAAAAGGTTGTAAAATGTATGGTAAAATGTGAATAAATGTGGGCTGTCATGAGCATGAAAAAGGTTCGGCTAAGCTTGGGTAATGAAGAAATTGAATGAAAATTGTTTTACGAGTCTAGAGACTAAAATGTAAAATGTTAAAAGTTTAGGGGCAAAAATGTAATTTTTGTCATAGTGTGTTTTTGGGTTGAATTGAATAATGTGATGATTAAATAAGTTAAATTTGATATTATAGATCAAGAAAAATAAAGTTCGAGTTTAGATTGGGAAAAGAACAATGTTGTGGACTAAATTGAACTAATAACCGTTTTTGTAACCGAGGTAAGTTCGTATGTTAAATAAGCTTTAATATAATTTATTTAAATGCTTTAATATTGCATGAACTGTATGATTGATTTGTGGATGATTTTAAATTCTACGGTCACATTTGACTATGTCTTGGTAAGTAAAAAATCCCAATCAAACCTTGGGAATAGATTAAGATACAAGTGACATGTCACTAGGGTTTTATGTTATGTGATTCCTGGTACTGGTCCTATACGTTCTACTGGTGGCTGAGTATATCAACATATGTTGCAGATACTTGACAGCTTGTGTGAGCAGCATCGTGTAGTTACATCTCAACTAACAGTTTGTGTGAGCAGGCCCGTTAATGGCTCGAGAGCGTGCTTTTATGTGTTATGAGATAAAGGTAGCAATGGCTACTTATGTGGCACCTTGTATACAAGGTTTCCAGAGTATCCAAATTTATTATTTCAAGTGGTTCATTGGGTATGAAAACGATAAGATTAAGTATCAAATTATTACGAGATGGTACAGGAATGCACTCAAAGTTTATGATTATTATTTCGTGAAATGACGATCTCAAGGTAAGTTGTGATGGAAGTGAATTATGATCATGAGGTTATGGTAAATTATATTATCTTCTGTTATATCCCTTGAATGATTAATGTATGGTAGGGTTTGTGTAACGCCCCAAATTCCCAAATCCCGAAAACCCTGTTAAACATTATTTTTGTATGTTGTGACATGGATGTATGTTTGCCTTAGTGGTTTAGTGCTTTGGGAGTGTCTGGGAAGTCATGGGTTCAAGCGTTGGCTTGAGAAAATTTTTTGGTTTATTACTGAATAAACCCTTGTCTTCATCCAGTAGTCTTTTAAATTAAAATGATTAAAGCGTGACAATAAAATGCCTCCTAGCCTAGTGGTAGTGGCGTGTAGTGTGTTCCTTGGGGTCTGAGGTTCGACCATTGGCAAGGTGGAAAGAGCATTTTATTTTTACTACAAGTGTCAGGGAGGTATCCTAGCTTGGTCGAAACTGGGGGTGTTGTGGGAGTTTAAATAGGCGGTTGAGTAGAATAATGTGGAGGGATTTTAGGAGAGGGATAAGGGGAGGAAATAGTAGAGTTTGAGGGCTAGTGGAGTTGTGCCAAATTTGAAGTCTTGTTGAGGAGAGTGTTAGTGTCGTTTGGGGACTCTAGGTGCACAAGGGAATGTGACTAGAAGGTAGTGGGTTCTTTTCTTCATTTCGTATGTTACCATTTTTTTCCTCTTTTTGCTTCTTTGCACTCTCGATTTGGCTAGCCGACTTTTATTTAGTGTGACTTTTGGGTACTTTGTTTTACACTGGTTTTGCAACATTCTTTCTCCTTTCATTCAATTGGTTAGTCGATTTCCTTTGTTACTCTTCTTCCTGACTCTCTCTTGCAATTGAATTTTCGGTTAGGCTAATTTCTGTCCATTCTCCCCTCTCTTGAGCTTTGATCGATTTCTTCACCATTCCCTCTTGTCACTTTTGATTCTAAATTTTATCTTCTTCCTTTCACAATCGGTTGTACCTTGGACCGAATGCCTTATTTCCCCTTTTCTGTTCTTCTCTCTACTCACTCTGGATCCTTTCTCTTTTCACTGGTGCATTGGCATAATTTTTTTCTATTAAGTCCCTATATTGCCTCTACTTTTCAGCTTTTCTTCTCTTTTCTAGGCATGCCTGTAACACCCCAAACTCGGCCCAGACGTTATGGCCGAATCCGACGTGTCTCATTGAAGTTTTAAAAACCCATGATTCATTTTAGTGTTTAAAAAGAACGTCTTTTGCTAAGTTAACAAAGTGAATGGAAGCTGTGCACCAGGTAGGTATCCGAAACAGAGGAGGTGAGCCATGAAGGCTGCTTAAGTACCAAGCTCTAGCCTGGATCTAATCCTGGATATGCCCACAACCATTGCCACACTTTGGTACGAGGTTAGGTTTTGGAAAAAAAACGAGTTGGAATTCATTTAAGTAGATATTTTTGATAAACCGATTAGTTGCATCGTTGCGTTATTTTGTAAACAAGTATCATTTTGAAAACGCGCCCTAAGTCTAACCCATTTGGAATTATTATCAGTAAAATATAGGGTATAAAATAAAATAATCCCAGAAAGATAATTAAAATGGCCTTATTACAACCCAAAAACCAAATAATAATAAAATTAAAAACTCACATTACTTATTGCAAAGTTCGAAAGCGATCATCACGGCCACTGAATCCCCTCGGCTCCAAGTCTCCACATCAAGACTCACGTGCAAAGATAAGGAAAGGGGTGAGTTTGGAATCTCGAGTGTGCAACAAGCCCTTTCAGAGCCCAAACTAATACCAAAGATATCGCGGGCCGAAGCCTTTCGTTTAACGATTCTTCGGGCCAAAGCCTTCTCATTAATCATGTTATTGGGCGAAGCCTTCATCAGAAAAGCGGTATGGCCCATAGGCCCATTTCAATGCCACATGTAATATTAATGGATGTATGCAAGCCCATTTGGGGAGACTACTCAACCCACCATCCGCTACTCTCCACCCGTACCAACCAAGCTCTCCATGTGGAGAATAACTCAACCCACCCAACCGAACTCTCCACTGGCAGCACAGTTGCTTTATCATATAACCGAGGCCCACCCTTTTAATAATCGGGGCAAAGCCCTTTTTGATAAACTAGGGCAAAGCCCTTTTTCATGGCCCCAGGGCAAAGCCCTTTTGCACTTCCTCCATTTATATCAAACCCAACCCATGCATATAATGAGTATATCATGTGCATCTCATAACATATCATGTGCATATCATGTCATATCATGTATATCAAAATCTCATGCATCATATTCATAATTAAACCCTAGGGGTATAATGGTCATTTTTACCTAAAGGCAAAACAGTCATTTACCATATTTTAGGGGTAATTTCGTAAATTTACCAAATATTATGGGTTTTCCACGTTCACTAACAATTATCAATATCCTCAAGTGTTTAAACAGTGATTTTAACGCACTTTATCAAATTAGGGCTTTTGGGCCCAAAAACCCTAATGGGTCCTACGAATGCTGATTTAGCCCATTAAGCCCACGTAATCCAAATTTTACAACAGTACTAACCGCGTTAACAAGAAATCTTTCCAAATTCCATTTTCTAGCAATTTTACCCAAATGGGCCCGAAAGCCCATTGGGCCCAATTTCAGCCCATTGGGCCCAATTTCAGCCCATTGAAGCCCAACTTACCGTCGTGCATAGAATTACGCTCTTACCTGTTCCATCGATCCAAACACCGATCATATCATTTTTATCGCATCTAAAACCGAATGCAAAATCTCAAGTTCCTGAAATGCCGGAATTTTGGCATTTCAGCTTTTCTACGAATATTAGCCTAAGCTACTACGAGGGTTGTTACACACCTGTTCTGTGACGACTGCCACCGAGATCCCTTACGATGTCCTACAATTGATTACCACAATTCTTAGATTCAAAACACAATAACCAATCCCAATATTCACTTACCATATTCAAACCATGCCTTTAAAGCCTTTAGAATCTTACCTTTTTGCCGAAAACCGATGACTAGATCTAAGTCTAGTTGTTTCAAAGATCCAAGCCTTCGATCCAACCTCTAGAAGACACTAAACACCAAAAGAAACCATCAGTTAAAGACCCTTAAAGCCCTATGCCCAAATCGACAGCCTCCCTAGATTTTAGGGACTTCAGCTTTTTTCTAAATTGTAAAATAAGACTAGATCTGAGGTGATGAGCACTTACCACCTATTCCTCTTTGATTTCTACGCAGATCTGATGCAGATCTATCCTCTAAACGATAGTAGAACTCAAATCCAGGAGATCTGAAGTTTCGGCTATAAGTCCCTAAATCTGTGGTACTTTGGCTTTTTAAGTGATGAAAAAGATGACGATTTGAGGCTATAACTTTGAAGTAATGTTGCCGACAGATACTAAGGGTTTAGAGAAGATGAAAGTTAATCAAAAGGAACAAAAATAACTGAAGGATTTTGGCTTGGAGAAATCGGCACAAGAAGTGAGTTTTCAGGATTTCGGCTTTTATAGCGATCGGCTATGAAGGTTTTGTGGAGGATGGAATCGATAGAGGAGGTGAGTAAGGTGGTCAGAAGGTTTCGGCTAGAAGAAAAAGCAAAAAGGAAGAAAGAAAATGGAGGAAAAAGAGAGGAAGAAGAACTCGGCACCAAGGAGAAGGAATTTGCGTTTTCGGCTTTTTGTGAGAACTCAGAAAGGATGAATGACAGTGAAAGCTTTTAGGTGGCTAACCCTAATTCTCCAAGATAGAAAAAGAAAAGAACCTAACCTTAATATCAACTAAAACAATCGGCCCAACCTCCCTAAGGCCCTTATCGAAATTCACTTAAGTGATAACATGCCCGGCACATGCCTAAAATTAAAAAGTAACAGTATGCCTACCTTGCAACTTGAACCCTGGACCTTTAATTCCTTCCCAGGCGCCATTTTTTTAGGAACTTAGTGGCGCCACCTTGCCACTTTACCAAGGCCTTATTTTTGTCATAATTTACGAAGTTCTTCTTAAAAACCCACTTAACCAAATCTCCTATTCACTTAAAATCTAACCTTGATATTTTTTCGCGTTTAACTTAGGCTTGGGCCTTCTAAAGGCCCACTAACACATTTAAACGCAATTCCAATATTCAGAACACCAAAATTTCAAAATTTACCTAAAATCACAGAAACCTGGAAAATCCCAAAAATCAGGGCATTACAATGCCAATTCTTAACTTATTTCTCTTGGTTATGGTGTTTTCGGGTTTTAAGTAATTCTTGAGGAGTGTAGGAGCCCTCCAGTACTACAGAAATGATTGGAACCTTTTCTTGCGTTCTTGACCGGAGGTAATGTTATTCATTGTTATTGATCCGAATTGAGATTGTTTTGGCTTGGGTTGGTATTGGCCGAATAGTCCTTCCCTTGTTTTGGGGTTGCATTCCTTTAGACTAATATACATTGATTCAACCAATATGTATGGGAAAACATGAATAATAGTTTCGGTTGTCATGCAGATAGTTAGCAGGGAGTCTTTTGTCAACTTTTACTAGCGATCTAAAAGGGCTAAGGCTACGCTCGATCAAGCAAGGCGATAGTAAGTAATTTTTGATCAAGTTTCGGTTAGGGTTCTTCCAACTCGTGTGTTAGGGTTATAACCGAAGTTTCTGTTGTAATAGGTTGGAGTGCATGTGGGTTAATTCGCTTGTTTATCGCAACAGGTGTGTAATCACACTGCTTCAATCGTGAAATGGAAAAAGCTGAAAAACTGTTACCATCAATGCTGCACGGGCCTGCGCTCACTCTTGTGGTCATCCAAACACAAAAGTGTGAGCATGTGATTGTAGACAATGGAGTGTAGGATTTTATCCCCACATGGAGTGTTGGGCTGGACGGAGTAGAGTGTAGACAATGGATAGGTAGGATTTTTGTTGCATATCTATTATTGTTACTGTAATGGGCAAAGGCCCACACTGATACTATTATTGTAATGGGCTAAGGCCCACTCTGATACTGGACTGTTACTGAAATGGGCTTAGGCCCAAACTGTTTTGCCTACAGATTGTTTGATTAGTGAAAAGGGATTACACACTGAGTTTTCATAAACTAACCCCTCTATTTTCCTGTGTAAGTAATCCTTAGATGGGGGCCACACGACTGATTTTGATTACTGTCTCGGTTTTATCCTTTAAGTTAATTAATTTGGGTTTTTGGTTATGTAATAAGGCCTCTTAAAGTTATATTTTTAAATTTTGGGTGTAACAGCCCGATTTAGACCCTAGCCGGAATGGTGGTTTCAGGACCACGAATCTGGGTCAAAAAAATATTTAAAAATTATTTTTTGTGTTTATTTTGTGTGAATTTATATCTGTGAAATTTTTGTGATTTAATTTTGTCGTTTAGGTGTCTGATTAAATAAAAGGGCTTAATCGCGTAAAATAAAAATTTGGTGGTTAAAGGTGAAAGTGTTTAATTGTTGTTGTCTTTATTAGTGGAGGCATTTATAATGCAATTAAACCATTATTAATTTTGGTGGATGGCAATGGACATAAAATAAGTGATAATAAAATGTTTAAACAAAGGTTAAATTTGTAATTAAGTAAAATTATATTATAAGTTATAATATAACATAAAATAAAGCCATATTTTTGTTATATTATGTTCTTGGCCGAAACAAAAAGAAAAGAAAAAGAAATAGAGAAAACTAGGTTCGACCATCCTTTCAAGCTTGATTCAAGGTTCGTTCTTACTCGGTTTTTGATAATTTTTACGTTTTTGAAATCGTGGCTTCGAGTACTACAAAACCCATGCTTGAACTTTTGATTTTGATGGATATTTTGAGTTATGCCATTGTTGAGAGCTTGTGCTTTTTGTTGTTTGATGATGAAATATGAAAGATATGTTTTAGATTAACATGTTTTGTATTGGAGTTTTTGATGATTTTGAGTAATTAGGACTAAATTGAAAAAATAATAATTTGAGGGACTAAAATGTGAAATAAATGAAATATATGGACTGGTATGAACACTAAGAACATTCAGCCAAACATGGGTATCTTGAGATTTTGAATATTTTGTGTTTTGTGCAATAGGGACTAAATTGTAAAAAGTGTAAATGTTAAGGGTAAAATGGTAAATTTCCCATTTATGTTTGGACTAAATTGAATGAAAATATGTTTGAATGAGCTTAATTTGAATATGTTTAGATTAAGAACCAAAGAAATCGGATTTGGATTGGGGGAAAATGAAAGTCGTCGACTAGCTGTCCTGTTCCGTTTTATATCATCCGAGGTAAGTTTATAAGCAAATAAATGCTGTTAATTTTGTATATATATAAGTTTTATATGCTAAACCGAATTTTAAGATTTTATATACCTAATACCGAATGTGTATATGCTTGGAAATTAAGTTTACAAGTTCGACTCAACCAAGTTACAACGTTCGAAAGCCCCATATGAGCCTTAGGAATAGCTAGGATACATATGTCATGACATAGGATTCTGATATGTGATGTGCGAGTAAGACCACGTTTAATACGTTGGCATCGATATGTGATTCTGTTATATGTGTACGAGTAAGACCTGTATAGGACAGTGGCATCGATATGTGATTACATGTAAGACCACGTCTGAGATGTCGGCATTGTACGATATGTGTGATAATCCGAGTATCCTACCCAATTCCGAATAGTTCAACGGGCAATGATAAGTTGTGAGCGTACATGTGGAATGAGCTGAATGACCAGGTATAAAATAGGTTATTACCTACTTGTAATAAGGTAAGTAAGTACTTAATGGGTGTTACAAATGACATATGAGGTAAATAAAGAATGTGTATGAAAATGCAAGTGTGTTCGGCCTTGAATTGTATATTGTGAATATTTTTGGGATGATCCTTGAACATGTGTAATTTTGACCAGTAATTATTTGATATGTGGTATAAACATATGTATAATGCTAGTTTGAATTTGTGAATAATTGTGAAGTATATTTGGTTATAAGTTAAGTGTAATTATGTGGTATAAAGGTTTGACACTTGAGTATATGTAAAAAAGTGCTTAAAGGTTCGATTTTATTCGTTGATAATATGGTTTTAATAGTGTATGGAACCTTGGTATAGACATACGTATATTCAGCTACATGAAAGGTATAAGAATGGAATATTAAAGTTTGTTTCAAGAACATATGCTTACGATCTGTATATATATATTCGAATAGATAATGGTACTATGGTTTTGAAATATGAATGTTACCATGATAATAGATATAGTACATTCGTCCAAAAGTTATGTATAGTGATATCAAAATTGTGACCTATGTGCAAACTTATATAAGTGGTTATGTACGGTTTTAAAGATATAAAATAAGAATAATTATGAAATGATCCATGAATATTAGTTTATGGGTTTAAGTATAATCGGTTAAATAAAAATATTGTGGCTTTGAGTTTTAAATAATATTTTGATGCTGATTGTATGTGTACTTAGAAAAATGAAAGTATATGTATTATATGAAATTATAAGTTTGAAATTTTAAATGTGATTATGATAATATGAATTGGTTTGGAAATTGAATTGATATTATTATTGAGTTATTTATCTGCTTACAGGTTACTACGCTTTAAAAGCTTACTCTGTGTTTTCCTATGTTTATAGAGTTACAAAGACCTGCTCGGGTTGGAAGTCGTAGGAGATCGCATCACACTATCCAGTTTTTGGTTTGGTAAATAAATGTTTCGAAGATTTGGTAATGTGGCATGTATAAGCTAGTCTCAATTTGGTTTATTTGATTTGTATTTTTATAGCCATACAAAAATGGCTTAAATTCTTTACTTGAATCCGGTTATGTTTGATTATGGTTTAAGTTCATTTTGGTTATAATGCTATGTGCCATGGATGAGTGATATATATAGTACGTGTTTTGTGCATTGAAGTTGGTTAATAACTTTGGATGTGGTATGAATGAATTGGTCATAAAATATACAAAGGTATGTTTGGTTGATTTGGATGTGGTTCATGTTAAGATAAAGTATGTATGTGAATTTGGGTTATTATGCTTGGTTGGAGATATTTTACTATGTTTTCCATATAATTTGCAAGATTTGGGTCTTGGGTATATTTACCTATAACTGGTTAATGACATGAATATTATAAATAGCTTTAGGTAAGCTTATTAAATGGAAAATAATTTTTTTTGAGTTGTGGTTTGAAAATGATGACAATTATAGTGTCAATTAGGTTATGCGTAATATTATATTAAAAATATGTATTCATAGTATATCGTTTAATGCATGATTACGGTTAAACCTAGTCGAAATATGTTCAAAACATGGTTACCATGAATTTGCTATTAAAGTTTGGTCTTGAATAACAATAAGTGAATTATAATTTAAAATGACCGAATGTTGTCTATTACTTTATTATTGAATATGAAATTTTAGATATATTAATTAGCATATATAATGAGTGTTCTTTTTGGTAGTGTGTGTTCATAAAATGGTTTATTTTACTATGGCTAAATGAGTGTGATCTAGTGACTAAAAATAGGTATGTATAATCTGTAATGATTAATGCTAAAAATGAAGTATATGGAAATGCATGGTTATTGACGTGTGTATGTTTTAACTTGTATCCAAGTGCAAAGCATGAAAGTTCATATTGACCATGACCTAAGCCGCATATGTAAGTGATTTTAAGATGTATAATATGGCTTATCAAGTTATAAGAATGTGTATGTGATTAGGTGGTTATACGCATAATTACATAAGTGGTATTAGAAGTATGTTTGACCATGTTTATAAAAATTAATGCCCTGTATATTAATGTATTATATGTAGTAGGAAATACGTTGAAATTTGTTATAACTTGTGTATACAAGGTGCAAATCAATGTACGTTCTAAAATGTAAATTTATTATATTTATAAATAAGTTTGACTTGTGTGAATATATAAATGTTTAGAATGATGCTTTTGATCGATATGCTTCATAACCCCAATTCGGTGACGGATACGGGTTAGGGGTGTTACATTGGGATTTCTAATTGTTTTGATTATATATGCTAGCTTCAGGACGCGAGTTTTAAAAAGGATATATGCTTTCAAAACACCACGAATACACAACCATATTTCTCTAGCTTCCGCAAGAAAAAAACGTTCTTAAAAACTAATAACAATTCAATATGCTTAAAATTTGTCTAAACAATTTGAGTTTTGATCAACAAATATGATACTTAGAATTTTGTAAAATATCACAACAAGGGTTTTAATATTGTACGAACTCTTATTTGAATAGAACAATGCTTTCTAAAACACACTTCAATGTGACATCGCAAATTCGGTCATAACGTCTAGGCCGGGTTTGTGTTACATTTAGTGGTATCAGAGCTAGGTTACAAAACTCGACTGTGGATTTGGGTATTCTTTAAACTTAAAATTTTTAAAAAGAACTATTTCAATTGATTTGAAATCCTTGGAAATGTTTTATCGAAAAGTGTGGTACACCGAGTCTCCGGTGCCGACTCTGTAAGTTCTCTAGAACTACTACTTGTTTTAGTTGAAAGACTGAGATTACTGTAGGCAATAAACTATACTGAAATACTCTGTTTAGGGTAATCTAAAACTGTAGTTAGACTGCGATCTGCGAAAACAAAACTTTGAACTACTGGAACTATACATTAATACATAAAACTATTAATACAGATAAAACGCGAATCGAGATGAGCACTAGAGGTACTTGTGGAAGGGGTACAAGAGGCCGCGGCAGGGGCCGTGGAAGTGCTCGGGCTAGGTCTTTGGCATTGGGCCACATACCTAATGTTGAAACTAGAGAGGCACCGGATTCACCTGAGATTGAGACTGGGTCTCACAATAGAGTGGCTGGGGACGACGCACTGTCCCAAGCCATGTTGAGAATTTTGGAAAGGGTCGTTGGGTGGCCCAATACTGGTATTGCAGACTGTGGGTCAGTTACGGTACGACTCCGGTCCAATGAGGCTGAGATTTTTAGGGGTATCGCAGGAGTTGCCCCTAATGTGGCTGAATATTGGATTGAGGCCACTGAGAGGATCATGGACGATTTCGACTGCACCCTTGAGCAAAAACTAAAGGGTGCAGTGTCATTGCTGCGAGATGAAGCCTATCAATGGTGGCTTACTGTTAAAGAGGGAACTCAGCCCGACCGACTGACTTGGGAGTTCTTCAAAACTACATTCCAAGGGAAATACGTGGGCGCTAGTTATGTGAATGTCTGAAGGAGAGATTTCCTTAATTTAACCCAATGAGATAAGTCTGTTGCTGAATATGAGGCAGAATTTCTGCGATTGAGCCGATATGCATGAGGCATGGTGGTAACATAATATGAGCGCTGTATTCATTTTGAGGATGGCCTCAGAGATAATTTACGAGTTCTGATAGCTCTACAGAGGGAGCAAGATTTTGCTGTGTTAGTGGAAAAGGCGAAGATCACCAAAGATGTGAAGCGCACTGAGTGCTAGAGTCGTGAGTTGGATAGGGGAACAAGAGGGTTTGGGAGCCCTCAAGTTTAGCTGGGAGGCCTAAGAAAAAGGCTAGAGTTGATGGTCCGATCAGAGTTGGGCCCCTTGTTGCTGCTTTTGGGTCGCAGCCTTGTACTGTTTGTGGGAAATTTCATCAGGGCGAGTGCTGGGTACGGTTAGGGGTGTGTTTGAAGTGTGGATCCTTGGAGCATCGCGTCAGAGATTGTCCATGTAGGCCCGATCAGATGTAAGCTACTGGTATGGGTACTATTTAGCCGTCGAGAGGTGTTTAGTAGCCACCGAGAGGCCGTCGTCAGGCCAGGGGTGGAAATGGTATGGGCCATGGCCGTGGAGCACTGGGCAAAGGTGCTGGTCACACTGAGGCGAGGCAACCAGCTCTTGTTTCTGATGCTCGTTGTCGAGAGGACAGAGATGCCCCAGATGTTATTACAAGTACATTTTTAATTTTTAGTGTACCTTATACTGCATTGATAGATGTAGGATCTACCCATTCATATATTGCTTATACTGTTACTGAGAACTTGCGGATTTTGGTTAAGAATACTTTGAGGGGAATTACTGTGTTGAGCACGTTGGGGTAGTCTGTCAAAGTTAATAAACTGTTTAGAGACATCCCTTTAGAGGTACAAGGGGTTATCTTTCTGGCAAACCTGATGGAACTCCCTTTTGGAGAATTTGATTTGATACTGGGCATGGACTGATTAGTTAAACACCGAGTAAGTTTGGATTGTGCCACTAAACAGGTGGTACTGAGAACTGAGACAGATGAGGAGGTAGTGGTAATTGGGGAGCGGCGGAATTACTTGAGTAATGTGATTTCTGTACTTAGAGTTGAGAAGTTAGTTCACAAGGTTTGTGAGGCGTTCTTGGCCTACGTTAGTGTTTCAGATGTTGGAGACTCTTCAGTAAAGGATATCAGGACTGTTAAGGATTTTCCGGACGTCTTTCCCAATAAGCTACCTAGGTTACCTCCAAACTGTGAAGTTGAATTTGGGATTGAGCTCATGCCTAGTACAGCTCCGATGTCCATCGCCCCTTATAGAATGACACCCAAGGAGCTTGTAGAACTCAAAGCTCAAATTCAAGAGTTATTGGATCGAGGGTTCATCCGTCCTAGTGTGTCTCTGTAGGGAGCACCGGTTTTGTTTATGAAAAAGAAAGATGGATCCATGCGAATGTGCATCGACTACCGGCAACTGAATAAACTGACTGTGAAGAATAAGTACCCCTTATCGAGGATTGATGATCTATTCGACTAGTTTCGAGGAGCGATAGTTTTCTCAAAAATTGATCTCCAATCGGGGTACCATCAATTGAGGGTCAAAGAGACTGATGTGTATAAGACGGTGTTTAGGACTCAATATGGTCATTACGAGTTCCTAGTGATGCCGTGTGGATTGACGAATGCACCAGCGGCCTTTATGGATTTGATGAACTGTGTGTTCCAACCTTATTTGGACCGATTCGTAGTAGTGTTCATTGAAGATATTCTGGTGTATTCGAAGACTGAGATTGAGCATGATGAACATCTCCGAGTGGTTTTGCGAATTTTAAGAGAGAAGTAGTTGTATGCCAAATTCAGCAAGTGTGAATTCTGGCTACGAGAGGTAACTTTTCTGGGTCATGTGGTGTCTGCTGAGGGGATTAGGGTTGATCCTCAAAAAATTGAGGCTATTTTGGATTGGAAGTAGCCTAAGACTGTATCGAAATTTCTTAGTTTTTTAGGACTAGCTGGGTACTATCGAAGATTTGTAGAGGGGTTCTCACTGATTTCTATGCCCTTAACTAAGCTGCTACGAAAGGGCGTGCCTTTTAATTAGACTGATAAGCAGCAAGAAAGTTTTGAGAAGTTCAAGAGAGTTCTGATTGAGGTTTCTATCTTAATACAGCCTGAGTCTGGGAAAGAATTCACTGCCTACAGCAATGCATCACACGTTGGTTTAAGATGTGTGTTGATGCAAGAGGGTAAGGTAGTGGCTTATGTGTCACGTCAACTTAAGACACATGAGGCAAACTATCCGACGTATGACTTGGAATTGGCTGCGGTGGTATTCGCTTTGAAAATTTAGAGGCACTACTTGTACGGTGAGAAGTGTATCATATACACAGATCACATGAGCCTCAAGTATCTCCTCATTTAGAAGGAGCTAAACCTTAGGCAGCGTAGATGGATTGAGCTGCTTAAGCATTAAGATTGTTTGATTGAATATCATCCTAGTAAAGCTAATGTGGTAGCCGACGCACTAAGCCATAGAGTTATGACTGATCTGAGGGCGATGTTCACTTGTCTCATCTTGTTCGATGATGGTAGTCTATTTGCCGAACTTCAGGTTAAATCGACGTAGACTGAGTAGATTAAGGATAAAAAGTTGGACAATGAGTCACCGGGTCCTCGTTTTCGACAGATAGAGAGAGGGGAAACTTTAGACTTTGGGCTGAATGACGAAGGGGTACTGTGTTTTCGTGGGAGAGTCTGTGCACCTAAGGATACTGAGTTAAGGCAGTCTATACTGCGAGAGGCACATAGTTGCCCCTATGTTATGCACCCATGTGGAAATAAAATATACAGAGATCTTTGTGAGGTATATTGGTGGCTAGGACTTAAACGTGATGTGACTGACTTTGTGGGAAAACATTAATTGCCTTCTAAGTTGCTTCAGCCAGTTGAGATTCCACTGTGGAAGTGGGAAAGGATAACTGTGGACTTTGTGAGTGGGCTACCCCTAATGCCCTTTAAGAAAGATTCAGTAAGGGTCATTGTGGATTGGTTGACCAAAACTTCCCACTTCATACCGGTTCACACAGATTATTCATTGTAGAAACTAGCTAAGTTGTATGTATTTGAGATAGTGAGATTGCATAGGGTATCGATCTCTATAACATCTAACAGAGACCCTCGCTTCACATCTCGATTTTTGAAGAAACTGTATGAGGCACTGGGTACAAGATTAGACTTCAGTACTGCGTTCCATCCTCAGATAGATGGTCAGCCATAGGGGGTGATTCAGATACTGGAGGACATGTTAAGAAGTTGTGTAATAGATTTCTGAGGTAGTTGGGAGGACTATTTATCGCTAGTAGAGTTTGCATATAACAATAGCTACCAATCTAGCATATAGATGGCACCCTACGAGGCACTATATGGTCGTAGGTGTCGTACTCCTTCGTGTTGGACTGAGTTGGGTGAGCGGCGTGTTTTGGGCCCTGAATTGATTGCTTATACTGAGGAAAATGTTAAATTGATTCGAAAAAGACTGAAGGCAGCATCTGACAGAAAAAAGTCATATACGGATCTGAAGCATAAGGAGATTGAATATTTTGTACAGGACTTAGTTTTCTCAAGGTCTCGCCATGGAAGAAGGTGTTAAGGTTTGGTCGGAAGGGCAAGTTAAGCCCTAGATTTAGTGGGCCTTATCGTATTTTGAAGCGCGTGGGATCAGTTGCCTATCAACTTGAGTTACCTCCAGAGTTGGACCGGATTCATGACCTGTTTCATGTATTTATGTTGAGGCGATATCGTTCTGATCCTGCACACATCGTCTTGACTGAGGATATTGAGGTTAGGCCAGATCTGACCTTTGAGGAGGAGCTAATTTAGATTTTAGATTTTAATATGAAGGTGCTGAGAAGGAAGTCTATTCCACTAGTTAATGTACTATGGCGTAATCATAGTTCTAAGGAAGCCACATAGGAACCCAAGGAGGCGATGTAGCAGCAGTACCTTCATCTGTTTTGACCAGGTAAATTTCGAGGCTGAAATTTTCTTTAAGGAGGGTAGAATTGTAACACCCAAAATTCCCAAATCTCGAAAACCCTGTTAAAAATTATTTTTGTATGTTGTAATGTGGATTTATTTCTGCCTTAGTGGTTTAGTGCCTTGGGAGTGTCAAGGAAGTCATGGGTTCAAGCCTTGGCTTGAGCAAAATTTTCGGTTTCTTACTGAATAAACCCTTGTCTTCAGCCAGTAGTCTTTTAAATTAAAATGATTAAAGCATGACAATAAAATGCCTACTAGCCTAGTGGTAGTGGCGTGTGGAATGTTCCTTGGGGTTTGAGGTTCGAGCATTGGCAGGGTGGAAAGAGCATTTTATTTTTGCTACAAGTGTTAGGGAGGTATCCTAGGTTGACCAAAATTGAGGGGTGTTGTGGGAGTTGGAATGGGCAGTTGAGTAGAATAAGGTGGAAAGATTTTAGGAGAGGGACAAGGGGAGAAAATAGTAGAGTTTAAGGGGTAGTGGAGTTGTGCCGAATTTGAAGTCTTGTTGAGGAGAGTGTTAGTGCCGTTTGGGGACTATAGGTGCACTAAGGAATGCGGCTAGTGGGTAGTGGGTTCTTTTCTTCATTCCGTCTATTACCATTTTTTTCCTCTTTTTACTTCTTTGCACTCTCGGTTTGGCTGGCCAACTTTTGTTTAGTGTGACTTTCGGGTACTTTGTTTTACACTGGTTGTGCAACTTTATGTCTCCTTTGAGTCAATTGGTTAGCCGATTTCCTTCGTTACTCTTCTTCCTGACTCTCTCTTGCAATTGCATTTTTGGTTAGGCCGGTTCCTGGCCATTCTCCCCTTTCTTGAGCTTTGCCCTATTTCTTCACCATTCCATCTTGTCGCTTTCGGTTCTAAATTTTATCTTCTTCCTTTCACAATCGGTTGTAACTTGGACCGAATACCTTATTTCCCTATTTTCTGTTCGTCTCTCTGTTCATTGGTGCATTGGCGAAATTTTTGTCTAGTAAGTCCCTATATTCCCTCTACTTTTCGGCTTTTATTATCTTTTCTAGGCATGTTGATTCTTAACTTATTTCTCTTGGTTATGGTTTTTCGAGTTTTAAGCAATTCTCGAGGAGTGTAGGAGCCCTCCAGTGCTACAGACACGATTTTCTCATGTTCTTGACTAGAGGTAATGTTATTCTTTATCATTGATCCGAACTGAGATTATTTTGGCTTGGGTTGGTATTGGTCGAATAGTCCTTCCCTTGTTTTGTTGTTGCGTTCCTTTAGACTAATATACGTTGATTCAACCCATATATATGAGCAAACATGAGTAATTGTTTCGGTTGTCATGCAGATAGTCAGCAGGGTGTCTTTTGTCAACTTTTGCCAGCGATCTAAACGGGATAAGGCTACGCTTGATCAAGCAAGGTGATAGTAAGTATTTTTTAATTAAGTTTTAGTTAGGGTTTTTCCAACTCGTGTGTTAGGGTTATAACCGAAGTTTCTGTTGTAATAGGTTGGAGTGCACGTGGGTTAATTCACTCGTTTATTTCAACAGGTGTGTAATCACACAGCTTCAATCGTGAAACGACAAAAGTACCATCAATGCCACACGGGCGTGCGCTTGCTTGTGTGGTCATCGAAATACATAAGCGTTACCATGTGATTGTAGAGACCACCACGAGCGATTTCGTGGGCTTAGGTCGTTTTGGGCCGCGATGGGCCAAAATAGGCCATGTAGGCCTTATGGGCTCGTAGGCCCCACACGGGTAAACCACACAGATGTGAGGAGTTTTGTGGGCCAGGCTATGTAGTGTACAGGCCAAGGTCATTATTGGGCTTAATGGGCCACACGGGGGTGTGGGCCCTTATGGGCCATGTTATGGGCTTTGGGCCCATTTCCACTGTTTGACTGCTAATGTCGCACGGGTCGCCTAAGACAACTGTGGGCCTACTGATGGGTCAGTAACTCACTTAGATCCCATACTGATAAAATGACTGTTATACCCCTAGAGGTAAAATGACTGATATACCCCTACGCTATATTTGATTGTATTCGAGCATGACATTTTGCATACACGTATATATTATGACATGACATGTTGCATGGGATGGGTTTGATATATATATTGGAGGAAGTGTCTTGCTTCGTAGCTCATCAGAATTCTCGGCGACTTTGCTTTGCAATCACCGAATAGTCTTTATCTTAGGTGCTATATTTGAAGTGTAGGGATGGGTGGGTCGATTTTATCCCCACATGGAGTGTAGGGCTGGACGGAGTAGAGTGTAGAGGATAGATGGGTATGGTTTTTGTTGCATGTCTGTTATTGTTACTGTAATGGGCGAAGGCCCACACTGATACTATTATTGTAATGGGCTGAGGCCCACACTGATACTGGACTGTTACTGAAACGGGCTTAGGTCCAAACCGTTTTGTCAACGGATTGTTTAATTAGTGAAAAGGGATTACACACTAAGTTTTCATAAACTAACCCCTCTGTTTTCCTTGTAGGTAATCCTTAGATGGGTCGGTGCTGCGATGGACTTGATAGGGGCCACACGACTAATTTTGATTGTGTCTCGATTTTATCCTTTAAGTTAATTAATTTGGGTTTTTGCTTATGTAATAAGGCCTCTTAAAGTTTTATTTTTAAATTTTGGGATTTTCAATTATTTTGATTATATCTGCTAGCTTTAGGACGTGAGTTTTAAAAAGGATATATGCTTTCAGAACACCACGAATATGCAACCATGTTTCTCTAGCTTCCGCAAGAAAGAACGTTTTTAAAAACTAATAACAATTAAATATGCTTAACATTTGTCTAAACAAATTGAGTTTTATCAACAAACATGATACTTAGAATTTTGTAAAAGATCACAACAAGGGTTTTAATGTTGTACGAACTTTTATTTGAACAAGACGATGCTTTCCAAAACACACTTCAATGTGACATCGCAGATTCAACCATAACGTCTAGGCTGGGTTTGGGGTGTTACATTTAGCTTATTTCTTACATACGAGCTTACTAAGCTATATAGCTTACTCTGTTTATTTTTCATGTTTTATAGTGCCGCCAAGCTAGCTCAGATTGGGGATCGTCAGAGATTGGCCTCACACTATCAAAACTATCATTTTGGGTATTGATGAAATTTAGCCTTTTGAGTATATGGCATGTATAGGGACTTGGTTATTTTTTTATATGTGTCATTAAGAATTTGGCCGAATGTATTGGCTTGTAATTGTCAAAGGTTTGATGTGGCACTTGGCCATGTAACTTGGCTCATTTTGGTTGAATTGGTTGTAAGCTTATATGTTATATATATGCATGTATATGCCAATGCTTTCTTGGTGATATGGTTTTTCAATGCTTAGTAAATGGTTGAATGTGGCTCTTTAGTTTTGTTGTGGAATGGTTAAGTTGGTATTTTGATATGTTAGAAGACTTAAAAAAAACTTTGCTTGAAGAAGGTATTAGTATTGATACTTATGGTTGTGAGATTGGTATGATTTGGTTTGGTGGAGTATGATGTTGAAAGTATGTTAAGTGTTGTCAATGAAATGATATGCTCTAGCCGTGATTGTGGATGTTTTGGTTACTTAAGCATGCCATGAATTGTGCCATTGAATTGGTGTAAGTGTAGGTGTAAATGAGGGTGGCATGTAACACCCCTAACCTGTATCCATCGCTAGAATAGGATTACGAGGCATTACCGGACAATATAACATTTATCAAACATTCAATATCATATATCATTCATTCACATACACAAAGTCCCTTAGATAGGTCTACGAGACCTTAAAACATGCTTAAAAGTGGTTCGGGACTAAACTGATCACATATAAAAATTTCTGAACACTTAAAAAAATTTCATGAAATCATAGGTCACACCCCTGTGTGAACAGGTCGTGTGCCTCACATGACCACCAGACACGCTCGTGGCGTAGGCCATGTGAAAACAGGGCATACATACTGACTTGTACCACACGGCCGAAGACACACCTGTGTGCCACGACCGTGGGAAAACTAGGGAGGTTACTAACTTGGGTCACACGGCCAACCACATGCCCGTGTGTCTAGCCCGTGTACCCTTTGAAATGGCCACACAAGCCCGTTCGCTAGGCCATGTGCCTTTTAGGGGGCATACTGACTTATGTCACACGGTCAGTCACACGCCCATGTGTGAGTCCGTGTGACACACACGGCCAGTAGACACGCCCATTTGTCTAGGTTGTGTCAAACTTGTAGGGTATATTGTCTTAATTCGTAGGGCTACCCTAGGGGACACACGACCGTGTGTTGCACAAGGCTGAGACACATGCCCCTGTGTCTGCCCGTGTGGACAAAAAGAGGCTATTTAAGAAGTCAATTTGTAACACCCTTAATCCGTATCCATCATCGGATTAGGGTTATGAGGCATTATTGGACAAAACACAGCTCAATACATTTATATAATACATTACAGGTACAAAGATATATCAACTTCTTTCCAATAATTCTCAAACTTGAATAGCATCCATTTATTGAATCATATAAATTAAAAAAGATCAAAACACATATAATTTTGACCATATCATAATCAACATAATATGCATTTTCATTCTATAATTAAGTTAGTTTATGACCTAAATGGTTAATTAACCAAGTTTAAAGCATGTTTGAACATTACCGTTTCCCTATCATCAATTTGACTAACACATAAACCATGAAATCAAAGTCCAATTCAAACATTTACAACCATGACATAAGCACATATATGAATACTTCTCAATTTATCTAAATTTTGCCGAAATTATCATGACATCACTTTCAACTATACATCTATTTTCAATATAAACATATATCAATATACAAGGACATAATATATTTATTCATTCACTATCCTAAATATGCGCATAAATAAATACATCAATAGAACCATTAACGGAATCAAATACAAATAATTTCCAAGTATATACTCTTATTCATTTTCACTATCATTAGCCGAATAATATTATTATATTATTCATCATATATAATTCATTACACATCAACCAAATAACTTATTTATGGACATTAATAATCGTTGATAACTTTCACTTAAATCATATATCGAAAACTAACCGAACAAATAAATTTAACTACTTGAATACATTCAGCTTTCATTTCTAAACATACAATAAAGCCTTATAGCACATTACTAATCACAACTAATATCCATGATAAAAAACGGTTATGAATTCTTCACTTATAATATCAATTTTTCGAAATAATTTAACCATGTCACCTTGTACATATCCAACACCTCACATACATATAATATGCTTATCATTCAACTAACATATGAAATAACCTAACTCAACTATCATACGAATTCACCTTATGATCGAAACATATACCTAGCCTTAATAAAACAAGCCAAACATAATACACATATATACTTTAGCCGAATCAACCAAACCACATCCAAAATCACCAACCATTTTCAATGCATACGATACATCAAACTTAACTAAAATTTCATATACTTACATAACATATTAGCCATTTTCGCATGGCTTAATATATACACAACTTCAAACTTAACCAAATATAATCTAGCCTATACATGCCATAGGTTCAAGTTCAAACTTATAAAGTACCAAAAATAGTCTATAGTGTGATAGACTTCACTCACGATCCCCGAGCTCGTAACTAGTCTCCAAAATCTATAGAACAGAAGCAAACATACACACACAGTAAGCTATCCCAGCTTAGTAAGCCATAAGCAAATAAACAACTCAATGACATAATCAACTCAATTTAACTAAACCAATTTATGCTATCATAATCACATTTAATTTCAAGCTTACAGTTTCATATGCAACATAAACTTTCATATATAAACTTTATCTTGGCCGAATATACATATATCTATTACAAAAGTATCATTCAATTTCAAAGCCATAATATCATTATATAACAAAATATATAAATACTCATATGAATATATATATACTCATATGCATATACTCATGAATCAAACTTTAATATCACATACTTATATATAACATGTGGCCGAATATACTTAATAAATAAACATATATTTACATTAGCATCATGTATAATTTGCATCATTTATCAAATAACCAACTTACCTTATTTTCAAATAGCTAATCAACTATCACATACCTGATTACTTTAGCTCGATTTACACATTTGATCACAACTTATTATTGCCCGTTGAACCATTTGGAATTGAATAGGATACTCGAATAGTCACACATATCGTACAATGCCAACGTCCCAAACGCGGCCTTACATGTAATCACATATTGATGCCATTATCCCAGACAGGGTCTTACAGGAATCAAATACGATGCCGATGTCCCAGACATGGTCTTACACGTAATCACACATTGATGCCAACATCCTAGATGTGGTCTTACACAAGAACACATATCAGAAATCCTATGTCATGACATATGTATCCTAGCTACTCCTAAGGTTCATACGGGGCTTTTGGACATCGTAACTCGATCCAATCGAACTCGTACACATAGCTTTCAAGCTTATACATATTCGGCTTCCACATATATACTATCACATTATTTATTTCAGCATATATAGTTCGTATTTAATCAAATAAATATCATTGTAACACCCCAAACCGGGCCTAGACGTTATGGCCAAATCTGCGATGTCACATTAGAGTGTGTTTTTGACAAACGTAGTTTCATTGTAAAAACCATTTCGTATTAAAATCCCATTGTGATCTTTAAGAGTAGTTATTATATCTTGTTTATTGTTAGAACATAGGTTGGTTTAGCAAAATATTGTCATATTAAATTGTTATTACACTTTTAAAAAAATAACGTTTGATGAAAAAGCTTTTAAAACAAGTTGCATAGCGTGGTAGTTGAAAATCATTTCTCTTTTGAAAAACCTGAGTCCTACTGCTTACAGATATAAACCAATTTAAATAAATTTCCAAATAAAAATAGAAATTTAAAGTGGGCTTATTACATAAAAATTCCCAGATAAAACTACTTTTAATAAAAAGAAAAATACAAAATCGTAAATAGTGGTGTGGCCATCTTTGAGTTCCTCGTAGCACTGTCCTACCTAAGGATTACCTACGCAGATAAGCCGAAATGTGAGTTACGAAAACTCAGTGTGTAATCCTTATTTATCAAACAATAACTCAAGCAGTACATGACAGTCTGGCCTAAGCCCATATTAGTGGCAATATCAGTGTGGGCCTTAGCCCATTACAATAACAGTATCAGTGTGGGCCTTAGCCCAAATCAGTACAGTAATAGAGATGCATACAAATATCCTACCGATCCGTCCTCTACACTCCACTCCGTCCAGCCCTACACTTTATGTGGGGATTAAATCGACCCACCCATCCCTACACTCCAATATATAGTACCGATTGCGACACTAGAATAGTATTTGCAGTAGAGCTGCAAGTAATAGGCTTATACCCTCTCAGTACACTTCCTCTAATATCATATATCCCACCCCATGCAATGCAACATAATATAGATGTACATACAGTAAGAATGGCATGCTCAAACATTTAAACATCAAATAGAGGTATAATAGTCATTTACCTCATAGGGGGTATATTAGTCATTTCATCAGATTAGGGTTTAGGTATACTTATCGACCCAGCAGTAGGTCCACAGTCGTCTTGGGTGACTTGTGCAACCTTAATGGTCATACAGTAAAAATGGGCCCAAGCCCATTGTTCAGCCCATGTGGGCCCACACGCCTGTGTGGCCCACAAAGCCCAAAAATGGCCTTGGCTGTGCGAACTGCACAACCTGACCCAATAAACTCCACACCTCTGTGTCGTTTACCCGTGTGGGGCCACGAGCCCGTGAGGCTCACACTGTAACAGTTCGGTTTTGACCTTAGTTGGAATAGTGGTTTCGGGACCACATATCTAAGTAAGAAAAATATTTTAGTATTATTTTCGGTGCCTTTTATAAGTAAATTGACATGTGTGAAAGTTTTGTGTGAAAATTTAACTGTTTGTGTGCTTAATTTACAGAAAGGACCTAATCGCGTAAAATGTAAAAGCTGTGTACTAGATGTTAAAGTGCTTATTTGATTTGACTTTGTAAAGCATGGGTCCTTACGTTGTTATTTGTCCATTGATAATGTTAATAGACTAAAATAACCATTCATTAAAAGGTTTTATAAAGGTTTAATAAAGGGCAAAATAGGTATTTGTTTAATAATTATATGTTTAATAAAATCAAAGCAAGGAATTGGCTATTATTCATGTTCATAGTTGATAATGGCATTGATAGGTGATGATAATATGCAGTTGTGGTATGTCTTAGTTAATCAAAAGAAATGGAAAGTGTTTGTAAGTTTTGGTAGATTTTAGTATGAGATTGAATGATGCATGGAAAGAAATGCTTTGATATGCTTTTGACATATGTTTTGACATAGATTAGTAAGGTTTACGAGTATGAATTTGGAGACTATCATATGATATGATTGGTTTATGCTTTGGTGTTGAAATTAGCTGAAATGGTGGTGCAATTATGCTTGTTTTCTTTGCTTGTAGGTTGACTCAATTGGGGGGGAAATTGGCTATTCAAATGGCTTATTTTTGTCCACACGGGTAAAGACACGGGCGTGTGTCTCAGTCGTGTCTGACACACGACTATGTTACACGGTCGTGTGTCCCCCGGGGTACCCTACAATTGTAAGTCAGGCTCGCACACGGGCTAGACACACGGGCATGTGGTCTGGCCGTGTAACCCTAATTGGTATGCTGACGTCACAAACTAAATGCCCCCTAGTTTCGGCACAACCTAGTACACGACCTGGACAAGGGCGTGTGCATCGCTCACGGGCTGGACATACGGATGTGTGGTCTGGCCGTGCGAGCAAGTCAGTAGCTATGCCCTGTTTTGCCATGGCTTTGACACCGGGCATGTCTAGACCGTGTGAGGCACACGGTCTGTTCACAGAGGTGTGTGACCTTTTAAAAGTTGAAAATTCTTTTAAGTTTTGAAACTTTCATATGTTGTCAATTTGGTCCCGAATGCATGTTTTAAGTATTGTATACTAAATTTTATGTGAATATTGAATGTGAATGAATGACTTTTATTATTAATGAGATGATATTTGTTGTATGGTGGTTCTGATTTGAGTTATAAGTCCGGTAATGCCTGTTAACCTATTCCGGCAACGGTTACGGGTTAGGGGTGTTACATTTTATTGGTATCGGAGCTATGGTTTAGTCGGTTCTAGGACTACCATAGCGTATGTGAGTCTAGCTATACATACTATATTTATGAACTACGGTAGTGTGATGAATCCTGACGTCGAAATGTGCTTTTATATAGCAAATGGATCCCGAAAGAGCTGTAGCAAATGATGTTGAAAGTAATGCTCCTGCTCCCGCGCAAGAGACGGTGCAAGCTGATTCTCGACCGACTACGAGTAGTGGTGAAAGTGAGGCTAAACTAGCCTTCTATCAGATGATGAATGATTTGTTCACCCAATATATTAGAACCAATCCGGTTGTACAACAACCTCCACCCCCGATTAATCCTCCTCAAACTCCAGTTCTGCCACCAGTGAATCTGGTACAGTTGAGTAGACTACCAATTAATGAGATTAGAAAATATGGGGCTGAAGAATTCTGAGCTACAATAAATGATGATGCTAAAAAAGCCGAGTTCTAGTTAGAGAACACAATAAGAGTGTTTGATCAATTGTCTTTAAGTCTAAAAGAATGTATAAAATATGCCCTTTCACTTTTGAGAGACACGGCGTATCATTGGTGGAAAAATTTGACATATGTGGTTTCGAGTGAATGAGTTATGTGGGATTTCTTTCAAGCTGAATTTTGGAAGAAGTATATTAGTCAGAGATTCATTGAACAAAAACGCAAAGAGTTTTTCGAGCTTAAACAAGGCTGTATGTCTGTCACAGAATATGAGAGGGAATTTGTAAGGTTGAGTCAGTATGCCGGTGAATGTGTATCTTCGGAAGCAATAATGTGCAAGAGATTTGAAGATGGTTTGAACGAAGATATTCGTTTGCTAGTTAGAATCCTAGAAATCAAATAATTTGTAGTGCTTGTTAAATGAGCATGTAAAGCTGAAGATCTTGGGAAAGAGAAAAGAAAGGCTGATTTTGAAGCTAGAGAGGTACGAAAGAGATCATTAGGCAAATCATTTCAATCTGGATCCAAGAAGTTTAGAGATGATAGCAATCATTCAAAGGCTAGTGTGGGACATTCGAATAAAGATCATACTAGATCGTAATCGAATTTCAAATCTTTAGCTACATCTGTTGCCAGTGTTGATAATGTAAAGAATGAAAAGCCTGAGTGTGATCAGTGTGGAAGACGACACTTTGGTGAATGCTGGGGAAAAAGTAATAACCAAGCTTGTTATAGTTGTGGTTCAAGAAATCATTTTATAAAAGATTGCCTAGATTTAGTTAAAAAAGATAATGTTCAGAATTTGAGGCAGAGTGGTAATGTTTCTCGTGGTAGACCTCCTAGAAATTTGGGAAACATAAGTGGTAGTCAAAGAGGAACGAAAGAAACAACCACTAGATCTAAAGTTCGTACATCTGCCAGAGCTTATGCTATCCAAGCTCGCGAGGAAGCTTCATCGCTAGATGTGATTACGGGTACATTTACTCTCTATGATACTTCTGTGATTGCTTTGATAGATCCTGGATTGACACATTCGTATATATGCATGAACTTAGTGAACAGTAAGACTTTGCCTATAAAGTCTACTGAATTTGTAATTAGAGTTTCGAACCCCCAAGGCAGATGTGTTCTGGTTGATAAAATATGCAAGAATTATCTGTTAATGTTTCGAGACACTTGTTTTCTGGCTAATCTGATGCTATTACCTTTTGATGAATTTGATATAATTGTGGGTATGGATTTGTTAACTTTGCATGATGCTGTGGTGGAATGCAAATGGAAAACTATTGATTTAAGATGCAAGAATGATGAAATAGTTAGAATTGAATCTAGTGATTTGAATGGACTGCCTGCTGTAATATCTTTGATGAAAAGTTTTAGTATTGTGAGAAAGGGTTGTGAAGCTTATTTTGCATATGTGATTGATTAGAGAGTGTTAGAAAAGAAAGTTGAATTAGTGCCTGTTGTATGTGAATTTCCTGATGTGTTTCCTGAAGAACTTTCGGGATTACCTCCAATTAGAGAGGTAGAATTTGGCATTGAATTGGTACTTAGTACTACTCCGATTTTGATAGTTTCATACAGAATGGCTTTGACTGAGCTAAAAGAATTAAAGTCACAGTTACAAGAGTTGACCGGTAGAGGCTTTGCTAGACCGAGTTTCTCACCTTGGGGTGCTCCGGTATTATTTGTGAAAAAGAAAGATGGTACCATAAGAATGTGTGTTGATACCATAAGAATGTGTGTTGACTATCGTCAGTTGAATAAAGTGACTATCAAGAATAAGTATCCCCTACCCCGAATTGATGATTTGTTCGATCAGTTGAAAGGAGCTGCTGTGTTTTCAAAAATAGATTTGAGATCAGGCTATTATTAGCTGCAAGTTAAAGACTCAAATATTCCGAAGACTGCTTTCAGAATGAGGTACGGCCACTATGAATTTTTAGTTATGCCTTTCAAATTGACTAACGCACCTGCTATCTTTATGGATTTGATGAATAGAATTTTCAGACCGTATTTAGATTAATTTGTTGTGGTATTCATTGATGACATATTGATTTATTCACGTGATGAATCCGAACATGCTGAGCATTTGTGAATAGTGTTATAGACTCTGCGAGATAAACAGTTGTATATGAAGTTCAGTAAATGTGAGTTTTGGTTGCGGAAAGTTTGTTTCCTGGGTCATATTGTATTAGCATATGGTATTCGGGTTGATCCGAGCAAAATTTCAGCTATTTTAGAATGGAAACCTCCGAGGAATGTCTCCAAACTCCACGTTTTGTAGGACTTGCTGGTTATTATTGTAACACCCCGTACCCGAGACCGTTGCCGGATTCGAACACGAGGTGTTAACAGAATTAATTCATTGCTTAAACAGCTCAAACAATTTAATTTTAGAAATTCCAGACAAGCTGGCTAACTACGTCACAGTTGCTTAAAAATTCATATCTCGAGTTCTGAAACTCAAAATCCAATTCCATAAATTTTCCCTGAAACTAGACTCATATAAATATTTAGTAATTTTTTTCTAGAATTTTTGAATAGGCCAATTAGTACAGTTTATTAGTTAAAGTCTCCCATGTTTCAGGGTTCGACTGCTCTGACCTCTGTGTATTACAAATCAGATATCTCTATGTACAGAATTTCAATGACTATGATGTTTGTTTCTATTAAAACTAGACTCAATAAGAAATCTTTACATCTAAATTATGACTTATAATTATTTTTATACAATTTATGGTGAATTTCCAAAGTCAGAACAGGGGATCCAGAAATTGCTCTGGCCCTGTTTCACAAATATTTAAACATCTCATAAAATATAACTCATATACCTAATTCGTTTCTTCCATATGAAAATAGACTCATAATTCTTCAATTCCATATTTTATTCATCATCTAATTATATCTCTACTATTTTTAATGATTTTTCAAATTCACATCATTACTGCTGTCTGAATCTATTTTATGGTAAATTTTACCTATTTCATGGTTTTCATGGATTAACTAGCAATTTGACATACATAACACCAAATATGATCATAATTAGCCATTCCAATGGCTAATCATTACCAAGCATTTTTATACTACTCAATAACCATATCATCAGACCATATATACAAAATGATTATAATGCTATACATGCCATACTCAAAATATACAAGCCATTATACCAAGATGGTATACTGGATATCGTGAGCGTGCCTCCGACCGCCTCCCGATTTCCGAGCTGGCTTGTCAGCACTACAAGGAATGAAAAGGAGGGAGTAAGCATAAATGCTTAGTAAGTTCACATGCAAATAGCAAGTAACATAACCATATAAGCAAACATAAAACATCATTTGCATAATCATCAGCAAGACATTCATATCATATTTTCATTTATCATCTTACCATATTGTTGTTATATCAATTTTTCAACCCGAGGGTTAAGTACATACCTGTTCAAAGTATCCATTTCACAAAACTTACCAATACGTCCCTTTCATCTTGAGTATTCCTCCATTTGAGTAGAACTTTACCCGTTGAACACATCGGAATATAATTCGGATACATGGAAAGTTTGCACATAAGTGCCACATATGTAGCCAAGCTACTATGTAACCCGCCCATAAGCGAACTCGGACTCAACTCAATGAGCTCGGGTGTTCGCATCCATAAGTGAACTCGGACTCAACTCAACGAGCTCGGATGCGTAGTTACATTTCCCGAACTCGGACTCAACTCAACGAGTTCGGACATTCGCATCCATAAGTGAACTCGGACTCAACTCAACAAGTTCGGATGCTCAAATATCCCAGTGACATGTCACTTGTATCCTAATCCATTCCTAAGGTTCAACGGGACCTTTTTCCCAATCATGTGTCTCAACCATCTTCTACGGAATACCGATACCAATACTCGGTAGTATTTCACATTTTCCAAGTATATCACATAATTTGACATATTATCAAACAATTATCACGAGTATAATATTTCATAATAATTATCATATCATTTGAATAACATAAAAACATTTAAAATAATAACTATGTTACCAACATTTACATATGAACTTACCTAGTATGCGAAAATGGCTACTTTTACCATTTCGTCCACAACTTGGTATTTTCCCCATTTTAGCCCGAATTTCAATTTTCCTTGCTCTATCATTAAAAATATAGTCTAATTAGAACTCACATTATTCAAATTGACCCAAAATCATATTTTGGAAAAATTACAATTTTACCCCTAAACTTTTGCATATTTACACTTTTGCCCCAAAGCTCGTAAATTAAAATTCAGCCTATTTTCTTATGTTTTATGACATGCTGATAATTTTCCCCTTCTATGGCAACATCAAATTCTCACTCTAACATGTACTTATGACTATTAGGTATTTTTACCGATTAAGCCCTTTTGCTCGTTTTCACTTAAAACCAAGTAGCACAAGTTTTCTAACATAATTTAAAACCTCATATTCTATCATAAAACACCAAAATACACAAATTTCACCTATGGGTATTTTTCCAAATATAAACCCTAGGTTAAATTATTGCTAACATAAGCTAAATCGAGCTACCGGGACTCCAAAAACGTAAAAAACTTGAAAAACGGGGCTAGAATGGACTTACAATCGAGCTTGGAAGCTTGAAAAACCCTATCCATGGTTTCTCCTTGCTATATTCGGCCATGGGGTTGAAGATGAGCAAAATTGGCTTTTAATTTTGTATTTTAATTCATTTTACCCCTAAATGACCAAAATGCCCTTACTACTAAACTTTCAAAAATTCCTTCCATGTCCTAATTTTGTCCATGAACTTAAAAATTGGTAAAATTTCTATTTAAGACCTCCTAATTAATATTTCAAAACAATTTCATACTAGAAACTTCTAGAATGCAAGTTTTGCAAATTATTCGATTTAGTCCCTAATTTCAATTTAAGCACTTTAGGCATAGGATTTCATCACGAAATTTTCACACAATCATGCAATCATATCATAAACATCAAAATAATTATAAAATAATTATTTCTATCTCAGATTTTGTGGTCACAAAACCACTATTCTAACTAGGCCCAAAATCAGGATATTACAATTATAGAAGATTTGTGAAAGGTTTTTCGATGATTGTGACTCTGTTGATAAAACTATTATAGAAAGATGTGAAATTTGAGTGGTCTGAAAAGTGTCAGAACAGCTTTGATCAGTTGAAGGCATTGTTGACTGAAGCTCCGGTATTGGTACAACCTGAATCGGGTAAAGAATTTTTGATTTACAGCGATGCTTCGTTGATCAGTTTGGGATGTGTTTTAATGCAAGAAGGAAAAGTTATTGCTTATGCTTCAAGACAGTTAAAACCACACGAAAAGAACTATCCGATGCATGATCTTGAGTTAGCTACGATTGTGTTTGCTTTAAAGGTTTGGCGCCATTACTTGTTCGGTGAGAAGTGTCACATATACTCTGTTCACAAGACTTTGAAGTATTTGATGACTCAAAAAGATTTGAATATGCGACAAAGAAGATGGCTTGAATTACTAAAGGACTACGAACTTGTGATTGATTATCACCTGGGTAAAGTAAATGTTGTTGCTGATGCTTTGAGTCGAAAATCGTTATTTGCTTTGCGTGTGATGAATGCTCATTTAGTTCTGTCTGATGATGGTTTAGTTTTAGCTGAATTAAAAGCAATACCCTTGTTCTTACAGCAGAGTATCGAAGCTCAGAAGATTGATAATGAGATTTTAGCTAAACGAGCTCAGTGTGATGTAGAGACTGGTTTAGAATTAAGAGTTGATAAAGATAATTGTTTAAGATTCTGAGATCGAATTTGTGTTTCGATAAATCCAGAGTTAATTCAAATGATTCAAGTGAAGCCCACAGTAGTCGGTTATCTATGCATCCGGGTAGTACGAAAATGTATAATAACTTGAAACAGCATTATTAGTGGTCCGAAATGAAAAGAGATATCTTTGATTTTGTTTCTAAATGTTTGATATGTCAGCAAGTTAAAGCTAAACATAAAGTGCCATCTGGATTGTTACAACCGATTATGGTTCCAGAGTGAAAATGAGATCGAGTGACCATGGATTTTGTTTCAGGTTTGCCCCTGTCTCCGAGGAAAAAAGATGTAATCTAGGTTGTAGTTGATCGATTGATGAAATTAGCTCATTTTATTCTGATTCGATTCGATTACTTGCTTGATAAATTAGCGGAGTTATATATTTCTGATATCGTGAGATTGCATGGTGTGCCATTGTCTATAGTGGCAGATAGAGATTCGAGATTCACATCACGATTTTGGAAGAAGTTGCAAGATGCTCTAGGTACTAAATTGCACTTTAGTATTGCTCTTCATCCGCAAAAAGACGGTCAATCCGAGCGGATTATTTAGATACTCGAGGATATGTTGAGATGTTGCATTCTTGAGTTTGAAGGTACGTGGGAACAATATCTACCTTTGATTGAATTCGCTTATAATAACAGTTTTCAATCGAGCATTAAAATGGCACTGTACGAAGCTTTACATGGTCGCAAGTGTCGTACACCTTTGTATTGGACGGAGCTCAGTGAAAATAAGATTCACGTGGTTGATTTGATAAAAGAGACTAAACATAAAGTGAAAGTGATCTGAGATAGTTTGAAAGCAGCTTCTGATCGTCAGAAATCATATGCAGATTTGAAAAGAAAAAACATTGAGTTTGAGATCGGCGACAAAGTGTTTCTGAAAGTGTTTCCGTGGAAAAAATTTCTTCGTGTTTGGTAGAAAAGGCAAGTTGAGTCTGAGGTTCATCGGGCCATATAAAATTATCGAGCGTATTGGGCCAGTAGCATATAGATTATTGTTGCCACCAGAGCTAGAAAAGATTCATAATGCATTTCATGTATCGATGCTTTGACGATATAGATCAATCCTTCGCATGTAATTCCTTCGTCTGAGATTGAAATTCAGTCTGATATCACTAACGAAGAAAAGCCGATCCGTATCTTAGCTCATGAGGTTAAAGATTTGCGAAATAAGAAAATTTCGTTAGTTAAAGTGATGTGGCATCGACACGGTATTGAAGAAGCCACGTGGGAGCCTAAAGATGCTATGAGACAGCAATATCTGAATCTGTTTAACGGTAAGATTTTTGGGGACGAAAATCCTTTAGGGGGAGAATTGTAACAGTCTGATTTTGACCTTAGTCGGAATAGTGGTTTTGGGACCACATATCCAAGTTAGAAAAATATTTTAGTATTATTTTTTGTGCCTTTTATAAGTGAATTGACATGTGTGAAAGTTTTGTATGAAAATTTAACTGTTTGTGTGCTTAATTTGCAAAAAGGACCTAATCGCGTAAAATGTAAAAGCTCTGTGCTAGATGTTAAAGTGGTTATTTGATTTGGCTTTGTAAAGCAAGAGTCCTTATGTTGTTATTTGTCCATTGAGAATGTTAATGGACTAAAATAACCATTAATGAAAAGGTTTTATAAAGGTTTAATAAAGGGGAAAATAGGTATTTGTTTAATAATTATATGTTTAATAAAATCAAAGCATGAAATTGGCTATTATTCATGTTCATAGATGAAAATAGAAAATAAAATAAAAGGAAAAGAACACCTAGGGTTCGACTATTTCATTCCTTGATTGAGGTATGAGTTTTGTTCAGTTTTTGACAATTCCTACGTTTTTGTAATCGTTGATTCAAGTACTATCTAACCCATGCTTCAATTTTTTATTTTGGTGATGATTTTGAAATGTGCCATTGATGAAACTATGAGTTTTGCGATGTTAATTGATGAATTATGGAAGCTTGATGTTGGGTTTAAATGTGTTGTCCTTGGATTTTTGATGAAATTGAGTAGTTTGGGTTAAATTGTAAAAATGCTATCTTGAGGGACTAAAATGTGAAATAAATGAAATGTATGGACTTGTATGAGAGTCATTAAAATTCTTTTAAGCTTGTGTACAAGCAAATTTTGTGTATTTTGTGATTTTGTGAATTAGGGACTAAAGTGTCGAAATGTGAAAATGTGGTGGCTATTTTGTAAAATGCCCTAATTGTGTGTATATGGATTATTTTGAATGATTTGGTGAATAAAAGGGTTAATTTTGAATACATAAAGATCAAGAAAAGAGAAATAGAGATTTAGATCGAGGGAAGTCAAAGATTATAGAATAAACGTTCGAGTCAACAACTTCGAGTACGAGGTAAGTTCGTATGTAGAACATAATATTATAAGTACATGTTGCTATTTTGATTATTCTTAGATGTATAAATAAGTGAGCTGGATGTATTTGATGATGAATCAAAAGTATTTGGCACTAACTGTGCGATTTAAACTAGCTTCAGCTACTTGAGGCACTAAGTATGCGATACCGACTTAGCTTCAGTTAATTGAGATGGCATTAAGTGTGTGGAATTGTTCTAGCTTTGGCTAACCTTTATAGAACTAATTGTGCGAATGTTTAAAGTACAAATAATTGATGGAAAGTTTTAAAATATTCAACGAGTGGTAAGTATGAAAGTGAGTAAGTACAGGAAGATTCAGGTATGTACGATACCTAAGTGGTAGATGACATTATGTATGATAAGTTCACTGAATTAATATGGTCATATGGATTGAAAATGTGTAAATACTTATGAGTTGATGTTTTATGTTTTATATAATGTTGATAATTTTAGTACGAGCTTACTAAGCTTTTGAAAGCTTACTTTGTCTGTGTTGCATTGTTTTATAGATATCAAAGCTAGTGCAAGCTCGAGGATTGTCAAGGATCGTCAGCACACTATCGAACTTCATTTGGTACTTTTGAAAATTATATTTTGGAAGTATGGCATGTATAGGCTAGTAGTTGTGGAATGGTGTTTTGTGATTTATATGCTTAGCCATGTGATTTGGCTAGTAGTTGATAATGGCATTGATAAGTGATAATAATATGTAGTTGTGGTATGTCTTAGTTGATCAAAAGAAATGGAAAGTGTTGGTAAGTTTTGGTAGATTTTAGTATGAGATTGAATGATGCATGGAAAGAAATGCTTTGATATGCTTTTGACATATGTTTTGACATAGATTAGTAAGGTTTATGAGTATGAATTTGGAGACTATCATATGATATGATTCGTTTATGCTTTGGTGTTGAAATTGGCTGAAATGGTGGTACAATTATGCTTGTTTTCTTTGCTTGTAGGTTGACTCAATTGGGGTGGCAAATTGGCTATTCAAATGGCTTATTTTTGTCCACACGGGCAAAGACACGGGCTATGTTGCATTGTTGTGTGTCCCCTGGGGTACCCTACAATTGTAAGTCAGGCTCACACACGGGCTAGACACACGGGTGTGTGGTCTGGCCGTGTGACCCTAATTGGTATGCTGACGTCACAAAAAGAATATACCCTATTTTTGGCATGGCCTAGCATACGTCCTGGACACTGGCGTGTGCATAGCACACGGGCTGGACACACGGGCGTGTGGTCTTGTCGTGTGAGCAAGTCAGTAGCTATGCCCTGTTTTGCCATGGCTTTGACACATGGGCATGTCTAGACGGTGTGAGACACATGGTCTGTTCACATGGGCGTGTGAACTTTTAAAAGTTGAAAATTCTTTTAAGTTCTGAAACTTTCATATATTGTCAATTTGGTCCCGAATGCATGTTTTAAGTATTGTATACTAAATTTTATGTGAATATTGAATGTGAATGAATGACTTTTATTGTTAATGAGATGATATTTGTTTTATGGTGGTTCTGATTTGAGTTATAAGTCTGGTAATGCCTCTTAACCTATTCCAGCGACTGTTACCGGTTAGGGATGTTGCACATATGGCCAATTTTGGCCCATCATGGCCCAAAATGACCTAAGCCTATGAAATCACTCATGGCAGCCTCTACTATCAAACGCCCAGATTTATACATTTGAATCACCATACGAGGGAGTGCACGATCGTATAGCGTCCAAGGACATGTTTTTTAGCTTTTTTTGATTAACAGTTTTATTTCAGTGTGATTAAACACCTGTTGTGAAACGTGCATCTAGCCCAAGAGTTTCCCCAAACCTACATTCAATCACGATAATGCGTTAGTCGATTATTACTAGGGTTAATCCCCCCTTCTATAATCCTAACTTATAATAATATCAGGTACTTGCCTTGATCGCAAGAGTAACTAACTTGCTCGAACCGTTGACAAAGGCTGGTTTACTCTCTTAACAGAATAGCTGCATAGTCAGTGAAACCTATTAACGATGGCCACCAAACACATGATGCGAGACTAACATACGGCTTAAAAAAACATAACCCAAGAATAAGAGAAGGTAGGTCATTGATCGTGATTTTGTGACAGGTTTTAAATATTTATAATTAATCGTTCTTGAAACTAACTATTATCACGATGTAGACAAGTGTACCTATCGAATAGTAGTATAGTTTTAGCAAGACCGGATTGTCGAACCCAAAGGAACTAAAAGTACTAGTAATGACTGCCTTTTTATTATCTAGCCTAAGAATAAAGGGGTTTGTTTTAACTAACTAATTAACTAACCTAAGAATTCACAGAAAATAGAATTAGGGGATTACTTTTGGAAAAAAATTGAATTAAGACAATACCTAAGGAAAAATCCACTTACACTTCACTTGTTATTTGACTCTGAATCAGACGATTTATTCATTTGACTTGATCCGTAGGAATCCCTAAGTTATATTATTATCTCTGTTGAGACTAACAACGTCTAACCCTAGGTTGAGTAATTGAAATCTCTTTTTAATTAACTTCCTAGGGTTGCATTAACTCGATCTATTGATCCCCTTATTAGGTTTCACCCTAATCCAGCAAAATCCTGTCACCTTATCTCTAGACACGCAATCAACTTCGCTTAATTATAAAAAATGTACTCTTAGACAGGGTCTATTCCTCAACTGTGTAAGAGCTTAACTTGAATCAATATCCTGGAATATCAAAACAAGAATGACGAACACATAATTAAGAACAAGTCAAATATTTATCATACAATTCAAAAAATAATAATAACAAGATCTGTCTTAGGTTTTATCCCTCTTAGGTATTTAGGGGATTTAGTTCATAACTAAAAAGGAAAACATCTCAGAAGAATAGTGAATATAAAACGTAAAGAAAAATCCAAAACTCCTGAAGGGGAATTGAAGGGAGATCTTCAGTCTTGACGGTGAATCCCACTTCTGAGATGAATCAATCGACTTTCCTTGAGCAATTCCTTGCTTCCTCATGTGTGTCTCCCCTTTTCTCCTCCTTTTAAGGTGTATTTATAGGCTTTAGAATGCCTAAAAGCCCTCACAATTAGTCTTTTCTAAATTGGACTCAACTGCCTAAAAGCCTCACAATTAGTCTTTTCTAAATTGGACTCAACTTGGGCTCGGCAGGGACACGCCAGTGTGACACGCCCGTGTACGATTACTTCAGGTCGTGGTCAAGCCTATTAAAATAGCACGGGCGTGTGGTCTACCCGTGTGAGTCGTGCTTTGATTCTGCCAAATTGACACGGCCGTGTGGTCTACCCGTGTGAGGAAGTCCAAGCCATGTTGATTTCGTACGTTGGCCTATTTTCTCCTTTTTTGGCCCGTTTCTCGTTCCTTTCACTTTCCTAATCTCACTTAAGTATAAAACATGAATTTAAGGCATTAGGAGCATCGAATTCACAAATTCTAATTAAAAATCATCCATAAAATGTGCAAAGCATGGGGTAAAAATATGTATAAATGACGGTTTATCAAATACCCCCACACTTAAGCATTTGCTTGTCCTCAAGCAAAATCCTCATCTCATAATCAAAAAAAATTCTTCTCAACTTATAATTTCTATCAATAATACCTCAAAATAATCCATAGACTTATAATTTCTATCAATAATACCTCAAAATAATCCATAGGTAATCAAACATTGGAAATTTGACTAAAAGAACATCAAAGTTTCAAACATTCCAAGTTGAGCATTTTATCATGAAAACATAGGTGTCTCCCATCATCTAAGTAATTACCTTTGATTCAAAATATCACAGAGTTTCACATCCTCACTAAAGATTCACTCAAATCACTCGAGGTGTTTCAGGACAATAAATGAAGCCCTCAATAGTCAATAATGAAAAGTCATTACCATTGGCTTGCATGAAAATCAAATCTCCACCGCTATAAATTGAGATGAAACATTAATCAAAAGGTCTTTAGAAGGTTGTAACGTGGATTTGGTTAAAGGGTGTGGTCACAAGCTGGAAGAAAGGGTTAGAATCGAGATTGAATTAAAAAAATTGCCTAACTAGAAAAATGACTAGTCATTAGTTGCGTACAATAGAGCTTTTTTCTTAGAATATGGAATTTAACTATTTTAGCTCAAAAGATCACTACTACCTATATGTATACATGTTTTTTTTAAGAACAAGTCAAATAACTAACTATTTAGAACAGGACATAGCTAAGCAAATTATTCAATTCAAATCTCGACAAAAATAGGGATCAATTTAATTTAGGGGATTTCAACAATAATGGGTTAAGGGTTAGTGTTAAGGGTAATACAAGAAATGGCTTGTTAGCTCAACGGGGTTTACTAAGGGTTAATCGTGGAGGTAGGCTTTTCATGGCATTAGTAGGTTCATCCTAAGTGCCTCTATCATCTTGACGTATCAAATCAAATAGTGTGGTCTTGACAATGCATAATCAAGCAAGTTCTAGAATAACAATTCCATACTGAAGCACTCATAATGAAAGTGAGCATAAAGGAATTAGTAGATGCTCTTGAAGGCTCGAGATCTCACAAAATTATGGCTTTTTGATGTTTAAACTTGTGAATCTCAAATCAAGAGAATACCTAGACTTGGGGAAACAACCTAAAATTTTAAATTCTTAAAAAAAAAATCAACTTATCATGCTTGCTTCCCTAATGTCTTAAAGTTTAAATACTCAGTGCATGGATGCCTATGTTTTAATTTAAAATATATCAATAAAAATCATAAATCAATCAAAATTTATCCTAAACATGATATGAGAGCTTTTCAAGAGAACAAGGCTATCATTCATGGATTTTTTGATAGTGAAATGAATACCCCCCCACACTTAAGATGTACATTGTCCTCAATGTACAAAGATAGATAGGAAAAAGATAAATTTGTAATCATAAGATAGGGAGAGAAGTGAAACTTCTTGAATGATGAATGAATTCCTTGAACTGGAGTTTTGGAGAGTAACCGGCGCGAGAGTGGAGGAGGATACTCCGGTGGGGAGTAGAGGTTCGCTAGACCATAAGTCCTGGGCCAAAAGAATATTATATCTAGTGGTAGCTACGGTCGTGGTCGAGCAGGACATGGCAGTCGTGGAGAGCCTTTTTTTAGTTCCTATGGGATGATGAGCTTAGGAGCTCTATAGAACTGTGACAGAATCAGGAACTTTTTAGGAGATATAAATAAGAATAATTACTCTTAATGGAATAACTGAAATTGATAATTATAAAATAAAATTCTAAAATCTAATAAAAATAAAAAGTAGTTTTAATAAAAATTAAAATCATAAAATAATAAATTATTTTTAAATATCTTCATCGCTGGATGGTTCGCGAGGTGGGATTGGCGATGAGATGTGGAGGTGGTGACAAATCTGCTGTAGAGTAGCATCAATGTTGTCAAATTTTTGAAAACACTACTGCTCGAATCAAGTGAGGCGCTCAAAGATGTCAGCATATGAAGCCATCGCATGAACTGGACGAGAGGATGGTGGTGGCTGAGACAGTGGGTCCTCGTGCTGTGGAGGCACATCATTAGTAATGTCCTCGGGGGCCTCCTCCTCTATAGATTGGATGAGACGATATTGAGAAGGGTAAGTTCCTTGGCGCTTTTCGATCATCCTCATGCTTAGCATGCTCGAGATGCCTTGTGGAGACATCTGGCCAATGAGGGTCAAGGATGATTCTTGGGCTGCAGTGTTGAGGAGCCCGAAGTGTCGCGCCAGTTGCGTCACATAGGGCCCAATAGAGATGACCCCTTTCCGGTGTCGCTCTGTCTGGTGGCAAATGGCAAGGGAGATAAAGTAGGCGAGGTCGAAGACATGCCCGTGCGACATACACCATAAGTAGTAGACGTCGTTGGTGGTGACGACGCTGGTGCTCTCTTTCTGCCCTGTCAAGGTGTGAGATAGAATCGAATGTAAATATCTCAAGGATGGAGAGAGAGCTGATGCCTTGGAGTGACTGGAGTTATAGGTGGCAGAATTTGGTACAAGTGCACCCCAGCACCATAAGGGAGAATGGTGGATGTGACGGTTAAGGGAATATAAGATATTTTTTTCCTTGAACTCCTCTGTATATAAGCCCAATGCAGTACCAACTTCTAGGACGCTTAGCTGGCGGACTAATCCGCCTAGGCGAAATTAGACCGTGGCTGGATCACCGTAATTTGTCATTACGGTCTGAAGACGAAACGTTAAGCGTAGTTTCATCGTAAGCTCAAGATACATCAGCTCGATGATCCCAAAGAAAAGCTCCAAAGGGTCGGTGGTTAGGAGGGCCCGAATCACATCAGCCAACTGAGCTTGTTCTACTGCAGCCTAGTCGATGCAGAGGCCCGCAATTAAAGGTTGGGCCCGGAGTATTTGGTAAAGTTCTTCTTGGTAACTAATGGGGAACTGCAAAAAAGGGTGGTGAATTTCTGCGGTAGGACCCGAGGAAGATGACGTCCCCTTCCTTCTCTTCGAAGCAGGGACAACGGTTTTCTTTCCTCGTGAAGACGACATTGTACCTGTAACCAAAACCATTAATTCATCTTGAGGAATGGTCAAAGTAAAATGAAGACAAAAATTAAAATAAAATAAAAATCATAATTTCAGCCACAACTACTAAGACTAACAACTCAACCAAAGCAATCAATTTTATGGCATAAGAATGACAGAGAATTTCATGGAATGCAGTCATACTTGACGGATGAAACATGTCAACACAAAATGCATGAGTATGTCTGTTTTTCTAACCATGAATAATTACTTTAAACTAGTCAAATGGGGCAGGGAAATCATATAATGAGTAAGAATTTCACATGAAAAGGATGATAACTACTCTAGATAATGAATTTTGAGTAATAGAAAGATAAAAATAACATATAAAATGCATATTGCTATGATAACTAGCATGAAAAATGAGTGTAATTAAAGGGAAAAGAGTAAACAAACGCTAGAAAGGGGAGAATGAGCGTCAGAAACGGGGTTGGAAACGGCGCACGGGCGTGGCAGGGTGGGCGTGTGGACTTGCAACGGCTAGGGTTAGGGATTTTGGGTGAAGAAGACAATGAATAGTGCAGCCTATTTATAGATTTTGGGGCACACGGCCAGGGAACATGCCCGTGTTCCCCAATTTCAACCCGTGTGATTCATGAATTTTGAATTTTAGGCGTGTTTGACATTTAGTCCACGCCCGTGTTCCTTGTGCGTGTGGGTACTCACGCCGTGTCGCACGATCGTGTCTAGCTTCGTTCGCTTCTTCCACGTCTGTGTATGTAGGCCCACGCCCGTGTTAATTTAACAAGTTCGACCACGGGTGCTAGACACGGGCGTGTCGCACCCCCGTGCTATTTTCTCAGGTTCAATCACTGTTCTGCAACACGGGCGTGGCTAATGCCCGTGTTATTTTGGCAGGTTTGCCCACGGCAATGTCGCACGGCCGTGGCATTTTATTGTAGCCCGTGTTTGGGAAAAATCTTTTCCCTATTTCCACACTGTCCTCAGCACGTTCGTGTGCCTTGCCATGTTTGTGTGGAAAACCTATATTCAAGATCTCCGTTAGTAAGTTAGGTGTTAAATACTAAAATTTAAAGAAATTAATATTGTTAGTGCTCGGGTTGCCTCCCGAAAAGCGCTTATTTATAGTCTAAGCTCGACTTACCTCTCCATTGAATGGTCATGGTGGTTCGAGGAGTTTATACTCCTCATTCCTACTACCCATCTTATCAAAATAAGGTTTTAGACGGGTGTTGTTTACCTTAAAAGTGCCAAACTTGGGATGACTTACCTCGACTGTACCGAATGGGAAAATTCTAAGTATCGTCAAAGGGACTTCTTCATTCGGTTTGGAAGTGACAATGTGAGGATCTATGGCTTCTAACAAAATTTTATCTCCAACTTTAAGTTGATTTGGAAAGGTATTGAGCTCGTTCTGGCGTAGTTTTGGTTTATCAGGTGTTCTTGGTTTATGCGTCTGCCATTCATCTAGTTCCTCGATTTGTAGCCTTTGATCTTCATGAATAGGTCCTCTACTATTGCTTGGGAATGGCTTACGTACTTCCTTTAGACTCATTTCCTGCAAAGTAGGTTGCACCATATTGTCAGTTTTAGTAGAATGGTTTAAACGATCACCTTCAATTTCCAATGTGTTGCTAGAATTGCGAGCTTGAAGGGTGTTTGTTTCGTCTCCCACATGAAGTGTGAGCTCACTTGTGCCAACATCAAAAATCGTTTTAGCAGTTGCTAAAAAGGGCCTTCCTTAAATCAAAGGAGTGTTGCTATCCTCCTCTATGTCTAGAACAATGATGTCAACAGGAAATATAAATTTATTGATTTTAACTAGCACATCTTCAATAATACCCCTAGGAAATCTTATAGTTTTATCTGCTAATTGTATGCTCATCCTAGTCAATTTGGGTTTCCCAAGACCTAATTGTTTAAACATTTTGTAGGGCATGACGTTAATACTAGCCCCTAAATCAGCTAATGCATTATTAACATCTAAACTACCAATTAAGCAAGGAATTGTAAAACTCCCTGGATCTTTTAATTTGTTGGGTAGCTTATTTTGTAGAATAGCTGAGCAAACTGCGTTTAGCTCCACATGCGACGCCTCATCTAACTTTCGCTTATTTGCTAAAAGCTCCTTTAAAAATTTCATTACGTTTGGCATCTGTAATAGAGCTTCAATAAACGGTAAGTTAATATGTAATTTTTTTAAGAGTTTAAGGAATTTACCAAATTGTTCGTCTGAGCGGTCTTTCCTTGTCGCATTAGAGTATGGCACACAAGGTTTGTATTCTGTACTTACTGGTTTCTGTTCTTTGTGGTATACCGCACCTTTACCTTTGCTTATCTCAGTATCTTGCCTTGGTTCTGGTTCAGGTGTGACTAACCTTTCCTCATCTTGACTAGTAATCGCGTTGAGTTGCTCCCTTGGATTAGATTCTGTGTTGCTTGCCAAGCTACTTTGTGGTCGTTCAGAAATCAACTTGGCAAGCTGTCCAATCTGAGTTTTGAGCCCTTATATCAATGCTTGTTGATTCTTAAGTGTTGTCTCAGTATTCTAAAAATGAGTTTTTGACACCGATATAAACTTTGTGAGCATCTCTTCAAGGTTCGACTTCTTCTCTTGTTGGTAGGGTGGTTGTTGGAAGCCTGGATGGAGTCTCTAATTGCCTTGGCCTTCCCATGAGAAATTTGGGTGGTTCCTCCAACCTACATTGTAAGTGTTACTATAAGGATTGTTTTGAGATCGAGGATTGTTACCCATGTAATTTAACTGCTCGTTGTCCATGTTGTGACCATATGACGCGTATTCTGAATTGCTTGATCCACTTCACAATGCATTACTGGATGAGCCTGCATAGAACCAAGTAAACCATCAATCTTTTTATTTAGAAGTTCTACCTGATTTGACAGCATAGTAACTGAATCGATGTTATAAACGCCTGCTGTTTTAGTTGGCTCAGTCCTCATGACTTGCCAATAATAGTTATTCAGTGACATCTCTTAAATAAATTCGTAAGCCTCTTTAGGTGTTTTGCTATTGATGGTTCCCCCAGCTGCTGCATCAATCATCTGTCTTGTCGAAGGGTTCACACCATTGTAGAATGTTTGAACTTGCAACCATAGAGGTAATCCATGGTGAGGACGCCTTCGCAGTAGGTCTTTGTATCTCTCCCATGCATCGTAAAGAGTTTCTAAGTCCATCTGCACAAACGAAGAGATATTGTAACACTCCTATAACCCGTAACCGTCGCCGGAGTGGGTTATAAAGAATTACCAATCCAAAACACTACATTTGTACATTCACATTTACATAAGTTCATTAGTAATTATATGCATAGCCAAACAAAATCAAAGATCGAAATTCAAACTTATACCGACATTCAAAAGTTACCATATTCACATGGCTTATATACAACAACATCTCAAAATATCATTCACTTAAGTCTATTCTATACATGCCATACGAATTCCAAAACATAATAGTACCAAAACGATAGATAGTGTGACGAGTTGCTGACGATCCCCGAGCAAGTGGCTGGAGTCAACGATCTAAAAACAGAGAAACATAACAAACGGAGTAAGCTTCCCTAAGCTTAGTAAGTTTTAAGCAATGCAAACATTTAAATTCAATTATAAATCAATCAATCAAATTCCCAAGTGACATTTCTTAGGTATATTGCCATTTGGCTAAATATATATACAAACATTTAACATATATTTAGCATATTAACTTCACTTGAATCTGAATTCATATAACATAAGTAAATCAAATATTTTCACATAACTTCACATTTTGGCCGAACGTATCAGGATCATATACATATAGTCTTAATACTTATTCACATTTACATCATATTACATACTTGGGATTCAATCCCAGTCAAGCTCATATAAGTACAAAATACATACCTGGCCAACTTAAGGTATTATACGATTTCAATTGTCGTTTGATCACGAAGTCTCAAAATCTTAGATTTATATCAAATCACCGGCAATTAGCCCGCTAGGTTTAAAACCCGATTCATCATCGCACGGCTTTGCTAGACTTTAAGATCGAACTCATACACCGCATTACGCCTACTAGGCTCAAGCTCCGATATTAACTCACCGGCATTATAGCACTCGCTAGGCTCGAAGGCCCGAATAGTACCGTACGATAATCAAATCAAAAAGTTCCATATAACATAATCATATGAATTAGGTACTAACATCATTTGAACATATATAATTATACATCTCAAACATTTTTCTTTCATCTCATTTTCACACTTAGAATTTGATAGCTTATGTATAACATTTCACTCACATTCATTTCAAACTTATCATTCGATTATAAAAGCACATTGCATATTTACCAACATGTTATACTTGCCATTAGGTCATATAAGCATGATACAATACACCATCATTTCATCTTTAACATTCGGCTAAATCCATACCTTACAAGGAATACCTAATTCACATAATATATCAGATTATAATAAATTGTTATTTACGTTTGATTACTTAAAACTTACCTCGGATGTTGTCGAACGATTACAACGACTATTCGATTACTTTCTCCTTTCCCCTATCCAACTTTGGTCCTCTAAGCTCTTGAGCTAAATCAAACAAATTTACTTCTCAATCAAACACATACATACTGCAACCATATACATTTCAAAAACCAATTCATTCGTACCATTTGTCCACTTAAGTCCATCACCATTTCATTTCCAAATTTATGTACTTTATAAGTCACATTCGAACACATTCGGCACTATGCATCTTTTCAAATATTTCTTTTAACATTAAACTCAACTTATAACCTTCTTCTAATTAAAAACATTCAACACCGACTAGTCATGCTTACATGCCATAGCCGAATACTAAATCAAATAGATATTTGTTCACATTTCCATAACACATATTTATCAACTAGTCCATATATTAGCTTTTAGCATACTCGATCATTAGAGTGACCTATTTAACTTTCAAGCATTCATTTCTAATTTTAATTAAACAATGCCGAATGCCATTAACTACTAATGCCACACACACATATGCATAAAATTCATCCATACATAACCTATATCTCATTCGGCAATTCATCACTCAAACCTATCAAAGCTTCATATCAAACTTCCTTGGCCGAATACACATATAAGCACATAATGCACAGTTAGCATTTTTATTTACTTCATGATACATTCGGCCTTGGCATAATTTCATAAAAAATCCCTATTAGCCACTTCAAAAATCAATTATATCATCTACTTAATATTTCATAACTTATCATGCTAGCCGAATATTATTTATTCAAGTTCTCATTCGACCATAGCACACACAACATGTTAGCTGATTTTCCCACTTAACATCTAATGCACATATATGCTCATTTGTCTAGCTCAACTTCACCTATCTACCATCAGTCATAAAAAGAACATGAAACGACAACCATTTCCTTCAATTCAATTCATGACCGAATGCTCACAACACAACAATTTTCAAAATTTAAACATGGGTTAACTAAGCAATGCTTTGACCATGCTAATTTCACAAGAATATCAAGAAAATACATGGAACATACCTTTGAATCATGCTAAGTAAATGACCGAATGTGCTTGAGCTTTTTTTTTTTCCTCTCTTTTTCTTTTAATTTCGGCTATGAAGAACAAAGATGAACAAGCTTTGTCATTTTCATCATTTTGTTATTTTATTTATCCTTATTTTATAATATAAAGCCATTAAATATTATAATGCTAATTTAAAATGCATATATTGTTTATCATCATCATTATGGCCGGCCACTACAAATTAAAGTGGGAAATTTGACATGCAAGTCCACCTATTTTAAACCATAAAATATTTGGCCACTACAAATTAACCTATCACATTTTCAAAATTTCTCAAATAAGTCTTATTTAATAATTTCACATACAATTGACAAAATCAAAGCATGAAATTTTCACACATGCACTTTCACATATAATAAGCATAGAATATAACATTTAATTATTTTTGTGACTCGGTTTTGTGGTCCCGAAACCACTTTTCGATTAGTGTCAAATTAGGGCTGTCACAGATATTATTACGTAATTTGGCCGTTTTAGCTAGCGAAAAATATTTTAATAAGAACTTTTCGGTCATTTGTTCCCAAGTAGTAATTGACCCTCGTGGTAACAAGCTCAACCACTGTTTAGCTTTGTTCCTCAATGAAAAAGGGAATAATCGAAGATGAATGTCATCCTCAGAAACGCCGTTAATTTTAAATGTATCACAGAATTCCAGGAAATTTGCTAGGTGAGTGTTTGGATCCTCATCCTGCAAACCATCAAACTGAACAAATTGCTGTTTCATCTGAATAGTGTTAGGTTTTAGTTCAAAATTATTCGCAGCAATAGCAGGTCTAACTATACTTGACTCAGTTCCTGTTAAAGTAGGTTTTGCATAATCATACATAGTACGAGGAGCAGGATTCTGATATGCTAATTCAGCGAGCATCGCAGGAGGTAGCTGATTATCTTGATTTTCAGCCATCTACTCAGTCGTAGTTGAGATATCGTCCTCTTGCTCTTCCTCTTTGTATCTTAGGCTTCGCCTTATTTCTCTTTGGTTTCTACGAACTGTGCGATCGATTTCTTTGTCAAAAAGTAGTGGTCTTGACGGGTTTCTTCTAGTCATAAACTATAAAAAGCTACCAAGAGAAAGAAAAAGTAAAATAATAATAATAATAATAATAATAATTAACTTGCAAAGAAAATAAATGGCTTGAAATATTTATAATTAATCGTTCTTGAAACTAACTATTATCTTGATGTAGGCAAGTGTTCCTATCGAACAGTAGTATAGTTTTAGCAAGACCGGATTGTCGAACCCAAAGAAACTAAAAGTACTAGTAATGACTGTCCTTTTATTATCTAGCCTTAGAATAAGGGGGTTTGTTTTAACTAACTAATTAGCTAAACTAAGAATTCATAGAAAATAGAATTGGGGGATTACTTTTGGAAAACGATTGAATTAAGACAATACCTAAGGAAAAATCCACCTACACTTAACTTGTTATTTGACTCTGAATCGGACGATTTATTCATTTGACTTGATCCGTAGAAATCCCTAAGTTATATTATTATCTCTCTCGAGACTAACAACGTCTAACCCTAGGTTGAATAATTGAAATCTCTTTCTAATTAACTTCCTAGGGTTGCATTAACTCGATCTATGGATCCCCTTATTAGGTTTGACCCTAATCCGACAAAATCTTGTCACCCTATCTCTAGGCGCACAATCAACTCCGCTTAACTATGAAAAATGTACTCTTAGATAGTGTCTGTTCCTCCTCTGCATAAGAGCTTAACTTGAATCAATATCCTGGAATATCAAAACAAGAATAATGAACACATAATTAAGAACAAGTCAAATATTTATCATACAATTAAGAAAATAATAATAATAAGATCTGTTTTAGGTTTCATCCCCCTTAGGTATTTAGGGGATTTAGCTCATAACTAAAAAGGAAAACATCTCAGAAGAATAGTAAATATAAAACATAAAGAAAAACCCAAAACTCCTGAAGGGGAATTGAAGGGAAATCTTTAGTCTTGATAGTGAATCCAGCTTTTGAGATGGATCAATCGACTTTCCTTGAGCAATTCCTTGCTTCCTCCTGTGTGTCTCCCCTTTTCTCCTCCTTTAAGGTCTATTTATAGGCTTTAGAATGCCTAAAAGCCCTCAAAATTAGCCTTTTCTGAATTGGACTCAACTTGGGCTCAATAGGGACACGCCCGTGTACGATTACTTCAGGTCGTGGTCAAGCCTGTTAAAATAGCACAGGCGTGTGGTCTACCCGTGTGAGTAGTGCTTCGAGTCTGCCAAATTGACACGACCGTGTGGTCTGCCCGTGTGAGAAAGTCCGGGCATGTGGATTTCGTACGTTGGCCCATTTTTTCTGTTTTTGGCCCGTTTCTCGTTCCTTTCGCTCTCCTAATCTCACCTAAGTATAAAACATGAAATTAAGGTATTAGGAGCATCGAATTCACCAATTCTAAGGAAAAATCATCCATAAAATGCACAAAGCATGGGGTAAAAATATGTATAAATGACAGTTTATTAGCCATTGACCAACACCTTCATAATAAAGCCGTGCCTGAAAGAACACCATAATCGCAAATAGAATTACCTTGATCGAGAAAAGAGGGAAAGGTTCAACTGCTTAACATTCACGGAAACTCCTTCACTTCTAAAGAACTCATGAAACCACAAGATACACCACACCTAGGAAACAGAGGGTAAGAATCAGCAAGAAGGGAATAACATTCGGCTTTAGGAGTGCAAGATTAGTTACCGACTTGTTGAAGAACAAAACCAAATCGCAACCAAAGGGGATGGGGTATTCAGCCTCTAAAGTCAGATGTACAGAAATAAACTTCGATAACTACGAGAGTCGAAAGAGGGGAGATAGTATGTTCGGTCAAAGGAATGAGAAGAAAAGAAAATATAAAAGATGAAAGAAAGAAAGTGCGTTCGGTCTAGAGACTTGATACGAAAGAGAGAAAAAGAGCACAAGAGATCGGTGACCAAAATGTCAAAAAGAACAACCCAAAAATGCCTAAAACGAACAACCAAAACAAAAAGCAACAATTCACATCCAAGAGAAAAGAGAAAAAACCAAACAATGACCAAACTCCCAGCCTTTTGTTCAAAAACCGCAAATTGCCAAAAGTGAGAGTCTGTATTCGGCACACTCACTACTACCCTATACAAACTCCTAATTTCTCTCCCTCTACCACTCCTAAGATCTCTCAAGCTTATCCCACTCCCCCAAATCCCTACTAATCGAACCCTCCTCCATCTAATCCCTAAAATTCAGCCACAACTCATCACACTCCTCTAACATCTCAATTTCAGTCCCACTACAACACCTCCCCAATGTTAGGAGCAAAGCAAGAACCAAAATATCCTTTGCGTTATCAATACTTGAACCTCATATCCCCCATAGCACTCCACACGCCACTAACCCATAGACCAACAAGCTTTTTTTGACACATCCTTCCCATATTTATTTACGAATCTCACTAACAGGAGATAAGGTTTATGCAAGCAAAAATCAAAATTTTGTACAAGCCAAGACTTGAACTCAGGACCTCTCCAACACTCCTCTGGACACTCAACCATCGAAGTAAGCATGCATTTATGTAACACAACATATAAATATTAATTACTTAAATTTTGGGGCGTTACAACTCTACCTTCCTAAAAGAAAATTTTGACCTCAAAATTTACCTGGTCAAAATAGATGAAGGTATTGCTGTCGCATCACCTCCTCGGGTTCCCACATGGTCTCCTCAGAGCTGTGATTATGCCATAGCACCTTCACCAATGGAACAGACTTCCTCCTCAAAACTTTCACATCACGGTCTAAAATCTGAACCGGCTCCTCCTCAAAGGTTAGATCTGGCCTAACCTCAATCTCCTTAGTCGAAACGACGTGCATAAGATTAGAACGATATCGCCTCAACATAGAAACGTGGAATACATCATGAATCCGGTCCAACTCTGGAGGAAAGTAAAGTTGATAGGCAACCGGTCCCATACGCTTCATGATATGGTAACGCCCAATGAACCTAGGGCTTAATTTGCCTCTCCGGCCAAACCTCAGTACCTTCTTTCATGGCAAGGCTTTATGAAATACCAAGTCCCCCACAGAATACTCAATCTTCTTACACTTCAGATCTGCATATGACTTCTACCTGTCAGATGCTTCCTTCAGTCGATCCCGAATCAATCTAACTTTATCTTTAGTATTAGAAAGCAATTCAGGACCCAGAACACGCCGCTCGCCTAACACAGTCCAACACGTAGGAGTACGACACTTACGACCATATAATACCTCGTAAGGTGCCATCTGTATGCTGGAATAGTAGCTATTATTGTATGCAAACTCTAGCACGACAAGTAATCCTCCCAACTGCCTTGGAAGTCAATCACACAACTCCTTAACATGTCCTCTAGTATCTAAATCACCCTCTCTGATTGACCATCTGTCTGAGGATGGAGCGCAGTACTAAAGTCTAACCTTGTACCCAATGCTTCATGTAACTTCTCCCTGAATCGAGACGTGAAGCGAGGATCTCTATCAGATATTATAGAAATCGGTACCCCATACAGTCGCACTATCTCAGACACATACAGCTTAGCTAGTTTCTACAGTGAGTAATCAGTACAAACAGGTATGACGTGGGTAGATTTCGTCAGTCGATCCACGATAACCCATACTGAATCCTTCTTAGCAGGCGTTAAGGGTAGCCCACTAAAAAAGTCCATGTTACTCTCTCCCATTTCCAAAACGGAATCTTAACTGGCTGAAGCAACCCTGAAAGCAACTGATGCTCCGCCTTAACCTACTGGCAAGTCAGGCATTTACTCACAAAATCGATAACTTCCCGCTTAAGACCTGGCCACCAATATAATTCCCAAAGTTCTCGGTACATCTTATTCCCGCTAGGATGCATAGTGTAAGGGCTACTATGCACTTTTTGTAGTATAGATTGCCTCAGATCAGTATCTTTCGATAGACAGACTCTCCCATGGAAACAAAGTACCCTTTCACTATTTAGTCCAAAAATTGAAGTTTCCCCACTCTTTATCTGCCGAAAACGAGAACCCAGTGACTCATCCTCCAACTGCTTTCCCTTAATCTGTTCAATCTACCTCAGTTTAACTTGGATTCCGGCCAACAGACTACCATCATCGAATAAACTGAGACGAGCAAACATTACCCTCAGATCAGTAACAGCCCTGCGGCTTAGTGCGTCAGCTACCACATTACCCTTACCAGGGTGATATTTAATCGAACAGTCATAATATTTAAGCAGCTCAATCCATCTATGCTGCCTAAGGTTTAGCTCCTTCTGAGTGAGGAGATACTTGAGACTCTTGTGATCTGTGTAAATGATACACTTCTCCTTATACACGTAGTGCCTCCAAATTTTCAGTGCGAACACCAACACAGCCAGTTCCAGGTCATGTGTTGGATAATTCGCTTCATGCGTCTTAAGCTGACGAGACGCATAAGCTACTACATTACCCTCTTGCATCAGCACACATCCCAAGCGAACATGTGATTCATCACTGTAAACAGTGAATTCCTTCCCAAATTTTGGCTGTATTAAGATAAGGGCCTCAGTCAGAACTTTCTTAATTTTGTCAAAACTTTCCTGCTGCTTATCAGTCCAATCAAACGGTACCCCTTTATGTAATAACTTAGTCAGAGGTGCAGCAATCAACGAAAGCTCCTCAACAAATCGTCTATAATACCTTGTCAGACCCAGAAAACTTAGAATCTCAAATACCGACTTAGGTTGCTTCCAATCCAAAACAGCTTCAATTTTTCGAGGATCAACCCTAATTCCTTTAGCAGACACCACATGTCCCATAAAAGTTACCTCTCGTAGCCAGAATTCACACTTACTGAATTTAGCGTATAATTGTTACTCCCTCAAAATCTGTAGAACAACTCGAAGATGTGAATCATGTTCATCCTCAATCCTTGAATACACCAGAATGTCATCTATAAACACCACTGCAAACTGATCTAGATAGGGCTGGAACACTTGATTCATCAAATCCATAAAAGCCGCTGGTGCATTCGCCAGTCCAAACAGCATCACAAGAAACTCATAATGACCGTAACGAGTCCTAAATGTTGTTGTAAACATCAGTCTCCTTAAACCTCAGTTGATGGTACCCTGATCGGAGATCAATCTTGGAGAAGACCGAAGCTCCTCGAAACTAGTCGAATAGATCGTCAATCCTCGGTAGGGGGTATTCATTCTTGATAGTCAATTTGTTCAGTTGCCAGTAATCGATGCACATACGTATGGTTCCATCCTTCTTTTTCACAAATAAAATCGGTGCTCCTCACGGAGACACACTAGGACGAATCTACCAGTAACTCTTAAATCTGCCATTCTATAAGGGGCGATGAACACCTGAGCTATACCAAGTAGGAGCTCAATCCCAAATTCCACTTCTCGACTTGGAGGTAATCCAGGTAGCTCATCAGGAAAGATGTCCAGAAAATCCTTAACTGTTCTGATATCTTTCATAATCGAAACCTCAGAACTCGAAGCACTAACGTAGGCTAAATACGCCTCACAACCCTTATGAACCAACTTCTCAACCCTAAGTGGAGAAATCACATTTGAAAAATAATTTCTACACTCCCCAATCACAATTACCTCATCACCCTTTTCAATTCTCAGTATCACCCGCTTTGCAACACAGTCCAAATTTGCCTGATGCTTAACCAGCCAGTCCATGCCCAATATTATATCGAATTCTCCAAAAAAATGTTCCATTAAGTCTGCTGAAAATATCATTCCTTGAACCTCCAAAGGTACATCCTTAAACAATTTATTCACTCTTACTAATTGCCCTAATGGACTCAACACGGTAACCTCACTCATAGTGTTTTCAGCCATTATACCCAAAGTCTCAGGCACAGTGCATGCTATATAATAGTGCGTAGTTCCAACATCAATCAATGAAGTATAAGGTACATTATGAATAAAGAACATTCCCGTAATAACATCTGGGGCGTCTCCATCCTCTCGACGACGTGCAACATAAACCAGTGTTAGCTGCCTCGCCTCAGTATGACCAGTACCTCTGCCTGATGCTCCACGACCCTGACCCATACCATTTCCACCTCTGCCTAACCACGACCTCTCAGTGGCTGCTGAAAACCTCTCTGTGGCTGAACAGTACCTATACCAGTAGCTTGCATCTGATCGGGCCTCCGTGGACAATCCCTGATACGGTGCTCCATAGATCTGCTCCTTAAACATGCCCTTATCCGTACCCAGTACTCGCCCTGATGGCGTTTCTCACAAACAGTAGAAGGTTGTGACCCAAAAGTAGCAACAATGGGCCTAACTCAGACTGGCCCAACAACTTTGGCCTTTTTCTTAGGCCTCTAAGCTGAACTTGAGGGCCCCAAACCCTTTTGTTCTTTCCCTTATCTGACTCATGATTCTGGCGCTCAACACATTTCACATCCTCGGCGATCTTTGCCTTTTCCACTAACATAGCAAAATCTCGCTCCCTCTGTGGAGCTATCAAAACTCGTAGATCATCTCGTGCATAACGGCTCAATCGCAAAAATTCTGCCTCATATTCAGCCATGGACTTATCCCCCTAGGTCAGATTCAGAAACTACCTCCTACGGGCATCCACATAACTAGTGCCCACATATTTCCTTGGAATGCATTCTTGAAAAACTCCCAAGTCAATCAATCGGGCTGAGTACCCTCTTTCACAGTAAGCCACCCCTGATAGGCTTCACCTCTCAATAATGACACTACACCTTTTAGTTTCTGTTCTGAGGTGCAGTCGAGGTCATCCATGATCCTCTCTGTGCCCTCTATCCAATATTTAGCCACATTAAGGGCAACTCTAGTGATACCCCTAAAGATCTTGGCCCCATTAGACCTGAGTCGTTCCATTACCGAGCCATGGCCTACAGTACCAGTATTGGGCCCAGGGACCCTTTCCGAAATCCGTAACATAGCTTGGGACAATGCGTCGTCTCTAGCTGCATGATCGTGTGACCCAGTCTCAGTCAAAGAAGAAGCCGGTGCCTCTTTCGCCTCAACATTAGGCATATACCCTGATGCCGAAAACCCAGCCTGAGCACCTCTACGGCCTTCGCTGCGGCCTCTTGTACCCCTTCCACGAGTACCTTTGGTGCTCATTATCGATTTGTGTGTTATCTGTATTAACAGTTTTATGCATCAGTTTTGAAGTTACAATGTTTATTAATGGATGTTTTATGAAAAATAGCATCAACAATTCAAAGTGATTTGTTTTTGCAAGTCATAGTCTTACAACCGTTTTAGGTTACCCTAACCAAAGTTTCAGTATAGTCTATTATCTACGATAATCCCAGTATTTTAGTTAAATCATTTTAGTTAAATCAAACAGTAGTTTTAGAGAACTTACAGGATCGGCATCGGAGACTCAGTAGACCACACATTCAAAAGTATCACTTCAAAAAATTCTTTTCTACTATTTGAAACAGTCCGTTTAAAAATTTACGTTTTTAGGAAAGACCCAAATCCATAGACGAGTTTTGCAACTTGTCTCTAATAGCACTAAATGGAACACCCCAAACCCGACCTAGACATTATGGCTGAATCTGCGATGTCACATTAGAGTGTGTTTTTGACAAATGTAGTTTCATTGTAAAGACTGTTTCGTATTAAAACCCCATTACAGTCTTTAAGAGTAGTTATTATATCTTTTTTATTGTTAAAACATAGGTTGGTTTAGCAAAACATTGTCATATTAAATTGTTATTACACTTTTAAAAAAACAACATTTGATGAAAAAGCTTTTAAAACAAGTTGCATAGCGTGGTAGTTGAAAATCATTTGTCTTTTGAAAAACCCGAGTCCTACTACTAACAGATATAAACCAATTTAATTAAACTCCTTAATAAAAGTAAAAACTTAAAGCGGCCTTATTACATAAAATTTCCCAGATAAAACTACTTTTAATAAAAAAACAAATACGAAATCATAAACAGTGGTGTGGCCATCTCTGAGTCCCTCGAAGCACCGTCCCGCTTAAGGATTCCCTGCATAGATAAGCAGAAAGGTGAGTTACGAAATCTCAATGTGTAATCCCTATTTATCAAACAATAACTCAAGCAGTGCATGAGAGTCTAGCCTAAGCCCATATTAGTGGCAATATCAGTGTGGGCCTTAGCCCATTATAGTAACAGTATCAGTGTGGGCCTTAACCCAATTCAGTGCAGTAATAGAGATGCATACAGAGATCCTACCCATCTGTCCTCTACACTCTACTCCGTCCAGACCTACGCTCCATGTGGGGATTAAATCGACCCATCCATCCCTACACTCCAATATATAGTACCGGTTGCGACACTAAAATAGTATTTGCAGCAGAGCTTCCAGTAATAGGCTTATAGCCTTTCAGTACACTTCCTCTAATATCATATATCCCACCCATGTAATGCAACATAGTATAGATGTACACACAGTAAAAATGGCATGCTCAAACACTTAAACATCAAATAGGAGTATAACAGTCATTTACCTCATAGGGGGTATATTAGTCATTTCATCAGATTAGGATCTAGGTATACTTACTGACCTAACAGTAGGACCACACTCGTCTCGGGTGACTCGTACAACCATAATGGTCATACAATGAAAATAGGCCAAGCCCATAGTACAGCCCATGTGGGCCCACACACCCATGTGGCCCACAAAGCCCCAAAATGGCTTTGGACGTGTGAACTATATAGCATGACCCAATAAACTCCACACCTCCGTGTGGTTTACCCATGTAGGGTCCACAAGCACGTGGGGCCCACACGACACATTTCAATCCATCGTGGCCCAAAATGGCCTAAGCCCATGAAATCGCTCATGGCAGCTTCTACTGTCAAACACCCACGTTTATGCGGTCAAATCACCATACGAGTGAGCATATGCTCATATAGCGTCTAAGGACATGTTTTCCAGCTTTTGTTGATTAACAATTTTATTGCAATGTAATTACACACTTGTTATGAAACGTGCGTCTAGCCCAAGAATTTCCCCAAACCTATATTCAGTCACGATAATGTATTAGTCGATTATTACTAGGGTTAATCCCCTCTTCTATAATCCCAACTCACGATAATGCATTAGTCGATTATTACTAGGGTTAATCCCACCTTCTATAATCCCAACTTATAATAATATCAGGTACTTACCTTGATCGCAAGAGTAACTAACCCTGCTCGAACCGTTGACAAAGGCTGGTTTACTCTCTTAATCGAATAGCTGCATAGTTAGCGAAACCCATTAACGATGGCCACCAAACACATGATGCGATACTAACATACGGTTTAAAAAAAAACATAACCCAAGAATAAGAGAAGGTAGGCCATCGACCAACACATTCATAATCAAGCCATGCCTGAAAGAACACCATAATCGCAAATAGAATTAACTTGATCGAGAAAAGAGGGAAAGGTTCGACTGCTCAGCACTCACGGCAAATCCTTCACTTCTAAAGAACTCAAGAAACCGCAACATACACCACACGTAGGAAACAGAGGGTAAGATTCGGCAAGAAGGGAATAACATTCGGTTTTACCAATGCAAGATTACTTACCGACTTGTGGAAGAACAACACCAAATCGCAACCAAAGGAGATGGGGCATTTGGCCTCTAAAGTTAGATGCACAGAAATAAACTTCGATAACTATGAGAGTCGAAAGAGGGGGAGATAGCATGTTCAGTCAAAGGAAGGAGAAGAAAAGAAAAGATGAAAGATGAAAGAAAGAAAGTGTGTTCGGTCTAGAGACTTGATATGAAAGAGAGAAAAAGAGCACAAGAGATCAGTGACCAAAACGTCAAAAAGAACAACCCAAAAATGCCTAAAACGAAATACCAAAACAAAAAGCAACAATTCATATCCAGGAGAAAAGAGCCGAAAACCAAACAATGACTAAACTCCCAGCCTTTTGTTCAAAAATCGCAAATTGCCAAAAGTGAGAGTCCATATCCGGCGCACTCACTACTACCATATTCAAACTCCTAATTTCTCTCCCCTACCACTCCTAAGATCTCTCAACCTTATCCCACTCCCCCAAATCCCTACCAACCAAAACCTCCTCCATCCAATCCCTAAAATTCAGCTACAACTCCTCACACTCCTCTAACACCTCAATTTCAGTCCCACTACAACACCTCCCTAAAGTCAGGAGCAAAACAAAGACCAAAATATCCTTTGCGTTATCAAGACTCGAACCTCAGATCCCCCATATCACTCCACACGCCACTAACCCATAGACCAACAAGCTTTTTATGACACATCCTTCCCATATTTATTTAAGAATCTCACTAACAGGAGACAAGGTTTATTCAAGCAAAAATCAAAATTTTGTACAAGCCAAGGCTTGAACTTAGGACCTCTCCAACACTCTTCCAGACACTCAACCACCGAAGCAAGCATGCATTTATGTAACACAACATATAAAAATTAAGTACTTAATTTTTTGGCCGTTACAATCATCTATTTGCTTATAAACTTACCTCTGACGAAATTTGGAACGAGACAATTATTCGACAACTTTGGTTTTCCCATGATCCAAATCCAATTTCTTTGGTTCTTAGTATAAACATGTTCAAATTAAACTCATTCAAACATAATTTCATTCAATTTAGTCCAAAAACACATAAATAGGCAAATTACTATTTTGCCTCTAACATTTTACACATTTTACAATTTAGTCCAAATTAAACAAAACACAAAACATGCAAAATTTGCACACACCATGCTTAGTTTGAATGTTACCCATGCTCATACAAGTCCATACATTTCATTTATTTTACATTTTAGTCCCTCAATTTATTATTTTTGCAATTTAGACTTAATTACTCAAAATCATCAAAAACTCCAATACAAAACATATTAATCCAAAACATATCTTTCATAATCCATCATCTAACATCACAAAGCTCAATAATTCATCAATGGCATAACTCAAAATATCCATCAAAATCAGAAATTGAAGCATGGGCTTTGTACATTACACTGCAACGATCTCAAAAACGTAAAAATTATCAAAAACCGAGCTAGTTACATACCTTAATCAAGTTATCAAATGGTCGAATACCCTAAAGCTTTATTCTTTCTCTTTTATTTTAACATCCAGTCATGGTGTAAAAAAGATGAATGCATGTGTTTATTTTATGTTTTATTATAGCATATATATTATTTTACATTTTACATTTTTAACCATTATTAATTAATAACTAAAACTTATATATTAAGGCCACAACCGTCCATCACTAATTCATATGGCAATATTTCAAGTTAAATACCTCATGCAATAAGGACAACAACAATTTGGACCTTACAAATTAAACCATCAAATTTTCATTTTACGCGATTAAGCCCTTTTATTAAATTTGGCACTCAAAGGATAAAATTTTCGAATGAAATTTTCACACATAAATTCAAACATAATAGATAGAGAAAATAAATTTTAAAAATTTTTCTGACTCAGATTCGTGGTCTTGAAACCACCATTCTGAATAGGGTTTAAATCGGGCTATTACAACTCTCTCCCCTTAGGGATTTTCGTCCCCGAAAATCTTACCAGTGAGTAGGTTCAGATAACGTTCTTTCATTGCATCCTCTAGCTCCCACGTTGCCTTTTCAATTCTGTATCTATGCCACAGTACTTTCACTAAAAAATTTTCTTATTTCACAATTCTTTAACTTTGCGAGCCAAAATACGAATTGGTTCTTCCACATATGTCATATCAGACTTAATCTCAATCTCTGACGAATTAATCACATGTGAGGGACCAGATCGATATCTACGAAGCATAGACACATGGAATACATTATGAATCTTTTCTAACTCAGGTGGCAACAACAGTCTATATGCAATCGGCCCGATAAGCTTAATAATCTCATACGGTCCAATAAATCTCGAACTCAATTTGCCTTTACGACCGAATTTGAGAATTTTCTTCCACGATGAGACTTTCAAAAAGACTTTTTCCCCTATCTGAAACTCTATATCTTTTTGTTTCAAGTCTGCATACGATTTCTGATGATCTGATGCTATTTTCAGACTTTTGCAGATCACTTTTACTTTCTGTTTAATCTCTCTGATCAAATTGACCCCGTGTAACTTATTTTTACTGAGCTCAGTCCAAAACAATGGTGTATGATATTTATGACCATACAAAGCCTCGTAGAGCGCCATTTTGATACTCAATTGAAATCTACTATTGTACGCAAATTCAATCAGAGGTAAGTATCGTTCCCACGTACCTTCAAACTCGAGAATGCAACATCTGAACATATCCTCAAGTATTGGAATGATTCGTTCGGACCGACCATCTATCTGTGGATGGAAAGCAGTTCTGAAATGTAATTTCGTACCTAGTGCATCTTGCAGTTTCTTCCAAAACCGTGATGTAAACCTTGGATCTCTATCCAAAACAATAGAAATAGGTATTCCATGTAATCTCACAATCTGAGAAACATACAATTCAACTAGCTTATCAAGTGAGTAATCTGTGCAAACCAGAACAAAATGAGTCGATTTAGTCAATCTATCCACAATAACCCAGATCGTATCTTTCTTGCTCGGTGTCAACGGTAAATCAAATACAAAATCCATTGTGACTCTGTCCCATTTCCACTCAGGTATCATGATCGGCTGAAGCAATCCAGAAGGTACCTGATAAGTCAGAATTTATACATATTTTTATCTCATGCTTAGCACATTTTTGGATGAATTATCATTAGATATGTGGAATTTGATGCTCCTAATCCTTTAATTTCATGTTTTATACTTAGACGAGCATAGGAGAGTAAAAAAAGTGAGAAATGGGCCAAAAACGGATAAAATGGGCCAGCATGGGAAATCAACACGGCCTGGACTTCCTTACACGGGTAGACCACACGGTCGTGTCTAATTTACAGACTTTAACACGGCTTAGATTTCCTCATACGGGTAGACCACACGCCCGTGCCATTTTAATAGACTTGCACATAACTTAAGCCGCCCTACACAAGCATGGCACACGGTCGTGTCCCTGTCGGGCCCAAGACTATCTCTATTCAGAAAAGGGCACTTTGGTGGGTTCTAAGGCATTCTAAAGCCTATATAAACACCCTAGAGGAGGATTAAAAGTGACATACGGAGTAGAAGGCAAGGAATTACTCGAAGAAAGCTGATTGATCCATCTCAGAGGTGGATTCTCCTTCAAGACAGAAGATCTCCCTTAATTTTCCTTCAGGAGTTTTGGGTTTTCTTTATGTTTTGTTATCATTATTCTTTTGAGATGTTTCCTTTTGCACTTATGAACTAAATCCTCTAAATACCTAGGGGGAATGAAACCTAAAATGGATCTTGTTATTATTTTCTAAATTATATGATAAATACTTGATTTGTTCTTAATTATGTGTTCTTAATCCTTGTTTTAATATTTCAAGATATTAATTCAAGTATTGATGTGCTTATTTAGAGGAGCAAAAGTCCCTGTCTAAGAGTAGATCTAGCATAATTAAGCGGAGTTGCATGCAATCCTAGACATAGGACGACATGAATCTGTCGGATTAGGGTCAAACCTAATAAGGGAATACATAGATCGAGTTAATGCAACACTAGAGGTTTTAATTAGAAAGAGATTTCAATTCATCAACCTAGGGTTAGACGTTGTTAGTCTCGAGAGAGATAATAATATAAATTAGGGATTTCTACGGATCAAGTCAAGTGAATAAATTGTCTAATTCAGAGTCAAATAACAAGTGAAGTCTAGGTGGATTTTTCCTTGGGTATTGTCTTAATCAATCAATTTTCCCAAAAGTATTTCCCCAATTTACTTCATGTGCATTCTTAGTTTAGTAAATTAGTTTAGATAAATCATATCCCCTTATTTTTAGGCTAGATAATAAAAAGAAGGTTAATACTAGTACTTTTAGTTCCTGTGGGTTCGACATTCCGATCTTGCTATAAGCTATACTACTTCTTCGATAGGTGCGCTTTCCTTTATCGTGATAATAGTTAGTTTTCAAGTACGATCAATTATAAATTTAAGACTTGTCATGAGAACATCAATTTTTTGGCGCCATTGCTGGGGAACTAAGATATTAGGAACACTTAATTTTTATTACTTTAGACATTTTTACTTTTATTGCAATTTAATTTTTATTTTTAGTCTAATTTTTCTTTACTAATTTTTTTTTTACTTTATTTCTGGCAGGTTTTTTTTATAGTTTATGACTAGAAGAAACCTGTCAGGACCATTACTTTTTGATAGATAAATAGAAAGCACTGCTCGCAGAAACCAAAGAGAAATAAGGCGAAGCTTACAATTCATAGAGGAAGGGTAAGAGGACGATATCCATAATACAACCGAGGAGATGGCTAACAATCAGAATAATCCGCTACCTCCTGTGGTTACTGCTGATCCAGTAAATCAGAATCTTGCTTCACGTACTATGTATGATAAATCAGAATCTTGCTCCACGTACTATGTATGATTATGCTAAACCTACTCTAACAGGAGCTGAATCGAGTATAGTTAGGCCTGCTATTGCTGCAAATAACTTTGAACTGAAACCTAACACTATTCAAATGATTCAAAAGTTTGTTCAGTTTGATGGTTTGCAGGACGAGGACCTAAACAATCATTTGGCAAATTTTCTAGAATTCTGCGACACTTTTAAAATAAATGGCACTTCTGATGATGCCATTTGCCTTTGGTTGTTTCCCTTTTCGCTGAGAAATAAGGGTAAACAGTAGTTAAACTCGTTACCACGAGGGTCAATCACCACTTGGGAACAAACGACCGACAAATTTTTACTTAAATATTTTCCGTCGGCTAAAACGGCTAAGTTGAGGAATGACATCTCTTCTTTTGTGCAGATGGATCTAGAAACACTCTATGATGTATGGGAGAGATACAAGGATCTTTTGAGAAGGTGCCCTTACCATGGGTTACCACTTTGGCTACAGGTTCAGACGTTCTACAACGGTTGTAACGCCCCGTACCTGAGACCGTCGCCGGAGTCGAGCACGAGCTGTTACTAAACTTAATTTCATCAATTAAACAGCTTAAATAATTTAATTTTAGAAATTCCAGACAAGCTAGCTAACTGCGTCACAGTCACTTAAAAATTCATATCTCGAGTTCCGAAACTCAAAATCCAATTTCATCAATTTTCCCTGAAACTAGACTCATATATCTATTTACTAGTTTTTTTCTAGAATTTTTAGCTAGGAAAATTAGTACAGTTTATTAGTTAAATTCTCTCCTGTTTCAGGGTTCGACTACTCTGACCTCTGTGTATTACGTATCAGTTTTCTCTCTGTTCAGAATTTCAATGACTATGAAGTTTGTTTCTATTAAAACTAGACTCAATAAGAAATCTATACATATAAAGTATGACTTCTAATTATTTTTATACAATTTATGGTAAATTTCCAAAATCAGAACAGGGGATCTAGAAATTGCTCTGGCCCTGTTTCACAAAAATTTAAACATCTCATAAAATATAACTCATATACCTGTTTCGTTTCTTCCATATGAAAATAGACTCATAATTCTTCAATTCTATATTTTATTCATCATCTAATTATATCTCTAATATTTTTAATGATTTTTCAAATTCACGTCACTACTGCTGTCTGAATCTATTTTATGGTAAATTTTACCTATTTCATGGTTTCCATGGATTAACTAGCAATTTGACATACTTAACACCAAATATGATCATAATTAGCCATTCCAATGACTAATCATTACCAAGCATTTTTATACTACTCAATAACCATATCATAAGACCATATATACAAGATGATTATAATGCTATACATGCCATACTCAAAATATACAAGCCATTATGCCAAGATGGTATACGGATAGTGTGAGCGTGCCTCCGACCGTTCCCGATTTTCGAGCTGGCTTGTCAACACTACAAGGAATGAAAAGAAGGGAGTAAGCATAAATGATTAGTAAGTTCACATGCAAATAGCAAGTAACGTAACCATATAAGCAAACATAAAACATCATTTGCATAATCATCACCAAGACATTCATATCATATTTTCATTTATCATCTTACCATATTGTTGTTATATCGATTTTTCAACCCGAGGGTTAAGTACATACCTGTTCAAAGTATCTATTTCACAACACTTACCAATACGTCCCTTTCATCTTGAGTATTCCTCCATTTGAGTAGAACTTTACTCGTTGAACACATCGGAATATAATTCGGATACATGGAAATTTTGCACATAAGTGCCACATATGTAGCCAAGCTACTATGTAACCCGCCCATAAGCGAACTCGGACTCAACTCAACGAGCTTGGGCGTTCGCATCCATAAGTGAACTCGGACTCAACTCAACGAGCTCAGATGCCTAGTTACATTTCACGAACTCGGACTCAACTCAACGAGTTCGGACATTCGCATCAATAAGTGAACTCGGACTCAACTCAACGAGTTCGGATGCCCAAATATCCCAGTGACATGTCACTTGTATCCTAATCCATTCCTAAGGTTCAACGGGACCTTTTTCCCAATCATGTGTCCCAACCATCTTCTACGGAATATTGATACCGATACTCGGTAGTATTTCACATTTTCCAAGTATATCACATAATTTGACATATTATCAAACAATTATCACGAGTATAATATTTCATAATAATTATCATATCATTTAAATAACATAAAAAAATTTAAAATAATAACTATGTTACCAACATTTACATATGAACTTACCTAGTATGCGAAAATGGCTACTTTTACCATTTCGTCCACAACTTGGTATTTTCCCCATTTTAGTCCGAATTTCAGTTTTCCTTACTCTATCATTTAAAATATAGTATAATTAGGACTCACATTATTCAAATTGACCCAAAATCATATTTTGGAAAAATTACAATTTTGCCCCTAAACTTTTGCATATTTACACTTTTGCCCCAAAGCTCGTAAATTAAACTTCAGCCTATTTTCTTATGTTTTATAACATGCTGATCATTTTTCCCTTCTATGGCAACATCAAATTCTCACTCTAACATGTACTTATGACTATTAGGTATTTTTACCGATTAAGCCCTTTTGCTCGTTTTCACTTAAAACCGAGTAGCACAAGCTGTCTAACATAATTTAAAACCTCATATTCTATCATAAAACACCAAAATACACAAATTTCACCTATGGGTATTTTTCCAAATATAAACCCTAGGTTAAATTATTGCTAGCATAAGCTAAATCGAGCTACCGGGACTCCGAAAACGTAAAGAACTTGAAAACGGGGCTAGAATGGACTTACAGTCGAGCTTGGAAGCTTGAAAAACCCTATCCATGGTTTCTCCTTGCTATATTCGGCCATGGGGTTGAAGATGAGCAAAATTGGCTTTTAATTTTGTATTTTAATTCATTTTACCCCTAAATGACCAAAATGCCATTACTACTAAACTTTCCAAAAATTCCATCCATGTCCAATTTTTGTCCATAAACTTATAAATTAGTAAAATTTCTATTTAAGACCTCCTAATTAATATTTCAAAACAATTTCATACTAGAAACTTCTAGAATGCAAGTTTTGCAAATTATTCGATTTAGTCCCTAATTTCAATTTAAGCACTTTATGCATAAAATTTCTTCACGAAAATTTCACACAATCATGCAATCATATCATAGACCTCAAAATAATCATAAAATAATTATTTCTATCTCAGATTTTGTGGTCACGAAACCACTATTCCGATTAGGCCCTAATTCGGGATATTACAACGGTGTGAACCCCTCAATGAGGCAACTCATCGACCCAGCCACCGGTGGAACTTTGAACAACAAAAAACCTGAAGCATCTTACGAGTTTATTGAAAAATGTCATTGAATAACTATCAGTGGCTAGTTATGAGGACAAAACTGACGAAAGCAGCTGGTGTTTTCAACCTCGATGCGATTACCATGCTATCTAACCAGGTAGAACTTTTAAAAAAAAAGATTGACAGTTTGTGTGGTCTACTTAGGTACATCCAGTGATGAGGTGTGATTCAAGTGGAGGAGGAGTACACACAGATTATCCAACCTTCAACCCTAGCACCGAGGAGGAACAAGTCCACTATGTGGGTAATAACTCTAGACCTCAAAATAACCCGTATAATAACACTTATAATGCAGGTTAGAGGAACCACCCCAATTTTTCATGGGGTGGTCAAGGAAATCAAAGGCCATAACATCCTTCGGGTTTTCAACAACCACCTTACCAGTAGGAAAAGAAACCAAACCTTGAGGAAATGATGACAAAATTTATCTTAGAAGTAGAAACTCATTTCCAGAATACTGAAACTGCACTTAAGAATCAGCAAGCGTCGATCCAAGGACTTGAGACTCAGATAGGCCAGCTCGCTAAATTGATTTCTGAAAGACCGTCAGGAAGCCTACCTAGCAACACTGAACCCAATCCAAAAGAGCATGTGAAAGCAGTCACATTAAGGAGTGGGAAGGAGTTGACTGAACCTGAAAAGAAGCCACCACCAGAAGCCGACAGAAAAGAAGATGAAGAGGAAAAGCCCAAAAGCAATGAAAAACCTGTGATGAGGGAATACAAACCACCAATCCCATAGCCAGCGAAGTTGAAGAAAGACTGCATGGATGCACAATTCGGTAAATTTCTTGAGCTTTTTAAACAATTACGTATTAACTTACCTTTTGTTGAAGCTATCTCTCAGATGCCTACATACGCAAAATTTTTAAAGAAGCTTCTAACAAATAAAAGGAAGTTTAAAGAATTTTATAAAATAGAACTCAACGAGGAATGCTCGGCTATACTCCAAAATAAACTGCGAACCAAACTGAAAGATCTAGGAAGTTTTACTATTCCCTACTTAATTGGTAGTTTGAATGTTGAGAAGGCACTAGCTGATTTAGGCGCTAGCATTAATTTGATGCCTTATAAAATGTTTAAGCAACTTGGTCTTAGGGAACCGAAGCCCATTAAGATGAGTATTTAACTAGTTGATAGATCTGTTAAATATCCTAGGGGTATTATAGAAGATGTACTTGTAAAAGTAGATAAATTTATCTTTCCTGTCGATTTTGTTGTGCTTGACATGGATGAGGATGTTGAGGTGCCTCTAATATTAGGTCATCCATTTTTAGCCACTACTAGAGCGGTAATTGATGTAGGTGATGGTAAACTTGTGCTAAGAGTAGCTGACGAAGAGATTATTTTTAAAATTTATGATGCCATGAGATTCTCTAGGGAACAGGATAACTCGTGTTATTTTATTGACTCTATTGATCATGCTACTCAAGATTCTTTTCAGGAGATCGTGCTTAATGACACACTGAAACTGTGTCTTGCCTAGGGAGAGGAGGTAGATGATGATGATTCTAAGATAGGTAAGGTAAAAACTAAACTAAACTCCAATGAACCCGTCTCAAGACAAGCAGAATATGGGGGTATTAAGGCAAATGATGAACTTAAGCAAAAAACCTCTATTGAAGAACCTCCCAAACTGGAACTTAAACAATTGCCAAATCACTTGGAATATGCATTCCTTGGAAATAATTCTACATTACCAGTGATTATTGCTTCTAACTTGCAACCCAAGGAGAAAGAGGAATTACTCCAAGTATTAAAGGAGCATAAAAGGGCCATAGCTTGGAAAATTTCTAACATTAAAGTGATCAGCCCTTCTTTCTGCACCCACAAAATTTTAATGGAAGATGAATATAAGCCATTTGTGCAAGCTCAGATACGACTGAACCCCAATATGAAAGAAGTTGTTGAAGCTGAGGTAATTAAACTCCTAGATGCTGGAATTATTTATCCTACTTCTAATAGTTCTTGGGTAAGTCCAGTGCAGGTTGTTCCTAAGAAAGGAGGCATGACTATGGTAGCCAATGGGGAGAATGAGTTAATCCCAACAAGGACAGTTACAGGTTGGAGGGTTTGCATTGACTATAGGAAGCTGAATGGTGCCACGAGAAAAGATCACTTTCCCTTGCCATTCATTGACCAAATGTTGGAAAGACTATAAGGGCACATGTACTACTACTTCTTAGACGGACTCTCTGGTTATTTTCAAATCCAATAGCTCCTGAAGATCAGGAAAAGACAACATTTACATGTCCATACGATACGTTTGCTTATTGTAAAATGCATTTTGGATTATGTAATGCTCCTGCTACTTTTCAGCGCTACATGATGGCAATTTTTGACGAACTCGTAGAAGACATCATGGAGGTATTTATGGATGATTTCTCGGTATTCGGTAACTCTTTCTATCTTTGCCTTAAAAATTTAAAACGAGTTTTAATAAGATGTGAGGAAACGAACCTTGTTCTTAACTGGGAAAAATGTCACTTTATGGTTCAAGAAGGTATTGTTTTAGGACATAAAATTTCTAGTAAAGGGATTGAGGTTGATAAATCTAAAATTGAAATTCTTGAAAAACTACCTCCCCCTAATTCAGTTAAGGCTATTAGAAGCTTTTTAGGACATGCTAGGTTATATAGAAGATTTATTAAAGACTTTTCTAAAATAGCTAAGCCTTTGACTAAATTACAAGAAAAAGTTGTGCCATTTAATTTCGATCAGGAATGTTTAGAAGCGTTTAATACTTTAAAGGATAAATTGATTAATGCTCCAATTATAATTGCACCTGATTGGAATTTACCTTTCGAACTAATGTGTGATGCTAGTGATTTTGTAGTAGGTGTAGTTTTGGGACAGCGAAGAGACAAGCACTTTCAACCTATCTATTATGCTAGCAAAACTTTGATAGCCGCACAAGAAAACTACACCACCACAAAGAAAGAGCTGCTAGTTGTGGTTTTTGCATTCGATAAATTTAGGCCATATCTAATATTGTCTATAGTTGTCGTTTATACTGACCATTTAACTAAGACTGATGCAAAACCTCAACTCATTCGATGGATTCTGTTATTGCAGGAATTTTATTTGGAGATTCAGGATAAGAAAGGAGCTAAAAATCTCACGGCTGATCATCTCTCCAGGCTTGAAAATTCAAGTACCAAAGCACTAGATGAAGTTGAAATAAATGATTCGTTCTCTAAAGAATAATTTTTTGCTATATCCGATTCTGAGGTACCTTGGTTTGCGGACATTGCAAATTTTTTAGCCGCTAACGTTATCCCAAAAGGGTTGACACATCAGCAAAAGAAGCAATTCTTTACTGATGTGAAAAATTACTTTTGGGAAGACCCTTTTCTTTTCCGTATATGTGCAGTTCAAGTCATTAGGAGATGCGTTACAAGGTCAGAAGCATTGAAAATCTTAAAACATTGCCACTCAGGACCGACTAGAGGACACTATAGTGGAACTAAGACCGCACATAAAACGCTTGAATCAAGTTTTTATTGGTCCACTCTATTCAAAGACGCAAACAGGTATGTTACTTCTTGTGATAAATGCCAATGGACAGGTAATATCTCCAAACATCATGAAATGCCTCAAACATTTATGCTTTCATGTGAAATATTTGACGTGTGGGGTATCAACTTTATGGGTCCATTCCCTAGTTTATTTGGGAATAAATACATATTAGTAGCCATTCATTATATGTCCAAATGGGATGAAGCCCAAGCTTTACCTACTTATGATGCAAGAGTAGTAGTACGATTCCTTAAGAAACTTTTCTCTCGATTTGGAACACCCAGAGCAATTATCAGTGATAGGGGTACTCATTTTTGTAATGCCCAATTTGATAAGACCCTTAAAAAATACAGAGCTCACCACAGAACGGCTACCCCTTACCATCCTCAAACTAGTGGACAAGTCGAAGTAGCAAACTGAGAGTTTAAATGTATCCTTAAAAAGACAGTAGGATCAAATAGGAAGGATTGGGCGATGAAAGTAGATGATGCTTTATGGGCTTAGAACTGCTTTTAAGACTCCCATAGAAACATCCCCTTAGAGACTTGTTAATGGGAAAAGTTGTCATCTACCATTTGAGTTAGAACACAAGGCATTCTGTAACACCCCAAACCCGGCCCGGACGTTATGGCTGAATCTGGCGCATCACATTGAAGTGTTTTAGCGAAAACCATGTTTTCATTAAAAAACTTCTTAAAATAAAAGGAACCTTAATTAACTTAAAAAAAACTCCTTTCAATCGCTTGTTTAAAACATATGATTTTATGAAAACATGTCATTTTAAAATTTAGTTGCGGAAGCGTAGAAAAACATACTATAGTTTAAGAAACTATATTCAACTTCTTATAATTACATCACATAAAAATATTAATCCAACTACTAACAAAATGGAATCCCTATTACAATCAGGTCTGAAAACTACTTAATGAAATAGAAACTTATATGCTTAGAAAAAAAACAAGTCCAAATTGTCTTGCTAGCTGGCCACCCAGAGTCCCTCCAAACATCGAACCTTCTACTGAGCATCACTTGAAAATAAAATAAAAGAGGGGGGTGAGTTTTCGCAAACTCAGTGTGTACAACCCTCGACAAAAACAAGCATTCCAAAAATCATCATACATCAAACATGCAAAGCAATCCCATCCCAATTATCAATCTACTACACACTAGCTCCGTCCTCCGTCACATCATGTGGGGATATAAATATCGACCCACCCAACCAACACATCAATGGTAGCCCGGTTGCAGAACTACCTTCATTTACACATTGGGCTTAAAAGCCGTCGGTGGATCTACGATTATCAATCAACCATGTGATCCTCATATACTTCCTCCGTTCTATGATCCCCAAACCCTATGCAACCTAAGCAGAATATCATATGTATGCATGTCACATCCATAAAACTTACATTTAACACCTAGGGGTATTTTGATGGAATTTCGATAATTTTCCCTTAATTATGGTTTTCACTTACCTTGGCCCGTTAACAAATCCCGTGAGCTAAGATGAACGAATACTATGTACCAGGTAGGATTCCAGAGAAGAGGAGGTGAGTCATTAAGACCGCTTAAGTACCAACCTCTCCCTAGATCCAATCCTAGACATGCATATACCCGTTGCCGCACCTTAACCCTTTGACTTGTCCACGGTTGCATTAGATTAATTAAGTCTTATGTAGTTATCGTATACTAGGCCCAAAACCCCTTACAAAGCCCAAACAAATTTACCTACCTGTATTTGGCCCATTAAGCCCAATCATATTCATATGGCCGGTTAGGCCCAAATCACCTGTATATGGCCCATTAGGCCCAAATCACAATTATATGGCCTGTTAAGCCCAGTCACAATCATATTCATGCTCACATACTAAATTCTATCACATAGCATCAATTATCAATTTTGCCTATTATGGGCCTAATAGCCCATCGGCCCATTTAGCCCATTCCAGCCCATTTGGCTAATTCACAACCCAAGTCCACGGAATTGCCCATGGCCTCAGGAACCCTATTGGTTTCCTTCTCACGAGTGTTCATGCACTCGTAAGACTACCGTAACCTAACTTTTGGCTTTTCGGCATTTCGGCTTTTCAGCTTTTTTGCATTTCAGCTTTTGCTGATCCCTTTTGTGTGTGCAGTGTATGTACACACCTGGTAAGTAAGCGTGCTACGATTCCCTTAGTCACCAACCTACAAATTATATCACCCTTAAATTAATCACATCCTTAATACATATCCTTACTAAAACTGAAACCTCACCTTAACCTTACCTTGCGCGATAAGTATAACAGCCCCTTCTTAAATCACTAACCCCGATCAACTCCTAGATCTGCATCAGTCTTAACTATTAAAAACCAGAATAATAGGTGACTCGTATCCAACACAAGTCCCCTTACCTTAACTCTGACTATTTGACCAACTAAGATTAAAAGTACTTACCAAAGCCCCTTACCTGAAGAGCAAATCGGTAGGGATCCAAAATTGAGATTCGATACCTATTCTTACCAAAAACCGATTAGAAGAAGTGAGGAATAATAATCGATACTTTAGGAAAAATCAATTGGAAGAGCAAACACTTACACTAGATTCGGTCAAAGAGTATTCGGCCCTTGAAAGATTTGGCTTTTCGGCTTTCAAACTGAATATGGTGAATAAGGTTTATTTGGTACAGATTAAAGAAGAAGAGTAGAAGAAGGAATCAGCTAAGTGAAAGAAATAAAATTGTGTAGAGAAGAATAGAAATCGGCAGAAAGAAAAGAAAGAAAAACAAAAGGGTTTTCGGCTTTTAGGGAAGAGGGTTTCTGGCAACAAGGTGAGGGGAAATTCGGCATTAGCCTGGCAAACTCCCACTCAACACCTATTTATACCCCTATAGTTGAATTCCTTAAGCCCAAGTTCCCAATTCGTCTCTATCTCTTCCCCCTTCTCATCTCCTCATTTTTCTTCCTGATAACCCCTTGATCCTTTCCTCAAATTTCTCTTCTGAACACTCCCCTTGGAGTCCATTTTCACGCCAGTTCCAACCTTCTAGAAGGCCAAAATTAGACTTCTAAAAATACTAAGCTAGGTTTCGAACCTTGGATCTCCTTGCTAGCCACTAACGCCACCTCCCTACGCCCTAAGTGGCGTCACTTAACCACTCCTTCACAAGTCTTTTTGATGCTATTTTCCCCTATATTTATTTAAAAGCCCAACCAATTTCCATCAAGGTTCCTTTAATAATTAAACTATAATATCTTTTACCCCTAGATTCAAACTCAAACCTTGACCAAGACCTACCATCGCTTAATTAACACTTAACCAGAATTGCTAAGCACAAAAAAAAATTGAAATTTTGGGATTTTCAGGTTTCGAAATTCGGGATTTTTGGGGTATTACAACTCTACCCCCTAAAAGAAATTTCGTCCTCGAAATTTTACCTGATTCAAACAGTTGAGGATATTGACGTCGCATCACTGCCTCAGGTTCCCAAGTAGCCTTCTCAGCCTTTTGATTCCGCCAATGTACTTTGACTAATGGAATAGACTTCATTCTTAGTTCTTTGACATCTCGACCAATTATTTGTATGGGCTCTTCCTTGAAAGTTATGTCTGGTCTGACCTCGATTTCTTCAACCGCCACGACATGTGAAGGATCCAAGCGATATCGCCTCAGCATGGAAACATGAAACACGTTGTGGATCTGGCTTAGTTCAGGAGGTAATTCCAGCTGGTAAGCGACTGGCCCAATCCCCCTTACCACCCGATATGGCCCAATGAACCTTGGGCTTAACTTCCCCTTCCGTCCAAACCTTAATACCTTCTTCCACGGAGAGACCTTAAGAAAAACTAAGTCCCTCACTGCATACTCTATCTCTCGTTGTTTAAGGTTAGCATACGACTTCTGCCTATCCGAGGCCTCTTTTAACCGATCCCGAATCAATTTTACCTTATCCTCAGTATCAGCTACTAACTTAGGGCCCAAAACTCTTCGTTCGCCCAACTTCGTCCAACATGTTGGAGTTCGACACCTTCGCCCATACAGTGCTTCGTACGGAGCCATCCCAATGCTTGCTTGGTAGCTATTATTGTACGCGAATTCAGCTAACGGCAAATAGTCCTCCCAACTACCTCAGAACTCTATCACGCATCCGCTCAACATATCTTCCAACACTTGAATCACCCTTTTCGACTATCCATCAGTTTAAGGGTGGAATGCCATGCTGAAGTTCAACCTAGTACCCAACGCCTCATGCAGCTTCTTCCAAAATCGCAAAATGAAACGTGGGTCCCTATCAGATATTATGGATACTGGCACTCCATGCAATCTTACAATCTTCGCCACATACAACCTAGCCAACTTTTGTAACGAGTAATCAGTACGAACCGGTACAAAATGGGCAGACTTGGTTAATCGATCCACTATAACCCATATCGAGTCTTTCCTAGTAGGTCCACTAACAAAGTCCATAGTGATCCTTTCCCAGTTCCAGAGTGGAATCTTCAGTGGCTGAAGCAATCCCTAAGGTAACTGATGTTCTGCCTTCATCTTTTGACAAACCAAACATTTGCTTACGAACTCCATGACCTCGCACTTGAGTCCAAGCCACCAATAATGTTCTCACAAATTTCGATACATCTTATTTTTGCCAGGATGCATTGCGTAGAGATTGCTATGTGCTTCTCGCAGAATGGACTACCTTAGATCATCGTCCTTTGGTATACACATTCTCCCACGGAAACACAACACTCCTTCACTATTTATCCCAAAGTCTGATGTCTCCCTATTATCTACATGTTTAAAACGAGCACCTAAGGTCTCTTCCACTAGCTGCTTACTCCTTATCTGCTCGACCCATACCGACTTTACCTGAAGCTCAGTTAACAAGCTACCATCATCCAACAACCTTAAACGGGCAAGCATAGTCCTCAAGTTTGACTTAGCCCTACGACTCAACGCATCGGCTACCACATTTGCTTTACCAGGGTGGTACTCAATCGTACAATCATAATCCTTCAACAATTCCACCCACCTATGTTGCCTAAGGTTTAGCTCCTTTTGGGTAAGGAGGTACTTCAAACTCTTATGGTCCGAATAAATTATGCACTTTTCCTCGTATAAGTAATGCCTCTATATTTTAAGCATGAACACCACCGCAGCTAGCTCTAAATCATTGGTTGGATAATTCACCTCGTGAGTCTTAAGTTACCGTAACGCATACGCAACCACCTTTCCTTCTTGCATCAATACACATCCCAAGCCCACATGCGACGCGTCACTATAATCCGTAAACTCCTTCCCAGACACTGGCTGAATCAACACAGGGGCCTCAGTTAAAACCTTCTTAAGTTTTTTGAAACTCTCTTCCTACTTGTTTGTCCAGACAAATGGTATTCTCTTCCTCAACAACTTAGTTAAAGATGCAGCAATTATTGAAAAACACTCAACAAACCGCCTATAGTATCCTGTCAAGCCTAGAAAACTTCGAATTTCTGACACTGACTTGGGTGTTTTCCTGTCTAACACCGCTTCAATTTTTTTGGGATCCACTTTAATCCCTTCGCTTGACACCACACATCCTAGAAAAGTAACCTCCCTTAGCCAGAATTCACACTTACTGAGTTAGGCATACAGGTGCTTCTCCTTCAAAGTCAACAACATAGTACTTGAGTGTGCATCATGCTCATCCTCATCTTTTGAGAATACCAAAATGTCATCTATAAAGACTACCACGAACCAATCCAAGTAGGGTTGGAAAACCCGATTCATGAGATCCATGAAAGCAGCAGGTGTGTTCGTCAGCCCAAATAGCATCACCAAGAACTCGTAGTGCCCATAATGAGTTTTGAAAGCTATCTTATGAACATCTGCCTCCTTAACCCTCAATTGGTGATATCCCGAACGTAGGTCAATCTTCGAGAAAATAGAAGCTCCCCTAAACTAATCAAAAAGATCATCGATTCTCGATAGAGGGTACTTATTTTTAACAGTTAACTTGTTTAACTGTCAATAGTCTATGCTCATTCGCAAGGTTCCATACTTCTTCTTCACGAATAACACCGGTGCTCCCTATGGAGACACGCTTGGTCGTATCAATCCTCGATCCAACAATTCCTGAATTTGTGCCTTAAGTTCCACCAACTCCTTTGGTGCCATCCAATAAGGAGCGATGGACACCGGAGCCGTCCCAGGTAACAACTCGATTCCAAATTCCACTTCTCTACTGGGTGGCAACCCAGGCAGCTCCTCGGGAAAGACATCAGGAAAATCCTCAACGGTTCTCAACTCCTCAACAGTAAGGCTCTTAGCGTCCGTATTACTAATATATGCCAAAAAGGCTTTGCATCCCTTTCATACTAACTTCTCAGCCCTTAACGCCGAGATCACATTCGACAAATAGTTTCGGCGTTCACCAATCACCACTACTTCCTTATCTTCTACCGTTCTTAACACCATTCGCTTTGTAGCACAACCAAGGTGGCTCGGTGCATCACCAGCCAATCCATACGCAATATTAAGTCAAATTCACTAAACGGAAGCTCTATCAAATCTGCTAAAAAGGTAACTCCTTGGACTACTAAGGGTACCTCCCTAAACAACTTATTCACTCCTACTAACTATCCTAATGGACTAATCACAGTCATCTCACTCGCAGTCATTTCAAACATATCATCCAAAGATTCAGTCATATTGCATGCAACATATGAATACGTCGATCCAATATCAATCAATGTTGTGTAAGGTAACTCATATATAAGGAACATACCCGTTATCATATCTGGGGCATCCCTGTTTGCTCAGTGACGAGAAACATAAACCAAAGCTGGCCACCTCGCCTCAGCATGGCCTGTATTTCCGCTTGGTGCTCCACGTCCACGTCCATTATCGTTACCGCCCCTAGCCTGCCCATGACTCCTTGGCGGCAGCTGACCACCCCTTGGTGGCTGAGCACCATCTTGGTCCACTACTGGCACTCGACCTAGCATTCGAGGGCAATCCTTGATCCTATGCTCCATAGACCCATAAGTGAAGCAAGCTCCCATCCTCTTCCAACAGTCGCCTCTATGGCTTCTCCCACAATCAGCACAAGGTGGCACCCCTGGATTAGGAGCAAGGGGCCCTACTCTAACTATCCCTAGCCCTATGCCTCTGTCCAACACCGGGAGCCCCAACCTCCCTCTTATTTCTACCCTTTTCTTTTTCCCAATTTAAGCGCTCAATGCGCTTTACCTCCTCCGCTATCTTTGCTTTTTCCATCAATTCCTAGAAAGCTCGCTCTCTTTGTGGAGCTATCAATACCCTAAGGCTATCTCTTAGTCTGTCCTCAAACCTAACTTAATGCTCATATTTCGTTGCACCATTACTTTTTCGTACCTACTAAGGCGTAGAAACTCTGCTTCATACTCCGCCACCGATTTGTTTCCTTGGGTCAAGTTCAAGAGCTCCTTCCTTCTAGTACCTACATAGCTTGCACCCACATACTTCCCTTGGAATGCAGCTTTGAAAAACTCCCAAATGACCCGCTCCGGTTGGGTGCCCTCTTTCACTGTCAACCACCACTGGTAGGCTTCTTCCCTAAGCAACGACACTGCCCCTTTCAGCTTTTGTTTCAGTGAACAATCTAGGTCCTCCATTATCCTTTCAGTGGCCTCCAACCAGTATTCCGCCACGTTTGGAGCCACACCAGCCATGCCCTTAAAGATCTCAGTCCGATTTAATCGAAGTCGCTCCAGAATGGACCCTCGATTTCCAGTCCCATTGTTGGGCCCAGCAACCCTTTTAAATATCCTCAGCATTGCCTGCGACAATGCATCTTCTCCCGCGGCCCGATCATACGGTCCATTCCCAGCCACCGATAAGGCTGGAGCCTCTTCTACTCCAACATCAGGCATATGGCTTGATGCCGACGATTTAGCCCTAATACTTCCGCGGCCTCAGCCACGGCCACGGCCTCTTGCACCTCTTCTAGCACTCATCATCGATTCGCGTATTATCTGGATTAGAAATTTTATGAAGTTTTACTTAGTTTAATAATTACACCGATGTTTTATGAAAATATTTAAAAAGAAGATTGTTTTCAAAAATCGTCTACAGTTTTAAGTTCCTACGGGCTTCAGTTCCACTCTAACAAAATCATCTAAAGAAGCCCTCTAACTATCTACTATATCACAATTTAAACATACTTAAGAACAAAAGTATTTACTTGGTTCGACGTCGGAGGCTCTTTGTGCCGTACAGCAAGATTTCCCTTTCTCCAAAACATTGTGATCCAAAATATTTTTAAAATCCAAATAATGAGTAGAAAAGAAACCAAATAATAATAAGGCCCACTTCACAGCCCGAGTTTTGCAACCTAGGCTCTGATACGACTAAATGTAACACTCCAAACTCGACCCAGACGTTATGGTCGAATCTAGCACATCACATTGAAGTGTTTTAGCGAAAACCGTGTTTTCATTGAAAATCCTTCTTAAAATAAAAGAAACCTTAATTAACTTTAAAAAAACTCCTATCAATCGCGTGTTTAAAACATATGATTTTATGAAAACATGTCATTTTAAAATTTAGTTTCGGAAGCATAGAAAAACATACTATAGTTTAAGAAACCATGTTCAACTTCTTATAATTACACCACATAAAAATATTAATCCAACTACTAACAAAATGGAAGCCCTATTACAATCAGGTCTGAAAACTACTTAATGAAATAGAAACTTATATGCTTAGATGAAAAAAAAAACAAGTCCAAATTGTCTTGCTAGCTAGCCACCCAGAGTTCCTCCAAACATCGAACCTTCTACTGAGCATCACCTGAAAATAAAATAAAATAGGGCGGGTGAGTCTTCGCAAACTCAGTGTGTACAACCCTCAACAAAAACAAGCATTCCAAAAATCATCATACATCAAACATGCAATGCAATCCCATCCCAATTATCCATCTGCTACACACCAGCTCTGTCCTCCGTCACATTATGTGGGGATATAAATATCGACCCACCCAACCGATACATCAATGGTAGCCCGGTTGTGGAACTACCTTCATTTACACATTGGGCTTAAAAGCTATCGGTGGATCCACGATTGTCAAGCAACCATGCGATCCTCATATACTTCCTCCGTTCCATGATTCCCAACCCCTATGCAACCTAAGCAGAATATCATATGTATGCATGTCACATCCATAAAACTTACATTCAACACCTAGGGGTATTTTGGTCATTTTCGCCCTTAGGGGCATTTTGGTAATTTTCCCTTAATTATGGTTTTCACTTACCTTGGCCAGTTAACAAATCCCGTGAGCTAAGATGAACGAATACTATACACCAGGTAGGATTTCAAAGAACAGGAGGTGAGTCATTAAGACCACTTAAGTACCAAGCTCTCCCTAGATCCAATCCTAGACATGCATATAACTGTTGCCGCACCTTAACCCTTTGACTTGTCTACTGTCGCAATAGATTAATTAAGTCTTATGTAGTTATCGTATACTAGGCCCAAAAACCCTTAAAAAGCCCAAACAAATTCACCTACCTGTATCTGGCCCATTAAGCCCAATCATATTCATATGGCCAATTAGGCCCAAATCACCTGTATATGGCCCATTAGGCCCAAATCACAATTATATGGCCCGTTAAGCCCAGTCACATTCATATTCATGCTCACATATGAAATTCTATCACATAGCATCAATTATCAATTTTGCCTATTATGGGCCTAATAGCCCATCAGCCCATTTAGCCTATTTTGGCCCATTTGGCTAATTCACAACCCAAGTCCACGGAATCACCTGTGGCCCCACGTAACCTATCAGTTTCCTTCTTAGGAGTGTTTGTGCACTCGCAAGACTACCGTAGCCCAACTTTCGACTTTTTGGCATTTCGACTTTTTTACTTTTTAGCATTTCGGCTTTTGTTGATCCTTTGTGTGTGTGCAGTGTATGTACACACCTGGTAAGTAAGCGTGCTATAATTCCCTTAGTCACCAACCTACAAACGATATCACCCTTCAATTAATCGCATGTTTAATACATATCCTTACTAAAACCGAAACCTCACCTTAACCTTACCTTGCGCGAAAAGTATAACAGCCCCTTCCTAACTCACTAACCATGGTCAACTCCTAGATCTGCATCAATCTTAAATATTAGAAACCAGAATAATAGGTGACTCGTATCCAACACAAGTCCCCTTACCTTAACTCTGACTATTCGGCCAACTAAGATTAAAAGTACTTACCAAAGCCCCTTACTTGAAGAGCGAATTGGCAGGGATCTAAAACTGAGATTCGATACCTATTCCTACCCAAAACCGACTAGAAGAAGTGAGGAACAATAATCGATACTTTAGCAAAATCGATTCGAAGAGCAAACACTTACACTAGATTCGGTCAAAGAGTATTCGGCCCTTGGAAGATTTGGCTTTTCGACTTTCAAAATTAGTATGGTGAATAAGGTTTATTTGGTACAGATTAAAGAAAAAGAGTAGAAGAAGGAATCAGCTAAGTGAAAGAAAGAAAATTGTGTAGAGAAGAATAGAAATCGGCCAACAGAAAAGAAAGTAAAACAAAAGGGTTTTTGGCTTTTAGGGAAGAGGGTTTCTGGGAATAAGGTGAGGGGAAATTCGGCATTGGCCTGGAAAACTCCCACTCGGCACCTATTTATAGCCCTATAGCCGAATTCCTCATGCCCAAGTTCCCAATTCGGCTCCATCACTTCCCCCTTCTCATCTCCTCGTTTTTCTCCTTGATAACCCCTTGATCCTTTCCTCAAATTTCTCTTCTAAACACTCCCCTTGGAGTCAATTTTATGCCACTTCCAACCTTCTAGAAGGCCAAAATTAAACTTTTAAAAATACTAAGCTAGGTTTCGAACCTTGGATCTCCTTTCTAACCACTAACGCCACCTCCCTACACCCTAAGTGGCGTCACTTAGCCACTCCTCCACAAGGCTTTTTATGCTATTTTCCCCTATATTTAATTAAAAGCCCAACCACTTGCAATCAGGGTTCCTTTAATAATTAAACTATAATTTCTTTTACCCCTAGATTCAAACTCAAACCTTGACCAAGACCTACCATCGCGTAATTAACACTTAACAGAAATTGCTAAGCACAAAAAGAAAAAAATTGAGATTTCAGGATTTTCGGGTTTTGGGATTTTTAGGGCGTTACACATTCTGGGCTATAAAATTTCGAAACCTTGATCCCAAACTCGCAGGTGAAAACAGGTTGGTGCAATTGAACGAGTTAGATAAGTGGCGAACTAATGCATACGAAAATTCCCGCCTATACAAGGAGGTAACGAAGCACCGCCACGTAGCTCGTTTAAGGCAACACAAGCAGTTTGAAGTTAGAGATCTTGTCCTGTTATATAACTCAGGCTCAAACTGTTTCCTGGGAAGCTTAAATCACAATGGTCAGGTCCTTTCGTAGTCCAAACTGTCATTCCATATGGCGCAGTAGAGGTAAGTCACCCATCACAAGGCACTTTTAAGGTAATTGGACATCGTCTCAAACTTTATAACGGTGAGAATTTTAAAGACGATAGAGAGGACCTACGGCTCCACGAACTCCCCTGAGTATACCCACAAGGTAGAGTCGAGCTTAGACCATAAATAAGCGCTTCTTAGGAGGCAACCCGAGCACTAACGATGTTGATTTCTTTAAATTTTAATTTTAAACATCTAAATCATTAACTGAGTCTTTGAACACAGGTTTTCCAGATCCACACGGCTAGGCACACTGGCGTGCCTTAGGTCGTGCTCATACCACGGGGGTCGACACGGCCGTGTAAAAATAGAGCAAAATCTTTTACATAACACGAGATTCGAAAATTTGCCACGGCTGTGCGATATGGCCGTGGGCAATCCTGCCAAATCAACACGGCCATCGACACGCCCGTGGCTATAAGTCATGGTAGAGATTGATAAATTAACGCGGGCATATGACACGCTCGTACTCGAAACTGCTAGAATAACACGGACGTGTGCATATATACACAGGCGTGAGAGAAGCGAACAAAGCAGGACATGGCTGTGCGACACGGCCATGTGCACCAACACACCCAAATTTAAAAAACTACGAAACACACGGGCTAAAATAAGGGCACACGGGCGTGCCCCACGGCTGTGTGCCCTAATTTCTATATAACCACCCACTATTCATCATCTCCTTCCCCCACCTCACGAACCATCTAGCGATGAGGATTTTTGAGGACTTTTATTTATTATTTATTATTTTTAACTTTATTTATCTCTTTCAATTACTTTTTATTTTATTTCCCTCCAATACTATTTTTACTGTATTTTTAGGTTTTATAATTTATATTAAGCAATTTATGTTTTCGGTCATCTCTTAACGAGTAATCATGCTATTTTATATTTTCTAAAAAGTTATTGATTCTACCACAGTAATGAAGAGCTCCAAAGCTCACTACTACGTAAGAAATTACAACTCCACTGGGAAAGGTTCTCCACGACTGCCATGCCCTGCTCGACCACGACCATAGTTACCACTAGCTATAATATTCTTTTGGCGCAGCACTTGTGGACTAACAACCTCTACCACCACCGGAGTATCCTCCTCCAATCTCACCATTACCTTAGCTGATTACTCTCTATAACTCCAATTCAAGGAATCCATTTAATATTCAGGAAGTTTCACTTCTCTCCCTATCTTATGATCTTATATCTATATTTTTCAGTAAATCTATCTTTGTACATTGAGAACAATGTACATCTTAAGTGTGGGGGGGTTATTTATATCATTATCAGAAAAATCCCTAAATTTTGTCTTATTCTCACGTAACTCACTCATATCACTATTAGAATGAATTTTGATTAATTTATGATTTTTATTGATAATGTCTTGAATTAAAACATAGGCATTTATGCATTGATTGTTTAAACTTTAAGTTATTAGAGAATCAAGCATGATAAGTTGGTTTTTGAGAATTAAAAATTTTTAGGTTATTTCCCCAAGTTTAGGTATTATCTTGAAGTTGAAATTCACAGAGTTAACATCAAAAAGCCATAATTTTTGTGAGATCTTGAGCCTTTAGAGCATCTATTATTTCTTTCATCCTCACTTTTATTGTTGCTTTGAGTGTGTCAATATTTATTTGTTATTCTAGAAATTACTTTGATTATGCATGTCAAGACCACATCATTGATTTGATATGTCGAGGTGATAAAGGCACTTAGGTTTAACCCACTCATTCTATAAAAGTCTACCATCATAATTAACCCTTAGTGAACCCCTTTGAGCCTAACAAGCCATTCATTAACTTACCCTTAATATTAACCCATAACCCATTATTGTTAAAATCCCCTCAATTAATTTGATCCCTATTTTTGTTGAGATTTGATTTGAATAAAATGCTTAACTATGTTTTATTTCTGATAGTTAGCAAAGTTCTATGTTACTTGAGTTGTTACCAAAAAAAAAATCGAAGTTGCTATAATTGAGATTTGTCATCTAGCATATTAGGAAATTATGTAATGCTTAGAGTAAAACGATATATCCAAGAAGAAAAGCTCAATTCTAGGATCATCTAATTAGGAATATAATTTGTCAGTTTTAGTATTTTTCTAGTTAGGTAATTTTTCAATTCAATCTCGATTTTAACCTTCTCTTTCAGCTTATGACCACACCCCCTAACCAAAGCCACATTACAACCTTCTAAAGACCTTTTGATTGATATATCATCTCAATATATAGTGGTGGAGATTTGAATTTCATCCAAGCCTATGGTAATAACTTTTCATATTGATTGTTGAGTGCTAAATTGTTGTCCTTAAACACCATGAATGATTTGAGTAAACCTTTAGTGAGCATGTGAAACTCTGTGATATTTTAAATGAAAGATGATTACTTAGATGAGGGGAGATACCTATGATTTCATGATAAAATGCTCAACTTGGAATGTTTGGAACTTTGATGTCCTTCTAGTTGAATTCTCAATGTATGATTACTTATGGATTATTTTGAGATATTGTTGACAGGAATTATAAGTTGAGAAAAATGAATTCTTAATGGTGAGTTGAGGATTTTGCTTGAGGACAAGCAAACGCTTAAGTGTGGGGGTATTTGATAAGTCAGAATTTATACATAATTTTATCCCATGCTTAGCACATTTTTGGATGAATTATCATTAGATATGTGTAATTTGATGCTCCTAATCCTTTAATTTCGCTTTTTATACATAGACGAGCATAGGAGAGTAAAAAGAGCGAGAAACGGGCCAAAAATGGAGAAAATGGGCTAGCATGGGAAATCAACACAGCCTGGACTTCCTTACACAGGTAGACCACACGACCGTGTCTAATTTACAGACTCTAACATGGCCTACACTTCCTCACATGGGTAGACCACACGCTCGTGCCTTTTTAACAGACTTGCACATGACTTAAGCCGCCCCACACAGGCGTGGCACATGGTCGTGTCCTTGTCGGGCCCAAGACTAGTTCTATTCGAAAAAGGGCACTTTGGAGGGTTCTAAGGCATTCTAAAGCCTATATAAACATCCTAGAGGAGGATTAAAAGTGACACACGGAGTAAGAGGCAAGGAATTACTCAAAGAAAGCCGATTGATCCATCTCAGAGGCGGATTCTCCTTCACGACGGAAGATCTCCCTTAATTTTCCTTCAAGAGTTTTGGGTTTTCTTTATGTTTTGTTATCATTATTCTTCTGAGAAGTTTCCTTTTGCACTTATGAACTAAATCCCCTAAATACCTAGGGGGAATGAAACCTAAGATGGATCTTGTTATTATTTTCTAAATTATATGATAAATACTTGATTTCTTCTTAATTATGTTTCTTAATCCTTGTTTTAATATTTCAGGATATTAATTCAAGTACTGATGTGCTTATTCAGAGGAGCAAAAGTCCCTTTCTAAGAGTAGATCTAGCATAATTAAGCGGAGTTACATACAATCCTAGACATAGGACGACATAAATGTGTCGGATTAGGGTCAAACCTAATAAGGGTATCCATAGATCGAGTTAATGCAACACTAGGGGTTTTAATTAAAAAGAGATTTTAATTAATCAACCTAGGGTTAGACGTTGTTAGTCTCGAGAGAGATAATAATATAAATTAGGGATTTCTACAGATCAAGTCAAGTGAATAAATCGTCTAATTCGGAGTCAAATAACAAGTGAAGTCTAGGTGGATTTTTCCTTGGGTATTGTCTTAATCAATCAGTTTTCCCAAAAGTATTTCCCCAATTTACTTTTTGTGCATTCTTAGTTTAGTAAATTAGTTTAGATAAATCAAATCCCCTTAGTTTTAGGCTAGATAATAAAAAGAAGATTAATACTAGTACTTTTAGTTCCTGTGGGTTCCACATTCCGGTCTTGCTATAAGCTATACTACTATTCCATAGGTGCGCTTTCCTTTATCGTGATAATAGTTAGCTTTCAAGTATGATCAATTATAAATTTAAGACTTGTCACAAGAACATCAGTACCAGATGCTCAGCTTTTACTTACTGGTAGACTAAACATTTCGAAACAAAGTCTGAAATGTCTCGTTTCATACCATGCCACTAGTAAAGTTGTTTCAGATCATTATACATTTTCGTACTACCCAGGTGAACAGATAATCGACTATTATGAGCTTCATTCAAAATCAACTGAATCAACTCTAGATTTCTCGAAACACATATTCGGTTTCTGAACCTTAGACAACCCTCAGCATCAACTTGAAACTCTGAATCAACATTCGAATCACATTGACCCCGCTTTGCTAACAAATCTTTATCAACTTTCTGAGCATCACAAATCTGTTGAATATACAGTGGTCTTGCTTTTAACTAAGCTATAATCAAACCATCATCAGACATAGTCATATGCGCATTCATTGTACGCAAAGCAAATAGTGATTTTTGGCTTAGAGCATCAGTAATAACATTAGCCTTTCTCGGATGGTAGTCAATCACAAGCTCGTAATCTTTTAGCAACTCTAACCATTATTGCTATCTCAAATTCAGATCTTTCTGAGTCATTAAATATTTCAGGTTTTTGTGATCAGAATAAACGTGACATTTCTCACCGAACAAGTAGTGGCACCATATATTCAACGCAAACACAATAGCTTCTAATTCCAAGTTGTGTGTCGAATAGCTCTTTTTATGCGGCTTTAATTGTCTCGTGGCATAAGCTATTATTTTGTCTTCCTGCATTAACACACAACCCAAACCATTCAAAGATGCATCACTATAAATAACAAATGCTTTACCCGATTTTGGTTGAACTAGCACTAGAGCTTCGATCAAAAGGGCTTTCAACTGATCAAAACTTTTCTGGCACTTTTCTGACCACTCGAACTTAACATCTTTCTGTAAGCTTTGTCATCGAGGTTGCAATGATAGAGAAACCTTTCATGAACCATCTATATTAACCAGCAAGTCCAAGAAAACTTCAGACTTTAGAAACATTTCTCAGAGGTTTTCAATCGAGTATAGCCGAAATCTTACTCAAATCAACCCGAATACCTTATGCTGATACAACATGTCCCAGAAAACTGACTTCGTGTAACTAGAATTCGTATTTACTAAACTTTGCATACAACTATTTATCTTGCAAAGTCTGTAACAGAAGTCTCAGATGTTCGGCATGCTCAGTTTCATCATGGGAATAGATCAAAATGTCATCTATGAATACAACCACAAACCGATCTAAATACTGTCTAAAGATCCGGTTCATCGAATCCATGAAAACAGCAGGTGAATTAGTAAGTCCAAAAGGCATAACCAAAAACTCATAGTGTCCATACCTCGTTCAAAAAGCAGTTTTTGGCACATCGGTGTCTTTAACTCGCAACTGACAGTAGCCTGATCTCAAATCTATTTTTGAAAACACTGTAGCCCCTTTTAACGGATCAAACAGGTCGTCAATCTATGGCAATGAATATTTATTCTTTATGGTCACCTTATTGAGTTGTCGATAATCAATGCACATTCTCATAGTTCCATCTTTCTTTTTCACAAACAAAACCGGTGCACCCTAGGGAGAGAAACTCGGTCGCGCTAACCCTCTATCTGTCAACTTTTGCAACTGAGCTTTCAATTCTTTTAATTCAGTCGGTGCCATTTTGTACGGAGCTATTGAAATCGAAGTCATCCCCGGCACTAACTCAATACTAAACTCTACTTCTCGGATAGGTGCCAAACTCGAAAATTCTTCAAGAAACACATCCGGATACTCGCACACAACTAGTACTAATTCAATCTTTCTTTCGGTCACTTTACTATCAAGCACAAACGCAAAGTAAGCTTCACAACCTTTTCTTACATACTTCTGAGCTAACATCGAAGATATCACTGCCGGTAAACAATTCAGATCATTAGATTCAATCCAAATAATCTCATTATTTTGGCACCGTAAATCAATAATCTTTCTTTTGCAGTTTACGACAGCATCATGCAAAGTCAACCAGTCCATACCCAGAATTATATCGAACTCATCAAATGGTAACAACATCAAATCAGCTAGAAAACACGGATCTCGAATCATCACAGGACAATTCTTACACACTTTGTCAACCAGAACACACTGGCCCAAGGGGTTCGATACTCTAATCACAAAGTCAGTAGACTTAACAGGCAAAGTCTTACTGAATACTAAGGTCTCACACACATAAGAATGAGTTGAACCAGGATAAATAAATGCAATTACACTAGTATCATAGAGAGTGAATGTAACAGTAATAACATCCGGGGATGAAGCCTCCTCGCGAGCGTGAATGACATAAGCTCTAGTAGGTACGCGAGCCTCATACCGAACTACTGTGTCTTTAGTTCCTCTCTGACTGCTACTCGCATTACCTGTGTTTCTGGATGGTCTACCCTGAGCAATTGTGTTTTGTTCAGCTAACTCAGGGAATTCACGAATAAAATGATCCATCGATCTACATTTAAAACAGGCCCAATCATGCAATCTACAGTTGTCGAAATGTCATTTACCACAGTGTTTGCACTCTGGTTGATTTGAGCTAACATTACCAGCACTGGCTACTTAGGTAGCTTTTGAATTCGCAGGTGGTCTACCTCGATCACGTCTAGTATAACCTGCAGTAGCTTTTGAATGGCTAAAATCATCTCAGAGTCTCTTTGATACCGACTAAAATGACTTAATTGATAATCTCTTATGGGAATCTCTAGCTTCAAAGTCAGCTTTTCTTTGGCTTTGCATGCTCGCTCAACTAGTACTACGAAATCTTTTATTTCAAGAATGCTAACTAACAGTTTAATGTCTTCATTTAACCCTTCTTCGAATCTTTTACACATTATAGCTTCAGTCGATACACATTCACGGGCATATCTACTGAGTCTCACAAATTTTCGCTCATATTCTGTCACGGTCATACGACCCTGTTTCAACTCTAGAAATTCTTTGCGTTTCTGGCTGATAAATCTCTGGCTGATGTATTTCTTACGGAACTCAGTCTGAAAGAACTCCCAGGTCACCTGTTCTTTCGGAACCACCGATACTAGTGTATTCCAGTGATATGCGGTGTCTCGTAGCAAGGATATGGCACATTTTAAACACTCATGAGGGTTACAAGATAATTCATCAAACACGTGGATAGTATTATCAAGTCAGGATTCAATTGCTCAACATCATCATCATCAGTGGCTCTGAATTCCTCAGCCCTGTATTTTCTTATTTTATCAAGAGGGGGCTTATGTAATGTCAACAAATTAATCACTTGAGGTATAATAGGTATCGGAGAAGGATTAGTTAGGGGTGGAGGTTGTTGTGCATCCGAATTCGTTCGGATATACTGAGTAAACCAATCATTCAACATTTGGTAAAAGGCTTGTTTAGCCTCTCCCTCTTGGTTACTTGAAGTCAGTCGAGAATCAACCGGCACTGTCCCTTGCACGTGATCAGGCACTATACTCTCGACATCATCAGCTACGGCTCAATTGGTGTAACACCCCAAACTCGTCCTGGAAGTTTGGCTCGAATCTGGCGTGTCGCATTGAAGTGTTTTTCGAAAACCATGTTTCCATTAAAAACCCTGCTTAATAATTAAAAACTTATACCCTTTTTAAACCTTGTTAGAAAACCTCAGCTGAATAACATTCTTAACAACTTTGTAAAAATCTTGGTAGTTGTGGAAGCTTAATTTAAAAACAATTACGGATACGTGATGTTTTGAACAACAGTAGTTGCTTTGGAAAACCGTGTTCTAATACTAGCAATTATAAGAACAATAAATAAAATTCCAAATTTAAAATCCAGAAAATTACAACGGCTTTACTACAACCCACATAAAAACATTTAAAAGTAATAATCAAAACTGTAACATATACAATATGTGTGGCTTCCTCCGAGCCCCTCGCAGCTCCGATCTGTCTAAGGCTTGAAATTACCTGAAAGGTTAATAAACGGGGTGAGTTTACGAAAACTCAGTGTGAAATCCCCTACTATATAAAAGGAACAGTCAGTCATATAAAAGAATTAAAAGTCTGGCCCTAGCCCTACTTACAGTTTCAATATCAGTTGGGCCTTAGCCCATTATAACAGACAGTACCAGATGGGCCTTAGCCCATTACAGAATAAGAAACATTATCAAAACTAGAATAAAAATGAGAATTAGAATCAGAATCAGAATGTGAATGCAATCCCAACCCATATCCATCCGTATACACCCCCGTACCAACCTTACACAATGTGAGGAGACAACTCGACCCACCCATCCGCTACACACCACAGAATTTGCAGCATGGTCGCTGAATGAATATTGTGACAGAGTCACCAGATACAGATATTGTGGCAGAGCCACCAGAACAGATATTTGTGGCATAGCCACCAGAACGCTTCCTCCATCAATATAACCCAACCGATACATGTCATGTATGCAGAATGTCATGCCCATATTTGAATCAAACAATCACAGTCAAGTCATTCATATCACCAACATATATTCACAATCAAATCCGTCAACCACACAGTCCAAGTCAGTCACTTGCCCACAAGGGCAAAACAATCATTTAACACCCTAAGGGCAAAATGGTAATTCTACCCCACAAGGGTATCTCGGTAATTTTACCCTACAGGGGTATTTTGGTATTTCTACCCTACAGGGGTATTTCAATAATTCTACCCTACAGGGGTATTTTAGTAATTCTACCCTACAGGGGTATTTCAGTAATTCTACCCTACAGGGGTATTTTAGTAATTTTACCCTACAGGGTTATTTCGGTATTTTTACCCTACAAGGGTATTTCGATAATTCTACCCTATAGGGGTATTTCGGTATTTCTACCCTACAAGGGTATTTCGATAATTCTACCCTACAGGGGTATTTTAGTAATTCTACCCTACAGGGGTATTTTAGTAATTCTACCCTATAGGGGTATTTCAGTAATTCTACCCTACAGGGGTATTTCAGTAATTTTACCCTACAGGAGTATTTCGGTAAACTAAAGTATTCTAAACAGGGAAAACAATACGAATGGGCCTAAAGCCTATTCTCGGCCCAAATAGGCCCATACACTCGTGTGGCCCTTCTAGCCCAAATCTAGCCACAGATATGAGATTTAGCTAGCCTAGTCCAATATTTACTACACAATCAAACAACTTATCCAATTGGGCCTGTAGGCCCATTAGGCCCACATGGCCCATTTCGGCCCATCGCGGCCCGAAGTAGCCATCCTACAGCTAGAGTAGTGAGAAATACACACCTGATAGGAGATTGGAGTTAATCCGCACTCCGAGCACTCTTAGCAGACGCCCAACCCAAACGAGCACGCCATAAAGCGAAAGGGATCAGCCAAGAAAGGTACCTTTACTCTCCTCATGGTTCTCTCTATTTAAAGCCAGCTTCGCATCCACTCTTATGTTAGCTTCTCGATGTGGGATCCCTTCATCATCAGAGTTTAAATTCAACACCAACTCTTGCCGCCCCCTGTTAGCAAAATAAATGCTCTTTGATTGCCATGAGTTTCGAACCCTGGACCTCCTTGCCAACTCTATGACGCCACCTTCCTGCCTCTTATGTGGCGCTACTTTGCCACTAGACCATAAGGCTTTTTGTGGCACAATTTCTCTAACAATATTCTTAAGGCCTACCTACTACACCCAGGGTTTGACTCACCTTAAACAAAAATTTCTGCTAGAGTCCAGGTTTGAACCCAATACTTCTCCAACACTTCTCAGTACACTTAACCACTAAAACAAGCCTTCATTAATGAAATTTACATGCACAGCAAAATATTATAAGCTGCCTCCAATCACTCCCATGCTCAAGGCCCAAAACTTCTAGGCCCAAATTCAAGGTGTTACAATCGGGATCCATTTACTATACCAAAATACATTGTCAAATGTCAGGAGTCATCACACTATCATAGTATAAAATATGACATGTATAGCAAGACTCACACGCGCTATGTTAGTCCTAGAATCGACTAAATCGTAGCTCTGATACCAATTAAATATAACACCCTTAACTCTTATCCATCGCCAGATTAGGGTTATAAGGCATTACTGGACAAAACACAGCTCAGTACAGGTACAAAGATATATCAACTTCTTTCCAATAATTCTCAAACTCGAATAGCATCCATTTACTGATTCATATAGATTAAACAAATCAAAACACATATCATTTTGACCATATCATAATCGGCACAATATGCATTTTTATTCTATGATTAAGTTGGTTTATGACCTAAATGGTTAATTAACCAAGTTTAAAGCATGTCTGAACATTACCGTTTCCCTATCATCAATTTGACTAAAAAATAAACAATGAAATTAAAATCCAATTCAAACATTTACAACCATGACATAAGCACATATATAAATACTTCTCAATTTATCTAAATTTTTCCGAAATTATCATGACATCACTTTCAACTATAAACATAAATCAATATACAAGGACATAATATATTTATCCATTCACTATCCTAAATATGCGCATAAATAAATACATCAATAAAACCATTAACAAAATCAAATACAACCATTTTCCAAGTATATACTCCTATTCATTTTCACTATCATTAGCCGAATATTATTATTATATTATTCATCATATACAATTCATTACACATCAACCAAAGTACTTATTTATGGACATTAATAACCGTTGATAACTTTCACTTAAATTATATATCCAAAACTAACCAAACAAATAAATTTAACTACTTGTATACATTTGGCTTTCATTTCTAAACATACAATAAAGCCTTATAGCACATTACTAATCATAACTAATATCCATGATAAAAACGGTTACAAATTCTTCACTTATAATATCAATTTGCCGAAATAATTTGACCATATCACCTTGTACATATCCAACTCCGCACATACATATAATATATGTATCATTCAACTAACATATGAAATAACCTAACTCAACTATCATACAAATTTACCTTATGATCGAAACACATACCTAGCCTTAATAAAACAAGCCAAACATAATACATATATATATATACTTTAGCCGAATTAACCAAACCACATACAAAATCACCAACCATTTTCAATGCATACGACACATATAAACTTAACTAAAATTTCATATACTTACATAACATATTAGCCATTTTCGCATGGCTTAATATATACACAATTTCAAACTTAACCAAATATAATCTAGCCTATACATGCCATAGGTTCAAGTTCAAACTTATAAAGTACCGAAAATAGTCGATAGTGTGATAGACTTCGCTGTCGATCCTCGAGCTCGTAACTAGTCTCCAAAATCTATAAAACAGAAGCAAACATACACACACAGTAAGCTATCACAGCTTAGTAAGTCATAAGCAAATAAACAACTCAATGACATAATCAACTTAATTTAACTAAACCAATTTATGCTATCATAATCATGTTTAATTTCAAGCTTACAGTTTCATATACAACATATACTTTCATATATAAACTTTATCTTGGTTGAATATACATATATCTATTATCAAAGTATCATTCAATTTCAAAGCCATAATATCATTATATAACCGAATATATATATACTCATAAGCATATACTCATGAATCAAACTTTAATATCACATACTTATACATAACATGTGGCCAAATATACTTCATAAATACACATATATTTACATTAGCATCATGTATAATTTGCATCACTTATCAAATAACCAACTTACCTTATTTTCAAATAGGTAATCAACTATCACATACCTAATCACTTTAGCTCGATTTACACATTCGATCACAACTTATCGGTGCCCATTGAACCATTTGGAATTGAATAGGATTCTCGAATAATCACACATATCGTACAATGCCAACATCCCAAACGTGGTCTTACATGTAATCACATATCGATATCACTGTCCCAGATAGGGTCTTACACGAATCAAATACGATACCGATGTCCCAGACATGGTCTTACACGTAATCATACATCGATGCCAACATTCTAGACATGGTTTTACACGAGAACACATATAAAAAATTCTATGTCATGACATATGTATCCTAGCTACTCTTAAGGATCATACGGGGCTTTCAGACGTTGTAACTCGATTGAATCGAACTCGTACACATAGCTTTCAAGCTTATACATATTAGGCTTCCACATATATACTATCACATTATTTATTTCAGCATATATAGTTCATATTTAATCAAATAAATATCATCTATTTGCTTATAAACTTACCTCGGACAATGAAATTCGGAACGAGATAATTATTCGACAACTTTGGTTTTCCCCCGATCCAAATCTGATTTCTTTGGTTCTTCATCTAAACATATTCAAATTAAGCTCATTCAAACATAATTTCATTCAATTTAGTCCAAAAACACATAAATGGGTAAATTACCATTTTGCCTCTAACATTTTACACTTTTTACAATTTAGTCCAAATTGCACAAAACACAAAACATGCAAAATTTACACACACAATGCTTAGGTCACATGTTACCCATGCTCATACAAGTCCATACATTTCATTTATTTCACATTTTAGTCCCTCAATTTATTATTGTTGCAATTTAGCCTTAATTACTCAAAATCATCAAAAATTCCAATACAAAACATATTAATCCAAAACATATCTTTCATAATTCATCATCTAACATCACAAATCTCAATTATTCATCAATGGCATAACTCAAAATATTCATCAAAATCAGAAATTGAAGCATGGGCTTTGTACATTACACTGTAACGATCTCAAAAACGTAAAAATTATTAAAAATCGAGCTAGTTACATACCTTAATCAAGCTATCAAATGGCCGAATACCCTAAAGCTTTATTCTTTATCTTTTCTTTTAACATTCGGTAATGGTGTAAAAAAGATGAATGCATGTGTTTATTTTATGTTTTATTATAACATATATATTATTTAACATTTTACTTTTTTAACCTATATTAATTAATAACTAAAACTTATATATTAAGGCCATAACCGTCCATCACTAATTCATATGGTAATATTCCAACTTAAATACCTCATGCAATAAAGACAACAACAATTCGACCCTTACAAATTAAACCATCAAATTTTCATTTTACGCAATTAGATCCTTTTATTAAATTGGGCACTCAAACAACAAAATTTTCGAATGAAATTTTCACACACATAAATTCACACATAATAAACACAGAAAATAATTTATAAAAAATTTTCTGACTCGGATTCGTGGTCCCCAAACCACCATTCCAAATAGGGTCTAAATCGGGCTGTTACACAATTTGCCACCCTTTCTATAAGCACACAAAGTAATCAAAATAGCTTCATCTCAATACATCTTTAAGCAACCAAAAACATACCAATTCATACTAATATCATGTCATCTATTCACAACCATTTCAACTATTTAATTTCATATTCAAAACATACCAAATCATTATACCAAAATCATTATAATTTATTATTCCTCAAACATTGATAACTATCCAAATCAACATCCATTTAACTATATCCACAACTATGATAACATACCAAAACAAGCCAACATATAAGGCATTATATGCATCCCATATATCACTTATCAAACACATAACTTAAGCCAACTTAAATGACTAAAAACATACCAACATTTACATCATTAACAAGCCAAATCACATGGCTAACATCATAACTCAGAACATACCAAAATGTCACTAGCCTATACATGCCATATACCATATATACAAGCTTCAAAAGTACCAAAAAATGATTGATAGTGTGACGATGCTCCTGATGATCCTCGAGTCCAAGCTAGCTTTGACTATCTATAAAACATATACAAATAACACACAGTAAGCTTCATAGCTTAGTAAGTTTGTAGTTAAGCAATTTTATTCATCAAATAAACATAATTAAACCATATACACATTACCAAAACAACATCTCATTAACACAAACCTTCCTATCATGTCTCAAAACATGATTCATTAACATCTCATTGAACTTTCTCAATGTAATACTCAAATAGGTTCTGTACGTACCTGTACCACCTCATACTAACCTCTTTCTCAAACAAGTCATTTCTTTACCCATAAGACCATTTAGAATAAAAATCGGATACTCAAGGATCACAACCGATAAGTACCTATACCATGGCCGTAGCCAAATCAAGGTAACTTATTCCGGAGTACCTATACCATCAAATCAAGGTATTATTCACACTCGAAGTGCCGATATCTTGGCCCGAAGCCAATGAATTAACTTAATGACATTACATTATTATCATCACTGTATTTAAAGTTTAACCGAGAAGTTTCGCTTGTCGATTCATTGTTGAACACTTCTGCATAGTCATATTCACAATTCAAACATTATCCAACATCTCATAAACACATTTTATGAAATATCAAAGCATATAACATTCATTTATAATGAAATTAACACCTACGAACTTACCTCATATTCGAAATTGACGAATCAGATCGATTACTCGATAACCTTCAATTTTCTCCGATCTAAATCTGGTTTTTTTCTTTCTTGATCTATAAGTATTCAAAATTAACCCATTGAATCACCAACTCAATCAATTTCATCCACAAACACATTTTTAGCCAATTTACACTTTAGCCCTAAACTTTCACATTTCTTACAATTTAGTTCCTATTTAAAAAATACACAAAATTCACACAATTAAATCTAATTACATGCTAGCCAAATTTCATAGGGACCCCTAGCAGCCCAAAGCTTTCACTTATTTCATATTTCAACCCTTCAATGTGTAAATTTCACAATTAAATCCTTTTTTTGACATTTTTGTCAAAAATCACTTCACAAAACATGTATATCAAACGCCAAACTTTCATATTTCATCATCAACATTGAAAAAATCCAATTATCATCAATGGAATTTTACAAAATCACCAACAAACTCAAAAATTAAGGCACAGGCTAGCTAGTACTCAAAGCAACAATCACAAAAACGTAAAAATCATCAAAAACCGAGCAAAGAACATACCTTAATCAAGATCAATGTGTGCCAAATATATGAGCCCTAAATGGATTTCTTCTTTCTATTTTTTCAGTTCAAATAAAACAAAGATGAGCATGTTTTCATCTTTTGTTTTATTTTTTTATTTTTTTATTTAATTACAAAATTAACCTTAATTAAAAGCCATCAAATTTCATGTTATTAAGCCCATTTATGTCAAATTCCATTATCAATTTTCTAATTACAACATAAGGATCTTTCATTTAATAAGCCATAGCAATTAAACACTTTTAACTTATAGCATGCTACTTTTGCATTTTATGCGATTAAGTCATTTTTCTCAAATTGAGCTACTAAACGGTAAAATTAGCTCATGAATTTTTCACACATATATATGGACATGTTGTAAACACCAAAAATAATATTAAAATAATTTTACGACCTTAGATTTGTTGTTTTAAAACTACTATTCTGATTTAGCTAAAATCGGGCTGTTACAACTCTTTCCCCTTAGGGATTTTCGTCCCCAAAAATCTTACCAGCAAATAGTTTTGGATATTGCTTTCTCATAGCATCCCCGGGTTCCCATGTAGCTTCTTATATCCTGTGTTGTTTCCACAATACTTTCACTAATGCGATTTTCTTATTTCTCAGCTCTTTGATCTAACGAGCTAGAATTCGGATTAGTTCTTCACTGTAAACAAATCTGATTGAATCTCAACTTCGGTTCGGGAAATAACATGAAAAGGATTGGATCTGTATCATCGAAGCATACATGAAATACATTATGTATCTTTCTAACTCAGATGGCAATGCTAATCGATAAGCAACTGGTCTAACTCGTTCAATAATCTCATTCGATCCGATGAATCTCGAACTCAATTTGCCTTTACGACCAAATCAAAGTAATTTTCTTCCATGGCGATACTTTCAAAAATAATCTATCCACGATCTGAAACTCAATATCTTTTCTTTTTAAGTCTGCATAAGATTTCTGACAATTCGAAGCTGCTTTCAGAATATCCCGAATTACTTTTAATTTTTCTTCTGTTTCTCTAACTAGATCAACCTCGTGAATCTTATTCTCGCTAAGTTCAGTCTAGTACAAAGGTGTTTGACATTTCTGACCGTATAAAGCTTCGTACAGTGCCATTTTAATGCTAGATTAAAAACTCTTATTATATCTAAATTCAATCAACGGAAAATACTTTTCCCACGTACCTTCGAACTTAGGAATACAACATCTCAACATATCCTCGAGTATCTGAATAACTCGCTTGGATATGTTGAGATATAGGTACTTCGTGTAATCTCACAACCTCGGAGATATACAACTCAGCAAGCTTATCAAGCGAATAATCTGTACGCACAAGAATAAAATGAGCTGATTTTGTCAATCGATCAACAACAACCCAAATTGCATCTTTCTTACTCAGAGATAGGGGCAATCCCGACACAAAATCCATAGTCACTCTATCCCATTTGCACTCGGGAATCATAATAGGCTGCAATAAACCAGATGGTACTTGATGCTCAGCTTTAACTTGCTAACAAATCAAGCATTTATAAAAGACTTCTATGTGCTTCGTTCAACATCATCTGAATTAACTCTAAATTTCTCGAAACACATATTCAACTTCTGAATCTCAAACAGTCATCTGAATCAACTTGAAACTCTGAATTAGGGTTCGAATCACATTGAGTTCGTTTTGCTAACATTTTATTATCAAATTTTTGAGCTTCACAAATCTACTGTAAAAATAATGGTCTTGCTTTCAACTCAGCTACAATCGAGCCATCATTAGATAGAGCCGAATGAGTATTCATTCTACATAAAAGAAACAAAGATTTTCGGCTTAATGCATCAACAATAACATTAGTTTTTCCCGGATGGTAATCAATCACTAGCTCATAATATTTTAGCAATTCAAGCCATCTCCGTTGTCATAAATTCAAATCTTTTTGTGTCATCAGATATTTCAAACTCTTGTTATCTAAATAAACATGACATTTCTCACCAAACAGATAATGGTGCCAAATCTTCAACGCAAACACAATGGCTGCCAACTCTAAATCGTGTGCCAGGCAATTCTTTTCATGTGGCTTTAACTATCTCAAGGCATAAGCTATGACTTTATTATAGATCACAAATTCTTTACCTGATTCTTGCTGTACTAACACTAGAGCTTCAGTCAAAAGAACTTTCAGCTGATCAAAACTTTTCTGACATTTCTCGGACCATTCAAACTTTACATCTTTTTAAAGCAATCCCGTCAATGGAGTCACAATCCTTGAAAAGTCTTTCAAAAATCGTCTATAGTAACCAGCTAGTCCTAGAAAACTACAGACTTTAGATGCATTTCTCAGAGGCTTCCAATCCATTATTGCAGAAATCTTGCTCGGATCGACTTAAATACCTAATGCTGACACAATATGCCTTAGAAAACTAACTTCACTTAACCAAATTTCACATTTACTGAACTTTGCATATAACTGCTTATCTCTTAGAGTCTGCAATACAATTCTCAAAAGCTCAACATGCTTAGTTTTATCTCTCGAATAAATCAAAATATCATCTATAAACACAACAACAAATCGATCTAGATACGGTCTGAAAATCTGGTTCATCAAGTCCATAAAGGTAGTAGGTGCATTTGTTAATCCAAAAGGAATAACCAAAAATTTATAATGACCATACCTCGTTCTGAATGCAGTCTTTGGCACATCAGAATCTCTAACTCGCAACTGGTAATAACCCAATCTCAAATCTATCTTTGAAAATATTGTAGCTCCTTTCAATTGGTCAAACAAATTATCAATTCGCGGTAGAGGATATTTGTTCTTGATCTTCATTTTGTTAAGCTGTCGGTAGTCTATGCGCATTCTCATCGTGCCATCTTTCTTTTTCATAAACAACACAAGAGCACCCCATGGTGAGAAACTCGGTCTAGCAAAACCTCTATCCGTTAGTTCTTGCAACTAAGCTTTCAATTCTTTTAACTCTATCGGTGCCATTTTGTAAGGAGCTATCGATATCGACGTTGTTGCCGGTACTAACTCAATGCCAAACTCAGCCTCTCGTATTGGTGGTAAACTCGATAACTCTTCAGGAAATACATCTGGATACTAACACACAACTGGCACTGATTCAATCTTCTTTTCAGTCACTTCCGTATCAAGCACATAAGCAAGATAAGCTTCGGAACCCTTTTCTCACATATTTCTGAGTTAACATCAAAGAAATCACTGCTGGTAAACCATTCAAATCATCTGACTCAATTCAGATAATCTCATTATTTTGACATCTCAAATCTATCGTCTTTCTTTTGCAATTCACAACAACATCATGCAACGTTAGCCAATCTATTCCCAGAATTATATCAAATTCGTCAAATGGCAACAACATCAAATCGGCTAGAAAACAACTATCCCGAATCATCAATGGATAGTTCTTACACACTTTATCAACTAAGATACACTTGCCTAAGGGATTCGATACTCTAATCACAAATTCAGTAGACTCTACAGGTAAAGTCTTACTGGGAATGAGTTGATCCTAGATCTATTAATGCAATAACTTTAGTATCATAGAGAGTAAAAGTATCAGTGATAACATCTGGAGAGGATGCTTCTTCGCGAGCACGAATAGTGTAGGCTCTAACAGGTGTTCTCGCCTCAGACCTCATAGTAGAGTCTTTAGTCGCTTTCTGACTACCACTCACATTTCTCGTGTTTCTAGGTGGTCTACCCCTATTTACAGTGTTACTCGGCCTCGTGTTCTGAACATGCTCTTTTTCCATCAACTCTGGACAGTCTCGCCTAAAATGAGCCAATGATCCACATTTGTAGCAGGCTTGTAAAATTTAAGTATGGCATGTATAGCAATATACCTATTTTGTGTAAATGATCTTATGATATGGTGATGGAATGGTTGAGGAAATGCTTGATAATGATAAGTTATGGAAATGGTTAGTTTAGATTATGTTTGATGTCATGGAAGGTTAATAGGATACCTAGTTCATGAAAACTCATAAAAGGGGTGAAATTTGCCATAAACAGAACATTGCAGCAACACTGCTGTGAGTTTGAAAATTTACTAAAAATCATAAAAATCGAATTAGGCGATGAATTAAATATTAAATTGAAGCTTATTATGTCTAGTTTCACATAAAAGAAACTAAATAGGTAAAAGAATTATATGTTAGAAGATATTTGAATTTTAGTGAAACAGGGTCAAAGCGATTTCTGGATCCCCTGTTCCAACTTTAGAAATTCACCATAAATTGTACAGATATAGTTAGGTGTTGTATTTTATATTTTCAGAATCCTTCTTGAGTCTAGCTTCAGGAGAAATAAATCTCATAGTCATATGATTTTTTTACAGAGAGAAATATGGTTTGTAGTAAACAGAGGTTAGTCCAGTCATGTCCTGAAACAGGGGTAACTTTAACTAATAAACTGTACTAATTGGTCCAACCAAAAATTCTATAAAAAAATTAGTAAATATTTATATGAGTCTAGATTTAGGAAAAATTTACGGATATTGATTTTGAGTTTCGTAACATGAGATATGAGTTTTCTTGTAACTGTGACGCAAGTAGCTAGAAAGCTGTGAATGTAGAAACAAATGATCCAAAGTTCTTAAAATGTTAAATTAAGTCTAGTAACTCCTCATACTCGACTCCGGCGATGGTCTCGAGTAAGGGGGCGTTACATTTAGTGGTATCAGAGCAGGTTTAGTCAGTTCTCGGACTACGTGTTGTATGTACGAATTTTGCTATACATGCCATATGTATAAATTGTGATAGTATGACGACTTCTGACCTTTTTAAATGTTTTTTTATAGTAAATGGATCTCGATCCAGCTGTGGCAGATGAAGTAGAGAGTAATACGCCACTCCAAATGAAGGAGCAGCGCCGATCGAAAATCCACCTCCTACTTGTTGGTCGTGGGGAGGAAGAAAGGGATCGGGAAGCCTTTCTCCAAATGATGAGTACATGGTACACTGAGTTCGTTCGTATGAACCCAAATGTACGACCTCCCCCACCTCCCCCAATTCCTCAACCTGTACCCCCAATGCCTCAGGGTGTGGATATGATAAAATTTCACAGAACTCCAGTTGATAGAATTCGTAAACAAGGGGCCGAAGAATTTAAGGTAAATATTGATGATGATGCCGAGAAAGCAGAGTTCTGGCTTGAAAATTCTATCCGGGTATTTGATGAATTATCTTGTACACCTGAAGAATGTTTGAAATGCACTATATCTTTGTTGAGGGATTCAACCTATAATTGGTGGAAGACTTTGATTTCGGTGGTACCGAAAGAGAGAGTAACCTGAGAATTCTTTCAATAAGAGTTTCGGAAGAAATATATTAGTGAAAGATTTATTGATCAGAAGCGTAAAGAATTTCTTGAGCTGAAGCAAGGTAATATGACATATACAGAATATGAAAGAGAGTTTGTTCGATTAAGTAAGTATGCTAGAGAGTATGTTCCTACAGAGGCCAAGATGTGCCGACGATTTGAAGACGGGCTCAACGAAGACATCAAGGTATTTGTTGGAATTCTTGAATTAAAAGAAATGGTAGTATTCGTTGATTGAGCTTGCAAGGCTGAAGAACTACTTAAAGAGAAGAAAAAGGTAGAGGCTGAGACTAGAAATTGGAAGAAAAGACCGATGAGCAGTTCATTCTCACAGCAAACCGAAAAGTCAAGAAATATGAATCCTCGTTCCCAAGTTTCAGCTGGGCAATCATATGGGAATTATAAGAAGCAAAATGTCAGTCCTAAGTCCTAGACTATTTCGGCAGCCAGTGTAGGGAACTCGAGATTTGTTAAACCAGAGTGGCAGCGGTGTGGTAGAAATCATTTTGGTCTGTGCAGAGCAAATGAATGTTTTCGATGTGGTTCTCCAGATCATTTTATTAGAGACTACCCAGAGAGAGCTGAAAAAGAAAAATTTCAGAATACAAAAACAAGTGGTGCGGATTCGAGAGGAAGATATCCAAGAAAAGCTGGGTGTGAAGCAAGTAGTAAGAATGTATCCAGAGATACAGTAGTTAGATCTGAAGGAAGGGCTCCGGCTAGAACTTATTCTATTAAAGCGCGCAAAGATGCTTCCTCACCTGATGTGATTACCGGTACATTTTCTCTTTATGATGTTAATGTTATTGCTTTGATTGATCCTGGTTCTACTCATTCATATGTGTGCATGAAACTGGTGTCTAGTATGAATATACCTATTGAGAACACATAATTTATGATTAGAGTGTCGAATCCGTTAGGCAAATGTGTGATTGTTGATAAAGTATGTAAGAAATGTCCTTTAATGATTCGGGGTCATTACTTTCCGGCCGACTTGATCTTGTTGCCGTTTGATGAGTTTGATGTTATTTTGGGTATGGATTGGTTGACATTGCATGATGCTATAATAAATTGCAAAGAAAAGGTTATAGAATTAAAGTGTGAAAATGGTGAAACTCATGCGTTGAATCGAGATAAATCGAGGCATTGCCTAGTGTGATTTCTTCAATGTCGGCTCAAAGATATTTGAGAAAGGGTTATGAAGCTTATTTGGCGTATGTAATTAATACAAAAGAAGTTGAAAAGAAAGTTGAGTCGGTCTTTGGTTGTGTGTGAATTTGTGGACGTATTTCGGAAGAATTGCCGGCCTCCTCGATCGTGGAAGTAGAATTTGGTATTGATTTGATACCGGAACAACTCCGATCTCGATTGATCCGTATAGAATGGCACCAGCAGAGTTGAAAGAATTAAAGTCGCAATTGCAAGAGTTGACTGATAAAGGCTTTGTGAGACCGAGTTTTTCACCTTGGGGTGCTCCCGTGTTATTTGTGAAAAAGAAGGATGGTTCTATGAGGTTGTGTGTTGATTATCGGCAGTTAAACAAGGTGACAATCAAAAACAAGTATCTGTTGCCAAGAATTGATGATTTGTTTGATCAGCTAAAAGGATCGACATGGTTTTCAAAGATTGACTTGAGATCTGGTATTACCAATCTGCTGGGTAAAAGAGTCAGATGTGCCTAAAACTGCTTTTAGAACAAGGTATGGTCATTATGAATTTTTAGTTATGCCATTCGGGTTGACAAATGCTCCTGCTGTGTTTATGGATTTAATGAATCGCATATTTCGGCCATGCTTGGACAAATTTGTTGTGGTGTTTATAGATGATATTTTAATTTATTCAAAAGATGAGACAGAGCATGCTGAGCATTTGAGGATAGTTTTGCAAACTTTGAGAGATAAGCAGCTGTATGCTAAGTTTAGTAAAAGTGAATTTTGGCTCCGGAAAGTTGGATTTTTGGGTCATATTGTTTCAGGTGATGGTATACGGGTTGATCCTAGTAAAATTTCAGCCATTGTTGATTGGAAACCACCGAAAAATGTAACCGAAGTTAAAGTTTTTTGGGCCTAGCTGGATATTATCGGCGGTTTGTAAATGGATTTTCTATAATTTCTTCTCCTATAACTAGACTACTCCGAAAGAATGTTAAATTTGAATGGACGGAGGAATGTCAACAGAGTTTTGAAGAATTGAAAAAGTTATTAACAGAGGCACCAGTGTTAGTACAACCCGAATCAGGTAAAGAATTTGTGGTGTATAGTGATGCTTCTCTAAACGGTTTGGGATGTGTACTCATGCAAGAAGGAAAAGTGGTGGCTTATGTTTCGAGGCAGTTAAAACTTCATGAGAGGAATTATCCTACTCACGATTTGGAATTGGCTGCGGTGGTGTTTGCTTTGAAAATTTGGTGACATTATTTGTATGGTGAAAAGTGCCGGGTATATACCGACCACAAAAGTCTTAAGTACTTGATGTCACAAAAAGACTTGAATTTGAGACAGCGAAGATGGTTGGAGTTATTGAAAGATTACGAACTTGTTATTGATTATCATCCGGGAAAAGCGAATGTGGTTGCCGATGCTTTAAGCAGAAAGTTGTTGTTTGCTTTGAGAGTTATGAACACTCAGTTGAAAATGTCAGATGATGGTTCGATTCTAGCAGAGTTAAGAACAAAACCGATGTTTTTACAAGAGATTTCTAAAGCTCAGAAAGATGATCAAGATTTGCAAGCCAAGAGAAAGCAGTGTGAAGTTGATGCAGAGTCAGATTTCAGAATCGGTTCTGATGGGTGCTTAATGTTTAAAGATCGGATTTGTGTACCGAAGAATGAGGAATTGATTCAAAAGATCCTACAGGAAGCACATAGTGGTTGTTTCTCAATTCATCCGGGTAGTGTGAGAATGTATAATGACTTGAAGAAAATGTATTGGTGGAATGGAATGAAAAGGGATATATCAGAGTTTGTGTCCAAATGCTTAACTTGTCAACAGGTGAAAGCTGAACACCAAGTGCCTTCGGGATTACTTCAGCCTATTATGGTTCCTAAATGGAAATGGGATTGGATTACTATGGATTTTTTTTTAGGGTTGCCATTGACTCCAGAAAATAAATATGCCATCTGGGTAATAGTTGACAGATTAACTAAGTTGGCTCATTTTATCCCGATATGTACGGATTATTCTCTTAAGAAGTTGCCTGAACTATATGTTAGAGAAATTGTTAGACTACACGGAATACCATTGTTGATTATTTCAGATAGAGATCCAAGGTTTATCTCGCGGTTTTGGCAAAAGTTGCAAGACGCGTTAGGTGCAAAGTTAAATTTTAGTACTGCTTTTCATCCACAAACTGATGGGCAATCAGAGAGAATAATTCAGATTCTTGAAGATATGCTCAGATGTTGTGTATTGGAATTTCAAGGAAGTTGGGAAAGATATTTACCGTTGGTAGAATTTGCTTACAATAATAGTTATCAGACGAGCTTGAAAATGGCACCTTATGAAGCATTGTATGGTCGTAAGTATCGAACGCCTTTGTATTGGACTGAACTCAAGAAAATCAGATTTATGGAGTTGATCTAATAAAAGAAACCGAAGAAAAAGTGAACATAATTCGAAATTGTTTAAAAGTCGCTTGGATAGACAAAATCTTATGCGATTTAAAACGAAAGGACATTGAATTTCAAGTTGGTGATAAAGTATTTTTAAAGGTGTCTCCGTGGAAGAAAGTTCTCAGATTTGGACGGAAGGGCAAATTAAGTCCGCGTTTTATTGGGCCGTATGAAATAATTGAAAAAGTTGGACTGGTAGCATATCGGCTAGCATTACCACTTGAATTAGAGAAGATTCATGATGTGTTCCACGTATCTATGTTACGCCGTATCGTTCGGACCTTCACATGTGGTTTCACCGACGTAAATTGAACTACAACCAGATATGACCTATGAAGAAGAACCGATTAAGATTTTAGCTCGAGAGGTCAAACAACTAAGGAATAAAAATATTTCACTTGTGAAGGTGTTGTGGCAAAAGCATGGAGTAGAAGAAGCTACATGGGAATCCGAAGAAAATATGAGAAATCAATACCCACATCTGTTTCTGCAGAAGATTTTCAAGACGAAAAATCCTTAAAGGGGGGAGAGTTGTAGTATCCCGAATTAGGGCCTAATCGGAATAGTGGTTTCGTGACCACAAATCTGAGATAGAAATAATTATTTTATAATTATTTTGAGGTTTATGATATGATTGCATAATTTTGTGAAGATTTCGTGATGAAATTTTTGGCATAACGAGTTTAATTTAAAGTTAGGGACTAAATCGAATAAGTTGTAAAACTTGTATTTTAGAAGTTTTTAGTATGAAATTGCTTTGAAATATTAATTAGGAGGTCTTAAATAGCAATTTGACCAATTTTAAGTTCATGGAAAAAATTAGGACATGGAAGGAATTTTTGAAAGTTTAGTAAGGAGGGACATTTTGGTCATTTGGATATTAAATGAAATAAAATGGGAAAAATAACACAAAATGGTCATCTTCTTCATATGGTTGCTGCCGAATTTTACTCTCTCCATAGCTAGGGTTTCTTCAACTTTCAAGCTTCATAGTAAGTGATTCTAAGCCCCGTTTTTAATGATTTTTACGTTTTTGAGATCCCGGTAACTCGATAAAGCTTATGCTAGCAATAACTTAACCTAGGGTTTATATTTGGAAAAATACCCATAGGTGAAATTTGTGTATTTTGATGTTTTATGATAGAATATGAGGTTTTAAATTATGTTAGACAACTTGTACTACTTGATTTTAAGCAAAAACGAGTAAAAGGGCTTAATCGGTAAAAATAACTAATAGTCATAAGTATATATTAGAGTGAGAATTTGATGTTGCCATAGAAGAGAAAAGTGATCAGAAGGTTATAAAACATAAGAATAAGGAATAAAGTTTAATCCCGAGCCTAGGGGCAAAAGTGTAAATATGCAAAAGTTTAGGGGTAAAATTGTAATTTTGCTAAAATTTGGATTAAGGATTAATTTGATAATGTGAGTATTAAATAAGCTAAATGTGTTATTTTAGATCAAGAAAGACGTGGAATCGACCCCAATCGAGGAAAAGAAAAGATTGTGGACTAAATTGCAAAATCTTTATATTTTGGTCCAAGGTAAGTTCATGTGTAAATAATGTAGCATAATTGTTATTTTTAAGTTATTGATGTCAATTATATGATATGCTTATTTTTATCATGAAATATATACTTTGTGGTTATTTTCGAATAAAATGTAAATTATGTGAGCTACTAGTTAAACATAAATTGTTACCGAGTATTGGTTTCGGCATTCTACGGAAGACGGCAAGGATATGTGTTCGAGGAAAATCCCGTTTGAACCTTAGGAATAGATTAGGATACAAGTGACATGTCACTTGGATGGTTGAGCATCCGAACTCGTTGAGTTGAGTCCGAGTTCACTTATGGATGCGAATGTCCGAACTCGTTGAGTTGAGTCCGAGTTCACTTATGAATGCGAACGCCCGAGCTCGTTGAGATGAGTCCGAGCTCACTTAGGGGCGGGTTACATGATTGCTTGATTTCATATGTGGCACTTATGTGCAAATTATCCATGTATCCGAATTATATTCCGATGTGTTCAACGGGTAAAGTTCTACTCAAATGGAGGAATACTCGAGATGAAAAGAGACGTATTGGTAAGTGTTGTGAAATGGATACTTTAGACAGGTATGTACTTAACCCTCGGGTTGAGTATTGATACAACAACGATAAGGTAATAAGATGATGAAAAATGATTAGAAATGTGATATATGTTTTGGTGATACCATGCTAATGTTGTTTGGTATGATTGCTTTGTTATGTTACTTATTATTTGCATATGAACTTACTAAGCATTTATGCTTACTCCCTTCTTCTTATTCATTGTAGTTTTGAACAAGCCAGCTCAGGAATTGGGATAGGTCGAAGGCTCGATCACACTATCTGAAGGACTTTTTGGTAAATGGCTTGTAAAATTTAAGTATGGCATGTATAGCAACATACCTATTTTGTGTAAATGATCTTATGACATGGTGATGGAATGGTTGAGGAAATGCTTGATAATAATAAGTTATGGAAATGGTTAGTTTAGATTATGTTTGATGTCATGGAAGGTTAATAGGATGCCTAGTTCATGAAAACTCATAAAAGGGATGAAATTTGCCATAAATAGAACATTGCAGCAACACTGACCTGAGTTTGAAAATTTACTAAAAATCATATAAATCTAATTAGGTGATGGATTAAATATTAAACTGAAGCTTATTATGTATAGTTTCACATAAAAAAAACTAAATAGGTAAAGGAATTATATGTTAGAAGATATTTAAATTTTAGTGAAATAGGGCCAGAGCAATTTCTGGATCCCCTGTTCCAACTTTATAAATTCACCATAAATTTTACAGATATAATTAGGTGTTTTATTTTATATTTTCAGAATAATTATTGAGTATAGCTTCAGGAGAAACAAATCTCATAGTCATATGAATTTTTTACAGAGAGAAATATGGTTCGTAGTAAACAGAGGTCAGTCCAGTCAAGTCCTGAAATAGGGGTAACTTTAACTAATAAACTGTACTAATTGGCCCAACCAAAAATTCTATAAAAAAATTAGTAAATAGGTATATGAGTCTAGATTCAGAGAAAATTTACGAATCTTGATTTTGAGTTTCGTAACACGAGATATGATTTTTCTTGTAACTGTGATGCAAGTAGCTAGAAAGCTGTGAATGTAGAAACAAATGATCCAAAGTTCTTAAAATGTTAAATTAAGTCTAGTAACTCCTCATACTCGACTCCGGTGACGGTCTCGGGTAAGGGGGCGTTACAGGATTTCTTTGATGAAGACTAGCACGGCTTATTCATCAATCTCTTTCTGGTGTCTCTAGCCTCAGAATCTGCTTTCCTCTTTTCTTTGCTAAGATCTTCGGCTTTACAAACCCTTTCAACTAAAACAACAAATTCTTTAATTTCTAGAATCCCAACTAATAGCTTTATATCCTCTTTCAGTCCATCAATGAATCATTTACACATAATCTCTTTGGTGGAAACATTTTCTCGGGCATACTTGATTAATCGTACAAATTTTCTTTCATACTCAATGACAGTCATTCGACCCTATTTCAATTCCAAAAACTCTTTATGTTTCTTATCAAGAAATATTTGACTTATATACTTCTTTTGAAACTCAGATTGAAAGAACTCCCAGGTAACACATTCCTTCGGAACTACTAATATCAATGTTTTCCACCAATGGTACGCATTATCTCTCAACAAAGATACAACACATTTGATGCATTCATTTGGAGTACAGGACAATTCATCAAATACTCTGATCGTGTTCTCGAGCCAGAACTCAGCTCTCTTAGCATCATCATCAACTATAGCCTGAAACTCCTCAGCCCCGTGTTTCTGAATCTTATCAATAGGTGGCTTACTCAATCGGATTGGATCTATCACTTGCGACACAACTGGGGCTTGTTGAGGAACAGGTGGGGGTGGAGGTTGTGGAGTAGCCGGATTAGTTCTAATATACTAAGTGAACCACTCATTCATCATTTGATAAAGGCTTGTTTAGCCTCTCCCCCATGACTACTTGTCCCGAGTCTAAAGTCAGATTTTGCTATCCTTTGAGCAGAAGCAAGTGTGTTACTCTCTATATCATCAGCTACAGCTCTTTCGGGATCCATTTGCTACATAAAAACACATTTTAGGTGTCAGGAATCATCACACTATCGCATTTTATATATATGGCATATATAGCTAGACTCTCACATGTTACATTAGTCTTAAAATTGACTAAACTGTAGCTCTGATACCAATTAAATATAACACCCCTAACCTATATTCGTCGCCAGAATAGGATTACAAAGCATTACCGAACAATATAACATTTATCAAACATTCAATATCGTATATCATTCATTCACATACATAAAGTCCCTTAGATAAGTCTACGATACCTTAAAACATGCTTAAGGGTGGTTCGAGACTAAACTGATCACATATAAAAATTTCTGAACACTTAGAAAAATTTCATGAAATCATAGGTCATACGTCCGTGTGAATAGGCCGTGTGCCTCACACGACCACCAGACACGCTCGTGGTGCAGGTCGTGTGAAAATAGGGCGTACTTACTAACTTGTACCATATGGCCGAAGACACGTCCGTGTACCATGGCCATGGGAAAACTAGGGAGGTTACTGACTTGGGTCACACGACCAACCACACGCCCATGTGTCTAGCCCGTGTACCCTTCGAAATGGCCACACACGCCCGTGTACTAGGCCATGTGCCTCTTAGGGGGCATACTGACTTATGTCACATGGTCAGTCATACATCCGTGTCTGAGTCTATGTGACACACACGGCCAGTAGACACGCCCGTGTGTCTAGGCCATGTCAAACCTCTAGGGTATACTTTCTTAATTCGTAGGGCTACCCCAGGGGACATACGATCGTGTAACATGATAGTGTGTCACACACGGTTGAGACACACGCCAGTGTCTCTACCAGTGTGGACAAAAATAGGCTATTTGAGAAGCCAATTTGCCACCCTTTCCATAAGCACACATAGTAAGCAAAATAGCATCATTTCAATACATATTTAAGCAACCAAAAATATACCAATTCATGCTAATATCATGTCATCTATTCACAACCATTTCAATTATTTAATTCCACATTTAAAACATACCAAATCATTATACCAAAATGATCACAATTTACTATTCCTTAAACATTGATAACTAACCAAATCAACATCTATTTAACTATATCCACAACTATAATAACATACCAAAACAAGCCAACATATAAGGCATTATATGCTTCCCATATATCACTTATCAAACACATAACTTAAGCCAACTTAAATGACTAAAAACATACCAACATTTACATCATTAACAAGTCAAATCACATGGCTAACATCATAGCTCAGAACATACCAAAATGTCACTAGCCTATACATGCCATATACCATATAAATAAGCTTCAAAAGTACCAACAAATGATTGATAGTGTGACGATGCTCCTGACAATCCCCGAGTCCAAGCTAACTTTGACTATCTATAAAACATATACAAATAACACATAGTAAGCTTTATAGCTTAGTAAGTTCATAGCTAAGCAATTCTATTCATCAAATAAATATAATTCAACCATATACACATTACCAAAAAAACATCTCATTAACACAAACCTTCCTATCATGTCTCAAAACATAATTCATTAACATATCATTAAACTTTCACAATGTAATACTCAAGTAGGTTCCGTACGTACCTATACTACCTCGTACTAACCTCTTTCTCAAACAAGTCATTTCTTTACCCATAGGACAATTTAGAATAAAAATCAGATACTCAAGGATCATAACCGATAAGTACCTATACCATGGCCCATAGCCAAATCAAGGTAACTTATCCTGAAGTACCTATACCATGGCCCGTAGCCAAATCAAGGTAACTCCTCTCAAAATACCTATATCATGGCCAGTAGCCAAATTAAGGTATTATTCGCACCCGAAGAGCCGATATCTTGGCCCGAAGCCAATGCATTAACTTAATGACATTACATTATCATCATCACTGTACTTAAAGTTTAACTGAGAAGTTTCGCTTGTCGATTCATCATTGAACACTTCCGTATAGTCGTATTCACAATTCAAATATTATCCGACATCTCATAAACACATTTTATGTAATATTAAAGCATGTAACATTCATTTATAATGAAATTAGCACCTACAGACTTACCTCGTATTTGAAATTGACGAATCAGATCGATTATTCGATAACCTTCGATTTTTCCCGATCTAAATTTGAATTCTTTCTTTCTTGATCTATAAGTATTCAAAATTAACCCATTTAATCACCAACTCATTTAATTTCATCCACAAACACATATTTTAGCCAATTTACACTTTAGCCCTAAACTTTCACATTTCTTACAATTTAGTCCCTATTTCAAAAATACACAAAATTCACACAATTAAATCTAATTACATTCTAGCTGAATTTCATTGGGCCCCTAGCAGCCCAAAACTTTCATTTATTTCAGATTTCAACCCTTCAATTTGTAAATTTCACAATTAAATCCTTATTTGACATTTTTGTCAAAAATCACTTTACAAAACATGTATATCAAACACCAAAGTTTCATATTTCATCATCAACATTCAAAAACATCCAATTATCATCAATGGCATTTTACAAAATCACAAAAAAAAGTCCAAAATTAAGGCACGGGCTAGCTAGTACTCAAAGCAACGATTACAAAAACGTAAAAATCATTAAAAATCGAGCGAAGAACATTCCTTAATCAAGATCAATGTGTGCCAAATATGTGAGCCCTAAATGGCTTTCTTCTTTCTGTATTTTTGGTTCAATGAAAACAAAGATGAACATGTTTTCACCTTTTGTTTTATTTATTTTCATTGTTTTATTTAATTACAAAATTAACCTTAATTAAAAGCCATCAAATTTCATGTTATTAAGCCCATTTATGTCAAATTCCACTATCAATGGTATAATTACAACATAAGGACCTTTTATTTAATAAGCCATAGCAATTAAACACTTTTAACTTATAGCATGCTACTTTTGCATTTTACACGATTAAATCTTTTTTATCAAATTGAGCAATTAAACGATAAAATTAGCTCACGAAATTTTCACACTTATATATTGACATGTTGTAAACACCAAAAATAATATTAAAATAATTTTACAACCTTAGATTTGTGGTTCTAAAACCACTGTTCTGATTTAGCTAAAATCAGGTTGTTACATGGCAAATGGCTTGGTAAATAGCCTTTATTTTGTCCAAACGGGTCGACACACGGGCGTGTGTCAAGGCCGTGTGTGACACATGATCTGCCTCATGGGCATGTGTTTCGGCCCTGTGTCCCCTACACGTAAACTTTTAGAAATAGAACGGGCAGAGACACGAGCGTGTGTCTCAGCTGTCTGAGGGACACAACCTCAGGCACGGGCGTGTGTCCTGACCGTGTGAAGTCTGAACCTATTTTATGAAAATTTAATTATCCATATGGCCTAGAACACAGGCGTGTGACTTGGCTGTGTGACTTCAATTTGTTATTGACTTGCAAGTCAAAGAGTTACATGGGTTAGAGACATGGGTGTGTGTGACCACACAACCTGCCCATACGGGCGTGTCCCAAACCACACGGGCATGTGACCCCTGTTTATAGCAACAATTTTCTAGGTTTTATAAAAATTTCCCAAGTTGTCGGTTTAGTCCCGAACCACCTGCATAGCATGTTTTGGGCCTCATAGGCTCGTATTAGGGACTTTATGATTGAATGCAAATGATTTTAAATGGAATGTAAATGATTTTAATTTGGATGAAAATTTATGACTTGGAATTGTATGTTTGCTTGTGATGTGAGTCTGGTAATACCTCGTATCTTGTTCCAACATTGAATACGGATACGGGGTGTTTCAGTATGTCAGGACGCTCACAAAGAACTTTGGTAATGTAACAACCTAGTTTAGACCCTAGTCAGAATAGTGTCTTCAGGACCACAAATTCGAGTAAAAAAATATTTTAATATTATTTTTGGTGTTTATAGTATTTGAATTGATATGTGTGAAAGTTTCATGTAAAAATTTTATCATTTGTGTACTCGACTTAGTAAAAGGACTAAATCGCGTAAAATGGTAAAGTAGCACGCTATTTGATAAAGGTGTTATTTGGCTTTGGCTTTTAAAGTAAGGGTCATTGCTAGGAAATTATACCCTTAATATTGAGAGTGGACTTTTATGGACAATTTTGGACAACTATTAAATGATTTCTAAGTTATATTACAAAGGATAAAATAGTAAATTATGTTTTAAATACATAATAATAAAACAAAGTGGAATTGATGGCCATTTATCATCTTTTATGGTCGAATGTACTAAGGAAGAAAGCCAAAAATGGGGTTTTCATAGTCGGCAACTTGGTAGCTTGATTAGGTAAATGTACTGACTCGATTTTTGATGATTTTTATGTTTTTGGGATCGTTGCTTCGTGTTTTACAAAACCCATGCTTGTTTTTTAGAATTTAATGATGATTTCATGAGATGCCATTTTTGATTTAGTGAGCTTTGTGATGTTAATTTTTTATAAATGAAAGATATGTGATAGATAAATATAATTTGTCTTTGAATTTTCGATGAATTTGAGTAATTTGGGCTAAATTGTGAAAATGATATTTTGAGGGACTAAAATGTAAAAGAAATGAAAGAAATGGGCTGCTAAGGACCTTAGTGAGATTCAGCCAAGCATGAGTGTGGTCAAATTTTGAATATTTTGTGTTTTGTGAAATAGGGACTAAATTGCGAAAAATGTGAAATGTTAGGGGCAAAAGTGTAATTAGCTCATTTATGTGTTTTTAGATGAATTTGATTGAATATATGATTAAATAAGTTAAATTTGCATTGAATTAGATCAAGAAATGAGGAAATCGAATTTGGATTGGGAAAAGTCGAAAATTATTGAATAGTTGCTTCGGTTCGTTCATGTTAGTACGAGGTAAGTTCATAAGTAAATAAATGTTGTTAAATTGAAATATATGTGCATTATATGTGCTGAATTGAGTTGTAAAGAAATATATTTGTGAAGTTAAAATATGTAAAATGTGAATTGAATTTGAGGCACAAAGTGTACGATAAATGAAATAGCTACGGCTATTAAAATGGCACTGAGTGTGCGAGATTATAATAGCATTGGCTGAGAAAAGGGCACTATGTGTGTGATACCGATATAAGTTCGTTTAATGTATTGGCACTAAGTGTGCGATACAATTATAGCTTCGACTACTTAATTGACACTAAGTGTGAGATACAATTATAGCCTCGGCTAATTAATTGGCACTAAGTGTGCGAAACAATTATAGCTTCAGCTAATTAATCAGCACTAAGTGTGCGAGTTTGTTGAATGTTCAAGGACGATCGAATGAATTAGTGCTTCAACCATTGGAGAGATAAATGTGATAGATAAGAACATAATGGTATAGGTATGTACGGAACCTATGTGGTTGATGATGTTAATTACGAAGTAGATGAAAATTTATGTAAATGAATGATGAAATGAGTTGGATTTGATAGCATTATTAATGCTATTTAAAAGATTAAAGATGTGGTATAAAAGTAAGACGTGGCTTTGATGTATGAATGCTTGATTCGAAAACTTGAACAGATAATGAGATCAAAATGGTTGAGTTGACTATATGAGTCATGTATGTGAATTTGGTTTATGCGAATAAGGAAATTATGGATTTTCGAGTTGGAAGTGTTTATAAAGAAGTTGATATAACTTCATGTATGATTTGTAATAAATGACCATGGTTTGGTCGGCGATGAAATGAATATGTGTGAGTTTGATTTATATGAATGAGCTAACAGTTGTTAGTCGAGTTTGAAAGCAGAGGTATACATTCATTATTAAATAAGTTAAGTGAATTATTTAATGTGGTTTTATGAATTTACGAGTACAATGAAGGTATATGTGATTGAGATTTGTTAATTTTGGTTTAGTGATATTGGTCTATAAATGTAACGCCCCGTACCCGAGACCGTCGCCGGATTCAAGCACGAGGTGTTACTAAACTTAATTTCATCAATTAAACAACTTAAACAATTTATTTTTAAAATTTTCAGACAAGCTGGCTAACTGCGTCACAGTCACTTAAAAATTCATATCTCGAGTTCCGAAACTCAAAATTCAATTCTGTAATTTTTTCCTGAAACTATACTCATATATATATTTACTAATTTTTTTCTAGAATTTTTGGTTTGTCCAATTAGTACAGTTTATTAGATAAAGTCTCCCTTGTTTCAGGGTACGACTGCTCAGACCTTTGTGTATTTCGAATCAGATATCTCCCTGTACAGAGTTTCAATGATTATTCCGTTTGTTTCTATTAAAACTAGACTCTATAAGGAACCTTTACATATAAAGCATGAATTCTAATTATTTTTATAAAATTTATGGTGAATTTCCAAATTCAGAACAGGGGATCCAGAAATCGCTCTGGCCCTGTTTCACAAAAATTTAAACATCTCATAGAATATCATTTATATACCTATTTTGTTCCATCCATATGAAAATAGACTCATTAAGCTTTGATTCTATAACATATTCATCATTTAAGTTCATTTCTACTATTTTTAGTGATTTTTGAAATTCACGTCATTGCTGCAGCAATATTCTGTTTTATAGCAAATTTTACTTTACTATAAATTTTCATGGACTAAATAGCATCTTAAACATACATGGCATCAAATATGATTTAGATTGGTCATTCCAATGGCTAATAATTCACAAACTCTTTTCTTGCCAAAGCATAATCATATCATAAGATCATTTACACAAAGTGAGCATTTTGTCATACATGCCACATTCAAGATACACAAGCCATTTTACCAATTTAGGCCTTCGGATAGTGTGAACGAGTCTTCGACCTATCCCGATTCTCAAGTCGGTTTGTCAAAACTACAATGAAGGAACAGGAAGGAGTAAGCATAAATGCTTAGTAAGTTCACATGCAAATAGTAAGTAACATAGTCATGCAATTCTACATATAAACATCATTTGCATAAACAACACCAAGACATTCATGTTACATTTGCATTTAATATCATGCTACGATTTCATCATACCAAGTTCTCAACCCAAAGATTTAAGCACATACCTGTCAAATTTTCTCATTTACCACACTTACCAACATATCACCTTCGTTTTAGGCATTCTCCTTATTCTCTTAAGATTCACCCGTTGAACACATCGGAATATAATTCGAATACACGGAAAGTTTGTACATAAGTGCCACATATGTAGCCAAGCTACCATGTAAGCTACCCATAAACGAACTCGGAGTCAACTCAACGAGCTCAAGCGTTCACATCCATAAGTGAACTCGGACTCAACTCAACGAGCTCAGATGCCTAGTTATATCTCACGAACTCGGACTCAACTCAACGAGTTCGGACATTTGCATCCATAAGTGAACTCGGACTCAACTCAACGAGTTCGGATGCCCAACCATCATAGTGAAATGTCACTTGTATTCTAATCTATTCCCAAGGTTCAAACGGGCTTTTTCCTCGATCACACATCTTTGCTGTCTTCCACGGAACATCGAAATCGATACTCGGTAGCAATTCATAATTTACATATTATTCAATAATAACCATAAAGCATAATATTTCATGATATTAATCATCATATCACATAAATAACATTAAATTACTTAAAATGACAATTATGTTACTACATTTACACATGAACTTACCTTGATACAAAAATTAGCAATCAAGCCTATTCCTCGTAAACTTTGTTTTTCCCTCGATCACGACTTGAATCTCATTTCTCTTTATCTATAATGCCAAAATAATCTTATTTAATACATACATTCATCAAAACAGCCCCAAATACGAACTTTGGCAAAATTACCATTTTGCCCCTAAACTTTTGCAAAATTACACTTTTGCCCCTCGGCTCAGGAATTAAACTTCATCCCATTTTATTATGTTTTATGACATGCTGATCATTTTTCCCTTCTATGGCAACATCAAATTCTCATTCTAACATGTACTTATAACTATTACGTATTTTTACCGATTAAGCCATTTTTCTCGTTTTCACTTAAAACCGAGTAGCACAAGTTGTCTAGCATAATTTAAAACCTCATATTCTATCATAAAACACCAAAATACACAAATTTCACCTATGGGTATTTTTCCAAATATGAACCCTAGGTTGAATTATTGCTACCATAAGCTAAATCGAGCTATCGAGATTTCAAAAATGTAAAGAACATTAAAAACGGGCATAGAAATCACTTACAATCAAGGCTTAAAAGTTGAAGAAACCCTAGCTATGGAGAGAGCAAAATTCGGCAGCAACTATATGGAGAAGATGACTATTTTGTGTTATTTTTCTCATTTTATTTCATTTAATATACAAATGACCAAAATACCCTTAATACCTTTCTTTGAAAATTTTCATGTACAAGCCCATTTTTGTCCAAAATTTTAGAAATTGGTCAAATTGCTATTTAAGACCTCTTCATTAATATTCCAAAGTAATTTCAAACTAAAAACTTCTAGAATGCAAGTTTTGCAACTTATTCGATTTAATCCCTAATTTCAACTTAAGCACTTTATGCATAGAATTTCGTCACGAAATTTTCACACAATTATGCAATCATATTGTAATATCCCGAATTAGGGCCTAATCGGAATAGTAGTTTTGTGACCATAAAATCCGAGATAGAAATAATTATTTTATGATTATTTTGAGGTCTATGGTATGATTGCATGATTGTGTGAAATTTTCGTGAAGAAATTTTATGCATAAAGTGCTTAAATTGAAATTGGGGACTAAATCGAATAATTTGCAAAACTTGCATTTTAGAAGTTTCTAGTATGAAATTGTTTTGAAATATTAATTAGGAGGTTTTAAATAGCAATTTTACCAATTTCTAAGTTTATGGACAAAAATTGGACATGGATGGAATTTTTGGAAAGTTTAGTAGTAAGGGTATTTTGGTCATTTAGGGGTAAAATGAATTAAAATACAAAATTAAAAGCCAAATTTGCTCATCTTCAATCCCATGGCCAAATATAGCAAGGAGAAACCATGGATAGGGTTTTTCAAGCTTCCAAGCTCGATTGTAAGTCCATTCTAGCCCTGTTTTTCAAGTTCTTTACGTTTTTTGAAGTCCCGGTAGCTCGATTTAGCTTATGCTAGCAATAATTTAACCTAGGGCTTATATTTGGAAAAATACCCATAGGTGAAATTTGTGTATTTTTGTGTTTTATGATAGAATATGAGGTTTTAAATTATGTTAGACAACTTGTGCTACTACTGGTTTTAAGTGAAAACGAGCAAAAGGGCTTAATCGAGAAAAATACCTAATAGTCATAAGTACATGTTAGAGTGAGAATTTGATATTTCCATAGAAGGAAAAAATGATCAGCATGTCATAAAACATAAGAAAATAGGCTGAAGTTTAATTTACGAGCTTTGGGGAAAAAGTGTAAATATGCAAAAGTTTAGGGGCAAAATTGTAATTTTTCCAAAATGTGATTTTGGGTCAATTTGAATAATGTGAGTCCTAATTAGACTATATTTTAAATGATAGAGCAAGGAAAACTGAAATTCGGGCTAAAATGGGGAAAATACCAAGTTGTGGACGAAATGGTAAAAGTAGTAATTTTCGCATACTAGGTAAGTTCATATGTAAATGTTGGTAACATAGTTATTATTTTAAATTTTTTATGTTATTTAAATGATATGATAATTATTATGAAATATTATACTCGTGATAATTTTTTGATAATATGTCAAATTATGTGATATACTTGGAAAATGTGAAATACTACCGAGTATCAGTATCGGTATTCCGTAGAAGATGGTTGAGACACATGATTGGGAAAAAGGTCCCGTTGAACCTTAGGAATGGATTAGGATACAAGTGACATGTCACTGGGATATTTAGGCATCCGAACTCGTTGAGTTGAGTCCGAGTTCACTTATGGATGCGAATGTCTGAACTCGTTGAGTTGAGTCCGAGTTCGTGAGATGTAACTAGGCATCCGAGCTCGTTGAGTTGAGTCTGAGTTCACTTATGGATGCGAATGTCTGAACTCGTTGAGTTGAGGCCGAGTTCGTGAGATGTAACTAGGCATCCGAGCTCGTTGAGTTGAGTCCGAGTTCACTTATGGATGCGAATGTCCGAACTCGTTGAGTTGAGTCTGAGTTCGTGAGATGTAACTAGGCATCCGAGCTCGTTGAGTTGAGTCCGAGTTCACTTATGGATGCGAACGCCCGAGCACGTTGAGTTGAGTCCGAGTTCGCTTATGGGCGGGTTACATAGTAGCTTGGCTACATATGTGGCACTTATGTGCAAACTTTCCATGTATCCGAATTATATTCCAATGTGTTCAACGGGTAAAGTTCTACTCAAATGGAGGAATACATAAGATGAAAGGGACGTATTGGTAAGTCTTGTGAAATGGATACTTTGAACAGGTATGTACTTAACCCTCGGGTTGAAAAATTGATATAACAACAATATGGTAAGATGATAAATGAAAATATGATATGAATGTCTTAGTGATGATTATGCAAATGATGTTTTATGTTTGCTTATATGGTTATGTTACTTGCTATTTGCATGTGAACTTACTAAGCATTTATGCTTACTCCCTCCTTTTCATTCCTTGTAGTGTTGACAAGCCATCTCGGAAATCGGGAACGGTCAGAGGCACGCTCACACTATCCGTATACCATCTTGGCATAATGGCTTGTATATTTTGAGTATGGCATGTATAGCATTATAATCATTTTGTATATATGGTCTTATGATATGGTTATTGAGTAGTATAAAAATGCTTGGTAATGATTAGCCATTGGAATGGCTAATTATGATCATATTTGGTGTTATGTATGTCAAATTGCTAGTTATTTCATGGAAACCATGAAATAGATAAAATTTACCATAAAATAGATTCAGACAGCAGTAGTGACATGAATTTGAAAAATCATTAAAAATAGTAGAGATATAATTAGATGATGAATAAAACATGGAATTGAAGAATTATGAGTCTATTTTCATATGGAAGAAACAAAATAGGTATATGAGTTATATTTTGTGAGATGTTTAAATTTTTGTGAAATAGGGCCAGAGCGATTTCTGGATCCCCTATTTTGACTTTGGAAATTCAGCATAAATTGTATAAAAATAATTAGAAGTCATAATTTATATGTACAGATTTCTTATTTAGTCTAGTTTTAAAAGAAAGAAACTGTATAGTCATTGAAATTATGTACAAAGAGATATCTGATTCGTAATACACAGAGGTCAGAGCAGTCAAACCCTGTAACAGGGGAGACTTTAACTAATAAACTGTACTAATTGGCCTAGCCAAAAATTCTAGAAAAAAAATTAATAAATAGATATATGAGTCTAGTTTCAGAAAAAATTTACAGAATTGGATTTTGAGTTTCAAAACTCAAGATATGAATTTTTAAGCGACTGTGATGCAGATTGCTTGTTTGATTAGAAATTTTAAAAATAAATTGTTTAAGCTGTTTAAGTAATGAATTAAGTCTGTTAACACCTCGTATTCGACTCCAACGACGGTCTCGGGTACGGGGCGTTACATTTGGTGGTATCAGAGCAGGTGTAGTCAGTTCTCGGACTAACCTAGCATGTGTAAAAGTTTAGCTATACATGCCAGCGATGCGTGATAGTGTGATGTCTTCCGACGCGTGCATGAGTCTTGCCTTTATTTAGACAGGGTACTCTCCAACCGAGCTGCGCCGACCATGTTCAACGTTATGTGAAGGTATTTGAGTAAAATTATGGCTATGATAAGTCTCGGTTCAGAAAAGTATGAATAAAGGTTTATGATACATATGTGATAAATATCCATATTTGCTTAATGCTCATATGATGTAGTGTATATGGCTTACTTGATAAGATGAACGGAATAAATAGAAAGTAGTAGAGGTATGAATAAAAGTCATAATATTATGATACGAATGAGAATATCCTTGTTTTGATTTGGACGTCGAATGTTGATGAATGCTAATGATATATAATTTTTATGAGATAAAGGATTATAATGAAATGAACTTATCTATGTTAAATTGTTGGACTGAATTATATGATTGTAATGATATGTACATGATGATGCATGAAATGAAAGTTATGATTGTGGTGCAAATATCTATGTTTGTTTGGCCTTATATGATGTCATGAGCATGACTTAATTTAATTAAATGAATGGATAAGTAAAGTTATCTAGAAAACATAGAATGTATGCATAAGTATATTGTCTAAATGGGACAATAGGAAAATTGGTGTAAGCCAACATGAATGAATGACATGATTTTGATGATGTTGCTATGGTGGTGGAAGTTGTGTCATATGTGTATGTATAAGAAAGTCGAGTCAGAGGTCCTACAACCCCTCCCCCTTACCGAAATGGTACTTATAATGGAATTTCATGAGATTAGTATTGAATAAGTTTCCGGTTGAGAACCCAAAGAGTTCAGCGATAGAATAATTATAAGTATGATCAGAGATTGAAAATGAGCTGAGAAGTAAAGTCAGAGACAGTAAAGTATCGGATTGACGTAAAGATTATTGGAGTTATGCACTGTCCCAATTAGAGAAGAAATTCTCTTTGGTAAATCGAATTACTCAGGTGCAAGGTTGAGAAAAGTGTAAATCAAAATTTATTCAGAACTAGCCTTCTTTAGTGAATGGTTTAATATGAAATTTGTGATGGCAGAACTAGTTGGGGAAATGATATTTGAAATGTGAACTATCTGAGTGTGACAGTTATGACTGGACAGATTTAGCAGTCTCTTTTGAGATGTTCTATGTGTTCACCCGTTCTCAGAAATATTTCTATGCTATTGATCTTCTGAAGAAATTCTTGTTATATGGGAATGTCTTTTAATCCTGGTGTTGGATGAAAGCATTGGTAGTCTGACTGGTTTATAATTTATATTGCTCTATTTCATCGGGTATTCTATTTCATTTCAAATCGATAAGAATTGATGAGAGAATACATATGATATTATGATTCTGTTTCTTCTACTTGATGCTTCATCTGATATATATGTATGGGAAGATATAATGTTCTTGTTATATTTGATTCCAGTGGGATTAAATGATGTTTTCTTTTGGACTTTCTTTCTTTGAAGAATTATCGGGGTATTCTGTATTTTCTCTATGAGTTTGGTTTTCGATTCTCCGACTTGGTTTTTGATTCTCCAGCATAGTATCGTATCTTGGGTTTCTTTATTCTGGATTTCTCTATTTTGGACTTCTTTATTCTGTTTTCTTGTTATCTTTGTTCCATAATTTGTCAATTATGACTAGTGTTCGAAGTGCGTTCTTTAGCTCGTGATAATCATGTCAAATATGACTATACTTCTAATTTGATCTTGGTAATGTGGTGATTTTAGTATTGGGGTTTTTTTTCTAATTTCTATGTAAGGATTTGACATTAGTAAAGGCATAAGTGATAAAAGCGCGAGTTTCAGTCGGTATGGTGAATTATCTATTTGAAAGATTTCATGCGACAATTATTTCAAAATTATTTTTCCCAAGTCTGATAATAGAATTTCATTTTGTACGGATAAAAGAGTAAATAGTCTGAATGAGAAGTGTATATTTATTAGAAAAAGTTTGATATTAGTTAAAGTCACTACGAATGATAAGTTTTCATTTTGTAAAAGCTAAAAAGTTTATTACATGTTGACAGAGTTCGGATAGATGAGAATATTGGTAACCGAAGCGTCTGAACTAGACTAGTCTACATTGAGTAAAGACTTCCTGACTTTCAGTAATGTACTGTGGTATGAATTGTGATGTGTTTCAAGACAGTGAGGTAATGTGATAGTTTAGAGCATTCGATGTTACATAAAATCGAAGTTGTTAAAGAGGTTAAAGCCGAGCATTGGGATCTATCAAAATTATCGTTGATATTGGGATGGAAATGAGAAGGATTATTCTTGAGGCCATATCAGAATTATTTCCATGGCGGAAAGAGGAAAATGTGATGTATCCTATTGTTAAATGTTTGGCGAGATCTATAAATCATATCTGTATTGAATGAATTCCTACTCATCAGATTCATGGAATTTCAGGTCTTTTTGATTGTTGGATTTCTTGGAATTCTGGTTTCCATTAATCAAGTTAAGATCCGGGTTTTATGTCATGATATCATGGGAAACTGAGAAGGGTTAAAAATTTAAGAACAGCTGAGAGTTGAGATGTAAGCTTTCAGATCATATGAGAAATTAAAGAGATGTATTGGAGGTACAGTCTAAGTGAAAGTTCTTTGGCACCGAATATGAGATTAAAAGTGAAGACCACTTTTCTGGTAAGATTTTCGGGGACGAAAATCCCTAAAGGGGGGAGAGTTGTAATATCCCAAATTAGGGCCTAATCGGAATAGTGGTTTTGTGACCACAAATTTCGAGATAGAAATAATTATTTTATGATTATTTTGAGGTCTATGATATGATTTCATGATTGTGTGAAATTTTCGTGAAGAAATTTTATGCATAAAGTGCTTAAATTGAAATTAGGGACTAAATAGAATAATTTGCAAAACTTGCATTTTAGAAGTTTCTAGTATGAAATTGTTTTGAAATATTAATTAGGAGGTTTTAAATAGAATTTTACCAATTTCTAAGTTTATGGACAAAAATTGGACATGGATGGAATTTTTGGAAAGTTTAGTAGTAAGGGCATTTTGGTCATTTAGGGGTAAAATGAATTAAAATACAAAATTAAAAGCCAATTTTGCTCATCTTCAATCCCATGGCCGAATATAGCAAGGAGAAACCATGGCTATGGTTTTTTAAGCTTCCAAGCTCGATTGTAAGTCCATTCTAGCCCCGTTTTTCAAGTTCTTTACGTTTTTGGAGTCCCGGTAGCTCGATTTAGCTTATGCTAGCAATAATTTAACCTAGGGCTTATATTTGGAAAAATACCCATAGGTGAAATTTGTGTATTTTGGTGTTTTATGATAGAATATGAGGTTTTAAATTATGTTAGACAACTTGTGCTACTCGGTTTTAAGTGAAAACGAGCAAAAGGGCTTAATCGGTAAAAATACCTAATAGTCATAAGTACATGTTAGAGTGAGAATTTGATGTATGTGGATTTGTCTGGGCTTTGTAAGGGGTTTTGGGCTTAGTATGTGATGACTACATAAAACTTAATTAATTTATTGAGACTGTAACGCCCCCACGCCCGAGACCGTCGCCGGAGTCGAGTATGAGGTGTTACTAAAGTTAATTTAACATTTTAAGAACTTTGAATCTTTTGTTTCTACATTCACAGCTTTCTAATTACTTGCGTCATAGTTACAAGAAAAATCATATCTCGAGTTATGAAACACGAAATCAAGATCTGCAAATTTTCTATGAATCTAGACTCATATACCTATTTACTAATTTTTTTCTAAAATTTTTGGTTGGGCCAATTAGTACAGTTTATTAGTTAAAGTTACCCCTATTTCAGGACTTGACTGGACTGACCTCTGTTTACTACGAACCGTATTTCTCTCTGTAAAAAATTCATCTGACTATGAGGTTTCTTTCTCCTGAAACTAGACTAAATAAGTATTCTGAGAATATAAAATACACCACCTAATTATATCTGTACAATTTATGGTGAATTTCTAAATTTGGAACAGGGGATCCAGAAATCGCTCTGGCCCTGTTTCACTAAAATTCAAATATCTTCTAACATATAATTCCTTTACCTGTTTAGTTTGTTTTATGTGAAACTAGACATAAAAATATTTAATTTAATATTTAATCCATCACCTAATTCAATTTCTATGATTTTCAGTAAATTTTCAAACTAACGTCAGTGTTGCTACAATGTTCTGTTTATGGCAAATTTCATCCTTTTTATGAGTTTTCATGAACTAGATAACCTATTAACCTTCCATGACATCAAACATAATCTAAACTAACCATTTCCATAACTTATCATTATTAAGCATTTTCTCAACCATTCCATCACCATATCGTAAGATCATTTACACAATATAGGTATATTGCTATACATGCCATACTTAAATTTTACAAGCCATTTACCAAAAAGTCCTTCAGATAGTGTGATCGAGCCTTCGACCTATCCCGACTCCTGAGCTGGCTTGTCCAAATCTACAATGAATAGGAAGGAGGGACTAAGCATAAATGCTTAGTAAGTTCATATGTAAATAACAAGTAACATAACAAAGCAATCATACCAACCAACATTAGCAAGGTATCACCAAAACATATATCACATTTCTAATCATTTTTCATCATCTTATTACCTTATCATTGTTGTATCAATACTCAACCCGAGGGTTAAGTACATACCTATCCAAAGTATCCGTTTCACAACACTTACCAATACGTCTCTTTCATCTCGAGTATTCCTCCATTTGAGTAGAACTTTACCCGTTGAACACATCGGAATATAATTCGGATACATGGATAATTTGCACATAAGTGCCACATATGCAATCAAGCAATCATGTAACCCGCCCCTAAGTGAACTCGGACTCAACTCAACGAGCTCGGATGCATAGTTACATCTCACAAACTCGAACTCAACTCAATGAGTTCGGATACCCAACCATCCTAGTGACATGTCACTTGTATCCTAATCTATTCCTAAGGTTCAAACGGGATTTTCCTCGAACACATATCCTTGCCGTCTTTCGTAGAATATCGAAACCAATACTCGGTAACAATTTATATTTAACAAGTAGCTCACATAATTTGCATTTTATTCGAAATTAACAACAAAGCATATATTTCATAATAAAAATCAGCATATCATATAATTAACATCAATAACTTAAAAATAACCATTATGCTACATTATTTACACATGAACTTACCTTCGTACCAAAATACAAAGATTTTGCAATTTAGTCCACAATCTTTTCTTTTCCTCGATTGGGGTCGATTCCACGTCTTTCTTGATCTAAAATAACACATTTAGCTTATTTAATACTCACATTATCAAATTAATCCTTAATTCAAATTTTGGCAAAATTACAATTTTACCCCTAAACTTTTGCATATTTACACTTTTGCCCCTAGGCTCGGGATTAAACTTTATTCCTTATTCTTATGTTTTATAACATGCTGATCACTTTTCCCTTCTATGGCAACATCAAATTCTCACTCTAACATGTACTTATGACTATTAGGTATTTTTACCGATTAAGCCCTTTTACTCGTTTTTGCTTAAAACTGAGTAGCACAAGTTGTCTAACATAATTTAAAACCTCATATTCTATCATAAAACATCAAAATACACAAATTTCACCTATGGGTATTTTTCCAAATATAAACCCTAGGTTAAATTATTGTTAGCATAAGCTAAATCGAGCTACTGGGATCTCAAAAACGTAAAAATCATTAAAAACGGGGCTTAGAATCACTTACTATGAAGCTTGAAAGTTGAAGAAACCCTAGCTATGGTGAGAGTAAAAATTCGGCAGCAACCTTATGAAGAAGATCACCATTTTGTGTTATTTTTCCCATTTTATTTCATTTAATATCCAAATGACCAAAACGCCCCTCCTTACTAAACTTTCAAAAATTCCTTCCATGTCCTAATTTTGCCCATGAACTTAAAATTGGTAAAATTGCTATTTAAGACCTCCTAATTAATATTTCAAAGCAATTTCATACTAAAAACTTCTAGAATGCAAGTTTTGCAACTTATTCGATTTAGTCCCTAACTTCAATTTAAGCATTTTATGCATAGAATTTCTTCACAAAATTTTCACACAATCATGCAATCATATAATAAACCTCAAAATAATTACAAAAGAATTATTTCTATCTCAGATTTGTGGTCACGAAACCACTATTCCGATTAGGCTTTAATTCGGGATATTACAACTCTCCCCCTTTAAGGATTTTCGTCCATGCTTTTGCCATAACACCTTCACAAGTGCAATATTTTTATTCCTTAGTTGTTTGACCTCTCGAGCTAAAATCTTAATCGGTTCTTCTTCATAGGTCATGTCTGGTTGTAGTTCAATTTCTGTCAGTGAAACCACATGTGAAGGATCCGAACGATACCGACGTAACATAGATACGTGGAACACATCATGAATCTTCTCTAATTTAGGTGGTAAAACTAGCCGATATGCTATCGGTCCAACTTTTTCAATTATTTTATACGGCCCAATAAAACGCGGACTTAATTTGCCCTTCCGTCCAAATCTAAGAACTTTCTTCCACGGAGACACCTTTAAAAATACTTTATCACCAACTTGAAATTCAATGTCCTTTCGTTTTAAATCTGCATAAGATTTCTGTCTATCTGAAGCAGCTTTTAAACAGTTTCGAATTATCTTCACTTTTTCTTCGGTTTCTTTTATTAGATCAACTCCATAGATCTGATTTTCCTTGAGTTCAGTCCAATACAAAGGCGTTCGACATTTACGACCATACAATGCTTCATAAGGTGCCATTTTCAAGCTCGTCTGATAACTATTATTGTAAGCAAATTCTACCAACGGTAAATATCTTTCCCAACTTCCTCGAAATTCCAATACACAACATCTAAGCATATCTTCAAGAATCTGAATTATTCTCTCTAATTGCCCATCAGTTTGTGGATGAAAAGCAGTACTGAAATTTAACTTTGTACCTAACGCGTCTTGCAACTTTTGCCAAAACCGCGAGGTAAACCTTGGATCTCTATCTAAAATAATCGACAATGGTATTCGGTGTAGTCTAACAATTTCTCTAACATATAGTTCAGCCAACTTGTTAAGAGAATAATCCGTATGTACTGGGATAAAATGAGCCGACTTAGTTAATCTGTCAACTATTACCCAGATGGCATCTTTCTTTCCTGGAGTCAATGGCAACCCTAAAAGAAAATCCATAGTAATCCGATCCCATTTCCATTCAGGAACCATAATAGGCTGAAGTAATCCCGAAGGCACTTGGTGTTCAGCTTTCACCTGTTGACAAATTAAGTATTTGGACACAAACTCTGATATATCCTTTTTCATTCCATTCCACCAATACATTTTCTTCAAGTCATTATACATTTTCGTACTACCCGGATGAATCGAGAAACAACTACTATGTGCTTCCTGTAGGATCTTTTGAATCAATTCCTCATTCTTTGGTACACAAATCCGATCTTTAAACATTAAGCACCCATCAGAACCGATTCTGAAATCTGACTCTGTATCAACTTCACACTACTTTCTCTTGGCTTGCAAATCTTGATCATCTTTCTGAGCTTCAGAAATCTCTTGTAAAAACATCGGTTTTGCTCTTAACTCTGCTAGAATCGAACCATCATCTGACATTTTCAATTGAGTGTTCATAACTCTCAAAGCAAACAACAACTTTCTGCTTAAAGCATCAGCAACCACATTCGCTTTACCCGGATGATAATCAATAACAAGCTCGTAATCTTTCAATAACTCCAACCATCTTCGCTGTCTCAAATTCAAGTCTTTTTGTGACATCAAGTACTTAAGACTTTTGTGGTCGGTATATACCCGGCACTTTTCACCATACAAATAATGTCGCCAAATCTTCAAAGCAAACACCACCGCAGCCAATTCCAAATCGTGAGTAGGATAATTCCTCTCATGAGGTTTTAACTGCCTCGAAGCATAAGCCACCACTTTTCCTTCTTGCATGAGTACACACCCCAAACCATTTAGAGAAGCATCGCTATACACCACAAATTCTTTACCTGATTCGGACTGTACTAACACTGGTGCCTCTGTTAATAACTTTTTCAATTCTTCAAAACTCTGTTGACATTCCTCCGTCCATTCAAATTTAACATTCTTTTGGAGTAGTCTAGTTATAGGAGCAACAATTATAGAAAATCCATTTACAAATCGCCGATAATACCCAGCTAGCCCCAAGAAACTTCTAACTTCTACATCGTTTTTGGTGGTTTCCAATCAACAATGGCTGAAATTTTACTAGGATCAACCCGTATACCATCACCTGAAACAATATGACCCAAAAATCCAACATTCCGGAGCCAAAATTCACTTTTACTAAACTTAGCATACAGCTACTTATCTCTTAAAGTTTGCAAAACTATCCTCAAATGCTCAGCATGCTCTGTCTCATCTTTTGAATAAATTAAAATATCATCTATAAACACCACAACAAATTTGTCCAAGCATGGCCGAAATATGCGATACATTAAATCCATAAACACAGCAGGAGCATTTGTCAACCTGAATGGCATAACTAAAAATTCATAATGACCATACCTTTTTCTAAAAGCAGTTTTAGGCACATCCGACTCTTTTACCCACAGTTGGTAATACCCAGATCTCAAGTTAATCTTTGAAAACCATGTCGCTCCTTTTAGCTGATCAAACAAATCATCAATTCTTGGCAACGGATACTTGTTTTTGATTGTCACCTTGTTTAACTGTCGATAATCAACACACAACCTCATAGAACCATCCTTCTTTTTCACAAATAACACGGGAGCACCCCAAGGTGAAAAACTCGGTCTCACAAAACCTTTATCAGTCAACTCTTGCAACTGCGACTTTAATTCTTTCAACTCTGGTGGTGCCATTCTATACGGAGCAATCGAAATCGGAGTTGTTCCCGGAATCAAATTAATACCAAATTCTACTTCCCTGACTGGAGGCAAACTCGGCAATTCTTCTGGAAATACGTCCGCAAATTCACACACAACCGGCACTGATTCAACTTTCTTTTGTATTAATTACATACGCCAAATAAGCTTCATAACCCTTTCTCAAATATCTTTGAGCCGACATTGAAGAAATCAGACTAGGTAATGCCTCTGATTTATCTGATTCAACCCGCAGAGTTTCACCATTTTCATACTTTAATTCTATAACCTTTTCTTTGCAATTTATTACAGCATCATGCAATGTCAACCAATCCATACCCAAAATAACATCAAACTCATCAAACGGCAACAACATCAAGTCAGCCGGACAGTAATGATCCCGAATCATTAAAGGACATTTCTTACATACTTTATCAACAATCACACATTTGCCTAACGGATTCGACACTCTAATCATAAATTCTGTGTTCTCAACAGGTATATTCATACTAGACACCAGTTTCATGCACACATATGAATGAATAGAACCTGGATCAATCAAAGCAATAACATTAACATTATAGAGAGAAAATGTACCGGTAATCACATCAGGTGAGGAAGCATCTTCGCACGCTTTAATAGCATAAGTTCTAGCCGAGCCCTTCCTTCAGTCTAATCGGTGCATCTCTGCTACATTCTTCTTGCTTGCTTCACTCCCACTTTTCTTGGATATCTTCCTCTCGAATCCGCACCACTTGTTTTTGTATTCTGAAATTTTTCTTTTCAGCTCTCTCTGGCGATCTCTAATAAAATGATCCTAGAACCACATCGAAAACATTCATTTGCTTTGCACGGACCAAAATGATTTCTACCACACCACTGGCACTCGGGTTTAACAAATCTCGAGTTCCCTACACTGGCTGCCGAAGTAGTCTGGGACTTAGGACCCACATTTTGCTTCTTATAATTCCCATATGATTGCCCAGCTGAAACTTGGGAACGAGGATTCATATTTCTTGACTTTCCAGGTTGCTGTGAGAATGAACTGCTCATCGGTCTTTTCTTCCAATTTTTAGTCTCAGCCTCTACCTTTTTTTTTCTCTTTAAGTAGTTCTTCAGCCTTGCAAGCTCGATCCACTAGTACTACCATTTCTTTTAATTCAAGAATTCCAACAAATACCTTGATGTCTTCGTTGAGCCCGTCTTCAAATTGTTGGCACATCTTGGCCTCTGTAGGGACATATTCTCTGGCATACTTACTTAATCGAATAAACTCTCTTTCATATTCTATAACTGTCATATTACCTTGCTTCAGCTCAGGAAATTCTTTACACTTCTGATCAATAAATCTTTCACTAATATATTTCTTTCGAAACTCTTCTTGAAAGAATTCCCGTGTTACTCTCTCTTTTCGGTACCACCAAAATCAAAGTCTTCCACCAATTATAGGCTGAATCCTCAACAAAGATATAGCGCATTTTAAACATTCTTCAGTGTACAAGATAATTCATCAAATACCCTGATAGAATTTTCAAGCCGTAACTCGCTTTCTCGGCATCATCATCAATTTTTGCCTTAAATTCTTGGCCCCTTGTTTACTTAATTGCATCTCACTGAGTTCTCGAGAATTTTATCATATCCACACCCCGAGGCATCGAGGTACAGGTTGAGGAATTGGGGAGGTGGGGAGGTCGTACATTTGGGTTCGTGACGACGAACTCGGTGTACCATGCACTCATCATTTGGAGAAAGGCTTCCGATCCCTTTCTCCTCCTCTCGACCAACAATGAGAGGCGAATTTTCAGTCGTGCTGCTCCTTCACCGGAGTGGCGCATTACTCTCTACTTCATCTCGCCACACTGGATCGGGATCCATTTACTATAAAAAAATCATTTAAAAAGGTCGGAAGTCGTCACACTATCACAATTTATACATATGGCATGTATAGCAAAATCCGTACATACAACACGTAGTCCGAGAACCGACTAAACCTGCTCTGATACCACTAAATGTAACGCCCTCACGCCCGAGACCGTCGCCGGAGTCGAGTATGAGGTGTTACTAAACTTAATTTAACATTTTAAGAACTTTGAATCTTTTGTTTCTACATTCACAGCTTTCTAATTACTTGCATCACAGTTACAAGAAAAATCATATCTCGAGTTACAAAACTAAAAATCAAGATCCGTAAATTTTCCCTGAATCTAGACACATATACCTATTTACTAATTTTTTTCTAGAATTTTTGGTTGGGCCAATTAGTACAGTTTATTAGTTAAAGTTACCCCTGTTTCAGGACTTGACTGGACTGACCTCTGTTTACTACGAACCGCATTTCTCTCTGTAAAAAATTTATATGACTATGAAGTTTGTTTCTCCTGAATAAGGATTCTTATAATATAAAATACACCACCTAATTATATCTGTACAATTTATGGTGAATTTCTAAAGTTGGAATAGGGGATCCAGAAATCGCTCTGGCCCTGTTTCACTAAAATTCAACTATCTTCTAACATATAATTCCTTTACCTGTTTAGTTTGTTTTATGTGAAACTAGACATAATAAGATTTAATTTAATATTAAATCCATCACCTAATTTGATTTCTATGATTTTTAGTAAATTTTCAAACTAATGTCAGTGTTGCTGCAATGTTCTGTTTATGGCAAATTTCATCCTTTTTATGAGTTTTCATGGACTAGATAACCTATTAACCTTCCATGACATCAAACATAATCTAAACTAACCATTTCCATAACTTATCATTATTAAGCATTTTCTCAACCATTCCATCACCATATCATAAGATCATTTACACAGAATAGGTATATTGCTATACATGCCATACTTAAATTTTACAAGCCATTTACCAAAAAGTGTTTCAGATAGTGTGATCGAGCCTTTGACCTATCCCGACTCCTGAGCTGGCTTGTCCAAAACTACAATGAATAGGAAGGAGGGAGTAAGCACAAATGCTTAGTAAGTTCATATGTAAATAACAAGTAACATAACAAAGCAATCATACCAACCAACATTAGCATGGTATCACCAAAACATATATCACATTTCTAATCATTTTTCATCATCTTATTATTTTATCGTTGTTGTATCAATACTCAACCCGAGGGTTAAGTACATACCTATCCAAAGTATCCGTTTCACAACACTTACCAATACGTCTCTTTCATCTCGAGTAGAACTTCACCCGTTGAACACATCGGAATATAATTCGGATACATGGATAATTTGCACATAAGTGCCACATATGCAATCAAGCAATCATGTAACCCACCCCTAAGTGAACTCGGACTCAACTCAACGAGCTCGGGCGTTCGCATCCATAAGTGAACTCGGACTCAACTCAACGAGCTCGGATGCATAGTTACATCTCACGAACTCAGACTCAACTCAACGAGTTCGGATACCCAACCATCCTAGTGACATGTCACTTGTATCCTAATCTATTCCTAAGGTTCAAACGGGATTTTCCTCGAACACATATCCTTGCCATCTTCCGTAGAATATCGAAACCAATACTCGGTAACAATTTATATTTAACAAGTAGCTCACATAATTTGCATTTTATTCGAAATTAACCACAAAGCATATATTTCATAATAAAAATCAGCATATCATATAATTAACATCAATAACTTAAAAATAACCATTATGCTACATTATTTACACATGAACTTACCTTCGTACCAAAATACAAAGATTTTGCAATTTAGTCCACAATCTTTTCTTTTCCTCGATTGGGGTCGATTCCACGTCTTTCTTGATATAAAATAACACATTTAGCTTATTTAATACTCACATTATCAAATTAATCCTTAATTCAAATTTTGGCAAAATTACAATTTTACCCTTAAACTTTTGCATATTTACACTTTTGCCCCTAGGCTCGGGATTAAACTTTATTCCTTATTCTTATGTTTTATAACATGCTGATCACTTTTCCCTTCTATGGAAACATCAAATTCTCACTCTAACATGTACTTATGACTATTAGGTATTTTTACCGATTAAGCCCTTTTACTCGTTTTTGCTTAAAACCGAGTAGCACAAGTTGTCTAACATAATTTAAAACCTCATATTCTATCATAAAACATCAAAATACACAAATTTCACCTATGGGTATTTTTCCAAATATAAAACCTAGGTTAAATTATTGCTAGCATAAGCTAAATCGAGCTACTAGGATCTCAAAAACGTAAAAAGCATTAAAAACGGGGCTTAGAATCACTTACTATGAAGCTTGAAAGTTGAAGAAACCCTAGCTATGGTGAGAGTAAAAATTTGGCAGCAACCTTATGAAGAAGATGACCATTTTGTGTTATTTTCCCCATTTTATTTCATTTAATATCCAAATGACCAAAATGCCCCTCCTTACTAAACTTTCAAAAATTCCTTCCATGTCCTAATTTTGCCCATGAACTTAAAATTGGTAAAATTGCTATTTAAGACCTCCTAATTAATATTTCAAAGCAATTTCATACTAAAAACTTCTAGAATGCAAGTTTTGTAACTTATTCGATTTAGTCCCTAACTTCAAATTAAGCATTTTATGCATAGAATTTCTTCACAAAATTTTCACACAATCATGCAATCATATAATAAACCTCAAAATAATTATAAAATAATTATTTCTATCTCGGATTTGTGGTCACGAAACCACTATTCCGATTAGGCCTTAATTCGGGATATTACAGAGACCGTGGACAAGTCATAGGGTTAAGGTGTGGTAACGGGTATATGCATGTCTAGGATTGGATCTAGGGAGAGCTTGGTACTTAAGCGGTCTTAATGACTCACCTCCTCTTCTCTGGAATCCTACTTGGTGCATAGTATTCATTCATCTTAGCTCACGGGATTTTTTAACGGGCCAAGGTAAGTGAGAACTGTAAAGAAAGGGAAAATTACTGAAATGCCCCTAAGGGCAAAAATGACCAAAGTACCCCTAGATGTTGAATGTAAGTTTTATGGATGTGACATGCATACATATGATATATGCTTAGGTTGCATATGGGTTGGGAATTATGGAACGGAGGAAGTATATAAGGATCGCATGGTTGCTTGACAATCGTGGATCCACTGACGGCTTTTAAAGCCCAATATGTAAATGAAGGTAGTTCCGCAACTGGGCTACCCTTGGTGTGTCGGTTGGGTGGGTCAATATTTATATCCCCACATTGGTTGACGGGGGACGGAGCTGGTGTGTAGTGAATGGATAATTTGGATGGGATTGCATTGTATGTTTGATGTATGATGGTTTTTTAATGCTGTTTTTTTTAGGGTTGTACACACTGAGTTTGCGAAAACTCACCCCCTCTTTTATTTGATTTTCAGGTGATGCTCAATAGAAGGTTCGATGTTTGGAGGGACTTTGGGTGGCCAGCTAGCAAGATAATTTAGACTCGTTTTTTTTAAGCATATAAGTTTATATTTTATTAAGTATGTTTCAGATCATATTGTAATAAGGCTTCCTTTTTATCATTATTTGGTTTGTTATTTTATTGCGATGTAATTATGAAAAGTTGAACATGGATTTCTTAAATTATAGTATGTTTTCTACGTTTCCGCAACTAAGTTTTTTTTTAATCAAATGTTTTAAACAAGGCTTTCGTAACTGAAGGTCTTTTTTTTTATTTAAGTTAATTAGGGTTTCTTTCATTTTAAGAAGGATTTTCAATGAAAACACGGTTTTCGCTAAAACACTTCAATGTGACGCACCAGATTCGGCCATAGCGTCTTGGCTTGGTTTGGGGTGTTACACATCTGTATCAACTCACATTAAAACCAAATGAATTCATATTGCATAATTTAATATACAATTACACATACAATCTAAACATACTATAACATGGCCGAATGTATTAATAATTCATATATATATATAGTATGTAACCTACCATAAAGTTAAAGGCCAAACTTAACATTTGAGTACAAGCTAAAACAATCATGAAACACATTCATTACTTACCATTTAATGACTGAACTTATCAAACTAATAAACTACCATCCATCACATTAATTATATTACATTTCATAATTCCATCATTAACATTTATTATACTAAATACAAATTATACTTATTATCTTTCATAGCCAAATCATGTTACTTAAAACCACACATACATTCAAAACTCCCATCACCGAAATATCAATACATAATTCATTAAACATTTTAACCAGGATCATATAAGATTAAATTTTAGCATAATAAGCAAACCAATTACGTATCACATGGTACCTAGCACAACATCACACATACCAGGCTCATAACTACATAACCAGGGTGAACACAAACCAAACTTAACATGACTGAATTTAACATCAAGCCATTTACGCATGGCTATTTTACAAACCAAAATCAAACATTTCCAAAACACTTTCTAGCCTATACATGCCATAGTTCGAGTTCAAATATTTAAATACCGAAGCTGTGGATAATGTAATGAACTTTGCTGGCGATCCCTGAGCTTGTAACTTGAATCCAAAATCTATAAATTAGAGTAAACATGAACACACAGAGTAAGCTATTATAGCTTAGTAAGTCATAAGCAATCAACATCTTAATGATATAATCAACTCGATTAAAGCTAATCCAAATTTCATTATCATTATCAAACTTAACCTCAAATCTACAAATGAAATAAATAACAAATTTTCATACATAAAATCTATCTTGACCGAACAATCATTTACTCAATTTGACCTAATAACATTCAACTTTCAAAGCCAAAATGGCTAAATATAAGTAAACATGCACATACTCATTTATATATGCTCAAAAACCATTTTATAACATTATGAACATATACCATTTATATGGCCGAATATTCATGATCACAAATATGCACATATACAAGAATCAATCCTTCAATATTCATGCCATTTACTCACAAGGCCGAATACACATACTAAATTCATATGTAATCTTCATTTGTATCACACATAATCAGCAATAAGTATCAAGCTACTTATTTACCTTATCTCAAATAAACATCAAGCTAATTCGTACCTAATCATTTAGCTCATTAAACGTATTTAATAACCACATCAGCGTAAAGTCTTTTAAGCATAAACTTATAATAATTCACCAGCATAAAGCCTGCTAGGCCTAAGCCTAAATCACACACCAGCACAAGGCCTGTTAGACTTAAAGTCTGATTTTATACACCGGCATTAAGCCAGCTAGGCATCAAGCCTGATTAAACTCACCAGCACAAAGCTTGCTAGGCTCAAAGCCCGAATATCATTATTGATAAGTTGTCTCATAAACAATTCATATATCAAACATTTTAGACAATTTCATATAGTTCATACTGACTTTCAAATGTTATATCTCAATCGAGTAAAACTCAAATACGTTATTTCTATGCTTTATCACATTCGGCTATCTCTACTATAAGTCCTTGAATTCCAAATCAGCATATTAAACTTAGTTACATTCAGAATCAATAATGTTTAATTGGTTAAAGACTTACCTCGGATATCGACGAACGATGCAAATCGACTATTCGACTATTTTTGCTTTTCCCCGATCCAAGTTCGATTTCTTTTGTTCTTGATCTATACAATTTCAAATTAATCTCATTCAAACACAATTTCATTCAATTTACTCCAACAACACATAAATGGGAAAATTACCATTTTACCCCTAATATTTCATACTTTTACAAATTAGTCCTAATTGCATAAAACACAAAATACACAAAATTTCACAACAACATAGTTTGGCCGAATCTTCCATATACTCATACTAGTCCATATATTTCATTTATTTCACATTTTAGTCCCTCAATTTATTACTTTTGTAATTTTTACTCAAAATCATCAAAAACTCTAATACAAAATATATTAATCCAAAACATATCTTTCATAATATATTATCAAACATCACAAAACACAAATATTCATCAATGGCATAACTCAAAACATTCACCAAAATCAAAAATTTGAGCATGGGTCGAACAGTATTTGAAGCAATGATCTCAAAAACGTAAAATTATCAAAAATCGAAACAAAAACATACCTTGATTTAGCTTCCAATTTGTCGAATATTCAAAGCTTTCTAAACCTTATTTTTCTTTAAGTTTCGGTCATGCAAAATAAAGGTATGAACACAATCTTTTATTTTATGTTTTATTAATATATTAACATTTTAATAAGTTTACATTTTTAACCTTTAAAATAAAATTATGAAACCATTATACACAAGGCCACTACGGTCTATAATATTTAAATATGGTCAAATTGCCACTTAAATGCTTTAACTTACAAAGCCATTAACAATTTGGCCCTTATGCTTTTAACTATCAAGTTTTCAATTTACGGGATTAAGCCCTTTATTATTAAATTAAGTACACAAACAATCAAATTTTCGCATGAAACTTTCACACATGCAAATTCACATATAATAAACATGAAAATTAATATTTAAATATTTTTTTGACTCGGATTCATGGTCCTGAAACTACCGTTTCGATTAGGGTCTAAATCAAGCTATTACATCTTTCGACATTATTGATCGCATTCTCCTTCTCCCAACTAAGGATGGACTAGTGGAAGTAGGCAATTCCCCAAGTACATCCGCTTTAGCATTAGAAGCATCAAACTTTGCCTTTTTCTCCATAACAATGGGCGAAGTGGGGGCTTCAATGATTTGGAAAATATTCTCTGTACCTTTTATAAAAATCTCTCTAGGTTTCACAAAGTTAGTTGTAAACATAGAGGTACCTATAGGGCTTTCAGAAGATGCAGGCTTAATAAGGCTAGTAGCAACATTTACTAGTGTATCATCAAGAGTAGAAATGATATTATCTCGGGAGGTGACAACCTTAATTAGGGCACTAATCTTGCCATTTGACTATAGACTATGCTCAGACATTGGTAGAGTTTTCAACAAAGCATCAATTTCTGCAACAGATTATTGAATCCATTATGAGTGTTGGAGATCTTTTTCTGTCTCCATAGCTTTCAATGAAACTTCTCCCCTTGTCTCTACGGGTGTATCAAGAATATAATCTTCAGGAGATATGTGAGAAACAAGAGTAGCAACAATCTTCTTTGAGTACGAGTGTGTAAAACAATTTTAAACCAAAAAAACCAAATAGAAAAAAACTATTCTTTCTATTTAATCAATTTTCATATTTGGTTTAATTGGTTTATTCGGCCAGTTTTCAGTTTTTTATTTTAACAATTTAAACTGAATAAACTAATTAAAGCCATAACCCATAAGGCTATAAACTCATAACCCATTTACATACCAAACCCAAATTTAAACCTTAAACCCAAATATCCATGAAAACTTAAAACTCTTAAAAGCCCAAACCTATTAAAATTTTAAACCCAATACCTTTTAATATTTAAAACCCAAGTTGATAAACTTTTTTATATTCACTTTAATATTTATCATTTAGTATATAAAGAAAACCAAATTGATATATACTCATTACGAATAGTAGAAAACATGGAAATTGTATGTTGGCCATGTAAGAAAATAATATTTTTTTTGAAAAAAATAAAATTAAAAGTAATACAATATATGGAAACACAAAAATATATAGACTTTTTTAGCACCTTCTGAGCTCTAATTTGTGCAGTTTTGTAGTATTTTTTGTCGAAATTCATACTTTAATTATAAGATAATTAATTTGTACTTAAAATATTAACATACTAAATTTTAATTATTTTTATAATAAATTTACACAAATTTTGTTTATTTTTGATAGTTTTGCACAAAGGGTGAAAATTGACTCGGTAGACACCTTGAGAGGCTTGAACCATTGGGGTAATGTTGTGCACCAACTGATCAAGAGAAAGGCTAATAATATTTTCCAACCATGGATTGTCCAAAAATATGTATTAAAAATATTTTATAATTAATTTTGATCCAAAATGAATTATAAGCCTGAAGATGAAAGAGGCCAACAGTGTTAAGTAAAGAAGACTGATCCACTTACCAAATGGGGCAGCCCAAACCACCTATAGAGCTGATGCAATCAACTGATTTTAGCTTATTTTCACATTACAAAAGAGCCCTTGAAGTTTCCTTAAAATCCTATTCAACCTCCTCCACTTTTTGTGCCTTCACACTTTTTCCCTTAACCTAAAATAGCAAGTTTGACCTATTCAAACTTGCACCATTTGTGGCCGGCCAAGGGAAGAAGAGCGGCTGATATTTATTTGCTACTTTTAGCAGCCATTACCACCTATAAATAACCCTCTTCCCTTCCTCATTCAACACACCTTCATTCTCGCACATCTCCCTCTCTTTCACTCACTTTCTCTCTTTTATTTCTCCCATTTTCTTGTCCATTTCCCTTGCCGATTTCCCTCTTGAAAATGAGCATTCTTTCACCTTGGAATAGCATCATTCATTTTTTCATAGAGGCCTTAGTTCAACAGAATGAGTAGAGAAGAAGAAGAGCGCACTAGTCTAGCTTCAGAGAAATACTTGATTTGCTTCCTAGTTCCCTTCTCTTTAATTTTCTTGTTTATGTTGTGATTATGAATATGAATAATTTTTGTGTTGTTATTCTTGTTCTAATTTAAATAGCTTAAATTAAATTGTGTTAGATTGGTATCATTTTGTCTGCTTGAATTAAGTAAAATCATATTTGTGTTGTTATATGCCTTGGTAAGTTGTTCAATTAAATAAAACCATGCTTATGTTATACTTGCATTATAAAATGTAAGGTAACAAATGAATTAATTATTAAACGCATTGGAATTATAATTAATTGACACAATATTTAATTGGTGCATGTTTAATCTTCTAAGGTAGTTGAAAGTTAAATTAGCGATGGTATTAAATGGTACATTAGCCTTGCATAACTTACAAGATTATTGTGATTAAACTGTTTCAATATAGAAATATATTGTTACCTCACTTAATCTTTTATGTGCTTATTAATATTGATTAATTGTTTGAAATGGAATTGAAAAATGTTCAAGAGATTAATTAATTTATTAAGTACTTATGAGCAGTAACATGAACATGAATTTAGTAATTCTAAGTTAAGGAATGTAATTGTTCTAACACAATTATGTCATCTTGATTAAAACCATCTTTTTGAGATCGTGCTTTGGATTTTTTACTTTTATTTCTATTAATTAGTTAATTTTTAGTATCATTCCTACTACTACGAGTAGGGGATATCCACTTGAGCATCTACAAGCTCTAGGTGGAAAATAATTCAGTGGGGTAAAGGGAGCTGATCTTATGAAAGCGGAGTGTTGTCTTGAGGGTGTCGAGAGATTCGTCGAATAGATGACTTGCAACAACAAGGAAAATCTAAGCTGCACAATATTCATGCTCACTAGTAAAGCTTATTTTTGGTGGAGTATTATGAAGAAAGGTACTTCTGAAGATCACATAATGTGGACTTTCTTTTTAGAAGTCTTCAAGAGAAAGTTTATGGGCGAGCAATACATGGAATCTCGCAAGCGTGAGTTCATCGACCTGGTGCAAGAAAATAAGATGCTAGCTAAGTATGAATAAGAATTTCTTCGACTTAGTCAGTATGCTTCAAAAATGGTGTTTATTGAGAGAGATAGATGCAAAAGGTTCAGCTATAGGTTAAATTAAGAAATAAAATAAAAGCAATTGAGGAAACTTTAAAAGAGCCACCGTGAAGTGTGATGAAGAAAAGAACTTTCGACCATTCTGACACATCAGAACAACTATCCAAGAGAGGGAAAGAGTTGCAATAATCTGGTTAAAGTGCTAGACGTAGTTTTAGATCAAAACAACAAAATTGTGATAAAATCAGTACTAAAAAGTCGGCAGAAGTGAAAAGTGGTCGTTACGCAAACACTGTGATCACAAACATTCTGTGGAGTGCCAAAAATTGATTGAGGGATGTTTTATATGTGGTTCCATGGAGCATATGGTAAGGAATTGCCTAGAACATGTGGAGTGGCTACTAACTCAAAGTTCGACTCCTGCAACAACGTTAGCTAAAGATGTAACACCCCTTACTCGTATTCGACGCTGGAACAAGGGATGAGGCATTACCGGACTCACGTAACCAGTAATCGTACAATTCCAACCCATAAATTTGTGTCGAAATTAAAACCATTTGTAATAAATCATAAAGTCCCTAATACGAGCCTACGAGGCCTAAAACATGCTTTGGAAGTGGTTCGAGACTAAACCAAGAACTGTAGAAATTTTTACAAAATTTAGAAAATTTTTCCACTCTACAAGGGTCACACGCCCGTGTGAATATGGGACACGCTCGTGTGCGCGGGCCATGTGGACACACACGCTTGTGTCTTAACCTCGTGTAACTCTCTGACTTGTAACTCATGAACAAATTGAGATCACACGGCCAAGTCACATGCCTTTATGCTAAGCCATGTGGTTAATTAATTTTAATTCGAATTAGGTGCAGGTTTCACATGGTCAAGACACACGCCTGTGTTCTAGGCCGTGTGGTACACGCGGCTGAGACACACGCCCGTGTGCCAAATTCTGAGCATTCTGTTTCTCAAAATTAAGGTGTAGGGGACACACGGCCTAACCACATACCCGTGTTACCAGGCCGTGTGTCACACACGGTCTAGACACACGCCCGTTTGTCTTCCCATGTGGACAAAATAAAGTCATTTCCTAGCTTCAACACTCAACCAATTCCAACCATTTCAAGCATTCAAATTTGGCAATTCCATCATTCATGAAGGCATACCATTTCATGCATACATGGTTACAAACTCACCTTAGCTTAACTTAGGCATTAACAACATTTGATCACATGAACTTAGCATAACACATGTGTATATATATATCACAATAGCTTACGGAATCATACCCAAAATAAACCATCACTAGCAATTTCAATGGCTAGGTTACAAAATAACATTTCAAGCCACCATTGGCCAAGTTGCCCTATACATGCCATTATACCAAAATGATTCTACTATATGTACCAAGATAGCTAGTTGATAGTGTGACGATTCTCCAACGATCTTCCAACCTTCACGAGCTGCTGAGCACTATAAGATAGGGAAAAATAAAAGGAGTAAGCATTTCATGCTTAGTAAGTTCGTATGACAGAAATTAGACTTACCAATCTTGATTATTAAATCTAAACATATAATGTCATGTTTCCATCCATTTGGCTAAATTTGCCTAAGCACATACATTCAATCAAGCATGTTAGTCACCAAAATCTTCATATAAATCAAGTAACATAGATGAGCTTATCAAGCAATATTCTATCTAGTCATTACTATTTCTTCTCAAGGTTTTCATGCCAAGTCAAGAGTTATATGTCCTTTGAATCATTGAATTCCAATGAATGCTCAAGTAGTACATTCGAAGTGTACGATTCAACAATTCGTCAATTTCTTATTCAAAGGTACCCATTAGGGCACTTAACTAAGAAACACTCTCTCGAGCCACATATCATTTGTAACACCCCTTACCCATATTCAACGTTGGAACAGGGTACAAGGCATTACCGAACTTAAACACAAGCAACCCTACATTTTCGAGCCATAAATTTTTGTCTAATTTTAAAACTTTTTGCATTCAATCATAAGGTCCCTAATACGAGCCCATGGGGCCCAAAACATATATTGAAAGTGGTTTGGGACTGAATCAGATACTTTAAAAAATTTTACAACACTTAGAAAAATTTTCCACCAAACAGGGGTCACACGCCCGTTGGGCAGGCCGTGTGGTCACACACGCCCGTGTCCCTAACCCGTGTAACTCTCTGTTTGTCACCTAAGAACAAATTGAAGACACACGGCCAAGTCACACACTCGTGTGCTAGGCTGTGTGGTCAATTTAAAAATTATGAATTTTCATAAAATAGGTGTAGACTTCACACGCCTAGGACACACGCTCGTGTCTCTAACCTTGTGCTCAATTCTGAGCATTATGTTTTATAAAAATTAGGGTGCAGGGGACAGACGGCCTAAACACATGCCCGTGGGGCAGACCGTGTGTCACACACGGCCTAAACACACGCCCGTGTGTCTACCCATGTGGATAAAAATAAGGCTATTTACCAAGCCATTTTGCCACCCTTTGATGCACAAACCTACACAACATAATATAACACCAATTCAAGCATATACATACAACCAAAATATCAACACAACATTCACATATTCATGAGCTCAAATCAAGTAAAGCTCCACATCCATGAAAGGCATCATCCAATAAATCACTTATACCAATAGTAGCCAATTTCCAATGGCCTTATACAAAATGAACCATAAACCAATATGAGCCAACACATTTGGCCAATTCAGTTATGGCACATAAGAAAATAACCAAGTCCCCTATACATGCCATAACTCAAAATGTTGAAATCTTTGGTACCAAAATAATAGTTGATAGTGTGAGTGGATCTCCGACAGTCCCCGATCCTTGAGCTAGCTTGGTGACACTATAAGACAAGGGAATATCAAAGGGGAGTAAGCTACATAGCTTAGTAAGTTCCCATGCAAATAAATAGCATCATATCCAAACATTTAACATACAATTAACATGATAATAACTGGCATAAATATTTTTAAGATCTTATAAACATAGCTTACCCAATTATAACCTTACTAAGGGTTCATCACATATCAACCTCATTATGTATGAGTTTTACGTACATACCTGAGTCATCTTGAATTGGATTTACATGTAATTCACCTTTGACACACTCGTTAAATTAGTCGTGAACTGCTTAGAATACTAAAGGATACTCAGGAATCTCATACACACAGTATCATACCAATGCCATATCCCAGATATGGCCTTACATGTGATCTTGTATCGATGCCAATAGCCCAGCTATGGTCTTACATGAAGTCTCATATCGATGCCATATCCCAAATATGGTCTTACACGTAAATCTCAATAACCTTAATGTCATTTGTATCCTATCTATTCTTAAGGTTCAACTGGGATTTCACACTTGTCGAAACTTTTTCGAATACGTCCAATGGTCAATCACAATTCATACAATAATAAAGCGTTTAAAACATAATTAAAATAATGCATTATTCACATACGAACTTACCTCGATACAAAAATAGTAGAGATGGGGCCTAATTGTCAAACACTTTATTTTTCCCCCGATCTAAGTCCGATCCTCGTTTCTCTTATTCAATTCAACCCAAAATTTATGTTTTGGAAAAATTATATTTTTGCCCCTAAACTTTAACATTTTTATATTTTAGTCCCTAGGCTCATAAAATGATTTTCATCAAATTTCATCATTACCCAAGCCTAGTCGAATCTTTATTATACTCATACCAACCCACATTTTTCATTCAATCACTCTTACTACTTATTTTATAACTTTTACAAATAGGTCCTTTTTGACATTTTTATCGAAATTCACTTAGCAAAGTCGTTTTCCTAACAACAAACATGTATTTCTACTATTATCCATCAAAATACACACATTTCTAACATGGGTCAAACCCTATACCTTAATTATACCTCAAATTAGTGCTAGAAATAGGTAGATCGAGTTACAACGACTTCAAAAATGTAAAGAGCATTAAAAATAGGGCAAAAACGGACATACAATCGAGCTTGAAAGTGGCCAAACCCTAGCTATGGTTTCCCCTTCTAATTTTTGACTATGAGAGGAAGAATATGGACAAATTTTGGCTTTATTTTGGCTTTTTTATTCATTTAATTACTAAATGACCAAAATGCCCTTTTCTTAAAACATGAAATTTCTCTTACCTCATGCCCATTTTTTCCACTAACTTAAAAATGGCCGAATTACCCTCTAAGGACCTTAAATTTAAAATTTCATAGCAATTAAACACCTCTAGCTTCTAGAACTCAAGTTTTGCATTTTTTGCAATTTAGTTCTTTTTGCTTAATTGAGTGCCCAAACGTCAAAATTTTCGAACGAAATTTTCACAAAATCATTCCATAAAACTTTAGACCATAATAATATAAGAAAAATAAATTTTTCTGCATCGTATTTGTGGTCCGAAAACCACTATTCTGAGTAAGCCCAAAATCGAGCTATTACATCGTTTAACAAGATTACCAGTCCAGGCTAAATTCTTTATATAACGTATGCTCATGGGAGCTCAATTAGGATTACCAGTCCAAGCTAAACCCTAATCATAACGTATGCTCGAAAGGTATTACATCAGGATTACTCGTCCGGGCTAAGCCCTTTTTATAACAAGGTCAATGGGATTACTCGTCCAAGTTAAATCCTATCTGCAACAAATGCAAGACCTTATCCTTTTTGGGAAAGCGCATATATTCATCAGTATTCAACATTCAATCGGGACTAACCCCTTTATTATCATTTCACGTACATATAAATTTTCCATCATAACAAACATATAAGGCACATTATATAAATCACATTACATACGATGTAACATTCAATTAACATAATTGCATACCTGATTAAGTTACACAAACTTACCTTGACACTTTTTCGCGTAATAATCTACTTATAATAGTTCAGTTTAGACCCTAGTTAGAATAGGGGTTTCGGGACCACATATCGGAGTCAAAAAAATTTTAATATTATTTTCAGTGCTTATAATATGAGAATTGACATGTGTGAAAGTTTCGTATGAAAATTTGATTGTTTGTGTGCTTAATTTTGAAAAGGGACCTAATCGCGTAAAATGCAAAAGTGGCCTTCTATTTGTTAGAGTGTCTATTTGCTATGTCTTTTAAAATGAGAGGTCCTTATTATGTTATTAGACCATTGACATTTTAAATGGACATTGTTGGACATCCATTATAAGTTTATATGTTTATTATATTAACGGCAAAATTGGTATTTGGTGATTTAAGTTATATTAAATAAAAGAAAAACATAGATTAGTATTACGTTCATATTTTTGGCCAAAAATATCAAAGAAATAAGAAGAAAAAGATTGAGTTAGGGTTCGAAACTTGTAATTGTTGATTAAGGTTTGTATTTTGCTCGGTTTTTGATAATTTTTATGTTTTTGCTATCATTGCTTTGTGTTCTATAAATCCCATGTTTCAATTTCTGATTTTCATGATGATTTGGAATTATTCCATTGTTGATTTTGTGAGTTTTGAAATGTTAGTTGATGGAAAATGAAAGATATGTGTTGGGTTAGTATATTTTGTCTTTGAATTTTTTATGAATTTGAGTAATTTAAGCTAAATTGTAAAAATGGGATTTTAAGGGATAGAAATGTAAAATAAATGAAATATGTGGGCTTATATGAACTCTATGAAAATTCAGCCTAACATGTGTAAAAGGAGATTTTGTGTATTTTTTGGTTTTGTGAATTAAGGACTAAATTGTCAAAATGTGAAAATGTGAAGACTAATTTGTAAAATGTCCTAAATATGTGTATATGGATTGAATTGAATGATTTGTTGAATAAAAGGGTTAATTTTAAACACATATAGATAAAAAAAAGAGGAATTCAGATTTAGATCGAGGAAAATCGAAGATTATCGAGTAAACGATCTGAATCGTCAATTCCGAGTACGAGGTAAGTTCGTACGTGATAAATGATGTTACAAGTATGTTTTAATGCTTTGACAATGCATAAATTGTATATATTTGACTATGGTTTGAGTAAGATGATAAATCGATTATGTTCGGCACTAAGTGTGCAATTTGAAATAGTTTTGGTTATAAATATCTCTAAGTGTGCGAAATGGAATAGCTTCGGCTATATGAGGCACTAAGTGTGCGATACCGAGATAACTTCAGTTATTTGAGATGGCACTAAGTGTGCGGGATCGTTCTAGCTTTGGCTAACCTTTAAAGCACTAAGTGTGCAAATTTTTAAAGCATGAAAAGACTTCGGAAAGAATTAATGTATTCGAACAAGAGGTGAGAATAAAAATGAATAAATACGGGAAAGTTTAGGTATGTACAAAACCTATGTGGTAGATGATATTGTGTGTACAAAGCTTGATGAATTAGTATGAACATATTAATTATGATGAAATAGAAGTGATGGATGATTTGAGAACTACTAAGTGTTTATTAGATGATGTTTTGTATTATATAAATTATTGATTATATTTAGTATGAACTTACTAAGCTTTAAAGCTTACTATGTGAAATGTTCTCTGTTTCAAAGTATTACTAAGCTAGCTCGGATTTGGGGATCGTCAGTGATATCAATCACACTATCAGACATCTATTTTGGTACCATTTTGAGAGTTGTATATATGGTACATGGTATGTATAGGCTAGTGTCATTTTGGTATGTTTTGTGTTGTGATTAGCCATGAGACTTGGCTTGTAAATAATGGTATGTTTGATAAGTAGAAATGTGATTTTTATAATGTTCATGTGATAGTTTAAATATGAGATGTTGAATTGGCAAGTTTTGTGGTATGAAATAGGTGATAAGATGATGAAATTATACTTTTGAAACTTATGTGAGTTTTCATGATTTTGGTATATTTAGGTGGTGAATTGAGTAGTGAAATTGATGGTATTTGGATGTTATGCAATATGTATGACTTGGTTGATTTGGTTGCCTATGAATGGATGTAAATGATGCTAAAAGGTTGTGGTTTTGGAGTGCTTGAGTTAGGTGGAAATTGTGGCTTAAACCAAGCCTAATTTCACCTCACACGGTTGAGCACATGGATGTGTGTCTCGACTGTGTGTCTATTGTAATTTAGCTACTCAAGTCAGTCTCGGGCACAGCCTAGACACACGGGTGTGCCTGGTGGCTGTGCGAGGCACACAGCCTTGGTACATGGGCATGTGTGGCCATTTCGAAGGGTACACGGTCTAGACACACCGGCATGTGGTCGGACATGTGACCCAAGTTAGTTTCGACCACAGCCAAGGCACACAGGCGGTCTTGTGGCCGTGTGGTTAAGTCAGTATGTATACCCTATTTCACCACGGTTTAGACACACGGGCATGTCTAAAGCCGTGTGAGGCACACGGCCTATTCACACGGGCGTGTGACCTGTGAAACTTTGAAAATTTTGTTAAGTTTATGTGAAAAATTGTATGTGCTCGGTTTAGTCCCGACTCCTTTCTAAAGCATGTTTAAGGTCTCGTTGCCCTAATATAAGGGACTTGATATTGATGTATGATCTATGGTGTTATGATGATTGTGTAATGAATGCTAGATGTTTAGATATGTTCGGTAATACTCCTTTACCCTAGTCCGGCGACGGATACGGGTTAAGAGTGTTACACTACTAATCCAAAAAAAAATTTCCTTGATCTAGGCTCGAGTTTGTGTTTTTCGGATCTATATAAATGAATTTAATCATCAATTTTATACATTTCATACTTAAATGGACTCAATTTACGTCCTAGGCAAAATAACCATTTTGCCCCTATCTTTTCCAAAAATTCTGATTTTGTCCCTAGGCCCGAAAAATGAAACTTGTGCAAATTACTCCCTATTCCAAGCCTAACCAAAGCCCCATTACAAATTTTCCAGCACATGTATTCATAAAATTTTAGATTTTTTCATCAAATTTTACAACTTTTCATTTTAGTCCCTAAATCATATTTTCATAAAATCACTTTGTAAAAGTTGTTTATCTATCAATAACCTTTCATTTTCTACCATAAATTTCTAATTTCCAGCATAATACATCCATTACCCATTTTCATACCTTGATAACTTTTCAAATTAATCCCTCAAATAAAGATATTAAGCTATCCTGGTTTCAAAAATACCAAAATTACTAAAAACGGGACAAGGAAACTTACACAATTAGGCCTTGAAAGCTTCTTTTCTCTCACCTAGAGCTTCCATGTATTTTTAAGGTTAAAGATGACAAAATAAGATGATATTTATTTTTTTATCATATTTTAATTTAATTAATTATTTCAAATTTTAATTTAGTCCTTGACCTTTTTCTATATTTCCATGGATGAGTCATCATGAAAAATCTACATACTTTTCTTAGTGGTCTAATTACTATATAAGGACCTTAATTTTTGAATTCCATAGCTATTTGATCCTTATAGCTACTAGAATTCAACTTTTGCATTTTATGCAATTTAGTCCTTCTCGTAATTAAACACTTAATCGATAAAATTTTCATATTAAAATTTTCACAAGTCATTTCTAACATATTACGAGCCATATGATAAAATAAAAATAAAATATATTTTGGGTCGGATTTAAGTTCTCGAAACCACTGTTCCGATTTCACTAAAAAATGGGTTGTTACAAAAGATCGCAACCAAGGAAGAGGTAGTCCTAGGAGACCAACTAGGCAATGAATTGTTGGTTACACAATAGCTATATTGACCGATTCTGGAGGACCGGCTCTTGTATATCTATTTGCAAGCCAGAAGACCAAGACACAACTAGGGAGGTCGTAGGTAAATTTCAAGTACAAAATTCTTTTTAGTGGGGGAGAATTGTCACATCCCGAAATTAGGTTTAAATGGTTTGGGCCAAAATTAGTTCTCGATACTAAAGGCTTTAATGAAGTTCAGAATTTTCTTTTTTAACAAGTTCTAAAAGAGAACTCAATTTCAAAAAGTGATTTAGAGGACTAAATTGTAAAAAGGGGAAAAGCTAGAAGTAGTCCTAAATATATTATACCTTTATTTTAAAATCAACCTATTTTTTTCCTGGAATGAAACAAAGTCACTTATATACTCTCCTTCAAAATCCTTCACTCACCCAAACACTTTGATAGCCTATAAAAGTAAACTCTTCCATTATGATTTTACTCATCTTTTAAACAACAAAAACTTTCTCAATGTTTTCAAGAACCTTCATCGATTTTCAAGTTTGTTTCTATCGGGTTTTTATAATGAGCAAACACCAGGTCACCATTCCTTAGTGCGAGGTAAGGTTTAGTTCTCCTTAGTATTTCTATCAAGCTCTAGCATTTTGAAAAATGTTTTATACTCACTGAAACAAAGTTCATGTTTTAAGGTAAAATCGAGGTCGTTAATGGTGAAACTTGATTTCTAAATTAAACAATTGTTTTAAAGTATTTCTCAACCTGTTTTGAAGAGATTAGAAGTTGAGAACTAATAGTAAGCTCTAAGGACAAGTTGGTCTAGTAGGTTCACCGAACTAGCAAGGTGTAGATGAGCCATATATGTTTTGTTTTGTTTAATTTTTGATGTGTTTAACATGTATGTGCTGTGAATTATTTCTGTGAAATTGTGAACAAAGCAGATCCTTCAATAAGCAAAGTAAAGGGCAAGGAGAAGCTTGTATACGATTCTACAAACCCAGTAGGTGAGTGTTCCGGGGTCGCCATTAGTATGTACAAACCATAGTTTTTTGGTGAGTTCGCCAAGTGTGAGCTATATGTGCTCGCAGTAAGTATGAATATGAATGAATTATTATATGTGAAAGCATGCATTGTGTAACAACCCGTTTTTAGTCAAATTGGAACAGTAGTTTTGGAACCACAAATCTGAAGTCAAAATATTTATTTTATTATTTTAATAAGTTCTACAGCATGATAGATTAATTACGTGAAAGTTTCGTAAAGAAATTTTACTGTTTGAATGGTTAATTTGGTAAAAAAGACTAAATCGCATAAAATGCAAAACTTGTGTTCTATTAGCTAAATGTGTCTAATAACTATAGAACATTAATATAAGAGTCCTTATGTGGTAATTAACCCATTGTTTTTATGAGTGGACAAGTATGGCCATTAATTAGGTGAATTAATGGTTTATTATTAAGGTTAATATAGTAAATGTGTAAAAATATGTTAGTAAAATATTAGAAAAATAAACGGTTATCATCTTTCTTCATCCTCTAGCCAAAATTAACCTAAGAAAAACACCATTGTTCTTGCCTCAAGCATTCGGCCATCTCTCTCCTTGCATGTACGCTCAATTTTTTCCCTGTTTTTAATGATTCTTATGTTTTTGAGATCGTTGTTTCGTATTCTAGCTAGCTCGTACCTTAGATTTCAAGACAAAATTACCATTTTGTCCCTAACTTTTTGACATTTTATATTTTAATTCCTAGGCTCGTAAAATGAAATGTATCTATTTTCTTTGTTACCCAAGCCTAGCCGAACCATATATATGCTCATATCAGCCCATATTTTTCATCAAATTAATTTTTTACTACCCATTTTACAACTTTTTACAAATAGGTCCTTTTTAAGTATTTTCATGAAAAATCACTTAGTAAAAGTTGTCTATTACACGTCAAACTTCCATTTTCTACCATTAAACATCAAAACACATGCATGTCACACATGGGTAAATTTTTAAACATGAACCCTACTTCAAAACTATGGTAGAAATGGAAAGATCGGTTGAATACGACTTTAAAAACATAAAGAGCATTAAAAATGGGGCAAGGATGTACTTACAATCAAGCTTGAAAGTGGCCAAAACCCTAGCTATGGAGAGCTTGTAAAATTTGGCTATGGTGAAGAATATGAACTAAAATTTTGACTTGATTTTTCCTTTTAATTCATTTATTTACTAAATGACCAAAATGCCCTTAATGTTTTTCTTTCAAAATTCACCTATCCATGCCCATTTTTGTCCATAAAAATATAGAATGGTCTAATCATCATATAAGGACATCTAATTTAAAATTTCATAGCAATTGGACACCTTTAACATGTAGAACTCAACTTTTCCCCTTTTTACGGTTTAGTCCTTTTGACAAAATTGAGTGCCCAAATGTCAAAATTTTAGAACGAAATTTTCACTAAATCATTCCGTGAAACTGTATACTATAAAAATATGATTAAAAAAATTACTACATCAGATTTGTGGTCCCGAAACCACTGTTCTGACTAGACCTAAACTTGAGATGTTACATCACGAGCTTCCAAGCACTATAAAAAAGGGGAAAAATAAAATGGAGTAAGCATTACATGCTTAGTAAGTTCGTATAGCAGAAACTAAACTTATCAATCTTGTTTATTAAATCTAGGCATATAATGTTATTTTTCCATCCATTTGGCTAAATTTCCTAATCACAAACACTCAATCAAACATGTTAGCCACCAAAATCTTCATATCAATCAAGTAACATAGATGAGTTCATCAAGCAATATTCTTTCAAGTCATTATCATTTCATTTTAAGATTTTCATGCCATGTCAAGAATCTTATACCCATTGAATCATTGAATTCTGATGGGTGCTTAAGTAGTACACTCGAAGTGTACGATTCAATAATCCATCAATTTCTTACTCAAATGTACCCATTAGGGCACTTAACCAAGAAACACTCTCTCAAGCCACATATCGTATGATAGGATTACCAGTCCAGGCTAAATCCTTTATAAAACATAAGCTCAGAAGAGCTCGATTAAGATTACCAATCCAAGCTAAACCCTAGCCATAACGTATGCTTGGAAACACGAAAATTTACGCATTTTTACATGCCCTTTTTAACTTAAAATCACACCGTTTCGATTAAATTCGTGTCGAAAAATAATTAATTTTTATAAAATAATTAAATTGTACTTAAAATATGAACATGATGAATTTTAGTTAATTTATTAATTAATTTTGATTAATTTTGGTTATTTTCGACAGAATTGCGCAAAGGGCGAAAATTAGCTCGATAAACACTGCTAGAAGCACAAAATTGAGAAGCAATTTGAAGTATCGAGGCAAATTAATTTCTAGCCTAAGACGGTCCAATTATGTTTATAATTAATAATATAATTAATTTTAATTTATACCCAATTTAGTTTGGGCTAAATAAATTATTATTAATTAATTATGGAAAAAGTGGTCCAGTTGAACCGAACCGATTGAACTGAACCAGCCAAGGATTGGGCAGCCCAAAACCGTCCATATGCTGACCCAAATCAGCTTATTATATGATTAATTAAGCTTGCAAAGAAGCCCTTGAAGACTTGTCAAAGTTGCATTCAATCCCCTCCACAATTGGTGGCATTATGGATTTGCCCCAAGCTATATTTAGCAAAGTTGAAAGCATCAACTTTGCCACTTATGTGGCCGGCCAAGGGAGGGATCTTTGGCTGATAATTTCAGCTATTTTTTGCATCTTTCTTCAGCTATAAAAACCCCCCTTTTCTGATCATTCAAAGCATCTCATTCATCCCCCATTCATTTCACAACACTTCTCTCCTCTCTCATTTTTTTCTCTTATTTTTCCATTTCAATTCCCTTGCTCTTGTGCCGATTTCTTCCCTTGGAAAAGGGGTGTTATTTAACCATTTTGGATCAGCATTTGAGTGTTCATCGAGGTTTTGATCAGCTAGGATAACAAGAAAGAAGAACGGAGCAACCTAGTCAAGCCTCAAAAAACCACCGAATTTGATTCTTGTTCCCTATCTCTTTAATTTTTGTTGTTGTTATGATGAACATATCTATGAGTATTCATGTTGTTGGAATGGTTAATTTAATCAGCTTAGCTTGAATTTAATTTGTATTGGGTTGATTGCATTTCGTCTTCTTAAATTGTTAAAATTGTGTTTATGTTGTTATAGGCCTCGATAAAATGCTTGATTAAGTAAAATCATGCCTAAGTTATTCTTGCATTATGACTGTAAGGTAACTAATGAATTAATTATTTAAGTGGATTGAAATTGTAATTAATTGACATAGTACTTAATCAGTGCATGTTTATTCTTCTAAGGTAGCTGAAGCTTAAATTAGCAATGTATCTGGCGATATTATTGCCTTGCATAACTTGCAAGATTATTGTGATTAAACTATTTCAAGGTAGGGATACCTTGTTACCTCATATAGTCTTTTATATGCTTGTTAGACTTAATTAATCGTTTGAATTGACATAAGGATACGCAAGAGATTAGTTCAGTTTGATGAGTATGTATGTGCAATAACATGTTTGCTTACTAGAATCTATTTAGTCGGTTGAATTGACATAGGGATATGTCAAGAGATGAATGGATTTTTGTATGTAAGTATGTTCATAAGTTAGCAAATTACTGGGTTGCTGTGATTTTTTTCATAACAATATAAGCATAAGTTTAATAATTGTAAGATAAGAAGTGGAATTAATCCAACACAATTATATCATCTTGATTAAATCTTATTTTGAAATTGTGCATTAAAACTTTTTACTTCATTTTTATTTATTTTAATTAGTTATTTTCTGAAGTTTTTAATCACCCTCTTTAAACAAAATATTTTCCTTCACCAAAGTGTTTTAAATTGCATTCATAAATAATCTTTTTCACAGTCCCTGTGGGTACGATAACTCGACATTGACTTGTCACTTTATTACTTGTTGCGATTGTGTACACTTGTACATTTTCGTCCTTCCAATGCTCGAGAGGTATTATATCGGGATTAGTCATTCAGGCTAAATCCTTTCTATAACAAGGTCAATGGGATTACTCGTCTGAGCTAAATCCCGTCTGTAACAAATGCAGGACCTTATTAGTTTCGGGAAAGCGCATATAATCATCAAAATTCAACTTTCAATCGAGACTTAACCCTTTATCACCATTTCAAACATTATATCAAATTTTCCATCATAGTATACAAGTAAAGCACATTAATAAAAATCACATTACATACAAACACATCATTCAATTAACATAATTACATGCTCGATTAAGTTACACGAACTTACCTCGACACTTGTTCTCGTTATAAATCTACTAATTCGAAATCTTTTCTTTCCTCGATCTAACCTCAAATTAGTCTTGTCCAGATCTATATAAATTAATTTAACCATCAATTTCACACATTTTATATTTAAATGGACTCAACTTACGTCCTAGGCAAAACTAGCATTTTGCCCCTAACTTTTCCATAAATTCCAATTTTGTCTTTAGGCTTGGAAAATGAAACTTGCAAAAATTGGTCCCTATTCCAAGCCTAAGCAAAGCCCCATTACAAAATTTATAGCACATGTACTCATAAAAATTCAAAATTTTTCATCAAATTTTACAACTTTACATTTTAGTCCTTAAATCATATTTTCATCAAAATTTCTTTGTAAAAGTTGTTTATCTATCAATAATCTTTCATTTTCTACCATAAATTTCTAGTTTCCAGCATATACGTCCATGAACCATTTTTCATACCTTGATAAATTTTCAAATTAATCCCTCAAATAGAGAGATTAGACTATCATGGTTTCAAAAATACCAAAATTACTAAAAACGGGACAAGAAAACTTACCCAATTAGGCCTTGAAAGTTTCTTTTCTCTCTTCTAAGGTTTCAATAGAATTTTAGGTTGAAGATGATGAAAATAAGATGATATATTTTCTTTTCATCTTTTAATTAATTAAGTATTTAGCTATTTCCAATTTAGTCCTTGCCCTCTTTCTATAATTCCATGGATGTGTCAACAAGAAAAATCTTCATGCTTTTCTTAATGGTCTAATTACCATATAAGGACCTTAAGTTTTGAATTACATAGCTATTTGATCCTTATAGCTACTAGAATTTACTTTCGTATTTATGCGATTTAGTCATTCTCGTAATTAAACATTTAATCGATAAAATTTTCGTATCAAAATTTTCACATGACATGCCTATTATAATACGAACATATAATGAAATAAAAATAAACCTTATTTTCAGATCGAATTTGTGGCCCTGAAACCACTATTTCGATTTCACTAAAAAATGGGTTGCTACACTTATAATGATGCTATGAGAATTCTTGAGATAATTTCTCAAAATGATTATCAATACCCTATCTCTAGAGCTGCACAAGCAAAAACTAGTCCAGGAGTTATTGAATTAGATGCAATAACTGCACTAAGGGCTCAAGTTTCTTCTCTCACGAACCTGATTAAAAGTCACTTAGCAGGTTGATGTTTCTACTTTTTATTGTGAGATTTGTAGTGACAACCATAGCTATGAAGATTATCCACAACATACAGAGAATTTCAGTTACATTAGTAACATCCGCAACAATTCTTATGGTAACTCTTACAACTTTGCACACAACCAACCGTTTTGGGGAACTCAAAATGCTGGACAAAATGTTGTGACATTTAGATATGGGAATACATCTACTCAGGGAAATTATAGTCCAAGACAAGGGAATTACAACCAACAATAGCAAAAAAATAATCAACACACTCAGATGCATCCACAACAAGGCCAAACACATCCACACCAAAATTCGATACCGCCGAAACACTCTTTAATACTGAATCAGTATGTTCAAGGACATCGACAACAACTGTACACTTAAGCTTCTACTTTTAACCCGTTAGCAACTCTTGAGGCATTAATGCGAGAGCATAATACTTGTACAGAAGCTATCGTATAAGGGAATTCATTTTCCATTCGAGCATTGGAGGCATAATTAGGACAACTTGCTTCAAATCTAAATACTCGACCACCAAACTCATTACCTAGTGACACAAAAAATCCCAGTCCGAGGGGGAAAGAACATTATAAGGCTATCAATCTTAGGAGTGGTAAACAAACTAGCGAACCGTTTATAGACTCTATTGTAGAACCTCAAGATACAGATGGAGTAATCATTGGTGAAAAGCTTGAATCTAAAGAGTTTGTCGATGCATCAGACAAAGAAGTTCTACAAATTGTCATTCATATGCCTAATGTTTAACCTTCAAAACTGTCGACACAATCAAAGGTGTCGACACAAGCAAATGTATCTCTACCTTTACCTTTTTGACAATGATTCCGAAAGAATGAGCATGACAAGCAGTATCAGCAGTCCCTGGACACACTGAAGCAACTACAAATCAACATTCCTTTAGTAGATGCTCTGGTACAAATTCTGAGTTATGAGAAATTTATGAAAGACTTCTTGTCCAAGAAGAAGAAGATCACTAATATTGAAACTATTGGACTCACAGAAGGCTGTAGTGTTGTTTTGACAAACAGGTTGCCCCCTAAATTGAAAGATCATGAAAGTTTTACCATCCCATGTTCAATTGGCAAACATTATTTGGGTAAGGCTTTATGCGACTTGGGAGCTAGCATTAACCTAATACCACTATATACTTTTAGAAAGTTAGGAATTGGTCGCATGAAATCTACTACAGTGACATTACAACTAGCTGATCGATCCCTAGCTCAACTTGAAGGGCAAATCAAATATGTCTTAGTTTATGTGGATAAATTCATTTTTCCGGCTGATTTTATCATACTTGATTGTGAGGCAAACAAGGAGGTTTCCATAATCTTGGGATAACCATTTTTAGCCATCGGCCGAACTCTTATTGATGTTTACAAAGGTGAACTAACCATACGACTTAATGACGAGCAAGTCACCTTCAGTGTTTTTGAATCTATTCAATGTAAGGATAAAGAAGAATGCCATACTATTGATGTGCTAGATTATCTAATTAAAGAAGAATTCAATGACCAAAGCATAGTACCTTCTGAAGAGTTTACAGTGACATCTAATGTCAAGTCCTTAGACAATTGTTACAGCATGGTTGAAGCTCATAATCTTGAACTCAAGCATGGATGGCAGATTGAATCCTTAGACCTAGCCAATAAAACAACCCCAATTTTTAAACCATCTATTGAAGAAGCTCCTACTCGAATTGAAACCACTACCTCCTCATATTAAATATGTCTTTTTAGGTGATCACAATACTCTCCCAATTATTGCCTCCGTAACACTGGATGTAACTCAAGAAGAGAAATTGGTCCATATTCTCAAGCAACATAAACTAGCTATTTCTTGGAGTATTGCTGATATTCAAGGTATTAGTTCTTCTTTTTGCATGCACAAGATCAATTTAGAAGATGAAGGAAAGCAATCGATTGAACAATAAAAAAGATTAAATGAGAAGATGAAAGAAGTTGTCAAGAAGAAAATCATAAAATGGCTTGATGCTGGAATTATTTACCTGATCTCTAATAGCAATAGGGAAGTCCAATGCAATGTGTACCTAAAAAGAGTGGCATCACTATGGTTCACAATGATAAGGATGAATTAATTCCTACACACATTCCCACAGGATGGCGAGTTTGTATGGATTATCGCAAATTGAATGCGGCCACAAAGAAAGATCACTTCCCACTTCCTTTCATTGACCAAATGCTAGACCGACTTGTTGGAAAGGCCTATTATTGCTTTTTAGACGGCTATTCTGGGTACAATCAAATTGCTATTACATCGGATGATTAGGAGAAAAAAACCTTCACCTGCCCCTTTGGTACTTTCACTTTTTGCCGTATGCCTTTTGATCTTTGCAACGCATCAGCCACATTTCAAAGGTGAATGATGGTAATATTCTCAGATATGATCGAAGACTCTTTAGAGGTTTTTATGGATAATTTCTCAGTCTATGGGAATGTTTTTGATCATTGCGCTGACAATTTGGATAAAATATTGAAGCGATGCGAGGACACACATCTTGTCATGAATTGGGAAAAATGTCATTTCATGGAAACTAAAGGCATTGTGTTAGGCCATCGCATCTCTAGTTAAGGCATTCAAGTAGACAAAGGTAAGGTGGAAATCATTGAGAAATTACCTCCACCAACAAACGTGAAAGGTATTCACAGTTTTCTTGGACATGCGGGGTTTTACTGAAGGTTTATTAGAGATTTTTCAAAAATTGCAAATCCATTATGCTCATTGCTGGAACAAAATAAAAAATTCTTCTTTGACGATGCATGTCTGGATGCCTTTATTCAGTTAAAAAGCAGCTAGTGAATGCACCCATTGTCGTTGCATCAGATTGGTCTCAACCTTTTGAAGTTATGTTTGATTCAAGTGACTTTGCTGTGGGTGTGGTTTTAGGACAATGAAGGGGAAAAATATTTTACTCCATCTATTATGCTAGCAAAACTCTTACAGAGGCTCAATTCAATTATACTACCACAGAGAAAGAACTGATGGCTGTAGTCTTTACTTTCGACATGTTTCATTCCTATCTTGTCGGCACAAAGGTTACTGTATTCACTGATCACTCGGCACTGAGATATCTCTTTGTGAAAAAGGATGTCAAATCAAGACTGATATACTGGATATTATTGTTGCAAGAATTTGGCATCAAGATAAAAGACCATAAGGGTTCAGAGAATCAAGTTGCAAACCCTTTGTCTCGATTGGAAGTTGGTAGCGAAGATGGAAACGTACTTCAAATTGTCGACGCATTCCCAAATGAGAAGTTATTTGTTGTAGATGCAACTCCTTAGTATACTGATTTTGTTAATTATCTAGTGCATGGAAGACTCTCATTGGGTGTCACAGGCCATAAAAAAGGATTTCTTCATGACGTAGTGAAGTATCATTGGAACGAGCCATAGTTATTCAAGGTATGCAATGACAACACCATTCGAGATTGTGTTCCGAAAGAGGAGATGCTTTCAATCCTGAAGCATTGTCATAATGCTCCTTATAGAGGTCATTCTGGTGGTAGGAGGACTGCTACCATTGTTCTTCAATCAAGATTCTACTGGTCGTCATTATTCAAATACGCCCACAATTTTTTGAATCAATGCGATATGTGTTAGCGTACTGGTTCTATTTCTCGATGCAATGAAATGTTCCAGCATCCAATTATGGAGGTTGAATTATTTGATGTTTGGGGTATGGATTTTATGGAACCATTTCTGAGTTCATTTGGAAATCTCTATCTATTAGTAGCTATTGACTATGTCTCGAAGTGGGTTGAAGCTGTTGCAGTCCCAAAGGATGATGTGCAACAACCTGATTTTGGGGCTAATCAGAATAGTGGTTTCGGGACCATGAATTCGACGTAGAAAAATCCATTTTTATTTTATTTTTATGGTCTACATTTTTATGGAACTATCCTGTGAAAATCTCGTTCGAAATTTTTGACGATTGGGCACTCAATTTTGTTAAAAGGACTAAATTGTAAAATAGTGCAAAAGTTGAGTTCTACTTGTTTAAGGTGTCCAATTTCTATGAGATTTTAAATTAGAGGCCCTTAGTTGGTAATTATGCCATTAGATAATTTAGTGGACAAAAATGGACATGAATAGGTAAGATTTCAAAGTTATGCATTAAGGGCATTTTGGTCATTTGGTAAATAAAAGAACAAAAAGGGAAAATAAAGTAAAAATTTTTTGTCCATCTTCTTCTCCTTGGCCGAAATTTTCATGCTCACCATAGCTAGGGTCTCTTCAACTTTCAAGCTTGATTGTAAGTACATCCTAGCCCCGTTTTTAATGCTCTTTACATTTTTGAAGTCCTCGTAACCCGATTTACCTATTTCTACCATTATTTTGAAGTAGGGTTCATGTTTAAAAATTTACCTATGTGTGACATGATGTATTTTGATGTGTGATGGAAGATATTGTATGCTTAAGGTGTGATAAATAACTTTTACTAAGTGATTTTTAGTGAAAATGCATAAAAAGGACTTATTTGTAAAAGTTATAAAAATGAGTAGTAGAAATGTGTTTTAATGAAAAATGTGGGCTGTTATGAGCATGATTAGGTTTGGCTAGGCTTGGGTAACAAAGAAAATGGATACATTTCATTTTACGAGCCTAAGGACTAAAATGTAAATATGTCAAAGTTTAGAAGCAAAAATATAATTTTTCCATAAGTTGATTTTTGGACAACATTGAGTAATGTGATAATTAAATAAGTTAAATTTGCTATTATAGATCAAGAAAAACGAAGTTCGGACCTTGACCGGGGGAAAAACAGGGTTATTGACGATTAGGTCCATTTCCTACCACTTTGTACCAGGGTAAGTTTGTGTGTAAAAATCCCAATGTTATTATGTATTTAATGCTTAATATTACATAAATTGTACGACTGTTTCTATGGAAATATTCAACGAAGTTTCGACGATGAGAAAATCTCGGTTGAAGCTTAGGAATAGTTTAGGATACAAGTGACATGTCACTAGGATACCATGTGTTATGTGATCTATGTGAATCCGGGTGCTTGTCATGTACGTCCTACCGGTGGCTGGGTAGTTTGGCATATGTTGCGGATACCTGACAGCTTGTGTGAGTAGCCCATGTAGTTACATCTTGACTGACAAGTTGTGTGAGCATGCCCATGATTAGCTCGTGTGTGAGCCCATGTGTTATGAGATATGAAGTAGCATTGGCTACATATGTGCCACTTATGTGTAAGACCTTTCGTGTATTCGACAGTATTCCAAGTGTTCAATGGGTAAACCGAAGAGTATGTCAAAGATGATAAAGTATGTGACTATGTTACAAGTTGGTACAGGTACGTATGTAAAACCCATGAGTATGAACTTTGGTATGAGATGAACTCTTGGTAAGATTGGTAATGAGTAAGTTATGTCTAAGATACATGATGATATTTATGTTAACTTATGTGGAGTAGTTATAAGATTAATGAATGATTTATGTTGCTTATTATCTGCATGCAAACTTACTAAGCTTTAAAGCTTACTCCCATTTTCTTTCCGTTCCTTATAGTGTCGCCAAGCCAGCTCAGGGATTGAGGAATGCCGAAGCTCGATTCACACTATCAAATGATTGTTTTGGGTATACTTGGTTTCAATATTTTTGAGTATGGCATGCATAGGGACTTGGTCATTTTGTTCTATGTCATATTGGTTTAGCCAAATGAGTTGGCATTGTAACACCCCTAACCCATATCCGTCGCCGAAATAGGGTTATGAGGCATTACTAGAAATCACACACAATTCACATTCATTCATACATTCATAATCAAAACCTATTTATATCAATCACATTGTCCCTTGTAAGGTCCTACGAGACCTTAAAACATGCTTAGAACTGGTTCGAGACTAAACCAATAACATTCAAAAACTTTGGGAAACATAGAAAAGTTTTAAAGATATAAGGGTTACACGTCTGTGTGAATAGGTCGTGTGCCTCACACGGCTACTAGACACGCCCGTGTCATAGACCGTGTGAAAACAGGGCACACATACTAACTTGCACCACACGGCCGAGGACATGCCTGTGTGCCAGGCCATGTGAAATCTAAGGGGGTTACTGACTTAGGTCACATGGCCGACCACATGCCCATATGCCAGCCCGTGTGTCTAGGACGTGTCAAAACTGTAGGGTATACTAACTTTAATTTGAAGGGTACCCCAGGGGACACACAGCCGTGCAACATGATCGTGTGTCGCACACGGTGGAGACACACGCCCGTGTCTTTGCCCGTGTGGACAAAAATAGGCTATTTGCAAAGCCAATTTGCCACCCTAACCACAAGCATACATAGCAACCAAATAGCACCATTTCAATACATCATTAAGTGACCAAAAACCTACAAATTCAAGCACATATCATGCCATCTATTCACAACCATTTCCACTACTCAATTCTACAACCAAAACATACCATTTCACTATACCAAAAATATCAAACATACATAACTACTAAATGCATTTATCCATCAACTTATTACCTATTTCATACTTCAACATATACCATATGGTCATATCAAATCAAACCACAATATGCTAGCTTCCAAGCATAAGCACATCAATTAACATTTAATCAAAATAACCAACACATAATCACACCAAATAAGCCAGCATATAAGGCATTATATACATAATATAATTAACTTATCAAACACATAACTTAAGCCAACTTAAATGGCCAAATTCACACCAACATTTACAATCCAAATCACATGGCTAAAATCACAACTCAAAACATATCAAGCTGACTCTAGCCTATACATGTCATATACCATATAGAAAAAGCTTCCAAAAATACCAACGAGTTGATTGATAGTGCGATGACTTTTCCCGACAATCCTATAGTCCAAGCTAGCTTCAATAATCTATAAAAACATGGAAAGAACACACAAAGTAAGCTTTAAACGCTTAGTAAGCCATACAAAAATAAATCATCTTATAAATCAATGTCATTACCATCAATTAAGAATGTTATGAATAAACACAATTAAATACACATTCAAGATCACAAACCTTTCTATTAATCAATTTATACTTCTCAAACATACCAATTCATCAATTACCTTCTCTTCTCAAAGTTCATATGAATTTCTTACATACCTGAATCACTTAGCTCATTCATATATTCTTTCTCGATAAAACTTTGCCCGTTGAACTGTTCGGAATCATTAAAGATACTCGAAAATCACATAAGCTCGTACAATGCCATATCCCAGATATGGTCTTACATGTTAACACATATTGATGCCACTGTCCCAGACAGGGTCTTACACAAAATCAATTAACGATGCTAATGTCCCGGACATGGTCTTACACGTAATCTCAATAGAATGCCAATGTCCCAGACAAGGTCTTACATGTAATCACATCTCGATAACCTAATGTCATGACATTCATATCTTATACTATTCCTAGGGTTCGTACGAGACTTTCAGATGTCTTAACTTCATCAATTCATGCTCGTACTTGCTCGTTTGACATTCGTAGAAATTCAATCATAATAAAACATATATAATTCAATTCAAACACATTAATTTGCATATGAACTTACCTCGTAGTCGGAATAGACGAATTGGATTGATTACTCGATAACTTTTGATTTTCTCTGATCCAAATCCGATTTCTTCCTTTCTTGATCTAAATTAATACAAATTTTACCAATTTAATCACACATTTAATCAATTCAATCCACAAATACATAATTAGGCATTTTTACACTTTGGCCCTTATAATTTCACACTTTGACATTTTAGTCCTTATTTCACAAAACACAAAATATACATAATTTCCTTATACACATGCTTGGCCAAATATTCCATTAATTCATATAAGTCCATATCTTTCATTTATTTCACATTTGACCCCTCAATTCACAAATTTCACAATTAAATCCTTAATACACATATTTTTATCAAAAATCACCTAATTAAACATAATAATCTATCAACAAAGATTTATTTTTCATCATAAAACACAAAAATCTCAGGCTATCAACAATGGAAAATCACAAAATCCACAACCAATTAAAAAATTCAAGCATGGGCTAGCTAGTATTCGAAGCAATGAACTCAAAAACGTAAAAATTATCAAAAATTGAACTAAAACCGTACCTTAAACAAGATGAACTATGGGCGAACCCTTAAAGCTCCCAAAACCCTTATTTTCTTTTATTTTTCAGTTGGAATGAAAAAGATGAAGAAATTTTTAACTTTGTTTTTTCTTTATTAAATTATGCTTTATTTAACTAATTACCAAAATGTCCTTATTTAATATCATTTAAAATCACATAATGGATGGCTATTCATGTCAATATCTACTATCAATGGTCATAAACACCTTACATTTAATAAGTCATAGCAATTAGACACCTTTATTATTTAGAATGCAACTTTTGCATTTTACGCGATTAAATCATTTTTTTAAAATTGAGTTATTAAACGATAAAATTATCACACGAAACTTCCACAGATATATAATCACATACTCTAAACACCAAAAATAATATTAAAATAATTTTAAGACCTCAACTTTTGTGGTTTCAAAACCACTGTTTCAATTTACCTAAAACTGGGTTGTTACATCTCTCCCCCCTTAGGAAATTTCGTCCCCAAAAATCTTACCAGTGAATAGGTTTGGATATTGCTTTTTCATAGCATCTTCAGTTTCCCATATAGCTTCTTCAACCCCGTGTCGATGCCATAATACTTTCACTAAAGAAATTTTCTCATTTCTCAATTCTTTAACCTCGCGATCTAAAATCCGGATTGGCTCTTCTTTGTATATCATATTAGGCTTAATTTCAATCTAAGACGGCGAAATCACATGCGAGGGATCAGATCGGTATTGTCGAAGCATCGATACATGAAATACATTATGAATCTTTTTTAACTCAGGTGGCAACAACAGTTTGTAAGCAACCAGTCCGATACGTTCTGTAACACCCCAAACCCGGCCTAGACGTTATGACCAGATCCGACATGTCACTTCGGAATGTTAAAAACATTTTCTATTCTTAGTCCAGAAAATAGTACTTAGTGTTCAAAAGATGATTTCGTTATAGGTTAAAGTGAATGGAAGCTGTGCACCAGGTAGGAAACCGGAAAAGAGGAGGTGAGTCCATCGGACTAACTTAAGTACCAAGCTCCCTTCGGATCCAATCCTAGACATGTACACAACCATTGCCACACCTTAACTTAGTGTATGTTCTTAGGAAACCAATTCATTTAAATCCAGTTTAAGAAAAAGTGATTAATTTTGAAAACTTTTTCGTTACGGAAGTTTTTTTTCTTTGTTGTCGTGATAATTTAAAATCAATCACTGTTTTTGAAAACACGCCCTAAGACTAATCAGTTTCAGTGATTAAGATAATATCATACCTATTCTAATAAAACATATTAAAAACAATTAAAATCATTAAAGCAGCCTTATTACAACTAAAATCCCAAATCATAAAAGTAAATAAAAGATGTCCAATTCACCAGAAGAAAACCAAATTTGCAGAACACGTGGCCACACCGAATCCCTCACAGCTTCAAGCCTACTATGGTTGGGGATTACCTGCGTGGATGAAAATAAGGGGTGAGTTTGGGAAACTCAGGGTGTAAAATAACCCAACCATAGTCTAAATCAGTTCAAACCACAGTAACAGATTAAATTGGCCTTAGCCCAAAACAGATTTCAGAATAAAGCCCATAGGCTCATAATAGAAACAGAACAGATATCATGTATGCAGAAAAACCCATCCCATTTCCATCCGTATACACCCCCGTGCCAACCTTACACCATGTGGGGAGACTACTCGACCCACCCATCCATCTACACGTCACAAGTATGCAGCAAGGCCGCCAGAACAGATATTGTGACAAAGTCACCAAATACAGATATTTGTGGCAGAGCCACCAGGAATAGATATTTGTGGCAGAGCCACCAGAAACAGATATTTGTGGTAAAGCCACCAGAACGCTTCCTCCAACATCATAACCCATATCCCATTCAATAGACATACATGTCATGGCATACAACAAACAGAATCAGAATATCGTGCATATGGCATACATCATACAGAATCAGAATATCTTGCATTTCAATCACAATTAACCCTAGGGGTAAAATGGTCATTTTTCATTTAGGGGTATAATGGTAATTTTTGCATACTTAGGGGTATTTTCGTAATCCAACTACTTAGGGTTTACATTCATACTACAACCGTTAACGCATCCATAGAAGTACTTACCAAGCGTTCTTACCGAATTGGGCTTATTGGTCCATTAACCCAATTTCTGGCCCATTAAGCCTAAAATATAAAAAATGCACGAAATTCTACACTCTGCAGTCTTATCACTTTAGTTAACCAAATACGATAATCGATCTATCTCACGAGCATTCGCACACTCGCAAGTTCATAAAATATAGGTTTTTCGGCATTTCGGTATTTCGGCATTTCGGCATTTCGACATTTCGGCATTTCGGCTTTTGCCGATCTAGTCTATGAAAGGGCGTCAGTTACAGACCTGATTTAGAATGGTACACTGGCGAGATCCACACACACGAGCTGCCTGCAATTGGATTTCTACAACGTCAATCTAAATATCAAAAACAAAACTACGTATTTAACCCCTTACCATATTCAGCCAACACAGCTTTAGATCCCAGAGTTCCTTACCTTTTTGCCGAGATATGGGTTACATCTGGAGAGCCAATCGAATAAGTCCTCCAGCCCTTTGCTGTATGTCCCCTCATCCACGCTACCACTTCCACAACCAACAAAAAAACGCAAATCCCTTAGTCCATAAACGCTAGCCACCCCTAAGGGTTTTGGCTTTTCCCTCCTAAAAGCAATGAGACTAAAGACAGTTTGTTCAAAAGACTTACCTAACGTTGATCGGTTCAAAAGAATGTTCCTATCTATGATTTTTTTCCTCCAATCCACCGCAGCCAAAAGAAGTAACAGATTCAAACAACCGAAGATTTGGCCTCCTTTACCACAGGTATGTAGGTTCGGCTTTTAAAGAAGTAAGAGAAGAAAAGTTCAGCTGCCATAAGATTCGGCTATTGAGGAATATTGAAGATGGAAAAATAAAGAATGAGGCAGAGGAAGAAGGGTATATATTCGATTATGGAACCGAAAAGATGGAAAAAGAAAGAAAAAGATGAGAGGTAGTATTCGGCTATGAAGAAAACGACACAATGAGGCTTCTAGGTTCAGCTATTAGCAAAAAGGGAATAAGAAACCCTAAGCCTAACCTATTTCGGCAAACAAAAGAAAATAAATGTGAATTAGAAGGAAAAAGAATTGTTAGGGACGGCACCACTCATCCCAAATGCTGGAATTTTCCTTTTTAAAGGCCTAGTCGAATCCCTATACTAGAGACCTTTGGCCGGCCAACTCTTTTTCCTCAAGAGTCCACCATTCGGCCACCACTGCTCTCCCTAATCTGCTCCAAAATCTTCTCCCTTATCCCTTCCTTACTCAATCTCCTGAGTAGCTCACACTCCTCCTGACAGACTTTTACTTGCGTTCCAACACTTACCATTCCTGCTTATAAAAATAATTCCCTTGATATGCTCTTATTGTGACTTGAACCTCAGTCCCCCCTAGCCATCCACACGCCACTTTAATAGCCTTCCTTGTGGCGTCACATGCCACCTTGCCACATGCTTCCTTGTGATCTATTTTACCCATTAAATTCTTAAAAGCCCAAATTACCAGAACCCCCTTTTTCTTGTGGAATTATGATTAATTAAAACTGCCAGTTTTTAACCTAGAGTTGGGCCTTCTAAAGGCCCACTAACATACTTTGACTTACATCAAGCAGTCAAAACACAGAAATTCAAAAATTCGCCAAAATTCTCTGAAATCCCGAAGATCCTGAAAATTGGGGCATTACAACTCTTCCCTCCTTAAAGAAATTTCATCCTCAAAATTTACCTGATCCAAACAGATGAGGGTATTGCTGTTGGATCGCCTCTTCTGTCTCCCAAGTAGCTTCCTCTCTACCGTGATTACACCATAGCACTTTTACTAAAGGTACAGATTTCCTTCTTAACACCTTGACGTCTCGGTCTAGTATCTGCACAGGCTCTTCCTCGAAAGTCAAGTCAGGTTGCACCTCGATCTCTGCAACCGGCACAACATGAGTAGGGTCAGAACGATAACGCCTTAACATGGACACGTGAAGAACATCGTGAATCCTGTCTAACTCTGGAGGTAATTCCAATTGATATGCCACCGGTCCCACTCACTTCAAAACCCGATAAGACCCAATGAACCGTGGACTCAACTTGCCCTTCTTACCAAACCTTACAATCTTCTTCCAAGGAGAAACTTTCAAGAAGACCATATCACCTACTGAGTATTCAATCTCCTTACGCTTCAAATCCGCATATGACTTTTGCCTATCAGATGCTTCCTTCAACTGATCTCTGATTATCCTGACCTTATCTTCAGCATCTGCTACCAACTCAAGTCCAAGAACCTGTCGTTCTCCCAATTCGGTCCAACAACTAGGTGTTCGACACCTTCGCCCATACAATGCTTCATACAGTGCCATTTAAATACTCGCCTGATTGCTATTGTTGTACGCAAATTCTGCCAACGGCAAGTAATCCTTCCCAACTACCTCGAAAGTCAATAACACATCCCCTCAACATGTCTTCCAAAATCTGAATAATCCTTTCCGACTGACCATCAATCTGAGGATGAAAAGTCATGCTAAAGTTCAATCGCGTCCCCAATGCCTCATGCAACTTTTTCCAAAACCGAAATGTGAATCTGGGATCCCGGTCAGAAATAATTGAAATTGGGACACCATGAAGTCGCACGATCTCTACCACATACAACCTGGCTAACTTTTAAAGTGAGAAGTCCGTGCGGACAGGTATGAAATGGGCCGATTTGGTCAACCTATCCACAATCACCCAAACCGAGTCCTTTTTCATTGGTGTCAAGGGTAGCCCACTCACAAAGTCCATGGTTACCCTCTCCCACTTCCAGAGTGGTATCTTAACTGGCTGCAAAAGTCTGGAAGGTAGTTGATGCTCAGCTTACACTTGCTGGCACGTCAGACACCTCCCCACAAACTCCGTTACTTCTTGTTTAAGCCCAGGCCACCAACACAATTCTCGCAAGTCGCAATACAACTTATTCCCTCCAGGATGCATAGCACAAAGTCCTCAATGAGCTTCTTTCAGTATTGACTGCCTTAAGTCAGAGTCCTTCGGAATGCAAACTCTTCCTTGAAAACACAGAATTCTTTCACTATTTAACCCAAATTCAGAAGTTTCCCCTTTCTTAACTTGTTGAAATCGAGAAACCAAAGATTCATCCTTCAACTGCTTTTCCTTAATCTGATCCACCTAGGCTGGCCTTACTTGTAACTCAGCCAACAGACTACCATCATCATATAGACTCAAACGAGCAAACATTGCTCTCAGATCAGATATAGCTTTATGGCTTAGAGCATCGGCTACCACATTAGCCTTGCCTGGGTGATACTCAGTCGAACAATCATTGTCCTTAAGCAATTCTATCCATCTTCGCTGCCTCAGATTCAACTTCTTCTGAGTCAGCAAGTACTTGAGACTCTTATGATCCGTGTATATGACACACTTTTCTCCGTATAAGTAGTGTCTCCAAATCTTAAGTGCAAAAATCATTGCTGCCAACTCCAAATCATGCGTAGGATAGTTTCTTTCATGAGGCTTAAGCTGTCGTGACGCATAAGCAACCACCTTACCCTCTTGCATCAACACACAGCCCAAACCCACATGTGATGCGTCGCTGTACACAGTGAAATCTTTCCCAGACTTCGGTTGAATTAATACAGTGCTTCAGTCAGAACTTTCTTCAACTTCTCAAAAGCTTCCTGCTGTTTCTCAGTCCACACAAACGATACTCCTATCCTTACGAGTTTTGTCAAGGGCACTGCCATCACAGAAAAACCTTACACGAACCTTCTGTAGTATCCTGCCAACCCTAGGAAACTCTAAATTTCCGATACCGACCTAGGTGGCTTCCATTCCAAAATTGCTTCAATCTTTCGAGGGTCTACCTTGATCCCCTCAGCAGAGACAACATGATCTAAGAAGGTTACCTCCTTCAATCAGAATTCGCATTTGCTGAATTTCGCATAAAGTTCCTTCTCCCTCAACACTTGCAGCATAATGCGGAGATGCTCATCATGTTTCACTTTAGTTTCAGAGTATACTAGAATATCATCAATAAAGACGACTACAAACCGATCCAAAAATGGCTGAAACACACGATTCATCAGATCCATAAACGCTGCAGGAGTGTTCGTCAGTCCAAATGGCATAACCAAAACCTCGTAATGACCATACCGAGTCCTGAATGCAGTCTTATGAACATCCACCTCCTTGACCCTTAATTGATGATATCCAGATCGAGGATCAATCTTGGAAAATACCGAAGCTCCTCTAAGTTGGTCGAACAAGTCGTCGATTCTTGGCAGAGGGTACTTATTCTTAAACGTCAGGTTGTTCAACTGGCTATAATCAACACACATCTGCATTGTCCCATCCTTTTTTTTCACGAACAACACCGGTGCTCCCCACGGAGACACACTTGGCCTAATAAAGCCCCTATCCAACAACTCCTGAATTTGTGCTTTTAACTCCACCAACTCCTTTCGCGCCATCCGATACGGTGCGATGGACACTCCTGCCGTTCCAGGCAGCAAGTCGATTCCAAATTCAACTTCTCAGTTCAGAGGCAGTCTTGGAAGCTTCTCTGGAAAAACATCTTGGAACTCCTTAACGGTTCTAACCTTATCCACTGTCAGTCCCTCAGCTTCCGATTGACTTACAAATGCCAAATAGGCCTCACAACCTTTACGAATCCATTTTTCGGCTCTTAGTGCCAACACTACATTGGACAAATAATCCCTTCGCTCACCTATCACCATAACCTCCTCACCCTCCGTGGTCTTTAACACCATTCGCTTGGTAGCACAATCCAGAGTCGCCTTGTGCCTAACAAGCCAGTCCATTCCCATAATGAGGTCGAATTCTCCGAACGGTAACTCTATCAAGTCTCCAGAGAAAATATTACCTTGGGTTTCTAAAGGCACATCCCTATACAGTTTGTCTACTTTAACCGAGTGACCCAAAGGACTTAGTACCGTTACCCCACTAACTATCTCCTCAGAGTGCACACCCAACGACTCAGATATGGCACATGCAACATAGGAATGAGTAGATCCAATATCTATCAAAGCAGTGTACGACATGCTAGAAATCAGAAACGTACCAGTTATGACGTTAGGTGCATCGCCCTCCTCTCGATGACGAGTTGCATACACCAATGCTAGCTGTCGAGCCTTAGTATTTCTAGCACCCCCGCCAGGTGCTCCTCGCCCCGACCATTTCAAATACCGCCCCTTCCTTGACCACATCCTCTCGGTGGTTGTGGCTCGCCTCTTGCTGGTTGGGCAACCCTCCATTCCGCAACTTGAACCTGATCTATTTTCTGAGGACAGTCCTTGACTCTATGCTCCATAGATCCGCATCAGAAACAAGCACCGGAGCGTTTCCTACACTCGCCCAAATGTACCTTACCACAGTCCCTACAAACTTGTGGTCTGGCAATATTCATCGGAACTGCTCGCACTGACTCCTCTATTCTTGCCCTTTTAGCACCCCTATATGCACCATCCAAGGGGCCTGAATCCCTCCGAGAACGGTTCTGACCCTTCTCACGATTCTGTCTCTCCGCACGCTTCACCTCCTCAGCTATCTTAGCTTTTTCCACCAAAGCAGCAAAGTCTCACTCCCTCTGTGGAGCAATTAGCACTCTAAATTCATCTTTAAGACCATCCTCAAAATGCACACTACGTTCATAATCCGTATTGACTATCCCAACGGCATACCGGCTTAGCCTCAGAAACTCAGCCTCATACTCAACAACTGTCTTACCCCCTTGGACCAGATTCAGAAATTCTTTCCTGCGGGCGTCCACATAACTCGCCCCAACATACTTCCCCTTCAAGGCCGTCTTAAACAGTTCCCAAGTCACCTTATCAGCTGGGGTCCCATCTCTCACAGTGAGCCACCACTGATAAGCCTCATCTCGTAACAATGATATGGCCCCCTTCAACTTCTACTCTATAGAGCAATCCAAGTCATCCATAATTCGCTCCGTGGCCTCTAACCAATATTCAGCTACATTCGGGGCTACACAAGCTACGCCCCTAAAGATCTCTGCTCCATTAGCCCAGAGTCGCTCAGAAATAGACCCTCGAACTCCATTACCCGTGCTTGCCCCAGCAACCCTTTCCAGAACACGAAGCATTGCCTGGGACAGGGCATCATCCCCGGCACCACGATCATGAGATTCCACTTTCATTACTGGTGGTACCGGTGCTTCTGCTGTCGGCATATACCCTGAAGACAAAGTTCCTGCTCGAGCGCTACCTCGGCCACGTCCATGGCCTTTTCCACGAGCCGCTCTCGTATTCATATCGTGTTATCTGATTACGAATTTTATGCATCAATCAAATATTCCAGTGTTTATTACAAATGTTTTATGAACAAACAGTAATTCAGAGTTTGGTTTCTGCAGAATCGAAGTCTAGCTACAGTCTCAGTCTATTACCAAAATTCCTTTAGTCTCAGTACCATCCCACTAAATTATCATAATACGGTTTTAAATACAGATAGATAATTCAAAAATATCTCAGAAGAGTTTAGAATAATACTTACAGACTTGGGCCAGAGATTCGGGTGTCACCTTTTTAAGGATCCAATAATTGAAAAACTGAGTTTCGTAATTTTTGTAAAAATTTTTGAGATTTTTTTTATAAACCCATTCCACAGCCGAGTTATTGTAACCTGGCTCTGATACCACTAAATGTAACACCTCAAACCCAGCCTAGACTTTATGACCGGATCCGACATGTCACTTCAGAATGTTAAAAACATTTTCTATTCTTAGTCCAGAAAATAGTACTTAGTGTTCAAAAGATGATTTCGTTATAGGTTAAAGTGAATGGAAGCTGTGCACCAGGTAGGAAACCAGAAAAGAGGAGGTGAGTCCATCGGACTGCTTAAGTACCAAGCTCCCTTCGGATCCAATCCTAGACATGCACACCACCATTGCCACACCTTAACTTAGTGTATGTTCTTAGTAAACCAATTCATTTAAATCCAGTTTAAGAAAAAGTGATTAGTTTTGAAAACGTTTTCGTTACGGAAGTTTTTTTTTCTTTGTTGTCGTGATAGTTTAAAATCAATCACTATTTTTGAAAACGCGCCCTAAGACTAATCAGTTTCAGTGATTAAGATAATATCATACCTATTCTAATAAAACATATTAAAAACAATTAAAATCATTAAAGCGGCCTTATTACAACTTAAAACCCAAATCATAAAAGTAAACAAAAGATGTCCAACTCACCAGACGAAAACCAAATTTCCAGAACGCGTGGCCACACCGAATCCCTCACAGCTCCAAGCCCACTATGGTTAGGGATTACCTACATGGATGAAAATAAGGGGTGAGTTTGGGAAACTCAGTGTGTAAAATAACCCAACCATAGTCTAAATCAGTTCAAACTACAGTAACAGATTAAATTGGCCTTAGCCCAGAACAGATTTCAGAATAAAGCCCATAGGCTCATAACAGAAACAGAACAGATATCATGTATGCAGAAAAACCCATCCCATATCCATCCGTATACACCCCCGTGCCAACCTTACACCATGTGGAGAGACTACTCGACCCACCCATCCGTCTACACGTCACAAGTATGCAACAAGGCCGCCAGAACAGATATTGTGATAGAGTCACCAAATATAGATATTTGTGGCAGAGCCACCAGAAACAGATACTTGTGGCAGAGCCACCAGAAACAGATATTTGTGGCAGAGCCACCAGAACGCTTCCTCCAACATCATAACCCATATCCCATGCAATAGACATACATGTCATGGCATACAACAAATAGAATCAGAATATCATGTGTATGGCATACATCATACAGAATCAGAATATCATGCATTTCAGTCACAATTAACCCTAGGGGTAAAATGGTCATTTTGCACTTAGGGGTATAATGGTAATTTTTGCATACTTAGGGGTATTTTCGTAATCCAACTACTTAGGGGTTACATTCATACTAAAACCGTTAACGCATCCACAAAACTACTTACCAAGCGTTCTTACCGAATTGGGCCCGTTAGCCCATTATCCCAATTTCTGGCCCATTAAGCCCAAAATATCGAAAATGCACAAAATTGTGCACTCTGCAGTCTTATCATTTTAGTTAACCAAATACGATAATCAATCTATCTAACGAGCATTTGCACACTCGCAAGTTCACGAAATACAGGTTTTTCGGCATTTCGGCTTTGCGGCTTTTCGGCTTTTGCCGATCTAGTCTATGAAAGGGTGTCAATTACACACCTGATTTAGAACGGTACGCTGGCGAGATCCACACACACGAGCTGCCTACAATTGGATTTTTACCACGTCAATCTAAATATCAAAAACAAAACTACGTATTTAACCCCTTACCATATTCGGCCAACACAGCTTTAGATCCTAAGTTCCATACCTTTTTGCCGAGATATGGGTTAGATCTAGAGAGCCAATCGAATAAGTCCTCAAGCCCATTGTTGTATGTCCCCTCATCCACGCTACCAGTTCCACAACCAACAAAAAAAATGCGAATCTCTTAGTCCATAAACGCTAGCCACCCCTAAGGGTTTCGGCTTTTCCCTCCTAAAAGCAATGAGACTAAAGACAGTTTGTTCAAAAGACTTACCTAATGTTGATCGGTTCAGAAGAATGTTCCTATCTATGATTTTTTTCCTCCAATCCACCGCAGCCAAAAGAAGAAGTAGATTCAAACAACCGAAGATTTGGCCTCTTTTACCACAGGTATGTAGGTTCGGCTTTTAAAGAAGTAAGAGAAGAAAAGTTCAACTACCACAAGATTCGGTTATTGAGGAATATTGAAGATGGAAAAATAAAGAGTGAGGTAGAAGAAGAAGGGTATAGATTCGATTATGGAACCGAAAAGATGGAAAAAGAAAGAAAAAGATGAGAGGTAGTATTCGGCTATGGAGAAAACTGCACAATGAGGCTTCTAGGTTCGGCTATTAGCAAAAAGGTAATAAGAAATCCTAAGCCTAACCTATTTCGGCAAACCAAAGAAAATAAATGCGAATTAGAAGGAAAAGGAATTGTTAGGGACGGCACCACTCATCCCAAATGCCGAAATTTTCCTTTTCAAAGGCCTAGCCGAATCCCTATACTAGAGACCCTTGGCCGGCCAACTCTTTTTCCACAAGAGTCCACCATTCGGCCACTACTGCTCTCCCTAATCTGATCCTAAATCTTCTCCCTTATCCCCTCCTTACTGAATCTCCTGAGCAGCTCACACTCCTCCTGACAGACTTTTACTTGCGTTCCAACACTTACCATTCCTACTTATAAAAATAATTCCCTTGATATGCTCTTATTGTGACTTGAACCTCAGTCCCCCTTAGCCATCCACACGCCACTTTAATAGCCTTCCCTGTAGCGTCACATGCCACCTTGCCACATCTTCCTTGTGATCTATTTTACCCATTAAATTCTTAAAAGCCCAAATTACCAGAACCCTTTTTTCTTGTGGAATTAAGATTAATTAAAACTGCCAGTTTTTAACCTAGACTTGGGCCTTCTAAAGGCCCACTAACATGCTTAGACTTACATTAAGCAGTCAAAACACAAAAATTCAAAAATTCGCCAAAATTCTCTGAAATCCTAAAGATCCCGAAAATTGGGGCGTTACACGCTCAATAATCTCATATGGCCTAATGAATCTTAGACTTAATTTTCCTTTACGACCGAATTAGAGTATTTTCTTCCATGGAGATACTTTCAAAAACACTTTATCCCTAATCTAAAACTCAATATCTTTCCATTTCAAGTCTGCGTACGATTTCTGACGATCTGGCGCTACTTTCGGACTTTCACGAATCACTTTTGCTTTATGTTCAGTCTCTTTGAACAAATCGACCCCGTATATCCTATTCTCACTGAGCTCAGTCCAATACAAAGGTGTTCGGCATTTTCGACCATACAAAGCTTCGTAAGGTGTCATTTTTATACTTGATTGAAAGCTGTTATTATACACAAATTCAATCAATGGAAGGTATCTTTCCCACATACCTTCAAACTCAAGAATGCAACATCTCAACATATCCTCGAGTATCTAAATAATTTTCTTGGATTGACCATCTATTTACGGATGAAACGGAGTACTAAAGTGTAGCTTTGTACCCCGTGCATATTGCAATTTCTTCCAGAAACACGATGTAAATCTCGGATCTCTGTGCAATCTCACAATCTGAGAGATGTACAACTCAGCAAGTTTATCAAGTGAATAATCCGTGCATACCGGAATGAAATAAGCTGATTTAATTAGTTTATCAACAACCACCCATATCATATCTTTTTTACTCAGAGACAGGGGCAAACCTGATACAATATCCATCGTGATTCTTTCCCATTTCCACTTGGGAATCATAATCGGCTGAAGTAACCAAGACGGTACATGATGCTCAGCTTTGACTTGTTGACAGATTAAACATTTTGAAATGAATTTAGAGATATCACGCTTCATACTCGACCACCAATAAAGCTATTTCAGGTTGTTATACATTTTCATACTTCCCGGATGAACAGACAAATGACTAGTATGTGCTTCGTTCAAAATCATCTGAATCAACTCTAAATTTCTCAGAACACATATTCACCATTTGAATCTTAAACAATCATCGAAATCATCTTGAACTTCTAAATCAGAATTCAAATCACATTGAGATCTTTTAGCTAACAATTCATTATCAACTTTTTCAGCTTCAAAAATCTGTTGTAAAAACAACGGTCTCACTTTCAACTCAGCTACAATCGAGCCGTCATCAGAAAGAGTCATCTGAGTATTCATCGCACGAAGTGCAAACAAAGATTTCTGACTTAAATCATCAGCCACAGCATTAGCCTTTCCTGGATGGTAGTCAATCACTAACTCGTAACCTTTCAACAATTCCAACCATCTTCATTGTCACAAATTCAGATCTTTCTGAATCATTCAGTATTTTAAGTTCTTGTGATCAGAATAAACATGACATGTCTCACCGAACAGATAGTGGCGCCAAATCTTCAATGCAAACACGATAGCTGCTAATTCCAAATCGTGCGTCGGGTAATTCTTTTCATGCGGGTTTAATTGTTTTGAGGCATAAGCTATGACCTTACCTTCCTGCATTAAAACAAAGCCTAGACCATTCAATGATGCATAACTATAAATTACAAATTCTTTACCCGATTCTGGCTGAACTAACACTGGAGCTTCGATTAATAAAGCTTTTAGTTGACCAAAACTTTTTCGACATTTATCTAACCACTCAAACTTAACATCTTTCTGAAGTAATCTCGTCAATGGAGTTGCAATCATTAAGAAACCGTCTAAGAATCATCTGTAATAACCGGTGAGTCCCAAAAAACTTCAGACTTCGGATACATTTCTCAGAGGCTTCCAATCCAATATTGCTGAAATCTGACTCGAATCTACTCGAATACTCGATGTTGACACAATATGCCCCAGAAAACCAACTTCACGCATCCAGAATTCACATTTACTGAAATTTGCAAAAAACTATTTATCTCACAAAATTTGTAGCACTAATGTCAAATGTTCAACATGTTCGGATTCATCACAGGAATAAATCAAGATGTCATCTATAAACACAACAACAAATCTATCCAAATACGGTCTAAAAATCTGATTCATTAGGTCCATAAAAACGGCAGGTGCATTTGTTAGTTCGAAAGGCATAACTAAAAACTCATAATGTCCGTACCTCGTTCTAAAAGCAGTTTCTGGCACGTCAGAGTCTTTAACTCACAACTGATAGTAACCTGATCTCATATCTATCTTTGAAAACACTGTACCCACTTTTAATTGATCAAACAAATTGTCAATTCGTGGTAGTGGATATTTGTTCTTGATCATCACTTTATTTAACTGTCGATAATCTATGCACATTCTCATAGTTTCGTCTTTCTTTTTCACAAACAAAACCGGTGCACCCCAAGGCGAGAAGCTTGGTAGTGCAAATCCTCTATCCGTCAACTCTTGCAAGTGAGATTTCAATTCTTTTAATTCTGTTGGAGCCATTCTGTATGGAGCTATTGCTATCAAAGTTGTTCCTAGCACTAATTCAATACCAAATTCAACTTCCCTAATCGGTGGTAAACCCAGTAACTCTTCAGGAAACACATCCGGATATTCACACATAATTGGTACTGATTCAATCTTCTTTTCAGTCACTTTTGTATCAAGCACATAAGCTAAATAAGCTTCACAACCCTTTTTCACATATTTTCGAGCTAACATTGAAAAAATCACTGCTGGCAAACCATTCAAATCATTAGACTCAATACGAATTATCTCATCATTCTGACATCTTAGATCAATTGTCTTTTGTTTGCAATTTACAATAGCATCATTGTAACACCCCTAACCCGTATCTGTCGCCAGAGTGGGTTACAAGGTATTACCAAACGAAACATAGCTTTCTGGCAATCACAATCATACTCATGCATACGACTCAAATACCAAACGATTGTAACCATTTAATCAAGATATGTCCAATATAAAGTTATAAACAAATATTGTCAAATATATCATTTTAACACAAAGCATATTCGCATATCAAAGTTATTACAAACATCCACATCAAGTAAAACAAATATGAATTATAAAAATATCTCATATAACAAATTAATATACATCTTTGGCAATCAATATATAAACATATAAATATACATATAATCACAACTTACTCAATTTTTTTAAAAATAAAATAATAGCATCGAAATAAGATAAGGCATGCCGCTTTAAACTATATAACAACATAATGTTTTAGCATTTATCCGCATATAAGCATGCATTGAACCTACTCATACACAAAACATAACATAAGATACTATTTTAACTAACATTTTAATTTATTAAACCAATTCAATAACCATATAATCAGCTAAGTGCAAATTTAAGCATAAAACCCGATTTCACTTACATGCAAAATCAAAATTATAAACCCAACAAAAACTTAAAGTCATATCCGAATGTCCTTCATATTTCATTACCAATCTGAATACACAAACCTCATATACTAAATATACAACTCCATTTTATGTCATAAGTTTTACATGTATACATTAACCGAAAAAAATAAATAACTAATATAACAAATATTCATGTGCTGAATTAACCACAACCCATCAAATAATATATAACTATTTTAGCCTTTAAGAAATCATACCATAATCATCATGAATCATACAAATATCTCACTCATTCAAATGTGCAAAATATACACACTTAATTAATACAATTTGAAATAAATTAATCACTATACAATTGGTTATAAATTCACCATTTAATTCACTACAAGCTGAATCTTACAACTTATAACACTTGCAGATCAATCTATATATTAAGCTTACTAAATGAGCTATTTATAAGTCATTCACTTTGCAACCAACCACTTCAAACCATATTCACCTACAAATATGTTTCCCAACCAAATATGTTAACCACAACAAATATATCAACCACATTATTTACTCAACCATGTAAACATACTTGGGAAGATAAACAAGCCATTTTTGCATGGCTTTTTAACATATATACACATCAAAGTCAAATATATCCAAAGGATAATATAGCCTATACATGCCATAGGTTCGAATTTAAAACTTTTAAAAGTACTGAAAATAAATGATAGTGCGATTGACTTTACTGACGATCCCCGAGCATGTAACGATCTCCAAAATCTATAAAACAAAGACAAATATATACACACAAAGTAAGCTAACTTAGCTTAGTAAGCCTTAAGCAAATAAACAAATCAAAAGCATTATGAACTCAATTTAACTAAATTAATACATAATTTCATAATTCCATATAATATCAAACTTGCAATTTCATAAACATTATATACTTTCATATATAACATTATCTTGGCCGAATATACATACATATATCCATCATCAAGAATCATTTAATTCAAAGCCACAATGTCATTACATAACCGAATAATATATATATAAATCGAATTTCAATATCACATACTTATCCATTAAACCACATATAGCTTCTTATATACACAAACATCACCATTAACATCCTTATAACTTATATCATATATCAATGACCAACTTACCTTACTTTCAAGTAGGCAAATAATTTTTACGTACCTATTCACTTTAACCTAATTTCACATTCATTCGTAACTTATCATTGCCCATTGAACCATTCGAAATTGTATAGGATACTCGAATAATCACATATATCGTACAACGCCAACGTCTCAGACGTGGTATTACATGTAATCACATATCGATGCCACTATCCCAGACAGGGTCTTACTTGCACACATATATTGGAATCACATAAAGATTCCATGGTCTTACTCGTACACATAAGTCAGAATCCTATGTCATGACATATGTATCCTAGCTATTCCTAAGGTTCGTACAGGGCTTTCGAAAGTTGTAACTGAATTGAATTGAACTTGAACATATTATTCCCAAGCATATTCACATTCGGCAATTGCATTATAAACTCATAAAAATTCAAAACAACATGTTAATTTTACATATAGTAATAATTAATAACGTTTACTTGCCTACAGACTTACCTCGAATATCGACGAACGATGTAACTCGACTATTCAATTATTTTTATTTTCCCCCGATCTAAGTCCGATTTCTTTTTTTTTATCTATACAATTTCAAATTAAGCTCATTCAAACACAATTTCATTCAATTTAACACAACAACACATAAATGGGTAAATTACCATTTTACCCCTAATATTTCACACTTTTACAAATTAATCTAATTTGCATAAAACACAAAATACACAAAATTTCAATACAACATGCTTAGGCCGAATGTTCATCTTATTCATATAAATCCATACATTTCATTTATTTCACATTTTAGTTCTTAAATTTATAATTTTTTTAATTTAGTCCTAACTACTCAAAATTATCAAAAACTCCAATACAAAACATGTTAATCTAAAACATATCTTTCATATTTCATCATCAAACAACAAAAATCAAAAGCTCTCATCAATGACCTAACTCAAAATATTCATCAAAATAAAAAATTCAAGCATGGGTCGGATAATATTTGAAGCAAACAATCTCAAAAACGTAAAAATTATCAAAAACCGAAACCAAACTAACCTTGAATTTAAATCAACAATGGCTGAATACCTAGCTTCTTATTATTTTTGGCAAGAACACATTAATATAAAAGCTTATTTTAAATTTTATTTTTATTATAAGCTTATTATTACATAATTTACCTTTATATGCTTAGTTTAATTATTTATAATTCACTTACTAATGGCCGAATATGTCCATGCAAAGATTCAAAGGTATATTTTCATTATAAACACTCCATATTGAAAGAAAAAAGCAATTATACACTTCAACAATTAGTATACAATTTTGCATTTTACGCGATTAAGTCCATTTATTTAATCAGACACTCAAACGATAAAATTAAATCACGTAAATTTCACGAATATAAATTCACACAAAATAAACATAGAAAATAATTTTTAAATATTTTTTTGACTCAGATTCGTGGTCCTGAAACCACCATTCCGATTAGGGTCTAAATCGGGTTGTTACAATCATGCATTGTTAACCAATCCATACCTAGAATTATGTCAAATTCGTTTAATGGCAACAACATCAGATCGGCCGAAAAAAAAGAATCTCAATTCATCAACGGACAATTCTTGCATACCTTATCAACTAAAACACATCGACCTAAGGGGTTCGATACTCTAATCACAAATTCAGTAGACTCTACAGGCAAAGTCTTACCGGATACTAAAGTTTCACATACATAAGAATGAGTCGATCTTGAGAGTGAAAGTATCATAGAGAGTGAAAGTACCGTAAATAACATCTGGAGATGACGCTTCTTCGCGAGTGCAAATTGCATAAGCTCTAGCAGGTGCACGAGCCTCAGATTTAACAGCAGTGTCTTTAGTTCCCCTATTGCTACCGCTCACATTACCCGTGTTTCTAGGTGGTCTACCTCTAGTTGCAATGTTACTCGTCCTAGTGTTCTACACCATCTCATTCTGAACCAATTCAGGGCATTCACGAATGAAGTGATCCAATGATCCACATTTCAAACAGGCCTGACCATTCAATCTACAGTCACCGGGATGTCATTTACCACAATGTTTGCACTCGAGTCAATTAGGCCTGATGTTACCAACACTAGCTACTAAGGTAACTTTCGAACTGTAACACCCCCTACCCGTATCCGTCGTCGGAATAGAGTACAAGGCATTATTGAGAAGCACAAAACACTTATAGATAATTTAAATACATTTTCATAACAATTTGTTTCGATTTCATACTATTTCATATTTAAGCTTTTTGCACCAAAGTATTTAAGATATCATCTTTATGTAAATAGCACACATGAGGTACATAAATTCCATAATTATGAATGAACACATTTATCAAACATATTCCATGTTTTTATATATATCATAGTTTCATATTTCCATGTATCAATTACCATCACTTCCTCGTATTTCAGACAAATACGTGTAACAATTCATAAATATGCAATTCATTAACTCTTCCTACCAATCATGATTTTAAATTGCCAAATCACTTATTGAGTGCAATTTCAATGTTCACTAAAATCTATCATATAAATTTGGATGTACGTATTCATCAATAAATTTCATGTATAGATATCATCATCTCATATTTCCACATACATTTACTTTCCACATTTATGAATTCAAATAGCATATACAAGACATACCAATGTATTTCAAGTACGTTTTCATGATATTTTGTTTCGAACTCAGATTATTCCATACTAGAAGTTTTCTCATTAACTCATTTGGAATATCAATTCATACGGATAATACACTCAAGGCGTAGAAATATATAATCACAAATGAACTCATTCGTCAACCAAGTTTTATGTTCATGTCCCATCAACTCGTATTTCCTTATATCATATAATTCCATGTAATACTTACAAATCTTCTTCAAATTAGTGAACATCTTACGGAATTGAGTACTTCGTTTTCTCGATGCCATAGTTCAACTATGGTCTTACACATCTTCACATAATAATGCCATAGCCCAGCTATGGTCTTACACATATTCATATATCGATGCCATAGCCCAGCTATAGTCTTACACGTAATCACATATCACATATCGATGCCATAGCCCAATTATGGTCTTACACGAATCACATATCTCACCGATGCCATATCCTTATATATGGTCTTATACAATAGCATATATCACACCGATGCCATATCCCAGATATGGTCTTATACGGAAATCACTTGTCACTTGTCACTTGTAGCCGAAGCTACCACTATTCACTGATCAGGTATCCAGAGCTACCATTTTTCACTGATCAGGTAGCCGTAGCTACCACTTTTCACTGATCAGGTAGCAGAAGCTACCACTTTTCACTGATCAGGTAGCCGAAACTACCACTTTTCACTTTTCATTTGTCATTGATCAGATAAGTGTAGCTGAAGCTATCACTTATCACTGTCACTTGTCCTTGATCAGATAAGTGTAGCCGATGCTATCACTTATCACTTGTTGCCATGGTTTAACCATGGTCTTTTCCTTCAATTCATATTGTCACTAAACTAAAATGCTCAATTTGATCATTTATTCAATTTTCATGCTTTTACATTATTCACGGTTTTATCATGAATACATATGAAATAACACATCATGAAATTCATAAAATTAACAAATAATCACTAAAATTTAGCCATATAAACTCACAAGTTCAATTTTTCTATTATAACGATAATCATAATTTCATAATAAATATTCCAAATAAAACATTATATCATTTCTAATCCAACAGTTATCGATTATAATCGGGCATGTGATCAATTTATACACGAGTCATTCATATATTTTTCCTCCTCCTCTCCATCCACATCCTTGGTATAAATAACACACTTGTAAGTAACCTTATCCATAATTTTCACTAATTACTTATGTGAATATTCAAGCTATCCACCCGTGTCATAGTCACTAAATTATTTATATCTAAAGCTATGAAACTCCAAATTAAGGTCCGCTAATTTTCCCTAAAACTAGACTCACATATCTTCTTACCATAAAAGTTTCATAATTTTTGGTTGGGCCAATTAATACAGTTTATTCATTGAAGTCTCCCCTGTTCTGTTGTCTGACGGTTCCGACCCTTCTTCACTAAAAATTAATTATCTCCTCGTACAGGATTCAAATGATGTTCCCGTTTCTTTCTCTTGAAAATAGACTCATTCAGGATTCTAAAAATATAAATTTAATCCCATAATTATTTTTATCCAATTTTTTATGATTTTACAAATTTAGAACAGGGGAACCCGAAATCATTCTAACCTTATCTCACAAAATTTATCATATCTCATGATTTACAATTTCATTTCTTACATCATTTCTTCTATAAGAAACTAGACTCAATAAGATTTAATTTCATCTTTTATTAATTCTATAATTCCATTTCTACAAGTTTTGGTGATTTTTCAAAGTTAGACTACTGCTGCTGTCCAAAACAGTTATAGTGCAAAATGTTTATTTCCATTTTGCCCCAAATTTCACAATTCATACAATTCAGTCCTTACTCAATTAACCCCTAAACTAATATAATTTTCTCAATTAATACTTTTACTAGACATTATAAGTTATTTCATAACTATTGAAATTCAGAATTTCCACATAAAACTCTAACTTCAAACTCTTTTACACTTAGGTCCCAAACATTTACTTTCTATTCAATTCTTTCAATAAAATCAACATATAAACAATTTAAAGCTCTAATTCCATGCAAAATCATCATATACTTCCAGCACATATTCATAGCAACTTTCAATTTCTTTCATAGAATCAAAAACTAATGCATTCAACAAGTGGATCTAGTTGTAAAAGTCACAAAAACACAAAAATTTTAAGAAATAATCAAGAATTGAACTTAATTAAAGTAAAAATATGAAAAACCAGCTTAGGGGAACTCTTCCATGGCGTTTTTGCTGATGAGAATGCAGAAAAATAAAGAGAAATCTAGATAATTCCACTTTAGTCCTAACTTTATCAAGTAAATTTTACAATTTTCTAATTTTACCCTTAATTCTCCTTATTTTCTTGCTGATTTCATGCCCTTGCCGTCCAGCCCAAATAGACCTTGGGTCTATTTGCCTTTTAAACTCTCTTTCTTTTATCATTTAAGCTATTTAATCATTTCCCAAAAATTTGCATTTGATACAATCTAGTTCTTTTTGTTCAATTAACTATCAGAACTTTAAAATTTCTTGACGAAACTTTAATACTAACTTATTAACACTCCATAAATATTTATAAAAATATTTATGGCTCGATTTAAAATTCCCGAGGTCTCGATACCTCGTTTTCGATTCTAATTAATTTAGTATTTATTTTTAGTACACTATTCACTATTTCAAAAATTTTCCTAACTTCACATTTAACTTATAATTACTAAATTAATAATATTTCCTACTCATTTGTCGGATTTAGTTATCTCGAATCACTGTTCCGACACCACTAAAAATTAGGCTGTTACACGAACTCACAGGTGGTCTGTCTCGATCACATCTAGAATAACTCGCGGTAGCTATTGAACGGCTAAAGTCATCTTAGAATTTCTTGGATGCCGAATGAAATGACTTACTCAATGATCTTTTTTGTGAATCTCTAGCTTCAAAATCAACTTTTCTTTTCTCTTTCCCAAGTTCTTTAGCTTTGCATGCTCGTTCAACGGGTATCACAAACTCTTTTATTTCCAGAATCTCGACTAACAGCTTGATGTCTTCATTTAATCCGTCTTCAAATCTTTTATACATTATGGCTTCAGTCGAAACACATTCTCGTGCATATTGACTTAATCGTACAAATTCTCATTCATATTTTGTAATAGACATACGACCATGTTTCAGCTCAAGAAACTCTTTGCATTTTTTATCTATGAATCTCTGACTGATGTACTTCTTTCTAAACTCAGTCTGACAGAACTCCCAAGTGACTCGTTCTTTCGGAACCACTAATATCAACATTTTCCACCAATGGTACTCTGTATCTCTCAGAAGTGAAATAACACATTTTAGACATTCATCAATAGTACATGACATTTTATCAAACACTCGTATCGTATTCTCCAGCCAAAACTCAGCTCTCTCAGCATCATCATCAGTAGTAGCACAAAACTCTTCAACCCTATATTTTTTAATTTTATCAACCAAAGGCTTACACAATTAAATCAGATTCACAACTTGTGGCATGAGAGGGACTTGTGGAGGATTATGTGGGGGTGAAGGTTGTGGAGCAACCGTGTAACACCCCGAAATTGGGCCTAGAAGTATTAGGCCTTGTGTATGGGAGCGGTTAGGAGACTGTTCATAAATATTTTAGTTAAGCTAGGAAATGACACAATTAAATGTCTGCTCAAGTGGTTAAGGGTCCTGAGAGGAGTTGGAAAGTCTTGGGTTCAAACCTAGGCTTTAGCAAAAATTTTGGTTTTAAGTGAATAAAACCCTGGATGCTTGGATGAAGGCCTTTTAAATTATTATGTTAAATAAATGACACAAGGGAGCATGTGGTCTAGTGGTTGTGGCGTCATTAAGGTTGCAAGGGAGCCTGGTCAAGTCTTGGCTCTTACAATTTATTTTGGGTTTTTTCTTTTAAAGGAACCTGGACTTTGGCTTATAGCCCTTATAATTAATTAAGGATAAAAAGTGACAAAAAAGGATCATGTGGTGTGGTGGCAAGGTGGCGTGTAAGGGAACCTTAAGGTTTGAGGTTCGAGTGTGGCACAGCACAAATGGGGTATTTATTTTGTAATTGGGTTCGGACAGTGGTTGAGTTGTAGTGGAATTCTAACGGAGGAGGTTGTTGAGGAGACAATTGAGGAGTGATCTTGGGAGTGGATCATGGAGAGATAAGGGGAGGATTATGTGGAGAAAATCGTGGAGTTTTATTGGGGGAGGCTTTGGCCTAATTTGGGAGTCTATGGGTACCTATTTGGTCATTTACTTTGTACCGAATTGGTCAGTGACTTTGGGGGTTTTGATAGTTATTTCTTTGGCATTCGTTTTGCTTTTGTTGACTTGGCTGAATATTGCATTTTGGGATCGTTCTCTGTTACGTTTTGGTGTTAGTAGAATGTGTCTTTATCATCCGGGTTCTTTTTTCTTTACTTTTTTTTACCGAATGTGATAAGTGCCAAGCCTCTTCTTGACTCTTCTTATCTTCTATATTCCCCTCTCTGCCGAAATTGTTGTGTCTTTTATATTATCTCTCTCACCTTTCCTCAACGATGGCCAAATAGTCTCTCTTGGATCATCTTTGTTTCTGATTCTCTTCCTCTTTTCTTAAGGAAATAATCGAATATAGTTTCCCTTTCTCCCTAACATTTCATTCTTTCTTTTGATCTTTTCTAAGCCGACCGTTCCTCTTTCCCCTCTTATTTGTTTTAGATTTCTTATCTTCTATTCAGTGTTTGGTTGATCGTTCGGTGCACTATGGTATGGTGTTTTGGTTTTACTGAAGATTTAACAATCGCTATGTGGTTGCAAAGTTTCTTCTTTGCTTCTTTGTCAATTTTGTATGCACTTTACCGCGTGATTCCGCAAATAGGTGTGTAACTGTACACTGAAACCTATTACTGTGAATAGGCAAAAGTCGAAAAGCCAAAGCTTCGACATTCGAGGCCTCACGAGTGTGCGATCGCTCGTGGGGTAAATCGAGCCCACAAAACATGGGCGATAGGCTGTAGAGGCTGCCACGAGTGCTCTCATGGACTTGGGCCATCAAGGGCCTTAAGGGGCCGAATGGGCCCGATGGACCGTGGGCCTGCATGTGTAAATTAATTGTTAGGTGGGAAACAGTTGGGTAGTTATGTAGTGTACGTGGCATAGGCCATTCTGGGCCACGTTAGGCCAGACTGGGCCGTGTGGGTCCAATGGGCTTGTGGACCCACATGGATAAAATGTATGTTATGTGGTTAATTTTGGACTGGGCTACATCGCTTGTACAATCGTATCTAATTTTGGGCTAAATGGGCCACACAAGCGTGTGGGCCCACTTGGTACAAGTAATGGGCCTTGGGCCCATTTACACCGTTATGATCATTTAGGTTATCTGTGTCGCTCGAGGCAACTGTAGGCCTTCGGAGAGGTCGTTATCTGAGCTGAAACCCCAAAATAGGTAAAATGATCGTAATGCCCCTGTAAGGTAAAATGACCGTAATACCCCTGTAGAGTAAAATGACGATTATACCCTTATGTTTCGTATGACCTTTATGCTTATGGTTTACATGTATGATTGTACTGAGTATGACTTTGCATACACATAATATTTATGATATGACATACTGCATGGGGTTGGGATTTTGATATGGAGGAAGTACTATACTGGTGGCTATGCTACAATCACTGATACTAGTGGCTATGCCACAATTACTGATGCTGGTGGCTTTGCCACATTTACTATTTTTGGTAGCCTTGCTGCGATATTGGTGTGCTGGCTGGTGGGTCGATTTATATCCCCACATGGTGTGTTGGTTGGTACGGGTGGTGTGCTGGCTGGATTTGGGTGGCATGTATAATTGCATTACACTATACTGATATTGCATTGGGCTTAGGCCCACACTGTTATTGTATAGGGCTAAGGCCCAGACTGTACTGATACTGTATAGGGTTAAAAGCCTAAACTGTTTTGCATATTCTGATCTTTGTTGACTATTAGGAGATTACACACTGAGTTTCCGTATACTCACCCTTTCTTTTAACTGCACAAGTAATACGCAACCTTAGACGGTTTGAAGTCACAAGGGACTCGGAGGTGACCACACGATTGCTGATGTTCTACTTTTGACTTTATTTATTTAAATTTCATATTGGGTTTTTGGTTATGTAATAAGACCATTTGTGGTTTTAACTTTTATTTGGGCTTTGATTTCTTACCTTAAACTACTAGACTAGGTAAAATGAGTTTTCAAAATAATAATTGTTTTCAAGGAAAACACGTACTTTAAACTTCAAGGTTTTTAAAGTTTTCACGATTTTATTCAGCTTAAGGAATCAACAGTGATAAATACGGCAATCGTTTTGACAAATTGGTTTCAATTAATAACAACTTGATTTTCCAAATTTTCTTGAGCAATAAAAACTAAAAGGGCTTTAACTTGAATTCGGATTTTTAACGATAACTCTCATTTCTGAAAAGCACTTCGATGTGACACGCTTGATTTGGCCGTAACGTCTAGGCTAGGTTTAGGGTGTTACAAGTCAGATTAGTTCTAATATACTGAGTGAACCACTCATTCATCATCTGGAAGAAGTCTTGCTTAGCCTCTCCCTCATGGCTACTCGTAATTGACCTAGAATCAGCCGGCATTGCCCCTTGAGCAGGAGCGGGCGCAATACTTTCCACATCATCAGGTACCACTCGATCGGGATCCATTTAGTATACGATAAACACATTTTTACTATTAGGAACCATCACACTATCGCAGTTTATATATGGCATGTGTAGCTAGACTCTCACATGCTATGTTAGTCCTAGAATCGACTAAACCATAGCTCTGATACCAATTAAATGTAACAACCCTAACCCGTATCCATCGCCAAAAAAAGAGTTAGGAGGCGTTATCAGAAATCACACACAATTCACATTCATTCATACATTCATAATCAAAATCTATTCATATCAATCACATTGTCCCTTGTAAGGTCCTACGAGACTTTAAAACATGCTTAGAAGTGGTTCGGGACTAAACCAATAACATTTACAAACTTCGGGAAACATAGAAAATTTTCAAAGAAATAAGGGTCACACGCCCGTGTGAACAGGCCATGTGCCTCACACAGCTACCAGACACGCCCGTGTCACAGACTCTATGAAAATAGGGCATACATACTGACTTGCACCACACAACCAAGGACACGCCCGTGTACCAGGCCATGTGAAATCTAAGGGGGTTACTGACTTAGGTCACATGGCCGACCACACACCCATGTGCCAGCTCGTGTGCCACACACTGCCAATGGACACTCCCGTGTATTTAGGTTGTGTCAAAACATTAGGGTATACTGACTTTAATTCAAAGGGTACCCCAGGGGACACACAGCCGTGCAACATGATCGTGTGTCGCACATGGCAGAGACACACATCCATGTCGCTGCCCATGTGGACAAAAATTGGCTATTTGCAAAGCAAATTTGCCATCGTAACCACAAGAATATTAGCAACCGAATAGCACCATTTTAATACATCTTTAAGTGACCAAAAACCTACCATTTCAAACACATATCATGCCATCTATTCACAACCATTTCCACTACTCAATTCCATAACCAAAACATACCATTTCACTATACCAAAAACATCAAGCATACATAACTACTAAATGCATTTATCCATCAACTTATTACCTATTCCATACTTCAACATATACCATATGGTCATCTCAAATCAAACCACAATATGCTAGCTTCCAAGCATAAGCACATAATTTAACATCTAATCAAAATAACCAACACATAATCACACCAAATAAGCTAGCATATAGGGCATGATATACATCATATAATTAACTTATCAAACACATAACTTAAGCCAACTTAAATAGCCAAATTCACACCGACATTTACAAGCCAAATCACTTGGCTAAAATCACAACTCAAAACATATCAAGATGACTCTAGCCTATACATGCCATATACCATATATACAAAGCTTCCAAAAATAGCAACGAGTTAATTTATAGTGCAACGACTTTTCTCGACAATCCCAGAGTGTGAGCTAGCTTCAATTGTAACACCCTAAACCCGGCCTGGACATTATGGTCGAATCTGGCAGCGTTACATTGAAGTGCTATCAAAAAATGCGATAATGTTGAAAAGCTCGTTCTATAATTAACCTCTTTATGATCATGTCGATAATCTTTAGATGTTTGGTTCGTTTCAAAATGTAAATCGTTTAGCAAAACGTTAATCATATTAAATTGTCATTTATTTTAAACACTATTTCTTGTGGAAGCTTTTCAAACATGTTGCATAACGTGGTGTTTTGAAAAACATTTATCTCTTTGAAAACTCGCGTCCTACGGCTAGCAGTTATAATCACAACAAATAAAACCCCAAATTAAAGATTAAAAATCTAAAGAGGCCTTATTACATCAAAAATACCCCAAAATCAAACTACTTATAATTTAAAATCAAATAAGAAAGTACGTGCAGTTATGTGGCCACCTTTGAGTCCCTCGCAGCCCCGATCCGTCTAAGGCTGGGGATTACCTGCACAGATAAATCGATGGGTGAGTTTACGAAAACTCACTATGTAGTCCCATAACAATAATCATGCAGTGAGCATATATAGTCTGGGCCTAAGCCCGTTTCAGTAATAGTTCAGTTTAAGTTAGGGTCTTAACCCATTACAGTATCAGTATCAGTGTAGGCCTGAGCCCATCTTAGTGACAGTACAGTACAGATGTGCAATCAATAGATCCTGTCCAACCAGCCTCTACACTCCATCTCCGTCCAACCCTACACTCCATGTGGGGATAAAATCAACCCACCCATCCCTACACTCTAAAATAGCACCGGTTGCCATGAGATGACAAGATTTTGCGGTGAGAGTTGCCAAAGATCTGATACACTTCCTTCAATCATAATAAACCCATCCCCATGTAACATATCATGCATGATGTCATTTCATGACATAATATCATACGTTTATTCAATATGTGTAAAACGACATGCTTAATTACAGTTATACATCTCATAAGGGCATAACAGTTATTTTATTTCACAGGGGCAATACAGTTATTTTACCATACAAAGAAGAAAAAGGGGTCTAGGTACTCTTATCGACCCAACAGAAGGTCCACAGTCGTCTCGGGCGACCCGTGCAACCTTAACAGTTAAACAGTGAAAATGGGCCCAAGGCCCATAATGCGAGCCCATATGGGCCCACACACCTCTGTGGCCAACATAGCCTAGAAATGGCCTTGGCCGCGTGGATTATACAGTTTGGGCCGATATTCTCCTCACGTCAGTGTGGTTATTTTGTGTAGGGGCCCATTTCGACCCACCATGGCCCAAATCGGCCTCAGCCCATGAAATCGCTCATGGAGGCCTCTACGATCAAACGCCCATGTTTAGATACATGGATTACCACACGAGCGAGCATACGCTTGTGTAGCGTCAACGATATCTTATTTCAGCTTTTGCCGATCTACGATTAGGGGCAGTGTTGTTACATACCTTGTTGCAAAAAGGCGCAGAAGCCCACGAGCACCAAACCTATATTCAATCATGACACTCTGTCAGTCCTTTAATCAATAGGGTTAATCACCCACTTTTTAACTATTTGATACTTGCCTTGATTGAACGAGTGTGGTTTAGCCCACTTAAACCGCTGACGAAGGTTGATTACAAACTCCTTGACATATATCTGCATTACAAGCGGATTTTATTAATCATGATTGTTTATACACATGGCTTAAATCAACATATGCTAACTTACAGAAACACAAAACCCAAAAGTAGGGAATGAAGCATTCGGCCTACACCTTAGAATGCAAGCCAAAATACTCAGGTTGAACACGATGACTAAGAATAGAGTTACCTTTGATTGAGTGATGAGAGAAAGGTTTCGAACGCTTTAGTATCACTTGTAAACTCCTTCACTCCTCGAGAAATTCTAGAAACTGAAAGAAACACCACAATAAGAGAGAGGAGATGAGAATCGACAATAAGAGAAAAAGAGTATTTGGCTCAAACAGTGTAAGAGAGGGGAGACTTGATAAAAGTTGAAAGAGTAGAGAGAGAACAAGAAGGAATCATGTGCACTCACCGATTTGTCAGAGAACAATTGCCAAACTAAAAACAAAAGTAGAAAGAGTAAGGGATGAAGCATTTGGCCTGGGTACCAAATAGAAAGAGATGATAAGAGAAACGATTTGAGAGAGAAAAGAGAGAAGGAAAGAGAGAAAGTGCTTGGCCAATCAGCAAACCGGTTGAGGTTGGGACAAGATGCAGTAATCGGTCAAGAAAGTTCACAAATAGAACAAGAAACCCGAGAGAACAACTTGTCAAACCCCAAAGTGATAATAGGGAAAGAGAGTGAGAATTCGGCCGAAGAGAAAAAGAACTCAATCTCAAGGGAAAAGAAATAATGCCAATTTCAAAATAGGTAAAACAATAAGATACCCCAAAAGAAACCCCAACAACATTCGACCTCTTACAAATGAGAACCTTAAGAGCTGACAAAAACTGAAAATTTAATAGCATAACCCACCTCAACCGAAATTCCTGAGTGCCCACTATTCAAAATCAGCATACTACTCCCTCTCACCACAACTTCCCTTGATTTTCTCCTAAAATCCCTCCTCAAATCCCTTAAACCAATCACACTTCCCTCAACTACTCAATTCAAATTCCCTTCAACCACTTCAGTGTTTCAGTCAACCCACAACACTTCCACAGCACGGTAGCAAAATAAAACACTCCATTGCGCCCACCAGGATTCGAACCTCAGTCCCCTGGCATAGATAACACGCCATTTACCCCCTAGACCAGCAGACCCTTTCTGACATGTTTTACCCATTTTTGTTTAAAAGCCTACTGACTAGAGACAAAAGTTTATTCATTAAAACAAAATTGTTGCACAAGCCAAGGCTTGAACCCAAGACTTCTCAGACACTACCCAAAACACTTAACCACTGAAGTAGACATATATTTGTGCAACACAACATATATAAAAATAAATACTTAGATTTTGGGGCGTTACATCAATGATCTATAAAAACATGGAAATAACACACAAAGTAAGCTTTAAAAGCTTAGTAAGCCATACACAACTAAACCATCTTATGAATCAATATCATTACCATCAATTAAGCAAGTTATCAATAAGCACAATTAAATATAAATTCAAGATCACAAACCTTTCTATTAATCAATTTATACTTATCAAACATACCAATTCATCAATTACCTTCTCTTCTCAAAGATCATACAAATTTCGTACATACCTGAATCACTTAGCTCATTCACATATTCTTTATCGACTTAACTTTTCCCATTGAACCGTTTGGAATCGTTAAGGATACTCGGAACTCACATAAGCTCGTACAATGCCATATCTCAGATATGGCCTTTCATGTTAACACATATCGATGCCACTGTCCCAGACAAGGTCTTACACGAAATCGATTAATGATGCCAATGTCCCAGACATGGTCTTACAAGTAATCACATCTTGATAACCTAATGTCACGATATTCATATCATATACTATTCCTAGGGTTCGTACGGGACTTTTAGATGTCTTAACTTCGTCAATTTATGCTCGTACTTGCTCGTTCGACATTCGTAGAAATTCAATCATAATAAAACATATATAATTCAATTCAAATACATTTATTTGCATATGAACTTACCTCGTAGTCGGAATAGACGAATTGGATCGATTACTCGATAACTTTTGATTTTCCCCGATCCAAATTCGATTTCTTCCTTTCTTGATCTAAATTAATAGAAATTTCACTAATTTAATCACACATTTAATTAATTCAATCCATAAATACATAATTAGGCATTTTTACACTTTGGCCCTTATAATTTCACACTTTGACATTTTAGACCTTATTTCACAAAACACAAATTATACATAATTTCCTTATACACAAGCTTGGCCGAATATTCCATTAATTCATATAAGTCCATATCTTTCATTTATTTCACATTTTGACCCCTCATTTCACAAATTTCACAATTAAATCCTTAATACACATTTTTATCAAAAATTACCTAATTAAACATAATAATCCATCAACAAAGATTTATTTTTCATCATCAAACCAAAAAAATCTCAAGCTATCAACAATGGCAAATCACAAAATCCACAACCAATTCAAAAATTCAAGCATGGGCTAGCTAGTATTCGAAGCAACGATCTCAAAAACGTAAAAATTATCAAAAATCGAACTAAAACCGTACCTTAATCAAGATGAACTATGGCTGAACCCTTAAAGCTTCCAAAATCCTTATTTTCTTTTGTTTTTCGGTTGGAATGAAAAAGATGAACAATGTTTTAAATTTTTTTTAATTAAATTTTGCTTTATTTAACTAATTACCAAAATGCCCTTATTTAGTATCACTTAAAATCACATAATGGATGGCTTCATGTCACTTTTATTATTTAGAATGTAACTTTTGCATTTTAAGCGATTAAATCCTTTTTCTCAAATTGAGCTATTAAACGATAAAATTATCATACAAAACTTCCACACATATATAATCACATATTGTAAACACCAAAAATAATATTAAAATAATTTTACGACCTTGCATTTGTGGTTTCAAAACCACTGTTCCATTTTAGCTAAAATCGAGTTGTTACAGGCATTGTAATGGTTGATAATTCATTTTGTAAATGGCCATTGAATTTGGCTAATATTGGCTAAGTATATAATCATATGATGTTGTTTCCATGAATTTGGATTTTGCATGGTATACGATAATGTTGTTTCCATGAATTTGGATTTTGCATGGTATACGATGATAAGTATGAGATGTTGTATGTGATAGGAAATAACATGTAATTGATGTGTGGATGACTTGGTTGTGGCTAAATTGGTTGTATATATATACTTGGAGTTGCGTTGCTTGTTCTAGTGTAGGTTGGTGCAAGTGAGGGTGGCAAAATGGCTTGGTAAATAGCCTTATTTTTGTCCACATAGATAGACACAGGGGCGTGTGTCTAGGCTGTGTGTGACACATAGCTTGCCCTATGGGGGTGTGATCTGGTAGTGTGTCCCTTGTATCTTGAATTTTAGCTTTGAATTGGTCGCATGGGTACAGACACGGCCGTGTGTCTCAGTCGTGTGAAGGACACGGCCTAGGGACATAGGCGTGTGTCCAGGGCATGTGAAGTCTGCACTTATTTTATAAAAAATTTTGAAAATTAAATTCGCCACACAGCCTAGCACACGGGCGCGTGACTTGGCCGTGTGACTTCCTTGGGTTCATAACATCATAAACAGAGAGTTACACGGATTAGGGACATGGGCGTTTGTGACCACACGTCCTACCCAAATGGGCATGTCCCAAACCACACGAGCGTGTGCCCTTGTTTTGATAAAAAAAATTTCTAAGTGTCGTAGAATTTTCTAAAATTCTCGGTTTAGTCCCAAACCACCTCTAATGCATGTTTGAGGCCTCGTAGGCTCGTTTTAGGGACGATAGGAATGTATGTGAAAAGTTTTAAATTTGGATGGAAATTTACGTCTCGATTTTGTATGATTGCTTGCGTATAAGTCCGGTAATGTCTCGCACCCTATTCCGATGTTGGATACGGGTATGGGGTGTTACATGATGCAAAAACAATGCTAAATTTTTTTCATAAGCATTTACTCACCTGCTTTGGCATACCAAAGACATTGATTAGTGATTAGGGCATACACTTTCATTACAACCAAGTGGCAACCATATTGAAGAGATATGGAGTTAATCATAGAATGCCTATTACTTATCATCTGCAAACCAATGGACAAGCCAAAGTATCGAATCGACAAATTAAAAACATTCTCGAGAAGGTTGTAAACCTTTCGAGGAAATATTGGTCTTTTCAATTGGATGACGCTTTATGGGCATTACGAATAGCATACAAAACTCAGTTAGGGATGTCGCCGTATCAATTGGTTTTTGGAAAGCATGTAACTTGCCAGTTTAACTGGAACACAAAGTAATGTGGGCAATTAAGCAAGTGAACATGGACTATGAAGCAGTTGGAAAGAAAAGGCTATTGGATATCACTGAACTAGAGGAGATTAGGAGAAATGCCTATGAAAATGCTGCGATTTATAAGGAAAAGACCAAACGATTGCATGACAAGATTATTTTACAGTGACAATTTATCGCGGGTTAACAGGTTTTATAATTCTTTTCTCGACTTAAATTGCACCCAGGTAAACTGCGTTCACGTTGGTCTAGACCTTTTGAAGTTGTCGATGTATTTCCTCATGGTGTAGCCATAATTTGAGATTTATGTCATGGACACCAGTTCAAAGTAAATGGATAGAGTCTGAAACACTATTTTGGCAACAGTGATCAAAAGCAGCCACAGACCATTAAATTGGTTGAAAAGTTTTAATTTTTAATTATTACTCTGTTATTTTAGTTTATTTTATTTATGTTTTTTTAAAGTTTATTTTTCTTCCTTTTTGAAGACTAATTAGGTACCATTATTGATGCATTGAAAATTTGCTGTCAACGCATTCTATAATTACCATTTATAACTCATCAGAATTCAAGGAAATTCAGATTCCACCTTTGGATCAAAAATCACTCAGCCGTTTGATCTTTCTAAGCGAGCACAATTTCTATTGGACACAACTATTCTCGCCAGCTTTATATCTTTCCACAAAACAACACTCCTCTTCATCTTCCTCTTTCACTCACTATAAATCCTCCCCCACTATACCGACTGTAACGCATTCAAGCAACCATTTTTATTTCCTTTCTCTTCTCAAGATCATATCTTTTCAACTTTAAACCATTTTCCCTCAACAACAGATAGAAAAAACAAGAGACTCAATCAAGAAAGCCACCAAATCTGCTGAAGAACATGCGTCCTCTGCTACCGCATTCGGGAATCGAAATCCCCCATGCTAGTACAGAAAAAGGAGCTAGTAATATTTTTGAATAAACCAGCAAAGGAACGATTTCAAGACAACATGTTGAAGCAAAACTTCCACCCCGAATAGGGTATTTCCCTTTTGCAGCAAGACTTGGGTATGGAAGTCTACGAAACCATCTAGAAGTTGAAATGGGAAACTTTTTGCACCCATCCTGAAAGCTATTCTCCTTCACTGGTTTGTGATTTTTATGCTACCATTTATGATCATGAGTTAGAGTTTATTTTTTTCGAGAAGGCTCAATACCATGGGACACTAAAAAAATCAAAGAGCTGTACAACACCAAGGTGGATGTAGATGAACAATCTGAGTTCATTGAGGATATCACAGATGAAAATCGATACTTGTTGGTGAAAGACTTGTGTGTCAAAGAAGCATTGTGAATGAGTTCCTATCAAGAGAATTATACGATGCATCATCGCTTCCTAACATTCGAAGCAAAATCTGGTTTCATTTTGTCAATTATAGGCTAAAACCCTTTACTCATAGCACCAAAGTACCCCTCGATAGAATGTGTCTGATACATTTGTAACGCGTAGGTTTGTGCAAGTGTACACAATCGTTATCAAGTAATAAGTAAGTATTGAGTTATCGTCTCCACAGGAATTGTATTTGTGTTAAGTCACTAAATTTGTAAAATTATATTAACAATTTGGTAAATAAAAACACAAAATAGTTGAGAAGTGATGATTAAAAAATATTAAACTAAATGTAATGATCCCTAATGCAAATTACCCTAAGTATGCATATTATATGAATGGAATAGATTTTAGCAAAATTAAACACAATTTGCAACAATTATAACATAAATAAACTAGGAAAATTACTTTAATTAAACTCAACTTATTATCAACATACTTAATAACATTCGGAAAAACATTCCATGGCAACTCGATCTTTCATGAGTTTGGAAACACATTAGGTCCTTTCAGAATCCTTTACTTAGTAAATACGCATTTTACTGATCCTTATTTACTAAGGGTTTCTTAGCATTCGTGTGAGGTAACAGGGACGTGTTGGGTTTGAAACAGTTTAATCACACAAATCTAAAAACTATACAGATAACAGAGCTTGGTTAGAGTTATTATGCAACCAGCAATTTAATCGGGTTAGTATCTAAATTGAGCATGCACATTTCAATTATGTGTCCATTAGTCGTTGTCTGGTTAGGATTGCTCAGCTAATTCAAGTGCATTTCAATCACGTATGAATGAAATATAGACTTGATTTTAATTGAAAACATGATCGATAGAGGCACAAACATTATAAGCATGAATCAAATAAATATTATTTAATCAAAGCAATCATCCTAGCTTAAATAAAATTAAGCTAACATTTTTGTAAATAAGAACAAAGACCACATAGAAAACATTTTTAGATTAAATTAAAGAAAGGAAAGATTAAACCCAAATCAAAGTGGTTGTCACCCAAGACTCTAACTGACTAGGCTCCTTCGCTTCTTTGCTTTGCTCCTTTGCTGATGGCTCTCCAAGGTGGCCGACCAAGGGCTCTTTAAGTGGCTTAATTGCTAAAATCTCTATGAAGAGATGATGCTAGGCGTGGGGAATGGAAAAGGCTAAGAGAATTTGGAGAGAAGAGAGAATGATGAATGATGAGGGATGTTGAATGAGGGAATGAAGGGGTCATATTTATAGGTGAAGAGAGGAGGATAGTTTGCTAAAAATAGGAGGTTTCATCTCTTCAAGCATCTTTAAGGGGTGGCCAGGCATGAATTGAGGAAATTGAGCTAATTTATGCTCAATTTAAGTGCCACAACAACTCAGAACTGAGACTCGGTCAAGTGCAAATATTCAGGCAAATCTCTAATTTCTTCAACATTGCAAGGACCTTGTGCAATTAAACCAAAAAGTGGTTTATGTGGAGAGCCAAGTGTAGCCGAAAATTGGGTTGACTTGGTCTCCAATTTGGACGGTTTTATAATCCAACAAAGCTATTAGACCTGTCCAAAATAAATCAATAAATTAGAGGACCGAAGAATAAAATTTATCCAATTTAATTAATTAATTAAAATCCAAAGTATTAATGAAATATTTTAAAATGAATTATTAAATATAATTTTATATTTTATTATTTAATTTAATCATGCATGACCCACTTTATGTCTTAAAAATATAATATGTTCAAATTAATATAAAATAAGCCATTTATTGCATGAAAACTATATAATAAAGCATAAAATCACATTTTAATAATTTTATGTCCTATTTTCATATTTTCACATATTTCATTAATTTATTAAACAATTACTTAGTTTTAACAATGAATTTAAGTAAAAAGGTGATAAATTACATAGGAGAAATCCTATATATTTTTCAGTTTACACACCCCCAAACTTAAATCATTGCTCGTCCCGAGAAATGTTTATGCACAACAAAAGGTTTTGCTAAGGCAAAATTGCTAATTGTGTAAGCAGCATCAATCTTTGTCCCATAATCATGCATTAGTAACTTCATGCTCATCGATCTTCTTTATTAACAAGTAATTTAAAAGCAAACATTTTGAGAATTTTATACTAAGTTTCAAAATATGCCAACATGAATCATAGTTTGTATATATGTCACAGCCATAGATAACATTCTTCATTCCACATAATTTCTTATCAATCAAGCAAACAATCATAAGGCTTATTTATGATCTTCATATGTTGAACTTAGAACTTTCACTCCACTAATGTAGGTGACATAATCATCAAATCAATAGGTCTTTTATAAGGTTGTAATGGGGCTCAGTTAAATGTAGGGATTTTAAGAGATGAGACATTTCAATTTCAGAATCTTAACCTTTAACTTTGTCTTGGTTTCCTCGTAATACAACCTTTCTTTTTAAGTGAACCTTTGGAACACTCCAAACTTATTTTGAACTCAAGCTCATACATTTTTCCTTTTTGGAGATTGAGCAAACTTTGCTCTTTTTTTTTAAGCATGAGCACATACATCTTTTTGAAAATTTCCTCAAATGTTGATTACCAAGACAACTTTAGTTAAGATGGGTGCACAAAATTAGGATAACTTAAAAAGATGGTAATGTGGCTTATAATGTAGGTCCATCGTAATAACCAGGCCTTTAAGCTCAAAATTACAACTTCAAGGGTCTAATATCATAGGGTTGGCTTGAAAAGGCTCAAACAATCCAAAGAAATAGTGCCTATATCATTTTAGATTTTTATGTCGCCTAGGATTTTGTCTCAAGAAAGTTACTAAGTCAATTCTAAAGATATAAACCTTCATGCATCTAATCTCAAAAGAAACTAAGTTTTCATGGCAAACATTACTAAGGCTAAGATCATACAAGCATTCCATTCTTTATGATAACATACTTTCACTCAGATAAAATCATCATTCATACTTGCATACAAACTATCTCATTAACATAAAATGTCTCTAAACATTTATTTATTAAAACATACTTATGAAAGAAATGATTGAAACATACTTGAAAATTTAAAAATTTGAGCAATTTATTTGCCTTACCCCTTTTAAAAAGAAGCAATGTCCTCATTGTAAGAAAAAAGTAATGAATGAAAACTGAACACTAGGTAGGGTTGTAAAGAAAGAGAGGTGAGTCATTAAGACTGCTTAAATACCAAGTCTTTCCTAATATCCCAATCCTAGACATGTTCATTCCCATTACCACATCACTTAGTCTTTTTCTTTCTAAAGAAGTGTTAAGTTTATTCATGCTTGCTAAGTTTTATTCTATAGAAATTAAATCCTAATTATGAAAGAAATAAATTCCTAAAGACCTAAAAATAATTAAATAAATAACAAGACAAGAATCCCCCTTTTATTTCTCTGCTCATTCTCCTTGTCTTCTTTAGCTCCATCTCCACTTTCATCGTCAATATCCTCCGTCCATGTCTCAAAGATAGCATCTGGGAACTCAGGAACAAAAGTATTAGAGATATTCTTAAAAGAATTTTGAATTGAGTCATCTCTAATTTTTGCATATTTCCAGTAAGTTTGTTATTGATTGTGTATGAACTTACACATATCCATCAAAATTGACAACTTCGATTTCCTTGAAGCACTTGCAGAATTTGGCATAGGAGTTATAGGTTCAGGTTCAACACTTAGCCTGACTGGTTCTTCTTCTGGCTTAACCCTTGGTTCAGGGCTTTCAGATCCTTCAACTGATTTAGGACTGTTTGGTTCCTAGTCAGATTCTTCCTCTTCAGTGTTTGTAACTAAATTAGTTTCAATCTCAGTTCCATATGTTGACTCTCGATACCTAGCTCAGTTGGCTCTTCTTGCTCGCTTTGATTCAGCTCATGTACCCTCTCTACTAATCTTTCAAGATCATAAATTGTAATGTATCCTTGAACATATCGCCCCTTCAGATTCGCTTGTGTTTTAACATGGGCCCTTAAGCAAAGTGAAGTGATTAATGATGGGAAATAAGCTGTAACACCCCTTACCTGTGTCTGACGCCGGGATAGGGTACAAGGTATTACCGGACGTAAACATAAACATTCATGCAAAACTAGGTCATAAAATTTCATCCAATTTAAAACCATTCATGCATATACATATTGTCCCTTATACGAGCCTACAAGGCCCAAAACACACATTAGGGGTGGTGCGAGACTAAAATGAGAACTTTCAAAACTTTTACAACATTTAGAAAAAAAATCATACTTTGGAGAGTCACACGCCCGTGTGGCTTAGGACACGTTCATTCCCTCAGCCTATGTAACTTTCTGTCTATGATGTCATGTGCAAAATGAGGTCACACGGCCAAGGCACACGCCCATGTAGGCAGACCATGTGTCACACACGGCCTAGACACGCGCCCGTGTGTTTACCCATGTGGACAAATACAAGGCTATTTTCCTAGCCATTTTACAACCTTCACTTGCACACATTGACACAACATCACATGACACAATTCATGGCATATAAATGCCTTCAAAACAACTACCATCAAGCAATAACATATCATTTTCACACCATCATCTAGCATGCATTATAACATCATGCCTTACCAAATCACTTCATGCTAAATTCACATTCAAAAGGCATTAACATATGAATAAATTCATATCCATTATATATCAAGAAAATATAAACCACATCACAAAACATTGACATATGCACATGCATAATTAATGGGCTTACAACCAATTAGCCAACATAAGCCAATTTGCATGGCTACAAATTTCATCCAACCTTTAGCCATCACAAGCTAATACATTTAGCCAAATCATAATGACTCATACACCAAATAAACAAGTCCCTATACATGCCATAAATTCAAAGGGGTTTGCATTCACTTATACCCAACATGATAGCTTGATAGTGTGATAGTATCTCCGGTGATCTCCATCTCGAGCTAGCTTACACCCCCCGACACCAAAAATGGCAAAGAGGGACCTAACCGTCATTTACTCGTTTTCCCTCATTCTAGACCCGAATCTCGTTTTCTTTGATAATCGAGCTTGAAAGCTTGAAAATTCCTAGCCATGGTTTCTCCTTATGAAATTCAGCCATGGGGTTGAAGATGGACAAAATTTGGCTTTTAATTTTGTTTTTAATTCATTTTAATTACTAAATAACCAAAATGCCCCTAACTTAAAAATATTCTATTCCATCTATTTCATGTCCATTTTTGTCCAAAAAATTATCCAATGGTCTAATTACCATTTAAGGACCTTCAATTTAAAAATTCATAACAATGGGGCACCTCTAGCATATAGAACTCAACTTTTGCACTTTTTACAATTTAGTCCTTTTGACTAAATTGAGTGCCCAAACGTCAAAATTTTCGAATGAAATTTTTACAAAATAATTCCATAAAAATGTAGACCATAAAAATATAATAAAAAATATTTTTATATGTCAAATTTGTGGTCTCGAAACTACTATTTTGACTAGACCCAAAATCGGGTTGTTACATAAGCACTTCTTGCCTTCTTTTTAGCACAATCATGAATCTCCTTGAGAATTATTTTCCCAACATTAATGGACTTTTCTATTAAGATTGCATATAACAAAAGCATCCATTCTATCGAGATGGTGGAACTATGTGAGAGAGGCATAAAACTATAGTGAACGAAATAAAACCATACCTTTGTTATTGGTTTTAAGTATTCCCTTCGACAAGAATGGCTCCCATACTTTCTTATAATCCATTGGGATCCTGGATTTGTCACAACATCAAGCACTTGTTGATGAAAATCCCAATTGATGTTGTTCATCATAGGGTAGTACTTATCTTCTTCAACATCAGGTAAGTTAAACAAATCATTGATGGACTTAGAAGTAAGAGGTACCTTTCTCTTTTGAACGATGACTTCAGTAGCGTCTTGCGTATTCAAACTAGCATAGAATTCTCGAACTAGTTCATCATCGGGAAGTGAACGAGTATCACAAAATCATTTCCACTTGAGAGCATTGATTTTCTTTCTAATTGGTATAGGAACAACCATCAAATCATTACTCTTCAAGTCAAAACCTTTTTCCGACATCACAGGTTGATGCTTGAAGATTGAATCAAATCTCTCTTTCACTTCTTCATCGATCAAAATCGAGTTTTCAAGAGTAGCCTTTGAAGATCTGGTTCTTTTGCGAGAAATGATATCTTTTCCTAAAAATTTTGCCAAAATTTCTACTCAAAGGGGGAAAAGAGAAATCGGCAAGGTGGGTAGAGACTTGCTATGGAAAAAATTGTGTGACGACAAGGATGGTGCGGTGGCAACGACAGCTTGTGACAGCAATGGTGGTGTGCAGCGGCGACAACAGTGATGTTCAGTAGCAAAGTTGGTGCTTTGGCAATCTTCTTGCGGCAGCAATAGGTGATTTGAAGAGAACTAGGGTTTCTTTCGGGATTTGAGGTTGACAGCACAAAAGAGAGATTTAGGGATTTTTTTTAGGGTTTAAGTAAATTGCTTTGAGGGATATGAAAATTAGTTGAATGGAGAGGGGTTTATATAGGGAAAAATTAGGACATGTAGCAAAAATTTAGCTACATTAGGGTTACTTGGGCGGCAAGCAATGAGAGTGGCGGCAAGGTATGGATTTTTCCCTCCTTTTTGTTGTTTTGGGCCTCAAACTCAGACTGTATTTACAAACTTACTGAAGAAAAAAAAATCGATTAGTAGTTGTTCCAAATTTGACCCCCTTTATTAACATAAAATTTTAAAATTTAAACAAAAAAAATGAAACTTAAAAATTTCAAATCTTAATTGGAAAATTTCTTCTTAACAAATTACATTAAATTAATTCCAGGAAAGGTTGGAGGGGTCACATCGGTCCTGCTTAAGTTCCAATCTCCTTAGACAGAACTAATTAAATGAACTAAGTTAAGAAAATAAGTTCTAATTATTTATTTATTTACAAAATGAGTTCATGAAAAATCAAGGGTCTGTTAATTTGAATGAGGATTCAACTCACTCAACTTCACCATCCTAGTAGTGTTTGAGACGTTGACAATTAACTTTAAACGTACCTCCATAATTGTCGTATAATTCAATAGCTCCATAAGGATAAACTCAGTATATGGTATAGGGTCCTTTCCATCAGGATTTAAGCTTCCCAGAAAATAACTTCAACCTTGAATTAAACAACAAAACCTTTAAACCTTCTTTAAACTCGCGAGGTTGTATACGACTATCATGCCATCTCTTTGATCTTTCTTTACACATTTTGGCATTCTCATAGGAAAACAACCTCAGCTCTTCCAACTCATCAAGATGTAACATTTTTCTCAGTTCTTCCAACTCATCAAGATGTAACATTTTTCTTTCACCGGCTTGCTTAAGATCAAAGTTCAACTACTTCAAAGCCCTATGAGCTCTATTCTCCAACTCTAATGGCAAATGACATACCTTTCCAAAGACTAACCGATAAGGAGTCATTCCTAACGGTGTCTTAAATGCTGTTCAATATGCCTATAATGCATCATCGAGCCTTCGAGACCAATCTTTTCTGCTAGGGCGTACTGCCTTTTCAAGGATACCTTTGATTTCACGGTTCACTCTTTCAACTAATTCCCTACCACAGTTGATTAGAAAGAGTGAGGGACAATAATCAATACTTAACAAGGAAAACCGATTGGAAGAGCAACACTTACACTAGATCCGATCAAAGAGTATTCAGCCCTTAGGGGATTTGGCTTTTCCGGCTTTCAACTTAGTATGGTGAACAAAGTTTATTTGGCACGAATAAAAGAAGAAGAGTAGTAGAAGAAATCGGCAAAGAAGATTGTGTAGAGGAGAATAGAAATCGGCAGAAAGAAAAGAAAGAAAAGAGTTTTTTGCTTTAGGGAAGAGTGTTTCTGGCAACAAGGTGAGAAAAAGATTTTGGCATTAGCCTCATACCCTTGCATTCAGCACCTATTTATAACCCCTATGGCTGAATTCCTCAAGCCCAAGTTCCCATTTTGGCTCTACTTTCTCCTCACTTCTCATCTCCTCATTCTTCTCCCTAATAACCCCTTGATCCATTCCTTAATTTTCTCTCCTGGACACTTCCCTTGGAGTCCATTTTTACGCCACTTCCAACCTTTTAAAAGGCCAAAATTAAACTCTAAAAATTACTAAGCTAGGATTCGAACCTTGGATCTCCTTGCTAGCCACTAACGCCACCTCCCTACTCCCTAAGTGGCGTCACTTAGCCACTCCTCCCCAAGGCTTTTTGATGCTATTTTCCCCTATCTTTATTTAAAAGCCCAACTGTTTGCCAACCCTGATTCTTTTAACAACTAAACGATAATTTCTTCTACCCCTAGATTCGAACTCAAACCTTAATTAAGACCTACTATAATTATCACTTGGCTAGGAATATAAAACACAATTTTTATCAAAACTGAAAATAAAGAAAGTTCGGGATTTCGGGATTTTTGGGTTTCGGGTTACAACTCTACCCCTTAAAAGAAATTTCGTCCTCGAAATTTTACCGGATTCAAACAGTTGAGGATACTGACGTCGCATCGCTTCCTCAGGTTACCAAGTAGCCTCCTCAACCTTGTGATTACGCCAAAGCACTTTGACTAATGGAACGGACTTCCTTCTCAGTACTTTGACATCTCGACCAATTATTTGTATGGGCTCTTCCTTGAGTTTTTCAAAACTCTCTTGCTGCTTATCCGTCCAAACAAAGGGTACCCCCTTCCTCAATAACTTAGTTAAGGGTGCGACAATTACTGAAAAGCCATCAAAAAACCACCTATACTATCCTTCCAAGCCTAGAAAACTTCGGATTTTTGATACCAACTTGGGTGTTTTTCAGTCTAACACCGCTTCAATTTTTCGAGGGTCCACCTTAATCCCCTCGGCTGACACCACATGTCCTAGAAAGGTAACCTCCCTTGGCTAGAATTCACACTTACTGAATTTGGAAAACCCGAACCGATCCTCATCCTCATCCTCATCCTCATCTTCTGAGTACACCAAAATGTCATCTATAAAGACTACCACGAACCGATCCAGGTAGGGTTGGAAAACTCGATTCATGAGATCTATGAAAGCGGCAGGTGCGTTCGTCAACCCGAATGGCATCACCAAGAACTTGTAGTGCCCATAACGAGTTTTGAAAGTTGTCTTATGAACATCTGCCTCCTTAACCCTTAGTTGGTGATATCCCAAACGCAGGTTAATCTTTGAGAACACTGATAAAAAAGATCATTGATTCTCGGTAGAGGGTACTTGTTTTTAACAGTTAACTTGTTTAACTGTCGATAGTCGATGCACATTCGTAACGTCCCATCCTTCTTCTTTACGAATAACACCGGTGCTCCTCATGGAGACACACTTGGTTGTATGAATCCTTGATCCAACAATTCTTTAATTTGTGCCTTAAGTTCCACCAACTCCTTTGGTGCCATTCGATAAGGAGCGATGGACACCGAAGCCATACCAGGTAACAACTCGATTCCAAATTCTACTTCTCTGTTGGGTGGCAACCCAGGCAGCTCATCGGGAAAGACATCTGAAAATTTCCTAATTGTTCTCAACTCCTTAATAGTAAGGCTCTTAGCCTCTGTATCACTAATATAAGCCAAATAGGCTTCGCATCCCTTTCGTACTAACTTCTCAGCCTTCAACGCTAAAATCACATTTGACAGGTAATTCCGGCGTTCACCAATCACCACTACTTCCTTATCCTCCGCCGTTCTTAACACCATTCGCTTTACAACGCAATCCAAGGTGGCTCGGTGCTTCACCAGCCAATCCATACCTAAGATTAAGTCGAATTCGCTAAACGACAGCTCCATCAAATCCGCTGAAAAGGTAACTCCTTGGACTACTAAGTGTACATCCCTAAACAACTTATTCACTCCTACTGACTGCCTTAATAGACTTATTACAGTCATCTCATTCGCAGTAATTTCAAACATATCACCCAAAGATTCAGTCCTAACACTTCCGCCTTAATAGACCTCTTGCACCTCTTTTAGCATTCATCATTGATTCGCGTATTATCTGGATTAAAATTTTATGAAGTTTTAGTTAGTTTAATAATTACACCGATGTTTTATGAGAATTTTTAAAGAGAAGATCATTTTCGAAAATCCTCTACAGTTTCCAGATCCTACGGGCTTTAGTTCCATTTTAACAATCATGTAAAGTAGTCCTCTAATTATCTACTGTATAATAATTTAAACAAACTTTAAAAAAAATACTTGGTTTCATGTCGGAGACTCGGTGTACCGCTTAGCAAGATTTCCCTTTTCCCAAAGCCTCGTGATCCAAAATATTTTTAAAATAAAAAAGAAACCAAACAATAATAAGGCCCACTTCACAGCTCGAGTTTTGCAACCTGGTTCTGATACCACTAAATGTAAAACCCCAAACCCAGACCAGACGTTATGGCTGAATTCGGCATGTTACATTGAAGTATTTTAGCAAAAACCATGTTTTCATTGAAACCTTTCTTAGAATAAAAGAAACCTTAATTAACTTAAAAAAAAACTCCTTTCAATCACTTGTTTAAAACACATGATTTTATGAAAACATGTCATTTTAAAATTTAGTTGCGGAAACGTAGAAAACATACTATAATTTAGGAAACTCATGTTCAACTTTTCGTATTTACAATGAAAATAATAATAATTCAAGTAATAATAACATAATGAAACCTTTTTACAATCTGGTCTGAAACATAATAAAATAAAAACTTATATGCTTAAAAAAAACCAAGTCCAAATTATCTTGCTAGCTGGCCACCCAGAGTCCCTCCAAACATCGAACCTTCTACTGAGCATCACCTGAAAATAAAATAAAAGAGGGGGATGAGTTTTCGCAAACTCAGTGTATACAACCCTCAACAAAAAAAAAAAGCATTCCAAAAACCATCATACATCAAACATGCAATGCAATCCCATCCAAATTATCCATCTGCTACACACTAGCTCTGTCCCCTGTCACACCATGTGGGGATATAAATATCGACCCACTCAACCGATACACCAAGGGTAGCCCAGTTGCAGAACTAGCTTCATTTACATAGTGGACATTAAAAACCACCGTTGGATCCACGATTGTCAAGCAACCATGCGATCCTCATATACTTCCTCCATTCCATAATTCCCAACCCATATGCAACCTAAGCAGAATATCATATGTATGCATGTCACTTACATTCAGCACCTAGGGGTATTTTGGTCATTTTCGCCTTTAGGGGCATTTCGGTAAATTTCCCTTAATCACAGTTTTCACTTACGTTGGCCCGTTAACAAGTCCTGTGAGCTAAGATGAATGAATACTATGCACCAGGTAGGATTCTAGAGAAGAAGAGGTGGGTCACTAAGACTGCTTAAGTACCAAGCTCTCCCTAGATCCAATCCTAGACATGCATATACCCTTTGCCACACCTTAACCCTATGACTTGTCCACGATCGCAAATAATTATTAAGTTTTATGTAGTTATCATATTCTAGGCCCAAAACCCCTTACAAAGCCCAATAAAATTCACATACATGTATCTGGCCCATTAGGCCCAAATCACCTGTTTATGGCCCATTAGGCCCAAATCACATTTATATGGCCCATTAGGCCCAGTCACTTTCATATTCATGCTCACATACAAATTCCTATCACATAGCATCAATATTTAGTTTTTGCCTAGTATGGGCCCAACAGCCCATTGGGCCCAACAGCCTATCGGGCCCATTTAGCCCATTCTGGCCCATATGGCCAAATCACAACCCAAGTCCATGGAATCGCTCGTGGGCCTAAGGCAACCTATCGGTTTCCTCCTCACGAGTGTTCGCGCACTCATAAGACTATTGCAGCCAAACTTTTGGCTTTTCGGCTTTTGCCGATCTACTTGTGTGTGCAGCGTATGTACACACCTGGTAAGCAAACGTGCTGCGATTCCCTTAGTCACCAACTTACAAATGATATCACCCTTCAATTAATCGTATGCTTAATACATATCTTTACAAAAATCGAAACCTCACCTTAACCTTACCTTGTGCGATCAGCCCCTTCTTAAATCACTAACCATGATCAACTCCTAGATCTGCACCAATCTTAACTATTAAAACCAGAATAATAGATGAATAATATCCAACACAAGTCCCCTTACCTTAACTATGAACATTCAGCCACCTTAACCAATGGGAGAGGAAAACTTACTAAAATTGCAAGCACGTAAAGGCAATTTCAGCAGAGAGCTAAGATTCGAGATCCGATACTAATTCCCTACCACAGTTGATTAGAAAGAGTAAGGGACAATAATCGATACTTAACAAGGAAAATTGATTGGAAGAGCGACACTTACACTAGATCCAGTCAAAGAGTATTCGGCCCTTGGGGGATTTGGCTTTTTCGGCTTTCAACTTAGTATGGTGAACAAGGTTTATTTGGCACGAATAAAAGAAGAAGAGTAGTAGAAGAAATCGAAAAAGAAGATTGTGTAGAAGAGAATACAATTCGGCAGAAAGAAAAGAAAGAAAAGAGTTTTTGGCTTTTAGGGAAGAGTGTTTCTAGCAACAAGGTGAGAAAAATATTTCGACATTAGCCTCATACCCTTGCATTCGGCACCTATTTATAACCCCTATGGCCGAATTCCTCAAGCCCAAGTTCCCATTTCGACTCCACTTGCTCCTCACTTCTCATCTCCTCGTTTTTCTCCCTGATAACCCATTGATCCTTTCCTTAATTTTCTCTCCTAAACACTTCCATTGGAGTCCATTTTCACACCACTTCTAGCCTTCTAGAAGGCCAAAATTAAACTCTAAAAATTACTAAGTTAGGATTCGAACCTTGGATCTCCTTGCTAGCCACTAACGCCACCTCCCTACTCCCTAAGTTATGTCACTTAGCCACTCCTCCACAAGGCTTTTTGATGCTATTTTCTCCTATCTTTATTTAAAAGCCCAACTACTTGCCAACCCTGATTCTTTTAATAACTAAACGATAATTTCTTCTACCCCTAGATTCAAACTCAAACCTCAATTAAGACCTACTATAATTATCACTTGGCTAGGAATATAAAACATAATTTTTATCAAAATCGAAAACAAAAATGTTAGGGATTTCAGGATTTTTGGGTTTCGAGATTTTTGGGGCATTATATTTCATATTAATTTGGATCGGTAATCTTTCAATTACGTCCACCTTTGCTTTATTAACGTCAATTCCTCTCTTTAAGATTTTATGCCCTAAGACAATCCCTTCCTTAACCATAAAATGGCATTTTTCCCAGTTAAGAACAAGATTCGTCTTTTCGCATCTCTTTTGTACTTTAGCCAAACAAATATCATAAGTGTTACCAAAAATAGAAAAATCATCCATGAAAACCACAACAAAATTTTCAACCATATCAGTGAATATTGCCATCACGCATCGTTGAAATGTTGCAAGTGCATTGCATAATCCAAAAGGCATTCGCCTAAAAGCAAACATACCATATAGACAAGTAAAAGTTGTTTTATGTTGGTCCTCCGGAGCTACAACTATTTGGTTATATCCTGAATAGCCGTCTAAAACATAATAGAATTCATTACCTGCCAGTCGATCTAACATCTGATCCATAAAAGGCAACGGAAAATGGTCCTTTCGAGTGGCTTTATTCAATTTCCTGTAATCAATATAGATTCTCCAACCAGTAAAAGTTCTTGTTGGAATCAACTCGTTTTGCTCATTTTCAACAATTGTGATTCCACTTTTCTTCGGCACACACTGCACCGAACTTACCCATGAACTATCTAAACTCGGATAGATGATTCCTGCATCTAACCATTTTATCATTTCCTTTCTCACAACTTCTTTCATAATAAGATTGAGATTCCTTTTCCCATCAATTCGAGCTTTTTCACCTTTTTCTAAAATAATTTTATGCATGCAAAAAGAAGGACTTATACCTTAAATATCTACTATGGTCCAACCAATTGCTTTCATAAATTTCTTTAGTACAGCAATTAGTTGCTCCTTTTGATCTTTCGTCAGCTTTGGTAAAATAATCATAGGAAAAATGGAGCAGTCACCTAAATAAACGTATTTCAAATGGGCAGGAAGTACCTTTAGTTTGAGTTTAGGTGGTTCTTCAATTAATAACTTGGGTTGCACAAATTCTCTAACTTCTAACTCCAATGGTTCAAACTGTGTGGATTGAATAAAATTTCTCGGATTGGCTTCCATCAAAGCCATGTTTTCATCACCTTCTTCATCCTCCAAAGGGTCAAGATCTAAGGCTTTCTCCAATGGATCTTCTTCAAAATTGCTTTCCATAGAAACCAAGGTTTCTATTTATTCCATAACTGAACACTCTTTTGCCAGATCAGGAAATTTCATCGCTTTAAGAATCTTAAAGGTTACCTGATCACCTTAAACTCGCATAGTGAGTTCACATTTCTGTACATCAATTAACGTTCTTCCCGTGGCTAAGAAAGGTCTCCCAAGGATGATCACACTTCCTTATCTGCTTCAAAATCTATGACAATGAAATCAGCAGGAAAAATAAATTTATCGACTCTTACCAAAACATCATCGATCTTTCCCTAGGGGTATGCTAAAGATCGATCTGCTAGCTAAAGTGTTACAGTTGTAGGTCTTACTTCACCTATCCCTAACATCTTGAAAATAGACTTAGGCATCAAGTTGATACTCACTTCTAAGTCACAAAAATCTTTACCACAGTAAGATTTACCAATGTTACAGGGTATAGTAAAGCTTCTTGGGTCTTTCAATTTAGATGGTAGTTTGTTCTGCAGGAACACACTGCACTCCTTTGTCAAAGTGACAATCTCATACTCACTTAGTCATTTCTTCCTAGACAGTATATCATTTATAAACTTCACATAATTCAGCATTTGTTCTAAAGCCTCCATGTTGGTGTGTAATTGCTTCAGAACATCCAAAAATTTCTTGAATTGCACCTCTTGTTTCTGCTTACCTTGCTACAATCTTTACGGGTATGGAGGTGATGGAACTTTCGGTTGAACTGGATAACTATTTTGAGTAGGTAAATCTGCATCCAAAGAAGTTGTTAAAGTATTTGAATTCACTAAGCTAGGATTTACCTTGTCAGTCTTTACAGATTCAGATTCCTTTGGTGTAGGAATTTCAGCAGCTACTTGATTCTTCTCAACGGACTTATCTTCGACATCAATCAATCCGGGTTCTAGAATTTTACCACTTCGTAATGCCACTGCCTTGATATTTTCTTTATATAAATTTCTTAGATTCTCAGTATTGCTCGGCAAGGTTCCTTGCGGTCTATTACGAAGCTCCGTAGCTAACTGACCCATTTGGTTTTCTAAATTTTTCAATGTTACTGCTTGGTTTTGGATCAAAGCGTCATTCTTTGCCATGTACGCTTTCAAAAAGTTATCCAAACTATTTGATGCCTCAATTTGAGGTGGTTTTGGAGCTTGTTGATTAAACTCTTGAGATTGGTCGGGTTTATGCTGCAAGAAGTTATTGTCCGGTCCATTTCCTTGGTTGCTCCAAGAAAAGTTAGGATGATTACGCCATGAAGGATTGTAGAAGTTGGATTGGGGTCCTTGTCCACTCCTATTTTGATGTTGGTTCCCCACATAGTACACTGACTCAGGATTTGAAGAATGACCTTCCCCACAGTACACACAGGAAACTACTTCGAACAGACTTGATGGCTGAGTTGCAAAATGATTAGCACTGTTAGCGGTAAACTATTTTAACATAGAGAAAATAGACGATATCTGAGCCGATAACAAAGTGAGGGCGTCAAATTCATGAACTCCAGCTACACGTTTTCCTGAAGCTATTCGATTTGTTGGCCATTGATAGTTATTACTCGTGATCCTCTCAATGATCTCATAAGCCTCATTATAAGACATAGACAAAATTGCACCGTTCGAAGAAGCATCTACCATCAATCTTGTATGTACATTGAGACCATTATAGAATGTCTCCAATTGGATACAATAAGGAATCCCATGATGAGGAAACTTACGAAGTAACTCTTGGAATCACTCCCAAGCCTCATACAAAGACTTGTCATCCAATTATTGAAAAGTTGTGATCTCATTCCTCAACTTAGCATTTTTGCTGGGAGGGAAATACTTAACCAAAAATCTCTCTACTAATTCTTGCCATATAGATATGGAACTTGGTGCCAATGAATTGAGCCATGCTCGTGCTCGATCTCGCAATAAGTACGGAAACAACTTCAGCCTCATTGCCCCTTCAGTCACACCGGCTATCTTGAATGAATCACTCACCTCCATAAACAATCGAAGGTGTAGATGTGGATGTTCTGTGGGTATACCACTGAATTGGCCCACCATTTGTAGCATTTGAAACATCATTGGTTTCAATTCAAATTGGGTTGCCCCAATATCTGGCCTTCTAATTCTTGGATTTAACTCACTGAAAAATGGCACAGCATATTATCTGATGCATTGATCCCTATCATCGACAATGTGGATGGGATTTCATACATGATCGGCTTCATTACCTTGGTCTTGATCCTGATTTCCAAGGTCCATCTCGAATTTTCTTTGAGTTGTTCGTTTACGTCTTCTTTCTCTAAAAGTTTGCTCAATTTCAGGGTCTACAAGGAGTAAATCGATAATCTGATCTATGCTCATAAACACCTGAAAAGAAAATCACAAAATTAAAAAGAATAGGTTAGTAATGATAGAAATAAACCAAATTGTAAATAAATAATTTCACAAAAAATGATGACTATGACAACAGTTAACAATCCCCGACAACGATGCCAAAAACTTGTAATGCATAGGTTTGTGCAAGTGTACAAGTCGTTATCAAGTAATAAGTAAGTATCGAGTTATCATCTCCACAGGGATTTTATTTTGCTAAGTCACTTAATTTGTACAATTATATTAACAATTTGGTAAATAAAAACACAATATTGTTGAGAAGTGTAACATCCCGATTTAGGGTCTAGTCGAAACAATGGTTTCAAGACCACAAATTTGACGAAATAAAATTTATTTTTATTATATTTTTATGGTTTACAATTTCAGTGGGTGTTTTCGTGAAAATTTCGTTCGAAAATTTTGACATTTGGGCACTCAATTTGGTCAAAAGGACTAAACTGTAAAAAGTGCAAAACTTGAGTTCTATATGCTAGAGGTGTCCAATTGTTATGAAATTTTAAATTGGAGGTCTTTATATGGTAATTAGACCATTGGTTAATTTTTCAGACAAATATGGACATGAAATAGGTGAAATAGAATATTTTTAAGTTAGGGGTATTTTGGTCATTTAGTAATTAAAATGAATTAAAAACAAAATTAAAAGCAAATTTTTGTACATCTTCAAGATATGGTGGAAAATTTCATAGATAAACCATTTCTAGAGTTTTCCAAGCTTCCAACCTCGATTGGAAGTTCGTTCTTGCCCCATTTTTAATGATTTTTACGTTTTTGAAATCCTTGTAACAAGATCTAGCTATTTCTACCATTTATTTGAGCTAGGGTTGATGTTTAAAAATTTATCAATGTGCTAAATGTGTGTATTTTGATTTTTAAGGGAGGAATATGAATTTTTTTTGTGTGTTAAACGACTTTTACTAAGTAGTTTTCAGTGAAAACGCTAAAAAGGACTAATTTGTAAAAGTTATAAAATTTGTCATAAAAGTGTGATTTAGTGGATATTGTGGGCTGACATAGTTATGAAAATTATTTGGCTAGGCTTAAAGTATAAAGAAATTGAATAAATTTCATTTTACGGGCCCAGGGGCAATTATGTAAATATGACAAAGTTTAGGGGCAAAAATGTAATTTTCCACAATATGATTTTTGGGTTACAATGAATAATGTGACTAATTATTAAGCTAAATGTGATATTATAGATCAAGGAAAACGAGATTTGGACTTAGATCGGGGAAAAACAAGTATTTGACGGTTAAGTCCTTTTTTCACCATTTTGGTATCGAGGTAAGTTCGTGCGATAATAATAATGCAATGTTATACTTGAACGTTAATGCTTGATATTACATGAATTGTAATTTTGTATGTAGATAATGAATCATTATATTATGTTTTAATGTTAATATTGCATGAATTATGAATTTGGCTCTTCGAATGTATTCGACAAGAATTTGACAAGCGAGAAAATCCCGATTGAACCTTAGGAATAGATAGGATACAAAGGTCTTGACATTAAGATTCCTGATATGAGATTTCATGTAAGACCATGTCTGGGACATGGCATCGATACGAGATTCTGTGTATGACCATGTCTGGGACATGGCATCGTTATGAGATTCCGTGTAAGACCATAGTTGGGCTATTGGCTTCGATAGGAGATTACATGTAAGACCACATCCGGGATATGGCATTGTACGACATATGCATGATTTCCAAGTATCCTTTAGTATTTGAAGTGGTTCAAAAGGTAACCCAATGAGTATGTCAAAGATGAGAAAGAGTATGTAAGTATTATGAATTGGTACAGTTATGTACTTAAAGTTTACAAGCATTGACTTCATGACATTGTGAATTCATGATTTCTACGAGAATGTCTTTATGAAAACATTGTGTATATTTGATATTTGGTAAGAATGTAAATGAGTAAGTCATACCTATGAGAATGATCTTGTGATGACCTTATGATTATAGGTTTATACTTGTGATGTATAAATATGTGGTAAATTTGATTGATGATCATGTGTGCCGCTCTTAGGCCAAATTAAATTGAGACATAATATGTTTAAGTCTTTTTTGTTGATGTATAGGTTAAATTGTCCAATGAATGGCATGTAGATATTTTATAATGGCTAGATATGGATATTTTTTGGTGTTATGTATGTTTAAATGGAAGTTAATACAAAGAATTCATGAAAGAGTAAAACTAGCATTAAAATAATTTTTGACAGCAGTAGTAGTATAACTTTGAAAAAACACCAAAAATTATGGAAACCAAATTAGAGGTTGAATAAGACATGAAATTAAAGATTATTGAGTCTAGTTTCACATGGAAGAAACGATGAAAGTAACAGAATCTCATATTATGAGATATTTTAATTTTAGTGAGACAAGGTCAGAATGATTTCAGATTCCCCAGTTCTGAATTTGGAAAATCATTAAAAATTTTATAAAAATAATTATGGGTTAGAATTAATGAGTCTATTTTCAAGAGAAATAGACGGGAACATCATTCGAATCTCGTATTAAGATATAATAAAGTTTTAGTAAAGAAAGGTCAAAGCTGTCAAACAGCAGAACAAGGGTAATTTTGAAGAATAAACTGTACTTATTGGCTAATCCATAAATTTTGAAAATTTCATGGTAGAAAGATATATGAGTCTAGTTTCAAATGCTTTCAACGGATCTTAATTTACAATTCTATAGCTCAAGTTATAAATAATTGAGTGACCATAACTCGAGTGGACAGCTTGTCACGAATATAAGTAAAAAAGTGCAAACATGATTGTATTACCTTGAGATCATGTTGTGAGAATTGGTAGAAGCATGTTAATAAAATGCTTATTATTTTCATACGGACTTACTAAGCTTTAAATCTTACTCCCCTTCTTTTCCCATCTCTTATATGTTAATTTAACTAGCTCGGATTGGAAATCGTCGGAGATGCTATCACACTATCAAGCTATCATGTTGGGTATAAGAGAATGCAAGCCCCTTTAAGTTTATGGCATGTATAGAGACTTGGTTATTTGTTGTATGAGTCATTATGAATTGGTTAAATGTATTGGCTTATGAAGGCTAAAGGTTGGATGTAATTTGTAGCCATGCAAATTGGCTATATTAACTAATTGGTTGTAAGCCCATATAATTGTGCATATGGCAATGTTTTGTGATGTGATTTATATTTGCTTGATATATATATAATGGATATGAATTTATTCATATGTTAATGCCTTTTGAGTGTAAACTCAGCATGAAGTGATTTGGTAAAGCATGATGTTATAATGCATGATAAATGATGGTGTGAAAATGATATGTTATTGCCTGATGGTAGTTTATTTATGCCATGAAATGTACTATTGTAGTTGAGTTTAAGTATGCGCAAATAAGGGTGACAAATGGCTTGGTAAATAACCATTTTCTTGGCCACACAGGCAGAGACACGGCCGTGTGTCTCAGCCGTGTAGAGGACACAACCTAGCACACGGGAGAGTGACTTGGCTGTGTGACTATTATTTGTTGATGACATCATAAACAGAGAGTTACACGGGCTGAGGACACAGGCCTGTCCCAAGCCACATGGGTGTTGTAGCAACCCAAATTTACCCGGGCCCAGGAATAAATATAAAAACAAATAAAAATAAAAGTTTCATACAGTCCATGTACAAAGCCCAAAACTTGGTTACATTTTTAACCGAATAAGCCTACACCCGGTTATACCTAAACCCATTGGCCCGTTACACCCTTGACCCAATTCAGTGTAGCCCAACTGGCCTAAAAAACCATTAACCCTATACCCATTACACTCTTAACCCAAAAAAACGAATGGGGCCCAAGAGGCCCAAACTGTTAACAGAGGATGGAAGACCTAGGGTTTCTGAAACCCTAGGCGCCGCAAACGCTAAAGGAAGGTTCTAGAATTCGCGCCGCAGGCATGCCAATCGTCACAGCCTTTTTGCGTCGTTCCAGTGACCTTCATCGATGCCACCATCGACTCATGACCCCGGCGCTGTATCGCGCCGTAATCGGCGCACGAATCAATGCCAGCGCATTCACCGTCGGATTCTTCGCTGGTACCTGCAAAAAAAAGGAAAGAAGAAACAGCAAAGACCGATGCAAATATGGCAGGAAATAAAATCAAAGATTGTAAAAATATTTTTCTTTTTCTTTTTCAGTGGCTATAAAAGCCCGAATCAAAAGGATGTAAACTATGGTTTTTTATATACACACAGATACAATAAAAAGACCAACAGTCGATTGAAGAAACAGAGGTGATTATTTATTTTCTTTTTATAAATACATACATACATCGAAAATAAAAAGGGGGAAAGGTTTTACCGATGGATTTGTGTTGAAAACGAAGCTTTCCAGCTTCCGGTTGAGGGTGGCGCGTAGGCGCGTGGGAACCAGTGAACGGAGACTCAACAGAGCTCCGAGGACCAGCCCTTAATCCTCTTTCAGAGGATTTTTTTCTTTTTTTTTTTAAAAATAGTGTTTTAAAATGATTTTAAGGCTAAAAGTTGGTTTATATAGCTTCTTATGAACGACGTCGTTTTAGTTTAAAACGATAGGCCTCAAAACGTCGTCGTTTCAAAGCTTAGGATCCGCGCGTTGACCCGACACCCGGGTAGGATCCGCGCGTTTTTTATTTAAAGGGCTAATTGCCCAATCGATCCTTCTGCATTTTAGAAACTTATAATTTCATTTTACTTTTATTAAAATTTGGCCCTAGCCTTTTATTTTTGTTTCAATTTAGTCCTAATGGCCATTATAAAGCCTATTTTAGGACGACGTCGTTTTGGGATTAAGGTCGAATTACCCAATGAGTCCCTCGGCTTTTAACGCACGTTCCTGAAGGCCCAAAATTCATTTTTTATATTTTTAAATTAGCCCTAAAGTTTTGATCATTGCTAATTTTAATCTTTTTTCTTAAATATATTTATTTTAAATATTATTTATTTCTTATTTATACATATAAAATTTATTTATTTGTATATTATTTTTGTTATTTTCAAGTATATCTAAATATTAATATATACTATTTTATATTTTATATTATTATATATATTATATTATCTTATGTTTTAATATACATTATATATTATTTTATTTTATTTTATATTTTATCATATATTTATATCTTATTACATATTATCATGTATAATCTTAAAATTTTATAAATTATTATTAAACATTATGTTTTTTATATATTATTGTTAAATATTTAAAATTCATTTATCATTACATTATTTTATTATTTTATATTTTATATGTTATTTTATTATATATATATTTATATTATTAATATACTATTACACTATTATGAAATTTATAAATTATTATTAAGTATTATATTTATGTGTATTAAACATGTAGTATGTGTGTTATTATAAAGTTTTCATCATTTTATATATATATATATATTATACATCGTTTTAGTATGTATTAAGCGTTTTAAAATTTCCCTTTATTATTCATTGTGCCAAATATGTGATTCTTCCTAAATTTTTTATATGTTCATATGTTATTAATATGTTTGTGTTAATTGTTTAAATATGTAAATTCATTACACGAGTTATTTGTTATCATTGATTTTATATGTTTGCATGAAAATTATTTATTTATGTAAGTTATATTTTCATGAAGTATGATTATATATCTTATCCTCGTTGTTTACTATGTTGTATTTGCATGAAATATTATTGTATATATATTATGCTATTCATTATTCTTTATATTATATTTTTTTGCATGAAATGATAATGTGTGTATATTTATGTTGTTTAAAATTATATGCGTGAAATGTTAAAGTATATTGTGTAATTTATGCCATTATTCATTATTATATTATATTTGCATGGAATGTTAAAGAAGGTATTATGTAGGTTAATATTGATCCTTTGTAATATGTTAAATGCATCATCGCTTTAAAGAATTTTTATATTTCGTTTGACCCAAAAAGATTTTTTAAAAAAGATAAGGTAATGTTTTCGGTAGTTAGGAATTCGAGAAATAGTGCAATAACATGCTGGGTTGCGATTTCCCGTTTGTCTAAATGCCTAAAATATCCTTCTAAAAAAGTTGTGGAAAATCACAAGATGATTTTGGTTGTAAAAGTTTGAGAATATCGTGTCCAATCATGCTGGACGTGATGTTTATATTCTTTTGAAGCAAAGGAATCTTGATTTTTTTTAACTCAAAATTATTACGGTTTTAAAGGAGATCTCATTTTTAAGTTCTTTCGAACTCTTGACATTAAGACAAAATTATTCAATTTGGTACCAATTTTGGGCGTTGCGAGGGTGCTAACCCTTCCTCGTACGTAACCGACTCCCGAACTCGCTTTCTCATAATTTCGTAGACCAAAATGTTTTATAAAGTGATCCAATCACACTTTAAAAGATTGGTGGCGACTCCCATTTTCATTTTTTTAAAATAAAAACTCGTTTTTAGGGAGGTCTCGAAAGGTGTGTGACTCTCCAAACATGGAAAATTTCTGAAGTGTTGTAAAATTTTCAAAAATTCTTGGTTTAATCCCGAATCACCTCTGGTGTATGTTTTGGGCCTCGTAGGCCCGTATAAGGGACAATGTACATGTGTTTGATTCATTTTAAATTGAATGAAATTTTATGGCCCGATTTTATGAAATTGTGTATGTTTAAGTTCGGCAATGCCTCGTATCCTATTCTGGCCTCGGGTACGGGTAAGGGGTGTTACAAGAAGTGATTATTAAAATATATTAAACTAAATGCAATGATCCCTAATGCAAATTGCCCTATGTATGCAAACTATATGAATGGAATAGATTTTAGCAAAATTAAACACAATTTGCAACAATTATAACATAAATAAACTAGAGCAATTACTTTAATTAAACTCAACTTATTATCAACATGCTTAATAACATTCGAAAAAACAATCCACGACAACTCGATCTTTCATGAGTTTGGAAACCACATTAGGTCCTTTCGAAATCCTTTACTTAGTAAATATGCATTTTACTGATCCTTATTTACTAAGGGTTTCTTAGCATTCGTGTGAGGTAACAGGGATGTGTTAGGTTTGAAACAGTTTAATCACACAAATCTAAAAACAATGCAGATAAAAGAGCTTGGTTAGAGTTGTTATGCAACCTGCAATTTAATCGGGTAGGATCTAAATTGAGCATGCACATTTCAATTATACGTCCATTAGCTGTCGTCTGGTTAGGATTGCTCAGCTAATTCAGGTGCATTTCAATCACGTATGAATGAAATACAGACTTGGATTTCATTGAAAACATGATCAATAGAGGCACAAACATTATAAGCATGAATCAAATAAATATTATTTAATAAAAGCAATCATCCTAGCTTAAATAAAATTAAGCTAACATTTTTGTAAACAAGAACAAATACCACATAGCAAACACTTTTAGATTAAATTAAAGAAAGGAAAGATTAAACCCAAATCACAGTGGTTGTCACCCAAGACTCTAACTAACTAGGCTTCTTCGCTTCTTTACTTTGCTCCTTTGCTGATGGCTCTCCAAGGTGGCCGACCAAGGGCTCTTTAAGAGGCTTAATTGCTAAAATATCTATGAAGAGATGATGCTAGGCGTGGGGGAATGGAAAAGGCTAAGAGAATTTGGAGAGAAGAGAGAATGATGAATGATGAGGGATGTTGAATGAGGGAATGAAGGGGTCATATTTATTGGTGAAGAGAGGATGATAGTTTGCTAAAAATAGGAGGTTTCATCTCTTCAGGCATTTTCAAGGGGTGGTCAGACATGAATTGAGAAAATTGAGCTGATTTTTGCTTAATATTTGCTCAATTTAAGTGCCACAACAACTCAGGACTGAGACTCGGTCAAGTGCAAACCTTCAGGAAAATCTCTAATTTCTTCAACATTGCAAGGACCTTGTGCAATTAAACCAAAAAGTGGTTTATATGGACTACCAAGTATAGCCGAAAATTGGGTTGACTTGGTCTCCAATTTGGACAATTTTGTAATCCAGCAAAGCTATCAGACCTGTCCAAAATAAATTAATAAATTAGAGGACCAAAGAATAAAATTATCCAATTTAATTAATTAATTAAAACCCAAATTATTAATGAAATGTTTTAAAATGAATTATTAAATATAATTTTATAATTTATTATTTAATTTAATCATGCATGACCCACTTCATGTCTTAAAAATATAATATGTTCAAATTAATATAAAATAAGCCATTTATTGCATGAAAACTATATAATAAAGCATAAAATCACATTTTAATAATTTCTATATCCTATTTTCATATTTTCACATGTTTTATTAATTTATTAAACAATTACTTATTTTTAACAACGAATTTAAGTAAAAAGCTGATAAATTACATAGGAGAAATCCCATATATTTTCAGTTTACAACATTCCATCGTCAAGGGTAGAAAGATTGATGTTAGTGCAATACTCCACCAGAAAATTGCTGACTGTGCCGCAAGGCAAACTGGAATCTTGGTTTTCCCATAATTGGTGATGTTATTGTATCAGCAAAGAGGAATTGTGCCCGTGATGGTGATGAAGTCCTAGAAAATAAGGGCCCGATCAATGAAGCCTCTATAAAAATATTGACTCGTGGAAAAGATAACCAATACTAAAGGAGGTAGAAACAAGCAAGACAAAGAAGGGCAAAACCAAAGCCGACAGCAAAGGAACAAACCTGATTGCAGAGACATCATTATGGTGCAAAATGAAAGATGTCGAAAAAATGGTTAATTCCATCAACAATAGGTAGATCAGGCTTGTCGTTACAATAGAGGATATGGAGAAATCCCGAAATTTGTTTTATGCTTATACCAAAGCTTGAAATAGTTCTATTGTAGCCGCATTAAGCCAATTGAGCCCATCCCCACTACTGGAATTCCCAGTGTTTCCACCAATCATTCAAAATTATGAACTCTCATCCGCGGATGACAACTTAGAAGACCGAGACAGATTGGTGGCATCCTCTCCCATTGTGCAGGTCTCTGATAATGAAAAAGAAAAGGAATCCAGAGACATTGAAGAATTCCTGTGAAAGATTGATAACTTGTTCGAGGATGGTATTTTTGGTGATCAAGAGGACACTGTTGCTAAGAAAGATGTTGCTGCTATAGAAGAAGAAGTTGTTGAAGATAAAAAGTAAAAAGAAGAGGAAGATTCTGTTGTGAACATTATCACCGCACCCGAGTCTATGGGTGCAAATATTGATAATTTGGAATGAGATGGAGTGAGACTGACGGGAGTTACAGAGTAACCAATGAGAAGCAAAGCAATTCATTGGCAATAGTAGTCTACACTAGACCACTCCAGGTGGCCTCTCCTACACAGGAAGCAATTGATGCTACCAAGGCATAGTCGAAAATTGAGGAGCAATCCGAGGACGGTGAGAAGCCCAAAGAAAAGAAGAGAAAGCACTCCAAGGATAAAAAATGTAGGGAGGAAGAGGAAGAAACATCGTACAGCCACATCGAAGGTTGAGGATAACTGAGTTAGTTTATTTAAGCTTTCGCTGTAGTATTTACGCATTGCATGTAGCTATAAGTTTTATTTTGATAAGTACACATTGACATTGCATTTTTATTTTCATTACATTTTCATGTTAGTGCACTGGGGACAATGCAAACTTTAAGTTTGGAGGAATGCACATGGGGCTTGGAAATGCACCCACATTTCAAAAAACAAATTCGGTAATGAAGCATGCAAGGTTTAATTATGGTTAGTGAAAAATTGTTCGAAAATTTTTATTACATTCAATGGTTAATTCTTGAATCATATGAATTATCAACGAATGAGTTGGATAAATTTGATAGAAGGTTGTAACTTCAATTATTTGATGAATGGATTAGGTTGCATTAGTAATGGATGACTGCTGTAACACCCCTAACCTGTATCCGTCGTCAGACTAGGGTTAAGAGGCATCACCAGACATATCGGAACATTTCGCAATCATTTCACAGTCAAAAGTCATACATTATCATGTCAATGTCAAATATCAACATAAGGTCCCTTTCTTAGGTCAACAAAACCTTAATCATGCATTAGAAAGAGGTCGGGACTAAACTGAACACATACAAAATTTTTTCGAAACTTAACAATTTTCTAAGTTACAAAGGTCACACGCCCGTGTGAACAACCTCACACGGCATTAGACACTCTCATGTGTCTAGGCTGTGGTGAAACAGAGCATACATATTGACTTGTCCAGACGGCCACATGACATATTCGTGTGCCAAGTAGTGTGAAAATTAGGGAGGCTACTAACTTGGGTCGCACGGCCAATCGCACACTCGTGTGTCTAGCCCGTGCTCGAAATTGACTTGGCCACACAGCTTGGCACACGCCTGTGTGTGCAACCATGTGGTCTACTCAGGCTCATTTCAAAATGGCCCTCGAGCAACATGGCAGAGATACACGCCCGTGTCCTTGCTCGTGTGGGCAAAAATAGGTCATTTACAAGGCCAATATGCCACCCACTTTGGGTCCTCCCTACAAGCACCAAATAAGCATCAAATGCACCATTACTTCAACCAATTTCAATCCCAAAACATTCATCATTCATGGCATATTATTAACAACCTATTTCATGCTTATAACCCATACCAAATCATGCCAAAACATAAGCCACAGTCATACCAAAACATATGTTTCATAACCTCAATTTACTACATTCAATCTCATGCCATAATCTTATCAATTCCTCAAATAAGTACATACCAAAATCTTACCAAATTGACCATCCATGAACACATCATATTGACAATATTGCATCACATAATTTATATTCATAAGTCATTCATAATTACAACCAAAACCAAGCCATATCACATGGCTAAATATTCATAACTCAAAAACATATCTCAATTTATCTAGACTATATGTAATACCCCTTATCCGTATCCGTCGTCGGAATAGAGTACGAGGCATTATCGAGAAGCACGAAACAATTACAGATAATTTAAATACATTTTCATAACAATTTATTTCGATTTCATACTATTTCATATTTAAGCTTTTTGCACCAAAGTACTTAAGATATCATCTTTATGCAAATAGCATACATGAGGTACATAAATTCCATAATTATGAATGAACACATTTATCAAACATATTCCATGTTTTTATATATATCATAGTTTCATATTTCAATGTATCAATTACCATCATTTCCTCATATTTCAGACAAATACGTGTAACAATTCATAAATATGCAATTCATTAACTCTTCCTACCAATCACGATTCTAAATTGCCAAATCACTTATTGAGCGCAATTTTAATGTTCACTAAAATCTATCATATAAATTTGGATGTACGTATTCATCAATAAATTCCATGTACAGAAATCATCATCTCATATTTCCTCATACATTTACTTTCCACATTTATGAATTGAAATAGCATATACAAGACATACCAATGTATTTCAAGTACGTTTTCATGATATTTCGTTTCGAACTCAGATTATTTCATACTAGAAGTTTTCTCATTAACTCATTTGGAATACCAATTCATACGGATAACACACTCAAGGCGTAGAAATATATAATCACAGATGAACTCATTCATCAACCAAGTTTTATACTCATGTCTCATCAACTCGTATTTCCTTATATCACATAATTCCATGTAATACTTACCAAACTTCTTCAAATTAGTGAACATCTTACGAAATTGAGTACTTCGTTTTCTCGATGCCATAGTTCAACTATGGTCTTACACATCTTCACATAATGATGCCATAGCCCAGCTATGGTCTTACACATATTCATATATCGATGCCATAGCCCAGCTATGGTCTTACACGTAATCACATATCACATATTGATGCCATAGCCCAGCTATGGTCTTACACGAATCACATATCTCACTGATGCCATATCTCAGATATGGTCTTATACAGTAGCATATATCACACCAATGCCATATCCCAGATATGGTCTTATACGGAAATCACTTATCACTTGTCACTTGTAGCCGAAACTACCACTATTCACTGATCAGGTAGCCAGAGCTACCATTTTTCACTGATCAGGTAGCCGGAGCTACCACTTTTCACTCATTAGGTAGCAGAAGCTACCACTTTTCACTGATCAGGTAGCCGAAACTACCACTTTTCAATTTTTATTTGTCATTGATCAGATAAGTGTAGCCGAAGCTATCACTTATCACTTTCACTTGTCCTTGATCAGATAAGTCTAGCCGAAGCTATCACTTATCACTTGTTCCCATGGTCCAACCATGGTCTTTTCCTTCAATTCATCTTGTCACTGAACTGAAATGCTCAATTTGATCATTTATTCAATTTTCATGCTTTTACATTATTCACGGTTTTATCATCAATACATATGAAATAACACATCATGAAATTCATAAAATTAACAAATAATCACTAAAATTTAGCCATATAAACTCACAAGTTCAATTTTTCTATTATAACGATAATCATAATTTCATAATAAATATTCCAAATAAAACATTATATCATTTCTAATCCAACACTTATCGATTATAATCAGGCATGTGATCAATTTATACACGAGTCATTCATATATTTTTCCTCCTCCTCCTCTCCATCCACATCCTTGGTATAAATAACACACTTGTAAGTAACATTATCCATAATTTTCACTAATTAGTTATGTGAATATTCAAGCTATCCACCCGTGTCATAGTCACTAAATTATTTATATCTAAAGCTTAGGAACTCCAAATTAAGTTCCGCTGATTTTCCCTAAAACTAGACTCACATATCTTCTTATCATAAAAATTTCATAATTTTTGGTTGGGCCAATTAATACAGTTTATTCATTGAAATCTCCCCTATTCTGCCGTCTGACAGTTCCGACCCTTCTTCACTAAAAATTAATTATCTCCTCGTACTGGATTCGAATGATGTTTCCGTTTGTTTCTATTGAAAACAGACTCATTCAAGATTCTAGACATATAAATTTAATCCCATAATTATTTTTATCCAATTTTTGATGATTTTACAAAGTTAGAACAGGGGAACCCGAAATCATTCTGACCTTGTCTCACAAAATTTATCATATCTCATGATTTACAATTCCATTACTTACATCATTTCTTCTATAAGAAACTAGACTCAATAAGCTTTAATTTCATATTTTATTCATTCTATAATTTCATTTCTACAATTTTTGGTGATTTTTAAAAGTTAGACTACTGCTGCTGTCCAAAACAGTTGTAGTGCAAAATGTTGATTTTCATTTTGCCCCAAATTTCACAATTCATACAATTCAGTCCTTGCTCAATTAACCCCTAAATTAAGATAATTTTCTCAATTAATACTTTTACTAGACATTATAAGTTATTTCATAACTATTGAAATTCAAAATTTTCACATAAAACTCTAACTTTAAACTCTTTTACACTTAGGTCCCAAACATTCACTTTCTATTCAATTCTTTCAATAAAATCAACATATAAACAATTTAAAGTTCTAATTCCATGCCAAATCATCATATACTTCCAGGACATATTCATAGCAACTTTCAATTTCTTTCATAGAATCAAAAACTAATGAATTCAACAAGTGGACCTAGTTGTAAAAGTCACAAAAACACAAAAATTTTAAGAAATAATCAAGAATTGAACTTACTTGAAGTAAAAATATGAAAAACCAGCTTAGGGGAACTCTTCCATGGCATTTTTGCTGATGAGAGTGCAGAAAAATAAAGAGAAATCTAGATAATTCCACTTTAGTCCTAACTTTATCAAGTAAATTTTACAATTTTCCAATTTTGCCCTTAATTCTCCTTATTTTCTTGCTGATTTCATGCTCTTGCCGTCCAGCCCAAATAGACCTTGGGTCTATTTGCCTTTTAAACCCTCTTTCTTTTATCATTTAAGCTATTTAATCATTTCTCAAAATTTTGCATTTGATACAATTTAGTCCTTTTTGTTCAATTAACTATCAGAACTTTAAAATTTCTTGACGAAACTTTAATACTAACTTATTAACACTCCATAAATATTTATAAAAATATTTATGGCTCGATTTAAAATTCTCGAGGTCTCGATACCTCGTTTTCGATTCTAACTATTTTTGTATTTATTTTTAGTACACTATTCACTATTTCAAAAAATTTCTTAACTTCATATTTAACTTATAGTTACTAAATTAATAATATTTCTTACTCATTTGTCGGATTTAGTGATCTCGAATAACTGTTCCGACACCACTAAAAATTAGGCTGTTACAACTCTCCCCCCTTTAGGGATTTTCGTCCCCGGAAATCTTATCAAAATAAGTTGCTTTCAACACTCATGAAACATTTTTACTAACTTCTCAGAATCACAATTCGGTTTAACCTTGAATATTATTTATTTATTTATTTATTTTTCTAGTCACCTTTGAATTCTTGAATAATTGTTGGAACTATTGTCAAAATTCTAAATTACCCTCTTAGGAACACATATACTTAGCTGATCTGTCAAAAAAAAATTTGTACTTACTGAAATGATCATACAGATATTTCTTTGTCAAATGATTAACCATAAACTAAATAACATTTTCTTTTTTGATGTTAATGACAATCCCAATTCGAAATCTATAGCCATTCTATCTCATATCACACAAGTATTATCACTGACTGCAATAATCCTAAATGCTCTTGATGTTCGGCTTACTTGCTAACAAATAGACATCTGAACTTGAACTCAAAAATATTATATAACGCTTTTGCAATCACTAGCACATCTAACACACAAGAAGATAATAAAGATCTTGATAATTCTTCAGAGAAAGCCAGAAGAAAAACACTTCTTACCGACTCTGGACTTCATCATAACAAAGATAATATATTTCCCGCATCTATAAAATAAAATCATAATCAATAGAAACGTAAGGGTAGTCTCATATAAATTTTTACCATTGACTTCATTGCAACATATTAGAACAAAATTCTAAAGAGATGAAGAAATACTGATCATAAACCAGCCAGACCAACAGGGATTTCATCTAACATCATAGTTAGCTAGCATTCTCACAACATAAGAACTCCATCAAAAAATAAACAACCACACACATATATCTGAGGATAAAAGAATATATATAATACCCAGAAAAGATCATCATATTCATTTCAACTATAGCTGTCACACACACAGACATCTTTACTACTCAATTATCAATTCTCTGACTAATTCTATCATTATGAACCCTGCATCATTTCATTCACTAACGAAAACCAATTCGGGAAAAACTTCAGCAAACACATACTTTAGACATCATATCTGAATAAGTCGATTAGCCGAGGTTAAGTTTTTCTTTAACCGTGACATTACGTAATCTGAATGATCTTTAAAATAATCTGATATCTTTTTTCAAAACTGTATTCACTTGTCAAACTATTTTTAACTCCGTTTGTATTATTAATTATTCCACTTCTATACTCTTTAATTTCACACTTGTGAATTATTCAACATAATTCTCGTGAATTTTAGTTATAAAATACCATATTGATAAGGGGGTGATGTCGTAAAGCCTCTAACTGGACTCTCATAAATACACACATATGACTTAGCATTTATCATCAACATCATATCCTTACAATTACATAATTCACTTCAAGCAAATTAACATACATAATTATGTTACACGAACTTTTCAATTATCCTTTTCAAACAAGTGTACTTAAACATACATTCCATGAATTTTGAGTAAGTTTACTCATAGCATTTACTTAATCAAACAAGTTAGACACATAATATCCTATGAATGTCACACAAACATAGATGCGCTCATCAAAAGATAAACTTCCATTTCATTTCACTTTTCCTATATTTCTCGATTTATGACTATTTCATTTCGTACCTCATCACATCCATATCATGAACTCTTCTTCATACCTTTCCAAGTTTCAACTCATCATAAACACATTCTTACTCAAACACCTCAGTGTCACTTTCAACACTTTATGAAATAGCTCGATTGAAAAGTATTTCTGTCTATATGTAAAACAAAGATTAGATCGGATCATACACATCACACTATCACAGATTTAAATGGCATGAATTTCTAGACACTTTACACATCTCATTTGTTTTGAGAATCGACTAAACCGAAGCTCTGATACCAATAAATGTAACAACCCCTACCCGTATCCGTCGCCGGAATAGAGTACGAGGCATTATCGAGAAGCACGAAACACTTACAGATAATTTAAATACATTTTCATAACAATTTATTTTGATTTCATACTATTTCATATTTAAGCTTTTTGCACCAAAGTACTTAAGATATCATCTTTATGCAAATAGCACACATAAGGTACATAAATTCCATAATTATGAATGAACACATTTATCAAACATATTCCATGTTTTTATATATATCATAGTTTCATATTTCCATGTATCAATTACCATCATTTCCTCGTATTTCAGAAAAATACGTGTAGCAATTCATAAGTATGCAATTCATTAACTCTTCCTACCAATCACGATTCTAAATTGCCAAATCACTTATTGAGCGCAATTTCATTGTTCACTAAAATTTATCATATAAATTTGGATGTACGTATTCATCAATAAATTCCATGTACAAAAATCATCATCTCATATTTCCACATACATTTACTTTCCACATTTATGAATTCAAATAGCATATACAAGAGATACCAATGTATTTTAAGTACGTTTTCATGATATTTTGTTTCGAACTCAGATTCTTTCATACTAGAAGTTTTCTCATTAACTCATTTGAAATACCAATTCATACGGATAATACACTCAAGGCGCAGAAATATAAAATCACAAATGAACTCATTCATCAACCAAGTTTTATGCTCATGTCTCATCAACTCGTATTTTCTTATATCACATAATTTCATGTAATACTTACCAAACTTCTTCAAATTAGTGAACATCTTACGAAATTGAGTACTTCGTTTTCTCGAAGCCATAGTTCAACTATGGTCTTACACATCTTCACATAATGATGTCATTGCCCAGCTATGGTCTTACACATATTCATATATCGATGCCATAGCCCAGCTATGGTCTTACACGTAATCACATATCACATATCGATGCCATAGCCCACCTATGGTTTTACACGAATCACATATCTCACTGATGCCATATCCCAGATATGGTCTTATACGGAAATCACTTGTCACTTGTCACTTGTAGCCGAAACTACCACTATTCACTGATCAGGTAGCCAGAGCTACCATTTTTCATTGATCAGGTAGCCAGAGCTACCACTTTTCACTGATCAGGTAGCAGAAGGTACCACTTTTCACTGATCAGGTAGCCGAAACTACCACTTTTCACTTTTCATTTGTCATTGATCAGATAAGTGTAGCCGAAGCTATCACTTATCACTTTCACTTGTCCTTGATCAGATAAGTCTAGCTGAAGCTATCACTTATCACTTGTTGCCATGGTCCAACCATGGTTTTTTCCTTCAATTCATCTTGTCACTGAACTGAAATGCTCAATTTGATCATTTATTCAATTTTCATGCTTTTACATTATTCACGGTTTTATCATCAATACATATGAAATAACGCATCATGAAATTCATAAAATTAACAAATAATCACTAAAATTTAGCCATATAAACTCACAAGTTTAATTTTTCTATTATAACGATAATCATAATTTCATAATAAATATTCCAAATAAAACATTATATCATTTCTAATCCAACACTTATCGATTATAATCAGGCATGTGATCAATTTATACACGAGTCATTCATATATTTTTCCTCTTCCTCCTCTCCATCCACATCCTTGGTATAAATAACACACTTGTAAGTAACCTTATCCATAATTTTCACTAATTAGTTATGTGAATATTCAAGCTATTCACCCGTGTCATAGTCACTAAATTATTTATATCTAAAGCTACTGAACTCCAAATTAAGGTCTGCTAATTTTCCCTGAAACTAGACTCACATATCTTCTTACCATTAAAATTTCATAATTTTTTGTTGAGCCAATTAATACAGTTTATTCATTGAAGTCTCCCCTATTCTGCTGTCTGACAGTTCCGACCCTTCTTCACTAAAAATTAATTATCTTCTCGTACAGGATTCGAATGATGTTCCCATTTGTTTATCTTGAAAATAGACTAATTCAAGAATCTAGACATATAAATTTAATCTCATAATTATTTTTATCGAATTTTTTGATGATTTTACAAATTTAGAACAGGGGAACCCGAAATCATTCTAACCTTGTCTCACAAAATTTATCATATCTCATGATTTACAATTCCATTACTTACATCATTTCTTCTATAAGAAACTAGACTCAATAAATTTAATTTCATATTTTATTCATCCTCTAATTTCATTTCTATAATTTTTGGTGATTTTTAAAAGTTAGACTACTGCTGCTGTCCAAAACAGTTGTAGTGAAAAATGTTGATTTTCATTTTGCCCCAAATTTCACAATTCATACAATTCAGTCCTTGCTCAATTAACCCCTAAATTAAAATAATTTTCTCAATTAATACTTTTACTAGACATTATAAGTTATTTCATAACTATTGAAATTCAGAATTTTCACATAAAACTCTAACTTCAAACTCTTTTACACTTAGGTCCCAAACATTCACTTTCTATTCAATTCTTTCAATAAAATCAACATATAAACAATTTAAAGCTCTAATTCCATGCCAAATCATCATATACTTCCAGCAAATATTCATAGCAACTTTCAATTTCTTTTATAGAATCAAAAACTAATGAATTCAACAAGTGGACCTAGTTGTAAAAGTCACAAAAACACAAAAATTTTAAGAAATAACCAAGAATTGAACTTACTTGAAGTAAAAATATGAAAAACCAGCTTAGGGGAACTCTTCCATGGCTTTTTTTCTGATGAGAATGCAGAAAAATAAAGAGAAATCTAGATAATTCCACTTTAGTCCTAACTTTATCAAGTAAATTTTACAATTTTCCAATTTTGCCCTTAATTCTCCTTATTTTCTTGCTGATTTCATGCCCTTGCTGTCCAGCCCAAATAGACCTTGGGTCTATTTGCCTTTTAAACCCTCTTTCTTTTATCATTTAAGCTATTTAAACATTTCCCAAAATTTTACATTTGATACAATTTAGTCCTTTTTGTTCAATTAACTATCAGAACTTTAAAATTTCTTGACGAAACTTTAATACTAACTTATTAACACTCCATAAATATTTATAAAAATATTTATGGCTCGATTTAAAATTCTCGAGGTCTCGATACCTCGTTTTCGATTCTAATTATTTTAGTATTTATTTTTAGTACACTATTCACTATTTCAAAAATTTTCTTAACTTCACATTTAACTTATAATTACTAAATTATTAATATTTCCTACTCATTTGTCGAATTTAGTGATCTCGAATCACTGTTCCGACACCACTAAAAATTATGCTGTTAGACTATACATGCCATACTTAAATATTTACACTTTCAAAAGGTACCAAAGATAAATTTGATAGTGTGGTGATGATCCTTGACGATCCTCGAGCTCTCGGTAGCTTCGATATCTATAAAACAGATGAAAAACACACAAAGTAAGCTTTCAAAAGCTTAGTAAGCCATATACAAATAACTTATCACTTAACACATTTCTAGAACTAATTCATTCATGTAACTTATGGAAAAATATATTCACATATCCATAAGTCTCATATAGCTCATTTAACCATAATTCTCTTACATATATCATATGTACACAATTGTACAATTACTTACCTTTCATTCTCAATCATGTTATACATTTCAAACGTACCTGAATCGGATATACATTCACATAGTTATTCATTTCTCGAAGTTCCTGTTGAATCTTTTGAAATCATTAAGGATACTTGGATAGCTCGGAAAGCTCGTACAATGCCATCGTCGCAGACGTGGTCTTACATGTAATCAAATATCGATGCCACTGTCCCAGACAGGGTCTTATACAAAATCAAATATGATGCCGATGTCCAAGACATGGTCTTATACGTAAATCTCAAATCGATGCCAACGTCCCAGACGTGGTCTTACAAGAAATCACATATCGGAATCCTATGTCATGACATATGTATCCTAGCTATTCCTATGGTTCGTACGGGGCTTTCAGACGTCGTTACATTATCGAAACTTTCTCCATTTCACATATTCAGCTTCTATAATCATTCATCACAATTCAATATCATATAAAAATTAAAAATCAATTCAAACACATTTATTTGTATATCGACTTTCCTCGTACTGAAATGAACGGAAACAAACGGCTATTCAACAACTTTCGACTTTCCCCGATCAAATTCTGTATTCTTTGGTTCTTGATCTAAACACATTCAAATTTGACTTATTCAATCTCACTTTCATTCAAATAAATCCATAAACACATATTTAGGGTGTTTTACAAATTAGCCCTTACGTTTTCACATTTTAACATTTTAGTCCCTATTTCATAAAATCACAAAATATGCATAATTTCTTTTCACACATGCCTAGCTGAATTTTCCTCTAGCCCAAATAAGTCCATATATTTCATTTATTTCACATTTTATCCCCTCAATTTCTCATTTTCACAATTTAGTCCAAAATACTCAAATTCATCAAAAATCCTAATACAAAACATAGTAATCTAACACATATCTTTCATTTTCTATCATCTAACTTCATAAAACTCACATTATCAACAATGAAACAACTCAAAATCATCATCAAATTCAGAAATTGAGGCATGGGCTTGAAACATTACTAAGCAACGATCACAAAAATATAGAAACTATCAAAAACCGAACAAAATTCATACCTTAATCAAAGAAGACAAAGGCTGGACCCTAACTTAGTCTTTTTTCTTTCTTTTTCTTTGTATTTTCGGCTATGGATGATAATGGGTGAACAAATTTTTATTTTTGTTTTAACTATAACATCATTTATTAAGTAATTACCTTATTAACCTTAATGAAATAATGTAACGACTTTATAATGGTTGTCCATTACAGTAAAATTTCATTTCAAGGCCTCCATATTGAAAGAACATAGCAATTTAGAACTTTAACAATTATCTAGTCACTTTTACAATTTACGCGATTAAGTCCTTTTTCCAAAATTCAACACACAAATGATAAATTTTTCACACGAAACTTTCACATTAATTCACATATTATAAACATGGAAAATAATATTAAAATATTTTTTGACTCGAATTTGTGATCTCGAAACCACTTTTCTGACTAGGGTCTAAACCGGGTTGTTGCAACTACTATCATTCCTTAAATCTTGAATGAATCTACTTTTTACAACTACTTATATATAGAGTTATAAATTAGAGACACTCGAAAGTGGGTGTAGTATGGAATGTTAAAGAGGGAACACTCCAATACAAGCGTTAGAAAAATCAATCTAGCAAAAGGTTGTCGTTGTATAAGTGTATATTAGCGTAATTACGTACTCCCTGGGGGTTTGTTGCACTCCATCGTTACTTCTCAGGAACAAGGGTACAATAATGCAACAATATCCCTTATTCTGAAAAAATATATAATAGAAATACTTAGTATTGTACAATAAATGTTGTATTGGTAGATAGAACTTAGGGTTTGAAGCATGATGCTAGCATTGATGAAGTTGCAACCTTATTCATTCATGCTTATGCATTGTTGATGCAATATTCTTTCATCTGAATGTGATTCATTCATTGGGAATTTAGAGGGTTCAAGTTGCTAGAATTATCATTTTCCTTAGTAAAATTTTGGTAGCCTTGCTAGTTCTATTTTACTTGAAAATAAGTAAAAACTCAAGTTTGGGGGTGTGATAGCACTAGAAAGAACATAGGCTTTCCTCCTTACTTATTGGTTAAAATTTTCCCATCTAGTTATCCTTAGCATATATTTTAGCATTTTTAGTTTAGTAAATTGTATTTTATAACTCAGTGAATCCTAGCCTATTTTATGCTTAATTTTGCTATCTTTTTGCATTAACGTTGCTACATGAGTTAATTCTAGATTGCGTCTAGAATTGTTGCTGCACTTGACACCTATTCAAATAAGAACTAAAAATGCGTGAGCTGTCCAATCTGGTATAATCAACCTGTATGTACAAGGACTGAATAATTCTGAGAAAAGGACACCTGTATTGTTAGAGTAGGACATAAAAGGTTGACGTGAGAAGAAAAATAAAGGGAGAGAGCTTTTTCTTGACCATCATCTTCTTCGTCCTACCTTGAAGCTTCCGACTATGCCAGCTTAAGCCTCTCACAGGTGAGCTAACTTGAAAATTGATGCATATTAGCTTTTGACGAGGAGACCTAAGTGCGAGACAATAGGGAATAGAGAGATTCAGTCGAGTTATCTAGGAATAGTATTCTTCACTCGTTTCTTTCTTATTTCTTTCTAAATGCTAGTGATTACTCTCTATTTTCTATTTGTATGGAAGTACACATGAATTCTTGGTTAAATTTTATCTTATTCAATATTGCTTTTATTGTTTAATCTTGGGGTTTGAATGTTTCTTAACATGGAAGTGTTATTGCAGTCACTAACACTGGACAGTGTAGTGACAGTTCGAGCCAACAAGCATTACATCAGAAATTGAGTGAATATAAGAGGAATTTAGTCCACTTGCTCTTAATAGTGTCATATTGTCATAATTAGAAAGTGGGGTTAATGTGCATGTTTAACTCTCAGATTAAATAGAGGAGTGACGCTTTGTAAGATATACATTGAAATTTATTGCCTCGACAATCACCTATCCATTTATACCTTGTGAGCACTTAGTATTCTGCTGAAGATTCATGTTGGAGATCCCAGTTTATCATTATCAATTTTATTTTTATTGTTTTCAAGTTGTTGCTCCGACAACTATCCTCAAAATTTATCTCGTTTCTATCTAGTTATTGCACTGACATTAATAGAAAAAAGACAACCATCCCTGTGGGATCGATATCCGACAGACTCAAATCTGTCTACTATACTTGCATCGATAGTGTACGCTTGCACATTATTGATCTGACGTTAAACAGCCGATCACCCAAACTATGTATAACATTGTTTGATATATCATTTTCATTAATCATCATAATTTTCAACATGATATCATTAAAAAAAACATATACATACCTAACATCATACCACCCATTTTCAAGTCCTTCAAAACAAAGTGACACATTTCATACCATCAATCATCACTAACAATTCCTTAAGCCTAGCTACTTAATAAACTTATGTAAGGAAAGCAAATTAGGCTAGCACAAACTGTAAACGTAACCATTACACTTCAATGCCTTTTCCTTCCCTTTCCTTTGAAGATTCGATTACATCTTTCGATATGATACATCAAACAATCATTAAGACAATGCTAGCTTCACACATTGAAACAAAGAAATCAATAAAATAAAAAATGAAATGAATAGCCTCCCATTCATATTTAATTTGTTCAAAAGATGTTCTAGGTTTCTCAAGCTACCCAAAACACATATTGAACTCAAGATCTTTACCTTCACTCTCTAGAATATCTTAGTATTCAACAAAGGTAACTTAAGTAACCCTTAAAAAAAATTTTGTTCTAACTTTATTTCTAGCTTACCCAACTATTATAAACTCCTTCCTACCAAGAATGATATCTAAAGACAACTAAAAATTACAAAACTCCAAGCTTTTTCTGATTTGATAAATATATTCTTAATAATTTCAAATAAAGTGTTTCAATGTTCATTAATCATGGAGTAGTGAAAGAAAACACTTACAACTATTGACACCTTGAATGAGAGATAAAAATGTAGTGGAAAAGTATGAGAGAAAATCTAAGGAAAGTTTTAAGAAAGTTTGATGAAAGATAAAGAAAAATGGTTGGGGAAGAAAACATTTGTTTCTTTCATAACATGAAATTGAGTTATTTGATTAAATAGGCTTGGTTTAATTGCAAAATAAAAACTAGTAATTTTATAAATTACATTTTTTAATATTCACACATTAACCCTTCAAATTTTGCTACCTATATAGTTTCGTCCCTAAACCTTAATGACTAAACTCTCTAATAAATTACTTAGTTATTCTATTCTCTATTTCTCTTCTTGCCCCTAGGAACCTCTTGCTTTAATTTTCCAAAATCACTCGATTTAAAAAATTTGGCTCCAAAAATCAAATATTTCAACAATAATGAAAAATTGGTTGTTACAACTTTAGTTATTTAATTAAAATCAATTAAATAATTATTCAAAGAAATTAATTTAATCAATAAGTCATCTCTTGTTCACAGTAATAAAACACATTCATTGCAGATAGTGATATATGCGATCTATTTCTCTAATTTGTCATTTTGAGTTATTCATCATATCAGTTCAAATGCAATCTAGATATTGTTGTGTTGAGCTAGCAAATGGATCGATTTGGACATATATAATTAGAGCTCAAACTTTGTAACTATTTTTTAACTCTTATTTCCATTAATTACAACATTATTTAGTCATCGAGTCAGTCCACTAAAAATACCATGACTAAACTCTCCCCATTATATACCATTAGTAATGCAACTTAATTTATGCTTGTCTAATGACATTGTCATATGTGCGTTACCCTCATAGGATATCCTTAATCTCTTTGGGTTAATTTTTTCACCCAATATAATTTTATCTCAAGATAACCATTACATCTTTCTTCATGTAAAAATCAGTTACTAACATATAGTAATTAAATCAATTGTCCTAGACAAATGACCCGTGACCATGTTATTTTTGTAACAGCCTATTTTTTGTCAAATTGGAACAGTGGTTTCAGAACCAAAAATCCGAAGTCAAAATATTTATTTTATTATTTTTTTAATGTTTACAGTATTATATTATATTGGTATGAAAATTTCATGAAGAAATTTTATTGTTTAAATGGTCAATTTGAGAAAAATGACTAAATCGCGTAAAATGCAAAAATGTTGTTCTTTTAGCTAAAGGTGTTTAATAGCTATAGAACCTTAAATTTTAGGTCCTTATGGGGTAAATAGCCCAATAATGAGTTAGTGGATGATATTTGGTTTGGCATTATTGAAATATTGAATCAATATTAAGGTTAACTTAGTAATTAGTATATTAAAGGTTAATTATAATAAAACAAAAACAATTTTAAGCTTATTTTCTCATCTCTTTCATTGAAATTGAAAGAAAAAGAACACCATGGAAGCATTTTGAGGTTCGACTACTTTGGTTGCTTGATTAGGTATGATTTTGATCTCGATTTTTAATGGTTTTTACGTTTTTGAGATCGTTGCTTCGTATTCTAGCTAGCCCATACCTCCGATTTTAAAACTGTTATATATTTCAAATGATGCCATTGTTGAATACTTTCGTGTTTAATGTTTAACGATAGATTATGAAGGTTAAATGATTGATATACAAGTTTTGTTAAGGTATTTTTGACAAAATTGTCAATTAGGGACTAACTTGTAAAGTTTTACGGTTAAATGTTTGAATAAAATGAAAATATGGGCTGTTATGAAGTTATACAAAATTTGGCTAGCATGGGTAGTCCTTAAATTTCATGAATTTGCAATTTTACAAGATAAGGACTAAATTGTAAAAATGTGAAACATTAGGGGCAAAAGAATAATTTTGCCAAAATGTGTATAAAGTGTCAAATTAAATAGAAAGGAAGTTAATTTGCTGAATTTGATATATTATTTAGATCAAGATAAGCTGAGATCGAGCTTAGATTGGGAAAAAAATGAAAAATGGACGAATAACCGAAAAATTCCAGTTGAGCAACTCGAGGTAAGTTCGTATTGCTAGAATTGAACTATTAATACTTGTAATTGTTTAAAATGAATGTGTATAAGTTGAATGAATAACCCAATTGAAATTTGAATTACTGATTATATGATTAAATTACTGTTTACACGAATGAAAGTGAAATGCTACAATTGTTATATATGTTACATGGATTCGATATGATAATATGCATAAGGTATGCGAATTGAGTATTTAAATGTATGTATTTAATTGAATTGAATATGTATATGAGTTAAGAAATTGAATTATTGATCATTGAATGCTTAAATGATGAAGTTGGATAATTACTGAGCCCTGTTTGAATCGTAGGAATTTGTTATATACGAGTGACATGTCACTAGGGTTACCGTTTTGGTCGAGCTCCTGCATTTTTTGTGGACTCACCACAACTCGTACGAGATTATTGATATATCAACTCGTAAGAGCTTACTGTTTTCAGCTCATTGGAGCTTACCATTTCAACTCGTATGAGCTTATTGATATATCAGCTCGTAAGAGCTTACTATTTTTAGCTCATTGGAGCTTACTATTTTAGCTCCTATGAGCTTACTATTTACGTTTGATAGAGCTTACTGTTCAGCTCGATTGAACTTATTGTTTAGCTCGATTGAGCTTACTGTTCGGCTCAATAGAGGTTACTGTTCATCAGCTTAAAAGGAGCTTACCAATCATGGCTCGAAAGAGCTGAAATGATAATGAATTGACGGATTTTTTATAAATACACTTAGTCTGTATCACCCAAGTATCTATCCCTATTCTACGTAGTTGAATGTGCATAATTACTGTTACTGATCATATGAATAAGATATGTGTTTATACGGATTAATTACTGTTGATACGGATGAATTACTATTATTACTGATGAACTACTATTTATACAGATGAACTACTGGTTATATGAATGAATTACAGTTTATACGAATAGAAATGAATTGCCATAATGTTATGTGAATCACATGGTATTGATGATTTTATATGCTTATGTATTTGGAAAATTTGGTTGGATTGTATTGAAATGGTAATATAGGTTATAATGACGTACGAACAAATGTTATATATGTGAATCGAGATATAGGTGGTTTAACTACATATATGCCTATTAGTGTGCAAAATACAGAATATTTGATATTATTTCCATGGATCAATGGAGAAGATAACAGTATGAGAATTGAAATGATGATATGAATTAGTTCAGGTATACGTGGCACCTTGACAAGTAAGTGATATTTAATAATTTCATATGATATGTAAGTGAAAATCGATGAATACTGAAGGAATTACCAGGTTGTTATTGTATTACGTGTTGATTTTGATGGAGCTGATTTATATGTCCTCATGTTTCTCTAATTCTGAATTAATTGTTAAATTATATTTAGTACATACTAGTCATACGAGCTTACTAAGCTTATTAGCTTACTCTGTTTACTTTCTGTATTTTACAGTGATTTGAAAGCTCGCTCGGGTTGAAAGTCATCAAAGATTTCATCACACTATCTAGAAGTTGATTTGGTATTTTTGAACTCTTTAAAATTGGTAATATGGCATGTATAGGCTAGTTGATGATATGAGATGTATGAGTTATTTTAGTTATGGAAGCTTATATGCATTGATGTGTTTAAGCCATGTGATTTGGCTTAACTTGGCTAAATATTGGTTATGTATATGTGTTCTAAATATGGCATGTTTTGGCAAGTAGTTGATAAGATGAAGATATGCAAATTGTTTGAATTATTGAATAGATTATATGCACATACTAGCTTACAAGTCATATTGGTTTGGTATGTGTTTGATGGCACAAATGGTATTAATTTGAGTATATAGATGCTTGGATTATTAAATGGCACATAACGTGTTTTTGAAATGGTTGTTTTAGCTGCCAAATTGAATGAGAGTATGGTGTTATATGTATGCTTATAAGTGATTGAATTTGGGTGAGGAAGAGTGGCTTAAATAACCCTATTTCTCGTCCACACGATTGAGCACATAGGCGTGTGACTCAACCGTGTGTATGCTAGAGCTTAGTTAAAATAAGTCAGTGAGTTACACGGCTTAGACATACGGGCGTGTCTATTGGCTGTGTATAGCACATGGGCTGACACATGGGCGTGTGGTCGGCCGTGTGACCCATGTAACAACCCGGTTAAGACCCTAGTTAGAATAGTGGTTTCGGGACCACAAATACAAGTCAAAAAAATATTTTAATATTATTTTTGGTGTTTACAGCATGTTATTTGATATGTGTGAAAATTTCGTGATTTAATTTTATTGATTGGTTGTTTAATTTTATAAAAGGACTTAATCACGTATAATGCAAAAGAGGCATGCTACATGTTAAATGTGTCTATTTGCTATGGTTTATTAAATGAAAGGTCCTTATGTTGTTATTATACCATTAATAGCTTGAGTGGACCATTATGGACATGTATTAGTTAATATTCATGTTTTATAATAAGGGTTAAAATTGGAAATTAATAATTAAAGCTTAAATAATTAAAACAAAAGCATTACCATCTTTATTTTCATCATCCATAACCAAAATTGAAGAAGAAAGAAAAGCATCCATGGCTATTTAGGCTTCGGCTACTATCAAGCTCAATTGTAAGTTCATTTTTATTCGAGTTTTGATCATTTTTATGTTTTTGATATCGTTGCTTTATATTCTAGCTAGCCTGTACCTTAATTTCTAAAATTGTTAACTTTATGGGATAAAGTGTAAAAATGCCTAAATATGTGTTTGTGGACTAAATTGAATGTGTTGATGAATAAAAGAGTTAATTTTGAATGTATATAGATCAAGAACGAAAGAAAACAGATTTAGATAGGGGAATATCGAAAGTTGACGAATAGTCGATCTAGTCTGTTTATTTCGTATACGAGGTAAGTTTATAAGTAAATAATTATTGTTAAATTCATATGAAAATGTATTTAATTGTGTCGTATTGAATTTTAGTAACTATATATGTATATATCGAATTGATATAAGTATGGGAGAAGTAACTACGAGCTTGAAACGATCGAATTACTACGTCTGAGAGTCCCGTACGAACCATAGGAATAGTTAGGATACATATGTCATGACATAGGATTCCGATATGTGATTTCGTGTAAGACCACATCTTGGACATTGGCATCGATTTGAGATTTACGTGTAAGACCATGTCTGGGACATTGGTATTGTGTATGATTTCGTGTAAGACCATGTCTGGGACAGTGGAATCGATATTTGATTACATGTAAGACCTCGTTTGGGACGTTGGCATTGTATGAGATTTTTGAGCTATCCGAGTATCCTTATTAATTTCGAATGGTTCAACGGGCAATGTTGAGTTAAGATCGAATGTGAAATCGAGCTAAATGGTCTAGGTATGTGCAAAGTTAAATGTTCATGAAAACAAGGTAAGAATAGTACTTTAGATGATGATATGAATTATACATGTTAAAGGTATGATCATTATGTACATAAGATTGTTCATATTCAACCATGTTGAAATAATCATGGTAATGTTCATTTGATAATTTATTTGCTTATGACTTACTAAGCTTTTAAAGCTTACTTTGTGTGTTCTTTTCCTGTTTCTAGATCATCGAAGCTAGCTCAGACTCTGGGATCGTCGAGAAACGTCATCACACTATTGATAATCTCATTGGTATTTTGGAAGCTTTGTATATATGGTATATGGCATGTATAGGCTAGTGTCATCTTGATATGTTTTGAGTTGTGGTTTTAGCCATGTGATTTGGCTTGTAAATGTTGATGTGAATTTGGCCATTTAATTTGGCTTAAGTTATGTGTTTTTTAAGTTAAATATATGATTTATATAATGCCTTATATGTTGGCTTATTTGGTGTGATGATGTGTTGGTTAGTTTGATTAGTTGCTAATTGATGTGCTTATGCTTGGAAGTTAGCATATTGTGGCTTGATTTGAGATGACTATATGGTATATGTTGAATTATAAAATAGGTAATAAGTTGATGGATAAATATATTTAGTAGCTATGTATGTTTGATGTTTTTGGTATAATGAAATGGTATGTTTTAGTTGTGGAATTGAGTAATTGAAATGGTTTATATTAGATGGTATAATATATGGTGAATTGCCATGTTTTGGCTGCATATATTTTTGTTTAGAAATGATGCAATTTGATGTAGTTTGGGTATGCTGGAGAAGGGTGAGAAATGTGACTTAAACCAAGTCTATTTTCACTCCACATGGCTGAGCACACGGACGTGTGGCTCGACCGTATGTGACACATGGCCTTGGTACACGACTGTGTGTCTCTTGGGGTACCCTACGATTTAAAGTTAGTATACCCTACAGTTTTGACATGGCCAAGACACACGGGCATGTCTATTGGTCGTGTGGGTCACACAGGCTGGCACATGGGCGTGTGGTCGGCCGTGTGACCCAAGTCAGTAACCTCCCTAATTTTCCCACGACCATGGCACATTGGCATGTCCTTGGCCGTGTGGTGCAAGTTAGTATGTATCCCTGTTTTCACACAGCCTGTGACACGGGCATGTTTAGTAGGTGTGTGAGGCAACGGCCTGTTCACACGAGCGTGTGACCCTTATGTCTTTGAAAATTTTCTATGTTTCCCAAAGTTTTTGAATGTTATCAGTTTAGTCTTAAACCCCTTCTAAGCATGTTTTAAGGTCTCGTAGAGCCTTATAAGGGACATTGTGAATGTTTTGAATGAATTTTGATTATGAATGCTTAAATGTATTTGAATGAGGTGTGTTATCTAGTAATGCCTTGTAACCCTATTCCGGCGACGATATGGGTTAGGAGTGTTACATTTTATTGGTATCAGAGCTACGATTTAGTCGATTCTAGGACTAACGTAGCGTGTGAGAGTCTAGCTATACATGCCATATATATAAATTGTGATAGTGTGATGATTCGTGATAGTTAAAATGTGTTTATCATATAGTAAATGGATCCCGATAGAGCCGTAGCTGATGATGTGGAAAGTAATATGCCTGCTCCTGCTCAAGGGGCAGCGCCGACTGATTCTAGGCCCATTACGAGTAGCCATTAGGGAGAAGCTAAGCAAACCTTCTTCCAGATGATGAATGAGTGGTTCACTCAATATATTAGAACTAATTCGGCTCCTCTACAACCTTCAGCCCCGCCTAATCCTTCTCAAACACCTGTGATACCTCAAGTTATTGATCCGATGAGATTAAATAAGTCGTCAGTTGGTAAAATCAAAAAATACGGGGCCGAAGAGTTCAAAGCTACTACTGATGATGATGCTAAGAGAGCTGAGTTCTAGCTTGAAAATACAATATGAGTGTTTGACGAAATGTCATGTACTCCTGATGAATGTCTTAAGTGTGCTGTTTCACTTTTGAGAGATATGGCGTACCATTGGTGAAAAACATTGATACCAGTGGTTCTAAAAGAACGAGTCACTTGGGAGTTCTTTCAGACTGAGTTTAGAAAGAAATACATCAGTCAGAGATTCATAGATCAGAAATGCAAAGAATTTCTTGAACCAAAACTGGGCCGTATGTCTGTTACGAAATACGAACGAGAATTTGTTAGATTAAGTCAATATGCACGAGAATGTGTTTCGACTAAAGCTATAATGTGTAAGAGATTCAAAGATGGTTTGAATGAAGATATTCGATTGTTAGTTGGAATTCTAGAAATTAAAGAGTTCGTGGTACTCGTCGAGCGAGCATGCAAAGCTGAAGAACTCGGGAAAGAGAAAAGAAAAGCAGATTTTGAAGCTAGAGATTTGCGAAAAAGATCATTGAATAAGTTATTTCATTTAAAAAAGAGCACAAAAAAAATTCCAATATGATTTTAGTTGTTCAAAGGCTATTGCGGGTTATTCTAGACGTGATCAAGATAGACCACCTGTGATTCGAAAGCTACCTCAGTAGCTAGTGTTGGTAACATCAGGCCTAATCAACCTGAGTGCAAGTATTGCGGTAAACAACATCCCGTCAATTGTAGATTGAATGGTCAGGCTTGTTTTATATGTGGATTGATGGATCATTTCATTCATGAATGCCTTGAGTTAGCTGAGCAAAACATAGTGTAGAATATGAGACCGAGTAATATGTCAGCTCGAGGTAGACCACTCAGAAACATGGGTAATGTGAGCGACAGCCAGAGGGTAACTAAAGACACAGATGTTAGATCTAAGGCTCGTGCACTTGCCAGAGCTTATGCTATTTGTGCTCACGAAGAGGCTTCATCTTCAAATGTTATTACTAGTACTTTCACTCTCTATGATACTAGTGTTATTGCACTGATAGATCCTAGATCGACTCATTCTTATGTATGTGAAACTTTAGTATCCAGTAAGACTTTGCCTGTAGAGTCTACTAAATTTTTTATTAGAGTATCGAACCCCTTGGCAAATATGTCTTGGTTGAAAAAGTATGCAAGATTTGTCCATTGATGATTAGAAATTCCTGCTTTCTGGCCAATTTGATGTTGCTGCCATTTGATGAATTTGATATAATTATGGGTATGGATTGGCTAACATTACATGATGTAGTTGTGAATTGTAAATAGAAGACTATTGATTTGCGATGCCAGAATGATGAAATAATTCAAATTGAGTCTAATGATCTGAATGGCTTACCAGTAGTGATTTCTTTGATGTTAGCTCAGAAATATGTGAGAAAGGGTTGTAAAGCTTACTTTTCCTATGTACTCGATTCTAAAGTGGTCAAAAAGAAGATTGAATCAGTACTAGGTTTGCCACCAATCTAAGAGGTAGAGTTTGGCATTAAGTTAATGCCGGGAACAACTCCGATTACGATAGCTCCGTATAGAATGGCACCGACCAAATTAAAAGAGTTGAAAGCTCAGTTGCAAGAATTGACTAATAGAGGTTTTGCACGACCAAGTTATTCTCCCTGGGGTGCACCAGTTTTGTTTGTGAAAAAGAAATACGGAACTAAGAAAATGTGCATTGACTATCGACAACTCAATAAAGTGACTATAAAAAAAGAATAAATATCCTCTGCCACGTATAGATGATTTGTTCGATCAGTTGAAAGGGGCTACAGTGTTTTGAAAGATTGCTTTGAGATCGGGTCACTATCAGCTGCGAGTGAAAGACTCCGATGTGCCGAAAACTACTTTCCAAATGAGGTACAGACATTATGAGTTTTTGGTTATGCCTTTCAGACTAACAAATGCACCTACTGCTTTTATGGATCTAATGAATTAGATTTTCAGACCATATTTGGATCGATTTCTAGTTGTGTTTATAGTTGACATTTTGATTTATTCCCGTGATGAATCCAAGCATGTTAAACATCTGACAGTAGTGTTACAGACTTTGTGTGATAAATAGTTGTATGCGAAGTTCAGTAAATGTGAGTTTTGGTTATGAGAAGTCAATTTTCTAGGACATATCGTATTAGCATCAGGTATTCGAGTTGATCCGAGCAAGATTTTAGCTATACTAGACTGGAAGACTCTAAGAAATGTATCTGAAGTTCGAAGTTTTCTGGGACTCGCTAGTTATTACAAAAGGCTTGTAAAGGGTTTCTCCATGATTGCAACCCCAATGACGAGACTACTTTAGAAAGATGTTAAATTCCAGTGGTCAGACAAGTGCCAGAAAAGTTTTGAGAAGTTGAAAGCCTTATTGACCGAAGCTCCAGTGTTAGTTCAGCCAAAATCGGGTAAAAAATTCATAACTTATAGTGATGCATCGTTGAATGGTCTGGGCTATGTTTTAATGCAGGAAGGCAAAGTCATAGCTTATGCCTCGAGACAATTAAAGCCACATGAAAAGAATTATCCAACACACGATCTGGAATTGGCAACTATTGTGTTTGCGTTGAAGATTTGGTGCCACTATCTGTTCGGTGAGGAATGTCACATTTATTCTAATCACAAAAGCTTAAAATATATTATGACTCAGAAAGATCTGAAACTACGACAGCGAAAATGGTTAGAGTTGTTAAAAGATTACAAGCTAGTGATGACTACCATCCAAGAAAGGCTAATGTTGTTACTGATGCTTTAAGTCGAAAATCTTTGTTTGCTCTTTGTGTGATGAATAAGCATTTGGCTTTATCTGATAATGGCTCGATTGTACCAGAGTTGAAAGCGAGACCGTTATTTATGTAGAAGATTTGCAAAGCTTAAAAAGTTCATAATGAATTGTTAGCTAAACGTGCTCAATGTGATTTGATTACTAATTCAGATTTTCGAATTGATGCTGAGGGTCGTTTGAGGTTCAAGGATCGAATTTGTGTTCTGAGAAATTCAGAGTTAATTCAAATGATTTTAAATGAAGCTCACAGCAATCGGTTATCTGTACATTCGGGAAGTACGAAAATGTATAACGATCTGAAACAGTTTTATTGGTGGCTTGGTATGAAGTGCGATATCTCTGAATTTGTTTCAAAGTGTTTAATCTGTCAACAAGTCAAAGCTGAGCATCAGGTACCTTCTGGATTACTACAGCCGATTATGATTCCCGAGTGAAAATGGGACAGAATTACGATGGATTTTGTTTCGGGTTTGCCTATGTCACCAAGTAAGAAAGATGCGGTCTGGGTAGTGGTTGATAGACTGACTAAATCTACCCATTTCATTCTGGTACACACAAATTATTCGCTCAATAAGCTTGCTGAGTTGTATATCTCCGAGGTTGTTAGATTGCACGAAGTACCTATTTCTATTGTTTCAGATAGAGATCTGAGATTTACATCGCGGTTTTGGAAGAAGTTGCAAGATGCATTAGGTATGAAGCTACATTTTAGTACTTCTTTTCATCCGCAAACAGATGGTCAATCTTAGTGAATTATTCAGATACTCGAGGATATGCTGAGATGTTGCATTCTTGAGTTTGAAGGTACGTAGGAAAAATACTTGCCATTGATTGAATTTGCGTATAATAATAGCTTTCAATCTAGTATAAAAATGGCACCTTACGAAGCTTTGTACGGTCCCAAGTGCCGAACACCTTTGTATTGGATTGAGCTCTGTGAGAATAAGATACATGGGGTTGATTTGATCAAAGAAACTGAACAGAAAGTGAAAGTGTTTCACGATAGTCTGAAAGCAGCGTCAGATCGTCAGAAATCGTATGCAGACTTGAAACAGAAAGATATTGAGTTTCAGGTTGGAGACAAAGTATTTTTGAAAGTCTCACCGTGGAAGAAAATACTTTGATTCGGTCGTAAAGGCAAACTGAGTCCAAGATTTATTAGGTTGTATGAGATTATTGAGCGTATCGAGCCGGTTGCTTACAAATTGTTGTTACCATCTGAGCTAGAAAAGATTCATAATGTATTTCATGTATCCATACTTCGACGTTATCGATCTGATCCTTTGCATGTGATCTCTCTGTTTGATATTGAAATTAAATCCGATATGACATATGAAGAGGAACTAATCTGGATTTTAGATAGCGAGGTTAAATAATTGAGAAATAAGGAAATCCCTTTAGTGAAAGTCTTATAGCATCGGCACCGGATTGAAGAAGCTACGTGGGAGCCCGAGGATGCTATAAGAGAATGTTACCCAAACCTATTCACTGGTAAGATTTTCGGGGAAAAAATCCCTAAGGGGGGAGTTGTAATAGCCCGGTTAAGACCTTAGTCAGAATAGTGGTTTCTGAGTCAAAAATATTTTAATATTATTTTTTGTGTTTACAACATGTTATTTGATATGTGTGAAAATTTCGTGTTTTAATTTTAGCAATTAGTTGTTTAATTTGATAAAAGGACTTAATCGCGTATAATGCAAAAGAGGCATGCTACATGTTAAATGTGTCTATTTGCTATGGTTCATTAAATGGAAGGTCCTTATGTTTTTATTATACCATTAATAGCTTGAGTGGACCATTATGGACATGTGTTAGTTAATATTCATGTTTTATAATAAGGGTTAAAACTGAAAATTGATAATTAAAGCTTAAATAATTAAAACAAAAGCATTGTCATCTTTATTTTCATCATCCATAACCAAAATTGAAGAAGAAATAAAAGCATCCATGGCTATTTAGGCTTCGGCTACTATCAAGCTCAATTGTAAGTTCATTTTTGTTCGGTTTTTGATGATTTTTATGTTTTTGAGATCGTTGCTTAGTATTCTAGCTAGCCCGTACCCTAATTTTTGAAATTTTTGATGATTTTGTGAAGTGCCATTGTTGAATTTATGAGCTTTGTGATGTTTAATGATAGATTATGAAGGTTTAATGATAGATATACAAGTTTTGTTAAGTGATTTTTGACAAAAATGCCAATTAGGGATTATATTGAGAAAATGTGAAAATATGTGGTCAAATGTGTGAATAAATGATAAATATGGGTTGTTATCGAGCTTATAGAATTTCGGCTAGCATATTTTTGAAAGAAATTGTGTAATTTTTTGTATTTACGAAATAGGGACTAAATTGTAAAAATATGTAATTTTAAGGGTTAAAGTGCAAATATGCCTAAATATGTGTTTGTTGACTAAATTGAATGTGTTGATGAATCAAAGAGTTAATTTCGAATGTATATAGATCAAGAACGAAAGAAAAAAGATTTAGATAGGAGAAAATCGAAAGTTGACGAATAGTCGATCCAGTTTGTTTATTCCGAATAAGAGGTAAGTTCATAAGTAAATAATTGTTGTGAAATTCATATGAAAATGTATTCAATTGTGTCGTATTGAATTTTAGTAACTATATATGTATTGCCAAATTGATATAAGTATGGGAGAAGTAACTACGAGCTTGAAACAATCGAATTACAACATTCGAAAATCCTGTACGAACCGTAGGAATAGTTAGCATACATATGTCATGACATAGGATTCCGATATGTGATTTCGTGTAGGACCACATTTGGGACATTGGCATCAATTTGAGATTTACGTGTAAGACCATGTTCGGGACATTGGTATCATGTATGATTTCGTATAAGACCCTGTCTGGGATAGTGGCATCGATATTTGATTACATGTATGACCTCATCTGGGACGTTGGCATTGTATGAGCTTTTCGAGCTATCCGAGAATCCTTATTAATTCCGAATGGTTCAACGGGCAATGTTGAGTTAAGATCGAATGTGAAATCGAGCTAAATCGTTCAGGTGTAACACCCCGAATTTAGGCCTAGAAGTATTTGGCCTTGAGTATGGGTCCGTAAGTTGGTGGTATATAAGTATTTAATTGTGCAAGGAAATGACACAATTAAATCTCTGCTTTGGTGGTTAATGGCCCTGAGAAGTGTTGGAGAAATCTTGGGTTCAAACCTGGGCTTTAGCAAAAATTTTGGTATTAAGTGAATAAAACCCTGGATGCTTGGATGATGGCCTTTTAAATTATTGTGTTAAATAAATGACATAAGGAAGCATGTGGTTAGTGGTTGTGGCGTCATTAAGGTTGCAAGGGAGCCTGGGTTCAAGTCTTGGCTCTTACAATTCATTTTGGTTTTTCTCTTAAACGAATCTAGACACTAGCACATATGTCTTAAGGTTAATTACGGACGTTTTTAACACAGAAAGAGCATGTGGTGGAGTGGCAAAGTGGCATGTTGTATAACTGTGAGGTCTAAGATTCAAGTCTTGGGATGCGCAGTGGAGTATTTATTTTGCTATTTGAGGTGTGTAGGAGGTGGAGTTGGACTGGAACTCTGTGGTTGAAGTGGTCATAAGAATGAGGAATTTTCCTAATGGTTGAAAGTAATCCCACATCGGAAAGCTAACATGAGAATTGGTGAGAAGCTGGCTTTAAATAGAGAGAACCAGATGAGTTTGGAGGAAGACTCAATGCAGGATGTGCCAAGGTTGGTGATCGTGGTCTTCGGCACGTTCTCATAAACAGGTGTGTATTCACGCCCTTCTTTGTTAGAAGTCAAAAAAAGCCGAAAAGTTAAAACTTCAGCATTTGAGGCCTCACGAGTGTGCTATCGCTCGTGTGGTAAATCGAGCACACAAACCAAGGGCGATAGACAGTAGAGGCCGCCACGAGCGTTCTCATGTGCTGGGGCTGTTCTGGGCCTCGATGGGCCCAATGGGATCTAACTGTTAGGTGGGAAGTAGTTGGGCTACATAGCCATAACAAATTTGGGCTAAATGGGACACACGAGCGTGTGGGCCCACTTGGGCTGAGTAATGGGCCTTAGGCCCATTTGCACCATTAGGTCTGTTTAGGTTACATAAGTCGCTCGAGGCGACGGTGGATCTTCTGTTAGGTCGTTAAAACCCCCGATTTGTAAAATTATCGAAATACCCCCGATTTGTAAAATTATCGAAATTCCTCGAATTTGTAAAACTATCGAAATACCCTCAGTTTGTAAAATTATCGAAATACCCCCGATTTGTAAAATTATTAAAATACTTCCAGTTTGTAAAATTACTTAAATACCCTCGATTTATAAAATTATCGAAATACCCTCGATTTGTAAATTTATCGAAAGACCCCTAGTTTATAAAATTACCGAAATACCCTCAGTTTGTAAAATTATCGAAATAACCCCGATTTGAAAAATTACCGAAATACCCCTAATTTGTAAAATTACCGAAATACCCTCAGTTTGTAAAATTATCGAAATACCCCCGATTTGAAAAATTACTAAAATACCCCCAGTTTGTAAAATTATCGAAATACTCTCAGTTTGTAAAATTATCGAAATACCCCCGATTTGAAAAATTACTAAAATACCCTCAATTTGTAAAATTACCGAAATACCCTTAATTTGTAAAATTACCAAAATACCCCTAATTTGTAAAATTACTAAAATACCCCTAGTTTGTAAAATTACCAAAATACCCTTGATTTGTAAAATTACCAAAATACCTTTGATTTGTAAAATTACTAAAATACCCCCGGTTTGTAAAATTATCGGATTACCCTTGTAGTATAAAATTACTAAAATACCCCTGTAGGGTAAAATGACTGTTTTTCCCTTGTGGGTAAATGACTGACTTGGACTATGAATTTGACTGATTGACTGTGATTGTATGACTGTGTTTTAACTGACTTGACTGTGGTTGTAAAAATGATACACTTTTAATATATGTTTAAATGATTGTTACTAAGCATGGCCATTTTGCATACACGTGTGATGATTGAGCATGACATACACGACATATTGCATGGGGTTGGAATTGTGAAACAGAGGAAGAAATTGAGGGTCGCATGGTTGCTTGATGACAGTGGATCCATCGATTAAGGATTGCATGATTATTTGACGACCGTGGATCCACCGATTAAGGATCGCATGGTTGCTTGACGACCGTGGATCCACCGGTGGCTTTTAAGCCCAATATATGATTATTGATAACTCTGTGTCGGTCATATTTACTCGAGGCTGTGTGCTGACTGTATTACCGTAGCTGATGGCTATGTGCCTATCATGAAACAGCTACCGATGGCTTCAAGCCAATTATTCTGATTGTGGCTTTGTGCCAACCTAAAAATGGCTTTATGCCATCTTGACTATGGCTTTGTGCCAAACGTATTTACCTGTGGCTATGTGCCTAACATACTTATGGATGACTCTGCGTGGATCATATTTACCCAAGGCTGTGTGTTGATTATATTACCGTTGCTGATGGTTATGTGCCAAACATAATAACGTTACCAATGGCTTTGTGCCAATTATAATACCGCTACTGAAGTCTTTTTAAGCCCAATATATGATTAGCAGCTTTGCTGTAATGAAGGTAGTACCACAACCGGGCTACCATTGATGTGTATCAGATGGGTGGGTCGATATTTATATGTCCACATAATGTGTAGTAGGGGACGGAGTTGATGTGTAACGGTTGGATTATTTGGATGGGATAGCATGCATCCATGCATTCACACATTCTGTTCTGTTAGGTTTGGGCTGGGCTCAATTGATTCTATTATGGGTTGTGACCCAAATGACATTGTAATAGGCTTTGGCCCACGTATGCTCTGAATCGGACTGTCATCATATCGCATAATCGGCTCTAGCCTGCATCATTTCTCTTTTTATTTTTGTATACTGACTGTTACTCTAATAAGGGGATTACACACTAAGTTTTCGTAAACTCACCCCATTTATTAACCGTGCAGGTAATCCCTAGCGTTAGGTGGATAGGTGTCGTAGAGGGACTCGGAGAGGACCACAAAATTGCACATGTTTTTCTATTTTGTTTATTTAGTTAAGCACTTTGGTTTTGATTTGGTTTGTAATAAGGCCTCTTTATTTCCTTAACCTCTTACTTGGAAAGTTTATTTAGTATGTCTAATATCTGTTAGAAGTAGGACACGATTTTCCAAAACAACAACAGTTTTCAGAACACTACATTTTCGTGACTTAACTTTTAAACATCACGTTTTCGTAAATCGGTTACTTTTAGAATTAGCTTCCACAAAGTAAAAAGGAGTTTTGGAAATAAAATTAAGAAGTTTTCAATGTACTACATTTTAACTAAGAAGAGTTTCTAATGAAAATATAGTTTTAGAAAAACACTTCAATGTGACACGCCAGATTCGATTCTAACTTCTGGGTCAGGTTTGAGGTGTTACATTTAGTGGTATCAGAGCCAAGTTGCAAAACTCGATTGTGGAATGGGTTTTAAAATTGGATTTTTGAAAGAATTGTTTCAAAAAGGTTCAAAAAGATTTGAAGTATTTGAAAGGTTTTTCTTAATATTTTCCTGAAAGTGTGGCTACCGAGTCTCCGGCGCCGAATCCATAAGTTTTCTATTAGACTGTACTTAACATTAGATTTTGTATTTATTTACTGTATGTTCTAGAAATCTAATTTCGTTTAAGTTAGAAACAGTACTGTGATGGATTCCGAAGGCAAGCAAGTTTGCGAGGAGTTGCCCGTCTCCTCAGAACATGAGATGGTTCAGAAAACTGAAGTCAAGGTAAGTCTGCCAACTTCGAGTAATAATAACCTAGAGCTTGGTATGTTGGCACTGACCCGGTTGGTAAGTGAAGTGCTGGAAGAAGTGTTTGAGGCAAGAGTTAAGGTGTAAGGTGTAACACTTCAGGCTAGGCGCTTGAAGTGCAGCAGGAAGAGGGATCACAGTCCTCTGAAGTAGGAGCCCCATTCTGTGAAACATTTTAAGACTCGTCTGAAATTTTTGGCTTGTGAGTGTTGCAAAAGGTGCCATCCGGGTGAATGCTGGAGGAAGTTAGGAGCGTGTCTCAGATGCTGGTCTAAGGGGCATCGGGTTCGGGATTGCACAGTTCCTTTTAAGTCAGGTGTGTTTTTTTTGGATGTGATCTTTGAATATAGAAATTGTATGCATGTGTGGTAAATATCTGTTTGCTTCTGTGGTGAGATGTTTGGTTGGGTGTGAGAGCTTTTGAGATTAAGTTAAAAGTGTATTAATGTAGTTTGGAACTAGAGTGCGCAGCGGGAGCGTAGTGGTGTAGGTTGAGCTAAGCGCTTGTTTAGATAGTTAGAAATTTCGAGGACGAAATTTCTTTAAGGGGGTAGAATTGTAACACCCCGAATTTGGGCCTAGAAGTATTGGGCCTTGAGTATGGGTCCGTAAAGAGGTGGTATATAAGTATTTAATTGTGCAAGGAAATGACACAATTAAATCTCTACTTTGGTGGTTAATGTCCCTGAGAAGTGTTGGAGAAATCTTGGGTTTAAACCTGGGCTTTAGCAAAAATTTTGGTATTAAGTGAATAAAACCCTGGATGCTTGTATGATGGCCTTTTAAATTATTGTGTTAAATAAATGACACAAGGAAGCATGTGGTCTAGTGGTTGTGGCATCATTAAGGTTGCAAAGGAGCCTCTGTTCAAGTCTTGCCTCTTACAATTCATTTTGGTTTTTCTCTTAAGTGAATCTGGACGCTGGCACATATGTCTTAAGGTTAATTATGGACGTTTTTAACACAGAAAGAGCGTATGGTGGAGTGGCAAAGTGGCATGTTGTGTAATTGTGAGGTCTGAGGTTCAAGTCTTGGGATGACCAGTGGAGTATTTATTTTTCTATTTGAGCCGTAGTAGTGCCCGGAGTTGGACCGAAACTCGTGGGTTGAAGTGATCATAAGAATGAGAAATTTTCCTAATGGTTGAAAGTAATCCCACATCGGGAAGCTAACATGAGAATTGGTGAGAAGCTGACTTTAAATAGAGAGAACCAGATAAGTTGGGAGGAAGACTCAATGCAGGATGTGCCAAGGTTGGTGATCGTGGACTTCGGTGCGTTCTCATAAACATGTGTGTATTCACGCCCTTCTTTCATAGAAGTCGGCAAAAGCCAAAAAGCTGAAACTTCAGCATTTGAGGCCTCACGAGTGTGCGATCGCTCGTGTGGTAAATCGAGCCCACAAACCATGAGTGATAGACAGTAGAGGCCGCCACGAGCATTCTCGTGTGTTGGGGCTGTTATGGGCCTTGATGGGCCGAATGGGCCCGTGGGCCCGTTTATGTAAATCTAATTGTTAGGTGGGAAGTAGTTGGGTCACATAGCCGTAACTAAATTTGGGCTAAATGGGCCACACGAGCATGTGGGCCCACTTAGGCTAAGTAATAGGCCTTTAAGTAATAGGCCTTAGGCCCATTTGCACCGTTAGGTCTGTTTAGGTTACTTAAGACGCTCGAGGCGACGGTGGACCTTTTGTTAGGTCGTTAAGACCCCGGATTTATAAAATTACTGAAATACCCCTGATTTGTAAAATTATCGAAATACCCCCAGTTTGTAAAATTATCGAAATACCCTTAGTTTGTAAAATTATCAAAATACCCCCGAATTGAAAAATTACTAAAATAACCCAGATTTGTAAAATTACCGAAATACCCCCAGATTATAAAATTATCAAAATACCCCGGATTTGTAAAATTATAGAAATACCCCTAGTTTGTAAAATTACCAAAATACCCTTGATTTATAAAATTACAAAAATACCCCCGATTTGTAAAATTACCAAAATACCCTCGATTCGTAAAATTATCAAAATGCCCTCAGTTTGTAAAATTATCAGATTACCCTTGTAGTATAAAATTACTGAAATACCCCTGTAGGGTAAAATGACTATTTTGCCCTTGTGGGTAAATGATTGACTTGGATTTTAAATTTGATTGATTGACTGTGATTGTATGACTGTGTTTTAACTGACTTGACTGTGATTGTAAAATTGATATGCTTTTAATATATGTTTAAATGATTGTTACTGAGCATGGCCATTTTGCATTCACGTGTGATGATTGAGCATGACATACACGACATATTGCATGGGGTTGGAATTGTGAAACGGAGGAAGAAATTGAGAATCGCATGGTTGTTTGACGATCGTGGATCCACCGATTGAGGATCGCATGGTTGTTTGACGATCGTGGATCCATCGATTAAGGATCGCATGGTTGCTTGACGATCATGGATCCACCGGTGGCTTTTAAGCCAAATATATGATTATTGACGACTCTGTGTCCATCATATTTACCCGAGGCTGTTTGCTAACTGTATACCATCGCTGATGGCTATGTGCCTAACATGAAACAGCTACTGATGGCTTCAAGCCAATTATTCTGATTGTGGCTTTGTGCCAACCTAAAAATGGCTTTGTGCCATCTTGACTATGGCTTTGTGCCAAACGTATTTACCTGTGGCTATGTGCCTAACATACTTATAGATGAATCTGTGTGGATCATATTTACCCAAGGTTGTGTTCCGATTATATTACCGTTGCTGATAGCTATGTGCCAAATATAATATAGTTACCGATGGCTTTGTGCCAATTATAATACCACTACTGAAGGCCTTTTAACCCCAATATATGATTAGCAACTTTGCTGTAATGAAAGTAGTACCGCAACCGGGCTACCATTGATGTGTATCGGATGGGTAGGTCGATATTTATATCCCCACATTATGTGTAGCGAGGGACGGGGTTGATGTGTAACGGTTGGATTATTGGGATGGGATAGCATGCATCCATGCATTCAGACATTTTGTTCTGTTATAAGTTTGGGCTGGGCCCAATTGATTCTGTTATGGGCTGTGACCCAAATGACATTGTAATAGGCTTTGGCCCATGTATGCTCTGAACTGGACTGTACTGTTACTGTTAACGGGCTCTAGCCTAGACTATTTCTGTGTTGTTTCTGTATATTGTCTGTTACTCTAGTAAGGGGATTACACACTAAGTTTTCATAAACTCACCCCGTTTATTAATCGTGCAGGTAATCCCTAGCATTAGGTGGATCGGTGTCACAGAGGGGCTCGGAGAGGACCACACAACTGCACATGTTTTTTTATTTCGTTTATTTAGTTAAGCACTTTGGTTTTGATTTGGGTTGTAATAAGGCCTCTTTATTTACTTAACCTTTTATTTGGAAAGTTTATTTAATATGTCTAATATCTGTTAGAAGTAGGACACGGTTTTCCAAAACAATAATTGTTTTCAAAACACTACGTTTTCGCGACTTTACTTTCAAACATCACATTTTTGTAAATCGGTTACTTTTAGAATTAGCTTCTGCAAAGTAAAAAGGAGTTTTAGAAATAAAATTAATAAGTTTTCAATGTACTACGTTTTAAATAAGAAGGGTTCCTAATGAAAACATGGTTTTCGAAAAACACTTCAATGTGACACGCCAGATTCAGGTCTAATTTCTGGGCTGGGTTTAGGGTGTTACATCAGGTACGTGCCATAATCAACCAAAATACCACATCTAACCTATACATGCCATATACCATATATACACAAATCAAAAGTACGAAATAAATGTCTGATAGTGCGATGATATTCCCAATGACTTTCGGACCCGAGCTAGCCTTGATTCACTATAAAACATAGAAAAATAACATGAAGTAAGCTTCATAGCTTAGTAAGCTCGTATGTAAATAACTTAATTCATCGAATAAATGTAAATCAACCAATTTCACATTAACTACAAACCTTTCTCATGTCATAAAACATGATTAAATCCCATCTCATTGAACTTTCTATATTTAATTCTTGAATAGGTTCTGTACATACCTGTATCGCCTCGTACTAACCTCTTTCTCAACCACATCATTCGTTTACCCGTTGAACTATTTGAAATAGAAATTGGATACTCAATAGTCTCATACGATAAGTACCTATACCATGGCCCATAGCCAAATTAAGGTAACTTATCCGAAGAATAATTATCATGTCCCAAAGCTAAATCATCTGATATGCATTGCCCGAAGCCAAATCGGTATAACTCGCACCCGAAGTGCTAATATCATGGCCCGAAGTGAACTCAACTTATCATCTAATAACATGACACTAGTATCAAAATCTATTCCTAAAGTTCAACTGAGCTTTCACATGTTCTGTTTCTATTGTCGAATGCATTCATAGAGTCATTTTCACAATTCAAACATTATCCATAATCTCATAATCACGGTTTATGCAATATCAAAGCTTTTAACATACTTCTACAATGAAATTACCACATACGAACTTACCTCGTATTCGGAATTGACATAACGGATCGACTACTCGAAAACCTTGCTTTTCCCCCGATCTAATTTTGGATTCCTCTTTTCTTGATCAAAATATATTCATAATTCACTTATTAAATCAACCATTCATTCAATTTAGTCCAAGACATGCATTTAGGCCTATTTGCACATTAGCCCCTAAACTTTCACATTTAATCAATTTAGTCCCTAATTTACAAATACACAAAATTCACATAATTTCAATAAACCCAAGCTTGGCTGAATTATTCATAGGTCCCTAGTAGCCCAAAACTTTCATTTATTTCACATTTTAACCACTTATTTTGTACATTTCACAATTTAATCCCTATTATGCATTTTCATCAAAAATCACTTTACAAAACATAAAAATTTATCATCAAAAATTCATATTTCAACATTAAACATCAAAGAACACATAGGTTCAACAATGGAAACTCTCAAAATCTTTGACAGTTTTGAAATCTAAGGTATGGGCTAGCTAAATTGAGCTGCAACGATTACAAAAACATAGAAATCATCAAAAACAGAGCAAAAATTACTCACCAATTAGACCATGCAATAGTCGAACCTTAGAAAGCTTCAATGGCTTCTCCAAACATGAATTTTCAATGGTGGAAGATGATAATATGAACATAATTTCATTTTGTTTTATTAACTTAACTTTTAATTATCAAATACCCAAATTAACCTTAATTATAAACATATAAAAACATATAATAGATGGCCATGATTGCCCACTTACACTAATCATGGACTAATAACATTATAAGAACCTTTGATTTATTAAACCATAGCAATTAAACACCTTTAACAAGTAGAATGCCACTTTTTCATTTTACGCAATTTAATCATTTTCATCATATTGACTATTCAGTCGATAAAATTAACTCACGAAATTTTCACACATATCAAATAACATGCTGTAAATACTGAAAATAATATTAAAATAATTTTCCAACATTGGATTTGTGGTTCCAAAACCACTGTTTTGATTTAGCTAAAATCGGGCTGTTACAACTCTCCCCTCTTAGGGATTTTCGTCCCCGAAAATCTTACCAGTGAATTGGTTCGGGTATTGTTTTCTCATAGCATCCTCAGGTTCCCATGTAGCTTCTTCAACCCCGTGTCGATGCCATAATAATTTCACTAATGCAATTTTCTTATTTCTTAACTCTTTGATCTCACTAGTTAAAATTTGAATTGATTCTTCAGTATATGACATATCAGAATGAATTTCAACCTCAGTTGGGGAAATGACATCTGAAGGGTCAGATCGATATTGTCGAAGCATCGATACATGAAACACATTATGTATTTTCTCTAACTCAGATAGTAAAGATAGCCGATATGCCGCTAGCCCAACTCACTTAGTAATCTCATACGGTTTGATGAATCGCGGACTCAATTTCCCTTTCTGACCAAACCGTAATATCATTTTCCACGGTGACATATTCAAAAACACTTTATCCCTGATCTAAAACTCAATATCTTTCTATTTCAAGTCTGCGTATGATTTCTGTTGATCCGAAGCTGCTTTCAAACTATCGCGAATTAATTTCACTTTTTCTTCAGTCTCTCTGATCAGATCAACCCCGTGAATCTTATTTTTGCTAAGCTCAGTCCAGTACAATAGTGTCCTACATTTATGAGTGTATAAAGATTCGTACGGTGCCATCTTTATACTAGATTAGAAGTTATTATTGTAAGTAAATTCAATCAGCGGTAGATATTTCTCCCAGCTACCTTCAAACTCAATAATGCAACAACGAAACATATCCTCAAGTATCTGAATAACTCGTTCGAATTGACCATCCGTTTGCGGGTGAAACGCAGTGCTGAAATGTAGCTTTGTACCTAAAGCTTCTTTCAATTTCTTCCTAAAACACGAAGTGAATCTCGGATCTCTCTCCAAAACAATAAATAGTGGTACTCCATGCAATCAAACAATCTTTGAGATATACAACTCAGCTAATTTATCAAACGAGAAATTTGTATGTACTAGAATGAAATGAGCTAATTTCGTCAATCTGTCAACAACAACTGAGATTGTATCTTACTTTCTCAGAGGTAAGGGTAAACCCGATACAAAATCCATTGTTACTCTATCCCACTTCCACTCAAGAATGCTGCAATAAACCTGACGGCACTTGATGCTCAGCTTTGACTTGCTAAAAAATCAAACATTTTGAAACAAATACTGAGATATCTCATTTCATGTCGTGCCACCAATAAAGTTGTTTCAAATTGTTATACATTTTCGTGCTTCTCGGATGTACTAATAAACAACTACTATGTGCTTCATTTAGAATCTTTTGAATGAGCTCAGAATTTCTTGGTACACATCTTCTATCACGAAACATCAAATAGTCATCATGCCCTATTTGAAACACTGAATCAGAAGTCGACTCACACTAAGCTTGTTTTACTTGCAATTCAATATCAAATGTTTGAGCCTCACAAATTTGCTATAGAAATAACGGTCTCACTTTCAACTCGGCTACTATCGAACCTTCATCAGAAAAAGCTAACTGTATGTTCAAAGCATGTAAAGAAAATAAGGACTTTTGACTCAAAGCATCAGCAACTACGTTCGCTTTCCCCGGATGATAGTCAATCACTAATTCATAGTCTTTTAATAATTCCAACCATCTCTGCTATCTCAAATTCAAAATTTTTTGAGTCATCATATATATCAAGCTTTTGTGGTCAGTATAAATATTGCATTTCTCACCAAACAAGTAATGACGCCAAATTTTCAATGCGAACACTATCGCGGATAACTCTAGATTGTGCGTCGGATAATTGTTTTCGTGTGACTTCAATTGTCTAGAGGCATAAGCTACAACTTTGCCTTCCTACAACAAAACATAACCCAGGCCATTTAACGATGGATCATTGAACACTACGAATTCTTTACTTGACTCAGGCTGAACTAACACTAGTGCCTCTGTCAATAATGCTTTCAAATGCTCGAAGCTCTACTGACACTTTTCTGACCACCCAAATTTAACATCTTTTTTAAGCAATCATGTCTTCGGAGTCGCAACCATCGAGAAGCCTTTCACAATCGTCTATAATAGCTTGCTAGTCCCAAAAAACTATGAATTTCTTATACATTTCTCGGAGGCTTCCAATCTATAATTGTAGAAATTTTGCTCGGGTCAACTTGGATACCTGCAGTTGAAACTATATGTCCCAGAAAACCAACCACTTGTAGCCAAAACTCACATTTTTTGAACTTTGCAAACACTTGTTTACCTCTCAAAGTTTGTAGCACGATTCTCAAATGTTCAGCATGCTCAGATTCATCTCGAGAGTAAATTAAAATTTCATCAATAAACACAACTATGAAGCTGTCTAAGTACGGCCTGAAAATCCAGTTCATCAAGTCCATAACAACAGCAAGTGCATTTGTTAGTCCGAAAGGCATAACAAGAAATTCGTAGTGTCCGTACCTTGTTCTAAATGCAGTATTTGGCACATCTAAGTCTTTAACTCGCAACTGGTAATTACCCGATCTCAAGTCAATTTTTTAAAACACTGTTGCCCCTTTAAACTGATCAAACAAATCATCTATTCGTGGCAAAGGGTATTTATTCTTAATCGTCACTTTGTTGAGTTGTCAATATTCTATACACATTCTCATCTTGCCATCTTTCTTTTTCAAAAATAACACCGGTGCACCCCAGAGAGAGAAACTTGGTCTAGCAAAACCTCTATCTATCAACTCTTGCAACTGGGCTTTCAATTCTTTTAACTCTGTCGGAGCCATTTTGTACGGAGCTATCGATATCAGCATTGCTATCAGTACTAATTCAATACCAAACTCAACCTCTCTGATAGGTGGTAAACCAGGTAACTCTTCGGGAAATACATCTAGATACTCGCACACAACTGGTAGTAATTCAATCTTTGCTTCTGTCACTGTCGTATCAAGTACATAAGCAAGATAAGCTTCACAGCCCTTTCTCACAAACTTCTGAGGTAACATAGATGAGATCACAACTGGCAAACTATTCAGATCATCAGATTCAATTCTAATAGTCTCATTATTCTAACATTTCAGTTCAATCATCTTTCGTCTACAATTCACTATAGCATCATACATCATTAGCCAATCCATACCCAAAATCACATCAAATTCATCGAATAGAAACAACATCAGATTAGCCGAAAAATAAAAATCTCGATTCATTAACAGATAATTCTTGCAGACTTTGTCAATCAAAACACATTTACCTAAGGGGTTCAGTACTCTAATCATAAATTTAGTAGACTCTAAAAGCAAAGTCTTACTAGATACTAAATTCATGCATATATAAGAATCAATTGATCCTGGACCTATCAATGCAATCACATTAGTATCATAGAGAGTGAAAGTACTGATGATAACATCTGGAGATGACGATTTTTGGCGAGTGCAAATAGCGTAGGCTCTAGCAAGTGCTCTGGCCTCAGACCTCAGAATTGAATCCTTTTTTGCCCCTCTACTACCACTTACATTTCTGGCAATTCTAGGTGGTCTACCTCTATTCGACGTATTACATGGTCTCACATTCTGAACTTTATCTTTTTCATCCAGCTAAGGGCAATCTTGGATGAAGTGATCTAGCAAACCACATTTGTAACAAGCTTTATTATTTTTGTTCCAGCATTCTCCATAATGTCACCTCCCACACTGCTAGCACTCGGGTTTGTTGTCTCTCACACTGCCAACACTCGCTATTGAAGTTGCTTGAGCTTTAGAACCTGAGTATTGTTTTCTATGATTTCTGTTTGAATATTCATTTGAAGCATTTGGGCAGGCATATGAATCTCTGAAATTTCTTTGATGAAGATTGATACGACTTACTCATCGATCTTTTTCTCGAGTCTCTAGCTTCTGAATTTACTTTTCTCTTTTCTTTACTAAGATCCTCAGCTTTACAAGCCCTTTCAACCAGAACTACAAATTCTTTCAACTCTAAAATTTTGACGAAAAGTTTTATGTCTTCGTTCAGCCCATCAACAAATCGCTTGCACATTATTTCTTCAGTAGACACATACTTTCGAGCATACTTGCTTAACCGTACAAATTCTCTTTCATACTCGATAACAGTCATTCTGCCTTGTTTTAATTCCAGAAACTCTTTGTGCTTTTGATCGAGAACTCTTTGAATAATGTATTTCTTTCAGAATTCAGATTGAAAGAACTCCCAAGTAACCCGTTTTTTCAGAACCAAAGATATCAATGTGTTCTACCATTGATAAGCGGTGTCTCTCAGCAAAGTTACAATACATTTAATACATTCATCAGGAGTACAAAACAATTTATCAAATATTAGAATCGTACTTTTGAGCCAGAACTCAGCTCTCTTAACATCATCATCAACAATAGCCCTAAACTCTTCATCCCCATAATTACGAATCTAATCTACTAGTGGCTTGTACAACCGTATCGGGCCTATAACTTGAGGAACAATATGGATTTGTTGAGGAATAGGTGGGGGTGGAGGTTGTTGAGTACCCAAATTCATTCAAATGAAATCTGTGAACCACTCGTTCATCATTTGAAAAAAGGCTGAGTATATATATGGCATGTATAGCTAGACTCTCACTGTAACGCCCCAAATTTAGGCCAGGAAGTATTGGGTCTTGAGTGTAGGAGTAGTTGGGAAGCTACTCATAAATATTTAATTGTGCAAGGAATTGACACAATTGAGTGTTTGGCTTAATGGTTGTGTGCTTTGGATGTGTCTGGGAAGTCATGGGTTCAAGCCCTACCTTCCACAAAATTTTGGTTTTTGAGGATAAAACCCCTATCTTTGGCAAGTAGGGTTATAAATTTATTTTGGTAAAGTATGACATAAAGAGCCTGTTGGTCTAGTGGATAGTGGTGTGTGGAGTGTGCTAGTGGTCTGAGGTTTGAATCCTTGCTTGTGCAAATGGAGATTATTTTTACTGATGGCTGTGGGAGGTAGTAGAGTTTAACTGGAACACTGCAGAGTGAAGTGGAGTTTGAACTAGTCATGGAGGGATTGTAGCAGGGGGTTGAAGAGAGATGTGAGGAGGAATTTTAGGAGAAAATCAAGGAAAGTGGGGTGAGAGGGAGTAGTGGGACGTTTGGGAACATTGGGCACTTTGGAAATTCGGCTTTTGTGAGTTGAAGGACTTCATTTCGGTTTTTGGTAAGCATTTTCGGGATCCTTTTCTTTGGAGAACCGATTAGTGCTAGAAATTCTAGGTGTCTTTCTATTCTTTTGGCATTTGTGGGTCTCTTGTTGTTGTTGCATTCTCCTTTTTTTTCTCTTTTCACTGAACATCTCTAAGTTGCTCTTTGTCTCTCTTTCTGTCCTAATTGCTTCTCTTGCACCCTCTTTATTTTGGAACCCAAGCCGACTACTTCTTCTCTTACTCATTTCTTTCTGCTCTGAATTAGTAACTGGTTTCTGGCAAGTCAGTAAGTGCACTCGGGCCCTTGTTTTCTCTCTCCTCTTTCAATTGTCATCAAGCCTCCCCTCTATCACACTGTTGGAACAGAATATCTCTTTCTTTCTTACTACTGATTCTCACCTTCTCCCTTTTCTTGTGATGTCACTTTTGATTTCTAAACTTTCTCGTGAAGTGAAGGAGGGCAAGTGGTAACTGAGGTGTTCGACACCTCCCCTTATCATCCAACTGAGGGTAACTTTATTGTAGTTATAGTATTCAATTGGGGTATGTGGGCTTGCATTCTTTGGTGTTGGTCGAATGCCCCTTATCCCTTACTTAGGATTTTGTGGTTTTTATGTAGTAGTACATAATGTTTCAAGCCAAGTGTTAAGTAACGGTGTTAATGGTTTTCGCTGATAACGCAAATTTTCGATAAAGAGCTAGGGATTAATTTTAGTTAGTGACCTAAGAGGACTAAGCCACAGTTGGCCAATCAAGGTAAGTATCAATATTAGTTAGATTAAGAGTAAATAGGAGGGCGTTTAACCCTAATGTTGATAAGTGACTAATCAAACTTCTGACTGTGATAGGTGTGGAAAACTCGTGGGCTAGTAGCACGTTTTCGCAAACAGCTATGTAATCACACTGTCATTAGCAATAGATCGGCAAAAGCCAGAAATGTTCGACTATTGACACTACACGAGCGTACGCTCGCACGTGTGGTGAGACGAATGCTCAAAGTATGGGCATTCGATCGAAGAGGCCACCACGAACAATTTCATGGGCTTAGGCCAATTTTGGGCCACGATGGGTTGAAATGGGCCGTGTGGGCCCCACGGGCTCGTGGGCCCCGTATGGGCAAACCGCATGGATGTGTGGAGATTGTTGGGCCAACTGTGTAGTTTGTACAACCAAGGCCATTATTTGGGCTTATTGGGCCACACGAGTGTAGGCCCACAATATTGGCATTAGGCCCATTATCACCTGTTGATTGTTAAGGTTGCACGGGTTGCTCGAGACGATTGTGACCTTCTGATGGGTCGGTAAAAGTACCTGGACCCTTAATTGATAAAATGACCATTTTGCCCTTATAGGGTAAAATGATCAAAATACCCTCATAGGGTAAAATGACCGAAATACCCTCATAGGGTAAAATGATCAAAATACCTCCATAGGGTAAAATGACCAAAATACCCCAGTAGGATTAAATGACTATAATTCTCTGTAAGGTAAAATGACTATTTTGCCCTTGTGAGGCAAAATGATTGTTTTGCCCTTATATGGTAAGGTAACTGTTTTGCCCCTATGTGATGTGTGTTTATATTTTAGCATGCTATTTGTAGCTGTATTGAGTACATGTATGATATTGTGATATGACATGACACATTGCATGATGCATTGTATGGGGATGGGTTATATATGACTGGAGGAAGTGTACTATACTGACAGTTCTGCTACAAATCACTGATGGCTCTAAGCCGATTATACTGGTAGCTCTGCTGCAAATACTGTTAGTGCCGCAACTGGTGCTATTTTAGAGTGTAGAGATGGTTGGGTTGATTATATCCCCACATGGAGTGTAGGGCTGGTATGGAGATGGAGAATAGAGGCTAGATTGGGTAGGACTTGCATCACGCTTTCACATTCGCATCATTTCTTCGTTATTGTAATGGGCTAAGGCCGAATATATATATGACTACTTCAGATTGAGATGGGCTTAGGCCCGCATCGTTTCTTCGATACTAAAATGGGCTAAGGCCCGCATCGTTATCATTACTAATATGGGCTTAGGCCCAGAATGTATTCGCTCTCTATATGTTCAACTGTTTGTTTATTATTAGGATTACACACTAAGTTTTCGTAAACTCACCAAACTGTTTTAACTATATAGGTAATCCTTAGGCGGATCGGTGCTGCGAGGGACTCAGAGGTGGACACACAACAGCTTTCGCTTCTGAATTTATCTTTTAATTTATAAGTAGTTTTATTTGGGTATTTTTATGTAAAATGCCTCTTTAAGTTTTATTCTTTAATTTGGGCTTTTATTATTTTACTATGATTTATACTTGCTAGTGGTAGGATGCGGGTTTTCAAAAGATAAATGATTTTCAACAACCACACTATGCAACTCGTTTTGAAAGCTACCGCAATCAAACACTGTTTTTTTAAAAGTGTAATAACAATTTAATATGGCATATGTTTTTCTAAACCAACCTATGTTTTACCAATAAACAAAACATGTTAACTACTCTTAAAGACCGCAATGGGGTTTTACAAAAACGAACTCTACAATGAAACTACGCTTTTTGAAACACTTCAATGTGACATTGCCAGATTTGGCCATAACGTCCAGGCAGAGTTTGGGGTGTTACACTCACACATGCTACATTAGTCCTAGAATCGACTAAACCGTAGCTCTGATACCAAAAAATGTAACGCCCCTAACCCGTATCCATCACCGAATAAGGTTATGAGGTATTATCGATCAATACACAACATATAGCATACATTTATCAACCATAAATCATTCATTCTCATAAATCATTCAACGCAATCACTTTGCCCCTTATAAGGGCTTACAAGGCCTTAAACATGCTTTAGAAGTGGTTCGGGACTAAACTGATATCATACGAAAATTTTGGAAACTTAGTAAAATTTCAACAATACAAGGGTCACATGCCCGTGTGAACAGGCCATGTGCCTCACACAGCTCCAGACACACCAGTGTCACAGGCCGTGTAGAAACAAGGCATACATACTAAATTGTATCACACGGCCGAAGACACGCCCATGTGCTAGACCGTGTGAAAACTAAAGGGTATACTGACTTATGCAACACGGTCATGTCACACGCCCGTGTGCTAGGCCGTGTGCCAATTAAAGGGGTATACTGACTTGTACCACACAGCCAATCACACGCCCGTGTGTGAGACCATGTGGGGCATACTGACTTTTTTTTATAACAACACTGTAACACCCAAAACCTGGCCTAGACGTTATGTCCAAATCTATGATGTCACATTGAAGTGAGTTTTGAAAAAACTAGTTCTAGCGAAAAAGTTCATTTCTGTTGAAACCTTGTGTGTCCTTTTGAAAAACTAACTTATCTTATTCTTTTATTAAATTACTGGATTGCGAAGCAAAACCTGTCTCTTACTAAAAACTTTACTGCACTTTAAAACATTATTGGTTGCGGAAGCTTTTAAAACTAGTTACGTGGCGTGGTAGTTGAAAAACATTTACTTTTTTTTTTAAAACCTAAGTCCTAGTGCTAACAGTTATAAGTCAATTTAAATAAATCCCCAGATGAAAAAAGTATAAAAATAAAAACTTAAAACGGCCTTATTACATAAATTTACCCAAATAAAATTACTTTTACTAAAATAAAAATGAAAGCATAAACAGTGGTGTGGCCTTCTCTGAGTCCCTCTCAGCACTGACCCGCCTAAGGATTACCTGCACAGATAGGCAGAAAAGGTGAGTTTAAGATAACTCAGTATGTAGTCCATATTAATCAAACAGTCAAACATGCAGTGTTGAACAGTCTGGGCCTAAGCCCATTTTAGTCACAATATCAGTATGGGCCTTAGCCCATTACAGTAGCAGTATCAATATGGGCCTTAGCCCAATTCAGTATAGTATCAAAAATGCATACAGATATCCTACCCATCCATCCTCTACACTCCACTGCATCCAGCCCTACACTCCATGTGGGGATAAAATCAACCCACCTATCCCTACACTCAAGAATATAGTACCAGTCTCGGCACTAACAATATTCGTAGCAGAGCTGCTAGTATAGGTTTATAGCCTTTCAGTAAACTTCCTCCAATATCATATGTCCCACCCTATGCAATGCGACATAATATAAATGTTCATACAATAAAGATGGCATGCTCAACAGTCATACAACATACAGGGGTATATCCGTCTTTTACCTCATAGGGGTATAATAGTCATAACATAAATTAGGGTCTAGGTGTACTTACCGACCCAATAGTAGGTCCATAGTCCTCTCGTGCGACCCGTGCAACCTTAACAACTAAACAGTGAAAATGGGCCCAAGCCTATAATACGTGTAACACCCAAATTTTAGGGCTAGAAGAAATAGGCTTCGCGTATGGGGGAATTGGAATTTTGTTATACAAGAGGATGACACAAATAAATACCTACTTCAGTGGTTAAGTGTCCTGGGAAGTGCCTAAGAAGTCTGGGGTTCAAGCCTTAGCTCTTGCAAAATTTTGGATTTTAAGGGATGAACCATGGCTCTGGCATGTAGGTTTTATAAATAATTGTGGATGATTTATGACACAAAGAGAGCCTTTGGTGGAGTGGCAAGGTGGCATGTTATGTAACTGTGAGGTCTGAGGTTCAAGTCTTGGGATGCGCAATAGAGTATTTATTTTGCTGTTTGAGCTGTGTAGGAGGTGGAGTTGGACTAGAACTTTGTGGTTGAATTGGTCATAAGAATTTGAATTGAATTTGAATTGGAAGTTGGAGTGATTTGTGGAAGAAATCAAGGAGAGGATTATAGAGGGATTTAGGAAAGTGGAGTTTGAGTTGGTGTGGTATTGTGCTGAATTTGCTTCGGAGGTACTCAGAATTTTGGCTGAGTGTTGTTCCTCAAGTTTCAATTTTGTGTGTATTTCTTTTCCCATTTGGTTTTTGTGCTTTTTGGTGCTGAATTCTTCTATTGTCTCTTTCTTCTGCTCGTTTTCTTTGTTTTTCCTTCCCCATCTTGAATTGCTACTTCTTTGGCCGATTAGACACTTAATTTTTGTGCCAAAATTGAACTTTGCTTCTTCCCCTTAATCTCTTTTCATTTGGTTGGCCGAACCACTGCTCTCGTCTCACCTCTTCTACTTCTCAGTTTTCTTGGCCGAATACTCTTCCTCCCAATTCTTTCAATTGGTTTCTTCTTTGTAGACCGGTTGCTACTTTTCTGTGGTGTTCTCAAGTGGTGTTACTTTGGCCGAATATCAGCACTCTCTCTCTCTACTTCGGTTTTTGACTTGTGTGAATATTCTGTGATCAAGTGGTAAGTATTGTTTCTTTGTAAATCTTCTCCTCCCTATTGGTAATCCTATGTTTAACCTTGTTCTTTATTGCCATTTAATGGCTAGGGACGAGTGGTGCTAGCTTTGCTCCTCTGTTCTAGTGGGTTAGGATGATTGTACCTTCTCCTTAATTAACCTTGCAGTTTGGTAAGTATTCCCTTTATCTTGCTCAAGTCTTTCATTTTAGTAAGGGTTAATAAGGTTGGTTAAATTCCTATCGGCATACGATTGATTATGCATTGGATTGATGTAGGTTTAGTGCTCAAGGATTTGCCACTCTCTTTGTTATCAAAGGTGTGTAACAATATACCCTATGTCTGCTAATCTGCTTAAAGCCGAAAAGGGTGTGTAATCACACTCTTCCTTACTATAGATCAGCGAAAGCCAAAAAGCTGAAAAGCCGAAACTTCAGCATTTGAGGCCTCACGAGCATACGAACGTTTTGGTGTAAATCGAGCCCACAAATCATGGGCGACAAACAGTAGAAGCTACCACGAGCGTTCTTGTGGGCTTAGGCCGTTAAGGGCCTCGATGGGTCGTGTGGGCCCAATGGGCTCGTGGGCCCCACACGAATTAAATCCACGGTAAGTGATAAATATTAGACTGGGCTATGTAGGTCACATAGCTATAGTTGAATTTAGGCTAAATTGGCCACACGAGCGTTTGGGCCGAGTAATGGGCCTTAGACCCACTTGCACCGTTATGTCTGCTTAGGTTACTTAGGTCGCTCGAGGCGATAATAGACCCTCGGTTGGGTCCTTAAGACCCCAAGTTTGTAAGATTATCGAAATACCCTCAATTTGTACAATTATCGAAATACCTCGATTTGTAAAATTATCGAAATACCCCTAATTTGTAAAATTACTGAAATAACCTCAGTTTGTAAAATTACCAAAATACTCTCGATTTGTGAAATTACTAAAATACCCCTATTTTGTAAAATTGCTGAAATACCCTTGTAATGTAAAATTATCGAAATACCCCTGTAGGGTAAAATGACTGTTTTGCCCTTGTGGGCAAATGACCGACTTAGACTATGAATTTGACTGATTTGACTATGATTGTATGGTTGTGTTTTAACTAACTTGACTGTAGTTGTAAAATTGATATGTATTTAATATATGTTTAAATGACTGTTATTGAGCATGGCAATTTTGCATACACGTGTGATGATTGAGCATGACATACACGACATATTGCATGGGGTTGGGACATTGATATGGAGGAAGTACTGTTCTGATAAGGTCGCACGGGTCGCGCAAGACGACTGTGGACCTACTGAAGGCCTTGGGTCATTACTGATTATGGCTCTGTGCCAACCTAAATATGGCTTTGTGCTAATCGTATTTACCTGTGGCTATGTGCCTATCATATTTATTGATGACTCTCTATCGACCATATTTACCCATGGCTATATGCCAATTATATTACCGTCACTGGTGGCTATATGCCGAACTTATTACAGTTACCGATGGCTTTGTGCCAATTATAATATCGCTACTGAAGGCTTAAAGTCGTATTTATACTAGCAGTTTTGTTGCGATTTCAGTTAGTTCTACAACCGGTGCTAACATTGTAAGTGTAGGAATGGCGTGGGTGAGTTATTCCCCACAGGTAGTGCAGGGTTGGACGGAGGCAAGTGCAGGGTTGGATGGGATACCATGCATCCATGCATTCACACATTTTATTTTGTTATTGAGATGGGCTAGGCCCAATTGATTCTATTATGGGCTATGACCCAAATGATTTTGTATGGGCTTTGGCCCATGTATGCTCTAAACTGGACTGTACTGTTACCGTTAAAAGGCTTTGGCCCAGACTACTTTTGTTTTTCTATACTGACTGTTACTCTAGTAAGGGTATTACACACTGAGTTTTCGTAAACTCACCCCATCTTTTAACTGTGCAGGTAATCCCCAGCGATAGGTGGATCGGTGTCGCAGAGGGACTCGGAGACGACCACACAACTGTACATGTTTCTCTATTTCGTTTATTTAGTTAAGCACTTTGGTTTTTTGATTTGGGTTGTAATAAGGCCTCTTAATTTTCATAACTTTTTATTTGGGAAATTTATTTAGTATGTTTAATATCTGTTAGAAGTAGGAATCGATTTTCCAAAACAATAATTGTTTCCAATCACTGCGTTTCTGCAACATTTTAAAAACGCTTTCGCAACTTAACTTTCTATCATCAAGTTTTAGTAATTATTTTAAAATTAGCTTCCGCAACTAAACGAGATTTTGGGAAAAACTCTTCAATGTGACACTCTAGATTTGGACTTAACATCTAGGTCGGGTTTGGGGTGTTACAATACGGCCCACATAGGCCCATACGCTCATGTGGCCAATAAGCCAAAATAATGGCCTTGGCTGTGGAAACAACATAGTCGGCCCAATAATCTCCACACATCCGTGCAGTTTACCCCTGTAGGGCCCACGAGCCCGTGGGGCCCACACGACCTATTTCAGCCCAACGTGGCCCAAAATGACCTAAGCCCACGAAAATGCTCGTGGTGGTCTCCACAATCACATGCTCGCGCTTTAGCGTTTAGGTGACCACACGAGCGAGCGCACGCCCGTGTGGCATCGATGATACTAGTTTTCTGGCTTTTGCCATTTCACAATAGAAATAGTGTGATTACACACCTTTTGGAGAGAAAAACGCTAATCACTACGCGCCCCAACCTAGATCCAAGTACGATCCAATGTTAGTCCTTAAATCGTTAGGGTTAACACCTCCTTATTAACACTTAGAACTCCAATCGTACCATTCACTTACCTTAATTAAGTAAGTAGGGTTTACTCCTCCCTTAATCTAGCTATCAAGCACTCATTGTCAAGGATCTGCACTACCAAAGTAGTCCATTAATGATGATTCATATTCACACATGGCTTGAATCAAAAATTGACTTATAGAAAATGCTAGATCAAATACAGGAAATAAGACATTTGGCCAACACTTTTTAACACCAACGAACCGTGTTACCTTAAGACGAGAGACAAGAAGAAGATTCCGATCGTTCTTGAAATCCAAGCGAACTCCCTCACTCCACGAGTAATACTACAACCCGAAACAAAAAGTACCATGATCAAAGAAAGAAGTGGTAAAAATTGGCATTTAGGGGGAAGAGGAAAGACCAATAAAAAATACACAGAAACAATGGCGACTTACCAATCGATGCTTATCAAACGCAAAAGTGCTTGAGTGAGAGGGAGGGAGAGAGCAAAATCTAAAAAGAGATGGAAAGGTTAACCACCAAAACTCAAGAGAGTGGAAGGTAGAAAAGAAACGGCAATGGAGACTAAACAGAAGGTTGATGGAACGACACAATGTTGGGCTACAAGGAAGGAAGTGTTTGGCACACAAAACCGAAAGTGGGCAAAGAAAAGGATACCCGATATTCGAGAGGAGAAATAATAAGAAAAAGAGAAAAAGTCCAGTAAGTAAAACCCAATATATGAGAGTAAAAAATAGAATACCCGAGTGGTTACAATTGATATTCGGCCACCAAAGCAGCAACACCCGAAAAGAAAGCAACAAAAGACAAACATTTTAGAGAACCAAAAATCTAGCACTATTTCAGCACTGAGAACAAATGTGACCGAATTTGCATACTAAGCTACCCACTTTCGACATGACACTACCTCACATCCCAACCTCCCTATTTCCTCCTAAAAACTCTCCCCTTATCTCTCTCCAAATCCCTCAAACCACCAATTCAAACTCTTTTCAAACTCCCCCTAACAACCGGCCACACACACCACTCTCCCTCAAACACTCCAACCAACAGAGTTTCGGTCAACTCCAACTACCAACCTTGTGAGAGCAGCAAAATATAACTCCCTTGTGCATAAGGTAGCTCAAACTCAAGACCCCTAGGCACACCCACACGCCACTTACCATCAAGCTAACAGGCGTTACATTGCCATGTTTTACTTATTTTAATTTAAGAGTCCATTATCAACCTGCAAGGGTCTATTCAACAAAAAGACAAAAATTTTGCTGAAGCCTAGGTTTGAACCCAGGGCCTCTCACACTACTCAGGACCCTTAACCATCACAGGAAGTAAGCCAACGTCCAACATAACACGCAATTAAATTATTAAAGATTTGGGGCGTTACAAACACCAAGGGACACACGGCCGTATAACATGACCGTGTGTCGTACACGGCCGAGAACACACCCGTGTCTCTGCTCATGTGGACAAAAATAGGCCATTTGCAAGGCCAATTTGCCACCCCAACTCATGCTCACCTAAAATGGTACCATTTCATCATACAATTAGGCAGCAAAAAACATCAACCAAATGCAAAATTCATACAATATCCATTTCAACCAATTTCAATACTCAATTTAATGTCATTTACCTAATCAAATACTTATCAACTCAACTTCTAAAATCATACTTCATCAAAGCATTTCTCAAGCATTTATACTTCACAAAACAATTAACCATATTCATACCAAACATGCCAAAGTAAGCCATTTCTATTAGCCAAACATACATCAATATTAACCTATTTTACAAGCCAACTTTCATGGCTATAATCACAACTAAAATACCACATCTAGCCTATACATGCCATATACCATATATATATATAACTCAAAAGTACCAAATAGATGTCTGATAGTGTAATGATGTTCCCAACGACTTTCAAATCTGACCTAGCCTTGACTCACTATAAAACATAGAAAAATAACACGAAGTAAGCTTCATAGCTTAGTAAGCTCCTATGTAAATTACTTAATTCATAGAATAAATGTAAATCAACCAATTTCACATTAACTACAAACCTTTCTCATGTCTTAAAACATGATTAAATACCATCTCATGGAACTTTCTCTATTTAATACTCGAACAGGTTCTGTACATACCTGTATCGCCTCATACTAACCTCTTTCTCAACCACATCATTCGTTTACCCGTTGAACTATTCAGAATAGAAATTGGATACTCAATAGTCTCATACGATAAGTACCTATACCATGGCCCATAGCCAAACCAAGGTAACTTATCCGAAGAATAATTATCATGTCCCGAAGCCAAATCATCTTATATGCATTGCCCGAAGACAAATCGGTATAACTCACACCCGAAGTGCTAATATCATGTCCCGAAGCGAACTCAACTTATCATCTAATAACATGACACTAGTATCAAAATCTATTCCTAAAGTTCAACCGAGCTTTCATATTTTTCGTTTCTATTCTCGAATGCATTCGTAGAGTCATTTTCACAATTCGAACATTATCCATAATCCCATAATCATAGTTTATGCAATATCAAAGCTTTTAACATACTTCTATAATGAAATTACCACATACGAACTTACCTCGTGTTCGGAATTGACTGATCGGATCGACTACTCGATAACCTTACTTTTCCCTCGAACTAATTTTGGATTCTTCTTTTCTTGATCTAAATATATTCAAAATTAACTTATTAAATCAACCATTCATTCAATTTAGTCCAAGACATACATTTAGACCTATTTGCACATTAGCCCCTAAACTTTCACATTTAATCAATTTAGTCATTAATTCACAAATACACAAAATTCACACAATTTCAATAAACCCAAGCTTGGTCGAATTATTCATAGGTCCCTAGCAGCCCAAAAATTTCATTTATTTCACATTTTAACCACTTAATTTTGCACATTTACAATTTAATCCATATTAAGCATTTTCATCAAAAATCACTTTAAAAAACATAAAAATCTGTCATCAAAATTCACATTTCAACATTAAACATCAAAGAACACATAGGTTCAACAATGGAAACTCTCAAAATCTTTAACAATTTCAAAATCTAAGGTACAGGGCTGAAATTAAATCGGGCTGAATAAGGGCTGTTACACTATTCCAAATCTTTAACAATTTTTGTCCTAAATCTTTTACAAATCTTTTACAAATCGGGCTGAATAAGGGCTGTTACACTATTCCGAATTATATGAATTATGATGGGTGGAGCTGTGTGCTGAAACCACCAAGTTTCGAGAATTGATCCGAAGTGTTCAACGGGATGATTTTATAGTGAAATTTTAATCATGGACCTATACTTGTGATGTATGAAATGTGGTGAAAATGAATTGTGACATGTACGTTAAAATGAGGTTAATACAAAGAAAGTGTAAAAGAGTGAATTTGCAATAATACTATTTTTGGAGAGTCGCAGTGACGTGAATTTGAAAAATCACCAAAAATAGTAGGAACTTAATTGGAGGCTGAATGAGATATTAAATTAAATCTTAGTGAGTCTATTCTCATGTAAGAGAAACAAAGAAAGTAAAGTAACTGTATATTTTGAGATATTTATATTTGTGTGTGACTTGTTCAGAATGACTATGTGATCCCTTGTTCTGACTTTGAAAAATCATTAAAAATTGTACAAAAATAATTAAGAAATATAATTTACATGCATAGATTTATTGTTGAGTATAGTTTTAAATGAAACAAATTTCGTGGCTAGTTGACTTTTGTACTAGGAGAAAATCAATTCGTAGTGAACAAAGGTCAGATTAGTCAAGCTGTATAACGGGGGAAACTTTAACTAATAAACTGTACTAATTGGCTGGACCAAAAATTCCAGAAAAAAATTAGTAAGAAGTAATATGAGTCTAGTTTGAGGAAAAATTTATGGATTTGAATTTCGAGTTTTGTAACTGGAGTTATGATTTATTTAGTGAAAGTGACGAAGTAGAGACAGCTTAATCAAAGTGGAGTGAATAGAAAAAATTAAAGTAGATATACTTGAGTTATTGTGTATATATATATATATATATTAGATTCTTTAATTATTATTTATATACTTACTTACTAAGCTATAAGCTTACTTTCTTTTCTCTCTTTTGTCTTATAGTGTCGTCCAGCTTGCTCAGGAGTTAAGGATCGTGAAGATCTGTCCGTACTATCAATACTTTAGGGTATTTGAACTAAACATTTTGAATTATGGCATGTATAATAGGCTTAGTTATTTTGTTACGTGTCATAATTGCCTAGGTTTAAAATATTGGTTACAGTATTTGACCAATCATTTTGTACAAAGCCATTGAAGTTGGCTAATATTGTTCAAGACATATGTTATAGCGATGCATTATCTAATTGGATGATATATTTCTATCTCGGTTTTGTTTGATGGTATGTGTTATGTTCCGGTAATACCTCGTACCCTGTTTCGGTGTTGAACACGGGTAAGGGGTGTTACATTTAGTGGTATCAGAGCTATGGTTTAGTCGATTCTCAGACTAATATAGTGTGTGTAAAAGTCTAGCTATACATGCCATAAATATACTGTGATAGTGTGGTGACTCCTAAATATTCTAAACTGTGTTTTGTTTTAATATAGTAATGGATCCTGATGGAACTATGGCTGATGATGCTGCTAGTAATGCGCCAGCTTCCGCGCAAGGGACCGTGCCTGTAGAAAGTAGACCTGAGACATCGAGACAAGGAGATGAGGCTCGGGATACCTTTCTCCAAATGATGAACAATTGGTATGCTGAGTTTATTCGAGCAAACCCAAATGCTCAACCTCCTCCACCCCCTCCCATACCTCAGACAGTTCTTGTAGCTGCTCAAGGCATAGATTTGGTAAGAATGAACAAGCCTCTGGTCGACAAGATTCGAAAAAAAGGGGCCGAAGAGTTTAGAGCAAAGATCAACGATGATCCCGAGAAAGTGGAGTTCTGGCTTGAAAATTCTACCCGTGTATTTGATGAGCTCTCATGTACACCCGAGGAGTGCTTAAAGTATGCCGTATCACTTTTGAGAGATTTGGCTTACCATTGGTGGAAGACTTTGGTAGCAGTGGTGCCAAAAGAAAGGGTTACTTGGGATTTCTTCCAGGAAGAATTCAGAAAGAAATACATAAGTCAGCGATTTATTGATCAAAAACGGAAGGAGTTCCTTGAATTGAAGAAGGGCAAGATGTCTGTGGCAGAGTATGAATACGAATTTGTAAGACTCAGTAAGTATGCCGAGGAATGTATGTCCACCGAGGCTATTATGTGTAAAAGGTTTGAGGATGGACTTAATGAGGACATTAAAGTGCTTGTGGGATTTCTGGAGCTGAAAGAATTTGTAGTATTGGTTGATTGAGCTCTTAAAGCTGAAGAATTAAACAAAGAAAGAAGAAAAGCGGCTATTGAGTCCCGAGATTCCAGAAAGAGACCGATAAGCAAGTCATTTCAATCTCAATCAAAGAGGTCCAAAGAGACAAACCCTCGAATGACAGTTTCAGCTGGGGATTCACACAGAGATCGTGGTAGGGCATATTCGGGGTCTAAAGCTCAAGCTACTTCAGTGGCAAATGTGGGTAATGTGCGGTCTAGAAAGCCCGAATGTCAGCAATGTGGCAGGCAACATTTTGGTGAGTGTTGGGGAAATGAGCGAGCTTGTTTTAGGTGTGGTTCTCATGAGCATTTTATCGTAGACTCCGTCCGAGAAAGTTAAAGAAGAAAAATTTCAGAGTGCTAGACAAAGTACTACCGCTATGAGGTAGACCACCGAGAAATCTTTGGAAGTGGAGCTAGCATTAAAACTGTAATGAAAGATTCAGCGGCGAGATCAGAAGTTAGAGCACCTGCTAGAGCTTATGCCATATGTGCCCGAGAGGATGCATCATCTCCCGATGTGATTACTGGTACATTTTCTATCTATGATACTATTGTTATTGCATTGATTGATCCCGGGTCTACTCATTCCTATATTTGTATGAATTCGATTATCTAATAAGAAGTTGCTGTTGAGTTTCTTGAGTTTACGATTAAAGTGTCGAACCCCTTAGGCCAATATGTGCTAGTTGATAAGGTTTGCATGAATTGCCCATTAATGATTCAAGGTCACTGTTTTCCGGCTAATCTGATGCTGTTACCATTTGATGAGTTTGACGTTATTTTGGGAATGGACTGGTTGACATTGTATGATGCCAAGGTAGATTGTAAACAGAAAACACTAGAGTTGAAATGTGAAAATGGTGAAATTCTGTGGGTTGAAACAGATGAATCAAATAAATTGCCTATGGCGATTTCGCACATGTCTGCACAGAAATACATGAGGAAAGGGTGTGAAGCTTATCTGGCCTATGTAATGAATAATCGAGCCGTCTCGAATTAAAGCTTGAATCGATGCATCGATAGTTTGTGAATTTCCGATGTATTTCCGAGGAATTGCCTGGATTGCCTCCGAACAGAGAGATAGAGTTTACCATTGATTTGTTGCCGGGGACTGCACCGATCTCGATTGCTCCATATAGAATAGATCCGAATAAATTAAAAGAATTGAAGGCTCAGTTGCAAGAGTTAACAGACAAGGGATTTGTGAGACCGAGTTTCTCTCCCTAGGGTGCTCCTGTATTGTTCGTAAAGAAGAAGGATGGCTCAATAAGGCTTTGCATTGATTACCGTCAGCTCAATAAGGTGACTATAAAGAACAAGTACCCGTTACCGTGGATTGATGATTTATTCGATTAGTTAAAGGGGGCAACAGTGTTTTCAAATATCGATTTCAGGTCCGGTTACTACCAGTTGAGAGTTAAGGAGTCAGATGTGCCGAAAATCGCCTTTCGGATAAGGTATAAACATTATGAGTTCCTTGTGATGCCTTTTGGCTTAACAAATGCTCCGGCTATATTTATGGACTTGATGAACTGAATCTTTCGGCCATATTTAGATAAGTTTGTAGTGGTGTTCATAGATGACATTTTAATTTATTCTCAGGATGAGTCTGAGCATGCCGAACACTTGAGAACCATATTGCAGATCTGGAGAGAAAAGAGACTGTTTGCTAAGTTTAGTAAAAGTGAGTTCTGGCTTCATGAAGTCAGATTTTTGGGACATATAGTCTCAGGTGATGGTATTCGGGTGGATCCGAGCAAGATTTCCGTGATCGCTGATTGGAAACCGCCAAAGAATGTATCCGAGGTTAGAAGCATTTTAGGCTTGGCCGGGTATTATAGACGTTTTGTCGAGGGATTTTCGATGATTGCCTCTCCTATGACTAAGTTGCTACAAAAGAATGTTAAGTTTGAATGGACTAATAAATGTCAGCAGAGTTTTGAAAAGCTGAAAGCATGATTGATTGAAGCACCAATTTTAGTACAGCCCGAGCTAGGGAAGGAGTTCGTAATTTATAGTGATGCATAATTGACTGGCTTTGGATGTGTGCTAATGCAAGAGGGTAAAGTGGTGGCTTATGCCTCGAGATAGTTAAAACCACATGAGAAGAACTATCCTACACATGATTTGGAATTGGCTGCTATTGTCTTTGCCTTGAAGATCTGGCGACATTATTTGTATGGTGAAAAATGCCGAATTTTTACTGATCACAAAAGTCTGAAGTATTTAATGAATCAAAAGGATTTGAATCTGCGACAGCGAAGATGGTTTGAATTATTGAAGGATTATGAGTTAGTGATTGATTATCATCCGGGACAAGCGAATGTAGTTGCTGACGCCTTGAGTAGGAAATCTCTTTTTACTTTGAGAGCCATAAATATGAGGTTAGGATTGTCTGATGATGGGTCAATCTTGGCAGAGATGAGGGTTAAACCGTTATTTCTCCAGCTAATTTGTGATGCTCAAAAGAATGATAGTAAGTTGCGAACCAAGAGAACTCAGTGCAAATCGGGTTATGACTCAGATTTTCGAGTTGGACCAGATGATTGTTTGATGTTTCGAGATAGGATTTGTGTACTGAAAAATGATGAATTGATTCAAAAAATATTACATGAGGCACACAGTGGCTGTTTGTCAATTCACCCTGGTAGCACAAAAATGTATAATGATTTAAAGAAGTTGTATTGGTGGCCAGGTATGAAAAGGGACATTTTTGAATTTGTAACCAAGTGTTTGATCTGTCAACAAGTAAAAGCTGAGCATCAAGTGCCTTCAGGATTACTCCAACCAGTAATGGTACCTGAGTGGAAATGGGATAGGATTACCATGGATTTTGTAACCTGTTTGCCTTTGACTCCTAAAAAGAAGGATGTTGTCTGGGTAGTGGTTGATAGGTTAACAAAGTCGGCTCACTTTATCTTTGATGCACTGATTACTCACTTGATAAATTAGTTGAATTATATATTGCTGAAATTGTGAGGTTGCACGGGGTACCTATGTCTATAATATCAGATAGAGATCCGAGGTTTACCTAGAGATTCTAGAAAAAGTTACAAGAAGCTTTGGGTACAAAATTGAATTTTAGTACCGCGTTTCATCCACAAACAGATGGTCAATCAGAAAGAGTAATCCAGATACTCGAAGATATGCTTAGATGCTGTGTTTTAGAATTTGAAAGCAGTTGGGAGAAATATCTATCTTTGGTTGAATTTGCCTACAATAATAGTTTTCAGTCAAGTATATTGATGGCACCGTACGAAGCCTTGTATGGTCGCAAGTGTCAGACTCCTTTATATTGGACCGAACTTAGTGAGAAACAGATTCATGGAGTTGATTTAGTTAAAGAAACCGAAGAGAAAGTAAAAATAATTCGTGATTGCTTGAAAGCTGCTTCAGATCGAAAAAAGTCATATACAGATTTAAAAAGAAAAGAGATTGAACTTCAGGTGGGTGATAAAGTGTTCTTGAAGGTGTCACCATGGAAGAAGATTCTGAGATTTAGCCAAAAAGGCAAGTTGAGTCCGCGTTTTATTGGGCCGTACGAGATTATTGAGAGGATTGGACCAGTGGCATATCGGTTGCCCTTACCGGCAGAGTTAGAAAGAATTCATAACGTGTTTCATGTATCAATGTTGCGATGTTATCGTTCTGACCCTTCACATGTGATTTCTTCAACAGAAATTGAGATTCGATCGAACTTGACCTATGATGAGGAACCGATTAAGATTTTGGCTCGAGAAGTAAAACAGTTGAGAAAGAAAAGTATAGCTTTAGTGAAAGTGTTATGGAAAAGACATGGAGTAGAAGAAGCTACGTGGGAACCGGAGGAAGCCATGAGAAAATAGTACCCAAATCTCTTTACCGGTAAGATTTTTAGGGACGAAAATCCCTAAAAGGGGAGAGAGTTGTAACAGCCTGATTTAGGGCCAAAATGGAATAGTGGTTTCAAAACCATGAATCTGAGGTTAAAAAAAATTTTAAAAATTATTTTGATTAAGTTTTAGTGTTTATATTATGATTTCATAATTGTGTGAAAATTTCGTTGCGAAATTTTATCGATTGGGTGTTTAATTTGACGTTTAGGACTAAATTGAAATAGGTGAAAAATGTGTGTGTTCTAGTTTATAAGTACTTGATTGAAATGGGGGTTTTAAGTAGAGGTCCTTAAATGGAAATTAGACCATTATACTTAATATGGACAAAAATTTGGACATGGATGGAATTTTTAGAAAGTTTAGTAGTAAGGGCATTTTGGTCATTTGTGTATTAAATGAAATAAAATGGGAAAAATAACACAAAAATGTGTTCATCTTCATTAAGCTTGGCTGAAACTTGCATGTTCTCCATAGCTAGGGTTTTTCCCAAGCTTTCAAGCTCAGTAGTAAGTGCATTCAAGCCCCGTTTTTAATGTTCTTTACATTTTTGAAATCCTCGTAGCTCGGTCTACCTATTTCTACCATTATTTTGAGTTAGGGTTTATGTTTAAAAATTTACCCATGAATGATATGCATGTATTTTGATGTTTTATGGTAGAATATGAATGTTTGAAGTTAGGAGAACGATCTTTCCTAAGCGATTTTTAGCGAAAACGAGCAAAACGGCATAATCGGTAAAAATATCTATTGTTCATAACTATGTGTTAGAGTGAGAATTTGATGTTGCCATAGAAGGGAAAAATTATCAGCATGTCATAAAACATAAGAATAAGGGCTGAAATTAAATTTCCGAGCCTAGGGGAAAAATAATAATTTTGTAAAAGTTAGGGGGCAAAAATGTAATTTTTCCATAATGTGATTTTTGGGTTGAAATAAATAGTATGAGTGTTAAATGAGCTAAATGTGTTGTTAAAGATCAAGAAAGGCGTGGAATCGACCTCGAACGGGGGAAGGAAAAGATTTTGGACTAAATTGCAAAATTTTCATATTTTGTACCGAGGTAAGTTTGTGTGTAAATAATACATTGACTTCATTTACATTCTTATATTTTAGCCTATTATATATATATTTTAGCTGATTTTGAAGCATAAATCGACTATTGGAATAATGGAAATAAGTAATAGAGAGAGAAATCTCGGTTGAACATTTGGAAAGATTTAATAATATAGATGGAACGTAGCTAGGTCACATGTATGGTGCTGAGTGGACATCATGTGTACAAGAGAGCTACGAGATACTATGTAGTAGCTAGGTCACATGTGTGATACGGGATGTATCCCATGTAGACAAGAGAGCTAAGGGAGACATAAACGTAGCTAGGTCGCATGTGTGATTCCAAGTGAAGGACACCATGTAGATAAGAGAGCTATGAGATAAATTGGCTAGGTCACATGGGTGGTACTAAGTGTTCACCATGTGTACAAGAGAGCCGAATTATATGAATTATGATGGGTGGGTGTGTCTTTGAAAAACACCAAGTTTCGAGAATTGATCCAAAGTGTTCAACGGGATGATTTTATAGTGACATTTTAATCATGGACCTATACTTGTGATGTATGAAATGTGGTGAAAATGAATTGTGACATGTACGTTAAAATGAGGTTAATACAAAGAAAGTGTAAAAGAGTGAATTTGCAATAATACTATTTTTGGAGAGTCGTAGTGACGTGAATTTGAAAAATCACCAAAAATAGTAGGAATTTAATTAGAGGCTGAATGAGATATTAAATTAAAGTTTAGTGAGTCTATTCTCATGTAAGAGAAACAAAGCAAGTAAAGGAACTCTATATTTTGAGATATTTATATTTGTGTGTGACTTGTTCAGAATGACTATGTGATCCCCTATTCTGACTTTGAAAAGTCATCAAAAATTGTACAAAAATAATTAAGAAATATAATTTACATGCATAGATTTCTTGTTGAGTCTAGTTTTAAATGAAACAAATTTGGTGGCTATTTGACTTTTGTACTGTGAGAAAATCAATTCGTAGTGAACAAAGGTCAGATCAGTCAAGCTGTATAACGGGGGAAACTTTAACTTTTAACTAATAAACTGTACTAATTGGCTGGGCCAAAAATTCCAGAAAACAATTAGTAAGAAGTAATATGAGTCTAGTTTGAGGAAAAATTTACGGATTTGAATTTCGAGCTTTGTAACTAGAGTTATGATTTATTTAGTGAACATGACACAGTAGAGACAACTTAATCAAAGTGGAGTGAATAGAAAAAATTAAAGTAGATATACTTGAGTTATTGTATATATATATATTAGATTCTTTAATTATTATTTATATACTTACTTACTAAGTTATAAGCTTACTTTCTTTTCTCTCTTTTGTCTTATAGTGTCGTCCAGCTTGCTCAGGAGTTAAGGATCATGAAGATCTGCCCGCACTATCAATACTTTAGGGTATTTGAACTAAACATTTTGAATTATGGCATGTATAATAGGCTTAATTATTTTGTTACGTGTCATAATTGCCTAGGTTTAAAATATTGGTTACAGTATTTGACCAATCATTTTGTACAAAGCCATTGAAGTTGGCTAATATTGTTCAACACATATGTTATAGCGATGCATTATCTAATTGGATGACATATTTCTATCTCGGTTTTGTTTGATGGTATGTGTTATGTTCCGGTAATACCTCGTACCCTATTTCGGTGTTGAACACGGGTAAGGGGTGTTACACAATGGCTTCTCCAAACATGAATTTTCGGTGGTGGAAGATGATAATATGAACATAATTTCATTTTGTTTTATTAACTTAACTTTTAATTATCAAATACCAAAATTAACTTAATTACAAACATATAAAAACATATAATGGATGGCCATAATTGTCCACTTACACTAATCATGGACTAATTACATTATAAGGACCTTTGATTTATTAAATCATAGCAATTAAACACCTTTAACAAATAGAATGCCACTTTTTCATCAAATTGACTATTCAAACGAGAAAATTAACTCACAAAATTTTCACACATCAAATAACATGCTGTAAATACTGAAAATAATATTAAAATAATTTTCTAAAATCGAATTTGTGGTTCCAAAGCCACTATTTTGATTTAGATAAAACAGGGCTGTTACAAGTTATCAAAGTATGGAAAATGGGTCATGGATGTATATGCTGAAAATTAGAAATTTATGGTAGAAAATGAAAGGTTGTTGATAGATAAACAACTTTTACAAAGTGATTTTTGATGAAAACATGATTTAGGGACTAAAATGTAAAGTTGTGAAATTTGATGAAAAATGCTGAATTTTTATGAATACATGTGCTGTAAATTTTGTAATGGGATTTTGGTTAGGCTTGAAATAAGGAGTAAATTGCACAAATTTTATTTTCCGAGCCTAGGGAGGAAATGGGAATTTATGGAAAAGTTAGGGGCAAAATGGTAATTTTGCCTAGGATGTAAAATGTATATGAGTTGTGTGAATTTTATGTTAAATTTACTCATATAGATCCAGATAGACCAAATTCGGAGTTAGAACAAGGAAAATGTCAGATTAGTAGATGTTTGTATACGAACCTTTCTCGAGGTAAGTTCGTGTAACTAAATTGTGTTTATTTACATGCTTGCATTGATTGTGTTTAAGTAAATTGTATAAATGTCATGAATATGTGAAATGATTACATATCCAATCAAGCCCGATAAATAAAAATGTTTAAATTAAATGATAATGCTCGATAAATGATAAAGGATAAACGATGAGAATGTTACTTATATGCTTGAAATGAATGTGGAATATGCTTATTTAAATTACATGAATGTTGTGGATGTAAGAAATAATCACATGCCCAATAATTCTTGAGAAAAATGTTTAAATCCCGATTGAATAAAATGGAAAATCGATGGATATGTGATTTCCCGAAATGAATGAGGTCCTATATTTGTTGCTAATGGGATTTAGCTCGAGCAAGTAATCCTATTGACCTTATTACAGAAAAGGATTTAGCCCAGACGGGGTAATCCTGATATGAGTCCTCTCGGGCAAATGTTATAGATTGGATTTAGCCCGGACGGGTAATCCAAATCAAGCTCCTTAGAGTATATGTCATAAAAAAGATTTTGCCTGGACTGGTAATCCTACTGTATACATGTGTGGCTCGAAAGTGTACTCTCTAATATAGTACCTTATGGGTACCACTGGACATTATTTAATGGATCCTGATTCGTACACCTCGAGTGTACTATCTATGTATCCATTTATATTCCAAATAAATTCAACGGGTGACAATTCCAGACATGAGAAGTTATGAATGATAAAATGAGTTATTACATGTATCTGTTTGAAATACAAGTAAATGATGATACATGACAAATGATATATGAAAACACGAGATGATGATATTTGTGCATGGACTTTCTTTGATGAATATATATTCATTCTTGATTTTAGACTTGTACACCTTGAGTGTGCTAATCGTGACCTTGATATTCTGAGTAATATGAGTAAAGTTCTACTATGAAATGATCTAAACTTGAAATGAACTATTATGAAATTATACTTGAAATAATGAGATGAATTATACATGTTGAATGAATACATGTTGTGGAAAGCATATCTGCTTGGAAATTTGATTGTTGTTGAGCCCGTAGTTGTTTCGATGTTATTATGGAATATATGACTAACAAGGGCAATGATAATGAGTGTAGAGCTTGAGGTCAAATTGATTGATTATGCCTTACATAGTTACCTCAAAATAGAATGAATGGTAAGTTAAGTACCATGTTATACGAACTTACTAAGCATTTTATGCTTACTTAGTTTTATTTCCCTATTTTAGAGTAAATTGGAAGCTTGTTACTTAGTTTTATTTCCCTATTTAAGAGTAAATTGGAAGCTCAGCGGAGATCACTCACACTATCCATCGGCCCATGTCGGTAAAACATGGTAAAGCAATTATGGTTACAATGGCATGTATAGGATATAATGACCATATTGGCATGTAAATGTAAGTGATGATTGTAATCTAGCCATTGGAATGGCTAGTAATGGTTTGTTTTGATATATTTGTAATGTCATACTATGGTAGCTACATATGTCTTAAGTAGTTGATCAAATTATGCCTATCATATGGACTAAACCAAGGCAAGAATATGAACATGTATGCATGTAATGGTATGTCATGTTGAATGATAGAGTTTGCTTAACTTGAATGCTTGGAATGGTTGGTATTTGGATGTGAGTTTAAGTGCAGGTCATTATGTGATTTTTGGGTGAGAAATGAAGCTAGAAATGGCTTTATTTTGTCCATATAGGAAGACACACAGCGTGTGTCTAGATCGTGTGTGACATACGGCCTGGTACATGGGCGTGTGGTTAGGTCGTGTGTCCCCTACACCTTAAATTTGAGAAAAAGAGAATGCTCAGAATTGAGCACACGGGTGTGTGTCTCAGCCGTGTAGGAGACACGACCTTAAACACTGGCGTCTGTCTTGGCCGTGTGAAACTTGCACCTAATTTCGAATTGAATTAATTAACCACATGGCCTAGCACACGGGCGTGTGGCATGGCCGTGTGTACAAGTCAGAGAGTTACACGGAATCAAACACGGCCTCCAGCATGGACGTGTCCTAGGGTCACACGGGCGTGTCCCTTGGACCACACGGGCGTGTGAGCCCTGCACCTTGGAAAATATTTGAAATTTCACAAAAAATTCTTAGAGTTTCTGATTAAGTCCCGACTCGATTCTAATGCTCGTATTGGCCTTGAGGGTCTAATTAAGGGACGTTTGAAATGATCTCGGTTAATGAAAAGTGATTTACATAAATTATTTGTAAAATGTTCTAAAAGTTTTGGTAATGCTTCGTAGCCCTGTTCCGACGATGAATACGGGTTAGGGGTGTTACAGTGGTCATGGGTCATTCATCTTTATGACAAATGACTTAATTACCATTTGATAATAATTGACTTTTCATAAAGGAAGATGTAATGGTTACCATGAGATAAAATGGATCATATTAGGAGAACAGATAATATCCTAAATAGATTTAAGATATCCAATAAAGGTAATAGACTTATGACAAGGTCATTAGATGAGCACTGATTGAGTTGCATTCATAATGGTATGTCGTTGGGGAGAGCTCAATCACGATACTATAATGGAATAACTTCATGACTGAATGAGTTTATAATTAATAGGCGAAAAGCTTAAACTTAATTATAAATCATTCAAGCCTCAATTGAATATGTCCAATCGGTCCCTTCCCTAGCTAGTTGAAACCATAAATGAATTGCATTTTAAATCAAATCAGCAGAAATGAATAGGAATGGTGGAAATAGAGAAATGAGAAATCATTTGGAAATTATTATGCTTTTCTCCAAAATGAAAATGAAAATGAAAATAGAGAAATGGAATCATTTGGAAATGAATATGGTTTTCTTCTAAATGGAAATGAAAATAGAGAAATGGAATCATTTGGAAATGAATATGGTTTTCTCCTAAATGAAAATGAAAATGGAGAAATGGAATCATTTGGAAATGAATAGTTTCCTCCTAAATGAAAATGAAAATGGAGAAATGTAATCACTTTAAAATGAATGTGGTTTTGTCTAAAATGAAAATGACCTAAAAAAATGAATTTATGTTTTTTAAATTAAATAAAGTTCAAAAATTGAAATAAATCATTTGGTCATTGTAACACCCCTAACCCCTCTTCGGGTTACGGACCATTACCATGCAAATTTGATCACTTTAATATCAAAACATTTCAATAATGTCATTTAACAACGATCATTTAAAACTCATCAACACCCTAGCATACATGTACAATTGGGCCTTAAATCAGGCCCTTGAGGCCTTAAAATCAGTTTGGGAATGATCCAGAACTAAATCGAAATAAATCAGAATATTTGGAAAAAAGTTGCAAAATTTGAAAACAAGGGTCACAAGGCCATGTCACCAGGCCTGTGACATAGTCTAGACCATGTAACAATAGAACAAAGGAACACACAGTCGGATCCCAGCTCGTGTCTTAAATCATGTAACTCACTGAATTGGGTCACACAGCCGTGTCGCAGATCGTGTGCCAGATAGTATAACTCTCTTACTTGTGACACACGGCTGTGTCGTAGGCCGTGTGCTAGGTCATATAATACACTGACTTGATACACCAAAATTAACAAGTGACACACAGCCGTTTAGCCAAGTCGTGTGTGTCACACGGCTGTGTGACAGCCCGTGTCTCAGGCCATGTTGTAACACCCCTAACCCGCCTCCATCGTCAAATTAGGGTTACAGAGTATTATTAAACAATGAAAAATGTTTAAACATTATATCAGTTCCATTTTAATAATCACATCATAAACCATTCATTCACAAGCATATTGTCCCTAAATCGAGCCCTCGAGACCCTAAAAATAGCTTAGAAACAATTTAGGACCAATTTGAATCAATTTAGAGAAATTTGGGAAAAGTAGCAAAATTTGAAAACATGGGACACACGGCCGTGTGCCTCACACAGCTGAGAGATACGCCCGTGTGCATGGCTATGTAACTTTCAAAGTTACCTGTAACACCCCTTACCCGTGTCCGACGCTAGGACAAGGTACAAGGCATTACCGGATTTAAACATAATCAATCATACAAAACTGAGCCATAAAATTTCATCCAATTTAAAACCATTCATACAGATACATATCATCCCTATTACGGGCTTACGAAGCCCAAAACATACATTAGAGGTGGTTTGGGACTAAACCGAGAACTTTGGGAAACTCAAAAAAAATTCATCAAAACAATGGTCACACGCCCATGTGGCTTGGGACACGCCCGTGTGGGTAGGCCGTGTGGTCACACACACCCGTGTCCTCAGTTTGTGTAACTCTCTGTTTATGACGTCATGCACAATTTGGGGACACACGGCCAAGTCACAAGCCCGTGTCCTGGGGCCATGTCCTTCACATGACTGAGACACACAGTCGTGTCTCTGTCTATGTGTTTACTACAGGGCATTCTGTTTTACCTAATTAGGGTGCAGTGGACACACTGCCGGATCACACACCCATGGGGGTTGACCGTGTGTCTCACATGGCCTAGACACATGCTTGTGTGTCTACCTGTGTGGACAACTTTGAGGCTATTTTCCAAGCCAATTGCCACCCTTATTTGCACAAACACATACATGACTTCAAAGGCACTTAGCATGGCATAAGTGAGCACTTAAACATACACAAACAAGACATGATCATGACCCTTTCATCTTCACTATTACATGCATAAAACTTCATACTTTGTCAAGCCAAATTTATAAAGTTTGCATGCACTAAGAGTTGATGTTTACTTCCATTTAACATACTTATGTCTTGGTTATTATCATGCCACTCACTCACAATTCCATCACCGAACATCTATAGTCATATCCATAATTCATGCATGCCAATCAATTTTAACCACTTCATGTACGACCTTGGCACATGCATGCCTATATGAATAGGTTTACAACCAAATACTCAATATGAGCCATATCTCATGGCCTTATACAAATTAAACCATAAACCATTCTAGGCCAACACATTTGGCCACATTAACAATGAAAAAATTAATCAAAAGACAAAGATCCTATACATGCCATAAACTTAAAATACTTGTGTTCACTTATACCCAAATGATAGCTTAATAGTGTGATGGCATCTCCGGCAGTCTCCAACCCAAGCTATTTAAATTAACCTATAAGAGATGGGAAAGAAAAGGGGAGTAAGCTTAAAGCATAATAAGTTCATATGAAAATAATAAGCAGCTCATGCTAGTCATATACTACGCTTGACAATAAAAGCACAAGTTAATATAAAATAGCTATAAATCCCAAGGTTGTAATATAATCTGTTCACATGTTTACTCTCTTTTGATTTATCAAAATAATTTAACATTACTCGACTTTCAGTCTAGCAGCCATAATTTCTTCATTGTAGCATATTTCATAATTATTAAATTATTTTAAACATCTTAGTAAAAGTATGCGTTACTTATGTATATTCATGTTTTCATGCATATAGCTCAACATATTTCAAATTGTAATAACTCTTTCTTTCTATACTTTCTTAACCATTTTAATAGGCAATTAGGCCAATATTTCCTTTCACTTATAACTGATAAATCACAATTCAAATGAACAACATTTACTATCTTACCAATCAATTGGGCCTCCAAGGCCAAACATATAGTCATCAACCTTGTTTCCATGCATTTATACATCATAACCATAAATCAACAATCGTAAGACTATCTCAAAGTCACTTTCATAGTGATTATAACTCACAATAACATGAAGTCAATACTTAAAATCTTTACGTACATACCTGTACCATCCCGTAACATAATCACTTACTATCTCATCTTTGACATACCTATTCTATTCCTAAGGTTCAAACGAGATTTTTCTCACTTATCCGAACTTCTTCAAATACAACCATAGAATCAATCATTTATTTCATACATTCCGACACTTCAATACAGTGTATTTATGTTTACAATTTACCATTGCATCATGTTGGGTTAGCCAATCCATTCCCAATATTACATCAAATCCATCAAAGGGTAACAACATCAAATTAGCCGGAAAATAGTAACCCTCTATTATCAATGGACAATTTTTTCAAATTTTATCCACCATCACATGCTAACCCAAGGGATTTGAAACTGTAACCACAAATTCGGTGAATTCAAAAACCATATTTTTATCAGACACAAATTTTGTGCATATATATGAATGCGTGGAACTAGGATCAGTCAAAGAAATAATATCAATATCAAGTAGAGAGAACGTACCAATGATAACATCTAGTGTTGAAGCATCTTCCATTGCACGTATTGCATATGTCCTTGCCAGAGCCCGAACCTTTGATTTAGCTGTTGAATCTTTTGCAGCCCTACGACTACCATCGACATTTCCAGAATACCTTGGTGGTCTACCCTCGAGTCAAGATTACTCAACTTTGGGGTCTATTTGTAACATCCCGAATTAGGACCTAGTCGGAACAGTGGTTTCGAGACCATGAATCTGACGTAATAAAATTTATTTTTATTATATTTTTATGTTCTACGGTTCTATGGAATTGTTTTGTGAAAATTTCATCCAGAAATTTTGACGTTTGGGCTCTCAATTTAGTCAAAAGGACTAAATCGTAAAAAGTGCAAAAGTTGAGTTCTACATGCTAAAGGTGTCCAATTCTTATGAAATTTTAAATTGGAGGTCCTTACATGGTAATTAGACCATTGGTTACTTTTTTGGACAAAAATGGACATGAAATTGGTGAAATAGAATATTTTAAATTAGGGGCATTTTGGTTATTTAGTAATTAAAATGAATTAAAAACAAAATTAAAAGCCAATTTTTTCCCATCTTCAACCCCATGGCTGAAACTTGCATGAAGAAGACATAGCTATGGTTTTTCAAGCTTCCAAGCTCGATTGTAAGTCCGTTCTAGCCCTGTTTTTAATGATTTTTACGTTTTTGAAATCCTCGTAACAAGATCTACCTATTTCTACCATTTATTTGAGTTATGATGAAGGTATAGGGTTTGAACCATGTTAAAAATTTGTGCATTTTGATGTTTAGTGGCAGATTATGCATGTTTATGGTTGGAAAAATGACTTTTACTAAGTAGTTTTCGGTGAAAACGCTAAAAAGGACTAAATTGTAAAAGTTATAAATTTTTTCATAAAAGTGTGGTTTAGTGGAGATTGTGGGCTGATATAGTTATGAAAATTATTTGACTAGGCTTAAAGTGCAAAAAATTTGAATAAAAATTATTTTACGAGCCTAGGGGCAAACGTGTAAATTTGACAAAGTTTAGGGGTAAAAATGCAAATTTGTAAAAGTATGATTTCTGGGTCAATTTGAATAATGTGAATAATAAATGAGCTATATTTGAAATGTTAGATCAAGAAAACCGAGATTCGGGCCTAAATTGGGAAGTTTGAGATTTTGGACTAAATTGGAATAGTTTGCCGTAATTGCATTTAAGGTAAGTTCATGTGATTAAATAAGCATGATATTCATGTTATTGTTGCTACACTTGAAATCTATTTTGCTATGGTTGTATCGATTCATATGTTAATGATATTGTGTATGGGAACGTGATGTACCCATGAAGTAATCGAAAGCTCAAATGTCGATAACATGTGATGGGATGATTGAATATAATGAAAATTTGATGGAACATGATATTTCTTTGAAACGAGTAAGTTTGTATATAAATAACATATCTTTTTTACTTATGTTATAATATTTTGTTATTATATAAGATGTGGTTGTATATTGAATGATCACTTGATATAAATTATGAATTGAAGTTGATTATGGATGAATTGGTAAAATGTTGAAAAGTGAGAAATTTCCCGGTTGGACCTTTGTAATAGAAAAGATACGAATGATCCATTGTGAGAACACATGTGTAGTACTATGTGCAGGCTACTATGTGCTTAAGATGGTTTTAGTTCACGTGCGTAGTACTAAGTGCAGGCTACTATGTGTACCAGATGGTTAGGTCGCATGTGTAGTACTAAGTGCAGGCTACTATGCGTACCTGATAGCTTCGATCACATGTGTGGTACTAAGTGTAGGCCATTATGTGTAAGAGACAGTTTGGTCACAGATGTAGTACTAAGTGCAGGCTACTATGTGCACCAAATAGCTTCAGTTACAAGGGTGGTAATATGTGCAGGCCATCGTGTATCAGTTATTATTCCGATGAGTTTAACAGGAAATTGACTAAGTGAAAATACTTGTGATCATGTAATGTCTAGTGTAATTAAATATGACTATGTGATGAATAAGTGCAGGTATATGTGTGTGAAAATTTATGAGCAATGTGCTTGATAGTTGAGAAAACTTTCGGTAAGATGGAATGGAGTAAGTGAGATTATGTAAGAGTGAAATTTGTAATAAAATAGTTTTGGACAGTAGCAGTTGTGTGACTTTGAAAAATCACCAAAAACGGTGGAAATCGAATTAGAAGTTAAATAAGATACGAAATAAAATATTATTGAGTCTATTTTCACATAAAAGAAACATTAAAAGTAGAAGAATTTTTTATTCTGTGATATTTTAATTTTTGTGAGATAGGGTCAGAATGATTTTGGAATCCCCTGTTCTGACTTTGAAAAATCATTAACAATTGTAAAAATATAATTATTGGTTATGATTTATATTCTTAAAATCCTTAAAAAGTCTATTTTCAAAAGAAACAAACGGGAACATTATCCAAATCTTGTATGAAGAGATAATTAATTTTTAGTGCAGAGGGGTCGGAACTATCAAACAGCAAAATAGGGGAGAATTTAAAGAATAAACTGTACTTATTGGCTAATACAAAAGTTTTGAAAATTTTATGATAAGTAGATACATGAGTCTAGTTTTAAGGAAAATTAGCAGATCATGATTTGGAGTTTTCTAGCTCAAGTTATAAGTAATTGAGTTACTATGACTCGAGTAAACAGCTTAACTTGAATATAAGTAAAAGTGCAATTATGATTATTTTACCTTGGAATCATGTTGTATGAATTGATGGAATCATGTTGATAAATTTCTTATTATTTTTATATGGACTTACTAAGCTATATAGCTTACCCCCTCCTTTTCATTTCTTTAGTGTTGTTAGGTTAGCTCGGGGTTGGAGATCGTCGGAGGCAGCATCACACTATCGAGCTATCAATAAGGGATATCGATAAGTCTTAAGCATCTTCAAGTGAGTGGCATTTATAAGAGCTTAGTTATTGATATGTGTTCTTATGATTTAGCCAACTGTATTGGCTTATATTGATTCATTCTATATAGCCATGAGATATGGCTTATAATGTTTTGGCTTGTAAGCCTAATTATCCTTACCATGTATTGATGCTTTGTGATATGATTATAATTGTCTGCCATGAATGAATAGTAAATAACATATGTGCACGAGAAATGCCCTAGGACCATTCGGGGTGGTCATGGCTATGGACTAAACGCGTAAATTGGCATTAAGTTGATAATGATTGAACATGGACATTTGTTGAATAAGTAGAGACTAATTATTGGGTAATATGTTATGGTTGATTGTTAAAAATGTGCTTTAGTGAGGCATGCTAAATCATTAAAATGATGCTATAATATGTGTCTTTAAAGTATTTAAGTATGTGAAAGATTAAGGCAACAAAAAGGCTTGGGAAATAGCCTAAGTGTTGACCACATGGGCAGAGACACTGCCATGTGTCTCAGCCGTGTGGAGGACAAGGCCTTAGCACACGGGCGTGTGATTTGGCCGTGTGACCTTAAATGCTTTCTACCATCATAAACAAAGAGTTACACGGGCTAAGGACACGGGCATGTGAGACCACCCGGTCTACCCACACGGGCGTGTGACTCTCCAAACATGAAAATTTTCTAAGTGTTGTAAAAATGTTCGTGAGTTCTCGGTTAGTCCCAAACCGCTTTTAATGCATGTTTAGAGCCTCGAAGGCTTGTGTATGAGACATTTTGCATGTGATCAAATGATTCTAATATGATTGAAATTTTATGGCCTAGTTTTACATGTATATGCATGTTTAAGTCTGGTAATGCCTCATATCCTGTCCCGGTGTCAGACACGGGTAAGGGGTGTTACACTGTTCAATGTTTTTCTCAACCCTTTTTGGATAATCTTTAAGGAAATGGTCGAGAGAACCACATTTGAATCAAGCTCCACTTCTCATCCGGCACTCTCTGAAGTGCAACTTATTATAGACATTACATCATGGTTTGGGGTTTCCAACACTCCCAACACTGGTTGTTAAGGGAGACGGAGACCTCGGGTTGGTGCATTTAGAACTTCGTTCCTTTCCTGAATACTCCCTTGAGATAACAAAACACTCGTGATAATTCTTTGACTTCTTTGAAGCAGATGATTGCGCCTTGCTCATAAATCTTTTACTCGTAACTCGAGCTTCCCGTCTCACTTGTCTCTTTTCTTTGCTTGATTCCTCGGCCTTATGTGCCCATTCGGCCAATACCACAAATTCTCTTAATTTCAGAATTCCAATTAATAGCTTGATATCTTCGTTTAGCCCTTCTTCAAATTGTTTGCACATTTCGGCTTCAATGTAAACCCATTCACTAACATACTTGCTCAATCTAACAAATTTCTGTTCAAACTCGGACATTGTCATATTCCCCTGTTTAAGCTCTAGGAATTCCTTCTTTTTCTGATCTAAGAATCTCTGACTAATATACTTCTTTTTAAACTCTGCTTGGAAAAATTCCCATGTAATGTTTTCCCTAGGTACCACGGAAGATATAGTTTTCCACCAATGGTAGGTCGTGTCTTTCAATAAAGATACCGTACATTTCAGACATTCGGCTGGTGTACATGAAAACTCATCTAGAACTCGAATAGTATTTTCCAACCAGAACTCGACTCTCTCTAGATCATCATTGGTCGTGGCCCTAAATTATTCTACCCCATGTTTTTTTATTTTATCTATTTGAGCCTTACCATTTCTAACAGGTCTAGCATCCTGTGGCATTTCATCATGTTGTAAAGTAGTTGGGGGAGGTCCTTGAACAGCAGGATTTGTTCTCATGTATGAGGTCCTTGCACAGTGGGATTTGTTCTCATATATTCACTAAACCATTCATCCATCAATTCAAAGAAGACTATTTTTACAGCCTCATTGCAGCCTTCAGATACGGGTTTTCTACTACCATTAGATGCAGCTCGCTGCATGAAAGCTTAAGCAGCGCTTTCAGCTTCTTCAGTCTCGACTCTAGCTTGTTTGGAAGACATTACTATATGAAAATACATTTAAAAGTGGTCAGGGGATATCACACTATCATAATTTATATAATGGCATGTATAGCTAGACTTCTACTTATATATTAGTCTGAGAATTGGCTAAACTATAGCTCTGATACCACTAAATGTAACACCTCTTACCCATATTCGATGCCGGAATAAGGTATGACGCATTACCGAGACTCACATCACAAGCAATCGTACAATTCCGAACCATAAATTTGTATCCAAATTAAAATCATTTTTAATCAATCATAAAGTTCCTAATACGAGCCTACGAGACTCAAAACGTGCTTTGGAAGTAGTTCGGGACTAAACTGAGAACTTTTAGAAATTTTATGAAACTTAGAAAAATTTCCACCATACATGGGTCACACGCCCGTATGAATATGGGACACGTTCGTGTGGGCAGGTCGTGTGGTTACATACGCCCATGTCCTGACCCCGTGTAACTCTCTGACTTGTAATTCATGAACAAATTGAGATCACAGGGTCAAGTCACACTATAGGACCCTTTACCCATATTCGACGCCGAAAAAGGGTACGAGGCATTATCGAACTTATACACGAGCAATCTTTCAAAATCGAGACGTAAATTTCCATCCAAATTTAAAAATTTTCATATATATATTCATATCGTCCCTAAGAGAAGCCTACGAGGCTCAAAACATGCATTGGCAGCAGTTCGGGACCAAAGTGAGAACTTTGGAAAATTTCACAACACTTAGAAAAATTTTCATATTTTAAGAGCCACACACCCGTGTGGCTTGGGACACGCCCGTGTGGGTAGGCTATGTGGTCACACACGCCCGTGTCCCTAGCCCATGTAACTCTCTATTTGTCAACCAAAAACAAATTGAAGTCACACGACCAGGGCACACAACCATGTGCTTAGGCCGTGTGATCGATTTAATAATTTTGATTTTTCATAAAATAGGTGCAGACTTCACATGCCCAGGGCACATGCCCGTGCCTAAGGCCGTGTCATCCACACAATTGAGACATACGTTCGTGTCTCTGCCTGTGTGCTCAATTCTGAGCATTCTATTTTGCAACAATTAAGGTGCAAAGGGCACATGGCCAGAACACATGCCCGTAGGACAAGCCGTGTGTCACACACGGCCTAGACACATGCCCATGTGTCTACCCGTGTGGACAAAAACAATGTTATTTACCAAGCCATTTTGCCACCCTTCCATGCACCAACCTACACAACAACATATAACACCACTCCAAGCATTTACACTCAACCATCTCTGTCATAACCAAAGCAAAAATACCTTATTCCCATGTTATCATTGATCATACACAAACATCAAATATATATAAACTCAAATCATGCAATTTCCCATATCCATGAAACACATCATCATATGCATATATACTTGAATCAATATTAGACAATTTCAATGGTCATTTACAAAATGAAATATCAACCAACATAAGCCAACACTTTTGGCCAAATCAATTATGACACATAACAAAATGACCAAGTCCTATACATGCCATAACTCAAAATATTGAAATCATTGGTACCTAAAACATTAAGTTGATAGTGTGACTGGATCTCCGACAATCTCCAATCCTAGAGCTGGCTTGATAACACTATAAGACAAGGGAAAAGGAAAAGGAGTAAGCTTTAAAGATTAGTAAGTTCCCATGCAAATAATAAGCATTATAAATTCACATTTAACATATAATTAACTTGAAGTAAATTAAAATTAATGTTATTATAAATCACATAATCAAACTTACTCAACCACAACCTTATCAAGGTTTTCATCAGATATCGAGCTCATTATGCATAAGTTTTATGTACATACCTATACCAATTTACAACATACCATAGTATTTCACAACTTTGACATTCTCGTTGCATTTCCCGTTGAACCACTTGGAATACTAAAGGATACTCAGGTATCTCGCACACAAAGTACCACACGAATGCTATATCCCAGATATGGTCTTACATGGGACCTCATTTCGATGCCAATAGCCCAGCTATGGTCTTACACAAAATCTCATATTGATGTCATATCCCAGATATGGTCTTACATGAAGTCTCATAATGATGTCATATCCCAGATATGGTCTTACACATAATCTCGATAACCCTGATGTCATGACATTTGTACCTTATCAATTTCTCAGGCTCAATCAGGATTTCACGATTGTCGTAACTTTGTCGAACACGCTCAATGATCAATCATAATTCATACAATAGTAAAGTATTTAAAGCATAAGTAAAACAATGCATTATTTACATAAGAACTTACCTCGGTACTAAAATAGTAGGAAATGGATCTAATCGTCAATAACTTTATTTTTCCCCCGATCAAGGTCTGAACCTCGTCTTTCTTGATCTATAATAGCAAATTTAACTTACTTAATTATCACATTGTTCAATTCGGTCCAAAAATCTCACTATGGAAAAATTATCGTTTTGCCCTAACTTTTCACATTTTTACAAATTAGTCCCTAGGCTCATAAATTGAAATGCATTCAATTTCTTTGTTACCCAAGCCTAGCCAAACCATGTACATGCTCATATTAGCCCACATTTTTCATCAAATCACATTTCTAATGTAACGCCCCAATTTTCGGGAATTCTGTGAATGATTTGTAAAATTAAAAATTCTGTGTTCTGCTTGTTAAGAGTAGGTTTAATTGTGATGGTGGGCCTCTAGAAGGCCCAAGCTTAGGATAAAACCCGATAGTTTTAATTAATTTTTAATCCATAGGGAAAAAGGGGTTCTAGTTAACTGGGCTTTTAAGTATTAATTGTGTAAAATAGATCACAAGGAAGTAAGTGGTGAAGTGGCATGTGACGCCACAGGGAAGGCTATAAGTGGCTTGGGGAAGCTAGGGAGGACCCAGGTTCAAGTCACAATGACAGCAAATCAAGGGATTAATTTTTATGAACACAAAAGGTAAGTAGTGGAACTGAAGTAAAAGTCTGTCAGGAAGAGTTTGAGTTGCTCAGGAGATTGAGTAAGGAGGGGATAAGGGAGAGGATTTAGGAGCTAATCAAGGAGGATGTGTTGGCTGAATGTTGGACTCTTAAAGAGCAAGAGGTGGTCGGCCAAGGGATTCTTTAAGGGGGTAAAATTCGGCTAGGTTAAAGAGCTAGTATAAATTCGGCACTTCGGGTAGTTGGTGTCGTTTCCTGACTTTTCTCCACATCAACTTTTTCTTCGTCTCCTTTCCTCCATTGCCGAACCTTCCTACCATCTTGTTCATCTCCATTTTTTTTTCCCCTTCAACCGTTTCAAAACCTTCATAGCCTTTGGCCATAAAAAGCTGAAATCCCGAAAGCTTGATTCTTTTTTGTGCCGATTTCTTATAACCAAAACCACATCTCTTCTCTTCATCATTTGTGGCCGATTCACCAGCCCTCTAAAACATCAAGTTTTGACGACAATACCATAGCAAAACCCTCTCGTTTTACCTTTCTAAACGCAAGTTGCAAAAAGCCGAAAACCCCACATTAAAAGGGACTTGGCCGAATACTATAGTCACTGAAAGCTCGACTTTTGTTATTATCTGAGGGTTTAAATCTACATCAAGATCGAGTGGGAAACTCATTGGAATCAGTCACTAAGGAATCGGCGGTAAGTCTTCAAAAACTTAGTCTTCTTACATATTTAAGGAAAAGCTTAAATCCCTAAAAGTTAGGGAGGTTGTCGATTTGGACTTGTAACCCTGAGGGGTCAAAATAACTATTTTGTTTTGGTAATAGTGTGATTTAGAGGCGATTGATCAAGGGCTTGGACAGGTGAAACGATCGGATCTTTGGAGTTAACCATCTCTCGGTAGTAAGGTAAGAACAATAAGGGTTTTAGGCATGTTTGGCCGAATGTGGTCATATACTCAATTTTATTTCGATATTTGGAGTAATATTAGGTGATTCAATTGTAGGCAGTTCGTGTGTAGATCTCGTCGAGGAAATCCCAAAAACAGGTGTGTAACTGACACCCTCTCATAGACTCACCTCCTCTTTTTTCTGGTTTCCTACCTGGTGCACAGCTCCCATTCACTTTAACCTACATTAAAAGTATCTTTTACATCACTAATTAAGTTTTCCAAACTAAGTAATACGGAATGTTTTGTACGCATCAATGTGGCGCACCAGATCCGGTCATAACGTCTAGGCCGGGTTTGGGGTGTTACATTTAGTGGTATCAGAGCCAAGTTTCAACAACTCGGCTGTGGAATGGGTTTACAATAACAAAGTTTTTAAAAAAAAATTTGGAGACTGTAAAACTCTATTTTCAAAATCTGGAACAGTGAGTGGCATTCCGAATCTCCGACCCAAGTTTGTAAGTATTTTAAACTTTTCTGAATATATACTATGAATTATCTATCTATACTGAAACCTTACTAGGACACTCTAGATAGGATGCTACTGAAACCGTAGGAAAATTTGCTGAAACTATAGCTAGACCTCGATTCTGCATAAACCAATTACAATTATCGGTTGAATCATAAAACATCTGTAATAATCACTGGAATTCTAAAAATAATGCATAAAATTCATAAACAGATAATACGATATGAGTACGCGAGCGGCTCGAGGTAGAGGCCGTGGACGAGGCCGAGGAAGAGCTCGAGCAAGATCTTCGTCTTTCGTGACATATACCAGTGCGGCTCACCGGTACCATCGGCAACGAAAGTGGAATCACATGATCGTGGTGCCGGGGATGACGCCCTGTCGCAGGCTATGCTTCGAGTTCTGGAAAGGGTTGCCGGGGCAAGTTCGGGCAACAGAATTCGAGGATCGATTTCTGAACGACTCCGGGCTAACGGAGCAGAGATCTTTAGGGGTGTATCTGGTGTAGCCCCGAATGTGGCAGAATATTGGTTGGAGGCCACGGAACGAATTATGGATGACTTGGGCATTCGTGGAGCGGAAAGCTAAAGGGCGTGCGTTGTTGCTGCGAGATGAGGCTTATCGGTGGTGGCTCATCAGTGAGAGATGGAACCCCAGTGATAGGGTCACTTGGGAGTCTGTTTAAGACGGCCTTTAAGGAAGTATGTTGGGGCGAGTTATGTGGACGCCTGTGAGGAAAGAATTCTGAATCCGGTCCAAGGAGGCAAAATCATGGCCTTTAGTACGAGGCTGAATTTCGAGGCCGAGTAGGTATCTTTGTGGGAATAGTTGCTATGGAGTATGAGCGTAGCGTTCGCTTTAGGATGGACTCGAGAGATGACCTTAAGGTACCGATTGCTCATGAGGAGCGTGACTTCGCGGTTCGTGGAAAAAGCTAAGATCGCCGAGGAGGTAAAGCGTCTTTGAAAGGCGAGAATCGTGAGAAAGATCGAAACCATTTTCGGAGGGATTCTGGACCTTCGGGTGGAGCAAACAAGAATGTCAAAAGGGCCAGAGTGGAGGAGCCAGTTCGAGCCGTTCCGATGAATGTGGTTAGACCGCCAATCTGTGGGGACTGTGGTAAGGTACACCTGGGTGAGTGTAGGAAACGTTCTGGTGCTTATTTTCGATGTGGATCTATGGAGCACAGAGTTAAAGACTGTCCTCAGAGAGCTAATCAGGTTCAAGTTGCAGAACAGAGGGTTACTTATCCAGCGAGAGGTGGACCACAACCACCGAGAGGACGTGGAGAAGGTAGAGGCGGAAATGGGAATGGAAATGGTCGAGGTCGAGGGGCGCCTGGCAGGGGAGCTAGAAATGCTGAGGCTCGATAGCCAGCGTTGGTATATGCAGCTCGTCGTCGAGAGGAGGGCGACGCACCTGATGTCATAACTGGTACGTTTTTAGTTTCTAATATGCCGTATACTGCCTTGGTGGATATTGGATCTACTCATTCTTATGTTGCGTGTGCCATATCTGGGTCATTGGGAGTGCATTCTGAGAAGATAGTGAGTAGGGTATCTGTGCTAAGTCCTTTGGGTCACTTGGTTAGGGTAGACAAGCTGTATAAGGATGTACCCTTAGAAACTCAAGGTAGGATCTTTCCTGGCGATCTAATGGAGTTGCCGTTTGGAGAGTTTGATCTCATTCTAAGAATGGACTGGCTTGTTAAGCATAAAGCGACTCTAGATTGTGCTGCTAAGCGAATGGTGCTAAGGACCACGGAAGGGGATGAGGTTATGGTGATAGGTGAGCGAAGGGACTATTTGTCTAATGTGATATTGGCTTTGAGGGCTGAAAAGTGGATTCGAAAAGGGTGTGAGGCCTATTGGGCATTTGTAAGTCAAACAGATGTAGAGGGGCTGACTGTGGATAAGGTTAGAACTGTAAAAGAGTTCCAAGATGTCTTTTCAGAGGAGCTTCCGGGATTGCCTCCAAACCGAGAAGTTAAATTTGGAATCGACCTGTTTCCTAGGACAGCACCAGTGTCCATTGCACCATATAGGATGACACCGAAGGAGTTAGTGGAGTTAAAGGCGCAAATTCAAGAATTGTTAGATAGGGGCTTTATCAGGCCAAGTGTGTCTCTATGGGGAGCACCGGTGCTATTCGTAAAGAAGAAGGATGGGACGATGCGCTTGTGCATTGATTATCGCCAGTTGAACAAACTGACGATTAAGAATAAGTACCCTCTGCCAAGGATTGACGATCTGTTTGACCAGCTTAGGGGGGCTTCTGTATTTTCTAAGATCGACCTTCGATCTGGATATCATCAGTTAAGGGTCAAGGAAACAGATATCCATAAGACGGCATTCAGGACGCGGTATGGTCATTACGAGTTTCTGGTTATGCCATTTGGGTGATTTAACGCCTCTGCGGCATTTATGGATCTGATGAATCGGGTGTTTCAACCATTTTTGATCAATTCGTGGTCGCTCTTTATTGACGATATTTTGGTATATTCTCGAGACCGAAGCAAAACATGATGAGCATCTCCGCATCGTGTTACAAGTGTTAAGGAGAAGAAACTTTATGCGAAGTTCAACAAGTGTGAGTTCTGGTTGAGGGAGGTAACCTTTTTGGGGCATGTGGTCTCTGCAAAGGGGATTAGAGTGGATCCTCGAAAGATTGAAGCAATTTTGGAATGAAAGCCACCTAGGTCGGTTTCAGAAATTTGAAGTTTCCTAGGATTGGCAGGTTACTACTGTAAGGTTTGTGGAAGGTTTTTCGTGATGGCAAAGACTCTCTCACAAAACTCATACGGAAAGGAGTACCGTTTGTATGGATGGAGAAGCAGCAAGAAGCTTTTGAGAGATTGAAGAAAGTTCTGACTGAAGCGTCTGTGTTAATTCAACCAGAGTCTGGGAAAGATTTCATTGTGTACAGTGATGCATCACACGTAGGTTTGGGTTGTGTGTTGATGCAAGAGGGTAAGGTGGTTGCTTATGTGTCTCGACAACTTAAGCCTCACGAAAGGAATTATCCCACTCATGATTTGGAGTTAGCAGCAGTGATCTTTGCGCTTAAAATCTAAAGACATTACTTGTATGGAGAAAGGTGTATTATATACACAGATCATAAAAGTCTCAAGTATTTGCTGACTCAGAAGGAACTGAACCTTAGGCAAAGGAGGTGGATCGAGTTGCTCAAGGATTATGATTGTTCAATCGAATATCACCTGCAAGGCTAATGTGGTAGCCGATGCTCTTAGTCGTGAGAGTCAGATCGATCCGAGAGCAATGTTTGCTCGTCTAAGTCACAGATAACGATGGAAGTCTGTTGGCTGAATTGCAAGTAAGGCCAACTTGGGTGGATCAGATTAAGGAAAAGCAGTTGAAAGATGAGTCTTTGGTCCCTCGTTTTCAACAAGTTAAGGAAGGGGAAACTTCTGAGTTTGGGTTAAATGATGATGGGGTTCTGTGTTTTCGAGGTAGAATTTGTGTTCCGAAGGACTCTGACTTGAGACAAGTTAAGGAAGGGGAAACTTCTGAGTTTGGGTTAAATGATGATGGGGTTCTGTGTTTTCGAGGTAGAATTTGTGTTCCGAAGGACTCTGACTTGAGACAGTCAATTTTGAAGGAAGCTCATGGGGGACTTTGTGCCATGCATCCTGGAGGGAATAAGTTGTACCATGACTTGCGAGAACTGTATTGGTGGCTGGACTTAGCGAGAGAGGTAACGGAATTGGTGGGGAAATGTCTGACATGCCAGCAAGTGAAAACTGAGCATCAGTTACCTTCTGGATTATTGCAGCCAGTAAAAATACCACTTTGGAAGTGGGAGAGGATAACCATGGACTTTGTAAGTGGGCTACCCTTGACACCATCGAAGAAAGACTCGATATGGGTGATTGTGGATAGGTTGACCAAGTCGGCTCATTTTATACCTGTTCGCACAGACTTTTCTCTTCAGAAGTTAGCCAAGTTGTATGTGGCGGAGATTGTGCGACTGCATGGAGTTTCGGTTTCGATTATCTCTGATCGGGATCCTAGATTCACATCTCGGTTTTGGAAAAAGTTGCATGAGGCGTTGGGAACGCGATTGAACTTTAGTACGGCTTTCCATCCCCAAACTGATGGTCAGTCGGAAAGAGTTATTCAGATTCTGGAAGACATGTTGAGGGGATGTGTTATTGATTTTCGAGGTAGTTGGGAGGATTACTTGCCTTTGGCAGAGTTTGCATACAACAATAGTTATCGATCAGTATTCGAATGGCACCTTATGAAGCATCAGATATGGCGAAGGTGTCGAACACCTAGTTGTTGGACCGAATCGGGAAGCGACGAGTTCTTGGACTGAGAGTTGGTGGTAGATACTGAGGATAAGGTCAAGTTAATTAGAGATCGATTAAAGGAAGCGTCTGATAGGCAAAAGTCGTATGCAGATTTGAAGCGTAAGGAGATTGAGTACTCAGTAGGGGATATGGTCTTTTTAAAGGTTTCTCCCTGGAAGAAGATATTGAGGTTTGGTAAGAAAGGCAAGTTGAGTCCGCGGTTCATTGGGCCTTATCAGTTTTTGAAGCGAGTAGGCCCAGTGGCTTATCAGTTGGAATTGCCTTCAGAGTTAGACAGGATTCACGATGTTTTTCACGTCTCCATGTTAAGGCGCTATAGTTCTGACCCTACTCATGTCGTGCCGGTTGCAGAAATTTAGGTGCGAACTGATTTGACCTTTGAGGAGGAACCTGTACAAATATTGGATCGAGACGTTAAGGTTCTAAGAAGGAAATCTGTACCATTAGTGAAAGTGCTTTGGCGTAACCATGGCAGAGAAGAAGCTACTTGGGAGTCAGAGGAGGCAATACAACAACAATACCCTCATCTGTTCGGATCTGGTAAATTTCGAGGACGAAATTTCTTTAAGGAGGATAGAGTTGTAACGCCCCAATTTTCGGGAATTCTGTGAATGATTTGTAAAATTAAAAATTCTGTGTTCTGCTTGTTAAGAGTAGGTTTAATTGTGATGGTGGGCCTCTAGAAGGCCCAAGCTTAGGATAAAACCCGATAGTTTTAATTAATTTTTAATCCATAGGGAAAAAGGGGTTCAGTTAATCTGGGCTTTTAAGTATTAATTGTGTAAAATAGATCACAAGGAAGCAAGTGGTGAAGTGGCATGTGACGCCACAGGGAAAGGCTATAAGTGGCTTGGGGAAGCTAGGGAGGACCCGTGTTCAAGTTACAATGACACAAATCAAGGGATTAATTTTTATGAACACAAAAGGTAAGTAGTGGGCCCAAGTAAAAAGTCCATCGGGAAGAGTTTGAGTTGCTCGGAGATTGAGTAAGGAGGGGATAAGGGAGAGGATTTAGGAGCTGATCAAGGAGGATGTGTTGGCTGAATGTTGGACTCTTAAAGAGCAAGAGGTGGCGGCCAAGGGATTCTTTAAGGGGGCAAAATTCGGCTAGGTTAAGGAGCTAGTATAAATTCGGCACTTCGGGTAGTTGGTGCCGTTTCCACTTTTTTCTCCTCATCAACTTTTTCTTCGTCTCCTTTCCTCCATTGCCGAACCTTCCTACCATCTTGTTCATCTCCATTTTTTTTCCCCTTCAACCGTTTCAAAACCTTCATAGCCTTTGGCCATAAAAAGCTGAAATTCCGAAAGCTTGATTCTTTTTGGTGCCGATTTCTTATAACCAAAACCACATCTCTTCTCTTCATAATTTGTGGCCGATTCACCAGCCCTCTAAAACCTCAACTTTTGACGACAAGACCATAGCAAAACCCTCTCGCTTTACCTTTCTAAACGCAAGTTACAAAAAGCCGAAAACCCCACATTAAAAGGGACTTGGCGAATCATAGTCACTGAAAGCTCGACTTTTGTTATTATCTGAGGGTTTAAATCTACATCGAGATCGAGTGGGAAACTCATTGGAATCAGTCAATAAGGAATCGATGGTAAGTCTTCAAAAACTTAGTCTTCTTACATATTTAAGGAAAAGTTTGAAATCCCTAAAAGTTAGGAGGTTGTCGATTTGGACTTGTAACCACGAGGGTCGTAATAAATATTTTTTTGGTAATAGCGTGATTTAGAGGCGTTGATCAAGGGCTTGGACAGGTGAAACGATCGGATCTTTGGAGTTAACCATCTCTCGGCGAAGGTAAGAACAATAAGGGTTTTAGGCATGTTTGGCGAATGTGGTAAGGGACTATATACTCAATTTTGTTTCGATATTTGGAGTAATATTAGGTGATTCAATTGTAGGCAGTTCGTGTGTAGATCTCGTCGAGGAAATCCCAAAAACAGGTGTGTAACTGACACCCTCTCATAGACTAGAACGGCAAAAGTTGAAAAGCTGAAATGCCGAAAAGTCGGTATTTTGGGCTCTTTCGAGTGTGCGAATGCTCGTAAGACGTATGGGTAATTATTACTGGTAATCGAAAGTGATAAAACTGCAGTACGCGCGATTTCGTGCGTTTTGATACTTTGGGCTTAATGGGCCAAAATTGGGTTAATGGGCCAACGGGCCCAATTTGGTAAGAACGCTCGGTAAGTGTTTCTGGCTAAACGTAATGGTTACGATATGCATGAAAACCTTAGAAATAGTTAGATTTACTAGAATACCCCTATGTATGCAAAATTACCATTATACCCCTAGGGTTAGTTTTGACTGGAAAGCATGATGATCTTAATTTGTACGATGTATGCCATGATTGCATCTCTGTTGCATGGGGACATGGGTTATATTATGGAGGAAACGTCCTGGTTGCTATGCCACAAATTATCTGTTCTGGTGGCCCTGCCACGTATATCTGTTCTGGTGGCATTGCCACAAAATATCTGTTTCTGGTGACTCTGTCACATTATCTGTTCTGGCAGCCATGCTGCATATTTCTGTGGCGTGTAGCTGTTGGGTGGGTCGAGTAGTCTCCCCACATGGTGAAAGGATGGTATGGGGGTGTACATGGTTGGATATGGGTTGGGTTTCTGCATAAGCATGATATATCTGCGATTACGATCCGCTTGGGTCTATGGGCTTTATTCGATATCATTGCAGGCCGAGGCCAACTTATTCTGTCTCTATGGTTTGAACCGATTTAGGCTATGGTTGGGTTGAATTACACAATCGAGTTTCCCAAAACTCACCCCTTATTTTCATCCTCGCAGTAATCCTCAACCATAGTGGGCTTGGAGTCGTGAGGATCCGGATGGCCACATGTTTCTACGAACTTTGGTTTTTTTTTCTGTGAACTGGGCGTCCTTTTAATTTCATTTATGGTTTTGGGTTTTAAGTGTAGTAAGGCCGCTTAATTATTTTTATGGTTTTGTTTTACTTTTATTATTTTATTTTATTATGATGAAAGAACTATGATAACTAAGGTAAATGGGTTAGCTTTAGGGCGCGTTTTCAAAAACATTAAGTGATTTCAAAATAACACGATTACAAGTAAGACTTCCGCTAAGCAAACGTTTTCAAAATTAAGTTAAGATGGACTTAACCAAATGGATTTCTCACAATTATACGAGATGTTAGAGTGTGGCAATGGCGGTGTGCATGTCTAGGATTGGATCCGAAGGGAGCTTGGTACTTAAGCGATCAAGCGGACTCACCTCCTCTTTTTCTCGTTTCCTACAGGTGCACAGCTCCCATTCACTTTAACCTACATTAAAAGTATCTTTTACATCACTAATTAAGTTTTCCAAACTAAGTAATACGGAATGTTTTGTACGCATCAAAGTGGCGCACCGGATCCGGTCATAACGTCTAGGCCGGGTTTGGGGTGTTACATCTAATACCCATTTTAACAACTTTTACAAATAAGTCCTTTTTATACATTTTCACTAAAAATCACTTAGTAAAAGTTGTTTATCACACCTTAAACATACAATATCTTCCATCAAACATCAAAATACATGCATGTCACACATGGGTAAATTTTTAAACATGAATCCTACTTCAAAAAAGTGGTAGAAATAGGTAAACCAGGTTACGAGGACTTCAAAAATGTAAAGAGCATTAAAAACGGGGCTAGTATATACTTACAATCAAGCTTGAAAGTTGAAGAAAACCCTAGCTATGGTGTCTTGTAAAATTCGGCCAAGGAGAGAAGGTGGACACCAATTTTGGCTTTACTTTCCCTTTTTATTCTTTTATTAACCAAATGACCAAAATGCCCTTCATTTAAAACTTTGAAATTTCGCCTAATCGTGTCCATTTTTGTCTATAAACTTAACTAATGGTCTAATTATCATATAAGGACCTCTAATTTAAAATACCATAGCAATTGGACACCTTTAACATGTAGAACTCAACTTTTGCAGTTATTACAATTTAGTCCTTTTGACTAAATTTAGTGCCCAAATGTCAAAATTTTCGAATGAAATTTTCACAAAATCATTCCATAAAACTGTAGACCATAAAAATCTAATAAAAAATAAATTTTTCTGCGTCGGATTTGTGATCCCGAAACTACTGTTCCGACTAGCCCTAAAACTGGGTTGTTACACACACGCCCGTGTGCTAGGCCGTGTGGTTAATTAATTTGATTCGAATTAGGTGCAGGTTTCACACGACCGTGTAACACGTCCGTGTCCAAGGCTGTGTCAACCACATGGCTGGGACACACGTCCGTCTCTCTGCCCGTGTGCCTATTTCTGAGAATCCTGTTTTGCATTTTTAAGATGCAGGGGACACAAGACCGGACCACACGCCCATGGGATAGGCCGTGTGTCACACACGGCTAAGACACACGCCAGTGTGTCTGACTATGTGGACAAAATGAGGTCATTTCCTAGCCTCATTTGTCACCCAAATTTACCATTTTCCTGTACTAAAACACACAAATATACATCCACTAATCCAACATCATATTCACAAGAAATTTTGATATCAATCATATAGTATTATCTCATGCATCAATAGATATAACTTATTTATGTCATAAATGTAACACCCCTAATCCGTATCCGTCGCCAGAATGGGGTTACAAGACATTACCGTTCATAATACAATTCATTTCATATTCAAATGAAATATGCAAACTTAACATTCAAAGCATACGAATGGTTTATATATAAATGAATCTGTCAACTTGCAATTTATATTCACCAACTTAAATAAAAAAAGTCACACATTATCATGCTTCATATAAATAACATATATCTCAATGTCCATTTCATTTATCAAATATTACCTAACATTATATCATACATTACTTAACCACAATTAGTTTATTCCATAATTATAACACGAGCATATAAGTAAATATATAATGACCTATTTTTGTCACATTTGCCGAACCACAAGGTAATACATGAATAAGTCAAATTAACATATCCAACTTGATACCACTTAGCCAATTCATTACATTAATAACCATGACTTATGCATATTTATATGTATACTCATACATTGCTATTATAACCGAATTAAAACAGCTAATACCTATTCACAACTATTTACATTTCATAATCATTTCATTTCAATGCTAACCGAAATTAGTATACCATTCTCAAATACAAAGCATATCATATAATACATATACCAAAATAAATCCGAGTCACATTAGAATATAGCCGAATACTTTTTAGTACCAAATCATGATATAAAATGTACTTTTCAAAGATAAATCATTCACCGATTATAGATACATATATATGTCCAAGACACAAATTTCAAGAACCATATGGAAAACCATACAAAATATCTCCAATCATGTCCAGTCATTACTATATATCCTTTATTACCAAATCATTTATAACACCTAAACCTAACATAATAACTAAAATTTACATATATAACTTTTCTTAGTATAAACCGCATCCAAATTGAACAAACATACTTATGTATATATTATGACCAATTCATTCATACCACATCTGAATTCATCAACCAACCTCCAATATACAAACACACAACACAAATTCTAATCATTCAAGGCACATGTCATAATAACCAAAATAGACTTAAACCATAAATTAACCAAAACTGAACTCAAGCATAGAAGTTAAGCCACTTTCACATGGCTCCAATTATACATAGACCAAAATACAACATTCCAAAACATAATCCATCCTATACATGCCATAGATTCGAAATTTCACTTATTAAGTATCGAAACAGTAGATAGTGTGATGAACTTTGCTGACGATCCTCGAGCTCGTAACTTGATCCAAAATCTATAAAACAGAAACACACATATACACTGAGTAAGATTTTATAGCTTAGTAAGTCATAAGCAAATAAACAACCCAGTGATATAATCAACTCATTTAAAACTAAACCAAATTATATTAACATTACCATGCTTAGTCTCAAACTTACAAATTCCATAAATAATACATTTTCATACACAATTTCTACCTTGGTCAAATGCTCACATAATCAATTTAACCAAATGTCATTCAACTTTCAAAGTCAAAATGTCATTATATGACCAAATATACATATACTCATATACACAAATTCAAGAATCATAATATAACATCATGTACATATACCACTTATTTGGCCGAATATACATACCATAATCACATATATACTTCATTTGCATCAAACACGACTTGTAACAAAAAACCAAATTAGTCACTTACCTTATTTCAAATAGGTAACAAGCTAATTCATTCCTGGCCTTTTAGCTCGTTTTACACATTTGATCACAACTTATCTTTTCCCGATGAACCATTCGGAATTGGATAGGACACTCAGATAATCACACATATCGTACAATGCCAATATCCTAGGCGTGGTCTTACATGTAATCACATATCGATGCCACTGTCCCAGAAAGGGTCTTACTCGCACACATATATCGAAATCACATATTGATTCCATGGTCTTACTTGTACATTACGTATCGGAATCCTATGTCATGACATATGTATCCTAGCTATTCCTAAGGTTCATACGGGGCTTTCGAACGTCGTAACTCGGTCGAAACGAATACATGAACATGGTTACCAAGCTTATACACATTCGGCATTTGCATGTATATATTCTTACATTTCATTTCAGCATATATAATTTGTATTTAATTAAAATTAAGTACGTCTATTTGCTCATAAACTCACATTGGATGATGTAAAACAGAATGGGACGACTAGTTGACAACTTTCGTTTTCCCCTATCCAAGTCCGATTCCTTTAGTTTTTGATCTAAACATATTCAAATTAAACCCATTCAAACATATTTTCATTCAATTTAGTCAAAAAACACATAAATGGGAAAATTACCATTTTACCCTTGACATTTTACACTTTTTACAATTTAGTCCCTTTTACACAAAACACAAAATATGCAAAATCTCAACATACCCATGTTAGGAAAATGTTCCTAGTGCTCATACAAGCCCATATACTTCATTTATTTCACATCTTAGTCCCTCAAATTATTATTTTTGCAATTTAGTCCTAACTACTCAAAATCATCAAAAACTCCAATACAAAACATGTTAACCTAAAACATATCTTTCATATTTCATCATCAAACAACAAAAATCACAAGCTTTCAACAATGGCATAACTCAAAATATTCACCAAAATAAAAAATTCAAGCATGAGTCTTGAAGATAACTTAGCAACAATCTTAAAAACGTAAAAATTATCAAAAATCAAGCTAAGCACATACCTTGATTGAGCTTAGAAATGGCCAAACCTGAAAAAATCTTTTCTTTTCTTTCTTATTTTAGTTTCTGTCAAGAGAAATAAAATGAACATGGCTTATTTTATGTTTTATTATATCATATATTAACATTTTAAACCTTAATAAATTTATAACAAAACCATATAAGCCTAATGCCGCCCATTCATTTAATCAATGGGCTAATTGCAACATAAATCCTCCACATTAAAAGAACAACCACTATTCGGCCCTTTTACTATTAACAACCACTATTCAACCCTTTTACTATTAACCATCAAATTTTCATTTTACGCGATTAAGTCCTTTTATTTAATCGGACACTCAAACGATAAAATTAAAGCACAAAAATTTCACAGATACAAATTCACACAAAATAAACACAGAAAATATTTTTTAAAATGTTTTTCTGACTCAAATTAGTGGTCCCGAAGCCACCATTCCGATTAGGGTCTAAATCGGTTGTTACAATAAACTCATATGCTAACACAATCTCATCAAACCAACACATAATAAGCACTTATATAATTATCAAAACATCACTTTAAAATAGCCAAACTTAGACCATCACTAGCCATTCCAATGGCTAGGTTTCAAAACAACCATTACAAGCCATCATTGTCCAGCTAAGCTTATACATGCCATTATACCAAAATGAGATAGTGAATAGTGTGATGACTGCTCCGACCGACTTCCAACCTTCGTGAGCTTTGAGCACTATGAAATAGGGAAAAATAAATGGAGTAAGCATTTTATGCTTAGTAAGTTCGTATAACAGAAAATAAACTTACCGATCTTATTTATTAACACAAGCACACATACATACATATTCCATCAATTTTGGGTAAATTACCTAACAACATGCACTTATTCAAACAAGTTAGTCACATAATTTCATATGAATATCAAATAAACATAGATGAGCTCATCACATTACAAGTTTCCATTAATTTCACCTTTCCACTTCTTCAAGAGTCTTTTCCGTAGAACTATTGAAATCTCGATGGATGTTCTGAAAATATACACATGTGCAAAAGTACCCATTGGGGTACATAATAAAAAGGCACAGCCTTGAGTCATACATTTTACCGTAGGATTACCAATCTAAGCTAAATCCTATCCGTAGCATATGCTCTAAAGAGCTTAATATGGATTACCCGTCCGGGCTAAATCCAATTTCTAACCTAAATCAAGAGGGCTTACACTAGAATTACTCGTCCGGGCTAAATTCTATTTGCAACATATGTACTGTTATTTTCAACCCATCAAAATTCAATATTCGACCGAGACTCGATAATTTGTCCATATGAAAAAACTTGAACTATATCAATATGTATATATATCATCTCATACATAACAACAAAATCATACAATTTAATTGAAACATATTAACTTACATTTTTAAGTTAAACGAACTTACCTTGAAAATGGTTTGTTTTTTAGTTTCTACTAATCCAAAACCTTTTGCTTTCCTCGATCTAGTACCGCGATTGGTCTTTCCAGATCTATATGGATAAATTTAACTATTATTCTATCACATTTCAATCACATTTGCGTTCTATTACGTCTTAGGCAAAATTACCATTTTGCCTCTATTCTTTTCAAAAAATTTGATTTTGTCCCTAGGCTCGGAAAATGAAATTCATGAAATTTAACCCTCTTTCAAAGCCTAGCTGAAATTCACTACATTTACAGCACATACATTTCACAAATTTCAAAATTTTTCGTGAATTTTACCACTTTTTCATTTTAGTCCCTAAATCAAGTTTTCATCAAAAATTACTTTGTAAAAGTTGTTTATCTATGAACAAAATTTCATTTTCTACCATAAATTTTTAATTTTCAGCATATTCATCCATGAACCAAATTTTATACCATGATAACTTTTCAAATTAATCCCCTAAATAGAGAGATTAGGTTATCCCGATTCCAAAAATATAAAAATCATTAAAAACGGGACTTGATTTCATACCTTATTGAGCTTGAAAAGTTTTCATCCTCTCTTCTAGGGTTTCCATAGAAATTTTTGGGATGAAGATGAATAGAAAAGATGATATTTCTTTTTAATTATTTGTCATCTTTTAATTTTAGTGATTTCCAATTTAGTCTCTAGTTATTTCTAATTTTTCCGTGGATGAGTCCTTAAAATATCTACTAACTACCCTTCAATGGTCTAATTGTCATATAAGGACCTTAAGTTTTGAATTCCATAGCTATTTGATACCTATAGCTACTAGAACCCAATTTTTGCATTTTATACAATTTAGTCCTTTACCTAATTAACCACACAATCGATAAAATTTTCACATCGAAATTTTCATGTGACATTCCTATCCCGATGCCAATCATAAATAATATAAAAGAAAATTTTAAAATTTTGGCTCAGATTTGTGGTCCCAAAACCACTACTCCGGTCTCACCAAAAATGGGTTGTTACACATGGCCTGGTAACATGGGCATGTGGTTAGGCCGTGTGTCCCCTGCACCTTAATTTTGAGAAACAGAATTCTCAAAATCGGGCACACGGATGTGTGTCTCAGCCATGTGTGCCACACGGCCTAGAACACGGGCGTGTGTCTTGGCCATGTGAAACCTGCACCTAATTTCGAATTAAATTAATTAACCATACGTCCTAGCACATGGGCATGTGGCATGGTCCTGTGTGCAAGTCAGAGAGTTACACAGGGTCGAACACGGCCTCCAACACGGGCGTGTCCTAGGGTCACACAGGCGTGTCCATTGGAGCACACGGGCGTGTGAGCCCTGCAACTTGGAAAAATTTTGAAATGTCGCGAAAAATTCTTAGAGGTTCCGATTAAGTCCCGACTGGAATCTAATGCTCGTATTGGACCTCGAGGGTCCATTTAAGGGACGTTATGAATGATTTTGAAATTTGAATAGTAACTTGCATGATTTATCTGTAAATGTTTTTTTTAAAGTTTTGGTAATGCTCGAAACCCTGTTCTGATGACGAATATGGGTTAGGGGTGTTACATTGCCCTTTTTTTAAATTTACATGGATGAGTGGAATGACAAAAATGTGCAAGTGTACACAATCACAACAAGTAATAAAGTGACAAGTAAATGTCGAGTTATCGTACCCATAGGGACTATGAAAAGAACTATTTATGAGTGTTATTTAAACCACTTTGGTGAGAAAAATATTTTGTTTGAAGAGGGTGATTAAAAACTAAGATTTTAAACAAGTAAACTAAAGAAATAAATCTCGAATGCACGATTTCAAGATATGATTTAATCAAGATGACATAATTGTGTTGATTTAATTACATTTCTTTAACTTAGAATTATTAAGCTCATGCTTATGCTGCTACGAATAAATTCACAGCAACTCGATAATTTGCTAACTTATGAACATAATCACCTACACAAATCCATTCATCTCTTAACATATCCCTATGTTAATTCAAACGATTAAACAAATTTTAATAAGCCAACATGTTATGGCACATACATACTCATTAAATTGAACTAATCTCTTGCATATCCCTATGTCAATTCAAACGATTAATAAAATCTAAAGAGCATATAAAAGACTACATGAGGTAACAAGGTATTCTTACCTTGAAACAATTTAATCACAATAATCTTGCAAGTTATGCAAGGCAAGTGTATCGCCAAATACATTGCTAATTTAACCTTCAGCTACCTTAGAAGAATAAACATGCACTAATTAAGTATTACGTCCATTAATTACAATTTCAATCCATTTAAATAATTAATTCATTAGCTACCTCACAATTGTAATGCAAGAATAACTTAGGCAGGATTTTACTTAATCAAGCATTTTACCGAGGCTTATAACACCATAAACACAATTTTAATAATTTAAGCAGATGAAATGCAATCAAACCAGCACGAATTAAATTCAAGCTAAGATGATTAAATTAATCATTCCAAAAACATAAATATTCATAGATATGTTCATCATAACAACAACAATAATTAAAGAGATAGGGAACAAGAATCAAATATGGTGTTTTTCCGAGGCTTGACTAGTTTGCTCCGTCTTCGTTCTTTGTTGTCCTCTCCGATCAAGGCTGCTATGAACACTTCAATGTTGCTCCAAAATGGCTGAAGAATAACCCTTTCCCAAGGGGAGAAATCGGTACAAGAGCAAGGGATTTTGGAAGGGAAAATGAGAGGAGAAAGTAAGAGAGGAGAGAAGAGAAGAGATGTGAATGAATTGAGGTGTGCTTTGAGTGATCAGCCAAGGGGGGTTTTTATAGCTGAAGAGGGATGCTAAAAATAGCTAAAATTATCAGCCAAAGAGCCCTCCCTTGGCCGGCCACACAAGTGGCAAAGTTGATGCTTTCAACTTTGCTAAATATGGCTTGGGGCAAATCCATAAAGCCACCAATTGTGGAGGGGCTTGAATGCAACTTTGACAAGTCTTCAAGGGCTTCTTTGCAAGCTTAATTAATCATATAATAAGCTTATTTGGGTTAGCATATGGACAGTTTTGGGCTGCCCAATCCTTGTTCGGTTCAGTTCAATCGGTTCGGTTCAACTGGACCACTTTTTTCATAATTAATTAATAATAATTTATTTAGCCCAAATTAAATTGGGCATAAATTAAAATTAATTATATTATGAATTAATACACATAATTGGACCGTCTTAGGCTGGAAATTAATTTGCCTCGGTACTTAAAATTGTTTCTTAGTTTTGTGCTTCTGGTAGTGTTTGCCGAGCCATTTTTCGCCTTTTATGCAAATCTGCCGAAAATAACCAAAATTTATCAAAAATAATTATAAAATTAACTAAATTTCAATATGTTCATATTTTAAGTGCACTTTAATTATTTTATAAAAATTAATTATTTTAATTATTTTATAAAAATTCTGGTAGTATCTCAACAACATATTATGATAGCAAAAATTAGACTAAATGTTTCCTAATAAAATCATGTTAAACCTTACCAATGTAATTTTATTCTCTTTATTCAAGATTAAGCTGCAATTATCAAGTTTAACTTATGTCTTCATATGTTGTACGTAGCAATTTCTCTCCACTAATGTAGGTAGCATTGAAACTTTTGAATCAATAGGTCTTTAACAAGGTTGTAACGTGGCTGGGCTTAAGGGTAGGTAAAAGATAGATAAATTTAGACTTTTAAACCCTAGACTCAGCTTGCATCTAACCTTTGAAATAATTACCTTCAACACATCAACTTTCTTTGCTTTCACATGCTCTTTTGTACATCTTATTTTAAGAACTCATGCTCTTTTTTTTTAACCTCAAGCATTTTGCTGAATGTCCTACAATTTTAGAGCATTCGATACTTCTTTTCAACTCCCCCAAACTTATTTTTAAAGAATACTTTGAATAGTACTGAGTCTAGTGTTTGGGACAATTTTAAGATAGTTAAGAGAGAACTGATGGCTAAATTTGCAACGGTTCAAATAAAATTAGGCCATATAGTCTCAAAGTTGGGTTTCAAAGGAAATTTATTTTATCATGGTTGGCTTGAAAGGCTCAAACGGTCCAAAAAAAAGTTGCCTAAATCATTTTCAATGTTCCATGCTTCCTAGGATTTCGCCTCAAGAAACTACTAAGTCAATTCTAAAGACTTAAACTTTCATGCATGCCTAACTTTTGTAAGGAACTAAAAATTTATGGTACGATTTACATGCTTTATTAGAAATACATTCATATCATTATTAAGCTAACATAATAATTTATTGAAATAATAGAACTTTATTCATACTGAAGTTTAGCATACTTAACAAAATTTCAAATTATTGAACAAAATATATCCTAATCATAATTAAAAGAAAAATTTATTCTGAGTGGAAATAATTCAAATTCAATTTTTCAGTCCCCCTACTTAAGATGAACAATGTCCTCATTGTGTAAAGTAAATAGACACTATACAGCAGGTAGGATTCTAGAAAAGAGGAGGTGAGTCAAATTGACTACTTAAGTACCAAGCTCTCTCTAGATCCAATCCTAGACATGTATATACCTATTGCCACACTTTATACTTTGCGACTTATTCAAATTTTATTTATGATTTTCCTCCCTTATTATGTGAAAATAACAATTACTAATTAAACTTAATACTAAAATGACCTAAGAACATAAATAAAATAAGGTCAAGATCCCCCTATTATTTATTTGCAGACCCTTCCGAATTTGACTCATCTTTTGCTCCATCATTATTGCCTTTGCATGAATCGCTTCGCTCCTTCTTCGATAATGGACTCCATGGTTCAAATATAAAATCTGGAAATTCAAGCGCAAAAAGAAATGGGTCATTGTAAATTTTCTTAAGAGCACTTCTCATCGAATCATCCCTTATTTTTTAGTATCTCCAGTAAGCTTGTTGCTGCCATTGCATATGCTGCATTATGTCCATCAACTTTGACAGCTCATTTCGAAGATCTAGGCTAGGTGGTTGAGCTCTAAATATTGAATTTTTGTCTTCAGGTTTAACTTTAGGTTCCAGTGGTTCCACCTTATCAAGGACTTCAGCCGATTGCATTAGTTTGATCTCTGTGAGATCTTCTTCCTTTTCTTCGGGATCCTCACTTTCTTCAATTCACTATTGTAGAACAGAATCTCCAACTATTCAGTAGAGGTCCCAATTGTGATTGTGCCCTGGCTATAGCCTGTTTTCTTTACGTTTGTAATAATTTTAGCTTTCAAGCATAGAATTGTTATCATAAAGGGAAAGTAGGCTGGGCCAGAACGTCTAACGGTACAAATTCGCATCTCTCTCAGGATGATTTTTCCCACATCAATAGTCTTTCTAGTTAAGATCGAGTATAATAAGACCATGTGCTCTAATAAAATTGTTGTCCTATGTGAGCTAGGCATGAGGCTAAAACGGATAAAATAAAACCATACCTTTGCGAGTGGTGTCAGAGATTCTCTTCGATAAGTGTGGATTCCTTGCTTTGACACAATCCACTTAGAACCTGGAACTATAAGTTCTTCAAGAATTTCTTGCAAATTTTCAGGCTATATATTGCTTGTAACGCCCCAAAAATGTAGGGTCTGTGGTTTTGCAAGCTTTGACACAAATTACATGTTTGCTTTATTGGCTAAGTGATTTGGGTGTGTTTAGGAGTCTTTGAGAAGCCTAGGTTCGAGTGTAGGCCTTGGCAAAATTTTTAGTTTTGTTCTTGAGTGAGACTGGCTGTTGGCAGATAGGACTTATGTTTAAGTGTGTAAGAATTTATGTCACAAAAGAGCTTTGTGGCTTGGTGGCAAGTGGCGTGTTGGGGCAGTTGGGAGAGCTTTGGTTCGAATCCCTTAGCAACCAAAGAACATTTATTTTGTTAACAGAGGACGACTAGAGTTGTGTGAGATTTGAACTCTAGTGATGGAGAGTTTGAATGAGTCATAGAGGTTGTTTGGAGGATATCAAGGAGGGATAAGGGGAAAAAATCTTGGATCTTTTCAATGAATTCAAAATTGGAAGAAGTTAAAGCCGAATGGGGGTGCTTGAGAGTGCAAATTCGGCCAAGGGGGATTGGGAGTGCATTTTCGGCAATTGGTGTGTGAGTATAGGTGCTGAATTCCTTCTTTCTATTTAGGGTTTGTTCTTTTTGGCATTTTTGATACCATACTCTCTTGTGCCGATTTCTTTTCGTACCTTTCAGGATTTAAGCCAAATTTCCTTGTCTTTATTCTTTCTTTTGATTCCACCTTGTGCTGAATGTCATAACTTGCTCCTTTTTTTTCTTCTAAGTCTTTAACTGAATTCTTCCTTCCTCTAATCTCCTTTTCTCTTTTCCATTTGTTACACTCTGCTTCGGCCGAACTTCACCTCTCCCATCACCCATCTGTTTGCATGGTTGAATATCTCTTTGATCTTTTTCCATTCTCCCTCTTACTCATAATCGCGTTTTCCTTCTCGAAATCTGGATCGAACCTCTCTTGCCTTCTCTCTCTTTTGGCTTATTTGGGCTTTTCTCTGTGCTAGTCGAATACTCTTTTACCTAACCAAATCTCTCTCTATTGGATCAAGGAAATTAAGTTATGCCACTTCTCCTTCTTTTTGCCCTACTATATTAGTTTCCTTGTAATCCCTTTCTTTTTATCGATGATTGTTAAGGGGTACATTCGTGGCATCGTGTGCTCGATTGTAGTGTGTGTTGTGATAGGCCGAATACTACTACTCTCCTCTCTTAATCCCTGTTTCGGTAAGTAGTTCACATGACTAAGTGGTTTATGTTTAAGGTTGTAACTAAGTGGACTTTAATGCAGATTGTGGCCTATAAGTGAGCAGTCATGGATTAAGGGTTGTTTGAACCCTACTTGTGCTATCAAGGTAAGCGGTATATTATGTTGGGAGTTAGGAGATATTATTAGTGTGGTTAATCCAAATAACTAGAAGCTGACTTTGGATTGTTATGTTGGATTTAGGTTGGACACGTGTTGATTACCGTTTTCCTCTCCAAAAAGATGTGTAATCACACCCCTGTTGAACTGCGAATCGATAGAAGCCAAAAAGCCAAAAAGTCGAAACTTCGACATGTGAGACCTCACGAGCGTGCGATCACTTGTGGGGTAAACTCGAGCCTACAAATTAGGGACGATAGACTATAGAGGCCACTATGAATGTTTTCGTGAGCTTGGGCTATTATGGGCCTCGTTGGGCCGAGATGGGCTGTGTGATCCCAATGGGCTCATGGGCCCACATGGACAAAGTATATGATAAGTGGCAAATAATGGCGTGGACTATGGGGTTCACATAGTCATGACTCAAAATGGAGCTATTTGGGCCACACGAGCGTATGGGCTCACTTGGGCCGAGTAATGGGCCTTGGGCCCATTTACACTGTTTTGGCCATACGGGTTATCTAAGTCGTTCAAGACGGATGTAGACCTTTTGAAGGGTCGTTATCTATACCGAGACCCAAAATTGGTTAAATGACCAAAATACCCCTAAGGGGTAAAATTTCTATATTACCCCTAATGGGTGGAAATGACTATTATACCTTAGAGGTAGGTTGCTTGATGAGTGTATGATATATGCATGACTGTATCTGAGTAAGAAACCTGGCATACACGAAATATTATGACATGACATTCTGCATTGGGATTGGGATTCAGTTTCGGAGGAAGTACTATGCTAGTGGCTTTTCTACGTTTTACTGTTCTAGTGGCTTTGCCACATATTCTGGCATTAATGGCTATGCCACATTTATTGTTATTAGCAGTTTGGCTGCATTATTGTTAGCAGCTTTGCTGTGATATTGGTGAGCTAGTTGGGTGGGTCGATTTAATCCCACATGGTGAGTTGGTTGGTACGGGTGGTAAGTTGGTTGGATTGGGTTGCATACCTACATTGTGATTATACTATTTTGGGCATAGGCCCACACTGTCACGGTATAGGGCTTAGGCCTAAACTATACTATTATTGAATAGGGCTCAGGCTCATACCGTTACTGTATGCACTGATACTGCTTGACTGATAGGGGATTACACACTGAGTTTTCGTAAACTCACCCTTTTTTTTAACTGTGCAGGTAATCGTCAACCTTAGATGATTTGGAGCTGCGAGGGACTTAGTGGTGGTCACACGTCCGCAGATTGTTTGTTAATAACTCAATTTATTCAAGTTTTCATATTTGGTTTTTAATTATGTAATAAGGCCATTTGGGGAATTTTTTTAACTTTAATAGGCTTTTGATTACGTATTTAAACTGCTAGAGTAGGAACATCGAGTTTTCAAAATAACAACGATTTCAAATAAAAACCTACATTTTAACCTTAAGGTTTTCAACTAGAGAAGCTTCCGTGGTTTTACTCGGGTTAGCTAAACAAAGATAACAAACGTTTTGATAAGTCAATTTCAGATGTGACGCGAAATTACTGAGTTTTATGCAGGCATTAAAAACTAAATGGGTTTAACTTAAAAACGGTTTTCACCAACTAGTACAAGATTTTAGAAAGACGCTCAGATGTGACACATCAGATTCGGTCGTAACGTCTAGGCCGGGTTTGGGGTGTTACATTTAGTGGTATCAGAGTCAAGTTACAAAACTTGGCTGTGGAATGGGTTTTTATGGATTTGAATTTTAAATGTTGTAGTGGGAAATGTGGCACACTGAGTCTTCAGCACCAAATCTGTAGGTTTTCTAACACTGTTTATTATTACGAACTGAAATGTATTACTGAAGACCACTATATGTAGTAGAATTACACTGAAACTCTGTAGTTAGAGTAAACTGAGACTATAAAAGACTTTAAACTATAGAAGATTCTGTTCTGCGAAAACAAACTCTAATTACTATTGTTTATAATATATTGTTAATAATTATTGAAGTTATAAACTGATTCATAAGACTTTAAAATAGACAATTTGCTATTGATATAAGCACAAGAGGTGCTTGCGGAAGAGGTACACGAGGCCGGGGTAGAGGCCAAGGAAGTGCTAGAGCTGGGTCTTCAGCATCGGGCCACATGCTAGCTAGGGAGGCACCAGCCTCGCTAGTAACTGAGACAGGGTCTCAAGACCGAGCAGCTGGGGATGATGCTTTATCTCAAGCAATGCTACGAGTTCTTGAAAGGGTTGCTGGAGCAAGTACTGGACCTGTAAGCCGAGGGTTAATTTCTGAGCGACTCCGGTCTAATAGAGCAAAAATTTTTTGGGGTGTTTCTAGTGTAGCCCCAAATGTGGTGGAGTATTGGTTTGAGGCTACCGAGCAGGTAATGGATGACCTTGACTGTACTTCAGAGCAAAAACTAAAAGGAGCAGTGTCTTTACTTTGTGATGAGGCTTACCAGTGGTGGCTCACTATGAGAGAAGGTACACAAGCTGACCGTTTGACATGGGATTTCTTCAAAGTAGCCTTTTCAGGGAAGTATGTGGGCGCAAGTTATGTAGACGCCCTAAGGAAGGAATTTCTAAATTTGACTTAGGGGAATAAAACTATGGCGGAGTACGAGGCGGAGTTTCTACGGCTGAGTCGGTATGCTCGCGGGATAGTCGCAACTGAATATAAACATTGTGTGCAGTTTGAGGATGGCCTCCAGGGCGAGTTACGTGTGCTGATAGCCTCGCAGAGGGAGTGAGACTTTACTGCCCTTGTTGAGAAAATAAAAATTGTTGAGGATGTGAAGCGCTCTTAGCGCCAGAACCGCGAGAAGGATAGGGGCAGAAATAAAAGGGATTTTTGACCCTCGGGTTCTTCTAAAAGGCTTATAATGAGGGCCAGATTTGATAGGCCAGTTCAAGCAGTTCCTGATGTTGCTGCAAGATTGTAGCCTTGCACCGATTGTGGGAGAGCTCACTAAGGTGAGTGTTGGAGACGAACTCGGGCATGCTTTATATGTGGGTCTTTGGATCATCAAGTTAAAAACTATACTCAGATGCAAGCTTCAGGACAGGGTTATATTCAGTCTATGAGAGGTGGTCAGCAGCCATCGAGAGGCCGTGGTTAGGCCAGAGGTGGAAACGGGTTTGGTCGAGGTTGTAGAGCACCAGGCAGAGGTATTGAAAACACTGAGGCGAGATAGCCAACCTTAGTCTATGCTGCTCGTCGCCGAGTGGAGGGTGACGTCCCTGACATCATAACCGGTACGTTCTTAATTTATAATTTACCATACACTGCTTTAATTGATATTGGGTCTACACACTCGTATGTTGCATGCACTATGTTAGAGACGCTGGGTATTCAGTCTGAAAATACCGTTAGTGAAATGACTGTGTTGAGTCCACTAGGACAATAGGTTGGGGTGAGTAAGTTGCTCAGAGATGTGCCCTTAGAAGTCCAAGGGGTGGTCTTTCTAGTAGATTTGATGGAACTGTCGTTTGGGGAATTTGATATTATATTAGGCTTGGATTGGCTAGTAAAACACTGAGCGAAGTTGGATTGTACTACTAAGCATATGGTGTTGAAGTTTATGGAAGATAAGGAGGTGACTATGATAGGGGAACAAAGGGATTATCTGTCCAATGTGATTTCTGCGTTAAGGGCCAAGAAATTGGTTCGCAAGGGTTGTGAGGCATTCCTGGCTTATGTCAATATTTTTGAAGCTAAAGGTCCTTCTGTTGGGGATGTCAGAACTATTAAGGAGTTTTTAGATGTATTTCCTAAAGAGCTTCTAGGGTTGCCTCCAGACCGTGAGGTTGAATTCGATATTGAACTCCTACCTGGAATAGCTCCGGTGTCTATTGTCCCTTATAGGATGGCATCGAAAGAGTTGGTGGAGCTAAAGGCTTAAATTCATGAGCTACTGGATCGAGGATTCATCCGATTAAGTATGTCTCCGTGGGGAGCACCGGTGTTGTTTGTGAAGAAGAAGGATGGATCCATGCGCATGTGCGTTGATTATCGTCAATTGAACAAGATGACTATAAAGAATAAGTACCCTTTACTGAGGATAGATGAGCTGTTTGACCAGCTGTGAGGAGTTACGATTTTCTCCAAGATAGATCTTTGGTCTGGGTATCATCAGCTAAATTGTAAGGAGGCTGACATGTATAAGACTGTGTTTAGAACTTGTTATGGTCATTACGAGTTTCTGGTGATGCCGTTTGGGTTGACGAATGCATCAACGGCTTTCATGGATCTAATGAATCGAGTATTTTAGCCTTATTTGGACCGGTTCATAGTTGTGTTTATAGACGACATATTGGTGTATTCAAGAACCGATGAGGATCATGATGCACATCTTTGTATTGTTTTGCAAATTTTAAGGGAGAAGCAGCTTTACGCAAAGTTCAGCAAGTGTGAATTCTAGTTGCGAGAAGTGACATTTCTAAGTCATGTAGTGTCGGCAGAGGGAATTAGGGTGGATGCTCAGAAAATGAAGCTGTAATGGATTGGAAACCACCAAAGATGGTATCTGAGATTCGAAGCTTTTTGGGTCTGGCTGGGTATTATAGACGTTTTGTTGAAGGATTTTCCCTAATTACTGCACTTTTGACCAAGCTATTGCGTAAAGGGGTACCGTTCAATTGGACTGATAAACAGCAAGAGAGTTTTTAGAAACTGAAGGATTTTTTGACTAAAGCCCCTATTTTGATACAGCCAAAGTTTGGGAAGGAATTTACTATTTACAGTGATGTGACGCACATTGGATTGGGTTGTGTGTTGATGCAAGAGGGTAAGCTGGTTGCTTGTGCGTCTCGTCAGCTCAAGCCTCACGAGGCAAATTACCTTACTCATGACTTGGAATTAGCTACGGTGGTATTCACACTGAAGATTTGGGGACATTACTTATATGGTGAAAGGACGATAATTTACACAAATCATAAAAGCCTCAAATATCTTCTTACTCAGAAGGAGTTGAATCTTAGGCAATGAAGGCATATATAGTTGCTTAAGGACTACTATTGTTCAATTGAGTATCACCCTGGTAAAGCTAATGTGGTAGCTGACGCACTGACTCGTAGGGTTGCAGTTGATTTGAGAGCAATGTTTGCTCATCTCATCCTGTTCGATGATGGTAGCTTGTTAGCTGAACTACAAGTGAGACCGAATTGGATTGATCAAATTAAGGAGAAGCAGCTGCTAGATGAGTCGCTAGCTCCTCGTTTTTGACAAGTTGAGAATGGTGAGACTACGAAATTTGGGCTGAATGAGAAAGGAGTATTATGCTTCCGTGGAAGAGCATGTATACTGAAGAATTCTAATCTGAGGTAGTTCATACTGCAAGAGGCGCATAGTAGTCCATATGCTATGCATCTTGGCAGAAACAAGTTATACCGAGATCTTCGTAAGTTGTACTGGTGACCATGGTTGAAACATGAAGTTACTGATTTATGTGAGTAAGTGCCTAACATGCCAACAAGTTAAGGCTGAGCATCAACTACCTTCTGGGTTACTGCAGCCAGTTAAAATTCCACTCTGGAAGTGGGAGAGGGTAACCATGGATTTTGTAAGTGGGCTACCCTTGACGCTAACTAAGAAGGATTCGATATGGATGATTGTAGACCGGTTGACTAAATCTACCCATTTTATACAGTCCGCACTGATTATTCGTTGCAGAAATTGGCCAAGTTGTATGTGGCCGAAATTGTGAGACAGCATGGTGTACCGATTTCTATCATATCTGACAGAGATCCTAGATTCACATCTCGATTCTGGAAGAAGTTACACGAGGCTTCGGGTACAAGCCTAGATTTTAGAACTGTGTTCCACCCTCAGACAGATGGGCAGTCAGAGAGAGTGATTCAGATACTGGAAGACATGTTAAGAGGTTGCGTAATTGATTTCAGAGGCAGCTGGGAGGATTATTTGCCTTTGGAAAAGTTTTCATATAACAACAGCTACCAGTCCAATACTCAAATGGCACTGTATGAGGTGTTATATGGTCGTAGGTGTCGTACTCCTACCTATTGGACTGAGCTGGGTGAACGGCGAGTTCTGGGGCCAGAATTAATTTCTAATACAGAAGATAAGGTAAAATTGATTCAAGGCCGGTTAAAGGAAGCGTCTGAGAGGCAGAAGTCCTATGCAGACTTAAACTACAAAGAGATCGAATACTCTGTGGGGGATTATGTCTTTCTCAAGGTCTCACCATGGAAGAAAATTTTGAGGTTTGGGCAGAAAGGCAAGCTTAGCCCTAGGTTCATTGGACCTTATCAAATACTTAAACGAGTGGGGCCGGTCGCTTATCAACTTGAGTTGCCTCCGGAGTTGGATAGGATTCAAGACGTGTTTTTATTGGAACGTCGGTACCTCCTAGGCACAGCGGAAAAATAAAATAATTAAAAACATCCCGACGATCCAAACCATGGATCCATGTGTAAGGAACGTATCGAGGTGATAAAAGGTTTCAAAATTATCGAAACTTCAATCTGAGTAGACAGCGACGCCTAGGCAACGGGAATCCTGAACCACTATCGAACCAAGCCGCAACCTTTTTGATGTCGCTCTCTCGTAGTCCACCCAGCTTGACAATGAACGGTAGAAAATCTCGTAAACTATTTCGATGATTTTTATGCTTGACGGTTGCTAGACCCTTTAGCATAGTTTCGGGCTTATTTATATATTATCTCTTTAGGGTTTTTATCCTTGCCATATATAACACCCTTTTAATTAGTATATTTTTTTAATGAATATTAATTCATTAATATTAATCTGAACATAATAGTCATCATTAAAATAAATATAATAATGTTTAACCAAAAATTATAATTACATTAATTATAATAAAGATTTCGGTAAACTATATTTATTTAAACTTATATACGAACCAAATTCATATACTAATGAAATTATGTTCTGATTATGTGTACAACATCCTTGTACGTATAGTATGTTCAACAATTTGATTGCCCAATTAAATTAATTCTATAATTAATTTAATTCATATGACAATCAGAATACAATACCAACTATGTTTTACTCCGTTCATTTCAACCATAGGGTGTGACCCTATAGGTTCTTGTAACGTTAGCAGTAATATTAGAACGATTCTAATGTTACAAACAATGAGTGGCATCTAGCAATGCATCATTGCTACCTAAGTTACGAGAAGTCATGATTCAACATAATCTTTTGTGATTAACCTTTCATGCATTAATCCTTAAGTCCTATACCTTTGGAATGGACACAAGTCATGGAATAGTCACACTTGCATAGTCCATCCCATGTTTCTTGATACTTTAAGTGAACTATGATACACAAATAAGTATAGCATCTCATATTAACTTATTTGAGCATGGTCATGCATTTCTAGTCTCACTCAATCAAGTGGCCTAAGATATTACTCCTATTATGTATGAGGGACTTATCCTATATTGATCAACCATATCCTTCTACATAGATTGTGGTATATCCAACATCAGTCTTTATAGAACAACCAGTTACGATGTTCATTTGACTATATCAAAATATACAACTCACGATGTTGGGATAATGATGATCTTAAGTATGAGGATCATATACATATTAATCACTATGAGTAATGTTGTGACAATTACATAATAATCCAAGAAACATACTCATAGCAGGTCAGTCCAATATGTTGTTCTCTAACACACATATTCATGCATTGATTTTGACACTCCATATCAATGATAACTCTTTATCATCAATCAACTACATGTTAGTCTTAATGCATTATTGTTGTCCTAGCCAACAATAATACTTGACTAAGGATCTTTTAAGAATAATCATATTATTCTCAAGAAATTATTATAAAACAGTTTATTTATGTACACATAAAAGAAACTAAAATAATAATGGCAACGCCTTATATCAATAAACATGATAAATCAAGTATGTTATTACAACCATCTCGTGATTGATCTTTGGGCATACTCTTACAGTTTCATGTTTCGATGTTGAGGCTTTACCGTTCTGATCCCTTGCATATTATTTTAGTTGAGGAAATCGAGGTTAGGCCTGATTTAACTATTGAGGAAGAACCGGTGCAAATATTGGATCGTGACATTAAAGTGCTGAGAAAGAAATTGGTTCCACTAGTCAAAGTGATTTGGCGTAATCACGGTTCAGAGGAGGCCACGTGGGAACTAGAGGAGGCAATGCGACAGCAATACCCTCGCTTATTCTGACCAGATAAATTTCGAGCCCAAAATCTCTTAAAAGGGGGTAGAGTTGTAACGCCCCAAAAATGTAGGGTATGTGATTTTGCCTGCTTTGACACAAATTACATGTTTGCTTTATTGGCTAAGTGATTTGGGTGTGTTTGGGAGTGTTTGAGAAGCCTGGGTTCGAGTCTAGGCCATGGCAAAATTTTTAGTTTTGTTCTTGAGTGAGACTGGCTGTTAGTAGTTAGGACTTATGTTTAAGTGTGTAAGAATTTATGTCACAAAAGAGCCTTGTGGCTTGGTGGTAAGTGGCGTGTTAGGGCAGTTGAGAGAGCTTTGGTTCGAATCCCTTGGCAACCAAGGAACATTTATTTTGTTAGCAAAGGACAGCTAGAGTTGTGTGGGATTTTAACTCTGGTGATTGAGAGTTTGAATGAGTCATAGAGGTTGTTTGGAGGATATCAATGAGGGATAAGGGGAGAAAATCTTGGAGCTTTTCAAGGAATTCGAAATTCGAAGAAGTTGTAGCCGAATGGGGGTACTTGAGAGTGCAAATTCGGCTAAAGGGGTTTGAGAGTGCATTTTTTACAATTGGTGTGTGAGTATAGGTGCCGAATTCCTTCTTTCCATTTGGGGTTTGTTCTTTTTGGCATTTTTGGTACCATACACTTTTGTGCTAATTTCTTTTCGTACCTTTCGAGATTTAAGCCGAATCACCTTGTTATCATTCTTTCTTGATTCCACCTTGTGCTAAATGTCATGACTTGCTCCTCTCTTTTCTTCTAAGTCTTTGACCGAATTCTTCCTTCCTCTAATCTCCATTTCTCTTTTCTCTTCGTTATACTCTACTTTGGCCGAACTTCACCTCTCCCCTCACCTATCCATTTGCTTGGTCGAATATCTCTTTGATCTTTCTCCATTCTCCCTCTTACTCATAACCGCGTTTTCCTTCTCAGAATCTGGATTGAACCCCTCTTGCCTTCTCTCTCTTTCGGCTCATTTGGACTTTTCTCTGTGCTAGCCGAATGCTCTTTTGCCTAGCCAAATCTCTCTCTGTTGGATCAAGGGAATTAAGTTATGCCACTTCTCATTCTTTTTTCTCTACTATATTAGTTTCTCCTCTAATCCCTTTCTTTTTATCGATGATTGTTAAGGGGTACGTTCGTGGCATCGTGTGCTCGATTGTAGTGTGTGTTGTGATAGGCTGAATACTACTACTCTCCTCTCTTAATCCCTGTTTCGTTAAGTGGTTCACATGACTAAGTGGTTTATGTTTAAGGTTGTACCTAAGTGGACTTTAATGTAGATTGTGGCCTATAAGTGAGCAATCGTGAATTATGGGTTGTTTAAACCCTACTTGTTAATGTAGATTGTGGCCTATAAGTGAGCAATCGTGAATTATGGGTTGTTTGAACCCTACTTGTGCTATCAAGGTAAGCGGTATGTTATGTTGGGAGTTAGGAGATACTATACGGTATATTATGTTGGGAGTTAGGAGATATTATGAGTGTGGTTAATCTAAATAACTGGAAGCTGAATTTGGATTGTTATGTTGGATTTAGGTTGGACACGTGGTGATTACCGTTTTCCTCTCCAAAAAGGTGTGTAATCATATCCCTGTTGAACTGCGAATTGGTGGAAGCCGAAAAGTCGAAAAGTCTAATCTTCGACATGTGAGACCTTACGAGCGTGCGATTAATCGTGGGGTAAACTCGAGCCCACAAATCGAGGACGATAGACTGTAGAGGCCGCCACGAGTGTTTTTGTGAGCTTGGGCTATTATGGGCCACATTGGGCTGAGATGGGCTGTGTGAGCCCAATAGGCTCATGGGCCTACATGGACAAAGTATACAATAAGTGGAAAATAATGGCATGGACTATGGGGTTCGTATAGCCATGACTAAAAACGGGCTGTTTGGGCCACACGAGCGTGTGGGCTCACTTGGGCTGAGTAATGGGCTTTGGGCCCATTTACACTATTTTGCCCATTCGGGTTATCTGAGTCATTTGAGACCGTTGTAGACCTTTTGAAGGGTCGTTATCTGTATCGAGACCCGAAATTGGTTAAATGACCAAAATACCCCTGAGGGGTAAAATTTCTATATTACCCCTAATGGGTGGAAATGACCATTATACCTTAGAGGTAGGTTGATTGATGAGTGTATGATATATGCATGACTGTATCTAAGTAAGAAACCTGGCATACATGAAATATTATGACATGACATTCCGCATTGGGATTGGGATTCAGTTTCGGAGGAAGTACTGTGCTAATGGCTTTGCACGTATTCTAACATTAATGGCTACGCCACGTTCATTGTTATTTGCAGTTTGGCTGCATTATTGTTAGCAACTTTGCTGCGATATTAGTGAGCTGGCTGGGTGGGTCGATTTAATCCCCACATGGTGAGTTGGTTGGTACGGGTGTTGAGTTGGCTGGATTGGGTTGGGTTGCATATTTGCATTGTGATAATACTATTTTGGGCATAGGCCCACACTGTCACTGTATAGGGCTTAGACCCAAATTGTACTGTTATTGAATAGGGCTCACGCCCAGACCGTTACTGTATGCACTGATACTGTTTGACTGATAGGGGATTGCACACTGAGTTTTCGTAAACTCACCCCTTTGTTTTAACTATGCAGGTAATTGTCAGCCTTAGATGATTTGGAGCTATGAGGGACTCAGTGGTGGCCACACGTCTACAGATTGTTTGTTAATGACTCAATTTATTCAAGTTTTCATATTTGGGTTTAATTATGTAATAAGGCCATTTGGGGAATTTCTTTTTAACTTTATTAGGCTTTTGATTACATATTTAAACTGCTAGAGTAGGAACATCGAGTTTTCAAAATAACAACGTTTACAAATAAAAACCTGCATTTTAACCTTAAGGTTTTCAACTAAAGAAGCTTCTGTGGTTTTACTTGGGTTAGGTAATCAAGGATAACAAACGTTTTGATAAGTCAATTTTAGTTGTGACGTGAAATTACCGAGTTTTACGTAGGCATTAAAAACTAAATGGGTTTAACTTAAAAATGGTTTTCACCGACTAGTACAAGATTTCACAAAGAAGCTCGGATGTGACACTCAGATTCGACTGTAATGTCTAAGCCGGTTTGGGGTGTTACATTGCTCATCAAGAAAGAATAATCATCGTTTTCGAAATCAAGCAATTCAAAGAACTCATTAATATCATTTGAAGTTATCGGTACCTTGATTCCGAGAACTAGAACTTCTGTCAACTCGCTTGAGGTTAAATTTGTAACATCCCGAAATAGGGCCTAGTCAGAACTGTGGTTTCGGGACCACAAATCTGACATTGAAATATTTATTTTATGATCATTATGAGGTCTAGAATATGAGAATATGCATGTGTTAAAGTTTCATGAAAAAATTCTATGGGTAAAGTGCCCAATTAGAAAGTAAGGACCAAATTGAATAAATTGTAAAACTTGGATTCTAGAAGCAATTTGTATGAAATTGCTTTAGATTATAAATTAGAAGGTCTTGAAGAGCAATTTACTCAATTTTTAGGTTTTTGGACAAAAATGGGCTTGTATGGATGAGATTTCAAATTTAATGAAACAAAATGGGAAAAAGAAGGAAAAAATCAGCCATTCTTCTTCCTTGTCCAACCGAAATTCTCAAGTCACCATAGCTAGGGTTTTCAACATTTTCAAGCTCAATAGTAAGTGCTCGCAAGCCCCGTTTTTAATGTTCTTTGTATTTTTGAAATCCCGGTAGCTTACTCTCTCTATTTCTACCCATATTTCATGCTAGGGTTCATGTTTAGAAATTTACCCATGCATGAGTTACTTGTATGTTGATGGTTTATGGAGGAATATGAAAGTTGGATGTATGTTAAACATCTTTTCCTAAGTGATTTTCATGAAAAACCCCTAAAAGGACCTTTTTGCAAAAAGTGTAAAATGCGTGGTAAAAATGAGAAATAATGGAAAAATGCGGGCTGCCATAAGAGGGAAGAACATTCAGCTAGGCTTGGGTAATATAGAAATTGCATGCATATCATTATACGAGCCTAGGGACTAAATTGTAAAAAATGTGAAAGGTTAGGGGCAAAATGGTCATTTGGACCAGGGGTGAAATTTAGACTTGAAAGGTATAATGTCAGGTGTTAATAATTTATTTTATTGTTATAGACCCCGAGGAACAAATTCCAGAGGTCGATCGAGGAAAACGAAAGGTTTCGGAATAATCGAAACACGATACCGAGGCAAATACCAGGTAAGTTCGGATAACTTAAAGTGAACTCATAATATGCCTAATTGCATGATTTATCAATATATGATAATTGCATTTGAAAATGGCATGAAAATACTTGAAATGTATCTTTAATGACATGTTAATAAATGTCCTGGTTGAGGTTAAAAAGGAAGTTCGGTGGATAAACCATGATTTACATGACTTTAGATCCTACATGTGTTGCAGAAGGATTTAGCCTGGATGGGTAATCCGTTGATCTCAAATATAGAAAGTATTTATCCCAGACGGGTGTTCCTTGACTGATCGAGCCTCCCGAAGAATATTGTGCATTGTGGATTTAGCTCGGACGGGTAATCCGATTAGGGTCTGAATTTAGCCTGGACTGGTAATTCAGATTCGAGCTCATTAAGGGTGTTTATCGTTATAAGGGATTTAGCCTAGACTTGTAATCCCGACATCACCTTATGAGTTTAGGATACAGGGGACTTAGCCTGGACTGGTAATCCCGCCGTAAAATGTGAGGTTCACGGGAGTGCATACCTAAAATGATCATTCTTATGAATTGATGGTAAATGGATAATCCATCGAGATTTCCTAGAAACTCAATGGGATTAATATGATGCATATAAGAAATGATGAACGATGAGCTCATCTATGACAAATTACATGGTACATTATTATTGTGACTAACTTGTTGATTGAGTGCATGTGATAGGGAAACCATTTCATTCCTGTTGGTTCTGTTGCTTAATATGATTGTATGTTAATCAATCGGTAAGTTTACTTTTTAGTTATTCGGGCTTACTAAGCATGTAAATACTTACCCCTCTTTTTTTCCCTGTCTTATAGAGGTCGAGGACTCGTAAACATTGGAAGACGGTTGGAGAGTCAACACACTATCAACTAGCCCAGCTTTGGTATAAAGACACTTTTATTTTGTTCGAAGGCATGTATAGGGTTTTGGTTCATCTTGTGATATGTGTCATTTGAATTGCCCATATGTAGGCTTGTAAAAGTTTACATATCTTCTTGTATTTAGCCATGGGAATTGGCTTATTTTGAAGTGGGCTATGACCTACAAATTTATGGATGCTTATGTTTGCATGGGATGGCTTGACCATATTTGGCAATGAGTTACAAAAATGAGCCAATCTTAAAAGTGTTAATGAGACATGGAAATCCTTAAATCAAAGGAAATAACCTAGCATGTGCTAAACTGATGATATGAGGTTTACATGCAATGAGGTTTATTAAGGTTATATATAAGTGTATAATCTGGCCTTATTATGTATTAAGGTAACCTATAAGTGTGATTGGTTGATAGAGGGTGACCAAAGGCTTGGAAAATAGCCTTACAAGGTCCACACGGGTAGACACACGAGCATGTGTCTAGGCCGTGTGTGACACACAGATCGCCCCCATAGGCGTGTGGTATGGTCGTCCATCCCCTGAACTAAAATTTTAAGTCAGTTTCGAGCACGGGCTAGACACACGGACGTGTGTCCTGGCCATGTGCCCCTAAATGCATGCTGACGTCACAAATAGAATGCTCGAGTTTTTGGACACGGGTGACCACACGGGCATGTTTAGGCCGTGTGAAGGACACGGGCCAGGGACACGGGTGTGTACTTTATAGTGTGAAAACCCCTGTAGGTTCGAAATGAAAAAATAATTTTCATAAATTCAACACGGGTAGGGGACACTGGTGTGTCCCACAACACACAGGCGTGTCCCAAAACACACAGGCGTGTGTATTGCCTCCACACAGGCATGTGAGGCTTTACCTAGAAAATTTTTATGAACTTTCGTAATTTCTTGGTTTAGTCCCGGATCATTTTCAATGTGTGTGTAGGGCCTCGTGAGCCTATAATAGGGACATTAAAACAAAATTTGATTGGTTTTATATTGGAATGAAATTTCATAACCCGTATTTCCCCAGAAATGTTCGAGTACATGTTTGGTAACGCGTCATATCCGGTCCTGATCTCGGGTACGGGTAAGGGGCGTTACAAAATTCGCATAGAACTCATGAACTAGTCCCTCATCCACACTAGGTCTCTTCTCACAAAACAACTCCCAATTGAGGGTTTCAGCAACTTGACGAATACGTGCCATAAAATCTTTATAGTTGCTCTCTTTCAATGTAAAGCCTTTCTCTGGATGCATCTGTTGATTTTTGAAGATACTCTCGTATCTTGCTTTGGCTTCTTCATAATGGAACTTGTTTTGTGTTTCATCAATTTGGGCGCAGGCACGAGTTCTCTTGCGAGGCATGATTAACCTGAATAAAAGATGAAAAAATTTATTTTCTCAAAAAATTAATTAAATAAAAATTATTAATGATTCAATAAATTAAAAAATTAAAAAATTAAATAAAATTAAATTTTAGGATAAAATTTGGTCTTACCACATTTTTTATAAAATTTAAGAACTCCTAAAAATACTTAATAAACAAAAGAGGTCAAATGGAAGTAGGTTGGAGGATTTTGCTAAGGATAGGTGAGAGGGTAGTGCCGGTCGGGTGTTGGGAGTAAGTAACAACGTGTGCAGGCTAGGCTGGATGTGCGAGCATCGTGCGGATCCTTGCAAAACAGACCTAGCATGAGCACGCGTGGGACCTGGGCACAGGTTGTAATGCGCGGGACAAAGGCCTGGTGTGGGTAGCAGCACGAAGTGCGCAAGCGCGCAATGCAGTTAGCGTTGAGGGCAGGTGTGCGCGAGGTGGGCCTGCGACGTACGATGGAGCTGGGGCTACTGAGAGAGTGCAAGGTGCGCGGATCCTTACGAGTAGACTTGTCGAGTGGCGCCAAGGAGTAGCTGTTGGGCGCACGAAGGAAGCAGGTGTGCGGGATGAGCTGCTGGCCGAATGGTTGGGTGCTGTTGTGGCTAGGGGCTTGCGGCACTTAGGGAATTTGGTGCTTTGGGATTTTGAGTGATGGATGATGAAGAAAGTGGTGTTTATAATGAAGGGAATAGGACTTAAAGTAGAATTCTTAGAGAAATTTAATAGCTTAAAACTCTATGTTCTAATCTTAATCCAAGTTAACAACAATTAATAAATATATGAATAATAAATTATTAATGCTATTAATTTATTTAAAAATAAGATAAATTAATCCTAATTCTATGCTAAATTGATAAAAATTAATATATAAATTATAATAGATATAATTATATATTAAAGGTTATCGTCTTATTAAAAAAACTTATCAAATAAAAGATGATTAAAGAAAAATTAATCCTAACTCTAGATAAAGTTGATAATAATTAATATATATTATAATGGATATAATTATATATTAATAATTATCATCTTTTTTTTTAACTAAAAACATTTATTCTAGAAGCCTTTTAAAAATATTTACAAAAAGAGGCATCTAATTTTTATTATTTACGAAAAGAGCAACCAACTTTTTAAAAATAGTTCAATTAAGTCCCTAGACTTAATGAAAATTTGAAATTGAGTTGCAATTTAAAACTTGGATCAAAATTGACCCTTTTATTTGGAAAACCAAAAATTTAATTTTATTGAGGGAATAATTTCTCGGAAAATTATGTTAAAATCAATTCCCAGAAATGATTGGAGGGGTCACAAGCGGTCCCGCTTAAGTTCCAATCTCCTAGACAGAATTTATTTAAACATACTAATCCCAAAAATATACCCTAAATCATTTACAGGAAAAGAAAATTCAAACATCTGATAAAATGAACGAAATTTGATTTCATTCAGTCTTATCTCCCCAGTAATGTTTCAGACGCTGAGCATTAACTTGAAAATTACCTCCCTTACCTTGGAGTTCAACAACTCCGTATGGATGGACGTGATGAATTGTAAATGGACTGGACCAACGTGATTGTAAATGGAAAGAACCTTAATCTGGAATTGAATAAAAAAAACTTGCTAACCTGCTTCAAATTGGCATTTTGGTACGAGAACATTTAGAATTCCTCTAGCTCATTGAGTTGGAGCATCTGTTTCTCTTTAGCAAGCTTCATATCCAAGTTGAGTTGTCGTAGGGCCCAGTAAGCTTTGTGCTCTAACTTCAGGGGTAGATGACAGGCTTTTCCAAAAACCAACCTATAGGGTGACATCCCTAAAGGCGTCTTATATGTTGTTCTGTAAGCCCATAGAGCATCATCCAGTCTTTTGGACCAATCTCGTCGGTTCGGGCAGACTACCTTCTCAAGTATGTCTTTGATCTCCTTGTTCACCAGTTCAGCTTGCTCATTCGTCTACGAATAGTAAGCTGAAGCGACTTTGTGTTTCACCCCATGTTTATCTAATAACCATTTCAACCACTTGCTCATAAAATGGGACCCTTCATCGCTGATAATAGCTCTTAGGGTTCCAAACCTTGTGAACACGTGTTTCTGCAAAAACTTCATCACAACCTTAGTATCATTTGTCGGATAAGCTTCAGCCTCGACCCACTTAGACACATAGTCTACTGCTACTAATATGTACTTGTAACCAAAAGACGGTGGAAAAGGACCAAGAAAGTCAATACCCCATACATCGAACAATTCTACCTCAATGATATTTGTTCGAGGCATCTCATTTCTATTGGTGACATTTCCAACCCTTTGACATCGATCACAACTCTTTACGTAAGCATATGCATCCTTGAATAATGTTGGCCAAAAGAATCCGGCTTGTAATACTTTGGCCGCAGTACGAGTACCTCCGAAGTGTCCCCCACTTGGAGCTAAGTGACAATGTTATAGAATCTTTTGCACTTCATCTTATGCCACGCATCTCCTGATCATTTGATATGCGTACTTTTTAAACAAGTATGGTTTTTCCTAAAAATAGTACTTCACATCATAAAAATACTTTTTCCTTTGATGATATGTCTTATCAATCAGCATCAAACCACAAGCTAAATACTTAGCAATATCAGCAAACCAAGGGGTATTATGGACATGATTTACCTTCAGTATGTGTTCATCTGGAAACGTCTCTCAAATTGGTATAAGAGGAGAGTTCCCTTCTTGCGGCTCCAATCTGGACAAGTGATTTGCTACTTGATTTTCCACTCCCTTTCGATCTTGAATTTCTAGATCGAACTCTTGAAGTAGAAGTACTGATCGAATCAATCTCGGCTTAGCGTCTTTCTTAGAAAGTAAGTACTTAATTTCCAAGTGGTCCGTACAGACAGTCACTTTAGTACCTACAAGATAAGATCGAAACTTGTCAAAAGCAAACATAACAACAAGTAACACTTTTTCTGTTACCGTATAATTTAGTTGAGCTCCTGTCAGAGTTTGACTTGCATAGTAGATGGGATGAAAAACTTTGTTCCTTCGCTAGCCCATGACAGCTCCTATCGTGAAATCACTTGGGTCACACATCAATTCAAATGGCAAATCCCAGTCTGGTGTGACGATTATAGGTGCCGTCACTAACTGACTCTTCAAATCTTTGAAAGCCTTTAAGCATTCCACATCAAAATTGAATGACGAGTCCTTCTCTAATAATTTGCATAAGTGTTTAGAAATTTTGGAGAAGTCCTTGATAAATCTTCGATAGAAACCAGCGTGACCTAAAAAGCTTCTAATACCCTTTACAGATGTTGGAGATAGGAGTTTCTCAATAACATCTACTTTTTCTTTATCTACCTCGATCTCGTGTCTCGTTATCCGATGCCCTAGAACAATCCCTTCTCGTACCATGAAATGACACTTTTTCCAGTTGAATATTAGGTTTGTTTCTTCGCATCGCCTTAGCACCTTTGCTAGATTGGCTAAGCAATTGTCATAAGTATCTCCAAATATCGAAAAATCATCCATAAAAACTTCCAAATACTTCTCAACCATGTTAGTAAAAATAGACATCATACATCTTTGAAAGGTAGCAGGTGCATTACATAAACCAAATGGCATGCGTCTAAATGCAAATGTACCGTACGGGCAGGTGAATGTTGTCTTGTGCTGATCTTCTGATGCTACTATAATTTGATTATGCCCCGAGTATCCATCGAGAAAATAGTAGTAGTCTCGCCCTGCGAGTTTATCCAACATCTGGTCCAAAAATAGCAAAGGAAAGTGATCTTTCCTAGTTGCCTTGTTCAGCTTCCAGTAGTCAATGCAAATTCTCCATCCCGTAATCATTTTGGTCGGTATCAACTCATTATTCACATTTTCAATGACCGTGATACCTCCTTTTTTTGGCACGCACTGGACCGAACTTACCCCTGAACTGTCTGAGATGGGGTAAATTATACCCGCATCTAACCACTTGATGATTTCTTTCTTTACTACATCCTTTATAATGGGGTTCAGTCTTTGTTGTCCATCAATCGTCCCTTTTTTGCCATCTTCAAGGGTAATCTTGTGCATGCATACAGATGGAATAATACTGCGAATATCGGCTATAGTCCATCCAATAGCCTTCTTGAATTGTTTCAACACCAGGATGAGTTTTTCTTCTTGTTCACTAGTTAATTCTACTGAAACAATCACAGGCAAAGTAGAAACGTTACCTAAATAAACATATTTTAAATGTGAAGGTAGTACCTTGAGTTCTAATTTAGGTGGCTCCTCGATTGATGCTTTTGGTTGGGTGTATTCCCTTTTCTCTAATTCCAAAGATTCAAAACAGGATTATGGATTAAATCCCTTTTGATTAGCTTCTAACAACGCTAAGTATTCATCCTCCTCTTCATCATTCGAAGAATCTGATGTTAAAATTTGTTCCAACGGATCCTCAACATAGTTGAGCTCCTTCTCCACTGTTAAATCCTCTAAATCGGATACTGTAGAACAATCATCAATTGTGTCAGGAAATCACATAGACTTAAAAATGTTAAATGTTACCTGATCATCCTGAACACGCATAGTAAGCTCATCCTTCTGCACATCAATAAGGGTCCTTCCGGTTGCTAAGAACGGTCTTCCTAAGATAATTGGCACTTTTTTGTCTGCTTCAAAGTCTAGGATAACAAAATTAGCAGGGAAGATAAATTTATCTACACGTATCATTACATCCTCGATTTTTCCTTCTGGATGTGGTAAAAATCAATCTGGTAATTGAAGTGTAACCGTAGTATGTCTAACTTCACATATCCCAACTTCTTAAATATTGACATAGGCATCAAGTTAATACTCGCACCTAAGTCACATAATGCCTTACCACAATACGTTGCTCCAATGTTGCAAGGTATGGTAAAACATCCAGGATCCTTTAACTTTGGGGGTAATTTATCTTGAAGATATGCACTACATTTTTTTGTCAGAGCTACCATCTCAAATTCTCCAAGCCTTCATTTTATAGACAGGATATCCTTCATGAATTTGACATAGTTCGGCATCTGCTCAAGTGCTTCAACCAAAGGGATGTTGATATGAAGTTGCTTGAGTACATCTAGGAACTTCTTGAACTGAATCTCCTGTTTCTGCTTTTAAAGTCTTTGAGGGCAGGATGGTGATGGTTTCTTTAGGAACTGGTTGATTCATCTTCTGTGGTGATTCTGCATCTAACGGATTTGTTAGTTGATCAGAATTAGATGGTTCTGAGGTTACTTTGTTAGATTTTGCAAACTCTAGTTCTGGTGAAACTGGAATTTTAATATTTGGTTGAACTTCCTCTAAATCTTGAGCGTTAGCTTGCTCCTTTTCAGCTTCGATGGTATTGGGCTCTACTATTTTTCCACTCCTCAATGTCAACGCTTTGCAATGCTCCTTCCGCAAATTCCTCGGATTCTCCATATCACTAGGTAAAGCACCTTGCGGTCGGTTCCTGAGTTCAGAAGCAAGTTGGCCCACTTGATTCTCCAAATTCCTTAGAGAGGCATCATTTTTCATCATGTATGCCTTTCATAAATTCTTTAAGCTATTGGATGATTCAGCCTGAACTGGTTTCTGAACTTGTTGGGGAAAACCACGCAGCTGGGTTGGTCTAGGTTGGGCGTAAGTGTTACTGGTTCTAGCCCCTTAGTTACTCCATGTAACGCCCAATTTTTAGGTTTTCTGTGTTTCTGTGTTTTTTAAAGTTTGGGTGTGTTCTGGTTGGTTAATATATATATTTTAGTAGGTTAGTGGGCCTTTGGAAGGCCCAAACTTAAGTTATATCCGTGGTAGTCTTCAAAATTTTGATTTTAGGAACAAGTGGTGCAATTGGCGTTTGGGCTTTTAAGAGTAAAGGGGTAAAAGATGGCACAAAAAGGAGTGTGGTGTAATGGCAAGGTAGCGCCACTTAGGGGACAAGGAAGTGACGCCATAGAGGAAGCAAGGGGTCCAAGGTTCAAGTCTTGGCTCTTGCAATTTATTTTGGTTTTTCTTTTCAATAAATCAGGAAGCAAGTAGGTGCGCTTTAAAGTTTAATGTGTTGAACTTATGACACAAATGAGTTGATGGCCTAGTGGTGGTGGCGTGATTTGGCATGTGAGAGGACTTTGGTTCGAATCCCTTGGCACGCAAAGGTTGATTATTTTGCTATGTTGGGACGGCAAGAGTTGGTGTTGGTTTTAAACTCTAATGTTGGAGGGATCCCACATCGGGAAGCTAACGTAAGTGTAGATGGAGAGCTGGCTTTAAATAGAGCAAACTATGAGGAGAGTTGGCATACCCTTCTGGGCTGATCCCTTTCGCTTGGTGGCGTGCTCGTTTGGGTTAGGCATCAGCTAAGAGTGTGGGAGCGCGGATTAACTGCAGTCTCCTAATAGGTGTGTATTTCTCATTACTCTAGCAGTAGGATGGCTATTTCGGGCCGCGATGGGCTAAAATGGGCCATGTAGTCCCAATGGGTCCGTAGGTCCAAGTGGATAAGTTGTAGAATTACTAAAATACCCCTGTAGGGTAGGACAACCGATTTACCCCTGGAGGATAAAATGACTATTTTGCCCCTCGTGCGTAAATGACTAACTTGTGTGATGATTGGGTTAGTTGACGTGGATTTATGGTAGTTATCGTTAATTTGTAAGTCTAATGTGTTAGTGATCGATCGTAGGATTACCGCGTGGGAGATATCGTCATCAATCGTCATCAACCAAGTGTGTAAACGACACCCTCCCTTAGACTGAATCGGTAAAAGTCAAAATACCGAAACGTTGGTATTTTGTGAACTCGCGAGCGTACGAGCGTTCGTGTGACAGTTGTTAATGAATATGGTGCATTTGGATGATTAGAGTACAGAGTGTGCATTTTCGTGCACAACGGTATATTTGGGCTTAATGGGCCGAAAACGGGTTAATGGGCCGAAAACGGGTTAATGGGCCAACAGGCCCACTTTGGTAAAAAGACGAGGTAAGTACTTCGATTACTTGGTAAACGTTAGAATGAGCGTGAAACCCAGCAGCAACAGTAATAATTATCAAAATACCCTTATACATGAAAATTTACGATTTTACCCTAGGGATATTTTATTCTATTTGAAAAGCATGATGTTCTGCTTACGTATACGTATGCCATGACATATTATTCTCATTTGCATAGGAAATGGGTTTATATTGATGGAGGAAGCGTTACTCGCGACCTCTCGCTTTTGCAATGCGTGGCCTCGCCACATATATATCTGATACGTGACTTCGCCACAATATCCGTAGCCTCGCCGCAATCCGGTGGCTCGCCACATATATAAACATATATATCTCTGCTCGGTGGCCTCGCCACAATATTCATATCTGGTGACTTTGTCACAATATCCGCACCTCGTTGCAATTTCTATGGTGTGTAGCGGTTGGGTGGGTCGAGTAGTCTCCCCACATGGTGTAAGGCTGGTAGGGGTGTTATGGATGGCCTCGGGTTGGGATTTCGCATTCATGATATATTTTTTCTCAGATCTCTATGGGCCTATGAGTTTCATTCTCGATTTACATCTTGGGCAAGGCCCGATAAGTCCGACTCTGAGGTTTGATCTGGTTTGGGTTATGGTTGGGTTATGTTACACACTGAGTTTACCAAACTCACCCTTTATTTTCATCTCTGCAGGAAATCCCCAACCATAGTGGGCTTGGAGCTGTGAGGGATTCGAAATGGCCACATCATCTGCAAAGTTGGTTTTTCTAAGTTAGTTTATTTTTTATTATTTTTATATTCTGATTTAATTTTGGGTTTTAAGTTGTAATAAGGCCGCTATATAAATTTATCTTTCCGCTATGGTTTTTATTTTCTGATTATATTTATACTATGTCAAAACTGCTAGTGTTAGGCTGCGCGGGTTTTCAAAATTAATGAACGTTTTCAAGACTCTACAAGCACGACAAATGGATAGCCTAAAGATTGATAAATCGGCTTTTCATTCAATTTCTGTTTTTACAAAGACCACTCTAATCACTTAAACCAACGAATGCATACTAAGTCGTAAGTCTATGTAACACATCAAATCTGGCCATAACGTCTGGGGCGGGTCTGGGGTGTTACATTTAGTAGTATCAGAGCCAAGTTGCAACAACTCGGCTGTGGAACGGGTCTAAAAACGGGAGTTTTAAAGAAACATTGAATAAAGGTTTTTGAAAATCGTTTTTTTTAGGAACTTGATTATAAATTGTTTTCGAGAATGTTTCCAATATTTTCTCTTTACAAATAGATGATTTTAAAGATTAAAATCAGTTTTCTAAAATTAGTTTTTTTAGAAGGTGGCACACCGAATCTCCGGCCCAAGTTTGTAAATTTTCTGAGCCTTTCTGAGCCTTTCTGATTGTTTCTGAAATATCTGTTATATGCTTGTACAAATCCTAATCATGGTACTTTAGTTAGGGTAACACTAGAACTATAGAAACTCTAATAAGTAGACTGAGACTGTAGCTAGGCTACCGCGAAAGAAAACAAACTTAAACTCTGAATTACTGTTATTCATAAGACGTCTGTAATAAACACTGAAATATTAAAATGATTCATAAAATTCTTAATCAGATAATACAAAATGAGTACACGAGCAGCTCGTGGAAGAGGCCGTGGACGTGGCCGAGGTAATGCTCAAGCTGAATCTTCGTTTTTAGGACATGTGCCGGTAGCAGATGCACCGATACAACCAGCAACGGAGGTAGAGTCTCATGATCGAGGTGTCGGGGACGATGCTCTATCCCAGGCGATGCTCCGAGTTTTGGAAAGGGTTACTGGGGCAAGTATGGGAAACGAAATTCGGGGGTCTATTTCTGAGCGGCTCTGGGCCAATGGAGCAGAGATATTTAGGGGCGTATCTGGTGTAGCTCTGAATGTGGCTGAGTATTGGTTAGAAGCCACAGAGCAGATTATGGATGATCTAGACAGCTCTGTAGAGCAGAAGCTGAAGGGAGCCATATCGTTACTCAAGGATGAGGCTTATCAGTGGTGGCTCACGGTAAGAGATGGAACTCCTACTGATAGTGTGACTTGGGAGCTGTTTAAGACAGCCTTTAAAGGAAAGTATGTTGGGGCTAGTTACGTAGACGCTCGCCGAAAAGAATTTCTGAACCTGGTGCAAGAGAGTAAGTCAGTGGCTAAGTATGAGTTTAAGTTTCTAAAACTGAGCCGGTATGCTTCTGGGATTGTCGCTACAGAGTATGAGCGTAGCGTACGCTTCGAGGATGGTCTGAGAGATGAACTTAGGGTGCTGATTGCTCCGCAGAGGGAGCGTAACTTCGTTGCTTTAGTAGAGAAAGCTAAGATAGCTGAGGAAGTGAAGCGTACAGAAAGACAGAATCGTGAGAAAGATCGAAACCGTTTTAGGAGAGATTCAGGACTTTCAGGTGGTATGAACAGGAATGTTAAGAGAGCAAGGGTAATGGAGCCAGTTCGAGCAGTACCGATGAATGCTGTTAGACCGCAGGGTTGTAGGAGTTGTGGGAAGATACATATGGGCGAGTGTCGGAAACGTTCTGGTGCTTGTTTTCGATGCGAATCTATGGATCATAGGGTTAAGGACTGTCCCCAGGAACCAGATCAGGTTCAAGTTTTAGAGTAGAGGGTTGCTCAACCAGTGAGGGGTGGGCCACAATTTTCTAGAGGACGTGGGCAAGGCAGAGGTGGTAATGCAAATGGTCAAGGAAGAGGAGCGCCTGGCAGGGGTGCTAGATTTGCTGAGGCTCGTCAGCCGGCGTTGGTGTATGCAGCTCATCACTGAGAGGAAGGTGATGCACCTAACGTCATAACTAGTACGTTTCTGATTTCTAGTATGCCATACATTGCGTTGATGGATCTACCCATTCATATGTTGCATGTGCTATATCTGGGTCGCTGGGTGTGCACTATGAGGTGACCCTGAGTGGGGTATCTGTACTAAGTCCTCTGGGTCACTCGGTTAGGGTAGATAAACTGTATAGAGATGTGCCTATAGAAACTCAAAGAAAGGTTTTCTCTAGAGATCTGGTAGAGCTACCTTTCGGAGAATTCGATCTCATTTTGGTAATGGATTGGCTTGTTAAGCATAGGGCTACTTTGGATTGTGCTACTAAGCGAATGATGTTAAAGACCATAAAGGATGAGGAGGTTTTGGTGATAGGAGAGCATAGGGATTATCTGTCTAATATGGTGTCGGCATTGAGAACCTAGAAGTGGATTCAAAAGGGATGTAAGGCTTATTTGGCATTTGTAAGCCAATCAAAAACTGAGGGTCTGACAGTGGATAAAGTTAGAACCGTCAAGGATTTTCAAGATGTTTTTCCAGAGGAGCTTCCGGGTTTGCCCCCGAACCGAGAGGTTGAGTTTGGAATCGACTTGTTGCCTGGAACGACACCGGTGTCCATTGCCCCTTATAGGATGGCACCGAAAGAGTTGGTGGAGCTGAAAGCCCAAATTCAAGAGTTATTGGATAGAGGCTTCATTAGACCAAGTGTGTCTCCGTGGGGAGCACCAGTGTTGTTCGTTAAGAAGGATGGGTCAATGCGGATGTACATCGATTATCGACAGTTGAACAAACTGACGATTAAGAACAAGTACCCACTGTGGAGAATCGATGATTTATTCGATCAACTTAGAGGAGCTTCAGTATTTTCCAAGATTGACCTTCGATCTGGGTATCATCAGTTGAGGGTTAAGGAGGTGGATATTCACAAGACGGCATTCAGAACTCGGTATGGTCACTATGAGTTCTTGGTTATGCCATTTGGGTTGACGAACGCACCTGCGGCATTTATGGATCTGATGAATCGAGTGTTCCAGCCATACTTGGATTGATTCGTAGTCGTCTTTATCAACGATATTCTGGTTTATTCTGAAACTGAGAAGAAGTATGATGAGCATCTTTATATTGTGCTGCAAGTTCTGAGGGAGAAGGAGCTTTATGCGAAATTCAGTAAGTGTGAGTTCTGGTTGAGAGAGGTAACTTTCTTGAGGCATGTTGTCTCTGCTGAAGGGATCAAGGTGGACCCTCGAAAGATTGAAGTGATTCTGGAATGGAAGCCACCGAGGTCAGTGTCAAAAATTCAAAGTTTTTTGGGATTAGTTGGGTACCATAGAAGATTTGTGGAAGGATTTTCTGTGATGGCAGCGCCTTTGATAAAGCTTATAAGGAAGGGGGTACCGTTTGTTTGGACTGAGAAACAACAGGAATCTTTTGAGAAGCTGAAGAAAGTTCTGATCGAGGCACCTGTACTGATTCAGCCGGAGTCTAGAAAAGATTTTACCATATGCAGTGATGCATCACATGTAGGGTTGGGCTGGGTGCTGATGCAAGAGGGTAAAGTGGTTGCTTATGCATCGCGACAGCTTAAACCACATGAAGTTAACTATCCTACTCATGATCTAGAGTTGGCAGCGGTAATATTTGCACTTAAGATTTGGAGACATTACCTGCACGGAGAAAGGTGTATTATATACACAGATCATAAGAGTCTTAAGTACTTGCTGACTCAGAAGGAGTTGAACCTTAGGCAGCGGAGATGGATAGAGTTGCTTAAGGATTATGACTGCGCGATTGAGTACCACCCAGGCAAAGCTAATGTGGTGGCTAATGCCCTAAGTCGTAGAACTGTATCTGATCTGAGAGCAATGTTTGCTCGTTTGAGTTTGTATGACGACGGTAGTCTGTTAGCAGAACTGCAAGTTAGGTTGACCTGGGTGGATGAGATTAAGGAAAAACAGTCAAGGGATGAGTCCCTGGTTTCTCGATTCCAGCAGGTTAAGAATAGGGATACTTCTGAGTTCAGACTGAATAGTGAGGGAGTTCTATGTTACCGAGGTAGAGTTTGTATTTCAAAGGACTCTGACTTAAGGCAAGCAATTCTGAGAGAAGCCCATGGAGGTCTGTGTGCTATGCATCCTAGAGGGAATAAAATGTATCGCAACTTAAAGGAGTTGTATCGGTGGCCTAGATTGAAGCGAGAGGTAACGGAATTTGTGGGAAAATGTCTGACTTGTTAGCAAGTGAAAGCTGAACATTAATTACCTTCCGGACTTTTGCAGCCAGTGAGAGTACCACTTTGGAAGTGGGAGAGGGTAACCATGGATTTTGTGAGTGGGTTACCCTTGACTCCATCGAAGAAGGACTCGATTTGGGTAATTGTGGATAGGTTGACCAAATCTGCTCATTTTATACCTGTCCGCACTGATTATTCACTTCAGAAGTTAGCCAAATTGTATGTGGTGAAAATAGTGCGACTTCACGGAGTGCCAGTGTCGATTATCTCTGATCGAGATCCTAGATTCATATCTCGATTTTGGAAAAAGTTACATGAGGCGCTGGGTATGCGGTTGAACTTTAGTACAGCCTTTCATCCTCAAACTGATGGTCAGTCGAAAAGGGTTATTCATATTCTGGAAGACATGTTGAGGGGAAGCGTTATTGACTTTCGAGGCAGTTAGGAGGATTACTTACCGTTGGCAGAGTTTGCATACAACAACAGTTATCAGGCAAGTATTCGAATGGCTCCTTATGAGGCATTGTATGGGCGAAGATGTTGTACACCTAGTTGTTGGACCGAGTTGGGTGAACAATAGGTTCTTGGACCTGAATTGGTGGCAAATACTGAGGATAAGGTCAAGTTGATTAGAGACCGATTGAAGGAAGCATCTAATAGACAGAAGTCATATGCAGATTTGAAGCGCAAGGGAATTAAGTACTCTGTGGGTGATATGGTCTTCTAGAAGGTTTCACCTTGGAAGAAAATATTAAGGTTTGGGAGGAAAGGCAAGTTAAGTCTGCGGTTCATTGGGCCTTATCGGATTCTTAAGCGAGTGGGTCCAGGGGCTTATCAGTTGGAGCTACCTCCAGAGTTGGATAGGATTCATGATGTCTTTCACGTCTCCATGTTAAGGCGGTATCATTCTGACCCTACTCATGTTGTGCCGGCTGCAGAGATCGAGGTCCAAACAGACTTGACTTGTGAGGAGGAGCCTGTGTAGATTTTGGATCGAGATGTTAAGATTTTGAGCAGGAAATCAGTTCCGCTAGTAAAGGTGCTGTGGCGTAATCATGGCAGAGAGGAAGCTACTTGGGAGCCAGAAGTGGCGATGCGTCAACAATATCCTCGTCTGTTTGATTCAGGTAAAATTTCGAGGACGAAATTTCTTTAAGGAGTGTAGAGTTGTAATGCCCAATTTTCGGGTTTTTTGTGTTTCTGTGTTTTTTAAAACTTTGGGTGTGTTCTGGTTGGTTAATATATATATTTTAGTAGGTTAGTGGGCCTTTGGAAGGCCCAAACTTAAGTTAAAACCATGGTAGTCTTCGGAATTTTGATTTTAGGAACAAGTGATGCAATTGGCGTTTGGGCTTTTAAGAGTAAAGGGGTAAAAGATGGCACAAAAAGAAGTGTGGTGTAGTGGCAAGGTAGCGCCACTTAGGGGACAAAGAAGTGACGCCATAGAGGAAGCAAGGGTTCCAAGGTTCAAGTCTTGGCTCTTACAATTTATTTTGATTTTTCTTTTCAATAAATCTGGAAGCAAGTAGGTGCGCTTTAAAGTTTAATGTGTTGGACTTATGACACAAATGAGTTGATGGCCTAGTGGTGGTGGTGTGATTTGGCATGTGAGAGGACTTTGGTTCGAATCCCTTGGCACGCAAAGGTTGATTATTTTGCTATGTTGGGACGGCAAGAGTTGGTGTTGGTTTTAAACTCTGATGTTGGAGGGATCCCACATCGGGAAGCTAACATAAGAGTAGATGGAGAGCTGGCTTTAAATAGAGCAAACCATGAGGAGAGTTGGCATACCCTTCTGGGCTGATCCCTTTCGCTTGGTGGCTTGCTCATTTGGGTTGGGCGTCAACTAAGAGTGTGGGAGCGCGGATTAACTGTAGTCTCCTAACAGGTGTGTATTTCTCATTACTCTAACAGTAGGACGGCTATTTCGGGTCGCGATGGGCTGAAATGAGCCATGTAGTCCCAATGGGTCCATACGCCCAAGTGGATAAGTTTTAGAATTACTAAAATACCCCTGTAGGTTAGGACTACAGATTTACCCCTAGAGGGTAAAATGACTATTTTGCCCCTAGTGCGTAAATGACTAACTTGTGTGATGATTGGGTTAGTTGACATGGATTTATGGTAGTTATCATTAATTCATAAGTCTAATGTGTTAGTGATTGATCGTAGGATTATCGCGTGGGAGATATCGTCATCAATCGTCATCAACCAAGTGTGTAAACGACACCCTCCCTCAGACTGAATCGGTAAAAGCCGAAATACCGAAAAGTTGGTATTTTGTGAACTCGCGAGCGTGCGAGCGCTCGTGAGATAGTTGTTAATGAATATGGTACATTTGGATGATTAGAGTGCAGAGTGTACATTTTCGTGCACAACGGTATATTTGGGCTTAATGGGCCGAAAACGGGCCAATGGGCCAACAGGCCCACTTTGGTAAAAAGACGAGGTAAGTACTTCTGATTACTTGGTAAACGTTAGAATGAGCATGAAACCCTAGCAATAGATAATAATTACTAAAATACCCTTATACATGAAAAATTACGATTTTACCCCAAGGGTTATTTTATTTTATCTGAAAAGCATGATGTTCTGTTTCTGTGTACGTATGCCATGACATATTATTCTGCTGCATGGAAAATGGGTTTATATTGATGGAGGAAGCGTTCTGGTAGCCTCGCTGCAATCTGGTGGCCTCGCCACATATATATCTATTCTGGTGACTTCGTCACAATATCCGCGCACCTCATTTGCAATCTCTGTGTAACCGCCACATATATAAACATATATATCTGTTTTGGTGGCCTCGTCACAATATTCAGTATCTGTGACTTTGTCACAATATCCGCGACCTCACCGCAATTTACGTGGTGTGTAGCGATTGGGTGGGTCGAGTAGTCTCCCACATGGTATAGGGCTGGTGCGGGGTGTTATGGATGGCTCAGGTTGGGATTTCTGCATTCATGATATATTTGTTCTGTATCTGCTATGGGCCTATGAGTTTCATTCTGATTTTTGTACTGGGCCAAGGCCCAGATAAGTCTGACTCTGAGGTTTGATCTGATTTGGGCTATGGTTGGGTTATGTTACACACTGAGTTTACCAAACTCACCCTTTATTTTCATCTCTGCAGGAAATCCCCAACCATAGTGGGCTTGGAGCTGTGAGGGATTCGGAGTGGCCACATCATCTGCAAAGTTGGTTTTTCTAAGTTAGTTTATTTTTTATTATTTTTATATTTTGATTTAATTTTGGGTTTTAAGTTGTAATAAGGCCACTATATAAATTTCTCTTTTCGCTATGGTTTTTATTTTCTGATTATATTTATACTATGTCAAAACTACTAGTGTTAAGCTGCGCGGATTTTCAAAATTAATGAACGTTTCCAAGACTCTACAAGCACGACAAATGGATAGCCTAAAGATTGATAAACTGGCTTTTCATTCAATTGCTTTTTTACAAAGACCACCCTAATCACTTAAACCAACGAATGCATACTAAGTCGTAAGTCCATGTGACACGTCAGATCTGGCCATAACGTTTGGGCCGGATCTGGGGTGTTACACTCCAGGAAAAATTGGAGTGATTTCGCCATGATGGGTTATAAAAATTGGATTGCAGTCCTTGCCTTCCTTGATTTTGGTTCTGGTTACCTATATAGTACATGGATTCTGGGTTTGATGGACATTCTTTGAACAAATGTCCTTCCCTACAGTAAACACAGGCTATATTTTCAAATTGGGTTAGTGGTTGTGCTGCAAAACTATTAGTCCCATTAGTAGTAAGATTTTTTAACATTGAGGATATTGATGATACTTGAGATGCGAGTGAAGTAAGAACGTCTACTTCATGTATTCCAGTAACTCGTCTTCCTGATGCTGCTTGATTGGTTGACCATTAGTAATTTTTGTTGGCAATCCTCCCAATGATTTCATAAGCCTCATTATAAGACTTAGAAATGAGTGCACCATTAGTAGAAGCATCCACTACCATCTTCGTGTGAGCATTGAGACCATTATAAAATGTCTCAAGTTGGATGAAATGTGGGATTCCATGATGAGGGCACTTTCACAATAACTCTTTGTATCTTTCTCATGCCTCATACAAGGACTCATCATCCATTTGTTGGAAGGCAGTGATCTCATTCCTCAGCTTAGCATTCTTGCTAGGCAGGAAATACTTCATAAGGAATCTTTCTGCTAACTCTTGCCATGTTGAAATTTAATTTGGTGGCAATAAGTTCAACCAGGCTCAAGCTCTGTTCCTTAGTGAATATGGGAAAACCTTCAATCGTAATGCATCTTCGGGTACTCCGGCTAACTTGAAAGAATCGCTCACCTCCATAAACAGTCTTAAGTGTAGGTGAGGATCTTCAGTAGGCATTCAACTGAATTTCCCCACTGTCTGAAGCATTTGGAACATAACTAGCTTCAACTCGAACTGTTGTGCCTCAATTTCGGGTCTCCTAATACCTGAATTAAGATCATTAAATACTAGCACGACATATTGTCTTAAAGCTCTATCCCTATCATCAGCAATAAGGATAGGATTTTAAGTAGGGTTTGCTCCATTTCCTTGATTCGAATTTTCAAAATTCATCTCTTCGGCCCTTCTCTGATTTGCTTGTCTTCTTTGCTCTCAAAAAGTTCATTCTATCTCAGGGTCTACAAGAAGTAGGTCAAAGATTTGGTCAATACTCATAAATACCTGAAATAATCACAGAAAATTTAATTAAGTTAAAAATTAAACAAAAAAAAAATAAACCAAAATGCAAACTAACAAATTCACAAATAACTTTTTAAAACAGTCCCCGGCAACGGCGCCAAAAACTTGGAATGATGGAAATGTGCAAGTGTACACCCACAAGGACTGTGAAAAGAACTATTTATGAATGTTATTTAAAACATTTTGGTGAGAAAAATATTTTGTTTGAAGAGTGTGATTAAAAACTAAGATTTTAAACTAAGTAAACTAAAGAAATAATTCTGGAATGCACGATTTCAAAATATGATTTAATCAAGATGACATAATTGTGTTGATTTAATTACATTTCTTTAACTTAGAATTATTAAGCTCATGCTTGTGCTGTTACGAATAAATTCGCGGCAACTTGGTAATTTGCTAACTTATGAACATAATCACCTACACAAATCTATTCATCTCTTAACATATCCCTATGCTAATTCAAACGATTAAATAGATTTTAATAAGCCAACATGTTATGGCACATACATACTCATTAAATTGAACTAATCTCTTGCATATCCCTATGTCAATTCAAACGATTAATAAAATATAAAGAGTATATAAAAGACTACGTGAGGTAACAAGGTATTCTTACCTTGAAACAGTTTAATCACAATAATCTTGCAAGTTATGCAAGGTAAGTGTATCGCCAGATACATTGCTAATTTAACCTTCAGCTACCTTAGAAGAATAAACATGCACTGATTAAGTATTACGTCCATTAATTACAATTTCAATCCATTTAAATAATTAATTCATTAGCTACCTCACAATTGTAATGCAAGAATAACTTAGGCATGATTTTACTTAATCAAGCATTTTACCGAGGCCTATAATAATATAAACACAATTTTAATAATTTAAGCAGATGAAATGCAATCAAACCAACATGAATTAAATTCAAGCTAAGCTGATTAAATTAACCATTCCAACGACATAAATATTCATAGATATGTTCATCATAACAACAACAAAAATTAAAGAGATAGGGAACAAGAATCAAATCCGGTGTTTTTCTGAGGCTTGACTAGTTTGCTCCGTCTTCGTTCTTTGTTGTCCTCGCCGATCAAGGCTGCTATGAACACTTCAATGTTGCTCCAAAATGGCTGAAGAATAACTGTAACACCCCTTCCGTCGCCGAAATGTGGTTACGAGACATTATCGATCATAGGACAATTCAAAACAGACTTTCATTACAAAGTAAACCATCTAATAAATTTTTTTTAAAACCAAATTAACATGTCTCGATCATAACATTTATCTAAATTTTCAGTTTACTACTAATACAGTACAAATAAATAATCATAGAAACTAAATGTTTAACTTGTAATCCAATGTAATTCATTTCATACTCAAATCATATATACAAATTTAATATTAAAAGAAATACGAATGGTTTACATACAAATTAATCTATTAACTTATAATTCATACGCACCAACTTTAATTAATAATATTATACATCATTTTGTTTCATATAAATAACATATATCACAATGTCCACTTCATTTAATATTATTATCAAACCTTATAATACATATTACTGAACCGTAATTATAACGTGAGCTTACAAGTGGCACATTGTGATCTATTATAATCACATTTGCCGAACCACAAAGTAGTGTATGTATATAAGTCTAAATAACATATCCAACTTGTCGCTACTTGGCCAATTCATTATATTAATAACCATGACTTATGCACATATGTTTATACGTTTATTCATTACTATAACCACTGAATTTAAATAACTAATACCATTTAAAATATATATACATATTGTAATTATTTCACTTCAATACTAAGCCAAGATTAGTAAACCACTCTCAAATATAAACATATCATATATTAACTAAGCCTAAATAAATCCTATTCACATTAGAATATAGCCAAATACTCTTAGGTACCAATTCATATACATGTCTATCTATGCATGCACTATAACCCAATCATTCAATCACAAATATCATAGCAAGCTTAAAACATACTTGTAAATATACTATGGCCAAATCAATCTCATCATATCCAAATTCATCAACCACATTCAATTTATGAAACACATATCATAAATACCTTCCATCTTTGACGCATAACATTATAACCAAATAAACTTAGACCATATCAACCAATCGTGAATTATACATATCACTATTATTGTCAATGAAAGAACACCATATATAAATATCCATGTACATATCTTGATTTTTATATAACTAATATATGATATACCATAGTTCATTTTATAACCATTACATGTCATACGACCAAGACACATAAACAAGCTCCACAAACATCATATACCTTGGACACACTCCTAATATAAGCTCAAACCAAGGCCAAATATCCACACAACCATTAACATTATATGCGACTATGGTTCACATGAAAATATAAAAGGTTGTATCACTAAAATCACAACCGAACACAATCATCACCAAAACGAAGCATTAAATCTGAGCATAACAAATTATTAAGCCATTTTCGCATGGCTCATGGCTACATTAACCAAAATCAAACATTTCAAAAGTAAAACCCAGCCTATACATGCCATAGATTCGAAAGTTTACTTCAAAGATACCGAAGACTGTCGATAGTGTGATAAGCTCCTCTGACGATTCCCGAGCTCGTAACTTGAATCCAAAATCTATAAAAACAAAAACAAACATACACATACAGAGTAAACTTTTATAACTTAGTAAGTCATGAGCAAATAAACTATTCAAGGACATAATTCATACATTTAAACTATACCAAATTATACTGTCATAGTCAAATTAAACTTCAATCTTACGATTTAACATTTATCTTATACTTTCATATATACTTATTTATGGCTGTATACATATACATACATATATATATACTACCAAAGCATCTTTCGGTTTCAAAGCACAATCATTTAGTGACCACGTACATGTATACCCATATACTTATACTCATGAATTAAAATATAGCTTCATATGCATAAGCATAGTAATGACCGAATGAACACTTATATATATATAAGGATAGACTAACAAATTATCATTCAATGGCTAGGCCAAAACATCTTTATCATACCAAATACACATACACTTATATGCTTATACTAGTAAGTCAAAATATAACAATTATATATATATATTTATATCAATAGCCGAATATACCACCAATTGACCATATTCAAAAACCATCTCAATAATATTCATACTAATTATTCATAAGGCCGAATACATTCTTCGCATTCATATACATTCTTATTTTATTTCAAGCATGTTTTGCAACAAATATAAAGTAACTTACTTACCTTATCTCAAATTTATAATAAACCAATTCGTACCTGATCATTTTAGCTCATTTTTGCACATTCGTTCACAACTTATCGATGCCCGATGAACCATTCGATATTGGATAGGACACTCGGAATAATCACACATATCGTACAATGCCAACGTCCCAGACATGGTCTTACATGTAATCACATAACGATGCTACTGTCCCAGATGGGGTCTTACTCACACACATATATCGGAATCACATATCGATGCCATGGTCTTATTCGCACATCACATATATCGAAATCACATATCGATGCCAACGTATTAAACGTGGTCTTACTCGCACACATATATCGAAATCACATATCGATGCCATGGTCTTACTCGTACATCACATGTCAGAATCACATGTCGATGCCTCATACACATCCTTGTATCAACTCTAAATTGGTCAGAATATACATATATTCATTAACAAAATTATCATTCACTATCAACGTCACAATATCATCATATAATCGAATATACTTATATATATATATATATATATATATATCCATGATTCACACTTTAGCATTACATACATAAACATATATTGTATAGCCGAATATAAACTTGCAATTTATATATAAATAATCAACATTTTAACGTATATAGCTCATGTCACCACTTTCAATACTAAAACTCATTCTTTACTTTATCATCATACGTAAATTATTTTCATTACTCAATGTCGATCCATAATTTACTTTATATTATTACAACTATTTATTGATCACATGCATATTAAAATTTAACCACATCTATTTGCTTATAAACTTACCTCGGACGATATAAAACGGAACAGGACAGCTAGTCGACAACTTTCGTTTTCCCTCAATCCAAATCCAATTTCTTTGGTTCTTGATCTAAACATATTCAAATTAAGCTCATTCAAACATATTTTCATTCAATTAAGTCCAAAAACACATAAATGAGTAAATTGCCATTTTACCTCTAACATTTACATTTTTTTCAATTTAGTCCCTATTGCACAAAACACAAAATATACAAAATTTCACTATACCTATGTTGAGCCGAATTTTACCCATACTCATACCAATCCATATATTTCACTTATTTCACATTTTAGTCCCTCAAATTATTATTTTTGCAATTTAGTCGTAATTACTCAAAATCATCAAAAACTCCAATACAAAACATATTAATCTAAAACATATCGTCCATTTTTCATCATCAAGCAACAAAAATCACAAACTCTCATCAATGGCATAACTCAAAATATTCATCAAAATAAAAAATTCAAGCATGGGTTTTGTAGTACTCGAAGCAACGATATCAAAAACATAAAAATTATCAAAAATCGAATAAAAACGAACCTTGAATCAAGCTTGGAAGTATGGCCGAACCTAGCTTCTTTTCTTTTTCTTTCTTTTTTTTCATATTCGGTGATGAAGAATAATATAAATGCATGCCACTTATTTTATGTTTTATTATTATATACATATTATTACATAACTTACAAATTTAACCTTATAAAATTAATATGCAAACCATATATTATAAACCTAAAACCGTCCATGCAACCTTTAAATGGTTTTATTGCTTCATAAGTGCTTCATATTAATAAGACAAGTTCAATTAAGTACTTTCACATTTAACCACCAAATTTTCATTTTACGCGATTAAGTCCTTTTTATTTAATCGGACACCCAAACGATAAAATTAAAGCACGAAAATTTTACAGATATAAATTAACACAAAATAAACACAGTAAATAGTTTTTAAATTTTTTTGACTCGGATTCGTGGTCCCGAAACCACCGTTTTGTCTAGGGTCTAATTCGAGCTGTTACAATAACCCTTTTCTAATGGGAGAAATCGGCTCAAGAGCAAGGGATTTTGGAAGGGAAAATGAAAGGAGAAAGTAAGAGAGGAGAGAAGAGATGTGAATGAATTGAGGTGTGCTTTGAATGATCAGCCAAGGGGGGTTTTTATAGCTGAAGAGGACTGCTAAAAATAGATAAAATTATCAGCCAAAGAGCCCTCCCTTGGCCAGGAACACAAATGGCAAAGTTGATGCTTTCAACTTTACTAAATATGGCTTGGGGCAAATCCATAAAGCCACCAATTGTGGAGGGGCTTGAATGCAACTTTGACAAGTCTTCAAGGGCTTCTTTGCAAGCTTAATTAATCAACTAATAAGCTGATTTGGGTCAACATATGGACGGTTTTGGGCTGCCTAATCCTTGGTCGGTTCAGTTCAATCGGTTCGGTTCAACTAGACCACTTTTTCCATAATTAATTAATAATAATTTATTTAGCCCAAATTAAATTGGGTATAAATTAAAATTAATTATTTTGTGAATTAATACAAATAACTGGACCGTCTTAGGCTGGAAATTAATTCACCTCGGTACTCCAAATTGCTTCTCAGTTTTGTGCTTCTGGTAGTGTCTGCCGAGCCATTTTTCGCCCTTTGTGCAAATCTGCCAAAATTAACCAAAATTTATCAAAAATAATTATAAAATTAACTAAATTTCAACATGTTCATATTTTAAGTGCACTTTAATTATTTTATAAAAATTAATTATTTTTTGACAAGATTTTAACCGAATTCGCATGAATTTAAGTTAAAAAGGGTATGAAAAAGTGTGTAAATTTTTTTGTTTCCAATGAGTCACCAAAATATATACATACTTTTAATTAATGGTATAATTACCATATAAGGACCTTAACTTTTGAATTCCATAGCTATTTGATCCTTCTAGCTACCAAAATCCAACTTTTGCATTTTATGCGATTTGGTGCTTCCCATAATTATACATGTAATCGATAAAATTTTATTATCATAATTTTCACATGACATGTCTATCATAATACGGACCATATTATAAAATAAAAATAAGTTATATTTCTCGGCTCGAATTTGTAGTCCCGAGACCACTGTTTCGATTTCACCGAAATTGGGCTGTTACAAACTCATAGCATACCATTCACACTATGACATTTCAAACACATTTAAGTACTAACTATGAGTTAAAAAGTAGTTCAAAAGCATAACATATCACAACATGCTTCTCAAAAGCTAGGCATTTCACAAGACAATACATAAGGCCCTAGTACTTGCCATATACCAAAATCGTGAAGTTAAGTCTACCAAGGTTCTCGGATAGTGTGATTCCTAGTGTTGACCTGATCTTCTTAGCCTTCAAAATGTGATCTACAAAATGAACAATTTAAAGGTAAGCTTAAATATATCTTAGTAAGTTCATTTAGAAATTCACAACCTTTTCAATCCAACATAGATTCAATCAACTTAAGCTTAGAGATTTACTTTATGCGCAGTTCATAATAATAATCACAACCAATTTAGTAGTTTAGTATACTCAATGAGCATTGCTTGATTTGTAACATCCCAAAATAGGGCCTAAACAGAACAGTGGTTGTGAAACCACGAATCCAAGATAGAAAATTTTATTCCGATTAATTTTTATAATTTACTAAGTGATTAGATGCATATGTTAGAGTATCGATGGAAAGTTTTATAGATAGCATGTTTAATTTGCCTACTAGGGCTTAATTACAAAAGTTGATAAATATGAGTTCTAGATGCTAAAGGATTAAATTGAAGACCATTATATTTTCCATGGACAAAAATGGACATACATAGGTAAAAATAACTAAAGTTTTAATGAAGGGTATTTTAGTCATTTGGTAATTAAAAGATTAAAAAAGGAAAAAGATGGCAAAATGTTGTCCATCTTCTTCATTAGGCCAAAATTTCAAGGTTTCTCCATAGCTAGGGTTTTGTCAAGCTTCCAAGCTCCATAGTAAGTGATTCCAAGCCCCGTTTTTAATGTTCTTTACGTTTTTTAAGTCTCGGTAACTTGATTTAGCTTATTCTAGCAATAATTTAACCTAGGGTTCATATTTGGAAAAATACCCATAGGTGAAATGTGTTTATTTTAAAGTTTTATGGTAGAATATGAAGCTTGAAATTATGTTAAACGACTTGAGCTAAGTGATTTTAAGCGAAAACTAGTAGAACGACATAATCGGTAAAAATACCTAATGGTCATAAGTACATGTTAGAGTGGGAATTTGATGTTGCCATAGGTAAATAAATGATTAGCATGTCATAAAACATAAGAATTAGGGATAAAATTTCATTTCTGAGCCTTGGGAGTTTAGGGGCAAAATCATAATTTTTCCAAAGTTAGAGTTAAGTACTGTTTTGATAAATATGAATATTAAATAAGTTAAATTTGCTATTATAAATCAAGAAGAACGAAATTCAGGGTTAGACCAAGGAAAGAAAAAGGTTGAGGACTAAATCAAAATATTTGATCGTATTTCATATCGAGGTAAGTTTGCGGTAAATAAAAATGTTTTATTATTTATAATTAATGATGTTATTTTTCAGAATCTATATATTTATTTTGTAAGTTTAATCCTTGATGATTCAACAAGAATTGACAGAGAAATGGTACTTAAAAGTCCCGGTTGAACCTTAGGAATGTGTAGGATACAAATGTCATGACATTAGGGTTTAAGGATATCAAGTAAGACCATGCCAAGGCATGACATTGGTAAGTTTTACAAGGCAAGGAAATCATGTAAGACCATGTCAAGACATGGCATTGATAAACTTCTATAAGGCAAAGATCCCATGTAAGACCATGCCAAGGCATGGCAATGGTGAGTTCATAAGGCAAGGATACCACTTAAGACCATGTCAAGACATGGTAATGGTAAGTTTAAAAAGGAAAGGTACCTGTGTATCCTTAGTATTCCAAGTGGTTCAACAGGAAAATTTAAAGAGTATACTCAAGGAAAGGTAAGATAAGTCATGTTCGAAAGGTTCATGTTATCTTGATAATTTATTTAGAATGTTATTATTTATTTACATGCAAACTTACTAAGCTTTATGCTTACTCCCTTTCTTTTCTCTCTTTTTTTTATAGTATCGCAAAGCCAACTCAGAAAATCATAAGGACGTCGGATATCGCCTCACACTATCGACGAGCTATCTCGGTATTTTGTGACTAGAAATACTTTAAGTTATGGCATGTATAGGGACTTGGCTATTTTGTGTGTATGTCCTTATGATATGATTAAAGAATGGCATGTGAATACTTGGTAATGATTAGCTTATGATATAGCTAAATAAGAACATGTTTTGGTATTATGCATGCCTAAATGAAGTTTGATGCAAAGAAATTATGAAAGAGTAAGAGTTGGCCATGGAGCAGTTAGGAAATAGCAGCAGTGATGTGAATTTAAAAAATCACTAAAATTTTTAGAAATGGAATTAAATGATGAATGAGATATAGAATTAAATCTTATTGATTCTATTTTCATAAAAAAGAAACAGAGCAAGCAAAGGAAGTCTATATTCTGAGATATTTAAATTTTTGTAAGATTGGTTCAGAGTGACTTCGTGATCCCCTATTCCAACTTTGAAAAATCACTAGAAATTGTAAAAAAATAATTATAAGTCATACTTTATATGTCTAGATTTCTTAGTGAGTCTGTTTTCATTAGAAACAAACAAAAACATTATCCAAATTCTGTATAATGATATAATTGATTTTTCGTGAAGAGAGGTTAGATCTGCTAAGCTGCAAAATAGGGGAACATTTAATGAATAAACTGTATTAATTGGCCAAACCAAAAATTCTGGAAAATTTATGGTAAGAAGATATATGAGTCTAGTTTCAGGAAAAATTTATGAATTTAAATGTCAAGTTTTGTAACTCGATTTATAATTAATTTAGTGACTATTATGCAGTTGGACAGTTTTATTATGAATAGTGAAATAAATTGTTTTACTCGACTCCGACGACGGTCTCGGGTAAGGGGTGTTACACGATTGAACTTTTTATCAATATAACAAAGTTTCTACTCATTTGAGCTTCACTCAGTATAACAGGAGAATTTGATCGATTTAAGCATCTGTCAGTAAACGGTAAAATTTACTCAATTAAACGCCATTCAGTATAACTGTATGATTTGCTCGATTAAGCTTCATTCATTATAACAGTAATGTTTGACTCGGTAGAGCGTACTCCTAGTATATAAAACAATGTTCATTAACAACATATTGGCAAGAATGTAAGCATTTAAGAGTATGATTAAGCATATCAACATACTAAACTAGTTTGCAGAAGATTCCAAAGTACAGGGACTATTCTGCGATTTTCCCTTTTCCACGATTATCAACACGTTCTTGATCTAACAATAATAATTTCATTCCATCAATTAAAATGACAACACAATTTGATCCTTTCATGCAACTAAATCCTTTTTGGAAAATTACCTATTTACCCTTTAATTTTCCATCTTATTCAATTCAGTTTTTAAGCCCTAATCATGCAATTTACTCATTTTTCTAAACACCCATAATACTCAAATATTCTATAATTTCATATCAGTCTCTATTTACAATAATTTTACCTCAAATACAAACAATTTGTCATTGAATCAATTTAGTCCCTAAACATGAAAATCATCAAAAATCACTTTTCAAAATAATCCAATCTATCAACAAAGTTCCATATTTCATCAAAAGCTTTAAGAAATAACCTTATTCATCAATGGAAACTTTTTTAACATTCAACAGTTTCACAAATTGGTCCTCGGTTTAGCTAGACTAAACTGATACGAACTAAAAAACATAAAAATTACTAAAAACGAGCATCAATAGACTTACCAAATCAAAGCTTAAAAATCAAGGTTGAAACCCTAGCATTCTTTTCTTTTCTTTGCCATGAGGATGATGAGAGAATAGTGAAAATTTTCTTTTAATTTTAGGTTTAGTTTAATATATATACAATGACAATTTTGTAAATATTTCAACTTTCTTAATTAAGCCTTAATAAATCATTAATTAGCCTAATTAAACTACTTTAGTAAACATAATCTCATTAGTTCCCACTAACTAATTTTCCATAGTTAAATTTCCCTTTTAGCCCCTTTAATTTAACTACTCAACCTTTGTAGTTTTTACAATTCAGTCCTTTTTAATTATTAAGCTATCCAAACAATAAAATTTCTCAATCAAATTTTAATGACTTTATAGACCTCATAATATACTAATTATATAATATCTATGTAGTATTTTGTCAGAATTATGGTCTTGAAAGCACTGTTTTCGACACCACTAAAAATCAGGCTGTTATACGTGTGCTCCATAATTTGGCCCTAAAAATAAGCCATTTCAAGGTCAAAACACACCTAATCAACCATCCAATTTGTGCATACATTCAAAAGACCTAAACACCTTTCAAACACTTATGAACATACCATTTCAAACATCTTATTTCATCTCACCAATATTTCATTCAAAGGCATCACATTTATGCCAAAACATCATTAACCAAAATAAATCAATATATAGCCATATTTCAAGCACAGCACCTAGTTCCTTTAACTAACAAATGACATCACATATAACCATTTACATATCATCACGAACACACTAAAAAGGATCATATTTTACAAGTACCTAAAAGTGGCCAAAATGACTTAACTTGCCAAAGCACTATAGTCCATCAACAAAACATAAACTCCAAAAACATATACATACCAAATTGACCACTAACACATTCAAGTACTATCATTATAAAATGTCCTATACATGTCATTTATAACCTTGGTCAAAATAACTCAAAAGCTACCAAAATGGTTGTTGGATAGTGTAATAGATCTCGAAAAAGCTTTCAACCGGTCGAGCTTCCGATAATCTACGAAACAAAGGAAATAACTACGTAAGTAACTAGTGCTTAGTAAGCTCGTATAAACTTAAACATAACTTACCATTTCTTAAGCACACATTATAAAATAAGCATAATATCATTATCAAGTCTATAAGCTTAGTAAAATCCTATACAAGCACCATCAAACTCACAAGTTAGTGAGTTCATACATGATACATATGAGTTCAACCATATCATGAGTAGATTTCATGTACACATCATTTAACTCATTAACCTTTTTCATAGGATCATGAACCATTATCCAAATGTATACATACATTTCCATTAACCTTTGTATACCTGTTGAACCATCTAGAATTACATTGGATACTCAAGAATGCTCACACATAGTATGCCTTTCCATATAACCATAACCTTTTATTTTCAATAATGCTCACACGAGCTGTGAAATAGGTCTGCTCACATGAGCTGTGGGTCAGAATGTTAGCTATACAATACTGCTTACACGAGTTGTGGAGAATTAGAAACAAATGCAGGACCTCAGCCATTGGTAGGACATTCAAGATCAGCACCCAAAACATGAAATCCCTAATGACATGTCATTCGTATCCTAAGAATTCTTAAGGTTCAAACAAGACTATTTATCTGTCAGTTACTCAAAGCATCGATATATGTATATTCAATTCTATTTATAACTAACATTGTATAGCATATAATCAATATAACTATAATTAATACAATTATAATCCATACGAACTTACCTATAGCCGAATTGAAGTCTAGTCCAAAGCTTTAGCTTTTCCCTGATTGAAGTTTGATTGTTGTTTATCTTGATCTAAATAGATAATTTCATTCAATTAAAGAATTCAATTAACAACAAGCATTCAATTCAATCCATAATTCACAGTATCATAAAATTATGAATTTACCCCTCCTATTTTAACTTTTTCACAAATTGGTCTTTAAGCTCAAAACTTGTAAAAAATACCATTTTTACCCTCCATACATGCTAGGTGAATTTCTTAGGGACCTATACCAGCCTAATTAAATCATCATTTCATCATGTTACCATAAAATTTTACTATTTTTATAAATAAGTCTTTAAACCTTAAATTCATCAAAAATCACTTAACAAAACGAGTTTGTTTAACGACAAAGATTAATAATTTATCAATTAACATCAAAAAACATTCAAACTCAACGATGGAAAGTCTCTCAACCTTTAACATTTTTGCAAATTAACCCCTAGGCTAAATAGTTTAAGCTAAAACGAGTTCAAAAACATAAAAATCAATAAAAATGATACTCAAATACATACCATGCATGAAAATATGCCTTGGCCGAAGCTTCCCCCTTCTATTTCAATGGTGTTTCGGTTTACCCTAGACTAAAATAAGGAAGATGATGATTTTAGCTTACTAGTTTTATGCTTAATTACTAATTTACCATTTTACCCTTATTAATAATTAAAATTTTCAATTAAACCTTGTCCATAATTATCCACTAACTTAATTATGGTATAATTACCATCTAAGTTCATTAGATTTCCTTTCGATAGCCATTTAACCCTTTTAACTAATAGAAACCCACTTTTGTACTCTTTATGATTTAGTCCTTTTTACCTAATTAACCATTTAAACTTTAAAATTTCTTAACGAAACTTTAATACGACCCTAATATAATCTCATAAACTTTAAATAAATATTAAAATATTTATTCTCTCATTGAAATCGTGGTTCCAAAACCACTTTTTCCAACACCACTAAAAACGGGTTGTTACAATCATATTGAACTATTGAATACAGAAAAATTAAATATATTTTTCATAGATTCTTTTTACGATAAAGTAATCATGATTTTAACAGAATTAGAACTAGGTTGAGAAAATTATTTAATTGGAAATATATTGAGAAGTTTATTTTAGGAAATAAAAAAGCAAATATCGAGTTGGATTGCATTATAAAATATTGAGTTAAAAGCTCAAGAAGTACTTGTAATTGGACCCGATATGAGAGAGGCCCAAAAGCCCCTCATGTTAAAGGGGTGGACGGCAAACCCTAGTAATATTAACTTAGGTTGCTACCACCTATACTTCTACTTAGACTAGGAGTTCGTTCTTCTAGTTGAAATAAGCTTTTTCCAACTTAACAAGGGTTCTATCTTCTCTCCCTATAAATAGATGACATCGGCAAAGTTATTCACACAACTTTCAAATATCGTTATTTAGCCTGAAACTAGAGATACTTTTATTCTCTAAGAAATAAATATATTTTTCGGAATAACAATTATGTTGGTTTCTATTTGAGAAAAGAATTTTTCCTTTTCACACTAAAGAAAATAAAGCTATTTCTGATTATGTGTTTTGATTCGAATCATTTGAGCCCACACTCGAAGCAGTTCGTGGTATGAGAATAGTGGAGCAGATTATTTGGTTGAAAGTCGAGAACAATAAGGATTCGCCTATTCGAAAACACAGGTGGGAATTCAGTTTAGGGTTTATTGCTATAAATATCACAAACCAGGTTGGTTTTCAAAATTTTTATTTTTCGCTCTGCAAGAAAATCGTTTTCGAACTAGATTTTTTCCAACATGTTGTTGGGTCTATAAAACTCGATTTTAGTTCCTTTATTTTTTGTGCAACCAGTTTTACCACTTTCTTTTTCTTGGGAACTTAGTTATGTTTGTTAGCAGATAAACATTGGATATGTATTATAAATACCCAAGAATTGTTTGGAATTAGTATTAGAAATTATCACTTGAATTGTTACTTTTGGAGATTTGTCTTTTTCAAATAAACTAGCATATTAGTTGTTTTTCTATTTAGATTCTTGCACCTTAGAACTCTGGGAGTTGTTCATTGGATTTGGAAATGTTGACCTTGTTCTTTCATGTGACTCCAATGGAACCTCAATGGGTCAATAGAAACCATCGGATCATGTGTGAGAAAAACAAACCACCATGAATTCAATAAAAAGAGGTAATCATAGACCCGAAATAATTGAGTCAACATTGACTCGATAAATTTTTATTATTTCAAATAGGGGACTTCCTCGTGCTATAAAGAGATGGAAGGTTGGTGAAAGAGGGAGTATGCCCCGAAAAATGACAAGAACTTTTAATAAGGGGTGGAGATGGAAGAATTAGTAAGGAAGAAGGAAAAGGGAAGAAAGCAATAAGTGGAAGTGGAAAAATGAGGGTGAAGGAGGAAGGAGGGAAATGGAGGAAGGGGTCGACAACCAATGTTAAAGTCGGGGCTAGCCGACTAGAAAATACAGAAGTTGAGTCATGATTTTAGGGGAAACTTCCAAAGAACACAAGAGAGAGAGCTATCAAAATTATTATTATTATTATCTTTAATTTTTTGTAATTTTAATGTTTGATGTATAATGGGCAGTTAAGATCCTCTAAATACAAAACAAAAAAAGAAAAAAAACTCTTTGAAAAGTTAAGTAAAATTATGATTATGGTCGTTTCAATACACTTAAATTTTGAATTTATTCATTCTATTTTAATTTGAAATAATTTTATCCTTTACTTTTTATAATATTATTAGTTGGAATAGTTAATTATGTTAACAATTCCAATTTAAAACATTAAAGCATATTTTTTTAATAAAAACATATACACTTTCTAAATCATAATACTAACATTGAATTTTTTTTTTGTTAGAATGGTATTTTGAAAAAAAGAAAAAACTAGGTTATAATATTTTAACCAAAATAATAAACTGTGATAATTATTTTAACTTAACCAATGATATTATAAAGTAGAGATAATAAATTATATTTTCTTTTTGAGAGAAAATAACAAATTATGTTAAAATATAATGGTTAAATTTAAGATATAAGTATAATATAGGAACCCAAACCATAATAATTTAACCAAAAAAATTAAATACATTTGTACGGAACACACTCGTTTTCAGCATTTCTACATACAAGTACAAATAACTTAGACCACTAGAATAGAAAGATTAAAATCAGCGAGTGAGGAAACAATGATTTTTACAAAGATCATTTGAAAAGCTACACACACATCACATTTATTGACACGATTAGTATTTACCTCACATGCAGTACTTGAACAAATAAACAGACTCAAACCATGTTTTATTTAGTTATCGCATGACAAAACCAAATTAATTTTACCATTTCCATCCCAGCTCAAGAACCTTGTTATTTACACCAATATTTCCTTTTCTCAGCACTAAGCCTGTGGCACTGACCAATTTTCTCCTCGTGCTTTCAAGGTTACGATTCATGCTGAAGCCCCGTCCATTGCATGGTACCTTAGCTTCAGGGTCAGTCCCTGCTCTCAGACTCTTAGCCCAATCAAACTTCTTACCATTGGACTTAGACCCAAGCATGCCTTTCCCATTTCTTGATCTTGAACTGCGGGGTCGAATACGCTGACCTTTTCCATCATTAGGAGCTTCTTTCTTTGTCTCTTTTATCTCTATCTTGGTTCCACCCTCCATTTTTATACAAATATTCACCTCAGAAAGTGTTTTGTCTTTTTGTTTATGCCCAGATTCTGATATGTCATCAGCATTCCTTTCTCTTTTGTGCTGATAAAGGCGGCGCAATCTAAATGCCAGATGGTATATTCCATCTTTAATCTCTTCTTCCAAATCTCTTTCTATTTCACTTTCAAGCTCGCCTCGAATTCTCCACTCCTCTTCGCACATGGCTGCCCCTTGCTTTATCTGCTTCTGGATTTGAGTGGTCACCCTGGAATTATCAGCGGATGATACAACAGATAAATCTGCAAGAACCCATCACTAAATTATGTAAAAAAATCAGCAATGCTTAATGAAAATTCAGATATATATGACAAACAAAATAATTGCTAGAAAAAGAAGGGGCCGAGGAACCTAGTATATCCGCTGGTTTGGGGTATTTGACCTGCTGGTTCTCGTCCTGGTCCATCCTCTAGATTTTGCTTTTCCTTGTCTTATTCGTAGTCTAATAGCAGAGCCACACCTGAAATTTTAAATACAAGTAGAAGGATTAAGACTTGTAGAGGGCATGGGACCGATGGTAGAGTTGGAAACGACATTGACCCTTGCATGGGGTGTTTTGTAGGAGGGAGAAAAATGACAGTTAGAGAAGTTATTTTAGTTGACTGATTGAGATTTAGGGTTCAAATATCTCTAGGAGAAATGGAGACAGAATTATGAATTTGCCATATAGATTGAAGGGTATGTTCTTGGATTAAGGAAGTGCTTTACGTGGAAGGGATCAATGGGGTGTTTTTGGTTGCCCTTAAAGCACAATCAATATAGGGTACAATACCCACATGCTTGATGTTGTGTTCTTGGATAGTTACCTTTAACTAGGGCTCTCATAAGTTGGTTGAAGGGAGGTGTAGGGTTTAGCCTTGCCATTTCTTTATGTTCCCCCATGGCCATGCCTATGGGATTTACTTTGCTCTTCACTTGTTAGAATAACACATCACCCATTTCTAACTTTTACCAAAGTTTTCACAACTATACCGAAAATAGAATTCGTGAAATCATTAGTTTTAAATTAATTAAATAAATTATTAAAATTTATAAAAAATAATTATCGAATTTTAATCTTAATGGGCCTAAATAATGGTGCCGGTCTCCAAGCCTAAAACTTGAAAATTAAGCTGAATTTGAACTACAAGGGTCGAGACTTAAAACTCACCAAATCAAAAACAGTGTTTGGAGGTGTAATGCAATGTGGTGGCCTAACACCAGGGCCGGGCCTAGCAGCCCTTCTGAGTTATTTATAGGAATGCAGCTTCGTCATGAGCTTTTAACTAATTTCCCATTTTTGGTGGGTAAATAATTCTGAGGGGAAGGAGATTGAATGACCGAGGCGAATGTAAAGATGGGTTTGGGGTTTGGGATTTGGGAACATTTACTGCTATTTAACCTTTGATTTAGTAGTTAGTAAGCGAGGTTATTCTAGTTTTACTTAAATAACCCTGATTAACATTGTCAAATGATGCTTAAAGCAAAAATATTTTTACTGCTTGCTCATTCTTGAATGCTCATCGATGACTTTGACGACTTGACGTAACTTGTAACCAATATATGCATACATATAGAAATTTTTTAGGTGGAGACTTAAAAAATGAGACAAGTATAGTAATAATGGGTTCAAAAAATTTAAATGTAAATTACATAAAAAATATTAAATTATTAGTAATTTTATATTTTAATTATTTAATTTTAAAAAAGTTATAAAATAATCATTAAATTATTCGAAAGTTTTTATTCAAATCACCGAGCTATTAAAATTATTCTTTTATAGTCTTCTTTGTTCATATTACATGCACGAATCAAAAGTTATCATTCTCCTTCTCTTTTATAATTTTTTTTCATGAAGCAACTTTGAATTTTACAAATTTGTGAACTAAAATCTAAATAATTTTTTAACCAATCTCCGACATTAACCATCAGATTGACTTAGATCTAAAGTATGTTCTTCTACTCGTCGATTGTTACTGATCCACCATATCGACTGCCAAATTATTGATTAGAACTCGCTAGCCGAACTGTTTTTAAAGGAAACACTTAATTGTCTAATGACTTAAATAAAAAACTTTTGAATAGTTCAATGACTTGAATAAAAACTTCTAAATAATTCAGTGGCCATTTTATAACTTTTTAAAATTAAGTGATCAAAATATAAATTTACTGAAAATTTAGTAACCTTAATTATAGTTTACTCAAATTTTAATATAAGTGAAATATGTATTTTTCTACTTGGAAGATGGAAAAGAAATTGTTTTCAAATATTGTTTGGTATGATTAAAAATAGAGAAGATAAAATGAAAATTAATTAAAACTCTATTTTACCAAAGTGTCATTTATACTTAACTCATGTCACTCTCATTTACTTTGGTTAATTTTTTCTTTCCAAGTTGTTAGATTGATTTGTTTTCGTTAACAATCATAAAAAGGACAATTTTTATTTTTTTAATATTTTTCCGAACAACACAGGCGCAATCAAAAAGCCACTTGAAAGATGAAAAAGAGATACCGTTCTTGCCTTGCTTTGACTTTGACTTCCGCTAAATCAGACGCCAATAACTGAAGTGTTTAGAGGGTTTTGTTTATATTGTTTTTAGCGCGTTTAGTTGATCAAATCTTACGTTTGGGTTTGGTAATCTTATATTCTAAAATGAAATTACCGTGTTTGAAATATTAATATTTAGATATTTTTATAATCACACATTTTGGAATGTCAAAATGTTATAATATAAAGTGTAACTTCATTACAATCTCTTTATTAAATTATTTAAAATTTGAAGTGAAATCTAAAATTTAAAATAAACTTATTATTTGTCTTCGTATTACTTTATGATTTATTACATTGATTATTAAAAATTTATTATTATTATTATTATTATTATTATTATTATTATTATTATTATTATTATTATTATTTTAAAATGTTTGTTGAATGATTTAGAAAAATGAATTTTTATTATAAAATTTATATTTTAATGTTGGTTAAATAACGAAGTCAAATTTATTTGTTTTTCTTTTATGATATTATTTGATTAATTTTAGTTACTAATATATTTATATGATTCATATTTTTGGAATAAAAACCTTCATCATTTCCTATCTTACATAAAAATTTATAAATAAAGCTATAGTAGCTCATATTACTAAACAAAACTCATCCACAATAAACATTAACAATATAAAAACAACAACAGCCCAAATTGATTCAAAAATAACAAAAATCAAATCAAATAGGCCAAAATTCAATAACTAAATTCTTTAAAATAAACCATTAAAAGCAGTATAATCTATCATAATTGAGTTCAATTGTATTCAATTAAATTCATATGATAAAATCAAATTCTAATAAAAAAATGCATTTCTAAAATTATTTATAAAAAAAATTTAAGATTAAAAATGTTCAACTTATAAAAAATAAAAATTCTATACTAAAGACAATTTAGTAAAATTTAATTTTAAGTATTCATATATTCCATCAATCAAACACATAAATTTTACATTCTAACAAAATAAACCAAACAAGGTAATATTATATTCCACTCTTAATTTTACATTACCATAATCCTATAACGAAACGTAATCTAAGATTCAACGAATGAAACGCACCATTTGTAAGAAGTTTACTGGAATATAAAATTATTTAGCTTAAATTGTTATTTTGGATTCATTGAGTTAAAATATAAGACTTTACTATTTGATTGAAAGGATGTAAGATACCTAAAAACACATTTTTCTAAATTGTCTATATAAAATTTGTTTTTTTTTTTAGCAAATAGCAGCTAATCAAGCCTAAGAAACACTTTCGTCTACATATCGAGTACCCATTGAATCATATAAGTGCACCAGAGGGCTTGTACACTATGCCATCAACAAAATATAACTGTGAGTAATGCTCGCCATACCATCTGGCAATTGATTAGCCTCTTTGTAAACATGTTTGAAGACCACTTCTCAAGGTCTATTGCATAATAACTTGATATCTCGAACTAGCCGCAAGTTATTAATATTGCTCTGTTGTGCCGTTAGAAGCTATACTACCATCGCACTGTCGTAATTAACCTCGAGCCTATGAACTCCCAACCTCCAGGCCTTAAAAAGTCCCTTAAACACCCCCCGCAATTATGCCTCAAAGGATGAACAAGATCCTAAGAATCTAGAATAACCAAGTAGCTAGTTCCCAAAACAATCCCTCGACACTCCTTTCACTTGTGTCAGACCCTCATTGCCTCTCACTAAACCATCATAGTTCAATTTAATCCATCTCACACTCAATGGTACCCAAGTTAACTCATCAAAGTCAGTCGACCCCTTCTTCCATTACGCATCTTAGCCCATTACATGTATGTTGCCCATGTCAACCCTTTGTAATAGACATCATCACTACAAAAGTTCAACCCAGTGAAAATTAATAAATTGCATTGCTCCTAGGTCACCTAACAAGTAATGGAAAATAATGTGTTCCATTTGACTCCAACTTGAAAATTGAAACTATTAGGACGGTGAGCGTTAGATCGAATTAAATAAAAAAATTCAAATTAATTGAGTTGACGAATCTTATTTTATCATCCTAACTCGATTTAAAAATTTCTTGAATCGAGTTGAGTCAGATGTAATTCGAATCGAATTAAATTAAATATATTTGTTCAAGTTAAATTAAAAAATAACTTCGGTGTTGTTTATTTTTATGTTATACTCTTTTTTGAAAATATTTTTCTTTAAAGTTTTTAAACATGAACATACAAAGAAAAATTAAAGTAAAAAAGTGACTAATAACATATATAATATTGTTTCATGTTTACACAAAATGGAAAAATAAAAGCAACACAACATGAGTCCAAGCAAACAACAACTACAACAACAACAACAACAACAACAACAAGATTATAATAATAATAATAAACAAAAGTCCAAAATGCAGTAGAAAACTACACCAATTCAAACAACAAAACAAAAATAAAAACAACATAATAGAAATCCAAGAAACCAACAACAATAACATGTAACACCCCTAACCCTTATCCGTCACTAGAACAGGGTTACGAAGCATTACCAGACTTTACGGATTAATTACAAACATTTCACAACCATTAACATACATATCAAGAATTATTCATATATCACTCATATTGTCCCTTATATGGGCCCTCGAGGCCCAAAATATGCGTTAGAAACAAATTGGGACCAAATCGGAAACTCAGAGAGTTTTTCTCAAAATTTCAAAATTTTCCTTAGGAAAAGGGGACACACACCCGTGTGGCTCACACGGCCAAGAGACACTTCTGTTTCTTAGGCCATGTGGGCAATCAATGTTTAACACACGACTGTGTCTCAATCTGTGTCCTTATCCGTGTAACTCTCTAACTTGGTTCATACAGCCAACCACACACCCATATGCTAGGCCGTGTACAAAGTGCAGGGGTCACACGGCCAAGTCACAAGCTTGTGTGGTAGGCCGTGTGTAAAAACTTGGGCATTCTATTTTGAAATTTCAAGATGCAGGGGACACACGGCCAAACCAAATGCTCATATGCATGGTCGTGTGTCACACACGGCTGAGACACATGCCCGTGTCTCTACCTATGTGGATGAAAATAAGTCATTTTAGGGCCACTTTTCTTACCTTTTATAACTCTAACCTACACTCAACATTTGAATACACTAATATGTCCCAACCAAAGCAACCAAAATTCATGTTTTAAATATGACATATCATCACAAAACTTGTTTACCTAAACTTACCAAAACAACTTCATTCATTGATTTACCCAAAATATACTACTAAATACATGCATACAAACATATTTATTTATATGTCATTCACAACCATATTTTAAATTTAGCTCTTTCCCAATCCAACCTTATACATGCCATATAAACCCTAAAAATGTATAATAAAATCTACCGAGGTAATCTGGATAGTGTAGCCGGATGTATTGATCCGATCTTCTAAACTTCTTTAAAATCTGCAAAGAATATTAAATAACACAGGTAAGCTTAATGAAGCTTAGTAAATTCATAGGCTTTAAATATAAATCTTACAGAACATACTAAATATTTCATTTGGACTAAGTATTTCACAAACATTTCCTACCAATCACAACTTCGATTGATGAATCCAATTGATTGAGCTCAATAACAATAATTACTTAAGTTGTTCCACACTAATTCTATATAATACTTACCAATCCTTGTCAAATTAGAGAACGTCTTATGGATTTGAGTACATCGTTTTCTTTGTGCCATAGTCCAACTATGGTTTTACATGTGCATTGCCATGGCCCTGCCATGGTCTTACATTTGTAGTGCCATAACTCAGTTATGGTCTTACCATCAGGATGCCATAGCCTAGTTATGGTCTTACACATAAATATACTGCCATGGTCCAACCATGGCCTTACGTTCAAGATGCCATAACCTAGTTATGGTCTTTTCATTAAAATGCCATAGCCCAGCTATGGTCTTACATTTAAATATTGTCATGTTCCAACCATGATCTTATCCCTTTTCATACTTTGTCACTGAACGATAGTACTCAATCCTATATTCTACTTAATTTGAATATTCAATTCAATTTTCATATTTTTACAATAATCATAATTCAATAACAAAAATATGAAATAATATATTATATCATTCCTAAACTAACAATTAATCATGAAATTTCAACCATATGAACTTACCTGGGCTAATTTGTAGAATTTTGTTACAATTCAGGGACTATTCGGCTAATTTCCCTTTTTCACGATTTTTTTCAGGCTCTTGATCTAAAATATAAAATTATTCAATCACTAGTATCTAATTCAATTTTAATTCACCTCACAATTTATGCCTTGTCATTTTCAAAATTACACATTTAGCCCAACTTTTACAGTTTTTACAATTTAGTCCCTCATCAATTAACCCATCAATTGAGCTAATTTTTCTCAATTAACATTTTATATAATTATTTTAGGCTACCATACAACGTTTGATATTTATAATTTCAATACCAAACCCTAATTCTTAACCTTTTTACAATTTGGTTTTAAAATCCATATCAATCAAAATTGCTTAATAAAATCATCATATAACAAAATTAAAGCTTCAAATCCATGTTAATTTATCATAAACATCCAGCACTAATCAATGTTAACTTTTAAATTTACTTATAGAATCAAAAACTAATGAATTAGATAGTTGGACCTAGTTGTAAAAGTCCTAAAAATACAAAAATTACAAGAAAAAGGCAAGAATTGAACTCACTTGTAGCAAAAATATGAAAAAAACAGCTTAAATGGACTCTCCAATGGCATTTTGGCTGAAAATTTGATGAAGAATTGTCTAGATTTCTTTTAATTGTTGTTTTATTTATTTAATTTTGTTAGACTTCCAATTTTACCCTTATTTCATCTAATTTCCAGATTTTTTTCTTGCTAATGTAGCCTCAGCCATCCCCTTTGGGCTAATTCTCCCTTTTAGTCCTCCCTCATTTATCACTTGAGCAATTTAATCATTTTAGCAAATTTTGCACTTTTTTCAATTTAGTCCTTTTTAATTAATTAACTATCAAAACATTAAAATTTTCTAACGAAACTTTAATACTAACTCAATGGCACTCCGTAAATATTTATAAAAATATTTACAACTCGATTTATAAAATTTAGATCTCAATACCTCGTTTTGAAAACCAATTAATCTAATGATTATTTCTAAAGCACAAATAACTAATTCATAGCTTCCCTAACTTCACAATTGGCTCATAAGCACTAAATAATAAAATTTACGAGCTCACTTTTCGGATTTAGTGATCTCAAATCACTGTTTCTGATACTACTGAAAATTGGGTTGTTACATAACACATCAGTTCAAAAAAAAATATATAAAATAGCTTAAGCTTCTTCTTCTTCTTCAAACACTGTCAGTAATCTTGAAACATCTAGTAAAATTATTAAAAGAGTTAGTTAAATAATAAAAAATATTAAAAGAGTTAGTTAAATAATAAAAAATTATTTTCAATAATAAATAGAATAAACATTTAACTTTGTAAACTAATGATAAGTATATTACCTTCTTAATCTTCAGGTATTTTGGATAAGTCTAGCAAATTTAAAAATAAAAGTGTCAGTTAAACTATGGAAATGCTTACTAATATAAATAATGCTAAAGCTTATTTTATGAATCAAAATTAATATATTGCCAGTTTCCATAGTTTGAAGTTCATCAACATACTCTTTAAGATTGATGAGAACTTTAGATTTTCAAAGCCAATCTTGTGTGCAAACTAAAGCCTTGACCATTAGAGGAGTTAGAGAACTTCTAAAACTATTTAGAACATGCCCACTCATGCTAAATACATTTTTCAAGGCAACTATTGATATAGGAATAGTAAGAACATTTCGAGCCATCTGTGTAAGAATAGGGAATTTAGAATTGTTCATTTTCCACCACAATAATAAATCAGATGAACTTGAATTGTTTACTTCATCCTCCTCACCTAAATACTTATCCAACTTATATTTACTTTCTGATCCAACTTATATCTTCTTCTTAAGATATTTTTGTTGTTAAGCTCATTTGCATTTATGATTTATCTATTTTCATTTAATTGAAAAAAAAATGTTGAAGAACTAGATCTACCTTCAAACAATTGAATTCTCCCAAAATTAGAAGAATACTCATCGAACAAGCAATGAAATGATTTATCAGTTATTTTCACAATGTCATTAGCAACATTAGGAAAAAAGCAAGTTGACCCCAAAGTTTAAAAAGTTCATTTTAGATCGTGGATCAAAGATAACTGCCAAGTAAACTAGTAGGTTAATATTGTTTCCTTCACCCCAATACTTATTATATTTATCCCTCATTTTGAAAGCCATAGAAATTATGTATAAATCTCCACAATCTTGCCGCCTATCAAGTAGACAATACACATTCGCTAATACTTCGAAAAGTGAATGAAATGTGACATGCAAAGATCCAGACACATTCATTTTAAGATGATAAAAATGCACTAACATTTTTATAAATTTTTGAACATTTTCCCAATCATCAAATGTAAGAACTCCATCTCCAGCAATCAAGTTAAGAAAAAAGTTATTATCATCACATACATATGCTTCAAATGCACGCTCATATTTTTCAGCCACCTTTAACATCATAAATGTTGAGTTCCATCTATTAGGCACATATAAACACAATTGAGCCTTACTATGTATCATTTCTTCTGCCCAGTGGTTGATTTTTGTCAACCTTGATGGTGATACTCTTATATACCTCATAGAACCTTTAACTCAATCCATAGACATAGAAGCATCCTTAATGTCGTATTGCACAATGAGATTAAAAATGTGTGCAACACATCTCATATGCATATATTTTCCATTTGAAATAGAAGCATTTCGGTGATTCAATTTCTTCCTCAAATATTCGGTGGCAACACTATTGGCGGATGCATTATCAACCGTAATCCCCCAATCTTAAAGATGTTTTTCAAAGGCTTGATCCATGTTTTCACCTCTATGAGCAGATATTAGACAAAAAATTATAATTATTTTTTTCAACCTCTACTCATCATCCACCCAATGTGTTATCAAAACCATGTAAGATATCATTTGTAATGAAGTCTAAGTGTATGTCGTCAAACAAACTCTACTTATATATGTTCAAAAATAATTATTCATTACACTCTTCATGGAGTTGAATAAATCAAGACAATCGATTCTAATTGTCCAATAGGATATAAGACTAAATCGTGGGCATGCTATAAAAAGAAAGAATTTGAACCTCTTTCCTTCTACAATTTTAAAAGCCATTTCATCCACAATTGTCATATGAACCAATATCTTTCTAAAAGCATATTGGTCAAACACCCAAGTTGATAAATCCGTTGTTTCTTGGCTAGTTCTCACAAATGTTAATTCTAATTGTTTAGGGATAGAAGTATTACCTCGAGGTCTTTTTAAGCATGTTTTCAAATGATTCTTCAAATTGGTTGTAGAACCCAAAGTTGTTTCCATGGTGTAAGTAACATCACAAGCATTGCACCTTGCTCTTTTATCCCCTCTTCAATTACATATTTAGCGAAATAGTTCCAACAAGTTGCCTTTAGAGTAATGTTTCTTCGAATACTTACCTTTCTTGTTGTTAGGTTTTAAAACCCCCAAACTAGGCCTAAAAGTTATGGCTAATTCTTGGAAGTCACGTTAAAACCATTGAAAATATTTACTTGTTGAAAATAATTAGGTTTCAATTCTTTTTAACAAAAACTCTAAATTTTAAATATTAAGTAATTTAGCATTTGAAAAGCACTTATTAAACTCAAGTATTTGAAAAGTATTATTATTATTTTGAAATCTCGTCTTAAATCATAAAAACTAAGAATTTGCAACATTTTTATTTATTTCTTAATAATGATTTTGGTAAAAATATTTCGTAGAAGACTTCTGAAAATACTTAAAGAAATCACAAAGTTTGTTTAAAATCAAGTAAAAATCGTAATTAATTTCAATAAACTCAATAATTTAAAATACTTGTAAATCCATCAAGCATGCATGCATGGAAATTTAAAGATATATAGTGTAACACCCCTTACCCGTATTCGACATTGGGACAATGTCCGAAGCGTTACCGGACTCAAACATAAACATTCATACAAAACCAAGTCGTAAAATTTCACCCAAATTAAAGCCATTTGTACACAACATATTGTCCCTTATACAGGCCCATGAGGCCCAAAACATACAATGGATGTAGTTTGGGACTAAACCGAGAACTTTCGGAACTTTTACAACACTTAGAAAATTTTCTTATTTTGGAGGGCTATATGCAAGTGTGGGTAGGCCGTGTGGTCACACACGCTCGTGTGGCTTGAGACACGCCCGTGTCCTCAGCCCGTGTAACTGACTGTTTATAACGTCATTAACAAAATATGGTCACACGGCCAAGTCACACGCCCGTGTGCTTAAGCCGTGTGGCAAATTAAATTCCAAAAATCCGGTGTAGACTTCACACATCCAGGGCACACGCCCATGTCCTGAGGCCGTGTTCTTTACACAGCTGAGACACACGACCGTGTCTCTGCCTGTGTGTTTACTATTGGGAATTCTATTTTACCTAATTAGGGTGCAAGGGACACACGGCCGGATCACATGCCCATGGGGCAAACCATATGTCACACACGGCCTAGACACATGCCCATGTGTCTACCCATGTAGACAACTATGAGGCTATTTTCCAAGCCTTTGGCCATCCTTAGACACTCACACACTTAGACATATTTCGTGGCACACAATATGTCACATTTTGACAATCAATCATTCCTAATCAAGACTAATTCATGCCTATGTAACGTCACCATTTCACATACTCAAATTAACAAGCTTACTTAAGGCATTCCACACCAATTTTGTATACAATCTAGATTATTAATCTACTCTCAATTCACACATTTAAACCATGATCATAGCCATACCAATTTTTCATCATTCATTCATCATACTTGTATGCCATATAACACCATCCATCATTATCAAGACTTTGACACATGCATGCATAAATAATTAGGTTTACAACCCAATAATCATTATGAGCCACATCTCATGGCCTTATACAAAATGAATCAAATATCATCACAAGCCAACATACATATAACAAAATGACCAAACCCCTATACATGCCATACTCAAAATGTTAAGACTAACTATACCCAAATGTCCAATTCATAGTGTGATCGAGTCTCCGATGTCCTTTGATCCCCGAGCTAGCTTGGCGATACTATAAGAAATGGAAAAGAGAGGGGAGTAAGCATAAAGCTTAGTAAGTTCACATGCAAATAAATAGCAACATAATCATGAATATTATACGATTAACATAACATAATTTGCATATATGTCATCATAGTTTCATAGGCATAACTTACTCATTTTCAATCTTACCAAAAGTTCATCACATATCGAGCCCATTCATATGAGTTTTTCGTACATACCTGTACCAACTTGTATCACATTCTCATAATTCCTCATCATTGATTTACCCGTTGAACACTTGGAATACTATCAGATACACGGAAAGCTTGCACATAGTGCTTCATACGTAGCCACATGCTACCTCATATCACATATCACACATTGCTCGCTCTCGAGCTAATCACGGGCCTGCTCACACAAGATGACTGTCAGGACGTAGCTACACGGGCTGCTCACACAAGCTGACAGGTACCCGTAACACATGCCGGGCTACCCAGCCACCGGTAGGACGTACATGACTAGCACCCGGATTCACATAGTCACATATACACGTAATCTCATGAGCTCATAAACACATAGTTCCTAGTGACATGTCAAATTGTATCCTAAATTATTCCTAAGGTTCAAACGGGATTTTCTCGATGTCACATATTCGTTGAACTCGTTCACAATATCGTTCTCATAAACCATGATGTCGTTCATACACTCATCATAACAATTAAACATAGAAACTCATACATTAATAAAGTATTAAAACATGATTCAACATTGCATTATTTACACATGAACTTACCTCGGTACCAAAATATGGCTAATTATTCGATTTAGTCCACGACCTTATTCTTTCCTCGGTTTAGGTCCAGACTCTATTTTTCTTGATATATAATAGCAAATTTCACTTATTTAATTATCACATTGTTCAATACAGCCCACAAATCATACTTTGGAAAAATTATAGTTTTGCCCCTAAACTTTCACATAATAACAAATTAGTCCTTAGGCTCGTAAAATGAAATATATCCATTTTCTTTGTCATCCAAGCCTAGCTGAACCTATATCATACTTATAACAGCCCACATTTTCTTTCAAATAAAATTTTTACCACCTATTTTACAACTTTTGAAAAAAGGTCATTTTTAGGTATTTTCATGAAAAACCACTTAGTAAAAGATGTTTATCATACATCAAACTTTCATATTCTTCTATTAAACATCAAAATACATGCATGTCACACATGGGTAAGTTTTTTAAACATGAACCCTAGCTCAAAATAATGGTAGAAATAGCTAGATCGGTTGATAACAACTTTAAAAATGCAAAGAACATTAAAAACGGGGCTTGGATGCACTTACTATCAAGCTTGAAAGTTGAAGAAAACCCTAACTATGGCTCCTTGAGAATTTCGGCTAAGGTAGGAGAAGATGGACAAGATTTTTTGCTTCATTTTTCCCTTTTTATTCTTTTATTAACCAAATGACAAAAATGCCCTTAAGGCCTTTCTTTCAAAAATTTTCTATTCATGCCCCTTTTTGTCCATAAAAATAGAAATTGGGAAAATTTCTATTTTAGGACCTCTAATTAATAATCCATGGAAATTTCATGTTAAAGCTTCTAGAACTCACATTTTGCAACCTTTGTAATTTAGTCCTAAATGTCAAATTGGACACTTTATTAATAAAATTTTTTCATGAAATTTTCACACAAGAATGCAGTCATATCATAGACCTCATAATAATCATAAAATAATTATTTCTACTTCAAATTTGTGGTCTCGAAACTACTATTCTGACTAGACTCTGATTCGGGATGTTACATATAGTAAATGAACAACCCAATAAAAAGTCCAATGCCTAAAGTCCAAATGACATCCCAAATAATTTATAATTCATTTATTAAAGTTCTATCCGAGAAACCCCTAACCCATATCCATTGCAAAAACAAGGTTACAGAGCATTACTAGAGTTTACAGATCAAATAAATAAATATTTCATATAAAATAACATTCATATCAGAAACCAATCAAAAACAAATATATTGTCCTTTATGCGAGCCCTTGAGGCCCAAAATACACTTTAGAAATAACTCAGGATTAAATCAGGTACTCAAATTTTTTTTCAGAAAACATCAAAATTTTCAAAGGTGTAAGGGATATACGCCCATATGGCTAGGCCGTGTGTTTCACACGATCAAGAGACACGGCCGTATTCCAACCCATGTCCAAACTTGTGAGCTCTCTAACTTGGGTCACACGGCCAAGCTCCACGCCCGCGTGCTAGGCCATGTGAGCATTCTATTTTGTGCAAATTTAAGTTATAGGGGACACACGGCCGTGTCACTTGGCCGTGTGTCACACACGACTGAAACACACACACTCGTGTCTCTGCCCGTGTGGACAAGAATAGGTCATTTTCTTAGCCATATTTTTCACCCAATTTGTTATTAACCTAAATAAACATTTTGGACATTAACAAGCCATAACAAGGCATTCAAATCAAGCCAAAATCAATAATTAAACATATAATACTATCACATACCAACAATATGCCCTTAGGCTCTTTAAATGACAACATAACTCATATCAATCAAATAACCAATTTCACCTACATGACCTAGTACATATATACATAATTTACCAAATATACCAATTCAACCCAACCATCAATACACCTATAAGATTTTCATCATTCAAACATTTCAAGCACACATCAAACATGATAAGGCTACTTATATACACATCAAAATTTATCCATCACAAACCATTCAAATGGCTAGTTCCAACAAAACATTTATATGCCATCTGATGGTCGTAAAACTAACTAAAAATTTGACTTAAGGCAAGCGCACCTATCGAACAGTAGTATAGTTATGGTGAGACCGAAAATATCGTATCCATGAGAACTAGGAGTACTAGTAGTTACTATCTTTTTTATTATCTAGCCTAAGAATTTAAAGGGTGTTTTTAAACTAAACTAATTTTCTAGTTAACTAAAATTACGATAGAGATGGAAGTTGGAAAATACTTTAGAAAAACCAATGGAGAAGACATACCCAAGAAAAAATCCACCTAGACTTCACTTATTACCTTTGGCTTAGACGATTTATTCACTTGACTTATTCCGTAGGAATCCCTGATTTATGTTAATATCCCTTTCGAGACTAGAAACAACTGACTCTAGGTTGATTAATTGAAATCTCTTTCTAATTAAAACCCCTATTGTCGTATTAACTTGATCTATAGACTCCCTTATTAGATTTGACTCTAATCTGGCAAATTTATGTCGTCTTATCTCTAGGATTGCATGCAACTCCACTTAATTATGAATGATCTACTCTTAAACAGGGACTTTTCCTCCACTGAATTAGCATATCAAAAACCTAAATTAATATCCTGGAATATTAAAACAAGGGTTAAACTCACAATTATGAATAAGAACAAGTATTTATCATATAAATCAAAGAGTAATAAGATTCATCTTAGGTTTTATCTCCCTTAGGTATTTGGGGAGTTTAGTTCATAATAATAATGGAAAACATCTCAAAGTTTAGAAAACAACAAAACATAAAGAAACCCAAAGAACTTCTAGAAAATTGGATGGAAATCTTCAGTCTTGATGTAGATCCTCTCTCTGAGCTGATTTCGATGGCTATCCTTCCGTGTTTTCTGCCTTCTACTCTCCATGTCCCCCTAATCCTCTTCTAGGGTGTTTATTGTAACACCCCGAACCCGGCTCAAACGTTATGGCCAGATCCAGCGTGTCACATTGAAGTGTTTTATCGAAAACCTTGTTTTCGTTGAAAACTCTTCAAGAGAAAATTAAGTAACATTCAGTTTGTATTTAGTTTTCAAAGCGTAGTAATGAAAATGAACTAATATCTAGCAAATAGGCCTTATTAAAATCCAAACTGAAATAACTTTAAATACTAGAGATGATGTGCTAAAAACAAATAAGTCCAAGGCATCTTGCTAGCTGGCCACCTCGGAGTCCCTCCAACTGTCGAACCACCTATTGAGGATCACTTGAGAAATATAAAAGAAGGGGTGAGTTTTCAAAAACTCAGTGTGTACAACCCGTCAAAGAGTATTAAACAATCATCAATCACCATAATATCATACATGCAATGCTGTGCAACCCACCCCAATAATCCAACCGCTATACACTGACTCTGTTCCCCGGTACACATCATGTGGGGATATAAATATCGACCCACCCATTCGATCCACATCAATGGTAGCCCAGTTGCGGTACTACCTTCATCGCAGCAAGCTGCTAATCAAATACTGGGCTTAATAGCCATCGGTAGATCCACGGTCGTCAAGCAACCATGCGATCCTCATATACTTCCTCCGTTCCATAATTCCCAACCCATATGCAACCTAAACAGGATATCATATGAATGCAACAGGTATACATGTAACATCCATAAGTCTTTCATTCAACACATAGGGGTATTTTAGTTATTTTTCATCCTTAGGGTATTTCGGTAATTTCTCTTTATTATGGGTTTATTACCTACCTTGGCCCGTTAACAAGTCCTCGTTGGCTAAAGTGAACAGATACTATGCACCAGGTAGGATTCCAGAGAAGAGGAGGTGAGTCATTAAGACTGCTTAAGTAGCAAGCTCTCCCTAGATCCAATCCTAGACATGCATATACCCATTGCCACACCTTAACCTTATGACTCGTACACGGTCACAATTAATTAATTATTTAAGTTTTATGCCTGATAACCCCTTACTAAACATTAGTAGATCCACACTTATTCTCTTGGCCCTTTTAGGCCCAATCTCATTTATATGGCCCATCAGCCCCAATCACATTCATATGGCCCATCAGGCCCAATCACATTCATATGGCCCATCAAGCCCAATCACGTTCATAGTCATGCAATTATATGATTTTTTGTTACTTAGTATCAAATTGCTAATTTTGCCTATTTTGGGCCCTACAGCCTATCGACTCATTTAGCCCACCAAGTCCATGAAATTGCTCATGGAGCCTCTGATGACCTATCAGTCCCCCCTTATGAGTGTTCGTGCACCCTCAAGACTACCGTAGCCAAACTTTTAGCTTTTCGACATTTCAGGTTTTCGACATTTCGGGATTTACCGGCCTACTGTGTGTGTGTAGTGTATGTACACACCTGGTACTAAAATGTGCTGCAATCTCCTTAGCCACGAACCTACAAATGATGTCACTCAACGATTAATCACACACTTATCAAATACGATCACCAAAAACTGAAAATCTCACGTTTGCCTTACCTTGAACGACAAGCCTTAACAGCCCTTCCTTGATCACTAATCACGAGTATTTCTTAAATCTGCATCAATCTTAATCATTGAGAACTAAACAACAAGTGACTCGCAATCATCTTAAGTCACTCTTAAATCCTCCATGACCATTCGGCCAACTTTAACCAATAAATAAGGAACACTTACCCAAAACCCCAAAATGCCTAAGGAGCGATTCGACAGAGATCTGAACTCCGAGATTCGATACTAATCCCCTACCAAAACAGATTTAGAAAAGGTGAGGGAGAGAAAAAAATTAGTACTAGGAAGACTAACTAAAAAAAAGTAAAGCACTTACACAAGAATTGATCGGCCAACATTGAAGAAAAAGTGGCGACACAATAGGATTTTGGCCAAAAGATATTCAGCTTTAGAGAAAGCAACTAGGAGCAAGAAGAAAAGAGTTTGATATGAAAGGAAGAGAAGAAATCGGCACAAAATAAAAAAGAAAGAACAAGGGATTTTGGCTTTTAGATCTTTGGAGAGAAAAATGTTTTCGGTAACGTAGAGAGGAAGAATTTGGGATTAGCCTAGAATCCCCAAAATCGGCACCTATATATACTATAGCTAAATTTACCTATCCCTAAATTCCCAATTTGGATCCACTTCTATACCCCCTCATTTCCTAACTTTTCTCTCTGATAACTCCTTAATCCCTTCCTTAAATTTCTCCTCTAATCTCTCCCTTTAGAGTTCACATCCAATGCCACCACTGGCCATTCATTGAGAAAAAATAAATCCTTCTTTTGAGCAAGGAGGGATTCGAACCCCAAACCTCCTTGCCATGTATGTGACGCCCCCTCTAAGCCCCACATGTGATACTACTTGCCACTCCAACACAAGGCTCCTTGTGTCCAATTCCTCCTTCATTTATTTAAAAACCAAACTACTTGCCAACAAGGTTCTTTTAATTATTAAACTATAATTTCTTTCACCTCAAAGTTCGAACTCAAAACTTAACCAAGGCCTATTATAACACAAATAACACTTGACTAGGAATATTAAGCACACTTTTTATCAAAACCAAAAAAAAGTTTAGGATCTTTTGGGCGTTACATTTATATAGGCTTTAGAACGCTTCCAAACCCTCAAAAGTGCCCTTTTTCGAGTAGAATTAGACTTGGGCTCGACAGGGACACGACCGTATGCCATGTCCGTGTGAAGGTGCTCAAACCTTGTATAATTTTGACTTGGATTAATGTCGACATGGCCATGACACACGGGCATGTGGCCTATCCGTGTACCTCACACGGGCGTGTGGATCACCAGTGTGGAAGTCCCTAGGCCGTGTGAAACACTGATTTATGCCCAATTTGTTCGTTTTGGCCCGTTTCTCACTCTTTTGCTATCCTAAGCTCTCCTGAGTATAAAACATGAAATTAAAGGATTAGGAGCATCAAATTCACTAAAACCAAGGAAAAATCATCCATAAATATGCCAAGCATGGGGTAAAATATGTATAAATTACGGTTTATCAAATATCTCCACACTTAAGCATTTGATTATCCTCAAGCAAAATCTTCAACTCACAATCAAAATAAATTCTTCTTAACTTATAATTCTCATCAATAATGTTTCAAAATATTCCACAAGCAGCCATACATTTGAAAATTTAACTAAAAGAACATTAAAGTTTCAAATAGTCAAAGTTGAGCATTTTAATCATAAAATTACAGACATTTCCCCTTTATCTAAGTAATTATCTTTAATTCCAAATTGACAATGGTTGACATCCTCACTAAAGGTTCACTCAAATCACTCAATGTGTTTAAGGTTCAATGATTAAGCACTCATTAGTCAAACATGAAAAGTTATTACCATAGGCTTGCATGAAAATCAAATCTCCACCACTATAAATGAGATGATACACAAATCAAAAGGTCTTTGAAAGATTGTAACGGGGCTTTTGGGTTAAAGGTGTGGATATAGGCTGGAAAACAAACGGTTAGAATCGAGATTAAATAGATAAATTACCTAACTGAAAAAAAAAACTAACATCAATAAAAATGAGCTTCTTCTCAAAATATGGAATTAAATATTTAAGCTCAAAAACAAAGAATAAATACTAATATGTATGCATGTATGTATTTTTTTTAAGAATAAGAACAAGTATTTGTATAAGAGAGAATTATCTTATTCGAATGAAAGAACATAGTTAGGTAATTAACCAACTCATATCTCGACAAAAAGAGAATCAATAAAATATGAAAAATTCTCAACAAATCAAAAAGTATGATATAGGGGTTAAAATTTAGGGTAAATTAAAAAAAAAGTTTGTTAAGCTCAAAGGGGTTCACTAAGGGTTAATTATGAGGGTAGGCTTTTTATGGGGTAAATAGGTTAAAACCTAAGTGCCTTTATCATTTTAGTATATCAAATCAAAGGTTTGGTCTCGACATGTATAATCGATGCAAGTTATAGAATAACAAATCAATATTGACACACTCATAATCAATAAAATTAGTGAGCAAGAAAGATATATGCTCTAAAAGGCTCAAAATCTCACGAAAATTATGGGTATTTGATGTCAATCCAGTAAATTCAAAACTTCAAGATAATACCTCAATTCAGGGAAACAACCTAACAATTTTAATTCTCAAAAGCCAACTTATTATACTCGATTCTCTAATGTCTTAAAGTTTAAACAATCAATGTACAGTTACTTATGATTTAATTCAAAACATATCAATAAAAATCATAGATCAATCAAAGTTTACTCCAATAATGATATGAGAAAATTATTTGAGAATAAGATAAAAATTCAGGGATTTTCTGATAATCACATAGATAACCTCCCCACACTTAAGATGTACATTGTCCTCAATGTACAAAGATAGTTACTAACAATATAAGCATAATATCATAAGACAGGGAGAGAAACGAAACTGCCCTGAATATTTGAATGAGATCTTTGGAGTAGCGAGAGCAAGAATTGTAGAGAAAGCAGAATAAAAGGCATGATTCTGAGGTACTAATAAGAAAATAAACACCACTGTGGAAGAGAATTAAGGGATAATTCAATAATAATCAGAAAGGTAAGCAGAGTTTAAAATATAAAACAAAGGTCTTCAAAAATAAATAAAGGGAAATAAAATTAAAAATAAAATAAAAATAAAAATAAAAATAAAATAAAGATAAAAATAAAATAAATAGACTCAAAGGTCCTTATCATCGGTGTTGTGAGCCGGTGGCGCTGGAGGAGCGATATGGAGGTGGTGGCAAATCTGTCGGAGGGTGGCACCGATGCTGTCGAATCGCTCGAAGCATTGCTGCTCAAAGTGAGTGGATCACTCGGATAAGTCTGTCAAGGTGGCAGTAGGAGGTCGATGACGCAGTGGTGGTGGTGGGAGTGGGTCCTCGTGAGGGGGAGGGACATCGTCAGTAATGTCCTCTGGCTCATCCTGGTCAGTAGAGTGGACGAGTCTGTACTGAGGGGGGTCGACTCCACGGCATCACTCTATCATCCTCTATAGATCATGCTGGAAATTCCCTAAGGAGACATCTGGCCGACTAATGTGAGTGTCGATGACATCTCTGGAGTGTCGAAGAGGCCAAAGTGTCGAGCGAGACAAGTCACGTAAGGGCCAAGGTAGATGGGACCCCTCCTATGGCGATCCGTCTGGTGGCGAAAGGCGAGGGTGATAAAATATGCTAAGTCAAATACATGGCCAGTTGCCATGCTCCATAAGAAGTACGTGTTGGTGGTGCTAACTACTCTGGTGCTTTCTCTCCTCCCAATCAAAGTATGAGCCAAGATGGATGAATGTAACGTAGTAATAGAGGGAGAGAAGTCGCCTTCGAGTGACTTGCGTCATAAGGAACCGTGCTTGTCGTAAGGTCGGTCCAACAGCAAGATGGTGAATAGTGTATGTGACGATGAAGGTGTAAAAAATTTTTTGAAGCCATGAACTCCTCCATGTAGAGGCCCAAAGCAGCTCCAAACTTGGGTACACTCATATGCCTAACAAGTCCACCAAGTCTTAAAACGATAGTACCAGCCTCGTCATGTGTGTTCATCACGTGCTATAGGTGGAAAGTAGTGCAAAACTCCAATGTCAGCTCTGAATATGTGGGCTCGACGATTGCAAAGAATCGATCCCATGGTGCAGTATCGAGATAGAATCGAACGAGGTGAGCAAGGTGGACTTGCTCCAAAGTAGCCCAGTCAATACATCGGCCCACTCCCAATGGTCGTACTCGTAGAAGCTGAAACAGGTCATCCTGTGGGCTGGAGGAGAACCGAAGTAGCGGGTGACGGGCTTCAGTCGAAGCGCTCGAGGAGGTTGTGCCAGGAATTTTCTGCTTTTTCGAAGCAGGAACAAAAATTTTCTTTCCTCGTGTGTTCGTCATTATAGGCCTAGAAAATTAGAAGAAGGGATTAATAAGAAAAAAATTGCAGCATTTACATAGAATCCAAATAATCTGTTATAGTAATCCATTCCTAAAACTGTATATTCGAATGTGTAAATTCAAAAGGGAAAAATCAAGTGACAAAGAATCTAAAAGGACGATGCTATGAACATTAAAATAGGAGTATAAGTTGATATACTAAACTCATTAGCAAGAGAAAAATAATGAACTAAACATGGAGTAGTAAGAATGAAGTAAAAGGGAATACTAGTAGCAATAGAGTTAAAATAATAAGGAGAACTAACCTAAACTCCACATAGAAATAATCAAAACCTAACTCCAAATAATAAACATAAATGAAAGAAAATAAATAAAAGAAAAAATAGAATAGAAATAAATTGAAAAATAAAAGTTAAGAATAAAGATAAATAGAATACAGAAAGGAGAAACAATGGTGAGATGGCCAACCGATAGTAAACGGGGGGGCATGGGCGTGGGCGAAGAGGCCGCGCAGGCGTGGGGAGGCGACGGGGAAGGGCCTACTGTTCGGAAGAGGGCACCGGCGTCGGGAGGGAGTGGGGGTTGGGGTAGGGGAAGAAGATGAAAAGAAGGGTAAGGAAGGAAGCAAATGAGGGGGATGGTGCTGTAGTGTGGTCGACGGTTAAAGGTGGCCGGAGAAGGGGGAGTTTTGGCGGCTAGGGTTGGGAGAATTTGAGGAGGAAGAAGAAGACAATAAATTAGGGTTTAAGGGGTTTTAAAAAGGGGCTGTTGGTTTCTCCTTGACATGTGTTCGCCCTTTGTCTAGTTCATCAATTTGAAGCCTTCGTTCTTCGTGAGTTGCTCTATTTTGTGGCATGGATCAGAATGAAGTTCCATCATGTTCTTTCTAGGAGACTTCTGCAAAGAAGTTTGAGTTGAAACATTACTTAAATTAACCAAATCATCTCGATGACTAGATATTTTAGCAGAATCACTAGCTTGGAGAGTAATCGTATCATCCCCTACACGAAGTATTAGTTCACCTGTGCCAACATCAATGATAGTTCTAGCAGTTGCTAAAAAGGCCTTCCTAAAATTAAAGGCATGTCACTATCCTCTTCCATGTCTAGAACAGCAAAATCAATTGAGAATATAAATTTGTCAATTTTAACAAGCACGTCTTCAATAGTACCCCTAGGAAATCTGATTGTTTTATCTGCTAATTCAATGCTCATCCTAGTTTGTTTGGGTTTCCCAAAACCTAGTTGTTTAAACATTTTATAGGGCATGACATTAATGCTCGCACCTAGATCAGCCAACGCATTCTTAATATTTAAACTTGTAACACCCCAAACCCAACCTAGAAGTTAGACCCGAATCTGGTGTGTCACATTGAAGTATTTTTTGAAAACCATGTTTTCATTAGAAACCCTTCTTATTTAAAATGTAGTACATTGAAAACTTCTTAATTTTATTTCCAAAATTCCTTTTTACTTTGCGGAAGCTAATTCTAAAAGTAACCGATTTACGAAAAAATGATGTTTAAAAATTAAGTTGCGAAAGCATTTTGAAAATATTGCGGAAACGTAGTGTTTGAAAACAGTTCTTGTTTTAGAAAATCGTGTCCTACATCTAACAGATATTAGACATACTAAATAAACTTTCCAAATAAAAAGTTAAGGTAATAAAGAGGCCTTATTACAACCCAAATCAAAGACCAAAATGCTTAACTAAATGAACAAAATAGAAAAACATGTGCAGTTGTGTGGTCGTCTCCGAGTCACTCTGTGACACTAATCCACCTAACGCTGGGGATTACCTGCATAGTTAATAAACGGGGTGAGTTTACGAAAACTCAGTGTCTAATCCCCTTACTAGAGTAACAGTCAGTATACAGAAACAAAAATAGAAATAGTCTGGGCCAGAGCCCATTAACAGTAACAGTACAGTCCAGTTCAGAGCATACGTGGGCCAAAGCCTATTACAATGTCGTTTGAGTTACAGCCCATAACAGAATCAATTGGACCCAGCCCAAACCAATAACAGAACAGAATGTGTAAATGCATGGATGCATGCTATCCCATCCCAATAATCCAACTAATACATATCAACTCTGTCCCCCGGTACACATCATGTGGGGATATAAATATCGACCCACCCATCTGATACACATCAATGGTAGCCCGGTTGTGGTACTACCTTTATTACAGCAAAGCTGTTAATCATTTATTGGGCTTAAAAAGCCTTCAGTAGCGGTATTATAATTGGTACAAAGCCATTTGTAACTGCATTATGTTAGGCACATAGCCATCAGCGACGATAATACAGTTGGCACACAGCCTCGGGTAAATATGATCGACACAGAGTCGTCAACAATCATATATTGGCACATAGGCTTAGGCAAATACGTTTGGCACACAACTATAATTAGGTTGGCACAGAGCCATATGTAGGTTGGCACAAAGCCATAATCAGAATAATTGGCTTTAAGCAATCAATAGCTGTTTCATGTTAGACACATAACCATCAGCAACGATAATACAGTTGGCACACAGCCTCGGGTAAATAAGATCAACACAGAGTCGTCAATAATCATATATTGGGTTAAAAAGCCACCGGTGGATCCACAGTCGTCAAGCAACCATGCGATCCTCATATACTTCCTCCGTTCCATAATTCCAATCCCATGCAATATGTCGTGTATGTCATGCTCAATCATCACACGTGTATGCAAAATGGCCATGCTCAGTAACAATCATTTAAACATATATTAAAAGCATAACAGTTTTACAACCACAGTCAAGTCAGTTAAAACACAGTCATACAATCACAGTCAATCAGTCAAATTCATAGTCTAAGTCAGTCATTTACCCACAAGGGCAAAACAATCATTTTACCCTACAAGGGTATTTCAGTAATTTTACACTACAAGGGTAATTTGATAATTTTACAAACTCGGGGTATTTTGGTAATTCTACAAACTGAGGGTATTTTGGTAATTTTACAAATTGAGGGCAGTACGGTAATTTTGCAAATCGAGGGTATTTTGATAATTTTACAAATCGGGGGTATTTTGATAATTTTACAAATTGAGGGTATTTTAGTAATTTTACAAATCGGGGGTAATTCGATAATTTTACAAACTGGGGGTATTTTGGTAATTTTACAAATCAAGGGTATTTCGATAATTTTACAAATTGGGTGTATTTCGATAATTTTACAAATCGAGGGTATTTTAGTAATTTTACAATTAGAGGGTATTTCGGTAATTTTACAAATTGAGAGTATTTCGATAATTTTACAAATTTGAGGTCTTAACGACCCAATAGAAGGTCCACTGTCGCCTCGAGCAACTTAAGTAACCTAAACAAACATATCGGTGAAAATGGGCCTACGGCACATTACTCGGCAGCGTGTGGGCCCATTTAGCCCAACTATTTCCCACCTAACAATTAGATTTACACAAGCGAGCCCACGGGCCCATTTGGCTCGTCAAGGCCCAGTACACGAGAATGCTCGTGGCGACCTCTACAGTTTATCGCCCTTGATCTGTGGGCTCGATTTACCACATGAGTGATCGAACGCTCGTGAAGCCTCAAATGCCGAAGTTTCGGCTTTATGACTTTTGCCGACTTCTAATAAAGAAGGGCGCGAATACACACTTGTTTGTGAGAAAGTACCGAAGTTCACGATCACCAACCTTGGCGCATCCTGCATTGAGTCTTCCCCCCCAACTCGTCTGGTTCGCTCTATTTAAAGCTAGCTTCTCACCAATTCTCATGTTAGCTTCCCGATGTGGGATTGCTTTCAACCATTAGGAAAAATTCCTTATTCTTATGACCACTTCAACCACCAAGTTCCAGTCCAACTCCACTTCCTACACAGCTCAACTAGCAAAATAAATACTCCACTACGCATCCCAAGACTTGAACCTCAAACCTTACAGTTACACAACACGCCACATTTCCACTCCACCAAAGGCTCTTTCTATGATAAAAACGTCCATAATTAACTTTAAGACATATGTGCCAGCGTCCAGATTCACTTAAGAGAAAAACCAAAATGAATTGTAAGAGCCAAGACTTGAACCCAGGCTCCCTTGCAACCTTAATGACGCCACAACCACTAAAGCACATGCTTCCTTGTGTCATTTATTTAACATAATAATTTAAAAGGCCATCCTCCAAGCATCCATGGTTTTATTCACTTAATACCAAAATTTTTGCTAAATCCCAGGTTTGAAACCAAGATTTCTCCAACACTTCTTAGAGCCACTAACCACCAAAGTAGACATTTAATTGTGTCATTTCCTTGCAAAATTTAATGCTTATATACAACCTCCTTACAGACCCATACTCAAGGCCCAATACTTCTAGGCCCAAATTCAGGGTGTTACAATTCTACCCCCTTAAAGAAATTTCGTCCTCGAAATTTCCAACTATCTGAACAAGCGCTTAGCTCAACCTACACCACTACGCTCCCGCTGCGCACTCTAGTTCCAAACTACACTAATATACTTTTGACTTAATCTCAAAACCGATCACACCCAACCAAGCATCTAACCAAAGAAGCAAACAAATATTTACCACACATGCATACAATTTCTATATTCAAACATCACATCCAAACAAAACACACCTGACTTAAAAGGAATTGTGCAATCCTGAACCCGATGCTCTTTAGACCCGCATCTGAGACACGCTCCTGACTTCCTCCAGCATTCGCCCGGATGGCGCCTTTTGTAATGCTCGTAAGCTGGAAAGTTTGGACGCGTCTTAACGCATTTCACAGAACGGGGCTCCTGCTTCAGAGGACTGTGATCCCTCTTCCTGCTGCACTCCAAGCGCCTAGCTTGAAGTGTTTCACTATACACCTTAACCCTTGCCTCGAACGCTTCTTCCAGCAGTTCCCTTGCTAACTGGGTCAGTGCCTCCATACCAAGCTTCGGGTTATTGTTACCCGAAGTTGGCAAACTTACCTTGACTATAGTTTTTTAAACCATCTCATGTTCCGGGGAGATGAGCAGCTCCTCGTGACCTTGTTTACCTTCGGAATCCATCATAGTCCTGTTGCTAACTTAAAAAAAATATGATTTCCAGAACATACACTGAATAAATACAAAATCTAACTTTAAGTACAGTCTAACAAAAAACTTACGAATTCGGCATCGGAGACTCGGTAACCACATTTCCAGGAAAATATTCAAAAAAATATTTCAAATACTTCAAGTCCTTTCAAACCTTTTCGACACAATTCTTTAGGAAATCCAATTTTAAAACCCATTCCACAACCGAGTTTTGCTACTTGGCTCTGATGCCACTAAATGTAACACCCCAAACCCAACCCAGAAGTTAGACCCGAATTTGATGTGTCACATTGAAGTGTTTTTCGAAAACCATGTTTTCATTAGAAACCCTTCTTATTTAAAATGTAGTACATTGAAAACTTCTTAATTTTATTTCCAAAATTTCTTTTTACTTTGCGGAAGCTAATTCTAAAAGTAACCGATTTACGAAAATGTGATGTTTAAAAATTAAGTTGCGAAAGCATTTTGAAAATGCTGTGGAAACATAGTGTTTGAAAACAGTTCTTGTTTTGGAAAATCATATCCTACATCTAACAGATATTGGACATACTAAATAAACTTTCCAAATAAAAAGTTAAGGTAATAAAGAGGCCTTATTACAACCCAAATCAAAAACTAAAGTGCTTAACTAAATGAAGAAAATAGAAAAACATGTGCAGTTGTGTGGTCGTCTCCGAGTCCCTCTACGACACCGATCCACCTAACACTGGGGATTACCTGCATAGTTAATTAACGGGGTGAGTTTACTGGCTTCGATGTGTAATCCCCTTACTAGAGTAACGATCGATTATCTGAAAACAAAAATAAAAATAGTCTGGGCCAGAGCCCGTTAATAGTAACAGTACAGTCCAGTTTAGAGCATACGTGGGCCAAAGCCTATTATAATGTCATTTGGGTCATAGCCTGTAACAGAATCAATTGGGCCCAGCCCAAACCAATAACAGAACAGAATGTGTAAATGCATGGATGCATGCTATCCCATCCCAATAATCCAACCGATACACATCAACTCCGTCCCCCAGTACACATCATGTGAGGATATAAATATCGACCCACCCATCCGATACACATCAATGGTAGCCCGGTTGCGGTACTCCCTTCATTACAGCAAAGCTGCTAATCATATATTAGGCTTAAAAAGCCTTTAGTAGTGGTATTATAATTGGTGCAAAGCCATTGGTAACTACATTATGTTAGGCACATAGCCATCAGTGACGGTAATACAACCGACACACAGCTTCGGGTAAATATGATCGACACAGAGTCGTCAATAATCATATATTGGCACATAGCCTTAGGCAAATACGTTTGGCACACAACCATAGTCAAGTTGGCATAGAGCCATATATAGGTTGGCGCAAAGCCATAATCAGAATAATTGGCTTTAAGCCATCGATAGCTGTTTCATGTTAGGCACATAGCCATCAGCGACGGTAATACAGTCGGCACACAACCTCGGGTAAATATGATCGAACAGAGTCGCCAATAATCATATATTTGGCTTAAAAGCCACCGGTGGATCCACGATCGTCAAGCAACCATGCGATCCTCATATACTTCCTCCGTTCCATAATTCCAACCCCATGCAATATGTCGTGTATGTCATGCTCAATCATCACACGTGTATGCAAAATGGCCATGCTCAGTAACAATCATTTAAAAATATATTAAAAGCATACCGGTTTACAACCACGAGTCAAGTCGATTAAAACACGATCATACAATCACAGTCAATCAGTCAAATTCATAGTCCAAGTCAGTCATTTACCCACAAGGGCAAAACAATCAGTTTACCCTACAAGGGTATTTCAGTAATTTTACACTACAAGGGTAATTCAATAATTTTACAAATTGGGGGTATTTCGGTAATTTTACAAACTGGGGGTATTTCGGTAATTTTACAAACTGGGGGTATTTTGGTAATTTTACAAATCGAGGGCATTTCAGTAATTTGCAAATCGAGGGTATTTCGATAATTTTACAAATTGAGGGTATTTCAATAATTTTACAAATCGAGTGTATTTCAGTAATTTTACAAATCTGAGGTATTTCAGTAATTTTACAAACTAGAGGTATTTTTGTAATTTTACAATTCGAGGGTATTTCGATAATTTTACAAATTAGGGGTTTTCTGATAATTTTACAAATCGAGAGTATTTCGGTAATTTACAACCCGGGGGTATTATGTTAATTTTACAAATCAAGGGTATTTTGGTAATTTTACAAATCAAGGGTATTTCGGTAATTTTACAAATCGGGGTCTTAACGACCCAATAGAAGGTCCACAGTCGTCTCGAGCGACTTAAGTAACCTAAACAGACATATCGGTGCAAATGGGCCTAAGGCCCATTACTCGGCCAAAGTGGGCCCACACGCTAGTGTGGCCCATTTAGCCCAACTACTTCCCACCTAACAATTAGATTTACACAAGCGAGCCCACGAGCCCATTGGGCCCTTTTGGCCAGTCAAGGCCCAGTACACGAGAACACTCGTGGCGGCCTCTACAGTCTATCGCCCTTGATCTGTGGGCTCGATTTACCACACGAGCGATCGCACGCTAGTGAAGCCTCAAATGCCGAAGTTTCGGCTTTTCAGCTTTTGCCGACTTTTAACAAAGAAGGGCGCGAATACACACCTGTTTGTGAGAACGCACCGAAGTCCATGATCGCCAACCTTGGCACATCCTGCATTGAGTCTTCCCCCCCAACTCAACTGGTTCGCTCTATTTAAAGCCAGCTTCTCACCAAATCTCATGTTAACTTCCCGATATGGGATTGCTTTCAACCATTAGGAAAAATTCCTTATTCTTATGACCACTTCAACCACAGAGTTCCAGTCCAACTCCACTTCCTACACAACTCAAATAGCAAAATAAATACTCCATTGCGCATCCCAAGACTTGAACCTCAAACCTCACAGTTACACAACACGCCACCTTGCCACTCCACCAAAGGCTCTTTCTGTGAAAAAAACGCCCATAATTAACTTTAAGACATATGTGCCAGTGTCCAGATTCATTTAAGAGAAAAACCAAAATGAATTGTAAGAGCCAAGACTTGAACCTAGGCTCCCTTGCAACCTTAATGACGCCACAACCACTAAAGCACATGCTTCCTTGTGTCATTTATTTAACACAATAATTTAAAAGGCCATCCTCCAAGCATCCAAGGTTTTATTCACTTAATAACAAAATTTTTGCTAAAGTCCAGGTTTGAACCCAAGATTTCTCCAACACTTCTCAGAGCCACTAACCACCAAACTAGACATTTAATTGTATCATTTCCTTGCACAATTAAATGCTTATATACAACCTCCTTACGGACCCATACTTAAGGTCCAATACTTCTAGGCCCAAATTCGGGGTGTTACAAAACTACGAATTAAACAAGGAAAAGTAAAACTCCCTCGATCTTTCAACTTATTGGGTAGCTTATTCTATAAAATGGCTGAGCAAACTGAGTTCAACTTCACATGCGATGCCTCATCCAACTTCCGCTTATTCGCTAAAAGCTCTTTTAAAAATTTAACTGCGTTTGGCATCTGTGAAAGAGCTTCAATAAACGGTAAGTTAATATGTAATTTCTTTAATAATTTAAGGAATTTACCAAATTGTTCGTCCGTGTGGTCTTTCCTTGTCGCACTGGGTTATGGCACTCGAGGTTTATATTCTTTACTTACTGATTTTTGCTCACTGTGGTCCACCGCATCCTTACCTTTACTTACCACAAGTCCTTGCCTTGGTTCTAGTTCAAGGTCCACTAACCCTTCTTCATCTCGAACAACAATCGCATTAAGTTGCTCCTTTGGGTTAGTTTTAGTATTACTTGGTAAGCTACCTTGTGGTCGTTTAGAAATCAACTTAGCAAGTTGTCCAATTTGAGTTTCAACCCCTTGAATCGACGCTTGCTGATTCTTAAGTGCTGTTTCAGTATTCTGAAAAAGTGTTTCTGACACCGAGATGAATTTTATGAGCATCTCTTCAAGGTTCGGTTTGTTTTCTTGTTGGTAAGGTGGTTGATGAAAGCCTGTGAGATGTTGTGGCCTTTGATTTCTTTGGCCACCCCACGAGAAATTACGATGGTTCCTCCAACCTGCATTATAAGTGTTATTATATGGATTATTTTGAGGTCTAGAATTATTACCCATATATTGGACTTGTTCCTCCTCGATGCTAAGGTTGAAGGATGGATAATCTGTGCTGTGTATTCCTCCGCCACTTGAATCACACCTCATCACTGGATGTATCTGAGTAGAACCATACAAACCATCAATCTTTTTATTTAAAAGTTCTACCTGGTTAGATAGCATAGTGACCGCGTCAAGGTTGAAAACACCGACTTCTTTTGTTGGCTTCATTCTCATGACTTGCCACTGATAGTTATTCAGTGACATCTCTTCAATAAATTCATAAGCCTCTTCAGGTGTTTATTGTTTAAAGTTCCACCGGCTGCTGCATCGATCAATTGCCTTGTTGAGGGGTTCACACCGTTGTAAAAAGTCTAAACCTACAACCAAAGGGGTAACCCATGGTGAGGGCACCTTCTCAAAAGATCCTTTTATCTCTCCCATGCATCATAAAGTGTTTCTAAATCCATCTGGACAAAAGAAGAGATATCATTCCTCAATTTAGCTATTTTAGCCGACGGGAAATATTTTAATAAAAATTTTTTGGTCATTTGTTCCCAAGTGGTAATTGACCCTCGTGGTAACAAGTTTAACCAGTGTTTAGCTTTGTTCCTCAATGAGAATGGGAACAACCGAAGGCGAATGACATCATCAGAAACGCCATTTATCTTAAAAGTGTCGTAGAATTCCAAAAAATTTGCCAAGTGAGTGTTTGGATCCTCATCCTGCAAACCATCAAACTGAACAAACTGTTGTATCATTTGAATAGTGTTAGGTTTTAGTTCAAAATTATTTGCAGCAACAGCAGGCCTCACTATACTCGATTCAGTTCCTGTTAAAGTAGGTTTAACATAATCATACATAGTTCGTGGAGTAGGATTCTGATCTATTGGATCTGCGAAAGCCACATGAGGTAGCGAATTATTCTGATTTTCAGCCATCTCCTCGATTGTAGTATGAATATCGTCCTCTTGTCCTTCCTCTATGTATTGTAGGCTTCACCTTATTTCTCTTTGATTTCTGCAAGCTGTGCTCTCGATCTTATTATAAAAAAGTAGAGGCCCGGATGGGTTTTTCTAGTCATAAGCTATAAAAACTTGCCAGAAGTAAAGAAAAGAAAAATTAGTAAAGAAAATTAAACTAAAATAAAAAAGTAAATTGCAATAAAAATAAAAATGGCTAAAGTAATAAAAATCAAGTGTTCCTAATATCTTAGTCCCCGGCAACGGCGCCAAAAACTTGATAGTAGTAAAACTAACTAACAATTCGACTTAAGGCAAGCGCACCTATTGAACAGTAGTATAGTTATGGTGAGACCGAAAATATCGTATCCACGAGGACTAGGAGTACTAGTAGTTACTATCTTTTTATTATCTAGCCTAAGAATTTAAAGGGTGTTTTTAAACTAAAATAATTTTCTAATTAACTAAAATTATGACAGAGATGGAAGTTGGAAAATACTTTATAAAAACCAATGGAGAAGACAATAACCAAGAAAGAATCCACCTAGACTTCAATTATTACCTTTGACTTAGACGATTTATTCACTTGACTTATTCTGTAGGAATCCCTGATTTATGTTAATATCCCTTTCGAGACTAGAAACAACTGACTCTAGGTTGATTAATTGAAATCTCTTTCTAATTAAAACCCCTATTGTCGCATTAACTCGACCTATGGACTCCCTTATTAGATTTGACTCTAATCTGGCAAATTTATGTCATCTTATCTCTAGGATTGCATGCAACTCCGCTTAATTATGAATGATCTATTCTTAAACAGGGACTTTTCCTCCACTGAATAAGCACATCAAAAACCTGAATTAATATCCTAGAATATTAAAATAAGGGTTAAACTCACAATTAAGAATAAGAACAAGTATTTATCATATAAATCAAAGAGTAATAAGATTCATCCTGGGTTTCATCTCCCTTAGGTATTTCAGGAGTTTAGTTCATAATAATAATGGAAAACATCTCAAAATTTAGAAAAAAACAAAACATAAAGAAACCCAAAGAACTTCTACGAAATTGGATGGAAATCTTCAGTCTTGATGTAGATCCTCTCTCTGAGCTGATTCCGATGGCTATCCTTCCGTGTTTTCTGCCTTCTACTCTATGTGTCCCCTCTAATCCTCTTCTAGGTTGTTTAAATAGGCTTTAGAACGCTTCGAAACCCTCAAAAGTGCCCTTTTCTGAGTAGAATTAGACTTGGGCTCGGCAGGGACACGGCCGTGTGCCATGCCCGTGTGAAGGTGCTCAAACCGTGTGTAATTCTGACTTGGATTAATGTTGACACGGCCATGACACACGAGCATGTGGCCTGCCCGTGTACCTCACATGGGCATGTGGATCGCCTGTGTGGAAGTGCCTAGGCCGTGTGAAACATTGATTTATGCCCAATTTGTCTGTTTTTGGCCCGTTTCTCGCTGTTTTTGCTACCCTAAGCTCTCCTGAGTATAAAACATGAAATTAAAGGATTAGGAGCATCAAATTCACTAAAACCAAGGAAAAATCATCCATAAATATGCCAAGCATGGGGTAAAAATATGTATAAATTACAGTTTATCACCATCATTGGCCAAATTAACATATACATGCCATTATAACCAAAATTAATTTACTAATTATACCAAAAAAGGTTGATGGATAGTGTGAAGTTGCTCCGACCAGCTTCCAACCAAAATGAGCTTCCGAATTACTATAAAACATGGAAAATAAGACAGAGTAAGAATTTAAGCTTAGTAATTTCGTGTAACAAGGAAATTAACTTACCATTTAATCACATTTAAGGTAAGCATGTAACACCCCTTACCCGAGTCCGACACCAGGACAAGATACGAGGCATTACCGGACTTAAATACTAGCAAACACACACAACCAGCCATAAAAATTCATTCAAAATAAATTCATTCATACATATGCAAATTATCCCTTATATGGGCTTACGAGGCTCAAAACATACATCAGGAGTAGTTCGGGACTAATCCGAGAACTTTAGAAAAACTTAGAAAATTTTTTCATGAAACAGGGTCACACGCCCGTATGGCTTGGGACGCGCCTATGTCCTCAGCCCGTTTAACTCTCTGTTTATGATGTCATCAACACAAATAGGGTCACATGGCCAATTCACATGTCCGTGTGCTTAGGCCGTGTCGCGAATTAAATTCCAAAATCAGGTGCAGGCTTCACACGGCCTAGGAACACGCCCATGTCCTAAGGCCATGCCCTTCACACGGTAGAGACACACGCCCGTGTCTCTTCCTGTATGTTTGCTACTGGGCATTCTGTTTTGCATTAATTAGGGTGCAGGAGACACATGGCAAGAGCACACGCTCATAGGGCAAATCGTGTGTCACACACGGCCTAGACACACTTCCGTGTGTCTACCCGTGTGGACAACTTTGAGGCTATTTTCCAAGCCTTTTGTCACCCTTAATGTTACGTGCACACTTACACATCTCAATGGCACCCTACATGGCATAAATGAGTACTTACACCTTCACAAACTAAGCTCATGCATATCAACTTCTTATCAATTAGTACTTGTTAAGACTCCATATTTTATTTAAACTAGGCTTTCCAAATCACATGCAATATACAACATCAATTTACTTCCATTTTACGCAGTTATGCCTAAGTTGTTATTATGCCATTTACTCACAATCCATCGTCAAGCATCAATGATCGTATCCACAATTCATTCATGCCAAAATGAATTTAACATTAATGACCTTAGCATAAACATGCATATATGAATAGGATTACATCCCCATAATTCATATGATCTATATCTTATGGCCATATACAAAATAAATCATCAAATCATTATAAGCCAACACATTTGGCTAACCCAATATGACATATAACAAAAAACCCAAGTCCATATAGATTCCAAACTCAAAATGTTGAGACTAACTATACCCAAATGTCCAATTGATAGTGTGATCGCGTCCCCGACGTCCTTCGATCCCCGAGCTAGCTTGGCGATACTATAAGAAAATGGAAAAGAGAAGGGAGTAAGCATAAAGCTTAATAAGTTCACATGAAAATAAATAGAAACATAATCATTAATATATATAATATAAATACCATTGACATAACATAGTTTACATATGTGTCATCATAAATTCATAGGCATAATTTAAATTTATAGGCATAATTTACACATTTTCAATCTTACTAAAAGATCATAACATACGGAGTTCATTCATAAGATTTTTTCATACATACCTGTAGTAACTCGTAATACATTCTCATATTTCCTCATCAATGACTTACTTGTCGAACAACTCACTGATTTGCCCGTTGAACACTCGAAATACTATTGGATACACAGAAGACTTGCACATAGTGCTTCAAACGTAGCCACATGTTACCTCATATCACAATCATACATTGCCCTCTCTCGAGCTGATCACGGGCCTGCTCACACAAGCTGATAGTCAGGACATAACTACTCGAGCTGCTCACACAGGCTGACAGATACTCGCAACACATACCGGGCTACCCAGCCACTGGTAGAACATACAAGACTAGCACCTGGATTCATATAGTCACATATACACATAATCTCATGAGCTTATAATCACATAATTCCTAGTGACATGTCACATTGTATCCTAGATTATTAACGGGATTTTTTTCTCGATATCACATGTTCGTCGAACTCGTTCACAATGTCATGCTCATAGACTATAACATCGTTCATACACTTGTCATAATAATTAAACATAGAGACTCATGCATTAATAAAATATTAAAACATGATATATCATTGCATTATTTACACATGAGCTTACCTCGGTATAAAATATGGACAATTAATTTGATTTAGTCCAAAATCTTGTTCTTTCCCCAGTCTAGGTCCAGACTTCGTTTTTCTTGGTCTATAATAGCAAATTCAGCTCATTTAATCATCACATTATTCAAATTAGTCCAAAAAATATATTTAGGCAAAATTACAATTTTGTACCTAAACTTTTACATATTTGCAAATTAGTCCCTAGGCTCGTAAAATGAAATGTGTTCATTTTCTTTGTTACCCAAGCCTAGCCAAACTTATAACATACTCATAGAAGCTCACATTTCTCATTAAATCATACATCTTACTACTCATTTTACAAACTTTACAAATAAGTCCTTTTTAGCCATTTTCACTAGAAATCACTTGGTAAAAGATGTTTATCACACATCAAACATTCATATTCCTCCATTAAACATCAAAACACATGCATGTCATACATGGGTCAAATTTCAAACATGAACCCTACTAAAAATATGGCTAGAAATAGGTAAATCGGATTACGAGAGTTTCAAAAATGTAAAAAGCATTAAAAACGGGGCTAGGATGCACTTACTATTGAGCTTGAAAGTTGAAGAAACCCTAGCTTTGGAACCCTTGAGATTTTCAGCCAAGATGGGAGAAGATAGACACAATTTGACTTATTTTTCCCTTTTTATTCTTTTATTAATCAAATCACAAAAATGCCCTTAAGGCCTTTCCTTCAAATTTTTCCTATTCATGCCTTTTTTTTGTAAATAAAAATTGGGAAAATTGCTATTTAAGGACCTCTAGTTAATAATCCATGGTAATTTCATGCTTAAGGCTTCTAGAACTCACATTTTGCAACTTTTGCAATTTAGTCCTAAATGTCAAATTGGACACTTTATCACTGAAATTTCTTCATGAAATTTTCACACAAGCATGCAATCATGTCATAGACCTCCTAATAATAATAAAATAATTACTTCTACTTCAAATTTGTGGTCTCGAAACCACTATTCTGACTAGGCCCTAATTCAAAATGTTACAAAACATGCTAATATTGTAACACCCCTAACCCGTATCCATCGCCGAAACGGGGTTACGGAGCATTACTGTAGATCTCAGAACAATTACAGATAATTGTGATATTTACTGTTCATAACAAAACTATCCACTTGAGTCATAGTCACTAAATTATTTATATCTTGAGCTACAGAATTCTAAATTAAGATCCGCTTGATTTTTCTGAAACTAGACTCAAATTTCTTCCTACCATAAAATTTTCAGAATTTATGGTTTAGCCAATAAGTACAGTTAATTCTTCAAATTCACCCCTGTTCTACTATTTGACAGTTTCGACCTTTCTTCACTAAAAAATAATTATCTCTTAGTACGGGATTCAGATGATGTTCTCATTTATTTCTCTTGAAAATAGACTCATTAATAATTTCAAACGTATAAATTTAAACCCCAAGTATTTTTATACAATTTTTAATGATTTTCCAAAGTCAGAAAGGGAACCCGTGATCATTCTGACCTTGTCTCACAAAAATCCAAATATCTCATAAAATGAAATTCTTTTTCTTACACCATTTCTTCTATGTAAAACTAGACTCAATAGGATTTAATTTCATATTTTATTCAACCTATAATTAGATTTACACAATTTTTGGTGATTTTTCAAAGTTATACTATTGCTGCTGTCCAAAACTGTTTTAATGCTATTTTTTTTACTCTTTCATGATTTATTTGTATTAACTACATATACATGCTCATAACATCATACTTTATCAAGTGCACACATACCCAATCACATTCAACATAACAACTTCCGACATGTATCATCTAGTCTAATTTCATTAACATACCATTATAAACCACATCACATAATGACATTGACATAGGCATATGAGTAATTACTATGCTTGCAACCCATTAACCAATATAAGCCAACTTATATGGCTACATACCAAATCAAATCCTTAATCATTACAAGCCAATACATTTGGCCATATCATAATGACATATACACAAAATGACTAAGCCCCTTTATATGCCATAGACTCAAAGTTTGAGTTCATTTACCCAACATGATAGCTTGATAGTTTGATAGGATCTCCAGCAATCTCCAACCTGAGCTAGCTTAATAACCCTATAAGACATGGGAAAGGAAGGAGGGTAAGCTATATTATATAGCTTAGTAAGTCCAAATGAAAATAATGAATAACCCATGCTAGTCATATACCATGCTTGACAATATAAGCACAAGTTAATATAAAATGGCTATAAATCTCAAGGTTGTAATATAACCTATGCACATGTTTACTCTCTTTTGATTTATCAACATAATTTAACATTACTTGACTTTAATCTAGCAGCCATAATCTCTCCATTGTAACATGTTTCATAATTGGAAAATCATTTCAAACATCTTAGTAAAAGTACACATTACTTATGTATATCCAGGTTTTCATGCATATAGCTCAACATATTTCAAATTGTCTAAACTCTTTCTTTCCATACATTCTTAAACATTTTAATAGGCAATTAGGCCAATATTTACTTTCACTCATAATCGATAAATCATAATTCAAATGAACCACATTTACTATCTCACCAATCAATTAGGCTCCCAAAGCCTAACATAGTCATCAACTGTGTTTCCATACATTTATAATAATCATAATGCTATCACAAAGTCAATTTCATAGTGATCATAAACTCACAGTATCATGAAGTCATTACTTAAAATCTTTACGTACATACCTGTACCATTTCGTAACATAACCACTTACTTTCTTATCTTTGGCATACCCGTTGAACACTTGGAATACTAAATGGATACACAGAAAGTCTTTGCACATAAGTGCCACATATGTAGCTAAATCTACCTCATATATCATATCACATAAATGCTCGCTCTCGAGCTAATCACGGGCCTGCTCACACAAGTTGACGGTCAAGACGTAACGACACAGTGCTGCTCACACAAGCTGTCAGGTATCCGCAACACATGCAGGACTACCTAGCCACTGGTAGATGTACGAGACTAGCACCCAGATCACATAATCACATATATAACACATGGGTCCCTAGTGACATGTCACTCGTATCCTATTCTATTCCTAAGGTTCAAATGGGATTTTTTTTCACACTTATCGGAACTTGTCAATTGTATCCATATAATTAATCATTCATTCCACACATTAACGAAGCATTTAAAATATTTAAAATACAAACATAATAATGAATTATTCACATATGAACTTACCTCGATACCAAAAATGGTGAAAATGACCTAACCATCAATTTCTCGTTTTTCCCCTGTTCTAGGTCCGAACCTCATTTTCTTTGATCCATAATATCACATTTAACTTATTTATTAGTCACATTATTCAATGTGACCCAAAAATCATATTATGGAAAAATTACGTTTTTGCCACTAAAGTTTGACATATTTACAATTTTGCCCCTCGGCTTGTAAAATCAAATGTGTTCAATTTCTTTACTACCCATGCATAGCCAAATCATTTTCATACTTATAGAAGCCCACATTTTCCATTAAATTAGATTTGTAACACATAATTTATAACTTTTACAAATTAGTCCTTTTAGGCTTTTTCATCGAAAATCACTCAGTAAAAGTTGTTTTTCTAACCATAAACATGCATTTTCTACTATTAAACATCAAAATACACACATATTCATCATGGTTCAAAACCCTATACTTTAACCATATCTCAAATTAGTGGTAGAAATAGATAGATCTTGTTACGAGGATTTCAAAAATGTAAAAATATTAAAAACGGGGCTAAAACGGACTTACAATCGAGCTTGGAAGCTTGGAAAACCCTAGCCATAGTTTCTCCATGCAAGTTTCAGCCATGGGTTGAAGATGGACAAAAAATTTGGCTTTTATTTTGTTTATTATGTCATTTAATCACTAACTGACCAAAATGCCCCTAACTTAAAAATATTCTATTTCTTCTATTTCATATCCATTTTTGTCCAAAAATTATCCAATGGTCTAATTACCATATAAGGACCATCAATTTTATAACATGTAGAACTCAAGTTTTACACTTTTTACAATTTAGTCCTTTTGACTAAATTAAGTGCCCAAACGTCAAAATTTTCAAACGAAATTTTCACGAAATTATTCTGTGAAATTGTAGACCTTAAAAATATAATAAAAATAAATTTTCTTATGTCAAATTTGTGGTCCCGAAACCACTGTTTCGACCAATCAGGCTGTTACAACTCTCCCCCTTTAGGGATTTTCGTCCTTGAAAATTTTACCAGAAGAAGTTGCTTTCAACTCTCATGGAACACATTCACTAATCTTCTCAGAATTACAAATTGATTTTTTTTCCTTGTATATCTCTTTTCAATAACCTTTGAACTTCAGGATACAGTGTCGGAACATATTGTCAAAATTCTGAATTACTCCCTCAGGAACACATAGCTCAGTTGATCTGTCAAATAAGAACTTTGTACATACTGAAACAATGATGCGGATTTTTTTCCAAACAATCAACCACAATCCAATTAACATCTCCCTTTTCAGAGAAACTGACAATCCCGATACAAAATCTATAGTAACTCTATCTCATTATTACGCTCGCACAATCATTGACTGTATTAGTCTTGAATACACTTGATTTTCGACTTTTATCTCTTAAAAATATCGTCATCTGAATACAGATTCTAAAATATCATGTAACATACACAATCACTAGCACATCTACTTTATATAACTGCATATTCTGTTACTCTTGGATGAACAGACGAGCTACCACTGAGCCTCATACGACAACATCTGCATAAAACTCCAGATTCATCTGTTCGCAACTTTCTATCTCAGAACAATGATAATATTAGGATTTAGGTCTGACTTGAAATTCAACATCAGAAGTAAACTCACTCTAAACTTATTTAGATTACTACTCACTATCACATTTCTGAGCTTATCAATTTCGCAAAGAAAACCTCGCTTTAGCATTTAATTTAGCTAGGATTAGACCATCATCAAATGAGATTAATCATGTATCCAACCCTCACAAAATAAACAAAATTTTCCATTCAAGCGTCTGTAACCATAGTTGCTTTCCAAAAGGTAAATCAATAATTACTCACAGTCTTTTAACATCTCAAAACATTCACGTTGTCTTAAATTTAGATATTTCCGCGACATTAGATACTTTAACCCATTAGGATCAGGAAGCATATGACATTTTTCGTTGAACATACGAAATCATCAAATTTACAACACAGACATAGAAGTGACTGTCTCTAAATCACAGTCGAACAGTTCTCTTTTAACATGACTTTAACCATCCAAAAGTACAAACTACCTCTTCACATTCTTGTATTTAAACACATTCCAATTCGTTCAACAGTGTATCGCTGAAAATCAAAAATTCTTTACTCAGTTCAAATTGAACTCAAAACTAGAACTTCGATTAATAATACTTTTAACTGTTTCCAACTTTGTTAACATGCATAGATCATTCAACCATTTCATAACTGTGATAACTTTACCAATCAGAACAACTTTAATCATGATAACATCATTCGATTAGAACAAATCTAATAGATATATATATCTATGTATCAGGCTTTCAAGAATGTAATTTCTCTACATCAGACTATTTGTCCATAAACTCATGAATGCACAAAATTTATTACCATTCTTGAGGATGCTTTAAACACACATAAATCAATTCACATTTCAAGTGATCAGCTCACTCTGATGAAGCAACTGAGTTGATTTCAACCATTTTATAATACATATCGAAATGCTCTTTTCTTCATGTTATTAAAACAATTCATACACACAATCTTTCAAAATTCTCTTATCAAGCTATTAAAGACCTTTACAATCATATTAGTTCAAAGAAACAAAGATATCCCAATTGAATGCATTGACTTTAATTAACTTACCTGAGAAAAGAAGTCCATCATACAAATTAGAGCTTGTGATTTCACTACTATTACTATTGCCGATGTTAATTCCTTTCACAAAATTAAAGGATTCCAGATGCTAGAATCACCACGTTTCTATGATCGAACTAGAAACATGATCATAATAGACATAGTTATCACAAGTCTATCAACACACTTAAAAAATGAGCCATAATTAATAATTTACGAAGTATGAACAATAGGAAAACCAAGACAAGGAAATCTAAGATATAATACCATACCAGAAATCCGAGAACATAATTCATAAGAAAATAATAAATTCCTGATGATTCCTTAGAGAAAACCAGAAGAAAATACCGCTCATAAACTGGTCAGACCAATGGTGCTTTCATCTAGTATTAGAGTTAGCTAACATTCTCACACGATAAGAAGTTCATCAGAAGCAAACAATCACATATATCTCTGAGGATAACAATTACATAGAATACCCAGAAGAGGTCATCGTAGTTTATTCAACTATAACTGTTACACACAGACATCTTTATAGCTCAAATATCATTTCTCTGACTAATTCTGTCATCATAAACCCCGTATTATTCCATTCACTAATGAACATCAATTCGAGAGAAATTTCGATAAATACATACTTTAGTCACTATTCTTGAATGAGTTGAATAGCCGAGACTAACTTCTTCTTTATACATGACATTGCATAGCTGGTATAATCTTTAAAACATTCTGATATTCTTCCCAAGACTGTTTTCACTTTCCCAACTATTCTAATCTGTCTTCACATTACTAGATATTTCACCACTGAACACTTTAGTTTCACACTTATGGACTTATTCAACATGACTCTTGTGAATTTTTATAGTAAAGCAACACTGGTAAGGGGGCGAGGTCGTAAAGCCTCTACTTGACTCTCATAAATACACACATATAACTTAGCATTCATCATTAATGTAATATCATCATAATCACTTAGTTCACTCCCGAAAAATTAACACATTTATTTTACAAATGTTTTCTTACCACTCACAATTTCAAACACTGAATGTACTTACTAGAGCAAAATATTAATATCTAATTAAATTTCCAACATCTAACTTCAATTTCACTTACCATCACTTGTCAAATTAGAGAACGTCTTACGGGTTTGAGTACGTCGTTTACTTGATGCCATAGTCCAACTATAGTCTTACTCATATCAGAATGCCATAGCCCAGTTATGTTCTTACATGTCGTCACGATGCCATAGCCCAGCTATGGTCTTACATGAAGTCTCATATCGATGCCATGTCCTAGACATGGTCATACACGAAATCACATATCGATGCCAATGCCATATCCCAAATATGGTCTTACATGGGATCACATATCAATGCCAATGCCATATCCCATATATGGTCTTACATGGGATCACAAATCAATGCCAGTGCCATATCCCAGACATGGTCCTACATGGGATCACATATCGATGCCAATACCATGTCCCAGATATGGTCTTACATGGGATCACATGTACTGCCATGGTCTAACCATGGTCTTATCTGTCAATTCATCATTGAACGATCATACTCATCTTCTGCGTTCTACTTAATTTGATCTTCTAGTTCAACTTCCATACTATTATAATATTTATGGTTCCATAATAGAGTCATAAAACAAAACATTATATATTCTTTAATTTAACAATTAAACATGAGATTCAACTATGTGGACATACTGATTATGCATTATTTAAACAAGTGTGCATACACACATATTTCGTCCATTGGGTAAGTTTACTTATCATATTCACTTAATCAAATAGTTTGGGCACATAACATCATATGAATGCCAACATACATGTATGAGCTTATCACAACATAGACTTTCGTTTCATTTCACTTTTCCACATTTCTCAACTTATGGTTATTTCATTCCGTACATTAACACATGCATATCAGGAACTTCTATTCATACATTTCCACATTTCAACACATCGTAAGCACATCTAAATCATCTCAATATCATTTTCAGCATTATCAAAAATAGCTCGGTTGGAAGTCATCCCTGTCTTAACAAAACAATTTCGTTAGAGTCGTGAGATATCACACTATCACGAGTAATAATATGGCATGTATAGCTAGACTCACATATGCTAGGTTAGTCTGAGAATCGACTAAACCATATCTCTGATACCACTAAATGTAACACCTCTAACCCGTATTCATCGCCAAAACAGGGTTACGGAGCATTACTGGAGATCTCAGAACAATTATAGATAATTGTGATATTTACTGTTCATAACAAAACTGTCCACTTGAGTCATAGTTACTAAATTATTTATATCTTGAGCTATAGAATTCTAAATTAAGATCCTCTTGGTTTTTACAAAACTAGACTCAAATATCTTCCAGCCATAAAATTTTCAAAATTTATGGTTTAGCCAATAAGTACAGTTAATTCTTCAAATTCACCCTTGTTCTACTGTTTGACAGTTTCGACCTTTCTTCACTAAAAATTAATTATCTCTTAGTAAGAGATTCAGATGACGTTCCCATTTATTTCTCTTGAAAATGCACTCATTAAGAATTTCAAACATATAAATTTAAACCCCCAAGTATTTGTATACAATTTTTAATGATTTTCCAAAGTCAAAATAGGGAAACCCATAATCATTCTGACCTTGTCTCACAAAAATTCAAATATTTCATAAAATGAAATTGTTTTGCTTACACCATTTTTTCTATGTAAAACTAGACTCAACTTCATATTTTATTCAAACTATAATTTGATTTCCATAATTTTTGGTGATTTTTCAAAGTTATACTACTGCTACTATCCAAAACTGTTTTAATGCTTTTTTTTACTCATTCATAATTTCTTTGTATTAACTACATATACAAGCTCATAACATCATACTTTATCAAGTCCACACATACCCAATCACATTCAACAGAATAACTTCCCACATGTATAATCTAGTCTAATTTTATTAACATACCATTATAAACCACATCACATAATGACATTGACATTGACATATGAGTAATTAATATGGTTAGAACCCATTAGCCAATATAAGCGAATTTATATGGCTAAATAAGCCTTCTATCAGGTGATGAATGATTGGTTCACCCAATACATTAGAACTAATCCGGCTATTCAATAACCCCCAACCTCGGTCAATCCTCTGCAAGTTCCTGTTATGACACAAGTTAATCCGAATTAGTTGAATAAGCCTCCAGTTGATAAAATTAGAAAATACGGAGCAAAAGAATTCTATGCTACATCTAGTGATGATGCTGAGAGAGGCGAGTTCTGGTTAGAAAATACAATACGAGTATTCGATGAATTGTATTTGAATCCAGATGAATGCATAAAATGTGCCGTTTCACTTCTGAAAGATACGACGTATCACTGGTGGAAGACTTTAATATCTGTGGTTCCGAGGGAATGAGTCACTTGTGATTTCTTCCAAGCTGAATTCTGAAAGAAATACATCAGTCAAAGATTCATTGATTAGAAACACAAAGAGTTTCTTGAGCTTAAACAAGGTCGTATGTATGTTACGAAATACGAGCAAGAATTTGTGAGATTGAGTTAGTATGCTCAAGAATGTGTATCTACTGAGGTAATAATGTGCAAAAGATTTGAAGATGGTTTGAATGAAGATATTCGTTTGTTAGTCGGGATTCTTGAGATCAAAGAATTTGTAGTGCTTGTTGAACGAGCATGTAAAGCTGAAGAGCTTGGGAAAGAGAAAAGAAAAGCTGATTCAGAAGTTAGAGAAGTGCGAAAGAGATCATCAAGCAAGTCATTTCAATCTGCATCAAAGAAGTTTCAAGATGATTATAGCTATTCAAAGGCTAATATGGGACATTCGAGTAGAGATTGTGCTAGATCACATTCAAGCTTCAGAGCTCCAGCTACATCTGTTGCCAGTGTTGGAAATGTTCGATCTGATCGCCCTGAGTGCAAACACTATGGTAAAAGACATCCCGACAATTGTAGATTGTATGATCGAGCTTTTATCAAATGTGGATCATTAGACCATTTCATCCGTGATTGCCCCGAATCTGTCGAGCAAGAAATTGTACAAAACCTGAGGCCAAGTGGCAATGCATCTCGTGGTAGACCTCCCAGAAATACGGGTAATGTGAGTGGTAGCCAGAAGGGAACTAAAGATACGACTGTTAGATCTGTGGCTTGCGCACCTACCAGAGCCTACGCTATTCGAGCTCGTGAGGAAGCTTTGTCTCCAGATGTTGTAACTGGTACTTTTACTCTTTAGATACTTCTGTGATTGCATTGATAGATTCAGGATCGATGCATTCGTATATATGTATGAATTTAGTATCCAGTAAGACTTTTCCTGTAGACTCTACTGAATTCGTGATTAGAGTATCGAACCCCTTAGGTAAAATTGTTTTAGTTGACAAAGTCTAGAAGAATTGTTTGTTAATGTTTCGAGACGTTTGTTTTCCAACCGATTTGATGTTGTTGCCTTTTCATGAGTTTGATATAATTCTAGCCCCAAACTTGGCCAAGACGTTATGGTCGAATCTATGATGTCACATTGGAGTGTTTTTCAAAAACATAATTTCGTCGAAAAATTTGATCCATATAAAACCTCTTTGTGATCTTAACGAAAATTTAGGATATCTTGTTCATTGTCAAAACGCAAGTCATTTAAGCGAAATGTAAATTTTATTAGGTTGTTATTACACTTTAAAACATTGTTTGTAGCGGAAGCTTTTGAAATATGTTGCGTAATCATGATGTTTTGAAAAACACTTATCGCTTTTTTTTTAAAACCGCGGACTACTACTAACAGATATGAATTAAGGTAAATAAATCCCAGAATTAAAAATAAATACTTAAAGAGGCCTTATTATAAAAAAAATACCCAAATTAAATTACTTATAAATTAAATATAAAAAATCGAAGCAAATTTGGTTGTGTGGCTGCCTATGAGTCCCTCGCGGCACCGATTCGCCTAAGGATTACCTGCACAGAAAGCAGAAGGGTGAGCTTATGAAAACTCAGTGTGTAATCCCTTAACAACAGACAAACATATAAAAGGCATTTACAGCCTGGGCATAAGCCTGTTTAAGTAATAGTTTAATCTTAGTTAGGGTTTTAGCCTGTAACGCCTCTTACCCGTACCTGAGACCGGGACAAGGTACGAGGCATCACCGTACATAAACATGGCAACTCCGAAAAATATGGGTCATAAAATTTCACTTCAAATTAAAACCAATCAAACAACATCATAGTGTCCCTATTATGGACCTACAAGGTCCAAAACATGCATTAGATAAATTCAGGACTAAACCGAGAGCTTAAGAAGATTCTAAGAAAATTTCTTGGTTTAAGCCTCACACGTTCGTATGGAGGCAATGCACACGCCCGTGTGCTTTGGGACACGCCCGTGTCCCATACTTATGTGGAATTTCTAGAATTTATTTTTCACTTCAAACCTACAGGGGTTTTCACACGACCAAGCACATGCCTGAGTCTCTGGCTCGTGTCCCTCACACAGCCTAGACACGCCCGTGTCCAAAAACTAAAACATTCTATTTATGATGTCATCATTCATTTTGAGGCACGCGGCCAAAGTACACGCTCGTGTACTAGGCCATGTCCTCCACACGGTTGAGACACACGGCCATGTCTCTACTCGTGTGTTTACTACCATGCAAGTTGACCTAAAATTTTAGGTGCAGGGGACACACAGCCAAGAAACACGCCCATGGGGGCTGACCGTGTGTCACACACGGCCTAGACACATGCTCGTGTGTCTACCCGTGTGGACCTTTTTAGGGCTATTTTCCAAGCCTTTGGTCACCCTCTAACATTCATACACACTTATTTACTCTTAAACAACCTTGACATAACTCATTGCATGTTAGCCTAATCTCATCGGCTTAGTACATGCTAAATTATCCTTTTCGTACAAGGGACTAACATAGCACATTTTAACTTTTGGCCGTATTTTAACCATATACCATTACATGCTATGTCCACTCTCAAATTATTAGGTCCCATTTCAAGCAACCATCCATGTTAAACCTCATCACCATATCTCATGAAATATTTAAAACATAAATATGCATCATTAGTAGGTTTACAACCTACATCAATATGAGCCATATCTCATGGCCATATACAAAAGAATAGGTATACCATTTAAGCCCTTACATTGGCTAGCCAAATGACACATGCAACAAAATAACCAAAAACCCTATACATGCCAATAAACAAAACAAAAGTTTCTATATACCAAAGTTGAATAAGTTGATAGTATTATGACTTTCTCCAACAGTCTTCCAACCTTCACGAGTCCACGAGCTCTATAAGACAAGAAAAATGGAAGGGAGTAATCATTTATATGCTTAGTAAGTCCGAATAACTGGAAAGTAAACTTACTGGTTAATTAACATACAACCATATTAGTCATACATCCCAACAAGTATAGGATAGTTTCCTATCACATACACTCAAATCATCAAGTTAGTCTCATGTCAATATATTATAACATTAATCTAGATGAGCTCACCAATTCTAGAATTTCCATTCTCATTTCTCATTTTAATCCCGTTGAATTTCTCAGGAATCTCGATGGATAGCCCATTTACCGTCAAGTCATACAAGTGATCATCAAAAGTACGCACTCCCGCGAACCTTACATCTTACGGCGGGATTACCAGTCCAGGCTAAATCCCCTGTAGTATAAACTCATGGAGTGATGCCGGGATTACTAGTCTAGTCTAAATCCCTTGTAATGACAAACACTCTTAATGAGCTCAGATTTGAATTACCAGTCCAGGCTAAATTCAGACCCTAAATGGATTACCCGTCCTGCAAATCCATAATGCACCCATATTCTTTGGGAGGCTAGGTCACTTTAGGAACACCCGTCCAGGCTAGATCCTTTCTATACCGAGACCAACAAATTATCCGTCCGGGCTAAATCCTTTTCTGCAACACATGCAGGATCTCGTATCATGTAAGAATATCGTATCCAACAAATAACACTTTTTATTCAACCGAGACATTTTTCATCTTTTCATTTACACTAGCACAATTCATAGATTATAATGCAATGAATATCTAGATTTTCATACATTTGATAATGTGCATATTTAAGTATATTAAGAGTTTACTTTGGGTTATACGAACTTACCTGGTAGTCATTTCGGATTTGTATTTCGATTATTCCGAAATCTTGTATTTTTCGTGGTCGATATTCGGAATTGGTTCCTTGGGGTCTATATCAGTAAAAATAAATTATTAATAGCTCACATTATTCAATTCCGGCCTAAAACCCGTCCTAGGGTAAAAATGACCAATTTGACCCTAACCTTTCACAACTTCTACAATCTAGTCCTAAGGCTCGTATAATGAAATGCACGTAATTTCTAAGTTACCCAAGCCTAGCCGAATATTTTTCATGCTTATAGCAGCCCACAATTTTCCTTCATTTCACATTTTTCTACCCATTTTTACAATTTTTACAAAATGGTCCTTTAGGCCATTTCCATGAAAAACTACCTAGTAAAAGTTTTTTACCATCCTTTAAACTTTCATATTCCTCCATAAATCATCAAAACACAAGCATTTCATGCATGTATAATTTTCTAAACATGAAATCTAGCTTGAGATATGGGTAGAAATAGAAAGAGTATGCTTCAAGGATCTCAAAAACATAAAGAACATAAAAAATGAGGCTAGGATTGACTTACTATCAAGCTTGAAATGTTGAAAACCCTAGCTATGGAGAACATGCAAATTTTGGCAGCTATAAAGAAGAAAATGGTTGATTTTTGCTTGATTTTTCCCTTTTTATTTCATTAATTAACCAAATGACTAAAATGCCCTTCCTCACTAACCTTTCCAAATTTTCCATGCATACCTATTTTTGTCCAAAAACTTAGAAATTGGGAAAATTACTCTTTAAGGACCTCTAATTAATATTCCAAAGCAATTTCATACAAATTGCTTCTAGAATCTAAGTTTTGCAATTTATTCAATTTGATCCTTAATTTCCAATTGGACACTTTACACATAGAATTTCTTTATGAAACTTTAGCACATGCTTATTTTCATATCCTAGACCTCATAATGATCATGAAATAATTATTTTAACGTCGGACTTGTGGTCCCAAAACTACTATTCTGACTAGGCCCTATTTCAGGATATTACATAGCCCATTACAGTATCAAAATCAGTGTGGACCTAAGCCCAATTTAGTAGCGGTCACAATACAGATATGAAATCAGAAATCCTACCCCACCAACCTCTACACACCACGCCATCCAACCCTACACACCATGTGGGGATAAAATCAACCCACCCATCCCTACACAACAAAAATAGCACTTGTGGTGGCACTAAACAGAAATTGCAGCAGAGCTGCCAGAATAGTACACTTCCTCCAATCATAATAACCAATCCCCATGAAACATATCATAACATCATGCATGTATACAACATATATAAAATGGCATGCTCAATATAGTCATACATATCATAGGGGCATATTAGTCATTTTATCTCATAGGGCAAAACACTCAGTTCATCAGATTAGGGTCTAGGTATACTTATTGATCCAACAGTAGGTCCACGGTCGTCTCGGGTGACTTGTGCAATCTTAATAGTCAAACAGTAAAAATGAGTTAATAAAAGGTTAGGCAACGGAGATGGTTAGAGTTGATAAAAGGTGATGAGTTAATAATTGATTATCATCTGGGAAAGGCGAATGTGGTTGCCGATGCCCTAAGTAGAAAATCCTTGTTTGCTTTGAGAGCCATGGATGCTCTGGTTAGCCTTATCAAATGATGGTGCTGTTGTAGCGAAGTTGAAAGCTAGCCCGATGTTCATTAAATAAATTTGTGAAGCTCAGAGTAACGACAATGAATTCCAAGCCAAGAGAACTCAGTGTGAGTAGGGTTCTGAATCCAATTTTCGGGTTGATTCCGATGGTTGCTTGATGTTCCGAGATAGAATTTGTGTTCCTAAAGACATCGACTTGATTCATAAGATTTTGAATGAGGCACATAACAATCGTCTGTCAGTACACCCCGGTAGTACTAAAATGTACAACGACTTCAAGAAAATATATTCGTGGGATGGTATGAAGAGATATATTTCTGAGTTTATTGCGAGGGGCAACTAGGTAATTTGGTAAATAAAGCCAAAATAAATAAATAAAAGATGTCATCTTCTTCAATTTAGTCCCTCATAGCTAAAATTTTAGGGGAAACCATAGCTAGGGTTTTCACCAAGCTTTCAAGCTCGATTGTAAGTCAGTTCTTGTCTCGTTTTTAACGATTTTTATATTTTTGAGATCATTGTACTTGATTTAGCCATTTCAAGGACTAATTTGAAAGAAAGTTAAAGTCTAAAATTTTACCCATGTTAAATATGTTTGTATTTTGATATTTGATGGTAAAAAATTCATGTTCGTTGTTAGTTAAACAACGTTTGTAAAGTGATTTTTGATAAAAATGTTAAATACGGACTTATTTGTAAAAGTCTATAAAATGGGTAGAAAAGTGTGAATAAATGAAAAATATGGGCTTTTATGAGTACAAATAATATTTGGCTAGGCTTGGGTTGTGAAGAAATTGAAAGAAATTCATTTTATGAGCCTAGGGACTAAATTGTAAAATGTTGAAAAGTTAGGGGCAAAAATGTAAATTTTACCATAATGTGTTTTTGGGCTGAATTGAATAATGTGATGATTAAATAATTTAAATGTGGTATTATAGATCAAGAAAAATGAAGTTCGGATCTAGATCGGAGGAAAAACAAATTAATTGACGAATAGGTCCTTTTGTTGTTTTTGTAACCGAGGTAAGTTCGTATGTTAAATAAGCTTTACTTTAAATGTATTTTAATTGCTTTAATTTATGCATGATTTGTGTAATCGACCTTACGAACACGTTCGACGATGTTTTGGCAAGTGAGAAATCCTAATCAAACCTTAGGAGTAGATTAGGATACAAGTGACATGTCACTAGGGTTTTATGTTATGTGATCCGGGTGCTAGTCCTGTATGTCCTATGTAACACCCCTTCCCAGGTCTGAAGCTGGGACTGGGCACGAGACATTACCTAACTTAACCGCATGCACACAACCATTTTAATGTCATTAAGACTCGGTCAAATTAAAAACTTTTTCGAACTTTGTCTAAACTCCTTAATATTGGCCCACGAGACCCCAAACATCCATTGGAAACTATTCGGGACCAACCTGGGTCCCTTAAATAACTCCAGAAGAATATCTCTAGAAACAGGGCATACACCTGTATAGAAGGGCAATACGCCCATGTGATCATTACAACATGGCCGTGCTGATGGCTCGTGTGACACACACGGCCTAAGCATCTAGGGGCACGCCCGTGTCCCATACTCGTGTGAATTAAATGCTAAATTCGAACCTACAGGGGTTTTCACATGGCCTGACACACACCCGTGTCTATGGCCCGTATCCCTAACACGGCCATGACATGCCTGTGTCCTAGCCTTTGTCCAAAAACCTTGACATTCTGTTTCTGACGTCAGCATCTAATAAGGGGCACACGACCAAGGCACACGCCAGAGGCCAGAGGCCATGCCCTCCACATGGCTGAGACACATGGCCGTGTCTATGCCCGTGTGTTTACTACCATGCATTCTGACTTGCAAATTTTACGTGTAGGGGACACACGGCTGAACAACACACCCATGGGGCTGACCTTGTGTCACACATGGCCTAGACACACGCCCGTGTGTCTACCCTTGTGTCTACCCGTGTGGACGATATAGAGCTATCTACCAAGCCCCTTGCCACCCTGAAACACAATCTATCATACCCAAGTCTATCATAACCTGATTTCTCAACCAAGCAACCATAACTAAGGCTTATATACATTGCATACATATACAACCATGCCAACAATTTTCATATTCATGAAAGATTCTCTTGCATCCATAAAACAACTTTCAATATTATCCATTATTCATGGCCTCATACAAAATGAGTCAAGTACTAGTTTAAGCCAACACATTTGGCCCCAAAACAATGACACAAAAATCAAAAGCCAAGATCCTATACATGCCATAATCAAAATGAAAGACCTAACTATACCGAGCGCTTTAGTTGATAGTGAGACTGGCTTCTCTGACGTAAGAGATGATCCTCGAGCTACTTTGGCGGCACTATAAGAAGATGGAAAAGAAATAGGGTAAGCATAAAGCTTAGTAAGTTACATGCAAATGAATATGACAACAGATTTACCATTCATCATCATGCTCATAATACGAAAGTAGGCATAAGCACAACTTACTCATCACTATCCAGTACAATTCACATAGCATATATTGAGTTCACATTTTACACATTTCAATAGGTACCTGTACTACTCACAACATGGTTATACTTTTCTTGTTTAACTTAGAATGTAACTCTCACCGTTGAACCATTTGAAATATTATCGGATATTCACTAAGCCTTAAACATAGGGTGTAATGCCGATGCCATGTCCCAGACATGGTCTTACACTATCTCTCGCATATCCGTGCCGGTGCCATGTCCCAGACATGGTCTTACAGTGACACATCTCGTAGCCGACGCATGTCCCAAACATGTCTTACACTAGCTTACATCTTGAGGCCGACGCATGTCCCAAACATGTCTTACACTGTCTCTCATCTCAATGCCGATGCCATGTCCCAGACATGGTCTTACACTAGCACACATATAACCCAAATGTCATGGCATGAATATCCGATTTATTCCCTAAGGTTCAAACGAGAATTCTACTATTTCAATATTCAACATACATAATCATTTTCCACAAACAAGAAATTTATGCTATATCAATTCAAACACATATAATAACAATGTAGTTGTATTATTCACATACAACTTACCTTGAATTACAAAATGTAGACTACTAGTTCGGCTTAGTCCACTTGTTTTGCTTTTCCCTGGTCTAGGTCCGAATTTTGTAATTCTTGATCTATAATGGTGAAAATTCACACATTTAATCATGTTATTAATCTAAATACTCAACAATTTAAAAATTAGGCAAAATGACCATTTTACCCTTAGACTTTTGCAAAATGACCATTTTACCCTTGGGTTAAAAAATCGATTTTTATCACATTTTCTCATTAATCAAGCTTAGTCGAATACTCTTTACACTAGGAGCAGCCCATAATTCTCATTATTTCACACATTTATCACCTATTTTACAACTTATGTAAAAATGGTCCCTTTTTAGGTTTTCATAAGAAATCTCTTCACAAAAATTGTTTATTACACTACCATAACTCATATTCTTCCATAAAATTTTAGAAAAAAACATGAAAACACTCATGGTAAAACCCTAGACTTTCAACCATTTTGCAAAATAATCCCCTCATTTGAAAGCTCATGTTACAAGGGTTCTAAAAGTACAAAAATCATCAAGATCACTTACTTGTAGAGAGACTAAGTGGCTGAAATTTCAAGCTTCAAAAACCCTTCTAATGGCTGATATTTTCAGTCAAGAAGAAAGGATGGAAGAAAAAGATGATGGCTAGGTTTTTAGGGTATTATTTTATCACATATTAGGTCATCAAATACCTAACACTTTGACCAATTAATTTCTTTGTCTCATGGCCGGCCAAGCATCATCCTATGGTCTATTTTCCCTTTAAAGACCCTCAATTATAGTTTTCTAGCTATTTGACACCCTTAGCTATCAAAATAGGACTTTTGCACTTTATGCAATTTAGTCCTTTTTTCGCGATTAAGCTCACAAACGCTAAAATTACTTTACAAAATTCTTCATGCACTAATATAATAATGACACAACACAAAATAATATCAAAAATAATTTCTCTAACCTCAGATCAGTGGTCCCAAAACCACTGTTTTGACTAGGCCCACAATCGGGCTATTACAATTCTCCCCTTTAGGGATTTTCGTCTCGAAAATCTTACCGGTGAATAGATTCGGGTATTGGTCTCTCATAGCCTCTTCGGGTTCCCACATGGCTTCCTCGACTCCATGTCTATGCCACAAAACCTTCACGAGTGCTACACTTTTATTCCTTAATTGTTTGACCTCTCGAGCCAAAATCTTAACTGGTTCTTCACCATAAGTCATGTCTGAGCTAATCTCATCCTCTGTTGGTGCGATCACATGCGAAGGATCCGATCTATATCGATGTAACATGGACACATGAAATACGTCGTGAATCTTTTCTAACTCCGAGGGCAAAGCCAATCGGTAGGCAACAGACCCTACTCTCTCTGTAATCTCATAAGGTCCAATAAACCGTGGACTTAATTTGCCTTTCCTTCCGAATCAGAGGACCTTCTTCCATGGGGATACTTTCAAAAATACTTTATCCCCGACTTGAAACTCGATCTCTTTCCATTTCAAATCCGGGTAGGATTTCTGTCTATCCAAAGCGGCCTTCAAACAGTCGTGAATAACCTTAACTTTCTCTTCGATTTCTTTAACTAAGTCAACCTCATTTCAAATCCACGTAGGATTTCTAGCTATTACGAGATGCTACAAGTGTGTACGCAAAGCTTATTGTGGAATGATGGTTTCAAGGCAAGTTGTGATGGAATGAATTATGGTCATGAGATTTTGGTAAATTGCATTTCCTTATGTTAAATTACTTACATGTTAATGCATGGTAAGGTTAGCTTATGTCTTTCATACGAGCTTACTAAGCTATATAGCTTACTCCATTTTATTTTCCATGTTTTATAGTGTCACCAACCTAGCTCAGATTGGAGATCGTCGGAGTTCGCATCACACTATCGAATTGTTATTTTGGGTACCGATGATTTTAAACATTTTGAGAATATGGCATGTATAGGGACTTGGTCATTTTGTTATATGTGTCATCATGATTTTAGCCAAATGTATTGGCTTGTAATTGTCAAAGGCTTAATTTGGTATTTGGCCATGTAACTTGGCTCATGTTGTTTGAATCAGTTGTAAGCTTATATATATATAGTTTTTAATGCATGCATGTGTAGTTATCTCTTGTGTGATGTGGTTTATAAATGCTTGGTAAATGGTTGAATATGGCTTAATGGTTTTGTGGTTTAATGGTTAAGATTGACATCATTAGTATGCTAGGAAAACTAAGTAAAACTATGCATGTTATTGGTAGCCATATTGACTTGTAGAATATGAGTTGGTATGATTTGGTTTGACAAATTATGGTGTTGTAAATGTGTTGAGTGTGGATAATGAAATGACATGTTTTGGCCTTGTTTTGTGGATGTTTTGTTGCCTAAGTATATCTTGATTTATGCCATTGAACTTGTGTGTGTGTAGGCGGAAATAAGGGTGACAAATGGCTTGGTAAATAGCCTTTATTTTGTCCACATGGGTAGACACATGGGCGTGGGTCTATATAACACCCCAAACCTGGCCTGGACGTTATGGCCAAATCTGGCAATGTCACCTTAAAGTGTTTTTCGTAAAGTGCGATATTGTTAAAAACCTATTCTCTATAAAACCTCTTTGAGTGATCTTAAAGATGATTTCAAGACATGTCGTTTATCAAAAGTTAATCATGTTAAAACATCATTATTTATTTATTTTATTTAAAACGTTGTTTCTTGAGGAAGCTCTTAATACCGATTACGTATTTGTGGTATTTTTGAAAAACATTTATCTTTTTGAAAACCCGCATCTTTTCCTACAGCTAGAAGTTATAAATCAAAGGAAATAAAAATCCCAAATTAAAAAAAAAGTCCAAAGAGTCCTTATTACAATAGAAATACCCAATATGAAATTACTTATAACCTAAAAATCAAATATGAAAGTATGTACGGTGTGTGGCCACCTTTGAGTCCCTCGTAGCATCGATCTGCCTAAGTTTGGGGATTACCTGTATAGATAAATAGATGGGTGAGTTATGAAAACTCAATGTAATCCCATATCAAATAGTAAACAGTGAGCATGTACAGTCTGGGTCTATGCTCAATTTAGTAACGGTTCAGTCTCAGTTAGGGCCTTAGCCTATTGCAGTATCAGTATCAGTTTGAGCCAGAGCCCGTCTCGGTGATAGTAACAGTACAGATATGCAATCAAGAGATCCTACCCAGCCAACCTCTACACTCTATCTCCGTCCAACCCTGTACTCCATGTGGGAAATAATCAACCCATCCATCCCTACACTCTAAGTAGTACCGGTTGCGGAACTAAGCAGTATTTGCAGCAGAGCTGCCAGTATAGTACACTTCCTCCAATCATAATAAAGCCTATCCCATGCAGCACATCATGCATCATGTCATATCATGTCATAATATCATACATGTACTCAATGCGTCTAAAATGGCATGCTTGAATACAATCATACATCACATAAGGGCAAAATAGTTATTTTACTATATAGGGGCATAATAGTCATTTTTTTAGTTGGGGGTCTAGGTAAACTTATCGAGCCAACAGTAGGTCCACAGTCGTCTCGGGTGATCCGTGCAACCCTAACCGTCCAACAGTGAAAATAAGCCCAAGGCCCATATTACGGGCCCATGTAAGCCCAAATGCCCGTGTGGCCTACACAGCCCAGAAATGGCCTTGGCCGTGTCGATTATACAGCCTGGCTCAATATTCTCCTCACGTTCGTGTGGTTTACCTGTGTAGGGCCCACATGCCTGTGGGGCCCACGCTGCCCAATTCAGCCCATTATGGCCCAGTACAGCCATAGCACATGAAATCGCTCATGGGCGGCCATGTCGACAATACGCCTATGTTTTATCACAAGGCCCACCTACACGGCTGCGAGCACGCCTGTGTGGCGTCGACATTCAATCATTTCAGCTTTTGTCAATTTCTATAGTCGGGGTTGCATTTGTAGACACCTAATCTTATTTTTTATATGCAACGCTCCTGAGATAAACAACCCCTAAAACAAATGGAAATTCCATGCCCAACATTAGTCACACTTAAAACCAATAACAAAACAAAAACAATCAGACTTCAGTTATGTTGCTTACCCTTACTTCTCCAAAAAGATATAGCCTACGATTCCGCTGGCAAACCGAGTCCGTTGCGATTTGATATTGTCAAATCAACATTCAACACAACATAGGATTAGGAATCTAATTCAATTAACAAAAGAAATCTTCCCCAAAACAAATGGGGCACAAATCCCCCCTTACCAAAAGACTTACCAATCGAAGTAGCCCACGCTGAACAGAAGTAACCAATTAAAGGGAAGTCAAGAATTCGGCCAAAGAAATAGAGAAGAACCAACGCCAACCTTTCCTATGCCAACCTTTCCCCTTTTAGAGTGAAATCGAAAGGCAGGAGAGGGGGAGAGAAGAAGTACTTAACAACAACACAAAGGGAGAAGAGAATCGAGAGGGAGAAAGGAGGGAGAGTGTATTCGGCCAAAGCAAATCGATTGAGTGAGAGGAGAAAATGAAGTAATCGGTCAAAGAGGAAAACAGATTGGGAAAGAGGGAATAATGAATATTCGGCCAAAGCAAAGAAACAAAGAGGATGACTGCTAGAGGAGGGTCAATGATCAGCAAGTGAAAAAAAGTGAAAAAAACTAAAAGAAATTGTCAGAAACCTGAAAAAGAAGATAGAAACCAACCAAAGCCGAAATCCTGAATGTTGGGAGTTCAAAATCAGCACCAACACTCCCACTCCTTCAAAATCCCTTATTTTGTTCCCCAAATCCCTCCATACTGTCCACTCCTCCCTCAACCACTTAATTCAAAATCCACTCAACCACTTCAGTGTTTCAGTCAAACCACAACACTCCTACGGCACCAGCAGCAAAATAAAACACCTCAATGCACCTACCAACACTCGAACCCCGGACCACAAGTAAACACAGCACGCCACTTATCCCCTAGACCAGCAAGCCCTTTCTGACATAAGATACCCATATTTATTTAAAAGCCTATTGATTAGAGACAGGGTTTACTCATATAAAAACAAAACTTTTGCACAAGTCAAGGCTTGAACCCAAGACTTCTCAAACACTTCCCAGAACGCTCAAAACACTTAACCACTGAAGCAGATACAAATTTGTGTCACAAACATACAAAAATAACTACTTAGGATTTTGGGGCGTTACAACTTTACCCCCCTAAAAGAAAATTTTAGCCTCGAAATTTTACCTGATCAGAACAGATGAGGGTATTGTTGTCGCATCGCCTCTTCGGGTTCCCACGTAGCCTCCTCAGAGCTTTAATTATGCCAAAGAACCTTGTTCAGTGGAATATACTTCTTTCTCAAAACCTTTACATCACGATCCAATATTTGAACTGGCTCCTCCTTAAAATTCATATCTAGCCTAATCTCGATATCCTCAATCGAAACAAAATGCGTGGGATTAGAGTGGTAGCACCTCAGCATAGAGACATGGAACACATCGTGGATCCGGTCTAACTCTGAAGGTAACTCTAGTTGATTGGTAACTAGTCCCACCCATTTCAGTATGCGGTAAGGCCCAATAAACCTAGGGCTCAACTTGCCCTTACGCCCAAACCTCAGTACCTTCTTCCGTGGCGAGACTTTTAGAAAAATGAAGTCCCCTACAGAGTACTCAATCTCTTTACACTTCATATCTGCATAGGACTTCCGTCTATCTGATGCCCCCTTCAGTCGATCCCGAATTAGTCTAACTTTATCCTCAGTATCAGAAACCAATTTAGGGCCCAGAACACGCCGCTCGCCTAACTCAGTTCAACACGAAAGAGTACGACATCTACAACCATATAATACCTCGTAAGGTGCCATCTGTATGCTAGACTGATAGCTATTATTATAAGCAAACTCTGCTAGCGACAAGTAGTCCTCCCAACTACCTCAGAAATCAATCACACAACTCCTTAACATGTCCTCCAGTATTTGAATCACCCTCTCTGACTGACCATCTATCTAAGGATGGAACACAGTACTAAAGTCTAACCGTGTACCCAGTGCTTCATGCAACTTCCATAACTGAGACGTGAAGCGAGGATCCCTATTAGATAATATGAAAACTGGTACCCCATGCAGTCTCACTATCTCAGACACATACAATTTAGCCAGTTTCTGCAAAGAGTAGTCAGTATGAACTGGTATGAAATGAGCAGATTTGGTTAGTCGATCTACGATGACCCATATTGAGTCCTTCTTAGTAGGCGTTAGGGGCAACCTACTAACGAAGTCCATAGTCACTCTCTCCAACTTCTAAAGTGGAATCTTAACTGGCTGAAGCAACCCTGAAGGTAACTGATGTTCAGCCTTAACTTGCTGGCAAGTTAGACATTTACCCACAAAATCAGTAACTTCATGCTTAAGACCTGGCCACCAATATAACTCATAAAGGTCTCGGTGTAACACCCCTTACCCGTATTCGACGCCGGAATAGGGTACAAGGCATTACTGGAACACGTACGCTTGTAAATGTATTAAACCGAGTCATAAAATTTCATACAAATTAAAATCATTCAAACACATCCATATCATCCCTTATACGAGCTACGAGGCCAAATACATACTTTGGAAGTGTTCCAGGACTAAACCGTGAACTTTGGAAAACATTAAAAATTTCTTAAAAATAAGGGTGTACGCCCGTGTCCGAGGTCGTGTGCTTCACACAACCATTCACATGCTTCACTTTCCATAATTAATCATCAAACACTCATTCAACCAAGTCATGCAAGCTTGCACATCCAAAAAATACAACATCATAAAACTAATATTAGCCATCCTCAATGGCCTTATACAAAATGAACTATCAAATATTATAGGCCAACTCATAATAACATATACACATATTCAAGTCCCTATACATGCCATAGATTTAAAAATACTTGAAGATCATTAATAATATACCAATCAATAACTTGTTAGTGTGATAGAATCTCCGACGACCTCCAACTCGAGCTAGCATTTGTGACACTATAGGAAAAAGGAAAGGAAGGGGGTAAGCATTATCGCTTAGTAAGTAGGTATGTAAATATAAGTAATCTATTAACATGCTTTTATAAATCTTCACAATATGTTCTCAAGATAATACAATCATATTTCACATAGTTCCACTATTTATTCATGTTCATCTCAAGCTGTCTACTCGAGTCACAATTACTAAATTATTTATATCTTGAGCTACAGAACTCCAAATTAAGATCCGCTAATTTTTCCAGAAAATAGGCTCATATATCTTCTTACCAGAAAATTTTTAGAATTTTTGGTGTATCCAATAAGTACAATTTATTCTTTAAATTCACCACTGTTTCGCTATCTGAAATTTCCAAACCCCTCTTCACTAAATATTAATTATCTATTCGTACAAGATTTGGATAATGTTTTTGTTTATTTCTTTCGAAAATAGACTCATTAAGAATTTTAAGCATATAAATTATAACCCATAATTATTTTTGAACAATTTTTAATGATTTTCCCAAATCAGACAGGGGATTCCGAATTTATTCTAACTCTGTCTCACAAAAATTCAAATATCTCATAATATGAAATTATTTTCTTACACCGTTTCCTTTATATGAAAATAAGCTCAATAAGATTTTATTTCATACCTTATTAAACTTCTAATTCGATTTCCACCATTTTTGGTGATTTTTCAAAGTCACACAATTGCTGTTGTTCAAAACTGTTTTATTACTAAATTTCACTCTTTCATGTTTTCTTTGTAGTAACTTTCATTGTAACACTTACTCTATATCAATCTTACCAAATTTTGATCACATATCGAGCACATTGCTTATAATTTTACACACACGTACCTGCACTTATTCATCACATAGTCATGTTCTATTACACCTAGTCATTTCCCATTGAACACATCGGAATAATAACGGATGCCCGGTGGCCTAAACATAGTACCACCCTTGTAGTCAAAGATACCTTCTTCACAAAGTGGCCTTCACATGGTACCACACTTGTGACCAAAGCTATCTTTTACACATAGTGTCTTGCACTTAGTACCACACATGTGATCGAAGCTATCAGGTACGCATAGTAACCTGCACTTAGTACTACACATGCGACCTAACCATTTGGTACACGTAGTAGTCTGCACTTAGTACTACACACGTGACCTAAAACCATTTTAGACACATAATAGCCTACACATAATACTACACATGTGTTTACACAATGGATCATTCATATCTTTTCTAGTCCGAAGGTCCAACCGGGAAATTTCTGACTTTTCAACATTTTACCAATTCATCCATAATCAATTTCAATTCATAATTTACATCAAGTGATCATTCAATATGCAACCACCTCTCATATAATAACAAAATATTATAACATAAGTAAAAATAATATATTATTTACATACAAACTTACCTCGGTAGCACAATCGGTGAAAAGGACTTATTCATCATATTCTTTGTTTTCCTCTCGTTCTAAGTCTGAATCTCGTTTTCCTTTATCTATAACAACACATTTAACACATTTATTCATCCTTCTACTCAAATTAGCCTAAATTCACATTTTGGCAAAATTCACATTTTTCCCCTAAACTTTGTCATATTTACACTTTTACCCCTAGGCTCGTAAAATGATTTTTATTAATTTCTTTGTATTTTAAGCCTAGCCAAACCATTTTCATAACTATATCAGTCCACAATTTTCATTTATTCACACACTTATACACATTTTACAACTTTTTACAAACTAGTCATTTTTAACAATTTCACCGAAAATCACTTAGTAAAAGTCGTTTATTACACACCGAGAATTCATTTTCTACCATTATACATCAAAACACATGCATGTCATCCATGGGTAATTTTTAAACACAAACCCTAGCTCAAAATAATGGTGGAAATAGCTAAACCGAGCTACGAGGATCTCAAAAATGTAAAGAACATTAAAAACAGGGCTAGAATGGACTTACAATTGAGCTTGGAAGCTTGAAAAACCCTAGCCATGGTTTCCTCTTGTGAAATTCGGCCATAGTTTGAAGATGGACACAATTTGCTTTGATTTTGGCTTTTTAATTCTTTTAATTACTAAATGATCAAATTGCCCCTAAATTAAAAATATTCTATTTCACCTATTTCATGTCCATTTTTGTCCAAAAAATTATCCAATGGTCTAATTACTATTTAAGGACCTCCAATTTAAAATTTCATAACAATTGGACACCTCTAGCATATGGAACTCAACTTTTGCACTTTTTACAATTTAGTACTTTTGACTAAATTGAGTGGCCAAACGTTAAAATTTTCGAACGAAATTTTCACGAAATCATTTCGTGAAATCATAGACTAGAAAAATATAAAAAAAAAAAAATTTTCTTACATCTAATTTGTGGTTCCGAAGCCACTATTCTGACTAGGCCTAAAATTGGGCTGTTACACTCAGTACATCTTATTTCCACCAGGATGCATAACATAAGGGCTACTATGCGCCTCTCATAGTATAGAATGGCTCAAATTAGTATCCTTATGTACACAGACTCTCCCACGGAAACAGAGTACCCATTTGCTATCCAGTCCAAAACCTGATGTTTTACCACTCTCAATCTATTGGAATCGAAGACCCAACGACTTATCCTCCAACTGTTCTGATCAATCCACATCGGTTTAACTTAAAGTTTAGCCAATAAGCTACCATCATCAAATAAACTGAGGCGAGCAAACATCACCCTTAGATCAGAAATAGGTTTACGACTCAGTGCGTCTACAACTAAATTAGCCTTACTAGGATGGTATTCGATCGTACAGTCATAGTCTTTTAGCAGCTCAATCCATCTACGCTACCTAAAATTTAGCTCCTTCTAAGTGAGGAGAAACTTGAGGCTCTTGTAATCAGTGTAAATGATACACTTCTCACCATACAGGTAATGCCTCCAAATTTTCAGTGCGAATACCACTGCGGCCAACTCTAAGTCATGCGTCGGATAATTTACCTCATGCGTCTTAAGCTGACGAGATGCATATGCCACCACCTTACCCTCTTGCATCAACACACATCCCAACTCAACATGTGATGCATCGCTATAAACAGTGAACTCTTTCCCAGACTCTAACTATATCAAGACGGAGGCCTCAGTCAAAACTTTCTTAAGCTTCTAAAAAATCTCTTGCTGTGCACTAGTCTAGTTAAAAGGCACACCCTCACGTAACAGCTTAGTCAGAGGTGCAGCAATCAATGAAAACCCCTCAAAAAATCGTTTATAATACCCTACCAATCCCAGAAAACTATGAATCTTAGATACTGTCTTAGGCAGCTTCTAGTCCAGAACAGCTTCAATTTTTCGAGGATCAACCCTAATCCCATTAGCAAATACCACATGACCCAGAAATGTTACCTCTCACAACCAGAACTCAAACTTACTAAACTTGGTGTACAGTTGTTTCTCCCTCAGAATTTGTAGAACAACTCAAAGATGTGCATCATGTTCATCTTCAGTTCTCGAATACACCAGAATGTCGTCAATAAAAACCACCAAGAATTGATCTAAATAGGGCTAGAATACTTGGTTCATCAAATCTATAAAAGCCGTTGGTGCATTCATCAGTCCAAACGGCATCACTAGGAACTCGTAATGACCATAACGAGTCCTAAACACTCTCTTGTAAACATCAGTCTCTTTAACCCTCAGTTGATGGTACCCCAATCAGAGATCAATCTTAGAGAAAATCAAAGCTCCATGAAACCGGTCAAATAGATCATCAATCCTCGGTAAGTATTATTTATTCTTAATGGTCAATTTATTCAGTTGCCGGTAATCGATGCACATACGCATGGATCCATCTTTCTTTTTCACAAACAAAATCGATGCTTCCCATGGAGACACGCTAGGTCGGATGAACCCTCGATCCAATAACTCTTGAATCTGAGCTTTAAGCTCCACAAGCTCCTTTGGTGCCATTCTATAAGGGGCGATGGACACCGGAGCTATACCAGGCAGGAGCTCAATCCCAAACTTAACTTCACAACTTGGAGGTCACCCAGGCAGCTCATCAGGAAAAACAAATGGAAATTCTTTAACTGTTCAGATATCCTTAGTAGAAGAAGCCATAGAATCTGAAACACCGATGTAGGCTAGATACGCCTTACAACCCTTACGAACCAATTCCTTGGCCCTTAATGCAGATATCACATTTGACAAGTAATTCCGACACTTCCCAATTACAACTACCTCGTCATCCTCCGCAGTACCATCCGTTTAGTAGCACAATCCAATCTCACTCAAGGTTTAACCAGCCAGTCCATTCCTAGAATTAAGTCAAATTCTCCAAAAGGGAGTTCCATCAAATCCGCCAAGAAGATAACTCCTTGAACCTCCAAAGGTACATCTCTGAAAATTTTATTTACCCTCACTAACTGCCCTAATAGACTCAACACAGTAACCTCACTTGTAGTGCTTTCAACCATTATACCCAAAGTCTCAGACATAGTACATGCTATATAGGAATGAGTAGATCCTACATCAATCAGTGCAGTACAAGGTACATTATAGATAAAGAACGTACCCGTGATAACATCTGGGCATCTCCATCCTCTCGGCGACGTGCAGCATAAACCAGAGCTGGCTGCTTCGCCTCAGTATGACCAACACCTCTGCCCGGTGCCCTTTGACCACGTCCATACCATTACCACCTCTAGCCAGTCCATGGCCTCTCGGTGGCTACTGCACACCCCTCTGCAACTGTACAGTACCCAAACCTGTAGCTTGCACCTGATCGGGCCTCCGTGGACAATCTCTGATACGGTGCTCAAATAATCTATACCTCAAACATGCCCCAATCCTTTTCCTACACTCGCCCTGATGGTGTCTCCCACAATCAATGATAATTATTTGATTATTTGAGAAGTACAGAGATTGATGATAATTAAATTGATATTTTGGCCATAAATACTTTAGTATTAAGTTTTAGATATAATGATTAATGTTCAATAATAATTTGATATTGGAAAGAGAACTTGTATAATTTATATGTAAGACCATATTTTGTATTATGGCTTTGTATGATAACAAGAATGTATTGACTAGCATAGTTTGATGAATATAAGTTAAGCTGATGATATGATGAGATTGAGAATGTAAGTATGTAAGTTGAGTAGCATTTTATTATTATGAAATTATTGTTATTAGTATTGTTATTATTGAGTTATGCCACTAACCTTGAGAATTTGAGCAAGTATGTTTCAGCTATGACTTGACAAGGCATTGATATCTCAAAGTCCATGGTTGTACCATGGCAATTAAGGAAGAATTGACGGAAAAGTCCATGTTCATAAAATGGCATTTAAGGAGAAATTGACGGTTAAGGATACCATGTAAGACCATGTCAAGACATGGCATTGGTAAGGCAAGGATCCCGTGTAAGACCATGTCAAGACTTGGCATCGGCATTGATTAATGACTCTATGTAAGACTACATCAAGATGTGGCATTGGCACTAAGATAAGGATACCATGTAAGACCATGTTTGGAACATGGCATTTGGTAAGACAAGGATACCATGTAAGACCATGTTTGGAACATGGCATTTGGTAAGATAAGGATATTATGTAAGACCATGCCAAGGCATGGCATTGATAAGTTCTATAAGGTAAGGAAATCATGTAAGACCATGTCAAGACATGGCATTGATGAGTTACTATAAGGCAAAGGTCCCATGTAAGACCATGCCAAGGCATGGCATTAGTGAGTTCATAAGGCAAGGATACCACGTAAGACCATGTCAGGACATGGCAATGGTAAGTTCAAAAAAGAAAAGGTTCCCGAGTAATCCAAAGAGTAAGTCAAAGAAACGACAAGGTGAGAACATGAAGAAAGAGTATAGGTATGCATTTAAGGATTATTTAATATTGATATTATAAGTAATTGAGCTTATCTAGTATTAAGTAAGTGATGAGTTTTCAGTTATGCTTGTGACACTTTATGACGTGATTGGCAATATGCCTATATTATGAAAGAGTAATCATGTGTTAAGTGAGATGTTGCAGGTATGTAAGCAAGCTATTAAGTAAGGTGTCTTTTGTATTCTGAGCCTTTGGTAAGGTTACCGATGAGTAAGATGGGAAAGTAAGAACTAAACATTATTTAAGCAAATTATGACAGCATAGTAGTAAGCTAAATTGATTGCTAATGATTATTATTTTACATGTGAACTCACTAAGCTTTATAAGCTTACTTCTTTCACTTTCCCATGTTTCAAAGTACTTAAAAGCAAGCTCGGGTTGGAGGTCGTCGGAGATCATTTCACACTATCGACTATCAAGTTACCAAATGGGTATCTTCGTTTACAAACGTTCTAGTTTATGGCATGTATAGGGACTTAGCCATTTTGTGTGTATGTCCTTATGATATGGCTAAAGAATGGTATTTAAATATTTGATAATGATTAGCTATTGAAATGGCGAATGCAGAAAATGTTTCGGTGTTATGTATGCCTAAATGGTAGTTAATACAAAGAAATCATGAAAAAGTGAAATTAGCATTAAAACAGTATTGAACAGTAGCAGTGATGTAATCTTGAAAAATCACCAAGAATAGTATAAATAGAATTTGGTGATGAATGAGATATAGAATTAAAGCTTATTGAGTCTATTTTCATATAAAAGAAACAGAGTAAGCAAAAGAAGTGTATATTAAGAGATATTTGAATTTTATTGAGACAGGGTCAGAGCGATTTCTGAATCCCCTGTTCTGAATTTATAAATTCATTAAAAATTTTACAAAAAGAATTAGGAGTTATAGTTTATATTTCTAGATTACTTAGTGAATCTACTTTCAAGAGAAACAAATGGTATGGATGTTTCAGAAGACTTATAGAATCAGCGTCGAAGACTCGGTGTACCACACATTCCGTAAAACATTTCAAAATACTTCCAATCATTTGAAACAGTTCTTTTAGAAATTCTAAGTTTTGCAACCTGGCTCTGATACCAATAAATGTAACACCCCAAACTCGACCTGGACATTATGGCTGAATCTGGCGATGTCACCTTAAAGTATTTTTCGTAAAGTGCGATATTGTTAAAAACCTATTCTCTATAAAACCACTTTGAGTGATCTTAAAGATGATTTTAAGACATGTCATTTATCGAAAGTTAATCATGTTAAAACGTCGTTATTTATTTATTTTATTTAAAACATTATTTCTTACGGAAGCTCTTAATACCAATTACGTATTCGTGGTATTTTTGAAAAATATTTATCTTTTTGAAAACCCGCGTCTTTTCTTATAGCTAGCAGTTATAAATCAAAGGAAATAAAAATCCCAAATTAAAAATAAAATCCAAAGAGGCCTTATTACAATAGAAATACCCAAAATGAAATTACTTATAATTTAAAAATCATATATGAAAGTATGTGCAGTTGTGTGACCACTTTTGAGTCCCTTGTAGCATCGATTTGCTTAAGTCCGGGGATTACCTATACAGATAAATAGATGGGTGAGTTATGAAAACTTAGTGTGTAATCCCATATCAAATAACAAAAGTGAGCATATACAGTTTGGGCCTATGCCCAATTCAGTAACGGTTCAGTTTCAGTTAGGGCCTTAGCCCATTACAGTATTAGTATTAGTTTAGGCCGGAGCCTGTCTCGGTGACAGTAATAGTACAGATATACAATCAAGAGATCCTACCCAGCTAGCCTCTACACTCCATCTCCATCCAACCCTACACTCCATGTGGGGATCTAATCAACCCACCCATCCCTACACTCCAAGTACTACCAGTTGCGGCACTAAACAGTATTTGCAGCAGAACTGCCAGTACAATACAGATCTTCCAATCATAATAAAACCCACCTTATGCAACACATCATGCATCATGTCATATCATGTCATAATATCATACATGTACTCAATGTGTCTAAAATGGCATGCTTGAATACAGTCATACATTACATAAGGGCAAAATACTCATTTTACTATATAGGGGAATAACAGTCATTTTATCAGTTAGGGGGTCTAGGTAAACTTACCAACCTAACAGTAGGTCCAAAGTCGTCTCGGGCGACCCGTGCAACCTTAACCGTCCAACAGTAAAAATGGGCCCAAGGCCCACATCGCTGGCTCATCTGGGCCCACACACCTGTGTTGCCCATATAGCCCAGAAATGGCCTTGGCCGTGTGGATTACACAACCTAGCCCAATATTCTCCTCACGTCCGTGTGGTTTACCCATGTGGGGCCCACGCTACCCAATTCGGCCCATTATGGCCCAGTACAGCCTTAACCCATGAAATCGCTCATGGGCAGCCATGTCGACAATACATCCATGGTTAATCACAAGGCCCACCTACATAGCCGCAAGTACGCCTGTGTGGCATCGACATTCACTCATTTCGACTTTTACCAATTTTTATAGTCGGGGTTGCGTTTGCACACACCTGATCTTATTTTTTATATGCAATGCTCCTAAGATAAACCACACCTAAAACAAATGGCAATTCCATGCCCAAAATTAGTCACACTTGAAACTAATACCAAAACAACAACAATTGGACTTCAGTTTTGCTGCTTTCCCCTATTGCTTCAAAAAGATATAGCCTACGATTCCACTGGCAAACCGAGTCCGTTGTGATTTGATACTGTCAAATCAACATTCGAAACAACAGAGGATTAGGAATCTAACTCAATTAACAAAAGAAACTTTCCCCAAAACAAATGGGGCTCAAATCCCTCCTTACCAAAAGACTTACCAACCAAAGTAGCCCACGCTGAACAAAAGTAACCAATTAAAGGGAAGTCAAGAATTTGGCCAAAGAAAAAGAGAAGAACCAACGCCAACCTTTCCCATTTTCAGAGTGAAACCGAAAGGCAGAAGAGGGGGAGAGAAGAAGGACTCGGCAACAATATAAAGGGAGAAGAGAATAGAGAGAGAGAAAGGAGGGAGAGTGTATTCAACCAAAGCAAATCGATTGAGAGAGAGGAGAAAATAAAGTAATCGGTCAAGGAGGAAAATCGATTGGGAAAGAGAGAATAATGAATTTTCGGCCAAAGCAAAGAAACAAAGAGGATGGCTGCTAGAGGAGGGTCAACAATTAGCAAGTGAACTCAATGGAAGTGCCCATTCGGAATAACAATAAAGAAAAATGAGAAGATACCCAAAAAGGTCTATAGCAATATTTGGCCTCTAAACCAAAAAGTGAAAAGAACCAAAAAAAATTATCAGAAACCTGAAAAAGAAGAGAGAAACCAACCAAAGCCGAAATCCTGAATGTTGGGAGTTCAAAATTAGCGCCAACACTCCTACTCCTTAAAAATCCCTTATTTTCCTCCCCAAATCCCTCCATACCATCCACTCCTCCCTCAACCACTTAATTAAAAATCCACTCAACCACTTCAGTGTTTCAGTCAAATCACAACACTCCCATGGCACCAGCAACAAAATAAAACACCACAATACGCCTACCAGGATTCGAACCTCGGACCACAAGTAAACACTACACGCCACTTATCCCCTAGTCCAGCATGCTTTTTCTAACATAAAATACCCACATTTATTAAAAAGCCTATTGACTAGAGACAGGGATTACTCATATAAAAACAAAAATTTTGCACAAGCTAAAGCTTGAACCTAAGACTTCTCAAACACTTCCCGAGCGCTCAAAACACTTGACCATTGAAGAAGATACAGATTTGTGTCACAAACATACAAAAATAAATACTTAGGATTTTGGGGCATTACAGTCTAGGCTGTGTGTGACACATGGTCTACTCCATGGGCATGTGTTCTGGCCATGTGTCCCCTAGACCTTAAATTTTAAGAAACAGAATGCTCAAAATTGAGCACACAAGTAGAGACACAGGCGTGATTCTTACCCGTGTGAGGGACACGGCCTCAAGTACTGGTGTGTGTCCCGACCGTGTTAAGTCTGCACCTATTTTATGAAAATTTAATTAACCATACGGTCTAGCACACGGGAGTGTGACTTGGCCGTGTGACCTCAATTTGTTCATGCTTTGTAAAACAGAGAGTTACACGAGTTAGGGACACGGGTATGTGTGACCACACGATCTGCCCACACGGGCGTGTCCCGAACCACACAGGACTATGACCTCTGTTCATAGCAAAAAGTTTTCTAAGTATTGTAAAATTTTCTGAAGTGCTTGGTCTAGTCCTGAACCACTTTCAAAGCATGTTTTGGGACTCGTAGGCTCGTATTAGGGACTTTATGATTAAATACAATTGGTTATAATTTGGATGCAAATTTATGACTTAGAATTGTATGTTTGTTTGCGATGTAAGTTCGGTAATGCCTCGTACCCTATTCCGACATTGAATACGGGTAAGTTGTATTACATTTGGTGGTATCAGAGCTACGATTTAGTTGATTTTTAGACTAACGTAGCATGTGTGAGAGTCTAGCTATACATGCCATATTTAATTTGTGATAATATGACGACTCCTAACAATTTAAATTGTGTTTTCATCTAGTAAATGGATCCCAACCGAGAGGTAGCTGATGATGTTGAAAGTAATATGTCGGCTCCCGCCTAAGGGACAATGCCGTTTAAAAGTAGACCAATAATGATTAGTTAGGGAGGAGAGGCTAGTGAAGCCTCCTTTCAAAGGTTGAACGAGTGGTTTACCGAGTTTGTTCGAACAAATTCGGTTGTCCATCATCCTCCACCCCTACCTAACCCCCAACCGGTTCCCATAGCTCCCCAAGTTGTGGAATTGTTAAGACTGAATAAGCCTCTAGTTGATAAGATTCAGACACAAGGGGCTAAAGAATTTAGAGCCGATGTTGACGATGATACCGTGAGAGTAGTGTTTTGGCTTGAGAACTCTATCAGGGTATTTGATGAGCTTTCTTGCACACCGAATGAATGCATGAAATATACTATATCACTTTTGAGAGATTCGACATATCGGTGGTTGAATACTCTTGTATCTGTGGTATCGAAAGAAAGAGTTACATGGGATTTCTTCTAAGAAGAGTTTAAAAAGAAATATATCAGTCAACGGTTTATTGATCAGAAACGTAAGGAGTTTCCAAAGCTGAAACAAGTCCTTATGTCTATGACTGAATATGAGCGAGAGTTTGTTAGGCTTAGTAAGTATGCTCGAGAATGTTTTTTAACCGAGGCTATCATGTGCAAGAGATTCGAAGATGGGTTGAATGAGGATATCAGACTGCTAGTTGGGATTTTAGAGTTGAAGGAATTTGTTGTGCTAGTTGACCAAGCTTGCAAGGTTAAAGAGCTGAGCAAAGGAAAGAGAAAAGCTGAGTTTGAGGCTAGAGATTCGAGAAAAAGACAGCCGAATAAGTCATTTCAATCTTTATCAAAGAAATTGAGGGATTTGTATACTCGATCAAATGCTTCCGCTGGGTATCCTAATAGAGATCGTAAGCAATATTCTGGTTCTAAGGCCCAAACTACATCAATAGCGAGCGTTGGTAACGCTAGGTCAATTAAACCTGAATGTCAACACTGTGGTAGATGACATCCCGGTAAATGTAGGATGAATAACTGAGCTTGCTTTAAATGTGGCTCCCAAGATCAGTTTATTTGAGATTGCCCTAAAATGACTGAGAAAGATAATTTTCAGAATACAGGACCCAGCAACATTGCCTCTAGAGGGAGGCCACCGAGAAATATGGGAAGTTGGAATAGTAGCAGAGGTGTAACGAAAGATTTAACTGCGAGATCAGAGGTCAGAGCTCCTGGTAGAACTTATGCTATTCGCCCTCATGAAGATGTGTCATTCCCTAATGTTATCACTGGTACATTTTCTCTCTATAATACTAATGTAGTTGCATTGATTGATCCTGGATCAACTCATTCATATATTTGTATGAATTTGGCATCTATTAAGAATTTGCCTATTGAATCTACTGATTATGTGATTAAAGTGTCGAACCCCTTAGGCAAATATGTTCTAGTTGATAAATTTTGCAAGAGTTGTCCATTAATGATTCTGGGTCATTGTTTTCTGGCTGACTTAATGCTTTTACTGTTTGACGAGTTCTATGTAATTCTTGGAATGGATTGGTTAACTCTACATGATGTCACAGTGAATTGTAGAAGAAAGATTATTGAATTGAAATGTCGAAATAATGAAATTCTTCAGATTAAACTAGATGAGTCAGGTGAGTTGCCTATTGTGATTTCGTCGATGTCAGCTCAGAGGTATGTAAGAAAAGGGTGTGAAGTTTATCTTGCGTATATACTGAATATGAAAGTGTCTGAATTGAAGATCAAATCTGTACCGGTAGTTTGTGAATACTCGGATGTGTTTTCAGAAGAATTGCTTGGATTACCACCGATCAAAGAGGTTGAGTTTACTATTGATTTGGTACCAAGAACTTCACTGATATCGATAGCTCTGTATAGAATGGCTCCAACCAAATTGAAAGAATTAAAGTCTCAGTTGCAAGAGTTGACAAATAAGCGTTTTGCGAGACCAAGTTTTTCGCCCTAGGGTGCACCAGCATTATTCATCAAGAAGAAAGACAGATCCATGAGACTTTGTATTCATTATCGTTAGCTTAATAAAGTTACGATAAAGAACAAGTATCCTTTTTTGAGAATTGATGACTTGTTCGATCAGTTGAAAGGGGCAATAGTGTTTTCAAAGATAGACTTGAGATCAAGCTATTATCAGTTATAGACTTGAGATCAAGCTATTATCAGTTGAGAGTTAAAGAGTCGGATGTGCCGAAGACCACATTCAAAACGAGGTACAGGCATTATGAATTTCTTGTTATGCCTTTTGGATTAACAAATGCTCCTGTAGTTTTTATAGACTTGATGAATTGAATTTTCTGACCGTATTTAGATAAGTTTGTGGTTTTTTTATTGATGACATTTTGATTTATTCCCAATATGAGTCTGAACATGCCAAACATTTAAGAATTGTATTACAGACTTTGAGAGATAAGAAATTGTTTGCTAAATTTAGAAAAAGTGAGTTTTGGCTCTGGGAAGTTGTATTTTTGGGACACATTGTTTCAGCAGAAGGTATACAGGTTGATCTGAGTAAGATTTCGGTAGTTGTCAATTGGAAACCACCGAGAAATGTATCCGAAGTTAGAAGCTTTTTGGGTTTGGCTGGTTATTATCGATGTTTTGTTAAAAGATTCTCGATGATTGCTGCACCTATGACTAGATTGTTACAAAAAGATGTGAAATTTGAGTGGTCTAAGAATTGTCAATAGAGTTTTGAACAGTTGAAACCGTTGTTAACTGAAGCACCGGTGTTAGTGCAACATGAGTCGAGAAAAGAGTTTGTGATTTTCAGGGACGCATCATTGAACGGTCTTGGCTATATGTTGATGCAAGAAGGTAAAGTGATAGCTTATGCCTCGAGTGTAGCACCCCTAACCTGTACCTGTCACCGAAATAGGGTTTTGGAGCATTACCAAAACATTCAGAACATTTTTCAATTAATATAAATAAATTACTATTCATTTACCGAGATCATCCATGACATCCCTTGATCGAGCCATCAAGGCCCAATACGAGCATTAGAATCGAATCAGAACTTAATCGAGACCTTTAAGAAATTTTTGCGATTTTTCAAAAATTTTCCAATGTGCAAGGCTCATACGCCCGTGTTAGAGGCTGTGTTCGACCCCGTGTAACTCTCTGACTTGCACATATGGCTATGCCACACGCCCGTGTGTTAGGCCATGTGGTTAATTAATTCAATTTGAAATTAGGTGCAGGCTTCACACGGCCAAGACATATGCCCGTGTTCTAGGCCGTGTGGCACACACGGCTGAGACACATGCCCGTATCTCTGCTCGTGTGCCCAATTTTGAGCATTTTGTTTCTCAAAACTAAGGTGTAGGGGACACACGACCTAACCAGATGCTCGTGTTACCAGGTCGTGTGTCACACACGGTCTAGACACATGCCCATGTGTCTGCCTGTGTGGACAAAATGAAGCCATTTCTAACTCCATTTCTCACTCAAATGTTCACTCAAGACCTGCACATGAAACACACATCCAATACCAACCAATCCAAGCATTCAAAACAGACAATTCTATCATTCATCAGAGCATACCATCACATACATATGTGTTTGTAAACTTACCTTGGATGAACTTAGGCAATGCACAACATTGATCACATATTCTTAACATATCTCATGTGTAAATATATATCATGACAATCTACTTAGTCGTACCAAAATGAACCATTACTAGCCATTCTAATGGCTAGGTTACAAAATAACATTTCAAGCCACTATTGGCCAAGTTGTCCTGTACATGCCATTATACCCAAAATGCTAGCTGATAGTGTGATGATGCTCTAATGATTTTCCAACCTTCATGAGCTTCCGAGCACTATAAAATAGGCAAAAATAAAATGAAGTAAGCATTACATGCTTAGTAAGTTCGTATAGTGAAAACTAAACTTACCAGTCTTGTTTATTAAAACCTAGGCATAGAATGTTATATCTCCATCCATTTGGCTAAATTGCCTAATCACATACATTCAATCAAACATGTTAGTCACAAAGTTTCCATACACATCAATTTAGAATAGATGAGCTCATCAAGCAATATTCTTTCAAGCCATTATCATTTCATCTCGAGATTTTTCATGCCATTTCAAGAGTTTTATGTCTGTTGAATCATTGAATCCCAATAGATGTACAAGTAATACACTCAAAGTGTACGATTTGATAATCTGTCAATTTCTTATTCAAGGGTAGCCATTAGGGCACTTAACCAAAAAACACTCTCTCAAGCCACATATCGTATAACAGGATTACCAGTCCAGGCTAAATCCTTTATATAACGTATGGTCAGAGGAGTTCGATTAGGATTACCAGTCCAGGCTAAACCCTACTCATAACGTATGCTCAAGAGGTATTATATCAGGATTACTCGTCCGGGCTAAATCCTTTCTATAATTATTGGGGTTACTCGTCCGAGCTAAATCTCGTCCGCAACAAATGCAGGACCCTATTTGTTTCGGGAAAGCGCATACAATCATCAGAATTCAACATTCAATCGAGACTTAACCCCTTTTATCACCATTTCAAGCATGTATGAAGTTTCTCATTGTAGCACTCAAGTAATGTACATCAATATAAATCACATTCCATACAACACAAAATTTAATTAAACATATTGACATGCCAGATTAAGTTACACGAACTTACCTCAACACTTGTTCACATAAAAGTCTACTAATCCAAAATCTTTTCTTTTCCTAGATCTAACCTCGAATTAGTGTTGTCCGGATCCAATTAGGCCTTGAAAGTTTTTTTTTCCCTATCCTTATAGTTACTAGAATTCAACTTTTGTATTTTATGCGATTTAGTCCTTCTCGTAATTAAGCACTTAATCGATAAAATTTTCATATCAAAATTTTCACATGGCATATCTACCATAAATCATATTTTTGGGTTGAATTTGTGGTTCTGAAACCACTGTTTCGATTGCACTGAAAAATAGGATGTTACATCGAGACAGTTGAAACCACATGAAAAGAATTATCTGACGCACAATTTGGAATTAGCTGTTATTGTGTTTGCTTTAAAAATCTGGAGACACCATTTATTCGGTGAGAAGTGTCACCTCTTTACCAATCACAAGATTTTAAGTATTTGATGACTCAGAAAGATTTGAATTTCCGACAACGAAGATGGCTCAAGTTGTTGAAAGATTATGAATTAGTGATCGACTATCACACAGGGAAAGCGAACCTAGCCGCAGACGCTTTAAGTAGAAAGACTTTGTTTGTTTTGAGAGCAATGAATGCGCGATTAACTTTATCCGATGATGGATCGATTCTAGCAGAGTTGAGAGCTAGATCGATATTTCTTCAGCAAATTTACGAAGCTCAAAAAGGTGATAATGAGTTGCAAGCTAAAAGAGTTTAATACGAATTGAATAGTGATTTTGAATATCAGATTGGATCCGATGATTATTTGAGGTTTCGAGGTAGGATTTGTGAACCGAGAGATACTGAGCTGATTCTGAAAATTCTTCATGAGGCAAATAATGGTTGTCTATATGTTCATCCTGGGAGTACCAAGATATATAATGATTTGAGGGAATTATATTGGTGGTCAAGCATGAAACGAGACATTTCAGAGTTTGTAACGAGATGTTTAATTTGTAAGCAAATGAAAGCCGAACATCAAGTGCCTTTAGGTTTACTTTAGCCTGTGACTATACCTGAGTGGAAATGGGATAAAGTTACGATGGATTTCATAATGGGGTTACCTCTGACTCCGAAGAAGAAAGATGTTGTATGGGTCATTGTTGATAGATTGACGAAATCGGCTCATTTTATTCTGGTACGTACTGATTATTCACTTGATAAACTAGTTGAATTGTACATTACTGAGATTTTTAGATTGCACGAGGTGCCTACTTTTATTATTTCATATAGAGATTCAAGGTTTATGTCGCGATTTTGGAAGAAATTACAAGAAGCGTTGGGTATGAAGTTGAATTTTAGTACCACATTCCATCCACAAATCGATGGTCAATCTAAGAGATTGATTCAGATTCTCGAGGACATGCTTCGCTATTGTATTTTAGAGTTCGAAGGTAGTTGGGAGAAATATCTACCGTTATTCGAATTTGCTTATAACAACAGTTATCAATCGAGTATAAAGATGGCACCATGTGAAGTATTGTATGGCCGCAAGTGTCGAAATCCGTTGTACTGGACCGAGCTTAGTAAGAAATAAATTCACGTGGTTGATTTGGTTAGAGAAACTGAAGAGAAAGTGAGAGTAATTCGTGATTGTTTGGAAGCAGCTTCGGATTGATAAAAATCGTACGCAGATTTGAAATGGAAGGATATCGAATTTCAAGTTGGTGATAAAGTGTTTCTAAAAGTGTCTCCGTGGAAGAACATTCTTAGATTTGGTCGCAAAGGCAAGTTGAGTTCGCGTTTCATTGGGCTATATAAGATTATTGAAAGAATAGGGCCAGTGACATATCGGCTAGCTTTGCCATCAGAGTTGGAAAGAATTCACAACGTGTTTCATGTATCGATGTTGTGACGATACCGATCAGATCCTACGCATGTAATTTCCCCAATAGAGACTGAGATTCGACCCAATATGACATATGGTGAAGAACCAATCAAAGTGTTATATCGAGAGGTTAAACAGTTGAGGAATAAAAGCATAGCTCTAGTGAAAGTTTTGTGGCAACGACACGGGGTCGAAGAGGCTACGTGGGAACTTAAAGAAGCTATGAGAATGCAGTACCTAACCTCTCTTCTGGTAAGATTTTCGGGGACGAAAATCCCTAAAGGGGGGAGAGTTGTAACATCTCGTTTTTGGGTAAAATCAAAACAGTGGTTTCGGGACCACAAATCTAAAGTAAAAATATTTATTTTATTATTTCTTAAAGGTCTACAACATGATGAATAATTGTGTGAAAATTTCATTAAGAAATTTTATCGTTTGAGTGCTCAATTTGACTAGAACGACTAAATTACAATAGGTGCAAATTTTAAGCTCTATAGGCTAAAGGTAGTAAATTGTTATGAAATTCTAAATTAGAGGTCCTTAAATGGTAATTAGACCATTATACTTTAGGATGGACAAAAATGGACATGGAGTAGGTAAAATTTCAAAGTTTAAGTGAAGGGTAACTAGGTAATTTGGTAAATAAAGCCAAATAGACCCATAATCATAAATCATCAACTGAGTATTCATTGCTCGTAATGCAAACAAAGATTTTCGGCTCAGGGCATCAACAACAACATTAGCTTTTCCCAGGTGATAATCAATCACAAATTCATAATCTTTCAATAACTCGAGCCATCTTCGTTGTCGCAAATTCAAATCTTTCTTTGACATCAGATATTTTAAGCTTTTGTGATCCGTATAAATGTGGCATTTTTCACCGTATAAGTAGTGTCGCCAAATTTTCAATGCAAACACAATTGCAGCCACTCTAAGTCGTGCATCGGATAGTTCTTTTCATGCGATTTAAACTGTCAGAAAGCATAAGCTATAACTTTTCCTTCTTGCATTCGAACACATCCCAGACCGTTTAATGACGTGTCACTATAAATCACAAACTCTTTCCCCAATTCAGATTGAACCAAATAGTACTTTCAATTGTTCGAAACTCTACTGACATTTTTCTAACCATTCGAATTTCACATCTTTTTGAAGCAGTAGTGTCATCGATGTCGCAATCATTGAAAACCCTTTCACGAATCTTCGGTAATAGCCTACTAAGCCCAGAAAACTATAGACTTCAGACACATTTCTCGGAGGTTTCTAGTTAACAATAGTAGAAATCTTACTCGAGTCAACTCTAATACCTTCAGCTGAAAAAATATGCCCTAGAAATCGAACCTCTCGGAGCCAAAACTCACATTTGCTGAATTTTTCAAATAATTTATAATCACGTCGAGTTTGTAACACAACTCTCAAGTGTTCGATATGTTCAGATTCATCTCGCGAATATATCAGAATGTTGTCAATGAATACAGCAACAAATCTATCTAAATACGATCTGAATATTCAGTTCATCAAGTCCATAAAAACTGCAAGAGCATAGGTTAATCCGAAAGGAATTCATAATGTTCGTACCTCGTTCTGAATGCGGTTTTTGGTACATTCGACTCTTTAACTCGCAACTGATAATAACCTGATCTCAAATCAATCTTTGAAAATACTGTAACCCCTTTCAACTAATCAAATAAATAATCAATCTGAGGTAGAGGGTATTTGCTCTTTATAGTCACTTTATTCAGCTGTCTATAATCAATACACATTCTCATCGCACCGTCTTTCTTCTTTACGAACAATACCGGTGCACCTTAAGACGAATAGCTCGATCGTGCAAAACCTCTGTCTGTCAATTCTTGCATTTGAGCTTTCAATTCTTTTAATTCTATTGGAGTCATTCTGTACGGAGCTATCGATATCAGTGTTGTTCCCGGTACTAATTCAATACTAAATTCAACCTCTCTGATCAATGACAAACTTGATAATTCTTCTCGAAATACATCCAAAAACTCACAAACAACAGGTACATATTCAATCTTTGATTCAAACACCTTAGTATCCAGTACGTATGCAAGATATGCATCATAACCCTTTTTCATACATTTCTGAGCTAACATAGATGATATCACAGTAGGTAATTCACTCGAATCATCAGATTCAATTCGAAGAATTTCACCGTTCTAACATTTCAATTTGATAATCTTTCTTCTACAATTCACAACTACATCATGCATAGCCAACTAGTCCATACCTAGAATCAAATCAAACTCATCGAATGGTAGAAGCATCAAGTCAACTGGAAAACAGTAACCCCGAGTCATCAAAGGAAAATTCTTACAAATTTTATTAACTAAAACAGACTTGCTTAAGGGGTTCGATACTTTAATTACAAACTCTGTAGACTCGACATGTAAACTTTTTTTAAATACTAAATTCATACAGATATATGAATGGGTTGATTCAGGATCAATCAACACAACCATATCAGTGTCAAAAAGAGAAAAAGCATCGACAATAACGTCTAACGATGTTGCTTCCTCCTGTGCATGGATAGCATAAGCTTGGACAGCTGCTCTTGCCTCAGATCTCACAACAGAATCTCTCGTAGCACCTCGGTTACCACTCGTATTTCTAATGTTTCGGAGTGGTCTACCTCTAGTAATCGTATTACTTGCTTTCACTGGTTGATCTCTTTCAACTATAAACTTTTCTGGACAGTCCCAGAGATAATGATCAAGAGATCCACATCTAAAACAAGCTCCGCTCATTATTCTACATTCAACGTAATGTCGCTTATTGCAGTGCTTACATTCAGTTCCAACATTTTTAACACTACCCACACTAGCAACAGATGTCTTCTGAGGTTTAGAGCTGAAATGTCTCACATCTCTATCTTTGATTGAAATCTTCGCAGAAGTAGTAGAACAAGGATGATATTCTCTAGATTTCTTTGATGCTAACTGATATGATTTGCTCGCAAATCTCTTTCTAAAGTCTCTAGCCTCAGAATCGACTTTTCTTTTTCTCTTTTCTAAGCTCTTCGTCTTTGCAAGCTCTGTCAACTAGAACAACAAACTCTTTCAACTTAAGAATCCCAACTAATAGTCTAATTTCTTCATTTAATCCATCTTCGAACATTTTACACATTATAGCCTCAGAAGAAACACATTCACGAGCATATTTACTGAGTCGTACAAACTCTCTTTTGTATTCTATTATCGACATACGACCCTATTTTAGTTCAAGAAATTCCTTTCGTTTCTGATCAATGAACCGTTGGCTGATGTATTTCTTTTTGAATTCAACTTGAAAGAAATCCTAAGTAACTCTTTCTTGCAAAACTACGGATATCAAGGTATTCCACCACAGATACGTAGTGTCTCCCAACAGTGATACAGCACATTTTAAACATTCTTCAGGTGTGAAAAAAAGTTCATCAAATACTCGAATCATGTTCTCAAGCCAAAATTCAACTCTTTCAGAGTCATCGTTAACAGTGGCTCTGAATTCCTCAGCCCCGTGTTTCCATATCTTATCAATAGGTGGTTTATTCAATCACAAAAAATCCATACCTTGAGGAACTATAGGGATTGGTTGGGGAATAGGTGGGCGTGGAGGTTGTTGAGCAGCTGGGTTCATATGAATATATTGTATGAACCACCAATTTATCATTTGGAAGAAGGCTTCTTTAGCCTCTCCTCCCTGGCTGCTCGTTACGGGTCTAGAATCAGACGGCGCTGTCCCTTGAGTAGGAGCAGGCGCATTACTCTCAACGTCATCAACTGCAGCTCGATCAGAATCCATTTACTATATAAAAACGCATTTGAAAATGTCAGGAGTCATCACACTATCTCAATTTATATATGGCATGTATAGCTAGAATTACATACACTACATTAGTCCTAGAATCGACTAAATCGTAGCTCTGATACCAATAAATGTAACACCCTTCACTCGTATTCAATGCCAGAATAGGGTTACGGAGCATTACCAGACTTACAATACACATAAATGTACTTTTATCATACATTCAATCATTTCATACAATCATCATTCAAATTCAATTAATTTATCACTTATACGAGCCTACGAGTCCCTAAACATGCTTTGGGAGTAATTCGGGACTAAACCAGTAACTCAAGAAACTTTCACAGAACTTGGAAAATTTTTCTCAAAACAGGGGACACATGCCCGTGTGGCCAGACCGTGTGTTTCACACGACCATAAGACATGCCCGTGTCACAAGCCTTGTGGACATTCAAAATTGGAGCAGATGATCGTGTCCCATCTCGTGTCTAACCTCGTATAACTCTCTGACTTGGGTCACACGGCCAACACACATGCCCTTGTGGCTAGCCCGTGTGCCGTAAAAATGGCCATACACGCCCGTGTACCAAGCCGTGTGCTAGGCCGTGCCAATCCTATAGGGTATACTGTCTTATGCAACAAGGCCAAGTCACACGCCTGTGTGTAAGGCCGTGTGGAGCATACTAACTTGGTTACAATTTCAACACCAGGGGACACATAGCCGTGTAACATAACCGTGTGTCACATACGGCTGAGACACACGCCCATGTCTCTGCCCGTGTGGATAAAAATAGGCCATTTACAAATCCATTTTGCCACCCATTTTCCACATTTTTATCAAGCATTTTCCATTCATATGCCTATCACATATCAAAACAACATTTGCATATTTCTATTCCATTTACTACTTGCAAAAACATACCATATTGAATACTTATATGCAACCAAAACATTATACCAAGTTAAGCCAAATCACATGGCTTTATCTTATACCACAACATGTACCAAAACCACTAGCTCAAGTAACCATAACTATCATCTTTATAACTAGCCTATACATGCCATATTTACATATATCCATGAGTTCAAAAGTACCAATCGGCAACTAGATAGTGTGATGCATATCTCAGACTTTATCAAAATCGAGCGAGCTATCGAACCTCTATAAAACATGGAAAAGAAACAGAGTGAGCTTTATAGCTTAGTAAGCCCATATAATTTAGAATTAAACTTACCATTTATACATAATCAAGACAATAAATAAGGTATGCTTAATTTAATTTACAAATGCCTAAACACAAACATTCATCAACAAGTTAGTCACATAAGTACATGAAATCATCCATTATCTCAATGTAATACTTAATACATTGTATCATATCAAATTCATATATCACATACAACATTTTTAACAATTCACTCTCAATCGTATAAACAATAATTCATTCAATAACAGTAACTTATTTGTATAAACACATAGCTTTTTCACCTAACTAATAACAGAATTTATGCCCACTAAACCTATTAGAATATCGATTGATACACGGATTATAACCTATTTTTAGTCAAATCAGAGCAGTGGTTTTGGGACCACAAATCCAAGGTCAAAATATTTATTTTATTATTTTATTAAAGTTTACAACATGATAGAATTACTATGTGAAATTTCATAAAGAAATTTTACTGTTTGAATGTTTATTTCGGTAAAAAGGACTAAATCGCATAAACCGTAAAACTTGTGTTCTATTAGCTAAGAGTGTCAAATAGCTATAGAACATTAAAGTAAAGGTCCTTATGCGATAATTATACCATTAATTTTGTAAGTGGACATACTTGGATATGATTAAATTATTTTTAATTAATTATAACAAAGGTTAATAATGTAATTTGGTATTAAATGATGAATTAAATTAAGGAAAAACAAGATATCATCTTGTTTCTTCTTCATCTAACTGAAATTAGGAATCAAAAAACCATTAAAAGAGCTTCTAAGGTTCGATCATAAATCTTTAAGCATATCAAGATAAGCCAAGATCAGGATTAGACCGGGGAAAAGGAAAAGTGGACGAATAGTCAATAATTTCCATCCGAGCAATTCGAGAGGTTCGATAGCTCTCTCAATTCGGATTAAGTAAGAGATACACATCATACTATCTAGTTTTCAATTGGTACATTTGAACTTATAGATATATGTAAATATGGCATATATAGGCTAGTTATAAAGATGATAGTTATAATTACTTGAGATGGTGATATTGGTACATGTTGTGGTATATGATAAAGCTATGTGATTTGGCTTAAATTGGTATAATGTTTTGGTTGTGTATAAGCACTCAAATATGGTATGTTTTGGCAAGTAGTAGATGGAATAGAAATATGCAATGTTGTCTTGATATGTGATAAGCATATGAATGGAAAATGCATGATTTTAATTAGATATTTGAATACTATGTCAAATTGGTATAAAATGTGCATGAAATGTTGTGGATTGGCTGCTTATTGAGTTATAAATGTTGCAAATTATGTTTGTACAGGTATGTAAAAATAGGGTGGCAAAACTGCTTTGCAAATAGCCTATTTTTGTCCACACGAGCAGAGACGCGGGCGTGTGTCTCAGCCGTGTGTGACACACAGTCATGTTACAAGGCCGTGTGTCCCCTGGTGTTGAAATTAAAATGAAGTTAGTGTGCTCCACACGGTCTCACACATGGGTATGTGACCGGCCGTGTGGTATAAGTTAGTATACCCTCTATTTGGCACATGGCCTAGCACATGGAAGTGTGACTTGGCTGTGTTGCATAAGCTAGTATACTCTACAGGTTTGGCACGGCCTAGTACATAGCCTAGGACACGGGCGTGTGTGGCTACTTCGATGGGCACACGGGCTAAATACACGGGCGTGTGGTTGGCCGTGTGACCCAAGTCAGTATGTACCCCCTATTTTCACACGGCTAGTGACACGAGCGTGTCTAGTGGTCGTGTGAGACACACGGCCTGCCCACACGGGCGTATGTCTTCTATTTTGAGAAAAATTTTCAAAGTTTCATAAAATTTTTATAAGTTATTAGTTTAGTCTCAAACTACTCCTGAAGCATGTTTAAGGCCTCGTAGGCTATTATAAGGGACAAATTGATTAAGAATGAATGATGATTGTATGAATTGATTGAATTTATGGGAAAAGTATGATTATATGTGTTATAAGTTTGGTAATGCTCCGTAATTCTATTTCGGCTTTGAATACGGGTGAGGGGTGTTACATTAATTGGTATCAGAGCTACGGTTTAGTTGATTCTAGGACTAACATAGCGTATGTAAATCTAGCTATACATGCCATATATATAAAATGAGATAGTGTGATGACTCCTGACATTATCAACTGTGTTTTTATATATTAAATAGATCCTAATCATGCTGTAGTTGATGAGGTTGAGAGTAATGCACCTGCTTTCGCTCAAGGGACAGCGCCTTTTAATTCTAGACCCGTAACCGGTAGCCATGGAGGATAGGCTAAAGAAGCCTTCTTTCAAATGATGAACGTGTGGTTAACTCCATACATTCGTACGAATCTAGCTGCTCAACAACCTCCACCCCCACCTATTCCCCAATCGATCCCTATAGTTCTTCAAGGTGTGGATCCTTTGTGATTGAATAAATGACCTGTTGATGAGATACAGAAACACAGGGCTAAAGAATTCAGAGCCACTATTAACGATGACCCTAAGAGGGTTGAGTTTTGCTTGAGAACACGATTCGGGTATTTGATGAATTGTCTAGCACACTTGAAGAATGTTTAAAATATGTTGTATCACTATTGAGTGACACTGCGTGTCAGTGGTGGAATACCTTAATATTCATGGTTCCGCGAGAAAGAGTTACTTGCGAGTTCTTTCAAGTTGAATTCAAAAAGAAATACATTAGCCAAAGGTTCATTGATAAAAAATGAAAAGAATTTCTTGAATTGAAACCGGGTCGTATGTCGGTAACAGAATACGAAAGAGAGTTTGTACACTCAAAAAATATGCTCGTGAATGTGTTTCTTCTGAGGCTATAATGTGTAAAAGGTTTGAAGATGGATTAAATGAAGAAATTAGACTGTTAGTTGGGATTCTTGAGTTGAAAGAGTTCGTTGGTCTAGTTGATAGAGCTTGCATAGTCGAAGAGCTTAGTAAAGAGAAAAGAAAAGTTGATTCTGAATCTAGAGACTTTGGAAGAGATTTACGGGCAAAGCACATCAATCAGCATCAAAGAAATCTAGAGAATATCATCCTCGTTCTACTTCTTCTGCGAGAATTTTGATTAGAGATAGAGATACGAGACATTTCAACTCTAAACCTCAGACGAAATTTGTTGCTAACGTGGGTAGTGTTAGAAATGTTGGACCTGAATGTAAGCACTGCAATAAGTGATATTATGGTGAATGTAGGATGTTGAGCGGAGCTTGTTTTAAATGTGGATCTCTTGGTCATTATCTTTGTGACTGTCTAGAGAAGCCTATAGCTGAAAGAGATTAATTGGCGAAAGTAAGTAATACGGCTACTAGAGGGAGACCACCCCGAAACACTAGAAATATAAGTGGTAACTGAGGTGTTACGAGAGATTCTGCTGTGAGGTCTGAGGTACGAGCACCTGCCTAAGCTTATGCTATCCGTGCACGGGAGGAGGCATCATCGCCAGATGTTATTATCGGTACTTTTTCTCTTTTCGATACTGATATAGTTGCGTTGATAGATTTTGGATCAACCTATTCATATATCTGTATGAATTTAGTATTTAAAAGAGTTTACATGTTGAGTCTACAGAGTTTGTAATTAAAGTATCGAACCCCTTAGGCAAGTCTGTTTCAGTTGATAGAATTTGTAAGAATTGTCCTTTGATGACTCGGGGTTACTGTTTTCTAGCTAACTTGATGCTTCTACCATTTGATGAGTTTGACGTGATTCTAGGTATGGACTGGCTGACTATACATGATGCAGTTGTGAATTGTAGATGAAAGATTATCGAATTGAAATGTCAGAACAGTGAAATTCTTCAGATTGAGTCTGATGATTCGAGTGAGTTACCTACTGTGATATCATCTATGTTAGCTTAAAATGTATGAAAAAGGGCTGTTATGCATATCTTGCATACGTAGTAGATACAAAGGTCCCTGAATCAAAGATTGAATCTGTACCTATTGTTTGTGAGTTTTCAGATGTATTTCCAGAAGAATTACTAGGTTTGCCACCAATTAGAGAGGTTGAATTTGGTATTGAATTAGTACTGGGAACAACACCGATATCGATAGCTCCGTACAGAATGGCTCCAACAGAATTAAAAGTGATGAAAGCTCAGTTGCAAGAATTGACTGATAGAGGTTTTGCACGACTGAGTTATTCACCCTGGGGTACACACCGGTATTGTTTGTAATAAAGAAAGACGACATGATGAGAATGTGTATCGATTATAGATAGCTGAATAAAGTGACTATAAAGAACAAATACCTTCTACTGTGAATTGATGATTTGTTTGATCAGTTGAAAGGAGCCACAGTATTTTCAAAGATTGATTTGAGATCGGGTTATTATCAATTACAAGTTAAAGAATCGAATGTGCCAAAAATTGAGTTCAAAATGAGGTACGAACATTATGAATTCCTTGTCTTGCCTTTTGAATTAACTAATGCTCCTGCAATTTTATGGACTTGATGAATCAGATATTCAAACCGTATTTAGAAATAATGGTGTTGTATTCATTGATGACATTCAATTCTATTTGCGAGATGAATCTGAACATATCGAGCACTTGAAAGTTGTGTTACAAACTCTATGTGATAAGCAATTATTTACAAAGGTCAGCAAATGTGAGTTTTGGCTTCGAGAGGTTGGATTTCTGGGACATATTGTTTCAGCTGAAGGTATTAGAGTTGACCCGACTAAGATTTCTACTATTGTTGATTGGAAACCTCTGAGAAATGTGTCTAAAGTCTGTAGCTTTCTGGGTTTAGTAGGCTATTACCAAAGATTTGTGAAAGGATTTTCGATGATTGTGACACCGATGACCCGATTGCTTTAAAAAGATGTGAAATTTGAATGGTCAGAAAAATGTTAGCAGAGTTTCGAACAATTGAAAGTAATGTTAACTGAAGCACCAGTTCTGGTTCAACTTGAATCAGGGAAAGAGTTTGTGATTTATAGTGACGCATCATTAAACGGTCTAGGATGTGTTCTGATGTAAGAAGGAAAAGTTATAGCTTATGCTTCCCAACAATTGAAATTGCATGAAAAGAATTACCCGACGCACGACTTAGAATTGGCTGCAACTGTGTTCGCATTAAAAATTTGGCAACCCTACTTATACGGTGAAAAATGCCACATTTATACAGATCATTAAAGCTTAAAATATTTGATGTCACAGAAAGACTTAAATCTGCGACTACAAAGATGGCTCGAGTTATTGAAAGATTATGAATTTGTGATTGATTATCACCCGGGAAAAGCTAATGTTGTTGCTGATGCCCTAAGCTAAAAATCTTTGTTTGCATTACGAGCAATGAATACCCAGTTGATGATTTGTGATGATGGGTCTATTTTAGCTAAATTAAAAGCTAAATTGACATTTCTTCAACAAATATATAAAGCTCAAAAAGATAACTGTGAATTGCAAGTTAAATGAATTCAATGTGAGACTATCCCTAATTCAGAGTTTCACATTGGAACTGATAATTGTTTAAGGTTCCAGAATAGAATTTGCATACCGAGAAATTAAGAACTCATTCAGAAGATTTTCCATGAAGCGCACAATAGTTGTTTATCTGTTCACTCGGGGAGTACTAAAATGTACAACAATCTGAAACAATTTTACTGGTGGTAAGGCATGAAACGAGATATCTTAGAGTTTGTTTCTAAATGTTTGATTTTTCAACAAGTCAAAGCTAAACATCAAGCACCATCTGGTTTACTGCAGCCTATGATGATTCCTGAGTGAAAATGGGATAGAGACTTTGTGTCGGGATTGCCCCTAACTCCGAAAAAAAAGATGCTATCTAGGTTGTCACTGATCGACTAACTAAATCTACTTATTTCATACCAGTACGTATAGATTTCTCACTTGATTGATTAGCTGAATTGTACATTTCTAAAATTGTTTGATTGCAGGGGTACCACTATCTATTATTTCTAATAGAGATCTTATATTTACGTCGCGATTCTGGAAGAAATTACAAGAAGCTTTGGGAACAAAGTTGAATTTTAGTATAGCTTTTGATCCTCAAACTGATGGTTAAATTGAGAGAGTTATTCAGTTTCTTGAAGACATGTTGAGATGTTGTATTTTAGAGTTTGAGGGCAGTTGGGAAAAATACTTATCATTGATTGAATTTGCGTATAACAACAGTTTTTAAATGAGTATAAAGATGGCACCGTACGAAGATTTATATTGTTACAAATGTCGAACGCCATTATACTGGATTGAACTAAGTGAGAAAAAGGTTCACGGGGTTGAATTGATCAGAGAAACTGAAGAAAATGTGAAAGCGACTCGCGACAATTTAAAACCAGCTTCAAATCGATAGAAATCATACCCGAATTTGAAACGTAAAGAAATTGAGTTTCAAGTTGGTGACCAAGTGTTTCTAAAGGTATCACCGTGGAAAAAGGTTATTCAATTCGGCTGTAAAGGAAATTTGAGTCCGCAATTTATCAGACTGTATTAGATTGTCGAAAGACTAGAGCCTGTAGTGTATTGACTAGCTTTATCGTCAGAACTTGAAAAGATTCATAATGTCTTTCACATTTCTATGCTACGTCGATACAGAGTCGATCCGTCACATGTGATTTCTCCAGTAGATGTTGAGATACAGACTGATTTGACATATAGCAAAGAACCGATTAGGATTTTAGCTCGTGAAATCAAAGAATTGAGAAATAAATGCATAGCTCTAGTGAAGGTTATTTGGCATAAACACGGAATCGAGGAAGCCACATGGGAACCCAAGGAAGCTATACAAAAACTGTACCCTAACCTATTCACTAGTAAGATTTTCGGGGACAAAAATCCCTAAGGGGGGAGAGTTGTAACAGACCGTTTTTAGTCAAATTGGAACAGTGGTTTTGGGACACAAATCTGAGGTTAAAATATTTATTTTATTATTTTATTAAAGTTTATAGCATGGTAGATTATTGTGTGAAAGTTTCGTAAAGAAATTTTACTGTTTGAATATTTATTTCGGTAAAAAGGACTAAATTGCGTAAAGCGTAAAACTTATGTTCTATTAGCTAAGAGTGTAACACCCCAAACCCGGCCTAGACGTTATGGCCGAATTTGGTGATGTCACATGAAAGTGTTTTTCACAAAATAGGATATCATTGAAAGCCCATTCTATATTAAGCCTCTTTGTGATCTTAACGAGTATTTAGGTTGTCTTGTTCTTTGATAAAACTCAAGTTGTTTAGAAAAATGTTAATCATATTAAATCATAGTTACTTTTTAAAACATTATTTGTTGCGGAAGCTTTTGAAAAATGTAGCGTAAACATGGTGTTTTGAAAAGCATTTATCTTTTTGAAAACCCGCGTTCTACTACTAACAGGTATGAATAAAAAAAAATCAAAGCCCAAATTAAAAGTTAAAAATTAAAGAGGCCTTATTACATAACCAAATACCCAAATTAAAGTACTTGTAAATTAAAACCTAATAAAAAGTCCATGCAGTTGTGCGGCCACATTTGAGTCCCTCACAGCACCAACCCACCTAAGATTGGGGATTACCTGCGCAATTAAACAGAATGGTGAGTTTACGAAAACTCAGTGTGTAATCCCTTAATAATCAAACAGTCAATCATGCAGTAGGTAAATACAATCTGGGCCTAAACCCATATCAGTAACAGATCAATTTCAGTTAGGACCTTAGCCCATTTTAGTAATAGTAGCAGTATAGTTATGCAATCAGAAATCCTACCCAGCCAGCCTCTACACTCCACTCTGTCTAGCCCCACACTCTATGTGGGGATAAAATCAACCCACCAATCCCTACACTCCAAAATTAGCACCTGCACTGGCATTAAATGATATTTTTACACAGCAGAGTGCCGAAGACAAAGATACTTCTTCCAATCATAATAAACCAATTCCCAAGCAATGTGTTATGCATCATGGCATAATATCATACGTGTATGCAATGTATATCTAATGGCATGCTCGAATACAGTCATACATATCATAGGGGCATATCAGTCATTTTACCTCATAGAGGCATAATAGTCATTTCATCAAATTGGGGTCTAGGTACACTTACCGACCCAATAATAGGTCTACAGTCATCTCGGGCGACCCATGCAACCTCGTTAGTAAAATAGTGAAAATAGGCCCAAGGCCCATAGTGCGGGCCCATGTGGGCTCATACGCCCGTGTGACCCACATAGCCCAGAAATGGCCTCGGCCGTGTGGATTACATAGCCAGGCCCAAATATTCAACATACTTTCATGTAATTTGCCTCTATGGGGCCCACACGGCCTATTTAGCCCAACGTGGAGTAAAACAGCCTAAGCCCATGAAATCGCTCATGGTGGCCTCTATGATCAAATGCACATGTTTTTGCATTCAGATTAACACACGAGCGAGCGCATGTTCATGTAGTGTCGACGGTCTGTTATTTCGGATTTTTTCGCTTTACGAGTAGAGGCATTATTTTACACATCAGGTAGGATTCTAGGTATGCAATCCCCCCTTGATATGAATCGCACCTATAACAAATGACCATTCCACAACCAATGTTAGTCACGCTTGAACCCAAACCAAAAATAATTTATTTACATTAGTGTTGTTTACCTTATTGCTCCGAAAAGGATGTAGTCTACAACTCCGAAGATATACCCTGTTCGTTACAATTAGAAGCTACAAAACACCATTTGTAGGGTCGAATGTTAGGAACTTAAAAAATAAATACAAAATAACAACTTTCAACCGTTTGAGGCAAAAACTTCACCCACCAATCAACTTACCACTCTGAAGCAATTCACGTAGGACAGAACTAAAAGCTTAAGAAAAGGAAATCGGTAGAAGAGGGAGGATTGATCTGAAAAAGTAAATAAGGGGTAGTGATTAGGACGAGGAGAAGAAAGGAAATGGTACTCAGAAAAGTAAAAGCCAAAATGAGAAGAAGTAGGGCAGAGGTTTACCTGACAATATTTGGCTAAAGGAAGAACGATTGAATGAAAGGGTGAGATACAATATTCGGCTGAGGTACAAGGTGAAAAGAGAATAGAATTGAGAGGGTTGAGAGAGGGGAGAAGAGAAAAGGAAACTGAAAGATAAACTTGCCAAACCCGAAAGTGTTAAGAGGGGGAAAAGTTAGAAGCAATCGGTCAAAAGAGAGCAGAATTGAGAAAGAGGGAAAAAGAGAGAGTTCGGCAAAAAGGGGGAGGAATCAATAACAGAAACGATTGCCTAAAATCAAGGTAGGCAAACCTCAAGTTACCCTAAAGAAACCCCAACACAATCAGCCACCAAGTAAAAGCAGCCCCAAGAGCAGATAGAAACCGAAACTTGAGAGAGAATAGCAAAATTCAGCTGAAATCCTGTGTGCCTACAATTCAATTTCGGCACAACACCTTCTCTCCCTTCAACTCCCCATGATTTCCTCCCCAAAATCTCTCCACAATCATTCAAATCGATCACTCCTCTATCCACCTCCCATATCTCCTCCTAAAATCACTCCAACCTTCCCACTACTCAGACTTTTAATGAAACACAAACTCTAGCCGTCCAGCTCTACAAAATTTTAATCCCTTTGTGCAAGAAAGGATTCAAACTTCAGTTCTCTGGCACAAATAACACGCCACTTGCCCCCCTAGACCAGCAGGCCCTTTATGTCATAAAATACCCATATTTATTTAAGAAGCCTACTAACTAGAGACAGGGCTTATTCAAGTAAGAACAAAATTTTTGCATAAGCCAAGGCTTGAACCTAGGACTTCTCACATACTTTTCAAGACACTTAACCACTGAAGCAAGTATGAATTTATGCAACACAACATAAAAATTTAATTTCTTAAGATTTGGGGTGTTACAAAGAGTCTCAAATAGCTATGTTGAAATGAAATTGAATTCAATATGCTCCTCACGGCCTCACACACAGGCGTGTGACCGGCCGTGTGGTACAAGTCAGTATACCCTCTAAATGGCACATAGCCTAGCACACGGGCGTGTGACTTGGCTGTGTTGATAAGTCAGTATACTCTTCAGTTTTCACATGGCCTAGCACACAGGCGTGTCCCAGCTGTGCGATGCAAGTCAGTATGTATGCCCTGTTTCCGCACGGTTTAAGACACGGGCATGTCTACTAGCCATGTGAGGCACACGGCCTGTTCACACGGGCGTGTGACGCTTGAAATGTTGAAACTTTTCTAAGTTTCTAAATTTTTCATATATTACCAATTTTGTCCTGAATGCATGATTTAAACTTTGTATGCTCGATTTAAGTACGTATTGAACGTGAATGAATGATATTTACTAAAATGAGATGACATTTGATAAATGATTGTTTTGAATTGAGTTACAAGTCTGGCAATGCCTCTTAACCTATTTCGGCGAATGTTATGGGTTAGGGGTGTTACAGTTTAGGCTGTGTGTCCCCTGTACCTTAATTTTGAGAAACAAAATGCTCAAAATTGGGCACACAGGTAGAGACACGGGCGTCTATCGCAGCCGTGTGTGCCACACGGCCTAGAACAGGAGTGTGTGTCTTGGCCGTGTGAATCCTGCACCTAATTTCAAATTAAATTAATTAACCTCACAGCCTAGCACACGGGCGTGTGGCATGGCCGCGTGTGCAAGTCAGAGAGTTACACGGGGTCGAACACGACCTCTAACATGGGCGTGTCTCAAGGTCACACGGGCGTGTCCCTTGGACCACACGGGCGTGTGAGCCCTGCACCTTGGAAAAATTTTGTAAATTCACGAAAAATTCTTAGAGTTCTTGATTAATTCCCGATTCGATTCTAATTCTCGTATTGGGCCTCGAGGGCCCAATCAAGGGATGTTATGGATGATCTTGGTAAATGAATAGTAATTTACATGGTTTAATGGAAAAATGTTCTGAATTTTCTGGTAATGCTCTGAAACCCTGTTCCGACGACAGGTACAGGTTAGGGGTGTTACAATTTGCATAACACAAAAGACATAAACATAACATTTACCATAGTCACAAGCTATTGATTAAACACATAACTTAGCAATGTGATCACATGGTAAAATATGGTACATAAACATAGTATCACTTAAATCATGCATTTCATAACAATGAATATTCATACTTAGATCATTGGTACATCATACCTTTCCATATTTGTTGTAGTGAAGTCAAACGGAACCCTTACTGGAGCTTACACAGGTGTGCTAAATGATGGTTGTAACCATCCATTTTCTTTAATCAACGGTTGAAACCATCCATTTTCATATTCGATAGCTGAAGCTATCCCTTTTCATAATCGATAGCCGAAGCTATCCCTTTTCATATTCGATTGTCATTACCATCCCTTTTTATGTTTGATGGTCATCACCATTCTTTTTCATAATCGATAGCCAAAGCTATCCCTTTTCATATTCGATAGCTGAAGCCATCCCTTTTCATATTCGATAACTGAAGCTATCCCTTTTCATTATTTGAGGGTTGTCGATACGTCATTGGATTTTCTGTCAAGGCATGATATGATAATATAACATAATAGCATTTAAAAAAAACAATTTAAAATGCTATTTAAATGTACGAACTTACCTGGGCAAATTGTAGAGATGACAAAGTACAGGGGCATTTTGGTAATTTTTTATTCTCCTCGATTTTTCACTCGATCTTGATCTAAATTAATAATTTCATTCAATCTATTAATTTAGACAGTAAAACAATGTTTTTTATACAATTTAGTCTTTTTTGATATTTTTACAAAATTACCCCTAAAGTTTTACTTTTAATCAATTTAGTCCCTAAGCCCAAAACATGCAAATTAACCATTTTTAATCCCAAATTATAATATCCAAATATTATTGGCACCCATTTCATCCCATTTTTGCAACAATTTCACAACAAATCCTTGTACTTTTACTATTTTAACAATTTAGTCCCAAATCTAAAAATTCATCAAAATTACTTAACAAAATACTTTTAAATATCAATCAACATCTCAAATTCATCATTTAATAACTAAAATCAAATAGATTCATCAATCAAAAACATTCACAATCTTTAATAGTTTCAAAATCGAAGGTACGAGTTAGCTGGACCTAGTTGCAACCATCTTAAAAACATAAAAATTATTAAAAATGGGCAAGAATTGCTTACCATGCATGAGAAAATCACCATGGCCGAACCTAGCTTAATTTTTTCCATGGACATTTGGGTTTTTAAAGATGATAACAAAAGGATGATAAGAACTTAGCCTTTTGTTTTTATTTTATTTTAATTTAATATACCAAATTACCATTTTAACCTTGGTTAATAATTAAATAACACCAAATCCATATCCATAATAGTCCACAAACTCCTGAATGGTCTAATTACCATCTAAGTCCCTTTTCCTTTATTCAATAATGCATTTAATCACTCAAATCAAGTGGTGATCAAATTTTACATCTTTTGCAATTTAGTCCTTTTTAATTAATTAGCTATCGAAATGTTAAAATTTTTCAGTGAAAATTTAATACCACCTTAAATGACACTCCATAAATATTTACAAAAAAATCTTTACAGCTTGGTTTATAAAAACGAGGTCCCAATACCTCATTTTTTAAAACCACTTGACTTTAAAGTCTTACCACTCGAACTTAATAAATCGCTTAAATAACATAAATTATCAAATCAAAAACCTTTTCAAAATCATAATTAACTCATAAATATTAAATAATAATATTTACGAACTTACTCATCAGATTTGGTGGCCCTGAAACCACTGTTTTTGACACCACTAAAAAATGAGCTATTAGATGTCCACTTCGTCCCCTCGACACATAAATTTGTCAGAACTTGGTGGAGTCCTTAAGTGGTTATAGTCTTGACAAATTGGGCATGTTCATCAGGGTCGTCGAATAACCCATATTATGCATTGATGGAGTCTTCATCGAACATCACCGAGACACCGTGCACATATATAAAAGCATTATCAGGAGAGGTGAGATGATCATAAAATTCTTTCACTACCTTGGTGAGAACGTCATTGGGGTGGAGACAGAAGATTTTTCATCAATGATTCTCCATAACAGAAGAGATCGCTTCAAAGTAGCCCATAAAGGGGGCATACTGAAAAAAGAAACCTTTTTCCAAACAAAATGGTCTACTTGATATGTTCTGGGTATACTTTTCTTCTGCGATTTTGCTAAAAAATATTCGTGGAGGCACAAAGGTTGAAGAAGATGGAGCCTGGCGAGTAATTGTAGAGACAATAGTGACTGGAAAATAAAAAAAAAAGTGAGACCTTTACAGTTTTATAGAGTAAAAGCAAAGAAAGTTGAAGAAGATGAAACGAAAAAAAAGTTAGAGAAGAAGTGAAACGACCAGGGCAAAACATGAGAGAGAATATAGAAATGACGTGGGGGCTAAGGTTAATCTTAGATTAATTAGGAAATTAAAATTAACTATTATATTAAATGGGTTGGTTTCTACAAACCTGGGCCATAATGTGCTTGTGACAAAAGAAAATAAAAGGTAAATAAACTTATTAAAGAAACTAAACAAAGAAATTAAAAGCAAAGTAAATGAATAAAATAGAATAAGAAAGAAATATTAAGTAGTTCGAAAGGTGATGGGATTTTTATCACGAATTATAAGGGATCCAAAATAGTGCTTTAATTGTTGGCCATTGACTTTGAAAATGGAACCGATCTTGTTGTCTTTAAATTCTACAGCTCCATGAGGATGGACATGCACTATCTCGAATGGGCCGGACCAACAAGATTTTAAATTGCTAGGAAATAATTTAAGCATGGAATTGATGTGCAAATTGTCGTGGAAAAATTTTATTATCATTCTATCGTTTAATCTTTTCTTTGTACAACTTGGACTTCTTATAAGCTTGTGCTCAAAATTCTTCCATCTCATTTAACCACAATAGGCAGTTGGTACCAGCAACACTCCAATCCATATTCAATTTTTTTAATTTCCCAATATGTTTTATGTTCAAATTCAACGGGCAGATGACAGGGTTTCTCATAAACAAGCTTGAAGGGCAACATCCCCAATGGTGTCTTGAATGCAGTACGATATGTCCATTAAGCTTCATCCAATCTGAATGACCAATCTTTGCAGTTAGGATTGACTATCTGCTTTAAAATTTGTTTAATCTCTCTATTAGAGACTTTCGCCTACCCATTTGTCTAGGGATGGTATGCCGTGGCAATTTTATGTTTAACTCCATACCTGTTCAGAGCATTAGCAACTAATTTGCAATCAAAATGTGAACCTTCATCACTAATTAGAGCACAGGAGGTACCAAACCTGGTAAAAATATTCTTATGTAGAAATTTCAATACCGATTTGGTATCATTTGTTGGTAAAGCAACAACCTCAACCCACTTGGAGACATAATTAATAGGTTAAAGTATGTATACATTGCCCCAAGAATGCATGGTATCTCTAAAGGTGCCCTTAGATTAAAATTGTTCCCTTATTCATTGCGAGATTGTACCAAATCATGGTTGAATGCGTTACCATCAGGTACAATGGCATCTTGGAATGAACTGTGTTAGAGATTTCTATTTAGGTGCAATCCTCCTAACATGAATGCCAAGCTTAGGAATGACATTACATCGTTTAGGCAATCGGAAGATGAAATATTATATGAAGCATGAGAGCCTTTCAAGAAACTAATTAGAAAACGTCTTATGCATGGTTTTCAATATTGGACACAGATGGAAATGTTCTACAATGGATTAAATGGTCTACGTGAATAGTGGTGGATGCATCTGCTAATGGGACGTTGTTTGACAAATCCTACAATAAAGCATACAAAATTCTAGAAAGAATAGCAAACAATGATTATCAGTACCCCACTACCAGAGTTGGTACTGGTAGAAGAGTTGCAGGAGCAATGGAACTTGATGCGATTACATTTTTAAAAAATATGATTAAAACTCTAGAAAGACCCTCTGTAGTGCAGGAGATGAAAGTTGCAAAACTAGCATTCCTATACTATGGAGAAGATCATGTTTTTGATGAATTCCCATCCAATCGAGCCTCTGCCTATTACATAGGGAATTTTAATCGTAGCAACAACAATCCCTACTCCAACACATAAAGTCCAGGGTGGAAACAACATCCAAATTTTAGTTTGAGTAATCAAGGAATGGGAATTGCTAGCAATGTTAATCGACAGAATATGGCTGGTGTACCACTTGGGTACAGCCAACCAATGCCGCCGCAAAATGTGCAAGAAAGTTCATAATCTACAACATCAACTGTGGAAGCTCTATTAAAGGAGTAAATGCTAAGAATAATGTGATTATTCAGAGCAAGACAGCTCCCTTAAGAGTTCTAAAGAATCAAGTGCTGTAAATTGCCACTACACTAGTTCCAGACAACAAGGAGGATTTCCTAGTGACACAGAAAGTTTTTGATCTCAAAGAAAGGAACAATGTAAAGTCATAACACTCAAGAGTGACACTCAGTTGCCAGGAGTTTTGAATGATGCCTTTATTGAGGAGGAAAGTTTAGAGGTTCCTGAAAGCATAACTTTCGAATCAATAGTGGAACAAACTACACAAGATGGGGGTAAACAGAAGCATACAAAAGCAAATTCATCTTGTCAAGCCAATACAATTGTCATGGCAAAGCAACCTCAAGATGTAACACCCTAACCCGTATCCGTCACCGGAATGGGTTACAAGATATTACTAGAAGAGACATAGCTTTTAAGCAATCACAAACATATTCAAACACGTAATTCAAATTCAAATCATTAATAAACTTAAATAATCAATTTAAGCTTTTTAAGAAACAATTTATAACATATTAATCAACTTGTAACTAATATTAAATCGTAAACAAATAATGTCGACTATAACCCTTTTGACACAAAACATATGCGCATATCAAAATCCTTATAAAATAATTTGTATCAATTATTATAAGCAAGAAATATCAAAGAGCACAAAAACCAAATTTACATGCAAACCATTAACACCTTATAATACTAAAATCACTATTCATTTGGTCACTTTTATAAGTATTAGCCGATTACCATGTGCTTTCCTATACAAGGCATTTCAATATTAAACCAAAAACAAATACAATGCAATTTATTCAATCAAAGATTTCATACATGAAAATTATAAAGAATAGATATTTGAGATACATATCATGTATTTGAATTACCTTCATAAAATTATGCATGCTTGGTATTGTCATGTTAACAGACTCATCTATCAGAGGATGCAATAATCTTAAACATAAAACTAGTATAGCGAATAGCAATACAGCCTTGTATAAAGCAACTATTGATTGAAAGAAGTTTTGGAATATAATAGAAAATATTTCACTTGCAGTTTGTAAAATTGTCTTGATTTTAATAAAAAGAAAATGTAGCATGTTGAAATTCTCGGCTAGAAGAGATGTATTGAAGATCTTCAATGAAGTCATTGATGCTACTGGAAAAAAATGACTTTTGGTTCTTTAAAGTATATTGTACTTTTCATTTGTTTTCTTTTGAGGTAATGATATAAATTAAGGCTAATGAGCAATCAGATATGACTGACAAATGGTTAAATAAATACTTGAAAGAAAAAAAAAAACAAAGTATTGTTGTCGATCTCATGTTTTCTATGTGAACTGTTTTAGTTTTATTTTTTCGGTTTTTCGTGGTTGAACTGACCTTGGGATAAAATGGCTCTATCCGATTATTCAAGGTAGTTTCATAAGGTAAAACCCAATTGCAGATAGAAGCGTGATGGAAAAGCAATAACGATATTATATTAATATTGTCTCTGATAGTATATTAATGTTCTATGCCTTGAAAGTTTGTTTAGATCAAGTTAAGTCGATGCTTTAATAAATTGAGTACCTCTGCTAGAAAATTTTCATCCAGCAATGGCTAGCCCTTTCTCTGGTTTATTGGGATTGCTTCAGCTCCTTGCATTCACTTTCGTTACTCTTCCTCCTGTTGATTCGGTTTCCTTTAATATACCTCGTTTCAATTCTGATGCAATCAACGTACTCTACCAGGGTGCTGCAAGGCCTAATGTTGGAGCAGTCGAATTCAATAGCCTCACTTATGTTAATCAAGTTGGTAGAGTAATCTACGCTGAAACGGTGCCAATTTGGGATTCCGAGACGAGAGAAGTTACAGACTTTACCACTCATTTCTCCTTCATCATTGACACCCAAGGTAAAGCTAGTTTAGACTATGGAGCCGGCCTTGCATTCTTCCTTGCTCCCACCGGGAGCGAAATTCCACCGAATTCGGGAGGTGGATTTCTAGGCCTGTTTAACACCACAACCAGTGATTCATCTGGGAACCAGGTAGTTCTTGTTGAGTTTGATACTTACCCCAACACTATGGAGCCGGCCTTGCATTCTTCCTTGCTCCCACCGGGAGCGAAATTCCACCGAATTCGGGAGGTGGATTTCTAGGCCTGTTTAACACCACAACCAGTGATTCATCTGGGAACCAGGTAGTTCTTGTTGAGTTTGATACTTACCCCAACACTGAATGGGATCCTGCAGTTGAGCATGTAGGTATCAACATCAACTCTATTTCTTCAGTTAAGTATGCTCCCTGGAACTTTAGTTTGTATAGCGAAGACACTGCTGATGCATGGATTTCTAATAACGCTACTACTAAGAATTTGAGCGTCACTTGGAGTTATCAGAAGCAGAACACTTCGGGCTCTCAAGGGAATTCTAGTCTTTCTCACCAAATTGATCTGACGGAGATTCTGCCAGAATCGGCCACTGTCGGGATTACAGCTGCTACAGGTTGTCTTTTAGAGCGACATCAGCTTGTGTCATGGGAATTTAGTTCTAGTTTGGAAAGAAAGGCAACCAAGGGAAGAAACACGATCAGGATCAGAATAATTGTTGGTCTAGTAGTTCCATTGGGTGTGCTAATAATCGGGGGATGCATAGGATATGAGGTTTTATTGTGGTGGAAACGGAGGAAGAGATCAGAAGATAGAGATCAAGAGGCTTTCGGCTTTCACGATGACCTTGAAAGAGGGGCAGGACCAAGAAGGTTTTCTTACAAAGATCTCGTTGTAGCCACCAACAATTTCTCGAGTGAGCGGAAGTTAGGAGAGGGAGGATTTGGTGCTGTTTACAAAGGGTACATTAATGAGCTAGATACAACAATTGCAGTAAAGAGAATTTCAAAGGACTCCAGACAAGGGGAAAAGGAGTACATCACGGAAGTGAAGATCATTAGTCGACTGAGACACCGGAATCTGGTGCAACTGATCGGTTGGTGCCATGATGGAAGCGAGTTTTTACTTGTCTACGACTTCATGTCAAATGGTAGCCTTGATTCTCACCTCTTTGGCAGGAAAACTCCTCTCAGTTGGCATTTGAGATACAAAGCAGCCCGTGGTGTAGCCTCAGCGTTGCTCTATCTCCATGAAGAGTGGGAGCAATGCGTAATCCATCGTGACATCAAACCCAGCAATATAATGCTACATTATAATTTCAACGTCAAGCTTGGAAACTTCGGATTAGCTCGGCTTATGGACCATGAGCTAGGTCCTCTAACAACAGGGCTGGCAGGGACATTAGGTTACATGGCCACGGAATACATAAGAACTGGCAGAGCAAGTAAAGCCTCAGATGTCTATAGTTTCGGTGTGGTTGCCTTAGAAATTGCTACAGGGAGAAGGTCAGTTGATCCTATTGAAAAATACTCACAAATTGGTTTGGTAGAATGGGTTTGGCATCTCTACGGAAGTGGAAATCTTCTTTCATCAGTGGATGAGAGGTTGAATGCAGAATTTGATGAAAAACAGATGGAGTGTTTGATGATTGTAGGGCTATGGTGTGCTCATCCTGACACCAACCTCAGACCCTCAATAAGGCAAGCGATTCAAGTTCTTGATTTCGATATGGCAATCCCAAATCTCTCAGCTAAGATGCCTATTCCAACATATAAAGAACCCGTTGCATCAAGCAGTTCTGGAGAGCCAATTTTAACCAATTCAAGCCTTGAAGTGGGTCGTTAAGCAAGTGTGTTACAAATGAAAAGAAAATAATAATGTCTTTGTCACCATAGATGCCTTGAGAAGCACTTACAGCTGACTTTGTTTCTGTACTAGTTAGGCCGTAGAACTTTGTTATTCTTCCCAAATAAAATGTCTTGATATCTTTGATGTCTTTAGTTATGTTTGCCTACATGTATATCTCTTTTTCTTAGAATATCCATGCTCTAGCTCTTTTGCCACATGTGGCATTAATTTTTTTTAATTTATATTTTTTTTGTTTCAAAACTTACAAGTTTAATTAGATCCCAGCATGATTTATTCAGAAATAAATTTTAAATTTATTTTATTACTTTTTAGATAATTGTATTTAAAAATTTGTCGCACACAATAATTAATTGATTTAACATATGTACCTCACCTAAAATTTTAAAAACAGTATTCTATTAATTTTTTAGACTGAAATCTATTATTTTATTTTTTAAATGATATTTAAAGGATATATATATATATTAACTCGTGAATAGATGGAAATTTGTATTTAAAATTGTTAGTCCACATGATCATTGGAGGGTTAATGAAATTTGTATTTAAAATTGTTAGTCCACATGATCATTGGAGGGTTAATTTTGATTTTGTATTTAATGAACCAAAGAAACAATTTTATTTTAATTGATTTAAAATTTCAATTATTTAAAAATTTATATGGTGTAATCCGAATTCAAATTAAAGAAATTTATTTATGAGCTTAAATATGTTTCTCATCAATTATATTTTAAATTTAGTGAGATGAATTTTGTCCATAATTATAGTAGACGAAGAATTTTTTAGATCAATTATAAAATGCCATGTGTTAAGCTGAAATTATCGTGGGTCGAAGTCAAAATTACTATAGTGAAAATGATGACCTCATATTTGCCCCATCATTATTTTCCTCTTATTAATTTAAATTAATTAAAAGATAAATATTAAAATTTTATATTATCGTTAATTAAAAATAAATTAATTGAGTGATAATATCACATGATTATTTTATTTTTAATTAATTAAATTAATAAGAGATAAATAATAAATAAAAGAGTTTATGTTCCTGTAGAATTATCAAATGAATCAATTAAATTCTACTGGAACTCTTTTATTTATGTAATTGGCACTATAAAAAGGAGTCACTCCAAGCCATTCTATACATTCACAAGTAGCCCATTTTTTAAAATTTTTTTTTGAAGAAGTTGAAGAACTTAGTTTTTTTTTTTGAAAAATGCCACATCAGTTCTGAAGAAATGTCGCTGATAACATGTTAATTTGCATGTCATTTTGTGTTTAATTCAGTTTATTTCTGAATTGATCCCTGCTAAATTAGTGATTTTATGTTTTAATCTTATCCGGGATGCAATTGAGACACTAAGAGACAAAAACGAGCAAAAAAGGATCAAATTGAAACACAATCAATAAAATGAGGCCGAATAAAAATATGGAGAAAGCCAAGGACTTATCAAATTTTTTAACTTTATAAAAAAGTGAAAAATAGAAAACAAGTCTTATTTTATTTTTTATTTATTTTTATGTTAAAGTGGTTAAGGCTAAAATTAGTAAATTACATGTATATAAATAAGGCCTTAATTTATTTAGGAAGGACACACCTAATTTTACATTTGATTTCAATTTGAAATTGAATAGCCATTATTCTTTTTCATTCAAATTGGCGTGAGAATTCTATTTCCATTTCATTATTCTTTCAAATTGGTCTAACTGCTTTCTAAGTACTTTTCTTTCCCATTTCTCACCACCATCATCAAATAACTTTTCAATTTTACAAAGTATGAATAATTTCATGCTTCAGTAAATTCCCTCTTAGCTTTAGGCCGATGCTCTTTCCAGTCGATATTCACTTTTTTCCTAAGTATCGGGATAGACAACTCATCCCTTAAAGTTAAACTCGATTTCAAGTTAAAGTGCACGTTGAATTGGAGTCGTGTTTGTTGACAGTTGCAAAAATGAGTCGGTCGTGCTGTATTCGGATATCTGAGAACAAATCAATGAAGAAGTGATCAGGTTTAAACGACCCATGCAGTTGAGGCTGTTGATTCGAGTTGGGTTTTTCAGAGCACAAGTTGTCAGAATCTTGAATCGGGAACACGTGTATCTCAGTTAAATAATCGGTAAGGGTTGGTTTGCAAGTCGTATCGAGACCAGCTACGAGAGGAAGAATTGGTGGTTAGGAAGTTCTTAACTACTATAATCAGCTTATTGTTTGGAGAAGAAAATTAATTTTTAGGGATCGATTTAGAAATCCGGAATCCACCGAGTCTAGGGCTAAGGCTTATTATCTTTGATTAAAAAAATCTGAATTTAATTTCTAATTTATTTAATTATTTATTTATATTGTTTCAATTATTTAGTTTCTAAAAATTTCTAAAATCTCCTGATTTATTTATTTATTTTTCAACAAGTCCGTTTGGAGTCGTGGGCACGACTTTTGCCACGACTTTCAACACGACAAAAATTCTGATCACAAGTTAAACACGGAAGTTGATTATAACATCCAATCTTTGTGGACTCAACCCTACTACCACTCTTTACTACTATTTAGAGTTATTTTGTAGGAATTATTTTTGGTGGTTTCGACGCCCATCAAATTTTGGCGCTGTCGCCAGGGATTGGAGATATTTTTTCTAATTTTTATTTGTTTACCTTATGACCAGATCAAAATTGGGAACTCTAGAGTTTGAACCGAAAATTGAGAAATTGGCCTGACAATTGCGGAAAGAAGCCATTCGACGCGGTAAATGACCAAATCCTGGACTCGAAACTATATCTTACACCGAGGAAATTTTCTCGTTCGACGAACCAAACGAGATGGCCGAATGGACGATACGCCAACTCACAGCAGCACCAGATGAACAATAACTCTTATGTATAACCTATCCAGCAGGAAGAACTCCGTTCGAGTTAAAGTCGGGTTTGATTCATTTACTACCCACTTTTTAAGGATTACAGAATGAAAATCCGCACACCAACCTTAAAGAGTTTCATATGGTGTGCACAAGCATGAAGCCTTAGGGAGTAACCGAAGACCAAATCAAACTTCGTGCTTTTCCTTTTTCACTAGCCGACTCTGCTAGAGAGTAGCTATTTTATTTACCCTCGGGATTTGTCAACACATGGTCTGACATGTCTCGTTTGTTTCTTGACAGGTTCTTCCCTGCAACTTGAGCAGTTGAACTAAGGAGGGACATCATGGGAATCCGTCAAAAAGAGACTGAATCGCTCTACAATTACTGGGAGCGATACAAAAAGTTGTGTGCAAGTTTCCCACAACAGGGACTGACTGAACAGTCACTCTTGCAGTATTTCTATGAGGGATTGCTCCCGATGGAAATGAAAATTATAGATACTGCAAGTGGAGGGGCACTAGTTAATATGACTCCTCAAGGAGCACGAGAGTTGATTTCGATAATAGCTGCTAACTCTCAATAATTTCGACCGGCCACAGAACTCACGAGACGAGTTCATGGGTTAAGCTCTCTATCTCTAGAAGATAAATTTAATAAGCTAACTAACACTATTCAAACTTTGCTTACAAATAAAATGGGCCCAGCACGGTTGTGCTAAATTTGCGCTAAGCTAAACCACCCGACGGACTCATGTCTAATTTTACATGAGGATTCGATAGAACAAGTAAATGTTGTCGGGAACTTTCCAAGATTACCCTAAAGGTGATATGACCCCTACTCGAACTCATATAATATGGGGTGGAAGGATTACCCAAATCTAAGTTATGGGTCAAATTTTCAGTTCAATCAATCTTACCAACAAAGATTGCCTCGGAATCAACAATTACCACCCTCAAAGTCATCTTTGGAAGCTATAATGGAAAGGCTAGCCAATAGCTGAGAAGTTTCAGTAAAAAACTGAAATACATTTGCAGGAGTTAGATAAGCAAGTGAGCAAGCCTGCTCTCACAGTTAGTCGTTTGGAGTCCCAAGGTAAGCTACCGTCCCAAGCTGAGTCTAATCATCGACATAATGTAAGTGTTATGACGTTGAGGAGTAGGAAGGTTTTGGAGCCCGTACTTGGCACGAGTCATGCCCATGACGTTGGTTGAGATAAGAAAAAACTTGACATGGAGGCTCTAGTGGAGTCAACACCACAAAAATCATTTACAGTACCACCTCCATTTCTTGAAAGGCTAGGCTAATACAAGAAGGAGCTAGAAGAGAAGGAGATCCTCGACACCTTTCGAAAGGTAGAAATCAACATACCTCTTCTTGATGTGATTAAACAAATTCCACGGTATGCAAAATTCTTAAAAGAATTATGCACAAGTAAGATGAAGCTCCTGAGCAATGAAAAAGTGAGTGTCAGAGAAAATGTCTCCACCGTTTTACAAAGAAAAATACCAGCTAAATGTAAGGACTAATGTATGTTTTCCATATCTTGCAAAATAAGTAATGTCGGTATTAAAAAATCTATGTGTGACTTAGGTGTATCAATTAATGTTATGCCTTTGTCAATTTATAAATTACTTAATGCAAGTCCTTTGAAGGAAACAGGTGTAATTATTCAGCTTGCAGATAAATCTATAGTGCATTCAGAAGAAGCTTAAGCTAACTGGATATTCTAATAGTGATTGGGCTGGCTCTGTTGATGACATGAAGAGCAACTTGGGTTACTTCTTTACCCTTGGCTCAGGAGTTTTCTGTTGGAGCTCAAAGAAGTAACAAACTATTGCTCAATCCACAACTGAAGCAGAATATATTGGTGCTGTAGTAGCTGTGAATCAAGCCATTTGGCTTAGAAAGTTGTTATTTGATTTGAATGAAGAACAAAGTGAAGCCACTAAGATCATAGTCGACAACCAATCAACAGTTGCTATAGCCAAAAATCCAGTTTTTCATGGTAAAACCAAATATTTCAAAATCAAATTCCATTTTGTTCGAGAAGCACAACAATCAAAAGAAGTCAGCTTTGTTCATTGCAGTTCAAAGAATCAATTGGCTGATATTTTGACTAAGCCACTCGGTATTGTAAGATTTGAAATTCTAAGAAGAAAAATTAGTGTATGTTGCATACAGTCTAAGGATGAGTGTTGAGCATTGGCCTGCAATGCAACATGTGACCAGCAACAGAAACATCAGCAACTCACCAAGCAGACCAACATTGGAGCTGAACCGAGTACAGCAGCTAGTTTAGTTTATTTTGCTCATTTTGTTCCTATGTAACTTTGTTTAGTTGCTTTGTAATTTGTTCACAAAGTTAGTAGGATTAGATTTTTGATTTGTACTTGATGTAATAGCTGATATGTCAGCTTACTTTTGCTTGTAATTCAAAGATTGTAATTGCTTTGTATTAGTGGGAGCAGTTACATCATTAGGTAACTGTCCAATTATAATGTAACTTACATATATTTTCAAATTATCAATGAAATCATATGAGTTTTTCAGTTATCTTCTTGTGCAAATTCTCCTCTCTTATTTTTGCTTCGGTTTCTTATAGTTTCTTAGCAAATTTAAGTTTGTTTTCATGCATTGTTGCTGCCAATGTTCCAACAAATGGTAATCAGAGCCTGTTATCTTTGAGGGCCACTGTTGTTGGTTGTTTTATTGTGAAAACAAAAGCTCTAGAAGATAGAAATCGAAGCTGTTTAGTTTGTTTTAGCACAATGAGTTTCACACCTCCCCCACCACCTGTGTTTGCTGGTGAGAACTACCACATTTGGGTAGTCAAGATGAAGACATACCTTCAAGCACAAAATTTTTGGAATATGGTTGAGAATGATGCTGAACCACCTCTATTGAGGCCCAATCCCACGATTGCTGAAATAAGGCAGCATAGTGAAGAGAGCACTAAGAAGCATAAAACATTGGCTTGCTTGCAGAATAGAGTATCTGATGTGATCTTCACTCGGATAATGGCTTGTGACTCACCTAAGCAAGCTTGGGAGAAGCTGAAGGAGGAGTTTATGGGTTCAAATAAAACAAGGCAGCAATAAGTGATCAATCTCAGGAGAGATTTTGAGAATTTGAAGATGAGAGAGTTAGAGACCATCAAGCACTATTCAGACAAGATAATGACCACTGTCAATAGCATAAGGCTCATTGGAGAAGAGTTTAGTGAAAGTAGAGTTGTTGAAAAGGTCATCACCACTTTTCCTGAGAAGTTTGAGTCAAAGATTTCATCACTTGAGGACTCGAGAGACTTGTTAGCCATCTCACTGTCTGAGCTGATAAACTCCCTGTATGCACTTGAGAAAAGAAGGGCAAATAGGCAGGAAAACCATCCTGAAGGAGCTTTCCAAGAAAAGGCCAAAGAAGGCTCAAGTTCAAGCTAGAAAGGAAAGAAACCTTGGCTCGATAAAAGGATAAAACCAAGGAGGTATGCAGGCAAGAAGAGGTTTCTACCATGCATTCACTGCAAAAAGACTACACACTTGGAGAAATACTGTTGGTATATGCCAGAAATTTATTGTAGAGGTTGTAAACAGTTTGGCCATATAGAGAAAGTGTGCAAGAACAAAGGGAAGGCACCAGCTCAGCAACAAATTTAAGCTCAGGCTGCTGAAGGTCTTCAAGCTCAAGAGGAGCATGTCTTCACTGCTTCATGTTTTGCAACTTCAAATAAGGCCAGATGCAACTGGTTAGTGGATAGTGGTTGCACACATCATATGGTAGCTGATGAAAAGCTGTTCAAAGACCTTGATAAAACCTTTTCCTCTAAAATTAGAACTGGCAATGGGAGCATGATTGAAGCCAAAGGAAGAGGCAATGTGGTGATTAACACTTGTTCAGGTAACAAAGTAATTTCTGATGTGCTTTTTGTGCCCAGCGTAGATCAGAATTTACTTAGTGTTAGACAACTAGTAGAAAAAGGGTATTCAATGGCTTTTAAGAATGTCACTTGTATTGTCGAAGACACACATGGTTAGGAGTTGGTCACAGTAGCAATGACAGATAGGTGTTTTATGCTTGATGTAAATCATCTTGAGAAGAAGGCCTCCACCAGCCTTGCTGATAATGCTGGTCTTTAGCATAGGAGACTAAGCCATGTCAATTTTAGATCACTTGATCTGCTGAACAAGCTGAATTTAGTTGATGACTTGTCAAAAGTTGATGTTAGAGACACTGTTTGTGAGGTTTTCCAGCTTGGTAAGCAAACCAGACTGCCTTTTCCAGTCAATAAGGCACGGAGGGCTCGAGACAAGCTTGAACTGGTCCATTCTGATGTCTGTGGACCAATGAAGACTTCTTCCTTGAATGACAGCAAATATTTTGTGTTGTTCATAGATGTCTTGACCAGGTTTTGTTGGATTTATTTATTGAAGCAGAATTCTGAAGTGTTTGAAGCCTTTAGCAAATTCAAGGCACTAGCTAATAACCAGTCAGGTTGTAAGATCAAGGCCTTGAGAACTGATAATGGCAGTGAGTACTTATCTGAGATATTTTAGAAATTGTGTGAGCAATATGAAATTCATCATCAGCTCACAAATGTTTATACTCCTCAGCAAAATAGAGTATGTGAAAGAAAGAACAGAATAGTGCTGAATATGGCCAGATTTTTGCTATTTCAGAGCAAGCTACCAAACAAATTTTGGGCTGAGGCTGTTAATACCTCAGTGTACCTGCTCAATAAGCTGGCAACACATGCTATGAAGGAAAAGACTCCTTTTGATGCCTGACATGGACTCAAGCCAACTGTCTCACACCTGAAAGTGTTTGGCTGTGTCTGTTATGCCCACATCCCAGTCGAGAAGAGAATCAAGCTTGAAAAAAGGGATGTTCTAGGAATATTTGTTGGCTACAACAGTACTAAAAAGGGCTACAGGGTATTTGATCCTTCAATAAAGAAGATTATAGTGAGTAGAGATGTAAGATTTGATGAATAGAAGGTTTGGAGCTGGAATGGAACAGATGCAAGGCTAATTGAAGAAGATCAACTTGACAACAACCTGGAACCAATTGAAAATGAGCTCAGCAATGAAGACTTTGATGATGCTCCTATGAGAGGCACTAGAACTATTGCTTACATCTACCAAAAAAGTGATGTTGCAATAGTTGAACCTTTAGATTTTGTGGAAGCTACCAGGGACAAACATTGGAAGAAGGCCATGGAAGCTGAATTGGAAATGATCCATAAGAATGACACTTAAGAATTGGTGGACAGACCAGATCATAAGAAAGTCATAGGTGTCAAGTGGGTATTTAGATCCAAGTATAATGTTGATGGCTCACTGAACAAGCACAAAGTAAGGCTTGTGGTGAAAGGCTACAGTCAGCAATATCAGATCGATTTCATGGAGACTTTTGCACCAGTAGCAAGGATTGACACAATCAAGCTATTGTTTACCTTAGCTACTCAAAAATAATAGAAGGTTCACCAATTGGATGTCAAGTCAGCATTTCTTAATGGTTTTCTCTAGGAGGAGATTTTTATTGAGCAACCTGATGGGTTTAAAGTCCTAGGAGAAGAGGACAACGTTTATAAGCTAAAAAAGGCCATGTATGGCCTGAAGTAGGCACCAAGAGCTTGGTATGACAGAGTTGACACATACATGTCTAGGCTTGGGTTTGAGAAAAGTGTTAGTGAAGCTACACTTTATGTGAAGAGGTCAGGAAGTGAGACTTTGCTGATTGTGTCACTCTATGTGGATGATCTGCTTGTGACTGGAAGCAAAAATGAACTAATTAGTGAATTCAAAGTGCAAATACAGGAGGTGTTTGAAATGATAGATTTAGGAATCATGACATACTTCCTTGGTATGGAAGTGAACCAATCTGATTAAGGCATCTTCATCAGCCAATATGCCTTTGCTTTGAAGATTCTCAATAGATTCTACATGTCAATTGTAAATCAGTCAGCACACCAGTGGTACAAGGAGAGAAGCTGTCTAGTAATGGGAATCAAGAAAGGGTTAATGAGAAAAGCCTAGTAGGTTACTTGATTTACTTAACAACAACTAGGCCTGATGTTATGTTTAGTGTTAGTCTCCTATCGAGATTCATGCACTGCTGTGATGTGATTTATTTTAAGGCGGCTAAAAGAATCTTCAGATACATCAAGGGGGACTTTGAACTATGGAGTCATGTTTAAGAAGGAAAAGGAGCTTAAGCTAACTGGATATTCTGATAGTGATTGGGCTGGCTCTGTTGATGACATGAAGAGCAACTTGGGTTACTTCTTTACCCTTGGCTCAGGAGTTTTCTGTTGGAGCTCAAAGAAGCAACAAACTATTGCTCAATCCACAACTGAAGTAGAATATATTGGTGCTACAGCAGCTGTGAACCAAGCCATTTGGCATAGAAAGTTGTTATTTTATTTGAATGAAGAACAAAGTGAAGCCACTGAGATCATGGTTGACAACCAATCAACAGTTGCTATAGCCAAAAATCCAGTTTTTCATGGTAAAATCGAACATTTCAAAATCAAATTCCATTTTGTTCGAGAAGCACAACAATCAAAAGAAGTCAGCTTTGTTCATTGCAGTTCAGAGAATCAATTGGCTGATATTTTGACTAAGCCACTTGGTATTGTAAGATTTGAAATTCTAAGAAGAAAAATTGGTGTATGTTGCATACAGTCTAAGGATGAGTGTTGAGCATTGGCCTGCAATGCAACATGTGACCAGCAACAGAAACATCAGTAACTCACCAAGCAGACCAACATTGGAGCTGAACCGAGTACAGCAGCTAGTTTAGTTTATTTTGCTCATTTTGTTCCTATGTAACTTTGTTTAGTTGCTTTGTAATTTGTTCACAAAGTTAGTAGGATTAGATTTTTTATTTGTACTTGATGTAATAGCTGATATGTCAGCTTACTTTTACTTGTAATTCAAATATTGTAATTGCTTTGTATTAGTGGGAGCAGTTACATCATTAGGTAACTGTCCAATTATAATGTAACTTACATATATTTTCAAATTATCAATGAAATCATATGAGTTTTTTAATTATATTCTTGTGCAAATTCTCCTATCTTGTTTTTGTTTCGGTTTCTTATAGTTTCTTAGCAAATTTAAGTTTGTTTTCATGCATTGTTGCTACCAATGTTCCAACACCCTGTAGGTACAAAATAGTTCGAGGGCTGGCCTCGGCATCTCTATATCTTCATGAAGAGTGGGAGCAATGTGTGGTTCACCGGGACATCAAATCCAGCAATGTAATGCTAGATTCTAGCTTTAATGCTAAGCCTGGTGACTTTGGATGAGCTCGGTTAATTGACCATGAACTAGGCCCTTTGACAACAGGATTGGCAGGAACATTAGGCTACATGGCCCCGGAAGAAATAAGAACCAGTAGGGCAAGTAAGGCATCAGATGTGTACAGCTTCGGGATAGTCGCCTTGGAAATTGCTACAGGGAGAAGGATGGTTGATCCAATTGATGAAAACTCGCATATTGGTTTGGTAGAATGGATTTGGCATCTCTACGAAATTGAAAACCTTGTTTCATCGGTGGATGAGAGGTTGAATGCAAAATTCGATGAAAAAGAAATTGAGTGTTTGATGATTGTGGGGCTATGGTGTGCTCATCCTGTCAGCAACCTCAAGCCTTTAACCAAACAAGTTATTCAAGTTCTTGATTTCGATATGGAAATCCCAAATCTCCCTTCAAAGATGCCTATTCCAACATATAACGAACATGTAGCATCATGCAGTTCTCATGAACCAATGTTAACCAATTCGAGCCTTGAGGTGGGTCATTAGGCAAGTGTGTCATCATTTCTTACAATGAATAGAAATCAATGCCTTGATATCTCACATGTCTTTATGTTAGCCTACATGTATATCTCCTGTTATTCTTAGAACGTCTATACTATTTGTAACTGTTTTGCCAGACATGTGGCATGTAATTTTTTTTCTTAATTTATTGATACTTTAGTTAATTTTAATTTTTTGTTTTACTTTTAAAAGATACTTCAAAAGGATTTATTTACATTGTAACTCAGGAGCTTATTTAGATATATACATGATAATAAATTTGAATTTTATTTTATTAAATTTAAATAGTTGTATTTTTAAAAACTAAATGTGTTGCATATGGAGATATCATAGTTTATTAGCATCACTCCCCGCTAGGACAGGGATTTTCCCACTTTCTAATAAATTTATTTAATTAATATTAAAAAATAATGTTTTAAATATATTTTAATAAATAATAGGGTAAACTACACCCATGATCACTTTTGTTTACTTTAGATTACATTTTAGTCACTTATATTTGAAATGTTACGTTTTAGTCACTGAGCCGTTAATGGTGTAACAGTAAGCTAACGTGACACGTTAAATCATCATTTCAAATAAAAATTTTAGATTAAATTATACAATTGGTCCCCATATTTTTTCATTTTAAGCAATTTAATTTTTTTTCTTTTATGTTCTTTAAACTTTTCTTCTTCTTTTTTTCTTCATTTTCCATTCTATTATGTTTATCCCTTTGTTTTCATACCTTCTTTATTTCTTTTAACATATCAAGAAGTCGAATTGGTAGTGAAAAAGAAGCAGGAAGTCGAAAGCCATCAAAACCCATAAATCCATATCATCTACTTCTTTTTTCACTGCCAATTTGACTTTTTGGTATGTTAAAATATATGGAAAATGTAAGAAAACAAAGAGAGAATAGAAAAAAGAAAAGAAAAGAAAAGTTATAAATATATTAATTCACATATCAACAATTAAATCAATCATTATAAATATATTATGCAAAAGTAATTTTTTTATATATGTAAAAACTTTAACATTCTTAGTCAATCCGCTTTAAATATATTATTTAAAAATAAAAAATTTTGTAAGTAAATCAAATACAAATCCTAAATTGACTTGCAAATAGGTTTACAAATTTAATATTAATATATATAATTTTAACATAAAATAAAATATTTAATTTAATTATTTATTAAACATTTTTTTTAGAAAATTTTAAATTAATTTGCAATTCAACATGTGAAACAACAATTTAAATATATCATCTAAAAATAAAATTATAAAATTGTTATAAAATAAAGAGAGATGGAGAGAATAAAGAACAAAGAAAATATGAAAGTAATAGAGAATATACTTTATTGATCAATGCGATGATTACAATGCTTCATCAGAGTCTCTATTTATAGGCATAAGAAGTATAAAAGAAGTAGAGATCTAATTCTAATAACTATTAGAATTTAAAGTACATTAAAACTTTATCTTGATCATGATGGACATCCACTTAATAAGATATTCATAACACTCCCCCTTGGATGTGCATTGGTAGATAATGTGCATCGTTAAAACCTTATCAGGAAAAACCCTGTGGGATAAAAACCTAATGAAGGAAAAAGAGTACACGATCTATAATACACATAATATGCTGTCTCATTAAAAACCTTACCAGGAAAACCTAATTGGATAAAACCTCGGTTAAGGGAAAAAGAGTACAACACATATTTACTCCCCCTCATGAAAATATCACATACTTTCTCATATTCTACATATTCAATCTTGAATACTAGTTTTTCAAATGACTATTTGAATGTATTGCTAACCATTTATATCACCATTCTTTTAAAAGTCATGAGTGAGAGAAATTTGGGGAAATATATTTTGATCTCTTCAGGAGATTCAACAATAATCATAACAAATTTTAATCATGATTCTTTTATAAAAAAACAAATAGGTATTTTGGATCATCTTATAATCCTCCTTCAACTACTATTCACTAAGTCAAATTTACCACATATATTCAAATTATTTCAATTCATATAAATGAACAATTTCTCTAGAATTTCAATATGCTTCTAGCATCCTAAATCCTTCAAGGATTTTAATATAAACTTTACTATATAGTGATTCATAAAAAGTTGTAACAATAACCATTAGACTCAAGTTAAATCTTTTATGAATTGTCAATTTAATAATATATCTAAAGGTTATTACATCCACCACAAAAGAATATTATATCTTTTCATAATCAATGCCAGGATTTAGCGAAATACTTCATATTTTTATTCAGCTTTTGCAAAACTACTTCAATTGCACCCTTACTGGCTTTATACCTTTAGATATTTGGACTACTGGTCCAAAAACTCCACGAATTTAATTGTACTTGAGTTGCGTCTTTCTATTTTGATCAATTTATTCTATATCTATATTTCTCAATAGATTTATTCAGGATTCTCCTTTTATTTCATTATTTCAATAATAATATTGCATGCAAAATCATTGTCGACCACTTTTATTATTCGGTTCCACATTTTTTCGAATTGACATAACTTATCGAGATCTCTTATTTTTATTATTTTAAAATTCAGTTTTAGGTACTTGAATCTCTTTTGGAGTTTTACTTATTAGTTATGTCTTGGGTCTCTTCTAGAGTACCCGCCTGCACTATATGACCATCTAGAAGAATTTTTCATCTTTGGAACCGATCAATCTATATAACACTTGGTTATTCTCATTAAGTTTGTAAATACATCTAATAGTTAACTTGTAGTGAGTTATCCTTATTAAACTTCTGGTTCAAATTGCTCTCCCCCTAACTCATTACAAGTTATTATTTCTCTCTCCCTAATATCAGGAAAACTATCAAATCAAAATTGTAATCACAAATAATGTCATAATTGAATCTCCAATGCATTCAAAACATATAAAAATACAAAGAAACTTGTAATGAATATATATTCCCAACTTTTTTTGAGGATTCACTCATCTTTATATGTTGTAGTGGAGCAATTGGAATATATACACACATACAAAAATTCAAAGATGAGAAATATTTAGCTCTTGATAAACCAATTGTAATGGGAGTATTTATAACTTATTGGCTTGATGCGTACAACATATAAATCAACATAATCTCATGTTGAAATAGAAAGTTTAGTTCTCATAAGTAATGATTTAACTATTAGTTGGAGGCATTTGATAAACAATTCAGCTAAATCATTTTGTGTGTGAACATGAGCTATAGGATGTTCAACTTTTATTCCAATTGACATGCAATAATCATTGGAAACTTGGGATGTAAACTCACCAACATTAGTAAGATGAAATGTTTTAATTGCATAATCTGAAACTAATCATTTAAACAAGCAATCTTGCAAAAGACAGGTTGCAAATTAATAACACATATGTGATTATTTTGTAGATGCATCTACCAAAATCATATAATATCAAAACCATCCACATGGTAGATGAATGGGCCCATATTCATTTTAAAAATGTAAGACATTAAATCTCAACTTTAGCCAGTGAGTTTCTAAGAATCAATTTTTTTGAGAACAAACAACAAATGAGAATTCTTTAAATTAAAGAATCTTCTAGTTTTTTTAACGAATGTCCATATGAATTCTCAATTAATTTTTCGTATCATGTATGATCCAGGATGGTCTAACTGGTCATGCCAATTAGTAAATGCATTTGTATCAATAAACTTCCAGTTTACTTTAACATGCATTTCAATTGTACTAACAATGTCAATATAAATTGTGACAAATTGATACTTTTACTGTTATTCTTTTTTCTTTGTATCCACATATAAGTAATATTGTGACATTACTACTGGAAATGTCTAAATCAATGTGAAGTCTATAATGTCACTAGGTCAATAAATATATTTCCAAATAATTATATGCAAAATTCGCTTTAGGAAATATGTCAAAATCTTCAAATGCCCAAAAATCTATTAATATCAAACTTTGCAAATGGATCTTATTTTCTAGGTGTACAACAGGTACATAACCAATGACTTTTCATGCATAAGTTTCTCTTGCAAGTTCTCATCAGTAATATTTTTCTACGTAATTTTAATTGAGAACTTATTCTGAATACTGTAGAGTTATACTCAGTTTTTAAAAAACTTGCAACTTCAGCATAACGAGCTTTAGATAGAATTATCATATTCTATTACTCATAAGTAGATCTTTCACAATCAAATATTTTGCTTTCAACCCCTTTAATAGGGATGATGACAAAAGAATATCACAAATATTATAAATTAATAACCCAATCCCTTTTTTTTATTCATATGAAATATAATATTTTCCTCATTCACAATATCCATATAAGATTCATTATGAATATATTTTAAAACCAATAGATTAACCATTACAAGGTATTAATATATTAGCTCTTCTGGAGCTTTCGACTAATTTTGTACTACCAAATATTGGAATAATATTGGTTTATTTCAGTACCAAATAAGATAAATATTTTCTATCTATAATGATAGAATTCATTACTACATTTTCTTATCATTCCTCAAAGAATATTAACAGAAACAAAATATTTGGGCATACGCCACATATGTAGCCAATAGCTTTCATATCACATTGATAACATAAGTTATCTTTACCCTTTGAAAAGTTATCTTGAGAACTTTCATTGTTCTCTTATTTATTACCATGTTCCCACTTTTAGTGGTGCATTAGTATATATTTTATTTTCTTTATGTTTACATTCACTTCGGGGAATGTAACAAATCTAGTAGGACAGACTTATAAACATCCCAATAGATTCTTTATTTCATAATCACCATCTCAAACATGCAGGGATTTTAAATTAAAATCTACCTATTCGTATTGTCATGATTAGTCTCCAATTATAATAAATATGATATAATAAATAAATCATAGTAAAATATACCTGGAGATCTTTAACATCATCGCCATCACCTTGACTATTATCACAAGCACTATTTCAAGTAGTAAAACAACTTTGTTTTCGTAATAACATTTATAATCTAATAGTAAAAATTATTTAATAAATAATAAAAAATTTCATGTACGATGCTTGAAAATTATCCCACTTGTATCAAATTTCAATACCACATATATATTATAAAATCTTATCTTGCTCTAATAAAATATTTATAAGTTCAATTTAAAAAATATCATACAATCATTCAACATTAGCAAGTTAATAAGACTCAATAGATCCTATCAAATTTCCCTTTAATCAGCAATGGTAGGTTAATAACACTTTCCACCATAATTAAAATTTCAAGAATATTTAATAACAAGAATTTAATAATCAAAACATCTAAATATTATGCATAATATAACTTAATTATAAAAAAAAACTTCAAAAATAATGATTTACCAAAAAAAATAATATATAAAATATACCATATTAATAGCAAACATATCTAATCAACAATTATGTCTTTTACATAAAAAAAAAATTAACCTAGAAAGGCAAAAATCAAATACCATCAGAACGTGAAATTTATGTCAAATAAAAATTAATAGTAGTCATACCTTAATTGAAAAAGAAATTATGATCGAAATATAAAAGTTTCCTACCAAATCTATACTTTACCTATGCTTATACAATAAATCAAAGATCGAGAATAAGAACCATAATCTATTCTGAGATTGAATCTTACTTTTCGATTTCATATAGATAACGATATCAAATCTTTCACCATCCTTAAGAACAAAAAGTAAAATAAGTTAATCAAAACAATGATAACGTATAATGGAAGAAGAATGAAAAATAATAATCAAATATGAAATATTAAATAAAAGAAACTTCCTGTAAAAACTTTGTATCTTGCTGTCAAAGATATTAAAAATCATGAAGGATAAATTTGATCGTTGATAAAAGGAACTATCACTTTGAGCAAGATCGTGCTGATAACGTGTTATAAAATAAAGAGAGATGGAGAGAATAAATAATAAAGAAAATATGAAAGTAATAGAGAATGTACTTTATTGATCAATGAGATGATTACAATATTTCATTAGAGTCTCTATTTATAGGCATAAGAAGTATAAAATAAATAGGATCTAATTCTAATAATTATTAGAATTTAAAGTATATTAAAACTTTATCTTGATCGTGATGGACATCCACTTAATAAGATATTCATAACAAAAATAATTTTTTAAACAAATTATTTAAATATTTTTATAATTTAATATAATATAAATTGAAATATAACAGTAAAAAAATGAACATGATGAATATCATAAATCTATAATAAATTATTAGTACATAAAGCTGTTTATTTGTAACGCCCCCACGCCCGAGACCGTCGCCGGAGTCGAGTATGAGGTGTTACTAAACTTAATTTAACATTTTAAGAACTTTAGATTATTTGTTTCTACATTCACAGCTTTCTAGCTACTTGCATCACAGTTACAAGAAAAATCATATCTCGAGTTACGAAACTTGAAATCAAGATCTGTAAATTTTCCCTAAATCTAGACTCATATACCTATTTACTAATTTTTTTATATAATTTTTGGTTGGGCCAATTAGTACAGTTTATTAGTTAAAGTTACCCCTTTTTCAGGACTTAACTGGACTGACCTCTGTTCACTATGAACCACATTTCTCTCTGTACAAAATTCATATGACTATGAGGTTTGTTTCTACTAAAACTAGACTCAATAATAATTCTGAGAATATAAAATACAACACCTAATTATATCTGTAAAATTTATGGTGAATTTCTAAATTTGGAACAGGGGATCCAGAAATCACTTTAGCCCTGTTTCACTAAAATTCAAATATCTTCTAACATATATTTATTTTACCTGTTTAGTTTGTTTTATGTGAAACTAGACATAACAATCTTCAATTTAATATTTAATCCATTACCTAATTCTATTTATATGATTTTTAGCAAATTTTCAAACTCACGTCAGTGTTGCTGCAATGTTCTGAAATTTCATCCTTTTTTTTTTGTTTTCATGAACTATGTATCCTATTAACCTTCCATGACATCAAACATAATCTAAACTAACCATTTTCATAACTTATTATTATCAAGCATTTCCTCAACCATTCCATCACCATATCATAAGATCATTTACACAAAATAGGTATATTGCTATACATGCCATACTTAAATTTTACAAGCCATTTACCAAAAAGTCCTTCAGATAGTGTGATCGAGCCTTCGACCTATCCCGACTCCTGAGCTGGCTTGTCCAAAAATACAATGAATAAGAAGGAGGGAGTAAGCATAAATGCTTAGTAAGTTCATATGCAAATAATAAGTAACATAACAAAGCAATCATACCAAACAACATTAGCATGGTATCGCCAAAACATATATCATATTTCTAATCATTTTTCATCATCTTATTACCTTATCGTTGTTGTATCAATACTCAACCCGAGGGTTAAGTACATACCTGTCCAAAGTATCCATTTCACAACACTTACCAATACGTCTCTTTTCATCTGGAGTATTCCTCCATTTGAGTAGAACTTTACCCGTTGAACACATCGGAATATAATTCAGATACATAGAAAGTTTGCACATAAGTGCAACATATGTAGCCAAGCTACCATTAACCCGCCCATAAGCGAACTCGGACTCAACTCAACGAGCTTGGGCGTTCGCATCCATAAGTGAACTCGAACTCAACTCAACGAGCTCGGATGCCTAGTTACATCTCACGAACTCAGACTCAACTCAACGAGTTCAGACATTTGCATCCATAAGTGAACTCGGACTCAACTCAACGAGTTCGGATGCTCAACCATCCTAGTGACATGTCACTTGTATCCTAATCTATTCCTAAGGTTCAAACGGGATTTTCCTCGAACACACATCCTTGCCGTCTTCCGTAGAATGCCGAAACCAATATTCGGTAACAATTTGTATTTAACAAGTAGCTCACATAATTTACATTTTGTTCGAAAATAACCACAAAGCATATATTTCATGATAAAAATCAGCATATCATATAATTGACATCAATAACTTAAAAATAACAATTATGATACATTATTTACACATGAACTTACCTTGGTACCAAAATACAAAGATTTTGCAATTTAGTCCACAATCTTTTCTTTTCCTCGATTGGGGTCGATTCCACGTCTTTCTTGATCTAAAAGAACACATTTAGATTATTTAATACTCACATTATCAAATTAATCCTTAATTCAAATTTTGGCAAAATTACAATTTTACCCCTAAACTTTTGCATATTTACACTTTTGCCCCTAGGCTCGGGATTAAACTTTATTCCTTATTCTTATGTTTTATAACCTTATGATCACTTTTCTCTTCTATGGCAACATCAAATTCTCACTCTAACATATACTTATGACTATTAGGTATTTTTACCGATTAAGCCCTTTTACTCGTTTTTGTTTAAAATCGAGTAGTACAAGTCGTCTAATATAATTTAAAACCTCATATTCTATCATAAAACACCAAAATACACAAATTTCACCTATGGGTATTTTTCCAAATATAAACCCTAGGTTAAATTATTGCTAGCATAAGCTTTATCGAGTTACCGAGATCTCAAAAACGTAAAAATCATTAAAAAACGGGGCTTAGAATCACTTACTATGAAGCTTGAAAGTTGAAGAAACCCTAGCTATGGTGAGAGAAAAATTCGGCAGCAACCAAATGAAGAAGATGACCATTTTGTGTTATTTTTCCCATTTTATTTCATTTAATATCCAAATGACCAAAATGCCCCTCCTTACTAAACTTTCAAAAATTCCTTCCATGTCCTAATTTTGCCCATGAACTTAAAATTGGTCAAATTTCTATTCAAGACCTCCTAATTAATATTTCAAAGCAATTTCATACTAAAAACTTCTAGAATGCAAGTTTTGCAACTTATTCGATTTAGTCCCTAACTTTAAATTAAACTCGTTATGCCAAAAATTTCTTCACGAAATCTTCACACAATTATGCAATCATATCATAAACCTCAAAATAATTATAAAATAATTATTTCTATCTCGAATTTGTGGTCACGAAACAACTATTCCGATTAGGCCCTAATTCGGGATATTACAACTCTCCCCCCTTTAAGGATTTTCATCCTCAAAAATCTTACCGGTAAACAGATGTGGGTATTGATTTCTCATAGTTTCTTCGGATTCCCATGTAGCTTCTTCTACTCCATGTTTTTGCCATAACACTTTCACAAGTGCAATGTTTTTATTCCTTAGTTGTTTGACCTCTCGAGCTAAAATCTTAATCAGTTCTTCTTCATAGGTCATATCTGGTTGTAGTTCAATTTCTGTCAGTGAAACTGCATGTGAAGGATCCGAACGATACCGATGTAACATAGATACGTGGAACACATCATGAATCTTCTCTAATTCAGGTGGTAATGCTAGCCGATATGCTACCGGTCCAACTTTTTCAATTATTTCATACGGCCCGATAAAACGCGGACTTAATTTGCCCTTTCGTCCAAATCTGAGAACTTTCTTCCACGGAGACACCTTTAAAAATACTTTATCACCAACTTGAAATTCAATGTCTTTTTGTTTTAAATCTGCATAAGATTTCTGTCTATATGAAGCAACTTTTAAACAATCTCGAATTACCTTCACTTTTTCTTCAGTTTCTTTTATTAGATCAACTCCGTAAATTTGATTTTCCTTGAGTTCAGTCCAATACAAAGGCGTTCGACACTTACGACCATACAATGCTTCATAAGGTGCCATTTTCAAGCTCGTCTGATAACTATTATTGTAAGCAAATTCTACCAACGGTAAATATCTTTCCCAACTTCCTTGAAATTCCAATACACAACATCTGAGCATATCTTCAAGAATTTGAATTATTCTCTCTGATTGCCCACCAGTTTGTGGATGAAAAGCAGTACTGAAATTTAACTTTGTACCTAACGCGTCTTGCAACTTTTGCCAAAACCGCGAGGTAAACCTTGGATCTCTATCTGAAATAATCGACAATGGTATTCCATGTAGTCTAACAATTTCTCTAACATGCAGTTCAGCCAATTTGTTAAGAGAATAATCTGTACGTACCGAAATAAAATGAGCCGACTTAGTTAATCTGTCAACTATTACCCAGACGGCATCTTTCTTTCCTGGAGTCAATGGCAACCCTAAAACAAAATCCATAGTAATCTGATTCCATTTCCATTCAGAACCTTAATAGGTCAAAGTAATCCCGAAGGCACTTGGTGTTCACTTTCACCGTTGACAAATTAAGCATTTGGACACAAACTCGATATATCCCTTTTCATTCCATTCCACCAATACATTTTCTTCAAGTCATTATACATTTTCGTACTACCCGATGAATCGAGAAACAACCACTATGTGCTTCCTCAGTAGGATCTTTTGAATCAATTCCTCATTCTTCTGGTACACAAATCCGATCTTTAAACATTAAGCACCCATCGAATCGATTCAAAATCGACTCAGTATCAACTTCACACTCGCTTTTTCTTGGCTTGCAAATCTTGATCATCTTTCTGAGCTTCAGAAATCTCTTGTAAAAACATCGGTTTTGCTCTTAACTCTGCTAGAATCGAACCATCATCTGACATTTTCAACTGAGTGTTCATAACTCTCAAAGCAAACAACAACTTTCTGCTTAAAGCATCGGCAACCACGTTCGCTTTTCCCGAATGATAATCAATAACAAGCTTGTAATCTTTCAATAACTCCAACCATCTTCGCTGTCTCAAATTCAAGTCTTTTTGTGACATCAAGTACTTAAGACTTTTGTGGTCGGTATATACCCGGCACTTTTCACCATACAAATAATGTCGCCAAATTTTCAAAGCAAACACCACCGCAGCCAATTCCAAATCGTGAGTAGGATAATTCCTCTCATGAGGTTTTAATCGCTTCAAGCATAAGCCACCACTTTTCCTTCTTGCATGAGCACACACCCCAAACCATTTAGAGAAGCATCACTATACACCACAAATTCTTTACCTGATTCGGGCTGTACTAACACTGGTGCCTCTGTTAATAACTTTTTCAATTCTTCAAAACTCTGTTGACATTCTTCCGTCCATTCAAATTTAACATTCTTTCGGAGTAGTCTAGTTATAGGAGCAGCAATTATAGAAAATCCATTTACAAACCGCCGATAATACCCAGCTAGCCCCAAGAAACTTCTAACTTCGGTTACGTTTTTCGATGGTTTCCAATCAACAATGGCTGAAATTTTACTAGGATCAACCCGTATACCATCACCTGAAACAATATGACCCAAAAATCCAACTTCCCAGAGCCAAAATTCACTTTTACTAAACTTAGCATACAGCTGTTTATCTCTCAAAGTTTGCAAAACTATCCTCAAATGCTCAGCATGCTTTGTCTCATCTTTTGAATAAATTAAAATATCATCTATAAACACCATAACAAATTTGTCCAAGCATGACCGAAATATGTGATTCATTAAATCCATAAACACAGCAGGAGCATTTGTCAACCCGAATGGCATAACTAAAAATTCATAATGACCATACCTTGTTCTAAAAGCAGTTTTAGGCACATCTGACTCTTTTACCCGCAGTTGGTAATACTCAGATCTCAAGTCAATCTTTGAAAACCATGTCGCTCCTTTTAGCTGATCAAACAAATCATCAATTCTTAGCAACGGATACTTGTTCTTGATTGTCACCTTATTTAACTGCCGATAATCAACACACAACCTCATAGAACCATCCTTCTTTTTCACAAATAACACGGGAGCACCCCAAGGTGAAAAACTCGGTCTCACAAAGCCTTTATCAGTCAACTCTTGCAATTGCGACTTTAATTCTTTCAACTCTGCTAGTGCCATTCTATACGGAGCAATCGAGATCGGAGTTGTTCACGGTATCAAATCAATACCAAATTCTACTTCCCTGACTGGAGGCAAACCCGACAATTCTTCTGGAAATACGTCCGCAAATTCACACACAACCGGCACTGATTCAACTTTCTTTTCAACTTCTTTTGTATTAATTACATACGCCAAATAAGCTTCATAACCCTTTCTCAAATATCTTTGAGCCGACATTGAAGAAATCATACTAGGTAATGCCTCTGATTTATCTGATTCAACCCGCAGAGTTTCACCATTTTCACACTTTAATTCTATAACCTTTTCTTTGCAATTTATTATAACATCATGCAATGTCAACCAATCCATACCCAAAATAACATCAAACTCATCAAACGGCAACAATATCAAGTCGGCCGGAAAGTAATGACCCCGAATCATTAAAGGACATTTCTTGCATACTTTATCAACTATCACACATTTGCCTAACGGATTCGACACTCTAATCATAAATTCTGTGTTCTCAACAGGTATATTCATACTAGACACCAATTTCATGCACACATATGAATGAGTAGAACCGGTAATCACATCGGGTGAGGAAGCATCTTCACGCGCTTTAATAGCATAAGTTCTAGCCGGAGCCCTTCCTTCAGTCTAATCTGCATCATCTCGACTACATTCTTCTACCGCTTGCTTCACTCCCAGCTTTTCTTGGATATCTTCCTCTCGAATCCGCACCACTTGTTTTTGTATTCTGAAATTTTTCTTTTTCAGCTCTCTCTGGGCAGTCTCTAATAAAATGATCCGGAGAACCACATCGAAAACATTCATTTGCTCTGCACGGACCAAAATGATTTCTACCACACCGTTCGCATTCGAGTTTAACAAATCTCGAGTTCCCTACACTGGCTGCCGAAGTAGTCTGGGACTTATGACCCACATTTTGCTTCTTATAATTCCCATATGATTGCCCAGCTGAAACTTGGGAACGAGGATTCATATTTCTTGACTTTTCGGGTTGCTGTGAAAATGAACTGCTCGTCGGTCTTTTCTTCCAATTTCTAGTCTCAGCCTCTACCTTTTTCTTCTCTTTAAGTAGTTCTTCAGCTTTGCAAGCTCGATCAACCAGTACTACCATTTCTTTTAATTCAAGAATTCCAACAAATACCTTGATGTCTTCGTTGAGCCCGTCTTCAAATCGTCGACACATCTTGGCCTCTGTAGGAACATACTCTCTGGCATACTTACTTAATCAAACAAACTCTCTTTCATATTACAGAATCACATATTACCTTGCTTCAACTCAAGAAATTCTTTACGCTTCGATCAATAAATCTTTCACTAATATATTTCTTCCAAACTCTTCTTGAAAGAATTCCCAGTTACTCTCTCTTTTCGGTACCACCAAATCAAAGTCTTCCACCAATTATAGGCTGAATCCTCAACAAAGATATAGCTCATTTCAAACATTCTTCAGTGTACAAGATAATTCATCAAATACCGGATAGAATTTTCAAGCTAGAACTCGCTTTCTCGGCATCATCATCAATATTTGCCCTAAATTCTTGACCACTTGTTTACGAATTCTCGTCTCATGGAGTTACGTGAAATTTTATCATATCCACACCCCGAGGCATCGGGGTGCAGGTTGAGGAATTGGGGAGGTGGGGAGGTCGTACATTTGGGTTCGTCTGAACGAACTCGAGTGTACCATGCACTCATCATTTGGAGAAAGGCTTCCCGATCCCTTTCTCCTCCTCCCTGACCAACAGTAGGAGGTGGATTTTCAGTCGGCACTGCTCCTTCAGCCGGAGCTGGTGCATTACTCTCTACTTCATCTGCCACAGCTGGATCGGGATCCATTTACTATTAAAAAAATCATTTAAAAAGGTCAGAAGTCGTCACACTATCACAATTTATACATATGGCATGTATAGAAAAATTCGTACATACAACACGTAGTCCGAGAACCGACTAAACCTGCTATGATACCACTAAATATAACGCTCCCAGGCCCAAGACCGTTGCCGGAGTCGAGTATGAGGTGTTACTAAACTTAATTTAACATTTTAAGAACTTTGGATTATTTGTTTCTACATTCACAGCTTTCTAGCTATTTGCGTCACAATTGCAAGAAAAATCATATCTCGAGTTAAGAAACTTGAAATCAAAATCCGTAAATTTTCCCTGAATCTAGACTCATATACCTATTTACTAATTTTTTTATATAATTTTTGGTTGGGCCAATTAGTACAGTTTATTAGTTAAAGTTACCCCTGTTTCAGGACTTGACTGGACTGACCTCTGTTTACTACGAACCACATTTATCTCTGTAAAAAATTCATATGACTATGAGGTTTGTTTCTCCTAAAACTAGACTCAATAAGGATTCTGAGAATATAAAATACAACACCTAGTTATATCTGAACAATTTATGGTGAATTTCTAAAGTTGGAACAGGGGATCCAGAATTCACTTTGGCCCTGTTTCACTAAAATTCAAATATCTTCTAACATATATTTCATTTACCCGTTTAGTTTGTTTTATGTGAAACTAGACATAATAAGCTTCAATTTAATATTTAATCCATCAACTAATTCAATTTATATGATTTTTAGTAAACTTCCAAACTCACATCAGTGTTGCTGCAATGTTCTGTTTATGGCAAATTTCATCCTTTTTTTTTTGTTTTCATGAACTAGGTATCCTATTAACCTTCCATGACATCAAACATAATCTAAACTAACCATTTCCATAACTTATTATTATCAAGCATTTCCTCAACCATTCCATCACCATATCATAAGATCATTTACACAAAATAGGTATATTGCTATACATGCCACACTTAAATTTTACAAGCCATTTACCAAAAAGTCCTTCAGATAGCGTGATCAAGCCTTCGACCTATCCCGACTCCTGAGCTGACTTGTCCAAAACGACAATGAATAAGAAGGAGGGAGTAAGCATAAATGCTTAGTAAGTTCATATGCAAATAATAAGTAACATAACAAAGCAATCATACCAAACAACATTAGCATGGTATCACCAAAACATATATCATATTTCTAATCATTTTTCATCATCTTATTACCTTATCGTTGTTGTATCAATACTCAACCCGAGGGTTAAGTACATACCTGTCCAAAGTATCCATTTCACAACACTTACAATACGTCTCTTTTCATCTCGAGTATTCCTTCATTTGAGTAGAACTTTACCCGTTGAACACATCGGAATATAATTCGGATACATAGAAAGTTTGCACATAAGTGCCACATATGTAGCCAAGCTACCATTAACCCGCCCATAAGCGAACTCGGACTCAACTCAACGAGCTTGGGCGTTCGCATCCATAAGTGACCTCAGACTCAACTCAACGAGCTCGGATGCCTAGTTACATCTCACGAACTCGGACTCAACTCAACGAGTTCGGACATTTGCATCCATAAGTGAACTCGGACTCAACTCAACGAGTTCGGATGCTCAACCATCCTAGTGACATGTCATTTGTATTCTAATCTATTCCTAAGGTTCAAACGGGATTTTCCTCGAACAGATATCCTTTCCGTCTTCCGTAGAATGCCGAAACCAATACTCGGTAACAATTTGTATTTAACAAGTAGCTCACATAATTTATATTTTGTTCGAAAATAACCACAAAGCATATATTTCATGCTAAAAATCAGCATATCATATAATTGACATCAATAACTTAAAAATAACAATTATGATACATTATTTACACATGAACTTACCTTGGTACCAAAATACAAAGATTTTGCAATTTAGTCCACAATCTTTTCTTTTCCTCGATTGGGGTCGATTCCACGTCTTTCTTGATCTAAAAGAACACATTTAGCTTATTTAATACTAACATTATCAAATTAATCCTTAATTCAAATTTTGGAAAAATTAAAATTTTACCCCTAAACTTTTGCATATTTACACTTTTGCCCCTAGGCTCGGGATTAAACTTTATTCCTTATTCTTATGTTTTATAACCTTCTGATCACTTTTCTCTTCTATGGCAACATCAAATTCTCACTCTAACATATACTTATGACTATTAGGTATTTTTACCGATTAAGCCCTTTTACTCGTTTTTGTTTAAAATCGAGTAGTACAAGTTGTCTAACATAATTTAAAACCTCATATTCTATCATAAAACACCAAAATACACAAATTTCACCTATGGGTATTTTTCCAAATATAAACCCTAGGTCAAATTATTGCTAGCATAAGCTTTATCGAGTTGCCGGGATCTCAAAAACGTAAAAATCATTAAAAACGGGGCTTAGAATCACTTACTATGAAGCTTGAAAGTTGAAGAAACCCTAGCTATGGTGAGAGAAAAATCCGGCAGCAACCAAATGAAGAAGATGACCATTTTGTGTTATTTTTCCCATTTTATTTCATTTAATATCCAAATGACCAAAATGCCCCTCCTTACTAAACTTTCAAAAATTCCTTCCATGTCCTAATTTTGCCCATGAACTTAAAATTGGTCAAATTTCTATTTAAGACCTCCTAATTAATATTTCAAAGCAATTTCATACTAAAAACTTCTAGAATGCAAGTTTTGCAACTTATTCGATTTAGTCCCTAACTTTAAATTAAACTCGTTATGCCAAAAATTTCTTCACGAAATCTTCACACAATTATTCAATCATGTCATAAACCTCAAAATAATTATAAAATAATTATTTCTATCTCAAATTTGTGGTCACGAAACAACTATTCCGATTAGGCCCTAATTCGGGATATTACATTATTGGTGAATGTTATTTATGATATTGAAATGCATGCATACTATGACTCATGCTAACAATATTTTGTACTTAGTATAAAGTTTGGAAATAATATTTGCATTCGAGCTACTTACCAATAAAAATAATTTGTGAGCATGATTTTATTGATGCATGATTATGTGCAAAGACTGATGCTGCTTAACCATATGGCAAAAGTTGCCTTAGCAAAAGTTTGTTGTGCCTGAACATTACTTGGGAGGAAACTTAAAATTATATAGGATTTTTGTAGAATTTTTTTACCACCTTTTGAGTTAATAATTATATTAATCTTGAGTAATTGTTAATAAATTAAGTGGATTTTGTTTAAATGTTAATATTGGACATGAATTTATAAAGTATGCGAAATTATGCTTTATTACATGATTTTTGTGCATAAATTATATTATTCTCATGTTAATTATTAATATGTTAATTTTTATTATGCAGTGGGTTCATGGAAGATGAGATTATCATAATGTTGCATAGACATGAACACATCCACCTTACTTGGTATAACCATGCAAATTTGGGTCATAAGAATGTTAATTTTACCCAGCTAATGTATTGTTACAAAATGGACATGTCTGGTTATTTATTGGATCACGAAATCATCCAACAAGGAGGAGTCAAGCCCAAATTCGGCACAAGCATATGGCTACCCAAAAATCAGCTTCAAAATATTTCATTGGAGGTCTTTGTAGTTGCAATTTAATTAGAAAAGAACCTTGGAAGATTTCCTATGAAATCGTCCACTCGATGCTTAATTATAGCATGATTTTGTGCTCAAAATAAGCAACCAAATCACCTCCCTTTCCACATATTGTGGCCAACCAAGCAGTGGAGAAGATGGAGGGATTCCAATCCTTATTTTTAGTAAACTTTACCCTTTGATAGCATATTTATTTTGCGTATTTTATGTACTCAAATCAACTTGTTCTTGAATTAATTTCTGCCAACTGGTGAATTTTATGTTTAAATCTTATCAGGAACGAAATCTGGATGCTTTTATTCGAAAGCAAGTAGAAAAGGATTAAATTGAAAGATAAGCAATTAAAGAGGGTCGAATAAAAAATTTAGAGTCATTTAGCGGCTAGTCAGATTTTTGACTTTGTAAAGGTCAAAATTAGAAAAGAAATCTTATATTTATTTCATGTAATTAGTAGGTAGGTGGGACTAGCCTAATTTTAGCATATGGTTTATGTATAAATAGGTGGCATGGTGGACTTGAAAAAAGACACCTTAATTTTCCTAGCAATTGAATAGAAAAAAATCAATTTATTTTCTTTCTTACTATGCGTGAAAGAGTGCAGGCATTCTGCCAACTTTTATTTCCATTTCAATATTTTGGCTTAATTGTTTCCCAAGCCCTTCCTCTTTCACTTATCACCATTTCCATTCAAATCCACTTCCACAACCAACTAAAGCATGATTAATTTCATGATTTACTAAATTCAAATTAGCTTTAGGCAGGTATTCTTTCCAGTCAGGAATCGTGAGAAATATATCTGCACTAAATATCCTTCAAATTGGTATTCACCATCTCTCTAGAATATCGGGATTGACAAATTCATCCCTTAAAGTTAACTCGATTTCAATTCAAAAAGTGCGTTGGGTTGGAGTCATTTTGGCGGACATTTAGTGAGACAAGTCGGCCGTTTTGTATTCGAATTTCTGTGAACAAGTCAAGGGAGATAGTAATCGGATTTAAATGTCTCGCATGATTGAGGCTGTTAATTCGAGTTGGGTTCTTTAGAATGCAAGGCTACCGAAATCTTGAATTGCGAACGTGTGTATCGCGATTAGATAATCTATAAGGATTAGTTTGCAGGTTGTACCAGAATCAATTACGAGAGAGAGAATTGGCAGTTAGGAGTTCTTAGCTGCTATAACCAACTTATTGGTTGGAGGAGAAAACTAATTTATGAGGATCGATTTAGAAACCAGAATTCATCGTGTCTAGGGCTAAAGCTTACTATTTTGGTTTACAAAATTTGAATTTAATTTCTAATTTAATTTTATTTCCAATTTATTTAATTTTTTATGCTATCTCAATTATTTAATTTCTAGCATTTGAGAACTCCCTTAATTTATTTTTTTATTTTTCAGCAAGTCATTTGCAGTCGTGGGCACAACCATCGACATGATTATCGATACGACAAAAATTCTTTTCACAAGAAAAACACAGAGTTGATCAATACAACCAATCCCTGTGGACTCGACCTTACTACTCTTCACTACTGTCTAGAGTTATTTTATTATAGGAATTAATTTATTTGGTGGTTTCAACGCCCATTAAATTTTGGCATCGTTGCTGGAGATTGGAAATATTTTTCTAACTTTTGTTTGTTTTCTTTATGACCAGATCAGATTGGGGTCTCTAGAATTTGAACCAGAAATAGAGAAATTGGCTAAAAAACTGCGAAGAGAAGCTATTCGACGTGGTAAATGATCACATCCCGAGTTCAAAACCATATCTTACACCATGGAAATTTTCTCATTTGACGATCCAGACGAGATAGCAGATCAAACTATATGCCAACTCGTAGCAGTCCCGAATGAACAACAACCCCTATGTATAACTTATCTGGCAGGAGGAACGCCATTCGAGTTCAAATCAAGCCTGATTTATCTATTGCCCAACTTCTACAGATTACAAAATGAAAATCTACATACCCATCTCAAGGAATTTCATATGGTTTGCATAAGCATGAAACCTCAGGAGGTAACCGAGGATCAAATTAAACTTCATGCTTTTCCTTTCTTGTTAGCCGACTTTGCTAGAAAATGACTATTTTATTTACCTCTAGGATCTGTCAATACATGGTTTGACATGTCTCATTTATTTCTTAACAGATTCTTTCCAGTAGCTCGAGCATCCGAATTAAGGAGGGACATTGTAGGAATTTGGCAAAAGGAGACTGAATCACTCTAAGATTACTGGGAGCAGTTCAAAATGTCATGTGCAAGTTGCCTACAACATAGCCTGACTGAATAGTCACTCTTGTAGTATTTCTATGAGGGGTTACTCCTAATGCAAATGAAAATGATAGATGCTGCTAGTGGAGCGGCACTTATTAATATGAAGCCTCAGAGAGAAAGAGAGTTAATTTTGACTATGGCTACAAATTCTCAACAATTTTGACTGGCTACAGAATCCACGAGACAGGTTCATGGGTCAAGTTCTCTATCTTTAGTAGAAAAAATTGATAAGCTTACTAATGTTGTTCAAAATTTGCTTACAGATAAAATAATCTCAGCTTGGTTGTGCGGAATTTGTGCTATATTAGATCACCCCACGAGCTCATGTCCTATCTCGCACAAGGGTTCGACAGAACAAACGAATGTTGTCAAAAAATTTCCAGGGCCACCCCAAAGGTGATATGATCCCTATTCAAACACCTATAACGTAAGGTGGAAAGATCATCCAAATCTGAGTTATGAGTCGAATCTTTGACTCATTCAGCCATACCAACAAAGGTCACTTCTGAATCAACAGTTATCGCCTCCAAAATCATCTCTGAAAGACATAGTGGAAAGGTTAGCCAACAGTACCGAAAATACCAATAGAAAACGGAAACACATCTTCAAGATTTGGATAAACAAATGAGTAAGTTTGTGCTTGCAGTCAATCGATTGGAGTCACAAGGAAAATTGCCATCTCAAACTGAACCTAATCCTCAACATAATGTAAGTGTTATGACATTGAAAAGTGGAACAATTTTGGATTCAGCTCTTGACACAAATCATACCCACAACCCAGAACAAGAAAAACAAAAACTTGATCCAACGTCCACTACGAATTTGACTCCTCAAAGGTTGTTTGTAGTACTACCTCCATTTTCTAGAACACTCGTCCAATGCAAAAAGGAGCGAGAAGAGAAGGACATCCTTAACACCTTTCAAAAGGTAGAAATAAACATCCTTCTTCTTGATGTGATTAAGCAAATTCCATGATATGCAAAGTTCTTAAGAAAATTATGCACAAGTTAGAAGAAGCTCCTAGGCAATGAAAATGTGAATGTCAAAGAAAATGTCTTTGCCGTTTTACAAAAGAAAATACAACCGAAATGTAAGGACCAAGGTATGTTTTCTAAATTATTAACATGAAGGATGATAACTCAGCCAATTTTCTGATATTCTACTCAGGAGACTATTTCTAAGCAACGAACGAACGAAAATTGATGTAACACTCACCATGAAATTTAATGGTGAAGTGATTAGGTTTAATGTTTATGAGGATATGGGACATCCCATTGCAATGAAAAATGTCTCTAACGTCAATGGAGTGGAACCATTAAAAAATTTACATTTTGAAATGGATAAGTTACAAGCCGTGCCTTGTAGGAGTTAGATCTCGATGTTAAGCAAGAGAAATTATCGATGATAAAAAAACCAATACGTAAAGTTGTCATTCGAATGAAGGACTCAAAATTAGAGCTCAAACCGTTTCCATAACATATAAGGATTTTGATAGAAGAAAAGACAAACTAGAAAGGAGAAGCTCAAGGAGGAATCCAAGAAGTGCTTCAAAGACAATGGGCAAAGGTTGAAACCTTTCTACAAGAACATCCAAGTGCATGAGATGTAAAAATTAATTCTCAATGAGCCAAATGGATAACATTTAAGGTCGTCGAGATAATGATGTTAAACAAAAGCATTTTTTTGGAGGCAACCCAAATTTATTTTAATTTATTTAATTTTTAATTTTAGTAAAATTTAGGTTGAAAATAAAATGAACAATAACAAGATTATTATTTAATCCATTTAATGTTATTTTTCAGGAACGTGGTAGAGGCTGTTGATTTTTTCAGAAATCAGATACTTGTCGTGGGTAGGCATGCCTTGCTTAGTACTGCCATTTATTTTCTTCACAACCCAACACCTCAAACCCAAATAAAAAAACACACACACACACACCCCTAACCCAATTCATTTTTCTTCAAATAAACCTAAGTCTCCACAACTCTTGCCATCTTGCAAAGTAGCCATTCACAACGCCGACAACCATGTTAAATATACACGGGGAGTATCCTTGACTTTTTTCTCTACTATACTTTAATTCTTATACAATATGATTGAGGACAAACATAAATCAAGTAAGGGGTGTTCATTAATTTGTTTGACATTGAGCCTCTAATCCATTGTTTAGTCAATTTAGATAGTTGGGTGATTCTTCAATTAAAGTGTTCAAATATCTAGTTTAATCGACATGTGTGTTTTAAAGTCTATATATGTAATTAGATTATTTCATGAAAATTGGTTGTTTATAATTTCTTGCTAAGAATAATGTATTTGCTTGTAAATAAATAAATTCAAAAAAAGAAAAAGAGGGAAGAAATACTACTCCACTGATGGCTTAAGTTATCAGTGAAGATTTTAGAAAAGTTACCAAATTTAGTAACCAAGATGAGGTGTTTAGGTTGTCATCTCATCTCATATAAAAAGGTTTGAGTGAAGAACCGAAAACTTGCAAACATTCCACTAGCCAAGTTGCCATGAGTAGGGAAAAATAGTTTGTTTGGAGACATGTCAAATTGATTAACCGGAGTAGGGTGCTTGAGTTGTTATCCTAATTCGTGTAAAAAGGTTTGACTATGTCCCAAATTTACAACATAATTAATTAAAAATAATACCTTTCAAATTTTGGTTCAAACTCAATTTAGGGTCTGTTTGTTTGCCAGTAAAATGTTTTCCGGAAAATGATTTCTGGAAAATGATTTACTTTTCTGGAAAATGATTTACTAAAAATATTTTCCGGTGTTTGGATGAAGCTGTGTAAAATATTTTCTGTTGTTTGGCAGATTTCCTGAAAATATTTTCCGTAAAAGTTGTTTTTACATATATTAATAAATTTATATACATATTAATAAATTTTTATATTTTAAATTGTTTTTACATATATTGCAATAATTTATTTATAAATAAATAAATTAAATTAAATATATAATAATACTCAATTATTAAGCTACAATATTAACCTTCATAAATTGAAAACAACCAAAGTCAAATAAATTATTTGTAATTGTGTTAAAAAAATAAAAAAACAAGGATTGAATAATTATAAATTAGCTTCCAAACCACAATTAATACTAGAAATTAATAATATTATCCAAATGCATAATTAGTAGTACACCACATAATAACAACATTGTCCAAGTGCATAACTAAATATTACACGACATAAAAGTATCAATATCTTCAACCTTGAGAAAATTTTTGAAGCCAAATTTTTTTATGCTTCTTATTTTTAACTAAAAAAGCTTTGGCCTCGGATTCATGACTCACTAGATAATCAAACACAGAACACAAGAAGTCACCATGAAATCCTTCTTCCTCCATCGACATCACTTGTTTGTAAAGCTGTGGTGTCTTATCCGCAGTAAATTGTTCCAAAGTATTAGCAATTTTGCCAAGTTGTTCACCCACAAATTTAACTTGTTCATTAACGACACTTTCTTGAACATTTTTTCTTTTACGTTTGGATGTGCCAGATGAAGATACATTTGTTCTTACCTCTTCATCCTCTTCATCCTCTTCATTGTAGCAGTCTAGAGGCACTGAATCTTGGTTACCATCATCCAAATCTATGTCAGCAAATGTTCTGGCAAAACTCCCTGTTGCCATATCTGTGCCAACAACCAAAGCCGTTTCATCAATGATCAATGCTTTTATTCAAAAATGGTTCATACTTCTTATGTGCCTGTTGGATATTATACACAATTAGAATAACAAGTATAAAACAATTGAAATATCCTTAACATATATATACATATATTACCATCACTGCTGCATCATATGTCGCTCTATCACATGTGATCATTTTCATGTTATCATCCCATCCAAAACCACTTTCATCTCGAATTTTGCATTAATTTGCCATTGGTTTTTTACAGTCCTCAAATGATTTTCCACATGCTTCGCATCGCATTGGACTTGGAATCTTTCAAAAATAGCTTCGACAACTCGTTTAATAGAAATTGTATTGAAAGTATTAGAAGGCTTATTTCCTTTCTGGGCCTCCTCTGCTAGAATTTCAAGAAAAACATGTTCCATCGGTTTTGTCCACCTGAATTGCTTGGAGGTCCCTTCTTTGTTGCCCTTACCCATTCTACATTAATAATTGTCATTGTCAATCATTTCGATATCCAACAAGCTTAAAACATAATAAATTCAATATCTAACAAGCTTAACATAATCAATATCTAACAAATTCAAGACATAATAATTTCAAAATCCAACAAACTAAAATTTTAATATCATTATCCAACAAACATTAACAAAAAAAGAACAATTTTAATACTAAAACATACATAACATAGAAACAACAAACCTAAGACCTAAACCTACCTAATATTTCTAGCCATATAATCAGTCCACATAGTTTGTGCAATTTCGTCTCTCTTAGCAGACCATTCTCTTGCTTCTTCTTTTTCTTCTCACTCCCTAAGAGTTGGTATCATCAAATCAGACTCAGACTCCTCGTATAATCCTTGATTAAGTAAATCATTAGGATCAACTCTCATGATATGATTATGAATGATACAACAAACCAAAACTATATCTACTTGAGTTTGAAAATTCCAAAATGGTTCAGCATCTAATATACGAAACTGTTTCTTCAAAATCCCAAAAACACGTTCAATAGTGATTCGCAATGATGAATGTCGAAGATTAAAGAGTTCCTTTGCATTTTCAGGCCCCTGAGCACTAAACTCTTTTAAATGATATCGGACACCATGATATGGGGTAATATATCCATTTCGGATGCCATATCCAGCATCAGCAAGATAATATTTGCCTAAAATTTTACAAAACATAATTAATACTAATAAATTATGAGCTTATTAGAACTATTTGGTATTTAATGATAATTATTACCTTCTGGAATTCTTAATCCTCTTGGGCGTGAAAGTGCATCACTTAAAATACGAGAATCATGTGCACTACATTTCCAACCAGCTAGAACCTAGGAAAATTTCAAATCAAATGTAATGACAGCCAATACATTTTGTGTCGTCCCCCCTTTACGGCTACGAAATCTTCCTTCAATGCTAGGTGGAACGGATGAACGAACATGAGTTCCATCTAATGCTCTAATACAATCTTTAAAATAAGGACAAAACCTTCGATTGTTTCTGATTTCACTAGGAGTTGACTCATCAGGTGATCTAATAACTAGTTTATACAATTTCAAAATAGCTCTCAATACAATCCTAAAGTAACGGTGAACTGTCTCAGTTGATCTATAATATCTAGATCCAATCACTCGAAACCTTACATTATGACCAATTATATGTAAAAATATCACTACTTGCTCCCTAATATTCACAGATTTAGTTGATTGTAATAAATTATTCCTACTAAGAATATCACACAAATTAAAAAAGGCAATCGGTCTCATCCTTATCATGTTAATACAATGTTGGTCACCACTATATAAAATACTATTAATATAATTTTCTCTTTCATAATCTCAATTCACACGAGGGTGAGAAGTAATTTCCTTCCTAGTTTTTAATTTTTTAATCCAAAGAGCCCCAAAAGCTAAAACTGAAGCCATGACTGCAGCAATTACATTTTGATGTTGACTATGATCCATCTACACAAAACAATGCCACACAAATATTTGATCACTACAAAAAAAGTGCAAGCTTTTCATAAGATCACATATATGAATAAAGCTACCATGACTAGTGCATACATACATATATGAAAATTGATATCTAATACACTAGTAGCTCATGAAGATATCCAAAAGTCAAGACTTTAAAGATATATATTTATTAAAATAATTATAACGACTGAAATTATTTTTTATTAATTAAAAAAGTTGAAAAAAAAACCTTTAATAATGTCGAATTTTTATTAAATCTATGTTAGTATAGATTATTTTAGGTTAAATTATGGTTACTGTTTATTTATTATATTTAAATTTATGAATTAAGAATTAATATTTATATTTTAATTTGATATTATTTTATTATTTTATTTTTATAATATCATTAATTCATGCTAAATGTTATTTTATTTTATTATTTTTATCTGATACTAATACAACTAGAATTCATGCTGCCCCAATAGAGAACTAGAAATCAACTAGCATACACCCAATATCAGTCTCTGATCAATACACGAGAGTTCTCAATACCATAGTGAATATGAAAAACTCAACACAAAAAAAAATCAAAGAAAAGCTGGAAATAAATAGTTAGAGAAAGATGATTCAATCTTCTAGCATTCTAATTGCACACCTCTCAAAGAGAATAAACATCCTATAAATAGAGCCAATAGCAAGAGAAAAGGAACTTGATAAGTTTTGCTAAATAATTAATAAGTTTGCTATACCAATGCTTCAAATTTGAAGTCGTCAACCGATAATGATAAAGCAACAATCATTATTCAATAAACTGCTCATGATCAATCATCCATTTGGCTAAAGAGATAATGAAAGAGTTGAACTGTTGAAGTTTCCTATATCTAGATAACCGACCGAGTGACCCATAACATTGTTTTGTCAAAAGATGCCAACAGAACCTTTCAATCTAAGAAACTGAAAACACCATACTAATCAAACAACAATATTATATGTGCTGCTTTTTAGTTATAAGTTCAATTTCTCAAACTTAGATATTTATCTCGAACTTGAATCAAATATACAAGAATCAGATAAGCACAGTTTAAACTCCTAATGTGCTGTTCGTACATTGCATTTTGCAAAAAAGCTTGCACATGCTATATAGGATCAATTTTCATATTTTCACAGCTCACATATTACTACAGCTCACACATTACATAGCTTGCACATTACACAACTCGCACATCATTGTAGCTCACACATTACACAGCTCACACATCACTATGACTCGCAAATTACACAGCTCACACATCATTACGACTTGCACATTGATATATACATATACTAAATCAGTTGACATATAAAATCTTACTAAATCGGGTAACACATAATTACTTACATAGGATTCGCACATAAGTACCTTTCAAGTCGATTTACTCAAGCATTACAAGGACAATTAGCACATATTTTGCCAAAGCAGTTTACACATACCTTATAGTAGCTATCCACACATGCTTTGCAAAGACAATGCATTAATAATTTACAGTTACACATGACTACCCTACATAGTAATCGATTCACAAAAAAATTTCACGATGAATCGATTCACAAAGACATACCATCGAATCGCGCAGAAAAATCTAACAAAAATTCCATTCAAAAAAATGAAGAATTACTTGAAACAACAACAGAATCTTGACGAACAGCAACAAGAAGGTGAATCTGAAGAAAGATCAAAAGAAAAAAATCGGTTAAAATTTCAAGCATAAAATCAGCTAAAGAAACAAAGAAGGCATAAAATTTTAGGCTTGACTCCGGACACAGGCTAATTACAACAAATGATATATTGTAGTATCCTACCAAATGATATTTTATTCGTAGTTTATTAAATTTCATTATATTGTAGTATCCATCTATCCCAATACAAAAAACACAGTCAACATTGGCAAAGGTAAAAATATTGTGAAAAAACACACAAGTGGTATAGAGAAGAGTCAAATTTGTTGAACATCAGTGTCATTTTCTAAGGTGGTCCAATGGAGTTTTGTTCTCTCACATGGACTAGTGTGATTCCTAAAATACATACATCACATGGAAATACAACCAGCATAAGTAAATTATTATATCAATGTTTCTAGTAACTCATGATCAAACAGCCCAATTCGTTCATTCATTCATTAAAAAAAAGATAAAAGCCAGGGGCAACATTTCAGCTTTCTATTCATATTATATATTACAAACATCATCCATCCTTGTCCTCATATGCAACATTAAACAGTGGAAAATTAAAGAAAGAGAAATTAAGAGCAGCAGAATGTGATCACTGAATCTGTTTAAGTTGAGCGACGAGTAGTAAGTATGTATATATATACATTTACATGAAGCAGTTAGTAAATTATTTTATCTCAAATCCACAGGAAAGATGAGAAAATTTTTTTTGGGGGTTTATTAGATTAAGCAAAACTAGCCTCTCAGGGTTATTTTATGAAGCTTTTGGAACTGTGGATACAGTTCTTGTACTTCAAATCTTACCAAAATAAAACCCCTGAAAATCCCCCCCAAAAAAATGGTAACTAAAAAAGAGAAACCATTGGATTTGAGAAAGGGTAGAGCTTTACCTTAAGCCAAGACCCGAAAAAAAAAAGCTTTATGCAGAAAGAGGAAAATGCCTGCGAAAGAGAGAGAGAGAGAGAGATTACATGAGAAAGAGAGAAAGAGAGGGAGAAAGGAAACGAAATACCAGCAGCAAGAGAACAGAAATTGAACAGCAACAAGAGAAAGGGCCTTACCTGGATGAAGGAGAAGCATGGGAAAATGTCTTACAGAAATTGAAACGGTAAGACATTTTCCCAAAATGTAAGGGATTTTACGCGTGATTTGGAAAACGTTTTCCAAATGGAAAAGGTTTTCAGGCTACCAAACATTGGGAAATGAGGAAAATATTTTCTGGAAAATGAAATACAATCAAACAAACACACCCTTAGTGAAATGATTTAATTTGCATGTTTCAGTTTTATGGACACTTGTTGATCAAACTAAGTATTTGAGCACTGATTCACTTTTTCACCTAAATTATTTGCATTGATCATGGTTGTGGAAAAGAGACTTGATTTTTGATAAGTTACTGAATAATTTCTAATGAAGGAACGTACATTATACTTGAGGACAAGCATAGGCTAAGTAGGGGGATTTGATAACATATTTATTTTGCATATTTTACATACTCAAATCAACTTGTTCTTGAATTAATTTTTGTTAATTGGTGAATTTTACATTTAAATCTTGTCAGGAACGAAATTCAGATGTTTTTATTTGAAAACAAGCAGAAAAGGATTAAATTGAAGGATGAGCAATTTAAAAGGGGTCAAATTAGAAATTTGGAGACATTTAGGGGCTGATTAGATTTTTAACTTTGTAAAAGCTAAACTAGAAAAGAAATCTAATATTTATTTCATGTAATTAGTAGGTAGGTGGGACTAGCCTAATTTTAGCACATGGTTTATGTATAAATAGGTGGCATGGTGGACTTGAAAAAAAAACACACCTTGATTTGCCTGGAAATTGAATAGAAAAAAATCAATTTATTTTCTTTCTTACTTTGCATGAAAGAGTGTAAGCATTCTGCCAACTTTTGTTTCCATTTCAATATTTTGGCTTAATTATTTCTCAAGTCCTTCCCCTTTCACCTACCACCATTTCCATTCAAATCCGCTTCAACAACCAACCAAAGCATGATTAATTTCAAGCTTCACTAAATTCAAATTAGCTATAGGCTGGTATTCTTTCTAGTCAAGAATCACGAGAAAAATATCTGCACTAAAAATCCTTCAAATTGATATTCACCATCTCTCCGGAATATCAGAATTGACAAATTCATCCATTAAAGTTAACTCGATTTCAATTCAAAAAGGACGTTGGGTTGTAGTCATTTTGGCAGACAGTTAAAGAGACGAGTCAACTGTGCTGTATTCAGATTTCCACGAACAAATCAAGGGATATAGTGATTGGATTTAAACATCCCAGAAGGTTGAGGCCGTTAATTTGAGTTGGGTTCTTCAAAACGCAAGGTTATCAGAATCTTGAATCACGAACTCGTGTATCGCGGTTAGATAATCAGTAAGGGTTGATTTACAAGTCGTACCATAATCATCTACGAGAGGAAGAATTGACATTTAGGACTCTCTTAGCTGCTATAACCATCTTATTATTTGAAGGAGAAAACTAATTTTTAAGGATCGAGTTAGAAATCAGAATTCACCAAGTTTAGGGTTAAGGCTTATTATATCTATTTACAGAATTCGAATTTAATTTCTAATTTAATTTAATTTCTTATTTATTTAATTATTTATTTATGTTATCTCAATTATTTAATTTCTAACATTTCAAAACTCCCCTAATTTATTTTATTTATTTTTTAGCAGGTCATTTGGAGTTGTAGGCACCACTATTGCCATGATTATCGACACAACAGAAATTCTGTTCACAAGAAAAACACGGAAGTTGATCAATACAACCAATCCCTATAGACTCGACCTACTACTCCTCACTACTGTCTAGAGTTATTTTATTGTAGGAATTAATTTATTTGTTAGTTTTGACACCCATCACCCTCAACCTCAACTATAAATACCACACTCCTCTCACCTCTCAAAACATCCTTCATCCTTCATTTTCACAAACATCACTCATTCTCTCATTCCCTCTCTTGCTCTCTTCTCCCCATGCATGGCCATTCCATTTTCCTTTCCATTTTAGCCAATACAAACCTTGAATAGATCAACTCTTGGCCGGCCACCTTGAGGAACCATTAGCAAAAGAGCAACGGGCAGATTGGTGGAACACTTTCAATCCAAATCTGAAAGGCTGCTGAATTGAAATAGAGTTTACTATTTCCTTACTAGTTGTTTAATTTAATCATGTTCGCGATGTGTTTTATGATTTTTTTTATCAACGATGATAGCTTAATTATGTTTAGCTAGGATGATTGCATTAATTCAATAATATTTGTTTGAATCATGTTTTCAATTAAAATCAAGATGTATTTCATTCATACATGATTGGATGCATTCAGATTAGCTGAGCAATCCTAACCAGACGACGGCTAGTAGATGCAATAATTGAAAAGTGCATGCTTAATTTAGATCATTAAGCCCGACTAAATAGAAGGTTCAAAATAACTTTAATTAGCTCTATTATCTTGCATAATTTTTAGGTTTATGTGATTAAATTATTTCAAACTTAATCTGTCCCTATTTCCTCACATAAATACTAAGAAACCTTGGGGTCAAAAAAAATACTAAGAAGCCCTTAGTTTAATATGATCAATAAAATGCATATTTCACTAAGTAAAAGATTCTAATAGGACTTAATTTGGTTTCCAAACTCATGAAAGATCAAGTTGCCATGGAATGTTTTTGGAACACTGTTAAGCATGATGAAAATGAATTGATTTGATTAATGTAATTATCCTAAACTATACATGTTATTGATTGTTGAAGTTGTGCTTCTATTACTAAAATTCATTCATACATTTAGATAATTTTGCATACTTAGTTTAAAACTGCATTAGGGATCAATCTTACATTTAGTTAAATTAATCTCTTTTAATCATCATCACTCAAATTATTGTGTTTTTACCACCAAATTTTTAACTTATAATTTTGCATATAATTAATTAACATCCACAGTCTTTGTGGAGACGATAACTCATTTTACTTACTTATTACTTGAACGACTGTATGCACTTGCACAAAAATCTCATTACACTTATGCAAATGATTAGTCATATGTATAATTAGAGTTTAAATGAACATTATTATTAAATATACTTTTAAATCATTTATGAATGGGTCATCCACAATCCTTTAATGGTTAGAAATTACACCTTGAATGAAAATCTCATAGTACAAGATCTACTCCTTCACACTCCTACGCTTCAGATCTAACTAGATCTCATCTCAATTTCATTACCCTTTCGAACAAAGATCTAAATATTTCTCTTGCACTAAAGCAAATCTGAGCAATCCAAATTGTCACATTCAATGACAAACAATATATATAATAAACATAAGATTCAACTTTCTTAAAGAAGAATAAGGAATTGAGATTAGACTAAACTAACCATCACTTACTTTTTATCGGGCTAGATAGAAAAGATTATGGTTCAACAAAAAACTTGAGAAGATGGACGAAAAACGTCTATGAAGAAATAGAAATAAAATAAAGAAAAGATGAGTACAATATTATGTATCAAATTGATAAAGATAGAAGAAAGAGTGATATGGATTCGGTTATAACTAAAGAAAAGAAGAGAAGATGAGAAGAATAAAAAATGTGTGGCGATGGCAGTGGCGACACGACAATGGCAACAACAGTGCATATCTGGTGATAGAGTAAAGAAAAAGAAAGGGAAAGGCAGTGGTGCAAGGGTGGTTGAGGTGGCTGAGGTAGATAAGAGAAAAAGGGTGAGATGAAAGAAAAGATGGAGAAGAAAACAAAATGAATTGTTTTCCTTAGCTTCTAGGGACACATAGCAATAGTCAAAGGGGAGGAGAAATAGAATGTGAGGGAATCTAGGAAAAGAAAAGGAACGAGGGGCAACAAAGGGAGTGAAAAAAGGGAGTAAACAAGGAAGGGAGATGGAATAAAAAGAAAGAAAGAATCTTATGCATAAGGCAACTATTTTGGGCAACAGGGGGGTTGACCAAGGAGGTGTACCGAAATTAAAATAAAAATGTAAGAGAAGGGACTCGAACTTGGGTCACTAGGATAGTTATGCTTATTCTTAACCACTAGGCTAGATACTCATTCTTATGCAAAAACTAATAATAATTAAATAAAAATGAGGTGTGACACAATTACTATAAAATAGTAATTAAGTCATTTATCACAAAGATAAATGACATATGACTAGATTTGCTTTTCATCTATCATGTAATACTAATGAGAAGAAAAATCATTTACCTTTTAGTTGTGTTATGAATTCCACTACTTTGAATGATGCTACATACTACAGAAGTCATATACCCAATGCACCAACTTTTGATTCCTTATTTATTTGAACTCAGGCTTTTACTTGCATCAAAGTATATGAGTCACACATACATAGTCCATCATCCATTCACGATTAAGGTACGCCACACTATGAACGTCACAAGTGAATAAATCCATAAATGGATCTAAGATCTATTCTACTTGGATCCTATATAATGTACTGTCAGTCCAGACAGTCACATTTATATCTCTATCTTCTAAGAGTCATCTACTCCAATGCTCAAGACAAAGCATCTCCCCAGTTGGACTTGATAGACGACATAATAGTTTTTCAATTGGTTTGCTCATTTTCAATTAGACTAATGACATGTTTAAGTTCATCTACTAATACAAGTCTTTTCGTATTACGATATGACCACACAATACCACTTAGTATTTGAACATGACATTTCTAGTGAGCCAATATTTACTTTCATTTTACTTTGTGTACAAAAATATTGAGGACAATATACAAAGAGTATTAATGTAATTAATAAATATTTTTATTTAATCAATTTTTTTTTGAAAAATACAAGTGTACATAAGATGAAAATACTATTCTTAGGACACTAGATCCAACAATCTCACCATAGATGGGTCAAGAGTAAGTTGACCAAGTGGTCTACCGCTATAGATCTAGGTAGAGTGGTAATTGGGCACATTGCCAATTACTTCAGATGGGACATAATAATTGATGTTAGGAGTGGAAATTAATGAGTGAAGTCCACCTGAGTATAGAGTTGAGGAATGACAATGAGGGGTTTGCTCAAAAGGTTGTCCTTCAAGAGTTGTCCAAATAGTGTCTCCAACAGGTGGAGGTATAATAACCCATATTATGAGTGTGTCATATATCTTATTATATTAATATTATTATATTTTTAAATAAGAAAATGTTTAGTTAAAATTTTAAACCAAGAAATGCAAGGAAATATTTCTAATTTCTAAATGAAGATATTGCTTCTGGGATACATGGTTTTAGACTTTAGAGGCACTTTGTTTCTTATTTTCAAACCCATTTGTTGAATCTTTAGAGGCACTTTGTTTCTTATTTTCAAACCCATTTGTTAAAATATTCAACGATGCGCTAGTAAACCGCACAATTAATTTACATGATTATAATCTTGAAAGAAAACGGTTCTAAAAGACTTCATCGTCTACCAAAATTCCACTTGATGAAATTGTAGAACTACGAAATGGTCAGGTAGCCAGCTGGATAATGATTTTAACATTTTGGCTAATTAGGTTGGATTTGAATTTAATTTAAATAATTAAAAAATATATATTTAAAATTAAATTTAATTAAAATATATTATCAATTAAAAATATTATTTTATTATTTTTTGAATAATTTTTTAAACGAATCGGATCTTTGTAGCAGCCCAAATTTGACCGAGCCTTAAAACCAAAATAGAAATATGAAATAAATAAATAAATGTTATTTATTTTAAAAGTCCAGTTTACAAGAGCCCAAACACAGGCCCAAATAACTTTCAAACCCAAACTTAACCTAAACCTACGGCAAACCCAAACCTAATAACCCTTACAGGACCTAAAACTCATGAAGGCCCGAGAGGCCCAAAAATTAAAATTTCCAACTAGGGTTTCCAACCCTAGCTCTTTCTCCTCGCGTCGCAACGGATTCTGGAAAGTTCAGGGAGCGTCTGTCCAGCTCCCGAATCAAGGCCCCTTCAATGCTGTACCAGTGACGTTGCAACTCCCGAAATCGAGGCCACCATTCAATACACTATCTCAGGGCCTTTCAATGCCCCATCAGTGCCTCACCATCTCAACGACTCCTCAGCCACCGATCGTGCCCCCATCAACGCCTCTCCAGCGACCTTTCAGCGCACCATCCCAGTCACCGATCGTTCCACCGCCGACGCCGAGATCTTCGTATTCACAGTAGAGACCGTACTGTGGTTAGGCCATAATCAGTGCATGAACAGGCATACAGGCAGATTCGCATCAACAACAATCTTCGCCAGATTTTTTGGTACCTGCAAGCAAAAAAGGAAACCAGCAGAAAAAGGCAAGAAACAAACAGCAGAAAATAGAAACAAAAATGGGAAGAAATCTTCGATTTCTTTCCTAAAATTGTAAAAGTCTGAGGCTATAAAGCCTCTCTTCAACTTGTAAACAGACGGACGCTTACTCACGCTGAAAAAGAGAGAAAGATACACAATGTACAGTGATAAGGCTTACATACAGAAACAGAGAGAAACAAAAAAAGAGAGATACATAGATTTACACACTCAGAAAGAAAAACACAAAAAGTTGTATTCATTTGAAACAGAGAAATAAAAGGCAGTTTCCTACTTTTGAGGTAATCGAATCGTTTTTTTTTTACTTTATTTTTACTCACCTGTTCGTCTTCTTGCATGTAAATACAGATTTTTAAAGAAAATAACTAAGGAAAACAAAGGGAGGAAGAGATTACCTGACGATTGGCGAAGGAAAGGAGGGTTTTTTAAACCCTAGCCACCGTGTATGGTGGCCCAAACAGTGGCGCGTGGAGGCGCACACGAGCAAAACATGGTGGAGCCTTGGAAAGAGCCAGGACGGCCCTGAGGCTAGAGCTCCGAGGGCCAGAGGTTTTCTCAGATAAATTTTTTGTTTTTTGTTTTTAAATGCAGGTTGCAAAATGAATCTGAGGTGTGAAATTAGGCTTATATAGCCTAATCAAGGTGACGTCGTTTTGGCTTAGTCTGATAAGCCTAAAACGATGACGTTTCAACCCTCTAAGGTTCGCGTGTTGACCCGAAAACTCGAAAAAGATCCTCGAGTTTTTAAGTTTTGGGTTAATTGTTTAATTGGTCCCTCTGCATTTTTAAAATTCGTAAATTCATTTTATTTTTATTATAATTTGGCACTAATATTTTATTTCAGTTTTAATTTAATCCCAACAGTGGCCACTTTAAGGTCTGTATTGAAACGGTGCCGTTTTGGAGATAAGGGAAAATTTCCCAATGAGTCCCTAGGATTTTAATGGGCATCTCGATTAGGCCCAAATTCCTTTTTTTTTTAAAAATTAACCTCTGATTTTTATTTAAATTTAATTTTAGTCCTTTTATTTCTTTTTAAATTTTTTTATAATTTATTTATTTTAAAAAATTTATATATATTACTTTTATTTTAATATAAATATTATTTTTATATACATATAAACCTTATTTATTATATTATTATTTTCCTATATTATTTCATATTTATATATATTATTATATTATTTATTTTAAATTACTTATTATATAATTTTTAAAATTGGCAAATTATTATTAAATATTTTTAACTTGTATACTTTTATATTACATGCTATAAAAAATTATCTTTTATTACATATACTATTTATATTATATTATTATACATGACTTATTTTGAAATTTATTATTAAATATTGTTCTTTAATTTATATTTTAGGTATATTTTATCAATAATTACTCACTTTATATTACATTTTTAATATACACTAATTCTTTTATATATGTTGAACATATCATTTATATATTAAATGTTGTTTTATAATTATTATTAAAGGTCGTATTTTAGAATTGACATGTATGTTGGTATTATTTTAGGCATGTTTATGTTAAATTGTATGCCATGCATCATTTTTTGTCTATTGATTTATTAAAATGTATGTTGAATTATACCTTATATGTTTATATGCTTACTTATTCATTTTTAATGTATGTCGTATATTTTTTGTATGTATGTTTTACATGTTTTAAATTTGCCAAGTTTGTTGTTTAAAATTTGTTTAAATTCATGCTTTTACTTACCTATTATGATAATATGCTATCTTGTATGTTATATTCTATAATGTTAATATGATTCCTCATGCATTAATTAAAAAACGAGATTCCAAAGTTTTCAAAAATAAAAAGGCAATGTTTGGTGTTTGGAAGCTTCGAGAAAAGTAGTGCCCTAACTTACTGGGTTGCAACTTTTCTCGTTGAGTTCGAATAGTCAAGCACCCTTTAAGTTTTAGGGCTTTCAAAATACGAGCAACTATCTTGGGATTTCAAAACATTGTGTCCTAACTTACTGGATATGGCGTTTTATTGTTTCGAGATAGAAATTTTCAAAAAGGCAAGTTTAGCACCAAAAGTCTCAAAAATATTGCGTCCTAACTTACTGGATGTGGTATTTTGATTCGTTTGAAATAGGAGAGCCTTAATTTTTCAAATTAAAACACTCTAATTAAAAAGAGGATTGTATCTTAAAAAATTTAAATTTTCGACATTAAAGACACTCGATAATCAATTAGGTACCAATTTTTGGGTGTTACGAGGGTGCTAACCCTTCCTCGTTCGTAACCGACTCCCAAACCCGTTTTCTTGATCTCATAGACCAAAACTAATGATTTTAAACAAAACATTTTATCGGTGATCCAATCACACTTAAAAAGATTGGTGGCGACTCCTGCTTTCGTTTTTCTTAAAGTTGATTCCCATTTTCCAAAACTCGATTTAAAAATGGTTTCGACAGCTTGGCGACTCCGCTGGGGACAAATCAGAGGGTCAAGCCGTATAATTGATTACCTTTTGTCTTAATGTCGGAAATTTGAAAAATTTTAAAATTCAATCCCCTTTGCATTACATGTGTTTGTTTTATTACATATGATGCAATATTCTGATATGCATTGCATGACCGTTGTGGTCACACCCTTAAGTGGGAGTGAGAAACTACTCCTTCGTGAGGTTTTTGCCTCCGTGCAGGATAGTGGATCACTTTCGGGATACATCCGTACCTATGGTTTCGTGAGATTTTCATCTTCGTGTAGCCATAGGGAAATGTATTCCCCTGAACTGAACTTGATTCAAATGAGCCTATAATGGGTGAGGATCGAGGAATCTACTGGTTCGGGTACCTTAAACTTTAGAACTAAAACCTCATATAGAAAAATCGTAAGAGCTCAATTTGGATAGTGGTACTTTAGATTATTACCCTTATAAGTTATTTATCATATGATACTGACAAATTTTTTTTTTTGTTTTGTTGCATGTCATATTACATCTAAAAGGTATAGATTCACGGTCAGTTTCTAAGTTAGGAAATTTTATTATGGAAAACGGACTTCTTGATAGAGTGGAGGGCAACGCTAACGTCCATGGATGGTCGGAGCAAACTCAGCTAGGAAAAGGGGATAGCATAACTGTGGGATATATGTCGAGTCGTCGACTACACTCGTGACGTTGTCACACAGAATAATCTGCAGGAGCTTAAGGCGATTTGGGATCAGTGGGGCAATGAGACCAAGCAATCATTCTATGATAATTACGGAGATTTTCCTTATTTGTTTGATATTCAGGTTGATGAGCACTTGTTTCGAGCTCTCGCCGCTTTTGGAACCCAAAGATACGCTTGTTTTACCTTTGGGGAGGTAGATTTAGTGCCTACTGTGGAAGAGTACACAGCCTTACTTCGATGTCCTAGATTTCAGTGTGATAGGATTTATTCTCGAGCTGCTTGTGTCCCAACCTTTGGTAAGAAGCTGCTGACTATTACGGGGATGAGCGAGCAGTGGATCATGGCTAGAATTAAGGAAAAGGGTGAGAGTAAGTGCATTCTGTGGGGAGCTTTGAAAGATCTGATCCAGACACATCCAGACGAGGCGAAGAGGGTAGACATTTTTACCTTAAGCTTATACGGATTGATGGTTTTCCCCAGGGCCTTGGGATTTATGGACGAGGCGACCACGGATCTCTTCCATCGACTTAGCAAACGGGTCACTTCTATTCCTGCGATTTTGGCGGAGACATTCAGGTCATTGAATGCATGTAGGAGGGCTAGTGCAGGCAGGTTTGTTGGTTGTGCTCAGTTACTTTTAGCTTGGTTCTACAGTCACTTTCGATTGATAGATAGGGTGGTTTGTCGGGTCTTCTTCGAGGATTACTCCCCGTTGAAGGACATAGCAGCTTCAACTAGGAGAGTTGATGTTCCTGAAAAAAATTGGATAGCGCTACTTGAACAACTGCGCAACAAAGGATGTGGAGTGGAGGGCTCCATGGATGATTCCTGGTGAGATTCTTTACCGATGCGGCAGTTTTGATTGGGTCCCTTTGTTGGGAATTTGGGGTGCCATTGGTTATGCCCTTTTGCTTGTGTTGAGGCAACATGGATTGAGATAGTTCATACCGACAACTTACGGGTTGGTTCAAGGTGAGTTCGTGTATAGAGGAGCTGACTACAAGAGGAAGGTCAGTGAGATCTCTAGTGCTTGGAACAAGACTTGTCGATTAAAGGGAGTAGCTATTAGCCCTGCTACGACTCCAGGGTACGTCGAGTGGAGAGGTAGAAGGATTAATGATAACATCCCTAGGCCAAGCGTGGAAGGAGCTCGATCGATGGAGGAATATTTGCAAGTGACGCCCTCGGAGTTAGAAATTATGAAGCAAGAGTTCGAGAGAAAGAACTTGGAGCTTGAGAAGAGGATAGCAAAGCTCGAGGAAGAAAAGATATACTTGAGCCTAGACGTCGACGTTCAAAAGATGGAGGTTGAAAAAGAAAGGAAGGAGAAAAGAAAGATTGAGGAAGATCGAGATGATTTAAATGAGCATTACAAAAGGGCACAAGTATCCTTGAAGAGAGCGAGAATAGGAGGGTCTTCAGATTAGTTGCAGAAAGAGGTCCGAGAGGAAAAGTCTAAAGCCGAATATTAGGAGAGAAAGTTCCAAGAGATGTAATTACAGAATTTGAACTTAGAGAAAGAAAATCAAGGGTTAAAAACTAAGGTGACTGAGCTTGGGCGATCCCTTCATCTGCAACGAAGTCGTGATTCCATGGTAGAGGTAAAGAAGCTACAAGGCAAAGTTGAGGAGTTGGAATCAGCATTGCAAGATAGTAAGCTTTTTATCGAGCAGCTTGAGGCACGAGAGGATTATTTAAAGGGAGAACTGTGCCAGTATAAAGAACAAGTCAGAGATAGAGATTACCTTGTTGGAGAAGCCATTATTCAGATTCGAGAGGTAGCTAAACACGTTCGAGAGTTGGCAGTACGAGCTGACGTATTGAGTATGATGCATGAGTCATCGTTGGATGTAGGTCGAGAGTTAGCCCTTTTATTAGATAGAGTTAAAACTTTGGGCATTAGGGCGAAAGCCTATTTGTAATCCTCTTATATGTAAAGATATTCTTTTTCTAAATAAAGTTTTCTAAATGAGATTGAATCAGAATCGATGTCCTTTTTGTATTCATGCATTTACATCTCATAGCATTTCATCGCATCGTTTGCATTTAAAGTTATAGAAAGACCCTAATTAGTTAAAATTACCACAAAAGTAGAAAAAAAATCTGGAAACCACGCATGAGTACGGAAATCGTGCAAAATCTAGGAATATGGATCAAAGGTTTGAACAACTACAAAAGGACATGCAGGACCAATTGCAAGAGCAATTGGCCAAGATGCAAAACGACATGAGGGAACAAATGCTAGAGGCTCAGAGGAATATGATGACTGAGATGGCTCAGTTGCTGAGGGCCACTGATAAGGGAAAAGCTCCTATGGCAATCACTGGTGAGGAGGAAGAGGATCATCCTCCAGGCTTTACTCCACCCCACGTGTAACGCCCCGATTTTTGGGCCCAAGAGTAATGGGCCATAAGTCTAGGTTCGGGTAGAAGACGACCCGAACAATTTGGATGTTTTAATTATTATTATTATTTAGTATGTAATTAAATAAATTACGAAGGGTTATGGTGTGGGAAAAAGTCCCAAGAGTAAATTTAATTCGAGGCAATTCCTGAATTTTTAATTTTGGAGAAAGAGGGTTCTGGCGATATGGGCTTTTAAAATTGAGGTGGTAAATTATGATAAAAATAAGGCCTTGGTAAAGTGGCAAGGTGGCGCCACTAAGTTTCTAAAAAAATGGCGCCTGGGAAGGAATTAAAGGTCCAGGGTTCAAGTTGCAAGGTAGGCATATTGTTACTTTTTAATTTTAGGCATGTGTCGGGCATGTAATCACTTAAGTGAATTTCGGCAAGGCCCTTGGGGAGGTTGGGCCGATTGTTTTAGTTGATATTAGGGTTAGGTTCTTTTCTTTTTCTATCTTGGAGAATTAGGGTTAGCCACCTGAAAGCTTTCACTGTCATTCATCCTTTCTGAGTTCTCACAAAAGTCGAAAACGCAAATTCCTTCTCCTTGGTGCTGAGTTCTTCTTCCTCTCTTTTTCCTCCATTTTCTTTCTTCCTTTTTACTTTTTTTCTTCTAGCTGAAATGTTCTGATCACCTTACTCACCTCCTCTATCGATCCTATCCTCCACAAAACCTTCATAGCCGATCGCCATAAAAGCCGAAATCCCGAAAACTCACTTCTTGTGCCAATTTCTCCAAGCCAAAATCCTTCAGTTATTTTTGTTCCTTTTGGTTAACTTTCATCTTCTCTAAACCCTTAGTATCTGTCGGCAACATTACTTCAAAGTTATAGCCTCAAATGGTCATCTTCTTCATCACTTAAAAAGCCGAAGTACCATAGATTTAGGGACTTATAGCCGAAACTTCAGATCTCGTGGATTCAAGTTCTACTATCATTTAGAGGATAGATCTGCATCAGATCTGTGTAGAAATCAAAGAGGAATAAGTGGTAAGTGCTCATCACCTCAGATCTAGTCTTATTTTACAATTTAGAAAAAGTCGAAGTCCCTAAAATCTAGGGAGGCTGTCGATTTTGGCATAGGGATTTAAGGGTCTTTAACCGACGATTTCTTTTGGTGATTAGTGTCTCCTAGATGTTGGATCGAAGGCTTGGATCTTTGGAACAACTAGACTTAGATCTAGTTATCGGTTTTCGGCAAAAAGGTAAGATTCTAAAGGCTTTAGGGGCATGGTTCGATTATGGTAGGTGAATATTGGGATTGGTTATTGTGGTTTGCAATCTAAGAATTGTGGTAATCAATTGTAGGACATCGTAAGGGATCTCAGTGGCAGTCGTCGCGAAATAGGTGTGTAAATGACACCCACTTATAGACTAGATCGGGAAAAGCTGAAAAGCTGAAAAGTCGGCATTTGTGAACTTGCGAGCGTGCGAGCGCTCGTGAGGTGGTTTGGTTGTTAATTTTTGGTAATTACAAGCAGTATGATTGCAGAGTGCGCAATTTCGTGCACTTTGGTATATTTGGGCTTAATGGGCCAAAATCGAGTTAATGGGCCAACGGGCCCAATTCGATAAAAATGCTCGGTAAGTGTTGTTGATAGTATGTTAATAACTGTAATGAGCATGAAACCCTAAAAATACTGATAAAATTACTGAAATATCTCTGTAAGGTGGAATTACCGTAATAACCCTAAGGGGGTAAGTTTACGATTACGCCCCTCGAGGGTAAATAATTGTTATTACGCTATAATATAACTGTCTTTCTGAAGCATGCCTTGTTAATTATATATATATATATTCTACATACATGTCATACTGCATGGGGTTGGGTTTTGTTATGGAGGAAGAACTCGTTCTGGTGGTTGTGCCACATATTCTGATATAAACAGCTTTGCTGCGGATTATAGTTAGTGCCGCAACCGGTGCTAACACTGTAAGTGTAGGGATGGCGTGGGTGATTTAATCCCCACAGGAAGTGTAGGGATGAACGGAGGCAAGTACAGGGTTGGATGGGTTTATCATGCATTAATCATATGAGACTGTATTGAAATGGGCTCAACTGTGTTAATATGGGCAAGGCCCAATATATCTCGACTTGTAATAGGGCTACGGCCCGATTAATCATCGATATGGGCTAGGCCCAATATACTCTGATACTGTAAGGGGCTATGGCCCAGATTAATATTGATATGGGCTAAGGCCCAGTTAACATTGATTTCTGAATAGGGCTTAGGCCCAGTAAAGCTTGAACTAATTTGGGCTCTGGTTGGGATACTTTACACACTGAGTTTTCCAAGCTCACCCCCTTTTTCCCATCTTTGCAGGTGAGCCTTAGATCAGTGGACTTGGAGTTGGAGGGATTCAGAGTGGCCATGTGGACTGTTTAAAATAAGTGTTTATGCCTTTATTTTTATTCTAGATTACTTCCTTTATGTTTTCAAGTTTTAAGTTGTAATAAGGCCGCTTTAATTATTTTTAATTGCTTTAGTATGATTATTAGCTTAGGCATGATATGGATTTAAAGGTTTCGGATTGAATAGCTCTAGAGTGTGTTTTTAAAAGAAATTATCTAATTTCAAAATATCGTGAAACAAGACAAAGCTTCCGCAACGAAAACATTTTAAAAAAAATTAACAAGTGCTTTCAATGGCTTAAAACGAAATGGTTTTTCCTGAACAATCATTCAGTTAAAGTGTGGCAATGGTTGTGTGCAAGTCTAGGAGTGGATCCATGGAGAGCTTGGTACTTAAGCGATCTAATTGACTCACCTCCTCTTTTCCTAGATCCTACCCGGTGCACAGCTTCCATTCACTTTAATCTATAACAAAAATACTCTTTAAACTCTAAGAAAGATGTTAGTTAAAACATGACTTTTACAGTAACATTTCAATGTGACATGCCGAATTCGGGCCTAACTTTTAGGTCAGGTTTGGGGTGTTACATTTAGCGGTATCAGAGCCAAGTTGCAACAACTGGGCTGTGGATCGGGTCCGAAAAGATTTTCGAAAATTTTTTTGCTAAACTTAGACCCAATAAGGGTATTTTGGAAACGGTTTTTTGGAAAGTTCTTTTCAAATATATTTTACAAGGCATACATGTTTTAAGGTTCAATCTTAAAATAGTTTAAGTTTTTTTGGGTTTCTGAAATTTGATTTCTGAAGAGGTGGCACACTTCAATCCCCTACTCCAAGTCCAGTAAGTACCTTTTCTAAACTTTACTAAGTATCTGTTATATTACTGAAACTCTACTATGACATTGTAGTTGGAGCTATATTGAGACTATAAGATTGAGACTGTAGCTAGGCTGAGATTTGCGAAAGCGAACTCTGAACCTCTATCTGTGCATAAGACATCTGTAATAAACGCTGAAATACTAAGTTGTTTCATAAAATTCGCATGGTTGTTACTAGAATTAGACTGCGCAGTGGAAGCATAGTGGTATGACTTAAGTAATATGGTTAGTTGATAGTTTGAAATTTCGAGGACGAAATTTCTTTAAGGGGAGTAGAGTTGTAACGCCCCGATTTTTGGGCCTAGGAGTAATGGGCCTAAAGTCTAGGTTCAAGTAGAAGACGGTCCGAACAATTTTGATGTTTTAATTATTATTATTATTATTTAGTATGTAATTAAATAAATTACGAAGGGTTATGGTGTGGGAAAAAGGCCCAAGAGTAAATTTAATTCGAGGCAATTCCTGAATTTTGAATTTTGGAGAAAGAGGGTTCTGGCGATATGGGCTTTTAAAATTGAGGTGGTAAATTATGATAAAAATAAGGCCCTGGTAAAGTGGCAAGGTGGCGCCACTAAGTTCCTAAAAAAATGGTGCCTGGGAAGGAATTAAAGGTCCAGGGTTCAAGTTGCAAGGTAGGCATATTGTTACTTTTTAATTTTAGGCATGTGCCGGGCATGTGATCACTTAAGTGAATTTCGGCAAGGGCCTTAGGGAGGTTGGGCCGATTGTTTTAGTTGATATTAGGGTTAGTTCTTTTCTTTTTCTGTCTTGGAGAATTAGGGTTAGCCACCTGAAAGCTTTCACTGTCATTCATCCTTTCTGAGTTCTCACAAAAGCCGAAAACACAAATTCCTTCTCCTTAGTGCTGAGTTCTTCTTCCTCTCTTTTTCCTCCATTTTCTTTCTTCCTTTTTGATTTTTTCTTCTAGCCAAAATGTTCTGATCATCTTACTCACCTCCTCTATCGATCCCATCCTTCACAAAACCTTCATAGCCGATCGCCATAAAAGGTGAAATCCCGAAAACTCACTTCTTGTACCGATTTCTCCAAGCCAAAATCCTTCAGTTATTTTTGTTCCTTTTGGTTAAATTTAATCTTCTCTAAACCCTTAGTATCTATCAGCAACATTACTTCAAAGTTATAGCCTCAAATCGTCATCTTCTTCATCACTTAAAAAGCCGAAGTACCATAGATTTAGGGACTTATAGCCGAAACTTCAGATCTCCTAGATTCGAGTTCTACTATCATTTAGAGGATAGATCTGCATTAGATCTGCGTAGAAATCAAAGAGGAACAAGTGGTAAGTGCTCATCACCTCAGATCTAGTCTTATTTTACAATTTAGAAAAAGCCGAAGTCCCTAAAATCTAGGGAGGCTGTCGATTTTGGCATAGGGCTTTAAGGGTCTTTAACCGATGATTTCTTTTGGTGATTAGTGTCTTCTAGAGGTTGGATCGAAGGCTTGGATCTTTGGAACAACTAGACTTAGATCTAGTCATCGGTTTTCAGCAAAAAGGTAAGATTCTAAAGGCTTTAGGGGCATGGTTCGATTATGGTAGGTGAATATTGGGATTGGTTATTGTGGTTTGCAATCTAAGAATTGTGGTAATCAATTGTAGGACATCGTAAGGGATCTCATGGCAATCGTCGCGAAACAGGTGTGTAAATGACACCCACTAATAGACTAGATCGGGAAAAGCCGGCATTTGTGAACTTGCGAGTGTGCGAGCACTCATGAGGTGGTTTGGTTGTTAATTTTTGGTAATCGCAAGCAGTATGATTGCAGAGTGCGTAATTTAGTGCACTTTGGTATATTTGGGCTTAATGGGCCGAAATTGGGTTAATGGGCCAACGGGCCCAATTCGGTGAAAACGCTCGGTAAGTGTTGCTGATAGTACGCTAATAACTGTAATGAGCATGAAACCCTAAAAGACCGATAAAATTACTGAAATATCTCTGTAAGGTGGAATTACAGTAATACCCCTAAAGGGGTAAGTTTACGATTACGCCCCTCGAGGGTAAATAACTGTTCTTACGCTATAATCTGACTGTCTTTCTAAAGCATGCCTTGTTAATTATATATATATTCTGCATACATGTCATACTGCATGGGGTTGGGTTTTTTTTATAGAGGAAGAACTCGTTCTAGTGGCTGTGCCACATATTCTGATATAAGCGACTTTGCTGCGGATTATAGTTAGTGCATGCAACCTGCTAACTGCTGTAAGTGTAGGGATGGCGTGGGTGATTTAATCCCCACAGAAAGTGTAGGGATGGACGGAGGCAAGTGCAGGGTTGGATGGGTTTATCATGCATTAATCATATGAGACTGTATTGAAATGGGCTCAACTGTGTTAATATGGGCAAAGCCCAATATATCTCGACTTGTAATAGGGCTACGGCCCAGATTAATACTAATATGGGCTAGGCCCATTATACTCTGATACTGTAAAGGGCTATGGCCCAAATTAATATTGATATGGGCTAAGGCCCAGTTAACATTGATTTCTGAATAGGGCTTAGGCCCAGTAAAGCTTGAATTGATTTGGGCTCTGGTTGGGATACTTTACACAATGAGTTTTCCAAACTCACCCCCTTTTTCCCATCTTTGCAGGTGAGCCTTAGATCAGTGGACTTGGAGCTGGAGGGATTCAGAGTGGCCATGTGGACTGTTTAAAATAAGTGTTTATGCCTTCACTTTTATTCTAGATTACTTCCTTTATGTTTTCGGGTTTTAAGTTGTAATAAGGCCGCTTTAATTATTTTTAATTGCTTTAGTATGATTATTAGCTCAGGCATGATATGGATTTAAAGGTTTCGGATTGAATAGCTCTAGGGCGCGTTTTTAAAAGAAATTATCTAATTTCAAAATATAGTGAAACAAGACAAAGCTTCCGCAACGAAAACGTTTTAAAAAATATTAACAAGTGCTTTCAATGGCTTAAAACGAAATGATTTTTCCTGAACAATCATTCAGTTAAAGTGTGGCAATGGTTGTGTGCATGTCTAGGAGTGGATCCATGGAGAGCTTGGTACTTTAGCAGTCTAATTGACTCACCTCCTCTTTTCCGACATCCTACTTGGTGCACAGCTTCCATTCACTTTAATCTATAACAAAAATACTCTTTAAACTCTAAGAAAGATGTTAGTTAAAACATGACTTTTACAGTAACACTTTAATGTGACATGCCGAATTCGGGCCTAACTTCTAGGCCGGGTTTGGGGTGTTACACCACAGGCCTACACAAACCGAGGTACCTCCTAAAAGAACATCTGTCAATATAAGGCCTCAACATGGGCCAGTTGATGCTGGGATCCATATGAATTATCCAACTGGCTCGGGATTCAATTTGGGTGATAACCCTACCAATCCTCTCATTCCTAACTTGGATATAGCTGAAAAAAAAGACATGAGAGCCGAAGCTGCAAAACAGTTGGAGGAACATTGCCAATGGTTGTAGGAGAAATTTAAAGCTTTAGAGAGTGCTGATGGGCATCATGGAGTTGATGCCAAAGATCTAAGCTTGGTCCCAGACTTGGTGCTTCCTCACAAATTCAAGATGACGGAGTTCGAGAAGTACAATGGGACTACTTGCCCAGAGGCCCACATTACGATGTTCTGTAGGAGGATGACTAGGTATATGAATAATGATCAACTGTTGATCCACTGTTTCCAAGACAGTTTAATTGGAGCAGTAGCCAAGTGGTATAATCAACTGAGCCGGGCCAGAATAAGTTCATGGAGGGATCTTGCACAGGCCTTCATGTAGCAATACAATCATATGACTGACATGACTCCGGATAGGATCACGCTGCAAAACATGGAGAAAAAGCCTAATGAAAATTTTAGGCAATTTGTACAGAGATGGAGAGAGGTGGCAATGCAAGTTCAACCACCGGTGTTGGAGAAGGAGACTACTATGTTGTTCATCAACACTCTAAAGGCTCCATTCATCACTCACATGATTGGAAGCACCACTAAAAGCTTTGCGGATGTAGTCATGGCAGGAGAGATGATCGAGAATGCCATAAGGGGTAGCAAAATCGAGGGGGAAATGACCAAAAGATTGACCCCAAGGAGAAAGGATAGTGAAGTGAATAACACAAGCACCTTCAGCACGAAGGCAATCACAGTTGGTCAATCTAAAACAGCTGCAGTTGAGCAACAGAGTTCTCAGAGGCAGGAGTCAGGTACAAGGCAAAATTCTGAAAAGATGCAGTTCACACCTATCCCCATGAGGTATTGAGAGATTCATCAAAGCTTATACAATGCACATGCTATTGCTCCTTTTCACTTGAAACCATTGCAGTCCCCATATCCCAAATGGTATGACGCAAATGCCAGATGAGAATATCATGCTGGAATACCGGGGCATTCGATCGAAAACTGTACCGATTTTAAGAAGGCCATAGAGAGGCTTATTAAGATGGGGGTAGTAAAGTTCGACAATACCCCTAATACTAAAAACCCATTGCCAAATCATGGCCATCAAGGAGTGAACGCCATTGGCGAAGCCAGTGAGAGGAGAATAAAGGAAAATGTTGCTGAGGTAAGGATGCCGATGAAAGTGATTTGGGATGAAATGGTGAAAAGAGAGATGATAATCTCTAAGGGGAGAAATAAAGGAGTAAGGGACTACTGTGAGTTCCATGCTGAAGAGGGGCACGAGATCAAGGAATGCGACGAGTTCAAAGCCTTGATACAAAGCTTTATGGACAACAAAGAGCTACAAATTTTTGAAGGTAGCTCTTGTGAAAAACATGTATGTGTACTGGAGAATGAATAGAAAGGAACTAGCCAGCCAAGGATTATTATTTCCGTGCTGGGGAATAATGAAGTGGGGGCACAAACGGTACCTAAGGTCATTATCCATAAACCTACGCCTTTCCCTTATAAAGATAGCAAGAGGGTACCGTGGAGTTATGACTGCAGTGTGACAGTGCCGGAGGAGGAAAATATAGCCAGTACGTCTAAAGATGTACAAGTGGAGGGTTCCCATACATGGAGTGGGAAGCGGTATGATACGGTGGGCGTTAGAGAGGAGCCCACAAAATCAAAAAATATTAGTGTGGAGAAGGAGAAAGAGGCTGAAATGCCTGTTAAGGAGCCAGTAAAGGAGGAGAAGGCTAAGGAATTTCTAAAGTTCCTTAAGCATAGCGAGTATAGTGTGGTCGAGAAGTTGTGTAGGCAGCCGGCTCGCATATCATTATTGGCTCTACTTCTGAGTTCTGAGGTGCATCGGAATGCATTGATGAGGGTGCTCAACGAAACATATGTCACCTATGACATATCTGTTAACAAGCTGGACCGGTTGGTGAATAACATAAGTGCAGATAATTTCATCTACTTCAATGATGATGAAATCCAACCAGGGGGCAGGGGGTCAACAAAGGCCTTGCACATCACCACTCGATGCAAGGGGTACACACTCCCAAGCGTGCTCGTCGATAATGGATCGGCCTTGAATGTTTTACCGTTGTCTACATTGAATAGATTACCCATTGACGGTTCTCACATGAAGACATGTCAAAATGTGGTAAGAGCCTTCGACGGTATAGAAAGGAAGGTGATAGGAAGGATTGACATCCCCTTGGAAATTGGGCCGAGTATATACGAAGTAGACTTCTAGGTGATGGATATCAAGCCTTCCTACAATTGTTTATTAGGGAGGCCATGGATACATTCAGCGAGAGCGGTGCCCTCATCGTTGCACCAAAAATTAAAGTTAGTGACGGATGGACGGTTAGTAACCATCAATGCGGAGGAGGACATTATAGCCGCAGTTACTAGCAAGGCCCCTTATGTCGAGATGAACGAAGAATCTATTGAGTGTTCCTTTTTCTCTTTAGAATTTGTGAATGCAACCTTCATTTTAGAAGGGAGTGAGCCACTGGTGCCAAAGATAGCAAGAGCCACGAGGATGGCTCTACAAATAATGGTGGGAAAGGGAGCCTTACCAGGAAGAGGGTTAGGAAAATACCTGTAATGAAGGATTCAAACCCCAGAACTGAAAGAGAAGAAAGATCACTTTGGTCTGGGCTTTAAACCAGACTATAAGCAAAGGAGGAAGGAAGCTGGAAAGCGCCAAGAGGGAAAAAGAGCGCGCCTTAACGGAAGAGAAGTGGAATGGGAGCCGATGACATTCCCTCTATTATCCCAAACCTTCATATCGGGAGGGTTACTTATAGAAGAAAGTCATCAAGTTAATGCTATACACGACGAATGATTGGAGCAAGGAAACCTTGAGGGCATTCTCCCTTACGAACCGAGAAACTCTATAAACAATTGGACTGTGGAGGAACTTCCTGTAGTCTTTAGGAATTTTTCAGAGTAATTCTCGAAACATTCTTGTTACTCTAGATCCTAGGAGTAATAGGATTTCATTTGTGAAATGGGCTTACAATCATCTATTATTTTTTAATAAAGTATAACTTTTATCAATTTGAACGAGTATTGTTTCATTCTTATCAACCATATTCCATTAAATTTTGGCAATTCTTATTCTTTCATTCATAGCACATAAACAATCATTCTTAAGTTCATTCATTCTTTGTATATTCTTTATACTTCACAGATCCCTAGATATCAATGACATGAGCACTGATATTACAAATCCTGATTTCTCTCGGGAGCAAGACATGTGTTTAGAGGGATCACAGGATTTTGAAGATGACCAGGATTGTGATGTGTCTCTAGAACTTTTAAGGATGGTGAAATAGGAGGAGAAACAAATCATGCCACATGAGAAAGAGACAGTAGAGAATGTAGCCCTAGGGGAAGGGAAAGAGGTGAAATTTGGCACGCATATTGCTGATGACATAAGACAAGGACTAGTTGAGTTACTACGTGAGTTCAAGGATATCTTCGTATGGTCCTATCAAGATATGCCAGGGTTAAATACTGATATTGTAGTGCATCGTCTTCCAATAAGATAGGATTGTAAACCAATCCAACAGAAGTTGCGAAGAATGAGACAAGATATCGTATTAAAAATAAAGGATGAAGTCAAGAAACAGTTCGATGCAGGATTCTTACAAGAGGTGAAGTATTCTGAATGGGTAGCTAACATTGTACCAGTTCCTAAGAAGGATGGAAAGGTACGAATGTGTGTTGATTACAGGGATCTGAACAAAGCTAGCCCAAAAGATAATTTCCCTCTGCCTCACATAGACACTTTGGTAGACAACACAGTGGGATATTCGTTGTTCTCCTTCATGGATGGTTTCTCAGGGTACAATCAGATAAAGATGCATCCTGAAGACATGGATAAAACCACCTTCATAACATTATGGGGTACCTTTTGTTACAAAGTAATGCCCTTTGGGTTGAAGAATGCAGGGGCAACATACTAGAGGGCTATGGTGACCTTATTTCATGATATGATGCACAAGGAAATTGAGGTGTATGTTGATGATATGATTGCCAAATCTCAAACGGAAGAGGAACATATTGAAGTTTTAAGGAAGCTATTTCTGAGATTACGGAGGTTTTAGTTAAAGCTCAATCCAGTAAAATGCACCTTTGGAGCTAAATCAGGGAAGTTATTAGGCTTTGTGATCAGTAAAAAGGGGATAGAAGTGGACTCAGATAAGGTCAGAGCCATACAAGAATTGCCTCCACCGCAAACTCAGAAGGAAGTTCGAGGATTTCTAGGAAGATTGAATTACATCGCTCGGTTTATTTCACAACTAACTAAGAAGTGTGATCCTATCTTTCGCCTCTTTAGAAAGCACAATCAAGGCACTTAGGATGAGGAATGCCAGAATGCTTTTGATAAGGTTAAGCAATACTTGTTAAATGCTCCAGTGTTATCTCCGCCCAATCCAAATAGACCATTAATACTATACTTATCAGTGTTTAGTAATTCTATGGGATGTGTGCTTGGCCAACATGACGAGTCGGGAAGAAAAGAGAAGGCGATATACTACCTCAACAAAAAATTCACAGAGTGTGAGATGAGATATTCACCAATTGAGAAATTGTGTTGTGCTTTAATTTGGACGACTCGAAGGTTGAGGCAATATATGTTATATCATATGACTTGGCTAATTTCAAAACTTGATCCATTAAAGTACATGATGGAGTCAACAGCACTAAATGGGAGAATGGCAAGGTGGCAAATATTGCTTTCAGAATTTGACCAAGTCTATGTGAGTCAAAAAGCTATAAAAGGGAGCGCGATAGCAGAATTTCTGGTGAGCAGAGCTCTAGAAGACTATGAGCCATTAAATTTTGATTTCTCTAATGAGGAGTTGATGTATGTGGCAACTATTGAAGAACGTCCATGGAGGATGAACTTTGATGGCGCATCCAATGCGGTAGGAAATGGAATTGGGGCAGTCTTGGTATCCCCAAATGGTGATCATTATCCATTCACATGTAAATTGGATTTCGACTACACAAACAATATGACCGAGTATGAAGCGTGCATCATGGGACTCCGAGCGGCTATAGAGCGAGGAATAAGAACCTTGGAAATATATGGAGACTCTGCGTTGGTAATTTACCAGCTTAGAGGTGAATGAGAGACAAGGGATCCTAAATTGATCAATTATCGAAAGGTAGTTTTGGGGTTACTTGAGAAATTCAATGACATCACCTTCAATTATATCCCACGAGACGAAAACCAGATGGCAGATGCTTTAGCAACCTTGGCTTCAATGATTAAAGCAAATAAAGAGGAGGAGATGAGACCCATTCAGATGAGTATCTTTGAGGCTCCAACTCGCTGTTGTAACATTGAGGAAGAAGAAAAGGATGAAAACCCTTGGTATCAGGATATATTGCGATATGTGAGAGATCGTAAATACCCAGAACAAGCAACTGAAAATGATAAGCGAACTTTAAGGAGATTAGCCTGCGACTACGTTTTGGATGGGGACATCTTGTACAAAAGAAGAAAGGATCAAGTACTGTTGAGATGTGTTGACGCCATGGAAGCTAAGTTAATCTTGGAAGAAGTTCACGAGGGCGTTTGTGGGGCGCACGCTAATGGTTTCATGATGACTAGACAAATCATGAGGTTTGGATATTATTGGTCTACCATGGAAGGGGATTGTATCAACTACGCCAAGAAATGCCATAAATTTCAGATTTATGGAGACAAGATTCATGTACCACATTCATCTCTACATGTTATGACTTTTCCATCCTCTACATGTTATGACTTCTCCATGGTCTTTTTCCATGTGAGGCATGGATGTTATTGGGCCAATAGCACCAAAAGCTTCAAATGGGCATCGCTTTATTTTTGTGGTCATTGATTACTTCACGAAGTGGGTAGAGGCCGCTTCTTATGCAAATGTTACTAAGTCAGCTGTAAATCGATTCTTGAAGAAAGAGATTATTTGTCGGTACGGGATGCCTGAAAAGATCATATCAGACAATGCATTAAACTTGAACAACAAAACAATAGCAGAAGTTTGTAGTCAGTTCAAGATTAAGCATCATAACTCTTCTTCGTATCGCCCAAAAATGAATGGGCAGTAGAAGCAGCCAACAAGAACATCAAGAGGATAGTGGGGAAGATGATTGAGACTTATAGAGATTGGCATGAGAAACTACCATTTGCACTCTTAGATTATCGAACGTCCATCAGAACTTCTACTGGGGCAACCCATTTTTCGTTAGTTTATGGAATGGAGGCAGTATTACCTATTAAAGTAGAAATACCTTCTCTCCGAATTTTGTCAGAAATAAAATTAGATAAAGCAGAATGGATTCAATTCCGGTTTGACCAATTGAACTTGATCGAAGAAAAGAGGCTAAAAGCTATTCGCCATGGTCAGATGTATCAGAAGCGAATGATACGAGCTTATGATAAGAAAGTTCGTCCAAGAGAATTCCACGAAGAGGACCTTGTGTTGAAAAAGATTCTCCCCACTCAGAAGGACTTTAGAGGAAAATGGATGCCGAATTGGGAAGGGTCGTATGTCGTAAAGAAGGCCTTCTCTAGCGGTGCATTGATCTTAATGGAAATGGATAGGAAGAGTTTACCCAATCTAGTGAATTCAGACTCAGTAAAAAAGTACTTTGTCTAAAAGAAGAGAAGAATTCAGGGTGAAAACCCGCAAAGGGCGCCTTGAGTTTTCGGAAAAAAAAAGAAAGAAAGAAAAAAGAAAAAATGGAGAGGCCAAGGTGAAAACTCGCAAAGGGCGCCTTATGACCAAAGGGGTTTTGAGTTGAAAACCCGAAAGGGCAGCTCAAATTTTGAAGAGCACATGGTAATCTTGCTATTCAACGAAGAGTGAAGCGCGTTGCATATCGGGGCATCAACAAAGTACTTTGGATCTTTTAAACACATGTTAAAATCAAGAAAGTCTTCATGGAGCTGGCATATAAATGCTCAAGCGGCGATATCTAGGGCATCTAACTTTTGTCCTGTTTGTTATCTTTAGATTCTCTTTCTTCTTAAAGATAGGCTATCAAATTATTTTCCTTTGTATTTCTAACAAATTCATTCAAATCTAATTATTCTCAAGATTAAATTCATCTTCCATTATTCTTAAAGTATGTTGTATTAAAATAATGATAGATGAACCAAATAATTTTCACAAATCAAGTTTTGCTTATTACTTTGGAAATTTCTAGATAATACAAGAAACTAAAACAGAACAATTGTTCGAAGAATTCACGTAAGTGAGGTTTGAAAGAACTCGAGGAAATTCTTTCTTTTGTCCAAAATGATGATTGAACAAATCAAACGATTCGATCCTAAGAGAGGATCATCTTACAGACATTTTCAGCGGGTCATAGCATTTGAAGAATGGTACAAACCCACAAGCTGAGTAGGAATGAGACTTTGAGAGAAGTAAGGATAAACTTCGATGAAGGAATGAGGGATGATGTCCGAAATAGGAGTCATTTCCATAAACATTTTGCATCATAATATGTCTAATTAGGAGCATTTGACTCATCTCGATCATGGCATCTTAATTATTTGGCATAAGCATAAATTCTAGGAAATCAATTCTACAGGTGGATTCCCCAGTGGGCAATGTAGCAAGATTGATTGAAAATTACAAAATTCGGCACCTTAACCCCCTAAGCAGTAGGGTAACAGGCTAAAATTACAGATCTTATCTCCCTAAGTAGTAGCGGAGCAGATCAACGACGACTCGCCTAAATCCCCTAAGCAGTAGGGTAACAGGTCAAAATTGCGGATCTTATCTCCCTAAGCGGTAGTGGAGCGGATCGAAGATGCGCCTTAACCCCTAAGCGATAGGGTAACAGTTAAAGTATTGCGGTCGGCCTTCGGTGTTCACGCTGAAGCGGATCCAAGATGATTTGGCATCTCTGTATTGTCAGAGAACAAATCGAAGAAATAGATTTGGCATCTCCATATTCGACGGAGAGCAGATCGAAGACATAGCAGATCTGACCTTTGGATGTTTTCACATCAAAGCAGATCCAAGATGATTTGGCATTCTTGTGTTTACAAGGAGCAAATCGAAGACATAGCAGATCTGACCTTCAGGTGTTTACACTGAAGTAGATCCAAGATGATTTGGAATCTCTGTATTGTCAGAGAACAAATTGAAGAAATAGATTTGGCATCTCCATATTCGACGGAGAGCAGATCGAAGACATAGCAGATCTGACCTTCGGATATTTTCACATTGAAGCAGATCCAAGATGATTTAGCATCCTTGTGTTTACAAGGAGCAAATTGAAGACATAGCAGATCTGACCTTCAGGTGTTTATGCTGAAGCAGATCCAAGATGATTTGACATCTCTGTATTATCAAGGAACGAATCGAAGGTAGCAGATTTGACATCTTTGTATTCGACGGAGAGAAGATCGAAAACATCAGCATGACAGTCTTAAGTTCGCAAGGAGCAGATTGAAGACCAGGATCCGATAAGACAGGCAAATTTGGTCTGTCTATAAGTCTTTGCTCGATTCCTATTACACATCAATGAGCAAAGAGGAGCAGCTGTAGCAGCCCAAATTTGACCGAGCCTTAAAACCAAAACAGAAATATGAAATAAATAAATAAATGTTATTTATTTCAAAAGTCCAGTTTACAAGAGCCCAAACACAGGCCCAAATAACTTTCAAACCCAAACTTAACCTAAACCTACAGCAGACCCAAACCTAATAACCCTTACAGGACCCAAAACTCATGAAGGCCCGAGAGGCCCAAAAATTAAAATTTCTAGCTAGGGTTTCCAACCCTAGCTCTTTCTCCTCGCGTCGTAACAGATTCTGGAAGGTTCAGGGAGCGTCTGTCCAGCTCCCGAATCAAGGCCCCTTCAATGCTGTACCAGTGACGTTGCAACTCTCGAAATCGAGTCCACCATTCAATACACTATCTCAGGGCCTTTCAATGCCCGATCAGTGCCTCACCGTCTTAACGACTCCTCAGCCACCGATCGTGCCCCCATCAACGCCTCTCCAGCGACCTTTCAGCGCACCATCCCAGCCACCGATTGTTCCGCTGCCGACACCGAGATCTTCGCATTCACAGTAGAGACCGTACTGTGCTTAGGCCATAACCAGTGCACGAACAAGCATATAGGCAGATTCACATCAACAGAAATCTTCGCTAGATTTTTTGGCACCTGCAAGCAAAAAAGGAAACCAGCAGAAAAAGGCAAGAAACAAACAGCAGAAAATAGAAACAAAAATGGAAAGAAATCGTCGATTTCTTTCCTAAAATTGTAAAAGTCTGAGGCTATAAAGCCTCTCTTCAACTTGTAAATAGACAGACGCTTACTCACGCTGAAAAAGAGAGAAAGATACACAAAGTACACTGATAAAGGCTTACATACAGAAACAGAGAGAAACAAAAAAAGAGAGATACATAGATTTACACACTCAGAAAGAAAAACACAAAAAGTTGTATTCATTTGGAACAGAGAAATAAAAGGCAGTTTCCTGTTTTTGAAGTAATCGAATTGTTTTTTTTGCTTTATTTTTACTCACCTGTTCGTCTTCTTGCATGTATATACATATTTTTTTTAAAAATAACTAAGGAAAACAAAGGGAGGAAGAGATTACCTGACGATTGGCGAAGGAAAGGAGGGTTTTTTAAACCCTAGCCACCGTGTACGGTGGCCCAGACGGTGGCGCGTGGAGGCGCGCACGAGCAAAACACAGTGGACCTTTGGGAAGAGCCAGGACGGCCCTGAGGCCAGAGCTCCGAGGGCTAGAGGTTTTCTCAGAGAATTTTTTTTTTGTTTTTTTTTTAAATGCAGGTTGCAAAATGAATCTGGGGTGTGAAATTAGGCTTATATAGCCTAATCAATGTGACGTCGTTTTGGCTTAGTCTGATAAGCCTAAAACGACGACGTTTCAACCCTCTAAGGTTCGCGTGTTGACCCGAAAACCTGAAAAAGATTCGCGAGTTTTTAAGTTTTGGGTCAATTGTTTAATTGGTCCCTCTGCATTTTTAAAATTCGTAAATTCATTTTATTTTTATTATAATTTGGCACTAATATTTTATTTCAGTTTTAATTTAATCCCAACAGTGGCCACTTTAAGGCCTGTATTGAAACGGTGCCGTTTTGGGGATAAGGGAAAATTTCCCAATGAGTCCCTAGGATTTTAATGGGCATATCGATTAGGCCCAAATTCCTTTTTTTTAAAATTAACCTCTGATTTTTATTTAAATTTAATTTTAGTCCTTTTATTTCTTTTTAAATTTTTTATAATTTATTTATTTTAAAAAATTTATATATATATTACTTTTATTTTAATATAAATATTATTTTTATATACATATAAACCTTATTTATTATATTATTATTTTCCTATATTATTTCATATTTATATATATTATTATATTATTTATTTTAAATTACTTATTATATAATTTTTAAAATTGGTAAATTATTATTAAATATTTTTAACTTGTATACTTTTATATTACATGCTATAAAAAATTTTCTTTTATTACATATACTATTTATATTATATTATTGTACATGACTTATTTTGAAATTTATTATTAAATATTGTTCTTTAATTTATATTTTAGGTATATTTTATCAATAATTACTCACTTTATATTACATTTTTAATATACACTAATTCTTTTATATATGTTGAACATATCATTTATATATTAAATGTTGTTTTATAATTATTATTAAAGGTCGTATTTTAGAATTGACATGTATGTTGGTATTATTTTAGGCATGTTTATGTTAAATTGTATGCCATGCATCATTTTTTGTCTATTGATTTATTAAAATGTATGTTGAATTATACCTTATATGTTTATATGCTTACTTATTCATTTTTAATGTATGTCGTATATTTTTTGTATGTATGTTTTACATTTTTAAATTTGCCATGTTTGTTGTTTAAAATTTGTTTAAATTCATGCTTTTACTTACCTATTATGATAATATGCTATCTTGTATGTTATATTCTATAATGTTAATATGATTCCTCATGCATTAATTAAAAAACGAGATTCCAAAGTTTTCAAAAATAAAAAGGCAATGTTTGGTGTTTGGAAGCTTCGAGAAAAGTAGTGCCCTAACTTTCTGGGTTGCAACTTTTCTCGTTGAGTTCGAATAGTCAAGCACCCTTCTAAGTTTTAAGGTTTTCAAAATACGAGCAACTATCTTGGCATTTCAAAACATTGTGTCCTAACTTACTGGATATGGCGTTTTATTGTTTCGAAATAGAAATTTTCAAAAAGGCGAGTTTAGCATCAAAAGTCTCAAAAATATTGCGTCCTAACTTACTGGATGTGGTATTTTGATTCGTTTGAAATAGGCGAGCCTTAATTTTTCAAATTAAAACACTCTAATTAAAAAGAGGATTGTATCTTAAAACTTTTAAATTTCCGACATTAAAGACACTCGATAATCAATTAGGTACCAATTTTTGGGCGTTACGAGGGTGCTAACCCGTCCTCATTCGTAACCGACTCCCGAACCCATTTTCTTGATCCCGTAGACCAAAACTAATGATTTTAAACAAAATATTTTATCGGTGATCCAATCACACTTAAAAAGATTGGTGGCGACTCCCGTTTTCGTTTTTCTTAAAGTCGATTCCCATTTTCCAAAACTCAATTTAAAATTGGTTTCGACAATTTTAATTTGATTTTTTCAAAACTGAATTTAATTTTTATTTTTAAAATTTTTCGCCATTTACATTATAACGTGTTCTTAAAATTATATTCTATTACAAGTCTTTAGGTTTTTATAAATGAAAACTAAATATTTTTAAAAATTACCATAATTTATTAACAAATATTTTTATTTATTTTTAATAGATATTTCCCCTTGGTTTGGCTATAACAAAATAAAGTTAATTTATTAAATTAAACTCAAAATTAAAATGTTAACTTTTGAAGTGACAAGAGATTTCTGTCGAAAAAATATCATGGAGACCCCTTATTAAGAGTTAGATTACATTTTACTCTTTCTACTAAAAAATTGATAAATTAGTAATGTACATTAGATCAATGAATAAACTAATCATTCTCTTTAAATTTCATTTATTTTTATTATTCGAAACTGGTTCATGTTTGTTAGCATAAGCTACACATCTATTACGGTAATTTTTAAAAGTATAAATGGATAAAAATTTCAAGATCGATAACTAATTTACTTTTTAAACTAATCTACCAAAATTAATTTATGAAATAAAATACAATTTAACTAGATTTGAAAATTCAAACAAGTGACTAACTCATACTCCATTTATAAAAAATAAAAATAGAAGAGTGGTGATCTCCTTTTGTCAGAATCGGCTTCATCAAAACTTCCAAATGATAATCATTTTTCTCCACTTGACTTGTAGATACGTATCAATTCAGGAAACACTCCATCAAGGGTTTCCTCAAAGAGTAGTACTCCAACTCAACCATAAGTCTCAGTTCCTCAAAAATTAAAAACAAAGGGAAAAGAAGGTTTTTACACCATATTTCTCAGTTCCACAAAAATTGAAATCCCATAGTTCTCAGATTTAGTTTTTACACCATTTTTTTTTCTATTTTATGATTACGCATCCTTTTTATTTTATTTTATTAGTATTCACCTAATACCATTTTCATATTCATACTCACGTATAAAAAATATATATACTTTTGTAGTGAAGTCCACTGGCAATTTCCAGTTGATTTAAACCACTTTATACAGCTATGTGGCACTATTATGGCCCAGGATTAGTCAATGTTGGCGTCGATTCTGGGCATAGCATAGCCGGTACGTCTCGAACATCATGACTGTTAATTCCGCATTTCCCACCAGAGTCCATACGACGACTTTGACTTAATTCAAGTCTGTTTATGCTCATTTTCAAATCTTTTATGGTTCCATGCGAAGTACAAAATTGAAGCTTATAGCTACACTCGTATGTGCCCTTGACATATAAGTTCCAGTAAGATATCCATCTTTTTGGTATCTCTCTCACAACTATGGCCAACCATTCGTGTTGCTTATGGAGTTTTCTTCCCTTCATTTCCTTCCTGTTCCTTTTTCCTTGTGTTAATTCAATTCACTTTAAGATATCTCGTTTTAACCCTGAGGCAACCGGCATTCTCTACGAAGGGGATGCGAGACCTTTTGTTGGCTATGTTGAATTTAACGACATATCTTATCTGTGTCGGGTTGGTCGAGTTTCGTATTCTCGAGATGTGCCAATCTGGAACTCTCGTACTAACCAAGTTGCCGATTTTACCACTCGTTTCTCCTTCAACATAGACACCCAAGGCAAAACTCAGTCAAACTATGCAGCTGGGCTTGCTTTCTTTCTTGCTCCTGTTGGGTTTGAAATCCCACCCAATTCTGCAGGTGGGTTCCTTGGCTTATTTAACACCACAACAAGCGATTCATCTCGGAACCAGATTGTTCTGGTCTAGTTCGACACTTACTCCAACTCTGAATGGGATCCTCCAGTTCAGCATATTGGGATCAACACCAATTCAATTGCTTCAGCTAAGTACACTCCTTGGAATTTCAGTTTGTACGATGGAAAAACTGTCGATGCATGGATTTCTTACAATGCCACTGCGTAGAATTTGAGCGTGACATTGAACTACAAGAACACAAGTATTTCTAAAAAGAATTTCACTCTTTCCCATCATGTTGATCTCAAGGAAATCTTACTAGAGTGGGTTAAGGTTGGATTTTCAGCTGCTACGAGTTATAAGTCGGAGCGGCATCGACTTCTATCATGGGAATTCAGCTCAAGTTTAGAAATAAAGACAACTGATGAGGGAAAGAAGAGAAAGAGGAACAAAATAATAGTAGTACTTGTGGTTCTGCACTGAGCATTTTAATGATTGTTGTCACCATATCATTCGTGTTTTTTTCTGAGATGGAAGAAGATGAAAGAAGAAAGAGAAGAGAGAGTAAACTTAACTTCCATCAATGACGACCTAGAAAGAGGAGCAGGGCCAAGAAGGTTTTCTTACAACGGTCTTGTTGTAGCTACTAACAACTTCTCAAACCAGAGAAAGTTGGGTGAAGGAGGATTTGGAGTTGTCTAAAAAGGGTATTTCAATGATTCAGATACCACGGTTGCAGTCAAGAAAATTGCAAGGGGCTCAAGACAAGGGAGAAAGGAATACATTACTGAAATCAAGATCATTAGCCGGTTGAGACATCGAAATCTAGTGCAACTCTTAGGTTGGTTCCATGATGGAGGTGAATTTCTTCTAGTCTATGACTTCATGCCAAATGGTAGCCTCGACAGCCACCTGTTCGGCAAAAAGACTCCTATCAATTGGCCCTGTAGGTACAAAATGTTGGAACATTGGCAGCAACAAATCAAGAAGAACAAACTTAGTTTGCTAAGAAAGCAATAAGAGAACCGAAGCAAAAGTTTGAAAAAGAGACAAAACAAGAACAAAACATAATTGAGCAAGAATCATTCAGATTTTCATTGATCATTTTAAAATATATGTAACTTACAATAGAAATTTGATGAGCTACCTAATGACATAATCGCTCCCACTAATGAATACTAATACAAACTTAAGTTACACACAAAAGAAAGTCATTATCATAACAACTATTACATCAAGGTACAAATCTAAACTAATCTCACTAACTTTTGAACAAGATTACAATTGAACTAGACAAAGTTTCATAGGAACAAAAAGATCAAAATACAACTAAATTTGTTGCTGCATTCGGTTCTGCTTCAATGCATGTCTGCATGGTGAGCTGCTGAAGTTTCTGTCACTGGCAAAATGTTGCATTGCAGGCCAATGCTCAACACAAAATATCCCGAGGCTTGGCCTCTGAATTGCTATATCTTCATGAAGAGTGAGAGCAATGTGTGGTTCACCGGGACATCAAATCCAGCAATGTAATGCTAGATTCTAGCTTTAATGTTAAGCTTGGTGACTTTGGGTTAGCTCGGTTAATGGACCATGAACTAGGCCCTTTGACAACAGAGTTGGCGGGAACATTAGGCTACATGGCCCCGGAATATATAAGAACCGGCAGGCAGGGCAAGTAAGGCATCGATGTGTATGCTGCTTCGGATAGTTGCCTTGGAAATTGCTACGGGGAGAAGGTCGGCTGATCCAATCGAAGAAAACTCACAAATTGGTTTGGTAGAGTGGGTTTGGCATCTTTATGGAAGTGGGAACCTACTTTCAATTTGTTGATGAAAGGTTGCATGCAGAGTTTGATGAGGAACAAATAGAGTGTCTAATGATTGTTGGATTGTGGTGTGCTCACCGATAGCGATCTAAGACCCTCAATCGACAAGCAATTCAGTTTCTCGATTTTGATGTGGCATCGCCAAATCTTCCACTTTGCACATGCCTGTTCCTACCTATCAATATCATCAAAGTATAGCAACAAGAACAAGCGATTATTGAAACTTTGGCTCTGATTCGAACCTCAGGATCGAGCCTTAAGCCATCCCGTCACATTTTTCTATGATAAGATGTCTCGATGTCTTCAATTGTCGTTGTTTATTTCGAACAATCAACGCAATTTTTCAATGTCAAAACATTTTTTAAAATCTTGTTTTTTGTTTTTTTTTCTTCCTTAATGAAAGAGATTCAAATTTGAGGTGTAAATTTTGTCATTGAATTAAATAATATCTGGTGTGTCATTTGAATTAACATATGATATTTTTGGAAAACAATTTGTTTTTCTAATTATTAATAACCAGCTGCTGATAAATGAATTCACTAGATATTGATAATTAAGGAATCTTATTGCTACATGGAATGACAGAGCAATTACACAACAACCTGCATTATTAAACATAATACATGAGCATTGTTAGCTCGTGAGTTTAGATTGAAAATAACCAAAGCTTTCCATAGAATCCCTTAATAAATTTATTTTTATCAATTTAAAATTCCCCCCTTATATATATTCTATATAATAATTTAAATAAACAAAATTTATATATGTTAAGTTTTATTTTTTAATGTTTTGATATAATAAATTATCTCTAATTTAAATTTGGTTAAATAGTTTTTTTAAAGAAATTATTTTTAAGTTATTTTTTAAAAATGAAAACAAAATTTTGAGTTGTACCAAGTCAAGTGCGATGCCCTAACTAAAAAGTTGCGGTACCCAATAGTTAGTGGGCAAAATGGCTCAAGGCTATCGGACCCTTTTAGAAAATGGTGCAATACCTAAGAGTTAGTAAGCAAATTGTGAAAAATAAAACGTTAATAATGGCAATGTATCGCAAATAAAAAAAATAAAATACTAACTTTTACATGGAAACCCTTTCGGGAAAAAACTACGGGCAGAGGAGAAGAAAATTCACTATGTCGAATCCGAATGATACAAGAGGAGTATAGGCTATGTCTATTTATGGGTTTGTAAAACCATATTCTAATCAAAGTCTAATAGAAGTAATGCAGTAAGGTTAAGGCACCTTATTCTACAAATATCAAATAGAGAAAGTAAACTTCTATACAGATTCCACTTGTGCAGCATGTATCGTACCCCTATCTTGCCACTTGTTTTCTATTTTAATAGGAATTTGAGTCGCACAACTCTAACACAAATTGAGACAGAGGAACCGTACCCCTCCCTTAAAGGAACCTCTGTAACAACCTGATTTAGACCCTAATCGGAATGGTAGTTTCAGGACCACGAATCTGAGTTAGAAAAATATTTTAAAATTATTTTCTGTGTTTATGTTGGGTGAATTTATATCTGTGAAATTTTCGTGCTTTAATTTTATCGTTTGAGTGTCCGATTGAATAAAGGACTTAATCGCGTAAAATGAAAATTTGGTGGTTATTTCTAAAAAGGGCCTAATTGCTATTGGCTTTATTAATGGAAGCCTTTATGTTGCAATTAGCCCATTAAAAGAAAAGGTGGACGGTAATAGGCATATAGTATATGGTTTTGTAATAATTTTATTAAGGTTAAAAATGTAATTAGGTAAAAATGTTAATATATGTTAAAATAACATAAAATAAGCCATGTTTTATTCATTCTCTCTTGACCGAAACTAAACAAAAAGAAAAAGAAAATAACAAAAGCTAGGGTTCGACCGTCTTTAAAGCTCAATCAAGGTATGTGTTTAGCTCGGCTTTTGATAATTTCTACGTTTTTGAGATCGTTGCTTCGAGTACTACAAAACCCATGCTTAAATTTTTTATTTTGGTGAATATTTTGAGTTATGCCATTGTTGAGAGCTTGTGATTTTTGTTGTTTGATGATTGAAAATGAAAGATATGTTTTAGATTAACATGTTTTGTATTAGAGTTTTTGATGATTTTGAGTAATTATGACTAAATTGCAAAAATAATAATTTGAGGGACTAAAATGTGAAATAAATGAAATATATGGACTTGTATGGATATGGGTAAGAATCGGCCAAACATGGGTATAGAGAAATTTTGCATATTTTGTGTTTTGTGAATAGGGACTAAATTGTAAAAAGTGTAAATGTTAGGGGTAAAATGGTAATTTTCCCATTTATTTGTTTTTGGACTAAATTGAATGAAAATATGTTTGAATGAGCTTAATCTGAATATGTTTAGATCAAGAACCAAAGAAATCGAATTTAGATCGGGGGAAAGCGAAAGTTGTCGACTAGCTATCCCGTTCCGTTTTACATAGTCCGAGGTAAGTTTATAAGCAAATAGATGTACTTAATTATAATTATATGCTTGTTGAAATGAAATATGTGATTTTATTTATGCAATAGCCGAATGTGAATAAGCTTGATTACTATGTTTCTAAATTCGTATCGACCGAGTTACGACGTCCGAAAGCCCCGTATGAATCGTAGGAATAGTTAGGATACATATTTCATGACATAGGATTCCGATTTATGTGTGTGAGTAAGACCATGGCATCAATATGTGACTCCGATATATGTGTACGAGTAAGACCCTGTCTGGGACAGTGGCATCGATATGCGATTACATGTAAGACCACATCTGGGACGTTGGCATTGTATGATATATGTGTGATTATTCGAGTGTCCTATCCAATTCCAAATGGTTCATCGGCAAAGATAAGTTGTGTTCAAATGTGTAAAACGAGCTAAATGGCTAGGTATGAATTAGGTTGTTATTACTTAAAATAAGGTAAGTGTATTCGGCCTTGAGATTATTATTGGAATAAGTCTTAAAATTATGCATGCATGATTATGTGTATTCAGTTACATAATTAATATATGTATATGAAACTATATTGTAACTCATGAGTTTGTATATTTGTGTATATGTGAATTAGTTTGATAATGATTATTTGGCTTTGGAAATTAAATGGTTATATGTTAACTTGGTGATATGAGCATTCGGTTAAGGTGACTTTTATGAATGAATATTTATATTTATAATGTAAACTTTATATGTTGGGATTTAAATGTGTTAAGATGATATACTTTGGCCTAGTTTAATTAAATTGATGATATTATTAGGTTGCTCATTTGCTTATGACTTACTAAGCTATAAACAGCTTACTGTGTGAAAATTTGCTCTGTTTTATAGATTTTGGAGTCCAGCTACAAGCTCGGGGACTATCAGCAAAGTTCATCAACTATCAGCTATTTTGGTACCTTTATAAGTTAAACTTGAATCATGGCATGTATAGGCTGGAATGTGTTTTGAAAAGTAGAACTTTGGTTTGTATAATCTAAGCCATCCGAAAATGGCTAATCTTTTATATTGAGTTCAGTTATGCTTGGTTGTGGCTTAAATTCTATGTTTAATTTCGGTTTGATAGACTATGACTTAAGTTCTTTTTTATTATTATATAATGTGTCATGGTTGATTCTAATTTAAGCTATGTGTTTTCATTTTGTGGCTTGTTGAATTCGGATGAGACATGAATATATTGAATATTTTAATTGGACCATATATTTATGTTTGGTCTTGTGTTGAGCCTATATTGAGAGTGTAACCAAAATACATGATGTTTGTGATGATGGTTCATTATAGAAGTTAGTTGAGTTAAAGTAAATTATGGAATCAATAGGTAAATATCAAGTTACATGCAAGGTTTATGTTTTGAGTATGTTTACATGTGATTTGCGCTTTGTGATAATAGATATAATGTCCTTAAGTTGATATGTATTTTCGGTCTAATTTAGTAAATTGTGGTTGCATGTTTAAATTTGGCTATCATGAATATGTTGATATGCATTTTCGGTCTCATTTAGTAAATTGTGGTTGCATGTTTAAATTTGGCTATCATGAATATGTTATTAAAGTTGGGTCTCAAATGTCAATAAGTGAATCCAAGCTTATATTGTCTGAGTGTTAACTGTTATTTGGCTATTGAGTATATGATCTTAGACATATTAGTTAGTCTAGGTAATAAGAGTACTTTTTGAGTGATGTGTATTTATAAAATGATTAAATTTACTATAGCCAAATGCGCATGTTTTAATGACCTAGAATAAATATGTATAGTCTTTTGTGATTAATATTTTAAAGGAAGTATATGGTAATGTATGATTGGTGCCGAATGGTTGCATCAATTTGTACATAAGTACAAAGCATGCAAGTTCATAATTGATCTTGACCTAAGTTGCATGCGTAAGAAATTTTATTTATGTGTATTATGGCTTATTAAATTATATGAATATGCTTGTGATATTTGGTGATTATGCATAACTTCATAAGTGACTTAATAATATGTTTGACCATGTTGTTAATTATTAATGCTAAATATATATGCATTATATGCAGTAAATGTTAGATTGGAATTTGGTAATAATATATGTTTTGAAATGTAAGTTAACTACATTATTTTTTTTATATAAATGGGTTTTGACTTGGGTGGAAATTTATAAATGATTGGAATTGTGTTTTTGATCGGTAATGCTTCATAACCTTAATCCGGCGATGGATACGGGTTAGGGGTGTTACAATTTCTCAGGTACTACACCCCTAATGAAAAGGTACCACGCCTCTTGTAACACCCCTAACCAGTATTCGTCGCCAGAATAGGACTACGAGGCATTACCGGACAATACATCTCATTCTCATAAATTTATGCATTCATTATCATAAACCATTCACAAACGTTCACATTGTCTCTTATAAGGTTCTACGAGACCTTAAAACATGCTTAAGAGTGGTTCAGGACTAAACCGATCACATATAAAAATTTCCAAACACTTAGAAAAATTTCATGAAATCATAGATTACACGCCTTTGTGAATAGGCCGTGTGTCTCACACGGCTACCAAACATGCCCGTGTCACAGGCCGTGTGAAACCAGGGCATACATACTGACTTGTACCACACAGCCGGAGACACGCCCGTGTGCCTTGGCCGTGGGAAATCTAAAGGGATTACTGACTTGGGTCACACGGCCGACCACATGCTCGTGTGTCTAGCCCGTGTACCCTTCAAAATGGCCTCACACGCCCGTGTGCTAGACCATGTGCCATTTAGGGGGTATACTGGCTTATGTCACACAGTCAGTCACATGCCCGTGTGTGAGTCCGTATGATACACACGACCAGTAGACACGCCCGTGTGTCTAGGCAGTGTCAAACCTGTAGGGTATACTGACTTAATTCGAAAGGGTACCCCAGGGGACACACGGCCGTGTATCATGATCGTGTGTCACACACGGCTGAGACACATGCTCATGTCTCTGCCCGAGTGTACAAAAATAGGCCATTTGCAAAGCTAATTTACCACCCTTTTCTCATGCACACCTAGCTGTCAACATGATATCATTTCAATACATATATAGGCAGCCAAGACATATCAATTCATAGACATTTCATGCCATTTCATTGTCAACCATCTCACTACTCAAATTCACAACCAAAATTCTGCCATTCTTCAAGCATTAATACATCTATCAAAATAACTAACTTAAAGCTTAAAATAACACTAATTCAATACCTTAATCTTATACCATACTATGCCAAATTCACAAGGCATACCATTCACACCACATAGCATATATAAACACATTATATAAGCAAAATTCACATCCCACAACTTTATCATATACAAGCCAAATCACATGGCTATAATTCCATAACACAAAATGTACCATAGTGACACTAGCCTATATTTGCCATTTACCAAATATACAAGCTTCAGAAGTACCAACAAATTGATCGATAGTGTAACGATGCTCTTGACGATCCCTGAGTCCAAGTTAGCTTTGACTATCTATAAAACATAGACAAATAACACACAGTAAGCTTCATTGCTTAGTAATTTCGTAAGTAAATAAATCAATTCATCAAATAATATAATTCAATCATTTGCACATTACCGAATCAACATTACATTAGCACAAACCTTATTCATGTCTCAAACATGATTAAATAACATTTCATTAAACTTTCTCAATGTAGTACCTGAATAGGTTGCGTACATGCCCGTATCACTTCATACTAACCTCTTTCTCAACCATGCCATTCATTTATTCGTTGAACCATTAGGGATATAAGTCAGATACTCAAGAATCACAATTGATAAGTACCTATACCATGGCCCGTAGCCAAATCAAGGTAACTCCTCTCAAAATACCTATATCATGGCTCGTAGCCAAATTAAGGTATTATTCGCACCTGAAGTGCCGATATCATGGCCCGAAGCCAATGCATTGATTTAATGACATTACATTATCATCATAACTGTACTTAATGTTTAACCGAGAAGTTTCGCTTGTTGATTTCATCGTCGAACACTTCCATATAGTTGGATTCACAATTCAATCATTATCCGCAGTCCCATAAACATATTTTATGCAATATCAAAGCATATAATGTAACACCCCTCGTCCGTATCCAACGCCGGAACAGGGTTTGAGGTGCTACTGAACTTAAACTCAACAAATCTTAGGAAATCGGGCCATAAAATTTTGATCAATTTAAAACTTTTCATTTCATATTCATTTTGTCCCTTAATAGGGCTTACGGGGCGCAAAACATACATTTAAGGTGGTTCGGGACCAAACCGAGGGCTCGAGAAAAACTCAAAAAATTTCATGCTTTAAGGCTCCACACGCCCATGTGGGTATAGGGCACATGCCCGTGTGCTAGAGACACGCCCGTGTCCCAAACCCGTTCGGCCAAATTAATTCCACAATGTTTTCATGAAACAAGTGCAGACTTTACACGGCCTGGACAGACGCCTGTGTCCTTTACCCATGTCCTTCCACACGGCCACGACACACCCATGGCACTGTAACGCCCCGTATCCGAGACCGTTGCCAGAGTCGAACACGAGGTGTTAGCAGACTTAATTCATTGCTTAAACAGCTCAAACAATTTAATTTTAGAACTTCCAGACAAGCTAGCTAACTGCGTCACAGTCGTTTAAAAATTCATATCTCGAGTTCTGAAACTCAAAATCCAATTCTGTAAATTTTCCCTAAAACTAGACTCATATATATATTTACTAATTTTTTTCTAGAATTTTTTGCTAGGCCAATTAGAACATTTTATTAGTTAAATTCTCCCCTGTTTCAGGGTTCAACTGCTCTGTCCTCTGTGTATTACGAATCAAATATCTCTCTGTACAGAATTCCAATGACTATGAAGTTTGTTTCTATTAAAATTAGACTCAATAAGAAATCTGTACATAAAAATTATGACTTCTAATTATTTTTATACAATTTATGGTGAATTTCCAAAGTCAGAACAGGGGATCCAGAAATTGCTCTGGCCCTATTTCACAAAAATTTAAACATCTCATAAAATATAACTCATATACCTATTTCGTTTCTTCCATATGAAAATAAACTCATAATTCTTCAATTCCATATTTTATTCATCATCTAATTATATCTCTACTACTTTTAATGATTTTTCAAATTCACGTCACTACTGCTGTCTGAATCTATTTTATGGTAAAATTTACCTATTTCATGGTTTCCATGGATTAACTAGCAATTTGACATACATAGCACCAAATATGATCATAATTAGCCATTCCAATGGCTAATCATTACCAAGCATTTTTATACTACTGAATAACCATATCATAAGACCATATATACAAAATGATTATAATGCTATACATGCCATACTCAAAATATACAAGCCATTATGCCAAGATGGTATACGGATAGTGTGAGCGTGCCTCCGACCATTCCCGATTTCCGAGCTGGCTTGTCAACACTACAAGGAATGACAAGGAGGGAGTAAGCATAAATGCTTAGTAAGTTCACATGCAAATAGTAAGTAACATAACCATATAAGCAATCATAAAACATCATTTGCATAATCATCACCAAGACATTCATATCATTTTTTCATTTATCATCTTACCATATTGTTGTTATATCGATTTTTCAACCTGAGGGTTAAGTACATACCTGTTCAAAGTATCCATTTCACAACACTTACCAATATGTCCCTTTCATCTTGAGTATTCCTCCATTTGAATAGAACTTTACCCGTTGAACACATCGGAATATAATTCGGATACATGGAAAGTTTGCACATAAGTGCCACATATGTAGCCAAGCTACTATGTAACCCGCCCATAAGCGAACTCGGACTCAACTCAACGAGCTCGGGCGTTCGCATCCATAAGTGAACTCGGACTCAACTCAACGAGCTCGGATGCCTAGTTACATTTCACGAACTCCGGACTCAACTCAACGAGTTCGGACATTCGCATCCATAAGTGAACTCGGACTCAACTCAACGAGTTCGGATGCCCAAATATCCCAAAGACATGTCACTTGTATCCTAACCCATTCCTAAGGTTCAACGGGACCTTTTTCCCAATCATGTGTCTCAACCATCTTCTACAGAATCACCGATACCGATACTCTTGGTAGTATTTCACATTTTCCAAGTATATCACATAATTTGACATATTATCAAACAATTATCACGAGTATAATATTTCATAATAATTATCATATCATTTAAATAACATAAAAACATTTAAAATAATAACTATGTTACCAACATTTACATATGAACTTACCTAGTATGCGAAAATGGCTACTTTTACCTTTTCGTCCACAACTTGGTATTTTCCCCATTTTAGCCCGAATTTCAGTTTTCCTTGCTAATCGAGCTTGGAAGCTTGAAAAACCCTAGCCATGGTTTCTCCTTGCTATATTCGACCATGGGGTTGAAGATGAGAAAAATTGGCTTTTAATTTTGTATTTTAATTCATTTTACCCCTAAATGACCAAAATGCCCTTACTACTAAACTTTCCAAAAATTCCATCCATGTCCAATTTTTGTCCATAAACTTAGATATTGGTAAAATTGCTATTTAAGACCTCCTAATTAATATTTCAAAACAATTTCATACTAGAAACTTCTAGAATGCAAGTTTTGCAAATTATTCGATTTAGTCCCTAATTTCAATTTAAGCACTTTATGCATAAAATTTCTTCACGAAATTTTCACACAATCATGCAATCATATCATAAACATCAAAATAATTATAAAATAATTATTTCTATCTCGAATTTTGTGGTCACGAAACCACTATTCCGACTAGGCCCAAAATCAGGATATTACAACTCTCCCCCCTTTAGGGATTTTCGTCCCCGAAAATCTTACCAGAAAAGTGGTTTTCACTTTTAATCTCATATTCGGTGCCGAAGAACTTTCACTTAGACTGTACCTCCAATACATCTCTTTAATTTCTCATATGATCTGAAAGCTTACAGTCTCAACTCTCAACTGTTCTTAAATTTTCAACCCTTCTTAGTTTCCCATGATATCATGACATAAAACCCGGATCTTAAATTGATTAATGGAGACCGAAATTCCAAGAAATCCAAAAATCAAAGAGACCTTAATTTCCATGAATCTGATGAGTAGGAATTCATTCAATACAGATATTATTTATAGATCTCGCCAAACATTTAACAATAGGATACATCACATTTTCCTCTTTCTGCCATGGAAATAATTCTGATATGGCCTTAAGAATAATCCTTCTCATTTCCATCCCAATATCAACACTAACAAGGATAATTTTGATAGATCCCAATGCTCGGCTTTAACCTCTTTAACAACTCCGATTTTATGTAACATCGAATGCTCTAAACTATCACATTACCTCACCGTCTTGAAACACATCACAATTCATACAACAAGATATATACTTGAAAGTCGAAGTCTTTACTCAATGTAGACTAGTCTAGTTCAGACGCTTCGGTTACCAATATTGTCATCTATCCGAACTTTGTCAACATGTAATAAACTTTTCAGCTTTCACAAGATGAAAACCTATTCATTTGTAGTGACTTTAACTAATATCCAACTCTTTCTAATAAATATACACTTCTCGTTCAGGCTATTTACTCTTTTATCCGTACAAAATGAAATTCTATTATCAGACTTGGGAAAAATAATCCTGAAATAATTGTCGCATGAAATCTTTCAAATAGATAATTCACCACACCAACTGAAACTTGCGCTTTTATCACTTATGCCTTTACTGATGTCAAATCCTTACACAGAAATTTGAAAAAAAACCCCAATACTAAAATCACCACATTACCAAGACCAAATTAGAAGTGTAGTCATATTTGACATGATTATCACGAGCTGAAGAACGCACTTCGAACACGAGTCATAATTGACAATTTATGGAACAAAGATAACAAGAAAACCGAATAAAGAAATCCAAAATAGAGAAATCCAGAATAAAGAAATCCAGAATAAAGAAACCCAAGATACGATACTATGCTAGAGAATCGAAAACCAAGTCAGAGAATCGAAAACCAAACTCATAGAGAAAATACGGAATACCCCGATAATTCTTCAAAGAAAGAAAGTCCAAAGGAAAACATCATTTAATCCCACTGGAATCAAATATAACAAGATCAATATATCTTCCCATACATATATATCGGATGAAGCATCAAGTAGAAGAAAGCAGAATCATAATATCATATGTATTCTCTCATCAATTCTTATCGAGATTAAATGAAATAGAATACCCGATGAAATAGAGCAATATAAATTATAAACCAATCAGACTACCAATGCTTTCATCCAACACCAAAAATTAGAAGACATTCCCATATAACAAGAATTTCTTCGTAAAGATCAATAGCCATAGAAATATTTACGAGCATGGGTAAACACATAGAACATCTCAAAAGAGATCACTAAATCATCCCAATCCATAACTATCACACTCGGATAGTTTACATTTCAAATATCATTTCTCCAACTAGTTCTCACACACAAATTTCATATTAAACCATTCACTAAAGAAGGCGATTCTGAATAAATTTCGATTTACACTTTTCTCGACCTTGCACTGAGTAATTCGGTTTACCAAGGAGAATTCCTTTTCTAACTGGAACAATGCATAATTCCAATAATCTTTACGTCAATTCGATACTTTCGGCTCGACTTTACTTATCAGCTCATTTTCAATCTCTGATCATACTTATAATTATTCTATCATCAACTCTTTGGGTTCTCAACCGGAAACTTATTCAATACAAATCTCATGAAATTCCATTATAAGTACCATTTCGGTAAGGGGAGGGGTTGTAGGACCTCTGACTCGACTTTCTTATACATACATATATGACACAACTTCCATCATCATAGCAACATCATCAAAATCATGTCATTCATTCATGTTGTCTTACACCAATTTTCCTATTGTCCCATTTAGACAATATACTTATGCATACATTCTATGTTTTCTAGATAGCTTTACTTATCCATTCATTTAATTAAATTAAGTCATGCTCATGACATCATATAAGGCCAAACAAACATAGATATTTGTATCACAATCACAACTTTCATTTCGTGCATCATCATGTACATATCATTACAATCATATAATTCAGTCCAACAATTTAACATAGATAAGTTCATTTCATTATAATCCTTTATCTCATAAAAATTATATATCATTAGCATTCATCAACATTCGACGTCCAAATCAAAACAAGGACATTTTCATTCGTATCATAATATTATGACTTTTATTCATACCTCTACTACTTTCTATTTATTCCGTTCATCTTATCAATTAAGCCATATACACTACATCATATGAGCATTAAGCAAATATGAATATTTATCACATATGTATCATAAAACTTTATTCATACTTTTCTGAACCGATACTTATCATAATCATAATTTTACTCAAATACCTTCACATAACATTGAACATGGTCGGCGCAGCTCGGTTGGAGAGTACCCTGTCTAAATAAGACGGTACTCATACGCGTCGGAAGACATCACACTATCACAGATCAATGGCATGTATAGCTAAACTTTTACACATGCTAGGTTAGTCCGAGAACTGACTAAACCTACTCTGATATCGCCAAATGTAACGCCCCGTATCCGAGACCGTTTTCAGAGTCGAACGCGAGGTGTTAACAGACTTAATTCATTGCTTAAACAGCTCAAACAATTTAATTTTAGAACTTCCAGACAAGCTGGCTAATTGCGTCACAGTCGCTTAAAAATTCATATCTCGAGTTCTGAAACTCAAAATCCAATTTTGTAAATTTTCCCTGAAACTAGACTCATATATATATTTACTAATTTTTTTCTAGAATTTTTGGCTAGGCCAATTAGTACATTTTATTAGTTAAAGTCTCCCCTGTTTCAGGGTTCGACTGCTCTGACCTCTATGTATTACGAATAAAATATCTCTCTGTACAGAATTCCAATGACTATAAAGTTTGTTTCTCTTAAAACTAGACTCAATAAGAAATCTGTACATATAAATTATGACTTCTAATTATTTTTATAAAATTTATGGTGAATTTACAAAGTTAGAACAGGGGATCCAGAAATCGCTCTGGCCCTGTTTCACAAAAATTTAAACATCTCATAAAATATAACTCATATACCTGTTTCGTTTCTTCCATATGAAAATAAGCTCATAATTATTCAATTCCATATTTTATTCATCATCTAATTATATCTCTACTATTTTTAATGATTTTTCAAATTCACGTCACTACTGTTATCTGAATCTATTTTATGGTAAATTTTACCTATTTCATGGTTTCCATGGATTAACTAGCAATTTGACATACATAACACCAAATATGATCATAATTAGCCATTCCAATGGCTAATCATTACCAAGCATTTTTATACTACTGAATAACCATATCATAAGACCATATATACAAAATGATTATAATGCTATACATGCCATACTCAAAATATACAAGCCATTATGCCAAGATGGTATACAGATAGTGTGAGCGTGCCTCCGACCGTTCCCGATTTCCGAGCTGGCTTGTCAACACTACAAGGAATGAAAAGGAGGGAGTAAGCATAAATGATTAGTAAGTTCACATGCAAATAGTAAGTAACATAACCATATAAGCAATCATAAAACATCATTTGCATAATCATCACCAAGACATTCATATCATATTTTCATTTATCATCTTACCATATTGTTGTTATATCGATTTTTCAACCCGAGCGTTAAGTACATACCTGTTCAAAGTATCCATTTCACAACACTTACCAATACGTCCCTTTCATCTTGAGTATTCCTCCATTTGAATAGAACTTTACCCGTTGAACACATCGGAATATAATTCGGATACATGGAAAGTTTGCACATAAGTGCCACATATGTAGCCAAGCTACCATGTAACCCGCCCATAAGCGAACTCGGACTCAACTCAATGAGCTCGAGCGTTCGCATCCATAAGTGAACTTGGACTCAACTCAACAAGCTCGGATGCCTAGTTACATTTCACGAACTCGGACTCAACTCAACGAGTTCGAACATTCGCATCCATAAGTGAACTCGGACTCAACTCAACGAGTTGGAATGCCCAAATATCCCAGTGACATGTCACTTGTATCCTAACCCATTCCTAAGGTTCAACGGGACCTTTTTCCCAATCATGTGTCTCAACCATCTTCTACGGAATACCGATACCGATACTCGGTAGTATTTCACATTTTCCAAGTATATCACATAATTTGACATATTATCAAACAATTATCACGAGTATAATATTTCATAATAATTATCATATCATTTAAATAACATAAAAACATTTAAAATAATAACTATGTTACCAACATTTACATATGAACTTACCTAGTATGCGAAAATGACTAGTTTTACCATTTCGTCCACAACTTGGTATTTTCCCCATTTTAGCCCGAATTTCAGTTTTCCTTGCTAATCGAGCTTGGAAGCTTGAAAAACCCTAGTCATGGTTTCTCCTTGCTATATTCGGCCATGGGGTTGAAGATGAGAAAAATTGGCTTTTAATTTTGTATTTTAATTCATTTTACCCCTCAATGACCATAATGCCCTTACTACTAAACTTTCCAAAAATTCCATCCATGTCCAATTTTTGTCCATAAACTTAGAAATTGGTAAAATTGCTATTTAAGACCTCCTAATTAATATTTCAAAACAATTTCATACTAGAAACTTCTAGAATGCAAGTTTTGCAAATTATTCGATTTAGTCCCTAATTTCAGTTTAAGCACTTTATGCATAAAATTTCTTCACGAAATTTTCACACAATCATGCAATCATATCATAAACATCAAAATAATTATAAAATAATTATTTCTATCTCGAATTTTGTGGTCACGAAACCACTATTCCGACTAGGCCCAAAATCAGGATATTACAGGCACAGCCCGTGTGTAAAAACCTGGGTATTCTGTTTCTGACGTCAGCATCATACGACCATGGTACACGCCCGTGTCCCAAACCTGTTTGGCCAAATTAAGTCCAAAATGTTTTCATGAAATAAGTGCAGACTTCACACGGCCTGGACACACGCCCGTGTCCTTTGCCTGTGTCCTTCCACATGGCCACGACATGCCCGTGGTGTAGCTCGTGTGTAAAAACATGGGTATTCTGTTTCTTACATCAGCATCACACGACCATGGACATGCCCGTGTGCTAGGTTGTGCCCTTCTACACGGCTGAGACACACGGCTGTGTCTTTGCCCGTGTGACCATTACCATGCATTCTGACTTGAAATTTTCTAAGTGCAAGGGACACATGACCTTCTCACACGCCCATGGGGCTGTCCGTGTGTCACACACGGCCTGGACACACGCCCGTGTCCTTTGCCTGTGTCCTTCCACATGGCCACGACACGCCCGTGGCGCAGCCCGTGTGTAAAAACATGGGTATTTTGTTTCTTACATCAGCATCACACGACCATGGTACATGCCCGTGTACTAGGTTGTGCCCTTCTACACGGCTGTGTCTTTGCCCGTGTGACCATTACCATGCATTCTGACTTGAAATTTTCTAAGTGCAGGGGACAATGACCTTCTCACACGCCCATGGGGCTGTCCGTGTGTCACACACGGCCTGGACACACGCCTGTGTGTCCATTCGTATGGATAATATGAGGCTATTTACCAAGCCTCATTGCCACCCTAGTATGCCTACTTTCATGTCAATACCAACCAATACCAAATCAAGCATGATAGACATTCATTGGACCATGAAGATGTATCTATTATAAACTCAAAATGAATGTTATCCTCATTCAAGGCTTAATGTGAAGTGTGGAATCTATTCCAAGCCAACACATTTGGCCAATTCTCAAAGACACAAAATAATAATGTCTAGTCCTATACATGCCATAATAAAAAATATAAATCCTACTATACCGAGTATTACGACTGATAGTGTGATCGATATCTCTGACTTCAAGGGATCCTTAAGCTAGTTAAGTGGCACTGAAGGAAAAGGGAAAGGAAAGAAAGTAAGCATAAAGCTTAGTAAGTTGCATATAAATAAATATACAGCAGCAATTTCACAATTTATCATCATACTGATAGTTCAAAGGTAAGCATAAACTTGACTTACTCATTATCGACTACTCAAGTCACATTTTCTACTTTGAGCTCATTACTCATGCATACCAACTAGGTACCTGTACCACTCACAACATTATTATACTTTCCTTATTAAATCACTTTCATAACCTTTAAAGTTGAACCTTTTGGGAATACTACCAGATATTCTATAAGCCTTAAACATGGGATAAATTGCCAATGCCATGTCCCAGACATGGTCCTACAGTGGCTATCATCATCGAGGCCAAAGCCATGTCCCAGACATGGTCTTATACTAGCTCTCGTATATATGTGCTGATGCATGTCCCAAACATGTGTTACACTAGCACAACTCTTAGCCGATTCATGTCCCAGACATGTCTTACGCTGGCTATCATCATCGAGGCCAATGCATATCCCAGACATGTCTTACACTAGCACTCGTCTCAATACTGATGCCATGTCCTAGACATGGTCTTACACTAGCTCTCATTAGGTGGCTGATGCATGTCCCAGACATGTCTTACACTGGCACACAAATAATCTGAATGTTATGGCTTGAATATCCGGTCTGTTTCCTAGGGTTCCAACGGGATCTTTCTATTATCTCAATCATTAATATGCATTCTCAGTTCACAATCTAGCAATTCATACTATATCAAATCAATAACAATTCGAATACATGCATTCATAATGTAGTTGTATTATTTACATACAATTTACCTCGGTTTACAAAATGTACTCGACTAGACGGTTTAGTCGAGTTGCTTGGTTTTCCCCCGATCTAGGTTCGAATTTGGCAAAACTTGATCTATAATAACAAAATACACTCATTTAATCACTAATTACAATTAGGAATTCATAAATTCACTTTTTTGGTAAAATGACCATTTTGCCCCTAAACATTAGCAAAATGACCATTTTACCCCTATGCTCTAAATTTGATTTTTATTGAATTTATTTGTATCTTAAGACTAGATGACCCCTTTTTAATCTTATAGTATCACCAAAATCTCACTATTTCACACACTTATCACCTATTTTACAACTTATGCAAAATAGTCCCTTTAGGTGTTTTCATGTTAACACCCCTCACAAAAGTTGTTTAGAACTCTTCTAAGACTCATATTATTCCATAAAATTTCAGAAAATGACATGAACATAAACCCTAGACTTATCACCATTTTGCAAGGTAGTCGTCTCATTAAAAAGCCTATGCTTCAAGGGTCTCAAAAATGTAAAAATCGTTAAGAGAAACTTTCAAAATCACTTACTTGAGAGGATTTATGTTGCTGAAATTTTTGAAGCTTTTAAAACCCCATTCTTTGCTGAAAATTTTAGTGGAGGAAGAAGATGAAAAGGGATGATATCATCCTTCTTTCATCTATTTCTATTTTAGTCAAAATAAGTCACCTAACTCACCAAATTCTAAAATTTGTCTCCTCTTGACCCTATGGCCAGCTATGCTCTTATAAAAGGGTCTAATTGCCCTTTAAAAGCCCTCAATTTTAGTTCTCTAGCTATTTAACACATTCGGGTACTAAAATGCAACTTTTTTCCTTTTATGCGATTTAGTCCGTTTTCGCAATCGGGCTCACAAACATTAAAATTAACTCAGAAACGCTAAAATTAACTTACCAAATTTTTCATACACTAATATAATCATGTTATAACCTCATAATTGTAATAAAATAAATTTTCTAACTTCGAATTTATGGTCCCGAGACCACTGTTCCGACTAGGCCTTAAATCGGGCTGTTACATATAACATTCATTTATAATGAAATTAACACCTACGAACTTACCTCGGTCGTAAAAATAACGAAACTAGTCGTTTAATCGAGTACTTTGTTCTTGCCTCGATCTAAGTCTGAATTGTTTCTTTCTTGATCTATATGTATTCAAAATTAACCTATTTAATCACCAATTCAAACAATTTCATCCACCAACACATAATTTAGTCAATTTGCACTTTGGCCCAAAACTTTTACATTTCTTAAAATTTAGTCCCTATTTCAAAAATACACAAAATGCACACAATTAAATTCAATTACATGCTATCCAAATTTCCTAGGGACTCCTAGTAGCCTAAAAATCTCATTAATTTCATAATTTAACCCCTCAATTTACACTTTTCTCAATTTAGCCCTTAAATGGCAATTTCACTAAAAATCACTTTACAAAACATGACAATCTATCAACAAATAATCATTTTCCATCATCAAACATTCAAGAGCTCAAGCATTCATCAATGACACTTTATGAAATCATCCACCAAATCAAAAATTAAAGCATGGACTAGCTAGTACTCAAAGCAACGATCATAAAAGCATAGAAATCATCAAAAACCAAACAAAAATCACATACCAATTGAGCCTTGTAAGTGTCAAAACCTAGAAAGCTTCCAAACTGTCTTTTTTTCTTTGATATTGGGTCACCAAGAGAAAGATGAACACAAATTATAAATTTTGTTTTGTTTATTAACCATTATTATCCAAATTACAAGTTTAACCTTAATGAAATAAAATATAATTTTTATAATACATGTCCATTAATGTCCATTAGCCCAAAAAATGGTATATTATCATCATAAGGACCTTGCATTTAATAAACCATAGCACATAAGCACTTTGCGATTAAGTCTTTTTTCTCAAATTGAGCTATTAAACGATAAAATTAGCTCACGAAATTTTCACACATATATAATCACATACTGAAAACACCAAAAATAATATTAACATAATTTTACAATCTCAAATTTGTGGTTCCAAAACCACTATCCCGATTTAGCTAAAACCGGGCTGTTACACCCCTCCCAGGTGAGGTTTGGTACTTGTAGCTCCAACGATCACTTTTTGGCCAAAGGAAGTAGACCCCTATGGCTTGGGTATCGGTACCTAAAGGCATGAAAAAGTAATTAATCCTACAATTAAAGACTCCAACGAATCCAATTTGTTTCTAACATTCACAAATGACTATTAATCCATGATAATGTGTAAATGGAGCATAAGAACACTCAGAACAAGTCAAGAAATGAGCTGACAAAGATTAAAAGCAAAAGATCAATTCTTTTCATTATTATTCTCTTTTTCTCTTGTACACACTTGTGGGGTTGATTTTGATTTATTTTTTCAAGTGTTGTATTGTTGTGTGAGACTGCTTAATTCTTACATATCAACCTTTTAAAGGTGATAATTGTTTCATACTTTATTTTTCATTTTTTGTGAGAATTTACTTAATTGAACCTATCTTTTTCACACCCTAAATCTAATGGATCCGATTAGAAGACATGTACATGTGAAGTTAACTGTTCGGCAAGTGTAGTCCGCCCATTTGTAGTCTTTTAGTGAATAAGAGTTGGCGTAAAATATCTGTCGTGGAAGTAATTAAATATTTTATTCAGGTTATTTTGTTGTTTAAGAAAATAATATGATAAGCAAAGAGTAAGTCTAGTAAGAGTTACCGCCAAATGTATAGGATGCCTAGTTTGTCTGACTACTGTGTTAAATGGGTTGTATAACGCGGTGTGATTAGGAGCCAACTGGATTGACTGGTCAAATAACATTGGTAGAGGATTCTCATTGATATTTATCTCAGATTCTATAGGCCAATTATTAAGACAATCTTTGGATACAATTAACACTTGTCAAGTTCCACTAAAGGGAACTTGATATACATATGGTGAAAAGGGTTTGTCTAGATGGTTTTTCTTCCTTCAAAATTTCTCTCTGGCTTTTCTTCTTAAATTTATATGTTACATTCTTCAAAATTTACTAGAAGCTAATGATTTTAAGTTAATCAATGGATATTCCACCTTCTGGTAAGTCTGATAGCTCTGCATGTTAATTTTTTGAAAAAATAAAGACATTAAGAAGCATATGTCTAGTAGGTTGTGAATAAAAGGCCTGCATGGGGTCATTTGTATTTGAGATGTTAACAGATTATCTGTATATGTGTTTTAATGATGGTTTCATGTTCTTTAAGTAGTTGTTGTTGCTGGTTCGAGAAAGATGTTCGAGTTTGGAACTCTAAGCCACATACAGGTGAGTTTTAGCTAGGTCCCTAGTATTGACTCCTATAAGTTATTCTAGAAAGTTCTGCTTATGTTTGATGCTCTAATATCAATGCATGAATACTTGAACGACTGTTGAATGGATATGTGAGACATTTGTATAATATATGTGTAAGTTTAAGTGTGTGATGTGTTGTATGTATGTGTGTATGTGATTTTATGGAGCAACTGTATGTGTGTGCATGGAAAGTATACTGATGCTTGATCGTGTTGATGTGTGGGTAGTATGTAAAGGAGTACGATTCAGTTAGGAAAATGAGTATAGTTTACATGAATGTGTACTCATGATATATGTATGATTCATTATAGAAAGTGTTAAAGAAATAGGGGTTTAACGGAGTGTTGGGGAAAGTATGTGATGGGATTTTTGACACTGCAATGGTATGTAATAAATTTCGTCGGGACAGTAAACACAAATTTTGGTATGACAATTCTAAAGAAAGACCATGGCCATGGCACATTCTCAAAAGGGCAATTAAGCCGCATTTATCTAATAGGGTTTCTGCGTGTCCTAGGGTGATGATGGGTAAACCTCATGCGATGATGAGTTTAGGAAAATCCATATCGCAAACACGACAGTTCATGTGTTGCCTTGGTGGCATCCAAATAGAACCTTTGTGTGGTACCCCATTTGGCCTTTGTGGCATATTTTGTTTAGCCTTTATGGCGTATACTATTTAGCCTTTGTGGCATATTCTGTTTGGCCTTTATGGTGTAATATGTAAGTGTTTTGTGGCATAATCTGTACGTGCCTTTGTGGCGAATTCTGTAAGTGTCTTTGTGGTAAGATTTGGGTAAGTTTATCTTTGATAGAAAATTCTATGATAAAGATCTGATACATCTAAATATAACTATGTGCCTATGTTTCTAAAGAAGGAACCCGCTATAGTATTCTGTTAGTGTAGGATATGGGGGTATTCATAGTTACGAAAAGTATAAGTGTAGGTTGGTTTGAGTTGTTTATGGTATGAAGGGTTGAAATCTGAGTTGCCTGGTACTCACTATATATGAATAGTATTATGTCTTATTCTAGGGCTATTTGAAATCTGAGTTGTTGGTCAATTTGGGCTTTCTTGTGTTATGTAACATATAATTCAAAATTCTTCTAAATTATTTGAAACATTTCATCTTTAGTATGAGCACGATTCGAGTTTGAATCAGGATATGATCTAATGGATAATATGATAGTTATCGAAATCGATATAAGAATCCACCAATTGCAAGATTAGTTACTAAATATCCACCAAAGAATAGTATCCGCGAATGACCATTTTAGGGAAAAATGTTAAGTGTTTGTTCGAAGGAGAATCCGTTGAAAGTATGCTATGTACAAATATTCGTTTGAGAAGCACCTCAATCTTCAAGATGATGAGTTCAACTAGAAACACTCCAAGGTATTTTGTGTTAGAACTCACTAAGTTCGAGCGAACTTACAAAGTGCTTGTTTATGTTTCAGGTTCTGTTGGGAGAGTGAGTAAACCAAGAGGGACCAAGTCAGGAATGTGTTGGGGAATTGGAGAGTTGAAATATTATGCATACAAGGAATATTTTAGAATTTTGGCGTGTAGTTCTCCACATCAAGAGGAGTTTATTTTAAATAAAAAAATTATAGTGATGCATATTGTTTTATAATTCATTGTCATTATTTGGTATTATCTTTATATAGTAGAACAATACAAAAATAATAACGAATTATGTTGATAAAGTATTATACGAAAATTGTTTAAAATTTGTACTAAGTGTTTGTAGGTTGTAACATCCAATATTTAAACTCGGTGATTCGGGTTGAGTTTAGGGTGTTACAATTTAATTGGTATCAAAGCATTTTATTTAGTCGATCTTCTGGCAGTTAAGTAAGAGTCCGCCCTGTATGCATAGTGTAACACCCCAAGCCCGTATCCGTCGCTGGAATAGAGTTACGGAGTATTACAAAACTTTCAAAACATTTTTAGATAATTCATAATAGTTACTATTCATTTCCCGAGATTTATTCATATCATCCCTTAAATGGACCCTCGAGGCCTAACACGAGCTTTAGAATCGAGTTAGGACTTAATCGGAGACTTTAAGAATTTTTTGCGAAATTATAAAAAAATTTCTAAGTTACTAGGCTCACACGCCCGTGTGGTCCAAGGGACACGCCCGTGCTGTAGGCCATGTTCGACCCCTGTAACTCTCTGACTTGTGCACAGGGCCATGCCACACATTCGTGTGCTAGGCCGTGTGGCATACATGGCTGAGACACATGCCCGTGTCTTTGCTCATGTGCTCAATTTAGAGTATTCTGTTTTCTCAAATTCAAGATGCAGAGAACACACGACCTAACCACATGGCCATGTACCAGGCCGTGTGTCACACACAGTCTAGACACACGCCTGTGTGTCTGCCCGTGTGGACAAAATAAAGCCACTTCTAGCTTCGTTTCTCACCCAAAATTTTTACCAAATTCCTGCACTAACTTATATCCAAATACCAACCAATCCAAGCATTGAATTCAAGCAATTTATAACATCTAACATGATATATTGTTACATGCACTCATGCTTCTAGAATTCTACTTTTGCATTTTATGCAATTTTGTCCTTCCCGTGATTAAACACATAATTGGTAAAATTTTCTTATTAGAATTTTCGCATGACATTTCTAACATAATACGGACCATAAAATAAAATTAAAATAAATTTTATTTTCGGCTCGAATTTGTGGTCTTGAAACCACTGTTTCGATTTCACCAAAATTGGGCTGTTACAACTTTCCCCCCTTAAGGATTTTCTTCCTCAAAATGTCACACCCCTTACTTGTACTTGAGACCAGGATAAGGTAAAAGGTGTTACCATACAAAAACGTAAACGTTCCGAGAAAAATCAGGTTATAAAATTTCATTAAAATTTAAAACTAGTCAACAAGGTCATATTGAGGCCCTACGAGGTCCAAAACACATATTGAAAATAGTCCAGAACTAAACCGAGAACTTAAGAAAACCTTAGGAAGATTTCTAGGTTTAAGCTTTACACACCTGTGTGGAGGCAATACAAACTCCCGTGTGCTTAGGACACGCCCGTGTCCCTTACTCGTGTAGAATTATTTCGATTTATTTTTCATTTCGAACTTGTAGTGGTTTTCACACGACCGAGCACACGCCCGTGTCCTCAACACGGCAGGCACATGCCCGTGTGGTCACTCGTGTGATTTTTAGGCTGCATTATGTTTATGATGTCATCATGCAATTGAGGCACACGGTCAAGGCACACGTCCGTGGCCAGAGGCCGTGTCCTCCACATGGCTGAGACACACGGTCGTGTGTCTGACCTTGTGTTTACTACAAAGCTTACTGCCTGAAATTTCAAGGTGCAGGGGACACACGACTGGACAACATGTCCGTGGGGCTGACTGTGTGTCACACACAGCCTAGACACATGCCCGTGTGACTACCCGTGTGGACCATTTGGTGGCTATTTTCCAAGCCATGGTCACCCAAAATCACTCATACACACTCAAAAGTTCCTATGGCATATAACATGGCCTATATGTATCTTTAAACAACTTTGATATGGTTATTTGCATGGTAACCTCATATCATTGGTTAGTACATGCCAGGTTATCCTTTTTGCATTAAGGATGTTCATTATCCCATTTCACATTTCATCCTTGGGCCCTATTGATACCATATACCATTTTATGCCTTTACCATATTCAAATTATTTGACTTCATTTAACACATTCATCCATGGCATATCATACCATCATAATACATGAGGCAAGTAAACATAGGCATACAAAATAGATAGGGCTTACAACCCATCTCAATATTGGCCACATCCTATAGCCATATACAAAAGAATTATCAATACCATAAGCCAACACTTTGGCTAACCAAATGACACATATAACAAAATATGACTATTACCCTATACATGCCATTATAACAAAATAAAAGTATTCATATACCAAAGCAAGACTAGTGATAGTGTGGTGATTCCTCCAATCGTCTTCCAATTTTCACGAGTCCACGAGCTCTGTAAAACAGGGAAAGGAAAGGGGATAAGCATTAACATGCTTAGTAAGTTCGGATAATAGGAAGGTAAACTTACCGGTTATTTAACTACAACCGTAAAAGATATTCTTGCCAAACATGCATAGTATAAATTCCCTATCACATACACTCAATCATCGAGTTAGTTTCATCCCAAATAATATAGCATTAATCATAGAAGAGCTCATCAATCCAACATTACCATTCTCGGTTCTTATTATAGTCCCGTTGAATTTCTTGGAAATCTGGATGGGTAATCCGTTTACCATCCAGTCATGCTAGTGACCATTTTAAATACACACTCACGTGAACCTCATTCTTACGGTGGGATTACCAGTCTAGGTTAAATCCCTCATAACATAAATTTAAGGAGAATTGTCAGGATTGCCATTCCAAGCTAAATCCCTTACAACGACTATTACTATAATATGCTCGGATTTGAAATGCCAGTCTAGGATAATTTCAGTCCTTAATCGTATTACCCATCCGGGCTAAATGCACATATATTCATCGGGAGGTTCGATCACTTAAGGAACACCCGTCCAGGCTAGATCCTTACCATACTGAGATCATTGGATTACCCATCTGAGCTAAATCCCTTTCTGCAACACATGAAAGATCTCATGTCATGTAAATAAGAATTTACGCATCGAATCTCCCTTTTTCATTCAACCGAGACAATTGTCATCTTTCTTGGATTGTTATGCACTCAATACCCAAATTAACATACATTTAAAAATATGTACTTTCAAGTATATTTAAAGTTTACTTCGAATTATACGAACTTACTTGGTAATTGCTTCAGGTTCGTGTTTCAATTATTCTAAAACCTTCCGTTTACCTCAGTCGACCTCCGAAATTGTTGTACATCTTAGTACTTCCCGAGTGAATAGACAGACGACTATCATGTGCCTTTTGTAAAATTTTCCAGATAAGCTCGTCATCTTTGGGTACACAAACCCTGTCTTAAAATGTCAAGCAACCATTAGAGTCAACTCGAAAATCTGATTCAACACTCGTCTCACATTGTGCTCTTTTAGCCTGTAAGTCACTATCATTGATCTTAGCTACGTAAACTTTTTGAAAAAATGTCGGTTCGACTCTTAACTCAGCTAGAACCGAACCATGTTAAGATAAAGCCAAATGTGTGTTCGTAGCCCTCAGTGTAAACAAGGACTTTCTACTCAGGGCATCGGTGACTACGTTCACCTTTCCCGGGTGGTAATCAATTATCAGCTCATAAATCAATTCTAACCATTTTCGCTGTCTCATATTTAATTCCTTTTGAGTCATTAAGTACTTCAAACTCTTATGATCAGTGAATACACGGCAAGTTTTGCCATACAAATGGTGTCTCCATATCTTCAAGGAAAATACAATGGCAGCTAGCTCCAAGTCATGAGTCGGATAATTTTTCTCATGCAGCTTCAATTGCCTCGAAGCATAGGCTATCACCTTGACCTCTTGCATAAGCACACAACCCAATCCATTTAAGGACGTGTCACTGTAGACTACAAGTTCTTTTCCAGGCTCGGGTTGCACTAAAACTGGAGCTTCTGTCAGCAATATCTTTAATTTCTCGAAACTCTGCTGACATCTCTCTAACCATTCAAATTTAATGTTTTTTTTGCAGCAACCTCGTCAATGGAGTTACTATCATGGAAAATCCTTTCACAAACCTTTACTAGTAACCGGCTAAGCCCAAAAAGCTTCTAAATTCAGTTATATTTTTAGGTGGTTTCAATTCAATAATAGCAGAAAACCTACTTGGATCAACTCGGGTGCCATCACCCGACATAATATGACCCAAGAATCCTACTTCTCGGAGCCAAAACTCACTCTTGCTAAACTTAGCATACAATTGTTTATCTTGTAATGTTTGTAACACTGTCCTCAAATGCTTCGCATGCCCTGACTCATCCTTGGAATAAATCAAAATGTCGTCAATAAACACAATGACGAACTTGTCCAAATATGGCCGAAATATCCTATTCATTAAGTCCATAAATAAAACCGGAGCCTTCATCAATCCAAATGGCATGACAAGAAATTCGTAATGGCCATACCTTGTTCTGAAAGTAGTCTTAGGCACGTCTGACTCCTTAACTCGCAACTGATAATAGCCAAATCTTAGATCTATCTTAGAAAATACAGTGGCTCCCCTCAGCTGGTTAAACAAATCGTCGATCCTTGGCAACAAATACTTGTTCTTAATGGTCACCTTGTTGAGTTGTCGGTAGTCTATGCATAACCTCATTGAACCATCTCAGTCTTGTAAACCTTTATCCGTCAACTCTTGCAACTGTACTTTTAACTCTTTCAACTCAGTTGGTGCCATCCTGAATAGGGCAGTAGAAGTAAGGGCTGTTTCCGGTACCAGCTCAATACTAAATTTTACCTCTCGAACAGGAGGTAATCCGGGTAACTCTTCCGGAAATACATCCGGATACTCACACACTATTGGTACCGACTCAATCATCAATTTAGATTCCTTAGTATTCAGAACAAAAGCAAGATAGGCTTCGTACCCTTTTCTCATGTACCTTTGAGCCATCATCGAGGTAATAGTAACCAGCGGTGTACCCAACCCACTTGAATCAACTCGGAGTGTCTCACCATTTGAGTATTTTAATTCTATAAACTTGCTACCACAATTTACAATCACATCATGAAAGGCCAACCAATCCATGCCAAGTATTACATCAAACTCATCAAATGACAAAAGCATAAAGTTGGCCGAAAAACAATGACCATGAATCGTCAAAGGACAATTCTTACAAACTTTATCGACTAAAACAGACTTACCTAGAGTGTCCGACACCTTAATTACAAATTTTGTAGGTTCCATAGAGATATTCATGTTAGACATCAATTTCATGCAAATGCGTGAATGGGTCGATCCCGGGTCAATCAAGGCAATAACATGAGCATTATGGAGAGAAAATGTACCCGTACTGACATCAGGAGCTGAAGCTTCCTCTCTAGCGCGTATCGCGTAAGTTCTCGTTGGAGCTCGAGCCTCTGATTTTGTAGTAGTACCCTTGGGAATAGTTTGATTGACACTTGCACTTCCAGGATGTCGTGGTGGTCTACCTCGAGGATTAGAGACATTAGACTTTGGGGCTAAATCCATCTCTTTATCGGCTCGTTCTGGGCAATCCTTAAGGAAGTGGTCAAGGGAACCACATCTAAAGCATGCACCACTCCTCCTTCGACACTCGCCGAAGTGGAATTTGTTGCAGCTTTCACACCTCAGCTTTTGATCATCCATACTTCCCACACTAGTCACCATAGGGGAAGAAGGCTTCGGGATATGTCACTTGGAGCTTCTTGTTCTACCAGAATACCCTACTGATGAAGTGAAGCACTCTTGTTGACTATTCGATTTCTTTTTAGGGAAAGAGTGCGTCCTGTCGCTAGATCTCTTATTCAAAATTCGTGCTTCTCTCTTTGCTTGCTTTCTTTCATTATTTAGCTCTTCGGCCTTCTTGGCCCGATCAGCTAGTGCTGCGAATTCTCGTATCTCTAGGATCCTGATCAACAACTTAATATCCTCATTTAAGCCTTCCTCAAAGTGCTTACACATTTAAGTCTCTGATTGGACCCACTCTGTTGCATACTGACTTAACCTTACGAATTCCCTCTCATATTTTGACACAGTCTTATTTCGTTGCCAAAGTTCCAGGAACTATTTTCACTTTGAGTCTAAGAATCTTTGACTGATATATTTCTTTTTAAACTTAGCTTGGAAGACCTCCCATGTAATATCTTCTTTCGGTACTACTGAAGATATAGTCTTCCACTAGTGATATGCAATATCTTTTAGAAGAGACACAACACACTTTAGACATTCCTCAAGTGTACATGACAATTCGTCCAAAACTTGCGCAGTGTTCTCGAGCCAGAACTCGGCTCGTTCAGCATCATCACCTACCTTAGCTCTAAACTTTTCAGTCCTATATTTTCTAAGTTTGTCCACTGGGGCCTTACCAATTCTCACAGGTGTCATACCTTGTGGTACTTCTCCCTTAGGCTGGGCAAGGGGCGGAGGAGGTCGTGGTATATTAGGGCAGTTTCTCCAATAATCCCCATTCATCCATCATCTTGAAGAAGGAAACTCTTGCCTCTTTCCAGCCTTCAAACATAGGCCTTCTACTATTACTAGTAGTAGCTCGCTGAATGGAAGCTGGAGCATGGCTCTTGACTCCCTCGGACTCATCTTGGGCTTCATTAGAAGACATTTACTATATTCAAATACAATTAAAAATGGTTAGGAGATGTCACACTATCATAACTCGTATAATGACATGTATAGCTATACTCGATACATACTACATTAGTCCTAGAACCGACTAAACTTTAGCTCTGATACCACTAAATGTAACACCCCTTACCCGTACCCGAGACCAGGATAAGGTATGAGGTGTTACCGTACAAAAACATAAATGTTTCGAGAAAAATTAGGTTATAAAATTTTATTAAAATTTAAAACTAATCAACAAGGTCATATTGACCCTAATATGGCCCTACGAGGTCCAAAACACACATTGAAAATAGTCCGAAACTAACCCGAGAGCTTAAGAAAACCTTAGGAATATTTCTAGGTTTAAACCTCACACGCCCGTGTGGAGGCAATACACATGCACGTGTCCTTGGGACACGCCTGTGTCCCTTACCCTTGCGGAATTATTTCGATTTATTTTTCATTTTAAAGCTGCAGTGGTTTTCATACGGTCGAGCACACGCCAGTGTCCTTTGCCCGTGTCCTCACATGGCCAGGCACACGGCCGTGTGGTCGCCCGTGTGATTTTTAGGCTACATTCTATTTATGACATCATCATGCAATTTGAGGCACACGGTCAAGGCACACGCCCGTGGCCAGAGGCAGTGTCCTCCACGTGGTTGAGACAAAAGGTTGTGCCTTCACCCGTGTGTTTACTACAAAGCTTACTGCCTGAAATTTCAAGGTGCAGGGGACACATAACTAGACAACATGCCCGTGGGGCTCACCGTGTGTCACACACGGCCTAGACACATGCCCGTTTGTCTACCCGTGTGGACCATTTGGTGGCTATTTTCCAAGCCATGGTCACCCCAATTCACTCATACACATTGAAAAGTTCCTATGGCATATAACATGGCCTATATGTATCTTTAAACCACTTTGATATGGTTATTTGCATGGTAACTTCATATCATTGGTTAGTACATGCTAGTGTCACGGGCCAGAGTTCGAAGCCCGTGACCATCGAACCAAATGCATCCGATGGAGGTCTATTACTTAGATGGGGATCATTTGGCCCACGTGAGCTGGCCCGATTCAAGGAACTATTGGAGAAGCCTGTCAGATTGAAGCCTGGTTGGCCCGATAGCGAAGATATGGCAACTTAGGCAACTATGGTAACTAATCTTAAAAGATAGAGGGAATCATATCTTTTAAGATTAGATAGGATTTGATATGGCAATATCTTGTAAATCCCATAAATTAAGGGATATGGTTAATCTCGTCCGTTGATGTAATTGTATCTTGTCCGTCGGTTTTGGGGGAGCTCTAGTATAAATAGAGAGCCTCCCCCTCATTTGTACTCAGCTCCATTCATTGTTTCATTATTCTTTATGAATAAGAGAATAGAGAGCATTTACTCAAACACTTTGCGAGCGTCCCTTTCTGTTGTTCTTTATAAACTTCTTTTGGCATAAGTTTGCTTCCGCTGTTCGATTGGTGCCTTGGAGGAGTTCTTAAAGAATCCTCATTCGAGTAAAGGCTGACTTGGGCGAGTTTGGACGAGCAAATCGCCTAAGGCTGCACGGATTGCGAGACGAAAGCTCTAGCCCCGTGACAAGTGGTATTAGAGCCAAGGTTCGAACCAAGTGATAGCCGAAGCTGTTGGTTCGAAGGCACCGTTGGGATGTCGAAAGAAGAGTCCGAACAAAGATTGGTGAGAAATGGTTTGAGGGAGATGCTGTTGGCAGTAGAGGAACGTGTGGGTAAACTCGAGGGATCCATGGAGGACGTAAAGGAGGCACTTGATGGGTTCGAGGGTCACATAGACAACTGGAAGGATCAGTCTAGAGACTATGTAAAGATGTCTCTTAATTCAACCATGGATAAGGTAAATGAGTTGTTTGATTCACACAAAGATAAACTGTCAGACAGGAATGATGCTCTTGAGGCCATGATGATGGCTTGGAAGGAGGAAACAATGGCCACGACGTTGGCTTTGAGCACAAGAATAGAGGAGCTCGAGGTAGAGCTGGCTTTGTGTCGAGCAACGGTGGGGAAAGGAGTGGCAAATGCAGCACTCAATAACGAGGATGTCCCGAAGCCGAAAGAGTTTGTGGGGACAAGGTCTGCATGCGATGTGGACAATTTCTTGTGGAGGATGGAAAACTACTTCCGTGCCAAAGGCATCGAGGATGATGCGGGTAAGGTTAAAACTGCTTCATTATTTCTTACTGATATTGCGCTTTTATGGTGGCGAGGAAGGACCACAGATAAAAGGCAAGGTGAGATTGGAACGTGGCAAGAGTTCCAATGCGAGTTGAAGGGACAGTTTTACCCGGAGTTTGCCGAGGAAGAAGCTCGGGCAAAGTTGCAAGGGATAACGCAACGGGGCACAGTGGGGGAGTATGTTCGTGAGTTCAAGGAACTCATGCTCCAAGTTTCGGATGTGACCGAGAGAGAAGCAATGCTTGCTTTTCAAGAGGGATTGAAGCCGTGGGTCAGACAGGAGGTGGAACAAAGAGGTGTCCAAAAGCTGTCGGAAGCCATAATGGTAGCGGTATCCGTGGTTAAGCTTGGTCTAGGGAAAGACAAGCTTGGATCTTCCAAGTCCGAGGAAAGGGGCGTACGTGAAGGGAATCACAAGGAAGATACGGATAATTATGGCAATGGCATCGGCGACAATTGTGGTAATGGGAAACCACGAGTTGGGAAGAAGAAACCCAAGAGGAAAAGGGACAAGCTGAAATGCTTTCTCTGCGACGGTCCACATATGTTGAAGAAATGTCCGACGAAATCCGCGCTTAGGAAGAAGCCGGTGGATAAGGCCTTGGTACTTGGTTCGAGCGCAAGGGGTGTCGAAGCCAAGGAGGCCGAAAGCGAGAAGAAGCCAGTGGAGTGCTTCTTGTGTCATGGTCCGCATAGATTGCGGAAGTGTCCGAGGAAGTCTGTCATCGAAGGGAACGATGGAGCAGACAAGGAGCCCAAGAAGCTTGGTTCGAGCAAGGATAAAGCCGAAGCCAAGAGGGTAAAGAGGAGCAAAAAGAAGCGAGTTAAGTGCTTCTTGTGCCGTGGTCCGCATGAGTTGCGAAACTATCCAAAGAAAGCCGTGGTCAAAAGAAAGGCAATGTCCGAGCGTGATGAGTCATCGGAGGGGCTTCCACCCAAGGAAGAGGTGAGTTTGTCATCGAACTTAGAGAAAGAAGTTCCGATGAAAACAGTGAAGCTTGGACCAATGAGGCTCGAATCGAGTGAAGCGTCAGAGTTGGCCGAGTCATCGACAAGGCTTCCACCTATGGGAGAGGTGGGTGGTGCATCGGACTTCAAGGAAAAAGAAGTGATGCATGTGGGACAGTTGACCTGAGTAAATGCAAAGGTACATTCGGAACACTCTGATAGTGTTTTGCATTCTAACTTGTGTACTTGGCGAGAACGTAGGGGCCCTTTCGAAGTTCTTGAGCAAGGAGGCAAGGGAGTAAGGGAGTGACATAACTCCTTGTCGTCGAGATGTACAAACGAGTAAGACGGCTCGAGTGAAAAAGCGACGGAAGCAGAGGCAGAAGTCCCGAAGGAAGGGTAAAGCCAAAACAACGAGAGGGACACGAATTGAATCAAGTCAGTGCCATTCGGAAGTCACAACGAGGACGTTGCGAGAATGGGTGGGGGAGAATGTCACGAGCCAGAGTTCGAAGCCCGTGACCATCGAACCAAATGCATCCGATGGAGGTCTATTACTTAGATGGGCATCATTTGGCCCACGTGAGCTGGCCCGATTCAAGGAACTATTGGAGAAGCTTGTCAGATTGAAGCCTGGTTGGCCCGATAGCGAAGATATGGCAACTTAGGCAACTATGGTAACTAATCTTAAAAGATAGAGGGAATCATATCTTTTAAGATTAGATAGGATTTGATATGACAATATCTTGTAAATCCCATAAATTAAGGGATATGGTTAATCTCGTCCGTCGATGTAATTGTATCTTGTCCGTCGGTTTTGGGGGAGCTCAAGTATAAATAGAGAGCCTCCCCCTCATTTGTACTCAGCTCCATTCATTGTTTCATTATTCTTTATGAATAAGAGAATAGAGAGCATTTACTCAAACACTTTGCGAGCGTCCCTTTCTGTTGTTCTTTATAAACTTCTTTTGGCATAAGTTTGCTTCCGCTGTTCGATTGGTGCCTTGGAGGAGTTCTTAAAGAATCCTCATTCGAGTAAAGGTTGACTTGGGCGAGTTTGGACGAGCAAATCGCCTAAGGCCGCACGGATTGCGAGATGAAAGCTCTAGCCCCGTGACACTAGGTTATCCTTTTTGCATTAAGGATGTTCATTATCCCATTTCACATTTCATAATTCGGCCCTATTGATACCATATACCATTTTATGCCATTACCATATTCAAATTATTTGACCTCATTTAACACATTCATCCATGGTATATCATACCATCATAATACATGAGGCAAGTAAACATAGGAATACAAAATAGATATGGATTACAACCCATCTCAATATTGGCCACATCCCGTAGCCATATACAAAAGAATGATCAATACCATAAGCCAACACTTTGGCTAACCTGTAACATCCCGAATTAGGGCCTAGTCGGAACAGTGGTTTGGGGACCACAAATTCAACACAGTAAAATTTGTTTTTATTATATTTTTATGGTCTACAATTTCACGGGATGATTTTGTGAAAATTTCGTTCGAAAATTTTGACGTTTGGGCACTCAATTTGGTCAGAAGGACTAAATTGTAAAAAGTGCAAAAGTTAAGTTCTACATGTTAGAGGTGTCAAATTATTATGGAATTTTAAATTGGAGGCCCTTAAATGGTAATTATACCATTGGATAATTTATTGGATAAAAATGGATATGAAATGGGTGAAATAGAATATTTTTAAGCTTGGAGCATTTTGGTAATCTAGTAATTAAAATGAATTCAAAACAAAATTAAAAGCCTATTTTTTTCCATCTTCTACCCATGGCTGAAAATTGCATGGAGAATACATAGCTATGGTTTTTCAAGCTTCCAAGCTCGATTGTAAGTCTGTTCTAGCCCCGTTTTTAATGATTTTTACGTTTTTGAAATCCCCATAACAAGATCTACTCATTTCTACCCATATTTTGAGCTAGGGTTTGTGTTTAAAAATTTACCCATGGATTACTTGCATGTGTTTTGATCTCTAATGGTAGAAAATGAATGCTTGGTGTGTAATAAACGACTTTTACTAAGTGATTTTCGGTAAACTTGTTAAAAAGGACCGTTTTGCAAAAGTTACAAAATTTGTCATAAAAGTGTGATTTAGTGGAAATTAGGGGCTGCTATAGTTATGAAAATGATTTGGATAGGCTTAAAATGTAAGGAAATTTGATAAAAAATCATTTTACGAGCCTTGGGGAAAAAGTGCAAATATGTGAAAGTTTAAGGGTCAAAATGCAAATTTTGTAAAAATATGATTTTTGGACCCATATGAAAAATATGACTATTTAGCAAGCTAAATGTGATATTATAGATCAAAGAAAATGAGATTCGGACATAGATTGGAAATGAATGAGACTATGGACTAAATCGAAATATATAGCCATGCTCGCATTCGAAGTAAGTTCGTGTGTCAAGAATATTGCAATGCTATGTTTGAATTGAAAATTCTATATTATTATTACATGAATGGCATGATTTAATATATTGAAAAGTGATGAAAGAATGATATATAAAAATTTTAAGAACAATGATATATGACTAGTAACACATGAATATTGGATGGTTCAATTATTGATGGCTTGCTATATAATACCTGAATATATTGAGAATTTGATATAACATGATGTTTTATTAAGTTGGGTAACTTGTAAAAGAGTGAAAAGGAAGGTAAGTTTGTATGTAAATAATATATCAATTCTTTTTTATGTTATTATCTTTTGTTACTATATGAGATGTAGCTGCCTATAGAATGATCATTTGATGTAAATTACGAATCAAAATTGACTAAGAATGAATTAGTAAAATGTTGAAAAGTGAAGAATTTCCCAATTCGGCCTTCGTAATAGAAAAGATACGAATAATCCGTTGTGAGAACACGTGTAGTACTATGTGGAGGCTACTATGTGTTTAAGACGGTTTTAGGTCACATGTGTAGTACTAAGTGCAGGCTACTACGTGTACCAGATTGTTAGGTCGCATGTGTAGTACTAAGTGCAGGCTACTATGCATACTAGAGAGCTTTGGTTACAAGAGTGGTAATATGTATAGGCCACCGGGTATCTGTTATTATTCCGATGAGTTCAACGGGAAATTTACTAAGTGAAAATACATATGAACATGACTATGTGATAAATAAGTGAAGTTTCGTGTGTGTAAACTTATGAGAAACATGCTCGATATGTGATCGAACTTTGGTAAGATTGATATGGAGTAAGTGTTACAATGAAAGTTACTACAAAGAAAACATGAAAGAGTGAAATTTAGTAATAAAACAGTTTTGGACAGCAGCAGTTGTGTGACTTTGAAAAATCACAAAAAATGGTGGAAATCGAATTAGAAGTTGAATAAGATATGAAATAAAATATTATTGAGTATATTTTCATATAAAGGAAACAGTGTAAGCAAAAGAATTTCATATTATGAGATATTTGAATTCTTGTGAGACAAAGTCAGAATGAGTTCGAAATCCCCTATTCCGAATTGGGAAAATCACTAGAAATTGTACAAAAATAATTATGGATTAAAAATTATATTCTTAAAATATTTATTGAGTTTATTTTCAAGAGAAATATATGGGAGCATTATCGAAGTCCCATACTATGAGATAATTAATTCGTAGTGAAGAGAGGTCGGAACTGTCAGACAGCGAAATAGGGGTAACTTTAGAGAATAAACTGTACTTATTGGTTAGACTAAAAGTTATCAAAATTTTATGGAAATAATATATATGAGTCTAGTTTCTGGGAAAATTAGTAGTTCTCAATTTGGAGTCCCGTAGCTCTAGATATAAATAATTTAGTTACTGTGACTCAAGAAAGTAGCTTAACTAGAATTTGAATAAATAGAGAGGAATTGAAAAATAGCATGTTAATACATTGCTTATTATTTTTCATGGGAGCTTACTAAGCGCAAAGCTTACTCCCTCTTTTCCATTTCTTTTGGTGTTGTCAGGTCGGCTCAGAGTTGGAGAACGTCGGAGGCAACATCACACTATCAAGCCAATACCTTTGGAGTATTGATGCATATGTTAGAAATATCAAGGGATTGGCATGTATAGGGACCTAGTTCTATGACATGTGTTATTATGATTTGGATAAATGTATTGGCCTATATCGAGCTATTGTATATGTCCAATGAGAGGTAGTTCATATTGATTATGGTTTGTAAGTCTAGCTAATCATTTTACGTTTTAATGCAAATGATGTGATGATATGAATATGTTTGTTTGCCATGCATGGTTGGTAATATGTCATGTGTGTTGAATGCATGTTTTATGACAAATCGAAGTGGTCATGACCATGAATTAAACATGTAATATGGTAATAAGATGATAGTGCCTTGAACATGGATGTTTGATGTATAAATTAATAACCATAGTTTAATGGTATAAGTGATTAATGAGATGATAAATTCAAATGAATGTGTAATAATGTGGCTAGACTAGTTTATCATGAGTAGGTGGAACATATGTATAATGACAAGCTAATGTTGAATGTGTCTTATAAAGGGTGTTTAAATACTAAAATGATGCCAGAGTTGTGATTTTGATGTGTATAAGGTTGTAAGGGTTTGTGGGAAACATGAAGGCTTGGAAAATAGCCTAAGTGTTAGCCACACGAGCAGAGACACGGTCATGTGTCTCAGCCGTGTAGAGGACATGGCCTAGCACACAGGCGTGTGGCCTGGCCGGGTGGTTCAAATTGTTTTGCTGATGTCACAAATAGAGAGTTACACGGACTGAGGACACAGGTGTGTCCCAAGCTATACGAGCGTGTATGACCACACGATTCAACACACACAGGCGTGTGACTCTCCAAAGCAAACAATTTGCTAAGTTGTCCAAAGTTTATCTAAAGTTCTCAGTTTAGTCCCGAACCACCTCGATGTATGTTTTAGGCCTCGAAGGCTAGTATAAGGGACGATATACATGTGTTTGAAAAGTTTTAATTTAGACGAAAATTTTATGGCCTGGTTTTGCATGTTTGTGAATGTTTAAGTCCGATAACGCCTCGAACCCTGTCCCGACTTCGGATACGGGTAAGAGGTGATATATTTAGTGGTATCAGAGGTATGGTTTAGTTGGTTCTCGGACTAACCTAGCATGTATGAGAGTGTAGCTATACTTGCCACAAACCCGTGATAGTGTGATGTCTCCCGACACAAATGAGAACCATCCTTTTTGGACAAAGGTGCTCTCCAACCGAGCTATACCGACCATTTTCGATGTGAAGCTAAGGCATTCAGGTAAAGTACAGTTATGATGAGCCTAAACTCAGAAAAGCATGAATAAACATTCATGATATGTACGTGATAACATGTGGGATGAAAGTTCATGTTGTGATGAGTGCCTATGCTTGTTTAATATTCATATGATGTTGTGCACTTGACTTACTTGATTAAATGAATGTGACAAATAGAAATTCATGAAGGTATGAATAAAAGGTTCATAATAACATGATACGGCATTGTCTCGATTGAACATTGAATGTGGATGGATTGCAATAATATTTTTAAACGAGATAAAGGAATACACTATGATAAGCTTATCTATCTTTAGTTGATTGTTCTATGATATATATGATCGATTTGCTCTAGTGAATGTATGTATTTGGGTAACCCACCAACCTTATTGATGGAATAAATGTTCGTGTATACTTGTTTGGATAATTAAAATGGGCAAACTCGTACAGTTTAAGTAAATGTGCTAAAATTGATTGAATTGAGTTGTATAATGGTAATGATACGTATAGGATGTTGTACAAGATAAAAGTTTTAATTGTAACATACTTATCAATGTTTGTTTGGCTCTCATAAGATGTTATGTGCATGACTTGTTTGATTGAATGAATGGGATAAGTAAAGTTATTCAGAATCCATAGAATGCATGCATAAATGCACTGGTTTAAATAAGATAATTGGAAGGTTCGTGCCATACACGTGTGAATAATAATTTGCCAGAAGTGGATGGTATGTTTGTGAAAATATTACTATGATGATGAAATAGTGTTATATGTATATGTGTATGAAAGACGAGTTAGGGACCTTACGACCCCACCCTCTTACCAGAGTGGTGTTTTGTAAAGAATTTTATAAGATCAGTGTTGAATAAGCTCACAAGTATGAGACCAAAGAGTTCAGCTATAGAATGATTATAACTATGATCAGAGATTAATTTGATTGATAAGTAAAGATAGAGCTAGTAAAGTGCGATGTCAAGAAACGTATTAACTGGAATTTCTTCAGAATCGATCTTCTTCAATGAAAATCATAATGTGGGATTTGTAATAATAGAAAAAGTTGGAGGACTAAATCTTGAAATGTAAGATATCTGAATGTGGTAATTATAGTAAGCAGATTATGACTGTCTCTCTTGAGGTACTCTATGAGTTCATTAACTCTCGGAAGTATTACTGGAGCTATCTATTTCATTTACCCTTGGAAGTATTAATGGGGCTATCTATCTTTAGATAAATTGTTATCGTGCGAAAATGTTTTCTAATCTTGGAATAAGACAGAAGTATTAATAGTTTGACTGGTATATAATCTGTATTGCTCTATTTTCCCTTTGGCATTCTATTACGTTCTGTCTGTTGGGATTTTATGAGATAATATACCTGATGTCATGATTTTGTTCCTTCTAATGGATGCTCTATTCGATATATATGTGGGAAGGGACATTATCCTTGTTGCATTTAATTCCAGTGGGCTTGAATGATGTATTCTTCTGGACTTTTTTCCTCTGGGAAATTATCGAAATCTTCCATATTTTCTTATGAGCTTTGTTCTGGGTCTTTCATTATGATATTGTATCTTTGATTTCTTTATCTTGGATTTCTCTATCTTAGACTTCTTAATCCTGGTTTTCTTGTTATCTATATTCTAGAATTTATCAATCACAGATCATATCTACAATGTGTTCGTCAGTTTTCATAATCATGTCAAATGTGACTATGCTTCTGGTTTGATCATAGTAATGTGGTAATTCTAGTATCTGGATTTCTCTAAATCTTCGTGAAGGATTTGACATCAGCAAAGGCATAAGTGGTGAAATTGCTAGTATCAGCTTGTATTATGGATTTCTTTTCTCAAGAAAGCTAATCAAATTAATGCCTTCGATAGGGAACATTTATACTACCTTGAGCTAATGCAAGTTAAATAAACTTTGATTAGTATGATGAGTGAATTTAGCATGATTACAAGTTAAATCGTTTTGACAACTGAAAGGAAGGATTTCCTGAAACTTTATCAAGTAATAATTAAGACCGACTTGGTTGTTCAGTTTGTATGGGTTATTGTTTGAAAGATTTAATGAGATATTTATGTCTGAAATTTTTCCGAAGTCTAAGAATAAGATTTTATCTCTCTGGATAAAAGATAGATAGTCTGAATGAAAGTGTATATATCTTAGAAGACTTTGATACGATTTAAAGTTGCTTAAAATGATAAAGTTTTCGTCTTGTGAAAGTTGAATGGTCTACTACATGTTGGTAACGATTTGAATATACGAGAATATTGTTAACTGAAGCCTTGAAACAAGTTTATTCTGCATTGAGCAAAGACTTCTCGATTTTCAGTGATGTGTTTTAAGACAAGAAGGGCAGTGTGATAGCTTAAAGTATCTGTTGTCATAGAAAGACTTAAGTTGAGATAGTATAGCTGACTTGAATTGTTAAAAGATGATAAGATAGTTATGATATGATCTTTGAGAATGTGATTACTATAGATTTCATATTAGAATTATTCCTATCTTTGAAAGAGAAAGATGTCAATAATTGATGAATCTGCAAATCATGTCGGTAAGTACTGAATTTTCGCTCATCAGACTTATGGGATTAAGTATCTTTGAGATTGTTGAATTTATTAAAATGCTAGTTTTTGCTAATCAGATAGAGATCCAGGATTTATATCGTGAATTATTGAAAAAGCTAATTGACGCTCTGAATTTTAACGATAACCAAAGGTCGAACTAGTAAACTGTCGGACTGTATAAAATGATAGAGAACTTAGGGCCATGATGATTGGGCTAGCTGCGCCATTTGAATCTGAGAGGATTCAAGTATGATGTGTATATACATATTCTATGACGGTATGGGTTCGACCCTTGTATACATGTGTTCTCTAATAGAAGTCAAGATTCGATTGATGCGTCGTATAACACGGAATTATTCATAACTTTAGTATGAAAAATTAAAGAGCTAAGTATTAAACATAGCCTGAGTAAAAGTTCTTCAGCAATGATTATGAGATAGTGGAGTCTATGTGAAAACTGGTAAGATTTTCGGGGACGAAAATCCTTAAAGGGGGGAGAGTTGTAACATCCCAAATTAGGGCCTAGTCGGAACAGTGGTTTCGGGACCACAAATTTGACACAATAAAATTTGTTTTTATTATATTTTTATGGTCTACAATTTCACGAGATGATTTAGTGAAAATTTCATTCAAAAATTTTAATGTTCGGACACTCAATTTGGTCAAAAGGACTAAATTGTAAAAAAAGTACAAAAGTTGAGTTCTACATGTTAGAGGTGTCTAATTCTTATGAAATTTTAAATTGGAGGCCTTTAAATGGTAATTAGACCATTGGAAAATTTTTTGGATAAAAATGGACATGAAATGGGTGAAATAGAATATTTTTAAGCTAGGGGCATTTTGGTAATCTTGTAATTAAAATGAATTCAAAACAAAATTAAAAGCCAATTTTTGTCCATCTTCTACCCATGGCTGGAACTTGCATGGAGAATACATAGATATGGTTTTTCAAGCTTCCAAGCTCGATTGTAAGTCAGTTCTAGCCTCGTTTTTAATGATTTTTACGTTTTTAAAATCCCCGTAACAAGATCTACTCATTTCTACCCATATTTTGAGCTAGGGTTTGTGTTTAAAAATTTATCCATGGATGACATGCATGTTTTTTAATCTCTAATGGTAGAAAATGAATGCTCGGTGTGTAATAAACGACTTTTACTAAGTGATTTTCGGTGAAATTGTCTAAAAGGACCGTTTTGCAAAAGTTACAAAATTTGTCATAAAAGTGTGATTTAGTGGAAATTAGGGGCTGATATAGTTATGAAAATGATTCAGATAGGCTTAAAATGCAAGGAAATTTGATAAAAATCATTTTACGAGCATTGGGGCAAAAGTGCAAATATGTGAAAGTGTAGGGGTCAAAATACAAATTTATAAAAATATGATTTTTGGACCCATATGAATAATGTGACTAATTAGAAAGCTAAATGTGATATTATAGATCAAAGAAAATAAGATTCGGGCATAGATTGGAAATGAATGAAATTATAGACTAAATCAGAATATATAGTCGTGCTCGCATTCGAGGTAAGTTCGTGTATCAATAATATTGCAATGCTATGTTTGAATTGAAAATTCTATATTATTATTGCATGAATGACATGATTTAATATATTGAAAAGTGATGAAAGAATGGTATATAAAAATTGTAAGAACAATGATATACGACTAGTAGCACATGGAATGTTGGATGGTTCAATTATTGATGGCTTCCTATATAATATATGAATATATTGAGAATTTGATATAACATGATGTTTTATTAAGTTGGATAACTGGTGAAAGAGTGAAAAGGAAGGTAAGTTTGTATGTAAATAATATATCAATTCTTTTTTATGTTATTATCTTTTGTTACTATATGAGATGTAGCTGCCTATAGAATGATCATTTGATGTAAATTACGAATCGAAATTGACTAAGAATGAATTAGTAAAATGTTGAAAAGTGAAGAATTTCCCAATTCGGCCTTCGGAATAGAAAGGATACGAATAATCCGTTGTCAGAACACATGTATAGTACTATGTGCAGGCTACTATGTGTTTAAAACCGTTTTAGGTCACGTGTGTAGTACTAAGTGCATGCTACTACGTGTACCAAATTGTTAGGTTGCATGTGTAGTACTAAGTACAGGCTACTACGCGTACCAGAGAGCTTCGGTTACAAGGGTGGTAATATGTATAGGCCACCGGGTATCTGTTATTATTTCGATGAGTTCAACGAGAAATTTACTAAGTGAAAATACAAATGAACATTACTATGTGATAAATAAGTGAAGGTTCGTGTGTGTAAACTTATGAGAAATGTGTTCGATATGTGATCGAACTATGGTAAGATTGTTATGGAATAAGTATTACAATGAAATTGAAAGAGTGAAATTTAGTAATAAAACAGTTTTGGACAGCAGCAGTTGTGTGAATTTGAAAAATCACCAAAAATAGTGGAAATCGAATTAGAAGTTTAATAAGATATTAAATAAAATCTTATTGAGTCTATTTTCATATAAAGGAAACGATGTAAGCAAAAGAATTTCATATTATGAGATATTTGAATTCTAGTGAGATAGAGTCAAAATGATTTTGGAATCCCCTATTCTGAATTGGGAAAATAACTAGAAATTGTACAAAAATAATCTTGGGTTTAAAATTATATTATTAAAATACTTAATGAGTCTATTTTTAAGAGAAATATACAGGAGCATTATCAGAGTTTCGTACTATGAGATAATTAATTTGAAGTGAAGAGAGGTCGGAACTATCAGATAGCGAAATAGGGGTAACTTTAGAGAATAAACTGTACTTATTGGCTTAACCAAAAATTATGAAAATTTTATGGTAAGAAGATATGTGAGTTTAGTCTCTAGAAAAATTAGCAGTCCTTAATTTGGAGTCTCGTAGCTCCAGGTATAAATAATTTAGTGACCGTAACTCAAGGAAACAACTTAACTGGACTTTTAATAAATAGAGAGGAATTTAAAAATAGCATGTTAATACATTGCTTATTATTTTTCATGCGAGCTTACTAACCGTAAAGCTTACTCCCTCCTTTCCATTTATTTTATTGTTATCATGTAGGCTTAGTGTTAGAGATCGTCGGAGGCAGCATCACACTATCAAGCCAATACCTTTGGAGTATTGATACATATGTTAGAAATATCAAGTGAGTGGCATGTATAGGGACCTAGTTCTATGACATGTGTTATTATGATTTGGCTAAATGTATTGGCCTATATCGAGCTATTGTATATGGCCATGAGAGGTGACTCATATTGATTATGGTTTGTAAGTCAAGCTAATCATGTTACGTTTTAATGCATATGATGTAATGATATGAATATGTATGTTTGTCATGCATGGTTGGTAATATGTCATGTGCGTTGAATGCATGTTTTATGACCAATCGAGGTGGTCATGACCAAGAATTAAATGTGTAATATGGTAATAAGATGATAGTGCCTTGAACATGGATGTTTGATGTATAAGTTAGTAACCATAGTTTAATGGTATAAGTGATTAATGAGATGACAAGGTCAAATGAATGTGCAATAATGTGGCTAGACTAGTTTATCATGAATAGGTGGAACATATGTATAATGACGAGCTAATGTTGAATGTGTCTTATAAAGGGTGTTTAATCACTAAAATGATGCCATGAGTTGTGAGTTTGATGTGTATAAGGTTGTAAGGGTTTATGAGAAACATGAAGGCTTGGAAAATAGCCTAAGTGTTAGCCATACGGGCAGAGACACGGCCATGTGTCTCAGCCCTGTGGAGGACACGGCCTAGCACACAGGCGTGTGGCCTGGCCGTGTGGTTCAAATTGTTTTGCTGATGTCACAAACAAAGAGTTACACGGGTTGAGGACACGGACGTGTCCCAAGCCACACGGGCGTGTATGACCATACGGTTCAACACACAAGGGCGTGTGACTCTCCAAAGCAAGAAATTTGCTAAGTTGTCCAAAGTTTATCGAAAGTTCTCAGTTTAGTCCCGAACCACCTTGATGTATGTTTTAGGCCTCAAAGGCCCGTATAAGGGATGATATACTTGTTTTTGAAAAGTTTTAATTTGGAAAAAAATTTTATGGCTCAATTTTGCAGGCTTGTGAATGTTTAAGTCTGGTAACGCTTCGAACCCTATTCCGACTTCGGATACGAGTAAGGGGTGTTACATAACCAAATGACGCATATAAAAAAATATGACTATTACCCTATACATGCCATTATAACAAAATAAAGTATTCATATACCAAAGTAAGACTAGTGATAGTGTGGTGATTCCTCCAACCGTCTTCCAATCTTCACGAGTCCATGAGCTCTGTAAAATAGGGAAAGGAAAGGGGATAAGCATTTACATGCTTACTAAGTTCGGATAACAGGAAGGTAAACTTACTAGTTATTTAACATGCATCCATAAAAGATATTCTTGCCAAACATGTATGTATAAATTCCCTATCACATACACTCAATCATCGAGTTAGTTTCATCCCAAATAATATAGCATTAATCTTAGATGAGCTCATCAATTCAACATTACCATTCTTAATTCTCATTATAGTCCCATTGAATTTCTTGAAAATCTCGTTGGGTAATCTGTTTTCCATCTAGTCATGCTAGTGACCATATTAAATACACACTCACGCGAACCTCACTCTTACGGCAAGATTACTAGTCCAGGTTAAATCCCTCATAACATAAATTTAAGGAGCATTGTCGGGATTGCCATTCCAGACTAAATCCCTTACAACGACAATTACTCCAATATGCTCAGATCTGAAATGCCAGTCCAGGCTAATTTCAGTCCTTAATCGTATTACCCATCCGGGCTAAATCCACAATGCACATATATTCATTGGGAGGTTCAATCACTTAAGGAAAACTCATTCGGGCTAGATCCTTACCATACTAAGATCATCATATTACCCATCTGAGCTAAATCCCTTTCTGCAACACATGCAGGATCTCATGTCATGTAAATAAGAATTTACGCATCGAATCTCCGTTTTTCATTCAACCGAGACAATTGTCATCTTTCCTGGATTGTTATGCACTCAATATCCAAATTAACATATATTTAAAAATATGCACTTTCAAGTATATTTAAATTTTACTTTGAATTATACGAACTTACTTGGTAATTACTTCGGGTTCATGTTTTGGTTATTTCGAAACCTTTCGTTTACCTCGGTCGTCCTCCAAAATTGGTTCCTCGGGGTCTATATCAATAATAAGTCATTAGTAACTCACATTATTCATTACGAGCCTAAATTTCACCCCTGGGCAAAATGACCATTTTGCTTCTAACCTTTCACAATATTTATGATTTAGTTCCTAGGCTCGTATGATGAAATGCATGCAATTTATACATTACCCAAGCTTAGACGAACGTTTTTCCCTCTTATGGAAGCCCACATTTTCCATTATTTCTCATCCTTCTACCCATTTTTACAACTTTTACAAAATGGTCCCTAAAGCCATTTCCATGAAAAATCACTTAGTAAAAGTTGTTTACCATCCTTTAAACTTTCATATTCCTCCATAAACCATTAAAATACAAGTAACTCATGCATGGGTAAATTTCTAAACATGAACCCTAGCATGAAATATGGGTAGAAATGAAGAGAGCAAGTTACGAGGATTTCAAAAATATGAAGAACATTAAAAACGAGGCCTGAGAGCACTTACTATTGAGCTTGGAAAGTGAAGAAACCATAGCTATGGTGGCTTTCAAATTTCGGTAGCAAGATGGAGAAGATGAGCTAATTTTTGGCTTATTTTCCCATTTTATTTCATTAATTAGCCAAATGACAAAAATACCCTTAAGCCCTTTCTTTCAAATTTTATCCTTACATGCCCATTTTTGTCCAAAAACTTAGAAACTGGGCAAATTTCTCTTTAAGACCTTCTAATTAAAAATATAAAGCAATTTCATACAAATTGCTTCTAGAACCCAAGTTTTGCAACTTGTTAAATTTGGTCCTTATTTTCCAATTGAACACCTTATACTTAGAATTCCTTCATGAAACTTTGCCACATGCATATTTTCATATCCTAGACCTCATAATGATAATAAAATCAATATTTTAACATCAGATTTGTGGTCCCGAAACCACTATTCTTACTAGGCCCTATTTCGGGATGTTACACAAAAATCTTACCAGTAAAGAGATTCAGATATTACTTTCTCATAGTTTCCTCCAGTTCTTAGGTAGCTCCCTTTATATCATGTCATTGTCAGAAAAATTTTGCTAAAGCTACCTTTTTATTTCTTAGTTTTTCTCTCCAAGTGCAAGAATTTCAATCAATCTCTCACTGAAGTCGTGTCAGGCTAAATTTAATATTTATCAAAGCAATAACAGATGATGGGTCTGATCGATGCTGTCATAACACATATACTCATAAAAGCATTGTGAATTTTGTAGAAATTTGATAATAGTATCAATCAATACGCAACAGGTCCAATTCTTTTCAATAATCTTATATGACCCGATAAACCACAGACTTAATTTGCCTTTACGGCCAAACCAGAGAACTTTTTCCATGGCGAAACTTTTAAAAATATTTTGTTGTCAATCTGAAATTCTATTTCTTCTCCTTTTAGACTCGCATTGGATTTCTGACGATTAAATACTACTTTTAAATTGTCTCAGGTCACTTTCATCTTTCTTCGATTTCAAAGAATCAAACCCACTACATGTATCTTTTCTCACTAAACTCAGTCTAAAACACCTGAGTTTTACATTTGCGACCACAAAAAGCCTTATACAGTACAATTTTATACTTGACTTTTAATTGTTACTATATATGAATTCAACTAACGGCAAATATTTCTTATTCAATTGCCTTTAAACTCCAAAATACAGCACCGAAACATATCTTCAAAAATCTAAATCATATGTTCAGATTGATCATTCGTCTGAGAATGAAATACGGTGCTAAAATGTAACCGTACACCTAGAGTTTCTTGCAACTTGTTTGGAATCGGAATATAAATTTTAGATCTCTATCAGAAATAATAGAAACTACCACATCATATAATCTGACAATATCAAAAACAGATAATTCAAGTAATCTATCAAATGAGAAATCCATTCATGCCAGAATAAAATGTACAGGCTTTGTCAAACAATCAACAATTACTCAAATAGTATCTTTCTTTTTCATAGACAGGGAGAATCCTGATATAAAATTCATAGTAACTTTGTCCCATTTCCATTTCAGTAGTTTCACTGACTATAATCATCTTGAAAATATCATCTCTATCTTGTTGATACATCTATCATTTAAATATAGATTTAGAAATACCACATTTCATTCTGGGCTACCATTACATCTTTTTCAAATAATTATGCATTTTATCATTTCCCAGATAAACAGACATAGTACCATTGTGATTATTCATGTAAAATTTCCTGTACAAGCTCCAAATTTTTCAGTACACAGATTCTTCCTCTGAATAACAAACAATTATCAAATCTATTCTGAAATTCTAAATAAAAAATTAATCCACACTATACTCATTAGTTTACAACTCATTTTCACTTTTTTGAGTTTCACTGATCTATTGTAGAATCATCGGTTTAGCTCTATACTCAGCTAAAATTATTCTTTCATTAGACAATAGCAATCGAGTATTTATCGCTCATAAAGCAAACAAAGAATTTTCTATTCAAAATATCAGCAACTATATTTACTTTTCCTGAATGATAATCAATTACCAAACCAGGGTCTTCCAATAATTCAAACCATCTAGTCTGTTTCAGATTCAAATCTTTCTATTCCATCGAGTGTTTTAAAATTTATGATCAGTATATATATTATATTTCCACCATACAGATACTATTACCAAATTCTCAGAGCAAACACAATAATTGTCAATTTAAGGTCATATATTGGGTAATTCTTTTTTCTGTAGCTTTATTTGGCTGGAATTATAGACTATTGCTTTACCTTTCTTTATCAAAATACAGTCTAATCCATTCAATGATGTATCATTGTGATAATAAATTCTTTACTCGATTCAGATTGAACCAGAACTGATGCTTCGATCATTAGGGATTCCAATTGATCAAAACTTTACTAACATTTGTCAATCCATTCAAATCTTTCATCTTTTCGTAATATCCATATCATTGATGTAGCTATCATAGAAAACACTTTCACAAAAATTAAAAAGGATATCGAAGCTTTAAATTATTCAGAGGTCACAATCATCAGATAGGTTAAAACCATAATACTATAATAGATCTGACGTTTCCACAATACAAATGGAACAATACCTCAACTTCAATAATATTTTTTAAGTAAAAGAGGAAAACCAATAGTGGCTCCAATATCAACCAGTGCAATAATACAATTTCTATAATCTATGTTCCATATTACCAAATTCCCATGATCAAGTTAGAATTCACAATAGTAGTAAATATAATTACCACTGACCAATGAATATCTTTCACAGATAAACCATGTTTGGAAAATAAAGAGATTGATGATATTTCAGAGAAAATTCAAAAGAGTAATATCACACATACTCAGTAGAAACAACTGTGGAAAAGACAATATAATTTTGCATATTCGCAATTCAGGGATTCAATCAGTAGAAGTAGATAATGATATCATATGAACCTTATCATCCAATCTTATATCAATCATGATGAATTAGAAAGCCCAAGTAAGATAGAGCAAAACTGTTCATGAACCAACCAGACTTACAGTAATTTCTTCTAATATAATTAGCCAGCTTTCAAATATGATAAATATTGCATCTGAACATGAACAATTTCATAAGCCTCTAAGAATAATAGAACTTATAAAGTACCCAGAAGATATTGTTGTGATATCCCCGATTATAACAGCTACATTCAAATATCTTTGCAATTTCATCACTATTCCACTGATTAATAAAGTCATCAATAATCTTACATTATTCAGTTCACTGAAAGAGTCAATTCGAAAGAATTTTTGACTAATCGTTTCTGTAAATATCATATCTGGATAAGTCGATTACTCATGAATAACTTCTTCCTTAACAATGACATCACATATTAAGAAAAATCTGGTATCTCTTTTAATAACGTCTTTACTTATAAACCCATTCTCAATTTTGACTACATTATTAATCATTCAGCCTTTAAACCCTTCTTTCACACTTATAAACCTAATCTATATAAATCTTGTGAACTCTCATCGTATAAAATTGTACTTGTAAGGGGTGGAGATCGTAAGCCTCAAAATTGAACTTTCATAAATACATACATATCACTTAACGTGTATTATTAACATGTCCATTTTAAAACATTCATTTCATACCTTTATGAGTCTCGTTCCATCATAAGTAACGTTTTTACTCAGGCACGTGAGTATCACTTTCAGCAATATCAGAATTAGCTCAGTTGGAAAGCATCTTTGTCTATTTATAAAATAATTTTCATCAGAGTCGGGAGATATCACATTATCACAGGTTATACAATCGCATGTATTTTTAGACTCCACATATGCTACGTTCAATCCTAGAACCGACTAAACCGTAACTCTGATACCACTAAATGTAACACCCCAAACTCGTATCCATCGCTGGAACAGAGTTATGGAGTATTACCAGAACTTTTAGAACATTTTTAGATGATTCATAATAGTTACTATTCATTTCTCGAGATTTATTCATATCGTCTCTTAAATGGACCCTCGAGGCCCAACATGAGCTTTAGAATCGAGTCGGGACTTAATCTGAGACTTTAAGAATTTTTCACAAAATTACAAAAATTTTCTAAGTTACTGGGCTTACATGCCCGTGTGGTCCAAGGGACACTCCCGTGTAACCCTAGGACATGCCCTTGTTGCGAGCAGTGTTCGACCCCGTGTAACTTTCTGACTTGTGCACATGGCCATGCCACACGTCCGTGTGCTAGGCCATATGGCACACACAGCTAAGACACACGCCCGTGTCTCTACCTGTGTACTCAATTCTGAGCATTCTATTTTCTCGAATTCAAGATGCAGGGGACACACGGCCTAACCACACGCCCATGTGGACAAAATAAAGCCACTTCTAGCTTCATTTCTCACCCAAAATTTTTTACCAAATTCTTGCACTAAGTTATATCCAAATACCAACCAATCCAAGCATTGAATTCAAGTAATTTATAACATCTAACATGCACTCATGCTTTTAATCTTATCTTTTATAAACATACTCGTTTAACCTTTCTCAATCTATCAATAATAAACACTTATGTTATCTCTATAAAATAAACTTAAATACATATATACATATACCAAAACATAATCATCACTAGCCATTCCAATGGCTAGATTACAATAATCATTTACATTTACATGCTAATATGACCAAAATAACCTATACATGCCATTATAACCATAATTGATTTACCATATTGTACCGACATGGGCTGTTGGATTGTGTGAGTGATCTCCACCAAGCTTCCAATCTGACGAGCTTTCGATTTACTATAAAACAGGGAAATAAAACTAAGTAAGCATAAAATGCTTAGTGAGTTTGTATAACATGGTACTTAACTTACCATTCATTCTATTTTGAGGCAACTATGTAAGGCATATTCAATCAATTTGACCTCAAGCCCTGCACACATCCTCATTGCCCTTGTTAGTCATATATTCCATAATAACATCAAAACATATATGGGCTCAACAACAATCAAGTTTCCATGCACATATGTTTTCCACAACATGTATTCATTTAACATGTATAAATCATCCCTTTATATTACAAGTATAATTTCATAATAGTTCATCTTGAGTTCAGTTTATTTCATGTCAGAACTTTACTCATATCATTCGAAATATCAAGGTCACACGAGTAGTAGTATACTCAAGGTGTACAAGTTTATAATCAAGGATGAACATTCTCATCAAATAATTTCCATGTACAAATATCGTTATCGTATACTTTCATGTATCACTTGTCATGTATCATCATTTTCTTGTATTTTAGACAAATACGTGTAATAACTCATTTTATTATTCATATCTTCTCATGTCTAGATTGTCACCCATTGAATTTTTCTGAAATATTGATAGATACACAAGTAGTGCATTGAGGTGTACAAATCAGGATCTGTCAATTCATATTCAATGGTACCCATAAGGTACTATTTCAGGGAGTACACTCTCAAGCCACACATGTATACAACAGGATTACCAGTCCAGGCTAAATCCCTTTTTATGACATATACTCTAAGAGTTTGATCTGGATTACCCATCCGGGCTAAATCCAATCCATAACATATGCTCAAGAGGACTTATATCAAGACTACCCGTCTGGGCTAAATCCTTTCTGTAATGAGGTCAATAGGATTACTCGTTCGAGTTAAATCCCATCAACAACAAATGAAGGACCTCATTCATTTCGAGAAATCACATATCCATTGATTTTCCATTTATTCAACCAGGATTTAAACATTTTCAAGCGTTATTAGGCATGTGATTATTTCATACATTTATAATATTCACAATACTCAAATAAACATATTTCACATTCAATTCAAGTATAAAAAGGTAACATTTTTACCATTTATAATTTTTTGGGCATTATCATTGATCGGGCTTTGTCAGATATATTTTCAATGTCATATATTTATTATATTTATACAATTGACAAACACAACATTTAATTCAAGCATGCAAATATACACAAATTCAGTTACACGAACTTACCTCAATAAATGTTCGTGTACGTAAAATCTACTAATCCAACATTTTCCTCTTTTCCTCGTCCTAGCTCCGAATTTGATCTATCCGGGTCCAATTTGGCCAAGAAAGTTTCTTCTCTCTCTCCTAGGGTTTCCATGGAATATTTTAAGGAAGAAAATGATAAAAATTATTTTATTTCTATTTAATTAATTTATCATCTTTAATAATTTTGATTTCCAATTTAGTCCTTAGCCTTTTTCTAATTTTCCATGGATGAACCATCCAAAATATCTACATACTTTTTATTAATATTCTAATTACAATATAAGGACCTTAATTTTTGAATTCCATAGCTATTTGATCCTTCTAGCTACCAGAATCCAACTTTTGCATTTTATGCGATTTGGTCATTCCCATAATTAAACACATAACAGGTAAAATTTTCTTATCATAATTTTCACATGACATTTCTAACATAATACGGACCATAAAATAAAATTAAAATAAATTTTTATTTTCGGCTCGAATTTGTGGTCTCGAAACCACTGTTCCGATTTCACCTAAACTGGGCTGTTACACATAGTACGATGAGCATGGCTTAGTCTCTTAGGTATGTTAAAGATTTCTATGCATGATGAATACTTGTTATTAGGTTCATACACTAATTGGATGGAAATACATGTTCTTACTAGTGATCATGATCACCCTACAGTGGCTGATTCAATGAGTGTGGGAATTATTGTTACAGCGACTTACAAATGTTTTCAAGGTTTAACGTAAGATGCATGCATCATCTTAATGCATAATGCAATGTTGGAAAACATTTTCAAACATTTTCTTAATACAAAGATACTAATATATGAATGTTTTATTTTTAGTTTGAAAATGGCACCAACTCCCTTGTTTAACATACTGAAAAAAAACTGAACAAAAATAATTATAAAGAATGGAAAAAGAACTTGATAATTGTCTTCAGTTGTGAGAAACATAAAACAATTCTTGATAATATGTGCCCACTGGCCACTCAAGCTGAGGCTAGAAAATGCTGGAAAGAGTGATGAGATAGCTCGTTGCTATATATTAGGAAGCGTGACCAGTACTCTTTATAAGCAACTAAAGAGCTGTAAGACTACTAAAGCGATTTTAGATATGCTAGAAGACATGTTTGAAGGCCAAGCTACCTTGCCTCAATATTCTGCCATGACTAGCTTAATGAATCCCTAGCAAAAGCCCATCGCTCTGTTTAAAGACCATATGATCACTCTTATAGGCTACTTTGCTGAGGTCGTGGACAATGAGGCCAATTTGGAATAGAACATTCAAATTGAGATGGTGTTCAAAAGTTTGTCCAAATATTTTGTTAGTTTTTGAGCCACATATAACCTTGACATCAAAAACTTAAAACTTACACAACTCATGAAGGAGTTACAATTTTATGAGTGGATGTTGAATGGCGGTCAGTTGGTCCGAAGAGTAGAAGCAAATATATTCATAGCTTTTTCCTCAAAAAGGAAGGGAAAGCATGCTAAGAAAGGTAAGGTGATGTGTCGTTGAGAGCACCAAAAATATCCTATTCCCTGTAAATAGTAAAAATAACAGTAAAGGGGAAGTAGGGTCGAATCCTCAGGGACCAAATTGTACGAATGCTCGTTTCTTGAAATCTTGGACAATTTCTTGGCCAAGAAACTTGCGTTCCTGAAAAAAATAAAAAAAATGGAATTAAGAATTTCGATTTGGAAAAATAAAAATAGAATTTAAAGTAAATTGAAATTGCGAAATTAAATAAATGACGGAAATTGAGAGGGAGAATATATAAAAATAATAAAGACAGTTAAAGGAAAAGAAATTCTTATTGGTAGATTCTAGCCTCCAGTTGTCTCATTCCGCCTTGGGTTCAATCCTCAGCTTTTAAATAACCCTTCTCAACTCAAGTAAGCCAGTTATAGTGGAAAAGGACGCCTATGACCACCAGCTCCAAAGATTAGACTTACGATTTTTAGGGAACCTGACTCTAGCCAGTAATCTATGCTAGATCAACGCTTCTCAATGGCGAATCCCACGCCATTTTGTCTCTTTGGCTCGCCAACCTCTGACACAGTAAGTTAACAAACCGAATTTGTAATCCTTACAAAACATACAAAGCGACGGCCTTTGCATATGCTGAAAAGCTTACTTCTCAAGGGCCATGGATGGAAGCGTCAGCCCGTAGTGCAGAGAAACGATGAATACTTGGCGAGAAGGCTAAGTACGGATTCTAGGCCTCAAGAACCCTTTTTGGGGAATATTGACAACTTTCGGCTAGATAGGTTTTAGTGGCTCATGATAATGGTGGAAAAGAAAATAAATATAAAAATGGAAAAGGGAATTTTATTGAAAGAAAATATGAAGAAACAAAAGCCTAGACTTTCAGGGGAAGAGTGTTTACAGAAAAAGATGAACACCAAATAGAGTCACTTCACCCCCTATTTATAGTGCTAGGGAGATAGTCTAATTTGACTTAAATTCTAAAAAGATAAATACATTTAATTAAAGATAATTAAAGATAACTAAAATTAAATCCTGAAATTAAATAATCCTAATAATTATCCTAATTTAAATAAAATGGAGTCTTATAAAATAAAATCTCTTATTTTTGTATTTTTAGTCCTTGTGTCTTCCATGCTCGCATTTTTGGCACAATCTTTTTCCTATGTCGCATGTCAGCCCATTGTGTCTCCAAATTCACACTTTTGTCCCTTAATTTTTCTTTTGCCTCCAAACCAGTCCCTAAAAGATAAAAAGACATAAATAGCTCAAATTAGTAGGGTCAAGCTCAGAATAAACACATGATTAATACATAAAAATACGTTATTCTAGAGCATTATCAAATTCCCCCTACTTAGTCCATGCTTGCCCTCAAGTATGCTTCCTATCCATTGTGAAAGTTAGATTCTGCCATAAAAGAAATAGCACTCCAAAGTTTCATAATAATTAGTTAAAAATGCATATGAAAAATAAAGAGAACCCTAAGCTTGCTTTAAGTAAAATAGAAAAAGTTTTCCAATTAATACACACAGAAATTAAAATCGATTTGAATTATTTCATGGAAATTAGGTGAATTACTAAACCTACCAAGACACCCTCTTTGTTTCTTCCTTTAGTCCCAAATTTTATTTATTTACATATATTTTTTTTTCTTTTTTTTTTCTTTCTTTCTTTCTTTCTTTATGTATGTATGTTGAACCTTTTGAGGCGAAGAGTGATGACAGCCAAGCACCAAACCCCGGTTACTCAGCCCAACATACTTTTTATTTTTATTTTTCCTAAGAACATGTGGAACCTTTTGACGCGAAGAGTGATGACAACCAAGCACCCACCCCGGTTACTCAGCCCAACGCATTCTTAAGAATTAATTCCGGTTAGCGGAGCTTTAACTATCACGTAACACAACCTTTTGACGTGAAGTAGAATAACAACCCAAGCACCCTACCCCAGTTACTCAGTCAGTCACGTTCTAAGCTGTACTCATAACCATGGAAAAATTTATTAACAATTAAATGAAATTGAAATTTTGAGAACTCAGGAAAAACAATTTAAGTGTCAAGAACAAGTTTCAATAATCACCTAATAGCCATGAACATAAATTAAGCATGCAATTATTTTAAGTGTTCACTTTATATTAAACTTGATTAATTTTACGAAAAGCAAGATAGAGTTAATCTCCATTAATCAAAATTATTTTCAGCCTAATAAAAATAAAATAGTGGAGATGGCATCAACTATGGAAAAAATCATAACTTCCTTAGAAGGCAAGAATCATGCTTGTGGGGCAAATAATAGGCAAGTCGTGGTCAAATTCTTGGGCATAAAAAGAGGCAAAATATGCTTAAAAATATATATATGGGCGGCAACAACCAAATTAGCAGCAACAACAAAAATCCAGCATCTAAAATGACAGAAATAATGAGGAATGCCTCCCCCGTACTTAAAACACATAGTCCTCGATGTGGAATAAAATAGAAGAAAAAGGTGTAGAGGAACTCCCCGTGTAATTACTGTCATTCACGTATGATGGCAATGAGATCCACTAGTTGCTTGCCAAAAATGTCGAGTAAGGGTTGTTTGGCTGCAGATTTGCCGTTCCTCCTTTCTTCCTATCTTCGTTTCAGTTTACCTAGAAGAAGAGAATTTTATTAATATCTGAAAATAATAAATAATAAAATAATAAGACAAAATAAATAGAAATAAAATAAAATAAAAATAAAAATTAGGTTGCCTCCCAACAAGCGCTTGTTTAACGTCGTTAGCTTGACGCCTTGAACGGTTTTATGGTGGTTCTAATTGAATTTTCTCTACCGTGTGGGCATGGAAATTTTTGTAAAATGGCGTCAGCCATTGACCATTGACTGTGAACCGCTTTCCTAATTTTTCAATTTCTATTTCAACTGCGCCATGTGTAAATACTTCAGTCACAATAAAAGGTCCTTGCCACCGAGATCGAAGCTTACCTGAGAATAGCTTTAATACAGAGTTATAAAGTAAAACTTTTTGTCCTACCGAAAAGTGCTTCGGGGCTATTTTCTTATATTGAAACAGCTTTGGCTTGTCCTTGTAAATGCGAGCATTTTCGTGGCATCATTACGAATCTCCTCCAATTCTTGAATGTCCAATTTCCTTGCCTTCCCTACGGGTTCTAACTCCATGTTACATTGTCGAATATCCCAATAAGATTTATGCTCCAATTCTACTGGTAGATGACACGCTTTGCCAAAAACAAGTCGATACGGGGTCATGCCAATCGGTCCCTTATACGTTATCCAATAGGCCCAAAGCGCCTCATTAAGCCGAAGACTCCAATCCTTACGGTTGGGTCGAACCGTTTTTTCCAAAATGGTCTTGATCTCCCTGTTCAAAATATCTACTAGACTGTTTGTTTGAGGATGGTAGGCTGTTGCTATACGATGATGAACTCCATACTTTGATAATAGTACCTCCATGACCTTGTTGCAAAAGTGGGTACCACGATCACTGATCAAAGCCGAGGTGTGCCAAACCTAGAAAAAATAGTTCGTTTTAGAAACTCCACAACAGTTTTAGCATTATCATTGCGAGTAGGCTTTGCTTTTATCCACTTAGAAACATAGTCTACTGCAAGAAGTATATATACGTTTCCAAACGAAGAAATAAATGGGCCCATGAAATCGATGCCCCATACATCAAAAATCTCACATACATGAATCGGGGATAGGGGCATTTGATTTCTTTTAGTGATGTTACTTGTATGTTGGCATTTATCGCAAGACTTACAGAAGTTATATGCATCGCGAAAAATTGTGGGCCAATATAGCCCATATTCCAATACCTTGTGAGTTGTTCGTTTAGGGCCAAAGTGACCTCCACAAGCTTCTGTATGACAAAAAGTAAGGATAGAGGTTACCTCGGTTTCTGGAACACATCGTCTTATTATCTGATCTGAACAGTGTTTCCACAAGTATGGGTCGTCCCAAATTTAATATCGAGCTTCTCGTCTAAGCTTGTCCTTCACGGAACGTGCTAACTCAGTGGGTAATGAACCTGTGGTTAAAAGGTTAACTATATCTGCATACCATGGATAGTAAGCCTCGGTCGAAAATAAGCCTTCATCAGGGAACTCATCCTTGATAGGAACATCATCAAATGGAGTTTTTATCCTACTCAAGTGGTCAGCCACCAGGTTTTCACACCCCTTCTTGTCACGAATCTCGATGTCAAATTCCTGGAGCAGTAGAATCCATCTAATGAGCTTTGGTTTTGCGTCCTTCTTTACGATCAAGTACCTAAGAGCTGCATGGTCAGAAAAAATAATCACCTTAGATCCTAGTAAGTATGATTGAAATTTATCTAAAGCAAATACAATAGCTAAAAGTTCTTTTTTTGTGGTGGTATAGTTGCTTTGTGCAGCATCTAGGGTTTTGGAGGCATAGCAAATGACATGAGGCTCTTTGGCTATCTTTTGTCCCAACATGGCCCCCATGCTACGTTCGCTTGCATCGCACATAATTTCAAAGGGGTAGTTCCAGTCTGGTGCTTGTACTATAGGAGCAGTTACCAACTTTTGCTTGAGTGTATCAAAAGCCTCTTTGCATTTTGGACCGAACTCAAATTTCTTATCTTTTTGCAACAACTCGCACAATGGTTCAGCTATTTTTGAGAAGTTCTTTATAAAACGCCTGTAAAATCCTACATGGCTAAGAAAAGAACGTATCTCTCTAATAGTAGAGGGATATGACAGAGAATTTATAATGTCAATTTTGGCCTTATCAACCTCAATTCCCTTAGCTAAGACTATATGACCTAGAATCAAACCTTTGTCTACCATAAAATAACATTTTTCATAGTTTAAGACAAGATTAAATTCTATGCACCTGTTCAAAACTTATCGTGAGATTTTCAAGGCATTCAGTAAAATAGTTCTCATACACAGTAAAATCATCCATAAAAACTTCAATAATTTTTTTCACATATTTGGAAAATATACTCATCATGCATCTCTGAAAGGTAGCTGGTGCATTGCAAAGTCCAAATGGCATCCTCCTGTACGTAAATGTGCCGAAAGAGCATGTAAAAGTGGTCTTTTCCTGGTTTTCTGGCGCAATAAGGATTTGGAAGAAACCTGAATATCCATCAAGACAACAAAAATGAGTTTTACCAGCTAAACGTTCAAGAATTTGATCTATAAAAGGAAGAGGGAAATGATGTTTTCTAGTATAAGCGTTCATCTTCCTATAATCAATGTAGACGCGCCACCCGTTTTGCACTCAGACCAGTACTAAGTCCCCCTTAGCATTTTTCTTTACTGTCATGCCCATTTTCTTGGGCACGACTTGTACCGAACTTACCCATCTGCTGTCAGAAATGGGGAAGATTATGTCAGCATCTAGCAACTTAATTATTTCCTTTTTTACCACCTCCATCATATTCGGGTTTAAACGTCTTTGTGCCTCTCTCCTTGGTTTCGTGTTCTCGTCCAAGTAAATCTTGTGGGTGCATGTCAAAGGGCTTATCCCTTTTAAGTCGGCAATGGTCTAGCCAATCGCCTCCTTATGACTTTTTAGTACCTGGATCAAACTTTCTTCTTCATGTTTAGAGAGTTTATTTGAAATTATAATGGGTAAGGTATTACCTGTCCCCAAAAATGCATACTTAAGATGTTCAGGAAGCGGTTTCAGTTCCAATTCTGGGGCCTATACAACAGAAGGTAAAAGTTTAGTGTCTGTTGGGGATAATAATGCATTAACAAATTCATAATCATCAAATAAAAATTCAAATTTATCTTCATAAATTGACTCAAAAGTCTCGTCTAATAATGAGTCAACTATGTCGACACGATTTATGCTCAAGATTTTGCTTGGATGACTAGTGGCATCGTAAACATTAAATTTCACGATCTCTCCATCAAATTCCATCGTGAGAGTTCCACTTCGAACGTCAATCTTGGTGCTAGCAGTACTCAGGAAGGGTCGGCCCAACAGAACGTCCGAAGCTCCTGAAGTGTTGTCCTTCGCCATTTTTATCACGTAAAAATTTGCACGAAAAATAAGTTCATTAACTTTTACCAAGACATCCTCCAAGACTCCTTCGGGGTGCACAATAGACCTATCTGCCAACTGAATGATAACAGCTATCTTTGTCAAAAAACCCGCGTTAAGTGATTCATAAATAGAATAAGGCATAACATTTATGGAGGCCTCTAAATCACACATGGCCTTCTTGATCCCCAAATAACCTATTTTGCATGGTATAGCGAACATACCCCTATCTTTGCATTTTGCCGGCATTTTTCGCTGTAGCACTGCGGATACATTCTCACCAACACTTACCTTTTTGTTACCTGTTAGTTTTCGTTTATTGGTGCAAAGTTTTTTGAGGAACTTGGCATACCACAGAATCTGTCTGATGGCATCTAATAGTGGTAAATTGATCTCGACATTCCTAAATGTTTCGAGGATCTCTTTATCTTCCTTACGTTTTTTACACTGATTTAATCATCCTGGGAATGGGGGTTGGAATTTTGGTAGTGGGGATTTCTCTCTGACCTGTTCTTCATTTTCGGGTTTTTCCTGGGCGATTTCTTGGTCAAGATTTCTGCCAGGAATTGGTTTCAGTACCTTTCCACTTCGCAGCGTTACTGCATTAGCGTTTTGCCTCGGGTTTGGTTCTGTTTGTGACGACAGCTTCCCTTGAGAACTCATCTTCTCAATTGATGTGGTTAATTCTCGTATAGACGTTTCGGTTTTCTGTTGAAAATCAAGCATGTTAGCCACTAATTTTTTACCAGAGTTTCTAGAGAATTACCTAAATCTCATGGTTGTTGTGGAACTCGGTTCTGGTCTAGTTGGTTATTGGCCCCATAACTTAAGTTAGGGTGATCCCTCCATCCTGGGTTGTAGGTATTAGTGTAAGGGTCGTATCGCCTTTGTGGTGGCCCAGGAAAATTTCGCACAGCATCTAAATGAGCCATAGTATCATCATACAAACTGGGACATGCATCAGTTGTATGTTCAGGTGTAGTACATATTTCTCATACTCGGGCTGGTTTAGCTTTTTCTGCAACAAGAGAGCTTATAATATTAGTAAGTCTATCAATTTTATCTTTTAAGGTTAAATTACTTAGCTGGTGAACCCTTCTAGGTGGTTCAGGGTTGGCTCGAAATTGCTGAGAATTTGCAGCCATTGTGGATATTAAGTATCTTGCTTGTTGTGGAGTCATGTTGACCAACGCTCCTCCACTTGCGGCATCTACCATATTCATCTCCATGGGTTTCAGGCCTTCATAAAAGTATTGGAGCAAAGACTGTTCTGTTATACCTTGTTGTGGACAACTTGCAAACAACTTCTTAAATCGTTCCCAATAGTCATACAAAGACTCTGCGTCTTTTTGCCTTATACCCACAATTTCTCTTCTTAACTCGACTGCACGAGACGCTGGGAAAAACCTGTTGAGAAACAAATGAGACAATTCAGCCCAAGTCGTTACAGATCCAGGAGGTAAATAAAATAACCATTCCCTAGCAGAATCTACTAAGAAAAAAAGAAAAGCACGCAATTTAATTTGGTCCTCAGTTACCCCCTGAGGTTTCATACTAAGGCAAACAATATGGAATTCTTTCAAATGCTTGTGGGGATTTTCGTTTTGTAACCCCTGAAAAGTTGGCAGTAGCTGGATCAAGCCTGACTTTAATTCAAAATCAGTATCCATAGTAGGATACACGATGCATAGTGGCGATTGTTCTGTCGGCACTTCGGCCAGTTGCCAAATTGTCTGAGCCATAGGTTGAGGTGCTAAATTAGGGTTTTCATCAACCCTAGCGTTAAGAAATTCTTCTGGGGAATCGACTTCTCCTTTTTCGCCTTCAAAAGTTTGAGTAGGGTTTTTGTTAACCCTAGACTCTACTTCGTCGTCGATTTTGATTTCTGGCGATGGATTACTTTGAGTCCCAACCACCGCTGACTACTTTTTCTTTAGCTTAGTTTCCTTGCGATTAGCTCTTGTAGTCTTTTCAATCTCCGAATCAAACGCAAGAGTTCCTAGAGTAGATCTGGTCATAAGAAATAAAAAAATAAGATTAGTACGTTACCGATCCCTGACAACGATGCCAAAATTTGATGTGTCGTTGAGAGCACCAAAAATATCCTATTCCCTATAAATAGTAAAAATAACAGTAAAGGGGAAGTAGGGTCAAATCCTCAGGGACCAGATTGTACGAATGCTCGTTTCTTGAAATCTTGGAAAATTTCTTGGCCAAGAAACTTGCGTTCTTGAAAAAAAAATAAACAGAATTAAGAATTTTTTATTTGGAAAAATAAAAATAGAATTTAAAGTAAATTGAAATTGCAAAATTAAATAAATGATGGAAATTGAGAGGAAGAATATATAAAAATAATAAAGAGAGTTAAAGGAAAAGAAATTCTTATTGGTAGATTCCAGCCTCCAGTTGTCTCATTCCGCCTTGGGTTCAATCCTCGGCTTTTAAATAACCCTTCTCAACTCAAGTAAGCCAGTTATAGTGGAAGAGGACGCCTACGACCACCAGCTCCAAAGATTAGACTTACGATTTTTAGGGAACCTGACTGTAGCCAGTAATCTATGCTAGATCAACGCTTCTCAATGGCGAATCCCACGCCATTTTGTCACTTTGCCTCACCAACCTTTGATACAGTAAGTTAACGAACCGACTGTGTAATCCTTCCAAAACATACAAAGCGGTTGCCTTTGCATATGCTGAAAAGCTTACTTCTTAAGGGTCATGGATGGAAGCGTCATCCCGTAGTGCAGAGAAACGATGAATACTTGGCGAGAAGGCTAAGTACAGATTCTAGGCCTTAAGAACCCTTTTTGGGGAATATTGACAACTTTCGGCTAGATAGGTTTTAGTGGCTCATGATAATGGTGGAAAAGAAAATAAATATAAAAATGGGAAAGGGAATTTTATTGAAAGAAAATATGAAGAAACAAAAGCCTAGACTTTCAGGGGAAGAGTGTTTACAGAAAAAGATGAACACCAAATAGAGTCACTTCACCCCCTATTTATAGTGCTAAGGAGATAGTCTAATTTGACTTAAATCCTAAAAAGATAAATTCATTTAATTAAATATAATTAAAGATAATTAAAATAACATCCTAAAATTAAATAATCCTAATAGTTATCCTAATATAAATAAAATGGAGTCTTATAAAATAAAATCTCTTCTTTTTGCATTTTTAGTCCTTGTGTCTTCCATGCTCGCATTTTTGGCACAATCTTTTTCCTGTGTCGCATGTCAGCCCATTGTGTCTCCAAATTCGCACTTTTGTCCCTTAATTTTGCTTTTGCCTCCAAATCAGTCCCTAAAAGATAAAAAGACATAAATAGCTCAAATTTGTAGGATCATGCTCAGAATAAACACATGATTAATGCATAAAAATACGTTATTCTAGAGCATTATCATAAGGCTAAGGTCTCTGGGCCATTACAAGTGGAAAGGAAGAGAACCAGAAAACCTAGCGGCTTATCTAAGTCTATATGCTTTTTCTGCAGCAAGAAAAGGGCACTTCAAGGAAAACTCTAAGGTGTGGAAGGAATACCTGGGCACCAAAGGAAAATGTATGAAACTCTTGATGATGGAAGCTTATTTAGTGGAGAATTCAATAGACCACTAGGTTATTGATTTGGGAGCCACTAATCATGATTGTGTTTCTCTACAAGGGTTTGAGGAGATAAAAGATCGTAGAGATAAGATCTTATTGTTGCAGACTGAGAACATGACAAGTGTGGCAGTTGAATCAGTGGGAGATGTACATCTTTATTTTGAAAATTTTAGGAAGGCTATTTTAAAAAAAGGTTTTCTATTTACCAAGTTTCAAAAGAAACTTAATTTCTGTTACATGTTTATATAAAGATGGCTTGATCGTGACTTTTAATAATGGAATTGCAGTGTTTAGAAATTGCAATCTTATCTATAATTGATAGATGTCAAGTAATTTCTATTTTATCAAACCAAAGATGTACACACTACTTGAGACTGAAATATCGAATAAAGACTTAAAACTTCTCACTCTAATAAGGCATACCTTTGGCATTTGAGACTTGTAATATTAACTAAGAATGAATCACTAGACTTTTGAATGACAACATCTTAAGTTAATTTAATGAAGTTGAAGACAACATCTTAAGCTTATTTCAAGAAGTTGATATTTCACAATGTGAATCTTGCTTAAAAGGTAAGATGACTAAATAATCTTTTAATGCAAAAGGAACGAGGGCCAGAAAACATCTAGAACCTGTGCATAATAATGTATATGGCCCCATGAGTGTTAGTACAGGAGGTGGTTGAGTATTATGTAACATTTATTGATAACTATTCCATATATGTGAATGTATACTTGATGCATCACAAGAGTGAAACCTATGATAAATTCAAAGAGTTTCATGCGGAATTGAAGAAACAACTAGGTTTACGCATAAAGGCACTTCGGTCTAATTTAGGTGAGAATATTTATCTGATGAGTTCTTAGGGTACTTCATAAAGAATGAGATTCTATCCTAGTTAACTGCACCAAACACTCCACAACAGAATGGCATGGCAGAAAGAAGAAATCGAATGTTGTTAGACATGGTACATATTCAAAGTTATCAATCTCTTTTTAGGGATATGCAGTACAAACTTCTTGCTATATTCTGAATGATGTGCCAACTAACATAGCATCGAAAATTCCATAGGAATTATGGCATGGTAGGAAGTCAAGTCTAAAACATTTAAGGATTTGGGGATGCCCAACATACGTATTGGATAAAGATGCAAGGAATTTGACTCGCGAATAGAATGTTGCATGTTTGTAGGATATCCAAAGGGAACAAATGGTGGTTTGTTTTATAACCCAAAAGAGCAAACTATTATAGTGTAAACTCATACTTCTTTCACTAAATAAAGTTAAATGAATGACTTCAAACCTTGGAGTAAAGAGGTACTTGAGGAGCTTTAGAAAATTATAAAGAACCCTATAGAAATGGTTCTAGAACCAACTCATAATAGTAAACCTGCAAACGATCAGCAGCATAAGGAGCTTCGTCGTAGTGGGAGGGTCTCTCGTAGGCTTGAGTTCTCCTAATATGGTGGAATTTTTTTAACACTGAGTTTGCTGAAAACAAAGATGATGACTCATTCATATATGACAAAGTGATGCAAATGTTGATTCCAAGCTCTGGGAAATAGCTATGAAAGTTGGGATGGACTCCATGTATTCCAACTCAATGTGGAAACTTGTAGACTTACTGGAAGGGATAAAACCCATAGGGTGTAAGTGCATCTGTAAGAGGAAAAGAAATGCAGACAGAAAAATGGAAACTTAAAAGACCAAACTTGCAGCAAAGGTTATACTCAGAAAGAAAGTATTGATTACGAAGAAACCTTCTCTCTGGTTGCCATGCTTAAGTCAATTTGCATATTACTATCCATTGCGACGACTCTCGATTGCAAAATCTAGCAAACAGATGTCAACACAACGTTTTTGAATGGCTTTCTTGAAGAGAACATCTACATGATGCAACCCACCAGATATATAGCTAAAGGAAACGAGCATAAAGTTTGCAAATTACTTAGATCCATATATAGACTTAAGCAAGCATCTCACTCATGGAATCAAAGATTTGATCAAATGATCAAGACTTTTGGATTTGAGCAAAATGTAGATGAACCTTATGTTTACAAACATTTAGAGGATGGAAAGATATTCTTTCTCGTTCTATATGTCGATGACATTCTACTCATTGAAAACAATGTAAGGACATTTTCATCAGTTAAACTATGGTTAACCCAATAGTTTAGTATGAAGGACTTAGGAGAAGCTAATTATGTTCTAAGTACTCGAATCCTAAGGGGTCGAAAGATCAAAGTGATAGCACTGTCTCAAGCTTCATACACAAACAAAATATTGGAGCGTTATGCAATGACGGATTTGAAGAAGGGAAATCAACCTTTCATATCAGGATTTCATATCTCTTTAGAGGATTGTCCTAAGACAGCTAAAGAAAGAGAAAACATGAGAAAGGTTCATTCTACCTTGACAATAGGAAGTCTCATGTATGTTAGGCTATACACACAACAAGATATTTGTTTTGCAGTGGGGTTGGTAAGTCGATATTAGACGAATCCATGACCAAGGCACTGGCAAGCAATTAAGTATATACTCAAGTATTTATGGAGAACGAGGAATTATATGCTTATGTATTCCAGAAGAGATCTCAGTCCTATCTGATATACTGATTCTGACTTCTAAACGTGTCGGGATTTGAGGAAATCGATATTGGGTTGTGTTTTAGTCCTAGATGATGGGTCTACAGTGTGAACAAGTGTCAAACAGGGTTGCACTACTAACTTCACTATGGAAGGTTGGATATGAGGTATAGAAAAGCTATGACACTATTATAGTATGGATATAGCTAAACCCAAATTAACCACATAAGGACAAAACACATAAGGGAGACAGTAGTGTTTGATAGAATGGTAGGCATGGTTAAAGATCACATATGAAGAAAAACCCTAGGGATTCTTTTAGCCAATACACTTATAGCTAGAGAGCTCTTTGTGGAACATATGGAAAGAAAAAAGTATGTGAAATATAACTCATCTACTTCACCATGAAAAGTGGGAGAGTGTTGGATCTGGTGCCCTAAGTGTAGTATTTTCGTCAATATACACTTGTAATTTTTCGAATAGATTGATTAATAGAACAAATTCATTGATTACATTAATATAATTTGTATAATTTTCCTCACATGGTTTTTGCATGCATAGCAAAATAGAAGCAAATGTTGCTCATTGGTAGTTTAATTTTTAACTAATACTAAGTGATATTTCGTGGTCAAATCGTGATACAAAAAAACAGCTTGTATTAGAAGACGAACCTAAATATGTCCTGAGTTTAAATAGATAAGGAACCAAAAGTTGGTGCGTTGGGTGTACGACTTCTGTAATATGTAGTGTCATTCAAAACAGTAGAATTTATAGTCTAAAACATGGGAAAAATTATATCCTCTTATTGGCATTACATGGTTGATGAAAAGTAAACGTGGTCATGGGTCGTCCGTCTTTGTGATGGATGACTTAATCAGTATTATATAGTGATTGACTTTTCATGAAGGAAGATATAATGTTTACCTGAGATAAAATAGGATTATATTGGGAGAACGGATATTATCCCAAAGAGATCAATGATATCCTATGAGGCTAACACACTAATGACAAGGTCATTAGACGAGCACTGAGTAGTTTCTTTCGTAATGGTATGTCGTTGAGGAGAGCTCAGTCACGATATTTTAGTGGATTGGTTTAATGAATAAATGAGTTTATAATTAATAGTTGAAAAGTTGAAACTTAATTATAAATTATTTGAGCCTCAAACACATATGTTCTATCGGTCCCTCCGCTAGCTCGTTGAAACTAGAAATGAATTGCATGTTTAAATAAAAATTAACGAAATGAATAGAAAAACAGAAATGAGAAACATTCAGGAATGATTATGATTTTCTCTGAAATAAAGAAATGGATTGATTTGGAAATGAATGTAAGTTTCCAAAAATGGAAATGGAAATGAAAATCGAAAATTGCAATCCTATATAGGATTTCATGCCTTTAGACCTAGCTAATCGCCTGTACTTAAGTAAATTTAGTTTCATTTTAGGACATTCTATTCGTAATTTTCATTGCATTATATTAAGAAGATTGGATTGTGCTTAAATTTTATTATATGTTACTTTTACTTATTTGCGGGAAGGATTTGTTTATTAGTAATTGGTAGGTGCATGATGTGGAGAAAGAAATAAAGGAATGAAGGTTTGTCATGGAAAAAATTTGGATAGTTTTCCAACACGAATGCCATGGCAATTCTAGGAAGACCGAGTCAACACTCAATGCATAACAGTTTTAGCCAAACTCTACTTGTACTGGAAAACTTTGCCTAAAAAAAAGGGAATAAGATCATGTGTTGATTAGATTTACCCTAGGGAAAAAGCTTATAAAAAGCCAAAGGATAAAACCTAAAAGGGGGGAACAAAAAAAAACAGCAAGAAAGAGGAAACCCTTTAGGGGGCAAACACAAAGGAGGAGAGATCCTTAGGAAAAAATAGAGGGTAGCGGCTAAGTAGTGACGGGAAGAGGAAGACAAAGGCAATCTTTCTCAACCACCATAGGACACTGTGTCGTTGGAGTGTGGGATGGATAAGTGAAAGCTATCTTCCCGAAGTTCTTCCGTTATTTATTGATTGCTCTTTGTGAATTGATTTTTATAAATGGTATTGAATGATATTTTGATTTTGAATTTTAATTGCCGACCCATGAGCTAAATCTCTTAGGGTTGGAATTACATGATGAAACCTTTATTTTCTTTAATGGTTGAAGTGTAGATCTGAAATTAATTTACTATTTCATTTAATTGTTTTTATTTCTAAATTGTATGCGTGCAATTCCTAGACATAGATAACTGTGCAACATGCCCATATGCAACATGCCCATAAACTAATCTAATTTTGAAAAGGTTGGAATAGTGGACCGTAATTGAATGATACAAGCAAGTACTTGACAGATACTTGTAGTAGACTCTAGACATAGAGCAACTTTCATATAAAATGAAGATAAAATAGTGTAGGGTACCGTGCTAAGGCCTGTAGACACCAGCCAGGTAACTTGAGATCTTGCCCTCAAAAGAAGCAGGTCATTTTAAGTCTCTTTTGAGCTATAGATTTGAGTAGAATTTTGCTGAGGCATTACTGAAAGTAAGGGTAGATTCTTAGTAATCCTAACCTTCCAAATCAACATCGTAGAACCATTATCCTTTGCTGTAGTATCTTTGCCATAGTATTCTTGTTTATTTATTTGTTTGCATATTGTTCACGTAATTATTCTTATAATTGTCATTGCATTTTCACTCTTGACTTTTCATAGCATTTTCCATTATTTATTCATTATTCCTTTAAATTACCATTGCATACTTATCTTTGTTTTGCCATAGCATTAATCATAACTAATTATAATAACTCAACCACTTTTACACCTAATCTGATCCCTGTAGAGATGATCTTACTTCTCACTTTATTACTTGATCCGACGTGTAAACTTGCACAATTCGCATATCATTTCACACATGACAAGTTTTTGGCGCTGTTACTGGGGATCAACAAATTGGTGTAATTTGGTTTGGTTATTTTACTTGATCCAACGTGTAAACTTGCACAATTCGCATATCATTTCACACGCGATAAGTTTTTGGCGCTGTTACCGAGGATCAACAAATTGGTGTAATTTGGTTTGGTTATTTTACTTAATTCCATTAGTTTATTTAACTTAGTTATATTTATTTTCTATAGGTTTGCCATTAGTGCATGAGAAGAGGCATTCCTACTAACAAAAAGTATCATTTTGACCTAGAGATCAAGACAACATTACGAAGAAAGCGGAAAGAAGTGCAGAAAATTGCTAGGAACTAGAATGATCATGTTCTTATTGATAATCTGAATGGTCAGGATGCTAATCCTCCAGTTCATAGAGTGATACCTGGTCTGGATGATAATCTAAATGGTCAGGATATTAATCCTCTTGTTCATCGAGTGGTAGATGACTGAGACAAACCAATTTGAGAGCATGTTGTTCCAATTTTGGATGACCTGAACCAGGGATCGTTAGACAACAAATACAAACTCATCAATTTGAGTTGAAACCGGTGATGTTTATGATGTTGCAAATGGTAGGACAGTTTAATGGATTACCTACTAAATATCCAAGATTGCATTTAAGATTTTTTCTAGAGGTTTGTGACTTGTTTAGATATCAAGGTGTTCCTGAAGATGCTCTACGACTTAAATTGTTTCCATATTCTTTAAGAGATCGCGCGAGAGTATAGCTGAATGTTTTGCCGTTGGGAATAGTGACATCATATAATGAATCTTTGCAAAAGGTTTTTGCTATGGTATAATCCTCCAAATATGAATGTCAAGCTTAGAAACAAATATTTATTTTCCTTGTTTTCGGGTTTATGTTTTCTATAGGCTGATAAACATGGATTCAACCCATATGTATAAGCAGTCTTGAGTAAAAAATCTACTTAATATGCAGATAACCATCAAGGAGTTTGTTAGCAATCTTTGTCAGTGATTTGGGTGGGCTGAAACCACACTCATTCAGTCAAGGAAAGTATCGATATGTTTTAGAGATGAATGTTTATAAGAGGGTGTTTAATCTTTTGGTTATAGAACTAATCGAGGGTCTTGATTGAATATAGGTTGGTGGTCATAGTTTTAGGTGTGTTCTCATAAACAGGTGTGTGTAACACTGCTATTGAATGTGAACTGCAATGGCTGAAAAGCTGAAAAGTCGAAAGGCTAAAAAGTTGAAAAGTGGGTTGTCGACACCATATGGGTGTGTAAGCACCCGTGTGGCAGGCCGTGTAACCAAACATGGCATGTGGTCAATGAGATGGCCATGAGTGTTTTCATGGGCCGAAATGATACTGGGCCATTTTGGGCTGAACTGGGCCATGTGGGCCCAATGGGCCTGTGGGCCTCACACAGAAGCGAACACAAAAAAGTGTGGTTACTATTGCACTAGGCTGTGTGAACCACACGGGTAAGGCCAATTTGCGCTATGTGGGCCATACGACCGTGTGGGCCCATTTGGGCCCGCACCATGGGTTGTAGGCCTATTATCACTTATTAACTGTTAAAGTAGCGCGGGTCACTCGGGACGACTGTGACCTTTTGTTAGGTCGATAATTGATAAAATGAATATTTTGCCCTTATAGGGTAAAATGACCAAAATACCCCTGTAAGGTAAAAAGACCGAAATATCCCCATAGGGTAAAATGACTGTAATACCCCTATAAGGTAAAATGACTGATTTGTTCTACGATGTGTATGACTGTATTTGAGCATGTAACGCCTCGAATTCTGGGCCTAGAAGTATTGGGCCTTTAGTGTGGGAACTGTTAGTAGGCGGCTTATAAATATTTTAGCTGAGCAAGAAAGTGACACAAATTGCATGTTTGATGTGGTGGTTAAGTGAATTGGGTGTGTTTGGGGATGTCTGAAAAGTCCTGGTTCAAACCTGGGCTTTAGCAAAAAAAATTGGTTTTTCTTTTAAAGGAACTTAGACTTTGGCCTATAGACCTTATAATTAATTAAGGATAAAATGTGTCACAAAAAGAGCCTGTGGTGAAGTGGCAAGGTGGCGTGTTGTGTAACTGTGAGGTTTGAGGTTCAAGTCTTGGGATGCACAATGGAGTATTTATTTTGCTGTTTGAGCTGTGTAGGAGGTGGAGTTGGACTAAAACTCTGTGGTTGAATTGGTCATAAGAATTTGAATTGAATTTGAATGGGAAGTTGGAATGATTTGTGGAGGAAATCAAGGAGAGGATTATGGAGGGATTTTAGGAGAAGAAAGGGGAGTTTGAGAGTGGGGAAGTTTGTGCTGAATTTTTTTGGGGAAAAGCTCATAATTTCAGCTTTGGGGAGGAGAGTGTTCATTTCTGCAATTAAGAGCCTTTTGAGGGATCTTTCGGGTTTTATTTCGTTCTCCTATTCTTTTTATTTTCTCGGCAATTACTCTTCTTGTGTGCTGTGTATTTTTGGGTTAAAACCGAGATGACCATTTGGTGTGCACTTTTCATCTTTCTCTCTTTTTTGTCCCCTCTTCTCTAAAGCTGAGTACTCCTTTTCCTAATTTTATTCTTTCCACTCCTCTGTTCTTTGGCAAGCCGAATCTTTCCCTCTCTTTCTTTGTTGGCCGAATATCTTAAGTAGTGTTCACTTCTTCTTCTTCTCTGTTCTCCAAATTGATTACCCTCTGTCTTTGAGTAGCAGAAATTATCAAGGACTAGTTATCTTCTCCCTTCTCTTCTTATCTTTTCCTTGGGGCCGATTTCTATTTGCTCTTCTCACTTGTAGCTGAATCTCTCTGCGTTGATTAACGGGTGTTAGTGTAGGATGAATACTGTTCCCAACCTTTTTGGTTCCACGTGTCGATAAGTGGTCTCACTTGGTTCATTATATTCGCATATATGGTATGGGTTAACATAATGTAGTCGTAATGCAGAGTTCATCAAGGATCTAGAAGTTCATTCTAACTAGTGGTTTAAAGTAAATAAACCATCTTCGTCTTGTCGCGGTAGGTAATAGTTACTGTTGGGATATAAGTGTTGTCTTATTGCATATAGACTTATTATTTACTGTGGTTTCTTGAAGGTTGTGGTGCTCATAGACTCGTATCGGTCTTTGCAACTAGGTGTGCAACCGTTCATCACTCAATTACTACCAAAGCCAAAAGAGGTGTGTAATCACACCCCTGTTAAACTGTGATTCAGCAAAAGTCGAAAAGCCAAAATGCTGAAATACCGACACGCCGGCATTCGTGGCCTCACGAGCGTGCGAAAGTAGGTGGGGTAATCTGAACCCACAAAGCATGGTCGATAGGCTATGGAGGCCACCACGAGCACTCTCGTGGACTTGGGCCTCGATGGGTGCAAAAAACTTTGCACCAATACCTAGATTGGACACCATCAGGTTGCTACTAACAATGGCAGCTTAAAGAGGGTGGAAGATACATAAGCTTGATGTAAAATCAACATTCCTCAATGGTATTCAGAGGGAAGAGGTATATGTTAAACAACCACAAGGTTTTGTAGCTAATGGTGAAAAGCACAAAGTATGTATGTTGAAGAAGGCTTTATATGGCTTCAGACAGGCTATGCGAGCCTAGTATGAAAGAACTGATATGCACCTGGTGAGCTTAGCATTAGAGAAGAGCATCAGTGAACCCACATTGTATGTGAAAAAAAAAAAGAAATGAGACCTTGCTATAGTATCTTTATATGTTGATGACTTGCTGGTAATTGAGGGTTGTAAAAGGCAGTTGATAGAGTTCAAGAAGCAGATGTGAGCCTAATTTGAGATGTCTGATCCAGGAGACATGACCTATTTCCTTGGTTTGGAAGTGTTTCAATCCAAAAAAGGAATCTTCATCAGCCAAAGAAGTTTTTCTTTAAAGATCTTGAACATGTTTTGCATGGAAAAGTGCAAGCCAGCAAACACTCCCATTGCCAAAGGAGAAAAGCTCGTAAGCCAATGTGATTTTGAAAAGGTTGATGAAGGCACCTATAGAAGTCTTATAGGATGTCTACTTTATTTAAAAATGTCAAGGCCAGATATTATGTTTGCTATTAGTCTACTTTTAAGATTTATGCATTCTTGCAATGTGGTTCACTTCAAAACCACGAAGCGAGTTCTCATGTATATTAAAGGAACCCTGAGTTATGGTATTGAGTATGTGAAGGAGAATGAGCTAAAGTTTATTGGCTTCACAAAAAATGACTGGGTTGGTTCTGTTGAAGATATGAAGAGCATTTCAGTGTACTTCTTCACTTTAGGTTCGAGTCTATTTAGTTAAAGCTCGAAGAAGCAAGAGACTATTGCACAATCAACTATACAAGCTGAGTACATCGCGGCAGTAAGCCAAGCACTTTGGCTAAGAAAGTTAATGTCTGATTTAAATTTTAAGCAAGTGGAAGCAAAAGAGATACGTTGTGACAATCAATCTGCTGTTGTAATTGCAAAAAATCCCATCTTCCATGGAAAGACAAAGCAATTCAAGATGAAGTATCATTTTTTTAGAGAATTCGAGCAATCAATAAAGTGAAGTTGGTTCATTGCAATTTAGATGTTCAACTTACTGATATACTTACAAAACCTCTTGAAAGAATGAGGTTCGAGAGGCTGAGATATGATATTGGAGTTTGCAGCATTATGGGCAAGAAGGAGTGTTCCGAAGTGGCCATTCATGTAGTGTCGAACTCAACATGCGAAAATACGAGCTCAAACAAGCATGCAAGCTCTACATTTGTGAGATCAATTGAAACTATGAGCTCGACAACAAAATGTGAGCTCATTTAGAGATGCGAGCTGTTATGAAATTTAAGGAACTACAATATATGGTGCAAGAAGAGTTCGCATGTATTGATTTTTTTCCTAAGTCTGCTTACTTAAGATATCCTGTTAGAATAAGTAGAGTTAGAATTGAAATTACCCTAATTGGTGTAGATTTACCTAATCAAGTTGTGTACAAATTTTATGCTTACTTTTCCTAGAAGATTAGGTAGGATTAATTGACAACTTTTAATCACCCTCTGTTGTATATTGTAAATTTTTGGAATGAAAAAGTTGAATGAATACACAAGCAAATTATTCTATCTGCTGTGTTATTTCTTTGTGTTCTGCACTTGGTTAAAAACCCCAACACTGAGTCAGCTAAATGCCCTCTATAAATAGCGTCAAACCCACCTTGACTGAGCTTATTTTTATCACCAAAATTAGTGGTAGATAAAACAAAATCTCTATAAGAAAATCTTATCGGTCTTGTTTCTCTTTCAAGGTTATCATTAATCAAAGATAAGCTTATTTTCTCTTTTGTTTCACTTTTTTTCAGCCTCTACCACTGAAATTCCAAACATGCAACTATAGACCTTAGAATTAGAGCTCCAGGAATTGAAAGACTCGCTGCTAGTATTTTGATCCTTCTTTGATTTTCTTTGTTTGGTACCATTGCATCCAAACTTGAATTGAATTGCTACGATACCAGATTATGTAGTTCTACACCATTTGCCCAATCGCCAGACGAGGAGAAACCTATTCTAACCCATTCAGACAAAATATCCTTCAAGCCAACCAGATAAGAAAGGCTAGAATTTCCATTGAAGACTGGGTTATCAGCATAAGTCAGAAAAACACTTTAAATTTAATGTGCTAGAGTTGTAACTTACCCATGAGTTTGCTCGTAATCCATTGCTAAAGATATTTTTCCATGAGGCAGTTTTCACAGAAATAATGGAGTTAATGTTAATACCTACATGATCATCACTTGGATCCCACTCATTTTGGAAAGTATCGAACTCCATTACAACTATATATATTATTACTGGCAGAGGGTGACTTAGGATTCTTGAACAATCCAAGAAACTCATCACTTGAATTGAAAGGCATTTTGGACTCCAAAGGTGCCATAAAAAAAGGTATTCCATCACCGTAGTTATTGAGACCAACAGCTCTTTCATCAATGGGTGGTGAAGTCTGTTAGCCTTCCGTCAATAGCATCCCAAAGTCGCACTGCTTTATTATATAAGACACGTCCAGTGCTTCTGCGGAGGTTGTTGATAGTAGTGTTCTTTGTGAGTACTATAACATTTTCTATTTCGAAAGCATCGCCTTCAAAATCAAAGTTTTGTACATTTTAACAGAAACCAATAAAGTTAAAGGAAAGTGGATTGACATAAGGGAGTAGAAAAAGGAAGGATAAGAAGAAGATCTCCATAATGAGAGAATGATTAACTTGTTGAGCAGGAAGACGGCATAGAGGAGAGACTGAAGGTGATTTCTTTTGTGAGGCCTTATAAGTAGTTAAAAGAAAAAGCATTTCATTTGCTAGACTAATTAACAAGGTAAAAAACAAACAATTTGTTTGCTCTGCTCAGCTCTTCTAGTTCAAATTTGGCAAATTTACGTGATCAGATGCTTTTTATTAATTCAGGACTTCCTAAAACTACAACAATTGGAACCTAGGCATGAGATCAAAAGTCACAATATCTTGAACCCCAAATTGTTGCAGGCGAGTTCTGGACTATAATTGAATATTGGTAACTAATTGAAATGTTATTTTACATGGTTTTGGATTTTGTCTTGATGTGCAACAAGATGCAACGAATGAATTGAACATTAGGCATTAAAGACTGCACAAAAATAAAAAATGAAAAGTTCCTAACAATTGGCAGACGTATTTATATTTCAATCGACTTAAGATCAAACTAAGTTGATACGAACATCAAATGTAAGATCATCGGGAATAAAAATTACTACTAATTAATCACATTTATAGGGGCTTCATTTCTTCCCTTAAATTCTTTATTATTTCACTCTTAGTTTAATCTACACCTTTTAAATAAATATTAAATATTGTATTATTAAATTAAATATATTTTTATTGATTATTTAATGTAACAACTTTTGCCCAACCTGATTGTTGGGTCTGAGCTACAGGATGTCACATTTGTTGTTGGAGCAATTACGATCATTTAACATTCAATCCAAAGCATAATATATGAAAACATAAGCATTTCAAGCAATATATATGATACGAGCCTACATATGCTATAAAGTTAGGTTGAAATCAAACTGGGACCAATTTGCAAAAGTTGCAAAATTTCGAGTCGATGTCGTGATGTGAGGGAATTCCTCATCGTGACGTGACATACTGACTTGGCCTTGTCGTGACAATGGGGGTTCCTTGTCACATTGTGTCCTAAAGCCCAGAGCTTGTCGCAATGACCATCTCCCGATATCGCGATGTGGACTCTATTTTTTGTACAATTTAGGTCATTTGGTACCTAACTTACTGCTATCACACATCTTAACAAATTTGGTGAATAATTGCACAACTTTATTGACAGAAAATCATCCCAAACACATGTCAAAACATTTCATTTAACCATTTTCAATCAACCAATCCAATAAAACTTTGGGTAAACTATTAAAATATTCACTTTTGTTTGCCTCAAGTTACATTTTAGTCACTTATGTTTGAAATGTTACGTTTTAGTCACTTATGTTATTGTTTTGTCATGAAATGGTCACTTTACTATTAAGATCTATTACCTCCAAACAACAATTCAACATGGAAGTTAAAATGAGCTTTAAATGCTAACATCGATGTCTAGTTGGCATGAGAAAATCTAATTTTTTTATGAAATTAGAATACAAAATTTTACCCAGTTGGGTTTTTTTGTTACCATTAAAGAAGAGAATAGAGAAGAAAAAGAAAAAGAATAAATAAATACACCAACTTCTATACATGTTTGCTATTGTGGTTGCCTAGCTATGTTGAGAACTTCATGGTCGAATGAAAATCTAGGTAGGAGATTTTTTGAGTGTCCAAATTATGGGAATGGGAGAAGGCATTGTTGTTGTTTTTTTTACTGGTTTGATCCACTTATGGCACATCGTGCAAAGGTGGTGCTTATTGGACTGTTAAGGAAAGTGAGAAACTTGGAGAGGGAGAAGAGAAAGGAGCCCATTTTAATTGCCATATCATACTGTCATTTGGAAGGTAATAGATCTTAATGGCAGACCATTTCATAACAAAACGACAACGTCAATGACTAAAACATAACATTTTAAACATAAGTGACTAAAATGTAACCTGAGGCAAACAAAAATGATTATTTTGGTAATTTACCCTGAAACTTTAATTTGGAATCAAAACATATCAATTCTACTTATTCAAATTCAATCTATTCAATCATGCATTAGCCATTCAATTCTATCATTTTTCTTTACCATTTCATACTCAAATATGCCATTTATACAACTCATTTCCTTAACCAAAAGCATATCATATCAACAAGCCTTACCATATGGAAAAATCATACATAACATAAATTTCAAGCTATGTCTTTATTCAAATTTAACCAAAACATGAAACCATATATGCCGCAAAATTGAGCTTTGAAACAATTAAAAGACTACTGGATCAATAACAGGATAGTGTGAACTTCTCGACGATCCATTTGGCACGTTCCATAAGTTCGCAATCTATTGGGAAAGGGAAAAAAATAGGATAAACATATCGAATTCTTAGTAAGTTTATAGGCATTAAACAAAAACTTAGCTCAATTTACAATTTTAATACAATAAGCTACTTAGCTTGACAAGTTTGCCTAAACATGACAACCACATATCAACAAGATGAGTTCAACATATAATCGTATCATATAGTAATTCAAACATATAACATTCCAATTCAATTATAATCAACATTTCAATATCATCTACATAATCAATCAACATTTAACCAATTCAATATCAAATTCATACCATTTTTTTAATCAAATCGAATGATTTGTTATGTATCATATCAGTCTTTTGGATTTGTATATCTAGTTTGCATAATCTTTCGTATACTATCAAAATTCATATATTATAACTATTCTTTTAAGCATTATTTCACAATATTAATTTAGTTGATATATCATTATCAACTATACATTTTATGTCCTTGTTAACCTGACTTGGACTCGAATGAATATACGGATCTAACCAACACACCAAATTTGGCACCCAATGCCTCATTGGAAAGTTTGAAGTAAAAGTTATGCCCAACACTCATCGACATTTGGTCAAAGCAATTCATACTATCATGTCATTAATAGGGTACACAGATACATGGATCCTATGGCAACTTCGCTCGCCGTAGCTATACTATTAATTGATAGGTGCATATATATATTTTTATTGATAAACCAATATCGTTATCTATACCTTATCAATAAATAATAGAAACACCAATCATTGATAAAAAATATATTTTTTTTAAAATAACATGGGCGGGCCTCAAATTAGTTTTTGTTAGCTATTTACAAATATGAGCAAGCTTGAACAAAATTTTAGACCCATATTGCGAGTTGAGATAGACTTGAATAGACATAAAATATATTAATATCATACCTAAGCCCAACCTAAACTCGGCCAGGCCCATGAACACCTCTATGTTTAGTATCTAAATCTTCGGATGATTAGTGCAATATGGGAGCCACCACGGCTAAAAGGACCAACTTTCTTCATAGAGGATAAGAAGCCTATCTAGTATATGCACAACCCATAGAAAATTTGGTACAGTAAGCAAAAAATAAGCCTATTTCCTCTCTTTAATCAGAAGTACCTAATACTACTATGAAAAATGGCAGAAACGTTTTGGTACTAGAGGTGGCAAACGAATGGGTTCGAAAGAGCTTGGATCAAGTTGTTTTTAGATTTGGATTATCTTGAGCTTGGTTCAACTAGAATTTGGGTCTTTTTGGGCTCTGATTTTTCTCAAAGTTCAATTTTATTGAATTTATATCGAGTTGGGTTAGGTAGTTTTAGACAGATTCAAATAATTTTGATGTTTTATAAATTAAAATTTGAACATAATAATTATTATTATTTTTTAACCTACAAATTGGTACCTAAACTATACAAATTTCTCATTTTGGTACTTATTTTTTGTCACAAGTGGTATCTATTCTTCTGGGCTTCTTGTATAAGTGTCAACGTTTTAGGCTTCATGCTTTTGATCAAGGTTTGTAAAAAAATATATTCCTACGCAGAAATAGTAAAGAGATAGCAATATCGGAAATAGATTCAATGTAATGACTCAAAATTCACGGGCATTGAAAAAGTACATTATAGGGCCTCCGTCTTAGTAAATCAAGTTCGTAAATAATTATTAGGAATACATACGAGTCTAGTAGTGTACTTAATTAGGTTTTAATTAGGTAAGTTTAGCTTAATTTAGAGAAAATAGAACAAGGATTAGATTGAATAAAGGGTAAAAGTTTAATTATAAATTAAAAGAAAGTAAAAAGGACTAAAATGGCAAATATGCCAAATAGTAATGATGAGGCGGCATAAGTTTGTTAAAATCTAAGATTTTTATAAGATATATAAATTATTATTATTGTTATTATTAATTATTATTATTATTATTATTAAATTAAGAAATAAATAAAATAAAGACAAATGTAAGGTAATAAAAATATACATGTGTAATAATTGTATTTGTACAATTGTAAATTAAATATTTAATTACTTTATATTTAAGTAAATAGATATTTATTATTTATTACTATTATTATTATTTTATCAAGTTATAATTTATATAAATTATATAAATTATATTATTGAATAAATTAAATATGACAAATGTATGGTGATGGAATAGTACATGTGTAAAATATGTATTTGAACACTTGTATTATAATAGTATATTTTCTTAAATTTAAGTAAAGATAATTATATAGTCAATTTTTCAATTATTAAATTAATAATAATCTATATTAGTTAAATGATAAAATAATACAAAGAAAATAAAATATAAAAGAAAAACAAAGAAACCAAGGAAACAGAACAGAAGCATTTCGAAACAGGGGAAGAAAAAAGAAAGAAAGAAAAGAAAAAAGAAAAATTAGGGTTTTAAGGTTTAAAGCTTTGATTGGTAAGTCAATTTAGCCCCTTTTTTCCTTAATTTTGATGTTTTAGAAGCTTTAGAACAAAGTTTTGATGGAATTAAGTTGAGGTTTTGGAAGTTTTTAGGTTTTTGAACAAAGTTCATGTTGAACAAAAGATTGAATTAGGGGTTTATTTGATAGAATTATGAATTAGAATTGATTAAAGGATTAAATTGTAAACTAGGCTATAAGTTCTGTGTGGTAGAGATTAAATTGAAAGAAGTTTTAAATTAGGATTTTATTATAACATTAGATAGTTAAGTAGAATATGGAAGGAATTTGAATAAGAATGAAGTATAAATTAAGTTAGTAAAGTGAATGAGTTAGTAAGGACCTAATTGAAAGAAAGGTAGATATTGAATAAAAATTCAAATTTTCAATATAAATTAGTGTTGTATTAATAGTATAAATTATTTTTATTTTTATTTTCGTAGTTAACAAAAAACCCGAGACATCGACAAAGAAAGGAAAAGTGAAGGTTGACGAAGAGTAATCCAAGAATTACGGTTTGTATTTCTATAAACCGAACTTAACATTTAAATTGTTGTTTTTTATTATTTGTTGTTTGTATTATTTAAGGAAAGTATTAGTGTTTTCATATTGAATTGAATGTATGTGAATTTGTAATTATTGTGAAATGAATATTGAAATAATTAATTACTGTGAATTGAGAAATGAATTAAATACCCTATTAACTGTATCGGGCTGAGTCGGATATAATTGGCATGCCATAGGATTGGAAGTGTTCACGGATACTTCGACCTTCAGTCGATGAGGCACTATAAGTGTCGTACTATTACTTCAACTTTAAGTCGATGAGGCACCTTGTGTGTTGTACTGTTATTGTTACTTCGGTTTAATCCGATGAGGTACTAAGTACTATACTACTACTGTTTACTTTGGCAAAGCCGATGAGGCATTAAGTGGCATACTGATGTGTTGGTTGGATCCGTGCATCCGTCTAAGTCTGAGTTATGTTGATAGGGGTAAACTATTACACTGAATAATTGAATGATTGTCTTACTGGACTAAATAATTGATTGTTATTGATCGTTTGATACTGAATAACTGATTGTTATTGAATAACAATAATCAAATAATTGTTATTGAAAAATAATGATTGATACCGAGTTTGAACTAAAATAGAGCACTGGATTGAAAGTTAAATATTTAAATAGTTATTGAATTTGAGTAGTGTTATATATATGTAATTTATAATTATTTAAGTGTTGGTTTATAGAAATACCACTGAATGTATACTCAGCGTACGGTTTGTTTCCGTGCGCAGGTTAGGTACTAAAGTGATTAACGACTCAGCATCCAAGCCAATCCCGAACTCAAATACGTGGTGATGTACTTTTCTCTTTTGAAAATGGCATGTACTTAGGCTGTAGTTTGTTGTTATTTTGATACAAAAATATTAATGATAAATGATGGTAATGGTTGTTCCATACAATTGCATATATCTTAAACATAGTTTATATCATAGTTTTGGACAATTTTGTTAAATGATAAACTAAATGAATCAATTAGACATTTTATGTTAGATTGTTATAAACATAAAAATGTTAGAACTTCATATTATTAATTTTATGATAATTAGAGATGTATAAATTCATGAATTGATTTGTTTGGATTGGTTGTTGTTTGAAAATTGTAGGGAAGGTTAGATATTTTTAAAGGGGTTATATTGAATTTTTATTAAAAAAAATGAATGGCTTTATAATTGTACTATAATATGCTTGTTATTTATTTATTTATTTATTAAGAATTATTCGTAAATTATATGATTTATCTAGTAATGCCTTAAGATGATGATGATGATACCCTTTTCTTTTGAACAAAAAAGAATCAAAAACGAAACTATCCAATAATTGTGCTTAGAGCAATTCACGCCTAATAGATTAGGATTTTATTCAATTAGGAACGTATCATAAAAAAAATTTGGGTGCTGATATATGTATGTATATTGAATTATTGTTATTGTTTTATAGTTAAATATGTCTGGTGAAAGTATTGAAGATACTGATCGAAAAATGTATAATGAAGATGATGAACCATATGATATGAATGAATCGGAGTCTGTAATGCCAAGTGTAAACCTGATAGGTAATCAACCATCAAATGTTGAAAGGGGTAATACTAGAGAAAGAGATAATTCAGAAATACTCAGTGATTGCCGATGCCCTTCAAAGAGCAATAGGAACTATACCTGTTATGACCTCTACTCCTACCACCCGACGAGCTCCAATTAAAGAGTTGCGGAAGTATGGTGCTACCGAATTTTTAGGTTCAAAAGGAGTTGACCTGTCAGTAGCCGAAAATTGGATAGAAACTACAAAGAGAATTCTAAAGCAACTTGAATGTACCCTACAGGAAAGCTTATTGTGTGACGTTTTTTTGCTACAAGGTGAAGCGTACGTATGGTGGGAATCGGTAACTCAACATGTATCAGAGGAACATATAGGTTGGGAATTCTTTCTAAGAGAATTTCAAAAGAAATATCTAAGAGAATTATATATGGAAGATAGGAAACAAGAGTTCTTAATGATGAAACAAGGTGAGATGTCTATAGTGGATTACGAACGGGAATTTTTGAGATTGAGTAGATATGCAACTGAATTTGTACCGACAGAAGTTGACAGATGTAAACGATTTGCAAATTTAATTGAGAGAGCCAAAATGGTTGAATAAGTGTTGGGATTAGATAAAAAGCCTGAAACTTTTCGTTCACTTGGGAAACGTCCTAGAACTACAAGCTCTAATCCACAACCTAAGAGATCAAAAGAATTTCGAGCCAGTTGGAGATTTGGTTCTAAATCAGATAGAAGTGATAGAAATCATGGTAGGCAGACGACAGTTTCCACCAGCAGCATCATAGGGCCATCTCGAAATACTAAAATTCCAGAATGTTAATATTGTGGGAATAAACATCGGGAAGAGTGTTGGAAATTAACTGGAGGTTGTTTCCGTTATTGATCCATTGATCATTTTGTCAAAGGACCGCCCAAAGATTGAAAATATAGCACCAGAAGTATCACAGAGATCTGAATCTGCTTCTAAAGGTCGAGGGTCAGGCAAAGGCTCAGTTAGTAAAGGAGGTGCTAGAAGAACAAGTGAAGTTGCTACTCAACAATCGGAAGCTAGAGCCCCGACCCGAACATACGTTGTAAGAACTCGTGAAGAAGGAGATGCACACGATGTGGTGACAGGTATATTTTTATTATATTCAGAACCCGTTTATGCTTTAATAGATCCAGTATCGTCACATTCTTATGTTAATACAAAATTAGTTGAAATGAGAAAATTAAAACCTAAACTGTTTAGAGTAACAGTAGAAGTATCGAGTCCTCTGGCGCAAACTATGTTAGTGAATCAAATATGTCGAAGATGCCCGTTAATGATCCAGGATAGAATCTTTTCTGTTGATCTGTTAATTATGCCATTTGGCTACTTTGACATTATACTGGGTATGGACTGGCTATCAGAACATGGGGTAATTTTGGACTGCTATAAAAAGAAGTTCACTGTTCAGAATGAAATTGGTGATCAAATTGAAGTAAATGGTATTCGGACTAGTGGATCAGTTCATATTATCTCAACAATTAAAGCTAGTAAGCTTCTTGACCAGGGTTGTGCTGCTTTCTTAGCATATGTTATTAATTCGGATTCAGTGGAGAGCAAATGTGGTAAAATCTGAACTGTATGTTAATTTCCTGATGTATTCCTTGAAGAATTACCTAGTTTACCTCCTGATCGGGAAGTTAAATTTGTAATCAAAGTATACCCGGGTATAGATCCAGTGTCGATACCTCCATATCATATGTCACCTACTGAATTAAAGGAGTTGAAGGTACAATTGCAAGATTTACTAGAACGAGGTTTTATACGCCCTCGTACCTCACCGTGGGGAGCTCTAGTGTTATTTGTTAAAAAGAAAGATGGTTTGATGCGGTTGTGTATTGATTATCGGCAAGTGAAAAAGGTGACAATCAAGAATAAATATTCGTTACCACGTATTGATGATTTATTTGATCAATTGAAAGGAGCTTCAGTATTTTCAAAGATTGATTTAAGATCGGGCTACTATCAGTTAAAGGTGAAAGAAAGTGATGTACCGAAGACAACATTTCGTACAAGATATGGTCATTACGAGTTCTTAGTGATGCCATTTGGGTTAACAAATGCCCCAGCTGCTTTTTTGGATCTTATGAACCGAATTTTTTAGCCGTACTTGGATCAGTTCGTGGTAGTTTTTATTGATGACATCTTGGTATATTCAAAGTTTGAATCTGAACATGAGCAGCATCTCCGAATTGTTTTGCAAACATTACGAGAGAAATAGTTGTATGGGAAATTGAGTAAATGCGAATTTTGGTTATCAGAGGTGGAATTTCTTGGTCACGTGGTGTCAGTAGATGGAATTAGAATAGATCCAAAGAAGATTGAAGCAATCGTCCAGTGGAAAACTCCCCAAAACGTGTCAGAGGTACGTAGTTTTCTTGGATTATCTAGGTATTATCGAAGATTTGTGAATGGATTTTCAAAAATAGCTTTACCAATAACAGAATTATTGCAAAAGAATGTTCTATTTGTCTGGAATGATCAATGTCAAGAAAGCTTTATGAAATTGAAGCAGATGTTGACAGAGGCACCAGTTTTGACTTTACCACAATCAAGGAAATATTTTATTGTATATAACGATTCTTCTTTAAATGGGCTCGGGTGTGTACTGATGCAAAGTGGGAAAGTGATAGCTTATGTTTCTCGGCAATTGAAACCATATTAATGTAATTATCCGACACGTGATCTAGAATTAGCAACTGTGATCTTTGCTTTGAAAATATGGAGACACTATTTATATGGTGAAAAATGTTACATTTATACAGATCATAAAAGTCTGAAGTATCTTCTATCACAGAAAGAGTTGAATTTGAGGCAGTGTCGATGGATAGAACTTCTAAAAGATTATGATTGTGTTATTGATTATCATCCAGGTAAAGCTAACGTGGTAGCTGATGCATTAAGTAGAAAAGCAGGAATTGAATTGAGAGCAATGTTTGCACGGCTCAGTATTACTGATGATGGAAGTCTTTTGGCCGAGTTGAGAGTAAAGCTGATAATGTTTGATCAGATCAGATCAGCACAGTTGGAAGATGACAAATTGTTGAAGAAAAGAGATATGGTACAGAATGGTACAGCAAAGAGTTTTAGTGTTGATGATCATAGTTGTTTGAGATATCATGGTCGAATTTGTGTTCTAACTAATTCTGAATTAAAAGAGTTGATTCTTCGAGAAGCTCAAGACAGCCCATTCGCTTTGCACCCCGAAGGCACGAAAATGTACCGAAATTTACGAGAACTATATTAGTGTCCAGGAATGAAAAGAGACATAGTAGAATTTGTGAGTAAATGTTTGACTTGTCAGTGGGTAAAGGTAGAACATCAGGTTCCTACTGGATTACTTCAGCCTATTAATATTCCTGAATGGAAATGGGCCTGCATCATAATGGATTTTGTAACGGGACTGCCATTGTCAGTAAGTAAGAAAAATGCCATTTGGGTGATTGTAGACCGGCTTACAAAGTTAGCTCATTGCATAGCATTCAGAACAGATTGGAAACTCTAGAAACTTGCTAAAGTTTATATTCGGGAGATAGTAAGGTTACATGGTATTCCAAAATCAATAATCTTTGACCGGGATCCACGGTTTACATCTAGATTTTGGAGGCAACTGCATGAATCTCTTGGTACTCAACTTAATTTTAGTACAGCTTTCCATCCACAGACTGATGGACAGTCAGAACGAGTTATTCAGATTCTAGAAGACATGCTTCGAACTTGTCTTTTTTATTTTGAATCAGGTTGGGAATGTTATCTACTGTTAGCTGAATTTGTATACAACAATAGTTTTCAATCAAGTATTCAAATGGCACCATATGAAGCTTTATATGGTCAGAGATGCCGGTCACCAGTGTGTTGGACAGAATTGAATGAGAAGAAAATGATTGGGCCAAAATTAATTCAAGAAACAGAAGACACTGTTAAGAAGATTTGAGAAAGATTGAAAGCAGCTTTTGACAGGCAGAAGTCATATGCAAATCTGAAACGTAGAGATATTAAGTACACGGTTGGAGATAAGGTATTTCTAAAAGTTTCACCTTGGAAGAAAATTATGAGATTCGGTCGAAAAGGAAAACTAAGTCCTCGTTTTATTGGGCCATATGAGATTACTGAGAAAGTTGGACCAGTTGCATATCGCCTGGCTTTGCCTCCAAAATTGCAAAAGATTCATGATGTCTTTCATGTTTCTATACTCAGAAGATATCGGTCATATCCTTCTCATATTATTTCTACAGAGGATATTGAAATTCGACCTGATCTGTCATATGAAGAAGAACCGATTAAGATATTAGCTCGAGAGGTAAAGGAATTGCGTAATAAATAAGTTCCTTTAGTGAAAGTATTTTGGAAAAGTCATAATATTGAAGTACCAACTTGGGAATCAGAAGAGATTATGGGATCACAGTATCCCCACCTCTTTTCAGATAAATTTCGAGGACGAAATTTATTATGGGGGAGAGAAATGTAATGACCCAAAATTCATGGGCATCAGAAGAGTACATTATAAGGCCTCCGTCTTAGTAAATCGAGTTCGTAAATAATTATTAGGAATACAAACGAGTTTAGTAGTGTACTTAATTAGGTTTTAATTATGTAAGTTTAGCTTAATTTAGAGAAAATAGAAAAAGAATTAGATTGAATAAAGGGTAAAAGTTTAATTAGAAATTAAAAGAAAGTAAAAAGGAGTAAAATGGCAAATATGCCAAATAGTAATGATGAGGCGGCATAAGTTTATTAAAATCTAAGATTTTAATAAGATATATAAATTATTATTATTGTTATTATTAATTATTATTATTATTATTAAATTAAGAAATAAATAAAATAAAGACAAATGTAAGGTAATAAAAATATACATGTGTAATAATTGTATTTGTACAATTGTAAATTAAATATTTAATTACTTTATATTTAAGTAAATAGATATTTATTATTTATTACTATTATTATTATTTTATCAAGTTATAATTTATATAAATTATATTAATTATATTATGGAATAAATTAAATATGACAAATTTATGGTGATGGAATAGTACATGTGTAAAATATGTATTTGAACACTTGTATTATAATAGTATATTTTCTTAAATTTAAGTAAAGATAATTATATATTCAATTATTCAATTATTAAATTAATAATAATCTATATTAGTTAAATGATAAAATAATACAAAGAATATAAGATATAAAAGAAAAACAAAGAAACCAAGGAAACAGAACAGAAGCATTTCAAAACAGGGGAAGAAAAAGAAAGAAAGAAAAGAAAAAGGAATAATTAGGGTTTTAAGGTTTAAAGCTTTGATTGGTAAGTCAATTAAGCCCCTTTTTACTTAATTTTGATGTTTTAGAAGCTTTAGAACAAAGTTTTGATGGAATTAATTTGAGGTTTTGGAAGTTTTTATGTTGTTGAACAAAGTTCATGTTGAACAAAAGATTGAATTAGGGGTTTATTTGATAGAATTATGAATTAGAATTGATTAAAGGATTAAATTGTAAACTAGGCTATAAGTTTTGTGTGGTAGAGATTAAATTGAAAGAAGTTTTAAATTAGGGTTTTATTATAACATTAGATAGTTAAGTAGAATATGGAAGGAATTTGAATAAGAATGAAGTATAAATTAAGTTAGTAAAGTGAATGAGTTAGTAAGGACCTAATTGAAAGAAAGGTAGATATTGAATAAAAATTCAATTTTTCAATATAAATTAGTGTTGTATTAATAGTATAAATTATTTTTATTTTCGTAGTTAGCAAAGAACCCGAGACATCGACAAATAAAGGAAAAGAGAAGGTTGACGAAGAGTAATCTGAGAATTACGGTTTGTATTTCTATAAACCGAACTTAACATTTAAATTGTTGTTTTTTATTATTTGTTGTTTGTATTATTTAAGGAAAGTATCAGTGTTTTGATATTGAATTGAATGTATGCGAATTTGTAATTATTGTGAAATGGATATTGAAATAATTAATTACTGTGAATTGAGAAATGAATTAAATACCCTATTAACTGTATCGGGCTGAGTCGGATATAATTGGCATGCCATAGGCACTGAGTGTCATACTGGTGTGTTGGTTGGATCCGTGTATCCGTCTAAGTCCGAGTTATGTTAATAGGGGTAAACTATTACACTGAATAATTGAATGACTGTATTACTGGACTAAATAATTGATCGTTATTGATCGTTTGATAATGAATAACTGATTGTTATTGAATAACAATAATCAAATAATTGTTATTGAAAAATAATGATTGATACCGAGTTTGAACTAAAATAGAGCACTGGATTGAAAGTTGAATATTTAAATAGTTATTGAATTTGAGTAGTGTTATATATATATATATATTTGTATTTTATAATTATTTAAGTGTTGTTTATAGAAATACCATTGAGTGTATACTCAGCGAACGGTTTATTTTCGTGCGTAGGTTAGGTACTAAAGTGATTAACGACTCAGCATCAAAGCCAATCCCAAACTCAAATACGTGGTGATGTACTTTTCTCTTTTGAAAATGGCATGTACCTAGGTTGTAATTTGTTATTATTTTGATACAAAAATATTAATGTTAAATGATGGTAATGGCTGTTCCATACAATTGCATATATCTTAAACATAGTTTATATCATAGTTTTGGACAATTTTGTTAAATGATAAACTAAATGAATCAATTAGACATTTTATGTTAGATTGTTATAAACATAAAAATGTTAGAACTTTATATTATTAATTTTATGATAATTAGAGATGTATAAATTCATGAATTGATTTGTTTGGATTGGTTGTTGTTTGAAAATAGCAAAGAAGGTTAGATATTTTTAAAGGGGTTATATTGAATTTTTATTAAAAAAAATGAATGACTTTATAATTATACTATAATATGCTTGTTATTTATTTATTTATTAAGAATTATCTGTAAATTATTTAATTTGTCTGGTAATGCCTCGTAACCCTATTCCAGTGACGATTTAGGGTTAAGGGGTATTATATTCAATCCCACATAGACTTAGATATCTAAAATTTTCATTTAATTTAACCAAGTTGCGTTCTTAGGTAGTTGTCGTGCTCAAAACTTGTGACAATCTGTGCAAAAAAAAAAAGGGATTTAAATATGATAAAAGTAAAAATAATTAAAATAGAGCCAATGATTAAAATAAACATAAACAAACTTAAATAGAATAAACCGATGTGATGATATTCTAGATTTAGGCTTGATTTTTGTCTCGGTTTCAAACTGATCCTTGATAACAAGTCTCTTCCTTCAACCGATAAGTCAATTATGGTGATCAAGGATTCCTCAAACCACTACCATTCTATATACAAAGTAATTATAATAATGCCCAACAACTAACCCTTACCGAATAAACAACCACAAAAAATGTGTCCACGATTTAGCTCTTCAATAGCCTTGTGAACTAGAATGGCCCAACTCGAACCAATGGCCTTAACCACGCATTTCATTTAAATATGATTGTTATTGTAACACCCCTGACCCGGCCCAGACGTTATGGCCAGATCTGACGTGTCACATGGACTTACGACTTAGTATGCATTCGTTGGTTTAAGTGATTAGGGTGGTCTTTGTAAAAACAGCAATTGAATGAAAAGTCGGTTTCTCAATCTTTAGGCTATCCATTTTTCGTGCTTGTTGAGTCTTGAAAATGTTCATTAATTTTGAAAACCCGCGCAGCCCAACACTAGCAGTTTCAACATAGTATAAATATAATCAGAAAATAAAAACCATAGCGGAAAGAGAAATTTATATAGCGGCCTTATTACAACTTAAAACCCAAAATTAAATCAGAATATAAAAATAATAAAAAATAAACTAACTTAGAAAAACCAACTTTGCAGATGATGTGGCCACTCCGAATCCCTCACAGCTCCAAGCCCACTATGGTTGGGGATTTCCTGCAGAGATGAAAATAAAGGGTGAGTTTGGTAAACTCAGTGTGTAACATAACCCAACCATAGCCCAAAACAGATCAAACCTCGAGTCGACTTTATCTCGGGCCTTGGCCCAATCATGTAAATCGAATGAAACTCATAGGCCCATAGCAGCGAATCTGAGAACAAATATATCATGAATACAAAAATCCCAACCCAGAGCCATCCATAACACCCCCATACCAGCCTTACACCATGTGGGGAGACTACTCGACCCACCCAACCGCTACACACCACAGAAATTGCAGCGAGGCTGCCACGAGATATTGTGACGAAGTCACCAGAACATATATATATGTGGCGAGGCCACGGATTGCGTGAGAGGCGCGGAAGGCTTCCTCCATCAATATAAACCCATATCCCATGCAACAGAATAATATGTCATGGCATACGTACACAGAAACAGAACATCATGCTTTTCAAATAAAATAAAATATCCCTAGGGGTAAAATCGTAATTTTTCATGTATAAGGGTATTTCAATGAATTATTACCTATTGCTAGGGTTTCATGCTCATTCTAACGTTTACCAAGTAATCGAAGTACTTACCTCGTCTTTTTACCAAAGTGAGCTGTTGGCCCATTAGCCCGCTTTTCGGCCATTAAGCCCAAATATACCGTTGTACGAAAATGCACACTCTGCACTCTAATCATCCAAATGCACCATATTCATTAACAATCGTCTCACGAGCGCCGCGACGTCATGAGTTCACAAAATACCAACGCGTTTGGTATTTCGACTTTTACCGATTTAGTCTAAGGAAGGGTGTCGTTTACACACCTGGTTGATGACGATTGATGATGATATCTCCCATGCGATAATCCTACGATCGATCACTAACACATTAGACTTACGAATTAGTGATAACTACCATAAATCCACGTCAACTAACCCAATCATCACACAAGTTAGTCATTTACGCACGAGGGGCAAAATAGTCATTTTACCCTCCAAGGGTAAATCGGTAGTCCTACCCTACAGGGGTATTTTAGTAATTCTACAACTTATCCACTTGGGCCTACGGACCCATTGGGACTACATGGCCCATTTCAACCCATCGCGGCCCGAAATAGTCGTCCTACTGCTAGAGTAATGAGAAATAAACACCTGTTAGGAGATGCGCAGCTTAATCGCGCTCCACACTCTTAGCTGACGCCCAACCCAAACGAGCACGCCACCAAGCGAAAGGGATCAGCCCAGAAGGGTATGCCAACTCTCCTCATGGTTGCTCTATTTAAAGGCAGCTCTCCATCTACAATTATGTTAGCTTCCCGATGTGGGATCCCTCCATCATCAGAGTTTAAAACCAACACCAACTCTTGCCATCCCAATATAGCAAAATAATCAACCATTGCGTGCACCTTGGACCCCTTCCTTCCTCTATGGCGTCACTTCCTTGTCCCCTAAGTGGCGCTACCTTGCCACTACACCACACTCCTTTTTGTGTCATTTTTTACCCCTTTACTCTTAAAAGCCCAAACGCCAATTGCATCACTTGTTCTTAAAATCAAAATTCCGAAGACTACCACGGATTTAACTTAAGTTTGGGCCTTCCAAAGGCCCACTAACCTACTAAAATATATATTTTAAGCAACCAGAACACACCCAAATTTTAAAAAAAACACAGAAACACAGAAAACCCAAAATTGAGCATTACAGTTATTACCATTAATAGATATGCATTAAGATGATGCATGCGTCCTATATCAAAATTTAAAAAACATTTGTAAGTTGTTGCAACAATAATTCCTACATTCATTAAATTAAATCACCTTGCGACAATCTTAATCAACTAGCAAGAACACAAATTTTCATCCAATTAATACATGAACCTAATCCCTTAGGTATTCACAGGTATTAATAATATTTTCATGTTTGGCCATCATTCTAACTTAAGTATAGCTTTGTGGGAAGTTACTTAGCTAGAATGTTCTTAGGTTTATAACCATCAACTCAACATCTATCTTAACATGTACCACAAATGAATCATCTTGGGACAACCTCAATGAGTAACATGTATGATTAGTTGTCCTCTATAAAAAAAGTTCCTCAGTGGATTTCACATGATAATGTTGGAAAACAATCGGGTTTGAAAATGGTTTTTTCGCATAATGAAAAATAAAAAAAAATTAAAAACTGATAAGGTTTATGATATTTATAGGAATAAACCTTAACCGAATTCGTACCTGTGTTTTTGGTTAAGCGGATCCTTGATGTTTTCTAGCTTTCAACCAATGATCTTCTCTGTTATTCTTATACCACGAACTGCTTCGAGTGTGGGCTCGAACCATTTGAATCAAAACACAAAACTAGAAAAAAATTTCCTTGTAGGGTGAAAACGAAAATTCTCTCTTCTTTAATAGAAACCGGTAAAGTTGTTATTTTGAAAAATATGTTTATAAGCTGGGAATAAATTTTCTCTATTTTTGGTAGAATAACAATCTCTCAATAGTTGTGTAAATAGCTCTACTAGTGCCATCCCTTTATAGGAAGAGAAGGTAGAACAATTGTAGAGTTGTAGAGGTTTATTTTAAATAGAAAAATAACATCCTACTTAGAGGAGGATAAGGGTGAACGACTCACCCTTGTATTTCTACTAGGGTTGTCGCCGCCTTCATGTTGTATGAGGGGTTTTGGGCCTTTCTCACATCGGGTCCAATTACAAGTATTTCCTAGGCCATTTTGATCTAGTACTCTATATTGCGATCCAACCCGATTCAATTTTTTCTATTTCCTAAAAATACTCTTCAATATTTCATATTAAATAATTTTCTCATCCCAATTTTATTCTAGTAAAATTTTAACGACTTTACCCCCTGATAAAATTTTAACAGTTTTACCCCTAGATAATATTTTGATGATTTTATTCGTTCAATATGTCACAACTCAACATGCTCACTAAGACCAAATGTTTTATTTTAATTTTCGGGCTTTAAAGTAGTCCAAACATATAAACTCATTCTTCTATCATTTTTTAAGTAATTCTATATAGATTGCAAATTTCCATTTTCATTTCCATTATTGCGTGTGAAATGATTTGCGAATTGTGCAAGTATGCACGTCAGATCAAGTAATAAAGTGATAAGTAATATTGTCTCCATAGGGATTGGATTAGGTATAAAAGTGGCCGAGTTATTATATTGAATTATGATTAATACTATGGAAAAACAAAGATAAGTATGTAATGGTAATTTAAAGGAATAATAATGTGTGTGATATGTGTAACTGAAAATAATGGAAAATGCTGCGACAAGTCAAGAGTAAAAAAGCAATGGCAATTACGAGAATAATTACGTGAATAATATGCGAACGAATAAATAAACAACTAAGAATGTTATAACAAAGATACTATTGCAAAGGATAAAGGGTCTACGATGTTGATTTGGAAGGTTGAGATAACTAATAATCTGTCATTACTTTTAGTAATGCCTTAGCAAAATCCTACTCAATCTATTGCTCAGAAGAGACCTAAGATGACGTACTTCTTTCGAGAGCAAGATCTCAAGTTACCTAGCCTATGTCTATAGGCTTTAGCACAGTACCCTACCTTGTTATGTCTTCATTCTAAATGAACGTTGCTCTATATCTAGAGTCTACTACAAGTATTTGTCGATCACTTGCTCATATCATTAAACTACGGTCCAACTAGTCCAACCTTTCCAGAATTAGATTAGTTTATGGGCAAGCTATGTAGTCATCTATGTCTAAGGATTGCACGCATACAATTTAGAAATAAAAACAATTGAATGAAATAGTAAATTAATTTTAGATCTGTGCTTCAACCATTAAAAAAGATAAAGGTTTCATCATGTAATCCTAACCGTATAAGATCTAGCTCATGGGTTAGTAATTAAAATTCAAAATCAAAATATTATTCAACATCGTTTCATCAAATCAATTCACGAAGAGCAATTAATAAATAACGAAAGAACTTCAAAAAGATAACTTTCGCTTATCCATTACCACACTCCAAAGGACACACAGTTGTCCTATGGTGGCTGAGAGGGACTGCCTTCGTCTTTCTTTTCCTGTCATTGCTCAGCCGTTACCCTCTATTTTTGCCTAAGGATCTCTCATCTTTTGTGTTCACCCCCTTTAGGGTTTACTCATTCTTGTTTTTCTTTTTCGTTGCCCCTTTTAAGTTTCATCCTTTGGCTTTTTATAAGCTTTTTCCCTTGGGAAAATCCAATCTGCCCATAATTTTTTTCCCTACTTTTTAGACAGATTTTTTTGGTACAAGTATAGTTGGGTTAAAACTATCATGCGTTGAGTGTTGGCTCGGTCTTCCTGGAATTACCATGACATTCATGTTGGCAAACTATCCAACCTTTTGCCACGACAAACTTTCATTCCTTTACTTCTTTCTCCGCATCTTGCACCTGCCAATTACTACAAACAAATCCTTCCTGCAAGCAAGTAAAAGTAATATATAATAACATTTAAGCATAGTCCAATCTTCTTAATGTAATACAATGAAAATTACGAATGGAATGTCCTAAAATGCAACTAAATTTACTTAAGTATAGGCAATTAGCTAGGTCTAAAGGCATGAAATATAACTCTTTTCAAGAGTTATCACACTCCCAAACCTGAGTTATTGCTTGTCCTCAAGCAAAATATGCATGAAAGTAAAAATTGCCATAACACATAATTACCTTTGGACTGTTACACCATTTAATGAGCATTTTGTACTTCAATTCTCGGTAATCTTTTATGACTAAAAATTTGATCAAGTTTCATACTCTTATTTCACAAAAAATTCTTAGAGTTCCCAATTAAGTCCCCGGCTCAATTCTAATGCCCATATTGGGCCCCAAGGGCCCAATCAAGGGACGTTATGAATAATCTCATTAAAGGAATAGCAATTTATTTAAGTTATTCGTAAATGTTTCTAAAGGTTCTGGTAATGCTCTGAAACTCTGTTTTGGTGACGGATACAGATTAGGGGTTTTACATTTAGTGGTATCAGAGCTACAGTTTAGTCGATTCCCAGATTTGACGTAGCAAACACGAGTTTAGCTATACATTCCATTATATAAATTGTGATAGTGTGATGACTCCTGATCATTTTAAATGTGTTTTTCATATAGTAATGTCATCCAACCGAGCTAGAGTTGAATTCGAGGAAGCAGTGAGAAATGCTTCTGCTTCGGTACAAAGAATTGCGTCTACGTCTGGTAGTGAAAAGCCCATGTCTAAGGGCCAAAGTGAGGAGGCAAAAGAAGCCTTCTGTCAAATGATGAATGAATGGTTTACACAATACCTTAGAACAAACCTTGTTGTACAACGACCTCCCCCACCTACTCCCTAACAGATTCCTGAGGCACCACATGGTGCTGAACGTATTAGAATTGGTAAGCCTCTGATAGATAAAATACGCAAACATGGGGCAAAAGAATTTAGAGCTACCGCAGATGATGATCTGGAAAGGGCTGAGTTTTGGTTAAAAAATACTATCCAGGTTTTTAATGAACTATCCTAGACACCTATTGAATGTCTAAAATGTGCGATGTCTCTACCAAAAGGTACAGGTTATCATTAGTGGAATACCATAACTTTAGTAGTACCGAGGGAGAATGTCACATGTGAATTCTTCCAAGCTGAGTTCAAGAAGAAGTATGTTAGTTAGAGGTTCATGGATCAGAAAAAGAAAGAATTTCTAGAGCTCAAATAAGGAAACATGACCGTATCCGAATATGAACGAGAATTTGTTCGACTGAGTAAGTATGCCAGAGAATGGGTTTTAACCGAGGCTGAAATGTGTAAACGCTTTGAACAGGGCCTAAATGAATATATCGAGTTATTGATTGGGATTCTCGAAATAAGGGAATTTGCGACGCTAGCTGACCGAGCACACAAAGCTGAGGATCTTAGTAAAGAAAAGAAACAAGCTGAAAGAGAGGCTCAGGTTTCTGGAAAAATAACTATGAGTAAGTCACAATTATTGGCTTCTAAGAAATTAAAGAAGTATTATGATCGTGTGACCACCTCTACTGGATATTCTGGAAGAGAGCGGGGCTTTCAACGTTCTAACTCGAGGTCTTCATCTCCATCTGTGACTAGTGTGGGTAGTGTTGGTAATCCTAAACTGAAATGTAAACATTGTAACAAATTCCATCATGGGGAATGTCAGTCTAGAAGTGGAGCTTGTTTCAGATATGATTCACTTGACCATTTTCTCAGCGATTGCCTCGAAATAGTTGAAAAAGAAATAGAACAAGCTCCAAAGCCTAGTAATCCTATTGCGAGAGGTAGACCACCCCGTCACCCCGGTAATGTTAGTGGTAGTCCAGGTACTACCAGGGATACTACAGTTAAGTCTAAGGTACGAGCACCTACAAGGACATATGTTATTCGTGCTAGAGAAGATGCCTCTACACCAGACATCATTACTGGTACATTTTCTCTACTTGATACTAATATTACTACTTTGATTGATCCTGGTTCCACACATTTATACATATGCACGAACTTAGTGACTATTAAAAATTTACCTGTTGAATTCACTGAATTTGTGGTTAAAGTTTCAAACCCCTGAGGCCAGTGTGTTATGGTGGATAAAGTTTGTAAGAACTGTCCATTGATGGTAAAAGGTTATCGTTTTTCTGCTAATTTGATGTTATAGCCATTTGATGAATTTGATGTGATCATGGAATGGATTGGTTAACCCAATATGATGTAGTGGTAAATTGTAAGCAGAAATATATTGTATTGAAATATGAAAGTGGTAAATTGCTTCATGTTGATTCTGATAAACTGGATGGATTACCTAATGTGATTTCAATAATGTCATCACAGAAATACGTTAGAAAGGGGTATGATGCATATCTTGCGTATGTGATGGATTCCAAAGTATCTGAGTCAAAGATTTAGTCAGTGCCGGTTGTATGTGTGTTTCTTGATGTATTCTTAAAGGAATTACTTGGTTTACCACCGGATAAAGAAGTGAAATTCTCTATAGATCTTGTTCCGGGTACAACACCTATATCCATAGCACCTTACAGGATGGCTCCTACTGAATTGAAAGAGCTGAAAGTACAGTTGCAAGAATTGATTGACAGAGGTTTTGCTCGACCTAGTTTCTCACCTTGGGGTGCGCTGATTCTATTTGTAAAGAAGAAGGATGGATCGCTAAGGCTGTGCATTGATTACAGATAGCTCAACAAAGTTACAATAAAGAACAAGTATCCATTGCCTCAAATCGATGACTTGTTTGACCAGTTAAAGTGTGCTACGTTATTTTCGAAGATTGATCTCTATTATGGTTATTATCAACTAGGATTAAAAGAATCGGATGTACCAAAGACATCTTTTAAAACAAGTATGGACACAATGAGTTTCTTGTGATGCCATTCGGCTTGATAAATGCACCTGTAGTGTTTATGGATTTGATGAACAGAATTTTTAGCCCATATTTAGACGGGTTTGTGGTGGTATTTATAGATGATATTTTGGTTTACTCTCGAGATGAAAATGAACATGCTGAACATTTGAGAATAGTGTTGCAAACCCTACGAGAGAAACAATTGTACGCCAAATTCAGTAAATGTGAATTTTGGTTATAGGAAGTTAGTTTCCTTGGGCATATTGTGTCTGCTTGTAACACCCTTAACTTGTATCTGTCACCAGATTAGGGTTACGAGGCATTATCGAACATAAGCACAGATCGTCACAATCATGGTATTCAACTACCTAAATTAAAACCAAGCATATTTTATTTCATATATGGTACCAAGCACCTATATTACAACCTTCAATTACACGTATTTACTTCATTAAATAATTAGCTAATGCACATTTAAAAAATACTTATATACAATCAATTATAAAATCAAATAATACATATCATATAGCTTATAAAACATTCATACATGAGACATTTTTAAACATTACCAATTGGTCAAATATAATCATGTGCATTACTAATTCATGAGTAATACACTATAATATCTTTAATCATTTTCGAACATCAAAGACATTTCATAGCACCAAATCCGTATGCTCAATAACCAAACTAGACCATATACCTAGTTATTTTAACTCATTACAAGACTATGCACATAAGTCCATAATAACCTAAACCATCTTGAGCAGAAATAACAACTAAAAGTACACCCATTTCACATGCCAAGTTACCATACTTAAAATACATACACATAACCAATAAATTAACTACTTATTCGGTCATATATGATATCTTCAATACATCATATTTATATAATTATGCTATACACCATACCACATTTAACAAGCCAAAAATGCTCATACACATTATTCATTATTTCTAACCAAATCACCAATGTCGGCATACTAATACAAATCGACTCAAAATAACCACATTCTTTAATCAAATTATTAAGTCTATCCTAGTCCGCACATGACCGATACAACAAATTCGACATTAACATTTAACTAAACACTTGACTACATGATTTAAACCATCATTGCCGAATCACAAAGTTGATTATAATCATCACATATATTTTCATCACATAACCGAATACACAAGCACATTATAAACAATTTCCAAACCAATTCGTGTTACAAATTATACATCTCAACAATGAGTTATTAACAATCACAACCCAAATCACATCTATCATCCATATATCAAGCTTACCAAAATGAGTCATTTTAAAGATTTTCATATCATTCACATCAAGGACATATAATCAAAACATCATACATACATGCCATGGGACAAAATCACCAAAATAATTTATACCATAATCAAATATACCTGAACTTAAGCATTATGATCAAGCCATATTCGCATGGCTAAATATATATAATTTCAAAACTGAACATACTAATATATCAAGCCTATACATGCCATATGTTCAAAGTTTCAAACTTATAAAATACCGAAAATAGTTGATAGTGTGATAGACTTTGCCGACAATCCCCGAGCTCATAACTTGATTCCAAAATCTATAAAACAGAGGCAAATATGCATACACTGTAAGTTATCATAGCTTAATAAGTCATAAGCAAATAAATAACTCAATTTAACCAAACCAATTTGTAATAACATAATAATATTTAATCTCAATGTTAAAGTTTCATATACAACATATACTTTCATAGGTGAACTTTATCTTAGCCGAATATACATATATCTATTATCAAAGTATCATACACTTTTAAAGCCATATTATCTATATATAATCGAATGTACATAAACTCATATACATATATTCATGAATCATTTCATAAATATTCACATTTTATATTCATAAGGCCGAATATAATCATTTATATATGTTTGCATATAGATCACAAATATGATATCACTTTACATAACCTTTGGCCGAATGTACTTTCCATATACACATATATTTTCATTTACTTCATATATAATTTGCAACTCATATCAAATAATCAACTTACTTTATTTTCAAATAGGTAATAAACTATCACATACCTGATCACTTTAGCTCGTTTTACACATTCAATTACAACTTATCATTGCCCATTGAACCATTTGGAATTGAATAGGATACTCGAATAATCACACATATCGTACAATGCCGACGTCCCAGGCTTGGTCTTACATGTAATCACATATCGATGCCACTGTCCCAGATAGGGTCTTACACAAATCAAATACGATGCTGATGTCCCAGACATGGTCTTACACATAATCACATATCGATGCCAATGTCTCTGACATGGTATTACACGAAAACACATATCGAAAATCTTATGTCATGAGATCCTAGCTATTCCTAAGGTTCGTACGGGGCTTCTGGATGTCGTAACTCGATCGAATCAAACTCGTACATGAAGCTTTCAAGCATATTCACATTCGACTATCATATATATATCTTCACATAATTCATTTCAGCATATAAAACTCGTATTTATTTAAAATTAACATCTATTTGCTTATAAACTTGCCTCAGACAACGATAATCAGAATGGGACAACTAATCGACAACTTTGGTTTTCCCCCGATCCAAATCCTATTTCTTTGGTTCTTGATATAAACATATTCAAATTAAACTCATTCAAACATAATTTCATCCAATTTAGTCCAAAAACACAGAAATGGACAAATTACCATTTTACCCTTGACATTTTACACTTTTTACGATTTAATCCAAATTGCACAAAACACAAAACATGCAAAATTTGCACACACCATGCTTAGGTCGAATGCTACCCATGTTCATACAAGTCCATACATTTCATTTATTTCACATTTTAGTCCCTCAATTTATTATTTTTGCAATTTAGTCCTAATTACTCGAAATTATCAAAAATTCCAATACAAAACATATTAATCCAAAACATATCTTTCATAATTCATCAACTAACATCACAAAGCTCAATTATTCATCAATGGTATAACTCAAAATATTCATCAAAATCAGAAATTCAAGCATGCGCTTTGTACCTTACACTGCAACGATCTCAAAAACATAAAAATTATCAAAAATCGAACAAAAACTAACCTTGAATCAAGCTTCCAATGTGCCAAATACCCTAAGCTTTATTTTCTTTCTTTCTTTCTCAAATTTTGGCAAAAAAAATACATTATGCATGGTTAATTTAATTTTTTATGTTTTATTATATACATATTTTACATATTTTACATATTTAACCTTTAGTCTAAAATATAAAACCATTATTATATAAGGTCACAACCGTCCATCATTTATAATTATGGTCTAATTGCAACTTAAATACCTCATGCAATAAAGACAACATCAATTTGGCCCTTTCACATTTAACCATCAAATTTTCACTTTACGCGATTAAGCCCTTTTTATTAAATCGGCACTCAAATGACAAAATTAAAACACGAAAATTTTACAGATATAAATTCAGACATAATAAACTCAAAAAATAATATTAAAATATTTTTTGACTCAGATTCGTGGTCTCGAAATCACCATTCTGAATAGGGTCTAAATCGGGTTGTTACACTGCTGAAGGTGTCGGAGTAGACCCGAATAAAATTTCAGCCATTGTTAATTGGAAGTCATCAAAGAATGTATCTGAAGTTTAAAGTTTTCTGGGTCTAGCTGGTTATTATCGGATATTTGTAATAATTTTTTCAATGATAGCGTCCCCGATGACTCATTTGTTACAGAAAGATGTGAAATTTGAATGGACTGAGAAATGCCAGCAGAGTTTTGACAGAGTAAAGGCTTTATTGACAGAAGCACCTGTGTTAGGCTAGCCTGAATCGGGTAAGGAATTTATAGTTTACAGTGATGCGTCATTGAATGGTTTAGGCTATTTTTTTATGCAAGATGGTAAGATAGTATCCTATGATTCAAGATAGCTAAAGCCACATGAAAAGAACTACCCGACACACGATCTTGAATTGGCGGCCACAGTGTTTGCATTGAAAATCTGGCGGCATTAGTTATTTGGTGAAAAATGTCACATATTCACTGATCAAAAAGTCTAAAATACTTGATGTCACAGAAAGATTTGAATTTGAGACAACACAGATGGCTTGAGTTATTAACTACCATCCGTGAAAAGCCAATGTAGTGGCAGATGCTTTGAGTAGAAAATCCTTGTACACTTTGAGAGCAATGAATACCCAATTATCATTGTCTGATGATGGTTCAATCATAGCTGAGTTAAAAGCTAGGCCAATGGTTTTGCAACAGATCTCTAAAGCTCAGAAAAATGATAGTAAGTTGCAAGCAAGACAGGTACAAATCGAATCGACTCCTGACTCAGAATTTTAGATCAAGGCTAATGGTTGTTTGTTATTCAGAGGCAGAGTATGTGTACCGAAAGATTCAAAACTAGTACAGAAGATCTTAAATTAAGCTCAAAATGGTAACATGTCTATACATCCCGGTAGTAATAAAATGTACAATGATTTGAAAAAGATGTAGTGGTGGTTGGGAATGAAACGAGATATTTCTGAGTTCGTATCTAAGTGTTTGATATATCAGCAAGTAAAACCTAAACATCAATTGCCTTCTAGATTATTACAGTCGGTTACGATACCGGAATGGAATTAGGAAAGAATTACCATGGACTTTGTAACGGGATTACCCCTGTCTCTAAAGAAGAAGGATGTCATTTGGGTAATCGTTGATCGATTGACAAAGTCTGCACACTTTATTTCGGTATGTATGGATTATTCCTTGGATAGATTGGCTGAATTATATTTTCTGAGATTGTCAGATTGCATGGAATGCCTGTCTCCATTATTTCAGATCAAGATCCTAGGTTTACATCTCGATTCTGGAGCAAACTGCAAGAAGCTCTGGGTACTCAGTTACACTTTAGCACCGCGTTTCATCCCCAGACAGATGGTCAATCTGAACGAGTAATACAAATCTTGGAAGATATACTTCGATGTTGTGTACTTGAGTTTGAAGGTAATTGGGGAAGGTATTTGCCTTTGGTTGAATTTGCTTATAATAATAGTTATCAGTCTAGTATTAAAATGACACCGTATAAAGCCTTGTATGGACGTAAATATAGAACTACATTGTACTGGATAAAACTCAATGAGAGAAAGTTACACGGAGTTGACTTGATTTGAGAGACCGAGGAAAAAATGAAGGTAATTTGAGGCAATTTGAAAGCAGCCTCTAATCGTCAAAAGTCCTACTCTGATTTGAAATGAAAAGAAATAGAATTTCAAATCAGCGACAAAGTATTCTTGGAAGTGTCACCTGTAACGCCCCAAAAACCCTGAAACCCAAAAATCTTGAAATATCAAATTTTTCTTTTTGTGCTTAGCAATTCCGGTTAAGTGTTAATTACGTGATGGTAGGTCTTGGTCAAGGTTTGAGTTCGAATCAAAGGGTAGAAGAAATTATAGTTTAATTATTAAAAGAATCAGGGTTGGCAAGTAGTTGGGCTTTTAAATAAAAATAGGGGAAAATGGCATCAAAAAGCCTTGTGGAGGAGTGGCTAAGTGACGCCACTTAAGGAGTAGGGAGGTGGCATTAGTAGCTAGCACGAAGATCCAAGGTTCGAATCCTAGCTTAGTATTTTTAGAAGTTTAATTTTGGCCTTCTAGAAGGTTGGAAGTGGCGTGAAAATTAAGGAAAAGATCAAGGGGTTATCAGGGAGAAAAATGAGGAGATGAGAAGGGAGAAATGATGGTACCAAATTGGGAATTGGGCATGGAAAATTTGGCTATAAGGGCTATAAATAGGGGCCGAATACAAGGTTGCCAGGCTACTGACGAAATTCTTCTTCACCTTGTTGCTAGAAACCCTTTTCTTTTCAAGATCCAAAAAGTCGAAAACCCTTTTGTTTTTCTTTCTTTTCTTTATGCCGATTCTATTCTTCTCTACACAATTCTCTTTGTTTCACTTAACCGATTTTTTCTTCTACTCTTCTTCTTTAATCTGTGCCAAATAAACCTTATTCACCATACTAAGTTTAAAAGCTGAATCTCCCAAGGGCCGAATACTCTTTGAAAAAATCTAGTGTAAGTGTTTTACAATCGCTTTTCTTTGCTAAGTATCTATTATTGTCCCTCACTCTTTCTAATCAACTATGGTAGGGAATTAGTATCGGATCTCGGATCTTAGCTTTCTGCCGAAATTGCCTTTAGGTGCTTGCGGTGTTGGTAAGTATTCCTCTCCCATTGGCTAAGGTGGTCGAATGTTCATAGTTAAGGTAAGGGGACTTGTGTTGGATACGAGTCATCTATTATTCTGGTTTTCATAGTTAAGATTGGTGCAGATCTAGGAGTTGATCGTGGTTAGTGATTTAAGAAAGGGTTGTTATATTTATCGCGCAAGGTAAGGTTAAGGTGAGGTTTTGGTTTTAGTAACGATATGTATTAAGCATGTGGTTAATGGAAGGTTGATATCGTTTGTAGGTTTGTGACTAAATGAATCGCAGCACGCTTGCTTATCAGGTATGTACATACACTGCACACACAAGTAGATCAGCAAAAGCCAAAAAGCTAAAATACTGAAATGCCGAAAAGCCGAAAGTTTTGCTGCGATAGTCTTGTGAGTGCGCGAACACTCATGAGGAGGAAACTAATAGGTTACTTGAAGCCCACGGGTGATTCCATGGACTTGGGTGTGATTTGGCCATATGGGCCGGAATGGGCTAAATGGGCCCGATGGGCTGTTGGGCCCAAAATAGGCAAAAACTGAATATTGATGCTATGTGATAGGAATTTGTATGTGAGCATGAATATGAAAGTGATTGGGCCTAACGAGCCATATAAATGTGATTTGGGCCTAATGGGCCATATAAGGTGATTTTGGCCTAATGGGCCAAATAGAGGTATGTGAATTTGATTTGGCTTTGTAAGGGGTTTTGGGCCTAGAATATGATAACTACATAAAACTTAATAATTATTTGCGACCGTGGAAAAGTCATAGGGTTAAGGTGTGGCAACGGGTATATGCATGTCTAGGGTTAGATCTAGGGAGAGCTTGGTACTTAAGCGGTCTTAATGACCTACCTCCTCTTCTCTGGAATCCTACCTGGTGCATAGTATTCATTCATCTTAGCTCACGAGACTTGTTAATGAGCCAAGGTAAGTGAAAATCGTATTTAAGGGAAAATTACTAAAATGCCCCTAAGGGTAAAAATGACCAAAATACCCCTTGACATGTATAGGCTAATGAATTGATGATATGTTTTGCATTATTATTTAAGCCATGATATTTGGCTTATAAATGTTTATGTTTGGAATGGTATGTATAGTCATCAATGATAGCTTATTTTGATATGTTTTGATATTAATGTGGCCAAAGTTTCATAGTTGATATATTAATGCTTGAGAAATGGTATATTTTGGTATGAATTGTGGTTGATGAATTGGTATGTTTAGGAAGCATGATTTGAAATAGTAATAAGATAATGAGTTAGTGCATTTGAAATTTATGCAAGTTGTGACGATTTTTAGGTATATGGATTTGGTATGTTTTGAATATGGAATTTAGTAGTTGAGATGGTTGTGTATAGATGGCATGATATGTGTACAAATTGGCTGGTTTTTAGTTGCTTATATGGGAGTTGAAATGGTACCATTTAGGTTGATTTATGTGAATGAGAAAAGGGTGGCAAATTGGCTTTGCAAATGGCCTATTTTTGTCCACACGGGCAGAGACATGGGGTTGTGTCTCAACCGTGTGCGACACATGGTCATGCTACACGGTCGTATGTCCCCTAGGGTACCCTTTCGAATAAAAGCAGTATACCCTACAGTTTTGACATGGCCCAAACACACGGGTGTGTCTACTAGCCGTGTGAGATACATGGGCTGGCACGCGGGCGTGTGGCCGGCCGTGTGACCCACGTCAATAACCTCCCTAATTTTCCCATAGCCATGGTACACGAGCGTGTCTCGGGCCGTATGGTACAAGTCAGTATGTATGCCCTATTTTCATAAGGCCTATGCCACGGGCGTGTTGGTGGCTGTGTGAGGCACACGGCCTGTTGACACGGGCGTGTGACCTTTAAATGTTGAAAAATTCTCTAAGTCTTCTAAAGTTTGTGAATGTTATCAGTTTAGTCCTTAACCATTTCTAAGAATTTTCTAAGGTCTCGTATGACGTTAGAAGGGACATTATAATTGAGATGAATGTATTTTGTTATTGAAATGTATAAACGTACATGAATGATGTGTATTGATTAGTAATGCCTCGTAACCTTATTTCGGCGATGGATACGGATTAGGGGTGTTACACACGGGTAGAGACACGAGCGTGTGTCTCAGCCTAGAACACGGGCGTGTGTCTTGGCCGTGTGAAATGTAACACCCCAAACTCGGCCTAGACGTTACGGTCGAATCTGGCATGTCACATCAAAGTGCTTTTCGAAAATGGAACTTGTCATTAAGAATCCAAATTCAAGCTAAAACCCTTTTAGTTTTTATTGCTCGAGAAATTTTGGAAAATCAAGTTGTTACTAATTGAAACCAATTTGTCAAAACGATTGCCATATTTATCACCGTTGATTCCTTAAACTGAATAAAGTCGCGAAAGCTTTAAAAACCTTGAAGTTTAAAGTGCTTGTTTTCCTTGAAAATAGTTGTTATTTTGAAAACTCATTTTACCTAGTCTAGCAATTTAAGGTAAGAAATCAATGCCCAAATACCTTCGAGTCCCTCGCGGCTCTAAACCGTCTAAGGCTGCAGATTACCTGTGCAGTTAAAAGAAAGGGTGAGTTTACGAAAACTCAGTGTGTAATCCCCTAACAGTCAACAGAGATCATAATATGCAAAACAGTATGGGCTTTAGCCCTATACAATATCAGTACAGTCTGGGCCTTAGCCCTATATAGTAATAGTGTGGGCCTAAGCCCAATACAGTATCAATACAGTGTAATGCAATTATGTATCCCACCCAAATCCAGCCAACACACCACCCGTACCAACCAACACACCATGTGGGGATATAAATCGACCCACCCACCCAGCACACCAATATCACAGTAAAGCTACCAGAAACAGTAAATGTGGCAAAGCCACCAGTATCAGTAATTGTGGCATAGCTACCAGTATAGTACTTCCTCCATATCAAAATCCCAACCCCATACAGTATGTCGTATCATAAATATTACGTGTATGCAAAGTCATACTTAATACAATCATATATGTAAATCATAAGCACATCAGTCATACGAAACATACGAGCATCATCGTCATTTTACCATACAAGGGTATTACGGTCATTTTACCCTACAGGGGCATTTCGGTCATTTTACCCTACATTGGCATTACGGTCATTTTACAAACCCGGGGGTATTTCAGTAATTTTACGAGTCGAGGGTATTTTGGTAATTTTACCTATTTTGGGGTTTTAGCTCAGGTAAAGACCTCTCCGAAGGTCTACAGTCGCCTCAAGCGACACAGGTAACCTAAATGATCATAACAGTATAAATGGGCCCAAGTCCCATTACTCGGCCCAAGTGGGCCCATACGCTTGTGTGGCCAATTTAGCCCAAATTTAGATATGGCTATGTGTACACCATAGCCTGGTTCATTAATAGTCACTTACCGCAGATTTTATACGTATGGGCCCAGGAGCCCATTGGCCCACACGGCCCATTTAAGCCCATCGAGGCCCAAAACAACCTAAACCAAGTGTGCGACATGACAAGTCCATCTATGTCCCGCTTAATAGCAAATTTTACCCAAGCGGCCCATTTAACCCAAAACTATTCACGGCTGTACGAACGATGTAGCCCAGTCCAAAACTTACCACATAACATAAATTTTATCCGTGTGGGCCCACAAACCTATTGGGCCCACACGGCCCAGTATGGCCCAACTTGGCCCAGAACGGCCTATGCCATGTACGCAACATGACAAACCCAATCATATTCCACCTAGCAGCTGATTTGACACAAGCGAGCCGACGGACCCATTGGGCCTATTCAGGCCCTAGAGGCCCTTGACGGCCCAAGTCCACGAGAGCACTCGTGGCGGCCTCTATAGCCTATCGCCAATGTTTTGTAAGCTTGATTTACCCCATGAGTGATCAGACACTCGTGAGGCCTTGAATGCTGAAGCTTTGGCTTTTCGGCTTTTGCCGACTTACAGTAATAGGTTTCGGTGTACAGTTACACACTTGTTTACAGAATCACGAGGTAAAAATCTTCAAGTCCCAACCTTGATTAGCGAAAGACTTTAATCTCTTAAGACCTCCGATCAGGATTGATCACATGCAAATGTCAAATATCTGTATAAAAATAGATCTTATTAACCCATATAGGTCAAATATGTGGCCTTAGTCTACGGACGTTAACTTACCAACCACAGGAATATACGGCCCAAAGTAAGAATAAGGTAGCGATCTTACCTTATACGATTAATGAGAGGCAGAGTTTGATGACTTGAATAATCTTTGCCCTTTTCCACTCCTCAGGATTTCTTACCACCAACGCACCCCACCTTGCGGGAAGGGAACAAAAATCATGATCAATAAATAATAAGAAACATTCAGCGTTCAAAAATGATAGAAGAAGACAAATAGAGTGCATACAGAATTGACAGAGAAGCAAAGAAGAAACTTTGCAACCACATACCGATTGTTAAATCTTCAGCAAAACCAAACCACCATACCATAGTGCACCGAACGATTAACCAAACACTAAATAGAAGACAAGAAACCGAAAGCAAATAAGAGAGGAATGAGGAACGGTCGACTCAGAAAAGATTGAAAGAAAGAATGAAATGTTAGGGAGAAAGGGAAACTATATTTGGTTATTTCCTTAAGAAAAGAGGAAGAGAATCGGAAAAAGAGATGATCCAAGAGAGACTATTCGGCCATTGTTGAGGAAAAGTGAGAGAGATAATATAAAAGACAAAATAATTTCGACAAAGAGGGGAATATGAAAGATAAGAAGAGTCAAGAAGAGGCTTGGCACTTATCACATTCGGCAAAAGAAGATAGTAAAGCAAAAGGAACCCGAATGATAAAAACACATTAAGCTAACACCAAAATGCAACAGAGAACGATCCCAAAATACAATATTCGGCCAAGACAATAAAAGCAAAACGAATGCCAAAGAAACAACTATCAAAACCCTCAAAGTCACTGACAAATTCGGTACCAAGTCAATGACCGTATAGGCACCCATAGACTCCCAAATTCGGTCAACTCCTTCCCCAATCAAACTCCACAATTTTCTCCACTTAATCCTTTCCTTATCTCTCCATGATCCACTCCCAAATCACTCCTCAATTCTCTCCTCAACAACCTCCTCCATCAGAATTCCACTACAACTCAACCACTGGCCGAACCCAATTACAAAATAAATACCTCATTTGTATTGTGACACGCTCGAACCTCAAACCTTAAGGTTCCCTTACACGCCACCTTGCCACCACACCACAGGCTCCTTTTGTTGTCACTCTTTATCCCCAATTACTTATAAGGTCTATAGGCCAAAGTTTAGGTTCTTTTAAAAGAAAAAAACCAAAATAAATTGAAAGAGCCAAGACTTAAACCCAGGCTCCCTTGCAACCTTAATGACGCCACAACCACTAGACCACATGCTTCCTTATGTCATTTATTTAACACCATAATTTAAAAGGCCTTCATCCAAGCATTCAGGGTTTTATTCACTTCAAACCAAAATTTTTGCTAAAGCCCAGGTTTGAACCCAGGACTTTCCAACTCCTCTCAAGACCCTTAACCCCTTGAGCAGACATTTAATTGTGTCATTTCCTAGCTTAACTAAAATATTAATGAGCAGTCTCCTAACCACTCCTATGCACAAGGCCCAATACATCTATGCCTAATTTCGGGGCATTACATGAAACCTGCACCTAATTTCGAATTGAATTAAATAACCACACGGCTTAGCACACGGGTGTGTAGCATCGCCGTGTGTACAAGTCAAAGAGTTACACGTGGTCGAACACGGCCTTTAGCATGGTCATGTCCTAGGGTCAAACGGGCATGTCTCTTGGACCATAGAGGTGTGTGAGCCCTACACCTTGAAAAAGTTTTGTAATTTCGCAAAAAATTCTTAGAGTTCCCGATTAAGTCCCGACTCGATTCTAATGCTCATATTGGGCCTCAAGGGCCCAATGAAGGGACGTTATGAATAATCTCGTTAAATGAATAGTAATTTATTTAAGTTATTCATAAATGTTTCTAATGGTTCTGGTAATGCTCCGAAACCCTGTTTCGGTGAAGATTATGGCTTAAGGGTGTTACAGTTTGTTTTAAGTTTGTACTATCAAATTGCAACTTATGGTTTAAGTAACCTTACAAATGGTATAAGGTTTAAAGTGATGAATTGTGCAAATGGTCAATTGTATTGATTTGAGTTGAATTGTGTAAAGTATATGTGTATATATTTGATGCTAAATGGTGCAAATTGTCATATGTATTGATGTAAGGCTTGAAAACACTCAATCATTAATTTGATATATTCCAGCCTTGAAATTTACCTAATTCAAATAGATGTAGATATTGCTGTTGAACCAATTCCTCAGGTTCACAAGTGACTTTCTCTGTACTATGATTCTGCCATAGAACCTTAACTAATAAAATGGTCTTCCTTCTCAAGACCGTAACCTCTCAATCCAAAATCTAAACCTGCTCCTCAAAATTTAAATTCGATCTTACCTTAATCTCCTCAATAGATACAATTTAAGATGGATCAGATCGATATCGCCTCAACATAGAGACGTACAATACATCATGTATACGATCTAACTTAGGAGGTAACTCAACCTGATAGGTGACTATCCCAACTCGTTTAGAATCTAATAAGGTCCAATGAACCTAGTACTCAACTTGTCTTTACGTCCAAACTGAAGGACCTTCTTCCCCGGATATACCTTAAGGAAAACCCGATCTCCCACAACAAACTCTATGTCTCTCCTCTTCAGATCCACAAAAGACTTCTATCTATCAGAAGCTGCCTTAAAATGATCTTGAATCAATCTAACCTTATCCTTAGTCTCAAAAACCAAATTCATACCTATAATTCTCCTCTCTCCAAACTCAATCCAACACAAAAGGGTGCGGCATTAATGACCATAAAAAGACTCGTTAGGTGCCATTTGAATATTGGACTAAAAGTTGCTATTATACGTGAACTCAGCCAATGGCAGAAACTCCTTCCAACTACTATGGAAGTCAATAACACAACTCCGTAGCATATCATCCAATATTTGAATCACTCTCATATTTCCTGCCAATCTGTGGATAGAACACAGTACTGAAGTCCAACTGAGTATCTAATGCCTCATGTAGTTTCTTCCAAAACTGATACATAAATCAAGGGTCTCTATCAGAGATAATCGATATCGGAGCCCCATGAAGTCTAACAATCTCAGAAATGTATAGCTTCACTAGCTTTATGGAGAATAATCAATCCTAACCAAAAGAAAATGAGCAGACTTGGTCAATTGATCCACTATGACCCAAACAAGATCCTTCTTAGTTGGTGTCAAAGGTAACCCACTAACGAAATCCATAGTTACCCGTTCCTATTTCTACAACAAAATCTTAATAGGCTGAAGCAAACCTAAAGGCAGTTGGTGTTCAGCCTTAACTTGCCGGCATGTCAAACATCGAGAAACAAAACCAGTTACCTCATATTTCAACCCAGGCTACCAATACAATGCTCAACGATATCGATACCTCTTATTCCCACTAGGATGCATAGTGCAAAGGCTAGTATGTGTTTCCCGCAAGATAGACTGCCTCAACTCAGTATCATTAGGCACACAAACCCGACCTGTAAAATACAAAATGCCCTTACTATTCAAACCAAAATCAAAAGTCTTACCCTCTTCAACCTTCAGAAACTAAAGAACCAAAGAGATATCCAACAACTGCTTATCCCGAATCTGATCAATCTAAGTTAGCTTAACTTGCAACTTAGCCAACAAACTACCATTCTCAAATAGACTAAGGTGAGCAAACATCACCCTCAAATCAGACATCGATCTCCGACTAAGAGCATCAGCCACAACATTGGCCTTATCAGGATGATACTAAATGATACAGTCGTAGTCTGTAAGCAACGCAATTTATCTACGTTGCCTAAGATTCAACTCCTTCTGAGTAATGAGGTACTTGAGGCTCTTGTGATCAATGTAGATAATCCACCTCTCACCATACAGATAGTACCTCCAAATTTTTAGTGTGAAGACAATGACAACTAACTCAAGATCATGTGTAAGATAGTTGCCTTCATGCGGCTTAAGCTGTCTGGATGCATAAGCCACCACTTTACCATATTACATCAATACACAACCCAAAACGGTGTGAGATGTATCACTATACACAACAAACTCCTTACTAGATTTAGGTTATACCAGAACGGTGGCCTGAGTTAAAATAGATTTGAGCTTCCCAAAGCTTGATTGTTGCTCATCGGTCCAAACAAAAGGTGCGTTCTTACGCAAAAACTTAGTCAAAAGAGATACGATAAGCAAGAACCACTCCACAAATATCTGGTAATAACCTGCTAAACCGAGAAAACTTCGGATCTCAGACACATTCCTAGGTTATTTCCACTCATTAACAACCTCAATATTTTTAGAGTCCACACAGATACCCTCAACAGAAATCACATGCCCCAGAAAAATGACTTCTCTTAACCAGAGCTCACACTTGTTTAACTTAGTATAGAATTTTTCTCGTGGAGTATTTGAAGAACCACTCGAAGATGTTTATCATACTCAACCTCAGTCTTAGTGTACACCAAAATGTTGCCGATGAAAACCACGACAAATTAATTCAGATATAACTGAAAAACCCAGTTCATGAAATCCATGAATACAACCAGAGCATTAGTCAAACTGAATGGCATGATGAGGAAATCGTAATGCCCATAACGAGTCCTAAAATCAGTCTTATACACATCAACCTTCTTCACTTTCAATTAATGATACCTAAAACGGAGATCAATCTTCGAGAACACCAATGTCCTACGGAACTAATCAAACAAATCATCAACCCTCGGAAGTGGGTACTTATTCTTTACCGTCAATTTATTCAACTACTAGTAATCCAAACACATCCTTATAGTACCATCTTTCTTTTTAACAAAAAGAACCAGTGCTCCCTACGAAGACACACTATGTTGAATGAACCCTTGTAAACTGAAAAATATATAGGATTTTTCCTATGCAATTTATCACCTTTTTACTTAAATTCGTTGTTAAAACTAAGTAATTGTTTAATAATTTAATGAAATATGTGAAAATATGAAATTAGGACATACAAATTATTAAAATGTGATTTTATGCTTTATTATATAGTTTTTTTTTGCATAAAATGGCTTATTTTATATTTATTTGAACATATTATATTTTTAAGATATAAGATGGGTCATGCATGATTAAATTAAATAATAAAATATAAAATTATATTTAATAATTCATTTTAAAATATTTCATTAATAATTTGGGTCGTAATTAATTATTTATTTTATTCTTTGGTCCTTTAATTTATTGATTTATTTTGGAAAGGAATGATAGCTTTGTTGGATTACAAAAACTGTCCAAATTAAAGACCAAGTCAACCCAATTTCGGCTACGCATGGTTGTCCACATAAACCACTTTTTGGTTTAATTACATAAGGTCCTTGTAATGTTGAAGAAATTAGATATTTGTCCAAAGATTTAAATTTGACCGAATCTCAGTCCTGAGTTGTTATGGCATTTAAATTACTTAAAAATCAAGCAAAATTCAACTCAAAATCCACTAATCATGGCCAATCACTCATTGAAGAAGCTTGAAGAGACTAAACCTATCTATTTTTAGCAAACTACTCTCCTCTCTTCACCTATAAATAAGACTTCATTTCACCATTCCTAATCATCCCTCATCCCTCGTCATTCTTTCTTTTCTCTCAATTCCCTTTAGCATTTTCCATTCCCCATGCCTAGCATCATAATTTCATAGAGATTTTAGCAATTAAGCCTTTTAAAGAGCCCTTGGTCAGCCACCTTAGAGAGCCATCAGCAAAGGAGCAAAGCAAAGGAGCGAAAGACCCTCGCCAGTCAGAGTCTTTGGTGACAGCCACTTTGATTTGGGTTTAATCTTTCTTTTCTTTGATTTAATATGAAAATGTTTGCTATGTGTTCTTTGTTCTTGTTACAACAATGTTAGCTTAATTTTATTCAATCTAGGACGATTTCTTTAATTAAATAATATTTATTTGATTCATGCTTGTAATGTTTGTGCCTCAATCGATCATGTTTTCAATTAAAATGAAGTTTGTATTTCGTTCATACGTGATTGAAATGCACCTGAATTAGCTGAGCGATCCTAACCAGACGACGACCAGTGGACACATAATTGAAATGTGCATGCTCATTTTAGATCCTAACCCAATTAAATTGCAGGTTGCATAACAACTCTAACCAAGCTCTATTATCTGCATAGTTGTTAGATTTGTGTGATTAAACTGTTTCAAACCTAACACGTCCCTGTTACCTCACACGAATTCTAAGAAACCCTTAGTAAATAAGGATCAATAAAATGCATATTTACTAAGTAAAGGATTCTGAAATGACCTAATGTGGTTTCCAAACTCATGAAAGATCGAGTTGCCATGAAATGTTTTTCTGAATATTATTAAGCATGTTGATAATAAATTGAGTTTAATTAAAGTAATTGTCCTAGTTTATTTATGTTATAATTGTTGCAAATTGTGTTTAATTTTGCTAAAATCTATTTCATTCATATAGTTTACATATTTAGGATAATTTGCATTGGGGATCATTGCATTTAATTTAATATATTTAATTTTAATCATCACTTCTCAATCATATTGTGTTTTTATTTACCAAGTTGTTAATATAATTTTACAATTAAGTGATTTAACACAAACACAATCCCTGTGGAGACGATAACTCGATACTTACTTATTACTTGATAACGACTGTGTACACTTGCACAAACCTACGCATTACAAGTTTTTGGTGCCGTTGTCGGGAATCGTTAACTGTTACCATTGTCATTATTTTTTTTGTGAAATTATTTACTTCCAATTGGTTTATTTCTAACATTACTAACTTTTTCTTTTTTAATTTTGTGATTTTCTTTTCAGGTTTTTATGAGCATAGATCGAATTATCGATTTACTCCATGTAGACCCTAAAATTGAGCTAACTTTCAGACAAAGAAGACGTGAATGAACAGCTCAAAGACAAGTCAAGATAGACCTTGGAAATCAGAATCAAGACCAAGGTAATGAAGCCGATCATGTACGAAATCCCATCCTCATTGGCGATGATAGGGATCGATGCATCAGACAATATGCTGTGCCACTTTTCAGTGAGTTAAATCTAGGAATTAGAAGGCCAGATATTGAGGCAACCCAATTTGAATTGAAACCGGTGATGTTTCAAATGCTCCACACGGTGGGCTAATTTAGTGGTATGCCCACGGAAGATCCACATCTCCACCTTTGATTGTTTATGGAGGTGAGTGATTCATTCAAGATAACCGGTGTGACTGAAGACGCATTGAGGTTGAAGTTGTTTCCGTACTCGTTGCGAGATTGAGCACGAGCATGGCTCAATTTATTTCCACCAAGTTCTGTCTAACAGCCCGATTTAGGGCCAAAATGGAATAGTGGTTTCGAAACCATGAATTCGAGGTTAAAAAAATAAATAATAATAATAATATTTTGATTAAGTTTTAGTGTTTATATTATGATTGCATAATTGTGTGAAAATTTCGTTGCGAAATTTTATCGATTGGGTGTTTAATTTGACGTTTAGGACTAAATTGAAATAGGTGAAAAATGTGTGTTCTAATTTATAAGTACTTGATTGAAATGGGGGTTTTAAGTAGAGGTCCTTAAATGGCAATTAGACCATTATACCTTATATGGACAAAATTTGGACATGGATGGAATTTTTAGAAAGTTTAGTAGTAAGGGCATTTTGGTCATTTGTGTATTAAATGAAATAAAATGGGAAAAATAACACAAAAATGTGTTCATCTTCATTAAGCTTGGCCGAAACTTGCATGTTCTCCATAGCTAGGGTTTTTCCCAAGCTTTCAAGCTCAATAATCAAGAAAGGCGTGGAATCGACCTCGAACGGGGAAAGGAAAAGATTTTGGACTAAATTGAAAAATTTCCATATTTTGCACTGAGGTAAGTTTGTATGTAAATAATACCTTAACTTCATTTACATTTTTATATTTCAGCCTATTATATATATATATATATTAGCTGATTTTGAAGCATAAATCGACTATTGGAAGAATGAAAATAAGTAATAGAGAGAGAAATCTCGGTTGAACATTCGGAAAGATTTAATAATATAGATGGAACGTAGCTAGGTCACATGTATGGTGCTGAGTGCACATCATGTGTACAAGAGAGCTACGAAATACTATGTAGTAGCTAGGTCACATGTGTGATACGGAATGTATCCCATGTAGACAAGAGAGCTACGGGAGAGGTAAATGTAGCTAGGTTGCATGGGTGATTCCAAGTGAAGGACACCATGTAGACAAGAGAGCTACGAGATAAATTGGCTAGGTCACACGGGTGGTACTAAGTGTTCACCACGTGTACAAGAGAGCCGAATTATATGAATGATGATGGGTGGAGCTGTGTGCTGAAACCACCAAATATCGAGAATTGATCCGAAGTGTTCAACGGGATGATTTTATAGTGACATTTTAATCATGGACCTATACTTTTTATGTATGAAATGTGGTGAAAATGAATTGTGACATGTACGTAAAAATCAGGTTAATACAAAGAAAGTGGAAAAGAGTGAATTGGCAATAATACTGTTTTTGGACAGTCACAGTGATGTGAATTTGAAAAATCACCAAAAATAGTAGAAATTTAATTAGAGGCTGAATGAGATATTAAATTAAAGCTTAGTGAGTCTATTCTCATGTAAGAGAAACAGAGCAATTAAAGGAACTCTATATTTTGAGATATTTATATTTGTGTGTGACTTCTTCAGAATGACTATGTGATCTCCTGTTCTGACTTTGAAAAAGTCATTAAAAATTGTACAAAAATAATTAAGAAATATAATTTACATGCATAGATTCCTTGTTGAGTCTAGTTTTAAATGAAACAAATTTTGTGGCTATTTGACTTTTTTACTGGGATAAAATCAACTCATAGTGAAAATAGGTCAGACCAGTCGAGCTGTGTAACAGGGGAAACTTTAACTAATAAACTGTACTAATTTGCTGGACCAAAAATTCCAGAAAAAAATTAGTAAGAAGTACTCTGAGTCTAGTTTCAGGAAAAATTTACGGATTTTAATTTTGAGTTTTGTAACTCAAGTTATGATTTATTTAGTGAATGTGATGCAGGAGAGACAGCTTAATCAAAGTGGTGTGAATAGAAAATTTTAAGTAGATATACTTGAGTTATTGTATATATATTAGATTCTTTAATTATTATTTATATACTTACTTACTAAGCTATAAGCTTACTTTCTTTTCTCTCTTTTGTCTTATAGTGTCGTTCAGCTTGCTCAGGAGTTGAAGATCGTGAAGATCTGCCCGCACTATCAATAATTTAGGGTATTTGAACTAAACATTTTGAATTATGACATGTATAATAGGCTTAGTTATTTTGTTACGTGTCATAATTGCCTACGTTTAAAATATTGGTTACAGTATTTGATCAATCATTTTGTACAAAGCCATTGAAGTTGGCTAATATTGTTCAAGACATATGATATAACGATGCATTATCTAATTGGATGACATATTTCTATCTCAGTTTCGTTTAATGGTATGTGTTATGTTCCAGTAATACCTCGTACCCTGTTTCGGTGTTGAACACGGGTAAGGGGTGTTACATTCTGTATCTACATGGTAAGAATTAGCAGAGAGATTTTTGCTTAAGTATTTCTCACCAAGCAAAAATTCTAAGTTGAGGAACGAGATCACAACTTTCCAACAATTGGATGACGATTCTTTGTATGAGGCTTGGGAGCCATTCAAGGAGTTACTTCGTAAGTGCCCTCATCATGGGATTCCTCATTGTATCCAGCTGGAGACATTCTATAATGGTCTCAATGCACATACAAGATTGATGGTAGATGCTTCTGCAAATGGTACAATTTTGTCTAAGTCTTATAATGAGGTTTATGAGATCATCGAGAGGATTGCGAGTAATAACTATCAATGACTAACAAATCGAACATCTTTAGGAAGATGTGTAGCCAGAGTTCATGAAGTTGACGCCCTCACTTCGTTATCAGTTCAGGCATCGTCTATTTCCTCTATGTTAAAACAGTTTACCGCTAATAGTCCTAATAATTTTATAGCTCAACCACCAAGTCCATTTGTAGTAGTTTCCTTTGTGTACTGTGGGGAAGGTCACTCTTTTGAGAATTGTCCATCAAATCCCGAGTCAGTGTACTATGTGGGGAACCAACATCAAAATAGGAGTAGATAAGGACCCAGTCCAACTTCTACAATTCTTCATGGCTTAATCATCCTAATTTTTCATGGAGCAATCAAGAAAATAGACCGAACAACAACTTATTGCACCATAGACCCAACCAATCTCAAGGGTTTAATCAGTAAGCTCCAAAACCACCTTAAGCTGAGGCATCAAACAATTTAGAGAACTTGTTGAAAGCATACATGGAAAACAATGACACTTTGATCCAAAGCCAAGCAGCAACATTGAAAAATTTGGAAAACCAAATGGGTTAGTTAGCTACGGAGCTTTGTAATAGACTGCAAGGAACCTTACCAAGCAATACTGAAAATCCAAGAAATTTGGGTAAAGAACATATCAAGGCAGTGGCATTGTGAAGCGGTAAAATTCTAGAACCCCAACTGATTGATGTCGAAGATAAGCCCGTTGAGAAGAATCAACCAGCTGTTGAAATTCCTACACCAAAGAGTCAGAATCTGCAAAGACTGATAAGAAAAATCCTAACTTAGTGAATTCAGATACTTTAACATCTTCTTTGGATGTAGATTTACCTACTCAAAAGAGTTATCCGATTCAACCAAAAGTTCCATCACCTCCATATCCGCAAAGATTGCAGTAATACAAGCAGAAATAGGAGGTGCAATTCAAGATGTGATGTTCAATAGCAGTTACAAATCAATATTCCGTTAGTGGAGGCTTTAAAACAAATTCCAAATTATGTGAAGTTTATGAAGGATATACTGTCTAAGAAGAAACGATTGAGTGAGTATGAGACTGTTGCCTTGATAAAAGAGTACAGAGCGTTCTTGCAGAACAAACTGCCACTAAAATTGAAAGACCCAGGAAGCTTTACTATACCCTATAACATTGGTAAACCTTACTGTGGAAAAGCTTTGTGTGGTTTAGGAGCGAGTATCAACTTGATGCCTAAGTCTATTTTCAAAATACTAGGGATAGGTGAAGTAAGACCTACAACTGTAACGCTTTAGCTAGCGGATTGATCTTTAGCATATCCCGAGGGAAAGATCGAGGATGTTTTGGTAAGAGTGGATAAATTTATTTTTCCTACTAATTTCATTGTCTTAGATTTTGAAACAGATAAGGAAGTGTCGATCATCCTTGGGAAACCTTTCTTAGCCATGGGAAGAATGTTAATTGATGTGCAAAAAGGTGAACTCACCATGCAGGTTCAAGATGATCAGGTAGCCTTTAACATTCTTAAAGTGATGAAATTTCCCGACCCAACAGAAGAGTGTTCAGTTATGGAAGAGATAGAAACCTTGGTTTCTATGGAAAGCAATTTTGAAGAAGATCCATTGGAGAAAGCCTTAGATCTTGACCCGTTGGAGGATGAAGAAGGTGAAGAAAACATGGCTTTGATGGAATCCAATCCGAGAAATTTTATTCAATCCGCACGGTTTGAACCGTTGGAGTTAGAATTCAGAGAATTTGTGCAACCCAAGTTGTCAATTGAAGAACCACCTAAACTCAAACTAAAGGTACTTCCTTCCCATTTGAAATACGTTTATTTAGGTGACTGTTCCACATTGCTATGATTATTTTAGCAGAACTAATGAAAGATCAAGATAAGCAACTAATTGTTGTTCTAAAAAAATTTAATAAAGCAATTGGTTGGGCCATAGCTGATATTCGAGGTATAAGCCCTTCTTTTTGTATGCATAAATTTATTTTAGAAGAAGGTGAAAGAGCTCAAATTTATGGGCAAAGGAGGCTCAATCCTATTATGAAAGAAGTTGTGAGAAAGGAAGTGATCAAATGGTTAGATGTAGGAATCATCTATCCTATTTCAGATAGTTTATGCGTAAGTCCAGTGCAGTGTGTGTCGAAGAAAGGTGGAATCACGATTGTTGAAAATAACCATAATAAGTTGATTCCAACGAGAACTATTACTGGTTGGAGAATTTGTATTGATTACAGGAAGTTGAATAAAGTCACTTGGAAGGACCATTTTCCATTGCCTTTTATGGATCAGATGTTAGATTGACTGGCAGGTAATGAATTCTATTGTTTTTTAGATGGCTATTCGGGATATAACCAAATAGTTGTAGCCCCGGAGGACAACATAAAACAACCTTTACTTGTCCATACGATACGTTTGCTTTTAGGTGAATGCCTTTTGGTTTATGCAATGCACCTACAACATTTCAACGATGCATAATGGCAATATTCACTGATATGGTTAAAAATTTTGTTGAGGATTTCATGGATGATTTTTCTATTTTTGGTAACACTTATGATATTTGTTTGAGTAATTTGGCTAAGGTACTGAAGAGATGCGAAGAGACAAATCTTGTCCTTAATTGAGAAAAATGCCATTTTATGGCTAAGGAAGGGATTGTCTTAGGGCATAAAATCTCAAAGAGACGAATTGAAGTCGATAAAGCAAAGGTGGACATAATTGAAAGATTATCGGCCCCAATTAATGTGAAAAGAGTCAGAAGTTTCTTACGCCATGCCGATTTTTACCGAAAGTTTATCAAAGATTTCTCGAAAATTTCTAAACCATTGTGTTTGTTGTTAGAGATAGATAAAGTGTTTGATTTCAACAAAGCATGTTTGGAAGGTTTTGAAAAACTAAAAAAAGGGTTAATCTCAGCCCCAATAATCATTACACCAGATTGGAGCTGACCTTTTGAGTTGATGTGCAATGCAAGTGATTATGTCGTTGGAGCTGTAATGGGTCAAAAAAGAAACAAAGTGTTTCACCCTATTTACTATGCAAGTAGAACTTTGACGGAAGCTCAACTCAATTATACGATAACTGAAAAGGAACTCTTTGCTATAATTTTTACTTTTGACAAATTCTGCTCATATCTTATAGGTACCAAAGTTACAATATTTACTGACCATGCGGCCATTAAATACTTGCTTACAAAGAAAGATGCAAAACTGAGGCTAATTCATTGGATACTTTTACAGTAACACCCCTTACCCGTGTCTGACACTGGGACAGGATACGAGGCATTACGAGACTTAAACACCAGCAAACATACACAACCGGCCACAAAAATTTGTTCAATTTAAAACGATTCATACACATACAAATTGTCCCTTATATGGGCCTACGAGGCCCAAATATACATCAGGAGTAGTTCAAGACTAATTAGGGTGCAGGAGACACACAGTCGAATCAGAAGCCCGTGGGGCAGACCGTGTGTCACACACGGCCTAGACACACGTCTGTGTGTCTACCCATGTGGACAACTTTTAGGCTATTTTCCAAGCCATTTGTCACTCTTAAATGCTCATTCACTCATACATTTTTGATGGCATGCAACATAGTATATTTAGTCACTCAAATACTCATAAACTTTATTAATTCAAAACTTTGTAATGACAACATATCACCTATCCAAACCATAATCCTTTCATAGAGCATTCCACACCAATTTCATATTTATTCATCATGGTAAACCCACTTCCAGTTTACTCAATTATACCATAGCTTTGGTCGTACTTATTAGCCACGATTCATTCATTTAGCATATATGCCATTCATCACACTTTTCATCCACAAGCAACCACATCAAGCATAACACATTACATGCATGCATAATTAATTAGGGTTAATCCCAAATAATTAATATGAAGCATATCACATGGCCATATACAAAATGAATCAAATATTACCATAATCCAACACATTTTGCTAGACAAGTATGACATATAACAAAAAGACCAAGTCCCTATACATGCAATACTCAAAACATTGAGACTAATTATACCCAAAGTTCCAGTTGATAGTGTGATCGAGTCTCCGACATCCTTCGATCCTCGAGCTAGCTTGGCGATACTATAAGAAAATGGAAAAGAGAAGGTAGTAAGCATGAAGCTTAGTAAGTTCACATGCAAATAAATAGCAACAAAATCATATATATATATATAAATACCATTGACATAACATAGTTTACATATGTGTCATCATAAATTCATAGGCATAACTTAAATTTGACGACATAACTTACACATTTTCAATCTTACCAAAAGTTCATCACATACCAAGCTCATTTATATGATTTTTTCGTACATACCTGTACTAACTCGTAACACATTGTCATATTTCATCATCATTGACTTACTTGTCGAATAACTCATAGGTTTACTCGTTGAACACTCTGAATACTATCGAATAAATGGAAGACTTACACATAGTGCTTCAAACGTAGCCACATGCTACCTCATACCATAATCACACATTGCTCGCTCTCGAGCTAATCACGGGCCTGCTCACACAAGCTGACGGTTAGGATGTAACTACTCGAGCTGCTCACACAAGCTGACAAGTACCCGCAACACATGCCGGGCTACCTAGCCACCAATAGAACATACAAGACTAGCACCCGGATTCACATAATGACATATACCCATAATTTCATGAGCTCATAATCACATAGTTCCTAGTGACATGTCACATTGTATTCTAAATTATTCCTAAGGTTTAAACGGGATTTTCTCGATAATGCATATTCGTCGAATTCGTTCACAATGTCATGCCCATAGACAATAAAGTCATTCATACACTCGTCATAATAATTAAACATAGAGATTCATACATAAATAAAACATTCAAACATGATATATCATTGCATTATTTACACATGAACTTACCTCGGTACAAAATATGGACAATTAATTCGATTTAGTCCAAAATCTTGTTCTTTCCCCGATCTAGGTCCGGACTCTATTTTTCTTGATCTATAATAGCAAATTCAGCTCTTTCACTCATCACATTATTCAAATCAGTCCAAAAATTATATTTAGGCAAAATTATAGTTTTACCCCTAAACTTTCATATATTTGTAAATCAGTCCCTAGGCTTATTGAATGAAATCTGTTCATTTTCTTTATTACCCAAGCCTAGTTGAACTTATAACATACTCATAGAAACCCAAGCCTAGTTTAGACCCTAGTCGGAATAGTGGTTTCAGGACCACAGATCTGAGTCAGAAAAATATTTTAATATTATTTTTTGTGTTTATAGTATGTGGTTAATCATGTATGAAAATTTCATATGGAAATTCAATCATTTGTGTGCTTAAGTTGTAAAAAAGACTAAATCGCAGAAAATGCAAAATTTTCCTTCTATTTGATTAAGTGTCGAATTGATGTGTCTTATTAAGTGTGAGGTCCTTATTAAGGAAATGGACCATTAACATGGTTAATGGACTTTTATGGACAACCATTAAAAAGCTTTTATATTATTTTATTAAGGGTAAATAGGTAAATGTGATATTAATGTATTATTTGAAATTAGGCCATTAGTGTTCATCTTTGCCGAAAATACAAAGAAAAAGAAAATAATAAGAGTTATTTAGGGTTTGAAAAGCTCAAGCATCAATTAGGTATGTGTTTTTGATCGGTTTTCAATAATTTTTACGTTTTTGAGATTGTTGCTTAGTAATCTATCAAGCCCATGTCTCAATTTTTGAATTTGATGATGAATTTGAGTTATGCCATTGATGTGATTGTAAGATTTTTTATGTTAGTTGATGGAAAATGAAAGATATGTGTTGGGTTAATATGTTTTGTATTTGAATTTTTGATGAATTTTAGTATTTTGAGCTAATTTGTGAAAATGAGAAATTAAAGGGCTAAAATGTGAAATAAATGAAAGATATGGGCTTATATGAGCTAAGGGAAAATTTGGCTAAGCAAGTGTATATAGAAATTTTGTATATTTTTTAATTTTTATGATTAAGGACTAAAGTGTTAAAATGTGAAAATATGAGGGCTAATTTGTAAAATGCCCTAAATATGTGTAAATGGATTGAATTGAATGATTTGGTGAATAAAAGAGTTAAATTTGAATGTGCTTAGATTAAGAACCAAAGAAAATAGAATTAGATCGGGGGGAAACAAAAGTAGTTGAATAGTCGTTCGTTTCTATTCTTTCTCGTACTAGGTAAGTCGATATCCAAATAAATGTGTTAAATTGAATTATTATTGCTTATATGATATTTAAATTATGGTAAATGGTTATGAGAGCTAAATATGTTAAATTCGAGAAAGTTCCAATAATGTGACGACGTCCGAAAAGCCTCGTACGAACCATAGGAATAGTTAAGATACATTTGTCATGACATAGGATTCCGATATGAGTTGTCGTGTAAGACCACGACTGGAAAATTGGCGTCGATTTGAGATTTACGTGTAAGACCATGTCTGGGACATAGGCATCGTATTTGATTTCTTGTAAGACACTGTCTAGGACAGTGGCATCAATATTGATTACATGTAAGACCACATCTAGGACGTTGGCATTGTACGAGCTTTCCAAGCTATCTGAGTATCTTATTTGATTCCAAACGGTTTAACGGGCACTCCAAGAAATGAATGATTATGTGAAATGTTCATCCAAATTCGGGTATGTATGAAACTATACCAAATTTGTGAATGAAAGGTAGTAGATGTGTATTTGTGATGTAAGTATAAGTTATATGATAATAAGATATGCTTATTGCTAGAGAACTATGATCAAATGATGTTATGTGAGAAATATGGAGTTGTGATTGTGTTTATCCATGAGCTAATTGAATGAATTTGATTATAAATGTGTTATGTGATAAGGTTATTTGTATATGGCTCACTAAGCTTTTGAAAGCTTACTTTGTCTGTGTTTGTATTGTTTTATAGATATCAAAGCTACTGAAAGCTTGGGGATCGTCAAGGATCATCACCATACTATCGAATTTTATTTTTAGTACCTTTTGAAAATTTATATATTAAAGTATGGTATGTATAGACTAGGATTAATGTGGTATGTTTTGAGATGGGTATATCATGCCATGAGATATGGCTTGATTATGGTTGAACTTATGGTTTGATTTTGGTATATAATCTGTGATGCAAAAATGGTATATTTGGAATATATATATATGGTTTAATGAAATGGTCTTTTTGGTAAGTTAGTTGTGCGGTTGAAATGGCATGATTCATGCTTGATTTGGTAATGTTTTGGTTGCTTATTGGGTTATGAAATGTGGACTTAAAAGCTTATGTATATAGGGTGGTAAAACGGCTTTACAAATAACCTATTTTTTGTCCACACGGGTAGAGACACAGGTACAAAAAAGATCATCGAGTAAGTCATTTCAGTCCACATCAAAGAGATCTCGAGATGATTCTAGCCATTCAAAGGCTACTGCAGGTTATTCGAGACGAGATCAAGACAGGCCACCTATGAATTCAAAAGCTACTTCTATAGCTAGTGTTGGAAATGTCAAACCAACACCACCTGGGTACAAATATTATGGTAAACGACATCCCGATAGTTGTAAATTGAATGATCGAGCTTGTTTTAAATATAGATCCTTAGATCACTTTATTCGAGATTACCCCGAGTCTATTGAACAAGAAATTGTACAGAATCCGAGGTCGAGTGGCACTTCAACTAGAGGCAGGCCTCCCAGAAATACGAAAAATGTGAGCAGTAGCCGAAGAGCTACTAAAGATACAGTTGTTCGATTTGAGGCTAGAGCACCTGCTAGAGCCTACGCCATCTGAGCTCGTAAGGAAGCTTCGTCTCCAGATGTGATTACTGGTACATTTACTCTTTATGATACTTTTGTGATTGCATTGATAGATCCAGGATCAACACATTCGTATGTATGCATGAATTTAGTATCTAGTAAGACTTTGCCTGTAGAGTCTACTGTATTTATAATTAGAGTATCAAACCCCTTAGGCCAGCGTGTTTTAGTTGACAAAGTATGCAAGAGTTGTCCGTTGATGTTTCGAGATGTTTGTTTTCCGGCCAATCTGATAGTGTTACCTTTTGATGAGTTTGATATAATTTTGGGTATGGATTGGTTAACTTTGCATAATGCTATTGTGAACTGCAAATGGAAAACTATTGATTTGAGATGCAAGAATGGCAAGGTAATTCAAATTGAGTCTAGTAATTTGAATAGGCTACCAGCTGTGATATCTACAATGAAAGCTCTGAAATATGTGAAAAAGGGTTGTAAAGCCTACTTTGCCTATGTGATTGATACGAAAGTGACAAAAAGAAAAATAGAATCAGTGCCTGTTGTTTATGAGTTTCCTAACGTGCTTCCTAAATAATTACCAGGATTACCTCCGATACGAGAAGTTGAGTTTGGTATTAAGTTAGTGTCAGGGACTACTCTGATATCAATAGCTCCGTATAAAATAGCTCCGATAGAATTGAAAGAATTGAAATCTCAGTTGCAAGAGTTGACCAATAGAGGACTCGCACGATCGAGCTTTTCTCCCTGGGGTGCTACCGTTCTGTTTGTGAAAAAGAAAGATGGCACGATGAGAATGTGTATTGATTATCGTTAGTTGAACAAAGTAACTATCAAGAACGAGTACCCTCTACTACGAATTGATGATTTGTTCGATCAGTTGAAAGGAGCCTCTGTATTTTCAAAGATAGATCTGAGATCGGGATACTATCAGTTGCGAGTAAAAGATTCAGACATTCCAAAACTGCTTTCTAAACGAGGAACGGGCATTATGAGTTTTTAGTTATGCCTTTCGGATTAACGAATGCTCCTGTTATTTTTATGGATTTAATGAACATAATTTTCATATTGTATTTAGATCGATTTGTTGTCGTATTCATTGATGAAATTTTGATTTATTCACGTGATGAAATTGAACATGCCGAGCATTTGAGAATAGTGTTACAGACTTTACGTGATAAGCAGTTATATGTGAAGTTCAGTAAATGTGAATTCTGGTTGCACGAAGTCAGTTTTATGGGCTATATTGTGTCAGCATCTTGTATACAAGTTGATTTGAGCAAAATTTCCACAATTTTAGATTGGAAACCTCCGAGAAATGTTTCTAAAGTACGCAGTTTTCTAGGACTAGCTGGTTATTACAGACGGTTTGTAAAAGGCTTTTTGATGATTACAACTCCTTTAACGAGATTGTTACAGAAAGATGTAAAGTTCGAGTGGTCAGATAAATGTCAGAAAAGTTTTGATCAGTTGAAAGCCCTATTGACTGAAGCTCCAGTGTTGGTACAACTAGAATCCGATAAAGAATTTGTGATATATAGTGATGCTTCGTTGAACGGTCTGGGATGCGTTTTGATGCAGGAAGGCAAAGTTATAGCCTATGCCTTAAGACAATTAAAGCTACATGAAAAGAATTATCCGACACATGACCTTGAATTAGCTACGATTGTGTTCGCTTTGAAGATTTGGCGTCACTATCTATTTGGTGAGAAATGTCATGTCTTTTCAGATCATAAAAGCTTGAAATATCTGACGACTCAGAAAGATTTGAATCTGCAACAGAGCAGATGGCTAGAACTATTAAAAGACTATGAGCTAGTTATTGATTACCAACCGAGAAAAGCAAATGTTGTTGTTGATGTTTTGAGTCGAAAATCACTGTTTGCGCTGCGTGCGATAAACACAAATTTAGTTCTATCTGATGATGGATCAGTTTTAGCCAAATTGTAAGCAAGACCGTTTTTTTACAACAGATTTGTGATGCCCAGAAAGTTGATAATGAGATAATAGAAAAATGAGCTCAGTGTGAATTTAATTCTAATTCAGAATTTAGTGTTGATGATAATGATTGTTTGAGATTCTGAGGTCGGATTTGTGTTCCGAGAAATCTAAAGTTGATTCAGATGATTTTGAATGAAGCTCACAACAGTTTTTTATCTGTTCATCCAGGAAGTACGAAAATGTATAATGTCTTGAAACAGCTATACTGGTGGCCTGGAATGAAAAGAGATATTTCAGACTTTGTTTTGAAATGTTTGATCTGTCAACAAGTTAAAGTTGAACATTAGGTGTCATCCGGTTTGTTACAACCGATTATGATTCCTAAGTGGAAATGGGATAGAGTGACGGTGGATTTTGTTTCGGGTTTACCCCTATCTTTGAGAAAGAAGGATGCAATTTGGGTTGTAGTTAATAGATTGACGAAATCAGCTCATTTTGATCCTGTTCAAACAGATTACTCGCTTGATAAGTTAGTTGAATTATACATTTCCGAAATTGTGAGATTGCACGGGGTGCCACTGTCTATTGTGTCAGATAGAGATCTGAGATTCACTTCGAGGTTTTGGAAGAAATTGCAAGATGCTTTAGGTACGAAATTTTGTTTCAGTACTGCTTTTCACCCACAGATAGATGGTCAATCCGAGCGGATTATTCAGATACTCGAGGATATGTTGAGATGTTGCATTCTTGAGTTTGAAGGTTCATGGGAACAGTATTTTCCATTGATTTAATTCCCGTATAATAATAGTTTTCAATCGAGCATTACAATGGCACCGTACAAAGCTTTATATGGTTGTAAATGCCGAACACCGTTATACTGGTCTGAGCTTAGTGAGAATAAGATTCACGGGATTGATTTGGTAAAAGAGACTGAACAAAAAGTGAAAGTGATTCGTGAAAGTTTGAAAGCAGTGTCAGATCGTCAGAAATCATACGCAGACTTGAAACAAAAATATATTGAGTTTGAAATCAGGGATAAAATGTTTTTGAAAGTATCTCCATGGAAGAAAATACTCCGATTCGGCAGAAAAGGCAACTTGAGTCCAAGGTTCATTGGACCATTTGAGATTATTGAACGTAATCAGGACAGTTGCATATAAATTGTTATTACCATCTGAGCTAGAAAAGATCCATAATGTGTTTCACGTATTAATGCTTCGAAGATATAGATCTAATCCCTCGCATGTGATTTCTCTGTCAAAAATAAAAATTCGGTCTGATATGACATATGAAGAAGAACCGATCCGTATTTTGGCTCGCGAGGTTAAAGAATTACAAAATAAAAAAATTTCTTTAGTGAATTTATTACGGCGTAGACACAAGTTCGAAGAAGCTACGTGGAAACTCGAAGATGCTATGAGACAGCAATATCTGAATCTGTTCAATGGTAAGATTTTCGGGGATGAAAATTCCTATGGGGGAGAGTTGTAACAGCTCGATTTAGACCCCAGTCAGAATAGTGGTTTCGAGACCAAAAATTCGAGTCAAAAATATTTTAATATTATTTTCCATGTTTATAGTATGTGGTTAAGCATGTATGAAAGTTTCATATGAAAATTCAATCATTTGTGTGCTTAAGTTGCAAAAAGGACTAATTCGCAGAAAATGCAAAATTGTCCTTCTATTTAATTAAGTGCCAATTTGATGTGTCTTATTAAGTGTGAGGTCCTTATTAAGAAAATGGACCATTAACATGGTTAATGGACTTTTATGGACAACCATTAAAAAGCTTTTTTATTATTTCATTAAGGGTAAAAAGGTAAATGTGATATTAATGTATTATTTGAAATTACGCCATTTGTGTTCATCTTTTCCAAAAATACAAAGAAAAAGAAAAGAAAAAGAGTTATTTAGGATTTGGAAAGCTCAAGCATCAATTAAGTATGTGTTTTTGATCGATTTTTGATAATTTTTACGTTTTTGAGATTGTTGCTTAGTAATCTATCAAGCCCATGTCTCAATTTCTAAATTTGATGATGAATTTGAGTTATGCCATTGATGAAATTGTAAGCTTTGTGATGTTAGTTGATGGAAAATGAAAGATATGTGTTGGGTTAATATGTTTTGTATTTGAATTTTTGATGAATTTGAGTATTTTGGACTAATTTGTGAAAATGAGAAATTGAGGGGCTAAAATGTGAAGTAAATGAAATATGTGGGCTTATATGAGCTAAGGGAAAATTCGGCTAAGCATGTGTATATAGAATTTTGTATATTTTGTGATTTTTGCGATTAAGGACTAAAATGTTAAAATGTGAAAATATGAGGGCTAATTTGTAAAATGCACTAAATATGTGTAAATGGATTGAATTGAATGATTTGTTAAATAAAAGAGTTAAATTTGAATGTGTTTAGATCAAGAACCAAAGAAAACGGAATTAGATCGAGGGAAAACGAAAGTAGTTGAATAGACGTTCGTTTTTGTTCATTTTCGTACGAAGTAAGTCAATATCCAAATAAATGTGTTAAATTGAATTATTATTGCTTATATGATATTTGAATTATGGTGAATGGTTATGAGAGCTAAAAATGTGAAATTTGAGAAAGTTGCAATAATGTGACGACATCCAAAAAGCCCCGTACGAACCTAGGAATAGTTAAGATACATATGTCATGACATAGGATTCCGATACGAGTTGTCGTGTAAGACCACGTCTGGGACGTTGGCGTCGATTTGAGATTTATGTGTAAGACCATGTCTAGGACATAGGCATCATATTTGGTTTTGTGTAGGACCCTGTCTGGGACAGTGGCATCGTTATTGATTACATGTAAGACCACGTCTGGGACGTTGGCATTGTACGAGCTTTCCAAGCAATCTAAGTATCTTATTTGATCCCAAACAATTCAACGGGCACTCCAGGAAATGAATGATTATGTGAAATGTTCATCCAAATTCTGGTACGTAAGAAAGTATACCAAATTTGTGAATGAAAGGTAGTAGATGTGTATTTTTTATGTAAGTATAAGTTATATGATAATAAGATATGCTTATTGCTAGAGAACTATGATCAAATGATGTTATGTGAGAAATATGGAGTTGTGATTGTGTATAGCCATGAGCTAATTGAATGAATTTGATTATAAATGTGTTATGTGATAAGTTTATTTATATATGGCTTACTAAGCTTTTGGAAGCTTACTTTGTGTGTGTTTGCATTGTTTTATAAATATCGAAGCTACTATAAGCTCGGGGATCGTCGAAGATCATCACCACACTATCGAATTTTATTTTTGGTACCTTTTGAAAATGTATATACCAAAGTATGGCATGTATAGGCTAGGATTAATGTGGTATGTTTTGAGATGGGTATATCATGCCATGAGATATGGCTAGATTATGGTTGAACTTAAGGTTTGATTTTGGTATATAATCTGTGATGGAAAAATGGTATATTTGGTTTATATATATGGTCTAATGAAATGGTCTTTTTGGTAAGTTAGTTGTGCGGTTGAAATGGTATGATTCATGCTTGATTTGGTAATGTTTTGGTTGCTTATGGGGTTATGAAATGTGGTCTTAAAAGCTTATGTATATAGGGTGGCAAAACGGCTTTACAAATAGCCTATTTTTGTCCACATAGGTAGAAAAATGGGTGTGTGTCTCAGCCGTATGCGACACACGATCATGTTACACGACCGTGTGTCCCCTGGGATACCCTTTCAAATTAAGGTAGTATACCCTCCAGTTTTGACACGGCCTTGACACACGGGCGTGTGAGGCCATTTCGAAGGGCACACGGGCTAGACACATGGGCATGTGGTCGGCCGTGTGACCCAAGTTAGTAACCTCTCCAGTTTTCACACGACCTGGCACACGAGCGTGTCCTTGGCTATGTGACATAAGTCAGTATGTATGCCCTGGTTTCACACGGTCTAAGACACAGGCGTGTCTGTTGGCCGTGTGAGGCACACGGCCGTGTGGCCATTGTAACCTTAAAAATTTTCTAAGTACTCGAAATTTTTATAGGTTACCGAATTAGTTCTGAATGTATGATTAAAGTTTTGTATGCTTGCTTTGAGTACATACCGAATATGGATGAATGATATTGACTGAAATGGGAGAATTATTTGATAAATGATTGTTTTGAATTGAGTTACAAGTCTGGTAATGCCTCTTAACCTATTTGAGCGACGATTACTGGTTAGGGGTGTTACATCTTACTTCCCATTTTACAAACTTTACAAATAAGTCCTTTTTAGCCATTTTAACTAGAAATCACTTGGTAAAAGATGTTTATCACACATCAGACATTCATATTCCTCGGTTAAACATCAAAACACATGCATGTCATATGTGGGTAAAATTTCAAACATGAACCCTACTTCAAAATAAGGGTAGAAATAGGTAAATCGGGTTGCGAGGACTTCAAAAATGTAAAGAGCATTAAAAATGGGTCTAGGATGTACTTACAATTAAGCTTGAAAGATGAAAAAACCCTAGCTATGGAGAGCTTGAGAATTTCGGCCAAGGGTTTGAGAAGATGGACAAATTTTGGCTTTATTTTCCCTTTTTATTCTTTTATGAACCAAATGACAAAAATGCCCTTAAGGCCTTTCTTTCAAAATTTTCCTATTCATGCCCATTTTTGTCCATAAAAATAGAAATTGGGCAATTTTCTATTTAAGGACCTCTAATTAATAATCCATGGCAATTTCATGCTTAAGGCTTCTAGAACTCACATTTTGCAACTTTTGCAATTTAGTCCTAAATGTCAAATTGGACTCTTTATCAATGAAATTTCTTCATGAAATCTTCACACAAGCATGCAATCATATCATAGACCTCCTAATAATCATAAAATAATTATTTTTACTTCAAATTTGTGGTCTTAAAACCACTGTTCCGACTAATCCCTAATTCAGGATGTTACATTTACTTCAAGAATTTGACCTTGAGATCCAAGACAGAAAAGGTGTCGAAAATCAAATAGCTGATCATCTGTCGAGGTTGGAGCAAGATGAGGTAACTCGATCATGTGTGCCTATCAATGAGAATTTCCCAGATGAACACTTATTTGAGGTAAGTCGAATTCATGAAACACATTGGTTTGCTGATTTTTCCAATTATCATGCATGTGGAATAATTCCTCGAGAAATGACATACCAACAAAGGAAAAAATTCCTTCATGATAGTTGGTATTATTTTTGGGAGGATCCGTTTTTATTTAAACAGTGTACAAATAATATAATCTGAAAGTGTGCAGCTGAAAGTGAGATTGCTAAGATCTTATATCATTGCCATTCATCTCCAAGTGGGGGACACTTTGGTGGTTAACGTACTACAACAAAGATTTTGCAAGCAGGTTTCTTTTGGCCTACACTATTTAAAGATGCTTATGCTTATGTGAAGAACTGTGATAAAAGCCAAAGGATCAGAAATATATCAAGGAGGAATGAAATGCCTTTCATAAACATTTTGGAGATTGAATTATTCGACGTATGGGGCATTTACTTCTTAGGCCTGTTTCCTTCTTTGTATGGGAACAAATACATCTTAGCCATTGTGGACTATGTATCCAAGTGGGTTGAAGCTGAAGCATACCTTACAAATGATGCTAAGGTTGTCATGCAATTCCTACATAAGCATGTGTTTACACAATTTGGGACACCAAGAGCTATTATTAGTGATGAAGGTTCTCACTTTGTGAACAAATAGCTTAAGTGGTTGCTTGAAAAATATGATGTGAAGCACAAGATTGCTACTACCTATCACCCCTAGTCTAATGGGCAAGTTGAAAGAGTGAACCATGAAATCAAAGGTATCCTTGAAAGGGTAGTACACCCTAGCAAAAAAGATTGGTCTCGAAGGCTCGATGATGCATTATGGGCCTATCAAACAGCACTTAAGACACTGTTAGGAATGACTCCTTATCGGTTAGTCTTTGGAAAGGCATGTCATTTGCTATTAGAGTTGGAGAATAGAGCTCACTAGGCTTTGAAGCAGTTGAACTTTGATCTTAAGCAAGCCGGTGAGAGAAGGATGTTACAACTTGATGAGTTGGAAGAGTTAATGTTGTTTTCCCATGAGAATGCCAAAATTTGTAAAGAAAGATCAAAGAGATGGCATGATAATCATATACAACCTCGTGAGTTTAAAGAAGGTCAGAAGGTTTTGTTGTTTAATTCAAGGTTGAAGTTATTTCCTGGGAAGCTTAAATTCCGATGGAAAAGACCCTATACCATCTACAGAGTTTATTCTTATGGATCTATTGAATTATATGACAATTACGGAGGTACGTTTAAAGTTAATGGTCAACGTCTCAAACACTACTAGATGGTGAAGTTGAGCGAGTTGAATCCTCGTTCAAGTTAACATACCCTTGATTTTTCATGAACTTGTTTTATAAATAAATAAATAATTTGAACTTATTTTCTTAACTTATTACATTTAATTAATTCTGTCTAAGGAAATTAGAACTTAAGTCAGACCACTGTGACCCCTCTAACCTTTCTTAGGAATTAATTTAATGTAGTTTGTTAAGAATAAATTTTCTAATTAAGATTTAAAATTTTTAAGTTTCATTTGTTTTGTTTAAAATTTAAATTTTTATATTAATAAAGGGGGTCAAATTTGGCCCAAGTACTAATCAGTTTTTTTTCTTAAGTAAGTTTGTAAATACAGTCTAAGTTTGGGGTCCAAGACAGCAAAAATGAGGGAAAAATCCATACTTTGACGCCACTCCCATTACTTGCCTCCCAAATAACCCTAATGTAGCTAAATTTTAGCTACATGTTGCCCTAATTCTTCCCTATATAAAATCCTCTTTATTCTACTATTTTTCATATCCCTCAAAGCAATTTGCTTAACCCTAAAAATCCCTAAATCTCCCTCTTGTGCTGCTAGCCTCAAATCCTACAAGAAACCCTAGTTTCTCTTCCTTTTTTTTCGAATTCACCTATTGCCACCGTAAGAAGAATGCCGAAGCACCAGCATTTCTGCCACACATCGTTGTTGTCACTACCGCACACCACTGTTATTGTCGCAGCTGTTGTTACCGCTGCACCATCCTTGGCGTCGCAAGATTTTCATCGTAGCAAGTCGTTACCCACCTTGCCAATTTCTCTTTTCCCCCTTGTGCAGAAAATTTGCCAAATTCTCAAGAAAAGATACCATGTCTCGCAAAAGAACTAGATCTTCAAAGACTACTCTTGTAAACCATATTTTGATCGATGAAGAAGTGAAAGAGAGATTTGGTTCAATCTTCAAGCATCAACCTATGATGCCAGAAAAAGGTTTTAACTTGAAGAGTCATGATTTGATGGTTGTTCCTATACCGATTAGAAAGAAAATCAATGCTCTCAAGTGGGAACGATTTTGTGATGCTCGTTCACTTCCCGATGATGAGCTAGTTCGAGAATTCTATGCTAGTTTGACTATGCAAGATGCTACTAAGGTCACCATTCTAAAGAAGAAGGTACCTCTTACTTCTAAGTCCATCAATGATTTGTTTAACTTACCTGATGTTGTAGAATATGAGTACTACCCTATGATGAACAATATCAATTGGGATTTTCTTCAACAAGTGCTTGATGTTGTGACAAATTCGGGATCCCAACGGATTATAAGAAATTTCGGGAGCCATTCTTGCTGAAGGGAATACCTAAAACTAGTAGCAAAGTTATGGTTTTATTTCGTTGCTACAAATTTATGCCTATCTCACACAGTTCCACCATCTCGATGGAACAGATGCTCTTGTTATATGCAATTTTGATAGAAAATTCCATTAATGTTGGGAAAATTATTCTCAAGGAGATTCATGACTGTGCTAAAAAGAAGACAAGAAGTACTTATTTCTCATCATTAATCACTTCACTTTGCTTAAGGGCCCATGTTAAAACACAAGTAAATCTAAAGGGGCAATATGTTTAAGGGTGCTATAACACCCCTTACCAGTATCCAAAGTCGAGACGGGGTTCGAGCCATTACCGAAATTAAACATAAATAAACATACAAAATCAAGCCACAAAGTTTCATCCACATTTAAAACTTTTCAATCACATGCAAAGTGTCCCTTATATGGGTCTACAAGACCCAAAACATACATCGGAAGCGGTTCGAGACTAAACCAAGAACTTTCGAAACCTTTTTAACACTTAGAAAATTTTCTTGCTTTGGAGAGTCACATGCCCATAAGGGTAGACCATGTGGTCACACACGCCCGTGTCCTCAGCCCGTGTAACTCTCAGACTATGACATCATCAAGCAAATAAGGTTACACGACCAAGTCACACACCCGTGTGCTGAGGCCGTGTGGCGAATTAAATTCCAAAAATTTACTACAGACTTCACATGGCCTGGGCACACGCCCATATCCTATGGTTGTGTCCTTCACACGGCTAAGACACACGACCGTGTCTCTTCCCGTGTGTTTACTGCTGGGCATTCTGTTTTGCATAATTTGTGTGCAGGGGACACATAGCCAAATCACACGCCCATGGGGCAGACCGTGTGTCACACACGGCCTAGACACATGCCCGTGTGTCTAACCGTGTGGATAATTTCTAGGCTATTTTTCAAGCCATTTGCCACCCTTAAGCACTCATAGACTTAGATCCAATTCATGACATGCAATATGACACCTTTAATCACTTAAGCAAACACATTCATGGTTAAAATATAACTTGACAACATCAACATATCACCTATCCAAACTATTATACTTTCATATGTCATCCCTCACCAATTTCATATTTGACTATTATCATTACTAATCTATTTTCAAGTTATACATTTGCACCACATTTATCGTCAAAAACATTAATCATATTTCATACACCCAACATACATGCCATCCATCACACTCATTAACAATAAACAACTATAACCACATTAAAGCATAAGCACATTTGCATGCATGCATCAATAATTAGGGTTACAACCCAAAACAATCAATATGAGCCACTTCTCATGGCCATATACAAAATAATCATAATAACAACATGAGCCAACACATTGGCTAATCAATATGACACATAACAAAAAGCCCAAGTCCTTATACATGCCATATCCAAAATGATAAAGCTAACTATACCCAAATGTTCAATTGATAGTGTGATCGAGTCTCCGATATTCTCCGATCCCCAAGCTAGCTTGGCGAAACTATAAAAGATAGAAAAAAAGGGGGTAAGCATAAAGCTTAGTAAGTTCACATGCAAATAAAATGCAACTTAAACAAGCTTAAATCATGCATTTAACATAACGAACATAATCTTACATTTTATCAATTCTCATAAACTTATTCCTCATATATATGTAAATACATGTTCTTACCATGAGCTCATCATATTTCATGTCATTCATATGAGTTCAATGTACATACCTGTGCCCACTTGCACATATAACTTACTTTCGTGTCTTGATGCAATCGTTACGATTACTCATAGAACTTTTTTTGAACTACCCATGTAATAACCGACTTTCAATAATGTCGGGAATAGTGGTTCGAGACCACTAAATTCAAAAAAAATAAGCTCGTAATTTATTTATTTAATAATTATCAGCCAAATGTGATTTTTGAGAGATTTTTAAATTAGTAATTTGTGTGTTATAAAGATTTATTAAGTCAAGGAATTGAAGAAAATAGTTATCGAAATCTCAAATTTATAAATCGAGTCGTAAATATTTTTATAAATATTTATGGAGTATCAATAAGGTAGTATTAAAATTTCGTCAGAAAATTTTAACGTTTGGGTGGTTAATTACATAAAAAGGACTAAATTGAAAAAGGTGTAAAAATTGCTAAAAGGATTAAATAACTCAATTGTCAAATGAGGAAGGACCTAAAGTGAAAATAAGCCCAAAGGAGATATTTTGGGCGGCAATAGCTGAGAAAAATCAGGAAAAGGGTGAAATAAGGGTAAAATTGGAAAATTGCCAAAATAAACTAAATAAAAATGGGACCAAATTGGAATATCTAGAATTCTCTTCATTTTTATTTATTTTCATCAGCTGAGAAACATACATGGAAGAGGATTCAAGCTGATTTTCATTCTCTAGCTACATGTAAGTTTAATTCTTGCTTTCTCCTTGAAATTTCTATGTTTTTAGACTTTTACAATTGGGTCTAACTTACTATTTCATTAGTTTTTGATGTCATAATTAATTTTTAAAGATATTATGGATGAGTTCTGGAAGAATATGATGAATAAACATAGAACTGAAGCTTTAATTTTGATATATGATAATTTTATCAAGTAAAATTGATGGAAATTGATTTTAGGACCTAATTGTGAAAAGGTTTGGAATTAAATTCTAGTACTGAAATTATAATTTCCAAAATTTGTAAAGTAGTTTAAAGTGATAGAATAAAGTGTTAATTGAGAAAAATCAGCTCAATTGAGATGCTAATTGAGTAGGGACGAAATTGTTATTTATTAAAAGCTTAGGGGAAAAATGGTAATAAACAGCTTGCACTAAAACAATATTGGACAGCAGCAGTGGACTAACTTTGAAAAATCACCATAAATTGTATAAATGGAATTAGAATATTAAAAAAAATGAAATTAAAGCTTATTGAGTCTAGTTTCTCATAGAAGAAATGGTGTAAGCAATGGATTTGTAAATCATGAGATATAATGAATTTTGTGAGACAAGGTCAGAATAAATTCGGGTTCCCCTATTCTGACTTTGGAAAATCATAAAAAAATGGATAAAAATAATTATGGAATTAAACTTACATTCTTAGAATTTTGAATGAGTCTATTTTTAATAGAAATAAACAAGAACATCATTTGAATTCTGTAAAAGGAGACAATTAATTTTTAGTGAAGAAGGGTCGGAACTGTCAGACAGCAGAACAGGGGTGACTTTAATGAATAAACTGTACTAATTGGCTAAACCAAAAATTATGAAAATTTTATGGTAAGAAGATGTGTGAGTCTAGTTTCAGGAAACATTAACAAATCTTAATTTGGAGTTTCGTAACTCAAGATATAAATAATTTAGTGACTGTGACTCAAATGGACAGCTTTGAATATACATATAAGTAAATAGTGAAATTATTGATAGGGTTACTTACAAGCATATTATATAAGTTTAAGGATGTGGAATGGAGAGGAGGAGGAGGAAAATATGTATGAATATTCATCTAGCATGGCTAATTTGCATGTTTTAGGCTCAGGGACTAAATTGAATAAAAGTAAAATTTTATGGGTAATTTTCTAAAAATATCAGAAATGACCAAATTGCATGAAATGGATTATTTTATTATTTAAATTACAAAATTGAATGAAATTATGAATTTAGTTCAAGATCGGAGAAAAACATGTTTTTAGGGATTAAATTGAAAAGTGTTGAAATTATGGAAAATTTTGATATTTTATAGAATTCATGGGCTGTTATTAATATGCATGAGAATAATAGCTGGAAATAAGGATTAAAATTGCAAGAATTTTATTTTCCTGACCTTAAGGATGAAATCGTCATTAAATAAAAGTTTAGGGGCAAAATGGTAATTTTGCCTAGAGCATTAATTAAATACATTAGAATATAAAATGAATGAAAATGATGATCAAATTTATTTATAAAGATCCGGACGACTCAAGTAAGAGACTTGATCGTGGAAAAGAAAAGATATCGGATTAATGAAATTATAAACATAAACAAACAATGAGGTAAGTTTGTGTAACATGAATTATATTCATAAATGCTTGAAATGTATGTTTTTTTATATGAATATGATTTGAATGTTCATTATATGAAAATTTATGAAATATTGACATATTTGATAAAAAGGGGAAGAAATCCCGGTTGAATGAAAGGAAAATTCGATGGATCTTTGAAAAGGAATTGACGGTAAAAAGGATCTAGCCCGGACAGGAAATCCTATCTTGATATAGCCCTCCAGAAGAATATGTGGAAAATGGATTTAGCCCAGACGGGAATCCGAATCGTGTCCAATTTAGCTTTGGATCGGTAATTTAGATCCAAGCTCATCAGAGTAATTGTCGTTGTAGGGGATTTAGCCTGGACTGGTAATCCCGACAATACTCTATGAGTTTATATTACAGGGGATTTAGCCTGGACTGGTAATCCCGCTGTAAGGATGAGGTTCGTGGGAGTGTGCTTTCTAAAATGAAATGTGTAAGACCATGGTTGAAAGACACCATGGCAACATGATATGAAATGTGTAAGACCATGGTTGAAAGACACCATGGCAACATGATATGAAATGTGTAAAACCATGGTTGAAAGATACCATGGCAATGTGACATGAAAAGAATAAGACAATGGTTGAAAGATACCATGGCAACATGACGGGAATGAATAAGACCATGGTTGAAAGATACCATGGCAATGTAACATGAAATGAACAAGACCATGGTTGAAAGATACCATGGCAACTTTGCGAAAAATGAGTAAGACCATAGTTGAAAGACACTAATATATGGCATCATGTCGAAGATAAATAATATCGTGGATGGGAGATGCTATGACATCGCTTGAACAATTGATATTCGGTAATATGTATCGGATGAAGAATGATTATAGGAAATGGTTCGTGAAATGTTTACAAGAATTGGTCATATAGAAATATATGTACAAAATAGTTGAATGAAATAATTAAAAAGATAGATAAATGAAATAAGTATAGGTACATGGAATTTAATTTATGTTAATTTTAATATGAACTATTACCGAAATAAATATACATAAGATATATGGAAACTATGGTGCATGAAATATTGATATAACGAAATGAATGATATATTCTTATAATGAAACAGTAAGCAAATAATATGTCTCGTGACATGTACATATATGACTATCTTTGATATGTTGATATAAGGAAATTATATAAGTAAATACAATTATTAAACTCAAGTGTGACATGTCGAGAAAATAAGTATATCAATGTTGAATTTATATGAAATATGTACTAGTATACTAACAATGTTGCTGTTTAATGCTTATACAAGTGCCAAGCTGTTGATTGAATGATAATATATTTATTTATTTATATGATGCATTGAATCGGTAAGTGTTTAATTGAAATTTTTTTAGGTGATTCGTAAATTCTAGTAATGCTCTGAAACCCTGTTTCGACGACGGATACAGGTTTGGAGTGTTACAACCCATTGAACACTCGGAATACTATCGGATACATCAGAAGTTTGCACCTAAGTGCCTTATATGTAGCCAATGCTACTTCATATCCCAGATCACATGTTGCTCGTTTACGAGCTACTCAAGGGTTTGCTTATGTAAGCTGTCAAGTATCCACAACATATGTCAGACTACCTCGCCATCAATAAAATATATGAGACCAGTACCCGGACACCAAAACATGTGTCACATATATCACGAACTCAGACCACAACTCAATGAGTTCGGATGTCACGTATATCATGAACTCATACCACAACTCAATGAGTTTAGATTACATAATTCCTAATGACATGTCACTTGTATCCTAACTATTCCTAAGGTTCAAATGGGATTCTTCGATACCACATTTCTGTCAAACTTGCTCGTAACATCGATTTCAATGCTCATGTCACCAATCACATATTCATGGAATAATCAAAGCATAATTCATGATAAAAATTTAGGCAATAAACACATGATACAACATCATATTAAATATGTATATACATACCATACATGAAATATTAAAGCATTTAAAGTATGGCACATGTTGCAATATTTGCAAATGAACTTATCTCGGTACAAAAATGATAGAAACGAGCCTAATCCTCATAAACCTTGTTTTTCCCCCGATCAAGACCCGAATCACGTTTTTCTTGATCTATAATACCAAATTCAACTTGTTCAATACATACATTGCTCATATCGACCCATAACACATACTTTGGTAAAATTACATTTTTACCCTTAACTTTTCACTTATTTACACTTTAGTCCCTAGGCCCGTAAAATGAAATGCATGCAATTTCTTGGTTACCCAAGCCTAGCTGAATCATATTCTATCTCATATCAGCCCATATTTTCCTTTATTTCACATTTCTACCACTCATTTTTACACCTTTTACAAACAAGTCCTTTTTAGGTGTTTTCACTAAAAATCACTTAGTAAAAGATGTTCATCACACATCAAACATTCATATTCGTTCATTAAAAATCAAAATACAACCATGTTACACATGGGTCAAATTTTATACATGAACCCTAGCTCAAAATTATGGTAGAAATAGCTAGAGCGGTTGATGACAACTTCAAAAATGTAAAGAACATTAAAAACGGGGCTAGGGAGCACTTACAATCAAGCTTGAAAAGATGAATAAACCCATGCTATGGTGACCCTTGGAATTTCGGCACAAGCAAGAAGAAGATGGACAATTTTTTCTTTCTTTTTCCCTTTTTATTCTTTTATTTACCAAAAGACAAAAATGTTCTTTCAAATTTTTCCTATTCATGCTCATTTTTGTCCAAAATTTTAGAACTTGGTCAAATTTCCATTTAAAGACCTCTAATTAATAATACAATGCAAGTTCATGCTTAAAGCTTCTAGAACACAGGTTTTACAACTTATTCAATTTGGTCCCTAAAGTCAAATTGGACATCTTAGGCATAGAATTTCTTCATGAAAATTTCACACAAACATACAATCATGTCATGGACTATCAAATAATCATAAAATAATTATTTATATTTCAAATTTATGGTCTCAAAACCATTATTTTGACTAGACCCTAATTCAAAACGTTATAGATGCATTACAAATCATGATCTTGAAAGGTTAGTAGAAAAGGTACATGATATGAATCAAGGCGAGCAAGAAGAGCTAACTGAGCTAGATACCGAGGAGTCAACAAATGAAACTAGAACTGAAGCTAATTCAATTATAGACACAGAAGAAGAATCTGATAAGGAACTGAACAGTCCTAAACCAGTTGAAGGATCTGCGAACCCTGAACAAAAGGTTGAGCTAGAAGAAGAAACAGTCAAGCTAAGTGTTGAACCTGAATCTACAACTCCAATGCTGACTTCTACAAGTATTTCAAAGAAATCGGAGTTGCCAATTGTGAAGGATATGTGCAAGTTCATGCACAATCAACAAAAAACTTACTGGAAATATGCAAAAATTAGATATGACTCAATTCAAAATACTTTTAAGAATATCTCTAATACTTTTGTTCCTGAATTCCTAGATGTTATCCTTGAGACATGTGTAACAACTTGTTTTTAGTTAAATCAGAATAATGGTTTTGGGACCACAAATCTTAAGTCAAAATATTCATTTTATTATGATTTTAATGTATACAACATGAAAGTATGTTTGTGTGAAAATTCCATTAAGAAATTTTATCATTTGATTAGTCAATTTGATAAAAAGGACTAAATCGCGTAAAGTATAAAAGTGGAGTTCTATTAGCTAAAGGTATTTAATAGCTATAGAACCTTAAAGTAGAAGTCTTTATGTGGTAAAATAAACCATTTTTAGTGTTAATGGACAAATATGGACATGCATAAATGAATTTTAATGGTTTATATTAAAGGTTAATATTGTAATTTAGTTATTAAAGTAAATTAAATAAAACAAAAATCATAATTTTAGCTCATCTTTCTCATTCTAGCCGAAATTAAGAAAATAAAAATAACCATGGATGCTATTTAGGTTTGGAAATTGCATGAGTAAATTGGTAAGTGATTTTGACTCGGTTTTTAATGATTTCTATGTCTTTAAGATCGTTGCAACTAGGTCTAGCTAGCCCAATGACTATTTTGCAAAATTGTTAAAGATTTTGAATGATTCCATTGATGAATACATATGTGTTTTGATGTTTGATGATAGATTATGAATATTGGTTGTGAATTATATAAGTTTTGTTAATTGAGTTTTGGTAAAAATGTAAATTAGGGATTAAATTGTGAAATGTGGAAACTTAGAGGTTGAAATGTGAAATAAATGAAAAGTATGAGCTGCTAGGGGCGTAATAGTAATTTGGCTAGCATGGGTTGTGGTTAAATTGCATGAATTTCTATTTTTGTGAAAAAAGGACTAAATTGTAAAAGATGTGAAACATTAGGGGCAATTGTGAAAAAATGTCTTAAAGTGAATTTTGGACTAAATTGAATAGTGAGATGATTGAATAAGTTAATTTTGATTATATTTAGATCAAGAAAGCCAAAATACGGACTTAGATCGGGGAAAGAACAAAGTTACGAAATAGTTGACTCGTTTTGCCGTTTTAGCATCCGAGGTAAGTTCGTATGTTAAAAGCATTGTTATAATTATGTTTTAAATGCTTTGATATTGCATAAACTATGAATACGAGATTACAAACACATTCGACAATGATTCGACGATGATTCAGCATTTGAAATCCCGGTTGAACCTTAAGAATAGATTTGGATACTAGTGATATGTCATTAGGGATTATTGTGATTATGTGATCCGGGTGCTGGTCTTGTACGTCCTACCGGTGGCTAAGTATATCGGCATGTGTTGCGGATACTTGATAGCTTATGTGAGCAGCACCGTATAGCTACGTCTTGACTGACAGCTTGTATGAGCAGGCCCATTGATAGCTCTAGTGTGAGCAGTATATGTGATACATTGAGTTACCTTTGGGCCATGATATTGGCACTTAGTGTGCGAGATTCTCGAGCATCCGATAGTATTCCGAATGGTTCAATGGGTAAATGAAAGACGTGATTGTTTATGAGATTGATATGAGATGGTACAGGTATGTACATGAACTGTATAAGCTTAAATCAAAGAAGTTGTGAAGTTCATATATAATATTATGATTGAAAATGTGAAAGGTTTGTTAGTTACATGAATTACATGTTGATATGTTCAAATTGATGATTTGTATATTCATGTTAAGATTAAGTTTATTTCATACAAGCTTACTAATCTATAAAGCTTGCTTTGTTTATTTTTCCATGTTTTATAGTGACTTCAAAGCTAGCTCGGATTCAGGAATCTTCGGAGACTTCATCACACTATCAATCTATCAATTTGGTACTTTTGAATATATGTTTTGGAATATATGGCATTTATAGGGATTTTGGTCATTTTGGTATATGTGTTGTTAATGAATTTGGTCATTTGAAATGTCTAGTAAATGTTAAATATTTGGTCTTGTGCATAGCCATGAGAGTTGACTCATTTTAGTTATTTTAGATGTGTATATATATATATATATATATGCAAATGGCCTTTAATGTTTGGTTTATAATTTCCTTGTGAATGGCTTATTGGGATTTAGTATTGAAGGTAGTAATGGATCGATATTGAAGATGCATTAGCATGTTATGTGTAGGCAAAATATTGCATATGGTAAATGGGTTATTTAGATGGCTTTGGTTGTGATTTTGACATATATTCAAAATGGTCAATTGTTGTTTATAAGCTTTGTGGTTGATAATAATGAAATAGCATGATTTTGGACTTGGATATGGTTGGTTTGAATGAATATTTATGCCTTGTGTTGGTGCCAAATGATGTGGTGTAGGTACACAAAAGATATGGTGGCAAAATGGCTTGGTAAATAGCCTATTTTTGTCTATACGGGCAGAGACGTGAGTGTGTGTCTCATCCGTGTGTGATACACGGTCATGTACACGGCCATGTGTTCCCTGGTGTTGAAATTAAAAATAAGTCAATGTGCTCCACACAGCCTCACACACGGGTGTGTGACTTAGCCATGTAGCATAAGTCAATATACCCTACAAGTTTGGCATGGCCTAGCACACGGCCTGGCACACGAACGTGTATGGCCATTTTTAGGGCACACGAGGTGTGTGTTGGCCATGTGACTCAAGTCAGAGAGGTACACAGGGTCGGACACGGCCATGTAATCCCACTTCAAATGTCCACACGGCCTATGACACGGGCGTGTCTGTTGGCCTGGTGAGACACACAGCCGGGCCACACGGGCATGTGTCCCCTGTTTTGAGAAAAATTTCATAAGTGTTTTAAGATTTTCTAAAGTTGTCGGTTTAGTCTCGAACCATTTATAAAGCATGTTTTGGGCCTCGTAGGCTCGTATTAGGGACATATTGATTGAGATTGAATGTTAATTGCATGAAATGTCAAAATGTGTGCAAAGTGAATGATTAATTTTTTTATAAGTCTAGTAATACTCCGTAACCCTATTCCGGCGTTGAATACGGGTGAGGGGTGTTACAACATGGACAGAAGATACTGACTATGCAAGTAGAGATGGAACTGAAGAAGACAAGAGGAAAAAGTCAAAAAAAATAAAATGGAGGATTCTTGTCTTGTTATTTATTTAATTATTTTTAGGTCTTTAAGAATTTATTTCTTTTGTAATTAGGATTTAATTTCTACAGAATAAAACATAACAAGCATGAATAAACTTAACACTTTTTTCAAAAGAAAAAGACTAAGTGATGTGGTAATGGGAATGAACCTATCTAGGATTGGGTTATTAGTAAAGATTTGGTATTTAAGCAATCTTAATGACTCACCTCTCTTTCTTTACAACCCTACCTGGTGTTTAGTTTTCATTCATTACTTTGTTCTTACAATGAGGACATTGCTTCTTTTTAAAGGGGGGTAAGACAAATAAATTGCTCAAATTTTTAAAATTTTCAAGTATGTTTCAATCATTTCTTTCATAAGTTTGCTTAGTCTCCTAAAAGAAAAATGTATGAGCATGAGTTCAAAATAAGTTTGGGGGTGTTCCAAAGGTTCACTTAAAGAAAAAGGCTATATTTCGAGAAATCCAAGACAAAGTTAAAGGTTAAGATTTTGAAACCGAACTGTCTCATCTCTTTAACTCCCTACCTTTAACCGAACCCCATTACAACCTTATAAAAGACCTATTGATTTGATGATTATGACACCTACATTAGTGGAGAGGAAGTACTAAGTTCAACATATGAAGATCATAAATAAGCCTTATGATTGTTTGCTTGATTGATAAGAAATTATGTTGAATGAAGAATGTTATCTGTGGCTGTGACATACATACAAACTATGATTCATGTTGGCATATTTTGAAACTTAGTATAAAACTCTAAAAATGTTTGCATATAAATTACTTGTTAATAAAGGAGATCTATGAACATGAAGTTATTAAAGCATGATTATGGGACAAAGATTGATGCTACTTACACAGTTAGCAATTTTGCCTTAGCAAGACCTTTTGTTGTGCATAAACATTACTCGGGACAAGCAATGATTTAAGTTTAGAGGTGTGTAAACTAAAAAATATATAGGATTTTTCCTATGCAATTTATTACCTTTTTACTTAAATTCGTTATTAAAATTAAGTAATTGTTAAATAAATTAATGAAATATGTGAAAATATGAAATTAGGACATAGAAATTATTAAAATGTGATTTTATGCTTTATTATATAGTTTTCATGCATAAAATGGCTTATTTTATGTTTATTTGAACATATTATATTTTTAAGACATAAAATGGGTCATGCATGATTAAATTAAATAATAAAATATAAAATTATGTTTAATAATTCATTTTAAAATATTTCATTAATAATTTGGGTTTTAATTATTTATTTATTTTATTCTTTGGTCCTTTAATTTATTGATTTATTTTGGACAGGTCTAATAGTTTTGTTGGATTACAAAAACCATCCAAATTGAAGACCAAGTCAACCAAATTTTGGCTATACATGGCTGTCCACATAAACGACTTTTCGGTTTAATTACACAAGGTCCTTACAATGTTGAAGAAATTAGTGATTTGCCCGAAGATTTACATTTGACCGAGTCTCAGTCCCGAGTTGTTATGGCATTTGAATTACTTAAAAATCAAGCAAAATTCAACTCAAAATCCACTAATCATGGCCGGCCACTCATTGAATAAGCTTGAAGAGACTAAACCTCTTTATTTTTAGCAAACTACTCTCCTCTCTTTGCCTATAAATAAGACTTCATTTCACCATTCCTAATCATCCCTCATCCCTCATCATTCTCTCTTTTCTCTCAATTCTCTTTAGCATTTTCCATTCCCCATGCCTAGCATCATCTCTTCATAGAGATTTTAACAATTAAGCCTCTTAAAGATCCCTTGGTCGACCACCTTGGAGAGCCATCAACAAAGGAGCAAAGTGAAGAAGCGAAAGAGCCTCGTCAGTCAGAGTCTTGGGCGACAACCACTTTGATTTGGGTTTAATCTTTCTTTTCTTTGTTTTAATTTGAAAATGTTTGCTATGTGTTCTTTGTTCTTGTTATAATAATGTTAGCTTAATTTTATTTAATTAGCTTAATTTTATTTAAGCTAGGATGATTGCTTTGATTAAATAATATTTACTTGATTCATGTTTATAATGTTTTTGCCTCAATCGATCATGTTTTCAATTAAAATCAAGTCTGTATTTCGTTCATCCGTGATTGAAATGCACTTGAATTAGCTGAGCAATTCTAACCAGACGACGGCTAGTGGACACATAATTGAAATGTGCATGCTTAATTTAGATCCTAACCCGATTAAATTGCAGGTTGCATAACAACTCTAACCAAGCTCTGTTATCTACATAGTTGTTAGATTTGTGTGATTAAACTGTTTCAAACCTAACACGTCCCTGTTACCTCGCACGAATGCTAAGAAACCCTTAGTAAATAAGGATTAGTAAAATGCATATTTACTAAGTAAAGGATTCCGAAAGGACCTAATGTGGTTTCCAAACTCATGAAAGATCGAGCTGCCATGGAATGTTTTTCTGAATGTTATGAAGCATGTTGATAATAAATTGAGTTTAATTAAAGTAATTGTCCTAGTTTATTTATGTTATTATTGTTGCAAATTGTGTTTAATTTTGCTAAAATCTATTTCATTCATATAGTTTGCATATTTAGGATAATTTGCATTGGGGATCATTACATTTAGTTTAATATATTTAATTTTAATCATCACTTCTCAATCATATTATGTTTTTATTTACTAAGTTGTTAATATAATTTTACAATTAAGTGATTTAATACAAATACAATCCCTGTAGAGATGATAACTCAATACTTACTTATTACTTGATAACGACTGTGTACACTTGCACAAAACCTACAAGTTACAACCCTCTATCGAGATATTCTTAAAACTGCACTTTTATTTCTTTTGGTGCCATACGATAAGGAGTGATGGAATCGAAGTTATCCTAGGTAGTAACTCAATATCAAACTTGACCTCCCTATCCAATGGTAACCCCCGACAATTGTATTCAATTTTAAAGTTACATAGTTGTATTCAATTGAAACTTGTACAAGTAGAATTAAGTTTTAATTGTAGAAGATCAATAATGCCCAAGATTTGGATTCGATTTACTGGGTAGAGTTTAAGGTGTTACAGTTAAAACTAACTTAGCTTAATTTGAATCATCTGGCCATATAAAATAGCTTTATATCCCAACCATTTAGACGACTTCACACTTTATAAATAATGAACAAGAAACTATTTATCATAAGTGGCATCCCTAGATAAACCCTAAGTCATCCACCATTTGAAAAGAAGTAAGCACACCAAGGCATTCACATGTTCGTTCACCATTTTAATAGAAAAATACACTTGTGCTTTACAAGCATTCATCCTAATATCGAACAAGGCGCTAAACTCTTCAAGAACATTTCTAACCATATTCACTTGGCCAAACTATGCATGACAGATCAGAACTAAATCATCTACAAATACAAGATGAGACAACGCAAGACCATGCTTTGCTAACCAAACTGACATCCAATGCACATTCTGGACTTTGCTAGAAATTCTATAAACAATCCTCTCCATCATTAACACAAACAGACATGAAGAAAGAGGGTCCCTCTATCATAACCCTAAACCCTATCGTAGCCCATTACTTGGAAAGAAAGTATGCAAAGGGTCCCCATTCTATAAACTTTGCATGGATGATGTAGTTACACAAGCCACAATGAGCCTAATCATTTGAGATGGCAATCCAACCAAATTTAGGGTTTCCTTCATAAAACTACATTTTACCCGATCATAAGCCTTCTCTAGATCAATTTTAATTGCCATCCACCCTTGTTTCCTTCTATGCACACGTATGGAGTGTACCATTTCCTAAGTAATTAAAATATTATTTGTAATATGTCTTTTTGAGATAAAACTAAATTAGTTTTGGGACACTATATTGGGCATACTTCTCCTCAACCTATTAGCAATGGTCTTAGTAATAACCTTATGAAGAACCATGCATAAAATGATTGGTCTAACTCCAGATTAAAGGCTTTCGGAACTAAAACTAAGAGAGTCTTATTGATTTTTGGATCAATAAAACTCCTTTTAAATGCTTCACTTACCATACTAAAAATTGAATCCCTAATAACATCCAATTGGCTCTAAAAAATTATGCATATAATCCAAAGGTACATCTCGAACAAAGCCTCACGCACCTTTCCTTCGAAACATTTTGTTCTAAAAACTCAAACTCAGATTGGCATATACTAGGGAAACAACCATGGAAGGAGACATTTCTTATACCTATACCTCCTTAAGAATACAAGTTTTGAAAAAGGAGATAACTTCTCTTTTAAGAACCTAATCATCATAACACCACTTCTTCCCCATCACCTTAAAAGCCTCAATACGATTAAGCCTCCACTATTTTAAAATTCAAATATGAAAATAATGAGTATTCTGATCCCTAAAGTTAAGTCATTCACACCTTGATTTTTTGCTTGCATAATAATTCCTTTTTATCAAGAATGCCTTCAAGCTCAAGTTGTAGCTCAGTCTCAAGTTCTTTAAGCCTTAGCATATACCTTCAATCCAATGCCTCTTCGATCCAACGCCTCTTGTATCCTACTCAATCTATCCAAAATCTTTCTCTTTCAATCGATAATACTTTAAAAAATATGAGGATTCCAATTTCTAAAACCCTTTATAATATTATCCACTACATCAGGAATAGGAATTTTGGGTCTCTAGGTACTCTTGACAAAAGTGTTAAATGAGATATGTTGCAACCATCTAGAAAAGAATTGGAAAGGTCTATTGCACATGCTTTAAAAAATGCTCAACCAAAACCAATAAGGGTCGATGATCAAATTTAATTCTCGAAAGATGCAAGACCATCAACTCTGAAAAGTCTTACTAGATCAGTATTACACAAGGTGCATTCAAGCCGTTCTTGCACCATACCACGACTATAAGTATAAAATGGACCTCTAAAACCCATATCTGACAAACTATGATACAAAAAAAAAAACAAAACAAAACAAACTATTGGAACTAAGAGCAACCACATCGCCTCTTATTAGAGCCCCCTATTCGCTTTTGGTAGCTTTGTAGAGCTTCATAAAGGTAACATTCATAAAATGCAAGCCACCCCACCGCACTTTAGTATGCACAAATTGGGAATGACCAATCAACACCTTAAGCTGCATATGATTCCTCCACAAGACCCATATACCACAACCAAAACCCTTCACCTTAACTTGATAGGAAGAATCAAAACCAATCCATTTAACCAGCTTATCTGCTTTCTCCCCACTTACCATCGTTTCATGTAGAACCAAAATATCAAGACTGTAACAGCCCGATTTAGACCCTAATCGGAATGGTAGTTTTGGGACCACGAATCCAAGTCAAAAAAATATTTAAATATTATTTTTCATGTTTATTATATGTGAATTTGCATGTGTGAAAGTTTCATACGAAAATTTGATTGTTTGTGTGCTTACTTTAATAATAAAGGGATTAATCGCGTAAATTGAAAACTTGATAGTTAAAAGCATAAAGGCCAAATTGTTAATGGCTTTGTAAGTTGAAGCATTTAAGTGGAAATTTGACCATATTTAAATGTTATGGACGGTAGTGGCCTTGTGTATAATGGTTTCATAATTTTATTTTAAAGGTTAAAAATGTAAACTTATTAAAATGTTAATATATTAATAAAATATAAAATAAAAGAAAGTGTTCATACTTTTATTTTGCATGATCGAAACTTAAAGAAAAATAAGGTTTAGAAAGCTTTGAATATCCGACAATTCGGAAGCTAAATCAAGGTATGTTTTTGTTTCGGTTTTTGATAATTTTTACGTTTTTGAGATCGTTGCTTCGAATACTATCCGACCCATCTCGAATTTTTGATTTTAGTGAATATTTTGAGTTATACCATTGATGAATATTTTTGTTTTGTGATGTTTGATAATAAATTATGAAATATATGTTTTGGATTAATATATTTTGTATTGGAGTTTTTGATGATTTTGAGTAATTAGGACTAAATTGCAAAAATAATAAATTGAGGGAATAAAATGTGAAATAGATGAAACATATGGACTAGTATGAGTATATGGAAGATTCGGCCCAACTATGTTGTTGTGAGATTTTGTGTATTTTGTGTTTTATGCAATTAGGACTAATTTGTAAAAGTATGAAATGTTAGGGGTAAAATGGTAATTTGCCCATTTATGTGTTGTTGGAGTAAATTGAATGAAATTGTGTTTGAATGAGATTAATTTGAAATTGTATAGATCAAGAACAAAAGAAATCGGACTTGGATCGGGGAAAAGCAAAAATAGTCGAAGAGTCGATTTACATCGTTCGTCGATATCCGAGGTAAGTCTTTAAGCAATTAAACATCGTTGATTTTGAATGTAACTAAGTTTAATATGCTGATTTGGAATTCAATGACTTATAGTAGAGATAGTCGAATGTGATAAAGCATAGAAATAACTTATTTGAGTTTTACTCGATTGAGATATAACATTTGAAAGTCAGTATGAACTATACGAAATTTTCAGAAATGTTTGATATATGAATTGTCTATGAGACAGCTTATCAATAATGATATTCGGGCTTTGAGCCTAGCAAGCTTTGTGCTGGTGAGTTTAATCAGGCTTGATGCCTAGCAAGTTTAATGCTGGTGTATAAAATCAGTCTTTAAGTCTAACAGGCGTTGTCCTGGTGTGTGATTCAAGCTTAGGCTTAGCAGGCTTTATGCCGGTGAATTATTATAAGTTTATGCTTAAAAGACTTTACGCAGATGTGGTTATTAAATACGTTTAACGAGCTAAATGATCGAATTAGCTTGATGTTTATTTGAGATAAGGTAAATAAGTAGCTTGATACTTATTGCTGATTATGTGTGATACAAATGAAGATTACATGTGAATTTAGTATGTGTATTCGGCCTTGTGAGTAAATGGCATGAATATTGAAGGATTGATTCTTGTATATGTGCATATTTGTGATCATGAATATTTGGCCATATAAATGGTATATGTTCATAATGTTATAAAATGGTTCTTGAGCATATATAAATGAGTATGTGCATGTTTACTTATATTCAGCCATTTTGGCTTTGAAAGTTGAATATTATTAGGTCAAATTGAGTAAATGATTATTCAGTCAAGATAGATTTTATGTATGAAAATGTGTTATTTATTTCATTTGTAGATTTGAGGTTAAGTTTGATAATGATAATGAAATTTGGATTAGCTTTAATCAAGTTGATTATATCATTAAGATGTTGATTGCTTATGACTTACTAAGCTATAATAGCTTACTCTGTGTGTTCATGTTTACTCTATTTTATAGATTTTGGATTCAAGTTACAAGCTCAGGGATTGTCAGCAAAGTTCATTACACTATCCACAACTTCGGTATTTAAATATTTGAACTCGAACTATGGCATGTATAGGCTAGAAAGTGTTTTGGAAATGTTTGATTTTGGTTTGTAAAATAGCCATGCGTAAATGGCTTGATGTTAAATTCAGTCATGTTAAGTTTGGTTTGTGTTCACCTTGGTTATGTAGTTATGAGCCTGGTATGTGTGATGTTGTGCTAGGTACCATGTGATACGCAATTGGTTTACTTATTATGCTAAATTTTAGTCTTATATGATCTTGGTTAAAATGTTTAATGAATTATGTTTTGGTATTTTGGTGATGGGAGTTTTGAATGTATGTGTGGTTTTAAGTAACATGATTTGGCTATGAAAGATAATAAGTATAATATGTATTTAGTATAATAAATGTTAATGATGGAATTATGAAATGTAATATAATTAAAGTGATGGATGGTAGTTTATTAGTTTGATAAGTTCGGTTATTAAATGGTAAGTAATGAATGTGTTTCATGATTGTTTTGGTTGATTGTTTTAGCTTGTACTCAAATGTTAAGTTTGGCCTTTAACTTTAGGGTAGGTTACATACTATATATATATGAAATATTAATACATTCGGCCATGTTATAGTATGTTTAGATTGCATGTGTAATTGTATATTAAATTATGCAATATGATTTCATTTGGTTTTAATGTGAGTTCATACAGATGTTGATAATTGATTTGTTTGATATACAATTAACGAAATGGATATTAGCATATATTTGATGTATGCAGTGATGTGTTATGATGGAGTATTATTTATTTATAAAAATGGCATTAAGGTGATTGATATAGAGAAACAAACTTTGAAAATTTTAAATATGTGAACATTGTTATATATATATATATATAGGTTTGGTTCGAATTTGATAATTATGGATCATGATCATTTGATTTTGATAAGTATTTAATGTTATGATATTCTTGATGGTATGAGATGTAAGAAAAGTCAGTTTAATTTGTATTTATTTGATAATATCTTGTAATCCATTCTGACAACAGATACGAATTAGGGGTGTTACAAAGACAATAATCTCGCGCGTACTTGCTAACAATCCAAACAAACGTATTATTTTCACAACTTTGCGCATTCCACGCAAACAAATGTATATTTGTGAATAAGAGAATAAAAGATAAATAAGAAAGATCGTAAACCTTATCAGACATCAAGGCAGTTGACTACATCCTCAGCTTCCATATCGTCTTCGACACTATCTGTATGAATCTCCTCTTCATTCATATCAACACCATTTTGCACTCTTTAAAGAATGCTTGTCATTGCTTCCAAAACTGGCACACCATCATTGAACCGTACATTTTTTTGTCCTCTAGCATGCTTAATTCTTGACTTGGCATTAGAATCTAGACAACCAGGAGGAATCGAAGAGGATGAGGCCCCCATTTAAGAGCACCCACCCAACGCTTCCAAAATTTGTTTACTTATTACTAGAAAAAAGTTGAAACTTATAGTACTTTTTAGGCACTTCTCTAGTAAATTATTTCACATCTCCTTTCTCAAATAAATAAACTAAAATTGAAGGAAAGATAAATGGCCAAAACTTCTCTTTTAATTAAATGATAAGGAAAAGAAGAATAAGACATTATTTTTATTAAAACATGTTATTTATTATGGGTTAAGGGAGAATATGACCAAAATGATAATAATAAAAAAATGTTACTAATCATTATAAAAGTAGTATTCTCCAAAGAATGCAATAGATAAAATGTAAAATGATATACTAAATGTTAATTATTTTAGTAATACATATTGTAACACCCCCGTACCCAAGACCGTCGCCGGAGTCGAGCACGAGGTGTTAACGGGCTTAATTCATTAATTAAACAACTCAAACAATTTATTTTAGAAATTCCAGACAAGCTGGCTAACTGCATCACAGTCGCTTAAAAATTCATATATCGAGTTCCAGAACTCAAAATTAAGATCCGTAAATTTTCCTTGAAACTAGACTCATATATATATGTACTAATTTTTTTTTAGAATTTTTTGTCTAGCCAATTAGTACAGTTTATTATTTAAAGTTTACCCTATTTCCGCATTCGACTGCTTTGACCTCTGTTCACTACAAACCACTTTTCTCTTTGTACAGAACTCAAAATACTATGTTGTTTGTATATATTAAAACTAGACTCAATAAAGAATATTTAAATATAAAGCATAACTTCTAATTATTTTTGTACAATTTTCGGTGAATTTCCAAAGTCAGAACAGGAGATTCAGAAATTGCCCTAGCCCTGTTTCACAAAAATTTAAATATCTTATAAAATACAACTCTTTTACCTATTTTGTTTCTTTCACATGAAAATAGATTCATTAGACTTAAATTACATATTATATTCATCATCTAATTCTATTTCTACTATTTTTAGTGATTTTTCCAATTCACGTCACTGCTGCTTTGTGATTCTGTTTTATAACCAATTTCACCATTTTATGGTTTTCCATGGACTAAGTAACACATTAAACATACATGACATCAAATATGATCTAGATTGGCCATTCCAATGGCTAATAATTTCCAAACCTTTTCTTACCAAACCATAACCATATCATAAGATTATTTACACAAAGTGAGTATAGTGCTATACATGCCACACTCAAAATATACAAGCCATTTTACCAATTTAGGTCTTCGGATAGTGTGAGCGAGCCTTCGACCTATCCCGATTCTCAAGCCGACTTGTCAAAACTAAAATGAATGAAAAGGAGGGAGTAAGCATAAATGCTTAGTAAGTTCACATGCAAATAACAAGTAACATGATCATGCAATCCAACATAAACATCATTAAGACACTCGTGTCATAAGAATACTTACTATCTTACCAGAATTTTGTCTTACCAAATTCTCAACCAAGGATTAAACTCATACCTGTCCATTTTCACTTCTTCAACACATTCATTGTCAATCACTTTCGTTTTAAGTACTCTCCCTATTCTCTTAGGATTCTCCCGTTGAACACATCGGAATATAATTTCGGATACGCGGATAGTGTGCACGTAAGTGCTATACTCATAGCTAAACAAGCTCAATAGCTTTTGAAATCTATGTAGCCAAGCTACCATGTAACCCGCCCATAAACGAACTCGGACTCAACTCAACGAGCTCGGGCGTTCGCATCCATAAGTGAACTCGGATTCAACTCAATAAGCTCGGATGCCTAGTTACATCTCACGAACTCGGACTCAACTCAACGAGTTCGGAACTCAACCATCCTAGTGACATGTCACTTGTACCCTAATCTATTCCCAAGGTTCAAACAGGATTCTTCTCAATTATACATTTTGATCGCCTTCTTCGAAATGTAGAAACCGATACTTGCTAACATCTCATACTTATCAAGTTGTTCACATAATTTGCATATTACAAAATAATAATTCACAAATCATAATATTTCATGATAATAAGTATCATATCATATAAATAACATTAAATCACTTAAAATAAAAATTATGTTACCTTATTTACACATGAACTTACATCGATACAAAATATTAGCAATCGAGCCTATTCCTCGTAAACTTTATTTTTCCCTCGATCACGACTTGAATCTTGTTTCTCTTGATCTATAATAATAAATTTAACTTATTTAATACTCACATTTATTAAAACAGTCCCTGACTCAAACTTTGGCAAAATTACATTTTTGCCCCTAAATTTTTGCATATTTACACTTTTTTTCCAAGGTTCGTAAGTTAAATCTCATCCTATTTTCTTATGTTTTATGACATGCTGATCATTTTTCCCTTCTATAGCAACATCAAATTCACACTCTAGCATGTACTTATGAATATTAGGTATTTTTACCGATTAAGCCCTTTTACTCGTTTTCACTTAAAACCGAGTAGCACAAGTTGTCTAGCATAATTTAAAACCTCATATTCTATCATAAAACACCAAAATACACAAATTTCAGCTATGGGTATTTTTCCAAATATGAACCCTAGGTTAAATTATTGCTAGCATAAGCTAAATCAAGTTATTGGGACTCCAAAAACGTAAAGAACATTAAAAACAGGGCTTGAAATCACTTACTATGGAGCTTGGAAGCTTGAAACAAACCCTAGCTATGGAGAACCCTTTAATTTTCGTCCTAATGAAGAAGATGGACATATTTTGCCATCTTTTTCCTTTTTTTTAATCTTTTAATTACCAAATGACCAAAATACCCTTAATACCTTTCTTTGAAAATTTTCATGTACAAGCCCATTATTGTCCAAAATTTTAGAAATTGGTCAAATTGCTATTTAAGACCTCCTCATTAATATTCCAAAGTAATTTCATACTAAAAACTTCTAGAATGCAAGTTTTGCAAATTATTCGATTTAGTCCCTAATTTCAACTTAAGCACTTTATGCATAGAATTTCGCAAGAAATTTTCACACAATCATGCAAATCATATCATAAACCTCAAAATAATTATAAAATAATTATTTCTATCTCAGATTTGTGGTCACGAAACTACTATTCCGATTAGGCCCTAATTCGGGATATTACACATATATAGTTGAATTGTTACTTGAAATTTTTATATATAGGTAACTTAATAAATTTTTATTTATTTACATTATAATATTATATATTATTATAGATTTAATGTTTATATATTATCAATGAAATAATATATAAAAAAGCATAATATAATATATTACAAACTTTAAAAATGAGTTGGGTCAGGTCAAGTTCGGACATTAAATATATAAACTTAAACTTGACCTATATTTTAAATTGACTTATCTTTTATGCAAGTCTATTTTTTGAATTTAATAATTTTGTCCATTTTTTTTTTCAGATTTCGGACTTCTCTCAAACTTAAGTGGGTATACCCACATCTAATTAGCTAAAATCATATTTAATTCTTAAACTTTTCTTCTATTTTATTTTCTTTGGGAATTATAGCCTTATATCTCTATACTTAAAAATATATAAATATATCTTAAGAAAATTAAGATCAGAATAATGTAAAACTGTAAATGTGTGCTTAAACTTACAGTGCTTTCTGTTCTTTTTTTTTTTTAAAGAAAAAAAACCTTAAAAGGTGTTTATAAATTCAGCAGACTTTTAAAAATATCTATTAGGCACTAAATAGCTTAGATTTTAAGTTTGATATTTTCAATAATAATATGCTTAAATATGTGTATGGAAATTATAAATTTAGACAATAGATATGTGGTTGAAAATAATATATAATAAATAATAAAATGAATGGTTTAACATTATTATAATAATACATGGAATATATATAATATTAAAGTAAAAAAATTATAATGACCTTTTTTACCCTTCAATTTTACAAAAGAAAGTCATTCTAATCCTCTATTTAAATTTTCGCTTCCTTTAACTCTTGAACTTGTATTTCTTTTGTCAAATCACTCCAAAATAGACGGAAAAAATTAATGTTTGTTAATTTTGCTAACATGGCATACACATGGATTGCCACATATATAACACATAAGCAATTAATTATTTTTTAAAATTTTAAAAATATAAAAATATTTTTTTATAATTGATATAATTTTTTAATTAATATTAATATTTTTTTATTTTTTAAATTAATTTTTAAAAAATTTTAAAATTTTTAAATTTTAAAAAAGTAATTAAATGCTGACGTGCCGCCATCTACATAGCAATCCATGTGTATGAAATGTCAATAAAGTTAAAAAAAAGTTAACTTTTTCATTTATTCTGGGGTGATTTGACAAAAAAATACAAGTTTAATAGGTAAAGAAGGCGAAAACTTTAATGGGGGCTAATATGTTTTTTTTATAAAGTTGGAGGGTCAAATAAGTCATTATGCCTAAAACATTAGATTAAATTATGAGTAATACTAAATTTAAAGACATAAATATATCATATTAATGCTACTAAGTGCACTACAATTATTAATATATACAACTAATAATGATCATAAATTGTGCATAGTAAAATAAAAATGTAAAAAAAACATATCAAAATAATATTTGATTGAGTGTTAATTTTAAAGTTTTACTGATGTAGTTTATGTGGGTTCAAGTTACAATATATACATATTTTTATTAGTTTGAATTAGTGCTCAATTAACTCCTGATACCAATTCAATCAAGAGCTTAAATAATATTATATATAATAATATCATTTTAAGAAAACTTATAAATCTTTGGTTCTTCAGTCGTGATATTCCTGACTTACACAAAAGGAACAGAAAGGAAGGAAAAAAAAAATTCTAATGATATTTCATAAATCACGATCCATATCATATAAACTTCCTACCTGCACCTATTTGAGGTTTACATTAGACACCAAAATGAATACCCCATAGCTTAGATTTCAGGTTTGGTTTTGTCAATAATAATATGTTAGTTTACTTAACTCCATGGTTAAACAGGGAATCCTATGAAATTGATAAATTTGTTTTTTCGTCTATGAAAATTCGAGACTTTCTGTTTAAGCATTGAGATTTGACACATACTTTGGGTCCCAAATGCAGTACATAAAAGAAACAAAAAGCGTATATAGGGGAGAGTGTGCAGAAAAGGGATAGATATTTGGTGTAAATATCTCATCTTGTGTTAACAACGGCGTTCAACAAATTTACTTAATCGATGTTTTTCAACACGCTTGTCTCTCATGTTTTTACATGTAGGTTCTTCTGTAGCAGCAAATGCCTGTTGTTGTCTCCCAATGTCAGCTACAAACTGTGTTTCTTCTTCTTCTGCTTTCTTATCTTTTTAGTTCAAATTATATAGATGGTCAGTGTATTCATCTACTTTCTTGACTTTTCGAAATGAGTATTTTCAATTTGAGGTAAACTTTCTTTTCGTGGAGTGTTTTAACATCACTTATTATATTTAAACATCACATGACATATACACCATCACATTTAATTAAGGTAACATGTACAATTGCAATGCGTGGGGATAAAAGTTTTAGGAAACCTTTCTTAATTTGAATTTCATTTTCGTCTCTTTATTGAATAAATGCATAAATTAATTCTTACACATTTCAAAATCTATAAATTAATTTTTCTATTAAATTTTTCTGTTAAATAATAACTTGAAAAATGCTGAAAATTTTTTATAAGTAAATTATAAAAATGGTCATCTAGCTATGCCTTTTATTCTATTTTTGGTCATCCAATTATTAATTTTTCTGATTTAGTCACTAAAATTTTTAAAATTAAATATTTTAGTCACTTTCAGATGATGTGGGCTTTTTTTTATTGGTCTAGTAACGAAATTAGCTCTCTAATGTTTATACATTCTATTAATTTGATCCTAAATATAAAAAATTCAACAAATTTAGCCATCAATGTTTACAAAATTTATCATTTTAGTTCTAATTTAAATTTTTTTAATAAATTTGGCCCTCAACATTTATAAAATCTATCAATTTAGTCCTAATTCTAAATTAAAAAAATATTTTTAAAAAAATCATTTGTAGCCCTTTATAACCCATTAGCTAACCTGTAATACCCCTAACCCGTATCCGTCACCGGACTAAGGTCACAAGGCATTACTAAACATAAACCATAATTTAACGTAAGCGATTTCAAGCAAGGTAGTTAAGCCATCTTCGCATGGCTTTAATACATATTCATTCAAAACAATTAACTTTAAGACTAGCCTATACATGCCACATAACCGAGTCTCAAAATATTATTTACTGAAATGGTAACTGTATAGTGTGATGTCATCTCCACCGACTTCTAACCCGAGCAGATCTCCGAAAATCTATAAACATAGGAAAAACACACAAAATAAGCTTTGAGAGCTTAGTAAGCTATAAGCAAATAAATAACTCATTGTCAATATCGATTTAATTACCAAACCAATTTATACTATCATAATCACATTTAACTTCAAACTTATAAATTCATAAAATACATAGACTTTCACTTTTACCAAATATCCATACAACTAATATTAATATATTATTCAAATTTCAAAGTCACAATATCAATAATTAACTAAATATATATATATAAACTCATATACATATATTCATGAATCAAACTTTAAAATCTCATACTTACACTTATCGTGTAGCCAAATATACATGTATCTATACCAAAATGTCATACACTATGAAAATCATATTATCAATATATAAAGTCGAATATTTAAACACTTGTTTTCATATACTCATGTCTCAAACCTTCATACCACATAATTATGTTTAACTTTGGCCGAATATATTTCACAATTACTCACAAATTTCAGACTAACATCATACATATGTTTGTATCACATATCAAATAATCAGCTTACCTTATTTTCAAGTAAACAACAAGCTAACTCATACCTGATCATTTAGCGTTTAACGTATTCAATTACCACATCAGCATAAAGTCTTATAGGAATAAACTTATAATAATTCACCGGCATAAATCCTGTTAGGCCTAAGCCTGAATCTCACACCAGAACAAGGCCTGCTAAACTGAAAGTCTGATTTTATACACTGGCATTAAGCCTGCTAGGCATAAGCCCGATTTAATTCACCAGCACAAGGCTTGCTAGGCTCAAAGCCCGAATATCACTATTATAAAGTCATCTCATAAACAAATCATATAATATGCCATGTATACCTGTTCACTTTGCTCGATTTAAACAGTCAATCACAATTTCTAATTTCTCTTTTAATCATTCGATATTTCGCACACTAAGTGTCATTCTCAATATCTCGCATACTAAGTGCCATTCTCAATATTTCGTACACTGAGTGTCATATTTGATTGCCCTGCACACTAAGTGCCACATTTAGTCGATATGTCGTCAAACATTAAAATAGTCATGTATATACAATTTATACGATATTAAAGCATTAGAAGCTTAAATTTAACAATGCTTATTGCATAAGAACTTACCTCATTCACAGATGATTATTCCATGACGTTCTCTTTTCCTCGATTTATAAACGATCTATTTGTTTCATGATCAAAACATAGTAAATCAATTTGTTAACTAACGCAAATATCAAATCAAGTTCAACTCAAACCATTCTATCATTTAATTACAACTAGTAAAACATCTTTGTTCATCACAAATTGGTCAACACAAACATAGCCATCGTCCAATTCAATTCTAACTTTTAATAAACAAAATATGGCAATATAATAGGGTACCTAATAACAATTCAGACAGCATTCAAAGTCTGCATATCTAGCAGCCCAAATGACCCACGAAATTAGACATAAATAATAATTCACAATTAACTTATTAATGTAGAACATATTAATTACCAATTACATTCTTCAACAGCTTAATTTGACATTAATTTAGGCATCTTTAATTAACATTATTACCACCATGTCTCCGGTTGTAATTAATAGTCCATTAACCGCCCAACAATGGAAACATACAACTATTGAATACCATTTAACCAGCTCATTAACTAACACTTAGACATAAATTCTGCAGCATTTATTTAACTTTTATTCTCATTTAATAACGTAATTATAATGGTTGCGTTAACCTCTTTAACAATTGGGTTTTGACACTATAAACTGCAACTAAACAAATATCCTTAATTTAGCACATCAGATGGCATTCAGTCATACATCTACAGCATTAAACTAATCTTTTATTACCTTGCCAGTTACATTAATGGCAACAACAAACACTCTTATTCACAAGTTTCAGACATAATAAATACATCACTATTTATTCATTTATAATTTCAAATATTATTAACCTAAATCTAAAGTCACTCAGACTATGTTCAATATCATCTAAACAACAATTTTCTACTGCTTTAATACACCAAACAGCAGTCCTTTTAACATCATATTTACACACTTCTCTGAATATCATTAACAACATAATATTCGAACAGCATCAATACCACAATCGGACAGGAAAAAAAAACAGGGTAGCAATTAACAATTCTAATGAGGTAAAATTTGGACAGCAATTTAATGGTTTCAACAATTATCAAACACAAAAGAATAGAATTCAAAGAAAGCTTGCTAATATTTCCCAACATCGATTCTATCAATTCAAATTTTATTCCTTCACTCTCACATTCTGTCAAGCTTAAATCAATAATTGAACCAAAATTCACCAATGAAATGATACAGGCAAGGGAGAGGTTAGAAGACTTACCCTTCCACTTCAAAATATTTAACTTCAAATTAATCAATTCCATGGTTTCCCGCTACATGCAGCGGACCTCCTCTCAAGCTTCCATATTCTCCTTCATACTTATTTCGGTTGAAAAAAAATGAAAAAAAAAAAGATGTACACTATTATGGCTTTCTTTTATTCATTACTAAATATTATACCAATTACAAAATTAACCTTTGTAATTTAATTATAAAACCGTATAACTAATGTCCATTACCGTCCATCAACCATAATAGTGGCATAATTCCATTATAAGGACTTAGAAATTAACAAACCATAGCAATTTAGTGCTTTAACAATTAGTAAGTCACTTTTACATTTTACACGATTTAGTTCTTTTTCTAAATCGAGTACTCAAACGATAAAATTTTCATACAAAAATTTCACACATATCAATTCACATATTTTAGACACGGAAAATAATATTAAATTATTTTTCTAACTCGGCTTTGTGGTCTCGAAACCACTGTTCCGACTAAGTTCCAAACCGGGTTGTTACAACTCTCCCCCCTTTAAGGATTTTCGTCCCCGAAAATCTTATCAGAAAGTAAGTTAAGGATTTGCTTTGACATAGTACATTTCACATTAGCTTCGGACTTCGTATCTCTTTAATTTCAAAATTAAGATTCTGATCTGTTTTCCGCTATACATCTTATCAAACTGTATCTGCTTCTAACTGTATTTAGTTACCTTTATTTTCTGCTTTGTTACGCTGATGATATTAATCTCATGAATCATTTATTCATATAGCTCAATCCTGAACAACGGAGTTAAGTAATTGGCACCATACAATACCTCATACAATGTCACTTTTATTCACACCTGATAGTTTATCAACCAGCAACAATCTTTCTTAGTTGCTTTGAAACTCTAAAACACACTGATACATAAATATTTCAAGAATTTGATTTGCATTCCTTGATTTCACTACAATTTCATATTCACAGATTACTGTAATTTCCCTCAGAAATATCATATGAGTTTTAGGTCTTAATCCGAAACAACAATAACTAACACCATAAGCAGACTTGCAATCATAGAAATGGATAACTCAGCTGTTTAATCAAAAGAGGAAATCTATACTTACAGAGAGATTTCTGAAGAGAGTTAACAACGTTTCAAATAACTCTATCTTTTTCAATAATAAAGATAGTTCTGATACAGAATGCATCCATACTCTATTTCTATAATCAACAAATAATCATCAATATCACATCTGAAGTTCTGAATCAGAAATCAATTTATAATAAACCCCTTTTTAACTTATAATTTGCTGACATATTTTTGCATTTCACAACTTCACTAAATAAACATTTATTTAACCTCTAATTCAGCTAACAGCTGTTCATTACCTGATAAGATCAATCACGTATTTATCACTCAAAAAGATTACAAAAGTTTTCCATTCAAAACATCCGAACTATAATCATTTTCCTCGAATAAGAATCACTTACAGATTCAAAAGTTTTTCGACAATTCGAGCTAATTTTGTTGTGCCAAGTTCGGATCTTTCTCTGACATTAAACATTTTAAACTCTTGTAGTCATCATATATATCACATAACTCTTTATTCAACTCAAACGAAACCAGAACTAACATTTCGGTTAATAATGTCTTCATGCAAAAGAAAGCTTCAACATTCGAACTAGCTTTAATATACTACCATTTCTCAGACAGAATTATCCCAATAGATATAATTCTGTATCAAATTTTTAAGAATACAAATTCTTCTTCTAGACTATCCCTAAATTCACACATGTACGTTCAAAATTTATTTCCAATATGGTGGATAAATTGAAATACATATAACTCAATCATCTTTTCAATCAAATAATTCAAGTCAGACTAAATCACTGAATCAGTCTTTTTGAAGAAATCTTTTCTTTTCATTTAACAGAATAACCCAGACATATCATTATACAGATGCCACAATCATCAAATAGAAATCATAATGTCATAATGATATCGACGTCTTATCCATAATAATAGATAATATCACTACTGTTGATAAAGCATTTGAACCTAGAAGAAAATCAAATATGATTTAGACAGCAACCAATACAGAAACATAACTTTTATAACTCTGATAACTGTACATGCAGTACTCCCAAATTTCAAAACAGAAATTATGATTATAATAGGTATAGTCATATTTTTGGTCAAATAGATATCTCTTATAGATAATCACATAGAATCATAAGAAAATTAGAATAGCGAAATTTTCAACATCTGAAGCTCCACAGAATATTGAAAAATTATAACCTATATAGAATGATATTAATTCCGATGTTATCCCAAAAATTGTTCAGAAAGAACAATGTCACTTATAAATACTGAAACCCACAGTAACAGAAGCAATATAATCTTCACTTATATTCAATAAAATTGTTAGAATTAAGTGACCCAAATTCTTATTTAAATAAAATATGATGGAAAATAAAATAAAAGTAAAATCCATATAGAACTAGACTTCTTTTATTTTATTTTAGAATAAGGTTTTTTAAACCTTATTAAACTCCATCTATTTTATATTGATTAGTATAAGGTGTTTCAATCCTACTAGAATATGGCTTTACAAGCCTATAAATAGACATAGTCTATTCCTCTTGTATTGATTCAAATTTTCGACATAGTGAATTTTCTTCTCCTCTGCCTGTGGTTTTTTTCCCAAAAGGGTTTCCACGTAAAATTTGAGTATTCTTTATCTTTATTTTATTTTTTATTTTATTTTATTTTTCACAAATTGGTATCCGAGCTTCCGAGTTGTTCATCTCGATCACGGTAATGGCGTCTTTGAAGTATGAAATTTCGCTGTTGGATCGCAACACCAGATTTGCGTTGTGGCAGATTAAGATGCAAGCAGTTCTTGTGCAGATGGATCTGGAGGATGCACTGCTAGGGATAGATAAGATGCCTTCGACATTAACAGATGAAGAGAAGAAGTGTAAGGATCGAAAGGCATTAACACAATTACATCTGCATTTTTCCAATGAAATTTTGCAGGATGTGATGAAAGAGAAGACCGCCGCTGCATTATGGAAGAGGCTAGAAAAATTATGTATGTCGAAAACTCTAACAAGCAAGTTGCATATGAAGCAACGTCTTTATGCCCATCGTTTGGAGGAAGGTGCGTCAGACACGAACACTTAACAAAGATGTTTAAAGAAATTCTCTCAAACTTGGAGGCCATGGAGGTTCAGTATGATAAGAAAGATCTAGGGTTGATTCTACTTTGTTCGTTGCCCCCGTCTTATTCAACCTTTAGAGACACGATTTTATATTGCCGCGAGTCTCTCACAGTTGATAAGGTTTATGATTCTTTGACCTTGTATGATAAGATGAAGCATCTTGTAGTTAAACTCGACTCTCAAGGAGAGGGTCTCATTGTTCGTGGGAGACAAGATCAGAATGTTGATGATGATCGTGGAAAGACAAAGGAACGGAATCCTCGCGGTAAATCTAAGGGTAGATCAAAGTCTTCAAACAGAGGTAAAACTTGCAACTTCTGCAAGAAGAAAGGGCACATTAAATCTAAGTACTACAAGTTACAGAATAAGATTAAAAGGGAGGCTACAAATCAAAAGGAAAAATAACCAGAAAATTTCGGTGAAGCTGATGTTGTAGAAGACTACAGTGATGGTGAACTTCTAGTCGCTTCTGTCAATGATTCTAAAGTAAGCGAGAAGTGGATACTTGGTTCAGGCTGCACCTTCCACATGAGTTCCAATCGGTATTGGTTTACAACTTACGAAACAGTGTCTGAAGGTGTTGTTTTGATGGGAAATAATGTTTCGTGTAAAATTACAGGTGTTGGAACACTTAAAGTTAAGATGTTTGATGGAGTTGTCAGAACACTTAGTGACGTAAGACATGTTCCAGAATTGAAAAAAAATTTAATTTTGTTGAGTACTCTTGATTCAAAAGGGTACAGATACACAGCTGAAAGTGGGGTTTTAAAGATTTCCAAAGGGTCCCTTATTGTGATGAAAGGGTAGAGAAAGATTGCCAAGTTATATGTTTTGCAGGGCTCTACTGTTACAGGTGATGCAGCTGTCGCTTCCTCTTCCTTATCAGATGATGATATTACTAAACTTTGGCATATGCGCCTAGGGCATATGAGTGAGAATGGCATGGCAGAATTGAGCAAAAGAGAACTTCTTGATGGGCAAGGAATTTGCAAACCCGAATTTACTGTGAGCACTGTGTGTTTTTAGGAAGCAAAGAGAGTTCGATTCACTAGAGGAATCCATAACACAAAGGGAACGTTGGAGTATATTCATTCTGATCTGTGGGGGCCATCCAGAGTGTTTTCAAGAGGTGGAGCTAATTATATGCTAACCTTTATTGATGATTTTTCTAGAAAAGTTTAGGCGTTCTTCCTGAAGCAGAAAAGCAATGTGTTTTCCATATTTAAGTCTTGGAAAATTATGATTGAAAAACAGACGAGAAAACAGATAAAATACCTTCGCACAAACAATGGCTTAGAGTTCTGTTCTGATGAGTTTAATAGATTGTGCAAGTCAGAAGGGATCATGAGACACTTGATTCGTCATCATACTCCACAAAGAAAACGGCGTTGCAGAACGAATGAACAGAACGATCATGGAGAAGGTTCGATGTATGTTGTCAAATGCCAACTTACCAAAGTCATTTTGGGCGTACGACCTCTCTTCGCATGTTTTTTGATTAACCGATCTCCATCCGTTGCCATTGAGAAAAAGACTCCACAAGAGGTATGGTCCAGTAATCCTGCTAATTATTCTGATTTAACGATTTTTGGGTGTCCTGCGTATGCTCATGTTGATAATGGAAAATTGGAACCGAGATCCATTAAATGCGTTTTCTTGGTTATAAAGTGGTGTAAAAGGGTATAAGTTATGATGTCCTGAAAATAGAAAAGTTGTGATTAGCGAGAGATGTTGTTTTTGATGAAAGCTGCTATGCTACCTAACTTACCTCTTAAAGACTCTTCCAATAAAGAAAATCAAAAGCGGTGGAGCATCAGTTAATGAGTCAACTCCTCAAGCCAGTACAAAAATTGAGAATAGAGTTGCTTCTTCACCACAATACTCTATCGCCAAAAACAAAACTAGAAGAGAAACTAAACCTCCAAAGAAGTATGTCGAGGTTGATCTAGTTGCTTATGCTTTAAATGTGGCTGAAGATATAGATGTGAATCAAGAGCCATCTAATTATTCTAAGGCGGTTAGCTGTGAAGACTTAGAAAAGTGGATGTTTGCTATGCAAGAAGAGATGGAATCACTCCACAAAAACAGAACATGGGACCTTATGAAACTTCCTAAAGGTAAAAAGGTTATTCGTTGTAAATGGGTGTTTAAAAAGAAAGAAGGGAATCCAAGAGTTGAAGAACCCAGATATAAAGCAAGGCTTGTTGCAAAGGGTTACAGTCAAATTCTAGGAGTGGACTTCACAGATGTGTTCTCCCCAGTTGTTAAGCATAGTTCGATTCGAGCTTTGCTTGGTATTGTGGCCATGCATGATTTGGAGCTTGAGCAGTTAGATGTAAAAACTGCATTTCTGCATGGAGAACTTGATGAGGATATTTACATGCAACAACCAGAGGGTTTTATAGTCTCAGAAAAAAGAGGACTATGTTTGCTTGCTGAAAAAGTCCCTTTACGGTTTGAAACAGTCACCAAGATAGTGGTACAAGAGGTTTGATTCCTTTATGACTTCTCATGATTTTAAAAGAAGTAGTTTTGACAGTTGTGTTTACTTTAAGAAAAACAGTGCTGGTTCTTTTGTGTATCTACTTCTTTATATTGATGACATGTTGATAGCAATAAAAGATAAAGGAGAGATAAGAAAGGTCAAAACCCAACTAAGTAAAGAATTTGAGATGAAAGATTTAGGACTAGCAAAGAAGATACTTGGAATGGAGATTCTCAGAGATAGAAAAACAAGTAAATTGTACCTAAGTCAGAAAGGGTACATTGAGAAAGTTCTTTGTAGGTTCAATATGCAGAGTGCTAAGCTCGTTAGTACTCCTTTAGCAGCCCATTTCAGACTTTCATCGGTTTTGTCTCCACAATCAGATGATGAGATTGAGTACATGTCACATGTTTCATACTCTAGTACAGTGGGATCTCTCATGTATGCTTTGGTTTGTTCACGTCCAGATCTATCATATGTAGTTAGTGTAGTTAGTAGATACATGGCGAATCCCGGTAAAGAACACTGGAAAGTAGTTCAGTGGATTCTAAGATACTTACGAGGTACTACTGATGTTTGCTTACGATTTGGAAGAACTAGAGATAGAGTCATTGGGTATGTTGATGCTGATTTTGCTGGAGACCTTGATAAAAGAAGATCTCTCACAGTTATGTCTTTACAATCGGAGGTTGTGCAATCACCGAAAGCCACTTTGCAATCTCTGATCGCTTTGTCTACCACTGAAGCCGAGTACATGGCGATTCATCGAGGCTTGTAAAGAAGCTATTTGGTTGAAGGGACTCTTTAGTAAACTCAATGAAGACCTTCAAATCAAAGACAGATATTTTGTGTGACAATCAGTGCCATCTTTCTTACAAAAGATCAAATATTTCATGAGAGAACAAAACACATTGATGTTCGGTATCATTTTGTTCGTGATATTATTGCTCGTGGTGATATTATTGTGAGCAAAATTAGTACTCATGAAAATCCTGCAGATATGATGACTAAGTCACTTCCTATAACCAAGTTTGAGTATTGCTTAGACTTGGTTGGTGTTCATTGTTGAAGTTAAACCCTTAAGGGGTTATATGGAAGAGGTGGAGAACTTGTTTATTGAAAGTTTGCGATGAAGAACTTGTTCATTGAGAATTTGTGTCAAGATGGAGATTGTTAGAATTAAGTGACCCAAATTCTTATTTAAATAAAATACGATGGAAAATAAAATATAAGTAAAATCTATATAGAACTAGACTTCTTTTATTTTATTTTAGAATAAGGTTTTTAAAACTTATTAAACTCCATCTATTTTATATTGATTAGGATAAGGTGTTTCAATCCTACTAAAATATGGCTTTACAAGCCTATAAATAGACATAGTCTATTCCTCTTGTATTGATTCAAATTTTCGACATAGTGAATTTTCTTCTCCTCTGCCCGTGGTTTTTTTCCCGAAAGGGTTTCCACGTAAAATTTGTGTGTTCTTTATCTTTATTTTATTTTATTTTTCACAAAAACAATAGCCAGTAGCAATAGAATATTAGCTTCATACGGATTTTACCAACGATTTTCATATTTACTCAAGGGAATAAATACTACCCAAACAGACCAACCATATTTTCATCTTTTAGTATGTTTAGTTATTGTCCTCATACGGTAAGAATTCCTTTTGAAATTAATCAATCACATATACTTCTGAGGATAAATGTACACATAGAATGCCCAAAAAAAGTCATACTAATTGCCCGACTATAACCACTGCATTCAACCATCAATACAATTCAAACATGAATCCACTGTCTAATTCTGTCATCAGAAATTCTCACATTATCCCTTCACTAACAGAAATAAATTCAAAAGAACTTTTAGTTAATACCTTTCTTCAGATAACATACCAGAATAGATCATTTAATCGGAGTTATCTTCTTCTATAACAGTGACTTTGCATAATCTGAATAGTCTTCGAAACTATCCCATATCTCTTTTAATATTGTCTTCATTTGCTGATTCATTCTCTTTTTTGACCACATTAAGAATCTTTCAAACAATGGACTTCTATAACTCCACTCTCATGAGCTTATTCAACCCAAATCTTACAAATTTCATTGTAACATTTTTACAGATAAGGGAGGTGAGGTTAGTAAAGCCTCAAATTCAACTCACATACAAATACACATAATCAATTCATTATTAATTTCACATTCTCAAATCATTTAATAAACATTTTCTTATAAATACTTTTGTTCTTAACACATAATTCATATGCCAATTTACATTACTAATTCACAATCGAAATTTTCATTTAACATCATAGCCCAAATATCATATCTCAAATACTCATATAATTATAACATTTATCGATAATAAGAGTGTCATACTTTTTTATCCATACCTTTATGAGTTGCAATTCATAATCAACATATTTCCCTTCAAACATTTGGGTACACATTCCGTACTATCAGAATTAACTCAGTTGAAAAACATATCTATCTTATCAAAAGAAATTTTTGTCAGAGTTGGGAGATATCACACTATCACAGGTTATATATGGCATGTATAGCTAGACTCACATACGCTACGTTAGTCATAGAATCAACTAAACCGTAGCTCTGATACTACTAAAATGTAATACCCCTAACCCGTATCCGTCGCCGGACTAGGGTCACAAGGCATTACTAAACATAAACCATAATTTAACGTAAGCGATTTCAAGCAAGGTAGTTAAGCCATCTTCGCATGGCTTTAATACATATTCATTCAAAACAATTAACTTTAAGACTAGCCTATACATGCCACATAACCGAGTCTCAAAATATTATTTACTGAAATGGTAACCGTATAGTGTGATGTCATCTCCACCGACTTCCAACCCGAGCAGATCTCCGAAAATCAATAAACATAGGAAAAACACACAGAATAAAATTTGAGAGCTTAGTAAGCTATAAGCAAATAAATAACTCATTGTCAATATCGATTTAATTACCAAACCAATTTATACTATCATAATCGCATTTAACTTCAAACTTATAAATTCATAAAATACATATACTTTCACTTTTACCAAATATCCATACAACTAATATTAATATATTATTCAAATTTCAAAGTCACAATATCAATAATTAACCAAATATATATATAAACTCATATACATATATTCATGAATCAAACTTTAAAATATCATATTTACACTTATCGTGTAGCCAAATATACATGTATCTATACCAAAATGTCATATACTATGAAAATCATATTATCAATGTATAAAGTCGAATATTTAAACACTTGTTTTCATATACTCATGTCTCAAACCTTCATACCACATAATTATGCTTAACTTTGGCCGAATATATTTCACAATTACTCACAAATTTCAGACTAACATCATGCATATGTTTGTATCACATATCAAATAATCAACTTACCTTATTTTCAAGTAAACAACAAGCTAACTCATACCTGATCATTTAGCTCGTTTAACGTATTCAATTACCACATCAGCATAAATTCTTATAGGCATAAACTTATAATAATTCACCGGTATAAAGCCTGCTAGGCCTAAGCCTGAACCTCACACCGGCACAAGGCCTGCTAGACTCAAAGTCTGATTTTATACACTGGCATTAAACCTGCTAGGCAAAAGCCCGATTTAATTCACCAGCACAAGGCTTGCTAGGCTCAAAGCCTGAATATCACTATTATAAAGTCGTCTCATAAACAAATCATATAATATGGCATGTATACCTGTTCACTTTGCTCGATTTAATCATTCAATCACAATTTATAATTGCCCTTTTAATCATTCGATATTTCGCACACTAAGTGTCATTCTCAATATCTCGCATACTAAGTGCCATTCTCAATATTTCGTACACTGAGTGCCATATTTGATTGCCCTGCACACTAAGTGCCACATTTAGTCGATATGTCGTCAGACATTAAAATAGTCACGTATATACAATTTATACGATATTAAAGCATTAAAAGCTTAAATTTAACAATGCTTATTGCATAAGAACTTACCTCATTCACAGATGATTATTCCATGACCTTCTCTTTTCCTCGATTTATAAACAATCTATTTGTTTCATGATCAAAACAAAGTAAATCAATTTGTTAACTAACGCAAATATCAAATCAAGTTCACCTCAAACCATTCTATCATTTAATTACAACTAGTAAAACATCTTTGTTCATCACAAATTAGTCAACACAAACATAGCCATCGTCCAAGTCAATTCCAACTTTTAATAAACAAAATATGGCAATATAATAGGGTACTTAATAACAATTCAGACAGCATTCAAAGTCTGCATATCTAGCAGCCCAAATGACCCATGAAATTAGACTTAAATAATAATTAACAATTAACTTATTAATGTAGCACATATTAATTACCAATTACATTCTTCAACAGCTTAATCTGACATTAATTTAGGCATCTTTAATTAACATTATTACCACCATGTCTCCGGTTGTAATTAATAATCCATTAACCGCCCAACAATGGAAACATACAACTATTGAATACCATTTAACCAGCTCATTAACTAACACTTAGACATAAATTCTGCAGCATTTATTTAACTTTTATTCTCATTTAATAACGTAATTATAATGGTTGCGTTAACCTCTTTAACAATTGGGTTTTGACACTATAAACTGCAACTAAATAAATATCCTTAATTTAGCACATCAGATGGCATTCGGTCATACATCTACAGCATTAAACTAATCTTTTATTACCTTGCCAGTTACATTAATGGCAACATCAAACACTCTTATTCACAAGTTTCAGACATAATAAATACATCACTATTTATTCATTTATAATTTCAAATATTATTAACCTAAATCTAAAGTCACTCAGACTATGTTCATTATCATCTAAACAATAATTTTCTGCTGCTTTAATATACCAAACAATAGTCCTTTTAACATCATATTTACACATTTCTCTTAATATCATTAACAACATAATATTCGAACAGCATCAATACCACAATCGGACAGGAAAAAAAAAACAGGGTAGCAATTAACAATTCTAATGAGGTAAAATTTGGACAGCAATTTAATGGTTTCAACAATTATCAAACACAAAAGAATAGAATTCAAAGAAAGCTTGCTAATATTTCCCAACACCGATTCTATCAATTCAAATTTTATTCCTTCACTCTCACATTCGGTCAAATTTAAATCAATAATTGAACCAAAATTCACCAATGAAAATATATAGACAAGGGAGAATTTAGAAGACTTACCCTTCCATTTCAAAATATTTAACTTCAAATTAATCAATTCCATGGTTTCCCGCTACATGCAGCCAACCTCCTCTCAAGCTTCCATACTTTCCTTCATTCTTATTTCAGTTGAAAAAGAAATGAAAAAAAAAGATGAACACTATTATGGCTTTCTTTTATTCATTACTAAATATTATTACAATTACAAAATTAACCTTTGTAATTTAATTATAAGACCGTATAACTAATGTCCATTACTGTCCATCAACCATAATAGTGGCATAATTCCATTATAAGGACTTAGAAATTAACAAACCATAGCAATTTAGTGCTTTAACAATTAGTAAGTCACTTTTGCATTTTACACGATTTAGTTCTTTTTCTAAATCGAGTACCCAAACGATAAAATTTTCATACAAAAATTTCACACATATCAATTCACATATTTTAGACACGAAAAATAATATTAAATTATTTTTCTGACTCGGCTTTGTGGTCTCGAAACCACTGTTCTGACTAAGGTCTAAACCGGGTTGTTACATAACCTATGTGAGATGTTAAAATAAGAAAAAGAATTCTCTCTTTCAAGTCACTTGCATAATTTTTTTACTATAATTTAGGCTTTACATTGGACCAAATCAATTGGCTTGGAACCTTTTTTGAATAATTGGCTGCATTACTACCTGAACAGGTAACATTTTTAATGTCTTTATTTTCTTTTAGATCTTAAATTTTTGTGTGTTTAATCCCAACTTTTTAAATTTCTTTTGCAAGTAACTTGAAAGAGGGTTCCTCTTTTTCTTATTTTAATATCTCACTTGGGTTAGGCATAGGGATGTCAAAAAACCTAAATTTTATGGATTCCAAGCCAATCCAACTTGATCGGGTCAACCCTTTTTTCTATTGAAGTTGGGGGTATGGTTGGAGCGAGTTAATTTTTAAAAATAGTCAAGGTTGAAGCCACCCACTCAGCCTTGCCCCGATATATTTATGAAATTACCTTTTATGCATAATTAATATTAATTAAATTAAAAATCTCTAAAATTTATCACTACTAGTCTCACTCTACCACCTCTATACTAGTCCCCTTTCACCCCTATAAGGTTATTTCCCTCATTTTCTATCTTCTTAATTTAATAATTTATTAAAAGTATCTTTATTTCTTATTTTTTCTTTTATGTTGTAATCATAGCATGGGTGTAAATATACATTAGCATACAACTCTAGAGATAAATCATTAAACAAGTCTAATAAGAAATGGTGCCAAAACCTTTCATTTAAAAAAAATTAATTAATCTCAATTTTACAAAAAAAAAAAATTTAAACTCGGGTCAAATCAAATCGGAGTCGGGTATGCTATTAATTTTTGGGTTCGGATTTAGAGTGGTTAATTTTTTTAAAGTCAAGGTTATATCCAATCGGAGCATAGCGGTAGAGCATCAAGGCAGGCAAAAAATCACCCTATCCCGCCCTATTGACATCACTAGTTAATCGATGGGTTATAAAGGGTTAAAAATAACGTTTTTGAAAAAAAATATTTTTAAATTTTTTATAGTTAAAACTAAATTGACAGATATTGTAAATATTGAGGACCAAATTTATTGAAATTTTAGAATTAGAACTAAAATGAAAAATTTTGTAAATATTTAAGGCTAAATTTGTTGATTTTTTTATATATTTAAGATCAAATTAATAGAATGTGTAAACATTAGAGGGTTAATTTTGTTACTAGACCAATAAAAAAAATCCCACATCTGCTTAGAGTAATTAAAATATTTAATTTCGAAAAGTTTAGTGACTAAATAAAAAAAATTAATAATTGGACGACCAAAATAGAACAAAAGATATAGTTGAGTGACCATTTCTATAGTTTACCCATAAAAAAATTTCAGCATGTTCCATGTCATTATTTAATAGGAAATTTTAACGAAAAGGTTAATTTACACTTACAAATGTATAAGGATTAATTTTCTCTCTTTTTTCAATAAATAGATTAAAATTCAATCTAATCCTAAGTAAAGGGACTTTCTGATACTTTTACTAATGCGTGGGTCTCTAATCTTGACATATGCATATGTTATGAATGGGTTATGTTCGAATTTTTTCAATCTTCATCAATTGTGTTTTGTACTAATTTAATTTTAAGTATAGCTGAATAACATATTTCTATATTTATATTATACTTGTAAATCTATTATGTTTATAAAAGTGAAAAAGAAAAAAAGACGAAGTAAAAAGTAGGAAACGAGTGATCTTATAAAAAACCAAAAAAATGAAGGAAACTTGGAATAACCATTTTGAAAAGCAGTAAATTTGACCTAATTTTTAATATAAATCTTATTCTCCACACTTTACTTGTTTGTTAACCAATCAAACTTACATTATTTGGACCCCTTTTACCAATGCTCTAAAAAGCCATTTGAGTTTCAGTTTACAGAAAAAGCCTGCAGTCATTGGCTGGAAAATTCTTTTTAGCTTTTGCCCCCCAAGAAAGAATGCAGAATCTGAGTTGATACTTTTTGGGTTTTCCTTTTTAAAGTTTATTCAACCAATTCATTTTAAATTTTAACCTTGCTGATCAGTCACATGTACATGATTTAAAATTTTTAGCCACCTTTATAATTAATTTAAAAATTTTTCCCTTCAATTTTAACCAAAAATCAATAAAAATTGTTACTATCGGTTATTCAATATGTTAATGTGTCACATCAATAATATATTAAAAAAGAATGAAAATTTTAACAATAATGACTAATTCACCTAATTATCTTATTATTTTTGTATTACAAATAAATTTAAATTTTAACTGAATTTAATCATTTTTTATTAATTTATTTGTTTTTTTATCATCTCAAAAAGCTTAAAGTCTATCCGGAGTCTTTATATTACTTTATAAAGTTTATTTCAGTCTCTCTATTAAAAAATTGTTCCAAACTAACCCTTGTCCATTAAAATTTTATTAAAATTATACAATTTGTCATTAAATTATTGATAATTTGAACAAAATATATCATACTCAACTAATTATTTATGATCGTACTCAACTCCTAAAAAAACCATCCCAAAAATATAATGTATTTTTTACTTATGGTAAAGCTAAAAAAATACGTTAAGTAGTTCAAAAATACATAAATTCTTTTAAGATGATTGGGTTTTTTTTATGAGACGACTCATAGGTAAATAAGTTGAGTATAATATATTTTATCTAATTTATCAATAATTTAATAGCAAATTATAACAATATCACTCTTTGAATAGTTTTTAAATATATAAGGATTAATATAAAGTAATTATTAATAGGCATAAAATGAAATTTGTGTAGTAATAGAGGAACTCTGATAGACTTTGAGCTCTCGAAAAAGTAATGGATATAAATAATAAATAGCATATAAGAATGCCGTGATTAAGGTAAATGGCACGATTATGAAAATGAAACATTTATAAATTACTGTAATATTTGATTAATGAATGGTTGAACTTTCAACAACCTTACAAATACTGTAGCTAGGCAGTTTAGAAGTGTGATGCCCAGCATTTGACATCTACCCCCTTTTTTTTTACATCGGGGGAGAGAAAAGAAATGGAGGAAAGAGGGAAAGAAAGAAAAAAAATGTTAAATTTTGGTTTTGGTCCTTTTATTATATTCAGGAGATTTATCTTTATATTTTAAGATTGACAATTTATCTTTTTACTTTTTTATAATATAACTAGTTAGTATAAATAGTTAACTTGATTTACAATTTAAGGGGAAATGTTAAAGTGGATCTTTCCTAAAAAGAAATACTCACTTCAACAATTTCTTTCATGTTAGTATGATTAGTTTGAAAGTAATTAAGTCTTGATGTAGTTAGAAGGTGTTTTCAATAAAAGATACACGCTATTTCAACTAGAATAGTTAACAGTGTTAACTACTCGGAATAACTAATGACATTATAAAAGTAGAAACATCAAATTATGTTAAAGTTAAAGTATAGAGACTTAATTTTAGGTTTTAACATAACACAGGTCCAACTCTATAATTTGAACAAGAAAGAAAAGAGAAAATAAATAATGATTAAACATAAAAAAATATAATTTTTAAGGTTAAATTTTGTTATTAGCCCCTATACTTAGCAAAAATTATAGATTTAATCCCTATATTTTTATTTAGCCATTTTTAGTCCTTATACTTTCTAAAATTTAAAATTTCAATACTCAACAAACAATAATTGTTAAATTCATTAAGTAAAATTTTACTATTTCAAAAATATGATGCGTTGAATATATTATTATATGTATAATGTCATATCAAATTATTACTTTCACAAGTTATCCACTAAAAATTCACTTTACTTACACTGAAAATTTCAAAGTTCGGAAAATTAATTAGGAAAAAAAATTCATGAGCTAAGAATAAAATCAAAGAAATTAAAACAGAATAAAAAAGAAACACGTGTAAATAGTTGATGGGAAATTGAGGAAAAGAAGCTCCATGATATAGCCGCCCCATAATCAATGAAGAAGGCATGCTCTAAGGGTCCAACCTAGACCCACCCGGAAACCTTTTCTTTTTCAAGTCCAACCCAAACTCACATTAGATGTTGACCGCTCTCACCCCCTTTGTTTTTCTTATCGATCCGGGCCTACCCATTTAAGGCTCCACTTTCTCCTCCCATCTAAACGACACCGCTTCTTGCTTCAGACAAATTTAGACAGAGTAATGTAATTGCCATATATAAAAATATATATTTCCTTATAATTTCCATTTTCATTAAAAACACCATATTAAACAAAACTTACATTTTTTTTTCTTTACCTCTCTACTTACTTCTCTCATTTATAATTGGAAGCTACAGCAAATAATAATTAAAAAAAAAACTTACAGTATTTCCATCTAAACTAAAAACACCACCACCATCATCCATTTCATCTGCCTGTGATATCCATATAAACAGCTGGTGACAACTTTTTTCTTTTCTTCTGTTTTCATGCTTTAAGCATGGAAGGACTTGAAATACTATTTTTTTCACCTTATTTTTTTTCTTAATTTTTTTTTGTATTCCCATTTTCACTCTCTCTTTGTGCTTCAAAACCACACCAAAATTCCCATTCAACCAAAAATTGATCTTTTGGACTAAAAAGGGTGTGAAAAGGGGGCATGGCAAAATTCAGATCTCATGCCTTGAAATCCAGTTGGGATGATTAGTTGTTGTGGTGGTGGTGGTCTAATTTCCTCCTTTTAATGCCTGGGGTAGATGAATGTGAAGAATTTGCACAAGGCACAACTTTTATTTCATCACTTTTACAGCTCAAGCATGTAGCAGCATCCAACACCCCGATGGGGCTTTGGGGCACTGCTGAAGAAGCTGAGAGACGTCCCACATCCGCATTTACTTTAGCAGGCCCTTTGATCAATGAAAAATCTTTCATCACTTCAACACACTTCAACACTCTTCCCTGCAAAAACAAGTCCCACAAACCAAACATATAGAGAACTCTCACTTCACTGACTTGTCGAAAATAAACTTGAAAAGATCAAATGCCAAGATCTTGAAAAGACCTAACACCATAAACGATTTTGTCCTCTCTTGAGTTTTTACTCATGTGGGCACCACTTTCTTATTGTTTTTTCCTCTTTTTTTTTAATTTTTTTTTATTTTTACCTTTTCTACAGAGATGAAACTTGGAATAGCCTTATCAAGGGCTAATGTTTGCATTCCACCTGAAACAGAAATTGCCACTGCTGCAGCTATTTCAGAAGGTCTGAACTCTAAGAAGTCAATGCCTGCATTCATTGGATCAGTCCGAAGTTCAGACCCCATTTATCCTAAATAACAAAAAACTTGTAACACAAGGAATAAAATAGACAGTGAGATAGAAACCTCTGATTGTGCTCATTATCAGTTGTAATGATCTAGACATTGAAGTTGATGGTGGACATTGATCATTACAAATTTTACTCATGAAGTAGTCAATGAAGGAGCAAGGGGTAATAACTTGCATTCTCCACTTCAATGTGCTTAAAACCAAAAGCTCCATTCTATATATTGTTTTAGCTTCAAACACAAACCTTGGTTCCCCCACCTAAATCCAGAACAAATCCAACACAATCAGGGAACCGAATAACATCTATTGCCAAACACATCAAACCAAATCTACATGTTCTAATCACCTGCAAATCTACAGACGGTGGCACTTTTGTCTCCTCCATTTTGGCTGCAATTGATAAACAAGCTACTGCCAGCAGTTGTACCGTCCATGTTTTACCTCTCTATGTCATCCCAAAAGATTGAAAAAAAGAACATAAAATCGTGATTGGAAAAGAACAAATGGCAATGATTATGATGTAAGAAATGAAAGAACCAAACATGGCTGAACTTACAGGTAATTCATATACTGATAAGAATCGGTCCAAGTAGTTGATAGATAAGCAAAGACTCAAGGGTCCAAACTGATAATAAGCACAAGTCTGTTGATCAAAAAATGTAAAGTTAAGTCATAGATGATCTAACCATTTCATACACCAACCATGAGACAATCATTCATAGCATATTATCAATAGCTCAGAAATTGATTGATCCAAACAAAACATAAAATCCATTACAGAAATAAATGAAATTGAATAAGATAACAAAGAGAAACACAGAATGTGAGGAGTTTAGATGAGAAAAGACTACAATGTGAGGAGTTTTATTGGAATAAAACTGATTTTGAAGATCACAGACCTTCCAAATCCAATCAAGAGCTTCTCTCCTAACATTCAAGTCCAAATCCCCACTTCTCAGCCTCTTAAGATAATCATCGCTAGGCAAATGCTCTATCTCTTTTTCAATCATTTCTTTGATTCTATCATCACTCTGTATTGCAAAACCAGAGCTACCCATCAAAGAAGTTGATTTGTTGTTTATAAGAAAACGGTGACGTTGATTAAAGATTTGGTTTTTAAGGTGGTGGTGACAATCAGGAGAAAACCCAAACTCATTTATGGCATTAAAATCACGATCACCATCAAAGCAAGAGCTTGTGTTCTCTGTACAGAGAAGATTTGAGGCTGAACAGTCAAGATTTTCTGCCATTTTCTAGAGAGGGTCCTAAAATATTGATGGTATTATAAAACACCCCAAAAATGAACTAATCAATTCAACAAGGTGAAAAGCTTAGTTTACAAAAGGGTTTCATCAGTGGCTCGTGGGGAAGAACATGTTCATCATTATACAATAAAGCCAAAAAGAAAGAGGGGCTGAGGAGAGACTTTTGTAATGAAAGAAGCTTTATGTAAGGGAACCCATCTTGAGTTTTAGGGTAAAAGGAGAAATGAGGGAAAGTGGAGAAAGCTGCCATAACAATAAGGAAATTGATGGAAAATCTTATAATTTATGCAAAAATGGAAATAAATATGCAATAAACTTACAATGACAAACTTTCTTTTTTATATTTTTACTATTTTTAATGAGAAAAATGAGATTATTATTTTTCAACAAAAATGAGATTATTTTTGCTTCATATAAAAAAGCTAAGCTTGTATTTTTCTTTTTATAATAAACTTGTATACTGCAAGCTTACACTGGTTTAATTAATGTTAAGATTATATTTATCATTATAATTAGAAAAGGTATATTTATTGAAAGATATATAAATTTTTATAAACTAATAAAAATAGGTGTAATTTTAATACTTTATTAATTTAAAAAATTAATTTAAAATCAAATTGTTGAGCGGATATATAATTAATAAAGTCGTAAATGAACTGCATCATCATATTCATAAAAACGGCAGAAGTTTTTAACTGCTCGTTGTTCATCACGTGTCAAATAATGACATCATCATCTAAATTTTTTAAAAATAAAAAATATAAAAAATAATAAAAATTACAAGAAAACTAAAAATTATTTAAAAAAAAACAAAATACAAAACTTTTCCAAGAATCCGATCAAATTCCTCTGTTGAAAACTAATTTCAAGAATCCAAACTTTTTAATGTAATTTGTTGGAGCTTTTTTACTTTTGAGACTAATTTATTAATTTTCGTTTATAATATGAATTCCAACCTTTTCTTGTAAGTTGCTTGCTTTGAAGCCTTATAAGAGGATAATATAATTCTTGAAGAATACTAATCGGTTTTGTATGATGTTTGAATTTGTTTAATATTTGAATATTAGCATTTAAATCCATTTCCGAATTAGAAGTTTTTTTTTTAAATATTTGAATTTATTAAATTTTAATAATAGTGTTTATATGTTTCAGACTTATCTCGTTTATCGATATGGATGTGAGATATTATCAGAATACAATTGTGATAAAAATTCTTAATTTATTAAAGATATTGAAGTTTAAACCATTTATATAAAATCATACAAAATAGTTAAAGTCAAATTTATAAATTTAAAATCATATTGAAAACATTTAAAGTTAAATTGTAGGTGAGTGGAGGTATCCGGGATAAACTATGAGCCTTGGAGAGTTCAAAAGTACCAAAATAGTGTAGTGACCTTGTCCATGGGACAAAGTGTCGATACCTAATGCCAATATATCAATACTTAGTCCCTGTACTACAACAATTTACATTCTGGCAAACTTGGTACCGATACCCAAGGCAACGGTACCAAACCCAAAGTCATTAAAGCTAAAAATTAGGCAAAAAACACTTAAAATCATGATGAAACATATCCATATCATTTCCATGTTTCAAGGCATCATAAATCAATTTCAAATCTCAATAAAAATCGAAAGACATGTCTTAAACACATTCGAGGCAAACCATGAAATAAAGCTTGATATAAAACACATAAAGGGCTTGAATTACAAATATTTTTTTTACAAATTCAAATCCAAACTAAGTATTTGCGTAAATACCATAATTCTAATGCTAAAAACAATCAATTACTGAATTACCACCTTTAAAACCTCAATCAGTGATGTAATGCTCCCAAGTCGAAGTCCAACCTCCTTGGAAAGTCTTAAATCTACGCGTTTTAAACCACTAACACGTGAGCTTGACGAGCTCAGTAAGTAACTAAGGATAAACCTCCTTATCCTATACTTTGATAGTGTTAAGCCATTTTTAAATATGTCATACAAATTCATTCAAGCCATATTTTAGTGCTACTAACAAATTCATTTAAATCAATTGACTTATAAGGCTTAACCTATATTTTCATGGTTTGTTAACGAATCACCTTATGAAATTAATGTTTAAGACTCCCATGAAGGGTTCATATAGTGTTTAATCCAACACATATTCCTTTATACCATAGCTTCCTAACATTTTCATTGTCTACATATATGTAGACATACATACTGCCACACCCTGAAAATGGGGTTAGTAGAATCAGGTAATTTAATCACGGGCTTAAATGAGAAATCAAGATTAGTGTCATAGAAATTAGGAATTAATCAAATAAAATAGGTAATTAATTAATAATAGTAATAATAAAAATAATTGAGTTAATAAACATGAATTAGCGAGGATTAAATTGGAACAATTTTTAAATTAGAGGTCTAATGTGTGACAATCCGATTTAGACCCTATTCGGAACGGTGGTTTCGGGACCACGAATCCGAGTCAGAAAAATATTTTAAAATTATTTTCTGTGTTTATTTTATTTGAATTTATATCCGTGAAATTTTCGTGATTTAATTTTATCGTTTGGGTATCCGATTAAATGAAAGGACTTAATCGCATAAATTGAAAATTAGCTAGTTTTAATTGTAAGGATTGAATTGGTAATGACTTCTTAAGTGGAAGCATTCATGATGCAAAAAGCCCAATTTTTATTTGATAGTGGGCGGCATTATATAGGATAAATATGTTTTTATATTAAATATGTACATTTATGTATATATATGTGTTATAATAATAAAATGCATATTATATGTATATAATATAAGAAATGAGTTGGAAACCATGTGCATATGACATGGACGATTATGTCCTTGGCCTATAAGTTTTAGTTATTAATTTTTAAAGGGTAATTTAAAAAACTAGCTTATAAATTATATAATATGTGATAAAACATAAAAGAAAAACAAAAAGTGTTTATTAATTTTTTATCACATAGCTAAAACTAAAAAGAAAGAAAAGAAAGAAATAAGCTAGGGTTTGTTTGATTTTTAAGCTCAATTAAGGTAAGTGTTCAGCTCGATTTTTGATAATTTTTACGTTTTTGAGGTCGTTGCTTTGAGTACTATCCGACCCATGCTTGAATTTTTTTATTTTGGTGAATATTTTGAGTTATGCCATTGATGAATATTTGTGCTTTGTGATGTTTGATGATGAAATATTAAAAATATGTTTTAGCTTAACATGTTTTGTATTTGAGTTTTTGAAGATTTTGAGTAGTTAGGACTAAATTACAAAAATAATAAATTGAGGGACTAAAATGTGAAATAAATGAAATATATGGACTAGTATGAGTATGTTGAAAATTCGGCTCAACTATGTTTTTTGAGATTTGGTGTATTTTGTGCAATTTGGACTAAATAGTAAAAATATGAAACATCAGGGGTAAAATGGTAATTTGCCTATTTATGTGTTGTTGGATTAAATTGAATGAAATTTTGTTTAAATAAGGTTAATTTGGAATTATATAGATCAAGAACAAAAGAAATCGGACTTGGATCGGGGAAAAGCAAAAATAATCGAATAGCCGATTCGTAACGTTCGTCGATATCCGAGGTAAGTTTTAAGCAATTAAACATAGTTTGTTTTGAACATAGAATGATTTGCTATGATAATTCATATTTTATATTGTATTATTATGTTAGCCGAATGAGAAATATCAATGAATAAATGTGATTGAGTTGTATTTGAATGATATCTAAACCTTTGAAAGTGCGTATGTGTTTTATGGAGTATTATACGATTTGATATATGAAATGTGTTGTGGAATGATTTTATGTTTGAGATATTCGGGCTTTAAGCCTAGCAAGCCTTGGGTTGGTGACTTTGTTCGGGCCTTGTGCCTAGCAGGCTTAGTACCGGTGAATAAATATCAAACCTTGAGTCTAGCAGGCCTTGTGCCGGTGTGTAATTCAGGCTTATGCCTAGCAGGTTTTATATCGGTGATTTGTTTTCAAGTCTATGATTATAAGAGTTCAAGTTACTACGGCTATTGAGCAAGTGAAATTGAGTTGAATGACATTATATATATTCAACCACATAGGTAAGTATAAGTGAGATTATACTGAACTTGAATATTCGATTACATGTGAGCTTATATTGAAATTGTGTATTCGGTCATATATGAAGTTATTTTGAATGTGCATATTCAGATATATGTGATTTTTTATTGAATGTGAACTATAGGTTACATATTATGTTTTACTTAACTTTATATATATTCAGCCACATGTGAGTCCATAAAGAATTTTGTGTATTCAGCCATACATGTAAGTACCAATGTGAAAATATATTTGTTTTTGTACAAATCGACTACATAGGAATTATATATATATATGTGGTGACATATATTTGATTTTGAACATTCAGCTAAGGTATTTTAATGTGTTAATGTGAAATATTATTAATATAATTCGGTTAGTTGAATGTTTGATTATTCATTGAGTTGTTATTGTGCTTAAAGCTTACTAAGCTAAGTTAGCTTACTCTATGTGTTTTGTTACTTTGTTTTATAGATTTTGGTTGTAATTCACGAGCTCGGGGATCGTTATCGAAGTCATCCACACTATCGTCAACTTTCGGTACTATTAAAAATATATTTTTGAACTTATGGCATGTATAGGCTAATATGTATTTTGTTGAATTTGGATATGTATATTTTAAGCCATGCGAATATGGCTTGATCTTAATGCAAATGTCTAAATGTTTAAGAAATATCGGTCATGGTATATGTGTGTGGTAAACTTGATATATGGATGATAAATGTATTTTGGTTGTGGAATATTAATGATCCTAGTGATAGTAATATTCGGTTATGTATTAGCTTAATTTGTAAATATAGATGATTTGCGATTCAACAATGGTGATTTAATCATATAGTTAATTGTTTAGTTATATGTTAATATTGAAATTGGTTGTATTAGTTATGTGTGGACTATGCTATATTATGGATAATTGTTAATTTGATGTGGCTACTTTGAGTCAATTTGTAATGATAAGCTTGCATTTGGTGAAATGGTTTAGAAATGGTGAATAATGTGTATAAATATATTCGGATAAAGTATTAAATTTATGTTAATGAGTATGTGATATGGTTTATGTTATGTATGGAAGTTATTTTGGATTACTGTATATGTAGTTAAGTGATTGGATATGCGTATGTATTTTTAAGCATGCGAATTAGGTATACTTTTAATGTTATTTTTGCTCAAAATGGCTCAAATCAATATGGTCATAACTGTATAATCTTGTGTTAGAAGAAGAAGTATATTTGGTCTTGAAATGATGCTTGTTTAAATGAGATTACGCATAAGAATGTCTAGTATGCCTTGCGATTAATTTAACTTAGATTAATGTACATAACATGTGATATGGCATAGTCACGAATTAATTAATAAATCAAGATAATATTCATTCAGTAATTATATAATGTTATGAATGTTATGATTTTAAGACTCGATATTTGGATAATATATGAGCATTGATATGTTTAAATTTCGAGCTGTGAAATGAAAGGAATATCTGTATGAATTGTGTTTTGATCTGCAATGCCTCGTAACCCAAATCTGGCGACGGATACGAGTTAGGGGTGTTACATAATGTGTAAAATAAGAGAGTTAATTGAAATATGAGCTATTAGAACTAGAGAGGAAATATGAGGGGGCTTACGGGTAAATAGTGTAATATCCCGAATTAGGGCCTAATCGGAATAGTGGTTTCGTGACCACAAATCCGAGATAGAAATAATTATTTTATAATTATTTTGAGGTTTATGATATGATTGCATGATTGTGTGAAAATTTTGTGAAGAAATTCCATGCATAAAATGCTTAATTTGAAGTTAGGGGCTAAATCGAATAAGTTGCAAAACTTGCATTCTAGAAGTTTTTAGTATGAAATTGCTTTGAAATATTAATTAGGAGGTCTTAAATAGCAATTTGACCAATTTCTAAAATTTTGGACAAAAATGGGCTTGTACATAAAAATTTTCAAAGAAAGGCATTAAGAGCATTTTGGTCATTTGGATAATTAATGAAATAAAATGGGAAAAATGACACAAAATAGTCATCTTCCCCATTAGTTGCTGCCGAATGCTCCATGTCTCCATAGCTAGGGTTTCTTCAACTTTCAAGCTTCATAATCAAGAAAGACGTGGAAACAACCCCAATCGAGGAAAAGAAAAGATTGTGGATTAAATTGCAAAACCTTTGTATTTTGGTACCAAGGTAAGTTCATGTGTAAATAATGTAACATAATTGTTATTTTTAAGTCATTGATGTTAATTATATGATATGCTGATTTTTATCATGAAATATATGTTTTGTGGTTAATTACAATAAAATGCAAATTATGTGAGTTATTTGTTGAATATAAATTGTTACCGAGTATTGATTTCGGCATTCTACGGAAGACGGCAAGGATATATGTTCGAGGAAAATCCCGTTTGAACCTTAGGAATAGATTAGGATACAAGTGACATGTCACTAGGATGGTTGAGCATCCGAACTCGTTGAGTTGAGTCCGAGTTCACTTATGGATGCGAATGTCCGAACTCGTTGAGTTGAGTCCGAGTTCGTGAGATGTAACTAGGCATCCGAGCTCGTTGAGTTGAGTCCGAGTTCATTATGGATGCGAACGCCCGAGCTCGTTGAGTTGAGTCCGAGTTAAACTTATGGGTGGGTTACATAGTAGCTTGGCTACATATGTGGCACTTATGTGCGAAGTTTCCATGTATCCGAATTATATTCCGATGTGTTCAACGGGTAAAGTTCTATTCAAATGGAGGAATATTCGAGATGTAAAGAGACGTATTGGTAAGTGATGTGAAATGAATATTTTGGACAGGTATGTATTTAACCCTCGAATTGAGTATTGATACAATCACGATAAGGTAACAAGATGATGAAAAATGGTTAGAAATGTGATATGTGTTTTGGTGATGCATGCTAATGTTGTTTGGTATGATTGCTTTGTTATGTTACTTATTATTTGCATATGAACTTACTAAGCATTTATGCTTACTCTTACTCCCTCCTTCTTACTCATTGTAGTTTTGGACAAGCCAACTCAGGAGTCGGGATAGGTCGAAGGATCAGTCACACTATCCGGAAGAACTTTTCGGTAAAATGGCTTGTAAATTTAAGTATGGCATGTATAGCAAAATACTTATTTTGTGTAAATGGTCTTATGGTATGCTGATGAAATGGTTGAGGAAGTGCTTGATAATGATAAATTATGGAAATGGTTAGTTTAGAATATGTTTGATGTTATGGAAAGTTAATAAGTTACCTAGTTCATGAAAATTCATAAAAAGGATGAAATTTGCCATAAACAGAATATTACAGCAACACTGACGTGAGTTTGAAAATTTACTAAAAATCATATAAATTGAATTTGGTGATGGATTAAATATCAAATTGAAGCTTATTATGTCTAGTTTCACAAGAAACAAACTAAACTGGTAAAAGAATTATATGTTAGAAGATATTTGAATTTTAGTGAAACAGGGTCAGAGCAGTTTCTGAATCCCCTGTTCCAACTTTATAAATTCACCATAAATTGTAAAGATATAATTAGTGGCTTATTTTATATCCTCAGAATCCTTATTGAGTCTAGTTTCAGGAGAAATAAACCTCATATTCATATGAATTTTATACAGAGAGAAAAGTAGTTCGTAGTAAACAGAGGTCAGATCAGTCAAGCCCTGAAACAGGGGTAACTTTAACTAATAAAATGTACTAATTGGCCCAACCAAAAATTCTAGAAAAAAATTAGTAGATAGGCATATGAGTCTAGATTCAGGGAAAATTTACAGATCTTGATTTTGAGTTTCGTAACTCGAGATATGATTTTTCTTGTGACTGTAACACAAGTAGCTAAAAAGCTGTGAATGTAGAAACAAATAATCTAAAGTTCTTAAAATGTTAAATTAAGTTTAGTAACACCTCATACTCGACTCCGGTGACGGTCTCGGGCGTGGGGGCGTTACAAATAGCCCAAATTTTAAATTTTGGTTAGCTATATATGACAACCCACCGTCTCTTCCCTCCATACTTTCAACCAATTCAAAAATTTGTTTGATCTAAAATCAAAAGTTCTCTCAAAATTGCCTTCATCCTTTTGATTTTCCAAACATCCAAAGACCTTTTCCTTTGCCAATTTTAAGAGAAATTCATTCTTTCTTCATCAATTTTTCTATTAACACTTAGCTCATTTTTTATCAGATTATTCAATTTTGTGGAGATCTTCGAATTAAAGGTAAACGTTCTAATTTCTTATGGTTTAAACATTTGAAGTGTGATTTCAATTCGTGTTTTTATAAATCTAAGCCAGAAAAGATAAGATATATGATTTTAAAGCTTGATTTGTTTAAAAATGGTGAATCTCGTAATAGTGAGCTAAGTGATGATTTCAAAATGATTTTTGACTTATTTTGACATAATTAAGAGGTTTATAACCCTTATTTAACAAATCCTTAAAGAAATTACATGAATAAAATGATTGTCTTCTTTAAGATTGAATCAAATGTGATTTTTTCGAAAAAGGTTGATTTATGAAATTGAGTGAAATTAATGGCCTAGATATGTAATTAAACCTTAGATATGAAATTAGGAAGTAAGAATTAGGGATTTAATTGAACTAAAATGAATCAATTTTTAGATTAGAGTTAGGCGTGGTGAGCTCGCCAAATTTAAGAGAGCGACGAGCTGCTATCCTGTTAGGGAGGATAAGCTGTGATAAGATAGTGATTCTATTTTAAGAATGATCAATAACCTATATGTTTTATGTGTTATGCGAAGCCTCTATTCGAGAGAGAGTGTCCACAAGCAAGGACAAGGGCAAGCAGGTGGCATAGGCTCGGTAGAATGCTATGGATCGTAGGTGAGTACCTTTGTATATCGCATTTGAACATGAGTTTGCGTGTCTTGGAAAGTCAAGTAAGGCATGTGAACCCTCCTATTTAACGTGCAAACCCCATTGTATTTATGTGAACCCTTTAGAGTTACATGCAAACCTGCTAAAAACATGTATGAACCTTGTTATATGAAATACATGAACCCTATCACCCTATGCATGCGAGCATATTCATTTATGTGAGCCTATTCATTTATGTAAGCTTATGTACGTAAGCGAGCCCTACATTGCATGCGAGCTTATATATATGGCGTGAACCTCATTAATATGCAAGCTTAAATACATAGTGCGACTGTAACACCCCTAACCTGTAACTGTCGACAAAACAGGGTTTCGAAGCATTATCAGAACATTCAGAAATATTTACAAGTAACTTATGTAAATTACTATTTATTTATCGAGATCATTCATAACGTCCCTTGATTGAGCCCTCAAGGCCCAATACAAGTATTAGAATCAAGTTGAGACTTAATCGGGAACTTTAAGAATTTTTCGCGACTTTTCAAAAATTTTCCAAGGTGTAGGGCTCACACGCCCGTGTAGTCCAAGGGACACGCTCGTGTGACCTTGGGACACGCCTGTGCTAGAGGCAGTGTTCGACCCCATATAACTCTCTGACTTGTGCACAAGGCCATGCCACACGCCCTGTGCTAGACTGTATGGTTAATTAATTCAATTCGAAATTACATGCAGGTTTCACACGGCCAAGACACACACATGTGTCTCTGCCCATGTGCCCAATTTTGATCATTCTGTTTCTCAAAATTAAGGTGTAGGGGACACACGGCCTAACCACATGCCTATGTTACCAGGCTATGTGTCACACACGGTCTAGACACACGCCCGTGTGTCTGGCCGTGTGGACAAAATGAAGTCATTTCTAGCTTCATTTCTCACCCAAAGTTTCACCCATGACCTGCACTTGAAACACTCATCCAATACCAACCAATCCAAGCATTCAACTTAAGCAAATTTCATCATTCACAAGATATATCACTACAAGCATACATGATCACAACCTTACCTTAGTTTAACTTAGTCATACCAAAATGAACCATTACTAGCCATTCCAATGGCTATGTTACAAAATAACATTTCAAGCCACTATTGGCCAAGTTGTCCTATACATGCCATTATACCAAAATGATTTTTACTAATTATACCCAAAATGACTAATTGATAGTGTGACGATGCTCCAACAATCTCCAACCTTCGCGAGCTTCCAAGCACTATAAAATAGGGGAAAAATAAAACGGAGTAAACATTACATGCTTAGTAAGTTCGTATAACGGAAAATAAACTTACCAATCCAGTTTATTAAATATAAGCATACAATAACAAGTTTTCCATCTATTTGGCTAAATTTCCTAAACACATAAATTCAATCAAACATATTAGTCACTAAAATCTTCATATCAATCAAGTAATAGAGATGAGCTCATCAAGCAATATTCTTTCAAGTCATTATCATTTCATCTCAAGATTTTCATGCCATGTCAAGAGTTTTATGTCTGTTGAATCATTGAATTTCGATGGATGCTCAAGTGGTACACTCGAGGCGTACGATTCAATAGTCCGTCAATTCTTATTCAAGGGTACCCATTAAGGCACTTAATCAAGGAACACACTCTCGAGCCACATATCGTATAACAAGATTACCAGTCTAGGCCAAATCCTTTATATAACATATGCTCAAAAGAGCTCAACTAAGATTACCAGTTTAGGCTAAACCCTAATCATAACATATACTCGAGAGGTATTATATCAGGATTACCCGTTCGAGCTAAATCCTTTCTATAATGAGGTCAATAGGATTACTCGTCTAACCTTAATCTCGTATGCAACAAATGCAGAACCTCATCCATTTTAAGAAATCACATATATTCATTGGAATTCAATATTCAATCGGGACTTAACTCTTTTTCATCATTTCAAGCATGTATTAAATTGTTCATTATAGCATTTAAGTAATACATTCCAGTATAAGTCACATTTCATACAAGTAGAGGTGTGCATGGGCTGGCCTACCCGGCCCCGGCTCGAAGGCCCGCTCGAAAAATGGAAGGGTTTGGGTAAAAATATAGGCCCGAAAAATGGGCTTGGATAAAAAAATAAGGCCCGTTAGAAAATGGGCTAGGCCTCGGGTAAGATTTTTTTGCCCAGGCCCGGCTCGAACCAACCCGATTTTAATATTAAATTATTATTTTTTAATCCTTTTTTATTTTTAACTTTAAGTAACTTTACTCTTTTTGTTATTCACTTTCGTTTAGTTGCTACTGCTGCCTTCCTCCCCTTATTCTCATTTCCAAAACCCAAATCCCTTGCTCACCACCACCTCCACCGATCCACCGCTCCAGTTGTCCGTCGGCCACCACCAACTAGCCTCAAGCTCAGCTCAGCTCAACTTCTTCATTTACAGTCTCGGTAGCCGATCCAATTATCTTTCAGCTTCTTCATTTGCTGTCTTCTTCATGGTAAGCTTCTTCTTCTTCTTCTTCTTCTTCTTCTTCTTCTTCTTCTTCTTCTTCTTCACTGTTGTCGTGTTTCTTACTGTAATTATTTTAGTGAAAATACTGGAGGAAAATAGATCAAAGGAAATAAATAATGAACAGAAAATGGGTCTTATCTAAATCTGGAAAATTTGTTTTCCACTACATAATGTTGGAGTAAAGTAAGAACGGAATAATGGTAAGTAAAGGCAAAAATATATATACATATGCTATTGTAGCTATTCAAGTCACTGGACACGCACAAAGGTAGGCAAACATGGGATTTGGTTGGTATTCTTATGTTTGCCAATTGCCACCAATGTCTCTTCTTTGGCCCCCTTTCTCTTTTTCTCTTTATGTAAATTTTTTTCCATCTTTTATTTGATGTCTTTAAAACAAACACTTCTGGTTTAACATTAATTTCCAAGAGGATCATGACATATATTGGGTTTCATTGGACAACTTTGGGTTATCTTCAAGATAATTCAAAATATTATATCTAATTAAGAATATTTATATTTTTCAGAGAACATAAAACTATAATTAATGAAGTGTGTTTTTAGATAATAATTACATAATCTTTAATCAACTACTTGTTTAAGCAATAAGTAATGATGTCCATAATCATGGCTTTGAGTCATTTGAGAACATAATGAACCAGCTCCATATGACAAGTCATTATAATTTATAAACCCCAGAAACAAATCCAAATAAAATCATCATTTTCTTTTTCTATTTTTGAATTTCATTCTTTAATTTGTTTTTTAAATCATTAAACATTGACATTAAATTACTAATCTAAAAATTAATCACTCAGTAATTTATATGTAATGAATAAGCAAAAGTCAAACAATAAAATATGTAGGAAATAATTTCTAATAAATTAAAATAAATAAACTAATTTTTCAATTCTCATAAAATTAAAATAAATTAAATATGCTTGTCCCTTTATGCAACTTCCTTCCTCGTTTCTCCACATCTTTGAGCTCCATAGGTGAACCACTAATTGACTCATTGTTTGAACTATGGTTATTATTATCACCTAATTCAATCACCACATAACTTCATCACCACCATTATTGATTGGATCTTATGGAGCTAAGCTTGGTGCTTGATGGTACTACTCGAAATACTCGTTTTGCAAAGTGGGCAATTCGCATTATTTTGAAGCCAAACATCAATGCAATCTATATGCCATGATCAGAATTATCTTGATCTGTTTTTTGGTTGGACTGAACTGATTGGTTGGGGTTTCAATGACTGTTTAATTATTGCCAAACTATAGTTGGTTTTGTTAAGCTTGTGGTAGATGTTTGAATAAGATGAAGCCATTTGGTCTCAATTATAAATTGTATCATAATTATTAGATATTTTTAGTATGAAAATTAATAATCTTTTGGTTTATTTGGATTTCAGGACTTGAGTTTTTATGACTATGCTAGTTTGAACAGTCCTATACATATGGATGATGGGTTTAATGAGTATGAAAGTGCTGCCAAACGTCAAAAGTCTACCACTTCAAAGGTGTGGGATGAAATGACAAAGCTTGAATGCGAGAACAAAAATGAATTGAAGGCACAATGTAATCATTGTAAGATTATCTTATCTGCTAAATCTTCTAGTGGAACCTCTAATATAAGACGTCATCTAAATAGCTATTTGAAAAAAATTAATAAGGATATCAGTCAATACACCATAGCCACTCAACCATCAGTAGGAGGTGTTCCATTTATAAAAAAAACTACAAATTTGATGCTGATGAGTGTCGTAAAGCTGTTTTTAAATTTCTTGTGTGTGGCAAGCATTCATTTAGGACAGTTGAAGAACCGGGATTTAGATACATGATGAGTATTGCTAGTCCTAATTTTAAGAATATAAGTAGATATACAACTACTAGGGATGTCCTAATGTATTATACAAAAGAGAGAGATCGTGTTAAAGAAGAATTGGCTAAAGCACCTGGTTTAATTTGTATAACTTTCGATAATTGGAACTCGGAGCATACTAATGATGAATATATTTGCATTACTGCTCATTGGTTGGAAGCTACAAAAGATAATCATAAGGTTTAGAGCTTTATTTCCTCCGTATGATGGTTTGAACATAGCGGATGAACTTGTTTTATGTTTATCTCAAAGGGGTATAGACAGGAAAATTTTTAGCATCACTTTGGATAATGCTTCTTATAATGATGTTATGGTTTCTTGTCTTAAAAATCGTTTTCGTGTAAACCAAGCTATTTTGTGTGATGGTGCTTTTTTTCAAGTTAGATGTTGTGCACATATATTGAATCTTATAGTTAAAGCTGGTTTGGAACTTGCTGATGATGTTGTTGGTAAGATTCGAAATGGAATTAAGTATATAAAAAAGTCGAGAATTCGTAGGAAAATATTTTATGATGTGGCCGACAAAAGTTTTCATTTGAATGTGACTAAAAAGTTACGTCAAGATGTCTGTGTGAGATGGAATTCTACTTATTTGATGCTTGAATCTTCTCTTTACTATAAAGACATGCTATATTATTGTGGCCAATGGGATAAAGATTATCAAATATTTGCACTTTCTAACGAGGAGTGGAGAAATGTTGCTATTCTTTGCAAATTTTTGAAAGTCTTTTATGATGTGACTTGTGTTTTTTCTGGTTCTAATTATCCAATGGCTAACCTTTATTTTAGAAGGGTTTGGAAGGTTTACAAGGTCTTGCTTGATACAGTTAAAGGTCCTTATTCGTTTTTAACTCTAATGGTTAAGCAAATGCAAGAGAAATTTAATAAATATTGGGCTAAGTATTCGTTGATATTGTCATGTGCTGCAATTTTAGATCCTCGTTACAAGTTGAATTATGAGCAGTATTGCTTTACTATAATCTATGGTATTCATGCTTCAGATTTTGTTGAAACCATTCTTAGCAATCTTAGACTCTTGTTTGACGAGTATGTTAAGAAATCCAAATCCACGTCTTCCTCTTTGGCTGGGAGTTCTAATGTTTCGGATAAAAATCCTATTGATTCTAGTTTGGATGAACACAATGTTAATAGTGTTGATTTTGGGGGATATTTTGATGAGAGTTATGATTACAAACGGTATTTAAATGAATCTAGCACTAGGAGTGAAAAGTCACAGTTGGACATTTATTTGGAAGAACCGGTGTAACACCCCAAAATATGGCCTAGTCGGAATAATGGTTTCGAGACCATAAATTCAACGTTAAAATATTTATATTATGACCATTATGAGATTTAGAATGTAAGAATATGCATGTGGTAAAGTTTCATGAGGAAATTTTAAGAATAAAGTGTCTAATTAGAAAATAAGGACTAAATTGAATAAGATGCAAAATTTGGGTTTTATGTGTAATTTGTATGAAATTGTTTTGGAATGTGAATTAGAAGGTCTTAAAGAGCAATTTACCCAAATTCTAAATTTTTGGACAAATATGGACACCCATGGAAATTTTTGTAAGCTTAGTGAGTAAGGGCATTTTGGTCATTCTATTATTAAATGAATTAAAAAGGGAAAAAGAGCTAAAAATTAGCTCATCTTCCTCATGTTGCTGCCAAAACTTCAAGGGTACCATAGCTAGGGTTTCTTCAACTTTCAAACTTGATAGTAAGTCAATACTAGCCCCGTTTTTAATGCTCTTTGTATTTTTGACATCCTTACAACTTGCTCTCTTCATTTCTACCCATATCTCATGCTAGGGTTTATTTTTAGAAAATTATCCAGGCATGAGTTAGATGTATTTTGATGGATTATGGAAGAATATGATAGTTTAAGGTAAGGAGAACAACATTTGTTAAGTGATTTTGCATGAAAACACTAAAAAGGACTTATTTGTAAAAGTTGAGAAAATGGGTAGAAAAGTGTGAAATGAAGGAAAATATGGGCTTCCATAAGTACAAGAAGCATTTGGCTAGACTTGGGTAACCAAGATATCACTTGCATTTCATCATGCGAGCTTAGGGACTAAATTGTGAATAAGTGAAAGTTTAGGGGTAAAATGGTAATTTTATCAAAGCATGAATTTAGGGTCGATTTGAGTAATGTATGAAGTTAATGAGAAAAATTTATTATTATAGATCAAGAAAGACGAGAATCGAATCTTGATAAAGGCAAGAACAAAGCGTTTGAGGCTTAGGCACTATACCAAATATTTTGTACCGAGGTAAGTACATGTGCAAATAAATACTTTAATTGATGTTTTAAATGTTCAAATAATATTTAGATAAATAATATGTTATTTGGTTACTTTGTTGTTATAATATATTTTGATGTTTTATGCTTATGTTACAAGTGTTGCCATGTTAGCATTTGTATTTGAAAATGTCATATGTTATGAGGCCAACATTCCGAGAATGTTCGACAAAGAGACGAAAGTCCAAAAATCCCGTTTGAACTTAGGGATAGGTAAGGATACAAGTGACATGTCACTAGGATAGCTATGTATGTATGAGATCATTTGATGGCATGATACATGTTAGGTTCGGGAGTTATGTAGCCCCGTTGAGAGGCATGTAATTATGTGGTACACGCTAGGTCCAGGAGCTTATGTAGCCCCGTTGAGAGGTATGATTATGTGATGCATGCTAGGTCAGGGTGCTCTTAGGTAGCCCTATTGAGAGGCGTGCTATGTTATGTTATGGCACTTCGGTGCATATGTATCCGAGTATCCTGTTCATTATTCCAAACGTTCAACGGGTAATGCACATGTAGTTTGAATGTGAGCTAGGTAAAGTATATATGTATGCATGGAAGTAAAAAGGTACGTTCTTAAACTTGTGTACTCTTATGACCACAATGGTTAATGACAATGCATATCTCTATGTAATATCTTTGGAAATATAGATCATACGTTTTGATGGAAGCTTTGAAATAGTGACAAAGATATAAATAATATTCTAAGTCTAAATAAGATTTACTTTATTTGTATGTGTACTTACTAAGCCTTATATCTTACCCTTCCCTTTTTCCATCCCTTTTAGATTCGTCAAGCTAGCTTGAAGAATTGGGAACGTCAGAGCTTGGGTCCACTATTAACTGAACTTTGGGTATAATACATTTGATTATTTTGAATCATGGCATGTATAGGTGATTATTATTTTGTATATGTGTCATGTGTCTAGTTTAAAGTATTGGTGCTCTATTGGGAATGATCATTTTGTATATGGCCAAGTGAGTTGGTCCATATAACCTTTTGAGATGTCTTCCTATGATGTTTCTATTATATGCATGTTAAATTGTATATGTGCTTGTGATATGGGTTAAATGGTAGAATAATGTACATGCTGGAGTGCATGAGAGACCTTGGGTGACTAATGGCTTGGAAAATAGCCTCCAAGTGGTCCACATGGATGAACACACTAGTAGGTGTCTAGTCTATGTATGACACATGAGCAGCCCACACGGGCGTGTTGTTCAGCCATGTGTCCCCTGCTTCCCAAATTTTTCACGTTGCATGCTTTGTAGTGTCTACACAGGTTGGAGACACGGCCGTGTGTCTAAACCGTGTGGAGTACACGGCCTAATCACACGAGCATGTGCCTTGGCCGTGTGCCCTTAAATGAATGATGACGTCATAAACAGAATGTCCAGGTTTTCAAACACGGGTGACGACATGGGCGTGTATAGGCCGTGTGGGAGGACACGGGCGTGTGTCTAGGCCGTATGAAAACCACTACACCTTGATCAGAAAAATAATAAAATTCAAGATTCCACACGGGCTAGAGACACGACCGTGTCCCAAGCCACGGGCGTGTGATATGCCTTCACACGGGCGTGTGAGGCCAAAATGCAAAAATTTTCTTAAGTCTTTCATATGTTCTCGGTTCAGTCTCAGACCACTTCAAAGGTGTGTTTGGGCCTCGTAAACCCATATAAGGGACAAAATGATAAGAATAGAAACTTCATACATGTATTTTTAGTTGGATGTTTGTATGTCCGTTCGTTAATGCCCCGTACCTTATCCCAGTCTCGAGTACGAGTAAGGGGTGTTACAACCGGAGCTTGAGTTGAATAGTCAAATAGATGTTTTGGATTATTGGAGCAAAAGTTTAGCTTGATATAATGAGCTTTCATTGTTGGCTTGTGATCTTTTGGCAATTCCAATATCAATTGTAGCTTCCGAATCGGCTTTTAGCATGGGTAAGAAAGTTATCACACCTTTGAGGAATTCACTTAAGCCAAAAGCGTTTCAAGCCATTGTTTGCTTGGATGATTGGATGCGAGCTACGGGATTTTCAACAGGTTATTATTATTCTTGTTTTATTATTGTAATTTTATATTATTTTTTTATCAATTTGATTATCTAATTATTTATTCTTATTTCATGTTAGAAATTGGTTGCAAGAATGATGAGGACGATGAGGATGATGTTTCTTCGATTGCTTTTTAGGTTACCTTCCTTTCTAATTGTTGACAATTTAATTTAGCTTACAATTTATATTTTGTTATAAAATTAAATATGTTGATTGGTTAATGTATAGATATTCTGGTTGGTTGATTATATTTTGCAGGTTTTTGGTATTGTTTTGGTGTTGTTAGTGATGCTGTTTTTTTCTCTTTTTTTTGTTCTTTGTTTGGTCTTTGTTTTGATGCTATTTTGCTTTGCTTTGTTTTGGTCTTTGTTTCTTTGCTATGTTTTGTCGTGTTTTATTGTTTTTTTGCAGCTATTTATTATGTTACATGTTTTTGTTTTTAATATTATTTTGATATTGTAAAACTTTTGTTTTGTTATTAATTTGGTTATTATTTTAGTTCTAATTTGTTTCAATTTTAATATAACTACTTTTTATTATATTTTCAATATATGTATTATTTTAAGAATTGTTTTAGTCTCATTTTTTATTTGTTTTTTGTTTTAATATTTGTTTTCATGTTTTTAAATGTATTTGATTTATTATATTTTAAAGTTTTCTATTTAATAAAAAAGCAAAAAAAAAAAAATTAATATGGCTAGGCTGGGCTCGGGCTTACCAATTTTTTTGGGCCGAGCTTGGACAAATTTCTAGGCCCATATTTCGGGCCGAGTCGGGCCCAGGCCTTGAAAACGGGCCTAGAATTTTCTATGGGCTGGACCGGTTCACCTTTATATACAAGCATAACATTCAATTTACATAATTACATACTCGATTAAGTTACATGAGCTTACCTCAACACTTGTTCACGTTAGAAATCGACTAACCCGTAACCTTTTCTTTTCCTCGATCTAACCTCGAATTAGTGTTGTCCATTTCTATATAAATAAATTTAACCATCAATTTCATACATTTCATATTTAAATGGACTTAATTTACGTCCTAGGCAAAAATTACCATTTTGCCCCTAACTTTTCCATAAATTTTGATTTTGTCCCTAGGCCCGAAAAATGAAACTTGTGCAAATTACTCCCTATTCTAAGCCTAATCAAAGCCCCATTACAACTTTTAAAGCACATGTGTTCATAAAATTTCAGAATTTTTCATCAAATTTTACAACTTTTCATTCTAGTCCTTAAATCATGTTTTCATCAAAAATCACTTCGTAAAAATTGTTTATCTATTAATAATCTTTTATTTTCTACCATAAATTTATAATTTCTAGTATATACATCCATGACCCATTTTTCATACCTTGATAACTTTTCAAATTAATCCCTCAAATAGAGAGATTAAGCTATCCCTGTTTCAAAAATATCAAAATTACTAAAAACGGGACAAGGAAACTTACCCAATTAGGCCTTCAAAGTTTCTTTTCTCTCACGTAGGGTTTCCATGTGTTTTTAGGTTGAAGATGATGAAAATAAGATGATATATTTTCTTTTCATCTTTTAATTAATTAAGTATTTTGCTATTTCCAATTTAGTCCTTGCCCTTTTTCTATATTTTCATGGATGAGTCACGAAGAAAAATCTACATACTTTTCTTAATGGTCTAATTATCATATAAGGATCTCTAGTTTTGAATTTCATAGCTATTTAATCCCTATAGCTACTAGAATTCAACTTTCGCATTTTATGCGATTTAGTCCTTCTCGTAATTAAACACTTAATCGATAAAATTTTCATATCAAAATTTTCACATGTCATTTCTAACATATTACAGACCATGTAATAAAATAAAAATAAATTATATTTTTGGGTCGGATTTGTGGTCCTGAAACCACTGTTCCGATTTCACTAAAAAACGGGCTGTTATAACTCTGCCCCCTTTAGGGATTTTCGTCCTAAAAAATCTTATCAGTAAAAAGATTCGGGTATTTCTTCCTCATAGTATCCTCCGGATTCCAGGTAGTCTCTTCAATACCGGGTCGTTGCCAAAGAACTTTTACTAAAGGCACCTTTTTATTTCTTAACTCTTTTGTTTCTTGAGCTAAGATTTTGATTGGTTCTTCACTATATATCATATCTGGCTGAATCTCTACCTCTGTCGGAGAAATAATATGTGAAGGATCAGATCGGTACTGTCGCAACATAGACACATGAAAAACATTTTGAATTTGATCAAGCTCTGGTGGTGAAGCTAACCTAAAGTAACCGGTCCAATTCTTTCTGTAATCTCATATGATCCAATAAACCGTGGACTCAGTTTTCCTTTGTGACCAAACTGAAGAACTTTCTTCCAAGGTGACACTTTCAAGAATACTTTGTCACCAACTTGAAATTCTATTTCTTTTCATTTCAGATCAGCATAAGACTTTTGATGATCATAGGCTACTTTCAAGCTGTATCGGATTACCTTTACTTTTTCCTCGGTCTTTCGAACCAAGTCAACTCCGTGTAAGTTTTTCTCACTGAGTTCTATCTAATACAATGGAGTTCTACATTTGCGTCCATACAAGGCTTCATACGGTGCCATTTTAATACTAGATTGATAACTGTTATTATAAGCAAATTCAACCGAAGGCAAATACCTTTCCCAGTTACCTTTAAACTCAAGTATACAACATCGAAGCATATCTTCCAAGATTTGTATTACCCGTTCAGATTGACCATCTGTCTGGGGATGAAATGCAGTGCTAAAGTGTAACTGAGTACCTAGAGTGTAACATCCCGAAATAGGGCCTAAACGGAACAGTGGTTATGAAACCACAAATTCGAGGTAGAAAAATTTATTTTATTATTATTTTTAGGTTCATGATATGATTACATGATTGTGCGAAAATTTCGTGATGAAATTCTATGCATAAAATGCTTAATTTGAAGTTAGGGACTAAATCGAATAAGTTGCAAAACTTGCATTCTAGAAGTTTTTTAGTATGAAATTGTTTTGGAATATTAATGAGGAGGTCTTAAATAGAAATTTGACCAATTTTAAGTTCATGGACAAAATTAGGACATGGAAGGAATTTTTGAAAGTTTAGTAAGGAGGGGCATTTTGGTCATTTAGGGTAAAATGAATTAAAATACAAAATTAAAAGCCAATTTTGCTCATCTTCTTCACCATGGCCGAATATAGCAAGGAGAAAACATGGCTAGGGTTTTTCAAGCTTCCAAGCTCTATTGTAAGTCCATTCTAGCCCCGTTTTTCAAGTTCTTTACGTTTTTGGAGTCCCGGTAGCTCGATTTAGCTTATGCTAGCAATAATTTAACCTAGGGTTTATATTTGGAAAAATACCCATAGGTGAAATTTGTGTATTTTGGTGTTTTATGATATAATATGAGGTTTTAAATTATGTTAGACAACTTGTGCTACTCGATTTTAAGTGAAAACGAGTAAAATGGCTTAATCGGTAAAATACCTAATAGTCATAAGTGCATGTTAGAGTATGAATTTGATGCTGCCATAGAAGGGAAAAATGATCAGCATGTCATAAAACATAAGAAAATAGGTTGAAGTTTAATTTACGAGATTTGGGGTAAAAGTGTAAATATGCAAAAGTTTAGGGGTAAAAATATAATTTTTCCAAAGTTTGAGTAAAGGACTGTTTTGATAAATGTGAATATTAAATAAGTTAAATTTGCTATTATAGATCAAGAAGGACGAAATTTAGGAGTAGATCGGGGAAAATAAAAAGTAAAGGACTAAATTGTAAAGTTCAGTCACATTTTGTATCGAGGTAAGTTTACAGTAAATAAATGCAATATTCTTATATTTTACATTATTATTGTTAATTTCCAGCATTTATATACTTATTTTTTGAGAATATTTAAAGTTGAATTAAAGGCGAAGTAGCAGAGAAAAGCATTAGGAAGCCCCGTTTGAACCTTAGGAATATTAGGATATTGGGGTTGATAGGACAGGATAGAAATGAGCCATGTAAGTCCATATCAGATATATGGCTTTGGAGACAGGAATGAGCCATGTAAGCCCATATTATATATATAAATATGGCATTGGAGATAGGAATAATTCATGTAAGTCCATGTCGAAGACATGGCATTGGCAGGATATTGATAGAGAGGAACGACCCTAGTATCCTTAGTATTCCGAGTGGTTCAACGGGTCATTGTATATGTTAAATCATAGTGAATTATCAGCAAAAAGGGAAGGTAGATTATATTTATGAATAGTGAAAGGTCAGGTAAGAAAGAAGGTAAGTGAGTAAAGAAGAAGGTAGAAAATGAGAAGTAAAGAAAGTTTATGAGGCTAGGTGACTTGATGTATATTTATTCATTATGTTGAACGTTGTAATTTATTTGCTTGTAAGCTTACTAAGCCTAGTGCTTACTCTCTTATTTTCTTTTTCTTATAGTTTTTATCAAGCCACTCGGGGATCGAAGGAAACGTCGGAGACCCGATCACACTATCGAAGAAATTACATTGGTATAGTTAGACGTTTCGTTTTGTGTATGGCGTGTATGGCATGTACAGGAACTTGGTTTCTTTTGATATGATATGATCAATGAATGATGTGTAAATATTTTCTAGTGATTAGCTAATAGAATGGCTGATGATATACATGTTTAATAGTATGTATGATTAAGTAGTAACTATCACATGAAAATTATGAAAAATGTGAAAGTAACTTAAAAACAGATTCAAGTATCAGAAATAACGTGATTTTGAAAATCAAAAAAATTTGTAGAGACATGGTTTGATAGTGAATAATATATGAAATTAAATCTCATTGTGTCTATTTTCATATGGAATAAGCAAAGCAGGTAAAGGTTTTGTATTTTATAAGATATCTGAGTTTTAGTGAAATAGGGCTAGAGCGATTTCTGGATCCCCTGTTTCAAATTTAGAAATTCACCATAAATTTTATAAAAATAATTAGGTGGTGTAATTTATATGGTTAGAATAATTATTGAGCCTAGTTTTAAGAGAAACAAACCGAATAATTATTGAAATTCTGTACAGAGAGATATCTGATTTGTAATACACAGAGGTCAGAGCAGTCAAACCCTGAAATAGGGGAGACTTTAACTAATAAACTGTACTAATTGGCCTAGCCAAAAATTCTAGAAAAAAATTAGTAAATAGATATATGAGTCTAGTTTTAGGGAAAATTTATGTAATAGGATTTTGAGTTTCAGAACTCGAGATATGAATTTTTAAGCGACTATGATGCAGATTGCTAGCTGGATTGGAAATTCTAAAATTAAATTGTTTGAGCTGTTTAAGCAATGAATTAAGTCTGTTAACACCTCGTGTTCGACTCCAGCAACGGTCTCGGGTACGGGGCGTTACATAGAGATTCTTGCAATTTGCTTCAGAATCGAGATGTAAATCGAGGGTCTCTATCTGAAATAATGGAGACAAGCACTCTATGTAATCTGACAATCTCTGAAACATATAATTCAGCCAATCTATCCAATGAATAATCCATGCATATTGGAATAAAGTGTGCAGACTTTGTCAACTGATCAACAATTACCCAAATGACATCTTTCTTTGTTAGAGACAGGGGTAATCCCATTACAAAGTCCATAGTAATTCTTTCCCATTTCCATTCTGGTATCGTAATTGGTTGTAATAGTCTAGAAGGTATCTGATATTCAACTTTTACTTGCTGACATATCAAACACTTAGATACAAGCTTAGAAATATCTCGTTTTAGTCCCGTCCACCAGTACATCTTTGTCAGATCATTATACATTTTATTATGACTAGGATGTATAGACATGTTACCGTTGTGAGCTTCATTCAAAATTTTCTGTACTAGTTCTGAACTTTTCGGTACACGTACTCTACCTCTAAATAATAAACAACCATCAGTCCCGATCTGAAATTCTGAGTCAAGATTCAATTTACTCTATACTTGTTTTGCTTGCAACTTACTATCATTTTTCTAAGCATTTTTCTAAGCTTCAGAGATCTGTTGCAAAAACATTGGTCTAACTTTTAACTTAGCTATGATTGAACCATCATCAGACAATGACAATCGGGTGTTCATTGCTCGCAAAGTATATAGGGATTTTCTACTCAAAGCTTCTGCCACTACATTGGCCTTTCTCGGATGGTAGTCAATAACAAGATCATAATCTTTCAGCAATTCAAGCCATCTGCGTTGTCTCAAATTCAAATCTTTCTGTGACATTAAGTATTTCAGACTTTTATGATCAGTGAATATGTGACATTTTTCACCAAACAAGTAATGCCGCCAGATTTTCAATGCAAACACTATGACTGCCAATTCAAGTTCATGTGTCGGGTAGTTCTTTTCATGTGGCTTTAGTTGTCTTGAAGCATAGGCTAGTGCTTTACCTTCTTGCATTAAGACACAACCTAAACCATTCAATGACGCATCACTGTAAACTATAAATTCCTTACTCGATTTTGGCTAAACTAACATTGGTGCTTTTGTCAATAAAGCTTTTAATCTATCAAAGCTCTACTGACATTTATCAGTCCACTCGAATTTTACATCTTTCCATAGCAAACGAGTCATTGGAGAAGTTATCATTGAATTTTTTTTTTTACAAATCTCCGATAATAACTAGCTAGTCCCAGAAAACTTTGGACTTTAGACAAATTTTTTCGTGGCTTCCAATTAAAAATGGCCAAAATTTTATTCGAGTCTACTCTGACACCTTCAGCAGATACTATATGCCCAAGAAAACTAACTTCCCGTAGCCAAAATTCAAAATTACTGAATTTGGCATACAATTGTTTCTCTCAAAAAGTTTGCAACATTATTCTCAAGTGCTCAAAATGTTCATTTTCATCTCGGGAATAAACCAAAATATTGTCTATAAATACTACCACAAACCTGTCTAAATATGGGCTGAAAATTCTATTCATCAAATCCATAAACACTGCAGGTGCATTTGTCAATCCAAATGGCATCACAAGAAACTCATAGTGTCCATACCTGGTTCTAAAAGCTGTATTTGGCACATCCTATTCTTTTACCCGTAGTTGATAATAACCAAAACAAAGATCAATTTTCAAAAATACAGTGGCATATTTTAACTGGTCAAACAAGTCATCAATACGAGGCAATGGATACTTGTTCTTTATTGTAACTTTGTTGAGCTGTCTGTAATCAATACACAGCCTCAATGATCCATCCTTCTTCTTTACAAACAGAACCGACGCACCCCAAGGTGAGAAACTAGGTCGAGCAAAACCTCAGTCAATCAATTCTTGCAACTGTACTTTTAGCTCTTTCAATTTAGTAAGAGCTATTCTGTAAGGTGCTATGGATATCGGTATATTCTCGGAGCAAGATCTATAGAGAATTCCACTTCTCTATTTAGTGGGGAATACATCAGGAAATTCACATACAACCAACACTGGCTGAATCTTTGACTCAGATACTTTAGTATCCAACACATATACGAGATAAGCGTCGTAACCTTTTATGACATATTTCTGTGTTGATATTGCTGAAATCACATTAGTAATCCATCCAGTTTATCAAATTCAACATGAAGTAATTCACCATTCTCACATTTCAATACAATATATTTCTGTTTACAGTTCACTACTACATTATATTGGGTTAACCAATCCATCCCCAATATCACATCAAATTTATTAAATGACAATAACATCAAGTCAGCCGAAAAGTAATAATCTTTTACCATTAACGGACAGTTCTTATAGACTTTATCCACCATAACGTACTGGCCTACGGGGTTTGAAACTTTGACCATAAATTCAGTAAATTCAACAAGTAAATTTTTAACAGACACTAGGTTTGTGCATATGTATGAATGTGTGGAACCAGGATCAATCAATGTAGTAATGTCAGTATCAAGTAGATAAAATATACCAGTTATGACGTCTGGCGCAGAGGCATCTTCTCTGGCATGAATAGCATATGTCCTTGCAAGTGCTTGTGCTTCAGACTAACTGTAGTATCCTTGGTAGTATCTTGACTACCACCAACATTGTTGGGATGACGGGATGGTCTACCCCTTGAGACAGGATTACTAGGCTTTGGAACTGGTTCTATTTCTTTTTCAACTCTTTTGGAACAATCCCTGAGAAAATGGTCAAGTAAACTACATCCAAAACAAGCTCTACTTCTAGACTAACATTCCCCATGATGAAATTTGTTACAATGTTTACATTTCAATTTGAGGTTACCAACACTACCCACACTATTCATTGACGGAAATGAAGACCTCTGGTTAGAACGCTGAGAGCCTCGCTCTCTTCTAGAATATCCCGTAGAGGTGGTAACAAGATCATAATACTTTTTTAATTTCTTAGAAGCAAATGATCGTGACTTACTCATGGTTCTTTTTCCAGGAACCCGAGCCTTTCCTTTGGCTTGTTTCTTTTTTTTACTTAGTTCCTCAACTTTGTGTGATCTACCGGCTAACACTGTAAATTCCCTTATTTTGAGAATTCCAATCAATAACTTGATATCCTTACTCAAACCCTGTTCAAAGCATTTACACATTTCAGCCTTGGTCAGAACTCATTCTCTGGCATATTTACTCAACCGAACAAATTCCCATTCATATTCAGATATAGTCATGTTTCCTTGTTTGAGCTTTAGAAATTCTTTCTTTTTCTGATCCATGAACCTCTAACTAACATACTTCTTCCTAAATTCAGCCTGGATGAATTTCCATGTAACATTCTCTCTCGATACCACTGAAGTTATGGTATTCCACCAATGATAAGCTGTATCCTTCAGAAGAGATACTACACACTTCAGACATTCAACAGATGTACAAGATAATTCATCAAAAACCCAGATAGTGTTCTCTAGCCAAAACATAGCCGTTTCCGGATCATCATCTGTGGTAGCTCTAAATTCTTCCGCCCCATGTTTGCAGATTTTATCTATTGGAGGCTTACCAATTCTAACAGGTTTAACACCCTATGGTACCTCAGGAACCGATTGAGGAGCAAGTGGGGAAGATCGTTGTGCAACAGGGTTTGTTCTCAGGTACTGTGTAAACCATTCATTCATCATTTAAAAGAAGGGTTGTTTTGCCTCCTCACTTCGACCCTCAGACACGGGCTTTTCACTACCGGACGTAGACAAAACTTTTTGAACTAAAGCTGAAGTATTGCTCTCAACTTCCTCAGATTTAGCTCCAACTCGGTTGGATGACATTACTACATAAAAAACACATTTAAAATGATCAAGAGTCATCACACTATATCATCACACTATCACAATTTATATAATGACATGTATAACTGAACTCGTGTTCGCTACGTCAAATCTGAGAATCAGCTAAACTGTAGCTCTGATACCACTAAATATAAACCCCTAACTCGTATTCATCATCAAAATAGAGTTTCAGAGCATTACCAAAACATTCAGAAACATTTACAAGTAACTTATGTAAATTACTATTTATTTACCGAGATCATTCATAACGTCCCTTAATTGAGCCATCGAGGCCCAATACGAGCATTAGAATCGAGTCGGGACTTAATCAAGAAATTTAAGAATTTTTCACGACTTTTCAAAAATTTTCCAAAGTGCAGGGCTTACACGCCCATGTGGTCCAAGGGACAGGCCCATGTAACCCTGGGACACGTCCGTGCTAGAGCCCGTGCTCGACCCCGTGTAACTTTCTAACTTGCGCACACGGCCATGCCACACGCATGTGTGCTAGGCCGTGTGGTTAATTAATTCAATTCAAAATTAGGTGTAGGTTTCACACGGCCAAGACACACACCCGTGTTCTAGGCCGTGTGGCACACACGGCTGAGACAGCCGCCTGTGTCTTTTCCTGTGTGCCCAATTTTGAGCATTCTATTTCTCAAAATTAAGGTGCAGGGGACACACGGCCTAACCACATACCGATGTTACCAGGCCATGTGTTACAAACTGTCTAGACACATGTCCGTGTGTCTGTTCGTATGGACAAAATGAAGCCATTTCTAGCTTCATTTCTCATCCAAAGTTTCACCCATGACCTGCACTTGAAACACACATCCAATACCAACCAATCCAAGTATTCAACTTAAGCAAATTTTATCATTCACAAGGCATATCACTACAAGCATACATGACCACAACCTTACCTTAGTTTAACTTAGGCATTCACAACATTGATCATATATTCTTAACATAATTCATGCGAATATATATATCATAATAATCTACTTAGTCATACCAAAATGAACCATTACTAGCCATTTCAATGGCTAGGTTACAAAATAACATTTCAATCCACTATTGGCCAAGTTGTCCTATACATGCCATTATATCAAAATGATTTTTACTAATTATACCCAAAATGAATAATTGATAGTGTGACGATGCTCTAAAGTTCTCCAACCTTCACAAGCTTTCGAGCACTATAAAACAGGGGAAAAATAAAATGGAGTAAGCATTACATGCTTAGTAAGTTTGTATAACGAAAACTAAACTTACCAATCTCGTTTATTATAGTTACCAAAATCTTCATATTAATCAAGTAACATAGATGAGCTCATCAACCAATATTCTTTCAAGTCATTATCAATTCATCTCAAGATTTTCATGCCATGTCAAGAGTTTTATGTCCATTGAATCATTGAACTCCTATAGATGTTCAAGTAGTACACTCGAGGCGTACGATTCAATAGTCCATCAATTCTTATTCAAGGGTACCCATTAAGGCACTTAATCAAGGAACACACTCTCGAGCCACATATCGTATGACAGGATTACCAGTCCAGGCTAAATCCTTTGTAATACCCCTTACCCGTATTCAACGCCGGAACAAGGTACGTGGCATTATCAGACTTATCACACGAACAAACATACAATTTCAGGTTATAAATTTGCGTTCAAATTAAAATTTTTTGCATTTAATCATAAAGTCCCTATTACAAGTCTACGAGGCCCAAAACATGCTTTGGAAGTGGTTTGGGACTAAACCGAGAACTTTAGAATTTTTTTTCAAAACTTAGAAAATTTTTCATTAAATAGGGGTCACACGCACGTGTGGATATGGAACACGCCCGTGTGGGCAGGCCATGTGGTCACACATGCCCATGTCCCGACCCCGTGTAACTCTCTGTTTGTCACCCATGAACAAATTAAAGACACAAATGAAGTCACATGGCTGTGTGCTAGGCCGTGTGATCGATATAAAATTTATGATTTTTTATTAAATAGGTGCAAACTTCACACCCCGGGGCACACGACCGTGTCCAAGGCCGTGGCCCTCACAAGGCTGAGACACACGACCGTTTCTCTGCCTGTGTACTCAATATTTGACATTCTGTTTTGCCAAAATTAGGGTGCAGGGGACACACGACCTAAACACATGTCCGTGGGTCAAACTGTGTGTCGCACATGGCCTAGACACACGCCCGTGTGTCTACCCATGTGGACAAAAATCAGGCTATTTATCAAGCGATTTTGCCACCCTTTAATGCACACTCCTACACAACATAACATAGCACCAATCCAAGCATAGACATACAACCAACATCCATAACGAAGACATCAACATATCCTTCATGAAAGGCATCATTATATAATCTTACTTATAACCAATATTAGCCCATTTCCAATGGCCGTATACAAAATGAATTACTAACCAATATAAGCCAACACATTTGGCCAAAAAAATTATGACATATAACAAAATAACCAAGTCCCCTATACATGCCATAACTCAAAATGTTCAATTCATTGGCTCCAAAATAATTGTTGATAATGTGAGTGGATCTCCAGCAGTCTCCGAACCCTGAGCTAGCTTGGTGACACTATAAGACAAGAGAAAGGAAGGGGAGTAAGCTATATAGCTTAGTAAGTTCCTATGTAAATAATAAGCATCATAACCACACATTTAGCATACAATTAACATGATGAAGATTAGCATAAATGTTATCAAAATCTCATAATCATAACTTATTCAATCACAGTCCTACCAAGAGTTCAACACATATCGAGCTCATTACTTATGATTTTTATGTACATACCTATACCAACTCGCAACATAACCATATCCTTTAACAACTTTGACATTCCTGTTGAACACTCGGAATATTAACGGATACTTGGCAATCTTGCACACAAGTGCCATATATGTAGCCAAAGCTACCTCATATCTCATAATAAATATGGGCTTGTTTTCGAGCTATTCACGGGCCTGCTTACACAAGCTGTCAGTCAGGACGTAGCTACACAGTGCTGCTCAAACAAGTTGTCAGGTATTTGCAATACATGCTGGACTTGTAACACTCCTCACTCGTATCCAATGCCGGGACAAGGTTTGAGGTGCTGCCGAACTTAAACTCAACCAATATTAGAAAATCAGGCCATAAAATTTTGATCGATTTAAAACTTTTTATCTCATGGGCAATCTATCCCTTGATTGGGCTTACGAGGCCCAAAACATACATTCGGGGTGGTTCGGGACCAAACCGAGGGCTCAAGAAAAACTTAGAAAATTTCATGCTTTAGGGCCCCACACGCCCATGTGGGTATATGGCACATGCCCGTGTGCTAGGGACACGCCCATGTCTTGCACCTATGTGGCCAATTTGATTTTTAAAATTTTTCATAAAACAAGTGCAGACTTCACACGGCCTGGACACACGCCCGTGTCCTTTGCCCGTGTCCTTTCACACGGCCACGACACGCTCGCGGCGTAGCCTGTGTGTAAAAACCTGGGTATTTTTTTCTGACGTCAACACTACATGGCCATGGCACACCCCCGTGTACTAGGCCGTGCCCTCCACACGGTTGAGACACACAGTCGTGTCTCTGCCCGTATGATAAAAACCAAGCATTCTGACTTAAAATTTCTAGGTGCAGGGGACACACGGCCTTCTCACAAGCCTATGGGATCCCTATGTCACACACGGCCTAGACACATGCCCGTGTGTCTACCCGTGTGGACAATGTGAGGCTATTTACCAAGCCTCATTGCCACCCTAGTATGTCTATTTTCATGTCAATACCAACCAATACCAAATCAAGTATGATAGACATTCATTTAACCATGAAGATGCATCTATTATAGACTCAAAATAACTGTTACCCTCATTCAAGGATTAATGTAAAATGTGGAAACTATTTCAAGCCAACACATTTGGCCAATTCTCAAAGATACAAAATAATAAGATCTAGCCCTATACATCCATAATCAAAAATATAAATCCAACTATACTGAGTATTATGGCTGATAGTGTGATCGATATCTGACTTCAAGGGATCCTTGAGCTAATTAAGCGGCACTGAAAGAAAAAAGAAAGGAAAAAGAGTAAGCATAAAGCTTAGTAAGTTGCATATAAATAAATATACAACAACAATTTCACCATTAGTCATCATGCTCATAGCTTAAAGGTAAGCATAAACTTGACTTACTCATTACCGTCTACTCAAGTCACATTTTCTAAATTGACCTCATTACTTATGCATACCAAATAGGTACCTGTACCACTCACAACATTATTATACTTTCCTTATTAAATCACTTTCGTAACCTTTAAAGTTAAACCTTTCAGAATACTACCGGATATTCTGTAAGCCTCAAACATGGGATAAGTTGCTGATGCCATGTCCCAGATATGGTCTTATACTAGCTCTTGTATATACGTGCTGATGCATGTCCAAGACATGTTTTAAACTAGCACAACTCTTAGCTGATGCATGTCCCAAACACGTCTTACACTGGCTATCATCGTCGAGGTTGATGCATATCCCAGACATGTCTTACACTGGCACTCATCTCTACGCCGATGCCATGTCCCAGACATGGTCTTACATTGGCACTCATAATGTGGCCGATGCATGTCCCATACATGTCTTACACTGGCACACAAGTAATCCGAATGTTAAGGCACGAATATCCGATTTGTTTCCTAGGGTTCCAATGGGATCTTTCTACTATCTCAATTATTACTATGCATTCTCAATTCACAATCTAGCAATTCATTCTTTATCAATTCAATGACAATTTGAAAACATGTATTAACAATGTAGTTATATTATTTACATACAACTTACCTCGGTTTACAAAATGTACTCGACTAGTCGATTTAGTCGATTTGCTTGGCTTTCCCCCGGTCTAGGCTCAAATTTGGCAAAACTTGATCTATAACAACAAAATACCCTTATTTAATCACTAAATACAATTAGAAATTCATAAATTCAATTCTTTGATAAAATGACCATTTTGCCCCTAGACCTTGGCAAAATGACCATTTTGCCCCTATGCTCGAAATTCAATTTTTATCGAATTTATTTATTTCGTAAGGCTAGCTGAACCTCTTTGAATCTTAAAGAAACTCCAAATTCCCACTATTTCACACATTTAACACCTATTTTGCAACTTATACAAAATAGTCCCTTTAGGTGTTTTCATGCTAACACCCTTCACAAAAGTTGTTTAGAACTCTTCTAAGACTCATATTCTTCCATAAAAACTCAGTAAATATCATAAATCCATTCATGGAAAAAAATTAAACTCTTAATCATTTTGTATCCTAGACCCCTCATTTGAAAGCTCATGCTTCAAGGGTCTCAAAATTGCAAAAATCTTCAACAAAAGGGTATGGAAATCACTTGTGAGTGCCTCAAGTTGCTGAAAATTTTAAGCTCTTAAAACCCCCTTCAATGGCTAATTTTTAGTAGAGAAATAAGATGAAAAAAGGATGATATCATCCTTCCTTGATTTATTTCTATTTTAGTCAAAATAAGCCACCTAACTCACCAAATTTTAATATTTTTGTCCCCTCTTAGACTCTATGGCCGGCCAAGCATTATAAAAAGGGTCTAGTTGCCCTTTAAAGGCCTCCAATATTAATTCTCTTGATTATTAACACATTTGGGTTCTAAAATGTAACTTTTTCCTTTTATGCGATTTAGTCCTTTTTCGCAATTGGGCTCTCAAACGTCAGAATTAACTTACCAAAATTTCCATGCACTAATGTAATCTTACTATAACCTCATAATAATAAATAAAATAAATTTCCCAACTTTGGATTTGTGGTCCCAAGACCACTGTTCCGACTAAGCCCTGATTCGGGCTGTTACATTTCTCCCCCCATTAGGGATTTTCGTCCTCGAAAATCTTATCTGTGAATAAGTTCAGATACTGCTCTCTCAGAGACTCCTCGGGTTCGCATGTGGCTTCCTCGACTCCATGTCTATGCCACAATACCTTCACTAGAGGTATATTCTTATTTCTTAACTGTTTGACCTCTCGAGCTAAGATCTTGACCGGCTCCTCACCATAAGTCATATCCGGAAGAATCTCAACTTCAGTTGGCGCAATGACATGCAAAGGGTCTGATTTGTACCGGCATAACATGGACACATGAAATACGTTATGGATCTTTTCTAACTTCGGTGGCAAATTCAATCATTAGGCAACATGCCCTACTTTCTCAGTAATCTCATAAGGTCCTATGAAACGAGGACTCAACTTGCCCCTCTTTCCAAACCTGAGGACTTTCCTCCATGGAGAAACTTTCAAAAATACATTATCACCGCCTTCAAACTTAATTTCCTTTCATCTCAAATTCGCGTCGGATTTTTGTCTATCCGATACGACTTTTAGACAGTCACAAATCTCTTTAAATTTCTCCTCAGCGTCTTTGACCAAATCAACCCCATGAATCTGATTCTCTCTCAACTCACTCCAGTATAAGGGCGTTCGACACTTTCTCCCGTACAAGGCCTCATAAGGCACCATCTTCAGACTCGACTGATAGCTGTTGTTATAGGCGAATTCGACCAATGGAAAATATTTTTCCCAACTTCCTTGAAATTCAACAACACAACATCTTAACATGTCCTCTAAGATCTGTATCACTCTTTTCGACTGTCCGTCAATTTGCGGATGAAATACCGTGCTAAAACTCAGCTTGGTTCCCAAAGCCTCTTATAACTTTTTCCAAAACCTTGAGGTAAACCTCGGATCTCTATATGACACAATCGACAATGGCACTCCATGAAGCCTTACAATCACGGAAATATATAAGTCGGCTAATTCCTCGAGGGAGTAGTTGGTACGCACTGGTATGAAGTGTGCTGACTTAGTTAATCTGTCGATAATAACCCATTCTACATCTTTCTTTTTCGGGGTTACGGGCAAACTGGTAACGAAGTCTATAGTGATACTATCCCATTTCCACTCAGGGACCATAATAGGTTGAAGTAAACCTGAAGGTACTTGATGTTCAGCCTTTACTTATTGACACACTAGGATCTCGGAAACAAATTCTGAGATGACTCTTTTCATACCTGACCACCAATACATTTTCTTAAGGTTCGGGTGAACAGATAAGCAACCACCATGAGCCTTACTCAAAATCTTTTGAATAAGTTTATTGTCTTTGGGTACACAAACTCCTTCTCTAAACGTTAAACATCCATCGGTACCGATACGAAAATTTGATTCAATTTCTAACTCACACTAATTTCTCTTGGCTTGCAACTTCTCATCACTTCTCTAAGCTTTTCGGATCTCGTGTAGAAATGTTGGTCTAGCCTTCAACTCAGCTAGAATCGAACCATCGTTAGATACAATCAACTAAGTATTCAAGGCTCTCAAGGCAAACAACAACTTCCTACTCAGGGCGTCGGCGACTACATTCGCCTTTCCCGGATGGTAGTCGATAATTAACTCATAATCTTTTAACAGCTCAACCCATCGGCGTTGCCTTAAATTCAATTCCTTTTGAGTCATCAAGTACTTTAAACTCTTATGGTCAGTGAATACCCGAAATTTCTCTCCATACAAATGGTGTCTCCAAATCTTCAACGCGAACACTATAGCCGCAGGTTCCAAATCATGGGTTGGGTAATTTCTCTCGTGTTGCTTTAGCTGTCTGGAGGAATAGGCTATAACCTTGCCTTCTTGCATGAGCACACACCCCAAACCATTTAAAGAGGTGTCGCTATAAATCACAAACTCCTTGCCCGACTCTGGTTGTACTAACACTGGGGCTTCTGTTAATAAGGTCTTTAATCTCTCAAAACTTTGTTGACATTTTTTGGTCCATTCAAACTTGACGTCCTTTTGCAGCAGCCTAGTCATTGGGGTAGCTATTATAGAAAATCCCTTTACAAATCGTCTGTAGTATCTGGCTAAACCCAAAAAAGCTTAGAACCTTCATTACATTCTTCGGCGATTTCCAATCCACAATAGCAGAAATCTTATTTGGATCAACTCAGATTCTGTCACCCGACACCATATGTCCTAGGAACCTAACCTCTTTAAGCCAAAACTCACTCTTGCTAAACTTGGCGTATAATCTCTTGTCTCTCAAGGTCTGCAACACAACCCTTAGATGCTTTGTGTGCCCTCTCTCATCACGCGAGTAGATCAGTATGTCATTGATAAAGACGACAACAAACTTATCTAGATATGGCCTGAATATACAGTTCATCAAATCCATAAATACCGTTGGGGCATTAGTCAAACCAAAGGGCATGACAAGAAACTCATAATGCCCATATCTTGTCCGAAATGCAGTCTTCAGTACATCTCGCTCTTTAGCCCTTAACTGATAATAACTAGACCTCAGATCGATCTTAGAAAATACAGTAGCTCCCTTCAACTGATCAAACAAATCATCGGTCCTTGGTAAAGGATATTTGTTCTTTACTGTTACATTGTTGAGTTGCCTATAGTCGATGCATAATCTCATCGACCCATCTTTCTTCTTCACAAAGAGTACCGGAGCACCCCACCGAGAATAGCTTGGTCTCGCAAAGCCCTTTTCTGTTAGATCTTGCAACTATGCTTTCAGATCCATTGGGGCCATCCTATACAGAGTGATCGAAATAGGTGTCGTACCAGGAACCAATTCAACTTCAAACTCGACTTCTCTTACTGGAGGTAATCCAGGTAATTCCTCCAGAAACACGTCCATGAACTCCCAGACTACTGGCACTGATTCTATCTTTAACTCTGACTCTTGAGTATTGAGCACAAAAGCTAAATAAGCCGTATACTTCTTTTTCAAATATTTCACAGCAGTCAATGACGATATTACCATAGGTAGGTTATCTGACTCATCTGGTCCAACTCGAAGAACATCCCCATCTTTACTCTTAACTCAATTACTTTTCTTCCATAGTCTACTACGACACTATGAGAGGCCAGCCAATCCATCCAAAGAATTACATTGAATTCATTAAACGGCAACAACATCAAGTTGGCCAGAAAACAATGGCCTCTAATCATCAAGGGACAATCTCTACATACTTGGTCCACTAATACATGCTTGCCTAATGGGTTGGACACTTTTATTACAAACTTAGTGGAGTCTACTAACATGTTTATACGAGGCATCAATTCCATACAAATGTAAGAGTGCGTAGATCCTAGGTCAATTAAAGTAACAACAATTATATCATAGATAGAAAAGGTACCCGTGATCACGTCGGGGGAGTCTGCCTCTTCTCGGGCACATATAGCATAGGTCCTCGCTGGCGCTCTGCCTTCAGACCTCGCCGTGGCATCTCTTGACGCGCCTCTACCATTAGTCCCATTCCCCGGGTTCTTTTGTGGCCTACTCCTCAAGGGAGCACTACTTGCTTTCATATCTTATTTTCTTCCTCTCTCGTCCATCTCAGGACAATCACGGATAAAGTGGTCAAGTGACCCACACTTGAAACAACCCCTCTCGTTTACTCAGCATTCACCTAAGTGATGTCTCCCACACTGAGGACACTCTTGTCTATTTGGCTGAATACTACCAACACTAGCGACTGAAGTAGTCTGAGCTTTAGATGCCATGTTCTGTTGATTCTTGTTTCTCCTCGAATACCCCACCGAAGCATTCAATCGGGTAGTAAATTCTTTTGATCGCTTAGATGAGAACTGATGTGCCTTACCCATCTATCTTTTCTTTAGATCTCGCGACTTAATGGCCACTTTCCTCCTCTTTTTTATCAACTCCTTTGCCTTGCACGCTCTCTCGATGAGCTCCACCAATTCTCTTATTTCTATGATGCCCACAATCACTCGGATATCTTCATTGAGGCCATCCTCAAACCTCTTACACATGTTAGCTTCAGTGGATACACATTCCGGCGCATACTTACTGAGTTTCACAAACTCACGCTCATATTCTATCACGGTTTTATTACCCTGCTTCAACTCTAAAAATTCCTTCCTTTTTTGGTCCATGTACCTCTAGCTAATGTACTTCTTTCTGAACCCTTTTTGGAAAAATTCCCAAGTTACTCTTTCTCTCGGTACCACAGGCACGAGGGTATTCCACTACTGATAAGCTGAATCCCATAGGAGTGACATCGCACACTTCACGAACTCATCAGATGTGCATGCTAATTCATCAAATACTCTTATGACATTTTCTAACCAAAACTCTGCCTTCTCCGGTTCATCATCTAAGTTAGCCCGAAATTCCTCGGCCCTTTATTTTCGGATCTTGTCAACCGGAGGCTTCTCTCTTATAAGCATGTCCACACCTTGTGGAGCTACCTGGGCATACTGAGGAATCGGAGGAGGTGTGGGAGGTGGAGTGTTAGGGTTCACACGAACAAACTCCGTATACCAAGCATCCATCATTCGGAGGTAGGCTTCTCTAGCCCCTCTGCCTTGGCCCATACTCACGGGCTCACTCTCTACTGGTGCGGTCCCTTCTGCGGGAGCCAACGTATTATTTTCCACATCCTCTGCCGTGGTTCTATCAAGATCCATTTACTATATAATAAAAACATAATTTATTTCGTTAGGAATCTTCACACTATCAATATGTTTTTATGGCATGTATAGCTAGACTCGTACTCTAGCTAGGTTAGTCCTAGAACCGACTTAACCATAGCTTTGATACCACTAAATGTAACACCTCTCACCGGTATCCGATGCCGGGACAAGGTTTGAGGTGCTACCGAACTTAAACTCAACCAATATTAGAAAATTGAGCCATAAAATTTTGATCAATTTAAAACTTTTTATCTCATGGGCAATCTATCCCTTGATTGGGCTTACGAGGCCAAAACATACATTCGGGGTGGTTCAAGACCAAACCGAGGGCTCAAGAAAAACTTAGAAAATTTCATACTTTAGGCCCCACACACCCGTGTGGGTATATGGCACACGCCCGTATGCTAGGGACACATCCATGTCCTGCATCCGTGTGACCAATTTGATTTTTAAATTTTTTCATAAAACAGGTGCAGACTTCACACGACCTAGACACACACCTGTGTCCTTTGCCCGTGTCTTTTCACATGGCCACATAACGCCTGTGGCGCAGCCCGTGTGTAAAAACCTGGGTATTCTGTTTCTGACGTCAGCACTACACGGCCATAGCACACGCCTGTGTACTAGGCCGTGCCCTCCACACGGTTGAGACACATGGCTGTGTCTCTGCCTGTGTGATAAAAACCATGCATTCTGACTTAAAATTTCTAGGTGCAAGGGACACATGGCTTTCTCACACGCCCATGGGGCTGTCCGTGTGTCACACACGACCTAGACACACGCCCGTGTGTTTACCTGTGTGGACAATATGAGGCTATTTACCAAGCCTTATTGCCACCCTAGTATGTCTATTTTCATGTCAACACCAACCAATACCAAATCAAGCATGATAGACATTCATTTAACCATGAAGATGCATCTATTATAGACTCAAAATAAATGTTACCCTCATTCAAGGCTTAATGTAAAATGTGGAAACTATTTCAAGCCAACACATTTGGCCAATTCTCAAAGACACAAAATAATAAGATCTAGCCCTATACATCCATAATCAAAAATATAAATCCAGCTATACCAAGTATTACAACTAATAGTGTGATCGATATATCTAACTTTAAGGGATCCTTGAGCTAATTAAGCGGCACTGAAAGAAAAAAGAAAAGAAAAAGAGTATGCATAAAGGTTAGTAATTTGTATATAAACAAATATATAACAACAATTTCACCATTAGTCATCATGTTCATAGCTCAAAGGTAAGCATAAACTTGACTTACTCATTACCGTGTACTCAAGTCACATTTTCTAATTTGAGCTCATTACTTATGCATACCAAATAGGTACTCGTACCACTCACAACATTATTATGCTTTCCTTATTAAATTAATTTCGTAACCTTTAACCTTTAAATTTGAACCTTTCGTAATACTACTGAATATTCTATAAGCCTCAAATATGGGATAAGTTGCCGATGCCATGTCCCAAACATGGTCTTACACTGGCGATCATCATTAAGGCCGATGCCATGTCCTAAACATGGTCTTATACTAGCTCTCATATATACGTTCTGATGCATGTCCCAGACATGTTTTACACTAGCACAACTCTTATCCAATGCATGTCCTAGACACATCTTATACTGGCTATCATCGTCGAGGCCGATGCATGTCCCAAACATCTTTTACGCTGGCACTCATCCCTACACCGATGCCATGTCCTAGACATGCTATTACACTGGCACTCATAATGTGGCCGATGCATGTCCTAGACATGTCTTACACTAGTACACAAGTAATCCAAATGTTAAGGCACGAATATCCGGTTTGTTTCCTAGGGTTCCAATGGGATCTTTCTACTATCTCAATTATTACTATGCATTCTCAATTCACAATCTAGCAATTCATGCTTTTTCAATTCAATGACAATTTGAAAACATGTATTAACAATATAGTTATATTATTTACATACAACTTTCCTCGGTTTACAAAATGTACTCGACTAGTCAGTTTAGTCGATTTGCTTGGCTTTCCCCCGGTCTAGGCTCGAATTTGGAAAAACTTGATCTATAACAACAAAATACCCTTATTTAATCACTAAATACAATTAGGAATTCATAAATTCACTTCTTTGGTAAAATAATCATTTTTCCCCTAGACCTTGGCAAAATGACCATTTTGCCCCTATGCTCGAAATTAGATTTTTATCAAATTTATTTATTTCTTAAGGCTAGCCGAACCTCTTTGACTCTTAAAGCAACTCCAAATTCCCACTATTTCACACGTTTAACACCTATTTTGCAACTTATGGAAAATAGTCCCTTTAGGTGTTTTCATGCTAACACCCTTCACAAAAGTTGTTTAGAACTCTTCTAAGAGTCATATTCTTCCATAAAAACTTAGTAACTATCATAAATCCATTCATGGAAAAACTCTATGCTCTTAATCATTTTGTATCCTAGAGCCCTTATTTGAAAGCTCATGCTTCAAGGGTTTCAAAAATGCAAAAATCTTCAACAAATGGTATGGAAATCACTTACTTGTGAGTGCTTGAAGTTGCTGAAATTTTAAGCTCTTAAAACCCCCTTCAATGGATGATTTTCGGTAGATAAAGAAGATAAAAAAAGGATGATATCATCCCTCCTTGATTTATTTCTATTTAGTCAAAATAAGCCACCTAACTCACCAAATTTTAATGTTTTTGTCCCCTCTTTGACTCTATGGCTGGCCAAGCATTCTAAAAAGGGACTAGTTGCCCTTTAAAGACCTCCAATTTTAATTAACTTGATTATTAACACATTTGGGTTCTGAAATGTAACTTTTTCCTTTTATGCGATTTAGTCCTTTTTCGTAATTGGGCTCTCAAACGTCAGAATTAACTTACCAGAATTTTCATGCACTAATGTAATCTTACTATAACCTCATAATAATAAATAAAATAAATTTCCCAACTTTGGATTTGTGGTCCTGAGACCACTGTTCCGACTAGGCCTTAATTCAGGCTGTTACAAGACTACCCAGTAACTGGTAGAACGTACGAGACTAGCACCCGAACTACATGATCATATATACACATGGGTTCCTAGTGACATGTCACATGTATCCTATTCTATTCTTTAGGTTTAACCGAGATTTCTCGCTTGTCAACACTTTGTCGAATACATCCAAAGAGTCAATCATAATTCATACCATATTAAAGCATTTAAAACATAAATATAACAATGCATTATTTACATACGAACTTACCTTGGTACAAAAATAGTAGAATTGGACACACGGCCTAACCACATGCCTATGTTACCAGGCCATGTGTCACACACGGTCTAGACACACGCCCGTATGGATAAAATGAAGTCATTTCTAGCTTTATTTCTCACCCAAAGTTTCACCCATGACCTGCACTTGAAAAACACATCCAATACCAACCAACCAGAGCATTCAACTTAAGCAAATTTCATCATTCACAAGGCATATCACTACAAGCATACATGATCACAACCTTACCTTAGTTTAACTTAGGCATTCACAACATTGATCACATATTCTTAACATAAGAAATGTGTATATATATTTCATAATAATTTACTTAGTCATACCAAAATGAACCATTACTAGCCATTCTAATGGCAAGGCTACAAAATAACATTTCAAGCCACTATTGGCCAAGTTGTCCTATACATGCCATTATACCAAAATGATTTTTACTAATTATACCCAAAATGACTAGTTGATAGTGTGACGATGCTCCAACAATCTCCACCCTTCGCCAGCTTCTGATGTAACACTCCAAACTCGGCCTGGAAGTTTGGCTCGAATCTGGCGTGTCACATTCAAGTGTTTTTTGAAAACCATGTTTCCATTAAAAACCCTTCTTAATAATTAAAAACTTATACCCTTTTAAACCTTGTTAGAAAACCTCAAATTGAATAACATTCTTAACAACTTTGTAAAAATCTTGGCGATTCATGGAAGCTTAATTTAAAAACAATTGCGGATACGTGATGCTTTGAACAACAATAGTTGCTTTGGAAAACCGTGTTCTAATACTAGCAATTATAAGAACAATAAATAAAATTCCAAATTTGAAATCCAAAAAATTACAACGGCTTTACTACAACCTACATAAAAACATTTAAAAGTAATAATCAAAACTGTAACATAAACAGTGTGTGTGGCTTCCTCCGAGCCCCTCGCAGCTCCGATCCGTCTAAGGCTAGAAATTACCTGAAAGGTTAATAAACGGGGTGAGTTTATGAAAACTCAGTGTGAAATTCCCTACTATATAAAAGGAACAGTCAGTCATATAAAAGAATTAAAAGTCTAGCCCCAGCCCTACTTACAGTTTCAATATCAATTGGGCCTTAGCCTATTATAACAGACAGTACCAGATAGGCCTTAGCCCATTACAGAATAAGAAACATTATCAGAACTAGAATCAAAATGAGAATCAGAATCAGAATCAGGTGACAGAATCAAAATCAGAATCAGGATTAGGTGACAGAATCAGAATCAGTATCAGGTAACAGAATCAGAATTAGAATGTGAATGCAATCCCAACCCATATCCATCCATTTACACCATGCGGGGAGACAACTCGACCCACCCATCCACTACACACTACAGAATTTGCAGCATGCATGGCTGCGAGCGAATATTGTGACAGAGTCACGGATATGAATATTGTGGCAGAGCCACCAGAATGCTTCCTCCATCAATATAACCCAACCCATGCAACATGTCATGTATGCAGAATGTCATGCCCATATTTGAATCAAACAATCACAGTCAAGTCCTTCATATCACCAACATGTATTCACAATCAAATCCGTCAAACATACAGTCCAAGTCAGTCACTTGCCCACAAGGGCAAAACAGTTATTTAACACCCTAGGGGCAAAATGGTAATATTACACCACAAGGGTATCTCGGTAATTCTACCCTACAGGGGTATTTTGGTATTTTTACCCCACAAGGGTATTTTGGTAATTCTACCCTACAGGGGTATTTCAGTAATTCTACCCTACAGGGATATTTCGGTATTTCTACCCTACAGGGGTATTTCAGTAATTCTACCCTACAGGGGTATTTCAGAAATTCTACCCTACAGGGGTATTTCAGTAATTCTACCCTACAGGGGTATTTCGGTAATTCTACCCTACAGGGGTATTTCTGTATTTCTACCCTACAGAGGTATTTCGGTATTTCTATCCTACAAGGGTATTTCGGTAATTCTACCCTACAAGGGTATTTCGGTAATTCTACCCTATAAGGGTATTTCGGTAATTCTACCCTACAAGGGTATTTCAGTAATTCTACCCTACAGGGGTATTTCAGTAATTCTACCCTACAGGGGTATTTCAGTATTTCTACCTTACAGGGGTATTTCAGTAATTCTACCCTACAGGGGTATTTCAGTATTTCTACCCTACAGGGGTATTTCAATAATTCTACCCTACAAGGGTATTTCGGTAATTCTACCCTACAAGGGTATTTCGGTAAACTAAAGTATTCTAAACAGGGATAACAATACGCATGGGCCTAAAGCCCATTCTCGGTCCAAATGGGCCTACATGCTCGTGTGACCCTTTTAGCCCAAATCTAGCCACAGATATGAGATTCACCTAGCCTAGTCCAATATTTACTACACAATCAAACAACTTATCCAATTGGGCCCGTAGGCCCATTGGGCCAACATGGCCCCTTTCGGCCCATCGCAGCCCGAAGTAGCCATCCTACAGCTAGAGTAGTGAGAAATACACACCTGATAGGAGACTGGAGTTGATCCGCGCTCCCACACTCTTAGCTGACGCCCAACCCAAACGAGCACGCCACCAAGCGAAAGGGATCAACCAAGAAGGGTATGCTAACTCTCCTCATGGTTTGCTCTATTTAAAGCCAGCTCTCCATCTACTCTTATGTTAGCTTCCCGATGTGGGATCCCTCCATCATCAGAGTTTAAAACCAACACCAACTCTTGCCGCCCCTATTACCAAAATAAATGCTCTTTGATTGCCATGAGTTTCGAACCCCGGACCACCTTACCAACTCTATAACGCCACCTTCCTGCCTCTAATGTGGCGCTACTTTGCCACTAGACAACAAGGCTTTTTGTGGCACAATTTCTCCAACAATATTCTTAAGGCCTACCTACTACACCCAGGGTTTGATTCACCTTAAACTAAAATTTCTACTAGAGTCTAGGTTTGAACCCAGGACTTCTCCAACACTTCTCAGCACACTTAAACACTAAAACAAGCCTTCATTAACAAAATTTACATGCACAAAAAAATATTATAAGTTGCCTTCAACCGCTCCCATGCTCAAGGCCCAAAACTTCTAGGCCCAAATTCAGGGTGTTACAACTCTACCTCCCTTAAAGAAATTTCGTCCTCGAAATTTCCATCTAACCGGGTAGTCGTGTAACATCTACCCCACTATGCTACCACTGCACCCTCTGATCCTACTATCACTACTATCACTATCACACTTCAACTAGAACTTGAAATATCTCATACATACAACACTTATTCACTGAAGCAGACACATATTTATCACACATATATACAATTTCTCTATCCAAACATCACATCCACATAAAATAAATACCAAATGTAAATTCAGACCAATGTCTAAGGAATCCACAGTATTTCAATTTCTAAATAGACAAAAGTATTTAGAAGACTTACGGATCTAGCGCTGGAGACTCGGTGTGCCACACTTTTTAAGAGAAATACTTCAAGCAGACCATGTGGTTAAAAATAATTTACTGAAATTCAACCTTTGAAAACCCAATCCACAGCCGAGTTGTTGCAACTTGGCTCTGATACCACTAAATGTAACACCCCAAACCCGGCCTAGAAGTTTGGCTCGAATCTGGCGTGTCACATTGAAGTGTTTTTCGAAAACCATGTTTCCATTAAAAACCCTTCTTACTAATTAAAAACTTATACCCTTTTTAAACCTTGTTAGAAAACCTCAGCTGAATAACATTCTTAACAGCTTTCTAAAAATTTTGGCAGTTGCGGAAGCTTAATTTAAAAACAATTGCGGATAGTGATGTTTTGAACAACAGTAGTTGCTTTGGAAAACCGTGTTCTAATACTAGCAATTATAAGAACAATAAATAAAATTCCAAATTTGAAATCCAGAAAATTACAACGACTTTACTACAACCCACATAAAAACATTTAAAAGTAATAATCAAAACTGTAACATAAACAGTGTGTGTGGCTTCCTCCGAGCCCCTCGCAGCTCCGATCCGTCTAAGGCTAGAAATTACCTGAAAGGTTAATAAACAGGGTGAGTTTACGAAAACTCAATGTGAAATCCCCTACTATATAAAAGGAACAGTCAGTCATATAAAAGAATTAAAAGTCTAGCCCCAGCCCTACTTACAGTTTCAGTATCAATTGGGCCTTAGCGCATTATAACAGACAGTACCAAATGGGCCTTAGCCCATTACAGAATAAGAAACATTATCAGAACTAGAATCAAAATGAGAATCAAAATCAGAATTAGGTGACAGAATCAGAATCAGAATCAAAATTAGGTGACGAATCGAGAATCGATGTCGTGTAATGTAATCGAATTAGAATGTGAATGCAATCCCAACCCATATCCATCTGTTTACACCATGTGGGGAGACAACTCGACCCACCCATCCACTACACACCACAGAATTTGCAGCATGGCTGCCAAAACAGATATTGTGACACAGTCACCAGAACGCTTCCTCCATCAATATAACCCAACCCATGCAACATGTCATGTATGCAGAATGTCATGCCCATATTTGAATCAAATAATCACAGTCAAGTCATTCATATCACCAACATGTATTCACAATCAAATCCGTCAAACATGCAGTCTAAGCCAGTCACTTGCCTATAAGGGCAAAATAGTCATTTAACACCCTAGGGGCAAAATGGTAATTTTAGACCACAAGGGTATCTCGGTAATTCTACCCCACAGGGGTATTTCGATATTTTTACCCTACAAGGGTATTTTGGTAATTCTACCCTACAGGGGTATTTTAGTAATTCTACCCTACAGGGGTATTTCGGTATTTCTACCCTACAGGGGTATTTCAGTAATTCTACCCTATAGGGGTATTTCAATAATTCTACCCTACAGGGGTATTTCGGTATTTCTACCCTACAGGGGTATTTTAGTAATTCTACCCTACAGGGGTATTTCGGTATTTCTACCCTATAGGGGTATTTCGGTATTTCTACCCTACAGGGGTATTTTGGTATTTCTACCCTACAAGGGTATTTCGGTAATTTTACCCTACAAGGGTATTTCGATAATTCTACCCTACAAGGGTATTTCGGTAATTCTACCCTACATGGGTATTTTAGTAATTCTACCCTACAGGGTTATTTCAGTAATTCTACCCTATAGGGGTATTTCGGTATTTCTACCCTATAAGGGTATTTCAATAATTCTACCCTACAGGGGTATTTCGATATTTCTACCCTACAGGGGTATTTCGATAATTCTACCCTACAAGGGTATTTCGGTAATTCTACCCTACAAGGGTATTTCGGTAAACTAAAGTATTCTAAACAGGGATAACAATACGTATGGGCTTAAAGCCCATTCTCGGCCCAAATGGGCCTACACGCTCGTGTGGCCCTTTTAGCCCAAATCTAGCCACAAATATGAGATTCACCTAGCCTAGTCCAATATTTACTAAACAATCAAACAACTTATCCAATTGGGCCCGTAGGCCCATTGGGCCAACATGGCCCCCTTCGGCCCATCGCGGCCCGAAGTAGCCATCTTACAACTAGAGTAGTGAGAAATACACACCTGATAGGAGACTGGAGGTAATCCGCGCTCCCACACTCTTAACTGACGCCCAACCCAAACGAGCACGCCACCAAGCGAAAGGGATCAACCAAGAAGGGTATGCCAACTCTCCTTATGGTTTGCTCTATTTAAAGCCAGCTCTCCATCTACTCTTATGTTAGCTTCCCGATGTGGGATCCCTCCATCATCAGAGTTTAAAACCAACACCAACTCTTGCCGCCCCCTGTTAGCAAAATAAATGCTCTTTGATTGCCATGAGTTTCGAACCCCTGACATCCTTGCCAACTCTATGACGGCACCTTCCTGCCTCTTATGTGGTGCTACTCTGCCACTAGACAACAAGGCTTTTTGTGGCACAATTTCTCCAACAATATTCTTAAGGCCTACCTACTACACTCAGGGTTTGATTCACTTTAAACCAAAATTTCTGCTAGAGTCTAGGTTTGAACCCAGGACTTCTCCAACACTTCTCAGCACACTTAACCACTAAAACAAGCCTTCATTAACGAAATTTACATGCACAACAAAATATTATAAGCTGCCTTCAGCCGCTCCCATGCTCAAGGCCCAAAACTTCTAGGCCAAAATTCAGGGTGTTACATCTGAGCACTATAAAATATAGGAAAAATAAAACAGAGTAAGCATTACATGCTTAGTAAGTTCGTATAACGGAAACTAAAGTTTCCAATCCAGTTTATTAAATCTAAGCATACAATAACAAGTTTCCCATCTATTTGGCTAAATTGCCTAAACACATACATTCAATCAAACATATTAGTCACTAAAGTCTTCATATCAATCAAGTAATATAGATGAGCTCATCAAGCATTATTATTTCAAGTCATTATCATTTCATCTCAAGAATTTCATGCCATGTCAAGAGTTTTATGTCCGTTGAATCATTAAATTTCGATGGATACTCAAGTAGTACATTCAAGGCGTACGATTCAATAGTCCGTCAATTCTTATTCAAGGGTACCCATTAAGACACTTAATCGAGGAACACACTCTTGAGCCACATATCATATAACAAGATTACCAGTCTAGGCTAAATTCTTTATATAATGTATGCTCAAAAGAGCTCAACTAGGATTACCAATCCAGGCTAAACCCTAATCATAACGTATACTCGAGAGGCATTATATCAGGATTACCGTTCGAGCTAAATCCTTTCTATAATGAGGTCAATATGATTACTCGTCCGAGCTAAATTCCATCTTCAACAAATGCAGGGCCTCATCCATTTCAAGAAAGCACATATATTCATTAGAATTCAATATTCAATCGGGACTTAACCATTTTTCATCATTTCAAGCATGTATTAAATTTTTCATTATAGCATTTAAGTAATACATTCCAGTATAAGTCACATTACATACAAGCATAACATTCAATTTACATAATTACATACTCGATTAAGTTACATGAACTTACCTCGACACTTGTTCACGTTAGAAATCTACAAATCCAGAACCTTTTCTTTTCATTGATCTAGCCTCGAATTAGTGTTGTCCATTTCTATATAAATAAATTTAACCATCAATTTCACACATTTCATATTTAAATGGACTTAACTTACGTCCTAGGCAAAAATTACCATTTTACCCCTAACTTTTCCATAAATTCTGATTTTGTCCCTAAGCCCGAAAAATGAAACTTGTGCAAATTACTCCCTATTCCAAGTCTAAAAAAATCCCCATTACAACTTTTACAGTACATGTGTTCATAAAATTTCATAATTTTTCATCAAATTTTACAACTTTTCATTCTAGTCCCTAAATCATGTTTTCATCAAAAATCACTTCGTAAAAGTTGTTTATCTATCAATAATCTTTCATTTTCTACCATAAATTTATAATTTACAGTATATACATCCATGACCCATTTTTCATACCTTGATAACTTTTCAAATTTATCCCTCAAATAAAGAGATTAAGCTATACCGGTTTCAAAAATATCAAAATTACTAAAAACGGGACAAGGAAACTTACCCAATTAGGCCTTCAAAGTTTCTTTTCTCTCACCTAGGGTTTCCATTTGTTTTTAGGTTGAAGATGATGAAAATAAGATGATATATTTTCTTTTCATCTTTTAATTAATTAAGTATTTTGCTATTTCCAATTTATTCCTTGCCCTTTTTGTATATTTCCATGGATGAGTCACCAAGAAAAATCTACATACTTTTCTTAATGGTCTAATTACTATATAAGGAAATATAGTTTTGAATTCCATAGCTATTTAATCCTTATATCTATTAGAATTCAAGTTTCGCATTTTATGCGATTTAGTCCTTCTCGTAATTAGACACTTAATCAATAAAATTTTCGTATCAAAATTTTCACATGTCATTTCTAACATATTATGGACCATGTAATAAAATAAAAGTAAATTATATTTTTGGGTTGGATTTGTGGTCCCAAAACCACTATTCCGATTTCACTGAAAAATGGGTTGTTACAATGACCCAGTAACATGCGATCCTATATATTGTGCGAGCCTTCATGAGATACATGCGAACCCTGCTTTTAAGTGTTTTATGCGAGTCTAATGTTTTATAAGATTGTAAGTACTCACCCTTATTATTGCGATAGGTATTGTGGCCCCAATATGCATTGGAGAGATAAAGGAATATAGATCATAGCTCTATTAATCGAAGAAGTGTAAGGCTCTATGAGTCATGAAGTGTTCTGGAGAGTGTGAGCATTCGTGCTACACTTAAATCGGAGATGCATAAGGCAATTTGAGTGAAAAATGAGACATTATAAGGAGATTCATTTATCTAATATATGGTGATAGAGTCCACTAATATGTTTCACAATTACAAATTGGCAATATATCAGCATAATGTGCATGAATATTGCATATAATGTGAACTGTTACAACATGTTTAATTGTTAGTATGTTTGAAGTGTTTATATGTGTTATATGCTTGAGCACTCACTGAGCTTCAACAAGCTCACACTCCTTACATATACCTTGAATATAAGTAGCTAGTAAGACTAGTGGTGAAGTGTGGCAACCCGGTGATCTATCTTAATGCAAATCCCTCTAAGTATGTGATGAGTTTTCAAACCCTAAAGCGAAAGGAAATATGGGAGTGTCTTATGGGACTAGAATTAAACTTAGACTTTTAAATAAAATTTTACAGGTTGTAAATAGACATTATAGACTATTTAATTTTTGAATTTATAAGTTATTGTTAAGTTCTTGATTGGTTGAATTTTTAGACATGTTTATTTGTTATTAAATTGTTGAACTAACAAGCTTATGCAACCAAGGAAGATTGTCGAGTGTTAAGGTACACTCCTATACCTCACGTTTGATTGAATCAAAATGTTCAGTTAAAATGCATGAAATAATGGCAATAGCGTAGGATTGTATAAAACCTACTAGCCAACTAATTATAGTGCGAGTTAGAGGTTGTAAAGTGTTAGGACCATGCCAAAACGTAGTCTTTGCCACCAAAAGGAGTTCTCTAGAAACCATGTGTTCGCCAAAGCTTGGGTTCACCAAACAAAAGTGTGTTCACTAGGGTAGGCTAGTACACCAAGGTACATAGGTTTGCCAAAATAGCAAGTTTGCTAAAACATAGTCTTCAGGTCATAAGGAGTTCACCAAGTAAGTTGGTACGCCCGTGTAGATCAGTTCTCCATGGGAACTAGGTTCCATAGTTAGTGTATACACCAAAAATAGTGAGTTCTCTAGATTGGTTTGGTTCACCAATTCATACATATATTTTCACATAACCATTTCATGTAATCATTCCATATAACTTTTTCCTATAACCATTTTGTATAATTGTTTCATCTAAAAATTTCATTTTACATTTTATTTACATATATAACACATAATCATTCTGTATATCACATTTTGTTTGAATAATTCGTATAAATTTCTCCGCTCAAAATTTAAATCCATATAATTGTTTCGTATATTTCGTCACTACTTACTATGTTCATTAATTAGCTATGAACATATAACAAATTGAACATAAACCTTGTTACAACATGGTTTAGAAATTCAAAGTGAGTAATGTTTAAACATACGGATATTCAGAATTCATAACTTATTATACTTTGTTGGAACAATTTCGTATCAGATAAATTTTATTATTCCAGTGGGTCTTTGTAAAATTACTCAATATATAAGTCCAAAAACATAAAATGCTCATAACAGCTAATTAGATACAAAATAGTTGCGCCAGGTTACCCTTCCGGGTTAAACCAATGATAGCACAGATAAACTAGCTTGGCCAGAGCTAGGTAAACGTATTAAACGACAACAGATAGCTAATCCAGGCTAAATTCGAGTCTCATGTTAACCCAAGTCCACAACACATGCAGGAACTTGGTCCAAAATAAATATTCAGACAGAAATCTCAGGTATGAAACTTTTACTCAATCCATCGAAATCTTTTCAGATGATTCATTTTTACTTCTTATAGATCAAATTATTTACTATAATGACAACTCAATATGTATATAGGTACAATTACTAACATTAATATCAAATTATAACCAAGACATTAGTAGGAACTTACCTAACTCAATTCTACAACAAACACTACTCTGAGGACTAATTAATAATTTTTCCTTTACTATATTTGTCTATCGATTGACCCTTTTCTTGATCTATATATATAATAATTTAATTTAGTTATCCAATTCAAATACTTTTACATATTAAAATTCACATAATTAACCTGTTAATCAATATTTATACTTTTACCCTAAACTTTTACCTTTTATTCAATTTAGTCCCTAAATCCAAAACTTAAACAATTAACACAATTAACACAATTAACACAATTAAAATCAAACTAAGCTAGCCAAATGTTCCATGGCTCTCATGCAACCCATATTTATCAACTTTTACGTAAATTCATGCTAACTTTATTGTTTTAGCAATTTAGTCCTTAAACTCTAAAATTAACCAAAATTATTTTAACTCTAAAATTAACCAAAATTATTTTACAAAATAATCCTATTTAACTATCAAGCTTATAAATTTATCATAAAACTTCAAAAACAATATAAATTCATCAATGGAAACTTTAGAAATCTTTAACAGTTTTGAAAACGGAGGTACATGTTAGTTGGACCTAGTTGTAACGATCTCAAAAACATAAAATTTATGAAAAGTAGATTAACAAAAGCTTACCATGCATGAACAAAACCAAGGCCGAACTTCAAGTTTCATAGCCATCGAGGTTTGGTGGAAAAAACATTAAAATGAAAGAGATGATGTTGTTTTTTTATTATGGTTTTTTACTATTTTAATATTTAATTAAAACAATATTATTATAAAACACATAAATTTTAATCAAATTCTTCCACTTATCATCCCAACTTAATCTTAATGCTTTAATTACCATATAAGTCCTCTCCCATTAACAAAATAAATCATTTAATTAATAAAAACCAATAGCAAGTGAATTTTGCAACTTTTAAAACTTAGTCCTTTTTCCTTGATTAACTATTTATACATTAAAATTTCTAGATCAATTTTCAAAATACCTATATAATCGTATTAAATATTTGTGGGCTAGGTTTCTAGAAATAAAGTCTCGATACTTCATTTTCTAAAAAATAAAGTCTCAATACTTCATTTTCTAAAACCACTTGACTTTAAGGACAAACCACTTGGACTTAACTATTTTTTCAAATCATAAAAATTTTCAAATCAAAATTTAATGTAATACTATATTTGACTCGTAAATATTAAATAATGATATTTACAGACTCACTCGTCAGATTTGTGGTTCCAAAACCACTATTTTCAACACCACTGAAAGCGGGTTGTTACACTTAGAAATTAAAATTTTGGAGCTTGTTTTTGATGTTATGATTAGAAAGGCATGTAATTAGGATTATTTTCAATATGATTTATGTTGAAAAAGTGTGGTATGCATGGTAGGTTAGAATGTTTTTTAATATTCTAGTGGAGAGTCACTTCAGTGGCTAATGTGACGTTTGAAATTCAAGTCGGACCGTCACGGTTAGGTTTGGGGCTCCACATATACATTTGATTTCCATTTCTTTTTATGAGGCATACAAGATTATTATTTACCACAATGTTAATGGAAACAAGCTCACTTAGATCACACATATTTAGAACTTGTTACCATTTCAATTTCTTATTAGCTTACTTAGATCATGCACCTTATAATCATATTTTTCCATTTCATTATTAAATCTTATCACATTTCAAATTGATTCCCATTGTAATCTTAGTAAAACAAGACTTAAACACTACTGGAAATCCACATATAACAATAAGCACCGAAGTGCTATGCTTGAAAGTAACAGAACTCTAGATATATTGTAAGGACCTTCAAAGAGGTAACATAAGCCCAATGGTCCTTAAAACATGCTTGAATAAGGCTAGAGTAACATAACTCCAGGTAATATCACATAAATCTAAACCCCACATGACACCAGTATATAACTTTAAGAAACCATGAATTGGAGACCTAATTAGCATGCCAACTGTATCCTAACATTTCTACCAAGTTTACATGGGCTTAAAGCATTCATAATAGGGATTCATTATAACCATAGACATTTAAAAGGGTCAACTAATTCAATTTCACGAGGAAAGGTCATTAGACCTCACATGACCAAGGTCCTTATTTCATATAGTCTTTAATATATCTTGATTTCCATATTATATCATAACAAAATTCATGACCTTGATTATGTCTCATACACATTTCATTTCCATTTAGTGGCACATAGGTAGAGAGTCGTGATTTCATTAACATTTACATAGCAATTTTCATGTTTTTACCTTGTATCAGCTCTAACAACAACTTGCAAGAATTAACAATTTAGCATATACTTGGCCATGTTGATATTATTAACATTTTTCATATGAATAACATGATTCATACATGTTCACACACATTAAAATATTCTTATTATCACATTCATAGCAAACCAAAATTCCTATATCTCATTATTAATTTATAACATCTCATGACTAAATATTTTTAGTATAACACATTAATGACATAATTCCTATATTTTAAGCGATTTCACATATTTACTTATATAATCAACTCTTTTATATAACCTTTTTACCTTAATTTTCCAAGCTCTAAAGCATAAGAGAAGTATGAGTATCCAAGGGTACTTACCTTTGGATGCTCTAAAATACAAAAATCATGCCTCCTAAAACTTGAATCCACACTCAAACAGCTTGAAGGCCCTATTTCTCAAAATTCAACATTGTCCATACACCAAAATATTAATAAATAATCTTTTCTAAACTTTCTTATAACATCTAAGCTTAAATATCACATTAAGAGAGATAGAAGATATTGAGTGTGGATTCAAGTTTTTAGAGGCATGATTTTTGTATTTTAGAGCATCCAAAGGTAAGTACCCTTGGATACTCATACTTCTCTTATGCTTTAGAGCTTGGAAAATTAAGGTAAAAAGGTTATATAAAAGAGTTGATTATATAAGTAAATATGTGAAATTGCTTAAAATATATGAATTATGTCATTAATGTGTTATACTAAAAATATTTAGTCATGAGATGTTATAAATTAATAATGAGATATAGGAATTTTGGTTTGCTATGAATGTGCTAATAAGAATATTTTAATGTGTGTGAACATGTATGAATACAATAAATGCTAACTGAAAATGATACATTTGAAGAATGACTCAAGCTCATGAAGGAGTTTTCTAATAGATTTTAGCAAAATCCCACGGTGGGTGTTAAGATTTTGAAGAAATTTCAAGAAAAAAAGGCAAGAAAAATGAGAGAAGAAGAAGAAAGCCTCTATGGAAGGCTTGGTCGCTGTTAAGGGGACTGAATGGGGTCTCATTCCCTTTTTTCTTCTTTTACACACAAATCTCATGGTCAAAGTTGGTCAAATTCTCATTAAAAAAATATGTGGTCCACATTTAATCCATTCAGATAAAACACATCCAATAGTCCAAATAATTTCCAAATATCAAATATCTCATCAAAATAATATTTCAAACATATGATGCTTGAGAAATGACCAAAATGCCCTTAGATGAAAAAAATTACAATTTGCTTTTTCTAACTCTTTACAATTTCTTCATAATAATAGGCACCTATCAAAACCAAATCTCAAAATTAAAATATAATCTTTAATCTTAATCTATGGATGGTGAAAATTACATAATTTCCCTTTTCGAAGTAAAATTGAAATATTTACAATTTACTCATTTAACTTTCCAATCTTCCTAATGTGGTTCCTAAATTGATTTTCATTATACTAATACATATGCCAACTTATTCTTATGAAAATTCAATAATAGTAACTCACATTTCCCATCCTTTTCATCAATTCCATCTCAAATATCAAATTTTCTTTCATAAGATTCCTTTATCTGACCCATTTTTCAAAATTTATCGAAGATTCACATATTCTATACTAGAATTGTAACTCCCCAAACCCGTCCAGATGTTATGGCCGAATCTGGCGTATCACATTGAAGTGTTTTAGCGAAAATGTTGTTTTCATTGAAAACCCTTCCTTAAGATATGAAACCTTAGTTAATTTATGAAAACACTATTTTCAGTTGCGAAAGCTTTGTTTAAAACATTTGATTTAAGAAAGTTTATCAATTAAAAGTTTGGTTGCGGAAACGTAGTATATAAAAACTATGGTTTAGAAAATCCCTGTTCAACTTCTCGCAATTACAATGCATAAGAATAATAATCCAAATAATAACAAAAAGAGGAGGCCTTATTACAATCCAGTCTAAAATCACTTAATGAATCAGGAACTAAATGCTTTTAAAACAACCAAGTCCAAGTTGTCTTGCTAGCTGGCCACCCAGAGTCCCTCCAGACCTTGAACCTCGTATTGAGCATTACCTGAGAAAAATAAAAGAGGGGTTGAGTTTTCACAAACTCAGTGTGTACAGCCTCGTCAAGCAGCAAGCATTCATCAATCATCATAAAATCACACATGCAATGCAGTGCAATGCAACCCACCCTAATAATCCATCCGCTACACTTCAGCTCCATCCCCCGGTACACTTCATGTGGGGATATAAATATCGACCTACCCAACCAATACACTTCAATGGTAGCCCAGTTGCAGAACTACCTTCATTGTAGCAAGCAGCTAATCATATAATGGGCTTAAAAAGCCTTCGGTGGATCCACGGTCGTCAAGCAACCATGCGATCCTCATATACTTCCTCCGTTCTAAAATTCCCAACCCATATGCAACCTAAGCAGAATATCATATGTATGCATGTCACATCCATAAAACTTACATTCAACACCCAGGGGTATTTTGGTCATTTTCGCCCTTATGGGCATTTCGATAATTTTCTCTTTCTTTACAGTTTTCACTTACCTTGGCCCGTTAACAAATCCCGTGAGCTGAGATGAACAAATACTATGAACCAGGTAGGATTCCAAAGAAGAGGAGGTGAGTCATTAAGACCGCTTAAGCACCAAGCTCTCTCTAGATCCAATCCTAGACATGCATATACCCGTTGCCACACCTTAACCCTTTGACTTGTCCATGATCGCAATAAATTAATTAAGTTTTATGTAGTCATCATATACTAGGCCCAAAACCCCTTACAAAGCCCAGTCAAATCCACATACCTGTATATGGCCCACTAAGCCCAATCACATTCGTATGACCCATTAGACCCAAATCACCTGTATATGGCCCATTAGGCCCAAATCACATTTCTATGGCCCATTAGGCCCAAATCACATTATACACATGCTCACAAACGAATTTCTATCACATAGCATCAGTTATCAGTTTTTGCCTATTATGGGCCCAATAGCCCGTTAGGCCCATTAAGCTTATTCTGGCCTGGTTGGCCAATTCACAGCCCAAGTCCATGGAATCGCCCATGGGGCCTCAAAAAACCTATCGGTTTCCTCCTCACGAGTGTTCGCGCACTCGCAAGACTACCGTAGCCCAACTTTTAGCTTTTCGGCATTTTGGCTTTTCTATTTTTCGGCATTTCGGCTTTTTCTGATTCGTTGTGTGTGTGCAGTGTATGTACACACCTGGTAAGCAAGCATGCTGCGATTCCCTTAGTCACCAACCTACAAACAATATCACCCTTCAATTAATCATGTGCTTAATACATATCTTTACTAAAACCGAAACCTCACCTTAACCTTACCTATAACACCCCAGACCCGGCCCAGACGTTACGGCCAGATCTGACGTGTCACATGGACTTACGACTTAGTATGCATTCGTTGGTTTAAGTGATTAGGGTGGTCTTTGTAAAAACAACAATTGAATGAAAAGCCGGTTTAACAATCTTTAGGCTATCCATTTGTCGTGCTTGTTGAGTCTTGAAAACGTTCATTAATTTTGAAAACTGCACAGCTTGACCTAACACTACTGATTTAGACATAGTATAAATATAATCGAAAAAATAAAAACATAGCGGAAAGAGAAATTTATATAGCAGCCTTATTACAACTTAAAACCCAAAATTAAATCGAAATATAAAAATAATAAAAATAAACTAACTTAGAAAAACCAACTTTGCGGATGATGATGTGCCACTCCGAATCCCTCACAGCTCCAAGCACACTATGGTTGGGGATTTCCTGCAGAGATGAAAATAAAAGGTGAGTTTGGTAAACTCAATGTGTAACATCACCCAACCATAGCCCAAACTAGATCAAACCTCAGAGTCGACTTATCCGGGCCTTGGCCCAAGACAAAATCGAAATGAAACTCATAGGCCCATAGCGATACAAAACAAATATATCATGAATGAAGAAATCCCAACCCAGAGCCATCCATAACACCCCGCACTCAGCCTTACACCATGTGGAGAGACTACTCGACCCACCCAACCGCTACACACCACGTAAATTGCGGCGAGGTCGCGGATATTGTGACGAAGTCACCAAATACGAATATTGTGGCGAGGCCACCGAGCAGATATATATGTTTATATATGTGGCGGTTACCAGATTGCAATGAGGTCGCGGATATTGTGACGAAGTCACCGTAAACAGATATATATGTGGCGAGGCCACTGGATTGCAAGAGGCCGCGAGAACGCTTCCTCCATCAATATAAACCCATGTCTCATGCAACAGAATAATATGTCATGGTATACGTACACAGAAACAGAACATCATGCTTTTCAGATAAAATAAAATATCCCTAGGGGTAAAATTGTAATTTTTCATGTATAAGGGTATTTCAGTAATTATTACCTATTGCTAGGGTTTCATGCTTATTCTAACACTTACCAAGTAATCAGAAGTACTTACCTCGTCTTTTTACCAAAGTGGGCCTGTTGGCCTATTGGCCCGTTTTCGGCCCATTAAGCCCAAATATACCGTTGTGCACGAAAATGCACACTCTGCACTTTAATCATCCAAATGCACCATATTCATTAACAACTATCTCACGAGCGTTCGCACGCTCGCGAGTTCACAAAATACCAATGTTTCGATATTTCGGCTTTTACCGATTCAGTCTAAGGAAGGGTGTTGTTTACACACCTGGTTGATGACGATTGATGACGATATCTCCCACGCGATAATCCTATGATCAGTAGTCCTACCCTACAGGGGTATTTTAATAATTCTACAACTTATCCACTTAGGCCTACGGACCCATTGGGACTACATGGCCCATTTCAGCCCATCGCGGACCGAAATAGCCGTCCTACTGCTAGAGTAATGAGAAATACACACTGTTAGGAGAGCTGCAGCTTAATCAAGCTCCCACACTCTTAGCTGACGCCCAACCCAAACGAGCACGCCACCAAGCGAAAGGGATCAGCCCAGAAGGGTATGCCAACTCTTCTCATGGTTTGCTCTATTTAAAGCCAGCTCTCCATTTACTCTTATGTTAGCTTCCCGATGTGGGATCCCTCCAACATCAAAGTTTAAAACCAACACCAACTCTTGCCGTCCCAACATAGCAAAATAATCAACCTTTGCGTGCCAAGGGATTCGAACCAAAGCCCTCTCACATGCCAAATCACGCCACCACCACTAGGCCATCAACTCATTTGTGTCATAAGTCCAACACATTAAACTTTAAAACGCACTTACTTGCTTCCAGATTTATTGAAAAGAAAAACCAAAATAAATTGCAAGAGCCAAGACTTAAACCTTGGACCCCTTGCTTCCTATATGGCGTCACTTCCTTGTCCCCTAAGTGGCGCTACCTTGCCACTACACCGCACTCCTTTTTGTGTCATCTTTTACCCTTTTACTCTTAAAAGCCCAAACGCCAATTGCATCACTTGTTCTTAAAATCAAAATTTCGAAGACTACCATGGATTTAACTTAAGTTTGGGCCTTCCAAAGGCCCACTAACCTACTAAAATAAATATATTAACCAACCAGAACACACCCAAATTTTAAAAAAACACAGAAACACAGAAAACCCAAAAATTGAGCGTTACATTACCTTGAACACCAATCCCTAATAGCTTTTCCTTGATCACGTACTCCCTAGATCTGCATTAATCTTACCCGTTAAAACCAAATACTAGGGGACTTGTATCCAACATCATTCATCCCCTTATCTTACTTAAGACCATTCGGCCAACCTTAGCCAATGAGAGAAGAATACTTACCAAACCGTAAAACACTTTAAGAGCAATTTCGGTAAAGAGCTAAGATCTGAGATCCGGTACTAATTCTCTACCACAGTTGATTAGAAAGAGTGAGGAAAGAACAGCGTAATAGATTCTTAGCAAAACTGATTGGGAGAACAACAATTACACTAGATTTAACCGAAGTAGAAGGAGTAGTAATTGCACCAATGGTATTCGGCCAAAGAGTAATCGGCTTTCAAGCTTAGTATGGTGAATAACGTTTATTTGGCATAGATTAAAGTAGAAGAGTGGTAGAAGAAATCGGCTAACCCAAAGGGTAAATCAAAAGAGATCTGAGGAGAGAAAGAATGGCAAAAGAATCAGCTAGCAAAGATGGAAAAGCCAATCGGCACTAAAGAAAAAAATGAAAAATTTGGCATTAGCCTAGGATCCCAAACTCGGCACATATTTATAGCCTCCAGCCAAATTGCCTAACCCTCAATTCCCAATTTGGCTCCATCACTTCCCCCTTCTCATCTCCTCGTTTTTCTCCTTGATAACTCCCCAATCCATTTCCTAAATTTTCTCTTCTGAACTCTCCCCTTGGAGTCCAACTTCACGCCACTTCCAACCTTCTGGAAGGCCAAAATTAAACTTCTAAAAATACAAAGCTAGGATTCGAACCTTGGATCTCCTTGCTAGCCATTAACGCTGTAACGCCCCAAAAATCTCGAAACCCAAAAATCTAGAAATCCCAAATTTTTTTTCGGTTCTGATAAAAAAATGTGCTAGGTATGTTTCGGTTAAGTAGATAATAGTAGGTCTTGGCTAAGGTTTGAATTTGAACTTAGGGGAAAAGGAAATTATAGTTTAATAATTAAAAGGACCTTGTTGGGAAGTAGTTGGGCTTTTAAATAAAAATAGGGGAAAAATGACATCAAAAAGCCTTGTGGAGGAGTTGCTAAGTGGCACCACTTAGAGTGTAGGGAGGTGGCGTTAGTGGCTAGCAAGGAGATTCAAGGTTCGAATCCTAGCTTAGTATTTTTAGGAGTTTAATTTTAGCCTTCTAGAAGGATGGAAGTGGCGTGAAGATGAACTCTAAGGGGAGTGTTCAGAAGAGAAAATTAAGGAAAATATCAAGGGTTTATCTGGGAGAAAAACGAGGAGATGAGAAGGGAGAAGTGACGGAGCCGAATTGGGAATTGGGCATGGAAAATTTGGCTATAAGGGCTATAAATAGGGGCCAAATACAAGGTTGTCAGGCTACTGTCGAAATTCTTCTTCACCTTGTTGCCAGAAACCCTTTTCTCTTCAAGATCCAAAAAGCCGAAAACCCTCTCGTTTACTTTTTTTCTTTCTGCCGATTTCTATTCTCCTTTACACAATCTTCTTGTCGATTTCTTCTACTACTCTTCTTCTTTAATCTGTACCAAATAAACCTTATTCACCATACTAAGTTTGAAAAGTCAAAAAACCAAATCTTCCAAGGGCCAAATACTCTTTGACCGAATCCAGTGTAAGTGTTGCTCTTCCAATCAGTTTTCTTTGTTTAGTATCAATTATTGTCCCTCACTCTTTCTAATCAAATTTGGCAGGGAATTAGTATCAGATCTTGGTTTTTAGCTCTCTGCCAAATTGCTCCTTAAGGTGTTGCGATTTTGGTAAGTATTCTTCTCCCATTGGCTAAGTTGGCCGAATGGTCATAATTATGGTAAGGAGACTTGTGTTGGATACGAGTCACCTATTATTTGGGTTTTAATAGTTAAGATTAGTGTAGATCTAAGGAATACGTGATCAAGGAAAAGCGAGTAAGGATTGGGCTCAAGGTAAGGTTAAGGTGAGGTTTCAGTTTTTGAGTAAATATGTATTAAGCATGCGATTAATGGAAGGGTGATATCGTTTGTAGGTTGGTGACTAAAGGAATCGCTGCACGCTTGCTTGCCAGGTGTCTACATACACTGCACACACATAATGAATCGACAAAAGCTGAAAAGTAGAAAAGTCGAAAGTTTGGCTACAGTAGTCTTGCGAGTGCACGAACACTCGTAAGAGGGAAACCGATAGGTTGCCTGAGGCCACAGATGATTCTGTGGACTTGGGTTGTGATTTGGCCATATGGGCCGAAATGGGCTAAATGGGCCCAATGGGCTGTTGGGCCCATAATAGGCAAAAACTGAGTATTGATTCTACGTGATAGAAATTTTGTATGTGAGCATGAATATGAATATGACTGGGCCTAACGGGCCATATAAATGTGATTTGGGCCTAATGGGCCATATACAGGTGATTTGGGCCTAATGGGCCATACACAGGTGATTTGGGCCTAATGGGCCATATGAATATGATTGGGCTTAATGGGCCAGATACAAGTATGTGAATTTGTTTGGGCTTTGTAAGGGGTTTTGGGCCTAGTATATGATATCCACATAAGACTTAATTAATATATTGCGACCATGGACAAGTTAAAGGGTTAAGGTGTGGCAACGGGTATATGCATGTCTAGGATTGGATCTAGGGAGAGCTTGGTACTTAAGCGGTCTTAATGACCCACCTCCTCTTCTTTGGAATCCTACCTGGTGCATAGTATTCGTTCATCTTAGCTCACGGGGCTTGTTAACGGGCCACGATAAGTGAAAACCGTAATTAAAGAAAAATTATCGAAATGCCCATAAGGGTAAAAATAACCAAAATACCCCTAGGTGTTGAATGTAAGTTCTGTGGATGCGACATGCATACATATGATATTCTGCTTAGGTTGCATATGGGTAGGGAATTATGGAACGGAGGAAGTATATGAGGATCGCATGGTTGCTTGACAATCGTGGATCCACTGACGGCTTTTAAAGCCCAATATGTAAATGAAGGTAGTCCCGCAACCGAGCTACCATGGTGTGTGGGCTGGGTGGGTCGATATTTATATCCCACATGGTGTGACGGGGGACGGAGCCGGTGTGTAACGGATGGATAATTGGATGGGATTGCATTACATGAATGATGAACGATGAATGATGTTTTTTTTTCAAAGCTTGTTTTCTTTGAGGGTTGTACACACTGAGTTTGCGAAAACTCACCCCCTCTTTTATTTTATTTTCAGGTAATGCTCAGTAGAAGGTTCGATGTTTGGAGGGACTCTGGGTGGCCAGCTAGCAAGATGATTTGGACTTGGGTTTTTTTTAAGCATTTAAGTTTTTACTTCTTTTTAAGTATGTTCCAGACTAGATTGTAATAAGGTTTTCATTGTGTTATTATTACTTGAATTATTATTATTTTCAATGTAATTGCGAGAAGTTGAACATGGATTTCTTAAATTACAGTATGTTTTCTACGTTTCCACAACTAAGTTTGTTTAATCAGATGTTTAAACAAGGCTTTCGTAACTGAAGGTATTTTTTTTTAAAGTTAATTAGGGTTTCTTTTATTTTAAGAAGGGTTTTAAATGAAAACACGATTTTCAATAAAACACTTCAATGTGACACACCAGATTCGGCCATAGCGTCTAGGCTGGGTTTGGGGTGTTACAAACGCCACCTCCCTATACTCTAAGTGGCGTCACTTAGCCACTCCACCATAAGGCTTTTTGATGCCATTTTTCTTATCTTTATTTAAAAGCCCGACTACTTGCGAACAAAGTCCTTTTAATTATTAAACTATAATTTCTTCTACCCCTAGGTTCGAACTCAAATCTTGACCAAGACCTACCATCACGTAATTAACACTTAACCGAAAATGCTAAGCACAAAAAGAAGAATTCGAGATTTCGGGATTTTTTTTGGGTTTCGAGATTTTTGGGGCGTTACAAGAATAGTGCCACGTGTCTAATAGTAAATTTTTGGGGTGCTACAGTTTAGGTTTAAATATTTATATAAGTATATTATAGTTTATTATTAAAATATTTAAACTTTTACTTTTAATAAAATTTATATATTTTTATTTTTATTTTGAATTTAGTGATCAAGTATTGTAGCTATCAAGGCAAATTATCCTAATGATGTTCTAGGGACCTTAGAGGTATTGATTTTTATATTTTTTTTAAAATAATTTTTTTATAATTTTATAATTTTATAATTTTTAAGTTCTTGTGATGTCTTCATCTCACATGTGGTGGACAATTAGTAGTTGAAAGCATTAGATTATTTTTTTTTAACGCCAATATTACTAAACCAATGAACAATAGAAAAGTATAAGTCCCAATTTAGATGAAAAAAATAAGAAAGAAAGCAAAAAATATATACTTAGGGGCTTAATGATGCTTTAATTCTAAAGAAAATAAAATTGAGTTAATGTAACATCCTTAAAATATGAGTTATTATTTGCTAAAAGTTAACACAAGTGAGTGCTTGCTTTAGTGGTTAAGGGTCTTGGTATTGTGGCGAGGGGTCTAAAGTTCAAATTCCTTACATGACAAAAGAGAAATGGTTTTATTTTTTATTTTTTTATGAGCGCTAGTAGTAGTATTTGAATTGAAATTTGGTTCTTGTAAGTGGATAAGTGTCAGTTGAGTTAGTTAGTTTGGAATTTTTTATTTAATTTAATTTTTATTTTTTTAGTTTTTAGTTTATCTTTTTCACCCTAAAAATCTACTACCTTTCCCCCCACGTTTCTTCTTTTCTCCTCTCATCCCACTTCACGTCGTTTTCTTGTTCTTGCCTACTGCTTTTTTTCTTTGCCATTTGATTCCGTTTTCTTTTCCATCTCGTTATTTTACTTTGACATTTTTCTGGTTCTTTCAAATTAAATCTTTTTTTGGGGGCCATCGAAGTGTTTTAGGATTGGTGTTCATAGTGTCGTGTCCAAAAGACTGTGGTGGAGTTTCTGAACCATTCGCACGCTTGGCTAGTTAGGTTTATGTAGGGTTACTATTTCCTTGAAAGTTCTGGGATTCTTATGAGTGATTTCGCGTCAGAAATAATGAAGGTGTGTAACGAGAAACCCCAAAAAAAATGTCTGGCTAACGCCAAAATTAGGCACTATCGACATCACACGACCGTGTGGTAGGCCGTATGCAACACACGGCCGTGTCATCTAAGCAATTTTAGGTTGTGTGGGCCACACGAGAATGATAATTTGGGCTATGTGGTCCACACGGACGTGTGGGCCCAAAATTCAAAAATTTTCCCTAAAGCCGTACACGTCGTCGCCATCAACTGTAGGCCTTCTGTGAGGTCGGTGTGTGATTATATATACTATAAAACATGAATTTTGTAATATGTTGGTATAAAACATGACATAAATATGTGTATAATGTGTATAATACTCATGTAAAGTGATATGATATGTATGATCTGTTATGTATAAAGCATGTTCTACATCTGTTATACGAGCATGTATGATATGTAAATTTTGGCATCTGTTATTTCCATTTATATTTGATTATGGGGTAGGACATGTATTATGCGGAGGAACTGTTCTGTGATAGGGGATAACTCGCCCGTTATACTGGTAGTACTGCTGCGAATATTTTAAAAAGTGTCATATAGTCACTAAGTGGTATGTAGGGCTGGATGGGGCCTTAAGACCCTACAGGTGTGTAGCGATGGTCGGAGGTGGTGTGTAGAAGATGGGGGTAGGATTGTAATTTGCATATGATTCTGATTCTGTATGAGATAAACATTTGTATCTGCTCTGCTATGTAGTAAATCTAGAAATAAGTCTGTAATTCTATTTTCTATAAGTTACACACTAAGTTATAAAAACTCACTTTCTACTTGTTTGACACTTTTAGGTAACCCTCAGACTTAACCAGGTCAGTGCAACGAGAGCTCAGTTGTGTCCATATTTTCATAAACTCAATTTACTTAAATTTGACTTACTTAACATTTTGATTTAAGAGGTTTGTAAATTTTGGACTCTTTGGACATTAGGGGTTTTTTTGTTTTGGACTTTTATTTTGGAATTTTGGTATGACCCTATATAAACAACTTTAGAAAAACATCTATTTTTCTGCAATCAACTATTTTCGAGGAAACAAACCTAGTTTTCCAAAATATAATGTTCTAAGAATTTTCACTGCAAAATATTTGATTTATTTAGAAAATGTAAACAAACAACGGTGTGAACTAAATAAGTATGACAAACAAGTTTTCACATAACATGAGTTTTTATTAAAGTAACAAAGGGTCACGCTGTTTTTAATAAACGAGGGCTAGATTTCAATCTATTTTACGTAACCATTCTAGATTCGGCCATAACGTCCAGGTCATGTTTGGGGTGTTAGATTTAGAATGTGTCCTCTAACTGTCTTGTCCCGTATCTTATGGTAGGGCTTTTTGAAGCCCACTATGACTATTCATTTCCTCTCGTTGATGGAAGGTTGCTTATGTTAGAGCAACATTGGTGGATGTAGATGTTGTTAGCAATGGTGATGTTTTGAGGGCTTACTTTGCTTCTTAGTCCTCTCCCAAGCTTTTGGTGGCTTTGATAGCTTTCTCCTCTTTTTACTAGGGATGGGTTTCAATGTATTAATCCTTGAATGGTTAAACCGTCTTCTAGGCTGTAACACCCCAGACTCGGCCTAGACGTTATAGTCGAATCCGAAAGCATCACATTAATTGAGGTGGAAAACTGTTGCAGTTAAACTAAAAATTCTTTCTAGTTTGTGTAACCTTTATCACCGTTATTAATTTCAAAACTTTCATTTAATTATCTAACGATAAAACATATTTCGTCGCGGAAGCTTTAAAAGTCGTTGTTTTTAGAAAACCGTTTAAGATTTAAGAAAATCTATGCTTTTGATAAAATTTGAGTTAAAACGTGTTTTGCAATTATTAAATCCTAAAATCGTAGTCTAACCCAATTTAAAGTAAAACAGTCCATGAAGTCCAATTTACATAAAACAAACCCAGAATAAACTAGAACATATAAATTGGTTAAAACTTAAACCAGTCCAAACATGTGGTCACCGAGGGACTCCGTAGCTCTGATCTACCTAAGACTATGGGTTTCTTGTACAGACAAACAGAAAAGGGGTGAGTTTACGTAAACTCTATATGTAACCCTACAGAATTAAGTATGAACACATACTGAATAACATATACCAGTTAGATAAAGACTTGGGCCTAAGCCCATTATAGATTCAGATGCAGATTTGGGCCTTAGCCAATCTCAGATACAGATACAGATAGGCAGTCAGAAACAAAAATCAAGATCCTGTCCCCAGCCTCTACACACCATCTCCGACCATCCCTACACACCATGTGGGGTTTAAAACACCTACCCAGCCCTACAAATCATGCTGTATTGAATGCGATTCATATCAGATATAATGCAGCTATGCTGCCAGATATTAGACATAATCTACCTTTCAGAACACTTCCTCCAAAATATATATCATCCCTAACATGATTATATAAATAGATACAGATATACAATTATAGACATGCTCCTAATCATATCACAGTCTAACACATCGCTGGGTTTTAGGGTTAGATAGCATTTACCGACCCTACGGTAGGCCCACAGTCGATTGGGACGACTTGTGCGACCCTACAGAAAATTTCAATATAATGGGTCCACACACTTGTATGGGCCAACATGCCCGTGTGGCCCACACGCCCAGGTTGGCCTTGCCCGTGTGGATCACATGGCCTGGCCCAAATAACACAAGCTCGTGTGTCGTGCCCGTGTGACCCACATGCCCAATTTGGTGTAGCCTGTGTGGCCCACACGGCCATACCCTAGCTATCATAAGACCGTGTCTTGAGAACGGCCTGCCTTCGTCGACCACCAGTACCTAAAAACGCCAAACCAACTCCACTATCAGTAACGATATTATGAAACTCCAACAGAACCTATCTGAATCGAAACCTTAGAACAACTTTTCACAAACTTACCAACGTCGAGTAGTGATTATAGCACAAACTAAGCTCCTGTAGCAAAATCTCCAGCTTCCTGGTCTTCTCCTATGCAACACACTCACTGAGATTAACTCCCAAACCACAACCTCGATATACACACAAAAGACTGAAATCCAAAAAGGCAACCCTATCACTTACCGACACGAAAGAGACACCACCGTAGAAACGAGTCCCAACAACACAACCGAGCAAAAGATCGATTCGAATGGAAAAAATTGCAACGGGAAATCGCAAGAAGAGGAGAAGCAAAGCGTCAGGTAGGAGAGCAGAATTTTTGAAATGAAAGAAAGAAATAAAATAAAATAAACGAGATAAAACTAAATCCCCACTAGATCATAATCCCTTATTTTTCTCCCCTTAATCCCACTACTCATAACTCCTTCAGACTTTAATTTCCATTGAAACTCTTGCGCAGAAATGAACAAAAATAAATACCCAAGCTTGCGCAAGGATTCAAACACAAGACCTTCAGCAAACTAACACTCAACTTAACCACTAGACAAGTAGGCCTATTCTGGTATGATTCTAGCAATAATTAAATATAAGTCCACTCCCAAACACAAGGCTTAGATCAGAAAAATATCAAAATTTTCCCAAGCTAGGGCTTGAACTTGGGACCTCTCATACACACCTAAAACACTTAACCACTGAAGTAGATATACAGTTGTGTCACATTTTCACAAAAGTCAAAATAAGAATTTTTGGGGCGCTACAACTCTACCCCCTAAAAGAAATTTAGGCCTCGAAATTTACCTAATTAGAATAGATGAGGATACTGCTGAAGCATCGAGTACTCAGGCTCCCACGTGGCCTCCTCAGTGCTATGATTCCGCCACAGCACCTTTACTAATGGAATAAACTTCCTCTGAAGAATATTTACATTACGATCCAGAATCTGAACTGGCTCCTCCTCGAAGGTCAGATCTGGCCTAACCACAATTTCCTCAACAAGGACAACATGGGATGGATCAAAATGATACTGCCTCAACATCGAGACATGAAACACATCATGAATACAGTCCAGCTTAGGGGGTAGCTCCAACTGATAAGCAACTGGTCCCACACACTTCAGAATTCGATACGGTCTAATAAACCTAGGGCTCAACTTGCCCTTACGACTGAACCTCAAAACTTTCTTCCATGACGAGACCTTAAGAAACACAAAATCCCCCACAGAGTACTCAATATCACGTCTCTTCAAATCCGCATAAGATTTCCGCTTGTCAGAAGTCATTTTCAGTTGATCTCGAATCAGTCGAACCTTATCCTCGGTTTCAGAAATCAACTCAAGATCCAAAACTCGCCGTTTGCCCAACTCAGTCCAACACAACGGAGTACGACACTTACGACCATACAGAGCCTCGTAAGGTGCCATTTGAATACTAGCTTGAAAACTGTTATTATAGGCGAACTCAGCTAGCGGAAGATAGTCCTCCCAACTACCTTGGAAATCTATCACGCAGCTCTGAAGCATATCCTCTAGTATTTGAATCACCCTCTCAGATTGACCATCGGTCTGAGGAAGGAACGCAGTACTAAAGTCCAACCTTAAACCCAGAGCCTCGTGTAATTTCTTCCAGAACTAAAAAGTAAAACAAGAATCCCTATTAGAAATGATCGACACTGGAACCCCATGCAGTCTAACTATCTCAGAGATATACAACTTCGCTAGCTTCTGAAAAGACAAGTCTGTCCGAACAGGAATGAAGTTCGCAGACTTGGTCAATCGATCCACGATGACCCAAACATAATCCTTCTTAGAGGGTGTCAAGGGCAACCCACTAATGAAGTCCATAGTCACTCGTTCTCATTTCCATAAGGGAATCTTGACTGGCTGTAATAAACCTAAAGGCAACTGGTGCTTAGCCTTAACTTGTTGGTACATCAGATATCGAGCCACAAAGTTAGTAACCTCATGCTTCAAACCCAGCCACCAGTATAACTCACGAAGGTCACGGTACATCTTATTATCGCTGGGATGCATAGCATAAGGGCTACTATGCACCTCTTTCAGAATCGACTGCCTCAGATCCACATCGTTCAGTACACAAATCTGACCACGAAAATAGAGTACCCTATCATTATTCAGTCCAAAATTCGAAGTGTTGCCACTCTCCACCTGAAGGAATCGTAAACTCAAAGACTCATCCCCAACTGCTTATCTCGAATCTGCTCAATCCAAGTCGGCTTAACTTGTAAATCGGCCAACAGACTCCAATCATCAAACAGACTAAGGCGAGCAAACATCACCCTCAAATCAGACATCCCTCTTCAGCTTAGAGCATCGACCACTACAGTAGCCTTACCAGGATTGTACTCGATGGTACAGTCATAATCTTTGAACAGCTCAATCCATCTATGCTGTCTAAGGTTCAACTTCTTCTGAGTAAGGAAATACTTGAGACTCTTGTGATCAGTGTAGATGATTAGCCTCTCACCATACAGGTAATGTCTCCAGATTTTCAATGCAAAGACCACTGTAGCCAACTCAAGATCATGCGTCGAATGGTTCCCCTTGAGTGTCTTAAGCTGATGGGACGCATAAGCCACAACCTTACCATCCTGTATCAGAACGCAACCCAAACCAACATGCAACGCATCACTGTACACTACAAACTCCTTTCCAGATTCAGCTTGTATCAGAACAGGAGCCTAAGTCAGAACAGATTTGGGCTTCTCAAAGCTCGATTGCATCATTCTAGAAAAACATTACACCCTTACATAGAAGCTTAGTCAATGATGCAACAATCGAAGAGAACCCCTCAACGAAATGCCGATAGTATCCCACCAAACCCAGAAGCAGTAGTACTGATGTAAAGCAAATACACCTTGCACCCTTTTCGAACAGTTTCTCAGTTACTAGTGCTGATATCACATTCGACAGAAAATATCGATGCTTTTCGATTATAACCACCTCTTCATCTTCTTTGGTTATCATAATGACCCTCTTAGTCGTACAATTCAGACTAACCTGGTGCTTAACCAACTAGTCCATTCCTAGAATTGTATCGAACTCCCCAAACGAAAGCTCAATGAGATCCGCCAGAAAAATAGTTCCTTGCACCACTGAGGGTACATCCCCATAAAGTTTACTAACCCGAATAGATTGTCCCAACGGACTCAGTACAGTGACCTCACTCGTAGTGCTCTCAATCAATAACCCCAGAGTTTTAAAAAAAGATCAGGATATATAAGAATGAGTAGATTCTATATCTATCATAGCAAGATTTGGTATATCAGAAATAAAGAACGTATCGGTGATGATGTCAAGAGCATCTCTGTCCTCTCAGTGACGAGCAGCATAAACCAAAGTAGGTTGCCTCGCCTCGGTCTTACCAACACCTCTACTCGGTGCTCTCAATCTATGGCCCAAACCGTTACCACCCCTAGCTTGAACACGACCCCTAGGTGGCTACTGAACTACTCTCTACGATTGCGCATGACTCGATGCCAAAGCTTGCACCTGATCAGCCCTCAACGGACACTCTCGAATGCAGTGCTCAAGGGACCCACACCTCAAACAAGCTCCAATCCTCCTCCAACACTCGCCCAGATGGCGCCTACCATAATCTCAACAAAGCAGTATCCCAGTAGAAGCAATAGGGGAACAGGGGGCTCCAGTCTAACTGGCCGATCTGATCTGGCCTTTTTCTTAGGCCTTTGCACAGAACTCGAAGGCTCCGAATCCCTCTTATTCTTACCTCTCTCACGGTCTCTGTTCTGGCATTCCGCGCACTTAACATCCTCAACGATCTTAGCTTTCTCCACTAGTACAACAAACTCTCACTCCCTCTGTAGAGTAATCAAACCCTCAGATTATCCTCAACTCGTCCTCAAATCGAATACACCTCTCATACTCCGATGCCATCATACCTTGAGCATAGGGCCTCAGCCTCAGAAATTCAGCTTGATAATCGACCATAGATTGGTCACCTTGCGTAAGATTCAAAAACTCACGCCTACGAGCATCCACATAACTCGCTCCCACATACTTGCTCTGGAAGGCTGTCTTAAAGAACTCCCGAGTCAAATGGACAGACTGAGTGCCCTCCTTAACCGTTAACCACCACTAATATACTTCATTGCGAAGCAATGAGACTGCACCTTTCAATTTTTGCTTAGAGGTATAGTCTAGATCATCCATAATCGTCTCTATGGCCTCCAACCAGTACTCAACCACATTAGGGGCGACTCTTGCAACACCCTTAAATAACTTAGCTCCATTGGATCGGAGTCGCTCTGTTACCGACCCTCAACCCCCAGATCCAAAATTGGGTCCAGCGACCCTCTCTAATATCCTCAGCATGGCTTGGGATAGTGCGTCGTCTCCAACCGATCGACTCTGAGACCCAGTCTCAGTAGCAGGTGACACGAGTGTCTCTCTCGTGTCCAGATTCGGTATACTACCTGAAGATAAGGACTCAGCTTGAGCCCCTCTATGGCCTTTACCATGTCCTTGAGTACCACGTCCACAGATACCTCGTGCGCTCATGGTCTAATCGAGTTTATATACATTAAAAATTTTATGCATTAGTTTTGATATTTATTAACAGATGTTTTATGCATAAAGTATCAGAAATTCAAAGTTGTTTTCGAGATTTTTAGTCTTAATCAGTTTCACTATAGTTTCAGAATTTACTAACTATAGTGTTTTCAGAATATTTTAACTAAGTACAGAAATACTTATAGGATCAGCGCTGGAGACTTGGTGTACCACATTCTCAATCAAAATATTTTAAACCATTTGTAAACCAAATCTTTAAAAACAAAATTTTAAACCCAAAATCCACAGTCGATTTTGCAACCTGGCTTTGATACCACTAAATGTAACACCCCAGAGCCGGCCTAGACATTATGGTCGAATCCAGAAGCATTATATGAATTGAGTTGAAAAATTATTACCGTTAAACTAGAAATCCTTTCCAGTTCGTGTGACCTTTGTCACCGTTATTAATTTCAAAACTTTCTCTCATTTAATTATCTAACCATAAAACGTATTTCGTAGCGGAAGCTTTAAAATTCGTTGTTTTTAAAAAACCATTCAAGATTTAAGAAAATCTATGCTTCTGATAAAATCCAAGTTAAAACTTGTTTTGCAGTTATTAAATCATAAAATCGTAGTCTAACCCAATTTAAAGTAAAACAGTCCATAAAGTCCAATTTACATAAAACAAACCTAGAATAAACTAGAACATATAAATTGGTTAAAACTTAAACCTGTCCAAACATATGGTCACCGAGGGATTCCGTAGCTCCGATCTACCTAAGACTATGGGTTTCTTGTACAGACAAATAGAAAATGGGTGAGTTTACGAAAACTCTGTGTGTAACCCCACAGAATTAAGTATGCACACATATAGAATAACAGATATCAGTCAGATACAGTCTTGGGCTTAAGCCCATTACAGATTCAGATGTGTATTTGGGCCTTAGCCAATCTCAGATACAGATACAGATAGGCAGTCAGAAACAGAAATTAGGATCCTACCCCCAGACTCTACACACCATCTCTGGTAATCTCGACAAACCATGTGGGGTTTAAAACACCCACCCAGCCCTACACCATGCTGTACTGAATGTAGCACATATCAGATATAATACAGCTGTGCTACCAGATGTTAGGCATAATGTGCCTTTCAAAACACTTCCTCCATATATATCACCCCACCCCAATCACAGTATCTGATCATACAAATGGAATTAACAGACAAATCATACCTAACATGCTTATATAAACGGATACATATATACAATTATAGCCATGCTCCTAATCATATCACAGTTTAACACATTGCTAGGTTTTAGGGTTAGATACCATTTACCGACCCTACGGTAGGCCCACATTCGATTGGGACGACCCGTCCAACCCTACGAAAAATTTTAGTATAATGGGTCCACACACCCAGATTGGCTGTAATATCCTGAATTAGAGCCTAGTCGGAATAGTGGTTTTGAGAACATAAATCTAAGATAGAAATAGTGATTTTATGATTATTATGAGGTCCATGATATGTATCATGCTTGTGTGAAAGTTTCATGAAGAAATTCTATGCATAAAATGTCTAATTGGACTTTAGGGACCAAATTGAATAAGATGCAAAACTTGTGTTATAGAAGCTTTTAGCATGAAATTGCTTTAGATTATAAATTAGAAGATCCTAATTAGCAATTTGACCAATTTCTAAAAGTTTGGACAAAATTGGACATGTATAGGAAAAATTTGAAAGAAATGCCTTAAGGGCATTTTGGTCATTTGGTAAATAAAAGAATAAAAAGGGAAAGTAAGTCAAAATTTGTGTCCATCCTCCTCCCCCATTGCCAAAAATTTCAAGGAGCCATAGCTAGGGTTTTGTTCACCTTTTCAAGCTCAATAGTAAGTGTTCCGTAGCCCATTTTTAATGTTCTTTACATTTTTAAAGCCCTCGTAGCTTGATTTACCTATTTCCACCCTTATTTTGAAGTAGGTTTTATGTATGAAAATTTACCCATGTGTGACATGCATGAATTTTGATGATTTATGGAGGAATATGAGAGTTTAGTGTGTGATAAACATCTTTCACAAAATGATTTTTCATGAAAATCACTAAAAATGACTAAATTGAAAAATGTGTAAAATAATTGATAAAAATTTAATTTTGATGAAAATATGGGCTGTTATGAGTACAAGGAAAATTCGGCTAGGCTTGGGTAACAAATAAAATGCATACATTTCATTTTACGAGCCTAGGGACTAAATTGTAAATAAGTGAAAAGTTAGTGGGTAAAAGAGTAATTTTGCTAAAGTATGAATTATGGATTGATTTGGACAATGTGATTGTTAAACAAGTTAAATTTGGTATGATCGATTAAGAAAAACGTGATTCGGGTCTTGATCAAGGGAAGAATAAAGTTTTCGACGAATAAGCTCGTTTATCATCATTTTGTACCGAGGTAAGTACATGTGTAAATAATGTGACAATATAGTATGTTTTGATGTGTTGATATTATGTGGAAAATATTTTATCATTATTATGTATGTTATGCCTAATGATGGTGTTGTAAGTACGAATGATATTATGGTCGTTATCCACGACATCACGAGCAAGTGTAATGGAGACGTTATGTACACCTGAGAAAAAATCCCGTTTGAACCTTAGGAATAGTTTAGGATACAAGTGACATGTCACTAGGAATTTAGAAATCCAAACTCATTCAGTTGGTCTGGGTTCGTGATATTTATGTGGCATCTGAACTCATTGAGTTGGTCTGAGTTCATGATGGATGCGATACTTGTAATTGGGTTTTGGGTGCTGGTCTTATGCATGTTTTACCAGTGGCTAGGTAGTCCTGAGTGCGTCGGATACCTAACAGCTTGTGTGAGTTGCCCGTGTAGTTACACCTTGACCAATAGCTTATGTAAGCAGGCCCGTGAATAGCTCCATTGTGAGCATTACATGTTATGAGGTAGCTTTGGCTACGTATGTATATGTGGCACTTATGTGCAAGTTTTCCATGTATCCAATAGTATTCTGAATGTTCAACGGATAATGCAATGGATGAGGTGATGAAAGTCCAAATAAGGGCATGTTAAAGAAGGTATGATCATATGATATACTACGATTAAGTACAGGTATGTATGATAAACTCATCAGCAATGCCTTGATAAAGGATGAATTGTGATGAGAAAGTGTATATATATATATGAACACTTGATAAAAAGTCAAAATGCTTGTATGATGAATAATCCTTATGGTTATGTTATTATGTCTTTGCATGATAATTGCTTACTATCATTGCATATTATTTGCATGTAGACTTACTAAGCTTTAATGTTTACCCCCTTTCCTTTCCATCCTTTGTAGTTTCACCAAGCTAGCTTGGGGATCAAAAGTTGATGGAGTATTCGATCACACTATAAAAAGAATATTGGGTATAGTGAATTTGATAACTTGAGTATGGCATGTATAGGGGACTTGGTTATTTTGTGATATGTGTCATGCAAATTTGGCCAAGTTGTAAAAGCCTCTAATATTGATGATTCATTTTGTAATGGCCATGTGATATGCCTTATATTTGATTATTGGATTGTAATCTAATTCTCCAACATGCATCTGCTAATGCCTTGATGATGTGATATGCTATTGCTTGGTGAATGTATGATGAAGTATGGATTAGATGCTAGAAGATAAGAAATGACTTAATGACGTAAGATGATCACGGTCATGAATATGTATTATGGAATTTGGATAACAAATTTGGATATGCATGAAATTGGTGTAGAATGCCTTTAAATGGTTTGACAAATTGCATGTGCTTTAGGATGATATTTTGAAGGCATGAAAATGCCATGGCATTGGATATTGAGTGTTTAAATATGCTATGTTGCATGCTATGAAACGTGTTTGAGAGTGTGGATGAGTGAGGGTGGCAATTGGCTTAGAAAATAGCCTCTAAATTGTCCGCACGGGTAGACACACGGGCATGTGTCTAGGCCATGTGTGACACACGATCTGCCCCATGGGCGTGTTGCATAGCCGTGTGTCCCCTGTACCCTAGTTTTACAAGTCAGTATGCCCAGTAGTAAACACCCAGGCTAAGAGACGGACGTGTGTCTTGGCCGTGTGAGAGACACGGCCTACCCGTACAGGCATGTGCTGGCGGTGTGAAGTCTGCACCATTTTATGAAAAATTTATTTATTTTTAATGTACCACACGGTCTGGACACACAGGCGTGTGATATAGCCATGTGACCTTATTTTGATGATGACGTCATAGTCAGGGAGTTACACGGGTTGAGGACACGGGCGTGTCTCAAGCCACACGGGCGTGTGTGACCACACGGCCTACACCCACGGGCGTGTGACTCTCCAAAACAAGAAAATTGTTAAGTTGCCCAAAGTTTTTCGAAAGTTCTCGGTTTAGTCCCGAACCACCCTCGATGTATGTTTTGGGCTTCGTAGGCCCATGTAAGGGATGAATTGCGTATGTATGAATGAAATTGATTTCAAGAAAAAATTTATAGTCCGGTTTTGCATGAATGTCTGAGTACAAGTCTGGTAATGCCTCGTGCCTTGTCTCTGTGTCAGACATGGTTAAGGGGTGTTACATTGGCCTTGCCTGAATGGATCACATGGCTTGGCCCAAAAAACACACGCCCGTGTGGCCCACACGCCTAATTTGGCGTAGCCTGTGTGGCCCACACAGCCATACCCTGGCCATCACTCGGCCGTGTCTTGCGCATGGCCTAGCCTTCGTCGATTACACGGTCGTGTTGTTGCACACGACCGTTTGGTGTCGACAGTGAGCTTTTCGGCTTTTGCCGAAAACTCGTTTCCTTGCGTTACGGGTACACACCTGGTACATTTTTGCTGTGAACACACCCCCGAGACCACCAGTACTTAAAAACGCCAAACCAACTCCACAATCAGTAACGATATTACGAAACTCCAATAGAACCTATTTGAATCGAAACCTTGGAACAACTTTGACAAACTTACCGAAGTCGAATAACGATTACTAGCACGAACTAAACTACTATAGCGAAATCTCTAGCTTCCCGATCTTCTCCTACGCAACACACTCACCGAGATTAACTCCCAAACCACAACCTCGATATACATACAAAAGTTTGAAAACTAAAAAGGCAACCCTATTAGTTACCGACATGAAAGAGACACCACCGCAGAACCGAGTCCCAACAAGACAATTGAACGAAAGAGCTGTTCGAATGGAAGAAACTGCAACGGTAAATCACAAGAAGAGGAGAAACAAAGCGTCAGGTAGGAGAGCAGAATCTTCAAAAAGAAAGAAAAAATAAAATAAAATAAAATAAAATAAAATAAAATAAACGAAATAAAATCGAATCCCTACTAGATCATAATCTCTTATTTTTCTCCCACTAATCCCACTACTCATAACTCCCTCAGACTTTAATTTCCACTGAAACTCTTGCGCAGAAACGAACAAAAAAAAATACCCAAGCTTGCATAAGGATTCGAACATAAGACCTTCAGCAAACTAACGCTCAACTTAACCACCAGACCAGTAGACCCATTCTAATATAATTCTACTACTAATTAAATACAAGTCCATTCCCCAAACACAAGGCTTAGATCAGAAAAATATCAAAATTTGCTCAAACTAGGGCTTGAACTTGAGACCTCTCACACACACTCAGAACACTTAACCACTAAAGCAGATACACAGTTGTGTCACATTTTCACAAAAGCTGAAATAAGAACTTTTGGGGCATTGCATAGGCTAGATATCTTGGTTTTTTTTATAAGAACCAAACTTTAACAAATCAAAGTAGAAGGACTAACTTCTTAATTTTAGTAAAGTAGAGAGATGAAATTCATAATTAAACCTTCTTTATTTAGTTATGCTCCAAATCCATGTAATCTTGGCACATTTAACATTCAGTCCTTCTACTTTTAATTTTAGAAATTTAGTCCATCTACTCTTTTGATTTAATAATTGAAATTCAATTGATAAAACTATCAAAGGACTTTTGCTAAATTGGATTAACTGGCATTATTAAAATAAAAATATTTACTCATATGGCTAATTAAAATTGAGTGGGTGCCTCCCCGCCCATGAGAATGGAACACATTTCATGCGTAGTCGTTTACCTCTTTGGAGAGCAGTCGTGGCGAGGGGATTAGTCACTACTACTAGCGATGGACACCTTGGTTTAAAGAAAAAAATTGAGTGAATTCCATAAAAGCAAAAAAAAAATTATTGACTTTATTCGGCTTCTCTAAACCATTGTTAATGAACCTTATAGTCCTAGTTTATAATTTTTATTTCCTTATTTAGCTTTTCACGTGTGTTATATTGGCCATACGAGATTTTAAATAAAAATCCACATAATATAATTTAACAGAAGTTTTTTAATGATGTAATCAATTGGACTTCAATTATTAAATCAAATGCATAGAGAGACTAAATTCCTAAGATTAAATATAAAGAGATTAAATTTCAAGTGTGCGAAGAGTACAAAAATTGCAAGCATAATTAGAACAATTTAGTTTCATGCTTCTTTATCATTGTATATTGAAATTAGTTCAATTTTATCTTCAATAATACATTGTAATTTAATCATAAATAAAAGAAATTAAATATTGGGGAAATAGAAACTATCATTGTATTTGATAATTTTGAATATTAAATGAAAACATGATATATTTCAAAGAGATATGGCATATTTAAATTTGATTTAACATACATGCATGACACATATTCATATAGTAATTTTTAAATATATGTTCTTCCGTAATGAGGCATGGTTTTACTTTTTTCCCAACCCTTTTCTCCTAAACCTACAAATTGTACAATTAGGTCATAGAGCAACAATCATCAATACTGAAATAAGACAACATTTGGAAGAAGACTCTCTAGATTTAAGGCCATGTGGCTCTCAAATCACCAATGCAAACAAATTCTAAAGACAATTTGGGATACTAAAGTTTATGTCACTCATGCTTTTCAAGCTTTCTCTAAGATTAAGCAAAGCAAATTTGTTTTACTCAATTGGATCAAGGTTTTCTTTAGTGAACTGAAAAAGAGAAAGATGGAGCTAAAGAGATTGTTAGAAGACATACAAAATAACATAAAATTTCCTACCATGCTACAAAATGTGAGATTTCTTGGAGATGAACTTGAGAAATTGTTGAAGCATAATTAATTACACTAGTAACTAAAAGCTAGAGCTGATTGACTGAAAAAGGTGAATGTAATAGCAAATATTTTCATACTCGAGTTCATAAAAGGAGGCTTAATAATAAGATTTATTTCTTAAAGCATGAATCAATCCTTAATATTAAATTAGACTTTATACTTACCAAAAAAAAACATTTTTAAGGCACTTTAAAAGTATTTATGAAAAGGTTGATAGTAATAGTAAAGAAGATATCGTATCCTATTTGAACTCCAAGACTAATTGAAGATTATAAAATTAGGCTTAATAGTGTCTTCATTGATGTTGAAATCAAGTAAGACTTGTTTTCAATGGGGACTCTTAAAGCCCTTAGACCTTGTGGGAAGCTAGCTAATTTTATCCAAGCTAACTGGGGCATAATTGGTTCAATTATCATTATTGTGGTAAATAAATTCTTGAATAAAGTCTTTCTACTTAGGAAGATTAATAAAACTTTTATTGTCTTGATCCTTGAAAAAGCCATGCCAGAAAATGTCAAAGACTTTTAACCTATAAGACTGTGTAACACTGCTTACAAATTTATTTCCAAAATGCATTTTTCTAGAAAAGAAAGAAGTTAGGGGACAATGTGATCATTGGTTCTAAGCTCCTTAAACATATACAAAAGAAGAAGTAAGGTATGAGAATCTTTGGAGGCATCAAGCTGGATATGAATGAGGCCTTTAACAAATTGAGTTGGATTTTTGTGGAATGTGTGATGGAATTTGTACATTTCACTGGCTGATGGAATAAAAGGGTTCAAGATTGCATACTATTATTAGTTTTCAAGTTTTTGTCAATGATGACTTATTTGAATCCTTCTATCTTTTAAAAGGATTGGAGCAAGGAGATCCCTTATCCCCTTAAATGCATTTGCATCTTATGCCACAATGTTCTCTCTATTGCCCTTCTAAAAGCTAATGAGAGGAACCAAATCAAAAGAATCAAATTGAGTGGGACAAGTGTGTTACTCTCCCTCTAATTTCTACAACTAACGAATTCATCCTTTTTCTAAGGCAAGCATTGAGGAGTGTGAAGTAATCTAGTCCATTATGAAATAATATTGCAACTTCTCTTGTCAACTTGTTAATGTTGAGAAATCTAAATTCACAGTAGGCACTAATTGCCTTCCAAGATTTATGAGAATTTTCAAGAAAATATTTTCTGTAAAAATTGAAAGTAAGCCTAAAAGATAACTTGGCTTCAAATTAAAGCATTTGTCAAATAAAAATGCCTTTTTTCTAACATGTCTTGGAGAAATCTCAAGCTAAACTTAAAATTGGAGGGCAAAACTATTATCCCCAAGAAATAAGTTATCTCTAAATAAATCAAACTTATCTAATCTCACTGAATTTTGTATGTTTTATTTCAAGACACATCAAAACTTTTTCCTCTTCTTAGATAGACTTACTAGACATTTATGGTGGAAACATAAAGTTGATGAAAGGAATATTCATTTTGCTTGTTGGGATAAGTAATGTTCACAAAAAAACTAAGGTGGTGTGGAAATTAGAAAAATAAAGGACTTTAATCAAGCCCTAGTTGCACTATTATCTCTTAAAAAAAGAGAAAGTCCTCTCTTTAGTGACATTATTGTTATGTAACACCCCTTACTTAGCCCGATCACCAGAACTAAGTAAAAAGATGCTACAGCTAAACTTAACAAATAAAGAAATACCTTATTCAACAAAAACTCTATTATTCATAAAGTAAAATACACATAATCGATCATATTAAGAATTTGAACTCTATAATGACCTAGTTGCAAAATAGGATTGATTTACAAATTTTTTTAAAGTTTTAAAGTGACTACTGAAAATCCATAGTAGGTATCGATACTTTTTTTGAAAATCGATATCAAAATTGGATATTGTTTTCTTTGCAAAATAATGGTATCATAATTATTTTAGAGTACCAATATTTTATGAAAAATTATTGATATTCAAATAAAAATGGATACCATTTAGGCATTCTGTTTGTTTTAAAATTGTTCATATGGTTAAGTATTGATACCAAATGCAAAATTATCGATACTTAGGTTCAAAATGGTAAAATCTCATCTTTAAAAGTTCCTTTCATACCAAATTTTTCCTAGCACACAAAAGACATTATTATTACCTAAACAAACACATAAAAATCTAACCAATATGCCCTCATTAACAACACAATTCAATATCCAAATCCAAATCAAAATCACAAATACTTGTAACATCTCATGCCGAATCTACCATTAGAAATTTAATTCATTAAAGTCTAATTCTATCATATTCTAGCCACTCACAAATAGCAATGTACAAAATAACCAAAACTCATACTTATGAATTTTTACAATGAAAAGCCAAGGCATATACATATATACGTATGATCCAAAATCTAACTAAGACATCATCATTCAAGTATGATAAAAACCACAAGTGAGAAGCAAGCATAACATTTATAATCACCTATTACATTTCATGCCACCAAGTTAAATTCACCACATAACAATGTCAATATCACATTCAAATCTCTAAACCAAACTATGATTAACCAAATTATTAACCACAAAAAATCAACTTATAAATAAGTACAAAATATGCTACTTATAATGCACACTTATATACAAATTACAAGATACTCATATTACATGCCACATATTCCAAAGTAAGCGTTTCCAAAGTCAACCGAAGATAGTTGGATAGTGTGATCTTTCACTTGATTCGATTGCTCGGTTCCATAAAAAAAGATCTACAAGAAATCAAGAAAACAACATGAGTATTCATGGACCTAATAAATAGGATCTTTCGGCCATACTTGGATAAGTTCGTCGTTGTGTTCATTGACGACATCTTGATTTATTCCAAAGATGAGACAGAGCATGCAAAGCATCTGAGAACTGTGTTGCAGACCTTACGGGAAGGACAATTGTATGCCAAGTTTACCAAAAGTGAGTTTTGGCTCCAAGAAGTTGGGTTTTTGGGTCATATTGTTTCGGGTGAAGGTATCTGAGTTGATCCGAGTAAAGTATCTGCTATCGTTGAATGAAAACCACCTAAAAATGTAACTGAGGTTAGAAGCTTTTTAGGCTTAGTCGGTTACTACCGAAGATTTGTGAAAGGATTCTCCATGATAGTAACTCCAATGACAAGGTTGCTACAGAAAGACATTAAGTTTGAATGGACAGAAAAGTGTCAACAGAGTTTCGAAAAGTTGAAGACACTATTGACTGAAGCTCCTGTTCTAGTGTTGCCCAAGTCAGGAAAAGAGTTTATGGTCTACAGTGATGCATCCTTAACTAGACTGGGTTTTGTACTTATGCAAGATGGCAAGGTAATAGCTTATGCTTCATGACAGTTGAAGCCACACGAGAAGAATTATCTGACACACGACTTAGAACTTGCCGCCATTGATTTTGCCTTAAAAATTTGGAGGCATTACTTATATGGTGAGACTTGTCGTATATTCATAGACCACAAGAGTTTGAGGTATTTGATGACTCAAAAGGAATTGAATATGAGACAGCGGAGGTGGTTAGAATTAATTGAAGGTTATGAGCTGATCATTGACTATCACCCAGGAAAGGCGAATGTGGTCACCGACGCGTTAAGCAGAAAATCCTTGTTTGCACTGAGAGCTATGGATGCTCGATTAGCATTGCTTGATGATGGTTTAGTTTTGGCAGAGCTAGAGGCTAGGCCAACATATCTTCAAGAAATTTATGATGCTCAAACTAATGACAGCGACTTACAAGCTAAAAGAATTCAATGTAAGTCGGGCATTAAATCGGATTTTCGGATCAGTCCTGATGGATGTTTAATGTTCAGAGATAGGGTTTGTGTACCCAAAGATGATGAGCTTATTCAAAAAATCTTGCAAGAAGCACATGATAGCCGTTTGTCTATTCATCCGGGAAGTACTAAGATATATAATGATTTGAAGAAAATGTACTGGTGGAACGGTATGAAAAGAGACATCTACGAATTTGTATCAAAATGCTTGATATGTCAATAAGTCAAAGCAGAACATCAAGTACCTTCAGGTTTGTTACAGCCTGTGATGGTCCTCGAATGGAAGTGGGATAGAGTTACTACGAATTTCGTGACAAGATTTCCATTAACCCTGAAAAAGAAAGATGCTATATGGGTTGTGGTGGATAAGTTGACAAAGTCGGCTCATTTCATTCTGGTAAGAACAAATTACTCTATTGATAAGTTGGCCGACTTGTACATATCAGAGATTGTGAGATTACACGAGGTACCGCTGTCGATTATATTAGACAGAGACCCAAGATTCACTTTGAGATTCTAGAAGAAGTTACAAAAAGCCTTAGGTACAAAATTGAGTTTTAGTACGGCTTTTCACCCGCAAACTGATGGTCAGTCTGAGCGAATGATTCAGATTCTTGAGAATATGTTACGATGTTGCATCCTCGAATTTTAGGATTGTTGGGGAAATACTTGCCATTGGTAGAGTTCACCTACAATAACATTTTCTAAATGAGTTTGAAGATGGTGCCTTATGAGGCCTTGTATGGCAGAAAGTGTCGAACTCCATTGTATTGGACAAAACTCAAAGGGAGTCAGATTCACAGAGTTGACCTGATCAAGGAAACTGAAGAAAAGGTTAAATTTATACGTGACTGTTTGAAAGCAGCATCGGATAGGCAAAAGTCATATGCTAATTTAAAAAGAAAAGAGATCAAATTTCAAGTTGGATATAGAGTATTCTTGAAAGCATCTCCATGGAAAAAGGTATTGAGATTTGGCCAGAAAGGAAAACTGAGCCCGCGATTTATTGGACCATACGAGATTACAGAAAGAGTTAGATTGTTAGCCTATAGTTTGACATTCACCCGAACTGGAAAATATTCATGACGTGTTTCATGTATTTATGCTAAGGTGATATCGATCAGACCCCTCTCATGTGATTTCATCGACTGAGATTAAGATTAGACCGGACATGACCTATGGAGAGGAACAGGTCAAAATTTTGGCTCGTGAGATTAAACAGTTGAGAAAAAATATGTGGCTTTAGTAAAGGTTTTATGGCAACGACATGGTGTGGAAGAGGCTACATGGGAGCCAGAAGAAACCATGAGAAGCCAACATCCAAACCTATTTACTGGTAAGACTTTCGAGGACGAAAGTCCCTAAGGGGGGAGAAATGTAACATCTAGAAATAGGGCCTAGTCGGAACAGTGGTTTTGGGACCACAAATTCAACGTTGAAATATTTATTTTATGATCATTATGAGGTCTAGAATATGATAATATGCATGTGTTAAAGTTTCATGAAGAAATTCTATGGGTAAAGTGCCCAATTGGAAAATAATGACCAAATTGAATAAATTGTAAAACTTGAATTCTAGAAGCAATTTGTATGAAATTGCTTTAGATTATAAATTAGAAGGCCTTGAAGAGCAATTTACCCAATTTTTGGGTTTTTGGACAAAAATGGGATTGTATGGATGATATTTCAAAGAAAGGGCTTAAGGGCATTTTGGTCATTTGGCAATTTAATGAAACAAAATGGGAAAAAGAAGGCAAAAATCAGCCATTCTTCTTTCATGTCCAGCCAAAATTCTCAATTCACCATAGCTACGGTTTTCAACATTTTGAAGCTCAATAGTAAGTGCTCCCAAGCCCCGTTTTTAATGTTCTTTGTATTTTTGAAATCCCGGTAGCTTACACTCTCTATTTCTACCCATATTTCATGCTAGGGTTCATGTTTAGAAATTTACCCATGCATGAGTTACTTCTATTTTGATGGTTTATGGAGGAACATGAAATTTGGATGTGTGTTAAACATCTTTTCCTAAGTGATTTTCATGAAAAACCCCTAAAAGGACCTTTTTGCAAAAGGTGTAAAATGTGTAGTAGAAATGAGAAATAATGGAAAAATGTGGGCTGCCATAAGAGGGAAGAACATTCGGCTAGGCTTGGTCAAATGTAGAAATTGCATGCATATCATTATACGAGCCTAGGGACTAAATTGTAAAAATATGAAAGGTTAGGAGCAAAACGGTCATTTGGACCGGGGGTGAAATTTAGGCTTGAAAAGTATAATGTGAGGTGTTAATAATTTATTTCATTGTTATAGACTTCGAGGAACAAATTCTGGAGGTTGATCGAGGAAAACGAAGGGTTTCAGAATAACCGAAATACGATACCGTGACGAATACCAGGTAAGTTCGGATAACTTAAAGTGAACCCATAATATGCCTAATTACATGATTTATGAATATATGATAATTTCATTTGACGATGGCATGAAAATATTTGAAATGTATCTTTAATAATGACATGTTAATGAATGTCCCGGTTGAGGTTAAAAAGGAAGTTCGGTGGATAAACCATGACTTAAATGACTTGAGATCCTGCATGTGTTGCAGAAGGATTTAGTCCGGACGGGTAATCCGGTGATCTCAAATATAGAAAGGATCTAGCCCGGACGAGTGTTCCTTGAGTGATCGAGCCTCCCGAAGAATATGTGTGCATTGTTGATTTAGCCCGGACAGGTAATCCAATTAGGGTCTGAATTTAGCCTGGACTGGTAATTCAAATCGAAGCTCATTAGGGGTGTTTGTCGCTATAAGGGATTTAGCCTGGACTGGTAATCCTGACATCAACTTATGAGTTTACGATACGGGGGATTTAGCTTGGACTGGTAATCTCGTCGTAAAATGTGAGGTTCACGGGAGTGCATATCTGAAATGATCATTCTTATGAATTGACGATAAATGGATAATCCATCGAGATTTCCAAGAAACTCAACGGGATTAATATGATGTATATAAATGAAATGATGAATGATGAGCTCATCTAAAACAAATTACATGGTACATTATTATTGTGACTAATTTGTTGATTGAGTGCATCTGATAGGGAAACCATTTCATTCTTGTTGGTTCTATTGCTTAATATGATTGTATGCTAATCAATCGGTAAGTTTACTTTCTAGTTATTCGGGCTTACTAAGCATGTAAATGCTTACCCCTCTCTTTTTTCCCTGTCTTACAGAGCTCGAGGACTCGTAAAGATTGGAAGACGGTTGGAGAGTCAACACACTATCAACTAGTCCAGCTTTGGTATAAAGACACTTTTATTTTGTTCAAAGGCATGTATAGGGCTTTGGTTCGTTTTGTGATATGTGTCATTTGAATTGCCCATATGAAGGCTTGTAAAAGTTTACAAATCTTTTTGTATTTGGCCATGGGAATTGGCTTATTTTGAAGTGGGCTATGACCTACAAATTTATGCATGCTTATGTTTGCATGGGATGGCTTGATCATAAATGGCAATGAGTTACAAAAATGAGTCAATCTTAAAAGTGTTAATGAGACATGGAAATCCTTAAATCAAAGGTAATAACCTAGCATGTGTTAAACCGATGATATGAGGTTTACATGCAATGAGGTTTATTAAGGTTATATGTAAGTGTAAAATCTGACCTTATTATGTATTGAGGTAACCTGTAAGTGTGATTGGTTGATAGAGGGTGACCAAAGGCTTGGAAAATAGCCTTACAAGGTCCACACGGTAGGCACACGGGCGTGTGTGACACACGAATCGCCCCCATGGGCGTGTGGTATGGCCGTGCAGCCCTTGCACCTAAAATTTTAAGTCAGTTTTGAGCACTGGCTAGATCCACGAGTGTGTGTCCTGGCCGTGTGCCCCTGAATGCATGCTGACGTCACAAACAGAATGCTTGAGTTTTTGGACACGGGTGACCACACAAGCGTGTCTAGGCCGTGTGAAGGACACAGGCCAGGGACACGAGCGTGTGCTCGGCCGTGTGAAAACCCTTGTAGGTTCGAAATGAAAAAATAATTTTCATAAATTCAACACGGGTAGGGGGCACGGGCGTGTCCCAAAACATAGGGGCATGTGTATTGCCTCCATATGGGCGTGTGAGGCTTTACCTAGAATTTTTTTATGAATTTTCGTAAGTTCTCAGTTTAGTCGTGGATCGTTTTCAATGTGTGTGTAGGGCCTCGTGGGCCAATAATAGGGACATTAAAACGAAATTTGATTGGTTTTATATTGGAATGAAATTTTATAACCCGTATTTCCCCAAAAATGTTCACATACATTTCTGGTAACACCTCGTATCCGGTCCCAGTATCGGGTACGGGTAAGGGGTTTTGCAAATTCCATGTCAATTTCAATATTTTATCAAATTAGTCCTTTAACTAAAACTAACTAAAATCGCTTTACAAAGTAGTCCTAAACCACAATCAAGATCATAAATCCTTATCTAACATAAAAACAACTAAAATTCAATAATTGCAAAATACAAAATCTTTAACAGTTTCGAAAACGAAGGTACGAATTAACTGGACCTAATTGCAATGATCTAAAAAACATAAAAATTACAAGAAATGGGTGAAAAATGGCTTACCATGCAAATAAATTAGTTTGACCGAACCTTCTAAGGTACCAAAAATGGTGGTTCGGCTATGGGATGAAAAAAGAAAAAATAATGAAGTATGTTTTCTTTCCTTTTTGTTTTCTTATTATTTCATTATAATACTTATTAATTAAACTAAATATAAAACATATAAAATATAATAAATCTTAATGTTCAGCGTCCACACTAATTAAAAATGGCCTATTTGCCATATAAGTCCCTCCTCATTCATTAACTTAACCATTAAATCATCGAAAGTCAATAATAATGAAGTTTTTCATCTTTTATAATTTAGTTATTTTTCTTTAATTAACTATATAAACCATAAAATTTCTGATCCAAACCTTCACATATCAATATAATAACTATGTAAATATTTAATAAAAATATCTACGAGCTCAGTTTACAAAAACAAGGCTTTGATATCTCATTTTTCGAAACACTTGACTTTCGGGACAACCACTTATACTTAACCATTTTTTTATTTAATTAAAGTTCATCGAATAAAAAAATTTAATTCAAAATTATAATTCATTTGTATGATTTAAATACTAATATTACGAATTTACTCTTCGGATTTTTGGTCCCGAAAGAATTATTTCCGACACCACTGAAAAATGGGTTGTTATAACTCTCCCCCTTTAAAAACTTTCGTCCTAAAAATTTCTTACCTAAAAATAGATTTGGGTACTTTGATTTCATAGATTCTTCTGTTTCCTACGTAGCTTATTCAACTTCGTGTCAGTGGCATAACACTTTAACCAACGGAACAAGTTTATTTCTTAATTCTTTCACTTACTGAGCTAAAATTCTAACTGGTTTTTTGCTGCAAGTCAAATCAGGTTGTAATTCAATTTCGTCCGTAGACAACACATGTGACAGATTAGAATGATAGCGTAGAAGCATCGGAACATGAAAAAAATTGTGGATTTTGTGAATTTTCGGAGGTAATGCCAAAGAATATGGCATGGGTCCGATTCTTTCTAAAATCTCATACGATCTAATGAATCTTGGACTGAACTTTTCTTTTCTATCAAAATGCAACACCTTTCTCCAAGGTGAGACTTTCAAAAACACTTTCTCACCAACCGAAAAATTATATATCTTTACATTTCTAATAAGTATAAAAGTTATGATGGTCTAAAATAGTTTTTAATTGATCTCAAATAAATCGAACCTTTACTTTTTTTTTTCCAAATAACAAGTCAATTCCTGCCAGTTTCGTAACATTCAATTTCGACCAGTACAAAGAAATTTTGTATTTACATTTGCATAAGGTCTCATAGCGTCATTCTATTACTTCATTGTTAACAATTATCATAAGTAGTATTAAGTCTGACAGAACTAACCATTTCCCAATAAACTTTGAAATTTCTTGACACGGATTAGCAGTTTCAAAAACACATACTCATGTAGTTATCCTTACTGAATACTAATGTTTGATCATTTTCAACAAATTTCTATTGTGTTAACTATTTCAAATCATATATACACCATTCTTGAATTCCCCTAATGATAATCGATGATCAAATAACAATTTTTTTATTCTAAGTATTTAAGCTTTCTCAGATTCAATTCTGGAGTTTCTGTTAACATAGATTTCACCTATTTAAAACTCTGTCGATATAAATTGACATTTATCTAAACTAACCTCATTAATGGTAGAGCCATCATCAGAAGGCCTGAACAAATCATCTTTCAAAATTGGAATTCATATTTGCTGGTCTTCCCATACTCTGGTTTCTCTTGTAAGATCTATAGCATTGTGTTTCAATGCTAACCATGTTCAAGTTCATTCCTCACATGAATTGAATATCTTTCATCACATAGCCACAACTCCGATCAAATACAACTAGAAAATTCTGTCTATTAAATATATAAAGTGACTAAGCAATTGATATTTCAAGTGATGTTATTAGAATATCACATTGTTTAAATCAAGTCTGGAAAGATATCTTCAGTACATCTCACTCATAAATCAAAGTTAATATCAAAAGTCAAAACTCAAAATATGGTATTTCTCTTAACAAAACAAATAACTCATCTATATAAAATAACAAATATTGGTTCTTCATGTTGTCTCTGATCTACTATCTGTAATCATTATATGATTTTCATAATATTGTCTTTATTTTTCATAAACACAATATCGTCTTCCCAGATTACACACTCAGTTAAACACCTCTTTTTAACAAATAACTACTTTAGCAATGCCTGTTGTTCTTATAATTTCGATAGCACTATTCTATACAAGACAATAAAGATCAAAATGTTTTTTAGTATCATGTCAATTACAATCTCAACTTCTCATATGGGTGATAATCCATATAGTTTTTTTAGAAATATATCAATAAATTCTTTAATCATCTGTACCTAATTAATCTTCAATTCTGACATTCAGATGTCTAAGATACAAACAAGATACAATTCATCATCATGCAAAGTCAATTAGCCCATACTCAGTATTACCTCAAACTCGTGAAATGATAATAACATCAGTTCAGCAAGAAAAATTCACAACTCTAAATTCTCAATGGACATTTTATACAAATCAAATTAACTATGACATTCTGATCCAATAGTTTAGTTACTTTATCATCAAATTCAGTATGTATTACTGGTATGCTCTTTTCAGATAATAAAGTAGTTTAAAAGTAAGAATGAATTGACCCAAAGTTTATTAATGCATATACCTTAACATCAAAGAGAGTAAAAGTATTGGTTATAACATCTAGGGTAGAAGTCTCTTCTCTAGCTTGAATCACCTGAGTTCTAGCATCCTAGCCTCAGATCTACTTGTTTTATATTTTGTTCCACCACGAATAGTTCTAACATTACTTCTCTATCTTAGTTCTTTGCCTACTTGAAAAATAAACATCTATCTAACAAATTGATTTACAAAAATGCCTAACTTCTTTGATCAGTCCCTCGTAAAAAGTTCGGTAGATACACATCGAAAACAAACTTGACTCGTAACTCGACACACATCCCTAAAGAACTTTCCAAAATGGTCACAAACAAATTTATCATCATTATGAACACTACCAATATTGACTACCGGCGTCTGCTGGAGTCTTGAATCTTTCTATCTAGACTTATTTCTTCCTGTGAATCCAAAGAATATGACATTGTGGCTAAAAATATCTCGATTTCTTTGACACTAAAGCTAAAGACAACTTAGATACATTTATTTTACTAGAGTCACACAATTTTATTTTAGTCTTTTTCTAACTATTAGAAATCTCTTCTATTTATTGCGCTCGACCAGACAAAACCATGAATTCCCATATTTCCATTGCTTCAGTCAACATTTTAGTTGACATTTTAGTTTGATGACACATCTATTTTACATCTGAATTATTCGGCACCATACTTTCTAATTTTATCAATCGAGGGTCATCAAAATTTTTTAATTGGTTAAGAATACGGAGGTGCCACAGGAGACACAATAGGGGTAGGTTGTGGAGTCAGAAGATTGACTCGTATGAATTTCATGAACCACTAATCCATTAGATGAAAAAAGACATTTTTTACTTCACTAACAGACATTTGCATAACCAGTAAACTATGACTTACTTTCAATTCAAAAATGGGCTCATTATTATTTACTGCATCAATGTTGGCATGACCAGATTCTACCGGCATTCTTTAAACCCATAAGTAAACAGGGGTTAGATCGGATCAAATAACATCACACTCTTGCAGGTTTATTTGGCATGTAATTTTTAGACTCCAAACATAGTACATTCATTCTAAGAATAAACTAAACCATATTTCTGATACCACTAAATGTAACACCCTTTACCTAATTCAGTCAACAAATCTGAGTAAAGAGATGCTACAACTAAATTTAACAAATCAAGAAATACCTTATTCATCAAAAACGCTATTATTCATAAAGTAAAACACACATAATCGATCATATTAAGAATTTGAACTCTTCAACGACCTAGTTGCAAAATCCAAGCTCAAAATAGGATTGATTTATAAAAGAATTAAAGTTTTGAAGTGACCAGTGAAAATCTATAGTAGGCATCGATACTAAATCAATACTATTTTTGAAAATCATACCAAAATTGAATTTTTTTTTGTAAAATAATGGTATCGATAATTATTTTAGGGTATCAATATTTTATAAAAAAAAGTATCGATAGTCAAATAAAAATCGGTACAATTTTGGCATTTTGTTTGTTTTAAAACTGTTAATATGGTTATGTATCAATAACAAATGCCAAAGTATCGATACCTAGGTTCAAAATGGTAAAATCTCATCTTTAAAAGTTCCTTTCATACAAACTTTTTCCTTTCACACAAAAAACATTATTATTTCCTAATCAAACACATAAAAATCTAACCAATGTGTCCTTATTGACCCTATAATTCAATATCCAAATCCTAATCACAAATACTTATAGCATCTCATGCCAAATCTATCATTAGAAATTCAGTTCATTCAAGTCTAATTCTATCATATTTTAGCCATTCACAAATAGCAATGAACAAAATAACCAAAACTCTAACTTATGAACTTTTACAACCAAAACCAAGGCATATACATATATACATATGATGCAAAATCTAACTAAGACATCATCATTCAAGCATGAGAAAAACAACAAGTGACAAGAAAGCATAACATTTATAATCACCTATTACTTTTCATGCCATCAAGTTAAATTCACCACATATCACTTTCAATATCACATTTAAATCTTTAAATCAAGCTATGATCAACCACATTATTACCATAAATAATCAACTTATAAATAAATACAAAATATGCTAATTATAATGAACACTTATATACAAATTACAAGACATTCCTATTACATGCCACATATTCTAAAGTAAACATTTTCAAAGTCTACTGAAGATAGCTAGATAGTGTGATCTTCCACATGATCCGATTTCCCAGTTCTGCAAAACAAGATCTACAAGAAATCAGGAAAACAACACGAGTAAGCTGTTATGAGCTTAATAAGTTCATAGGTTGGAATGTTAGAACTGACCGTATAACCACAATTTTATAATTAACAAAATCAATAGCTAACATTAATCTTATCAATCCCAACCATTCAAGAGGTGATTTTCATAAATACAAGTCATATAATCACCTCTTTTATATAGTGCAACCATTATCAAGTCACGATAAGATATCGAAAACGACAAACACATGTACAAGTCTTTCACAAGAAATCATAACTAAATATTAGTTACATATGATCATTAAATCATTTAACCGTTAAAAAGTTTGGTACGATGAACGGTATAACAGATACAGATATACAGTTATCTATCCAAAACACATCAAAATTCTCAAATGAGCCAAACCCACTGAGAACACATCTAGGCACCAAGTGCCTAGCCCATAGGCTCACATCCTTTCGAAACACACTTTGGCACCAAGTGCCAAGCCCGAAGGTTTTACATCTACCCCTGGTAACACACTAGAATCACTATAAATATAACACGATAGTCCACAACAAATGCTAGTATAATAACAAGTCAATAATCATCATCTCATTACAAGTCAATCCCATACGGTGTGCAATATAACCTATTGGCATGCCAATTGTATCCTATCCTATGTTCATTCAAGCTTAATACATGTAATCATATAATGTTAGAATTAAGTGACCTGAATCCTTATTTAAATAAAATACAATGGTAAAATAAAATAAAAGAAAAATCCATATAGAATTACACTTCTTTTATTTTATTTTTAGAATAAGGTTTTTTAAACCTTATTAAATTTCATCTATTTGATATTGATTAGAATAAGGTGTTTCAGTCTTACTAGAATATGGCTTTATAAGCCTATAAATAGACAGAGTCTACTCCTCTTGTATTAATTCAAATTCGACATAGTGAATTTTCTTCTCCTTTGCCCGTGGTTTTCCCAAAAGGGTTTCCACGTAAAAATTTGTGTGTTCTTTATTTTATTTTATTTTATTTTATTTTCACAAATTGGTATCCGAGCTTTCGAGTTTTTCATCTCGATCACGGTAATGGCGTCTTTGAAATATGAAATTTTGCTGTTGGATCGCAACACCAGATTTCCGTTGTTGCAGATTAAGATGCAAGCAATTCTTGCGGAGATGGATCTGGAGGATGCCCTGCTAGGGATATATAAGATGCCTTCGAATTTAACAAATGAAGAGAAGAAGCGTAAAGATCGAAAGGCGTTAACGCAATTACATCTACCTTTGTCCAACAAAATTTTACAAGACGTGATGAAAGAAAAGACCGCCGCTGCATTATGGAAGAGGCTAGAACAAATATGTATGTCAAAAACTCTAACAAGGAAGTTGCATATGAAGCAGCGTCCTTATGCTCATTGTTTGGAGGAAGGTGCGTCTGTACACGAACACTTAATAGTTTTTAAAGAAATTCTCTTAAACTTGGAGGCCATGGAGGTTCAATATGATAAGGAAGATCTAGGGTTGATTCTACTTTGTTCGTTGCCCCAGTCTTATTCAACCTTTAGAGACACGATTTTATATAGTCGCGAGTCTCTCACAGTTGATGAGGTTTATGATTCTTTGACCTCGTATGATAAGATAAAGCATCTTGTGGTTAAACCCGACTCTCAAGGAGAGAGTCTTATTACTCGTGGGAGACAAGATCGGAATGCTGATAATGATCGTGGAAGGACACAGGAACGGAATCCTTGCGGTAAATCTAAGAGCAGATCAAAGTCTTCAAATAGAGGTAAAACCTGTAACTTCTGTAAGAAGAAAGGGCACATTAAATCTGAGTGCTATAAGCTATAGAACAAGATTAAAAGGGAGGCTGCGAATTAAAAGGGAAAACAGCCAGAAAATTTCGGTGAAGTTGATGTTGTAGAAGACTACAGCGATGGTGAACTTCTAGTCGCTTTTGGCAATAATCCTAAAGTAAGCGAAGAGTGGATACTTGATTCAGGCTGCACCTTCCACATGAGTCCCAATCGGGATTGGTTTACAACTTACGAAATAGTGTCTGAAGGTGTTGTTTTGATGGGAAATAATGCTTCGTGTAAAATCACAGTGTTGGAACAATTAAAGTTAAGATGTTTGATGGAGTTGTCGTAACACTTAGTGACGTCATTTACATGTTCCGAATTGAAGAGAAATTTAATTTCGTTGAGTACTCTTGATTCAAAAGGGTGCAGATATACACAATGAAAGTGGGGTTTTAAAGATTTCCAAAGGTTCCCTTGTTGTGATGAAAGGGCAAAGAAAGATCAAGGTTATATGTTTTGTAGGGTTCTATCATATCGTGATGATGCAAATTGTCGCTTCCTCTTTCTTGTTAGATGATGATATTACTAAACTTTGGCATATGCGCCTAGGGCATATGAGTGAGAATGGCATGTAGAATTGAGAAAAAGAGGACTTCTTGATGGGCAATGAATTTGCAAACTAAATTTCTGTGAGCACTGTGTTTTTGGGAAACAAAAGAGAGTTTGATTCACCAGAGGAATCCATGACACGAAGGGAACGTTGGAGTATATTTATTCTGATCTGTGGGGGTCATTCAGAGTGCCTTCGAGAGGTGGAGCTAATTATATGCTAACCTTTATTGATGATTTTTCCAGAAAAGTTTGGGCGTTCTTTCTGAAGCAGAAAAGTGATGTGTTTTTCGCATTTAAGTCTTAGAAAATCATGATTGAAAAACAGACAGGAAAACAAATAAAATACCTCTGCACAGACAATGGCTTAGAGTTTTGTTCTGATGAGTTTAATAAATTGTGCAAGTTAGAAGGGATCGTGAGACACTTGATAGTTCGTCATACTCCACAGCAAAACTGCATTGCAGAACGAATGAATAAAATGATCATGGAAAAAGTTTGATGTATGTTGTCAAATGCAAACTTATCGAAGTCATTTTGGGCAGAAGTAGCCTCTACTGCATGTTTTTTTATCAACCGATCTCCATTCGTTGCCATTGAGAAAAAGAGTCCACAAAAGGTATGGTCTGGTTATCCTACTAATTATTCTGATTTAAAGATCTTTAGGTGTCCTGCGTATGCTCATGTTGATAATGGAAAATTGGAAGCGAGATCCATTAAATGTGTTTTTCTTGGTTACAAAGTTAGTGTAAAAGGGTATAAGTTATGGTGTCCTGAAAATAGAAAAGTTGTAATTAGCAGAGATGTTGTTTTTGATGAAACTGCTATGCTACCTAACTTATCTCTTAAAGACTTTTCGAATAAAGAAAATCAAAAGCAGGTGGAGCATCAGATTAATACAGAGTCGACTCCTTAAGCCAGTACAAGAATTGAGAATAGAGTTGCTTCTTCACCACAATACTCTATCGCCAAAAACAGAACTAGAAGAGAAATTAAACCTCCAAAGAAGTATGTCGAGCCTGATCTAGTTGCTTATGCTTTAAATGTGGCTGAAGATATTGATGCGAATCAAGAGTCATCTAATTATTCTGAGGCAGTTAGCTGTGAAGACTCAGAAAAGTGGATGTTTGCTATACAAGAGGAGATGAAATCACTCCACAAAGACAAAACATGGGATCTTGTGAAACTTCCTAAAGGTAAAAAGGCTGTTCGTTGTAAATGGGTGTTTAAAAAGAAAGAAGGGGCTCCAGGAGTTGAAGAACCCATATATAAAGCAAGGCTTGTTGCAAAGGGTTACAGTCAAATTCCAGGAGTGGACTTCACAGATGTGTTCTCCCTAGTTGTTAAGCATAGTTCGATTCAAGCTTTGCTTGGTATTGTGGCCAAGCATGATTTGGAGCTTGAGCAGTTAGATGTAAAAACTGCATTTTTTCATGGAGAACTTAAGGAGGATATTTACATGCAACAACCAGAGGGTTTTACAGTCTTAGAAAAAGAGGACTATGTTTGCTTGCTGAAAAAGTCCCTTTACAGTTTGAAACAGTCACCAAGACAGTGGTACAAGAGGTTTGATTCCTTTATGACTTGTCATGATTTCAAAAGAAGTAGTTTTGATAGCTGTGTTTACTTTAAGAAAAACAGTGATGGTTCTTTTGTGTATCTACTTCTTTATGTTGATGACATGTTGATAGCAATAAAAGATAAAAGAGAGATAAGAAAGGTCAAAACACAACTAAGTAAAGAATTTGAGATGAAAGATTTAGGACCAGCAAAGAAGATACTTGGAATGGAGATTCTCAGAGATAGAAAAGCAAGTAAATTGTACCTAAGTCAGAAAGGGTACATTGAGAAAGTTCTTTGCAGGTTCAATATGCAGAGTGCTAAGCCTGTTAGCACTCCTTTAGCAGCCCATTTCAGACTTTCATCGATTTTGTCTTCACAAACAGATAATGAGATTGAGTACATGTCACATGTTCTATACTCTAGTGCAGTGGGATCTCTCATGTATGCTATGGTTTGTTCACGTCCAGATTTATCATATGCAGTTAGCAGTACATGGCGAATCCCGGTAAAGAACACTGGAAAGTAGTTCAGTGGATTTTAATATACTTACGAGGTACTACTGATGTTTGCTTACAGTTTGGAAGAACTAGAGATGGAGTCATTAGGTATGTTGATGCTGATTTTGCCGGAGACCTTGATAGAAGAAGATCTCTCACAGGTTATATCTTTACAATCGGAGGTTGTGCAATTAGTTGGAAAGCCACTTTGCAAACTACAGTCGCTTTGTCTACCACTGAAGCTGAGTACATGGAGATTACTGAGGCTTGTAAAGAAGCTATTTGGTTGAAGGGACTCTTTAGTGAAGTCAATGAAGACCTTCAAATCAGCACAGTATTTTGTGACAGTCAGAGTGCCATCTTTCTTACAAAAGATCAAATGTTTCATGAGAGAACAAAACATATTGAAGTTCGATATCATTTTGTTCGTGATATTATTGCTTGTGGTGATATCGTTGTGAGGAAAATTAGTACTCATGAAAATCCTGCAAATATGATGACTAAGTCACTTCCTATAACCAAGTTTAAGCATGCTTAAACTTGGTTGGTGTTCATTGTTAAAGTTAAACCCTTAAGGGGTTTTATGGATGAGGTAGAGAACTTGTTCGTTGAGAGTTCGCGAAGAAGAACTTGTTCATTGAGAATTCGTGTCAAGGTGGAGATTTTTAGAATTAAGTGACTCAAATCCTTATTTAAATAAAATACAGTGGTAAAATAAAATAAAAGAAAAATCCATATAGAATTACACTTCTTTTATTTTATTTTTAGAATAAGGTTTTTTAAACCTTATTAAATTCCATCTATTTAATATTGATTAGAATAAGGTGTTTCAGTCTTACTAGAATATGGCTTTATAAGCCTATAAATAGACATAGTCTACTCCTCTTATATTAATTCAAATTTGACATAGTGAATTTTCTTCTCCTCTGCCCGTGGTTTTTTCCCGAAAGGGTTTCCACGTAAAAAATTGTGTGTTCTTTATTTTATTTTATTTTATTTTCACATATAACATTTTACAATTCAATTAATTTCACACCTTCTAAAAATTTATAACAATTCAATTACATTTATATATTTATTAGCATACCACAACTCATAAATCAATATAATATACAAATTATTCTAATTTAAACCATATGAACTTACCAGGGCTAAACAACAAAGATTGTAATGTCATGGGCTAATCTGTAATTGCTCTTTTTCGCAATTATCTATTTACTCTTAATCTAAATAGTACTCACAACTTGAAACTTGATTTTTCAGAGTCATGCAAAACCTCTTTAAAAGGTTTTTCCAGAAATCCTTATCTTTGTTTTTTCTAATATAGCTGTCACAAAGGGACTAAATACCTTACCAGCTTACTAGATTTTTTAATTCTTTGATTCAAACCTCACATTTACTGCCTTATGTAGAGCTTCCCATAACCATCTCTTCATTGTAGCAACCAAGATGAAGAAGTGAGAAAAATGTAACAGAATGGAGTTGAATCCTCCTTGAGAAGTCATTTCCCATCTATTGATATCCCTTCTCGCACTATCTTCAACCACTTGGAAACTATTCATCGATAATTATTTTATCCCCTACTAAGGGACTTGCTGGTTCTAATATAACCAAACTAGTTTTGAATATCAACAATGTCCAAACCAGACTCTATCTTTTCAAATTTCTTAGTAGAGACTGCCAAGTTATGGTCTCTTTCCAATTAAGTCATTAACTATTCCAAATTTTTGAGATTAAAGGAAACTGGGTGTAACATGCCCTATATGTGAAAATGAAATTTAAAATATGGATAATTTATTCTTACATTATCCATTTTGTGAAACTATTTGATTTGGTAGTAATTCAAACTACATATAGACATGATTGGGAATAGAGTTATCAAAGATCTTATTCTTCTTCAAATAAATTTGAGAGACATTAGTGCAAAATAGGACAATAAAATTACTAGGATATTATGGGAAAATTGATTTGACAATAATGATGATAAGATTATTGATATCAAACAAACTTCTAGTTAAATGAAATTGTACAAGCCATAGCATCAGTATCAAACTTATATCTCAGGAGAAAGAGGAAGGACATGTTTTGGTGTCACACCACTCCTAAAGAACTTTAGTGGCATATTTCTTGCTCAATAGTTTAACACTATGGGAAACTTGGATAGAACCATTTGCAAGCTCGACATCTTTAGGGAAGCCTTGATAACAACACAACTTAATTCCCCTATCAATAGGCTTAAATATTTGTTTTATTGCAATACAAATTGATGGCATTAGAAGCACAAACCATGGGTACAAGAAAAAAATATATTAATAAGAGGGGTACACCATGTCATGCTTGATCAATTCCACAAACTTTTTAAAGACACTAGGAAATAGGTGACTACATTGAAAAATATCCATTTTAGTTTTATCTCCCTTAATTTGAATCTTTTTTTAAATTTGTTGTTGTACTCTACCCTTGTTGAACCCTAGATTGGATACCATAAAAAAATTTGTTTATTTCTACATGTATTGATGTAAAAAATGAAAAAAAAGACATATATACATGAATTATCATATTTAATTTTGGGATTAATACACTATTTAGGGCCTGAACTTGGACATTGTTTCCACAGTTAAATTGTATTACTTTCGAGGTAATAGAGTTATTGGGAAAATAATTATAACATCTAATGATGACAAAATGGATTTAACCAAGTTGTGGCTTATGTAGTTGGGACATGCTGGTGAGAAATCCTTGCAAATTCTATAAAATTGAAGATTGTTGAAAGGTGAAAAGGCTTGCAAGTTAGAATTTCATGAGCATCATGTTCTGAGAAAGCAAAAGAAAGTGAAGGAGACACCACTATCCATGAAACAAAAGGTATTTTGGATTATGTTTACTCAAATGTGTGGTGGGCCTTCTAAGACACCTTTCTTAAAAGGAAACTTTATTTTGTAACTTTTCTTTACAACTTTTCTAAAAGATTTTAGGTGTACATGATGAAAGCTAAGAATAAAGTGCTCAGAGTTTTCCTTAATTAGAAAAATATGATAAAAAAAAATTGATAGAAAGATCAAATGACATAGGAAGAACAATGAAGGGGAATATAAAAGTAATTCGTACACTGTTATTATTAAACATTTTATAGATAAATATATGCCACAATAGAATGGGGTGTCAAAGCATATGAATCGTACACTGTTGGAGAGTTTGATCTATGTTAATCCAATGCTGGGTTGGGCAAGCAATTTTGGGCCGAAGTTGTGACATGTGTTAGCCATCTCACTGACCTTTTGCCATCATCTGCAATAGAAGGGAAAACACTAATGGAGATATGGTCTAGAAAACCTGCTACTGATTATGATTTCTTATATGTATGTTAATCCACTACTTATTACCATGAGAAGGATTAAAAATAGATCCAAGAGAACAAAAAGTTATCTTTATGATAATCAACTTTAGAGTATAGGGATTTTGACTTTGGTGTGTAGAAATGAAGAATATAACTTGTAGTAAATATGTAACGCCCTGAATTTTGGGCCTAAAAGTTTTGGGTTTTGAGCATAGGGACAGTGAAAAGGTTGCACATATGTGTTTAGCTATGCATTATAGTGTTAGAATGGGACTGCTGGTCTGGTGGTTAAGTGCGTGTTAGCATACCTTGAGGATTCAGCTTCGAGTCTTTTTGAGAGCATTTTGGGGAAGTACTTTTAATTAGTTTTGTTTTAAGTCAAAAAGGTTATATTTATTTTGATTCTCATTTTTCATTTTTATTTTATTTTTCTTTAGCTAGACATTTCTTCTTTCTCTATTGTTTTTCCACTTTCTTTGTTTTTTTGCTATTTAGCCTCTGCTTTTTTTTCTTTTAAAAATGATTTACGCTGGGCACATTTGGAAGAATTGTGCTTCTCCGTCATCAAATAGGTGTGGGAATCTAACCTTGTCTACACAGTTTTTAGTTTGAAATATTCTAATATTGACAAGTCTTGTGCGGATGTTAACCTGAGGAATTTATGGGTTTTTAAATGATGAAAGTGTGGAGAGATCTTTTTTTTATGTACTTTGATAAGGAAAAGATTATGGATGATTCCGATCTCTTAGATGATGGTTTTAGGATGTTTTGGGGGTGGTTTTGTGACTTTCTTGATGACCACACGGCCGTGTGCCTGTTTCGGGCCAAATTAGGTGCCACACAGCCTGGCCACACGGCCGTGTGGCCGATTTGGGAAAGTTGTAAATTTTCACACGGTCGTGTCCCTTGGCACACGGGCGTATGATTTTGGGAATTAGGGATTTGAGATTTAGAGTCACACGGCCTGGCCTTATGGTCGTGTGGCTGATTTGAGGTTTAGGGATCCGATACGGGCGTGTGTTTTGGAACACACGGTCGTGTCTACCCTATACCTTATTTTAGAGAAATTGAACAGTGAGTTATACGGCCTGTTCACACGGCCATGTCCCTGTTTCACAAAGACGTGTGCCTCTGTCACACAGTCATGTGCTACCCTTCACACAGGCGTTTGGATCCCCACACGGCTTGGTTTGTCCCACACGGTCGGGGCACACGGGTGTGTGGCCCTAACCCGCCAAATATTGCTTTCAAGTCATACTTGTAATTGCTGCTCTGTATAGTCTAATCCTTGGTTAAGCTCTAGTGAGGGTATTTACGACTCTAATTTGAGTTTGGATGATGTGTTAATTGTGTTTGGTTATGTGATTTGCTTGTTTCTGAACCCAGTTAGCTAGGTGAGTGTGTGTGTAACTAGTTCTGTCTGACTGATTGGAGGTGGATGTCTACTTCTGATTAACTATTTGAAATTGTACTCTAAATTGTATACATTTGATTGCATACATACACACATATGCATAAACTACTTTGTGTGGGATTTTGAAGAGAAGGGAGATTGACTGAACTGAACTGGCAGCTAATCTGTTGGTTACTGATAGCCCTATTACCCAGAAGGACGTGGGTAGTCCCAATACCCAGAGGGTCGAGGACATTACTGATATTGGTATAGCGGAATTTTGCATTGCACTGTACCGCATGTATGCTAGCTATGCTACGTACCATCGAATGAATTGGCAATTTTACTACAACCTATCGATATAATGGATTGCAGTATTGCACTGTACCGCATGTACGTTAGCTACACTATGTACTATTATCTAATCTGGTAGTTTCTACTACACGTCTGTATCACGGTTTATCGCATTACACAGTACAGCTTATACGCTAGCCTTGCTGCATAATATATGTGACTGGCAATCTACCTGCATACTGATAGCCCCAATTCCCAGAGGGTCGAGGGCAGTCCCAATACCCTGAGGGTCGTGGACAATGCTAATTATCAACGTTTTCGGGCAACTTGGGATGACATCATATGGAGTGTAGGGTTGGATGGGCTTTTCGAGGTCCTACTTGAAGTGTAGGGATGTGTGGGTTGATTTAATCCCCACAGTGAGTGTAGGGTTGGACAAAGATAATGTGTTAGCTGGATGGGTGGGTTATTTTATAACTCATTTGCACTCATGTGTATCCGATTAATTTGTTGACTGAATTGTAACTTTTGAATGGTTGAGAATTTCTTATATCGTGATTGAATGTGATACTGTGACTGAATGCGTTACTGATCAACTAAAAGGCATTGGTGCCTATGTGAATTCGGTAGATTCTTTCTGCAGCTGTCTAACTGAACTGTTATTGCGATTGTGTGATTGTTTGCGAATTACTACTACTGTGCCTGAATGGTACGTGAGGCTGTGTCTGTGTCTAAATAATCCATATAACTATTAAGTTCTGCTTCCGAACTGCTTTCTATTCTTGAGTTTGTAGTGTAACTGGATTGATCTCACACTAAGCTCGAGTAGCTCACCCCCTCTTCTGTTTCCCCTTTCAGGTAAAGTTCTGGATTCTGGATGCTGGACTTAGTACGCGGAGGTCTCGGGCAGTCTTAGTAGAAATAAACTATTAGTTTAAATTTTTAATTACTATTCGGTTTTTATTTTTGAACTGTAAGGTTTATAATGTTGTGGTATAATTTCAGTTTTAAACGTATATACATGCTTTTGGATTCATAATAAAATATATGTTTTGGAAAATGGAATTAAAATCGACTGGTTTTGTAAAAATTTTCTCACGATCACTTCGATGATCATTGTAGCATTCCAAATTCAGTCTAAACTTCTAGACCGGGTTTGGGGTGTTACAAAATATGTTACCTTTGATGAGTCTGACATGTTTGGAAAGGTAAAATATGAACATGTTTAAACAATTGGTATTTCACAACAAGTCTAAGTGTACTCCAAAACAGGACAAGTTTTAGCATATGGTGATTAGCACAATTAATGTGTAAGGACCTAAAAGTCAGTGGTATCGAAAAGTGTGGTTTTGAAACAGAGTTTCTATAAATTGGAACCGTAAATATTATTAAATATTTATGGAGTATTATTAGAAGTGAATTAATTTTCGGTCAAATAAATTCGTGGAATTATACTTAATTTTTATGTAGGGACAAAATCGTAAAAGTATTACAATTTCAATTGTTATTAAAATATAATGTAGAACATGACTAAGGGACTTTTAGAGCAATTAGACTAATGAATCATTAGTAGTGGATGGTAATGAAGCATTAAAAACATATATATTAGGTAATATATTAAATAAAACATATCAAATAAAACACATTTACATTAGTGGAGAGTAAGAGGAAAACAACTTTGCTATTCACTTTCCCAAAATTCGAAGCTTAGGAGAAAATGATAAGACACACGACTAAGTTTTTCAAGGTTTCAAACCCTAATTTGGTTAGTTGAATTAGTTCTTCTCTTGTAAATTTTATGTTTTTGGAATCCCAATAGTCCAAGCTAGTTAACCCAGGTCATAATTTTTTATACTGTTAAAGGTTGTGAATGTTACCATTGTTAGATTGTTGAAGCTTTTGGTAATATTTTAATAGGTTTTAAGTTATGTATAAATAAAGGACTAAATTGTAAAGTCGATTGATGATTTTGTGTAATAAGGACTAAAATAAACAAATTGTGAAATTTTTGGTGTAATTGAGAAATAGGAAGTCCTATAGGGAATTTGATATTAGATTTGAGGGTTAAATGTAAAAATTATGTAGTCCCGATTTAGGGGACTAAATTGAATAAAATGAAAAAGTCACATAAATTAGCAATTGAACGTGAAAGTTATTGTGTATTGATGATTTGGTGTATTTACGTTAATTCGTAGCTAATGTCGACCTGGATTCCTCAAAACGGAAAGGAAAAATAAAGTCATCGACAAATAGCTCAAACTTTACAATTTGTATTTCTATAACCTGAACCTTTTCAGATGTTGCATTGATGAACTGCATTGCATATAAATAACACAAGGTAAGTTGAAAATAATAGAACGAGCTAAATTAAATCGATTTGAATTAGGTTTCATGATAAATTGAATAGATTTGAAAATACGATATATTGTTATAATCGTGCAATTAAATTCAATTTTTGATGAGTTGTGCTAGAACATATGTGATTTGATGATTGGTTGATGATATTATATTATGGAATTGAGAAATTGATTATTATAAATTGAAATAAAGATGGTTAGTGGATTTCAAATTATAGATCTGAAAATGTAAAATTTGACTGTATAAATGAGTTATATATTGTGACATGTAGATAGTCATATTAATTTGCATTTGAACTCTCTTTTGTTGATTCAAGCATTACATGACTTATATTATGATTTAAAGTTCTGATATTGAAATACAACTAAGTTATATACTCAATGTATGATTTTTTCTATGTGCAAGTTAGGTGTACTACAATTCAGTTATCAACTCAGCATCTAGTGACAATCTCGAACTCAGTTGTTGGTGATGTGATCATTTTGGGTCTTGGCATGTACCTAGGAAGTCTTTTGGTTGTTATGACTATTTTGTATCTTGTTGCTATTTTGGATATTAAGTGTATATATATGTGATGATAATAGTTATTTTGTTGATATCTTGGTAGGTTGCTTGGATTATATGCCTAATGTTCTAATGGTTGAGAAAATATCATGCTATGTGATGTGTTTTAGTTAATGCTTAAAAATAGTATAATGGTTGGTATGCTTAAATTATGCCTTAGAGATGATTTGGTAAGTTTGATGTTTACACCTATGTTTTGTTTGAAAAGATTTGATAGTACCAGTACCTAGGTTATAAGGCTAATATGAAAGCCAATGTGAAATGGTTGAATGCATACATGTTTGGCTAGTTTTGAATTATTGGTTGATGTGCCAATTATGACATATTGGTTAGGCACCTAGGCTGGTTGATTTAATTGATGTTTTTGGCATGAATTTGGTGTTTTCGAATTGGTTGAAGTATGGTAAATTTGGTTGCTTCTGTCGTGAGTGAAGTTGGGATTTTTAAGCTTGCATTGAAAGGTATTTTTAGGTATACACGGCTTGGCACACAGCTATATGCCATACACAGGATTATGTCACGATAGTAAGACCATCCTCATAGAAGCTTAGCTCTCTAATAGGTTCTAAAAGTAACATGTTTTAGTCTCATTCTTAATGCGTTTTTTGGTTATTATTTGATGTAATTGTGAATTTTAGGCTCCTAGTCATTTAAATTCATGTTTTTATACTTAAGAGAGTATTTTGGAGCAAAAGGAGCAAAAAGTGAGTGAAAACTGGAACATTGGAGCAAGTTACAGGAGCTACATTGGCTGGACCACTCCATACGTCTTAGACACACGGCCATGTTGATTTCACGAATTGCACTCTGAACAGTGTAAAAGTGTGTTTTTTAGGGTTTTTCAGGCATTCTAAGACTTATATATAACAAAAATAAGAAGATAGGAGTGAGCCGTCATAGAATATTCAAGAAAACAACGTGAAAAACACTATTGAAGCCGATTCTAAAGCATATTTCCATCAAGATTGAAGATTCCCTTTTGATTTCTTTGGAGATTATTATGAGTTTCTTTATTACTTTTGGTTATACTATATTTTAGATTTTTTATGTGCTAGCATGAACTAATTTTCTAAATACCTAAGAAAATGAACCCTGTGATGGATTCTGTCATTTGATTTTTATTTTACACAACAAAGACTTAGATCTTGCTCTCAATTATGTGTGTTTTATTCTTGGTTTAATATTTCTCGACTATTGATCCATGTAACGCCCTAAATAATTTATTTTTGATTCTATAAATATCTGACAAAAATATCTATCTGCTTTAGTGGTTAAGTGTTTTGGGTGTGTCTGAGAGGTCTAGGGTTCAAGTCCCATGTTCACAAATTTTGTTATTTTTTATCCAAGCCTTACCCTTGTGGAGTGGGCTTACATAAGATTATCTGATAATTCATATCAGAATGAGCCTACTGGTTCGAGTGGTAAAGGAGTTGGTGTGTTAGGGTTCTTATGTTCGAATCTCTGCATTGGCGAGGATGTTAATTTTTGCTCGGTTGTTTGATGGAGTTTTGGTAGAGTTGGGATTCTGAGAAAGTTGTTTGCTAGTGGGTTCGTGGGGAGTAAATTGAGGGATTTAGTGGATATTTCTATTTTTATTATTTCATTTCTTTTTTCCATTTTTCTATCTTTTCTCCAAATTTTCTTTCTGACGTTTTCTTCAATTTTTTTCTTTGTGGTTTCTAGCATTTTTCACTTTTTCGATAAAATCATTAATTCGTTCTCTTTCATCGATTCTGTTGGTGGTCCTATCGTGTAATCATGCCTTTGATTGTGGGGTTCTCTAATCAATTGGAAAGTGAGCGTTGTGTCTATGGCTTTTGTTTGGGATTTCGGTGATCACAATCTGTAATGATTCATTAGTGGTAATTCGTGTTTAGGAGTAGATTGTGGAGCAGGGAATTGCACTTCAGCGGTTTAGTGTGCTTAAGAGGGGATTTGTCATTAGTGGTAAGTCAGTTCCTTGTTGGTTCTTATGTCGAATTTGTTAACCAATCTGCTTAATCGATGTTGGGTACTCTATTTTTAGGTTTTCGAAGGCTCGGGATAGTTTTCACATCAATTCAATACCAAGTGTGTTCCCAAAATGCAAAAAATAGAGTTTCAGTGAAAGCCAAAAATGCCTACTGTCAATGCCACACGGGCGTGTAGTCGCCTGTGTGGTAGGCCGTGTGTGAGACACTGCAGTGTGTCTGACGAAGGGGCAGCTGTGCACAAGACACAAACGTGTGGTGGTGTGAGCCACATGGGTTTGGCCAAGTTGGGAATGTGGGCCCACACAGGTGTGTGGGTTTTGGGCCAGGCCGTGTGGGGCACACGGGCAAGGCCAATCTAGGCGTGTGGGCCCACAAGGGCATGTGGACCCATATTTATGAAATTTTCCTTAGGGTTGTAGGGTCGTTCCAATCGACGGTGGGACTACTGTTGGGTCGGTAAGGGCTAACCAAACCCTATTTTGCATGCTATGATATTTTGATAGACTGATCTGAGTAGGATACTAAATGTATGTCTGTTTCTATATATAAGCATGTTGAGCATGTCTAATCTGTAATTTCTATATCTGTTTTCTATAACTATTTTTGGGGTGGGATTTGTATATGTGGAGGAAGTGTATTGTATGGTGATCATCACCCATATTCTAGCAGTATGATTGCATATTATCTGATATGTGTCGTAATGGCATGATATGGTGTGTAGCGATGGGTGAGTGTTTTTAACCCCACATGGTGTGTTGGGATAGACAGAGTTGGTATGTAGAGTATAGGGGTAGGATTCTGTTATCTGTATCTGAATTAGACATAAATCTGTATTTGTACCTGACTGAGCATGAGATTTCTAAATGTTTTCCCTGCCTATTTCTGTTGGGTTACGCACTGAGTTTATGAAAACTCACATCTGTTTGTCTATTCTATTAAGGTAATCCACAGACTAAGGCGGATCGGTGCAGCGGAGACTCAACGGTGACCACTCGTCCGAGAACTGATCATACTTAGTAATTATGGTTTTTATTTAATTTTCAGACTTAACTGACAGTTTGTAATTTTTGGGGGCTCTCGGGACTGTATGGTTTTTAACTATTGATTTTGGTTTTGTTTGATAATTTGCATGCTTCGAGAAAATGTTTTATGAAAACGATGATTTTACGCAAATAATTTTTTTCTAAATTACAAACGAGATTTCCAAACTGTACTAGTTTTATTAAACTTTCACTGTAAAATATGTTTTGGCAAATGAACTAAATAAATGACGTTTTCAGTAATAATTACGAATGAATACGAGTTATAATAGTTGAATGGTTTATCGAAACAACTCAGTTTTCAAAACCCATTCTTTGTGACGTCTTCGGATTCTGCCATAACGTCTAGGCCGAGTTTGGGGTGTTACAATCCATGTTTGATGTGCTTAAATCAGAAGAGGAATAGATCCTTTTTAAGAGTAGATCTAGCGTAATTGAGTGGAGTTGCATGCAATCCTAGAAATAGGACGACATAAATCTATTAGATTAGATTCAAATCTAGTAAGAGAATCCATAAATAGAGTTAAGGAGATAATAGGGGTTTTAATTGGAAAGAAATTTCAATTAATTAACCTAGAGTCAGTTGTTCTTATTCTTGAAGAGAGACATTAGCATAATTTAGGAATTGTACAAGTCAAGATACTAAGTGAAGAAATTGCGTAAGTTAGATTGATAATGACCGATGAAATCTGGGTGAATTCTTTTCTGGGTGTTGTTTCACTTCTTAGTTGTTTACTCGATTATTTTCCTGATTCGTTATTTGTCGCATTTGTATTTAATTAATTTAGTTAATTTTAATTACCAATCAATCACTCGAATTTATCAGTTAAATAATAAAAAGACAGTAATTTTAGTCTTCGTGCGAACAATATGTTTGCTCACTATAACTATACTATTAATTGATAGGTGCACTTGGCTTGGTCAGATTTTTAGTTGGTTTACAACTGCTTCAAGTTTTTGGCGTCATTGTCGGTGACTAAAATATTAGGAAAATTTTATTTCTATTAATTTAGCCATGTTTTATTTTTATTTTAATATTTTTTTTAATTTATTTTTTTCATTCTAATTTTTTGTTTGTTTGATTCTGATAGGTTCTTTTGGTTTATGACTAGAGGAAACCCATTGGAACTATTAGTTTATGATAGTGAAATCGAAAAAACTACTCGTAGAAATCATAAAGAAGTTAGAGAAGAAAGAAAAAGTCAACAAATTTTAATAGACGATCAAGAGGAAAAGGATATTACTGTAGAGATGGATGATAATCAAAATAATCAATAGCCTCTTGCTCCTCGTGCTATGTATGATTATGCTAAGCCTACTCTAATTCGAGTTAAATCAAGTATCGCCAAAACGACTGTTGCTATAAACAATTTTGAGCTAAAGTAGAACACAATTCAGATTACGATTATTTGGCTAACTTTATAGAGATTTGCAACATTTTCAAGATCAGTGGTGTTATTGATGATATCATACGCTTATTATTCCCATTCTCTTTGAGGAGCAAAGCAAAACAGTGGTTGAATTCACTTCCATGAGGTTCTATCATGACTTAGGATTAGATGATTGAAAAGTTTTTATTGAAGTACTTTCCATTGGCTAAGAAAGCTAAGTTGAGGAACAACATCTCTTGTTTTTCTCAAATTGATTTGGAGTCATTATATGATGCATGGGAGAGATTTAAGGATCTTTTGAGAAGGTGTCCTCATCATGGGTTACCTTTGTGGTTACAAGTTCAAACTGTTTACAACAGTTTGAATCCCTCAACTAGGTAACTAATTGATGCAGTAGCTGGCGGAACATTGAATAATAAGGCACCTGAGGTAGCTCAAGCGTTTATTGAGGAGATGACATTGAATAACTATCAATGGCAAGTCATGAGAATGAAACTAATTAAAGCAACCAGTGTTTATAATATTGATGCAGTTTCTTTGTTAGAAAATTGATGGCTTGAATTTTTCTAAGTAGGTGAATTTAGTAGTGCATTGTGATGCGAATGGAGAGGGGATGATTAATTAAGAATGTTCACTCTTCGGTTCTAGCATAGAGCATGAGCAAGTCAACTTTATAGGTAATAATTCTAGAGCTCAAAATAACCTCAATAACAATAATTATAATCCAGGATTGAGGAATCGTCTGAATTTTTCTTAAGGTGGTCAAGGTACTCAAAGGTCACAACCCCCTCTAGGTTTTCAACAACCTTATCAACAAGAAACGAAATCGAACCTTGAGTAGATCTTAGCTAAATTTATTTCGATGTCTAGAACTTGATTTCAAAACACTGAAGCAGCTTTGAAAAATCAACAAGCATCAATTCAAGGACATGAAAATTAGATTGGACAACTTGCTAAATTGGTTTTGGAAAGACAACAAGGTAGTTTACCTAGTAACATTGAAACTAACCTAAAGGAGCAAGTCCACCCAATCTCTATTCGAAGCATAGAAGGGTTAGTCAAGCATGAAAAGAAGCTAGGTCTAGAAGTTGTGGAGAAAAATGATAGGGTTGAGGAAAGAAAGAAAGAGCATAAGCTGGTGGTTAGAGAATACAAACCATAAATTCCATATCTAGAAGCATTGAAGTAGACCGAATAAAAGAAAAATCTGGTAAATTTCTTGAATTATTAAAAAATTGCATATTAACTTACCTTTTGTTTAAGCTTTTTCCTAGATGCCAAAGTATGCAAAATTTTTAAAGGAGTTGTTAACAAATAAAAGGACATTAGACGACTTGTCAACTGTGGAGCTCAATGAGGATTGCTGGGCCATTTTCCAAAGCAAACTACCCAAAAAGCTTAAAGATCTAGGGAGTTTCACTATTCATTATCTTATCGATAGTTTAAATGTTGAAAAAGCTTTGGCTGATTTGAGGGCTAGTATAAATGTAACACCCCTTACCCATATTCAACACCGGAAAAAGATACGAGGCATTACCAAACTTACAACCGAGCAAACATACAATTTCGGGTCATAAATTTTCATCCAAATTAAAAACATTCGCATTCAATCATAAAGTCCCTAATACGAGCCTACGAGCCCGAAACATGCCTTGGAAATGGTTCGAGACTAAACTGAGCACTTAGGAAATTTTTACAAAACTTGGAAAATTTTCGCTATGAGCAAGGGTCACACGCCCATGTGGGCAAGTCATGTGGTCACACACACCCATCTCCCTAACCCTGTAACTCTTTGTTTTGCCATGCATGAACAAATTGATGTCACATGGCCAAGTCACATGCCCATGTGGTAGGCCGTGTGATAAATTATATTTTCATAAAATAGGTGCAGACTTCACACGGTCAGGACACATGCCCATGCCTGAGGCCGTGTCCCTTACACGGCTGAGACACACGCCCTTGCTTTTGCCCATGTGCTCAATCCTGAGCATTCTGTTTCTCAAAATTAAAGTGCAGGGGACACAAGGCCAAAACACATGCCCGTAGGGCAGACCGTGTGTCATACACGGCCTAGACACATAGCCGTGTGTCTACCCGTGTAGACAAATAAAGGCTATTTACCAAGCCATTTGTCACCTTTATTTACACCTACACTGAATTTCAATGGCATAATCCATGGAATGTTTAAGTAACCAAAACATCCATAATCAAGGCTAAATCATATCATTCATTCAACACTTAACATACTTACTATAGCATATTTTACCAAATCACTTCATACCAACCTCACATTCACAAGAGTCAACATGAATACTTTCATCATGCATAATTCTACTTAGATTTACTAGCACACCAAAGGACCAATCTCATCCATTTCACAACAAATCATTTACAAATAATAAACATACAGCAACCCATTACAAAACACATAAACAAAAGGCATCAGCACATATACTTATATAATTGGGCTTACAACCATTTTAGCCAAAATAAGCCAATTACATGGCTAAATATCAAATCACCTTAAACAAATATAAACCAATACATTTGGCCAAATCAAATGACACATATAACAAAATGACCAAGTCCCTATACATTCCATGCTCTCAAAATGTTTTAAAATTATTGGTACCCAAAGGACAGTTTGATAGTGTGATGTGACTTCCGATGATCTAAATCTCAAGCTAGCTTGGTGACACTATAAAACATTGAAAATAAAACGGAGAAAGCTGTATAGCTTAGTAAGCTCGTTTGAAGAAATAAGCAACCTTACCATACATTAATCATACAAGTAATATAACATAAGATGACATAATTTACCATAATCTCATAATCATAATTCACTTCTATCACGACTTACCTTGAAATCGTCATTTCACGAATTAATAATCATAAGCTTCGAGTACATACCTGTACCATCTCGTAACGAATTTACACTTATTCTAATTTTTGACATACCCATGAACCACTCGGAATAATAATGTCGGATACATGGGAATCTTACACACTAAGTGCTACATATGTAGCCAACGCTACCTCAATCTCATATCGCAGAATTGTTCGTTCTCGAGTTAATCAACAGGCTTGCTCACAAAAGCTTTCAATCAAGACGTAGCTACTCGGTGCTGCTCACACAAGTTGTGAAGTAATCGCAACATATGCCGGTATACTCAGCCACCGGTAGGACATACGAGACCAGCACACGGATCATATAATCACATAACACATGGTAACCCTAGTGACATGTCACTTGTTTCCTCATCTATTCCTAAGGTTCAAATGAGATTTCTTGCTTATCGAATCGTCATCGAACCCATCTGTAGAGTTAAACTCGTCCATACAATCAATCATACAATTCATGAAATATTAAGCATTTAAATACAACTGTATTAAAGCTTATTTAACATATGAACTTACCTCGATTACAAAAATGACTATTAGTTTGATTTAGTCCATAACCTTATTCTTTCCCCGGTCTAAACTCGAAATTCATTTTTCTTGATCTATAATATCAAATTTAACTTATTTAATCATCAAATTATTCAATTCAACCCAAAAACACACTATGACAAAAATAAGTCCTTATTTTTCGTTTTTACCGAAAATCACTTTACAAAAGTCATTTAACAAACAACAAACATGCAACTTCTACCATCAAACATCAAAATACATACATGTTCAACATGGGAAAAATTTTAAACTTCATTTTTCTTTCAAATTAGTCCTTGAAATAGCTAAATCAAGTTGCAACGATCTCAAAAATATAAAAATCATTAAAAAAGGGACAAGAACGAACTTACAATCGAGCTTGAAAGTGGCCAAAACCCTAGCTATGTCTTCTCCTTGCAATTTTTGGCTATAGGGGACTAATTTGATGAAGATGACATCTTTTATTTGTTAATTTTTTCTTTATTTACCAAATGACTAAAATGCCCTTCACTTAAAACTTTGAAATTTTATCTAACCATGTCTGTTTTTGTCCATACAATATATGTAAAATTTCGAATTAGGGTCTAGTTAGAACAGTGATTTTGAGACCACAAATCTGGAATAAAAATGATTATTTTATGATTATTTGATGGTCCATGATATGATTGCATGCTTGTGTGAAATTTTCATGAATAAATTCTATGCCTAAGATGTCCAATTTGACTTTAGGGACTAAATTTAATAAGTTGCAAAACTTGTGTTCTAGAATATTTAAGCATGAAATTGCATTGGATTATTAATTAGAGGTCCTTAAATAGCAATTAGACCAAGTTCTAAAAAATTGGACAAAATGGGCATAAATAGGAAAATTTTGAAAAAAAGACCTTAAAGGCATTTTTGTCATTTGGTAAATAAAAGAATAAAAAGGGAAAATGAAGTGAAAATCTTGTCCATCTTCTTCAAGCCATAGCTGAATTTTACAAGGGTTCTATAGCTAGGGTTTTCAACTTTTCAAGCTTGATTGTAAGTGCTCCCTAGCCCCGTTTTTGATGTTATTTGCATTTTTGAAGTCTTTGAAGCATGATCTATCCATTCCTACCATTATTTTGAGGTAGGGTTCATGCATGAAATTGGACCCATGTGTCATATGGTTGTATTTTGATGTTCAATGGAAGAATATGAATGTTTGATGTGTGATAAACATCTTTTGCTAAGTGATTTTTAGTGAAAACACCTAAAAAGGACCTGTTTGTAAAAAGGTGTAAAAATGAGTAGTAGAAATGTGAAATAAAGGAAAATATGAGCTAATATGAGGTAGAATATAATTCGGCTAGGCTTGGATAACCAAGAAATTACATTCATTTCATTTTACGAGCCTAGAGACTAAAGTGCAATAAGTAAAAAGTTAGGGGTAAAAAGGTAATTTTACCAAAGTATATGTTATGAGTCGATACGAGTAATGTGTGTATTGGGAAAGTTAAATTTAGCATTATAGATTAAGAAAAACATGATTCGGGTCTTGATTGGGGGAAGAAAAAGGTTTATAAGGATTAGGCTCGTTTCTATCATTTTTGTACCGAGGTAAGTTCATTTGCAAATAATGCAACATGTACCATTCTTTAAATGCTTGATATTGCATCTGTGGTAAGTATGTATATAATTAATGAGATGTTATGCCATGTGTTTAAATGTTTACATTTCTATTATGAATGATGTCTTAATTACTCCATGAGTATGTGATTGGTGCTATAAGCATTGGAATCGACACTACGAGCCAGCTCAACGGAAATATGGTATCGAAGAATTCCGTTTGAATCTTAGGAATAGTTTAGGATACAAGTGACATGTCACTAGGAATTATGTAATATGAACTCATTGAGTTGTGTCTGAGTTCATGATATATATGACATCCGTACTCATTGAGTTGTGGTCTGAGTTCGTGATATGTAAGACACATGTTTTGGCGTCCAAGTACTGGTCTTGTATATGCTATTAATGGCGAGGTAGCCTGGCATCTGTTGCGGATACCTGACGGCCTGTATGAGCTGTCCCGAGAGTAGCTCGTAAGTGAGCAACATGTGTTCTGAGATATGGAGTAGCATCGGCTACATATGAGGCACTTAGGTGCAAGTTTTCGATGTATCCGATAGTATTCCAAGTGTTCAACGGGTAGTTCAAAAGAAGCTCAATGAGCAACTTTAATGATTACATCAAGACAAGAAAGTAAGTTATTATGTGCAAGTGGCACAGGTATGTACATCAAACTGATGTGAATGACATGAAGTATGATGAGCTTGTGGTAAGAACATGTATACATATATATATAAGAAATAAATTCATGAGAATTGATAAAACGCAAGGCTATGTTCGTTATGTTAAATGCATGATCTATGTTTGTTTAAGTTACATTATATTTGCGTGTGAACTTACTAAGCTTTATGCTTACCCATTTTCTTTTCCATCTCTTATAGTTTTGCCAAGTTAGCTCGAGGATCGGAAGACGTCGGAGGCACGATCACACTATTAATTGAACATTTGGGGTATAGCTAGCCTTATTATTTTGAGTATGGCATGTGTAGGGACTTGGCCTTTTTGTTATGTGTCATATTGATTAGCCAAATGTGTTGGCTTATGATGGTATCATGATTAGTTTGTATATGGCCATGAGAGGTGGCTTATATTGATTATTCTGGGTTGTAACCCTATTTTGTAACCCTATTTATCGATGCATACATGCAAATGTCTTAATGCTTTAATATGGTTATGGTTGTCTGTGGTTGATGAGTGTGATGGTTGGCATGTACGTTTGGTGATTGTGATATGGTTAATAAGTATGCAATAAATGTAGTGAAAATGTGTAACTTAAAGGTAAACTGGTCAAGATGATAAATAAAAAGGTAAATTGGCAAAGATGATAAATAAACATGAAATTGGTGTGGAATGCCATATGAAAGTATGATAATTTGAATAGGTGACATGTTGACTTTGCTATGTCATAGTTTAATCATGAATGTGAATGTTTGAATAATCAAATGTGCCATGTTGCATGCCATGAAGTAAGTGTAAATGTGTGAGTGTTTAAGGGTGGAAAATGGCTTGAAAAATAGCCTAGAAATTGTCCACACGGTTAGACACACGGGCATGTGTCTATGCTGTGTGTGACACTTGGTCTGACCCATGGGCGTGTGATCCAACCGTGTGTCCCCTACACCTTAATTATGCAAAACAGAATGCCCAGTAGTAAACACACAAGCAGAGACATGGCCATGTGTCTCAGCCATGTGAAGGACATGGCCTTAGGACATGGACGTGTGCCCAAGCCCTATGAAGTCTGCACTTAATTTTTGGAATTTAATTTGCCACACAGCCTAAGCACACGGGTGTGTGACTTGGCAGTGTGACCTTATTTTTTGATGACGTCATAGTCAAAGAGTTACACAGGCTGAGGACACGAGCGTGTCCCGAGCCACACGGGTGTGTGTGACCATACGGCCTACCCACACGGGCGTGTGACTCTCTAAAATAAGAAAAACTTTCTAAGTGTTTAAAAGGTTTCGAAAGTTCTCAGATTAGTCCCGAACCACTTCCGAAGTATGTTTCGGGTCTTGTAGACCCTTATAAAGGACAATTTGCATGTGATTTAAAAAAATTAAATTGGGATGAAATTTTATGACTCGGTTTTATATGAATGTTTATGTTTAAGTCCGGTAACGCTTCGGACCCTATTCCGGTGTCGAATACGGGTAAGGTGTGTTACAATATAATGGTCTAATTACCATTTAAGGACTTATAATTTAAGAATTCATAGCAATTAGGCACCTTTAACATAGATAACTCAAGTTTTGCACCTATCACAATTTAGTCCTTCTAGTCAAATTGGACACTCAATCGATAAAATTTGTTAACGAAATTGTAACAGCCCGATTTAGACCCTAATCGGAACAGTGGTTTCGAGACCATGAATCCGAGTCAGAAAAATATTTAAAAATTATTTTTTGTGTTTATTATGTGTGAATTTGTATGTGTGAAATTTTCGTGATTTAATTTTGTCGTTTGAGTGTCTTATTAAATAAAAGGGCTTAATCGCGTAAAATGAAAATTTGATGGTTAAATATGAAAGTGCCTAACTGTTGTTGTCTTTATAATATGAAGCATTTATGTTGCAATTATACCATTGATTTTATGTATGGACGGTCATGACCTTAACATATAATGGTTTTATATTTTATGATAAAGGTTAATTAAGTAAAATAAATAATAATGTTAATATATGTTATATTATATCATAATTAGAAAGCCAAAGTTTTATTCTTATTTCTCATGATCGAATAAAAAAATAAGAAAGAAAAGAAAAATAAAGCTAGGGTACGGCCTTGTTCAAGCTTCATTAAGGTATGTGTTTAGCTCGGTTTTTGATAATTTCTACGTTTCGGAGATCGATGCTAAGTTATCTACAAGACCCATGCTTGAAATTTTTATTTTGGTGAATATTTTGAATTATGACATTGTTGAAAGCTTGTGATTTTTGTTGTTTGATGGTAGAAAATAAAAAATATGTGATAGATTAACATGTTTTATATTGGAATTTTTGATGATTTTAAGTAATTAGGACTAAATTACAAAAAAATAATAAATTGAGGGACTAAAATGTGAAATAAATGAAATATATGGACTTGTATGAATATGGGTAAAATTTGGCCTACCATGGGTGTATTCAAATTTTGAATATTTTGTGTTTTGTGAAATAGGGACTAAATTGTGAAAAATATGAAATGTTAGGGGCAAAAGTGTAATTTTTCCATTCATATGTTTTTGGATGAATTTGATTGAATATTTGATTAAATAAGTTTAATTTATATTAATTTATATCAAGAAAAGAGAATCGGATTTGGATCGGGGGAAAACTAAAGTTGTCAACTAGTCGTCCCGTTCAGGTTTTTCATCGTCCAAGGTAAGTTTATAAGCAAATAGGCGTTGTTAATTTTAGTTAAATGTGAACTATATATGCTGAAATGAATATGTGAAGAAATACATGTATCAGCCGAATGAGTACAAGCTTGGCAGCTAGGTTTATGAATCCATTTCGACTGAGTTACGACGTCCGAAAGCCCCGTATGAGCCCTAGGAATAGCTAGGATACATATGTCATATGTGATGTGCGAGTAAGACCATGGCATCGATATATGTGTGCAAGTAAGACCACGTTTAATACGTTGGCATCGATATGTGATTTCGATATATGTGTGCGAGTAAGACCTTGTCTGGGACAGTGGCATCAATATGTGATTACATGTAAGACCACTTCCGGAATGTTGGCATTGTATGATATATGTGATAATCCAAGTATCCTATCCAATTCCGAATGGTTCAACAGGAAAAGATATGTTGTGATCAAACGTGTAAAACGAGCTAAAATGATTAGATATGAGTTAGTTAATTACCTATTTGAAAATAAGGTAAGTTGGCCATTAATATATGATTCAAATAATACCAGTTATTAATGTAAATATATGTGCAGTTGGTGGTATATTCGGCCATTTGATATAAATATGTATGTGATTGTTATATTTTAACTTATGAGTATATGCATATAAGTGTATATGTATTTGGTATGATAAAGATATTTTGGCTTGGAAATTGAATGATAGTTTGTTAATGTGTATATATATTCATTCGGCCATGAATAATTTGTATGTGAAAGTATATATAATACATGTAATTGTAAGCTTAAGATTTAAAGTGATTATGATAGTATAATTCTGTTTAGTTTAAATGAACTGAGTATGTTAATTAGTTATTTATTTTCTTATGACTTACTAAGCTATGATAGCTTACTGTGTGTGTTCATGTTTACCTTTGTTTTATAGATTTTGGATTCAAGTTACGAGCTCAGGGATTCGTCAGCAAAGTCTATCACACTATCGACTGTCTTCGATATTTTATAAGCTGAATTTTTGAACCTATGGCATGTATAGGGTGGGTCATATTTTGAGATGTTGGATTTTGGTTTATGTATAAATCTAAGCCATGCGAAAATGGCTTGATTTCTATGCTTGAATTTGGTTATATTTGATCATGGTTTAATTTCATTTTGGTTAAAATGCTACGTGCTATGAATGAATGGTATTTGTGTGATGCTTGGTATAAAATATAATTTAGTATGAAATAATTGTATATGACTTATGATTACTACTATTAAAAAAACAAAAGCTTGACATATATATATGGTTGATGAATGTGATTGAATTATGGATTGTCTATGTAATTATGTATTTGGTTAGGTGATAAAATATAAGTGATGATTATGAATTAGTTGAAATTCGGTAATTATAATCATTAAATGTGATGAATGGTTTGATATTTTATTTGGTTTAGTATTGTAAAGAATGTTTATACTGTAAATGTTATGTAAGGAAGTTATTAAGGATGTTTGGATATATACATATACAAATTAGTTTGATTAAATAGCTGAAGGTATATAACAAATTAGTTGAGTTGTATATGTGAAATTTTGGATGGATCTATGTTATATGGAATTGGCTCATTTTGACTAAGTTAAAGTGCTGGGAAAATGGTTTATGCTAGTCAAGTGAATAATAAAAATATATATTGGTTTATGATGCATATGAAATTCGGTCATATGGTATGCTTGTTTGTAATTGTATAATATTATTATATAACCGCAAAGTATAGTTTAATTTAAGCTAAAATGTGCATGTTGAAATGTATATATATATACACATATATATAAATGCATTGATGTTATTCTAGGAGACCAAATGCTATATTTTAAAATCAATAGATTCGGTTTGTGATGATTAATATTAAATATGACTTGAATTAATAAAGTTAGCCTATTAATGAACCAAAATATGTGCTCATAATTTATGATTGAAATGCATAGGTTTGGATGTGGTTATATGTGCATAATGCTTTGATGTGTAATGTTGCATAATTTATTCGTATTGTTGAGTTGTTAATGTCGTGAATGTTATTTAGTAATAGGTTATATTATATGGTTTATTTGATTTAATATGTGCACGAATGAAGTATGAATTAAAATGCTTGTTTTTATTAAGTGTTCAAATAATATTAAACTGATGAACATATGTTTTGAATGATGTATGATTAAACTAATAGTGGTATGATTTTGTAAGATAGCTAGTAATAATTAAATATGATATATGATTGACATGAGATAGGTTATGATATGATTCGTAAAGAACTTTAAAATTAGTTATATATGTTAACATTTGGTTGTTTTAAAAGTTTGAGAAAGTATATGCACATGATTGAACAAAAAAAAAATTGTATCTCATCCGATAATATCTCGTAACCCTATTCTGGTGACGGACACGGGTTAGGAGTGTTACATTTGATTGGTATCAGAGCTATGGTTTAGTCGATTTTAGGACTAACTTAGCGCGTATGAGTCTAACTATACATTCCATATTATATACTGTGATAGTGTGATGACTTTTGATATTTGAAAATGTGTTTTCGTATAGTAAATGGATCCCGATAGAGCTGTAGCTAATGATGTCGAAAGTATAGCGCCTACTCCTGCGCAAGGGACAGCGCCAGATGATTCTCGACCGATTTTGAGTAACCAAGAGGGAGAGGCTAAACAAGCCTTTTACCAAATAATGAATGACTGGTTTACTCAGTATATCCGGACTAACCTTGCTGCACAACAACCTCCACCCCCGACTAATCCATCTTCGATACCTGCTATACCTCAAGTAAGTGACCCGTTAAGATTACTTAAGCTACCTGTTCAAAAAATGAAAAAACACGAGGCTGAAGAGTTCAAAGCTACTGATAATGATGATGCTGAGCGAGCTGAATTCTGGCTTAATAATACTATCCGTGTGTTCGATGAGCTATCTTGTACTCCGGAATACATTAGTATCGGTGGTTCCGAAAGAGCGAGTGACCTGGGAATTCTTTCAAACTAAGTTCCGTAAGAGATACATCAGCCAGAGATTTATCGACCAAAAGTGCAAAGAATTTCTGACAGAATATGAGCAAAAATTCGTGAGACTTAGTGGGTATGCCTGAGAGTGTTTTTCTACTGAAGCCATAATGTGTAAAAGATTTGAAGATAGGTTGAATGAAGACATTAAACTGTTAGTTGGCATACTTGAGATAAAAGAGTTCGTAGTACTGGTTGGGCGAGCTTGTAAAGCTGAAGAGCTCGGGAAAGAGAAAAGAAAAGCTGACTTTGAAGCTAGAGACTCACGTAAGAGACCATTCAGTAAGTCATTCCAGACGGCACCAAAGAAGTCCCAAGATGATTTTAGCCGTTCTAAAGCTACATCAGGTTCTTCTAGATGAGATCGGGATAGACCACCTGTGAGCTCGAGAGCTACCTCAGTAGCTAGTGTGGGTAATGTCAGATCAAATCAACCCGAGTGTAAACATTGTAGTAAACAACATCTCGACAATTGCAGATTGTATGATCAGGCTTATTTTAAATGTGGATCGATGGATCATTATATTCGTGAATGCTCAGAGTTAGCTGAAGAAAATCTGGTACAGAATACGAGATCGAGTAACACTGTAGCTCGAGGTAGACCACCCAGAAATGCGGGTAATGTGAATAGCAGTTAGAGAGGGACTAAAGATACGACTGTTAAATCTGAGGCTCGTGTACCCGCCAGAGCCTATGCTATCCGTACACGTGAGGAGGCCTCATCCCCAGATGTTATTAGTGGTACATTCACTCTCTATGATACTAGCATAATTGCATTGATTGATCCTCTTTCGACTCATTTTTATGTATGTGAGACTTTAGTATTCAGTAAGACTTTTCCTGTTGAGTCTACTGAGTTTGTGATTAGAGTATCAAACCCCTTGGGCGGTGTGTTATGGTTGATAAAGTGTGTAAGAATTGTCCCTTGATGATTCGAGATTCGTGTTTTCCGAAAAATTAGATGTTTTTGCCATTCAATGAGTTTGACATAATTCTGGGTATGGATTGGTTGACTTTGCATGATGCTACCGTAAACTGCAAAAGAAAGTTAATTTACGGTGCCAAAATGATAAGATTATTAGGGTTGAAGCTAATAATCTGGACGGTTTATCGGAAGTGATTTCTTCGATGTTAGCTCAAAAATATATAAGAAAAGGTTGCAAAGCTTACTTTGCATATGTGCTTGACAATAAAGTAATCGAAAGAAAGATTGAATCAGTACCTATTGTGTGCGAGTATCCAGATGTGTTTCATGAAGAATTATCGGGTTTACCACCTATTCAAGAGGTAGAGTTTGGTATTGAGTTAGTACCGAGGACGACTCCGATATCGATAATTCCATACAGAATGGCACCTACTAAATTAAAAGAATTGAGAGCTCAGTTGCAAGAGTTGACAGATAGAGGTTTCGCGCGACCTAGTTTCTCTCACTAGGGTGCACCAGTTTTATTTGTGAAAAAGAAAGACGAAACTATGAGGAGTGTATTGATTATTGACAGCTCAATAAGGTGACTATAAAGAATAAATACTCGTTGCCACGGATTGATGACTTGTTTGATCAACTAAAAGGGGCTACAACATTTTCAAAGATAGATTTGAGATCAAGCTACTATCAGTTGCGAGTTAAAGACACCGATGTCCCAAACACTGCTTTATGAACGAGGTACGGACATTATGAGTTTCTGGTTATTCCTTTAGACTTACTAATGCACCTGCTGTTTTCCTGGATTTGATGAATCAGATCTTCAGATAGTATCTGGATCAATTTTTGGTTGTGTTTATAGATGACATTTTAATTTACTCCTGTGATGAAACCGAGCATGCTGAACATTTGAGACTTGTGTTACAGACTTTACAAGATAAACAGTTGTATGCAAAGTTTAGTAAATGTGAGTTTTGGTTATGCCAAGTCAGTTTTCTAGGTCATGTTGTATCAGCATCAGGAGTTCGGGTTGATCCGAGTAAAATTTCAACTATACTTTATTGGAAACCTCCGAGAAATGTTTCTGAAGTCCGAGGTTTTCTGGGACTCACCGGTTACTATAGACGGTTCGAGAAAGGTTTCTCTATGATTGCAACTCCGATGAAAAAGCTATTACAGAAGGATGTTATGTTCGAGTGGTCAGAAAAGTGCCAGAAAAGTTTTGATCAGTTGGAAGCCCTTTTGACCGAAGCTCCAATACTAGTTCAGCCAGAATTGGGTAAAGAATTTGTTATTTATAGTGATGCATCTTTAAATGGTTTCAGTTGTGTTTTGATGCAGGAAGGCAAAGTCATAACTTATGCCTTGAGACAGTTAAAGCCGCATGAAAAGAACTATTCGACACACAACTTAGAATTGGCAGCTATTGTGTTTGCATTGAAGATATGGCGTCACTATCTGTTCGGTGAAAAATGTTATTGAGTAATAGGTTATATTATATGGTTTATTTGATTTAATATGTGCACGAATGAAGTATGAATTAAAATGCTTGTTTTTATTAAGTGTTTAAATAATATTAAAATGATGAACATATTTTTTGAATGATGTATGATTAAAGTAATAGTGGTATGATTTTGGAACATAGCTAGTGATAATTAAATATGATACATGATTGACATGAGACAGGTTATGATATGATTTGTAAAGAACTTTAAAATTAGTTAACATTTGGTTTATTTAAAAGTTTGAGTAAGTATATGCACATGATTGAACAAAAAAAAAATTGTATCTCGTTCAGTAATGTCTCGTAACCCTATTCGAGTAATGGACACAGGTTAAAGGTGTACAAAATTTTTCACACAATCATTCAATCATACTGTAGACCTTAAACAAATAATAAAATAAATATTTCTACTTCAGATTTGTGGTCCCAAAACCACTGTTTCGATTTGACCCAAAAACGGGCTGTTACAACTCTCCCCCCTTTTAAGGATTTTTGTCCCTGAAAATCTTACTAGAAAAGAGGTTAGGGTACTATTTTCTCATAGCTTCCTCAGGTTCCCACGTAGCCTCTTCGACCCCATGTCATTGCCACTAAACTTTCACTAGAGCTATGCTTTTATTTCTCAACTATTTAACTTCTCGAGCAAAAATCTTGATTAGTTCTTCACCATAAGTCATATTGGGTTGAATCTCAATCTCTACCGGCAAAATTATGTGCGAAGGATCTGATCGATAACGGCGCAACATTGATACATGAAACATATTGTGAATCCATTCCACTTCCGATGGCAAAGCTAATCGACATGCCACTGGCCCTATTCTTTCAATAATCTCATACGACCCAATGAACAGCGGACTCAAATTACCTTTGCGACCAAATCTAAGAATTTTCTTCCATGGTGATACTTTCAGAAACACATTATCACCAACCTGAAATTTAATATCCTTTCGTTTCAAATCCGCGTATGATTTTTGTCAGTCCGAAGCTACTCTCAAACAATCACGAATTACTTTCACTTTCTCTTCGATTTCTCAAATCAAATCTACCCTGTGAATCTGTTTCTCACTGACCTCGGTCCAGTACAATGGAGTTCCACATTTGCGGCCATACAATGCTTCATACAGTGCCATCTTTCGATTGATAATTGTTGTTATAAGCAAATTCGACCAATGATAGGTAATTCTCCCAACTACCTTCGAACTCTAAAACACAATAGCGAAGCATATCTTCGAGAATTTGAATCACTCTCTCAGATTGACTATTGGTTTGTGGATGGAATGCAGTACTAAAATTCAACTTTGTACCCAACGCTTCTTGTAATTTCTTCCAAAATTACGACGTAAACCTTGGATCTCTATCCAAAATAATAGAAGTAGGCACCCCATGCAATCTAACAATCTCAGCAATGTACAATTCAGCTAGCTTATCAAGTGAATCAGTACGTATTGGAATAAAATGAGCCAATTTTGTCAATCTATCAACAGCGACCCATATGGCATCTTTCTTCTTCAAGGTCAAAGTTAACCCCGATACGAAATCCATCGTAACACTATCCCATTTCCACTCGGGTACAGTCACAGGCAAATGTAAACCCGAAGGTACTTGATGCTCGATCTTTACATGTTGACAAATCAAACATCACGATATGAATTCAGAAATATCTCGTTTCATACCCGACCACCAATACAATTTCTTCAAATCATTATACATCTTCGTACTTCCTCAAAACATCAAACAATCATCGGCCCCAATCTAAAAGTCTAAATCACCATTCAGTTCACACTAAACTCTCTTAGCTTGCAATTCACTATCACATTTCTGAGCTTCGGAAATTTGCTGAAGAAATACAAGTCTAGACTTTAACTCAGCTAGAATCGATCCATCATCAGACAAACTCAGTCGCGTATTCATTGCTCTCAAAGCAAACAAAGATTTCCTACTCAAAGCATCGGTGACTACATTCACCTTCCCAAGATCATAACCGATTACCAACTCATAGTCTTTCAACAACTCGAGCCATCTCTGTTGTCGCAAATTCAAATCTTTCTGATTCATCAAATACTTTAAAATCTTGTGATCAGTAAAGATGTGACACTTCTCACCGAATAAATGGTGTCGCCAAATTTTTAAAGCAAACACAATGGCAGCCAATTCCAAGACGTGTGTTGGATAGTTCTTCTCATGCGGTTTCAACTGTCTCGAGGTATAAGCTATCACTTTATCCTCTTGCATTAACACACAGCCAAGACCGTTCAGTGACATGTTGCTGTAAATCACAAACTCTTTTCCCAACTCAGGTTGTACTAATGTCGGTGCCTCAATCAACAATGTTTTCAACTGTTCAAAACTCTTTTGACATTTCTCAAACCACTCAAATTTTACATCTTTTCGTAACAATCGAGTTATAGTTGTAGCAATCATCGAAAATCCTTTAACAAAATGTCGATAATACCCAACTAAGCCCAAAGAGATTCTAGCCTCAGATATATTCCTCAACGGTTTCCTATCAATAATTGCCAAAATCTTACTCGGATCAACCCTAATACCTTCCGCTGAGACAATATGCCCTAAAAATTCGACTTCTCGGAGCCAAAACTCACTTTTGCTGAATGTAACAAACAATGTCTTATCTCTCAAAGTCTACAATACAATTCTTAAATGTTCTGTATGCTCAGCCTTATCTCGAGAATAAATCAAAATGTCATCAATGAACACAACTACAAACTTGTCCAAATACGGTTTGAAGATCCAATTCATCAAATCCATAAAAACAGCAAGAGCATTAGTTCATCCAAAAGGCATAACAAGAAATTGATAATGCCCATATCTCGTTCTGAATGTGGTTTTCGGCACATCCGAGTCTTTAAATCTTAGCTGATAATAGCTGGATCTCAAATGTATCTTCAAGAACATTGTTGCCCCTTTCAACTTGTCAAACAAATCACCGATCCTTGGTAAAGGATACTTGTTCTTTATAGTAACATTGTTGAGTTGACTATTGCCGATATAAAGTCTTATGGATCTGTCGTTCTTCTTGACGAATAACATTGGTACAACCCAGGGAGAAAAACTTAGTCTCGCAAAACCCTTATCTGTCAACTCTTACAACTGAGTTTTCAATTCTTTCAATTCGGTCGGAGCCATTCTATATGGAGCTATCAATATCGATGAAGTCCCCGGTACTAAATCAATAATAAACTCAATCTCTCTGATCGGTCGTAATCCAGGCAACTCCTCTGGGAAAACATCTGAATATTCACAAACTACTAGCACAGATTCAATCTTCAATTTAGACTCTTTCGTATTCAGTACATACGCAAGATAAGCTTCACAACCATTTCTTACATACCTCTGAGCCGACACTGACGAAATCACAATAGGCAACTCACACGACTCATCCGTTTCAATCCGAAGAATTTCATTATTTTGACATTTCAATTAAATAATCTTTCGTCTACAATTCACTACGACATCATGTAGAGTTAACCAATCCATTCTAAAAATTACTTCAAACTCATCAAACGGTAAAAGCATTAAGTCAGCCGGAAAATAGTGACCCCGAATCATTAAAGGACAATTCTTGTAAACTTTATCAACTAGAACATATTTGCCTAAAGGGTTCGACACTTTAATCACATATTTAGAAGACTCAACAGGCAAATTCTTACTAGATACCAAATTTATGCAAATATAAGAATGAATCGATCTAGGATCAATCAATACAACTACATTAGTATCATAGAGAGAGAATGTACTAGTGATAACATCAGGGGATGACGCATCTTCGTGAGCACGAATAGTGTAAGTTCTAGAAGGTGCTCTGACCTCTGATCTCACATTTAACTCTTTCATCACACCTCTGCTAGTGTTCCCACTTCCAATAGTTCTCGGTGGCCTTCCTCTAGTGGCAGTGTCACTCGGCCTTGCATTCTGAAAATTATCTTTCTCAGCCATTTTAGGGCAATCTCGAATGAAGTGATCTGGGGAGCAACATTTAAAGCAAGCCTGATTATTCATCCTACATTCACCGGGATGTCGTGTACCACAGTGTTGACATTCAGGTCTATTAGACCTAGCATTACCAACACTCGCTATTGACGTGGTTTGGGCCTTAGAACCCGAATACTGCTTCCCACGATATCAGTTGGGATACCCAGCTGAAGCATTAGAATGAGTATACAAATCCCTCGACTTCTTTGACAGAGATTGAAATGACTTATTCATCGGTCTCTTTCTTGAGTCTCTAGCCTCAAACTCAGCTTTTCTCTTTTCTTTGCTCAAATCTTCGGCTTTGTAAGCTCGGTCAACCAGCACGACAATTTCTTTCAACTCTAAAATCCTAACTAACAGTCTGATATCCACGTTCAACCCATCTTCAAATCTCTTGCACATGATAGCCTCGGTAGAAACACATTTCCGAGCATACTTACTGAGCCTAACAAACTCTCGCTCATATTCAGTCACAAACATACGGCCCTGTTTCAGCTCTAGGAACTCCTTGCGTTTCTGATCAATGAACCACTGATTGATATATTTCTTTCGAAACGCGTCTTGAAAGAATTCCCATGTAACTCTTTCCCTCGGTACCACGGATAAATGAGTATTCCACCACTGATATGTTATGTCTCTCAAAAGCGATATAGCACATTTCAAGCACTCATTTGGTGTGCAAGGAACTCATCAAATACCCTGATAGAGTTCTCAAGCCAAAACTCTACTCTCTCGGGATCATCATCAATATTAGCTCTAAATTCTTCGGCCCCTTGCTTTCGAATCTTATCAACTGGAGGCTGGTTTAGTCTTGCCAATTCCACACCTTGGGGAGCTACGAGAACCGGTTGGAGGTTAGGCGAGGGTAGAGGATGTTGGGTAGCTAGATTTGTTCGAAAAAACTCAGTAAACCACTCATTCATCCTTTAGAAGAAGGCTTCTCTAGCCTCTCCTCCCTAACTAACCGTTACTGGTCTACTTTCAGATGGCGCTGTCGCTTCGGCGGGAGCCGGTGCATTACTTTCAACATCGTCAGCTACCTTTCGGTTGGGATCCATTCACTAGAGGAAAACACAATTTAAATTGTCAAGAGTTGTCACACTATCACAAATTAAATATGGCATGTATAGCTAGACTCTCACACACGCTACTTTAGCCCAAGAGTCATCTAAACCATAGCTCTAATACCACTAAATGTAACACCCCTTATCCGTATTCAATGCTAGAACAGGATACAAGGCTTTACCGGACTTACAACCAAGCAAACATACAATTCTGGGTCATAAATTTTCATCCAAATTAAAAACATTTGCATTCAATCATAAAGTCCCTAATACAAGCCTACGAGGCCCGAAACATGCCTTGGAAATGGTTCAGGACTAAATCGAGCACTTAGGAAATTTTTACAAAACTTGGAAAATTTTTTCCATGAACAGCGGTCACACACCCATGTGGCTTGGGACATGCCCGTGTGGGCAAGTCATGTGGTCATACACGCCCATGTCCCTAACCCGTGTAACTCTCTGTGTTGTAATGTGTGAACAAATTGATGTCACACGACCAAGTTACACGCCAGTGTGTCAGGCCGTGTGATAAATTGTATTTTCATAAAATAGGTGAAGACTTCACACAGACCGGACACATGCCCGTGCCTGAGGCCGTGTCCCTCACACGGCTGAGACAATCGCCCGTGTTTCTACTCGTGTGCTCAATCCTGAGCATTCTGTTTCTCAAAATTAAGGTGTAGGGGACACAAGGCCGAAACACATGCCCATGAGGCAGACCGTGTGTCACACACTGCCTAGACACACGCCTGTGTTTCTACACGTGTGGACAAAATAAAGGCTATTTACCAATCCATTTGTCACCATCATTTTCACCTAGACACACACATGTCCAATGGCATAATCCATGGCATGTTTAAGTAACCAAAACATCCACAATCAAGGCTAAATCATATCATTCATTACCAATACTTAACATACTTACTATAGCATCTTTTACCAAATCACTTCATACCAACCTCACATTCACAAGAGTCAACATGAATACTTTCATCATGCATAATTCTACTTAAGTTTCCTAGCACACCAAAGGACCAATCTCATCCATTTCATAACAAATCATTTAACCGTAATAAACATATAGCAACCCATTACAAAACACATAAACAAAAGGCATCAGCACATATACTTATATAACTGGGCTTACAACCATTTTAGCCAAAACAAGCCAATTACATGGCTAAATATCAAATCACCCTAAACAAATATAAGCCATTACATTTGGCCAAATCAAATGACACATATAACAAAATGACCAAGTCCCTATACATGCCATACACTCAAAATGTTTTAAAATCATCGGTACCCAAATGACAGTTTGATAGTGTGATGTAACTTTCGACAATCTCAATCTCGAGCTAGCTTGGTGACACTATAAAACATTGAAAATAAAATGGAGTAAGCTGTATAGCTTAGTAAGCTTGTCTGAAGAAATAAGCAACCTTTCCATACAATAATCATGCAAGTAATATAACATAAGATAATATAATTTACCATAATCTCATAATCATGATTCACTTCCATCAAAACTTACCTTGAAATTTTCATTTCATGAATTAATAATCATAAGCTTCGAGTACATACCTGTACCATCTCGTAACGAATTTACACTTAGTCTCATCTTTGACATACCCGTGAACCACTCAGAATAATAATGTTGGATACTTGGGAATCTTGCACACTAAATGCCACATATGTAGCCAATGCTACCTCAATCTCATATCGTAAAATTGCTCGTTCTCGAGTTAATCAACGGGCCTGCTCACCAAGCTGGTAATCAAGACGTAGCTACTCGGTGCTGCTCACACAAGCTGTCAAGTAATCGCAACATATACTGGCATACTCAGCCACCGGTAGGACGTACGAGACTAGCACCCAGACCATATAATCAAATAACACATGGTAACCCTAGTGACATGTCACTTGTATCCTAATCTATTCCTAAGGTTCGAACAAGATTTCTTACTTATCAAATCATCGTCGAACTCGTCCGTAGAGTTAAACTCGCCCACACAATCAATCATACAGTTCATGCAATATTAAATCATTTAAATACAACTATATTAAAGCTTATTTAACATACAAACTTACATCGGTTTCAAAAACAACTATTAGCTCAATTTAGTCCACAACCTTGTTCTTTCCCCGGTCTAAACTCAAACTTCGTTTTTCTTGATCTATAATATCAAATTTAACTTATTTAATCATCACATTATTCAATTCAGCCCAAAACACACTATGGAAAAATTTACATTTTTTCCCCTAACCTTTTGACATTTTTACAATTTAGTCCCTAGGCTCGTAAAATGAATTTCTTATAATTTCCTCACAACCCAAGCCTACCAAAACCTTTTTCATGCTCATAACAGCCTGTATTTCTCATTTATTCATATTTTTCTACTCATTTTATAAACTTTTACAAATAAGTCCCTATTTGTCGTTTTTACCGAAAATCATTTTACAAAAGTCATTTAACAAGCAACAAACATACATTTTCTACCATCAAACATCAAAATACATACATGTTCAACATGGGTAAAATTTTAAACTTCACTTTTATTTCAAATTAGTCCTTGAAATAGCTAAATCAAGTTACAACGATCTCAAAAATATAAAAATCGTTAAAAACGGGACAACGGACTTACAATTGAGCTTGAAAGTGGCCAAAACTCTAGCTATGTGTTCTCCATGCAATTTTCAGCTATGGGGGACTAATTTGATGAAGATGACATCTTTTATTTGTTAATTTTTCTTTATTTACCAAATGACTAAAATGACCTTCACTTAAAAATTTGAAGTTTTATCTAACCATGTCGAGTTTTTTCCATACTAAAATATAATGGTCTAATTACCATTTAAGGACCTCTAATTTAAGAATTCATAGCAATTAGTCACCTTTAACATGGAGAACTCAAGTTTTGCACCTATCGCAACTTAGACCTTCTAGTCAAATTGGACACTCAATCGATAAAATTTCTTAACGAAATTTTCACACAATCATTAAATCATAATGTAGACCTTAAAGAAATAATAAATATTTCTACTTTGAATTTGTGGTCCTGAAACCACTGTTCTAATTTGACCCAAAAATAGGCTTTTACAATAAATGTTATGCCTTATAAAATGTTCAAACAACTTGGTCTTGGGGAACCAAAACCCACTAGGATGAGTATTCAATTAGCTGACAAATCAATTAGGTATCCTAGGGATATTATTGAAGTCGAAAAATTTATATTCCCTGTTGATTTTGTTATGTTGGACATGGATGGGGATATTGAGGTACCCATGATCTTAGGTTGACCATTTTTAGTCATTGCTAGAACTTTTATTGATGTGTGTAGTGGTGAACTTGTGTTGTGTTGGTGATTAAAAGGTTACTCTTTAAGCACGTGATTTTGTTAAAGTTCATAGTGATCGAGATGATACTCGTTATTATGTTAATGTTAGTAATCATGTGGCTCGACATCCTTTGCAGGAATTTACTAATGAATACATGTTCAACCATTATTTGTCTCAAGGTGATAAAAATCAAGGGACGAGTGGAGAACGAATAGTGCAACTTGATGAATTAGATGAATGGCGAACAAACGCTGATGAGAACCCAGAATGGTCAATGCAATCACTAAGTAATGCTATAGTGTGCATGTAAAGAGGACAAACTAATTCAAAGTTGGGGATAAAGTGCTTCTAGACAGGTTAGATCCACGAATGTTCCTTTCAAACCTTAAGCCAAGAGGGTCAAACCCATTTGTGGTACAAAAAATATTCCTATATGGAACCATTGAGGTAACACACCCTGATTATGGCATATTCAAGATAAACAGTCTTCGTCTCAAAATTTATTTTAGTGGTAATACTGACTACAAGAGAGAGGAGCTTTGGCTCCAAGATCCACCTTAACTGCTAGCTTGAAAAGGGAAGTCGAGCTTAGACTCTAAATAGTTGCTTCTCGAAAGGTAACCCGAGAGTTTTTATTTTTTAGTTTACTTTCTTTTTTTTAAAAGTAAAAACAAAAACAAAAACATTTATACATTTATTTTTATTATTAAAAAATTTTAAAAAAATATTAATATATATACTACAGTTATTTTTATTTTTATCACTTTAAAAAAAATTAAAAAAAAGGTCACACAGTCTGGGGTAATCCACACGGCTTGGACACACGGGTGTGTACCAAGACATGTGCATAGTGGAGCTAATTTTTTAAATCTTACTATAACCCACACAGGCATAGAGAGTTACGCGAGCTGGAGGCATGGTCGTGTGAGACACATGGCCTGTCACACGAGTGTGCGGTAGACTGTGTGGCCAACAAAGCCTAGCACATGGGCATGGGAGAAGTGAACAAGCATCACACACAGCCTGGCACAAGACCATGTGTGACACACAGCCTGGACACACAGGCATGTTTTCGACCGTGTGGAAACTAGCTTCATTTTTTTTAATTTTTGATTCACACACAGGACAAAATAGTTCACACGGCCTGGACACACAGGCGTGTCCTAGGTCGTGTGTGTACTGGAGGGTTTCTTTTTCAAATTTTCAAAGGCTACATGGCCTGGGAGGTATTACACAAGTGAGAAACCCGACCGTGTGGCCCAACATGAGCCTTTAACACGACCATGTCCCCCTCAAAATAAAAAAACCCTAATTTTTTTTATTTTCCCTCTTTATTTATTTATGTTCCTTCGTCTCCCTCTTCCAGCCACTAATTCTCATAACCCCTAATCGTAGCTGTCGTTTTCACTGCCAGTCCCCCTTCACCTGTCCAACCACCAACCATCATGCAACTCCACCCTTAGTTGCACCGTCCCTCGTTACACTAACCACACAATCACCTCTTTCCTTCCTATCTCAATGCCATATTTCGCTGCTCCTCCACTCCTATTACATTTTCCTCATTCCTTTTCAAACCAAGGTCCCCTACCACCACCGTTAACCACCCATTGGTTCAATCTTCCCCTCGTTTCTTTTTTCTACCATTCACTATCTTCCCTTCCCCTATTTTAAAACCATTGTCTGTTCCCCCTCCATTTTAACCCTATACATCTGCTCATCAGCTTTCTCCCCATTCGTTCCTATCGCCCGTCGTTTTCCTTTATTGACCATCATCGCCGCCTATGCCACCATTAGTTATTCACCCCTAATGTTTGATTCCCTTATTGTCTTTTTGTTTTTTTATTATTATTACTACTACTATGGTTATTATTAGTCTGTTAGTAGTATTAGTTTTATTTTATTGTTTATTTATTAATATTAGTCTGCTCATTATTAGTATTATATATATTTCTTTTAGTACTTGTTTGTTAGCTTAGTTTTTTTATTTCTACCTAATTAGTATTAGTTTTAGTTTGGTATTAGGAGTAGATCTTAATTATCTCAGTTGCGATTCGACTTTTTTCATGAGGTTATTTGATTGTCGAGGTATTTTAATTCATATAGTTATATGTTTATCTGCTAGATTTGTTATTGTGTGGTGTTGATTTTTCTATGTCGCTAATATTTGATTTTCATTCATTTTTCAAGTACACTATGCCAAACACGTGAGGAAAGAGTAAGGTCTTCCAAGAAAAGAAAAGCCACTAGGACCTCATCGTCATTCTCTTTGACCACAACCACTTACCACCAGTACCTCACCTTTGACCATCCACCCCATGGGGAGAGGTATCAACATCTAAAGGACAGAACATTAGGTTTTGGTTAGTGTATAGACTAGAAAGCCCTTCAAACTGTGGGTTTATTTGCACTGGTTCATTCTCTACTGGACCCGATCCCAAGGGAGCAGTTCTTCTCGATTGTGGAGTCGACATATGCTGAGCTTACATGGGAATTTTGCCCTACATTTTTTCTACAACTAGTACTTTTTTAGAGGACGAACCATGAGCTATATCATTCCATCTTGGGGTATCACTCATCATTTTAGTATTGTGGGATTTGCTGTTGCTCTCAGCCTATATTCTGATTATTTTTTGGCCACGGACGTGTTGTCCAACCTTCAATGGTACATCCTTCATTTGATATCTCTCTATTGGTAAGTCATTTCTAAGGTTGTCATTCCGTACAGCCCAAGCCAGTCCAAGGCTCAAGGCCTCCCTCCAACCGTGCGATACAATCACACCATTTTAGCTCATACTTTGATTGGCTGGAAGGAGAGTATGAGCATCGTGGGTACTTTAGATACATATTTCTTATAGAGTATGCATGGGCAACACTGGATTGATCTAGCCCATTTTGTAGCCTAATGTTGTCATAATTAGAATAAGTGATCACGGAGAGGACCCCTCTGTTTCTGCCCATATGTAACATTATTGGCTCATTACTTTGGCCTCCTCGAGAACCTCAAGTAGATTGGTACTCTTTCATTAGTTAGGGACATGACTCCATAGAGATTGAATATCATGAAACATATGAGGATGATCGCTAATCAACTTGGGTCTTTAGGTAATTAGTATGTGTTGCTACTTCTGACTCAACAGCACTAGGATGATGAGCATCTAGACAATGAGCCCCCACCACCCCGATGTCCCACTACCACTCCTCCAAGTCCCGCTATTGCTGTACCTACGCATTCGATTACAATCGACGATGTTTCTGAGAGGTTTGACCACTTTGAGCAACGACAGACAATGAGGATAGATCGACTTGAGCAGTTACATTATGAGCATGTCGAGCAGCAGTCAACACAGTTCGATGGAATTGAGGCGTATCTGTAGCAGATATGCTAACATTTTCATATTTCTCCACCAGATGCTATGCCTCACAATTCGGGCTTACCACCGGACGTTGATCACTAATTTATTTTAGTTTTCTACTGTATTTATTGTTATTTTCAATTCTAATTTTATATTTATTTTTTGTTTATTTAATTTATTAGACTTCTTTGCTTTATTTTATTTTTGTTCTGCACTTTAGTTGTATTATTTTGTTGGTTGTTTTTTCTAGTTGTTATCTTTTATCTCATTTACTTTTGTCTCTTTTTTTATTAGTTTGCTTGAAAACATTTACTTCATTTAGAATTGCCCACGATTTCAATTTTCACTATTCCAGCTTATGATATTTTTCTTATTTTGTTTCTATCTATTTGTACACTGAAGACAATGTACATCTTAAGTGAGGGGAGGTTACTTATATGTTTATATGATATAATCTCTAAATTGTTTTTTGTTTTTAAGTAATTTTCTCACAACTACCATTGAAGTAATTTCTTTTAATTTGGAGTTTTTATGATTCTGTTTTTGTATTTATTTTTGGGTTTTTATGCATTGTTTTATTTATACTTTAAGTCACGAGAGAGTCTAGCATGATAAGCTATTTTTCAGAAATATTATTTTAGGTTGTCTCCCTGAATTGAAGTATTATATTGAAATTTTAAATTTACAAGTTTAACATCAAAACCATAATATTTTGTTAGCTTTTGAGCCTATAGAGCATATATTTTAGTGCTCATTTTCTTTTTGGTTATGAGTATGTTGACTCAATTTGTTATTCTAGAACTTGATTCGATTATACATGTTGAGACCATATTATTGATTTGATATACTGAGATGATAGAGGCACTTAAGAGTTAACCCACTTAGCCTTTAATCAGCTTACCTGTTGTATTATCCCTAAGTAAATCCCATTGATCCTAACACATTTTTTCTATAACCTCATTGATGTTAACCCATAGCTCATATCTATGTTGTAAAATTATTCTTTTTATTGACTCCCTTTTTTTGTCGAGATTTGATTTGGTTAGTTGCTTGACTATGTTTCATCATTTGTATTGTTAGTAACTTATTTTTAAAAAAATTGATTGAGCTTGAATCGTTAGTAACTTATTTCGTTGTAAAGCTCGTTTTTATTTTTTATTTCTTATTGATGTGAACTCTTTTAATTCAACAAGTAATTTTTTCTAATTTGGTAACTTATCAACTCGATTCTCGATTTTAACCAATTTTTCTGACTTTTTTCATACCTTTAACTTAAGCCCTATTATAAAATTGTAAATATCTCTTGATTTGTGTGTCATATCATTCTATAGTGGTGGAGATTTGATTTTCAAGCTAGCCTATGGTAGAGACATTTCTTGTTCCACTATTGAGTGCATATTACTTGAACCTTAAACACTTTGTGTGTTTTGAGTGAATCTTTAGTAAGGATTTATTTCTTGTTGAATTTGAATTTCAGGTAATTATTGAGATAGGGGAGATGCCTAACATTTTTAAAGCTTAAAATTCTCTTATTGGATTGCTTGTGCGGTTTAGTGTCATTTTAGTGTGATTTTCCATTGTATGATTATCTGTAAATTATCTTGAGACATTATCAGTGGAAACAATAAATTGATGGAAGTTAACTCTAATGTGGGTTGAGGATTGTGCTTGAGGACAAGCAAACGCTTAAGTGTGGGGATATTTGATAGTGCTAAAAGTAACATGTTTTAGTCTCATTCTTAATTCATTTTTGGGTGATTATTTGATGTTAATGGTGAATTTTATGCTCCTGATCTTTTAAATTCATGTTTTCATACTTAGGAGAGCCTTTAGGAGAAAAAAGAGCAAAAATTGGAAAATCAAAGCAAGCTACAAGAGCCACATGGGCTGGACCATTCCACACGTCCTCGACACACAGCTGTGTACACAACCATGTGGTAGGCCATGTCGATTTCGTGAATTGCACTCTGAACAGTGGAAAAACATGATTTTTAGGGTTTTTCGAGAATTCTAAGACCTATATATGAAAAACATAAGAAGATAGATGTGAGTAGTCATAGAATATTCAAGAAAACAACTCGAAAAACACCATTGAAGCCGATTCTAAAATAGATTTACATCAAGATTGAAGATTACCTTTTGATTTCTTTGGAGATTATTACGAGTTTCTTTATTTCTTTTGGTTATACTGTATTTAGGATATTTTTATTTGCTAGCATGAACTAATTTTCTAAATACCTAGGGAGATGAACCATGTAATGGATTCTATTGTTTGCTTTTTATTTTATGTAATAAAGACTTACATCTTGTTCTCAATTATGTGTGTTTAATTCTTGGTTTAATATTTCTAGGCTATTGATCCATGTTTGATGTGCTTAAATCAAAGGAGGAGTAGACCATGTTTAAGAGTAGATCTAGTGTAATTAAGTGGAGTTGCATGCAATCCTAGAAATAGGACGACATAATTCTACTGGATTAGAGTCGAATCTTATAGGGGAATCCATAAATTGAGTTAATACGATAATAGGGGTTTTAATTAGAAAGAAATTTTAATTAATCAACCTAGAGTCAGTTGCTCTTTTTCTTGAAGAGAGATATTAGCATAATTTAAAGATTTCTACGGATCAAGATACTAAGTGAAGAAATTTCGTAATTTAGATTAATAATGATAGATGAAATCTAGGTGAGTTCATTTCTGGGTGTTGTTTTGCTTCTTGGTTGTTTACTCGATTAATTTCCTAATTTGTTATTTGTCACATTTGTATTTAATTAATTTAGTTAATTTTAGTTATCAATCAATCACTCGAATTTATCAGTTAAATAATAGAAAAACAGTAATTACTAGTACCTTTAGTCTTCGTGAGAACAATATCTTTGCTCACCGTAACTGTACTATTGGTTGATAGGTGCACTTGCCTTAGTCATATTTTTAGTTGGTTTACTACTACATTACTCTTGCTCACAGTCAGGGGACACTGTAACACCCTTAGCCGTTCCCGTCGCTGGATTAGGCTATGAGACATTACATTATAATACCATAAACATATTCAGACACAATTAATAACTTAAATACATGCATATGATAAAACTGATTATATCTTATTACCTAACTTAACAAATAATCTCATATGCAACTTAACATGACCGAACATGCTATTAAGGTATATATACAAATATACATAACATGCACTTACTCTAAATTCAGGGCCACGTTTAACATTGAAATTCATACCAAAACAATTAGAAAAAATCATCATGTAACATTTTATTTTCTTAATATTTTGCATGGTCGAATCTTATTACTTAAAAACCACATTCACATCCAAAATTTCCACCACCAAATTGCTAAGACTAAACTTATTAAACATTATATCTAAGAAATATCAAAACAAGTCTAAGCATAATAAGTAAATTTCACATACACCTTGTCTTAATATAAAACATATCCCAAATCAACCATTTAATACTATATGACCGAATCACATAACAAGCTTCACAACATCATACAATTTGGATACATTCTTGATATAAACTCAGGCTAAGATCAAACATATATAACATAACCATTTCATCCATACCACCTTCGAATACGAGCACATAACACAACTTATAATCAACCATGACACACAGCATGATAATCAAAATAGACTTAAAATACAGTTTAACCAACACTGAACTTAAGCATAGAAATTAAGCCATTTTCACATGGCTTCCATTATGCACAAACCAAAATACAATATTCCAAAACATAACCTAGCCTATACATGCCATAGGATCGAAAGTTCGCTTATTAAAAATACCTAAGGCAGTCGATAGTGTGATAGACTTGGCTGACGATCCCCGAGCTTGTAACTCGAATCCAAAATCTATAAAACAGAATCACAAATATACACAAAGTAAGCTTTTATAGCTTAGTAAGTCATAAGCAAATATAAACTCAATAATATACTCAACTTCTTAAAAATCTAAAATAAACTAATTTATTATATCAATGTCATATTTATTTTCAACTTATTCAATCCAGAACCACACATGTTCAACATAACTATCATTTTGGCCGAATACTTATAAGGTTAATATTTTACAAATTTTCGTTCAACTTTCAAAGCCAAATACCATTATATATTCAAATATATTCCCACACATATACACGAACTCACAAAACAAAGATTAACTTCATATACCAACACCATTCATTTGGTCGAATATACAAGATCAAATATAAGATCACATAAGTACTTACCTATATGGCCGAATATAAAAGATCCAATTTAACATCACATATGTACATACCTATGTGGCCGAATATACAAATACAAATATAACATCACATATGTATATACCTATGTGGCAGAATATATAAGTTCATTTGACTCAGTTTACTTGCTCAATTATCACATCAACATGAAGTCTGATAGACATAGGCGTGAAAATAAATCACTGGCATAAAACCTGCTAGGCATAAGCCAGAATCACACACCGGCACAAGGCCTGCTAGACTCAAAGTCTGATTTTATTCATTGGCAATAAGCCTGCTAGGCATAAAGCACTATCACATTCACCAGCATAGAGTTTGCTAGGCTCAAAGCCCGAATATCACTATTATAAAGCTGTCTCATGCACAATTCATATAACAAAAACTCCAGATATTCCATATAGATCATACGGACTTTCAAATGATATAACTCAGTCGAATTAAACTCAAATACAATATTTCTATGCTTAAACACATTCGGCTAGCTCTTTTATGAATCTATAGATTCCAAAACAGCATATTAAACTAAGTTACATTCCAGATAAATGATGTTTAATTGCTAAAGACTTACCTCGGATATCGACAAACGTTATAAATTGGCTATTCGACTATTTTTGCTTTTCCCCGATCCAAGTCCGATTTCTTTTATTCTTGATCTATATAATTTCAAATTAACCTCATTTAAACACAATTTCATTAAATTTAATCCAACAACACATAAATGGGCAAATTACCATTTTACCCTGATATTTCATACTTTTACAAATTAGTCCTAATTGCATAAAACACAAAATACACAAAATATCCATTCAACATGCTTAGGCTGAATGTTCATTTAGCACATATAAATACACACATTTTATTTATTTTGCATTTCAGTCCCTCAATTTATTATTTTTGCAATTTAGTCTTAATTACTCAAAATCTTCAAAAACTCCAATACAAAACATGTTAATCTAAAACATATCTTTAATATTTCATCATAAAATATCATAAAACACAAATATTCATCAATGGCATAACTCAAAACATTCATCAAAATCAGAAATTCTAGCATGGGTCGGATAGTATTTGAAGCAACGATCTCAAAAACATAAAAATTATCAAAAATCGAGCTAAAACTTACCTTGAATCAAGCTCCAACAATAGCCGAACCTAAAGAACTCTTGTTTCTTTTTCTTTTCTTTTATATTCGATCATGCAAAGAATGAACAATGGCTTTTAATTATTTTTTTGTTTTATGTTATATAACATTATTAACCATTTTACATTTTTAACCTTTAACTTAAAATATAAACCCATTATAAATTAAGGTTACTACCGTCCTTTATACTTAATCATGGCGTAATTGCATTATGAGTACCTCATGCAACAAAGACATCAACAATTTGGCCCCTTTTTCATTTAACCACCAAATTTTCATTTTACGCGATTAAGCCTTTTTTATTAAATTAAGCACACAAACAATCAAATTTTTATACGAAACTTTCACACATGAAAATTCACATATAATAAACACGAAAAATAATATTTCAGTATATTTCTGACTCGGATTCGTGGTCCCGAAACCACCGTTCCTATTAGGGTCTAAATCGGACTGTTACAGACACGGCCATGTGTCCCTTGTTTTTAGATTTTTCCTTCTTTTTTTATTTAATTTTAAAATGATCCGCAATAGTTGCTTGCTTAGTTTTTATCTTCCAGAAGCTCGATATTAATTTGAAATTGGTTTATATACATGATATATAGTTGGCATGAGAAAAATTGATATCTTTTTAAGATTTTTTATCTATAAATTATTTATAAAGGTTTGATATTGTTGATAACACCTTATTGCTTCGGTCTGGTGACCGAACCGGGTAACGGGTGTTACATAATGAGTTTAATTCTCCAACTATAGTATAGGAAGAGAAAATAAAGAGGTTCCAACCAAAGAACTGTATAATACACTAGAACCACTTACAGTTACAAGGCTAAGGAGAGAAATCCATAAACCTTCTCGTTTTTCTAATATGGTGGCCCATTTGTAGATGATTATATTCTTTTCACTTATCATGAAAAATAGGAAACCTTAAAAAGTGACAAGTGGAAAAGTGCTATGGATGAAGGGATGCAATCTCTCCAAAAGAATAATACTTGGAAGTTGGTGCAATTATCAAAAAGTAAGAATGCAATTGGATGCAATTCATTAAGTGAAAAATTAGAAGGATTTCTTGACAAAAAGATATTCACTACAAATAAAGGTCGGTAGCTAAAAGTTACGCTCAAAAAGAAGGAATTGACTACAATAAAGTATTTTCTTCTATTGTGAACCATTCCTCTATTAGAATTTTTTTTTTTTGGCATTGGTAGCATACTTAATATTGGAGCTAGCTCAACTTGATGTGAAGACACCTTTCTTTCATGATGATTTAGAAGAAGAAATCTATATGACTCCACCAAAAGGATACAAGGTTGCTAGTGGAGAAAATTGGATTTGTAAGTTAAAGAAATCATTATATGGTTGAAGTAATCCCCGAGGTAGTGGTACATGTGATTTAATAGATTTATGATAAGGAAAAAGTACACCAAATGAAAATATGACAATTTTATGTATTTTTGAAAGCTACAAGATGAATATTTCATTTATCTCCTTTTGTATGTTGATAATATGTTGAGTGTTTCAAAAAGTAAAAGGGAATTAGATGAATTAAAGGATTACCTGAATCAAGAGTTTGAGATAAGGTTTTAGGCATGGAGATACATGATCAGTTGTAAACGTCACAGTAATAACGTGCAAGCGTACATTGTCAATGCAAGTATAATAAAGAGATGTGAGTTTCTTGAATATCGGTCCCACAGGGATGGTTGTCTTTTGTCTATTACTGTCAGTGCAATAACTAGATAGAAACAAGGTAAATTATGAGTATTGTTATCGAAGCAATAACTTAAGAACAATAAGATAAAGTCTGCTATGGATAAACTAGGATCCCCAACATGAATCTTCAGCAGTATACTAAGTACTCACAGGGTATAAAACATAGGTGTTTGTCGATGCAATAAAATTAATGTATATCTTACCAAATGCAATTCTTTTGTTTAATCTGGGACTTAACCATGCACATTAACCTCACCTTTCGATGATGGCAATATGGCACTATTAATAACAAGTGGACTAAATTCCTTTAGTCCTTACTCAACTTCCATTGAAATGCTTATTAGCTCAAAGCGTCACTACACCTTCTAGTGTTAGTGATTGCAATAACACTTCCGTGTTTAGATCATTCAAACCCCAAGATTAAAAAAAAAATATGATTTAATAAGATAACATTAACAACGCATTCATTGTACTTCCATACAATAGAAAACATAGAGTAATCACTAGCATTTTCAATAAATAAGAAAGAATCGAATGGAGAATACAATTCCTAGGCTACTCGATTGAATCTATCCATTTCCCCTTATTTTGGACTTAGATCTCCTCGTCAGGAGTGGATTTGCATCAGTCTTCACATTGGCTCACCCAAAGGAGGCTCAAGCTGCCATGGTTGCAAGCTTCAAAATAGGGTAAGAGAATAGTGGTCCAACAAAAATTCTCTTTCATTCTTCTCACGTTATCCTATTATGTTTTCCTCAACAGTACAAGTGTCCTTCCCTCAAGATTCTTTTGTCCTTGTTCGTACAGGGTAGTTACACTAGACTGGACAACTCACTTATGGTTGGCTCTTATCAGATAGCTGTCAACTGCGGCGATAATTCTGGATGCAATATGGAATTAACTCATGCAACTACATTAGTACAGAGAGATAGCAAAATTAAAGATAAAATAGGCTAGGATTCACAGAGTTATAAAAGGCAATTTACTAAACTGAACCTGCTAAAATGTATGCTAAAGGTAACTAAATGGGAACAATTTAATCAATAAGTAGGGAGAAAACATATGTTTTTTCTACTACAATCAATACACAAAATAGAAAAAGGGGTAAGCTTTGGTTGACTTAGAATCAATATCTGAATAAAGGTATTATAGTGTTTTGGTTTGAATGAAAATACAAAACATGTAATGTGACTACCCAAACCCAACTGGGACAGCCTGACTCAAATTCAGAACATCAAATTAGCCACCGAGGTGACACTCTATTTAAAACTTTATAAACCACACCAATTAACCTTACACAATATGCATTTGCAGAATATTTCATATAGGAAATTAGACCTAAGTGCATGCTTTTTCTAAATTAATCATTTCATTCACACAATCAGAAGGTATAAGGCATATCTTAATACTCGACAGTCTCCTTTAGTTGCAAAAAATTGTTAGTTCATTTAATTATCATCACATTAAGCAAGTAATAAAACCACCCAATCAAGCAACCAATTAAAGTGTTCAAAAATCCCAAACAAAAAATAACAGTCCGTAATGTTCGTTTACAATCCGTTGAAAATTTTATTTAAACTGTCTATGTCTAAGTCGAATTCTAGTATGAACCTTTGGAATGACCCACATTGCCTTCACATCAAAGTTTAAAGTCTCAACACATATACTCCAAAAAAATGCCTTGCAATGGATCACTGATTTGCCACCCTCCTCGCTAACTCAGAACTATTTATCTACAGGGTAAAGTAAGGAGACGCTCAATGAGTACACATGCATACAACACAAATATACAAACTAGAAATGTTAGGATTTAAACATACTTTAACAATTCACATATAACACAAATTTCATACTCAACACAGTGATATATTGGCAATTTGTGAATATGAAACATAGTCAAATTATATGCTCATTAGATAAATTGATCTCCAAAACACACCACATGACTCATAAAGTCGTACGTTATCTCCATTTAAATGTAGCACATATGCTCACACTCTCCAAACACACCACACTATCTACGGTAAATGGAGCTATGCTCGACATTCCCTTATCTCTCCAATGCTATCTCCGGGTCAAAATGCCTAACACATAATAAAAGGGGTGAGTACTCACAATCCTATGGCAATAGCTTAGCTTGCATACAATACAACTCAAAATCTCACAATACATAATTTGGAAAATTAATATAGTTCGCCATAATAATATAATTCACTAATTAACATAGTTCACAATAGAATACAATACACAAATATAATTGGCTCCCACTACAGTTTAGCTTGCACTTAGCATTTCACGATAATATAATTTTGCACTAATCAAAACTCGCAATATCATAAATCTCATAATTCACTTACAGGTTCGTGCATGCACAGATATGCATTATCGATAAAATTTGCATGTTATAACAATCCACATTATATTATTTACTTTTATATGTGTTCGTAAATACTACAAAATCATATACGAATATATATTATATACATATTTATTTAGTGGCCTTTGTCACTTCAATTTTTAAGCATACATTAAAAACCCTGTAAATTTATATATTATATAAAACCATACCCATAATTATATATATTATATACAATAGAACCATGCATATATATATATATATATTATATTATATATATAACATCAAAATCCATTAATATATATTTTATAAAATAAAGCCATGCATATATATTATATATGTATAATCACCCACGTATATATATGTATATATATACAACCCCACTCATATATATATATATATATGTATACTACCAACTCCCTCATTTATATATTATATATATAACACCCATTAATATATATATTGTATACATAATAAAGCCCATGTATATATATTATAAGTTCATGCATTTTGAACCATTAAAATTGAACAGTATATATACTAAATGATTCAACCAAAATTTCAAGGATTTACATAAGGAAGAAGCTAAGGTTCGCATACCATAAGTGGTGGTTCGGAAGCCACACTTTGACACTCTAGATTTTACAATTCAGTCTAAAACACGACATACAAATTATAACACCCATAACCCATATCCATCGCCAGATTAGGTTATAAAGCATTACCGTAAAAACAGAACATTTAAAACATACATTTCATACATCATAGAAAACTTATTATAATTCATTCATTCACATACATATCGTCCCTAAATCGAGCCCTCGAGGCCCTAGAAATACATTAGAAACAATTCAAGACTAAATTGGAAACATTTGAAAAGTTTTAAGAAAAAGTTACAAAAATTTGACTACAGGGGTCACACAACCATGTGCCTCACACGGTTGAGACACACGCCCGTGTCTCAGGCCGTGTAACCTTTGAAATAAGGACAGACGGCCGTGTCCCAGCCCATGTTCTCACCCATGAAACTCTCTAAGTAGGGTTACATGATCGTGTCACACGCCCGTGTACCTGGCCGTGTGCTAGGCCATGTAACTAACTGACTTGCATACAAAGGAACCTACAAGGGACACACGACCGTGTTGCCAGCCGTGTGTGACACACGGCTGAGTCACATGCCCGTGTGGACATAAATTTGCCAAAAATCAAGCCATTTCCAGCACCATAACATATATAAACATACCTTTTGTGCACAAAATCAAGGCATCAAAATCTTGTCAAAACATACATATAATGACCAATTCAAGTGTCCTAAAATCAACTAACCAATATGCCATTTAAGGCAGCTCAAATGCAAACCTTCAAAACTTACCTATACACGCACATTTTACCACTTTTCAATCATCAACTACTAGCTCCAATAATTACCAAACATGCCTCAATTTGACCATTACAATGCCATCACAAAAAATATGCCATTTCAGCCATTCGAAACATGCAACATGATATGGTTACTATGACACAAACTAGAAAGATAGCAAGTGTACCTGATGCATCGTTGAGAGCACCAAAAATATCCTATCCCTATAAAATAATGAAAAGAATAGTATAAGGGAAGTAAGGTAAAATCCTCAATGACTGGATTTCCACAAAATCTTGTTCCTCGAGATCCCAGCCAGAGTCGTGCCCAAGAAAACCTACGTACCTGAAAAAAATAAAAAAATAGAATTTAAAGTTTGATTGAATTGAAATTACGAAAATTAAAATTAAAGTTGTAAAGATAAACAGAATTGAGGAAAGAGAGTTTTTGATGGAGAGATTATAGCATCCGGTTGTCTCGATCCTCCTTGGGCTTAATCCTCGGCTTTTAGGTGATCCTTCTTTAACAAAATAAGCCAGTTATAGTGGACGAGGATGCCTACGACCACCAGCTCCACTTAGATTTTAGACTTATGATTTAAAGGAACTTGACTCTAGTCAACCGTCGCTTTTGAGGGACCGTCTTACACAAGATCATCACTTTTCAATGGCGAATGACACGCCATTTTGTCTCTTGGGCTCGACAACCACTGACACAGTAAGCTAACGAACTGACTGTGCAACCTTCCCAAAACATACAAAGCGGCCGCCTTTGCACAAGATGAAAAGATCACTTTTGAAGGGACATGGATGGAAGTGTCAGTCCCGTAGTGCGGAGAAGCAATGAATACTCATTGAGATGGCCAAGCGTGGATTCTAAGCCTCATGAACCCTTTTTGGGGAATTTCGACAACTTTTGGCTAGATAAATTTAGTGGCTTATGCTTTTTGGCAAAAAGAAATAAAAGTAATAAAAATGGAATTTTTATTGAATAATATGAAAGGAACAAAGGCTAAGCTTTTTGGGAGAGGGAGTATTACAAAAAAAATATGTGTCTGATTTGTGTCACTCCATCCCCTATTTATAGTACTAGGAAACCTAGTCTATTTCTAATTAAATTCTAAAAGATAAATACAAATAAATAAAGATAAATAAAGATAAAAGCTAAAATTAAATCTAAATAATAATATTTAACAATTATCCTAATATAATTAAAATTTAAATAGAATCTTTGTGTTTATAAAATCTCTTCTTTGCACTTTTTCCCCCAAGTCTTCCACACTTTGCATTTTCGGCACCACTTCTTTCCTATTTCGCATGCTGACCCATTTTATCTTTAAATTCACGCTTTTTACCCCTAAATTTCATTTTAACTTCAATTTAGTCCCTACAAGATAAAAAAACCCTAAATAGCTCAAATTAGTAGGATCATACTCAAAATAAATGTGTAATTAATACATAAAAATATGTCATTCTAAAGTATTATCAAATTCCCCCTACTTAGCCCATGCTTGCCTTCAAGTATGGTTCCTATCCACTGTGAAATTTAAAATTTTGCCATGAAAGAAATATCACTCCAAAGTTTTATAAGAAGTAAACATAATGCAAATGAAAAATAAAGAGAACTCTTAGCTTGCTTTAAGTAAAACCGAAAAAGTATTCCAATTAATACACGCAAAAATCAAATTTGACTTTGATTATTTCATGAAAATTAGGTAATTTACTAAACTTACCAAGACACCCTATTTGTTTCCACCTTTAGTCCCCTAATGAAATTTTGTTAATACATCTCTTTTTTTTATTTTTTTCATTTTGTTTTTTTTTTCTTCTTTTATTATTTTTTTTTCTTAAGAATATTTTGAACCTTTTGACGTGAAGAGATATGACAACCAATCACCCTACCCCGGTTACTCAGCCTAACATACTCCTAATTTATTATCTTTTCCTTAAGAACATAGCAAACTTTTTCACTCGAAGAGAGATGACAACCAAGCACCCCACCCTAGTTACTCAACCCAACACATTCCTAAAAAATTTGTTTAATTCTGGTTAGCAGAGTTTTACCTAACATGTCACACAACCTTTTGACGCAAAATAGGATGACAACCCAAGCACCCTACCTCGGTTACTCAGTCAGTCACGTTTTTAAGCTGCATTCATAACCACGGAGACATCAAAATTTATTATAATGAAATAGAATTTTAAGTAGGAGGACTAGGAAAAACAATCAAGTATCAAAAATAAGTTTCAGTAACCACCTAACAATCATGAACATAATTTTAGCATGCAATTATATTAAGTGTCCTCTTTGCATTTAGTCTTAATCGGTTTTACTATAAGCAAGGTAGGGTTAGCTCTATTAATCATAATTATTTTAGCATAATAAAAATAAAACAATAGAGATGAAATCAAAATAGCAAAATCATAATTAACTTAGTAGACAAGAATCATACTCGCAGGTCAAACAGTGGGCAATTCCTGGTTAAAATCTTGGGCATGAAAAGAGGCAGAATATTCTAAAAAAATAAATGTGGGCAGAAAGAGCACAACGCAGCAGCAACAGTAACACAACAATAAAAGTAGGAGATAAAATGAAAAAATAATGAGGAATGTCTCCCCCTACTTAAAACACATTTGTCCTCGATGTGAAAGAAAAAGGAAAAAGAAAAATAGGAGAAAGTAAAAGGGTTTAGAAAAACTCCTCATGCAGTCATTGTCGTTCACGCATAGCTGCAAGGAGGGGAAGGTTTGGCGTCGCGTGGAGGAGAGGAGGGTGATGAGGTGGGCGAGTCGCGCGGTGGAGATGGAGATGGAGGTGACGTGGGCGAGCCCTTACCATGGTGTTTGAAAAATCAGTGGTGGGGGTGAGGAAGAAGGTGCGGCGGCTAGTGGGGGTTTGGGTAAAAAATGGGATAAATTTTTAGGGTTTAGAGGTATATAGGTAGAGTGTTTGGCTGAAGGGTGGGGTGTTTGGGTGCAGGTTCTGGTTTGTATAAAGCAGGGACGCGCTATTCCTACTTGGAATAGGGATAGAATAAGGGATGTTTATGAAAGTATGTCAATTCTTAGGTTTTTTCCTCGCCAATTTACCTAGATAGAAGAAGAAATATTTATTAATATCCAAACAAAATAAAGTAATAATTAATAAAATAAAATAAAATAATAAAATAATAAAGTAATAAAATAAAATAATAATAAAGAAAAATAAAAATTCGGTTGCCTCCCAACAAGCGCTTGTTTAACGTTGTCAGCTTGACCCCCCAACTTGTAACATCCCTTACCCGTACCCGAGGTCAGGACCAGGACGAGGCATTACCAAACATATTCAGGCATTTTTGGAAAATACGAATTATAAAATTTCATTTCAAATTAAAACCAATCAAACAATATCTTAGTGTCCCTATTATGGGCCTACGAGGCCCTAAACATACATTAGGAAAGGCTTAGGAGTAAACCGAGAACCTATGAAAATTTTAAGAAAATTTTCTAGGTTAAGCCTCACACGCCCGTGTGGAGACAATGTACACGCCCATGTGCTTTGGGACACGCCCATGTCCATAACCCGTGTAGAATTAACTGAATTTATTTCTCATTTCGAATCTACAGGGACTTTCACACGGCCAAGCACACGCCCATGTCCCTGGCCCGTGTCCTTCACACGGCCTAGACACGCCCGTGTGGTCGCTCGTGTCTAAAAACTCGAGCAAATTGTTTATGACGTCAGCATGCAAGTAGGGGCACACGGCCAAGGCACACGCTAGTGTGCTAGGCCATGCCCTCCACACGATTGAGACACACGACCGTGCCTCTACCCGTGTGTTTACTACCACGCATTCTGACTTAAAATTTTTAGGTGCAAGGGACACACGGCCGTACCACATGCCCATTGGGGCTGTCCGTGTGTCACACATTGCCTAGACACACGCCCGTGTGTCTACCCGTATGGACCCTTATTAGGCTATAATTTCAAGCCAATGATCACCCTCATCATTTCCTCACATATAAGAACCCTAATTGCATTTAACATGACCTAAATATACTTAAGGACTATCATCAATGATCCATTGTATGTTAACATCATCTCATCGGTTACGTACATGCTCAATTATCCTCTTTGTAATTAAAGATTTCCATCCCATTGAAACACATTTAGGCTTGGCTCATTATTATAATTCATTTCCAATTATGGCCTAACTATCTTCAAATGTCTTGGCCATATTACAAATGCCTATTTATGATAAACCACATTTAATCATCACAAGAAAATTTTTAACATAAACATGTATGGTTGGTAGGTCATAACCTACATCAAAATGAGATAATTCCCCATGGCCATATACAAGTGAATATGTATACCATTATAAGCCTTTCTATTGGCTAATCAAATCACACATATAACAAAATAAACAAAAGCCCTATACATGCCATTGAACAAAATAAAAAAATCTATATACCAAAGCTGGTCAAGATGATAGTGTATTGATTCTCCAACCGTCTTCCAGTCTCTACGAGTCCTCGAGCTCTGTAAGACAGGGAAAAGAGAGGGGTAAGCATTTACATGCTTAGTAAGCCTGAATAACTGGAAAGTAAACTTACCGATTAATTAGCAAACAACCATATTAGGCAATAAAACCAACAAGTATGAAATGGTTTCCCTATCACATGCACTTAATCAACAAGTTAGTCTCATAACAATACACCATGTAATTTGTCTTAGATGAGCTCATCAACCAATATTTTCATTTTTATATCCCATGTTAATCTTGTTGAGTTTCTCAAAAATCTCGATGGATTATCCATTTACTATCAAGTCATAAGAGCGATCATCTCATGTACGCAATCCCGCGAACCTCACATCTTACGGCGAGATTACCAGTCCAGGCTAAATCGCTTGTAGCGACAAACACCCTTAATAAGCTCGGATCTAAATTACTAGTCTAGGCTAAATTCAGACCCTAGTCGGATTACCTGTCCGGGCTGAATCCATAATGCACACATATTCTTCGGGAGGCTTGATCATTCAAGGAAAACCCGTCTGGGCTAGATCCTTCTATATTTGAGATCAACAGATTACTCATCCGGGCTAAATTCTTTTTTTGCAACACATGCAGGATCTCAAGTCATGTAAGCCATGATTTATCCATCGAATTTCCTTTTAAACTTCAACCGGGACATTTATCATCTTGTCATTATTAATAACACATTTCATGGATTTTCATGCATCAGTATATATACAAATATCATACATTCATAAAACATACATTTATGCATATTATGAGTTTACTTTAAGTTATTCAAACTTACCTGGTATTCGCTTCGGTTTCGCATTTCAGTTATTCCGAAACCTTTTGTTTTCCTCGATCGACCTCTGGAATTTTTTCCTCGGGGTCTATAGCAATAAAAATAAATTATCAATATCTCACATTATTCTTTTCGAACCTAAATCTCACCCTCGGACAAAATAACCGTTTTGCCCATATCCTTTCACATTATTTATGATTTAGTCCCTAGGCTCGTATAATGAAATGCATGAAATTTCTTGGTTACGCAAGCCTAGCCAAATATTTTTCATTCTTAAAGCAGCCCACATTTCCCTTTATTTCATCTTTTATCACCCATTTTTTACAACTTTTACCATCTAGTACTTTAAGCTATTTCCATGAAAAACCACTTGGTAAAAGTTGTTCACCATCCTTTAAACTTTTATATTCTTCCATAACACATCAAAATACAAACATCTCATGCATGGATAAATTTCTAAACATGAACCCTAGCATAAAATATGGGTAGAAAAGGAAAGAGTAAGCTACCAAGGTTTCAAAAATACGAAGAACAATAAAAGTGGGGCTTGGGAGCACTTACTTTTGAGCTTGGAAAGCTTGAAAACCTTGGCTATGGAGAACCCAAATTTTTTACAGCAACATGGAGAGAATGGGCTGATTTTTGGCTTATTTTCCCATTTTATTTCATTAATTAGTCGAATGACCAAAATGCCCCTAAGCCTTTTCTTTCAAAATTTATCCATACATGCCCATTTTTGTCTAAAAACTTAGAAATTGGGAAAGTTGCTCTTTAAGGGCTTCTAATTAATAATATAAAGCAATTTCATGCAAATTTCTTCTAGAATCCAAGTTTTGCAATTCATTCAATTTGGTCCTTATTTTCCAATTGAACACCTTACTCATAGAATTTCTTCATGAAACTTTAACACATGCATATTTTCATATTCTAGACCTCATAATAATCATAAAAAAATATTTCAACATCGGATTTATGGTCCCGAAACCACTGTTCCGACTAGGCCCTATTTCGGGATGTTACACAACTAGTATTAGGGTTGTTCCAATTGAATTCTTTCGTTCGTATGGGCTTGGAAACTCTCATTTTTTACCACATCCACCATATTTGGGTTCAATTGTCCTTGCGCCTCTTGCTTTGGTTTTGTTTTTTCCTTTAAGAAAATCTTATGTGTGCCTATCAAGGGGCTAATCCCTTTTAAGTCGGCAATGGAATCATCATTCTCCAAAAAAGCGCGTTTAAGATGCTCGAAAAATGGTTTGAATTCTAGATTTGGTGCTTGCACAATAGAAGGTAGAAGTTTAGTATCCATAGGAGCCAATAATTCATTAACAGATTGAAAATCATCAAACATCATTTTAGATTTATCTCCATAAGATGACTCAAAAGTTTCTTCTACTAATGAGTCAATTATGTCGATACTGTTTACGTTCAAGATTTCACTCGGGTGACTAATAGCATCATAAACATTAAACTTCACGATCTCTCCGTCAAACTCCATCGTGAGGGTTCCACTACGCATGCCCAGTACTAAGGAAAGGTCACCTCAACAAGATGTTTGAAGACTCAAGAGCTTTATCCTCTTCCATTTTTATCACATAAAAGTCCGTAGGAAAGATAAATCTATTGAATTTCACTAATACGCCCTCAATGACTCCTTCGAGATGCACAATAGACCTGTCTGCTAATTGAAAGTAACACTTGTTTTCGTCAAAAAACCCACGTTAAGTTATTCGTAAAAAGAAAAAGACATGATATTTATGGAGGCCCCTAAATCACACAAAGCTTTTTTTATTCCTAAATGGCCTATTTTGCATAGTATTGCAAACATGCCCCTATCTTTGCATTTCGCCGGCATCCTCCGCTATAACACTATGAATACATTCTCACCAATGCTTACCCTTTCATTACCAGTTAATTTTTGCTTGTTGGTGCAGATCTCTTTAAGGAACTTGGCATATTACAGAATTTGTTTGATGGCGACATTTCTAAATGTTTCGAAGATCTCTTTGTCCTCTTTACCTTTCCGACATTGGTTTAATCGTCCTGGAAATTGAGGTTGAATTTTAGGCAATAGAGGTTTCGTTCGAACTTGTTCATTGTTCTCGTGCTTTTCTTGGGCGGAATCTTGGCCAAGATTTCTGTCAAGAATTGGTTCTAGTACTTTTCCACTTTGCAACATCACTGCATTTGCGTGTTTTCTTGGATTAGGTTCCATTTATGAAGGCAACTTCCCTTGTGAGTTCATCTTCTCAATGGATGTGGTCAATTATCTTATAGACGTCTCAGTTTTCTATTGAAAATCCTTTGTTTCCTTTTTGAAATCAAGAGTTTGCCATAGTATTTGCTGTTGGCAATCAATAGTTTGTCGTTGTATCTACTGTTGGAAATCAAGCACATTAGCTGCTAATTTATTGACCATGGTTTCTAGATAGGTACTTAAATCTTGCATTTGTTGTGGAAATCAATTTTGGAATGGCTGGTTATACTGTAGGTTTGCCCCATAACTCAAGGAAGGATGGTCTTTCCATCTTGGGTTGAAGGTTTTAGCGTAGGGGTCATATTGCCTTTGTGGTGGCCCTAAAAAGTTCCCCACAGCATCCAAATGGGCCATAATATCATCATACAAACTAGGACTTGCATCAGTTGTATGCTCAGGTGTAGCACATATTCCGCATTGTCAGGCCGGTCTTGTTTTTTGTAAAAAGAGAAGTCATAATATTAGTAAGTCTATCAACTTTATCTTCTAAGGTTGAATTACTTAGCTAGTGAATCCTTCTAGTGGGCTCAGGATTGGCTCGAAATTGCTGAGTATTTGCAGCCATCGTGGATATCAAATCCCTTGCTTGTTGGGGGAGTCATGTTGACCAATACTCCTCCATTAGCGGCGTCTACCATATTCATCTCTATAGGTTTCAAGCCTTCATAAAAGTATTGGAGTAGAGACTGTTCCGTTATACCATTGTAACACCCCTTACCCGTATTCGACATCGGAATAGGGTACAAGGCGTTACTGGACTTAAACTCAAGTAAACATGCAAGACCAGGCCATAAAATTTCATTCAATTCAAATTCATTCTTACATATGAAAATTGTCCTTTATATGGGTCTACAAGGCCCAAAACATACATCGGGTGTAGTTCGGGACTAAATCAAAAACTTTAGAAAACTTTAGGAAAACTTAGAAAAATTTTCATGAAATAGGGGCACATGCTTGTGTGGAGATAGGAGACACGCCCGTGTGCCCTCAACATGCCTGTGTCCTCAGGTCGTGTAACTCTCTGCTTATGACATCAACACCGAAATATAGTCACACGGCCGTGTCTCACGCCTGTGTGGCTAGACCGTGTGGTTCATTAAAATTTCATAATTTTTCATAAAATGGTGCAAACTTCGCACGGCCTGGGCACACGCCCACGCCCATGTCTCCCAGCCATGCCCCTCACACGGCCAAGACACATGCCCGTGTCTTAGCCCGTGTGTTTACTACTGGGCATTCTATTTTGCCTAATTAGGGTGCAGAGGACACACAGTTGGATCACACACCCATGGGGCAGACCGTGTGTCACACACGACCTAGACACATGTTTGTGTGTCTACCCGCGTGGACAACTTTTAGACTATTTTCAAAGCCATTTGTCACCCTTAAATACTCACTCACTTATACATTTTTTATGGCATGCAACATAGCAGATTTAGTCACTCAAATACTCACAATCATGATTAATCCATGGCTTTGTAATGTCAACACATCACATGCTCAAACCATCATGGTTTCATATGGCATTCCACACCAATTTTATATTTATTCAACCTTATAATTCTATCTTCAATCTACTCAATTATACCATAGCTATGGTCATACCTATTAGTCCCAATTCATTCATTAAACATATGTGCCATTTATCAAGTCCATTACCAACAAGCAACCACCAACCACATCACAAAGCATAAACACATAGCATGCATGCATAAATAATTAGGGTTACAACCCAAGAAGCAAATATAAGCCACATCTCATGGCCTTATACAAAATGAATCATAATACCATCATGAGCCAACTCATTTGGCTAATCAATATGACACATAACAAAATGACCAAGTCCCCTATACATGCCATACTCAAAATATTGAGACTAACTATACCTAGATGTCCAATTGATAGTGTGATTGAGTCTCTGACATCCTTCGATCCCTGAGCTAGCCTTGCGACACTATAAAAGATGGAAAGGAAAGGGGGTAAGCATTAAAGCTTATTAAGTCCATATGCAAATAACATGCTATCCAAACAAGTATTTAACATACATTTAACATAATGAACATAAATTTGTATTTCATCAAATCAATTAAACTTACTCATCACATAAACAACCTTGTCATAAGTTCATCACATACCAAGGCATTACTCATGAGTTCAGTATACATACCTATATCAACTCATAACCTAATCTCTTACTCATTCTCCTCATTGACTTACCCATTGGATCTTCTGTCAAGTTACTCGATAATTTACCCGTTGAACACTCGAAATACTATTGGATACACGAAAGGCTTGCACAAAAGTGCAACATACGTAGCTAAAGCTAACTCATATCACATAACACATAAAATCTCATTCTCGAGCTACTCACGGGTCTACTCACACAAGCTGTCGGTCAGGGCGTAGCTACACGGGCTGCTCACACAAGCTGTCAGGTATCCGCAACACATGCCGAACTACCCAGCCACCGGTAGGACGTACAAAACCAACACCCGGAACCACATAAACATATATCACATATCTCATGAACTCATAAATCACATGGTTCCTAGTGACATGTCACTTGTATCCTAAACTATTCCTAAAGTTCAAACGGGATTCTTCGATATTACATCTCTGTCAAGCTTGCTTGTAATGTCGATCTCAATGTTCATAATACTAATCACTTACTCATTGAGCAATCAAAGCATAACCCATAATAGCATTAAAGAATTTGAATTCACATAACACTCAATCATTGAAAATATAACATAACATCACATTAAAGAATTTGAATTCATATAACATCACGAGCCTATTCTTCGTAAACCTTGTTTTTCCCCTGATCAAGACCCAAATCACGTTTTTCTTGATCTATAATGTCAAAATTAACTTGTTTAATACATACATTGTTTGAATCGACCCATAACATATACCTTGGTAAGATTACCCTTTTACCCCTAACTTTTCACTTATTTACAAATTGGTCCTTAGGCTCGTAACACAAAATGCATGCATTTTCTTTATTACCCAAGCCCAGCTATTTCATATTACTACTCCTAGCAGCCTACATTTTTTCTTTATTTCACATATTTACTACCCATTTTACAACTTACAAATAGGTCCTTTTTAGGTGTTTTCATGCAAAATCACTTTGTAAAATATGTTTATCACACATCAAACTTTCTTATTATTCTATTAAATATCAAAATACATACATGTCACACATGGGTAAATTTTTTAACATAAACCCTACTTAAAAATAAGGGTAGAAATAGATAGATCATGCTTCAAGGATCTCAAAAATGTAAAAAAAATTAAAAACGAACTTGGAGGTACTTACAATCAAGCTTGAAAAGTTGAAAAACCCTAGCTATGGAGAGCATGAAAATTTCGGCACTTAGGGAAGAAGATGGACATGAACTTTGCTTCTTTTTTCCCTTTTTATTCCTTTAATTACTAAATGACCAAAATGCCCTTAAGGCTTTTCTTCCAAAATTTTCCTATTCATGCCCATTTTTGTCCAAAATTTTAGAACTTCGTTAAATTGTTATTTAAGACCTTCTAATTTATGATCCATAGCAATTTCATGCTAAAAGCTTCTAGAACTCAAGTTTAGCAACTTATTCAATTTAGTCTCTAACTTCAAATTTGACACTTTAGGTATAAAATTTCTTCATGAAAATTTCACACAAACATGCAATCATATCATGGATCATCAAATAATCATAAAATAATTATTTCTACTTTGAATTGTGGTCTTGAAACCACTGTTTCAACTAAAACCTAATTCGAGATGTTATAACCATGTTGTGGGCAACTTTCACACAACTTCTTGAATCGCTCCCAATAGTCATAAAGAGACTCTACTTCTTTTTGCCTTATCCCAACGATCTCCCTTCTTAACTCAGCTGCACGTGATGCTAGAAAAAACCTATTGAGAAACAAATGAGAAAGATCAGTCAAAGTTGTAATAGATCTAGGGGGAAGATAAAATAACCATTCCCTAGCAGAATCTACTAGAGAAAAAGGGAAAGCATGCTATTTGATTTGATCCTCAGTTATGCCTTCATGTTTTATGCTAAGACAAACCATATGAAACTCTTTCAGATGTTTGTGGGGATTTTCGTTTTGCAACCCACAAAAAGTTGGCGATTGTTCTACAGGAGTATCCATGGTAGGATACGCAATGAACAATGGCGGTTGTTCTACAGGAGTTTCGGTCAATTGCCACATCGTTTGAGCCATAGGTGGATGTGCTAGATTCGGGTTTTCGTTAACCCTAGCGTTAAGCACTTCTTCTAGTGAATCGACTTCTACTTTTTCGCTTTCAAGTGTTTGAGTAGGGTTTTTGTTAACCCTAGATTCAACTTCATCTCAACTTCAATTTCTGGTGGCGGGTTACTCTGAGTCCCAACCACTCCTGACTATTTTTTTCGTAACTTTGTCTCCTTACAATTAGCTCTTGCAGTCTTCTTTATTTCTAAATCAAACGCAAGAATACCTAGAGCAGATTTGGTCATAAGAAACAAAAGAAACAAGATTAGTACGTTACTAGCCCCGAGCAATGGTGCCAAAATTTGATGCGTCGTTGAGAGCACCAAAAATATCTTATCCCTATAAAATATTGAAAAGAATAGTATAACGAAAATAGGGTGTAGTCCTCAGGGACTGGATTTGCATGAATTCTTGTTCCTCAAGATCTCGGGCAAAGTCGTGCCCAAGAAAACCTGCGTACTTAGAAAAAATAAAAAATAGAATTTAAAGTTTGATTGAATTGAAATTGTGAAAATTAAAATTAAAATTGTAAAGATAAACAGAATTGAGGAAAGAGAGTTTTTGATAGAGAGATTCCAACCTCCGGTTGTCTCGATCCTCCTTGGGATCAATCCTCGGCTTTTAGGTGATCTTTCTCTAACAAAATAAGCCAATTATAGTGGAAGAGGACACCAACGACCACCAGCTCCACTTAGATTTTAGACTTACGATTTAGAGGAATCTAACTCTAGCCAACCGTCGCATTTGTGGGACCGTCTTACACTAGATCGTCACTTCTAAATAGCGAATACCATACCATTTTGTCTCTTAGGCTCAACAACCACTAACGCAGTAAGCTAAAAAACTAACTGTGCAACCTTCTTAAAACATACAAAACGGTCGCCTTTTCACAAGATGAAAAGATCACTTTTGAAGGGACATGGATGGAAGTGTCAGTCCCGTAGTGCGGAGAAGCGATGAATACTCGTTAAGAAGGCTAAGCGCGGATTCTAAGCCTCATGAACCCTTTTCGGAAAATTTTGACAACCTTTGGCTAGATAAATTTAGTGGGTCATGCTTTTTGGGAAAAATAAATAAACGTAATGAAAATGGAATTTTTATTGAATAATATGAAATGAGCAAAGGCTCAGCTTTGGGAGATGGAGTGTTACAAAAAAGATGTGTCTGATTTGTGTCACTCAATCCCCTATTTATAGTACTAGGAAACCTAGTCTATTCCTAATTAAATTCTAAAATATAAATACAAATAAATAAAGATAAAAGCTAAAATTAAATCTAAATAATAATCTTTAACAATTATCCTAATATAATTAAAATTTAAATAGAGTATTTGTGTTTATAAAATCTCTTCTTTGCACTTTTTCCCCCAAGTCTTCCATACTTTTCATTTTTAGCACCACTTCTTTCCTATTTCGCATGCTGGCCCATTTTATCTTTTAATTCACGCTTTTTTCCCCTAAATTTCCTTTTGCCTTCAATTTAGTCCCTACAAGATAAAAAACCATAAATTGCTCAAATTAGTAGGATCATACTCAAAATAAATGTGTAATTAATACAGAAAAATATGTCATTCTAGAGTATTATCAGTACCAAACAAAAAAACTTATACATACCAAATCATCACATAAGCATTCAACTAAACATCATTATAAGTCCACCTATACATGCCATTATAACCCTGGCCAAAACTTCAAAATCTATCGATATTTATGCTGGATAGTGTGATAGATCTTTGACGAGCTTCCAAACCAATCGAGCTTTTGATATTCTATAAAACATAGAAAATACCATTTCATCTAAATAACATCAAGAATAAGCATAATGTAATCCAACCACAAGCTTGGCACAAGCCTAAGCATCATCATTAACAATACATAAGTTAGTGCATTATTACATAAGTTACTTGAGTTCAACATACGGTAAACCATTTCAACATGAACATATTTCATTTTAATTCATCATTTCCTTTTCATAAATACATGATATAGTTCATTTGATCACTTACCATTCCTTTCCTTTCATGCCCGTTGAACCATCTAGAATATCATTGAATACTTGGGAAAGCTCACATGAAGTATGCTTAAACATATAACTGTAACTTTTCCTTTACATCAATGCTCACACGAGTTGTGGGTCAGAATGTAAGTTACATTATGCTATCACATGATCTGCGGAGTATTCGCAACAAATGCAAGACCTCAGCCATTGGTAGGACATTCAAGACCAGCACCCAAAACATGAAATCACTAATGACATGTCATTTGTTTCCTACAGATTCCTAAGGTTCAAATGAGACTCGATAAACTTCATGGCATTGCTTTGGATATAAATTATTCAATAGCATTACATACACATAATAACATACAATTCAATAATTTTGACTTATAGTAATCCGTACAAACGAACTTACCTCGACGACTAGGGTGTAAAAACGAAGTCGAACTAATCAAAGGCTTTAGCTTTTCCCTGATCTAAATATGTACATTGTCTATCTTAATCTAAATAGACAAATTCAGTCAATTTAATATCATTAGAATTCAATTTAGACCACATATCATTTTATGCAAAATTACCATTTTGCCCCTAATATTTTAACTTTTCATAATTTAGTCCTTAAGCTCATAAATTGAAATCTAAGCATTTTAATCATCTTTTCAACCTAGATGATTTCTTTAGGGACTTTAAAATACTCCATTAAAACCATCATTTCACAAATTTATAATGAGCTTTTACTATTTTTACAAAGAAGTCCTTAAACGTTATTTTCATCAAAAAATCACTTTACAAAACTTGTTTATTTATCAACAAGGAGTCATAATCAATAATTAAACAATAATAATCATACAATAACATTCATGGCATAACCCTCAATCTTTAACAGTTTTACAAATTGATCCTCGGGATAGTTAGATTAAGCTACAACAATCTCAAAAACATAAAAATCATTAGAAATTAGGCTCGAAAACACTTACATGCAAGAGAGAAAGCCAACCGAATTCTCAAACCCTAAAATGGCTTCTATTCCTTCAATATTCGGTTGAAACAAAGCTTGAAGAAGATGAATGCCATTTGGTTTTATTTAATTTAACCTTTAATTACACATTTACCATTTTGTCCTTTAAAAACATTCAAAATTTCAATAAAATCTTTCCATGAATGTACACTAACAATAGAAATGGTCTAATTACCATCTAAGTCCACTCACTTTAAAGTTTCATAGCCATTTGACCCTTTTTGCTAATGGAACTCTATTTTTACACTTTATATGATTTAGTTCTTTTCACGTAATTAATCACGCAAACACCAAAATTTCATAACAAAATTTTAATATGGCCTTAATAACATCCCATAAAAATTAAAGTAATCATAAAATAAAATAAAAATACTCGTCAGATTTGGGGTCTTGAAACCAGTATTTCGATTTCACTGAAAACGGGCTGTTACAGGAATGCACTCACCTATAACTCACCACGACTCGTCGAATTAGACACCTTTATGCTTGCCTTTATTCCAATTTGTTAAGAAGCTTCGCAAATAATGTACACATTACTAAGCATTCAAAAACTGTAACATCCCGAAATAGGGCCTAATCGGAATAGTGGTTTTGAGATCACAAATTCGACACCAAAATATTTATTTTATGATTATTATGAGATCTAGAATATAATAATATGCATGTGTTAAGATTTCATGAAGAAATCCTTTGAGTAAGGTGTCCAATTAGAAATTAGGGAATAAATAGAATAAATTGCAAAATTTGGATTCTAGAAGCAATTGGTATGAAATTTATTTAGATTATAAATTAGAATGTCTTAGAAAGAAATTTTCCCAATTTCTAAGTTTTTGGACAAAAATGGGCTTCCATAGATGAAATTTTAAAGAAAGGGCTTAAGGGAATTTTGGTCATTTGGCATTTTAATGAAATAAAATGGGAAAAATGAACCAAAATCAGCTCATTTTCTTCTCCATGCTGTTGAAACTTTAGGTTTCTCCATAGCTAGGGTTTCCAAGCTTTTCAAGCTTAATAGTAAGTGCTCCCAAGCCCCGTTTTTAATGTTCTTTGTATTTTTAAAATCCTGGTAGCTTACTCTCTCTATTTCTACACATATTTCATGCTAGGGTTCATGTTTAAAAATTTACCCAAGCATGAGTTACTTGTATTTTGATGGTTTATGAGGGGGTATAAAAGTTGGAGGTGTGTTAAACTTCTTTTCATAGGTGATTTTCATGAAAAACCCTAAAGGGACCTTTTTGCAAAAGTTGTTAAATATGTGGTAGAAATGTAAAAATAATGGAAAATGTGGGCTTCCATAAGAGAGAAAAGTGTTCGGCTAGACTTGGGTAAGATAGAAATTGCATGTGTTTCATTATACGAGCTTAGGGACTAAATTGTAAAAATGTGAAAGGTTAGGGGAAAAATGGTCATTTGGAACGAGGGTGAAATTTAGGCTCAATAATTACAATGCGATATGTTGATGATTTAATTTTATTGTTATAGACCCCGAGGAACAAATTTCAGAGGTCGATCGAGGAAAGCGAAAGCTTTCGGAATAACCAAAACACAATACCGAAACAAATACCAGGTAAGTTCGGATAACTTAAAGTAAACTCATAATATGCATAATTGTATAATTTATGAATGCATGATAATTGCATTGTTGATGGCATGAAAATGCATGGAATGCATCTTTGATAATGATTTGTTGGATAATGTCTCGGTTGAGGTTAAAAAGGGGAATTCGAGGGATAAACCATGATTGACATGTGAATTGAGATCCTGCATGTGTTGCAGAAAGGATTTAGCCCAGACAGGTAATCCGATAATCTCAAGTATGAAAAGGATCTAGCCCGGACTGGTGTTCGTTGAGTGATCGAGCCTCCAGAAGAATATGTGTGCATTGTGGATTTAGCCCGGACGGGTAATCCAATTAGGCCTGGACTGGTTATTCAGATCCGAGCTCATTAAGGGTGTTTTCTGTTATAAGGGATTTAGCCTAGACTGGTAATCCCGACATCACCCTATGAGTTTATATTACGGGGGATTTAGCCTGGACTAGTAATCCCACCGTAAGATGTGAGGTTCGCGGGAGTGTATAGCTGAAATGATCATTTGTATGAATTGACGGTGGTTGGATAATCCATCGAGATTTCCTAGAAACTCAACAGGACTAACACGAGGTATATGTACAAATGACATGTTGAATGATGAGCTCATCTAAGATGAATTACATGGTGTTTTGTTATGTGAATAATTCATTGATTGAGTGCATGTGATAGGGAAACCATTTTCATATTCGTTGGTTTCATTATCTAATAAGGATGTATGCTAAATAATCGGTAAGTTTACTTTCTAGTTATTTGAGCTTAATAAGCATATAAATGCTTACCCCTCTCTTTTTCCCCGTTTTTAAAGCTCGAGGACTTGTAAAGATTGGAAGACGGTTGGAGAGTCTACACACTATCAACTAGTCCAGTTTTGGTATTTAGACTCTTATGTTTTGTTCATTGGCATGTATAGAGCTTTTGAGTATTTTTTTTATATGTGTCATTTGATTTGCCAAAATGAAGGCATGTAAAGTTATACTTATCTTTTTGTATATGGCCATGGAAATTTGGCTTATTTTGAAGTAGGCAATGACCTACAATTCTATGCATGTTTATGTTCACATATGATGGCTTGGTTATAATTGGCAATGAGTTATAAAAACAAGCCAATCTTAAATATGTCAAGTAGACATAAAAATCCTTAAATACAAGATGATAATTAACTTAGCATGTATGAAACCAATGACATGAGGTTTACATGCAATGAGGTTAATCAAAGTTTTATATATATATATATATATAAGTTTATAATTCGGCCTTATCATGTGTAAAAGTAACCTATAAGTATGAAGGGTGATCAAAGGCTTGGAAAATGCCCTAATAAGGTCCACATGGTTAGACACACGGGCGTGTGTCTAAGTCGTGTGTGACACACAGCTCACCCCCATGGGTGTGTGGTATAGCCGTGTGTCCCTTGCACTTGAAGTTTTAAGTCAGTATAGAACACGAGCTAAGCACACGGGCTTGTGTCTTGGCCGTGTGCCTTTAACAGAATGATGAGGTTGAAGTCAGTGTTGCACACGGGCGGAGGGCACGGGCGTGTCCCAAGCCACAGAGGCGTGTGTAACCATACGGCCCTACCACACGGGCGTATTACATTTCAAAGTAAGGGAATATTTTCTAAAGTGCCCAAAGTTTATCGAATGTTTTTTATTTTGTCCCGTACTGCCCCTAGGGGTGTTTTAGGCCCTGAAGGCCTGTATAAGGGACGAGAGGTACATGTTTGAAAAGTTTTAATTTTGGACAAAATTCAGTGACCCGATTTAGTAAGTTGTAAAGGTGAATTATCGGTAACGCCTCGAACCCTATCCTGGCGTCAGATACGAGTGAGGAGTGTTACAAAAACAGTCTAGCTTACTTTCTTTGTGTTCATGCAATGACTCTCCACACATACTTATTCGACTTATTTTGTACAATCTATTTTGCTTAATTTCTCCTTTTTTAACTTAATTAAATCCTTAATTTCTACCTCCTAACCCCCTAACTTGTACCTAATTATAGATCTAGATCTCTAACTTTGCTCAGTTTCTTTAATTAGTATTTTTTTTAGAAAAAATATTGTTTATCCTCATTCTCAAAAGAAAACCATTTAATTCATGCAATTACTTAAAAATTTTGATAAATTGAAGTTGTAAACCTCTTAATCTCGTCAAAATATACTACAAATCATTTTAAAACATCTCTTAGCTCTTTTTTATGAGATTCACCATTTTTAGGCAAAAGATAGCTTTAAAACCATGGATCTTTAATTTTCTTGCTTAGATCTATGAAAATTGAAATTAAAAACACCTAATAAAAATTTAATACATAAGAAAATAATAGATTTACCTTCAATTTGAAAACCTTCACGAATTTATTCTAATTGAGCAAAAACGAGCTAAGTTTAGGCGAGAAATTAGAGAATAAATAGTGATTTTCTTGCAAAATTGAAGGAATAAAGAGTGTTTGGATGCCAAGGAAATATAAGAGATGCTGAAATTTTTGAAAGAAAGTTTTTCAATCTAGATCTAACAAAATTTAAAAACGAAAAAGAAATGGAGGAAAACAAAATAAAAATACACAGATGATGGGTGTGGCTTTTTATAGCCAATTAATCTTTTTTTTTAAAATGGGTTCTTTTCCCTATAAGTCCTCCACTATTCTTCCTAGTTCTAATAGCCCCTGTTTTAACCATTAGTTTTTAATTTACACATTTAACCTCTACTTTAATCACTATTCTCAAATTAGTCTCTATTATTATTAATTTTATTTACTAATGCCCTGATAATTAATACCATAATTATTGAATTTAATTATTATTTTTACTATTATTAAATAATTACTTATTTTATACTATTTTAATTCCTATGACAAAATCTAATTTTTCTCTCAAACCCATAATTTAATGTCCAATTTTACTAACTCAGTTTTCGGGATGTGACATGTAAGTACTCCACTTGTTTCTTATTTGAAACTTAATACTCAATTATCTCCTAAGTGTAATGCCCTAAATAATTTAAGTATGTAATTGTGAAATTTGACACAAATGTGTATTTATCTCAATGGTTAAGTGTCTTGGGTGCGTGTGTGAGGTTTTCGGTTCAATTCCCACATTTGGCAAAACTTTGTTATTTTAGATCCAAGCCTTACTCTTATTGAGTGGGCTTATATTAAATTGTTTCTTAATCCATATTAGAATCAGCCTGGTAGTTCAAGTGGTAAGGAGTTAATATGTGGGAGGTCCTATCTTCGAACCCTTGTGCAAGCGTGGGTGTTAATTTTTGCTCAGTTTTATGATAGAGTTTTGGTAGAGTTGGGATTCTAAGGTAGTTGGATGAGGTTAATGGTCGGATTTATTTGGATTTGGTAGTTAGTAGATGGAGTGGGGAGTTTAGGGGGTAATTGAATTGAATTTTCATTTTTATTTTTCTTTTCCCAAAATTTTGCTACATTTCTGACGTATTCTGCTTTTTTTCTCTGTTCCCTTCTTTTCTGCCACTTTTTGTTTTTCCTTTCTCTCCACTCTGTTTAACCAATCGGTCGTTTTAATTGTTAAGACTCAGTCCTTTGGTTCTACACTGTTCATTTTCGTAAGTCTATAGGTTCATTATTTTGATTTTCGCTCTTTTGAATGGGTGTTGGTGTTGTGGTTTAGGATATTAATCTCCGTGAGTGTGTACGTAGGAGAAGACTGTGAAGCTGAGGAGGTCGCTACAACAGCTTCGTCCATATTAGTGATTTTTGTTCGTGAGCGGTAAGTGTATGATTACAGTTGGTGATTATTCTAACGTTTTGTTGGTCATTATAGGTTTCGTAGGTCTCACATTGAAATCAAACCAGGTGTGTTCCCAAAACATAGAAAATCAGGTTTCGAAAAAAGTTGAAAAGCTCTCTATCGATGCCACACAGGCATATGCCCAGCCTTATGAATGGTTGTGTACGAGACACAGCCGTGTGTCTGACGAAGGTGTGATCTTGCGTAAGACACGACCGTGTAGTGGTGTGAGTGTGGTTGTGTGGGCCACACGGGCTAGGCCATATTGAGCGTGTGGGCCCATATGGGCATGCCACACGGACGTGTAGAGTTTGAGCTAGGCCGTGTGGGCTGCACGGGTAAGGCTAATCTTGGCGTGTAGGCCACACGGGCGTGTGGACCCACACGAGCAAGCCACGCAAGCATGTGAGCCTATAATTCTGAAATATTCCCTAGGGTCACATAGGTTATTCCGATAGACTGTGGGCCTACCGTAGGGTCAGTAAGGGATAACCAAACCCTAAAATTATATGATCTGATATTCTAATATTCTGCTCTGAGTAGGAAACTATTATGTATGTCTAACTATTCTATTAAATTTATACATCTTATCTGTATACGAGTATGTAAGCACGATATTTTCGTATCTGTATTTTGTATATATGATTGGGGTAGGAATTGTATATGTAGAAGAAGTGTTTTGTATGGCGGCTTTCGCATATATTCTAGCAGCTTGACCACATATTATCTGATGTGTCGTAATAACACGATGTGGTGTTTAGGGATGGGTAGGTGTTTTTAACCCCAGATGGTGTGATGGGATGGTCGGAGTTGGTGTGTAGAGGATGGGGGTAGGATTCTATATATTTGTTTAGTATATCTGATTCTGTTATCTGTATCTGAAATAGACATAAGTTCAAATTTGTATTTGATTGTATATGAGATTTCTGTCTGTATTGTATGTTTATTTCTGTTGGGTTACACACTGAGTTTATGAAAACTCACCTCCATTTGTCTGATCTGTTCAGGTAACCCACAAACTTAAGCAGATCAGTGTGACGGAGCCTCACGGTAACCACGAGTTTGTAAACTGTTTAAGGTTATGATTTTTATTTAATTATGGATTATTTTTTGGGAGTTTTGTAATTTGTGGACTCTCTAGACTGTTTGGTCTAATTTTGGATTTGGATTTTATATTTGACTTTTTTTATTTGCGATGGTTGGCTAAAAACATGGTTTTTACTAAAACAATGGTTTTCTAAAAATACGAACGGGATTATTAAATATAACAGTTTCTAAGACTTCCACTATAGTTTATGTTTTGACAATGAATTGCTTTAATAACGCTTTCAGTAATAATTTTTAATGAATATGGGTTACAAAGCTTTATCGAAATAACTCATTTTTCAAAACCCATCTTTGTGACATCTCTAGATTCAGCCATAACATCTAGACTGAGTTTGGAGTGTTACATTTAGTGGTTTCAGAGCCTGGGTGCAAAACTCGGGCTGTGAATTTTGGGTTCCAAAATTGTGTTTCAAAAGGGATTGGTTTTAAAATAATTTGGATAATTTTGAGTTCCAAAATTGTGTTTCAAAACTATACTAAGTTAGCTAGAGACTGAAACCTCTGAAATATTTTTGAACTTCTGATAATTTAAGCATAAAATATCTGCTAATAAGTACTGGAACAGATGCATAAAATTCTATAATGTAGACAAATTTGAAATATAAAATGAACGCTTGTGGAACTCGCAATCGTGGTATTCGTAGGCGCGGTAGAGGTCATAGGGTAGGGGGCTCGAGCTGAGTCTTCCTCTCTAGGCAGTATGCCAAATTTAGACACAAGTGAGACACCGGTTTCGCCCTCTACGGAGACTGGGTCTCAAAGTTGTTTGACTGGGAACAACGCACTGTCCCAAGCCATGTTGAGGTGTTGGAGAGGGTCGTTGGACCCATTCTAGATCTGGGGGCTGTGGGTCAGTAACTGAGCAACTCCGTTTTAATGGAGCTGAACCATTTAGGGGTGTCACTAGAGTCGCCACTACTGTGGCCGAGTATTGGTTGGAGGCCACCAAGAGGATCATGAATGACATTAACTGTACTCCTGAGCAGAAACTTATGGGTGCAGTCTCTTTGTTACGCAATGAGGCATATCAGTAGTGGTTGTCGATTGATGAGGGAACTCAGTTTGATCGTCTAAATTGGGACACTTTTAAGACTGCTTTCTAGGGGAAGTATGTGGGCACGAGCTATGTTGATGGTCGTAGGCATGAGTTCATAAATCTCACGCAAGCTGATAGATCTGTGGCCGTGTATGAGGCCGAGTTTCTGAGGTTGAGCCGCTAGGCTCGAGGCATGGTGGCCTCTGAGTATGAGAAATACGTTCGTTTTAAGGATGGCTTAAGGGATAATCTAATAGTATTGATCACTCCACAGAGGGAGTGAAAGTTCATAGTTCTAGTGGATAAGGCGAAGATCTTTGAAGATGTTAAGTGTGTGGAGCCTAGAATAGGGATCGTGAGAGAGGCAAGAATAAGAGGGATTCAAAGCCCTCTAGTTCTATTCAGAGGCCAAAGAAACGGGCTAGACCTAATGGGCCTGTTAGAGTGGGGGTTCCTGTTGCTCCCACTAGAATTCAACCATGTGGTGATTGTGGTAGGTGTCATCTAGGCGAGTGTTGGAAGAGGTTAGGGGCTTGTTTATGGTGTGGGTCTTTAGAGCATCGAATTAGAAAGTGTCCACAGTGTGCTGATCAGATGCAAGCTTTAGGACCGAGTTCTGTACAGCCTCAGAGGTAGTTCAGTAGCCATCTAGGGGTCGGGGCTCGGCCATGGGTGGTAATGGTATGGGTCGTGGACACAGAGCACCGGGCAAAGGTGCTAGACAGACTGAGGCAAAGTAGCCTGCACTAGTTTATGATGCTCGACACCGAGAGGATAGAAATGCTCTTGATGTTATCAAGGGTACGTTCTTTATTTCTGATGATCCATATACTGCTCTGATGCACATAGGTTCTACACATTCTTATGTAACTAGTATTGTTTCTGAAAACTTGGGGATTTTTGTGAAGTGTACTTCTAGTGAGATTACTGTACTGAGTCTGTTGGGGAAATTTGTTAGGGTTAATAGGCTATATAGGAATGTTTCATTAGAAGTGCAAGGGGCTATGTTTCTGGCAAATTTGATAGAGCTACCGTTTAGGGAGTTCGATTTAATTTTGGGTATGGACTGGTTAGTTGAGCAACAAGTTAGCTTGGTTTACGTGACTAAGAGGGTTGTTCTAAAGACTGATGATGATACGAAAGTGGTTGTGATTGGTGAGCATCGAGATTATCTGTCCAATGTGATCTCCACTCTTATGGTTGAAAATTTGATTCGAAAAGGGTGTGAGGCGTACTTGGCCTATGTCAGTGTTTCAGTTTCTAGGGACTCTTCTGTCAGGGATATCAGAATAGTGAGGGAATTTTTGAATGTCTTTCCTGAGGAGTTACTGGGTTTACCTTCGACTCAGGAGCTTGAGTTTGGCATTGAGCTTTTACTGGGTATTGCTCAAATGTCCATCGTTCCCTATCGAATGGCACCAAAGGAGCATTCAGAGCTTAAGGATCAACTTCAAGAGCTTTTGGATCGTGGTTTCGTCTGCCCTAATATGTCTCTGTGGGGGGGCAACGATTCTGTTTGCAAAGAAAAAGGATGGTACTATAAGGATGTGTATTGACTACCGGTAGTTGAATAAATTGACTGTGAAGAATAAGTATCCAATTTCGAGGATCGACGATTTGTCTGATCAGTTCCAAAGGGCTTTGGTGTTTACGAAAATTGATCTTCATTCTGGGTATCATCAACTTAGAGTTAAGGAGGTGTATGTTCATAAGACGGCATTTAGGACTCGTTACGAGCACTACGAGTTCCTAGTTATGCCCTTTGGTCTGACAAATACTGCAGTGGCATTCATGGATTTGATGAACCGAGTGTTTCAACCATACCTGGATCAGTTCGTCGTAGTCTTCATTGACGATATTCTGGTTTACTCTAAGACCGAGGATAAGCATGATGAGTATCTTAGAATAGTACTTTAGATACTCCAAAAGAAACATCTCTATGCTAAGTTGAGCAAAGGTGAGTTCTGGTTGCGAGGTAACTTTTCTGGGGTACGTAGTTTCTACTGACGGGATCCGAGTTTATCCTAGAAATATTAAGGCGGTGCTTGATTGGACGCAGGTTAAGAATGTATCTGAGATCTGCAGTTTTCTAGGTCTTGCAGGATATTACTAGCGGTTTGTCAAGAGGTTCTATCTAATTGCAGCTCCTTTGACTAAGCTCTTGCGCAAGGGAGTTCCTTTTTTCTGGACTGATACACAAAAATCAAGCTTCGAGAAGCTCAAGTCTGTTCTGACCCAAGCTCCTGTTCTGATACAACCTGAATCTGGTAAAGAGTTTGTGGTCTTTAGTGATGCGTCGTACGTTAGTTTGGGATGTGTACTAACGCAAGATGGTAAGAAGTTGAATCTTAGATAGCATCGATGGATTGAGCTGTTCAAAGATTATGACTGCATAATAGAGAATCATCTTGATGAGACCATTATCGTGGCCGATGCTCTCAGTTGTAGAGTGATGTTCGCTCGTCTTAGTCTATTCGATTATGGAGATCTATTAGTCGAGCTGTAAGTTAAGTCGACTTGGATTGATCAGATCCGGGATAAGTCGTTAGGGGATGAGTCTCTGAGTTTACGGTTTCGTCAAATTGAGCGTGGCAGTACTTCTAATTTTGGGCTGAATAAAGATAGGGTTATGTGTTTTCGAGGTCAGGTTTGTGTGCCGAATGATTCTAATCTGAGACAGTCAATTCTGAGAGAGGTGCATAGTAGCCCTTATGCTACGCATCCCAGTGGTAATAAGATTATCGGGATCTCCGTGAATTGTACTAGTGGTCGGGTTTGAAACGTGAAGTTACAAATTTTGTTGCTCGTTGTCTGGTGTGCCAGCAAGTTAAGGCTGAGCACTAGTTGCCTTCAGGTTTGCTACAACCTATTATGATTCCCTTATGGAAATGAGAATGAGTGATGATGGACTTTATTAGTGGGTTTCCCTTGACACCCACTAAGAAGGATTTTGTTTGGGTCATCGTGGATCGATTGACCAAGTTTGCCCATTTTATTCCGGTTCAGACGGACTACTCTCTACAAAAGCTAACCAAGCTCTATGTCTCCGAGATTGTAAGACTACATAAGGTTCCTGGTTCGATAATTTCTGATAGGGATCCTCGCTTCAATTCTCAGTTCTAGAAGAAACTGCATGAGGCTCTGGGTTCGAGATTGGACTTCAGTACTACGTTCCATCCTTAGACCGATGGTCAATCTGAAAGGGTGATTCAGATACTGGAGGATATGCTTCGGAGTTGTGTGATTGATTTTCAGGGTAGTTGGGAGGATTTTCTGTTGCTAGCTGAGTTCGCCTCCAATAACAGTTTCTAGTCTAGTATTCAAATGGCACCTTACACGGCTTTGTATGGTCGTAAGTGTCATACTCCGCTATGTTGGACTAAGTTGGGTGAGCGATGAATTTTGGGTCCTGATTTGGTTTCTAAGACCGAAGATAAGGTTAGACTGATTCGAGGTCGTATGAAGGTGGCTTCTGATAGACATAAGTCTTATGCAGCTTTGAAAAGGAGAGATATCGAGTACTCTGTGTGTGAATTCGTTTTTCTCAAGGCTTCTCCGTGGAAGAAAGTTCTAAGGTTCAATCGCTTATCAAGGTTTCTCAAGGTTGAGCCCTAGGTTTATTGGGCTGTAACAGATTTTGAAGTGTGTAGGACCAGTCGCTTATCAGTTAGAGCTACCTCTAGAGTTGAGTCGTATCCATGATATGTTTCACGTGTCGATGTTGAGGCGGTACTGGTCTAATCGATATCATATTGTCTCTGTTGAAGAGATTGAGGTTAGATCGAATTTGACTTTTGAGGAGAAGCCAATTCAGATTTTGGATCGTGATTTAAAAGTTCTGAGGAGGAAGTTCATCCCATTGGTTAAGGTCCTGTGGTGAAATCATGGCACTAAGGAAGCTACATGGGAACGTAAGGACTTAATACGTCAGCAGTATCCTCATCTGTTTGGATCAAGTAAATTTTGAGGCCAAAATTTCTTTTAGGGGGTAGAGTTGTAACGCCCTGAATAATTTAAGTATGTAATTGTGAAATGTGACACAAATGTGTATTTGTTTCAGTAGTTAAATGTCTTGGGTGTGTGTGAGAGGTCTTGGGTTCAATTCTCACTTTTGGCAAAACTTTGTTATTTTAGATCCAAGCCTTACTCTTATTGAGTGGGATTATATTAAATTGTTTCTTAATCCATATCAGAATCAGCCTGGTAGTTCAAGTGGTAAGGAGTTAATATGTGGGAGGTCCTATCTTCGAACCCTTGTGCAAGCATGGGTGTTAATTTTTGCTCAGTTTTATGATAAAGTTTTGGTGGAGTTGGGATTCTAAGGTAGTTGGATGAGGTTAGTGGTCGAATTTATTTGGATTTGGTAGTTAGTAGATGGAGTGGGGAGTTTGGGGGGTAATTGAATTTAATTTTCATTTTTATTTTTCTTTTTCCAAAATTTTGCTACCTTTTTTACGTTTTCTGCTTGTTCCTCTATTCCCTTCTTTTCTGCCACTTTTTGTTTTTGTTTTCTCTTCACTCTGTTCAAGTAATCGGTCGTTTTAATTGTTGGGGCTCAGTGCTTCGGTTCTGAACCATTCATCTTAGTAAGTCTGTAGGTTCTTTTTTTTCATTTTTGCTCTTTTGAATGGGTGTTGGTGTTATGGTTTGGGAGATTAATCTCTGTGAGTGTATGCATAGGAAAAGACCATGAAGCTGAGGAGTTTGCTACAATAGCTTAATCCATATTAGTAATTTATGTTTGTGAGCGGTAAGTGTGTGATTACGGTTGGTGATTATTCTGATGCTTTGTTGTGGAATAGGTTTCGTTTGAGTTTCGTAATATTTTTACTGAAATTGGACATTAGATTTTTTATTATAGGTTTTGTAGGTCTCGAGGTTACTTTCACATCAAAATCGAACCAGGCGTGTTCTCAAAAGATAGAAAATCGGGTTTCGGCGAAAGCTGAAAAAGCTCTCGATCGACGCCACATGTGCATGTTCCTAGCCGTATGGTTGGCCATGTGCGAGACATGGTCGTACGTCTGACGAAGGTGCGGGCGTGCGCAAGAAACAGTCGTGTAGTGGTGTGAGTGTGGCCATGAGGGCCACACAGGCTAGGCCATATTAGGCGTGTTGGTCCACACAGTCGTGTGGGATTTAGGCCATACCGTGGGGCCACACATGCAAAGCCAATCTGAATGTGTGGGTCTACACGGGCAAGGCACACAGGCATGTGGGCCCATAATTTTAAAATTTTCCCCAAGGTCGCACGAGTCATTCCGATGGACTGTGGGCCTACCGTAGGGTAAGGGATAACTAAACCCTAAAATGATATGATCTGATATTCTGATATTCTACTCTGAATAGGACATTGTTATGCATGTCTGACTATTCTGTTAAATTTATACATGTTATCTGTATACGAGCATGTAAGCATGATATTTCTGTATCTATATTCTGTATATATGATTGGGGTGGGAATTGTATATGTGGAGGAAGTGTTCTGTATGGCGACCTTCGCCTATATTCTGGCAGCTTGACCGCATATTATCTGATATGTGTTGTAAAAACACGATGTGGTGTGTAAGGATGGGTGGGTGTTTTTAACCCCACATGGTGTGATGGGATGGTCGGAGTTGGTGTGTAAAGGATGGGGGTAGGATTCTATATATCTGTATCTGAAATGGACATAAGTCTGAATCTATATCTGATTATATATGAGACTTCTGTCTGTATTGCATGTTTATTTCCGTAAGGTTACACATTGAGTTTATGAAAACTCACCTCTATTTGTCTGATCTATTCAGGCAATCCACAAACTTAGATAGATCGGTGTGACAAAGCCTCACGGTGACCACGAGTTCGTAAACTGTTTAAGACTATAATTTTTAATTAAATAAGGATTATTTTCTGGGAGTTTTGTAATTTATGGACTCTCTGATTATTTGACTCAATGGGTTGTTGGAAGACTTAGGAGTTTTTCAAAGTCACACCAACCTTTACGTGACAGTCAGAGTGTTATTCACTTAGTGAAAAACCAAGTTTACCATTAAAGAACTAAGTATATGAATGTGAGGTATCACTTTGTGCAAGAAATCTTTAAAGAAGGAAAGATTCTATTTCAAAAGATTGTAAAGTTGAAAAACCCATAAATATGATAACCAAGTTGGTAACAACAATCAAGTTCACTCACTACTTGAACTTGATTAATATCCTAAAAGTTTGAACACCTTCAGGTGTATGGCACTTGAGAGCACATTTAGAGGCACAGTTGAAGATAACTTCATCAAATTTTAGTAGTGGAATATTGAGGAAGTTGAATAGGATTGACAAACATGCAAAAGGTGGAGATTTATTAATATTATCTTGTTTATAAATCCCACATTGAATGGGAATAGATAGTAACCTCTTCATCCCATCTATATAATTAGGCTTTAAGCCTTAATTTCTTTTCATCCTAAAATTTATTTTCCCTCATTAATATACTTATGTATATTTTGGGAAATCCTTTAGTTAGTTTGTAAACATTTTTGGTACTAGTGAGATTTATCATCTGATGTTGGTGCTCGATGTAACATCCCAAAAATCGAGTTAGAAGCAATTGAGTTTTGAAACCATAAGTGGTCATCCCTCGATTTGAGTTTAGACTTTTGAAAATTTTTGACAACTAAATTAATCTGGTTCAGTGGTTAAGTGTTCTAGTTATGTGTGTGAAATTCTAGATTCAAATCCTGTTTCTGGAAATTTTTTTCTTTTTCTTAAACCCTTACCTTTGAACGTTTGGTTATGAGTTAAATTTAATCAACTGATATCAAGAATGAGTTTGCTGATTCACTAGTTAAGCTTCTGTATACCCATTGGTCTTGTGTTTGAACCTCTACATACGTAATGAGAATATTTTTATACTAATCTGTAAATCAGTTTGGTTTCCTTTTTTTATTTAGTTAATTAAGAGGTTGGTAGCTCCGTCCTCTTTGTTTTTGGGACAAAAAAAGAAAATGTTCTTCCTTCCTTTTATTTTCTTTTTCTTTTTGGTTTTTCTTTGTTTCTGAATTACTTTCATTTTGGCTATTAGGCGTGAATTAAATTCTATGCGAGGCTCAACCTTTTTTCATGGTACAGTTCTTAGCGTCGGTAAGAGTCAATTGCTTATGTTACTCGTATGTGGTTTTATGTCAACTTTTGAGGTCCATAGTAAGGGAAATTCTTCCTTAAGAGTTTGTTAGTTGGTTGTTTGGATCAGAAGACATTCGAGCAATGTCTAGGGTTCCTTAAGCGATGTAGGAATCACGTGTCCATTGTCCGTTGCCAGTAAGTTTTGAATTGGAGTATTGTGTCAAAAGTTCTCTGACATAGATTTGGTTTGGATGTTATTCAAGCCATCTGTTTCGGTTTTAGGCTTGGGAATCATCTCAGTCACTTTTATGTCAAAATGTATCAGGTGGGTACCGATAACCCAACTTTTATGTCAAGTTTAGTCATCAAAAAACTGACTGTCGACAACACACATCCGTGTGCCAGGCCCTGTGGTAGGCCAGATGAGCCACACAGTCGTGTGCCAGACCATGTGACAGGCCATGTAACTTATTTTTTACGAAAATTGGAGGCACATGGGCTTGGAACACGGGCGTGTGCCCAGGCCATGTGTGGTTATGTGTTATGTAGGATTCACACGGGCCAATGACACTGGTGTGTGTCCAGGCCGTGTAATTCACTAATTTCGTATTAAGACCACATAGGCAGGTGACAAAGCGTGTGTTAGGCCGTGGGGGATACACAGGCAAGAACACGGGGTGTGCTAGACCGTGTAAAGGCACACGGGCCAATTATTCAGGTCGTGTGAAACCATACGGGCATGTGGACCAATATTTGGTATTTTTCCCTCAAGCCACAAGCGTCGTTTGAAACAAACGTAGACCTACTGTAGGGTTTGTATGATCTGAATTAGGCTATATAACTTGATATCTGATGATCTGATGGTGAACAACTTGTGATCCGTACATATATATGCTATGTTGAACCTAAGTAGGGTTTGTTAGAACAAAATGTGCTCTTACTTAATGTATGTGAACTATCCAGGTACGATCTGCATTCTGTTAAGTTTAGTGATACGCCTCTACCTCACTCTGATGATTAAGAAAATGTGATATCTAAATATGTTGAATCGATTGGTATAGATTCACATATATATAACCATACACATGACTTCATGATAATCTGATGTGATCTGTCGAGGTTTGATAAATCTTTTTTTCAAATCATGGACTTCTATGCCTACTGATTTTGTTGTGGTTGATAGCATAACCTACATGCTTATTACACTGACTCTGTATATACATACCATGACATACTGCATGGGATTTGGGATGATGTGAAAGGAGGAAGTTTCTGACAGTTTAATGATCTGCATTATCTGGTGGTTTATCCACAATTCCATTATGGCAGCTTGGTTGCACTATAGTGGCTTGACCACATGTATTCGATCTAGCAGTCTTAACTATAAAATTTCTAGTGGCACTGTCCACAGTTATTTGTTGGTGTGATTTGGCTGCAAGAGTTCTGGGGTAACTCTATTTTAGTGTGTAGCGGAGTTGGGTAGGATGTTTTCTGATAAATCTACATTCTGATATGTTTGAAAAATACCGCATCTGCATAACACATCCTCTGCATAGCTCTGTTCAGTTCTGCTCTGCTCTACTTTGCTTTGTTCTACTCTGTTATGTTCTACTCTACTTTGTTATGTTCTACTCTGTCTTGTTCCGGTTGGGTTGTGTTGTTTTGTTATATTACACTTGCTATTGAATTTGTTGTGTTTATTCTAATTTATACACTATGTTTTGTTAACTATAATTTATGTTGGTTATACACTGGGCTTTATAGCTCACCTTGTGCTTATGTCTTACTGTGTTCAAGTAAGTCTCTGACGTAGGACCGGACGGTGTGTGGGAGCTCAATATGTTTTGCAATAATGTAAAAAATGTTTGATCTTATGGGTTGTAATCTGTTTATGAGCTTTTTTTAGTTTTTTGCTAAATTTGTTAGTAGTTGATTATTTTTTTACGTGAAACTACAAGATCACTCAAGTCGACAAAATGGATTCCGGTTTTCAAAATAAGACTCTAAAAGATTTTATGCTAATAGTTGAGTAATCTTTGAGTGTTTTTGGATACTTATTGATATCAGTTTTTGATGTGTTGATGTAACTTCTCCAGATTTAGTCTTAACTTTTAGGTCGGGTTTAAGGTGTTACACTAAAGGACATGAAAATTTGTTAAACCTCGTAAATTTAATGTGTACTCTACTTTATTATTTTTATATTTGCATCTATTGTTTTTTATTGGTGATTAATATTGAAACTAAATTTATGTAGGATATTACCTAGTGTGTACTCCGAAGACAGGACTTCTCGTCAGCAACCTTGAGAGGATGAAAAAGATAAAAGATTCCATTTTACTAGCTACTAAACCTTCAATGAAAAATAAATGAAAAAAGGGAAATTATTTTGAACATTTCATAATGATTGAAAGCAAATAAAATAAGGAATTGGTGGAAAGATTTGAACAAACGGACAAAGGAAAGATCAAAAAGGTTGGAAAAATCAAATGAATGTTTCTTAAATCGAAGCAAAATTAAAAAAAGAATTCACTTAGAGTTTTATTATTTTAATAAAAATTTTCATGTCAATTTTTTTTTTTTAAATTCCATGCCATGAATTTTTTTCACTTCTAAATCTACTTGGACAAACTTTTTATTTTTCTTAAACGTTTTTTCTTTGCCGTTACTATTACATTAGCATTAGCGTTAGTTTCTAATGGTCAACCTTCATTAAAGGACTGATTTAATCTGTTTTTTGGGTTGAAGGATTCAATTGGATGCAAAAGGTTTAAAAAGCTTAATTGATTTTTTTTTAAATAGTATAGGGGCTTATGATACTATTAAGCCTAAATATGTAATTATAATTATAATTTTTTTAATTATTTGTTAATAGTAAAATGCGCTATTGGCTTTATCTTGATTAAAGGAAAATAATTTATTCGAGTGTGAATTTTTAAAAAATATAATTTAAATACATTATTATTTTCATACATTTATTTTTATCCTCAGTAACTAACCTTTAGTAAAACTTCAAGGAAAAAAATGTAGGATGAAATTCTATTACTTGATATTGGAATAAGAAAAAAAAAAGCACTTCTGTTTTTTTTTTAAAAAAATTACCTGAAAAAAATTTAAAAAAATAGATGTTACACCCAAAATAATAACATTCTTAAAATATGTGTTAGACATTATCAAACATTGATGGTAAAACAAAATATAAATCAATAATAGAATTCTTAAACATGCATTAGAAATTGGCCTAATAAATCAAACAAATACATATTATTATAATAGCCAGGAAAGCACAATTAAATTTATTTTTCATAAAAATAGAATAAAATCCATTTAGAATCATATATATATACATATTAAACATTAATGATGAAGCCATGAATGATCAACATTATTATGTAGAACAAGAGATAGTTAATAAATACATTTTTAATTTATCAAGAGATAGTTGATAAATATATTTCTCAAAAAGTTAAAATGAACTATTATAGATAGAATAATTTTAGTATTTTTTAATCTATTTTAGAGATTTTGTTTTATTTTTTTATATTAAAGTTTTATATATGTTTAAAATATATGGAGATTAGATTCTTGTTTAAATGATTGCATCTTTTATAGGAAAAAAATATGAGAATGCTCAATCTTTTCCCTTGTAGTAAATTAAGCTGGAACAATAATGTCAAATGTGAGAATACGACTAATTAATATGGAACTCAAATATTATACATGTCATCAAAGATCACTTGAGATGGTATAAACAAAATCCTTATAGTGATGGATCTTTTAGAACAAACTCTCCGTATTGAAAAAGCTTTAATTTTGTAGCAAACTAATGGAATGCTAGACTTGGTTTAGTAAGTGATGATTTTAATCCATTCAGTAATATGAACATTGGTTATGATGCATGGCTAGTTGTATTAATTCTTTATAACTTACTATTATGAATGTACATAAAAAAAATCCCTACTTTTTGTTATTGCTTATTGTTCTCGTTCTTAAAGCTCTTAAAAATGATATTGATGTATTTTTTTTAAGATTGTTGATTGATGAATTGAAAGAATTATGGGAAATGCGTGGAGTGTAATATCCTGATTTTGGGCCTAGTCGGAATAGTGGTTTTGTGACCACAAAATCCAAGATAGAAATAATTATTTTATAATTATTTTGATGTTTATGATATGATTGCATGATTGTGTGAAAATTTCGTGATGAAATCCTATGCCTAAAGTGCTTAAATTGAAATTAGGGACTAAATCGAATAATTTGCAAAACTTGCATTCTAGAAGTTTCTAGTATGAAATTGCTTTGAAATATTAATTAGGAGGTCTTAAATAGAAATTTTACCAATTTTAAGTTCATGGAAAAAATTAGGACATGGAAGGAATTTTTGAAAGTTTAGTAGTAAGGGCATTTTGGTCATTTAGGGGTAAAATGAATTAAAATACAAAATTAAAAGCCAATTTTGCTCATCTTCAACCCCATGGCCGAATATAGCAAGGAGAAACCATGGCTAGGGTTTTTCAAGCTTCCAAGCTCGATTGTAAGTCCATTCTAGCCCCGTTTTTCAAGTTCTTTACGTTTTTGGAGTCCCGGTAGCTCGATTTAGCTTATGCTAGCAATAATTTAACCTAGGGTTTATATTTGGAAAAATACCCGTAGGTGAAATTTGTGTATTTTGGTGTTTTATGATAGAATATGAGGTTTTAAATTATGTTAGACAACTTGTGCTACTCGGTTTTAAGTCAAAACGAGCAAAAGGGCTTAATCGGTAAAAATACCTAATAGTCATAAGTACATGTTAGAGTGAGAATTTGATGTTGCCATAGAATGGAAAAATGATCAGCATGTCATAAAACATAAGAAAATAGGCTGAAGTTTAATTTACGAACTTTGGGGCAAAAGTGTAAATATGCAAAAATTTAGGGGCAAAATTGTAATTTTTCCAAAATATGATTTTGGGTCAATTTGAATAATGTGAGTCCTAATTAGACTATATTTTAAATGATAGAGCAAGGAAAACTAAAATTCGGGCTAAAATGGGGAAAATACCAAGTTGTGGATGAAATGGTAAAAGTAGTCATTTTCGCATACTAGGTAAGTTCATATGTAAATGTTGGTAACATAGTTATTATTTTAAATGTTTTTATGTTATTTAAATGATATGATAATTATTATGAAAAATTATACTCGTGATAATTGTTTGATAATATGTCAAATTATGTGATATACTTGGAAAATGTGAAATACTACTGAGTATCGGTATCGATATTCCGTAGAAGATGGTTGAGACACATGATTGGGAAAAAGGTCCTGTTGAACCTTAGGAATGGATTAGGATACAAGTGACATGTCACTGGGATATTTGGGCATCCGAACTCGTTGAGTTGAGTCCGAGTTCACTTATGGATGCGAATGTCCGAACTCGTTGAGTTGAGTCCGAGTTCGTGAGATGTAACTAGGCATCCGAGCTCGTTGAGTTGAGTCCGAGTTCACTTATGGATGCGAACGCCCGAGCTCGTTGAGTTGAGTCCGAGTTCGCTTATGGGCGGGTTACATAGTAGCTTGGCTACATATGTGGCACTTATGTGCAAACTTTCCATGTATCCGGATTATATTCCGATATGTTCAACGGGTAAAGTTCTACTCAAATGGAGGAATACTCAAGATGAAAGGGACGTATTGGTAAGTGTTGTGAAATGGATACTTTGAACAGGTATGTACTTAACCCTCGGGTTGAAAAATCGATATAACAACAATATGGTAAGATGATAAATGAAAATATGATATGAATGTATTGGTGATGATTATGCAAATGATGTTTTATGTTTGCTTATATGGTTATGTTACTTGCTATTTGCATGTGAACTTACTAAGCATTTATGCTTACTCCCTCCTTTTCATTCCTTGAAGTGTTGACAACCCAGCTCGGAAATCGGAAACGGTCGGAGGCATGCTCACACTATCCGTATACCATCTTGGCATAATGGCTTGTATATTTTGAGTATGGCATGTATAGCATTATAATCATTTTGTATATATGGTCTTATGATATGGTTATTGAGTAGTATAAAAATGCTTGGTAATGATTAGCCATTGGAATGGCTAATTATGATCATATTTGTTGTTATGTATGTCAAATTGCTAGTTAATCCATGGAAACCATGAAATAGGTAAAATTTACCATAAAATAGATTCAGACAGCAGTAGTGACGTGAATTTGAAAAATCATTAAAAATAGTAGAGATATAATTAGATGATGAATAAAATATGGAATTGAATAATTATGAGTCTATTTTCATATGGAAGAAACGAAACAGGTATATGAGTTATATTTTATGAGATATTTAAATTTTTGTGAAATAGGGCCAGAGCGATTTCTGGATCCCCTATTCTGAATTTGAAAATTCACCATAAATTGTATAAAAATAATTAGAAGTCATACTTTATATTTATAGATTTATTATTGAGCCTAGTTTTAATAGAAATAAACTTCATAGTCATTGAAATTCTGTACAGAGAGATATCTGATTCGTAATACACAGAGGTCAGAGCAGTCAAACCCTGAAATAGGGGAGACTTTAAATAATAAACTGTACTAATTGGCCTAGCAAAAAATTCTAGAAAAAATTAGTAAATATATATATGAGTCTAGTTTCAGGGAAAATTTATGGAATTGGATTTTGAGTTTCAAAACTCGAGATATGAATTTTTAAGCGACTGTGATGCAGTTAGCAAGCTTGTCTGGAATTTCTAAAATTAAATTGTTTGAGCTGTTTAAGCAATGAATTAAGTCTGTTAACACCTCGTGTTCGACTCCGGCGACGGTCTCGGGTACGGGGCGTTACATGGAGACTTGCTATGTACTTTTGAAAGTAACTTTAGTTACATAAAACTATATTATAAACCATAAATGATTTTCTTCCATATGCTAATTTATCAAAATGAAACGCATAAGAAAATATAACATATCATACATGTAGAATGGATACACTATCTCTTAACCTTCAACTTAGACGTAAAATATGTTATATAACTCTTCATCATTTCTTTTCACTTAGTCATTTGTGGATAAATAATGATAAATTCTTTAATGGCACAAAAGAAAAATTATGTGCACCAATTTTTTTGGATAATACAATTAAGCAATATAAATAATTCACTTTTTGCAATCTTATTTTTTCAAAATTTGATTATGATGCATTGTTATTTTCATACAATTATATCTATTAGTAACTTTTATCCTAAAAGGCAAGCTCAAGTAGAACTTTAAGAAAAATAAAATGGGAAGAGATTCTATTAATTGGTAAGTGGAAAAAAAATCTTTTAAAAATACCTTAATAAAATTGCTACCAAATGTAGGTTTATACATTCAAAGGAAAACAATTGTAATAACATGAAACATTATTAAAGAACACAACATGAGACATTATCAAATATTGATGGTTAAAAATGCACTAAAGATCAACAAAATAAATAAGGCTTATTACTATATTGTTCCTTGAACTTTACATTAATTTATATATTGGTCCTTCAAGTGTTTTTGTTAGAAGTGTTACTTAAAATATAAATTGTCTCATTTTACCCTAAAAACTTATATCCAATAGCAACGTAACAGATGGCACATTCTTATTGGATGATATACACTTTTGGGTAAAATGGAACAAATTTAATAGTTAAGGAACACTTCTCTCAAAAAGGACACTTTTATATTAGTCGGTATTTTATTCTCCTGAACACGTGAGCTTTAGAAACTACGGAATTGCAAGAATCAATTCATCAATGTAACAAAAATGCAAAATCTTAGAAACCTTAGAAAGAACATTTAGATGAAAACTGAGTAATCTTGAACGCTTCATATATTTTTTGTTAAGTACAAGAACATATTTATTTATACTACCAAACTAACTTCTTCATAATAGAAGAACAAACTACTAACCAATTTCAACAGACATAGCTAACATGAACTAACACCAATTATACTAACTGTCTACAATTGGTTCAATACTCCCCTGGTATAAACAAAAAAATCATATGACAATAGAAACAACAGTAACTTTCAATTTTTCTCGAAAACAAGAAAACAACTCTTTTGGAAAATGTTTAGTTAAAATATGTGCAACTTGTTCATTTCTAGGAACATGGCTGACCTGAAGTTTTCTTGCACTCACCCTTTCTATGAAAAAATGAAGTTAAAATTCAACATGTTTTCACCTAGCATAAAACACAAGATTTACTGGCATTGCCACAGCACTCATATTATTGCACAAAATTGCAAGAACAATACTCAATCAACATTCAATTCTCCTCACAAAGATTGAATCCAAATAACTTCATACACAACATTAGCTACACTTCAAAATTTTGCTTCTAAAGTAGACAATGACTCAACCGGTTGTTTGTTGGACCTCCATGCAACAAGTTTTCCTCCAAAAAAAAAAAAAAACCTAATATTGACATTTTATCTTCCAAGTTGCAGCCCCAATCAACATCTGCATGGGCAACCAACTTCAGACATGATGCAAGCTAAAACACAATCCCATAATCAGTTGTACCAATAAGATATCAATGAATGCATTTACTCCATACCAATGATGCTCGTCAGGTTGAATCATGTTTTGACTGGCTCTATTAACACAAAATGTAATATCAAGTAGAGTAGATGTCAGATTCTGCAACTTTCCAACAACACTTCTATACAATTATGGATCTTCGAATAGCTTGCCATTTGCAGTCACATACTCATATTAGACATCATAGGAGTAGAAACTGACTTACAACCCTCTATAATTTCTAACTTTAACAAATCAAGAACATACTATTTTGTATTTAACACAATTTTTTCTCCAGTATGATAACCCTCAACACCCAATTAATAGTTCAAATCACCAAGATCTTTCAAAGAAAACTTATTATCCAACTGCTTAACAATCATAGCCACCTCATTGGAATCATCACCTATGAACATAATATCATCTACGTAAAACATAATATAAACTACGTTGGAACCTTACACTTTAATAAACAAAGCTACATAAGCTTTCGAAGACTGAAAAGCCAACTCAAGCAAGAAGCTCTTCAACCTTTAAAACCATGCATAGGGGCTTGCTTGAGCTCATACAAAGCTTTGTATAACTACACACTAAAGGCTCATGAGAAGAAGACACCTCAAACCCAAGAGGTTGCCTCATATACACTTACTTTTTGATAAAATCATTAAGAAAGACATTGTTGATATCTACCTATCTAAGCTTTCACTTACAAGTCATAGCTAAAACAAGCACAACTCGAATTGTACAATATTTTACTACTCGACTGTAAGTTTCTTTAAAATCATAACCAAACATTTGAAAATACCCTTGGGCTACTAACCGAGCTTTGTATCTTCCTATAGATCCATCAGAATGCACTTTAAGTTTAAATAACCTCTTGCAACCTAATGTCTTCCTCCCTTCTGCTAAAGCTTGTGAAGACCATGTGCCTTGCTTGATAAGTGTTGAAAACTCAACATAAGGTTTCATAAATGGTGGTAGGTGCTCAAAAATCAAGATCATTAGAACTTTCAACTATATAAAATTTTATTTTAAAAATCTCACTTTTGGCACAAGTGACCATGGGATGAACATTGGGCTAAGTCACAACAAGAGAATCATAACACCCCCAATATCTGACCCGATCATCTAGTTTGAGCTATAAGGTGCCACATTCATTTCTAGAACAACTACGATCAAATTATACTTGACTTAAAATCATTAAACATTCAAATATAAGTAAAACATGTGTATAATATAATACATAATCATTTTTGGGTTTTATATGAGCTTACGAAAGTTTTATTGATAACCCGAGGTTGAATTAAGACCAAATTCTAACGATTACAAAACCATAGTTGACGTCACGACTTCGAGGTTTCTTTTTTGTGTGTGACTCTCTGAATACGGTTCGTCGTGACATCAAGGCTGTGTCATCACGACAAGAGCTCTGAGCTGAATCATGTCACGATGTTGGGGATATGCTATCGCAATGTGGCCCCTATTATCTACAACCTTCAACTTGGTACCTAAATGAACCTTAACAAAAACTTTAACAACCACATATCCACTAATTCTAGATCCCAATTCAACCATTCACCATAACAACAAGCCTAGCATACAATGTTTAACCATTAACACATCTTATAAACACAAACATTAATGGATTCATTTGATCAAAAATATAAATATACAAGCTTGACTACTTGAGATATTTAACAAATGGTCCTAGATTTACCTTTTTAAGTTTTCCAACCATATTCTATTATCAATCTTTTTAATTACCTTTTTAAGTTTTCCAATTTAAAATATAATGTTGCGCCCAATGAAACTCTAGTAAAACAGACTCGAAATACATGGGTAAGCTACACCATAGAATATAGCTCATAAAAGCTTTAACAATACCACCCTAGAGCACCAAAATGCAAAGCCCGTAAGCATCAAATTTATTCTCATATGCATATACATCCCTCCACCACACCAAGGTCTCTGTAGAGACATAAAAGACTCAATGATCCGCAATGTAACACCCCTCACCCATCTCCGTCACCGAATCAGGGTTACGGGATGCTACAATACAAAATGGAATAGAATCACGCTAAACCAAATCCAGATATTCATATACAATTATTAATAAAATTAAATACAATTAAAGTCATACCATTCATACCCTATTGGTGTTAAAATGAACAAATTAAAGCTATAAAACAATTTAAAATAAAATAGGGACTCAATTAAAACATTTAAGAAAAATAGAGTAAAAATGCTAAACTGTAACACCCCAAACCCGGCCCAGACATTATGGCAAAATCTGGTGTGTCACATTGAAGTGTTTTAGCGAAAACCGTGTTTTCATTGAAAACCCTTCTTAGAATAAAAGAAACCTTAATTAACTTAAAAAAAATTACAAAAACCTTGTTGAAACATTTGATTTAAGAAAACTTATCATTTAAAAATTTAATTGCGGAAACGTAGAAAACCTACTATAATTTAGAAAACCCATCTTCAACTTCTTGTAATTACATTAAAAATAATAATAATTCAAGTAATAAAAACACAATGAAAACCTTATTACAATCTGGTCTAGAACATACTTAAAAAGAAGTAAAAACTTAAATGCTTGAAAACAAAACCCAAGTCTAAATCATCTTGCTAGCTGGCCAACTAGAGTCCTTCCAAACATTGAACCTTCTACTGAGCATCACCTGAAAATAAAATAAAAGAGGGGGTGAGTTTTCACAAACTCAGTGTGTACAACCCTCAACAAAAAAAAAACAAGCATTCCAACAACCATCATACATCAAACATGCAATGCAATCCCATCCAAATTATCCATCCGCTACAAACCAGCTCCGTCCCCCGTCACACCATGTGGGGATATAAATATCGACCCACCCAACCCACACACCATGGTAGCCCGGTTGCAGAACTACCTACATTTACATATTGGGCTTTAAAAGCCGTCGGTGGATCCATGATTGTCAAGCAACCATGCGATCCTCATATACTTCCTCCGTTCCATAATTCCTAACCCATATGCAACCTAAGTAGAATATCATATGTATGCAGGTCACATCCATAAAACTTACATTCAACACTTAGGGGTATTTTGGTCATTTTTGCCCTTAGGGGCATTTTGGTAATTTTCCCTTAATTATGATTTTCACTTACCTTTGGCCCGTTAACAAGTCCCGCGAGCTAAGATGAACGAATACTATACACCAGGTAGGATTCTAGAGAAGAGGAGGTGAGTCATTAAGACTACTTAAGTACCAAGCTCTCCTTAGATCCAATCCTAGACACGTATATACCCGTTGCCACACCCTAACCCTTTGACTTGTCCATGGTCGCAATATTAATTAAGTCTTATGTGGATATCATATACTAGGCCCAAACCCCTTACAAAGCCCAAACAATTTTACATACCTGTATTTGGCCCATTAAGCCCAATCATATTCATATGGCCCATTAGGCCCAAATCACTTGTATATGGCATATTAGGCCCAAATCACATTTATATGGCCCGTTTGGCCCAGTCACATTCATAGTCATGCTCACATACAAATTCTTATCACATAGCATCAATATTCAGTTTTTGCCTATTATGGGCCCAACAGCCTATCGGGCCCATTTAGCACATTCTGGCCCAAACGTCCAAATCACAACCCAAGTCCACGGAATTGCCCGTGGGCCTTAAGAAACCTATCGATCTCCCCCTTACAAGTGTTCGCGCACTCACAAGACTACCGTAGCCAAACTTTCAACTTTTTGGCATTTCGGCTTTTGCCGATTCATAGTGTGTGTGCAGTGTATGCACACACCTGGTAAGCAAGCGTGATACGATCTCCTTAGCCCAAACCTACAATTGATATCACCCTTCAATTAATTGCATGCTTAATACTTATTTACTCAAAAAATGAAACCTCACCTTAACCTTACCTTGAGCCCAATCCTTAATCACTTTTTTCCTTGATCACGTATTTCCTAGATCTGCACAAATATTAACTATTAAAACCCGAATAATAGGTGACTCGTATCCAACACAAGTCTCCTTACCATAACTATGACCATTCGGCCACCTTAGCCAATGGGAGAAGATTACTTACCAAAACCGCAACACCTTAAAGAGCAATTCGGCAGAGAGCTAAAAACCAAGATCCGATACTAATTCCCTACCAAAGTTGATTAGAAAGAGAGAGGGACAATAATCGATACTAAACAAAGAAAAACTTATTGGAAGAGCAACACTTACACTAGATTCGGTCAAAAAGTATTCGGCCCTTAGAAGATTCAGTTTTTCGGGTTTTCAAACTAAGTATGGTGAATAAGGTTTATTTTGTACAGATTAAAGAAGAAGAGGAGTAGAAGAAATCGGCAAAGAAGATTGTGTAGAGGAGAATAGAAATCGGCAGAAAGAAAAGAAAGTAAATAGAGGGTTTTCATCTTTTTGGATCTTGAAGAGAAAAGGGTTTCTGGCACAAAGTGAAAGGAAATTTGTCATTAACTTTTCAACCCTCTCATTCGGCACCTATTTATAGCCCTATAGCCAAATTCCTCAAGCCCAACTTCCCAATTCAGCTCCACTTACTCCCCACTTCTCATCTCCTCGTATTTCTCCCTGATAACCCCTTGATCATTTCCTTAATTTTCTCTTTTGAACACTCCCCTTAGAGTCCATCTTCATGCCACTTCCATCCTTCTAAAAGGCCAAAATTAAATTCTAAAAATACTAAGCTAGGATTCGAACCTTGGACCCCCTTGCTAGCTACTAATGCCACCTCACTACACCTTATGTGGCATCACTTAACCACTCCACCACAGACTCTTTTTGTGTCCAATTGTTTCTTCATTTATTCAAAAGCCCAACTACTAGCCAACCCTAATTCTTTTAATAATTAAATTATAATATCTTCTACCCCTTAATTCGAACTCAACCTTAGCTGAGACCTACTAAAATTATCGCTTGGATAAGAATATTAAACACAATTTTCATCAAAATCGAAAATAAAAAAAATTCGGGATTTCAGGATTTTTGGATTTTTGGATTTCGAGATTTTTGGATTTCGGGATTTGTGGGGTGTTACAACTCTACCCCCTTAAAAGAAATTTCATCCTCGAAATTTACCTTTTTTAAACTGTTGAGGATATTGATGTCGCATCACTTAAGTTACACCACTACACTTCTGCTACGCACTCTATTTCTAATTTTAAAATAGATAGATCGCACACTATGGATAAAGTGCACGTGCTCAATGATAAGCTTCGAGCATCTTCGTCTTCTCGATGACGAGCAGCATAAACCAAAACTGGCTGCCTCGCCTCAGCATGGCCTGCATTTTTGCCTAGTACTCCACGTCCACGTCCATTGCCGTCACCACCCCTAGCCTGCTCACGGCCCTTTGGCGGTAGCTGACCACCCCTTGGTAGCTGAGCACCAGTTTGGCCCACTACTGGCTCTTGACCTAGCATTCGGGGGCAATCCTTGATCCTATGCTCCTTAGACCCACAAGCTAAACAAGCTCCCATCCTCTTCCAACACTCACCTTTATGGCTTCTCCCAAAATAAGCACAAGGTGGCACCCCTGCTTTAATAGCAGGGGGTCTGACTCTAACTGGCCCATCAACTCTGGCCCTAGCCCTAGGCCTCTGATCGACACCAGGAGTATCAGCCTCCCTCTTATTCTTACCCCTTTCTTTCTCCCAATTTAGGCACTCAGTGCGCTTTACCTCCTCCGCTATCTTTGCTTTCTCCACCAATTCTGAGAAAACTCATTCCCTTTGTAGAGCTATCAGCACCCTAAGGCGTTCTCTAAGTCCATCCTCAAACCTAAAGCAACGCTCATACTCCATTGCCACCATTACCCTTGCATACCTACTAAGGCGTAGAAACTCCGCCTCATACTCCGCCACCGATTTATTGCCTTGGGTCAAGTTCAGGAACTCCTTCCTCCTAGCATCCACATAGCTTGCACCCACATACCTCCCTTGGAATGTAACTTTGAAAAACTCCCAGGTAACCCGCTTCGGTTGGGTGCCCTCTTTCACTGTCAGCCACCACTGGTAGGCTTCCTCCCTAAGCAATGACACCACCCCTTTCAATTACTGCTCAGGTGAGCAGTCCAAATCCTCCATTATCATTTTAGTAGCCTCCAGGCAATATTCCGTCACATTAGGAGTAACGCCAGTCACGCCCTTAAAGATCTCAGCTCCGTTCGATCGAAGTCGTTCTGGAATGGACCCCCGAGTTCCGTTGCCATTATTGGGACCAGCGACCCTTTCCAGAATTCTCAGCATTGTCTGCGATAATACATCTTCTCCCTCGGCCCGATCATACTGTCTATTCCCAACCACAGGGGAGGCCGGAGCCTCTTCTACTCCAACATCGGGCATATGGCCCGATACCGATGATTCAACCCTAACACTTTCGCGGCCTCGGCCACGACCTCTTACACCTCTTCTAGCATTCATCATTGACTCGTATATTATCTGAATTAGAAATTTTATGAAGTTTTAGTTAGTTTAATAATTACACTAATGCTTTATGAAAATATTTAAAGAGAATATCGTTTTCGAAAATCCTCTACAGTTTCCAGATCCTACGGGCTTTAGTTCCATTCTAACCATCATCTAAAGTAGCCCTCTAACTATCTACTCCATAACAATTTAAACAAACTTAAATAAAAGTACTTACTTGGTTCGATGTCAGAGACTCGGTGTATCGCTCAGCAAGATTTTTCTTTTTCCAAAGCATCGTGATCCAATTTTTTTTTAAATCCAAATAATAAGTAGAAAAGAAACCAAATAATAATAATAAGGCCCAATTCACAGCCCGAGTTTTGTAACCAGGGCTCTGATACCACTAAATGTAACACCCCAAACTCGGCTTAGACGTTATGGCCAAATCTGGTGTGTCACATTAAAGTGTTTTAGCGAAACTCGTGTTTTCATTGAAAACCCTTCTTAAAATAAAAGAAAAATTAATTAACTTTAAAAAAACACACTTTTTCAATTACAAAAACCTTGTTGAAACATTTGATTTAAGAAAACTTATCATTTAAAAATTTAATTGCGGAAACGTAGAAAACCTACTATAATTTAGAAAACCCATGTTCAACTTCTTGTAATTACATTGAAAATAATAATAATTTAAGTAATAATAACGCAATGAAAACCTTATTACAATCTGGTCTGGAACATACTTAAAAAGAATAAAAACTTAAATGCTTGAAAAAAAACCCCAAGTCCAAATCATCTTACTAGCTGGCCACCCAGAGTCCTTCCAAACATTGAACCTTCTACTGAGCATCACCCGAAAATAAAATAAAAGAGGGGGTGAGTTTTCGCAAACTCAGTGTGTACAACCCTCAACACAAAAAAAACAAGCATTCCAAAAACCATCATACATCAAACATGCAATGCAATCCCATCCAAATTATCCATCCGTTACACATCAGCTTCGTCCCCCGTCACACCATGTGGGGACATAAATATCGACCCACCCAACCCACACACCATGGTAGCCCGGTTGCAGAACTACCTTCATTTACATATTGTGCTTTAAAAGCCGTCGGTGGATCCACGATTGTCAAGCAACCATGCGATCCTCATATACTTCCTCCGTTCCATAATTCCTAACCCATATGCAACCTAAGTAAAATATCATATGTATGCAGGTCACATCCAGAAAACTTACATTCAACACCTAGGGGTATTTTTGTCATTTTTGCCCTTAGGGGCATTTCGGTAATTTTCCCTTAATTATGATTTTCACTTACCTTTGGCCCGTTAACAAGTCCCGCGAGCTAAGATGAACGAATACTATGCACCAGGTAGGATTCCAGAGAAGAGGAGGTGAGTCATTAAGACTACTTAAGTATCAAGCTCTCCTTAGATCCAATCCTAGACATGCATATACCCGTTGCCACACCCTAACCCTTTGACTTGTCCACAGTCACAATATTAATTAAGTCTTATGTGGATATCATATACTAGGCCCAAACCCCTTACAAAGCCTAAACAATTTCACATACCTATATTTGGCCCATTCAGCCCAATCATATTCATATGGCCTATTAGGCTTAAATCACCTGTATATGGCCTATTAGGCCCAAATCACATTTATATGGCCTGTTAGGCCCAGACACATTCATAGTCATGCTCACATACAAATTCTTATCACATAGCATCAATATTCAGTTTTTGCCTATTATGGGCCCATCAGGCCCATTTATCCCATTCTGGCCCATATGGCCAAATCACAACCCAAGTCCACGGAATCGCCTGTGGGCCTCAAGAAACCTATCGATCTCCCCCTTATGAGTGTTCGCGCACTCACAAGATTGTCGTAGCCAAACTTTCGGCTTTTTGGCATTTCGGCTTTTCGGCATTTCGGCTTTTGTCGATTCATAGTGTGTGGGCAGTGTATGTACACACCTGGTAAGCAAGCGTGATGCGATCTCCTTAGCCCAAACCTAAAATTGATATCACCTTTCAATTAATCGTATGCTTAATACTTATTTACTCAAAAACTGAAGCCTCACCTTAACCTTACCTTGATCCCAATCCTTAATTGTTTTTTCCTTGATCACCTATTTCCTAGATCTGCACAAATCTTAACTATTAAAACTCGAATAATAGGTGACTCGTATCCAACACAAGTATCCTTACCATAACTATGACCATTCGTCCACCTTAGCCAATGGGAGAGGATTACTTACCAAAACCACAACACCTTAAGGAGCAATTCGGCAGAGAGCTAAAAACCAAGATCCGATACTAATTCCTTACCAAATTTGATTAGAAATAGTGAGGGAAAATAATCGATACTAAACAAAGGAAAATCGATTGGAAGAGCAACACTTACACTAGATTCGGTCAAAAAGTATTCGACCCTTAGAAGATTCGGTTTGTCGGCTTTTCAAACTAAGTATGGTGAATAAGGTTTATTTGGTACAGATTAAAGAAGAAGAGTAGTAGAAGAAATAGGCAAATAAGATTGTGTAGAGGAGAATAGAAATCGGCAAAAAGAAAAGAAAGTACAATAGAGGGTTTTTGACTTTTTGGATCTTGAAGAGAAAAGGGTTTCTAGCACAAAATGAAAGGAAATTCGTCATTAACTTTTCAACCCTCCCATTCGGCACCTATTTATAGCCCTATAGCCGAATTCTTCATGCCCAAGTTCCCAATTCAGCTCCACTTACTCCTCACTTCTTATCTCCTCACTTTTCTCCCTGATAACCCCTTGATCCTTTCTTTAATTTTCTCTTTTGAACACTCCCCTTGGAGTCCATCTTTACGCCACTTCCATCCTTCTAGAAGGCCAAAATTAAATTCTAAAAATACTAAGCCAGGATTCGAACCTTGGACCCCCTTGCTAGCTACTAACGCCACCTCGCTACACCTTATGTGGCGTCACTTAACCACTCCATCACAGGCTCTTTTTGTGTCCAATTGTTTCTTCATTTATTCAGAAGCCCAACTACTAGCCAACCCTGATTCTTTTAATAATTAAATTATAATTTCTTCTACCCCTTAATTCGAACTCAACCTTAGCTACGACCTACTAAAATTATCGCTTGGATAAGAATATTAAACAAAATTTTCATCAAAATCGAAAATAAAAAAAATTCGAGATTTCGGGATTTTTGGATTTCAGGATTTTTGGGGCGTTACATAAACAGAGGTCACATTGTCATGTGACCAGGCCATGTGATAGCCCTAGGTTGTGTGAAGCCATAACACATGGCCGTGTTGACTAAACGTGTACGAGGAGTTAAGCCGTGCAGATGAGGCACACGACCGTGTCTCTAAATCGTGTAACAGCCTATTGTCGTGTGTGCCAAATTGAAACATAAAACATACAAACCACACGGTCGTGCTATATAACCATGTATGGCACACGGTCATGTGTCAGGCCGTGTACCAGTCCGTATGCACTCAAATGTCACTTTTCCAACAAGTTAATCAATCTAATTTCCGTTAAGCAACAAGCAACTAGATGCCAATGTTCAGACCCGCTCCAAAACTCATTAAAACATGCCAAAAATAAATATATATTCAAGCATCCTAAGTGTCTAACAAATATGTCAAAAAAGGCATTTCAATTCAACAATTTCAAGCTAACATACAATACCATTCAATATCCATAAGCCATTGATATTCAATCAACTAATATTACCACACAAGCTTATACAAAATGAACCAAATTAACCAAAACATTTACATAACACTTTGTCTCAAAACATATCATTCTCAAAACATACCACTTTATACCTTTCATGTTACCATTATCATATCTTAATCGCTTTCACATTCCCTAATCAACATTTCACAAAATTTATACCTATCCTTTAAGTCATTGCATCTTATCACAAACCAAAACTAACCTACAAAATTGAAACTATTCATATATGTATATGTAACAACCCATACCCGGCCTGGACACAAAGCCAAATATCGAGATGGCACACCACCATCTTACTACTTGTTCATCTAAAACAACATGTTATTTCTCATGCATCAATTTTTTATTAATAAAAATATAACACTATTATGAATTATAATCCATACTTTCACATTTTATTGATAAACCATGCCAAGAATACATAAAATAGCATAACATAGGTATTAATCATTGAAACGACGGAAATGTGCAAGTGCACACAATCGCAACAAGTAATAAAGTGATAAGTAAATGTCGAGTAATCGTACCCATAAGGACTGCAAAAAGAATTATTTATGAATACAATTTAAAACACTTTGGTGAGAAAAAAATATTTTATTTTGAAAAGGGTGATTAAAAAAATAAGATTTTAAACTAAATAAAAATAAAAAGTTTTAATGCATGATTTCAAAATATGATTTAATCAAGATGACATAATTGTGTTGGATTAATTATATTTCTTTAACTTAGAATTATTAAATTCATGTTTATGTTGTTACGAATAAATTCACGGCAACTCAGTAATTTACTAACTTATAAACATACTCACGTACACAAATCCATTCATCTCTTAACATATCCCTATGTTACTTCAAACGATTAAACAGATTTTAATAAGAAAACATGTTATTCAACATATATACTCATTAAATTGAACTAATCTATTGCATATTCCTATGTCAATTCAAACAATTAATTAAATCTAATAAGAACATAAAAGACTATGTGAGGTAACAAGGTACACTTACCCTGAAACAGATTAATCACAATAATCTTGCAAGTTATGCAAGGCAAGTGTATCGCCAAATACATTGCTAATTTAACCTTCAGCTACCTTAGAAGAATAAACATGTACTGATTAAGTATTGTGTCAATTAATTACAATTTCAATCCGTTTAAATAATTAATTCATTAGTTCCCTCACAATTATAATGTGAGAGTAACTTAGGCATGATTTTACTTAATCAAGCATTTTACTGAGGCCTATAACAACATAAACACAATTTTAATAATTTAAGAAGACGAAATGCAATCAACCCAACACGCATTAAATTCATGCTAAGCTGATCAAATTAACCATTCCAACAACATAAATATTCATAGATATGTTCATCACAAAAACATCAAAATTTAAAGAGATAGGGAACAAGAATCAAATCCGGTGTTTTTTGGTGGCTTGACTAGGTTGCTCCGTTCTTCCTTCATTGTTGTCCTCGCTGATCAAGGCTGCTATGAACACTCAATTGCTGCTCCAAAATGGCTGAAAAATGCCCCTTATCCAAGAGGATAAATCCACAAGAGAGCAATGGACTCTGAATGGGAAAAATGATAGGAGAAAATGAAAGAAAATAGAAGAGATGTGAATGAATAAGGGATGGTTTGAATGATCAGCCAAGGGGGTTTTATAGCTGAACGTGGTAGCAAAAATTTGCTAAAAATAGTAGCCAAAGAGCCACCCCTTGGCTGGCCACCTATGTGGCAAAGTTGATGGCTTCAACTTTGCAAAATATGGCTTAGGGAAAGTCTACAAAGCCACCAATTGTGGAGGGTTTGAATTGCATTTTAAACAAGTCTTCAAGGGCCTCTTTGCAAGCTTAAATCATCAACTAATGAGCTTAATTGAGTCAGCACTAGGACAATTTTCGGCTGTCCTTTTCTTTGTAACACCCCAAACCCAGCCTAGAAGTTTAGACCGAATTCGGAATGCTACATTGATCACCGAAGTGATCATGAGAAAATCTTACAAAAACCAGTCACTCTTAATTCAATTTCTAAAAACATTAATAGTAAGTATTTAAAACCAGAATAATAAAACAATAAAGTCTTAAAGCCAAAATAGTACCACAGAATTAAAACTTTACATTTCAACTGAATAACAGAATAAAAATTTGCAATCACAAACTAATGGTTTATACTGCCTAAGTCCTCCGCATACCAAGCCCAGCATCCAAAATTCTAATGTATACCTGAAAGGGGAAACAGAAGAGGGGGTAAGCTATACAAGCTTAGTGTGAGCTTAAACCAACTAGCTACCGGCGAAAAGCAGATCTGATGAAACTCAAATAGTTCAAGAAATGACCATACTTACATAGCAACTATAACAAAACAGACCATATGTAACTTTACAGTCATATGGCTCTATTAGACCCAATAACGGTAATTCTCAGTAGTCACAAACTGGGCCTAAGCCCTTTTCTAGAATTAGAATCGGTTGGGCCTTAGCCTATCACACAAGGTTCTTTTAGATACGAGTGTCTTTCAGTCAAATAGTCAAACAGATACTGCAATCATAGAATCACACAGATGCATATGAATGCAAATGAGTTATAAAATTACCCACCCACCCATCCAACCAACAAACCATCTCCGTCCAACCTTACACATCCTGTGGGGAATTAATCGATCACCCATCCCTGCACTCCAAACAGGACCTCGAAAAGCCCATCCAACCTTATACACCACAGAACGTCATCTCAGGTTGCCCGGTAATGATGATCATCAATATTCTCCTCGACCCTCAGGGAATTGGGACCACCCACGACCCTCTGGGAATTAGGGCTATCAGTAAGCTGTATGATGCCGTCCGGAAGACTGCGATACAGACATGCAGTATAACTGCTAGATCAGATATGTTATGCAGCAACGCTAGCGTATAAGCTGTACTATGTTATGCGGTGAATCGCGGTGCAGACGTGTAGTGTAACTGCCAGATCAGATAATCGTACATAGCATAGCTAACATACACCCAGTACAGTGCAAGGCGGTAAATCGCTATACCGTTTTCAGTAATGTCCACAACCCTCAGGGTATTGGGACTGCCCACGACCCTTTGGGTAATAGGGGCTATCAAAATGTAGATAAACTGCCAAATCGTAAATCTCCCTTCTCTTCAATATCCCACCCCAAAAGCTTTGTATGAAGATGTATGTATACAGATGTATATATGTGGATGCCCCAACTCAAAATACTAGTTCCAGACATTTAATTAGAACAACCATTCACATTTATTCAATTAATACAGAATCAGACATGTGCACACACTCATAACTCGAATTTAGTATCGAGCTTGTCACACAACTAATCACTTATGACACACATATCAAGTCCAGATCAGAGTCATAATTACCCTCAGTAAAGCTCAGTCGAGGGTTGGCACCCACAGAATCACAATTACACTTAAATCAACTTAATACAATAATTTCACAAGTTAGAACCATATGGCCGTGTGCCTCAGCCGTATGGATTTGCCCAGGCTGTGTGAGGGTCAACACGTCCATGTGGAGGCCTCACACGCCTGTGTGGAGGGGGCACACCCCCGTGTGAATAGCCCGTGTAACTCAATGTCCAAAAAAGCTAAAAATTAAGAATAAAGGAGACACTGCTGTGTGGAGTTCTCACACGCTCGTGTGGGACACATGCCCGTGTGACCAAGCCGTATGGCCCCAAAATTCACCCAAAACCCTAATTCTCAAACCCACATGCCCGTGTACCCAAGGGATACGACCGTGTGAAGTAAATTCGACAAAAATTCCCAAATCGCAACCAATTTTTTCCCGGAACCCTAATTCCCAAATCCACACAACCATGTGCCATGACACACGCCCGTGTGGCAGTTAGAGAGGTCACGAAACCACCTCAAAATAGCCCCAAAACCATCGTTTTAGCCACCAAACCTGTCCCTAACCTTTGCCCTATCAATAACCACCAAAAACTGACGATTTCTCATCACTTACATAGACTAAAAACCCAAAATCAATGGGTTAGCATTCAATCAAGAAAAGCCAAAAATAAATGTTCGCAAACAAAATAAACAGAAAAGGAAACCGTAAAAAAGGTTCAAACCCCAAACCTGATATGTGATAGAAGATAACGACAGAGGAGTGGAATTCCACAATCAGTCAGCAACTGATTTCATAGAAAACAAAGAGAGCCAAAAAGAAAAAACCGAAAAAGAATAACAAAACAGAAAAGAACGTGAAAAAAATCAGAAAAAAGCCAATTAAAATTAAAAAACATATAATAATAATAAACCCATAACAAAATAATTATTTAACTTGAAAACAAAAAGAAATAAATAAAATGTTTTTCCAAAATGCCCATAAAGAGACTCGAACTCAGAACCTTAAGGTATACTAACACTCACTCAACCACCAGACCAGCAAGCCCATTTTGCCACGTAAATGCGTAGCCAAACTCATACGTGCAGCCTCCTCTTTGTCCCTATGCTCAAATCCCAAAACTTCTAGGCCCAAAATTTGGGGCGTTACAACTCACCCCTCCTTAAAGAAATTTCATCCCCGAAATTTCCAAACAACAGAATAGTGCTATAACACGATTTACACCACTACGCTCCCGCTGCGCACTCTACTACCAAAACACTACCACACCAAACTTGAATTTGGACCCTCTCACACACACCCAGAACACCTAACCACTGAAGCAGATACACATACTACATACATAGTTCCTATACTTAAATCAACGCATCCAAACATACCTGACTCAATATCACCGAGGACAATCTCAAACCTGACGATCCTTAGATTCGTACCTGAGTCACGCTCCTGACTTCCTCCAATAGTCACCCGTATGACGCCTCTCGCAATGCTCACAAGACGGTACGCTCACACCATTACCAGCACCACCAGTACTATCACTCAGACGCGTCTTAAGACGCTTCACAGAACAAGTCTCCAACCTTGGAGAGCTGCGATCTCTCTTCTTTCCACAGTCCAGGCATCAACTCTAAAGTGTTTCACTGATCTCTCCCATCCTAGCCTCAAACACTCCTTCTAGCACTTCCCTTACTAATCAGGTCAGTGCCTCAGTACCTAGCTCTGGGTTATCGCCACCCAAAGTCGACGGACTCACACTATCCTCAAACTCCTAAACAGTCAAACGTTCTGGAGTAGCAGACGACTCATTGTGATCACGCTCATCGTCGAAAGTCATATCTAGTGTTGGGCTAACTTAGGAGACCTATAATATCAGAACACAGAAACAGTTGTATTAACAAAGTCTACATTTCTAATTACATAGTTTCGAATTTTACCTGGACCAGCATCGGAGTCTCAGATAGTTCACGTTCGTAAAACATTTTCAAAAGCACACTCATTAAACTTTCTGTGGTAAAGTTTTTTCCAAAAATTCTTTTTACACCAACACGTACGCACATGAAAATGTAGGAGCACAGGCTGAGTTTTTGCAAGCCTGGCTCTGATACCACTAAATGTTACACCCCAAATTTAGCCTAGAAGTTTAGACCGAATTCGGAATGCTACATTGATCACCGAAGTGATCGTGAGAAAATCTTACAAAAACAAGTCACTCTTAATTCAATTTCTAAAAACATTAATAGCAAGTATTTAAAACAGGAATAATAAAACAATTAAGTCTTAAAGCCAAAATAGTACCATAGAATTAAAAATTTACATTTCTACTGAATAATAGAATAAAAATTTGAACTCACAAACTAATGGTTTATACTGCCTGAGTCCTCCGCATACCGAGCCCAGCATCCAAAATTCTAAAGTGTACCTAAAGGGGAAACAAAAGAGGGGGTATGCTATACGAGCTTAGTGTGAGATTAAACCAACTAGCTACCAAAGCTGAAACAGATACAGTAAACCTGAAATAGTTCAGCAGCATACCATACTTACAGAGCGACTATAACAAAACAGACCATATGTAATTTTACATTTATATGGCTCTGTTAGACCCAATAACGGTAGTTCTCAGTAGTCACAAACTGGGCCTACGCCCTTCTCCAGAATCAAAATTAGTTGGGCCTTAGCCTATCACAAAAGGTTTCTTTGGACACGAGTGTCTTTTAGTCAAATAGTAAAACAGATACTGCAGTCACCGAATCATACAGATGCATATGATTACAAATGAGTTATAAAATAACCCCCCATCAAACCAACACACCATCTCCGTCCAACCCTAGACATCCTATGGAAATTTAATCGACCCACCCATCCCTGTACTCCGAACAGGACCTCGAAAAGCCCATCCAACCTTGTACACCACAGAACGTCATCCCGGGTTTCCCGGCAACGATGACCATCAATATTGTCCTCGACTCTCAGGGAATTGGGACCGCCCACAACCCTCTAGGTATTAGGGCTATCAGTAAGCTATACGGTGCCGTGCAGAAGATCGTGGTACAAACAGTATAACTGCCAGATCAGATATGTTACGCAGCAATGATAGTGTATAAGCTATACTATGCTATGCGGTGAACCGTAGTACAGACGTGCAGTATAACTGGCAGATCAAATAATGGTACGTAGCATAGCTAACGTACACACAGTATAGTGCAAGGCGGTAAATCGCTATACCTTTTCAGTAATGTCCACAACCCTCAGGGTATTGGGACCTCCCACGACCCTCTGGGTAGTAGGGGCTATCAGAATGTAGATAAATTTCCAAATCAAAAATCTCCCTTCTCTTCAACATCCCACCCCAAAAGCTTTGTATGCAGATGCCCCAACTCAGAATACGAGTTCCAAAAATTTAATCAGACCAACCATTCACATTTAGTCAGTCAATACAGAATCATACATATGCACACACTTATAACTCAAATTCAGTATCAAGCTTGTCACACAACCAATCACATATGACACACATATCAAGTCCAGATCAGAGTCATAATTACTTTCAGTAAAGCTCAGTCGAGGGTTGACACCCACAGGGTCACAATTACACTTAAATCAACATTATACAATAATTTCGCAAGTTAGAACCACATGGCCGTGTGGCCCAGCTGTGTAGAATTGCCCAGGCTGTGTGCGGGTCTACAGTCCCATGTGGAGGCCTCACATGCCCATGTGGAGGGGCACACCCCCGTGTGAATAGCCCGTGTAACTTACTGCCTAAAAATGGTAAAAATTAAGAATAGAGGAGACACGGACGTGTGGAGTTCTCACACGCTCGTGTGGGACACATGCCCGTGTGTACCCATACGCCCGTGTGGCCATCGAGGACGTCACAAAACCACCCCAGAATAGCCCCAAAACCACCATTTTAGCCACCAAACCTGTCGCCCTATCAACAACCACCAAAAAGTGACGATTTCTCATCACTTACAACGACTAAAAACCCAAAATCAATGGGTTAGCATTCAATCAAAAAAAGCCGAAAACAAATGTTCACAAACAAAATAAACAGAAAAGGAAACTGTAAACAAGGTCCAAATCCCACACTTGATATGTGATCGAAGATGACGATAGAAGAGTAGAATTCTACAATCAGTCAGCAACCAATTTCGTAGAAAACAAAGAGAGCCAAAAAGAGAAAACTGAAGAAGAAGAACAAAAAAGAAAAGAACGTGAAAAAAATAAAAAAAATCCCTATAAAAATAAAAACATATAATAATAAACCCATAAAAATAATTATTTAACTTAAAAACAAAAAAGAAATAAATAATTTTTTTTTCCAAAATGCCCATACAGAGACTCGAACTCAGAACCTTAAGGTATACTAGCACTCACTCAACCACTAGACCAGCAAGCTCATTCTGCCACTTAAATGCGCAGCCAAACTCATACGTGCAACCTCCTCACTGTCCCTACGCTCAGATCCCAAAACTTCTAGGCCCAAAATTCAGGGCGTTACATTCTTAGCCTGTTCGGTTCACTCGGTTCGGTTCAATCAGACCATTTTTTTCATAATTAATTAATAATAATTTATTATCCCAAATTAACTTGGATATAAATTAAAATTAGTTATATTATGAATTAATACATATAATCTTGGATCGTCTTAGGCTGGAAATTAATTTGCCTTAGTACTTCAACTTGCTTCTCGGTTTTGTGCTTCTAGCAATGTCTGCCGAGTCATTTTTTGCACTTTGTGCAGTTCTGTCGAAAATAACCAAAATTAATCAAAATTAATTAAAATTCAACATGTTCATAATTAATTAATAATAATTTATTAACCCAAATTAACTTGGATATAAATTAAAATTAATTATATTATGAATTAATACACATAATTTTGGACCGTCTTAGGCTGGAAATTAATTTGCCTTAGTACTTCAACTTGCTTCTCGATTTTGTGCTTCTAGCAGTGTCTGCCGAGCTATTTTTCGCACTTTGTGCAGTTCTGTCGAAAATAACCATAATTAATCAAAATTAATTATAAAATTAATTAAAATTCAACATGTTCATAATTTAAGTACAATTTAATTATTTTGTAAAAATTAATTATTTTTCGACAAGAATTTAACCGAATTCGCATGAATTTAAGTTAAAAAGGGTATGAAAAAATGTGTAAATTTTTGTATTCCCAATCATGTATTAGGACCACTTATTAAACTTTCCCAAAAATATTACACAGGTATCGATACCACCTCTACGGTATCAATATTTCCTTTAAGTGGTATCGATATCACCTAGAAATTCGATACCAAACTAGCATTCTGTTTCTCGCCAAATTTTAAAACATCAAAAAATATTGGTACCTTTCGCAAGGTATGTATAATTACACCCCGAGTATCGATACTCAGGCCAAGGTATCAATACTAAATTAGTATTCTGACTCCTTACACTTTTTAAAATACAGAGGTATCATTTTAAAATCCCTAATATCGATACCTATGCTTCAGGTTACAAAAATTTAGCATACATGAGTATTTAAATCATTCAAACTTAATCCCTAAACACCACGCTTCATTCACCTAGTCATGTAAGCATCAAAATGTCTAAAAGAATAGTCAAAATACCATATCCAAGTCCACATTCTTCCTAACATATCCCTAATACATATTAACAATCTGATATTAACGTCTACCACATTGGCCTACCACATTGCCTTTATTCCCCAAACATAAATAAGCATATAACACCTACTAATAAAAGCTAAATAATTGGCTTGAATCACTCCCTTGGAGGCCATACCACTCACACCATCGCTACTTATTTGCAATGGTTAAAATAGAGTGGGTGAGCTTAACAAGCTCAGTGAATGCTCAAAATAGCCACTACATAAACAAGTCATTATGCATAAACAAGGTAGACATGCAACATAATCATAATATCTTCTACTTCTATGTCACATTTTATGCATTTCATCATCTTTCATGAATATTTACATATTAATCACATGAAAGCTTAAGCATATATTTCAGCATATAGCAATAATATTAAATCACATTCAGTCACTTTTTATGATAATTTGGCTCTTGATATTATGAAACATAAAGTGGACTTTATCACCACACATCAGATACGTGGATCTTCATCACACCATAGTGACTCAAAGAGTCGAACATGTCCCATAAGTGAAGCATATAGCTAACACTCTCCAACACACCACATATACATATTCCAATGAAAGGAGCTTAGCTCACATTCCCTTATCTCTCCGAAATTGTCTCTGGGCCTCAACACCCCACATATATCACAACACAAAAGTGAGTACTCACAATCCTATGGCATGCCAACTATATCCAATGGCCTCATCAGGCCACAAGGCCAAAATATCCACATTGTTATTACATATTTACTTACTAATTTTCCAAACAAATTCACTACAAATTCACATTAGTAGCATAATATACTCTTTGTCATATGGCATAACAACATATCCATTTATTTACTATCACATAGCATGAATAACATACCCTCATAATGGTCATCACAAGCTTATAACATATATCATAGCATGTCATATATGTTCATGATTCCACAATTTCACAAATTCACAAGCAAACATATTTCACATATAATCATAGGTGTGACAACAATTATACTCGAAATTTAGAGTTGGGGTTTAGGGTACCTCTAAATTCCCAATTACACAATGAATCATCTACGATTAGTGATCCCAAAACACTCACTAGAAATCTGCTTTCACCGAAAAGCCGAAAGCTTAGACAAGCTTTTCTTTGCCTTTGTCTCTACTCGTTGAAGGTCCTATAAACTCCAACACTTCAACAAGACAAACCACATAAGCACACAATCAACAATCAATCATCAACTCACCCTAAACAATAAAAAATAATAGCCTAAGCTACGCTCACTTTTAATCGAAACCTTTAACATGAAAAATTTTCATTTCAAATATCTCAGCCTACACTTAATCTTTTCACATGAAACAAATTCCGTTCATCTACATAATCATCTACTACTAATTCTGAACCTTTAAACTACACAAAACTACATGTTTTAAGGAATTGACATTTTCGACATGTTTTATGGCTATTTTCCAAAAATTAATTAAAACTCAAGAAATTTTTAGTGAAACTTAAAAGTAAGTTTAGAATCCTTCTAGTCATGTTAAAACTAATTGAAAAGCACTTTGAAACCATGTTTTTATCCATAAACCCAAAACTCAACATTAAAGACACGATTTTTAGCTTTTATTTAAAACATGTGTTTCAATGGCTACAAATTCAATTTAAGGAACTAGATATCATTTAAAACTCATAAAAAGTCTAATAGTCACCTTAGATGGAAGAAAAATAAGCTTTCCCATAAATTCAGAAAAAACCCACGTTTAGAGAAGATGATGTAGATGATAAAGTTTTGGGGTAATTTTCTTCGTTTAAATGGAGGTTTTAAGGTTCAAGGGTGATAGAAATCAAAGAGGATTAGGAATTAGAAGTAAAAATTAATTTGGAGACTACAGGGAAAACAAAGGGACGACATCAATATGAGGAAAGAGAAGTTGACGTGAAAACTATTTGGAAAAAGGGGGTTTTAGGCTAATTTTGGACATTTGGTCAAATTATTTCATAAAAATTTTTAATTTTGACTCTTTTGCAAATCAGTCCTATTTTCAAAATTATAGCTATTTAAAACTCATTTTCAACAATTGATTTAATTTTCTAAAAACCATAATTGAAAACATTACCAATATGTCATGTCACAAAATTCTGAACACTCGAAGCCTAAAATTCCTAAAATACCCCTAAAACTCCTAGGCCTTATTTTGGGGTGTTATAGTATATACATATTTATATACCAAAAGTACCAACTAAACCAAAAGTCACAACCATATTTACATAGCTAAAAATATATCACAAGTTGAATAAATACATATGAAATTTAAACCACCTACTACATGCCACTTATAACTTAAACCAAAATGATCAAAAATTCTACTGAGTCGTTGAATGGATAGTGTGAGATCTAACTTGACTTCAAACCTACCAAAATTTTCGATAATCTACAAAGAAATCAATCATATGTAAGCAAATCATTGCTTAGCAAGTTCGTACTAAACTTAAACTTCAACTTACCGTATATGATGTAACTTAAACATTTCACAATTAATTTCATAATCAAGATCATGAGTTCATTAATTTCTTATACATATCACAATTCTCACAAGGTTAGCGATTTCATATATAAAACATGTAACTTTATCATAATCATAAAACATATACAAGTAAACACATTTAGTACACAACTCAACCTTCCCATATCCATTTAACATTTCACATTTTCATTCAAGTATCCATTTCAAATGTTTATTTTATATATCCATTTCGAATAACCATTAAATATATCTTTTTTCCACTCGATGAACCAGAATGAAATAATGTTGGATACGCGGGAACAATGCTCACACAAGCTGTGACGGTAAATGGTCACACGAGCTGTGGTTGTAAATGCTCACACGAGTTGTAAAATGGGCCTTCTCAAACGAGTTGTAGGTTGGGATGTTAGGCTACACAATGCTGTTCACACGAGCTATGAAGAATCCATAACAAATGCAGGATCTTAGCCATCAGTAGAACATCTAAAACCAGCACACGAAATGGTAATAACCCTAATGACATGTCATTTGTATCATAAGCATTCACAATGTTCATCTGGGTCATGTTTCATATCCATATCATTTAATTATTTATACATTACTTCATCACATCAATTCATATATATAGTTTTCCATTTTCAGTCACGAACTTTAATTATAATACCACTGCAACTTGGTCCATTTCGTCACTTATCATTTATCAAGCAAATAAACCCAATCATAACATACATAGATAGTTATTAAATCCTAATAATAGCAACTAATTAGTTAATCAATATGCGAACTTACCTAAACTGAATCTAGAGTAAAAACAACACTGATAATTACTCCGTTAACTTTCTTTTTCCACGATTATTGTCCAGTTGATTTGTTTCTTGATTTAGATAATAATTTTAATTCAATTTACCATTTAAAATAACTTAAACAATTAAACTTATGCATATAAACCCTTTTATTAACTTTTTACAATTTTACCCGAAACTTTTACCCTTTATGCAATTTAGCCCCTAAAGTCAAAACTTGCATAAATTTCACAATTACCACAAAACATTAATTTCAATTCATTATGGTCCCTCTACAGCCCCTAAAAAACTAAATTTTACAAAAATTCCATGCTAATTTCAATATTTAAACAATTTCATCCTTACATTCAAAACTAATTAAAACTACTTTACAAAATGTTCTTATTTGGCCATCAAGCTCTTAAATATATAAACTAACTTCAAAAATACATAGAATTCATTCATGGAAACTCCTTAAACTTTTAAAAATTTTATGAACTAGTCCTTGGGCTAGCTAGATTAAGCTACAACGATCTCAAAAACATAAAAATTACTAAAATGAACTTAAAAATCATAACATGCAAGAGGATAAGTCTTGGATGAAAGCTTGATATATTCTAACTATGGGGTTTCGATTTTTAAAGAAAATATATGAAGATGCTGACTTTGTTCATCTTTTTTATGTTATTTATTATTTTAATTACCATTTTAACCTTTTAATTTAACTAAAATTTCATAAATTACCATACATAAATCATCCACTATATTAATTAGGGTCTATTTACATTTTAAAGCCTTTAAATCATGATTTCACAATCATTTAGCACTATAAACTATTAGTAATTAATTTTTACAGCTTTTACAATTTAGTCCTTGTTACTTAATTAACTATCCAACGTTACAATTTCCTTACCAAATTTTAATATGACTCTATAATAGACTCGTAAATATTAGATAAATAATATTTGTTGACTCGCTAGTTGAACTAATTATTCTCTGCAAAAGCTAGCGAAGTTATACATCTCTGAGATAGTTAGACTTCATGAGATTCTTACATCGATTATTTCATATCAAGACCCTCGTTTCACATCTCGATTTTGGAAGAAATTGCATGAGGCTCTAGGTACTCAGCTAGACTTCAGTAAATCATTCCATCTACAAACTAATGGACAATCTGAGAAGGTTATTTAGATTCTGGAGGATATGTTTCAGGGTTGAGTGATAGAGTTATGTGGTAGCTGGGAAGAATTTCTATCTCTGTCTGAATTCGCTTATAATAACAGCTTTCAAGCTAGTAGTCAGATGGCACCTTACGAGGCTTCATATGGGCATAATTGTCACAATCTACTATATTGGACCGAGTTGGGCGAGTGGAAGATTATGGGTCTAGATTTGATTAATGAGACTGAGGATAAGGTTAGACTAATTCGAGATGTACTTAAGGCAGCTTCCGACAGACAGAAATCTTATACAGCTCTTAAGAGAAAATAGATCAATTTTGTTGTAGGCAGTCAGGTTTTCCTAAAGGTATCTCCGTGGAAAAAGATTCTCAAGTTTGGACATAAGGGCAAGTTGAATGCTAGGTCCATTGGGCCTTATAAATCTTGAGACGAGTTGGACCAATTGCTTATCAATTGGAGTTTTCTCAAGAGTTAGACCGCAAACACGATGTTTTTCACGTCTCTATGTTAAGACAGTATCAATCTGATCCACCTCACATTGTACCTATTGAGGAGATTAAGGTGAGGCTGGATTTGACTTTTGAGGAGGAGCCAATATAGATCCCGAATCAAGAAGTAAAGTTCTTGAGAACAAAGAGTATTCCTTTGGTTAAGGTTCTGTGGCATAATCATGGTACTGAGGAAGCCACTTGGGAATCGAAAAACTTAATTCCTCAGCAATACCCATATCTTTTTAAGTTGGGTAAATTTTGAGGTCAAAATTTCTTTGAGTGGAGCGTTGTAATGCCCCAAAATTCTTATTTTTTAATTGTTAAATCATGTCAAGTAATTTGATCAGCTTCAGTGGTTAAGTATTCTAGTTATGTGCCTGAGGTCTTGTGTTCAAATCTCTTCCCTTGAATTTTTATTATTTTTGTCCAACCTCTAACTTAGAAGAATTAACTTATTTTAAATTCTGAGTGTCTTTTGACAATAACGAGCCTACTGGTTCAATGGTAAGTCTTCGGCTTACCTAAAGGTCCTATAACAATCATTTTTAGTGGCATCAGAAATAGTGATTTTGGGACCACGATTTCAACTATTGGGTCAATAGTTTATTTTTTATTATTTATAGGGCTATTACAAGGTCATATTAAATTTTCGTTAGAAAATTTTGTCTTTAAGACAATTAATTAAGTAAAAATGACTAAATTATAATGGTTGCAAAAGTTGATTGCTAATAGTTAAAGGTTTTAAATGGCTAAAGAGATTTGAATTAAGGGACTTATGTGGCAATTAAACCATATGGACATTTAGTGGAAGGTTGGGACAAGGCATTACATGAAATTAGATTAAGTTTTAAAGGGTAAATTTGTAATTAAATAATTAAGTAAAATTAAAACAAAAGAAAACAAGCACGTTGTCATCTTCCATAGCTCTCCACCGATTTTTGAAGAAGAGAAAAACATCATTTTCATAGCTTCAAGTTTGGTTAGCTTGTAACTTGCATGTAAGTTTATTTTGATTTCATTTTTAGCAATTTTTATGTTTTTGATATCGTTGTAGCTTAATCTAGCTAATACAAGGGCTAATTTATAAAATTGTTAAACGTTTAGAATTTTACCATGAATGAATTTGTAATGTTCATGAAGTTTTATGATAGTTTATTGAGCTTGGTAGTTAAATAGGACTATTTTGTAAAGTGATTTTAGGTAATTTTAAAGTTTAGTAACTTAAGTTGTTAAAATTGTATAATATCATGTAATTCTTGTGATAAAATAATAAAAGTGGATTGTTTAGGGATGATATAGAATTAAGCATAAGGGTTTTTGGCTAATTTGTAATAATTGTGAGAATTTTGAGTTTAGGGATTAAATTGAATAAAAAGTGAAAGTTTAGGGTAAATGTGTAAATTTTCATTAAAAGGGTTAATTGCACAAGTTTATGTGATTAAAGATGTTTAATTTGGTTAAATGAATTAACTATTATTATTTAGGTTAAAAAATCAGTCAATCGATTGTTAATCGCGAGAAGGAAAAGGTCATTGAGTAGGCGTATTCAAATTTCGGAAGCTACCATATTTCGATATGCTCTTATTAAGTAACTATATTATTTTTATTGATCTGAATTTAATAACTTATGTTTTTGTGTATATATATGTTATCGTAAATATGATTAACACAAGTAAGACCATAGCTGGAAGACGCTATGACAACATAATTAAAATGAGTAAGACCATAGTTGAAAGACACTATAGCAACATGAATTAAAACGAGTAAGACCATAGCTGAAATACGTTATGGCATCATGACAGAAGTGAGTAAGACCATAGCTAAAAGATGCAATGGCATTAATTCAGTTAGAACTAAGACCATAGCTAAAAAATGCTACGGCATCCTTTGACAGTTATCTATCAGGTTTGGAATGTTGGAATTCGACAAAAGAATAGTTGTTTCATTTTTGTATTTGAATTATAATTAATTTGAAAGGTATGATATATTTTATTTCATGAGCTTACTAAGCTTTATATAAGCCTACCTATTTTGGTTTTGTTCTTGTAGATTGTCGGATCTGCATCGTCGAGTGGATCAATTTTGGGAGATCATACTATCTACCATCATTTCGGTAGCCTTTTGATCATTTTGGTCTGGTTATAAATGGCATGTAAATAGGATTATAATATGTATGTGTTCTATACAATTATTTGATAACTTAAGTGATTTTGGATGATAACTTTTGTATATATATTGTAACACCTCGAATTTGGGCCTAGAAGTATTAGGAGTATGGGTCCGTAAAGAGGTTGTATATAAGTATTTAATTATGTAAGGAAATGACAAAATTAAATGTCTACTTTGGTGGTTAATGGCTCTGAGAAGTGTTGGAGAAATCTTGGGTTCAAACCTGGGCATTAGAAAAAATTTTGGTTTTAAGTGAATAAAACCCTGGGTGCTTGGATGAAGCCCTTTTAAATTATTGTGTTAAGTAAATAACATAAGGAAGCATGTGGTCTAATGGTTGTCGCGTCATTAAGGTTGCAAGGGAGCCTGTGTTCATGTCTTGGCTCTTGCAATTTATTTTGGTTTTTCTTTTAAAGGAACCTGGACTTTGGCCTATAGACCTTATAATTAATTGAGGATAGAATATGACACAGAAAGAGCATGTGGTAGAGTGGCAAGGTGGCGTGTTGTGTAACTATGAGGTCTGAGGTTCAAGTCTTGGGATGCACAGTGGAGTATTTATTTTGCTATTTAAGCTGTGTAGGAGGTGGAGTTGGACTGGAACTCTGTGGTTGAAGTGGTCATAAGAATGAGAAATTTTCTTAATGGTTGAAAGTAATCCCACATCGGGAAGCTAACATGAGAATTGGTGAGAAGCTTGCTTTAAATAGAGTGAACCAGATGAGTTGGTGGGGAAGACTTAATAAAAGGATGTGCCAAGGTTGGTAATCGCGGACTTCGGCGCGTTCTCATAAATAGGTGTGTATTTTCGCACTACTCTAGCTGTAGAAGGGTAAATGCTGGAATGCTGAAATATCGGTCGCACGGCGATGGCAGCCATACGAGCGTGCTAGAGCACGTGTGGGAGCTTTGACGTGATGGTTGAGGCCATTATGAGTGTTCTCGTAGGCTTAGGTTGCTTTGGGCCACGATGGGCGGAGATGGGCCCAATGGTCCCATGGGCCCAAGTGGATAAATTGTATGATTGTGTCGTAAATATTGGATTGGACTATATGAATCTCACATCTGTAGGGTAGAATTACTAAAATGCCCTTGTAGGGTAGAATTACAAAATACCTTTGGTTTGTAAAATTACCAAAATACCCCTAATTTACAAAATTACTAAAATACCCTCGATTTGTAAAATTATCGAAATACCCTCGATTCCCAAAATTACCAAAATACCCTTAATTTGAAAAATTACTGAAATACCCTTAATTTGGAAAATTACATAAATACCCTTGATTTACAAAATTACTGAAATACCCTTGACTTACAAAAATTACAGAAATACCATTGGTTTGCAAAAATTACTGAAATACCTTTGTTTTGTAGATTTACCAAAACACCCTTGTAGAGTTAAATGACTAAAATACCCCTAATAGTAAAAAGATCGTTCTTCCCCTCTAGGGTATATGACTCATTGATAATACAATTTGATTGATTTGATTATGTTTTGACTAAGAATGTATGACTGTGATTGGACTGTAGTGACTGTGATTTGTATGATTTTGCATGTTGTGTGTATATTTGGTACATTCATATAATATTATGTTGCACATGGGTGGGGATTATGAAACGGAGGAAGAAATTGAGGATCGCATGGTTGCTTAACGATCGTGGATCCACCAGTGACTTTTAAGCCCAATATATGATTATTGATGACTCTGTGGTGATCATATTTACCCGAGGCTGTGTGCCAAATGTATTACCGTCGTTGATGGCTATGTGCCTAACATGATACAGCTACCGATGGCTTAAAGCCAATTATTCTGATTATGGCTTTGGTCCAACCTACATATGGCTCTGTGCCAACCTAATTATGGTTGTGTGCCAAACGAATTTGCCTAAGGCTATGTGCCAATATATGATTATTGATGACTCTGTGTCGATCATATTTACCCGAGCTTGTGTGCCGACTGTATTACCGTCGCTGATGGCTATGTGCCTAACATGATACAGCTACCGATGGCTTAAAGCCAATTATTCTTATTATAGCTTTGCGCCAACCTACATATGGCTCTGTGCCTGATTATGGTTGTGTGCCAAACGTATTTGCCTAAGGCTATGTGCCAATATATGATTATTGACGACTCTGTGTCGATCATCTTTACCTAGGGCTATGTGCTGGTTATGTTACTCTAGTTGATGGCTATGTGCCTAACATAATGCAGTTATCGATGGCTTTGTACCGTTGTGCCATTCTGCTTACAGCTTCCAGCCGTCCTGTTATTTAGCAGCTTTGCTGCAATGAAGGTAGTACAGCAACTGAGCTACCATTGATGTGTATCGGATGGGTGGGTCGATATTTATATCCCCACATGATGTGTACCGGGGGACAGAGTTGGTGTATAGCGGTTGGATTATTAGGGTGGGTTGCACAGCATTGCATAGAAGATATTATTGTGATATGGTTGCGATATGGGCTAGGCCCAATTGATTTTGATTCTGAGATAGGCTAGGCCCAATTGATACTGTGATGGGTTGAGAACCAAATGTTAATGAATCGAACTTTGGCCCACATATATTCTGAATTAGACTGTTTTGTTACTGAATAGGGCTCAGGCCCAGATTGGTTCTAAATTCTATTTTTGACTGACTATTTGGATGCCAGGGGATTACACACTGAGTTTTTGTAAACTCATCTCATTTATTAACTGTGCAGGTAATCCCCAGCGTTAGGTGATTCGGTGCTGCGAGGGACTCGGAGATGACCACACACTGCTTATGTTTTCAGATTTGTTTATTTACTGTTGCGTATTTCTTTCAAATGTTATTGTAATAAGGCATCTCTCTTAATTCTGGTTTTTATTTTACTTTGGGATTTTATTTACTATGTTTTATAATGGTTAGAAATAGATCGCGGTTTTCCAAAACAACTATTTTCAAAACAGTACGTTTTCGCAACTTAACTTTTAAACATCACGTTTTCGTAAATCGGTTACTTTTAGAATTAGCTTCTGCAAAGTAAAAAGTAATTTTTGGAAATAAAATTAAGAAGTTTTCAATGTACTACGTTTTAAATAAGAAGGGTTTCTAATGAAAGCATGGTTTTCAAAAAATACTTCAATGTGACATGCCAGTTCGGGTCTAACTTCTAGGTCGGGTTTGGGATGTTACATATATATAACACTTGATATTTTGAGGAAATGGTCAATGTTAGTCTAGTATATTATGGAATGAAATGACGTATATGTAGTTATTTTAGTAGATTGAATGGCTAATCTTTTTGGTGTGGAAGATGTGGACTTTGGTTGATGATTCAATTACCCTAATTGGTTTTATATTTGAGTTTGTATGTTTGAGATTATAAGTTTGAACTATAGTACGAATGAGAGCATATTAATTAGGCACTTAGGTTGTGTGTGAAATGGTATATTTTGCCATGGTTAGGCACATTTTGAATAGGGTTGACGGATGGTTATTGCTTTGCTTAGGGCCTAAGCATTTAAATGTGAAGTAGCCTATTTTATAAGGAAATTCTAGGCAAACACAGCCTATGACACAAGCTACCACACGGTCGTGTGCCCTACATAGTTGTGTGAAATGGCCATGTGGTTGATTGATTTTAGGTGCAAGATTTTTTACGTGGTCATAGGTTATTACATGGTCTAGAGATACAGTCGTGTGACCCTATTTTGAATCGCAAATGATCTGGCACACGACCGGGTGACCTTATTTTGAATTGTATATTATCTGGGAACATGGGTGTATGGAGAAGCTACACCGGCTGGTCTCTTTCACACGACCGTGTGATCTCTGTTTATACTTTTTACACAAATTTTCATAGAAAATTCAATTTCAATTTAATCCAAAATTGATCTTAATTTTTTTAAAATGTTTTGTAAGCTCAAATTAGGTCCCAAATTGATTGAAAAGTATGGAAATGATTGAATAAGAATTATTTGGTTGTATTTGCTTGAAATAATGAAAAATCTTGTAATACTATTATCGTAATGCCTTATAGCTCGGATTGAGCGACTAAACAAGATATAGGGTGTTACATTTAGTGGTATCAAAGCTACAATTTAGTGAGTTCTAAGATTAAACGTAGCATGTATCGAGTCTAGATATACATGTCATTTTATAACTTGTGATAGTGTGATGACTCCTGATCAATTTGACTTGTTTTCTTATAAATTAAATATGTCAACTAATTCTGATCGAACAATATTCGACGAAGGTCAGAGTTATACCCGAGCCATCGATCAAGGGGTTGCTCATAATGTATCTGAATTTCAAGAGTCTAGTGAAGACAATCATGGTGTTTTTTTTCTCTATGATGAGAGACATGTTTAATGCCTATATGAGAGCTAATCTCACGGCTCAACAACCTCTGCCCCCTCGTCCTCAAAGTTCTTGAGGATTGAATATTCACAGAATTACTATTGATAAAGTTTGAAAGTGTGGAGCCGAAGAGTTCCATGGTAACGTGAGTGATGATCTAGCCAAAGCTGAATTTTGGCTAGACCACACATAGAGAGTATAATAGCCCATTTTCGGTGAGATCGGGACAATGGTTTCGGGACCACAAATTCGAGCTAAAATTAAAATTTTATTTTATTTTATGGTTGGCATCATGATAGGAAGGACACATGAAAATTTTGGTACGAAAATTTTACCGATTGTGTGTTCAATTAGGGAAAAGACTAAATTGCATAAAATGCAAAAGTTCAGTTCTAGTAGCTATAGGTATCAAATAGCTATGGAATTCAAAACTTAAGGTCCTTATATGGTAATTAGACCATTGAAGAATAGTTAGTAGATATTTTGATGACTCATCCATGGAAAAATTAGAAAAGGGTAGGGACTAAATTGGAAATCAATAAAATTAATAGATGATCATTAATTAAAAAGAAAAAAATCATCTAATTTCATATCATCTTCCCCAATTTTTTCTATGGAAACCCTAGAAGAGAGGAAGAAAACTTTTCAAGCTCAATAAGGTATGAAATCAAGTCTCGTTTTCAGTAAATTTTATATTTTGGAATCGGGATATCCTAATCTCTCTATTTAGGGGATTTATTTGAAAAGTTATCAAGGTATGAAATTTGGGTCATGGATGAATATGCTGAAAATTAGAAATTTATGGTAGAAAATGAAAAGTTATTCATAGATAAACAACTACAAAGTAATTTTTGATGAAAACTTGATTTAGGGACTAAAATGAAAAAGTGGTAAAACCCATGGAAAATTCTAAAATTTGTTAAATGTATGTGCTGTAATTGTAAAATATATATTTCGGCTAGGCTTGGAAAGAGGGTTAAATTTCATGAATTTCATTTTCTAAGCCTAGGGACGAAATTGAAATTTTTGAAAAGATAGGGGCAAAATGGTAATTTTGCCTAGGTTGTAATAAGATGTAAATGTATATGAAATGTGATAGGTTAATAGTTAAATTTACCCATATAGATTCGAAAAGACCAACCACGGAAATAGATCGAGGAAAGTAAAAGGTTTCAGATTAGTTGAAATTCAAATACGAACCATTTTCAAGGTAAGTTCGTGTAACTTAAATATGTATGTTAATATGCTTGAATTGAATTGTATGATTTTCTTCATATGTATGAGATGATACATATAATGAAATATTCATAAGTCGTGAAAAATGGACTAATTGCCATGTTCCGGTTGAATGTTGAATTTCTATGGGTTAAGAATAATAATGCATATGTTGCAGATAGAATTTAGCCCAGACGGGTAATTCTAATGTAAGCCCTCTTGTGCTTAGGTTATAAATTGGATTTATCTTGGACGGGTAATCCATATTGAACTCTCTAGAGCATATGCTACAGATAGGGTTTAGCCTGGACTGGAAATCCTACTGTAAAATGTATGACTCAAGAGTGTGCCTTTCTATTGTGTACCCTAAGAGGTACTTTTGCACATGCGGATATTACTCGAACATCCGTCGAGATTTCAATAGTTCAACAAAAATGACTCTTGAAGTGTGGAAAGGTGAAATTAATGGAAGCTTGTAATGTGATGAGCTTATCTATGTCTACTTGTTATTCATATGTGATTATGTGACTAACTTGTTGAATAAGTGTATGTGTTTAGGTAACTTACCCAAAATCAATGGAATGTAAACTTATGTATGCTTGTATTAGTAATATGATCGATAAGTTTATTTTCTGTTATACGAACTTATTAAGCATAAAATACTTACTCCGTTTAATTTTCCCTGTTTTATAGTGCTCAAAGCTCGCGAAGGTTAGAAGTCAGTCGAAGCAGTCATCACACTATCCACTATCTCATTTTCGTATAAATAGAAATCTCATTTTGGTACAATGGCATGTATAAGCTTAATTGGCAAATAATGGCTTGAAATTATGGTTTTGTAATCTAGCCATTGGAGTGGTTAGTGATGGTCTAAGTTTGGCTGTTTTTGAAGTAATATTTTGGTAATCACATAAGTACTTATTATGTGTTAGTTTGCTGGAATTATTTTAGCATATAAGTTTATGTTAAGAGTAAGTTTATATTCTTTGATGCATGAGATAATACCACATGATTGATGGCTAAATTTATGTGAATATGATGCTGGATTGGTAGATATAAGCTTGTGAGTTTTGGTGTAGGAAAGTGGTAATTTTTGGGTGACAAATGAGGCTAGGAAATAGCTTTATTTTGTCCATATGGGTAGACACGCAGGCGTGTGTTTAGGCCGTGTGTGACAGACGGCTTGTCCCATAGGCATGTGGTTTGGCCGTATGTCCCCTGCATCTTAAAAATGAGAAACAGAATGGTCAAAATTGGGCACACGGGCAGAGACACAGGCGTGTGTCTCAGCCATGTGGTTGATACGGCCTTGAACACAGGCGCGTTACACGGCCGTGTCAAAACTACACCTAAATTTCAATAATAAAATTCGCCACATGGCCTAGTACATGGGCGTGTGACTTGGCCGTGTGACTTCAATTTCTTCATGCCTAAAAAGTCATAGAGTTACACGAATTAGGGCCACGAGCGTGTGTACTACACGGCCTGACAACACGGGCGTGTGAGCCTTGCACCTTGGAAAATTTTTTAAATGTCGCGAAAAATTCTATAACTTTTCAATTAAGTCCCAACTTGATTCTAATACTCGTATTGGACCTCGGGGGTCCAATTAAGGGTTGTTTTGAATGATCTCGGTAAATGAATAGTAATTTATAAGAATTATCTATAAAATATTCTGAATGTTTCGGTAATACTCTAAAACCCTATTCTGACATGGGTACGGGTTAGAGGTGTTACATTTAGTGGTATCAGAACTACGATTTAGACAATTCTCGGACTAACGTAGCAAGTACGAGTCTAGCTATACATGTCATTATATAAATTATGATAGTGTGATATCTCCTGACCACTTTTAAATGTATTTTCGTATAGTAATGTCTTCTAACCAAGCTAGAGCCGAGATTGAGAAAGCTGAGAGCACTGGTCAAGCTTCTGTGCAACGAGCTGCATCTAGTGGTAGTAGAAGGCCCGTATCTGAGGGCCAAAGTGAGGCGACAAAAGCAGTCTTCTTTGAATTGATGGATGAATGGCTTAGAAAATATATGAGAACAAACCCTGCTATTCAACTATAAAACCCGAAACTCAGCCTAGGAGTTTAGGCCTAATTCGGAATGTTACATTGATCACTAAAGTGATCGTGAGAAAATTTCACAAAGCCAGTCGATCTTAATTTCATTTCTGGAAGCTTTAATATCAAGTATTTAAAACAAAACCAAAGTAATAAAAATGAATACGTCTTGAAATAGAATTTGTACCACAGAATTAAAACCTTACATTTCAAAACTGTATATCAAAGTAAAAGTCTGAATTCACAACTAATAATTTATTTTCCCGCAAGACTGCCAGAGTCCTCTGCATACCGCGTCCACCATCCAAATTTTGAAATGTACCATAAAGGGGAAACAGAAGAGGTGGTAAGCTACACGAGCTCAATGCGGAGTCAAAACTATCTAACTACAAAAGCAGATACAGACACAGTAAACCTATGAACAGTTCAGCAGCGAAAAATACTTACGGAGTTATACCGAACCAATCGGTACATTCGTAACAAAAGTATCGGCAAATAGTAGTATTTGTGCGTATTAATAACACACTCAGAACACACAATCATAAGTACCATTCAGTCATAGTAACGGTACATTTTCAGGCAGTCACAGTCCAGAGTCCACAGAATTCACATAAGCACAAGCAGACAATCGCACTTACAAGACAGATAATAAGATGCATATAGATGCAGTTGAGCTAAAAAAAGCCCACCCATCCAGCCAACACACCTCTTTGTCCCCCATCACACCTCAATAGAGCTATTAAGCTCATCCAACCAATCACACCATATAGGACCTTGAAAAACCCATCCAACCCTACACACCATATGATGTCATCCCGGGTTGCCCGGCCATAATGAACATCAGCATTGTCCTCGACCCTCAGGGAATTAGGGCTACCCACGACCCTCTGGGTATTAGGGGTTATTAGTATGGAGATAAACTGCAAGTCACATATATTACGCAGCAGAGTTAGCATATAAGGTGTACTATGCAATGCGATAAATCGCGGTACAGACATTCAGTATGAACTGTCAGATCAGATAGTGGTACATAGCGTAGCTAACTTACATACGGTACAGTGTAAGGCGGTAATCCGCTATACCGTTATCAGTAAGTCCACGACCCTTTGGGTATTAAGGGCCCTCAGTATTAACCAGCAGAACAGCTACCAGTTCAGATCAGACTTCATTCTCTTCACAATCCCACCCAAAATAGTGTATGCATATGTATGAATGTATGCGATCAGTACCAGATCTCGAACAATTAATCGAAGCGATACACCCACATCCAATCGATCGATTCATGAATCAGTCTTGAGTACACTCGTAACTCCAACTCAATAGCAATTACAAAATAAGCTCACATATCAATGTCACGTATATAAGAAGTCAGACAGAACTAGTTGCACACACACTCACCCAGCTAACCAGGTTTAGAAACAAACATGTTACATACCCATTCACAATTAACACATTATCCAAACTCAGATCAAAGTCGAAACTACCCTCTCTAGAAACCAAGGGTTGGATCATATAGAGCCGTAACTACAAGTAAGTTGGCCTAAAAATAATATTTGACAAGATAAGGCCATACGCCCGTGTGCCCCAACCGTGTGGGACAACTAGGTTGTGTGGTGATCCAAATGCCCGTGTGATGGGTAGCACACGGCCGTGTGACGGAGGCACACGCTCATGTGGTGTAGGGGCACAGCTGTGTGAATAGGTCATGTAACTCACTATCAAATTTCACTAAAATCAAGTGCAGGGTAGACACGGCCATGTGAGGGTCTCACACGCCTGTGTGGCACCAAACACGGCCGTGTGTTTCAAAGCACATGCCCGTGTGGAAACTCTAATCCCAAAATCAGTCACATTGTCGTATGGCTAGACCGTGTGACCCCAAATCTCTAAAACCCTAATTCTCAAACTCACACGCCCGTGTGGACCAAAGGACACGGCCGTGTGAATTTTGACAAAATCCTCAAATATACCACACGGTCGTATGGCCAGGCCGTGTGCCATCCAATTTAGCCTGAAATACTAATTCCTAAATCCACACAGGTGTGTGCTGTGTGGTCGTCAGGGAGCTCACGAAACCACCCTAAGATAGCCCCAAAACCACCGCTTTAGACACCAAACTTGTCCCTAACCTTTGCCCTATCAACAATCATCAAAAAGTAACGATTTCTCGTTACTTTCATCGACTTAAACCCAAAATCAATGGGTTAGCACATACCCAAAAGATGATGAATCAACAGTTGCAAAATAACAACGAAAGTAGAATAGACAGAGCTGAATCCCACACCTGTTTTGGCAATGAAGAAATAACAGAGGAGTGAAAATCGAAGCCCTTCGAACACCACAATGCTTTCGATTTTAAAATAGCAAAGAAGAAGAAAACCACAGACAAAAACCCCGAAAAGAAAAGGAAAAGAACGTGTAACAGGAATAATAAAAAAATAAAAAATAATAGATAAAACAAATAGAGCTAAATAATTATTAAAATAAAATAAATAAATGTAAAAGGTTTTTTTCCAAAACGCCCACACAAATACTCGAACTCAGAACCTCCAACACACTAACACTCCCCCTAACCACCAGACCAATAGGCCCAATCTGGTCACTAAAGTGCACAACTAATCACATATGTACCGCCTCTTCACTGCTCCTATGCTCAAATTCCCAAAACTTATAGGCCCAAAATTCGGGGCGTTACATCAACGACCTCCCGCACTTACTTCACAACATGATGAAACGCCACAAGATGCTAGGCCTATTAGAATTGGTAAGGCTCTATTAGATAGAATCTGAAAACATGGGGCTGAAGAATTTAGGGCTACGACTGATGACGATCTAGAGAGGGCGAAGTTCTGGCTAGAAAATACTATTCGGGTTCTAGATGAGTTATCATGTACACCAACGAATGTCTGAAATGTGCGGTATCTTTGCTGAAAGACACAACCTTCCAGTGGTGGAAATCCATATCTTATGTGGTACCAAGGGAAAATATTACATGGGAATTTTTCCAAATAGAGTTTAAAAAGAAGTATATTAGTCACAGATTCCTGGACCAGAAAAAGAAGAAATTTCTAGAGGTCAAACAGGGAAATATGACAGTGTCCGAGTATGAACTAGAATTTGTTAGATTGAGTAATTATGCTAATGAATGGGTTCAGACTGAGGCCAAAATGTGCAAACGATTTGAAGAATGACTAAACGAAGATATCAAGTTGTTAATTGAAATTCTAGAGTTAAGAGTATTCGTGGTGTTGGCTAAACAAGCACACAAGGCCGAAGAATTAAGCAAAGAAAAGAGGCAAGCGGAAAGGGAAGCTGAGGTTCTGAACAAAAGATTTATGAACAAGACGCAATCATCTTCTTCAAAGAAATCAAAGAATTTTCATGAGTGTTTTTGCTACATCAAAGGAGTTTTTAGGAAAGGAACGAAGTTCTAAACGCACCAACTCGAGGTCTTCATCTCCCTTAACAACCAGTGTTGAGAGTGTTGGAAACCCCAAACCACGATGCAATTTCTGTAATAAATTGCATTTTGGAGAGCGTCAGATGAGAACTGGGGCTTGCTTTAAGTGTGGTTTTCTCGACCATTTTCTTAAAGATTGCCCGGAAAGGGTTGAGAAAGACATTGAACAGACCCCGAAGCCGAGTAATCTTGTCTCGAGGGGTAGACCACCACAGTATTCTGGAAATGTCGGTGGTAGTCTTAGTGCTGCAAAGGATTCAACAGCTAAATCCAAGGCTCAAGCTCCAGCAAGAACATATGCAATACGTGTAAGGGAAGACGCTTCGGCACCCAACGTTATCACTGGTGCATTCTCTCTACTTGATACTTATATTATTGCTTTGATTGATCCCGGTTTCACGCATTCATATATATGCACAAAATTTGTGTCAATTAAAATTATGATCGTTGAATTCATCGAATTTGTGGTTAAAGTTTCAAACCCCTTGGATCAGCATGTTATGGTGGATAAAATTTGTAAAAATTGCCCATTGATGATAGAGGGTTATTGTTTTCCGACTAATTTAATGTTGTTACCCTTTGATGAATTTGATGTAATATTGGGAATGGATTGGTTAACCCAACATGATGCAGTGGTAAATTGTAAGCATAAATACATTGTATTGAAGTGTCAGAATGGTAAGTTACTCCGGGTTGAATCTGAGAAACTGGATGGGTTGTCTAATGTGGTTTCAGTAATATCAGGATAGAGATATGTTAAAAAGGGGTATGAGGCTTATCTTGCTACTGTACTAGATATCAAAGTATCAGAGTTGAAAATCCAGTCGGTGCCGGTTGTTTGTGATTTTTCTGAGGTATTTCCAGAAGAATTACCTGGTTTACCTCCATCTAGAGAGGTGGAATTTTCCATAAACTTGTACCAGAGACTACGCCGATATCTATAACACCATATAGAATGGCTCCTACAGAATTGAAAGAGCTGAAGGTACAGTTACAAGAGTTTATTGATAAAGGGTTTGCCCGATCGAGCTTTTCATAATGGGATGCACTGGTATTGTTTGTAAAGAAAAAAGATAGATTATTGAGATTACGCATCGATTACAAACAGCTTAATAAAGTCACAGTAAAGAATAAGTACTCGTTGCCTCATATAGATAACTTGTTTGATCAATTAAAAGGTGCCACTGTATTTTCAAAAATTGATCTACGATCTGGTTACTATTAGCTATGAGTAAAAGAGTCAAATGTGCCAAAGATAGCTTTCAGAACCAAATATGGGCATTATGACTTTTTGGTGATGCCATTCAGATTAACAAATGCCCCGACGGTATTTATGGATTTAATGAATAGAATTTTTTGACCATACCTGAACAGAATGTAGTAAGTGTGATCAAAATCACTTTGGTTTATGCAGAAAGAAAAACGGATCTTGCTTTATTTGTGGATCTTCTGATCATTACAAAAGAGAATACCCAAATCGAACTGAGTCGAACAGGGATCAGAATACAAAACCTATCAGTACTTCTTCTAGAGACAAAAGACCAGGGAATAATGGTGTTGTAGAAGTCAGTAGAAGTGGGACCAAGGACACAGCAGTTCGATCTGAAGCTCAAGCTCCGATCAAAGCTTATGCAATCCGTGCACGTGAGGAAACCTCAACTCCTGGTGTTATTACCATTACTTTTTCTATCTTTGATGTTACTATATATGCACTAGTTGACCCTGGATCGACACATTCATATATATGCACTATGTCAGTAACTGAAAAGAATTTACTAGTTGAGTTAATTGATTATGTCATTAAAGTAACAAATCATTTAGGTCAGAGTGTCTTAGTTGATCTTGTATTCAAATAATGTCCACTAAAAATTCAGGGCTACGACTTTCCTGTTGATTTGATGTTACGCCATTTAACAAATTTGACACTATCCTTGAATGGATTGGTTGACGATTCATGATGCTGTTGTAAATTGCCATTAGAAAAGGATTGATTTGATATGTCAGAACGATGAGTTGATTTCCATTGAATCCACAAAGCATGTTTGTGTTTCAAATATAATTTCAACGATTTCAGCATAGAAATTGATCTGAAAAGGTTGTGATGAATTTTTAGCTTATATTCTAGATTCCATAGTATCAGAAAAGAAAGTTGATCAAGTGCTAACAGTATGTAAGTTTACAAATGATTTTCCTCAGAAGTTGTGAGATTTACCACCAGAGCGAGAAGTTTGATTTGTTATTGAGTTAATGCTAAAGACTGTTCTGATTTCGATTGCTCCATACTGAATGGGTCCAATCGAACTAAAAGAGTTAAAAGCTTAATTGAAAGAACTAATTTATAGAGGTTTTATTCAATCGAGTTTCTAGTTATGCCTTTTAGGTTGACAAATGCCCTAGCGGTGTTTATGGATATGATGAACTGAGTTTTCCAGTCGCACCTTGACAGGTTCTCGTTATTTTTATTGATGATATTCTAATTTATTCCAAAACGAATCTGAGCATGCCCAACATTTAAATATTGTATTATAGACCTTGCGTGAAAAACAATTGTGTGCAAATTTTAATAAATCTGAACTTTGTCACAAAGAAGTCAGATTTCTAGGTTATGTAATTTCAACTAAAAGGATACGAATTGATCCGAGCAAGATTTCTGCTATTCTAAACTGGAAGCCTCTGCGAAATGTTTCTGAGGTGTACAATTTATTAGGATTAGACGGATATTATCAACGATTCATTAAGATGTTGGCTTTATTTGATCTGAGAAATGTCAGCAAAGTTTCAATCAGTTGAAAAATATGTTGATAGAGGCACCGATGTTGACATAGCCTAAATCGAGGAAAGAATTTATTGTTTACAGTAATGCTTCCTTAAATGATTTGGGATGTATTTTGATGCAGGTAGGCAAATTTATTGCTTATGCTTCTCGACAACTTAAAACTTACTAAAACAATTACTTGACGCATGATCTTGAGTTAGCCACAGTTTTTTTTTTTTTGTGTTGAAAATTTGGCATCATTATTTATATAGTGAGAAATGTCATGTTTATACTGATCACAAAAGTTTGAAGTACTTAATGACACAAAAAGAGTTGAATCTGCAACAACGGAGGTGGCTAGAATTATTAAAAGATTACGATTTGGTGATAGATTATCATCTGGGCAAAGCAAACGTTGTAACACCCCAAACCCGGCCTAGACATTATTGCTGAATCTATAGAAGTTACAGAGAATGGGTTTAGTTACGTAAAGTCATTTCAGTTATACAACTCATATACTTTATATCCATTTTCAAAAACATTAATTAACTAGTTATTCGCTAAGACCTATTTTACAACAGAAGTCTAACAAAATCGTTTCATTTTAGAAATCCGATTCGTATTTTTAGAAACACCTCTTTTTGTGGAAAAACCATCAGTTTAATAAAATAATTTATCAAGGCATGCATATTATCAACAAACCAAAAATTAACAGTTAATAATCATAAAGTCCAAAAATTCTCCAAAATTACAAACTCTCAAATGAAATCCAAAATCATAAATAAAACCATAAATTGCCAAATTTAAACTGTTTACGATCGAGTGGTCACCGCTGAGTCTCCGCTGCTTCGATCCACCTAAGTCTATGGATCACCTGAATAGAGTAGACAAATAGATGTGAGTTTTCGTAAACTCAGTGTGTAACCCAATAGAGTTAAGCATGCAAACATACAGACTCATGTACACACTCAGATACAGACCCAAATTTAGATAACAGTCTCAGATAACAAATTCAGAGTTCAGATATGCAAAATCTTACCCCCATCTTCTACATACCAACTCTGACCATCCCATCACACCATGTGGGGTTAAAAACACCCACCCATCCCTACACGTCATACTGTGCCATTACGACACATATCAGAATATATGCAGCCAAGCTGCCAGAATATAGGTGATTAGTGTCGAACAGAATACTTTCTCCTCGTAAACAAATCCACCCCTAATCAAATATACAAATATATACAGATATACAGATTATACATGCTCAACATGCTTATATACAGATAACGAAAATATCAGATATGCATAACATTTTCACACTAAGAACAGAATATCAAACTATCAAATCCACGGTTTTAGGGTTTGGTTAGCCCTTACCGGCCCTACGGTAGGCCCACAGTCGATCGGAACGACCCATGCGACCCTAAAGAAAATTTTAGAAATATAGTCCAACATGCCTTTGGGCTTACCCATGTGGCCCACACGCCCAGATTGGCCTTGCCCGTGTGGCTCATACGACCTAGCCCAAAAATTCACACACCCGTGTGACATGGCAAAGTGGGCCCACACGCCTAACTTGGCCTAGCCTGTGTGGCCCACACGGCCAAACTCAAGCCACCACACAGTCGTGTCCTACACACGGCCAAGCCTTCATCGATCACACGGCTATGTCTCACACACGGCCATCCATATGGGCGACCAGACGTGCGTGTGGCGTCAACAGAATCATTTTTTGGCTTTTGTCAAAGCCTCGTTTTCTGCGTTTTGGGTACACACTTGGTTCGGTTTAGGTGTTACAGCAACCCCGAGCACACCCGAACCTAAAGATAACATTCCAATGACCTATTAGCATTAAATTTACACTCCAATTAACTAAAAAATCGGGTGGCACAATCCAACTTACCACCAGCGAAAATAGCTTCACACACGATTCACATTGTTAAAACAACGTTCACTGATTCTGCACCTTTTTCTTACAAAAAAAATTCTTAATGGTTAAAACCTCCAACACACACACCACACCAATTCTAAAAAGACAGGGACAGTCACACACAAAAGATTAAACCACTTATAAAACCTTACTTACCCATATCCGTAGCCAGATTAGGGTCCGAAGGCATTACTATTCTAAAACATAACTCTGCATTTCCACACAAGTCATATTCATATATATATATATATATATGTACAAATGTTATATAAAATATAAAACACAATTTTATCATTAAATAATTTACATTAATAATTATTTAACTAATACGATTCTTAAATTTGAACATTTCATACTATGTATATATATAGTCATATCGTTCACATGTAACAAAATAAAATACAATACATCAACAATTTCATATATGTGGCATTAGCTTAGTAATCTATTTGAATCTCATATGTTTTACATATTAATACCACTAAAATCAAGCATTTGGTTATAATTCAACTCACTTCATTTCTTGGTTTAACTGGCTAATATATATTTATATATATATCATTATACACAATCATTACTTATACTTAATTAGCGAGTTCCTATAGCCATATGTATTTAGGTAATAAGCACCCATAAATATAAACACTTTACACATATACAAGGTACGTAAGAACTTAATTAATATAACAAGTCCAAATGTCATGTGCGCATGTCTTTACCTAATTCATAAATGAGCACCAAAATTTGTATCATGCATATGCCTTTCTCAATACCTACTAATTTCATAATTTGTATTAACACAAAGACATTCATAAAGAACCATATGACCGAATATACATAACATCATGACAAATGTATGTATTAGGTTTACACCCTTGATGTAGACTCATTCTAAAACCAAACATTTATATATGTAACCTAATCATCATATATACATGCATGGTACGCATTTACACAAAAGCTAAGACCACACTTAACCTTAAAGCATCAAATACATACCAATTAGTCGACTAGATTAATCATGAACCACAAGCATTATTTATCACTTAATAATCAAACTAACCAAGCTTGGACATAATTACCCATCACTCAAACTATGCCACATTTTATATTTTCCATCACATACTAATAAACATAGCAAATACATATTATGCCATTACTCTTGCATAGTCGAATCTTGCTACTTAAAATTACATACGCATCCCAAAACTTCTATCATCAATTACCAATAAACAAGCTCATTAAACATTTTGACTAAGAATTTACAATACCAAGTTTAAACATAATAAGCAAGCCATTTTCAAAACATATAGTGCTTATCACATGTATTATGCATTCAAGGCACACAACTTAGCAATCAAGATTAACATAAGCCTTACCTAACATAATCGAAAACTAATATAATAATTTAGCCATTTTTGTATGGCTTATATACATAACCAACTTTTGGTATACTCAAAATATGGTCCAGCCTAAACATGCCATAAGTCGAGTTCAAATATTTAAATACCGAAGCTGTAAATAGTGTGATAGACTTTGCTGACAATCCCTGAGCTTGTAACTTGAATCCAAAATCTATAAAATAGAAACACATATAAAATAGAGAGTAAGCTTTTGAAGCTTAGTAAGTTATAAGCAAACAAGCAAACCATTAATATAATCAACTTAAGTTAACCAACCAAATTACAATGTCATTAACAAGCTTATTCTCAACTTACAACTTCAATAATAATATACCCAAACACATATATCTATTACCTTGGTCGAATAGTCATAAAGTTAAGTCATCAAATCATTTTTCAATTTTCAAAAGCCAAAATGTCTTAATATAATCAAACATACACTTACACAATTATATAAGTTCAAGAACCATAATTTAATATCATGTACATATACCACTTATATGGCCGAACATACATGATCACTTATATATGCATATCCAAAAATCAATTCCATAATATACATACCATTTGTTCAAAGCCGAATACACTTGTTTAATTCATGTATATTTAACCTTGCATCACATATAACTTATCAACTTTCAAGTCACATACAAACCTTATTATTGATAGCTAACAAGCTAAATCATACCTGGTCTTTTAGCCCATTTTACACATTCGATCACGATTTACTTTTGCCCAATGAACCATTCAGAATCGGATAGGAAACTTGGATAATCTCATAAATCATACAATGCCAACATCCTAGACGTGGTCTTACATGTAGCCACATATCGATGCCACTGTCCCAGACAGGGTCTTACTCATAAACACATATCGGAATCACGTATCGATGCCATGGTCTTACTCGCATACATATATCGGAATCCTATGTCAGGACATATGTATCCTAACTATTCTTAAGGTTCATACGGGGCTTTCAGATGTCGTCACTCGGTCGAAACGATTGCATGAACATAGTTTCCATGCTTAGACATTCGGCATTAGCACATATTAACTTATATATTTCATATCAGCATATATACTTTACATTTAATTAAAATTAAGTACGTCTATTTGCTTATAAACTTACCTCGGACGATACAAAACGGAACGGGACAGCTAGTCGACAACTTTCGCTTTCCCCTGATCCAAATCCGATTTCTTTCCTTCTTGATCTAAACATATTCAAATTAATCTCATTCAAACATATCTTCATTCAATTTAGTCCAAAAACACATAAATGGGAAAATTACCATTTTACCCCTAACATTTACAATTTTTACAATTTAGTCCGTATTACATAAAACACAAAATATTCAAAATTTCAAGATACTCATCTTTGGCCGAATCTTACCCATTACCATACAAGTCCATATATTCATTTATTTCACATTTTAGTCCCTCAAATTATTATTTTTGCAATTTAGTCCTAATTACTCAAAATCATCAGAAACTCCAATAGAAAACATGTTAATCTAAAACATATATTTCATTTTTCATCATCAAACAACAAAAATATCAAGCTATCAACAATGGCACAATTCAAAATATTCATCAAAATCAAAACTTAAAGCATGGGTCTTGAAGATTACTAAGCAACGATCTCAAAAATGTAGAAATTATCAAAAACCGAGCTAAAAACATACCTTGATTAAGCTTAGAAATGGCCAAACCCTAGGTTTCTCTTTTTATTTTCTTTTGTTTTTAGTTTCGGTGTATGAACAAAGATAATGCTATGAATATGGCTTATTTTATGTTTATTATAAGATATTTTATAACATATTATTTCATTTACAATTTTCACCTTAGTTAAAACATTATATTATCAAATTTTAATGTCCTTAGCCGTCCACCCATATTGCTAATGGTCTATTTATAACTTAAGGACTTCCATTTAATAAGCCAATAACAATTTGGCCTTTTATGCTTTTAACTATCAAATTTTTAATTTACGCGATTAAGTCTTTTTATTAAATCGGACACTCAATCGATAAAATTAAATCACAAAAATTTCACAGATATAAATTCACACAAGATAAACACAAAAAAATAATTTTTTAAATATTTTTCTGGCTCAAATTCGTGGTCCCGAAACCACCGTTTCGATTAAGGTCTAAATCGGGCTGTTACATGACGAGTCAACGGTTTAGCAGATACAATCACTAGGACTCAAGAGATGAAAAGCGAAATTGAGAGAACAAAAGGAAAAGGAAAGGGAGAAATGAAACATCAGAAAGAAAGAAAAAAAGAACAGAAATTTAGTAGGAGGGAGAAAAACAACAAAATCAAAATCAAAATTAATCTTTTGACAATATCCCACTACATCTCAACCACCCACTACTCAGAATTCTAATACAATCGAAACTCTAACACAAAGCCTAGCAAAAATAATAAATACACTCGTGACAGGATTTGAACATAGGACCTTCATATACTAACACCCTTACCACTCGAACCAGCGGGCTCATTTTGTTATAATTTTACAGATAATTTAATATAAGCCCACCGAACAATGATAAGGCTTGGATCCAAAAATAACAAAATTTGGTAAACATGATACTTGAACCCAAGACCTCCTACACACACCCAGAGCACTTAATCATTGAAGCAGATACACATTTGTGTCAAATTTTACAGAAGCAGAAATAATTTAATTGGGGTGTTATAAACAACATTTCCAATGCTTTGAGATATCAACTCTTTTTTCTCTTCGATTGATGAATGGTCAACTTCAGTTGGAGCGAGATGGTTCTATTTTGGCCGAGTTGAGGGCTAAACCTTCATTTTTGCATAATATCTGAGAGTTGTAATTTGATGATCCGATTTTAGTATTGGTAAGAATAGTAGTTTATATTTTTGTAACAGACCATGTGTACCTAATGATTTACAGTTGAAATAGAATATTTTGAATGAAGCACATAATAGTGTTTTTTCGTTACACTCGGGAAGCACAAAAATTTATTGTGATTTGAAGCAAATATACTAATGGCCAGGAATGAAGCGTGAGATTTTTGAATTTGTATCAAAATGCCTTCTGCGTCAACAGGTGAAAGCTGAGCATCAGGCTCCATCCAGGTTGTTGCAACCTATTATGATTCCCGAGAGGAAATAGGAGCATGTTACTATAGACTTTGTATCATGTTTACCATTCACACCGAGAAAGAAAGATGCAATCTGGGTTATAGTTGATCAGTTGATGAAGTCTGCACATTTTATACCTATACGTACAATTTCTCACTTGATAAATTTAGCGGAGTTGAATATTTAGGAGATAGCCAAATTGCACGGTGTTCAATGTCAATAACTTATTACCATGATCCAAGGTTTACCTCCAGGTTTGGGGGAAAATTATAAGAGGCTTTGGGTACTGAGTTGAAATTCAGTACTACTTGTCACCCACAAATAGATGGTCAATCAAAACGAGTGATTCAAATACTTGAAGACATGCTTCAATTTTGTATACTCGAGTTTGACGGTAGTTGGGAAAAGTTTATTCCGTTGGTCGAATTTGCTTATAACAACAGCTACCAGTAGAGCATTAAAATGGAAACAGAGCTTTTTCTAGAAGGAAATGTAGAACTTTGTTGTACTAGATTGAGTTAAGTGAAAGAAATATTTCTAGTACAAATTTGATCCGTGAAATTGAAGATAAAGTCAAGATTATTCTGGATTGTTTGAAAGCTACTTCTGATCGATAGGAATCGTATGCTGATTTAAAAAGAAAAGACGTCGAGTTTCAGGTTGGCGGGAAAGTATTCCTCAAAGTTTCACCTTGGAAAAAAGTATTTCATTTCGGCCAGAAGCAAAAATTTAATCCGAGGTTTATTGGTCCGTACGAAGTTATTAAAAGAATAGGTCTTGTAACAGACCGATTTTGAGGCTAGTCAGAATAGTGGTTATGGAACCACTATTTCAAAGCCGTAGAAATTATTTTAATATTATTTTATGTGTGATGACATGACTATAAAGGTGCATGAAAAATTTGGTGAATTAATTTTAGCGTTTGAGAGCTTAATCGCGAAAAAGGACTAAATCGCATAAAGGGCAAAAGTCCTATTTTGATAGCTAAGGGTGTCAAATGGCTATAAAACCAAAATTGGCGGGTCTTTAAAGGGAAAATAGACCTTAAAAAGAGTGCTTGGCTGTCCATGGGGACAAGAATGGTCAAAAAGTCAAATTAGGTGGGTTTTGGTAGCTTATTTGACTAAAATAGAAATAAAATAAAAGAAAGATGATATCATCCCTTTTCACCATTTCTTCTCCATCGAAAATTCAGCCATTTTTGGGGTTTGAAAGCTTGAAAATTTCAACAACTTGTAACCCTTTCAAGTAAGTGATTTTGATGGTCTTTCTTGATGATTTTTGTATTTTTAGAACCCTTGTTGCATGAGCTTTCAAATGAGTGGACTATTTTGTAAAATGATTGAAAGTATAGGGTTTTACCATGAGAGTGTTCATGTTGTTTTCTAAAATTTTATGGAATAAAATGAATCATGGTTGTGAAATAAACAACTTTTGTGAAGGGACTTCTTATGAAAACCCTAATAGGACCATTTTGTAAAGTTTGTAAAATAGATAGTAATGTTGTGAAATATTAGAAATTTGGGGTTGTTATAAGAGAGATAAATGGTTGGTTATGCTTGACTAATAAGGAAACTCGATAAAAATCGATTTCTGGGCCTAGAGGTAAAATAATCATTTTGTAAAAGTCTAGGGGCAAAATGGTCATTCTACCAAATTATAAATTATTGAGCGTTTAGATTTAATTGATGATTAAATGACTAAATGTTTCCATTTTAGATCAAGAAATACAAAATTCAAACTTAAACCTGGGGAAGGCCAAGCTAGTAGATTAAATCAACTAGTCGCCCCATTTTGAGTGTCGAGGTAAATTGTATGTAAATAATACAACTACATTGTTATTATATGTGTTTGAATTGATATAGCATAAATTGCTTAATTGTGGTAATGAAATTACATGATGATAATTGAGATAATATAACTCCTGGGTGAACCTTCGGAACAAATCGGATATTCGTGCCATGACATTTGGGTCATTTGTGTGCTAGTGTAAGACATGTCTGGGACATGCATCGGCCACAATATGAGAGCCATTGTAAGACCAAGTCTGGGACATGGCATCGGTATTGAGACGAGAGCTAGTGTAAGACATGTATGGGACATGCATTGGCCTCGAGATATAAGCCAGTGTAAGACATGTCTGGGACATGCATCGGCTACGAGATGTGTCAGTTTAAGACCATGTCTGGGACATGGCATCGGCACGTATAGAGGTGTCAGTGTAAGACCATGTCTAGGACATGGCATCGGCAAGGAGATGTGAGAGCCAATGTAAGACTATGTCTGGGACAAGGCATCAGCCTCGATTTCGATAGTCAGTGTAAGACCATATCTGGGACATGGCATCGACTTGATGGATGAGCCAATGTAAGACCATGTCTGGGACATGGCATTGGCATTACACCCTATGTTTAAGGCTTAGTAAATATCCAATAGCATTCTAAATGGTTCAACAGTAAGAGTTACAGTTTAAGTTAAACGAGAAAAGTATAACCATCTTGTGAGTGATATAGGTACCTATTGAAATTTATGAGATGTGAGCTCAATCTATGTTATGTGAAATGTATTGGGTAGTGATGAGTAAGTTGTGCTTATGCCTACTTTAGTACTATGAGCATGATGATGAATGGTAAAGTTGTTGTTATATTTATTGCATGCAACTTACTAAACTTTATACTTACTCCCTCTCCTTTCCATTTTCTTATAGTGCCGCCTAACTAGCTCGAGGATCAATAGACGTCGGAGGTATCGATCACACTATCAGCTGAAGCACTCGGTATAATTAGACTTAATATTTTGAGTATAGCATGTATAGAAACTTAGACTTTTTAGTTTTGTGTCATTGTTAATTGTCCAAATGTGATGGCTTACTTTAACATTTGATTCATTTTGTATAAAGCCATGAAAAATGGCTAATTTTGGAGGTTATCATACGAATGCAAGATAGTTTTTCACGAATGTGAAATTGATGGCATGTTTGAATATAAGAAATGTACATAAGCCTTAGCTATGGTTGTTTGGCTGAGAAATCATATTAAGTTAGATTTTGAAATGTTGGTTGGCATTAGATTGTGTTCCAGGGTGGCAAAAGGCTTGGTAGATAGCCTTATATTATCCACACGAGTAGACACACGAGCGTGTGTCTAGGCCGTGTGTGACACATGGCTAGCCCGATAGGCGTGTTGTCCGGCCATGTGTCCCCTGCACGTAAAATTTCCAAGTCAGTATGCATTGTAGTAAACACACGAGCAGAGACACGATCGTGTGTCTTAGCCGTGTGGAAGACACGGCCACTGGCCATGGGCATGTGCCTTGGCCGTGTGCCCCTTATTAGATGCTGACGTCAGAAACAGAATGTCAAGGTTTTTGGACACGGGCGTGTCATGGGCGTGTGAGGGACACGAGCCATAGACACGGGCGTGTGTCAGGCCGTGTGAAAACCTCTGTAGGTTCAAATTTAGAATTTAATTCACACGGGTATAGGACACGGGCGTGCCCCTAGATGCTTGGGCCGTGTATGTCACACGGGACATCAGCACGGCCATGTTGTAATGATCATACGGGCGTGTTGCCCTTCCACACGGGCATGTGCCCTGTTTCAAGGGTCATTTTTATTAAGTCAGTTTAAGGACCCGAGTTGGTTCCGAATGGTTTCCAATGAGAGTTTGAGGCCTCATAGGCTCACATTAAAGAGTTTAAACAAGGTTCAAAAAAAAAGTTTTAAGTTTGATCAAGTCTTGAAGACTCTGAAACGATTGTATGCATGTAGTTAAGTATGGTAATGCCTCGTGCCCAGTCCCGGCCTCGGACTCAGGTAAGGGGTGTTACAGGTCTGGTAGCTTATCATTTGACTTTACTGGTAGAACTTGAAAAGATTCATAATGTCTTTCACGTATCAATTTTGAGACGGTACAGATCAGATCCTTCGCATGTGATTTCTCCGGTTGAGATAGAATTACAGCCTAAGATGACCTATAATGAAGAAATGATTAAGATTTTCGCTCGAGAAGTTAAAAAACTTCGTAATAAACAAATATCATTGGTGTAAGTCCTTTGGCAGTGTCACGATGCCATGGAAGTCACTTGGGAACTAGAGGATTCTATGAAAATGCAATACCATAACCTCTTTTCTGGTAAGATTTTCAAAGGTGAAAATTTTCTTTACGGGAGAGTTTTAATAGTCATTTTTAGTGGTTTTAGAAATAGTGATTTTGGGACCATGATTTCAACCATTGAGTCAGTATTTTATTATTTATTTATTATTTACAGGGTTATTACAAGGTCGTATTAAATTTTGGTTAGAAAATTCTCATTTAGATAGTTAATTAAGTAAAAAGGACTAAAGCATAAATGCCGCAAAAGTGGATTGCTAATAGTTAAAGGTTTTTAATCGAAAAGAAATTTGAATTGATGGACTTATGTGGTAATTAGACCATATGGACTTTTAATGGACAATTGGGAAAAGGCATTACATGAAATTAGATTAAGTTTTAAAGGGTAAATTTGTAATTAAATAATTATATAAAATTAAAATAAAAGAAAACAAGCATGTTTTCATCTTCCATAGCTCTCCATTGATTTTTCACAAAGATAAGAACACCATTTTCATAGCTTGAAGTTCTGTTAGCTTGTAATGTAACATCCTGAATTAGGGCCTAGTCAGAACAATGGCTTTGGGACCACAAATCCAACGCAGGTAAATTTATTTTTATTATATTTTGTCATTTCCATATTCGAGGTAAGTTCGCGTGATTTAATAAGCATATTATTCATGTTATTTTAGTTATACATGAAATATATCTTTCTACGATTGTGCTAAAATTGATGTTAGTGGAAATTTGATGGAAATTGACATTTTAAATGAAATAAATAAGTTTGTATGAAAACTAGGTGATATGTTATTTTTATAGTATGGACTAATGTCCAAATAAACATGAAAATGTGTTGAATTGAATGTACATTGCATGATCATCTATGCTATTGATATACTTGATGAAAAGAGAAAATCTTAATTAAATAAAAAGGAATAACTGTTGGATTTCCCAGAAATGTATTGATGGTAAAAAGGATCTAGCCTGGACAGGTGTTCCTTAAGTGATCGAGCCTCCAGAAGAATATGTGTGCTGAAATGAGAAATGAGATCCTACATGTGTTGCAGAAAGGATTTATCCCGGACGGGTAATCCATCGATCTTAGTATAGAAAGGATTTAGCCCGGACGGGTAATCTGATTGAGGACTGAATTTAGCCTGGACTGGCAATTCAGATCCGAGCTTATGAGAGCAATTGTCATTGAAAGGGATTTAGCCTGGACTGGTAATCCCAACATTGCTCTATGAGATTATATCATGGGGGATTTAGCCTAGACTCGTAATCCCGCCGTAATGAGTGAGGTTCGCGGGAGTGCGTACTTGAAATGATCACTTGCATGACTTGACGATAAATGTGATATCCATCGAGATTCTAAGAAACTCTACGAGATTAAAATGAGAAATGAGGATAGAAATTCTTGAATTGATGAGCTCCTCTAAGGCTAATGATATGATGTATTTGTATGAGGAAAGAAATAAAGAGTTATTGCCATGATACATCATGTATGTTATATGATACTAATATGATGTATATGAATTGTCATGTTTGGACTAGTGTTGTGCTAAATGATAGCATAGGTAAGTACTCGAAACCCATGAGCACGTGTTTGACATGAGAAATGAAATGGACTTATGATGATAGTGCAAATGAATGAATGATATTTATGAGAATAATTTCTATGACAAATTTGTGATGGTTTTCATCATGTTGCACTATGATAGATTAGTAAAATAGCAGTGGTCCAACTTTGAAAATCCACTAAAAATTGTGGAACTTGAATTAAAGGCTGAATAAAATTTTAAATTTAAACTTATCAAGTCTAGTTTCAGATAAAAGAAACGGTGTAAGCAATGGAATCTTATATTATGAGATATTGGAATTTTTGTGAAACAGGGTCAGAGATATCTTAGACTCCCCTATCTTAAATTTGAAAAATCATTAAAAATTGTACAAAAATTATTATGGGTTATAATTTATATTCCTAAAATCCTTAATGAGTTTATTTTCAAGAGAAATAGACATGAGCATAATCTGAGTTTCGTACTACGAGATAATTAATTCGTAGTGAAGAGAGGTCAGAACTATTAGACCTCGAAATATGGGTAAAATTAAAGAATAAACTGTACTTATTTGCTAGACCAAAAATTTTGAAAATTTTATGGTAAGAATATATATGAGTCTAGTTTCTAGTAAAATTAACAGATCTTGATTTGGAGTTGCGTAACTCTAGATATAAATAATTTAGTGACCATGACTCAGGAAAAATAGCTTGACTGGACTTTGAATAAATAGAAAGAATTGAAAATAGCATGTTATCACATTGCTTATTATTTTTCATGCGAGCTTACTAAGCGTAAAGCTTACTCCCTCCTTTTCATTTCCTTAGTGTTTTCAAGTCAGCTCGGGGTTGGAGATCGTCGGAGGCAGTATGACACTATCAACCCACCCTCTTTAGATTGTTAACATGTATAAGTTAAGCGTACACAAGTGACTGGCATGTATAGAGACTTAGTCTTTTGATATGTGTGTTTCATGATTTGGCCAATGTATAGGCTTATAATGATTCAATTGTATATAGCCATGAGATGTGGCTTATATTGATTAATGGGTTGTAACCCTATTATATGTGCATATACAAGCTTAAAAGTTTCATGTGATGTGAGTATGTGACTTGCTCTGGTGTGTTTAACTTAGTATAAAATGAGTTTGTAAAACACATGAATCATGACATGAAAATGCTATACTTGTCGCCTAATTGAAGACGTTTATTCATTAAATGGATGTCATGTTATATATTATGAATGTTGTATAAATGTGTGAGGGTTTATGGTTAACCAAGGCTTGGAAAATAGCCTAAGTGTTGGCTACACGGGCAGAGACACGACTGTGTGTCTCAGTCATGTGGGGGACAAAGCCTTAGCACACGGGCGTGTGACTTGGCCGTGTAACCCTATTTCATTGCTGACATCATAAACAGAGAGTTACATAGGCTGAAGACACGGGCGTGTGTGACTACATGGCCTAACCCACATCGGCGTGTGACTCTCTAAACTTGGAGAATTTCCTAAGCATTGTAAAATTTCCAAAAGTTCTTGATTTACTCCCGAATCACCCCCGATATATGTTTTGGGCCTCATATGCTCATATAAGGGACAATATGCATATGTTGAAATGTTTTTAATTTGAACGAAATTTTATGACCCGGTTTTATGAAATGGTGTACGCTTAAGTCCGGTAACGCCTCGAACCCTATCTTGGCATCGGATACGGATAGGGGGTGTTACATGTAACCTTGCATGTAAGTTGATTTTGATTCCGTTTTTAGTTATTTTCATGTTTTTGAGATCATTGTAGCTTAATCTAGCTAACCGGGGGGCTAATTTGTAATTTTTTTAAATGTTTAGAATTTTACCATGAATGAATTTTTAATGCTCATGAAGTTTTATGATAGTTTATTGAGCTTGATAGTTAAATAGGACTATTTTGTAAAATGATTTTAGGTAATTTTAAAGTTTAGGGACTAAGTTGTTAAAATTGTAAAATATCATGTAATTCTTGTGATAAAAATATGAAAGTAGACTGTTTAGGGACCATATAGAATTCATCATAATGTTTTTTGGGCTAATTTGTAATAATTGTGAGAATTTTGGGTTTAGGGATTAAATTGAATAAAAGGTAATAGTTTAAGGTAAATGTGTAAAATTGCATTAAAAGGGTTAAGTGCATAAATTTATGTGATTTAAGATGTTTAATTTGGTTAACTGAATTAACTATTATTATTTAGATCGAAAAACGAGTTAACTGATTGTTAATCGTGGGAAGGAAAAGGTCATTGAATAGGCATCTTCAAATTTCAGTAGCTATCATATTTTGATAAGTTCATATTAAGTTATTATATTCTACACCCTTGTATATATAAGGTGTGTTAAGAAAAATAATGTTACTTGACTATGAATTAAAAAAAAATTAAAGTCATGTACTAACTTTGAAAACAAGCTATGACAAATAGCAAATATGTTGTCTAGTTTCACCAAGAGATTTGAGGCCTCTTTACAACAACTTACTTGGTGAAAAAGACATGATGTATAGTTTCATATATTTGGTGATTGTGAAATTAATTTCTTGGATATTAAGAAATAAATAAAGTAGTCAAATATGAAATCGTTATGACAAGAAAAGATAAATTGATCACTATAATTTGACAATAGTAGAAAGAAAGGATATCATTGATAGCATTCTTTTGCAAAAGAATGGGTAATTGAACATGGTTGGGATATTAGTCTTGTGAATTTTCAAGACACAAATAAATATAATGTTTCACCATGTGCTATGAATAATTAACATAGCTATGTTGAAAATTTAGAAATTTAGGGATAAGGTACAAACCTATAATATTTGAGTCACCCATGATGGAAACTATAGTAGCCCAATTTCAGTGAAATTGGAAAAGTGGTTTCGGGACTACAAATCTGAGTCCAAAAAATGAAATTATTTAAATTTCATAAAATGATAGGTATTATGATAGGAATATTGCATGAAAATTTGTATTGAAAAATTTTATCAATTATGTGTCTAATTGCAAAAAGGACTGAATTGAATAAAATTTTAAAGTTTTATACTAAAAGCTATAGGGATTATACAGCTAGAGAATTCAAAATGTGAGGTCCTTATATGAAAATTAGACCATTGAATAAAAACATGTTGATATTTTTAATGAGTCATCCATGGAAAAATAGAAAAAGGTAAAGGACTAAATTGGAAAGTGGAAAAGTTAAATGATATTAATTAAATTAAATGAAAAAGATATCATTTTATCATCTTCTTCTCCATAAAATACATGGAAACCCTAAGAGAGAGAAAGGAAATTTCTCAAGCTTGATTTGGTAACTTCTATGTCCCGTTTTTAGTAATTTTTATATTTTTGAGATCAGAAAAGCTTAATTTCTTTATTTGGGTGATTAAATTGAAAGAAAACCAAAGTTTAGAAAATTACCCATGGACGAATATGTTGTAAATTGAAAGTTTTTTATAGAATATGAAAGATTATTGATAGATAAACCACTTTTACAAAATGATATTTAGTGAAAGCATGTGTAGGGACTAAATTGCAAAGTAGTAAAATTCTTGGAAAAATTATGTAATTTATGAAATACATGTGCTGTAAAAGTTATATTGAATTTTGAATAAGCTTGGAATAAGGAGTAAATTGCATGAATTTCAATTTCCGAGCCTAGAGACAAAATTGGAATTAATTAAAAGTTTAGGGGCAAAATGGTACTTTTGTCTAAAATGTGAAATGGGCTTGATTGAATGTAAAAATTATAGAATTGATGATTAAATTTATTTATATAGATCCGGAAGTGTCGAACAAAGAAAAAGATCGAGGGAAAGAAAAAGTTCTGGATTAGTAGATACGATCAATTGTCAAGGTAAGTTCGTATAACTAAATTAAGCATGTAAATGTGTTGAATTAATTGTTAAACTATGTGCATTATGACTTGTATTCGGTAAGTACATGTAATAAACAATTATTGATTTGTGACTTATATAAATGATGAAATGGTGTATGAATTCGTTTGAATATTGATTTCCGATTGGACAGGTGATTACCGTGAATATGAGATCTTACATATGTTGCAATAAAGGTTGTCCCTAGAGGATAATCTTTTGATCTCATTATGCAAAAGAAATTTTTTCCTGAAAGGGTAATACTTGAAAAGGACTTATGTACCCAAATAGTACAATTTGAAAATGTTATGTACACTTTGTATATACCATATGAAAAGGAAAGGTATATTTTGTGTATACCATATGAAAAGGAAAGGTATACTTTGTATATACCATATGAAAAGGAAAGGTATACTTTGTGTATATCATATGAAAAGGAAAGGTATACTTTGTGTGTACCACTTGAAAACGGAATGTGCACCTCGAGTGTACAATTAGAAAAGGAAAGGTCCATCAAAAATTCAAAGAACAATTAGAAAAGGAAAGGTCCATCGAAAATTCAAAGATTCAACGGAAATGTATTAACAAGTGAGATAAGAATAAATGACATGATGAGCTCATCTATGCATATTAATGTTTTTGTACTAACTAATTTGGTTGAATGATTGTGTATAGGCTATATTTGCTAGTTTGCTAAATTGATGGATAAATTTCCTTATGTGTGATTTACTTGTTATATATGAATGGTAAGTGTAGTTTGGTTATATGAACTTACTAAGCATATAATGCTTACTAGGTTTATTTTTCCCTGTTTTATAGTGCTCAAAGCTCGTGAAGGTTGGATTGGGTCGAAGCTATCATCAGACTATCAACTTCTTAATTTTTGGTATAAACGATAAACTCATTTTGGTATAATGGCATGTATAGGCTAATGAAGCCAAATGATGAAGTAACATGTTTGTTTACAAACTAGCCATTGGAATGGCTAGTAATATGTATTTTGAGGTAATATGGTATGTTCATGTTCAACAAGATACAAATCACCTTTATCAAAACATGATTTACAAACCAATGTAAAGGTAAGCTTCAAGTATGGTTAAGAGTTGGAAATGTTAGATTGAATGGTGGAAATTGGTTGAAATGGATGGTATATACTTCTAAGTTTTCGTGCAGGAAAATGGTTAAGTTTGGGTGAGAAATAGGGCTAGGAAATGGCCTTATTTCGTCCACACGGGCGTGTGTCTAGGCTGTGTGTGGCACACGGACGACCCACAGGCGTGTGAAATGACAGTGTGTCCCCTATATCCTTAAATATGAAGTCAGGATAGTGCACGGGTAAAAGACACGGCCGTGTGTCTTGGACGTGTGAAGGACACGGGTTTCAAGCATGGTCGTGTGTCAAAATCATGTGAAAATGGCTTAAAAATGGTGAAAAATCAGTTTACCACACGGCCTAGCCACATGGGCATATGCCCAGGCCGTGTGCCCCTTTGATGCTTAAGAAATTGCAAGTCAAAATTCCACACGGGCTGGCCACATGGCCATGGGAACCCCACGGGCTGGCTACATGGCCATGTCCCAGGCTACACGGGCGTGTGCCCCTATCTTCAAGGTAAATTTTCCAAAGTTGCCAGTTTAGTCCCGAATCACTTCTAAAGCAAGTATTGGGCCTTGTAGGCCCATATTAGGGACTTTATGGTGAAATTTAAAAAAATTTTATTTGGAATGCAAATTTATGACTCGATTTTGTACAAATGTTAGTGTATAAGTCCGATAATGCCTCGTAACCCTATTTCGGTGACGGATACGGGTTAAGGGTGTTACAAAAATTCAACTCAACGCTTAGTATAACGTCAAGTCTTGAATTCAATGAGACAAAGCACATCGTCAGTATATGACCGTGAGCTCTATAAAATTATATATAATATATCATCCCAAGGTAAAAACTACTAGATACCCATAATAATAAAGGGAAGGATGAGTATTATACTCTTAATAAACCCATAACATAAATATGTTAGAGAGTTATAATTATGGGAACACTCTTGTTAGGACCTACCTATGTGAGTGGAAGTATGGTCACTTCTAGGAGCTCAAGGGCTTGGTTCTTGTAACAGCCCAATTTCGGTGAAATCGGAACAGTGGTTTCGAGACCACAAATCCGAGCTGAAAAATAAAATTTATTTTAACTTTATGATATGATCCGTATTATATTAGAAATTTCATGTGAAAATTTTGATAAGAAAATTTTACCAATTATGTGTTTAATTAAGGAAAGGACTAAATCGCGTAAAGTGCAAAAGTTGTGTTCTAATAGCTAAAGGTATTAAATAGCTATAGAAATTTAAATTGGAGGTCCTTATATGGTAATTAGACCATTAATAAAAAGTTAGTAGATATTTTTGGATGATTCATCCATGGAAAATTAGAAAAAGGCTAAGGACTAAATTGGAAATTAAAATTATTAAGATGATAAATTAATTAAATAGAAATAAAAATAATTTTTTACCATCTTCTTCCCCAAAATATTCCATGGAAACCTTAAGAGAGAGAGAGGAAACTTTCTTGGCCAAATTGGATCCGGATAGACCAAATTCGGAGCTAGAACGAGGAAAAGAGGAAAATGTAAAATTAGTAGATTATACGTACACGAATTGTAACAGCCTATTTTTCAGTGAAATCGGAACAGTGGTTTCGAGACCACAAATTCAATCTAAAAATAAGGTTTATATTTATTTCATTATATGGTCTGTATTATAATAGGCATGTCGTGTGAAAATAATGATACAAAAATTTTATCGATTAAGTGTTTAATTACGAGGACTAAATCGCATAAAATGCAAAAGTTGAATTCTAGTAGCTATAAGGATTAAATAGCTATGGAATTCAAATCTAGAGGTCCTTATATGGTAATTAGACCATTAAAGAAAAGTATGTAGATTCTTGGTGACTCATCCATGGAAATATAGAAAAAGTGCAAGAACTAGATTAGAAATTGTAAAATGCTTAATTAATTAAAAGATGAAAAGAAAATATCATCTTATTTTCTCATCATCTTCAACCTAAAAACACATGGAAACCCTAGGAGAGAGAGAGAGAAAACTTTCAAGGCCTAATTGGGTAAGTTTTCTTGTCCCGTTTTTAGTAATTTTGATATTTTTGAAACCGGGATAACTTAATCTCTTTATTTGAGGGATTAATTTGAAAAGTTATCAAAGTATGGAAAATGGGTCAATGATGTATATGCTTAAATTTTGAAATTTATGGTAGAAAATGAAAGATTGTTGATAGATAAACAACTTTTACAAAGTGATTTTTGACGGAAACATGATTTAGGGACTAAAATGTAAAGTTGTGAAATTGAAGAAAAATTCTGAATTTTTATGAACGGTGCTGTAAATTTTGTAATGGGATTTTGGTTAGGCTTGGAATAGGGAGTAAATTGCACAAGTTTCATTTTTCGAGCCTAGGGACGAAATCGAAATTTATGGAAAAGTTAGAGGCAAAATGGTAATTTTTCCTAGGACGTAAATTGAGCCCATTTAAATATGAAATGTGTGAAATTGATGATTAAAGTCATTTATATAGATCCAGACAATACTAATTCGAGGTTAGATCGAGGAAAAGAAAAGGTTTTAGATTAGTAGATTTCTAATGCGAACAAGTGTCGAGGTAAGTTCATGTAACTTAATCGAGCATGTAAATATGTTTAATTGAATGTTTTGTTGTATGGAATGTGATTTATATTGATGTACATTACTTGAATGATATAATGAGAAATTTAATACATGATTGATATGGTGAAAAAGGGTTAAATCCCGATTGAATATTGAATTCTGATGAATGTATGCGCTTTCTCGAAATGAATAAGGTCCTACATTTGTTGCGGATGGGATATAGCTCGAACGAGTAATCCTATTGACCTTATTATAGAAAGGATTTATCCCGGACGGGTAATCCTGATATAATACCTCTCGAGTATACGTTACGATTAGGATTTAGCCTGGACTGGTAGTCCTAATTGACTAATTGAACTCTTTGAGCATACATTATATAAAGGGTTTAGCCTGGACTGGTAATCCTGTTATACGATATGTGGCTCGAGAGTGTGTTCCTTGATTAAGTGCCCTAATGGGTGCCATTGAATAAAAATTGACGGATTATGGAATTGTACACCTTGAGTGTATTACTTGAGCATCCATCGAAATTTTTAATGATTCGACGAACATAAAACTCTTGACATGGCATGAGAATTATGAGACGAAAGGATAATGTCTTGAAAGAGTATTGCATGAGGAGCTCATCTATTCTTACTTGATGTTTATGTAAACTTTGTGACTAACATATTTGATTGGATGCATATGTTTAGGCAATTTAGCCAAATGGATGGAAAACTTGTTATTGTATGCTTAGATTTAATAAACGAGATTGGTAAGTTAAGTTTCTGTTATACGAACTTCCTAAGCATGTAAAGCTTACTCCGTTTATTTTTCCCTTATTTTATAGTGCTCGGAAGCTCGCGAATGTTAGTGATCATTGGAGCATCGTCACACTATCAAATAGTCATTTTGGGTATACTTAGTAAAATCATTTTGGTATAATGGCATGTATAGGACAACTTGGCCATTAGTGGCATGAAAATGATGTTTTGTAACCTAGCCACTAGAATGGCTAGTAATGGCTTATTTTGGTATGATTAAGTAGGTTATTATGATATATTCGTATGTGATATGTTAAGTAAATGTGAGCAAATGATGTTAATGCCTAAGCTAATCCAAGATAAGTTTATAATCACATATGCATGTAATGGTATGCCACGATGAATGATGGAATTGCTTAATTTGAATGCTTGGATTGGTTAGTATTGGATGTGTGATTCAAGTGCAGGTCTTGGATGAAATTTTGGGTGAGAAATGAAGCTAGAAATGGCTTCATTTTGTCCACACGGCCTAGTAACATGGGCAAGTGGTTAGGCCGTGTGTCCCCTACACCTGAATTTTGATAAACAAAATGCTCAGAATTGAGCACACAGGCAGAGACACGGGCGTGTGTCTCAGTCGTATGTGGTACACAACCTAGAACATAGGGTGTGTCCTAGCCGTGTGAAACCTGCACCTAATTTCAAGTTAAATTAATTAACCACACGGCCTAGCACATGGGCGTGTGGTATGGCCATATGCACAAGTCAGAGAATTACACAAGGTTGAACACGGCCTACAGCACGGGCATGTCCCTTGGACCACACGGGTGTGTAAGCCTTGCACCTTGGAAATTTTTTAAAAAGTCGCGAAAAATTCTTAGAGTTCTCAATTAAGTCCTGACTTGATTCTAATGCTCGTATTGGGCCTCGAGGGTCCAATTAAGGGACGTTTTGAATGATCTCAGTTAATGAATAGTAATTTACATAAATTATTTGTAAAATGTTTTGAAAGTTTCGGTAATGCTCTGAAACCCTATTTCAACGACGGATACGGGTTAGGGGTATTACACGAACATTTATCGAGGTAAGTTCGTGTAACTAATTTGTGTATGTTTATATGTTTGAATTAAATATTACGTTGTGAATTGTATAAATATCATATATATATATATATGTGTGTGTGTGTGTGTGTGTGTGACATTGAAATTGTATTTGACAAAGCACGATCAATGATAATGCCCGAAAAATGATAAATGATAAAAATATTACTTTTATGCTTGAAATGAATGTGGAATGTGTTTACTTGAATTATATGAATGTTATGGATGTATGAAATAATCACATGCTCGATAATGCTTGAAAAATGTTTAAATCCTGATTGAATAAATAGAAAATCGATGGATATGTGATTTCCCAAAATGAATGAGGTCCTGCATTTGTTGCTGATGGGATTTAACTCGGACGAGTAATCCTATTGACCTCATTACAGAAAGGATTTAGCCCAGACAAGTAATCCTGATATATGTCATCTCCAGCATATATTATGGATTGGATTTAGCCCGGACATGTGATCCAGATCAAGCTCCCTAGAGCATATGTCATAAAAAGGATTTAGCCTGGACTGGTAATCCTGTAGTATACATGTGTGGCTCGAGAGTGTGCTCTCTAAAATAGTACCTTATGGGTACCGTTAAATATGAATCGACGGATCATGTTTTGTACACATTGAGTGTACTACTTATCTATCCATCGATATTTCAAAAAAATTCAACGAGTGACAATTCCAGACATGAGAAGATATGAATAACAAAATGAGTTTTTACACGTATCCGTCTAAAATACAAAAAAATGATGATACATGACAAGTGATATATGAAAGTATGAGATGATGATATTTGTATATAAAAATTATTTGATGAGAATGTTCATCCTTGATTATAGACTTATACACCTTGAGTGTATTACTACTCATGTAACATTGATGTTTCAAATGATATGAGTAAATTTCTAACATGAAATAATCTAAACTCAAGATGAACTATTATGAAATTATATTTGTAATATAAAGAGATGATTTATACATGTTAAATGAAAGCATATGTGCATGGAAAGCATATGTGCATGGAAACTTGATTGTTGTTGAGCCCATATATGTTTTGATGTTATTATGGAATATATGACTAACAAGGACAATAAGGATGGGTGTAGGGCTTGAGGTCAAATTGATTGAATATGTCTTACATAGTTACCTCAAAATAGAATGAATAATAAGCTAAGTATCATGTTATACGAACTTACTAAGCATTTTATGCTTACTTAGTTTTATTTCCCTATTTTAGAGTAAATCGAAAGCTCGTTAGATTGGAAGCTTAGCGGAGATCACTCACACTATCCATCGGCCCATGTCAGTACAATATAATAAAGCAATTATGGTTATAATGGCATGTATAGGTTATATTAGTCATATTGGCATGTAAATGTAAATGATTATTGTAATCTAGCCGTTGGAATGGCTAGTGATGATTAGGTTTTATTACATGTATATATATGTATTTAAGTTTATTTTATGGAGATAACATAAGTGTTTATTATTGATTTATTGAGAAAGGTTAAAATGAGTACGCTTATAAAAGGTAAGATTAAAAGTATGAGTGCATGTAACAATATATCATATCAGATGTTATAAATTGCTTAAATTCAATGCTTGGATTGGTTGGTGTTTGGATGTAAGTTTGGTGCAGGAATTTGGTATGATTTTGGGTGAGAAATGAAGCTAGGAATGGTTTTATTTTGTCCACATGGGTGTGTGTCTAAACCATGTGTGACACACGGCCTGGTACATGGGCGTGTGGTTAGGCCATGTGTCTCCTGCACCTTAAATTCGAGAAAATAGAATGCTCAGAATTGAGCACACGGGCATAGACAGGGGCATGTGTCTCAGCCGTGTATGCTACACGGCCTAGCACACAGGCGTGTGGCATGGCCATGTGCATAAGTCAGAGAGTTACACGGGGTCAAACACGGCTTGTAGCACAGGCGTGTCCCAATGTCACACGGATGTGTCCCTTGGACCACAAGGGCGTGTGAGCCTTGCAGCTTGGAAAAATTTTGAAATTTTGTGAAAAATTCTTAGAGTTTTTGATTAAGTCCCAACTCGATTCTAATGCTCGTTTTGGGCCTCGAGGGTCCATTTAAGGGATATTATGAATAAATATTGAGGAATGAATAGTAAATATTTGAATTACCTGAAAATGTTCTGAAAGTTTCGGTAATGCTCCGTAACCCTGTTCTGACGACAGATACGGGTTAGGGGTGTTACAGTTCTGACAACACTCATAAAAAGAGGTTACAAACACATGGCCATAATAATACCCCTGGATACTATGCAGTGACTAGTATTGAAATCATTGTGTGAAATGTGTTTGGTTAATCAAATAGAATAGTAATCAAATGGAATAGTTGGTTCAAAGCATAGTCTACCATGCAATTTCAATTAACTTTAACATGTTTTCACTAAGTGAAGGTTCAATCGTAAGACACCTTCATTTATGCAATTGATTTCCAAGATTATCAAAATCTAGAATATTTTGAAAACGAGGGGAGATTGTTGGAACATTTTCAAATATATATATAGTGTTCCAATAGTTGTAAATAAAAAGTTATTAGTAACCAAAAGTTATGTCACTTGGTGATTAACAAATAGTTATAATTATTCAAGTAGATATCTATTGAATAATTATGTTTATTGCTAAAGATATGACTATCCATTTAGATAGTTATGTCAGTGCAAAATGTAGGCAGTTATTGGACTTCATTATATCCTCGAGGTTCATTTGCAAGTAACTCTTTTGCACATCATAATATAAGTGGGGGCAAATAGAACCTTAAAAAAAGTGGCATCGATACATGCCCTGAAGCCTTCGTTAATTTCTCATAAGTTTATTTTTATCCCCACTCACCAACAAGAGTATTGTTGGCAAGGAATGAATTGGTTTTACAAGAAATATTAGTAGTGAATGGAAGTCATTATTGTGAATGGCATTGGAGCACCTTTAATGTATTACAGCGTGTATTGAACATTTTAATTCAATAAAATCAGGTTCTTTGCTAATACGAAAATTAATTAAAAGGTAAACTACCAAAATAGTCACTTTTTTTTGTCTCAAGTTACATTTTAGTCACTTATGTTTGAAATGTTACGTTTTAGTCACTTATGTTATTGTGTTGTAACATTTTAGTCACTAAGCCTTTAATTGTCATTAACGGTGTAATGATAAGCTGACGTGACACGTTAAATTATCATTTCAAACAAAAATTTTAGGTTAAATTATAAATTGGTCCCCATATGTTTTCATTTTGAGAAATTTAATTTTTTTTCTTTTATATTCTTTTAACTTTCCTTTTTTTTTCTTTTTTTTTTCATTCTTTTCTTCTTTTCCTTTTATTTTCCTCCCTTCTCCATCTCTTTTGTATTCTTTTAAATTTTTTTTATTTTATGTTCCCTTCTCTATATTCCAATTGTGGTTTCAAGAGCTACCTCAAATGATTTTTGTGCAACCTTACCCTTAAATCCATCATATGGTTAAATGCTACACATTAACAAGTAACCTTTAGTTGACTATTTAACATAATTTGCAGATGCCTCATATTTGAAATCCCAATTCTTTGAATTAATTATTGGATCATTCAAACGAAACAACTTTACAAATACCTTATGTTTGAAACCCTATTTCTTTGAATTAATTATGTGGAAAACAGAGATGACGAAGGGAGAAAAACAAAGGAAGAAGCAAAAGATAATGGAAAATAAAGAAAAATAAGTTAAAAGAACATAAAAGAAAAAAACTAAGTTACTCAAAACAAAAAATATGGGGACTAATTATATAATGTAACTTAAAATTTTTGTTTGAAATGATGATTTAACGTGCCACATCAGCTTACCACTATACCGTTAACAATAATTAACGGTTTAGTGACTAAAATGTTATATGTTAACGTAACATACATTGAACCTATGTCAAACAGGTGGCTCTGACAAGAGCTTTAATCATCATTACATTCAAGTCAAGACAATATTGTATCTTATTATAGTGTTTTCTTGCAGTTAGTGTAAAAGCGGTGGCGATAAGATTACGATATAGAATCGGGTGATTATCAGATTACGGTGTTCGTGTTCAATATTCCAGTGACTATGCATTGGAAAGGGTTATGGACATTATTTAGTTATCACGGCAAGGTGGTCGATGCTTTCATACCAGAGAAAAAAAATATGGCAAGAGATTTAGATTTGTTAGATTCATCAATTTCTTAGATGCTTAGAGGGCGATATCACGACTAAATGGTTTTGTGATTTTAAGGTGTAGAACCCGGGTGAAGATAGCAAGATTTAAAGGCAGGAGAGAAATATAGAGGAGGGCAACTATGCAACGTAAAACATTGGTAATCAAAGAAACAAAACATAAAGGTGTGGAAGACGTGACAAGAAGAAAGGAAGCTGAAGAGGAGTTAGAGGAAGCATGGAAAGCTAACACGCTTAAAAGAAGTATAGGAGATGAATCGAGTGCAAGAGAGCTGAATAAGACAAAAGTTGTACAAGGACACGTTGAGGATGAGTTACTGTGGAAACTTCAAAAATGTTTGGTGGGGAAGTGGCTTCTTTCTGTGAAACAAATAGTTTAGCTGAGAGAATTGCGAGGATGGGTCTTGGTGAAATTTGTGTGAAGAGAATTAGAGGTAATTATTTCCTTATTGAGATTTCAGATGAAGAACTATTAGATATATTGAAACAAAGAGAAGGTCGTATTTGAAAGAATTCTTTATTCACATTGAACCTTGATCAGAAAAGATGGTGTTCTCTGAGAGGGTTACATAGATCAAAATATCTGGGGTTCCTATGCACTGCTGGAATTACGAAACATTTAAAAGAGTTGCTGGCAAATGGGGCACTCTGGTGTCGATGGGGGAAAATTTGTCAGGAACAAAGAATTTTGAGAAGATTGAGATGCTGATCTCAATCACTCAATTAAAAAAGGTAGAAGAAGTAGTTTTATTAGAGGTGGGGATATCAAATTTTCGGTCAGTGTAAGAGAAAAAGGATGGTCAGAGGAATCTAAAAGCATTTCTTCGAAGATGAAAAGTCGACAGGAAGTGGCTGATAAAAGTGTGTCGGAATCAGAATCGGTGATTGGTCTGGAATCGAAGAATTCTCCAGAAGGCAACCGAAACGTCCTGGCGAAAATAACTATGGAAAAAGACATTGAAAATGAAGAAGTAGAAAGAGAATGTCAGAAGATGTTGGAAAATTTAATGAAGGTGATCATGATGCTGGTAGCTTTGGAATTTTAGCAGGAGAAGATTTTGGAGTTAATAGAAGGGATCGGGTTAGGGAGGATGTAGTTGATATGGGTCTGACATCGGTTATGGGCTCAGGGGATCAGGCTAGGAAGGATGTTGTTAATATGGGTATGGATTTAGTTTTGGGCCCAAGTGGGAATTCAGATATGCAGTTGGTAGTAGAAGACGGAGTGGGCTCAATCAGAAAAGAAGGGCAACATTTGAGTGAAGTAAATTTCCCGATAGCAAAACAGACATCTTCAAATAATTTAAAAGTTCCAGAAACAGGGGGTAGGGGCTTTTGTCAGGAGATTGACGAATAATTTCAACAAATAATTCGAAGCAGAAGAAAGAAGAAGCATTTTAATAAAAAAATCAGTTCTATGCGAGCAATTCAAGACGGGGTGCTGACTTCTAAAGAAAAACGAAAGAGGGATAGAATTTGGAAAAAATAAAAGGGCAAAGAAGAGTCTAGGAGCGAAGAAAAAATTGTGAATTTATCACTGTCGGACTCGGACATCAGCAATAGGAGGAAGGTAATTCTTAGGGAAGCAAAGCAGACCTGGGAAGGAGGGAAGAAATTGGGGTTAAGAGTTAGGAGAGATGAAAGAGATGCTATCGAGGATATTATGAGGCTTGAATATCAGTAGCAAAGGTGTCAAAGAAATCATAAAACTCCAATGCATCAACAGGTGTGTCTTTATTCTTGATATTTTGTGATTTTTGGATTTTTTGGTTGGGTAATATGAGAATTGTTTAATGGAATATTTGGGGGTTGAGTGCAGAAGTTAAAGTAGCAATGGTGAGTAGATTAGTTAGACTGCACAGGACGATTGTATGTATGTATGCTTTTTACAGGAGACAAAGTTAGAGGAAGTATCAGGGGATTTAATTAGAAGATTTTGGGGTGTCAGTAATTTTGAGGTTAGGTTTGCAGCTGCATTGGGTCGTTCAGGAGGGCTAATGGTTATACGATAATGTTCTAGGAGGTTTTATGGTATGGTGTCAAGCCTTTGAGAGTGGAATTTCCAAGACTGTTTCGTCTAATCGTTAATAAGGGAGTTGAAAATGCTTGCCCGTTTGAAAGGAAGCTGTTAGCAGTAAGGTGTTGATACCTGAGGGGGAGGATAGATTAATTTGGTTTCATGATGCAATGGGGAGTTTTCGGTGAGGAATTTACTGAATTTTTTTATCAAAGAAGGTGTGGTGATTTTCGTCCCGCTTTTGACAAGATTTGGTAGTTGAAGGTGCCCCTAGAGAAAGAAATTTCTTATGGATGAGACTTCCTTCTAAGGAGTTTCTTATTTGAAGAGGCTTACTGTTTAGCCAAATGGGAAATGGTTGCCCTTGTGCATCAGAGATCCGGTGAATGTGTGTCTGCGGCTTGCTGGTCGGTGTGGCTAGCAAGGAACGAGTTGGTGTTTGATAGGAAAAGGGCTACAATGTCCAGTTTGGTTTTTCATTCAATGATGCAGGCTTTGATGTGGATTAGATCGTGTAAGAAGAATTAAGAGTGGATGAGAGATCATGGTGGATTTTTCTGTTTAGAAGTTGGCAATTGAATTGCAGGTTTTGGTGTCCTTAGAGTTTTTGGTTGGGTAAAATTTAATGTATGTATTGTGGAGTTTGAGGATGAAGTCGGCTGTGGAGGGGTGTTAAGAGACTCGGATGGGGTGGTAAGGGCATTGTTCTCGGGACCAGATGCAGCGAAAGAATCCTTTGCAACTGAGGTGGGCGTGATTATCATTTTTTTGGATGTGTTTTTTAGCAATGGGGTGGAAAGTTAAAAGCTTTCTAAGCATTAAGGTTGGATCCATCGAGGTGTTTAATTGGGTTGAGAACAATGGTGTTAGACCATGGCTGCTGCATACTTTCTTCAAGGAAATGGAAAGCAGGGGGTGTAGAGTTGGTTATGTCTCTTTCTCGAAAACGGATAAGCAAGTTAATATGATGGCCTTTGCGCTGGCGTTTGCAGGTATGGAAAAATCTGACTTGTTTAAGGCATGATGGTGAATTTTGGAGCGAGACTTATGTTCCTAATGGTATGTGGTAAGTTGTTATGTGGTTGTATGGGGTTTTTTTGCTGGAGTTGTTTTCTGGTTTGAGGAATGCTCAACTGGTGGGGTTTTCGGGGTTCTAGTGGGTGTTTGCATTCTATTTTTGAGGTTTGTATGTTGTTTTCAGTTGAGTTTTGGTTTTTGTAATGGGGTGAGGATCTCTGGTGTTGGGGTTAAAATTTCTCTAGTAGTATGTTAGCATGTCTTGCAAATGCTGAAAGTTGTAATTCTTGACTGAGCGAAAAAAAAAAAACACGTTAGCGTAAGTGACTAAAACGTTACATTTTAAACATAAGTGACTAAAATATAACCTTAGATAAACAAAAGTGACTATTTTGATAGTTTACCCTTAATTAATAATAAAAAATAATTACTAATAGTAACTAATGTAAAAATTAATATTTGAAGCACTAATAATTTATATTTTCAATTATTATTAATGAAAAAACTAAAATTAAAATAATTAAATTTTAAACTTTTAATGATTTATTATAATTTAATTCATTGATAGTACGTTAAATTATGCATTTTAATGTATTAAATATAAATCATTACTGTAAAGTATAATTCTTACATAAATATCAACTCTTATTTAAAGTTGAATGTATGAGTCAATTCAATTTACTGTTATTTTCAAACTTTTTTTTCTAATTTTCGAAATATATTTAATGAAAATAATGAAAAAAAATTCTTCTAATTTTCTTATATTTGTGTTTATTATCTTTCCTAAAAGTTATTTTTTAATGGGATAATATATAATTTGGCTCCTAAATTTGTCTATTTGTAAAAAAAAAAATTTGAACCTACTTGATTTCTGAAAATTTTTATTCCGTCAACTAGTTTGGTCCTCCGCATTAACCCTATTAATTTGTTTGATGTAACATTGCTAATTAATCTGGTGGTGCCACATAATAACTTTTCAAATATCACGTGACAACCATAAATTAAAAAATATTAATATATATAAATTAATTAAGAAAAAGTAAAATATTTTTTCATGAAAAATGAGATTAAATAAATAGTTGTCCAGATTCATTACGATGTGTTTATAGTAATTTTATATTTTATTTATTTATTAGTTTTATTTTATAAAATATCAAATTTTAGGTTGTTATGATTTTGAAAATTATATGAATTCTATTTAAGTATATAAAAGCCTATAATATATGAAAATATATAAAATCATAGAAATTTATAAAAATATATATTAATGGCTTACGTAAAAAGTATTATTAAAATTTATATATTACAAATATATTAAAAAGAAATATGTTATAAAAATTTATAAATATAACTTTTTATAAATTTAGACCGTTTTATATATTTATTTATATTTAAATATTTTGAAATAATAAAAAAGTTAAAAACTTATATTTTATAAATATATATAATTACTACAAACATATCTATAATGCATCTAAATGAATGGTTTTTTTTTTCTAATTTTCCAACCAAACGCAATTTTGTTAGTATTTTTCATTTTCTAGAAAGATTTAAGTTTTTTTACATCAACTCAATTTTGTTACTTGTTACAGGCCCCAGGCTAAACAAAATGGAAATTTAAAATCAACGCTACTTGTTCATAACCAATTTTGACCTAAAATCTGCTTGGTTCATGTAATGTGTGGATGAAATGGAATGGCAACAAATGTAATCTCTTCCTTTATTTTGAAATCACAAACCCATCTAGAAAAACGTAAAATTTTAACCTAGGCAATTTTCTAAATGTTAGACACATGCCTGATGCTTACATTCTACCTTTTCTCCCATTCTTTTTTTTTTTTTTTTAATGTAGAAGTGGGTTTTCTCCCAAAATTTATTTGGACTAAACATGAAGAAGCTTTTACTGCAAAACACATTTCACATGCGGATTGATGGAACCTAATACAGATTCAATTTAGTGGTCCAAACACAGTCTTTGATATGTCTTTTCCTTTTTTGGGAGACAGTGCTTACCTTTTCAATCATCCTCCATATGGTTTATTTGGCCATCTAAACCATCCAGAAGATCAACCATGGCTTTCCACCCACCCAATACTGGGATCTTCATTTGGCTCCACATGTCTCCCTTTAGGCATGTCACCGCTTAATTATATATTGTGTGTCATTCATTTGTTTTAGAAACCCAACATCTCTTATCCCCAAGAAATTATAGAACAAAAGTTATATATGATCCAACATGTCACTAAGATTAATCAGCAAGTCGCAAGTAAGCACTCTATAATCTTACATATTGCATTTCATCATCCTAGTATCAACCTCACGCAGCAAAGACATTCAGAGATGCCCACTCCAATCTCCTCTCATTCAATTTCAAGCAAAAACAACTACAAGTAACCTAAAGATTATAAACCTACCAAACTATCTACTTCTAACTGCCCCTTTTTCATTGCGAAATGCACTTTTTCTCCACACATGAATTGCACACTTAGCTTTTAAAATAAAAAATACTTTCAAAACAGTGTTTTTATACCTAAATGCAATTATTAAATTATATTTTATTTATTTAAAATTATTTAAAATTATAAATTAATTTATATTTTATGTATCATTATAATAAATTATTTAATATCATTTATCATTAAATTTAAAATTTTACAATATGTATGTATAATTTTTTTTTTTTTTACCTTCTAACATAATGTCTATAATAGCTCATCCAAAAACAATGATTTGGATAAAAATAATTGGATTTGAAAATCCAAATTCTTTGTTTGGATAGTAAATAAAAAATTTTATTTGAATTTATCATAAGATTTCAAAATCTATTTTTAAAGTTAAATTTTCATAATCCAAGATTGACTAAAAAAATATGGCAACTTTTTTTTCTCTCTTCTTTCATACTTCTTCAAAACCCAAACAATAAATAATTAATTTTACTTATAATATATCATCAACGAAACTCAAAATTTTTAAAATTGGACCGGTAGGCAAACAAATCAGACCACTAATTCTCAGTTCGACTAATCCAATCGATTCGAGTAAATAAATTATTAAAAATAAAAAATATATTTTAAAATAAATAAAAATTGTTTTAAACGATTTACAAGTTAACCAATCTAACCCTTTATTTTGAACTGGTATCCTAAGTGATCGTCGATCTAATCGGCCAGTCCGATTCGATTTTAAAAACAATGATGAAGTTTTATGCATTTAATTTAATACAGTATAAATATTTTTTTTTAAAATCATTTATAGCATAATTTCTATATTTTTAATTTATAGACCCCTGACGTTTAATTTATAGTTTCCATAATTAGGCCACAGGCTTGCTGGTCCAACCGGTTTGATCAATTCAGTCGATTTAACCGGTTTGATTAGTACGACCAATTCGACAGATCCGTTTAGTTCTATTAAATAAATCATAAAAATAAAAATATTGAAAAATGAAAAAATTTTGGTTTAACCACCCAATCAATTAGTCTGCACTGATTCCCGGGTCAATCAGTCTAATGCATCTACCTAGGTCATTACACTAATCGATTCTCGATTCAACCTGCCGGTCCAATCTTATTTAAACAATAATGTTCAAAATCCTCCTAAATAATTTAATTTAAAAATATATTTTTTAAAGTGTAGAATTAATTGAAATCAAAATCTAAAATTAAATTATCCAAATAATAAATTTTGAATTAATTCAAAATCTTAAATTTTAAATATTTTAATTCTAAAATAAATAACTTAAGATAATAAATTTGTAAACAATAAATTTCAAAATTAGAATTTTGAAATCTAACTTCCCATTTTTAAATGCTATCTAAAAGATACTTTAATTTTTCACTAATTTTTTTTACAACAAGTACTTAATTTATAATTTATTTTAACTTAGTTTAACAATACTTTAAGAAGACTTCTGAAATAAAAAGAGCTATGGAAAAAAAACTAAAATTTTCTTTTTAAAAAGAGCTTTTAAGCCAATTTTTAAATTTTGAAAAATATTTTTTTCAAAAATAATTTATTTAAAAATACTTTTTATCAAAAAAAATTACATAATACAAACATGGGTAAACTGATCCTAAACTTAAAACCACCGCCAATCTCCCAACACCAAAACAGCATTATCATTGTTAAGCAACTCCCTAAGTGACTAGAAAAATATTTTAATTACTCAACCTTGTTCACAGTCAAAGTTTGGAGTATAATAATTTTATTGGGATTTTTAATTTAATATTACTAATATCTAGGACTATTTTGCTATAATTTTAATGATTTTTCACCAAAATTGTTATTTAATATTTTAAACAATCAATGACTTGTTTCAAGTTGTTTAATTTATTTTTTTCTTGGTGGTGTAAAAATTTTATCACAAACAAATTTATGATTTACTACCAATGATATTTCTATAAAAGTTTTTTCTACAAATAACATAATTAAATTTTTATCAATAGGAAATGGAAAATGTTGATATATAAAATTATTACCTAATAATATATCATATTTTAGGTATCACAAATCTTACATTATTTATGTAGATTGGTACGTTTCTAGTTTTATATTGAATTATGGTTTCATTATCATCTATTTCTATGGCTCTTATTGGATGCTTCATAGGTTCCCATTTTTCTAAAGGAATGGCATTTTTTCTGCAACTACTAGTTGTAGCTCCAGTATCTAATCAAGCATGTAAAGAAGATGTTTTATATTCTCTAAATTGAAATTAGGGGTTAGTATTCGATCGAGTCAAGTCGAATCGAGTCAAAAAAATTCGAGTTAGTCGAGTTGACGAATCATATTTTAACAATCGAACTCAATTTGAATTTTTTTCGAATCGAGTAAAAAAATTTCGAGTTGAGTTGAGTCGAATTAATGAATCTTATTATTTATACTCAATGTTCTGTTTACATGGACCGATTATTTTACTAGTAGACGAAGTACAAGCTTTTAGATTAATTTTGAGTAAAGGAAAAAAAGGAAAATGTGGCGATTCGGGAAGGAAAGTAAGACTAATGAGTAAACATTTATCAAAACAATGTAATTTTGTCTTTTTTTTATTTGAATTTTCGAATAACTCAAATTAGGGGTGAGCGTTCAATTGAATTGAGTGAAACCGTTTGAGTTAAATTAGAAAAATTAATAATGTTAAATTAAAATCTTGTACAATATAACTTTTTTCATGTTATAATACAAAATTTTGAAACAATCTATATCTGAAAAAAATTTTAAAGCAAAATAATAATAAAAAATAAGATATTTTAGTATGATAAACTTGAATAATTAATCACTTATTTAGATTCTAAAATTATTATTTTATTAATTTTTTATATATTTTTAGATTTTTTTAAAATTTATAGTTTTTTTAAAAGTATAGATTTTAGAATTTCTATAAATATTTTGAATTTTGAAAATTACTTTGATTTTTTTGTAATTTTTGTTAAGAGTGACCAATTTGCTCATTTTCAAAATTGACAGAGACCAAAACGGTATTTATACTAATCTGTTATTCGAATTATTCGAGTTATTCAAATTATAAAAATTCAACTCGACTCGAACTCAAAATTCGAAATTTCTTACTCAATTTGACTTGAATAATTCAAATAACTCGATTCAATTAATTCGAAATTTGAATTTTTTTCGATTTTTTTTAATCGAATCGAATTTTGCTCACCTTTAATTTCAATATATGTGTAATATTTCCTGGATTGGAAATTTGAAAATGTAATTACATCACTTGTTCCAAGTTTCATTTGTTGGATTATTATCGAAGTTTGTATTTCTTCCATTCTAGTATTTCTAGAAGATACAGAGTTTCTACTTGGTTCTGTGAGAAAAATAGGAATATGAACAGTTTTCATTCCTATCGGTGTTGAAGATATAGAACTTCTACTTGGATTTTCCTCATCTTCCTCTATTTGAGTATTTGAGGGTAAAACCAAATTATCATTTGTATTTGTTATAGCTGTATTTTTAAAATATAATTTATCACCGGACGACACATTTTCTATTGTACTTACTGGTTTAGAATTACTTGCACTACTTATCCTATCTATCATCCAATCTTGTGGTATTGATAAATCTCTTAAATGTAATAATTTTAGTTGCATTTCAGTAGTTATTTTATTAGGTTAAAAGAGTTCAATAATTTTATTATTAATTTCTTTGATTTCTACTTCCGGTGTATTAGTATATTCATTAATAAAAGTCCAACTAATTGCTAGATCTTCTGCTAAATCATTAATTTCAGAATTTTTTGTCTGAATTCTAAGACTTAAACATTGTAACAACCCGTTTTTGTGTCAAATAGGAACAGTAGTTTTGGGACCACAAATATGAAGTATAAATATTCATTTTATTATTATTTTAAGTTCTACAGTATGATTGAATGATTGTGTGAAAATTTCGTTAAGAAATTTTATCGATTGAGTGTCCAATTTGACTAGAAGGACTAAATTGCAATAGGTGCAAAATTTGATTTCTCTATGTTAAAAGTGTCTAATTGCTATTAATCCTTAAATTAGAGGTCTTTAAATGGTAATTAGACCATTATATTTTGTATGGACAAAAATGGATATGGTTAGATAAAATTTCAAAGTTTTAAGTGAAGGGTATTTTAGTCATTTGGTAAATAAAGACAAAAATTAACAAATAAAAGATGTCATCTTCATCAAATTAGTCCCCCATAGCCAAAAATTGCAAGGAGAAGACATATCTAGGGTTTTGGCCACTTCCAAGCTCGATTGTAAGTTTGTTCTTGCCCCGTTTTTCATGATTTTTATGTTTTTGAAGTTGTCTCAACCTAATCTAGCCCTTCCAATGACTAATTTGAAGAATGATTAAAGTCTAAAATTTTACCCATGTTGAATATGTGTGTATTTTGATGTTTAATGGTAGAATATGCATGTTTATTGTGTTTTAAATGACTTTTACAAAGTGATTTTCGGTAAAAACGTCAAATAGGGACTTATTTGTAAAAGTCTATAAAATGTGTAGAAAAGTGTGAATAAATGAAAAATGTGGGCTATTATGAGTACTAGTAAGCTTCGGCTAGGCTTGGGTTGTGATGAAATTGAATGAAATTCATTTTACAAGCCTAGGGACTAAAATGTAAAAATGTTGAAAAGTTAGGGGTAAAAATGTAAATTTTTCATAGTATGTTTTTGGGTGAATTGAACAATGTGATAATTAAACAATTTAAATTTGGTATTATAGATCAAGAAAAATGAAGTTCGAGTCAAGATCGAGGGAAAAACAAAGTAATTGACGAATAGCTCCCTTTGGTCGTTTTTGTAACCGAGGTAAGTTTGTATGTTAAATAAGCTTTAATATAGTTGTATTTAAATGCTTTAATATTGCATGAACTGTATGATTGATTGTGTGGACAAGTTTAACTCTACGGACGATTTCGAAGACGATTCGATAAGCAAGAAATCCCGTTTGAACCTTAGGAATAGATTAGGATACAAGTGACAAGTTACTAGGGTTACCATGTGTTATGTGATTATATGATCCGGGTGCTGGCCTCGTACGTCCTACCAGTGGCTGAGTATAACGGCATATGTTGCAGTTACTTGACAGCTTGTGTGAGCAGCACCGAGTAGCTACGTCTTGACTGACAGCTTGTGTGAGCAGGCCCGTTGATTAGCTCGAGAATGAACAATTATGTGATATGAGATTGAGGTAGCATTGGCTACATATGTGGCACTTAGTGTGCAAGATTCCCAAGTATTCGACATTATTATTTCGAGTGGTTCACGGGTATGTCAAAGATGAGAATAAGTGTAAATTTGTTACGATATGGTACAAGTATGTACTCGAAGCTTATGATTATTAATTCGTGAAATGATAATTTCAAGGTAAGATATGATGGAAGTGAATTATGATCATGAGATTATGGTAAATTATGTTATCTTATATTATATTGCTTGTATGATTGATGTATGGTAAGGTTGCTTATTTCTTCATACGAGCTTACTAAGCTATGTAGCTTACTCCGTTTTATTTTCAATGTTTTATAGTGTCACTAAGCTAGCTCGGGATTAGAGATCGTCAGAAGTCGCATCACACAATCAAACTGTCTTTTGGGTACCGATGATTTTAAAACATTTTGAGAGTATGGCATGTATAGGGACTTGGTTTTTTGTTATATGTGTCATTTGATTTGGCCAAATGTATTAGCTTATATTTGTTTAAGGCGATTTGGTAGCCATATGATTGGCTTATTTTGGCTAAAATGGTTGTAAGCCCATTTATATAAGTATATGTGCTAATGTCTTTTGTTTATATATTTTGTAATGGGTTGCTATATGTTTATTATGGTTAAAAGATTTATTGTGAAATTGATGAGATTGGTCATTTAGTGTGCTAGGAAATCTCAGTAGAATTATGCATGATGAGGGCATCCATGTTGACACTTGTGAATGTGAGTTTAGTAATGAATGATATGATTTAGCCTTGTTTATGGATGTTTTGGTTGCCTAAACATGCCATGGATTATGCCATTAAACTTGTGTGTGGGTGTAGGTGTAAATGAGGGTGACAATTGGCTTGGTAAATAGCCTTATTTTGTCCACACTGGTAGACACACGGGCGTGTGTTTAGATCGTGTGTAACACACGGTCTGCCCCATGGGCATGTGTTCTAGCTGTGTGTCCCCTGCACCTTAATTTTAAGAAATAGAATGCTCAGAATTACGCACACGGGTAGAGACACAGGTGTGTGTCTCAGCCGTGTGAGGGACACGACCTCAGGCACAGGCATGTGCCCCGACCGTGTGAAGTCTGCACCTATTTTATAAAAATCTAATTTATCACATGGCCTGGCATATAGGCGTGTGACTTGGCCGTGTGACATCAATTTGTTCATGCATTACAAAACAGAGAGTTACACGGGTTAGGGACACGGGCATGTGTGACCACATGGCCTGCCCACACGAGCGTGTCCCAAGCCACACGAGCATGTGACCCCTATTCATATCAAAAATTTTCTAAGTTTTGTAAAAATTTCCTGAGTGCTCGGTTTAGTCTCGAACCACTTCCAAAGCATGTTTTGGGCCTCGTTGGCTCGTATTAGGGACTTTATGATTAAATGTAAATGGTTTTAATTTGGACGTAAAATTTATGACTCGAAATTGCATGCTTGTTTGTGATGTAAGTTCGGTAATGCCTCGTACCCTGTTTCGGCGTTGAATATGGGCAAGGGGTGTTACAAACATTCTTCTATCAAAAGATCTGTAATAGATGTAAAGTAATTTTGTTTAACTTTAAATCCTATTACTCCTGCATGCAAATTTGATTGAATTCCTCCAATAAGTGCTTTTATTGGATTTTCAAATCTTTTATCTAATAAAACTGCTATTATTGGTATATCATGACCTTTTCTAAGCAAAGCTCTTATAGTTATCATTATTATTCCTAAATGTTTATATCTAACTTGGGGATATTTCTTTTTAATCCTCTTAATTTTATATTTATTAAATAGTGGGATTTCTGTTAATTCACCTTTTGTATCTTTGGCTACTGTATTACCACTTATTTTTTCTATATGTCTTTGACACCATATCTTATATTTAGATGTTTTATAAATTTCTTCTTTAGAAATATAATTTTTATTAATTTTTCTATCATTGCATCAAAAAAGTCTTTTTCTTCTCCTATTATATTTCTTAATTTTATATCTTATTGTCATTGTTAGGAATTTCTTCTAATTGATGATTAGAACTGCTTCCTACATTAAACATAAATATATATTCTTCTTCTTTTGTATTAGAATCCGTATATGATATTAATTCGTATAATATTTCTTCAGGATATATTTCCTCTTTTGAACATATTTCTAAATCTTATTCTTCAAGTGTTTTAATCATTTTTCTTGCACTTTTTCCTTTATTAGGACAACTTGGTGCTATATGACCTTCTTCATCATGTATAAAACACTTACATATTTGTTTTTTTAGGTTTTTTAGAAGTTTTTCTTCTAATAAATCTTTTCTTTTTATTATAACCAAAATTTTTCTTACTTCCTGGTTTCCATCTAACTAGCTTATATTTTCTATTTTTCTTTTTATATTTTTTATGAGTATTTGAACGTACTGATTTACATCCAAATTCTCATTCATTTTCTAGAATTTTTGTACAATGCTTATTACTTAGTTTATGCTTAACTTGTTTAGAGGCCTTAGTTTGTAAACAATGCATAGTTATTCTTTCTTTTGCAAATTTAATTCTATTTCCTATAGAATCTATACTTTCTGATTCTACATCATATTTCCTTATACAAATCTCATCTCATGGTGGTGGTAATTTATGAAAATATTGGTTTTTCCATAAATTTATATTTTCATTTTTTAGTTTTTGATATTCATGAAGAAACTTTTTAGAAAATTCTTCTAAGTATCTTATGTCACATAATTTAATTTTTGACAATACATAACTAGACAAACAATCTTTATCTTTTTTATCAGTATATCCACAAAATTCTGTTTTTAGAATAAAAGTTAACCCTTTTAATAAATCTTTAGGAGTTTCAATTTGTCTGATTAACTGCCCTTTCTGTTCTTTTCCTTTTTCTGATTCTTCTCATCTTCTTAGGAATTGTAAAACATCTTCTTGAAATGTTCCAATAAAGTCGTTTAAAAGTTTTTCTTTTGACCACATGTTGTTGTTAACAACTATAGTCATAGATTGTGCCCAATCATCTATGGTTTTTTCATAGTCTGCTATAGGAATATTAGTCAGATCTAAATATATTCCTCCTTGGACAACATTTCTTTTGTTTAGATCATCCATTCTATGTAGGACTGGTTGAGTAGATGATTCTCCTAAATTTTCAGATTTTATTTCATTAGTAGCAATATTTTCGGTTTGATTATCAAAAATTCTAGTTGTATTTTGAACTTGTTCATAGTTTTTACAAAAAGATCTTAAATAATCATATTTTTGAAGATCTAGCTCTAGTTTTCTTTTTCCATGAGGATTATAATCAATTTGATTAGTATCAATTGGTTCTGGTATTTCTATATTTTCTTCTTCATCTGTTGAAGTATTTTCTTCATCAGATTTGTAACTTGTAACTTGTAACATTTATATCTTCCAAGTTTATAGAATTATCAAAATTATTAGAACTACTACTACTGTCTGTAGTTTCATAGTTTAACATGTAATGATAATTAAATAATGCAAATAGGTCTTTATGTTTTTCATAAAGTTATTCTATTAGTTTTAGATATTCTATTCTTTAATTTTTATCAGATGTCTTAGTAAATTTATTCTTCAAATGTTCTATAAGTAGTTTATAGGATTGGAAATCATATTTTTGTTGATAAGTAAATTTTCTTTTCTGTTTTTCAGGTTTTTATGTCTTTTGTTTTTAGAAGACGATTCTTCAGAGGAAGTGTCTTCTTCTTCTGACAAAGTTAATATTATATTACTATTTCCATAATATAAAAGTCCTAAATCTATTTCTTGTTCTATATTTTTATTAATAAGAACTTGTTCTAATTTATTATTAACTTCAGATTAGATTTCTTTAGATTCATTGTTCAAATCTAATTCTGTAACTTCTCCTAAAGTATTTATTTGTTGTTCCATTTTACTTATTTTATTATATAATTTATGAAAACATAGAGAAGTAATATCTATTAAACTATTAAAACCCTTACTAAGAGCTGAAATATTGTTTTCATTTTTAAAATCAATATGCATAGCATGATTGCAAATTTTATCCTTATATAGACAATCAATTTCTTCCATGAAATTTATCTCAGGTACCTAAAACCGTCTATTCTCTTTATATGTTCTTACTTTGAAAAGTCAATAGTTTCACCCAGACATAAATAGGCTATTGTAAGATAGAATAATAGATATATGGGTTTTAAGATAAACAAGTATGAAATAAACAGAACTGAAAATAATAGATAAGAACTTACAATGAATACTACAAAAAATATTTAAATCTAATCCAATTCATTTGTCAAAGGCTTGTACTCTTCTGTTAGCTTGTTTAGCTCTGATACCAATTATAAATGATACGAAAGACAGTAGATAATATTACAAATTTATAAAATAAAACTAGTGTCACGGGGCTAGACCTTTCGTCTCGCAATCCGTGCGGCCTTAGGCGATTTGCTCGTCCAAATTCGCCCAAGCCAGCCTTCTCGATTGAGGATTCTTTAAGAACTCCTCCAAGACACCAATCGAACAGCAGAAGCAAACTTATGCCAAAAGAAGCTTATAAAGAACAACAGAAAGGGACGCTCGCAAAGTGTTTGAGTAAATGCTCTCTATTCTCTTATTCATAAAGAATAATGAAACAATGAATGGAGTGAGTACAAATGAGGGGGAGGCTCTCTATTTATACTTGAGCTCCCCCAAAACCGACGGTCAAGATACAATTACATCGACAGACGAGATTAACCATATCCCATAATTTAATGGATTTACAAGATATTGTCATATCAAATCCTATCTAATCTTAAAAGATATGATTCCCTCTATCTTTTAAGATTAGTTACCATAGTTGCCTAAGTTGCCATATCTTCGCTTTCGGGCCAACCAAGCTTCAATCTGACAGGCTTCTCCAACAGTTCCTTGAATCGGGCCAGCTCACATAGGCCAAATGATCCCCATCTAAGTAATAGACCTCCATCGAATGCATTTGGTTCGATGGTCACGGGCTTCGAACTCTAGCCCGTGACATTCTCCCCCACCCATTCTCGCAACGTTCTCATTGCAACTTCTGAATGGCACTGACTTGATTCAACTCGGATCCCTCTCGTTGCTTTGGCTTTTCCCTTCCTTCGGGACTTCTGCCTCGGCTTCCGTCGCTTCTTAACTCGAGCCGTCCTACTCGTTTGTACATCTCGACGACAAGGAGTTATGTCACTCCCTTGCCCACATTCTAACTCTCCTCGAACGGAATCCTCGTGATTCACCACACTTGGCTTCGCTTTGCCCACAGTCTCTCGGCCTCCTTGCTCAAGAACTTCGAAAGGGCCCCTACGTTCTCGCCAAGTACATAAGCTAGAATACAAAACACTATCAGAGTGTTCCGAATGTACCTTTGCATTTACTCGAGTCAACTGTCCCACATGCATCACTTCTTTTTCCTTAAATTTCGATGCACCACCCACCTCTCCCATAGGTGGAAGCCTTGTCGATGACTCGGCCAACTCCGACGTTTCACTCGACTCGAGCCTCATTGGTCCCAGCTTCACTATTTTCATCGTAACTTATTCCTCTAAGTTCGATGACAAACTCACGTCTTCCTTGGGTAGAAGCCCCTCCGATGACTCATCATGCTCGAACGTTGCATTTCCTTTGACTACGGCTTACTTTGGACAGTTCCGCAACTCATGCGGACCACGGCACAAGAAGCACTTTACACGCTTCTTTTTGCTCCTCTTTGCCCTCTTGGCTTCGGCTTTACCCTTGCTCGAACCAAGCTTCTTGGGCCTCTCGTCTGCTCAATCATTCCCTTTGATGACAGACTTGTTCCTCTTTACCCTCTTGGCTTCGGCTTTATCCTTGCTCGAACCAAGCTTCTTGGGCTCCTTGTCTACTCCATCGTTTCCTTCGATGACAGACTTCCTCGGACACTTCCGCAACCTATGCGGACCATGACACAAGAAGCACTCCACTAGCTTCTTCTCGCTTTCGGCCTCCTTGGCTTCGACACCTCTTGCGCTCGAACCAAGTCCCAAGGCCTTATCCACTGGCTTCTTCCTAAGCGCGGATTTCGTCAGACATTTCTTCAACATATGTAGACCATCGCAGAGAAAGCATTTCAGCTTGTCCCTTTTCCTCTTGGGTTTCTTCTTCCCAACTCGTGGTTTCCCATTACCACAATTGTCGCCGATGCCATTGCCATACTCATCCGTATCTTCCTTGTGATTCCCTTCACATACGCCCCTTTTCTCGGACTTGGAAAATCCAAGCTTGTCTTTCCCTAGACCAAGCTTAACCACGGATACCGCTACCATTATGGCTTCCGACAGCTTTTGGACACCTCTTTGTTCCACCTCCTGTCTGACCCACGGCTTCAATCCCTCTTGAAAAGCAAGCATTGCTTCTCTCTCGGTCACATCCGAAATTTGGAGCATGAGTTCCTTGAACTCACGAACATACTCCCCCACTGTGCCCCGTTGCATTATCCCTTGCAACTTTGCCCGAGCTTCTTCCTCGGTAAACTCCGGGTAAAACTGTCCCTTCAACTCGCATTGAAACTCTTGCCACGTTCCAATCTCACCTTGCCTTTTATCTGTGGTCCTTCCTCGCCACCATAAAAGCATAATATCAGTAAGAAATAATGAAGCAGTTTTAACCTTACCCGTATCATTCTCGATGCCTTTGGCACGAAAGTAGTTTTTCATCCTCCACAAGAAATTATCTACATCACATGCAGACCTTGTCCCCATAAACTCTTTCGGCTTCGGGACATCCTCGTTATTGAGTGTTGCATTTGCCACTCCTTTCCCCACCGTTGCTCGACACAAGGCCAGCTCTCCCTCAAGCTCATCTATTCTTGTGCTAAAAGCCAACGTCGTGGCCATTGTTTCCTCCTTTAAAGCCATTATCATGGCCTCAAGAGCATCATTCCTGTCTGACAGTTTATCTTTGTGTGAATCAAACAACTCATTTACCTTATCCATGGTTGAATTAAGAGACATCTTTACATAGTCTCTAGACTAATCCTTCCAGTTGTCTATGTGACCCTCGAACCCATCGAGTGCCTCCTTTACGTCCTCCATAAATCCCTCGAGTTTACCTACACATTCCTCTACTGCCAACAGCATCTCTCTCAAACCTTTTCTCACCCATCTTTGTTCGGACTCTTCTTTCGACATCCCAACGGTGCCTTCAAACCAACAGCTTCGGATATCACTTGGTTCGAACTCTAGCTCGGATACCACTTGTCACGGGGCTAGACCTTTCGTCTCGCAATCCGTGCGACCTTAGGCGATTTGCTCGTCCAAATTCGCCCAAATCAGCCTTTACTCGAATGAGGATTCTTTAAGAACTCCTCCAAGGCACCAATCGAACAGCGGAAGCAAACTTATGCCAAAAGAAGCTTATAAAGAACAACAGAAAAGGGTACTCGCAAAGTGTTTGATTAAATGCTCTCTATTCTCTTATTCATAAAGAATAATGAAACAATGAATGGAGTGAGTACAAATGAGGGGGAGGCTCTCTATTTATACTTGAGCTCCCCCAAAATCGACGGTCAAGATACAATTACATCGACGGAAGAGATTAACCATATCCCATAATTTAAGGGATTTACAAGATATTGCCATATCAAATCCTATCTAATCTTAAAAGATATGATTCCCTCTATCTTTTAAGATTAGTTACCATAGTTGCCTAAGTTGCCATATCTTCACTTTCGGGCCAACCAGGCTTCAATCTGACAGGCTTCTCCAACAGTTCCTTGAATCGGGCCAGCTCACGTGGGCCAAATGATCCCCATCTAAGTAATAGACCTCCATCGGATGTATTTGGTTCGATGGTCACGGGCTTCGAACTCTGGCCCGTGACACTAGTAGTAAGGAAAAAGTTTTTTACAAAGAAAGAGAGGATGGTGGATAAAACTAGATATCAAAAGAGGACGGTAGATGAGAAGTGGATAGGGAAAGGTTTTTCCAATATCTTCAATGCCTTCCTTGGGCTTCCTTCATCTTTATTTATAGGAGAATACTTGAACTCTGTTTAATTTTCTTTGAATTCCGTATAGTTTTTCTGATAAGGATGATGTCTCATCATTGATTTGATAATTTTTGTCATGACATAGTTGCTTTTCCAAGTTGCTTCCTTTTTTGTCTGAACTTGGATGTTATTTTCCCAAGTTGCTTCCTTTTTTATCTAGACATGGATGTTGCTTTCCCTTGTTACTTTCTTAATATTTTTATTGGTTTCTTCCAATTGGCTTTTATCCTTCCTGAATATTATCTAGATTTATTTCCTCAATTTCATCTAGATGTAATGAATCAATTGACAGTCTTAGTGAGTTTTAATTTTCCCATGTATTCTTGATTTCTTCTATTATGTGTAATGAAAAATCATCAATCTCCACATGTCAACTATCTTTTTTGTGTAATGAAAAATCATCAATCTCCACATGTCAACTATCTTTTTTAATAGTGATTCTTTATTTCTATCATCCTGAGTGTATCCGACTCCAATATCACATGCCAATATTCTTCTTCCATCAGTCTAGAGGTTATAAGTTTTTTACTGAAGTAAATATTGGGCTTTGGTTATTAAATCTATTCTTGCTTGGATCTGATAATAACTGGGATTATTGTAACACTTGTCAATATTTTTTGTCAAGTGTTCTTTCTTTTCTTTAGCTGCTAAAAGGTTGGGACCTTCAATCATTTTTTTTAATGATCCAAATTTGATATGGTTGATAAAATTTTCATTTTCAGCTATACCATTAAGACTATTGACTTCAAGATGAAAATAATAATAATCATCATCTTCATATACCATACGTAATAACATAGTTTTAATAAATATAGAAAAATCTTCTAATAAATGGAAAGAAAAATTTTGAACTGTTATTTCTTTAACAAAACCTCATTCAATACTACTTATATCAAATGATTCATGATCAAGTCTAAACTTTATAATAGGAAATTTTTCATTTAAATTGTTTGTGAAAACATAAGCTTGTAGAAAGTATTTTGAAAAAGCTTTTTGAAAATGAGCTTGCTGGTTGCAAATAGCTCCATTTATTTTTGTAAATATTTCTACAGGCAGAATATTCCTAGCCTTATTATATAAATATAAGCTAAACATTTTATTTACAATTGGATTATTTGTTCCTTTATTAATAAAATATTAAAATATATCAAGAAGATTGCTTATCTCCTTAATATCTCAATAACTAATTTCTAGTTCTTCCCAATCTCGATATAAAATAGATTTTAATAATTAATCATGAGCTTCTTGTTCTTTAGTTGTTTTTCAACTAAAAATTGTGAAAGCTTAGTAAGAGCTCTCTTGAAATTAGCTATTTGCTCAGTAATATGGGTTTTTCATATTTCATTGATAAAATTATATAATTCTGATAGTAAGCCTGGATTATAAAAATCTTTTATTTCTTCAATTTTTCGTGGTTTCAACAAATTTTCTGATACACAAAACTTTTCTGCTCCTTTTATGATTTCATCATAACTGACTTGATATGCTGAATTTGGATCTTGAGACCAAGGTAATTAACTTACCGGTTGTGGGGTAAATGATAATTGAGTTTTAATTGGTTGTCTTACCATTGGATATGGAATATAATATCCTTGGTTAGGATAAAAAGATACTTAAGAAGGTATTGTCATAAATCTTTTATTAGGATTTATTGATTTGAAAGTGTTCCCTTTGTTGGGTCTTTTATGAATAGTAGTCCATTCACCGGCTTTTTCTAGAGGTTGTTTACCTCTGTCCATTTGGCCTGCTAAGATAATCAGCAATAATATTATCAGTTCCTTTTACATATAAAACTTCAAAATTAAAAGTACATAATTCATTATACCATATAATTCTTCTGAGTACAGTTTCCAAACTTTTATTAGTAAGTTAATGTTTAACTGTCTGGTTATCAGTTTTTATAATAATTTTTTCAAGTGCTAAATATATAAGAAAGTTTTTTATTCTTTTTTTTATTGCTAATAATTCTTTTTCATATATGACATAATTGATTTCATTTGGTTTAAATTTTTCCGAACTATATCCACATATTAATTCTTCGTTATTTGTTGTTCTAGCTTTTAATATACCTCAATGGTTTTGTGAAACGTCTTTTTCTAAAATTAATTTATCACCTTGTTTAGATAAATAAACTTTTAGAATTTGATTAATTTTAGATTTTAGATTTTTTATGATTTTCGAGTCTATTTTAGACCAGATAAAGGATTTATCCTTTTTTAATTTTTCATATAACCTACCTATTTTTTCCAGATAAGTTAGGAAATAAATTTCTTCCATAATTAATAATTCTTAAAAATTATTGAAGCTGCTTTTTATTTTAATTTTTTTAGGAAATTCTTTTATTTTTACTATAATATGATCTTATAGTTTAAGATCATCAGTAGATAATTTTAATCCTAAAAATTTTATTTCTGCTTTTTTCTAGCTTTATTTTCCTAGGATTTAGTATAATTCCATGTTTTATAAATTATTAAGAAATGATATTTAAATGTTTTCTATGTAATTCTAATATGTCTGAAAATATCAAAATATCATCTATATAAATTACACAAAAAATTTTATATTTATTAAATATAAAATCCATCCATCTTTAAAAGATTTATAATGCATTACATAATCTAAATGGCATTACATAAATCTTAATTTACAATCAAATTTAGCTTGATTAATTAAATTGTTTTTCTTGATTAGCTTCATTAATCTCTCTCTATATTTATTTTGCTTTTAACCTTGTTTGTGGGAAAAGAAAATGGGAAATCATCATTAACGTACAGTTCTTATAAACTGACAAATGAACTGGATTAGATCAGAACTTACGTAGCATCCGAGCCCACTTTCCTGAACGACCAAACCTATCAAACACCAACACCTTATGCTTCATCAGTCTGCTCCCCCATCAATCACACAGCCAAGCAGAAAAAGTTTTATTACAATACAATAAGGAAAAAAGAGCAGGACTCAATGATTTACAGTAACTTGTTTTGTAGCTGCCAACTAGCTTTGTCACTAGCCAGTACCAAACACATTTGGTAGGCTATGTATGTACGATCAGACTTTAAATTAAGGTTTTTAATTCGCATCCTGGTTCTTTTCACAAAGGGACGGCAATACGAGATTAGGGTTTAATGTAAGGGAATAAAAAGGAAGGCAAAATAATCAGCAGATGACAAATACAAAGTATCTAATAAAACCGTACCAAACTGCTTCCCAGATGTTAGGTAATCTGAGTAAGTGGTTGAATGATGACAATGCTTTCCTTGATGGGACTCCTCCCATTAACCTATAATCTGTACAATCAACCGCAAATGGTTTCCTAAGAACCCTTTTTTCTTAAATTTATATATTGACACTAAACCCTGAGCTCGGTTCACATAAGAACACCAAGAACAAGCTACGTTGGAGTCAAGCTACGTTGGAGTAAGAACTGTTCTATATATCTAGTCCTACTAAAACACCAATGTCCTTTTCGACCTGCGGAAATGAGTAATATTCAAGGTTATATATATAAATGGTGAACCAGTAGAGCTAACAATTGCAGCGATTGGTTCAAAAATTAGTAATTTTTTTAATAGAGAGAAGCCAGTTTTGAGGATTCAAAAACCATCACGAGGGATGAAACTTGGGAGATATCTCATCCGTTCAAAAGAATGTAGAAACATCTGTTACAAAGAAACAAAGTCCTATCAGTTACAAAGCAAAATAATCTCATTTCTAATTTATTTCATATATATGTATGCAAATATGTAAGTATGTATATTCCCTATTACTTCAACAACCGCAGCTGCGGATGTTCCCCTCAGCCATCGGTATTTGTCATGTCAAAGGCTTAAAATCTGACTAGATTGTTTGGTTAAATCTAAAATTGAAAAAATTAATAGTTGGAATGGTATCATATAATAACTGAAAATAAGGTAAAATTATTGAGGTAAATTATGCTGAGAGTTGTTAAATGGCACTCGAGAGTGTCAACGGCAGAGTATCACTGAGGTAGTTAAAAAATTTATCTTATTTGATTTGGCAATTTAATAAGCTAAATATGTGTTGTTATTTTCAAGATACCTTGGTCAATCAATGAAAATCAACTATTGGCATTTGAAGATAGAATTAGATTCAAGCAGATCAATTAAGTTTTTGGAATGTAGAGATTTGATTGAGATAGTGTTACTGATATTAGAGAGCATATCTTTGAGTAATTTTATTTTGATTATTATTGATGTAATATTTATTTTTAAGGAATTACTTTTTATTCACCTAGATCTATATTAGCAAGCCAAAATTGATATATGCTTTTAGGCTTATCTAGGTTATGTAATGAGAGCTTATAAGTGCATTCTAATTTGTTAATTATGAAAATATCTCGTGAGAGAGTGCAAACTAATATTGTAAGCATTGTTGAGTGTTTGCTACCCAAGTTCTCAATGGGAGGATTTGGTGGTGGGTGTTCTAATTTATAGGTACAAAGATGAGATCTCTATATTTGAGGAGTGATAGGGTGTGAATCACTTATTGTATTTGTGATAAAAGGTACTGAAATTACTCACTGAGTTAGGCTCTGTAGATGTAGGGAAACCGAACTGCATAAACAAACCTTAGTCTTATTTCTGTTTCATTTACACAATTTTTTTGTAATGTCAAGCCATAATAGTCACTGCAGTCCAGCGCTTCTGTTGCATTTGTTATTCTAAGCAAACAAGTAATATAAGATAACAACAAAAATAATAAAATAATAGTCAACCTAATTAAAAGTTCGATTAAAAATCGTTAAAAGCGTGTTATAACTAGCTTAAATATTTACTAAATATTTATTTTTATAATAAATAAAATAAATACTTATACATTAATACAAATTATGTGACATTGTTAAAAAAAATTGACAAAAAAAAAATTACCTTTAAATTTTTGTTAAAAAATCACCCAGTTAGATCATTGGTTAAAACTTCTTTATTGATCAACTGTAAGATTCGTTTTTTTTTTTTTGAATAATCTCATTATAGGTTTTGATTCTATCTGTTCTTTTTGACATAATACTTAGAACTACTCATAGTCTTTCCTCAACCCATAAATAGGAGGATAATACGCTTCGTCGCACTCAAACCCACATCCTCCTGCATTTACAATAATGTCCATGCAAATCGAACTAAGACTCAACCGACACTTCAATATTATATTTTTAAGTAGTTTCTTCTAAAGATTTATATAGAACGTTTAAAGACATAAATACTATTATATTATGTTATATTAAAAGGGTATTTTAAAAAATTTCTACCCAAATTTATGTATAATTTATTCATGACATTAACTCAACAAAAAGGATTAGAAAAGTATACTTCTAATAAGACAGCATGCATAAACGCATGGAAACTATATATTTTAGTTGAATTCTTTAGTAGCTTTGTTATATCTTAATAACTAGTTTGTTGTTGGTGAGATGCACAAATGTAATAATTAAAACATATTATATTCTATATGTAAAACATATATTAATTAAAAATATAAATTTTACATTAAAATCTCCATTTAAAAATAAATAATTTAGAATTTAAATACTTTTAATGTAAGAAAGCGATGATGATCATTAAATTTGTGAAAAAAGAATAATCTATTTTTAAACAAAACATTAATATCCAGTTAATTGAAATCTGTCTTAATAATTATCAAAATAGGTGATAAAATAAATTAGAGAGATTCACTTATGTTGTTGTAAAACTAAAGTTATTTTACATTCTTTTGTATTTTTGTACGGTTAGTATTTTAATGATTCAACTGTTGAATTTAATATTTCATCCATATAGATCATGAATGTCAAATTTGATATAAATTAAAATTTTCAATTATTTTTTTATTTACAAAATATTCAACCATTATATATATATATATATATATATATATTGAGTATTATAGATCAATATGATAGAGATATTAGATATGTTCAAAAATTTACATGCACAATGAATATAATTATATCGATAAATTGAACGGTTGAATTATTAAAATATTAATCATACAAAATGGTGTAAAATAACTTTAGTTTTACACCGATGTAAATGAATCCCTCCTTAATAAATTAAATTGAAACTAATAATTTATTTAAAATAAAATATGTTCAAATATTCAAATTCTATAACAGCATATTAAACCATTTCATTATTTAGCAATCATATTTATATAACCTAAATATAAATTATAATTTTTATTTTATTTATTTCTTACCATATTTGATGCAACCATATTGACCCATAAGCAATGCCCAACGGCTTTGTTTAAAATCAGATTGAGATGGGCTCACATTTGCCCAAAAACTAGAATTTGGAGGACTCAGCAGGCCTGCTATATAAACTAAAAAGCTCCTGCTTCAAATAAAGCCATTTTAGGTTGAGACTTTGAGGAAGGTTTTTTGGGTGCTAGATAGACTTTGATGAGGGTTTTCAATGCTTATTTAAGTAATAAATTTTTATTTTTTTAGTAAATTATTAAAATAGTCATTTTTGTTTAACTCAGGTCACATTTTAGTCACTTATATTTTGAAATGTTATGTTTCAATTACTTACGTTAACGTGTTGTAACAGCGGTGTAACAATAAGCTAACGTGACACGTTAAATTATTATTTCAAATAAAAATTTTAGGTTAAATTATACAATTGGTTCTCATATTTTTTTTATTTTGAGCAATTTAATTTTTTTATGTTCTTTATCTTTCCTTTTTTTTTTCTTTTTTCTTTTCATTCTCTTCTGCATCTTCCTTTGTTTTTCTCCATTCTCCATTTCTTATTTTCTATTTGTTAAAACTAAAGAGAAAGACAAAAGAAAATTTAAATTGTTCAAAAAAATAATAATATAGGAAATAGTTTTAACAAGTAGAAAATATTAAAAAAAATACATTAAAAGAGATGGAAAAGGGAGAAAAACAATAGGTGAAGCAGAAGAGAATGAAAAACAAAGAAAAAAAGAAAATTAAAAGAATATAATAGAAAAAATTAAATTGTTCAAAACGAAAAAATATAAGGATCAATTATATAATTTAACCTCAAAATTTTCTTTAAAAAGATTATTTAACGTGCCACGCTAGCTTACCGTTAACGGTAATTAACGGCTCAGTGACTAAAATGTTACAATACGTTAACGTAAGTAACTAAAATGTAACATTTCAAACATAAATAATTAAAATGTAATCTAATATAAATAAAAGTGACTATTTTAATAGTTTAAAACAACCCAAATCTAATTTTATATTAGGTATACCTCCACATTTATCTAATTAATACAATTTTAAAAATCATAAATTCCTCAATTTTTAAATTGAAAAATAAAATACGTTAAAGATGATGTTGCCACATGAGACATAATTTTTTTAATTTTTAATTAAAATATTTTATAGTTTGGCATGAGACATAATTTTTAGTAAATTGATTTGAAAAGACTGGAGAAATTCTTTTGTATTGTCAAGGACAAGGTGAAGCCACGAGTTTGGTTGGATCTGAGTTGCCACCGTTTAATGGCCAAAAAGTGTGTTCACATGCATCGTTAAAATAAAACTATAATTTCTATTGGGCATAATACCAAAATACACCCCTAACATTTACACCTTTTTGCATTTTGCCCCTACTTCTTTAATTTTTGTACCCTTTAGCCCATACTGTTTGGACATTAAAATTTAATGGTGCTGAAATGGCCAAAATGACTTATACGGTTATACCCTAAATTTGACATAAAATTTTTTAAAAAAATACAAAAATTAAAGTTAAGAAAAAAAAAATGAAACATCGACATTCTTCAAAACTCCAATCAATAAAAAATAGAGAGCATGTTAAGTATGAAACTTTGAAGTACCAGTCGAAGACAAAACAAAAATGGATCGCATTGAGGAATATGAAAAACGAGTGAATTGACAATAGTCTTCATAAATATTTGATGTCGATCCGAGCCACATGTGAGGCTCCTATATTAAATATTATATTAAGTTTTGTCCTATTTATTTAAAAAATAAATAAATAAGTTTTTATTTATTAGATAAAAGAAATTAGTTCTTTTCGTTAAAAATATCATCTATTTGTATAGTTAAAAACCGGCATACCTAATAAAATAATCAAATAGTAACACGTGTGCCTTATGCTGATGTATAGAGACTAATTTTTTAATGACAAAAATAAATGAAATTTTTAACAAAAATATCAATTTACTCTGACTCTAAATATAAAGATCTCTATAATACTTTTAGGGTTTGACATCATCCCATATACCATCCCCTCTAGGAATGAAATTATCACCATGCTTTAGTCAAATTTGGCATTATATTTTTATATTATTAATTCAACGTGAATTTAATTATTTAAAAAAATTGAATTTTTAGATAAAACCATAAGTTTGTTAAATATTTTTTTATAAATATAATTTTTGTCATAATCAAATTAATTTGTACCTAATGTCGTCTAATTAAACATATTGTAGAAAGTGGTATCAAAAGGAACAAAGGTGACAGCTTAACGGCAGAAACCAACAGATAATTTGCTGTGCAGCTTGGATGCTTGAATATCTAAAACAAAATTAATTTAGTTGTTAGCATAAATATCTAATTATATTTATCCTCACATATGGACTCACTTGTTTTACCATTAAAATTATATGGATTAGAATTCGTATGTTGCTTAATAGTCAGAGTGTTCATTATTCTAAGTGTGACCTGACTTCAAATCGTACTAATCATGTTATTGTTAGAGTTTTAACTTCCGCTTACAATTCAATATAGATTAAATTATATTTTTATAATTAAATATTAAATGAAAATAATGTTTTATTGCTAGATAAATGATTTGGACCTTTGGACAAGTTTTATCCAGAATTTGACTAATGGAGAATGATGCTACTACTGCTACACACTGTAGCTCTTTGGTGGTTTAAGGAAATTAGTAAAATGGTATGATAATAATTATAGACATTTCAGATTTTGTATTTTATTTTATGAAGAGATTATACTAGAAGAATGTTTTAAAAATTTGAAATTAATTTAATTTTTTAAAATATATGGTTCCAAAATATTAAAATAAATCTTTTTAAAATTTTTATTTAAGTTTATTATCTTAAATTTAACAATTTAAATTTTATGTTGTTATCCAAATATTTTTATAACTTTCTTAATTTTAACTATTAACATAAGTTGTTTTAAATATTAGAATGAATTACTTAAAAAATCGAGATTAAAATTTTATCTAATCATTAAATATTTAAATTTAAATTTAAAAATTAACTGCGTTCATTATGTGGGCTTAAATCAATGGTCTCAACTATGCAGATTGTTTAATCTTGATTGTTAACTTTCTTGACGGATTCAACTACTCACTCAATTGGTCATGTCAATTTATTATTTAGTAGACTAAATATGACAAATATGAATCTTATCTATTTACCAATTGTACGTTGTCTAACAATGAACTAAGAAATATCTTTTTTATTTAATACTTCCTTCTCGATTTGATGTTAAAACGACGTTGTATCTTCTAAACCAAAGATTTAGCCAGATTAAATCAAACTACTCATAAATTAAAGAATAAAAAAAGGAATGTCGAAACCATTTTTTTGAAAAACGGAGGTCGACCTTAAAACAAAAATGGAGTCGCCACCAATCCTTTTTGTTTAGGTGTGATCGGGTCACCTTATGATCGATCATTTTAATAAAGTATTTTGGTTTATTAAAACAACGTTTTTGGTCTATGAAAAACTAGAAACCGGATTCGGGAGTCAGTTACGTGCGAGGAAGGATTAGCACCCTCGCAACGCCCAAAATTGGTACTGTATTGATCAATTAACGTCCTAATATTGAAAATTTAAAAAGGATTTTAAAATACGATTCATTTAAAACGTTTGGATAACTAGAATTAGATATTGAGATTCTCTCGTTTCGAAGAAATAAAATATCACATACAGCACTTAGGACACGACATTTCAAACCTTCGATACCAAAATCATCTTGTGATTTCTAAAACTCATGCATTAAGATTTTAAAAGGTTATTCGGTTATTTGGGTTAAACGAAAAAAAATCGAAACTCAGCACGTAGGGCACAATCTTTCGAATCCCAAAAAAATGGAATATTGCCTTTATTTGAAATTTTAAAAGGTTATTCGATTATTTGGGTCAAACGAAAAAATTGAAACCAGCACGTAGGGCATGATCTTTCGAATCCCAAAAAATGGAATATTGTCTTTATTTGAAATTTTAAAAGGTTATTCGGTTATTTAAGTCAAACGAAAAAATCGAAGCCCAGCACGTAGGGCACAATCCTTCGAATCCCAAAAAAAGGGAATATTGCCTTTGTATTTAAGAAAAACCCTTTTTTATGTATCGGGTAAAAGTTATGGTACGATTTTATTATATTGTGCAAAATGAAATTGTAATATTAGTATGCATACTAAAAAACGCAATAAACGTAATAACATAAATGATGAAAATGAGTGCAAAATAATTGATAAAATAAATAAAGAGTTAATGAAAACCATAAATAAAACAAACAAAAGGGTGGCTCGAATGATAATGATGAAAGACTAAGTAAAGAAAATGGTGAAAAATATTAAATAAAACAAACAAATAAGAACGATAGTAAGAATGATAATAATAAAATAGGAAGCACATTAATAATGTTACGTAGATGATAGTCATAATAAAAAAATAAAAAAAATAGTATATTAATAAAGATAAAAGTAATAATAATAGTATAATATGAATTATAATAGGACAATAGGTATAAAATACATGGAAAGGGTGACAAATAAATAAATGAATGATTATAAAATGATAACAGGTGATAAAGTGATAATAATAAACAAAGTATAAATAAAACAAATAAGGAAAATAAATACGTATGAGGATTAAAGTAAATAAATGTAACTAGAAAATAAAAGATTAAACGAATAAGAGGAATAATGAATATTTATATAAAAACACATAAATAAAAGAACAAACATATGAATTCAAATAAAGGGGGTTAATTGGAATAAAAATAAAAATAGAGGTGAAAACTGTAACAAAATAAAAACATGGGGGTAATAATAAAAAAGGCGTAAGGTTTGAGGATTAATGGGCAAAAAAAATAGCCTCAGACACGTGTCAGTTCGCAGCGCGCCAATGGGTTAGGGGGCCGATGGGAAAATAAGCAAAATCTTGTGGTCAAATTCAAAAATAAAAGAAAAAATAAAAAAGGATTAAATTAAAACAATGAAGAATACAGAAGGACTGCGGGCGCAAATATCCAATCGATGAAAACACGCGGATCCCCCCTGGAGCGGGTCGGGTCGAGTGTGGGTCACCCTAAACGGCGCCGTTTAGGCGCTGGTGACCCTGGTGCAAAACGGCACCGTTTCACCCCTGTATTTAAATTAAAAATTTTTATTTTTGCTTCCTTCTCTAAAAATTAGCAAATACCCCCTCCTTTTTTTCCATTTATTCTCCGCTAGGGTTTCAAAAGAAACCCATCCTCGCCGTGGTTGCACCATCACCGTGACCGGTGGCCGGCGTCGCGCAAATGGGCATTTTCAGTCCCGTTTTGGACACCCTTCGAAGGCCACGACACCGAAACACGGAGACATCGAAGGGAGGGGGCTCTCGGCTCCCTTTTGGGCCTGATTCCGGTGATGGAGAAAGATTCACCGACGTCGCGACCGCGGGAGGCTCCGAGTGAGTTTCTTTTGTTCTTTTATTACTTATTATTTAAAATAAATTTACAAATAAAAATAAAAGAAACAGAAAACTGAAAGAAAAATCAAATCAACCTTTTTGTGTTTTTGCTCTTTGATTTCTTAATCGTGTCTCCGAAAACTACATTTCTTGTTTCCTCCGGCTTTATAGCCGAGAAATAATACATGTATTAGATATTTTATTTCGTTTCCTTTGCGTGTTGCTTTGGTTCTACTTGCTTTCTCCTCTTTTGCATGTTTGCAGGTCCATGGAGGGTCAACGGATAAGGGAGTTTCCACTTCCGTGCAAGGAGAGTCGCCCCTTGAGCGGAGTGTGCGCTGAAGCACGTGGGCGGTGGCTGCGGCGCGGGGAAGCTCAAAAACCTTAGGGTTTCTGAGTTGGCTTAATATTTTGGGCTTATTGGGGCCGATAGAAATTGGGTTAGGGATTTTGGGTTGTGTTTGAGCCATTTGTAGATTAGGCCTGCTTGGTTGTAGTTGGGTAGTGTAATGAGTTTGGTGAAATTTGGGCTATTTTGGGTTTTTGATATTGTAAATGGACTTTAATAATTTTGGATTTCATTTTATATTTTTGGTTTTTATCAATTTGGGCTCGGGCCGGACAAAATAAGCCTCTTATAAGGAAAACTTAAAATAAAATAAACAATGGTTTGTTGGTGGCTACAGTGACGTCCCCTCTTTCTTTCATTCTCTTCTCACTATTCTCCTTTTTGATAAAATAAAATAAAATCCTAAAAATGAAAAAAATAAAATAAAGAAAGTTAAGTAAGATTTTAAAGAGAATTAATTTAATCTTAACTCATCTTTTAGATAAAATAATAATAAAAATAAAAATTTTTAAATTCTAAATGTTTTATACGTTTAATTTTTCTATCTCACGTTCACTTGTATTTCAATTCTTCAAACATGTGTTGTACATATATAAAAAATAGTCAATAAAATACTAAATTAATAACATCTGTATCCAAAATTAATTAGAATAAATCACTAAAAATATGTTAATTAATCTTATTATCATTAATTTTCATATTGCATCAAAATAAATTTACTTACTAAAATATATTTGTTCCTATTGTGTAATTTATTTATTTTCATAGTCTAAATATTATAAAGTTTTACACATAAGATGTTTATATTGTCTACTTTTTTTTTTTTGAAAAATGTTTTAATTATTTTTTATTTTATCATATTTTGAAATTGTCGAAACCATTTTAAGTTTGAAGAACGGGGATCGACTTTAAAATGAAATATGGAGTCGCCATTAATCTTTTTCGAGGTGTGATCGGATCACTTTGAGATTGATCATTTTAATAAAACATTTTCATTTATTAGAACAATGATTTTGGGTCTACGAAATTCCATAAAAAGGGTTCAGGAATCGGTTACGCACGAGAAAGGGTTAACACCCTCGTAACGCCCAAAAATTGGTACCTAATTGATTAATTAATGTCTTAATGTCGAAAATTTGAAAAGAGTTTAGAATATAATCCCATTTAAAAATGTTTGAATATACTCGAATTGGATGTTAAGATTCTCTTGTTCCGAAAGAATAAAATATCACATCCAATACGTTAGGATACAATAATTCAAACCCTCGAAACCAAGATCATCTCATGATTTCCAAAATTCATGCATTGAAATTTCAAAAGGATATTCAGTTATTTGGTCAAACGGGAAATCAAAACCCAACACGTTAGGGCACGATTTCTCAAATTTCCAAACACGAATTATTGCCTTATTTTTGAAAACTTTTGAATAATAATATCAAGTGCTTTGCTTTAAAGAGATGTATTTTTTACTTTGAAACCATGATATGCGAATGCAATTGCCACGTAAACAAGATCGAATACACTAATAAAACAATTTCTGATGGTCACCTAATATACATTATTTACAAACTAACATGATAATCAAAGGCAAATGAATTAAAAGATATATATAACAAATTAAAAATATAAAGCAAATCGAAATAGAGTGTAAAAACAATTTGAAAATGATAATAAATGAGTTCAAAATAATAATGTGAGAAAAGAATCTGAAAATCAATAATATACAAAATGATTTTTTTAAAATAATAATAATATATGACAAAATCTAAAATAAGTAATGTATATAAATATATAAAAAAACAAAACAAATCACATGAAGAAAAGTTCAAAATAAACAATAAATACATTTAAAATAAATAATATGTATAAGAGTTAGAAATAAATATTATGAAAAAACTTGAAATAAACAAATAAAATAGAAATTTGTAAAAAAAATGAAAAAAGTGAATTTATATATAAAAATGATAAGTAAATAAATAAACGAATAAATACTAAGTATTTAACTAATTAATTTAATAGTATGATAAATAATAATAATAATAATAATAATAATAATAATAATAATAATAATAATAATAATAATAATAATAATAATAAAATAGAAGATAATAATATTAGTATATTAATAAACTTAATAATATGCTAATAATAAAAATAAGAGTAAAAATAAAAGTTAGTAATGATAGTAATGATATAGAAAAAAAATGGTAATCATAATATAATGATAATAATAGTAAAAAATAATAATAAATAAAAAAATAATAATAATGATAACAGTTATAATGAAAATAATAATACTAATAATAAATAATATAATAGTAAATACAAAACTCAAATTAATTAATTGAATAGTAAAATAGCAAAAATAATTGAAAAGGGACCAAATTGAAATAGAAACCGAAATTCTGGGGCTAATTCGAAATGAATAGAAGATAATAGGACCAAATTGAACACACGAACATCAAAAAGGGACCAAAACGGGAAATAATCCCCCCCAAAACGCTCAGCCCCAAGGCGGGTTTAATTGAAAACCGAAATAAATTACAAGGCCAAAATTAGAAAATGAAAAAAAAACTTGATTGCAAGCGGATAAAAGGCGGAAGGACTAAAATGGCAAATAGTCCATTAATCAAAAACACGTGGATCCTCTGAACGGGTCGCGTCAGTGCGCGGGTAAGGCTCAAAATGACGCCGTTTTGGGCGTTTAAGACCAATCCTAAAACAACGTCGTTTTGGGGAGCCTATAAAACTCAATTTTTTGACAAAAAATTCATTTCTTACCTTCTTCAAAAAAAACTGAAAAATGCTCTCCCCTTTCTCTCAAGGCCCTTCGGTTGGCCTTTAGGCTCGTGCACAACCACGATGATTACCACGATTGTTTCTGACGCAGTGCCGCCCGTCATGATGGCAATGAAAAATCGAAAAAACCCATTTTTTGGGTTTTTCGACTTCCCAAGTCTAAAAATGGCCGATTTTTATCGAAATCGACGGACCTCTACCACCTACGGTGGTGGGTTTCGGAAAAAAGGGTTAGTTTTCAATCCCTCTTCGTATTTTCGTTTTCCTTTTTTTAAAAAACAAACTAGGAGTAAAATCAAACACACAATAAAATAAAAATAAAGATAAAATGAAAATAAAAATAAAAATAAGTAAAAATGCAACCTTTGGGAATTTCAATTCTATGTTTCGAATACTGTTCTTTGTATTTGTATTTCTCTGCTTGTATTCGTAAAAAAAAAGGTCAAATATAATAGTTGTTTAGGTTTTTATACCCGAAAATACAACAAAATTTGTTTTTGCTACTGTTGCGCTTTTCTTACAGGTATGGCGATGTGGAGTGGGCACGGAGGGTTCGGAGGTTGACGTGGCCCGGTGGTGGTGGCTGCTGGCGGCGCCAAGGTGTTGGGGGCTAGGGTGTGCTGAGGGTGTTTAGATTTTGGGCCCTTTTGGGCTTAGGGTTTGGTTGGGTTATTTGGGTTGTTTGTAAATGGACATTAGTTTTATTTATTTTGTTATTTTGGGTTTCATTTGGTTTAGTGGGCCCGGGCTAAAATTAGGCCCTACAGCTGCCCCTCTTTTCTCGTTGTCGTGTAACGAGAACGGAGTAAAGACTTTAAAAAAATCAATTTTTCCCGGTCTTGCCATATCTCGGCTGTTTTAGTGCTCCTCTTCTTCCAAATAGCCTCGTTTCGACCCACTGCATCTTCAGGGGTATAGGAATTTTCGTTTCAATTTGCTCCACTACATCTTCAGGGAGATAAGATTCATTATATTTGGTTTGTTCCATTGCAACCTCGGGAAGATAAGATTTGTTGTCTTCGATCTGCTCCACTACTGCTTAGGGAGATGAGTTCTACAATCTTCAGCCTGCTCCACTGCTGCTCTGGGAGATAAGGCTAGTGGCTTAAATCTACTCCCCTGCTACCTCGGGAAGATAAGATTTGCCGTCTTCGATCTGCTCCACTACTGCTTAGGGAGATAAGATCTGTAATCTTCAGCCTGCTCTACTGCTGTTCAAGGAGATAAGACTAGTAGCTTGAATCTACTCCCCTGCTACCTCAAGAAGATAAGATTCGCCGTCTTCGATCTGCTCCACTACTGCTTAGGGAGATAAGATCTGCAATCATCAGACTGCTCCACTACTACTCAAAGAGATAAGGCTAGTAGCTTAAATCAACTTCCCTACTATCTCGAGAAGATAAGATTCGCTATCTTCGATCTACTCCACTACTGCTTAGGGAGATAAAATCTGTAATCTTCTTCAATCCATCTCACTGTGTCTCAAGGGTATAGGATCTGTATATTCCTCAATTCATCTCACTGTGTCTTAGAGGTATAGGATCTGTGTTTTCTTCAATCCATCCCACTGCGTCTCAGGGGTATAGGATCTGTAATTTCATGGATCTGTTACACCATTCTTTGGGTAACATGACCTGTAAGATGGGCCTACGCTTATGCCAAATGATTAGGATGCTGATTAGGATGCTATGATCAGAATGAATCAAATGATCCTAACTAGATGTGCTATGAAAGATATATGAATGCAAAATGAGAATGATCCCTTTTTAATATTTAGGTTGCCATTGCTCGTCACTCATCAAGGTTCTGTTACTGATGTGTTATCTTGCCTTCTCTACTCAGCTAGTATCTTTGATAGAAAATCATTTTCTTCAATCCATCCCACTGCATCTCAAGGGTATAGGATTTGTACCATTTTCTTCAATCAAATGATCTGTTACTCCCCTCTCTGGGTAACATGACCAAATGCGTATGCAGAATATCAACTTTCTTTTTCGAGCATGATCCCATTTTAATGCTTGGGTGAACATTGCTTGTTATTCGTCGAGGTTGTATCATCGATGCAATATCTTGTATCTGATACCTTTGACAAAAGATCTTAAGAGGTAGTCTCAATTTAGACCCTTTCTTCTCAAACATTTCCAACCCTTAGGTTTGGCAAGTTCTAAACAATAATCTGTAGGTTTTTGTACTATTTAGAAACTTCCAGAGTAATATGCAGAACTCCCTTTCGTGAAAGTGTTATTAGTCTATTAATCATTATTTCAATACGAAATGCTTGAAAAAGATTATAAAGATGGATAAAACTAAAATTTATTAGAAACAAAAATTTGAAAAGAATGGATTAATCAAAGAAAGCAAAAACTGCCGGGATACAAAAATAGGCAAGAAAAAATAAGTACCCCAAATATCACAGCCTGAGCTTCTCCGTACGAACTCTTCAAGGACTATTTTGAGCTTAACATGTGCCTAGGAGATCTAGTGTACTTTGTTGATGCCCCAAGATATAGCATACTTCCTCTTTATTAATTCAAGCATAGCGGACTACCACATGTCTCATCTTCGATCGAAATTCAAATTGCCCTTTTTAGGTTTTCAATTCAAAACCCCTTTGGTCTCGAGACGCCCTTTGCGGGTTTTCACCTCAGCCTCTCCCCTTTTCTTTTTTTTTCAAAGCGCCCTTTGCTTCGCCTTGGCCTCTCCCTTTTTAAGTGAAGTACTTCTTAACTGAATCTAAATTTACTGGGTTCGGCAGACTCTTACCGTCCATCTCAGTTAATATCAGTGCTCCTCCAGAAAAAAAGCCTTCTTTACCACATAAGGTCCTTCCCAGTTTGGCATCTATTTCCCTCTAAAATATTTTTGCATAGGGAGGATCTTTTTCAATACCAAGTCCCCTTCATGGAATACTCTGGGACGAACCTTTTTGTTGTAAGCTCGCATAATTTGCTTCTGGTACATTTGACCATGACGGATAGCCTTTAGCCTATTTTCTTCAATTAAGTTCAGTTGATTATACTGGGATTGGACCCATTCTGCTTCGTCTAGCTTCAATTCTGATAAAACCCGGAGAGAAAGAATTTCGACTTTAATGGGTAAAACTGTCTCCATCCCATAAACCAATGAATAAGGTGTTGCCCCTGTAGAGGTTCTGACCGATGTTCGACAAGCATAGAGAGCATATGGTAACTTTTCATGCCAATCCTTGCAGGTCTCAGTCATTTTCCCCACGATCTTCTTGATATTTTTATTAACCGCCTCAACTGCACCATTCATTTTGGGGCGATATGGCGACGAGTTGTTGTACTTAATTTTGAACTGACCGTAGACCTCTATTATGATGCTGTTATTCAAATTCAACGTGTTGTCATACATGATCCTTTTCTGGCATGCCATATCGACATATGATCTCCTTCTTCAAGAACTTGCAGACTGCCGACTTTGTGACATTGGCGTATGAAACAGCCTCTACCCACTTGGTAAAGCAATTGATGACCACAAAGATGAATCGATACTTGTTAGAAGCCTTCGGCAAAATCGGCCCAATGACATCCATACCCCACATTGAAAAAGGCCATGGAAAAGTTATAACATGCAAAGGTGAATGAGGCACATGGATATTGTCTCCATAAATTTGGCACTTATGGCATTTTTTAGCGTAACTGATGCAATCTCCTTCCATCGTAGACTAGTAATATCCGAATCTCATGATTTGCCTGGCTATGGTGAACCCATTGGCATGCGTCCCACAGACACCTTCATAGACTTCTTCTAGGAATTTCTTAGCTTCAACAGCGTCAACATATCTTAGCAGCACCTGATCCTTCCTCCTCTTATACAAGATCTCTCCGTCTAAGACATAGTCACTGGCCAGCCTCCTCAACATTCTCTTATCATTTTCGGTTGCCTGATCAGGGTATTCACTGTTCTTCACCTACTGTAGAATACCATGATACTAAGGATCATCATCTTTCTCTTCCTTTTCATTGATGTTGTAGTAATAAGTTGGAGTCTCATAAATACACATTTGGATAGGCTTCATATACTCTTGCTTATTTACTCTGATCATAAAAGCTAACGTAGCCAAGGCATCAGCCATTTGGTTTTTATCTCGCGAGAGATAATAGAAAGCGATATCATCAAACACCTCAAGTAATTCCAACACTAGCTTTTGATAGTTGATCAACTTTGGGTCTCTTCTTTCCCATTCACCTTTGAGCTGATATATTACCAGCACAGAATCTCCATACACCTCTAGCATTTTGATTTTGAGCTCTATGGCTACATGGATTCTTATGATACATGCTTCGTATTCTGCTATATTATTTTTGCAGTCAAAATCTAATTTGCAAGTGAATGGATAATGATCTCCACTTGGGGATATCAAGACTGCCCCAATTTCATTACCAAAGGCGTTTGATGCTCCATCAAAATTTAGTTTCCAAGGATGATCTTCTGGAGCGTCTTCTTTAGTGGTTGCCACATACATTAGATCCTCATTAGGGAAATCAAAGTTCAAAGACTCGTAATCTTCTAGAGCTCTACTAGCTAAAAAATCTGCTATTGCAATCCCTTTCATAGCCTTTTGGTTCACATAGACTATGTCAAATTCGGAAAGTAAAATTTGCCATCGGGTCATCATTTCACTTAAAGCAGTTGACTCTATCATGTACTTTAGAGGGTCTAGTTTCGAGATTAACCAAGTCGTATAGTACAACATGTACTGCTTTAATCTCCGAGTGGTCCAAACCAAGGCACAACATAATTTCTCAATTGGCGAATATCATATTTCATATTCAGTGAATTTCTTACTGAGGTAATATATCGTCCTTTCTTTCTTTACTGTCTCATCGTGTTGGCCGAGCACACATTCTATTGAATTGTCAAATACTGTTAAATACAGTATCAATGGCCTACCAGGACTAGGTGGCGTTAGTACTGAGGGATTGGACAAATATTACTTAACCTTGTCAAAGGTTTTCTGACACTCATCATCCCACACACCTGGGTTGTATTTCTTGAGAAGACGAAATATGGTGTCACATTTCTCAGTCAGTTGTGAAATGAACCGAGCGATGTAATTTAGTCTTCTCAAGAAACCTCGAACTTCCTTCTGAGTACGTGGCGGAGGTAATTTCTGTATAGCCTTGACTTTGTCGGGGTCGACCTCAATTCTCTTTTCGCTAACTATGAAACTGAGTAGCTTTCCTGACCTAGCCCCGAACGTACATTTTGTTGGATTGAGCTTTAACTGAAACTTTCTCAGCCTCAAGAATAATTTCCTCAAAACCTGTACATGCTCCTTTTCTGTTCAGGATTTTATGATCATATCGTCAACGTAGACCTCAATTTCTTTGTGCATCATGTCTTGAAACAAGGCTACCATGGCTCTTTGATACATTGCTCCCGCATTTTTTAACCCGAATGGCATCACCTTATAGAAAAATATTCCCCACAGGTTTATGAATGTGGTCCTTTCCATGTCTTTAGGATACATCTTTATCCGATTGTATCTAGAAAAACCATCCATGGAGAACAGTGAGTAACCTTCCATGTTATCCACCAAAGTGTCAATGTGAGACAGTGGGAAGTTGTCCTTTGGGCTAGCTTCGTTTAAGTCTCTGTAATCTACACACATCCGCACTTTTCCTTCTTTTTTAGGGACGGAGACAACATTGGCTACCAATTCTGAGTAATTAACCACTTGTAAGAACCCAATATCAAATTGCTTCTTGACCTCTTCCTTTATTTTTACTACAACATCGGGTCTCATCCTTCGGAGCTTCTGTTGAACTAGCTTGTACTCTTTCTTTATGGGGACACGATGCACCGCAATATCAGCGCTTAACCTAGGCATGTTTTGATACGACCATGCGAAGATATCTTTGAACTCTTGCAGTAGTTTAATAGGGTCCTGCCTTGTTTCCTCGGTTATGCAAATTCCAATTTTTGCCTCTTTCCCTTCTTCCAATGTCACATTCCCAATTGTCTCTTTATGGGGTAGAATCTGTTTCTCTTCCTGTTCTATCATCCTTAACAAATTCGGAGATAATCCACAGTCTTTGTCATCTTTAAAATCCTGAGATCCCTCTAAACACATATCTCGCTCAAAAGGAGATTCTGGGTCCATAGCAGTGTCGCTCATGTCGTTGATATCTGGAGACCTATTGTAGCACGAAAGAAATGTCCAAAAAATGAATCTAAGAGTGGCTTATTTGTATGGCATGATTATGAATGAAATGAGAAAATAAAAGAATATTTGCCTAGAATGAGACACAAAAGTGCATTTTTTTATTAAAAATAAAGATGTTTGAACATGAGCTTATTTCACAAAATATTCTTATTGTTTCTAGGCTTAAAACAACAAGTGTGTTTTGAACATTACTCTGTATTATCTCTAAAAACTACAAGAATTTCTTTCACAGTTCAGTTGTTTAGAACACTTCCAGGCTCATAAGGGTGAATGCCCGATAAGTTTCCTTCCATCACTTTCTATTTAAATATGGCGTTGATGCTCATATCTTCAGCCATTCCTTCTCTTGTCATATTCGGTTCCGGATGGATAATTCCTCCTGACGCGAATGTATTGGATATATGGGGAAAAGTCATTGATTCCCACTTAACCTCTACCCTACTCAATCGTGCTCTTCGTCTCTCTTGCTTCCTTTCCACCTCATTTCTCTTTTTAGATTATGCCCTAAGCTAAAATGATTCCGCTTGACAGCCAAGATTAGCACTTCGACCCGTCCATGGAGGTATTTCCCGAGTCCCCTTCCAGGTAATGCTCCTTTTCCTACCATCAGTCGTAGGCTCATCCTTGTAGCCTCGAATATTTTAGACATTGGAATCTTGCATCTTTCGATGATGAAGGTCACATTCACAAATTTCAACGATCAGAAAGAACAGTCTATTGCTTCACTTTTATTTTTTACATATGGCGCATCACTGGTAACGGATGCGATAATGTCTTCCTCCGCGTTTATCGTTATCAGCCGACCCTCTGTCACCAACTTTAGCTTCTGGTGCAATGATGATAGTACTGCCCCCGCTGAGTGAATCCAAGGCCTCTCCAATAAACAATTATAAGAAGGCCTGATGTCTATCACTAAGAAGTTTACCTCGTATGTGTTTGGTCCGATCAAAAGAGGTACCTCAATCCTTCCTAATACTTTCCTTTCGGTGTCGTGGAATGCCCTCACTATGTTCTAGCATGTCTTAATATGAGAGCTGTCTATAGGCAACCTGTTAAATGTGCACTGGGGCAAGACGTTCAGTGCTGATCCATTGTCAATTAGTACCCCCGGTAATGTATACCCTTTACAACTGGTGGTAATATTTGGAACTTTAGTGGATCCCATGCCCCCTGGCGATATTTCATCGTCACTGAAAGAAATGAAGTTGTCGGCGCTTATGTTACTGACAAGGCGGTCTAGCTTGTTTACCGAAATGTTATCAGTGACATAAGTTTCATTTAATACCTTCATCAGCGCGTTACGGTGTACCTCTGAGTTTAAGAGCAAAGCCAGTACTGATATGCGTGTCGGCTGCTTGTGTAATTATTTCACAACACTATACTTGATGTGTTTTAGGAATTTTAAAAACTCCCCCTTGTTCGATCATCAAGGATTTCTTTTTTACAGGTTCAGCTTTTATGTTTGGCGTGATATTTAGACTTTCCTCTCCCTGGATGTCATATTACAGTTATAATTCCAGGGTACCCTTTTGCTATCCTTATAAGGAAAAGCCACGGGTTTTTGAATTACAACTCTTGGTGTCATTTTTGCTCCGACTTCATTGACTCTTGGTCGTGAGATGATCACCACCGGGTGATTGACCTCAGAGACCCTCTCTATCTCCCCTCCCTCTGAGGTGCATACATCTTCTCATTCGATAAATTCAAAGAACTTCAGCTCTTTATGTCTATTAGACCTTGTACCAGGGCTCTAAATTCATTGTATCTTCCAATTTCGTGACTTTCCTCCTTGTGGAACTTACAATAGTTCCTTGCATTTTGGGTTTTGCTCCCCAAATCCTGCGTGATTAACCCTCTTTCCACCATTTTCCCCCAAACCTCTCTCAACGAGATTCTTACTTCTGTAACATTCGACTTGATTCTTCTCTCCATATTCTCGACTATCGTATTTACCCTATTATCAGTATGATTGGATAGTGGATTTCATACACTAGGTGCATCGTCGAATCTTACAACCCCCATTTTGATGAGCCTTTCGACTAACCTTTTGAAAGAGGTGCAGTTTTCTATTGAGTATCCCGTAATTCCTGCATGGTATTTATATTGAGCGCTTATGTCATACTATTTGAGGTATGGGGGTTGCATTGATTTTAAGTAGCAAGGGGATACAACGTGTGCATCAAATAGACTTTTGTACAGCTCCCGATACGTTATTGGAATGGGAGTAAACTAGAGCTTCTCCATACTTTACTTTGTGTTGGACTCTTGTCTTGGCGAGGCTTGCTGGCCCGTGGCTACCGTTCTTAGTTGGTTTACCGTGATTACTTTTGCATAAAACATGCTCACATTGTTGACCTCATTTTCTCTCTTCTTCAGGGCCGACCTCCTAGCGCTTTCCCCAGCCTTTATCTTTTTGTACCTTATCGTTTTTTCTATCATTTCACCGAACATCACTATGTCTACGAAACTCTTAGTTGCGCTTCCCAGTATGTGATTAATAAAAGGTACTTTCAATGTATTAATGAAAAGCATGGTTGTTTCTTTTTCCAACAGTGGCGGTTGGACTTGTGTAGCGACTTCCTCCATATCTGAGCATATTGCCTGAAACTTTCGCTCGACTTTTTCTCCATGTTCTGTAACGTGATCCTGTCATGCGCTATCTGTCACATGGTCGTATTGCTTCATGAAGGCTTGTGCTAAGTTCTTTTATGATTTAACTTGGGTGCGATTCAGCTGATTATACCATTTGGCCGCAGCCCCAGTCAAACTATCCTGGAAACAGTGAATTAACAACTGATCATTGTTAACATATCCCGTCATCCTTCGATAAAACATTGTAATGTGAGCCTCAGGGCAGCTAGTCCCATTATATTTTTCAAACTCCAGTATTTTAAATTTTGGAGGGAGTACCAAATCTAGGACCAGGCTCAACTCCTTAGCATCCACTCCACAATGATAATCAGCGCTTTCCAACGCCTTGAATTTCTCTTCCATCCATTTGTATCGGTCTTCCAGTTGTTTTGGGAGTTCCGATCTTGCCCTTCCCACTTCCGTTACATCATCAAGGTCACGGACCACAGGATTTTCTCGATTATCTTCAATGTTAGAACTAGAGGCCGTTTAGAAATTTATCGGTGCTGAAGTACTAGTCTAACATTGGGATCTGATATTGATAGAGACCCTTTGAGGTGGTGCTTAGGTATTTGTTGGGGTGAAACCTGGAGGATAAGCAAGGTCCTCACTGTCATCCCTAGCATTGATCATAGGGCTCTTCCTCTTTTCTGGCCCTCCAATCAGTAACTAGGTTAATTGGTTCATCATATTCCTTTGAGATTCCAGCATCTGATCCTCCATATCATGTTGGATTTTGGCCAACTGTTCTTGCATCTGTACTTGCAGTTGATCTTGCATTTCCTTCTACATTTGTTCCAGTTTTTCCAACTTTTGATCCATAGCTTTGGTTTTTCACCGTGTGTAATAGTGATGTTCTAGGGTAACTATAATACGATTTCTAATTAATCAGGGTTCTTTTGTGAAATTTTATGCACATGATGCAATGAAATGCAAATGCATGAGATGAATGCAAAATTAAAAAGGCGTCGATTCTGATCCAATTTCATTTAGAATAACTTTATTAGAAAACAAAATCCTTTACATAAAACAAATCATATATACAGCTTTACCTTGATGCTCAAAGTTTTAACCCTCTTAAGAAGCCATGCTAGCTCACGACCCCAGTCTGACTCTGACTCATATTTCACACTTAGCATGTCAGCCTAAACCGCTAAGGTCTGTAAATGATCAGCCACTTCTTGTACCTGAGCCACGGCTTCACCCATGATGTAATCCCTATCCCTGACCTGGTCTTGCGATCGACGAAACTGCTCCTTCCACTGCTCATCATTCGACTTAAGGAATTCAATTCGAAGTTCACAGTTCTGTAGCGTAGTTTCGAGTTCTTCTACCTTTCCTCTCAAATCCTCGATCCTACTCAGGCTAGCCCTTAATTCAATGTCGAAGTTACGATCATGACGTTGATGTAGTGCCTTTTTCTAACTCCGCTACTCGAGCTACTAACATCTCCTTCTCATTTTGGCTCTCAACCAAGCTCTTTTTTAAAGTGTTTTTTCACGCTCGAGTATCATGGAACCTCTTTTCCCATTGATTAGCTTTAGCCTTTTCTTCTTGGATATCTTATTGTCACTGCTCCAATGTCTTTCTCAATTCGGCAGTTCTCATCGACATATGCAACATCTTGCAATCGGTCTTCAAACTGTCCAAGTCTTCTTCGGCCTTCTTTTTTCTTTTCTCAACTTCTCAGACTCTAATTTCTAAATATCGACATCTAGCCTTAAATGCATCTTTTCCTCTTCCAGTTGCTCTATTTTCTTTCCTAGCTCAGTATTTCGTTTTTTAAAATCTTGATTTATGATCTCTAGCTCGGATGAGACCACTTGCAGATATTCCTCCATCGGCCGCGCGCCTTCTTGGCTTGGTCCGGGGATATTGTCATTGACCCTTTTACTCTACCACCCATTATATTCAGGGGTTGTCATCGAACTTACAGTAAATCTTTTCATCCGGCGAGTCTGTTTCCAAGCGTTAGACATTTCTCGGACCTTTTTCTTGTAATTATCCCCTTTATATGAAAACTCGCACTGAGCTAGCCCCTGGATTGCCGGTATGAATTGTCTTGATTTGTACTGTCTCAAAACCAGTAAGGGAGCATACTCGACGGCCCCCCAAATCCCAAACAGAGGAACCCAGTCAAAATCCCCACACCGGTATAGAATCTCATCAAGGACCATCCAAGGGGCTCTCCATTCGACGTCCTCTTCTTGAAGATTTTGAAGAATTACTATTTATTTTTCCTCCGATATGTTGTCCTATCTCGGTGTAGCCACTATTTCTTTCAGTGGAGAATAATTCTCGGAGAATACCCAATAAGAAACTGTCTATTTTCCAAAAATGGTTGTGAAACCAAGCTAGCAACAGTTGCTCACTTCCAACGAATCTTCCTTCACCTGCCCTCCGACATGTGTTCAAAGATCTAAACGTTTCGGCCAAGATTGCAGGGATCGGCGTGACCCTCTTATCAAGTCTATCAAACAGATCAAAAATTGCTTCATCTATGTACCCTAGTGCTATCAGGAAAATAATCAACCCGTAAATACTCAAAGCAAACACATTAACCCTCTTCTTCACATCTGGGTATGCCAAAATTAGATCTCGTAAGCTTTTTCAGGGAATACATTTAATTCCTCCTTTTTACTTGATACGAGCCGCAACCCACTGTTCACTCATTCCCGTGATATTCATCAACTTCTTCATGAAAGTCGGGACGTTAGTGGCTCTGGAATAAGCCTTATCAACTTGAAATTTTGGACAATGAAGCAAGGCTGTATACTCCTCTACTGTAGGCGCCAAGTCCACATTCCCAAAGGTAAAGCAACTGTAGACAGGATACCAAAATTGAGCCAAAGCTCGAAGCAGGTACTTGTCCACCTTTATGTCGAATAGATAAGGCATGTCACCATAATTACTGTAAAATAACTGTTTGAATTCATCGTCCCAATTGACCCATATCTCTTTCAATTCTCGGAGATCATTTTGTGTCACGCTGATATGGGTGAAGTCTCATAATTTCGATGAGTACCTCTCTACCAAGCTATCACCCTTTTCTAATTGCGTTTTCTCTGACCATACACGAACGACTGTATCATCCTCTACTTTATCAAGAAAATCGTTCTCCATTGCAAGCTCTCTAATTAGTAATTGAACGTGAATCGACACCCCTTTTTATGATTAAAATGTCATGCAATCACAATCAAAGCAAACAAAACAAGTCAGTATACAAAGCTAGAATTCAAAGTAAGCAAAGAGTAATAGAGCACCTATTCGGATGACCACTAATGGTTCGATGTAGCTCTACCTAGGGCAGGCCTTTATGGCTCACTACATGACGTTCGGTTCTAGAGAAAGGGTACCTGAACCAGCAGATTCCTCAATCCTCACCCATTATAGACTCATATAGACCGAGTTTAGTTCAGGGGAATACATTTCCCTATGGCTGCACGGAGGTGAAAATCTCATGAAGGAAATAGTTTCTCACTCCCACTTAAAAGGGCGTGACCAAACGATCATGCAATGTAATGCGAGGGGATATAAAAACTCGAAATACAAAAAACATGAATCAAATGATGAAAAACATAACACCAATGAAATGCAATGAGAGGATCGTATGTTAAAAACCAAATTTTCAATTTTCTACAAAAAGACAGAAAATAATCAATTTACGGCTTGGTACTCTTATGGTCCCCAGCGGAGTCGCCAAGCTGTCGAAACCATTTTAAGTTTGAAGAACGGTGATCGACTTTAAAATGAAATATGGAGTCGCCACCGATATTTTTCGAGGTGTGATCGGATCACCTTGAGATTGATCATTTTAATAAAATATTTTGATTTATTAGAACAATGATTTTGGGTCTACGAAATTCAAAAAAAAGGTTTGGGAATCAATTACGCACGAGGAAGGGTTAGCACCCTCATAACGCCCAAAAATTGGTACCTAATTGATTAATTAATGCCTTAATGTTGAAAATTTGAAAAGGTTTTAGAATACGATCCCATTTAAAAATGTTTGAATATACTCGAATTGGATGTTAAGATTCTCTTGTTATGAAGGAATAAAATATCACATCCAGTACGTTAGGATACAATAATTCAAACCCTCGAAACCAAGATCATCTCATGATTTCCAAAATTCATGCATTGAAAATTCAAAAGGATATTCAGTTATTTGGTCAAACTGGAAATCGAAACCCAGCATGTTAGGGCACTATTTCTTCAATTTCCAAACAGGAAATATTGCCTTATTTTCGAAAACTTTTGAATAATAATATCAAGTGCTTTGCTTTAAAGAGGTGTATTTTTTACTTTGAAACCATGATATGCGAATGCAATTGCCACGTAAACAAGATCGAATGCACTAATAAAACAATTTGTGATGGTCACCTAATATACATTATTTACAAACTAACATGATAATCAAAGAAAAATGAATTAAAAGACATATATAACAAAATAAAAATATAAAGCAAATCAAAATAGAGTGTAAAAATAATTTAAAAATGATAATAAATGAGTTCAAAATAATAATGTGAGAAAAGAATCTGAAAATCAATAATATACAAAATGATTTTTTTTAAAATAATAATAATATATGACAAAATCTAAAATAAGTAATGTATATACATGTATAAAAAAAATCACATGAAGAAAAGTTTAAAATAAACAATAAATACATTTAAAAAAATAATATGTATAAGAGTTGGAAATAAATATTATGAAAAAACTTGAAATAAACAAATAAAATAGAAATTTGTAAAAAAAATGAAAATAAAATGAATTTATATATAAAAATGATAAGTAAATAAACAAACAAATAAATACTAAGTATTTAGCTAATTAATTTAATAGTATGATGATAATAATAATAGTAACAAAAATAATAATAACAATAACAAAATAGAAGATAATAATATTAGTATATTAATAAACTTAATAATATGCTAATAATAAAAATAGGAGTAAAAATAAAAGTTAGTAATAATAGTACTGATATAGAAAAAAAATGGTAATCATAATATAATGATAATAATAGTAGAAAATAATAATAAATAAAATAATAATAATGATGACAGTTATAATGAAAATAATAATACTAATAATAGATAATATAATAGTAAATACAAAACTCAAATTAATTAATTGAATAGTAAAATAGCAAAAATAATTGAAAAAGGGACCAAATTGAATTGGAAATCGAAATTCTGGGGCTAATTCGAAATGAATAGAAGATAATAGGACCAAATTGAACACGTGGGCATCAAAGAGGGACCAAAACGGGAAATAATCCCCCCAAAACGCTTAGCCCCAAGGCAGGCTTAATTGAAAACCGAAATAATTTACAGGGCCAAAATTAGAAAATGAAAAAAAACTTGATTGCAAGCGGATAAAAGGCGGAAGGACTAAAATGGAAAATAGCCCATTAATCAAAAACACGTGGATCCTCTGGACTAGTCGGGTCAGTGGGCAGGTAAGGCTCAAAACGACGCCGTTTTGGGTGTTTAAGGCCAGTCCCAAAACGACGTCGTTTTGGGGGGCCTATAAAACTCAATTTTTTGGCAAAAAATTCATTTCTTACCTTCTTCAAAAAAAAAAAAACTGAAAAATGCTCTCCCTTTTCTCTCAAGGCCCTCTGGTCGGCCTTTAGGCTCCGGCGCCAGACCACCGCAATGGCCGCCAATTGCTGGCAACGTCGCAGTCGTTCGCTGTGGCCAAAAATCGAAAAAACCCATTTTTTAGGTTTTTCGACTTCCCGATCCCAAAAATGACCAATTTTCATCGGAATCGGTGGACCTCTACCACCTACAGCGGTGGGTTTTGGAAAACAGGGTTAGTTTTCAATCCCTCTTCGTATTTTCGTTTTCCTTTTTTAAAAAACAAACTAGGAGTAAAATCAAACACACAATAAAATAAAATTAAAGATAAAATGAAAATGAAAATGAAAATAAATAAAAATGCAACCTTTGGGAATTTCGATTCTATATTTCGAATATTGTTCTTTGTATTTGGATTTCTCTGCTTGTATTCGTAAAAAAAAAAGGTCAAATACAATAGTTGTTTGGGTTTTTATACTCGGAAATACAACAAAATCCGTTTTTGCTACTGTTGCGCTTTTCTTGCAGGTATGGCGACATGGAGCGGGCGCGGAGGGTACAGAGGTCGGCATGGCCCAATGGTGGTGGTTGTTGGCGGTGGAAAGGTGTTGGGGGTTAGGGTTTGTTGAGGGTGTTTAGGTTTTGGGCCCTTTTGGGCTTAAGATTTGGCTAGGTTATTTGGGCTGTTTGTAAATAGACATTAGCTTTATTTATTTTGTTATTTTGGGTTTCATTTGGCTTAGTGAACTCGAGTTAAAATTGGGCCCTACAGAAATATTTCATAGTTTGCCTGATTAAATATTATAGTTTAATTTTAAATTCTAATTGTACATATTTTTGTTGTACTGATTGGAGCGAATTTAAGGAGGAGGGCAAAGTCTTTAATTTTTTAAAATTTTATTATTTAACTACTCACTATACGAGAAACACCTCATTAATTACATTGTATGGTCATAAACATTTTTTTATTGCATAATTGGATAGGCAGTGGCTCTGGTATTTACGTTACTAAAATCATATTGTAATAATTTTTTCTAAAAATAATAATGTATTATTTAGTTATTTTAGATATATATTAAATAAATAACATAAAAAAAAAAATAGAACAAAAGATGCCCATACTCAGAACAAATTGTTGTTTAAGGCGGTCGAATTGTGATCCCTACTTAACATTTTATGCCCACTAATTAGCTAAAATTTTGTTACTTAAGAAGTTTCCAGTTTCCTTTAAGGCTTCATTTATAATTCGGGGTTTTAAATTATACCTTCTTCTAAAATCTATTTTATTTCTTATTTTTTTGTTTTTAATTTATTTAAAAAATAAAATATATTAATAAAGACATAAAATGTAATATATTTTTATTATACATCAATAATTTCAAATAAAATGGTAGTTCAGCTATTAAAGTAAAACAATAAATAAATATCAAAGGGATAGATCTTTCTTTAGACTAAAATTCTCAACAGTCATTAAACTGATAAACTTAAATTTAAGAAAATAATTTTAATGGTATTTACATTTTTAAATAAAAGTGGGGACTAAATTTGTAATAAACAAAGAGTACAAAACTTAATGTCATTACTTTTAAATTTTTTATTCGCTTTTCTATACGTTTCATTACTTTTTAGTAATTTAATTATAGGTAAATTACCTAGTTGGTCACTTAATTTTTAGGATACTTTTATTTTGGTAATTCAAAATGAAATTCTTGCAAATTGGTTACTTAATTTTTAGGGCGCTTTCATTTTAGTCACTCAAGTATTAAATCTCTAACAACATTTAGCTATGTAAGCCACATCATGTTTGCATTTTCTTTTTAGTCACCTAAATTTTAGGTTATTTTCATTTTGATGACCCCAAAAAAATTATTTTTTAATTATTTATTGGAATAAAAATAATTAAGGATTAAAGTGAAAAGCGGTAGGAACTAAAATAATGCACAAAAATTATTAAATTGTACTTGTTTATCCTATTATCGAAAAAGCTAAATTTGGGTTTTGAAATATAAATTTTTAAATATCAAGATTCAAAATTATAGTAGTAAATCAGTTGACATTATCAATTGATAAAAAAATCAACAATTTTATTTAATTTATTTTGATGTTTTGAAATTATGTTAAAAAAATCAATGAAAATTATTGACTTTAATAGTTGTATGTGAAACCCAAATTTATTTTGATTATATGATCTTGAATCTTTCATGCTAAGCTAAAAATAAAGAAAAATCCTTATAATTAATTAAATTAATAAATTTTATCTTCCATTCCGAACAAAACTCATAATTTCTTCATCACTTCTTTACTCAAATGAAGAAGAAACAATTAATTTAATTAATTGCAAGTATTTTTCCTTTACTTTTAGCTTAGTATAGAAGATTCGAGACTATATAATAAAAAAAAATTAAGTTTTGTAGACAATTATTAAATATGAATTATTTCATTAAGAATAATTTAGAACATAAAATAAAATTTTAAAACTTAAAAGATGATTAAATTAATTAATTTTAATATTATAATACTAAATTGGTTGACATTCTTCAATGTATAAAAAAATTTAATAATTTATTCAATTTCTTTTGATATTTTAAAATTTAAAATTTTAATATTAAAACAAAATTTAGAATTTCAACAATGGATAAACAAGTACAATTTGACAGTTTTTGTGTATTATTTTAGTTTCTATTACTTTTCCATTTTTAGAAATTTTTTTAAAAGACTAAAATAAAAGTGTAAAGATAATGTAATGTGTACATTAAACTACCTTTAGAGCTTTAATGCTTAAGTGATTAAAATGAAAGTACCATAAATATCAGGTTCCTAATTAGGTAGTTTACCCTTTAATTATATATCTTCGTGATTAAGTCTAAATAAGCGCGGAAATTTGGGGGGGGGGTGGAATAAATAATAGCTGGGCAGGGGGGATTTACAGCACACCCGCAGTTTGGACTGAAAGCACCATTTGGGATGGGCGTGGGTCCCCTCTGCCCTAAAGTAACCCATCTTGTCCTCTGTGTGCAACCAAACCAGGCTCCAAAAAGAAACTATTAAAATATATCCAGCCGTTATAAAGAGGCGCGCGTTCACTTGCCACGTCAGCTTCACGTTAACTTTACGACTCTCCGTTAGTTTTATGTTTCCGTCTTAATGTTCGTTTAATCTCTCCTAAATTTCGCTTCCATCTTCAACCATTTATTCTTCTTATTAATTGAAGACATAAAAGGAAAAATATAATAAATGATTTTTTATAAAGCTAAGAAGAATTTTTGCTTGAACTGTTGAACTAGACCCATTTTGTGTTTCGCTCTCACTGTCACTCCAATTCTCACTTTCTTTTCACAATCACTTTGTGTGAGTAGTTTCTCCATCTCTACTTTCTCTTCATTACTAAACTTGATCAAAAGTCAAGGTTTTTTTTCTTCCCCTTTGGGCGGCGGAGGGATTTTATTGAGTTTTAGTGATTACCCTTTTGCTGGTTTGATCATTGAAGCTAATGAGATTTCAGTAATTGGTTTCTTTGTTACTACTCTGATCAGTGCTTGGCATGTGAAGTTGAATTGAATTCTCATCATCTTTCTTTTCTCTGTTTGGTTTATCGGAATCCTTTTAAGGAAAATAATAAAATAAAAGAATGTCGGTGCTGGAAACTTGTACTTTTCCATCTTTTTCATATAGATTTTCTTTTCCATTCATCTAGAAAACAATCGATCATATTAATGATTTGGTTTTGCTATATTTTGACATTTTTTTGGTAAAGTTTTGGACTTCATTTTTTTTTTCACACTGCTTGATTAGAAAGACAGACAAGGAAAGAAACATGATCAGAATTCCCCAGTTTCTTTTATTAATGATTTAGTTTGCTAGTGTTGCTCTTTTGCTTGTGTGTTAATTTGGGTGTTAAACTCTCTCTTAGGGGTTGGATTTTAGGTCAAGTGGAAGAACTATACAATGTTCACCCAAGGCCTTGACAAGGATGCGTTCAGATGGGTTCGTGCGGTGAGTCATTTCAGTTGTTTATCCCTATAATTTCATACATTTATGCATTTGTATAGGTATTTGCTGCAAACATTTGTTTATTTAAATATATAGATATTTCATTGATTCGTGATGTTAATGTTTGAAGTAGTTTTTACTTATATAGTGTAGTCTGAGGTGTTGGCCGAGTCTGATCTTATTGTTTTAAACTTGTATTAGGGAGGTGCTGCCAAGAACAGAGATTTTTTCGGTGTGACCATGGCAGCAAAACAAGCACTTGACCCTATTACCAGTTTAAGAAATGCTGGATTACCTCCTTCTGCAAAATTTCGTAATGGACATTTATCCCAGAATATAATACCTGTTAGTGGCAATGATGATGGTTCAGAATCAGACATGGACATCTCATCTGATTCTGAAGAGCATGTCCATGACAGGCAGTACTCGTTCATTTCATCTCCACAAGATGATAAGGTGCATAATGTTGCAGCTGCTTCGATGCAGAAATCAGAGGCTCATGGTCATTATGGACCTCAGCTGAAACTAGGAAATGGTGCTCAGATACCAGCTCAGGTCTGTGGTGGGAAGGTGGACACTGTAGATAAGCAATTTTCAGATTCTGCCTGTAGCACTGAAGTTTCGTATATGCAGTATAGAAGCAACAATGGTGGTGCACCTCCTGGGGAAGCATATAATTCAGATAGTTATTCTTCTACAGTTACTTCTAGGGTAGGCATTGAAATAGTATCTAAATAGTTTTGCATCTTTAAGTGAACTTCTGGATACAAAACCTTTACTTACCTCGCTAAGAATTTTGCTTTTACTTAAGCACTTTCTCCTTTAATGTTATTTCCTTTGGTAATTTGTTATTATTTTATCAAGTTGCTTTGATTGTGCCCCCTTAAGCATTAAAGTAGAAAACTGGGCACTTGGCAACTCTTTTTGGTCATGCTTATACAAATTTAAGATGGTACCTTTTTTTATGTGCAAAGTACATTGGGTGATATCTCCATTGTCAATTGGTGAGCTACCAGGGTTTCACATCCTAAAATGTTTCCTTTTTAACTTTCTAATGGTTTGACCGGTTATGGGAATGGGACTGGAGATGTTGAAATGGCTTCATTTGGGGGTATTCTTTAACTCGATTGTAATATGAAATTATAAGATTGAAATGTGAAGACCGCTTTGATGGTCAACTTAAATTTATTGTTAATCTAAAACATTATACTCTGTGTAATACTCAGCTATCTACATCTATGTAGGTTTTTCATACTGGAGGAATGCAAAATGTGAAGCCTTTTCACTATGATACCATTATTCAAGATAACAGTGGGGATGAGATTCTCGACCAATCAGTGAGGTTTGTGTTTCTGCATCTCTATGCATAGTTCCCTTGATGTTTTCCGAGAAAAATGTCTGCAGTGCACTTCAATTGAACAATTATGTATTACAGGACTGTGGAACATGGAGGAACCAACGAATCCACTAATAATATGCCCACACGTCGCCCTATATTTCATGCAAGGTTAGTTAATAGCTAAGCTAGGCATGGGTTTCTTTGGTTTAGCATTTTGCCTTCATAATTTTAGACAACTGACTGCATTGATTAAAATGTTTCAGTGGGCTTGGTCCATGGTGTGCAGTGCTGTCTTATGATGCATGTGTACGTTTATGCTTAAATTCATGGGCCAAAGGTTGCACAGAAGAGGCTCCCTACTTCTTGAATCAAGAATGTGCAGAGTTGCGGAAAGCATTCGGGTGAGTCAATATATTCCCTTTTTGTTTGTTTTGTATCATGTTTTTGTGGTTAATGCCCTGCCAGTTTAAGGTCAATATGTGATCAAAATACGAGTTTAACTCTGAAATCCAACTTAAGATTAGTTGAATGAAGCTGCTCTAATATTGAAATCCCTATAACTTGATATGCTGATAGAAGTATGAAATATTACCCATATTTGGCAATATGGGGTCAGAAATAAGCATGGATGGATGTGGAACTTTAGACATATTGACCACGTGATACTGTTGCTTTGGTTAGTTCCTTGCCTTCCATGATAGTTACCATCACCGGAAAACTTTGCATTAGGGTTAGTTATTACTCATTTTTATCAAAGAATCATTGAGGCGATTTGGTTCTTTGAAAATATTTCTGGTCCACCCTAACGAACAGATTATAAGTCACGGTTGGTTATGAAATATATGGTAGTTGATGCTATGGCCTGCGTTGAATTATTAATTTCACTTAATAAAGAACCATTTTAGACCATACTAAATACTTGCAATGAGATTCATTGCATTTTAACCAGCTCACTTAGAATAAACACCCAGTATTCCTGGCTTTTGCTTGCAATGATTGCATTGTTCATGCCTGCCTGCCTTTGTGCATCCGTGCATGTAAGATTCAAGCTTTCTTGTTTATATTTGGATATGCAGTCCCTTTACATGATACTTTCTTATTGTTAATATATTTCGGGCTTGTTAGTTCTTCCCTTTATGTTTTGAGTTACCTATCTCTGACTACCGCATTTAATTTTCTAGTCTACAGCAGGTACTATTGCAGCCAGAAGAAGAGCTATTGGCAAAACAATCTTCTGAGTTAGTTAGTGAAGCAGCTGCTCCTAAATCAAAGAGGTTCATTGGCAAAATGAAAGTTCAAGGTACTGTCCTGTTTCCGGGAAAAAAGTTCACCAAATTGTAATAATATTTTGTGTTTAAGCCTACAAATATATCTTCTTTCTGTTTTGGACAGTGCGTAAAGTCAAAATGGGTTTAGATCCTCCTCCTGGCTGCAATCTGTCTATAGTGAAGATGGAATCTGTTCATCAACGTTTCTGCAAAGTAAACTCGATGTTGCATTCTGGATGGGAAGCTCTTCGGAAAGTTCGAGTGGCTCCCAATACGCCTGTAAATGGTTCTCTTTCAAAGCAAAGCCTAGCTTATCTGCAGGCTAGCAGCCAGTATATAAAGGAGGTATCCAAGCTCTTGAAAACTGGAGTGACTACGTTGCGCAGCAATTCAACATCATATGAAGAAATTCCAGGTATTTATACCCCTTTTAGTTTTATGATAATCTAGTTGTCTGATGTTATGATTCAAATAATAAAATATGGTCAGAAAATTGGTCGTTAGACTATTATTATTCTTGAACCTATCCTTTGTGGCTTTGTCCTGGTTCATTGGTTTCAACACCCTTTGCTAGGTCATGTTTTCTCCTCATATGTGCTGCTTCTTTCCTTACCACCTAATAACTCCTTAAAGCTTCATAGAGAATGTATAACTAAATTTAGAGTGGTATGTTGTTAGAGCCATTCCATAAATTCAGTGAGTACTGTTGTGATCAATGAATATATGACTGTAGAAATTCTAAGAGAATCTTGAAGATTTCTAAGAGGAAATGAGATGAAGAAATTTTCTTAGTATTCTGAATTTTGCAGCCTTATTATCCAGCCTTATATACACAAACAAAAAAATAAGCTATAACAAGAATCAATTAGCTACATGTAGTCTATTAAATCCCAAGAATCTTTGAATAAGAATCCCGGATTTCCACAATGTCAATCCATCTCTTTTAAAGATCTCATCAATTGTTTGGAGGTACTTGGAATCAATTATATGAATTTTTGGCACTATCAAGTAGTAATAGTTAATTTCTAAGAAATGACTTTACCAGGGGAAATGCTGCTTAGGTATAAACAGCAGCTATCAATTACACCTGCAGCATCCTACGGAACTTTTATGAGACAAGTGAGTTACAAGGAGCAAAATAGTACACTTTTAACAGTTGTAACCTCTGAACATTTAGATGACTTCCTTTTTCCTCCATTTATTATTTGATAGGATGCTAAATAGGAGATGTTCTTAATTATTGTAAATATCTAGCTATGGTAATTAAAGTTATAGTCACTCTTCTTTCTTCCTAATAGGTGGGTGCTAGGGATAGGTGTTAGCTTCATACTATTGAGTCACAATTTTTTCAATGAAGCCTTTATTCTACCAAGTAAGCAAGACCACTCAATATTTGAAGGAATTTGAACAAGGAGAGAGTACTTTCTTGAACTAGTACATATCTATGTTTGTAGTTTGTAGTCTAGCAGGTTAAGAATAATAAGGCCATAGAGCAATTTTTTTTTTTTTTGGTTAAATAAGAACATCTTAGTTCAAGTAATGTCCATCCATGTTTGTTGCAAGGATGTGATCCTAAATAGGGAGCACTCCTTGTGTAATAGGATCTATTTCCCCACCTATCAGAAATAATGCAAAAAGGCTTAAGCGGTTGTTGTTGTTGTTGATGATGATGCTGATTTGTCTCAGAGAATAGGATGCTATTACCTTGTGAATAATCTCTTGATGAATTGAATTTGTACTTGCCTTGTGCACTATCTAACATCAGGTGGTGGTTGTAATTCTTAGAAACATATTGTTGCTTGCTGAAATTGAAAAGTTCTTCTGAGGATGATGTGACCAAAATGCAACCAGGATCCAGTGAAACTCATGTGTTGTATGTAGCTCCTCTGACCCCTTATATATGTTTCCCTTCCTCCATACTTTTGCTTGCTTGTTATCTTTTTTTTTTTTTTCCTCCTGCTCCATAACCTTTGGAAACTTTCTTTCCTGATATTTTACTTCACAGCTTACCTGATGGCCTTGGTGACGATTTGATTGTCAAAGTTCATGACTCCAAGGGGCAGTATTGTGGTCATGTCCTAGCACAAGTGGTTTCTATTGCCGATGACCCTGTAAGGATTTTTGAGTAATACCTAGTCTTTATGGCCTAGGAGAAAGATGGTTATGCTGAAAGCTTAAAACATTGGTTATGCAGGGTGACAAGCTTCGATGGTGGCCAATATATCATGAGCCGGATCATGAACTTGTTGGCCGGATTCAACTGTATATACACTATTCAACCAGTCAAGAGGAGAATAATCTCAAGGTACGTGCAAAATGTAATCATCCAGTAAATTTTCAAATGACTCCACTCAAGGGTTTTGTTTTAAAAAATAATAATTTTCCTTTACCACTAGCTACTGTTTTACTATTTGAATTAGAGCTTGACCAAAAATTAAAATAAAATAAAATATATATATATATATATATATATATATATATACTAGAAGTGACAGTAAGACTTAACATTTGTTTTGCCAGTGTGGTTCTGTTGCAGAAACTGTAGCATATGATCTTTTGATGGAAGTCGCAATGAAAGTTCAGCACTTTCAGGAAAGAAATTTGTTGCTACATGGCCCTTGGAAGTGGTTGGTGAATGAATTTGCATCATACTATGGTGTATCAGATGCATATACAAAGTTAAGGTATGGGTATATGCTAGAATGGTAGTTCATGTTATCATTACAAGTTTAAATTGTTTTATTTATTTGATTTTCTTTTCATCTACAGATACCTTTCGTATATCATGGATGTGGCTACGCCAACTGCGGACTGCCTTACATTAATACATGATTTACTATCTCCTGTGAAGTCCAATACCAAGCACAAATTAAGTCACCAAGAGGTATTAGCACTATTTGAGCAAAATTATTTTATAATTTGAATTGATCTTTGTTTTCTTTTCAATGTCACGGATGTCTGTTTTACTAAGAAAGGGCTGGCCATTAGCTTCATAGTCATTATGCTAATCAGATTGTATCTACTCAGAAATGGAATTGTTAAACATGTATCTAGGTTTAATTCATCCTTTTGAAGCACCTTTATAGTTCTTGTTAGTTTGGATCGTCTGATTCACTATTTAATGTACACTACTGACTAATATGTTTCTTAAATTTCCATCTTATTTTTTATTCAGGTCATAGATGTGCCACTTTGCTATTGCCATTTTGATGCATCTTCCTTTCATTTTAATTTTTATCCTTCAATCTCATAGTATTTAGCAGTTAAAATTACCCAAAGGATACATATAAACATTTGCATGCATACATGTTTCAGAAAATGTATTACTATATACAAACTCTTTTTTTCTTCTTATGAATGTAATTCTGTAACATCAATCAGAACCGCATCCTTGGGGAAGTTGAGGATCAGGTCCAGCAGATTTTAAATGTGATCTTTGAAAATTACAAGTCATTAGATGAATCATTGCCATCAGGGATGATGAGTGTTTTTAAGGCCGCCACTGGATCACCAGCTCCTGCCTTGGTCCCTGCCATCAAGCTCTATAGCCTATTACATGATATATTAACTCCCGAGATACAACTGAAGTTCTGTGGATATTTTCAGGTATAAGTGACTTATTTCTTCATAGTCATGGTTTTATATATTCCTTTCTTGTTTGTTTTCTCTATAAATTTGCTATAACCTTGCAGGCTGCTGCAAAAAAGAGATCAAGAAGGCACCAGGCTGAAACAGATGAGTTCATTTTGAGCAATAATGGCAGTGCATTGATGGATCCAATGACTCTTTCAATGTCTTATCAGAAGATGAAAATTTTAATTTCAAGTATCAAGAATGAGATTTTCACCGATGTAGAGATCCACAAGCAGAATATTCTTCCTAGGTGATTTTCTCTTATTTCAGGAGATTACAGAATGCAAAATGATTTATTGTAGTTCTGAAACAATTGTTCTTTCTTTTCCCTTCCACTTGTTGATCTATTAAGACTGCATATGCTCCAATATGTTGAAATTTCTTTGCACCTGAGGCTATGCACTTAAACTTGTGAGCTTATGCTGGACGTGGATATGTGTCTAGTGAGGGTGTTTTAAGTTTTATTCTCATTTGTCCTTTGGAAGGTGATGACTCCGTACCCATGTCATGTCCACTTTGAGAAGTCGTAGCAACATAGAATCTAGAGTTTCCTGTTTAGCTAATTTGCATTAAAAGTTTAGTAACATTAGTTTGAAAAATAAAAGAAAGAAGAGAATGCAAATCTATTGAAGGAGGAAGGTTCAAATAGAAAAGGGTTAAAGGTAGATGACTGGTAGCTCTTGAATATTCTTAGAATTACTTGGTATTTAGGTTTGACCCCTGTACTTGTATTTTTCTGGTTTTGCTTTTTGACTGCTTCGATTCTTCTGTACTAATATTTGTTGCTGCTCTATCTTCTACTTTTTGCAGTTTTATAGACCTTCCAAATCTTTCTGCACCCATATACAGTGCAGATCTTTGCAGTAGATTGCGAGCATTTCTTGTTTCATGCCCCCCTCCTGGCCCCTCTCGTCCTGTAATAGAACTTGTTATTGCAACAGCAGACTTTCAAAGAGATCTGTCTTCCTCAAATATTAAGTAAAGATCTTACTTATATATTATGAACTTGTTCTATTCGGTGACCCAAAAAAAAAAAAATTGTTCTAGTCTATAATTTCTATTGTTTCAAAATACTCTGTTGTTTTCCGTTCTTCTCTGATCTTATAACATTTTTCAGACCTGTTAAAGGGGGAGTCGAGGCAAAAGAACTATTTCACTCTTATATAACATGTTGGATTGAAGAGAAGCGCCATTCTTTACTTGATTCATGCAAGCTAGATAAGGTACAAATTTCATGTTGCAGACTTGCATTACTGCATTATCAAGTTCATGGAAAAAGGCCCTATCTAGGAAAGGTCAAATACAATTTTGCATTCTTTACTTGAGTTTTTAATGGTTCAGACCAAGTAATTCTTGGACACTTGTGCATTGTTTGCTTTTATTTGTAAGAAAATCACTGTCGGTATTGCTTGGAATACAATTTGGGATCCTCACATTTTACCCTGATGGGTTGAACTTTCTTTCTTTGTGGTTTGATCTAAGCAGTTCATCATTCATTAGCATTCTGAATATATATATATGTATATGTGTGTGTATGCGGACTGCCTAGGCCAGAGAATTGCCAAGTTTGCATGACTAATTAAAATTGATTGTAAGCCAAGGTTTTCTATTTTCTCCACTCAAAGACAACTTTCTTGAAATTGGTTGCAGGTTAAATGTTCTGATATTAAAACATCACAATCAACAACTCCTTTCATAGATGATATGTATGATCAGCTAACAGAGACATTGAATGAATATGAAATTATCATTTCTCGCTGGCCAGAATTCACCATCATCTTGGAAAATGTACGTTGTTCTGACCTTTTGCTTTGTTATGATATATTTGACTGTTGTTACAGATTTTTAAATTATGTAGTACAGGAATGACATATAGAATTAAAAAAAATGAACCCAACAATATTTCATAAAATGGACCTGAAACTACAAAATAACATGTTACCTAGTTTCATGACAGTATCAGTTTTCAGGGGAATTTTGTACTTATGATTTTGAGCCTTATGTTAGGTTCTTGCTTAATATGACATCTTACTATTATTATGGTATTAGATTTACAACTTATTTATGGCAATCTATCATTTTTGCTAGTTAATTAATAGTTACCTAAAGAATTGTGATTAATATATAATATACAAAAGCACAAATTTGGAGAAACTTTTGATGTGTTGGGAATATCTTTTATTCTTCATTATATTATTAAACTAGTTTTAGCATATAACAAACGTAATATCAATTAATTAATAATAAATAAAATTATAGTAACATTTAATTAGATTTTTTTGGATTACATGAGTGTTTAGCGAGAAGATGAGTTTAGTTGTTTTTGAAATAGTGCAGTTGTTTTAATCCAAATTAAACATAAATAAAATCAAAATGTAGGTATTTGAAGTTGGTTTTATTGAACTATACAACGTATTAAACCATAAATTCGGTAACAATAAATTTGGTCCCAAAAAAAGTTATAGTTATATATCAATTAAAATTAATATTTAGCATTATAAATAGCATCCATCACATAGCAACTAAAAACATGTATTTAATCTGCTTTGTGCTAACCAAACCTGTTTTATGTCTCGTTGCTACTTGTTGCTATGAAAAGGCTGTAGCAGATGTCGAGAAAGCCATTATTAAAGCTTTAGAGAGACAGTATGCTGATGTTCTAGCTCCACTGAAGGATGGCCTTGCTCCTAAGATAATTGGCAAATATGTTCAGAAATTCACCAAAGGAACTGCTGTCATCTACGTTGTTCCGGATGAGGTAAAGTTTTCTTCACGCATTTTTTCTGATTTGTCCGGTTTTTAACACCCCTAACAACTAAAGAAAAATAATTACTTTTTCAGTTGGGAGTTCTTTTGAATTCCATGAAAAGGATACTTTTTGTACTGCATCCCAAGATAGAAACCAAGCTGAAGTCATGGTGTCCTTGCACTCCACCTGGTGGAAATGCAATTCCAGGAGAGCGTCTCAGTGAAATTACGGTAATGCTGAGGGCTGACTTCAGAAACCATATTCAAGCAATAGTGGAGAAACTTGCAGAGAATGTGAGTATCCTCTGGTACGCAGTGGAATCTATTATTGGTTTCATATCATGCTTTTGAGATTTCCAACGTCTGTGATTCTGGACTCGTTTTGTTTATTATGCAGTAGAATCTAATACGCAGTATATTATCTCCTTGCTTTTGTTCTGAGTCTCTAATTTCCAGCTTTTCTTTTCTTCTTTCTTTTTTTAAATAATTTTTTCGGATAATAGTATGAAGATTACACATTCCTAGTTTAATATTTAGATGCATTGTTAGCATCCTGGAATATGTGAATGCACAAATATTTACATATTATATCCACTGTTTTGTTAAAGATATTCTTATGCTTTCTATTTCTTTATTTTTTACAGACAAAAGTTCAGACTGCTACAAAATTGAAGAAGATAATCCAAGACTCAAAGGAAACCGTTGTTGAGTCGGATGTAAGAAGTAGAATGCAGCCTTTGAAAGATCTTTTGATAAATACGATAGAGAACCTCCATTCTGTTTTTGAGCCACATGTGTTCATAACTGTCTGTCGAAATTTTTGGGACCGGATGGGACAGGTAGAACTGGCAAATATCTTCATATCCTTAATTTAAAATCATGAAAACGTATATTTCATTTGTTTTCTATTTCTTACAGGATGTTCTACACTTTATGGAAAACCGAAGAGAGAACATGTCCTGGTATAAGGGTTTAAGGATTGCGATTTCGGTAAGTCTCTCCTCGACCAGTGAACATTCTGATATAAATTTGGATCCCTCGGACAAACACTTGAACTTTGTCATTTCTATATATAGTATTAACCCATTGTTCGTTAGCCTTGGTAGTTTACATGTTATTGAAAGCATTGCAAACTGCAGGTTTTGGACGAAATCTTTGCGGCACAGATGCAGAAGTTGCTAGGGAATGCACTCCAGGAAAAAGATTTGGAGCCACCTCCATCTGTGATAGAAGTGCGGTCGATGTTTGCGAGGATTTTTTAAATTACGAGAAGTATGATTAACTTGGTCTATCTATCTGCCTGTACAGATTTAGTCGAATTACACACTGCTTGGAAAGGAATGACTACCAGAAGCGATGGTTTTCAGAAATTTTGTAGAGGTCTCCAATGGAGGCCATCATTTCTTTGCCTTTATTTATTATTATTTTTTTTTGGAAGAAATGTATGAAATTTTGGGAAGTCACAGATTTGATATCCATTTTCCTACAGTCTTGTAACCGGGCTGAAAGTTATGAAAGAGGAATGAGTTTCAATCGCTACCAGCTAACTAGCAAAGGAAAACTAAGGTGTTCTTAGTTTTTTACGTCTCCTTAGGTTTTGGAATTAATCATGATAAAGCAGCCAGAAGGTAAAAGTTGAAAATGAAAGCAGTGTGGACTATATCATTCGATTCAAGCCTTACAAGTTAAGGGAAAGAAAGTCATTGCGGGGGACTGAATTTTTGACAACACAAAGCCCTGGGATAAAGTATGGTACAAGGTCCTATACCATATAAAAATTTCATTATAGTTTAACTATTTGATAGTCTGACATGGCTTAACGGTGATTGTGGTATTAAATCAGAAATGGTTTAAACATAAGAATTATGGAAAAAATCAAATAAAATTGAAAACAACTTAGGGGTAAAACCAAAATTGGTTTCTTATAATTTTTTCCTCCAAATTATTGTTTAGCTTGATTTAGTTCCAAATGTGGAGAAATTAAAATTTCAGGTTTTCAAATCACTAGGAATTAAAATATTCTTTAAAATAAACTTTATGATGTGATACAATATTTAAATATCAGAATTTCCACTATAAATTATTTTTTAAAGATGTTACAAATATTATAAAAAAAATAATATGATGTATGAATAACTTTCAAGAAAACAGTAATATCTAAAGAATGTCAACCTATAATTGGATTTAAACTAAATTAAAATTGGCAAGTTCTAGTCCACAATAACCTAATTTTATACCGGAATGAAATTATGAAAAAAAGTCAAAACTAAAATAAAGTTGCCAATAATTAAAACCTATTTTTATACTGCAATGAAATTATGAAAAAAAGAAATTTACTTTCCTGCAGTTTGTAAGTTAATAATGAAGTTTTTCTTTTTCCAAATATATACTATATATTTGTAAACACCTTTACTAATTTAGATCTCTTTCCGCAATTAAAATATACATATCATATGATTTAATTTCATATCAATTAAATCAATAAAATCTTAAACTAATCATTCAACCAAAGCTTTATTATATTTTTATTTTTACTTGCATAATTTATTACTTCCATCAGTTGTATATGTATACTGTTATTAAGTCCTTGAGTTGGTGTCATGAGTCAACTCAACACCATTTCAACTGTGAAAATAGTAAAATACCCTTGCCTTAAAGGGTAATTAATATTATTATAAGTGTATTTTTATCTTTTCATACATTTATATAATCTTCAAATAAAATAATTGAGAAACAATATTTGAGAATCAGACATAAAATCAACAAATTCATATGAAAAAACCCTTATTACTCTACTAATGCCCCGTTCTTCATTGCGCTTGGGAAGCTAAAAGTGCTTTTTCACCGTAGAAGCAATGAAACACCTAGCTTTTGGGGTCAAAATTGTGGTGAAAAAGTATTTTTTCACTCAATTGCAAAAGCTAAAATTTAAGTTTTTCTAATTTTTATGTTTGGAAGTAAAAATTATCAAAATACTTTTATTTGTATTAAATATTAAAAGTATATAAAAATTAGATTAATTTATATTTTATGTATCATTATTTTAAATTATTTAAATATAATTTCTTATTATATTAAATTATTTAAATATAAATTATTATATTTAAGTTTTTAAATATTTTATGTACTATTAATTTTATAAATAATTTATATCAATTACTTAGAAAGTCTTTAAAATTTATACTTCATGTATAATTATATTAAATGATTAAAATATTATTAAATAATTAAAAAAAATACAAAATAATATGAGAATCCATTATCGCTAGTTGTATCGTAGAGTTTGAAGCGAAGGAATTTATTACAAGATTAGCAAAGAACAAATAGTAATTGCAAGATTTGGACATTTGGGTGAAAGAGATAGTGGAAGAAGGAGATTCTGAATTTTGGAGGGAATTGTCACAGTTGATTAAAAGGAGTCATCAATTTTCGTTTCTAGTCCCATCATTTTTTCTTTTAATGTTTCTATCCAATTGTTTGAGATTGGGGAATATATATATATATATAAATATTACTGGGTGCAATGCAATTATCACAATTGGCAAGAAAGCATCTCCATTTAAACCTTTTTTTTTTTTTTAAGTTGTAATTTTTTATTTTTTTTAATACAATTAATTATTTTGATTGGATAGTTAAATATTGGTAGTTTTGTCTTTGAGTTTCAGATTCGATTCTTCTTCTATTCATATTTATATATATTTTTTATTTCATGTTGTTTTGAGTTTCTTCTTTTTCTTTTATTTAATGAATATTTTTAACATATTAACTTCCTTATTTAAATGGTTAAATAATAATTTCATCATTAAGATCCAGGTTTAATTTCCCTTTTCTAAACATGTTTATAATTTTTATTTCATACTGTTTTAAATTTTTTTATTTTTAATTAATAAATCTATTGTTTTCAATTTTTTTATTGTAATTCATCTTTTTAATTAATAACTCTTTTATTTATAAAATTAAATAATAAATATGTAATTGTATAATAAATATATATTTTACATATATTATTATGTTAAAAATATTTGAAATTAATAACAACTCTATATATACTATAAACATCAACTATTTTTTTTATTTACTTTTCTTTATATATAATATTTATATGTCAAATATTTATTTTCTCCATGTATATTGTGGGTATGGTGATTTCTAATATTATAAAATAAAATAATTCTTTTTCATCTACATTGTGAGTATTATATTTCAAATATTTTTATATGTGAAATATTTTAAATACACATACAAAAATATTTACTACACTTATGATATGGATTGAAAAATAAATATTACACATATAAAATTTATATTTACTAAAAATAATCATATTTGTAATAATTATTTGATTTTATGAATAAAAGATTTATTAATTAAAAAGATAAATTAGATTTGAAAAAAAATATATTTATTAATTAAAAATTAAAAAACTTGAAACAATATGAAATAAAAATTAAAAATGTGTCTAGAAAAGGGGAATTCAACCTAGGTCACAATGATGAAATCATTATTATTTAATCATTTAACTAAGGAAATTAATATGTTAAAAACATTCATTAAAAAAAGAAGAAGAAGAAGAAGCTTAAAACAACATGAAATAAAAAATATAAATGTGAGTGAGAGAGGAATCAAACCTAGAACTCAAGAATAAAACCACTAATATTTAACCATTCAACTATAAAAATTGATTACATTAAAAAAAGTCAAATATTACAGCTTAAAAAGAAAAATACGCCCAGCTAGACGCGTTTTCACATTCTCTCTCTAAAAATAACTTATTTTCTTAAATAAAATTTAAAACCACCTAAAATCCTAATTATTTTTTTTTTCTTCATATTCTTCAAATTTAGCCTTATTAATTTTTAGATGTTAATTAGCATATACAAGAATGTGGTAGTTTAAATGCCCCCAATTATGATGATTCGCTTTTATTTTGGAACTGTTATTTAAATATGTACTCCTTCATGATTTTTTATGTATTAAATATGTTTTATAAAAGTTTGAGCCAATATTTTAGCATTACTCAAATAAACGAGTTCCCTGTCAAAATTATTGGATATAATCTCATTTAGTATCTTTAATGTTAAAATGCATTTTTCAAATTTGAGTGAATTTAAAAATAAAAATAAAAAATGTATTTTTTTTTTAACTTTGAGTGAATTTAGAAAATGTCGATAGAGTCTTAGTTCAATTGGCATGAGCATTGTTATCATTACAAGAAGACGTAAGTTCTAATGCGTTGAATTCTTCCTATTTATGGGTCGGAGGGGGGCTATGGATAGTTCTAAGCATTGTGTTAAATAGAACAGATATGATCAAAATTTATAATGAGATTTTTAAAATTAAAAATTAAAAAGTAATAAATTAAAATTTTTGAGTGTTAGCAATTGGCATCAATATTATTGCAGTGCAAAAGGACGGTTCAAGTGTGCTAAAGCGCATTATCCTCTTATTTAATGGTTGGGGAGGGGCTATAAGTAGTTCTAGGTATTGTATTAAATAACAAAGACTAGGAATTGTGATGTTACACACATATGAAAGAAAGTAAATAAAAAAAAAATTGAGTTTCAAAACTTCGAGTGAATTTTAAAAAAAATTAAAAAATAGTAAATTAAATTTTTGAGTGTCAAAATCGAAATCACTCAATTAACAAAATTCATGCATACTTAAATTTTTTTATAGAATCATATTTCACTATTAGATTTGAACTTATAATATTTAAAATTTAAAAACATGTATTGAAAAATCACGTTAGTTTGTTGCGAATATCACTTGACTGTTTGATAGCGAGTTAAGTTATAGAATTGAACAAATAGTAAAACAAAAACAAAAATCCTACTATACTAAGCCTTGCTTAGTGAAGGTATCTTATTCTTTAATTGATCCAATCACCTATTAGTATAAGCCCAAACTACCCTTCTACAGGATGCATTTGCAGCCCCAATAGCTAGTTCTATCTAATTCAAACCACTCACCCAAATATCACTTACAAATGTTTAACTCACTCACAATTAATGTCTAAAGATTGAATGTGAAAACAAAGAGAACAATTAGTCAGAATAGTAATTCGCAACTCTCTACACCATAAACAAACAAGTACCTCAAATGTACAAATTAGTATTGCTTATTTATAGGCATCCTAGGCAGTAATGATAAATGTCAAGCAATCTAGATAAACTTGATTTCTTGTGCTTCATAATCAATCAAAAGAGTCCTAATTCAATCAGAAAATCCTTCCTCGAAAATAGTCATTGACGACGTCTTAAAGATGTTCTCTCTTTAATCCAAGTCAAATTCTACTTTAAACTCTTCATGCACTGCTCATCTTGATAATTTCGTTTCCGAGAGTAGGAATGATGTATTTCACGAGGCCCATTTGTTTTAGAAGCAAGGTCTATGTAAAAAAGGCCAACACATAAAAATACCTAGGCTGTCTTATATTGTGATTGACCAAGTCTATGACCGACTGGGTCATTGGACAAACATTGTTGGACAGTCATGGTCCTAACACGTATTAAACAAGGTACCAATTTTTAGGCGTTGTGAGGGTGCTAATACCTTCTTCACATGTAATCGACTGTCAAATTTATGTATCTATTTGGTTTTCAAAACGTAGACAAATAATTATCTTTTTAAAAGAATTTTCAAAATTTTTCTTCTAAAAAAGTGATTTTATAGGTGTCTGATCACATCTGACTAAAAAAGATCTGTGATGACTCCTATTTTCTTAATTAAAATTCAGTGTTTTAAAAATTAAAATGCTCATGTTTGCTCAAATTCGCTCAAATTCGTCAACCTAAGTTTTGGTAAAAAAATGATTTTGACATATCTTATACCATTTCTTTTTATTGAAAAACCATGTAATATCTACCAACAAATATTATTAGTCGTATGAAAGATAAAATGAACATGATAACAATAACATTAGCATTGCACCGAGGCCATTTTTTAAGCTTGAATTTTTTATTGGGTTGAGAATGCTGTGAGCCAAGGATTTAGATGTGGAAATGGTGCGCCGATCTTTGTCCCATAAAAAAACATAGTAGATTGGCGATGCGCCAAGGCAGGTCGTTAGTGCCCATCGCCATCCATCATTGTCCATTGTCCCCCCATCTGTATGTAGGCTTATTTGCTTAGGCTTATTCACTCTCCAACAAACCCTCTGCTAGTGACGAAACAACCCAACTCAACTTCACTCTCCCCATCCCATAAAACACAGTCACACGAATCTGATTAGCTTTCGCGTCGTATTCAATCTATGTGTTTCAGAATCTACGTAATATTTCAGCCATCAAATGCCCAATAAATTTCCTCTTTTAAATAAAAATCATAGAATGTGAAACCTTTAGTATATACATTTTTATGTAAAGTTAAGTGTTAAGTGATAGATACAAATACTGATTTATCTATTCAATTTTTGTAGGAATGAGATGAATTTATATTTTTTTTATTTTTTTGATATTTTAACAATTCAATTCTTGAATTTATAAATATAATTGTACTTATCATATATATAAAATTTTGAATCGATTCGGCAGGCTTATTATACCAATAAAAAATATTGTGTATAAATATTTAATGATGTAATTTTGTTTGGCTTAATGCACACTTTAGTCCATGAAGTATACTACTTTTCTCACTTTAATCCCTAACGATATTATACGTTCCCAATTTAGTCCTCTGAATATCCCAACTAATGGTTGGGATATAGTTGGAATATTAATTCTATAATAGCCTGTTTTTCAGTAGTGTCGAAAACGATAGATTCGATGCCACAAATTCGACGAGTGAGTCCGTAAATATTATTATTTAATATTTACGAGTCAAGTAGAGAATTATGTTAAAATTTGATTTAATAATTTTTTAATTAAAAGAATAATTAGGTTCAAGCGATACGTCTTTAAAGTCAAGTGGTTTTAGAAAATGATGTATTAGGACATCGTTTCTCTAAACCGAGCCTGTAAATATTTTAAAATATTTTATTAAATATTTACGGAGTGTTGTTAGGGTCATATTAAAATTTGGTTATTAATTAAAAAGGACTAAATCGTAAAAGTTACAAAAGTTAAATTCTATTAATTAGGGGTGTTAAATAATTAAATTAATAATGTCACAAGGGTTGATGTGAAAATAATACCATAGGAAAATGGTATTCACGATTGGTGCTTAAAATATGTTAAATTAGATGATATATTTTAATAAAAAAAAAAAGAAAGGCTATGTTAAAATAAAATAAAAAGCAAAACATATATTTTTTTCTTTCTCTTTATGTTCATCTTCTATAGCCGAAAAAACACCATTGTTGAAATCATGGAGTTCGGCCAAGCTCTTTACCATGCATGTGTGGGATTTTGAGGTACGTTTTTCATGATTTTTATGTTTTTATTATTGTTTTAGCTTAATCTAGTTAATCGGGGGTTAATTTATGAAACTTTTAAAAGTTTAGGGACTTGCCATGAATGGTTTAAATTTGTTTATGGATTTAATTGATAGATTATTAAGTTTAGTTGTTAAATAAAAGTATTTTGTTAAGTGATTTTTAGTAATTTTATTGTTAAAGGATTAATTTGTTAAAGGAGTAAAATTCATGGGATTTAATGTGAAATTTTGTTGAATTTAGGTTGTTTAGAAATCCTATAAAAATCTACTAACATGAATTTTAGCTAAAAATGGTAAATTTACAAGTTTCAGCTTTAGGGATTAAATAGCATAAAAGGTAAAATATTGGGGGTAATTTTATAAATTTCTCATTGATAAAAGTTATAAGTTAAATTAATTATGTTAAGTTATTTGAATGGTTTAATTGAATGAATAGATCAAAAAACGAACCAAGTGGATCTACACCGAGGAAAAGCTAAAGTGTTAGACTAGTCGTCAACTTCGTTTTTACAATTGTTAGTGTTAAGGTAAGTTCGTAACTTGATTAAATAAACTAGTTGTTGTTTCGGTTGTTTAATATCTAATTATTTATATATGAATCGAGGTCGTTGGCCTGAAGGAAATTATTAAGACCACAGTTGAAAGACACTATGACACTATACCATAAATAAATAAGATCATAGTTGAAAGATATTATGGCACCATACCAGAAACGAGTAAGACCATAGCTGAAAGGCGTTATGACATCACGATTCTATTGAGTAAGACCATAACTGAAAGACGTTATGACATCACGATTCTATCGAGTAAGACCATAGCTGAAAGACACTATGGCAACACAATGGAAAATGAATAAGATCATAGTTGAAAGACACTATGGCAACACGACAGAAAATGAATAAGACCATAGTTGAAAAATACTAAGGCAACATGACGGAAAATGAATAAGAACATGGTTGAAAGACACCATGGCACCTTCTGATCATTGGCTATTCAGGTAACACATTTCAAGTGAGGTATGTATCGTAAGTATGAATACGAGTTGAAAGTTTGACTAGTATAGTTTGATAATGAATGTTAATGCCTTGGTGTGATTATATACCTTATATGTCTATAAATATGTTAAATCGTGATGTTGTGGTGTGTTTAGGGAATTAAATGGTTATATGAGTATTTTCCAAGTATTCGATGTTATTTCATTTGATTCAATGGACATTTTAAGTTTTAATGAATTGATGCGTATATGAAAGGAACTGTGTTATGGAAACATGAAATGGAAAATGTTAATATATGAATATGAAATGAAAAGGGAACAAATTGAGTAATAGATTGGGGAATTATGTATTGAACTTCATATTGAATGTTTCATGTTCAATTGATTGGATAAGCTCTTTAATACACCTACTAACCTTATGGTGTGTTGTGAATTGGAAGCAAAAGTAAGCATAATTATAAATGAGCAATGTTTTAATGGTTTAATCATTTATATTCGGTAAGTTAAGTTTCCTTTATATGAGCTTACTAAGCATTGGTTGCTTATGTAGTTGTTTTTCCTTGTATTGTAGATTGTCATAAAGCTCGATTGATTGGAATCAAGTTAGAGTACATTCACACTATCCATCCTTTATCTTGGTAGAAGTTTTGGATATATTGATGTCGGGTTATAAATGATATGAACTAGAAGCCCTTTAAGTTATTTTGTTTATGATGATGTTGTTTATAAGTTAGTTTGAGTAAGCTTTGTGGTTATAAATGTTTAATATCTTTGGTGTATTTTTGACACTTGATGTGCTTTTGGTTATTAGTTAAATACCTACAGCGATTAGCTTGATATATGGTAAACATATATGATGAAATGGAGACTTTGATAATGTCTTGTAAATATTGAGTATGGATTTGTTTGGACATTTAAATTGTGGTACTAATGAGGGTACATTGACTAGGCAATTAGATCAAATGAGATGTGTGTTTTGGTCACTTTATTCATGCCTCTTGAAAGCAAATGGCTTATGGGTTAATGTTATGAAAAAGAAATGGTTATTTGGTATGCTAGAAATGTGCTAAATGGTTGATTTTGAAATGTTGAAATGAAACAAGGTCGATTGTAATTGCGGTACCTGTTGTTGGTACATTGGTTAGAACTTATTGGATGATTGATTTGGTATGTTTTAAGTGTGATTGGAATGTGTTTTGATCATATAAATGTTTGTAGAAATGGAGTGTATTGGTGTACAAGAATAAAGTTTGAAATGGCTTGGTTTAGGGGCAATTTGTGCTACACATGGCCTGGGACACGGGCTAGCACACAGCCACCCCATACAACCATGTGTCATATTAATTTTAAGTGCAGGTTTCACACGGTTTGGCACACGACCTATGACACGACCATGTGACCCAAGTCACTGAGTTACACGGGCAGACACGCGCAACTGAGACACGACTGTGTGTCCCATAGTTCAAATGCCCACACAATCTGGATTATGTCACACGACCTGATCACACGATCGTGTGACCCCTATTTCATAATTTTTTAAATTTTATCTAAAATTTCTGATTTGTTTCGAATTAGTTCTTGAATATTTCCAAACTATTTTTAGGGTCTCTTAGGCTCAATTTAAGGCCCATAAGAGTATTTATGCTATAATTAAATTATGTTATCAAATGTCAAATGTAAATTATTTATTAATTTCTGTTTCGATGTTAAATATTCTGAATTGTACAGTAATGCTTTGTAACCCTAATTCGGTAATAGAGACGGGTTAGGAGTGTTACATATTCAATCAATCATATGTTGACACATGTTATATGAGGATGTCATCATTTAAAAAACCATTAAAAATATTTAAAAATTACAAAAATAATTTTTTTAAAAAGCTTAAGAGTGTAAAAAGCCCTCAAATTTTTTTTTAAAAAAAGAAGCAATTAAGCCCCCCTTTTTTTTGCACTCAATTAGATACTTGAACTTTTAAAATGAATCAAAATGACCTTCAAACTTTAAAAAAAAAAGCAATTAAGCCCTTGCTTTTTTCTCAGTCAATTAGGTACTTGAACTGTCAAAATGCAAAAAAAGACCCTAAATTTTTTTCAAAAAAAGCAATTAAGCCCCTGCTCTTTTTGCACTCAATTGCCAAAATGCATCAAAAATTCCCTTTGACCGTAAACTTTAACAGTTGATCGTTGAAGTCAACTGCCCCTAATTTTTTTTAGTTAAAGCCATCCCATGTCACAACCATTGTGTCACATGTGACAAAAAAATTACAAAAAATAAAATTATTAAACTTTAATAAAAATATAAAAAATATTTAAAATTTACTAAAAATTAGAAAAATATATAAATTGTAAAAAATATAAAAAATTCTAAAATTTTATATAAATCGTAAAAATTATAAAATATATCAAAAAGGTCCTTTAACCATTAACTTTAACCGTTAACCATTAAAGTCAACGACCTAGTTTTTTTTCCAGTTAAAGCCATTACGTGTTGCAACACAGCGTGACATATGGCAAAAAATGATAAAAAATAAAAATAAATAGAAGTTTTAGAAAAATTATAAAATGCTTCTTATGATATGATAATTTTTATAATTCTTTTACGAATTTTATATTTCTTTATATTTTTATCATTTTCTTACGACTTTATAAAATTTTATATATTTTTTCTATATATTTCTATATATTTTTACGTTTTTATAAAATTTTATATTTTTATGTTTTTGTAATCTTTTTCTAATTTTTAATAAAAAATAAATATTTCTTATATTTTTATTAAAATTTAATAATTTTTATAAGTTTTATTGATCTGTATTTTTTTAATCATTTTTTGCCACATGTCACACCGTGGTTGACATGTGGTGACTTTAACTGAAAAAATTGGGGGCAATTAGCTTTAACGGTCAACCGTTAAAGTTAACTATCAAAAGGACCTTTTTGATGCATTTTGGCAATTTAGTGCAAAAAAAAAAGAAGAATCATGGGCTTAATTTCTTTTTTGAAAAAGTTTGAGGGTATTTTTTTATGCATTTTGGCAGTTCAAGTATCCAATTGAGTGTAAAAAAAAAAAGCAGTGCTTAATTGCTATTTTTGAAAAAGTTTGAGGGCCTTTTTGATGCATTTTGAAAGTTTAAGTATCCAATTGAGTGTAAAAAAAAGAGAGCAGGGGCTTAGTTACTTTTTTAGTTATTTTTTTCGAAAAAGTTTGAGAGCTTTTTACACCCTTAAGCCTTTAAAAAATTACAAAGTTTATTAAAAAATAGAGAAATTATAAAATTACAAAAAAAATAAAATTATAGAGAAAATTATATTTTTATATAAAAATTTTAAATATATATTAGAAATTTTAATATTTTAAAAATTTTATAAATCACATTTAGTAGAGCTTGAACATAATGTTGTTGTCTATTAGAAGGATACCATCTATGGTCATGATCTTATACTTCAATTGATAAATCTTTTTAGGTGATAAATTTGAATAATTTTTGAAAAAAATTATTTAAATAATAAAAAATACTTTTATTTCAATTAAATTATTATTTAAATAATAAAAAATGTTTTCATTATTTAAATAATTAAAAATAACTTATCGAAAATTTTCACCTAAAAAGATTTACCAATAATAAATTCTGATCGAGTGAATTATAAAATAATTATCGTAGATGATATCCTTCTAAGAGACAACGATATCATGTTCAAGCTCCAATAAATGTGATTTATAATTAAAATATTAAAATTTCCAATATATTTTTAAATTTTTTAGTAATTTTTATATTTGTTATATATATATTTTTATAATTTTTCTAGTTTTAATAAATTTTCTAGTTTTTGTAATTTTTAAGTAATTCTTTTATTTTTTTCAATTTTAAAGATTTTTTAAGATTTTTCAAATGATGATGTCATAGTAACGTCATTGTATGACACGTGACAACATATGTAACATCCCGCCTAGCGAAGTCCAAGTGTACAAATACTATTTATGAAAGTAAGGCATATAGAGTAGATTTTGGGAATGTAAAATGTTAGAATTTGGACGAAGTATAAGAACCTTATGAGTACGCCTGAAACGCTTCGATCCTGACGAACACAAGACCTAGCACATAGTCTTGCAGAAGTATAATTGGCAGAGTGGTATCCGCCCAAATACATTTTGGCGTATGGTGTGGGCGAACTCCAAAGTGCGTACAAGAGAATAAAGGTTTCCATGTCAGGTTACTAAGGTTAAAGGAATGAAAATTGTGGCTAAGTAAGATGAATTCTTTTGAATATGGGTTACACCAGTGGTATAGTGTCCTTGTAACTGTGGTCCCGTACTAGTTAAGTTACAAGATAAACTGGTTTGAAACTAACTGAACATAAACCATGATGGTTGAAAGATAAGGGGAAATACTCAATTAGGTTTCTTGGAAGTTGTAGACCTTGATAAGATAATTCAATAGTGATGTGACATTTGTCAAGTTCCAATGAAGACTTAGATTTTATAAATAAGTCTTCAAGTTTGAATAAAGAGAGTTTTCCTTTTCTCTCTTCAAGAATATTGAAATCTAAGGGTAAAGGAAACGATAGTATTTCTTTAAGCTGGATTTGAGACCATGGATTTTATCAGTCATTTCTTCGTGCCAAGGTAAGTCTTATTGCTTTGCAAAAGTAGATCTGTATGAGTGCAAGAAGAAATAAGGATTTGTTTGATAATTATCTGGGTAGGATGATTGTAAAAGTTATTTGGATGGGTAATAATGGAAAATCTTCTATTTTTACAAGGCAGTGGTCACTGCAATTCTAAGAAGAACTTAAGCTTGGAGACCAACCTGCTAAACATCTTTATTAGGTGAGTCCCTAGATTAACTCTTGCATGTGTATGATGCTTATCTAGAAACTTTTATGCTAGGTGGCCAAAGCGTGAGTGTAACACCCCTAACCCGTATCTGTCGTCGGAATAGGTTTTGGAGCATTACTGAGTAATCTTAATCTACTCATTCATTTCAAACATTTCAAAAATCATAAAATGATTCAACATTAACATGCATAGAGTCCCTTAATAAGCCTTTGAGAGTTTAAAAATAGTTTAGAAACGGTTTGAGACTCAATTGGGAACATTTGAAAATTTTTGGAAAAAGTTAGAAAATTTTTAATTGCAGGGTTCACACGGCCGTGTGGTCAGGCCTAACTCAAATCTACCTAAAACATTAACTTAAATTCATATGCTCATATCTAGATTTGGTTCAATTTACCATGCCATAATATGGCTTCAAACACAAACACATGTTTATATGTATATACCAAACCAACATTACATTTATAACCTCATTTACAATCCATCCACAAAATAACTATCATTTAGATGTCCTAGGTACATGCCAACACAAAAGATAAACATCACCAAATTTGAGTTTGGGATCATTGTTGGATGTTGAATCGACGATCAAAAGAGAAGTACCTAATCTGCGCACGGAAAATCAAAACCGTACGCTGAGTAAAACTCAGTGATATTTTTATAATCCAAATATTTAAAGATAAGAGATTACAAATGTATAATTGAAATATAAACACATATTAATATTTAAAAATCACAACTACCATATGCCAACCCTTTGAATTTGTACATAATAGCATATCATTTCATATTATATTCAACTTACACATGCTATCATATTTCATTTGTCTCACAAATATCCCAATTCTCATACTTGCTATATAAATAGCTTTTCACATATCAAACCACATTTCATTTTAACAATTACATAATTCAACTATATTCAATTAATGAGTACATTACTCATATATCTCATTTATAATCACAACATATCTCATTTTCGTTTTTCAAATCTCTATCCCATTTTCAATTCACATACAATATCATACAATATCAATTATAGAACCGTTTATTTAATTATACATATTAAAACAACTTGGACTTGGAGGGATATACGGATCCAACCAACACACCAGTTTGGCACCCAGTGTCTCATCGGATAAATCCAAAATAGTAACTGCGCCCAACGCTATATAAATTTGACACCTAGTGTCTCATCGGTTAAATCAAAGTAAATTGGCACCCAGTGCCTCCTCGACTTGAATTCGAAGCAATCCCTGAACTTTTTCTATCCTATGGCATGCCATCTATATCCGACTCAGCCCGATACAGTTAATAGGGTTCCACTTCACTTTCCAAATACAACCAATATCCAATTATCATATTTGCACATATATATTCATTTCAATTCAAATAATCAATACATTCATAATATATATACCAATTCAATCAAATTTAATTCAATTCAATATCAAAGTGTCAAATAGTCACCTCAACCACTTACCATATGCATTAAATCAAAATACAACAATTAGTAACTAGGTTCGGATTATAGAAATACAAACTGGGAATTCCGAGCTATTTGACGTCGATTTTATCTTTCCCTTTTTTAGTCGAGGATTCTAGTACGACATTAGCTAGGGAATTAAAACAATTAAACTTCATCAATACAATAAAATTTCAATTTCATATTCAATATTGAATATTTAAATTTTTACTCAATATTTGTCTAAATTCTAATTTAGTCCCTAAACCAAGACTAATTTTTATTCTTCACATTTAATTCTATATTTTCATACAAGTTTAACTTTAAACTAAATTTAACTCCCTATTTTCACTTAAACCCCTAAATTTTTAATTTTTTACAATTTAGTCCTTATTACTCAAAATTTAAAATTTATTCTACAATTTAATCCTTTTTCATTTCTAGCTTAAAAATCTATCAATTTAATCCCTAATACTAAAATTTTTCAACATTAACAATATTTAAAAACTTAATAATTACTAAAATTTCAATATGGGTCGGGTAACCCTAGATACTGGGATTCTAAAAACATAAAAATTACAAGAAAATGGACTAAATTAACTAACCAATTGAACATTGAACCTTAGAAGTCCCTAAGGCCGTGCGTGACTTTCTTTTCTTCTTTCTTTCTTTTCTTTCTAATTTGTATGGCTTTATCTTTCTTTCTTTCTTTCTTTTGTTATACTAACTTTTATTATTATACTTTAATTATTATTATATAATATATATACATTTACTTAATTATTAAGATAACATTTTTTAACATTTTTTATAACATAGGTATAATTACTACATTGGCCTTTTAATTGATTTTTAATCTATAATTCAACTTTCACCCTTTACGCAATTTAGTCCTTATACCTAATTACTTTTAATTCAAGTAAATTCACTTAACCGAAATCTAATTAACTACACAACTAGCTTCATAAATATTTATTAAAAATATTTACTAGTCCGATTTACTGGAACAGAGTCTCAGGAATGCACTTTCCGACACCCTTGACTATCGAGTCGTTACAATGAGACTGAAACTAATAAAGTGTGATGTGATGAATCTGATAAGAAATGTAAGACTTATGAATCTAAATGACTACGGTGTGCTTATGTCTAAAATTAAGAACGAGTCTGATAAGAAGCGCATGTGTGTCTGGTAAGTATAAAAATATCTGTCATGAGTGAGTCGATGTATGATGAGTCTGTGTCTGTCTCCAAAGTTGTCAAAGGGGTCTGTCGGGACTAAAAAGACGAATCTCTAAAAGGACAAGTCCATGGCCATGGCATTGAAAGAAGACCATATCGTGTAAGATCGTAATTGGTGGGTTATGGCATCATATGGAAAGAAGACCATATCGTGTAAGACTGTAACTGATAGGTTATGACATCATATAGGAAATTTAAGGAATATTATTACCTAACGTGGTTTTCTGCGTGCCCCGAAATGATGAGGGGAAAACCTCACTAAGTGTGAGTTTAAGCAAATCCCTATCATTTAAAACACTTGTAAAAAGACAACCTTTGTGGAAAAACTCTGGAAAGACAAGCCTTCATGGTGAACCTCTTAAAGGACGCCTTTGTAGTAAGACTCCAAAAGGAAAGCTCTTGTGGTGAGTACTTAATGAAAATGAAACCTTTATGGTTATCTCTGAAAAGAAATGCCTTTGTAGCATCATCTAAAGAATGAACCTTATGACAACCAATTGAAAAAAATGTCTCTATGGCAGACTCTAAACGAAAAGAAAAGAACCCATGGTGAACTATGATAAAATGGCGTATGAAGTCTTCTGAAGGAATAGTAAGTGTGGAGAACTCTGAAAGAAAAGCTCCGTAGGAAGTGTTATAACTAACCTAGTATAGCAATATAGTAAGAACAACGAGACTAGAGCGCACCAGCATGAGTATATTCTATCTGTAAGAAATCACAAAAGAATAAAATGAAAAATGTGAATAAGGTTAAGGTGATAGGAATAGCAAGTTATGGTCTCAGAATGAAGCATGACACCAATGACACAATGAATGGAATCTTAAGGATGTAACCGTTTGAGTTAAAGGAAGGATAAGAGCAAAGGAGATAAATATGAAATCAAGTATGAATCAGGTAAAGAAGGATTTGCTCACTAAGTTATCATGAACTTACCTTTGTGTCTTTTATGTCACAGGTAAACTGATTCGAGGCTATGCCAGGAAGGACAACGCCATGGCTACGCTAAAGGAATGGCGAGATGAGCTATTATGCATACAGAGCGAGCTTGAGGTGACGTGATCAAGTTTGACAGAAACACCATGGATGGGCCAGGTAATCTATTTAGAAGCCTTGTAGTGAGAATATAATGTGTTGGCCAAATAAGTGTAATATATATACTTGTAAACCCTCGCTGAATGAAAAGGCTTGTTTAAACGTTTAGACATGAATAAGTCTATAATATGAAATGTAACACCCGGGATCCGAATTCGACGAATCGGATTGGGTCGAGCGCGTTACAACATATAATTAGTTGGTTATCCTAGGCATTTTTTAATGTCCAACAAAATGAACCTGGAATGTCTTATAACATTAGGGACTAAAGTGGACTAGAAAAAGAATCCAAGTGGAAAAAACAGTATGCTTCAAGAACTAAAATGCGCATTGAGCAAATTCATAAAGCAAATAGTTAAAACATTTTTCTTTACTCCAAACGTGACATACATGATCTACATGAATAACATATGAAATATAATGATCGGATTGTTAAAATATCAATCATAAAAAAATTATAAAAAAATTTAAAACTATATTAATTTTACATCGATGTAAGTGTATCTCCTCTTCACATCTTTTAAAACTTAAATTTTTCCTTTTTTTTTTTTAATATATCATAACACACATTCATTGGTAAGGTGTCAGTGTATTTAAGATTAAATTTGCATCTTGATAAATCGCTAATTGCTTTTTCTTTTTAATATGAATGTTAAAATTGGATTTTATTTATTATATAAATCGTTAAAATAAAATGTATGCAATATATAAAAACTAGTTTTTATCCTATGCCAGACACAAGTTGTATGTATAAATTTTAATATTTTATATTTATTGTTAAAAGAATTGTTAATAATACTATTATTGAGAAAGTAAAAATAATATAATATTAATTTTTAATTTTTAAAATTATGATAATTTGTATTATGATCATTATAAATTAAGAATAAAAATTAATATTTAAAATAAAATTTAATTAATTACTGGTATTCATCAAAACCACCGAGAAACTAAAATTAAAAAAAGAAATTATTACACCAATATTATATACCTTTAATCTATGGCCTAAATAGTTGTTTCAAATTAGTATAAGTTTGAGTTTAGAAAATAAAACTAATAATTAACTAACGAGTACAGTAGCTTGAAAATAAATGCTTATATTTATATTAGAATGACATAATATTTTAAAATATATTTTCATTTATATATATTTTTGTATAATTTAGTGCAATGTTGGTAAGTTTAATAATTGTTTGAAAATATGGAGTGTGCCTCGCATTTTGGTTGAAATAGAATCAACATTGAGGCGAGGAAGAGTTGATGTCCCGATGACATGACACACTATGTCCCGATGAGAAGAACCCGTCGTCTCAACGATGCGATGCCCAACATCCTAATGAGCCAAACGCGACGTTATGATGTGACAACATGTTCCCCACTTAACCGGGTTTCTTCTCCTACTTAACTCTTTTTATATTTTTTTAATCTAACTCTAATTATTCTAGGGATGTTTTAGTCATATTTGTACACGAAATTTAGCCTATAAATAAGCCTCTTAGAAACCCTAGATAATTTAGAATAACAACCACAAAATTAAGAGAGAGTTTGTGAGAAATTTAGGGAAATTTAGTATTTCAAGCTCAAGGTTTATTTGTTTCTCCATCTTGTACTCCCTTTTCGGTCTTTGCTTTTTTAGTGAAGTTTTCTTTACTCATGGTTTTTTATCCTCTTCAGAGGGGTTTTTCACGTAAATATTTGTGTCTAATTTTCTTGATTTCCATTCGTGTTTGTTGCATAACTCGAGTTCGACCTAACATACTGGTATCAGAGCTTAGTTTAATTTATACATTTAACCCGTTTAGAGATGGAAATAAGGTACGATATTAAGAAGTTTTATGGGATTACAAATTTTAGCTTGTGGCAAGTTCAGATGACAACAATTCTGGTTCGAAACAGTCTGAAAAAGGTCATTATAGGGCAAAAGCCCGCAAATGCGAATCAGACAGAGTGGAAGGAAATTTATGAAAAGGCATTTTCAACAATTCAATTGTGCCTCACTGACAATGTATTACATAAGGTACTTATGGAGAAGATGACAGCGACCTAGAGGAAATTGTAAGCCCATTATATGATAAAGTCTCTCGCAAATCGCGTGGTATTGAAACATTGATTATATATGTTCTATATGGAATAAGGTGAGTCTATTAGGACTCACATCAGTGAATTTGTAACTCTTCTAAATGACTTAAAGAATATCAAGGCCAACATAGAGGATGAAGACCAGGTTATGTTATTACTTTGTTCTTTACCCCCTTAATACAAAACTTTTAAGGAAACCCTGATTTACGATAGAGAGAGACTCTCTTTTGAGGACGTAAAAGGAATCCTTTTGAGAAAGGATAAACTCGACAGTGAGTTAGGCTTGAAGAACAAGGTAAACAGGCAAGCCTTAGTTTTGATTGCTAGAGGACGGTAACAATCTAAGGATTTGGGCCAAAGAAGATCCATGGTAAGATCAAAATCTAGAAACTGCGGCAAGCAATGCAACTATTGCAAAAATATGGGTCACATTAAGGCATAATGCTACAAATTTCAGAATAAAAATAAAAAGACCACAAAAAACGATGAGAGAGGAAAGCAAAAAGTCAATGTAGACGATGTCAGTGTAATCGAGGACAGATGTGATGTTTTGTTGCTGGTATCAATGACTGAATGGTCTAAGTTCACATCCTAGTGGATCTTAGATTTAGGGTTTTCCTATCATATATGTCCCAATAGGGACTATTTCTTCACATACAGTTTGATTGAAGGTGGATTTGTGCTTATAGAAATAATTCACCTTGCAAAATAACTGGCATTGGTACCATTCATATTAGGATACATGACGGGATAATCAAAACGTTGTCAGATGTCAGGCATCTGCTTGATTTAAAGATGAATCTCGTCTCTTTGAGTATTCTAGACTTGAATGGTTACAAGATTGTCATCAAGTCAAACGACTTAAAAGTATCTCATAGAGCCCTTATTTTGATGAGAGGGTAAAAAGTTGGCACCTTTACATTATTCAAGGTGCAACTATCACACCCCAAAAACGGAGGATCCAAAAAGGTGAGTAAGTATGGATGTAAACTGTTTTGGCACTGTGGTAGTATAATCTGCCACCCTACTAACTTGTTGGTGAGTTAGAGTATTAGAGCATACTAACGGAAAAGTATCCGCTCGCTAGCGATATCTAAGGATTTAGTTACAGGGTATCTTCAAGTGAGGAGAGAGTATGCCTAAGAAAAAGTACGCCCAAAGTTTTAGCTGAGAACTAAGAGCCTATCAAGTGTATGAAAAAGTTGTAGGAGACTTGATTGTCTTTAAGACAATGCCATACGTGAGTCACCACCAGGGTATAGTATGCTCGGTTTATATGAGCACTATTCTAGTTGGTTCTCATAATGGGATTATTGGGAGTCAATTATACTGATTAGACCCTATCCATGACTGGTTAAACAGTAATGAAGATCTTCACCATATTCTCTTTACCTTTCCTGGAATTTTTGTGGGAAAATCAGGAGATTTGGGTTTGGTAAGCATCATCACTTGTCAAAGTCCACAGTAGGGGATAGGGAGTTTATATCTAGTGATAAGGAAAACCTTTCAGATGACTCTCTTTCTGCTTTACATTTTGGTTCTTCTTTTTAACCTAAATGTTCTTTTTTTCTTCGTTAATATGGAGCTAAGACCTCGTTTAATCAATGGGTGATTCAACCTTTTAGTAAGTCTTATAGCCCTTTATGTTATGATTGTTGATGAGTAAGGATGTTAAAAGGTGTAAGAATAATAGGGTATGAGGGAAAGGCCCTGCCTGTGGATTTTAATGGAAATTTCATGATTTTGTAAACAGTTACTGCTATTGGATTGGAAAGGAAGATTGAAACAGAAACTCCAAGTCGAGGTAAAGGTAGGTCTCTGGTGAGTATCTAGATCTGACTTCTGCACAATATATTTGTTGGGAAATGTGCCCATATAGTAGTAAACATTTAATTATTTTCTATTTATTTGAATGATGAATAAATAAATAAAGTTAATTTCACATTTCACTATTATGTCTTTTGTATTTATTTCTTTTATATTTAGCATGCATAGCAAAATTGTGACAAACAAATATTAGCTTATAATTATCTAAAGTTCAAACTGAAGATAAGTGACATTGTAAAGAACATTTACATTACGAGAAAGACGACCTACTTCAGTAGATAATTTAAATGAGTCCATAATCCTGTAAAAGAATCAAAGTAAACATCTGATTCAAATACTGAGAAGGATTATTATGTGTCTATAATTCCAATTACGGAGATGGCTAGCCTTGGCTATTAGAGCAGTTGACTTTACGAGTAGAGACATAGATGTATTCATTGTTATGGACTGGACCCAAGATGAATTAATTCTGAATCCGTTTGTGAATTAATTCACTTATGACGTTCATGGTGTGATTTACCTAAATCCTGAGTTAGCCACTGACCATGCGTATGCAACTCATGTGCTTTGATATAAGTTGAGGCTTATGCTCTAAAGATGATCAAGCCCATAACTGGTATGTTGGGTACATGAATTATGTATGACATGTCTTTAATAGCAACAGTGGAATTCATAGATCAATTAAAGAGTTAATGATATCATCTCATTGGCATTGTGTGCATTGATAAATATGGAACGTGACCACGGGATACTTGTTCTTGAATGAGAAATTTATCACAATCATTTGTTGACAATGATCATATTAATCATTAAGAAGACACAATGCTGACAATGAGATAAAATAGGACTACATTGAATGAACATATTTAATTTAAACGAATCAAGGATATCATATGAGGGTAACAAACACATGACGAGGTCATTGAACAAAATAGTTGGATGAATTACTTTCGTAAATAATATACAATAAGGATTTTTCAATCATGGTACTTCTTGTGGACTGACTCAATGATTAAGTAATAGTGAATTATCGGAATGATGCTTCTAGACATAATTGCAATCACTAGAACCTATTTGGATATGTCCGATTGGTCCCTCCACTAGCTCAACAAATGTTCGATCGAAGAACATTTGAATTAGAAGAAAATTCTACAACTTTGGGAATAATTTGATTGAGTCGATTTATTCTATTTGAAATTAAATTAAGTGGTCGTAAGAATTGTTTAACTAGAGAATTTGATTAAATAATTTTCTTGAAAAATTAATTTGGAAAATCTAAATGATTTTTGGAAAAATTAATTTTGATCAAGTAAAATTAAATTAATCAAATCAATTAAAATTAATATGATATTTTTGGAAGTTAATTTTCAAGTCAGACAATTGGCCCAATGGGTAATTGAACATGAGATCATAAATTGGGTCCGGGAGCCCAAAATTGAGACTAAGATCCAAAAACTGGTCGAATCGGGCTCGATAAGTGAAACCGGGCCGATGGTGCAACTGGTGGTTAGATCGGATCGGTTGGGTCGTCGTTGACCCGAACCTAACCGACAACAGCAGATCCAACTCTGGGTGCTATAAAGGCCTCGCACCTGCATCACCAGAGACGGCGGTGTCAATGGTTGAGACAACAGTGTCCCGATGGCTGGCGACGGCTGGTCGTCAGTGGTTGAACAGTGAAATAGTTACATTCCTATTGAAATTTCACCAGAGATTTTGATTTCAGATTAATTATTCCAAAAATAATATTAATTTAATAGTTTAACATTAAATTTAATTTTATACTTATCTAAATAGTATTTTATTAATTTAATATTAAAATTATTATCTTAATATTAAATATTTATCTTGTAGATAAATTTTTTATTATTTTAATAAGATTTAATATTAAATTTAATCTAATATTTATCTTGATAAATATTATATTAATTTAATATTAAAGTGATTAAGTTTAATCATAGTTTAACTCTCTAAACTCTCTCTATATAAAGAGAGCATTGGGTTATTATTTGCAAACACTTAAATTCAAGAGAAAGTTGTAAAAAGAAAATTATCTAAAGAGATTATTCCAGAAAATTTCTAGAGATATTTTTTTTGATTTACAACTTGACTTAAAAGTTTAGAGATTGCAAAATTACCCCACTAGTAATTTTTGTGAAAAATTTTCTGATTCGAAGCGCGCCCACACTCGACAGATGTGAGTTTGAGGATAGTGGAGAAGACTACTCGGTCGAAGTGCTCATCCTAGACGAATCGAAAATGTACAATTTTGATTAAGTGTTTATTACTTTAGATATCACAATCAAGATCTTGTTTTGGAAAAAAATTTTAAAACTCTGGTTTTTCCCTAAATTTATTTTTTGTTGCATTTTCCAAAACTGTTTTCCAACAATATTATGATGATTCCTTGTACAGTCGATGTTCATATAAATGTACATATCTTTTTGAGGAGTTGCTGTATGTATGTGTGGTTGTGTGTGTTCTCTATGAAGCATTTGTATGTATGTACTAAAGTGTATGATGTGTTGCATGAAAATGACGATCTGAGGTAAGCATGTATAAGAAATTTTGTGCTGGGAAGTATAATTCTGTTAAGGGTGTGAGTGAAGTCTATGTAAATGTGTCTAATATGTTATTAGAGTGATGCATGCCAAATATTGGTTGGTGACAAAGGAGTTCGAGCGAAGTGTCAGAAAAATGTGATATGATCATGAACCCCATAGTGGTATTTGATAACGTCTGCCGAGACAATAAACTCGAGATAAGGCCAGCGTGGTAGACATGTGTAAAAACCATGGTCATGGAACATTCTGGGAATGACGGATGAGTCGCATTTGTCAACTAGGGTTTCTACATGTACTAAGGCGATGATGGGCAAACCCTAGGCAATGCTGAGTTTAGAAAAATCCATATCGTCAAACACGACAGCTTACATGGTGCTTTAGTGGCAAACCAAACCAAGTTTTTGTGGCAATTTACTTGGGAAGCCTTTGTGGTAGGTTACCGATAAAGCCTTTGTGGCGTCATATCTAGAAAGCCTATCAGGCAAACTATGTAGTGCCTAAGTGGTGAGTTGTTAGTTCGCCTTTTAGGTGAGATTTAGGTATGCCTTTAAGGCATTTTTTGAAAGAGACCTCGACAGTATACTCGAATGATGAATTCGCCATAGTAACTTGTTAGGGCAGAAAGAGAGCTTGGCATATGCAAAATTATAGGTAGGGTAAGTGTCTGTAAAAAATTGGAAATTTCCCATTTTGTATTGCATTCATCTGAGTTTCTATTGGGTGATATAAAATATTACCTTCATCGAACCAAGTTCGTTGTCTGGATGATGTGAAGTTACGGCATGATTGTAATTCAGCCAACTGCTAGAGCCAATATATGAATTTGCTGAGAGTAGTGTGCATAGGTATATCATTTGAGAAATGTATTCAATTTCTATCTTCAAGCGATTGCGAAATGGGATCCACTATAAGGTGAGAAGCCTGTGACTCGCCAATCGAGTGGAACATGTACAAGGTGGTCAAATTAGAGGCTGGCGTATTGTTATCTGCCATGAATCATAAAAGTATCCTCCAAAATCTGAAAGGAAGTCCAGAATTCTTAAGTTTAGGAATTCAACATTATCGTTTAAAGGTAACAATGGTTGAGTTTCACAAAGTTTTGTGGAACTTATAGGTGTTTACTTGTAATGTAGGTTTTTGGAATTGAACTAGTGTGACAGGAGGGACCAAGGCAGGAATGCGCTAGGGTGGCAGTTCAAAGAGCGATATTATGCATACAGAGGGGTGCTTTTGGGAACATGGCGAATAGTCTATACGCCATGAATATGTCTGTCTCACTAAAGATTTAAGTTATAACGTTTCATTCAAATCTCTTAACTTAGAAAATATTATAAATAAATAAGAAGTACATCCAGTATGGTTTTCACTAGTGGTAAATTTTTTGCTAAGTATTTAAGTGTTGTAACATCCTATATCTAGGTCTAGTAATCAGGTCAGGTACAGGGCATTACAGCAATGATATCTAGTTTAACAAACATTACGAAAGCAGAGGCGAGGTCGTCCCCATGTTCTGATGAGGACTCTCCCGATGTCACGACGACATGTGAAAATATGCTCTTCTTGAATTCTGAATCAACCCAGCAATGGCACATGCAACTCGGTCATATGAGTGAAATGTATGATCATTTTGAGAAAAAAAAAGGTCTTCTCATAGGCACTGGAGTTAGAAAGTTAGATTTCTACGAATGTTTATGGAAAGCAAACATGAGTCAACTTTGATTCAGCAGTGCATTGAACTAAAGAGACCCTCGACTACATTCATTCCAATCTATGGGGTCTAGCTCCAATCGTCTTCGAATGAGGTAGCAGATACCTTCTAACTTTTATATATGACCACCTTAGAAAAGTTAAGGTATATTTCCTAAAGCACAAGAATGAAGTCTTCAGGATTTTCAAACAGTGGAAGACTTAACTTGAAAAATAGATTGAGAAGTTCGTAAAAGGGTTCAGAATGGATAATGTGCTCGAGTTCTATTCAATTGAGTTTAATGATTACTAAAAATGTGAAGGAATCAAGAGACACAACATAGTTGTAGGAACCTTACAACAAAATGGATTTGTCGAACGAATGAACAAAACATTACTTGAGAAAGCCTGATGTATGCTTTCCAATGCAGGCTTAGAAAAGGATTTTTGGGTCAAAACAGTTAATCTTGCAAGCTATCTAGTGAATTAGGCTTCACATCGAGCTTTAGATGGAAAGGTTCATGAAGAGATTTGGTCAGGTAATCTTCCTAGCTACTCTGACCTTAGAGTATTCAATTGTCCTACTTATGCTTGAGTTAGTCAGGGAAAGCTTGAACCAAGGGCAATGAAGTGTATTTTTTTGGGTTTTATAGTCGTGATAAAAGGCTATAAGTTGTGATGCTTAGAAATGAGTAAGATCATCGTCATTAGAGATGTTACATTTGATGAAACATCGATGATTCTATCACAAAAGGGGTCAACATGTCAAAACAACACTGAAAAGTCGAGTGTTTTGAGCAAGGTGGAGCCAGAAACAAAGATAGACGGTGACATCACAACATCACAGAGCACAACATTGCAACGTCACAACGAACAGGGGCGACGTCTCGATGAGAATCACCACGTCATAGCATCGCATAGAAATTTTGAGTCCAACGTCTCTTTGATGCAACAGAAGGTTTCCAAAACCACTACATCCAAATCAGAGACCTTTCAAATTTATAAGTTAGCTCGAGACAGAAAAAGGCATGCTAGTGGCATATGCTCTAAGTGTTGCGAAAAGCATCAATTCAACCAACCCTTCAAATTATTTAGAGGTAGTTCGGGATTTTGGTTCTAGCAAATGGCTTGTTACCATGGAAGAAGAGATGGAGTCTCTTCAAAAGAATAAGATGTGGCAGCTCATTAAACCACCCACCAGACTAGAAAATAGTTGGTTGCAATTGGGTGTTCAAAAAAAAAAGAAAAGATCGGGTTGAGATAACACTAGATGCAAAGCGAGATTGGTCGCAAAGGGCTACAATCAAGTGGAGGGAGTTGACTTTCATGATGCTTTTTCTCCACTTGTGAGGCATACACCCATTCGGGCACTATTAGCTCTTGTTGTATTATACAATCTTGAGTTAGAGCAGTTAAATGTAAAGGCTGGATTCCTTCACAAGGATTTGGATGAGGATATTTATATGCAACAACCGAAAGGCTTCAAGATAGAAGGAAAGAAAGATCATGTTTGCCTTTTTCAAAAATCATTATACAATTTGAAGCAGTCTCCTTGGTAGTGGTACAAGAAGTTCAACTCCTTAATGTTTAACATCAGTTTTGAACGAAGTAAGTATGATAGTTGTGTATACTTGCATGGTGTTGATGATAGATCATTCATTTACTTGTTATCTTATGTGGATGATATGTTAATTACGGCTAAAGATCCATTCAAAATTGATCGATTAAAAATCATGTTTAATTCTAAATGTCATTTAGTTGAGAAGGCTACTCGGGGAGCTGGTTGATAAAAATGACAAGACTGTTGTATATTATGATAGTCAAAATGTCATACAACTCACGAAAGATCAGATGTATCATGAAAGAACAAAGCATATAGGCATTCAGTATCACTTTGTTCAGGACGTGATTGCTCAAAAAGATGTTCAAATTCATAAAATCAGCACAGAAAATAACCTAGAAGACATGGTGACAAAAAATCTTCCAATTTCCACATTTAGGCATTACTTAGACTTAGTAAGCATTCGATAGAGATCGAGTTAGGCACCTGAAGGGGCTTAACAAAGGAAGCTTTTTGAAAATATGAGTCAATGTGAAGATTTGTGGAGTTTGCCTCGTATTTAGGCTGAAACAGAACCGATGTCGAGATAAGGTAGAGTCGACATCCCGATGACACAACACACCACATCTTGACGAGAAGAACCCGTCGTCTGGACGATGTGATGCCTGGCATCCCAACGAGCCAAATGTGACATTACGATGTGGTGATGTGTTCCCCAATTAACCTGGTTTCTTCTCTTAGTTAAACTCTGTTATATTTTTCCAGTCAAACTCTGATTATTCTAGGGATGTTTTAGTCATATTTGTACGTAAAATTCAACCTATAAATAGGCCTCTTAGCAATCCTTAATAGTTTAGAATAACAACAACAAAATTAAGAGAAAATTTGTAGAAATTTTGAGAAAACTTTGTATTTTGAGTTCGAGGTTTGTTTGTTTCTCTATCTTGTACCCCATTTAGGTCTTTGCCATCTTAGTGAAGTGTTCTTTACCCGTGATTTTTTTGTCCTTTTCAGGGGAGTTTTTTCATGTAAATATTTGTATCCAATTTTCTCAATTTTCTTTCGTGTTCGACCCAACAAAAAAAGTTATAATAAAAAAGAAAATACGGTGGAAAAAATGTAAAATAAATTTATTGTAATATTGTTTATATTGAATTCAAATTGAATATTGATATTGAAATAATTACAGATAACAATAGGGGTTGAATTTAATATACAAAAACTGAATTCAAGGCATTAACCGCATATAACACAAACTATGGAAGGACCAATTACGAAGTTATCCCATTTTATAGAAATCACGTGAATCGAATTAGAAGAGTGTGTGATGAATGGTGGTTCGATGATTATAACATAATTTAAAAGAACAAAAAAACATTTTCACTTAATTCATTTGTTTTTTTAAAATCTTTTCATGTTTTCGCATTTGTTTCATTTAGAATAAATTTATTTCATTTATTTTGATTATGACAATTGTCAAGATGAGAACTCGATAGTTTCAAAACTTTACTATAGATACATGATGCCTTCATTGTTGCAAGTGGTAACATGATTAAATTGGCACAGCTAGGAAATGTAGAGGACTTAAAAGTATAATTTTAAAAGGCTCATGGTATTAATTGATTTGAGGAAATGGCTTAAATACTTAATAATATTAATTGATAATGTCGTGTATTGTAGAATGAATAAATACTTAATAATATTAATTGAGCAAATGCTTAATTTTATGTAAGATAAATTAAATGAACAAATTATTTTTATTTTATCTAATTAAATATTATTTTAAACACAAACCTTTATAATTTAATGGATAATTAAAAAACTATATGAATTATCTTTTAAAAAATATATAAATTACATAAAAAAAATATAATTGTAGTATTTGCCGCAATTTTAGTGTGTATATTGTTATATCATATACATACTAGTTTCTTTCCCCTACGATGTATAGATTGATTGTATATATTAATTAAAACATAATGTAAAAAATTTAAAAGAATTGATAACACAGAGAAAAAAAATTAAAACCAAGAACATAGAAAAATATATATTAAAAATGAAAAAAATCAAAATACTATTCTTCAAAATAATTTTATACAATAGTTGTGGACATTTATATATTTTTTTAGAATTTTCAAAAATTAAAAAAATTACATATCAAAATTGTAACACCCTTTACCCGTATTCAACGCTGGAATAGGGTACGAGGCATTCTCGGACTTATAATACAAACAATCATACAATTCCGAGCCACAAATTTTCGCCCAAATTAAAACCATTTGCAATTAATCATAAAGTCCAAAATACGAGTCTACGAGGCCGAAAACATACTATGGAAGTGGTTCAGGACTAAACCGAGAACTTTAGTAAATTTTTTAACACTTAAAAGATTTATCATAAACAAGAGTCACACGCCCGTGTGGATATAGAACACGCCTGTGTGGGCAGGCCGTGTGGTTACACACGCCTGTGTCCAAACCCTGTGTAACTCTCTACTTGTCACCCAAGAACAAATTGAAGACACACGGCCAAGTCACACACCCGTGTGCTAGGCCGTGTGGTCAATTTAAAAATTATGATTTTTCATAAAATAGGTGCAGACTTCACATGCCCAAGACACACGCCCATGCCTGAGGCCGTGTCATCCACACGGCTGAGACACACGCCCCTGTCTCTTCCCATGTGCTCAATTTTGGGCATTCTGTTTTGCAAAAATTAGGGTGCAGGGGACACACGTCTTAATAGATGCTCATGGGGCAAACCGTGTGTCACACACGGCCTAGACACATGCTCATGTGTCTACCCGTGTAGACAAAAATAAGGCTATTTACCAAGCCATTTTGCCACCCTTTAATGCACACACCTACACAACACAACATAGCACTAATTCAAGCATTTACATCCAACCAAATCAGCCACAATCAAGACATCCACACGTCAATTACATGCTACCATCTATTATACACAAACATCACATACTCATCAACTCAAATCATGCAAGTTTCCACATTCATGAAGGGCATCATCATATAAATTACTTATACCAATAGTAGTCAATTTCAAGTTGCCTTATACAAAATGAACTTTCAACCAAAATTAGCCAACACATTTGGCCAAATCAGTTATGACACATAACAAAATGACCAAGTCCCTATACATGCCATAACTCAAAATGTTGAAATCATTGGTACCAAAATAATTGTTGATAGTGTGAGTGGATCTCCGACGGTCTCCAATCCCTGAGCTATCTTGGTGACACTATGAGATAAAAGAAAGGAAAGGGGAGTAAGCTTTATAGCTTAGTAAGTTTCTATGCAAATAATAAGCATCATAACCACACATCTAACATATAATTAGCATGAGAAAAATTAACATGAATGATATGAAAATCTTTAGTCTTAACTTACTCAATCATAACTTTACCAAGGGTTCATCACTTATCGAGCTCATTACGTATGAGTTTTACGTACAAACCTATACCAAATCGTAACATACCATAGTCTTTCACAACTTTGACATTCCCGTTGAACTCTCAGAATATTAACGGATACTCGAAAATCTTGCACATAAGTGCCATACATGTAGCCAAAGCTACCTCACATCTCATAATACATATAGGCTCATTTTTTAGCTACTCACGGGCCTGTTCACACAAGCTGTCAGTCAGGACATAGCTATATAGTGCTACTCACACAAGCTGTCAGGTATCCGCAACTCATGCTGGACTACCCAGCCACTGGTAGGATGTACAAGACCATCACCTGGATCATATAAACACAAATTGTTTTTCCCCCCGATCTAGATCTGAACCTCATTTTTCTTGATCTATAATAAAAAATGTAACTTATTTAATACACAAATTGTTCAATTCAGTCTAGAAATCATATTATGAAAAAATTACATTTTTGGCCCTAATGTTTCATATTTTTACAATGTAGTCCCTAGGCTCGTAAATTGAAATGTATTCAATTTCTTCAAAACCCAAGCCTAGCCGAACCATTTTCATACTCATACCAGCCCACATTTTCCACTTAATCACGCTTTTACTGCTTATTTTATAACTTTTAAAAATAGGTCATTTTTTACATTTCCATCAAAAAGTCACCTAGCAAAAGTTGTTTATCTTACATCTAACATACATTTTCTACCATTAGGCATCAAAATACACAATTATCTATCATGGGTAAAAATTTAGACTTTGATTATTTCTTAAATTAGTGGTAGAAATAGGTAGATCAAGTTACAATGACTTTAAAAATGTAAAGAGCATTAAATATGGGGCAAGAACGGACTTACAATCGAGCTTGAAAGTTGGTCAAAACCCTAGATATGGAGACCCTTCAATTTTTGGCACTAAGGGATAAAATTAGAAAGATGAACATCTTTTATTTTAGTTATTTTGGCTTTATTTACCAAATGACCAAAATTCCTTTTTTCTTAAAACACTAAAATTTCTCTTACTTCATGTCCATTTTTGTCCACTAACTTAACAAATGGTCTAATTGTCATCTAAGGACCTTCAATTTAAAATTTCATAGCAATTAGACACCTCTAGATTCTAGAACTCAAGTTTTCGAACGAAATTTAGTCCTTTTTACGAAATTGAGTACTCAAACGTCAAAATTTTCGAACGAAATTTTCACAGAATCATTCCATAAAGCTTTGGACCATAAAAATATAAGAAAAATAAATTTTTTTGCGTTGGATTTGTGGTCCCGAAACCACTTTTTCGACTAGACCCAAAATCGGGCTGTTACAACTCTCTGTCCCTTTAGGGATTTTCATCCCTGAAAATCTTACTAGAAAATAGGTTTGGGTAATGTTTTCTCCTAACTTCCTCAGGTTTCCATGTAGCCTCTTCGACTCCATGTCATTGCCATAAAACTTTCACTAGGGCTATACTTTTGTTTCTCAACTGTTTAACTTTCTGGGCTAAAATCTTGGTCGGCTCTTCATCATACGTTATATCCAGTCGAATCTCAACCTCTGTTGGTGAAATCACATGTGAGGGGTCAGAACGGTATCGTCGCAATATCGACACATAAAACACATTATGAATCCTTTCCAACTCTGTCAGTAAAGCTAACCGATATGCTATTGGCCCTATTCTTTCAATAACCTTATACGGCCCAATGAAACGTCGACTTAACTTGCCTTTACGGCCAAATCTTAGAATCTTCTTCCACAGAAATACTTTCAGAAATACTTTATCACCAATCTAAAATTCAATCTCTTTTCTTTTCAAATCTGCGTACGACTTTTTTCAATCTGAAGTAGCTTTCAAGTAATCACAGATTACCTTTACTTTTTCTTCAGTTTCTCTAACCAAATCAACCCCGTGAATCTGTCTCTCACTGAGCTTAGTCTAGTACAATGGAGTTCGACATTTGCGTCCATACAATTCCTCATACGGTGTTATCTTTATACACGGCTGAAAACTATTGTTATAAGCAAATTCGACCAATGGTATATATTTCTCCCAACTACCTTTGAATTTTAGAACACAACATTGGAGCACATCTTCAAGAATCTGAATTACTCTTTTAGACTGACTGTTGCTTTGCGGATGAAAAGCGGTACTAAAATTTAACTTCGTACCCAAAGCTTCTTGTAATTTCTTCCAAAATCTCGAAGTAAATCTCGGATCTATATCCGAAATAATAGAAATAGGCTCTCCGTGCAATCTCAAAATCTTAGAAATGTACAATTCAGCTAACTTATCAAGTGAATAGTCAGTACGTATCGGAATAAAACGAGTCGATTTCATCAATCTATCAACAACAACCCAGACGACATTTTTCTTTTTCGGGGTCAAAGGTAAACCTGTTACGAAATCCATCTAATCTTATCCCATTTCCACTCAGGTACCATCACAAGCTGAAGTAAACCCGAAGGCACTTGATGTTCAACCTTTACTTGTTGACAAATTAAACATCTCGAAATAAACTCCGAAGTATCTCGTTTCATACCTGACCACCAATACAAGTTCTTCAAATCATTACACATTTTCGTACTACCTAGATGAACCGATAAACAACCACTGTGTGCCTCGTGTAGAATTTTTTGAATAAGTTTATCATTTTTCGGTACACATACTCTATCTTGGAATATCAAACAATTATCTGAACTGATCCAAAAGTCTGTATTGTAACACCCCTAACCCATATCTGACGCCAAAATAGGGTTACGAGGCATTACCAAAAAATACATCCCATTCTCATACATTTATACATTCATCATCAAAAACCATTCGTAAACATTTACATTGTCCCTTATAAGGTTCTACGAGACCTTAAAACATGCTTAATGGTGGTTCGGGACTAATCGATCACATATAAAAATTTCTGGACACTTAGAAAAATTTTACATTCATAGGTCACACGCCCGTATAAGCAGGCTGTGTGCCTCACAAGGCTACTGGACACGCTCGTGTCCTAGGTCTTGTGAAAACAGAATATACATACTAACTTCCACCACATGGCCAGAGACATGCTCGTGTGCCTTGGCTGTGGTCGAAATTGACTTGGGTCACACGACTAACCACACGCTCGTGTGTCTAGCCCGTGTACCCTTCGAAATGGCCACACACGCCTATGTGCCAAGGTTGTGTGTCTCACACTGCCACTAGACACACCCGTGTGTCTAGGCCGTGCTCGAGACATACTTTAAATTGTAGGACTACCCTAGGGGTCACATGATCGTGAAACATGACTGTGTGTTGCACACGGTTGAGACACACGCCCGTGTCTCTGCCCGTGTGGACAAAAATAGGCCATTTGAAAAGCCAATTTTTCCACCCTTTTCTCATGTATATCAATCAACATAAATGGTACCATTTCAAGACATTTATAAACAACCAAAGCCAGCCAATTCATACTCATATTATGTCATCTTTACACAAAATTTCAACTACTCCTATAACCTATTCATACTCAAGCATTCATCAATGGCAACTTTCAAAATCATCAACACATTCCAAAATTTAGGCATGGGCTAGCTAGTATTCAAAGCAACGATCACAAAAACGTAGAAATCATTAAAAACCAAACAAAAATCACATACCAATTGAAGCTCACAAGTGTCGAATTTTTCAAGCTTCAAGCCCTAATATTTCTTCTCCGTTTTCGGTTGTGAATAATGAAGATGACAACCATTATAATTTTTGTTTTGTTTTATTATACTTAATGCATAATTTACTATTTTAACCTTGGTTTATAAACAATAATAAACATCAAATACATGCCCATTTATGTCAAATTCCATTATCAAAGGTCTAATTACAACATAAGGACCTTTCATTTAATAAGCCATGGAAATTAAGCTGTAACTCCCCTTACCTGTACCCAAGACCCAGACAATGTACAAGGCATTACCAGACATATACTGAGACACTTTTGGGAAAATACGGGTTATAAAATTTCATTCTAATTTAAAATTGACCAAACAAAATCATAGTGTCCCGACTATGGACCTACAAGGTCCAAAACATACATTAAAAATGATCTGTGACTAAACCAAGAACTATAGAAAATTTTAGTAAAATTACTAGAATTATGCCTCACACGCCCGTGTGCTTAGGGACATGCCCGTGTGTCCCACCCGTGTTGAATTATTTGGATTTATTTTTAATTCTGAACCTACAGGGGTTTTCACACGACCAAGCACATGCCTGTGTCCCTCACATGGCCTAGACACGCTAGTGTCCAAAAACCCGGATATTCTATTTATGACGTCATCATTCATTTTGAGGCACACGACCAAGGCACACGCTCGTGGGCTAGACCGTGTCCTTCACATGGTCGAGATACACAGCCGTGTCTCTGCCCGTGTGTTTACTACTATGAAAACTAACCTAAAATTTTAGGTGCAGGGGACACACGACCAAGTAATACGCCCATGGGGGTTGACCGTGTGTCACACACGGCCTAGACACATGCCCATGTGTCTACCCGTGTGGACCTTTTTAGGGCTATTTCCCAAGCCTTTGGTCACCTTCTATCATCCATACACACTTATAAACTTCAATGATATTTAATATGGCATAAATATACTCTTAAACAAACTTGGTATAGTTCATTGTATGTTAACCTCATCTCATCAGTTTAGTACATACTAAACTATCCTTTTCGTATTAGGGATTAACATAACACATTTTACGTTTTACACTTAGGCCATATTATAACCATGTACCATTATATACTATGTCCACTCTCAAATTATTAAGTCTCATTTCAAGCATCTATTCATGATAAACCTCATCATCATATCTCATGAAATATTTAAACATAAACATGCATCATTAGTAGGTTTATAACCTACATCAATATGAGCCATATCACATGGCCATATACAAAGGAATAAGTATACCATTTAAGCCCTTACAATAGCTAGCCAAATGACACATATAACAAAATAACCAAAAAATCTATACATGCCATTAAACAAAATAAAAGTATCTATATACCAAAGCGAGACAAGTCGATAGTGTGTTAATTCTCCAACCGTCTTCCAATCTTCACGAGTCTACGAGCTCTGTAAGACAGAGAAAAGAGAAGGGGGTAAGCATTTATATACTTAGTAAGTCTGGATAACTGGAGAGTAAACTTATCGGTTAATTAGCATACAACCATATTTAGGCAATAAATCCAACAAGCATGAAATAGTTTCTCTATCACATGCACTCAATCATCAAGTTAGTCTCATAACAATACATCATATCATTAGTCTTAGATGAGCTCATCAATTAAATATTTTCATTCTTTATTTCATCGTGTTAATCCCATTGAATTTCTCAGAAATCTCGATGGATAGTCCAATTACTGTCAAGTCATACAAGTGATCATCTCAAGTACGCACTCCCGTGAACCTTATATCTTACGACGGGATTACCAGTCCAGGCTAAATCCCCCGTAATATAACTCATAGAGCAATGTCAGGATTGCCAGTCTAGGCTAAATCCCTTTTTAATGACAATTGCTCTCTTAAGCTCGAATATAAATTGCCAGTCTAGGCTAAATTTAGTCCTCAATCGAATTACCCGTCCAGGCTAAATCCTTAATGCAACCATATTCTTCGGGAGGTTCGATCACTCAAGGAATACCCGTTCGGGCTAGATCCTTTCTATTTTGAGATCATCGGATTACCCGTACGGGCTAAATCCTTTTCTGTAACACATGCAGGACCTCATGTCATGTAAGTCATAACTTAACCATCAGATTTCCCTTTCTATTTCAACCAGGACATTTATCATCTTTCATTTACACTAGTATATTTCATGGATTATCATGCAATGAATATTCTAAATTTTCATACATTCAAGTACATGCATATTTAAGTATATTAAAAGTTTACTTCGGGTTATTCGAACTTACCTGGTAATGGCTTCGGTTTCATATTCTGATTATTTTGAAACCTTTCGTTTACCACGGTTTGTAACACTCCCTACCCGTATCCATTACCGGAATAGGGTACGAGGCATTACCGGAGTTTACTAAACATTTTCAGAAAATTCTGAGTCATTTATTATTCATATTTTGAAAATAATCATAACGTCTCTCTATTGGGCCCTCGAAGCCCCAAACATACAATAGAAACCAACCGGAATTAAATCGGGATCATAAAAAAAATTTCGCAAAATTTTAAATTTTATTTTCATCTAAGTACTTACCATTTCAATGCTCCTTATAATTAAACATGTTACCATTTAACCAATAGCTTAACACTTGTCTAAGCATCAAACAACATCATTGTTAGTATACTTGCACATATTTCATCTAAATTCAACATTAATATACTTATTTTCTCGACATGTCACACTTGAGTTTAATAATTGTCTTTACTTACATAATTTCCTTGTATCAACATATCAAAGATAATCATATATGCACATATTATAAAACATATCATTCTCTTACTGTTTCTTCATAAGTGTATATCAATCATTTCATTATATAAATATTTCATGCTCCATCATTTCCATATATTTTATGTATATTTATTCCGGTAAAGTTTATATCAAACTTAACATAAATTATATTCCATGTACTTATTCTTATTTCGTTTACCTATCTTCATAATTATTTCATACAACTATTTTGTACATATATTTCTATATGACCAGTTCTTGTAAACATTTCACACAACCATTTCATATAACCATTCGTCATCTGATACATATTACCTGAATATCAATTGTTCAATAGATGTCATAGCGTTTCCCATCCACAGTCTTATTTGTCTTTGACATGATGCCATAGTGTCTTTCAACAATGGTCTTACTCATTTTTTGTCATGTTGCCATGGTATCTTTCAACCATGGTCTTGTTCATTTCATATCACATTGCCATGGTATCTTTCAATCATGGTCTTATTCATTTTATATCAGGTTGCCATGGTATCTTTCAACCATGGTCTTACACATTTCATATCAGGTTGCCATGGTATCTTTCAACCATGGTCTTACACATTTCATATCAGAGAGCACACTCCCGCGAACCTCATCCTTACAGTGGGATTACCAGTCCAGGCTAAATCCCCAGTAATATAAACTCATAAAGTATTGTCGGGATTACGGTCCAGCTAAATCCTACAACGACAATTACTCTAATGAGCTTGGATCCGAATTACCACCCGAGTTAAATTCGCACCCTAATTCGGATTACCGTCCGAGCTAAATCCATTTTCCACATATTCTTCGGGAGGGCTATATCAGGATAGGATCACCCATCCGGGCTAGATCCTTTTTATCGTCAATTCCTTTTCAAAGATCCATTGAATTTTCCTTTCATTCAATCGGGATTTCTTCCCCTTTTTATCAATATGTCAGTATTTCATAAATTTTCATATAATGAACATTCAAATCATATTCATATCAAAAACATGCATTTCAAGCATTTAAGAATATAATTCAAGTTACATGAACTTACCTCATTACTTGTTTGTGTTTATAATTTTATTAATTCGATATCTTTTCTTTTCCATGATCAAATCTCTCATTTGAGTCGTCCAGATCTTTATAAATAAATTTGATCATCATTTTCATTCATTTCATATTCTAATGTATTTAATTAATACTCTAGACAAAATTACCATTTTCCCTCTAAACTTTTATTTAATGACGATTTCATCCTTAGGGTCAGGAAAATAAAATTCTTACAATTTAATCCTTATTTCCAGCTATTATTCTCATATATATTGATAACAGTCCATGATTTCTATAAAATATCAGAATTTTCCATAATTTTAACACTTTTCAATTTAATCCCTAAAACATGTTTTCCCCCAATCTTGAACTAAATTAATAATTTCATTCAATTTTTTAATTTAAATAATAAAATAGCTCATTTCATGCAATTTGGTCATTTCTAACATTTTTACAAAATTACCCAAAAAATTTTACTTTTATTCAATTTAGTCCCTGAGCCTAAAACATGCAAATTAGCCATGTTAGATGAATATTCATACATATTTCCTCCTCCTCCTCTCCATTCCACATTCTTAATGTATTTAGCACACTTGTAAGTAATATTATCTATAATTTTTATTATTTACTTTTATGAATATTCAAGCTGTCCATCTGTGTCATAGTTACTAAATTATTTATATCTGGACCTATAGAACTCCAAATTAAGATCCGCTAATTTTCCCTGAAACTATACTCATATATATTCTTGCCATAAAATTTTCAGAATTTTTGATTTATCCAATAAGTACATTTTATTCTTTAAATTTACCCCTGTTCTGCTGTCTGACAGTCCTGACACTTCTTCACTAAAAATTAATTATCTCCTCATACAGAATTTGAATGATGTTTCCGTTTATTTCTATTGAAAATATACTCATTGAAGATTCTAAACATATAAATTTAAGTCCATAATTATTTTTATCCAATTTTTTATGATTTTCAAAAGTCAGAACAGGGGAACCCGAAATCATTCTGACCTTGTCTCACAGAATTGATTATATCTCATGATTTACAATTCCATTGCTTACATAATTTATTCTATAAGAAAATAGACTCAATAAGCTTTAATTTAATACTTTATTCATCCTATAATTATATTTCTAAAATTTTTGATGATTTTTCAAAGTTAGACTACTGCTGCTGTCCAAAACTGTTTTAGTACAAGATATTAATTACCATGTTATAACACCCTTATTTTCTTTTTCTACACCATTTTTCATCACTTTCTCTTATTTTCTCTTCCCTAACATATCAAGAACATAGGACCTTATGTAGGAAAACTCTACTATAACATTATTTCCATGCTTTGTCAATAATAACAAATTTAAAAACATATTGAAATCTTGATGTACTTACCTTGTTCTATTGATACTAATCTTTAACTTGATTTTCTCTCTTCTCCAGCTTCTATTCTTGAATCCAACTTGATATTCTAACTCCCCATGGTCCTTAGCATTTCTCTCCCTTAGTAGCTATGGAAATTCTTTTGATTTCTAGGTGAAAATGGTGAATTTTTTGTGGAAAGACCAAATTGTAAAGAAAAGAAAGTTTCTTTCTTCCTTTTCTCTTCATACGTTGGGTGCATGAAAAAAAATATGATGATTCTTCATCTTTCTTTCCTTATATATACTAAGTAAAATAATAATAAAATAATAAAATATCATTTAAAAATTAAATTAAAATATTAATAAACTATTATTTATTTATTTATTTAATCTAAAATATCTCCAACATCATCATTGCTTTCTAGATTTCTCTCTCTTCTAATTGACCATTTTGTCCTTCATTATCTTTTAAAATTCCATCCTTGAGTCATCATTTAATTTGGTAAAATTATAATTTAGTCCCTCATAGTTCTTCATCTATTCAATTTGGTCCTAATTCATCCATTTTACTTAATTTCTAGATCATTCCACCCTTAAAATATTTACACTATTGGTCCTTCAACTTTTTCATATTTACACTTTAACCCCTCAAATATTGAGTATTTACTCTTGTGCAACAAAACTTTTCTCACTTTTACAATTTAGTCCTTTCTTGAATTAATATATCATAATATACTTCCCAATATTGACATAACTCAAAATTTCCCTTTTTGTCACTTTATTTCCTTATTTTACTATATCACGGATAATATTTTACTGTAAAATTTTTTGGGATATTACACGGTTGACCTCCGGAATTGATTCCTCGGGGTCTATATCAATAAAATTATATTATTAATACATCACATTATTCGTTTTAGGCCTTAAACTCACCCCCGGGCAAAATAACCATTTTGCCCCTAGCCTTTCACAATATTTACAATTTAGTCCTAAGTCTCGTATAATGAAATGCATGTAATTCCTTGGCTACCCAAGCTTAGCTGAATGTTATTCACACTTATAGTAGCCTATGTTTTTCCTTCATTCCATATTTTCCTACACATTTCCACAACTTTTACAACTTAGTCCTTTAAGCCATTTCCATGAAAAACTACTTAGTAAAAGTTAAACTCTCATATTCCTCCATAAATCATCAAAACACAAACATCTCATGCATGGGTAAATTTTTGAACATGAACCCTAGCTTGAAATATGGGTAGAAATAGAGAGAGCATGTTACGAGGATATCAAAAATACGAAGAACATTAAAAACAGGGCTAGGGAGCACTTGCTATTGAGCTTGAAAATGTTGAAAACCCTAACTATGGAGACCCTTAGAATTTTGGCAACATAGAGAAGAAAATGAGCTGATTTTAGCTTGATTTTTCCCTTTTTATTTATTTTATTACCAAACGACCAAAATCCCATTCCTTACTAAACTTCTAAAATTTTCCATGCATGTCCATTTTTGTCCAAAAACTTAAAAATTAGAAAAATTACTCTTTAAGGACCTCTAATTACATTCCAAAGCAATTTCATACAAATTTCTTCTAGAGCCCAAGTTTTGCAATTTATTCAATTTGGTCCTTAATTTCTAATTGGACACCTTACACATAGAATTTCTTCATGAAACTTTAACACATGCTTATTTTCATATCCTAGCCCTTATAATGATCATAAAATAATTATTTTAACATCAGATTTATGGTCCCGAAACCACTATTCCAACTAGGCCCAAATTCGGGATGTTACATAAGCACTTTTAGCTTATAGATTGCCACTTTTGCATTTTACGTGATTAAGTCCTTTTCTCAAATTAACCACTTAAACGATAAAATTAACTCACTAAATTTTCACACATATATATATTCACATGTTGTAAACACCAAAAATAATATTAAAATAATTTTACGACCTTAGATTTGTGGTTCTGAAACCACTGTTCTGATTTAGCTAAAACCGGGCTGTTATATGTATCATTACTTGATTCACACTAAGCTGTTTTGGCTTGTAATTCACTATTATTTTTCTGAGCTTTACAAATTTGCTGAATAAATACCAGTGTAGTTCTTAACTCGACAAAAATTGAACCATCATTAGACAAGGTCAATCTCGTATTCATAGCTCTCAAAGTAAACAAGGACTTTCTGCTCAAAGCATCTGTGACTATATTTGCCTTTCCCAGATGATAGTCAATCACTAGTTCATAATCCTTCAGTAACTCGAGCTATCTCCGTTGTTGCAAGTTCAGATATTTCTAAGTCATCAAATATTTTAAACTCTTATGATCTATAAAGATATGGCATTTCTCACCGTACAAATGATGACGCCAAATTTTCAAAGCAAAAATGATGGTGGCTAATTCCAAATCGTACGTTGGATAATTCTTCTCGTACAGTTTCAATTGTCTCGAGGCATAAGCTACCACTTTGCCCTCTTGCATCAACACACAACCCAAACTATTCAATGACGCGTCACTATAAATTACAAATTATTTTCTCGATTTAAGTTGTACTAAAACTGGTGCCTCAGTCAATAATGCTTTCAAGTTTTCAAAACTTTGCTGACATTTTTTGGACCATTCAAATTTAACATCTTTTTGCAACAACTTGGTCATAGGAGTAGCAATCATCGAAAATCCTTTGACAAAACGTCGATAATAACCGGCTAAACCCAAAAAGCTTCTAACTTCAGATACATTCCTCGGCGGTTTTCAATTAACAATTGCCGAAATCTTACTTGGATCAACTCGAATACCATCACCTGAAACAATATGTCCCAAAAATCCAACTTCTTAGAGCCAAAACTCACTTTTACTGAATTTAGCAAACAATTTCTTATCCCTCAATGTCTGCAATATAGTTCTCAAGTGCTCAGCATGATTAAACTCGTCTCAAGAATAAATCAGGATGTCATCGATGAACACAACCACAAACTTATCTAAATATGGTCAGAAAATTCTATTCATCAAGTCCGTAAAAATAGCAGGTGCATTAGTTAATCCAAAAGGCATAACAAGAAATTCATAATGCCCATACCTTGTCCTGAAAGTGGTTTTCGGCACATCCGACTCTTTAACTCTCAACTGGTAGTAACTAGATCTCAAATCAATCTTCGATAATATCGTGGCTCTTTTTAACTGATCAAATAAGTCATCAATCCTCGATAAAGGATACTTGTTCTTTATGGTCACCATATTGAGTGTTCGGTAATCGATATAAAGCCTCATAGATCCGTCTTTCTTCTTTACAAATAACACTAGAGCATCCTAGGGAGAAAAACCCGATCTCGCAAAAATCTTATCTGTCAAATCTTGCAACCGAGCTTTCAATTCTTTCAATTCAGTTGGAGCCATCCTATATAGAGCAATCAATATTGGTGAAGTCTCAAGAACCAAATCAATAACAAACTCCATTTCTCTGACCGGTGGTAACTTGGTAATTCTTCTGGGAACACATCCAAATATTCACAAACTATCGGCACTGATTCAATTTTCAATTTAGAAATATAAGCAAGGTAAGCTTCACAACCTTTCCTTAAAATGAAACCACAATAGGCAATTCACTTGATTCATCGGTTTTAACCCAAAGAACCTCACCATTTTCACATTTCAATTCAATAGTTTTCTGTCTACAATTTACTATGGCATCATGTAGTGTCAACCAATCCATACCCAAAATAATATAGAATTCATCAAATGGCAACAACATTACGTCAGCCGAAAAATAGTGACCTCGAATTATCAAAGGACAATTCTTGCAAACTTTATCAATTAGCACATACTTGCCTAAGGGGTTTGACACTTTAATGACAAATTTAGTAGACTCAACAGGCAAACTCTTACTAGATACAAAATTCACACATACATAAGAATGAGTTAATCCAGAATCAATCAATGCAATAACATTAGTGTCATAAAGAGAAAATGTACCAATAATCATATCGGGAGACGATGCATCCTCACGAGCATGAATGGCATAGGCTCTAGTAAGTGCTCTGGCCTCAGATCTCACGACTGTCTCTTTCGTCACACCTTTACTGCTAGTTCCATTCCCGGAATTTCTCGGTGTCCTACCTCTATTGGTAGTATTACTCAACCTCGCACTCTGAAATTGTTTTTTCTCAGCCATCTCAGGACAATCTCGGATAAAATGCTCTTAGGAACCACACTTGAAACAAGCTCGGTCATTCATCCTACACTCACTGGGATGTCTTCTTCCACAATGCTGACATTCGGGTCTGTTAGACCTAACATTACCCACACTTTCCAATAAAGTAACTTGATTTTTAAAACTCGAATATTGCTTCCCGCGGTCTCTGTGCAAATACCCAGCTGATACATTCGAACAAGAATTCATTTCTCTAGATTTCTTTGATTGAGACTGAAATGACTTACTCATTGGCATTTTTCTTGCATCTCTAGCCTCGCTCTCAGCTTTTCTTTTCTCTTTGCTTAGTTCTTTGGCTTTATAAGCTCATTCAACCAAAACAACAAATTCTTTTAGTTCTAAGATTCCAATTAACAGTCGGATGTCCTCATTCAGTCCATCTTCGAACCTTTTACATATAATAGCCCCGGAGAAAACACATTCTCGGGCATACTTACCGAGTCTGACAAATTCTCACTCATACTCTATCATTGACATTCGGCCCTGTTTCAACTCAATAAATTCTTTACGTTTTTGATCAATGAACCGCTGGCTAATATATTTCTTTCGGAATTCCTCTTGAAAGAACTCTCATGTAACCCTCTCTCTCGATACCACAGATACTAGTGTCTTCCACCAGTGATATGTTGTGCTCCTCAATAATAATATGGCACATTTCAAACATTCTTTGGGCAAACATTCTTTGGGTGTACATGATAATTCATCAAGTACCCTGATAGTATTTCCAAGCCAGAACTCGGCTCTCTCAGGGTCATCATCTACATTAGCCCTGAATTTTTCAGCCTCTTGCTTTTGAATCATATTAACTGGAGGCTTATTTTGTCTTACCAAATCCACACCTTGAGGAACTACGGGAATCGGTTGGGGATAAGGAGGGGGTGGAGGATGTTGAGCATTCAGATTTGTTCGAACAAACTCTGAATACCATTTATTCATCATATGGAGGAAGGCTTCCCTAGCCCCTCCTCCCTGATTGACCATGGGAGGTCTATTTTTGGATGATACTGCCCCTTGAGTGAGAGTCGACGCATTATTTTTACATCATCAGTTACAGCTCGGTCGAGATCTATTTACTATATAAAAATACAGTTTAAAATTGTCAGGAGTCATCACACTATCAGAGTTTGTAAATGACATGTATAATTAGACTTTTACACACACTACGCTAGTCCGAGAGTTGACTAAACCGTAGCTCTGATACCACTAAATGTAATACCCCTTACCTGTATTCAATACCGAAATAGGGTACAAGGCATTACCGAACTTATAATACAAACAATCATACAATTTGGAGCCACAAATTTCGTCCAAATTAAAACTATTTGCAATTAATCATAAAGTCCTTAATACGAGCCTACGAGGCTCAAAACATACTATGGAAGTGGTTTGGGACTAAACCGAGAACTTTAGAAAATTTTGCAACACTTAGAAGATTTTTCACTAAACAGGGGTCACACGTCCATGTGGATATGGGACACGCCCATGTGGGCAGGCCGTGTGGTTACACACGCCCGTGTGGGCAGGCTATGTGGTTACACACGCCCGTGTCCCAACCCCGTGTAACTCTCTGTTTGTCACCTAAGAGCAAATTAAAGACACACGGCCAAGTCACAAGCCCGTGTGCTAGGCCATGTGGTCGATTTAAAAATTATGATATTTTATAAAATATGTGCAGACTTCACATGCCCAAGGCACACGCCCGTGCCTAAAGCCGTGTCATCCACACGGTTGAGACACACGCTTGTGTCTCTTCCCATGTGCTCAATTTTGAACATTCTGTTTTACAAAAATTAGGGTGCAGGGGACACACAGCCTAACACATGCCCGTGGGGAAAATTGTGTGTCTACTCGTGTGGACAAAAATAAGGCTATTTACCAAGCCATTTTGCCACCCTTTGATGCACACACCTACACAACACAACATAGCATCAATTCAAGCCTTTACATCCAACCAAATCAGCCACAATCAAGACATCCACACGTCAATTACATGTTATCATCTATTATACACAAACATCACATACTCATAAACTCAAATCATGCAAGTTTCCACATTCATGAAGGGCATCATCATATAAATTAATTATACCAATAGTAGTCAATTTCAGGTGGCCTTATGCAAAATGAACTTTCAACTGACATAAGCCAACATATTTGGCCAAATCAGTTATGACACATAATAAAATGACCAAGTCCCCTATACATGCCATAACTCAAAATGTTGAAATCATTGGTACCAAAATAATTGTTGATAGTGTGAGTGATCTCCGACGGTCTCTGATCTCCGAGCTAGTTTGGTGACACTATAAGATAAGGGAAAGGAAAGGGGAGTAAGCTTTATAGCTTAGTAAGTTCCTATGTAAATAATAAGCATCATAACCACACATCTAATATATAATTAGCATGATAAAAATTAACATGAATGATATCACAATCTTTAGTCTTAACTTTTTTAATCATAACCTTACCAAGGGTTCATCACTTATCGAGCTCATTACGTATGAGTTTTACGCTGTACCAACTCGTAACATACCGTAGTCTTTCACAACTTTGACATTCCCGTTGAACTCTTGAAATATTAACAGATACTTGGAAATCTTGCACATAAGTGTCATACATGTAGCCAAAGCTACCTCACATCTCATAATACATATAGGCTCGTTTTCGAGCTACTCACGGGCCTGCTCACACAAGCTGTCAGTCAGGACGTAGCTACACAGTGCTACTCACACAAGCTGTCAAGTATCCGCAACTCATGCTGGACTACCCAGCCACTGGTAGGACATACAAGACCAGCACCTAGATCATATAAACACATGGGTTCCTAGTGACATGTCATTTGTATCCTATTCTATTCTTAGGGCTCAATCAGGAATTCTCGCTTGTCAAAACTTTGTCGAATACGTTCAAAGAGTCAATCACAATTCATACAATATTAAAGCATTTAAAACATAAATATAACAATGCATTATTTACATACGAACTTACCTCGGTACAAAAATAGTAGAATTTGACCTAATCATCATACACTTTGTTTTTCCCCCGATCTAGGTTCGAACCTCGTTTTTTATCTATAATAACAAATTTAACTTATTTTATACACACATTGCTCAATTCATTCCAGAAATCATATAATGGAAAAATTATATTTTTGCCCCTAATGTTTCATATTTTTACAATGTAGTCCCTAAGCTCGTAAATTGAAATGTATTCAATTTCTTCAAAACCCAAGCCTAGCCGAACCATTTTCATACTCATACCAGCCCATATTTTCCACTTAATCACACTTTTACTACTTATTTTATAACTTTTATAAATAGGTCATTTTTGACATTTCCATCAAAAATCACCTAGCAAAAGTTGTTTATCTTACATCTAACATACATTTTCTACCATTAGGCATCAAAATACACAATTATCTATCATGGGTAAAAATTTAGACTTTGATTATTTCTTAAATTAGTGGTAGAAATAGGTAGATCGAGTTACAACGACTTCAAAAATGTAAAGAGCATTAAAAGCGGGGCAAGAACGGACTTACAATAAAGATTGAAAGTTTGCCAAAACCCTAGCTATTGAGACCCTTCAATTTTCGGCACTAATGGATGAAATTAGAAAGATGAATATATTTTATTTTAGTTATTTTTGCTTTATTTACCAAATGACCAAAATGCCCTTGTCTTAAAACACTAAAATTTCTCTGCTTCATATCCATTTTTGTCCACTAACTTAACAAATGGTCTAATTACTATCTAAGGACCTTCAATTTAAAATTTCATAGCAATTAGACACCTCTAGCTTCTAGAACTCAAGTTTTGCACTTTTTGCAATTTAGTTCTTTTTACTAAATTGTGTACTTAAACGTAAAAAATTTCGAACGAAATTTTCACAGAATCATTCCATAAAACTGTAGACCATAAAAATATAAGAAAAATAAATTTTTCTGCGTTGGATTTATGGTCCCGAAACCACTGTTCTGACTAGACCCAAAATCAAGCCGTTACATAGTTACTTTAAATTTAAATTTAAATTAAATAATACATGTTTTATGATAATTTTTAAATTTAATGAAATTAAAAAAATTAAACAAAATCTAATTTAAGTAAAATCATAATAGCAGTTTTTAAAAATATGATGATAACAAATTTTAATATTAAGATAAATAATAATTATATTTATGATAATATTGTATAATGATTTTTTATTTTTTACATAAAAATTATGTAAAATTTTTAAATTTATCTAAACATTTCAAATTTGATTTATTTAAAATTGTTAAGAAAATAACAGTTATACGTTAAGTGAGTTGTCCACATCAACTTTAGATCTTATTATATATGATATGATATTATAGTTAAAAATAAGTATTATTTTATATTTGAATGGTATAAAATAAAAAATTCAAATTCACAATCAACAAATATTTTAAATTTATTGTTGAAACAAAAGTTTAAAGAAATAATTATGAATATTATGAAACTGTTACTGAAATTCCAATTCAATTTATTGAATTTTACAAATGCGTATCTTGGATTTCAAAAACTATTTTAGTAAAAAATAAAAAATAAAATAAAAATCAGAGGTGTTTGATGACTCCAATTGGATTACGTCTATCTTAATTTATACATAATATCTTTAGTTCTCTATAATTTTATATTGCATTCAAATTTGAACTCTTGGGTCAATCAATCAGCGACTGCATCAGCGCATATCTTTGTTTTCCTACAACTTATTTCAGTTTAATTTTTATAATATTTTTTAAAATTATCAAATAATGGTAATTTAATTTGTTTGATTAAATTTAATTACTAGATTTAATTTATATTCTTCAATTAAATTAATTTAAGTTCATTTTTTTTAAAATTTTGAAATTTTAATATTGATGCTGATGATGATTATTAGTCGATTAATTGAACTTTTACTGAGTAGTATGTGAAAATAACAAATTGACATAACATTATATATATGATAACATGTTTATCCCATCAAATTTTGAAAATCGCATAACTTAATGAATTTAACTGTCCAAATCTTGAATTACATTTCGTAATAAGATTACGGGTGGAATATGAGATTACTTTGTTTGGTTTATTTGGTTGGAATATAAAATTTATGTCTTTGGTTAACAAAATTTAAGATTATCTTAAAACAAATTTTACTAAATTACCCTTGATATATGATTTTTGTTTTTAAAAGTTCAACATTTTTTAATCTTAAATTTTTTATAAAATTATAATAATTTAATAAATTCATTATTTTATTATATGAATTCGACTCAACAAATAGTTTATTTATATAATTTATAGTTGTTTATTTAGAGAATCACTTTTAATATGAAAAGTGAAGTAAAACTAAAATTCATAATATAAACCTCCAAATTTTATGTTCTATTTATTACGATTTGGGGGTTTCAATAAATTTAAGAAGATTGAGTTTTTTTTTTTTAACTATTGGTTTTTTCTAATTATTAATGTTTATGGCAAAATGGGTTTTATTTGGTAACGTAAGCTATTATCCTTATTTGTAAATTTTTATGTAAAATAAAAAGAAATAAGGATTTTATTTCCAAAAAAAAACAATTCATATAAAGAAACTAGCCACTAAGATTAATAAAATAATTTCATAAAAGAAAAAATTAATCAACCAAATTCAAGTTGGATAGTTTAACCCAAAATAAAAATTCAAAATTTATAATAAAAAAAACATTTTCCGAGGCATTCAACAAAACAATTTTTTTTTACAAAAAATTAATAACAAATATTAACTATGAATGCAATAAACCACAAAGTAGAATGAAGATAAAGGGTATTTTTTTTTCTAAAATTTTAAATTCTACCTAAAATCTTAAATAATATAAGAAAGAGGCTTTCAAACTTCGATTCGAACAAGAGAAGTACATCATGTTAATGTGCCTTAAATGATCCACATCTCAGAGTCAGGCGTTGATAAGCACATTAAACTATTCATGTGATTGAAAACCCTCACAGTCTGGCACAATGACGTAATTATCATGGGTGCACTTTACCACTGAGCTAATAGCCTCGTTGTCTGGACCTCCCGTTAGGGGTCGTTATGCCAAAAACTAGAGAAACCCCAAAAACCTCATCCCTCTCTTTTCTTTTTACGACCCCATGTCGCCACATGGGAGGGACTCAGGGGTGTAAAAGGGGATCCTATCAACTTGTTCCGATCTAGAATAATAAGTTCATGGGCTTAGTCTTACTTCATCATCGAGAAACGAAAGAAGACTTCCATCTCCAGGTTTAATTCAGAATAATCCTATATTATGATCTTTTGACACCATTCAAGAATGTGAGATTACGAGATGGCTGAAATGCTGAGAATCTAAACACCATAATCTTATTCTAAAATGTAACATTACAGGTCATAATGTAAGATTTGACAAGCCAAAACATCCATTTATCCTTTCAATGAGGACTGAAATTTTAAAAATTAGAAAATACAGGGACTAATATCGGAATCAACCATCCAAATATCTCATGTACCCCAAAAGAAGATGCAAATCCACCTCAATTTTGATAAAGACGTTTATGTTTGTTTGCTGAAAAGGCAATAGTGATTAATGAGTTGGACAACAATAGCATTATTACCCCTATCATGAACCCAAATCAAAATTGAGGTGGATTTGCAGCGACTAATTTACTTACAGTAATTTTAGAGCAAATATCTCATCTATTGATATCATTATTAGAACAAGAATCGCACATCGCGTTGAACATGTAGAACAACATAAAACTGGAAAACAATTAAGTAACTTAAACATTCATTTTCGTCATCGTCTTTGTTATCAATGCCTCAAAAGTCCTTAAGCAACTTCCGGACCTGTTCCAGCGTCACAAACAGCACCACCGTAAATGGTCCCTGTCTCGAGATTGTGGGTATAAACCCTTTATACAAAGCCATCGGCCCTTCCGCCTTCACCGTCTTGATAGCACAATCCAAAGCGCCGGCGTACGGCGGCTTTTGCCCTGCCTCCACCTTCATGTTCATCACCCTTGTTTTTATCACATCAACGGGATTCGACGCCACTGCCGCAACAAACCCGGCTGAAAAGCTCGCTGCCACGTGTGTCCCCAGCCCATCTTTCATCAGCCCGTTTTCCAAAATCATCTCTTTGATCTGATCGTAGGAGGCAAGCTGCGATGCCGTCACCAACATCGCACGATTCACCGTCAGCGATGAGCCGCGCCACAAGGAGGTGACGCCTTCTTGTTTGGTCATGCGAGTGATGGCGTCGACAACGCTGGTATAGTTACGACGTTGAGATACGGGAAGGCGTCCGTCAGCTTGCATTCGCACCATCGCCACGTCGGCTGGGTTCCCAACGGCAGCGCCGATCCCTCCGGCGATTAGCCCGGCGGTGATTTTCCGCGAGAGAGGCATGGTTTTGGTCTCTTTATCAGTCCACTTCTGTTTCAGGATGTCGTAGAGTCCCATTCGGGTGGTGGAATAGAGGGTCTGGCGGAGGACGGTAGCAGAGACGCCAGAAAAAAGAGCAGCGACGCCTTCGGTCCGGAAGATCTTGATCCCGGTGGCCACAGGTCCAACACGCGCCGGCGGAGGAGGCATGTGGATAGCAGAGGAGGTGGTAGTAGTGGTTGTCTGAAAGGCTAAAGCAGGGCGGAGTGTTTGAACAGCCGGATTGGGAACATGGCTTTCACCCTGGAGCTGCATTTGGACTTTGATCAAATCAAGCGGGTGAGTCGAACACCCGGCCACGATTGAGGCTATGCCTCCTTCAACAAAACCCTTCACTCCCATAGCGGCACTCTCAAAGAAGATCTAAACTCAAATATTTAAGAACTTTACTAAAATTTGCTTGCAAATCAACAAGGCAATTACTTTTTTTTCAAAAAGGCAATAAAAGAAGTTAAAACAAAAAATCAATAGAAGAAAAAGAAAGAGATGAAACTATTAAGACCAGTTGGAATTAGGGTTCATCTCACTGGAAACCAGGAGATGAGAATGAAGACAACAAGCTATTGAAGAAGAGTGGGGAACGTTAGGCCTTTGAGACATATGCTAACCAAGAAAAATCAGCTAATGAATGGGGTGATTTGCTTTGTGGGCAGGGGAACGTATTTATAGCTGCGACGGCGGTGGTCACGTGGTTCGGCTAAGACACATGGGAAATACGGGTGCTGCGGGAAACTTGGAGGGACACTTCTTGGGCCGTCTCTTATTGTATACGCGTTTTTTTTCCTCTGGTCTCTTTCTTTTTTTGTGGGTTTCATAAAAGTCAAAAATATCCCTCAACATAGGCTGGAGCCCGCCACAGGTCTATCAGGTGGAGGTGGATGCAAGTCGGCAATTTCAAAATAATTTAGGTTATATATATTTTATATGTAGTTAAGGGTTAGCCCTAGTATGCTAAATACAAATTTAATAAGTCGATTTTTTTAAAATTTAGGAAATATATTACTTTTGAAGAGAGAATATGAAAGTATAGATAGTTAAATGTTAGTAGTTTTGTATTTAAGTCTTAGATTGATTTTTTTTTATATATATTTTTATTTTTCATTTTATGTTGTTTTAAGCTTTATTATTATTATTATTATTATTATTATTTTAAATATATATTTTTAAAATTTTTTATTTTTAATTTATCTTTTTGATTAATAACTTTTTTATTTATAAAATTAAATAATATTATAAAAAACCGTTATTCTTAGTAAATATAATTTTTATATGTGTAATATTTGTTTTTCAATCCATATCATGAGTGTAGTAAATTTTAGTATTATATATTTTTATATGTGTATTTAAAATATTTCATATATAAACATAATGATATTTGAAATAATTAATTGAAATATTTTATGTATAAAAATATTTAAAATATCATATCCACAATATAAATGAAAAAACAATAAATTTTGAAACATTTTAAATATAAAAATAATAATTATATTTAAAATAATTATTTCAATTTATAATATTAGTTGGAAATTTGAGTTGAGTGAAATGGATTGGGCGGTCTCACGTTTTTTTCTTCCTCATATGACTTTTGGCTTTATTTGGTTTCTTATTAATTTCATCTGCAAATACGTTCATGCATGGTCTTTGACCACTTAAGGGGTGTCTGGTATTATTAGGAAACTCTCTTCAGTTTTCTATTAAAAATCTTTTTAAATTAACTGTGCATCTATGGTTGTTTCACTCCTAACTAGTAATTTGATTCATTCTTTTAACTGATTATTTTGAAAACTATCAAATAAAATTAATTGCTTAACAACTAATTAATAAACCAAGTTTTTTAGTTCACTGACTGATAGGTTTTTTGTTTTTTTGGTGAAATCGACTGATAGGTTTTTAATTACCAATTAATTGTCAACTTATACCCACAAAAGCGATATTTATTGGTTGGGATATTTGTGAAAGTGGCAGCTAAATATTTCAATTTAATCCCTTTTGAATAAAATAACAGCAATTTAGACTCTTTCGAAAGTTAAATATTCAACTAAAAAGGTAAAACTACGTTAATATAACCATTTTTAACTCCATCGTAATTCCTGGCTTTTCCCCCGCAATTTGCGTTACAAAGGTGACGTATTTTTATTTATTTATTTATTTTTTAAAACAGCCTTAAGGAACTAATATCATAACGGAGGGACGAAGTCATTAGACATTTTGACGTGTCGAGCTGTGATAAGGGGATGGGTAATTGCCAATCAGAGGCATAGGCCATCTCTATTTGATGGTTGTCCTTCGATGTGTCTGACTTTTTGACAAGTGATTAGCGGTCACCCTCTTCTCTTTAAATTAATTAAAGTCAATCAACTTAAATTAAAATTTTTAATAATATATGATTATTTAATTTATTTACAATGTATAAAATTATATCTAATAATTTTTTAAAAATTTTATTATAATTTCTGATTATATATATATTTTTTGACATAATGATTAAAATTATTCATAACTCATTTCCAATCCATAAAAAGAAAAATAATACATTTCAAGTCACTTAAACTTACATCTTTCAACGTTAATAATAATGTCCATACCAATTAAATCTTTTTAAACATTCATCAAACACTTTTATAAATTAAACACTCAACTGAATCCAACATTATCAATATAAATAATAACACTTGTTTGTTTGAAGGAGGAGTCCCCTGGAGTTAAATTAAGTTTTTAAAAGAATTGCTTTATTGAAGGTTTGTCTAGTGGAAGGCTCCAAATGAATGTGCTATAACCACCCTTGACTGAGTGGGGTCATTGCATTCCTATTTCAAAGTTGGAACTGGTAAAGCTGATTAATTATGGGGGCTTTTCAGATGGTATAAAGGCCATCCACGTGTACATATGTAATTAAACGTTGACGGAGACGGGGTCAGCCGGTCAGGCATGACCAAGTTGTGGGATCATGTCATCTTGCCTTTGGGTGCTAAAAGTTTGGCCTCACTGGAATTCGACAAAATTTTGAACATCGCCTGAGAGATTCGAACACTCGCGGGGAAACCCATGTACTCAGCCGGCACACGCCTTAACCACTCGGCCAAAGTGACAAATACGGTAGTGAATCTAAATAAAGTTTTAAAGTCTTAACAATGAAAATTAAACAGATGCATCCGGGAAGAAAATTACTTATTTAGCCAAAGAAAACTAAGATGAAGTCAAGTATTTAGTTGTAATACAATAATATTAGCTACCAATAAAGGGGTTGTGTACAGTTTGACACTTCAACTAGTAAATTAATTTAATGTGACCGTTTGTTTTTTTTAAAAAAAAAAATGTCGATTGTGATACTTTCATTGTCATTCAAGGTAAACAAATTAAATAAAATGGATTATGTGACCGTCATAGCTCTTCCTGGGTTGCACACGTAATCGACTTGATCCAAATTTTAAGTAATAAAAAATTTGAAATAGATTTTAGATAAAAATTAAGTTAGATTCATTTATTTAATAAAATAACATCAAATTTGATTTTAAATTAAAGATTTATGTTGGATATTTTTTTGTCACTCGAATCAAATATAAATAGTTAAATATAACTTGTGAAATTCAAGGTTATTTTATTTATAAATAAACTTGAATAGCATATATGTAAATCCAGCATAGTTATCAAAATTGGTGACCAATAACCACCAAATTCAAATTGGTTACGGAGGAGGAAGCAATGACCTTATTATCAATCTCTATTGAAGTGGTCAAGAAAGTATATATTAAAGCAATTGTGTTTAAATATTACACAAAAATAGGTTATTCGGGGTGAATTATTTTCATATAAAAATAAATTTTTAATTAAACAATCATTTTTGTTAAGTAACTTGTATCATGGTGCTAGATGTGTTCATCAGAAGGGGAAGAGATTGTTGAAGGATCATAGTGTTATATTTGCTGATTATTATTGATGGTGATAGAAATGGGTATCACATTAATTAATCAAATAAATTACATTACATATTTTTAAAATATAAATACCTTATTGAATGATTTACAAGAATTCGGAGGGACTTTATCCCTTTAAAAAGTTTAATAGGGAAAACAAAAGTAAAGAGTATGGTCACATAATGAAAAAGTATATATTCTTCTCCATCTTTTCTTCATTCATTATATAAGAGCTTTATTCTATTCCTTCCATTTGGAATTTCTTTTTATCAATTTGTTTGCACGACTGCTATTTTTTCTTTATAAATTAAAACTATATATATCAGACATATTGATTGTGGAATAAATGGCATGTTTAATGAGACATGTTCTGGGAAGGGAATTGCATGCATTTTCATTGTGAGAATCGTATGCATCGCTATAGCCCTTGAGCTATCAAAGCAGAGATGGAACATTCATTTACTTTTCTTTCTTTTTTTTCTTTTAATGAAAAAAGATGGAACATTCATCTGTTCTTATGAAAAAAGATGGAACATTCTTGACGAGTGGATTGCGTGAGAATGAAATTCATTGCTTCAAAAGGTTGCACGGCTACGCTTTTTGCTATGAAATATTAGCCAACGGCCTATGCCAGGAATTCTTGCACTCCCATTCACCCACGCTGCCAAATTGGGAGAAGTACTACATATACCACCCCTCCAACCCCCTTACTTTTGTATATACATATATTCAATATTTTGCAAAAATAAATATAAATTTTAATTTTCCAAAATAAATATTACTTTTTCAAATAATTTAATTAACTAAATTAATTTCTCAATTAAATAATTTTTTTAACCCAATTCTAATTCCGTTAAAGTCATAACAACTTAACCATAAAAGAATCTATAAGGAAATTAATTCTCAAGTAATTTCTGTACTTAACAAAAATGCATTCTTTTGTGAATGCGATCAATTTCTCTTACTTCGACATTTTCATTCATTTCTATTAATTTCTATCAATTTTGTTCTACATGCAATTGATTTATGGTTTCAACGAGCTATTAATGTAACACCCCTCACCCGTATCCAGCGCTGGGACAGGGTTCAAGGCGTTACCGGGTTTAAACTTTCACGACATACAAATCCGACTCACCAGATTTTGCCCAAAATTAAAACTTTTCAAACACATACATACTATCTCTTATACAGGCCTTCGAGGCCTAAAACATACGTCGGGGCGGTTCAGGGCAAAACTGAAAACATTCGATAAACTTTGGGCAACTTAACAATTTTCTAGCTTTGGAGAGTCACACGCCTGTGTGGGTGGGGCCATGTGGTCACACACGCCCATATGGCTTGGGACACGCCCATGTAACCATCTGTTTATGACGTCAGCAACCGTTTAAGGGCACACGGCCAAGGCACACGCCCGTGGCCAGAGACGGCTGAGACACACGACCGTGTCTCTACCCGTGTGGTCAAGACTTAGGCTAGTTTCTAAGTCTTTTTGTTGTCTTTACATGCACACACATACACGATTTCAATGACATTCAACATTAGCTCGTTATTATGCATTAATTCCACCTACTCATGGTAAACTAGTCTAGCTACATCACAAGACATTAACACATATCATGGATAAATAGGCTTACAAGTCAAAATCATTATAAGCCACATCTCATGGCTATAAACAACAAATCAATATAAGCCAATACCTTTGGCTAATCACAACAATAGTCATCATAGAAAAACTAAGTCCCAATACATGCCACTCACATGAAAACATTTAACATGCACATGCCAATACTCCAAAGATAATGGCTCGATAGTGTGATGCTACCTTCGACAATCTCCAACCCCAAGCTGACCTGACAAAACTAAAAGAAATGAAAAGGAGGGAGTAAGCTTTACGCTTACTAAGCTTGCATGAAAATAATAAGCAATGTGATGACATGCTATTTTCATATTCTTTCTATTTATTCAAATTCCAGCTAAGCTATTTTCCTGAGTCACAGTCATTAAATTATTTATATTTGGAATTATTAGACTCAAAATTAAGATCCGTTAATTTTTTCAGAAACTAGACTCATATCCATTCTTACTATAAAATTTTTAGAATTTTGGTCTAGCCAATAAGTACATTTTATTATTCAAAGTTTCCCCTATTCTGCTATTTCATAGCTTCGACCTTTCTTCACTAAAATTTAATTATCTCATATTACAAGACTAGGATAATGTTCCTTTCTTTTTCTCCTAAAAGTAGACTCATTAAGGATTTCAGTCATATGATTCCTAACTCATAATTATTTTTATAAAATTTCTAGTGATTTTCCAAAGTTGAGACAGGGGAGTCTGGAATCACTCCGACTCTGTCTCACAAGAATTCAAATATCTCATAATACAAAATTCGTTTACTTACAGCATTTCCTTTATGTAAAACTAGACTTATTAAGATTTAATTTTATATATTATTCAGCCTCTAACTCAATTTCCACTATTTTTAGTGGATTTTCAAAGTTGGATCAATGCTGCTGACCAAATCTGTTTTGGTACAATATAATGATCACTATCATAGGATCATTTCCAACTATCACGAACTTACCATTTCATGGATCCCCTACTCATTTTTCACAATGGAGCACAATATAAAAGTCATTATTTCTCATGAGCACACTTAATCATACATTCCAAGTATAGGATAATTCCCTATCACATGCACTCAATCATCAAATTAGTCTCATGGCAATGCACCATGTAAATTTGTCTTAGATGAGCCCATTATTCATCATTTCATCTACATACATCATATTAATCCTGTTTGAGTTTGTAGGAAATCTCGATGGATTATCCATTTACCGTCAAATCATAAGAGCGATCATCTCATGTATGCACTCCCGCGAACCTCGTATCTTACGGCGGGATTACCAGTCCAGGCTAAATCACCCATAATATAAACTCATAGAGTGATGTCGAGATTACCAGTCCAGGCTAAATCCCTTGTAACGACAACCACTCTCAATGAGCTCGGATCTAAATTACTAGTCCAAGCTAAATTTAGACTATAATCGGATTACCTGTCCGGGCTAAATCCTCAATGCACACATGTTCTTTGGGAGGCTTGATCACTCAAGGAACACCCGTTCGGGCTAGATCCTTTCTATATTTGAGATCAACGGATTACCCGTCCAGGTTAAATCCTTTCTGTAACACATCCAGGATCTCAAGTCACATATAAATCATGGTTTATCCATCGAACTTCCTTTTTTAATCTCAACCGGGACATTTTTCAACATGTTATTGTTAAGAATGCATTTCATGCATTTTCATGCCATCATCAAATGCAATTATCATACATTCATAAATCATACAATTAGGCATGTTATGAATTCACTTTAAGTTATTCGAACTTACTTGTCGAAATCTCATCAGGTACGATCATGTAGCAACTCATACAACCCATGTAATATTAATTTAACATTCAATTCATGTAACAATAATTTGCCATTCGATTTCACATGACATAACAAACATCACATTTTCAATATCATACACACCATCCATCAACTTCTCCTAAACATATTGGATCATACAATTTATGCCATATCAATAGAGAACTACAAATCAAGCACGGTATTGCATTATTATTAACACACGAACTTACCTCGATCCAGAAACGACAATTTACCATTTTAGTCCATAACATTTTATTTTCCCTATTTAAGCCCGAATCTCGATTTCCTTGATCTAACATTACAAATATAGCTTATTTATTACTCACATTATTCAAATGGGTCCATAAATAATACTTCTACAAATTTTCATTTTGACCCCTAAACTTTTGCATATTTGCACTTTTGCCCTAATACTCGTAAAATGATTTTTATTCAATTTCCTTGCATTTCAAGCCTAGCCGAATCATTTTCATAACTATGTCAGCCCCCAATTTCCATTAAATCACCCTTTTGTGACTAATTTATAACTTTTACAAAATGGTCCTTTCGGACGTTTTCATTAAAAATCGCTCAATAAAAGTCGTTTATTACTCACCGAGCCTACATATTCTACCATTAAACATCAAAATACATGAATATCATTCATAGGTAAATTTTTAAATATAAACCCTAGCTCAAAATAATGGTAGAAATAGCTAGAACATGTTATCGGGATTTCAAAAATGTAAAGAACATTAAAAACGGGGCTCGGGATCACTTACAAATGAGCTTGGAAGCTTGAACCAAACCCTAGCCATGGCTTCCATGGGGGTTTCAGCTGGCACATGGAGAAGATGACCAAATTTTGGCTATTTTGGCTTTTTAATTCTTTTAATTATTAGTTTACCAAAATGCCCCTAATTTAAAAATATTTTATTACACCCATTTCATGTCTATTTTTGTCCAACAATTAACTAATGGTATAATTACCATTTAAAGGCCTCAAATTTAAAATTTCATAACAATTAGACTCGTCTAACATGTAGAACTCAACTTTTGCACTTTTTATAATTTAGTCCTTTTGACCAAATTGAGTGCCCACACGTCGAAATTTTCAAACGAAATTTTCACGAAATCACTCCGCGAAATTTTAGACCATAAAAATATAGTAAAAATAAATTTTCTTATATTGGATTTGTGGTCTCGAAACCACTGTTCCGACTAGGCCCTAATTCGGGATGTTACATTTCTCCCCCTTTTAGGAATTTTTGTCCCCGAAAATCTTACTAGAAGAGTGGTTTAGTTCCTCAAAATCTTTACCATCTCATAATTAGTGCTAAAGAACTTTCACTTTAGCCTTCATTAAAATCCAAGGTCTTATTTAGCTTTCCCAATAACTCATGATATATAAAAGTCCAGATCTCAATCCAATTAACCAGGACTAGCTTCCTAAGAAATCTGACAATCTCATAAATACATGATTCCATTAACCCGTTGGGCAAATTTAACATTTACCAAAATGATTTGCGAATTTCATCATATGTAAACTAGAGATCCATATATCCTTTTTTCCTTTCAAATATAAGAATAATCCTGACAAGAAATCCATAATCATCTCGTTCTCATTTCCATTCTAATATCACTACTGACGAAGATCGTTCTGATATCACCCGATGTTCAGCAGTAGTCCTGATAGCCTTTCATGTATTTAATTACAAAGATCAGAAATGTCGAGTTCTAAACTCGATCATCAATGCATTACTCCTGTGATTTTTCTTGCAAACTCTCTGCATAAGCCCAAATTTTTATTTTCAAGTACTTGTAACTACATTTTTCCCTTCTCAGGGATCAGACAATAACCGACTTAAGTCATTTGCACAATCTCACACTCAATTCCCTTTATGACAGTAGATACAATAGCCACCCCATTACTTTATTTACTTAGAATACATCAAAATTTATTCAATAACACATTATTGAAATTCAAGAAGTTTTTATTCAGCACATACCCCATCGGTTCAAAGACTTTGGTCAATAACATTCTCGTTCATTCAAAGCTTTAATAACATGTAATAGATTATTCAACTTTCACAAGACGAAAACTTTATCATTCAAAATAGCTTTAAATCGTATCAAGGTCTTCTAAGATATATACATTTTTCATTCAGACGATCTAACTTTTACCCGGAGAGAGGTAAAATCTTGCTCCCAAACACGAATACCTTATTTAATCTTTCAAATAATAATCAATACCACTTGAACCACTGAGTCAATATTAATTATCAATAAATGACATTTTAAGAGATACTCTTTTTCAGTTGATAGGACAGTTTGACATGAAACCATTCAAGCTCACTTATCATACTAACCAAAGTCCATTTCAATTGCCTTAGCTCAAGATAACAAAAATGCCTCAATTGAATGCGTTAACTTTGATTAACTTACTCGAGGACAGGAATCCACCATACAAACTGAAACTGCAATTTCATCATTTATGCCTTTATTAATATCAGTTCTTTACGCGAAGATTTAGAGAAATCCAGATATAGGGGTTATCACGTTACTATAATCAAGCCAGAAGCACGTTTATGATCGGCATAGTCATAATAAGTTGAAGAACATACCTTGGATACAAGTGACCATTGGAAATTTACGAGATGAAGATAACAAGAAAACCAGAATAAAGAAATCCAGGACAGAAGAATCCAAGATAAAGATATCCAAGGTACAGAAATCCAAGATACCATATCATAATGAAAGACCCAGAAAAATGTTCATAAGAAAAATTCAAAGGATCTTGATAATTCTTTAGAGAAAATAAGTCTAGAAGAATACATCAATCCAACCCACTAAGATTAAATGCAATAGGGATAATATACCTTCCCATATATGTATATTGAATAGAGCATCAATTAGGAGAAACAGATTTATATCACCATGCGTATTATTTCATAAAGTCCCATTAGATGGAATGTAATGGAATACTAGAGAGACATAGAGCAATATGGATTATGTACCAGTCGGGCTATCAATACTTTCGTCTATACATCGTAATTAAAAAGCACTCCCATAAAACAAAGATTTTATCAATAGGGCAGTAACCGTAAAAATATTTTCGAGAACAGTTAAACATACAGATTACCTTGAAAAAGACTGCAATAATCTGGTATCTTACCTTTCAACATTATTCCTTCAATTATTTCTGCCATCGTAAATCTCACATTATGCTTTTTATTAAAGAAGTTCAGTTTTGAAGAAATTTCCAGTTAATACATTTCCCAACATCTTCCCTTATTACTCTTGTTGTTACTTATCAATCCAATTTAATCTCTGATCATGTTCATAATCATTCTATGGTTGAACCCTTTAGTATCATACTTGTGAACTTATTCAATACGAATCTCGTGAAACTCCTTCACAAAATACCACTCTAGTAAGGGGGTGGGGTTGTAAGATCCCTAACTTGTTTCTCATACTCATATACATAAATCAATAGTTCATTATCAAAGTAACATTTTCATAAGCATATCATTCACTTCAGGCAAACTTTTATTCACGTTCGTATGACAAGAACTGTAACATCTCGAAATAGGGCCTAGTCGGAATAGTGGTTTCGGGACCACAAATCTGACATCAAAATATTTATTTTATGATTATTATAAGGTCTAGAATATGATAATATGCATGTGTTAAGATTTCATGAAGAAATCCTTTGAGTAAAGTGTCCAATTGGAAAATAGGGACTAAATTGAATAAATTGCAAAACTTGGATTCTAGTAGAAATTTGTATGAAATTGCTTTAGATATTAAATTAGAGGGTCTCAGAGAGTAATTTTTCTGATTTTGAAGTTTTTGGACAAAAATGGGCTTGCATGGATGAAATTTCAAAGAAAGGATTTAAGGGCATTTTGGTCATTTGGCTTTTTAATGAAATAAAGTGGGAAAAATAAGCCAAAATCAGCCATTCATCTCCCTCATTCAGCCGAAACTCTAGGGTTCTCCATAGCTAGGGTTCTCTATAGCTAGGGTTTTCAAGCTTTTCAAGCTCAATAGTAAGTGCTCCCAAGCCCCGACTTTAATGTTCTTTGCATTTTTGAAATCTCGGTAGCTTACTCTCTCCATTTTACCCATATTTTATGCTAGGGTTCATGCTTAAAAATTTACCCATGCATGATTTACTTGTATTTTGATGATTTATGGAGGAATATGAAAGTTGAAGGTGTGTTAAACATCTTTTCCTAAGTGATTTTCATGAAAAACACCTAAAGTGACCTTTTTGTAAAAATTAATAAATATGTTGTAGAAATGTGAAAATAATGGAAAATGTGGGCTGCCATAAGAGGGAAAAGTGTTCGGCTAGGCTTGGGTAAGATAGAAATTGCATGTGTTTCATTATACGAGCCTAGGGACTAAATCGTAAAAATGTGAAAGGTTAGGGGCAAAATGGTCATTTGGACCGGGGTGAAATTTAAGCTCATATAGTACAATGTGAGGTGTTAATGGTTTAATTTTATTGTTATAGACCCTAAGGAACAAATTCCGGAGGTTGACCGAGGAAAACGAAAGGTTTTGGAATAACCGAAACATACCACCGAAACGAGTACTAGGTAAGTTCGGATAACTTAAAGTAAATTTATAATATGCATAATTGTATGATGTATGAATTCATGATAATTACATTGTTGATGGCATGAAAATGCATAGAATGCATCTTTGATAATGATTCGATGGATAATGTCTCGGTTGAGGTTAAAAAGGGAATTCGATGGATAAACCATGATTGATATGTGAATTGAGATCCTGCATGTGCTACAGAAAGGATTTAGCCCGGACGTGTATTCCGTTGATCTCAAATATAGCAAGGATCTAGCCCAGACAGGTGTTCCTTGGATGATCGAGCCTCCCGAAAAATATGTGTGCATTATGGATTTAGCCCAGATGGGTAATCCGATTAGGGTCTAAATTTAGCCTGAACTGGTAATTCAGATTTGAGCTCATTAAGGGTGTTTGTCATTATAAGGGATTTAGCCTGGACTGGTAATCTCGACATCACCATTTGAGTTTATATTACAGGGGATTTAGCCTGGACTGGTAATCCCGTCGTAAGATGTGAGGTTCGCGGGTGTGCATACTGAAATGATCATCCGTATGAATTGAGAGTGATTGGATAATCCATTGAGACTTCTTAAAAACTCAACAGGATTAAAATGAAGTATAAGTATAAATGACATGTTGAATTATGAGCTCATCTAGGATAAGTTACATGGTGTTTTGTTATGTGACTAGCTCATTGATTGAGTGCATATGATAGGGAAACCATTTTCATATTCATTGGTTTCATTATCTAATAAGGATGTATGCTAAATAATCAGTAAGTTTACTTTCTAATTATTCAAGCTTACAAAGCATATATATGCTTACCCCTCTCTTTTTCCCCGTTTTCAGAGCTCGATGACTTGTAAAGATTGGGAGATGGTTGGAGAGTCTACACACTATCAACTAGTCCAACTTTGGTATATAGGCTCTTATGTTTTGTTCAATGGCATGTATAGAGCTTTTGGGTATTTTGTTATATGTGTCATTTGAATTGCCAAAAATGAAGGCATGTAAAGTTATACTTATCTTTTTATATATGGCCATGGTAACTTGGCTTATTTCGAAGTAGGCACTGACCTACAATTCTATGCATGTTTATGTTCACATATGATGGCTTGGTTATAATTGGCAATGAGTTATAAAAACGAGCCAATCTTAAATATGTCAAGTGGGCGTGGAATTCCTTAAATGCAAGATGAGGATTAACTTAGCATGTATGAAACCAATGACATGAGGTTTACATGCAATGAGATTAATTAAAGTCTTATATATATAAGTGTATAATTCGGCCTTATTATGTGTAAAAGTAATCTATAAGTATGGAGGGTGATCAAATGCTTGGAAAATGGCCTAATAAGGTCCACATGGGAAGATACACGGGCGTGTATCTAGGCTGTGCGTGACACACGGCTCACCCCCATGGGTGTGTGGTAATGCCGTATGTCCCTTGTACTTGAAATTTTAAGTCAGTATAGAACACGGGTTAAGTACACGGGCGTGTGTGTCTTGGCCGTGTGCTTTTAACAGAATGTTGAGGTTGAAGTCAGTGTTGCACACGGACGGAGGACACGGGCGTGTCCCAAGCCACACGGGCGTGTGTGACCATATGGCCCCATCACACGGGCGTGTCACACTTCAAAGTAAGGAAAAATTTTCTAAAGTGCCCAAAGTTTATCGAATGTTTTCGGTTGTGTCCTGTACTACCCCTAGGTGTGTTTTAGGCCTCGAAGGCCTGTGTAAGAGATAAAGTGTACATGTTTGAAAGGTTTTAAATTTGGGAAAAATTTGGTGACCCGATTTAGTAAGTTTGTAAAGGTAAATTACCGGTAACGCCTCAAACTCTATCCCGGCGTCGGATACGGGTGAGGGGTGTTACAAGAACTTTTTAGTTATCTTATTTTAACAAGTATACTTATACATGCATTCCATGTTTTCTGGATAACTTTAATTATCTATTCATTTAATCATACAAGTCATACACATGATATCATACATGGGCCAACAAACTCAGATAAATTTATCACAATCTATGCTTTTACCTCGTACACCATCATTTAGACATATTGTCACAATCATATAAATCTGTCCAAGCAATTTAACACATTTACTTAAGCTATACGAGCTTATCAACCATAATCTTTCATATAAGTGTACGTGAATATCCATTCCATCAACATCTTTGGTAAGTTATCTAAACACATGCATTCACTCAAGCAAGTCGACCATTTACATCATAGAATTATCTATTAATCATAGATAAGCTCATTCTACGATGTACACATTCCATGAATTCTAATTCGTACCTTTCCAAGGTTCAGTTCGTCATGATTGTGCTTTACTCAAATATTTTATCATCACATTCAACATGGTCGGTGTAGCTCGGTTGGAGGGCACCATTGTCCAAACAAAATGGCTCTTATGTGCGTCGGGAGACATCATGTAACACCCTTCGCCCGTGTCCAATGCCGACACAGGGTTCGAGGTGCTCTGGGCTATAAAATTTTGATCAATTTAAAACTTTTCATTTCACAAGCATACTATCCCATAGACGGCTTACGAGGCCCAAAACATGCATTTGGAGTGGTTCGGAACCAAACCAAGAACTTAAGGAAAAATTAGAAAGATTCATTCTTTAAGACTCCATACGCCCGTATGGTTATAGGGCACACACCCATGTGGCTTGGGACACGCCCGGGTCCCTTGCCCGTGTGGCCAATTTATTTCTGAAATTTTTTATAAATTAAGTGTAGACTTTACATGGCTTGGACACACGCCCGTGTCCCTATCTCGTGTCCCTTACACGGCCTCAACATGCCCGTGTTTATGGCCCGTGGAGCTCTCTGTTTGTGATCTCATCACCAACTATGGGTACATGGCCACGACAAACGCTCGTATCCGTAGCCCGTATTCTTCACACGGCCATAACACGCCCGTGGCATAGCCCGTGTGCAAAAACCTGGGTATTCTGTTTCTGACGTCAGCATACCCATAATGTCACACGGCCAAGCACACGCCCATGTGCCTGCTCGTGTGGATAAAATAAGGCTATTTACCAAGCCTTTTTGCGACCCTTGCCTACATAAATTTGCACTAGCTCAACCATTACCAATTCTAGTTTAAACCACACAACCAAATCAACTACAATAAGCATTTTTTAATGGGACAATTTACTCGACGAAAGAAATATCATCTTTGTATATATACAAAATGAGTAATAGTCAACATCAAGGCTAAATATAAAGTGTGAAGCTTATCCCAAGCCCACACATTTGGCCAATACTTAATGATACAAAATAATCAAGTCTAAGCCCTATACATGCCATGTTCAAAAATATAAATCCAACTATACCGAAAATTTCAGATGATAGTGTGATCGATATCTCTGACTCCAAGTGATCCTCGAGCTAAATAGGCGACACTATAAGAAAATGGAAAGGAAGGAAAGTAAGCATAAAAGCTTAGTAAGTTGCATGTAAATAAATATACAACAACAACCCATCAATAACCGTCATGCTCATAACACAAGGATAAGCATAAGCATGACTTACTCATTACCATCCATATAAGTCATAAGTCCTCTAATGAGCTCATTTCACATACGTACCAATCAGGTACCTGTATCACACACAATATGGTTATGTTTTCATTATTCACTCACAAACATACTTACACCGTTAAACTATTCGATACACTACCGGTCATTTTATAAACCTTAATCTAGGAGAAAGGTACTGTTGCTATGTCCCGGACATAGTCTTACACTGGCTCACACCTCAAATCGATGCCATGTCCCAGACATGGTCTTACACTGACTATCATTATCGAGTCTGATGCGTGTCCCAAACACGTCTTACCCTAGCACTTGTCTCAATACCGATGCCATGCCCCAGACATGGTCTTACACTGGCTCTCATAATGTGGCTGACGCATGTCCCAGACATGTCTTACACTAGCTCACACAAGTAACCCAAATGGCATAGCTAGAATGTTCGGTTTATTTCCTAGTGTTCCAACGAAAATTCTACCATCTCATTGTCTCTATGCATTTTCAATACACAATCAGGCAATTAATACTATATCCATTCAATGACAACTTAAACACATATATTATTAATATAGTTGTATTAGTTACATACAACTTACCTCGGTTTCCAAAATATACTCGACTAGTAAGTTTAGTCGATTTGCTTGGCTTTTCCCCGGTCTAGGTTCGAATTTTTCAAATCTTGATCTAGAATAATAAAATGCTCCCATTTAGTCACTAATTACAATTAGGCTACCGCAAATTCACATCTTTGATAAAATGACTATTTTACCCCTAGACTTTGGCAAAATGACTGTTTTACCCCTATGATCGAAAATAAATTTTTATTTAATTTCTTCGTATTTCAAACCTAGCCAAACTATTTTTTACTCTTATAGCAACCCCAAAATCCCACTATTTCACACACTTATCACCTACTTTACAACTTATGCAAAATAGTCCCTTTAGGTGTTTTCATGCTAACACCTTTCACAAAAGTTGTTTAGAACTCTTCTAAGACTCATATTCTTCCATAAAATTTCAGAAAATAACATGAACATTCACATGGTGAAACCCTAGACTTATCACCATTTTGCAAAGTAGTCCTCTCATTTGAAAGCCCATAATACAAGAATTCCAAAAATGTAAAAATCAAGAAATTCATCAAGATCACTTACATTATGAGAGGAATAAGTTGCTGCAAAGTTTCAGCTTTCAAACCTCCATATTTGCTGATATTTTTGGTGGAGAGAAAATATTGAGAAGAAGAAAAATAGTAGATAGGCTTTAGGTATTATTTTATCACCAAATCATGACATCATTTACCTAAACATTTTGACTATTTATTTCAATTCATCTCATGGCCGGCTAGCTTGTTTAAAAGGGTCTAATTTCCCTTTAAAATCCCCCAATTTTTGTTCTATAACTATTTAATACATTTGGGCACTAAAATACAACTTTTACCTTTTATGCGATTTAGTCCTTTTTCGCAATAGGGCTCACAATATCAAAATTAACTCACCAAATTTTTTGTACACTAATATAATCATATTATAACCTCAGAATAATAATAAAAATAATTTTCTAAACTTCGAATTTGTGGTCCCGAGACCACTGTTCTGACTAGGCTCTAAGTCAGACTGTTACAATTTTCCCCCTTAGGGATTTTCGTCCTCGAAAATCTTAACGGTGAACAAGTTCGGGTACTGCTCCTTCATAGCCTCCTCAGGTTCCCACGTGGCTTCTTCGACTCCATGTCTATGCCACAAAACTTTCACAAGTGTTATACTCTTATTCCTCAATGTTTGATTTCCCGAGCCAAAATCTTGACCTGTTCTTCTCCATAGGTCATGTCCGAATGAATCTCATCCTTAGTCGGCTCAATCATATGCGAAGGGTCGGAGCGATATCTGCGTAGCATGGATACATGGAATACATCATGGATCTTTTCCAATTCCAATGGAAATCTCAACCAGTAGGCTACTAGCCGAATTCTCTCAATCACCTCATAAAGTCCGATAAAATGCGGACTTAATTTTCCCTTTCTGCCAAATCTGAGGACCTTTTTCTAAGGAGATACTTATAGAAATACCTTATCACCAACTTGAAACTCGATTTCTTTTCGGTTTAAATCCGTATAGGATTTATGTCTATCCGAAGCGGCCTTTAGATAATCACGAATCACCTTAACTTTTTCTTCGGTCTCATTGACTAAATCGACCCCGTGACTTTGTCTTTCTCTTAGCTCAGTCCAGTATAAGGGCATTTGACATTTTTGTCCATACAAATCCTCATAAGGCGCCATTTTCAGACTTTTCTGATAACTGTTGCTGTAGGCGAATTCAACGAATGGTAAGTATCTTTCCCAACTTTCCTGAAACTCAAGAACACAACACCGTAACATGTCCTCTAAAATCTGAATTACTCTTTCTGACTGTCCGTTAGTTTGCGGATGAAATGCCGTGCTAAAGCTCAATTTGGTTCCTAAAGCCTCTAGTAACTTCTTCCAAAACCTTGAGGTAAACCTCAGGTCTCGGTCTGAGATAATCGATAATGGTACTCTATGAAGCCTCATAATCTCGAAAATATATAAGTTGGCTAATTTCTCTAGGGAGTAATCGGTACACACTGGTATGAAATATGCTGACTTAGTTAGTCTATCCACAACAACCCATACTGCATCTTTTTTTTTGGTGTTAACGGCAAACCCGTCACAAAATCCATAGTGGTCCGATGCCACTTCCACTCGGGGACCATGATAGGCTAAAGTAGACCCGAGGGTACTTGATATTCAGTCTTTACTTGCTGACATACCAGGCACTTGGATACAAATTTTGAAATGTCTCTTTTCATACATCTTCACACTTCCAGGATGGATGAATAAACAACTACTATGAGCCTCATTCAAGATCTTCTGAATAAGTTCACAGTTTTTGGGTACACAAACTCTGTCCCGGTACATTATACATCCATCGGTGTTAATACTAAAGTTTGATTCAATTTCTGATTCACATTGAGCCACTTTAGCTTGTAATTTCTTATCACCTTTCTGAGTTTCACGGATCTCAAATAGAAATGTAGGTCTATCCCTCAACTCTGCTAGAACCGAACCCTTATTGCACACTGTCAACTGAGCATTCAAGGCTCTCAAGGCAAACAACAACTTTTTGCTCAAGGCATCGGCGACCACATTCGCTTTTCCTAGATGGTAGTCAATAATCAACTTATAATCCTTTATTAGCTCTAACCATCGGCGTTGCCACAAATTCAAGTCCTTCTGAGTCATCAAATATTTAAGCTCTTGTGGTTGGTAAATACTCGGTATTTCTCGCCATACAGATGATGTCTCCAGATTTTCAATGCAAACACAATGGCGACCAGCTCCAAATTGTGCGTCGGGTAGTTTTTTCTCATGTGTCTTCAATTGTCTAGAAGCGTAAGCTATGACCTTACCCTATTGCATAAGCACGCATCCCAACCCATTCAAGGAGGCATTGCTATATATCATAAACTCCTTGCCCGATTTCAGGTGCACTAATATCGGGGCTTCCGTTAACAAATCATTTAATTTCTCAAAACTTTGCTGACATTTTTCCGTCCATTCAAACTTGACGTCTTTTTGTAGTAGTTTAGTCAACGGGGTATCTATCATAGAGAATCCGTTTATAAACCGTCTATAATATCCAGCCAAACCCAAAAAGGTTCGGACCTCTGTCACATTCCTTGGCAATTTCCACTCAACAATAGCCGATATCTTGCTCGGGTCCATTCGGATCCCATCACCTAACACAATGTGTCCTAGGAACTCGGCCTCTTTAAGCCAAAATTCACTCTTACTGAATTTGGCGTACAACTGCTTGTCTCTCAAGGTTTGCAATACAACTCTCAAATGATCTGCGTGCTCATCCTCATCACGCGAATAAATTAATATGTCATCAATAAAGACGACAACAAACTTATCCAAATACGACCTGAAAATGCTGTTAATCAGATCCATAAAAACTACCGGGGCATTAGTCAAGCCAAAAGGCATGATGTGGAATTCATAATGCCCGTATCTTGTTCGGAATGCAGTCTTCGGCACATCTTGCTCTTTAACCATTAGCTGATAGTAGCCAACCTCAGGCCGATCATAGAAAACACTGTGACTCCCCTCAACTGATCGAAAAAATCATCAATCCTTGGCAAAGGATACTTTTTTTTCACTGTTACCTTGTTGAGTTGTCTATAGTCGATGCATAGCCTCATTGACCCATCTTTCTTCTTCACAAAGAGTACTGGAGCACCCCACGGGGAATAGCTCGGTCTCGCAAAACCCTTGTCTGTTAGCTCTTGCAACTGTGCTTTCAACTCTTTCAACTCTGTTGGAACCATCCTATACAGGGGAATCGAGATGGGTACCGTTCTAGGAACTAATTCAATCTCAAACTCAACTTCCCTCACTAGAGGTAATCTAGGTAACTCTTCTGGGAACACATTTGTAAACTCCCAGACTACCAGCACTGATTCAATCTTTAATTTAGACACTTAAGTGTTTAGCACAAAAGCTACATAAGCTTCATATCTCCTTTTTAAATATTTTTTAGCAGTCAATGACGATATTACTACCAGTAGATTTTTTGACTCATCTGGTCCAACTCGAAGAATATTCCCATCTTCACATCTCAGCTCTATTACTTTTCGTCCACAATTTACTACAACACCATGAGAGCCTAACCAATCCATCCCGAGGATTACATCAAATTCATTAAAAGGCAACAACATCAAGTTGGCCGGAAAACAATGGCTTTTAATTGTCAAAGGACAATTTCTACATACTTGGTCCACTAACACATGCTTGCCTAACGGGTTAGACACTTTTATCACAAACTTGGTGGACTCTACTATCATGCTCATACAGGGTATTAATTGCATACAAATATACGAGTGGGTAGACCCTGTATCAATTAAAGCAACAGCAGTTATATCGTGGATAGAAAAAGTACCCGTGATTACTTTGGGAGACTTTGCCTCTTCGCAGGCTCATATCGCATAGGTCCTTGCAGGAGCCTTGTCCTCGAACCCCACTGCAGTATCTCTAGGGGCACTTCTGCTGTTGGTCCCGCTGCCCAGGCTCTTCTGTGGTCTACCCCTCAAGGGAGCACTACCTACTTTCACATCTTGTTTTCTTTCTCTCTCATTCAATTCGGGGCAATCACGGATGAAGTGGTCTAGTGACCCACAGTTGAAGCAGCCCCTTCCGTTTCCTCGGCACTCACTGAAGTGATGCTTCCCACATTGTGAACATTCTGGCCTATTTGGCCGAGCACTACCAACACTCGCGACCGAAGTGGTCTGGGCTCTAGATGCCTTGCCCTGCTGGTTCTTGTTTCTATTCGAATACCCCCAACGAAGCATTCGATCGAGTAGAGAATTCCTTTGATCTTTTAGACGAGGACTGATGTGACTTCCCCATCTATCTCTTTTTTGAATCCTGCTACTCAGTGGCCGCTTTCCTCCTCTCCTTTACCAGCTCTTTTGCCTTGTATGCTCTCTCGACGAGCACCATAAATTCTCTTAATTCTAGGATGCCCACAAACACTCGTGTAGCAACCCTCACCCGCATCCGACGCTGAGATAGGGTTCGAGGCGTTACCGGTAATTCCCTTTTACACACTTACTAAATCGGGTCAACAAATTTCACCCAAAATTAAAACCTTTCATACATGTACCTCTCGTCCCTTATACAGGCCTTCGAGGCCTAAAGCACACCTAGGGGTAATGCGAGGGAAGACCGAAAACATTCGATAGGCTTTGAGCATCTTAGAAAAATTTCCTTGTTATGAAGGGTGGCACGCCCGTGTGGTGGGGCCGTGTGGTCACACACGTCCGTGTGGCTTAGGACATGCCCGTGCCCACAACCCGTGTGCAATACTGACTTAAACCTCATCATACTATTAAATTCACACGACCAAGACACACGCCCGTGTGCTTAGCCTGTGTTCTATATTGACTTAAAAATTCAGGTGCAGGGGATGCACGGCCATACCACACACTCGTGGGAGTGAGCCGTGTGTCACACACGACTGCCTAGACACACACCCGTGTGTCTACCCATGTGGACCTTATTAGGCTATTTTCCAAGCCTTAAGTCACCCTCTACTAGCCAATTATATTTATTGATTACTATAGTGCATGTTTAGGCCAAATTATACATTTATAAATATGAAACTTTGATTAACCTAATTGCATGTGAACCTCATGTCATTGGTTTCATACATGCTAAGTTAATTCTCATCTTGCATTTAAGGGTTTCTATGTCTACTCGACATATTTAAGATTGACTTGTTTTTATAACTCATTGCCAATTATAACCAAACCATCATATATGAATATAACATGCATAGATTTGTAGGTCATAGCCTACTTTAAAATAAGCTAATTTCCATGGCCATATACAAAAAGATAAGTATAACTTTACATGCCTTCATCTTTCGCAAATCAAATGACACATATAAAAAAATATTCAAAAGCTCTTTACATGCCATTGAACAAAACATAAGAGTCTATATACCAAAGCTGAAATAGTTGATAGTGTGTAGACTCTCCAACCGTCTTCTAATCTTTACAAGTCCTCGAGCTTTGTAAGACAGGGAGAAGAGAGGGATAAGCATTTACATGCTTAGTAAGCTCAGAATAACTGGAAAGTAAACATACCGATTATTTAGCATAAATCCTTATTAGATAATGAAACCAACAAATATGAAAATGGTTTCCCTATCACATGCACTCAATCAATGAGTTAGTCATATAACAAAACACCATGTAATATATACATATTAGATGAGCTCATCATTCAACATGTCAATTGAACATATATCTCGTGTTAGTCCCATCGAGTTTTTAAGAAATCTCGATGGATCATCTAGTCACTGTCAATTCATATTAATGATCATTTCAAGTATTCACTCCCACGAACCTCACATCTTACGGCGGGATTACCAGTCCAGGCTAAATCCCCTGTACATAAACTCATAAGGTGATGTCGGGATTACCAGTTCAGGCTAAATCCCTTATAACGACAAACACCCTTAATGAGCTCGGATCTGAATTACCAGCCCAGGTTAAATTCAAACCCTAATCGGATTACCCGTCCAGGCTAAATCCACAATGCACACATATTCTTCGGGAGGCTCGATCATTCAAGGAACACCCATTCGGGCTAGATCCTTTTTATACTTGAGATCAACAGATTACCTGTTTGGGCTAAATCCTTTCTACAACACATGCAAGAACTCAATTCACATGTAAATCATGGTTTATCCATCGAATTCCCCTTTTAACCTCAACCGAGACATTTTCCAATTAATTATTATCAAAGATACATTCCATGCATTTTCATGCCATCAATAATGCAATCATCATGTATTTATAAATCATACAATTATGCATGTTATGAGTTTACTTTAAGTTATCCGAACTTACCTGGTACTCGTTTAGGTGTTGTGTTTCAGTTATTTCGAAACTTTTTGTTTTCCTCGATCGACCTCCGGAATTTGTTCCTCGGAGGTTTAAAACAATAAAATTAAATCATTAACACTCTACATTATACTTTTTGAGCCTAAATTTCACTCCCGGTCCAAATGACCATTTTGCCCCTAACCTTTCACATTTTTACGATTTTATCCCTGGCTCGTATAATGATACATATGCAATTTATATCTTACCCAAGCCTAGCTGAACACTTTTCCTTCTTATGGCAGCCCACATTTTCCATTATTTTCACATTTCTACCACATATTTAACAACTTTTGCAATTAAGGGTTTTTCATGAAAATCACCTAGTAAAATATGTTTAACACACCTTCAACTTTCATATCCCTCCATAAACTATCAAAATACAAGTAAGTCATGCATGGGTTAATTTTTAAACATGAACCCTAGCATGAAATATGGGTAGAAATAGAGAGAGTGAGCTACCGGGATTTCAAAAATACAAAGAACATTAAAAACGGAGCTTGGGAGTACTTACTATTGAACTTGAAAATGTTGAAACCCTAGCTATGAAGGAATTGAGAATTTCGGCTCGTACAAGGGAGAAGATGGCTGATTTATTTCTTCTTTTTCCTATTTTATTTCATTAAAATGCTAAATGACCAAAATACCCTTAGGCCATTTCTTTAAAATTTCATCCATGCAAGCCTATTTTTGTTTAAAAACTTAGAAATTGCGCAAATTGCTCTCCAAGGCCTTCTAATTTATAATCTAAAGCAATTTCATACAAATTGCTTCTAGAATCCAAGTTTTGTAATTTATTCAATTTAGTCCCTAATTTCCAATTGGACACCTTTCTCAAAGAATTCCTTCATGAAATTTTAACACATGCATATTCTCATATTCTAGACCTTATAATAATCATAAAATAAACATTTTGATGTCGGATTTGTGGTCCCAAAACCACTATTCCGACTAGGCCATATTTCGGGATGTTACATTTCTCCCCCTTGGGGACTTTCGTCCTCAAAAGTCTTACTAGTAAACAGGTTCGAGTATTGGTTTCTCATGGTTTCTTCTGGTTCCTATGTAGCTTCTTCTACACCATGCAGATACCATAAAACCTTTACTAAAGCCACATTTTTATTTCTCAACTGTTTAACCTCACGAGCCAAAATCTTGACCGATTCCTCTACATAGGTCATGTCTGGTCTAATCTCAATCTCTGCTAGTGAAATCACATGAGAGGGGTCTGATCGATATCGCCTTAACATGGATACATGGAACACGTCGTGAATCCTTTCCAATTCAGGTGGTAATGCAAACGATAGGCTAATGGTCCAACTCTTTTAGTGATCTCATATGGTCCGATAAATCACGAACTCAATTTGCCTTTACGACCAAATCTCAATACTTTTTTCCATGGAGATACTTTCAAGAATACTCTATCTCCAACTTGGAATTCAATCTCTTTTCTTTTCAAGTCAGCATATGACTTTTGCCTATCCGATGCCGTTTTTAAACAGTCTCGTATTACTTTAACCTTTTCTTCAGTTTCCTTAATCAGATCAACTCCATGAATTTGACTTTCCTTGAGCTGTGTCCAGTACAATAGAGTTCGGCACTTTCTGGCATACAAGGCTTCATAAGGCGCCATCTTCAAACTTGTTTGAAAATTGTTGTTGTAAGCAAATTCTATCAATGGCAAATACCTTTCCCAGCTACCCTGAAATTCGAGGATGCAACATCACAACATATCCTCAAGAATCTAAATCATCCGCTCAGGCTGACCATCGGTCTGTGGGTGAAAAGCCGTACTAAAATTCAACTTTGTACCCATGGTTTCTTGTAACTTCTTCCAAAACCTCGAAGTGAACCTTGGGTCTCTGTCCGAAATAATCGACAATGGTACCCCGTGTAATCTCACAATCTCAGATATGTACAAGTCGGCCAATCTATCAAGAGAGTAATCTGTTCTTACTGAAATGAAATGAGCTGACTTTGTCAACTTATCCACCACAACCCATATAACATCTTTCTTTATCGGAGTTAATGGCAACCCTGTCACAAAAACCATAGCGACTTTGTCCCACTTCCATTCGGGGACCATTATAGGCTGTAACAAACCAGAAGATGCTTGATGTTCAGCTTTAACTTGCTGACATATCAGATATTTTGATACAAATTTAGAAATGTCTCTTTTCATGCCGTTCCACCAGTACATTTTCTTCAAATCGTTGTACATCTTGGTACTCCCCAGATGAATAGACAAACGGCTATTATGCGCTTCTTGCAAGATTTTTCGAATAAGTTCATCATCTTTAGGTAATCTGATTCCATTGCCGACTCACATTGAGCCCTCTTTGCTTGCAGGTCTCTATCATTAATTTGAGCATCATAAATTTCCTGAAGAAATGCCAGTCTAGCCTCTAGCTTTGCCAAGACCGAACCATTATTAAGTAAAGCTAACCGAGCTGTAACACCCCTAACCCGTACCCGTCATTGGAGGGTTAAGGAGTATTACCATACAAGCACGAAATTCCATTTAACTTTATTCGAATAACTCCCGTTGGCACACTTATAAAACCGAATTCCAACTTGTTTTTTTTATACAATATACAAAAGAGTCATCTCAAGTTAATGGGTACATTGATTCATTCTTAAGTTCAGTTCACATCAAAACATTGAAAACATTAATCGAATATCAACCACACATTCACATTAACTATGTGAAACACATATAGTAACTTAACAAGCCATTTTCGCATGGCTATACATATATACATCATCAAAAGGATACTTATTTAACATCAAAAAGTCAAGCCTATACATGCCATTATCAAAGTTTAGCTACTAGAGTATCGAATGGGCTTAGATAGTGTGGACGACTTCAACTTTGAGATTCCCGAGACCGTAGCTAACGAACGAGATCTATAAAACAGAGAATTAAGGGCAACAGAGTAAGCATTTCTATGCTTAGTAAGTTTTAAGCAATGAAATCATTTAAAAAATTAAAGCATAGCATTCATAAGGCTTATCATCTTTTCTTTGACCGCATGTAACCATGACTAAATATACCACTATTGTTCATGCATGACATTTTAAATTTTTCCTTAAACACAAATTCATATCACGTAGATAACTTTTTTTTATCCAACCAACTTCATCATTTGGCCGGATACATCTAATTCAATTACAAGGCTAAATAAATACATATACGCATATTCACAGATTCATGTTACTTCACACTTCAACCAATATACTCACATGCTCAGAGCCAATCTTAACATATTTCCACTTGAATCAAAATTCATGTATTCTGAATAAGCTATAGACTCCATACAACCCTAGCAATGGCCGGAAGTGTAACACCCCTAATCCGTACCCGTCGCCGGAGGGTTAAATAGTATTACCATATACAAAAGAGTCATATCAAGATAATTAGGTATAGTGATTCATTCTTAAGTTCAATTCACATCAAACATTGAAAACATTAATCAAATCTCAACCACACATTCACATTAACCATTTGGAACACATATAGTAACTTATCAAGCCATTTTCGCATGACTATACATATATACATCATCAAAAAGATAATTATTTAACAACAAAAAGTCAAGCCTATACATGCCATTATCGAAATTTAACTACTAGAGTACCAAAAGGCTTAGATAGTGTGGACGACTTTGACTTTGAGATCCCCGAGATCAGAGTGATTTAACAAGATCTATAAAAATAGAGAATTAAGGCAACAAAGTAAGCATTACTAAGCTTAGTAAGTTTTAAGCATTTCAAACAATCAAAACGTATCATATAAAACAACATTAAATATCACAAAACTCGTATTCTAATTACAATCACTCAAATTAATATACACAAGTATACCACATATAAAAGCCTATTGGCGAATATAAATACACAAAGAAATTTTCAGCACATGCTTCACTTTACTCTATGGCTCATACAACTAATTTAATTCATATATTTTCATATAATGGCAGACATCAACCAAATAGGTCATTTCTCTTATTCATAGATATATTAATCATCCACACAATTATATCGTTATTTGATACTAATGACTCACCTTGCAATCAATTCACATATAAGTACATAATACGTGCACTGTCATTACCATGTGTCATACATAATCAATAATAGTTTGCTTTGAACATTTGAATTTGTAATCTCATTCGAATCACCGGCGTTAGGCCTGCTAGGTTTCAAAACCCGAATCCAGTGCGGAACTTTAAGCCCGGATATAGTACCAAAGACTAAGCTCATGCGGATTTAACCCGGATATATATTACCACTTTCGAAGCTCATGGATTTAACCCGGATATATATTACCAAAGACGGCTCATGCGGGATTTAACCTGATATATAATATATCGAGTGCTAAGCGTATTTACCCACATGATAACTCGGCTCACATAACATATCACATTTGTACTTCAATTTCTTCATTCGAGTATAAGCACACAAAGAAAACACACTTTCAATATAACTTTTGGTTCAACACTTTTACGCAAGAACACATAACCATTTCACTATCTCAGCTTAACTCCTAATATCCATTCAGTTACATGCCATATACTCAAGTTATTTATTAAACAACCTTATTCAAGTAGAGACAATAGGTCGCAATTCATTTTTCATACTTATCTCATTACATCAATTATCTAATAACTGTAATTACTCAAAACTTACCTCAGATATTTTTGAACAGTGGCAGATAGGCTCTTCGATTGCTTTCTCCTTTCCCTTATCTGATCTAGTTCCTCTTTGCTCTTGAGCTTGATTTAAACAATTGAATTTATTTAATTTCTTATCAAATAGGCAATTTAATATAATACATGTATATTATAAGGTTAAGGTACATATGACTTAATAATTAAATATCAAACACCATATGCATATATATATATATTCCCTAGTCATGCACAACCAAACACCTTACTAGGCATTAACAACTTTATAATTATATGCATATCTACGTTAAGACCAATTATGTATTTAATAAATTCTACAAGTATGGTTATTTATAGTGACTAAATACCATTTAATCTCAAGTTATACTTATAAGTACATCCACATAAATACATTCGCACTTAAACATCATCTTGACCGAAAAATCAAATACACTCATTGTCTATTTTTCAATCAACTTACCAGCCACTTTGTTTTACCCATGCCAAATGCACACACATATATATATATATATATATACGTAATTGCATTTTTATTTACTAGACCGAATACTCACCTGACTATTTGAGTATATTAATATTCAACTTCTCAAAAACCATAATTTTATTATAATCATGCTTGCATATACTTTTACACATAAGCTAAGAAATCACTATGTAGTATTGCGTACATACATGAATAGCCAACAAGACCAATTTTATCGAAACATACATTGCATTTAATTATGAGTTATTTTCTCATACTACACTTATATAACTACAAGCCGAATATACATATACTTACATCACTTAAACATCCAACACCCAATTTCTTTAACAAAGCACATTTTCGAAAATGACAAGGCAATATAACAGCCTTTAATCCAACTTATAATTTATGCATAACACATTCCAAGCATTCACTCTATTCCATCATTAAACATTACTTAAAAATATCCCTAGTTCAAATTTGGCAATTACACCAATACACAAGATGATTTATTTATTTATTTATTTGTTCATTCATCTAAACTACTTACAAGCACCTTAAACTATCTCAAACATCATCCATTTGTAATTATTCACTAAACTTGAAGACAACCATGTATCCCTTTCATTTTCTACCATGGCCGAGAACTCAAATGCTCCCTAAAACCAAAATTTTATCATGGGTTAAATAAAGAACTTGGTAACTAACTTAAAATTAACTACAATTTTAAGAATTAATATGAATTCTTACCTTGATTCAAACCTAAGGTGACCGAATGGAGTTTTCTCCCCTTTCCTCTCTTTCGTTTCGGCCAAGAACAAAGATAAAGCTTTGTTTTCATCACCCATTTTTCCTTTATTTTTATCCATTAATAATATAAAATATAAAGCCATTTTAAGTGATAATTAATATATATATATATTTTTATATAAAACATCATCATGGCCGGCCACTAATAACCAAAAGGGATATTTGACATACAAGTCCCTACTTTTATAACATGCATTAATAGACCATTACACATTAAACTATCACATTTCAAAAATGTCTCATATAAGTCCTATTTAATAAATTTCACATACAAATGACAAAAATCAAAGCATAAAACTTTCACACATGCATTTACACATAGAATAAGTATATAATATAACGGTTAATTATTTTTGTGACTCGGTTTTGTGGTCCCGAAACCACTTTTTGACTAGGGTCAAATTAGGGCTATCACAACTCTCCCCCACATAAAGAATTTTTGTCCTCGAAAATCTTACCGGTAAATAAGTTAGGATATCGATCCTTCATAGAGTCTTCCAGTTCCCAAGTAACTTCTTCAACCCCATGCTTAAGCCACAGTACCTTCACTAATGAGATTTTCTTATTTCGTAATTCTTTTACCTCACGAGTCAAAATACGAACCAGTTCTTCTTCGTAACTCAAATCAGATTGAATCTCGACCTCTGATGGATTAATTATGTGCGATGGATCGGATCTATAACGTCGAAGCATCGAAACATGAAAAACGTTGTGAATCTTTTCAAGCTCGGGGGGTAAAATCAATCTGTATGCGACCGGCCCAACTCGTTCGGATATTTCATATGGCCCGATGAACCTCGGACTCAATTTGTCTTTACGGCCAAATCTGAGCACCTTTTTCCAAGGTGAAACTTTAAGAAACACTTTGTCTCCGACCTGATATTCAATGTCTTTTTGCTTTAAATCTGCATACGACTTCTGACGATCTGAAGCTGCTTTCAAACTTTCACGGATTACTTGTACTTTCTGCTTAGCATCTTTAATCAAATCAACCCCGAAGATTTTATTTTCACAAAGCTCGGTCCAAAACAACGGTGTACGGCATTTACGACCGTATAAAGCCTCGTAAGGTGCCATCTTAATGCTTGATTGAAAACTATTGTTGTAAGAGAATTCAATCAAAGGCAAATACCGTTCCCATGAACCACTAAACTCAAGGATGCAACATCTCAACATATCCTCGAGTATCAGAATGATCCGCTCGGATTGACCATCAGTCTGGGGATGAAAAGCGGTGCTAAAATGCAACTTGGTACCCAAAGCTTCTTGCAATTTCTTCCAGAATCGCGATGTGAATCTCGGATCTCTGTCCGACACAATAGAAATAGGTACCCCGTGTAACCTCACAATCTGAGAAACATACAACTCGGCTAGCTTGTCAAGTGAATAATTCGTACGTACGGGAATAAAATGAGCCGGCTTTATCAATCCATCAACAACAACCCAGATCGCATCTTTCTTGCTTGACGATAATGGCAACCCGGATACAAAATCCATCGTGATTCGATCCTATTTCCATTCGGGTATCATGATCGGCTGAAGTAATCCTGAAGGCACTTGATGTTCCGCTTTCACTTGTTGACATACCAAACACTTTGAAACAAAGTCAGAAATGTCTCGTTTCATACTAGGCCACCAAAACTGATGTTTCAGATCGTTGTACATTTTCGTGCTACCAGGATGGACCGACATTCGACTATTATGAGCTTCGTTCAAAATTATCGAAATAAGTTCTGAATTTCTTGGAACATACAATCGATTTCTGAACCTCAAACAATCATTGTCATCAATTTGAAACTCTGAATCCACATTCGAAACACATTCAGCTCGTTTAGTAACCAATTCATCATCGACTTTCTGAGTTTCACATATTTGATAAATCAATAACGGTTTGGCTTTTAATTCTGCTACCAACACATTATCGGATGAAACGGACAAGTGAACATTCATCGCTCGCAAAGCAAACAGTGACTTACGACTTAAAGCATCGGCAACTACATTAGCTTTTCCCGGATGATAGTCAATAACAAGCTCATAATCTTTCAACAATTCAAGCCAACGTCTTTGTCGCAGATTCAAATCTCTTTGAGTCATCAAATATTTGAGGGTTTTATGATCCGAAAATACATGATATCTCTCTCCAAACAAGTAATGTCGCCATATTTTTAAAGCAAATACGATGGCAGCTAATTCGAGATCATGAGTCGGATAGTTTTTCTCTTGTGGCTTCAATTGCCTCGACACGTAAGCCACAACTCGACCCTCCTACATCAATACACAACCCAATCCATGTAATGATGCATCACTGTAAATAACAAACTCTTTACCGGATTCGGCCGCACTAACACCGGGCTTTCGTTAAAGCGTTTTTAGTTGGTCGAAACTTTTCTGCACTTTTCTGACCATTCGAACTTAATATCTTTCTGAAGTAGCTTCGTCATTGGTGTGGCTATCATCAAAAAACCCTTTACAAACCGTCTGTAGTAATCGGCAAGTCCCAAAAAGCTTCGAACTTCAGTAATATTTCTCGGGGGCTTCCAATCAAGTATGGCTGAAATTTTGCTCGGATCAACTCGAATACCCGATGCAGATACTACATGTCCCAAAAAGCTAACTTCTCTCAACCAGAACTCACATTTACTGAACTTAGCATATAACTGCTTATCCCGTAAAATCTGCAACACTAATCTCAGGTGCTCGGTGTGTTCAGTTTCATCGCGTAAATATATCAAGATGTCGTCTATAAACACAACTACAAACTGGTCCAAATACTGTCTAAAAATTCGGTTCATCAAATCCATAAATACTGCAGGGGCATTAGTGAGCCCAAACGGCATCACTAAGAACTCGTAGTGACCGTATCTCGTTCTGAAAGCAGTTTTAGGTATATCTGAGTCTCGAACTCGTAACTGATAATAACCCGATCTCAAATCTATCTTTGAAAACACTGATGCTCCCTTTAGCTGATCAAACAAATCATCAATACGCGGTAACGGATATTTGTTCTTTATTGTCACTTTATTTAATTGACGATAGTCGATGCACATTCTCATGGTTCCGTCTTTCTTTTTTACAAACAATACTGGTGCACCCCAAGGTGAGAAACTCGGTCGAGTGAAACCTCTATCCGTCAACTCTTGCAACTGAGTTTTCAATTCCTTCAATTCAGTTGGTGCCATACGATATGGAGCTATCGAAATTGGTGTAGTCCCAGGTACAAGTTCAATACCAAACTCTACCTCCTGAACAAGAGGTAATCCCGGTAATTCCTCGGGAAAAACATCTGGATACTCACAAACCACTGATACTGATTCAAGCTTCTTTTCTAATTCTTTACTATCAAGTACGTACGCAAGATATGCTTCACACCCCTTTTTTTATAAATTTCTGAGCCAACATCGAGGATATTACTGCTGGTACCCCGTTCATATCGGTAGACTCAACTCGGATTATCTCATCATTTGCACATCTCAAATCAATAGTCTTTCTTTTGCAATTCACAACTGCATCATGCACGGTCAACCAATCCATACCGAGAATAACATTAAATTCATTAAACGGTAAAAGCATCAAATCGGCCGAAAAATAGGAACCTCAGATTATCAAGGGACATTTCCTGGACACTTTATCGACTAGCACATATCGACCCAAGAGATTTGACACTCGGATCACAAACTCAGTAGACTCAACAGGTAGAGTCTTACTGGATGCTAAAGTCTCACATACATATGAATGGGTAGAACCAGGGTCAATCAAAGCAATCCTATCAGTATCAAAGAGAGTGAATGTACCAGTAATAACATCAGGCGAAGAAGCATCCTCGCGTGCGCGTATAGCATAAGCTCTAGCAGGAGCACAAGCCTCAGATCTGGTTGTAGCATCTCTAGACCCTCTCTGACCGCCGTTAGCATTCCCCGTATTCTTAGGTGGTCTACCTCGTGCTGTAGTAGTATTCGGTTTCCCACTCTGATTCATATTTTGCTCGGATAATCTCGGGTAGTCTTTAATAAAATGGTCGGCTGATCCGCATTTATAACAGGAGCGATCATGAAATCTACAGCTCCCCGAATGCCATTTTCCACAATACTTGCACTCGGTCCTATCCCGTCGATCATTTCCAACACTGGCAATGGCGTGGCTCGTGTACTACTCAGGGGTCGATCGTGATCTCGTCTGGAAAAACCCGAAGTGTTCTTTGATCGGCCTGAATCATCTCGAAATTTCTTCGATGATTGTTGAAAAGACTTTCCTGAAGATCTTTTATGAAATTCTCTAGCTTCGACATCAGCTTTTCTTTTCTCTTTACTAAGTTCTTCGGCTTTGTAAGCTCGCTCGACAAGTACTACGAATTCTCGTATTTCAAGAATGCCAACAAACATTTTTATATCTTCATTCAAACCGTCTTCAAATCATTTACACATAATAGCCTCAGACGATACACATTCCCGAGCATATCTACTAAGTCTGAAAAACTTCCGTTCATAATCAGTAACCGACATAGACCCCTGTTTAAGCTCAAGAAATTCTTTTCGTTTCTGATCGATGAACCTCTGACTGATATACTTTTTTCGAAATTCAGTTTGGAAGAACTCCCACGTCACCCGCTCTCTGGGTACAACAGAAACCAATGTATTCCACCAATAATAGGCAGAATCACGTAGCAAAGATATAGCACATTTCAGACATTCATCGGGTGTGCAAGATAGTTCATCAAGTACCCGAATAGTGTTGTCCAACCAAAATTCAGCTTGCTCGGCATCATCACTATCTGTAGCTTTAAATTCAATAGCCCCGTGCTTTCGAATTCTGTCAACCAGGGGTTTATTCAACCTCATCTGATCAATTACTGGAGGCATCGTGGGTGCAGGGGGCGTATTATTTGGATGTGGGGGTTGTGGAGCAGCCGTATTAGTTCGAATGTATTGGTTGAACCAATCATTCATCACACTATAAAAAGCCTGTCTAGCCTCATCGTTTTGATTGCTCGCAATAGGTTGAGAGTCCATCGGCACTGTCCCATGCGCGGGAGCAGGCGCTACACTCTCAACATCATCATCTACTGCTTGATTTGGATCGGGATCCATTACTATATGAAAACACATTTTTAATTGTCAGAAATCGTCACACTATCGTTTAACACTATATGGCATGTAAAGCTAGACTCATACACGCTACGTTAGTCCTAGAATCGACTAAACCGTAGCTCTGATACCCGTACCCGTCGCTGGAGGGTTAAATAGTATTACCATATACAAAAGAGTCATATCAAGATAATTAGGTATAGTGATTCATTCTTAAGTTCAATTCACATCAAACATTGAAAGCATTACTATCCAACACATTAGCATTTCATTTACATTACTAGAACACAAGCACAACATGCTTATCAACCATTCCACTTTCGGCTCAATAGCCACATACAAAGAACACGATTTCGTTTCGCTATCCAACATGATTTCTATAACCATTCGGCTACAAGTCATATGCAAAAATTATTTATCTCACTACGTAATTCAAGTAGAACCATTAGGTCACAATTTATTTATTATGCTTATATATCATGATTTTATCAAATCATAAGCTAAGTTCCATTACTCAAAGACTTACCTTGTATCTTTCTGAACAAATTTCGGGTTGGCTATTCCGTGACTTTAGCTTTTCCCTTATCCGATGTTGCCCCTCTATGCTCTTGAGCTATGTTAAACAAGTTTAATTATATTAAACCTTATTCATACCTCTCATTCAATAATTACACTTTCATTCCAATATGACACACATACACACATACACACACACAATTTTCCTTTACATACACATTCGGCCAAATACAACTATGTTACAAGTCACAACTAAATTATTGATTAGATCAAGTTTACATAATCTTTTAATCAAACTCATTATTCATGACATAATAATCATCAAGAGCCGAATATGTGATCACTTAGTAAGCTTAAATTCATGTGAACTTAAGTGTCAAAAATGTCTATGAAATATTTACTCACTATCTTCTATCTTTAACTCAATTTCCTAGCTCCCAATCGGCACACTAGGACCATCTTAATTCATTTCTCATCTTGTTAACATAAACATGGCAAAGCTAATTCCCATAAACAATTATCATCAATTCATTCATTCTCTAGGGACAAAGCCGAATGTTCAAAGCAAATAAGGCACACAAAGCATGACTTCTTCAACTAAACCTACCATTCTCTATTTCATTGATTTTAACATCAATTTTACTTAGCAACTTCTCACTTTACAATTCGGCAACCATGAAAGCTTCTTTTTAAGCCTATTGACTAAATTCTCAATTATCCAAATCTTAACAAAATCTAGCTAATGGTCGAATATAAATACTTTGCCCCATACCCACGAATTCACCTATTCTAAGCTCAATTTGCCAATTAAGTAAATAACACTAATGTTGAGCATTATTTGACAATTTGTCTTAAGTAGCCGACTAAATTCATGTTCCTAATTCATAATTTCAAGTATTTCATTCACAAGTTACACAAATTATGCTCAAAACCTCAAATTCAATTTCGGTAAGCACAAACATGTTAGCCAAAATTCCCCAAAGCACCACTACTATGCATATCTAACAAGTTTAAACCTCACTTATCCACCTTTACTCATAAGAGCATAAAACAACCACCATTTCTTACCATCCGTATCATGGCCGAATGCCCAAATCACCATAGAATTCAAAATTTCAAAATGGGCTAAGTCAAATACTTACCTATCAACCACACTTAAAAAAAATTCAAAGGAAATAACATGAAATTTTTACCTTAATCAAGCAAATATCAAAGAGTGACCGAAAGCCTAGCTTTCCCTCCTATATTCGGCAAATGAAGAACAAAAGATGAACTAAGCCTTGTTCTTTTCACCTTTCACTATTTTATTTATTTTATTTTAACACCAATAACATATATAATTATAATTATATTATAATACAAATAAATGTATAAAATACATACATTTCAATGATTATTCCACATGGCCGGCCACTATAAAAAAAATGTCAATTTGACATGCAAGTCCTTGTGTTTTAAAGTCACATAATACAAGGCCATTTCAAAATTTACCTAACACATTCTCAAAATTTTCACACAAGTCCATTTTCAATTAATTTCACATCAATTTGCAAAAATTAAAGGATTTAAAAATTCACACAGGCATAAACACATATTTTAGACATAAAATATTATATTCAAATATTTCAGTGAATCGGTTTAGCGGTCTCAAAACCACTTCCCGATTAGGGTCAAAATAGGGCTGTCATACGAGCATCCATGGATCTCAGTGCAAACAAAGATTTTCTGCTTAACGCGTCGGCGACCACATTCGCCTTTCCCGGGTGATAGTCAATGATCAGATCTTAATTTTTAATTAGTTCTAACCATCTCCGCTGTCTCAGGTTCAACTCTTTTTGAGTTATCAAATACTTCAAACTCTTGTCGTCTGTGAATATACGACAAGTCTCACCATATAAATAATGCCTTTAGGTTTTCAAGGCGAAGACAATGGCGGCGAGCTCTAAGTCATGGGTCGGGTAGTTCTTCTCCTGTGGCTTCAACTACCATGAAACGTAGGCTATCACTTTGCCATCTTGCATAAGTACACAACCCAATCCGTTCAGGGGTGCATCACTGTAGACCACAAACTCTTTTCCCGGTTCAGGTAATACTAAAACAAGAGCTTCTATCAACAATGTCTTTAACTTCTCGAAACTCTGCTGACACTTTTCTGTCCATTCAAACTTAACGTCTTTCTGTAGCAACCTCGTCATTGGGGTCGCTATCATGGAGAACCCTTTCATGAATCTTCGGTAGTAACCGGCTAAGCCCAAAAAGCTTCTAACCTCAGTCACATTTTTAGGCAGTTTCCATTCAACAATAGCAAAGATTTTACTTGGATCAACTTGAATGCCTTAACCCGAAACAATATGACCCAAAAATCCAACTTCTTGGAGCCAAAATTCACTCTTTCTAAACTTAGCAAATAGTTGTTTTTCTCGCAAGGTCTGTAACACAGTTCTCAAGTGCTTCGCATGCTCTGACTCATCCTTAGAATAAATCAAGATGTCGTCAATAAGCACAACGACAAACTTATCCAAGTATGGCTGAAAGATCCTATTCATTAGATCCATGAATACGGCCGGTGTGTTCGTCAATCCGAATGGCATAACCAAAATTCATAGCGGCCATATCTGGTTCTAAAAGCTGTCTTTGGCACATCCGATTCCTTAACACGTAACTGATAATAACCAGATCTCAAGTCTATCTTAGAGAATAACGTGGCTCCTCTCAACTGAACAAATAGATCATCGATCCTTGGCAACGAATACTTATTCTTGATAGTTACCTTGTTCAGTTGTCGATAATCTATACATAACCTCATTGAACCATCTTTCTTCTTTACAAACAATACGGGGGCACCCAAGGTGAAAAGCTTGGCCTAGCAAAACCTTTATCCGTCAACTCTTGCAACTGTGCTTTTAATTCTCTCAGTTCAGTTGGCGCCATTCTATATGGAGCAATAGAAATGGGAGCTGTTCCTGGCACCAATTTAATAGCGAACTCTATCTCTCTCTCGGGAGGTAATCTGAGTAATTCTTTTGAAAATACGTCTGGATATTTACATACTATAGTCACAGTCTCAATCTTCAACTCCATTTCCCTCGTGTTCAACACAAAAGCAAGGTAGGCTTCGTACCCTTTTCTCACATATCTCTGGGCAACCATTGCCGTGATCATAGCTGGCGACGTGCCCAAACTCTTGAATCAACCCATAGGATCTTACCATCTGGGCATTTCAATTTAATATACTTGCTACCACAATTTACAATTACATCATGCAAGGCTAACCAATCCATACCAAGTATTACATCAAACTCTCAAAAAGTAGCAACATAAGGTTAGCCGAAAAGCATTGACCAATACTCGTCAAAGGACAATTCCTATAGACTTTATCAGCTAGAACTGATTTGCCTAATGGGTTCGACACCTTAACAACAAATTCCGTAGGTTCAACGAGTATATTCATACTAGACACTAATCACATACAAATATATGAATGTGTCGATCCCAGGTCAATTAAGGCAATAACACATGTATTGAAAAGAGAAAAAGTACCCGTAATAACGTCAGGAGCAGAGGTCACGAACACGTATTGCATACGTTCTTACCAGGGCTCGAGCCTCTGATTTTGCAGTGTCTTTGGCTGTAACGCGACTGCCACTAGCACTTCCAGGGTATCTCAAAGGTCTACCTCGTGCCATGGGAGTACTCGACTTCGGGGTTACTTCCACTTCTTTTTCAATTCGCTCTAGGTAGTCCCTGAGAAAGTGGTCAAGAGAACCACATCTGAAACATGCACCACTCTTTATTCGGCACTCTCCGAAGTGAAATTTGTTGCAACTCTTACACTTCGACTTTTGGTCATCTACACTCCCCACACTAGTCACATTGGGGAGGAAGACTTCTGATTTTGTCATTTAGAGCCTCTCGTTCTACCTGAATATCCTACAGATGAAGTGGAGTGTTCATGTTGGCTCCTTGATTTCTTTGTAGAAAATGAGAGCATCCTACCACCGGATCTCTTGCTCGCAACTCGAGCCTCTCTCTTTGCTTGTTTTCTTTCGTTGTTGAGTTCCTCGGCCTTCTTGGCCCGATCAGCTAATGTGGCAAATTCCTGTATTTCAAGGATCCCAATCAATAATTTGATGTTCTCATTTAAAACTTTCTCGAAGCATTTACACATTTTTGACTCAGTTTGAACCCACTCAGTTGCATACTGACTCAACTTTACAAACTCCCTTTCGTATTCAGCTACAGTCTTATTCCTTTGTTTGAGTTCCAAGAACTCCTTTCGCTTCAAGTCTAAGAACCTTTGAATGATATACTTCTTCCTAAACTCCGCTTGGAAAAATTCCCATGTGGTATTTTCCTTTGGCACCACCGAAGATACGGTCTTCCACCAATGGTACGCAGTGTCCTTCAAAAGAGACACGGCAGACTTCAAACATTCCTCAGGTGTGCACGATAAGTCATCTAAAACCCGTATGGTATTCTCGAGCCAAAACTATCATCCTCAATTTTAGCTCTAAATTCCTCGGCCCCATACTTTCTAAGCTTTTCTACAGGGGCTTTACCGGTTCTTACTGGTGCCATACCTCGTGGCAAATCCTCATCAAGTTGGTTAGGGGGCAGGGGCAGTCGTGGTATGTTGGGGCGATTCCTCAGATAATCCCCAAACCATTCATCCATCATGTTAAAAAAGGTGGCTCGGGCTTTTTTCCGGCCTTCAGACATAACCCTTCTACTACTAGATACAGCTCATTGTATGAAAGTTGGAGCATGGCTCTCGACTCCCTCGAACTTATCTTGTGCATGATTGGAAGAAATTTGCTATATTAAAAACAATTTAAATAGTTAAGAGATATCACACTATCAATGTTCATATAATGGCATGTATAGCAAACCTCAATGCTCTCTACGATAGTCCTAGAACCGACTAAATCGTAGCTCTGATACCACTAAATGTAACACCCCTCACCCGTATCTGACGCTGGGATAGGGTTCGAAGCGTTATCGGTAATTCCCTTTTACACACTTACTAAATCGAGTAAACAAATTTCGCCCAAAATTAAAACCTTTCAAACATGTACCTCTCGTCCCTTATACAGGCCTTCGAGGCCTAAAGCACACCTAGGGGTAATGCGAGGCAAGACCGAAAACATTTGATAGGCTTTGAGCATCTTAGAAAATTTTCCTTGTTATGAAGGGTGACACGCCCGTGTGGTGGGGCTGTGTGGTCACACACGTCCGTGTGGCTTAGGACACGCCCGTGCCCACAACCTATGTGCAACACTGACTTCAACCTCATCATACTGTTAAATTCACACGGCCAAGGCACACGCCCGTGTGCTTAGCCCGTGTTTTATACTAACTTAAAAATTCAGGTGCAGGGGACGCACGACCATACCACACACCCATAGGAGTGAGCCGTGTGTCACACACGGCCTAGACACACACCTGTGTGTCTACCCATGTGGACCTTATTAGGCTATTTTCCAAGCCTTAAGTCACCCTCTACTAGCCAATTACATTTATAGATTACTATAGTGCATGTTTAGGCCAAATTATAAATTTATAAATATGAAACTTTGATTAACCTCATTGCATGTGAACCTCATGTCATTGGTTTCATACATGCTAAGTTAATTCTCATCTTGCATTTAAGGGTTTCTATGTCTACTCAACATATTTAAGATTGGCTCGGTTTTATAACTCATTGCCAATTATAACCAAACCATCATATTTAAGATAATAAAACCAACAAATATGAAAATGGTTTCCCTATCACATGCACTCAATTAATGAGTTAGTAATATAACAAAACACCATGTAATATATACATATTAGATGAGCTCATCATTCAACATGTCAATTGAACATATATCTCGTGTTAGTCCCGTTGCGTTTTTAGGAAATCTCGATGGATCATCTAGTCACCGTCAATTCATATGAATGATCATTTCAAGTATGCACTCCCGCGAACCTCACATCTTACGGTGGGATTACCAGTTTGGGCTAAATCCCCTGTACATAAACTCATAAGGTGATGTCGGGATTACCAGTCCAAGCTAAATTAGTTATAATGACAAACACCCTTAATGAGCTCGGATCTGAATTACCAGTCCAGGCTAAATTTTTACCTTAGTCGGATTACCCGTCCGGGCTAAATTCACAATGCACACATATTCTTCGGGAGGCTCGATCATTCAAGGAATACCCATCTAGGCTAGATCCTTTTTATACGTGAGATCATCGAATTACCCGTCTAGGCTAAATCCTTTCTGCAACACATGCAGGATCTCAATTCACATGTAAATCATGGTTTATCCATCGAATTCCCTTTTTAGCCTCAACCGTGACATTTTCCAATTAATTATTATGAAATATACATTCCATGCATTTTAATGCCATCAATAATGAAATCATCATGTATTTATAAATCATACAATTATACATGTTATGAGTTTACTTTAAGTTATCTGAACTTACCTGGTACTCGTTTCGGTGTTGTTTTTTGGTTATTCCAAAACCTTTTGTTTTTCTCGATCAACCTCTATAATTTATTCCTCGATGTCTAAAATAATAAAATTAAATCTTTAACACTTTACGTTATACTTTTTAAGCCTAAATTTCACCCCGATCCAATGACCATTTTGCCCCTAACCTTTCACATTGTTACGATTTAATCCCTAGGCTCGTATAATGATACATATGCAATTTCTATCTTACCCAAGCCTAGCCAAACACTTTTCCTTCTTATGGCAGCCCACATTTTCCATTATTTTCACATTTCTACCATATATTTAACAACTTTTGCAATTAGGGTTTTTTCATGAAAATCCCCTAGGAAAACATGTTTAACACACCTTCAACTTTCATATCCCTCCATAAACTATCAAAATACAAGTAACTCATGCATAGGTAAATTTCTAAACATGAACCCTAGCATGAAATATGGGTAGAAATAGAGAGAGTGAGCTACTGGGATTTCAAAAATACAAAGAACATTAAAAACGGGGCTTGGGAGTACTTACTATTGAGCTTGAAAATGTTGAAAACCCTAACTATGGAGGACTTGAGAATTTCGGCTGGTACAAGGGAGAAGATGGCTGATTTTTTCCTTCTTTTTCCCATTTTATTTCATTAAAATACTAAATGACCAAAATGCCCTTAAGCCCCTTCTTTAAAATTTCATCCATGCAAGCCTATTTTTGTCCAAAAACTTAGAAATTGGGCAAATTTCTCTCCAAGGCCTTCTAATTTATAATCTAAAGCAATTTCATACAAATTGCTTCTAGAATCTAAGTTTTGCAATTTATTCAATTTAGTTCCTAATTTCCAATTAGACACTTTTCTCAAAGAATTCCTTCATGAAATTTTAACACATGCATAATCTCATATTCTAGACTTTATAATAATCATGAAATAAATATTTTGTTGTCGGATTTTTGGTCCCGAAACCACTATTCTGATTAGGCTTTATTTCGAGATGTTACAACTCGAATATCTTCATTAAGGCCATCCTCAAATCTTTTGTACATTGTGGCTTCTGAAGACACGCATTCCCGTGCATACTTACTGAGCCTCACAAATTCAGGCTCATATTCCGTCATTGACAATTGACCTTGTTTTAGCTCTAAGAATTCCTTCATCTTTTGGTCAGTGAATCTTTTGCTAATATACTTTTTTCGAAATTCTTCCTGGAAAAATTCCCAATTAATCCTCTCTCTCAGTACCACGGACACGAGAGTGTTCCACCATTGATAAGCCGAGTCCCGTAGAAGCGACACGGCACACTTCACACACTCTTCGAGTGTGCAAGACAGTTCATCAAATACCCTTATGGTATTTTCTTACTAGAACTCTGCCCTCTCCGGGTCATCATCTATACTAGCCCGAAAGTCTTCGGCCCTATGTTTCCTGATCTTGTCTACCGGAGGCTTCTCTCTTCTAAACATGTCCGCACCTTGCGGAGCTACCAGGGCATACTGAGGAATCGAAGGAGGTGGTGGAGGTGGTGGAGGTGGAGTGTTCGGATTCGCACGAACATACTCCTTATACCATGCATCCATCATTCAGAGGTAGGCTTCCCTGGCCCCTCCACCTTGGCCATATTCACGGGCTCGCTCTCTACTGGTGCGGTCCCTTCGGTGGGAGCCGGTGCATTACTTTTTACGTCATCCACCGTGGCTCTGTCAAGATCCATTTACTATATAAAAACATAATTTATAATTGCCAGGAATCGTCACACTATCAATATATATTTATGGCATGTATAGCTAGACTCGTAATCTTGCTAGGTTAGTCCTAGAACCGACTAAATCATAACTCTGATACCAATAAATGTATCACCCTTAGCCCATGTCCAACGCTGGGACAAGGTTCGAGGTGCTCTGGGCTATAAAATTTTGATCAATTTAAAACTTTTCATTTCACAAGCATACTATCTCATAGACGGCTTACGAGGCCCAAAATATGCATTCGGAGTGGCTCAGAACCAAACCAAGAACTTAAGAAAAAATTGGAAAGATTCATTCCTTAAGACTCCACACGCCTGTGTGGGTATAGGGCACACGCCCGTGTGGCTTGGGACACACCCGGGCCCCTTGCCCGTGTGGCCAATTTATTTCCAAAATTTTTCATAAATTAAGTGCAGGCTTCACATGGCTTGGACACACGCCCGTGTCCCTATCCCGTGCCCCTCACATAGCCTCAACACACCTGTGTTTATGGCCCGTGGAGCTCTCTGTTTGAGATCTCATCACCAACTATGGGTACACGGCCACGACACACGCCTGTGTCCATATCTTGTATTCTTCACACGGCCATAACACGCCCGTGGCATAGCCCGTGTGCAAAAACCTGGGTATTCTGTTTCTGACGTCAGCATACCCATAATATCACATGGCCAAGGCACACGCCCGTGTGCCTGTCCGTGTGGGCAAAATAAGGCTATTTACCAAGCCTTTTTGCCACCATTACCTACATCAATTTGCACTAGCTCAACCATTACCAATTCTAGTATAAACCACACAACCAAATCAGCTACAATAAGTATTCTTTTATGAGACAATTTACTTGACGAAAGAAATACCATCTTTGTATATATACAAAATGAGTAATAGTCAACATCAAGGTTAAATACAAAGTGTGGAGCTTATTCCAAGCCCACACATTTGGCCAATACTTAATGATACAAAATAATCAAGTTTAAGCCTTATACATGCCATGTTCAAAAATATAAATCAAACTATACCAAAAATTTTAGACAATAGTGTGATCGATATCTCTGACTCCAAGTGATCCTCGAGCTAAATAGGTGGCACTATAAGAAAATGGAAAGGAAGGAAGGTAAGCATAAAAGCTTAGTAAGTTGCATGTAAATAAATATACAACAACAACCTATCAATAACCTTCATTCTCATAACACAAGGATAAGCATAAGCATGACTTACTCATTACCATCCATACAAGTCATAAGTCCTCTAATGAGATCATTTCACATACGTACCAATCAGGTACCTGTATCACTCACAATATGGTTATGTTTTCATTATTCACTCACAAACATACTTACACCGTTAAACTATTTGGTACACTACCGGTCATTCTATAAACCTCAATCTAGGAGAAAGGTGCCGATGTTATGTCCTGGACATAGTCTTACACTGGCTCACACCTCAAATCGATGCCATGTCCCAGACATGGTTTTACACCGACTATCATTATCGAGGCTGATACGTGTCCCAAACACGTCTTACCCTAGCACTCGTCTCAATGCAGATGCCATGTCCTAGACATGGTCTTACACTAGCTCTAATAATGTGGTCGACGCATGTCCCAGACATGTCTTACACTAACTCACGCAAGTGACCCAAATGGCATAGCTAGAACGTTCAGTTTATTTCTTAGTGTTCCAACGAAAATTCTACCATCTCATTGTCTTTATGCATTTTCAATACACAATCAAGCAATTCATACTATATCCATCCAATGACAACTTAAACACATATATTATTAATATAGTTGTATTAGTTACATACAACTTACCTCGGTTTACAAAAGGTACTCGACTAGTAAGTTTAGTCGATTTGCTTGGCTTTTCCCCGGTCTAGGTTCAGATTTGGCAAATCTTGATCTAGAATAACAAAATGCACCCATTTAGTCATTAATTATAATTAGGCTACCACAAATTCACATCTTTGGTAAAATGACCATTTTTCCCCTAGACTTTGGCAAAATGACCATTTTACCCCTATGATCAAAAATCAATTTTTATCGAATTTCTTCGTATTTCAAACCTAGACAAACTATTTTTTTACTCTTATAGGAACCCCAAAATCCCACTAATTCACACACTTATCACCTATTTTGCAACTTACGCAAAATAGTCCCTTTAGGTGTTTTCATGCTAACACCTTTCATAAAAGTTGTTTATAACTCTTCTAAGACTCATATTCTTCCATAAAATTTCAGAAAATAACATGAACATTCACATGGTGAAACCCTAGACTTATCACCATTTTGGAAAGTAGTCATCTCATTTGAAAGCCTATAATACAAGCATTCCAAAAATGTAAAAATCATCAAGAAATTCATCAATATCACTTAGATTATGAGAGAAATAAGTTGCTGAAAATTTTTAGCTTTCAAAACTTACCTCGGTTTACAAAAGGTACTCGACTAGTCAGTTTAGTCGATTTGCTTGGCTTTTCCCCAGTCTAGGTTCAGATTTGGCAAATCTTGATCTAGAATAACAAAATGCACCCATTTAGTCATTAATTATAATTAGGCTACCACAAATTCACATCTTTGGTAAAATGACCATTTTTCCCCTAGACTTTGGCAAAATGACCATTTTACCCCTATGATCAAAAATCAATTTTTATAGAATTTCTTCGTATTTCAAACCTAGACAAACTATTTTTTTACTCTTATAGGAACCCCAAAATCCCACTATTTCACACACTTATCACGTATTTTGCAACTTACGCAAAATAGTCCCTTTAGGTGTTTTCATGCTAACACCTTTCACAAAAGTTGTTTAGAACTCTTCTAAGACTCATATTCTTCCATAAAATCTCAGAAAATAACATGAACATTCACATGGTGAAACCCTAGACTTATCACCATTTTGCAAAGTAGTCCTCTCATTTGAAAGCCCATAATACAAGCATTCCAAAAATGTAAAAATCATCAAGAAATTCATCAATATCACTTAGATTATGAGAGAAATAAGTTGCTGAAAATTTTTAGCTTTCAAAACTTCATATTTGCTGATATTTTCAGTGGAGAGAAAAGATGGAGAAGAAGAAAAAAAGTAGATAGGCTTTAGGCATTATTTTATCACCAAATCATGACATCACTTACCTAAACATTTTGACTATTTATTTCAATTCATCTCATGGCCGGCCAGCTTGTTTAAAAGGGTCTAATTTCTCTTTAAAAGCCCCCGATTTTTGTTCTCTAACTATTTAAGACATTTGGGCACTAAAATGCAACTTTTACCTTTTATGTGATTTAGTCCTTTTTCGCAATAGGGCTCACAACATCAAAAGTAACTCACCAAATTTTTTGCACACTAATATAATCATATTATAACCTAAGAATAATAATAAAAATTATTTTCCAAACTTCAGATTTGTGGTCCCCAGACCACTGTTTCGACTAGGCTCTAAATCGGGCTGTTACACATCACACTATCACAGATCGATGGCATGTATAGCGGAACTCTCATACATATGCTAGGTTAGTCGAAGAACTGACTAAGCCATAGCTCTGATACCGCTAAATGTAACGCCCCTCACCTGTATCCAGCGCTGGGACAGGGTTCGAGGCGTTACCGGGTTTAAACTTTCACGACATACAAATCCAGCTCACCAAATTTTGCCCAAAATTAAAACTTTTCAAACACATACATACTGTCCCTTATATAGGCCTTCGAGGCCTAAAACATATTTCGGGGCAGTTCAAGACAAAATTGAAAACATTCGATAGACTTTGGGCAACTTAACAATTTTCTAGCTTTAGAGAGTCACACGCCCGTGTGGGTGGGGCCGTGTGGTCACACACGCCCTTGTGGCTTGGGACATGCTCGTGTCCTCAGCCCGTGTATCCATGTTTTTATGATGCTAGCAACCGTTTATGGGCACACGGCCAAGGCACACGCCCGTGGCCAGAGGCCATGTCCTCCACACGGCTGAGACATACGGCCGTGTCTCTGCCCATGTGGTCAAGAATTAGGCTAGTTTCCAAGCCTTTTTGTCGTCTTTGCATGCACACACATACACAATTTCAATGGCATTCAACATTATCTCGTTATTATGCATTAATTCCACCTACTCATGGTAAACTAGTCTAGCTACATCACAAGACATTAACACATATCATGGATAAATAGGCTTACAAGTCAAAATCATTACAAGCCACATCTCATGGCTATAAATAACATATCAATATAAGCCAATACCTCTGGCTAATCACAACAATTGTCATCATAGAAAAACTAAGTCCCAATACATGCCACTCACATGAAAACATTTAACATGCACATGCCAATACTCTAAAGATAATGGCTCGATAGTGTGATGCTGCCTCCGACGATCTCCAGCCCCTAGCTGAATTGACAAAACTAAAAGAAATGGAAAGGAGGGAGTAAGCTTTGCACTTAGTAAACTCGCATGAAAATAATAAGCAATGCGATGACATGCTATTTTCATATTCTTTCTATTTATTCAAATTCCAGCTAAGCTATTTTCCCGAGTCACAGCCATTAAATTATTTATGTATGGAGTTACGAGACTCAAAATTAAGATACGTTAATTTTACCAGAAACTAGACTCATATCCCTTCTAACCGTAAAATTTTTAGAATTTTTGGTCTAGCTAATAAGTACATTTTATTATTCAAATTTTCCCATTGTTCTGCTATTTGATAGCTTCGACCTTTCTTCACTAAAATTTAATTATCTCATATTACAAGACTGAGATAATGTTCCCATCTCTTTTTCCTGAAAGTAGACTCATTAAGGATTTCAGTCAAATGATTCCTAACTCATAATTATTTTTTTAAAATTTCTAGTTATTTTTTAAATTAGAGACAGGGGAGTCTAGAATCACTTCGACTTTGTCTCACAAGAATTCAAATATCTCATAATACAAAATTCTTTTTCTTACAACATTTCCTTTATGTGAAATTAGAATCATTAAGCTTTAATTTAATATATTATTCAGCCTCTAAATCAATTTCCACTATTTTTAGTGGATTTTCAAAGTCATATCAATGTTGCTGACCAAATCTATTTTGGTACAATATAATGATCACTATTATAGGATCATTTCCAACTATCATGAACTTAGCATTTCATGGATCCCCTACTCATTTTTCAAAATGGAGCACAATATTAAAGTCATTATTTCTGTTGGGCACACTTAATCATACATTCCAAGTATAGGATAATTCCCTATCACATGCACTCAATCATCAAATTAATCTCATGGCAATGCACAATGTAAATTTGTCTTAGATGAACCCATTATTCATCATTTCATCTTCATACATCATATTAATCCCGTTGAGTTTCTAGGAAATCTCGATGGATTATCCATTTACCATCAAATCATAAGAGTGATCATTTCATGTATGCAATCCCGCGAACCCCGCATCTTACGGCAGGATTACCAGTTCAAGCTAAATCCCCTGTAATATAAACTCATGGAGTGATGTCGGGATTACCAGTCCAGGCTAAATACCTTATAACGACAAGCACTATCAATGAGCTCGGATCTGAATTACCAGTCCAGTCTAAATTCAGACCCTAATCGGATTACCCGTCTGGGCTAAATCCTCAATGCACACATGTTCTTTGGGAGGCCTGATCACTTAAGGAACACCCGTTCGGGCTAGATCCTTTCTATATTTGAGATCAACGGATTACCCGTCCGGGCTAAATCCTTTCTGCAACACATACAGGATCTCAAGTCACATATAAATCATGGTTTATCCATCGAACTTCCTTTTTAATCTCAACCAGGACATTTTTCAACATGTCATTGTTAAGAATGCATTTAATGTATTTTCATGCCATCATCAAATGCAATTATCATACATTCATAAATCATGCAATTAGGCATGTTATTAATTTACTTTAAGTTATTCGGACTTAGTTGTCAAAATCTCATCAAGTACGACCGTGTAGCAACTCATACAACCCATGTAATAGTAATTTAACATTCAATTTATGTAACAATAATTTGCCATTCGATTTCACATGACACAACAAACATCACATTTTCCATATCATACACACCATCCACCAACTTCTCCTAAACATATTGAATCATACAATTTATGCCATATCAATAGAGAATTACAATTCAAGCATGGTATTGCATTATTATTAACACACGAACTTACCTCGATCCAGAAACGACAATTTACCATTTTAGTCCATAACCTTGTATTTTCTCGATTTAAGCTCGAATCTCGATTTCCTTGATCTAACATTACAAATATAGCTCATTTATTACTCACATTATTCAAATGGGTCCATAAATCATACTTTTATAAATTTGCACTTTGACCCCTAAACTTTTACATATTTGCACTTTTTCTTAATGCTCGTAAAATGATTTTTATTCAATTTCCTTGCATTTTAAGCCTAGCCGAATCATTTTCATAACTATGGCAGCCCCCAATTTTCACCAAATCACCCTTTTGTGACTAATTTATAACTTTTACGAAATGGTCCTTCCGAACGTTTTCATCAAAAATCACTTAGTGAAAGTCATTTATTACTCACCGAGCCTTCATATTCTACCATTAAACATCAAAATAGATGAATATCATTCATGGGTAAATTTTTAAACATAAACCCTAGCTCAAAATAGTGGTAGAAATAGCTAGAACATGTTACCAGGATTTCAAAAATGTAAAGAATATTAAAAACGGGGCTCGGGATCACTTACAAATGAGCTTGGAAGCTTGAACCAAACCCTAGCCATGGCTTCCATGGGGGTTTCAGCTGGTACATGGAGAAGATGACCAAATTTTGGCTATGTTGGCTTTTTAATTCTTTTAATTATTAGTTTACCAAAATGCCCCTAACTTAAAAATATTTTATTACACCCATTTCATGTCTATTTTTTTCCAATAGTTAACTAATGGTATAATTACCATTTAAAGGCCTCCAATTTAAAATTTCATAACAATTAGATACCTCTAACATGTAGAACTCAACTTTTGCACTTTTTGTAATTTTATCCTTTTGACCAAATTGAGTGCCCAAACTTCGAAATTTTCAAACGAAATTTTCACGAATTCATTCCGTGAAATCGTAGACTATAAAAATATAGTAAAAATAAAATTTTTTACGTCAAATTTGTGGTCTCGAAACCACTATTTCGACTAGGCCCTAATTCGGGATGTTACAATTAGAGGGAATGATTGAACATATATAATTAGGGCTCAAATAATTTATAATTAAGTTCCAACTTTTTGCCTATTAATTATAAACTTATTTAGTAATTGTTGAACTAGCTATATTTGATAAATTATTTTGATATAACAAACAAAAACATCTTTAAATAAAAAATTTGTTTTTGAACAAAGAATTCAAAGTATGAATAATATTTAAAAACTTCCAAACATCTTAGAAAATGCTTTAAACACTTAGAATATTTTTGAAAAAGTTCTGCAAATTAATTTAAACTCTTCAACTTAATTAAAGCAATTTCAAATCAGTTTCAAAACTGCTCCCTGCAAGAAGTATTGATGTTTCCCAAAATGTATCGGTACTTGTACAATTTTATTGATATCAAATCTGCTCTTTGTTTTGAATAAAAAATTGAATTCAAACAATAAGTATCAATTCCTTGAAAGTTATATCGATACCTATTGAATTTTATTGATACCAAAAATTTATATCGATACTAATTTTGCATTATGTTTTTCATGATCTTTCAAAATTGACAAAAAAAGTATTGGTACCTATCAAAATATATCGATACCTTTTACCGGGTATTGATAAATCATCTTTTGGTATCATTGGCAACTAAATTTAATGGTCACTGAATCAAACATTAAATGCTACTAGTATCGATACTTGTACAAAAAGTATTGATACTTTTTATTGCAGGTGAATTTAATGATATGGTATTTTCATCCCAACGACTCTATTTATTTTCTTAACAACCACAACTGTTGGAAATGATTTATAGCGTATAAATATCAACTTCTAAAGGTCCTACAACAAGAGGAAAGAATATTCAAGCTTAAATATAAATCAAAACAACCTTTGTGCCATATATTTACATACTTTTCTTTCAAACACTTGTGAGCCTTATTTGCATTCTTTTGCTCAAGTGTTTTTCATTGTAATTGAGTTTAATTTGCAAACATATCAATCTTGTAAGGATTATTTCTTTGTTTTTCATTGTAATTGAGTTTAATTTGCAAACATATATCAATCTTGTATTCTTTGAGAGGAGTTGTGTCTTAAGATTTGGGTAGAAATGTTAAAGGAGTTGTAAGTTTAAAACTTATTTTCAAAGATTGAACAAATTAATGAATTTGGGAAAATACTTAGTTGTGGAAAGCTAAGGTAGTGGAGTAGGAAATTGTGGCCAAACCACTCTAAATTCTTGTGTTCATTTTATATCTTTTCTCTCTAGCATCCATAAAATTTTTTACAAGCCAATTCACCCACTCTTGACATTTTCGGTTTGATCAATTGAACTAACAATTGGTATCAGAGTTAGTCTCTAAAAACAATCTAATAACCAAAAGAATATCCCCGAGGTAGCTCAACTTTTGCCTATTAAAACCATACAAGATGACGTCTACTTCCGACTCTATTTTTCTTAGTGAGTCTCAATCCATTTCTAAACCTCATTACTTTAATGATACTGATTATTCTTATTTAAAGACTAGAATGATGTTTTTCAACCAATGATCTCGTCATATGGGACATCATCATGGATGGTCCATCTATACCTCTCAAGCATGAAAGAGTGCTTTTAGTTCCAAAGAGCAAGAATGAACGGAACGAGAAAGAAAGGAGAAGCATATAACTCAACGGCAAAGCCATGTACTTTCTCTTTTGTGCACTTAGTCCAGAAGAATATAATAGGGTATCATCATGTTCCAATGCCAAGGAAATTTAGGACAAATTAGAGGTCACTCATAAGGTACAAACCAAGTTAAGAAATCAAAGGTAAGAACTCTTACCCTTAATTATGAAATGTCATGATGAAGCCTAAGGGGGACATCAAAGGTATGTTTGATAGATTCACCATCATCATCAATGAGCTCATATCTTATGGGAAGACCTATCCCAATGAAGAAGTAGTGTGGAAAATGTTTAAAAGCTTGCTGATGTTTTGGGATGCCAAAGTTGAAGCAAAAAATTTGGAGACTCTTTCATTAGATGAGTTGATTAGTTCTTTTCTCTCTCATGAATTGAGACTCAAAAGATGGAATAAAGAAGAAGAAGAAATTAAAAAGAAGAAGGTTGGTATTGCCCTCAAATCCACAATAGAAGAAGGTGATTCTATTGAGGATGTGGATGAAGATTAAGAGATGACAATGTTTGCTAGATGATTCAAGAGGTTTATGAGATCCAATAGAGGTAAAAAGTTTCAAAAGAAAGAAGGACTCAAACTTGAATCTTCTAAGGAGAAGGAACTAATAATATGCTACGAATGTAAGAAACCAGGACACATCAAGTTTGATTGTCCCTAATGGAAGAAGAAGAAGGGATCAATCAAACAAAAACTTAAGGCTCATGTTGCTACTTAGAGTGACAAGGATTCATTGGATAATGATGATCAATAAGTAACCAGTCTTTGCCTTATGGCCATCAATGAACTAAAGGTAAATTCTAACTCATCTATTTCAATTTTCCATTCCTTTGATGAGTTACAAGGTGCTGATGATGAACTAGGCTTGGAGTTTGAAACTAATGTTTCAAAATATAAAAAAACTGTTTCAAATTTAAAAGATGAAAATAGTTCATTCTCTAAGGCCAATCATGAACTTGAAAGTACAATTCATGACATGAAAGCAATTTTAAATGATTTTGAGAAAAAGAAGCATGACTTGCATAATTTGCTTTCAAAGGTTCATGATGATCATCAAAAGTAACTTGATTTGCTTAAGAGTGAAAAAAGCTCACTTTAACAAAGTTTTACCAAAAAGATTTTTAAGATGAGAAAGTTCAAAACAAAACTTTGTCAAAACTAGCTTTAATTTCTATAAACATAGAGGTCCCCGAATTTTTTACAAAAGAAAAGTTATTAAAATTTTATAGGTCCCTAAAGGACTCAAATACTCAAGATAAAGACAAATTTTCAAAATGGATACCTAAAGGGACTAAAATTATAGGAACTAATGCTTATGGACCCAAAAGAGTTTGGGTACCAAAAATCAAAGTTTAATTTTATGTTTGTAGGAAGAGGAGACATTGCCTCAAGGTGGAGGATTTATTCAAAAACTAAAGGTACCTTGATAGTGGATACTAAAAGCACATGACTAGTGAAAAGATCCACTTCATCAATTTGAAGCCAAAAAATGGAGGAGTAGTTACATTTGGTGACAACTCTAAAAGACAAGTAGAAGGAAGCAATTCTATTGGTACAAGCTTTTGAATTCTTATTGAAAATGTTCTCTATGTCAACGATCTTAAGTATAATCTACTTAGTATTAGCCAATTGTGTGATAGTGGTCTTAATGTCATTTTTGAGTCTGATGGATGTAAAATAGTTGACATCATGTCTAATAAGATTATGTTTGTAGGATATAGGATAATATATGTATTATATAGATATGGTGCATTTAGATGATTTGCATTATTCACTCATATGACTTATTGTTAAAAATGAAAATATTCTTTATTATGCTGTAGAAAACTAGGACATGCTAGATGAGCATATTGCATAAACTAGCTAAAAATGACCTAGTAAGAGAATTGCCTAAAATTGATTTTTACTTAGATAAAGTTTCCCTAAAAGGATTATTGTATTGATATGGTCCATTTAGATGATTTGCATGATTCACTCATATGCCTTATTGTTAAAAATGAAAAAATTCTTTATTATGGTATAGAAAACTAGGACATGCTAGATGAGCATATTGCATAAACTAGCTAAAAATGACCTAGTAAGAGAATTTCCTAAAATTGATTTTGACTTAGATAAAGTTTGCCTAAAAGGATTATTGTATTGATGATGATGATGATGCATAAAATTTTCAAAATAATGATAAATTTGATAACTCATCAAATGAAAAAAAATTCAAGAACAGACACAATATGCTTTAAAGGAGCTTACAATAAAAGAAATGGAAGTCACTCATCCAAAAGAGTTCAACTATGTGAAGGATGGTAAGATTTTGGGAGATTCATCCAAAGAGGTAGCTACTAGGTATTCTCTTAGAAGTACTTGTATTTATATTGCATTTATCTCATGTATTGAGCCTAAAAATATCAAAGATACATTAAATGATGAATATTGGACATTGGCTATGCAAGAAGAGTTAAATCAATTTGAGAGAACTAAAGTATGGACCTTAGTTGAAAGACCTTGTGATAAATATATTATAGGTACTAAATGAGATTTAGGAACAAACAAGATGAGAGTGGTAGCCTTGTGAGAAACAAGGCTAGACTTGTTGCTCAAGGTTACACTCAAGAGGAAGGAGTAAATAATGATGAAACTTATGCTCCCGTAGCTAGGATTGAAAGGATGGAAGCCATTAGAATGCTTTTAGCTTTTGCATGTTTTAATGATTTTAAATTATACCAAATAGATGTAAAAAGTGCTTTTTCTAAATGGTTTAATAAATGAAGAAGTGTACCTTGAACATTACCCGGTTTTGAAGATCCAAAATTTTCAATGCAACACCCCTTACCTGTACCCGAGACCGGAACAAGATACGAGGCATTACCGTACATAGACAAGGCATTCTTGAAAAAATACGGGTCATAAAATTTCATTCCAAATTAAAACCGATTAAAAAAAATCATATTGTCCTTATTATGGACCTACGAGGTCCAAAACATATATTGAAAGTAATTCGGGACTAAATCGAGAACTTAAGAATATTCTAAGAAAATTTCTAGGTTTAAGCCTCGCACGCCCGTGTGGAGGCAATGCATACGCCTGTGTCCTTTACCTGTGTGGAATTACTAGAATTTATTTTTCATTTCGAACCTATAGGGGTTTTCACACGGTCTAGCACACGCCTGTGTCCCTCACACGGCCTAGACACGCCTGTGTCATCTCCCGTGTCGAAAAACCTAGACATTCTATTTATGACATCATCAGTCATTTAGGGGCACACGGCCAAGGCACACGCCCGTGTGCTAGGCCGTGTCCTCCACACAGTTGAGACGCACGTCTGTGTGTCTGCCCGTGTGTTTACTACCATGCACACTGACTTAGAAATTGCAGGTGTAGGGGACACACGGCTATTAACACGCCCATAGGGCGGACCGTGTGTCACACACGGTCTAAACACATGCTCGTGTGTCTACCCGTGTAGGCCATTAAAGATCCATTTTCCAAGCCAATAGTCATCCACACTCACCCATACCTTCAAACATACTTTAAGACATGCAACATGACATATTTAGGCACTCAAATATTTAACACCATGACATTCTCACTACGCCATAATGTCATCCTACTGCATGTTCATTTGTTACACCACTTAGAGACATTCCACACCAATTTCATGCATTATTAAACTTGTTACCATGACTTCAAATTTGTGCATTCATGCATATAGTCATTTTAAGCTATTAGGTCATCCCTTATCCTTTAGCACCTAATTCATACTTTACCGTACATTCATCAATTAACATTTTATCACATCATTATCATGCACTCACCAAGCAATAACATATCCTACCATCAAAACACTAGCACATGTATGCATGGGTAATTAGATTACAACCCAGATGATCAAATATGAGCCATATCACATGGCCATTACAAAATGAATTATCATTATCATAGGCCTTCATAATTTTGCCAAATAGCATGACACATACCACAAAATGACCAAGTTTCCTATACATGCCATACTCAAAATAATAATTTCACTATACCCAATAGTCTTTTGATAGTGTACTCCGATAGCTTTCGATCCCCGAGCTAGCTTGGCGGAACTACAAAAGATGAAAAAAGAGAGGGGAGTAAGCATTAAAGCTTAGTATGTCCACATACTGTAACGCCCCAATTTTTGGGAATTCTGTGAATGATTTGTAAAAATTAAAAATTCTGTGTTCTGCTTGTTAAGAGTAGGTTTAATTGTGATGGTGGGCCTCTAGAAGGCCCAAGCTTAGGATAAAACCCGATAGTTTTAATTAATTTTTAATCCATAGGGGAAAAGGGGTTCTAGTTAACTGGGCTTTTAAGTATTAATTGTGTAAAATAGATCACAAGGAAGCAAGTGGTGAAGTGGTATGTGACGCCACAGGGAAGGCTATAAGTGGCTTGGGGAAGCTAGGGAGGACCCAGGTTCAAGTCACAATGATAGCAAATCAAGGGATTAATTTTTATGAACAGAAAAGGTAAGTAGTGGAACTGAAGTAAAAGTCTGTCAAGAAGAGTTTGAGTTGCTCAGGAGATTGAGTAAGGAGGGGATAAGGGAGAGGATTTAGGAGCTGATCAAGGAGGATGTGTTGGCTGAATGTTGGACTCTTAAAGAGCAAGAGGTGGCCGGCCAAGGGATTTTTTAAGGGGGCAAAATTCGGCTAGGTTAAGTAGCTAGTATAAATTCGGCACTTCGGGTAGTTGGTGCCGTTTCCTGACTTTTCTCCTCATCAAATTTTTCTTCGTCTCTTTTCCTCAATTGCTGAACCTTCCTACCATCTTGTTCATCTCCATTTTTTTCCCCTTCAACCGTTTCAAAACCTTCATAGCCTTTGGCCATAAAAAGCCGAAATCCCGAAAGCTTGATTCTTTTTGGTGCCGATTTCTTATAACCAAAACCACATCTCTTCTCTTCATCATTTGTGGCCGATTCACCAGCCCTCTAAAACCTAAAGTTTTGATGACAAGACCATAGCAAAACCCTCTCGTTTTACCTTTCTAAACGCAAGTTGCAAAAAGTCGAAAACCCCACATTAAAAGGGACTTGGCCGAATACTGTAGTCACTGAAAGCTCGACTTTTGTTATTATCTGAGGCTTTAAATCTACATCGAGATCGAGTGGGAAACTCATTGGAATCAATCACTAAGGAATTGGTGGTAAGTCTTCAAAAACTTAGTCTTCTTACATATTTAAGGAAAAGCCGAAATCCCTAAAAGTTAAGGAGGTTGTCGATTTGGACTTGTAACCCTGAGGGGTCGTAATAACTATTTTGTTTTGGTAATAGCGTGACTTAGAGGCGGTTGATCAAGGGCTTGGACAGGTGAAACGATCGGATCTTTGGAGTTAACCATCTCTCGGTAGTAAGGTAAGAACAATAAGGGTTTTAGGCATGTTTGGCCGAATGTGGTAAGGGACTATATACTCAATTTTATTTCGATATTTGGAGTAATATTAGGTGATTCAATTGTAGGCAGTTCGTGTGTAGATCTCGTCGAGGAAATCCCAAAAACAGGTGTGTAACTGACACCCTCTCATAGACTAGATCGGCAAAAGCCGAAAAGCCGAAATGCCAAAAAGTCGGTATTTTGGGCACTTGCGAGTGTGCGAATGCTCGTAAGACGTATGGGTAATTATTACTTGTAATCGAAAGTGATAAAACTACAGTACGCGCGATTTCGTGCGTTTTGATACTTTGGGCTTAATGGGCCAAAACTGGGTTAATGGGCCAACGGGCCTAATTTGGTAAGAACGCTCGGTAAGTGTTTCTGGCTAAACGTAATGGCTACGATATGCATGAAAACCCTAGAAATAGTTAGATTTACTAGAATACCCCTATGTATGCAAAATTACCATTATACCCCTATGTATGCAAAATTACCATTATACCCCTATGTATGCAAAATGACCTTTATACCCCTAGGGTTAATTTTGTCTGAAAAGCTTGATGAATTAAATCTGTATGATGTATGCCATGAATGTATATCTGTTGCATGGGGACATGGGTTATATTATGGAGGTAGCGTCCTTGTGGCTATGCCACAAATTATTCTGCTCGTGGGCCCCGCCACGTATATACTGATTCGGTGGCATTGCCACAAAATATCTATTTCTCGTGACTCTGTCACATTATTCGCTCTCGCGCCCATGCCGCATATTTCGTGGCGTGTAGGCGGTTGGGTGGGTCGAGTAGTCTCCCACATGGTGAAAGGATGGTATGGGGGTGTACATGGTTGGATATGGGTTGGGTTTCGCATAAGCATGATATATCTGCTTACGACCGCTCGGGTCTATGGGCTTTATTCGATATCTGCTCGGGCCGAGGCCAACTTATTCTGCTCTCGTGGTTTGAACCGATTTAGGCTATGGTTGGGTTGAATTACACACTGAGTTTCCCAAAACTCACCCCTTATTTTCATCCTCACAGGTAATCCTCAACCATAGTGGGCTTGGAGCTGTGAGGGATCCGAACTGGCCACATGTTTCTACGAACCTGGTTTTTTTTTTCTGGTGAACTGGACGTCCTTTTAATTTCATTTATGGTTTTGGGTTTTAAGTGTAGTAAGGCTGCTTAATTATTTTTATGGTTTTGTTTTACTTTTATTATTTTATTTTATTATGATGAAAGAACTATGATAACTAAGGTATATGGGTTAGCTTTAGGACGCGTTTTCAAAAACATTAAGTGATTTCAAAATAACACGATTACAAGTAAGACTTCCGCTAAGCAAACGTTTTCAAACTTAAGTTAAGATGGACTTAACCAAATGGATTTCTCACAATTATACGAGATGTTAGAGTGTGGCAATGGCGGTGTGCATGTCTAGGATTGGATCCGAACGGGGCTTGGTACTTAAGCAGTCCGACAGACTCACCTCCTCTTTTTCTGGTTTCCTACCTAGTGCACAGCTCCCATTCACTTTAACCTACATTAAAAGTATCTTTTACATCACTAATTAAGTTTTCCAAACTAAGTAATATGGAATGTTTTGTACGCATCAATGTGGCGCACCGGATCCGGTCATAACGTCTAGGCCGGGTTTGGGGTGTTACACATACAAATAATATGCAATAGTAGTAAACAATCAACATGCAAAAACTAGGTAACATATACATAGAGATTATTCATTATTCAAACCTTTTTGCTTACTCATCATATGCACATATATATATACTTGCTCATCGTAAATCGATCTTTATTAAGGCATTGCTCATGGGTTTAGCATACATACCTATACTCATCGTAAAGCATCGATAACCATACCTCTTTCATATGTCCTTCTTAGGACATTCATCACATTCATTACATTATCCGTTGAACACTCGGAATACTATTGGATACGCGGAAACCTTGCACATAAGTGCCACATATACAAACGTAGCTGAAACTACCGCATAACATGTAACACATCCATAATGAACTCAGACCTCTCAATGAGTTCGGATGTTACATGAAACGCATCCATTATGAACTCAGACCACTCAACGAGCTTGGATGCTCGCATTCATAATGAACTTGGACCTCTCAACGAGCTCAGATGCCACATATCTCACGAACCCGGACCACTCAATGAGTTCGGACTTCTTATTTCCTTGTGACTTGTCACTTGTATCCTAAACTATTCCTAAGTTTCAAATGAGATTTTCCTCACTTGCATATAGCATCTCCGTCATTTTTGCTCGCAACGTCGAGGATAACGACCATAATAACATTCAAGCTTTCATAACAATCAATAAGCATAAAACTCATAATTACAATAAAAAATTTATCACAATTTATTAAAGCATTAAAACATACTATAACACCACATTATTTGCATATGTACTTACCTCAGTACAAAATGATGATAATCGAGCCAAATCGTCGTATACTTTATTCTTTCCTTGATCAAGTCCAGATTCACGTTTTTCTTGATCTATAATACCAAATTTAACTTATTTATTATTCACATTATTCAAATGGGTCCATAAATCATGCTTTTGCAAATTTTACATTTTGACCCTTAAACTTTCACATATTTGCACTTTGGTCCCTAGACTCGTAAAATGAAATGCATGAATTTTCTTGGTCATCCAAGCCTAGCTGAACCTTTACTAAGCTTATATCAGCCCATATTTTTTCTTATTTCACATTATTACTACTTTCTTTTACACTTTTACAAACAAGTCCCTTGTTTAGGTGTTTTCACTAAAAATCACCTAGCAAAAGATGTTTATCATGCATCAAACATTCATATTCCTCCATTAATCATCAAAATACATGCATGTTACACATGGGTTAAAATTTATACGTGAACCCTAGCTCAAAATATAGCTAAAAATGGGTAGATCATACTTCAAGGACTTTAAAAATACAAAGAACATTAAAGACGGGGTAGGATGTACTTACAATCAAGCTTGGAAATGTTGAACAAACCCTATCTATGGTGTTTTGCAAATTTTGGCAATGAAGGAAGAAGATGGACACCAATTTTGACTTATTTCTCCCTTTTTATTCTTTTAATTACTAAATGACCAAAAAGCCCTTAGGGTTTTTCTTTCACATTTTTCCTATGCATGTCCATTTTTGTCCAAAATTATAGAAATTGGTCGAATTTCTATTTAAGACCACCTAATTAATAATCCAAAACAATTTCATACAAGTTGCTTCTAGAACCCAAGTTTTGCAATTTATTCAGTTTGGTCCCTAATTTCTAATTGGACACCATATGCTTAGAATTTCTTCATGAAACTTTAATACATGCTTATTTTCACATCCTAAACCTCATAATATTCATAAAATAAATATTTTAACATCGGATTTGTGGTCTCGAAACCACTATTCCGACTAGGCTCAATTTTGGGATGTTATATTTCTCCCCCTTTAAGGACTTTCGTCCTCGAAAGTCTTACCAGTAAACAGGTTCGGATATTGAATTCTCATGGCTTCTTAAAGGTCCCATGTGGCTTCTTCCACTCCATGTCTATGCCATAAAACTTTCACCAAGGCTATATTCTTGTTTTTCAACTATTTGACTTTTCGAGACAAAATCTTAACCGGTTCTTCACCATAGGTCATATCTGGTCTAATCTCAACTTCAGTCGGTGAAATATCATGTGAGGGATCCGATCTATATCTGCACAACATGGATACATGGAATACATCATGAATCTTTTCCAATTCAGTAGGCAACGCTAACCGATAGTCAAATGGTCCAACTCTTTCAGTAATCTCATATGGTCCAATAAACCGCCGGCTCAATTTACCCTTCCGGCCTAATCTGAAAACCTTTTTCCATGAAGACACTTTCAAGAATAATTTATCTCTGACATGAAACTCAATCTCCTTTCTTTTCAAATCAGCATATGAATTTTGCCTATCCAATGCCACTCTCAAGCAATCTCGTATCACTTTTACCTTTTCCTTAGTTTCCTTGATCAAATCAGCTCCGTGAATTTAGTGTTCTTTGAGTTCTGTCCAATACAATGGAGTCTGACACTTCCGGCCATACAAAGTCTCATAAGGTGCCATCTTTAAACTCGTCTGGAAACTGTTGTTGTAGGCAAATTCCACCAAAGGTAAGTATTTTTCCCAACTACCCTGAAATTCAAGGACGCAACATCGTAACATGTCCTCGAGAGTCTGAATCTTCCACTCAGACTGACCATCAGTCTGTGGGTGGAAATCCGTACTAAAACTCAACCTTGTACCCAAGGCTTCTTGTAGTTTCTTCCAAAATCTCGAAGTGAATCTTGGGTCCCTATCTGAAATAATCGATAACGGTACCCCATGTAATCTCACAATCTAGGATATGTACAAATCGGCCAATTTGTCAAGAGAATAATCTGTCCGTACCGGAATAAAGTAAGCTGACTTCGTTAGCCTATCAACTATAACCCGGACAATAGCCTATCAACTATAACCCGAACAACATCTTTCTTTTTCGAGGTTGACGGTAATCCTGTCATGAAGTCTATGGTAATCTTATCCCATTTTCATTCGGGGACTATCATAGGCTGTAACAAACTCGAAAGTACCTAGTGTTCAACCTTTACTTGCTGGCAAATCAAACATCTCGATATAAATTTCGGATATATCTCTTTTCATGCCATTCCACCAATACATTTTCTTTAAATCATTGTACATTTTTGTACTACTCGGGTGAACTGACATACCTCTATTATGAGCCTCATGCAGAATATTCCAAATCAACTCAGCATTCTTTGGAACACAAATCCTTCCACGAAACCTCAGACAACCATTAGGATCTCTCTGGAAATCTAATTCACTGCTCGACTCACACTGAGCTTTCTTAGCTTGTAACTCTTTATCAGCTTCCTGAACATCACAAATCTGTTGAAGAAAAGTCGGTCTAGCTTTTAACTCTACTAGAATAGCTCCATCATGAGATAGGGCTTGCTGTGCGTTCATAGCTCTCAAGGCAAATAAAGACTTTCTACTCAAGGCATCAACAACCACATTTGCTTTACCGGGGTGATAATCTATCACAAGTTCATAATCTTTTAACAATTCAAGCCATCTTCATTGCCTCAAGTTCAAGTCCCTTTCAGTTATCAGATATTTAAGACTTTTATGGTCTGAATAGACTTGGCACTTCTGTAACACCCCTAACCCGTATCCGTCGCCAGAATAGGGTCATAAGGCAATACAGAATAAAAGCACGAATTCCAAACAATTATATGTATATTTATACATACACATAAACAAGTCTCGAAAATTAATCAAAATTTATTTCATAAACTAACAAAACTCTTAAATTTAAACATATCATATCACAAATATATATAGTCATATCATTCATATGCAACAATATAAAATATATCATTTAAAAACATTAAAGCATATACAGATTTTTAACAAAGATTAAAATATAAACCAAAATGATTATCCAATTATTATTACACATGAATATACCTTGACTTTCCATATTAAATATTGATATCATTACTCAATTCAAACTCAAACATTATTTAAATATCTAATTTCAATTGAATTTATACTTAAAATCACCTGCCGATACATTCTTTAAACAAATATCTTTATACCTATTTATTGACTGACTAACCCAAATAGTGCCAAATATCCAAATCATAACAATCACATAAGTCATATAATAATGCCGAACATTTATACGAGCTAATACCATGTAATAGTTTACTTATGAAACTAACTTAAATGAATTTAAAGAATGTTTTGTCATGGTGACCGAATATATACAACAAAATACATATGTTTAATACTTATCAACTAACATAAATCATATCCAAATTACCAATCACCTTAATCCAATAATTTTGTCTTACAAGCATATAATTTAATTAATATATCAAACCAACTCATCAATCATACCTATTTTCTCAATCATTAAAAGAAATTAATAAATGCATTTTCACTTCCGTACAACCAACCCAAATTGATCAACACTCATTTAATGACACATATATAAGTATCACAACCGAACCAACTAGTATACCCATGAGCATGTACATATATTTATACCACAACCTATATATCATATACCTAGATATAAATATAAGCAATAGCTGAATCATCAAAAAATTCCAAACATACATCACATGATAGCAATAACCAAATACCAAATTCACAAGCATTTATACTCATGCATAACCTTAGCCAAATTATACTCAAGTATATTTAAAGTCATTAACCACTTCAAGCATATATATTATCTGCCACAATTACTATGCAATCTAAGTACATGGCATTATAACTAGCATGTACTTAAACTATAAATGAAATAACTAAATTCAAACGTAAAGTTAAGCCATTTTCGCATGACCTTTATACAAACACTTTTCAAAATAACTAACTCCAAAGCTTGCCTAGACATGCCATATTTTGAGTTTAGTTTATTAGGTACCAAAGTAGCAGATAGTGTGATGGACTTGGCTGACAGTCCCCAAGCTTATGGCTTTACTCCAAAATCTATAAAATAGAAACACACACACACACACACAGATATATATATATATATATATATATAGAGAGAGAGAGAGAGAGCAAGCTATTTATAGCTTAGTAAGTTATAAGCAAATGTTCGTCCTAATGTTATTAACAACTTAATTAACTAAACCAAGTTATATTTTCCTCACCATGTAATTCTGTCTCTACTATTTTTAGTGATTTTTCAAACTCACATCATTGCTGCTGTATGATACTGTTTTATAGTAAATTTCACCTTTTCATGAATTTCCATGGAATAGATAGCACATTAAGCATACATATCACCAAATATGATTTTTGAGTAGCCATTCCAATGGCTAATCTTTACCAAGCATTTCATTGTCACTCAATAGCCATATCATAAGAATATATACACAAAATGATTATAATGCTATACATGCCATACTCAAAGTACACAAGCTACTATACAAAAATGATCTACGGATAGTGTGAGCGATGCCTCCGATTGTTCCCGATTTTCGAGCTGGCTTGTCAAAACTACAGAGAATGGAAAGGACGGAGTAAGCATAAATGCTTAGTAAGTTCACATGCAAATAGCAAGTAACATAATCATGCAATCCAACATAAAAAATCATTTGCATAAATATCACCAAGACATTCATGTTACATTTGCATTTACTATCTTTCCACGATTTCATCATACCAAATTCTCAACCCGAGGGTTTAAGCACATACTTGTCAAATTTTCTCATTCATCACACTTACCAATATGTCACCTTCGTTTTAGGCATTCTCCTTAAAATTCACTTAAGATTTACCCATTGAACACATCGAAATATAATTCGAATACGCGGATTGCATGCACATAAGTGCCATACCCGCAGCTAGACAAACTCAATAGCCTGCGGAAATTATGTAGCCAAGCTACCATGTAACCCACCCATAAGTGAACTCAGACTCAACTCAAAGAGTTCGGGCGTTCGCATCCATAAGTGAACTCGAACTCAACTCAACGAGTTCGGAACTCAAATATCCTAGTGACATGTCACTTGTATTCTAATCTATTCCCAAGGTTCAAACAGGCTTTTCCTTAATTACACATCTTTGCAGTCTTCCACGGAATGTCGAAACCGATACTTGGTAGCAATTCATATTTATCAAGTAGCATACATAATTTGAATATTACTCAATAATAACCACAAAGCATAATATTTCATAATAATAATCATCATATCATATCAATATCATTAAATTACTTAAAATAACAATTATGTTACCACATTTACACATGAACTAGGCACAAAATGTTAAAAATCGAGCCTATTTCTCGAAAACTTTATTTTTCCCTCGATCACGACTTCAATCTCATTTCTGTTGATCTATAATAACAAATTTAGCTTATTTAATACACTCAATTATTAAAACAGTCCTTGACTCAAACTTTGGCAAAATTATATTTTTGCCCCTAACCTTTTACATATTTACACTTTTGCCCCAAGGTTCGGAAATTAAACTTCGTCCTAATTTCTTATGTTTTATGACATGCTGATCACTTTTCCCTTTTGTGGCAACATCAAATTCTCACTCTAACATATACTTATGAACATTAGGTATTTTTACCGATTATGTCGTTTTACTCGTTTTCACGTAAAATTGCTTAGCAAAAGTCGTTTAACACAGCTTTATATTCTACCATAAAACATAAAAGTAAACACATTTCACCTATGGGTATTTTTCCAAATATAAACCCTAGGTTAAATTATTGCTAGAATAAGCTTAATCAAGTTACCGAGACTCCAAAAACGTAAAGAACATTAAAAACAAGACTTGGATTAAAAATGTTGGAAACCCTAGCTATGGTGACAAGAAAAATTCAGCAACCTATGGAGAAGATGAGTCTATTTTTTTGTTATTTTTCCCTTTTTAATGACTATATTTACCAAATGACAAAAATTCCCTTAATGCCTTTCTTTGTAATTTTTCATGTACAAGCCCATTTTTGTCCAAAATTTTAGAAATTGGTTAAATTGCTATTTAAGACCTCATAATTAATATTCCAAAGCAATTTCATACTAAAAACTTCTAGAATGCAAGTTTTGCAACTTATTCAATTTAATCCCTAATTTCAAATTAAGCATTTTATGCATAAAATTTCTTTACGAAATTTTCACACAATCATGCAATCATATTATAGACCTAAAAATATTTATTTCTATCTCAGATTTGTGGTCTCGAAACCACTATTCTGATTAGGCCCTAATTCAGTATATCACAACTCTCCCCCTTTAGGGATTTTTGTCCCCGAAAATCTTACTGGTAAACAGGTGTGGGTATTGATTCCTCATAGTTTCCTCAGGCTCCCATGCAGCCTCTTCTACTCCGTGCTTTTGCCATAATACTTTCACGAAAGCGATACTTTATTTCTTAGTTGCTTGACTTCCCGAGCTAAAATATTAATCGGTTCTTCATTGTAAGTCATATCCGATTGTAGCTCAATTTCCGTCGGTGAAATTACATGTGAAGGATCCGAACGATATCGACGTAACATAGAGATGTGGAACACATCATGAATCTTCTCTAATTCAGGTGGTAATGCTAACCGATATGCTACTGGTCCAACTCTTTCAATTATCTCATATGGGTCCGATAACTTGCCTTTCCGACCAAATCTAAGAACTTTCTTCCATGGAGACACTTTTAAAAATACCTTATCGCCGACTTGAAACTCGATTTCTTTTTGTTTCAAATCCGCGTAGGATTTCTGTCTATTTAAAGTAGCTTTCAAACAATCTCGAATCACTTTCACTTTTTCTTTGGTTTCTTTAATTAGATCAACTTCGTAAATTTGATTTTCTTTGAGTTCAGTCCAATACAATGGCGTCCGACACTTACGACCGTACAATGCTTCATAAGGTGCCATCTTCAAACTTGTCTGATAACTATTATTGTAGGCAAATTCTACCAACGGTAAGTATCTTTCTCAACTACCTTGGAATTTCAATACACAACATCTGAGCATGTCTTCAAGAATCTGAATTACTCTCTCTCATTGTCCATCAGTCTGTGGATGGAAGGCAGTGCTGAAATTTAACTTTGTACCTAATGCTACTTGCAACTTTTGGCAAAACTGTGATGTAAATCTCAGATCTCTATCCGAAATGATCGATAAAGGTACTCCGTGAAGTCTAACAATCTCACTGATATATAATTCAACCAACTTATTAAGAGAATAATCAGTACATACCAGAATAAAATGAGCCGATTTAGTCAATCTGTCGACTATTACCCAGATGGCATCTTTCTTCCTCGGAGTTAATGGCAACCCTGATAAAAAATCAATAGTAATTCGATCCCACTTCCATTCGGGAACCATGATAGGCTGAAGTTGTCCCGGAGGCACTTGGTGTTCAGCTGTCACTTGTTTACAAATTAAACATTTCGATGCAAACTCGAAGATATCTCTTTTCATTCCATTCCACCAATACATTTTCTTCAAGTCATTATACATTTTTGTACTGCCCGAGTAAATTGAAAACAACCACTATGCTTCGTACAAGATCTTTTGAATCAACTAATCATTTTTTGGTACACAAATCTGATCTTTAAACATCAAGCAACCATCAAAACCGATTCTGAAATCTGATCCTGTATCAACCTCACATTGCTTCCTCTTAGCTTGTATATCTTTGTCACTTTTCTGAGCTTCACAAATCTCTTGTAAAAACATCGGTCTTGCTCTCAGCTCTGCTAAAATCGAACCGTCGTTAGACACCGTCAACTGAGTATTCATAGCTCTCAAAGCAAACAACGACTTTCTACTCAAAGCATGGGCAACGACATTTGCTTTTCCCGGATGGTAGTAAATGACAAGCTCGTAATCTTTCAACAATTCTAACCATCTCCGCTGTCTCAAATTCAAGTCTTTTTATGACATCAAGTACTTGAGACTTTTGTGCTCGGTATATACTCGACACTTTTCATGTAACATCCCGAAATAGGGCCTAAACAGAATAGTGGTTACGAAACCAAAAATTCAAGGTAGAAAAATTTATTTTATTATTATTTTGAGGTTCATGATATGATTACATGATTGTGCGAAAATTTCGTGATGAAATTCTATGCATAAAGTGCTTAAGTTGAGGTTAGGGATTAAATCGAATAATTTGCAAACTTGCATTCTAGAAGTTTTTAGTATGAAATTGTTTTGGAATATTAATGAGGAGGTCTTAAATAGCAATTTAACCAATTTTAAGTTCATGGAAAAAAAATTAGGACATGGAAGGAATTTTTGAAAGTTTAGTAAGGAGGGGCATTTTGGTCATTTGTATATTAAATGAAATAAAATGGGAAAAATAACACAAAATGGTCATCTTCCTCATATGGTTGCTGCCGAATTTTTCTCTCTCCATAGCTAAGGTTTTTTTCAATTTTCAAGCTCCACAGTAAGTGAGTCCAAGCCCCGTTTTTAATGTTCTTTACGTTTTCGGAGTCCCGGTAGCTCGATAAAGCTTATGCTAGCAATAATTTAAGTTAGGGTTCATATTTGGAAAAATAACCATAAGTGAAAAGTGTTTATTTTGATGTTTTATGATAGAATATGAGGTCTTAGATTATGTTAGACAACTTGTGCTACTCGGTTTTAAGTAAAAACGAGTAAAAAGGGCTTAATCGGTAAAATACCTAATAGTCATAAGTGCATGTTAGAGTATGAATTTGATGCTGCCATAGAAGGGAAAAATTATCAACATGTCATAAAACATAAGAAAATAAGTTGAAGTTTAATTTACGAGATTTGGGGTAAAAGTGTAAATATGCAAAAGTTTAGGGGTAAAAATGTAATTTTTCCAAAGTTTGAGTAAAGGGCTGTTTTCATAAATTTGAATATTAAATAAGTTAAATTTGCTATTATAGATCAAGAAGAACGAAATTCAGGAGTAGATCGGGGAAAAGAAAAAGTAAAGGACTAAATTGTAAAGTTTAGTAACATTTTGTATCGAGGTAAGTTTACAGTAAATAAATGCAATATTTTTATATTTTACATTAGTATTGTTAATTTCCAGCATTTATATACTTATTTTTTTGAGAATATTTAAAGTCGAATTAAAGGCGAAGTAGCAGAGAAAAAGCATTAGGAAGCCCCGTTTGAACATTAGGAATATTAGGATATTGTGGTTAACAGGACAGGATAGAAATGAGCCATGTAAGTCCATATCAGATATATGGCTTTGGAGACAGGAATGAGCCATGTAAGCCCATATTATATATATAAATATGGCATTGGAGATAGGAATAATTCATGTAAGTCCATGTCGAAGACATGGCATTGGCAGGATATTGATAGACAAGAATGACCCTAGTATCCTTAGTATTCCGAGTGGTTCAACGGGTCATTGTATATGTTAAATCATAGTGAATTATCAGCAAAAAGGGAAGGTAGATTATATTTATGAATAGTGAAAGGTCAGGTAAGAAAGAAGGTAAGTGAGTAAAGAAGAAGGTAGAAAATGAGAAGTAAAGAAAGTTTATGAGGCTAGGTGATTTGATGTATATTTATTCATTATGTTGAATGTTGTAATTTATTTGCTTGTAAGCTTAATAAGCCTAGTGCTTACTCTCTTATTTTATTTTTCTTATAGTTTTTATCAAGCCACTCAGGGATCGAAGGAAACGTCGGAGACCTGATCACACTATCGAAGAAATTACATTGGTATAGTTAGACGTTTCGTTTTGTGTATGGCATGTATAGGAACTTGGTTTCTTTTGATATGATATGATCAATGAATGATGTGTAAATATTTGCTAGTGATTAGCTAATAGAATGACTGATGATATACATGTCTAATAGTATGTATGATTAAGTAGTAACTATCACGTGAAAATTATGAAAAATGTGAAAGTAACTTAAAAACGGATTCAAGTATTAGAAATAACGTGATTTTGAAAAATCACAAAAATTTGTAGAGACATGGTTTGATAGTGAACAATATATGAAATTAAAGCTCATTGTGTCTATTTTCATATGGAATAAGCAAAGCAGGTAAAGGTTTTTTATTTTATAAGATATCTGAGGTTTAGTGAAATAGGGCCAGAGCGATTTTTGGATCCCCTGTTTCAATTTTAGAAATTCACCATAAATTTTATAAAAATAATTAGGTGATGTAATTTATATGGTTAGAATCTTTATTGAATCTAGTTTTAATAGAAACAAACAGTATTGTCATATGAATTTTTTTACAGGGAGAAAAGTGGTTCGTAGTAAGTAGAGGTCAGTGCAGTCGAATTCTGAAACAGGAGTAACTTTAACTAATAAACTGTACTAATTGGCCCAACCAAAAATTCTAGAAAAAAATTAGTAAATAGATATATGAGTTTATTTTCATGGAAAATTTATGAAATTAGATTTAGAGTTTTGTAACTTAAAATATGAATTTTTAAGCAACCATGACGCTGAAAAACAGTTTATTCTGAAAATTAATATAAGTAGTTAGAATTGTTTAAAAAGGTAAAATAAGATTAGTAACACCTCAAGCTCAACTCTGATGACGGTTTCGGGCGTGGGTGCGTTACATTTCACCATACAGATAATGTCGCCAAATCTTCAAAGCAAAGACTATAGCAGCCAGTTCCAAATCATGAGTCGGATAATTCCTCTCATGAGGTTTCAACTGCCTTGAAGCATAAGCCACAACTTTTACTTCTTGGATAAGTACACATCCCAAGCCATTTAAAGAAGCATCACTATACACCACAAATTCTTTACCTGACTCCGGTTGTACTAACACTGGTGCTTTAGTTAGTAACTTTTTCAATTTCTCAAAGCTCTATTGACATTCTTTCGTCCACTCAAATTTAACATCCTTTTGGAGTAGTCTGGTTATAGGATTAGCAATTATAGAAAATCTGTTTACAAACCGTCGATAATAACCAGCTAGACCTAAGAAACTTCTAACCTCAGTTACATTCTTCGGCAGTTGCCAATCAATAATAGTTGAAATTTTACTGGGATCAACCTTTATACCATCACCTGAAACAATATGACCTGAAAATCCTTCTTCTCGAAGCCAAAACTCACTCTTACTAAACTTGGCATACAATTGCTTATTTCTCAAAGTTTGTAAAACTGTCCTCAAGTGCTCAGCATGCTCTTTCTCATCTTTTGAATAAATTAAGATATCATCAATAAATACCACAACAAACTTGTCCAAGTATGGTTGAAATATGCTATTCATTAAGTCCATAAACACAGCAGGAGCATTTGTCAAACCGAATGGCATAACTAAAAATTCATAATGGTCGTACCTTGTTCTAAAAGCATTTTTAGGCACATCTGACTCTTTTACCCGCAGCTGGTAGTATCTAGACCTCAAATCAATCTTTGAAAATCATGTCGCTCCTTTCAGCTGATTAAAAAAATCGTCAATTCTTGGCAATGGATACTTGTTTTTGATTGTCACCTTATTTAGCTGCCGATAGTTTACACACAATCTCATAGAACCATCTTTCTTTTTCAGAAATAATACAGGAGCACCCCAAGGCGAAAAACTCGGTCTCACAAAGCCTTTGTCAGTAACTCTTGCAACTACGACTTTAATTCTTTTAACTCTGTTGGTGCCATTCTATACGGAGCAATCGAGATCGGAGTTGTCCTGGTATCAATTCAATACCAAATTATACTTCTCGAACAGGAGGTAAACCCGACAACTCTTCTGAAAATACATCCACAAATTCACATACAATCGGCACTGATTCAATTTTCTTCTCAAATTCCTTTGTATTCAACACATACGCCAAATAAGCATCATAACCCTTTCTCAAATATCTCTGAGCCGACATCGAAGAAATCACACTAGGCAATGCCTCTGATTCATCTGATTCAACCCACAGAATTTTACCATTTTCACATTTTAATTCAATAACCTTTTGTTTACAATTTAATATAGCAATATGCAATGGCAACCAATCCATACCCAAAATAACATCAAATTCGTTAAACGACAACAACATCAAGTCGGCCGAAAACTAATGACCTTTAATCATCAAAGGACATTTCTTGCATACTTTATCAACTATAACACATTTGCCTAACGGATTTGACACTTTAATCATAAATTTCATAGACTCAACAGATATACTCATATTAGACACCAATTTCATGCACACATATGAATGAGTAGAACTGGGGTCAATCAAAGTAATAACATTAACACCATAAAGAGAGAAAATACCAGTGATCACATCGGAAGATGAAGAATCTTCACACACCCTTATGGCATAAGCTCTAGTCGGAGCTCTAGCTTCAGATTTAAACGCTGAATCTCTGACTACATTCTTGTTACTTGCCTCATTCCTAGCATTTCTTGAAGATCTTCTTCTCGAAACTGCACCACTAGGTTTTGCACTCTGAAATTTTTCTTTCTCAATTCTCTCTGGATAGTCTCTAATAAAATGATTTGGAGAACCACACTGGTAACATTCGTTAGTTCTACATGGACCAAGGTGTCTTCTACCACATCGTTGGCACTCGGGTCTAATAAATCTCGAATTTCCTACACTAGCCACAGAAGTAGTCTGAGATTTAAAACCCATATTTTGCTTCTTACGATTCCCATACGAATGTTCGACAGAAACATGAGAACGAGAATACATATCTCTGGATTTTCTAGATTGTGGTGGAAATGCACTGCTCGTCGATCTTATCTTCAAATTTCTAGTCTCAACCTCTGCCTTTCTCTTTTCTTTAATTAGTTCTTCAGCCTTGCAAACCCGATCAACAAGTACTACGAACTCTTTCAACTCAAGAATTCCCACAAATACTTTAATGTCTTCATTGAGTTCGTCTTCAAATCGTCCGCACATTTTAGCCTCTGAAGGAATATATTCTCTAGCATACTTACTCAATCGAACGAACTCCCTTTCATACTCAGTAATTGTCATGTTGCCTTATTTCAACTCGAGAAATTCTTTACGCTTCTGATCAACAAATCTTTCACTGATGTATTTCTTTCGAAATTCTTTTTGAAAGAACTCCCAAGTCACTTTCTTTTTCGGTACCACTGAAATCAATGTCTTCCACCAATAATAGGCTAAATCTTTCAACAAGGATATAGCACATTTCAAGCACTCTTTAGGTGTACAATACAATTCATCAAATACCCGAATAGAATTTTCAAGCCAAAATTCTACTTTCTCAGCATCATCATTAACATTTGCCCTGAACTCTTCAGCTCCTTGCTTGCGAATTCTGTCAACTGGAGTTCTATGAAATTTCATCAAATCCATACCTTGAGGCATCGGAGGTACAGGTTGAGGAATCGGGGGAGGTGGGGGAGGTTGAGCATTCGGGTTCGTACGAACGAACTCGGTGTACCATGCATTCATCATCTGGAGAAAGGCTTCTCGAGGCCCTTCTCCTCCTCCTTGACCAACAGTAGGAGGTCGACTTTTAGTCGACACTGCCCCTTCGGTAGGAGTTGGCACATTGCTCTCTACATCATCAGCCACAACTGGATCGGGATCCATTTACTATAAAAAAATCATTTTAGAGGTCAGGAGTCATCACACTATCATAATATATATGGCATGTATAGCAAAAATCGTACATATGCCACGTTAGTCCCTGAATCGACTAAACTGTAGCTCTGATACCACCAAATGTAACACCCCCTTACCCGAGACCATCACCGGAGTCGAGCACGAGGCGTTAACAGACTTAAAATATCACTTAAATAATTTCAAACAATTTATTTCACCTTTCGTAATAAACTACCCATCTGCGTCACAGTCACTAAAAAAATTCATATCTCGAGTTACAAAACTCGAAATTCAAAACCGTAAATTTTTCCTAAAACTAGACTCATGTATATATTTACTAATTTTTTTGTAGAATTTTTGGTCTGGCCAAATAGTATAGTTTATTAGTTAAAGTTTTCCCTGTTTTAGTGTTCAACTGCTCTGACCTCTATTCACTATGAATCACTTTTCTTCATATGACTATACCGTTTATTTCCCTTAAAAGTAGACTAAATAAGGAATCTTTACATATAAAGTATGACTCATAATTATGTTTGTACAATTTTTAGTGAATTTCTAAATTTAGAACAGGGGATTCAGAAATCACTCTGACCCTGTTCCACCAAAACCCAAATATCTCATGAAATACAACTCATTTACTTGTTTTGTTTCTTCCTTATGAAAATAGACATAATAAGCTTAAACTTTATATTTTCATCACCATCTAATTCTGTCTATACTATTTTTAGTGATTTTTCAAACTCACATCATTGCTGCTGTATGATACTGTTTTATAGTAAATTTCACCTTTTCATGAATTTCCATGGAATAGATAGCACATTAAGCATACAAATCACCAAATATGATTTTTGATTAGCCATTCCAATGGCTAATCTTTACCAAGCATTTCATTGTCACTCAATAGCCATATCATAAGAATATATACACAAAATGATTATAATGTCATACATGCCATACTTAAAGTATACAAGCTACTATACCCAAATGATCGACAGATAGTGTGAGCGATGCCTCCGACCATTCCCGAGTTTCGAGCTGGCTTGTCAAAACTACAAAGAATGGAAAGGAGGGAGTAACCATAAATGCTTAGTAAGTTCACATGTAAATAGCAAGTAACATAATCATGCAATCCAACATAAAACATCATTTGCATAAATATCACCAAGACATTCATGTTACATTTGCATTTACTATCTTACCACGATTTCATCATACCAAATTCTCAACCCGAGGGTTTAAACACTTACCTATCAAATTTTCTCATTCATTACACTTACCAATATGTCACATTCGTTTTAGGCATTCTCCTTAAAATTCACTTAAGATTCACCCGTTGAACGTATCGAAATATAATTCGAATACGCGGATTGCATACACATAAGTGCCATACCCGTAGCTAGCCAAACTCAATAGCGTGCGGAAATTATGTAGCCAAGCTACCATGTAACCCGCCCATAAGTGAAATCAGACTCAACTCAACGAGTTCAGAACTCAAATATCCTAGTGACATGTCACTTGTGTTCTAATCTATTCCCAAGGTTCAAACGGGCTTTTCCTCGATTACACATCTTTGCAGTCTTCCACGGAATGTCGAAACCGATACTCGGTAGCAATTCATATTTATCAAATAGCATACATAATTTGAATATTACTCAATAATAACCACAAAGCATAATATTTCATAATATAATCATCATATCATATCAATATCATTAAATTACTTAAAATAACAATTATGTTATCACATTTACATATGAACTTATCTTGGTACAAAATGTCAGAAATCGAGCCTATTCTTCGGAAACTTTATTTTTCCCTCGTTCACGACTTCAATCTCATTTCTCTTGATCTATAATAACAAATTTAGCTTATTTAATACTCACATTTATTAAAACAGTCCTTGACTCAAACTTTGGCAAAATTACATTTTTGCCCCTAAACTTTTACATATTTACACTTTTACCCCAAGGCTCGAAAATTAAACTTCATCCTAATTTCTTATGTTTTATAACATGCTGATCATTTTTCCCTTCTATGGAAACATCAAATTCTCAATCTAACATATACTTATGAACATTAGGTATTTTTACCGATTATGTCGTTTTACTCGTTTTCACGTAAAATCGCTTAGCAAAAGTCATTTAACACAATTTCAAGCTTCATATTCTACCATAAAACATAAAAATAAACACATTTCACCTATGGGTATTTTTCCAAATATAAACCATAGGTTAAATTATTGCTAGAATAAGCTTAATCAAGTTACTAGGACTCCAAAAAAGTAAAGAACATTAAAAACGAGACTTGCAATCACTTACAATCAAGGTTTAAAAATGTTGGAAACCCTAGCTATGGTGAAAATAAAAATTCGGCAGCCTATGGAGAAGATGAGTCTATTTTTGTGTTATTTTTCCCTTTTTAATGACTATATTTACCAAATGACAAAAATGCCCTTAATGCCTTTCTTCGTAATTTTTCATGTACAAGCCCATTTTTGTCTAAAATTTTAGAAATTGGTTAAATTTCTATTTAAGACCTCCTAATTAATATTCCAAAGCAATTTCATACTAAAAACTTCTAGAATGCAAGTTTTGCAACTTATTCAATTTAGTCCCTAATTTCAAATTAAGCACTTTATGCATAGAATTGCTTCACGAAATTTTCACACAATCATGCAATAATGTCATAGACCTAAAAATAATTATTTCTATCTTGGATTTGTGGTCCCGAAACCACTATTTCGATTAGGTCCTAATTTGGGATATCACATTCCAATACAAAACATGTTAATCTTTCATATTTCATCATCAAACAACAAAAATCACAAGCTCTCAACAATGGCATAACTTAAAATATTCACCAAAATTAATAATTTAAACATGGGTTTTGTAGTACTCGAAGCAAAGATCTGAAAAATGTAGAAATTATAAAAAACCGAGCTAGTTTCGTACCTTGATTGAGCTTTGAATCAACGGAACCCTAGCTTCCTTTCTTTTCTTTTGTTATTTTGTTATTTCGGCAATGAAGAAAAGTATGAACACTAAGGTTTTTTTATTATTATGATATATGTTATATTATATTAGTTTATATTATTCATTTACTAAATTAACCTTAATAAATTCATGTAAAAATCATATTATATAAGCCTAATGCCGTCCGTTTAATATGTCCATGGAATAATTGCAACAGAAAGACTTCCCTTTATAAAGCCAAATGCAATTCAGCCCCTTTTAGAAATAACCACTAAATTTTCATTTTACACAATTAAGTCCTTTATTCAATCGGACACTCAAACGATAAAATTAAAGCACGAAAATTTCACAAACATAAATTCACACAAAATAAACACAGAAAATAAATTTTTTAAAAATTTTTCTGACTCGGATTCGTGGTTTCGAAACCACCGTTCCGATTAGGGTCTAAATCGGGCTGTTACAACTTCTCCCCGAATAGGTATTGCCGCCAAATCTTCAAAGCAAATACAATAGCGGCTAATTCTAAATCATGCGTAGGATAGTTCTTCTCATGGGGCTTCAGTTGTCTCGAAGCATAAGATACTACCTTACCTTCTTGCATAAGGACACAACCTAGTCCATTCAAGGATGCATCACTATAAATCACAAATTCTTTCCCTGATTCTGGTTGTACTAACACTGGTGCCTCGGTTAACAACGCTTTCAGGTTCTCAAAACTCTATTGGCACTTCTCTGTCCATTCGAACTTAACATCCTTTTGCAACAACCTCATCATTCGGGTGGCTATCATCGAAAATTATTTCACAAACTGTCCGTAATAACTAGCTAAACCTAAAAAGCTCCTAACTTCAGTTACATTCCTCATCGGCTTCTTTTCAACAATAGCAGAAATCTTACTGGGATCAACTCGTATACCATCTCCTGAAACAATGTGGCCTAAGAACCCAACCTCTCGAAGCCAGAACTCGCTTTTACTAAACTTGACATATAACTGTTTATCCTTCAGAGTCTGCAAAACTATTCTCAAGAGCTCGACATGCTCTGCCTCACCTCTAGAATAAATCAGAATATCATCGATAAACACCACAACAAACTTATCTAAATATGGCCAAAAAATTCGGTTCATTAAATCCATAAACACGGCAGGAGCATTTGTTAATTCAAATGGCATAACAAGAAACTCGTAGTTGCCATACCTCATTGTAAAGGCAGTTTTAGGCACATCAAATTCTTTCACTCGTAACTGGTAGTATCCGGACCTCAAGTCTATTTTAGAGAACCACGTTGCTCCCTTCAGTTAGTCAAACAAGTCATCAATCCTTGGAAGAGGATACTTATTTTTTATTGTCACCTTATTGAGTTGCCGGTAGTCAATGCATAATCTTATAGTGCCGTCCTTTTTCACGAACAGTACGGGAGCACCCCACGGCGAAAAGCTTGGACTCGCAAAACCTTTGTCAGTCAGCTCTTGCAACTGTGACTTCAATTCTTTCAGTTCAGTCGGGGCAGCCATCCTATATGAGGCAATAGAGATGGGTGCCGTCCCTGGCATTAGCTCAGTACTGAATTCCACTTCTCTAACTGTAGGCAAACCCGGTAATTCCTTCGGAAATACATCTGCATACTCGCACACAACCAGCACTGATTCGATTTTCAATTCGGATTCCTTTGTATTCAATATATATGCCAAATAAGCTTCATACTCCTTTCTCAAGTATCTTTGAGCAATCATTGAAGAAATCATCATTGGCGACTTATCTGTATCATCCGATTCAACTCAAAGAATTTCACCGTTTTCACATTTCAATTCCATAACTTTCTGTCTACAATTCACTTTAGCCTCATGTAGTGTCAACCAATTCATACCCAGCATGACATCAAATTCGTCAAACGGCAACAACATCAAGTCAGCCGAAAAACAGTGATCTTTAACCATCAAAGGACATTTCTTACAGACTTTATCAACTATCACAAGCTTTTCTAACGGGTTAGACACCTTAATTACAAATTCTGTAGACTCAACAGGTAGATGTCAATTTCATACACACATACAAATAAGTGGAGCCAGGGTCTATCAAAGCAATAACATTAGTATCATAGAGAGAAAACTTACCAGTGATCACATCTGGAGAAGTTGCGTCTTCGCGTGCACGTATGGAATAGGCTCTAGCCGGAGCCCTAGCTTCGGACCTCATTGCCGTGTATCATGTCACATTCTTACTACTAGACCCATTCCCGACATTTCTCGAGGGTCTTCCCTTAGAAGCTGCACCACTCAGTCTTGGACTCTGAAATCTTTCTTTTTCCATTATCTCGAGACAATCCTTAATAAAGTGGTCTAAAGAACCACATTTAAAACATGATCCTTCACTCACTCTACAGTTGCCAGAATGACGTTTACCACATTGCATACATTCAGCCTTGGAAAGTTTAGCGTCACCCACCCTTGCCACAGACGTAGCCTGAGATCTAAAACCCAAATTCTACTTTCTACGATTCCCGTATGAATGTCCAGCTGACACATATGAACGAGAATACATCTCTCTAGATTTCTTAGACAGGGATGGCAATGACTTACTCATGTACCTCTTTTTTGTATCTCTTACATCAGACTCGGCCTTCTTTCTTTCTTTAACCAAGTCTTCATCTTTACAAGCCTGTTCAACAAGTACCAAAAATTCTTTCAACTCAAGAATACCCACTAATGTCTTAATATCCTCATTGAGCCCATCTTCAAATCTTCTACACATCTTAGCTTCGGAGGGTACGCACTCCCGAGCACATTTGCTGAGTCTAACGAATTGTCTCTCATATTCTCTAACTGTGTAACACCTTTTACCCGTATCCGATACCGGGACAGGGTTCGAGGCGTTACCGGACTTAAATGTACACCATTTCATAAAACCAGCCATAAAATTTCATTTAAATTAAAAACATTCCATCGCATGCATAATGTCCCTTACGCGAGCTACCAAGGCTCAAAACATGCATTAAAGGCAGTTTGGGACTAAACTGAGAATTTTGAAAAGTCTTGAGAAAACTTAGAAAAATTTTCATGAAACATGGTCACATGCCCGTGTGGACTTAGGGGCACGCCCGTGTGTCTTCAACACGCCCGTGTCCTTAAGCCATGCAACTCTTTGTTTATGACGTCAACAAAACAAATTGAACCACACAGCTAGGCCATACGCCCATGTGCTAGGCCATGTCCTCCACACGGCTGAGACACATGGCTGTGTCTCTGCTCGTGTGGCTAACACTTAGGCTATTTACCAAGCCCTTTTTTGTTACCATTAATCTTTCACATCTATATACACACCAAGGACACATATCATGACATCATTTCAATGATTTAGCATCCCATATTAAGACACATTTAATTCATGGCCATGACCGTTTAGATTGGTCGTAAAACATTTATCATGCGCATAATTCAAAATACCAACCATATATAGCCAAAAAGCATAATCACATCACAAGCATTAGAACATGGCATAAATAGATAGGTTTACAAACCATAATCACTATGAGCCACACCTCATGGCCATATAAAAGTAACTCAATGTAAGCCAATACCTTTGGCTAATCATGATAATGGCTAACATAAAAACTAAGTCCCTATACATGCCGCTCACACGAAAACGCTTAACAAATATGGGTCACTACTTCAAAGGCGATGACTTGATAGTGTGATGCTACCTCTGACGATCTCCATCCCCAAGCTAACTTGCCAACACTGAAGAAAAGGAAAGGAAGGGAGTAAGCTTTATAACTTAGTAAGACCGTATGAAAATAATAAGCAATTTATCAACTTGCTTCACAAGGTAATACAACCATATTTACACTTTTATTTATGTTTAGGTCTAGCTATTTTCTCGATTCATAGTCGTTAAATTATTTATATCTAGATCTAAGGAACTCAAAATTAACTTCTGCTAATTTTCCTTGAAACTAGACTCACATATCTTCTTACCATAAAATTTTCAGAATTTTTGGTTTGGCCAATTAGTACAGTTTATTCCTGAAAGTTACCCCATTTTCACTGTTTGACAGTTCCAACCCCTTTTCACTAAAAATTAATTATCTCACAATACGAGACTCGGATGATGTTAATGTCTATTTCTCTTGAAAATAGACTCATTAATAATTCTAAGCTTATATATTATACCCCATAATTATTTTTTTTACAATTTATAATGATTTTCCTAAATCAGGATAGGGGATTTGGAATTCATTCTGACTCAGTCTAGCAACAATTTAAATATTTCATAATATGAAACTCCTTTGCTTACACTGTTTCTTCTATGTGAAGCTAGACTCATTAAGCTTTAATTTCATATTTTATTCAGCCTCTAAATCAATTTCCATAATTTTTTTTGTGATTTTCAAAGTCAGACTATGGCTACTGTCCAAAACTGTTTTAGTGTAAATTTACGATACTAAGTTTATCACACCATATTAATTCATTTTCACCACATTGGTAAAGATACATATTAGTACATCATAAGTATAGACCTATAATCAAAAGGTCATCACAAAATCATTCTCATAGGCATAAATTACCTATTTACATCTTCACCAAATGTGCATTATAAACCGAAATCATTTCTCTTGAGCTTGGCATACATACCTTTGTTACTCAAGATGTTCATATTCATTCCCTACTAATTATACAACATGAATTGAATTCACATCTCATCAATTTCATGTAAGTACCTGTACCACTCACCACATGGTCATAAGTTCTCTCATTTCGATATAAACCATAAATCTCCCATTGAACCATTTGGAATACTACAGGATATTCAATACCCCCAAACATGGGATAAGATGTCGATGCCATGTCCCAGATATGGTCTTACACTGGCTAGCACATTAAAGTCGATGCCATGTCCCAGACAGGTCTTACACTGACTTTCATATATCGAGGCTGATGCCATGTCCCAGACAGATCTTACACTAGCTCTCATCTGTCGGTGTCGATGCCATGTCCCAGACAGGTCTTACACTGACACCCAACAAGCTGATGCCATGTCCCAGACAGGTCCTACACTAGCTTGTATATCTCGAGGCTGATGCATGTCCCTGACATGTCTTACACTAGCTCTCGTCTCAATACTGATGCATGTCCTAGACATGTCTTACATTGGCTCTCATAATGTGGTCGATGCATGTCCCAGGCATGTCTTACACTAGCACACATATCACCCAATGTCATGGCATGAATATCCCAATCTATTCCTAAGGTTCAACCAGGAGTTATTACTACGTAAATTCTCATAATTTACATTCACAACACAAGTCAACAATTCAGACCATACTAATTGTACAATACATGATAACATTATATTTGTATCATTTACGTGCAACTTACTCGTTTCAATGGAATATCATATTCCAACAAATTTCTAATGTATTCTATCATCACATGATTGTTATTAACTTTGGGCATCACTTTCTCATACATAATTCCATCAACATATAATTCAATAAAATTATAGCAAAATAGATTTAAAGTATATTAACAATAATAAGGATAACATGCTTATTTAGTCACACGAACTTACCTCGAATACAATTTCGGCTAATTATTCTCTTTTTGTCCTTAACCACATACTTTCTCTATATAAGCCTGAATCTCGATTTTTCATGATCTAACATGATGAAATTTCACTCATTTAATCATTACATAAATTTGGAAAATCAAAATTCACATTTTTGGCAAAAAGACCATTTTGCCCCTAGACTTTCACAAAATGACCATTTTACCCCTAGGCCTGGAAAATTGATTTTTATCGAATTTCCTTATTAGCAAAGCCTAATTGACCATTTATTACTCTTATGACAACCCCAAATTTCAACTATTTCACACAATTACAACCTATTTTATAACTTTTACAAAATGACCCTTTTAGGTGTTTTCCATGAAAATCACTTTACAAAAGTTGTTTATTTCACAACCATAACTCATAATCTTCCATAAAATTTCAGTTAACACCACATATGCTTTCATGTCAAAACCCTAGACTCTCAACCTGTAACACCCCTTACTTGTACCCGAGACCAGGACAAGGTACGATGTGTTACCATACAAAAACATAAACATTCCGAGAAAAATCAGGATATAAAATTTCATTAAAATTTAAAACTAATCAAACAAGGTCATATTGAACCCAATATGGCCCTACGAGGTCCAAAACACACATTGAAAATAGTTTGGAACTAAACCGGGAATTTAAGAAAACCTTAGGAAAATTTCTAGTTTTAAGTCTCACACACTCGTGTGGAGGCAATGCACACGCCTGTGTGCTTGGAACACCCCCGTGTCCCTTACCCGTTTGGAATTATTTTGATTTATTTTTCATTTCGAAGTTGCAGTGGTTTTCACACGGCCGAGTACACGCCCGTGTCCTTTGCCCATGTCCTCAACACGACTAGGCACACGCTCATGTGGTCACCCGTGTAATTTTTAGGCTGCATTCTGTTTATGATGTCATCATGCAATTTGAGGCACACGGCCAAGGCACATGCCTGTGGCTAGAGGTCGTGCCCTCTACAAGGCTAAGACACACGGCCGTGTCTCCGCCCGTGTGTTTACTACAAAGCTTACTGCCTGAAATTTCAAGGTGTAAGGGACACACGGCTGGACAACATGCTCGTAGGGCTGACTGTGTGTCACACACAGCCTAGACACAATCCCGGGTTTCTACCCGTATGGATCATTTGGTGGCTATTTTCCAAGCCATTAGTTACTCAAAATCACTAATACACACTCAAAAGTTTCTATGGCATATATCATGGCCTATATTTATCTTTGAACCACTTTGATATGGTCATTTGCATGGTAACCTCATACCATTGGTTAATACATGCTAGGTTATCTTTTTTGCATTAAGGATGCTCATTATTCCATTTCACATTTCATACTTGGGTCTTATTGATACCTTATACCATTTTATGCCTTTACCATATTCAAATTATTTGGCCCCATTTAACACATTCATCCATGGCATATCATACCATCATAATACATGAGGCAAGTAAACATAGGCATACAAAATAGGTAGGGATTACATCCCATCTCAATATTGGCCACATCCCATAGCTATATACAAAAGAATTATCAATACCATAAGCCAACACTTTGGCTAACCAAATGACACATATAACAAAATATGACCATTACCCTATACATGCCATTATAACAAAATAAAAGTATTCTTATATCAAAGCAAGACTAGTGATATTGTGGTGATTCCTCCAACCGTCTTCCAATCATCACGATTCCATGAGTTTTGTAAAACAGGGAAAGGAAAGGGGATAAGAATTAACATGCTTAGTAAGTTCGGATAACAGGAAGGTAAACTTATCAGTTATTTAACATACAACCATAAAAGATATTCTTGCCAAACATGCATAGGATAAATTCCCTATCACATACACTCAATCATCGAGTTAGTTTCATCCCAAATAATATAGCATTAATGTTAGATGAGCTCATCAATTCAACATTACCATTCTCATTTCTCATTATAGTCCCGTTGAATTTCTCGAAAATCTCGATGGATATTTCGTTTACTATCAAGTCATACGAGTGACCATTTTAAATACACACTCACGTGAACCTCACTCTTACGAAGAGATTACCAGTCCATGTTAAATCCCTCATAACATAAATTCAAGGAGTATTGTTGGGATTACCATTCCAGGTTAAATCCCTTACAACGATAATTACTCCAATATGCTCGGATCTGAAATGCCAGTCTAGGCTAATTTCAGTCCTTAATCGTATTACCCATCCGAATGCACATATATGTATCGAGAGGTTTGATAACTTAAGGAACACCCGTCTGGGCTAGATCCTTACCATATTGAGATCGTTGGATTACCCGTCCGGGCTAAATCCCTTTCTGCAACACATGCAGGATCTCATGTCTTGTAAATAAGAATTTGCCCATCGAATCTCCCTTTTTCATTCAACTGGAACAATTGTCATCTTTCTTGGATTATTATGCAATCAATATCCAAATTAACATACATTTAAAAATATGCATTTTCAAGTATATTTAAAGTTTACTTCGAATTACATGAACTTACTTGGTAATTACTTCTAGTTCGTGTTAGAATTATTTCGAAACCTTTCGTTTACCTTGATCGACCTCCGGAATTGGTTCCTCAGGGTCTATATCAGTAATAATAAGTCATTAGTAACTCAAATTATTCATTACGAGCCTAAATTTCACCCTAGGCAAAATGACCATTTTGCCCCTAACCTTTCACAATATTTACGATTTAATTCCTAGGCTCCTATGATAAAATGCATGCAACTTCTACATTACCCAAGCCTAGCCGAATGTTTTTCCCTTTTATGGCAGCCCACATTTTACATTATTTCTCATCTTTCTACCCATTTTTACAACTTTTACAAAATGGTCCCTAAAGCCATTTCCATGAAAAATCACTTAGTAAAAGTTGTTTACCATCCTTTAAACTTTCATATTCCTCAATTAACCATTAAAATACAAGCAACTCATGCATGGGTAAATTTCTAAACATGAACCCTAGCATGAGATATGGGTAGAAATGAAGAGAGCAAGTTACGAGGATTTCAAAAATACGAAGAACATTAAAAACGGGGCTTGAGAGCACTTACTATTGAGCTTCGAAAATAAAGAAACACTAGCTATGGAAGCTCTCAAATTTTGGCAGCAAGGTGGAGAAGATGAGCAAAATTTTGGCTCATTTTCCCATTTTATTTCATTAATTAGCCAAATGACCAAAATACCCTTAAGCCCTTTCTTTCCAATTTTATCCATACATACCCATTTTTGTCCAAAAACTTAGAAATTGGGAAAATTGCACTTTAACACCTTCTAATTAAAAATCTAAAGTAGTTTCATACAAATTGCTTCTATAACCCAAGTTTTGCAACTTATTCAATTTGGTTCTTATTTTCCAATTGAACACATTATACTTAGAATTCCTTCATGAAACTTTACCACATGCATATTTTCGTATCCTAGACCTCATAATGATAATAAAGTAAATATTTTAACATCAGATTTGTGGTCCCAAAATATTTATTCCGATTAGGCCCTATTTTGGGATATTACATTTCTCCCCCCTTAGGGACTTTTGTCCTCGAAAGTCTTACCAGTAAACAGGTCCGGATATTGACTTCTCATGGTTTCTTCAGATTCCCATGTGGCCTCTTCTACTCTATGTCTATGCCATAAAAATTTCACCAAGATTATATTCTTGTTCCTTAACTGTTTGACTTCCCGAGCCAAAATTTTAACCGGTTCTTCACCATAAGTCATGTCCGGTCTAATCTCAACATCTGTCAGTGAAATCACGTGGGAAGGATCTGATCGATATATATGCAACATGGAAACATGGAATACATCATGGATATTTTCCAATTCAGACAGCAATGCTAATCGGTAGGCTAATGGTCCAACTCTTTCCGTAATCTCGTATGGTCCAATAAACCGCAGACCTAATTTGCCTTTTCGACCAAATCCCAATACCTTTTTCCAGGGAGATACTTTCAAGAACACTTTATCTCCAACTTGAAACTTGATCTCTTTTCTCTTCAAATCAACATATGATTTTTGTCTATTCGATGCTGCTTTTAAGCAATCACGAATCACTATAACCTTTTCTTTAGTTTTCTTGACTAGATCGACACTGTGAATCTGGATTTCCTTGAGTTCTATCCAATACAAAGGAGTTCGACACTTTTGACCATATATGGCCTCATAAGGTGCCATCTTTAAATTCGTCTGGAAACTGTTATTGTGGGCGAATTCCACGAAAAGTAAGTATCTTTCCCAAGTCCCCTGAAATTCAAGGACGCAACATCACAACATGCCCTCGAGAGTCTGAATAGTCTGTTCGGACTGACTATCGGTCTGTGGGTGGAATGCCGTACTAACGCTTAACTTTTTACCAAAGGCTTCTTGTAATTTCTTCAAAAATCTTGAAGTGAATCTCAAGTCTCTGTCTGATATGATTGAAATGGAACCCCGTGTAGTCTTACAATCTCAGAGACATACAAGTCAGCTAATTTATCAAGGGTGTAATCTGTTCATACTGGGATGAAGTGAGCCGACTTAGTTAGCCTGTCGGCTATAACCCAAACAGCATCTTTCTTCCTCGGAGTTAACGGTAATTCAGTCACAAAATCTATAGTAATCCTGTGCCATTTTCATTTGGGGACCATCACAGGTTGTAATAAACCCGAAGGCACTTGATGTTCAGCCTTGACTTGCTGACATATCAAGCATTTCGACACAAATTCAGAGATATCTATTTTCATACCATTCCACCAGTACATGGTTTTTAAGTTGTTGTACATCTTAGTACTTCTCAGGTGAATAAAATGGCTATCATGTGCTACTTGTAAAATTCTCTGGATAAGCTCATCATCTTTGGGTACAGAGACCCTATCTCGAAACATCAAGCAACCATTAGAGTCAACCTGGAAATCTAATTCAACGTCTGTCTCACATTGTGCTCTCTTAGTCTGCAGGTCACTATCATTGATCTGAGCTGCGCAAACTTTTTGGAAAAATGTCAATTTGGCTCTTAACTCAGCCAGAACCGAACCATCTTCAGATAACACCAAATGCGTGTTCATAGCCCTCAGTGTAAACAAGGATTTCCTACTCAGGGCATCGGTGACTACGTTCGCCTTTCCTGGGTGGTAATCAGTTGTCAGCTCATAATCTTTAATCAATTCTAACCATCTTTGCTATCTCAGATTTAATTCTTTTTGAGTCATTAAGTACTTCAAACTCTTGTGATCAGTGAATACACGACAAGTTTTGCCATACAAATGGTGTCTCCATATCTTCAAGGTAAATACAATGGCAGCTAGCTCTAAGTCGTGAGTCGGATAATTCTTCTTATGTGGCTTCAGTTGCCTCGAAACATAGGCTATCACCTTGCCCTCTTGCATAAGCACATAACCCAGTCCATTTAAGGACGCGTCGCTGTAGACCACAAATTCTTTTCCCGACTCAGGTAGTACTAGAACTGTAGCTTCAGTCAGCAACATCTTTAATTTCTTGAAACTCTGCTGACATCTCTTTGACCATTCAAATTTAACGTCTCTTTGTAGCAACCTCGTCAATGGAGTTGCTATCATGGAAAATCCTTTCACAAACCTTCGGTAGTAACCGGCTAAGCCCAAAAAGCTTCTAACTTCGGTTACATTTTTGGTGGCTTCCGTTTAATAATAGCAGGAATCTTACGTGGATCAACTCGGATGCCATCACTCGACACAATATGACCCTAGAATCCTACTTCTCGGAGCCAAAAATCACTCTTGCTAAACTTAGCATACAATTGTTTATCTCGTAAAGTCTATAACATAGTCCTCAGATGCTCCGCATGCTCTGACTTATCCTTGGAATAAATCAAAATGTCATCAATGAACACAACGATGAACTTGTCCAAATATGGCTGAAATATCCTATCTATTAATTCCATAAATATAGCCGGTGCCATCTTGTACGGGGCAATAGAACTAGGGGCTATTCCTGGTACCAGCTCAATACCAAATTCTACCTCTCAAACAAGAGGTAATCTAGGTAACTCTTTGGAAAACACGTCTGGATACTCGCAAACTATCGGTATAGACTCAATCTTTCATTCAGACTCCTTAGTATTCAGAACAAAAGCAAGATAGGCTTTGTACCCTTTTCTCATGAACCTTTGAGTCAACATTGAAGTAATCACAGCCGGTGATGTGTTCAACTCATTTGAATCTACCTGGAGAATTCCACCTTCAGAGCATTTCAATTCTATGTACTTGCTACCACAATTTACAATCACATCATGAAAGGCCAACCAATCCATGCCAAGTACTACATCAAACTCATCAAACGAAAAAAGCATAAGGTTGGCCGGAACTCCACTCTTTTAGGGTCATATTGGCATTTTCCCTAAATTCCTCGGCACCTTGTTTCCAAATTCTATCAACAGGTGTTCTAGCAAATCTCATGAAATCCATATGTTGAGGCATCACAAGTTCGTGTTAAGGATTTGGGGGAGGTAGTGGAGGTTGAGCATTTGGGTTCATTTGAACAAACTCCGTATACCATGCGTTAATCATGTGGAGAAAGGCTTCTCTGCCGCCTTCTCCTCCACTAACAGTTTCGAGCCTACTTCCAGATGGCACCGCTCCTTCTGCTGGAGCAGGTGCGTTACTTTCTACGTCATCCGCCACTGCTCTGTCGAGATCCATTTGCTATATGAAAACATATTGTAATATTGTTAGGAGTCGTCACACTATCATTACTTAGATATATACATATGGCATGTATAGCTAGACTCAAATATGCTAGCTTAGTTTGAGAATCGACTAAACCATAGCTTTGATACCATTAAATGTAACACCCACTTTCCCGTACCTGAGACCGGGACAAGATACGAGGTATTACTGTACATAGATAGGGCATTCTCGAAAAAATACAGGTCATAAAATTTCATTCCAAATTAAAACCGATCAAACAAAATCATATTGTCCTTATTATGGACCCACGAGGTCCAAACATTAAATTAAAAGCAATCCAGGACTAAACCAAGAACTTAAGAAAATTCTAAGAAAATTTCTAGGTTTAACCCTCGTTCGCCCGTATAGAGGCAATGCACACGCCCATGTCCCTTACCCGTGTGAAATTACTAGAATTTATTTTTCATTTTGAACCTAGAAGGGTTTTCACACGGCCGAGCACACGCCCATGTCCCTCACATGGCCTAGACATGCCCATGTTATCGCTCGTGTCCAAAAACTTGGACATTCTGTTTATGACATCATCATTCATTTAGGGGCACACGGCCAAGGCACATGCCCGTGTGCTAGGCCGTGTCCTCCACACGGTTGAGACACACTTCGTGTCTCTGCTCGTGTGTTTACTACCATGCATACTGACTTAGAAATTGTAAGTGCAGGGGACACAAGGCTATTAACACACGCCCATGGGGTAGACCGTGTGTGACACACGGTCTAGACACATGCCCGTGTGCCTACCCGTGTGTACCATTTAAAGGCTATTTTCTAAGCCAATAGTCATCCATACTCATCCATACCTTCAAACATACTTTAAGACATGCAACATGACATATTTAGGCACTCAAATATTTCACACCATGACATTCTCACTACTTCATAATGTCATCCTATTACACTTTCATTTGTTACACCTCTTAGAGACATTCCACACCAATTTCATGCATTATTAAACTTGTTACCATGACTTCAAATTTGTGTATTCATGCATATAGTCATTTTAAGCTATTAGGTCATCCATTATCCTTTAGCACCCAATTCATACTTTACCATACATTCATCGGTTAACATTTTATCATATCATTATCATGCACTCACCAGGCAATAATATATCCTACCATTAAAACACTAGCACATGCATGTATGGCTAACTAGATTACAACCCAAATGATCAAATACGAGCCATATCACATGGCCATTACAAAATGAATTATCATTATCATTTCACAATTTGGCCAAATAGCATGACACATGCCACAAAATGACCAAGTTTCCTATACATGCCATACTCAAAATAATAATTTCACTATACCCAATAGTCTTTTGATAGTGTGATCGAATACTCCGACAGCTTTCGATCCCCAAGCTAGCTTCGCAGAACTACAAAGGATGAAAAAAGAGAGGGAATTATGTATGAAAGCTTAGTAAGTCCACATACAAATAATATGCAATAGTAGTAAACAATCAACATGCAAAAACAGGGTAACATATACATAGAGATTATTCATTATTCAAACCTTTTTGCTTACTCATCATATACACATATATATATACTTGCTCATCGTAAATCGATCTTTATTAAGGCATTACTCATGGGTTTAGCCTACATACCTGTACTCATCGTAAAGCATCGATAACCATACCTCTTTCATATGTTCTCCTCGGGACTTTCATCACATTCATTACATTACCTGTTGAACACTCGGAATACTATTGGATACACGAAAACCTTACACATATGTATAGAAACATAGCCGAAACTACCACATAACATGTAACACATCCATAGTGAACTCGGACCTCTCAACGAGATCAGATGTTACATGAAACGCATCCATTACATGAAACACATCCATTATGAATTTTTGTCTCGTTTTTAATGATTTCAATATTTTTGGAGTTGTTGTAGCTTAATCTAGCTAGCACAGGGACTAATTTGTGAATCTATTAAAGTATTAGGGTTTCACCATTGATGAATGTTTATGTGTTTTGAAGTTTAATGGTAGAAAATTAATAGTTGTTGTTAGATAAACAACATTTGTTAAGTGATTTTGAATGAAATTGCAAATTAGGGATTAAATTGAAAAATGTGATAAATTATGTGGTAAAAGTGTGAATATGTGAAATATATGGACTGCTATAAGTATGTTTAATATTCGGCTAGGCTTGGGTAGGAATAAATTGAATGAATTTCATTTTTCGAGCTTAGGGACAAAATTGTAAATAAGTCAAATATTTAGGGGTAAAATAGTAATTTTACCATAATATGAATTTTGGATTAAATTTAATAGAATGATATTTAAATAATTTAAATTTGATTATATATAAATCAAGAAAAGCTAAGTTCAGAGTTAGATCGGGGGAAAAACAAAGTAGTGGATTTACCACTCGGTTTTCTCTGTATTAATTCGAGGTAAGTCCGTATGTTTAAGAAGCATTAAATTATTTATGTTTGAATGCTTAAATAGTTATAATTGAGATGATACGACACAATGGAAATTCTCGACAAGTATTTAACAATGTATAAATCCCGATTGAACTTTAGGAATAGATAGGATATAAATGACATGTCATTAGGGGTTACCGTGTTTTGGGACATGGCATCGGCACAGAGATAAGCGCTAGAGTAAGACATGTCTGGGACATGCATCGGCCTCGACAGAGATAGCCAGTGTAAGACGTGTCTGGGACACGCATCGGCTAGGAGTTGTGCTAGTGTAAGACATGTCTGGGACATGCATCAGCATGCATATATAAGAGCCAGTGTAAGACCATGTTTGGGACATGGCATCAAAAATATATCCTATGTTGAAGGTTCATGGAATATCCAGTAGTATTCCAACGGTTCAATGGTGAAAGTTATAGTTCAATTTTGATAAAGAAAGGATGATCATGTTGTGAGTGTTACAGGTACCTATATGATAAGCATGAGTAACGAGCTTAAATTTAGAAAATGAAACTCGAGTAGATGATAATAAGTAAGTTAAGTTATGTTTACCTTTGAGCTATAGGCATGATGATAATGATGAGATTGTTGTATAGTTATTTATATGCAACTTACTAAGCTTTATGCTTACTCCCTGTCCTTTCCTTTTTCTTTCAGTGTCACAAAGCTAGCTTAAGGATCCCTTAAAGTCAGATATATCAATCACACTATCAGCCGCAATACTCAATATAGCTTGATTTATATTTTTGAAGGTGGCATGTATAGGGCTAGACTAGGATGTTGGATTAAGAGAATTATTTATGTCTTTTGACTCAAGTCAAAAGCCTTTCATTTTCTATCAAGCCTGGAATAATGGCTATTATTCACTTTGATGAATGTATAAAATGTTCTTTCTATGGATGAATTAGTGTCCATTATGATGAAATTTGTATATTGAAATGATCTTGTGTAGGTTGTGCAAAATGGGTGACAAAATGGCTTGGAAGATAGCCTAGTTTGTCCACACGGGTAAGAGACACGGGTGTGTGTCTAGGCCGTGTGTCACGCCCATGGGGGTGTGTTGTGGCCGTGCATCCCCTGTACTTAAAAATTTAAAGTCATTTTAGTACACGAGCAAGCCACACGGGCGTGTGCCCAGGCCGTGCCATAAAGTCAGTATGCATGCTAATAGTACACGGGCAAGAGACACGGTCGTGTGTCTCGGCCGTGTGAAGGATACGGTTATAGGGCACGAGTGTGTGCTTGGGCCATGTGGTTTTGGCAAAATGCCTAGGTTTTCAGACACAGGTTCGGGATATGGGCGTGTCCCTAGCACACGGCCGTGTGTTCTATATCCACACGGGCGTGTGGAGTCTTGATGCATGAAAGTTTTTTAAGTTTTTCATGAGTTCTCGGTTGGGTTCTGAACCAACCCTGATGTATGATTTGGGCCCCGTAAGTCCGTATATGAGATAGATTGCATGTGAAAAGAGAAGTTTTTAAATTGTTTGAAATTTTTTTATGGTCTGGTTTTGTATAGTTGGTTGAGTCAAGAAAGGTAACACCTTGAACCCTGTCCTGACGTCGGACACGGGCAAGGGGTGTTACACTATCTAGCTATTATTTTGGTACTTTTAAACTTTCTGTATTTTGCTAATATGGCATGTATAGGTCATTTGGCTAATAGAAGCCTATATGTTATGGTTATGTAATTAGTAATTTAATATGACTTGATTTGACATATGTTGGTTATGTATGTATATATGTGTTTATTCTTATTTTGGTATGTATTTGGATTGCCATGGAAATGCCTTAATTATATATTGGCATTTTGAGTACAAAATGATTGAACTTGAGAATGTGGTATGCATGTTGAATTAGACACAAATTCTAATAAGTGAGTTTGATCATTTAGGTATACTTTGGAGGCATATTGGTATGTTTTTGAATGGTTAATTGTGATGCTTATGAGCCTTGTGGTTGTTGGTATTGATATTGCATGATTTAGACTTGGTTGAGATTGGTTTGAATGCCTATTGATGATATGGCCATATGCTATTTGATGGGTTTAGGTTGTTGCAAGTTTGGGTGAGAAAATTGGCTTGGAAAATTTCCTATTTTCGTCCACAAGGGTAGAGACATGGGCATGTGTCTCAACCATGTGTGAAACATGGACGTGTGACTTGGCCGTGTGGCATAAGTCAGTATACCCTCCAGTTTTCACATGACCTAGCACACGGCTTAGCACACGAGCGTGTGAGGCCAGTTTGAAGGGTACACAGGCTAGTCACATGGGCGTGTGGTTGGCTGTGTGACCCAAGTTAGAGAGTTACAAGGGGTCGGGCACGGACTGGGACATAGTTATGTGATCTCATTTCGAATATCCACGTGGCCTGTGACACGGGCTTGTCTCTTAGCCGTGTGAGACACACGGTCTGGCCACACGGGTGTGTGTCCCCTCGACTTTGAAAATTTTTTATTTTTTTCTAAAAAATTTATTAAGTATTCGATTTAGTCCCAAACCACTTCTAATGCTTGTTTTGGGCCCCGAGGGCTCATGTTAGGGACTATATAATTGTATTTGGATGAAATTTGTTTGAATTTGATAAATGAATGTGTAATGTATGATTATTTAAGAAATAAGTCTGGTAATGCTTCATAACCCTATTCTAGTGACGAAAACGGGTTAGGGGTGTTACATTTTTTGGTATCAGAGTTACGATTTAGTCGATTCTCGGGCTAACGTAGCGTGTGTGAGTCTAGCTATACATACCATATTTAACTTGTGATATTGTGATTTCTCCTGACAGTTTTATATTATGTTTTCATATAGTAATGGATCCCAATCAAGAAGTTTTCGATTATGTGAAAAGTAATGCGCCAGCCTCAGTTAACGGAATAGCACCATCTGAATCGAGACCCGTATTTGAGGGTCGGGGCGGAGAGGCCAAGGATGCCTTCTTCCAAATGATGAATGAGTGGTTTCTGAGTTTTTCCAAACGAATCTGGCTGTTCAGCAACCTCCACCCCAACCTATTCCCCAACCGGTTCTCGTAGCTCCTCAAGGTTTGGAAACTTTGCGTTTAAGTAAGCCACCTGTTGATAAAATTCAGATGTACGGGCTGGAAGTGTAACACCCCTTACCCGTGTCGGACACTGGGACAATGTACGAGGCGTTACCAGACATAAACTCACACAATCATACAAAACTGAGGCATGAATTTCTGTCCAAATTTAAAAATTTTCATTCACATGCATATCATCCCTTATATGGGCCCACGAGGCCCCAAACATACATTGGGTGTGGTTAGGGACTAAACCGAGAACTTTCGAAACTTTTACGACACTTAGAAAAATTTCTTATTTTAGATGGTCACAGGCTTGAGTGGGTAGGCCGTGTGGTCACGCACGCCCGTGTGGCTTGGGACACGCCCATGTCTTTAGCCCATGTAACTCTCTATTTATGACGTCATCAATACAATAGGGTCACACGGCCAAGTCACACGCCCGTGTGCTGATGCCGTGTCCTTCACACGATTGAGACTCACGGTCGTGTCTCTGCCCGTGTGTTTACTAATGGGCATTCTGTTTTACGTAATTAGGGTGCAGGGGACACACGGTCGAAACACACACCAATGGGGCAGACCGTGTGTTTTACCTAATTTCTGTCCAGACACATGCCCGTGTGTCTTCCTGTGTGGACAACTTTGAGGCTGTTTTCCAAGCCTTTTGCCACCCCTAGGCACTCACATACTTAGACATATTTCATGGCACACAACATGTCACATTTTGACAATCAATCATTCCTAATCAAGACTAATTCATGCCTATGAAATGTCACTATTTCACATACTCAAATTAACAAGTTTACTTAAGGCATTCCACACCAATTTGATATCCAATCAACATTATTAATGTAACACCCCTAACCCGTATCCGTCACCGAAATAGGGTTACGAGGAATTATCGATCAATATACATCGTTCACATACATAACATATACATTTATGCATTCATATATAAAACCCATTCAAATCATTCACATTGTCCCTTATAAGGCTTTATGAAACCTTAAAACATGCTTAGAAGTGGTTTGGGACTAAAACGATAACTTTTGTAGACTTTGGGAAACTTAGAAAATTTTTAAACATTTAAGGGTCACATGCCCGTGTGCTTCACACGGCCACCAGACACGCCTGTGTCATAGGCCGTGTGAAAACAGGGCATACATACTGACTTCCACCATACGGCCGAAGACATGCCCGTGTGCCATGGCCGTGGGAAAACTGGAAGGATTACTGACTTGGGTCACACGACTGACTACACGCCCATGTGCCAGCCCGTGTGCCACACATAGCCAGTAGACATGCCCATGTGTCTAGGCCGTGCCAAACCTGTAGAGTATACTAAATTTAATTCGAAGGGTACCCCAAGGGACACACGACTGTGCTGCATGACCGTGTGTCGTACACGGCTGAGACAAAAGTCCGTGTCTTTGCCCGTGTGGACAATAATAGGCCATTTGCAAAGCCAATTTACCACCATTTTCTCATGCACACTTATCCATCAAAATAGTATCATTTTAATACATATATAGACAGCCAAAACATGCCAATTCACACACATATCATACCATCTATCATCAACCATTTTAACTACTCAATTTTATAATAAAAAACACACCAAATCAATATATCAAAATCATCAAAACTTACATATCTCTTAAATAAAATTTCTCACCTTTCTATCAACTAAATCATGCCTCCCAAACATATCAATTCATCATCTACAAAACATACCATAATATACCATTCCTCAAGCATTAGTATACCAACTTACAACTATCCAAAATAGCCAACTCATAACCGTACCAAAACAATCCAACATATAAGGCATTATATACATCACATATATATTTCTTACCAAACACAATTCAAGTCAACTTAAATGGCCATACATACCAATATGACACTATCCTATACATGCCATATACCATATATACAAAGCTCCAAAAATACCAACAACTAGTTGATTGTGTGATGATGGTTCCCGATGATCCCTGGTGCCCGAGCTAGCTTCGATAATCTATAAAACATGGAAAAAAAACATACTAAGTAAGCTCTAAAAGCTTAGTAAGCCATATACAAATCTTTGAATATCAATTCAAATATGCTAAACATAACTAATCACACACAAGTTCACAAACCTTTCTCATTGAACACATATTCAATATCTTAATCAAATTCATCATTTACTTCACTTCTTAATACTCATATGGATCTCGAAAGTTACTTAGGTCATTCACATAATCTTTCTCAGCTTGACTTTTCCTGTTGAACAATTCAGAATCGTTAAGGATACTCAGAATCACATAAAGCTCGTACAATGCCATATCCCAGATATGGTTTTACATGTTATCACATATCGATGCCACTGTCCCAGATACGATCTCAAACGAAATCGAATAACAATGCCAATGTCCCATACATGGTTTTACATGTATTCACAATACAATGCCAATGTCCCAGACATGGTCCTACATGTAATCACATCTCGGTAACCTAATGTCATGGCATTTGTATACTATTCCTAAGGTTCGTACGGGACTTTCAGATATCGTAACTTCATCGATTCTTGCTCGTATTTGCTCATTCAACATTCATAGCAATTCAATGATAATGAAACATATATAATTCAATTCAAAGATATTTATTTGCATATGAACTTGCCTCGTATTTAGGATAAACGAACTGGATGGACTATTCGTCAACTTTCAATTTTCCCCGATCTAAATCTGATTTCTTTCGTTCTTGATCAATATACATTCAAAATTAACTCTTTTATTCATCAACACATTCAATTTAGTCCACAAACACATATTTGGGCCTTTTTGCACTTTAGCCCCTAAAATTTTACATTTCTTACAATTTATTCCTTATTTCTCAAATACACAAAATTACACAATTTCTTTCAAATACATGCTATCCAAATTTTCCTAGTGCATATATCAGACTATATTTATCATTTATTCATACATTTAACCCCTCAATTTACACTTTTCACAATTTAATCCCTAATATGCATTTTTACTCAAAATCACTTTACAAAACATGTATATCAAACACCAAGCTTTCATATTTCATCATCAACATTCAAAAACATCAAGCTATTATCAATGGAATTTTACAAAATCACCAACAAACTCAAAATTTAGGCACGAGCTAGCTAGTGCTCGATGCAACGATCACAAAAAAACATAAAAATTATTAAAAACTGAACAAAAATGACATACCAATTTGTTTATGCAATTACCGAACCCTTAAACTCAACAATGGCTTCTACTTCCTTTGAATTTCGATGAGAAAGATGACAAACTCCACTAATTTTTATCATTTTTTTATTTAATTAACCATTAACATACAAATTACTATAATAACCTTTAATTAAACATTATAATTCATCCAATTTATGACTATATTCGCCCATCCCATTAGCGAATGATAAAATAACATCATAAGGACTTCCAAATTAATAACTCATAGCAATTAAGCACTTTAAAAAAATAGAATGCAACTTTTTCATTTTACTCGTTTAAGTCCTTTTATCAAATTAAGCACTCAAATGCTAAAATTATTTCATGAAACTTTCACACATATACAATCACATGCTGTAAACATTAAAAATAATATTAAAATAATTTTACAGCCTTAGATTTGTGGTTCTAAAACCACTGTTCTGATTTAGCAAAAACTGGGTTGTTACAATTAACCTACTCTCAATTTACAGATTTAAACCATGATCATAGCCATATCAATTTTTTCATCATTCATTCATCATACCCATATGCCATATAACACCATCCATCATCATCAAGACTTTGACACATGCATGCATAATTAATTAGGTTTACAACCCAATAGTCAATATGAACCATATCTCATGGCCATATACAAAATGAATCACCAAATCATTATAAGCCAACACACTTGGCCAAATTAATAATGACATAATTAATCAAAAGACAAAGTCCCTATACATGCCATAAACTTAATATACTTGTGTTCACTTAATCAACCCTTTTAACATCATGCACATCATTTACGAGTAATTATAATTTCAACATATAGCTTAACAATTTTTCACATATTTATAGCTTACTTCTCTCTATGTTTTCATAATGACTATAATTGACGATTGCATTTGTCTTTCTTTTTTTTTCTCATTTCCCTTGAATCACAACTTGAGTATATACTTCGTACTTTATCACAACTCGATTGGTCTCATAAGCCCAACACATGATTATTTTCAAATATTATCATACATCTATTCATCATAAAAGTAGATCATTAGTCACAAGGTTATCAAGTATCATAGATACATTTTAAATCATGTCACTTACATAATGTATCATAAAACTTATGAATATGATTCATTCATTCACTTCTTACCGAGATTTCATTGATCCATAATATCAATATTTATGAGCTTCGTGTACATACCTATACCCTTTCAACATGGTCATACCTTGTCATTCCTTTGACATAATCTTTGGATCACCAGTTGAACCACTCGGAATACTAAAGGACACTTGGGAATTCTCATATACATAGTAAGATGCCAATGCCATATCCCAAATAGAGTATTACATGGGATCAAATATCGATGCCTATGCTATGTCCCAGACAGGGTCTTACATGGGATCAAACATCAATGCCAATGCCATGTCCCAACATGGTCTTACATGGGATCACATATCGATGCCAATGCCATTTCCCAAACATGGTCTTACATGGGATCACATATCGATGCCAATGACATGTCCCAGACATGGCCTTACATAGGATCACACATAACCCTAATGTCATGACATTTGTATCCTATCTATTCCTAAGGTTCAACCGGGAATTTTACCACATTGAATCATCGTCGAATGTATTCATAATAATAATTAAACAATTCATGCAATATCAGATATTAAATGCATAATATAAAGTTGCATTATTTACACACAAACTTATCTCGATACCAAAAATGGCAAAGAGGGACCTAACCGTTAATTACTTATTTTCCGTCGTTCTAGGCCCGAATCTCGTTTTCTTTGATCTATAACATCACATTTAGCCCAATTATTAGTCACATTATTCAATGTGACCCAAAAATCATATTATGGTAAAATTATGTTCTTGCCCAAAAAGTTTAACATATTTACACTTTTGTCCCTAGGCTCGTAAAATGAAATTTATTCAATTTATTTAACCTACAAGCCTAGCTGAATCATTTTCATAACTATAACGGCCCAAAATTTCCATTAAAACACACTTTTACTACATATTTTATAACTTTTACAATTTAGTCCTTTTAGGCATTTTCACCGAAAATCACTTAGAAAAAGTTGTTTCTCTAATCATAAACATATATAATATACCATTAAACATCAAAATACATAAATTTATAACATTGGTCAAACCCTAGACCTTCATCATAACTTAAATAAATGGTAGAAATAGGTAGATCTTGTTACGAGGATTTCAAAAACGTAAAAATCATTAAAAATGGGGCTAGAACAGACTTACAATCGAGCTTGGAAGCTTGGAAAACCCTAGCCATGGTTTCTTCATTTAAAATTTGGCTAAGCAAGAAGATGGACAAGAAATTTTGGCTTTTATTTTGTTTATTAAGTCATTTAATTACTAAATGACCAAAATGCCTTAACTTAAAAATATTCTATTTCACCTATTTCATGTCCATTTTTGTCCAAAAAATTATCCAAAATTCTAATTACCATTTAAGGACCTCCAATTTAAAATTTCATAACAATTGGACACCTCTAACTTCTAGAACTCAAGTTTTCACTTTTTACAATTTAGTCCTTTTGACTAAATTGAGTGCCCAAAGGTAAAATATTTTCGAACAAAATTTTCACAAAACAATTCCATAAATTTGTAGACCATAAAAATATAATAAAAATGAATTTTACTATGTCGGATTTGTGGTCCCGAAACCATTATTCCAACTAAGCCCAAAATCAGGTTGTTACAGGAAGAGTTTAGAGCTACAGTTGATGATGGTCCATAGAGAATTGAGTTTTGGCTAGAGAATGTGATATGAATTTTTGATGAACTGTCTCGTATGCCAGCGGAATGTGTTAAATGTGCTGTATCACTTCTGAGAAATACTACATACCAGTGGTGGAACACTTTAATATCTATGGTGCCGAGAAAATTAATCACATGGGAATTCTTTCAGATTGATTTCAGAAAGAAATATATCAGTCAGCAGTTTCTTGATCAAAAGTGCAAAAAATTTCTAGAATTGAAACAGGGTTGTATGACCGTAATCGAGTACGAAAGAGAATTCGTGAGACTGAGTAAATATGCTCCAGAATGCATTTCAACTGAAGAAATTATGTGTAAATGGTTTGAAGATGGGTTGAACGAAGACATTAAGCTTTTAGTCGGAATTCTAGAACTAAAAGAATTTGTTGTGTTAGTTGATAGATCTTGCAAAGCCGAGAAGCTTTACAAAGAAAAAAACAAAAGCCGATTATGAGGCTAGAGATTCGAGAAAGAGGTTAATGGGTAAATCGTATCATTCATCTTCAAAGAAAGCAAGTGATTCTTATAACCGTTTGACTGCTTCAGTGGGGTATTCTAAGAGAGATTGTGGAAAGCAAAACACGAGTTTGAAAGCTCAAACCATTTCAGTATCGAGTGTTGGTAGTGTTAAAACCAACAAACCTGAGTCTCAGAAGTGTGGAAGATGACATTTTGGAGATTGTTAGATGAATAATAAAACTTGTTTCAGATGTGGCTCGCAAGATCTTTTTATTCGTGATTGCCCTGAGTTACCGAAGAAAGACAAATTTTTGAATGCAAGGTTGAGTAATACAGCTGCCAGAGGGAGACCACCTCGAAATACTGTAAATGTGACTAATAGTAAAGGTGCAACAAAGGATTCTACTGTGAGATCAGAGGCTTGAGTGCCAGCCAGAGCCTACGCTATTTGTGCTCGCGAAGATGCATCAGCACCAGATGTTATCATCGGTACATTTTATCTGTATGACACCGATGTAATTGCTCTGATTGGTCTTGGATCGACTCATTCACATGTTTGTATGAATTTAGTGTCTAGTAAGAGTTTACCTATCGAGTCTTCTGAATTCGTGGTTAAAGTATCGAACCCTTTAGGCCAATATGTCCTAGTTGATAAAGTTTTCAAGAATTGTCCTTTGATGACACGGGGTTATTATTTTTCGGCTGATTTGATGCCTTTACTGTTTGATGAATTCGATGTGATTTTAGGTATGGATTGGTTGACTCTACATGATGTTGTTGTAAAATGTAGATGAAAGACTATTGAGTTGAGATGTTAGAATAGTGATATTCTGTGTATTGAATCCAATAATTTGAGTGGGTTGCCTGTGGTGATATCGATGATGCTAGCACAGAAATATGTAAGAAAGGGTTGCAATGCTTACCTTGTGTATGTACTTGATACAAAAGTGTCTGAATCAAAGATTAAATCGGTGCTAGTAGTTTGTGAATATCTAGGAATTACCTAGGTTACCCCCAATCAGAGAGGTCAAATTTCCTGTTGAGTTAGTACCAGAAAAATCACCAATATCGATAGCTCCGTATAGAATGGCTCTAACAGAGTTAAAAGAGTTGAAATCCCGATTGCAAGAGTTAACGGATAGAGGTTTTGCACGACTGATTTTCTTGCCTTAGGGTGTACCAGTTCTGTTCGTAAAGAAGAAAGATGGATTCGATGAGATTGTGTATCGACTATCGTCAGGTTAACAAGGTTACGATCAAGAATAAGTATCCTTTACCGAGAATTGATGATTTGTTTGATCAGTTGAAAGGAGCAACAATGTTTTCAAAGATTGATTTGCGATCTGGTTATTATCAGTTGTGGGTTAAAGATTCAGATGTGCCAAAAACTGCATTCAGAACCAGGTACGGACATTATAACTTTCTTGTTATGCCGTTCAAATTAACTAACACTATTGCAGTCTTTATGGATTTGATGAATCGAATCTTTACACCGTATTTGGACAGATTCGTAGTTGTATTCATTGATGACATTCTGATATATTCTCGAGACAAATCTAAGCATGTTGCGTATTTGAGAATTGTATTGCAGACTTTGCGAGATAAACAGCTATTTTCCAATTTCAATAAATGCGAGTTTTGGCTTCGAGAAATTGGATTTTTGGGACACATTGTTTCAGTTGAAGGTATCCGAGTTGATCCGAGTTGATCCGAGTAAGATTTCAGTTGTTGTTGATTGGAAACCACCAAGAAACGTATCCAAGGTTAGAAGTTTTCTAGGATTAGCTAGCTATTATCGACATTTTGTGAAAGGATTTTCAATGATTGCTACATCGATGACTCGATTGTTACAAAAAGATGTGAAATTTAAGTGGTCTAACAAATGACAATAGAGTTTTGATCAGTTGAAAGCACTATTAACCGAAGTTGTAACATCCCGATTTTGGGCCTTGTTGGAACAGTGGTTTCGGGACCACAAATCCGATGAGGAAAATTTTATTTTATTTTATATTTTTATGGTCTACAATTTCATGGAATGATTTCGTGAAAATTTCGTTCGAAAATTTTGACGTTTGGGCAATCAATTTAGTCAAAAGGACTAAATTGTAAAAAGTGCAAAAGTTGAGTTCCACATGTTAAAAGGGTTAAACTGTTATGAGTTTTTAAATTAAAGATCCTTTGATGGTAATTAGACCATTAGCCAGTGATGGCCAAAAATAGACATGAAATGGGTGAAATAAAATATTTTTAAGTCAGGGGCATTTTGGTAAACTAATAATTAAATGAATTAAAAAGCTAAAATCACCAAAATAAGCTCATCTTTTCCATGCATCAGCCGAAACCCCTATGGAAGCCATGGTTAGAAGCTTCCAAGCTCCATAGTAAGTGCATCCTAGCCCCGTTTTTAATTTTTTTACGTTTTTGAAATCCTCATAACCCAATTTACCTATTTCTACCATTAATTTGAGCTAGGATTCATGTTTAAAAATTGACCCATGTGTGACATGCATGCATTTTGATGTCTAATGGTAGAAAATGAGTGCTGGGTGTTAAATAAACGACTTTTACTAAGCGATTTTCGATGAAAACATCTGAAAGGACCATTTTGTAAAAGTTTTAAAAATGGTATAAAATGGTGTTTTGGTTAGAATTGTAGTTTACTACAGTTATGAAAATGGTTCGGCTAGGCCTATAGAGTGAGAAAATTGAATAAAATTCACTTTACGAGCCTAGGGGCAAAAGTGTAATTTTTCCAAAATATGATTTTTGGATCACATTAAATAATGTGACTAATAATTAGACTAAATGTGATATTATAGATCAAGGAAAACGAGGATTGGACCTAGATCGGGTGAAAAATGGAAAATCGACGATTAGGTTCCTTTTTGCTATTTTGGTACCGAGGTAAGTTCGTGTGATTTAATAAGCATGTTATTCATGTTATTATTGTTATACATGAAATATATCTTGCTATGATTGTATTGTTTTGATGTTAATGGAAATTTGATGGAAAATGACATTTTAAATGAAATGAGTAAGTTTGTATGTAAATAATATATCGTTTTTATTTATGTTATAATATTTTGTTATTATATGAGACGTGATTGCATATTAAATAATCACTTGATGTAAATTTATGAATTGAAATTGATTATAGATGAAATGGGTAAAATACTGAAAAGTGAGAAATTTTTCGGTTGGACCTTCGGAATAGAAAATATACGAATAATCTGTTGCGAGATTACGTGTGCAGTACTAAGTGCAGGCTACTACGTGTACCAGATGGTTAGGTCGCATGTGTAGTACTAAGTATAGGCTACTATGCGTACCCGATAGCTTCGATCACATGTGTAGTACTATGTGAAGGCTACTATGTGTTTAAGATGGTTTTAGGTCACGTGTGTAGTACTAAGTGCAAGCTACTACGTGTACTTGATGGTTAGGTCGCATGTGTAGTACTAAGTGCAAGCTACTATGCGTACCCGATAGTTTCAATGTGTGGTGCTAAGTACAGGCCACTATGTATAAGAGACGGTTTTGGTCATAGATGTAGTACTAAGTGCAGGCTACTATGTGCACCAGATAGCTTCGGTTACAAGGGTACTTTCGGTAAGATGGAATGGAGTAAGTGAGATTATGTAAGAGTGAAATTGTAATAAAACAGTTTTGGAGAGCAACAGTTGTATGATTTTGAAAAATCACCAAAAATAGTAGAAATCGAATTAGAGGTTGGATAAGAAATGAAATAAAATATTATTGAGTCTATTTCACATAAAAGAAATAGTGAAAGCAAAATAATTTTTTGTTCTGTGATATTTGAATATTTGTGAGACAGAGCCAGAATGATTTTGGAATACCCTATTTTGACTTGGAAAAATCATTAAAAATTTTACAAATATAATTATGGGTTATAATTTATATGCTTAAAATCCTTAATGAGTCTATTTTCAAGATAAGTAGATGGAAACATTATCTGAGTTCCGTACCATGAGATAATTAATTCTTAGTGAAGAGAGGTTAGAACTTCAGACAGCGAAACAAGGGTGACTTTAATGAATAAACTGTACTTATTGGCTAAACTAAAAATTCTTAAAATTTTACGATATAAATATATGTGAGTCTATTTTTTTGTAAAATTAACGTATCTTAATTTGGAGTTCCGCAGCTTCGGATATAAATAATTTAATGACAGTGACTCGAGAAAATAGCTTGACTGGACTTTGAATAAATAAAAAGAATTTGTAAATAGCATGTTAATACATTGCTTATTATTTTTCATGCAAGCTTACTAAGCCTAAAGCTTACTCCCTCCTTTCCATTTCCTTAGTGTTCTCAGGTAGGCTCGGGGTTGGAAATCGTCGGAGGCAGCATCACACTAACAAGCCAATACCTTTGGAATATTGTTACATATGTTAGAATTATCAAGTGAGTGGCATGTATAGGGACCTAGTTTATAACATGTGTTATTATAATTTGGCCAAATGTGTTGGCCTATACTGAGCTATTGATTATGGCTTGTAAATTTAGCTATTCATGTTATGTCTAATAATTGTGATGTGAATATGTTTGTTTGCCATGCATAGTTGGTAATATGTCATGTGTGTTGAATGCATGTTTTATGACCAATCAAGGTGGTCATGACCATGAATTGAATCCGTAGGGTGTTTAATCACTAAAATGTTGCTATGAATTGTGATTATGACGTGTATGAAGTTGTAAGGGATTATGGGCAACATAAAGGCTTGGAAAATAGCCTAAGAGTCAACTACACAGGGTGAGACATGGCCGTGTGTCTTAATCGTGTGAGGGACACGATCTGGTGACACGGGCGTGTGGCCTGGCCGTTTGGTTCAATTTATTTGCTGAAGTCATAAACAGAGAGTTACATGGCCTGAGGACACAGGCGTGTCTAGGGCACATGAGCATGCCCCTGAGTCCATACGGGCGTGTAACCCTGTTTCATGAGAAAAAAATCTAAGTTTTCCCAAAACTTTCCAAAGTTCTCGGTTTAGTCTCGAATTCTTTCTAAAGTATGTTTTGGGCTTCGTAAACCCAAATAAGGGACTATATGCATGTGATTGAATGTTTCAAAATATGAATGAAATTTTATGGCCCGATTTTACGAAATTGTGTACGTTTAAGTTTGGTACCGCCTTGAACCCTGTCCCGGCGTTAGATACGGGTAAGAGGTGTTATAGAAGCACCAATTTTAGTTCAGCCTGAGTTAGGTAAAGAATTTGTGATTTACAATGATGCATCATTGAACGATTTGGGATGTGTTTTAATGCAAGAAGGCAAAGTGATAGCATATGCCTCTAGACAGTTAAAACCGCATGAAAAGAATTGTCCGACGCACGACTTAGAGTTGGCCGCTATTGTATTCGAATTAAAAATTTGGCGACATCGTTTGTTCGGTGAAAAATGCCATATTTTTACTGATCACAAGAGTTTGAAGTATTTGATGTCTCAGAAAGATTTAAATTTGCGACAACGAAGATGGCTTGAACTGTTGAAAAACTATGAATTAGTGATTGATTATCACCCGGGAAAAGCGAATATAGTCGTGGATGCTCTGAGTAGAAAATCTATGCTCACTTTGAGAGGATGAACACATGATTGACATTATCTGATAATGGTTCTATTTTAGCTGAGTTAAAAGCTAAAACAATGTTTCTTCAGCAAATCTGTGAAGCTCAGAAATTTGACAATGAATTACAAGCTAAAAGAGTACAGTATGAGTCGACTACTAATTTAGAGTATCATATTGGATCCGATGATTGTTTGCTGTTCTGAGGTAGAATTAGTGTGCCGAGGAATCCTGAGCTTATACAGAAAATTTTACATGAGGCATATAGTGGTTGCTTACCTGTTCATCCAGGGAGTACTAAGATGTACAGTGATTTAAAATAGATGTACTGGTGGTTAGGCATGAAACGAGACATTTTAGAATTTGTGTCGAGATGCTTGGTTTGTCAACATGTTAAAGCTGAACATCAAGTACCTCCGGGACTACTACAGACAGTAATGATACCTGAGTGGTAATGAGATAGAATTACAATGGATTTCGTATCGGGATTACCCCTATCTCCGGAAAAGAAAGATACTACTTGGGTTGTTGTTGATCATTTGACAAAATCTGCACATTTCATTCCGGGACGTACAGACTTTTCACTTGATAGAGTAGCTGAATTGTACAACTTTGAGATTGTCAGATTGCACGGAGTGCCTGTTTCTATTATTTCAGATAGAGACCCACGGTTTGCGTCACGATTTTGGAAGAAATTACAAGAAGCTTTGGGTACATAGTTGCATTTTAGTACCACATTTCATCCTCAAATAGATGGTTAGACCGAGAGAGTGATTCAGATTCTTAAAGATATGCTTCGTTGATGTGTTTTAGAGTTTGAGGGTAGCTGAGAAAAATATTTACCGTTGGTTGAGTTTTCATATAATAATAGTTATCAGTCGAGCATAAAGATGACACCGTATGAAGCTTTATATGGTCGTAAATGCTGAACTCCATTGTATTGGACCGATCTTAACGAGAAAAAGATTCATGGGGTCGATTTGATCAAAAAGACTAAAGAGAAAATGAAAGTAATTCGCGATAGTTTGAAAGCAGCTTCAGATCGACAGAAATCATATGCAGATTTAAAATGTAATGATATTGAATTTCAAATCAGCGACAATGTGCTTTTGAAAGTATCGTCATGGAAGAAGATTCTTTGATTTGGTCACAAAGAAAAATTGAGTCCGCGATTTATCAGACCGTATGAGATTATCGAGAGAGTAGGGCCAGTAGCATATCGGCTGGCTTTACCGTCAGAACTAGAAAAGATCCATAATGTGTTTCAGTATCCTTGTTACGAAGGTATCGATCAGATCCTTCACATATAATTTCTCTGGAAGAGATTGAAATTCAGCCTGATATATCATATAGCAAAGAACCGATCAAAATTTTGGCTCGAGAGATTAAAGAGTTGAGAAACAAAAGCATAGCTTTAGTGAAGGTACTTTGGCAACATCACGGTGTTGAAGAGGCTATGTGGGAACTCAAAGAAGCTATGACAAATCAGTACCCTAACCTATTTTCTGGTAAGATTTTCGGGGATGAAAATTCCTAAGGGGGAGAGTTGTAATAACCCGTTTTTTGTGAAATTGAAACAGTGGTTTTGGGCCATAAGTTCGAGGTTGAGATATTTATTTTATTATTATTTTAGTTTCTACAACATGTTAATTGAGTTATATGAAAATTTTGTTAAGAAATTTAGTCGTTTACATGCTCAATTTGATATTAAGGACTAAATCGCGTAAAGTAAAAAACTGGAGTTCTATAAGCTAAAGGGATTTAATAGCTATGAAATTAAATGATTGGAGGGTTTATGTTGTAATTAGACCATTAATAGCATGAATGGACAATTATGGATATTATTTAAGTGAATTTAATGTTAAAATGTAAGGTTAAATAAGTAATTAATTAAATATGTCTTAATTAATTATGTAAAATGGCTGTATCATCTTCAACCTTAAGGAGTTTGACCGAAAATTAGAAGAAGAGAAATCCATTTTTGAGTTCTTCCATTCAGCCATTGCTTCTTTGTACATGTAAGTGAATTTTTGTCTCGTTTTTAATGATTTTTATGTTTTTGGAGTCGTTGTAGCTTAATATAACTAGCCTAGGGACTAATTTGTAAAATTGTTAAAGTATTAAGGTTTCACCAATGATGAATGTGTATATTTTTTGAAGTTTAATGGTAGAAAATTAATGGTTGTTGTTAGATAAACAACATTTGTTAAGTGATTTTGAATGAAATTACAAATTAGGGATTAAATTGAGAAATGTGATAAACTGTGTGGTAAAAGTGTGAATATGTGAAATATATGGCCTGCTATTAGTATGTTTAATATTCGGCTAGGCTTGGGTGGGGATAAAATTGAATGAATTTCATTTTACGAGCCTAGGGACTAAATTGTAAATAAGTTGAATGAGTGGATTGACCGTTCAGTTTTCTCCGTATTAATTCGAGGTAAGTTCGTATATTTAATAAGCATTAAATTATTTATGTTTGAATGCTTAAATTGTTATAATTGAGATGATACGACACAAAGGAAATTCTTGACAAGTATTCGACAATGTGTAAATACTGGTTGAACCTTAGGAATAGATAGGATACAAATGACATGTCATTAGGGGTTACCGTGTTTTGGGTGTTGGTCCTGTATGTTCTACTGGTGGCTGAGTTTTTCAGCATGTGTTACAGTTACTCGTCAGCTTGTGTGAGCATCACTGTGTAGTTATGTCTTAACAGTCAACTTGTGTGAGCAGGCCCAGTGATAGCTCGAGAGGGAGCGTTTATACGAGATATGAGGTAGTGATGGTTTTGGCCATGTATTCACATTTAGTGTGTGAGATTCCCGAGTATCCGATAGTATTCCAAATGGTTCAATGAGTATATTGATGGTATGAAAAAAATAAAAGATAGACATGTATCATTATAGGTATGTTTGTGAGTCATAAAAGCATTGAAGCTATGAAATTTGTGAATTTTATGTTTAACCTTATGGATGAATATGTGTTAGGTATGTGATTAAATTGAGTTGCATTATGCCATATGTAATCACTTTAATTATGATTATATGGTAAGTTGTATTTATTAACCATACGAGCTTAATAAGCTGAATAGCTTACTTTGTTTACTTTTTCATGTTTTTTAGTGATTTCGAAGCTTGCTCGAATTAGAAGTTGTTGGAGATCTCATCACACTATCCAACTATTATTTTGGTACTTTCGAACTTTGTGTATTTTGGTTATATGGCATGTATAGGTCATTTGGCTAATAGAAGCCTATATGTTATGGTTATGTAATTAGACATTTAATATGAATTGATTTGGCATATGTTGGTTATGTATGTATATATGTGGTTATTCTCATTTTGGTATGTATTTGGATTGCCATTGAAATGCCTTAATTATGTATTGGCATTTTGAGTACAAAATGATTAAACTTGAAAATGTATGCATGTTGAATTAGACACAAAGTCTAATGATGATTTTGATCATTTAGGTATACTTTGTAGGCATATTGGTATGTTTTTGAATGGTTAATTGTGATGCTTATGAGCCTTGTGGTTGTTGGTAATGATATTGCATGATTTAGACTTGGTTGAGATTGGTTTGAATGCCTATTGATGATATGGTCATATGCTATTTGATGGGTTTAGGTTGTTGCAAGTTTGGGTGAGAAAAATGGCTTGGAAAATAGCCTATTTTCGTCCACACGGGCAGAGACACGGGAGTTTGTCTCAACCGTGTGTGACACATGGCCAGGTGACACGGCCTTGTGTCCTCTGATGTTTATTTAGAAACCAAGTTAGTAGTTTTACATGGCCTAGCACATGGACGTGTGACTTGGCCGTTTGGCATAAGTCAGTATACCCTCTAGCTTTCACACGGCCTAGCTCACGGGCGCGTGAGGCCATTTCGAAGGGTACATGGGCTAGTCACACGGGCGTGTGGTTGGCCGTGTGACCCAAGTCAGAGAGTTACACGAGGTCAGACACGGACTGGGATACGGTCATGTGATCCCATTTCAAATGTCCACACGGCCTGTGACACGGGAGTGTCTCTTGGCCATGTGAGACACACTGTCTGGCCACACGGACGTGTCTCCTCTGCACTTTGAAAATTTTCTATGTTTTTCTAAAAAATTTATTAAGTATTCGATTTAGTCCCGAACAACTTCTAATGCTTGTTTTGGGCCTTGAGGGCTCGTGTTAGGGACTATATGATTATATTTGAATGACATTTTTTTGAATTTGAGAAATGAATGTGAAATGTATGATTATTTAAGAAATAAGTCTGGTAATAATCTGTAACCCTATTTCAGCGACGGATACGAGTTAGGGGTGTTACATGGGACATGACCATGTGGTAGTCCATGTGGCTCTTGAAACTTACTATGATTTTTCAGTTTTCGCATTTTTTTGCTCCTCTTGCTCCCAAATGCTCTCTTAAGTATAGAAACATAAATTTAAAAGATTAGGAGCATAAAATTCACCATTTTAAATCGAATAATCATCCAAAAATACATTAAGAATGAGGCTAAAACATGTTACTTTTTGCATTTATCATTTAGTTGCCTTAGAAACACTCCAAATTTAGGTCTTTGGTATCCTAGAAACTCATCATTTAGCTTGCATGTATTCTTGGATGAAGATTTTGGAGGATGCAAACTAGATAGGAATAGCACCTCCAGTACTAGTCAATTTCTAGGCAACATGCTTGTATCATTGTTTTCAACGAAACAAAATAGTGTTGCATTGCCCACCACCGAAGTAGAATATATTTTTGTCGGCAGTTGTTATGCTCAAGTTTTATGGAAGAAACAACAACTTATGGACTATGGAAATGATGTAGATACCATTCCTATCAAGTGTAACAATATTAGTGCTATTTGTTTCCTAAAAGTCCCATCCAACATTCTAGAACTAAGCATATTGAGATTAGACATCATTTTATTAGAGATCATATTCAAAAAGGAGAAATTGTTTTAGAGTATGTTGACACATTAAATCAATTAGCTAATATCTTTACAAAACCATTAGATAAAGAAATATTTGGACACTTAGGAGAGAATTAGGTATTACTACCTTACTTAATTTTGTGTTCAAATGAATTTTTGCACTTTGTTGTTTCCAAAATGTTTTATGACTTAAAATTGATTGCAAAAGTATATATCCATGATTTTATGGCTCCTATTTGAAATTAGTTAGGGGGTTAATTATTGCATGATTAATCTATCTTGATCAATATTGTCTATTCTAAAATTTTTGAATGCCTTTGAATGTGATCAATTAGACCTTATTTGATTAAAATGTTCAATTTTTGCATATGTCACAATACTTTATGTTTCATATGCATCATAGTCAATTTTGGCCTATTCAAGCATACGAACTCATTAGAAATTGTTGTTAAGTCCTCCTAAGTTAGTATAGGACCTGCTAAAACATAAAATTCTTGTTGGGAGATTTTTTTGCACTTTGAAAAATAGTTTCAACATTTGGTATCAATACCGATACCATTTTATTGATACTTTTTGAAAACTATCGATACTCGTGGGACTTTTAGGGTACTTGTGGTGTGTTTTTTAACTAATTCACAAAACCCTAAAAACTTTCTTCAAAACTCTCTCAACTCATTCTTCAAAAACTTTAATTTCTTCATCTTTTCTTTAAAATCTTGACGCAAATCAACCTACATTATCATTTTCTACAAGGATTGTTCAATTTTTCTCTCCAATTTCACAACTTTAAAGCAATTTCGAGGTAAAATTTTTTCTTTCTATTATGAAAATTGTTTAACTTTTTATTTAATTATTGATTAGAAATTATGGTTTTGGGTTGATTTGGAACATATATATGTGTTTTCATGCAGGAGGTTGCCTAATTTTAACCAAACTTTTAAAATTTTTCTTTAAACCTTTTGCTCACAAAGTGTTAAATAAAATTCCCCAACCAAAATTTTAAGTGCTAAAAGGGTCAGTCTTTTCTAGTTAGTTAGAATGTTGATTAGGAAATGCCCTCATTTCGGTCCTTCATCTTCTTTTAGTGGTCGACCCAATTCTTTTGATGATTGTTTTAGAGATAACCATGACTTTTACCATTTTAATCAATAATGTTTAAAACAAAAAGTTAATGTTTCTCGCACCCTTGATATCAAGTTTTTTAGCTAAAATCAATTTTTTGTTTCTTCAAATTTTAACTGAATGGCAATTGAATTTTTTAAAATTCATTCATTGACTTATGCTAATCTTGTTCGAGCATTTTATTCAACTGCTAAACTCAAACATGATAAATCCTGTGAGACTGTGGCTGCTGTAATTTTTTTTCTTATGAACACTCATATTCTTCTCACTTAGGAAAATTTTGGTGAATTTTTGAAACTTCCTCCCGGGGTTGAGTCAAATGAGAAAGGCCCTTATAATCTGGCATTGAATGTTTGACATTCGTTTGCATCCGAGCTAAATGTCCATGATCGCATTTTGCATACATGAATATTACGTCCTATTTCAAAGCATGTCGTTCTTTGATCTACCGACTATTGGAGGATTGATTCTTTTCATAGTAATAGGCATTCGGATTTGGCTTTAATCTTATTTAATGACATTACCAAACATATTGGTTAAAGGCTTGAGAGTAAGCTCTCTCTGCCTTTTGGCACGTTCTTGTCATACATTTTTAAATACATGAACATCCTTACAAATATCAATCTTCTTTTGGCTATCAAATTCGAACTTATTAACATTTTTACCCTTCATAGAGCTGGTTTTAAAATGGATCCTACTATAAAAAATTGGATTAAAGATGTCCATCATGTCCCTCAAGACAATTATGATGAAGAACTTGAAGAAGACCATGATGGCATTCCTCTGGTCCAGCAAGACCCTTCACCGAATTCTTCCTCTACGCAACCATCTACTCAGCCTCTCTCAGATGAATTGTCTACTGTCATCCTTGGGGCCATTACTTCATTGACGGGGGAATTTAGGGGTTTAAGCACTCGAGTAGATGATGCCTTTTAGTGTGTTAATAATAATGTTAGTGGTCTAGAATATAGGATGTCTAGGATGGAGGAAAATATTACTTTTCTAATGTCTCAATTCCCTCCTCCTCCACCTCAAGAATACTAGGATGCATATATTTCATTTTCTCATGCATTTCACTCATCTTCATTACACATTTTTTTATCTCTATGTTAGAACTTAATATTTATTTTGGTATCTTAATTGTAGATACTTTTTGGTTTATTTTCATACATCTATGTTAGTTCTTTGGTTTTCCAAGTATTTACTCTTTTTTTGGACTAAAAAAGTCTCTCTCTTAAGCTTTATTTGTTGATTTTTGATATAACACAAAGGGATAAAAGAGAAGAGAAAGGTAAATTATTAGTATTTGGTTGATTTTCTTTATGACTAATCTTTTAATGCCAACATCAAGTGATCGCTTTCTAATGTCAAATCCTTGTTTCCAAATTTCACAAAAATTAAGTCATTGATTAAAATTGAACTTAAAAAATGGGAGTAACAAACTCAAAAAAAAAAAAATTTACCAAAATGTTTTATTATATCAAAAAAAAGGGAGATTATTGAACTAGCTTTATTTGATCAATTATTTTGATATATCAAACAAAACATCTTTAAATAAAAAATTTGTTTTTGAACAAAGAATTCAAAGTACGAATAATATTTCAAAACTTCCAAATATCTTACAAAACACGTTAAACACTTAGAATATTTGTGACAATGTTTTGAAAATGAATTTAAACTCTTCAACTTAATTAAAATGATTTCAAATCGGTTTTAAAATTGCTCCTACAAGAAGTATCGATGTTTTCCAAAATGTATTGATACTTGTACAATTTTATTAATACCAAATATGCTCTCTATTTTGAATAAAAAATTGAATACAAACAATAAGTATCGATACCTTGAAAATTATATCGATACCAAAAATTTATATCGATACTAATTTTTGATTATGTTATTCATGATTTTTCAAAATTGACAAAAAAGGTATCGATATATTTTGAATCATTACCTTTTACTAGGTATCGATAAATCATCTTTTTGTATCCTTGGCAACTAACTTTAACGGTAACTAAATCGAACATTAAATGCTATTGGTATCGATACTCGTACAAAGAGTACCGATACTTTTTGTTGCAGGTGAACTTAATGATATGGTGTTTTCATCCCAACGACTCTATTTATTTTCTCAACAACCACAATGGTTAGAAATGAATTAGATGCTATAACTACCAACCTCTAAAGGTCCTACAACGACAAGAAAGAATACTCAAGCTTAAAGATCAATCAGAACAACATTTGTACCATATATTTACATACTTTTTTTTCGACCATTTGTGAGCCTTATTTGCATTCTTTTGCTGAAGTGTTTTTCATTGTAATTGAACTTAGTTTGCAAACACATCAATTTTGTAAGGATTATTTCTTGTGTGCTTTTTTGCATCTCTTTGACAGGATTTGTGTCTTAAGATTTGGGTAGAAATCTTAAGCGAGTTGTAAGGTTAAATCGTGTCCTCAAAGGTTGAACAAATTAGTGAATTTAAGAAAATATTTTATTGTGGAAAGCTAAGGTACTAAAGTAGGCAATTGGGGCTGAACCACTCTAAATTCTTGTGTTATTTTCTATCATTTTTCTCTAGTATCCATAATTTTTTTAAAAGCTGATTCACCCCTTTTTGGCATTTTCGGTTTGATCAATTGAGCTAATAGTAATGAAGTCACTCCACTAAAGAATCATGACTAAGCTCTCGATTATTATACACCATTATGAAAATTACTTAATAAGTGCTCGTCCAATGACCTTACCTTTAGCGTGTTACTCTCATAGGATATCCTTAATCTCTTTGGGATAAATCTGATCTCACAATATGATCATATTTTATCTCATGGTAATCATTATATCTTTCTTTATGAAAAATTAATTACTATCAAATAGTAATCAAGTCATTTATCACAAAAACAAATGACCTGTGACCATGCTTACTTTTCATTTATCATGTAATGCCGATAAGAGGATATCATATACCTTTTAGTTGGGCAATGAATTCTACTATTATGGAATAATGCTACATACTGCAAAAGTTGTAAACCCAACGTACCATCTTTCAATTATTTATCTATTTGAACTCAGACTTTGTAACCACTACAAGAAAATAGACTTTTAGCGGCGCTTTTTTTAGCCTTTAGCGGCGCTTTTAAGCTCCACTAAAACTATTTACGGTGTTTTCACAAGCACCGCAAAAAGCGCCGCTATAGGAAACGCCACAAAAATTTGCGGCGTTTATCTCAAAAAGCGCCACTAAAAGTCATGGCTTTTAGCGGCGTTTGTGGGGAAAATGCCGCTAAAAGTCACGGCTTTTAGTGGCTTTTTTCACAAACGCCGCTAAAAGCCATGACTTTTAGCGACGCTTTTCCCACAAACATCGCTAATTTTGGCAGATTTGCAATGCACATTTTCCACCAATATCCAACCCTTCCTGTATCAAATCTAACCAAAAACAGCAAATATAGCGTGAAATGCAACCAAAAATAGCAAATTTAGCATAAAAAATACAACCAAAAACATTAATTCTAAATGATACCTCATATTTAACGAAAGATATATGATGTAATTAATAAATAAAGTATAACTTAAAATATTCTTACAATAATGTTAAATGTGACAAAGTTAAAAACATTCTTACAACGAGAAAACTAATGTCTAAGATGGCGACTTTTGCGGCTGCTGAAACATCTACATCATCTGCTGAAGCTGTAGCTGGAGCTCATCGTACTTTCTGCTCTACTCTGCTGCCATCGCTGCTGCCTCTGCCTCCTTCGCTGCTGCCGCTACCTCCTTCGCTGCTGCCACTGCCTCCCTCTCTGCTGCCTCCGCTCTAAGTTGTTGTTGGAGTTCTTCATATTTTCTTTGAACCTCGGCAATTTTCTCAACCGTGTTCGGTTGCATCTGAGCTATCTGGTCTCTTAACCTCTGAACTTCAGATTGAGCTTGACTCCCGGAAGGCATGTATTGTTGGGAGCCGGATCCAAAATATTGGGTCGGGGTAACACCAAATCCTTGAAATCAAACCCGATTGTACCTTTCAAGACCCAAAACTTCAGTGATAATTCTGTTATCAATGTTCTCAAGATTAATAGAGCTATCAGTCGAAGCAATCGCTTCATACTCCGCCTTCTTCTCCTTTTGTTTCTCCTAAAAAATCAATTAAAGAGTTAGAAACGAAATATATAATAAAAAGGAATGTAACATAACTTAACATTATTTAAAACTACTAATGACGAATTAAACCATTATAATTAAACATTATAAATATTTATAATAAATCAAATTTTATTAAGTAAATATACCATAATTTCTCCAGCTTCAGATGTCATAGGAGATCCATCTTTCTTCCTATGCGTAATCTCAAAAAGCTGAAGGCATCCAACTTTTTGACCAGACGAGACTTTCTACAATATAGTAGTAAAAATATTATTTAATAGTAGAAAGTCATTAATATTTGAAAGAATTAATAAATTCATAATACCTCGGCCTCAGCTACAGAAGCAAAACTTCTTGACCCTGCCGTGTGCGTGAATTTTTGTTTTTGCCTGCTGCTTGTTCCAACTCGCTCACGGTCCTACATAATGAAATTATGTAATACCTCTCCTTTCTCTGAATTCTAGAATCTAACCGCATCTTCCCATTGGTACCTTAGCATTTCCGGCAGGACATTTCTCAATTCTTACTCGAGGCATATGTCTTTCTTAAAATACTATTTTTCCAAAGTGCTTTTATGGTCTCTCCATTTTTTACCCAATGCCTTCTTGATATAGTCATCGGAGACCTCTAAAGCAAATCTCTCCTAAAAAAACACAAGTTTAGAATGTAAATATAAATGAAACTTAAACCAAAGTATTATAAATTACATTCACATTTTGTTACCTTAATATTATTGAGAGCTTGATTTTTGTTGCTATTAGGCATGTGATGCCATGATTCATAGTTGATGGGCAACATATTGGCATTTTTTGATATAATGCCCAAATAGCCTACTAAAAGTCGAGCTTCAGATCCAACAAGTTGACCATGACTGTTTCTACTTACTTTGCCACGCTCGACAGGATTTAAGTCGTATAAATCTTTAAGCAGCGTACATCCTCGACCTCTGCGCGTCCCACCACTTTCAGCTAAAAAATGGTATATTATTATATTAAAATTGACAAATAAATCAATAATAAAAGTCAACACTTGTAAAATGAACTTAACATTACTTTGAAATTCTGCAGGCTCGTCAAATGTCTCTGGTACATTCGAAGATCCAACAACTGTCTACTGTTCACTATTTGCTTCTTCCAAATTTGGAGTATTCTAGACAATACTTAAATCTCGTAATCTTCTTCTACGCATTTTTCCTGCAATACACATAAAATAGTTAAAGTTTTAGTAACAAATTACAACAATAATAGTACATATAAAATAGTTAAATTATATAACATGACCAAGATTAAAATTATAATATTACATATAATTAAAAAATCGTAAGATCTTACTACATCATTATTCGTAAATATCTTCATCCACATCATGTCAAACCCATTGATGTTGTGTACTAGTACTAGGGATATTTTCATCTAAGTTTTGTTCTGGAAAAGGTAATGTTTCTGATCTTTTGACGATGTCATCTCTACTTCCATTACCGATGTCAAATAAGTCTCTAGGGGTGTTCCGGAGTACAACATACCAACCTTCATCAGTTGGATCTTTCGAATAAAAAACTTGTTTCACTTGAGAAGAAAATACATATGGCTCGTCCATCAATTGTTGTCCAGTGTGAATCAAGCGAGAGAAATTAACCATTGTAAAACCAAATTTATCTTTTTTAATTCCACGAGCAATATTAACATCAGCCCAATCACACCGAAATAAGACAACTTTCCATCTATCATAGTAATCCAACTCAATAATGTCGGTAAGAAGTCTGTAATACTCCACATTACCCTCAACCGGATTATTGTCCTTAGCACTAGCATAACTTGTAATTGAAGAATTAACAACAATTCCACAATTTTGAGTTCTCCTCATTCTCTCGCGATATTTTGTATGAAATCTGTATCCATTGATGAGGAAGGCACCATATCTTTTTATTACTCTGTTCGGACCTTGCGAAAGCCATTTAATTTTGTCATTGACGTCCTTCCCACTCCAAACCTATTGAATCGAAAGTAAATTGAGTAATTATAAATGTATTATGTAAAAACATTCTTATTTGATTAACTAAATTTCGCGATTATATGTAACTTATTAACTTCAGTTACATACCGTTTGGCTTAACCATTCATGAAAAGATTCTGTGAATAACTTATTAATCTCTCGATGTTGTAATCTTCGAGAGCGTGCACGAGATCTCAAAATTTGTTTGTACTCACTATGTTAAAAATAAGTTTAATTGGTTAGAAGATAAACAAATCAAAACGACGAATATGTGAGGAAATTTTAGAACTTACTTGCATAACGGTTCAACTAAATCGTGGTGAAAAAGTACATATCGATGTGCTTGTATCCACGATATATCATCTAATTCTGCAATTTCAACTTTGCCGATTGGTTCTCCATAACTTTGGAATAAATAAGTTTCGGCCAAGTTATGATCATTGAGCCCAGCATTTCTACTTGGTCTATTCAATCGTGTTTCAACATCTTCTAAATATCTAGAACAGAAGGTCATGCACTCCTCTTCCAAGTAGCCTTCAGCAATTGATCCTTCTGGATAACACTTATTGCGACAATAAGACTTCAGTTTGCTTAAGAACCTAATCACGATATACAATATTTATCAAAAGCTGTAACTAAATGTATAGAGGCGAATGAATGAATACTTGACAAATAAATTAGCACCTTTCTATAGGATACATCCATCAATAAAAAACCGATCCACCAAGTATTTCTTCGTGAGGGAGATGGATTACCAAGTGCATCATAATAGTGAAGAAGGAAGGTGGAAAGATCTTCTCCAAATTACATAAAGTCAAAGCGACTCAATCCTGTACTTTCTCAAGTTCTTCAACATCCAAAACTTTGCCACAAATAGCTTTCATTATATTGGATAGTTCAATTATACAGGACGTCACATTTTTTTACATACAGCACCGTAAAGCAACTAGAAGTAAATCTTGCATCAAGATGTGGTAATCATGTGATTTTAATGAATATAATCTTCAATCTTTAAGACTCACACATCGAGATATATTTGACGCATAAGCATCTGGGTCCTTTATATCCTTCAACACTATGCAGAGCATCTCTTTCTCTTTCTTTGACATTGAAAAAATAGAAAGCAAAACCCGATATTTCCCATTCGAAAGTACTTGAGGATAAAGATCACGCCGAATTCTCATGTCAACTAAATCAAGTTGACTCTGAAGATTATCTTTTGATTTTCCATCGACATTCAAAATTGTCCCAATTATGTTCTCGCAGACATTCTTCTCAACATGCATGACATTAAGATTGTGGCGTAAAACGTTGTGCTCTCAATAAGGTAACTTAAAAAAATACTCATTTTTTCCACACGTCTGCCTCATTAGGATCATCCTCTTCTTCAGATTCATCATCAGATTCATCCCTCAATCTTTTTTTTGTTTGCGTGTTAGATGGTTGATTCATCTTTCCATAACTAAAGTTGATATCTTTTAACATAAACAAGATTTCAGATCCAACGGTCTGCTCAGGAGCTCCTTTGTACTCTTTAGTACCGTCAAATAGAGTCTTCTGAAATCTAAATTTATGATTTCCATCTAACCACCAATGATGGCCCATGTAAGAGAACTTCTTCCCATTATACAACCACTTAGAACAAGTTTGCGCAGCACAACAGGGACAGGCATAACGTCTTTTAGTACTCCAACCCGATAAATTAGCATAAGCTGGGAAATCATTAATTGTCCACAACAAAGCTGCACGTAAATTAAAGTTCTCCTTTCTCAATACATCATATGTCTCAACACCTGACCATAACTGTTTTAACTCTTCAATAAGTGGCTGCAAATAGATGTCAATATCATTTCCGAGACCTTTCTCTCCAAGGACAATCATTGATAAAATAAATAAAGATTGCTTCCTGCAAATCCATGGAGGCAAATTGTAAGGAACAAGCACTACAGGCCAAGTACTGTACGAAGTACTCATGATTTTAAAAAGATTAAAGCCGTCAGCTGCTAGCCCAAGCCTCACATTTCGAGGATCGCTTGCAAAGATTGGAAATTTACTATCAAACAATTTCCAAGCTAAAGAATCAGCAGGATGCCTTAATAATCCATCATCGGTTCGTTGATCATTATGCCACCTCATAGAATCGGCCGCCTTTGATGACATGAAAAGCCTTTGAAGTCTTGGTATCAGGGGAAAATATTACAAAACCTTGACTGGCTTCTTCTTAACTATGCCCCACCTTCATCCGCATTTACATCTTCTATATTCCTATTCATCCAACGAGACTTACCGCAAACATGACAAGACTGTTGGTTCTTCTGATCACCCCAGTACAACATGAAGTCATTTGGGCAACTATGAATTTTATCGTACCCAAGGCCCAAATCTTTTATTAGTCTCTTCATATCTTGACAAGACTGGAAGATTTTTGCAAACGGAAACATCTCTCTCAAAAATTCTAGCAGCATTATAAAAGAGTTTCCGGTCCACCCTCCCAAACATTTTAAGTGAAATAGATGAATACAGAAGGACAATTTCGAATATTTTGATCCCTCGTAAAGTTCTTTGTTCATTTCATTGAGTAAATTGTAGAACTTCGCAGCTTCTTCATTCGGCTCCTCATCAGGTGCACTTGTTCCTATTTTGCAAAAAACATTTCCACCAATATTACAATCATTGAATACAATAAAGTCAGGTGGAAACGATTGCTCACCATGACTGTGCATATTAAATGCATCCCGCAACATACCTTCCATGTCATCTTGTCTAACATTCTGATGGTAAGTAGTATCAGGATAAGTCGGATTAATCGTTGAAGAAGTTCCACTAGATGTACACTCTCCATGGAAAATTCATTTTTTATACCCCTGAATAAAGCCATCAACAATTAGATGTTCATAGACAACTTCACGAAAATGCCAATTGATGTTGCCACACCTGTTACACGGGCAAAGAATCATATTCTCTTGGCTTCCATTTTGAAATGCGAAATTTAGAAAAGTTTGTACTCCATTTCGATAGGCGTTGCTTACCCTTGACAAATTCATCAAACTCCTATCCATTTCGTAGTTCTTGAAATCTAAAGTTCACAATAAATTACACGGGTAAGTTGTTTATTTATAAGTATAATTAAGTTATGTAAGTTATGATATGATATATATTTATGTATTATGTAAGTTATGTAAATTATGTAAGTTGTTTATCTTATGTAAATTATGTAAGATATGATATATATTTATGTAATTGGTAAGTTATGTAAATTATGTAAGTTGTTTATCTTATGTAAATTATGTACGATATGATATATATTTATGTTGATGGGATTGTGATTGTGTTGATGGGAAAACACAAGGTTAGTGAAGAATTGGTTATTAGATTAAATTTACAAGTTTAGGGTTAATTATTTATTTTGAATTAAGTCCATCATGTGTGCTCAATTATGGTTGTTTTTATTTGAGTCACATTAATGCTAAATCAACTCAGGAATGAATGGGCTAATTCCTTAAAATAAATTAAAAAATTATTTTCCAAGTAAGTCAAGTCTAATTTGTTGAGCAATATTTAAAAATACAATTTAATTTAAATAAGGTTATTTAACAAAAAAATAAAAGTAAACAAAATATTTTTCGTGATTAAAATAAAACAAAAAATATTAAAAAAACTTTAAATATAATTTAATTTAATTAGATAATTTAAAAATAAAATAAGAGTAGACAAAATATTTTTTGTGATTAAAATAAAATGCAATAAAATATTTAAAAAAACTTTAAATACAATTTAATTTAATTAGGTAATTTAAAAATAAAATAAGAGTAGACAAAATATTTTTTTGTGATTAAAATAAAATGTAATAAAATATTTAAAAAACTTTAAATACAATTTAATTTCATTAGGTAATTTAGAAATAAAATAAAAGTAGATAAAATATTTTTTGTGATTAAAATAAAATAAAATAACATATTCAAAATAAAACTATGTCGTTGAAGAAGGATCAAACTATCAAAGATACCCATTAATTTAATTTAATTGAGTTTAATTGTATGGAGGAGGGTAAAAATGAAAACATAAAAAAAGGGATTGAATTAATCAAGCACAAAAGGTGAAGGACTAAGAAAAGGCAGAACAAGAATCAAATAATTAAATCTTAACTTAGATTGTAAATCATATGTTAAGTATAGGTTGTTTGTTTCAAGGTGTGGTAAAGATTAAGCATTATGATGATAATTATTAGCTGTCTGGATTTAATTAAGATATGTGCAAATCTTGGAACAAGCTTTCCCAGCAGCTGGACATGATCATATATACCAATGGTGAATTATTCTCAAAGATGAAAATACCCTTTCATTGATGAAAATTTAACTAGTTATACCCATGTGAGTCAAGGTATTTCAAGGGTATTTTGGTCAGTGAATGAATCATATATATATAAATTTGATCCATATTTCACATGGCTAATATTTACTTTCATGTGTTATTATTCAATTTACGTTTGTATGAAAAATAAGAAAAACAGTAATTGATATTAAAAATAAAATAACATAATCAAATCTTTACTAGGTAATTGAAACAAATTTATAGGTGAAAGCCGTATTGTTTAGTTAATGAAATGATTTTTATGGCATCAAATTCAGTTTTGCTTCCATATTTCATTTCAAAACTGTATATTATCTTGTTCATAACTAATTTTTACAAAAGAACATTGCAATAAAATTTTACCAAAAAAGGAACATGGAAAACTGAATGGCAGATAATAGAAAACATAAAATAGAAAACTAGATGGCAAATGTAAAGTAAGTAAAAGGATTTAATATTTGAAAGGAAAATCAGCAATTAAATCTATACAAAATCGAAGCACTAGAAGATTAATTTTTCCAAAATCATCATGATAAAACTATTATTGATGAGAATTTTGAACTAAAACGTACCTTAGTAATTTCAACAAGCTGGTCTACTCCACTCTCACCAGGAAATAGAGGCTAGAGTCAGAAAAACAGTATTTGTTAAGTAATTTAAAGGGAAAATGCATATAAATAAGCAAAAAAAGTATGCAATGAAACATGTACCTGCCCAAGTAATAGCTCAGCCAAAACACACCAAAGAAACTGGATGTCAATGGTCAGGTTTGTATTCAGATTGCACCAAATATTAATTTAGGTGCTCGATAGTACCTAGAAACAGATATAAGATATGTTTGGTTCCCTTTCACCGACAAAGTTAAAATCAAAATTAGGCTCATGAACAATAAGGTAGTGACTGAAGAAGTGACTAGACAAAAAAATTGAGATTCTATCATACATACCAAAACTGGAGATAACAGAAAACTGGATGGCAAAGAAACGGAGAAGCAAAGAGAGGGCTAGCGACAATTTCACACCACGAGGCGTGCATGTCAAAGACAAAAGGTATACATAAATTTTAGAGAAGAACATGGTAATAAAATTTAAAACAATTTAAAGCCAATGATGCTGAGTTGCTAACAGCACAGGAAAACAAGGAACAAAAATTGGAGAAAGAAAGGAAGTAGAACTAACTTACGTTAGAGAATATGGATTTTACCTAAGCAAACTAGATGGCAGAAAACTGGAGATTTTTGAAACATTAGCCTGGAAAATTTAATTTAAAGGGTAAAAATATTGTTTACCTTGTAATAAAATAAATAAAGTAGTTTTTCTATATATATTGAATATACGTTATCTCATTCACCACTCTGATTATACTAAGGACAAAATTCAGGATTATAAAGATTTATTAATCACTTCTAAAAATGATGAAAATCTAACATATATAGGCTATTTCGGACAGCCATAAATAAGAGACCTTAAATACTTGATATTATGATGATAACTTCCCATGCACAAGTTGTTTCGGATAGCATTAAGAAGACAATTCATGACATTTCAACATGCACATTATATCATCAATTTGTCAAGACTTTGCACAGCATTTAACATGGTACAACACAAAACTTATTAAGCTAATTTCACCTTCAATGTGTCTAAATTTGGACAGCATTTAACATAGAAATTCCCCATGCAAAAATATGTTTAAACTGTCCAAAAATTGGACAGCAGAAATGCAGCCATTATGCATGCCAGAACACATTCAATCCATTCAGGCTTAGACAACATAAATGCAACAGGAATTTATATTAGTTCATAAAGCTATGAAACACAACAAAAAAAATCTCAAAGACTCACGTATTTGGATAGCATTAAGATGCTAAAAAATGAACAACATTAATATACAAAATATTACCGCATAAATGGGAAAATAACACCAATTCAGACATGAAACAAATTATTATTAACTAATGTTGTATTACTTCAAAGAGATATAAAAATTCACAAACTCTAAATAAACAATTAGATGTCAAAGCATGAAAATGGAATACGAATTTGAGTTGCAAGTGCAAATCCAAGATGATAACAAGTTCTATTTGTGGAACAATGATGCAAAAAATAAAGACAATAAGAAGAATTAGCAAAGTTGATTGATACAGTGCAAAAGAACAAAATGAAGTAGTAAGGATAATCCAATGTCAAAAGTCACACAAACCTCAATAGCATTAGAAAGTCCTGGAATAGTTGATATGTCACCACCAATGACTTTCAGAGTGAAATCCAACTTTTTCTGCAAGCAAAAAAAAGCACATTAACCTAACTATATCAACTTATTAAAACATTGTCAAACTATTTAATGTCAAATTCTCTAACAATATTAAAAAAAACTAAGTATTAGTGTTTTCTTACTCCCTCAACAAATATAATGAAGCTTAACAAATATATTTAACTCAATATAATGCCCTCTTTCATGACAGCCGTCCCTATTTCAATAAATAATTAAGTCAAGGCAAAATATGGTTGAAATCATACTGGTATATATAAAAATAAAGATAAAATACGTGGAAATCATGAGATTATATCCATTTACAAGTTATATATAATGATATAGATATGACAATTTCATGGTTTGTTTAACATTTGACTAAAAACAATAAAATTAAACTAAGTTTAAATCATTAAAAACATTAAAATCATTAAAATCATTAAATCATTAAAAAAATTTAATCATTAAAAACATTAATTTTCATTTGAATCAAACAAGACTTTAATTAATATTCTTGAACTGAAAGAAATGTTTGGCAAAGTCATATTATTTTTGGATGGATTACGGTTGGATTTAGGTATCTTATCTTTTTATAATTGAATTGACGATGTTTAAAGAATTTCAAACTATTAAACTTTTAAATAAAATAAAATTAATTTTCTATTAATGGAGTTATATATATATATAAATAAGCTGAATTTAAACAAAACAAATCGAATTTGGATTAATTAGACAGTAGTATAGCTTTAATGAGCTATTAGCATTGAACATAGGTAGAAATGCAAGATGTGGTGGTATAAGCACAAAGCCAAATCTGCCATTCAAACCATACGATACAGTCAACCAACAGCCATAGGGGGTGGGAGGGAGGACAAAAGAGGTCTGCCCAAAGACGACGGGGAACGAACTCACAACCTCATGGTTAAAGGATGAGATGAGCAATCATTATGCTACACCTAATGGTTACAATTCAACTCTTTTTAAAAGATTGATGGTCTTGAAGTCAAATTTAACTAAAAAAAAGAATAACATGTAAATTTGAAAGTTAAATTTGAAATTATATCATTACAACCCAAAAAAGGGTAAAAACTAAAACTCGAAATTGCTTCTTATCTGATGTGATATTGCTTAATCCGTCCTATTAATATTCCTATTTCTTAGTTCTCACTCCCAAATCTTCATCTCAAACTTAATTACAGTAAACCTAACTTAGGCTGTGAAGTTTAAAAATTTTAGTAATATGTTTACAAACGTAGGCAAAAGAGAAGAGTTAACATAACATTAAATTCAAGTTCATAACACACATTGTCACTCATTTTGTTCCCTTGATAGATTATCTTCCCAAGAAAAGTAGGTCAAGAAAATAAAACCAGCTAGGTAGTGACATTTTAGCTTCCCAGCTTGATATATTATCTTCTAATTTTGATTGAAACGATACAAAATGTATATAGTTAATTATATATAAATCTCTAACTCTAACTATTTTGTTATATAATATATTGTAATTATTTGAATTGAAGTGATTAAATATAAAAATTGAAAATGTAATTGATCGGACACATCACTTGATTGACATTGTTTGGTTATGAAAGCAAGCATTATATTCAAATTTTAAAATTAGCTATACTGCTAGAGTTTTTAAATCTGTTTCTGAAACACCCAATGATGGCAAACCCCCCATAATATTTGTTGTACAAGATGGAGAAGAGCTAATACCTGGTGATAGTCGGCGTTGTACAGATATGCAAGAATCGGAAGAGGTTTTAACTTCATAACCCCATCTATCCAATTTCATAAACACCTCAAAGGGACTTCGTGAAAGTAAAAGGGATTTCGATTTGGGGATTTTGGGAAATAGATTTGGGGATTTCGAATCGGGAGAATTTTTTAGGATTTGAGGGTTCCGATCGTTGGGGTATTAAGTTAGGGAAAATTTAGGAATTAGGGGAAATTTTGTTGGGGGAAAAATAATGAGTTTCGGTATAGTGGTAGGGATAAAACTAATGAAACCAAAATGACGCCGTTTTGGTAAACATAATGAACTTTTGTGGCGTTTTCAACAACCGCCGCTAAAAGTCAACCTATTGTGACGTTTATTAGGTAGCGCCGCTAATGAAACGCCGTTGTTTTACAAGGTACAGAAGTAAAATAATTTGAATTTAACTTTTAAATAAAATAAAATTAATTTGTATAATTATTTAAACTTTTAAATAATTTTATTTTATTTAAAAGTAAATTAATTTTATTAATCTTTTAAATAAAATAAAATTAATTTGTATAATTTTATAAACTTTTAATAAAATTATTAAACTTTTAAATAAAATAAAATTAATTTGTATAATTATATAAACTTTTAAATAATTTTATTTTATTTAAAAGTAAATGAATTTTATTAATCTTTTAAATAAAATAAAATTAATTTTTATAATTTTATAAACTTTTAATAAAATTATTAAACTTTTAAATAAAATAAAATTAATTTGTATAATTATATAAACTTTTAAATAATTTTATTTTATTTAAAAGTAAATTAATTTTATTAATCTTTTAAATAAAATAAATTTAATTTGTATAATTATTTAAACTTTTAAATAATTTTATTTTATTTAAAAGTAAATGAATTTTATTAATCTTTTAAATAAAATAAAATTAATTTTTATAATTTTATAAACTTTTAATAAAATTATTAAACTTTTAAATAAAATAAAATTAATTTGTATAATTATATAAACTTTTAAATAATTTTATTTTATTTAAAAGTAAATTAATTTTATTAATCTTTTAAATAAAATAAATTTAATTTGTATAATTTTATAAAATTTTAATAAAATTATTAAACTTTTAAATAAAATAAAATAAAATTAATTTGTATAATTTTATAATTGTGGACGAAATTAATCTTAAAAAATGAAACCAAACCTTAAACTTTAAAATCATAATCCCTAAACCCTAAATATATATTACAAGGTACAAAAGTTATTAAAAATTAATCTTATTGTTTAATTAAACCCTAAAATAATTTTATTTTTTCATTTTTATCAAAATCCCTAACCCTTAAACCTTAGTACCCTAGCCGCCTAGAACCATAAACACTAAGACAACACTAAACCACAAACCATTAACCTTAAACCCTAAACCCAAAATAACAAATCATAACCCCTAAACCTTGAATACTAAACATTAAACCCTAAAATCTAAAGCCTAAAGCCTAAAATTATATACCCTAAACCTTAAACCCAAAATCACAAACCCCAAGCCCAAAATAACAAACCTTAAACCATAAACTTAAAATACTAAACATTAAACCCTAAATTGTAAGTAAAAATGCAATCTTATCATTTTGATAGCATATATTTTTATAATTTTGAAATGATTAAATAAAAAATTTTCCATTTTCAGAGGGATAAAGTGTAATTTTACCTTTAAAATATTTAAAAATTTCAAAAAGCCTAAATGGAAAATTTTTCATTTTAGAGGGGTTGAGACACTTTCAACCCCCTAATTATGCCCCTAAATATATATTAATTATAGGGTTTAGGATTTAATTGAATATGATTCACTTGAGATTAACATACTACCGGCCCATGGCCATTAAACCTTAAACTATAAAACCCTAAACCATAGACATTAAACCTTAAATATTAAACCCTAAACCCAAAAATAAATTTAATCAATATTAAGTATTTCTTCCATAATTTATAATGAACATAAGCTTTTTCATTAATATCTATGTATATATACATCAACATCCATATGATTTTTTTGGGGGTTTAAGGTTTTAGGGTTTATAGATTAGTGTTTATATATGGTCTATTTTAGGGTTTAAGGGTTTAGAGAAAGCCATACGGCATCGATTTTAACAGCTTGATAACTTAAATGAAAACTTCTAAATAGTTTAGTTATCAATTCGTAACTTTTCATAATTAAATAACTAAAATGAAACTTTCTCATAGCTAAGTGAATAATGTAGTTTATATTTTTTATAAAGTCAGTTTCAAATATCAAAATAAAATCAAATTCAAAACAAAAATAAGAAAATAAGAAAATAATATGAAAATTAAATCGGATCAAATCGAAACGAGTATCGGTTACCCTACTCGAAAATGGATGCTTAACTTTTTGCGGCGTTTGGACCAAAAACACCGATATAGATAAAACTTTTTACGGCGTTTTGACTAAAAATGCTCAAAACGCCACTATTGCTCGGTTTTTAGTGGCGTTTGGACCTGCAACGCTGCTATTGCTCGATTTTTAGTGGTGTTTGGACTTAAAACGCTGCTATTGCTCGATTTTTAGTGGCGTTTGGACTTGAAACGCCGCTATTGCTCTGTTTTTAGTGGCGTTTGGACTTGAAACGCTGCTATTGCTCTATTTTTAGTGGCGTTTGGACTTGAAACGCCGTTATTGCTCTATTTTTAGTGGCGTTTGGACATGAAACGCCGCTATTACTCAGTTTTTAGCGGTGTTTTAACAAAAAACGCCGCTATTGCTCAGTTTTTAGTGGCGTTTTATTCTAAACGCCACTAATGTATACTTTTTGCGGCGTTTTTTGTTCAAATACCGCTAAAAACGCCGCTAAAGCCCTACTTTCCTATAGTGAACACATAGGTTTCTGCAAGTGTACACAGTCTTTATTAAGTAATAGGTAAGTAAAAAGAGTTATCGTCTCCATAGGGATCGTGTTTAAATCGATAATTATAAAATTACTATTCACAAGATGGTTTATAAAAACACAATAATATTAAGAGATAGATGTTAAATTAAATTAATTAACTAAATGCAAGTTGACATAAATGAAAATGTAATGAAATGCAAGGTGATGTTTTAGTAGTAATTTCACGAGTTAACAAACAATAACATGAATAAGCTAGAATAATTACAGCATTTGACTCAATTTATTTTTCATCATGTTTAACAATGTTCAGGAAAAATTCCATGGCAACTCAATACTTCATTAAGTTGGAATCTCATATAAGTTCTTTCAAAATCTTATACTTAGGAAAAGATGTATATTTCTATGTCCATATTTAACTAAGAATTCCTTAGAATTTATGTGAAGTAACAAGGACGGGTTAGGTTTGAAACAATTTAATCACACAAACCTAAAAGCTATGCAATGTAATAGAGCTCTTTCGAGTTATTACGAACCTTTAATTTAATCAGGTTAGGATCTAAATTAAGCATGCACCATCTAATTATTACGTCAATTAATCGCCATCTGATTAGGATCGATCAACTAATTGTAATGCATTCAAATATATTTTAATGCATGAAATACATAAATGATTTTAATTGGAAGCATGAACAATTGTGGCAAAACATAATAAGAATGAATCAAAATAAACTTTATGAAATTAATGTAACCATTCTAGCTAAAATAAAATTAAGTTATCATTGTCAATGGAAAAACATCAAAACAATTTGCAAACAATTTGAATAAAAATTAAGATTAAGGAAGAAGAAAATCTTGATTATTTCAACAGTTCTCTAAAGACCGATCATGGTGGCTTCCTCTAATTCTTTGTGATTACAAAATGCTCTTCAAAGTAGTCGACCAAGTGTGGTTTTCCTCAATGGAAAATGCTAGCTAAAGGAGATGAGGAAATGGGAAGGCTTATGTGTGGAAGGGAGAAAAGAAAGATGAGAAATGTTGTGAATTGAAGGATGAGTGAATGGTAATTGAATGAGAAGTGAAGGGTGGTATTTATAGTAGAGGGATGACATGAGAGTTTGCTAAAAATAGCTTTTAAATCCCTTGGTTTTCTCATTTTCTTAGCCAACCATGAAATCTTGAGAGGGAGGTTGATGGTTCTTGATTCATGCTTGATTTCGTGCATGAATCATGCAGGGGGTTGGATGGTTTCTTGGGTATTAGTTGGGAGCTGATTTCTAATTTTTTCACAAATGCAAAGGCCTCCAAATTAATTATCCCAAAGTTGATTTGGGCTACTATTTATGGCTTGCTGAATTTGGGCTATTCTCCCCCCTTATTGGACGATTTTGACAACCCAACTTAGAGCAGACTTCATTCTTTTTGATAACCATCTTCCAAGTTGAGTTGAATTGAATTTGTGAGTCCAATTTAGCAAGCTTGCCTTCCACATGGGGTAGGAATTACTTGTGTTCATGTGTGATATTAATTAGCTCCTATAATTCAATGGTCCATCTACAACAATTTGAGCACAAAAATTAGTCTGTAACGTAAAATAGCAAAATAATGTAAAATTAATACTAATTTGTATAAAATTACAAACTTCACTCAAATTATGTCTAATATCTTAACATGAATTAAAATGACTTAATTGGCTACCTACATGCTCGAAATTTGCATAAATTATGAGTAAAAAGGTACTAATAAAACCTATATAATTTAAACGTATCAAACTTTCACTTACATTAAAGTATATGAGTCTTGCATACATACACAGGTCCTGGTGCATCTTGCATTAAGTATCAAATGTGAACCTCAATAACTATTACAATGAAAAAAAATTAATTTATTTTCCTTGAGATATTTACATTTATAGTAGGTCTTGAAGGCCCTCCAACAGGGGATGTTGGAGTTGATAGAGCAGTTGGTTGAGTGCTTCAGATTGAGCCTGTAAGCAATAGAATGTGTTAAACAACATTCAATTATTGAGTGCTTCAGATTGAGCCTGTAAGCAATAGAATGTGTTAAACAACATTCAATATAATTGCACAACTATTGTAATAATTTCTAAATTTAAATCTTACATTTGATTTGTTCTTGCAAGCCTTATTGTTGTGACCAATTTGGGAACATTTCTAACAAGTCATTATTTTTCCTCTCCTTGAATAATTTCTCCCACAATTAGATCCATTATACTTCCAGATCAATTGATCTCATATTTGTGCTAACCCAAAATTTCTCACCAAGAATGGTAGGCAAGACATAATCATACAAGGACTAAGGACCTCCCATGTCACGACGACACTCATTGGTTTTTAAAGTCGCGACCTGATAACATCGATAACACGACGCCAATCCAATAGTTTTGAAAATGTTGCATTTTACTCCTCAAACGAACTCAATTTATCAAAAGATGTTTTGTAAGCTCGTTCAAGTTCTGAATGTGACTAAATATCATATTGTATATAGGTAATAATCATAATGAAATTTATAAACTATTTATTTGAAATAAAAGAAAGTTGTAGTTACTCTGACAACAAATGTGAAATCCTGCAACTTGGACCCAATAACTGGGTCGAGTATGGGGTGTTACATTATTTATATCTAGTTCTAGGTTTATTTTGAAAGAATTTATAGAAATATTCCACAATGTTACTTCAATTTTTATTGTAGTTTGGGTACCATCAATGGTTATTTCACCTGTAATGACCCGGGTTAGTGTATTGATGAATGAAAATTTGGTTAAGTAATTTAGCCAAAATTATGGTTAATTAAGGCCCAGGGACTAAATTGGAAAAGTTCAATCATTATAGATTTCTAATAAAAAAAATCTTGAGGTATTAAATTGCAGTTATCCAAAGGGGCCAAAATGATTAATAAACCATTCTTAACCATGTGTTAGTGGACAATGGTGCATGTGTTAATTAAGTTAAGAAAGTAATGATTAATTAGTTAAGAAAACATAATTAATTAAATAAATTAAACTTAATTATTTATTAAGCCATGTATAAAAGCTTAAGATAGTGGAGGTGTCATTCTTCATCCATTTTCTTACTATTTCCGTCCCAAAGAAGAAGAAAAATTAAAGAAATTTCCATATCATTTGGCTATAATTTGGTAAAAAAAAATTAACTATTTTTCTTGCAATTTTTGTAGATTTAAGGTCATGGAAACTTGATTTAGCTAGCCCATGACCAATTTCTAAAACTTTTAAACGTGATGTTTAAAACTTTTCCATTGTTAAGAAATAGATGAAATTGGTGTAAAATTGTTAAAAATTAAACTTAGTATATAAAAAATGACTGAATTGTAAAGCTTAATTGTTAGTTTCGTACATTAGGGAGAAAATTTAATAAAATGCAAAATTGTCATGGATTGTTGGGAGAAATAGAAAACAAAGGGTTCCTAATGAATTTTTGGTGAAATCAAATTTTAATTTCAAGTCCTAAATTGAAAGTTATGCTTGTCTCGGTTTTAGGGACTAAATTGAATAAATTGAAAAATGTGTGAAATATGGTATTTGATTCTAATTTGGCTGAAAATTGATAATGTGATATATTTTATGATTATTTTTAGCTAACAACAACACTGAGCAAGTGAGGGGGAAAGGAAAAGCGAAAATCGTCGATGAGTGATGCGCAAAAACTCGATTTGTACTTTTATAGTTACAAATAGAAATGTTTGATTTTAATATTCATGTTTCTTGATTTTTGAATCATTGAGGTGATTCTATTATGATAATATGAAATGTTTGATTAAATTTGATATGAAACATTGTAACAACCCTCACCCGTATTCAACGCCAAAATAGGGTTACGGAGCATTACCGGACTTATAAAACAATTAAACATTCACTATGCATACATTTACACATTTCATATAATTATCATTCAAACTCAATCCTAATATCTCGAGGCCCTAAACACGCTTTGGCAGTGGTTCGATACTAAAGCGATAGCTCAAGAAATTTTTACGAAACTTAGAACTTTTTTCTCAAAACAGGGGACACACGCCTGTGTGGCCCGGCCGTGTCTCTTAGACGGCCAACAGACACACTCGTGTCACAGGCCATGTGGACATTTGAAATGGGAGCACATGGCCGTGTCCCAGATCATGCCCAACCCTATGTAACTCTCTGACTTGGGTCACATGGCCAATACACACGCCCGTGTGGCTAGCCCGTGTGCCACAAAAATGGCCCTACACGCTCGTGTACCAGGCTGTGTGCTAGGCCATGCCAAACTTGTAGGGTATACTGACTTATGCGACACGGCCAAGTCACACTCCCGTGTGAGGCCGTGTAGGGTATTCTGACTTGGTTTTTAATTCAACACCAGGGGACACACGACCGTGTAACATGACCGTGTGTCGTACACGGCTGAGACACATGCCTGTATCTCTGCTTGTGTGGACAAAAATAGGCTATTTACCAAGCCATTTTTCCACCCAATATGGTCACACCTACACCACAATTCAAAGGAACCAACACAAGGCATAATAGGCATTAAATCAATCTCATATCAAGCATATTCCATACCATTTCATTACCCATAAATACAAATCATAATCTACCATAATATGCCATCTAATTTTATACCTAATTCACATATTCAATTCAATTAACTATACATTCCCAAATATGCATCTTTTAGCCTAGTTTCACAAACAAAGAAATGTCCAAAAATTCATCCACAACCATCAACGAACTTATTACACAAGACATAAACATATATATACACATATACATGTTTCAACCATACCAAAATAACCCCAAATAAGCCATTACTGAAGGTTATATATGTAAACCAATTCAATTGGCCAAAATCATTACCAAAACATAACCAGCATGACATAAAGACCCTATACGTGCCACATACTTAAAATACCAAAGTTTATGGGTACCAAGAGATAGGTGGATACTGTAAAGCGAACTCCAATGATCCTCTAATACGAGCTAGTTTTGTAATCACTATAAAACATAGAAAAATAAACAAAGTAAGCTTTATAGCTTAGTAAGTTTGTATGAAATAAACTTAATATAACCATAAACACATAATTCAACAATTGATTATAAATACATGTATTCATATCAATTTCCAAACCTTTCAATTACTCATTCACAAAACAACATTTTATTCACTATTTTCTCGATTCAAAGCTAATATGATTTATACCCATACCTATACCATCTCGTACCAATTTCATTCCCAAATTCATCATTCATTTACCTATTGAACCATTTGAAATAGAAATCGAATACTCAAGAGTCTCGCACACTAACTAACTATACCATGGCCTGAAGCCAAATCAAGGAAACTTATATCCAAAATACTGATATCATGGCTCGAAGCCAAATCGGTCAAACTCGCACCCGAAGTGCTAATATCATGGCCCAAAGCCAACTCAATGTCTCTCTTAATGACATGTCACTAGTATCCTAAACTATTCCTAAGGTTCAACTGGGATTTTGAATGCTGAATTTGTAACACCCCTAACCCGTATCTGTCGTTGAAATAGGGTTAAGAGGCATTACCGATCAATACACATCATTTACATAAATTTATGCATTTCAATATCAAAATACATTCATCTCAATCAAATTGTCCTTTCTAAGGTCCTATGAGACCTTAAAACATGCTTAGAAGTGGTTCGGGACTAAACCGATAACATTCACAAAATTTTCAAACTTTAAAAGGTTACACGCCCATGTGAACAGGCCGTGTGCCACACATGGTTACCAGACACGCTCATGTCACATGCCATGTGAAAACAGGGCATACATACTGACTTGTACCACACGACCGAAGACACACCTGTGTTCCAGGCCATGTGAAATTTAAGGGGGTTACTAACTTGAGTCACACGGCCGACCACACACCCATGTGCCAGCCCGTGTGCCACACACAACTAGTAGACACGCCCGTGTGCCTTGGCCATGTAAAAACTATAGGGTATACTAACTTTAATTTGTAGGGTACCCCAGGAGACACACGGCCATGCAACTTGACCGTGTTTCACACATGGCTGAGACACACGCCTGTGTCACTGCTCGTGTGCACAAAAATAGGCCATTTGAAAAGCCAATTTGCCACTCTTTCCACAAGCACACATAGCAACCAATATATCTCAATTTCAATACTTCTTTAAGCAACCAAAAACATACCAATTCATACTAATATCATGCTATCTATTCACAAACATTTCAACCACTCAATTCCATATTCAAAACATACCAAACCATTAATCCAAAAACTATCACAATTTACCTAACTCCAAATGCATTAACTCATCAACTTATCATCTATTTCAAGTCACTTAATATACGATATAATCATCTCAAATCAAACCACAATATTCTAGCTTCCAAGTATTAGCACATCAATTAACAACTAATCAAATTAACCAACACATAATCACACCAAATAAGCCAACATATATGTAACAGTCCGAATTAGAACCTAGTCAGAACAATGGTCTCGGGACCACAAATCCAAAATTGGGAAAATTATTTTTATTATTATGAGGTTTTAGCATGATTATTTTAGTGCATGAAAAATTTGGGGAGTTAATTTTAATGTTTGTGAGCCTGATTGCGAAAAAGGACTAAATCGCATAAAAGGTAAAAGTTGCATTTTAGTACCCAAATGTGTTAAAGAGCTAGAGAACTAAAATTGAAGGCTTTTAGAGGGAAATTATACCCTTTTTAATTGTGTTGGCCGGCCATGAGATGGATTTTAAACAAATAGCCAAAGTTTAGGTAAGTGATGTCATGATTTAATGATAAAATAGTGCCTAAAAGCCTAGCTATTATTTTCTTCTTCTCCATCTCTTCTCTCCACCAAAAATATCAAAAAAATATGGAGGTTTGAAAGCTGAAAATTTTCAGCAACTTATTCCTCCCATAATGTAAGTGATCTCGATGATTTTCTTGATGACTTTTACATTTTTGAAATGTTTGTTTTATGGGCTTTCAAATGAGAGGACTACCTTGCAAAATGGTGATAAGTCTAGGGTTTCACCATGTGAATGTTAATATTATTTTCTAAAATTTTGTGGAAGAATATGAGTCTTAGAAGATTTCTAAACAACTTTTGTAAAGGGTGTTAGCATGAAAACACCTAAATGGACTATTTTGCATAAGTTGCAAAATAGGTTATAAGTGTGTGAAATAGTGGGATTTTGGTGATGATATAAGAGTAAAAAAGGGTCAGATAGTCCTAAGATATGAATAAATTCAATAAAAATCAAATTTTGAGTATAGGGGAAAAATGGTCATTTTGCCAAGGTCTAGGGGCAAAATGGTTAGTTTACCAAAGAAGTAAATTTATGAATTCCTAATTGTAATTAGTGATTAAATGAGTGTATTTTGTTATTATAGATCAAGTTTTACCAAATCCGAACCTAGATCGGGGGAAAGCCAAGCAAGTCGATTAAACTGACTAGTCGAGTACATTTTGTAAACCGAGGTAAGTTGTATGTAAATAATACAACTACTTTGTTAATGCATGTATTTGAATTGTTATTAATTTGATATAGTACGAGTTGCTAGATTGTGAACTGAGAATGCATATTAATGATTGAGATAATAGAAAGATCCCGTTGGAACCCTAGGAAACAAACCAGATATTCATGCCATGACATTCGGGTTATTTGTGTGCCAGTGTAAGACATATCTGGGACATGCATCGGCCACATAATGATAGCTAGTTTAAGACATGTCTGGGACATGCATCAGCCTCGATGATGATAGCCAGTGTAAGACATGTCTGGGACATGCATTGGCTAAGAGTTGTGCTAGTGTAAAACATGTCTGGGACATGCATCAGTACGTATATACGAGAGCTAGTATAAGACCATGTCTGGGACATGGCATCGGCAACTACCCCACGTCTAAGGCTTATAGAATATCCGATAGTATTCTAAAAGGTCCAACTTTAAAGGTTATGAAAGTGGTTTAATAAGGAAAGTATAATAATGTTGTGAGTGGTACAGATACCAAGTTAGTATGCATGAGTAGTGAGCTCAAATTAGAAAATGTGACTTGAGTAGTCGATAATGATTAAGTCAAGTTTATGGTTACCTTTGAACTATGAGTATGATGACTAATGGTGAAATTGTTATTGTACATTTATTTATATGCGACTTACTAAGCTTTATGCTTACTCTCTTTCCTTTTCCTTTACTTTCAGTGTCGCTTAGCTAGCTCAAGGATCCCTTGAAGTCAGAGATATCGATCACACTATCAGCCGTAATTCTTGGTATAGTAGGATTTATATTTTTGATTATGGCATCTATAGGGATATACATTTTTATTTTGTGTCTTTGAGAATTGGCCAATTGTGTTGGCTTGGAATTGATTCCAGATTTCATATTAAGCCTTGAATGAGGATTACAATCATTTTTAGTCTATAATAAATGCATTTTCATGGTTAAATGAATGACTATCATGCTTAATTTGGTATTGGTTGGTAGTGACATGAAAATAGGCATACTAGGGTGGCAATGAGATTTGGTAAATAGCCTCATATTGTCCACACGGATAGACACACAGGCGTATGTCTAGGCCGTATGTGACACACGGATAGCCCCATGGGCGTGTGAGAAGGCCGTGTGTCCCCTGCACTTAAAAATTTCAAGTCAGAATGCAAGGTGATGGTCACACGGGTAGAGACACGGCTGTGTGTCTCAACCGTGTGGAGGGGCACGGCCTAGTACACGGGCGTGTACCATGGTCGTGTGATGCTGACGTCAAAAATAGAATACCCAGGTTTTTGCACACGGGCTGCGCCATAGGCGTATCGTGGCTGTGTGAAAGGACATGGGCAGGGGACCTGGGTGTGTGTCCCGGCCGTGTGAAGTCTGCACTTATTTTATGAAAAATTATGGAATTAAATTGGCCACACGGGTATGGGACACGGGCATGTCCCTAGCACACGGGCGTGTGCGCTATACCCACACGGGCGTGTGGAGCCTTAATGCATGAATTTCTCTGAGTTTTTCTTGAGCCATCAGTTTGGCCCCGAACCTCCTTAATATATGTTTTGGGCCCCGTAAGCCCTATTAAAAGGCAAATTAAATATGAAATGAAAAGTTTTACATTGATCAAAATTTTATGGCCCAATTTACTAAGATTGGTTGAGTTTAAGTTCAATAGCACCTCAAACCCTATTCTGGCGTTGGATACAGGCGAGGGGTGTTACAATATAAGGCATTATATACATCACATATATAACACTTACCAAACACACACAAACATGTACATCATTTGCAAACCAAATCTCATGGCTAAAGTCATGGTTCAAAACTTATCAACATCTCACTAGCCTATATATGCCATATACCATATTTACAAGCTTCAAAAATACCAACTAGAGATTTGATAGTGTGAAGATGATCCTTGATGATCCCCAAGCTCGAGCTAGCCTTGTATATCTATAAAACAACAAATAAACACACAAAGTAAGCTTAGACTTCTTAGTAAGCCATAAGCAAATAAATTAACACAAGAACATTCATAATTCATTTCAAAATAATCAGATCTAATTAATTTCATACACATATATAATCACGTTTCTCATATAGTTCATATGATCACATTAAGTATCCACACTTATATTATTTTTCAATGAACAAATAAACTCCATACATATCTGAATCATTTAGCTCAAATTCACATTCAGACTCATTTTGACATCTCCCGTTGAACCATTCAGAATCGTTAAGGATACTCGAAAATCTTATAAGCTCGTACAATGCCATATTCTGAATATGGTCTTACATGCTATCACATATCGATGCCACTGTCCCAGACAGGGTCTTACACGAATCATATATGATGCCAATGTCCTAGACATGGTCTTACACGTAATATCATATCGATGCCAATGTCCTAGACATGGTCTTACACGAAATCATACTTCGAAAATCCTAAGGTCATGACATACGTATCCTATACTATTTGTATGGTTCGTACAGGGCTTTCGGACATCGTAAGTTAATCAATTCAAGCTCGTAACAAGTTCTCCAATGCTTAATTCAATTCGGCACATACATATAATTTTTATTTACAATTCAATTCAGCACATATAATACATATACATTCGAATTTAACAACATTTATTTACTTATGAAATTACCTCGTACGAACTCGAGCGAACCAGAACGACTATTCGACCACTTTAGGTCTCCCCCGATCTAATTCTATTTTCTTTCGTTCTTGATCTAAATAAATTCAGATTTCAATAATTTAATCACACATTTAATCAATTCCATCCACAAATACATAATTAGGCCTTTTCATTCTTTGGCCCTTATATTTTAACACTTTAATATTTTAGTCCTTATTTCACAAAACACAAAATGTACATAATTTCCTTATACACATGTTTGGCCGAATATTCTCATAGTTCACATAAGCCCATATATTTCATTTATTTCACAATTTAACCCCTCAATTTACACTTTTCTCAAATTGATCCCTAATTGACATTTTTGTCAAAAAATCACTTTACAAAACATGTATATCAAACACCAAGCTTGCATAATTCATCATCAAACATCATAAAACTCATGGAATCATCAATGGAAACTTTCAAAATCATCAAAACTTTCAAAAATTTAGGCATGGTCTAGCTAGTACTCAAAGCAACAATCACAAAAACATAGAAATCATAAAAAACCGAGCTCAAAACATACCTCAATCAAGCTAGAGAAGTTCCGAACCCTAAAATGAATTTTATGCTTTCTTCATCCACCATATTTGGCCAAAGATAAATGAAAATGAAGCTTAATTTAGCTTTTATTTTAATTATTTAGGCTTTAATAATCAAATACCAAATTTACCCTTAATGAAAACATTACAGAATCACCTAATATATGCCCATTTATGACAAATTCTATTATCAATGGTCTAATTACAACATAAGGACCTTTCATTTAATAAGCCATGGCATTTAAGCACTTTAACAAATAGAATGCAACTTTTTCATTTTACGTGATTTAGTCCTTTAGTCAAATTAACCATCTAAACGATAAAATTAACACACAAAACCTTCACACATACATATTCTATAACGCCCCAATTTCCGGGACTTCAATTTTTGAATTTCTGTGTTTTGACTACTGGGCGTAGGTCTAAGTATGTTAGTGGGCAAGTTTGAGATGAAATCCTGAAGTTTTAACTAATTTTAATTCTTAGGGAAAAAGGGGTTCTCGTAAGTTGGGCTTTTAAGATTTAATGGGTAAAATAAGCCACAAGAAGGCAGGTGGCAAAGTGGCATGTGATGCCACTAGGGTGCTAAAAAGGTGGCGTGTGGATGACTAGGGAGAGCTAAGGTTCAAGTCACGAGGTGAGCAAATATTAGTATTAATTTTTATGAACAGAAAGGGGATGTGATGGAACTCAGGTGGAACTCTGTTAGGAAGAGTTTGAGCTGCACAGGAGATCGAGTAAGGAGGGGATAAGGGAGAAGATTTAAGGGCTGATTAGGGGGTGTAGTATTGGCCGAATGATGGACTCTTGAGGAGCAAGAGTTGGCCGGCCAAGGGTTGCTAGTATAGGGAAAATTCGGCTAGTAGGTGGGGGGAAAATTCGGCATTTGGGTTCTGACCATTCTCTTCTCTTTTTCTTTTCTCCTCTCATCTCCTATTCTCTTTTCTTCTTCTTTGCTTCTTCTTCTATAGCCGAACCCTTCCTACCATTCTACTCAACTCCACTTCCTTACCATTTGTTCCTAAGCCTTATAGCCGATTGCCATAAAAGCCGGAAATCCCACAGTCTTAGGGGCATGGCCGAATCTTTAGACCTTTAAAGATTTGATTTCTGCTATCATTTGAGGGTTTAGATCTGCATCAGAACCGTATAGGAACTAAAGTGGAATCATTGACTAAAGGAACCGGTGGTAAGTTTTCGAATCTATTCTTTATTTCGGGTTTTAGAAAAGCAAAACCCCAAAAAGGCTTAGGAGGTCATCGATTGGGCCCTATGGCTCTAAGGGTGGTGACAATTGTTTTGTTATGATGTTAGTGTGATCTAGAGGCTGCTGATCGAAGGCTTGGACAAGTGGAACGACTGGATCTAAACCTAGTCGCTAGTTTCGGAAAGAGGTAAGAACTCTAAGGTCTGAGGCTTGGTTGGCCGAATATGGTAGGGGGATAGGTCTGTAGTTTGTTTTCGATATTTAGATTGACGTGTTGGTAATCCAATTGTAGGCAGCTCGTGTGTGGAACTCGCTGTCGAACCACTACAAATCAGGTGTGTAACTGACACCCTTTCATAGACTAGATCGGCAAAAGCCGAAAACCCGAAATGCCAAAAAACTGGTATTTTATGGACTTGCGAGTGTGCGAATGCTCGTGAGGTAGATCGATTAACGTATTTGGTAAACTATAGTGTTTAGACTGCAGAGTGCATGATTTTTGTGCCTGAGATATTTTTTGGCTTAATGGGCCAAAATTGGGATAATGGGCCAACGGGCCCAATTCGATAAGAACACTCGGTAAGTGTTTCTGTTAGTACGTAAATGGTGAAAATATGCATGAAAACCCTAAAATAGATAAATTACTAGAATACCCTTAAGTATGAAAATTACCGTTATACCCCGAGGTGTAAAATGACCATTATACCTCTAGGGTTAATTTGACTGAAAAGCATGATGATCTGATTCTGTATGATGTATGTCATGATTTGTATATCTGTTGCATGGGGACATGGGTTATATTTATGGCAGAAGCGTTCTGGTGGCTATGCCACAAATATCTGTTCTAGTGGCTCTGCCACAAATATTTGTATCTGGTGACTCTGTCACACTATCTGGTCTAGCAGCCATGCTGTAAATTCTGTGGCGTGTAGCGGTTGGGTGGGTCGAGTAGTCTCCCCACATGATGTAAGGATGGTACGGGGGTGTATACGGTTGGATATGGTTGGGTTTCTGCATAAACATGTAATTTCGCTTCGTTCATTATGGGCCTATGGGCTTCATTCTCAAATCGTTGCAGGCTAAGGCCAATTTGATCTGTTTCTGTGGTTTGAACTGGTTTAGACTATGGTTGGGTTATTTTACACACCGAGTTTCCCAAACTCACCCCTTAATTTCATCCATGCAGGTAATCCCCAACCATAGTGGGCTTGGAGCTGTGAGGGATTCGGAGTGGCCACGCGTTCCGCAAATTTGGTTTTCTTCTGGTGAATTGGACATCTTTTTATTTACTTTTATGATTTGGGTTTTAAGTTGTAATAAGGCCGCTTTAATGATTTTTAATTGTTTTCAATATGATTTACTAGAATAGGTATAATATTATCTTAATCACTGAAACTGATTAGTCTTAGGGCGCGTTTTCAAAAACAGTAATTGATTTTAAAATATCACGACAACAAAGCAAAACTTCCGCAACGAAAACGCTTTCCAAAGTTAATCACCTTTTCTTAAACTGGACTTAAATGAACTGGTTTCCTAAGAACATACACTAAGTTAAGGTGTGACAATGGTGGTGTGCATGTCTAGGATTGGATCCGAAGGGAGCTTGGTACTTAAGCAGTCCGATGGACTCACCTTCTCTTTTCCGGTTTCCTACCTGGTGCACAGCTTCCATTCACTTTAACCTATAATGAAATCATCTTTTGAACACTAAGTAAGATTTTCTGGACTAAGAATAGAAAAATGTTTTTAACGTTCCGATGTGGCACATCGGATCCGGTCATAACGTTTAGGCTGGATTTGGGGTGTTACATATTCACATGCTATAAACTTCAAAAATAATATTAAAGTAATTTTCTAACCTCAAATTTGTGGTCCCAAAACCACTATTCTGATTTAGCGAAAAATGGGCCGTTACAGAATTACCATCGAGTCATTGTCGAACTTATCTGAAGTCTCGTATTCACAACTTATACAGTATCAAATCATTTAAAATACACTTATAATGAAATTTATCACATACAAATTTACCTCAGATCTGAAAATGATGAAATAAGTCGATTAGTCGATAACTTTAATTTTCCCCTGATCTAGATCCGAATTCCGCTTTCTTTGATCTAGATATATTCAAATTTAACTTATTTAACAACTTCTTTATTCAATTTAATCCAAAACACACATTTAAGCACATTTACACAATTGCCCCTAATGTTTCACCAGTTTTACAATTTAGTCATTATTTCATAAAATCACAAATTAATGAAATTCAAAATAAACCCATGCTAGCTGAATTACTATTATGCCCCTAGCATCCCATATTTTTCATTTATTTTACATTTTAACCATAATGTTTCAACATTTCTCAATTTAATCCCTATTTTGCATTTTCACTAAAAATCACTTAACAAAACTTGCATATTTCACAACAAACATTCATAATCTATCCTCAAACATCAAAACACTCATGTATTCATCAATTAAATCATTCAAAATCTTTAACATTTTTGCAAAATAGTCCCTGGGCTAGCTAGACCTAGTTGCAACAATCTTAAAAACATAGAAATCATTAAAAATGGACAAAAATGGACTTACAATTAGATAATGAAGTGGCCAAACCCTAGAAGTCTCCCATGGATATTTTTATTTCTTATTTTCGATAGAAGAAGATGAAAATGGAGAAAAATTTTGGCTTATATTTATTTAATTTGTGTTTAATTAATGAATTACCAACTTAACCTTTATAATTAAACATACAAATCACTTAATACATGCCAAAAAATGTCCACCCACCATTATAATGGTTTAATTACAACATAAGGACCTTAACTTTAAAGTTCTATAGCTATTAAACACCTTTAACTATAAGAACATTACTTTTGCACTTTACGCGATTTAGTCTTTTTTATCAAATTAGCTAATCAAATGATAAAATTTCTTAACGAAATTTTCACACAAACACATTATCATGCATTAAAACTTAAAATAATAATAAAATAAATATTTTAGCTTCAGATTTGTGGTTCTAAAATCACTGTTTCAATTTGACCAAAAATGGGTTGTTACAAACATTGAGGTAAGGACTAAAATGGATAAAATGGGTTGTTACAAACATTGAGGTAAGGACAAAAATTGAAATATATCTTCTAATATGCAATATGTGTGTTTGATGATGAAATGGGGTTGTGTAATAAACTTTAAAAAATAATTCAAAAAATTTTTAAAAATATTTTCGAAAAAATAGTTTTAAAGATTTTAAATAAGTATTAGTGAAAATAATAAATTTAAGTTGAAAAAGAATTTTAAAATAATTTTTATTACGGATAATTTGAGTAAAATTTAAATAATAATTAAATATTATTTAATTATAAAGCAAGGGAGATTTTAGAGTATTTTAAATGGCAAATAAACTTTAAAATTCGAGCAGTTGAGTTTATTTTCACAGTTTAATGTCAGAATAAATCTGTTGGTTTGGTAGTTGAATAAGTGTTACTCCACCATTGGGTTTTGGGTTTGAGTCCTCATGTGTTATTTTAGTTTTGGTTTAAGTCTAGTTTTGTTTTAAAGGTTAATTATTTATTTACTTTTAATTTAAAATTAGGGGAGTGTTCCCTTAAAAATTTCCACGTTCTATTTTTTGCTCACATTAGCTTTTTTTTCCCCTTTCTCCCTCACACGTTGTTTTCCTCTTTATTATTATTATTTTCTTATTCTCCACTTTCTATTTTTGGTTGATTTTTGGTCATTGTATGTTTGTTCTTCAAATTAATTCTGGGTTTTATCGTCAGCATTGTTGGTTGTTGGTCATAAGGGTTCTTCGCATTGTCAAGTGTTGATTTGGGTAAGTATGTGTGTTGGTTTCTTGCTATTTTGTTCTTGGTTAGATCAATTTTCTTAAAGGTTTATTACTTTTGTAAATTTGGTGTTTCAGATTGGTTAATTTGAGTTATTTCAACCAATCGTTGGTGCTTCTAGGAACGTCAATCAGGTGTGTTTCTAAACTATATTGTTTGCGGGTCAATTTAATGATTGGAATTCTCAATTTTAGCCTGTCTCAGTGTGGTTTCATGACCACATGGGTGGCCACACGAGCTTGTGCCGCACATGGGCGGCCCACACAGCCATGTGACATTAGAAAATTAGGGTTTTTGACAATTTTTGGTGTCACACAGCCGTGTGGCTATTGTTGGGAATTTTTGTCAATTTTCACATGGACTTGTGCCTTAGACACACGGCCGTCTTCCTTAGCCACACGAGCATGTAAGTTTTCCACATGGTTATGTCTACTGTGCTCCTTAATTTGGCACTTTTGGACAGTGAGTTGCATGGGCTACTCACACAGCCATGTAACTCGGTGATATAGGCATGTGTCTCCTCCACACGGGCGTGTGTCTCTTTCCAAACAGGTGTGTAGACCTTCAAACGGCCTAAACCCTCCTACACGACTGGGACACACGACTGCGTGGCCCTGTTTCATAGATTTTTTGTTCTAAGTTGTAACTAACTCATTCTATGTTTCTGTGTAATCTGAGCCTCGATTAAGCCTCGATAATTGCATTTGGGACTCCGCTACCACTTGGATTTAAGTATGTGTGTGAGTTTGTATGAGTTGAGTTTGAATGATCGGAAAATGTGCTAATGTGAGATGTTTTCTTATGCATATCTTTTAATGTGTACAAGCTTATTGACTTTAAATCTATCCGACTAAGTATGAATCCTTGTTTCTGTGTGTCTGTTAGTGAACTACTTGCATACATACATTTGCTTAAAATGTTGGGATATTGGTTTTGAAGAGAAGGAAGACTAAATTAGGAGTTTAACTGTATTATTTTTGTTCAGCAGTTTATTGTACTATTTCATATATATGTCAGCACAGCTGCATATCTTTATTTGAGTGGCTAAGACCCACTATCGTGGTGTGTAGGGTGGATAGGCCTATCATGGTCCTATGTGGTGTGCAGGGTGGATAGGCTTAATATAGCCCATAAATGGTGTGCAGGGTGATTAGAGTGGTATTTGGTTGGTGGGGTGGGATCATTTTGATTTGTTGCATTCGTTACACATCTAGTCATATGTCTGTCTATGTGAGAGTTCGTGTGTCGACAATTTGATTATCGTAATAAGTGTGCGTAATTAATATATGTTTTAGATACATCTTGTATATTGAGTTACCTTTGAGCAATAGTTTGATGTGTAAGTGCTAACATGTGTGTGGATTTATGTATGAGTTACTTTGAATGGCTTATGAAAATGTATTCGTATTTCTGACTGTTGGTTCAAGAATTTCTAGCATTAACGGTGTAGTCTTATCTGGAATTTTTGCTTTGTAACCTTTTCCATTTGAGTTCATACTGGTTTCGGACTCACACTGAGCTCATGTAGCTCACCTCCTCTTAGTTTTCTTCCTTTTAGGTAATTCTCATGTTTTAAAGCTAAACTCGGCAACCAAAGGTCTCAGAAAGTTATGATTTGATTCGGTTTAAATAAAAATTTTCATAAGTTTTATACGATTGGTTTTAAGATTATTTGTAAAGCGATTATATAAATTGCGGTATGGGTTAAGGTTTGAACTTTCTGTTAAACTACTTGATTTCAATTTTGAACAAAATTTCAAAAGTTTCACGTGTGGGTTTTAATTGGGTTTTCTGCTATTGTTTCAAAGTTCACACATATTTTAGAAAACAACATATTTTTCGCACAATTTCTAATTCGAAATTTTGGGTTACAATTGGCAAAATTGATGCATTTTGAAACTGTACAAGAAACGTTAAATTGTTTTATTCCTAATTGTTTGTAATGCCACTTAATTACTATTCCAAAACATAAATTGTTAAGCGATTTAGTTTGATTTTAGCAAACTGTATTCGAAATAAGTTTTAAGCAATTCTTTTTGTAAATTGCTTTAAGATCACTTTGGCGGTCAATGTAACCTTCAAGATTTGGTCGAAACTTCTGGCCTGGGTTTTGGGATGTTACAAAATGTAGGAGTGGCTATTAGGATAATTTCCGAAATTTTAAATTTCTAGTGGGTGGTTTCTGTTTTAAAACTAATGTATCTAGCTCACTTTTTACATATTTTATGTTAGATTGGAGAGCTTTAAAATTAATTTTCTTTGCATGGTTTTAAAGATCTATCATCAGAGAATAGATCTAACCAATTTCCTTTTCAAAATACTCTCTCAATTCACCCAAAATTATTCTCAAAATTAGCCAAAAATATTCTGAAATTTCTCAAGTTTCTCAAATCAAGATTTTGAATAAACAAATTTAGAGTGAATCAAAGGTAATTTTCAACCCTAAACTTGTTTTTATGATGATTAGAAACATTTTTACATGATTTGAGAGTCAATTAAAGGATTTTTATCAATGTCATCTTTTTTCCAAGAACACATGGTTCTTTAGTGGTGGATATTGAAGTTTGAGAGGAAATCCAGAAATTAATAGATGTTCTAGCTTAAAATGGATATATTAAAAGGTTTTTTTATCTTATTTATTAAGATTAAACATGATTTGTGAGTTCATTTAAAGAAATTCGAATTTCATCATCTTTATGAACAGATTTTCTGAAATTTTCTGGAATTGATTTAAAGATGAAATTGATGCTTAGTATAAGTGTATTTGGTCTAGTATTGATGATTGAAAATGTTTAGGAGGGCTGGAGAGATCTATTTGTAAGGAATCGAGTTTTCTTGATGTTACAAATCCAGTAAGGTATCTTTGTGAGAGGGTTTCGATTAGTATGGTTAATTAAAATTCGTGTTTATTATAGCATTGGAAAAGTGGTAATGTCTACTTTATCTCTGTTGAAAGATCCGAATCTTGAAGAGGACCGAGCTAACCGGAATTGAAGCTTAGATTTGCTTGGTTGATCACTTGTTTGTGGTAGAATAAATTGTGTGGTGAGTGTTTCTAAGGCGATTGGTAAATTGACTCTTATTTATGTTTAACTAGTAGTATAATTGAAGATTCAATTAATTAATTATGGTGGAATGACTAATTTTTGCAAGAATGATATTATATGTACAAGAGTTGAATTTTTATTGAATAATGGTAAGTAAGCATTTAGGTGGTTTTGTGCAATTTAGTTAGGCTAATTATGTTGATGGTTAGAACATGGTTACTGGAGTTTTTTATCATGATATATTGGTGTTACAATTGGTAATTGAGCATTGAAAAATGACAAATGTTTGATTTAATTGGATGTTAAATGGCTATGTTACAAGTTACACATAAGCATTTTGTCGCATTAAATTGAGCACAATAATGATTGATTTATATGCTATGTTTGACTGGATATATTGGCAACATGCATGGTGGATCCATTGGATATAGTTGGCATACCATAGGATTTGTGAGTACTCACTTTTATTTGTGACATTGTGAGCATATGGCTCTAGGTGGATTGATTTGTTTGGAGTAGATAAGGGAGTGTTGAGCATGAGTCTCCACTCATTGGGTTATTTGAGGTGCTATAAGGAAGCGTGTGCTTCAGCCCACTCAACTCGGTGGACTGTATTTGATATTTGTGGATTATTTGAGGCGCTATAAGGAAGCATGTGCTTCGGCCCACTCAACTTGGTGGACTGTATTTGATATTTGTGTGAGTTTCGAGATTTGTTTATCTGATGTATGATCACCCAATTAAGCCATGAGAAGTATATGCCAATATATTTATGTGTGATCATTGTTATATCATTTGATGTTTGTAAACCATGAATAATTTATTCTTGATATTGGTAAAGCATATGGAAATTAAATTGACATGTTTCATTATTATGGCTAATAATTGGTGATTGATTGGATGTGATTTAAGCATGATTTGGATGTTGATTTACTAGTCATTTTTATTAACATTCACTGAGCTTTTTAAAGCTCACACCCTCACAATTTGTGCAGATAATCATCAGATTTAAGGAGTTGAGGATCCGAGCAAGAGAGTTCCAAGAGATTTAGATTTGATAGAGACTATTACATGTTTTAGATACTTTAATCAGGCATTGTGGAACTCCCAGGAATTAGTTTAATTTTGGTTGTAATTGGACTTTGGATACTGGACATTTTATTTTGGATGGTTTTATAATAATTTTGAGACATGTTTGAGTTTAATTATTGAATGATTTACGGTGTATTCTTTCTTTAAAACACAGTGATTGGTAACATGGTGTGTGAGGCATGAAATTTTTACTAACAATTGTTTAAATGAAGCTTCCATGGAGTGGTTTACTAGCGACTGAGGTACGCCACTTGTTTAATTTATTAGGTGTTTGTTATGCATTAAATTGATTGTCTAATTCTATATAATTGAGGCTTGATTGATGTTAATAAAATAAATTTAAGGTGTATGCATATGTATGTTAATTAATCATAGTTAAATCAGGTTTAATTGGCCATTAAAATATGTAAAATCGGGTTTTAAAACGAGTTTTTTTTTTTTTGCAAAAATAGGTGCAATGGTTTTCACACGGGCGTGTGCCTATCCACACAGGAATGTGAAGGGTTGCACACGAACTTGTGGGTAAGGACAAGGGTGTGTGGAGACTGGAGCTATCACCCACAGGCGTGTGTGATCGGTCTAAAAGTTTTTCACAATGCGAATACGGTGTGAGGGATACGACCGTGTGGGTTTTGGGGTTGAATTTTTGTCTTTTTAAATTGGTATTCTAATTTATTTAAGTTACAATTTATTCCCTAATAATAAAACTTGAATAGATATAGTAAACGAACTCAAATTAAGCTAAAAATTTTAGGCTTGCATAATTTGACTAAAAGAGGGTCAGTAAACACTTAGATAAAAAAATTGGTTTAGTTTTACCATAGGTGTTAAATTGATGAAAATGCCTTAGGTTAAATTACCTAGGAAAAGTTTAAAATTGGCTCATAATTTGTTTCTACATTAATAAATAATTAATAATTAGATAAGATTAAGGTGTTATAAGGTCAAGGTGTGTCTTGGGTGGTCGTTAGCCGGAATGTCACTTAGGTGGCTAATGTAATGCTTCAAATTCGGGTTGGTCCATCTCAGTCGAGTTTGGGGTGTCACGGGTTGAGATTGTAAATTTGATCAAGATAACAATATATGTACTAAATTGAAAAATAATTGTTATGCGATAAAACAATATACAAGGTACGAAATGCATATGTGACCGAATACAGGGTATGAATATGTGAGTAAGATGATTACAGGTATGGAAACGTTTATATATGTAATTTATGCCCATGTGAACTTAGTAAAAGGTTAGGATACAATTGGCATGCCAATAGGGTTGTATATGCACGTGTATGAGATATGTGTTTGTACAGAGATCCTTACAAGTTATACTAGGATCTAGCATTTGTTGCAGATCATTGAGTATAATATGGTGTGGTGAAGGGATGTATTAGTATATTTATTTGCTTTTGATGCCTTCGAACTTTGCACTTCGATGCCTTGGGTGTTGTAGTTTAAGCTCCTAAGAGCTATCTAGTCTGTAGTTTACCCGTGTATCTAAATCCATTTTACTAGGGTTCCATCGGGCATAACATCCTAATTAGAATTGGAAAAACTTGAATTTGTAAAGAAATATATTGAAAATAGAATATGATATCGAAATAAATTAAACGAGTCGATAGACTCCAAAAATGTGTTTGGATGGTATGATAATAAGATAAATAATATGTAAGCCATTAATGTAACACCCTTTACCTGTATTCGATGCCTAAATAGGGTACGAGGCATTACCGGACATAAACACAAGCAAACATACATTTTCAGGTTACAACTTTCCATCCAAATTAAAACTTTTTTGCATTTAATCATAAAGTCCCTAATACGAGCCTATGAGGCCCAAAACATGCTTTGGAATTAGTTCGGGACTAAACCGAGAACTTTAGAAAATTTTACAAAACTTATAAAATTTTTCACCAAACAGGGGTCACACACCCATGGGGATATGGGACACGCCCATATGGACATGCCGTTTGGTCACACACGCCCGTGTCCCAACCCCGTGTAACTCTCTGTTTATCACCCAAGAACAAATTGAAGACACACGGCCAAGTCACACGCCCGTCTGCTAGGCCGTGTGGTCGATTTAAAAATTTATAGTTTTCATAAAATAGGTCCAGACTTCACATGCCCAGGACACACACCCGTGCATGCGGTCGTGTCATCCACACGGCTGAGACACATTCCCGTGTCTCTGCCCATGTGTTCAATTCTGAGCATTCTATTTTGCAAAAATTAGGGTGCAGGGGACACACGGCCTAAACACATGCTGTGGGGCAGACTGTGTGTCACACACAGCCTAGACACATGCTCGTGTGTCTACCCGTGTGGACAAAAATAAGGTTATTTACCAAGCCATTTTGCCACCCTTTGATGTACACACCTACACAACACAACATAGTACCAATTCAAGTTTTTACGTACAACCGTATCAGCCACAATCAAAACATCATTCACATGCTACCATCTATCATTCACAAACATCACATACTTATCAACTCAATTCATGTAAATTCCCACATCCATGAAAGGCATCATTATATAAATTACTTATACCAATAGTAGCCAATTTCAAATGGTCTTATAAAAAATGAACTTTCAAACAATATAAGCCAACACATTTGGTCAAATCAATTATGACACATGACAAAATGACCAAGTCCCTAATACATGCCATAACTCAAAATGTTAAAATCATTGGTACCAAAATAATTGTTCATAGTGTGAGTGGATCTCCGACGGTCTCCGATCCCCGAGCTAGCTTGGTGACACTATAAGACAAGGGAAAGGAAGGGGAGTAAGCTATAAAGCTTAGTAAGTTCCTATGCAAATAATAAGCATCATAACCACACGTTTAACATACAATTAACATGATGAAATATGACATGAACATCAATAAATTCTTTTAGTCATAACTTACTCAATCACAATTTTACCAAGGTTTCATCACATATCGAGCTCAATACTTATGAGTTTTACGTCCATACCTATACCAACTCGCAACATAACCATAGTCTTTCACAACTTTGACATTCCCGTTGAACACTTGGAATATTATTGGATACTCGAAAATCTTGCACATAAGTGCCATATATGTAGCCATAGCTACCTCACATCTCATAATACAAATAGGCTCGTTTTTGAGCTAATCGCGGGCCTACTCACACAAGCTGTCAGTCAAGACGTAGCTACACAATGCTACTCACACAAGCTGTTAGGTATCTGCAACTCATGCTAGACTACCCAGCCACTGGTAGGACGTACAAGACCAGCACCCGGATCACTTAAACATATGGGTTCCTAGTGACATGTCACTCGTATCCTATTCTATTCTTAAAGCTCAACCGGGAATTCTCGCTTGTCAAAACTTTTTCAAATACGTCCAAAGAGTTAATCACAATTCATACAATATTAAAGCATTTAAAACATAATTATAACAATGCATTATTTACATACGAACTTACCTCGATACAAAAATAGTAGATTTTGACCTAATCGTTAAACACTTTGTTTTTCCCCCGATCTAGGTCCAAACCTTATTTTTCTTGATCTATAATAACAAATTTAACTTATTTAATACACACATTGTTCAATTCAGTCCAAAAATCATATTATGGCAAAATTACATTTTTTCCCTAATATTTCACATTTTTACAATTTAGTCCCTAAGCTCCTAAATTGAAATGTATTCAATTTCTTCAAACCCAAGCCTAGCCAAATCATTTTCATACTTATACCAGCCCAAATTTTCCACTTAATCACACTTTTACTACTTATTTTATAACTTTTACAAATAGGTCCTTTTTGACATTTTTACTGAAAATCACTTAGCAAAAGTTGTTTTTTCTAACATCAAACATGCATTTTCTACCATTAGACATCAAAATACACAAATACCTATCATGGGTAAAATTTTAAACTTTGAAAATACTTCAAAATAGTCCTTGGAAAAGCTAGATTAGGTTAAAAGGATATCAAAAACATGAAAATCATTAAAAACGGGGCTAGAACGGACTTACAATCAAGCTTGGAAGATGAAAAAACCTTAGCTATGTCCTCTCTTGAGAATTTTGGCCATGGGAGAAGAATATGGGCAAAATTTGGCTTTTATTTTGCTTTTTAATTCATTTAATTACCAAATGACTAAAATGCCCTTTTCTTAAAACATAAAATATCTCTTACTTCATGTCCATTTTTGTCCAATAACTTAAGAAATGGTATAATTACCATCTAAAGGCCTCTAATTTAAAATTTCATAGCAATTAGACACCTCTAGCTTATAGAACTCAAGTTTTGCATTTTTTGTAATTTAGTCCTTTTTGCTAAATTAAGTGCCCAAACGTCAAAATTTTCGAACAAAATTTTCACAGAATCATTCCATAAAATTGTAGACCATAAAAATATAAGAAAATTAATTTTTTCTACGTCAAATTTGTGGTCCCAAAACCACTGTTCCAGCTAGACCCAAAATCGGGTTGTTACAATTAAACATGAATACTATAATGTTAATAGTATATAAAGATGTGTGATATATGTTTGATAGTGTTAGCTAATTAGGTATGAAAAATGGTAATTGTCAAATGGTATGTATAAATTATTTGCCTTGCAAATATTGACGAACGCATTAGTTATTTTCTATATTCATATACTCCTTCATATCTAAGATGTGATATTTTTAGGTTGGTAGATTATAACTTAGCTAAATTGTGTAATGGTGTTTTGCATGATCATTATAAATGTTGATGTTATATTGAATCATGAAAGTACCACTAAGTTTTATCACTCAACGTATGGCTTGTTTATTTTGTGCACAGGTACAGGAAATCTCGAAGCCCTAAAAAAGTGAAGTCAGCATCCAGACCGTTGTTTTCAATTCAACTAAGTTTGTATGGCTTATCCCATTTTGGTAAGATGGCATGTACCAAGGTTTTACTTGTTTCAAATGTCTCAAATGATCATGTTGAGAATCAATATTATAAATGGTTAGGAATTATGCATGGTAGGGGTGTTGAGGTTTTGGTAAATGGTTGTTAACATGTTAAAATTAAGGAAAATAACCAATTTAAGCCTTAAAGGCATTCATGTATGCTATATATGCTTGTTAGACAATGCATGGAATTAACTTATGGAAAAATAAGGGCTACGTTGTGACATAGGTTTCTTAATGTGACGACGAGGGTAAGACAGAGAGTAACGTCACGACGACGTAGTCTCAGCATTACAACAAGCTAAGACAGTATGTTGTGTCACGATGTGGAGCTCCCGTAGTCGTGATGTTAACCTAACATTTCAAAAAGTTTACAATTTGGTCCTAACTCGGCCTCAAGTTAACAAAATGTAACACCCCTCGCCCAACCCAACTATCAAGTCCGAGTTACGAGATGCTACAATTATTGTCGAACCAAATATCGACGAAAACATCAAAATTAAACCATTTAGACATAAAAACATTTCCTAATTATAGTGTCACACTCAATTTTTACTGATATCTCAAATTTAAAAGAGAGTTGGGAATTAGTTGAATAAGATGGTAAGTTGGCAGGATCTACTGGAAAACATGGTAAATTGCGTGGTTGATTAGTGAATAGCTGAGTCTCAATCCTGGTCTAGTTAGAATGGAACCATCTAGTTCCTTAGTGGGGAACAAGATAATTAGCAATGGATGGTTATTTTGAGCTGTGGAGACTGTGCTGTTGGCAAATGTGGCTATATTGTAGTAAACATATAATTGTTTTTTATGTATTTGAATGATGAATAAATAAATTTCACATTTCACTATTATATCTTTGTATTTCTGTCTTTCATAATTTTCATGCATAGTGAAATTGTGATAAACAAATATTAGCTCATTGATTGTATAAATTAAAATTGATGATAAGTGGCATTGTAAGAACGTTTACATTGCGAGAAAGACAACTTACTTCAGTAGATAATCTAAACGAGTCTATAATCCCGTAAAAGAATCAATGTGAGCATTTGGTTGAAATACCTAAAAGGATTATTATGTCGTTTACAATTCCAATTAAGACTAGTCTTGTTTATCGGAGCAGTTGACTCCATGGGTAGAGACATAGATATATTCATTGGTAGAATGATACATTGGACTGCACTCAAGATGAATTAATTATGAATTCATTTGTAAATTAATTCACTTGTGACATTCATGGTGTGATTTTCCTAAATCCTGAGTTAGTCACTAACCATACGCATGTAACTCATGTGCTTTGATATAAGTTGAGGCTGATGCTCTAAAGATCGATAGCCGGTATGTTGGGTACATGACTTGTGTATTAAATGACTTTACTAGAAAAAATGGAGTTCATAGCTCAATTAAAAGTTAACGATATCCTCTTATTGGCATTGTGTGGATTGATAAATATGGAACGTGGCCACAAGTTGCTTGTTCTCGAACACTCAATTTATCACAGTCATTTATTCATAGTGATCATAGTAACCATTAAAGAGACACAATGGTGACAATGAGATAAGTATATCGAGTAATAAAGTGATAAGCATGTCGAGTATCGTCTCCACAAGGACTGTCTATGTGAATCAAGAATTGCAAAATTAATTACTAGCAAATTGGTTGGTGATGAAAATTAAGTAATGGGTTTGATTAAATTAAACTAACCTAAATATGCTTGAAATTAAATTAAATAAATGAGTACAGAAGTCTTTCAGCGAAATCACAATATCATGCATGTATCAGAATAATTCTCCTTTCTAACTTAGAAATATTTAAATACTACTAATGATGTTATAGAAATTTCCATGGCAACTCAGTATTTATTAATCCTATTTTAATTACGAGTACTTTGGCTTCTTTCAAAGTTTGAAATTTAACCTCTTCTCTGCATATGTCTATGTCTGTTACAACTTCAAGGTTACCTTTTCAAGCATCGTCTAAAAATTCAACTTATTAAATTATTAAGTATAACATATGTCTATGTCAACAACTTAGTAAAATTAATAAGTAGAAAAACATATTAATGTGAGGTAGTAGTAATATTTCTAAACAGTTTAATCACATGAATCCTAGGATTATGAAAGGTAATAAGGTTCTCTCGAATTATTAAAAACTTTAACTTAATTCTCTCGAATATAGATTAAACATTCACCATTCAGATAGTGTGTCCATTAATTACAATCCGGTTAGGATTTAATTATTAATTTAGTTGCATTCCCACATTTATAATGCATGAATAACACAGTCATAATTTTATCTGAATGCATAAACAGTCGAGGCACATAACATCACTAACAACATAAATAATCTAACCTATGGAAATTAAATTATTCTAACACCGAAGGAACTAATCAGCCATAACTATATTAAAAATAATAAATTCAATTGTAAACATGATTTCTTAAATTGAAGAACAAGAAATTAAAAGAGAAAGGAAAAGAATTGCAAAAGCATTTTTGGTGCTTCTTTAGGCCTTGCTCCTCTTTTAAGCTCAACTCCTTGCCATAGCAGTCAAGAAAAAATGCTCCTTCAATGGTCGAATGAGCTCCTCTTAAATCCTTGCACCACTCACTTGAAGAATGGGAAAATGGGAGAGGAAAGCAAAGAGAAAGAAAGATGGATGAATAAGGGGGTGTTATTTATACTAGTAGGGGAAACTTGTATTTGCTAAAAGTAGCAAGCCAATTGGAAACACAAAAATATACACACTTTTTCATGCCCTTTTTAACTCAAATTCATGCAATTTTGGTAAAATTATTGTCGAAAAATATAAAAATATTATAAAATAATTATTTTGTACTTAAATTATTAACATAATGAATTTTAATTAATTTTATAATAAATTTTAATTAATTTTGATTATTTTGGACAGAATTGCACAAAAGGCGACAATTGGCTCAATAGACACTACTAAAAGCACAAAACCTAGAAACGATTTTTGAGGCATCGAGACGAATGAATTTTTCAGCTAAAGACGGTCTAAATTATGTGTATTAATTCATAATATAATTAATTTTAATTTTAATTCAATTCAATTTGGGTTAAATAAATTATTATTAATTAATTATGAAAAATGGCCTAGTTGAGCCGAACCGAGTGAACCGAATCGACCAAGAAGTGGACAGCCCAAAACCGTCCATATGCTGACCCAAATCAGCTTATTGGATGATTATTTAGCTTTCAAATAGGCCCTTGAAGGCTTGTTCAAGTTGCAAACAAACCCCTCCACAAATGGTGGCTTTATAGATTTGCCCCAAGCCTAAATTAGCAAAGTTGAAACCATCAACCTTGCCACATGTGTGGCAAGCCAAGGGAGGGCTCTTTGGCTGATAATTTTAGCTATTTTTAGCCGCCCTCTTCAGCTATGAAAACCCCCTTAGGCTGGTCATTTGAAACACACCTAATTCATTCACATTTTTTCTCTCTTCTCAATTTTCTCTCTTCTCTGCCATTTTATATTCTCTTCCTCTCTTATCGATTTCCTCCCTTGGAAAAGGGGTGTTCATCAGCCATTTTGGAGCAACATTGAAGTGTTTGTAGCAACTTTGATCAATGAGGACAACAGAGAATGAAGAATAGAGCAAGCTAGTCAAGCCACGGAAAAACACCGGATTTGATTCTTGTTCCCTATCTCTTTAATTTTTGTTGTTGTTATGATGAACATATCTATGAATATTTATGTTTTTGGAATGGTTAATTTAATCAATTTATCTTGAATTTAATTCGTATTCCATCTTCTTAAATTGTTAAAATTGTGTTTATGTTGTTATAAGCCTCGGTAAGATGCTTGATTAAGTAAAATCATGACTAAGTTATTCTTGCATTACAATTATTAGGTAACTAATGAATTAATTATTTAAAGGGATTGAAATTGTAATTAATAGACACAGTACTTAATCAGTGCATGTTTAATCATCTAAGGTAGCTAAGGATTAAATTAGCAATGGTATCTGACAATACAATTGCCTTGCATAACTTGCAAGATTATTAGGATTAAATTGTTTCAAGGTAAGGATACTTTGTTACCTCACATAGTCTTTTATGTGCTTATTAAATCGAGTTAATTGTTTGAATTGACATAGGGATATGTTTAATAGGTTATTTCAATTTAACAAGTATGTATGTGCTATAACATATTTGCCTATTAAGATTTGTTTAATCGATTGAATTGACATAGAGATATGTCCAAGAGATGAATGGATTTGGTAGGTGAGTATGTTCATAAGTTAGCAAATTACCGAGTTGCCGTGAATTTATTCGTAATAATATAAACATGAGTTTAATAATTCTAAGATAAAAAATGTAATTAATCTAACACAATTACGTCATCTTGATTAAACTCATATTTTGAAATCGTGCATTTGAGATTTATTTAGTTTACTTAGTTTAAAATCTTAGTTTTTAATCACCCTATTCAAACAAAATATTTTTCTTCACCAAAGTATTTTAAATAACATTCATAAATAATTCTTTTCACAGTCCCTATGGGTACGATAACTCGACATTTACTTGTCACTTTATTACTTGTTGCGATTGTGTACACTTGCACATTTCTGTCGTTCCAAGTTTTTGGTGTCATTACCGGGAACTATTTTAGAAGACATTATTTGTAAAATTGTTAATTTTTCATTTTGGTCCCTTTTTTCTGTTAAATTTTAATTCCTTTTTTTTTTTGCTTCAGGTGTTTATGAGTATTGATCAAATTTTTGACTTACTTACAGTAAACCCTGAAATTGAAAGGACTTTCTGACAAAGGAGAAGACAAGCGAACCAAAGAAGGACCAAAGATATGAATTTCGAAAATCCAGGAGGAACATTTATTTATAATATTCACAACCTGATCATTGTTACCGATGATAGAAACTATGTCATTCAACAATATGCCATTCCTCTATTCAATGAGCTCAATCCAAGTATTAGGAGACCCGAAATTGAGGCACAACAATTCAAGCTGAAGCCGTCATGTTCCAAATGTTGCAAAATATGGGTTAATTTAGTGGGATTCCTACTGAAGATCCACATCTTTATCTCCAGCTATTCATGGAAGTGAGTGACTCATTCAAACTAGTCAGGGTGACTGAGGACGCCTTGAGACTGAGATTATTTCCATACTCCTTAAGAGATAGAGCACGAGCGTGGTTGAACTCCCTACTATCTGGTTCCATAACTACATGGCAAGAGTTGGTTGAACGTTTCTTAATGAAATATTTCCCTCCATCTTTAACCGCCACGATCCGAAATGAAATCACTTTATTTCAAAAACTTGATGAAGAATCTTTATTACAAAGAGTTATTACAAAAGTGCCCTCATCATGGTATTCCTTGTTGCGTTCAAATAGAGACTTTCTATATTCGTCTCAATATTCATACTAGAATGATGGTGAATGCTTCAGCAAATAAATCCCTTCTTTCTAAGTCTTATAACGATGCTTATGAGATTATTGAAAGAATTGCCAATAATAACTATCAGTGACCAACCAACTGAGTAGCCTCAGAAAGACGAGCAGCAAGAGTACATAAAGCGGACACACATGCTTCTTTGGTAGCCCAGGTATCCTCTGTCTTCTATGTTTAAGAGCATAACTGTTAATGGTTTCAATGGTAACGTGACAGGTCAGCAATTGAACCAGTTCGAGGATATTTCTTGTGAATACTGTAGAGATGGCCATTTCTTTGAAAATTGTCCATCAAATCAAGAGTCAAAATATTACATGGAAAATCAAAATTTGAATGGTCCATATTATTACAACTTTTCATGGTAAAATCATCCAATTTCTCCATGAAGTAATCAACGGGCAAACCATAGCAACTCTTCTATGTCATTTCAACCAAATTATCTGCCAGAATATTTTCAACAAGTGCAACAACCCACACCAACTGAATCTTTAAGTAATCTTGAGAATTTGCTGAAGGCTTACATAGTGAAGAATGATGAACTAATCCAAAGCCAAGCAGCAACATTGAAGAATTTAGGAAACCAAGTGGGACAGCTAGCCAATGAGCTCAAAAGTAGACCCTAAGGTATTTGGCCGAGTGATACAGAAAATCAGAGAAGCACGAGCAAAGAGTATTGGAAAATCGTCACTTTACAAAGTGGGAAGACATGGGAACCCAAAGCTGTCGAGGTTAAAGATAAGCCTATTATAGGTCAAGAAAAAGAGGAAGTTCAACCAAGTGTTGAAACTCTTGTATCAGTGAATTTAGATTCCGTGATCCTTGATAAGGTAAACTCTAAACCAGTTAGTTCTAATTATCTAACACTCTTGTTAGATGCAGAAAAATTTCCACAGAAGAGTTGTCCAGTTAAAGCTAAGATTACACCATTATCATATCCTCAACGATTCCAGAAGCAGCAACGATATACTTAGTTGAAAGAAATTTTTGATGAAAAGGTGACTTTTAATGACTTCGATGCTGCTAAATCCCAAGATATAGTTGAAGACTGCTCTGCTATTTCGAAGATGGAATTGCTGGCTTCTACAGAATTAGAGCTCAATTCTTTAGACGATCCGTTAGAACATATTCTACTGGAGGATTCACCAAGTGATGATGAAGACAAGGAATGTTTAGCTTGGTTAGAAGCTAATTCGAAGGAATTCACTCAAGAAGTTCCACTCAAATCATTAGAGTTATCATCTCAGGAGTATATGCAACCAAAGTCATTGATTGAAGAGCCAGCTAAATTGGAACTGAAGATTTTGTCTCCTCATTTGAAATATGACCATTTGGGTCTGTCTTTGAATTTTCCTATCATTATTTCAGTTGAGTTCACCAAAGATCAAGAAGTAGAGGAACTTGTGATTTTGGAAATGCACAAGAAGGGTACTGGATGGATTATTTCACATATTCGAGTCACGGGTTGGAAGATTTGTAGGAATTGCAGGAAGTTAAACAAGGCCACCAAGAAAGGTCATTACGGGTTTTCTTTCCCTCATAAGATGTTGGGCAGATTTGATGGGAAAGAATATGATTACTTCCTAAATGATTATGGTTGGTATGACAAATGGCCATTTGACACCACCATGGTCAATGATGATCCTAAATAAAATGGAGGGAGTTCTCTTCACTTTCTTTATCATTATTTTATATTTTTAGTTTTTTTTTCCTCATTTGAATAAAATGGTAGACTTAGATAAAAATTTCTTTAGTTCATTAAATTAATTAAAACTCTGTCTAGGAGATTGGGGCTTAAGCGGGACCATCCGTAACTCCTCCAGTCTTTCCTGGGAGTTTAATTTAATGTAATTTTTCAAAAAAAATATTTTTCTAAGTAGCCCAAAGAATTTAAGTATTTGTTTTGTTAAATAAAGGGTCAACTTTTAACCCAAGCACTAATTTTTTTGAGTTTTTTTTAGTTTATTTTTAGTATAGTAGCCTAGGATCCAAAAAGGAGCTGCCATTGGGCTTAAGACACTACTAAGAAGGGAAATATTCAACCCTTTTCCGCACAAACCTATAGCCCTTACCTTGCTCCACCACCACTCCCAAGTAGCCCAATAGTGCACTCACTTAACCCCTTAATGTTGTAGCCCTTAACTTTCTGAATCACCACCCCAAACACCTTCATTCGAAGCCACCAACTACCGCACCTAAACTATCCTTAAAACTGCCACCCTCTTCAACTCTAAACCTTACCCTTAGCTATTCACCCACCTGCCCAAAACTGAAACCACCCTTAACAAATTTCCTAAGTTCGACGCTGAGAGTCCCTTTATCTAGCATCATTCCATAAAGTGAACAGTTTGGTATAATGGCTATGATGCAACACATGTAGTTGCAGTAACAAGATTACTGGAGATACTCAAAAATACGGGATGACTCAACCAGAGATGCATTTAAAATATATATTTCATAACCCGTTTATTTTTGTGCATGAATTCCAGACTTTATACTTGAACCATGGACTTCAATGTCGAGGAAGGAAAAAGATGAGTCGATTTTGAGGGATCTGCAAATAAATAAAAAGGGGGGATCTTTACTTTATTTCATTTTCTTTCCTAGGTTATTTAATGTTTTAGGATTAGGTTCTATTATAATTTTTATTTTTCGCATAATAAAACAAGAGGTGGAAATCACAAATAAAAATGAACAAGTTGCAAAGTACAAAGTGTGGTAATAGATATATACATGTTTAGGATTGGATCTAGAGAGAGCTTGGTACTTAAGTAGTAAAATTGACTCACCTTCTCTTTTCTAGAATCCTACTTGGCGTATAGTATCTATTCACTTTTAACAATGAAGACATTGTTCATCTTAAGGAAGGGGGACCAAAAAATTGAAATTATTTCACTCAAAATAAATTTTTCTTTCAGTTATGATTAGGATATATCTTGTTCAATAATTTGAAATTTTGCTAAGTATGCTAAACTTTAATATAAATAAAGTTCGATTATTTCAATAATTCTTATGTTAGCTTAATAATGACATAAGTGTATTTTTAATAAAGCATGCAAATCGTACTATAAAATTTTTAGTTCCTTAGGAAAGTTAGGCAGGCATGAAAGTTTAAGTCTATAGAATTGACTTAGTATGTAACAGCCCAATTTAGACCCTAATCAAAACAGTGGTTTCGGGACCACAAATCTAAGTCAGAAAAATATTTTAATATTATTTTCCGTGTTTATAGTATGTTATATGATATGTATGAAAATTTCGTGAATTAATTTTATCGTTTGAGTGTCCAATTTAACAAAAGGACTAAATCACAGAAAATGTAAAAGTTGTGTACTACATGTATAAGTGCCGAATTATTTTGATATAATAAATGTGAGGTCCTTATGTTGTAAATAGACCCTTGGATTAATGCATGGAATAAGTTAGACATGAATCAATGGATTATTAATGTTATAATTAAGGTTAAATTGGTAAATGGTTTATTAATGTGCATTAAATAAAACAAAACATTAAATTAGCTAATATGTTCATCATCTAGCCAAATTTGAAGAAAGAAAAATAGGGTTTCTAAGCCTTCAAACATTCGGCACTTATCTTGGTTAATTGGTATGTGATTTTTGATCCATTTTTTATGATTTCTATGTTTTTGTGATTATTGCTTAGTACTCTAGCTAGCCCATGCTTGAATTTTTGAATTTGATAATGATTTTGAGATATGCCATGGATGAATCCATGATTTTTGTGTTGTTAATTGATGAAAAATTAAAGATATGTGTTGGGTTAATATGTTTTGTATTGAGATTTTTGATGAATTTGATTATTATGGGCTAATTTGTGAAAATGAGAAATTGATGGGTTAAAATATGAAATAAGTGAAAGTTATGGGCTGCTAGAGACTATATGAAAATTCGGCTAAGCATGAGAAATGTGAAATTATGTGTATTTTGTGATTTTATGAAATAGGGACTAAAATGTCAAAAAGTGAAATTTCAAGGGCTAAAGTGTAAAATGCCCTAATTATGTGTTTGTGGATTGAAATAAATAAATGTGTGATTAAATTAGTGAAAACTGAATTTATATAGATCAAGAACAAAAGAAATCGGAATTAGATCGGGGAAAGTTGAAGGTTGTAGAATAATCGACTCGTTTAGCCGTTCTCATTTCCGAGGTAAGTTCATATGCAAATAAACGTATTTCAATTGAATAATATATGTTTGAATTGTTGTGGAAATGTATTAAATTACTATGAGAGCTGAATAATTGAATCTGAGAAAGTATCGACAAAGTTACGACATCTGAAAACCCCGTACGAACCATAGGAATAGTATAGGATACATATGTCATGAAATAGGATTTCGAGGTGTGATATCGTGTAAGACCACGTCTGGAACGTTAGCATCGACTTGAGATTTATGTGTAAGACCATGTCTGGGACATCGACATCGTATATGATTTTGTGTAAGACCCTATCTAGGACAGTGGCATCGATATTTGCTTACATGTAAGACTTGAGAAATAAATAATCAAGTGAATGTGTATCAGATTCAGGTACGTACAAAAGGTATATAAAATTTGGCAATGAGAAGTAAGAATAATTATGATCATTTGAGATATGAACTATATGAAAATGTGATGTGTTTATAAGCAAGTGATTATGAACAATTGAGCTATATGAGAAATATGATCTTGCAATTGTGTTTTGCAATGATTCATATGTATGAATTGGTCTATAATTGTTTATGTGATAAGTTTATTTGTATATGGCTTACTAAGCTTTAGAAAGCTTACTTTGTGTTTGTTTTTCATTATTTTATAGATTATTGAAGCTACTGTGAGCTCGGGGATTGTCAAGGATCGTCGTCACACTATCGAACAATATTTTGGTACTTTTGAAGTTGTAAATATTAATGTATGGCATGTATAGGGTAGTGATGTTATGATATGTGTTAAGTGTATTTCTTGCCATGTGATATGGCATGAATATAATTGAGACTATGGAATTGGTTTTGGTATAGACTATGTGATGGAAAAATGTTATAATTGATGTATATATATGGTCTTGTGTGAATGGCGATTTTGGTATGATTTGGTAGTTGAAATGGTAAGGTTTTGATATGATTTTTAGTTTGATTAAATGTTGTTTAAGACAAATAGATTGGTATTATATTAGTTCATGAAATTATTATGCTTTAATATGAAATTGAGTATGAAATTTATTAGTGATATTGTGGAATGAATTATGCATGTTTGGGTATGGTTTTGGTGGCTATTTGGTCATGAATTATGCTTTGGTTGATACTTGTTGAGATGACCCTTTTTGGGTGGCATGTTGGCCTTATAAATGGCCTATTTTTGTCCACACGGGCGTGTGTCTCAACCGTGTGCGACACACGGTTATGTTATACGGACGTGTGTCCCCTGAGGTACCCTTCGATTTAAAGTCAATATACCCTACAGTTTTGACACGACCTAGACACACGGACGTGTCTATTGGCCGTGTGTGGCACACGGGCTAGTACATGGGCGTGTGGCTGGCCGTGTGACCTAAGTCAGTAACCCCCTTAAATTTCACACGGCATGGCACACGAGCGTTTCCTCGGCCGTATGGTAAAAGTCAATATATACGCCCTATTTTTACACGGCATGTGACACGGGCATGTTTGGTAGCCGTGTGAGGCACACGGCCTATTCACACAGGCGTGTGACTCCTATATCTTTGAAAATTTTCTATGTTTACCAGAGTTTTTGAATGTTATTGGTTTAGTCCCGAACCTCTTCTAAGCATGTTTTAAGGTCTCGTAAAACCTTATAAGGGCCACTGTGATTGTTTTGAATATGATTTGGTAATGTGTTAACTATGTATGTGATATGTTTATAATATGTTATGAATAGTTCGGTAATGCCTCTTAGCCCTAGTCGGGTGACGGATATGGGTTAGGGGTGTTACATTTAAATTGGTATTAGAGCTATGGTTTAGTTGATTCTAGCACTAACCTAGCGTGTGAGAGTCTAGCTATACATTTCATATATATAAAATGCGATAGTGTGATAATTTCTGACAGTTAAATTGTGTTTATTGTATAGTAAATGGATCTCAATCGAGCCGTAGCTGATGACGTGGAAAGTAATGTGCCTGCTCCTACTCAAGTGGTAGCGCTAGCTGATTCTAGGCCGATTACGAGTAGCCACGAGGGAAAGGCCAAGCAAGCCTTTTTCCAGATGATGAATGAATGGTTCACTCAATATATTATAACTAATTCGGCTACTCCACAACCTTCACCCTCGTCTAATCCTTCACATGCTCCTGTCATGCCATAAGCTGTGAATCTGATTCAATTTAGTAAGCCTCCAGTTGATAAAATTAGAAAATATGGGGTTGAAAAGTTTCGTGCCACGACTGATGATGATGATGAAAGAGTTGAGCTCTAGCTTGAAAATACAATACAAGTGTTTGATGAAATGTCATATACTCCTGATGAATGTCTTAAGTGTGTTGTTTCACTTCTGAGAGATACGGCGTACCATTGGTGGAAAACGTTGTTATCTGTGGTTCCAAAAGAACAAGTCACTTGGGAGTTCTTTTAGGCTGAGTTTAGAAAGAAGTATATCAGTCAGAGATTCATAGATTAGAAACACAAAGAGTTTCTTGAACTGAAACAGAGCCGTATGTTTGTTACGGAATACGAAAGAGAATTTATGAGATTGAGTCAATATGCACGAGAATGTGTTTCGACTGAAGCAATTATGTGCAAGAGATTTGAAGATGGTTTGAATAAAAATATCCGCTTGTTAGTCGGGATTTTGGAAATAAAAGAGTTCATTGTGCTTGTTGGACGAGCGTGTAAAGCTGAGGAAATCGGGAAAGAGAAAAGAAAAGCTAACTCAGAAGCTAGAGAGGTATGAAAAAGATCAGCGAATAAGTCATTTCATTTAGCATCAAAGAAGTTTTGAGATGATTTTAGTTGTTTAAAATCTACTGAGAGCTATTCTAGACGGGATCGAAACAGACCACTTGTGAGTTCGAAACCTACCTCCGTAGCTAGTGTTGGTAACATCAGGCCTAATCAACCTGAGTGCAAGCATTGTGGTAAATGAAATCTCAGTAATTGTAGATCTAATGACCGAGCTTGTTTCAAATGTGGATTATTAGATCATTTCATTCGTGAATGCTCTGAGTTGGTTAAGCAAGAGATGGTGCAGAATATGAGGCCAAGTAACATGGCAGTTCAAGGTAGACCACCCAGAAACACGAGTAATATGAGTGGCAGCCTGAGGGGAACTAAAGACACAGCTGTTAGATCTGAGGCTCACGCACCTGCCAAAGCTTATGCTATCCGTGCTCGTGAAGAAGATTCGTCTCCAAATGTTATTACTGGTACTTTCACTCTCTATGATACTAGTGTTATTGCATTGATAGATCCTGGATCGACTCATTCTTATATATGTGAAACTTTAGTATCCAGTAAGACTTTACCTGTAGAGTCTACTGAATTTGTGATTAGAGTATCGAACCCCTTAGGAAAATGTGTCTTGGTTGATAAAGTATGCAAGAATTGTCCATTGATGATTAGAGATTCCTGCTTTCCGACCGATCTAATGTTGTTGCCATTTGACGAATTTGTTATCATTTTGGGTATGGATTGGTTTACATTACATGATGCAATTGTGAATTGTAAACGGAAGACTATTGATTTGCGAAGCCATAATATTATTCGGATTGAGTCTAATGATCTAAATGGTTTACTAGCACTGATATCTTTGATGTTAGCTCAGAAATATGTGAAAAAGGGTTGTGAAGCTTACTTTTCCTATGTGCTCGATTCTAAAGTGATCGAAAAGAATATTGAATCAGTACCAGTTGTGTGTGAGTATTCGGATGTGTTTCTTAAAGAATTACCAAGTTTGTCGCGGATCAGAGAGGTAGAGCTTGGTATTGAGTTAGTGCCGGGGACAACTCCGATATTGATAGCTCCGTACAGAATGGCACTGACTGAATTAAAAGAATTAAAAGCTCAGTTGCAAGAATTGACATATACAGGTTTCGCACGACCGAGTTTTTCTCCCTGGGGTGCACCGATTTTATTTGTAAAAAGAAAGATAGAATTATGAGAATGTCCATTGACTATCGACAACTCAATAAAGTGACTATAAAGAATAAATATCCCCTGCCACGTATAAATGATTTGTTCGATCAGTTAAAAGGAGCTACAGCATTTTCAAAGATTGATTTGAGATCGGGTTACTATCAGTTCTGAGTGAAAGACTCTGATGTGCTGAAAACTACTTTCTGAACGAGGTACGAACATTATGAGTTTTTGGTTATGCCTTTCAAATCTTCAGACCATATTTGGTTCGATTTGTAATTGTATTTATAGATGACATTTTGATCTATTCCAATTATGAATCTGATCATGCTGAACATCTGATAGTAGTGATACAGACTTTGCGTGATAAGCAGTTGTATGCGAAGTTCAGTAAATGTGAGTTTTAGTTACGAGAAGTTAGTTTTCTGGGACATATTGTGTCAGCATCAGGTATTCGGGTTGATCCAAGCAAGATTTCGGCTATACTAGACTGGAAGCCTCCGAGAAATGTATCCGAAGTCTGAAGTTTTCTGAGACTTGTTGCTTATTATAGATGATTAGTAAAAGGACTCTCTATGATTGCAGCTCCGATGACGAGACTGCTATAGAAAGATGTTAAATTCGAGTGGTCAGAAAAGTGCCAGAAAAGTTTTGATCAGTTGAAAGCTTTATTGACCGAAGCTCCAGTGTTAGTTCAGCCAGATTCGGGTAAAGAATTCGTAATTTATAGTGATGCATCATTGAATGGTCAGGGTTGTGTTTTAATGCAGGAAGGTAAAGTCATAGCTTATGCCTCAAGACAATTAAAGCCACATGAAAACAATTACCCGACGCACGATTTAGAATTAACAGCTATCGTGTTTGCGTTGAAGATTTGGCGCCACTATCTGTTCGGTGAGAAATGTCACGTTTATTCCGATCACAAAAGCTTAAAATATTTGATGACTCAGAAAGATCTGAATATGGTTAGAGTTGTTAAAAGATTACGAGTTAGTGATTGACTACCATCCGAGAAAGGCTAATGTTGTTGCTAATGCTTTAAGTCAAAAATCTTTGTTTACTCTTTGTACGAAGAATATGCATTTGGCTTTATCTGATGATGACTCGATTTTAGCAGAGTTGAAATCGAGACCGTTATTTATGCAGCAGATTTGCGAAGCTTAGAAAGTTGATAACGAATTGTTAGCAAAACGGACTCAATGTGATTTGATTACTGATTCAGACTTTCGAATTGATGCTGAGGGTTGTTTGAGGTTTGAAGACTGAATTTGTGTTCCAAGAAACTCAGAGTTGATTTGGATGATTTTAAATGAAGCTCATAGCAGTCGGTTATCTATAAATCTAGGAAGTACGAAAATGTATAACGATCTGAAATAGTTTTACTAGTGGCCTGGTATGAAGCACGATAACTCTGAATTTGTTTCGAAGTGTTTAATTTGTCAGCAAGTCAAAGCTGAGCATCACGTACAGTCTGGGTTACTAGAGTCGATTATGATTCTCGAGTGGAAATGGGACAGAATTAAGATGGATTTTGTTTTGGGTTTGCCTTTGTCACCAAGTAAGAAAGATGCGGTCTGGGTAGTGGGTGATAGACTGACTAAATCTGCCCATTTCATTCTGGTATGCATGAATTATTCACTTGATAAGCTTGCTGAGTTGTATATCTCCGAGGTTGTGAGATTGCACGGAGTACGTATTTCTATTGTTTAATATAGAGATCCGAGATTCACATCGCGATTTTGGATTAGGTACGAAGCTACATTTTAGTACTACTTTTCATCCACAAACAGATGGTCAATCCGAGTTGATTATTCAGATACTCGAGGATATGTTGAGATGTTGCATTCTTGAGTTTGAAGGTACGTGGGAGCGATACTTACCATTGATTGAATTTGCCTATAATAATAGCTTTCAATCGAGTATAAAAATGGCACCTTACGAAGCTTTGTACGGCCACAAATGCCAAACACCTTTATATTGGATTGAGCTTAGTGAGACTAAGATACACAGGTTGATTTGATCAAAGAAATTGAACAGAAAGTGAAAGTAATTCGTGATAGTCTGAAAGTAGCTTCAGATCTTCAGAAATCGTATGCAGACTTGAAATAGAAAGACATTGAGTTTCAGATTGGAGACAAAGTGTTTTTGAAAGTTTCACCATGGAAAAAAATACTCTGATTCGGTCGTAAAGGCAAATTGAGTCCAAGATTTATTGGGCCGTATGAGATTATTGAGTGTATTGGGCCAGTTGCTTACAGATTGTTGTTGCCATCTGAGCTAGAAAAGATTCATAATGTATTTCATGTATCTATGCTTCGACGCTATAGATCTAATCCTTCGCATGTGATCTCTCTATTTAAGATTGAAATTAAGTCCGATATGACATATAAAGAGGAACCGATTCAAATTTTAGATTGCGAGGTTAAAGAATTGAGAAATAAGAAAATCTCTTTAGTGAAAGTATTATGGCATTGGCAAGGGATTGAAGAAGCTACGTGGGAGCTCGGGGATGCTATGAGAGAACGTTCCCCAAACCTATTCGCTGGTAAGATTTTCGGGGACGAAAATCCCTAAGGGAGAAGAGTTGTAACAGCCCAGTTTAGACTTTAGTCGAAACAGTGGTTTTGGGACCACAAATCTGAGTTAGAAAAATACTTTAATATTATTTTCTGTGTTTACAGTATGTTATATGATATGTGTGAAAATTTCGTGAATTAATTTTATTGTTTGAGTGTCCAATTTGACAAAAGAACTAAATCGTGGAAAATGCAAAAGTTGTGTGCTACATGAATAAGTGTTGAATTGCTTTGATATATTAAATGCAAGGTCCTTATGTTGTAAATGGACCCTTGGATTAATGCATGGACAAAGTTAGACATGAGTTAGTGGATTATTAATGTTATAATTAAGGTTAAATTGGTAAGTGGTTTATTAATGTGCATTAAATAAAACAAAACATTAAATTAGTTAATATCTTTATCATTTAGCTAAATTTGAAGAAAGAAAAATAGGGTTTCTAAGCCTTCAAACATTCGGCACTTATCTTGGCTAATTGGTATGTGATTTTTGATCCATTTTTTATGATTTCTATGTTTTTGTGATTGTTGCTTAGTACTCTAGCCAGCCCATGCTTGAATTTTTCAATTTGATGAAGATTTTGAGATATGCCATGGATGAATCCATGATTTTTGTGTTGTTAATTGATGAAAAATGAAAGATATGTGTTGGGTTAATATGTTTTGTATTGGGATTTTTGATGAATTTGATTATTATGGGATAATTTGTGAAAATGAGAAATTAATGGGTTAAAATGTGAAATAAGTGAAAGTTATGGGCTGCTATAGACTATATGAAAATTCGACTAAGCATGAGAAATGTGAAATTATGTGTATTTTGTGATTTTATGAAATACGGACTAAAATGTCAAAATGTGAAATTTTAGGGGCTAAAGTGTAAAATGCACTAATTATGTGTTTTTGATTGAAATGAATAAATGTGTGATTAAATTAGTGAAAACTAAATTTATAAAGATCAAGAACGAAAGAAATCGAAATTAGATCGGAGAAAGTCAAAAGTTGTAGAATAATCGAATTGTTTAGCCGTTCTCATTTCCGAGGTAAGTTCATAAGAAAATAAACGTATTTCAATTGAATAATATATGTTTGATTGTTGTGGAAATGTATTGAATTGCTATGAGAGCTGAATAATTGAATCTGAGAAAGTATCGACAAAGTTACAACATCCGAAAGCCCTGTACGAACCATAGGAAAAGTATAGGATACATATGTCATGACATAGGATTCCGAGGTGTGATATCGTGTAAGACCATGTTTGGGACGTTGGCATCGACTTGAGATTTACGTGTAAGACCATGTCTGGGACATTGGCATCGTATATGATTTCGTGTAAGACCCTGTCTGAGATAGTGGCATCTATATTTAATTACATGTAAGACCACGTCTGGGACGTTGGCATTGTACGAGCTTTCCGAGCTATCCAAGTATCCCTATTGCTTTCGAACGGTTCAATAGGCATTATTGAGAAAAAAATGATCAAGTGAATGTCTATCCGTTTCAGGTACATACAAAAGGTATATAAAATTTGGCAATGAGAAGTAAGAATGAATATGATCATTTGAGATGTGAACTATATGAAAATGTGATGTGTTTATAAGCAAGTGATTATGAACAATTGAGCTATATGAGAAATATGATCTTGTAATTGTGTTTTGCCATGATTCATATGTATGAATTGGTCTATAATTGTTTATGTGATAAGTTTATTTTTATATGGCTTACTAAGCTTTAGAAAGCTTACTTTGTGTTTGTTTTTCATTGTTTTATAGATTATTGAAGCTATTGTGAGCTCGGGGATCGTCAAGGATCATCGTCACACTATCGAACAATATTTTGGTACTTTTGAAGTTGTAAATATTAATGTATGGCATGTATAGGCTAGTGATGTTATGATATGTGTTAAGTGCATTTCTTGCCATGTGATATGGCATGAATATGATTGAGACTATGTAATTGGTTTTGGTATAGACTATGTTATGGAAAAATGTTATAATTGATGTATATATATGGTCTTGTGTGAATGATAGTTTTGGTATGATTTGGTAATTGAAATGGTAAGGTTTTGATATGATTTTGAGTTTTATTAAATGTTGCTTAAGACAAATAGATTGGTATGATATTAGTTCATGAAATTGGTATGCTTTAATATGAAATTGAGTATGAAATTGATTGGTGATATTGTGGATTGAATTATGCATGTTTGGGTATGGTTTTGGTGGCTATTTGGTCATGAATTATGCTTTGGTTGATGCTTGTTCAGATGACCCTTTTTGGGTGGCATGTTGGCCTTATAAGTGGCCTATTTTTGTCCACACGGGCAGAGACACGGGCGTGTGTCTCAGCCATGTGCAACACACGGTTATGTTACACGGCCGTGTGTCCCCTGAGGAACCCTTCGATTTAAAGTCAGTACACCCTACAGTTTTGACATAGCCTAGACACACGGGTGTGTCTATTGGTCGTGTGTGGCACACGGGCTAGCATATAGGCGTGTGGCCGGCCGTGTGACCCAAGTCAGTAACCCTCTTAGATTTCACACGGCCTGGCACACGAGTGTGTCCTCGACCGTGGGGTAAAAGTCAGTATGTATGCCCTATTTTCACACGGCCTCTGACACGGGCGTGTCTGGTAGCCATGTGAGGCACACGGCTTGTTCACACTGGCGTGTGACTCTTATATCTTTGAAAATTTTCTATGTTTCCCAGAGTTTTTGAATGTTATCGGTTTAGTCCCGAACCTCTTCTAAGCATGTTTTAAGGTCTCGTAAAACCTTATAAGGGACATTGTGATTGTTTTGAATATGATTTGATAATGTTTTAACTATGTATGTGATATGTTTATAATATGTTATGAATAGTTCGGTTATGCCTCTTAACCCTAGTCCGGTGACAGATACGGGTTAGGGGTGTTACATAGTAGTTTCTTGAGGCAAAATCCTAGGAAGCATGGAACATTGAAAATGATTTAGGCAACTCTTGTTTGGACCATTTGAGTCTTTCAAGCCAACCTTGATGAAATTTTATCCTTTGAAACCTAACTTTGAGACTATATGGCCTCATTTTATTTGAACCCTTGTAATATTTAACCATCACTTCTCTCTTAATTATCTTTAAATTACCCCGAACACTAGACTCAGTACTATTCAGAATATTCTTTGAAAATAAATTTGGGGAAGTTGAAAAGAAGTATCAAATGCTCAAAAAAATTGTAGTACATACAACAAAATGCTCGTAAAAAAAAAGAGTATGTGTACTTGAAAGAAAATGTACAAAAGAGCATGTGAAAGCAAAGTAAGTTGATGTATTCAAGGTAAATCTTCCGAAGGTCTGATTGAAGCTGAGTCTAGGGTTTTTAGCCTAAAATTTATCTTTTACCTACCCCTAGCCTAGCCACATTACAACCTTGTTAAAGACCTATTGATTCAAGTTTCTATGCTACCTACATTAGTGGAGAGAAATTGCTAAGTTCAACATATGAAGACATAAGTTAAACTTAATAATTGCAGCTTAATCTTGAATAAGGGAATAAAATCAAATTGGTAGGGATTTACATGTTTTAGTTAAGAAAGCATTTAGTCTATTTTTTCTATCATAATAGTTATTGATATTAATTTGAAAGATATGTATACATAAGTAGCATAAATATCAAAATTCTTGTTCTTGAGCATACGTATACCTAATTCATAATTTTGGGAAGAACGTTGTTCTAAATGAGTTTTTCAAAGGTGTTTTCGAGAAATTCTTTTCAATTTGTGCATTACTCGGGACGAGCAATGAATTATGTTTGGGGGTGTGGAATCAAGAAAATATAAACACTTTTCCATGCCCTTTTTAACTCAAATTCATGCAGTTTCGGTAAAATTATTGTCGAAAAACATATAAATATTATAAAATAATTATTTTATACTTAAATTATTAACATAATGAATTTTAATTAATTTTATAATAAATTTTAATTAATTATGATTATTTTCGACAGAATTGCACAAAGGGCGAGAATTGTCTCGGCAGACACAGCTAGAAGCTCAAAACTGAGAAGCAATTTTTGAGGCATTGAGACAAATGAATTTTTCAGCTAAAGATGGTCCAAATTATGTGTATTAATTCATAAGATAATTAATTTTAATTTTAATCCAATTTTATTTGGGTTAAATAAATTATTATTAATTAATTATGAAAAGTGGCCCAGTTGAGCCGAACCCAGTGAACCGAACCGACCAAGAAGTGGACAGCCCAAAACTGGCCATATTCTGACCCAAATAAGCTTATTGGCTGATTATTTACCTTGCAAAGAGGCCCTTTAAGACTTGTTCAAGTTGCAAACAAACCCCTCCACAATTGGTGGCTTTATAGATTTGCCCCAAGCCTAAATTAGCAAAGTTGAAACCATCAACCTTGCAACATGTGTGGCCATCCAAGGGAAGGCTCTTCGGCTGATAATTTTAGCTATTTTTAGCCACCCACTTCAGCTATAAAAACCCTCTTAGGCTGGTCATTTGAAACACACCTCAATTCATTCACATCTTTTCTCTCTTTTCTCCATTTTCTCTATTCTTTTCCATTTTAAATTCTCTTGCTCTCTTTCCTATTTTTTCTCCCTTTGAAAAGGGGTGTTCATCAGCCATTTTGGAGCAACATTGAAGTGTTTGTAGCAGCTTTGATCAACGAGGACAATAGAGAATGAAGAATGGAGCAAGCTAGTCAAGCCACAAAAAAACACCAAATTTGATTCTTGTTCCCTTATCTCTTTCATTTTTGTTGTTGTTATGATGAACATATCTATGAATATTTATGTTTTTGGAATGGTTAATTTAATCAATTTAGCTTGAATTTAATTCGTGTTAGATTTATTGCATTCTATCTTCTTAAATTGTTAAAATTGTGTTTATGTTGTTATAGGCCTCGGTAAGATGTTTGATTAAGTAAAATCATGACTAAGCTGTTCTTGCATTATAATTTTTAGGTAACTAATGAATTAATTATTTAAACGGATTGAAATTGTAATTAATAGACACAGTACTTAATCAATGCATGTTTAATCATCTAAGGTAGCTGAGGGTTAAATTAGCAACGGTATCTGACGCTACAATTGCCTTGCATAACTTGCAAGATTATTGTGATTAAACTGTTTCAAGGTAAGGATACTTTGTTACTTCACAGTCTTTTATGTGCTTATTGAATCGAGTTAATTGTTTGAATTGACATAGGGATATGTTTAAGATATTATTTCAATTTAATAAGTATGTATGTGCTATAACATATTTGCCTATTAAGATTTGTTTAATCGATTGAATTGACATAGAGATATGTCCAAGAGATGAATTGATTTTGGTAGGTGAGTATGTTCATAAGTTATCAAATTACCGAGTTGCTGTGAATTTATTCATAACAATATAAACAAGAGTTTAATAATTCTAAGATAAGAAATGAAATTAATCTAACACAATTATGTCATCTTGATTAAACTCATATTTTGAAATCGTGCATTTGAGATTTATTTAGTTTACTTAGTTTAAAATCTTAGTTTTTAATCACCCTCTTCAACCAAAATATTTTTCTTCACCAAAGTGATTCAAATAACATTCATAAAAAGTTCTTTTCACAATCCCTATGGGTACGATAACTCGACATTTACTTGTCATTTTATTACTTGTTGCGATTGTGTACACTTGCACATTTTCGTCATTCCTCCAATCCCTCTTCTTATGGCCAGGCACCTTGAGAAAAGGAATGGGAAAGATGCCTTTGCTAAAAATATCTAGTTCAAGGCATTCTTTAAGGAAGGAGTGGAACGGTCACTTAATAAAGTTGTTGGGGCTATTTTGTAATTTTTTTTACAAGTCTAAGAAATCTAAATTAAATATTAAATGGACGGATGGGCTGCTTGTAGCTAAACTTGAGCTATTTCCTCATTAATTGGAAGGTTTAGCTTCAACATTTAGCAGTAGGCTTGACTACTTCACTGATCCAATTTCCTAGCTGGGTTAAGTTTGTCCATTATCCGTAATTCTAATTAATTTTGGAAGTCCATAGCTGATTAATTATCAACCCTCCTTTGCCTGACTTTTGCTACAGAAAACTACTACAGCATCGAATATTGAGTAGGTGAGCTTCGAGGCCAATTTTCCTCATATTGCACAAAACTATATTAAATAGGTAAAAATATGTCAAATTAGCATGTAAATAACAAAAAAATGTAAATTTGTCTTTAATTTTTTAAGTAATTTTGTAGTAAAATTACAAAATTCATTATTAAAATACTCTGAACTTATATGAATTACTAGTAAAAATGTGCTGAAAAAGACTATATAAGTTAAAGTTATCACAAAACCATAAGGACAGAGGGGTGCTATCAATCAGTAAAAACTGAAAATTAAGACCACAAGTGAGGATGATAGGTTGGGTCTTCCTTAAGGAAGGGTCTATGCAAAGGCTAAGTCAAAGGAAGATATAGGCTAGGGTAATGTGGTAAACGTATGTTGAGTTCAATATGGGATGTGTGGATCAAGGTAAGGATCCACCGTTGTAGCGAAGATAATTGTAAATCCTCTAATAGTAGTCGATAATTTGTATATTTGTGTATATAGATATCTTTAAGGACTTAATCGGGAATGGTAAAATAGAAGTCTGAGATAAACCTGGATAGGGTTAAACCCCAGAAAGAATTGTTATTTGGAATAGCACACTTATGACTAAAACAGGGAATATGTTTGCCAATAGTTAGCTTAGGGGAAACAAAGCATCAGTGACACTAGTGAAATTATGGAATCCTCTACGATACTCAAGGAGTTTAAATTTGGTGCTTTTATTATTATTTCCTCAAAAATTCAGGGTCTTCGATTTCTTCCGTATAAAATTTCACTAGGTTCATCCGAACTTATGATTGTCCTGCCTTGTATGCATGTTTAAGGATTGACTTAAGATTCACGTAGAGGAACAAAGCCAAACATCGCTAGCCTCGCGCAAACGATGCTATAACTATATCATGCATATAGAGGGGCACCCTTAGAGGCCACACCTTAGGGATTAATTTAGTGTATCTGTAGTAAAGTCTCAAGTTAAAATTTGTAAATAATGATTCATGTTTAATAAGATAGAATGATTATAAAAACTTAGTGCTTGTATGATAAGGAATATAATAGGAGTTTAAATTTTGTAATTTGACGTTATTCTTGAAAATGAGTAAGATTGAATAGTAGCAATGTATGTATAACTGGGAATTGTCTAAGTCAGAAAGTAAATCAGGTTAGAAATTTTGTTAAGTTATTCAGGTTGATTATGACACTTGGTACCTGAACCTGATAATCGGGTCAGGTATAGGGTGTTACAATTTAGTTGTATCAGAGCTTCGATTTAGTTGATCTTCTGGACATAGAAAGTTAGGGAATAACCCTTATATGCTTGAAACCTTAAATTTGACTTAGTCCCTTAAGCTATCATAAGGTTAATGTGTGTTATGGAATTAGATGCATTTGTGCAGATAGTTATAAGCTAGTTTTATGCATATCATAGCAAAAGGAAAGATGAAAAAGGTAAATGCGAAAGACAAGTGAAGAAATGAAGAAAAATCTCATTAAAAAGAGATAAGAGAAAATATATATGTACAACAAGAGAAATTATAATACCCCTTGGGTTAGAGAAGTGGCAGCATCTCTTGGGCTTTTATCCTTTAGGTTAGTACCTCCCGAAAAATTAGAGTTGGACATATCTGAATTCTAACCGTGGAAGTGTTTTTCGGATTCCCTTCATTTCTTTTTTAATTCCTCCCATTTAGCCCCTTTGGGATTTAGGACTTCGAAGACAAGGTTAGTATTGGTGAGATGTTGCATGCATTTGGATTTCAAGTAGCGCAGATCGAAAGGACCCTCAGTAACTTGAGTATGCAACATCAAGTTGGACCTTATGCTGGCAGATCTACCTTAATGCTCACATTGGTATGTTCCTTAAACTTCTCCAAAGCCTCGTTGTTTTCTATTTGTATTTTCTTTTTTTTCTACAAGGTGTTGTTTCTCAAGGGCTTCCAGTTGATGAACCCTTTCTTCTAACTCTTTTTTTCCGGCTGCCAAAGCTTGGTACTTTGTCTCCCAGGTGGAGACAGACTATGTGAGCTCATGATTTTGGCGAACTATGGCATCATATGATTGGTGGAGCTAGGCAAGTGATTGTTCGCTAGAGAGAACGATCCTTTTAGATTTTGTTCGCCTAGCCTTGATCTCATTACAAGCTTTTTGGAGAGCCCAACTCATAAGGCCCCACTCTATAGGTATCATGGAAAAAGAACCCACCATATCAAAAAGGGTAGGTTTATTAATATCCCCAGAAGAATAATAAGGGTAGGTGAGTTCTTTAAGTTTTGGAGGCAAATCTCTATCTTATTTCTATTGGACAATAAAAGGGGAAAAGGGATATTATCCCGGACCGATGTGTTTTCTCCATGAGAAGAAGATGTGTACCTCGTCAAAGTGAGGAGTGTAGTCAAGACCGCCAATTGTAGATGTATACGAGATGGGGTGAGTAGTGTCCAAGATTAAAACCACAAGGAGAGACGCCAAAATGTGTAGGGAAGAGTCTGTAATATTGGTAGGGTTGGTGGTATATTCAGTGATGGCTTGGGGAGGGACAAAAGGCTCCCTATCTAGACTAAAGGTTCCTTACTAGGCCAATGATGGATCAATCTATTCTTGTTATTTTCTTTGGCACTAAAGGACCCTCTTTCCAACCTCTACCTCTTGCAGCTACTGTTACCCGCCCGCACCATAACATAATTCGCCTCTATAGCCTCTTGAGTACTCTCCATAAGGGCTTTCACATCTATGTTTGGTGGATTGTAGGAAGAATTAAGAGAAGTGGGAGAACTTTCAGTAGGAATAGAAAGGTCAACAACAATATTAACAAAGGTTCTAACAGGTGAGTTAGCCCGAAAACCAGGTGTTGGGGTAGACAGGCGTTGAGGAGGTATATTACAGTCTATGTAAAGGAAGTTAGTAGGCTCTATTCTTGTCCTCATTAAAGATTGGGCCAATTCATCGATGGCTCTATATGGCCACGCTTCATTGGAATATTTTACTCTTTGAATATTCATACTCAACGCCAAATTCGTTGTTCTAAAGCCATTGGGGCTTTGCCTTTTAAATAATAACAAAAGATGTTCTTAACTGTTAGAAGTTTTTCCAACTTAAGAGGATGCCCATACTTTAATTGGTCATATTGTGCTCTGGAGATATCAGAACTGAATACTTGCCACTAGAGACAAATGGACTCTTGAGGATGAACCACCTTAAGGGAAAACCGAATCCTCCATCAATTTTCCTTCTTACCAGTATAAATTTTTGGCTGTCGAAGTGGAGAATTGAAGAAAAACTCTGAACAATGGACTCATGGCCTTTGTGTTTGTAGAAATGGACCATTCCAACTGAGACCTCTTGAGTGATGACCCCTAATTGGTAGATATGTTCAAAAATACCAATAAATGGTGGCTCACAATGTTTGCGGTAGTCGAGGAAGTTTGATCACATGTGTGTATACTATTTAGTTTTAGTTGAATTCTTGTTTTGATATAGTTATAAATTAACTAAAATGAGATGAATATTTATGGTAGAATTTGAAATGATTATGTTGACCACAGTAAAGTGGTGAGTCAATTGTACATGTTAGTCACGTATAAGTCATTGTGAGAACTGTGAGCTATAAATATTAGTGAGGCTTTTGTAATAAGGGTTCTTTTTTCCTTGTCTTTTGTTTTGTTTTTCTTTGGCAACTTGTTGAAGAAAGAGTTCTTCATTAGAGAAAGACCAGCAAGTACTCGATTTATAAGGAGGTTGTAGAGTGTAGTGAAGTTCTTGGTGTAACCAACTCCGTTGAAGTTATTCTGTGAGTATCCAGTCTGTATTAATCTTCCCTGAGTTTCCTTCTATTTTTTAGTATATCATTAAATTCTGATTGTTACAGTTAGAGTTGAGATGAGACTATTTTCATGGAACATTGGAAATATGTTGCATGTAATCATCTATGTGTGCATGTATGTGACAGGGTATAGATGAGACTTCCTTAGGGTTTAAGCTCAGCATCCAGATATTATGGTTTACTGGTAGGGCATGTTAGTTGCTAACTAGAACGATAGATGTGTTGGATCACTGGTAGGGCATGCAAGTTGCTGACCATGTGGGAAAATAAGATGGGCCACTGGTAGGGTATGGTAGTTACTAACCATATTGGTGTGAGTGCTAGGTTTCTGGTGGGGCATGCTAGTTGTTAACTAGCCTAGTGATATGGGTGCTGCCATTGATAGGACATGTTAGTTGTTAACCAATACAAAGAGCACTGAACTCATGGGAACACCATGTATTTGAAATAATAAGAATTGTGATATCTGTTCTGATATGTGATTATGGCATCCGAGGTTTAGCTAAAGGAAGGACAAGAAAAAAGTAAGAAAATATGATTCTAGATGTGTTGCATGCTATGTATATTTATAAATAAGAATTTTTTTTATAAATGTTAAGTGGTAAATCATGTATTTATCCTTTTTTGTTATGTTGAGCATGTAGTGTATTCATTAAGTGTTGTAGTTGGCATATTAAATCTACCCTAGTGAAGGTGAGTTCAGGAAGCAGGTAAGAATCAATCTAATGGTATGTTTTTTTATGTAAAAGGTAGTGTTGGTAGAGATTCTGTTCCATGGGAAAAGTGTCAGTTCTGTCAAGGTAAAACTTCTTTACGGATGCAAGGAATAAATGATGCGCCCGGTGCTAGAGTCCACCTGGAAATGCTATCTGCCATGATTAAGTATCCGCCATTAGCATGAGAATATATGCCTAAATGTCTCTGCGTGTAGAGTATTGATGTATTAGTTTATGTGCATGTATATGCAATTGTAGTATTATTCTTGCTTTTGTAAATTCTCTAGAAAGGGTTAAGTTTTCCTATTATGGAACTCTCTAAATTCTTTTTAACTTTCCTCTATTATTTCCTCTTTCCCAGGTCGAAATTTGTTGTAGAGCTTGTTGAAGGGACTCAATCAGAAAGATCAACCTTTGTTGTCAGCTTCGCTTGTGCTTGTTTTGTAACATACATATGTTCTTTTGGGTGTGGCATGTAGTTTTGTTTTGTAATTGGATCTGTAGTAATAATACTTCTTTTAATTAATGTTTTAAAGGAATGTTACCCTTGAGGGATTATTTAAATTTTTATAAATTATGGTATGTGAAGTGATTTCTACTTGTATGAGCCAAATTGCTTTATACATTATTTTACTCCCAATGTTGTATTTTTAAAGGAAAGACTTCCGCCGAAAGATTTAAACCTAATCAAGTTTATATGATAGCGTATATCGATTTGATTACTTGTTCTTTTAATTTTTTTTCTGAGTTAACACCCTTGTTCAATTTTTTATATGTTGAGACTAAATTAAGATCGAACCAAATAAACGTTTGCTTTCTATGTGACGCCTCAATCAACTATTGAGGATTGGGGCAAGACATTCCTCGTAGGATAAATCAGGCTGAATCTCAATTTCTTCAATCGAAATAACATGAGATGGATCTGAGTGATATTTCTTGAGCATCAAAACATGAAATACATCGTGGATTTCCTGTAATTCTACTGGTAACACTAATCGATATGCCACTAGTCCAACCCTTTCGACAGTTTCATGAGGCATGATGAACCTGGGCCTCAACTTTCCTTTCCTACCAAACCATGATATATTTTTCCATGAAGAAACCTATAGAAATACTTTATTGCCCACATAATATTCGATATCTCGGCATTTCAAATTTCCATATGATTTATGCCTAAAACTACTTTCAAATGATCCCTGATTAGTCTAACCATATCTTCAGTTTCCTAAATCAATTTTGATCCAATAACTTTTATTTCATTCAGTTTTGACAAAAAATGGATGTTCTACACCTCCTACCATATAATGCTACATACGGAGCCATCTGAATACTCGATTGGAAACTGTTATTATAGACGAATTCAGCTAGTGGTAAACAATGTTCCCAACCTGATTCAAAATCAATTATGTAGGCTCGAAGCATCTCTTCCAAAATCTGAATAACTCATTCCAATTGTCTGTCCATCTGAAGGTGAAAAGCAGTTGTAAAATTTAGTTTCGTACCTAAAGAATCATACAACTATTTTCAGAATATTGAGGTGAAACGAGGATCTCAATTAGATATAATCAACATAGGAATACCATGCAATCTAACTATCTCCTGAATGTAAATTTCAACTAACTTTGGTAGAGATCAATCCATTTTCACGACTAAGAAATGCACGGACTTTGTTAACCAATCCATAATAACCAAAATTGCATTTTTTTTGCACGGTGAAGTCGGTAACCTGTACGAAATCCATCATTATAGCACCCATTTCCATTCAGGAATGGAAATAGGTTGAAATAATCCCTTTGGCACCTAATGTTTAGCTTTAACTTATTGACAAGTCAAGCACTTAGCTACAAATTCAACAACCTCTCATTTCATACCAAGCCACCAGTACGTCTCCCGCAAATCACGTTACATTTTCACACCATCAAGATGCAAAGTAAAAAGGCTATTGTGAGCTTCATGATGAATCATCTCTTTTAATTCAACAATGTTTGGAACACAAATTTGATTATGGAATTGTAAGCAATCATTATCATCAATAATGAAATTCTCCACTATGTCTAGCTAAACTAACTTTTTTTTTCTCAGACAACTTGGTATTGACAAGTTGTGCATCTCTGATTTGTTTAAACAACATTGGCTTGATTTTTAATTCGGCTAATAACTAATATTATTGCTAATACTAAGTTGATCGAAAATCACCCGCAACTCAACTGTTGTTTTCCTATTCAATGCATCAGCTACGACATTAGCTTTCCTAAGATGATAATAATTGACATAGCCGTAATCTTTTAATAGTTCAATCCAGCAACGTTGTCTCAAATTCAACTCCTTTTGGGTTAGGAGGTATTTAAGACTTATGCTCGGTATAAATATGACACGTCTCACCACATAAATAATGTCTCCAAAATTTTAGAGCAAAAATTACAGTGGCTAACTCTAAATCATGTGTCAGATAGCTGTTGCAACGATCCGATAATCGGGGTGTTGAACAATGTATTTTCAGGACTCTATTTTCGTAAACTGGACTCGTAAATATTTTACAAGTCAGGTTAATGAAAATGGAGTCTCAAAAATATGTTTTCTGACACCCCTGACTATCAGGTCATTACTATTCTCCCCCACTAATTAAACTTCATCCTTGAAATTTACCTGAAAAGAGGTGGAGATATTGAGATCCCATCGTCTCTTCAGGTTTCGAAGTCGCTTCCTCAACACTATGGCTATGCCATAAAAATTTTACTAACGGAACATGTTTATTACACAATTCTTTCACCTCATGAGCTAAAATTTCAACTGGTTCTTCTTCACAAGACAAGTCGGGTTGAAATTCAATTTCTTTTGTTGAAATAACATGAGACAGATCTGATTGATACCTTCTAAGCATTGACACATGGAAAACGTCGTGCATTTTCTGTAATTCTGCAGGAAAAGCTAACCGATGCGCAATTGGTCCCACTGTTTCAGTGATCTCATATGGTCCAATAAAACGAGGACTCAGCTTTCCTATCCTGTCAAATCGCAGAACTTTCTTCTAGGATGACACTTTTAGAAACACCTTTTCACCAATAGCAAACTCAATATCTCTACGTTTCAAGTTTGTGTACGATTTTTGTCTATCAAAAGTTGTTTTCAATATATTTCAGATTATCTTAATAATGTCTTCCATTTCTTGAATCAATTTCGGCCCAACAACTTTTCTTTCACACAATTCCATCCAACAAATAGGTGTTCGACACCTACGACCATATAAGGCTTCGTACGAAGCCATTTGAATACTTGATTGGAAACTGTTGTTGTATATGAATTTGGCCAAAGGTAAATAACATTCCCAACCTAATTCAAAATCAATTACACAAGTACAAAGCATATCTTCCAAAATCTGAATAACACGTTCAGATTGTCTGTCTATCTGCAAGTGAAAGACTATGCTGAAATTGAGTCTCGTACCAAGAGATTTATGCAACTGTTTCCAAAATCTTAAAATGAATCACGGATCTCGATTAAAGATAATCGACATAGGAACACCATGCAATCTCACAATTTCTTGAGTGTATACTTCAGTAAGTTTTTGAAGTGACCAATCAGTCCTAACTACAATAATATGAGCCGATTTTGTAAGTCGATCAACAATCACCCAAACAACATTTTTCTTGCTTGGAGATAATGGTAATCTTGTTACAAAATCAATCACGATACATTCTCATTTCCACTCAGGAATAGAAATGGGCTAAAGTAATCTTGTGGGAACCTAATGCTCTGCCTTAACTCGTTGACATGTTAAGCATTTAACTATGAACTCAACTACATCTGTTTTCATTCCTGGCCACCAATACACTTCTCCCAAGTTGTGATACATTTTTCTTCAAGCAAAAGGACTATCATGAGCTTCGCAAAGTATCAACACTTTTAATTCTGCAACATTCAGAACACATATTTGATTTTGAAATCTCAAACAATCACAATCATCAATACTAAAACTTTCTAGTACGCCATTTCCAACGATGCCTCTTTTCTTCGCTAACTTGACATCATCTAACTGTGCTACTTTAATCTGATCAAACAACATTGGCTTGTCCTTCAACTCGGCCAACAAGCTCCCATCATCATTGATACTAAGTTGAGCAAACATCGTTCACAACGCAATGGCTGTCTTTTTGCTTGATGTGTTAGCTACGAAATTAGCTTTACCGAGATGGTAATCAATAACACAATTGTAATCTTTTAGAAGCTTGACCCAACACCATTTTCTTAAATTCAACTCTTTCTGTGTTAAAAGGTATTCAAGACTCTTATGATCGGTATAAATGTGACACTTTTCACCATACAGATATTATCTCCAGATCTTTAAAGTAAAGACCACCGCAGCTAACTCTAAGTCATTCGTCAGATAGTTACGTTCATGTATTTTTAGTTGACGAGACGCATACGCAATCACTTTTCCATCTTGCACTAGGACACAACCGAGGCCACTCAATGAGGTATCACTGTAGATCACAAAATCTTTTCCTGATTCAGGTAGAGTTAAAACCGACGCCTTAGTCAACATTTTTTTAATTTCTCGAAACTCTCTTGACATTCATTGCTCCAAATGAATTCAACATTTTTATGCAACAGCTTTGTCATCGGTAAAGCTATCACAGAAAATCCATTTACGAATCTTCTGTAATAACTGGCTAAACCAAGAAAATTATGAACCTTTGGCACATTTCTCAGTGCTTTCCATTAAACAATGGCTTCAACCTTTTTCAAGTCAACTCTAACCCCATCTGCCGAGATAACATGTCTCAAAAACACAACTTCTGGTAACCAGAATTCACATTTACTAAGCTTTCCATATAATTTTTCTCTCATAACACATGTAAAACAATTATGAGGTGTTGTTCATGCTCGGATTCAGATTTTGAATAGATCAAGATGTCGTCAATGAAAACTACCACAAATTGATCTAAATATGACTAGAAAATACAGTTCATGAGATCTATGAATGCCGTCGGAGTATTAGTTAGCCTAAAAGGCATCACCCAAAATTCATAGTGGCCATAACGCGTGTGAAATGTCGTCTTAGGTATTTCACTATTTTTTACTTTCAACTGATAGTAACCAGATCTCAAATCGATCTTAGATAAGACAGAAGCTCCCTTTAGTTGATCAAACAAGTCATTGATACGAGGTAGAGGGTATCGATTATTAATCGTCAACTTTTTCAATTGTCGATAGTCTATGTAGAGTTGCATCGAGCCATCTTTCTTTTTAACAAATAATACTGGAGCTCCCCAAGGCAATATACTAGGGCGTATAAAGCCGCGATCCAGCAAATCTTGCCATACGATAAGGGACATTAACACCAGAGTTATACCAGGAAACACTTCAACTGCAAATTCAACATTTCGATCTGGTAGTAATCCCGATAATTCCTTGGCCAACACGTCAAAGAATTCACAAACGGTACAAATCTTACTGCTCTAACTATCATCAGAATTCGAGTTGATAAAATAGGCTACAAAAGCTTCACAACCCTGGTTGAGAAGTTTATTAGCTCGAATTGTCGAAATGATATGAGTTGACCTACTCATTCGAACACCATTCACTTCAATTATGTTACTATCTTCACTCTGAACCATGAATTTCTTTTTACGATAGTCCAGAATCACCTCGTGCTCAGTAAGCCAATCCATTCCCAAAATTAAATCAAACTCATCAAATGGCATTATTAACAAATCAACAGGGAAGGTTATATTTTTTATTTCCAACGAACATTTCCTACACACCTAATCCACTATTACGGACTGTCCCAAATGACTTGAAACAACTATAGATACTTTAGATGTCTCAGCTGTTAAACTTCCTGATTTAACTAATTCAGCATTAACATATGAGTGTAAAGATCCCGAGTCTATCAAAGCATAAATAGGTTTTGCATGCAATAAAAAGATACCTTCCACAACGTCGGTAGCATCATCGTCCTCATGTGTCCGTACAACATAAGCTCGTGCTGGCACTCTAGCCTCTACCTAGTGAGTAACAGTATCGCTTCCCTTTCTAACATCATCTTTAGCAAAAGAACCACCGTGACTTGTCGACCCCTAGATGCAAGCACAGACCTTTGAGAAGAAACAGGAGTAGCATTCTTATTCTTTGGACACTCACGAGAAAAATGCTCGATAGATCCACAGCGAAAACAAGCCTGAGTTAGCTTCCAACATTCACCATGGTGCCTTTTCCCACAATGTTCACAATTCGGAATATCAACATCTCTGGATAGACCTTGCACACTACCGGTAGACACAATTGGTTGTCAATCAGGTTTCTATCAGATCTATCAGAATTAAAAGTTGATTTTCAGCCACTGCAAAATTCCTTGGTTCTTTTTGGTTATGGATGCGAGCTATCAGCTCCAAATCGCTTTCCAGAAATGCGAGTAACCTTAGCCTTTTTATCAAGTCCCAAGGCTTGTTCTACCATCTTTTCCCATTCAACTAGATCAACAAACTCTGTAATCCGATGTGATACCAACTGTACCCAAAGTTTATCATGTATCTTACAAAAAATTGCCTACAACTTTCGATGTCAGATGGTACAAATTCAGTAGCGTACTTAGTAAGTCGTACGAACTCCCATTCATAACCGGCTACTGACATCCCACTCTGCTTTAACAGAAGAAACTCTTGCCTTCTATCTTTTATGTTCAATTCTCTGATGTATTTCTTTTGAAATTCCTTTTGAAAGAATTCCCAATTGGTCTGCTCAATAGATACGTGGCGTGTCACTAACTGCCACCAGGTGTATGCTTCTTCTTACAGCAAAGTAACAGCACAAATTACACTTTCGCGCAAGTTGCATTCAAGTTGTTGCAAAAGAAGTTTAGTGGATTCAATCCAAACTTTCGCTGCTGAGAGATCAACCCCTTTCAACCCCAAAAACTCAATCGCACTATATCTTCACAGTTCTTTTATCGGAGCCCGTTGAACAGTAGGTGCAGGCACTATAGTAGACATAATTCTCGCAACCCACTAAAGTGCATCGACGATAGCTCTAAGTAAATGTGAATCACCTGCTCAAATTACAATCAAACATTAAAAATACAAAAAGAAAGGAAAGAAAGAAAGAAATAGCAAGGACGCAAGGCCTAAGGGGGTTTGAGGTTCAAGCTCAAATTGGTTGTGCAATTTAGTCCCTATACTTGTAATTTTTATGTTTTTGGAATCCCAGTACTTAGGGCTACCCGACCCATATTGTAATTTTTAGTATTGTTCAAGATATTAGATGTTGACATTATTGAATAGTTTAAGTATTAGGGATTAAATAGATAGATTTTTAAGTTAGAAATGGAAAAGGACTAAATTGTGGAATTAATTGTTGATTTTGAACAATAGGGACTAAATTATGAAAAATTTGAAATTAAAGGGTCGAATTGGAAAAGAAGAAGTTAAATGTGGTCTAGAATGAAATTAGTATAAAAATATGAATTTAAAAGTGAAGGTTAAAACTAGTCTCGATTTAGGGACTAAATTGAAAAATAAGTAAAATATAGTGTGAAAATTGAAATTTAATGCAAAGTTGAAATGTGTAATATTAATGTGATTTAATTGTTTTATTATGTAGCTAATGTCGTACTGGAATCCTCGAGTAAAAAGGGGAAGGATAAAATCGACGTCTAATAGCTCGACAATCACAGTTTGTGTTCTTTTAATCTGAATTAAATAGTAGATTATTGCATATATAATTGTTTGCATATGGTAAGCAATTGAGGTGAGTACTTTGGTACTTGGGAATTGAATTAAATTCATAATTGAAATGAAATGGATTGATTTTGTATATTATGAAATATATTTATTATGAATATATGTGTATTGAGAAAAATGCGATTATTATCAAATTGAATATATGCTTATATGTGATGATATATATTCATGAAATTGAGACATTGGTTTTATTGAAAAGTGAAATGAATCCCCACTAACTATATCGGGCTGGGTCGGATATAGATGGTATGCCATAGGATAGGAAGAGTTCAAGATTACTTTGACCTCGAGTCGATGAGGCATTGGATGCCAATTTGCTTCGGTTTAACTAATGAGACACTAGGAGTCAGTTTATATAGCACTAGGCGCAATTATTACTTCAAATTTATCAAATGAGGTATTAGGTGTCAAACTAGTGTGTTGGTTGGATCTGTGTATCCGTCCGAGTCCGTGTCATGTTAATAGGGGAAAGTAAAATAATAATTTATGTAATTGATATTGAAATGGAAAAAATGAGAAATGAATATGAGATGAGAAAATATTGAAATGGAAAATATGAGAAATGATTCTGAGATGAGAAATGAAATATGAAATGATGAATTAAGATGTGAAACTTGAATGAATTCAAGTATTGATCAAAGATACGAATCATGCCATTGCATGAGATGATGTATTCAAATGTTAAATGAAATGCCATTGATATATCTACTTATAGATTTGAACATGTGAAAATCTTAGTAGATGTGAATAAGGAATGAGTAAAAATTATACTATTGAATTGAAACACATGAATATAGCTTACTAGTTGCATTTTGTATTTTAAATACTTACATCAAGTTATGTTATTCGGATTATAGAAATACCACTGAGTTTTACTCAGTGTGCGGTTTTGTTTTTCGTACGCAGGCTAGGTACTGTTCAAATTATTGTCGACTTAGCATCAAATCACAAATCCCAAGCTTAAGTATGGTGATATTTCATTTTGTAATGGCATGTACCTAGGGAGGCTTTTGTTGATATTGTTTATAAGATGTTGTTAACTCAGATGCTAGTGAAATGATGGTTAAATGTGTATATGGTTGTGGTTGAGGCTATGTTGGTATGCTAGCCTAGTTTATATTTTGGTATGTAATAGTTTAAAATTTGGTAGCTTAACATAATGCTTGGTATGTGCTTAGCTTCATATTTGGTAACTTTAGAAGTTTGAAAGTTAGTTCAAATATGGTAAGTGTGATATGAATAAAAGTCTTGAATGTGTGATGTGTTGTTGATGTATTTTAACATATAAAATGTGGTACCAATGAGGGTACATTGGTTAGGCATATTAGGTGATGAATTTGGTGTATTTTGGGCATGTTTAATCGTGTTTTAAATAGGTTAAACGATTGGTAATTGAGTTGCTTAGTGTCCAAGTAAATAGGAAATGGTAAACTTGAGTTTTAAGGTACTTTTGGATGCGCACGGCCTGGCCACACGGGCATGTGTCACACATAAGCAACACACATGGGCGTGTGACCCAAGTCAGAAAGTTACACGGCCTGGCCACATGGGTGTGTGACCCTTGAAATCAAAATTTTTGTAATTATTTTATGAACTTCCAAAATTATTTCAAATTAGACCCTGCCTATTTTAAACTACTTTTAGGGTCTCGTAGACTCTTAACTGGGGTTGTAAGAGTAACTTTTATTCTGAATTGGGGTGGATTAGCAAACTTAAATTAAGTGCATTCCACTAACATTATCGTATATAAATTAAAAAGATAATTATAGACGGAGTATGGACTAATACTCTGATGCTAATAATTGGAATACTCTTGTGTATATTTGAATTCTGACATTCTAGAAGGAATAAATAGTGATAAGAGTATAGACAGTGGAAGACTAAGTTTAGCAATGTATAAATAGTGATAAGAGTGTAGACAATGGAAGACCAAGTTTAGAAATGCATAGCATAATTTATTATTCGAATGTATAAGAATCTAGCATGAAAGTATTAGATTGCCGTGACCTACCCTTACATATTATAATGTTATTAGTTAGTTTATATGTGTATGATTGAATTAATTGTTTGATTCGTTAGTACTACTCGTGACCCTAATTTGACAAGGAAAAGGGGTTAGGGGTGTTACAGCTGTGTTCATGCGTTTTCAGCTGGCCGGACGCATACATGATCACTTTTCCATCTTGCATGAAAATGCAGCCCAAGAGAAGAATTATACATAAAACAGAAGAGAAAGATGGGTTTTATGGAAGTTTTTGTTATTGTTTAAACATTATATATACAAATAATATTAAAAGAAAATATCAAATAAATCTGATAAAGTTGTAGTTTTTTGGGTATGATAGTGCCAAAGAGGCGAAGTCCGATTGAGAAGAAAATGGTTTGTTTGTAATGAGAAGAAGAACAATAGTGGTGTTGATGGCCACCATTTAAGGGAGAGTTTTGAGTTATTGGAGATTTGAGAACTTTTTTACCTTTTTGTTGTTGTAGGGAGATGGTAAAAAGATGTAGTTGGTCCACACTTACCGCATTATTATTGATACCAGTAGAGAAAGAGGAGTGAGGGTGGTATTGAGGAAAGCTAGTTTACCAACGCTGGGGTTAAGAGTCAGAAAAGTAGGAGAATGGAGAGGATAAGCATGAGTAGGAGAATGGAGAAAAGCACCCTTTCTATGTTGTGCTTTGGGGTACTTCTAGATGGGTGATAGTTCTCGGGTGGTCCTCTTGAGGAGAATGCACCCATTAGTAACGAATGGATTAACAAAGGATCCGGCTGGGTGGTTAAGGATGAAAAAACCACCCATGAAAGGGTACAAGACACGCGGGTAGTCGATCACTGAGTAACAATCTGAATGATACAAGGTGAGGGTCTCCTACAGATCTATTTGATTGGTTTCTGTGCCACCACATGCCCCAATCATGGTAGAGGTATAACATTACTCATGGGTTTCATGAAAGGGATTTTATGGTTCTCAACTCAAATTCACAAAGAAAGTAGCAGCAACCTACTAAGAACAAAATAAATTTTGTTACTGTTCTTCAAATTCAGAGAGTTAATCTCGTGGGTTACATGGTTTCAAATGCCAAAGGATTTTAGGGTTTTAAATTACATTAAAACACTAATTCTTATTCCTAAAAGAAAGAATGAGAGTTTTGTTGATAATAAGCAGAAGTAGAAAAGAAGAAAGTTTGAGAGGTGAGAAAAATTCAAGCTACAAAAAGTTGGATAGGAAATGAAAGCTCTGCCAGGAATGAGACCTTCTTTAAAGGGATGAAGATGTATTTTACTAATATCATTTCTTTTTTTTTTTAAAAAATTTCCAAGTTTAAATTTTTATTTTCTTTTTATTTTAATTCAATTAATTTTATATTATCCATGTATCAATTATCCATTTGTCAATAGCGTCATCATGCATGTTTAAAACTAATGGGGTGTTTTACGATGTTTGTTTGGTGGAAAATAAATTACCAAATAAAATCATTCTCCAAAAAATGGTAAAATCAAGGCTTTTTTAAGGAAAATGTCTTATCAAATTTTATTTCGTAAGACATTTTCCATGTTGATAAGGTTTTGTTCACTGTCTTCACCGTCAAAGAAACAAAAAGGGGAAGCTCTCTTCACCGTCGAAGAAAATAGTCCATTATATTCTAATTTTATATTTTTTTTACAATTTAGTCCCTGAAATCCAAATTTTACTATTTTAAAATTTAATTCCTCAAAAAAAATTCTTATTCTATAGTCCATTCTTAAACCTCATTTTGTATAGTTTTGCAAAATAGTCTGTTTTCTAAAATTTTTAGATTTTATAATTTAGTCCTTACAACTAAAATTGTTAAATTTTCCAAAAATTAGTCCTTTGATTTTTGAAAAGTTAAACTTTCATATTCTATTTTTCAGAATTTTAAATTCTCAAACAATGTAAATTAGTCCTAAAACTCAAATTTTGAAATCTTTACAATTTAACCCCTACAATTTCGAATTTTACTATTTTATGCTCAACTTTTAGAATTTTCATATTTTATAATCATAAAATTTAGTTACTACATCAATGTTTTAGATTTCACTACTCAAACCTTTAGAATTTGAAAATTTACAAATTTTACAATTTGGTCATTACTTCAATTTTTATCAAATTAAATCATTTTTCAAGTTACTCTTCCAAATAATATTCGAAATAAATATTTACTACTTTCAACTTAATTAAACATAAATTTATATCTATAACTTTATATTCCCTAATGTACGAAATTAATAATTAAGTTTAATTAAGTAAATTAAGATTAATTAAAACTAAAACATAATTAATTAAAATATAATAAGCTTTATGAAATAAACTCAACTAATCAATGAAAAGATAGTAAAATCTCAAATGTATGTTTGTTTCATTGAAAACAAATTTTATGAAATATTTTCAAAAAATCTGTTAAACAACAGAAAATATTTTACACAGTTCATCTAACACCAGAAAATATTAATTTTTTCAGAAAAGTAAGTCATTTTTTAAAAATTATTTTCCAGAAACTATTTTTAATAAAACAAATAGATACTAAATTGAAAAATGTTGTAAAAATCAAATAAATATATTAACCAAATAATAATAATAATAATAATAATAATAATAATAATAATGAGATAAAGCAACAAACAAAATTTCACTAACAAATTAAAATAAATAAAAATCAGATCCCATGGTCTAATCTCTTCTAGTCCTCATCGACACCCATTTTTTGTCCATACGTGAATTCAAATGCTCTTCAAAGCTTTCAGTGTTCTTCAGCTTTGAAGACTGATATCCCAACTTGCTTTCATCCTCATTGACTTCATCACTTTGGGTAATCTCATAGCTCAACTCATGGGGCTGTGTGTGTGGCTCCTCTTTTGCCTTCTCCCCATCACTTTGCTCACCTGAAAGGTCTGCATCCGAATCTGAACTTGAACTAGAAACTGTCCTTTCTCTGCATAAACTTTGTCTAGTCTCTTCCATTTCATTCAGCTCCAAGTCTTCGCTTCGGGCCATGGCATTATTTGGAGAATCAAAGTCTTGGGGTTCAATTCTTGAGAGCTCCACAGCAGCTCGTGCTGCTGCTGCTGCATAAGCTGCTGATACGAAAGCCTCTTGAGCAGCATCTGCCACATCTCTGTACTTTTTCCTTTCTTTCATTGACTCACTTAAGCTTTCATCCATGTCTTTTCCTACAGGCAAATCGTTGGCTGACTCAGTTAAGTTCCTCACCTCTACAGCCATTTCCTCCAAATGCAAGGTGATACCTTTTCTCGTAGCAATCTCCTTGAGCAATTTTAACTTGCTTTCTAAGCTTAGCCGCCGTGTTGAAAGCTTTTGTATCACCTTAGGATTCACACTGCAATTGTTGCGTAATTCAATGGCACGAACCACAAATTCTTTCCCGAAAGTCGATGAAAAAACCCCACGAATGTGAAGAAGCTCAGGGAATTCACCACACCTTGATGATGCAAACATCAAGGTCGATGCTGCCTCTTTAAGCTCATCAGGACATTCCCTATAATACATGGTCGAGAAAGCATGTCAAATTTCAGAGAACCTAATATAAAACCAAGAGGAAAAATATTAAACCAAACTTACTTGTTCTTTTGAATCAGCATGACCCTCTCTATCAACAAATTACAGTAGGTTTCCAGGATAGTAAATGCATCCACCATATTCTGTTCTCTAATCAAATGCTCTACACGAAGAAGGGCTTGTTCATGGTGACCGAGGTTAAGGAGTTCAATCACATCGGACCGGGCGTGGGTACACCGGACTTGATGCTGGTTCTTCAAGATACCGATCCGAGAAATAGCAAGCTTGGCCAGAGTTTTAAACTTGGAAGCCTTGAAGTTTCTTCCAAGCAAAGCATCCAATTTCCTCCCCATGCTTCTGTCTCAGTAACCTCAGAATGAAGAGAGTTTTGAAGCACAAAAATTTGCTTATAAAACCAACAACATGGTGGACTGTTGTGATGTTTTGCAATAAAAGTGAATGAAGCACGTGTCAGCTTTGGGATTTATTTATTTCCAATGAAAATCTGGGTATTGGAATTGTGACCTAGCCTGTAACTTTGATTGTTTTTTTTTTTTTTTTTGGTTTGAACGAGGCAAAGAGAGTTTGGTCAATTTGTGGAGGCGTTGTCATTTTCTATGATTTCCTTTTCTGGGTCTAGAATATTTCCACACGATTGTTTTTATTGCTCCCATTTTACTTTTTGTAAAATAGAATTATACATTTTGTTGGTCCACTGCCTGGAAATAGTCAATACCCAATAAAGTGCCACACCTACTTCTTATTTACGTGGTTCAATTGGTAGATTTAATGTTTGAAATTGTTTCCCCGTTGAAAATTACTGTTTGAATTTTAATATAGCGATTTCATTATAATTTTCCTATTAGGTTTTCATTACCAACCATAGGAAGGCTATTTGTGACCAAATTGAATTAGATATGATTTTTTTATTCCGCCCTCCAAAAATCATTTTAGTATTTTATTTAATTTGATTTTTTTTTTTGTTTTTAAATTTGATTTTATTTGTCAAATCACTTTTAAAATGGACAGAAAAGTTAATATCCGTTAACTTTATTAGCATGGCATATTCTTAATTGCCATGTAAATGTCACATTAATAATTAATTATTTTTTTTAACAAAATTTAAAATTTTTAAAATATATATATAAATTATAAAATAAGTGTAAAAAATATTTTTAACATTTTTTTAATTTAAAAAATTAATTATTGCTAACATAGCATACACATGGCAATCCACATGTATATCACGCCAATAAAGTTAATATTTGTTAATTTTTCTATTAATTGTGAAGTGATTTGATAAATAATACAAGTTCAATGGCTAAAAAATGTGAAAATTTAAATGGAGAGCTAAAATAATTTTTTATAAAGTTGGAGGGTCAAATAAGTTATTATGCCAATTGAATTAGATGTGATTTTTTTTATTCAATTGCTATTGCAATAATTAGGAGTTTTAATTTAAGCGTAAAGAATGTGTTATGAGTAGAAGTGAGATATATATATATATATATATATATATATGTTAAAAAATTTAATATTAAAAAATTTAATCCATATACTTTAATTTTTAAGAATTTAGTTCCTCTACTTTTTAGATTTCAAAATCCAGGTTCAATTGTTAACCCTAATAAATTCTTATTAAATTTGTTGATGTGACATTTTGAAATTAAAAAAAAAAACTCACTTGATAGCAATATAACTAAAAAAAAATATGTTTGTAGTGAACCTAAATTTAACAACATAATTTTCAAAGTGTTTACAGTTATACTTAAATTTTGAAATATAAAAAAAAAGAGGAGCTAATTTCTTAGAATTAAAAGTAAATGGATTAAATCTTAAATTTATGAATAATGCAAGGGTTTATGGCATATTTTAACCTTAGATACATTTCTAATGAGGTTTCCTTAGAACTTTGAGATCACATGTTCTGAATCTCATCCTATTTAAATGTATGGATTACTTATTCTAGCTAATTAGCTTGTTAAAATATAAAATGACACAAAAGTTAGGGGTGCTCAGGGTTTGATTCGTCAATTTTTTTTGGACTTTTGTGAATTGTTCATCATAATTCAATTTGGTTTGGTTTTTGGTTTTTCAACACGTCGCCATGTCGTGACAACGTGTTCGGCTTGCCGGGACACCATGAATCGCGTCGTTGGGTCGTTATGTGTTGTGTCGTCTCAACGTCAACTCTTTCTTGTCTCAACGTTAGCTCTGTTCCATCTAGAATGCAAGGCACACTCCACAAATCTCCACATTGGCTCGTATTTTCGAAACGCCTTCTTTGTCAAGCCCCATCAAAGGCCTAACTCGATATTCGTAGAATGTTTACCAAGTCTAAGTAATGCTTGAACTTGGAAATTGGAAGACTTTTTGTCATCATGTCTATTGGATTATTTTTTGTGCCGATTTTGTGAATCTGAACATCTCCTTGAGCGATCACTTCTTGAATAACGTGGTACTAAATATCTATATGCTTTGTTCTTTAGTAATGCACCTGATCTTTCGCGAGACGTATGACACTTTGACTATCATAATGCACAATAGTTTTGTCATTTTTATCAACGAGCTCCCCGAATAGACCTCTCAACCAAATGGCCTCTTTCATAGCCTCTGTGATAGCCATATATTCTGCCCGCCTCTGTAATTGATAATGCCATAGTAGCCTAAAGGGTGGCTTTCTAGCTAATTATACAATTGCTGAAAGCGAACATATAACCTATGAGAGATCTTCTTTTGTCTAAGTCTCTAGTATAATCCAAATCTACATAGTCGACTAGACCATCTGAACATCTTCCAAATTCCAAACAAGTCTTGAAAGTCCCCCTCAAATATCTTAGAATCCACTTGACAACTTGCTAGTGTAATTTGTCAGGTTTGGCCATATATCTACTTACTACACTAATATCATGTGAAATATCGAGACAAGTACAAACCATTGCATACATTAAGCTTTCAATTGCACTAGAATAAAGAACCAATGACATGTGCCACGGCTAGGTTGATTCAGAGCCCGAAAAGAGCGAATTTCACGTGTCATCACAACGTCGATAAAGTCCTCCTTGGGATATGGCAACGATCTTGCCTCTACTTCCGTAATTGCTGCCGAACCGAACACCATTGCACCTTGCAGAATGTAAAAGCTGCTGACTTTTTGCCCTCTCATTAAAACAAGGGCTCCACGAGATACTTTTAAGTCATTTGACTCAATGACGATCTTACAATCATTCCAGTCTAAAATACCTAAAGAGATGATATTCTTTTTTAAATCAGGTACATCCTTGACATCTGAATATGTTCTGATTATCCCGTCATGCATCCTAATCTGAATGGTACCAATGGCAGTTATTCAAGGTGAATTATTTCCCATAAGCACAACTCTACCTTCAATCAAGCTGTATGTGGAGAACCAGTCACTGTTAGGACACATGGCAAGAACAATATGAATCCAAGATCCACTCAGATCTGAACTTAGACCTTTCGGTCATTGACATCAGCAACAAATTATCACCACTGTCTCAGCTACATTAACATCAGCTGTATTGGCTTTCTGCTTTCCTCTCTCATCATTTTCGACAGCCCTTTTGTTTTTATTATGAAGTTTGTAACATTATGTCTTTTTGCAATAGCCACATTGCTTGTCACGGTTTTTAGATTTTGATCTTGCCCTCGATCTTCTTTGAACTGAATCCTTAGATTGTTGCCTTTTGTTAGAAAAATGGGTTTGGAAAACGTAGCGAAAAATAAGTTTAAGGAAAAATCAAAGTTTTAAATTTTTTTTTTCCAAAACTAGAACTTGGTTGTGATATCTAAAGTAATAAATACTTAATCAAAATTATACTTTTTTTATTTGTCTAGGATGAACGCTTCGACCAAGTAGTCTTCTTTGTTATCCTCAAGCTCATGTCTACTGAGTGTGGGCTCACTTCGAATCAGAAAATTATTCACAAAATTACAAATAGGGTAATTTCGTAATTTCTCAAAACTTTTGAGTCAAGTTGTAAATAAGAAAAATATCTCTAGAAATTTTCTAAAATAATTTCTTCAGAGAATTTTCTCTCTACAACTTCCTGTTAAATTCAAGTGTGTGAAAAATAATAACTCAATTTTCTCTTTATATATGGAGAGTTTAGAGAGTTCAACTATAATTAAACTTAACCACTTTAATATAAATTAATATATTATTTATCTACAAGGTAAATATTGAATAAAATTTAATATTAAGATAGTCACTTTAATATTAAATTAATAAAATACTATCAAGATAAGTATTAAATTAAATTTAATATTAAATTTATTAAAATAATATTATTTTTGAAATAATTAATCTGAAAATCTAGTAGAGTCCTAGTAAGAGTGTGATTCCTCCACTGCTCAACTGCCGAAGGACCATTTGCCGACCATCGGAATGTCGTCCTCGTCATTGTTAGCACCGTTGTGTTAGTGGTGTCATCGCATGTACGACATCCTCATGGCACCCCGAGCCAATTCAGCTATTGTCTATTTAGTCTGGGCCAGTGACAGCCCGACCTATCAGGTCCTGTCCCTGGTTGGACAGTCGACCCAGTTTCACACACCAGGCCCAGTTCAACTAATTTTTTGGTCTCGATCTTGATTTTGTGTTTTTAGGCCCAATTTTTTATATCAAATCCAATTTTCAAGTTCGATTACCTATTGGGTCAATTGTCTGAATTTAAAATTAATTTCAAAAAATACCATATTAGTTTTAATTAAATTAATTTTACTTGATGAAAATTAATTTTCCCAAAAATCACTTAGATTTTTCAAATTAATTTTTCAAGAAAATTGTTTAATCAAATTCTCTAGTTGAACAATTCTCATTACTACCTAATTTAATTCCACATCAAATAAATTGACTCAATTAAATTATTTCTAAAGTCGTAGAATTTTTTCTGATTCAAATGCAGTCCGATCGAGTTTTTGTTGAGCTAGTGGAGAGACCAATCAGACATATACAATTAGGCTCGAGTAATTGCAATTATGTCCAGAAGCATCGTTCTAATAATTTGCAATTTACTTAATCATGGAGTCAGTCCACAGAAAGTACCATGATTGAAGACTCCTTATTGTATACTCTTTGCGAAGGTAATTCAACCAACTACTTTGTCCAATGACCTAGTCATGTGTGTGTTACCCCCATATGATATCCTTGATTCCTTTGAGTTAAATTCATTCACTCAATACAATCTTATTTTATCTCATTGTCACCATTGTATCTTCTTAATAATTAATATGATCACTGTCAACAAATGACTATGACAAATTGCTCGTTCGAGAACAAGCAACCCATGGCCACGTTCCATATTTTTCAATCCACACAATGCTAATAAGAGGATATCGTTAACTCTTTAATAAAACTATGATTTCCATTATTGCTAGTATAGCCATGTAATATGCAAGTCATGTACCCAACATACCAGTTGTGGGATCGATCATATTTAGAGCATAAGCCTCCACTTATATCAAAGCACATGAGTTACATACGCATGGTCAGTGATTAACTCAAGATTTAGGTAAATCACACTATGAACATCACAACTGAATTAATTCACAAAGGGATTCGGAATTAATTCATTTTGGGTCCAGTCCAATGTATCATTCTTCCAATAAATACATTTATGTCTTTACCCATTGAGTCATAGCGAAGACTAGCCATCTCCCAATTAGAATTGTAGACGACATAATAATCCTTATAAGTATTTGAATCAAATGTTTACTTTGATTCTTTTAATGGATTACAGACTCGTTTAGATTATCTACTGAAGTAAGCTATCTTTCTCGCAATATAAACTTTCTTACAGTGTCACTTATCATCAGTTTGAACTTTAGACAATTTATGAGCTAATATTTGTTTATCACAATTTCGCTATGCATGCAAAATATGAAAGATAGTGTAATACCCCTCGCCTATATCCAACTCTAGAACAGGGTTTGAGGTGTTACCGAACTTAAACTCAACCAATCTTGTTAAATCGGGCCATAAATTTTTGATCAATGTAAAACTTTTCATTTCATTTTCAATTTGCCTCTTAATAGGGCTTACGGGGCCCAAAACATACATTCAAGGTGGTTCAGGGCCAAACTGATGGCTCAAAAAAAACTAGGAGAAGTTCATGCTTTAAGGCTCTACACGCCCGTGTCCCATACTCGTGTGGCCAATTTAATTCCACAATTTTTCATAAAATAGGTGCAGATTTCACACGGCCGGGACACACGCCTATGTCCCTTACCCGTGTCCTTTCATACGGCCACGACACATCCGTGGCGTAGCCCGTGTACAAAAACCTGGGTATTCTGTTTCTGACGTCAGCATCGCATGACCATGGTACATGCCCGTGTACTAGGCCGTGCCCCTCCACACGGCTGAGACACACGGCTGTGTCTCTGCCCGTGTGACCATCACCTTGCATTCTAACTTGAAATTTCTAAGTGTAGGGGACACACGGCCTTCTCACACGCCCATGGGGCATTCTGTGGTCTACCCCTATGGACAATATGAGACTATTTACCAAGTCTCATTGCCACCCTAGTATGCTTATTTTCATGTCAATACCAACCAATATCAAATCAAGCATGATAGACATTCATTTAACCATGAAGATGCATCTATTATAGACTCAAAATGATTGTTATCCTCATTCAAGGCTTAATGTGAAGTGTGGAATCAATTCCAAACCAACACAATTGGCCAGTTCTCAAAGACACAAAATAATAATGTCTAGTCCTATACATGCCATAATAAAAAATATAAATCCTACTATACCGAGAATTACAGCTGATGGTCTGATCGATATCTTTAACTTCAAGGGACCCTTGAGTTAGCTAAGTGGCACTGAAAGTAAAGGAAATGGAAAGAGAGTAAGCATAAAGCTTAGCAAGTCGCATATAAATAAATATACAACAACAATTTCATCATTAGTCATCATACTCGTAGTTCAAAGGTAAGCATAAACTTGACTTACTCATTACCGACTACTCAAGTCACATTTTCTAATTTGAGCTCACTACTCATGCATACCAACTTGGTACCTGTACCACTCAAAACATTATTATACTTTCCTTATTAAACCACTTTCATAACCTTTAAAGATGGACCTTTTGGAATACTATTGGATATTCTATAAGCCTCAAACATGGGATAAATTGTCGATGCCATGTCCCAGACATGATCTTACATTGGCTATCACCTTTGAGGCCGATGCCATGTCCTAGACATGGTCTTACATTACCTCTCGTATATACGTAATGATGCATGTCCCAGACATGTCTTACACTAGCACAACTCGTAGTCGATGCATGTCCCAGACATGTCTTACACTAGCACTCGTCTCAATACCGATGCCATGTCCCAAACATGGTCTTACACTAGCTCTCATCTTGTGGCCGATACATGTCCCAGACATGTCTTACACTGGCACACAAATAACCCAAATGTCATGGCATGAATATCCGGTTTGTTTCCTAGGGTTCCAACGGGATCTTTCTATTATCTCAATTATTAATATGCATTCTCAGTTCACAATCTAGCAACTCATGCTATATCAAATTAATAACAATTTGAATACATGCATTAACAATGTAGTTGTATTATTTACATACAACTTACCTCGGTTTACAAAATGTACTCGACTAGTCGGTTTAATCGACTTGCTTAGCTTTCCCCCAGTCTAGGTTCGGATTTGGAAAAACTTGATCCATAATAACAAAATACACTCATTTAATCACTAGTTACAATTAGGAATTCATAAATTTACTTCTTTGGTAAAATGACCATTTTGCCCCTAGACCTTGGCAAAATGACCATTTTGCCCCTATGCTCGAAATTTGATTTTTATTGAATTTCTTCATATCTTAGGACTAGCTGACCCCTTTTTAACTCTTATAGCATCACTAGAATCCCACTATTTCACACACTTATCACCTATTTTGCAACTTATGCAAAATAGTCCATTTAGGTGTTTTCATGCTAACACCCTTCACAAAAGTTTTTTAGAACTCTTCTAAGACTCATATTCTTCCATAAAATTTCATAAAATAACATGAAAATTCACATGGTGAAACCCTATACTTATCACCATTTTGCAAGGTGGTCCTCTCATTTGAAAGCCCATAAAACAAGCATTCCAAAAATGTTAAAATCATCAAGAAAATCATCAAGATCACTTACATTATGAGAGGAATAAGTTGCTGCAAATTTTCAGCTTTCAAACCTCCATATTTTCTGATATTTTCGGTGGAGAGAAGAGATGGAGAAGAAAAAAATAATAGCTAGGCTTTTAGGCACTATTTTATCACCAAATCATGACATCACTTACCTAAACCTTGACTATTTGTTTAATATCTATCTCATGGCCGGCCAACACAATTAAAAAGGGTATAATTTCCCTTTAAAAGCCCTCAATTTTAGTTCTCTAGCTATTTAACACATTTGGGTACTAAAATGCAACTTTTTCCTTTTATACGATTTAGTCCTTTTTCGCAATCGGGCTCACAAACATTAAAATTAACTCCCCAATTTTTTTTCATACAGTAATATAATCATGCTAAAACCTCATAATAATAATAAAAATAATTTTCCCAACTTCAGATTTGTGGTCCCGAGACCACTGTTCCGACTAGGCCCTAATTCGGGTTGTTATATTTTCGTCCTCAAAAATCTTACCGGTGAATAAGTTCAGATACTACTCTCTCAGAGACTCCTCAGGTTCCCATGTGGCTTCCTCGACCCCATGTCTATGCCACAAAACCTTCACAAGTGGTATGTTCTTATTTCTCAATTGTTTGACTTCTCGAGCCAAAATCTTTACCGGTTCCTCACCATAAGTCATATCCAGAAGAATATCAATGTAAGTTGGAGCAATTACATACGAAGGGTCTGATCTGTACAGACGTAACATGGACACATGAAATACATCGTGAATCTTTTCTAACTCTGGTGGTAAGTGCAATCGGTAGGCAACAGGCCCTACCCTCTCGGTAATTTCGTAAGGTCCTATGAAACGAGGACTCAACTTGCCCTTTTTGCCAAATCTGAGGACTTTCCTCCACGGGAAACTTTCAAAAATACCTTATCACCAACTTCGAACTAAATTTCCTTTCGTCTCAAATCCGCGTAGGATTTTTGTCTATCCGAGGCGGTTCTCAGGCAGTCACGAATCACTTTAACTTTCTCCTCAGCCTCTTTGACCAAATCGACCCCATGGATCTGATTCTCTCTCAACTCAATCCAGTATAAGGGCGTTCGACACTTTCGCCGGTACAAAGCCTCATAAGGTGCCATTTTCAGACTTGACTGATAGCTGTTGTTGTCGACGAATTCAACCAATGGCAAGTATTTTTCCCAACTTCCTTGAAATTCGAGAACACAACATCTCAACATATCCTCTAAGATTTGTATCACTCTTTTCGACTGCCCGTCAGTTTGCGGATGAAATGATGTGCTGAAACTCAACTTGGTTCCCAAAGCCTCTTGTAACTTTTTCCAAAACCTTGAGGTAAACCTCGAATCCCTACCTGAGACAATCGATAATGGCACTCCATGAAGTCCCACAATCTTGAAAATATATAAGTCGGCTAATTTCTCGAAGGAGTAATTAGTACTCACTGGTACAAAATGTGTCGACTTAGTTAATCTATCGATAATAACCCATATTGCATCTTTCTTTTTCGGAGTTACAGGCAAACTAGTCACGAAGCCCATAGTGATACGATCCCATTTCCACTCAGGGACAATAATAGGCTGAAGTAAACCTAAAGGTACTTGATGTTCAGCCTTTACTTGCTGGCACACTAGGCATCTGGAAACGAACTCTGAAATGTCTCTTTTCATACCAATACATTTTCTTAAAGTCGTTGTACATTTTTGCACTACCCGGGTGAACGGATAAACAACCACTATGTGCCTCACTTAGAATCTTCTGAATAAGCTCATTGTCTTTGGGTGCACAAACTCTGTCTTTGAACATTAAACATCCATCGGTACAGATGCGAAAATCTGATTCAATTTCTAACTCACACTGAATTCTCTTAGCTTGCAATTCCACATCACCTTTCTGAGCTTCTCGGATCTCTTGAAGAAAGGTCGATGTAGCTCTCAACTCGGCTAGAACCGAACCATCAATAGCTACAGTCAACTGAGTATTCAAGGCTCTCAAGGCAAACAACGACTTCCTACTCAGGGCGTCGGCGACTACATTCGCCTTTCTCGGATGGTAGTCGATAATTAACTCATAATCTTTTAATAGGTCTAACCATCGGCGTTGCCGCAAACTCAACTCATTTTGAGTCATCAAGTATTTTAAACACTTATGGTCGGTGAATACCTGACATTTCTCTCCATACAAATGGTACCTCCAAATCTTCAGCGCGAACACTACAGCCGCTAGCTCCAAATCATGGGTTGGATAATTTCTCTCGTATGGTTTTAGCTGTCTCGAGGCATAGGCTATAACCTTGCCTTCTTGCATAAGCACACACCCTAAACCATTTAAGGAAGCGTCACTAAAAATCACAAACTCCTTGCCCAACTCTGGCTGCACTAACACCGGGGCTTCCGTTAACAAAGCCTTTAATCTCTCAAAACTTTGCTGGCATTTTTTCGTCCATTCAAACTTGACGTCTTTTTACAACAACCTAGTTATCGGGGTAGCTATCATAGAAAATCCATTTACAAACCATCTGTAATATCCAGCCAAACCCAAAAAGCTTCGGACCTCTGTCATATTCCTTGGCGGCTTCCACTCAACAATAGCTGAGATCTTGCTTGGGTCTACTCAAATCCCGTCACCCGACACAATGTGTCCTAATAACCCAACCTCCTTAAGCCAAAATTCACTCTTACTGAATTTGGCGTACAATTGTTGGTTTATCAAGGTTTGCAATACAACTCTCAGATGATCTACATGCTCACTCTCATCATGCGAATAAATTAATATATCATCGATGAAGACGACAACAAACTTATCCAAATACGGCCTGGAAATACGATTCATCATATCCATAAAAATTGCTAGAGCGTTAGTCAAGCCAAAAGGCATTACGAGGAACTCATAATGCCTGTATCTTGTTCGAAATGCAGTCTTCGACACATCCTTCTCTTTAACCCTTAGCTGATAGTAGCCAGACCTCAGGTCGATCTTAGAAAACACGGTGGCTCCCTTTAACTGATCGAATAAATCATCAATCCTTAGCAAAGGATACTTGTTTTTCACTGTCACCTTATTGAGTTGTCTATAGTTGATGCATAGCCTCATCGATCCATCTTTCTTCTTCACAAAAAGTATCGGAGCACCTCACGGGGAATAGCTTGGTCTTGCAAAACCCTTGTCTGTTAGCTCTTGCAACTGTGCTTTCAATTCTCTCAACTCTGTTGGAGCCATCCTATACGGGGTGATCGAGATGGGTGTCGTTCCAGGAACTAATTCAATCTCAAACTCAACTTCCCTCACTAGAGGTAATCCAGGTAACTCTTTCGGGAACACATCTGTGAACTCGTAGACTACCGGCACTGATTCAATCTTTAACTCTGACTTTCGAGTATTCAGCACAAAAGCTAAATAAGTCTCATATCCTTTTCTCAAATATTTCTCAGTAGTTAAAAACGATACTATTTAGGTCAATCTATTTGACTCATTTGGTCCAACTCGAAGGACATTCTCGTCTTCACATTTCAGCTTAATTTTTTTCTTTCCATAGTCCACTACAACACTATGGGAAGTCAAGCAATCCATCCCAAGGATTACATCAAACTCATTGAACGTCAATAATATTAAGTTAGCCGGAAAACAATGACCTCTAACTGTTAAAGAACAATCTCGACACACTTGGTCTACTAACATATATCTACCCAAGGGGTTGGACACTCTTATTACAAATTTAGTAGACTCCACTATCATGTTCATTCGAGGAATCAATTCCATACAAACATAGGAGTGGGTAGACCCCGGATCAATTAATGCAACAATAGATATATCATGGATAGAAAATGCACCCATGATCACATCAGGAGACTCTGCCCCATCGTAGGTACGAATAGCATAAGTCCTTGCAGGTGCTCTACCCTCGGACCTTGCTGCAATGTCTTCTACTGTACCCCTACTACTAGCCCCACTCTCAGGGTTCTTTTGTGGTCTACCCCTCAACGGAGCACTGCTTGTCTTCATTTCTTGTTTCTTCTCTCTCTCTTCCATCTCAGAGCAATCGCGAATAAAGTGGTCTAGTAACCCACATTTATAGCAGCCCCTCTTGTTCCCTCGGCACTCACCAAAATAACGCCTACCACACTGCAAGCATTCTGGACTATTGGGTCGAGTGCTATCGACACTTGCGCCCGAAATGATCTGGGCTCTCGAAGTTATGTTCTGTTGGTTCTTATTTCTATTTGAGAATCCCACCGAAGTATTTGATCGGGTAATGAATTCTTTCGACCTCTTAGAGGAGGACTGTTGTGATTTCCCCACCTGTCTTTTCTTTGAGTCTCGCGACTCAAAAGCTGCCTTCCTCCTTTCTTTAATTAACTCTTCAGCCTTACAAGCTCTATCCACAAGGGCTACAAATTCTTATAGTTCAAGAATGCCAACAAACACTCGAATATCCTCATTGAGGCCATCTTCAAACCTCTTACACATGATGGCTTCTGTAGATATGCACTCCCGTGCATACTTGCTAAGCTTCAAAAATTCCCGTTCATATTCCGTTACTGACATTCGACCTTGCTTTAACTCTAAGAATTCTTTCCTTTTCTAGTCAATGAACCTCTGACTAATGTACTTCTTTCTGAATTCATCTTGCAAAAATTCCCAAGTTACTCTTTCTCTCAATACCACGGACACAAGAGTGTTCCACTACTGATAAGCCGAGTCCCGTAGAAGTGACACGACACACTTTACGCACTCTTCAGGCTTGCATGATAGTTCATCGAATACCCTGAAGGTATTTTCTAGCCAGAACTCTACCCTCTCCGGATCATCATCTATACTAGCCCGAAATTCCTCGGCCCCTTGTTTCCTGATCTTGTCTACTAGAGGCCTATCTTGTAACACCCCAAACCCGGCCCAAATGTTATGGCCGAATCCGACGTGCCACATTGAAGTTAAAAACCCATGTTTCATTTTAGTGTTAAAAACCGTCTTTTGTTAAGCTAAAGTGAATGGAAGCTGTGCACCAGGTAGGAAACCAGAAAAAGAGGAGGTGAGTCCATCGGACTGCTTAAGTACCAAGCGCTTTCGGATCCAATCCTAGACATGCACACCGCCATTGCCACACTCTAACATCGTGTATATTTTTAGGTTACCATTGTAATTATGTTCATTTTAAAATAAAACATATTTAATTTTGGAAAACGTTATCATAGCAAAAGCCTTGTTTGTAATCGTGTTACTTTGAAATCAATTTATGTTTTTGAAAACGAACCCTAGATCTAGCCCATTTTGATAGTTAATATAAATTAAGTTCATCATAATAAAATATAATTCAAACCCATAAAAAAAATAATAGAGCGGGCTTATTACAACTCAAGATTAAATAGTAAATAAAATAAACTAAAAAAAATCAGTCACTTATTTCAAAGCCCAAAAGCGATCACCATGGCCACTCTGAATCCCTTCCGGCTCCAAGTCACCCACATCAAGGCCCATCTGCAAGGTTAAGGAAAGGGGTGAGTTTTGAAACTCAGTGTGTAAGAAAAACCCATCCAAAGCCCAAGTCGGCTCAAGCCCCCGAGCCTAAGCCCATCTCGATTAACAAGGGTACTAGGCCAAGAAGCCCTTTCGTCTCACAATGGCTGGGCCTTAGCCCCCTTTTCAGATAACAATATGGCCCATAGGCCCATTCCAGAATAGAGCAGTCATATTCATGTATGCAAGCCCAACCCAGCCTATAACCAACCGCTAACTCCGCCCGAACCAGCCCTACACTCCATGTGGGGAATAGCTCAACCCACCCAGCCCTACACTCTACAGTTGTAGCATTGCTGCCCAGTTATCAGTAATTTGAGGCAAAGCCTCTAGTACATGGACAGGCCACTTTCAGTACTTCCTCCATCAATATCCCAGTCCCATGCATCAGGTAATAATAACATGGCATGCAATAAATAACAACAGTCAAACATGCATTTCGGTCAACCTTAACCCTAGGGGTATTTTAGTAATTCCACTCCTAGGGGTAAATCTGTAAATTTTCCACCTATAAAGGTATTTGAATAATTTATCTATTTTAGGGTTTTTATGCATATACTCACTTTTCACGTATTAACGAAAACATTTACCAAGAGTTCTTACCAAATTGGGCCCGCTGGCCCATTATCCCAATTTTGGCCCATTAAGCCCAAAAATATTGAAGGCACAGACATCTTGCACTCTGCGGTCTAAACACTGTAGTTTACCAAAAATGTTAATCGATTTACCTCACGAGCATTCGTACACTCGCAAGTCCACAAAAAATCGATTTTTCAGCATTTCAGATTTTCGGCTTTTGCCGATCTAGACTAAGAAGGGGTGTCAGTTACACACCTGTTTTATGACGATTCGCTGACGAGATCCACGCACGAACTACCTATAATTATATTACTACCACGTTAATCTAACTACCAAAACGAACTACATAATAACTCCTTACCTTATTCGGCCATAACACCTTAGGCACTAGCAATCCTACCTTTGCCGAAGTTTGCGACTAGACTCAGATCCCGTTGCTCTACCTGTCCAAGCCCTTGATCAGCAGCCTCTAGATCACCTTACTAACAAGACAAAACAGTTATCACAACCCCTTAGGGCTGCAAGTCCAAGTCGACAGCCTCCCTAACCTTTAGGGGTTTCGGCTTTTCTAAAATACGAAATAAAGACTAGATTGAAAAGACTCACCACCGGTTCCTTCGGTCAATGATTCCAATTAATCTCTACTCAATTCTGATGTCGATCTAAGCCCTCAAATGATAACAAAAGTCGAGCCTTCAGTGATCTCAATATTCGTCTAAGTCCCTAAAAGTGTGGGGTTTTGACTTTTCTTTGGGCTGAACTGTGTAAAGAAAGATGAAATAGGAGGGTTTTCTTTGTGTGGTCTAGTCGTGAAAACTTAAGGTTTAGAGAACTAAAGAGTCGGTCAAGAATGATGAAAAGGATAAGAGAATTGGCTAGAAGAAATCGGCACAGAAGAAAGTATAGTTTTCGGGATTTCGGCTTTTTAAGGCAAATGGCTATAAAGGTTTTAGAAACGTCTGAAGAAAAAGATGGAGATGCACAAGTGGATAGAGAGATTCGACTATAGAGGAAGAGAAGAAAAAGAAAAAGTTGATGAAGAGAGGAGAAAAGAAAGAAGAGGAGAATGGTCAGGAAACGGCATAATTTTCCTCTAATGCCGAATTTATACTGGCACTTAACCTAGCCGAATTTTTCCCCCCTAAAGCACCCCTTGGCCGGGCAACTCTTGCTCCTCAAGAGTCCACCATTCGGCCAACACTACTCTCCCTAATCAGCTCCTAAATCCTCTCCCTTATCCCCTCCTTACTCAATCCCTTAAGCAATTTAAACTCCTCCTGACAGACTTTCACTTCAGTTCCATTACTTACCTTTTCTGTGCATAAAAATTAATATCACTAATTTGCTTACCTTGCGAATCGAACCTTAGTTCCCCTTGGTCATCTACACGCCACCTCTAAAGCCCCCCAAGTGACGTCACAAGCCAGCTTACACCACGAGCTTCCTGTGTTTTATTTTACCCAATTAATACTTAAAAGCCCAACCAACTGTAAACCCTTTTTCTTATGGAATTAAAATTAATTAAAACTACTGGTTTTTAACTAAAGCTTGGGCCTTCTAGAGGCCCACTAACCTAAGTAAATCCACGCCAAGCGAGATGAACACCAAAAATTTAAAAATTTGCCAATATTCACAGAATTCCCGAAAATTGGTGCGTTACAACTCTACCCCCCTTAAAGAAATTTCGGCCTCGAAATTTACCTGATCCAAATAGTTGAGGGTATTGTTGACGCATAGTCTCTTCTGACTCCCAAGTAGCCTCTTCCCATCCATGATTACGCCACAGCACTTTTACCAATGGAACCGCCTTCCTTCTTAAAACTTTAACCTCTCGATCTAAAATTTGTATGGGTTCTTCTTCAAAGGTCAAATCAGTCTTTACTTCAATCTCCTCCATTGACACAACATGTGAAGGATCCGATCAATATCGTCTTAACATAGACACATGAAAGACGTCATGGATTCTATCCAACTCCGGTGGTAGTTCTAACTGATACGCTACTGGCCCTACCCGTTTAAGAACCCGATAAGGCCCTATAAACCGCGGACTCAGTTTTCCTTTCTTGCCGAACCTCAAGATCTTCTTCCAAGGTGAAACCTTCAAGAAAACCATGTCCCAAACAGCAAACTCAATCTATTTACGCTTTAGATCCGCATACGACTTCTGTCTATCAGATGCCTCCTTTAAGCGATCTCTTATCAACCTAACCTTACTTTCAGTATCTGCCATCAACTCCGGTCCAAGCACTTGTTGTTCACCCAACTCTGTCCAACACGTAGGTGTACGACATCTCCGTCCATAAAGTGCCTCATATGGAGCCATCCGAATACTTGTTTGGTAGCTGTTGTTGTATGCAGACTCCGCCAATGGCAAGTAGTCCTCCCAACTACCACGAAAATCGATAATACAACCTTTTAACATATCCTCTAAAATTTGAATAACCCTTTCCGATTGTCCATCGGTCTGTGGGTGAAAGGCAGTACTGAAATCCAATCGTGTACCCGATGCCTCTTGCAACTTCGCGGAATCGAGATGTAAACCTAGGGTCTCGATCGAAAATAATCGACAACTTTGGCACTCCATACAGTCGTACTATCTCCGCCACATACAACTTGGCCAACTTTTGCAGTGAATAATCAGTACGAACAGGTATGAAATGGGCAGATTTCGTTAACCTATCCACAACTACCCACACAGAATCTTTCTTGGTGGGTGTCAAAGGTAGCCCACTCACAAAGTCCATAGTTACTCTCCCACTTCCATAGTGGAATTTTCACCGATTGCGATAATCCGTAAGGCAATTGGTGCTCGGCTTTAACTTGTTGGCACGTCAGACATTTCCCAAAAAATTTAGTCACCTCTCGTTTCAGTCCAGGCCACCAGTACACCTCTCGCAGATCTCGATATAACTTATTCCCTCCAGGATGCATGGCACAAGGTCCACCATGAGCCTCCTTTAAAATCAATCGCCTCAATTCAAGGTTTTTCGGAATACAAACTCTTCCACGAAAGCATAGAACTCCGTCAGTGTTCAGTCCAAACTCCTCATTCTCACCATTCTCAACTTGCCGAAACCGAAGAACTAACGAATCATCCTTCAACTGTTTTTCTTTAATTAGCTCAGTCCAAGTAGGCCTCACTTGCAACTCTGCCAACAGACTTCCATCGTCGAATAGACTCAAACGTGCAAACAAGGCTCTCAAATCAGTAACAACCCTTCGACTCAACGCATCAGCCACCACGTTAGCCTTACCTGGGTGGTACTCAATCGAACAGTCGTAATCCTTAAGCAACTAAATCCATCTCCTTTGCCTAAGGTTTAGCTCCTTCTGAGTCAACAGATACTTAAGACTCTTATGGTTCGTGTAAATAATACACCTTTCTCCATATAAGTAATGTCTCCAAATCTTAGGTGCAAAGATCACTGCTGCCAACTCCAAATCATGAGTAAGATAGTTTCCTTCATGAGGCTTAAGGCATCGCGAAGCATAGCGACCACCCTACCCTCTTGCATCAAGACACATCCTAACCCCACATGCGACGCATCGCTGTACACAGTGAAGTCCTTCCCAGACTCCGGTTGAATCAACACTGGCGCTTCAGTCAAAACCTTTTTCAAATGGTCGAAAGCTTTTTGCTTTTTCTCAGTCCAGACAAATGCTACCCCTTTCCTTAACAGTTTCGTCAATGGTGCAGCAATTAGAGAAAATCCTTCTACGAACCTTCGGTAGTAGCTTGCCAAACCCAAAAAACTCTGAATTTCTAATACTGACTTTGATGGTTTCCATTCCAAAACTGCCTCAATTTTCCGAGGATCCACCCTAATTCCTTCAGCAGAAACCACATGACCTAGAAAAGTCACTTCTCGCAACCAGAATTTACACTTACTAAACTTCGCATACAATTGTTTCTCTCTCAGCACTTGCAGCACAATACGTAGATGCTCCTCATATTTCTCTTCGGTTTCTGAATATACCAGAATATCATCTATGAAAACTACCATGAATCGGTCCAAGTAAGGTTGGAACACCCGATTCATCGAGATCCATGAAAGCGGCGGTCGTTAAATCATTAAACGGCATAACCGAGGGAACTCATAATGACTATATCGAGTTACGAATGTTTGTCTTATGAATATCCACTTCCTTTACCCTTAGGCGATGGTATCCAGTTGAAGGTCAATCTTGGAAAATACCGAAAGCTCCTCTAAGATGGTCAAATAAATCATCAATTCTTGGCGGTGGGTACTTGTTCTTTATCGTCGGTTTGTTCAATCGGCGATAATCGATCATGCACATGCGCATTGTCCCGTCCTTTTTTCTTCACAAATGCGACTTTGGTGCTCCCCATGGAGACACACTAGATCTAATGAAGCCTCTATCCAACAACTCTTGGATTTGAGCTTTCAGTTCCACTAACTCCTTCGGTGCCATCCTATAGGGTGCAATGGATACTGGAGCTGTTCTAGGCAGCAAATAAATTCCAAACTTAACTTCCCGGTTCAGAGGTAATCCAGGAAGCTCCTCTAAGAAAACATCTCGAAATTCCCTAACAGTCCTGACGGTATCCACAGTCAGATCCCCAGTTTTAACTTGATTTATAAAAGCCAAGTACGCCTCACATCCGTTACGCATCAGTTTCTCAGCTCTTAAAGCCGATACCACATTGGACAAGTAATCTCTTCGTTCCCCAATAATCATTACCTCTTCATCCTCAGCAGTTCTTAACACCATCCTCTTAGCTACACAATCTAGCGTTGCCCTATGCTTAGCCAACCAATCCATCCTTAAGATCAAATCAAATTCTCCGAACAGCAACTCCATCAAGTCTCCACAGAAAATCCTACCTTAGGTCTCTAAAGGCACCTCCCTGAAGAGTTTCTCTACTTTAACCGAGTGTCCTAAAGGACTTATCACAGTTACCCCACACACAGTCTCCTCAAAGTGAACACCCAATGCCCCAGAAATGACATATGCAACATACGAATGAGTTGACCCCACATTTATCAGAGCAGTATAAGGGATACCAGAGATAAAAAACGTACCAATTATGACATCAAAAAGTCACCCTCCTCACGGCGACGGCGGCGTATATACCAAAACGGTTGTGAGTCTTAGTATTAATAAGATTACCCCTACCGGGTGCCCCACGTCCACGACCATTACCACCGCGCCTTGGCCACGACCTCTCGCGGCGGCGGTCCACCTCGCGGCTGGTTGGGCGGGTTGAATGTACCCCTTGTTCAACCACTTGAGCCCGAGGTAGGCCTCTAGGACAATCCCCAACAAAGACAAGCCCCGAACGCTTCCAGCATTCCCCCAGATGCATTCTACCACAATCTCCACAAGCTTGTGGTCTAACTGTGTTCACCGGAACCGTTTGAACTTGTTCCTCCATCCTAGCTCTCTTAACATTTCGGTTCGCAGCACCAGCTGGTCCACCATCCCTCCTGAACCGCTTTTGATCCCTATCGCAGTTCTTTCATTTGGCTTGCTTCACCTCTTCAGCTATCTTAGCCTTCTCTGCGATCTGCAGCAAAATCGCGCTCTCTGCTGGAGCTATGAGCACCCTTAGCTCATCCCTGAGGCCATCCTCAAAGCGAACACTGCACTCATAGTCGGTAGAGACAATGCCACTAGCGTACCGGCTCAATCGTAAAAACTCTGCCTCATATTCAGCAACGGTCTTACCACCCTGGGTCAGGTTCAGGAATTCCTTTCTTCGTGCATCCACATAGCTAGCTCAGACATATTTCGCCTTAAAGGATCTGCTGAATACTCCCATGTTACCCTCTCACCGGGTACCCTCTCTCACGATGATCCACCACCGATCGCCTCGTCCCGCAATGAATGACACCGCCCTTTTAACCACTCTCTCTTTGAGCAATCCAGGTCATCCATAATCCGCTCCATGGCTTCCAGCCAGTACTCTGCCACATTTGGGGCTACTCCAGATATACCCCTAAAAACCTCCGCTCCGTTGGCCCGGAGTCGCTCCGAAATGGACCCCCTATTCATGGGCTCGGCATTAGCTCCAGCCACCCTTTCCAAAACTCTTAACATGGCCTGGGACAGAGCGTCGTCCCCCGCGGCCCGATCATACAGCCCATTTTCACCCACCGGTGGTCGTGCTACTCCAGTGGGTATATGTTCAGAAGACGAAGATCCAGCTTAAGTACTACCTCAGCCTCGACCACGGCCTCTTCCCCGAGTAGCTCTCGTACTCATTTCGGTTTATCTGATTACGAATTTTATGATATTATTATAATGTTCAATTGTTTATTACAAGATGTCTTATGGAAATATAGAAGTTCAAGGATTGTTTTCGTAATGTCGTATCCTAGCTACAGTCTCATTTCTACTGTTTTACAGCTCTACCCTATCTAAAGTATCATAGTAGGGTCTCAGTTCTATTCATAGCATTATATCATTATCACATAACGTAAAAAAAGTATACTTACAGACTTGGTGCCAGGGATTCAGTGCGCCACCTCTTTCTTCAATCCATTTAAAACTCAAAAACCATGTTTTTTATCACAGAAAATACAAATTTAAAAATTTTGATTTGAAACACCCTTATTTTGAAACTCTTGATTTTAGTCCCTTTTAAAAAAAAGAAAGAAAGGAAAAAAGAAAAACATGAACCATTTTATCATGTATACCTTGTAAAACATCTTTGAAAAGAACTTCCTAATACCATTTCCAAAAATACCCTTCTTAGGCCTAAGTTTTTGAAAAGATTTTCAGACTCGATCCACAACCGAGTTGTTGCAACTTGGCTCTGATACCACTAAATGTAACACCCCAAACTCGGCTCAAACGTTATGGTCGAATTCGACGTGCCACATTGAAGTTAAAAACCCATGTTTCATTTTAGTGTTAAAAACCGTCTTTTGTTAAGCTAAAGTGAATGGAAGCTGTGCACCAGGTAGGAAACCAGAAAAAGAGGAGGTGAGCCCATCGGACTGCTTAAGTACCAAGCTCTTTCGGATCCAATCCTAGACATGCACACCACCATTGCCACACTCTAACATCGTGTATATTTTTAGGTTACCATTGTAATTATGTTCACTTTAAAATAAAACATATTTAACTTTGGAAAACGTTATCATAGCAAAAGCCTTGTTTGTAATCGTGTTACTTTGAAATCAATTTATGTTTTTGAAAACGAACCCTAGATCTAGCCCATTTTGATAGTTAATATAAATTAAGTTCATCATAATAAAATATAATTCAAACCCATAAAAAAATAATAGAGCGGCCTTATTACAACCCAAGATTAAATAGTAAATAAAATAAACTAAGGAAAATCAATCACTTATTTCAAAGCCCAAAAGCGATCACCATGGCCACTCTGAATCCCCTCCGGCTCCAAGTCACCCACATCAAGGCCCACCTGCAAGGTTAAGAAATGAGGTGAGTTTGGAAACTCAATGTGTAAGAAAAACCCATCCAAATCCCAAGTCAGCTCAAGCCCGTTGAGCCTAAGCCCATTCAGTTAACAGTGGGTACTGGGCGAAGCCCTTTTCAAAATACAGTAAACTGGGCCTTAGCCCCCTTTTCAGATACAAGTATGGCCCATAGGCCCATTCCAGAATAGAGTAGTCATATTCATGTATGCAAGCCCAACCCAGCCTATAACCAACCGCTAACTCCGCCCGAACCAGCCCTACACTCCATTTGGGAATAAACAACCCACCCGACTCTACACTCCACGATTGCGGCATTGCGCTTCAGATTATCGATAATTTGAGGCAAAACCTCTAGTAGTGGACAGGCCACTTTCAGTACTTCCTCCATCGATATTTCAGTCCCATGCATCAGGTAATAATAACATGGCATGCAGTAAATAACAACAGTCAAACATGCATTTCGGTAAACCTTAACCCTAGGGGTATTTTAGTAATTCCACTCCTAGGGGTAAATCTGTAAATTTTCCACCTATAAAGGTATTTGAATAATTTATCTATTTTAGGGTTTTCATGCATATACTCACTTTTCACGTATTAACAAAAACATTTACCAAGGGTTCTTACCGAATTGGGCCCGCTGGCCTATTATCCCAATTTTGGCCCATTAAGCCCAAAAATATTGAAGGCACAGACATCTTGCACTCTACGGTCTAAACGCTGTAGTTTACCAAAAATGTTAATTGATTTACCTCACGAGCATTTGCACACTCGCAAGTCCACAAAATACCAATTTTTCAGCATTTCGGCTTTTCGACTTTTGTCGATCTAGACTAAGAAGGGGTGTCAGTTACACACCTGTTTTATGACGATTCGCTGACGAGATCCATGCACGAACTACCTACAATTATATTACTACCACGTTAATCTAACTACCGAAACGAACTACATAATAACTCCTTACCTTATTCGGCCATAACACCTTAGGCACTAGCAATCCTACCTTTGCCGAAATTTGCGATTAGACTTAGATCCCATTGCTCCACCTGTCCAAGCCCTTGATCAGCAGCCTCTAGATCACCTTACTAACAAGACAAAACAGTTATCACAACCCCTTAGGGCTACAAGTCCAAGTCGAAAGCCTCCTTAACCTTTAGGGGTTTCGGCTTTTCTAAAATACGAAATAAAGACTAGATTGAAAAGACTCACCACCGGTTCCTTCGTTCAATGATTCCAATCAATCTTTACTCAATTCTGATGCCGATCTAAGCCTTCAAATGATAACAAAATTTGAGCCTTCAGTGATCTCAATATTCGGCTAAGTCCCTAAAAGTGTGGGGTTTTCGGCTTTTGCTGGAACTGTGTAAAGAAAGATGAAATAGGAGGGTTTTGTTGTGGTCTAGTCGACAGAAACTTAAGGTTTAGAGAATTAAAAAGTCGGTCAAGAATGATGAAAAGGATAAGAGAATTGGCTAGAATAAATCGGCACAGAAGAAAGTATAGTTTTCGGGATTTCGGCTTTTTAAGGCAAATGGCTATGAAGGTTTTAGAAACGTCTGAAGAAAAAGATAGAGATGCACAGGTGGATAGAGAGATTCGGCTATAGAGGAAGAGAAGAAAAAGAAAAAGTTTATGAAGAGAGGAGAAAAGAAAGAAGAGGAGAATGGTCAGGAAACGGCACAATTTTCCCCTAATGCCGAATTTATACTGGCACTTAACCTAGCCGAATTTTGCACCCCTAAAGCACCCCTTGGCCAGCCAACTTTTGCTCCTCAAGAGTCCACCATTTGGCCAACACTACTCTCCCTAATCAGCTCCTAAGTCCTCTCCCTTATCCCCTCCTTACTCAATCCCTTAAGCAATTTAAACTCCTCTTGACAGACTTTCACTTCATTTCCATTACTTACCTTTTCTATGCATAAAAATTAATATCACTAATTTGCTTACCTTGCGACTCGAACCTTAGCTCCCCTTGGTCATCCACACGCCACCTCTAAAGCCCCCTAAGTGACGTCACAAGCCAGCTTACCACAGGCTTCCCTGTGTTTTGTTTTACCCAATTAATACTTAAAAGCCCAACCAACCAGAACCCCTTTTTCTTATAGAATTAAAATTAATTAAAACTACCGGGTTTTTAACCTAAGCTTGGGCCTTCTAGAGGCCCACTAACCTAAGTAAATCAACGCCAAGCAGACAGAACACCAAAAATTTAAAATTTTCCAACATTCACAGAATTCCCGAAAATTGGTGCGTTACATATCTCTTCTAAACGTGTCCGCACCTTGCAGAGCTACCGGGGCATAATGAGGAATAGGAGGAGGTGGGGGAGGTGGAGTGTTCGGGTTCGCACGAACAAACTCCGTATACCAAGCATCCATCATACGAAGGTAGGCTTCTCTAGCCCCTCCATCATGGCCCATAGTCACAAGCTCGCTCTCTACTGGCGCGGTCTCTTCTGCGGGAGCTGGCGCATTACTTTTCACGTCATCCGCCGTGGCTCTATCAGAATCCATTTACTATATGAAAACATAATTTATAATCGTTAGAACTCGTCACATTATCGAATTTTAACTATGGCATGTATAGCTAGACTCGTACTCTCGCTAGGTTAGTCCTAGAACCGATTAAACCATAGCTCTAATACCATTAAATATTACACCCCTCGACCGTATCCAATGCCGATACAGGGTTTGAGGTGTTATTGAACTTAAACTCAACCAATCTTAGTAAACCAGGCCACAAAATTTTGATCAATGTAAAACTTTTAATTTCATTTTCAATTTTCCCCTTAATAGGGCTTACAAGGCCCAAAACATACATTCAAGGTGGTTCGGGGCCAAACCGATGGCTCAAGAAAAACCCGGAGAAATTCATGCTTTAAGGCTCCACACGCCCGTGTGGGCATAGGGCATACGCCCGTGTGCTAGGAACACGCCCGTGTCCCATACCCGTGTGGCCAATTTAATTCCACAATTTTTCATAAAATAGGTACAGACTTCACACGGCCAGGACACACACCCGTGTCCCTTGCCCGTGTCCTTTCACACGTCCATGACACGTCCGTGGCGTAGCCTGTGTGCAAAAACTTGGGTATTCTGTTTTTAAAGTCAGCATCGCACGACCATGGTACACGCCCGTGTACTAGGCCGTGCCTCTCCACATGGCTGAGACACACGGTCGTGTCTCTGCCCGTGTAACCATCACCTTGCATTCTGACTTGAAATTTCTAAGTGCAGGGGACCCACGGCCTTCTCACACGCCCATAGAGCTGTCTGTGTGTCACACTTGGCTTAGACACACGCCCGTGTGTCTACCCGTGTGGACAATATGAGGCTATTTACCAAGTCTCATTGCCAACCTATTATGCCTATTTTCATGTCAATACCAACCAATATCAAATCAAGCATGATAGACATTCATTTAACCATGAAGATGCATCTATTATAGACTCAAAATTATTGTTATCCTCATTCAAAGCTTAATGTGAAGTGTGGAATCAATTCCAAGCCAACACAATTGGCCAATTCTTAAAGACACAAAATAATAATGTCTAGTCCTATACATGCCATAATCAAAAATATAAATCCTACTATACCAAGAATTACGGCTGATAGTCTGATCAATATCTCTGACTTCAAGGGATCCTTGAGCTAGCTAAGCGGCACTAAAAGTAAAAGAAAAGGAAAGAGAGTAAGCATAAAGCTTAATAAGTCGCATATAAATAAATATACAACAACAATTTCACCATTAGTCATCATACTTGTAGTTCAAAGGTAAGCATAAACTTGACTTACTCATTACCGACTACTCAAGTCACATTTTCTAATTTGAGCTCACTACTCATGCATACCAACTTGGTACCTATACCACTCACAACATTATTATACTTTCCTTATTAAACCACTTTCATAACCTTTAAAGTTGGACCTTTTGGAATACTACCGGATATTCTATAAGCCTCAAACATGGGATAAATTGCTGATGCCATGTCCCAGACATGGTCTTACACTGGCTATCATCTTTGAGGCTGATGCCATATCCCAGACATGGTCTTACACTAGCTCTCGTATATACGTGCTGATGCATGTCCCAGACATGTCTTACACTGGCACACAAATAACCCAAATGTCATGGCATGAATATCCGATTTGTTTCCTAGGGTTCCAAAGTGATCTTTCTATTGTTTCAATCATTAATATGCATTCTCAGTTCACAACCTAGCAACTCATGCTATATCAAATTAATAACAATTTGAATACATGCATTAACAATGTAGTTGTATTATTTACATACAACTTACCTCGGTTTACAAAATGTACTCGACTAGTCGGTTTAATCGACTTGCTTGGCTTTCCCTCGGTCTAGGTTCAGATTTGGAAAAACTTGATCTATAATAACAAAATACACTCGTTTAGTCACTAATTATAATTAGGAATTCATAAATTTACTTCTTTGGTAAAATGACCATTTTGCCCCTATGCTCAAATTTTAATTTTTATTGAATTTCTTCATATCTTAGGACTAGATGACCCCTTTTTACTCTTATAGCATCACCAAAATCCCACTATTTCACACACTTATCACCTATTTTGCAACTTATGCAAAATAATCCCTTTAGGTGTTTTCATGCTAACACCTTTCACAAAAGTTGTTTAGAACTCTTCTAAGACTCATATTCTTCCATAAAATTTCAGAAAATAACATGAACAATCACATGGTGAAACCCTAGACTTATCACCATTTTGCAAGGTAGTCCTCTCATTTGAAAGCCCATAAAACAAGCATTCTAAAAATGTAAAAATTATCAAGAAAATCATCAAGATCACTTACATTATGAGAGGAATAAGTTGCTGCAAATTTTCAAATTTCAAACCTCCATATTTTTTGATATTTTCGGTGGAGAGAAGAGATGGAGAAGAAGAAAATAATAGCTAGGCTTTTAGGCACTATTTTATCACCAAATCATGATATCACTTACCTAAACCTTGACTATTTGTTTAATATCTATCTCATGGCGACCAACACAATAAAAAAGGGTATAATTTCCCTTTAAAAGCCCTCAATTTTAGTTCTCTATCTATTTAACACATTTGGGTACTAAAATGCAACTTTTGCCTTTTATACGATTTAGTCCTTTTTCGCAATCGAGCTCACAAACATTAAAATTAACTCCCCAAATTTTTTTTCATACACTAATATAATCATGCTAAAACCTCATAATAATAATAAAAATAATTTTCCCAACTTCGAATTTGTGGTCTCGAGACCACTATTCCGACTAGGCCCTAATTCGGGCTGTTACAGACAGAAACACAAAAGACATAATATTGAAATGTGAAATTAAATTTATTTATTTATTCATCGTTCAAATACATAGAAAATAGTTACATGTTTACTACAATATGGGCACATTTCCTAACACCTTCCTCTAGCAACCAAAACTGAGGCTTGTCCATCTAACTTGTTCTTCAAGCCTAACTCATTGTCAAATTTATCCTTGCTCAAAAGGTATCCCTTCACATCTTTAAACGAGAGTCTCTCTCTACCGTAAATTAGGGTTTTCCTGAAAGTTTTATGTAAAGGGGAAAAGAACAAAGTAATAACATAGCCTAATCATCATTTTATATGTTGGCCTCGACATTCTTCAGGTCATTTAAGAGAGTTACAAATTCACTTATGTGAGCTCTAATAGACTCACCTTCTGCCATACGGAACATATATAATCGATGTCTCAATACCACGCAATACATTATTAGTGAGGCACAACTGAATCGTTGACAGTGTCTTCTCATCAAGTTCCTCTCATTCTATCTTATTTGCATTTGTCAGCTTTTACCTTGTAACGATCTTTTTTAGACTATTCTAAACGAGAAATGTCGTCATCCAAACTTGCCACAAGCTGAAATTTTTAATCCCTTTAAATTTCTCAACTTTGTACCTCATTGTCATCTCTGAACGGGTTGGATGTGGAAACGAACCAAGCTCTAATATCATTTTATAGGATCAAACATGAATTATGCAACAAACACGAAAGAAAACAGAGAAAATTGGACACAAATATTTAGTTGAAAAATCTCTCATAAGAAGGTAAAAAACCACGGATAAAGAAAACTTCAATAAAATGGAAAAAAATTGAAAATGGAGTACAAGATAGAGAAACAAACAAACCTCGAACCCGAAATATAAAGTTTTCTGAAATTCCCATGAACTCTCTTAATTTTGTTGTTGTTATTTATTTTTAAGCTTATTAATATTTTTTGTGGATTCAATTATATTTATTTTTCAAACTAGTTTGATATGGACGTTTGTTACAGTTGTTATTTTTTTTATATGGATATATATATATTCAATTTTTGGGTGCTTTGATGCTAACTCATGTTGACCATGATACAAGTTTAAATAATTTGGTTTTAAGTTTGGTATTATAAAATTTGGTTTTGAATTTTAATTGTAAAATGTTGATGGTTTCTTGTTTAAGTATTAAAAATAAAATTAATCAAATATTAAGATTTTTCAATTTCTGATGGGACCATTTAGACAACCTTATGTTGGGTTATTTCAGAAACTATAGTGCAATCATAAATCTTACTTTTGACCTTTGACTATTATGGATATTTTATATTTGAATATTGGTATGTTTGTATATATATTTAAAATAACTTAATTGAAACAATAAATTGCCAAAGTGACTTTTATTGTGAAAATTATTTTATTTTAAAATATAAAAGGTTTCGTGCATGTAAGTTAAGTTATATTAATATTGATCAACCCAAAGGAAGGTTAATATTTAACAAAATTACATGTGCAACTATGGTAATAAACATGTGACAATTATTTGGTTTTACATGTGAATAATAAATTAGCCCAAAGGAAGACTTATTGTTCTACGTGTTCTTATTGTCAATATTTGATTACTATGCCAAGATATCACTTACAAGTTAATATTTTATCCAAAGATGAAATATTAATGGATTGACTTGTATCTTGAGATAGGATTTACCTTTATTCAGTTATTTTGGTTTAAATTTGAAATATTATGTGAGCTTGTTTTGAATTGATAAAACTACTATTATACCTACCAACATCACTACATGCATTAGAACATTTAGGGGCACTATGTCCGATAAGATTACTAAAGGTAAGGAATTTATTGCCGACATAGAAAAGAGGTTTGTCAAGAAAGAAAAGGTTGAAATCGATATGTTCTTAACAAATCTAACTTCAATAAGGTATATAAAGAAAAATAAGAAAGCATATACAACATTGCAAAAGAAACAACAAAAGGAATTAACTAAGTATGGTCGTTTCTCTTGTGGTGCAACAGGTGCACTTCTTAATTTTATTTGTTATGAAGTTAATTTGATTTCAGTACCTAGGCATGATGGATAGATTTTGGTGTAACAACCTACATTAGTGTGTTTATGCAAGGTTTCCAGACCTACTGAAAGCCTAATGATGGTGAAAGATACATCTTTGAAGGTGACAGTAAGTCAATAGAAGTTTATTTTACTATACCCCTATAGGACACTTGTCAACCCCCTGACCCTACTTATGGAGTCTAAAAACTCCACTAATACTATACCAAATATTATTCCTTTAGATTATTTTTAAGAACTATATTTTATTTAAATTTGAATGAGACTTTTGTTATACTGTCTTTTACACTAAATTTTATTTCTATTTCAATATTGGACAAATTCAGTTTTTCTTGTTCATTTAGAAATGAAAATTTTAGTCTTTTTCATAATCCAAATTTGATTGGTTCCTATTCTTTATCAAGTTATTGAAGTATAATGTTTTTCTATAACTTTATAATCTATAATATGGATCATTGGAAAGAAACCATATGATTCATACATTATCTTCAGAAAACAAAACATTATATGCTCACATATTGGAGGTCTGATAAGTTAGATTGTTAGTTATAGAAAGTCCGCTTTTAATGGAATACAGATGAAAAATTTTGTCACTGAGGTGCAAATTGTGGCAACAAATTATAGTTCTTTATTCCAATTACAACAAGAGCAAGTCAAAGTCAAAGCACATTAACTTTAAATTCTTGATTGTTAAAGTAAGAGTTCAGAGTGGTCAGATATTTATAAACATATTGGGACAAACTCCATAATTGCGGATTTGTTTACTAAGGGACTACCACCCAAGGTTTTTATGAGCACATTGGTCATACGAGTGTAATGTCATTTTAAGATACTTGATTTTAGTGGGAGTTTATAATTTTAAATTTTTTTCTGTTATAGACACATTTTTTATTATTTTAGTTTACGGATACTAAGGATTTTTTTTTTGTAGAAATTAGGTTTATTTGGTTTATTCACACTTTTTTTGGTAAATTTTGATCTCACTAAGGTCAATAAGGACTAGTTGGAAATAGACATGTTTAGATCACATTGTATTTAATTTCTATGCTACACATCCATACTTGATCTATATAATTTGGTTGTGTTAATATATGTGATCAATGATGGATTTAGTTATGATATATGTAACGAAAGTTGCATTGGTTCTATGTTGACATAATTAAAAGACGAGATTGTTCGAAATACCTTTTGGATATAATAGTAAAGTTTTGAGCTTATAAGGTTTTATAATGACATATAATTATAGAGTAATTAGTATGTATATATATGTGGTCCAAGTGGGAGATTGTTGGAAAAATATGGACATCACGTATATAATAAGGATAATTACATGTTATTATTTACTATCATAAAAGGTTGGCCCAAATTAAAAATGTTTCAATTTGTTTAAGATTTATTAGGCTTTAGTTATTAAATAAAGTATGGGTCAAATATGTGTAGATACTCTAGTAACTAATTTCTAATTGATGATGAGCTGATTAGAAATTAAAGTTAATGTGCAAAAGTTATATATTAGGGTTATGGTATCCAAATTACACATATGTAACTTTTCTGGCATCCTATATTCAAAAAAAAAAAAGTGTGTCACCTTCTCTAAGATACTTGTGTGTTAATTTGAAATATCAAAACCACAAGACTTGAATATTTCATGATATCAATGAATTCAGGTACACTTTCGATCTAGTTTTGATCTTGATAATCTGACATGACAGATTTTGGTTTACATTCTAGGTTTATATAAGAGTTTTATGGCTTTAATAAGTGTCACATCTTTAAACTTTTGTATTTTTCAAGCTTAAGGACCAAAATGAATTTAGTTATCAAGCTCAAGTACCAAAGTGGATAAAAAAAAGTACAAGTACCAAAATGGACTTAGTTATCAAGTTCATGGGCAAAAAATTATATTATTCCTTATCAAAATTAAAACTTTAATTAATTGTTTTAGTGTTTTTTTTTTTAAATTACATTTTTTTAGATGAATAGTTTTTAAAGTTTGAATAATTGTTATATGTACTTATTCGTAATTTATTATTCTTCCAATTTTTTGTACAAAAGTTAAAAATCTCATATTTTTAATTATTTATTATCATAACTTAAATTATAAATATTTGCTTCGACTTATTTTGTAATTTTTCATCTGCTTGAAAACAAACCCAATGTCACTACATAAAGTTTGGACAGGTTTTTAAAGAGATCCATTTGGGATTGTTTCTAACTAACTATATAGATTATATAGATTATAAGTTTAATTACCAAACAAATATTTTCAACATCTTTTAACAGAGAATTTTATATATCCCATCAAAATATCAAAACAAGTTAAAATTTAAAAACAAAACGTAATAAAGGTATTAATGACATACATCTTCAAATAATGTAAAAAATATGCATATCAAACAATTATTTTTTGGAATAGGTTTTATTTTCTAAACAAGTAATTCCGTCTTACATCCACATGTTTCCAAGGGTAATGATTAAGGAACGATTATGTTGAAGTCACTAAAAATTTTAAAACCCTGCTTTTGTAGCATTTTAATATTTAAACCAACTTTGACACTCATATGTGTCATAGTTTTTTTAAAACCCTACAAAACTAAATTTTAGATAAAAAAAAAATCTCAAAAATTTAAATAAATATTGACATCGAGGCGTATTTACAAATCATTACCTAACTCAATCTTTAAACAATGTTTTTAAATAGGAGGTGAAAATCTCGAAAATTTAAAGTGACATTGTCACTCATAGATGTCAAAATCCTTTTGAAAATTCTAACATATCTCATCCTACTTGTTTATTTGCATAGAAATCTAAAAATTCATCTTATATAAATATGTATATTCTATACTATCCTATGTACCTAAGAAATTCAAAATCCTTATAAATATTATAATAATCGCCTCCTTATTACGATTAGATAAAGGACATGTCGTTCACAATGCAACAACAATGAAGTTTTCTCTAGTGTCTCGGTGGTAGCACCATGAACAGCTTACAAATTATTTAATTTGAGACATTCAAGGCTTTGAAAATGTGATTGACAAGAAATTTGTTGATCTAAAAAAATATTTCTCATACTAACATCACCTTAATATAACATAAAAAAAAAATTAAGGTTGTATGGTACTAGCATGTTGATCTAAAAAAATATTTCCTATATTAACATCACCTTAATATAACATAAAAAAATAAGGTTGTATGGTACTAGCATGTTGCTTATTTTATAACTTCAATCATAAGTAGAATTGACATTATCCATGTAGAAAAAGAATATATTGATAATATTAATGATGCAAATTAAAATTTAAATGATGATTAACTTGATCAAGGATCAACAAATGATAATAAAGAGCGTATATTAAATATTAAAGAGCGAATAATCCAACAAATATGCACTAGAATAATTAGATAAATTTGTTTTAATTTTTTATTACATTCAAATTTAATTGTTATTAATTGTTTATTAAACTTATTAGTATAATATTTTAAAATATAAAAAACTCAACTTAATAGTAATGTAATTTAAAAAATTTAAGTTGTAATAAATTTAAATTTAATAAAATAATATTAACAATGTTAAGAGTTAGATTTAAATTTTAAATTTTAAAAAATAGAGGAATTAAATTTTTAGAAATAAAAATATAAAGATTAAATTTTAATAAAAACAGTAAAATGGTTGCATAACGTCGTCGTTTAAATACGAGTGGACTACCTTTTGAAACGGCGGCCGGAGTAGGAAAAAGGCTTGTTTGTCACTGATTTTATTGAAACGAAAGGAACCAAAAACAAGCAAATGCCAGTTGCAATAACAACACCTGGCTATCGCTACTGCCACAAGCTCAACCACCGCCTCTCCGCCTCAATTTCCGCCCTCTCCACCGCCAAAAAACCAATGGTCACTACCGCCAGCAGCTCCGGCACCACCAGCAACGCAGGCGCCTTCACCACCATTAAAGAAACAGTAACATTCGAAAAAGAAATAAAAAAGAGCAAATTCATCGCCATCGCTGGTCCCATCTCTAACGAGCAGTCGGCTCACTCTTTCCTCAACCAAGTCAAGGATCCGCGTGCCACTCACAATTGTTGGGCTTACAAGGTAATCTAACATGACGCCACGCTTTTCTATCATCTCATTCATCTTGCCTCATAATTGACCTATCAAATGTTTAATAGGTTGGGGATCAGTATCGGTCGAATGATGACGGCGAACCTTCTGGAACGGCGGGGAAGCCGATTCATTCTGCAATTGTTTCTTCAGGTTTGGACAGAATCATGGTGGTCGTTATTAGGTATATTTATTTACTTTTGACATATATTGCCATGATCAAAATTGAAGGGACAAATAACATCAATCTTCAAATAAATTTCAGGTATTTTGGAGGAATTAAATTGGGAACGGGAGGACTTGTTAGGGCTTATGGTGGAGTGGCCTCGGAATGCTTGAGAAATGCTCCAACTTGTCTTGTAAAATCTAAAGTAAGAATGGAAATAGTCTATGTATGACAATTTTAATTTTTAAATTTTATGATTTTAATATTTGGAAATTTTGATATTTGATTGGAATTTTGAAGGTTCCAATGGGAGTGGAGGTTCCTTTTGATCTTTTGGGAGTTCTATACCATCAAGTGAGCAATTTTTTCCCTGTTCAAATTAGTCCTTCTAGAGAGATTCACGAACTTGTAATTCAGATAGCTATAAATGAAAGTTAGGCCTTATGGTCTGTTTTGTTTTGTTAAAAAAAAAAAATGATATTTTATGGTTAGTGTTTAGTTCTGTTTGTTGTTTGCATATAATGTTTACAAATAAAAAGTAGAAAAATTTTATGCTTCTTTTATATAAATTTCTCTTAATGTGGTTTCTCATCCGATTATTGGCTTATCGCCGTCAGAATGTGTTGGTTATGTAATTTAGTTTCTGATCCGATTAGCATGATTGGAATGTGTGTGATTGTATAATTTAGTTTCTCATCCGTTTTCCACCATTGGAATGTGTGTGGTTGTAGTTTCTCATCTGATAATCACCATTAGGATGTGTATGAATAATGATTGTAACATCCTTGGATACCGCTTGCTTGTTTCTCTAGCGACATGTCCCTTTAGTAACAAGTCAATTTATTCATGTCTATTTGTAAGTGGTAGTTTCAGTTCATCTGAGTCATACTGTGACCTGGAATGAATCATTTTCTGGAACCAGCATGTTACAAAGTAGGTTGTAAACTAAGGATTACAGATGCTGTGATTTGGATCCCAGATTATGTGAATACCACCTCTTAAGGGTAATTGCATGAACCAACCGAGTTAAACTGTGGGTTCAAAAGAAGGGTATCTCTTAATTAGGGATAAGATGATTTTAAACTATTTATTTAACAACTATTTATTTAACTTTTGGGGATCAAAACAAGCTATATAATTTCCTCTCCCATTTTATGCTTTCTTTTTATTTGCTCTGACTTTATATTTATATTTGGTTTTAGGTACGTAGAGGTGATAACTAATTAATTTGGTGTATGTAAGTTGCATTATTGAAATTCTTCTAACATTTTGTTACTCTCGTTGTCTTTGCCCTAGAAAGGGGACCTTCAAAATGTATCACATGGTAATCTTGTTCTTCTTTGCTGCAGTTACAATCTTTCGAAGCTGAGGACATCAAACAGGATTATGATACAGGCAAAGATGGGACCACCATGGTTTCCTTCAAGGTTGAATTTGATCGAGCTGAGAAACTAGAAGAGGCTATCAAAGCCAACTGTAGTAGAGAACTCGTATTTTATAAGCATTGAAACTGACTTCACACTTCACCGTAAAGATAGATCCTGTCTACAAAATTTCCCAGCTTTGGTTCAACAGATTTAAGATTGGTATGTGCTGCAGATCTCCTTTCGGAAAATACATTTGTTCGTTGCCTCACATATCGTACATAGTTTTCAAGTTATTGATGGTGACACTGACAATAATATCATGGGAACCCTTGTTTTATAGACTTGATTACTAAGTTTTAGTTTACAGAGTGAGCTATTCATTTTTCGTGGAAATGCAACTATGAAATTGAGTAGAGGAAGCATAAAGTTCTATGTGAAGGGAGGCAGGGTGAAAGAAATAACTTTTTGGGACCAAAATAGGTCTATATATCTTGTTCTAACTACAACTTCAGATTAGTGAAATAGATATCATGCTTAACACATGCAAGTTGGATGCTTCCAATGGCGCAGGGGTAACGGGTACGAATCTGCGCTTTGGAGGGGGATAATAGCAGCAAACGGCTGCTAATACCCGTAGGCCGAGGCGATGATTAGTAGCAAATGCGAGAGGGTAATCAGCGGACTGGGAGTGGACTGAGACTTGGCCCACACAACTATGGGGTTGATAAAGAAATGAGAAATGGCGTAACCAGTAAACAATGAGCCGTTTAGAAAGAAAAGGGGGGCGGGGGGGTTGGGATATGGTTGTCCTTTGAAAAGATGCATCTCGATTAAAATTACAATTCAGTTCATAGTATTATAAAATAAAATCTCCTTTTGATGACCCCATTGTTGAATTTATTTAATTGGATCAAAATCGAGAGAAGAATTATATCATGAATTGAATTTTTAGGATGGCAATAAAGTTTGAAGCCTGGCTAAAAAGGGACAAGATTAAAAGGAAATCGGAATTGAACAGAAATATTGTTTTTGGAAGAAAAATCGAAACAAAAGAGAAATGTTTGAATTTTCGGAAGCTGGAAATCAAAGATGAGAAACAAGTCTTAATTGATTTAATTAAAATTTAAGATAAAAATTGAATTACGAATTATAAATAAAAATAGATTATCCTTGGCAAAAAAAAATTACAAAAAATCCCTAAAAATTCTATAGAAACATGCCATTTTGAATTTATAGACTAAAATTCTAGTAAACTATCCTAACCAATTATAATTAAGAAGCTTTATTTACCACATATAAAACTTCTTTAAACTAAGCTAAATACCTAGAGCTCTACTTAAACTTGTATGATTCTGTTGCTGTTGGAAATTATATTTGAATGTAAAATTCGGTACTCAAAAATTATGGATGCCTGCATAAAATTGCCACTATTATCAACGTGTGATGTGACACAAGGGGCATCAACAGTTGCACCACCTTCCAATACATTTGACTCCGCAAATCCCTACAAAGCACGTCAAATCACAGGTTTACAACACCACCCACTTTGTCCCTGCAAATCGCAACCCCCTCCTAATGTAAAATCCATCAACACACACACACACACACACACACACACACACACACACACACACACACACACTTCAACATCAGAAAAATAAAACTAACACCCTTTGCATTCACGACTTTACATCTTTTAACACTCCCCCCTTTTCGAGCTCCCCGACTAGATCCCTTAGCGATGGAACCTTCATCGCCAATGTCCTATACAATCTGGAATACCGAGCTCGGGTGCCATCCGCAGTCCTGGCTAGGGCAAGTAAGCTCAGAGCCTCTGGAAGTTCGGAGAATATTTGTTTCATTTCATCCAAGCTCATATTTTCTAAAACAGAGGGTCTAGGAACAACCCTCACAATTTCACCACCCTTGGGTTCCTGAACCTTTGCATCTGCTTTGATAACCAGTTCGGAATTGGAATTTGCTCCACACTTGATGATAAATGGGGTTGTTGAGCCTGTGTTGAATTGTAATACATTCCATTGTGCAACATCTGTATCAGTACCAGATCCCAATTCCGCAGATGGCCTTTGAGCATGGTGTATCTCTGGTGCTGGATCATCCTCTTCACGAACCGACTTCAGAAGTACATAGCAGATTAAAGAGGGGTGAGAAAAACAAATGAAGCACTATAAATGCTAACCTCAATAAAATATAAGATGTAGTGCAGCACTTTTTCACTCAATTGTCAAAAGGGCAGATAAAGTGATGCAACAATGAAATCATTGTTCCTTCTAGAACACTTGGTAGAGTCTACTTTGTTCATGTTGTTTGGGCAGTTTTGTTACCAACAACCCTATAGCCATAAAGAACAGGTTCGAGGAGTTCTCATTATGCACCAAATACACAAACCACGTCTCATTCAGAAGAATTTGTGTTGGTATGGAACAGTTTAAGCTTTTGTAAAACATAGGATTCAGACATTTCAGGGATAATAAACTATGGCACAGGCATCTCCATACCCGGCCTGACCATCCACATAAATATATAGAAAAGCTACAGTAACATAGTAACAAACTAGTTTGGATAATTCATTTAATGACCAAGTTGGAAGCACATGTATAAGAAATTTTGCAGCACTAAAGATACTAAAAAGACAATCCCATACCTCAACCAGGCGCCGAGCATTGGCAATTTGCCTCTGAGCGCATGGATGATCGATGTCAAGAAGGGAGGGCATCCGTTCCCCCAGCTCATCTAGTGATGCTAGCATTGCTTTCTTCTTACTTCTACCCATGCTACTTACAGAAGATTGCCTTGTTATATCCTGCTCAACACATAAGAACAATGTAAATTTTTTTGTTACTCTACTGAGAATCATTGAATAGAAGTAAACAGCAACTTGGAGAAGAGCTAAACACCTTGACTTGCTTCAAGATGCCATCGAGAGAAATCAGAGAAGCTAAACGGGCATCTTCAGCTGCAGTAGAAGGGTTCTGAATGGGTGAACTACCGTTCTCCAATGTTAGCAACGCAGCATCATTTCTCATTTGTTGCAAAATCTAATCACAAAAAAATATCATTCTGATCTGTCAGCATATATAACTTCTGACATACAAAATATTAGCGTGTTCCAGCTAATAATGTCTTCATGCAAAATTCAGCTAAAAGACCAATAATGCTTTTGAGTATATGAAGGAGATAACAAAGGGATAAAAGCAAGCAGACAATAGTACATAATACAATGGCAACCAGAGATTTGAAATTTAAATGCTACAGAAAAGAGATCAAATCAATCCTGAATTCTTATTGAAAATGAAAGGAATTTCTCAGCTTTCCATAAAAGGGTCAATGTCATAGACCCTAAGACACCTGGAAAAGAACATTTGAAGATATAGAATAAGTAACAAATTATTCTACCATCCAGATGCAAGTATTTTATTGATCATAAATTGTCCTGATCTATGAAGCAAACTAACCACATTGAACATGCTGACTGGAGTAATCAAGGTCAACCACAAAGATCATCTAAAGAGTCAGACCTTGGCCAAGAAGTCACAACAGATACGTCAAGCATTCACAACTCTCTTTCTAATAATGATGAATTTCGCTAAATCAAGATTTATGACATTAAAATTAAGCTACCCCGAAAAACTGGTACACACTATGATTACATTAAAAACATTAACTTTAGATAAAACAACAGCTAATCTGTGCATGGAAACTAATTATAAGATATTTATGCGGCAGGAAAAAAAATATGATGGTTCACCTTTCTTCGTTTGTGATCAACAGATTCAAGAGCTGAACGCAACTTTGCCACTTGGGAAGCATCATCAGCCTCTTCTGTTGCTAGGGTTCCAGCAATATCCTAGCAGAGGGAAGAAAAAGGTTATTAGCAATGTCTACAATGAATCAATTGGTCTTCTATCCTTTTTTTTCTTTTCTTTTTCTTTTTGCCCACGCAGGGGGGGGGGGGAAGATATTGCAGCGTTTTCCATAAGCATATACAAGCTTGCAATGTCTACACTGAACTGCACAATTGGTTTTTTATAGTTCAGTTTTTTTTAAGCGGGGAGGGGGGAGGGGTGTAATAAAATTGAGCGCTTTACATAAGCATATACAAGAAACACTTGCAAGGCATATATAGGCAACTAATTGAACAGCAGGAGCTTTTTCTATTGCAATTCGATGCCCGTAGTCACACTAAATATTATCAATAAAATTATCTATTAATTTTCTATAGCCTAGAAAATGTTTGTAGTGCCCTGCCTCCATCCAGCCCCCTAAAAGAAAAGACAAGAGAGTTGGGGCAACTAGGAAGACTACAATATGAAATCCCAAGAAACACAAAGCTCAGATAAGAATGAAAATGATGACAAACAGAGTTTCAAATACGATATCACACTAAAGACAGAGGAAGAAACAAATTTTGAGGAAATCTAAAATTCAACATCTTTCACCTTTTATTAATTCCAGAGAAACTGGCCCAAAAACCTTCAAGGTAATCGTTTTGATCAATCAAGACAATGAAACTTATTTTATTTGTCATTAAAGAATGAACATACCAGGCCTTCCCTCTTGACTGGTTAACATTATTTTTTGAGCAAAAAAGTAATTGGTAGATCTCCAGAGATTTAGGCACTTATTATCAGAGGTCCAGCATACTGACTTGTTCTTAATTGTTCATTATGCTAGATCTAAGATATTAGTAAATAAACAAAATGAATATATACTGATTTTCATGCTCAGGTTATACTTGTAATCTTCCCACTTTCTATAAACAACTTCTTTTCCCCATGAACTGTAAAGGTTGAATGATTACACCAAAAAAAGAGGTTATCCTTTGACTTACAACTATCTTAAGCCTGAAAGTAAAAAGAGATATGTCTCACTACCTTACCCTGCTTGGAACAACGCCAAGAATTCTCACATGCTAAACATTGCACCCAAAATTTTTAAGAAACTAATAAGAATAACAATTGGTATCCTTCCACTCACAGAACCATCCCTACTCTATTAAGATGTACCTCCCTATCAACAGAACACATGTCACAAGTAAAGTTAACACCATGTTTGGGTAAAATATGAAGGAAAAGAAGGTTAAAGAAAGGAAATGATGTGAGTATTTTGTTTGAATAATTAAAATTAGTTAAGGAAGTGAAAGAAAAGGAATTTTTACAACCTTTGTTTGGTTAAACAATGGAAAGAAAAGGGAATGATTGATTATAATGGTTTTTTTTCCAATTATATCCTTTTCATAAAATAAATTATGTAAAAGATTGACAAGATAAAAATGGTATTTCACATCTTCAAAAAAATTACTTTCCTTTTCCCATTTTCCCCCCAAATTGGGGGTAAATAAATATGGAGGGTTTCAAGGGAAAGTTAGGATATTGAACCCCCTTTAATTTCTCTTGCTTGAATAAAAAAAATCTAAACAAGGAAAAGTTGTTTTCCCTTCCCTTGTTTTAGTTCAATCAAAATATAGGGTAAGGGATTTTCTAAAATCAGCAGAAGCAAAGAAAAAAAAAATCCTAAAATTAATCCCTTAGGAACCTAAAATGAAAAATAACTTATACGGTTCTCTAAATGTAAGAAATATTGAAGATTTGACTTGGTCGCAATGATAATCCAGAGTTTGGATATAACCCAATAAACTATCAATCCAACTTCCCTACCAAAAAGGTAAGCATTTACTTGAGTAAAAAAACCATGGGGTTATGTCATGGTGCTTGAGAAAACAATTATTCAGAGGGAAGATAGAAACTACCACCGTATAAAATTAATGCATATCTATAGCAAATCTAAGTCCAATATATGGCATACTCATGTCTAAACTAAATAGTTAAAAAAGACAAGTTTCAGAAAGATGGCTAAAGAGTTATCTTTACGGTATATTACATACCTTCAAGTGCTGCAACTGAGAAGTAAAAACCCGCTTTGCATACTCTGATAAAAGCTGACCAAGAGCATCCGTATTAGGAGGGAGTGCAGCACCTAGCCCAGCCATCCAACCATCCATAATAGCAGTTGAAAGAAGCTCTAGCTGGCCAGTGGTCCCCCCAGATGCTTCATCCCCTGTAACAGAAAGAAACTCAAAGTTTTCTGCAAGCCACGACCTAATTTGCCGCTGCAATTCACCAGCAGGAGTATGGACAAAAAGAGCGGCAAGAGCCTTGTTTCCAACCGCAAAACTTTTGGCCTCCTCTTGTATTTCTCTTAGCTTTCCACCAGTAACCTGCTGCTGCTTCAGGGTATCCTGTACGTTTAATTGTACTCATTTAAGAAACTTCTAACTTTGATGGTTCTCATGCCACATGAAGATACATCTAAACCTGATAAATGTACGCTTTAAAGAATTTGAAACATATAATGATTGACTACTGTAATTTTTTTTATGAGAACCATTAACAATAAGAAGCTTCCATCAAGGAGCAGGCTACGGTTCTCTACCAGACGATGCAAAGTAAAAGAACCAAACACTTATGGTAGCACATACCTGATCAAATCCACGTATTCTTGAAACAACAGAAGACAACTTTGATTTTTTTTCTGGCTTTATATTTACTTTAAATCCATGGATCTGCTCATCAACATAGCGCACAGGAGATCTTCCAGGACTGTTACTTCGGCTGGAACTTCTACTGCGTCCTGAATTAGGCTTTTCTAGAAAGCACTCAACAGGGGAAACCTACAAATTGAAAGATGAAATTCACATTCATCTCCATAACAGTAAAAGTACATATAGACTTTGAGTAAAAACCAGCATCTAGTATATAGTTACCTTGATGGACTGAAGCTCCGGTGATCTAGCAAGCAAAGACCTTATATATAAAATTCTAACACGGGAAACAAGCATGGTATCCATTACCCTCTTTGGTTCCATTTTTCGGATAAAAGCAAAAACAGCATCTCTAATTTCGGCAAGTATTTCATGCTCTCTGGAAGCACCTGCTTTAATGACAGCTGCCAGGACCTGCAACATTGTAGATGGCTGTCAAATTTTGTAGATATCCACCATTTTACCAAACATATCTCAGAATGTTAACAAGTAATACAATCAATCTGCATAATTTAATGGCTGTTCAAGTAAGTTGTCCTAACATTGAACCATAGGAAAATCGAGATTGGATTAATCTAGCATTTCAAAATGATTAGAAGACAAAAAGGATACAAGACTTTAGGACATAAACCGATATACATATAGAACTTCAAAATAATTAAAAGACTTCCCAGCATTTTCCAACGATAGGAGATCATTTAATAGATATAGAACCACAAAAATGCCTGTTTTCTGCCAAAAATCTAAACAAAAAGAACGTAACATCACTTTTTTTCAACAATCCAGAAAAAAAGAGGCATGAATATACAAAACATTGCAAAAGAAAAACAATCATAAAGTTGGTTTCTATGGGACCCCATCATTAAGGATGACACACTGCAGGACAGCTTTATCCCTTTTTGAGTGAGTTTTAAGACTTTTTGGCGCCAAATCATAGTTTGGACTTCAGAGTTTAGACCAAACAATTAAACAAGTTCTAAAAGCTCACCAGCATCAAAAGCTTGTTTGCTCCATCTGAAATCGCAGCAATACTGTCATATTGGTCAGGATCAAAGTCATTCAGTGCAGCAGTAAGATATTCTCCAGCAGGTGTGGTTTTAACCTTATCTGAACCAGCTTTAACCAAAGCACCTGCACCATCGGTCTTATCCATGGCCAATTGCAAAGGGACATCCATGGACCGTCGATCATTCCTGTTTAAAGACAATTACAAAAGAAGTTCAACAACCAGCCATGAAGGTAGTCTGAAAAAATATGCAATTGAAGCTACTGCAAAAATGAAGTAGCACCTCCCAGGGTCTTGAGACTGAGTATTTGCTGTTCCTTTTGAAAATGGGCTTGGCACCTGCATTAACAGCATTTTAGCCCAAAATCATTAAAGATTTTACAAACAGAAAAACCTAAAGTAGCATCTAAGCTTATAACAAAAGAATGATGGCGAAAAAGTCACGCACAAGTTACAACAAGGCTAATTATTGATGCTAATTTGAGACAGACAGAAAAGTAATACAATCATGCTGATTTGATACATAGGAAATTAAAATAAAAAGATTACCTGTGGTGATCCACCCGTAGATGCTTTCTCGGTCAATCTATCAAATAATTTCTCATTTTCTTCATGCAACCTCTGTATTTGCAATAAAATTCATGTAAGAACAAAACTAAACAATAGGGAGAAAGTCTAGTCTATCATTTAAGTGACTGGAAAAAGCATTTCAAGAGCAAATAAGAGAAACAACTTTGAAAAGCCAGCCGCCGGAGTTCAGAGATATTTTTCCAGAGCCACCATCTGACAGCTCTTCAAGGAATGATATAGTTCCCTATCAATAATCCAAGCGGGCATCATATTTGACTGGGTTGTTTGGATTGAAGGCCAATTGATCTTTCTACCATTACTAATTTTTACGCAATCAGAAACTCCATTATCTCCCCTTAGTGGAGTAACTAATTCAGCATATTCTACATAAACTCGAAACATTTTTTTACCAGTCAAAGTTATAAAGGAATAACAGATACTCAAAACCATATTAACCTAACCCAACCACTTTTTTGCATAGATGCTCCCAACTATGAAAATTATTGCACTATGGACTTGTCAGCTAAAGGATCAGTACTCTTTTCAGAACAACTACAAGTTATCTCAAATAAAGTAGTCTTCTCCCACTCCATTTTTCCACATTTACATTCTAATAGGTCCCACTAAATTGACCTTTTTTTAAAAAGTCAATTGACACTTCACAACATTCCTAGTCTACACCCCAATAATATTACAATATTACAGCAGAATTACAAAAGATAAGGTGCATTAAATTAGAAAATGATGATAAGTAAAAAAATGTGATAAGTTTTCTTAATTAATAGATAGATTTATACGGTAGAATGATCAAGTAGGCAGAAGGAGTACAGTTATTTTACACAGGATTTTCCGTCTCTAGAATTAAAAAACAAGCAACAACCTCTTATATCGTAACTATACATGCAGCACAAAGATATTATTGAGACCAAAACTTCAACAGATTATGATTGTAAATTATGAAGTAACACATCCTTTAGCAGTAGTACTACTATCATTAATTAACAACAAAAAGAATAAAAAGAATAGATTGTAGTTGCAAGTTCAGCAGACCTCAATCAGAGCATCACGTTTCTTGAGTTCCTCCTCAAGTTTCTTAGTCACAGCTGAAGAATCCATACCATCCGCTGCTGTTTTTGATATTGTTGAAACTTCAGACCCCTTTTCTGAGCTAACGGACTTAGCTTCACCAGAACGAATGGCTTCATTGAGTTGCGATTCAAGACTTTTTACTTTTGCCTACATCATAAAAGGTCATCTTACCAAGCAACCAACCATATAGACATGAAACCTCTTGATCTTGAGAACAGAATTATGGATGTACAGATTCCTTAATGATAAATTCAAACCACCTTTATCATTTTCAGTTTTCCTCTCTTATTTTTCTTTCAATAGAAGTCTATGCATGCAGGCATGCATATGAACATAAAAAGGCATGCGAAATGATGAATTTTGATCTAAAACCAACCTGCAATGTTTGAATCGTCGAATCATATTGTTGCATTTGCAGTTTTTGCTCTTGTTCCGACTGTAGCAATTGAGCAACTTGATTTCTGAGCTGTGCATTCTGTTCCTTCTCTATCTTATGCTTGTCCTCAAGCATAACATTTTCAGACTGCATTTTGGATTAATAAGTGATAGTTCAGAAGATGCATGCCAAAGATAAAAGAAATTTGATAGCATAAACTTGACGTGCATAAAACAAAATCCAAATGCTGAACCTATAAGGCAAATACCCTTAAAGACAAAAGCATCAACTACTTTATTCCTTGAACCTAACAAAAGACCCCTAAAGCCAAAAGCAATTCTCATTTGAATGTGGCTAGATATTGAAGAACCAAGACTCCATACCATCTAAACCATTCTGTAATTATCATAAAAAGTAAAGCATTCTACCATAGTGATAGTATGAAATGCCCATAAGACAGTCGCATGGTGATCTAAACAGTAAAAGAAACATCAGATAGTTGAAAATCCAAAGACAGATGGAAAGGAGAGAGGGTGGCTGGCATCACCACAAACAAAAACAAACACCGCACCAAGGATGTACAATTGTAAATTATGTGTATTGGGTAGCAAAAATCAAGATCTAGCTGGTAAATGTCAAATTCCTGTAAGCCAGTTAAGTAAGATTTAACTCCCAGCAAAAACACAGAACCAAAATAAAAAATTACAAAACCTTTAGGTCTGAATGCAGAGTAAAAGAAACTTTCCACGCCTTTTGAACTTCATTGAATAGTAGGACACACTGATCATTTGCCCCCTTAAGTTCTTGTTTTAGTCCCAAAACCTCTTGTTTCAGATCTTGAATTTCCTTTTCCTTCTCATAGAGCTCCTTGCGTGCATCATTGGCCTAGAAAAATAATAGCAAGATATAAAGATGCAGATTCCAATAATTAAGCCATGATCAACAATTCAATGTATTACAAGCAAAAGAACTGAAAAATGCAAAACGCACATACCAGCACATTTTTTATGGACTACAGCAAGTAATTATGTTTATTTCTGAGGAAAAAATGCCAATGTGACACCAAGTCGATTCTAGGCTTCAATTCAACTGTGTTTCACTACTACTAGGTTTATAAGTGAAGAAACTTAGAAAATAGATTCTTATTTTTCTGCTAATTAGTTTACACCTATAAAGAGAGGAATTCACACAAACAAGGAAAAAAATCCCTAAAAATCAGTAACTTCCTAAGAATCAGTGACTGAGATTAGTTTCTATTTACAAGAGATCTCCTAGTAATAAGGTAAGTTTTCTGTCCTTAATTTTAGGAGTTCCAACACTCCCCCTCAAGCTGGAGTGTAGATGTTTATCAAACCCAGCTTGCCAACAACTTCTTCAAACATGTTTTTGTTCAAACTTTTAGTTAATACGTCTGCAACTTGTTGTCTAGTAGGTAGGTAGGTGATGTACACTTCTCCTAAGTGTATCTTTTCTGTTATAAAGTGGCGATCTATTTCCACATGTTGGGTGCGATCATGATGCACAGGATTATGTGCTATGCTGACAGCTGCCTGGTTGTCACAGTACATTTTCATAGGCCTGGTGTAAGGCACTTTTAGTTCCCCCATAAGTCTTTGTATCCAAACTCCTTCGCATATACCATGAGATAGTGCTCGATACTCTGCCTCTGCACTGCTGCGTGCTCCAACAGACTGTTTTTTGCTTCTCCACGTCACGAGGTTACCCCAAACATAACTACAATAGCCACTTGTAGAGCGTCTATCGTTAACAGAACCTGCCCAGTCTGCATCAGTGTAGACTTCCACATTCTGGTTTGCAGTTTTCTTGAAATGCAGGCCTTTACCAGGAGTCCCTTTCAGATATCTTAATATTCAATATGCACGACTTCAGTGCTTCTCCTCGTGGCATGCATGTCTTGACCGATAACACTTACACTAAAGGCTATGTCCGGGCGGGTGTGAGATAAGTAGATGAGTCTTCCTACTAGTCGTTGATATCTCCCCCACATCGATTTCTTCTCCATCCTCATCGATTGCCCAATTTAAGGTTAAATTCCATAGGAGTTTCGGCTGGTTTGTAGCCCATCAAACCAACTTCCGTCAATAGATCAAGAACATATTTCCTTTGGGAGATGGAAATACCTGTTTGGGACCTTGCTACCTCCATACCAAGAAAGTATTTAAGATTCCCCAAGTCTTTAAGCTCGAACTCTGTACCAAGGAATTCTTTCAACCTCACAATTTCGCTTGAGTCATCTCCTGTTAATATTATATCGTCCACATAAACGATGAGGATGCAGCATTTTCCCTTTTCCGAGTGCTTGTAGAACATGGTGTGGTCTGCCTGCCCTTGAATGTAATTTCTGCTGGTCATAGCTTTTGCAAATCGGCTGAACCACGCCCGTGGAGATTGTTTCAGCCCATACAAGGACTTCTTCAACTTACACACTTGGCCCTTGCTTTCTTCAAACCCGGGTGGGAAATCCATGTACACTTCCTCACTTAATTCTCCGTTGAGGAAAGCATTTTTACATCCAATTGAGTCAAGTGCCAATCAAGGTTGGCGAAGAGAGATAGGAGGACTCGAATGGTGTTTAGCTTGGCAATCGGTGCAAACGTCTCGTCGTAGTCAAGACCATAAGTTTGAGTGAAGCCCTTAGCCACAAGTCGAGCCTTGTATCGGTCAATACAGCCATCGGGTTTAAATTTTGTAGTGAAGATCCATTTGCATCCTACTGTTTTTTTTCCTTTAGGTAGATCCGAGACTTCCCATGTTTCATTATTTTTGAGGGCCTTCATTTCTTCCATCACAGCTTGTCTCCACTCAGTTGATTCAAGAGCCTCTTCTATATTTTTTGGAGTTTTTACAGAATCAACATTAGTCACAAAAGCTTTGTAAGACTTAGATAAATTTCCATAGGATACAAACCGAGAAATAGGGTGTTGAATGCACTCCTTGTGCCCTTTCGAATCGCAATTGGAAGATAGATAGATGGTGACGGAGGTGAGACTTCTGCTTGAAACAGTCCTCGATTGGGGATGCAATTGGCACCGCTGTACGATTTCAGGAGAACGATTCTCATGAGAGTAAACTCAGTATTTCGAGAACCTATTTTTGCTGTTTTCCTTGATCGTGGGTGCATGTGGTGGTGGTATTGTTATTGGGAAGGATCGGGCTAATTTCTTGTTGTTTGCAGCAGAGAAACAATCTCTAAATCTGGGATTACCACAAAGACCTTGGTTGTTAGACTTGTTTGTGATAGTAGTTGTAATGATCATGAGGTATAATGAGGAGAGTATTAAGGGTCTCATCTTCATTAAAAGTCTCCCAAGATGAGTTCTTTGCAAAGTATGGTTCATTTTCAAAAAGGTAACATCCCGAGAGACAAACATTCGGTGCAAGGTTGGTGAGTAACACTTATAGCCTTTTTGTGTGGGGAATATCCAATGAAGATGCAGTGTGGGCTCGAGGATCAAGTTTGGATTGATTTGGTTGATGGTTATGGACAAAAACTTTGCAACCGAATATTTTGGTGGAAGATTAGGAACACGAAATAGAGGAAAGGACTTTAGAAGGGTATTTAAAGGTGTTTGGAAATTGAGGACCTTTGATGGCATTCGGTTTATGAGATAACAGCGTGAGAGGATGACCTCTCCCCCACAAATATTTTGGAACATTCATGGTGAACATTATGGCTCGAGCTACACAGCAAGGAGATGACGATTTTTCTCTCTCTGAGATCCCGTTTTGTTGAGGAGTGTCGGGACAAGAGCTTTGGTGTATGATGCCTTGGTCGAGAAAGGTATGGGCTTAGGACAGAGTTAAAGTATTCTCTCCCATTGTCGAGTGTGAAGAGTATGTATGGTAGAGTTGAACTGGGTTCGAACCATTGAGTGAAAATTTTGGAATACTTTGGGTGTTTGATTTTTCTTGAGGAGATAGACCCAACATACCCTAGTGTGATCATCAATGAATGTTATAAACCACCTAGCTCCCGTAATATTTTTCACTCACTTTGGCTCCCCATAGGTCACCGTGGATTAATGAAAATGGTTGGGACCGGATATATGGTTTTAATGGGTATGGCACACGGGTATGTTTGGATAATTGGCAAATTTCACACTTCAAGGAATTAATACTTTTATTTCAAATAACAATGGAAGATGTTTCTTCAAATACAAAAATTTGGATGCCCTAACCTACGGTGCCATAACATAATTGTGTCCTCTTTTTGAAGTGGATAGAGCCAATCCTCCTTGTGTCTTGTCTTTATTCCAAACATATAGTCCATCATCAACTTTAGCAAAGCCAATCATCCTCCCCGATTTACATTCTCAGATCACACAACCAATTGCGAAAATTCAGCAAGAAGTTTTTCATCCTTAGTAAGTTTCTTGATTGAAAGTAAATTGCGAGGACAAGTTTGGGACATGTAGGACTTTATTGAGAAAAATTCTCTATTATTTGTACTTCTCCTACTCCACCCACGGTGTGAGTAAGAACCATCGATTATGCGGATTCGGGACTTGTCATGACAAGGGGTGTAGGTGTGAAACAAAGTGGAGTTACTCATGTCATGTGATCGGATGCACCCGAATCGAGTATCCAAGAGGATTGATTATTTGATTCAAAGGCAATATTGAGGCGCGACCTTGGGTGGCTAGAGATCCATGAGCGATGGGAAGTACCAAGTATCTTATGGAGAGTCTCAAGTTGGGTTTTGGTTAGGCGAACATCGAGAATATCATCTGCGCAGCAGTGGAGGATGACAGGCGATCTTATTATCCTTCTACGCTTTTTTTCGATAGCCATGGAGTTTGAAGCACTTTTCCTTTGTATGACCAACACGGTTGCAATGGTTACACCATGGCCCGTTGATCCGAGAATCATTTCCAAAGACGTGGTTTTTGTGGTCGTGGGCTCTCAGAGATGAGGCGTAAGTCTCGATGAGACCGGTTGCCAAGAGTTGTCATATGTTTAGGTTCCTTTGAGTCTCCCATCATGACAAGACGGCGCTTTTCTTCTCTTCTAACTTCGCAAATGCTTCACCGATGGTTGGTAGAGGTGATCTCGCCTGAGATTCGACCACGGACCTCATCTAACTCACGATTCACCCTGCTAGAAATTCATAAAGACGTTCATTGTTGAGATGAGTCATGAACTTGGTGTGTTCCAATCCTTCACTCCAATCGCCTCATAGTACATATCCAGTTCTGCCACAAAATTTTCGATTGTTGTAGTAGTGAGTTACTTGAGTGTCCCTTGTTGGATATCCTTTAACTTAAGCTTGATCTCAAATACTTGGGAGGCGTTTCCAAGATCCGAGTAGTTTTCTTTGATTGCATCCCACATGTTTTTTGCGCTTTTGAAAAAAAGATAAGTGCGGCTTATATGGCCTTCCATCGAATTAATTAGCCAAGCCATTACTATCGAGTTGTTGAGTTCCCAAGTGGCATAAGTCGGTCACCGTGGTTGGTCGTGGAATTTCTCCATTGATGTATCCCGATTTGCCACGACCACGAATCACCATAAGGACCGATTGAGACCATTGTAAGAAGTTCTTCCCATTTAGCCGATGATTGGTGATTATAAGGGAGGAATTAAGTTCACCTTGAGTGATTCCCGATTGACATTCCGAGTTATTTGTGAAGTCTCGCTTTGACAGAGTTTCATTAACGCCACCCATTGAAGGAGGACTAAACCGGAGGAATTTTTAGGAAGTGAGATTAGAGACGAATGAGCAAGATCGAATGAATCCTAAAGCTCTTGATACCATGAAGAAACTTAGAAAATAGATTCTTATTTTTCTGCTAATTAGTTTACACCTATAAAGAGAAGAATTCACACAAACAAGGAAAAAACATCCTAAAAATCAGTAACTTCCTAAGAATCGGTGGATCGAGATTAGTTTCTATTTACAAGAGATCTCCTAGTAATAAGGTAAGTTTTCTGTCCTTAATTTTAGGAGTTCCAACAATAAGTCTTTTATCTCACCCTAATATTGCTTCTGGCTTTAGAATCAGCTCTCCCTTTGTGGATCTTCAAACATGCATATTAACTGCTAAGTAGCTAAAACTTCTTCCTTCAAATAAATTTACTGACATGATTATGCAGGATACTAGTTTATTAAATAACAAAACAGTAAAAGGAGTTAAAATCTAACTCTGAATTCAGAAATTAATATCAGTGACTTACAACATCTCTCCATTTCTTAATAGTATCCCTATTTCCAAGGCTTAGCACAGAATTTCGAGCTCGTGCAGCGAAATTGAGAGATGATAATGTCTCAGATAGGTTTGCAGCATTTGGACAGATGTTAACAATCATCAAACTTTTTGAGTTTCCCCCTGCAGAAACAAGAATAATGGATTTACAATAACAACTTGGTTCAGAATGTTAAAAAAGTTATAGTAAGGCATCAACACTTTTAGGAGAAAAGGAGAACAAAAGGCAAGACATATGATGTATGATGCAAGATAGTTGCATCAATAAGACCACTAAGCTATTCTTAGACAACTCACGAGATTTTCCTGAATGTTACTAGATCAATTATATTAAGAATGCTTCTTCATTTAAAAAATAAATATTATAGCATCAAGGACGCTTGATTAAGTATGCAGATGGTACTAAAATGAGGGAAAAAAACTTTCCACAATAAAGATATGAAACATAAATCTTTTTAAAAAGCTATGCACCAAATTTTGCAGTAGGTTCGAAAAGAAGAAAGCCAAGGATTCTGAAAGCATACCGGTGAACTTAATCGATAACAATCAAATGGTATAAAGGCAAAACAAGCAGCTCTTGTAAATAACTGCAAACCTTTATATTTGACAGGTAGAGAAGATTACTATATATTTTTGTTCCCTTGAGAAGATCTATCATCATTAACCTTCCCTTAGTTCTTATCTTCTAAATTTCACCTTTTTGCAGTCAAGGTGCAAGAGACAGTTAACTATTACAGCAGAAAGAGACCTCAACTAACAAAAAACACAATGAAACCAACAAATTCCCCTTTCAGCATACCTACCACCATAGGCAGGCCAATTTTCCCATCAAATTATTTTGATGTAACAAATATGTATGCAAAAAAAAGACAAAGAAAAAAGCATTACAAGCAATCCAGTTTTTCAATTCTATTCCAAGCACCCTGAAATGTCAGTAAATTTTAAATATATAAGAAGCAGGAGGATACCTAGCGAGTCTGCAAGAATATTGGTAAGCATTGAATTTTCATAAGGAATATTATCCTTCTTTGAAGTCAGAGAAGACAAAACATCTCCCAACCTACACATGCAACACAAAAGGCAACAACAGGGCTAAATGGTGAGAGTGAAATCAGAAATATGCCACAAGTCCACATGAAAGAGATAGCAAGCCTTACCAATAAATACTAATATTTTTATTTTCAAAATACAAGCATTTTCATTTGCACAAAAGAGAAAAGGTCGGAAGTTCTTGTTATGACAGGCAATGGTTGTAGTGCAAAAAAGATACCCACAATGTATACAAGCACCTTTTACATCCCTAAGTAGCTATTCTATCTTCTTTTTCTATTACAGAATGTCCAGAAAATTTTCCATAAACCAAAGTAAAAGGACAGTAATTTCTAAGCCTATAACAACACCCTTTGTTATAGTAATGATATTGTCAACTGAGGACATAGAGGGAAAAAAGCTGGTCAATTTTTGTCAGGGTAAAGGTCTTAGTAACAATTAGCGTGAATGCATTGAATATACTAAGTCCAGTAGCTTCTCAAAAAAAAAGATGGCAGTCCACTGAGGTAACTTCCATACATGCAGCTCTCCGAGCTTGGTAAGCAAGCAGAAAATATTATAACAATAAAAGGAAAAATAACAGTAAAGATGACATACGCTGAAAGTGATTTCATGACATGAAGTAAGTCCGTCACACGCTCGCCGCTATCTTCTTCTAAAATTTGACCATCACTTCCAGCCAAGTCAATCAGAGAAAGCTTGCTGTATGAGTTTTCTCCACTGATCACATTACTATAATATATGTGCACCATGATGATCCTGAAGAAAAGTAACAAAAGAAATTCACCCAAACAAATACAGAATGACACTCAGTAAGAAAACCATAAAATACAATGTAAATGGAGTAACAAATAGAAGAATCAAATTGAATTTCACTATCTCAACCTAAACATTGGCATACAACTAAACAATCTCAAAACTCTGATTACAAATACAACATAAAATTTTATTGCTTCAAAAGACATATGTGCAAATAATTAGATACTGCAGGTCAACTGAACATAAAATATACATTTTGAAGTATCACTAATAGAGGATCAGGCAGCTGAGAAACAAAGAAATATAATTTTCTTAGAATTAACTTTATTTAATAGCATGCTCATGCATTTAATGACAAAAGAGAGGTAGAAAGTACAGGATTAAAGTCATACAAATGAGAAACATTGAACTTTGATGTGTCACTTTCGCGGCTTTGAAATGCTGCTTTCAGGACTTTAGAGAAGTCCATTGGGTTATCAACTTTGTCCTGCATAAGTTCTACAGAAGATTCCGGTAACTCCAAACATATCTTTGGTAAAGTACTCCCTGATTCTGAGAGCAAATCCCTTATCTACAAGAACATTTAAGGGCTCAGCATTAGTACACTTCCGCATTACCATGTTAAAATGATCATTCAACAATATAAACCAAAACTGAGATATCGAGACAACCACTAGAAATGTGAGAATACAGTGAGAACAGTTAAAAAACCTGTTCATTATATAGATCAAAGGCTGTGACTGAGAAATTGAATTTTGATGTTGAAGTTAAATCTGAGTTGGCTAAATCAAACAGCTCCTCAAAACAACGCGCATATAAGCCACGATCATGGTTAGATCCCTCCTGAGATAAATAAAGCCAAAATAAGGCCAATATTAGCATATGAAAGGCCATGAATAGACATAAAATTCCCATTTAATAAGGTGCTTCTCTAATAAAGGTGAACAACTCTTGTCAGGAATCATTTAGTTTGAAAGAAAAAAGATAGCAATACAGATTAAAAAAAGGATACAAGGTTATCATATAAATAATTGTGAATCATCCATCCGTCAAAAGTAATCACTAGTCATTCTATATACAAAGAAATAAGCCAAATGCAGCAAAATCTCGATATAAGAAAATTGAAAAGTAGAAGCAATTGATATATTTGAGAGGCCTAAAAAGGCATAATACAGACTAAAATAATTAAAGACATATCATATCAATGATGAATCATCAAACTGTCTAAAGTAATCACTTGTCATTCTAATTATACAGACAGACAAGCCAAATGCAGCAAAGTCCCAATACAAGAAAAATTGAAAGAAGTAGAAGCAGTTGACAGATTTAAGAGGCCTAAAAATGCATAACTAGTGATACAAGATGCTCCATTGGAGGAAGTGAGAGCCACTAGTGGCAAACATGAATATCTTAATGATCAAACTAATGTATCAAACATATTTAAAGGAATAAAAATTAAAAATAATAAGAGAGAGAGAGAGAGAGATTATCTAATAAGATGGTAATTCGCCAATCTATCCCAAGTAAATGCGTAGCAATTCTAGTTTTTATCTTATAGATAGATACATAGACATAGCGCAAGAGCACATGCACATACGACACAGAGGTAGAGAGAGAAATAGAGGGAAACAACCATGGTGTGTGTCTTTCCTGACCGAGTTTGTCCGTAAGCAAATATGGAAATATTATATCCATCCAAGGCTGATTGCACAAATGGTTGAACATCACTGAACAGCTCAGCTACAGAGAAACATATGTCATTATACTCTTGTTTTAACCAACATGTATAACCACGACCAGCAATAAAAAAGTAAATTAGATACTTTGACAGTCACAAATTCTGGTCAATGCCTTATTTCTTAAATTAATAAAAAAAAACGGTACTAACCTTGTCCAACATGAGGCCCATAAACCCTGTCAAATTCAAAATCTTTTTTGGGGTTGGCAATTGTATCATCACCAGTACTTATACGAATAGTACACTCATCAGGAAATTCAACAATTGAAGGACCTTCATCCTCAAAAAGTGGTCTTGTCCGACAAAATAACTTTATGTTTCCTGAAAAAAGAATCTCATTTCTCAAAGAAAAGTACTATCATCATGACATGAAAAACAGATAGAAATAATACATGCCAGTAAATATCTGAAAAACAGATAGAAATAATACATGCCAGTAAATATCTGAAAATAAAGGGAGGAAGAGAGCATTCAGCAAGCACAAAGTTGGAAAGTACCTTTGGCTGTCAATAAGTCATTAAACAACCTTTTCTTCTCATTGACCAACGGAGATATTCTAGCCTCACTTTCAAGGGCAAATTGATCTGCCATTTATATTTAGAGACAATTTATAACCATCAATAGAAGTAATAGAACTCAGCAACAACAAAATGTTGAAATGAAGGGGCAATAGTGTAACCATTTGGAGTATACAGGTATTTTATCAATTTGCAGTAATTTATATTTTTAAGATACGATGCCCTTTACTTTGCTATCCCCCCTTTCTTTTATTGTCAAACAGAATACAAATTCTTGAATGATCTTATCAAACTAAAAATATTGAAGCCAAACCTAACAAAACAAAATCACACCATTCACCATCAAATGCATAAAATTGTGGATAAACTGAAGACCCTCATTATGCTTTGGTTGATTACCATATACATATTACCAAACATTTATGACATTACCACATTTTAGCTTCCCTAGTGGTTATATTTCCATGCTTCAGCAGCAAACTTCCAATAAAGGGCATTAAAACCAGGGTGACACAACTCCTGCAACATGCATAAAGGAAATAAAGAATTTATTTTCTTTATCCTTTTTACTCTTTTTAACCAAAAAACTAATTTCTTTTGCTCTCCTTATTTCTTCTTAGAGCTTCTTTTAAAAGCATTTTTGGATCCCCTTTGTTCTTTTTGGACAAGGGGTCAACATAAAGCACTTTTTAACTTTTTTCTTTAAATTTTCATCTCAAAATTCATCTCATGAGCACAAAACCATAGGCAACAGGAAAAGATAGCACAATGTTTCTTCTAAAAATTACAAGGTGATTACAAATAAACCAAACCCCGCAGAAGAATCTTTGGAATATACCATTAGACATACAAACCAAGCACTAAAATAACTGAAGCATAAGGAATTCATGAACGTAACCCAAAGAAACTGCCACTAAACCTTAATATATTACCTAGTTTACGAGTTTTATCTGCAAGAACACCTAGGTAACGTGTAACTCGATCGAGTTTAGCATTTGAATATTCCTGCAGATCATTAACTTCCTGTCGCAACTCCAAGTAGTCTTCTTTTGCAAGCTGCCAAATTAATTTAATAAAAAAATGCATCAAACACAAGACACTACAATGATAAAACCCGGAATGCATACTAAATTACTATAGTGAGCCAAAACAATTTTTGCTTTAGCCCCACCCCAAAAATGCTTCTAACATCGAAGACATCATATGTTACCAATCATTATTTCAGACTTCAGAAAATACCAGAGAAATTAAGGATTTCCAAAACTGTTCTTTCATTAAGTTTGAATGCATATGACAAGAGTCAAAATTATTCACTCAAAATTTCGTGATCAACTTCAACCCAAGCAATCACCTAATCCATATGCTATCTTTTCAGACCAAGGAGATACAAAAAAACTTAGGTAATAATAAAGAAGCTCATTTATTAATAGAATCAAAGACAAGTATCACATCGGAAAACCAGAGCACAGATCCCTTAATGGTTTCCCAAGAAAAATAAGCCAGACCTTGGAGTACATTAACATTAGATTAATTGACTTTTGAATTGTCAGCCAGCTATTTCATTTCCTATTCTCAAGCCACTGTTTGGTAATGGCTCGTGTTGTTGTCCCTCAAGATCAGCACATGCATTATGTGAAAGATTCATTGTCACAATTACAAGTTTTCCACAGAACTATCATAAAATTGCCATAGGATAGGTGGGGAAAACTTTTTCTTTTCATCCAAACATTGGGCAACAAAGTCCACTCAAATATCATAAAAACAGGCATCCCAATCGACATTTGACACAATGCACAATCTTACAACAGTTGAAACCAGCACAATTTGGATCATCAAGAAGGATCCGAAGCTTCTGTAGCAAGAATGCGACCAGTATTAAACATTCTCAACTAACTGAGTTTTCTGCATGAACAGCAATTCACATTCCAGAAACTGATGACCAAGTTGTGGTTCATCAGAATCTGACACTACAAACTGATGACTAACTTGTGGTTCATCAAATCCAAATTCTAATTCGCCAATAAAATTTTATACAGCTTTGAGCTCCTCCATTAAATTTGGATCAATTTCCCAGCAAACCTAACCTTCCAGAAAATGACATTAAAAAAGCATATTCTAGTTGTATTTGTTGAAATTTATAGATTAAAACAAACTACTCAAAAACACTGCATGTTAATTCCTAAAAACGGAGCTTAGTTAAAATCACATTGATACACTAAAGCGACTTCTTCAACTCCATCGGAACAAGTTACCAGCTAAAACACTAATCACTCGAAAACTTTCACAACCCTAAGCCGATTCACACCGTTACCTTAACTTTATCCTTCAATCGGAGCACCTTAGAAGCCAAAGCCTGCTTAGAAAATTCCGAAGAAAACGGTGAAGCCAACGAGGAGGCAGCCGAGATCGAGTACCGTCGCATCAACGGCGCAACAGTGGCCCTAGGTAGGTCCTCCGGAGACGACGGCGACGTCCGCCGTGGCTCGAATCCACTCACCTCCCAGTTCCACCGGTTATTGCTGCTACTCTTGTGCTCCCCCATTGCCCCAAACAAATTGGGGAAAAATTAAAAAAAGCTCAAAAAAAATAAAATCTAAAAAAAGGTAGGGGTTTTTCAAAAATCTAGTGGTAGTAGTAGCAGTAATGTAAATGCTGCGTTTCCGATGAGCTATGTTTGGCTCATTTTAATTTTAATTTTAATTTTAATTTTAATTTTTCCCTCTTTGGGGATTATAAACGAGGGGATGGGGGAAACGGGTGGGACTGGGCGTAAAACGTAGTCATTTTCCACAATTATGTGGGACAATTTTAGACGCAATCAAATGTGCGTTTGGAAATGGTTCGGAACTCGCTCTCACGCACCACAGACTGTTTTTTTTTTTCTCTTAAATAGAGAGGGAGCGTGTGATTTCTTATGCTTCAGCGTGTCCAAACATCGGTTCATAAATGTGTTGTATCAACATTTAACTCAATTTTGTATTTGTTTTAATTTTTTTGTTCAATCCAAATTTCTTCCCCCATGCCATCAATTTAACTGAATTTTTCCTATACTAATACATATATTTATTTTAAATTCTAAATTTATTTAAATATTAAAATAGAATTTACGTAACGGGTCAATTAATATTATCCATCAAATACGACATGAATTTGTTAAATAATTAAACCTAAAGTCACAATTAAGCTTTTAAAAGGTAAAATCAATAATAAGTTGGGACATGAGTTCCAATATTCAAATCAGATATATAAAAAATAAATCATTTTTTATATGTATAAATCAATTGTGAATAGTGTTATCATATATCAAATTTAAATATTCTTTTTAAAAAAAATAAATAAATCTATAAATATTTGAATTCACACGATGATGAATTACGTATGGTGGGACTTTCTGGTTAATCCAAAACTTTTGAAAGACGGATAAATTTGATCTACGGACAGCACAAGAAAACTGCCTGTGAATTGTTTGTTCTTTATCCCAAAATTTGAATGCTTTTATTATTATTTTTTGATGGGTGGGAGAGAGTTTATTGAGAGCAAAATTATGTGTGTTTGCAGGATGAGCTGGCAAAAACATGTTTTTTATGATTTTCTTTTTTTAATTTGTTGGCAGGCTTTGTTCCTTTTGGATATGGCAAAACCCGCCTCACCCTTTCAAAAATTCCTATTTACCCAAAAAAATATGTAAAAATAAAACACGCTTTAGAAAAGTAATCCTATTTGTTATTAAAACTGAAAGGCTTTTCACCCACAAAAAAAAAAAACCCTTAATGGCTAATTTTTCTTTATAGCACGCATTTGAAATCAGAATTTATTAATTTTTCTTTTTTTTTTTTTTTGGGGTACTAAGAATTTGTTAGTTTCTTATTAAAGAATCAAAAAGGTCGTGATAAAATAATAAAAAGAGATGGGTGGCACCATCTTTTGAAATGATGATGAACATCATCATATTTTGAGTGTAGATGCAGACATTTTATTTTTATATAAATGATTTCTTAGTTTATGACGTATTGCTTTTCTTACTAGTAGTTCTCTCATAAGTTTTCTTAACATGAATTACAAATCTCTTTTTCCATCTCTCTGAAATCTTCTATGGTTGTTTGATCCTCTCGGTGATTTTTTATTTGCCTGCTCTTTCTTATTTGTAGTCACTTCTCCTTTGATTTTTCATTTAAACTCTAATGTCACATTTGATTAAAGTAGTATATTTTTACATGTTTTAGTTATTGGTTAATTGTAATTTTTTTCTTAATGTTATTACACTAGTAACCATTAACCAAACAAAGCATAAGTCACTTTCTAGTTTTACAACATATTTTGGTTCCCTTCTCTTATTTTGCTAGTTTGCATAGCTCTAGATAAAGATAACAAGGATGTTGTGAATGATATCGTGAGCAAAAACCTTAAAAACAAACCCATCATGATTTATCTGGAGGTAAATGCCAAAATCGATGATTAAGTCGAGGAACTCTATCAAGTAAGAAAAGTAGTTTCAAATAAAGAAGTTAGAACGAGACCAATGATAATTCTAAAGAATGTGTGGCTCGTTGAGGGTCTTTTTGAGGTTCATGATCTAGAATGAAACATGTTCGTATTCATTTTCAAAAACAAAAGGGATAATAAAAATGTTTTGTGCTTTACTCCTTCATCTTTCATGGTTGTCACTTCATTCCTAAATAGTGGTAGAAGGGAGACAACAAAGAAGATATTGACTTTTCAACTTTTGAGTCCTAGGTATAAATCTACAACGTACCTATCCAACAAAGGATTAAGGAAAAACTACTGAAGATCGAAAGATATTCTTTAAAGTTACGATAGAGGATTTCAAGTCTAATGAGGATAATTTCAACTGAAACGAGATTATGATATTAAAGGTGGGGCTTAAGGTTTCGGGTTTAGGGTTTAAGGCTAAAGGCTTCAAGTTATGGAAAACTTACCCATCCCAGCATCTGATACAGACGGGAGATGCCACCAAAACACATACATAATGATAATTTCAAAAATATTTAACAATTTAAACTTTGAAACAATTTGAATATAATCATAAAATTGGGATAAAATCATTTTGAAACCCGTAAAATATCCTAACATCATTTACAAAAGATTCATAAATGTTCATAACCCAAATGAGTCTCCAAGAGTCAAAACGAGCCAGTGCAGTTGGCCTAACCTAGGGTAGAGGCATCGGTACCTCTGGAATATCGATACTTCTCCCTGAAACTATTCATTTTTTCTCATTGACTTGGATGTTCCGATACATCCAAGCTAAGTATTGATACTTTGAACCCTTGAAGCAAAATTTAAGCTACTAATTTCAATGTTATGATACCTAAAAACAAGGCACCAAAACCTTAAAGTAAGGGACTAAAAATTCAAATTGAAAACACCTCAAACATATACCAAAACACCTCCTGACAAGGTAACCCTAAAACACACTCAAAAGGTTACCTGAAATCATCCAAGACTCAATCTCAATACATGTTCTACTTGAACCACTCTTACATATCATCAAGGTAAGCATTAAAGACATATTAGGACCTCATGAATGCATCCAAAACAAGTTTAACAATAATTCATTTACTAGCTCAAGTAAAAATGAGAAGATACATGCATAAACACAACCCAGATTCTCAAAGAGAATGTTCTTGTTGCCCCCATAAGAATGCCAAGTATTGATAATGATGGGAATCTGTGTTTTTGAAACCGTTTTGCATACTAAGAAAATTTACATTGGTGGCCAGGAATGAAAAGAGAAAATTCAGAATGTATGGTTAACTGTCAGTTATACCGGCAAGTTAAAATCGAGCACTAGAATTGTGATGATTCAAGAATGGAAGTGAGAATGAGTTAGTATGAAATTTATATCGAGTTTACTTTGTCTCCGAGAAAGCACTATTTATCATTTCAAATCGAGACTGAGATGTATCTCTGGATTTTTTAGTAGATTATATAAAGTCATGATCATGAAGCGAAATTTCAATACAATATTTCATCCTTAGATTGATAGGCAATTAGAAAGGATGATTCAGATATTAGAAAACAAACTGTAGTGTTGTATAATTGAATTCGAAAACAGCTAAAGAAAATTTCTACCATTAGCAGATTTTGTATGTGATTATAGTTATCGATTGAGTATTAAATGGTACCATATGAAGTTTTATACAAACGTAAATGTAGAACTCTGTTGTACTATTTAGAGATGAGCGAAAGAAATATTATAGGGACTAATTGTAACGGCCTATTTTTAGTGAAATCGAAACAGTGGTTTCGGGACCACAAATTCGAGCCAGAAAGAAAATTTGTTTTAATATTATTGCATGGTTTGCATTATGTTAGAAATGTCATATGAAAATTCTAATAAGAAATTTTTATCGATTAGGTACTTAATTATGGAAAGGACCAAATTGCATAAAATGAAAAAGTTGTATTCTAGTAGCTAGAAGGATCAAATAGCTACTGAAATTCAAAACTTGAGGTCCTTATATGATAATTAGACTTAAAGAAAAGTTAGTAGATATTTTTAATGAATCATCCATGGAAAAATTAGAAAAGGATAGGACTAAATTGGAAATTGAATTAATTAAAAGATGATAAATAATTAAAAAGAAAATATAATCTTATTTTATGTCATCTTCTTCCCCAGAATACATGGAAACCCTAGGAAAGAGAAAGCAAGCTTTCTTGGCTTAATTGGTTAAGTAATCTTGTCTTTAGTAATTTTTATTTTTTTAGATCAGAATAGTCTAATTTATCTATTTGAGGGATTAATTTGAAAAATTATCAAAGTATAGAAGTTATGCCATGGATGAATATGCTGAAATTTTGAAATTTATGGTAGAATATGAAAGGTTGTTGATAGATAAACAAATTTTACAAAGTAAATTTTAATGAAAACATGATTTAGGGGCTAAATTGTAAAGTTGTGAAAATTGAAGAAAAAATTTGAATTTTATAGAATACATGTGCTGTAAATTTTATACTGAAATTTCGGTTAGGCTTGGAATAAGGAGTAGATTGCATAAATTTTATTTTCCGAGCCTAGGGACGAAATTGGAATTTATGAAAAGTTTAAGGGCAAAATGGTAATTTTGCCTAGAATGTAAAATAAATTCTATTGAATATGAATTGTATTAAATTGATGATTAAATCTATTTATATAGATCCGAATAACTTAAAGTCGAAGCAAGACCGAGGAAAAGAGAAAATTTCGGATTAGTAGATTTTTTTATACGAACTATTATCGAGGTAAGTTCGTGTAACTTAATTGTGCATGTTAATATGTTATAATTGGATGTTGTATTTAATTTGAATGTGGTATATGTTTATGTAATTTATATGAATGCTATAAGTACATGAAATGATTACATGATGGAAAATGTTATCAAGTTGTTAAATTTTCGTTTGAACAATGAAAATCGATGGATACATGTGATTTCCCGTATATGAATGTGATTCTGCAGATGTTGCAAACAAGATTTAGCTCGGACGAGTAATCCCGATATAGCCCTCTCGAGCATCCTGATAAGTAGTGATTTTTTGCATTTGTTGCACATTACCGCAGCTCTTTGTGAGCGTCCTGTTACATGATTTGATCGGTTGTGGTCCTGCATATAAGGTGAACACAAATGCAACTCGTCATGAGCGTCCTGTTAAGCTCACTTGAACTCTTTGTTACCTTATCCGGTGCTCCCTGATATTAACTCTTCGGAGTTACATGTTAAGCTCTATGAGCTCTTTGATTAAAACTCTTATGAGTTTCTTGATTAGCCCGAATAAGTGTCCCGTTACATGATTACATAGCTCGTTGGAGCATTCTAACATGTGGCTCGAGAGTGTGCTCTCTAAGTATGTGCCCCAATGGGTACCCCTAATTAATAATTGACAATTTACAAATATGAACACCTTGAATGTACTATTTAAGCATCCATCGATATTTTAATAATTCAACGGATAAAAATTCTTAATTTGAGGAATTAATGAGATAAACAAGATTATGTCTCGAGTGTTCTTGAATTATCTGATGAAGTGTTGCATGATGAGCTCATCTATGCTTATTTGATGTATAGAAATTTATGTAACTAACTTATTTGATTGAGTGTTTGTGGTTAGACAGTTTGCTAAGTTGATGGAAACATGTTGTTATATGCTTAGTTTTTAATAAATGAGATTGGTAAGTTTAATTCCTGTTGTATGAACTTATTAAGCATAAATTGCTTACTAGGTTTTATTTTCTCTGTTTTATAGTGCTCGAAAGCTCGTGAAGGTTGGAGAACGGTTAGAGCATCATCACACTATCCACTAGCTTGTTTTGGCATAAATAGTAAACTCATTTTGGTATAATGACATGTATAGGTAAATTGGCCATTATTGGCTTATAAATGTTGTTTGTAATCTAGTCATTGGAATGGCTAGTGATGGTTATGTTTTGGTATATCTATTAAGGTTATTTTATGGAAATATCATGAGTATATATTATGGATTGATTAAGTTATGCTAAATGAATATACTTAATATTAAAGATAAAATTATAAATATGTATGCATGTAACGATATACCATGTTGGATGTTAAAATTTGCTTGGTTATAATGCTTGGATTGACTGGTATATACTTGTAAGTGTTGGTGTAGGTTATTGGTAAATTTGGGTGAGAAATAATGCTAGGAAATGGTTTTTTTTTGTCCACACGGGTAGACACACGAGCGTGTGTCTTGACCGTGTGTGACAAATGGCCTGGCACATGGGTGTGTAGTTTGGTCGTGTGTCCCCTGCATCTTAAAATTAAGAAACAAAATGCTTAGAATTGAGTACACAGGTAGAGACACGGGCATGTGTCTTAGTCGTGTGTGCTAAACGGCCCAGAACACGGCGCGTGTGTCTTGGCCGTGTGAAACCTGCACTTAATTTTGAAAAATTAAATTAACCACACGGCCTAGCACATGGGCATGTGGCTGGCCGTGTGGCACAAGTCAAAGAGTTACACGGGGTCGTACACGGCCTGCAGGGCGTGTCTTAGGGTCACACGAGCGTGTCCCTTGATCACATGGGCGTGTGTACCCTGCATTTAAGAAAAAAATTAAAATTTCACGAAAAATTCTCTAAGATCCCGGTTTAGTTCCGATTCAATTCTAATACTCATATTGGGCCTCGAAGGTCTATTTAAGGGATGTTATGAATAATCTCAGAAAATGAATAGTAATTGACATGAATTATCTGTAAATGTTATGAAAACTCCAGTAATGCTCTATAACCCTATTCCGACGACGGACATGGGTTAGGGGTGTTACACTAATCTTATTCATGAGACAAATGATAGATTAAGGTTATACAAGACTGTTTGAAAGCTGCCCTAGATCGATAAAAATCGTATGCTGAATTGAAAAGAAAAGTTATCGAATTTCAGACCATTGATAAATTAGTATGATATTGTCACAATACGAAAAATGATATGTGGAAGTCGAAAAATAACCATGAGATTTGCAGTACCCTAACCTTTTTGCAAGTGAAAATTTGAAGGATGAAATTTCTTAAGGGAGAAGAGTTGTAACAACCCGTTTTTCAGTGGTGTCGGAAACGGTGGTTTCAAGACCATAATTTTGACGAGTGAGTCTATAAATATTATTAATTAATATTTACAAGTTAAACATGGTATCATTGTAAATTGTGATTTGCTCGATTTTATTAATTGGTCAGTTAGTCAAGGTACAAGTGGTGCGTATCGAAAGTCAAGTGGTTTTGAAAATTAAGGTTTCGGGACCTTGTTTCTGTAAACCAAGCCGTAAAAACTGTAAAAGTTAATCGGTATTGATTTTTAGAGTTTGGATAACTAATTAAGAAAAATGAGGTTTTGGAAAATTTTAGAGTTTGAATAACTAATCAAGGAAAAAGGACTAAATCGTAAAACTTGTAAAAGTTAATCAATATTGATTTTTATTAGTTGAATGGCTTAATTAATGATTGTGCAAAGGTCAAAATAGTAATTTAGCCTTATTAATCTCTAGTGGACAGTTAGGTGAGTTAATTATGTTATTTATATGTTAAATTTAATAATTAAATTATAATTATAATATTAAAGTTAAAGTTAATAAAACAAGTTAAAAACCTTTTTTTATGTTTTCTTCGACCTCCTATCGTCCAAAACAGGATAAACAATTGAGAAGCCATAGTGGAACCTTCCCCAAGCTTTCTTCTTATGTATGTAAGTCAAAATTGAGCCTATTTTTTTATAATTTTTATATTTTTAAAATTGTTGTAACTAGGTCCAACTAACTCGTATCTCCATTTTCAAAATGATCAAAGATTTTAAAAGTTTTCATTGATATCATTTGAAGTTTTTGAATGTGAATGGAATTCTTATAATGAAACGAAGTAGTAATTGACAATAAATTGACAATGGATATATATTTGGTACAAGGATGGATTGATATGAAATGAAAATGAAGTTCATATGGTTTAATATGATTTTGTTTGAGAATTTAAATTATGAAATGAAAATAATGTTTGGCATTTATTTGAAAAAGGGATGTATTACGAGTAAATAGGTTACATGATATGATTAAGATAATGAATTGATTAAATGATTATTGTTTTATGAATGATGATGAAATGTTGAATTAAGTGAATTGAAATGTTATATGATTGAGTTACGGTATAACATGATAAATGTTGAACTTACCTTTTTTATATTTGATTTGCCATGATAGACAAACTTTACCAAGCTTAGTAACATGTAATGTATAATTATATCATAAGGTAAGTTATTTAGTTTTAAATACCTGTGAACTTACTAAAGATTTGTAATGTTTACTCCCCTATTTCCTTTTTCCCTATAATGTCAACTTACGGAACATGTTTGGCAAATCATCGAGAAGCTCACACTATCCCCGTATTGGTTATGTAGTCTTTTGACTATATTAAGTCTTGGTTATGTGTGGCATGTACTTAGGACTTTTTTTGGTTTACTAATATAGTGGTATGGCTTGAAATCCTTGTTGGCGTGATCAAGGCAAAGAATATGCTTGTTGAAAACATATGCATTAGTAAATGGTTTGAATTGTGTATTTGGTATTTGAGATGATATTTTGAATATGCAATTATATAGTCAATATGATGTCATGATATTAATTAGTTGTTTGAAAGAGAGGTATATAATATTTGGCATGCACCGAAGAGAGTTATGTGGTTGTATATGTTATGCTTCGAATGAATTTAGCATTTTAAATGTTATGTGAATATGCATATAACTATAAGTTTGGTAATGATCTTGGTATTTGGTAATCTTTGTTGATTGTTTAGGTATGTATGTTATAATACGTATGTGGTGATAAGGTAACATGTTTGAAATATGCTTAGTAAATGAATTGTATGTATATGATAGGTTTGAATGAATTTGGTAAGGTATTGCGCATGCTTGAATGGTTGATATCGAATCATTATTATAAAATGTTATAAATAGTTAAATGAGGTATGCTATGTTAATTGTTTTGAGGTGCCTTGAAGGGCACATTGGATTGTTTGAATTTGAATTGTTGGATTGAGGTGCCAATTGTGACATATTGGTTGTATGTTTGTAATAGATTGAATGAGTTCTTTGCAGGTTATTTGTGTATCTATATGTATCTATAAGCTAAGATATAGATTTGGGTATGAAATTAATTTCTAAATTTGTGATTTTGACCATCTGGTAAAAGTATCGATACCAGAGACCAAGGTATCGATACTTGACTAAATGAATAATGTTTTGAAAATGGCTGAATGCCAAAACTGTATCAATACCAATTATAATATCGATATCTACCATAAAAGTATCGGTATTTTTTATTTTGGTATCGATACATAGTTCCAAAGTTATAAAATTTTAAAATTGGTCTTTAATCATACTCAAATCTGTTAAATTATGTTTGTATGCTCGATTTAGTCCCTACTTTACCAATAACCTCTATTATTCACGAATTTGGATTAATTTGATGATTTTAATTAAATTTAATGTTATAATTTGTGTATGAATATTTTGGTGCTTACTGTAGCATCTTGTAACTCGGGTCCAACAACTAGGCCGGGTGAGGGGTGTTATAGAAATGCATTAAAACTAACTTCGACCATAAAATATAATAAGTAACAAAAAAACAACAAAAATTTCCATAAAACACTTGAGAACAAAGCTCTTTAAATGTCAAAATAACTTAATTTAACATATAGAAATATGATAGATCAAAAGCCATGACCCCTCGTGCCTCGTGGCACCTACTGAGGTACATTACCCTGAATGTCGTTCGGTCACATGTCCGGTTGGGGCGCGATGCCTTGGCCTCTCATGTCATCCATTTGTTTTTTTTTCTCAATTTTCCATTTTATGTGGGTTATTAGCCCATTACGCTTTTTAGGGTTCCACCAAAAACTTTTAATGTTACAAAGTGCCTAGTTTGTTTCCGACTCACAAAATTTTTTTAATTTTATGAAAATAAAATTTAAAAAACTTACGTGGAGATGATAGTCCATGATCTAATTACAAACCCAAAAAATTAAAAACCTAAATAAAATTGATATATCCCTAGAAACCACAACTTTTGGCAAAATTACTTTATAACAAAATATAAAATAATATATATACATTCATTCACATGCACGATATCCATAACATGCATGTAATTAAAGAATGTCACTTCTCATTAATTTTAACCAAACATAGGGTGAGAGGTAAATTTGGTATTTGGTTTATGTTATAAACATAGCACTACCTGGCTCAAATTCCAATTGTTGAAAATTTTTTGTTTAGAAATTGACTTTGTTGTATAGCAGAAAATTAAAGAATTTTATAAAACTGAGTGTTTGTATTATTTATAGCAATAAATTCTAACCAAATTAGTACCTATACTTTGAGTTGGACAGTTTAGTTCATTTCCGACTATCGACCAAAACGATCTTCTCTGATATTATCAAACTCTAGTTTGCTTAGAGTGTAGGCTCTAAATTCACAAAACGATTGCATAGAATGAAAACTTTATTAATTTTCCCGCGAAAAATATTAATTATCTCTTTAAAGAAAAAATATATATAAACTGAGATATCAAGAATATATAATTTAACTTAGAATAAATTTCAACTATTTTCTAGTAGAGTAGCGGCGCTCAATATTCTTTTTTTATGGATTAAGCTTTGTCCATTTATATTGAAAGAAAAAAAAACAAGAGCTATAGTTAAACAAGAGTTAAATAAATAATATTATTTTAATAAAAAAATACAAATACTCGCTTACTAGAATACCAAGGGGCAGTGGCAACCCTAGTGGTGGCACCTAGCCTCTAGGATTAAGGTTGCTATCCACTTCTTGCCAGATAGGCCTTCAAACCTGTCTCTTATTTTAGATGTAATTATATGTGTTATCTGATCTTTAAACCAACTCATATAATTTTACTAACTCAATAACTATTTTTCTATTTCCCTAAATTAATTAATTAATTAATTAATTAAATGTAATTATTTTTTCAATTAAATCATTTTCTCAACTTAATTCTAATTCCATTAAAATCATGATGACTTCATCATATTAGAATCTACGAGTAAATAAATTTAATTAACTTGTTCACTAAAACCAAGGTTTCTAGAATCAGACAGGTGGTTGAACAGGTCTAACTGGTTCGACTGGTTTGTCTAGTTTAATTAAAAAATATGAAAAATAAAAATATATATATTAAAAATTTGATTCAACAGCCTAGTTTAACTAGTTTTTTGTTTGGTCCAATCAGTCCGTACTAGTTCCCAAGTCAACCGATTCAAATACCCTTTTTAGATTGGTACCCGGCCAGTTCCACCCGGTTCAAACAACCTTGACTAAAACTGCAGTGACTAATTAATTTACTTTTCACTTTGAATTTCAATTATTTAATTACAATCAATTAAATAATGGATTGAAGAAATTAATTTAATCTCTAATTCAGCTCTTGTGTATTACGAGAAAGCGCATTCATTGCGAATAGTGATACATGCGGTCTATTTCTCTAATTCATTGTTTTCATTTGTTCATCACATTGATTCATTTGCAAACCATCTAGAGTTATACCAAGCTAGCGGAGGGATCAATTAGACATATATAATTAGGGCTCAAATAATTTGTAATTAAGTTCTGACTCGTCGTCTATTAATTATAATATTATTTAGTCTTGAAGTCATTCCACTATATTACCATGATTGAGTTCTCTCTTATTATATACCATTACAAAAGCAACTAATCTAGTGCTTGTCCAATGATCTTATCATGAGTGTGTTACCCTCATAGGATATCCTTAATTTTTTTGCGTTAAAATTTATTCACCTAATTGATTCTATTTTACCTCATGGTAACCCTTATTCTTCCTTCATGAAAAAGTCAATTACTAACATATAGTAATTAAATCATTCATCCTATACAAATGACTCATGGTCACTTTACTTTTTCATCTATCGTGTAATGTTGATAAGAGGATATCATTATCCTTTATTAGGCTATGAATTTTGCTATTGTAAGTAAAGCTAAGTTATGTAGAAGTTTAATACCTAACGTACTAACTTTCAGCTCTATTACCAATTAAACTCAGACTTTCAATATATCAAAGTATACGAGTCACGCACACAAAGTCCATCACTTACTCGGTATTGAGGTAAGCCACACTATGAATGTCACAAGTGAATAAATACATAAATTAATCTAGTATTTATTTTACTTGGGTCCTGTCTGATGTACTATTAGTCCAAAAAATCACATTCATGTCTTTGTCTTTGGTGAGTCATCAACTCCAATACTTATGACAGGGTATTCCTTAATTGAACTTGATAGATGCCATAATAGTCTTTTAATCAATTTGCTCAATGTCGATTAGATTAAGGACCGTTTAGATTATCCACTAATATAAGTTGTCTTTTTGCATTATGATCCAACCACTTAATGCAACTTAATATTAGTTAAACGCTAGATAATCATTAATCTAATATTTGCTTTCGTTTTTAATCTCCATAGTTTTATTTTTCAAGAATTTAATCTCTCTATTTTTAAAATTTTAAAATTTAGATTTATTTGTTAACATCGTTAAAATCCTTGTGTTGAATTTGATGGTGTACATTTAAAAAAAAATGGTACTCCCTTAGTATCTGTGTAACAAAAAATGACATTATAATGGACTTGAATTTAATAGAGAATTATAACAGTGTTAACAATTCTTAAAACCTCAGTATATCAGAATAAAATATTTAGACTAACTAATGACATTATAAAAGTTGAGGCACCCAAGTTATGTCAAAATTAAAGTATAGAGATTAAGTCTCAAATTAAAGGAAAATATAAGGATCGAAACTAAAATTTGACCATTCTCATATAAACTTAAACAAGTAGATGGATTAGAATTGAAATTTAGTCATTATTTTTCATGTCAAAAGAGAAAAAAAAAAGAATGGACAAGTACCTAAATTATGTTAAAATTGAAGTATAGAAATTAAATCTCAAATTTGAGAAAATATAATATCAAAACTAAAATTTAACCATTCTTATATAATCTTTAAAAATAGAGGATTAGAACTGAAATTTAGCCGTTATTTTCTCGTGCCAAAAGAAAAGAAAAAAAGAATTGGGAGATGTCTTATATAATCTTAAAAAAGTATAGGAATTAAAACTAAAATTTAACTATTATTTTCTCGTATAAAAACAACAACAAACAAATATCTTTTGGCCTTCTTTTTATATATAGTAATATAGAAATTAGATATCAAATTTGAGCGAAATATAGGTATCAAAATGAAATTTAATTATTCTTATATAATTTTAAAGAAAATAAAGGAATTAAATCAGAAAATTAACCATTATTTTCTCATGTGAAAGAAAAGAATGGACATGTTGTTACAAATAAATGTGAATGTCCATATTCTAACCCCCCTCATTTATGAGGTAAAACCTCCCATTCATTATGCAATATTTAATATATGCGTTAATGAAGCACTTAAGTAAGCATCATTTATGGAATTGCATTGAATGTTAATTACTTATAAATTATAAATAGAATCCTTACCTGAGTGAAATAAAAAACGAGAAAAAATTTTCTTGTACTTTCATCCACTTTTATTTATTGTTTTATTAATTTTTCTATAACATATTATTAGCATGAGCTTCTACGAGTTCATAGTGAAGTTCACGTCATTTCGACTTTATATAATTTGCCCGTATAACTCCCGTTAAACTATATACGGTATACATATTTGCATAATTCTTTCATCTTATTTTCTAGATGAAATATTTGCTTTGTGTAACATTTGCACATTTATTTTTACAACTAAAATCTAATAATGATAATCATATATACATTTTTTTTATTAAAAGAAATTTCAATTAATTTAATTTGTGTTAAGTTATTATTATAACTATTCCTCTTTATGCCAATATTTGACATACATATTATTATTTAGCAAATTGGGTATATATAATTGAATTATTTTACGATTGGGAATACATATTATTTTACTAATATTTTTTTATTTTGATTCAAGTGATTATAATGTCAAATCTTGCCAAACTTGAATTTGCGGCTTTAGACATCCCAGGCAAGAATTATTTGTCATGGGTGTTAGATGCTGAAATTCACCTAGATGCTAAAGGTCTAGGAAATACTATATTAGTAGATAAAGAGGCATCTAATCAAGACAAGGAAAAAGTAATGATTTTCATCCGTCATCATCTGCATGAAGGATTAAAAGTGGAATATCTCATTGTGAAAGACTCTCTTGAGTTGTGGAAAAATTTGAAAGAACGATTTGGCCATCAAAAAACTGTGATACTCCCTAAAGCTCGTTATGATTGGATTCACTTACGGTTGCAAGATTTTAAGACTGTAAGTGAATACAATTCAGAACTTTTCAAAATTAGTTCTCAACTAAAATTATGTGGAGAAAACATAACTGATGAGGACTTGTTAGAGAAAACATTTTCAACCTTTCATGCTACTAATGTGCTCCTGCAGCAGTAATACCGTGAAAAAGGTTTTAAAAGGTATTCTGAATTGATTTCATGCATTTTGGTGGCTGAACAAAATAATGAGCTGTTGATAAAAAATCATGGAATTCGTTGATAAGAAATCGTGGAATTCGTCCCACTAGTTCTGTACCATTCCCTGAAATGAATGTAGCAATACACAATAATTATGAAAATATAAAATATAGAGGTCGCAGTCGTGGTCGTGGACATAGTGGGGAACGTGGTCGACGACGTATTAGTAATCGTTATCATGGTGGTCATAACAATGATACTTCTAACCACCAGAAAAAGAATAATAATGAAAGACAAGAAAGAAGTGGTCAAAATAATCCTTCAAAGATTGTTGAGAATATATGCTACCGATGTGGTATGAAGGGGCATTGGTCACATACCTGTCGTACGTCTGAGTATTTAGTGAAACTTTATCAAGCATCCATTAAAAAGAAGGGAAAGCATATGGAGACAAATTTTATATCCCAAAATGATGAAATGAAGGCAAAAGATAAAGATATTCACTATAATACTAAAACTGACCATGCTTAGGAAGGTGATAAATTTAATGATCTTAATAATATAACTCACCTAGATGTGGCAGATTTCATTGAGAATCATTAAAAAAATTGATGTTATTTTGATATTTTTATGTTGTTTTAAGTATATTTTATTTTATTGCATAAAGAATAATTTATATATTTAATAAATATTTGCAATGTTTCTCATATTATATTTTGTTTGTTTTTATGAAGAATATGAATATTCAACAAAATTTTGATGGACCCAAAATCAATGGAGACATGTGTCTTGCAGACAGTGCTACAACACATACAATACTCAAAGATAAAAAAATATTTTTCTTGTTTGACAATAAGTAATGCCCATGTTAATACAATATCCGGTAGTTCAAAACTTATTGAAGGCTCTGGAAGAGCTATTATATTATTACCTAAATGTACAAAATTTGTCATTGATGATACTTTATATTCCACTAAGTCTCAAAGAAATTTATTGAGTTTTAAAGATATTCGTCTTAATGGATATAATATTGAGACTATGAATAAGAAAAATGTTGAATGTCTATATATTACAAATGTTGAATGTGGAAAGAAATATGTTTTGGAAAGGATACCTGCTTTTTCATCAGGTTTATATTATACACACATTAGTGCAATTGAGTCATATGTTACTACAAACCAGAAGTTTGTAGAACCACATACTTTTACTATTTGACATGACCGATTAGGCCATCCCGGATCTATTATGATGCGAAGAATCATCGAGAATTCAATTGGACACCTATTAAAAAAACCAAAAGATTCTTGAATTCAAGGATTTATCTTGTGTCGCTTGCTCTCAAGGAAAATTGATTATTAGACCATCACCAGCTAAAGTTGGGATTGAATCTCCCGCATTTCTGGAATGTATTCAAAGTGATATATGTGGGTCCATTCATCCACCATGTGGACCATTTAGATATTTTATGGTATTAATAGATGCATCTAGTAGGTGGTCACATGTGTGTTTATTATCGACTCGCAACATGGTGTTTGCGAGACTACTTGCTCAAATAATTCGATTAAGAGCACAATTTCCAGATTATGCAATCAAAATTATTCGTCTTGATAATGCTGGTGAGTTTACATCCTAAGCTTTTAATGATTATTGTATGTCAATTGGGATAAAAGTTGAACATCCTGTAGCTCATGTTCATACACAAAATAGTTTAGCTGAATTGTTTATCAAACGCCTCTAACTAATAGCTCGGCCATTGCTCATGAGAACAAAACTCCCTGTTACTGCTTTGGGATATGCTATTTTGCATGCAACAGCACTTGTGCGCTTATGGCCAATAAGTTATAATAAGTACTCCCCATTACAATTGGCTTTTGGTCAGAAGCCAAATATTTCTTATCTTAGAATTTTTAAATGTGCAGTATATGTTTCAATTGCTCCACCACAACGAACAAAGATGGGTCCTCAAAGGAGGTTAGGAATATATGTTGGTTATGAATCTCCTTCTATAATTAAATATGTTGAATCAATAACTGGAGATTTATTTACTGCACGATTTATTATTGTCATTTTGATGAAACAACATTCCCAACATTAAGGGAAGAGAAAATACAACTGGTAAAAAAAATTACATGGAATGGATCATCATTATCTTAATTAGATCCTCATACAATTCAATGTGAACAAGAATTTCAAAGGATTATGCATTTGCAAAATATTGCCAATCAATTGCCAGATTCATTTACTGACCTAAAGAGAATTACAAAATCTCACATACCAGCTGAAAATGCTCCAATACGAATTGATATCCCAATAAGGCAAATTGTTAGTGCAAAAGAAAGTAATCCACGCCTGAAGCGTGGAAGGCCAATCGGTTCCAAAGATAAAAATGAGCAATTATTCAAGATGGTAATATTGTGGAGGCAAGTGCCTCAGAAGAAGCCAAATATATAACTAATAAAAAAACCCTAGAAAAGGTTCAGATACCTGAAAATGGTGATAACGAAGAAATCTCAATAAGTTATGTTACTTCAGGAAAAAGATAGAACTGAAAAAATATAGTTGCTGACAACAATTTTGCTTATAATGTTGCTATTGAAATAGCAAAAGAAAATGAGGATCCCGAGTCTAAATCTATTAAGGAATGTAGAAATAGAAAAGATTGGCCAAAATGGAAAGACGCAATTCAAGCAGAATTAAATTCACTTTCTAAACGTGAGGTTTTTGGACCTATAGTCCAAACCCCTAAATATGTAAAGCCTGTAGGATATAAATGGATATTTGTATGAAAACAAAATGAGAAAAATGAAGTCGTAACATATAAATCACGACTTGTAGCACAAGGATTTTCGCAAAGACCTGTCATTGATTATGAAGAGACATATTCTCCTGTGGTGGATGCAATCACATTTAGATAACTTATTAATCTGGTAGTATGTGAAAAACTTGACATGAGTCTAATGGATGTTGTTACAGTCTATTTGTATGGCACACTTGATAGTGAAATTTATATGAAAATCTCAGAAGGATATAAAATCCCTGAAGGATATAGAGTTTCCCGGGAAAATTGCTCAACCAGATTAAAGAAAAGTTTATATGGATTAAAACAATCTGGACGAATGTGGTACATCCTCTTAGTGAATATTTGTTAAAAGAAGGTTATAAAAACGATCCAATCTGCCCATGTGTTTTTATAAAAAGGTCTGAATCAAACTTTGTGATAATTGCTGTTTATGTTGATGATCTAAATATTATTAGAACTCTTGAAGAGTTTCAAAAATGCAGTAAATTATTTAAAGAAAGAATTTGAGACGAAAGATCTTGGAAAAACAAAATTTTATCTTGGCCTGCAGATCGAGCATTTAAAAGATGGAATTCATGTCCATCAGTTAACTTATACAAAAATGATCTTAAATAAATTTTATATGGATAAAGCACATCCATTGAGTACCCCGATGGTTGTACGATCGTTAGATGTGAATAAAGATCAATTTCATCCTTGTGAGAATGATGAACAGTTTCTTGGTCCTGAAGTACCATATCTAAGTGCCATAGGAGCATTAATGTATCTTGCAAACAACAAAAGACCTGATATAGCTTTTGCTGTAAACTTGTTAGCAAGATTTAGTTCTTCTCCAACACGTAGACATTGGAATGTAATTAAACATGTATTTAGATATCTTAGAGGGCCCATTGATATGGGGTTATTTTATTCAAATGATTCAAAATCTCTATTAGTTGGTTATGCTGATGCTGGATATTTATCGGATCCACATAAAGGTCGATCTCAAACAATATATTTAGTTACATGTGGAGGTACTGTCATATCATGGCGTTCGATAAAGTAAACATTAACTGCTGCCTCTTCAAATCATGCTGAAATAATTGCAATGCACAAGGCAAGCCGAGAGTGTGTTTGGCTAAGGTTATTAACCCAACATATCCAGAAGATATGTAATTTGCCTTTACAGGAAAATATGCCAACTATCTTATACGAAGATAATGCAGCATATATAGCTTAATTAAAGGGTGGTTATATCAAAGGTGACAGAACGAAACATATTTCATCAAAATTATTCTTCACTCATGATCTTGAGAAGAAAGGTGATATAGAAGTTCAACAAATTCGTTCTAGTGATAATTTAGCAGATCCTTTTATCAAGGCATTGCCAACTTCAATATTTGAAAGACTACGAAACAAGATTGGAATGTGTCGACTTAAAGATATAATGTGATGTCGTCATTAAAGGGAGTCTAAAACACGTTGTACTCTTTTCCTTTAACCAAGGTTTCGTCCCACTGGGTTTTCCTGGTAAAGGTTTTTAACGAGGCAACTTGTAATAGGAGATTGTGTACTCTTTTTCCTTCATTAGGTTTTTATCCCACAGGGTTTTTCCTAATAAAGGTTTTAATAAGGCACTATTTTCTCTAGTGGACATTCAAGGGGGAGTGTTATAAATAAATGTGAATGTCCATATTCTAACCCCCCTCATTTATGAGGTAAAACCTCCCATTCATTATGCAATGTTTAATATATGCGTTAATGAAGCACTTAAGTAAGCTTCATTTATGGTATTACATTGAATGTTAATTACTTATAAATTATAAATAGAATCCTTATCTGAGTGAAATAAAAAACGAGAAAAAATTCTCTTGTATTTTCATCCACTTTTATTTATTATTTTATTAATTTTTCTATAACACATGTCTCTTTTTACAAAGGCCTTAGGGCTTAACTTTTATACAGTAAGTATAGATTTTTTTTATGCAAAATAAAAGAATGGAAAAGTATCTTTTAAGGAAGGCCTTAGGCCTATCTTTAATATAGTAGTATAGATGTGGATGATTTTGATATGTTTTCTCGACCTAAGACTAAAAGCATACTGTAAATAATGTGTCTTTAAGCCTGAAGCCACTAAACCTGCTTTTCAACAAAAGTAGGATAGTTTAAAGACCTTGGTCATGTTAGATCTCATATAATTGGACCACTTCCGATCTTTCAATCCTCATTCCACATGTCTCCAATCAATCTTTGATTTTTGGGCTATCTCACTAAAGAGGAATGGGTCCATCCTTCTTCAAATCAATCAGATCTTAGGTATTGCTTTTACCATTAAACTAGTGCTAAGTCCCCCACCTATGTCTTGGGATTTATAACTTAATTTTATAATTTCTTTCAATATTATTTAAATTATTTATCATTAATATTAAAATTAATATATTTATATTCTATTACTTATTAAGATTAAACTTATGATAATTGTTTAGAATCTTATAACTATTAAATTAGCTTACAAGTCAATCTGCAAACAAATTATTTTAAATACATTTCTATTTTAAAAGTGCTACCATTACGTGTCTTGCAACCCAGTCCAACTAGTGACCTGACTACTCGAACATGGCAACCCAACTTGGAAACCTGAATAGCTCGCCATCCCCTGTTCGCCTAATGGCCACAGTTCGCCACTCCCTCATAACTCACCAGTCCAACAAGTAGCTGATCTGCAATTCGCCATTTCCCTGTTCACCGGTTGGTCAGTTTTCCACTCTCCAACTTAACCTCCTAACTTGTTGTTCCCTAACTCGCCTACTCGTGACGAAGCTCCTTTAGAGATACCTCTAAGGTTACATGTCAAACCTAAAGGGGTAATATGTCATTGTGTATGACACCTAGTTATCCCCTAGCAAATCCCATTAGGGAATTGTGCCTTATAAATATGAAGATAGCTTTTATGAGAAGGGAACCAAAGAGAAAGCCTTCAAGAATTGGTGCGATGAGTGTGGACACATTTTCAACCATCAGAGTAAGAAAAAATTTGATATGGCTCACCCGAATGAGAGGTTCTTGACCCAACCATCTTCACGCCAAAACACGAAAGATGAGATTAGCAACCATCTACAGGAGTTTAATTTTTTCGCCTGCTGGTTTGCCAACTGACTAGAAAACCTTTGCAACTCGAGCCAGCAGAACAACCACTGGGCATTCAACCTAAATTTTCCCTCATATCAAGAAACTTCTAACACTTTCGACCAAGGGACCTCTCAGTAGTAGCTTGCAAATTTGCAGGACTAGGTACACATGTTAAAGGAACAAATGTTGCAATAGAGTGTAAGGTATGAGGAACATCAACTTTTTCATTAGGAGTAGCTTAGGAAAAATGAAAAAACGATTCAAAGAATGTGATCGGACCATTCTGACCACCATTACAACATTGTGCCCTTACTAGAGGAGGGCTACGGTGTATATGCAAGGCCATTGTAATCGAAAGTGGATGCGTTGCATCGAAATGTCTAGGCATTGCACTTGGATGTGCAAGATTTAGACAGGATTTTCTATTATAGTAATCCTTTAGCCTCAGAAATTGTGGTTGTGGGTTTTCCTCGTGAGTTTAAGGTACCAAATAAGCTTTTCGACGGAAAAAGAGAACTGCGGGCACACATGATGTAATTCAACGATTATATGAACATCTCAGAGGCTTCCGATGCAATAAATTGTAAGGCCTTCTACACAGCTTTGGTAGATTTTCCTGGGAAGTTTCCATGCTCATAGAGCGATAATAAGTACTCCAATAAGTCTGATGTTAGTTAAGCAAAGAGAGAGAGTCATTGCAAGAGTATATAACGTGTTTTCATACAACTACTTTGAACACGAAAAACTTGAAGGCCTAGTGGACTATTGATGCCTTTGGCATGGGGGTAATAAACAAGTATGTCCGATACTCTTTCACAAATAATAGGTCATAGAGTTTGGCAGACTTCTATGAGAGGGCCCATAGGTTCGCAGAGGCAAAGGAGGTGAAAAGAACAACTCGTGTTATTTCGCATAGCGAGAAAAGACAAGCCAAAGGGCGATAGAATTTTCTAAGTTAGCCAGGCCTTTTTTCTCAGAGCCTGAGCGTAAAAGGCGGGAGGCAACATAAGGGTGGCAGGGTAGTTCCTCACGAAGTTTTTAGATGCCCTAACATAAATCTATAAGAAGGTATGTTCCTCACGGCTGATCTGAAACTTATATCTTGCTAAATACATCGTGTGCCTACATACTAAGTCAGGTCACACACTTGGGAATTTTGTCGAACCCACCCCCATGCGGCCTAAATAGGTGAGATCCAACTCCAGGGACATGCAATTTTAACAATGAAAGGGGCCACATGACCGAGGATTATTTTTCTCTGAAAGACACTATTGAAGAAGCTATCGGAAGTGGTAAGCTAAAATAATTTATGACATTGGATACTTTAGCATTGGGGTTAGGATCATAAGGTGCAGACAGAGGAAAACAATATGACAGGGGCATCATACATGTTATTGTAGGCACTGATGAGGACTAGGAAACTTTTAGCTCGAAGAAGAAGGCTTACCTTAAGAGAGTGATATCAGTTAATAATCCTAAAAGGCTGCACCAACAAGAGAAGTTGAAAGTTGAGTTTGGCATAGGGGATGAAGAGGACATATATGATGATGAGGGAAATGACCTAATAGTTGTTGCAGCGATGGTTGCGGGGTTCCAAGTGCTGACATGGAAGGTATATTGCAAGATAAGATTGAAGGAGTAGCAAGCCCATTGTATGGCTTCGTAAATTAGCTAATGGAGGGGAAATGATGTATAACTATTTTGGTTACTTTAGGGAACGGAGAACACACTAGCACGAAATTCGTGTAGTTTTTTTATAGTGGACCACCCAATGGCCTACAATGCCATTTTTTTACCCTCTTATGTGAATAAATAAAATGATGATCGCCATATTTTGCATGAAGATAAAGTTTCTCATGCAGAAAAGAGTGACGGTTTATGGTATCTTATCAGTATCTCGTCAGGTAAAGCCACATGTTATCCGTGAAACAGACTCTCGAGTAGTGTTTGCAAGGTGGAAGCTTACAACCACCAAGTGTAGACAATCAAATGATGACGTTAGAGAGTTTAGACTTGAGAGTGGAATAAAGAATCCGTAAGACAAAATTGGTGGAAGTAACAAAAACCTTGTAGTTGTTTTACGATGACACCAGAAAATTGGTGAAGATTTTGTCAACATTGACAGATGAGGAGAAATGAGAGTTAGCACAGTGTTTAAGAAAAAATTTGGATGTTTTTGCTTGGTCAGCGAAAGATATACCTGATGTGGATCCAAGAGTGATTGTTCATCGTTTAAATATGGATCCTAATGCCAAGTCAATTAAAAAGAAAAGAAGGAAATTCACCGTATAGGTTATGAAAACCATAAGACAAGATGTTGACAAATTGCAGTCAACAGGATTCATCAGAGAAATGGCATACCCAGAATGGTTGTCGAATGTGGTAATGGTGAAAAAGGCCAATAACTAGTGGAGAATGTGCATTGACTTCACAAGTTTAAATAAATCGTTACTGCAGGATAGTTTTCCTATTACGTCTATTAACAGGTTAGTAGACACCTCGATGGGCCATAAATTTATGAGCTTCATGGATGTTTTCTCAGGCTACAACTAGATCTCCATGGTGATGGAAGACCAGGATAAAACTGCTTTTGTGACGGATGAAGGCCTTTTCTGTTATCGGGTCATGCCCTTTGGCCTGAAAAATGTAGGAGCGACCTATCGACGATTAGTGAATGGAATTTTCAAAGAGCAAATAGGTTGCAACATTAAGGTTTACATGAACGACATATTGATAAAAAGTAATACTTTAAATTAGCATATCGAGGATATGATAGAAGTGTTTACCATATTGCGTACTTATAAAATGAGGTTGAATCTAGAGAAGCGCGCTTTCTGGGTGAAGGCGGATAAGTTTCTAAGGTTCATGATTTCCAAGAGAGGTGTAAAGGAAAACTTTGAAAAGATTCATACTATTCTGGACATGTCTTCACTAAAAACGACCAAGGACATTTAGCATCTGACAGGAAGAATTCTAACTCTAAATAGGTTTGTGTCAAAGATGGCAGATAAGTGTCAACTTTTTTTCAAAGAGTTGAGGGCCCCTTTTAAATGGCTGGAAGAGTGTCAATATGCTTCTGAGTAGCTTAAGTTGTATCTGACTTGCCGTTATTTTTGATGTCACCTTAACTGGGAGAAACCCTTTCTCTTTTACCTGGCCATTTTCGATGAGACAGTAGCAGCAATGTTAGTGAGAACGAAAGGGGCTTGATAGTTTCCGATGTACTATGTTGGAAACGTCTTACAAAACGGTGAAAGTACGTACTCAAAAACTGAAAAGGTTATTTTTTCCTTAGTAGTAGCAGCTCGCAAGTTGCATCCTTATTTCCAAGCCCATCCCATGAGGGTCATGACAGATTAACCAATAAAGGATATCTTGTCTAGGGTAGACACTGACCTGACATCAAATGTAGTAGTCATTTTGGTATATTCTCGCACTTAAGGAACTTGTTTTTAAGGCATTTTAATATTAATTATTGCATTTTTAGTAGTTAGTAGCTAAGTAGTAAAAGTTAATAAAATAAGTGTTTTTGACACCTTTTTAAGTGTTAGTAACCTATTAGGCTGACATGGGCCTTAGGTACGTTTAATTTTTTTATTTAATTGTGTAGGATGCTTAATTTTAGGCCTAATTGATGTAGGAATTTAGGATAAGTGTTGCATAAGTTTTCCGAGCCGTGAAAGCACGATAGGAATGTCCAAAGCCATAAAATGACTGCTATGGCACAACATGCAATGTCTATGGTGTGACATGATCCCTATGTTAAGCCATAGCAGCCTATGTTGAGCTATAGCCAGAATGTGGGTCACAAGCAATGATGTTGTTGACAATCATATTTTGGTAGATTCTTGTAGATTTTATTTCTTACTTGTACCCCAAGTATCGAGTGCATATTAGGTATAAAGTGTACATATTTAGCATATATATAAGAGGCTTCTGTACATAAATTAGGGTATCCATCCATCAAGCCATCAAAGATAGTTTTATTCAGTTTTTAGTTTTTTTTTCTTTTATATTTGCTTAGTCAAAATTATTTTTATTCTGATGTGAAGACAATTGCAAGCGGAGATTGCTCCGGATCTATGATTCAATATATTTATCAATGAGCATTCTCTTTACTCTTCTATTTCATTCTTTTATTTATATTTCGTTAGCTTGGTCAACTAATGTTTTTATCAATATTAGAATAATTCTTGTGCTTTATCTATATATTGCATGATTCGTTTATTGAACTAATTAATTAATTAAGTCGATTAATTGTCAAAAGAATAATGGTTCATAATAGGATTAGTCGGTATAGATTATGCATTCCTAAAACCTAGGCTTGATAACCCTAGAAAGTAATCATAGGTTAAACGAGATTGAGAGATAAGTTTAGCCGAGTAAATCGTAGTTTATCTTGGTTGAGAAAGTGAGGTCGGGAGATAAACGTGTATCAATCAATCTATTAATTAATTAGTAGAGGTTGGGAAGTATACTAGTTAATTAATAGCTAATTCATATTAAAACTCGATTTTTGAAATTATTTAATCTTCTGTTTACCAAATAGGGATTTAATAGATCATAGGTTAGAGGCTCGCATTGTTGACACTAGGAATAAAAAAGTCTATTAGGTTAATTTAGGTTTATTAATTTAATTAGTTTAATTAATATTTTGATTTGGACTAACACTGCTAATCCGTGACTCTATTAGATTAGTAATTATTTTCTTAAATTAATTTAATAATAATTTCTCCAATTTGCAATCCATTGGTTATGATCCTCGGAATACTTACCAGTGTTCCATTGTAACACTACTGTGTTACAATTTACATGTATGCTTGTAGATACCACAATTAAATATTCATATTTTATTTGCACGATTTTTACTATAAACGAGAGCACGTTTATAGGCGATTGACACCTCAAGAAGGATGACAAAGTAAGAAATTAAGCTAGTGGAGTTTGGAATAGAGTACTCGCTAAGGCAAGCCATTAAAGCTCAAATCCTTGCTGACTTTATGGTAGAGTGCTCCTTTGACAATTCATTGACGCTTCCAAAAGTTGTCACCCAACCACAGGCACATAGTAATCAAACTACAGAATCAAATGTTAGACAATCTATGTGGATGGGTCCACAACAAGGAAAGGAATAGGAGCAGGGGTCCTCCTTAGTGATCTTAAGGAAAACGAGTGGTAGTATGGGCTTTGATTTGGTTTTCAAGCGTCCAAAAAACATGGCAGAATACGAAGCACTCATTTCTAGTTTACAAATTACTCGACAGTTAGGAGTAGTTGAGCTAGTGCTTTTTATTGACTCCTAGTTGGTCGCAAAATAGATGACAATAGAATATAAAGTAAAAGAGCCTAACTTAATAAAGTATCATGCTATGGCTAGTGAACTACTCTCTCGATTTGAGAACTTAGAGGTCTGATAACTATCTAGGGTAGAAAACACCAAAGCTAATGCCTTGTCCAAGTTAGCTTATTCCATTGTGGTTGAACAAAGAGAGAAGATCTTGTTAGAGTATAAGGTCACTCCTAGATGTGATAACGATCAGGTACTTAACATATAGTAGAAGCAAACGTGGATGGTATCTATCATCCATACTTTAAAGGAGGAGAATCAAGAAATGCGAAAGAAAGAGTTAGCCAAGGTACAATACAAGGCAGTAATGTATGTTGTTATTCTTGACACCTAGTATACTCTTGTCTGTAATATACCTTGGCCTTTCTCAATTAAATTTCCTAAATCCCTTTATTTTAGATATATCATGTTTGATGGTGTACTGTATAAAAATTTTTTATTCGCAACCATTATTGAGATGCTTGGTCCCTGGCGAAGCAAAATATGTCATGAGAGAAATCCATGAGAGGATATATGGTGATCACCTAGGAGGAAGATCACTATTAGAAGATTCTTCAACAATGGTTATTATTGGCTGACTGTACAGAAGGACGAATATCAATTAGTGATTTCTTGTGATGCTTGCCAAAGGTTTGCATCTATACAATGATCTCCAATCGAGATTTTCCAAATGATGTTCGGGCCTTGGCTATTTGCGACGTAGGGAATCAACATCCTAGGACCATTTCTAATGGCAACGTTACAAAAGAAATTTATAGTTTTCTTTGTTGATTACTTCACCAAGTGAGTAGAGACAAAAGCCTTGGCAACAATAACTAAAAGGAAAATGGAACCTTTTGTATGGAAATCTATTATTTGTAGGTTCGGTGTTCCATTTATAATAGACAACGAAACTCAATTCCAAGGAAATTCAAATATTTTTGTGCCACCTTACAAATTTCCTTACTCAAAGCTCGGTGAAAACCCTTCAAACAAATAGTCAAGTCAAAGCAATGAATAAGAAAATCTCGTTAGCTTTGAAGAAAAGGTAGACGAGGCCAAGGGTGCTTGGCCTAAAGAGTTGCCCAAAATTTTGTGGTCCCTTAGAACCACCCTTTACACAGCAATAGGAGAAACTTCATTTTCATTGGTATATGACACAAATATAGTAATACCTGCTGAGATAGACCTGCGCTCCCATAAAATATCTCATTTTAATGAAAAAACCAATCGGAAAGCTTTGAAGCTTAGTTTGGACCATATTGAGGATGTTAAGGAAACAACTGAAGTAAAGAATGTTGCTCGGACTCAACAGGTCACTTGGGTACTACAACACTAAGGTAAAGATTAAGCAATTCCAAGTCGATGACTTAGTCCTATGTGTTGGGAGATGTGCATATATTGATGTAATTGTTTTCTATGTATTTGAACGATGAATAAATAAATTTCACATTTCACTGTTATGTCTTTCGTATTTATGTCTTTCATATTTTGCTTGCAAAGCGAACTTGTGACAAACAAATATTAGCTCATTTATTATCTAAGTTAAAACTGATGATAAGTGGCATTATAAGAACATTTACATTGTGAGAAAGACTGTAACGCCCCGTACCCGAGACCGTCGCTGGAGTCGAATACGAGGTGTTAACAGACTTAATTCATTACTTAAACAGCTCAAACAATTTATTTTTAAAATTTCCAGTCAAACTAGCAATCTGCATCACAGTCGCTTAAAAATTCATATCTTGAGTTAAGAAACTTGAAATCCAAATCCGTCAATTTTCCCTGAAAATAGACTCATATATCTATTTACTAATTTTTTTCTAGAATTTTTTGCTGGGCCAATTAGTACAGTTTATTAGTTAAAGTCTCCCCTATTTCAGGGTTCAACTGCTCTGACCTCTGTGTATTACGAATCATTTATCTCTCTGTACAGAATTTCAATGACTATGAATTTATTTCTCTTAAAACTAGAATCAATAATAAATCTATACATATAAAGTATGACTTCTAATTATTTTTATACAATTTATGGTGAATTTCCAAAATCAGAATAGGGGATCCAGAAATCGCTCTGGCCTTGTTTCACAAAAATTTAAACATCTCATAAAATATAACTCATATACCTGTTTCGTTTCTTCCATATGAAAATAGACTCATAATTATTCAATTCCATATTTTATTCATCATCTAATTATATCTCTACTATTTTTAATGATTTTTCAAATTCACGTCACTACTGCTGTCTGAATCTATTTTATGGTAAATTTTACCTATTTCATGGTTTTCATGGATTAACTAGCAATTTGACATACATAACACCAAATATGATCATAATTAGCCATTCCAATGGCTAATCATTACCAAGCATTTTTATACTACTCAATAACCATATCATAAGACCATATATACAAAATGCTTATAATGCTATACATGCCATACTCAAAATATACAAGCCATTATGCCAAGATGGTATACGGATAGTGTGAGCGTGCCTCCGACCGTTCCCGATTTCTGAGCTGGCTTGTTAACACTACAAGGAATGAAAAGGAGGGAGTAAGCATAAATGCTTAGTAAGTTCACGTGCAAATAGCAAGTAACATAACCATATAAGCAAACATAAAACATCATTTGCATAATCATCACCAAGACATTCATATCATATTTTCATTTATCATCTTACCATATTGTTGTTATATAGATTTTTCAACCCGAGGGTTAAGTACATACCTGTTCAAAGTATCCATTTCACAACAATTACCAATACGTCCCTTTCATCTTGAGTATTCCTCCATTTGAGTAGAACTTTACCTGTTGAACATATCGGAATATAATTCAGATACATGGAAAGTTTGCACATAAGTGCCACATATGTAGCCAAGCTACTATGTAACCCGCCCATAAGCGAACTCGGCTCAACGAGCTCGGGCGTTCGCATCCATAAGTGAACTCGGACTCAACTCAACGAGCTCGGATGCCTAGTTACATCTCACGAACTCGGACTCAACTCAACGAGTTCGGACATTCGCATCCATAAGTGAACTCGGACTCAACTCAACGAGTTCGGATGCCCAAATATCCCAGTGACATGTCACTTGTATCCTAATCCATTCCTAAGGTTCAACGGGACCTTTTTCCCAATCATGTGTCTCAACCATCTTCTACGGAATACCGATACCGATACTCGGTAGTATTTTACATTTTCCAAGTATATCACATAATTTGACATATTATCAAACAATTATCACGAGTATAATATTCCATAATAATTATCATATCATTTAAATAACATAAAAACATTTAAAATAATAACTATGTTACCAACATTTACATATGAACTTACCTAGTATGCGAAAATGGCTACTTTTACCATTTCGTCCACAACTTGGTATTTTCTCCATTTTAGCCCGAATTTCAGTTTTCCTTGATCTATCATTTAAAATATATTCTAATTAGGACTCACATTATTCAAATTGACCCAAAATCATATTTTGGAAAAATTACAATTTTCCCCTAAACTTTTGCATATTTACACTTTTGCCCCAAAGCTCGTAAATTAAACTTCAGCATATTTTCTTATGTTTTATGACATGCTGATCATTTTTCCCTTCTATGGCAACATCAAATTCTCACTCTAACATGTACTTATGACTATTAGGTATTTTTACCGATTAAGCCCTTTTGCTCGTTTTCACTTAAAACCGAGTAGCACAAGTTGTCTAACATAATTTAATACCTCATATTCTATCATAAAACACCAAAACACACAAATTTCACCAATGGGTATTTTTCCAAATATAAACCCTAGGTTAAATTATTGCTAGCATAAGCTAAATCGAGCTACCAGAACTCAAAAAACGTAAAGAACTTGAAAAACGGGGCTAGAATGGACTTACAATCGAACTTGGAAGCTTGAAATGTAATATCCCGAATTAGGGCCTAATCGGAATAGTGGTTTCGTGACCACAAAATCTGAGATAGAAATAATTATTTTATAATTATTTTGATGTTTATGATATGATTGCATGATTGTGTGAAATTTTCGTGATGAAATCCTATGCCTAAAGTGCTTAAATTGAAATTAGGGACTAAATCGAATAATTTGCAAAACTTGCATTCTAGAAGTTTCTAGTATGAAATTGTTTTGAAATATTAATTAGGAGGTCTTAAATATCAATTTTACCAATTTCTAAGTTTATGGACAAAAATTGGACATGGATGGAATTTTTAGAAAGTTTAGTAGTAAGGGCATTTTGGTCATTTAGGGGTAAAATGAATTAAAATACAAAATTAAAAGCCAATTTTGCTCATCTTCAACCCCATGGCCGAATATAGCAAGGAGAAACCATGGCTAGGGTTTTTCAAGCTTCCAAGCTCTATTGTAAGTCCATTCTAGCCCCGTTTTTCAAGTTCTTTACGTTTTTGGAGTCCCTTGAGCTCGATTAAGCTTATGCTAGCAATAATTCAACCTAGGGTTCATATTTGGAAAAATACCCATAGGTGAAATTTGTGTATTTTGGTGTTTTATGATAGAATATGAGGTTTTAAATTATGTTAGACAACTTGTGCTACTCGGTTTTAAGTGAAAACGAGCAAAAGGGCTTAATCGGTAAAAATACCTAATAGTCATAAGTACATGTTAGAGTGAGAATTTGATGTTGCCATAGAAGGGAAAAATGATCAGCATGTCATAAAACATAAGAAAATAGGCTGAATTTTAATTTACGAGCTTTGGGGCAAAAGTGTAAATATGCAAAAGTTTAGGGGCAAAATTGTAATTTTTCCAAAATATGATTTTGGGTCAATTTGAATAATGTGAGTCCTAATTAGATTATATTTTAAATTATAGAGCAAGAAAAACTGAAATTCGGGCTAAAATGGGGAAAATACCAAGTTGTGGACGAAATGGTAAAAGTAGCCATTTTCGCATACGAGGTAAGTTCATGTGTAAATAATGTAGCATAATGGTTATTTTTAAGATATTGAAGTTAATTATATGATATGCTGATTTTATTTATGAAATATATGCTTTGTGGTTATTTTCGAACAAAATGCAAATCATGTGTGCTATTTGTTAAATATAATTATCACCGAGTATTGATTTCGGTATTCTACGGAAGACGGCAAGGATATATGTTCGAGGAAAATCCCGTTTGAACCTTAGGAATAGATTAGGATACAAGTGACATGTCACTAGGATGGTTGAGCATCCGAACTCGTTGAGTTGAGTCCGAGTTCACTTATGGATGCGAACGCCCGAGCTCGTTGAGTTGAGTCCGAGTTCGCTTATGGGCGGGTTACATAGTAGCTTGGCTACATATGTGGCACTTATGTGCAAACTTTCCATGTATCCGAATTATATTCCGATGTGTTCAACGGGTAAAGTTCTACTCAAATGGAGGAATACTCAAGATGAAAGGGACGTATTGGTATGTGTTGTGAAATGGATACTTTGAACAGGTATGTACTTAACCCTCGGGTTGAAAAATCTATATAACAACAATATGGTAAGATGATAAATGAAAATATGATATGAATGTCTTGGTGATGATTATGCAAATGATGTTTTATGTTTGCTTATATGGTTATGTTACTTGCTATTTGCATGTGAACTTACTAAGCATTTATGCTTACTCCCTCCTTTTCATTCCTTGTAGTGTTGACAAGCCACTCGGAAATCGAACGGTCGAGGCACGCTCACACTATCCGTATACCATCTTGGCATAATGGCTTGTATATTTTGAGTATGGCATGTATAGCATTATAATCATTTTGTATATATGGTCTTATGATATGGTTATTGAGTAGTATAAAAATGCTTGGTAATGATTAGCCATTGGAATGGCTAATTATGATCATATTTGGTGTTATGTATGTCAAATTGCTAGTTAATCCATGGAAACCATGAAATAGGTAAAATTTACCATAAAATAGATTCAGACAGCAGTAGTGACGTGAATTTGAAAAATCATTAAAAATAGTAGATATATAATTAGATGATGAATAAAATATGGAATTGAAGAATTATGAGTCTATTTTCATATGGAAGAAACGGAACAGGTATATGAGTTATATTTTCTGAGATGTTTAAATTTTTGTGAAACAGGGCCAGAGCGATTGCTGGATCCCCTGTTCTGACTTTGGAAATTCACCATAAATTGTATAAAAATAATTAGAAGTCATAATTTATATGTAAAGATTTCTTATTGAGTCTAGTTTTAAGAGAAACAAACTTCATAGTAATTGAAATTCTGTACAGAGAGATATCTGATTCGTAATACACAGAGGTCAGAGCAGTCGAACCCTGAAACAGGGGAGACTTTAACTAATAAACTGTACTAATTGGCCTAGCCAAAAATTCTAGAAAAAAATTAGTAAATAGATATACGAGTCTAGTTTTAGGGAAAATTTACGGATCTTTATTTTGAGTTTCAGAACTCGATATATGAATTTTTAAGCGACTGTGACGCAGTTAGCCAGCTTATCTGGAATTTCTAAAATTAAATTGTTTGAGCTGTTTAAGCAATGAATTAAGTCTGTTAACACCTCGTGTTCGACTCCGGCAATGGTCTCGGGTATGGGGCGTTACATGAAAAACCCTAGCCATGTTTTCTCCTTGCTATATTCGGCCATGGTGAAGAAGATGAGCAAAATTGGCTTTTAATTTTGTATTTTAATTCATTTTACCCCTAAATGACCAAAATGCCCTTACTACTAAACTTTCCAAAAATTCCATCCATGTCCAATTTTTGTCCATAAACTTAGAAATTGGTAAAAATGCTATTTAAGACATCCTAATTAATATTTCAAAACAATTTCATACTAGAAACTTCTAGAATGCAAGTTTTGCAAATTATTCGATTTAGTCCTTAATTTCAATTTAAGCACTTTAGGCATAGGATTTCATCACGAAATTTTCACACAATCATGCAATCATATCATAAACATCAAAATAATTATAAAATAATTATTTCTATCTCAAATTTTGTGGTCACAAAACCACTATTCCGACTAGGCCCAAAATCAGGATATTACAAAGACAACTTACTTCAGTAGATAATCTAAATGAGTCTGTAATCCTGTAAAAGAATCAAAGTGAGCATTTGATTCAAATACTGAGAAGGATTGTTATGTCGTCTACAATTCCAATTGATGATATGACTTGTAATAGCTCGATTTAGGGCCTAGTCGGAACAGTGGTCTCGAGACCACAAATTTGAAGTTTAAAAGATTATTTTATTATTATTTTGGAGTCATAGCATGTTTATATTTGTACATGAAAACTTTGGTGAGTTAATTTTGATGATTGTAAGCCCAATTGCAAAAAAATGACTAAATCACATAAAGTGGAAAAGTCCTATTTTGATAGCTAAAGGTGTTATTTTATTAGAGAATCAAAATTGGAGGATTTTAAAGGGCAATTAGACCCTTTTATAGAAGCATGTCTGGCCATTGAGTCAAAGGGGAGACAAAGTTTTAAAATTTGGTGGGTTAGGTGGCTTAATTTGTCTAAAATAGAAAAAAAAATAAAAGAAGAATGATATCACCCCTATCTCATCTCTTTTCTCCACCGAAAATTAGCCATTTAAGGGGGTTTGAGAGCTTAAAATTTTCAACAACTTGAAGCACTCACAAGTAAGTGGTTTCCATACCCTCTGTTGATGATTTTTGCATTTTTGAGACCTTTGAAGCATGAGCTTTCAGATGAGGGGTCTATTTTGCAAAATGATTAAGACTTTAGGGTTCTGCCATGAATGGATCTGTGATAGTTGCTGAGTTTTTATAGAAGAATATGAGTCCAAGTTGTTTTATAAACAACTTTTGTGAAGGGGTTTTAATGGAAAACACCTAAAAGGGACTATTTTGCATAAGTTGTAAAACATTTGATAAATATGTGAAATAGTGATAATTTGAAGTTGTTATAAGAGCAAAAAGGGTTCCTCTAGGCTTAATATAAGAAGAAATTTGATAAAAATCAATTTTTGAGCATAAGGGCAAAATGGTCATTTTGCCAAGGTCTAGGGGCAAAATGGTCATTTTTACCTAAGAGGTGAATTTTAGATTTCCTAATTGTGTTTAGAGACTAAATGAGTGCATTTTTCTATTATAGATCAAGATTTACCAAATCCGAACCTAGACTAGTGGAAAGTCAAGCAAATCGACTAAACCGACTAGTGATGTACGCTTTGTAATCCGAGGTAAGTTGTATGTAAATATTACAACTACATTGCTATTGTATGTGTTGAATTGTATTTAAATTTAATATAGCATAAATTGTTTGATTGTGGAATTGATAGAGAGTATGAATATATTAGAGATAGTAGAGTTCCCGTTGAACATAGGAAAATAAACTTGATATTCATGCCGTGACATTAGGGTCACTTGTGTGAGCTAGTGTAAGACATGTCTGGGACATGTATCGGCCCCATTATGAGAGCAAGTGTAAGACCATGTTCAGGACATGACATCGACATTGAGATGAGGGCTAGTGTAAGACATGTCTGGGACATGCATCAGCCTCGAGATGTAAGTAAGTGTAAGACATGTTTGGGACATGCATCGGCTACGAGATGATAGCCAGTGTCAAACCATGTCTGGGACATGGCATCAACTTGAGATATGAGCTAGTGTAAGACTATTTCTAGAACATGGTATCGACACCTTACCCATGTTTGAGGCTTAATGAATATCCGATGATATTCCGAATGGTTCAACGGTGATTGTTATGTTCTTGAGCTAATGAGGAAAGTATAACTGTGTTGTGAATGGCACAGGTACCTAATTGGTATGTATGAGGTATGAGCTCAATATATATAATATGTGACTTGTATGGATGGTAACGAGTAAGTTATACCTATGCCTACTTTGGTGTTATGAGCATGTTGATTGTATATAAATGTTGTAGTATACATGTTTATATACAACTTACTAAGCTTTATGCTTACTCCCTTTCCTTTCCATTTCCTTTCAGTGCCACCTAACTAGCTCAAGGATCACTGGAAGTCAGAGATATCGATCACACTATCAGCTGAAACATTCAGTATAGTTGGATTTATATTTTTGAGTATGGCATGTGTAGGGCTAGACCTTATTATTTTGTGTCTTTGTGAATTGGCCAAATTTGTTGGCTTGGGATAGATCTCACACTTTGCATTAAGCCTTGAATGATGGCTAACTTTCATTTTGAGTTTATAAAAGATGCATCTTCATGGTTGAATGAGTGTCTATTGTGGTTGATTTGATTATGAAAATTATGCTTGTTTTGGTATTGGTTGGTATTTGTATGAAAATAGGTAGGCAAAGGTGGCAGTGAGGCTTGGTAAATAGCCTTATATTGTCCATACGGGTAGACATACGGGCGTGTGTCTAGGCCGTGTGTAACACACGATTAGCCCCATAGGCGTGTGGTCCAGCCGTGTGTCCCCTGCACGTAAAAATTTTAAGTCAGTATGTATGGTAATAAATACACGAGCAGAGACACGACCGGGTGTCTCAACTGTATGGAGGACACGGCCTCGTACACGGGCGTGTGTCATGGCCGTGTGACATTTTGGGGATGTTGACGTCAGAAATAGAATACCTAGGTTTTTACACGCGGGCTAAGATATGGGCGTGTCGTTGCCGTGTGAGGGACACAGGCCATTAACACGGGCGTGTGTCCGGCCGTGTGAAAACCCTTGTAGGTGTGAATTAGAATTTAATTCCACATGGGTGTAGTACAGGGGTGTGTTACCCTTCCTCACGGGCTTGTTATCCTTCTACACGGGCGTGTGTGCTGTTTAAAGGCAAAATTTTCATTGTTGGCTTAAGGACCTGGAATGGTCCCGATTAGTTTCCAACGGCCAATTTGGGGCTCACAGGTTCATAGAAGAAGTTTAAAGTAGAAATTGAAAAAGTTTTAATTTGGGCTGAGTCTTGGTGACTCGAGATTGTTTGTGTGCATGAAGTCAAGTTAGGTGATGTCTTATATTCTGCCCCGGCGTGGGACACTGGTATGGGGTATTACATTTAGTGGTATCAGAGCTATGGTTTAGTCGGTTCTAGGACTAACCTAGCGAGAATACGAGTCTAGCTATACAGGCCATAACTGTATATTGATAGTGTGACGAATCCTGACGATTATAAATTATGTTTTTATATAGTAAATAGATCCTAATAGAACCACGGCAGATGATGTGGAAAGTAATGCGTCAGCTCTCGCCGAAGGGACCACGCTAGTTGAGAGTGAGCCCATGACTATGGGCCAGGGTGGAGGGGCTAGAGAAGCCTATCTCCGTATGATGGATGCTTGGTACATGGAGTTCGTTCGTGCGAACCCGAACACTCCACCTCACCTACCTCCTCAAATTCCTCAGTATGCTCCGGTGGCTCCACAAGGTGTGGACATGTTTAGAAGAGAGAAGCCTTCAGTAGACAAGATCCGGAAACAAGGGGCCGAGAAATTTCGGGCTAGTATAGATGATGACCCAGAGAAAGCAGAGTATTGGCTAAAACATACCATAAGGGTATTCGATGAACTGTTATGCACACCAGAAAAGTGCGTAAAGTGTACCGTGTCACTCCTACAAGACTCGACTTATCAGTGGTGGATTACTCTCGTGTCAGTTGTATCGAGAGAGAGGATCACTTGAGAATTCTTCCAAGAGTTCCGAAAAAAGTATATTAGCCAAAGATTTATAGATCAAAAGAGGAATGAATTTCTAGAGTTAAAGCAAGGTCGAATGTCAGTGGCGGAATATGAACGTGAGTTTGTGGGGCTTAGCAAGTATGCACAAGAGTGCGTATCTACAGAAGCCACCATGTGTAAAAGGTTTGAGGACGGCCTCAAAAGATATCCGAGTGTTTGTTGGTATCTTAGAGCTACGAGAATTTGTAGCACTTGTTGAAAGAGCCTGTAAGACCAAAGAACTGATTAAAGAAAAGAAGAAAGCGGCTTTTAAGTCGCGAGATTTAAAGAAGAGACAGATGGGGAAATCATATCAGTCTTCATCTAAGAGATCTAAGAAATTCTCTACCGGATCAAATGTTTCGGTGGGGTATTCGAATAGGAATAAGAACCGACAGAGCACAACTTCTAAAGCCCAGACCACTTCGGTCGCAAGCGTCGGTATCATTTGGCCAAATAAGCCAGAATGCTCGTAATGTGGTAGGAATCATTTTGGCGAGTACCGAGGGAATGAAAGGGGCTGTTTCAAGTGCAGATCTTTGGAACACTTCATCCATTATTGTCCTGAATTGGATGAGAGAGAGAGAAAAAAAGATGTGAAAGCGAGTAGTGCTCCTTTGAGGGGTAGACCACAAAAGAACCCCGGAAGTGGGGCTAGCAGTAGAGGCATGCCAAGAGATGTTGCGGTGAGATCCGAGGGTAGAGCGCCTACAAGGACTTATGCTATACGCGCCTAGGAAGATGCAGAGTCTCCCGACGTGATCACGAGTACCTTTTCTATCCATAAAATATCTGTTGTTGCTTTAATAGACCCGAGATCTACCCACTTTTATATCTGTATGGAATTGATATCTTGTATGAGTATCCTAGTAGAGTCCACTGAGTTTGTAATAAAAGTGTCCAATCCCTTAGGCAGATTTGTGCTAGTGGACTAAGTATGTAGAAATTGCCCTTTGACAATTAGAGGTCATTGTTTTCCGGCTAGCTTGATGCTGTTGTCGTTTAATGAGTTTGATGTAATCCTTGGGATGGATTGGTTGACTGCTCATAGTGTTATAGTGGACTGTGGGAAAATGATAATTGAGTTGGAATGTGAAGACGGGAATGTTCTTTGAGTTGGACCAGATGAGTCAGATAATCTGTCTGTAGTAATATCGTCTTTGACTATCGAGAAATATTTGAGGAAAGAATATGAGGCTTATCTAGCTTTTGTGTTAAATACTCAAGTGTCTGAGCTGAAGATTGAATCGGTAACAGTGGTTTGTGAGTTTAAAGACGTGTTTCCGGAAGAATTACCTGGATTGCCTCTGGTGAGGGAAGTAGAGTTTGGAATTGAGTTGGTCCCTAGTACGACGCCTATCTCGATTGCTCCGTATAGGATGACTCTAACAGAGTTGAAAGCACAGTTGCAAAAGCTAACGGATAAGGGCTTCGCGAGACTGAGTTTTTCACCGTAAGGTGTTCCGGTACTCTTTGTGAAGAAAAAAGATGGTCGATGAGGTAACAGTGAAGAATAAGTATCCTTTGCCGAGAATCGATGATTTGTTCGATTAGTTGAAGGGAGCCACTGTATTTTCCAAGATCGATTTAAGGTCTGGCTATTACCAATTAAGAGTGAAAGAGCAAGATGTGCCGAAGATTGCATTTCGAACAAGGTACGGGCATTATGAGTTCCTCGTCATGCCCTTTGGTTTGACTAATGCCCCGGTGGTGTTTATGAATTTGATGAACCACGTTTTTGACCGTATTTGGATAAATTTGTTGTCGTCTTTATCGATGACATATTAATTTATTCACGTGATGAGAACGAGCATGTGGAACATCTGATAATTGTGTTACAAACTTTGAGAAATAAGCAGTTGTACGCCAAGTTCAGTAAAAGTGAATTTTAGCTTAAAGAGGTCGGGTTCCTAGGACATATTGTGTCGGGTGACGGGATCCGAGTTGACCCAAACAAGATCTCGGCTATTGTAGAGTGGAAATCGTCGAGGAATGTAACTGAAGTTCGAAGCTTTTTAGGTTTAGCCGAATACTACAGATGGTTTGTAAACTGACTCTCTATGATAGCTTCGCCGATGACAAGACTGCTGCAAAAAGATGTCAAGTTCGAATGGACTGAAAAGTGCCAAGAGAGTTTCAAGCAATTAAAGGCTTTGTTGACCGAAGCACTAATGTTAGTACAACCGAAGTCGGGCAAGGAATTTGTGATTTATAATGATGCCTCCTTGAATGGTTTAGGGTGCGTGCTCATGCAAGAAGGTGAAGTCATAGCTTACGCTTCAAGACAGCTAAAGCCACACGAGAGAAATTACCCGACCCATGACTTAGAACTAGCGGCTGTAGTGTTCGCATTGAAGATTTGGAGACACCATTTGTATGGAGAGAAATGTCGGGTATTCACCGACTATAAGAGCTTAAAGTACTTGATGACTCAAAAGGAGTTGAATTTGTGGCAACGTCGATGGTTAGAGCTGTTAAAGGATTACGAGTTGATCATCAACTACCATCCGGGGAAGGCAAACGTCGTTGCAGATGTATTGAGTAGAAAATCATTATTTGCGCTGAAAGCAATGAATGCCAATATGGCTTTGTCTGATGATGGTTCAGTCCTAACAGAGTTGAGAGCCAGACCGACATTCTTCTAAGAGCCCTGAGAATCTCAGAAAGGTGATGAGAAATTGCAAGCCAAAAGAACTCAGTGTGAGTCAGGAATTGAATCATATTTTCATATTAGTACAGATGGATGTGTAATGTTCAAAGACAGAGTTTGTGTACCTAAGGACAATGAACTTATTCAGAAGATTCTGAGAGAGGCGCATAGTGGTTGTTTATCCGTTCACCCGGGTAATGTGAAAATGTACAACGACCTAAAGAAAATGTATTGGTGGTCAGGTATGAAAGGATACATTTCTAAGTTCGTCTCCAAGTGCCTAATATGTTAACAAGTAAAGGCTAAGCATCAAGTATCTTCGGGTCTACTTTAGCCTATTATGGTCCTAGAGTGGAAATGGGATCAGATCACTATGGACTTTGTGGCGGGTTTGCCAATAACCCCGAAAAAGAAATATGCAGTATGGGTTATTCTAGATAGGTTAACAAAGTTGGCACACTTCATACCTATACGTATCGACTACTCCCTTGAGAGATTAGCCGACTTGTACGTTTCCGAGATTGTGAGACTACACGGGGTGCCTATATCAATTATTTCAGACAGAGACTTGAGATTTACCTCAAGGTTTTGGAAAAAGTTACAAGAGGCATTGGGAACAAAGTTAAGTTTTAGCACAGCTTTTCACCCGCAAACCGACGGTCAGTCGGAAAGAGTAATTCAGATATTAGAGGACATGTTACGGTGCTACGTCCGTGAGTTCCAAGGTAGTTGGGAAAAGTATCTACCGTTGGTTTAATTCACCTATAATAACAGTTATCAGACAAGTCTGAAAATGGCACATTATGAGGCTTTGCATGGGCGAAAGTGTCGAACGCCCATATATTGGACTGAGCTTAGAGAGAGTCAGATTCACGGGGTCGATTTAGTCAAAGAGACTGTAGAGAAAGTTAAAGTGATTCGTGACTGCTTGAAGGCCGCCTCGGATAGACAGAAATCCTATGCGGATTTCAAACGAAAAGAAATTGAGTTTCGAGTTGGTGATAAAGTACTTTTAAAACTATCACCGTAGAGGAAAGTCCTCATATTTGGTAGAAAAGGCAAGTTGAGCCCTCGTTTCATAGAATCTTATGTGGTTACCGAGAGAGTAGGGCCAATTGCCTACAGATTGGAATTGCCACCTAAATTGGAAAAGATTCGCGATGTGTTTCATGTATCCATGCTACATCGATATAGATCAGACCCTTTGCATGTGATTGAGCCGACAGAGATTGAGATTCTTCCGGACATGACTTATGGCGAAGAGTCGGTCAAGATTTTGGCCCGAGAAGTCAAGCAGTTGATAAATAAGAGTATAGCACTTGTGAAAGTTTTGTTGCATAGACATGGAGTCGAGGAAGCCACATGGGAACCCAATGAGTCTATAAGAGAGCAGTACCCGAACTTATTCGCCGGTAAGATTTTCGAGGACGAAAATCCCTAAGAGGGAAGAATTGTAATAGCCCGATTTAGGGCCTAGTCAGAACAGTGGTCTCAGGACCAAAAATTTGAAGTCTAAAAGATTATTTTATTATTAATTTAGAGTCATAGCATGTTTATATTTGTACATGAAAAATTTGGTGAGTTAATTTTGACGATTGTAAGCCCAATTACGAAAAGGGACTAAATCGTATAAAGTGCAAAAGTCCTATTTTGATAGCTAAAGGTGTTATTTTATTAGAGAATCAAAATTAGAGGATTTTAAAGGGCAATTAGACCCTTTTATAGGAGCATGGCCGGCCATTGAGTTAAAGGGGAGACAAAGTTTTAAAATTTGGTGGGTTAGGTGGCTTAATTTGACTAAAATAGAAAAAAATAAAAGAAGGATGATATCACCCTTTCTCATCTCTTTTCTCTACCGAAAATTAGCCATTGAAGGGGGTTTGAGAGCTTAAAATTTTCAGTAACTTGAAGCACTCACAAGTAAGTGATTTCCATACCCTTTGTCGATGATTTTTGCATTTTTGAGACCCTTGAAGCATGAGCTTTCAGATGAGGGGTCTATTTTGCAAAATGATTAAGAGTTTAGGGTTCTTCCATGAATGGATTTGTGATAGTTGCTGAGTTTTTATAGAATAATATGAGTCCTAGTTGTTTTATAAACAACTTTTGTGAAGGTGTTTTTATGGAAAACACTTAAAATGGACTATTTTGCATAAGTTGTAAAATAGTTGATAAATATATGAAATAGTGAGAATTTGAAGTTGTTATAAGAGTAAAAATGGTTTTTCTAGGCTTAAAATAAGAAGAAATTCGATAAAAATAGATTTTCGAGCATAGGGGCAAAATGGTCATTTTGCCAAGGTCTAGGGGCAAAATGGTCATTTTTACCTAAGAGGTGAATTTTAGATTTTCTGATTGTGTTTAGAGACTAAATGAGTGCATTTTTCTATTATAGATTAAAATTTACCGAATTCGAACCTAAACCGGGATAAGGTCAAGCAAATCGACTAAACCGACTAGTCATGTACGTTCTGTAATCCGAGTTAAGTTGTATGTAAATATTACAACTACATTGCTAATGTATGTGTTGAATTGTATTTAAATTTAATATAGCATAAATTGCTTGATTGTGGAATTGAGAGAGAGTATGAATATATTAGAGATAGTAGAGTTCTCGTTGAACATAGGAAAATAAACTGGATATTCATGCCATGACATTAGGGTCGCTTGTGTGAGCTAGTGTAAGACATGTCTAAGACATGCATTGGCTACATTTTGAGAGCCAGTGTAAGACCATGTCCGGGACATGGCATCGGCATTGAGACGAGGGCTAGTGTAAGACATGTCTGGGACATGTATTAGCCTCGAGACATAAGCCAGTGTAAGACATGTTTGGGACATGTATCAGTTACGAGATGATAGCCAGTGTAAGACCATGTCTGGGACATGGCATCGACACCTTACCCATGTTTGAGGCTTAATGAATATCTGGTGATATTTTGAATGGTTCAACGGTAATTGTTATGTTCTTGAGCTAATGAGGAAAGTATAACCGTGTTGTGAATGGCACAGGTACCTAATTGGTATGTATGAGGTATGAGCTCAATATATATAATATGTGACTTGTGTGGATGGTAACGAGTAAGTTATACCTATGCCTACTTTGGTGTTATGAGCATGTTGATTGTATATAAATGTTGTAGTATACATGTTTATATACAACTTACTAAGCTTTATGCTTAATCCCTTTCCTTTCCATTTCCTTTCAGTGCCGCCTAACTAGCTCAAGGATCACTGGAAGTCAGAGATATCGATCACACTATCAGCCAAAACATTCGATATAGTTGGATTTATATTTTTTAGTATGGCATGTGTAGGGCTAGACCTTATTATTTTGTGTCTTTGTGAATTGGCCAAATTTGTTGGCTTGGGATAGATCCCACACTTTGCATTAAGCCTTGAATGATGACTTTCATTTTGAGTTTATAAAAGATGCATCTTCATGGTTGAATGAGTGTCTATTGTGGCTGATTTGATTATAAAAATTATGCTTGTTTTGGTATTGGTTGGTATTTGTATGATAACAAGTAGGCAAGAGTGGTAATGAGGCTTGGTAAATAGCCTTATATTGTCCACACGGGTAGACACACGGGCTTGTGTCTAGGCCGTGTGTAACACACAATTATCCCCATGGACGTGTGGTCCGGTCGTGTGTCCCTTGCATGTAAAAATTTTAAGTCAGTATGCATGGTAATAAACATACGGGCAGAAACAAGGCCGTGTGTCTCAGTCGTGTGGAGGACACAGCCTAGTACACGGGCATGTGCCATGGCTGTGTGACATTCTGGAGATGCTAATGTCAGTAACAGAATACCCAGGTTTTTGCAGACGGGCTAAAACACGGGCATGTCGTTGCCGTGTGGGGGACACGGGCCATTGACACGGGTGTGTGTCTGGCCGTGTAAAAACCCCTGTAGGTGTGAATTAGAATTTAATTCCACACAAGTGTAGTACACGGGCATGTTACCCTTCCATACGGGCGTGTGTCCTACTTGAAGGCAAAATTTTCATAGTTGGCTTAAGGACCCGAAATGGTTCCGATTAGTTTCCAATGGTCGATTTGGGGCTCGCAGGCTTGTAGAAGAAGTTTAAAGTAGAAATTGAAAAAGTTTTAATTTAGGCCGAGCCTTGGTGACTCGAGATTGTTTGTGTGCATGAAGTCAAGTTAGGTGATGCCTTATGTTCCGCCCCAACGTAGGATACGGGTATGGGGTATTACATGACTAGTCTTAGATATCGAAGCAGTTGACTCTACTAGTAGAGACATAGATGTATTCATTGTAGTATCACACATTGGGTTGGACCCAAGATGAATTAATTCTAAATCCGTTTGTGAATTAATTCACTTGTGATATTTATGGTATGATTTACCTAAATCCTGAGTTAGTCACTAACCATACGTATGTAACTTATGTGGTTTGATATAAGTGGAGGCTTATGCTCTAAAGATGATCGAGCCAATAGTTAGTATGTTGGGTACATGACTTGTGTATTACATGACTTTACTAGCAACAGTGGAATTCATAACTCAATTAAAGTGTTAATAATATCATCTCATTGGCGTTGTGTGGATTGATAAATATGGAACGTTGTTACAGGTTACTTTTTCTCGAACGAGCAATTTATCACTGTTATTTGTTGACAGTGATCAAATTAATCATTAAGAAGACACAATGGTGACAATGAGATAAAATAAAATTGTATTGAGTGAACGGATTTAACTTAAAGGAAACAAGGATATCATATGAGAGTAACACACACATGACAAGGTCATTGGACAAAGAAGTTGGATGAATTGCTTTCGTAAAAAGTATACAATATGAAGTTTTCAGTCATGGTATATCTTGTAGACTGATTCCATAATTAAGTAATTCTGAATTATCGGAATGATACTTATAGACATAATTGTAATTACTAGAGTCTAATTGTATATGTTCGATTGTTGCCTCCGCTAGCTTAACAAAAGCTCGATCGGATTGCTTTTGAATTAGAAGAAATTTTATGACTTTGGAAATATTTAATTGATTCGATTTATTTGATGTGGAATTAAATTGGGTGGTCTTAAGAATTGTTCAACTAGAGAATTTGGTTAAAGAATTTTCTTGAAAAATTAATTTGGAAAATCTAAGTGATTTTTGGGAAAAATTAATTTTGATCAAGTAAAATTAAATTAATTAAAATTAATATGATATTTTTGGAAATTAATTTTCAAGTCAGACAATTAACCTAATAGGTAATTAAACTTGAAAATTAGACCTGAGATCATAAAGTGGACCTGAGAGCCCAAAGCCAAGAGTAAGACCCAAAAATTGGTCGAACAAGGTCTGGTATGTGAAACCAGGTCGACGGTCCAACCAATGGTTGGACCAGACTGATCGGACTGTCACTGGCTCGGAGCAAACCGACAGAAACTAAATCAGTTGGGGTTGCCGGTGGTTGCGACGATAGCATTTCGGTGGTCGAAAAATGGTCAGTGACAGTGGTTCTTCGATGGTTGTGTGTATAAGGGAAGGATTTAAGGTTTAGGGTTTATAGTTGAACTCTCTAAACTCTCCCTATACAAAGAGAGTCTTGGCTCATTATTTACATGCATTTGAATTCAATAGAGAGTTATAGAGAAAATTTTCTAAATAAATTATTTTAGAAAATTTTTAAAGATATTTTTCTTATTTACAAATTGCACCAAAAGTTTAGAGAAATTGTGAAATTACCTCACTGGTATTTTTTGTGAAAATTTTTTTATTCAACGCGAGCTTACACTCGGTAGATGTGAGCTTGAAGATAGTGGAAAAGACTACTCGGTCGAAGTGTTCATCCTAAACGAATCGAAAAGGTACAATTTTGATTAAGTGGTTATTACTTTAGATATCACAACCAAGTTATTATTTTGGAAAAAAATAAAAACTCTAGTTTTTCCCTAAATTTATTTTCCGCTATATTTTCCTAACACCAAAGCTAGTCTAGCAACATCCCAACAAGGAAAAATGGCTCCCAATTGGGAGGGACCATATAAGATAGTAAAAAAATGATAGGTTTTGGTGCTTAAAGGATTTCAAGAATGGATAGCCCCGTCCTTCCTCACATTTGGAATGCATGCCACTTAAAGAAATATTACGTGTAAGCACTATTTGATCTTATTGAGCTTTTTTTCATTGAATATAATAATTTTGTGTTGTCAAAAAATATCATTTCTAACTTTCAAACTTCAAATATTTTCAGAATCTTAGAGTTAGCGATTTAAGATCACTTCCCTATTTTGCAGCCCGCTGATTTAAGATTACAGCTAATCTACATAGCACGCAGATTTAAGATAACATCTTTTTTTTATAGTCCGCTGATTTTAGATCACGACTAATCTACATAACATGTCGATTTAAAGATTGTGCCTTTATTTTACAGTCCGGTGATTTAAGATCACGACAGATCTACATAGCACGTAGATTTAAGATTGTTTCCCTATTTTGCGTCTCGTTAATTTAAGATCACAATTGATCTACCTAGCATGTCGATTTAAGGCCACGGCCTCATGGTTCACATATATCTTTGACATACTAGCTTATATTTCTTAATAACATATTTAACTACATATCTAAAATACAGTTCGCTAAAGGTATGATTCACGTATATCTATGGCATAGTATGCCTTCAACATGATAAACTTGAACCCAATTCAACATTTTTAGAAATTTGGCAACTAATAGCTGAATAGTAATCTACAATTCAAAACAAAAACAACCAAAATTCATTGAAACTAAAGCTCCAATACAACTCAACCAATAAAATAAAAAAAAATTCAGCATAAACAAAAATACAACTACTCCCCCCTTCTCAGATTCAATGGTAGTGGCAGTGTTCCCTCTTGGCCAGTCCCTTCAGTAGGAGCCACACTTGTCTCTATAGGCTCATTGAAAAAAAAGAGTTTCCCAGATTCTTTTCATTCTTTTAAAATCTTTTCCCATTTCCTGTCGGATGGAGAAAAGACATCAAACCTAAGGTCAACGTTGGTGAGCTTGCACAGAGAGTCAAAATCCACACATCGAACATCAAGAGGCCCGACAGCAACTTGAAAATGCAACAAAATGTTTGCTTTTAGCTTGGGCAGGTAGTTCTCAAGATTTTTCTTGGTTTGCACTTGATACCTCCCCAAAGCTTCATGGCTCTCTTTCCATAAATTCTCTATTTCAACATAATGCCTTTCTTCTGTTTCCTTCATTTGTTCCTCCCACGCTGCCTTCTCAGCCTCCAATTGGTTAACATTCTCATTCATTTCTTTTTCTCTAGCATCTATTTTTTTCCATCTAGCCTCCCAAGCGGCGATAATCTCTACGAGCTCTTTGTTTTGGTGCTTAGTCTCTTTGTACAATTTGTGGAGTCTACTAATGGCTTGCTCGCTTAGGTCTACCGCTTTATTGAATTATACCTACTTGGCCTCTTCTTCATTGCAAGCTTCCTTGAGGCCTCTACCAATAAGTTCACGTTCAGCTATCATCATCTGAAATTAACCCAACAATTCCCTCATTGAGGGTTTTCTAGCACGAGTTGAGGAGGAGGAGGGATATATGCATTCTTTCACCTCGTAGGGTAGATGTTCCCCCCATCTTTTCCTAATCGCATAGGGATAAAAGGGGTACCTCCCTATACTAAGATGATCCCTCTAGTGGAAGAAAACATTTACCTCACCATCTGGAGAGGTCAATTGCAACGAACCTAGAGGGGAAGCACTCGACACATAACTAATTGTTCCAAAGTTAGGCCCTAGGGGAGAGAGTTACATATCGGGGCCATTGAGGTCATGGGGGCCGTAGGAGTTGAGCATACAACAACATCTCCCCTAGGCACTACAGGGTCATTCCCTTTCCTACGGCGAACTAGATTAATATTGCTACTATCTTCTGTGCTTATAGATTTCTCCTCCATTCGTTGCCTTATATGACCAATGCCACCAACCCCTTACCTTAGATGTAACACCCCTAATCCATATCTGTCGTCGGAACAGGGTTATGAAGCATTACCGAAATATACGGATCAAGTAAAAAAATATTTTATTTTATACAGTAACCATGTCAGAAATTAAACATAAAGTCCTTTATATGAACCTTCGAGGTCTAAAACATGCATTAGAAATAAGCCGGGACTAAACCGGGTACTTAGAGAATTTTTTGCGAAATCTCAAAATTTTTCTTAGGTGCAGGGGACACATGCCCGTGTGGTTCACACGGCCAGGGACACACCCGTGTCCCAGGCCGTGTAACTCTCTGACTTAGGTCACACGGTCAGGTCACACACCCATGTGCTAGACCGTGTATAGGTGTAGGGGTCACACGGCCAAGCTACATGCCCGTGTGCCAGGCCGTGTGATCAATTCTGAGCATTCTGTTTTGACATTTTTAAGATGCATGGGACACACGGCCAGATCACATGCCCATGTGCTAGGCCGTGTGTCACACACGGCTAAAACACACGCTTGTGTCTCTGACCGTGTAGACAAAATAAACTATTTTCCAAGCCACATTTCTCACCCAAATTGGCTTCCTTTTACACCAATACTTTAACATATTCACAAGCCATATTTACAATAATTAATTCAAGTCAAAACTAAGTCTCATGCATGACATAACATCACATACAACTAATGAGCTCTTAAACACGTCAAATGACACTTTACCATCATGTAATTAAATATACAAACTTACTTAACTTATCAAGTTCACCTATATGCATATTTTACCAAATATGCTAAAATAAATTTTCAATATGCCAACATGATTTCTATCATTCAATCATTTAAGCACACACCAAACATGTTATAGCCTCATTTATACATATCAAAACATGTTCATCACAAGCCATTCCAACGGCTAGTTATAACCCAAACATTTACATGCCAACATTGGCTAATTAACCTATACATGCCATTATAACCATAATTAATTTACCATATATACCAAGATGGGCTGATAGATAGTGTGAGTGATCTCCACCGATGCTTCCAATCTAATAAGCTTCTGAATTACTCTATAACAAGGGAAAATAAAATAGAGTAAGCATAAAATTCTTAGTAAGTTCGTCTAACATGGTAAATAACTTACCATATATTTATGTTCAAAACAAACATGCAAGGCACTATCTATTAATTTTGATCACAAGCCCTAAACACATATCCTCATCATGTTAGCCAAGTAATCACATATAATAGTCCTTAATCATGGATGAACAAAGTCATCAAGCAAGTTCCACATTTCAGTAACAACCAAATTCATGAATCATTATATCAGGTAATATCATTTCCATGTACTTCATGTACATACTGGTAATAATTCATTTCTAAGTCACACTATCTCATATAAACATCAAAAAATATGTATGGGCTCAATAAAAACCAAATTCCCATATACATATACTTTCCACATCATGAATTCATATAGCATATACAAATCATACCCATGTATTTCAAGTATATTTTCATAATATTTCGTCTCAAGTTCAGATTATTTTATATATGGATTTTGCTCATTAAATCAATTAAAATATTAATAAAAACCCAGAAAATACACTCAAAGTGTATAAATCTATAATCGTAGATGAACATATTCATCAAACAAGTTTCATGTTCATATATCACCATCTCATACTTCCATATATCATGTATCATCATTTTTCATGTATTTCAGGCAAATATATGTAATAATTCAGTTCATGTTCATATTTTCTCATGTCAGGATTTTGTCCGTTGAATTTTTTTGAAATATCGATGGATACACATGTAGACACTTAAAGTGTACAAAACTATAATCCGTCAATTCATATTCAGGGGTACTCATTAGAGTACATAATCAGGAAGCACTCTTTCGAGCTATATAACAGGAGACTCACAAAGAGCCATTAATCAGAAAGCTCACAAAGAGCCTATCAAGAAGCTTATTCGGGCTATAACATGAAACTTATAAGAGTTTAAAACATGAAGCTCATGGGAGCTTATCAGCTAACTCCGAAGAGCTAATATCAGGAAGCTCTGGATAGCCATATAACAGGAAGTTCAAGTGAGCCATATTAGGAAGCTTTGGAGAGCCATATAACAGGACGCTCATGAAGAGTTGTGTTTGTGTCTGCAATTATATGCAGGATCACAACCGATCAGATCATATAACAAGACGTTCACAAAGAGCTAGGGTAGTCTGCAACACATGCAAAATCACTACCAATCAAGATGCTCGCAAGAACTATATAAAAGGAAGCTTGAGAGGGCTTATAATAGATTTCTCATCCGAGCTACAATGTGTCCACAACATATGCTGGACCACAATCAATATAGGAAATCATGTATCCATCGACTTGCATTATTTAAACGAGATTTAATTTTTATCGGGCTTTATTGGATATGTATATATATTCAATTTCATATGCATGAAAACTACATATTTCTCATACACAACATTCAATTCAAGCATATAAATGTACAAATTTAGTTACATGAACTTACCTCGACAAATGTTTGTGTACATAAAATCTACTAATCCGACACTTTCTCTTTTCCTTATTCTAACTCCGAATTTGATCTATCCGGATCTATACGAGTAAATTTAACATAAATTTAATACTATTTATACTCAATTCAGTCCAATTCATATATTAGGTAAAATTATCAATTTTCCCCTATACTTTTAATTAATGACGATTTCGTCCTTAGGCTCGGAAAATAAAATTCATGCAATTTAATCCTTATTCCAAGCCTAGCCAAATTTTACATATAAAATTTACAGCCCATGCGTTTCATAAAATTTAGAATTTTTCCATAGATTTCACATCTTTACAATTTAGTCCCTAAATCACAATTTCATCAAAATTCACTTTGCAAAAGTTGTTTATCTTTCAACAACCTTTCATTTTCTACCATAAATCTCAAAATTTCAGCATACTCATCCATGAAAAATCCCTAGTACTTTGATAAATTTACAAATTAGTCCCCGAGATAGCTAAATTAAGCTATTATGATATCGGAAACATGAAAATTACTAAAAACGGGACTTGAGTACTTACCTAATTATGCCAAAATAGCTTGCTTGAGCTCACTTTCTCTTATATAGGGTTTCCATGTTTTATTTAGGAAAGATGATGATAAATTGATGATATTTTCACTTTTTTATCATTTATCATCTTTTAAAATTTCATTTTCCAATTTCATCCTTTTCTTTAATTAATTTTTCATGGATGAATCATCATCCTTAACCACTAAGCATTTTTTATGGTCTATTTACCATATAAGGACCCCAAATTTTGAATTCTATAGCTATTTAATCCCTTTAGCTATTAAGACTCAACTTTTGCACTTTGTGCAATTTGGTCCTTTATCAAATTAATCATGTAATCAGTAAAATTTCTTTACAAAATTTTCATACGACATTATTATCGTACTGTAGATCATAAAATAATATTAAAATAAGTTTTCCTTCCGGAATCGGATTTGTGGTCCCAAAACCACTGTTCTGATTTTACCAAAAACGGGCTGTTACACCAGAGCACCAATGTCCTTATTTCTTTACAAATTCATCATAAGCGAGTCTATATCCATGGTGTGTTTGAGTTCGCTTGAAAAACTGATTGATTTCCTTGAAGAAACAACGATGACTGCATCATCAGTAACATTATCATCAACATCATTGTGCATCGCGTGAGAGCTCATCAACCCTTTCTGATAACTTCTAAATGAGGAGGAACAATTGCGAGGACACAACTTATAGAAAGAATAAAAAAAATTAGGCTCCTCTTTTTTCCCTAATAAAAGTAAACCCCGACCATCGGAGGCCTCGTGTGGCCAGGCGTTCAGTGGGTAGGACGCTGTCAGGGTAAGCACCCTCCTTAACGTCAACTGCTTGGTAGCCATTAGGGATATGTTCACAAAGGCAATAATGGAAGATATTACTAACAGTAAAAAGATTTTTCAATCTTAAGATATGGCCCTTATGCAGCCTTTTGTATTGATCAACGACGAGTACAGAGTTGAGGGGTTGGCGTTGGAGGCAAACGACTTTGCTAGGAAGTGACCACTTAATCGAGAACTTAAAATTACCCCTAAATTTCTTCTTGACTCTAATATATTTATAATGATTGAGACAAAGGTTAGACATCTAATTACGAATGATTGGCTCATGCCCTTCCCGAACACTAAAATATACCATTCCTATCGTGAGCCCCTAATTGCAAATCTTTAGTTGATAAATATGCTAAAAGACACTGAGTAGAGATGGCTCCTCCTGCAAGCAACAATCAATAAAATATAACTTAGAGTCCACCACGAGAAGTCAGCAAGTTGTCCCGGAGTGATTCCATACTCCTTTAAAATATTATAGAAGAATGGGGAAGGGGTAGATGAAACCTAGCTTCAAGCAGATAGAGAGGAGTAAGAAAGCCTCCTTGGTGTCGCTCAATCGTTTTTCTCCTCCGACAATGTCGAGATCAAAGGCAAAGTTTGGTAAACGAATTCCCGAATCGCTAGATGCCACACCATATCCTACTCTTTGGTCATATACTGGTATGCGATGGCTTCTACAGTAGTGTTAACATCATGAGGCCTTTGCAAGACACCACCTCCAACATTTGAGTCGATCCCATGCCCTCGTTGGCCACAGCTAATATGACCATCGCCCTTCCACCGCTACCCATTCTAACCTTAACTATGGTTCATAGCCATCCTAAAATAAGGAAAGAACAAAAGAAGAATGAATGATTTACCTCTTGATCGATGATGATTTTAAAAGCAAACCAACAGAAGAGTTAACCAAATGCAAGAAAAATAAGAAAATAGGGTTTCAAAAAATTTGGAAAGAATAAAAAATTTAGGGGACAATTAATCTTTTACAAGACGATTCCTCTTCTTTAAATCATTAGATTGACAAAAATGTATACCATAAGTTTTAAAATCAAATTTTTTGTCTAGACCCACCATTACACATTCAACACGTTTGAGCTTCTTAGAAGGGTCACTTTATAACCTTTCTTCGACTAGTCGGAGGGACAGATTGTTACCACTACGTGTCTTGTGACCTGGTCCAACTGGCAACCCAACTACCTGAACATGGCGACCCAACTTGGAAACCCAAACAACTCACTATTGCCTGCCCGCCTAATGGCCACGGCTCACCACTCCTTCACAACTCGCCAATTCGCCAGGTAGTTGATCTGCAGTTTGCCATTACCTTGTTTGCTGGTTGGTCAGTTCACCACTCTCCAGCTTCACCTCTCAACTCACTGTTCCCCAGCTCGCTTTCTCACGAGAAAGCCTCTTCAAATATACCTCTGAGGTTATGTGTCAGATCTAGAGGGGTAATGTGTTGTTGTGCATGGCACCTAGTTATCCCTTAGCATGTCCTATTAGGGAACTGTGCCTTATAAATATGAAGTAGCTTCCATAAGAAGGGGACGGGAGAGAAAGCCTTCAACGAAAAGTTGAAAAAGAAAGAAAGTTAAGTGGTTCGAGCACATTTTTCTTTCCATTATTTCATTTCTACTTTTTTTTAATTTACTCGAGCAGTTTTTTAGTTTTTTTAACATTAATCTCATTATAAGTTCTTATAATATTTGTCTTTTTTGACATAATGCCTAAAACTACCCATAGCTCCTCTCCAACCCTTAAATATGATGATAATGCGCTTCAGCGCACTTAAACCCACGACCTCCTGCACTAGTAACAATGTTAATACCAATTGAGCTAAGACTCAATCAACAATTTCTCAATTTCTTTAACTAATCATTATTTGGAGTAGTAATGCAAAACGCTCAAAAGCATACTAAAATTTCTAACTTATACTAATATCAAAATTTTTAATAGAAGTATTAATTTTTTTTATAATATTAGATATTTATGTATGCTCTCGAAGTGCACGAAAGATTTTCCCATTATCTAAAACAGGAAAATTCATAGTTATCCATATTCCAAACATCAAAAGTCATTTATAATAATTACTAATAATTATTAATATTCTTTTTACAAATTTACACTTGTCCATATAAATTTGGATAAATAGTTGCCAAAATGTCAATAACTTATACGTTCTCTTATCTAGATTAATTCAAATTACATTTTTTATTATTTTTTTTGTAAAATTTTCTTTTTTAAATTTTTAAATAATTATTAATGCTTTTTTTATTATTTCTATAAAAAATTATAGTGAATCTGTTACACAATCCAAATAGGCGTTTTTATTAATTTATATATTTTTTGAAAGTTTTCATATTTGAATTTTTATATTTTTTAATTGTTAATAATTTTTAAAGATTTTTTTTTTTAAGTTTTCCTTGTTTAGAATCTAAACAAGTAATTGTCTATATTCATCTAGTTTAAAATTTAAACAAGTAATTGTCTAAGTTCATATTAGATGTGTATTTATAATTTTTTTAGAATTCATTATAATTTTTTAGAATTTTTAAATTTTTTATAGTTTTGCATTGATCCAGAATGAATTTAAACAAATAGTTATTCAATTTCAAATGAACCTAAATAACTATTTATTTAGACTCATTTCAAATGTGCATTTTTACTAATTTATTTTTAAATTTTTATTGAATTAACATGGTATGTAAATATACTTCCACATATCATGCCACACATTAACTTTTGATCAATGATATTTGAATTGAATTGAATTAACCGATCAAATACCAATTCGAAGAATAGTATTGAATCAATTGAATTGAAAATTTGTACTATTTCTAATATATATTTTTTTTATGGTTTCTAATCCAACCTATAGGACTCAATGACTTCATCAATTCAATCATGGTTACGATAACCAAAATAATCCATTAACAGTGAAATTGGTTATTAGCAATTTTTGTTGATAAAAGAAGTCAATTGATTTGATTTTTTTAATAATTGTGATGCACTTTTTATTTAATAGAGAATTTTCAATTTTTTTATTGAGCTAAGCTAAAATTAAATCTAAAAAATTCAGGTAGAAATCCAACTGCGGCGTTAACGACTCCAGTACCTTTTAACTTACAATTTATTATACACCAAGGATTTAGAAGACGGTGCGGAAAGAAACAAATGATGATTTATGATACTCTAATAAGTAATAAGAACAACCACAACAAAACTTGGAGATTTCTGGATTCACGAAGCACGCCACCAAACCCACCAACAAATTTTGGTAAATTCAGCCAAAAAGATGCTAACCCTTTGATCATTTTAGCCAAAAAGCAATACTAAAAAGAATGAAATGATACATGCACCAAAGTTCGGAGATAACAACCACAATGCCACAAATCTCGAAAACAGTTCACTCCTTTTTTGATTTGGAAAGTGCTCTCTTCCTCTGTCCGAGCATATAACGGTACAAGTGAGGACTACCTGCAACAATATCAAGCCCTTCGAATAAGCATGAATGAGGCAAGTAATCAATCAAGCCGAGATGATGTGTTAAAATGAGGAATTGCTTAGTTCATACCTGGAACATAGATTCCAAGGGCAAGAATTGCAGCATAGAAGTAATCAAAGGAGAAATTCCACTTGTTTGGCATTCTAAAGCAATACTTCTCAGAAGCCTGCAGACATACCAGTTTTATGCAATGAACATACAACAATCATGTGCTTTTTAGTCTTATACGGGTTCTATTAGAATTAAATGCTAAACGGCGCAACGTGAATTGACCATCAACAGGGAAACTCCACTTGATACATCTATAACTTTTGGATTGAATTAAATGATTGGGTGAAATTACCTTGATATATGGCAAGGCAAAGTAGATCAGACCAACTTCACTGCTGATGCCAGTTGGATACAAAACCAAGAATGTGCTATACCTGCTCGGAGAAAACGAATATTAGCAAAATGAACACCAAGGATTCGACGACTTTGTTCAGGGTTTAACAAGAATAGAAGACATGCATTACTTACCTAAGCCACAAATGCCATGATGGTGCAAAACCAAAGGCCTCCTTCATGCCAAAGAATGAATAGCGAATAATCTGCAATTACAGGGAATTTATGAAAAATTAAAATCAGGATTATATCAGCGTCTATAAAAGAAATGCCCTTCGGCAGGAGGAATTCTTGGAGGACATATACTGGCATTTTTCATAATTTATGTACAGAGAAACATTAGCTCTGAGCAAAGGATCGCATAACAGTAGAAAAACAATACTAAGTTCTAAACTATGTTACTAGACTCGAACTGTATCGGATAAAGGCATATTCCATGTATTTGAAAGGTTTCTGAATGGTCACAGGTATACGTGTCCTATAGGGGTACTTAAAAAGGAAAATGATAGAGTAAGAGTTTTAAACACAAGATCGGCACAAACACAAATGCCTAAGAATCGAACTATATTTGTATTTCCTGTTTCAGCAAAAGTAAAATCATGAATTAAGAATCAAGTTCCTGATCCCAGTTAGAAATAGCAGTCTCAAGTAATCCACTTTACCAAACAATATGCTCCAAACAATGATAATAAAAGAAGATTACATGTGGTAAATTTTTTTTTCCATATTATTATACTTTGCGTAATAAAAATAAGATCTCAAACCTAAAAAAAGCATGATCATTATCAACTAATGTATAATAACATATTCATCAGTTTCAAGCCTAGATCATCAACGTATGGGCCTTTGCATTGATCAACTATCAAGAACGGATGTCAGACAATGGATACAGCAATGGCAAGAAGAAAGAAAAAACATAAGATCAGCAAACGAGCAGGTGTATGTTTTAGGGGCTATAACAATATAGGAATTATGGAAGCATAGAAACGAGATCTGTTTTAATGAGAAAGCCCCTAATCCATATGGTGTAGTAGTACGCCTTGCTAAGACTTGCTCTGAGGTCTCCCTGGCATTCCAGCGGATCAAGATCATTAAAGGAAATATGATGACTCATAGGAAGCCGGAGCCTCTCCTATCCTACATGTCTGAGATGCCATTTTAGGATTACTCATGAAGTGGGACCACACAAAAATGGCTCCTGAAGCTGTTAAACTGGAGAAACACGCCGCGATCACCCACACATAAAATTAACTGGCCGTGATCTTGTGTTTTTAAGCTTTTGAGATGTACCATAAAAAAGTCCAGATCATCACTAATTACAACTCAATTTTAACCACAATTTTCTTTTCTTCTTTTTTTTTTTTTTGGGGGGGGGGGAGGGGGAACAGAATTAAGTTAAATTTACCTCTGTAATGGCCCAACTGATGACCAACGAAGTAACAAGAATGTGAGTTCGAATCTGCGAATCACGATCATCATTTCAATTTTAACTAAAACTAAGAGAAACAGAGAAAAGAAGAAGTATAGATTGTAACTTTTTTTGTTACCTCAGGAAAACTCCATAAAATTCCCCAAGTTAAATACAATCTTGATCCTATCTGCGGCAGAGTTGATGACACCGGTGACCTAACCAGACCTGCAAAAATTAACAAAATGAATTTCAAAATTCAAAACATTTAAAAAAAATTAGTGAATTATCTAAAAAATATCGTAAATTTGAAATGAAGAAGAAAAGGGCACCCCGCAATCACCTATTAAGCCATGAAGAATCTGTCAAGTAAAAGAGAAACAAATTTAATTAAATTTAACAAAATTTCAAATTACAGCAAATTTAAGACAGATTGGAGTGAGCAGAAGAAGAAAACCTCCATAACGGCAGCGGATTGAGCTAGAAGGAGAGGCTTTTCGACAGCATTATAGACATGTTCATGACCTGATTCTTTCAAAGCCTTTAACGCTAAAAACAGAACCTGAAACCTGCAAAAGAAAAACAAAGGAGTTACACAAATAGACGTTCAAAATCGGAAGAAAATGAAAAAGAAAGGAGATCTGAGATGAACGAGCTTGCCAGCCGATGAAGACGAGCCAATTGTAGATGGAAAGGTAGAGCCGCCTGAGAACAGTCAAAGCCGACGCCATGGGAACCCAAAAGTAAAGGAAACGAAGATTATATTTGATTTGTGGGGAAAAAGGCTAGCTAGAGAGTAGAACAAATGAACAAGTTATATGGAGCAATGGGAGGGACTGGGATGATGGGAAGCAAGCTGAAATCTCTATGACCTAGAGAGAGAAAATGAAGATGAATTGGGTTGTTTCAGAATGGGGCAATTGAGCCAAAATAATGTCAACTTTCCATGCAAATAAGAATTACTGAAACAATAACCATTTTAAGGAAAATTTCTAATATTAGTTTATGTAAAACGCATAAATAGCAATTTTTTAGATTTTAATTTTAATCCAAATTAAATTGGTTAGGTAAAACTTTGCTATTAGTCTAATACTATATTTAGGTTATGGGTTTAGTCCATATTTCCAATTTGATCATTTTTAGTTTCTATATCTTTTAAATTTTGTGATTTCAATCCTAACTCAAATAGTTATCGTTAAATTCATAATTAAAAATGACGATTTTTTATAAATATTATGTGAAAATCGTAGTTGGTGTTGTATTACACATACGATGATATCATGTTTGTCACATAAGATTTCAAAAATAACAAAAATTAACTTAGTGAGCATTTGTTTCACAAAATATAATATTACCTTTGGAAATAGGATTATCAGAATGTAGAATTACTCAAAACAGTATTAAGTATCAATGTTACTCTCTTTAGTTCATTTGATTAGAATACAAAATTTTATTATTTAATTGGCATAATGTTAAATTAACAAAAATTAAATTTTACTAAATTGTTGTTATTATAGACTTTGCCTTTTAGACAAATTCAATTTCACATAGATTGAAGATATTGATATGAAATTTCATAAAGTTGTTTCATTAGACCCTAACACTTTGTATCATCACTTTTGTTTCAAAAACTTAAATCTTATTATGCGAATACACTAAACTCAATTTCTTTTATTTTATTATTACATATAATTTTATTTTAATTTAGATAAATTTTAAATTTGGTTAATATAATGTTTGTATCAAATATGATATTGATAATTTTATCTATTTTTTTTAATGTATTTAAGTTAATATTATATTATATTATATTAATTTTGAATATATTTACATAATATATAAAAATATTATAAAAAGAAGGGATAAAATTTATTAAAATTATGAAAGAGATTACCCCATATTTTGAAATCTTGGAACTATTAGGAATGTAAGATTACTACCTCAAAGTAATATTTGTAAATAAACATAAGAATGATATGTCAAAAATGTAATGTTACTCTTAAGAATGTAAGATAACTTGAATTAAATACCCTTAACTGAATTTGATTGATAATCACCTCTTAGTCTAGAGTGTCATTTTAAATTTCAAAAATAGAAAAATTAAAATTAATCAAATTGAAATATAGACTAAATCTGCAGTTTATACATGATACATTGGCTAATGATAATATTTAATATATATATTTATTGGAATCTAATTAACTAATTATATAAGTGATTCGATATTATTAATAAAATAAAAAAAAATTTACAAAACAATAGAAAAAATAATAAGTGAGGTTTAAGGAATATTTTCCTGAAAGGAGGAAACTTAAAATATTTTAAGCCCGTCGGTCCATTTTGAAATTCCCAGAATTAACATTGGTCATTTAAGAAATGCAGTTGGAAGATTGGTGAGCTACTCAACTGCCAGCTTCCAATCCACCTGGAAATTTGCACCTATTAATATTACCAGAGACATTTAATAATATTTGATTCAATTTTCATTAAATTCCACCAACGTTAGGTTAGTACTTATGATTTTATAGGCATTTTTAATTTGAAGTAGCAGATGATGCAATTTCAATGGCACTAACCTATCAACACTCTAACCCACCCACCGTACCTTCTTTCTCAAATTTTATTACTATTTTTTTTTATGTATGCATTTTAATTTGATTGCTTTTAGTTTTCATCATACATTATTTCAAGATTTTATGCTGTAAATATATTATATATGCAGGCTCGGCCTTGGAAGTCGTTTGAAGGTGTGGCTGCCCAGGGCTCAAGGCTGAAAGAGGTCTAAAATATTATTTTTTAATTTTTAAGGGGCTTAAAAAAATTCTTTTTTTTTTAACTTTTAAAAGTAAAAAAATTTTACCAACTTTTAAGGACTCGAATTTTCTTTTTTACCAACTTTTAAAGAACTTAAAACCTCATTTTTATTATTTTGCCTAGGACCCCAAAAATGTAAAGAACGGACCTGATCATATATATAATACCGTGTTAGTTTATTATTTTTATATAAATCCTGCAAAAAAAAAAGACTATATTATTTTAGTGGATGGATTTAATGACTATTGGATTGAAATTTTAAAATTTAAAAAGTGTGTGGATTAAAATGATTAAATTGGAGAACACACACTAAGCCACAACTTACACATAGTATGAGATTAATATTAGAATTTGACCTAACAAATTTGACTATTACTATTTGGATCATACTAAAATTTCAAAGTTCAAAAAATACAAGACTAAAATTGATTAAATTAAAATATATAGACTAATTCCATAATTTAGATATAACATAAAAACTAATAGCAAAATTTTACTCTTTTTTTTTCTAGTAATAATATATATATATTGATACAATGCCTAAACTACCTATAACCCTTTCTCAACCCTTATATAAGAGGATAAACACTCTCCATCATGCTCAAACCCATGTCCTCCTGTACTGACAATAATACCAATGCTAATTCAACTAACACTCAGTCAGCTTTCAGTAACATTATATAATAGGTAAAGATGATACATCTAAGTAATGCTTAAAATATTTAGATTTCATTTCACTTATTTGATATTTAAATATTTTTATTTTTATTTTGTGAGAAAAGAAAGGCAAAACCCTTACAAGCATATATTGTAACAGTCCGTTTTTTAGTGGTGTCAGAAACAGTAGTTTCGGGGTCACAAAATCAACGAGTGAATTCATAAATATTATTCTTTAATATTTACAAGTCAAATATAGTGTTATAATAAATTTTGATTCGATAATTTATGTTATTTGAATGAATAATTAAGTTCAAGTGGTAAATTATTAAAGTCAAGTGGTTTTCGAAAATAAGATTTTGGGACCTCGTTTCTATAAATCAAGCCCATAAAATAAGATATTTACGGAGTATTTTTAGGGTTTTATTAAAATTTGGTTAAGAAATTTTATCGTTTAAATAGTTAATTAAGTAAAAAGGACTAAATCGTAAAAGATGCAAAAGTTGAATTCTAAATGTTAAAGGGGTTAAATGGCTATGAAACCTTAAATTAAAGGACTTAATGGGTAATTATACCTTTTTAGATAATAGTGAACAATCATAGACCATAAAATTTCATAGTTTCTTTTGAATTGTTTAAGGGCATTTTGATAATTTGGTTATTAAAAGGTTAAAAACAAAACAAAATGAAAGTAAAGCTATTCTCTTTCTTCTCCAGCTATGTAACAACTTATAAACAGCCATTAAAATACATTTTTGAGCTTTAACTTCAAGCTTTTGCATATCTAGAACCAAAACAAAATCGAGAAAAAGAGAAAACTATGAATTAATCCTTAACTTTTGGTTTACTATTGTTTCGGTGCCAAATAAGTTCGTAGTCCTTAAACTTAAACTTTATTTATTTATTTATTTTAGTTAATTTAATAGTTACTTGATATCTAATTATATGTATTCAAGTGATTAATAGCTTGAATGAAATATTTTGGAATAATATATGTAAATGTTTATGAAGTAGACCATGGAATTTAACATAAAAGATTAATGCAAAAGATTGAATTATGAATGGATAAATTGTGGAATTATGCAATTACGTATATAATGTTGGCATAACCAACTAGTGCTAGGCACACATTTGACGTCGTCAGTTTATTCGACTAGCGTTGGGCACAAAACATTGTCGGTTTATTTGACTAGTGCCGGGCACACATTTGACGTCGTCGGTTTATTCGACTAGCGTTGGACACAAAACATTGTCGGTTTATTTGACTAGTGCCGGACACACATTTGTCATCGTCGGTTTATCCGACTAGCACTTGGGCGCAAAACATTGTCGGGTTATCCGACTAGCACTTGGGCGCAAAACATTGTCGGGTTATCCGACTAGTTCTGGGCCCATATTCGACATCGTTTGTTTATCCGACTAGCACTGGGCGTAAAACTTTGTTACAATTTTTTCGTCAGGCACTGAGTGCCAATAATAGGTTGAAGAGGATGATATACAAGGAAGATACCAATGAAAAGGGTCGAAAAGGATAGTAAAGAAAAAGTCGGTATTTCATTATTCAACCAGCCGCTATTCAGGTAACATGTTTCGATGTGAAATTTATTATAATTTTGAATATGAGATGAACGTTTTGATTAGTATGGTTTGATAATGAATATTAATACTATGGTGTGATTATATGTATTGTATGTCTATAAATATGTTTTCTAGTTATGATTGTAGTACGTTTAGAGAATTAAATGGTGATATGAGTATTTTCTAATTAACCGAAGTTATTTCATTTGGTTCAATAGGTAATTAAGGTTGAAATAGATATATATATATATATATATTATTAGCTATGCTGTTATAGAAATGAAATATATGATGATGAACTGTGAAATGTAATGTAATGTAAATGTAAGTGCATAGTATATGATGAATATGGTTGAGGTGTTAGAAATTTGTAAAATAAATCTGAAATAAAACTTAATAAACTAGGATCTATCATGTCAAATCATCAAGAATAAATCAAGAACAAATCAAGAACAAAACTAGATGCGGAAGTGTACCTGGATCCATGAATTTCTTGAAGTTTTATCGGATCTTGGAGATTTGATCTTCCAAATTAGCACACAAGAAATTTAAAGAATATCTGCTCTTTCTTTCCTAATGATGGGATATTAGAAAAGATATCTTGTGTATAATTTGGGGACTATAACCCTAATATTTATAACCTTGGCATATTAGTTCTAATTTCTAATTAGCCCATCATTAATTAGAATTTGATTAGAACTCAATTACTAGATTATCTGCACATATTTGACCCGTACTATATTTAATAATTAAAGCCCAATAAAATTCTAACCAAATTAGATCACTTTTAATTTGGGCTAACCTATCATGATAATAAATAATAACATGTAATTACCGTTATTATATATGTGATGTCCATATTTTCCAACAATCTCCCACATGGACCACATATATATACTAATTACTCTATAATTACATGTCATTATATAACCTTATGAGCTCAAAATTTTACTATCATATCCAAAAGGTATTCCGAACAATCTCGTCAATTAATTATGTTAACATAGAACCAAGGTGACTTTCGTTACATATATCGTAACTAAATCCATCCATGATCACGTATATTAACACAACCAAATGACATAAATCAAGTATGGATGTGTAGTATGAAAATTACATGCAATATGATCTAAACATGTTTATTTGGTTTATGCAATATGATCAATAAAATTCATCTTTAAACTGAATGAGATAATCATTTGGTAAAATTTGTAATATTATTGACGAGAAGTTTGCTTAAGCCCATAGATGAAGTTCTTTACAAATCATTAACTTCGCATCATTAGACACAAAACCTTTCTAATTGCACCAAATAAATGTATGGTCAATGTTACCATTGAGAAACCATTAACTTAATATTCATTTGATGTAGCTTAATGTCAAAATATTCCACTAAAACTATTACAACCATTTCTCTAATGGACCTTTTTAATGACATTCATTCTTGAGGTTGTTGAGTTTGTTTTTCTGGAACAGTTACCTCATCTTGAATAAGGAGTTGTTCAACATTATCTTATTGAGGTTCTAGATTCACTTCTTAATCAATAATAGGTATGAAAACCTAAACATCATAAAAAGCGATAGTAGGAACTGAGTTAGAATCTAATTCCTCCTCAAAAGCAATGTCTCTAACCTTATTTCTCCCCCCAAACTCAACATCCTAAAAGAATGTTGCAATTCTCATCTAAAAAATATTCCTAATTGTGGGATCATAAAACTTATAACCTTTAGATCGCTCAGTATTTCCTTGACCCTTATACTTTATAGACATCAAAGAAATCAGAAGTGACGTCATTTTAACATTATTGTTTTTAGCAAAACGTTTCTCAATTTCGTTAAGGAAACTTTAGTCTGAGTAATCTTTTTAGATTCTTTACCCTTAAAGGCCTTTGAAATTTTGTACTTCATGATCATTAGACTCATGCAATTTGAACGATCCTACCTCTTAAAATCCCTTTTAACATAAGGGGTGTTTTCCGCAGTGAAAGGTGCGAGTTGTTCTTCCCTTAGTGCAATGTCTATGTTCATACAACCAAACACTATAAGTGCCTTTTCTATTCATTGGAATTAGTCCCATTAAGCATGGATATAGAATTTATGTTAGCAGATATTGTGACAGTAGAAGATGAATTAGCTGAATATAGAACAAAAAATATAAATAAGCTCACATCGATATTCATAAGTAAACTATAAATTCAGGATAGTGGCTAATCCCATCTAAAGATACCAAACACAATATTAATATCAAGTCTTTGGACAGTAATATTAGCAGTAAACGGTACTCTTGTTGTAGCAATCAAACATTGACAATAAATTATGTCAAACAATTAATTAATCTTTGGACTAACTTATTGCTCACATAAAATACCTTATAATTGTCACACATTTATCACCACAGATGTCGTTGAAATTCTGTCAAATATTAACTTACCTTTGGGCCAATTAATAAACGCATGAATCACAAAAACATATAATCATCTTGATATTTTAAATAAACTAATCTACACAAAAGAGGTCACTTTGGCGGCATTTTGTTTCAATTAATCTATTTAAAATATTAGACATCCTTAATTAAAACCTAAAGCTAAAATCTGAATTTATTTGTTTCAAAATATTTCTCTTAATTTCATCTTTCAATCAGATTAAAAGACAGTAATATATACATGTATATATTTATCCTAAAACAACATACAATGATATTCGCAAATATAATAATAGTTGAATAAATCATAAATCATAAGACTTCAAATTTAACTAAAATTATTTGAATAAAGGTAAACCTCATCATATCAGAAACTCCATTAATATTTCATCTTTAGACAAAATATTAACTTGTAAGTGATATATTAGTATAATAATCAAACATTGACAATAAGAATATGTCAAACCATAAATCTTCCTTGGGGCCAATTTATTGCTCATATGTAAAACCGAATAATTGTTACATGTTTATTATCATAGTTGCACATGTTATATTATTAACTTTTATTTGGGTCAATCAATATTAACATAACTTAACTTTACATGCACACAACTTTTTATATTTTAAAACAAAATAATTTATATAAAAAAAATCACTTTGGTGACTTGTTGCTTCAATTATGTTATTTTAAAATATATGTAAACATACCAATATTCAAATTTAAAATTTCCCCAATAGTCAAATGTCAAAACTATTTTTTTATTACTTTATAGACTCCGAAATAACCCAAAATAAGATTGTCTTAATAATCCAATAAAAAACCGAAAACCTTAATTTTTGACTATTTCTTTTTTGTTCCAAAACCATATATATCAAAACCAAACAGAAATAATGTAGAGGTTCAAATCCAAATAATTAACAAGCACATCTATTCATAATTTTGGCATGGATAAAAACACCAAAGTAATTCACGTATATACATGTATTCATAATTAAATAGAAAAACTTACCTTGAATTTAACATGTAAATCCAAAGTTGTATTTATGATTAGACAGATATTCACGTGAATACTTAAAAAATATTTTCAAGCCAATAAATCTAAAAAAAAAACAAAATCATAATAGTTAGCATATCTCACAATTCATACAATAAACCATATCACCATAATTTTACCAAATATTTGAAATCATAAGATGCCAAAACCTAAGATTATAGAACAAAACTTAAAACCAAAATATTTAAATATGTATATAGTTGGCATGAATTTGCACCAAAACACCCATAAAATTAAATATATAACCATAACAAATTTTTTTTTTAACAACTTCAACTATATCCATCAAAACTTAATTTCACCAATTAAACTATAAAAGATATCTTATTGAATAATGGTTATAAACACCTATTCACGCAAACTATAATCATGCATTAATCCACAAAATCATTGATATGCATATAATATATATACAATTATAATAATATAAAAATAATACTGGCTTGCTTTACATATTTCATGTAAACTCAAATTTATATTCATGGCTAAAGACATTATTATAAAAATTCTTTCTATGCATAAATACTTAAAAAAAAATCTATAACCACTAAATATAAAAAGAATCTAAAATTATATAAAAGCCTTTATATGTGCAACTATTTATGAAAATTCATAGCCACCATATTTAAAAAAATCTCAAATATTTTAATTTTAGTCGGGTTTCATAAGGACTAAAACTTATATAAAATAATTATAGCAGAAATCAAAAGTAATCATTCGTATATATGAATTGAATTCAATGGTGAATATAATTCATCATGATTAAAGACAAAAGATGATAATTCCATATACATTCAACCACAAACAAAACATTTAAAATAAATAGTGCGAAAAAAAAATCTTACCAACATTCATTTATTCGATTATCAGGTGAATTAACTTTCAAAACCAATTATACAACCCAATTGGAATTCTTCAATTGCAAAAAGTTGTAAGTCTGTGACTTTAATTTGATAATGACTTTAACCAAAATTTATAAAATAATTGTGTGAAAAGAAGAGAAAGAAATCTCACAAATTAATTTTTATCAATTGATTATAAAAAAAAAAAATAAACCTTCATCTTTTGAATAGCATATGCAAATATAAACTAGATTATATTTATAAAATCTTAAAACTTTATTTAAAGAATCAAAACTCAAAAATTTATCAAGAATCCCAAAGATTCAACATAATATATAATTAAAATATCAAATCCATAAAATTAAAAAAGAAAAACGAATCAATCCAAAAATAATAAAGAATCAATTCATTCTCAATGATTCAACATGACGAAGCTCTAATACCACTTGTTAGAAATTTGTAAAATAAATCTGAAATAAAACTTAATAAACCATGATCTATCATGTCAAATCATCGAGAATAAATTAAGAACAAATCAAGAACAAAACCAGATGTCGAAGCGTACCTGAATTAATGAATTTCTTGAAGCTTTACTGGATCTTGGAGATTTGATCTTCCAAATTAGCACACAAGAAATTCAGAAAATATATGCTCTCTCTTTCCTAATGATGGGATATTAGAAAAGATATCTTGTGTATAATTTGGGGACCATAACCCTAATATTTATAACCTTGGCATATTAGCTCTAATTTCTAATTAGCCCATCATTAATTAGAATTTGATTAGAACTCAATTACTAGAGTATCTACACATATTTGACCCGTACTTTATTTAATAATTAAAGCCCAATAAAATTCTAACCAAATTAGATCACTTTTAATTTGGGCTAACCTATCATGATAATAAATAATAACATGTAATTACCCTTATTATATATGTGATGTCCATATTTTCCAACATGAGGAAGTTGAAACCTTGATATGTTTTATGCTATGTTTTAGTGAAGTTTATAAATGCAATATTTTACCAACAAACTTTATGAGTTTGTGTATAGGAAAGACATTTGGCTTACAATGAAATGAATCTATCTTTACTTATTTTATCTAATATATATGGTAAGTTTAAGTTCTATTATACGAGCTTACTAAGCATTAGTTGCTTATGTAGTTGATTTTCTTTGTTCCTGTAGGTCATCGGAAAGCTTGATCGATTGGAGTCTCATCAAAGCATGATTGTAACACTCCTATACCATGTTCGACTCAAGGAACCTGATATAGGAATATTACATTTGGTGCCAAAGTAATTCTTGGCTAATCACTAATATATTAAAACATAAAAACGGACAAATAATAAATTTAAATAATTTATAATTTAGTCCTTACTACTACTTGAAACATACTTGATTTTTCCTAAGTACATGTCATTCTATTCAAAATTTTAAAACGTACCCTTTTGTTGCTTGAAGATGTGATAAGATGAAGGCTCGTAATCTCAAATACAACTCTTCAAAATTTCTGTACCTAATTTGCACACGAAAATAAACCGTACGCTGAGTATACACCCAGTGGTATTACTATAATTCAAATACTTAAAGTAAAAACAATAAATATGCACAATTAATCTTACCACTATTTTACTTTCAATAAATCATTCATGCATTTAAAAGTTTAAATTTTCTTAATAATATGTATCTTAAATAGCTTTTCTTCATTTTAATTTATATATCTTCTTACTATATCAATATTCATTTCATGCATTTCATCAATAACCATTTCATAAAATCATTATTTCATATATTTCATTTCTATATCTCAATTCAATAACTTATTCTATTTCATATCTAAAATCTTACAACATTAGTCTTTCAATAATTATTTAAACCAACATTTTTCAATAAAAATAATTATAATAAATTCATATGATTATATTCAATTAACAAATACACTATTTCATAATTTTCAATTCATTCTATTTTCACTTCTTATTTCGATATTTTAACAAATTCATGAACCTTAAGTTCATGCTTCAAATCTCATGTCTCAATTCAATTCACAATTCAACTCATAATTTCTTTCTCATATTTTTAATAATATGATCAATCAAATTAATTTATTTTTCTCATTTCAGTTATTCACCCTATTAACAAACCCGGACCTTGGCAGATACACGGATTCCAACCAAACACACCAGTACAGCACATTGTGCCTAAAATGATACTCAATACCTGATCAATATATCAGAAGCAGTATACGACACATAAAGTGTAACACCCCTATCCTGTAACCGTTGTCGAAATAGGAAAGGGGTATTACCAGACTTGTAACTCATGTTAGAACAGCAAAATTTTAAACTTTTTCTTGAAATAAAGATCATTCATTTAAATAAATGCTAAATACAAATTGAGGATAAAATTAAACTTCTATAAGTACACATTCAAAAGATGACATTTTCGCATGGCTTATATACACTAACCAGAATATTATTCCGCCACTAGTCTATTCTATACATGCCATAAAATAATCCAAAACATAGCAGTACCAAACAGTGGATAGTCATAGTGTGACGAGTTGTTGACGATCCCCGAGCAAAGGCCAAATTTGATAATCTATAAAACAGAGAAACGTAACAACAGAGTAAGCTTTCAAGGCTTAGTAAGTCTTAAGTAAAACAATTAACTTTGCTGGATTAAATACATTTATAACTTACACAAAATCCAAGTGAAGTCTCGATGGGCTTAATAAGCCTACACAAGTACATAATACATACCGCCAACTTAATGTGCTTTGAACATCATCCGTAATTGTTGATTTATTACTAAGTCGCTTAAGATTAGGCCTTACACAAAATCACGTTTTGAAATGTCAAGATATATCACCATTCGGTCAAATAGATTAAACCCTATGTATGCACATGTAATTAATCTATTTCATCCAAATTTAGGAGTATATACCCCTTCGCATTTAAAAACATCAATGCTACTTTTAGTTTAATCAGTCGAACTAAAACATAACACTATAATCACATTCGGTTTCCATATTTGGAAACACATATTCATGTTTTCATCTTACATAAACAATTTGATAGAGTCAATACTCGTTGAATATAACTTATAACCATCTCATAAGTGATTCCCCAAGTACATTTGTAATACAAACGAAATCGAGTTCACATAGCAAGTAAGTATCACTTACCATATGCTTAACCTTTGTACACTTACCGTTTCCATAGTTACCAATTACCAATTCAATCTTTCAATACCTCTAACCACTTAATCATATGCACTCATTTCGTGCACATACATAAATGTATATATGTATTTAGGAGCTTAGTTCTTTAGTTCATATTCACATTAATATTTCAAATAATCAAATCATGACAAGTATTAAAGTTTCGTATACGTATATAAAGGACCAAACATATTCCTTATCACATATACATAAATGACCAAACGCAATCCATACCTTGTATTTGCGCATCCTACCGAATACAACTCAAATTAGTAAATTTTTTGAAACTAATTAAATCTTTATCTTAAAGATATATAAATGGTCTTCGGTTTGAAATAATTCAAGGCACTTAGCCATAGCCTGCTAGGTTTAAAAAAAAATCCGAATCCAGCTACGATACCAAGCTCATGGACTTTAAGCTCGGATATATCATCATAGTTAATTCACAAAGTTGTATACACATCAATTCACATACCTTCGATTTTTCCAACACGGAAACACATTAATAAGGTATCACTTCATTCGAACTTATTCATATCTCAATATAGCTAGTCTCATTTCACAAGAGCCATTAGGCCACATCACGTAGTCAGCGAGTCTTAACCCGGATACTTTCCAAATTCCATGAATATTTAATCACATGTTACCACATTTCACACAAATTATCACCATTGTAATTCATTAACCTCATTCGAATATAAGCATATAACATGTACCTTAACTTCATGTCATAATATCATTCGACTTTAATACATATTTATATATATATATCCCTTTCAATAAACTTCCAACTAAATAAGAAAATACACACATGACTTACATTCTTCTCATGACAACCATTCGGCTAAACAACATATAAGTCACTACACCTTCAATTTATAAAACTATCAACACATATTACATATACATTGCTTACGTTTATAAAATAGCCATTCGGATAACTTGCACACATTTAAATTTTATCCATTTTGGCCTCACCACCTATATATTTATCTTGTACATCAATTCAGCAATAGCTTATAAGCAACTCAATTAGTTTCATCAATGTTTACAACAAAATCACAGATTCACTACAAGCTGTTTTCTTGAGCAACAATCATTAAATTATTTGTAACTGGAGCTACGAAACTCCAAATGAAGTGCCGTAAATTTTCCCTGAAAATAGACTCATATATCTTCTATCCATAAAATTTTCAGGATTTTTGGTTTGGCCAATCAAAACCAGAATTTTCTTAAAATTTCCCCTATTTCACTGTTTGACTATATTGACCACTCTTCACTACGAATCAAATTTCTCATTGTACAGATTTCAAAATATGTTCTTGTTTATTTCATTTGAAACTAGACTCATTAAGGAGTCTAAGAATATAAATTTTATCTTATAACAATTTTTTTTTACTATTTATAATGATTTTCTAAAAACAGAACAGGGGATTTCAGATTCATTCTGACACTGTCACACACAAATTTAAATATCTCTCTATAGGAAATTCCTTTGCTTGCACTGTTTATTTTATAAGAAACTAGACTCATTGAGCTTTGATTACATATTTTATTCAATCTCTAATTCCTCTCCAACAATTTATGGTGATTTTTCAAAAATCACGCTACTGCTGCTGTCCTAAGCAGATTATTACAATTTGCTCTTAAATTTCCAAGTCCAAACACTTAAGAACTTACCATTTGAGTTTAAAACATATCATCATATATAAGTACTTCTTATTATCACATACAAATCATAATTTAAATATCACTTTTCTAATAACCAATTGGCTAAGGCTCATAGAAGTAACTTATTCCTTATCATTTTACTATAGGTAATTACTCCAATTCATAGTCCCATCTTTACCCGTATTCCATATCATTCTTCATTATAACTAAACTTATATGCTAGAAACTTACCTTAAGAGTTGTCGATTTACTATAATTCTACTGGATATTCGCTTAGTTTTGCCTTCCCTTTTTCCGACTTTTGTCCTTGATGCTCTTGAGCTAATGATTAACAAATTTACAAATTAAAAAAAATTCTACCATGACAATTATAGCCGAATATCATAGACTAAGAAATTAATGTACATATAAAACGTATACATATATAATTAGCTCAACCTTCAATAATTCAATCTGCTAATTAAAACATAGAAATTTATAACCAATTCAAAATTCCTTAACAATGGCCGAATATCAAAAGGGCTATCAAAGGACATCATCAACTAACTAACAAGCTTCAATTGTAATTCAAAACTTAAGTTCGCATTCGGCCATTATAAGCAAAACAACCATTCAAAGCTCACTTCAATTATTTAACAAATAATACTAATGTTTAATACTATCTCCCAATTTGGTATGAGTTACCAAATGAAATTTAACTCCTAATTCATGCACTAAAATCACATTCGGCACAAGCAAACTTCATTTCAATTATGCCACTCTTAAACTTATCCATAATACCCTAAGTTCATTTAGTAGCTAGGCAACAATTATACAAAAACAGCAAGCATTTAACAACAATGTACTTAACCAATTCCTTAAGCACACATTCGGCAATATATATATATATATATATATATTAATGACTAAAACACTTAGGCCGATTCTAAAACATCCATAAATCTTCATAATAGCACATGTAACTAGCTCAAATCTCAAACCATCTAATATACTATCAAAATATATATAATATTACAACCAATTTACCGTTCCTTAATATGACCGAAGGTAAGCTTTACATGAACTTTGAAAATCCTTACAAACATCACTTATTTCTTAAAATTAAAACTCAATTCTACCAATTCAAAACTCCATTCAGCAATTAAACATGAATTACGAGCTTTAAAACAAAATTTCCACATTTCTCTTAAATGGTCGAATGCCCTATGATCACTTAATCTAGAATTAAAATCATGGGTTATCTACCACATGTCATTAACAACCAAATTTCATAATCAATTTGACAAAAATCAGATTACATACCTTTAGAATTAGATCTATGCATATGGCCGATTATTTGAGCTTCACTCTCCTTATTCTTTCTTTACCACGGCAATGAAGAAGAAGAATGAACCAAACTTTTTTTTTTTCACCCCAAAATATTTTATTTATCTTTTCTTTATAAATTAAGGCCATATAATATTAATATACTTAAATTCATTTTCTATGCACCCTAATCATTATGGCCGGCCACTACTTCTCAAAATGGGGTATTTGACATGCAAGTCCCCATTTTGAGAATCATGCACTAATTAGTCTTCAAATTAATTCATCACTTTTTTTTTTATGTTTCTCACATAAGCCCTTTGACTAAAATTCACATTCAATTAACAGAATTTAAGCATCAAAATTTTACACGTGCACTATCACACATAGTAGATATGAATTTTAATATTTAATAAATTTTATAACTCGATTTTGTGGTCCCGAAACCACATCTCGACCAGGGTCAAATTAGGGATGTCACATAAAGTGCCTGAAATGACACACATGGTGCCTAATATGACACATATAGTGCCTAATCAGCAAAGCCGATAAATTCCCGTACTCTTCTAATCCTATGGCATGCCAACTATATCCGACTCAGCCCGACTAGTTAATAGGGTATTCAAATCATTTCTCAATTTCAATTTCACTTTCAATGTATAATTCAATTCGATACAATTTTCCACTTTCCAACAATATACTATCAAATATTTATAAATAATCATACTTCATTTCAATTTCATTCAATTCAATATTGATACTTACCTTATAATTTTACTTACCATACACATAAATTTAGATATAACATTTAATAAATAATAGTTTGAATTATAGTAATACAAACTGTGATTTCTCGTTTTTACTCCTTGTCCACTTTTTTTTTTACCTTTCTTCGCGGATGCCTCAGGTGCGATATTGGCTACAAAAAATTAAGATAAATTTCATAATCATTAATACAATATTAAATTTTCATCTAATACTTGAATTTCTATTCTACTTTCATCTCAATTTCAATTTAATCCCTAACTAAATTCATTTATTTTTCCATCTCAATTCATGCCTCATTTCTACTCAAATTTCAACTAAACTTAAACTTAACTATCTAATTTTTATCATAAATTCCTAATTTCAAAATTCTTGCAATTTAGTCCCTATTATATAAAATTTATAACTTATTTTACAATTTAATACGTCTCCCAATTCTAATTAGAAATTTTATTAATTCAATCTATTTCACACTTTTACCTAGCAAAATTAATGTCTAAAAATCTAATAACTTCCAAAATTTTCAGCATATACTTAATAATATTTTGTTCTAAGTTCATAAAAACTCAAAAATTATAAGAAAATGACTTAAATTTACTTAACAATTTAAATTTGAACCTTGAAAACCCTAAATTCTTTCTTTTTCTTTTTCTTTCTTCTTTCTCTCTATTTCGTCCCTGCTATTATGTTGTTTTAATTTCTTTGTTTTCTTTCTTTACTTTACTATATATATATAATATATAATATATAATATATAATATATAATAAAACATAATAAATATCTTTATTATTTAATAATATAATATATATTAAACTTAAAAATCTCATATTTTTAAAACTTATGTTTTTAGTTTAATTACCCTTTTAGTCCTTTTTACTTTCTTTTTATTATATTTTTTTATTAATTTAACAATAATATAATATATAATTATAACAAATATCTATTACTTAAATAATAAGTAGTACATATTTTAATTAACACACTTGTATTTTATCATCACCTTACACTTGTCTTTATTTATTTTAGTTCATAATATAATAATAATTAATAAATATCTTTTACTTATTATTTAAGAAAATATACAAATATATTACAAGTGTATTTTCATGTATTTTACACATGTTTATTATCATTACCATACATTTGTCACGATTTTAATTTATTTAATAATAGTAATTTTAATATAAAACTATAATAACATTTATATATAATATATAATCTAAGAAAAATCTTAGACTTTTCTTCCCATTTGTCGCCTCACCTAATGAAATAGGAATAATTTCCTATTTAATCCCCTTTATTTTATTTTAATCTATAATTAAATTTTTACTCTTTATTCAGTTTAGTTCTTTTTTCCTAATGTCTCCTAATTAAGGTAAATTCACCTAATTAAAGCCTAATTAAACACACTATTAGACTCGTAAATATTTCTAATAATTATTTACAAATTCGATTTATTAAGACGGAGGCCCGATAATGCACTTTTTCGATTCCCGTGAATTTTTGGTCAGTACAATGATCACACTATCCAAACCTTGTTTTGGTAGATTTTTGGTATATAAGCTCCAGGTTATAGATGGCATGTATAAGGCTTGTTATAAAGGGAGTTTTTGATTATGTTATTTAGTATATGTGTTTGATTGGACTCGTAATGTTTTGGCATGTTTGTGTCTTTTGGTCACTTTAATTATTGTGTAAATATGTGGCTTGAGACAAGTTTATATGTGTGGAAATGGTTCAGTGTTATGTGTAAATATAGAGATATTTGTTTAGGTTATAATTTATGTTTGAATGACTTGGATAGGTTGTGATTAAGGTGCCATAAGAATAACACCTTGGTTAGATATAGGATGAGCATGGAATTGGTATGTTTTTAGGTGTTTGATGTATGTTTTAAACATATGAAAGATGGTTGAATTAATGTATCTTAGTGTGCAAGGTTTGTGTTTGATATGGCTTGTTTTAGGGGAACACATGCTGCACATGGCCTAGGACACGGGTTGTGACATGGCCGTGTGCCACACACGGTAGTGTGTCTTTTAAATTTTAGGTGCAGGTTTCACATGTCCTGCAACACGGCCATGTAACCATATTTCAAAAAAACACACGGTTTATGACATAATCGTGTGACACAAGTCAATGAGTTACATAGTTTAAGACGCAAATTGGGACACAGTCGTGTGTCCCTTAGTTTGAATGTCCACATAGCTTGGGTTAAGCCACACGGTCGTGTGACCCCTATTTTTGTAAATTTTCAATTCTGCCCTGAAGTTTCTATTTTGATTCAAATAAGTCCCTAATTGTTCACAAATTGTTTTTAGGGCCACTTAAACCTGATTTAAGGCCCGTAAAAGTATTTATATCATATTTAAATATGTTATTGAATATAAATATGTGAATTGCATGTTGGTCTATGTTGCGATGTTTAAGGTTTTGTTTTGCATTGTAATGCTTCATAACCCTAATCCGATATCAGAGATAAGTTAGGGGTGTTATACATGCTAACTATCAAAAGCTCTAAAAGAAGTAACATTATTAAGATCATCTAAAAAGAAACCATAGGCTTCAATAGGCGACTATTTGAACATCTAAAGTCAGTCAGTCAGTCAAACCAGTTGAAAGTCTTGCCATGGTATTTGTAACTTTTTTAGCCTTTCTATAGATATGAGTGAATGAAACTTGCTCACACTCTACTTTAATATATCAAAATTTAACATCTTATACCACTTGGAGACCATCCACAATCACGTATAGCTCAACTCGAACCACCAGCCAAATGTCAATTCTATGGCTAAATTCTGAGATCCAATTTCCAATACTATTATGTAAGACACCACCAATCGAATTGAATATGGTCCTGGTACGAACTATTGCATTGGAGTTATTTTGATTCAACCAACTTGGGGAGACGACCTTCTAATTTGCTACATTTGACATTGTACCTAGTTCTGTTCAGTAGTTTTCAAGCTCATATTACTCCTAGACCAACTTAGTTCATTCTGTAACACTCTATACCCGACCTGATCGCCAGGTTAGGGTACCAAGTGCCATAATTAAACCATGTTACTTAACATCATATTCCCAATTTATTTAATTTCACACCAGACTTGATACCATGTTTTCATACAACTTAAATCTAATTTATTAATTATGCATAACATTTCATAAACGAACATTATATAAAACCTCTTATTATATGTTTAACTAACTAAGTAAATTAATATACTTTACAAACATATTTATCTACAGAATATACTTATACACGTAGTCAAACAAAATTTGATTATGCTTAGTTACATATTTCAATCCCCAAGGTGTAGCCTCTAAGGGCGCCTCTCTATATGCATGATACCTCATCAAAGAAGTCGACATAGATTCTATGAGGTCTCGCTTGTCCCTTCCCACAATATCCATGTTAGCCCCTCTATATGCATGATACCGCATCAAAGAAGTTGACATAGATTTCGTGAGGTCTCGCTTGTCCCTTCCCACAATATCCATGTTAGCCATTGATCTTGCAATCAAGGCAAATCACTCATAAGTTTGAATGAACTTAGTGACTTTCCATACATCAATTATTAAAATAATAACTCTTGATATTATGAGTAATAAGAATGAATACACGTAAATAAACTATCTGAATTTCATATAAACTCTCGCAAATTGGCTGGTGTGATCAATGCTTATAATATCCTTTTGAGCTAATCGTTGGCGAACATATCGGGGAGGATTTGGATGAGATTGTACTATTTCTGTCACCCTTTTTTAGACTTGAATTTGTTTAGCTTCATCTCAGACTTTTATTCTACCTTGCTGGTTTGACTCATCAAGAGACAACCGGACAAGCAGATGTACGGATTGTCAATTACTTTTGGTGGACTTGCAGGTATTTCACCACAATGGCAGATTCTTACCCTGATCCCTTCATTCCATATCGAACTCAATATCAACTTATTGTATTATCCTGACATTTACTTAACTTGTGCATATACCCTTCTAGAGGAAACTTGTTTACTTACATCCTCGTTTGTGGCCTTCGCTTATAAGATTTGGTAGATAGTTTAAGCACCACTCTTATCTTGCAAGATTGTACTTGTAAGATCGAACTTAGTGGACTTCCCAACACTATATAGTCCTAATAGAAATCCTATTCCTTTGTTTTTAATTAGCAAACTTTACAGAACATATAATCCTTGTGAACATTCTCGTCTTTAAGATAGTCCTTGGCGGATTTCCTTTTTCTGGCGACCTTTTTGGCAAGAAGTAATTAGAAATAGAGTCTAGAAAACTATCTCACTTTCTCATAAACATTGTGGCTTGTTCATTACTTCTGGGGGAATCTTAATGGTGAATACATATTTGTGAAGGTTTTGAAAGAAAACCCTTTTTTTCCAAAGATGTCCACGTATAAGACATTTTCACATATACCTCTTGCCTTCATAACTTGGCATAGCCTCTTATCCTCAATCTAGCCAGTGCTCTAATACACCATTATGATGAAATTTTCATCACACAAGTCATATGGTGGTTTCCACCTATATGCTCTGACAGGCTTCCCTATTTACTGTCTTAACAGACTTCATTTTGCCATAAGGGCAAAACTATCCTCCACTGAATCATGCCATGGCTAGCTATGGACTTTCGACTCCAAGGAGCCAGTAAATCATTTTTCATGGTGTTACTATGTAGAGCTAGTAGATCATTTCCATGATGCCACTCCGTAGAGCTAGTAGACCATTTTCGTGATTCCACTCCGTAGAGCCAGTAAACCATTTATCCAACCAAACCTCTTCAAATCTCCTTTCAATCCGTTCATTCCTCTATTACACTAATTTTCCTATCTTCAACTAACCCTTTAATACTTCCCTCCGTACTCCGCATTTTATAAACCTACATAGCATGCACATTACTACAATTAATGCAATTTATTCATACTATATCATGGAATACACCATATTTCAATCAATACACAATTATACTTGGTTAACAATAACATTCTTGCAACTCTCATACTTGCAAAAAACCTATGAATGCATATATTTTTCATATAATTCCAGACAAAAAAACTTATACAAAGCCATAGACTTAGATTAAACTCAGTATAGAACATGCAAGCAATATCGCAACTAGAATAAACCAGGACAACACCCAATTAGTGGAGTACAGAAAGTCACTTGCTATCCTTTATCCTCTCCAGCTTAGCTTTTCCAAATGGCAGAGCCTCGTTCATCCTTGAAGCTAAGCACAACAACCCATATACCAATTAAACTAAAGGTATTCAAAATTTAAAACTTGGAATCTAGTATCATGCAGAAGCTTTTCAAAGATTTCAAAAATCTTTACTTATCTTTTTTCAAATCCACAAATACAGAAAGATTAAAAGCTTACCAGTTCACTGGATTCTCTACTTTCTAGACTCAAACCTCATGATCACTGTCCTATGCAGAGCTTTCCTCAACTTTCTGTTCTTCAGAGAAACTAAAGATGTAGGAGAAAAGGAAATAAAACAAAAATGTGAGGAATTCTCTCTACAGAATAATCCTCCACATACATATATATGACCTTTAACACACGGTCACCAAAGTCCCAAATAAGCCATCCATTGGCAATCATTCTGTTTCCCACTAACCGGTTCCAACTTGACTGAACCATAATTGAACCCCATTTATTTACCATTTAGCCCCTAAAATTTTCAGTAAAAGCCATTGCACCTATTGTCTCTTTTAATTTACTCCCAATCCTTCCTAAATTCCTAGGCCCTAATGAAAATCTGGTCTGAAAAATTTTGTAAGATACCCTTAAAAGAAAATGTAGCACCCCTTACCCGACCCGATTGCTGGGTCCGAGCTATAAGCTACTATATTTGTTGTCGAAACGACTATAACAAACTTCAATACATTTCAATATATAAATCATGCTTAATTGCATAAACCATATTTTGGTATGAGTTAAAATCATTTTTGGGGCATATACGAGCTTAAAAAAGCTCTTTTATTAACCTGAGAATGGATAAGGACTTAATTGAAAAGTTTTCAAAATTCGCGAGGTGACGTCGCAACATCATCAGTTAATAAGTTACATTGGGACTTCAAAAATCTTGATGTTGCGATGTCATTCACTGCCGATCTATGTCGTGACGTTGGGGACTTGTGATTGCAATGTTACCACTATTTTGACAAAAGTCTCATTTGGTACATATTTCATGCTTCCAACCAATGCCATTCAGTTCATCTATCTATATGCCAATATTACTAATACTAAATCATGCCAATTCATACCAATTCAAGTCTATAATGCCTTTGAAAACAAACATTCCAATGGCATAAAAATTCATGACAAAAAAATAACCGTTTTCAAACCATTCATTAACTTAACTTACCAAATCAATTCACTATGCAACCTTTGACAAATCTAATTTATGTAAGCATTAAATCATCACATCTAATAGCATCAATCTTGACCAAAACCATGCAACAAATAGGTCATATATCAAGTTTACCATGAAATTTCTATATTAACCACAAATCCAACTATGACATCCACATCAAGAACATGACCATTTACATAACCAAAAACTTTATATACATGCTACAATTCTAAGACTCAAAATAAGCATAATTCTACTGTTTCAATGATAGTGTGTGCTTTACACTCGACAAGTTTCGTAAGTTGATAATCTACAAGTAGGAGAAACAATAAGAGTAAGTATATAAATGCTTAGTAAGTTCAAATGGAAAATACAATTCTTACCTTGATCATATCTAAGCATATTAACTACTATAATTTTGGCATACATTTGGCTAACCTTGACACATAGTGTCATAACTATAGACATAACAACATTGATATCCAAATAGGTTAGGCATTATAATATATAAAAAGTATCATTAGCTCATACCAAATCATGCAATGTAATTTCATTTACATACATCTTTATTAAGTCACAAAATCATGCCATTTCAATTTGAATCACAATTCATAATAACATGTCAAATTAGTTCATTTCCCTTATTTTGATTCCAATATCTACATTCAAAGTTTCGCCCAATAAAATCCTAGTAAAATGGACTTGGATGCACAAGTGAACTGTACCACACCAAATACCTTGTATAAGTTTAAACTCCATCACACCAAGGCATCGAAGTGCAAAGCCCATAGGCATCAAATGTATAAGCAGTTTCAAATACATCTCTCCATCACACCAAAGTCTTCGTAGAGACATATAATACACAATAATACATAGTAGATGTTGGATCTCGATATAACCTATAACAATCTTCATAAAATCACATATAACATACAAGTGTGCATAAGACCCTATTGGCATGCCAATCGTATCCTAACCTTTTACTAAGTTCACATGGGCATTAATTGTACATACTTGTATATTTGACCCTATAATCATTCATATTTACATATCGTATCCTGTAATCAATTTCAATTTCATATAATACCCTATAGAATGTACTATCACATAATAAGAAATTATCTCATTTCATTTCAAATTCCAATTCATTCAAATGCCTTGTATGCCAATTTTCCATTAACATATAAAATTAGGATCAAGCATAATTATAATGAAATAATCATAAAGATACATATAGCACAGGGAAAGATAGTAAGTTCCAAATCAACTTAGCTATTTGAAACAAAAAAAAGGAGTGGATTTTTTAGGGACTAATCCACAATTTTAGCTTTTCCCCTATTAGCCTAACTTCGATTCAATTCTTAATCTATACAAATATTTTATATACCAAATCAATAAAAAAATTATTATTCATTTTCATGATGTGCATGATCTTAAATAAGTCCATTTTTTTGGTTTCTCCCATATTTTACATTCTATTCAATTTAGTCCTTAAACTTGGGATAAGCATAACTTTCGATTCCTAGCTTTGGATTCAAATATGATTTCACTTACTTTTATCAGGGACCTTACACTTTCTATTTCTAACATAATTTCATGATAAGTTTTAGATTTATTATGTTTGGTCCCTAATGTAACAAAGTTATCAAACAAGCTAAATTAACTTTACAATCTAATCTTTTTTATAATCTAAGCTTTATATCCATCCAATCCAAGCCTAGTTCATCAATTTATCTACAATAGCAACTTTCTAAAACTTTAGCAATTAATGTAATTGGTATATGAGCTAGCTAAATTAAGCTTCCATGATCACAAATCTATAACATTATATGAAAAAGGATTTGATAACCTTAAATTTTGCTTGGTCAAATGCTTTAAAAGCTTGAAAGGTTTTTTTTTGGTTTTAACTATTGTGGATGATGGGATGTTTGAAGAAGACGGTGGAATTTTCCACTAACTCATCCTTTTATACTTTAATTAATAATTAATTTACCTAGCTTAATTATCTTAAACTTGGATTTATTAAGCGGACCATGCCTAAAATCAGGTCAAGTTTTTATTGTTCAAGCTGATTCTATAGTAATAAGATCGGCTAAGCCTTATTTGGTGACTCCGGGAACAACTGTCCATGGGCATTATGGAGAAGTCTTTTACGAAGGAGATACGTTAGTTACATTTATATATGAAAAATCGAGATCGGGTGATATAACGCAGGGTCTTCCAAAAGTGGAACAAGAACTTGGATTTATTAACTTAAATTAAATATTTCTTATATTTAATGAGACGTGACATCATAATCCACCGAATCTCATTTAAGAATGGTTTGATTTCCATTTTGGAGCTTTACTTAATTGCCATTTAAGCCCTCAAGCCATTTGTTAATCAAAACTCTATAGCGATTAGAATTTTACAATTTAGTCCCTGAGCCTTAATTAACTATTTTATCGGATAAATTCCCCAACCATTCTTCTATATTTTTTATACTAACTCAGTAAATATTCCTATTTTATATTTACAGGCCTAATTTATAGAAATGGGGTTCCGAAATTGCATTTTCTAGTACCACTGAAAATTGAGCCATTATAGAAAAGTTCTCACTAGCAAAGTGAAACGAGTTCCTGTATTTCCATAGAAGCCAATAAGTGATCACAAAAAAATTCCCTGATCTGTATTCTTAAAGCTTATATTATAGGCATTTTCTAGATTAGAAGTAACCTAAGTAGCAAGATATTCTGAGAAGAACTTATGATAAGATGAGGTCGGGATAATCTTTTTCTATACTGGCATTATCGATAGGAAATCTTGTAGCACATGCAAGAAAGTTTTGGTGCCTATCCCATAAGATGAATAGTGTTCCAACATTGTTAAGCCTCATAGGCATTGTTTTGAGCTTGTCAATAGACTAGAAACTTTTTTGGATTTGTTGGGAACTTTAAATTTCCAAATAAGGATTTTGCTCTCTAAATCCAAATCATCCAATGTCAATATCTTATATGTAACGACCCAATTCTTGTCAATGTTGAAAAATTCAATTTTAGAGGCGAATTTCTTAAACCAAGTATATGGAAAATTTAAACTGAGAGGTTTCTAGCAAAAATAGACTAGAAAATTAGTAGTTATGTTTAGAAGTTATTAATTATAGTACAAAGACTAAATTGGAAGGTAACTAAAATAGAGAGAACTAATTAGAGATTAAACATTTCCTTAAAAGAGATATTAAACCAAGACTTACAAATAATTTAACTACAATTAGATTTAAGTTAGTAGATAACTATGATCCTCTCCATTGATTTCCACTAAACCTATCATGATATGATCTTGACCATTGATTATTATTAATTAAGTTTCATTAAACCTAAATAACAATGGAAATGATAAAAGAAACATGAAAAAGAACAAGTGTTTGTCTTCATCTCTTTCAAATGACTAAAGAAGAAAAAGAAGAAAACTTGCATGTATTTTCTCTCTCATAGTCATGAGCCATTTTAAGGTTAGTGAAACTTTCCTTTGTAATTTTTGATAAATTATTAGCTTTAGATATTAGAGAAGTAAAGACCCTTTAATTAGATAATGAATTAGTTAGGTTTTGGTTAAGTTACTGTTGATGAGTTTATGGTAAATTAGTGAGAATGAATGAACTTTGAATATATATTATGTTTTTAGCTAGCTGTGGTGGAAATGAAATGAGCTTGTGTTGGTTTCTTAAAAGTGTGATAAGGCTTTGCCTTTAAAACTACGCTATAACAATAACAAAAATTCTGGACATTTTACTTACAGTGCAAAAACATTTCACTATATATAAAAAAACACAATTAAAACCTTACATTGAGAATATATGGCCAATCTTCTCATTACTTTAGAACCCAAGTCCCTACATTACTTTCATCTCCTTTGGTCCAAGTACACCAATAAATGCATCATTTTCCCTTTCCCTTTGCCTTTGGTAGGTGTTGGTTTAACAACAAATTCAACCATTACGACATGAGCTGATTTAGGTGCTCTTCTAAAAGGTATTTTTCTTGTCCTTATGGTAGATGTATGTGTTGGTTAAGCTTTTGTAGAATGTGATGGAGTAGCTTCTTGAAGAAGTGCTGGTTCAAATTGTTTAGCATATGCAGGAGCAACTTGTTAATCAAACACTGGAATAGGTTATTTACTAGGCAATAGAGTAGTTTGATTTGTCATATTTATAAACATCAAATTAAGCTCTTTAAATTAAAGAGCTTATTCTTGAGAATTTTTAGTGTATTTTATTACTTTTTTTACATTTTATAAATTCCATAGTTGATTTCAAATTTTAGTACTCTTTTATATTTTTTTTGGAATAAAATGGCAAGTATATGCCATCAGGACTTAATATTTGAATTTTTCTTATTTCAGACACCCAATTGAGGAGAGAATAAGAAGAAAAGCTTAATATGGAGCTAAGGTTGCAAAATGGACTCCTCAATGTCGCAACACCAGTGTATTTTCCCTAAACTTCGAGAATTTTCACCCTCATATGGACTGTCATGAAAGTTGTGACACTAAGGTGCTGGCGTTGTGACACCACCTTCCGAGGTTGCAACTTTGGCCTAATAATGTCGGAACGTCGACCACAACCCTTAGAAGTGAAGAAATCGAGTTGCTTGAGGACAATGGCATGACACTAAAGGGTTGACATCACGACACTAAAGACCAAAAATGCCCTTAGAGTAAACTATTGTTGATGTCACAACACCATCATGTGGATGTCGCGACACCAACTGTAATGAGGTAAATTTTTTGAAGGGTAGTTTTCAGTTCAATAAACTTTAAGTCAAATGTTAAGTGAGGGTATAATTGTCATTATTAAATTAAGTTAGAAAGACTATAAATACTACTTTACAAGTCTTTTTAAGTAAATAATAGATTATGTTTAGACAATTTTTACTTTACTTTTCTTAGTTTAGGTTTTTATTCTCTTTTCTTGAGTAGTTTAGGACTTTTTTTTTATTTGGATCATATATACTTTCTGTTGGGATTTGCATTAGAAATTGCTTGGATTTCTATTCTTCATATGATATTTATACATAATCATTTCTTCACTTAATTCTTATTTTTATATGTCGTTTATCACATGTTTGATAAAATATTTGTATGAGAATTTGAATGTATTATGGGATGTTGTGATGATTTGTATTAGTTTATGTAACACCCCTTACCCGTATCCGACGCCGAGACAGGGTTCGAGGCGTTACCGGACTTAAACATAAACATTCATACAAAATTGGGCCATAAAATTTGGTCCAATTTAAAATCATCCAATCACATGCATATTGTCTCTTATACGGGCTCACGAGGCCTAAAACATACGCTGAGAGTGGTTTGGGACTAAACTAAAAACTTTCAGAACTTTTACTACACTTAGAAAATTTTCATGCTTTGGAGAGTTACACGCTCGTGTGGCTTGGGACACGCCCGTGTAACTCTCTGACTTGATGTCATCAACTAAATAAGGTTACACGGCCAAGTTACACGCCCGTGTGCTTAGGTCGTGTGGCAAATTAAATGCAGACTTCACACGGCTTGGGCAGTTGCCCATGTCCTAAGGCCATGTCCTTCACACGCTTGAGGCACACGACTGTGTCTTTACCTGTGTGTTTACTACTGGGCATTCTGTTTTGCATAATTAGGGTACAGGGGACATACGGCCGGATCACACGCCCATGGGGCAGACCGTGTGTCACACACGGCTAAGACACATACCCGTGTGTCTAGCCATGTGGACAATTTCTAGAATATTTTCCAAGCCATTTGCCACCCTTAAACACTCACATACCTACACTCACTTCATGGCATGCAATATGGCACATTTGATTACTCAAGCATTGCAATATGGCACATTTGATTACTCAAGCATTCACATTCAAGGTTAAATTATGACTTGATAATGTCAACATATCACCTATTCAAACTATCATGCTTTCATATGGCATTCCACACCAATCTCATATTTGTCTATCATCTTTACTAACCTACTTTCAAGTTACACACTTACATCACCTTTATTGCCATACACATTAATCATATTTCATACACCAAACATACATGCCATCCATCACACTCATTAACCATAAGCAACCATAACCACATTAAAGCATAAACACATTTGCATGCATGTACCAATATTTAGGGTTACAACCCAAATAATCAATATGAGCCACCTCTCATGGCCATATACAAAATAATCACAATGCTTTCATGAGCTAACACATTTGGCTAATCAATATGACACATAACAACAAGACAAAGTCCCAATACATGCCACACTCAAAATAATGAGACTAACTATACCCAAATATTCAATTGAAAGTGTGATCGAGTCTCCGATGTCCTCTGATCCCCGAGCTAGCTTGGTGACACTATAAGAAATGGAAGGGAAAAGGGTAAGCATTAAAGCTTAGTAAGTTCACATGAAAATAAAATGCAACTTCAACAAGTATTAATCATACACTTAACATAATGAACATAATCTTGCATATTATCCAATCTCTTAAACTCATTTGTAACATCTCGAATTAGGGCCTAGTCGGAACAGTGGTTTCGAGACCAAAAATTTGTATTAGAAATAATTATTTATGATTATTAAAAGGTCTATGATATGTTTATATGATTGTGTAAAATTTTCATGAAGAAATTATATGTGAGAAGTGTTTAATTTGACTTTAAGGACTAAATTGCATAAAGTGCGAAAGTTACAGTCTAATAGCTAAAGGTATTAAATAGCTATAGAATTTTTAAAGGAAGCCCTTATGTAGAGATTATCCCATTAATAAGTTAGTGGAAGATATTTGTTTGGTATTAATGAAATTAGTTAGAAATTGAAAGGGTAAATTGGTAATTAAGTTAAAAAGGTATAATAAGACAAAAATGCAAAAAGCTATCATCTTTTTTTATTTCTCTTTCTTCTCCACTGATTCTTACCCAAGGAAATGGCCATGGAAGCTTGAAAATTTCAGCAACTTCTAACCCTCACAAGTAAGTGATTTTGATGGTCATTTTTGATGATTTTTGTATTTTTGAAACCCTTGTAGCTTAATTTAGCTAATGAGGGGACTATTTTGCAAAATGGTTGAAAGTCTAGGGTTTTGCCATGAGAATATTCATGTTGTTTGCTGCATTTTTATGGAAGAAAATGAATCTTGGTTGTTAAATAAACAACTTTTGTTAAGTGATTTTCATGAAAACACCTAAAATAGACCATTTTGTAAAAGCTGTAAAATAGGTGGTAAAGGTGTGAAATAATGAAATATGTGGGCTGTTGTAAGTAAGATAGATATTCAGCTAGGATTGGGTTGGGATAAAATTGAATGAATTTTTTTCGAGCCTAGGGACTAATTTGCAAATAAGTGAAAGTTTAGGGGGAAAATTGTAAATTTTCCAAAGTATGATTTTTGGGTCAATTTGAATATTGTGAGTAATAAATAAGCTATATTTGAAATGTTAGATCAAGAAAATCGAGATTCAGGCTTAAATCAAGAAAGTACGTGGTTGAGGAGAAAAATGGGATAATTAGCCGTTTTTGCATTCGAGGTAAGGCCGTGTGATAATAATAATGCAATGTCTTATTTGAATTGTAATGCCTAATTATTATTATATTACGAATACACTCGACGAGGAATCGACAAACGAGTCGTATGATAAAATTGGTAAGACAATAATGTTATTGTGATTTGTGATTGAAATCTGAATTGATATGAAAATTCGGATGCATTGAATTATATGTTTGTGGTACTATGTACGTGATGGTGTTATGGTTCACGAAATTATATTGTAAGCTATGTATATGCAATGACCTAAAACATATGTGTATGATGTTTGATGACATTGTAATGAATGGTAACTTGGTGTTAAAGAGTGATATTACATGGAATATGTATGACGAGATTTGTTATGGTAAATCTCCTGGTTGAACCTTAGGAATAGATTGGATATCCATGCCAAGACATTTGGTTGATATGTGTGCTAGTGTAAGACCATGTCTGGGACATAGCATCGGCCATATTATGAGAGCCAGTGTAAGATCATGTCTGGGACATGGCATCGACATTGTTATGAGAGCTAGTGTAAGACCATGTCTGTGACATGGCATCAGCCTCAATATGCGAGCCAGTGTAAGACCATGTTTGGAACATGGCATCGTTATTGTTATATGTGTCAGTGTAAGACTATGTTTGAGACATGGCAGCAACACCGATGTATGAGAGCCAATGTAAGACCATGTCCTGGACATGGCATCGGCATTTTACCCTTTTGTATGGGGCTTATCGAGTATCCTTTAGTATTCCAACTGGTTCAATGGGTGATTTAAAGATTGTGTCATGATTGAGAAAAGTTATGATGATGTTACAAGTGGTACAGGTATGTGTGCGAAACTCATGAGAAATGATTTCAGTTTATGATGCACCTTGGGTAAGGATGCAAATAAGTAAGTCATGCCCATAAGAATGATTTTGTGATGACCTTGTGATCATGGGTCTATGCTTATGATGTATAAATATGCATTTTTACCATGATGGTTGAAATGATTTGTAAGGGTGTTATAAACTTAGTTATAATCATTTTTCACTAAAAGAGTTTTAGACAGCAGTAGTAGTCCGACTTTGAAAATCCACCAAAATTTTTGGAAATTGAGTTATAGGTTGAATAAAATATAAAATTAAATCTTATTGAGTCTAGTTTCACATAGAAGAAATGGTGTAAGCAAAAAAATTTCACGTTATGAGATATTTGGATTTCTGTGAGACAGGGCTAAAGTAAATTTAGGTTCCCTTATCTTAACTTTGGAAAATTATTAAAAATTGTATGAAAATGATTATGGTTTATAATTCATATGAATAAATCCTTGATAAGTCTATTTTCAATAGAAATAGATAGGTACATTATCTGAATTCCGTACTGTGAGAAAATTAATTTTTAATGAAGAAGGGTTGAAACTGTCAAACAGCAAAACAGATGAGACTTTAAAGAATAAAATGTACTTATTGGCTAGACCAAAAATTCTGAAAATTTTATGGTAAGAAGATATGTAAGTATATTTTCAAGGAAATTTAGTAGATCTTAATTTGGAGTTTTTTAGCTCAAGATACAAATAATTTAGTGACTGTGACTTGAGTAGACAGCTTGAGATGAACAAGAGTAAATAGTAGAATTTTATGCAATTATGATTGTATTAACTTGAGAACATGTCGTGAGAATATGAAAAAAACATGTCAATAAATATCTTTTTATTTTCATGTGGACTTACTAAGCTATATAGCTTACCCCTCCCTTTTTCCTCATTTTATAGAGTCACTAAGCTAGCTCGGGTTGGAGATCATCAGAGATTCCATCACACTACCTAGCTATTGAAGGGTATAAATGATTTTTCAAGCATTTTAAGTCTATGGCATGTATAGGAACTTAGTCAATTCGATATGTGTCATTTGATTTGGCCAAATGTATTGGCTCATAATGAGAATATGATTCGTTTTGTATATGCCCATGTGATGTGGCTCATATTGGTTATTGGGTTGTAAACCTATCCATATATGCATGCATGTGCTAAAAGGTTTCATAGGGTGTGGTCATGTGTGTTTGGTATGGATGAATTGTGAATGTGCCGTAGATTACTTGATGTTTTTAAAGTGACTAAATTGGCCTATGGACAGACCTTAGCATAAGTATGAAGTGTAAGAATGTGTTAACAATAATTATGACATGAAGTTGTTAAGTTTAAACTAGGCAAAGTATGGTGCCTTATGCATGAATAAATCGATATGAAATTGCCTCGAAAAGTGAAGTTATGTTTAAGTAAGTGCTAACGAGGGTGCCAAGTGGCTTGGTAATTAGCCATTTTCTTGGCCATACAGGCAGAGACACGGCCGTGTGTCTCATCTGTGTGGAGGACACGGTCTAGCACACGGGCGTGTGACCCTATATCATTGCTAATGTCATAGACAGAGAGTTACATGGGCTGAGGACATGGGCGTGTCCCAAGCCACGCGGGCGTGTGTGACCACACGGTCTAACCCACACTGGCGTGTGACTCTCCAAAACTAGAAAATTTTCTAAGTGTTGTAAAAAGTTCTTAAGTTCTCGGTTTAGTCCCAAACCACCCCCGATGTGTGTTTTGGGCCTCGTAAGCTCATATGAAGGACATTATGAATATGAATGAATGTTTTTAACTTGAACAAAATTTTTATGGCCTGGTTTTACATAGTTGTGTATGTTTAAGTCCGGTAATGCCTCGTACCCTCTCTCGGCCTCAGACTCAGGTAAGGGGTGTTACATTTAGTAGTATCAGAGCTATGGTTTAGTCGATTCTCGAACTAACCTAGCTTGTGTGAAGGTTTAGCTATACATGCCATGGATTTGTGATAGTGTGATGTCTCCCAACGCGAATGAGAACCATCTTGTTTAGACAAAGGTACTCTCCAACCGAGCTACACCCGACCATGTTGATAGTGGTACTAAGACAATTGAGTAAAGTGCAATTATGATAAGTTAAAACTCGATAAGGTATAAATAAGAATTCATGATATATATATGTACATATATGAGACATGAGAAACATGAAATAGAATGTGTATGCGGCATAATGAGCTTATATACGATTGATCGATAATTCCATGATGTATAAGATTGATTTGCTCGAGTGAATGCATGTGTTTAGGTAACTTACCAAAAATATTGGTGGAATGAATGTCCATGTATACTTATTTGAATAATTATGAGTGGCAAATTTCTATAGTTTAAGTAAATGTGTTAAATCGATTGGATTGATTTATATGATTGTAATGATATGCATATGATGATGTGCGAGATGAAAGTTTTGATTGTGATACATTTATTCGTATTTGTTGGCCCTCACATGATGTTATGTGTTTGATATGTTTGATTTAGTGAATATGACGAGAAAAGACATTCGAAATTCATAGAATGTATGCATAAGTGAACTTGATTGAATAAGATAATAGAAAAATCCGTGAAATACAAATGTGAACGATAGTTTGCCTAAAATGAATGATATAATTGTGACGATATTACTTTGATGATGAAAGTGGTGTAATATGTATATGTGTATGAGAGACGAGTTTGGGACCTTATGACCTCACCCTTCCCCCTTACCAGAGTGGTGTTTTGTATTGGAGTTTTGTGAGAAATGTATTGAATAAACTCACAAGTGTGAAACTAAAGAGTTTAGTGATAGAATAGCGATGAATATGATCAGAGATTGAGAACAGGTTGATAAGTGAAGCCAGAATTAATAAGGTATCAGATCGACCTAGAAAATTTTGTGATTCACGCAATATCACAGTTGGTGAAGAAGTTAAATTTGGTAAATTGATCTATTCTAATACGATGTCGAGAAATGTATCAATCAAAATTTCTTCAAAACTGATCTCCTTTAGTGAAAAGAATAATATGAAATTCGTGATGGCTGAACAGATTAGGACAGTCTCTTGTGAGGTGTTCTATTTGTTTATTTATTCTCAGAAATATTCCTATGGCTATTGATCCTCTGATGAAATTCTTGTTATGTGGGGATGTTTTATAATCATGATATTAGACGAAAGCATTGTCAGCATGATTGGTTTAGAATCTATGTTGCTCTATTTCCCTCTGGAATTCTAATACATTTAATCTGTTGCGAATAGATGGGAAAATGTGTATGAAGCTATGATTCTGTTTCTTCTAAATATTGCTTTATCTGATTTATATATGGGAAGGTACATTGTTATTGTTACATCCAATCCCAGTGGGTCTAAATGATATTTTTCTGGACTTCTTTTCTCTGGGGGATTATCGAAATCTTTCATACATTCTTGTGAGCTATGTTCTCGATATTTCGGTACGGTATCACATCTTGGATTTCTTTATTTTGGAATTTTCCAACTTGGATTTCTTCCTCTTTGTTTTCATGTCATCTTTTTTTCATAAATTGTCAATCTTGACTCATGTCTAAAGTGTGTTCTTTGGCTTATGATGACTATATTGACTATGATTATGCTTTTGGTTTGATTATTGGTAATGTGGTGACCTTAGTATTTGGATTTCCCAAATTTTCGTGTAAGGATTTGACATCGGCAAAGACTTCTTAATTTTAGTAATGTGTTGCTGCATGAATTGTGAAGTGTTTTAAGACCATAAGGCAACATGATAGCTTAGAGTATTTAATGTTATAGAAAGATCTGAATTTGATATAGTGAAGATGACTTGGGTATTAAAAGATGATGAGATAGTATTGAATGATCTTTGAGGAAGCAAATTGTGATGACAAGTGTTTGGATAGAAAAATCCAAAACTTATACAGAGATTCTGCATGAAAACTCACAGAAATAGTGTGTTAGTGATCGAGTTTGGAACTCGATATTTCTAATCTTTATGTATGAGTAATTGAAATGTTAATGAAGTTAAAGCCGAACAACAGGTTTTACCAGAACTATCTCTGTCGGTATTGAGGTTAGAATGGAAATAAGAAATGAATCATTCTCGTGGCCATACCAGGAATTTCCCCTATCTTGTAAAGAGGAAGAAAATGTTATTTGGCTTGTTGATTAAATGTTTGATGAGATCTGTAAAATTTTGCCGGTATGTACGAAAAAATTTCACTCATCATATTAATGGGATTTCGTGTCTCTATGATTGTTGGAATTCTTGGAGTGCTAAGTCTTCATTAATCGAATTGAAATCCGGGTTTTATATTGTGATTTCTTGAGGAAGTTAAAAGAGACTCTGAAATTTAAGACCAAGTGAGAGTTGAGTCTGCAATTTATCGGGCTGTTTTAAATTATAGAGAGTATAAGGCTGAGATGAACTGGCTAATTTCATTATTTAAATTCGAAAAGATTCAAGTACGTGTGTATACGTGTTACGATGACATGGATCTGACCTTTCATACGTATGAACTCTTCAATAGAAGTGAGATTCAATTGATGTGTTGTATAGTGAAAGAATCGCTCATGATTCGAGTATGAGAAAATAAAGAGATAAATATTGAAGGTACAACCGAGTGAGAGTTCTGTGACAATGATTTTGAGAAGAGAAGTTTTTGCGAAAACCAAACCACTTTTCTGGTAAGATTTTCAGGGACGAAAATCCCTAAAGGGGGAGAGTTATAACATCTCGAATTAGGGCCTAGTCAGAACAATGGTTTTGAGACCACAAATTCGAATTAGAAATAATTATTTTATGATTATTAAAAGGTCTATGATATGTTTATATGATTGTGTAAAATTTTCATGAAAAAATTATATGTGAGAAGTGTTTAATTTGGCTTTAAGGACTAAATTGCGTAAAGTGTGAAAGTTGCATTCTAATAGCTAAAAGTATTAAATGGCTATAGAATTTTTAGTGGAAGCCCTTATGTGGAAATTATCCCATTAATAAGTTAGTGGAAGATATTTGTTTGGTATTATTGAAATTAGTTAGAAATTAAAAGGGTAAATTGGTAATTAAGTTAAAAAGGTATAATAAGACAAAAATGCAAAAAGCTATCATCTTTTTTATTTCTCTTTCTTCTCCACCGATTCTTACTCAAGGAAATGGCCATGGAAGCTTGAAAATTTCAGCAACTTCTAACCCTCACAAGTAAGTGATTTTGATGGTCATTTTTTATGTTTTATGTATTTTTGGAACCCTTGTAGCTTAATTTAGCTAATGAGGGGACTATTTTGCAAAATGATCGAAATTTTAGGGTTTTTCCATGAGAATATTCTTTTTTTTGCTGCATTTTTATGGAAGAAAATGAATCTTGGTTGTTAAATAAACAACTTTTGCTAAGTGATTTTCATGAAAACACTTAAAATGGACCATTTTGTAAAAGTTGTAAAATTGGTGGTAAAGGTGTGAAATAATGAAATATGTGGGCTGTTGTAAGTAAGATAGATATTTGTCTAGGCTTGGGTTGGGATAAAACTGAATGAATTTTATTTTTCGAGCCTAGGGACTAATTTGTAAATAAGTGAAAGTTTAAGGCAAAATTGTAAATTTTCCAAAGTATGATTTTGGGTCAATTTGAATATTTTGAGTAATAAATAAGCTATATTTGAAATGTTAGATCAAGAAAATCAAGACTTGGGCTTAAATCGAGAAAGTACGTGGTTAAGGACAAAAAGAGGATAATTAGCCATTTTTGCATTAGAGGTAAGTTCGTGTGATAATAATAATGCAATGTCTTATTTGAATTGTAATGCCTAATTATTATTATATAATTTGTATGATTTGTTACGGATATACTCGACGAGGAATTGACAAACGAGTATTATGATAAAATTGGTAAGACAATAATGTTATTGTGATTGAAATCTGAATTGATATGAAAATTCGGATGCGTTGAATTATATGTTTGTGGTACTACGTATGTAATGGTGTTATGCATCACAAAATTATATTGTAAGCTATGTATATGCAATGACCTAAAACATATGTGTATGATGTTTGATGACATTGTAATGAATGGTAACTTGGTGTTAAAGAGTGGTATTACATTGAATATGTATGACGAGATTTGTTGTGGTAAAACTCTCGGTTGAACCTTAGGAATAGATTGGATATACATGCCAAGACATTTGGTTGACATGTGTGCTAGTGTAAGACCATGTATGGGACATGGCATCGGCATTGTTATGAGAGCTAGTGTAAGACCATGTTTGGGACATGGCATTAGCCTCAATATGCGAGCCAGTATAAGACCATGTTTGGAACATGGCATCGGCATTGTTATATTTGTCATTGTAAGACCATGTCTGGGACATGGCATCGGCACTGATGTATGAGAGCCAGTGTAAGACCATGTCCGGGACATGGCATCGGCATTTTACCCTTTTTTATGAGGCTTATCGGGTATCTTTTAGTATTCCAACTAGTTCAACGAGTGATATAAAGATTGTGTCATGATTGAGAAAAGTTATGATAATGTTACAAGTGGTATAGGTATGTGTGCAAAACTCATGAGAAATGATTTCGGTTTATGATGCACCTTAGGTAAGGATGCAAATAAGTATGTCATGTACATGAGAATGATTTTGTGATGACCTTATAATTATGGGTCTATGCTTATGAGGTATAAATATGTACTTTTACCATGACGGTTGAAATGATTTGTAAAGGTGTTATAAACTTAGTTATAGTCATTTTTCACTAAAAGAGTTTTGAATAGCAGCAGTAGTCCGACTTTGAAAATCCACCAAAAATTGTGAAAATTGATTTAGAGGTTAAATAAAATATAAAATTAAAGCTTACCGAGTATAGTTTTACATAGAAGAAACGGTGTAAGCAAAAGAATTTCATGTTATGATATATTTGGATTTCTAAGAGACAAGGCTAGAGTGATTTCAGGTTCCCTTGTCTTAAATTTGGAAAATCATTAAAAGTTATATGAAAATAATTATGGTTTATAATTCATATGAATAAATACTTGATAAGTCTATTTTCAATAGAAATAGACAAGAACATTATCTAAATTCCCTACTGTGAGATAATTAATTTTTAGTGAAGAAGGGTAGAAACTGTCAAACAGCAGAATAGAGGAGAATTTAAAGAATAAACTGTACTTATTGGCTAGACCAAAAATTCTGAAAATTTTATGGTAAGAAGATATATGAGTTTATTTTCAAGGAAAAGTTGTGGATCTTAATTTGGAGTTTTGTAGCTCAAGATATAAATAATTTAGTGACTGTGACTCGAGTAGACAGCTTGAGATGAACAAGAGTAAATAGTAGAATTTTGTGCAATTATGATTGTATTAACTTGAGAACATGTCGTGAGAATATGACAAAAACATGTCAATAAATCTCTTGTTATTTTCATATGGACTTACTAAGCGATATAGCTTATCCATTCTATTTTCCTCATTTTATAGGGTCACTAAGCTAGCTCGGGTTGGAGATCGTCGGAGATTCCATCACACTACCCATCTATTGAAGGGTATAAATTATTTCAAGCATTTTAAGTCTATGGCATGTATAGGGACTTATTCAATTCGATATGTGTCATTTGATTTGGCCAAATGTATTGGCTCATAATGAGAATATGATTCGTTTTGTATATGGCCATGTGATGTGGCTCATATTGGTTATTGGGTTGTAAACCTATCCATATATGCATGCATGTGCTAAAAGGTTTCATAGGGTGTGGTCATGTGTGTTTGGTATGGATGAATTGTGAATGTGCCGTAGATTACTTGATGGTTTTAAAGTGACTAAATTGGCCTATGGACAGACCTTAGCATAAGTATGAAGTGTAAGAATGTGTTAACGATAATTATGACATGAAGTTGTTAAGTTTAAACTAGGCAAAGTATGGTGCCTTATGCATGAATAAATCGATATGAAATTGCCTCGAAAAGTGAAGTTATGTTTAAGTAAGTGCTAACGAGGGTGCCAAGTGGCTTGGTAAATAGCCATTTTTGGGCCACACATGCAGAGACACGGTCGTGTGTCTCATCTGTGTGGAGGACACGGTCTAGCACATGAGCGTGTGACTTGGCTGTGTGACCCTATATCATTGCTGATGTCATAAATAGTGAGTTACATTGGCTGAGGACACGGGCGTGTCCCAAGCCACATGGATGTGTGTGACCACACGGCCTAACCCATATGGGCATGTGACTCTCCAAAACTAGAAAATTTTCTAAGTGTTGTAAAAAGTTCGTAAGTTCTCGATTTAGTCCCAAATCACCCCCGATGTGTTTTTTGGGCCTCGTAAGCCCATATAAGGGACATTATGAATATGAATGAATGTTCTTAATTTGAACAAAATTTTTATGGCCCGGTTTTACATAGTTGTGCATGTTTAAGTCTGGTAATGCCTCGTACCATGTCCTGGCCTCGAACTCGGGTAAGGGGTGTTACATCATTCTTCATATATATACATATATGTTCTTACCACAAGTTTGTCATATCTCATGTCATTCTCATGAGTTCGATGTACATACCTGTGCCACTTACATATAATAACTTACTTTCTTGTCTTTGACGTATTCATCAAGATTACTCATTGAAATTCCTTTAGAACTACTCGTTGAATGCTCGGAATACTATCAGATACATTGGAATCTCGCGCCTAAGTGCCTCATATGTAGCCAATGCTACCTCATTTCACGTATCACATGTTGCTCGTTTTTTAGCTATACGGGTCTGCTCAGATAGACTGTTAGGAATCCGCAACACATGTTAGACTACCCAGCTACCGGTAGAATATACAATACCAATACTCGGTGTAACACTTGTAACCCGTATCCGTCATCGAACTTGGGTTAAAAGGCATTACCGGACATATCGGAACATTTCGCAATCATTTCACAAACATCATAGCATCATAGTCAAACATCAACATAAAGTCCCTTTCTTAGGTCAACGAGACCTTAGACATGCTTTAAAAAGAGGTTGGGACTAAACAGAGCATATACAAAATTTTTCAAAACTTAAAGATTTTTCTAAGTTACAAAGGTCACACACCCATGTGAAAAGGCCGTGTGCCTCACACGGCATTAGACACGACTATGTGTCTAGGTCGTGGCAAAACAGGGCACACATACTAACTTGTCCACAAGGCCACATGACACGCCCTTGGGAAAATTAGAAAGGCTACTAACTTAGCCACACGGCCAGTCACATGCCCGTGTGTAGCCCATGCTCAAAACTGACTTGGCCTCACGACCTAGCACATGCACGTGTGTGCGCGACCGTGTGGTCTGCTCAGGCTAATTTCGAAATGGCCCTCGAGCAACATGGCTGAGGCACATGCTCGTGTCCCTGCCCGTGTGGGCAAAAATAGGCCATTTACAAGGCCAACATGCCACCATTAAGGGTCCTCCCTACAAGCAACAAATAGGTAACAATTGCATCACAAATTCAACCAATTTCAATCACATAACATACATTCTTCATGTCATATAATCACCAACCAATTTCATGTTTATATCCAAACCAAAACTTACCAAATCATAAGCCAAAGTCATACCAAACATATGATTCATAATCTCAATTTATTTCATTCATTCACATGCCAAAATCTTACCAAATTCCAAAATAGGCACATACTACAACTTACCAAAATGACCAATTCTATTAGCCATTCATGAACACATTATATTGACCATATTACATCACATAACTTATACTCAAAAGTCATTTATAAACACAAACAAAACCAAGCCATATCACATGGCTAGATATACACATTTCCAAATATATTCAAATACTTCTAGCCTATACATGCCATATTCCAATATTCACATTTTCAAAAGGTACCAAAATAGAATTCGATAGTGTGGTGATGATTCTCGATGATCCCCGAGCTCCCAGTAGCTTCGATGTCTATAAAACAATTGAAAACACACACAAAGTAAGCTTTCAAAAGCTTAGTAAGCTATATACAAATAAATTTATCACATAACATAATTCATTCATGTAACTCATAGCAAAATATAATAACTTATCCATAAGTCTCATATTGCTCATTTGTTCATAATTCAATTACATATATCATAAGTCCATAATTGTATTTATACTTACCTTTCATTATCAACCATGTTATAAGTTTCAAATGTACCTAAATTGGATACACATTTACATAGTTAATCGTTTCTCGGAATGCCCATTGAACCGTTAGGAATGAAATAGGATACGCGGATAGCTCGTAAAGCTCGTGCAATGCCAACGTCCCAGATGTGGTCTTACATGTAATCAAATATCGATGCTACTGTCCCAGACAGGGTCTTACACGAAATAAAATGTGGTGCTGATGTCCCAAACATGGTCTTACATGTAAATCTAAAATCGATGCCAACGTCCCAGACGTGGTCTTACACGAAATCACATATCAAAAATCCTATGTCATGACATATGTATCCTAGCTATTCCTATGGTTCGTACGGGACTTTTCGGACGTCGTCACATTGTCGAAACTTTCTCGGATTTCATATATTCAGCTCTCATATTCATTCACCACAATTCAAATATCATATAAGCAATAATAGTTCAATTTAACACATTTATTTTTATATCGACTTACCTCGTACGGATTCAAATGGACGAAATTTACTACTCGACAACTTTCTACTTTTCTCTATCTAATTCCGTTTTCTTTGGTTCTTGATCTAAACACATTCAAATTTAACTATTTTATTCAACAAATCATTCAACTCAATTCATATACACATATTTAGGGCATTTTACAAATTAGCCCTCACATTTTCACATTTTAACACTTTAGTCCTTAATTCTCAAAATCACAAAATACACATAATTTCTTTATACATATACTTGGCCGAATATTCACTTAGCTCATATAAGCCCATATATTTCATTTAATTTTCATTTTAGTCCCTCAATTTCTCATTTTCACAATTTAGTCCAAAATACTCAAATTCATCAAAAATTCAAAGACACAACATATTAACCCAACACATATCTTTCATTTTCATCAACTAACATCATAAAGCTCACAATTTCATCAATGGCATAATTCAAATTCACCATCAAAATTAGAAATTTAAAAATAGGCTTGATAGAACACAAAGCAACAATCTCAAAAACACAAAAATTATCGAAAACCAATCGAAAACACATACCTAATTGATCTTCAAAGTGCCGAATGCTTAAAACCTAAAAATGTTTTCTTTCTTCTTCAATATTCGGCTGCACAAAGTGTTTTTGCATGCTTTCATTTTGTTTTCTTTAATTAGTAACCATTATTAATTGTTTTACTATTTTATCCATGGCATATATCATTAAAAAGTCATTATCTAATGTCCATCTAAGTCATTTCATGAATTCAATGGCATATTTACATAATAAAGACCTCACATTTAAAGAGACACATCAATTCAACCATTATTCAAATTGAAGGACAATTTTGCATTTTATGCGATTAGGTCATTTTATCAAATTAAGCACACAAATGATCAAATTTTCATACAGAATTTTCACATATATCAAGTCACATATAATAAACACGAAAAATAATATTAAAATATTTTTCTAACTTGGATTTGTGGTCTCGAAATCACTATTCTGACTAGGGTCTAAATCGAGCTGTTACACCCGGAATGCCAAAACATGTGTCATGTACATCATGAATTCAGACCCCAACTCAATGAGTTCAGATGTCACATATATCATGAACTCAGACCACAACTGCGATGAGTTCAGATCACATAATTCCTAGTGACATGTCACTTGTATCCTAAACTATTCCTAAGTTTCAAACGGGATTCTTCGATACCACATTTCTGTCGAACTTGCTCGTAATGTCGATTTCAATACTCGTAGCACCAATCACATATTCATGGGATAATCGAAGTATAATTCATGATAAAATTTAGGCAATAAACTCATGATACAACAACATATCAAATATGTAAGTACTTATCACACATGCAATATTAAAGCGTTTAAAGTATGGTACATGTTGCATTATTTGCAAATGAACTTACCTCGGTACAAAATGATAGAAACGAGCCTAATCCTCGTAAACTTTGTTTTTCCCCCAATCAAGACTCGAATCATGTTTTTCTTGATCTATAATGCCAATTTTAACTTGTTCAATACACACATTGTTCATATCGACCCATAACACATAATTTGGTAAAATTACCTTTTTACCCCTAACTTTTCACTTATTTACACTTTAGTTCCCAGGCTCGTAAAATGAAATGCATGCATTTTCTTTGTTACCCAAGCCTAGCCGATTCATATTCTAACTCATATCAGCCCATATTTCTCATTAAATCACATTTCTACTACCCAATTCTTCATCTTTTACAAATAAGTCATTTTTAGGTGTTTTCACTAAAAATCACTTAGTAAAATATTTTTATCACACATCAAACATTCATATTCCTCCATTAAACATCAAAATACTACCATGTCACACATGGTTCAAATTTCATACATGAACACTAGCTCAAAATAATAGTAGAAATAGCTAGGTCAATTGATGACAACTTCAAAAATGTAAAGAACATTAAAAACGGGGCTAGAGAGCACTTACAATCAAGCCTGAAAAGTTGAAAAAAACCCTAGCTATGTTTCTTTGAAATTTTCGGCACACTAAGAGGAAGATGGACAAGATTTTTGACTTATTTTTCCCTTTTTATTCTTTTATTAACCAAATGACCAAAATGCCCTTAAGGTATTTTTTTCAAATTTTTCCTATTCATGCCTATTTTTGTCCAAAATTTTAGAACTTGGTCAAATTGCTATTTAAGGACCTCTAATTAATAATCTAATGCAATTTCATGCTTGAAGCTTCTAGAACACAAGTTTTACAACTTATTCAATTTAGTCCCTAAAGTCAAATTGGACATCTTAGGCATAGAATTTCTTCATGAAAATTTAACACAAACATGAAATCATATCATGGATCATCAAATAATCATAAAATAATTATTTTTATTTTGAATTTGTGGTCTCAAAACCACTGTTCTGACTAGACCCTAATTTAGGATGTTACAACTCTCCCCCTTTAGGGATTTTTGTCCCCAAAAATCTTACCGGTAAAAAGGTTTGGGTATTGTTTCCTCATGGCCTCCTCGGGCTCCTATGTAGCCTCTTCAACCCCATGTCTTTGCCATAACACTTTCACCAAGAAAATCCTTTTGTTTCTCAACTGTTTAACTTCTCGTGCCAAAATCTTAACCGGTTCCTCACCATAAGTCATATCCGACCAAATCTCAACTTCTGTCGGTGAAATCACATGTGAAGGATCTAATTGATAATGATGCAACATAGACACATGGAACATATTGTGAATATTTTCAAACTCATATGGTAAAGCCAACCGATAGGCAACCGACCCTATTCTCTCAGTGATCTCATACGGTCCTATAAAACGAGGACTCAACTTGCCCTTCTTGCCAAATCTCAAAACCTTTTTCCATGGAGACACTTTCAAAAATACCTTATCATCGAATTGATGCTCAATTTCTTTCCATTTCAAATCCGCGTAGGATTTCTGCCTATCTAAAGCGATTTTCAGACAATCACGAATTACTTTCACCTTCTCTTCAGTTTCTTTGACCAGATCAACTCCGTGAATCTGATTTTCTCTGAGCTCAGTCCAATACAAAGGTGTTCGGCACTTATGTCCATAAAATGCCTCATAAGGCACCATTTTCAAACTCGACTGATAACTGTTGTTGTAGGCATACTCCACCAATGATAAGTACTTTTCCCAACTACCTTGGAATTCCAATACACAACATCGGAGCATGTCTTCCAAGATTTGAATTACTTACTCAGACTGACCATCAGTCTGTGGATGAAAAGCAGTGCTAAAATTTAGCTTTGTACCCAGAGCTTCTTGTAACTTTTTCCAAAATTACAAAGTGAACCTCTGATATTTATCCGATATAATCGATAAAGGTACCCACAAAGTCTAACAATTTCACCAATGTACAGTTCGACTATCTTACCAAGTGAGTAACCGGTATGCACTGGAATAAAATGAGCTGATTTAGTCAGTCTATCGACAATAACCCATATGGCATCTTTCTTTCTCGGAGTCAAAGGCAAACCTATCACAAAATCCATAGTAATCCGGTCCCATTTTCACTCGGGAACCATGATGGGCTGAAGTAAACCTGAAGGTACTTGGTGTTTAGCCTTTACTTGCTGACAAACTAAGCATTTCGATATAAACTCTGAGATATCTCTTTTCATACCATTCCACCAATACATTTTCTTCAAGTCATTATACATTTTTGTACTGCCTGTGTGAACTGACAAACAACCATTGTGTGCCTCATGTAAAATATTCCGAATCAACTCAGTGTCATTCGGAACACAAAACGTACCACGAAATCTCAAACAACCATCGAAGTCATTCAGAAAATCTGGTTCACTACTAGACTCACACTGAATTCCCTTAGCTTGCAACTCTTTATCTTCTTTCTGAGCATCACAAATCTGTTAAAGAAAAGTCAGTCTAGCTCTCAGCTCGGTTAGAATTGAACCATCATCGGACCAAGTCAGCCGTGTATTCATAGCCCTCAAGGCAAACAATGACTTCTTACTCAAAGCTTCGACGACCACATTCACCTTACCCGGATGATAATCAATCACAAGCTCATAATCTTTTAACATTTCTAACCATCTTCGTTGCCGCAAGTTCAAATCCTTTTGAGTCATTAAATACTTAAGACTTTTGCGATCGGTATAGACATGGCATTTCTCACCAAATAAATAATGTCGCCAAATCTTCAAAGCAAACACTATGGCGGCCAACTCTAAATCATGTATCCGATAGTACTTCTCGTGAGGCTTCAACTGTCTCGAAGCATAAGTTATGACTTTATTCTCTTGTATAAGTACATATCCCAAACCATTTAAGAAAGCATCACTATAAATCACAAATTCTTTACCCGACTCAGGTTGTACCAAAATCGGAGCCTCAATCAACAAAGCCTTTAATTTCTCAAAACTCTGCTGGAACTTTTCTGTCTACTCGAACTTGACACTTTTCTATAACAACCTCATCATCGGAGTAGCAATCATGGAGAATCTTTTAACAAATTGTTTGTAATAACTGGCCAAGCCTAGAAAGCTTCTAACCTCAGTTACATTCTTCGGCAATTTCCATTCAACAATAGCCGAGATCTTACTTGGGTCAACTCTAATACCATCACCTGAAACAATGTGGCCCAAAAATCTAACTTCTCGAAGCCAAAACTCAATTTTACTAAACTTAGCATACAACTTCTCTTCTCTTAAGGTTTGCAAAACAGTTCTCAGGTGTTTGGCATGCTCGAATTCATCACAAGAATAAATCAATATGTCATCAATAAAAGAAACAACAAATTTATCCAAATACGGTTGGAAAATACGGTTCATCAAGTCCATAAATGCGGCAGAAGCATTCGTTAAACCAAAAGGCATGACAAGAAATTCATAGTGACCATACCTCGTTTGAAAAGCAGTTTTCGGCACATCCAAGTCTTTTACTCTCAACTGGTAGTAACCGGACCTCAAGTCTATTTTAAAAAACCATACCGCTCCTTTCAACTGGTCAAACAAGTCATCAATCCTTGGCAAAGGATACTTATTCTTAATCATTACCTTATTGAGCTATCAGTAATCAATACATAACCTCATAGATCTATCTTTTTTTTTCACGAATAATACCGGAGCTCCCCAAGGCGAAAAGCTCGGTCTCACAAAACCCTTGTCGGTCAATTCTTACAACTGTGACTTCAGTTCTTTCAATTCAGTCTGGGCCATTCTATATGGACCAATTGAAATAGGTGCTGTACCAGGGACTAACTCAATACCAAACTCAACTTCCCTAATAGGAGGTAACCTAGGCAACTCTTCCAAGAACACATCTGGATACTCACATACTACTGACACTGATTCAATCTTCAATTCAGACTCTTTTGTATTCAACACATAAGCCAAATAAGCTTCGTATCCTTTTCTAATACATTTTTGAACAGACATCGAAGAAATCACTATTGGCAACTTAGCTGACTCATCTGAGTCAACCCGGAGAAGTTCACTATTTTCACATTTCAATTCAATAACTTTTTGTCTACAATTTACTATAGCATCATGAAATGTCAACCAATCCATGCCCAATATAACATCAAATTCATCAAACGACAACAAAATCAAGTTAGACAGAAAACGATGATATCTAATCATCAAAGGATATATCTTACAAACCTTATCAACTAAAACATGCTTGCCTAGCGGGTTTGACACTTTAATCATAAATCCCATAGACTCAATAGGCATATTCATACTGGATACCAATTTCATGCACACATATGAATGAGTAGAACCATGGTTAATCAAGGCAATAACAGAAGTGCCATAGAGAGAAAAAGTACCCGTAATCACGTCAGGAGAAGATGCGTCCTCACGCTCACGTATGGCATAGGCTTTAGCTAGAGCTCTAGATTCAGATCTCACTACTGTATCCCTTGCTACATTTTTACTACTAGCCCCATTGCCAGTGTTTCTTGAGGGTTTCCCCTTTGTAGCCATACTACCCGGCCTTGTACTATAAAATTTTGCCTTGTACTATAAAATTTTTCTTTCTCGACCATCTCAGGACAGTCTTTGATATAGTGGTCTTGAGAACCATATCAGAAACAAGATCCATCGCTTACCCTACACTTACCAAAATGACCTCTACCACATTGTTGGCACTTGGGTCTGGAAGCTCTATCATTACCCACACTAGCCACAGATGTAGCCTGAGATTTAAAACCCAAATTCTATTTCTTACGATTTCTGTACGAAACATAAGAATAAGAATACATATTTCTGGATTTCTTAGACTGGGATGGAAGTGACTTGCTTATCAGCCTCTTCCTTATATCTCTAGCCCCAGCCTCGGCTTTCCATTTTTCCTTAGTCAGTTCCTCAGCTTTACAAGCCCGATCAACGAGCACAACAAATTCATTCAGCTCAAGAATACCCACTAACACTCTAATGTCCTCATTAAGTCCGTCTTCAAACCTTCTACACATTTTAACCTCGAAGGATACAGACTCTCAAGCATATTTACTGAGTCGAACAAACTCTCTTTCATACTCAGTAACTGACATGCGGCCTTGTTTCAAATCAAGAAACTCCTTACGCTTTTGATCGATGAATCGCTCACTAATGTATTTCTTTTGGAACTTCTCTTGAAAGAATTCCCATGTAACCCTTTCTTTTGGAACCACCGAAATTAACATCTTCCACCAATGATATGACGCGTCTCTCAACAAAGAAATAGCACACTTCAAACATTTTTAAGGTGTACACAACATGTAACACCCCTTGCCCGTATCCAATGCCGGAATAGGGTTTTAGGAGCTACCGAACTTAAACTCTACCAATCTTAAGAAAAATCGGGACATAAAATTTTGACCAATTAAAAAACCTTTCATTTCATATTCAAATTATCCCTTAATAGGGCTTACGGGGCCTAAAACATCCGTTCAGAGTGGTTCGGGACCAATCTGATGGCTCAAAAAAACTCAGAGAAATTCATGCTTTAGGGCTCCACATGCCGGTGTGCTAGGGACACATCCGTGTCCCACACCCGTGTGATCAATTTAATCCCACAATTTCATAAAATAGGTGCAGACTTCACACGGCCTAGACACACGCCCGTGTCATTTGCCCGTGTCCTTTTACACGGCTACGACACGCCCGTGGCGCAGCCCGTGTGCAAAAACCCGGGTATTCTATTTCTAACGTCAGCATCACACGACCATGGTACATGCTCGTGTACTAGACCGTGCCCTCCACGGCCGTGTCTCCGCCCGTGTGATAAATACCATGCATTCTGACTTGAAATTTCTAGGTGCAGAGGACACACAGCCATCTTTCACGCCTATGGGGCTGTCTGTGCGTCACACACGACCTAAACACAAGCTCATGCGTCTACCCGTATGGACAATATGAGGCTATTTACCAAGCCTCATTGCCACCCTAGTATGCTTATTTTCATGTCAATACCTACCAATACCGAATCAAGCATGATATACATTCATTCAACCATGAAGATGCATCTATTATAGACTCAAAATGAATGTTACCCTCATTCAAGGCTTAATGTAAAATGTGAAAACTATTTCAAGCCAACACATTTGGCCAATTCTCAAAGACACAAAAATAATAAGGTTTAGCCCTATACATGCCATAATAAAAAATATAAATCCAACTATACCGAGTATTACGGCTAGTAGTGTGATCGATATCTCTAACTTCAAGGGATCCTTGACCTAATTATGCGGCACTGAAAGAAAAGGGAAAGGAAAGAAAGTAAGCATAAAGCTTAGTAAGTTGCTTATAAGTAAATATAAAACAACAAATTTCTCCTCTAGTCATCATACTCATAGCACAAAGATAGACATAAGCTTGACTTACTCCTTACCGTCTACTCTAGTCACATTTTCTATTTTGTGCTCATTACTCATGCATACCGAATAGGTACTTGTACCACTCACAACATTATTATACTTTCCTTACTAACTCGCTTTCATAACCTTTAAATTTGAGTCTTTCGGAACACTATCGGATATTCTATAAGCCTCTATCATGCGTTAAGTTGCTGATGCCATGTCCCAGACATGGTTTTACACCGGCTATCATCATCGAGGCTGATGCCATGTCCCAGACATGGTCTTACACTAGCTCTCGTACTTACGTACTGATGCATGTCCCAGACATGTCTTACACTAGCAAAACTCTTAGCCGATGCATGTCCCAGACTTGTCTTATACTGGCACTCATCTCTACGCCGATGCCATGTCCCAGAAATAGTCTTATACTGGCTCTCATAATGTGGTTGATGCATGTCCCAGACATGTCTTACACTGGCACACAAGTAACCTAAATGTTAAGGCACGAATATCCAGTTTGCTTCCCAAGGCTCCAATGGGATCTTTCTACTATCTCAATTATTACTATGCATTCTCAATTCACAATCTAGCAATTCATGCTATATCAATTTAATGAAAATTCAAATATATGTATTTACAATGTAGTTATATTATTTACATACAACTTACCTCGATTTACAAAATGGACTCGACTAGTCAGTTTAGTCGATTTGCTTGGCTTTCCCCTAGTCTAGGCTCGGATTTGGAAAATCTTGATCTATAACAACAAAATACCCTTATTTAATCACTAAATACAATTAGGAATTCATAAATTCACTTCTTTGGTAAAATGACCATTTTGCCCCTAGACCTTGGCAAAATGACCATTTTGCCCCTATGCTCGAAATTTGATTTTTATCAAATTTATTTATTTCTTAAGGCTAGGCGACCCTCTTTGACTCTTATAGCAACTCCAAATTCCCACTATTTCACACATTTATCACCTATTTTGCAACTTATGCAAAATAGTCCCTTTAGGTGTTTTCATGCTAACACCCTTCACAAAAGTTGTTTATAACACAACTAGGACTCATATTATTCATTAAAACTCAGCAAATATCATAAATCAATTCATGGAAAAACTCTAAACTCTTAATCATTTTGTAAAATAGACCCCTCATTTGAAAGCTTATGCTTCAAGGGTCTCAAAAATGCAAAAATCATCAACAAAGGACATGGAAATCACTTACTTGTTGAGGTGATAAGTTGCTAAAATTTCAAAGCTTCAAAAACTCCTCCTCTGCTGATATTTTCGGTATAGAAAGAAATGGGAAGAAGATGATATCATTTTTTTCTTTATTTTAGTCCAAATAAGTCACCTAACATACCAAACATAAAAGCTTTGTCCCCCATTTGACTCAATGGCCGGCCAAGCACCCTAAAATGGGTCTAATTTCCCTTTAAGGACTTCAAATTTTAATTCTCTAGCTATATAACATATTTGGGTACTAAATGCAACTTTTTCCTTTTATGCGATTTAGTCTTTTTTCGCAATTGAGCTCTCAAACGTCAAAATTAACTTACCAAAATTTTCATGCACTAATGAAATCTTACTATAACCTCATAATAATAATAAAAATAATTTTCCCAACTTCGGATTCGTGGTTTTGAGACCACTATTCTGACTAGGTCCTAAATCGGGCTGTTACATTTTTCCCCCTTTAGGGATTTTCGTCTTAAAAAATCTTACCAGTGAATAAGTTCATATACTGCTCTCTCAGAGACTCATCGGGTTCCCATGTGGCTTCTTCAACTCCATGTCTATGCCACAAAACCTTCACTAGAGGTATATTCTTATTTCTTAACTGTTTGACCTCTCGAGCTAAGATCTTGACTGGCTCCTCACCATAAGTCATATCCGGAAGAATCTCAACTTTAGTTGGCGCAATTACATGCGAAGGGTCTGATCTGTACCGGCGTAACATGGACACATGAAACACATTTTGGATATTTTCTAACTCTAGTGGCAAATTCAATCAATAGGCAACAGGCCCTACTTTCTCGGTAATTTCATAAGGTCATATGGAATGAGGACTCAACTTGCCCCTCTTTCAAAACCTGAAGACTTTCCTCCACGGAGAAACTTTCAAAAATACTTTATCACCGAATTCAAACTTAATTTCCTTTCGTCTCAAATCCGCATAGGATTTTTTTGTCTATCCGATGTGGCTTTTAGGTAGTCACGAATCACTTTAACTTTCTCCTCAGCCTCTTAGACCAAATCAACCCCGTGAATCTGATTCTCTCTCAACTTTGTCCAGTACAAGGGCGTTCAACACTTCCGCCCGTACAAGGCCTCATAAGGCACCATTTTCAGACTTGACTGATAGCTGTTGTTGTAGGCGAATTCAACCAATGGCAAGTATTTTTCCAAACTTCCTTGAAATTCGAGAACACGACATCTCAATATGTCCTCTAATATCTGTATCACTCTTTTTAACTGTCTATCAGTTTGCGAATGGAATGCCGTGCTGGAACTCAACTTGGTTCCCAAAGCCTCTTGTAACTTTTTCCAAAACCTTGAGGTAAACCTCAGACCTCTATCTGACACAATCGACAATGGCACTCCATGAAGCCTTACAATCTTGGAAATATATAAGTCGGCTAATTTCTCGAGGGAGTAGTCGGTATGCACTGGTACAAAGTGTGCCGACTTAGTTAATCTGTCGATAATAACCCATACTGCATCTTTCTTTTTCGGGGTTACTGGCAAACTGGTCATGAAGTCTATAGTGATACGATCCCATTTCCACTCGGGGACCATAATAGGTTGAAGAAAACCTGAAGGTACTTGATGTTCAGCCTTTACTTGTTGACACACTAGGCACTTAGAAACGAACTCGAAAATGTCTTTTTTCATACCCGACCACCAATACATTTTCTTAAGGTCATTGTATATTTCCGTACTACCCGGGTGAACAGATAAACAACCACCATGTGCCTCACTCAGAATCTTCTGAATAAGCTCATTGTCCTTGGATACACAAACCCTATCCTTGAACATTATACACCCAACGGTACTGATACGAAAATCTGAATCAATTTCTGACTCACACTGAGTTATCTTAGCTTGCAATTTCTCATCACTTCTCTGAGCTTCTCGGATCTCTTGAAGAAATGTCAATCTAGCCTTCAACTCGGCTAGAATCGAACCATCATTAGATACAGTTAACTGAGTATTCAAGGCTCTCAAGGCAAACAACGACTTCCTACTTAGGGCATCAGCGACTACATTCGCCTTTCCTGGATGGTAGTCGATAATTAACTCATAATCTTTTAACAGCTCTAACCACTGGCGTTGCCTCAGATTCAACTCCTTTTGAGTCATCAGGTACTTTAAGCTCTTATGGTCGGTGAAGACCCGACATTTCTCTTCATACAAATGGTGTCTCCAAATCTTCAGTGCGAACACTAAAACCGCTAGCTCTAAATCATGGGTTGGATAATTTCTCTCGTGTGGTTTTAACTATCTCGAGACATAGGATATAACCTTGCCCTCTTGCATGAGCACACACCCTAAACCATTTAAGGAGGCGTCGCTATAAATCACAAACTCTTTGTCCGACTCTGGTTGCACTAACACTGGGGCTTCCGTTAATAAGGTTGTTAATTTCTCAAAACTTTGTTGACATTTTTCGGTCCATTCAAACTTGACATCCTTTTGCAACAGCCTAGTCATCGGGGTAGCTATCATAGAAAATCCATTTACAAATTGTTTGTAGTATCCGGCTAAACCCAAAAAGCTTCGAACCTCTATTAAATTCTTCGGTGGTTTCCAATCCACGATAGTGAAAATCTTATTTGGATCAACTCGGATTCTGTCACCCGACACAATATGTCCTAGAAACCCAACCTCTTTAAGCCAAAACTCACTCTTGCAGAACTTGGCGTATAATCTTTTGTCTCTCAAGGTTTGCAACATAACCCTCAGATGCTTTGCGTGCTCTCTCTCATCATGCGAGTAGATCAGTATGTCATCTATAAAGACGACAACAAACTTATCTAGACACGGCTTGAATATACAATTCATCAAATCCATAAATACCGCCAGGGCATTAGTCAAACCAAAGGGCATGACTAGAAACTCATAATACCCATATCTTGTCTGAAACGTAATCTTCGGCACATCTCGCTCTTTAATCCGTAACTGATAATAACTAGACCTCAGATCGATCTTAGAAAACACGGTAGCTCCCTTCAACTGATCAAACCAATCGTCGATCCTTGGTAAAGGGTATTTGTTCTCCACTGTTACCTTGTTAAGTTGCCTATAGTTGATGCATAATCTCATTGACCCATCTTTCTTCTTCACAAAGAGTACTGGAGCACCTCACGGGAAATAGCTTAGTCTCACAAAACCCTTGTCTGTTAGCTCTTGCAACTGTGCTTTCAACTCTTTTAGCTCCATTGGGGCCATCCTATACGGAGTGATCGAAATAGGTGTCGTACCAGGAACCAATTTAATTTCAAACTCGACTTCTCTCGCTAGAGGTAATTTAGGTAATTCCTTCGAAAACACGTCCGTGAACTCGCAAGCTACTGGCACTGATTCTATCTTTAACTCTGACTCTTGAGTATCTAGCACAGAAGCTAAATAAGCCTTATACTTCTTTTTCAAATATTTCTCAGCAGTCAATGACGATATTACCATAGGCAGGTTATCTGAATCATCTGGTCCAACTCGAAGAACATTCCCATCTTCATATCTTAACACAATTACTTTTTTTCCATAGTCTACTACGACACCATAGGAGGTCAGCCAATCCATCCCAAGAATTACATCAAATTCATTAAATGGCAACAACATCAAGTTGGCCGGAAAACAACAACCTCTAATCATCAAAGAACAATTTCTACATACTCGATCCACTAATACATGCTTGCCTAACGGGTTGGACACTTTTATTGCAAACTTAGTGGACTCTACTAACATGTTTATAAGAGGCATCAATTCCATACAAATTTAAGAGTAGGTAGATCCTAGATCAATTAAAGTAACAACAGTAATATCATAGATAGAAAAGGTACACGTGATCACGACGGGGGACTCTGCCTCATCTCAAGCACATATAACATAGGTCCTCGCTGGCGCTCCTCCTTTAGACCTCGTCATGGCATCTCTTGACATGCCTCTACCACTAGTCTCACTCCCAGGGTTCTTTTGTGGCCTACTCCTCAATGGAGCACTACTTACTTTCATATCTTGTTTTCTTCCTCTCTCGTCCATCTCAGGACAATCACGAATAAAGTGGTCAAGCGACCCATACTTGAAACAACCCCTCTCATTTACTCGGCATTCACCTAAGTGACGTCTCCCACATTGAAGACACTTTTGCCTATCTCGCCGAGTACTACCAACACTAGCGACCAGAGTAGTCTGAGCTTTGGATGCTATATTCTGTTGATTCTTGTTTCTCCTCGAATACCCCACCGAAGCATTCGATCGGGTAGTAAATTCTTTTGATCGCTTAGATGAGGACTGATGTGCCTTACCCATCTGTCTTTTCTTTAAATCTCGTGACTCAATGGCTGCCTTCCTCACCTCTTTTACCGGTTCCCCTACCTTGCACGCTGTCTCAGCGAGCACCATAAATTCTCTTATTTCTAAGATGCCAACAAACACTCGAACATCTTCATTGAGGCCATCCTCAAACCTCTTACACATGGTAGCTTCAGTGGATACGCATTCTCGTGCATACTTACTGAGTTTCAGAAACTCACATTCATATTCTGTCACAGTCTTATTGCCCTGCTTCAACTCTAAAAATTCCTTCCTTTTCTGGTCTACGTACCTCTGGCTAATGTACTTTTTTCTAAACTCTTCTTGGAAAAATTCCAAAGTTACTCTTTCTTTCGGTACCATAAACACGAGGGTATTCCACCATTGATAAGCCGAATTCGGTAGGAATGACATCGCACACTTCACACACTCCTTAAGTGTGAATGATAATTCATCGAGTACTCTTATGACATTTTCTAACCAAAACTCTGCCTTCTCAGGGTCATCATATAAGTTAGCCCGAAATTCCTCAGCCCTTTATTTTTGGATCTTGTCAACCGGAGGCTTTTCTCTTCTAAACATGTCTACACCTTGTGGAGCTACCGGGGCATACTGAGGAATCAAAGGAGGTAGGAGAGGTGGAGCGTTCGGATTCACACGAACAAAATCCGTATACCAAGCGTCCGTTATTCAGAGGTAGGCTTCTCTATCCCCTCCACCTTGGCCCATACTCACGGGCTCGCTCTCTACTGGCGAGGTCCCTTCTGCAGGAGCCGGCGTATTACTTTCCACATTATTCGTTGTGGTTCTATCAGGATCCATTTACTATATAAGAAAAACATAATTTATTTCATCAGGAATCTTCACACTATCAATATGTTTTTATGGCATGTATAGCTAGACTCGTATTCTAGCTAGGTTAGTCCTAGAACCGACTAAACCATGATTCTGATACCACTAAATGTAACACCCCTCGCCCGTATCCAATGTCGAAATAAGGTTTGAGGTGCTACCGAACTTAAACTCAAATAATCTTAAAAAAAATCGGGCCATAAAATTTTGACCAATTAAAAAACATTTCATTTCATATTCAAATTATCCCTTAATAGGGCTTACGGGGCCCAAAACATCCGTTCAGAGTGGTTCAAGACCAATTCGATGGCTCAAGAAAACTCGGAGAAATTCATACTTTAGGGCTCTATACATCCGTGTAGGTATCGGGCACAAGCCCGTGTCCCGCACCCGTGTGGCCAATTTAATCGCACAATTTCATAAAACAGGTGTAGACTTCACAAGGCCTGGACACACGCCCGTGTCCTTTCACACGGGCACGACATGCTCGTGGCGCAGCCCATGTGTAAAAACCTGGGTATTCCATTTCTGACGTCAGCATCACACGACCATGGTACACGCTTGTGTACTAAGCTGTACCCTCCATATGGTTGAGACACACAGCGGTGTCTCTGCTCGTGTGATAAATACCATGCATTTTGACTTGAAATTTCTAGGTGCAGGGGACACACAACCATCTCACACGCCTATGGGGCTGTCTGTGCGTCACACACGGCCTAGACACATGCCCGTGTGTCTAACTGTGTGGACAATATGAGGCTATTTACCAAGCCTTATTGCCACCCTAGTATGCCTATTTTCATGTCAATACCTACCAATACTGAATGAAGCATGATAGACATTTATTCAACCATGAAGATGCATATATTATAGATTCAAAATGAATGTTACCATCATTCAAGGCTTAATGTAAAATGTGGAAATTATTTCAAGCCAACACATTTGGCCAATTCTCAAAGACACAAAAATAATAAGGTTTAGCCCTATACATTCCATAATAAAAAATATAAATCCAACTATACCGAGTATTACGGCTGATAGTGTGATCGATATCTCTGACTTCAAGGGATCCTTGAGCTAATTATGCAGCACTGAAAGAAAAAGGGAAAGGAAAGAGAGTAAGCATAAAGTTTAGTAAGTTGCTTATAAGTAAATATAAAACAACAAATTTCTCCTCTAGTCATCATACTCATATCACAAAGATAGGTATAAGCTTGACTTACTCCTTACCGTCTACTCTAGTCACATTTTCTATTTTGTACTCAATACTCATGCATACCGAATAGGTTCCTGTACCACTCACAACATTATTATACTTTCCTTACTAACTCGCTTTCATAACCTTTAAAGTTGAGCCTTTCGGAACACTACCGGATATTCTATAAGCCTCTATCATGGGTTAAGTTGTCGATGCCATGTCCCAGACATGGTCTTACACTAGCTCTCGTACTTACATGCTGATGCATGTCCCAGACATGTCTTACACTGGCACTCATCTCTACACTGATGCCATGTCCCAGACATGGTCTTACACTAGCTCTTATAATATGGCCGATGCATGTCCCAGACATGTCTCACACTGGCACACAAGAAACCCAAATGTTAAGGCACGAATATTCGGTTTGTTTCCTAGGGTTCCAATGGGATCTTTCTACTATCTCAATTATTACTATGCATTCTCAATTCACAATCTAGCAATTCATGCTATATCAATTCATTGACAATTCAAATATATGTATTAAAAATGTAGTTATAAGATTTACATACAACTTACCTCGGTTTACAAAATGTACTCGACCAGTCGGTTTAGTCGATTTGCTTGGCTTTCCCCTGATCTAGGCTCGAATTTGGCAAATCTTGATCTATAACAACAAAATACCCTTATGTAATCACTAAATACAATTAGGAATTCATAAATTCACTTTTTTGGTAAAATGACCATTTTGCCCCTATGCTCGAAATTTGATTTTTATCGAATTTATTTATTTCTTAAGGCTAGCCGACCCTCTTTGACTCTTATGGAAACTCCAAATTCCCACTATTTCACACATTTATCACCTATTTTGCAACTTATGCAAAATAGTCCCTTTCGGTGTTTTCATGCTAACACCCTTCACAAAAGTTGTTTATAACACAACTAGGACTCATATTCTTCCATAAAAACTCAGAAACTATCATAAATCCATTCATGGCAAAATTCTAAACTCTTAATCATTTTGCAAAATAGACACCGCATTTGGAAGCTCATGCTTCAAGGGTCTCAAAAATGCAAAAATCATCAGCAAAGGACTTGAAAATAACTTACTTGTTGAGGTGATAAGTTGCTGAAATTTCAAAGCTTCAAAAACTCCTCTTTTGCTGATATTTTCGATGGAGAAAGAAATGGGAAGAAGATGATATCATCATTTTCTTTATTTTAGTCCAAATAAGTCACCTAACATACCAAACATAAAAGTTTTGTCCCCCCTTTGATTCAATGGCTGACCAAGCCCCCTAAAATGGGTCTAATTGCCCTTTAAAGACTTCAAATTTTAAATTTGTAGCTATATAACATATTTGGGTACTAAATGCAACTTTTGCCTTTTATGCGATTTAGTCCTTTTTCACAATTGAGCTCTCAAATGTCAAAATTAACTTACCAAAATTTTTATGCACTAATAAAATCTTACTATATCCTCGTAATAATAATAATAATTTTCATAACTTTGGATTCGTGGTTTTGAGACCACTATTCTGACTAGGCCCTAAATCAGGCTGTTACACGATAGATCATCGAATACTCAAATAGAATTCTCAAGCCAAAATTCCGCTTTCTCGGGGTCATCATCAGCATTGGCCCTAAATTCCTCGACTCCTTGCTTTCGAATTTTATCAACTGGGGTTCTACGAAATCTCATAAATTCCATACCTTGGGGCACTTGGGGTACAGGTTGGGGATTTGGAGGGGGTGGAGGAGGTTGAGCATTTGGGTTCGTTCGAACAAACTCCGTGTACCAAGTGTCCATCATATGGAGAAAGGCTTTTCTACCTCCTTCTCCTCTACTAACAGTTGTGGGTTTACTATCAAACGGCACTGCTCCTTCAGAGGGAGCAGGAGCGTTACTTTTAACATCATCTACCCCTGCTCTGTCAGGATCCATTATTCTATGAAAAACACAGTTTAAAATCATCAGGAGTCGTCACACTATCACAATTTATGTATGGCATGTATAGCTAAACTCAAACACATGCTACGTAGTCTAAGAATCGACTAAACCGTAGCTCTGATACCATTAAATATAACACCCTTACCCGTATCTGACGCCGGGATAAGGTTCGAGGTGTTATCGAACTTAAACATAAACATTTATACAAAATCGGGCGATAAAATTTGGTCCAATTTAAAATCATCCAATCACATGCATATTGTCCCTTATACGAGTACATGAGGCCAAAAACATACGTTGGGAGTGGTTTGGGACTAAACCGAAAACTTTTAAAATTTTTACTACACTTAGAAAATTTTCATACTTTAGAGAGTCACATGCCCGTGTGGGTAGGCCGTATGGTCACACAAGCCCGTGTGGCCTGGGACACGCCCGTGTCCTCACCCCGTGTAACTCTCTTACTATGACATCATCAACTAAATAAGCTAACACGGCCAAGTCACACGCCCATGTGCTTATGCCATGTGGCAAATTGAATTCCAAAAATTAAGTGCGGACTTCACACGGCCTGGGCACACGCCCATGTTCTAAGGCCGTGTCCTTTACACTGCTGAGACGCATGGTCGTGTCTCTACCTGTGTGTTTACTACTAGACATTCTTTTTTGCATAATTAGGGTGCAGGGGACATACAGCCAGATCACACGCCCATTGGGCAGACCGTGTGTCACACACGGCTAAGACACATGCCCATGTATCTAACCATGTGGACAATTTCTAGGTTATTTTCCAAGCCATTTGCCACCCTTAAACACTCACATACCTACACTCACTTTATGACATGCAACATGGCACATTTGATTACTCAAGCATTCACATTCATGGTTAAATTATCACTTGATAATGTCAACATATCACCTATACAAACTATCATGCTTTCATATGGCATTGCACACCAATCTCATATTTGCCTATCATCTTTACTAACCTACTTTCAAGTTACACACTTACATCACCTTTATTTTCATACACATTAATCATATTTCATACACCAAACATACATGCCATCTATCACATTCATTAACCATAAGCAACCATAACCACATTAAAGCATAAACACATTTGCATGTATGCACCAATATTAAGGGTTACAACCCAAATAATCAATATGAGCCACCTCTCATGGCCATATACAAAATAATCACAATATTTTCATGAGCCAACACATTTGGCTAATCAATATGACAGATAACAAAAAAGACATGCCACACTTAAAATGATGAGACTAACTATACCCAAATATTTAATTGATAGTGTGATCGAGTCTCCGATGTCCTCCGATCCCCGAGCTAGCTTGGTGACATTATAAGCAATTGAAGGGAAAAGTGTAAGCATTAAAGCTTAGTAAGTTCACATGCAAATAAAATACAACTTAAACAAGTATTAATCATACACTTAACATAATGAATATAATCTTGCATATTATCCAATCTCTTAAACTCATTCATCATGTCTATACATATATGTTCTTACCACAAGTTTATCATATCTCATGTCATTCTCATGAGTTCGATGTACATACCTGTGCCACTTGCACATAATAACTTACTTTCTCGTCTTTCATGTATTCATCAAGATTACTCATTGAACTTCCTTTAAAAGTACCCGTTGAACACTCGGAATACTACCGGATACATCGGAATCTCGCACCTAAATGCCTCATATGTAGCCAATGCTACGTCATATCACATATCACATGTTGCTTGTTTTCGAGCTACTCACGGGTCTTCTCACATAAGCTGTTAGGTATCCGCAACACATGCCGGACTACCCAGTCACCGATAGAATATACAAAACTAGTACCCGAAATGCCAAAACATGTGTCATATACATCATGTACTCAGACCACAACTCAAGGAGTTCAGATGTCACATATATCATGAACTCAGATCACAACTCAATGAGTTCAGTTCACATAATTCCTACTGGCATGTCACTTCTATCCTAAACTATTCCTAAGGTTCAGATGGGATTCTTTGATACCACATTTCTGTTGAACTTGCTCGTAATGTTGATTTCAATACTCATAACACCAATCACATATTCATGGGATAATCAAAATATAATTCATGATAAAATTTAGGCAATAAACTCATGATACAACAACATATGAATATGTAAGTACTTATCATAAATGCAATATTAAAGTATTTAAAGTATGGTACATGTTGCATTATTTGCAAATGAACTTACCTCGGTACAAAATGATAGAAATGAGTCTAATCCTCGTAAACCTCATTTTTACCCCGATCAAGACCCGAATCACATTTTTCTTGATCTATAATGTCAAATTTAACTTGTTCAATACACACATTGCTCATATCGACCCATAGCACATACTTTGGTAAAATTACCTTTTTACCCCTAACTTTTTACTTATTTACACTTTAGTCCCTAAGCTCATAAAATTTTCTTTGTTACCCAAGCCTAGCCGATTCATATTCTAACTCACATCAGCCCATATTTCTTATTAAGTCACATTTCTACTACCCAATTCTTCATCTTTTACAAATAAGTCCTTTTTAGGTGTTTTCACTAAAAATCACTTAGTAAAAGATTTATATCACACATCAAACATTCATATTCATCCATTAAACATCAAAATACAACCATGTCACACATGGGTCAAATTTCATACATGAACCCTAGCTCAAAATAATAGTAGAAATAGCTAGATCGGTTGATGACAACTTCAAAAATGTAAAGAACATTAAAAACGGGGCTAGGGAGCACTTACAATCAAGCTTGAAAAGTTGAACAAAACCCTAGCTATGGCTCCTTGAAATTTTTGGCACACTAGGAGGAAGATGGACAAATTTTTGACTTATTTTTCCCTTTTTTATTTTTTATTAACCAAATGACCAAAATGCCCTTAAAGCCTTTCTTTCAAAATTTTCCTATTCATGCCCATTTTTGTCCAAAATTTTATAACTTGGTCAAATTTCTACTTAAGGACCTCTAAATAATAATCTAATGCAATTTCATGCTTGAAGCTTCTAGAACATTGTTCCGAAACCACTGTTCCGACTAGACCCTAATTTGGGATGTTACAGTTTATTAATTATTTGGTTGTTTGATTAAGTGTTTATTTATATTCAATTGGTTGTTTTATTTGATTATACCAAATTGCACACAATAGTAGAATTGATTACTCTAGTAGAATATTTAGGCAAAAAAGGTTGAAAGGAGAATTTGTCGTGAAATGGTTTGGTAGGATTGTGTCGAGTAGTGAGACTGAGAGGAGAATAATATGCCTAAGTGAGTCCAAGATGAGAGCTTAGGTGGTAATTCTTAATTAGGAGGAGGTCGAGAGGATAATCCTTATTAAGAGTAATGAACAACTTGATTAATATAATTATACTAGCTTAATTAGAATTTAGTCTATTAATTTACCTTCATTTGTTCTAGTAAGAATTAGAAAGTTATTTTATACTTATTAGTTCTTACCTTAGGAGTAGTGTATTTTAATCATATTTGGTTGCACTAGTAATTTGTAAATTGGTTAGACTAGTGCTTTGTAATAATTGACTAAATAACAACATTTACCAATTGACAGTCCCTTAGGTTCGATCTTCGGAATACTTTGGTATTTCGTTGTAAATTTCTATACAACTCAGCATTGTACGCTTATAGTTAAAATTGTTTTTCACATTGTTAAATATATTCTTTTTGCACATGCACGCATGCAGTCAAGCTGTTGAAGCCGTTGCCAGGGATTGTAATTGTGTAAACATGTTATTAACTTTGTTGTTTCTAGAAAAACAATATTAGTCAAAAGATAAATGAATTAGATTTTTTTTAATTTTATTGTATAGTTATTCCTTTTTTTGTTCTTTTTCTTATTTACTTAATTGAAAATCTAACTTAATCATGTATAATAATGGTTACAGATGGTTGGGAGACCAATATAAATATGTAGAGAGGTCAAGTTCGACAAATGGAAAATTGATGAGCCGTTGGAGTTATGATGGCGATTATAGAAGGCAAAGGGTATTAATAAGAACATCCTTGTGGTTCTTATGGATACAAAAACGAGATGTGTAGCAACAATCAAGGGTGGTCAGATAGTTATCCAATGTATTATTCGTAATCTCCATATTACTATCTAAAAAGTAATATGGAGAATGACAAGTATACTAAAGATCCATCATTTTCTACATGGGTTGGAATATTGGAAGAAGACATGCCTTTGTGCCAAGATACTATGTCCTCCATGTCTAATACATTGGAGCAATTATTGGAAGTCATCCAACGCCGAGCTAAAATAAGCACTCTAATGGAAGAGGTTGATCATGATGTTCCCGAACTCAAGAGTGAAGGCCACTATACTATTATTGAACATGACTAGTTGAACATGGGTGTTTAACAAGAGTTGGGAGTTAGAATCCGTGACGAGATTGAGATAACGAAGAAGTTTTCTTCACTCCAAATGACATAGGATTAATAGTAGGAGTAGAGTCAGATGTAGAGAAAGAGCTAAACTCAAAATTAAGTAAAATTGTGAAAGAGCTGTCACACATTGCAACTATCATTGTGGAGAACAGGTTGAAGTACTTCCCAACTATGATATTTTTCATTCTGATGTGGAAAATATGGTTTAGGATGATACATTTATACATGCTAATGAGTTTGTATTGCACAAAGTTATAGTACCTCGGAATGAGTTATGGAATTGGCTAGGCTTTGGAAAGAAGTGGCTCATGACGTAGATGTCTTGACAGTCGAAGATAAGAAGGAAGCAATATGTATGGTCGTTAAGGGAAGTCCTTATTCTGTCATGCACGAACAAGCGTCAAATCATAATCTTGAAGACCTCATGGAAGTTCTTGTATGGTGGTCTTACGGATTACCCTAGTTATGAAGGATTTCAATTATCACATTTTATTTTTATTGCATGTTTTGTTTTTATGTGTTTTTGCTTTCTTTTTCTATGCAGGTTCCCCACTTGAGAATTGCACTACATATTTGAGCTTTAATGAGAGGAGGACTACTTTGAATTTGCTACGCTACACTTCATGCCAAACGAAAGAGACCTAAACTCTATATTTTTTTAGTTAGGAACACATTGGAGACAATCTATAATTTAAGTGTTGGGATATACATTGAAGTTGTTACTTTTTTTTTATTTTGGAGTATTTGTGTGTTTATTTTTTTGCTTTAATAAAAATTTTCAAAAATTGCCAATTTTTTGGAATTTTTCTTTCTTTCTTTTTTATTTGTTGTATCGTGCTTGAGCATTATGATCGTGAGATTATTGGTTTATTGCTATGATGATGTATTTGATTTCCTTTAAGCATGTAAATTTCATGTGATGATAGATAATTATATTCTTTTAGAGTGTAGATTGGTTAGTTCATTTAGTTAAATGGTCTATTAGATTAGAGGTAATTGAAATATGTGTAGAAATACTTGATTTTGTGCCATGTGATAAGTAGATGTTTAGATAAATGTATATACAATTGTTTGGAATTTGATGTCATGTACATGTTTTGAATAGAAGCATATTATGAATTTTGTACATTGAGATGTCGAGAGATGACTTAAGACATTTTTTGCATAGTTAGAGCCGAATGACTTACCTCTTGTATGCCTAGTTCCCATATTTCAGCCTTAATATACCTTTCTTGATGAACCTATGTTTTTAAGACCTTGAACTTAAAGTGAGTTATACTCTGTCCGTGTCTCTGGCACATTTCTTTTATTGTAGTTTGAATTGGAAGTCAGGCCATAGACATTGAGGATTAGGTAGATACATCTTAGTGGTCTTGAAAATATTTATTTACTTGAGAGAGAAAGGAGTAAATGGTTTGATATAGTGACTATAGGTTCTTGTTTAAACAAGTGCTTAAATGAAAATTTTTGAGTGAATAAAAGTAAGGTGAGGGATAAAAGTATAGCGAGAGGTTAAAAAACATTGAATGGGTGAAAATTATTGTGAGTGAAAAGAGTGATTCAATTGTGAAAGGCACTCGAAAGACAAAATTATCTTGAGCTTAAAATAAATTCTTTTTGTTTCATAATGCATATTTCTTTCTAGCTTCCTATACTCAGAAATATTGAATCGTGTCTTCTTATAATTTGGAGAAATAAGATAGGTGAGATGAGACATAAGGTGGTGAGGATAATGATTATCTTTATGGGTGATTTAGGGACTGTAATATTTCGAATTAGGGCCTAATCGGAATAGTGGTTTCGGGACCACAAATCCGAGAGAGGAATAATTATTTTATGATTATTTTGAGGTCTATGATATGATTGCATGATTGTGTGAAAATTTCGTGAAGAAATTCTATGCATAAAGTGATTAATTTGAAATTAGGGACTAAATTGAATAAGTTGCAAAACTTGCATTCTAGAAGTTTTTAGTATGAAATTGCTTTGGAATATTAATTAGGAGGTCTTAAGTAGAAATTTTACCAATTTCAAAGTTTTGGACAAAAATTGGACATGGATGGAAATTTTGAAAGTTTAGTAATGAAGGGTATTTTAGTCATTTGGTAATTAAAAGATTAAAAAAAGGAAAAAGATGGCAAAATATGTCCATCTTCTTCATTAGGACGAAATTTCAAGGGTTCTCCATAGCTAGGGCTTGTTTCAAGCTTGCAAGCTCCATAATCAAGAGAAACGAGATTCAAGTCGTGATCGAGGGAAAAATAAAGTTCCCGAGGAATAGGCTTGATTTCTAACATATTGTACCGAGTTGGACAACATACAAAAATTTTATGAATTATGTGAAAAATGTGAAAGATTACCGAAGTATCGTCATTGGAATTCCAAGGAGAATGGTAAAGGAGTACGAACGAGGAATGTCCCGTTGAACCTTAGGAATAGATTAGGATACTTGGGCATCCGAACTCGTTGAGTCGAGTCCGAGTTCACTTATAGATGCAAATGTCCGAACTCGTTGAGCTGAGTCCGAGTTCGTGAGATGTAACTAGGCATCCGAGCTCGTTGAGTTGAGTCCGAGTTCGCTTGTGGGCGGGTTACATGGTAGCTTGGCTACATATGTGGCACTTATGTGTAAACTTTCCATGTATCTGAATTATATTCTGATGTGTTCAACGGGTAAAATTCTAGTAATATGGAAGAATACTCAAGATACAAGTGACGTATTGATAAGTGTTGTGGAATGGGCACTTTGGATAGATATGTACTTAACCGTCGAGTTGAGACTTGATATGACAACAATAATATGGTAAGATGATGAATGATGAATAGAAATGTGATATATGTTTTGGTGATATTATGCTAATGTTGGTTGGTATAGTTTCTTTGTTAAGTTATTTGTTATTTGCATGTGGACTTACTAAGCATCTATGCTTACTCCCTCCTTTTCATTCTTTGTAGTTTTGACAAGTCAATTTGGAGATCGGGATGGTCGGAGGCACGCTCACACTATCACTAGACAATTGCGGTATAATGACTTGTAATTTTTGGAAATATGGCATGTATAGCATTCCAATCCTTTTTTGTGTATAATCTTATGATATGACCCACGGATGGATGGAAATGTTTGAGAATGATTAGCTATTGGAATGGCTAATCAAGTTTATATATGATAACATGTATGCTTTATGTCTTAACTAAACCATGAAAATCCTTGGAAAGGTAAAATTGGCCACAAAACAGAATCAGTCAGCAGCAGTGACGTGAATTTTAAAAATCACTAAAAATAGTAGAAATATAATTAAATGATGAATAAGTTTTGGAATCGAAGCTTGATGAGTCTATTTTCATATTGAAGAAACAAAACAGGTAAATGAGTTATATTTTATGAGAGATTTAAGTTTTGGTGGAATAGGGTCAGAGCAATCTCTGAATCCTTTGTTCTAATTTTAGAAATTCACCATAAATTGTAAAAAAACAATTTAGGAGTTTTACCTTACATGTATGAAATCCTTATTGAGTCTAGTTTTATGAGAAATAAACGGCATAGTCATTGAAACTCTGTACAAGGATATATCTGATTCGTAATACACAGGGGTCAGAGTAGCTGAACCCTGAAACAGGGGAGACTTTAACTAATAAACTGTACTAATTGACCTAGCAAAAAATTCTAGAAAAAAATTATTAAGTAGATATATGAGTCTAGTTTCAGGAAAAATTTACGGAATTTGATTTCGAATTCTACAACTCAAGATATGACTTTTTTAACGACTGTAACGCAGATGGACAGTTTACTATGAGAATTGTTTGAACTTGTTTAAATGCTAAAATAAGTTTAGTAATGTCTCATACTTGACTCCGGCGATGGTCTCGGGTAAGGGGGCGTTACAGGGACAATTTCATGCGCTACATCACTCCTAGTGCTTGAGCTATTTTGAAGCTATCTTTTCTTTGCAATCAAACCGTTCGAAAGCTTCAAAATGTTACAAGCCTAGAAGCCCTATGTGACCTAGATATCTTTATGTATAAATTCTTGATTTGCATATATGTCAGAAAATTGAATGACTTGAATTGTCTCTTTTGTATAAACATTGTATCTACATTGGTTATTTTGATGGACCAACATGAATGATAGTGTTTTTGCATAATTACCTATATATTTATTTGCTCCATAGCTTTGTGAACGAATTATATTTGTTGTGAGAGTTGTGAATTGTCAATACATCACTTATAAGTTGTAATCTAAGAGAGTCATATGTATTGTACATACTTGTCTACCATGCCCTTACATATTATAATCACTCAAGAGTCGTCTTTTTGTATGTTATGTGTTTTGTGTGTTTGCTTTAGGATAAGAAAAGACTTAAGTGCATCTGCCATATTTATATTCATCAAATTAAGATCTTTAAACACTTAAAGAGCTTATTATTGAGTATTTTATAATGTCTTTTATTACCTTTTTCGCATTTTATAAATTCCATAATTGATTTCACATTTTATATTTTTTATGCCATCAAAACTTACTATTTGAATTGTGCTTGTTTCATGCACCCAGTTGAGGTGAGAATGAGAAGAAGAGCTTAATCTAAAGATACAGTCACAACATTGAGGAGTAAGTTTTGCGACACCAGTGCATTTGCCATCGACTAAGGAGATGGACTTCAAGAATTTGCACCCTCATGTGGACTGTCACTAGAGTCACGACACCAGCTTTTAAGGTCGCAACTTTGGCCTAGTGATATCACAAGGCTGACTACAGCCTCAATAAGTGAAGGAATTGAGCTACCTAAGGACAATGTCGTGACACCAGAGGGTTGACATTGCGACACTAAATACCAAAAGTGTAATGACTCAATTTCCAACAGTGTTAGAAAATGGGGTTTTGGAACTCCATTTCCATAAATCGAGTCCATAAATATAAAATACGAATATTTATGAAGCTAATATAAAAATATATTGAAGTTCAGATAAGTAATTTAACCGAGAAATTAGTTAATTAAAGCTTAGGGACTAAATTGTAAAAGTCCAATCGTTATTAAGTTTTACTTAAAAAAGACTTGGGGACCTAAATAGAAATTATCTAAAGGACTAAAATGGTCATTGATGATTTTTTTTCTTATAATTAGTGGACTATGATGGTGATGATCATTTAAATGAGGGTAATTAAAATTAAAGAATAAAAACAAGTTTAATTAAGTTATAATTATGATTTACTAAAATTAATCTAAGCTCAATTAAGGTATAAATAGTGAAATAAGTGGAAAGAAAGATGAAAACTCATCATCTTTTTTGCCATGTTGTCCAATTTAAAGAAGAATAAAAGAAGAAAACCTTAGGCTATCCAAGCATTTCGCCAAGCAAATTCATAAGGTAACTGGAAGGATGGAAATGTACAAATGTACACAATCGTAACAAGTAATAAAGTAACAAGTAAATATCGAGTTATCGTACCCACAGGGACTGTGAAAAAGAAAATTATTTGTGAAATGAAATTCAAACCCTTTGGTGATTAAAAATATTTTAATTTTGAGAAAGTGATTAAAAACTAAAATTTAACTAGGTAAAATAAAATAAAATAAAAATAAAAGTTCCAATGCACAATTTCAAAAGATGATTTTAATCAAGATGGCATAATTGTGTTAGATTAATTAGATTTCTTAATTTAATATTACTAAAACAATATTCATGTTGTCATGAATAAATTCACAACAACTTGGTAATTTGTTAACCGTAGCACATACAGACTTACTAAATTAACTAATCTCTTGAACATATCATTATACCAATTCAAACAATTAATCAATTTAAATCAGTAAGTAAAAGATTAAGTGAGATAACAATATGTTCCTACATTGAAACAATTTAATCACAATAATCTTGCAAGTTATGCAAAGTCAATGTACCGTTTAATACCATCACTAATTTAACCCTCAGCTACCTTAGAATATTAAACATGCACTGATTAAGTATTGTGTCAATTAATTATAATTTCAACACAATTAATAATTAATTCATTAGTTACCTTACAATTATAATGCAAGTATAACATAATTATGGTTTTACTTAATCAAACAATTTACCAAGACCTATAACAACATGAATATGATTTTAATAACATAAGTAGATGAAATGCAATCAACCTAAAATGAATTAAATTTAAGCCATGTTAGTTAAATTCAGAATAACAAAATAACAAATATTCATAGATGTGTTCATAACAATAACAATAAAAGTTAAAGGATAGGAAACTAGAATCAAATGTTTCTCTGAAGCCTGATTAGTTTGCTCCGCTCCTCCTTCTCTGCTTGTTCTTGTTGAACTGACGTTTCTATAAGCACTTGAATGCTGCTACCCAATGTGGTTGAAGGGCTCTTTTCCAAGAGGGAAATCGGCAAGGGAAGTGGAAGGAAAAAAATGAGAAATGAAGGATACAAAGTGAGTGAAAGAGAGAGAGATGTGTGAGATGAGAAGTGTCTTGAAATGAGTAGCAAATAGCGTATTTATAGGTAGGATTGCCTGCTAAAAATATCAAAAAATCAGTAGCCATAGACCCCCCTTAGCCGGCCACACATGTGACAAGTTTGAACGTTTCAAACATGCTAAATTTAGCCAGGGGCAAATCTACAAAAGCTTAATAAGTGGAGGGATTTGAATGCAATTTCAAGAAAACTTTAAGGGCTTATTTGCAATTCAAATAATAAACTAATTTGAGCTGATTGGGTCAGCATGTTGGACGGTTTTGGGCAGCCCATGTGCTCGGTTGGATCAGTCTTTCGATTAAGCACAATTGGGCCTCTTTTCATAATTTAATTAATAAAAATTATTTAACCCAAAATAAATTAGATTAAAATAAAAAAATAATTATATTATGTATTAATACTCATAAATTGGACCATTTTATGATGAGAAATTAATTTGCCTCGATGCTTCAAAAATTACTTCCCGATTTTGCGCTTCTAGTAGTGTCTGCCAAGCCAATTTTTACCCTTTGTGCAAATCTGTCGAAATTAAATCAAAATTTATGAAACATTTATTGTAAAATTAATTAAAATTCAATATGTTAACAAACTAAGTGCAATTTAATTATTTTATAATTATATTATATTTTTCGACAAGAATTACACCGAAACTGCATGAATTTAAGTTAAAAAGGGCATGAAAAAGTCTATATATTTTTGTGCTTCTAGTAACTAAGCTAAATTCATGTAATTTTTATAGATTTATGATCATGGGAGCTTGATTTAGCTAGCTCATGTATCAATTTGTTCAATCGTTAAGTGTTTAGAAAATTTCCATTGTTGAGAAATTGATGAATTAGACTTGAAATTGATAAATATTAAGCTTAGATCGTGGAAAGGACTAGATTGTAAAGCTAATAAAGCTTGCTAGTTAACTTTGTAACATTGGGGACCAAATTGAATAAATTGAAAACCTATCATGATATTTTTCTATGAATAGGAAGTATAGGGTCCTTAATGAAAGAATGTGAAATTGGATTTTCATCTAAACCTAGATATCGAAAAATATGTCTATCTTGAGTATAGGGACTAAATTGAATAAAATAAAAAATATGCTTGATTTTGTATTTGAATTTGAATTGGATGAAATTTGATATCATTTATTTATTGAATTAATGTATATAGCTAAAGACGATGTCGAGTCGTCGAGAGGGAAAGGAAAATGAAAGTTTTTGACGAGTGATGCGAGGATTCGATTTGTACTTTTATGATTTGAGATCATTACATTTGTATACATATTCATGTTATATTAAATGATTGAATATCGAGGTAAGTATATAATTTTCGTATGAATTGATTCACTGTGAATGATGTTGATTGTTGGGAAATTGGATTGAATTGAACAAAATAGAAATAAATAAGATATATATTGATAAATGTATCATATTATCAATTGATGATAGAAATGGTACAGAAAAATGGTGTTGAATATGTGATGATTTTAATTTGATAACAATAATTTATATGAATTGAATTGTGCTGACAATATGGAATATAACAAATTTGGACTAAACTGAATATAGTATAAAAGAGTGATATTATTGATATATATATATAATATGTGATATGAATTATGCTATGCGATATTGAATGTTTCTATATATATATATATATATATGAATTTATCATAAAATGAAATGAGATTATGATATATGATTGGTTGGGGTTCAGGTGAACATAGTAAAAGGCTAAGATATAGTTGGCATGCCAATTGTGTAACACCCTTCGCCTGACTTGATCGTCGAATCCAAGTTATGGAAGGCTACATTTGTTGTCGGAGCACCTACAGTCAATCGGTCAATATACAAGCATTTATGCATGTAGAAAAGTGTTAATTAAACTTATAATATGATAAACAATCATTTCCATGTAACACGCTCCACTCAACCCGGTCGACTGGATCCGAGTATTGGGTGTTACACTTAAGGACGGACATACTTGGACTCCTACTTTACTCTCGACTTGCCTATGTAACTATTCTAATGCTAGCTTAATAAAATTTCTTTAACACTTGTTCTAAATTTCCTCAAGTGTTTTGTTAAAAATAAATTTTCATACAATGTATGTTTTACATTTACATTCATAATAAACTAAGAAGATCATTGCTTAAGACTTTGACTTTTTCTATTACAGGTATACGAAGTATTACTTAAAATCTTATGTGCAAACTTCACTTTGCCATATAAATTTCTATACAACTTGTACTTTTATAGCCTTTCTTGGCGTAGACTCTGGCTTCTTATCCCATTCTTTCGGGAGGATTCCCTCTCATACATATCTTCACTTCTCTATGTGCATATCAGAATGAACCGCCCCTCTACTAGCATAGCCTTGGCATCGTCCCTCTGTACGAGACTCTTACAACCTGAAATAGGAAATAAATTATGTAAGTTCTTGAAAACTTAATAAATTTCTATTACCTATTTCATTCATCGTATCATACTAAACACTTTACGTATTCTTTGGCCTATGTCCTCCTTCGGCGGGTACTTTACTCTACCATTCCATTTGGTGTCGTTCATACGTAATCGGCTAAGACTTCTTACATGTATCGTTCATTACTTTTTCATCCTTTTATCCATATCTAATCTTTACTATTCTCGTATCTACCACATATTTCATTTTGGCCCCTTTCACCTTACTAACCATTTTCCCTTTTTGTTTATGCAGAGCCCATCTTTTTTTAACATTCGGAATTTTTCTAGTGTTTTTCATTAGATATTGTACTTTTACTTTTCCTTTAAAGAGTCATTCACCCAGACTTTTTTCCATGTTGGAATTTCATTACTAGGGTTTGCCACTTCGGTGTTGCTATTAAATCTTTGTTCTGAGGTCACTTCACAGGCTGCGCCACTGAGGTGTATTCTTGACTTCAACTAGCTTCTGACTTCAACTGGCTTCCTTTGTCTCAGAAAGCTTCAAACACTCGCTTGATCAACAGATAGTGACGAAGGTGACCAATTGACTTAGATAGCCACAAGGGCATCCACACAACTTTAGGTTGCAACTAAGGCGCCTACTCACACAATATAGCCGCAGGAGCATCCAGATACATACACAAGATAGCCATAGAAGCGTCCATATAGATAGCCACAGAGGAGTCCACATAACATACATAAGATAGCCATAGAGGCATCCTCATATAACAGATAGCCATAAAGGTGTTAACACTTCATTAAATAGCTACAAGGGTGTTCAGGTACATACAATAGACTTCACCATGAAAGCTCTTCTCATAATAAAATCAGTTACAAGGGCTTACATCTAAGAAAAAACAACCACTAAGACTTTTACTTATCAAAGAATAGCCACAAAGGCTTCCACATTTCGGTAAATGGCGTTTTATATTATAGGGATTTGCCTAAAATCAACATTTTGAGGTTTTCCCCCCATTGCCTAGTACCTGCCCAGCCGTTCTTTATCTTTTTCCCCATATCACGCCATAGTCCTAGACTAGGTCTTACATTATGTGGTCTTCATATTCCCATACGATGCCATAGTTCCAGACTAGGTCTTACACTATATGGTCCTCTTGTCATGGTCAAAATTCATGTTTCCTATCTTGACGAACTCACACACAAGCTGCCTATTTATGCAGACTCATACTTAATAGACTTATTCATGCAAAAACTTATTCATGCTTTCAGGCGTGCTTATGCATGTACATACTTAAAAGAACAAAGACTTATCATTCAACCCATGAATTCTTGCATATTCATTGTGTTCATACTTTTCTACCTAATAGAAACATATCATCTTTAAGCATCACACTTTCTTCTCATATTAGAAGTGCATCGTCATATGAACACTGCATGCAAGCTCATCAATCATTCACCTTTCACAAAATAGTCATTTATAATAGAAGAGATGAACGTATACAAATGTACATAAAAGATTCAGTTCAGAGACTCACCTGTTAGCATCAAAGGTAACCTAAACTTCAGATATAGGCTTCCACCGAGTATATCAACAGTCCTAAACATTAAACCACAAAAAAATCATTAAGATCTATCCACTTAACTCATTTTTTTTAACTTTGAGCATCAGAATCACATAGCAGAACCCCATCATACTTTCTTTATTAAGCTCAACAAAACCGTTCTTAGGCAACATCACATGCAAGGCTACGAATCTTACCTTACCAGGGGCATCTTAGAGCTTATGCTCTCATTCTGACTCATCCTAAAGGATAAAAGGATTTTTCCCCTCACCTCATCCTTTTAAGCTGGAGAATACTTCTTGAAGAAATAATGAACAATTCTCAGCACTTACCCGACCCTCAAATATTTTCCTTTATTTTACTAGATGTTCAACACATGTATTGATCCATGTGATAACTGGTTAGATGCATGAAAACTGTAATGATTAACGTATGAAAACACATACGAGACTCACCTTTGGGTCTCAGCTCATCCATTATCCTTATTCATCTCATCAAATCATACTTAATGGCATAATAGTTCATGCTTTGGCACATCACGCCTTCTTGGCGGCGACTCTATTACATAAGTCCACTTTATGTTTTATTAGGTGTCCTTTCCTAATGACGTTTCGCATTAGATTTAATTACAAGCTACACACCCACATATACGCTATAAGTCTTAGTGTGGCAGATAACATTTTACGTTTCTATAGGGCTCTCCATTCGTCAGGCCTTACACTTAACCTAGAGGAGCTTACCTATATTTCGTTGGTCCTGCTCTCTTGATGAGAGTTATCCTTCTTGTCTTAATCGATTTGACCTATCTCGAAACTTTATCAGGACTCAACAAATGTTACATCAGTTAATTGGGGGGTCTTATCCAAATCTTCCTAATTCCAAGAATACTAATCAAGTACTTTCCTTTGGTTCTTAAATATCTGAGTTCTCATTTGGTTACCTCCTAACTATATTTTTCTTATATCTTAACCGACTCAAGGCCAACGTTACTAGATGCACTTATTGTTGACATAAGCTTCCTTATCATAGGGTTCATTTTCTTACTACGGAGTCCACTTCAATTTCTTACTACGGAGTCCACCCAAACTGTACACGCCAACAGAGGCTTTCGGGGCGAACTCTTCCTTATCGGGTGTAACACCCTTTACCCGTGTTCTACGCTGGAACAGGGTACGAGACATTACCAGAACATAACACATGCAATCGTACGAAACCATGACATAGATTTTTTTTTATATCCAAGTTAAAACAATTCAATTTTCATACTTAATCATGCATCATCATACCTTATAGCTTGAACAATATTAATTAATATCAATGGTCAAATACAAAATAAGCTATCAAATATTGAAGGCCAACATTTTAGGCCAAATTAATTATGACATAAAACAAAATAATCAAGTCCTCTATACATGCCAAAATCCAAAATATTGTTTTCAAAATACCAAAAAGTATTGATAGTATGGATGGATCTCCGACGATCTCCGAATCCCGAGCTGGCTTGGTGATACTATAAGACAAAGGAAAGAAAAGAGAGTAAGTAGAAAGCTTAGTAAGTAAGCAAGTAAATAATAAACGATTTATCAACATATTTCTCAAGATAAAACAATCATAATAGTATATATACACATGTTCAGGTCAAGTTATTTTCTTCAATCATAGTCACTAACTTATTTATATCTGGAGCTACAGAACTCCAAATTAAGATACGTTAATTTTCCCAAAAACTAGACTTAAATATCTTCTTACCATAAAATTTTTAGAATTTTTGATCTAGCCAATAAGTACAGTTTATTCTTTAAATTCACCCCTATTTCTCTATCTGACAGTTCCAACCCCTCTGCACTAAAAATTAATTATCTCTTCGTACAAGATTTTGATAATGTTTCTGTTTGTTTCTTTCAAAAATAGACTTATTAAGGATTTTAAGCATATAAATTATAACCCATAATTATTTTTGTACATTTTTTAATGATTTTCCCAAATCAGAACAGGGGATTCCAAAATCATTTTGACTCTGTCTCACAAAAATTCAAATATCTCATAATATGAAATTCTTTTGCTTAAACTATTTCCTTTATATGAAAGTAGACTTAATAAGATTTTATTTCATATCTTATTCAACTTTTAATTCAATTTCCACCATTTTTGGTGATTTTTCAAAGTTACACAACTGTTGCTGTCCAAAACTGTTTTATTACTAAATTTCACTCATTCATGTTTTCTTTGTAGTAACTTTCATTGTAACACTTACTTCATTCCATCTTACTGAAAGTTTGCTCAACTATCGAGCACATTGCTCATAAATTTCCACAAACATATACTTGCACTTATTCATCACATGGTCATGTTCACATGTATTTTCACTTAGTCAATTTCCCGTTGAACTCATCAGAATAATAACAGATACACGGTTGCCAACACATTTTACCACCCTTGTAACCGAAGCTATTTGGTACGCATAGTAGCCTGCACTTAGTACTACACATGCGACCATCAATCTGGTACACGTAGTAGCTTGCACTTAGTACTACATACGTGACCTAACCATCTGATACACGTAGTAGCTTGCACTTAGTACTACACACGTGATCGAAGTTGTCAGGTACGCATAGTAGCCTGCACTTAGTACTACACATGCGACCTAACTATCTGGTACACGTAGTAGCCTGCACTTATTACTACACACGTGACCTAAAACAATCTTAAACACATAGTACTACACATGTGTTCTCACAATGGATCATTCGTATTAGTTCTATTCCAGATGTTCAACCGGGAAATTCCTCACTTTTCAACATTTAACAAATTCATTCATAGTCTATTTCGATTCGTAATTTACATCAAATGATCATTCTATAGGCAACCACATCTCATATAATAACAAAATATAATAACATAAAAAGAATTGATATATTATTTACATACAAACTTACCTCGGTGCAAAATATAGTAATTTTGCAATTTAGTCCGATATCTTTTCCTTTCCCCGATCAAGGTCGATTCCACGTCTTTCTTAATTATTGTGCTTGAAAGTTGGCAAAACCCTAGCTATGGTGTTTATGAGAGTTTCGGCCAAGCTTGGTGAAGATGATACAAATTTTGGCTTTGTTTTCCCATTTTATTCTTTTATTTACCAAATGACTAAATTGCCCTTCATTAAAAACTATGGTGTTTTATCTTCCTTTAGGTATTTTTGTCCAAACTAGTATAATGGTCTAATTACTATCCAAGGACCTCCACTTTAAAAACCCACTACTCACAAGTAATTAGTAGCTTTGTGAACTAGAACACACATTTTACAACTTTTGTAATTTAGTCCTAAATATCAAATTGGACCCTCTATCGATAAAATTTCTAAATGAAATTTTCACAAAATCATGAAATCATTCCATAGACCTTAAAATGATAATAAAATAAAAGTTTCTACTTCAAATTTGTGGTTTCAAAATTACTATTCTGCTTAGGCCTTAAACCGGGTTGTTACATCCGGCCTACTTCTTTGATCACTACGTGCTAACTTGGTGATCAGCAACTTTAAATACATCACAATGCACTCACAATGGTTATTATCTTTATAATAGCTTAAACCCCATTCTCTTCTAGCTTATCTTATCCGACTCATTCTCTGAACAATACTTCGATACTAGGATTCTGTCGGGTGAGATGTTACATTCTAGGTCTTAATCGAGCTTACAAAAGCTCAATACCATCCTGGAAATCGAATTAGGACTAAACTAAAAATTTTAAAAATGTAACATGTGGGTATCACAATTTCGAAGACAGTAGCCAAACTTCCGAACAAGTCTAGTGGATATCGCGATTTCAAAGATAGTAGCTAAACTTCCCTACATGATCATCAAATTGCAAAGTTTTCAAAATAAAATAGGGCCACTATCACGACTGGGGGTAGGGTATTGCGACATCTATGGAAGAATATCCCCAATTTTTCAATGTTGTTTACCTAACATTTTCAATAAGTTTTGGCCCTAAAGCCTTTTTCATTCTACCAACACAAGTAAACATGATTAACCTGACATTTTCAAATCATTGATGTCAATTTAATACATGAAAAAACCATTTTCACAATGACCACATCCCAACGTACTAACGTCCAAGGTGAGAATACTACTTTGAGGTATCCACAAGATACGAGTTAGGTTGTAATATAGATTTATATAACAAAGTAGTAAAAGTACTTTGAGGTTCGTACCCAATAGAGGCTAGACTACACTAATATTAACTTCTACGCTAATGGGTCTAATTAGTATTTTAATTAAATTATATTACGATTATTCCTAAGGTGGTGATAAAAGATATTTTATAAAAGTAATAAAAAATTGCAGAAACAAATTATAGAATTTATCAGATTAAAAGATAGAAGACTAACTTGCTTTACTGCTCATAATTAAGTCCTACTTTGGGTTCTAATCAACTAACTATTTATTAACCTAGCAGGGCCTCCCGGCCATCCACTAACCTAATAAGTCGGTAAGGACTACTTATCTCTCAATGTCATAGATCAAACAGGATTGGGGTAAGGTTTTCACGGTTAGGCGATACTGATTTCGAGTTTATTCCCAACTACATAACTTCCTAGGGTCGCCAAGCCTAGGGTTTTAAGTTCTTCCTTTTCGAACCAACTGATTCGCTAGAAAACCCTACATAGGTGTTAGTGAATCCCATGTCCACTCATTAACCTCCTTTTCGGATTAGTTTCCCATGGATTTAACACATGCAACACAATTGATTTGAAAGATAAACATTTATAAAAGATCAAAACTAAAGATGAGAAAAATCCTGATATAAACAAATAATGTGGCGCAAACAACAATTCGTGATGAGTTTGATAGATCTACAATCCAATTCCCGCGAAGAACGAAATAGAAAACTGAAATAAATATTACAACTAAAACAAATATAAGGTAAAATTAAAATCAAGTAAAAACCATCCATAAACTTTTTAGAGCAATTCTATTTATAAGCCTAGATTTGGTAGCTGGTCTTTGACCTAAAATGGATGATTATTTCTCGTTAAAGATCATTGTGTGAACAGAAACAAAATTAGTCCATTAAATGACCTCGTCACATAGGTGTCGCGACACCCTATGGCCTATTTCGCGACACTTATGGTAGTTTACTCCTTAAGGCATATCTTCATTGTTGCATCGTGAGACTACTTCTCTGGTACTCTATTTGCTGTGTTACGACATTGAAGCTCTGTGTTGTAACATCGCGGGTAGCCTTTTCTCTTTGTGCCTTTGAATAATGTCCTGCACACTCACCGAACATTTTAGTCTACCTCTAGGCCTACTTTGGCCTCCAAGGTCATATAAATCACTTAAATTGCTCATTCATTACCTAAAGAATAAAAGTGAAAACTAAACAAAAACATAAATAAACTCCTTTCCTACGAGCTTGTTAAATATAGAAAGTAGTTTAATGTGCTACAACAAATTGCAGCTGATCAAACTCCCCTACACTTAAGTTATTGCTTGTCCTCAATCAAGAAAAACATAAAATAAATGACGACCCTTGAGCAAGTATGATACAAATATTAGTTTGGGAGAGAATCAAATAGGAGTAATCGTAAATACACATAATTCTAGCATGATATGTATATCACTTACCACTATCACCCTCAAACACCTAATGTAACAGTCCGTTTTTAGGTTAAATCAGAACAGTGGTTTCGGGACCGAAAATCCAAAGTAAAAATATTTATTTTATTATTTTATTAAGGTTTAAAACATGACATAATTATTTGGTGAAAGTTTCGTTAAGAAATTTTACTGTTTCAATGCTTAATTCGGTAAAAAGGACTAAATCGCGTAACGCGTAAAAGTTGAGTACTATTGTTTAAAGGTATTAAATAGCTATGGTTTATTAATATGGAAGTACTTATTATGTTATTTGACCATTTGAAACTTGAGTGGACATATTTGGTCATTAAAGGGAAGTTATATATGTTTTATTATTAAGGGTATAATTATAAATTGGTTAACAAAATAAGATAAATACAAACTAAATAATAATAAGATGGTTTTCATCTTTCATACACCACCGAAATTAGAATAACAAGAAGAAAAAAATAGGTTTTTCATTCGGCAACTTTAAAATCTTCAATTAAGGTACGATTTTTGATCCGTTTTTAATGATTTCTACGTTTTTGAGCTCGTTGCAGCTTAATCTAGCTGACCCGTTCCTTCATTTTTAAAACTGTTAAAGATTTTGAGATATTCCATTTTTGAATACTTAGGTATTTTGATGTTTCTTGTTAGATTATTGATGCTTGTTAATAGATATACAAGTTTTATAAAGTGATTTTTGACAAAAATGAAAATTAGGGATTAAATTGTGAAAGATAGAAATGTTGTGGTTGGAAATGTGAATAAAGTGAAAATATGGGCTAGTATAATACCATATAGAATTCAGCTAAGGTGGATTGTGGTTAAAAATGTGAAATTTGCTATTTTATGTATAAAGGACTAAATTGCAAAGTAGTCAAAAGTATAGGGGCAAATGTGTAATTTGCCAAATATGTGTAAATTGAATTAAATGGTTACTAAAAATGTTGAATTTGATAATATATAGACCAAGATAAGCCGAGTTCAGGTTTAGATCGAGGGAAGGAAAAGATTAACGAGTAGCCGATAGTTTATATCCGACCAACTCGAGGTAAGTTTGTATAATTAGAATCGAACTTATATTTATAATTGAAATTTATATCTTGAATATTATATGAATGTATATATATGAATTATAGAATTGAAATGCCTATTGGTTATATGTTCAAATTTATTTTCGAATCCCGTTTGAACCGTAGAAAGTCGTAGGATACAAGTGACATGTCACTAGGGTTACCGTTTGGTCGAGTTCTAGCATTTGTTGCAGACTCACCATAGCTCGTATGAGCTTACCATTTCAGCTCTACGGAGCTTATCGTTCAGCTCAATTGAGCTTACTGTTTATCGGCTCAGGAGGAGCGTACCGATAATGGCTCGAAATAGCGTATATGATGAATTGACAGATTTTCAATTTATACACTTAATGTGTATCACCCGAGTATCCTCGATATTTTTGAAGGTTCAACGGGCATTATACTGATATGAAACATAAAGTACATGTTACATAAATAATATACCTTACATGAATTACATGTTACATGGATTATAAAGTTTACATAGATTATATGTTATAAGAGTACATGAGATTTATGATTAGTATGGATACAATGATACTTAAGTTACATGAATTGAGAGTTGTTTTGGATGTTATATAAATGTATATGTGGTTGGTTTCATTCTTATGAATTGATGAATAGATGAATATGAGATAACTAACTTGTGATTGGTCATGTGAATAGGCATTATGAACAAATGGGTTGGAATTTAATTTGTTAAAATGCTTATTATCATTTGGTGAGTTTAATTATATATTATATGTGCTTATTAGGCTTAATGCTTACTCCGTTTATTTTTTCGTGTTTGATAGATCCGAAGCTTGCTCGATTCTGTTAAAGTTAAAGATTACTATCACACTATCCAGGCAACTTTTGGTACTTTTGAAACTTATGTAAATGATGTAAATATGGCATGTATAAGCTAGTTTTTAGGTTGAATCATATGATTACTTTTACTAATAAACGTGATGTGAATTTTGGTATTTGATCAAGCTATGTGATATGGCTTGAATTGGAAATGGTTGGCTTAGTATGAAAGCTTATATGATATGTCTTTAATATGGTAAATTTGATTAATGGTATTTGGCATATATGGTGTTGAATGTTGATAAATTAACATGTTTTGTTGTGAATTAGTTGATAAAGATGGAATAGGTATGAATTGGTTATATTTTGCATATGAAATGGTATTAAAATAATTGCCAATTGTGGTTATGTTTGCTTGTGATATTAGTGTAGCAATATGGCTTTTCAAATAGCTTATTTTTCCCACACGGGTAGGGACATGGGTGTGTGTCTCAGCTGTGATATTCGAAGGCCATTTTGAAATAAGCCTGAACAGGCTACAAGGTTATACACACACGGGCGTGTGCTAGGCCGTGTGGCTAAGTCAATTTCGAGAACGAGCTAGACTCACGGACATGTAACTAGCCGTGTGGCCAAGTCAGTAGCCTCTCTAATTTTTACACGGGCGTGTCTTGTGGCCGTGTGGACAAGTCAGTATGTATGCCCTGTTTTGCCACGGCCTAGACACACGGGTGTGTCTAATGCCGTGTAAAGCACACGGCCTGTTCACACGGGCGTGTGATAGTTGAAAAGTTGAAAACTTTCTAAGTTTCTAAAATTTGTAATATGTTACGAATTAGTCCTGAATGTATGATTAAAGTTTAATATGTTTGTTTTAAGTTCATAATAGTTGTGAATGAATTTTATTGATTGAATTATGATGTTTCTGGATAAATAATTGTTCTGAATTGAATTACAAGTCTAGTAATACCTCATAACCTATTCCGGCGATGGTTACGGGTTAGGGGTGTTACACCTAAGTTCAGTATATTACAAAGCATACATGCAAAAATATTATCAAATATATTAATCTATTAAGAAAATCACATAGGGATTTCAAGTATACTAGCAAAATGTCAACAACAATTTTTACGTTCGCTTAGCACAATGTCCATCCACAAATAGATTTACGTAGGTCACATAGAACTTTTCGGGTTGTAACATACTAAGGCTTAAGGTTGGTATGGAATTCAGGAACAGGTCACATCAAAATGATTTCAAGCATGAAATTAGTTTGGAACATTTTATTGTTTTCTATTCACCCCATTTAGTGTCCCTTTCCCACTCGCCGCCTTATCTCTCCTTCCTTATTTCTACATGTAGGAAGTTACAGTATAATAATAGTAATTACAATATGCTTAACGAGTTTTGGGTGCATTAATGACTGAGTTTTTCTATTTTTGTGACCTTTTTTTGGTTCACTTGACTTTTTCACTATTTTCTCACTCACAATGCTTTTTTATTGAATAATTACTTTTTCATCTCGTTTCAACTTTTTCTAAATTTTGCTTTGTTTGCACACTTTTGCTTGACCTATAATTATTATATCACATTGTTTCTTCCTATTTCACTTTCATTTTTCAAAACCACTATTATGACTCTACCTATCCCTCAATATGCGTGGCCCAACACCAAACTTCGTGCACTTTAAGGACCAAAGAAAAATGATATGTACAATTCACGTTTTAGCTTCAGGTTTTGTATGAAGGTTCCTTAAGAAATGATTTCTAGCTCAAGTAGAGGTATTAAAGGTCAATGAATAATGTTAGCTTTTTGGCACTATGTTTATACCAAACAATGCCTTAGGTCATCCCTAGGTATTTCAATATTCATGAATTTAATCGACTCAGTAATCACAGCTCTACTAATCTATTATTCATACTAGCATGCTCGTTCTCTATATTTTTTTCTATCATTTGGTATACTTAATTACTTGATGCCTATTTACAGTGTAATATATAGAACTAATTAGTCTAAAAATTGATAATTTAAAATCATTCACTATCATGCCAAATTTATAGTAAACACAATCAACCTAGATACATACTCCTAACTAATAACTTGTATTTCTACAAGCTCAAGCACACTTTAGACAAGAAAAAAAAAACAAAAAACATAAATTTCCCATGCTACCCCTACACTTTAGATAGCATATTGTCCCTAATGTGCAACCCTCAAGAAGTTATTTGATTGATCATAATGTTACCTTAGCCTTATGGTGGGTTTGCTCGTCCTTGTTCGTAGAAGCTCTTAATTGTAGTGCTTTCTTTGTGTAGATTTCCTATATAGAAAATTTATAACAAAATAGATTTTTTTTAGAATTATCAGAACAAGTTAGGTTCTAGCTCTTCCTTCCCCCTAGTAATCCTCTTCGCTTTCTTTCTTCAACTTGCTTCCTGTGCAGTATTATGAATTGTGCGTATGTCATATCCCTTATCACCTTTTTTGATATATTCATAAATCATTCCATCATTCCTATTGGAGCTTTTGCTTTTTTTACATAACGTTGTTACCAAGTGTGGAAAGAAAGTTCTATTTGTTTGATCTCTTACGCATTCGAGCATACTCTGATATATCTACGCGCCAATGTATACTTGTTTTTTTTTTTTGTAATTTTGCATATACCAAAATAGCTTGCAAAGTATTAATGCTTAAGATATCCAACATAGGTATTATCTTGGAGCAAATAAATTGCATCCATATTTTCAGTAAAGTTGACATTATAGCCTGATTAAATGTCAATGGTTAGTTGGTGTTGTTTTGGTACATCCATTCCTCTCTCCATTCTGTTAGATATGCTAGTACCTCATCCATACTTATGTTTTTTTACTGACATAAATCAATTGTAAATAGAAAGTCACAAAAATAATATGGTGCACCATAGTATTGACAAATTTCTATAGGAGTAACTAAGACATTTATCCTTCAAATAGTAACATTTGCTTGCATCTCATTAAATGGTTTATTTGCCTCTCTTTCTTTTAGCGCTAAATAAAATTCTTGAACAATGGTCTATTCGCACTCATTTACTATTTCCCATACTCCCTTACACACTCTCATTAAAAGATCAAAGCCCTATTCTTAGACAAATGTGTTTGGTTGAAGGTAAAATATATTTTTATTCATGTATTCCTTCTTGAAAGCGACAGTTTTATCCATGATATTAATAAAGTTAAAAGCAAGAAAATTTAACCTTTCTTTCGCTAATTTTTTTTACTGGATTTGTTTTTTAAGTTCGTTCCACCCTCGTGTCGTTGTCCCAGAAAGAGATTTTATGATCCAAACTTAATTACCTGCAAGTTGTCAATATGTTGATATGGAATTCCTTAGGGTCCAGGAATTTCCGAAACAATTAATAATAGAGTTAGTGGTTAAGGGGGATTAACATCTACTTTTATAATGAAGATTCCCTGGGTTAGCTTTTGAAAATGTTCTAAAATAACCTTACAGTCACATCCTAGGTTAGTATAATGAGTATGGATTTTTACGACTTGGTGACACGACACGCAGTGTTGGTGTCATGACACGCATCACTGGTGTCATGACATCTAAGATAGTTTGCATGTATTGACTTTGTCCCGGTGTCGCTACCCATCAAAGTGATGTCATGACATGCAAATTAGGTTGTAAAATTATTGGGCTTTCTACTTATTTGAAAAAATACTGATCACCGATTACAATTCTTTCCTTGTGGGGAATAAGATCCTCATCATATGATAAGAAGCTATTTACTTCCCAATTCTCCTCCAGAGTTTTCTTTTCCTTGTATTTCTCCCAGATGTTTTTGTACTGCAAATACTATTTTTCAATGATCTCATTGGCTAACCCTCCAAAATAATGTTTTATTGTCTGCCCATTAACAAGGAAAGGTTGTTCCCCATTTCTGATAAGTTCAATTGCACCGTGGAGTGAAACATGATTTGCGATGTATTGCCCTATCCATTGTGATTTTTATTTTACGAGGAATGAATTTAACCTTGAGTTGAATAGAAGCATCTTCTATTCAGGTAAGAAGACTCTTTTCTTTATTCTTATATTGTGTCAGATTTTTCTCATTTCTTTATATAGTTTTACTTTCTCATAAACAATGAATCGAAACTCTTCTAACTCTTGCAAGTGGAATAGTCTTTCTTCCTTGGCTAAATCAAGATCTAAGTTCAATTCTTTTATTGTACAATATGCTTTCTTTTATAATTCAATAGGTAAATGACAGTTTTTGTTGTACACAAGTTTATATAGAGACATACCTAACGGGGTTTCATACGCTGCTTTATATGCCCATAGCACATTGTCTAATCTAAGTGCTTAGTCTTTCCTATTCGGATTTACTGTTTTATCCAAAATTTGTTTAACTTCCCTATTAGAGACCCTTACTTGTCCATTGTATTGAGAATGGTATGTTGTCGTGATCCGATATCTTACACTATATTTAGCCAAATCTGATTCAATTTGTTTACTTGTCACACTCAGTTTCCCTTGAAACCCAGAAATTAGGAACCTTTAGGGGTTAAATTGAAAGAGATCGTAAGCTAGTGGTCTCTACTGAAAGATTAGGAAAAGATGGTAACTGCAAATAGGATAGGGTTGAGAACCAAGTCTGGTTCGGTTGGATTAGAACCAACTGGTCTCTTATTAGAAGACACAATGATTGCTAATGGGTGAATTTTACAAGGTTGAAGACTGTGCAGGAAGAGTTATAAATAACTGAGAGGTGACTTTCAGGGGAAGCTTCAACTTAAAATGTTTCATTTTCTTCACTTCATTCATATTATTTCTTGGTTGCTCCAAAGGAGAGAAAGTTGAGGAAGTTTTACATGGGGCAATGATCCAGAGGTTCGAGTAGGAAAATAGAGAATCCAGTAAGTTGGTAAAGTCCTGAATCCTTCAGTGTATATAAGATTAAGGAAATAAAGTTAATAGTTTTCATAACCATTTAGGGGGTTCTACATGTTTCTTGAAAACTAAGTTTTAAGTTGAGAATACTAAGTCGAATTCATGATTTAGTTAATGTACTTAGCTGCTAGGAGAAAGAAAGCTCTGGCATTCGAAGAAGTTAATCTGAGGAGGTAAGGAAGCATCAGATAAGTTTCTGCAGTCCAACCCTGAAATGCTAAGTATGTTGAAAGCCAACATGGGTCTATGAGTATCCACCATTTTAGTTCAATGCATAATCATATGATGTTTTATTTATAAAAAAATGTGTATCGCATATGCAATTATGAAAAGGGTCTTCATTAGGATTAGACGAAGTTAGGATGGGAAGACTGGGTGATTCTGTTAGATACCTCCATACGTTGTTGTGTGCATTCGTGATGAGAGAAGTTTAGGTTTTACGGAGGGGACAATACGGTGTTCAAGCATCAATGTTAGGAATGCTGAAATTGAGGAATGAATGGAATGCAACAGCAAAGGTGAATAGAAATATAATGGCTAGGCCATGGGTCCGATCGAAGGCTATACACCAAGATGAGTAAGACCACATTTGAAATATGTCATGGTATCATGATAAAGATGAGCAAGATATAGTTGAAAAATGCTATGGCATCATGATAAAGATGAGTACGACCATAGTTGAAAGATGTTATGGAATCATGATAGAAATGAGTAAGGCCATAGCCAAAAGGCGCTATGGCATCATTTGAAAATACATCAAAATGACTAAATAGGGTTAAGACCATGATCGAAAGATGCAATGGCATCCTTTGATAGTTCGTCAGGACAGTAAACGAGATTTATATTGTGTAAGACCATAGCTAAAAGATGCTATGACATCATAGATGGTCCACCGGAACATTAAACACTGGATAGTCCACCCAGACAGTAATCAAGGGGATTACGAGGTATAAGACCATAGTTTGACTATGGCAACATGCGAAGTCTACTAGGACACTAAATACAAGGTAGTTCACAGGATATTAAACGTGGGATCCTAATACATAAGACCACAGCTTCACTGTGGTAGCGTAAGGTAATCTGCCAAAACAATAAAAATGAATCGTCAGTCAGGACGATAAGGGTGGAATATTCTGCAAACAAGCAGAAAGAAGTTAGAAAGAAAATGAAAAATGAACTTGCGATGGTTAATCTGTAGGTCAAGTTGCCAATGAATGGGGAAAAAGGCTATTGAAATAGAAGTCGTGAAAATCAACAAGGCATATGGACGGTAAACCAATAAGAAGTAGTCACAGGAGTTGATGTCCAAGAGGTGCTGGCGTACAAGCATACAAAAGATGGATAATCTGGGAATCACAAATAAGAATCCGCCAATAAGAGCTACCAAAGAATACTCTGTGAAATTTTGTTCGTTAAAGGTTGAGCATGAGCGTGATGTTTAGTTCACAAGGAAATGAGAGATTAAATAAAACCCATTAACTAAGGAAAATATACTAAGTGATAGATGTGTCTGTCAAGACTATTCCTCTTCAAAGGGGAAGCCAATAGGAAAGTATTTGCCAAGTAGCTAATTTCTTAGGGGACTGGCAAGGGAAAAAAATCAAGAATTCGAGAGGTTTGGCCGGTAATGTAAGCTAAAACAATCCTCAATAGATAAGTATGTCTCACCCCAAAAACAAGAAATCATGGTTAGGGCGGAATACAAAAAAGTATTCCATATAACGTTGCAACTTGAGAGTGTGGTGGGATTAATAAGGATGAACCCAGGCAAGGACGCCAATGTGCGTGGCCCCTTTTTTAGTAGGCCTGATGAGTACGCAGACCTCATGTGTAGAATATTAAAATATGCGCTGGAATTGTGACATGTTCATAAGCCAAGAAGAAATCAGGACGATTAAGCATGGAAAGAGTAGAGAGGAGTAAGAATACAGAAGGTGAAATGAGAAAAGAAGGGTGAGAGTTTGCAAGAATAATAATCCAACTTAACCTACCATAGGAAGTAGAAAGGGTTCATAAGCTTGGCCAAGTACTAATTATAAACGATTGCTCTGCCATATAGAAAATACTAAAATTTACTCAGATTTTGCCACTCTGAATGCAACCTAAACGTTATGCCAATCAAGGAATAGAGCATTCATTTCCCTTCAGTTTAAATGCTCAGTAAGATAGGGTTTGGTTTTAATTTGTTAATGATTGTGAAGAAACTCGCAAAGTTCAATTCAAACTTACAAGGGTTTAACATGTGATTGCAGGAAGTGTGGTATAAAGAGCTTAAGGAACTATGTCAGATTGTGTCATATCAAAATTGTATTTTGTCTAGTGTCATGCATATGGGAGGGGCTACAGTTAGGAACTTTTCCATAGGGTGTCTATATTGAAATAATTTAAATTCCTTAGAGTTAGAATTTTGGACGGTGAACTTTATTTTCTTTTACATATTGTTATTGTTGTAAATTTTATAAATAAGTGAGACAATTTGTTTTTAACTTAGTGAGATCATAGTATGAATGATAACTCGATTCTGTTGTGACGCTTGCACCCAGATCAAGTGATTGGGTCGAGTGAGGGTGTTACATTACTACAAAAATTAGATCCTTTGTCGCTCACGAGAGCACAAGGAGTTTCGAATCTTGAAATATATTTTTCCTCAAGAATTTTACAACTAACCTTGTATCATTTGTGGGCAGAGTCGTTGCTTCAACCCATTTGCAAACAAAATCTATGGCCAATAGGATATACTGGTTTCTGAATGAGCTTTGAAATGGACCCATGAAGTATATTCCCCGCGCATTCCACCTCCAAAATTTTGGTATGCAGTATTTCATCCCTCTTCGACATAGTTCCAATTCATTGGCATTAGTAACACTTCTGCATAAAATCATAAGCATCTCCATTCATGGTGGGCCAGTAGAATCTCGATTGCAATATTTTTTGAGTGGTCCTTTTTCCTTAGAAATGTCCACCACACGGTGATGTGTGGCATCCTTTTAGATTATCATCTATCTTTTTTTCGACTATGCATCTTCGGATTAGTTGATATGCACACTATCGAAAAACATATGATTATTGCCAAATGTATTTTTTCAACTCGTGTATAATCCCCTTTTTTTGTTGCCAAGAAAAATTTATTGGCAAGACTTGTAACAACCTTAACCCGTCTCCATCGTCGAATTAGGGTTACAGAGCATTACAATACAATTCAAAACATTTAAATTCAAATAGAATCGATTATACAAATTAATTTATAACATTAAATAACTCAAATAAATTAAGGTAGAAATACATTTATGGACATTAAATTGAGCCTACTGGGCCCTAAAAGTAATTTGAAAACAATCAGGGGTCATTCTGAAACAAAACAAAAGAAATAGGAAAATTTGAAAACCAGAGGTCACACGACCGTGTGGCCTAGCCGTGTGATATAGTCTAGATCGTGTGAGTACTCGAAGTATGGACACATAACCATGTCTCAGCCCATGCGTTTACCCGTGTGAATATTCTATCAATTTTCATTCATGTGGGGGATCGTTGGAAAAATTATAATTTTTGGAAACTTTGAGGCATATTCTCGATTGGTAAACGTGGAGAGTTGAATCATAAACTTATGGTTTTATATTCTACTCCATGAGACCTTTACAACGGTATATCATATGCTTAAAGTAAGCTATTTTTGAATATTTGTTGAGGAAAAGGAAAGCTTAGATCCCACATTGGTTAAATACCAAGTGTGAGATGTGTATATATATGAGAACCCACTTGAAGGGTGATTGAATGACTAAGCTTGAAACCCTGCCTCGCACGCAGAGGGGGTGCAAATATACAAAATCTGATTTAAAAGGACTTATATCCTAATTTTTTTCGATTCCAATCAATTTGTTTTGATTCTAATCAAATTGATTTCATTGTTCCTTTAATGCAGATTTTGTATCCTTATTCATGGATATTTCCAAAATTCCTCCATATTGAATGCCTATAAAAGCCTAAGAATTCTTCAGAATTTTTCGAACACACACTCTCTCGCATCAATTTTATTTTGCTCTCCGAAATTCTTCTCTTTTCTGCTCCATATTTTCCAAACTTTCCAGTGATAGAAGAAGGTAAATTTTTTTCATTGATCACTACAGAGGTGCTACTACTTCGATCATCGTGTTATTGTATCCTGAGATACAGTCGACCAATGTTTCTCCAAGTATCGTAGGAGTGACCGAATCTGTCTTAAGAAAACTGTGTAAAACAGGTCTCAACATCTAGTAAAACTCGATTCTTCTTTTCGATTTTTGGTCTTTGTTATCTTATTTATTGGTTTTTCGTATCTGATATTTTAAAAATAAGTTATTCAATTTATTAATTTATTTTATATAAATATTTGTTTATTTATATTTATATATTTGTTCACTAACGTGTTTTGTCCAACAGGAGTAGGTGGTGCACCATGAGCTATTGTAGATGCACTCCCAGATAGATTTGGATCATGAACTTGACAGCTGAGAGGTTGCACTTAGTTAAAACAAAAATATTAGTATATAAAGTGCAATTACAAAATTTGCACAAGTTAGTTGGATAAGTAGTTACATTTGAAGTTGGATCTTGGGCTTAAAAATCTATTGGATCTTAGACTTGAGAGTTAAGAGGCTACAGTTGGTTAAAACAAAAATACTTGTATATAAAGTTTAATTACGAAAATTGCATGAGTTAGTTGAATAAGTAGTTACATTTGAAGTTTGATCCGGACTTTAGAATTTGTTGAATCTTAGACTTTAAGAGTTGAGAGGTTGCACTTGTTTAAAACAAAAATATTAGTATATGAAGCGTAAAATTACAAAAATTGCATGAACTAGTTGAATAAGAAGTTACATTTGAAGTTGGATCTTGGGCTTCAAAATGTGTTGAATCTTGGACTTGAAAATTGAGAGGTTGCACTTGGTTAAAACAAAAATTTTATAAATAGATTGAAGGTTTGACAAATGTATTATAGGGCGTCATAAAAAATAAAAAATTAAATATATAAATAAATGTGACACTTGTCACACTCTCAACCCGCTTATGGAATCTAAAAAACTTTACAGACGGTGTATTATTTAATTTTATATTTTATATAAGGATTATTATTTAGTATATTAACATTGTATTTTTTTATTTCACAAGTAATTTTAAAAAATTATCATGTGTCTTTTTTTTAAAATATTTTACTATACCTTATAGGACACTTGTCAATCCTCTAACCCTACTTGTGGAGTCTAAAAACTCTACTGATAGAGTACCAAATATTATCCATTTATAAAATTTACCATAATCATTTTATTTTAACTTTGAATTCAGTTATTTAAGATATTATTTTTAAAATATATATTTAAATTATTTAGTATGATTTTTTAAAAAAATTATATTTCATACCCACGTATTTTCTTTTTAGTATTTGATAGCTTTTATTTTAAATTAGTATTTAAAATAGCTGGCATGTAATTCCTCCGTATCTAAAGACCTTCAAAAAGAAACTTTTAGCAAACCCTAGTCGTCAAGAGTGCTCTTCTTGGTATCCTGGCAAAACCAGTGGCTGCTGCGGCTTGGGATGACGGAAAGTGGTGGCAACAACGGGTTTGGGGGAGACGAGATTTCCCTTTTGGCGGAAGAACTTATTCAACTATCAGTCAAAAGTTTAAGGGTGGAACCACACGACAAGCCTACCTTAATATGCACGATTTGGACAGAGATGTATTATAATCCAGATAGTTTCAAGGCACAGATGAAGAGCATTTGGAAAACAAAGAAAAAATTTGATATCCAATCGGCAGGTAAAAATCTTTTCTTAATTACATTCGAATATGAGGATGATTTAGAAGTTATTATGGAAGGTCAGCCATAGTTATTCCGGAAAAATTTAGTTATTCTTGATCGATTAACTAAACAAATAGAAAGAGATCAGATCCGGCTAATTTCAACCCCGTTTTGGATTAAAGTCGGACTGTGTTTACCAAAATTTGACAAGAAGGATCTCTTGCATGCTATAGGTGCTACTTTTGGAGGTATTCTTAGATCTGAAATTAATGGTGACTTTTGTCGGCTTAGAGTTAGATTAGATGTGCAAAAACCCCTTCGTAGGGGTCAATTTGTATCAACAGATAGTCAAAGTAGATCTTGGATCCCTTTCAAGTATGAGAGATTACCGAAATTTTGTTTTGGTTGTGGTAGAATGGGACATGGACTCCAATAATGTTCAGTAATAAAACCTGTAGGAAAAGATAAAATTAGAGAAGATCCACCTTTCTCCTTGGCACTAAAAGCAGAAATAAATTTGATGGGAAAAGAGAGTCGGCAGTTTAATGCTCTTTCAAAAAAAAAACAATCTCAACATTTGTATACAGGAAATATAGAGGAAAATCAGGAGACACAACCACAAGATGCAGGGAATAAAGATCTAGAGCACGAAATAAAAGATGATTCTCGGTTGGAGTCGGGGGGAAATATGATAAAGATGCAGCAGAAGGTGGAAATTGTTACAAAAGAGACTGGGCGGAATAAACTAGATGAAGATATGCTGGAACAGACCAGGAAATCAAGATGGAAGAGAATTGAACCAAAGAGGGTGGTACAAGATTATGGTGAAGAAATTAAACTGAAGAAAAGAAAGTTGACAGAAATTGTAGATGATGATGATATAGAAGAGTTACAGAAAAATGCAAATAAAAGGGTGAAATACGATGGACAAGTTTTAAAGAAGAATACTGAAATGGACTTGTTGATTGACAACCCCAACCAAAGTAGATCGGCGGCTGCCAAAAGGCAAGCCAACCGGGCGCAATGAAAATTATATGCTGGAATGTCTGTGGTTTGGGGAGCCCACGGGTAGTGAGAAGGCTTCTGTTTTTACTGAAGCAACGTAACCCCCAATTGGTCTTCTTTATGGAGACTAAGGTTAATGAGAAACACATGGAAAAAAATAGGAGGAGGTGTGGCTTCTTGAATGAGATTGATGTAGGAGCAGAGGGGTCGCGATGAGGGATATGTCTAGCATGGAAAGAAGAAATCCAAGTTCATTTAAAAAATTTCTCAATGAATCATATTGATGTGTTAATCAAGGAAGAGAATGCTAGTGTAGAATGGAGATTTACAGGGTTTTATGGATCACCTTATATACAAAACAAAAATACCACATGGAGCTTATTAAGAAATTTGGGCCAGGAGCAGGATTATCTATGGCTAGTGAATGGGGATTTTAATGAAATATTGTATTCTTTTGAGAAAAAAGGCGGCCAGTTGAGGGAAGAGAGACGAATGATAGCATTTCGCGTGGCTTTAGAATAATGTCAATTAGTAGATGTGGGTTACACAGGAATGTCAATTAGTAGATGTGGGTTACACAGGAGTATGGTATACATGGGAAAGAGGAAACCTACCAGAAATGCATATTAGAAAGAGACTGGACAGGGGTATGGCAAATGAAAAATGAAGGAAACTTTTTCCAAGAGGGAACATACATCACTTAACATCCTCACTTTCAGACCATTGCCCTCTTCTTATCAGCACAACTAATGGAACCAATTTCAATAGGACACCAAGATATAAATTTGAGGCATGGTGGACCATGGAGGAATCGATTGAAGAGGAAATTAAAAAATCATGGGAGACACCAAGCGGATCGATTTTTGAAAAAATAGAAAGACTACAAATCAGCTTGACAAAATGGGTAACCTCAATAAAAAAGAGGCGAGAAGGGTTAAAGCAAAATCTTACAAGGGAGTTAGAGAGTCTAATGGAGGAGGAAAACAATGACGATACGTTGGCACAAATAATCGATACGAGAATCAAACTTAATATGGAGATTGATAAAGATAAAATATACTGGGAACAAAGAGCAAGGGCTAATTAGCTCCATCTAGGGGACAAAAACACGACATTTTTCCACAAACAAGACTCAATCCGTAAACAAATCAACACGATACACAGGTTGGAGACAGATGAAGGTATCGAAATTTTTAAGGAGTCTGAAATAAATGAGACAGCTACAAAGTACTTCCAAAATCTATACTCCTCAAATGGAATAGGGAATCTATCCCATCTTTTAACAGGCATTGATAACTGCATCTCTTTCGATGACAACGCAGCTCTACTGGCTAAATATACGGCAGAAGAGGTTTTCTTGGCACTAAAAGGAATGGGACATTCTAAAGCACTAGGATATGATGGCTTACCGGCACTATTTTTCCAAAAATTTTGGCACATTGTGGGAAGAAACGTGGAAAATTTCTGCTTGGGCGTATTGAATGAAGGTAGGGGTTTTGAATCTTTAAACTTAACCGAGATAGTGCTTATCCCAAAAACTTCCAATGCCACAAGTCTTGTTAATTTCAGACCCATTAGCCTATGCACAGTTTTATACAAAATTGTAACTAAAATAGTTGCTAATCATCTTCAAGTATTTATGGAGAAATGTATTGACAGTGCTCAAAGTGCATTTATTCCGGGAAGGCTAATATTTGATAATGTGTTGATAGCCTATGAAATTCTACATACTTTACGTCGAAAGCGTACGAGGAAAAAGGGATTTATGGCAGTGAAACTAGACATGAGTAAAGCATATGATAGAGTGGAATGGGATTTTTTAAAAGAAGTAATGTTTCGTATGAGATTCGTAGAGGAATGGGTGTCACTAATCATGAGATGTATTTCAACAGTCTCCTATGCAGTCTCCATTAATGGAAGTAGAGGTAGGGTTTTCAAACCTACTAGAGGACTCAGACAAGGTGATCCACTTAGTCCCTTTCTTTTTCTGATTTGTAGTGAGGGCCTTTCATCCCTAACCAGGCTGGCAATAAGAGAGGGTGAGCTAAAAGGAGTTAAGGCTAGCAGAAGAGGTCCGACGATTTCACACTTATTATTTGTGGATAACTGTATTTTGTTTGGCAAAGCTACAAAGAAAGGAATAGAGACCTTAAAAAATATTTTAAAGGAATATGAGAATTGTTCCGGCCAATGTGTGAACTTTAGTAAATCCACATTTTTCTTCAGCTCTAATACAGCAGCAGGAATTAAAGAAGACATCTCTAATGAAATGGAAGTGAGACAATCAACAAACATGGAAAAATATTTAGGCCTTCTTAATGTGGTAGGAAGATGAAAGAAGGAATCTTTTCAAAACCTGAAAGACAAATTAAACAGAGAATTGAAAACTAGAGTGCACGACTACAATCTCAACGGGGGAAAGAGGTTTTCATAAAATCAGTACTTCAAGCAATTCCAACTTATGCGATGACATGCTTTCTCTTACCAAAATCACTATGCGGGGAGTTTGAAAATATTTTTGCTCGATTCTGGTGGCAAAAAGGCCAAGGAAGAAAAGGAATTCACTGGTGCCAATGGGAGGTCATGTGCAGCTCTAAAGAGGAGGGTGGTATGGGTTTTAGAAATATGGCCCAATTTAACATTTCTTTATTAGCCAAGCAGGGATGGAGGATTATTAATAATCAGAATGCTCTTGTTACGTAAGTATTTAAAGCCAAGTATTTTTCGAATGATCATTTTCTAGAATCTCATTTAGGTAATTCTGGTTCTTATGTGTGGAAAAGTATTTGGGCAGTGAAAGCTACGTTGGCAAAGGGACTATGCTGGAGGGTCGGTACGGGTATGAATATATCGATTAATGATGATGCGTAGATTCCAAATGCAGTTAATTTTAGATTATCTACTATGATTAATTATATGCGTAATGTTAAAGTTAATGAGCTGATTGATAGTAATAAATTGTGGAAAAAGGAGTTGATAAAGGATACTTTCGCAGAAGAAGTCGCTGAAAGAATTATCCGGATCCCCTTGGCACGAACACCTCATGATGACTTCCTTATCTGGAGGAGTGAATCGTCGGGTGAATTCTCGGTCCAAAGTGCCTATAAACTATTACAGAGTTCTGATGAAAACCCTAGAGCTTATGCTTTACAAACCATCTACAGGAATTTTTACAAAAAGCTTTGGACTTTGTATTTACCAACAAAAATAAAGATTACAATCTAGAGATTCTCATGGAATTATATACCTACGAAAGTAAATATGCAGTACAGGAAGTTAGCAACCAATTCAATTTGTTCCAGGTGTGGTGCAAGAGCTGAAACAATGGACCACTTATTTCGAGAATGCCCTGTTACAGTGGAAGCATGGACAGCATTGTCATTACAGCATATTGTAAGGATACAAACCATGGATTTGTACAATGGCTCACCCGGGTGTTTAATCAGCTAACCCCTTGTCAATACTGCCTCTTCTGCTACGCACTCTGGGCCATATGAGGAGACCAAAATAAACGAATACATGAGAAAACAGTTAGTACTGGGAAGGACATTACAAAGTTCATCAAAAGTTACATCAATGAACTTAATGGTTTCGAAAAAAAAGAGTTAGCAAAAACAACAGAACCCAGTAGATGGAGACACCCAACTGGCGAGTTCATAAAGATTAACTTCGATGGTGCCTACAATGAAGGTTAAAATTGTTTGGCTTCGGGTATCGTGGCTCGAGATGCGGATGGGACAGTTCTTCTATCCTACTCAGAAATCCACCAAGGTATTGCCTCCGCATTTACTGCTGAAGCCATAGCCTGTTGGAAAGCGGTACAACTTGGAATCGAAAAGGGATGGCAGTCAATCATAATCGAAGGAGACTCACTCGTAATAATAAAGAAATGCAACACAGAAGGTCAAGATCGGTCATTGATAGGAGCATATATATATGATATCAAACAGCAAATAAAGGAACCCATTAATATCAAATTTAAACACATATTGAGATCTGCTAATACTCTTGCACACATTCTAGCAACAGTAACTCTAAGAAGAAAGGAAGAAATATACCTGGAAAGGGCAGTCCCTGAGTACGCTGAAGAACAAATGAGATGCGAATGGGAGCGTGAACCAGATTAGGGAGTTTCTCAGTGGAACAGAGAGAAGAAGAGGAAGCTTCAAAACAAAAGAAAATGAAACGTTCTGAGAGGAAAAAGCTTTCTGATGGAGTGAAATCGTTAAAAAGCAATGAAATGATGAAATGATGGGATGACAGATTTCAAAGAATCTGATTGGGCACTGGTTCGGCGCAATAAATGCTATTCTAGACTATTCTATTATAATATCTAGTTTTTTTTTTTTTTTGCCATTTGAATTCTTTAGAATCGGTTTTTCAATAATTTTGAATTATTTAAGGGGCTGCTGAAATAGTGGGCGGTTCTTAGTATAATAAGCTTGTATTTAGACTTTGTAGTTTGGTTTATTTTTAATATGAGCCCAATCTGGAATAGTTTCAAAAAAAAATAGCTGGCATGTACATTAACTCATAAGTTAATATAAAAAATTTATTCGACTAATTAGAAAAAAATTAAAAATTAAAAATTAAAAATATTATTTTATATTAATTTTAAATATTATGTTTGAAATAAAAAAATATTCAATCAATTTAAAAGCTAAAACCTGGAGTCAATAATGTTTCAACTAAATTTTTTTATTTAATATAATTATAAACGATAACAGGGTTTAAATATAAGCGAATAATGATTATATTAAAATATATGAGAATAAAAAAATCGAAATTTTTAATATTTAAAAATATTTTAAATTTCTAAATAATTTACTATTTAATTTATATTATTTTGAAATTTAAATGAATATTTTAAAATCTAAATACTTAAAGGCTAAAGGAAGGAATTCTTTTAAAATTAGACGCACCTTGATTCACGAGATTAATATGATGGTAGGAGTATTTTGATGGGGAGATAGGCGAAGGAAGCTCATTGGTATGCGTTATGTGTGTGTGAGTTGGATGGACTTATGGCATAAACTATAAAAATTATTTCATTTTAAATTTATTTTAAATATTATCCAATTAAATTTTAAAATTATATTCTATTTTAAGTGCATATTAAATATTTAAATTTTACTTTAAATTTAATCATATATTAATTTAAAAATTAAATGCATTAATTTATTTTTAGTTAAAATTAAAATATTATTATTTAGAAATAAATAGATTAAATAATTTTTTTAATCATAAACTAAATTTTATTAATAATAAATATCACTGGAAATGCTAAATTAGTAGTATATGCCTTTTTTTTTTAATTAGCCTTTTAGGTCTTTTTTTTTTAATTAGGGAAACAAGTAAATTTTGGAGAGAGGTGCTTTCACACTCTCTCTCCTCGGCCTTTTTTCTTAAATTTTGTTGGGGTTAGAGTTAAGCTTTTTTTTAGGAATTAGGATTTTAGGAGTGAAATCGTGAAAGTTTATAGGTATATTTGAGGGGTTGGGATGCGATAACACGTCTCAGAACACATACATTTCATATGTCATGTCGGGATAGGACCATTACCTCAAAAACTCATCCTATGGAAGTCAAGTTTTGTCGTGATAGTGCTTCATATGATCACAGGTCGAAGACTAAGTGGTTGTCCCAGTCGATGGTCGTGATGCGATTACAGGTTCGAGTATAACCGGCGGCTAGTTGACGGTCATTATGCAGTCACGAGTTCAAGCTTTTTGGATACCCGCAAATGATGTCTTATACATACCATACATAAGATTGAGACCATAATCATAGGGGAAAATAGAGGGATTTTTGGTATAATCAATGTAATTTTTTTTCTCTATTTCTAGGCGACCGGTATCTTTAACCTTTCATTATTATCCGAATGTTAACACCGAGGTGGACACAAAAGGGCTTTTAGATGGAGAGCGGATGTTCCGTAGGAGTATAGGTCAAACTTGGGTCTGTGTAGCAGCGGTTGTAGTTATTAATGGGTTGTTTAATAACGACAATCGTTGTCGCCCCGAAATGAGTATCACCTTTACTCCAACGTCAGAGTCGATGCCTGCTTGAGAGTTCTCCTACATCCATGGTGGTACTAGCATTCGAATAAGAAGGAAGGTTAAAGATACCAGTAGCATGGAAATGGAGAAAAAAATTACGCTGATTATAGCGGGAAGCCTCACAGTTTTTCCCTATGATTATGCTATCAAACTTCTATATGGTATTTATAATGCAACATATTTGAGTATTCAAAAAGTTTGAGCTTGTGCCAGCATAACTACCGTCATTTGACTCCTCCGTTATACTCTGATCCATGACCTCATAACGGTTGTAGATCGAGATCTCTACGCAGACTTTCACTTGTGACCGTATAAAGAAAAATCACCCTGGAACCCGACTTCCACAAGATAGATTTCCTAGGTAGTGGTCATATCTCAATAGGATATATGAAATATGTGTGTCTCGAAGTGATATCGCATGATCGACAACTCAAGAATACCTAAAATAGGAAATTTTATTAGTGACAGAAATTTGTAACACTAAAGCAAGAAAGAAAATCGAGAGAAAGAAGTATTGTAAAGTGGAGTGATGGAGGCCGGGAGAGATGATGGGTTTAGGGATGATGAAGTATGAAGGGGGAACCCCCTTTTATAGGTGTGGGGGAGGGTGAGATTGCAAAGGAAAAAATCTTCAAGGTCGAAAATGAGTCATAAGACCAATGTTTTCATCGAATATCTTCAAAACGTGCTTTAAATCTTATCTTGGATTCCCGAGATTAGTGTACTTTTTTTGCAAACTTTAGTGGAAATGGTAAGAAAACTCGTCCAGCTGAGCGAGCTTTCCTACTGACATGGCAAGAAAGTGCACCTAGCTGGACGCGCTTTTCGAGCACTTTCTTACCATTTCCACTAAAGGTCTATCAAAAATACAATGATCACGAGAATCTCGGTAAGATTTGAAACACGTTTTAAAGCCCTAAAAACCCTTTGAAGCACACGTCTGATGAAATTATTTGATATGTGAAACGTGTTTTTGAGCACTGAAGAGCGTTTCATTATTATTATTTGACGAAAACGCATATTTTGAAACACATTTTAAAGCACACATTCCCTCTCTCTTTATTCTATTTTGCTATTAAAGTATTAAAATATTAGAACTTAGACACGCAATAAATTTATACCAAACATTGAAGAGTTGCACTGAGAGTGTCGTCTACATTTCTTTGGATAACCATCTGAAGAATTTTTTTGTTCTAAATGTCTAATTCATTTTAAATTGAAATGAGTCGATTAGTGAAATTTGCCACTTACTACGACGGTCAAATCTGTAATACGAAAGTCAAGGTCGTATTTGCAAAAGCCCAGTCCGTGGAATTGGCTTTTAACTGTACCATTCAATTACTTGAGTTATGTACTAGAATCAAGAGGAAAGTTAAGGGTTCAAGCCGTGGACGAATTTTGAGCTTGCAATTTAGATATTTGGCATCAGTTGCCCCCTTTAAGTATGAGCTATTTGATGTGAAATGAGAGCTCGAGCTAGAGGCGGTCATATCATTGCACTACTCAAGCAAAAATGTTGTAATGCAATTATATCTCGAATTTTTCGAGGCTGATGGAGCTCGTTCATCTTCAACTATTGTTGCGACTAATATGGGAATCGAAGCTGAAACAAAAAATCTTACTACACAGTTGTGCGGTGGGTCTAGTTTATTACAAAACTCATATTATGATTTCCCCAAGCATCAATGGGTAGACATTCTTTGGTTTCCAGCACTGATTTAAACTTTGACTGCCACTATTGTTTTGGGTATGAGCATAACCCTAACCTTGACACCCGGGCATGACATTCAGTCAGTGTATTCAATTTTAACTTCGGTGGTTCAATATCCTGGAGAGGAAGCACCTTTACTGATGGGTCATCAACCTACACCAGTTCACAATCCAGTGCAGACTTTGTCGGGCACACAAGGTATAGAAAAACTGATGACCTACTCCCTATGATTAGATGCTGCAATGGTACATCAAACCCTTTGGTTGAAGATGATAATGAAGGTGTAGCTAAGGAAGAAGGGGTAGCAGATGTAGTTGACGGATCATAGTCAAACCTCGATCCAATTTGGTAGTCCAATCCAGATGGTTCGGAAGTAACACTTTTTTCTGAACCAGAACAGGTTCCAATTGGGCCAGAACTGTACAGTTATGACGATGACGATTTAGAAAATTTTTCGGATTTGGATCCGCAATTCAAGGCATATAAACTTTTTCCCCACATGACCAACATCAACCTTTACACCGTTGATGATTTAGAGTTCTAATACCAACAGCACAGAATACCTAGCCATGCAAGTTCTTCATCAGATGTCCGGATACTGGAAGTTGGTATAGAATACCCCAACAAAGATGATTTTCTTACTACAATGAAGTGGTACAGCTTTAAAAATGGCATGAACTATCATGTCACAAAATCTCGTTCGGAGAAATTTGAGGGAAAGCGCCCATCACGTGATGGGAGGTGCAAATGAAAAATCATGGCATCTTTTTGGAAGAATACAGGCTCTTGGACGATAAATAAGTATTCCAGTCCACATACTTGTGTTGCAGTAGGTGCATGATATGATCACTCGATTTTCTAACATAATGTGACCTGACCCGAGTCTTCATTTTTTTTCAAGAACGTAACTTTAACTCATAATTTACAGGTGTAAGTCAGGATCATTCGAGGCTAGACTCCAACATGATATCTGACATTACTCTACCTATGGTGAAAGCTAGTTCCAGGATCCCTACCAGTGTTGATTGCCAACAACCGTAGCCAGTATGATTACACACCACCATACTACAAGGCACGGGTCGTAAAACAAAATATTATGGACAAGTTGCATCACGGCTAAGACAAGTCATACAACAATTTATGGCAATAGTGTCAGGTATTAGATGGTACGTATCAAGTTTTGTAATCAATCTGGAAGCGCACCTAGCGTACTTCGACAATAATCTAGTCCTTGGGAAAAAAGTACTCCACCAATTATTTTAGACCTTCAATCAATGTAGAGAAGTTTTTCGGCACTGTAAGCCTTTGATGTAAATTGACGGTACTTGGTCGTACGAGAGGTATCAGCATTGATTGTTGATGGCCATAGCCCATGATGGTAATCAAAGGATTCTACTGATAGCATTTGCAATAACTCTCCTAAAATGCAGATGACTGGGATTTCTTCCTTAATCGATTGCGTCGTAGCGTTTTCACATAGCCTAACATATGTGTCATATTCGACAGGGAAACTAAAATCTTTTTTTCTATTGAACAGCATGATAGCTTTTGGGATCACATCCACCATAGGTATTGTATAAGGCATGTCAGTTCCAACTACCACTAAAAATGGCCTTTGGAAAATGAGTGAGATCAATGCATTGACGTAGGCACATAGTTTTCACTTTATCTGTAATCATGCTAAACCATATATCATCATATTTTGTTTGTATTCATCTATTTACTTTTCTCAGCAAGGTATGAGCTCGTCCAAACATTGTTTCCATAAGATGTTGGATAACTTGTGCGCCATCAATAGCGCCGGTGCGAACTACCTCGCCAATATACCCTTCAAATATTAGACATAATCGTATGACGAGGGTTTATAGTATGGGCACATAACAACTAACCTAGCTGAATAGATCAATTTCATACTGAAGGGGACAAATCATTTGTCGATAACCTCAATTGTCAAAGAAATATACTTTCACCTGGTTGCCTTATTTCTAAAGTGGGCGGCGGAATATGTTGGACAGATAGTGGGCGGTCATATTTGGTGGGAGAATTTCATGAAAGAAATTATATGAATGCAACAAGAGCAAACACTATGTATGTAGTATGTCACTCGAGTCGAAACCTGAGATTTTGGGTCACGGAGTTCGCTAGGCCCAACCAAGACATGTCAGGGGCATCATATCGTATAGACCTACTGGAAGGGACTTGTGATTGTGAGAGATTCTAGGCACTTCGATTCTCATGTGCACATGTAATTGTCGCATGTGTAAATGTACAAATTGAGTACACGTCTTATATTAACGATGTGTATAGACTGGAATGCATGCACAATGTATAGATACCTGAATTCCCACTCGTACCAAATGAGAGTATGTGGCCGCCATTATCCAGTGCCCCATTTGAGTTTGCCCCAAACATGAACTTGCATCACGTCCTAAAAGGTCGTTCAACTTTCACTCGAGTACATACCAATATAGATGTTCGAGAGAGGGACAATCAATAGAGGTTAAACGAGTACTATAGAAATCTAGGGCATACAAAGGCAACATGTTCTGTATTGAGGGATACATTAGGTCTTCAACGTCGCTAGCATTCAGTTTTTTTTTTTGTGAGATAAAATTGATTACAATGCTTCTTATTTTTGGTACAAAATATGTTTATTTTTTTGTATTTCATTTGTATTTGCCACCGTCTACTAACATTCATATAGTAGAAAATTTGCTACTTTAAGTGCTACTTCAAGTACTAATTACAATTTCTCTAGCGTTTGAAATTTTACCATTTTTTCAATTTAGTCTATGTACCTTTATTAATCAGAAGTTCACTAAAGGTACCTATCCCAAGTTACATATTTCATATCAAAAATTAAATATGAAAAATTACATATAATTTACATTAGAATTTAACAAAGACAAATATGAGTTGCAACAGAAATATAAAAAAAAATTGACCCCCCTTTTTATATTGACTTCATTTACATTTACATCATAATAAGTAAATGAAAAATACACCAACAACATCGTCGGGCCAAATATGTGCCACAGGATAGTGACTGACGGGTGTGTGTAGGACATCGACATCGGGGCATTGTATGCTGGGGACGGAGGAGACACAAAAAAAGTACCTATAGAAGGTATAGATACAGGGTGCTACAATGGTGCATAGTGTGGTGCTTGTGAAAAAAACACGAGGTTAGCGAATGAACAAGAATAAATGGAATGAACTGACAGGGATGTGGTGTAGATATCGGTGGTTCGATGGTGCTTGTTGGGTTGGACTCGAGGAAAAACCCATCACGGCACCTCCTCCGGACTTATGCTACTGAGGAAGTTGTCGTGGCCTCTTTTGATGAAGTTGCCTACTCTTGGCCTCCACCGATAATAGATATGACTTGTTGACGACTCTGAACCAAGGCATGTACTCCAAACTGGTCATCGTGTTTGATGATAAAAAGGTTCGTAGATGGGTAAGAATTTCATCCTACGATCCCAAATGTCAATGAAATCTTTGTGGTAATCTCGTCAATTTTCGTCAGTCTTCCCTCGCGGATCAAGCTTGTGTAGTGCTTTCATGTGTCGTGGCGGGGGAAAAATTTTTTGCCTCCACTCAAACTTTTGCATCACTCAATTTGATTCATGCATCTTCATTGTTGCATACATTATCAATGGCACCTTCGCATTCCACATATCAAGTGGGACACATTCTATGATATTTGAATCGACGTATGGCATCCATAAAAACTGCAGTGTAGAATTATAAATTTTGTTATGTATGAAATTTTGAATTTCAAATAATTTTATAAATATTATAGGTCTGAAAAAAATCAATTACTAACATTGGCTTTCGAGCGCTGATCTAACAACAATCAGATATCTTCAAGCTGCTCTGATAGTACCACATAACTTGGCTCATAGTTCCACCTATTCAAGGGATATGTTAATTTAAAAATATAATAAATAAACAACATTTACTATATTAACTGCATATTATTATCAAATTATTTTTATATTGTCACCAATGGGAACGTATAAGGGTCGTTCACTCGAGGACTTAGAAATGGTAGCTGCCACCACGTCCATGACAGTAGTAGGAGCAAGCAACCACCAATTGACATCTTATCCAGTTTTGTTGCTTGACACAACTCCCGATACAACATGGCCAACACGGCCGATCCCTAAATCTGTCATCCGCATTCTTTAAAGTTGACTAGTTGTAGTAGTCACCTTATGTGTGCCAAATTTCAAGATTTATTAGGCATTAGAATGCCTCCGATTAACCTTAGGATGAATGCTAGGGCATGTTATTCTTTGATGACGTCGGGCACGTCCTTAAGAATTTCTTTGAAATTATTCTCCAACCACTTCATATCTATTCGGCCACCTTAAAACTTGTTCGGCACTTTACCTAAAAAAACCTAGCAAAGGTCCTCTTTATTGAGAATGACCACTGACCCCGCAATGATTGGCCCATTAACCAGTAAGCTGTGTAACACCCCTCGCCCGTATCCAACATCGGAACAGGGTTTGAGGTGTTACTGAACTTAAACTCAACTCACCTTAAGAAATTGGGCCATGAAATTTCGATCAATTTTAAAACTTTTCATTTCATAAACAATTTGCCCCTTAATAAGGCTCACAGGGCCCAAAACATACATTCAGGGTGGTTCGGGACCAAACCGAGGGCTCAAGAAAAACTTAGAAATTTTCATGCTTTAGGGCTCCACACGCCCGTGTGGGTATAGAGCACACGCTCGTGTGCTAGGAACACGCCCGTGTTTTATACCCGTGTGGCCAATTTAATTCTACAATTTTCATGAAACAAGTGCAGACTTCACACGGCCTGGACATGCGCCCATGTCCTTTCACACGGCCACGACACGCCCGTAGCGCAGCCCGTGTGCAAAAATCTGGGCATTATGTTTCCAATGTCAGTATTACACGGCCATGGCACACGCCCGTGTACTAGGTCGTGCCCTCCACATGGTTGAGACACACGGCCGTGTCTCTGCCCATGTGATAAATACCCTGCATTCTGACTTAAAATTTCTAGGTGCAGAGGACACACGGCCTTCTCACACGCCTAAGGGACTGTCCGTGTGTCATACACAGCCTAGACACACGCTCGTGTATCTACCCGTGTGGACAATATGAGGCTATTTACCAAGCCTTATTGCCACTCTAGTATGCCCATTTTCATATCAATACCAACCAATATCAATTCAAGCATGATAGACATTCATTTACTCATGAAGATGCATCTATTATAGACTCAAAATGAATGTTATCCTAAATCAAGGCTTAATGTGAATTGTGGAATCTATTCCAAGCCAACATTTTTGGCCGATTCTCAAAGACACAAAATAATAATATCTAGTCCTATACATGCCATAATCAAAAATATAAATCCTACTATACCGAGTATTATGGCTGATAGTGTGATCAATATCTCTGACTTCAAGGGATCCTTGAGTTAATTAAGCGGCACTGAAAGAAAAAAGAAAGGAAAAAGAGTAAGCATAAAGCTTAGTAAGTTGCATACAAACAAATATACAACAACAATTTCACCATTAGTCATCATGCTCATAGCTCAAAGGTAAGCATAAACTTGGCTTACTCATTACTGTCTACTCAAGTCACATTTTCTAATTTGAGCTCATTACTCATGCATACCAAATAGGTACCTGTATCACTCACAACATTATTATACTTTCTTTATTAAATTACTTTCGTAACCTTTAAAGTTAAACCTTTCAGAATACTACCAGATATTCTATAAGCCTCCAACATGTGATAAGTTGCCGATGCCATGTCCCAGACATGGTCTTACACTAACTATCATCTTTGAGGCCGATGCCATGTCCCAAACATGGTCTTACACTAGCTATCATCTTCGAGGCCGATGCCATGTCCCAGACATGGTTTTACACTAGCACAACTCTTGGCCGATGCATGTCCCAAACATGTCTTACACTGGCTATCATAATATGGTCGATGCATGTCCCAGACATGTCTTACACTAGCACAACTCTCAGCCAATGCCATGCTCTAGACATGGTCTTACACTGGCTCTCACAATGTGGCTGATGCATGTCCCGGACATGTCTTATACTAGCACACAAGTAATTTGAATGTTAAGGCACGAATATCCGATGTGTTCCTAGGGTTCCAATGGGATCTTTCTACTATCTCAATTATTACTATGCATTCTCAATTCACAATCTAGTAATTCATGTTTTATCAATTCAATGAAAATTTGAATACATGTATTAGCAATGTAGTTATATTATTTACATACAACTTACCTCGGATTACAAAATGTACTCGACTAGTCGATTTAGTCGATTTGCTTGGCTTTCCCCCAATCTAGGTTCGGATTCGGTAAATCTTGATCTATAATAGCAAAATGCATCATTTAGTCATTAAGCACAATTAGGCAATCTAAAATTCACTTCATAGGTAAAATGACCATTTTGCCCCTATGCTCGAAATTTGATTTTTATCGAATTTCTTCGTATCTCAAGCCTAGTCGAACCCTTTTTACTCTTATAACAAATTCAAATTCTCACTATTTCACATATTCATCAACTATTTTACAACTTATGCATAATAGTCCCTTTAGGTGTTTTCATGCTAACACCTTTCACAAAAGATGTTTAGAACTCTTCTAGGACTCATATTCTTCCATAAAAACTCCAAAAACCACACAAATTCTTTCATGGTAAATTCCTAAACTCTTGATCATTTTGCAAGATAGCACCCTCATTTGAAAGCTCATGTTTTAAGGGTCTCAAAAGTACAAAAATATTTTAGAAAAGCCATTAGGATTACTTACTTGTAAGTGTTTCAAGTTGCAGAAAATTTTTGAAGCTCAAAACCCCAACAATGGCTGATATTTTCGGCTAAGAAGAAACGGGAAATAGGGTGATATCATTTTTCTTTTTCTTTTTCTAGTCAAAATTGGTCACCTAATCCCACCAAAAATTAAAATTTTGACCACACAAGACTCCTATGGTCGGCCATCCTATTTTTAGGGGTCTAATTGCCATTTAAAGGTCCCAATTTTAATTCTCTAGCTATTTGGCACATTTGGGTACTAAAATGTAACCTTTGCCTTTTATGCGATTTAGTCTTTTTTCGTAATCGGGCTCACAAACATCAAAATTAACTCACCAAATTTTCCATACACTATTATAATCATGTTATAACCTCATAATTTTAATAAAATAATTTTTTCTAACTTCGAATTTGTGGTCCCGAGACCACTGTTCTGATTAGGTCCTAAATCGAGATGTTACATTTCTCCCCCTTAGGGATTTTCGTCCTCGAAAATCTTACCAGTGAATAAGTTCGGTGAACAAGGTATTGATTACTTTGATACCTATGCTCCAGTAGCAAGAATTGCTACAATTAGACTCTTAATATCACTTACCTCTATATATAATTTGGTTGTTCACCAAATGGATGTTAAAATCGCATTTTTATGGTGAATTGGAAAAAGAAGTGTACATGGAACAACAGAAAGGATTTGTTGTTCCAGGACAAGCGCATAAGGTTTGTAAGCTTGTTAAATCTTTATATGGACTTAAACAAGCACCAAAACAATGGCGCCAAAAGTTTGACAATGTTGTTTTAACTAATGGCTATAAAATAAATGAATCCGATAAATGTATATATAGCAAATTTGAAAATGGAAAAGGTGTCATAATTTGCTTATATATAGATGACATGCTTATTTTTGGCACGGATTTGGAACAAATAGAAAACACAAAGAAATTCTTATCAAACAACTTTGCTATGAAGGATATGGGTGTAGCAGATGTTATTCTTGGGATTAAAATACCCAAGATGAAAGCACTATAACTTTATCACAATCACATTACATTGAAAAGGTGCTTAAAAAGTTTGATCTTTTCAACTGTATACTAGCATCTACACCCATGGATCCTCAAATAAAATTAGTATCTAATGCTGGTAGGAAAATTGATCAATTGAAATATGCAAGTCTAATTGGTTATCTTATGTACATAATAACTTGTACAAGACCAGATATTGCATATGTTGTTGGGAAATTGAGTAGGTATACAAGTAATCCAAGTAGTTTGCATTGGCAAGCTTTGAATAGAGTACTTAGGTACTTAAAGAAAACTATTAACTATGGATTGTGTTATAATGGATATCCTCTAGTTTTAGAAAGGTATTCGGGTGCTAGTTAAATTACAAGTTTGGAAGATCATGCATCTACTAGTGGATGGATTTTCATTCTTGGTGGAGGAGCCATTTCGTGGGGTTCCAAGAAATAAACATGTATTACTGATACCACCATGGCAGTAGAATTTATTGCACTAGCCGCTGCATCTAAAGAAGCAGAATGGTTAAGAAATTTGCTTTATGGTGTACCTTTATGGCCTAAGCCAATTTCACCTATTTCTATCTGTTGTGATAGTGAAGCTACTCTAGCAAAGGCATATAGCCAAGTATATAATGGAAAGTCTAGACACATTGGATTAAGACATAGTTATGTCTGACAATTAATTTCTGATGGAGTGATCACTATTAATTATGTGAGGTCAAGTGAAAATTTAGCGGATCCTTTGACAAAAAGTCTTGCTAGAGATGCAGTAAAAAGGACCTCAAAAGGGATGGGATTCAAGCCCATTAATTAGAGTCACCCATGATGGAAACTCAACTCAGTGCTTGGTATAACGTCAAGTCTTGAGTTCAATGAGACAAAGTACATATTAGTATGCGACTATTAGTACTATAAATAAATTCATCCTAAGATTAAAGTGCTAGGTACCCGTAATGATAAGGGAAGGATGAGTAATGTACTCTTAATGGACCCATAACATAAATATGTTAGAGTGTTATAATTACGGAACACTCTTGATGGGATCTACCTATGTGAGTGGAAGTATAGTCGCTTCTAGGAGCTTAAGGGCTTGGTTCTGACAGCACTCATCAAAAGAGGACATAGACACATGGCCATAATAGTGTCCCTAGATACTATGCATTGACCAATGTTGAAATCATTGTGTGAGATGTGTTCGGTTAATCAAATGAAATAGTTGGTTCAAAGCTTAGTCTACCATGCAATTTTGATTAACTTTAACATGTTTTCACTAAGTGAAGGTTCAATCGTAAGATACCTTCATTTATGCAAATTGATTTCCAAGAATATCAAAATCTAAAATATTTTGAAAATAGGGAGAGATTGTTGGAATATTTTTAAATATTTATAGTGTTCTAATAACTATAAATGAATTGGTGTAATTAATCAAAAAATTATATTATTTAAATTTTTAAAAAAGAATTATAACTATTTAAATAATTTTATTTGAATAGTTATAATTAAATGAATAATTATGTGTTTATTTTAAAGACATTATTATTCAGGAAGACACATATTGATGAAAGATGTCTCTATGAAGAGACATGAAAATTCCTATAAATAGGAATGAGATTTCATTTGAAAATTATACCAACAAATTCTAATATTATTTCTTTCCTTCCTTCATTTTTTAATATTATTAGATTATTCTATAAAGTATTACTGTAGAAATCCTTTATAGAAATTGAGTTCCTTGTCATACATTGCTCAGTGTGTAGTGGGATATTCTCATCAGTGCAAAACGCAAATAGCCATTGGCTTCATTGTATCCTCGAGGTTAATTTGCTTGAAACTTGTTTGCACACCAAAGATAGGTGGGGACGAATATAACCTTAAAGATAGTGGCTTGATACACGCCTTGGAGCATTGTCCTATTTCTTCTTCTGTTCGAGTTTCGTTCGTGTGTTCAAGATTTTCCTCACCGGAGATTTGTACTAACAAAGTTATTTGCCCCTAATTTTTTTTAGTTAAAGCCACCCCGTGTCACAACCACAGCGTGACATGTGGCAAAAAAATTATAATAAATAAAAATAAATAAAAGTTATTAAAATTTAATAAAAATTATAAAAAAATATTTAAAATTTACTAAAAATTAAAAAACAATATAAAAATCGTAAAAAAAATATAAAAAATTGTAAAATTTTATAAAATCATAAAAAAATTATAATATGATCAAAAATGCCCTTTAACCATTAACTTTAACCGGTGACTGTTAAAGTTAATGACCCCCAGTTTTTTACAATTAAAGCCATCACGTGTCGCAACACAGCGTGACATGTGGCGAAAAATGATAACAAAATAAAAATCAATAAAAATTATAGAAAAATTATAAAATGTTTCTTTTGGTATGATAGCTTTTATAATTCTTTTACGAATTTAATATTTCTTTATATTTTTATCATTTTCTTACTACTTTATATTTTTTTTATATTTTTTCTATATTTCTATATATTTTATAATTTTTTTACGATTTTTATAAATTTTTTTCTAATTTCTAATAAAAATTAAATATTTCTTATATTTTTATTAAAATTTAACAACTTTTATAACTTTTATTAGTTTTATTTTTTATTATTTTTTACCACATGTCATGCTATGGTTGTAAAAGATGGTGACTTTAACTGAAAAAAATTAGGGGCGATTAGCTTTAACGGTTAACTGCTAAAATTAATGGTCAAAGGGTTTTTTTGATGCATTTTGATAATTGAGTGCAAAAAAAAATACATGTGCTTTATTGTTTTTTTGTGAAAAAGTTTGAGGATCTTTTTTATGCATTTTGGTAGTTCAAGTACCTAATTAAGTGCAAAAAAAAAAAGAGCATGGGCTTAATTACTTTTTTTGAAAAAAATTTAGGACCTTTTTGATGCATTTTAAAAGTTTAAGTATCTAATTAAATACAAAAAAAAGGGTTTAATATTTATTTTTTTAAGTTTGAAGGCTTTTTACACCCTTAAAAAGAATTATTTAATATTTTTCAGACAAGCTGATAATAAAATGAGGCGAAATATTGTTGTTTGTAATAATACATATATCTATAATAAGAACTATTGTTAAAATCATTTATTAAGTATACACAAAATTAATGGGATTTTTATTAACAAAGAAAAATATATATTAGGTTGATTTTAGAAAAATAATAAAAGAAATTACTTTTGATATTATGGTAAATATTTATACATTGTGGTTAATCACTTCTAAAAAAATTATTATAAAATTATATGTATTACTGCAATATAATATTTTGTATAACAAGGTTAACAAGCTTTGGCATTGTTTTCCAAGATTATTCAGTTATAAATATTATTTTAATTTTCATAATGTTTTGTGTAAAATGAATTTTAAAAAAAAATCATTATACATTAGTTATTATAAATATAAATGTTTTGTTTATGTTACACAATTACATAAATTATTATAGTTTGTGTGATGTTTTCACACAACAAAATCATGTATAGTTTTGTTGTAATAAGAGTTGTCGCCTCAATGAAAGAAACAATAATAGGAAAAGAATTGTTTATGTAGTTCAAACTGAATTTATATTATTTAGATAATTAATCCACTAAAAATAATTTAGTAAAAGGAACTATTATTTAAATATAATCCTGTCGTTCTCAAACTGTAACATCGCCTTATTACGTCTTAATTTGGTTTTCACAACCTCTTGTAACTATCATTTAGTAGGTGTTTTTCAAGTCACTAAAAATTTCTTAAAATCAATAGATTTCTCAAATATAATAATTCATTATCAAAAACTCTATCGATTAAGTTGATCCATTCTTGACAATCAAAGAAATCCCTTGCCTTTAATTTAGAAACACCATCACTTCCTTTGATTCAAAAAACACCACTTTATGTTACTCAGTTTTCATTTTAACTCAGCGACTAAGCCTGTATTTAATAGGGCTTTTTAGAAGTACTTTTGAAGCAAAAGAAATGCTAAACAATGAACTTTTGAAAGAATTTTTTTGTTTTTCAAAAGCATTTTTCTCGAAGAAATTATAATTTTTAGCTTTTCTTCTCCAAAAATACTTTTGATAGCTTAATTACGTTTTCACTTCTCCAACACATGATACTTTCCTTTCTCTGGTTAATTGCTTAAATAACATTTAAATTTTATATTTTATATATTAAAATATTAACAACAAATTATAATAAATTATTTTTTATATTCTTATTAAAATATCATAATATTAACTAATTCAAACATTATTTAAATGCTTTGTCTAAAATAGATATTTTATTTTTCAAAAATATTTTTAAACAGCAATACTAAATAACTAAATCTTAAGCAAAACTTTTAAAAACTACTTCTTAAAATCATTTTTTCAAAGCAGTTTTTATAAATACTTCTCAAAAACAATATTAAACTACATGAAAGCAATAGTTGTCGCGACTTCATAATTCGTTGGATTTGAACAAAAAAGGACCCTCTCTTGCGGTTATTTTCTTAACACGTGAAGTGTAATTATCATAATATCATATTTATTGTTGCGTTTTAAAATGACAACTAAAACTAAGTTTTGTGGTTTTAATGTTAGTAACAATCTCCCAATAATAAGAGACTAAATTAAGCAAGAAAGTTATAAACATCCCTTACAAAATTCAAAGTCAAAATTTGGTTTTAAAACACAAAATTATAATAACTCCCCTTAAAAATTAATAACCACAAAAAAAAATAACTTTAAAAATGCTAGCAAAAATCAAAAGACGATCTTCAAGGTTCTTCAATTTCTAAATCTCCAATGTATTGTAGTACGTCAACCTTCCTCTTGTTGATATGCTGACAAGGAAGGAGTTCAGGAAGCCCAATTCAACATGAAGGTTCTTCGAGCTGCAAACTCTTTGTGCACGAGACAGAGTATTAATGACACCAAATGCGAGCACTTCAACCTCCTCACCAACTATGTCCTCTCCAGCTTCTTTAGCACCAGGAGCTTCAATTGGGACACTATCATCCATGTGGCTCTCAGTATCAATTTTGATTTTTTTTTTTTTTTAAAAAAGGGAATTGCTAAGAGTAAAAGCTGCACAATTAAATTGGTGCCAGGGTAGGTGGGTACTCCTCCAAATATTAAATAAAGAGTAGTAAACACATAAGACACAAGGAAATGATTATGTAATTTAGTTTCTCTACATTTATGGTACCTGACTTAGTGAGAAATTTATGCTTTCTTTAACAATTACAAAGTGAACTATTCAATCACACACCCCGTGGTCGTTTCCCTCACTCTTGCACTTCAAAGATACAATACTCTCACCACTCACCCTTTGTGATCATAGCAAGTAAAACTACAACAAACCGTTTTACTATAAAAAATAACACTCTTACAAAATTATTCTCCTAAGAACAAATTAAGTGCCTAACTCTTATTACATTTTCTTAGGCAAGTCTCTCAAATATATAGACATTGATTCGATATTTGCTTACAATAGAAGATCTAATACAATGCCAACAAAATAGTAAGAGCATAAGTAATACAATATAATAATAACATATTAATGAAAAATAGACTCAATGGCAGCTCATCAGAAGAATCACGATGCAATCCAAAGTTCATAATCCAAGGGGTTGCTTTGGGGGATTTCGATCCAAATCAATTATCAATATTTATTTTCCCAAACAATAAAATCTTCCATAATAGTCTGGATATTCACCATGTAATCAACATAGCCCAAATATAAGGTTCAATAAATTGCCAATACCTAAATATAAAAACTGTCTCCACGCATATAAGCAGGGAAATAGGCACTCCCTCTGGCACCAAATTACTATTGTAACAACCCGAGTGGTACCGGAAACAGCAATTCTAAAACCTTATATTCCGATGATCGAGTTATTAACTTGAATCCGACAATCAGTTAAAGTGAGAGGTGTTATAATAAAACTCTCCACTATAATCTAAATTTATCTCTTGATTAATTCCAATAACTATCACATAATAAAATCTTATCCACCAAAAAAAATCAACAGCTTAATCACCAAGTAAATAGCTTAAAAGATAAGCATGAACGTTATGGGATAAGGCATATTGATCTCTAATAGGCAAATTTGATAATCATTGTTCTAGCGAAATAAAATACAATTTGCGAATCGTTTGCTTGTAAAGATAGCAATCATGAAGGTTAAAGTCAAAAATACCAACATCCAACTTGACTTGAGCTATCCAAGAGTCATGTCTAAACTGTTGTCTAAAGGTCTGTTTGGACATTTGTTTAAACATGGGAGTGAACACTAGTAGTTCAACAAATTATTTTAACAAAAGTTGAAACATTAGCAATGAGACAAATAAAGTCCCAGCAATCTCCCCTTTGGCTTTTTTTACAAAACATTAGCAAATGATCAAAACTCCATTGTCATCATGCCATATAAACATATGAGATACTAAGAACAAATCAACATAAGTAACTCATAACAAATGTTGTCCAATACACCAGTAGTAAGAACATAGCAACAAAATCATAAAAGCCAACAGCAAGCATAAATCAACAAGCTCTCCTTAAAAAACATCAGCAGCGGGTAAACATCAACTTATCTCCCTTCTTCGTCAAAAGGCCAAAAGACTCCAAACACCAAGTTGTACTTTGAAAGAAAATCACTCCCCTTAAGAGAATGCATCACAGTGGACAACCAGCAAGAGAAATTGGCAAAAATATTTTATGCTACCATTTTCTCACCCTGTTCTGTTCCAACAGCAGTTTGAACATCCGTATCTGTCAAAACTGTTTCATGTTTGAAATTACATTTTTACTACTTAATACTATTTTAATTATATTGATTAAGGTTGATATTAATGATTTTATAGTTTCATAATAATCTCTAATCTTGAAGGTCCAAGTGACGTTATTAGGTGTGGCAGCATGGATTTCGGGCCTCCATCAATTAACATGGCGGTGGGCAGCTAAATCCTCGTTTTGCATTTCCCTATTTTCGCATAAGACAATACGCTTTCAGGTGCATAGGATTAAGTAAATTAATTTTTGGTACTAAATGATTAGTAATTTATCCAACCAATTACTATATGTTAGTAAATAGTGTAGACTTAGAATAAACTGGCAGGCTATTGATGATAATGTACTCATCCCATTAACCAATCAAATTACATAATTTTCTCCGTAAGAAGTATCCAAGTTGTTTAAGGACGGAATATGTGTCGACCTCCGATTCAATTAACTTTAAAGTGTAATTTTATTAATAATAAATATTTTTTTTAATTAGTACACATGCATATGTAAAAGAATAATTACTTCCAATTTTTAGACTTTAGATGCAGAATTGATAGAATCACACGTGTTACTTTTTTTTTTTAAATTTTGTCTAGAAATAGGATTGAATCAGTGACATGTTTTCTTTTTTATATATTTAATTTTTGCACCCACATGTTATTCTCTTAATCCTACTTGTAACTCAAATATATTATTATTTTTTTAGTACCAATTTAAAATTTTATTTATCTCAATTTTTTGGTTTCCACTAGAAAGTTTGATAAAATCTTTTAAGAATTTTTTTTGTAAATTTCTTAGATTTTTTACATATATATTTTGAATTTTTAGAAATTTATATTTTTAAATATATTTTAACATAATTTATATTTATTTTTAAAATTTTTAAAATTTTTAGAATTATTGTTAAGAAAAAATTTTAAAAACTCAAAATGATATTTTAGCTATAGTTTAGGGACCAAATTAGTAATTAACGTTCCACGTTATCATTGAAAAGGGGGGTTAATTTGCACATTTCGAAATGTATAAAAGTTAATTTAATCATTTTTTCAATGGAGAAGTTGAAATGCAATCTGTCCCTAAGTACAAGTACTTCCCTAATAATTTTACCATTGTTATTATAATACTTTTACCAAATGTTGCATTAATGTAAAAACTTTCAATTATTTTTATTTTATTTCTTTTAATATTAAAATCACATTTATAAATAATTAATTATATTTTATATTTGATTTTAAATAATATAATTAAATTTTATAATTTAGAGAAGATAATGCCTCACATTTTATGGTCATTGTAGTAAAATATTGTATGGGTTATATGTTTGTACTACAGCTACTATTGCCTTTTCTCTTTTATTGCACAGAAAGCATCTGAGAAGCTGAAAGGACAGAGAATCCAATTCCATTTATAATTCACACAAAAAAAAATGTGAAAAATAAATTAAATCAATTTCAAAGAAGTTAATTACTAGTTGGACATTATTGTTACTTAGACAAAGTTGTAAATAATGGATGTATGTTTCAAAATCTTGTCCTTCCCTGCCTCTTTCTGATTTCACAAGTAAATTATATTATATTTTATATTTTATAAATCATTTGTCATCATCTTAACCTAATTTACGAAGTTTAAAAATTTTACTATTAATATATCTAATATTTTCCTTAAATAAATTTATATCTAAAATTATATTATGTTAACTAATTTCAATCCAATAGCTTTAATAATGTTAAAAAATTAATTGACATGAGGCATAATTAGAACATATCATGTGACACTTTTTAACCAATTACAATATAACATACGGCTTCCTTGTTAATATATATAAATTTTTAAAAATTAAAAGGAAAAAATAGAGTTTTTAAAATAAAAATATAGAAAATTGTAAAATATATTAATATAATTTTAAAAATTCAAAAAAGTATTGTTAAAATTTATAAAAATGAGAATTTTAGTTAAATTTTTAGAAAATTTCAAAGAAATACAAAATATTATAATTAAAAAAAATTAGTTAAACTTTAGAAATTTGCAAGAAAATATATACACTTATATAAACTCTAGAAAATTGTATTAATTTAATTTTTCGAAAGAAAAACCCAGAAATATACTCAATAATGCTAAAATTTTCATTCTCATCCAAATCAATTCTTAGCCTAATTAAAAGCGAAATAATACTAAGATTTCCCTAAAAAATTCTAATTAATTTGGTTTTACGATAAATTAACGTGCTATAATGGTTACCTAATAATTTTTATTAGAATATGTCAACGATTCAAAGATAAAATATAAAAGCTCTGTTATAGAAAAATTAATAAAATAATAAATAAAAGTGGATGAAAATACAAGAGAATTTTTCTCGTCTTTTTTTTATTTCACTCAGGTAAGGATTCTATTTATAATTTATAATTAACATTCAATGCAATACCATAAATGAAGCTTACTTAAGTGCTTCATTAACTCATATATTAAACATTACATAATGAATGAGAGGTTTTACCTCATAAATGATGGGGGGTTAGAATATGGACATTCACATTTATTTATAACACTCCCCCTTGAATGTCCACTAGAAAAAACAGTGCCTCATTAAAACATTTATTAGGAAAAACCCTGTGGGATAAAAACCTAATGAAGGAAAAAGAGTACACAATCTCCTATTACAAATTGCCTCATTAAAAACTTTTACTAGGAAAACCCAGTGGGACAAAACCTTGGTTAAAGGAAAAGAGTACAACGTGTTTTAGACTCCCCCTAATGACGACATCACATTATATCTTTAAGTCGACGCATTCCAATCTAGTTTCGTAGTCTTTCAAATGTTAAAGTTGGCAATGCCTTGGTAAAAAGATCTGCTAAATTATCTCTATAACGAATTTGTTGAACTTCTATGTCACATTTCTTCTCAAGATCATAAGTGAAGAATAATTTTGGTGAAATATGTTTCATTCTGTCACCTTTGATATAACCACCCTTTTAATTGAGCTATACATGCTGCATTATCTTCGTATAAGATAGTTGGCAAATTACATATCTTCTGGATATGTTAGGTTAATAACCTTAGCCAAACACACTCTCGGCTTGCCTCATGCATTGCAATTATTTCAGCATAATTTGAAGAGGCAGCAGCTTATGTTTGCTTTGTCGAACGTCATGATATGGCAGTACCTCCACATGTAAATAAATATCCTGTTTGAGATCGACCTTTATGTGGATCTGATAAATATCCAACATCAGCATAACCAACTAATAGGGATTTTGAATCATTTGAATAAAATAACCCCATATAAATGGTCCCTCTAAGATATCTAAATACATGTTTAATTCCATTCCAATGTCTACGTGTTGGAGAAGAACTAAATCTTGCTAACAAGTTTACAGCAAAACTATATCAGGTCTTGTATTGTTTGCAAGATATATCAATACTCCTATGGCACTTAGATATGGTACTTCAGGACCAAGAAACTCTTCATCATTCTCACAAGGATGAAATTGATCTTTATTCACATCTAACGATCGTACAACCATCGGGGTACTCAATGGATGTGCTTTATCCATATAAAATTTATTTAAGATCTTTTTCGTATAAGTTAACTGATGGACATGAACTCCATCTTTTAAATGCTTGATCTGCAGGCCAAGATAAAAAAAATTCCAAGATCTTTCATCTCAAATTCTTTCTTTAAATAATTTATTACATTTTGAAGCTTTTCAGGAGTTCCAATAATATTTAGATCATCAATATAAATAGCAATTATCACAAAGTTTGATTCAGACCTTTTTTTTATAAAAACACATGGACAGATTGGAGAGTTTTTATAACCTTCTTTTAACAAATATTCACTAAGACGATTGTACCACATACATCTAGATTGTTTTAATCTATATAAAATTTTCTTTAATCTGATTGAGCAATTTTCCCAGGAAACTCTATATCCTTCAGGGATTTTAAATCCTTCTGGGATTTTCATATAAATTTCACTATCAAGTATACCATACAAATAGGCTGTAACAACATCCATTAGACGCATGTCAAGTTTTTCACATACTACCAGTCTAATAAGGTATCTAAACATGATTGCATCCACCACAGGAGAATATGTCTCTTCATAATCAATGCCAGGTCTTTGCTAAAATTCTTGTGCTACAAGTCATGATTTATATGTTACGGCTTCATTTTTCTCATTTTGTTTTCGTACAAATATCCATTTATATCCTACCAGCTTTACATATTTAGGGGTTTGGACTATAGGACCAAAAACCTCACGTTTAGAAAGTGAATTTAATTCTGCTTGAATTGTGTCTTTCCATTTTGGCCAATTTTTTCTATTTCTACATTCCTCAATAGATTTAGGCTTAGGATCCTCATTTTCTTTTGCTATTTCAATAGCAACATTATAAGAAAAATTATTGTCGGTAACTATATTTTTTCGGTTCCATCTTTTTCTTAAAGTAACATAACTTATTGAGATTTTTTCGTTATCACCATTTTCAGGTATCTGAACCTCTTTTGGGATTTTTTGATTAGTTATATCTTTGGCCTCTTCTAGGGCACTTGCCTCCACAATATTACCATCTTGAATAATTGCTCCTTTCCTTTTACGAGGATTTTTATCTTTAAAACTGATTTTCCTTCCACGCTTCAAGCATGGATTACTTTCTTTTACACTAACAATTTGTCTTATTGGGATATCAATTAGTATTAGAGCATTTTCAGCTGGTATGTGAGATTTTGTAATTCTCTTTAGGTTAGTAAATGAATCTGGCAGTTGATTGACAATGTTTTGCAAATGTATAATCCATTGAACTTCTTGTTCACATTGACTTGTGCGAGGATCTAATTGAGATAATGATGATCCATTAAATATTTTTTTTTACTAGTTGTATTTTATCTTCCCCTAATGTTAGGAATGTTGTTTTATCAAAATGACAATCAATAAATCGTACAGTAAATAAATCTCCAGTTAATGGTTCAACATATTTAATTATAGAAGGAGATTCATAACCAACATATATTCCCAACCTCCTTTGAGGACCCATCTTTGTGCGTTATGGTGGAAAAATTGGAACATATACTGCACATCCAAAAATTCTAAGATGGAAATATTTGGCTCCTGACCAAAAACCAATTGTAATGGGGAGTACTTATTATAACTTGTTGGCCTTAAGCGCACAAGTGTTGCTGCATGCAAAATAGCATATCCCCAAGCTATAACAGGGAGTTTTGTTCTCATGAGTAATGGTCGAGCTATTAGTTGGAGGCATTTGATAAACGATTCAGCTAGACCGTTTTGTGTATGAACATGAGCTTTGATAAAAGATTCAGCTAGACCGTTTTGTGTATGAACATGAGCTATAGGATGTTCAACTTTTATCCCAATTGACATACAATAATCATTAAAAGCTTGGGATGTAAACTCACCAGTATTATCAAGACGAATAGTTTTGATTGCATAATCTGAAAATTGTGCTCTTAATTGAATTATTTGAGCGAGTAGTCTTGCAAACGTCAGGTTGCTAGTCGATAATAAACACACATGTGACCACCTACTAGATGCATCTATTAAAACCATAAAATATTTGAATAGTCCACATGGTGGATGAATGAGCCCACATATATCACCTTGAATACTTTCAAGAAATGCAGGAGATTCAATTCCAACTTTAGCCGGTGATGGTCTAATAATCAATTTCCCTTGAAAACAAGCGACATAAGATAAATCCTTGAATTCAAGAATCTTTTGGTTTTTTAATGGGTGTCCAATTGAATTCTCGATGATTCTTCGCATCATAATAGATCTAGGATGGCCTAATCGGTCATGCTAAATAGTAAAAGTATGTGGTTCTACAAACTTCTGGTTTGTAGTAACATGTGACTTAATTGCATTAATATGTGTATAATATAAACCTGATGAAAAAGTAGGTAACCTCTCCAAAACATATTTCTTTCCACATTCAACATTTGCAATATATAGATATTCAATATTTTTCTCATTCATAGTCTCAATATGATATCCATTAAGACGAATATCTTTAAAACTCAATAAATTTCTTTAAGACTTAGTGGAATATAAAGCATCATCAATGACAAATTTTGTACCTTTAGGTAATAATATAATAGCTCTTCTAGAGCCTTCAATAAGTTTTGAACTACCCGATATTGTATTAACATGGGCATTACTCATTGTCAAATGAGAAAAATATTTTTTTTCTTTGAGTATCATATCTGTTGTAGCACTATCTGCAAGGCACATGTCTCCATTGATTTTGGGTCCATCGAAATTTTGTTAAATATTCATATTCTTCATAAAAACAAACAAAATATAATATGAGAAACATTGTAAATATTTATTAAATATATAAGTTATTGTAAATATTTATTAAATATATAAGTTATTCCTTATGCAATAAAATAAAATATACTTAAAACAACATAAAAATGTCAAAATAACATCAATTTTTCTAATGATTCTCAAAGAAATCTGCCACATTTAGGTGAGTTATATTATTAAGGTCATTAAATTTATCACCCTCGTAGGCATGGTCAGTTTTAGTATTATAGTGAATATATTCATCTTTTGCCTCCATTTTATCATTTTGGGATATAAAATTTGTCTCTATATGCTTTACCTTCTTTTTAATGGATGCTTGATAAATTTTCACTAAATGCTCAGACATACGACAGGTACGTAACCAATGCCCCTTCATACCACATCGGTAGCATATATTGTCAACAATCTTTGAAGGATTATTTTGACCACTGATTTCTTGTCTTTCATTGTTATTCTTTTTCTGGTGGTTAGAAGTATCATTGTTATGACCACCATGATAACGATTAGTAACACGTCCTCGACTATGTTCCCCACTACGTCCACAACCACGGCCACGGCCGCGACCTCTATATTTTCTATTTTCATAATTATTGTGTACTGCTACATTCACTTCAGGGAATGGTGCAGAACCAGTGGGACGAATTCTATGATTTTTCATCAACAGTTCATTATTTTGTTCAGCCACCAAAAGGCATAAAATCAATTCAGAATAACTTTTAAAACCTTTTTCATGGTATTGCTGCTGTAAGAGCACATTAGTAGCATGAAAGGTTGAAAATGTTTTCTCTAACAAGTCCTCATCAGTTATGTTTTCTCCACATAATTTTAATTGAAAACTAATTTTGAAAATTTCTGAATTGTATTCACTTACAGTCTTAAAATCTTACAACTGTAAGTGCATCCAATCATAACAAGCTTTAGGGAGTATCACGGTTTTCTGATGGTCAAATCGTTCTTTCAAACTTTTCCATAACTCAAGAGGGTCTTTCACAGTGAGATATTCCACTTTTAATCCTTCATGTAGATGATGACGGATAAAAATCATTGATTTTGCATTGTCTTGATTAGATGCTTCTTTATCTGCTAATATAGTATTTCCTAGACCTTTAGCATCTAGGTGAATTTCAGCATCTAACACCCATGACAAATAATTCTTGCTTGAGATGTCTAAGGCCGCAAATTCAAGTTTGGCAAGATTTGACATTATAATCACTTGAATCAAAATAAAAAATATATATTAGTAAAATAATAAGTATTCTCAATCGTAAAATAATTCAATTATATATACCAAATTTGCTAAATAATAATATGTATGTCAAATATTGGCATAAAGAGGAATAGTCATAACAATAACTTAACACAAATTAATTAATTGAAATTTCTTTTTAAAAAAACATGTATATATAATTATCGTTATTAGATTTTAGTTGTAAAAATAAATGTGCAAATGTTGCCCAAAGCAAATATTTCATCTAGAAAATAAAATAAAAGAATTATGAAAATACGTATACAGTATATAGTTTAACGGGAGTTATACGGGAAAATTATATAAAGTCAAAATGACGTGAACTTCATTATGAACTCATAGAAGTTTGTGCTAGTAACGTGTTATAGAAAAATTAATAAAACAATAAATAAAAGTGGATAAAAATACAAGAGAATTTTTCTCGTCTTTTTTTTATTTCACTCAAGTAAGGATTCTATTTTATAATTTATAATTAACATTCAATGCAATGCCATAAATGAAGCTTACTTAAGTGCTTCATTAACTCATATATTAAACATTGCATAATGAACGAGAGGTTTTACCTCATAAATGATGTAGGGTTAGAATATAAACATTCACATTTATTTCTAACAAGCTCCAAATTATTTTTATCAAAATACGTCAACAAAATAAGGTAGGTTATAATGGTTACTCAATACTTGGGTGGCAGGTAATAAAATTACACTTTGATCTTTTAATAAAATTAAAAATTATCAATTTAGTCCCATGTAAATAATGAAATTATATATTTATATATGGAATATTTGCATTTGACACTTTAAATTAAAATTTTTTATTTTAAAAACAATAAAATTTTAAATTAATTATATTTTTATCTCTTAAAATTTATAATTAAATTTCAACCTTAAAAATATTTATAAATTTGTCTGCTCTAGCTGTTGTAAATGACACAATCCCTTCAATCAATAACAATCAAGGCAAGTCCAGGAGTTTGAATTAGGGCAATATCTTATATTCATTTTCTAAATGCTTGTGAAGTCATGCTTTTCACAAACCCTGTAAGAACAATGCCGAATTTAGAAAAAAAATTTTAAAAGGGATCGAAATTCTATCATAGAGATTAAAATATTAATTTATGATAAAATTATTTTTTTTAATTTAAATAATTATTTTATTTAAAGAAATAAAGTACAATTTTACCGACAACAATATAAAAACGTCCTCTTACATTGGTAACAATACTCATGACAATCAAACTAACATTTAATCCACTAACTTCCTATAATTAATTAGACTTTTCAAAGATATAATTTTTCTACCCGTAGATTGCAAAGATAGGCGGGAATTAAATAGGACGATTTTTGTATTTGTAATATTTATGTTTATATGTTTTTTTTCATGCTTAAAATAGGTTATACTTATATAATTTTGTGTTATTTATATTATATATTAAATTATTGATTAAGTTAATATTACAATATAATTGGATATTAAATTAATTAAATAATGATTAAAATAATTTTTTTTAACCAAGTAAATTGTTATCATGTTTTTTTATCAAGTAAAGTTGATTTAATTTTTATATAATTTTTTTCATGAATATTTTTTTTACTGGCATCATGGTATGCCATAATCTACTGTGCAATAATATTATTTTTTTGAGTACACTATTTTCATGGTCACGAAATTATTAGTAAGTTTATATTTTAGTTAATCAATTTTAAAAAGTTACAAAATTATCAATGAACTATTCGAAAGTTTTCATTCAAGTCATTGAGTTATTAATTTTTTTAAAGTCTGACTTTGTGAGCTTCAACCCATGATTTGATAACCAATACGTTGGATCAGAACCCGATAACAAGTAGAAGAATATTCTTTAGATTCAAGTCAATCTAACAGTCAGTGTTGAAAATTGAAGAAGAAAACTGTTTAAATTTTGGCTTACATATTCATGGTGTTCAAAATTGTTTCATGAAAAAAATTGAATTGTAGAATAGGAAAGGAATGATAGCTTTCTATTGGTGCAGGCAGTGCAAATAGAAAAAGCCATACAGCATTGATTTTAACATCCTAGTGACTTAAATGAAAAGTTTTGAATAGTCTAATGACCATTTTGTAACTTTTTAAAGTTGAGTAACTAAAATGTAAAGTTCCTAATAGTTTAGTAACCTTAGGTGGAATTTACCCTATTTATTTTTAGGTGATGTAATCACTTAAAAGATGCCTTTGTATCACATTATCCAAAGAAATGGATATGGTGCAGAGGTGGCAGAAGCTTAGTGGAAGGAAACATTGAGTTTCACATAGTGAATATCAGATAGTTCTCCAAGCCAAAAGAAAAAAAAAATGAAAATCCAACTCAATCAAAGCCTCTCAATCCAATCTTCCTTTCTTTTAACCTTTTTCCATTTGCAACAAAGATTTGAATACATGGGTAGCTCCAGCATGGCATGATCAGCTGCTTCAAGGAACACAAGCTCAGCTTCTAAGAGCAACAACAATTCCAGGCTTGTTAGTAAAAAATAAAATAAAATAAAAAATCAAAGAAAATTGAAATTATTTTATGCATTTAATATGTATGATTATTAAATATAAATATATCCTTAAATAATTTATCATATATTCTAATTTAATGTACTTAAAAATTATTTTCTGAACTTAAATCCAAGTAACTCCTTAAAATTTAATTTCACCGAACGTGAGGCCATCCAACATGTTGTAGATACCATTCGAAATTACATATCCCCATCCAAGTGGGCATGATTTTCCCCTCATTAAACAATAATCAGCTTTACGTACAGGAGGAGAAGTCAGCTATCCCTTTCTTTATTGGATTTCATTGTACAACCTCATTTCCCCACTCATTTTTGGGACCACACCATTTAAAATAATAATATGTATACCTTTCTCTAATTCATTTTTTTTTTTATGCATTTGGGTGTTTTAAAATTTTGGTAAAATAAAATTTTAGCTCAAAATAAAATTTAGGTAGATTTTGAATTTATGTAATATTTTTAATTTTAAATATTGAATGTTCAAAATTTTAAAATATCATGGACTTTTATTTATAACCACAAACAATTTAAATATTTGAGGTTTGATATCATTTTACATGATTAAAATTTATTTATAAAAATATAGTTGTAATAAGCTTCGGTAAATATTGTGGTTGTTTTAAATGTTTATAGCTTTTCTTTGGTTGTTTTTTAGATAAAATGTATTTTAATATATTCAAATTTATGTAGCAAGCAACAATTGATGGATATTTTAGATTTAGATATATTTTCTCCCAATCTGATATGAGGGAGAAAAGGTGAACCTGATCTGATGGTCTTAGATATATTCAAATTTATGTAGCAACAATACCAATAATTATAATTGAGTTAAAATTCAGTCCATATTTTAGATCTATTATTGTTTATATTTAGATATATTTTCTCCAAATCTGAGCTGAGGGTGAAAAGGTGAACCTGATCTGACCGTCTTGATCAAGGTGCATCGTGCACCTGTTCCTACTCCAGTTGACGAGTCAATTATTTTCTCTGAAAACATGTACGTGGAGCCGGTTGTAATCGTGGTGACTCTTTAACCTTTTCTTCTTTTTCAGTGCTAAAATTTACACAGAAAGAAGTAAAGAGAAGAGTCTAGTTATGGCTTACTTTTCTCCCAATCTTTCTTCAATTCCACACCTTCCTTCTTTCACTTTAAAACCTTCCCCGCCTCACTGTAAGTTCTTTCTTTCCTTGTCTATATATTTAGTGAAATAGAGCTACGCCTTGTTTTTAATTTTTCATTTCCTTTCAGTGGAAGTTTCACATATAATATTATGTTCATGGGGTTTTCTTTTTGTGCATTCAGGCTAAACCTTTTTATCCAAATTCTGAAACTTTAGATGGTTATTAAAATTATTTCCATTTTAGGTCAGTTCCTTAAAGATATCTTATCCCTTCTGTTAACTTTTAAAAAGATTAACAGTTGGTAAATTGTTTATATGAATTAGCTGAGTAGCAAGTTGTGTAAGATGCTCAACGATTAGAATATTGATTGTAATTAATCTTTTCTCTAAAGAATTTATGGAAAGTTTGTTGTAGAGATGATTTTTCTTTTCCAGTGAATTGGGTGCTGTTAAATGCTTTGAGTGCGGATGTAAAGGATGGCTCCATTTTAGCAACTGAAAATCGGATTAGAAGTCAAAGTAACTTCATAATATGATTTCTTTGTTGAATTCCTGGATCATGATACAATTTATTTGGAAAGAAACATATTGAATTTATCCTTTCATGTTTGATTTTCCAATTAGCTATGAATTTTGAGGTGTTGCACCTTTTGCTGCCAATGCATGTATTTTTGTTTTTATGGATTTTCTTTAACTATACAAGTGTTTTAAACCCTGCCTTTCATTGCTTTAACGACAGCAAGCTCAAGATTGGTTTCAGCTCAGATAAGATCTAGTTTGGAGAATGAGAGCTGTACTACTGAAGTTTCAAATGATTCATTAGAACCTGCTAAGAAGAAGGTTTCACTTATTTGTTTTCCAACATCTATTTTGTTAGTACTCTTCAAATTCACTACTCACACAGCATCTTTTATTTGTTTCAGAAACCAAAGAGTCTAAAGCCATTTTACATGTCTGATTTGCACTAATTGGGTAGAATCTTCATTATTTGCTACCTTGTTTATAGTGTTGATAGGTTCCAAATTTTTCTGCAGGCAGGTGAGTTGCCAACATCGCGGCGTATGTGTCTTACATGCTTATGTTCAAGCCTGGCTTTAATCAGTAGTTCTAGCAGCTCTGCTTCTGCAGTATCAGCAATGGCTATGGATGGGAATGAAAGGGCTGTATGCGGGAATTGTTCAGGGAGTGGTGCTGTACTTTGTGAGTGACACTTTTGCAATTTCTTTTGTATGATACTTTGTTGTCTAACCAAGTGAACCACCCTTGTATGCATCTTATAATCTTTTTTGAGATTGTCCTTTACCCTGCTTTCTGACATCGGCGAAAGACATACGAACTCTTGTTTCTGATTTACGAGTTGCTTGTATGGTAAAAACATTAGTCTTCAATGGTGAAAAATTCCTGGCACCATTTATTGATTTCTATGTATTAGATAATAGCCGCCTAACAAACCGGTTAGAGTAGTTTATTTTCTTTTTTGTCCTGCGGGGATTAGTTGTGCTGCATGGCTGACTATCATGGGACCCTTTTTTTCTAATAAAATTATATTGAACTTTTAGGGAAAGTGCTCGTTGAATGCAAGTATTTTGGCTCGATTTTAGCTTTTAGTTTATTCATCACATATAATTGTCTTTTGTTGTTGACATGTTAACATGCTCTTTCTGAAGTAGAAGAAGAAAAAACTTGCAGACATCAGTATTGAAATTGTTAATCCTCCTTTTGATTCGCAAGATTTTAATCTGTTTTTTATTTAGGTGATATGTGTGGTGGTTCAGGAAAATGGAAAGCTCTCAACAGGAAACGTGCTAAGGATGTTTACGAGTTTACTGAATGTCCAAACTGTTACGGTATGCAGTCTTCTTCCCCTAACATTACTTCTTAACTTGCTATATCACCAAATATTTTTTGTTTTTCTTGTTTTGGATTGCTATACAACTTGCCTTGAGCATGCACTTATCTGAAAATTATTCCATGTTATGGTTGATTGCCCAGGGGTTACTCTTAAAAGCAATGGGTAATCATGAACATGTGTTCATGTCAGTACCTCAGAATATAGCAGGAATTGCATTTCTTATGATACTTGATGACAAATAAGCTGAATACGCACCTTTCTGTGATCTAGTTGCTGTTATTGGCCAATTCTATTAAGTACAAACAAGGATGCATAAGCGTGTAGCATAGAAGATGTCTGTTTTATGTTTAACATATACTGATTGTGTAGCTTGAGATTCTAAACTGTCATGAAATTTTCTTCTAAATTTTTATGTTCCTCTCCAAATTGTCCCTATACAAGAATTCTTTATGTAACTGATCACTGGCTGCTACTGTGTGCAGGTCGGGGGAAACTGGTGTGTCCTGTTTGTTTAGGTACCGGTTTACCGAATAACAAAGGTCTTCTGAGGAGGCCTGATGCACAGAAATTGCTTGACAAGATGTACAACGGTCGACTTTTGCCAAGTTCATAGACCCGTCATGCCCCTTGGACCCAGATGTTATTGTCATTGGTATCATGGTAATTTAGTTTACAAAACTTATCGGTTACTTTAGTGAAACTTGGAAAATATTTCCCGACCTAAATACCACAATCTGGTTTGTTTTGATAATACAATTTTGATCTTTGTAAGCAATTTATTGGCATTTTGTTTAATATGGAGAGGACAATAGACCACATTGTTAGATTCTGTTTCTTCCTTTTGTTGTAATTTAAATGTAATTGTTCAGTTCATAGCTAGCGAAGTGGCTAAGCATGATCAAGTAATAGATCAAAACAAGAAGCAGAGCCGAAAATGAAAAGAAATCAAGGAGGACTTGAGAGAATTTTCCTCAGGAAATATTTGTTTGTTGAGAAAATATATGCTCTTCCGCTTAGAAAACAACCCTCAGTTGAACATACTTCACACGTTAAGCTAACCTTGATCAGCTTAACTCCTATTTGTATTCCAATATTGATAGGGGTGGGGAAATAAAGAGAAATACTGGAATGATAAAATGAAAAATAAAGAATTCAAAATTTACGGAAATAAAGAGAAATACTGGAGTGATAAAATGGAAAATAAAGAATTCAAAATTTACTTATAGGATTAGTCCGATTCGAGATGGACCACTCTCCCAAATAATACTTTTCAATAAAAGGACTCCCCTCTTACTAAAAAGATTCCTAGGTTATTTATACTAACAATCTCAGGTAATAACCTCAACTAATAAGCTTAAATAAAGGAACATAATCTGTAACAGCCAAAGTGGTTCCTAATTTTCATATTAGTGTAACCAAGGTGGTTCCATGATTTTAGTTAACTAACTAAATGTGACTTCTTCCATATATTTTTCCATGTGCCCTAGATTTCCGCCTTGAGTATACTTATAGGGGAGTTGCATCAATATTTCCCCCCGTAAGACGACTTGTCCTTAAGGCGAAAGGATGGAAATTGTTCGACAAGGAGATCATAATTTTCCCATGAAGCTTCTTCCAAAGGCCTCCCTTTCTATTCAATCAACAACTCCAAGGTAGGAACCCCAGCTTCCCGAACCCACCGGTGAGATGATACTTTGGCAGGAGAAAGAATTATTTCCCAATCTGTCGTAATGGGCAAAGGAGCAGATGGTGAATAGGGCAGCTAGCCCGTGGCTAGTCGAAGTAATGATATGTGGAATATAGTATGAACTTGAGAAGAAGACGGCAAGCTAAGTTCATACGCCACCTTACCAATGCGTTGCAAGATTTTATAAGGGCCAAAAAAATGTGGAGACAACTTTTCATACCGTTTCTTGGCAAGTAATTTTTGTCGATAAGGTTGAAAACGTAGGAAAATAGAATCTCCGACCTCAAAAGAGAGGTCTCGACACTTAGAATTAGCTTGAGATTTCATACGAGACTGAGCTTTAAGCAAGTTACCTTTTAAAAGCTTCAGCATCTCATCCCGTTGGATTAGCTGTTGATCCAGTTCCTCCACTACAGTTTCGCCAAGAACATAAGGATAAAACGGTGGCAGATCATGACCATAATCTTTCTTGAAATGAGTAGTATTTGTTACTGTGAGAAAACCAGTATTAAAAGAGAATTTGGCCCACACAAAAAAAACTCCATCCAGTAAGTTGTTCTTGTGCAAAACAACGAAGGTAGGCTTCTAATCATCGATTGGCCACTTCTGTTTGGCCATCAGTTTAAAGGTGGTAACTTGTGCTCATCCGTAGTTTCGTTTTACTTAGTTTGAAAAGTTCTTCCCAAAAATTGTTGAGGAAAATAACATCTTGGTCAGATACAATCCAACGTGGAAAACCATGGAGTCTAACAATTTTCTTGCAAAAATTCACAGCAACTATCTTGGCTGTAAAAGGATGAGCCAAGGGAATAAAGTGAGTGTATTTACTCAAACGGTCTACTACCACATGAATCATATCAAAGTGGTGTGACTTGGGAAGGCCCACAATGAAATCAAGAGAGATGCCTTCCCAAATACAACCTGATATCAGTAAGGGTTGGAGGAGACCAGCTGGCGCCAAAGCTTGATATTTGTTTTGTTGGTACTGCAAACAGTTTTGGACATAGTGACGAACATATTGTTTTAATTGAGGCCAAAAGAATTGTGCTGACAACTATTTGAGTCTTCAAATATCCTCTATGGCCCGCGGTAGAAGTATTATGAGACTCAAAAAGAATCTTCTGCTTGAGGGTTGCATTGTCAGGAATAACCAGCCTGTTTTTATAATAGAATAGTTGCCTTGTAATAACAAAATCTATTAAAGAAGCAGGATTACACGTTATTGACAGCATAATATGGCTGGTGTAAGGATCCACTTTGAGTGCCTCTTGTAAATCCAACAAATCCAAGCTAAATGGAAGTGCTAAAGATAAAAAAATTTTGTAGAATGTAGTCTACGAGAAAGTGCATAAACTCTTTTGTTTTCTTTTCTTACCTTGTAGATAATGGAAAAGTCAAATGGCATTAGTTTCATCAAGAATTACTGTTGTTCGACTATCGTAATACACTGTTCCAACAAGAACTTAAGTGTATAGTGGTTTGTTTTGACCAAAAAATGCCTCCCCAATAGATAATGTTTCCATTTCTGTAATGCCAGCACCAAAGCAAGTAATTCTTGGTCATATGCTGATTTTATGCTATTCATAAAGGAAAGCCCTTTGTTAAAATTGGCTATTGGATGCTCAGCCTGCAATAGGATTGCGCCCACTCATTCGAATGATGAATCACATTCTACGGTGATTGGTTGTGAAAAATCCAAAAGGCGTAATATTGGGACTGTCATCAATGCGCGCTTGAGGTTGTTGAATGCTTATTCTGCAATTGGGGACCATTGAAAGCCATCTTTCTTAGTGAGTTGAGTAAAAGGACGTACTCAAACCCCTGAACGGTTGAGTTATTAGCAAAGTTAACCGAACCCCAACCTATTCAAATTATCCCTCTATTAAGTCAGTGTTATGGATTTGATTTTGATCTTAATGTCTGTTGGAAAGATCAGTCGGGCTGTGGAGAGACATTACAAACACTCAAAAATCCAAACTATGGTGGATGTTCGCATAACAACCTAATCTCGAGTCCCCATCTAGAGATACATCCAGAGGTATTGGGCATCATAGCAGATGGTGATAAAGGGTCCGATAATGAACGCCAGTCCCACCATAATCTTGAAGAATTGAATAACCCCAATTTAGATAAGGTCTCGAAAGATATAGACAATGAAGACACGGAAAAGGGTCAAGATGTGCATCTCTATTTTGTAGGGAACAAGAGATTTGTTATAGTTATACGGAATGATCCAGGGCCCACATGTCGAGCATAAAACCTGATGTGGCGCTTGTATGCGAGTTCCTCAAATACCCAGATATAGTACTTGCTCACTTGATGGAGGCAGATTCGGAGGTTGGAGAGTTGTTCGTAAGTTAACAATTTGATAATAAAAAAGATTGTGTATATGCAATATAGCGATACAATATGAAGTTGTTAGTGGACTACAAAGTATTGAAGTTAACACAGGCTTTATATGTTAGGAAATATTGGATGACCAACAACGATTGTGACTAGCGGGTTTGGGCTGCATTAATACAGATGACTCAAATGCGAACAATCAGAAAATTAGAAGGGCCTCATACATATACGCTACGCGTATGATGCAAGACCACTGAAAATTGGATGTGAAAATAATATGCAACTATATCATGTCATTGGTAAACGACACACCTACCATTCTTATATCAATTCTTATTGCGAACATATGAAGCTCGATTCAACTATAGTGTGTCATACAGAAAAGCATAGTGGGTGAAATAGATGGTAATGAAGCAATTATATGATGAATGTGATGCGTTATACAACAAACTTCAAGGGTGGATAGTTGTGATGCAAGAGTATGTGATAGGTATCATGATTGTTTTGCAAAAAATACTACACAAAGGCCCGAACGAAGAAATACAACAGGGGAGACGAGTTTTCCATTGATTGTTTTGAATGTTCGATCCCTGTGTTAGGGTATTCTCCCACTATAAGTCATTGGTGCAGGTGGATGATACTTGACTTTATGGTAAATATGCGCAAATACTCCTGATTGCAGTTGCATAAGACGATAACCAAAACGTACTTTCGATTGCTTTCGCTATCATGGAGTCTAAAAAATTTGGATCGTGGCTGTTTTCAAAACTCAAAAAAATTACGAAACAGAGGCTATTTTCAAAATTGTCCAACACCACACGATCGTGTGGAGCACACGATCACGTGTGATTACACGGGCTGTGTGGACCACATGGGCTGGCCACGGCTGTGTGGGCCTTTTAGGCCAATTTTGAAGCTCGATTGGGGGCTAATTAAGGGACTTAAAAATTGGGTCCGTGGGTATTATATAGGCCCAAAAAAGCATAAGTTTCGGTATACATACATAGGTATATGTAGGAAGCGTGCTAAGTAAGTTCTGATAAGTATAATAATGTGATATAATATGTTATAAGTTATGTTTTGTTATGAAATCTAATATTTTGCTATTGCATGTGATAGGGATATTGTATGTGTATCAATTACAAGAATATCTTAAATGTGAAATTTGTATATGATTTGTGATCTGATAATTTTGTTAGCATGTTTTGAAGTGAAAAACATGTAAGACATATATGCATCTGATGTCTGTTAGTATTTGCATGTGCATTGAGGTGGGATATGATATGTGATGGAGGAAGTGTGATTCTGGCAGTATTACTGCACCTTTTGGTGGTGTATCTGCAATATTTGTTCTAGCAGCTTGATTGTAATTATAGTGGCTAAACCACATATATTTGATTCTGGCGGGTTACTGCAACATTTTTGTCTGGCAGCTCAGCTGCACTTATATGAGTGGCATACCACCACGACTCGGTGTGATTAGATGGATGGACTCTTGGAGTCCTAATCAGTGTGATTGGCTGGACGGAGTTGGTGTAACGGATGGGGGTAGGATCTTTATCTACATTTGTATCTGAATCCGTGTCTACATTTGTATCTGAATCTGTGTCTGCATTTGTATCTGAATCTGTTTATGCATCTATATTTGATTATGAAAATAAATCTGATTCCGTATACGAGAACATGTTCGAATCTGTATCTAAAAACATATTTGTTTGTGTATGTGTTTCTATTTTGTCGCTTGGGATGTGTTACACACTAGACTTTTAGCTCCATCGTTTGTTTAATACGTTTCAGGTGGTCTTTAAAATTAGGATCAGACGGCATGCAGGAGCTCAAATTAGTTTCTCAGCTAATCAAATACAAATATTTATTTTAGTAATTGTAACATCCTGACTTAGGGCCTAGTCGGAAAGTAGTTTTGAGACCACAAATCTGAAGTAGAAATAATTATTTTATGATTATTATGAGGTCTAGGATATGAATGCGTGCTTGTGTAAAAATTTCGTAAAGAAATTCTATGCTTAAGATGTCCAATTTGACTTTAGGGACTAAATTGAATAAGTTGCAAAACTTGTGTTCTAGAAGCTTTAAGCATGAAATTGCATTGGATTATCAATTAGAGGTCTTTAAATAGTAATTTGACCAAGTTCTAAAATTTTGGTCAAAAATGGGCATACATGGATAAAAATTCAAAGTTTAGTAAAAATAACATTTTGGTAATTTGGTTAATTAAAGAATAAAATTGAAAAATCAAGCAAAAATGTTGTCCATCTTCTCTAAGGGTGCCAAAAATTTGGGGTCATCCATAGCTAGAGTTTTCAACATTTCAAGCTTGATCGTAAGTGCTACCTATCCCCGTTTTTAATGTTCTTTGCATTTTTCAGATCCTTGAAGCTTAATCTATCTATTTTTACCCATACTTTGAGCTAGGGTTTATGTTCAAAAACTTATCCATATGTGACATGCATGTTCTTTAATGTTTAATGGAGGAATATGAAAGTTTAATGTTAGATAAATATCTTTTGTAAGGTGACTTTTCATGAAAATACCTAAAGAGGGACTTGTTTGTAAAAAGGTGTAAATGGGTAGTGTAGTGAATATGTGAAATAAAAGAAAAATGTGGGCTGCTATGAGCTAGTATATGATTCAGCTAGGCTTGGTAACCAAGAAAATGCATGCATTTCATTTTACGAGCCTAGAGACTAAAGTGCAAAAATGTACAAAATTAGGGGTAAAAAGGTAATTTTTGCCATAGAGTAAATTTTTGGGTTGAAAATGATGAATGAGATATATTAATAATTTAAATTGCTTATACAGACTCAGAAAGATCAATCTCAGAAGTAGATCGTGGAAAACAAAAGGTTTTAGAATAGTTGGAATTCAAAACTGAAACACCATCCAGGTAAGTTTTTGTAACCTAATCGATTATGTAAATATGTTGATTATAATTGTTGTGTGGAATTGAATGTGTAATGTAAGAATATTGAATTATGTAAAATTATTCAAAGGTTAGAAATCGATTAAAAAAGGACTTGTAATCCGTTTGAATTTTTGAATTCCGATATTTCTTATATGAAATGGAATTCTGCATGTGTTGCAGAAAGGATTTAGCCCGGACGGGTAATCCTAAAATGAGCCTATCCAATATATGTTTCAATTAGGATTTAGCCGTGACTGGTAATCCTAATTGATTGGATTTAGCTTGGACTGGTAATCTAGATTTGACTCTATAGGGAATTCTTTGTCATATAAAGGATCTAGCCTGGACTGGTAATCCGACAAAGCCCTTAGAGTATATGATACAGCTAGAATTTAGCCTGGACTGGTAATGTTGCTGTAGGATATATGGCTCGAGAATGTACCAAGAAGGTACTACTGGATATGAATTGATGGATGGAATATCCATCGGGAATTCAGTAATTCAATGAATGAAATATATATATACATAAGACATGAGAAACATGAAATAGAATGTGTACATGAATTGATGAGCTCATTTATGCATCTTGTAATATTTGAGACTAACTTATTGATTGAGTGCATGTGGTTAGGAAAAATTATCTAGAATGGTTGGAATGTATGGCTTATTGAGATTATGTGTTTAAATGACCGGTAAGTTTACTTTCTGTTATACGAACTTATTAAGCATGTAATGCTTACCCTGTTTCATTTTCCCTATCTTTTAGTACTTGTGGATTCATGAAGTTTGGAGGACGGTTGGAGCTTGATCACACTATCAACAATCTCGTTTTAGGTATAAAAGAAATATTCATTTTAATATAATAGCATGTATAGGGTAATTTATCTTTTGTCATATGTGTCTTTTAAATTGGCCAAATGTGATGCCTTTTGATGATGGATAATTTATTTTGTATATAGCCATGTGATATGGCTAATATGTGATTATTGGGTTGTAACTCTAATTAATTATGCATGTATGAATTGAGTTGCACTCATGATATGCTTGATGGTTACTTGTATTGACTAGAGTGATGAGTGTCATTCATGTTTAGATAATGAAATATAATCAATAGGTGTGACCATAATCTTGATAAAATGTTATAAATGAGAAGTAGGTTATTGCTAAAGATTTGTTATGGAATTTGTGTGGTATGACTTAAGTCACTTGCTAAATTGGATATGTACTAAGTGAACTCTATATGGTCATATATTAACCACATTTTGAATAAAAATCAAGCCATGTGGTAGGCATTTGAAACTATGATTGATCATATTCTAATAAAGGTGGCAAATAGCTTGGAAAATAGCCACAAAATTGTCCACACGGGCAGACACACGAGCATGTGTCTAGGCCGTGTGTGACATACGGTCTGTCCTATGGGTGTCTCGTTCAGTCATGTGTCCCCTGCACCCTAGCTTTACAAGTTAAAATGTTCAGTAGTAAATACACGGGCTAAGATACAGGCGTGTGTCTTGGCCGTGTGAGAGACACGGCCTACCCACATGGGCGTGTACTCTGGTCCTTTGAAGTCTGCACCATTTTATGAAAAATCATTTAATTTTTAATTGACCACACGGTCTGACCATACGGGCGTGTGATACGACCGTGTGACCTTGTTTTGGTGTTGACGTCATAATCAGAGAGTTACACTGTTTGAGGACACGGGTGTGTGACATTATTTTGGTGAAATTTTTTTTCTAAGTTTCCCAAAGATCCCGATTTTGTCCCAAACCATCCCTAATGTATGTTTTGGGCCTCGTAGGCCCATATAAGGGACAATATGTATATGCATGAATGGTTTTTAATTGGATAAAATTTTATGGCCCGTTTTTACGTGAGTATTAATGTAAATGTCTGGTAATGCCTCGTGCCCTGTCCCGGCCTCGGATACGGGTAAAGGGTGTTACAATAATTTTTCTGGACTTTTGGGATTGTAATTTATTCTTTGGTTTTTGCGTTGTTTGTTGGATTTTGGTATTTTAGTCTTAAACTGCAAACGCATATGATTTACCAAACTAAAAATTTGATTTTCAAAATTAAAAGTCAGGATATTTTTGTTGCAAAGATTAAGTAATCACTTAAGTGCTTTCTGTAAATAAATATATGGTTTTAACGAATGTTTGTTTTTGTACTCGAAATGATCTGCCAACGTTAGTACTTTCAAAACACGCGACTCTGAATTCGAATTTTGGGTTTTAAATAAATATTTTTGGACTTTGGTTTTTCTAAACATCTATGAGAGTTTTGCCAAAATTTTATGCTTTCAAAACATGCACTGATTTTGGTTAAAACAAAAGCTTTGAACAAGTTGATGTACTTCCTCAATATCTGGTCATAACTTCTAAGTCGAGTTTAAGGTATTACAGTTTTTATTAAAAGAGTTTCTCTTTTTGGGCTTTGAAGTAAAGCCTTGGTTTTGACTACAGAATACATAGCTTTGAAGTGGAGCTAATAAACTATCATGTGGATCCTGTTCATAAGAGTAACTCCAGGAAACAATCTAAGAAATGCACAATTTTGAGGAAAAATGGATGGTTCTGTAGATATGTTTTTGGTCCGGTTCGAGATGGAATTTGTCAAAGAACTTGGGCCATAAATTTTGATTTTTTTTGGTAGGATATCAAAAAATGATGGTCCATACTAATTCCACCATTCTTGAAACCAATTTAGGAATTTGAATTTGGTACCATATGTGAAATATATGAGCTAGGAATGCTTCATATGTTGATTGTTCATTAGAAAAACACTATACCAGGCCGTTTAGTAATCCCAATATGTGAAATATGGGTGGTGGTCTATGTAGTGTTTGAACAACACTGATCCGATTTAAACCTGTATGTTTTCATAATTCTCCTGAGGTTTTTGAGAATCTAATGGCTTAAAATGTCATCCATTAAAAAATTCTTTTACAAGAATATGTGGAGGTTTTCTGAAAATTCTTCCTCCATGATATTTTTTTTCAAAACACTTATTTGAAAAAATATTGTGAGGATTTTGGGGCTACTTCTTTTGAGAAAACATCTTGGAGATATGTTTTTTAAAAAAAATATTTTTTAGAGATTTTTATTTGTGTAAAACAATCTCTTTTTTTTTTTTTGAAATTTTTACTGTTTCAGTAGCAGTTTGTTTGAGAGGAATTTCCTCTTTTAATTGAGAAAAGGTTGATGCCACTTCTGAGGATTGAGAAAGGGACTTAATGTAATACCCTGAAAATATTTACAGTAAGATATTATCCTTGATATAGTAAAATAAGGAAATAAAGTGAAAAAAAAAAGGAAATTTTGAGATATGTCAATATTGAGAAGTATATTATGATATATTAATTCAAGAAAGGACTAAATTGTAAAAGTGAGAAAAGTTTTGTTGCACAAGAGTAAATACTCAAAATTTGAGGGGTTAAAGTGTAAATATGAAAAATTTGAAGGACCAATAGTGTAAATATTTTAAGAGTGAAATAATCTAGAAACTAAGGAAAATGGATGAATTAGGACCAAATTGAATAGATGAAGAAATTATGAGGACTAAATTGCAATTTTACCAAATTAAATGATGACTTAAGGATGGAATTTTAAAAGATAATGAAGGGCAAAATGGTCAATTGGAAGAGAGAGAAATCTAGAAAGTAATAATGATGCTAGAGATATTTTGATATTTTATAATTATTTAATTAGATAAATATTATTTTATTAATATTTTAATAAGATATTTTATTATTATTTTATTATTATTTTATTAGTATATAAAGAAAGAAAGATGAGAAATTCTCATCCATATTTCCCATGCACTAACGTGAGAGAAAGAGAGGAAGAAAGAAAGTTTTGCTTTCTTTACAATTTGGTCCTTTCTACCAAAAATTCACCATTTTCACCCAAAAATCAAAAGAATTTCCATAGCTACCAAGAGAGAAAAATGTTAAGGAGACCATGGGGAGTTAGAATATCAAGTTGGATTCAAGAAATAGAAGCTGGAGGAGAGAGAAAATCAAGTTAAAGATTAGTATCAATAGAATAAGGTAAGTATATCAAGATTTCAATATGTTTTTAAGTTTGTTATTATTGACAAAGCATGGAAATAATGTTATAGTAGAGTTTTCTTACATAAGGTCCTATGTTCATGATATGTTAGTGAAGAGAAAATAAGAGAAAGTGATGAGAAATGGTGTAGAAAAAGAAAATAAGGGCGTTATAACATGGTAATTAATATTTTGTACTAAAATAGTTTTGGACAGCAGCAGTAGTCTAACTTTGAAAAATCATCAAAAATTGTAGAAATCTAATTATAGGATGAATAAAATATAAAATTAAATCTTATTAAGTCTAGTTTCTTATAGAAGAAATTATGTAAGCAATGGAATTGTAAATCATGAGATATGATGAATTTTGTGAGACAAGGTCAGAATGATTTCGGGTTCCCCTGTTCTGACTTTGTAAAATCATAAAAATTTGGATAAAAATAATTAGGGGTTTAAATTTATATTTTTAGAATCCTGAATGAGTCTATTTTCAATATAAACAAACGGGAACATCATTTGAATTCTGTACAAGGAGATAATTAGTTTTTAGTGAAGAAGGGTCAGAACTGTTAGACAGCAGAACAGGGGTAATTTTAAAGAATAAACTGTACTTATTGGATAAACTAAAAATTCTGAAAATTTTATGGTAAGAAGATATATGAGTCTAGTTTCAGGGAAAATTAGCGGATCTTAATTTTGAGTTCTATAGCTCCAGATATAAATAATTTAGTGACCATGATGCAGATAGACAGCTTGAATATTCATAAAAGTAAATAATAAAAATTATGGATAATGTTACTTACAAGTGTATTATCTACATTAAGGATGTGGAATGGAGAGGAGGAGGAGGAAAAATATGTATGAATATTCATCTAGCATGGCTAATTTGCATATTCTAGGCTCAAGGACTAAATTGAATAAAAGTAAAATTTTATGGGCAATTTTGTAAAAATGTAAAAATGATCAAATTGCATGAAATGGAATATTTTATTATTTAAATTACAAAATTGAATGAAATTATTAATTTAGTTCAAGATCGGGGGAAAACATGTTTTAGGGATTAAATTGAAAAGTGTTGAAAGAATAAATTGAAAAGTGTTGAAATTATAGAAAATTATGATATTTTATAGAATTCATGGACTGTTATCAATATATATAAGAATAATAGCTGGAAATAAGGATTAAATTGCAAGAATTTTATTTTCCTGACCCTAAGGATGAAATCGTCATTAATTAAGAGTTCAGGGGCAAAATGTTAAATTTTGCCTAAAGCATTAATTAAATGCATTAGTATATGAAATGAATGAAAATGATGATCAAATTTATTTATAAAGATCCGAACGACTCAAATATGAGACTCGATCGTGAAAAAGAAAAGATATCGGATTAATGAAATTATAAACACAAACAAGCAATGAGGTAAGTTTGTGTAACTTGAATTGTATTTTAAATACTTGAAATATGTGGTTATGTGATGAAAATATGATTTGAATATTCAATTCATGATATTTGATGAAATATTGATAATACTCGAAATAAATTGAAAATAAATCTCGGTTGAATGAAAAGGAAAAATTCGATGGATCTCAGAAAGGAATTGACGGTAAAAGGATCTAGCCTTGACGGGTGATCCTATCCTGATATAGCCCTCCCGAAGAATATGTGTAAAATGGATTTAGCCCGGACGGTAATCCGAATCGAATCTGAATTTAGCTGGATGGTAATTGGATCCAAGCTCATTAGAGTAATTGTCGTTGCGGGGATTTAGCTTTGGACTGGTAATCCACGACAATACTCTATGAGTTTATATTACTGAGGATTTAGCCTGGACTGGTAATCCCACTGTAAGGATGAGGTTTACGGGAGTGTGCTCTCTGATATGAAACGTGTAAGACCATGGTTGAAAGATACCATGGCAACCTGATATGAAACGTGAAAGACCATGGTTGAAAGATACCATGGCAACCTGATATGAAATGTGTAAGACCATGGTTGAAAGATACCATGGCAACCTAATATGAAATGTGTAAGACCATGGTTGAAAGATACCATGGCAACCTAATATGAAATGTGTAAGACCATGGTTGAAAGATACCATGACAACGTGATATGAAATGAACAAGACCATGGTTGAAAGATATCATGGCAACATGACAGAAAATGAGTAAGACCATAGTTGAAAGATACTATGGCATCATGTCAAAGATGAATAAGACCGTGGATGGGAGATGCTATGACATCTGTTGAACAATTGATATCCAGGTAATATGTATTAGATGACGAATGGTTATATGAAATGGTTGTGTGTAATGTTTACAAGAACTGGTCATATGGAAATATATATGTACAAAATAGTTGTATGAAATAATTATGAAGATAGATAAACGAAATAAGTATGAGTACATGGAATATAAATTATGTTAGGTTTGACATAAGCTATTATCGGAATAAATATACATAAAATATATGGAAATGATGGAGTATGAAATATTAATATAATGAAATGAATCATATATGCTTATGAAGAAACGGTAAGAGCATGATATGTTTCATGACATGTACATATATGATTATCTTTGATATGTTGATACAAGAAAATTATGTAAGTTGAGACTATTATTGAACTCAAGTACGATATGTCGAGAAAATAGTTATATCAATGTTGAATTTATATGAGATATGTGCAAGTACACTAACAATATTACTGTTTGATGCTTATACAAGTACTAATCTGTTGATTGAATGGTAATATATTTATTTACATGATGCATTGAATCGGTAAGCATTTAAAATTTTTTTAAGTAATCTGCAAATGGTAGTAATGCTCCGAAACCCTGTTCTGGCAACGGATACGGGTTAGGGGTGTTACACTTAATCCATTTTTTTAGTTGTGAACCAATTTCATTTAGATCATGTGCATCATGAAGGGATGCATTTTTGGAGGATTTTGATGAGGATTAAGGTATCTTATTTTCTTCTTCAAGGCAAATTTCATACCATGACTTAATTAGTTTTGAAGAAATTTGAGTTTTTGTGAATGGTTCTTCCATTTTTCCTTTTCTTTTGTCTCTGAGTTCGGATGGCATTTTTTAATTAATTTTTATCAAATTAACCCTAATCAAATTAAACGTAAAATTAAACAAATTAATAGTAAATTTATTCTATTAACAAAATCATAAAAAAATAATACAAATAGTAAATTAAATATAAAAAATAAAACAACATAAGTAGTGCAACATCAAATTCAACTACCAAACAATATATTAAACAATTGTTTTTTTTTATAACAAATTCAAACTCCCATTGTTCAGAGAATAACATTTTCTTTCTATAAACTATATTTAAATTTTTATTTGCTTTTCAAATTATAATTTTAATGTACAAAGATTTTGTATATATAATATATATTTGTGGCTGGATTCCCACAGGTGACATACGTCCAGCCGCTATTGGCCCACACGGTTTTAAAATTTAAAGTAGATTGCGTTAACGATATAAGACTTATCACAATACAGAGGTTGGGTGGGCTTTCAAACATCTTCCTGTTTTCAGAGTCTTTTTAGTGCAAAAATAAACTCTTTTAAATTTTCACATCTTCTTTTTTCTTTTTTCTAGGATGCTTTACTTTCTTGTGAATAGAAGCAGCTCTTTTGTTTCTTTAAGCAAGAAGTCAAGAATCGTTGCATTTTAATCATGGAAAGGAACTTTGTCTAGCTGGAGGAGGATGGCCAATGCTACCCTTTTCTTTAAAGATTATAAATTGAGAAAATAGAAAAATATATATACCAAAATTTCTAATACTATATACTTCTTTATTTAAAATAAGGATAAACATCTAAGCTATATATAAACTTTGATCAATGTCATACATAAATTTTCATTTTGTAAGATCTTACACATAGAATTTTTTATTTAATTCAATTGTCACAAATCATTAACAATATTATCAAATTAGTTTCATTTTACCTTAATATATTGTATACTTAAATAATTATATTCATTCAATATGAAAATAAATGTATGTATTCATTTCTTTAAATATGTACAATCGAATCAAAATTAAAATTTCATGTTTTGAGAGTATAATTACTCCAAATCAAAGTTCATGTATCAAATTGCATATTGGACAAAAATTCATATATAAATTTTAAATTTATCCCTTTAAAATATGTATCAAATTTGAATTCTGATATGTAAGACCCAAACCTAATCTGACCTATTTATTTTTTTCAATTAATATAATAGATTATTTTTATTAATATATATTATGATAATGTAAACATTAGAAAATAAGTAAAATTGTTTATGTTTGGAATCACAAAGTGTTGATGAGGTTGTTACCTTCATTCATGGGTGCAGGAAGGAGTATTGGAGTCCGACCTCAATTTTAAAGCAGCCAAACCCTTAGCAATGGTTCGATTGGCCCCTCCACCTCTATCTTGGGTTAAGGTGAATGTTGATGTAGGTTACTCGATTATTTCAAATAAAAAAAGTATTATTAGGTATCATTATTTGAGACGAAATGAGTTAAATAATGGCTTCTTGTTTTAGAATTCATAACTTGTTTAGCTCAGTGTTTATGGTTGAAGCGGTAGCAATTCTTTATTATCTCCAATTTGTTCAAGAAATGAGATTTTTGCATGTTGTCTTGGAAAGCGATTCAAGGATTGTTATACTGAAATTACAGTTAAAAGTTGACTATTCTGAAATTCGGCTAGTTATCAAGGATGTGAAAGCATTATCTTGAAGCTTCTCAGCATTTTGTTTTAGCTTCATTGCCAGATGAGGAAACACTATTCCACATGCAATGGCGCCAGAAGGTTTGAAAATCATAGAGGACCGATTCTGGGTTGAAAACGCGCTTTTAAGTGTCATCGATCTTGCAGCATAGGACCGTCGTTTCATAGAGCCACCATAAGATGCTGCATGTTTGAGTCCTATTCTTTGGATTGAGGATTTTATTTATTTATCGAAGGGTAACCTCAATCTCCCCTCCTAACTCGCTCTCTATTTATGGATTTTAATTCTCAAGATGAGTTTTGCTGGTTGGTCACTCTGGTAACTTGAAGGGGTTTTCTAGAAGAGTTTTAGTTTTCCTTTTAGTTCCTTTTGAGACTTATTTTCTTTCTTGATTACCTATTCTTATTCGTTGTTTCAGATGCATTTAATGGACATTTGTTTCCAAACTCCTGTCACGATTTTTTATAAAATTAAAAAGATAATAATACGGAGAAGTGTAAAATAAATTTAAATTAATCATAATAAGCTTAAATAAAATTTTAAATCTATATTTTAAATAAATTAGGTTTAAGGTAAGTTAAAATATTGAAACCCACTCCTCTACTCACAATAAATCCCATAAATAATTAATCAATTCTACTTTTCTTTTGGTAAGGGAAGTAATATAATAATAAGAGGAAAACTACAATCCGAGTTTCAAAAAATTTTAAGGATTGTCGTTGAGTTTTTAAAATTTATAAGTAGGGGTCTATAATCTGTCATTTTTATACCTATACATAAAAAGAAGGTTCAACTTAGTTGATACGTCTCACTTTTCTTTTTGCATCATATAAAAAAAGGGTAAAATTTCAATTTTAGTCCCTATGTTATCCTCACCTATATATAATGGGTCAACCTTTTTTTCCTTTTCTTTTTGCATTATTTAAAAGAATGGTAAAATTTCAATGTCGGTCCCTATGGTATCCTCAAATTTAAGATTATATAACAATTGTCAATTTTTAATTTTGGTCTATGTGGTACACTCAAATATAAGATCTAATCTTTTTACTTCAACTTTTTGATATAAATTAATATATCAACTTTAATAATGTCATTGATTAGCCCAAATACTATATTTGATTAAAATTTTGATATAACTTTTGAGAGTTGTAAACACTCTTGAAATCATTTGTGAAATTCAAATCCATTGCATTTTTTTTTTTTGGTGTTACATGGTTGCTGAATAAGTGGGCATTTTTTTTTAATTTCAAAATATCACACCAGTGAATTTAATAAAATAATATAATAGTGTTAATAATTAGATTTAAATTTTTTAAATTCAAAAAATAGAGGGACTAAATTCTTAAAAGTAAAAATACGTATACTAAATTTCAAATGTACAAAGACTATAGAGATATAGTTTATATTTTAATCTTTAAACATTGACTCTATAATTTAGACTTAAAAATAATTAACCCATCATGAAAAGTGGTAAAAACTATACTAATAATATATATAAAAACAACATACATAATGTAGATATTTTGTCTCCAACTATTGACACGTGATTACCTTTTTCTTTCTTTCTTTTTTTCTGAAAAAATCAATCTTGCTTATAATATAATAAATAATAAATCATTTTAATCACCTAAATGAGTGGTCTTCATGTCGAATCCTTATAACAAGAGGAAAGAAGAAAATATGAGCCGATTTTGACAAGGTATGAATGACGATAAGACTAAGACATAAAGGCAGGAAGGTGATAATTTTAATCACCATTTTTTTTTAATGAAATTATTAATCAACAAAATTAATAGATTGAGTAGTAATTTTCAATTAATAATTCTCAATTTACGAGTTATGCATAGATTATATTTTGGTAAAATTTTATAAAGTGTTCCTATATTATGCTCTTTTAGGTAGATTTAGTCCTTGTACAATAAAAATGTTTATAGATTAGATCAAGTTGAGGCTTGATTTTAAAAAGAAATTTCAACTACTCATCCAAAAAAACTTAGACTACTATTTAAAAATAAATGAAATATCAAAATATATAATTTTATATTAATTTATATATTTTTATAATTAAATTTAAATAAAACTATTTTTTTAAAAATCTTTTATTCAAATAAAAAAATCATGTTATATTAACAAAAATACTATGATTGATTTGGAACCTAAATCAATGAATCTTTCACATTAATTTTAGACAAAATTGAGAATTGAGTTCATCCAAAAACATGGGCCCCCCAGACAAATGTGATCAGAACTACCATATTTTTTATATGCATGAATGTAGTACCTAAAAAGACTTGAATAGTTTCGAAGGTAGCGTAGCGTCTGCGTCGTTGCTCTCATCTAATCACATTCTCATCACTGTTCTCCCTTAAAGATGATTACTTTAATCAAAAGTTTCACAAATCCCCCCACCGCACCCAACGGTCTTATTTTTGTCTCTAACGAAACACTTGTGAAAAATAAAGAAATAATTTTTACCCACTGATTCATGTTTTACTGTGATTTCCGTGCACGACCACCAAGTTTCCAACTTTATCCATGGGGTATATATGCTCCTTATGGGTCCCCCCTTAAGAAATAAAGGACACCGTTTCTCATAATCAAAGCTTTACAGGTGTCTATGTCAGGCGCCTTAAGTAAGGCCACAATGTGAGAAACGAAGAGAAGGTGATGCATGCGGTGTTGGCTGGGTGCTTGAGTTTGAGTCTGCTTCTTCCTTCTTCTATGTTTCTTCTTTTCGGCTATATTGATTAAAATGTTGTTTTAAGCTTTGCTTGTTTGAGTGCTTTTCGCTATCAAGGCCTATCAAAGCCAACAAAGAAGAAAAAAACTGAGGAAAGTGGTCATTTGGAGATCTGGGTTTCTCAGCTTTAAGGGAAGAGTGATGATGAGATTAAATTTCCAGAGGCATTGTTATCAGCCTCTTAGAAGAAAAGCAATGTGTGGGTTATTTGTGTTTATTTTCCCACTTATTTTTCCTTGTTTATTTACTCCATTCACCCATGCTTCTCCTTCTACATTCTCGGTATGTTTCTATATCAAAATTTTTTTCTTTGCTTAATTTTCTAGGGGAAAAAAAATATGAGTTGTGGGTTCCTGTAAATTTCATGGAAAGATAAATGGGAAGTTTAGAGTTGTTTGAAGAAATTTTTTGCAATTTACTAAAAATGGAAAGTACGGGTGGTTTGGAGTTTAATTTGCCCACTCAAGTTTGTGGCTAACCGCAAGCTTATGTAGCTATGTGTCTGATAATCCGACTGCTTTATTAAAAATTATGCCAAATATGGCATTATTCTCTTTGGTGGTAATATATATAGTTAATTCACTTCAACTGGATAGTAGAAATTTATAACCAATAATTGTTAATAGGGTATGTTGCTCAAACTCACTCTTTTATCTTTCCTGGAATATCCTGTCGGACATGGTGGCACTTGTGTCCGATATATATTTGAACATGAGACACGAACCTCTAAAGGCCTTGTAAAATTAAATATACCCGTACTGAACATATATTCGAATAACACGACAAATAAAATGCTCATAACTTAACCTTTGTTGCAGGAGTGGAATGTCCCTAAACCTAGGCATTTACGTTTACTCAGGAGTGCCTTACAGCGCGAACGTGTGAGTAGATATGTTTCTTAAGCGGCATCTGCCCCTGTGTGTGCCTGGACTTGTAATTTTTTTGTCTGATTTATTTCTATGTTCCTATTCAGCTTACTGGGGAGCAATCTGATCTCTGGGCTCCTTTGGCTGACCAAGGGTGGAGACCATATCTTGGATCTGTAAATGCCCCTTGTGAGTTATTAGCCATGAGATTTTCTAGTTTTGGTTTCTTCATGATTGTTAATATTTGCTGAGTAACGAGACACTGAAACTGGAGTTTACGGTGGGCAGCATTGCCACAGAAATCGGAAGGATATCTACAGGTATTTCTTGATGGGGGACTCAACCAGCAAAGAATGGGGGTAGGTTTTCGTATCTATTTTACATGCTTAGAGGAGTCGAGAATTGCGAACCATTCCGATATTTTCAGTCAAATGTTTGTTTTGGGAAAGGAATTAGATGGTAAGGTGTTACATTTACTGTTTTTGTAGATATGTGATGCTGTTGCAGTTGCTAAAATACTGAACGCAACGCTTGTGATCCCGCATCTTGAAGTAAATCCTGTCTGGCAAGATTCAAGGTACTTTATGGGGAAGGAATTTTTCCTTTTCCGTTGCTTATTCCAATGGGAAATGTCTGGTTTTTTGCCTCGGTTCTAAGGAAGCGTTTTTTCTGAAGCGATTACTTTCCCTGCAGCTCATTCATGGATATATTTGATGTGGATCACTTTATGAATGTGTTGAAAGATGACATCCCGATCATCAAAGAGCTTCCTGATGAATTCTCGTGGAGCACAAGGGAGTATTATGCCACTGCTATTCGAGCCACCAGAATAAAAAGAGCACCTGTTCATGCCTCTACAAACTGGTATCTTGAGAACGTCTTGCCCATACTGCAGAGGTTAGTAGCAGCATGAACATTTTGTTTTAATACACGGTTTAGTGGCTTTTAGAAGTTTTGGGCTTAAGGCGTTTTTGTACCCTGTCATGCACTCGAACATGTCAGTTCCTGCCATGGTTTTAGTTTAGGAAATGTGAGCTAACCTGTTTGCCCAGTTTTGTGATTTTAGCCCAGTTTCTTTCACTTGCCAATTTGTGTGATCTAAAAGCATGTCCTATTTTGGTACAGCAATGGGATTGCTGCAATTTCTCCGTTCTCTCACCGTTTGTCTTTTGACAACCTGCTGAGTGAGATCCAGCAACTACGATGTAAAGTCAATTTCAAAGCACTTGTTTTTGTTCCGCACATTAGAGCACTGGGAGATGCCCTTGTCCATCGCCTAAGGTATCCTCCAGGTCAAAGTCGAGCAAGTAGCACTGACTATCTCCGGGAGACCACCAATCAAAATGGCAAACAAAATCCGCAAAAATTTGTTGTGTTACACCTTCGATTTGATAAGGTATAACCAGCTTATACTGTAGATTGAGTTCCTCATTGAGCATATTAAAAGATAAGAACCGTAAACATTTACTTCTCTATATGTTTGAGCTCTGTTGTTAAGATATCTGTTTGATCATTTCGACCATGTACACTATCTGCCTGCAAAACTTATACATGCGGTATCCGTAGAAAATGTGAGATGGCCATCTGTTGTCAAAGTTACATGGTTACATACACAGTTTTAACACCCTTTATACACTAGTTTAGTTAACAAGCTTTAAGGATGGAAGATGATTGACCTATTTGATTTTAGTGTTTTCTCCAATGACTTTCTATTTTATGGCCAGTCACTGGTTTTCTCACTAACCTTTAAATACGTTCAGGATATGGCTGCCCATTCGGCCTGTGATTTCGGTGGGGGTAAGGCTGAAAAATTGGCTCTGGCCAAGTACCGGCAAACAATTTGGCAAGGAAGAGTTCTCAATTCACAGTTTACAGACAAAGAGTTGAGAAGTCAGGGGCGTTGCCCGTTGACTCCTGAAGAAGTTGGATTGCTGCTAGCAGCTTTGGGTTTTGACAATAATACCCGTCTTTATCTTGCCTCCCACAAGGTCCGTTGTCTTACAAACTTTGGTTTTGCAGCGTTACTTCTCTTCCCTACACTTTCCCTCACAACTTCGAATTCATTGTATTACAGGTATATGGAGGGGAAGCTAGGATTTCCACACTACGAAAGCTCTTCCCCTTGATGGAAGACAAAAAGAGCCTAGCCTCTTCGGCGGAAAGGGTCCATATAAAAGGAAAAGCTTCTTTGTTGGCTGCTGTTGATTACTATGTCGGGATGCATAGTGACATCTTTGTCTCAGCTTCTCCTGGGAATATGCACAATGCTTTGGTGAGTACTTCTGGCTCATAGAATAATGCACCATGGATTGGTGAATGCAATGAATTTTCCTGCCTTGTGCTGGGTAAATTGTATACATATGAAGCTGCTAATAGATGACAGTTACAATGATGCAAACAGGTGGGGCATCGAACTTTTGAGAACATGAAGACCATAAGGCCAAATATGGTATTGTTGGGCCAACTATTCCTTAACAAAAACATCAGTTGGTCGCAGTTCCGTCAGGCAGTGGTGGAAGGGCATCAAAACAGACAAGGGCAACTCAGGTTAAGGAAACCAAAACAGTCCATATATACATATCCTGCTCCTGATTGCATGTGCCATGCTTAAGCCGTATTTACCCAAGGAAGCCAAAATGCCTTTACCATTGATGTCGTAAATAAGCAACAAAGAGAACCCCTTTCTATAGTTCCAAGCTGTAGTTTCATTTGTAACCATAATGTTAATAAGCAGCAATCTCATTTCTCTTCTCCCCTTTGGATAGAAGTATTTTTACATCTAGCGTTCGTAGTGTGCATTGTGTACTGTATTGATGGTGGTATTTTATACAGGGAGCTGTGGAGATGAACATGTGTGATGTTTATACAATTCATCGGCAGATTTCAATTTTGTTTGTAGGCATGCCGGTGAAATTGTCATTTTTGTAACACTTTACCTTTATTGTGTCAAATATTATATCAAACATCTTTGCATTATGCCAATAGACTTTGAGTTCTTTTGAACAGTAAAAAAGTTTTTGATTAATATATTGTCAATGCTTCCGAGATAAACAAATGATACATTGTAAGATGATCAGAAGAACATATAAACGTACTTGACAATTCGATCAAATACAGCTCCACTGTAGGTTTTACCGAACAACCACTTGTTTGGTGCCAGAAACTTGTGTCCCATGTCCTGGTCTCATGCTAAGGAGATGCCATGGTTGATTTGCTCATATAGCAATGCAGTGCTTGGTTCAACATAAATTCCATTTTCGGGTTCTTTACAAAACACAAATATGTTTCAAGGAACAAGTTTCCAAGCTAGCTTCATAGTTTGATCATTGACATAAGGTCGCAATGACCACATCAAGGAATAGCTCTCTAGCTCTTCTGATGATGACTTGAGGTTTAAAGAAGTAACAATCTTATTCTGCAATAAAAGGGTGATGTTGGGTCACTGTTAAAGAGAAGAACAAAAGAGAAAACAGAAACTAAGATAGCGCATTTCAAGCAGTACCTGCATTGTATAATCTTGCTTCACCATACTATAAATTATCCCCATGATGGCAGCATAATCCATCACTTCAGGTTCTCGAAGACGAGATGAAGTCATCTCATCCTAAAGGAAGAAAAAGGATCTTTCAGCTAGATATTCAACTTTCAGTAGGGAATTCCAATAGGCAGAAAGAAACAACAAATAATCTTTTACAACGAAGAGAGTTGAAACATAAAACCTACTTCTCCACTACTTTCTCGTGGGTCTAGTCCGACAACAGATTCCATGTCCATCAATGGAGATAAATGTTCATTTGCCATTTGTAGTGCAGCTGTGGCAACTCCCAAGAGGCATTCGAGTTCATTCAGTATGCTTTTCACTGCACACCATAAGTTGTTACTTGAAACATATCAATTTCAATAGTAGAAAACTGTAAACACTTGTTCACCCTTAAAAAGCCATTTACTGGATAAAAGTACAGACAGAGACAATAAGATTGCAAAATGTTACCTTTAATCAAATGATCATGTAGTCCATGTAGGCATGTGTGTACTTCTGATATAAAAGATCATTACGTAAGAATATAAGTCATACAGAATAAGCAGGATAGTTCACATACAAGGTGAATTACTACTGCTGATTCACTAGAATGAAGCATGTGATACATAATCTAGCGTTTATCCCATAGATGAAACCCTTAAGTCACTTAGCTTACAGTCATAAGTACTCACTGTTTCTAACCAAAGAATGCTTTATCTATGAAAATCTAAAGTACTTACACTTGCTCGTATTTTCTACACGGTCATGACTGTTAATACAACCAGCTTCAAGGTACGACTTTAACCTCTTGGTTTCATTGGCTTTAAGAATGTTCTCAATCAATTTGGATGTCTTCTTTATTGGAGGGCGTCGAAGAAACTCTGAAAGATAATTGAGAAAATACTATCACTAAGGGAAATGGCAAGGACACCACCCCAACAATTGCAATGGATAAAAAACATAATGCTGGTTCAGAAAGCACTGACCTAGTCCTTGCTGAAAGCCCGTAAGTAGTCTGCCTCCAACAGGCACCAATTCATCAAGCTTTGCCACCCTGCAATGCCCCAAAGCACCGGTTCAGAATTCAGTGAAAACCCAACACTTCATAATTTTTATTTCTATCAAGAAAAGAAAAGAAAAAACCCTCCATACTAAGGTGTCGATATACAATTTCTAAAGCAACTAAGGAATGAACACAGCAAAATCCAATGTATAGAAGCATTGGAGTAAGTTTAATAACTGTGAAAAAAGTTTTATGTATTGATTACCCTGTCAAAAAATCTTTATAAATTTGGAAAATCTTATACTTCGCTTCTTCTTTTAATTTCTTCTCTTCTTCACCTTCCATTCCTGAAAAAAAAAAAAAGAAAAAAAAAAAGGAGCCTCAGAAAGTAGTCATATAGAATATAACCAAAACAGAGGTACAAAGCACCATTTTTAGCAGAGAAAAGCAATGAAAAGGCTAACTTAATTGTGCAAAGGAAATTCTGAACTTTGAGAAAAGATGAAGATAAACTATACCTTATCTGACTCTGAATCCGCAAAATTCCCTAAAAATCTATAATGCTTCCATATGGCAGTATGGGAAATCTCTGTTTCACAAAGCTTAATAGTCTAAAAAACTGAGTCGAATAAAGCCAAACGTTGATTCCCATAAACAAAGCCAACACTTTGCCGGAACAAGAACACTCATAGTCTCATAAACAATTTGTTGCAATTGATTGAAAAATAACTCAAAAAAGAAAGAAAAGAAACGAAATATCTAAAAAATTCCGCTAATCCCACTGCACAGACACACAAACCAGCACTTCAATGCTCATGTGAATTTTAACTTTTCCCCCAAAGCCTATCTTTTAAACCAATACTTCATAAAGAAAATTTCCCTAAAAAATCAGCAAAGCTTGATTCATTGAATACAAGAACTTAATTGCAAAAGAACTTACAGCGATTCAGTGAATACAAGAGGCTCCGCTGTGGGTAGAGCAAGCAAGCCAAGGGACTAAGGGAGGAGTGCTAGTGGCCGAAGGCGAAGCAAGCAAGGGAGGCCGGGACTGAAAGTGGCTGTCGGGCTGAATGAGGGAGGTCAAATCGACACCGGCAAATAGGCTTATGCATTTTGTTTTAGGGTTTAACTTTTAGTTACTGTTATTTCATTTATGATTATCTTTTACAGCGTTGCTCAATTTGACTGAATTTTATCTCAAGTCCCAGTGAATTTTGCTCACCGTACAAGTGGATAAAAAGTAAAAGACCATAAACTAAATCCCACATCGCATAGAGAAAGCAAGTAGCAGCTTCTCCTCATCTTTATAAAGCAACGTGTAGATCAGGTTTAAACTCACGGAGCCGTGTGATGAGCACAGAGCGAACTATTCTTTCGCCTTTTACTAAAGAATACCGTGTGCTCGTCACTTTAAGCGGCATACGCCAATTTTTGGAAGAGCATTCCTTGTTGAATGCCCCCAATCCAATATTAGTTTCAAAAGTGTTGGTTTTTTTTGCCTCTGTTTTGTAACTGGAGGAAAGCCGTAACGATGTGATGGGCATGCGCACTTTATCTGCATCTCTCGATCTGTGTGAGTGTAGATCCGTTAATGAATGTCAGGAATTTCACTCCACTCAAATTTAGTTGAAACTGTCGACTCTCTTCAGTTTGTGAGGCATCGGTGGATAAATTATGGGTTAATGTTACGGACGGTAACCCTTTACTGGAGGGAAAAAGATTTGAGGAGCCATGAATCTCACGATATATACGAAACCGTCTTTTAGAGATTGGTCACCCTGAAATCCACATCCATCATTGGAAGTTACAGTTTACAATAAGGTCCTCTTACCTTGACACAAAAGTACTACTCCAGACAGGACAGCACCTGCACTTCTTTTATATTTATTATATAACCATAGCGATAACATGAACATAGTAGTCAATATCAATTGGTTTATGTTACAGCAATGGTCAGGAAAACAGTTATCATGAAGCATTACAAGAAACCAGTTTTAGTAGAATAAGATTCCTAAATATAATACAAATCAAGCAGCTAACGAATTCGTCATTTATTCGTGCCCCAGAAGTGTGGTAGTTGTGGAAGATCGAATTTAGAGAGAGAGACCCCATTTGAAGAGAACAGATTGGAACCAGACTTCAGTTTTGCTGATGAGCTTGCCAGAAACGAAGCAGTGCTAGTCTGCTATATCAAATGATATTTGAGCCAGCAGCTATCCTTAAATCGACATGCAATACCCAAAGATCTTACAATATTTGCCGCTTAACAGCTTGGTTAGTTTCTGTTGGAAGAATGGATCCAGTGATCTAACAATAAGTACAAGAATATTAACATGAATACTACTCTGACTACGCGCATTTTGAGGTAACCGAGTTCATAGCCTCAGACATCCAAATACATGGAAAAACTTAAAAAAAGAGAGTGAAATATACCTGTTGAACCACAGACACACACCCAAGTCCGAGCAAAGGTTGAATTCAAGAAGCGTCCGTTTGTTTCATGTTCTTTTCACAGAATCATCTTGCTTTTCTCCCTTTCTTTCACCACCTACGGTAGCACCATCATCCCTTCTCTCATCGACGACATTAAACAAATCAAAACGCGTTGAGATATCTCGCTTTTGGTACAATCTCGGTGCCTTCTTCTCTTCATTATCCTCTCAATTTCCCTGTGAGCTCTTCTAATCTGAATACCCATGTCAATTTGGATTAATTTATTTGTTTCTTTTTGAGATGTCTGATATATTTATAATTTCTGGGTTTTTGGATTTGGTTTATTTCAATTATTGTATTTTCTTTGAATGATTGATTGTGTCTTGGTTAAAGCCTGCCTTCATCTTTTTTATGCCATTTGAATTTTGATTAAAACAATTTAAGCAATTAGTAGACCTTGTTACCATTTGACATTACTGACTTATACATTGCCTTCATAGCAAATAACACTCCTGTACTTTTTCACTACTACCAGATGAATGTATTTGGCCTTCAAAAAAGCTGATGGGTTTTAGTAGGAAAATGAAAAAGCATTTAGATGCTTAAATAATTTTAGCGAAATGAACCATAATCAGTTCATGTTTCTGGCTTTAATTGCAATTCACACATCCTTCTTTGGATTTTATACCTCAATGTTATACTTCCACTAGAGCTTTGGGGAAGCAATAGCAATTTAGGCCTGAATTAGCTAGAAACAAGAGGATTTGTGCTCATGAAATCTCTTTTACACTCTGTTTAAATGCAAAATCATTTTGGTTTCCTTGCAGGATGTTTGTGAACTAAAAATTTAGGTCTCATGAAATCATGTTAAATATGTTCCATTTAACTTGAGAGTGAATGTCGAATGTGGATGTATTTAAATCATGTTTGTTAATTTTTTGCTTGGGTACTTAAAGAGTCGGAGTAAGATTCGCAGTAGCTTAATTACAGTGAACCATAGGGTTATGGTTAATTAGTTCTTTTGTTGTTCAATAGGACTATAACCATGAAACTTGATGCAATGGATATGTGTGTTTATGTTAGTTTTAGCATATATTTTTTATGAAGTAGCAAATGTGAAAATATTTGTTTTTTATGTTTGCTGCCATGCTAGCTAAAATGGGTGGGATTGTTTAAATTTTAACATTTTACCTCCATTATTGGTGTTAGGACTCAATATGAAGTTGTGATAATCTTCATACCCATTAGAGGAACCAAAACCTGAGAATTACTCATCTTCTTGCTTGCTGTCTTTGCCAAAATTGATGTGGGTACAGGTGCGGCTTGGTTCACTCCCAAACATGACAAAATTAATTTTCTTTCATTGGTCATACAGCTTGTAATTCACCAAAGTCTCCAAGGAATAGTCAGTAGTGTTGTCATTGTTCAAAATATTAGATTGAGCAGATAATATTGGCTCAAAGGCTGTGAAAAATATGGTTGGAGTGTGATTAGTCGTGCACTTTTTTTTATAGAAATGATAAATATTGAAATGAAATAAATAGAGTGTGATGGTGGTATTCTTTGAGATTGAGAAGTCATATTCATGGCTGCGAATTTATCTTAAGCTTAGTATTTCAATAGTCATGATTTTATTGTTTGAACCAAATTAGTCCTTTACAATTGCTTTTAATATTGCTCAATTAATGTATTTAAAAGAGATGTTACATGCACATGTTTGTTTATGCAATTTAAATTGTATTTTAGCTATCAATAGTTATTATGAGAATTAATTAATATTATTAATTTAAATAAAAATAAAATAATGTAATTTTTTTTTTAATGTTTAGTACTTGGGATTTGGAAAATTTACCAAACACTGTACAATCATCAAAATGAAAGAAAATATCACATTTTTCAAAAATTAATTTTCACAAACTGTTTTCTATGAAATAAAAGAAGTCAAAGATTAGACAGACCCAATTTCGCCAGAAGTGTGTTGAACCATATAAGTAATAGAATAGAGCAGAACATAAAGGAGTGCAGTTACATGAAGAATTAGGCTTTTACTCTGCTTTTTGTATTATCTAAAATTGAAACCAAATTGACCGACGTGAAATGACTGAATTATCTCAATGCCCAGTGTGTTTTGTTCACCGTAAGTGGATAAGAAATGAAAGAGGAGGGCGATTCAAGCCAAAGATCACAAAACGAAATCCCACACCGCATAGAGAAAGCAAGCTACAGCTTCTCCACGTCCTTATAAAGCAACGCGTAGAATGTTCAAAACTTACGGATCCGTGTGATGAGCACAGAGCGAACTATTCTTTCGCCTTTTACTAAAGAATACCGTGTGCTCGTCACCATAAGCGGCATACGCCAATTTTTGGAAGGGCATTCCTCGTTGAATGCCTCCATACCAGTATTAGTTCTAAATTTTGTCTTATCCCATGCTACCTATGAATTTGCTGTGGCAACCCAGCTCACTTTGTCTTGCGCATATCAGCTAGCCCATTACGTTTTAATAAGTGTTTCCATTTAAGTGTTGTCTTTTTGCACTGGTGATGGGAAACTATATTTTCTGTAGGGAATGTTACACTGTGTAGGCCTCTGTTGCATAAGTGGCTCAACACCCAAAGGGAAAAAAGTTTCATTTTCCAAGAAGTGAATTAGGCTAGGTTGCTGGATTAGAAAGATGAGGACACCAGAAAGGAGAATGTAACTTCCATGTGTGCAAACTTTACACTGTTATATCTTAGTTCAAACTGGTTCATAACATTATTAGTTTCATTTTTCTTTACTTGATAAACTTTTGCTCTCCGCTGCTAAAAAACATGAGTCTTTAATGAAGCAACAAATTCCTTGTATTTTCCCAAAATGAAGTACGTAAGCAACAACAGTTACCCATTTCCATGGAAATAGAGTACAAAGAAACCGAATCTTCAAAATGAAATAATCATGTGTGGCAGCTACAGTACAAAGCTGAAAAAGAGAAATGATCCATGCTTTAAACTTCATGGATTGTTTTTAGATACTTTGTTAATGGGAGGGATAAAAAAAGAAAAGAAAAGAAAACCATCAATCACACACAAGCTGTTAGTAATAGCTTCTTTCATAAGTCGCGGTTAGTTGAGCTGTCTAAATGGTGACCTTTCTTCGAAGATGGAACTGGTTTTTTTGGTTGCTGGAGAAGCTGGAAGACTCCTCTTATTCTCTTTCAGACAATCATAAAGTTCATTACTACCTTTTGAGTCCGAGAGGTCAAAAGACTGCACTATCCTTCCCAAGATTCCCATCAGTTGAGCATCTTCACTGGAGAACTCACCGAGGCTATCGTTTAGGCCTCCAATAAATCCAACCAAATTGTCTTTCTCTGTAGACAACTTCATTATGTCTTCGAGTAGATTTGCCTTTTCAGTCCTAAGCTCATCAACAGAAGCCTCTGATGTTCTCAGCCTTTCCTCCATTTGATCAGTCAAGTTCTTCATTTCCAAATGCTTTGCTTCCAATTCAGCTTCTATAGCTAATGCTAATTGCTTTGAATCAGACAGGGATTTTTCTTGTGAAAACAGTTTCTCCTGTATATAGTGAATGTCATCCTCCAACTCCGCAATCATCAACTTTTTCTCTTCGATTTCGAGCTTAGCCAGAATCTCAGCACTGGCAATCTTCTCCCAAGCTTCATGGACCAGTTTAATATGTTCCTGCTTCTCAGTAAGCTCTGAGGAAAAGGAATTCAATGAGCCATTAAAATCCTCTTCCATCGACCTTACAACCTGCATGAGACCATCAATTCTCTCATCTTTCTCTTTTACAAGCTGCAAAATGTTCTCCTTCTCACGCACGAAACTTCTTTCTGCACCAATATGTGCATATGCAGCACCTTCTAGTTCCCTTCTGAGTGATTCTTCTTCCAGCAAGTCAATCTCTCTCTGAAGATCCTCCAAGACCTTGTCGTGTTCTCTTGTGATTTGAAGAATGCTGTCCTCTGCAGAACTTACTGCTCTTAACTCTCTTGCTTGGAGCTCTTCCTCAAGTGTCACCATATGCTGCTGGAGGCTTAAAATTTCCTGATCTTTCTCTTTGGTTATACAGATAAGGTCATCTTTCTCTTTCTTGATACTTTCTCCAACCCCTACTTGCGCAAGAAGAGAAGCTTCTAATTGTTTACGCAATTCCTGACTTTCTTCAAGGTCAACTTTTAACCTCTCAGAAATAGATTTCCATATCCATGACTCAAATTCAATTTCATGTCCTTTACAAACTTTCTCAACCAATTCAGAATTTGCTTTCTCCAGAGCATTGCAAGCTTCTGTCAGTTTCCTTTCCGAGTCCCTTTCAATCTGAGAAATTTTCTCTTCTAATTGAAGTTGGCATCTATATGACTCCTCGAACCTCTCCTTGTACTTGTCAAGGTCTTTCTGCCTCAGAGCCCACTGTTCAACCCTCTTCATTAAAGAAGCTGTCCTCTCACGTTCTTTAGCCAATTCAGATTTCACAGTTTCTAAAGCATCAAAAGCTGCTTCAAGTTTCTCTCCGAATTGCTTTTTCATATGCCCAACTAGATCTTCTAACTGACTTTGACTCCTACATGCTTCCTCAAGCATTTTCTTATATCTCTCAACCTCATCCTGTTTCTGGAGCCACTGCTCTTCAAGGTGATCCAAAGATTCAACCCTTTTTGTCAAAGACACTGCTCTCTCTCGTTCTTTACTCAATTCAGATTTTGCTGCTTCAAGCGCATTGCAAACTTCGCTAAGCTTCTCTTTGGATTCAGTTTCCCTCTGCAAAGCTTGCTCTTCCAAGTGTATTTGACACCTAGATGCCTCCTCAAGCCTTTCTTTATACCTCTCAAGCTCTTTCTGCATCAGGAATCGCTCTCCTTCAATAAGATCCAACGATTCAACTCTGCTTAACAAAGATGCTACCTTCTCCTGTTCTTCTGCCAGTTGAGAATTTGCCATATCTAAAGCATCACAGACTTCTCTGATTTTTTCTTTTGAATCAGTCTCCATCTGTAAAGCTTGCTCTTTCAACCGAAGTTGACATTTGGATGATTCCTCGAGAATTGTTTTGCATGTATTGACCTCTTTCTCCATCAACTTATGCTTATCCTCGAGTTGAGCTAAGGTATCAACCTTCCTGGATAAAATTGCTGTCCTCTCACGTTCTTCTGTAATGTCTCTCTGAGCATTGGCCAGAGCAGTATTTTTCATCTCCAGTTGCTGCCTCAGAACAGAAAGATTCTCCACCCCCTCTTTCTGATGGAGACCAAGGTCAGCCTCGGCATTTGCAAGTTTCAGTTGGGCCTCAAACATCCCCGACTTCAATAGTACCATCATTATGGAAATCTCCTCATTCTGCAATTTCAATTGAACGGCTGAAGAAAGGCAACTTTCAAGTTCCATCTCAAGCACGTTAAGTGCGGCATCTTTAGTCTTTAACTGAGAGCTGTAATCATTTAATTTCTTCATCATTTCCTCCCGTTGAGAATTCCATTCAGCTTCTTTAGTCCTGAGATTCGATGAACAATCCTTGTGCATCTGCTCCACACTTTTGAGCTTGTTTTTCAGTTTTGAAAGAGAAGAGTTTCCAGCTTCTTGAATTCTACCTTCCTGGAGTTCTTTTAAAGAAGCCAACAACTCCTGATTTTCTTGCTCTAGTTTCCCCGCTCGATATTCCATTTCTTTATAAAAGGACTCCTTTGTGCCCAACAAATGTCTCAGAGTTGCAACTTCTTTGTCCCTCTGAGAATTCAAACACTCCAGTTGAGACTTTGCATCCTGGCATTCAGCAAAAGACTTTTCAAAGCGTGTTTTGAACTCTGAAATTTCAACCTCCAGGTACTTTCTTCGGGTCTCTTCATGAGCCAGGGCTTGGTTGCACATCTGCAACCGGCTTTGGAGATCTCCTGTAATTCGGATCTGAGAATCTAGTCTTGTCTGCAGCGACGAAATCTCATCGAACAAAGTACATTTTTCTTTCTCCCACTCTTTCTCACTCTCCTTGAACTGATTTCGGAGCCTTTCATGTGCTTCTTCTAGGTGTTTAAACTGCTCCTTCTTCCATTTTAGCTGATGTTCAACCTTCTTCATGTCTTCCTCTACTTTGACCAGCAAATCATCTCTTTCTCTCAGGTCCTTATGATTTTTGGCCTTTTTCTCTGCTTCTGAATGCTTCTTCTGCGAAACCAACAATTGAGCTTTGAGGCCTTCAATCTCTGCCTTAAGCATGTCCATTTTTTGCTCTTGATCTATACTCTTCTCATTCGCCTCGTCTAAAGCCAATACCAACCTTCCATTTTCCTGCTCCCATTTCTGATTCTTCCCGTCACGCTCGGCTCTCAGCTTATCATTGGCAGCATTCAAATGCTTTATGATAGATTCTTTCTCTTTCAGATTGCATTTAAGATCTTCATTAGTTCGTGTCACCACTGAGATTTCTTCCTCTTTTTCAAGAAGTTGTTGCGCCTGCTTCTCGATTTTTGAACTCGCTTCGTGGAGCTTTGTTGACTGCTCATTCTGGAACTTCTTCAAGTGCTCATACAATTCAGCTTTGCTTTTTAAATCTGACCTTAGCTTCTCGTTCTCAAATTTGAATTCCTCTAGCTCTTCATAAACCTTCTCCATTGCCCTTTCTTCCTTTTTTTTTTTTTTTTCCCTGAAAACCTCTTCTTAAATTAGACCTGTTTGCAAGCAAAACACAGATCTTTTAGCTAACAAGTTTAACATTATGTCCCAAAGATAATGGCTCGTAAATAAGCAAAAGCATTGCTGTATTTATTACTATGAAATATTTAAATAAGCATATAATTAGTATTATCCGCCAGAATTCCTTTAAAATGCAGAAAACCCTCACTGTAAACTGAAATTTATTTTATTTTCTGAAGAAAATCCAAGACCTAATATCGTTTTAAATCCAAGACCTAATATCGTTTTATTTTCTATACTTTTCCGGGAAACAAACAGAGAGCAGCAAAACGAAAACAAAATGAAACATTAAAATAAAAAAAAAATCCAAATACCTAAAACCCTAAAGGCCCGTAACACCAAGATACAAAGATTTTTAAAGAAAACTTCGCAGTGCAACAACAAATTAGTAATTACCCCACGAGGACTAAGCCAAAGGGGGAAAAAGCCATCATTTTGGTCACCTATTTTAAACATTCTTGAGTTATTTTTAGTTTCAAATTAAACATAGGGGAAAAAAATAACTCAAAAGACCCAAAGAAGTACCTTTAGTTTTGGGATTATAGATTAGCCATTTGAGGAGGCTTGACTGCAAGTTTTACTTCCTTCGGTGATCTTCTGGTTCTCCGCATTTACTAAACATACAAAGAGAAAATATGAGAAAAATAAAGGAAAAGGAATGACTGAGAAAGTGGTGCAGAGAGAGCCGTTAGGGAGAGTGGGGGAATTTTAAATTAATTGGACGGAGAGTTCACGGTGTATGCCTTCCACGGGAAAATTTTGAAAATGGACTAGCCGTTAGGGATTCCAAATTGGGTTTAGGGTTGGACAAAGGGCTTTTTAAATCGCTCATAAATTAATGTATTAAAATCTATCAGATTTAATTTTTAATCATTTTTTAAAAGAATTATTATATAATATACAGGGTTAATGCTTATTTTTGCCCTGAACTATACCTGTTTTTCCACTTTGGTATCTAAGATTTTTTTTTTGTCTCATTTTAGTATATAAATTATCATTTCGTTACTTGATTTAGTCCAATTTTTATAACAGTGTTAAAGAATTTAGTGGTATATGACGTTAATAAGAATTTACCACGTGGCACATCCAACCAATTAGAATGAGCCATGCGGCATTAATGATTATTAAAATTAAAACTTTTATATTAAAAATTAAAAAAAAATACTTTGACCAATAGTTGACCACAGTTGATCAACGTTGACCGATAGTTAACCAACCTTTGACTGATGTTGACTAGGTATCACCTGACCATTAATCGGAGTCGATGAGCACTGACTAGTGTTTCTTTTTAACTTTTAATATTTTTAAATTTTCATAAAATTTTAATGGTAGAGTACAAAGACGGTCACTAAACTATTACTTACGTTTCATTTTGATCATTGAACTTTTAAATTTTCCAATTTAGTCAGTAAACTATTTGAAATCAATTTTTTTTTTTGGTCATAGAATGTTAACAACTATTTGAATTTTGACTGGAGTGCTAATGTGGGCTTTTTATATTGGTCTAATAATAAATTTAACACTATGATGTTTATAAATTCTATCAATTTGACCTTAAATATAAAAAATTTAACAAATTTAGCTCTCAAAGTTTCTAAATTATTATTTTTTATTTTAGTTCAAATTCTAAAAAAAATCAATAAATTTAATCATCAACATTTACAAAATGACAGGTTTTAAATTTTTTTTTTTAAATTGTAAATTTTTTGACCTGTTGCTCTATTAAAATCATTCCTTTTTTACTGTTTAAGTTTAGGTTTAACTCCTATCCGAAGTCAGGAATTGGACATTAGGGATCAAAATAAAATTTTGTAATTTTTGATGGGGTTAAAGGTAAAAAAAAATGTTTAAAATGAACTTAAATTGAATATTTTCCATGGCTTTCGCAGAAGAGCCCTTGAAACCTTCCTCCACTTCTTCATTCTTCACTTCACAGGTTATGCCTCTCGTCACTTCCACCCGAACCCCAACTTGTTCCACCAGCAATTTCACATTGAAAAACTGCTCCGCAGCCATTGCCCATCCTCACCACATAACTCAGAGATTGAAGCACCGAATTCCATCCAGAAGAGGTAGATTTGTAGGATAATATCTCTAGCTGGGATGCCCATTTATTTGTCATTTTGTGAAGGTTAGATTTGTTAAATTTTTTATTGATAAATGTGAGTTAAATTTTTTTATTAAACTAATAATAATAAAAAAATTTATCAGTCACGGTTAAGATTGGGTAATAAAAATTTGATTTTAAATAATTTAATGATTAAATTAAAAGTTTAATAATTGTAAGATTTATGTAGAAGTAAAGCTCAATTATACCATAATATTTATTAATTGCAAAAGTATACATCTACTTTTTTTATATATAAATATATATATATATATATTATCCAAAGTTTTGTTGCAAAATAGGCATAAATTCTATGTCACAATTATCTAATTGAAATATCAATAATGTTTTATGCGATTAATGATTTATGTTATCGTTGGATCTGATGCGTTAATTATATTTTAATTTGATACAGATTAATTTTTTTCCTTTCACTTTTTTCAAAGCAAAATCTAAGGAAAACTAGAATAATAGAAAATATTGACATTAATTGAAAAAATAAAGGTAAGTGATTTTTTTTCTCACCTAATAATAAAAAATTACAAAATAATCACTCAATTATTTAATTTTGTCTTTTTTTTTGTCACCAAAGGGCTAATAGTGACAACTTTTAAAATCGACTTTAACCTTCAAAATTTATACATGGTGTCAATTTAGTTTTGATTCTAAAAAATTTAACCCTCAACCTTTACACATTGTGTAATTTGGTCTTTGTTGTAGTTTTACCCTTCACTTAAAAACTTAAGCAAATTTTATCAGCTAAATTTAATTGAAAATATATAGAAAAAAATCTTAAAATTTAAAAATCTAAAATTATAATTTTTATATTTTCTCGTTCTTTTAAATTTAACTCTGTATGTCATAAAGAAGAGTAAAAAAAAAAATCATATTCCACAATATGTAAATGTTGAGGGTTATTAAAGTTACTATTATATCAATTTTAAAAATTTTCATCGTATCGTTAATCAACTGTTGATTAAAAAAATAAAATTAAATATTTAAATAATCATTTTATAATTTTTTTATATTATAATAGCTCATAATTGGGTGAGTAGATATTGAATATTGTTATTGCAGTAACCAGGCTCCACTCTTAGCATTGTATAAAAACATAAAACAAAAATTGGAAAAAAATTAGTAGACATCAAACTAAAATAAAAGCCAACGCACGATTTTCTTTGGTAAAAATCAACAGGAGATTTTGCTGCATGCTCTAGGCATGACTCCGTGACTTCTAAAGGTAGTCCGCGCCCATATTCATTATATTGTTGGGCCTTGGTTTCCATCGATGTGGAACTGAGCATGCAATTCCCAAGGTTGCTTCTAAGTTTCCTATTATCTTTACGCTTAAAATTTCTCACAAACCAGATTTATATATAAACTAGATGAGAGGAACACAAAATTTGTCCATTGTGGCTTCAATTTTCACAACTGATTGTGAAAAATAATAACTAGATTATTCAACTAATATGGTAGAATTTTGGCATTATTATCACCAAAATAATAATAATAATTAACAAGGGTACAAGCAGTGGCAGACAGCTGTGGCCAAAGGCCCAAAACAAGCTCCTCTAGCATTAACTCCATAGATAACCTGGCACAATTCCAAGCAAAGATGGTCTTCACAAGCTTCCAGATTTAGACCATCTTTGCATGTTTTCTCTTCTGCTGCTTCCTCTTTTCCTATTTAAACATATATATATATATATACACATTAAGAATCCAATACAATCTAACAATAACAAAAATATAACTATTTTTCTTGGCAAATAGTAATACTGAAAATATATTTGGTTTGATGGAGTAAATACCAGCTGAAAGAATAAGAACCACCAAGAAAAGGGCATACACCTTCATGCTTTTTTTTCTTCTTCTTCTTCTTCTTTATGTAAATAGGGTTTCCAACTTAATTTCTCTTGAAATTTATTAGTGAGAGAGGGGACAAGTTATTGGAGAGAATATTGAAGATGTCTTCGATTTTTTTTAATAGAAATCTTTGATTTTCATTTTTTCCTGATTTACATTGCATTTATTATTACTACCATATGAGAATATATGGTTTAATTATCTCAATTTAAGCAGAATCAAAGTTAACTCTATAATTGAAATCTATAAAAACATAACAGTCATGCTCAAACCCTAAAATCACTGTTATAAGGGTTTTGGGGATCTTCCCTACCAAAATTTGGAAAATTTTAATTATCTCCTCTCATTATCTATATTATTTATAAAGCGCTTTATTGATTTGATGTCACCCATTAACCAGATTCTAACTTAATTAAAAACCTTTAATGTACCTTTGCATTTAAAATAATCTTTTTATTTGAAAATACAAAAAAGAAATATGTATGCATAAGATGATATTTGAACTTATACTTTTTTTTATTTTGCAAAACCTTACATTTTTACTACTCAATCAAAGATTCTTTTTAATATTTTTATACATTTTGTTACCTCCTTCAATTTTTTATACTATTTATCACCCTTAACCGGGTTACTAACATAGTTAGGGAAATCGCATAAATGTCTTTCTGTGATAAAAATAAGCTATATTGTGCCAATTGGATTGGTAAAATCTTAAGTAGCTCTTAACAAAAGCTTTTATTTGATGTGTTTTATACATTTTCATTTTATTATGCATAATTTATTTTCTTTATCAGTTATATATTTATACTATTTATTAAGTGTTTTATTAAGTTGATATCACCCTCAACCAAGTCAACAACTTAGAAAAATTATGAAACTGCCCTTCCGTAATCAAAATAAGTGAGTCATATTATTTGGGAGAATTTTAGTCTTTCATTTTAACATAAATCAATTAAAATATGCATATGGTAATATTTGAACTTATGTCAATTAAATTAGTAAATCATAAATTTACCACTAAATCAAAGCTACCATTTGATTTATTTTACATTTTTATTTATTATGCATAATTTATTTTTTTCATCAGTTGTATTTATTAATAATATATGCACTTACTATTTATTAAGTCTTTTTTTACTGATTTGATGTCACCATCAACCGAGTCTCAACCCAATTAGGAAAATACCAAAAAATCATTTCCTTTGCAAAGTATATTATATGATTATTTTGGTGTTTTTATCTTTTTATAAATTAATAAAAAATTGTCCATAATGAGACTTGAACCAATATTGTGCTTTTAAGAAAAAGAAAATCCAAAATCCAAAAACAAGTTGTGCTAGGGCTAGCAGACTTAAGAAAACGTGCTAAGGAAGCAGACTATCCTTATATGTAATACACGTAATATTAATTTGTTAGTGTTATATATTCAAATTACATTTTAAAATAAAATTATTTATTAAAATAATAAAAATATGTTAATATCTAATTTTATAAATAATTAATATTAATTGGTTAAAAATATTTAAAATTTATATTTCATATATTAAAATATTAACAACAAGCTATAATAAATTATTTTTATATTCTTGCTAAAATATCATAATATTAACTAATTTGAACATTATTTAAACACATATTTGTTACTTTATAATATCATGTTTAAAATAAACATTTTATGTCTCAAAAACACATTTTCACAATATTTTTTTAAAATCACTTTTCAGAAGTAATGCTAAACTTGCCCTTAATTTTCTGTTTTTTTTTTTAATTTTAATATTGTACATATTTTATATGTTATTATCAATTAGTTTCAAACCATATGTTTTATTATTTATTCTAGGTTATTTTTAAACATACATTTGTGTTCTAAATTTTTGGTTTTTAATCGTATACGCATGTGATAGAAATTCTAATATTAGTAATGTATTCAATTGAGTTGTTGTCACAAGTTAACTCGACACCAACTTAAGATTGATGACAACATATTGATAAATAATTTAATCTAATTTTTTAAATTATAATAATGTACATTTTTCACGTGTTATTATTAATTAGTTTCAAACCATATGTGTCATTATTTATTGTGTGTTATTTTTAAACACACATTTATGTTTGAAATTTTTTGTTTCTACACGTATACGCATGTGATAAGATTTATATTAGTAATGTATTTGATTGAGTTGGTGTCTCTAGTTAACTCAACACCAACTCAAGATTGATGACAACACAATGATAAATAATTTAATCTTTTTTTTTTAATTTTAACATTATACATATTTCATGTGTTATTATTAATCAGTTTCTAACCATAAGTCTCACTATTTATTGTATGTTATTTTTAAACACAAATCTGGGTTCTAAATTTTTGATTTCTACACACATAAGTGTATGACAGGATTTCTAGACTTATACTATTTATAAAGCCCTTTACTGAGTTAGTGTCACCCATTAACTGAGTCTTGTTGGATCTAGTGCCCTGAGTGTAGTATATTTATTTTGTATGCTTATATTTTTTAAACAAATTGGTTTAATAAAATATCCATTGATTACATTAATATTCTCTTTATATTGTCAAAGGTTTTTGCATGCAAAGCAAAATGAAAGCAAATATTAGCTCACTGATTATCTAACGTTTATACTAAAAAATATTACGTGGTCGAATCGTAATATGAAAAGATGACTTGTATTAATAGATAATCTAAAAAGTTCTTTAGTCTAATCAGAAATGAGCAAACCAATTAAAAAACTAATATGTCATCTATTAAGTTCAATTGAAAAGACGTTTTGCATTGAGTATCAGAGCGGATGACTCCCAGAATATAGAAACATAGATGCGATTGACTGAACTGATAGTATATCGGACATGACCCAAGTAGAGTAGATCTTAAATCTATTTATAGATTTTTTTTCTTCACTTTGTGACGTTTATAGTGTAGTATACCTTAATCGTGAGTGGATGATGGACTATGTATGCGTGACTCGTATACTTTGATGTAAGTAAAAGTTTGAGTTCAAATAGGTAAGGAAACGAAAGCAAGTACATTGGGTATATGACTTTTATAGTATGTAGTATCGTCACAATAGTGGAATTCATAACCCAACTAAAGGGTAAATGATATCCTCCCATCGACATTCCATGGTAGATGACAAGTAAATGTAGTCATGAGTTTTTGTCTTTGTGATAAATAACTTACTATTTGATAGTAATTGATTTTTCATGAAGGAAGATGTAATAATTACCATGAGGAAAAATAGAATCATATTATGAGAACGAATTTACACCAAAGTGATTAAGGATGTCTTATGAGGGTAACACACTTATGACAAGGTCATTGGACAATCACTTATTAAGTAGCTTTTGTAATGGTATGAAATTAATGAGAGCTCAGTCACGATACTATAGTGAAATGATTTTGTGACTAAATAAATTTATAATTAATAGGCGAAAAGTTGTAACTTAATTATAAAATATTTGAGAACTAATTATATATGTTCAATAAATTCCCTGGCTATAAACAAATAACACCGATTGACCTAAAATAATAAGTTTGATACAATGTTATTTTGCTGGAAAATAGTGAGAATTTATTATCTATGAATATTTTTTTTTCTGGGCATTACAATATTTGCTGTTCTCTATTGAGAGAGATTACTTTCCTACTAAAAGTAAAAGGTTGTTCGGTTGAAAGTCAAGATCGACTTGATTTTGAAAAAAAAATTAATCTTCCAATATAATTGTGAAATTGATTTCTCAACTGATTTTTTCAATAGGTCCTAACTCAGTTAGGAAAATTACTTTAATGTCCCTTCGTATTTAAAATAAATCATATTATTTGAGGATACTTTAGTATTTTTTATTTAAAAAAAATAAAAAGATGCATATAATGAGATTTAAACTCATGCCTATTGGTTTAGCAAAACCTTAAAATTATCACTGAACTAAAGCTTCATTTTAATATTTTTATAAATTTTAATTTTATAATGTACACATTATTTTCTCCATTAATTGTGTATATATATACTATTTATTAAGCTTTTACTGAGTTGATGTCACTCATCAACTGGGTCCCAACTCAGTTAGAGAATTACCAAAAAAAACTATTTTACTAATTCAATTAGTGCATGTTTAAATGTTATCATTTACATATTTTTATTAATTTCTCTTAAAATGAGAAAATTTAAAATACTCTCCTATAGTATAACTTATTTTAATTATAAAAATCGTAAATTTCTAATCAGAAAAATTCGGAACATTAAAAGTAAATAAATTCAAATAGATAAAACTATAACTTAACTTTATTTACAAATTATTATTTAAAATTTTTGATAAAAAGGTAAATGAATTATTTTAATTAGTGGAAATGAAAATATAGAACCCGTTAAAGGAATGAATATAAAATTTCAACCCAAAATATTTAAAAATATAGAAAGAATGAGAGTAGATGGAATAACGATTACTTCCAAGTTGAAATAAAATATTTTATTTATGTGATAAGATTGAAAAGATTTTAATTAATACGATTTAATGCAAATAAATATCAGCCTTTTCTTCAAATAAAAAAAATAAAAAATTATGGGATAGATTTGTTAATTGAATTAAATTATATTAAAAAACACTTTAAAAAGAATCAGTATGTACACTTGGCACTATAAGAAGTATGCCATGCCAGTTGTTCAAAATTTTCTTATTTGCAAGAATGCCTTGCTGTAGAATATATATGATTAACAGTCCTCTGTAGCTGCGATGGTGCTCCACACGGTTCCTATAGTTTTTTATTGTCTGCCTTCATCTGCGGCTCTTGGATGTTCAAATCGTGCCGTGATGAAATCAATTCCAGCAGCTTGGGTCTTATGTCTAACCCACTTAACCAAATCGCAAATAGAAAACAACACTAGGGCGAAGCCAGGACCGGACCCAAACAAAATATTAAGAGTTTAGGGGGCAAAGATTAAAATTTTGTTTAAAAAAAAGAGTTAAATTGAATATTTTGTAACTAGGAGAGACTAAAATCGCGGTTACTCCATTTGGTCGAGGGGACCACACCCTTCCAAGTTTTTTGTTTCCAAGGCTTAAAAAGAAAGATTGAGATCCTTTTTGAGTTGAAATAATTAAAAAAATAATAGTTGATAGCATGGGTTTGGCTGTCAAAGGCCTTCCCTACTCCCTCCTCCTTATTTCAGCACTCATGCATGCAGGCCATAATTTCACATTATTCTTCAAACTTGGAGGTTGATGCTGCCAATTGCCTATCTATCATCCTTTTCTACTTCAACTTATAAACCTTGAAAATACCACCTCCTTTTCTTTATATGTATATATATAATTTCACTTCCTCCTATTTAAATTATTATTCTTAAAATATATATCATACGGTCTTATAGAAGGATACATAAATTTACAGTGCAAATTGTATAAAGTATGGGTCAAGACTCAATCGAGTAATAGTAAGTATCATAACACAACTACATAAAAAATTATTTATATCATAAAAATTAAAATTAATCATAAAATATAAATAAAGAATACAATTTTATTTTATTTGAATAAAAATATATTTATTTAATTTGTGAACAACTAAATAATTTTAAATAATAACAAAATAAAATTAAAAAAATCCAACTCAACATTACAATTTACGTCAATCTTTTACTTTTTAGATTTTTCTGTTTAGAGCTACCCACGATGAATTTCACAATAGTTATGATTTCTATCTAAATTTGTCTAAAGATTGAGTAGTAATCGGGTTAGATTTAAACAATAATTTTGTATCATACACCGGTTCAACTTGAATCTAATTTAAATAAAAAATATTTTTAAATTAAAATTTAATTGCTAAATTTTAATTAAAAAAATATTTTTTAATATTTTATTTTTAACAGTAAAATAAGATTTTTGAATGGGTCAGCCCGAAAATGGGTCCGGGCTAGAGCCGGGCCCATGGACAGCCCTTGCTGTCTCGGGGCTTAGAGGTTTTTTTTTTCCCTTCATTTAGTCAAAATCCAGCAAATGCATCTTAAATGACATATGGCTGCAGACGGCCGAAGTAATGGTTAAAAAAATATAAAATATATATTTCTAACCAAAAAAAAAAAAAAAACTGAAATACCCGTCATTGTTCCCAATTTATTTGGGCACCTAACGTTTTTCTATGAGCACCCTATAATAAAGCATTCTTTTGTTTTTTTTGGTTAAAATGTGCTATAAGTCCCTGTACTTTTCTAAATTAGGAATCCAGTCCCTGTACTTTCATTTCATAAAATTTAATCTTTCTACTTTTCAGATTTCAAAATTTATATCTAATTATTAACAATGTTAAAATTTTTTTTATTAAATTTGTTGCTATGATATTTTTTAAATAAAAAAATAAAAAGACTAAATTTCATGAAATAAAAATAAAAATACTAAATTCCTAATATTTGAAAAGTATTAACAAAATTTTTTATTTTACTGTTTAGTACTTTAGATGAGATTCCAAGTCGGTTGTTGGACTGGCACATTACTTTGCATATGATAACTTTTCTTTATAAAGAAAAACTTGAAATGAAGTTGTAAAATAAATTGAGATAAATATTTTAATATAAAAAAAATTAGAATTATGGATGAAAATTGAAAGAAAGTAGATGAGGGTGAAATTTATATATATTTTTAATGGTTGTAAGAAGAAGGTTAATATTTTATTGACAATAATAATAATATTAAAACCAAGATTTTATACCCAAATTGAAAAGTTGATAGTTGTCTCCGCACCTTTATTTATTTAGTGAAGAAAAAGAATTAATTTCCTTTATATATTATGAAATATAATTGAAGTTAGAAACTGGAAAAAAGGAAATAAAACTTAATTATTGTGATTTTTAGAAAATGAAAAGCATAAAAACATTTTGATATCAAAATTACTGATTTTGTTAAAAATTAATAACTTAATCAACAAAAGTAAATTAGTGAAATGGCAAGTGCAGAAGCAAAAAAGGTGAGTACACGTGGAGACAGGTCAGTGGGTGAAACTTTTGAACTGTTTTTCTTTGATGTGCATTGGCATGGCAGTGCCGTTTTCATGGTTTATTTTATTAGGAAGGAACAAATTATTCGGGCGAAGATTGCTCCTCTCCATCATCCCTTAACAAAAACCAAGATATCTTTTCTTGTAGATTCCTTTGAATCGTCAAAATCTAAGATTTTCTTTTCTCTTTCTTCGCTTATTCCTTAATTGTTTCCATGTCTTCGCTTTGTTCTATAATTTAGTTAAAAGAGAGTCTGGCATGCTTTTGGGGCTCTTCTTTTACATTTCCAAAGAAAATACATCTTTTTCTACTTGTGTTTTTTTTTTTTTTTTTTTTTTTTTTTTTGTATTTCAAGATCCAAAAGGTTTTTAAGGGTTTGAAAATATGTTGCAAAGAGCTGCTAGCAATGCCTATTCATGGTGGTGGGCTAGCCATATTAGAACAAAACAGTCGAAATGGATGGAACAAAACCTTAAAGGTAATTCATCTGTTACTTGATATTTTTTTCATTAAATTGTTGTCGAAAGTATAATCATTTCTGGGTTTGGGCTGATATATTTGCTTTTCCTATTTTATTGGATTTTTAATTTATGAATGAAAGCTGGAATTTGGGTATGAGTTTCCAGTCATTTTTCTGATAATCTGTTATATAAATAACACATTGTAAATGCAGATTGACAAATAGAGTTCGATTAACATAGTTGATCAATCCATAGTATTGAAACAAATAAAGGAAATCTAAGAAAAATAAAGAATCCATTAAACAAACTTACTTTTCTAAGCATTGCATTTGGCTTTGAGACACTCAAGCAATATCTGTATGACTGGAAGGCTGTCTAAAAAAACACAATGAATTGCAGATATTGAGGAAAAAGTATCCATTGTGATTAAACTCATTGACGAAGATGGAGATTCGTTTGCCAAGAGAGCAGAAATGTACTACAAAAAGAGGCCAGAATTGATTCAATTTGTGGAAGAATTTTACAAAGCTTACCGTGCCTTAGCCGAACGGTACGATCACATATCAACAGAGCTGCAAAATGCAAACAACACAATTGCTTCTGTTTGTCCGGAGCAGGCCCAGTTTGCAATGGATGATGACGAGGAATATGGCTCACCCAAATTCGCAAAGTCTCCAGTAAACTATAAAGGCGATGTCCCCAAGGTTCCAGACCTTCCTGTCAAAGATTTGAAGAGTTTAATAACATCAGCCACGAAGAAAACGGAACCTAAGAAACCAACGAAAATCACTACCGAAGCAGTTCCTAAATCTGGTTTGACCAAGGCTGAGGGACTTGAAGAGATTCATAAGCTTCAGAAACGAATCCTGGCATTTCAGACTGAAAAAGAGTTTGTTAAGGGCTCTTATGAGAGTGGACTAGCCAAGTACTGGGAAATAGAAAATGAGATAAAAGCATTGCAAGAGAAAGTTTACAGTTTGGAAGATGAATTCGGTGAAGGTAAGGTCATCAAAGATGATGAGGCTCGAACCCTTATGACAGCGAAAGCTTTACAATCATGCAAAGAGACATTGACTCAGATGCAGGAGAAGCAAGACAGGTCAGTCGTGGAAGCAGAAGTGGAGCAGAAAAGGATCAAGGATGCCAGGGAGAAACTGGATTCTCTCAAGATCAAGTTTAACTTAACTGAAGTCGGTCGGGAGCGACCATCTGATGTACATAACTCAGGAAAAGTAGCAGAAAGGTCTAAAAAATTTGAACAAGAAGCGAGTGATACTACCCAAAAGAGAAAGGAGATCGAGACCTCGATACCAAAGATGAAGGAGCAATTTGAGGTTGGCCCTTGTGAATCTTTGACTGTAGCAGAAATGGTGGAGAAGGTTGATGAACTTGTGAACAAGGTAATCAGCTTAGAAACTGCATTCTCATCTCAGGAAGCTCTTATCCAGAGACTTAGAACTGAGACTGATGACCTTCAAGCCCAGATTCAGACCTTGGAAGATGATAAGGCCACACTGATTCATGGAAAGAATGATTTGAGAAGCAAGCTAATGGAGATGGAGGAGAAGTTTCATGGGATTCAGGATTTGAATCAGAGTGTTGAAGACCGGAATAACAATCTCCAAACTCATTTTACTGAAGCACATTCTAATATTGATCACCTTTCAGAGAAGGTGCACAGTATGAAGCCGGGTGAGAAGCTTGAAATAGAGAAGAGCTCTTCAGGGGAAGCCAAATATGGCAAAATGTCAAAGGAGGTTAAAGCAGGCAAGGAGTTTGTGGTAGAGCATGCATCGGAAAGGGAGAACTCTCCAGCTGAAGTCAAATCCTCAAAAGAGTCTGAAGAACAAGAGAGGAGGAACCTGGATGCAAGTAATGGCTGCAAAAGCCTGCAGTCTGCAAAACAAGCTATGGTTGTGGTCTCTGATTCATTATCAAGAGAAGAGGATTGTGTGGTTAAAGTGTCATCGACAAAAGAACTGGAAGAACGAGGAGAAAAACTAGATCATTCTGATGGTTGTACGAAGGGTGGGGATGCGGAATCAGAAGTAAGGGAGGATCTGAAACTAGAAAAGAGGGAGGAGGCAGAAGAACATGATTCTGTTAGAACTTCTACAGATGAAGGAGGCGTTCACCATGAAACTTCTAAGCCTTCGGAGAAATGTGAAGACCTGATAGTAGAGAACAAAGTTGATAAGCAAGCTCCTTTGCTGACAGTGGACAACACTCTTGTAAAAGTTGAATCAAAAGAACAGGAAAGAAGGCTAGAAGATGCATCAAAGGGTGGGGATACAGAATCAAAAGCAAGGGAGGATCTGAAACGAGAAGAGAGGGAGGAGGCAGAAGAACATGATTCTGTTAGAACTTCTAAAAATGAAGGAGGTGTTCACCATGAAACTTCTAAGCCTTCAGAGAAACGTGAAGACCTGGTAGCAGAAGACAAAGTTGATAAGCAAGCTCCTTTGCCGACAGTGGACGCTGTTGCCAAAGTTGGATCGAAAGATCAGGAAAGAGGGCAAGAAGATGAACCAAAGGGTGGGGATACAGAACCAAAAACAAGGGAGGATCTAAAACTAAAAGAGGAGGAGGAAGCAAAAGAACATGATTCTGTTAGAACTTCCACAAATGAAGGAGGTGTTCACCATGAAACTTCTGAGCCTTCAGAGAAACATGAAGACCAGGTAGCCGAAGACGAAGTTGATAAGCAAGCTCCTTTGCTGACAGTGGACGCTGTTGCCAAAGTTGGATCAAAAGATCAGGAAAGAGGGCAAGAAGATGAATCAAAGGGTGGGGATACAGAACCAAAAGCAAGGGAGGATCTGAAACTAGAAGAGGAGGATGCAAAAGAACATGATTCTGTTAGAACTTCTACAAATGAAGGAGGTGTTCACAATGAAACTTCTAAGCCTTCGGAGAAATGTGAAGACCTGATAGCAGAAGACAAAGTTGACAAGCAAGCTCCTTTTCTGACCATGGACGCTGTTGCCAAAGTTGGATCAAAAGACCAGGAAAGAGGGGAAGAAGATGAGCCTGACTGGAAGCAGTTGTTCTCGAAAGGTATGGGAGACAGGGAGAGGACTCTGTTGACAGAATATACTATGGCACTTCGGAAATACAAGGAAGTGAAAAAGAAGCTCGTGGAAGTAGAGGCAAATAACCAGAATATGTTGTTTGATATTATGTTGCAGCTAAAGGAACTGAAGAGCCATAATGCCATGAAAGATGAAGAGATTCGATCCTTGCGTCAGAAATTAAACCTTTTACAAACAAGTATTGCTGAAATCAACAGTACTGATCAATATGTTGATCCTAGAATAAGCACTGAGAAACCAGTAGTGACTGAAACATCAATAGCACCAGCATACAAGGAGGAAGGCAATGAACCAACGGTAATGAACCAGCCTCCAACAATGTCAGCAATTGAAGCAAAGTTCCGGATGAACATTGATGCATTGCTAGAAGAAAACTTGGAATTCTGGTTTAGATTCGGCACTGCCTTTCATGAGGTGCAGAAATTTGAAAATGGAGTGAAAGATTTAGTGGGTGAGGTATCAAAACTTGGAGAAAGACAAAAGCAAGAGGGAAGTAGCACAAAAAAATATTCACTAAAATCAGATGTGCGATCCTTGTATGAACATCTGAAGGAAATACAGCATGAAGTGATTCTCTGGGTGGAAAACTGTGCATCACTAAAAGAAGAACTGAAGAAGCGATTTTCATCTTTGTGTGAAATTCAAGAAGAAATAACAAAGGCTTTGAAAGCAAGTGCTGAAGATGATGATTTCAGCTTCACAAGCTACCAAGCAGTGAAATTCCAAGGTGAGATTTTGAACATGAAACAAGAGAATAATAAAGTTGCAGATGAACTGCAAGCTGGTTACAATCGTGTTACAGCACTACAGATTGAAATTGAAAGAAGTCTGGCGAAGTTGAGGGATGATTGGGTTCTTTCTGGATCAAAGAGCCATCAAAGTAGCGAACCACAACAGTCACATAGTCGGTCTGGGGTTCCTTTGAGGTCATTTATCTTTGGTGCCAAACTAAAGAAGCAGAAGGCATCGATTTTTTCCTTTGTACAACCTACACTGCATCGGAAGTTCAGTAGTTCAAGAAGTGGCAACCAATAGATATAAACAGATTGGTTACCTGTATTCATACTTAAAAAAAAGTTTTTTTTTTTCCCTTTTTATCAAACTTGATTTCTTCCTTTTGTGAATGCAGCAGTTTCCTTTTCTCATTTTGTTTAATAACTGGGAAACTATGTTTTCAGTTGGCTGTAGATGTCCTATTTCATACATAGTCTGTACTTACAAACGTGATAGGAATATTCACTTATTTGTATCCTTCATTCTCATTTAACTCAGCTTTAGCAAATTGCCTCAACTTTTTCTAGTTTAATTGTTTCAATGGCTGAAGGCTTCATCTTCGAAGTGCTAGTAAGGAAAAAATGAAACATAAGGAAAAAGATGCCTCGTGATTCTGCATAACTATTTTTATTGCTAGAAACTTGAATGTATATTAATGCCATTTCATTTAAGAGCTAATAAATTAACTTTGACATAATACTAAAATGCTTAACATTGCACTTTCCACTGTTTCAACAGGATTTGTTACTAATAATTTGGCATTCAAATTACCTTAAAACACCCACATTTTGGGATGGGGGGAGCTGCTGCAGGCTCCAGACATATTCCTAGATTCAGTTCAATATAAGGTTCAAGGTTTTTATCTCTTAATTGCCCTAGAAGAAAGACATGTTAAAATAAAAGCTTTGGAGTGAGTTCAAGATTGCAATAGTTTCAAACAAAATTCCCTAAAGATGAATTATAAAATGAAGAGATTTTTCGATTGCTGTAGCTGAGGCACTGAAGAGAAAAGCAAGCAAATATGCAATTACTCGGATATGGGAGTATTCAAATTTTTTCAGATTTCAATGTATTTGGAGAGTCATGGATCATACCTCCACAATCATGTCCAAGTATGCATGCAACACATGTCGGACAAGGGAATTTCAAGAAAACTGAGAAGTCAAAGCAACATAGATACCTGGACTTAAAAATGTTCGTAGGGTTTTCCATTGTTACTTAAGACATAGGATGTATCTTCAATTATATCCCCTTGTTAAGTGAAAAGCCTATCACAGACTTGTATTGGAACCATAAGACTAATTTACTGAAAATCACAACCATTTAACTGAAAAACTGCATTACTTTCAATATGAACTTTCTTGTTTCATTGAAGATATTGCAAATGGCACTTCAGAGCACAAAAAGAAAAAATGACAAGTATTTCAATTTAAAAATATAAAACCTGGAAAAACATCTATTTATAACTTTATTTTTATTTTTTGGAGGGGGATAATTACTGTTAATTGTACTGTATAGTCTTCACATACAATACACATTTGCAGCAGTCTTAGATATCTTATTAACAAGTCGTTTATAGAGCAGCAAATGAGACCTCTGATACAATCCTGGCCCCCCTTCCCTTGGCCATGTATAGACCTATGTGATGCATAAGATCCTGCCATTCCAAAAATTTTCAAGGAGTTTCTATCAATAACCAAACAAGCAGCCCAAGGTTTTATACATATATATATATATATATGTGTGTAAAATATCTTTCTGTTATTAAAGAAAAAAATTAAGCTGGCAGATGGAGGGACTCAAGATAACCACAGTACTGAATCAAAAGTAAAATTATCTGCAGTTATTACTTCCAAGGAACCAAAAGGTAGTTTGAATAAAAAGAACAATATCAGCTGTTAGCTTGCTAAAAAATTTATTACCAGCAATGCTTTGAAATGGTTTATAGTGAAAAGTAATTATTACAAACAATATAAAGGGATCTAAAAACAAGAAGAAGAATTGGTTGATTGATATACAAGTGAAACTGAGAAGACAATCATGTGATCAAGATGACTCTATGGTCAAATTACTTGCCAATTCTAAGAAGATTAATGAGCTTGCACACTGATCCAAATGGAGAATGAAAATGCAAGTTAAAGAAGGATCAAGGAAACCACACAAGACTGACAGATGATAAGACATTAGGTGAAAGAACTGACTGTCAACATCAAAACCGAAGTACCTGTGGATGAGCCAAAGCACCATTGATATCTTTGGCAACATGAACCGGAAGATCGAAAGTTGCACAAGCACCAGAGTAGACAATTACATCCTCAAGAGGGGTAAGCATCCTACGATTTCGAGCCGACAGAGTGGAACATACAAAATCCAGTACACATATGTCTGTACATATGCCTACAACCAGTATCTTGAAAATGCAAACAAGGTAGGTGAGAATAGACCGAAAATCTTACATAACAAAGCAATATATTAAGTCATTCTCACATATAGCAATACAAAGAACAATGAAAACTGAACTGTTGAATAAAAAAGATACTCACAGCTTTAATCTGATTCTTCTTAACCCAATCTACAAACGCATTTGAACCATCTTTCTCAACTGAACCAAGGAAACCATCAATACAATCTTTGCATTTAAGTGTTGCATTAGCTTCATTCTCTAGCCATTGGAGATCTAGGGTACATAAACATGGATGTCTTTCAATTCATATAATGAAAAAGGAACAAACATGTAAATTAGAGTGATTAAGTACCAGGAACCAATCTAGCTTCATCAGTTCCAACAATGCAATGAGGTGGGTAGGGAGGCTCAGGAATATCAGGATGATGGGAATCAAGGAAAGCAAAAACAGGCCATTTTTCCTCACAAAATAGCTTGGCTAGTCTCGCAGATTCTTTAACCATATAAGATATTTGTTTATCAGGTTTCACTGGAGCCTGTATGAACATGAAACAACAAAACAAACAAAAGACAAAAACCCAGATTACTGTTCATCAAAAATATAATAAATTGAGTGTATTTTATGGGAAAAAATTACCAGATTTCCAGCTCCAACGCTGCAGAAGCCATTAACAACATCAACAAGAACAAGACCAGTCTTAACATCTTTCGAAAGAACCAAAGAGCCTTCTTCAACAGGAAGCTCTTTCTTCAACAGATCAATCGTCGCTGACACCATCTTCCTCTGTATTGTTTCTTTGACCCCCCAAAGGCACAACGAATTGAAACAGGGAAGATTATGAATATTGGTATTTGGATGAATGAATGTGCGTTTGCTTCTTTATTATTATTATTTTTCAGTGGTTCAAAGACGCAGTTGAATGGGAAAGTCAAAAAGAGGATTGATGACTATAGTTGATGAGGAAACTACGATCAAGCAACCATTGCAAACTCAGATTCCTTGAAATTGACCACATAGTATTTAAGTAGGAAGGGTGGGTTGGTGAGACCAAGTTTGGAAGGAAAAAAAAAGGGAACAAAGAGGGTCACGTAAAAACTGAGATCCCATATGTTAAGCGTTTTGGTTACGGCTTCCTCCAACCTCCATTGACTCCGTTTTCCTATAATAACAAGTAGCCATCAGTCAATTTCTTTTTCCTGTTTTCAGAACCAGTGGAACCGGTCAATTTATTAATTTTTTATTCAAATAAATTATTAAAATTTGATTTAACTTATTTTTTTAATTCGAAAATTCAATTATTTGAAACCCATATATTAATTATTTCTACAACAATATTTTTATTTTTTATCGAATAAAATTATTTCCAACCTATAAAATAAACAACATCTATTATTATAAAAATAAAAATGATTGGTGCTTTGATGATGGTCAACTTAACTTTCAACTAAATTTCTACAATTTTTTTAGTGAGTTGAATCTTTGATAAAATATTTTATTTTTATTCACAATTCAGATTTTTAGGTTGGTGATGGGATAATTGATTTTTATTTGGATTGAATTATCATTTTTCTTTCCCCTACGGGGACTCATTATAAAATTGAATTATATTTACGTTTAAAATTATTTTTACTCATTTCTTAATTCATAAATAAGATAATAATAGATTTCAGCGTGCTCGAATTCTAGTTCTACTTTATTAATAATAATTTTCATATCAATTAAGCTAAGACTCAATCACTAGGGTGAACAATCTTCTTAAATAGTAAGATTTGATATTTGAACTTTAAAAAAATTAATGTATATTTATATTTTGTAAATATCTAATATATTTGAATTATTAATACATAATTTATTATGATACATTTATTTTTATAAAATATCTAAATTAGTACTTATATTTTAAAAATATTTAATAGAATATCTGAATTATCAATATGTATTTTATCATTGTACCTGATGTTAACATAATTTGTGAAAATTTGACACGTGATTTTTTTATTTTCCAAAACATCAAGTTTACATGAATAATATAACATTATTAAAAAAACTAAACAAAACTAAAAATATATATTTAAAAACAAATAACTAAACATACGATTAAATTTTTTTTTATTTTTCTTTGTTTTTCAAATAATGTTATACTTCATGTGGGTTTGATGATTTAGAAAAAAAAAAAATTACATGTTAAATTTTCATTGGCTGATTCAGCAATTTACTAAAGGTGTTAACACAAAGCATCATAATAAATCATATATTGATAGTTTAAGTACTACATTGGACATTTTATGAAAGTAATGGTACCAAATGTAATATTATCCCTAAATTTAAATACATTTTCTGATTTAATCAAATTATTAGCCTCGTTTGGTTACTAGTGTAATAACACGAGGAAAAAACTTATTTATTACACATGTATTACAATAATTAGACATAAAATAAAGAATAGTTAGTACAAATTTAAATTTGAAACTAGAAAGATAAGTAAAAGCTCTTGTAAAAAATAAGACATCTTTAAAATAAGTGAAAAACTTTTCTTCTCTTTACTAAAAATATGTCATAAGAGTGACTAAATATTATCAATTGAATTAATTTATTACTAACTTATATAGTAAAATATGCATATAAAATAATATTTTAACCAAACATAACATTTAATAGTTAAAAATGAGTATTCTTAGTATGATTTATAAGGACAGTAAAAAAATCAAAACTGATAAGTTTTGATTTGATTAATAAAGTCATTTTAAGAAAAACACTTAGGTTTAAAATAGATACGGGTGAGTTAGTCTTAAAAATTGGTCGAATCAAGTTTACTCTAAACTTGGCCCACCCTAACCCAAGATAATTAAGAAGTTGCATCTCTATAAATAATCTTAGTTAAGGTAAGAAATATCACTAAAATTTTCCTCCCACTCATCTTCTCGCCTTTATTCTGTTAGAATAATTAAAATCTTGATATAAAGCTTAGTAAATCAGGATTTGCCATGAAAAGTTATCAAGAATAAATTATGAATAAAACGAGATGTGGAAACGTACCTGAATCTATCTATTCCTTGAATTTTTTTGGATCTTATGGTTTTGATCTTCCAAATTAACATACAAGAAATTCAAAAAAATTTGCTCTCTCTTTTCTAAAGATGAGATATTAGAAAAGTTACCCTATGTGTAATTTAGGGACTATAACTCTAATATATAACTTTTGCACATAACCCTAATTTCTAATCAGCCTATCATTAATTAGAAATTAGTAACTAGAGTATCTACACATATTTGACTCATACTTTATTTAATAATTAAAGCCCAATAAACCTTAATCAAATTAGATCACTTTTAATTTGAGTTAATCTATTATGATAGTAAATAATAACATCTAATTACCCTTATTATATATGTGATGTTCATATTTTCCAACAATCTCCCACTTAGACCACATATATTAAATACTCTATAATTAAATGTCATTATATAACCTAACTTTACTATCATATCCAAAATTGTATTCCAAACAATCTCGTCCATTAATTATGTTAACATAGAACCAAGGCGACTTTCGTTACATATATATCGTAACTAAATACATTCTTGATCACGTATATTAACATACCCAGATGACATAGATTAAGTTTTGGATATGTTGCATGGAAATTGCATGCAATGTGAACCAAACATGCGTATTTCCAATTGATCCTCCTTAAACTTGAATGAGGTCAATATCAAATAGAGTGAATAAACTTAATACTTCATTTCTGATAAGAAAATAACCAAATACATAAATATTTAAAAACAAACATAAAGAAAATAAAATACAAACTCCCACTAAACCATGATGTCCTCAAATAATGTAACACCCGTATGAGCAGTATGCTTATGAAAGACCTATGGTGGTAAACCTTTTGTGAGCGAAACTGCTATCACGGAGTTTGTCCCAATATCCTTTATGGATATTTGTCCATTTTGCACTCTTTATTTCACAACTAGGAACTTTATGTCAATATGATTTGACTTAAATGAACTACTATTATTGTTGGAATACAACACCACTAACTTATTGTTACAAAATAATTTGAGTGGTCTTTCTACATTCTCCAAAATGCGCAGCCCAATGATAAAGGTCCATAACCATATTCCATGGTTTGATGCCTCATAGCATGCTACAAACTCTGCTGCCATAGTGAAAGAAGCTACAAGTGTCTGTTTGACACTTTTCCATGATATAATTCCTCTAGTTAATAGGTAAATATAGCCTGATGTAGATTTCTTGCTATCTTGGCACCCAACGAAATCAGAATCAAAATACCTTACAACTTCCAAATGATTTGATCTCTTATAAGTGAGCATGTAATCTTTTGTTCTTTAAAGATACCTCTTAACCCTCTTAAATATCTATCCAACATTCCAATAATGTACGCAATATCCGAACATGTACATACATGAGTATACATTAAACTCCCAACAGTTGATGTATGGGGAAGCTTTTGCATTTTTTGAATTTTAAAGTTACTTTTAAGGCATTGAGTAAGACTAAATTTGTCTCCTTTAGCAACAAATGTGTCACATTGATGTGAATCTGGCCACTTGGGTCTTAATTGGGCCAAAACCCAATTCTGCTTCTTTAATGGGTCAAGAAGTAATGGGCTTAACATGCCATTTAGGCCATTCTTCTGTAGGAACGTTGGGTCTAAAGAGGCAAAACATGAGTTAAATCCACTGAATAAGGTTCCATGTAAGAGGCTGAAGTTCAAGATGAAAGATCTAATTTTCAGACCCTATGTTCTATTTCACATGTGATTCATTTCAAGAATTGAGTTTTGTTTATAATTATCATGCTTATTTTTTTTATTGCATATGTTATATTTGCATTAGTTTCTACAACATACATTTTGCGTTTTTCTCTATATGAGTATTCGTGTGTCAAGTTTATATTATTGTGCATCATAATCCTAAAACTTAGTCGTTTGTGAGTTGTAGTGAAATTCCTTATGGAATCTCTTTTTATACTTGTTGTAGGTACATCGTCGGCCACCAAAAGGGCACCTTGTGACTATTCATCTTCCTGCCCAAATCTATACATAATCACGTTCAATGAATCTACAAGTTCATGCACTCATTCCTGGCTTGATGACTCTTCAAATTCTGTGCCCAAATTCGATGTTTCATGCATCTACATTCATGGAAAAATTAAAGGCACACTTTACATTCATGCATGGTCAATAAAGGGTGTATGACATTAATGACGCAATAATGAACTTGCCGATGCATGTACGTCCAAGGAGGCTTAATATGACTATTCGGATGATTCATGCATTTCATCAAACATGCACTTAAAGGAATTCATGAACCATTTTAGTTCAATGTACAACTTGTGTACATGAACCCTATTAATGGTTGAATTGTGGCCATTCATATACGTTATTTGTTTTCTTATAAATAGTTGTTCTTGTAAACATTTCAAAGAAAAAGATCAATTATATAATTTGAGTTAAATCTGTTTTGTTCTTCAATAACTAAAACCGAACTTATCAATATTGTTTTCTTATGGCTTTCAAAACTATCTCGATCTTTCACTTTCCTTTTCATCTATTTTCAAAGTATTACGATCAACATATACCGTTAGTTCCTTTATTATTTATAGATAGTGGGTCATGGTTCTTCTTTGTTTCCCAAACTTTTGAGACTTAAACATCTTTATAAAAATCGAGTCTAGTTGAATTATAACTTAGGTTCGTTTCTAAGATTATTTTTTTCGTAAGTTATATCTCAAACTCCTTTGTTTATTTTCTTTCATATTTATCATATTTCGAGAGCTTATTTGTCTAAAAATGACCAGGAAAATTAAATTGTGACTCATAATTTCAACACGTACAAGGATCACATCATTACTTGGTCTATAACTTTATATGCCAAACCTTTTGAATCCTTTATCGGTATAGCCTTTTTGTGACAATCCAAGAATACCCCAAGATCGATCTCAATGTATCTAAATTCTTAAAACAAAAGAGAAGTCCCCAAGATCTTTCATCTCAAAATGCTTAGATAAAAAAAATTTGGTTTCGTGCAATAAGCCTATATCATTAGCAATAAGAAAAATGTCATCGACATGTAGAACCAAAAATGTATACTTACCCACATTGAATTTGTGATACATACAGTTATCAACAAAATTCATCTCAAAACAAAATGAGACAATTACTTGATGAAACTTGTAGTACCATTGACGGGAAGCTTGTTTGAGTCGTAGATGGATTTTGTCAATTTAAAAACCATATTCTTTGGGTCTTCCGACTCAAAGTTTTCTAGTTGTACTATATAAGTTGTTTCTTCAATATCTCCATTGAGAAATGCAATCTTAACATTCATTTGATGTAACTAACGATCAAAATAAACAACAAGCGCCATGATTATTTTGAAAAAGTCTTTCGATGAAACTAGAGAGAAAGTCTCTATAAAATTAATGTATTCTTTTTGAGTATATCCTTTAGCTACAAGATACGTCTTATACCTCTCTACATTAACATTTGCATCCCTCTTGGTTTTCAATATCCATTTACAACCAATTAGTTTTGCAGATTTAGGTAATGGGACAAGTTCTCAAATTTTATTGTCTTGCATAGACTTATACTCTTTTTTCGTGACATTAATCCACTTTTGAGAATTAGAATTTTTCATGGCCTGATGAAAGTTGATTGGATAATCTTCCATCATTTTATCGTCATCCATATGTTATTGGAGAAATACAACATAATCGTCTGGAATAACATTTCTTCTTTCTCTCGTGGATATCCTTATTGACACTTGTTTTTAAGGTTGTTGAGTTTGTTCTTCTAGAATAATTATCTCATCTTGAATAATGAGTTGTTTAACATTATCTTGTTGAGGTTTCGAATTCACTTGTTGAGGTTCCCAAGTCACTTCTTGATCAATGATAGGTATGAGAATCTAAACATCACCAAAAGTGATAGCAGGAGCTGAGTTAGAATCCAATTCCTCCTTAAAAGCAATGTCTCTAACCTTATTTCTTTCTCCAAACTCAATATCCTCAAAAAATGTTGTAATTCCCGTCTAAAAAATATTCCTAATTATGGGATCATAAAACTTATAACCCCTAAACCACTGATAATAACCAATAAAATAGTTGCTCACTGCTTTAGATTATAATTTCTTTTTATGTGGCCTATAAAGTCTTGCCTTAGCTGGATATCCCCAAATGTGAGAGTGTTTTAAACTAGGCTTTTGACTTGTCCAAAACTTATAAGGTGTTTTTACAGCTACTTTAGTGGGTATTCTATTCAGGTAAGGTGTTTTTTTTTTAATGTTTCTCCCTAGAGGGACTCAAGTAAGGTAGAATGAACAATCATGCTCCTTACCATATCCTTATGTAACACCCCAAACCCGACCCAGACGTTATGGCTGAATCTGGTCTGTCACATTGAAGTGTTTTAGCGAAAATCATGTTTTCATTGAAAACCCTTCTTAAAATAAAAGAAACCTTAATTAACTTAAAAAAAGTACACCCTTTCAGTTACAAAAACCTTGTTGAAACATTTGATTTAAAAAAACTTATCATTTAAAAATTTAATTACAGAAACGTAGAAAACATACTATAATTTAGAAAACCCACGTTCAACTTCTTGTAATTACATTAAAAATAATAATAATTCAAGTAATAATAACACAATGAAAACCTTATTACAATCTGGTCTGGAACATACTTAAAAAGAAGTAAAAACTTAAATGCTTGAAAAAAAACCCAAGTCCAAATCATCTTGCTAGCTGGCCACCCGCAGTCCTTCCAAACATCGAACCTTCTATTGAGCATCACACTGAAAATAAAATAAAAGAGGGGTGAGTTTTATAAAACTCGAGTGTGTACAACCTCGACAAAAACAAGCATTAAAAAAAAACAACATTCATCAATCATGCAATGCAATCCCATCCAAATTATCCATCCGCTACACACCAGCTCTATCCCCTGTCACACCATGTAGGGATATAAATATTGACCCACCCAACCCACATACCATGGTAGTCCGGTTGCGGAACTACCTTCATTTACATATTGGGCTTTGAAAGCCGTCGGTGGATCCACGATTGTCAAGCAACCATGCGATCCTCATATACTTCCTCCATTCCATAATTCCCAACTCATATGCAACCTAAGCAGAATATCATATGTATGCATGTCGCATCCACAAAACTTACATTCAACACCTAGGGGTATTTTGGTCATTTTTGCCCTTAGGGGTATTTCGATATTTTCCCTTAATTACGGTTTTCACTTATCTTGGCCCGTTAACAAGTCCCGTGAGCTAAGATGAACGAATACGATGCACTAGCTAGGATTCTAGAGAAGAGGAGGTGAGTCATTAAGACTGCTTAAGTACCAAGCTCTCTCTAGATCCAATCCTAGACATGCATATACCCGTTGCCACACCTTAACCCAATGACTTATCCACGGTCGCAAATAATTAATTAAGTCTTATGTGGATATCATATACTAGGCCTAAAACCCCTTACAGAGCCCAATCAAATCACATACTTGGATCTGGCCCATTAAGCCCAATCATATTCATATGGCCCATTAGGCCCAAATCACCTATATATGGCCCATTAGGCCCAAATCACATTTATATGGCCCGTTAGGCCCAGTCACATTCATATTTATGCTCGTATACAAATTCCTATCACAAAGCATCAATATTCAATTTTTACCTATTATGGGCCCAACAGCCCATTTGGCCCATTCTGGCCCATATAGCCAAATCACAACCCAAGTCCACGGAATCGCCCGTGGGCCTCAGGTAACCTATTAGTTTCCCTCTTACGAGTGTTCGTGCACTCGCAAGACTACCGTAGCCAAACTTTCGACTTTTTGGCATTTCGGCATTTCGGCTTTTCAGCTTTTTCCGATTCATTGTGTGTGTGCAGTGTATGTACACACCTGGTAAGCAAGCGTGATGTGATCTCCTTAGCCCAAACCTACAATCGATATCACCCTTCAATTAATCGAATGCTTAATACTTATTTACTCAAAAACCGAAACCTCACCTTAACCTTACCTTGAGCCCAATCCTTAATCGCTTTTTCTTTGATCACGTATTTCCTAGATTTGCACAAATCTTAACTATTAAAACCCGAATAATAGGTGACTCGTATCCAACACAAGTCTCCTTACCTTAACTATGACCTTTCGGCCACTTTAGCCAATGGGAGAGGAATACTTACCAGAACCTCAAGCACCTAAAGACAATTTCGGTAGAGAGCCAAGATCCGAGATCCGATACTAATTCCTTACCAAATTTGATTAGAAAGAGTGAGGGACAATAATTGATACTAAACAAATAAAACCGATTGGAAGAGCAACACTTACACTAGATTCGGTCAAAGAGTATTCGGCACTTGGAAGATTCTGCCTTTTGGCTTTTCAAACTTAGTATGGGGAATAAGGTTTATTTAGTACGGATTAAAGAAGAAGAGTAGTAGAAGAAATTGACAAAGAAGATTGTGTAGAGGAAAATAAAAATCGGCAGAAAGAAAAGAAAGTAAAATAGAGGGTTTTTGGCTTTTTGGATCTTGAAGAGAAAAGGGTTTTTGGCACAAAGTGAAGAAGAATTTCGGCAGTAGCCTGGAAACCCTATATTCAGCCCCTATTTATAGCCCTATAGCCGAATTTTTCAAGCCCTAGTTCCCAATTCGGCTTCACCACTTCTCCCTTCTCATCTCCTCATTTTTCTTCCTGATAACCCCTTGATCTTTTCTTTAATTTTTTTTCTCCTGAACACTTCCTTTGGAGTCCATTTTCACGCCACTTTCATCCTTATAGAAGGCTAAAATTAAACTTCTAAAAATTACTAAGCTAGGATTCGAACCTTGGATCTCCTTGCTAGCTATTAACGCCACCTCACTACACCTTATGTGGCGTCACTTAGCCACTCCACCACAGGCTCTTTTTGTGTCCAATTGTTTCTTCATTTATTCAAAAGCCCACCTACTTGTCAGCCCTGGTTCTTTTAATAATTAAATTATAATTTCTTTTACCCCTTAATTTGAACTCAACCTTAGCTAAGACCTACTAAAATTATCGCTTGGATAAGAATATTAAACACAATTTTCATCAAAATCGAAAATAAAAGAAATTCAAGATTTCGAGATTTTTGGATTTCGGGTTTTTTTAGATTTCGATATTTTTAGATTTCGGGATTTTTGGGGCGTTACACCTTAAGAGTCCTATTTTGTCTTTCAACTACACCATTCATACTGGGTGATCTTGGCATGGTGTACTGTGAGACAATACCACATTCCTCTAGGAATTTCACAATGGTCCTAGATGTTGGTCACTTGAGCCATCATATCTATCGTAGTACTCACCACCACGATCAGATCTGACGTTCTTAATCCTTTTGTTGAGTTGATTCTCAACTTCATCTTTATAAGCTTTGAACACGTTCAGAGACTGAGATTTCTCATGAATGAGATATAGGTACCTATAACGTAAGTAATCGTCTATAAATGTTATAAAATATGTTGACCATTCCAGGATGCCGTAGGGAATGACCCACAAATATCAGTATGGATTAATTCTAAGACGTTTGAAAATCTGTTAGCACCTAATCTCTTAGTTTTGGTCTATTTTCCCTTAATGCAATCGATACAGACATCAAGTCTATGAAGTCAAGGGACTCTAAAATCCCATTAGACACAAGGCATTCAACTCTACCTCTTGAGATATGACCTAAGCGTTTATGCCATAATCATGTTGAAATTTTCCTATTTAATTTGTGTTTGACACCACATGGTTTCATTATAAGATGCAACTGTTTTTAGCAAATAAAGGTTGTCATATGTATTTAAATAACCAGTTCTAACAACATTTGAATTTAAAGATAAACTAAATTAATTGTTTCTGAATGAACAACATTATCCAAATTTGTCCAACGAATAAACAAAAACTAAATTTCGTCTAAAAGACGATACAATAGAAGTGTCTTTTAAATCCAAATAAAAACCAGTTCCTAATAACAACCTAAAATGCTCAATTGTTTCCATTTCTACCAATTTTCCATTGCCCATGAAGATGTGTCTTTCACCATCACTTGGTTTTCACTAGTTTAGGCAACCCTGCATTAAAACACTTATGTGGGTAGTAGCACCAGAATCTATCCACCAAGTGTTTGAAGCTAAATTAACCTCAAAACATAACAAATTTAGAATTATATCTTTCTTTGAACACCAAGCATGATATTTGGCACATTCTTTCTTCATGTGTCCAAACTTGTTATATAACATCCCACTCGGCGAAGCCACAATATTCAAGCACTGTTATTAGAAGTAAAACTTATAGAATAGGTTTTGGGTGAATATGCTACTAGATATGACTAAGTGCTCGAAGATTATAAAATGCGCCTTTGGGCAAAGTCTTTATTAAGGTAAGTTTGGTGGTCTGATGGACTCCCTTACAGGGTATATACCATCTTAACTGATAAACGTCAATGTTTATTCCTTAAGAGATAAGCTCTTAGTTTAAAAGAACTGTCAATTTTATTATTATTTTATTTGGAACCATTTAGTTGGCCTAAAGAGTACTAGTTAGAATGAGACAAGGTTTTTGAAATTGAAAGGACATGCATTTAAGATGAGAGAGAATGTTATTGGTCATAAGTATCGAAGAAAGGGTAGTGGGAGGATAAACTTGCCCACTAAGTTTTCTTTTTGTGCGCACCAGTCTAAAGCCAATATTGGCTTCCTGGCCAAGTTCTGTGCTTTCTTTAGCAAACTTAGTTTTTCTCTCCAAAAACTTTATTTGTATTTTCCTGGAAAACTCGATAACTAAGACTTGCTGGAAGGATCGAGTTCATTGTATTCAACAAACTTCACCTACATTGGTACCTGGTCAATACTGATGAAACTTAAGTTATTTTCATGGTTATTTATAGGGCCCGAGGGTTTTATGCTCTATGGTTAGTTTAAGGGAAACAATGAGAAAACTTTCAGATTATGAATTTCCAGTTAACACTCTTGTTAGACATGTTTAGTTTCTGGTAAAATGATCTAATAAGATAACTCTTCATGTTATAGCTTAAGTAACTCCTGAAAGCTCTCGACATAAGGGTAAAGGTCCTACTGTTTGAGCTTTTTTGCAACTTGTCTGGTGAGTTCCTTCATACTCCATGAGTGTGTTATGTTTTTATTCATGTTTGGTAAAAGGTAAGTTTACATGTGCTATGAAGGTAAAGTGTTTGCACCAAAGTAACAAATGCTTATTACGAAATTGGTAAAAGGGCATTGATTTATGTTGAGTTAATATCCGCATACTCTGAAATGAACTATGTGGTCTGAAAAAAAAAGATATGAAATCATGGTGTTGCCTTCAATGATATGAGCATTGAATTGGTAGATCGCGATACATGAGAATGATTATCTAGCCTCTGGTAGGGCAAGTGTAATTGCAGACCAAATTAGCAGAGCATGACAAAGGAAAATAAATGTACGAATGATTAATCTTTGAACATAGACTAGGTTTTTTAGCCAACATGAAGAAGGTTGTCTGCATGAATGTATGGGCGTAATGTATGTGCCATAGGAGCTTAGTCTACTATAAGGTTTGTGTAAGTTCAGTATTTCACCAACGGGCGAATTGTATAAAGTTTGCTTGTGTATAGTATTTCACCAATGTTCGAAAGGTATAAAGTCTGCTTGTGTATAGTATTCACCAATGGGCGAACTATGTGTTCCATTGAGTTGAGAAGGTTTATTTGTTTATCGTATGTATAGTCGTTTTAGTGTCTGCTCTAGAACTCACTAAGTACTATAAACTTACTTTGTTACCTTTCTTTCTTAGGATCATTGAAGAAGTAAAGTAATCACCAAGGATCACACCAAATGATATTTTTTGTTGTGAGACTTTTAATGATTTTGTGTTATGCGTGACAATAGGAGTGGCAATAAGGCTTAGGATTTTAAAGAACGATATTTTGTAACAAAAATTGTATTCGTCAAATTTTGGATTTTTCCTAAATTTTGTAATGAAGCTTATGGTCTCTATTTGTAATGGTTTACTTCATGATTTTAGTATTTTAAAATTATGTTATTTTAAGTTAGATTTGAATAAGTCTAACTTCTTTTCAAATTGTGTTTGGATAAAGAGAAAGGATGTAAGGCTGTAATGTTGTAACACGCAATTCCTGGATCGTTCTCGAGGGTCAGGTATAGGGTGTTACATGTTACAAAAGAAACAACTTTTTGTACCTTCTTGTTGTTTCTTTTGAGCTGGACCTTTAGCAGCTTCATTTTGATATTTTCTTTTCTTACCATTGTTTTTAGAGGCATTGGCCAAATGAGCATTTTTAGACTTATCATGCTTAAACCTTTCTTCCTCTTGCACACAATAAGAAATGAGCTCATTCAGAGTCCATTTCTCATTTTAACAGTTGTAACTAATTTTAAATTTGATTAAACTGTGCAAGAAGCAATACCAAAATCATAAGAACAAACAATTCCTCAGAAAGCTCGATCTTAAGTGCCTTAAGCCTTGAAACAACATGGAATATCTCCATAATGTACTCACTCACGTTTCCTTGACCCTTATACTTCATAGACATCAAAGAAGTTAGAAGTGATGTCATCTCAATATTATCATTTTTAGTAAAACGTTTCTCAATTTCGTCAATGAAACCCTTAGCTTAAGTCATTTAGATTTTGTCCCGCTAAAGGCTTCTGGAATATTGTGCTTCATGATTATTAGGCTCCTGTGATTTGAATGATCCCACCTCTCAAAATCCTTTTTAACATCAAGGGTGCTTTCTGCAGTGAGAGGTGCAGGTTATTCTTCCCTTAGTGCAAGGTCTATGTCCATACAACCAAGCACTATAAATAAGTATCTTTTCCATTCCTTGAAATTAGTCCCATTGAGCATGGATATAAAATTTATATTAGCAGATATTGTGGTAGCAGAAGATGAACTAGCTGAATATAGAAAATAAATAAATAAAAACAAGTTCACATTAATATTCATAAGTAAATAATAAATTCAAGATAATGATTAATTTCATCTCAAGATACCAAACACAGTATTAATATTAAGTCTTTGGATAATAATATTAATAGTAAGCGATACTTTTGTTGTAGCAATCAAACATTAACAATAAATTATGTCAAACAATTAATCAATCTTTGGACTAATTTATTGCTCACATAAAGTACCTTATAATTGTTACACATTTATCACTACAGATGTTGAAATTCTGCCAAATATTAATTTACTTTTAGGTCAATTAATAAATGCATGAATCACAAAAATATATAATCATCTTGATATTTTAAATAAACTAATCTACGCAAAAAGGTCACTTTGACAACATTTTATTTCAACCAATCTAGTTAAAATATTAGATATACTTAATTAAAACCTAAATCCAAAATCTGAATTTAGTTGTTTCAAAATATTTATCTTAATTTCAACTTTCAATCAAATTGAAAGATAATCTTATATATATATATATATATATAATTTTCTAAAGTAGCATACATCATATCTAAACTATCTAAATTCATAATCCATATGCTCAATTAATAAAGTTTAATACAAAATTTAATTCATACATTGAACCAATCAAAACATGCATATATTATATATGTATATATAATTGAAACACATATATGAATTTAGCATGCATCTCATACATTGAATTAGACATAAAATATCATATTTGATAAAATGGCCACGTAGAAAGATCAAGATAGAACAAAATCCTAATGAAATTCTATAATATTCATGCTTATAACATTGCAACTTCCATATTAGAAATGCTTCACCATAAATGCAAAATTAAAATAAAATACGCGAAAACACATGATTTTGTTCAAATCAAACTAATTTTCGAGACATTCATTTCATAAATCATGAAATTTCTAGTTCTGAAATCAATGGAGCAAAAAAAAAATGATATGAGATCTCCGAAACTCTCGTTTGATGATGTAATGCATTACAAGAATCCATAGAACCTAAATTAGATCTAAGCATGCACCGATTAGCGAGGAAAAACATCATCAAACAAAATTAGATCTAACACGTTTTGTCTCAAACACTTAAAGAATCAGAGAACATAGAATCACATGAAACAAGCAGAATTAACAAATGAAGAACAACACGATACTCACTAAGATTTAAAATTAGAAATCAAAACTTTAAAACTTTTAATATAAATCCAAGATAATCAAGATCTAAAAAAACCTTAATATAAACCTTCAAAGATCAACATATATATCCAAAATATTAAAATCGTGAAATTTCTTAATCAATCATTCCAAAAAGAAAAAAACTTAATCAATTCTCAATGATTCAACATGTTAAGGCTCGGATGTTAGTTGTTAGAATCATTAAAATCTTGATACAAAACTTAATAAATCGGGATCTATCAAATAAAATCATCAAGAATAAATCATGAATAAAACTAGATCCGGACGCGTACCTAAATCTATCTATTCCTTAAAATTTTTTGGATCTTACGATTTTGATCTCTCAAATTATCACACAAGAAATTCAGAGAAAATTTGTTCTTTCTTTTCTAAAGATGAGATATTAGAAAAGTTACCCTATGTATAATTTGGAGACCATAGCCCTATTATATAACTTTTGCACATAACCCTAATTTCATCATTAATTAGAAATTAGTTACTAGAGTATCTATACATATTTGACCCATACTTTATTTAATAATTAAACCCCAATAAACCTTAACCAAATTAGATCAATTTTAATTTGGGCTAACCTATTATGATATTAAATAATAACATGTAATTACCCTTATTATATATATGACGTCCATATTTTCCAACACGTTCTACTTTAAAGGTCATGGTTTCATTCTATCATAAAATATATACTTATATATTTACATACATTCACACACATATATATAGTTTGCAACATTAGCTACATTTTATTTGTTTGTATCATGTATCAATTTACAAAATAAATCCTTTTCAATAGATTGCTTTGAAGCAATAAAATTTACAGAGTAAAATAAAACTTAGGTTGAATGGGTTCAATGCCATTTTTCTTAATCAATTTTTTGGGTTAAATATGAAGCGAGCTAAATTTTTTTTAGGTTAGATCGAGATTAAAGCACAATGGTAAAGCATCAAGTGAGGGTCGAGGTTGGAATAGGTAAAAATCCAACTTGTTCCATTTGTTGCCATCATTAATTCTAATTATATACCCACTCACCTTAGACGGTAAAAATGAACTCTAAAATTGTAACACCCCCAACCCAACTTGATTCATCGAATCTAGATTTCGGGTGTAACCACATAAAACTTAAACGTTTAACAAGATCAATTCACAATTTCTTACTTCTTTAAAACATTTCCCGTGGCATTCCAATTGAAATGCTTAATAAATGAGGGAAAAGAAAATGCCCTACGATAGTTTATCATGTGAATCTAGATACAAATATTTACGAAAAGAAGTTTAAAAAAATATACTAAAATGGGTGTATTCTTAGACTACGCCAAAAATTTCATTGTATGCATAATAGCCCACTTCACCACTATCTTGACGAACTCCTAGTGTTGTTCCTCCAGGTGTAGACTTTCCTCAAATACCTGAAATGAAATAAAAAACCTTGTATGTACAAGAGTACTTAATGAGCTCTATAACCATATCTTTGAATGATACTTTGAAATTTTTTTATGAATTTATATGAGTCAACTATTACTTTGCATCATTTACTTCAGTTGATACCATTACGGTTTTATCACTCTTATATATGCCAGTCATCAAGCCCTTACTATGCTTAATCTTTCATATTTAGTAAACTAAGGAAATCTCTTCCATTGTTTCAAAAATCTTTCATCCCATAATACTTTCTTAACAAAAGATTCCCTTACATACCCTTCCAACTATCCATGTCTTAACTCATATTCTTATTTCAATTAATTGTTGGCAAATACTTATGCAGAAATAATACCGTCAACAACTAATCAATTCATACCTTGGTTCAATACCACACAAACCCATATAGATCCTTTAGGTAAATTTCACATTACTTAATTTTGAGACCCTAGATACTCAGGATAACCAAAGCTCAAATTGCATATGAATTCAATAGAAATCATTATACAACTAGATATGACAGATTCCAGGTAAATCTAATTCAACCATTACATAACACAGACGAACTCGCATTGACTACTTTTTAGGTCACACATAGCTACAAACATGTTCATATTCAACACTAACAGATTATCATGGTGGATACCCTTCTTAACATACATGTACATATTTCTTTTCAAGAAATCCCATTTAAGGCTTATTCAATTATATCATGGATCTTGTTTAACCCCTGACCTTGGACATATCATAACATTCTCTCATCAGTAATTATTACAGAACTATCAAAATTTATTCAGAGCTTACCATAAGGGTCAATAAGCACATTTTACCAGAAATTCTCTACAAAACGCTCCACAAAGGTCACACAGAACCCGTCCATAGGCCATCATATAGAGTACGCCGTCAAGGCATTCCTTTTAGAGTTTTCCACGAAGTCATTCCCTTCAAATCCTGCCATGGAAGGATTCCTTCCGTATATTGCCACATAGGCATTCATTTCATATATTTCTACAAAGGCATTCCTTTCATAGCGTGTTTACGATATGGATTTAACTAGACTCACATTTCATAAGGTTTATCCATCATCGTCATGGCACACGCAGAGAACTCCTTTAGGTAATCGTCACTCATAATTCCTTTTCAGAGGGTACCATATATGTAAGGTTACTAGTCCATGTTAAACTCTTAGAACAATAATAGATTACCAGTTCAGGCTAAATCTGTGCCACATGTATCTTCGAGTTCGCAAAAAATGTTGGAGCTCATTTTTTAACTAGAATCGCTTCATGCACAGAAACAAACTAGCACAATCATCTTAGGTTACCAGCAAACAATCAACATAGCACACATTTCACATCATATATTCCAGACATACTGTTATAACTATACTTCAATGTTTTAATGCTAAAACAACAACTGATGTATACCTGAACTTATTAGATTCATTGTTAGAAACACATATTATACTCATCAAACATTCATTCATAGATATAATTTATCATCACAATTACCCATGCACTCGAGCTCGTCTAACCTTTCATTAAATTACAAATCTAATTTATACCCTTTTCTTGATCAGACCTTACCTACGTATGCATCATTCTAGTTTTTATTCATGTAATTCTTCATAAAATAACTTTACTTTGCAAAATTCTCTTACGTTTTACTCATCTAGTCGATACTTAAGTTTTATCATTATTTAATCATCTATATCCACAATTTACATGTAAAAGTTAGAATAGAGACTCACAATCAAGTTGACTAACTCAATCTTTAATCAAACTATACTTTAATGCATATGTCAACCATATCAACAAGATCGTATTTCACAGTATACATTCCAAACATTTATCACATACATAGTCATGATTTCTTATCAAATGTTCATGCTATCCTCAACAATCATTCATGCACTCACTTATTTCTTCCTGGAACTTAGATTATAAAGGACTTATCTAAAAGATTTACAAGAGCCCTCATGAGAGAACTCATATTCGACTAGGCTACTTATTGTTTAACTTAATCTTAACTCAATCCCCATTCCTTCACAAATTTGAAATCGCCAGAATTCATATCCCACACATATACCTTTATCCCATTATTCATATAAGTATGATTTTTATATTATCCATTATTTTAGATTCATATTTTAATTAATTTCATATAGATATATTTCAGTATGGACAAAAAATATATATACAAGGGTTAGTGTAAAAGCTCACTTGATCCTTACCTATTGCCATTCAAAACTCCAGATCCAACCATCTGATTAGAAATCACTGCTCAAGAAACATAGAGACATTATCAAAATCCATTCACATACCCTTTAACCATTTCTCAAACATAGACAACCCTTTATAAAGCCCATTTTTTCTTTAATCTTAACGTTCAACCAAAATTAACAACTTATTCTTCAAAATTCCACTTACATAACTGAAATAATCATCGGAATACGAAATAATCTTCTACTCTAGATCCGATATTTAGTTCTAACCCAAGGGCAACAAACCTTAGAAGGCTTCCAAAGAAAGCCACATCAATATTTTCGAAGGAAAGAAGAAGACAAAATGTCTCGCTCTTTTCAGCCCATTTAACTAATATTTATTTACAGATAGGACCCATGTTCCCATAGAAACTTGACACGTGTCACACCCTTTCAAAATATCTTCGTTAATGGTCTACAATTGTAAATACAAATATAAATAAAAATCTAAAATGGACAATACCTGGTTACTCTAACCAAAGGGATCATAATTACTATACTCACAATGTAACTAGTATTGTTACTCTAATAACATGGTGTACTACGCCTTTGGCAAGTACTTCTTTCGAAATCATCTCTCCACCAGGCTGTTATCTCATTAAATAGTAACTGGATACTAAGACTTCACCGAGTAGGTTGTTATATACTCTTAACCACTTAACACAGACTTCTCCTTAATATATGGTAGAAGCTCAGGAAATCAAATTCTTACTTACTCTTGTGGCGGTTGCTATACATCCACATATCTACGCCAAATAATCATTTAGGCAAATTACACTATACCATATAAACTTTTTACTACTATGTGCCAAAACTTTAAACTCGCCAAAACTGGGATGTTACAGAGATTGATTTGTATTTTAAATAGGACAATTATCTAGGTTTTTTTTATTTTAATAATATAAAAATCATTATTTTTTATAATAAAATTTTCTAGAAGCTTTTTTTAGAATATGTTGTTTGTTTAGAGGAGTATATTGACTGTGTCGAGGTCAGTATAATTTTTTTTGTTATTAAGCCTTCTTAAGATCGAGAAGGTGAGAAAAAAATAGAATTTCAGTTGATAAGTTTAACTTCAAACCTCGACTTCAATGGGTGTCGAGTTATGTTTTAATATTTTTATTACTTTCTTGTTTTTATTAAGTCAGACTTTGGATCTTGACTTACATTAGAGTCAAAGTTAGTTTAATATTTTTATTGCTTTTTTATTTTATTCTTTTTTTTTCCGCTTAATATATCAAAAAGCCCCTCTAAAATAATCCAATAATCAATTGAGCCCTCAATCAAAAACAATACCAGTCGAGCCCTAAATCGAATATGAGCAATTTAAGCCCACAAAAAAATCAATTTCTATATAAGCCCATGACATCCATTAACTTCACCACATGGTATGCAAAGGTTCTGCCACGTGGCAAAATATGATAATTTTCCTTTAAAATGTTTAAAATAACATAAAAAATTCTAAAAGAAATTCTAAAGTCATAAAAAAATTAGAATTTTAAAAAATTATAAAAAATTAGAATTTCAAAAATTATAAAAAAATTAAAATTTTCAAAAATAATAAAAATTATAAGAACTGAAAAGAATTATAAAAATATTAAAATTTATTAAAATTTAATAAAAATTGCAAAAAATATATCAAAAATTGTAAAAATTGCAAAAAGGTATAAAAATTATAAAAATTGTAAAAAATTTATTAAAAATAGAAAAAAATATTGAAATTTTATATAAAATTATGAAGAGTTTGTATGGTTTGCTAACGTTCCATATAAAGAGTTGAACGTCGAGAAAAAGAACCAAAATTGGGTTAAAGTAAAATGGGAGAGGTTTAGCTAGAGATGGTGAAACCCAAATTACCTTTGGATTTTGAAATTCGAAGCGAATTTTTTTGTTTGAAAAGTGGATGCGGTGCGGGGAGGGGTGGGGTGGGGTGAATTTTTTCTTTTGGATAGTGGATATAAAGTGGTTATGGTAATTGATTGCCCCACTCCGACCCACTCCACTATATACACTTACCATTTTATCCTTGTATATATAAACTATTAAATGGGTAAAAATGTAATAAAGTAATTGTCGAAACCATTTTTTTTTTTGAAAACGATTAATCGACTTTTGAAAACAAAAATTCGTAGTCGCCACCAATCCTTTTTGTGGTGTAATTGGGCCACCTTACAAAACATTTTGGTCTACGAATTTTGAGAAAATAGGCTCGGGAGTCAGTTACGTATGAGGAAGGATTAACACCCCCAATACGCCCAAAATCGGTACTTTATTGACTAATTTATGTCTTAATGTCGAAAATTAAAGATTTGAAGATATTTTAAAGTACGAACATCCTTTTTGAAACATTTAAGTAAATTAAACATGAGTTAAAAACCATCTCGCTTCAAGGTAAAACGTCACGTCCAGTACGGTAGGACATATCGTTTTTGACCCCCGATTATGAGCTTGTCTTTTATTTAAAAATTCGAGCACTTTATTTTTTTAAAAAAAAAGGGTATTCGGATATTTAAATCAAACGTAAAGCCACAACCCAGTACGGTAGGGCATGATTTTTCGAGCTTCCAGATATCGAAAATTGCCATTGTTTAGGAGAAAATTTAAAGAATAAATCGATTAAGAAGGATATTCGAAGATTTAAATCGAAAAAACGAAACCTAGTACAGTAGGGCACGTTTTTTAAAACGATTAAATATAGAAAATTGCCTTTATTAAAAACTATTTGGAACAAAATGTTGAATAAAATACTTAAATCGAATAAAAAAAGACAAACCCAATACGGTAGGGCACTTTTTTTTAAAACGATTAAGTATAAAAAATTGTTTTTATGTTAAAAACTAGTTGAGAATACATTATGGAATAAAAGAACTAAAACGATTAAAATTTGGAGAGGAAAAAACGATAAATAATGATGGATGACATAAAAATGACAATATGAGAATCATACTATCCCTATATTAATAACAAAAAAAATATAGTTTTTAATAAATAATAAAAAATGGAAACAACAATAGTCATAAATATGATAATATAATAAACATGACAATAATAGCAATATATCAATAGTATTACTAAATATAATAATAATAGTAAAATTAAAATAATAACGATGCTAAGTTAACAATAATGATAAATAATAAATAATAATAAGTATAATAAACTATATTTAAAATAATTAACTTTTAATAAAATAGATAAAAAAATCATATAAAGGTAATTTAAAAAAAACCAAAATAATAATAATGTACAATAATAATATATAAAAATATTTTAATTAAATATTATACAAGAATTTAGAATAATACTACATAAAATAGAAATTTTTTTAAAAATATACTTTACAATTGAAACAAATAAATAATAATAATAATAATAATAATAATAATAATAATAATCCAAAACGTATGTTTAAATAAATTTTTTAAAAGTTGAATGTTAAATAAATTAAAGAAATAATGAATTATACATATAATAATAATAACAAAATAATTAAAATAAAAATAAAATAAAAGGGACAATTAATAAACAAAATAAGCGGTTGAAACCAAAATCAGGATCCAAATGTAGCGCGCGTAAATTCATAAGGACTGAAAAAGCAAATAAACCATGCTCCAAAACACTTCACCCATGCGCAGGCCAAATTAAAACAGTATGCAAATTTCAGGAAAAATTTTAAAAGACAATAAAATGTGAATTGGGCTAAATTAGGAGTGGACTCAAAGGAGGGGGATTAAAAGTGCAAATCCCCCATTTAAAAAACAAATGCGCGTGGACCAAGTTAGCCACTGACTTTTCCCTTCCCAATGGTACTGCTTAAAACTTACTACTCAAATTTAAAAAAACTATCTTGAAAACCATTTGATTTTTTTTTTTTTTAAAAAAAAAAAAACTCATGCTCTCCAATCTCTCATTCTCCCTTGCTGCTTCCTCAAAATACTAGTACCCGACCCTCCGTTCGCGCCTCAAAGAAAGCCTCCTGATGAAGGACTCCGGTAAGCTTCTCCTCCTTTCTCTTATTATTTACGTACAATAGGAAGAAAATCGAAGAAAAGGGAAAATAAAATCGAAAGAAAAATGAGGCTTTTAATCACTTTCAACAAAAATCGTTGCTATATCTCTCTGTATGTGTTGATATCGTTTCTATCTTCTATTTTTCCAAGGAAAAAAAACAGAAATAAATTACAGCAAAAAGCTCACCTTCAAAAAATAATCTTCTAGTTATTCTCTACTGATTTTGTGTTTCTTTTGGTATATAAAAAAAAGGTCCTCCCTTTAAAAAACAAATGCAGGCTTTATAGCCAAAATACAAACAGTTTCTTCTTATCTCTTTGCTCAAGTCGCAGGTATAATGAACGTGGGGCGTGGGTCGTGCTTCACGCTAGTTGGCTGGACATGCGAGGTGGAATGCGTGGTGGTGGAGAACGTGGGTAGTGGAAGCATGGAGGCAGTTGGAGGCTAGGGTCTTGGCTGAAAATGTTTTGGGGTTTGTGGGTTAGGGGTAAGTATTTGGGCTTTAAAATTGGGTCTGTTTTTGGTCTTTGGGGTTTGTTTTTGGTTTAAAAATTTGGGCTTTAATGGAAAATGGGCCCGGGCAAAAATTGGTACCCACAACTGCCCATCTTTGCTTGTTGTTTGTGTAACGAGAACGAAGCAAAGACATTAAAGAGCCAATTTTGCCCGGTCTTGCTAATTCCTGACTCTTTGTTGTTCATCTTGCTCAAGTAGCCATATTCCATCCCACTGCATCTTCAGGGGTATAGGAATTAACATTTTTGATCTACTCCAATAAATTTCAGAGAGAAGAGATTTGTAGCTTCAATCTACTCTACTGACACATGAAGAAGATAATAACTGGTCACTTCAACCTGTTCCACTACTGCTTAGGGACACAAGGTTTGTATTTTTAACTTGCTCTCTGCAACTTCAGAGAAACAAGGTTTGGTATCTTCGATCTGCTCCACTACTGCTTAGGGAGATAAGATTTGTTATCTTCAATATGCTCCGCTACGGCTTCAGAGAGATAAGACTTGTAACTTCAACTCCGCTCTCCAAACTTGAGAGAGATAAGGTTTGCTATCTTCGGTCTGCTCCACTCATCGCTTAGGAGATAAGATCTTGTAATCCTCCACCTTTTACCCTACCGCTTAGGAGTTTAAGCACCGCTCATCGTCTTCGATCTGCTCATTCTTTGCTTAGGAGATAAGATCTGTAATCTTCACTTGCTCTCATCGCTGCTCGTGGAGATAAAGCTTGCCATTTTCGATCCGCTCCACTATTGCTTAGGGAAATAGGATCTGTATTTTCAGTCTGTTACCCTATTACTTAGGGGTTAAGACTCACCATCTTTGATCTGCTCCACTATTGCTTAGGGAGATAAAAATCTGTCATTTTCTCGCCTATTACCCTACTACTTAGGGGGTTAAGGCTCACCGTCTTCGATCTGCTCCACTACTACTTAGGGAGATAAGATCTACCGAAATTTGATCTACTCCGCTCCACTCAGCGAAGATCAGATTTGTAGTTTTCAATTTTGCTACACTGTCCACTGGGGAATCTGTCTGCAGAATTGATTTCCTAGGGTATGCTTATGTCAAATGATTAGGATGTCATAATCAATATAAATCAAATGCTCCTAACTAAATGTATTATGAATGACATTTGTATGAATGCAGAATGTCATGAGAATGATCCATTTTTACATGTTTTGGGCTGACATTACTCGTTGTCTGTTAAGACTATCGCTTCACTGACATGGGTCTTCTCGTTCAGCTGATACTTTTCGATAGAGAACTCGTAGAAACAATCCCATTTTTTCAACTGGTTTACCCCACTATAACTTCAAGGTCCAGTCTACCGTACTTCTGGCTTGCACCATCTTCAAACTCTCCCACTGCAACTCAGAGAAATATAATCTGATTCCTCTTCAACCATCCCCCTCGCAATTCAAGGGTATAAGATCTGAATCTTCCTCCATTAATTTGATCTGTCACACCATTTCTTGGGTGTTATGATCAAATGTGTACGCGTGATATTTGCATAGATGCTGAATATCATTTTTCTCTCGAGAATAAGCCTCTTTTCAAACTTGGGTTGACATTGCTTGTTACTCGTCGAGGTACCTCTGACAAACAGAAACCCGAGAAGTGTACTAACTTAGACCCCTCTTTTCAACATTTCCCGCACTTAGGCTTGGGTAGTTCTGAACAATAGTCTTGTTTCAAGTTCTTATATTATTTAGAAACTTCCAGAGTAATATGCAAAACTTCTTATGTGAAAGTGTTATTTGTCTATTAATCACTATTTCAATGTAAAATGCTTGAAAAGAAAGAAAAGAGAAAATAATAATAATAATAATAAGCTAACAGAAAATTATTTAGGAACATAGCTCAAAAAACGTTAATCCAATAGGGCAAATATCATAAGAAGAAAATTTATTGAGACCATATCTAAGGAAAAATAGAGTAAAAAATAAATACAACATGAGTAAGATATGAAACTAGGTGCCCTAGATATCACAGTCTGAGCTTCTCTGTATGAACACCTTAAGGCCTATTTTGAACTCAGCATGTGTCTAGGAGATCTAGGGTACTTTGTCGATGCCCCAAGATGTAGCATACCTCTTCTCTATCAATTCAGGCATAGCAGGAATACCATCTGCCCTTACCTTCGATCAAAATTTGAATTGCCCTTTCCGGGTTTTCAATTCAAAATCCCATTGGTCACAAGGTGCCCTTTGCGGGTTTTCACCTTGGCCTCTCCCCCTTTTTTTTTTTAAGCGAAGTACTTCTTAACTGAATCTGCATTGACTGGGTTAGGTAAGTTCCCACCATTCATCTCAACTAACATCAACGCTCCTCCAGAAAAGGCCTTTTTTACCACATACGGTCCCTCCCAATTTGGCATTCATTTCCCTCTAAAATCCTTTTGTATAGGAAGGATCTTTTTTTAACACCAAGTCCCCCTCATGGAACACTCTAAGGTGAACCTTCTTATTGTAAGCTCGCATCATTCGCTTTTGATACACTTGTCCATGATGTATGGATTTTAGCCTCTTTTCCTCGATCAAATTCAACTGATCGTATCTGGATTGGATCCATTCTGCTTCATCTAATTTTAATTCCGACAACACTCGGAGGGAGGGGATTTCAACTTTAGTAGGCAAAACTGCCTCAATTCCATAAACTAATGAAAAAGGCGTTGCCCTAGTAGAAGTTCTGATAGATGTACGATAAGCAAAAAGAGCAAATGATAATTTTTCATGCCAATCCCAATAAGTTTCAACCATTTTTCCCAATCTTCTTTATATTTTTATTAGCTGCCTCAACTGCACCATTCATCTTCGGGGGATATGGCGATGAGTTATGATGCTTAATTCTGAACTGACTACAGACCCCTGCTATCATGCTATTATTCAAATTCAACGCGTTGTCTGATATGATCCTTTCTGGCATGCCACATCGACATATAATCTCCTTCTTTAAGAACCTGCTGACTGCTGACTTCGTGACATTGGCGTATGAAGCAGCCTCTACCCATTTGGTGAAATAATCAATGACCACAAAAATGAACCGATGACCGTTAGAGGCTTTTGGTGAGATGGGTCCAATGACATCCATGCCCCACATTGAAAAAGGTCATGGGGAAGTCATAACATGAAGCGGGAAAGGAGGCACATGAATTTTATCCCCATAAATTTGGCACTTATAGCACTTCTTGGCGTAACTGATGAAATCTCCCTTCATCGTAGACCAGTAGTACCCAAATCTCATGATTTGCCTAGCCATTGTAAACCCATTGGCGTGCGTTCCAAAAACGCCTTCATGGACTTCTTCCAGGATTTTCTTCGCTTCCACAGCGTTAACGCACCTTAATAGTATCTGATCCATCCTCTTTTTATACAGAATCTCTCCATCTAAGATATAGTCACTAGCGAGCCTTCTCAACATTCTCTTGTCATTTTCAGTGGCTTGATCGGGGTATTCACGATTCTTCACATATCTCAGAATGTCACGATACCAAGGATGGTTATCTCTCTCTTCTTCTTCATCTATATTGTAGTAATGAGCTGGAGCATCACAAATACTCATCTGAATTGGCTTCATATCACCTTGTTTATTTATTCTGATCATAGAAGCTAATGTAGCCAGGGCATCGGCCATCTGATTTTCATCACGCGGGAGATAAAAGAAAGTGACGTCATCAAACTGCTCAATTAATTCCAAAACTAACTTTCGATAACTGATCAATTTGGGATCTCTCGTCTCACATTCTCCTTTGAGCTGATAAATCACCAATGCAGAGTCTCCATATACCTCTAGCACCTTAATTTTACGATCTATGGCCGCACGAATTCCCATGATACATGCCTCATACTCTGCCATATTATTTGTGCAGTCAAAATCTAACTTGCAAGTAAACGGATAATGATCTCCATTCGAGGATATCAGAACTGCCCCAATTCAATTACCAACAGCATTTTATGCTCCATCAAAATTCAGTCTCTAAGAAGAATTTTCGGATGTGTCTTCCTTGGTAGTTGCCACATACATTAAATTTTCATTGGGAAAATCAAGGTTCAGAGGCTCATAATCTTTTAGGGCTCTACTGGCTAGAAAATCTACTATGGCACTTCCTTTAATGGCCTTCTGGTTCACGTAGACTATGTCAAACTCAGAAAGCAAAATTTGCCATCGGGTCATCCTTCCACTCAACGCAGTTGATTCCATCATGTACTTTAAAGGATCTAGCTTCAAAATTAACCACGTCGTATGGTACAACATGTACTGCCTCAATCTCCGAGTGGTCCAAACCAAAGCGCAACATAATTTTTCAATTGACGAGTATCTCATTTCATACTCAGTGAATTTTTTACTGAGGTAATATATCGCCTTTTCCTTCCTTCCGGTCTCATCATGTTGGCCAAGCACACATCCCATTGAATTGTCAAATACTGTTAAATACAATATCAGTGGCCTATCAGGACTAGGCGGCGTCAGCACTGGAGGGTTGGACAAATAATGTTTAACTTTATCGAAAGATTTTTGGCACTCATCATCCCATATACCTGGACTGTGTTTCTTAAGGAGACGAAATATGGGGTCACATTTCTCTGTTAGTTATGAAATGAACCGGGCAATGTAGTTTAATCTTCCTAGGAAACCACGAACCTCTTTTTGAGTACAGGGTGGAGGTAGTTCTTGTATAGATCTGACTTTGTCCGGGTCAACTATAATTCCTTTTTCACTGACAACGAAACCTAGTAATTTTCCTGACCTGGCTCCAAAAGTACATTTCATCGGATTGAGTTTAAGTTGAAATTTCCTCAACCTCAGAAATAACCTCTTTAAGACTTGTAAGTGCTCATTTTCTGTTCGAGACTTTGCGATCATATCGTCAACATAAACCTCAATCTCTTCATGCATCATGTCATGAAAGAGGGTTACCATAGCCCTTTGATACGTTGCTCCTGCGTTCTTCAAACCGAATGGCATCACCTTATAACAAAACGTTCCCCACAGGGTTATGAACGTAGTCTTTTCCATGTCTTCAGGATGCATCTTAATCTGATTATACCCTGAAAATCCATCCATAAAAGAGAATGGTGAGTAGCCTGCCGTATTATCTAATAGGGTATCAATGTGAGGCAAGGGAAAGTTATCCTTTGGACTAGCTTTGTTTAGATCTCTGTAATCCATACACATCCGCACTTTTCCATCTTTTTTAGGGACAGGGACAACATTAGCTACCCATTCTGGGTAATTAACCGCTCGTAAGAAACCTGCATCAAATTGTTTCTTGACCTCTTCCTTTATTTTCACTGGCACATCGGGTCTCATCCTTCGGAGCTTCTGCTATACGGACTTACACTCCTCCTTTGTAGGGACATGGTGTACCGCAATATCGGGGTTTAAACCTGGCATATCTTGATACGTCCACGCAAAGACATCTTTGAACTCTCGCAATAATTCGATAAGGTCCTGTCTTGTTTTCTCATTGATGCAAGTGCCAATTTTCACCTCCTTTCCTTCTTCCAAGGTCACGCTCCCAATTGTTTACTAGTAAGGCAGAATCAGTTTCTCTTCCCGCTCTACCATCCTCAACAAGTCTGGAGATAAACTATAATCCTCGTCATCTTCAAAATTCAGAGATCCCTTTAAGCACAAACCTTGCTTTAAAAGAGATTCAGGGTCCATATTAGTACTACTCGTGTCATTGATTGTGACAGCCCTAATTTGACCCTAGTCGGAAAGTGGTTTCGAGACCACAAAATCGAGTCGCAAAAGTAATTAATCGTTATTTTCGATGCTTATTATATGTGAACATGCATGTGTGAAAGATTCAAGCTTTGATTTGGTCATTTGCATGTGAATTTATTTAATAGGACTTATGTGAGACACTTTTGAAATGTGATAGGTTAATTTTAAAAGGGACTATTAATGCATGTGTTGAAAAGGATGGTTTTGCATGTTAAATTACCCATTTTAGATAGTGGCCGGCCATGTTACTAGTTAAAATATAATATATGAATATTATATTAACATTATTTTAGTTAAATGGCTTAATATCATGGAATTATAATAATTAAAAGTAGAAAGTGGGTGAAAAAAAAAAAGGTGTTCATCTTGTTCTTTCTAGCCGAATGTAAAGAAGAGTTGGGGAGAAGAACCATTCGGCCACCTTAGGTTTTCATTAAGGTAAGAAGTTTAAGTTAAATTCTTAAAATTTAAGTTAATTTTGAGTTAGTTACCAAGTTCTTTAGGTAACCCATGTTAAAATTTTGATTTTTGGAATAAGTAGAACTTTCGGCCATGATAGTTAATAAAAGATATGGTTATTGTTTCATGATAATTTAGATGAATAATGGTAGATAGGTGTTTGAACTAAACAAATGATCATATGGATGCATTAGATGCTAAGTGGGAAGAATCGGCTATCATGTTTGATGCTATTGCCGAACATAAATTTGTTTATAATTGAATAATGTGTGTGTTTTGAGTTGATAGAATAAAAAGAATGCTTAAAATGTGTTATAAGCAAATAAGAGTTAAATTAAAGTTGCTAAATTACCATTGTTTTTGCCGAATATGTGCTTAATTTAAAAAGGAGTTTGTTGAAGAATGTATGTGAACATGGTAAGTGTATTCGGCTTAGTGAGTAAATGAAATGAAAATTTGGAATTGATTTTTTTTATGTGTATGTATGACCAAGTATATTCGGCCACATAAGTAATATAAGTACATGATGTTATATTATGATTATTGAGCTTATGTATGTGGGTGCATGTATATTTAGTAATATAATGACGTTTGGATTTGAAAGTTGAATGATAAATTATTACCTTAATTACATGAGCATTCGGCGAAAGTAGCATTTGTGTATGAACATGTATTAGTTATGAAATCGGTAGGTTTAAGACTAATTGTGGTAATGATAATATATTATAAAATGAGTTTGATATTTGATTACCGAATGTGAATAATAAGTAAACACTATTGATCAAAATATTAAACATCTCTATTTATACTTATTTAGCTTAAGAGCAAGGGGAAACAAAGTTTGATAGGGGAAAAGAGAAAGCAATAGAGTAGTCAATCCACAACCGTTCCAATAAACCGAGGTAAGTTCGGATAGTCACATATAGTACATCTTGATAATGTCTTGACATGTGAATAATAACTGTACTATGCTTAATTGATTCTTTTGAATATAGCTGTATGACGAATAAATTATGCTTCAAGCTTATAGCAAAAAGTTATATAGTTGGTGCATGGCATATCACTACTCGAATGAGTAAATGAACCAAAATTTTGAAATGTTATGTGAATTGAATTCATTGTAAATAAATATGTATAGTGCTCAGTGCTGGTAATAGATATCTGGACTTATAGTCCGCAGGCTTTGTGCTGGTAATAGATATCCGGACTTATAGTCCGCAGGCTTTGTGCTGGTAATAGATATCCAGACTTATAGTCCGCAGCTTTGTCTTTGGTAATAGATATCCGGGTTAAATTCCATGAGCTTAGTCTTTGGTACTACATCCGGACTTAAAGTTCCGCAGGCTTTGAGCTAGTAAGTGGATTCGATTTTTGAAACCTATCAGGCTTAATACAGGTGATTCGAGTGAGATTACAAATTTAAATGTTCAAAGTAAACTATTATCTAGTATGTATGATCCATGGAAATGACCAGGTACGTATTATATACTGTTATGTGAATTGATTGCAAAACAAGTCATTAGTATCCAACAATGATATAATTATGTGAATGATTAATAGATCTATGAATAAGAGAAATTATTTATTCGATCGATGGTTGCCATTATATGAAAAAATGTGAATTAAATTAGTTGTATGAACCATAAAGTAAAGTGAAGCATGTGCTGAAAATTTCTTGAGTATTTACATTCAGCCAATAGTCTTTATGTGTGGTATACTTGTGTATATTTGGCCTAGTGATTGTAATTAGAATACCAATTTAGTAATATTCATTGTTCGATCTAATGACATGTTTTAATTATTGAAAGCTTACTCTGTTCCTTATTTCTTTGTTTTATAGATTGATGATTTTGGCCACCGACTCGGGGATCATCAGCAGTTCATCATACTATCGATCTTTTTGGTACAGTTATATTTTGGCCTTGATATGGCATGTATAGGTTAGGCCAGTGATAGTTATGTTTTGTATTGTAAATATTTTGGCCATATGAAATTGACATTTATAACTTATAAATCTGTATGTATTCAGTTTGATTTCTGCTTTTGTTGATAGATTATATGATTGAAATTAAATGTTTAGCTTGGTAATACTTCATAGCCTAAACCAGCGATCGGACTCGGGCTAGGGGTGTTACATTATATTGGTATCCGAGCTACTGTTTAGTCGATTCTGGGACTAACTTAGAGTGTTTGAGTCTAGCTATACATGCCATATAGTATTAATACGATAGTATGATGAATTCTGACAGTTAAAATGTGTTTTCGTATAGAAATGGATCCCGATCCCAATCGAGCGGTAGCTGATGACGTAGAGAGTGTAGCGCCTGCTCCCATGCACGGGACAGTGCCGTTGGACTCTCAACCTATTGCAAGTAATCAGAACGATGATGCTAGACAGGCTTTCTATAGTGTATTGAATGATAGGTTCAACCAATACATTCGAACTAATACGGCTGTTCCACAACCCCCACTCCCGAATAGTACACCCCCTGCACCTACGATACCTCTGGTAACTGATCAGACGAGGTTAAATAAGCCCCCGGTTGACAGAATCCGAAAGCACAGGGCTACTGAATTTAAAGCTATAAATAGTGATGATGCCGAGCAAGCTGAATTTTGGTTGGACAACACTATTCGAGTACTTGATGAACTATCTTGCACACCCGATGAATGCCCGAAATGTACTATATCCTTGCTACGTGATTCTACTTACTATTGGTGGAACACATTGGTTTCTGTTGTACCCAGAGAACGGGTGACGTGAGAGTTCTTCCAAACTAAATTTCGAAAAAAATATATCAGTCAGAGGTTCATTGATCAGAAGCGAAAAGAATTTCTTGAGCTTAAACAGGGTTCCATGTCGATTCTGCGATTATGAACGGAAGTTTGTCGACTCAGAGATATGCTCGGGATGTGTATCGTCGAGAGGCTATTATGTGTAAACGCTTTGAAGATGGGCTAAATGAAGATATAAAGATGTTTGTTAGCATTCTTGAAATACGAGAGTTCGTAATACTTGTCGAGTGAGCTTGCAAGGCCGAAGAGCTTAGTAAAGAAAAAGGAAAGTCGATGTCAAAATTTGAGAATTTCGTAAAAGATCTTGAGAAAGTCTTTTCAACAATCATCAAAGAAATTTCGAGATGATTCTCGCGATCAAAGAATATTTCGAGTTTTCGAGACGAGACCACGATCGACCCCTCAGTGGGTACACAAGCCACTTCAGTTGCCAGCGTTGGAAATGATCGTCGGGACAGGACAGAGTGCAAGTATTGTGGTAAATAGCATTCGGGGAGTTGTAGATTTCATGACCGCTCTGTTATTATAAATGCGGTCACCAACCATTTTATTAAAGATCGCCCGAGATTATTCGAGCAAAATGTGAACCAGAGTGGGAAACCGAGTATTACAGCACGAGGTAGACCACCTAGGAATTCAGGGAATGCTAGTGGAGGTCAGAGAGGATCTAGAGATGCTGCAACCAGATCCGAGGCTCGTGCTCCTGCTAGAGCTTATGCTATACGCGCACGCGAGGATGCTTCTTCGTCTGATGTTATTACCGGTACTTTTACTCTCTTTGATACTAATGTGATTGCTTTGATTGACCCTAGTTCTACTCATTCATATGTATGTGAGACTTTAGCATCCAGTAAGACTCTACCTATTGAGTCTACTGAGTTCGTAATCCGAGTGTCAAATCTCTTGGGTCAATATGTGTTAGTCGACAAAGTGTGTAGGAAATGTCCCCTGATAATCCGAGGTTCCTATTTTTCGGCCGATTTGATGCTTCTATCGTTTAATAAATTTGATGTTATTCTCGGTATGGATTGGTTGACCGTCCATGATGTAGTTGTGAATTGCAAAAGAAAGACTATTGATTTGAGATGCGCAAATGATGAGATAATCCGAGTTGAGTCTACTGATATGAACTGGTTACCAGCAGTTATATCCTCGATGTTGGCTCAGAAATATGTCAAAAAGAGGTGTGAGGCGTATCTTGCGTACGTACTTGATAGTAAAGAATCAAAAAAGAAGCTTGAATCAGTATCAGTGGTTTGCGAGTATCCAGATCTTTTTCCTGGGGAATTGCCAGGGTTACCACCTGTTCGTGAGGTAGAATCCGGCATCAAACTAGTACCTGGTACCACACCAATTTCGATAGCTCCGTATCATATGACACCAACGGAATTAAAGGAATTGAAAACCCAGTTGCAAGAATTGACGGATAGAGGTTTTGCTCGACCGAGTTTCTCATCTTGGGGTGCACCAGTCTTGTTTGTGAAAAAGAAGGACGGAACCATGAGATTGTGCATTGACTATCGTCAGTTGAATAAAGTGACAGTAAAGAATAAATATCCGTTACCGCGTATTGATGATTTGTTTGATCAACTGAAGGGAGCCTCAGTGTTTTCAAAGATAGATTTGAGATCGGGTTATTATCAGTTGTGAGTTAAAGACTCAGATGTGCCTAAAACTGTTTTTAGAACGAGATACGGTCACTACGAGTTCTTAGTGATGCCGTTTCGGCTCACTAATGCCCCTGCGGTATTTATGGACTTGATGAATCGAATCTTCAGACAGTATTTGGACCGGTTTGTAGTCGTGTTCATAGACGACATTTTGATCTATTCGCGAGATGAAACCGAACATGCCGAGCACCTGAGATTAGTGTTGCAGATTTTACGGGACAAACAGTTATATGCTAAGTTCAGTAAGTGTGAGTTCTGGTTGAAAGAAGTTAGCTTTTTGGGGCACGTGGTATCTGCATCGGGTATTAGGGTTGATCCAAGTAAAATATCAGCCATACTTGATTGGAAGCCTCCTAGAAATGTTATTGAAGTTTGGAGCTTTTTGGGACTTGCCGGTTACTACAGACGGTTTGTAAAAGGTTTTTCGATGATAGCTACACCAATGACGAAGCTACTTCAGAAAGATGTTAAGTTCGAATGGTCAGAGAAGTGCCAGAAAAGTTTTGACCAACTAAAAACCTATTTAACTGAAACTCCAGTGTTAGTGCAGCCTGAATCCAGTAAAGAGTTTGTCATTTACAGTGATGCGTCTATAAATGGGCTGGGTTGTGTATTGATGCAAGAAGGTTGAGTTGTAGCTTACGCTTCGAGACAATTGAAACCACATGAGAAAAACTATCCGACCCATGATCTCGAATTAGCTGCCATTGTATTCGCTTTGAAAATATGGCGACATTACTTGTTTGGAGAGAGGTGTCATGTATATTCGGATCACAAAAGTCTTAAATATTTGATGACTCAAAAATATTTGAATTTGCGACAAAGACATTGGCTTGAGTTGTTGAAAGATTATGAGCTTGTCATTGACTATCATCCGGGAAAGGCTAATGTGGTTGCCGATGCTTTGAGTCGCAAGGCACTGTTTGCTTTGCGAGCGATGAATGTACATTTGTCTGTTTCATCTGATAATGTATTAGTAGCAGAATTAAAAGCCAAACCATTATTGATTCAACGAATATGTGAAACTCAGAAAGTCGATGATGAATTGGTTGCTAAACAAGCTGAATGTGTTTTGAATGTGAATTTAGAGTTTCAAATTGACAACAATGATTGTTTGAGGTTCAGAAGTCGATTGTGTGTTCCAAGAAATTCGAAACTTATTTCGATAATTTTGAGCGAAGCTCATAGTAGCCGAATGTCAGTCCACCCGGAAATACGAAAATGTACAATGATCCAAACGTCGATTTTGGTGGCCTCAGTATGAAACGAGACATTTCTAATTTTGTTTGAAGTGTTTGATATGTCAACAGTGAAAGCGAGAACACCAAGTGCCTTCGGGATTACTTCAGTCGATTTTGATACCTGAATGGAAATGGGATCGAGTTACGATGGATTTTGTATTTGGGTTGCCATTGTCGTCAAGCAAGAAAGATGCGATCTGGGTTGTTGTTGATAGATTGACAAAGTCGGCTCATTTTATTTCCGTACGTACGGATTATTCACTTGACAAACTAGCCGAATTGTATGTTTATCAGATTGTGAGGTTACATGGGGTACCTATTTCTATTGTGTCGGATAGAGATCCGAGATTCACATCGCGATTCTGGAAGAAGTTGCAATAAGCATTGGGTACCAAGTTGCATTTTAGCACCGCTTTTCATCCCCAGACTGATGGTCAATCCGAGCGGATCATTCAGATACTCGAGGATATGTTGAGATGTTGCATCCTTGAGTTTAGTGGTTCATGGGAACGATATTTGCCTTTGATTGAATTCGCTTACAATAATAGTTTTCAATCAAGCATTAAGATGGCACCTTACGAGGCTTTGTACGGTCGTAAATGCCGTACATCGTTGTTTTGGACCGAGCTTAGTGAAAGTAAAATCTTCGGGGTTGATTTGGTTAAAGATGCTGAGCAGAAAGTAAAAGTAATCCGTGAAAGTCCGAAGCGACTTGGATCGTCGAAATCGTATGCATTTAAAGCGAAAAAACATTGAATATCAAGTCGGAGACAAAGTGTTTCTTAAAGTTTCACCTTGGAAAAAGGTGCTCAGATTTGGTCGTAAGGGCAAATTGAGTTCGAGATTCATCGGGCCGTATGGAATATTCGAACGAGATGGGCCGGTCGCATACAGATTGATTTTACCCCCTGAGCTTGAAAAGATTCACAACGTTTTTCATGTTTCGATGCTTCGACGTTATAGATCTGATCCATCGCACAAGATTAATCCCTCTGAGGTTGAGATTCAAACTGATTTGAGTTACGAAGAAGAACCGGTTCGTATTTTGGCTCGTGAAGTAAAAGAATTACGAAATAAGAAAATCTCATTAGTGAAGGTACTGTGGCTCAAACACGGGGTTGAAGAAGCTACATGGGAACTTGAAGACACTATGAAGAATCGATATCCTAACTTATTCACTGGTAAGATTTTCAGGGACGAAAATTCCTTTAGTGGGGGAGAGTTGTGACAGCCCTAATTTGACCCTAGTCGGAAAGTGGTTTCGGGACCACAAAACTGAGTCATAAAAATAATTAATCTTCATTTTCGATGCTTATTATATGTGAACATGCATGTGTGAAAGATTCAAGCTTTGATTTGGTCATTTGCATGTGAATTTATTTAATAGGACTTATGTGAGACACTTTTGAAATGTGATAGGTTAATTTTAAAAGGGACTATTAATGCATGTGTTGAAAAGGATGGTTTTGCATGTTAAATTACCCATTTTAGATAGTGGCCGGCCATGTTACTAGTTAAAATATAATATATGAATATTATATTAACATTATTTTAGTTAAATGGCTTAATATCATGGAATTATAATAATTAAAAGTAGAAAGTGGGTGAAAAAAAAAAGGTGTTCATCTTGTTCTTTCTAGCCGAATGTAAAGAAGAGTTGGGGAGAAGAACCATTCGGCCACCTTAGGTTTTCATTAAGGTAAGAAGTTTAAGTTAAATTCTTGAAATTTAAGTTAATTTTGAGCTAGTTACCAAGTTCTTTAGGTAACCCATGTTAAAATTTTGATTTTTGGAATAAGTAGAACTTTCGGCCATGATAGTTAATAAAAGATATGGTTATTGTTTCATGATAATTTAGATGAATAATGGTAGATAGGTGTTTGAACTAAAAAAATGATCATATGGATGCATTAGATGCTAAGTGGGAAGAATCGGCTATCATGTTTGATGCTATTACCGAACATAAATTTGTTTATAATTGAATAATGTGAGTGTTTTGAGTTGATAGAATAAAAAGAATGCTTAAAATGTGTTATAAGCAAATAAGAGTTAAATTAAAGTTGCTAAATTACCATTGTTTTTGCCGAATATGTGCTTAATTTAAAAAGGAGTTTGTTGAAGAATGTATGTGAACATGGTAAGTGTATTCGGCTTAGTGAGTAAATGAAATGAAAATTTGGAATTGATTTTTTTTATGTGTATGTATGACCAAGTATATTCGGCCACATAAGTAATATAAGTACATGATGTTATATTATGATTATTGAGCTTATGTATGTGGGTGCATGTATATTTAGTAATATAATGACGTTTGGATTTGAAAGTTGAATGATAAATTATTACCTTAATTACATGAGCATTCGGCGAAAGTAGTATTTGTGTATGAACATGTATTAGTTATGAAATCGGTAGGTTTAAGACTAATTGTGGTAATGATAATATATTATAAAATGAGTTTGATATTTGATTACCGAATGTGAATAATAAGTAAACACTATTGATCAAAATATTAAACATCTCTATTTATACTTATTTAGCTCAAGAGTAAGGGGAAACAAAGTTTGATAGGGGAAAAGAGAAAGCAATAGAGTAGTCAATCCACAACCGTTCCAATATACCGAGGTAAGTTCGGATAGTCACATATAGTACATCTTGATAATGTCTTGACATGTGAATAATAACTGTACTATGCTTAATTGATTCTTTTGAATATAGCTGTATGACGAATAAATTATGCTTCAAGCTTATAGCAAAAAGTTATATAGTTGGTGCATGGCATATCACTATTTGAATGAGTAAATGAACCAAAATTTTGAAATGTTATGTGAATTGAATTCATTGTAAATAAATATGTATAGTGCTCAGTGCTGGTAATAGATATCCGGACTTATAGTCCGCAGGCTTTGTGCTGGTAATAGATATCCGGACTTATAGTCCGCAGGCTTTGTGTTGGTAATAGATATCCGGACTTATAGTCCGCAGGCTTTGTGCTGGTAATAGATATCCGGGTTAAATTCCGCGGGCTTAGTGCTGGTACTACATCCGAACTTAAAGTTCCGCAGGCTTTGAGCTAGTAAGTGGATTCGATTTTTGAAACCTATCAGGCTTAATACAGGTGATTTGAATGAGATTACAAATTTAAATGTTCAAAGTAAACTATTATCTAGTATGTATGATCCATGGAAATGACCAGGTACGTATTATATACTGTTATGTGAATGGATTGCAAAACGAGTCATTAGTATCCAACAATGATATAATTATGTGAATGATTAATAGATCTATGAATAAGAGAAATTATTTATTCGATCGATGGTTGCCATTATATGAAAAAATGTGAATTAAATTAGTTGTATGAACCATAAAGTAAAGTGAAGCATGTGCTGAAAATTTCTTGAGTATTTACATTCGGCCAATAGTCTTTATGTGTGGTATACTTGTGTATATTTGGCCTAGTGATTGTAATTAGAATACCAATTTAGTAATATTCATTGTTCGATCTAATGACATGTTTTAATTATTGAAAGCTTACTCTGTTCCTTATTTCTTTGTTTTATAGATTGTTGATTTTGGCCACCGACTCGGGGATCATCAGCAGTTCATTATACTATCGATTTTTTTGGTACAGTTATATTTTGGCCTTGATATGGCATGTATAGGTTAGGCCAGTGATAGTTATGTTTTGTATTGTAAATATTTTGGCCATATGAAATTGGCATTTATAACTTATAAATCTGTATGTATTCAGTTTGATTTCTACTTTTGTTGATAGATTATGTGATTGAAATTAAATGTTTAGCTTGGTAATACTTCATAGCCTAAACCAGTGATCGGACTCGGGCTAGGGGTGTTACATTGATATCTGGGGACCTGTTGCAAATATGAAAAAATGTCCAAAAATGAATCTAAGAATAGCTTATTTGTAACATGACAATGAATGAAAAAAATAGAACAAGATATTTACTCAAAGAGTGATGAAAATGCATTTCTCTATTGAAATAACGATGTTTAAACATGAGTCTATTTCACAAAGATTCTTATTGCTCTAGGCCGAAACAATTAGTATGTTCTGAACATTACTCTGAATTTGCTCTAAAAATTACAGGAATCTCTTCTGCAGTCCAATTGCTCCGCACACTTCCAGGCACGTAAGGGCGAATACCCAATAAGTTTCCTTCTTCCACTTCTTCTCCAAGTATGGCATTAATGCTCAGGCTATCGAACATGTCTTTAAAATATTCTTCCCTTGTCATCCCGCTCGCCAGATAAATCATTCCTCCTGACACAAAAGTTTTAGATATGTGGAGAAAGCTCATCGGCTCCCATTTGATTTCTGCCCCACTTAAACGTGCTCTTCGTCTCTCTTGTCTCTTCTCTACTTCCTTCCTCTTTTGTTTTGCATCCGACTTATATCCCAAGCCAAAGTAATCCTGCTTATCAGTCAAGACTGGTACCTCGACCCGTCCATGCAGATACTTTTCTAGTCCTCTTGCAGGCAATGCTCCACTTTCAACCATTAGTTGTAAACCCATTTTCGTAGCACTGGACACTTTGGATATCAGGATCTTACTTCCCTTCATAATAAAAGTGGCATTCACAAACTCTAACGAACGAAAAGAACACTCCAACGCCTCATCATCCTTCTCAATGTATGGTGCATCACTGGTAACAGATGCAATAATATCCTATTCCGCGTTTATTGTTATCAAACGACCCTCTATTATCAATTTCAAATTTTGATGCAATGATGACGGTACTGCCCCTGCCGCATGAATCCAAGGCCTTTCTAACAGGCAATTATAGGAGGGCTTAATATCCATCACTAAGTAATCTACCTCATATGTATTCAGACCAATTAAAAGAGGTACTTCGATCCTTCCCATCACCTTTCTTTCAGTCCCGTCAAATGCTCTCACCATGTTCTGACACGTCTTCATGTGAGAGCTGTCTATTGGTAGCCTATTCAATGTAGATAAGGGTAAAATATTCAGTGCTGACCCATTATCAATTAGAACCCCCGGCACAGTATACCCTTTACAACGGGTAGTGATGTGTAAGGCCTTAGTAGATCCCCTACCCCCCGATGGTATTTCATTGTCACTAAATGAGATGAAATTGTCTGCGCTTATGTTATTGATAAGGCGGTGTAGCTTGTTTACTATGATGTCATTCGCAACATAGGTCTCATTTAACACCTTCATTAACGCGTTACGGTGTATCTCCGAGCTTAAAAGCAAGGTCGATCTGAGATGCGAGTCGGTCATTTGTGTAGTAAATTGCTCCACGACACTATATTCACTGTGTTTTAGGAATTTCAAAAATTCATTTGCCTCATTCTCAGCTATTGGCTCCTTAACAGGTAGCTCCCCCCTTGCTTCAATAAAGATTTCCCTTTTATAAAATTGGCTTTAGTATGGAAACCTATATCCTGGGCTTCCCCTTGCGTGTTGACCTGGTTCTTCCTTCCCGGGATTGTCACATTACAATTATAGCTCCAAGGTACCCTCTTGCTATCCTTATAAGGGAAAACAACGGGTTTCTGTATCACTATTCTTGGTGTCATTTTCAATCCAACTTTATTAATCTTTGGCTGTGAAATAATTACTCTTGGCCGATTAATCTCACAGTCTTTTCCTAACGACCCTTCTTGATGTGATCCGGCCCGGGTAGATGAGTCGAATTCACGTAGTTGTCCGATCGTAGTTCGAGAGAGTCGTTCGTACCTCGAATTTCAGAAATAGAAGTGAAATGGATAGGTTTGGATAGCGGAAGGTTTTCAAAATTATGCAAAAGGGTAGTGATAGGTTCGGCTAAGGAAACAAGAAAGGATGTTGGATAGATGGCTCGGTTTGGTTAACAAGAAGAAAAGTTGAAAGATGGGGAATGGAAAAATGAACTCAACATCAGGAATGATTCAACACTAAAAAGTGTCACCCCGATTCCTATATTGTTAAGGTGAAAAGATGGATAGAAGGATAGGCGAACGCCACACCAAGATTGGTGATAAGTTCAAAACAAGTCGGTTGACGCCACTAGTACAAGCTAGATAAGTCTTCGAAACTTGTACGAGATATGAGAGGAAGCAACCTCACAAGAACAAATGTTCATTAACAAATTTGGCAAAAGTCCTTTACAAATGAAATCAACAAACTATTTATACTAGTTCCTTAGGCTAACCGAATAGACTATTCATGAACTTAACTATTAAGCAATGAACCTAATTTAATACATGAATATTCTAGAAAAATGACCATTAGTGTCTTGTCCATGTTCGGCCGAATGGGAGGTGAATGGTTAGCTTCATGAATGTACATTAATGTACTTGAATGAATGGTCTTCATACATGCATGGCTAGATTCGGCTAACACCTTAATGGAGCCTTGAATTCATGTTGTTTCACCATGAGTGACTTAATTAATTAGGGCTTCATGAAGAGTCAAAATTGGTGTGAACAAGGAGCTTGAGTAGACACTTGAGTGTGAACGGCCAACCGAAGGGTCATCATGGTGTGAACACAATGTGTGAACACATGGTCAATGCATGAACCGTCCAATGCATGTTCCTCCATTAATTTGATCCATGTATCTTCAAATGCATGAATGTTCATCATGAACATTCATGTGCCTCTTGATTGCCGTCCATTGAATCCTCCCATGCATGCACCTTGCATTAAAGTCCATACATGAATCTTCCAAGTTCGGCTAACCTACAAAATTAATTAACAAAAATTAAATAACACACAACTATTCATATAATTATAATTTAAATTAATAACTAAATAACTTAATAACACTAACAATAATTATAAGTCAACTTATAATAAATTCGGCTAGCTCAAATAGTCAAAAATACTTAGTGAGCTAAAATGAGCTAGGGAATTTGGCATGAGCTGTAGCAAACTTAGTTATAAGCTAGATTAAAACTTAATTTATTAAAATGAAAAAGGAATGAGCTGAATCGAGCTAAGTTCGAGCTCAAACGAGCTAAAACGAGCTCAAGTGAGCTGATGTGAGCTGAATGGCGCATAGGGGAGCTGAAGAGGAGCTGAGATCGGATTGCAATATGGTGCATGGAGTCTTCAAGGAGTTGTTCTTAGCTCCTCCAACGTTATGGAGTTGGTTATCATCCCAAATGCGCATCACAAAAGCTGATATAGCATCTTGAAGTTGCTTGGTTCGAGCTCGGGTCATGGGACCTTTTGGCAGCTCAATGGATCCTTGGTGTGCATTCGAGGATGCCCCGGGTGTGCTCACATCATTCCCCCCGTCTTCAAAGCGACTTGTCCTCAAGTCGAGCCATTTGTCCATGGGAGAACTTTGACTCGTGCATGGTTTTCCTCGATCAAATGGGATGGAAGATGTCACACAAACCTGAAAAATTCTTACCACAGCCGGTAAAAAGAAACTTAAAGAAGTCAAATTCAAATGTGTTCGATAGTTCATTAAAAATTCATTCAATCGATCATATGCCAAAAATCTCAATTTGACAAAGCAAGCATACGTAAATTTATTAAAGAGTTTCATTAGACCATCATTGCAAACATGAAAACTAAGTTGGATCAAGGGATAATTGGTTGTAAATGATGGCAGGCACTTAAACACATTATTCCTCATCCAAAACATTTCAATTTCTTTAACCGAATATAGCAACTCATTTGGTCCCTTGTCTTGTTCATGCAAGGTATGCCATGGCCAAAGGTATGCTAACTCTTTCTTTCGTTTTTGAACAACATGAGGGGTGTCTCCAAATTCCAGCATAATAATCACATTATTACAATGCCAAAAGGAAAAATCCATCACATCAAAGTATAAATAATTTCCAAACAACAAATCAATGGAATTTTCAACTTCAATCGAATTGAGCAAATATGTTTGAAAATTTTCAGATGACTTACCTTGACGAATATGAAGAGAAGACAATTGAGGATTGGGTTTACCTTTCTCGGTCAAAATAAATATTCTCTCTTTGGATAGATAGCGTAAGACAAACCTATTATCTCGATCAACTTGGATGGGTGACGAAGCACCATGACAGCTCGTGCTTTTTAAAGGATTACATTCACAAAATTGTAAAAGGTTAGTTTCAATAGGAGGTATGGACTGAAAAGAAAAAAATAAATCATCGTTGAAATTTGATTCAAGTCCCAAAGCATAAGTCGATCTTACCTTCTCAAAATGGAACGAAAATTTCAGATGTGGCCAAGCAAGGTAATTAGTAAACGAATCAAAATTGAAACCCAAATCATTGAATTTCACCTTCTTATCAAAAGTTTGAACATCAAGCAAACATAATTTGAATGCAAATGATGCCAAGTGCTTAATGTTTCCATAAAATGATTTCATGTAGAAAATACCAGGCCTGAACACACGAACTTGATTAGGAATTCCAACGAGCAACATATTAGAAGAAGATATAATCAACTCACCACACGAATTATATTTCACTAGTTTAAACACACATGTTGAATTGCCATAACCGAGCATACCAATATGCAAAGGTTCATGCTTCAAGAGTATCAATCGGGAATGCAAATCACTACATGGAAATTTCGCACAAAAACTCAAAGATTGTTCATGAAGAACACAATTGCACATATCATGTGAAGATCTTTTAACATGGATGCCAAACAAAGAATTTTTATAATCAAACAAATCAAAACGTGAAAAAGCATATCACAAACATTCATAATTTGCACAGATGAACCAATCCAACAGAATCAACAAAGTTGTCGTTATAAAACATGTCATAAGACGGAATCTTCATGGTATCTTTTGAAACAACATCGTTAACATTAATATGTGAACAGTAATTAACCAAATCAAGTGACTTTGATTCGATAAACAAAGAATCCTTACCTTCCTTACCTTCGATCGCAAGTGGGTGGTTGTCATTCGCGAACTCACCTCTTTCGAACAACCTAAAACACCTCTCGTTTGGAAGGTAATATAGATGGAATTAGTCGCACAAACTTCTAGGAACCTGAAAAGTTGAATCACAAGAAGATCGAACATATGGGTTAGTAGAGATAATCCTCACTTGCTCACTTGATTTCTCACTCGATTCTTTTTCTTCTGAATTACTCTTTCCTTTTGTTTCAATTTCTTTTTCATCTTCTTTTTCACTCTCAAACTCTTTTTCATTCTCTTTTTCAATCTCATTTTCTTTTTCTTTTTCTTTTTTCTTTTCAAAGGCTTTTTCAAGTTCTCTCAAGATTCGCTCATTTTCTCTCTTACTTTCCTTTTGCCTCTCTTTTCTTTTTATTTCATTTTCTTTTTCTTCTTTTCCTTTTTCTTTTCTTTTCTTTGTTTTCTCTTTACAAGAATGTACAGAAGAACGATGAGAATACAAATCTTGCTCAAAAGCTGAAGAACTATTTGCATATGATTCACAATCAAAACTTAGTGAAGAATACTCCGAGTAAGATTTCGTTGACGATCTAGTAGGAGTATGTCTTTCTCTCCGAACGCCATCTTAGAACGAATCAAAATCGTAATCGGCCTCTCGTCTTCTCGAATTTCTTGATGAAAAGGACTTTCGATCGAAGTCACTTCTCGAATTTGCTGATGAATATGAGTCATAGTATGAATCTCTTTGTCTCGAAGTAGATAGCGAAAAGGAATCACGATAGGAACTTTTTCTCAAGTAGTAGTCGGGGGTATATCTCCGTGGGGTTCTTGTCTCCATTTTTCGACTCGAAGAAACTCTATCACTTTGATCTTGTTTTTCCAAATGATTTAATCTCTCGTGTATGTTCTTAGTGTTGGACTCCATCATTTTTCGCATTTCTTATACCAAGTATTGGTATTCCGATTTGGTGAACTCTTCGCGTGACATGATTTTTGTTGCTGAAAAGAAAATGTTAGATCACAAAACAAAATAAAAAATTAAGTACCTCACCACAAACCTCACAATTTCACTCGCAAAGAAATATTGATGAACACTCCGCTCGTGTTTGCACACGTTTTAAGGCTTTTTCAAACTCTCGAATGATCTCACACACTCTAGCCTTTTACCACTCAAGCTTACTCTCGTAACCTCGTATTTTGTTTCTTTTGACTCGTCTAAGTGCTTTGGGGTCGGCTTCAAACGGTTACAAGGGTTAAAACGTATGGTGTACGGGTAGGCTAAAAAGAAAAAAAAATAATTTTTAAAGTAGTGTGGCGTTTTGGGAGGTTAAAATTGATGAAAAGAATATAAGACGATCGGAAGAAATATAAAACAATAGAATCGAACTTTTGGTCACTTCACTTTTTTTTTTTAATAATTTCGTTTTTTTTTTTACAACTTTCAATATATCACCTTTTCAAAGATAAAAACGAAAATACAATTTTTTTTCGAATTTTTTTTTGAATTTTTTTCACAACGAACCTATTTCGATCTTGTTACGGACGTCGGCGCCTCTCGATTTACAAGCTCTGATACCAAATGATGTGATCCGGCCCAGGTAGATGAGTCGAATTCACATAGTTGCCCGATCGTAGTTCGAGAGAGTCGTTCGTACCTCAGATTTCAGAAATAGAAGTGAAATGGATAGGTTTGGATAGCAGAAGGTTTTCAAAAATTATGCAAAAGGGTAGTGATAGGTTCGGCTAAGGAAACAAGAAAGGATGTTGGATAGATGGCTCGGTTTGGTTAACAAGAAGAAAAGTTGAAAGATGGGGAATGGAAAAATGAACTCAACGTCAGGAATGATTCAACACTAAAAAGTGTCACCCCGATTCCTATATTGTTAAGGTGAAAAGATGGATAGAAGGATAGGTGAACGCCACACCAAGATTGGTGATAAGTTCAAAACAAGTCGGTTGACGCCACTAGCACAAGCTAGATAAGTCTTCGAAACTTGTACGAGATATGAGAGGAAGCAACCTCACAAGAACAAATGTTCATTAACAAATTTGGCAAAAGTCCTTTACAAATGAAATCAACAAACTATTTATACTAGTTCCTTAGGCTAACCGAATAGACTATTCATGAACTTAACTATTAAGCAATGAACCTAATTTAATACATGAATATTCTAGAAAAATGACCATTAGTGTCTTGTCCATGTTCGGCCGAATGGGAGGTGAATGATTAGCTTCATGAATGTACATTGATGTACTTGAATGAATGGTCTTCATACATGCATGGCTAGATTCGGCTAACACCTTAATGGAGCCTTGAATTCATGTTGTTTCACCATGAGTGACTTAATTAATTAGGGCTTCATGAAGAGTCAAAATTGGTGTGAACAAGGAGCTTGAGTAGACACTTGAGTGCGAACGCCAACCAGAAGGGTCATCATGGTGTGAACACAATGTGTGAACACATGGTCAATGCATGAACCGTCCCAATGCATGTTCCTCCATTAATTTGATCCATGTATCTTCAAATGCATGAATGTTCATCATGAACATTCATGTGCCTCTTGATTGCCGTCCATTGAATCCTCCCATGCATGCACCTTGCATTAAAGTCCATACATGAATCTTCCAAGTTCAAGCTAACCTACAAAATTAATTAACAAAAATTAAATAACACACAACTATTCATATAATTATAATTTAAATTAATAACTAAATAACTTAATAACACTAACAATAATTATAAGTCAACTTATAATAAATTCGGCTAGCTCAAATAGTCAAAAATACTTAGTGAGCTAAAATGAGCTAGGGAATTCGGCATGAGCTGTAGCAAACTTAGTTATAAGCTAAATTAAAACTTAATTTATTAAAATGAAAAAGGAATGAGCTGAATCGAGCTAAGTTCGAGCTCAAATGAGCTAAAACGAGCTCAAGTGAGCTGATGTGAGCTGAATGGCGCATAGGAGAGCTGAAGAGGAGCTGAGATCGGATTGCAATATGGTGCATGGAGTCTTCAAGGAGTTGTTCTTAGCTCCTCCAACGTTATGGAGTTGGTTATCATCCCAAATGCGCATCACAAAAGCTGATATAGCATCTTGAAGTTGCTTGGTTCGAGCTCGGGTCATGGGACCTTTTGGCAGCTCAATGGATCCTTGGTGTGCATTCGAGGATGCCCCTGGTGTGCTCACATCACTTCTTTCAAAGTGCATACATCTCTCTCTTCTACATATTCAAAGAATTCCAGCTCTTTGTTATCCATTAGTTTCTGTATTAGGGCCCTAAATTCATCACATTCTTGGATCTCATGATCCTCCTCATCATGGAACTCACAATAGTTCCCTATTTTCTGGGGTCTATTTCCCGAACTCTGCATGATTAACCCTCTCTTTATTATTTCCTTCCAAACCTCTCTCAATGGTGTTCTTACTTCAGCCACAGTCATTCTAACTCTCTTCTCGGTATTCTTAATTATTGCATTTATCCCCTTGTCGGCATGATTGGGTAACAGATTTTCCCCGTCAGATAACTCATCGAATTTTATGATGCCCATTTCAAGGAGCTTTTCCACTAACCTCTTAAATGCGGTGCAATTTTTTATATCATGTCCTGTGATTCCCGCATAGTATTCGTATTGGACATTTTCGTTGTACCATTTGGGATACGGAGGTTGCATCGGTTTCAGGTAAACCAGGGATACAACATGTGCATTAAACAAAGTTTGATATAACTCCTTATACGACACTGGAATAGACGTAAACTGGAGTTTCTCTGTATTCCGCTTTGTATCAGACTCTTGCTTTGATGAGGCTTGCTGACTCGCGTTTACTATTCTCGATTGATTCACAGTGGTTGGTGTTGCATAACTCCTACTTACATTGCTTACTTCATTTTCTCTCTTTCGTGGGACTGACTTCTTAGTGCTCTCCCCAGCTTCTATCTTTCCACACCTTATTGTATTTTTTATCATCTCACCAGATATTACTATATCCGAAAAGCTCTTGGTTGCGCCTCCTAGCAAGTGATTGATGAAATGTGCTTTCAAGGTATTGATAAACAACATGGTCGTTTCCTTCTCAAGCAGTGGCGGTTGAACCTACGTAGCGACTTCTCTCCACCTCTGGGCATATTGCCTGAAGCTTTCGTTCAGCTTCTTTTCCATACTTTGTAAAGTGATTCTATCAGGCGCTATATCCGTCACGTGGACATATTGCTTCATAAAAGCTTGTGCCAAGTCTTTCCATGAACTAATTTGGCCCCGATTCAATTGGTTATACCATTTGGCCGCTGCCCCAGTCAGGCTATCTTGGAAGCAGTGGACTAATAACTGATCATTATGGATATATCCTGTCATCCTTCTACAGAACATTGTAATGTGAGCCTCAGGACAACTGGTTCCGTTGTATTTCTCAAATTCCGGCATCTTGAACTTTGGAGGAAGTACTAGGTCTAAGACCAAGCTCAGATCCTTAGCATCAATCCCACCGTGATAATCAGCATTCTCCAACGCTTTGAACTTCTCCTTAAGCCATTTGCAATGATCCTCTAGCTGCTTTGGGATCTCCATTCTCGCCTTTTCCACCTCTACTGCCTCATCAAAATCAGGGACAGTGGGATTCGCCAAATTATCCTCGGGGTTAGAGCTTGACCCCATCGGAAAATTCATCGGGGCTGAAGTACCAGATTGACACGGAGGTTTAATGTTAACAGATACCCTTGGTTGTGGCATTTGAATGCCCACTGGGGTAAAGCCTGGGGGAATAGAAGGGTCCTCATCATCGTTTTCGGTACCTAACATAGGGCTCTTTCCTTTATCCGGAGCTCTAGCCAACATTTGTGCAAATTGATTTATCATGTTTTTCTGGGATTCTAACATCTGATCCCTCATGTCCTGTTGTATTTTGGCCAACTGCTCTTGCATCTGTAAATGCAGGTGCTCTTGCATTTCCTTTTGCATCTGTTCCAATTTCTCTAATCTTTGCTCCATGGCTCTCGTTTTCCTTCGCGTACTATAGTGGTGTTTAATCGGTGAACTTTCACGAGCTTCCAGATTTAACTAAAATAAATTTTAATCAATTAGGGATCTTTTTATGAAATTTAATGCATATGATATGATACAAATGCAAATGTACGAGATGAATGCAAAAACAAAGAAGACATCGATTCTGATTCAATTCCATTTAGAAAACTTTACTTAAAAACAAAATCCCTTACATAAAACGGATTACATATATGGCTTAGCCCTAACGCTCAAAACTTTCACTTTCTTAAGAAGTGAGGCTAACTCCTACCCTCGATCTGACACTAACTCATATTTGGCACTCAGCACATCTGCCTGAACTGCCAGAGTCTGTAAGTAATCAGCCACTTCTTGTATTTGGGCTATAGCTTCGCCCATGAGGTAATCTCTATCCCGGACCTGATCTTGAGATCGATGAAGTTGCTCGCTTAATTGACCATTATTTGCTTCCAGTAATTCAATTCCGAGCTCACAATTTTGAAGTGTAGACTCCAACTCTTCTACTTTCCTTTCAAATCCTCGATCCTACTTAAACTGGCCTTTAATTCAATCACCGAGTTTCGACTCCGATACTGGTGTAGTGCCTTCTCTAACTCAGCTACCCGGGCCCTTAACATCTCCTTTTTAATTTAACTATCATCCAAGTTCTTCTCTAACCCAACCTCTCGTGTCTTAGTATAATGGAACTTCTTCTTCCACTGATCAGTTTTGGCCTTTTCTTCTTGGATTTCTTGCCTCCACTATTCAGACGTTTTACCTAAACCAGCGTTCTTCACTGATGCACGATATCTCTTGTAATATTCCTTCAAGCTAGCAAGGTCCTCTTCAACTTTTCTCTTTCCTTTTCTCAAATTCTCGGCCTCCGACTTTTGAACATCCACATCCAGCTTCAAGTACCCTTTTCTACTTCCAACTGTTCTATTTTCTTTTCTAACCTTTTTCTTATAATTATCTCCTTTATAACAAAACTCGCTCTGAGCCAGCCCCTGTGTTGTAGGTATGAATTGCCTCGACCTGTATTGCCTCGATACGAGGAAAGTGGCATAACCAATGCCTCCCCAAATCCCTAACAAAGGAACCCAATCATAATCTCCACACCTGAAAAGAATCTCACCGGGAACCATCCAAGGGGCTCTCCACTCGATATCATCCTCTTGAAGATTTTGCAGTATCGCCATCCATCTCTCCTCTGATATATCGTCCCTTCTCGACGTAGCCGCAATTTCCTTCAAATGAGAGAAATTTTGGAGGAAGGGTTGATAAGAGACCTTCTCCGTCTTCCAGAAATGGCTATTGAACCAAACTAATAAAAGCTGTGCACATCCAATAAATCTGCCTTCGCCCGCTCTCCGGCATGCATTCAAAGATCTGAAAGTCTCAGCTAATATTGCAGTAACAGGTGTGATCCCTTTACTAAGTTGGTCAAACAAATTGGTAACTGCTTCATCTATATGCCTTAAAGCCTTAGGGAAAACCACCAACCCATAAACACTCAAAGCAAAGACGTCGACTTTTCTCTTCATATCAGGATGCGTCAGAATCAGCTCTCTCAAACTTACCCAAGGGATACACTTCCCATCACCCTTCTGCTAGACTCGAGCCACAACCCACTGCTCACTCATCTCGGTAATATTCATCAATCTCTTGACGAAAGTTGGGACATTGACGATTCTAGAATAAATCTTGTCGGTTTGAAACTTCGGACACCGCAGCAAAGCCGTATATTCTTCTATAGTAGGTGTTAAATCCACCTTTCCGAAAGTAAAACAGCTGTAAGTAGAATTCCGGAATTGAGCCACGGCTCGGAACAAATACTTATCTACCTTAATATCAAGAAGATAAGACATATCACCATAATTATGATAGAAAAACCGCTTCATCTCACCATCCCAATGACTCCATATCTCTTTTAACTCCCTAAGATCATTTTGTGCCACACTAATACGGGTAAAGTCCCATAACTCCGATGTATACCCTTCCGCCAAACTGTCACCCTTCTCTAATTGTGTGTTCTCTGACCATTTTTGGGTAAACGCATTATACTCTACTTTATCAGAGAATTCGTTTTCCATGGCAAAACTTTCTATTTAGTAACTGAACCGTAAATCGACACCTTCTTTTATGGTGAAAATGATATGCAATCACTGTTAAAGAAAAAATAAAAATAAAAATAGGTCGAAATCATGTATATAAAAATCAAAGCAATCAATCACCTACTTCGGCACCCACTAGGTCTCGGTGTAGTTCTACCTAAGGCAGGCTCCTAAGGCGTACTATATGTGGGTTGGTTCTAGAGTAAAGATACCCGAACCCGCAGATTCCTTGATCCTCACCCATTATAGGCTCATACGGACCAAGTTCAGTTCAGGGGAATACATTTCCCTATGGCCATGCGGAGGTGAAAACCTCACGAAGACATAGGTACGGATGTATTCCGGAAGTGATCCCCTAGCCCATGCGGAGGTGAAAACCTCACGAAGGCATAGTTTCTCACTCCCATTTAAGAAGTGCGACCCCATCGGTCATGCAATATGGTGCGAAAAACATATCAAAAGTAAATTCAACAAGGACACAGAAGATGCAATGGAAGATCGTGGATTTTTAGAAAAAAAAAACTTCAAATTTCGACAAGATGACAGAAAATAATCAATTTACAGCTCGACTCTTTTTATGGGTCCCCAGTGGAGTCGCCAAGCTGTCGAAACCATTTTTTTTTAAAACGATTAATCGACTTTTGAAAACGAAAATTTGGAGTCGCCACCAATCTTTTTTTTGGTGTAATTGGGCCACCTTACAAAACATTTTGGTCTACGAATTTTGAGAAAATAGGCTCGGGAGTCAGTTACGTATGAGGAAGGATTAACACCCCCAATACGCCCAAAATCGGTACTTTATTGATTAATTTATGTCTTAATGTCGAAAATTAAAGATTTGAAGATATTTTAAAGTACGAACATCCTTTTTGAAACATTTAAGTAAATTAAACATGAGTTAAAAACCATCTCGCTTCAAGGTAAAACGTCACGTCCAGTACGGTAGGACATATCGTTTTTGACCCCCGATTATGAGCTTGTCTTTTATTTAAAAATTTGAGCACTTTATTTTTTTTTTAAAAAAAGGTATTCGGTTATTTAAATCAAACGTAAAGCCACAACCCAGTACGGTAGGGCATGATTTTTCGAGCTTCCAAATATAAAAAATTGTCATTGTTTAGGAGAAAATTTAAAGAATAAATCGATTAAGAAGGATATTCAAATATTTAAATCGAAAAAAAAAGAAACCCAGTACAGTAGGGCACATTTTTTAAAACGATTAAATATAGAAAATTGCCTTTATTAAAAACTATTTGGAACAAAATGTTGAATAAAATACTTAAATCGAATAAAAAAAGACGAACCCAATACGGTAGGGCACGCCTTTTTTAAAACGATTAATTATAAAAAATTGTTTTTATGTTAAAAACTAGTTGAGAATACATTGTGGAATAAAAGAACTAAAACGATTAAAATTTGGAGAGGAAAAAACGATAAATAATGATGGATGACATAAAAATGACAATATGAGAATCATGCTATCCCTATATTAATAACAAAAAAATATAGTTTTTAATAAATAATAAAAAATGGAAACAACAATAGTCATAAATATGATAATATAATAAACATGACAATAATAGCAATATATCAATAGTATTACTAAATATAATAATAATAGTAAAATTAAAATAATAACGATGCTAAGTTAACAATAATGATAAATAATAAATAATAATAAGTATAATAAACTATATTTAAAATAATTAACTTTTAATAAAATAGATAAAAAATATCATATAAAGATAATTTTAAAAAAACCCAAAATAATAATAATGTACAATAATAATATATAAAAATATTTTAATTAAATATTATACAAGAATTTAGAATAATACTACATAAAATAGAAAATTTTTTAAAAATATACTTTACAATTGAAACAAATAAATAATAATAATAATAATAATAATAATAATAATAATAATAATAATAATCACAATAAAGTAATCCAAAACATATGTTTAAATAAATTTTTTAAAAGTTGAATGCTAAATAAATTAAAGAAATAATGAATTATACATATAATAATAACAAAATAATTAAAATAAAAATAAAATAAAAGGGACAATTAATAAATAAAATATGCGGTTGAAACCAAAATCAGGATCCAAATGTAGCGCGCGTAAATTCATAAGGACTGAAAAAGAAATAAACCATGCTCCAAAACACTTCACCCATGCGCGAGCCAAATTAAAACAGTATGCAAATTTCAGGAAAAATTTTAAAAGACAATAAAATGTGAATTGGGCTAATTTAGGAGTGGACTCAAAGGAGGGGGATTAAAAGTGAAAATCCCCCGTTTAAAAAACAAATGCGCGTGGACCAAGTTAGCCACTGACTTTTCCCTTCCCAATGCTACTGCTTAAAACTTACTACTCAAATTTAAAAAAACTATCTTGAAAACCATTTGATTTTTTTTTGTTTTAAAAAAAAAAAAAAAACCTCATGCTCTCCAATCTCTCATTCTCCCCTTGCTTCCTCACCGAAATACTAGCACCCCGGCCCTCCGTTCGCGCCCAGCAAAGCCTCCGACAGTGACTCCGGTAAGCTTCTCCTCCTTTCTCTTATTATTTACGTACAATAGGAAGAAAATCGAAGAAAAGGGAAAATAAAATCAAAAGAAAAATGAGGCTTTTAATCACTTTCAACAAAAATCGTTGTTATATCTCTCTGTATGTGTTGATATCGTTTCTATCTTCTATTTTTCCAAGGAAAAAAAACAGAAATAAATTACAGCAAAAAACTCACCTTCAAAAAAAAATCTTCTAGTTATTCTCTACTGATTTTGTGTTTCTTTTTGTATATAAAAAAAAGTCCCCCCCTTTAAAAAATAAATGCAGCCTTTATAGCCAAAGTACAAACAGTTTCTTCTTATCTCTTTTCTCAAGTCGCAGGTATAATAGACGTGGGGCGTGAGTCGTGCTTCACGCTAGTTGGCCGGACATGCGAGGTGGAATGCGTGGTGGTGGAGAATGTGGGTAGTGGAAGCATGGAGGCAGTTGGAGGCTAGGGTCTTAGCTGAAAATGTTTTGGGGTTTGTGGGTTAGGGTTAAGTATTTGGGCTTCAAAATTGGGTCTGTTTTTGGTCTTTGGGGTTTGTTTTTGGTTTAAAAATTTGGGCTTTAATGGAAAATGGGCCCAGGCAAAAATTGGTACCCACAGTAATATAGGAAAAAAAATCATATATTTTATGTTTAAATATGTTTTGAAGAATTATGTTTAAATATTTACTTCACTTTAAAAAATGAAAAAAAAATAAAGATAAGTAGCAACAATTAAAGTGAAACGGAGCGGGGTGAGGCAAAGAGGGATACACCCAACATTCATGGAGGTGGTAATGAATTTCAATATTATATATCTATAGTGAAGCAATGCAGGTAGTGGAGTAAAATATGCCAATTATGAAGTGGTAGTTGATTTAGCAATATCTACCTCGCCTCGGTCCATTACCATCCCTAGGCTTAGGCTCCCCAACGATAGCACTAAGTTTGCACATGGCACTAATGCTTATATTGATGATATTGACAAGCAAATCAATCTCAAAGATGACTCCAAAAAAATATAATTTGTTATTTTTCATAATTTTTAAATAAGTTTCTATTATTTTCAATAAATTTTATAATTTTTTTACAATTTTTATAATTTTTGAAAATTTATAAAAAAAACCAATGGGAATTTATATAATTTTTTATTTTTTTAAGTTTTAATAATTTTATATTATTTTTTAAAATTTTCAATTTTTTTAGAATTTTAGAATTTTTAAAAATTCTAATTTTTTTTTAAATTTCAAGTTGTAATTTTTTATAAGTTTATAATATTTTAGAATTTTATATGATTTTTTAAACATTTTAAAGAGAAATTATCATATTTCGCCACTTGGCACATCTTTGATGTGCTATGTGGCAAAGTTAACAGACTTCCAAGCCTTACATGAAATTTTATTTTTTGAGGGCTTAATTGATTACTTATATTTGATTAAGGGCTCAATTGATTATTAAATTATTTTATATGGACCTTTTGATATATTAATCCTATTTTTCATGAGCGTCAAAGTTAATTTAATATTTCTTTATTATTTTATGTATCCACATTAAGAAAAAAATAAAAAAAAATTTTTTGAGCAAAATTAAATTATATATTTTTATAATAGTAAAAATGCAATTTACCATTTTAATAGTATATATTTTTATAATTTTTAAAGGATTAAATCAAATTTTATCATTTTTTAGGGTTAAAGTATAATAAAAAATTTTAATAAACTATAAATGTACCTAAATGCAAAATTTTTCATTTTAAAGGGGAGGTTTCTGTCAACCCCTTGGATTCACCACTGTCCTCAATTGACAATAAATTTTTTTTTAGAAATAGATTAAATTAAATACTATAAATTATTGGTTTATTCCATCATAAATATTATAAATTGCATAGGATAAATTATATTTAATGATTAAAATATGTTAAATATATTAATATTATTTTCTAAAAATTAAGTAAGATAAATAAAGAAATAAAATTTCAAGTAATATATTGTGCTCCATATTGGAATCAGTTCCGCAAATGTGTTTTTCTGGTAAGTGATCATTTTTGTATTATTAAGAAACTGATAACATTAATTTGAAGTATACACAAGTGATTATTCTATTTATTTAAAATTTATAATATTATGTAAATAAATAAGTTAATAATTTACTTCAATAATGGTGCATGCATAATGCATTCTCATCCAACAAAATTAGACCAAGCCCAATCAATTCATTCTTCTTCCTCCTACATCTTCCTCAACAAAGATATAATGTTTGTAATTGATAAATTTATTCAATTATTTTCATACTACTTTAGTGGAATCACTCGCAATTAAATATATTTTAATACGGTAAAATTATCATAATTTTATTGAAATTAAAATTGGGTTGAAAAAATAAATAAATAATATTTTTAGAAATAGAAAATTAGTTATTGGATTAGATAAATTATAAATATTTTTAAATAAAAATCTAAATAACACATATAATTATATCCAATGCATAAGATAAACCCAACAACTCATCCTATATAATGAGGAGCAACAAAATGTAGTCTCCCTTAGGATTGCCGCCACCCCTTGTATTCCACAATATGTGGTATACACTATTTTTCTATTAAAATATTATTATTTAATTAGTCCTTATCTAAGTAAAATTCTTGTACTGAGATGACTTAAAAATACACAAGACACAAGTGGTTGAGCACTGCTACTCTGTTGAAAAATAATGATAATTTATTTTTAAAATAAAATTTATTTTCTAAAATGTTCAAAGTTTTTGTTTCTCATAAAAAGGATTAATTTTTTCACTAAAAGTTAATAACCAATGAAAAATTAATAAAATTTTTTATTTTGTACATTTGGTTTATTTTATTTGAGCTAATATTTAAAGAAATTTAAGATTGGAGGATAGTGAAAAAAATTATTTAATAGAAAATTAATACACAACTTAGATTGCATAAACAGAAAAATTGTAAACTTCCGTTATGCTACATTAATTTCTAAACTGTTTTTCCGACATTTATTTCGGCTTGCCATCATTAATTGGGAGGAACAAAAGACATACCTTATCTTTTATTAGAGAGTTGTTATCAAAGCGTATATTCAGTTGGAAGAACTGGCCTTTTTCTAAATCGGGCAAGGAGGTGGTGTAGAACAGTATTGCTCAGGCTTTAACAGTTTGTTGCATGAGTGTTTTCCTCCTTCCTTTCAATACATGTGACGAAAATAAAATTAACCCCAAAAAATAATTAATTACTTAAATGATTTATTTTTTTGATAAAATACGAAAATAAACCAAAATCTATAGTAAAAGTTAGAGTTAAAATATTTGGTGTCACCAACATGCCACGTCAGCTATCTGGATAAAAAAATTAATTTTTTGGTGGAATCATGTAGAATAGCGCCACTTGTATAAATACTAAAAAAATACTGCGATTCTTGAAAAAATAAAAAACTTTAAGTAATTTTACATTTTTCTGGTGAAACCAAATAATTTAGCGCTATCAAATTTCAATACCCTAACCTATTATGTTGCCTATTCAAACACCCTGAATTTTTTTTTTCATTTGTTTCTTTTTCCGATTCTTTCTTTGATTTGTTTATCCTTTTTCATTTCATTTATTTTATTATTTAATTTTTCAGTTTTTTTTATTATTTATTTGTCCTTTATTATTAATTTGTTTATTAATATTTTTTGTATATTTATAAATTTACTGTAAATTTTAAGTTATTTATGTATTTTATCAAAAAAAAGTAATTAATGTAATTGATTAATTTTATAATAAAAAACTTGTAAATAATTTATATAATGTGACATCAAGAAAATTAAAAAAATATTTTTAATAGAAATAAAAAAGGACGACCAAACAATAAAAAATGAGAAAAAAGAGTGAAAGTTGAATTGATTGGAAAAAAATAAAAAAAGATTTATTTGTTAAAAAAGTTATTGTTTTTTTAAATATATATTAAAAAACTAAAAATATATATTATGCCTAGTTACATTGTATAAGCGATTGACTAGTCATTTACTTAATAATTGTTAACTTTTTTAAAAAAGAGAAGAAAAATGTCCTATTTAAGAAAGTGGGGTTTTGATCCCCATTCAAATATTTTGTAGAATGAAGGAAGAAAAGAGAAAGAAAAAAAAGTAAGTTATTTATAGTTTGTATATTATATATTATATATTATAGTTATTGTAATATAATAATTAATTATATTTCATTTATATAATTTTTTTAAAATTATGTAGATATTAAAATGACTTTTGGAGTAAATACGGATCACATTTCATCGAGGATCAACAAAACAGTAAAATTAATTATAAATTAAATAAAAAAATTTGTTTTAGTTTCTCATTTTTTCTTGCTAAGCGCTACTTTGCTTAATGTGTTTTAATTGCATGAAATTTATCTATATTTGGTTGTTATTTTCCCTTTTTAACTCTTTTTTTTTTTTGCATGAAATTGATCTCTACATGTTATTTATAATTTTTTTAATTTATGACACATTCATAAATTTATATATTAATTTTTTTAATATGACGACCTTTATGTTTAATTTTGCATTAATATTGTGCTTGGCTCCATTTGTGGGGTACAAAAAAGTTACATTTGTCTTTAACGAGTTAATATATATATTTTTATAAAAGTTCTCGTATGTAAGATAAATTTTCGAGTTTGAATATACCTAGTTTATATTATATGTAAAACTTTATGTATTATTATAGATATCGATTCAATAAAAATAAATCTTTTTTTTATTTTTTATATTTACCCATACCACCTATTTTTTTAGGGCATTATTATTATTTGTTTAATGTACTTTTTGTAGTTATATGGTTGCCTTTTGTTTTAATGCTTAACTATGATTAGGACATAATAATCACATTTGATCTCTACGTATTATTATTAATATTTTATGACAAATATTCATTCTATTATTAATATTTTATTACTCATTTAATTTAACTTAAATAAAAAATACTTAGAATGGCTACGTTGGTATAGTATAGGTGTGATGTTTTCGTTTTCTTAACCTTTCAATTTCACTATTCAATATATAATTTTATGTTTAAATTATATAGATAATTGATTTATCATATTTTTATAAAAAATTTACCATACAGGTTGGGTATCGGGTTTTGAGGTCACAGTTTTATTTTCCCAAGTACAATCCAGATGAGCGGGTCATGTCATACTTACAGTTGGCGGGATTTAGGGAAGTCGCGTTAATCCGAAGGTTTAACCTGAGGGTGAACTTAATATCCGTCTTGGTTGAGTGATGGTGTACAGAGACCCGTACATTCATTATGTTGTGCGGGGAGTGCACTATCACATTAGAAGACATCGCTATGCAACTTGGGTTACGAGTTGACAATGCTGCAGTCACGGGCCGGAGCAAAATGTTGGAACCTTTAGTACTATGCCACAGATTTCTTGGACAGTCCCCTAATGATGGGGAACAAAATTTTACATGCTTGACATTGACATGATTGAAAGCAAATTTTAAGGAGTTATCGAATAACGCCACAGAGCATAAGGTGATGTGTGCTGCTCAAGCCTATATTATGCAGCTAATCGGGGGGTACTTATGTCGGACAACACGTCTAATAGGGTCTACTTAAAGTACTTGCCTCTATTGGAGAATTTCTTTCATGCTGGTACTTGGAGTTGGAGATCAGCAGTGTTGGCCATATTGTATCGTGAGCTTTGCTGAGCAACAAAACATGGGGTTAGTAACATGACTGGTTGTTTGGGTTTGCTGTAGCCCTGGGCTCTATACAGGATGCCATTTTTAACGGCTGTTTGGCACCAAATTCGTGGCCATTTGTAAATAGGTAAAAACAAAATTATACTTAACATTTAACGACTCATAAATGTGGATAATATTTTCCCAAGTTTAACTGCTAACGTGTTTGTTTTGGTTTCAGATGGGCCACGTCTCTGGGAATTAGTGCGAGCCAAACATTAATCATTTACCGCCAAATGATAGAGGCGTCCGCCAGAGAGAAAGTAATATATATTAATATGGTTTAAGTAACGTTGATTTAACTTATCCACTTGCAGTATGTGATTTGACTTGACTCATTATGTTATATTGTGCAGTTCTTGTGGATGTTGTATTCTGCATCAAACATTGCAACCCTTATTCCTCAGTGGGTTCACGCCGAAGCTTATGTGTGGTGCATTAACACGTCGGTGCTCAACTTCTCAACCGTTGAATGGTATAACGTCGATCGAGTTACATAACAGTTTGGATGTAAGTAATTTGTACCGGTCGAGCCACAACAATTTGTTGATATTCACAGTAAGACCATGAGAGGGAAACATACAATAGATTGGAGCGTGGAACATCAATGTTATGTAACATTATGGAATGCCTGGTATGACAGGCGGTCTAAGATACATTATTGCATGTTTGACTTTAGTCCCTCGACTGAATACATGTAGTGGTACATGACTCGATGACGCGTTTATTTATATGGTGGGCAACTTATGATAGTACCGGATCACGACTACAGACGTGGAATTCAACATATGGGGGAGCTAGAGGATCAATATTTGATGTAGCTCGACTCGGAGGACCAACCTTTAAACACATCGGACCAATGGGTTGGCACTTTTTATGATGGGTCACAGAACAGTTCATATCACCCGGACATAGGTGATTTGAGTTCATATCAACTGGACATGGGCAGTTCGAGCTCATATTACCTAGAGCAACCACTAATATCATTTGATATGTTTGGTAATAACACGTACTTCACCCCGCCTCAGGCCACGTTCGATCCAGCTGCCGACCTATCCCTTTGAGCATTCTTTTTCATGACATCCCTGATATTTTCGACGCGCACGTCTCCCGCCTCCAACTATTTTGCTTGTTTCAACCCCATTTTTGGCATTAAGGTTGCCAGCTTGTAAAATGTAGCTGAAAAAACTGTTGAAATTGGCAAGTGACGCGTACGCCTCAAGACGTAGTTAACGGCCTCAATGAGATTGGTCGTCATATGACTGTATCGGTACCCCTCATCAAAACATTGAGCCCATTGTCATGGCTCTATTCTACCCAACCACTGTTTGAGAGAAGGTTTGGACCCTGCCATATCAGTCTCTAACCTTGCCAACTTATGTCTGAATCGACGTGCTTCCAGCTCGTATCCTACATATGTATTTCGATAAAACACGTTATCATCCAAATTAGGAAATTGACTCAAAATATTTACAAATACGAATTTAAATACGATATTTTTACCTATGTTCACGATTCGTTTGCGCTAGCCTTTGTTCTTGAACTCATTGTAAAAGTTGACAGTGATGTGACAAATACAGTAGATGGACCTCCACGAAACTTCAGATTGCCGAATCGCAACTACAGGGCCTTTCAATCTGTCGGAGATGATGCAAATGTTGTCTTGCCTGATAACATGCCTCTGCAAGTTTCGAATGAAACGTGCCCATGATTCGGAGTTCTCCAACTCTACGATAGTAAAAGCGATCGGTAGTACATTTTCGTTACCATATTGTGCAACCATAATCAGAAGTATTTACGTGTATTTTCCATAAAGCCACGTTCCATCAACTTGTACTTATGGTTTGCAGTGGGAGAAGGGCCTAACACATGGATCGAAAGTCTAAAATAGTTGACGGAAAACTCTTCTCCCCAATTCCAATTATCCATTCAGGCCTCTATAAAGTAACATTTACAAGTCCATGACAATTCCTAGGACGTACTCCACCATCGCTGAAATCCAACCCTAAAGTTTATTGTATGACTTATCCCAATCGCCGTACAATTGCTGCATAGACATTTGTTTCGCCCATCACGCTTTCCTGTACGACACTCTGTATTGGAATCGGGCTTGTACGTCTGCAATCAATGTCGACAAAGGAATGATTGGGCTATCTTTCACTAGTGGCATGATACAGTTGCAAATACTTTTAACATCCAATTTTCGGTTGTCTTGAAACATACATGTGACAGTGCATGTATGACGCCTTTTTAATTTTCGTATTTGTCACTGTTGAGTCCTATATATAAATGTAGTCTGAACTTGCCAACCACACCCATCGTTGGTTCTCCAAAATTCCCTAACTTATAATGTCGGTGTAGACTTGGCAACCTTATAATCAATCGACAACTTCATGCTGTACTGTTTGATGGCAAACACACAGTCTGTCTTGTTCTTGAACCGTTGTCTAACGAACAACTCCTTCAACTGCGAATTTGATGCCAATCTATGAGCAGGTACTATATCGGCGTGCTCAAGGAACTCCGTTGCATGCGCTGCATCTGGATATATGTTCAACATGTCGCCCCTAAGTTTATTTTGTAAAACAATGACACGACTTGAGTTACTAAATGAAGGGCCGTGAACATTTTCAACCTCCTCCAAGCCTTCATCATCGATATCGTCCTAAACCTTATCAACATCAGGGTCACTAAAATCTTCAACGTCCTAATTAGAATCTTCATCATTATTGGTCATTTCTTCAACGTCTGTCTCTGTGCTTATTATCACCTCCGGATGTATTTGTAGACGAGGATCGGGGGTAGGGTTATTATACGAACTCCCACCATAATTTGGATTTTCGGGTATCTACGATGTCCCTCTGCATTCTAACCGGTTTGTCCATCCGACATTAAGATCAAAGTCAAATTTGCAATGTTGACTTATTAGACTAACATTCTGAACAGGCTCTAGGTTTGCCAACTCAACAAATAACTTAACTGGTTGAGGGTTTTCACTCCCAGTTGACCACTATATTTTCATCATAGTGCCCAAGTCATCATCATCTAATAGTTGCATCTCACAAAGTTTCAACGGATCTGGAGAGATTGGAAACTTGTAAAATAATCTAGATATCGCCCTTCCACAACGGATAGCTATTTTCACACTGATCTTCCTTTTCATTTCTGTTAGCTTCATTTGTTTTTGAATCGCAACCCTACTCTTTGTTGACCTTGAAATACCCAACTAAACATCACCTTCTATAATTTCACCATAAAAAAGAACGTACACCAAAAACACCTCATTATTTATCTTCAATAGAATTTTTGAACTCTCCTACTAAACACAACAATTTCACTATTTTATATATTCTAGAGAACCAAGAGGTGGAGTCATAAAAATGGCTCCACCAAAATAAAATATCAAATTTTAAAATTTTATATTAAAAGAACATATTTTAAAAAAATTACACTTGAAATAAAGTGGTGGAGCTATTCTAAATGATTTTAAAATATCTTTAAAAATAATTTTTAAAAATTATATTTAAAATTTTAAAAAATAATTTTTAAAATTTTTAAAATATACATTTAAAATATTATAAAACAAATAATAAATTTGAAAGGTCATATCTTTAAAAATAATATATTTTAAATATTTTATAATATTAAAAAATTGTATTTAAAATTTAAAAATAAAATTTAATTTTTTTAAAAATAATAATTTTAAATATATATTTAAAATTTTAAAAATTATATATTATAAAACATTTAAAATATACATTTAACATATTATAAAATCAATAATAAACAAACAAATAAAACAAATAAATGAAAAATAAATAAATAAATAATTGAAAAAGTAAATAAAGAAAAACAAAATAAATAAAAAGAAAATGGACAAACAAATGAAAGAAAGAATAGAAAAAGGAACAAATGAAAAAAAATAAAAAATCTAGGGTGTTTTAATAGGCAGCAGAATAGGGTAGGGTGTTGAAATTTAGTGGCGTCAAATTATTTGGCTCCACCAGAAAAAGGTAAAATTGTTTAATCCTCTCATTTTTTTAAAAAAATTATAGTATTTTCCTAGTATTTATACAAATGACGTCATTCTATATGGCTCTACCAAAACATTAATTTTTTTATCCAAATTGCTGACGTGGCATGTTGGTGGCGCTAAATACTTTGGCTCCACGGTAAATATTGAGTTATTTTCGTACTTTATAAAAAAGATAGGTTATTTAAGTAATAAATTTTTTTTTAAGGTTAGTGTTATAGAAAAAAGCCTTCTTTTTTGTGTGGTTCAAACTTTGATGATGGAAAGAAAATTCACTAGGCCTCATCAAATAACTTATCCATCCTAAAGAAATTTAAAGGTATGGGGTTTTGAAATCTCAATTGTTTTAATTTAGCTATGATTGACAAGTGTGGATATTTATTTCAAACCATGATTCTTTTTTCAATAAGCTTTTGAAAGCTAGATGTTTTCGTGATGCCACAAAAGGTTTTGAAATCTATTATTTGTTTTGGAAGAGCATTTTCAAACCCAAAACCTTGTTGTCAAAAAGAATTAGGTGGCGGGTTAGATATGGCAAATGCATTGAGGTATTTAGAGACCCTTAGGTTTGTGACGATGATAAATTTTACATTGATTTAGTTCCTCTTCCAAGCTTTGAGGATATGAAAGTCGAGGATTGCTTTATGTAGATGGCACTTCATAGGATAACACACTTGTGGAAGGGTTATTGTCTTCTTATGATGCATGGAGGATCTTGCGATTCCTTATTAGTATGCATAGACCGTGTGATCGCCAAATTTGGCATTTCTCGAAGGATGGTAACTATAATGTGAAGTTGAGCTATTGGGATTCGGTGAACTCAATGACAAATATTCAGGATGGACCTTTGTCAGGGTCGTGGTAGTGATTATGGAGCAGCTCTCGTCCACCAATAATCAAAGAGTTTACTTGGAGGTGCTTAAGGGGCTTTGTACGTTACAAAGCGAGATAGGCTCATAAAGGAATTAATATTGCTCTTTTATGTGATAACGGGGTTTGGTTGAGAACCTTGAGCAAGTTTTACTCTCTTGTTCGTTGGTTGTTGATGTGTGGCGCCTGACAGATATTAATATTTCTCATAGTTCGGTGTTGGATCTCATAGTTTTTGTTGTTTTCATAGCCAAATAGCAATGTGACCTGTCGTTGTTTGTGTATCATGTGGAGTATCTGGTTCTATAGAAGCCTTTTTCCTATGGAAACAAGTTAACACACCAGCTTCTCATGTACTTGGTTTTGTTGATTTTTTTCTGCAACATTGGCTACTTTCTCGTCAAACTTTCGATACACTATAGTCACTAGTTCTGTCGTCTGCTGTCATCAACACCAAACGGTCTAAGCCGACTACCAGTATTCTAAAATTTAACATTGATGCAGCTTCATTTCATGAGCATAATGCCATGGGTTGGGTAGCTGTTGTGCCAGACGATAGTGGAAATTTTATTAGGTGTAGTATTGGTCATGTGCCCCATTTGATGACTCCCACTTTTGCTAAGATCTTTGTTGTTTGCGAGGCACTTTCTTGGTTTTGAGCGGTATTGATGGGTGGTGTTTGTGTTAGAGATGAATTTCCTCCAAGTTTGAAATGCTATAATGAATTTATAAAGCTAACATTTCCGAATTTGGAGCGCTCACTTAGGATTGCTTAAATTTATAATGTCATTTTCAATCTTTATCCTTTCTTTGGACTTGTAGGTACACAAATAAGGCTGCCCACTTTCTTGCTAGGGTCGTCTTATTGTATGCAAATTACTATGAATTAGAGATGATTCTATGTTGTCTCTCTTTTATTTTATTATTAGATAATTTTTCTTCTATACCAAGGATGAGATTGGACCTAAGATAGAGTGTTGGTATTATGTCTCTTTGAATTATCATTTATCTTAAAAATATAATATATTAATTTAATTATGTTTTTAATAGATAAAAACAATTATTTTTAAAAATTAATTTAAAATATTAAAATCTTATATTAATAAGTACGGATCAATAAATGTCACCACAAATCGATTAATCGAAACAAATCAAAATATAATAAAATGATAGAAACAAATTAAATTTTAAGTCAAAACAAAACGTAAATGGTATGGTTCCATTTTTAACCCAAACAATAACAATAGCCGGGGTTTATTTGGTGATGGATATAAGTTGGGTGTGTTAAATTTGTACATAGTAAAAATGTAAATATATTAACAACTTACAAAATAATAATAATAATAATTTAAATAATCACTTAATAGCACATATGGATAGAATTTGTAACGGAATAGTCATTTTGTATTTTTTTAACTTACAAGGATTAATTTATCTATTTTTAAATAATCAAAATAAAATATAATCGAACTCTTAATTTAAGAATTTCTACAATATTTGTAATAGCCAATTTTGGCCAAAACCAACAAAAAAAAAAACCAAAACAAACTAAAATAAAAGTCCCAAAATAATTAAATGTCCATTTACAAAACCAAACCAGACCAAACCTAAACTCATTACTTATTAGACCCCAAACCCAACAAGTTACAAGCCCAAACAAACTAAACCCTAACCCTTTGCAAAGAAGGGAAAACAGTAGTAGCCCTAGCCCCTAAACATGCTGCTGTCGAACTTTTGGCCTCCCCTCGGCCACCACGCCTCTGTCATGGCCGCTTCACACGCCTCTGAGGGTCGTCTGACACCTGCAACAAATTAAATGCAACAGAGGCAGTTGAAGAAACCAAGCAAAAAAAAAACGACAAAAAAGATGAAATGAATAGCCATCTTAATCGGCTATAAGAGCCTGATTCTTCCCATTTGTAATTTTTTACGAATATTAACAAATCAAAAAACAAAAAACAGAAAAAAGAAGGTTAATCTTGATTTCCATTTCTCATGTTCTTTGTGATTTTCCTTTTTATTTTTATTATTTTTATTTTTATTTATAAATCAGTTTTAAAATAAAAGAACGAAAAGGGGAAGCTTACTTGAAATTGCCCACGGTCGTGACATCGGAGAGCCCTTCTCCATCGCCGAGGTCAGGCTCAAAAGGGGGCTGAGAGTCTCCTCCCTTCGGCATCTTCGGGTGTTGGTAGGGCGAGCCTCCGGGGAACCGATCATTGGAGAGACAAAGGGGGGGGAGAGAGTGTTTTGTGGTTCTTTTTTTTTTCTTGGAAAATAAAAGAGAAACGACAGAATGAAATGAAGGAATTTTTTTTTGTTTTAAATCATCTTTGAAACGGTGTCGTTCGATGGGGTGGGGGTCTGTGCATTCTCTCTAAAGGGGAGATTTGTGCAATTAGTTCTTCTCATTCGCAACTCCATTCAATCTGGCCCCATTTTCTGTTTTCTTTTGTTTTTTTTAATTTAGCCGTTAGATTTCGTTTGGTTTTCGATTTGGTCCCTTGTGTTGTCAGGGTAAACGCACTCAAAGCATCTAGAGGATATTTTTCCATCTAGTCCCTGCTAGTTTCTGCGCGTTTCGTTTTGATCCTTGATTAACTTTCCAGTATTTATAATTTTATACCCCAAATTTTAACTCGTTTTTAGCCATACTTCATTTATTAACCCTTTTTAAAAAAAAAAAACCAGTTTCATTATATGTTATTTTAAATATTTTATATGTTATTTACTTTACATCTATTTTAGCTTATTTTAATGTACTGTTTATCCAAATTATTATTCTTTATTTTAACTTGCTTTATGTATATATTTTATCCTAATCTATTTTATATGTATTATTTATTTTATATTCCTTACCTATTATATATACGTATATCCATAGTTTATTTTAAGGATTTTATATATTTATTTTTTTTTTTAAAAACTGTTTTGTTATATACATTTATTTCAAATTATTCTATATTGTTTATTCTTAAGTTATTGTATATTATGTATTTCAAATAACTCTTTTATATTACCTTTGAATCATTATTATTATAAAATATATTTATATTGTCTATTTTTAATTCTTTTACATATTATATATTTTAAACTTGCTATACATTATTTTAAATTAATTTATATATTACTTATTTTAAAATTATTTTATATACCTTATTTTAAACACTTTTACTTATTTCAAATGATTTTATTATTATTTATTTTAGGTTTTTTACATATTATTTATTTACACTTTTATATATACATATTATCTATTTTAAAATTATTCATATATATCATTTTTTTTAATTTGTTTTGTGTATTATAGATTTTAAAAAAGAAAAATAAAATTATTTATTTTAAACTCATTTATTATCATTCTAAAATTTGTTTACATTTTATTTATTTTAATTTGCTTTATACCTTTTTTATCATTTAATTCATTGGTTTTTATTTGTCAATGTTATTATTTGAATGTTGTATGATTATTGCCATTGTGTGTATTTTAATTCATTTTTTTCGTATTTTTGTATTATTGCTATTCATTTGTATAATGTCGTGTTCATGTATCATTGTTCTAGGCTCATTACTATATTTTTATTTCATATCATCGCCTCATGAATCAAGCCTTATTACATTTATCCAATAAATCGTTTTATTTTAACCTAAACAAATAACGTACGTCATTTAAATATCATATTCGCTACTATTCAAAAACAAAAATTTCAAAATAAGGCAATGTTTCGCGTTTTGGAACATCGAGGAATTGTGCCATAACTTACGGAGTTTCGATTTTCTCGTTGATTCTAAATAGCAAAATATCCTTTTGAGTTTTAAAATACACGAAATTTCAATTAAAATTAAAGACAAACTTGCGCTCGGGAATTCATGGTATCGTGTCCTAACTTACGGGATGTGATACTTCGATATCTCGAGACGAGGAAATCTTTAACAATTGTTTTGAGCTAATTCAAGCGTTTTTTAAAATCGACGTTAATAAAAAAGGATCGTATCTTAAATCCGTTCCCGATTTTCAACTTTCGACATTAAGACACTAACTAATCAATTTGGTACCAATTTTGGGCGTGACGAGGGTGCTAATCCTTCCTCGCACGTAATCGAATCCCGAACCTGTTCTCTCGAGTTTTGTAGACCAAAAATACCGTTTTAGTAAACTAAAATGTTTTAACCAAGGTGATCCGATCACACCTGATAAAGATCGGTGGCGACTCTAATTTTAATTTTCAAAAAAGGGGTCGATTCCTATTTTCAAAAAAATGGTTTCTATAGCTTGGCGACTCCACTGGGGAATTTCTTGAGAGTCGAGCCATAAATTGATTAATTTTTGTCCTTTGTCAAAATTTGAAAATTCGTTTTAAACTTACAATCATTTTATTGCATTTCATCTTTGTGGTTTTTTCATTTTACATGATTGGTTTTTCGTTCGAGTTTTTTAAGTATACTTTTGTGCATCATATTGCATAATTGGTCAATTTTACCCTTTTAAGTGGGAGTGAGAAACTATTCCTTCGTGAGGTCTTCACCTCCATATAAGATAGTGGATCGTTTTCGAGATGCATCTGTACCTGCGTCTTCGTGAGGTTTTCATCTCCCTATAGCCGTAGGGAAATGTATTCCCCTGAACTAAACTCGGCCCTTAAGAGCCTATAATGGGTGAGGATCGAGGAATCTGCCGGTTCATGTACCTTTGCTCTAGAACCAAACCACATGTAATGAGCCCTGAGAGCCTACCCTAGGTAGAACCACACCAAACCCTAGTGGTTACTCGAATAGGTGCTTGATTATTTCCTATTTGCTTTAAGTTCTATTCTTTGTATATAATACTGACTTGTTGTGTTTTGCTGTTATTGCATGGCATCTCATCATAAAAGGTGTTGATTCACGTTCGGTTACTAGATAGAAAAGTTTAGCATGGAAAAAGGGTTTCTTGATAGAGTGGAGGATAATGCAGCCATCGGAGCATGGTCCGAGAGGACACAGCAAGAAAATTGTGATAGTCTAACCGAGGGATATGAATCAAAATTATGGGATTTCACTCGCATCAGTGTAACCCAGAATGACCTGCAAGAATTAAAGGAGATATGAAATAGTTAGAACGACGAGATCAAGCAACTCTTTTACTGTAATTACGGCGACCTACCCTGTCTGCTCGATGGAAATGTGGATAAGTACTTATTTCGAGCCCTCGTGCAGTTTTGGAATCCCGCCTACAATTGTTTCACCTTCGGAAGAGTTGATTTGGTACCTACTGTGGAGGAGTCCATGGCTTTACTTCATTGCTCGAGGATTCAAGCCGACAGATCCTATTCAAAACCTGTTAACATCCCACCCTTTTTGAAGAAATTGATGATGAGCGAACAATGGGTTACAGCTTGAATCAAGCAGAAAAGGGATAGTAAGTGTATTCCTTGGAGGAATTTGAGGGACTTGATCCTAGCACACCCGGATATGAAGAAGAGGATAGACGTTTTCGCCTTGAGCATCTATGGTTTGGTCGTCTTTTCCAAGGCATTAGGACATGTAGATGAGGCAATCTCGGACCTTTTCGATCGACTTGATAAAGGTACCACACCCATCCCTATGATCTTAGCCGAAACTTTCAGATCCTTGAACGTATGTCGGAGGGCGGGCGAAGGAAGATTTGTAGGATGTGCTTAGTTATTGTTGGCTCGGTTCCACAGCCACTTTTGGAAAGTAGAAAAGGTCTCCTATCGAGTTTTCTTCAAGGACTATTCCCCATTAAGAGAATTAGTGGCTACACCGAGGTGAGACGACATCTCAAAAGAGAAATGGATAGCTATCCTCTAGAGTTTGCAAGGAAAAGATGTTGAATGGAGGGCTCCATGGTTGATCCCCGACGAGATCTTATATCGGTGCGGTAATTTTGACTGGGTCCCTCTACCTGGAATATGGGGAGTCGTTGGATAAATTCCACTACTTGTGTTAAGGCAATATCGATTGATGCAGTTTATACCGGTAACACAAGGGTTGGCTCAATGTGAATTTCTTATAAAGACGACAATTATAAGAAAAAGATTCGTGAGATATCAGATGCTTGGAACCAAACCTGAAGAATGAAAGGATTCACCACGGGCCAGATGACGACCCCCGAGTATGAATGGTGGTGGGGTAGGATAATTAATGACAACATCCCTAAGCTGAATTAAGGGAACACTCGACTGATAGAAGAGCATTTACGATTCAACCCGTCTGAGTTAGAGATCATCAAGTAAGACTTTGAGAAAAAGGAGTTCGGAATTGGGAAGGAAGATAGAGCAGTTAGAAGAGGAGAAGATAAAGTTGGGATTAGACGTCGATATCTACAAGCTAGAGGCCGAGAAATTTAAGAAATGAAAGAACAAGGCCGAGGAAGATTTGGATAGTCTGAAAACTTATTACAAGAAGCTACGTATGTCAATAAGAACTGCAGGTTTAGGTAAAACATCGAAACAGTGGCGTCAAGAAATTAAAGAAAAAAAGACTAGAATCGATAATTAGGAGAAGAAGTTTCAAGATGTCTGAGTACGAGAGGACGCTCTAAAAAAGAGTTTATTGGAAAGCCAAAGCGAAAGGGAGAGTTTACGAGCTCGGGTGGCCGAATTGGAAAAATCACTACATCAGCATCGTAGTCGTAACTCCGTAATTGAGTTGAAGGTCAGTCTAAGCAGGATCAATGAGTTGAAATGGAAAGTAGAGGAACTCGAGACTGCACTACGAGATAGCAAAATTCGAGTGGAACTTCTTGAGGGAAACAATAACCATTGTAGGGAATAACTTCACCGCTCTCAAGACCAGATCGGAGATGGAGATTATGTCATGAGCGAAGCTGTGGCTCAGGTTCGAGAGGTAGCCAATCATTTGCAAACCTTGGCAGTTCAGGCTGATGTATTAAGCTTAAAGTACGAGTCAGAATCAGATCGAGGCTGAAACTTAGCTTGGCTTCTTAAGAAAGTTAAGGCGTTGGGCATTAGGGCAAAGTCGTATATGTATTCATCCGCTCTATGTAAAGAAAATTTTCTTCTAGTAAAGTTGTTCTAATGAAATTGAATTAGAATCAACGCCTCTTTTGCATTCATTTTATCTGCATTACATTTCATCATATGCATTAAATTTCACAAAAAATACCCTAATTAAACAAAATTATTTCAGTTAATCTGGAAACCAACAAGAATCAACCAACCGAATACTACTACAATACCCATCGCAAGACTAAAATAATGGATCAGATATTAGAAAGATTAGAACAAATGCAAAGCAAAGGGACATGCAAAAGCAATTACAAGTGCAAATGCAAGAGCAATTAGCTAGAATCCAACACGACATGAGAGAACAAATGCAAGAATCCCAGAATAATATGATAAGTCAGTTGACGCAATTGCTGGCTAAAGAACGGGAAAAAGGGAAGAGCACTACAGGGAACGATAATGAAGACCCTGTCTATCCCCTGGGCTTTACTCTTGTCAACACCCAACCACAACCAAAGGTGTACCCACGAGAGGTACCTGTCACTATTAGGCCACAGTAATATCAGGCCGGCGCCTCAGCACCGGTGATTTTTCCAACAGGCTCGGGCTCTAATCCCGAAGACAGTCCAACTAATCCCGTCGTTCTAGATCTCAATAACGCAGTGAAAATAGAAAGGACAAGAATAGATCTATCAAAGCAACTTGAGGATCGATACAAGTGGCTAGAGGAGAAATTCAGAGCAATAGAGACTGCTGATTACCGTTACGAGATCGACACTAAGGACTTAAGCTTGGTCTCAGATCTGATACTCCCACCAAAGTTCAAGACTCTGGAATTTGAAAAGTATAATGGGACTAGCTGCTCTGAAGCTCACATTACGATGTTCTATCGAAGGATAACAAGATATGTTAACAATGATCAGTTGTTAATTCACTGTTTCCAAGGCAGTTTGATCGGGTCTGTAGCCAAGTGGTATAACCAGCTAAGTCGTGCCTAAATTGGTTCATGGAAGGACTTGGCTCAAGCTTTCATGAAACAATACGGTCAAGTAATAGACATAACACCCGATAGAATTACACTACAAAACATGGAAATGAAGCCAAGTGAGAGCTTCAAGCAGTATGCCCAACGATGGAGGGAGATAGCAATGCAAGTCCAACCACCTCTCTTAGAGAAAGAAACGATCATGCTCTTTATTAATACCCTAAAGGCCCCATTCATTAACCACATGTTGGGAAGCGCTACTAAGAGCTTCTTAGACATAGTAATGTCTGGAGAGATGATAGAAAACGTAATAAGATGTGGGAAGATTGAAGCGGGGGAAAGTGTCAAGAGATTAACCTCGAGAAGGAAAGAAAATGAGGTGAATAATACGAGTGTATACAATAAGGGTTATCCTAAGCCAGTCACAGTGAGCCAGCCGAAGGCAGTGACTACTAGCCATCAGGGCTCCACAAGACAAGATTCCAACCCAAGGCCTAACACAGAAAGAGTTCAGTTCACGCCAATCCCAATGATGTGTAGGGAGCTTTACCAGAATCTATTCGATGCGCATTTAGTGTCCCCATTTTACCTAAAACCCATGCAACCTCCATTCCTTAAATGGTATGACGCAAACGCTCAATGCAAATACCATGTAGGAATCTCGGGACACACGATTAAAAACTGCACAGCCTTCAAAAAGATAGTCGAAAGGTTCATAAATATGGGCATTGTAAAGTTTGATGATCCCACAAAACCTAATGTGGCAGGGAATCCATTACCCAGTCATTTAGATAAAGGGGTAAACACGATAATTGAAAATGGAGGGAAGAGAACCAAGATGGACGTATCAGAGGTAAAGACTCCGTTGAAATGGGTTTGAAAGAAGATGATAGAAAAAGGTTTAGTCACACAAGATTTAGAGGAGAAGCCTGAAGGAGCAAAGTACTACTGTGAATTCTATGACGAAGAGGGTCATGAGATCCAAAAGTACAATAAATTCAGGGCACTGGTACAGGGACTGATGGAAAATAAGGAGATTGAATTCTTTGAGTATAATGAGAGCCCGGAGGAAGAAAATATATGCGCGTCGGAAAGAAGGCCAACCAACAAAATCCATGGGGTCAATCACCCAGTAGTAATCATATCACAACCAAGAATCAGTGAAGTCGTAACACCAATTGCGTCAAAAGTCATAATCCAAAAACTCGTTGATTTTCCTTATAAAGATAGCAAAAGGGTTCCTTGGAATTACAATTGCAACGTGACGATCCTGGAAGAGGAAAACCCGGTTAGCACTTCAGATGAAGGTCAAGACGAGGGTTTCTATACACGCAGTGGAAGGCGTTATACCCCGAATACAAAGGTAGAACTGGTTAAAGAAAAATCAGTGGTTGTTGAACAAAATAAGGAGAAGACAACCAGACCTGAATCACTTATCAATGAACCTGTGACTGAAAAGGAGGCTAAAGAATTCTTAAAATTCCTAAAGCACAGCAAGTACAGCATTGTGGAATAATTGCACAAACAACCAGATTTCATATCGGTGCTAGCCTTGCTCTTGAGCTCAGAAACGCACCGTAGTGCATTGATGAAAGTGTTAAATGAAACATATGTTGCGGATGATATCTCTGTCAACAAGCTCGATCGTCTAGTCAATAACATCAGCGCCGATAATTTTATTTTCTTTAATGATGATGAAATACCACCGGGAAGTATGGGATCTACAAAGGCCCTGCACATCACCAATCGTTGTAAGGTATACATATTACCGGGGTACTGATTGATAATGGATCAGCATTGAATGTCCTGCCCTTATCCACGCTAAATAGGTTACCAGTGGATAGCTCTCATATGAAGACATGTCAAAACATAGTGAGAGCATTCTACAGTACTGAAAGAAAGGTGATGGGAAGGATCGAGATACCTCTCTTGATTGGCCCAAACACATATGAGGTGGACTTCTTGGTAATGGATATCAAGCCTTCATACAACCGTCTGTTGGGGAGGCATTGGATTCACTCGGCGGGAGCAGTACCGTCATCATTACACCAAAAGTTAAAGTTGGTAATTGAGGGTAGATTGGTAACGATAAACGCTAAGGAAGACATCATTGCATCTGTTACCAATGACGCACCGTACATAAGTGCGGACGATGAGGCGATAGAATGTTCCTTTCGATCGCTAGAATTTGTCAATGCTACATTCATTATCGAAGGGAACAAGATCCCAATACCCAAAATATCCAAAACCACGAGGATGGGCCTGCGAAGGAAGGATCGAGGTACCGTTGCTAAAGGAAAAACGAGAATGCTTTGGCTTAGGATTTAAGCCAAATGCAAAGTAAAAGAAAAAAGAGCTGGAGAAAAAATAAGAGAGGAGAAGAGTGCGTATGCACGGTGAAGAGGTCAAGTGGGAGCCAATGACCTTTCCTTATTTATCTAGAACATTTGTGTCGGGAGGAACTATCTACCCCGAAAAGAAGATGACGAGAAAGAAAATGGCAGAAGAAATGTTGGGAAGTTTGAGCATTAACGCTACATTTGAAGAAAATACTGAAGAAGGGAATTTATCTGGAATTCGCTCTTACATCCCTAGAAGTGTTTTAAACAATTGGACCGTGAAGGAGATCCCTGTAACTTTTAGAATTAACTCAGAGTAATGTTCAAAACAAGCTTATTGCTCTAAGCCTAGGGGCAATAAGAATTCTTTTATGAAATAGGCATATGTCCAAATATTGTTATTTCAATAAAAATGCATTTTTGCATATCATCTTGAGCAAATATTCTTTTATTCTTTCTACTTTATTTATAATCATACCATACAAATACATATTCTTAGATTCTTTCGTTCTTTGGATTTTTTTTCATCCCTATAACAAGTCTCTAGATATCAATGATATGAGCAACATTGCTACTAACTCAGAGTCTCATTTTGAGCAAGATATGTGTATGGAGGATTCTCAAGATTTTAGAGATGACCGAAACTGTAACCTGTCTCCTGATTTGTTAAGGATGGTAGAACAAGATGAGAAACAAATCCTACCTCACAAAGAGTCAGTGGAAATTGTGAGCTTAGGAGAGGGAAAAGAGGTGAAGATTGGAGCTCGTATCGCCGCAGAAACAAAGCGAGACCTCATTATGTTACTCCGAGAATTTAAGGACGTCTTCACTCGGTCATATCAGGACATGTCCGGGTTAAATACCGATATCATGGTACATCGATTCCCCATAAAGGAAGAGTGTAAGTCAGTTCAACAGAAACCCCGAAGGATGAGACCTGATGTTTTGTTGAAGATAAATGAGGATGTCAAGAAGCAATTCGATGCCATTTCTTACAAGTGGTTAAGTACTCAGAATGGGTAGCCAATATAGTCTCTATTCCCAAGAAAGATGGGAAAGTATGAAAGTGCATTGACTATCGGGATTTGAACAAAGCTAGCCCAAAAGACAACTTCTCGTTGCCTCACATTGATACATTAGTGGATAACACGACATGTTACTCACTTTTCTCCTTCATAGACGGCTTCTCGGGATACAACCAGATAAAGATGCATCCTGAAGATATGAAAAAGACCACATTCGTAACCATGTGGGGAACATTTTGTTATAAGGTGATGCCATTCAAGTTGAAAAATGCAGGAGCGACATATTAGAGAGCCATGGTAACTTTGTTCCATGATATGATGCACAAGGAGATCGAAGTTTACGTCGATGATATGATTGCAAAATCTAGAACAGAGAAGGAGCATGTGCAAGTCTTGAGGAAACTATTCTTAATGTTAAGAAAGTTCCAGCTAAAGCTCAATCCCACAAAATGTAACTTCGGGGGCAGGTCAGGAAAGTTGTTAGGATTCGTAATCAGTGAAAAGGGGATTGAGATTGACCCAGATAAAGTTAAGGCCATACAAGAATTACCTCCATTGCGCACTCAAAAAAAGTTCGAGGTTTCCTAGAAAGACTAAATTACATTGCCCGGTTCATTTTACAACTAACGGAGAAATGTGACCCAATATTCCGTCTCCTTAGGAAACACAACCCAGGTGTATGAGATGAGGAGTGCCAGAAAACTTTTGATAAGGTCAAGCTTTACTTGTCCAATGCCCCAGTATTGATGCCACCTTGTCCAGATAAGCCACTGATACTATACTTGGCAGTGTTTGAAAACTCCATGGGATGCGTGCTAGGCCAACATGATGAGTCAGGAAGAAAAGAAAAAGTGATATACTATGTCAGCAAGAAATTCACTGAATGTGAGACAAGATATTCGTCAATCGAGAAGCTGTGTTATGCTTTGATTTGGACAACTCGAAGACTAAGACAGTACATGTTGTACCACAGAACTTAGCTCATCTCAAAACTAGACCCTTTGAAGTATATGATGGAGTCAACTTCTTTGAATGGAAGAATTGCTCGATGGCAAATTTTTCTTTCTGAGTTTGACATAGTCTACGTGAAATGGATGCCTAATTGGGAATGACCTTATTTGGTGAAAAAGGCTTTCTCTGGAGGAGCTCTGATTTTGACCGAGATGGATGGCAAAAGCCTGCCTAATCCCGTAAATTCAAATTCGGTCAAGAGGTACTTTACCTAAAAAAAGCAAAAAAAAAAAAATCAAAGAAGCTAAGGCGAAAACCCTCAAAAGGGCGCTTTGAGACTAAAAGGGGTTTTGAGTTGAAAACCCAGGAATGGGCAATTCAAATTTTGATCAGAGATGGGGAATGCGGTAGTCTCGTCTTCTTTGAATTAACAAAAGGAGGAATGCTCCATCTTGGGGCATCAACAAAGTACTTTTGGTCTTCTAAACGCATATCAAGTTCAAAGGGTCCTCAAGAAGTTTTGTGTAGAAAAGCTCATACTACGATATCTAAGGCACCTATTTTCATCTTATTCATTTTGTATCTTAGCAAAATCTGCTATTTTGATTGCTTGATTCATTTCGAGCATTGCTCTCAATAAAATTCCATCTTATCCATTGCGTCAATCTTTTTCAAGTGTTTTTCATTAAAATAATGATTAATAGACTGATGACATTCAAAAATGAGTTCTGCATATTACTCTAAAATGCTTCTAAATAATACAAGGACCTTAAACAAGACCAATTAGTTTAAATTACCCAAATTCAAGGAAAAAGAATAGCCCGAATTGGGATTATTCTTAGGGTTTTTTTGCCAGAGATACCAGTCGAAGAAAAGGACAGAGTAATACGTCAATGATAAAACCTCGATGAACAACGAGTAATATCAAATTAAGCATTAAAAATGACATTTTTGCATTCATACAAACGCCACTCACACACATCTAGTTAGGAGCATTTGATTCATTTTGATCATGACATCCCAATCATTTGGCATAAGCATAGGCTCAAGAAATCGATTCTCCAGGTCATGTCCCTCAGAGGACAGTGTAGCAAGATCGATCGAAGCTACGAATTATGGCGAATCTTATCTTCTTGAAGTTGTAGTGAAGCAGATTAAAGCCACCAATCTTATCTCCCTGAAGTTACAGTGGAATAGATTGAAATTACAGATCTTATTTCCCTGAAGTTGCAGTGGAATAGATCAAAGATAGCAAATCGTATCCCCCTGAAGTTGCAGTGGGGCAGGTTGAAGTACAAGTCTTATTTTCCTGAAGTTGCAGTGGAGTAGACTGAAGATAGCAAACCTCATTTCCCTAAAATTACAGTGGAACAGATTGAAGCTACCAGCACCAAATTTTATCTCTCTAAAGTTACGGTAGAGTAGATCAAAGCTACAGATTACAGAGTCCTATCTCCCTGAAGTTATAGAGGAGCAGACTCAAGATAGCAAATCTTATCTCTCTGAGGTTGCAATAGAGCAGACTAAAGCTATAAATCCTATACCTCTGAAGTTGCAGTAAGTCGGATCAAGTTACCATGGCGAATCTCATCTCCCTGAAGTTGTAGTGGAGCAGATTGAAGTCACAAACCTCATCTTCCTAAAGATGCAGTGGAACAGGTTGAAGTTACAAGTCTTATCTCTCTAAAACTGCAGTAGAGCAGATTAAAGCCACAAACCTTATCCCCCTGAAGTTGCAGTGGGGCAGGTTAAAGTTACGATTCTTATCTCCCTGATGTTGCAGTGGAGTGGATCAAAGCAATAATTCCTATACCCCTGAAGATGTAGTGGGATGGAACGAGGCTATTAGAAGAAAAGAGCAGAAGAAGTCAAGATTCAGCAGGACTAGGCAAAATTGGCTCTTTTAAGGTCTTTGCTCTATTATCGTTACACGACCATGAGCAAAGAGGCGCAGCTGTAATAGCCAATTTTGGCCCAAACCAACAAAAAAAACCCAAACAAACTAAAATAAAAGTCCCAAAATAATTAATTGTCCATTTACAAAACCAAACCAGCCCAAACCTAAACCCATTACTTATTAGACCCTAAACAGAACAAGTTACAAGCCCAAACAAACTAAACCCTAGCCCTTTGCATAGAAGAGAAAACGGCAGCAGCCCTAGCCCCCAAACATGCTGCTGCCGAACTTTTGGGCTCCCCTCAGCCACCACGCCTCTTTCATGGCCGCTTTACACGCCTCTGAGGGCCGTCTGACACCTGCAACAAATTAAATACAACACAGGCAGTAGAAGAAACCAAGCAAAAAAACGACAAAAAAGATGAAATGAGTAGCCATCTTAATCAGCTATAAGAGCCTGATTCTTCCCATTTGTAATTTTTTACGAATATTAACAAATCAAAAAACAAAAAACAGAAAAAAGAAGGTTAATCTTGATTTCCATTTCTCATGTTCTTTACGATTTTCCTTTTTATTTTCGTTATTTTTATTTTTATTTATAAACCTATTTTAAAATAAAAGAACGAAAAGGGGAAGCTTACCTGAAATTCCCCACGGCCGTGACATCGGATAGCCCTTCTCCGTCGCCGAGGTCGAGCTCAAAAGGGGGCTGAGAGTCACCTCCCTTCGGCATCTTCGGGTGTTGGTAGGGCGAGCCTCCGGGGAACCCGATCGTTGGAGAGACAAAGGGGGGAGAGAGTGTTTTGTGGTTCTTTTTTTTTCTTGGAAAATAAAAGAGAAACGTCATAATGAAATGAAGAATTTTTTTTTTTAAAATCATCTTTGAAACGGTGTCATTTGGTGGGGTGGGGGTCTGTGCATTCTCTCTAAAAGGGAGATTTGTGCAATTAGTCATTCTCCTTCGCAACTCCATTCAATCTGGCCCCATTTTCTGTTTTCTTTTGTTTTTTTAATTTAGCCCTTAGATTTTGTTTGGTTTTCGATTTGGTCCCTTGTGTTGTCAGGGTAAACGCACTCAAAGCATCTAGGGGATATTTTTCCATCTAGTCCCCGCTAGTTTCTGCGCGTTTTGTTTTGATCCTTTATTAACTTTCTAGTATTTATAATTTTATACCCCAAATTTTAACTCGTTTTTAGCCATGTCCTAAGTCTATTTACTTCATTTATTAACCATTTTTTTTAAAAAAAACCAGTTTCATTATATGTTATTTTAAATATTTTATATGTTATTTACTTTACATCTATTTTAGCTTATTTTAATGTACTGTTTATCCAAATTATTATTCTTTATTTTAACTTGCTTTATGTATATATTTTATCCTAATCTATTTTATATGTATTATTTATTTTATATTCCTTACCTATTATATATACGTATATCCATAGTTTATTTTAAGGATTTTATATATTTATTATTTTTTTTAAAAACTGTTTTGTTACATACATTTATTTCAAATTATTCTATATTGTTTATTCTTAAGTTATTGTATATTATGTATTTCAAATAACTTTTTTATATTACCTTTAAACTGTTATTATTATAAAATATATTTATATTGTCTATTTTTAATTCTTTTACATATTATATATTTTAAACTTGTTATACATTATTTTAAATTAATTTATATATTACTTATTTTAAAATTATTTTATATACCTTATTTTAAACACTTTTACTTATTTCAAATGATTTTATTATTATTTATTTTAGGTTTTTTACATATTATTTATTTACACTTTTATATATACATATTATCTATTTTAAAATTATTCATATATATCATTTTTTTAATTCATTTTGTGTATTATAGATTTTAAAAAGGAAAAATTACATTATTTATTTTAAACTCATTTATTATCATTCTAAAATTTGTTTACATTTTATTTATTTTAATTTGCTTTATACCTTTTTTATCATTTAATTCATTGGTTTTTATTTGTCGATGTTATTATTTGAATGTTGTATGATTATTGTCATTTTGTGTATTTTAATTCGTTTTTTTTTTGTATTTTTGTATTATTGCTATTCATTCGTATAATGTCGTATTCATGTATCATTGCTCTAGGCTCATTACTATATTTTTATTTCATATCATCGCCTTATGAATCAAGCCTCGTTACATTTATCCAATAAATCATTTTATTTTAACCTAAACAAATAACGTACGTCGTTTAAATATCGTATTCGCTACTATTCAAAAACAAAAATTTCAAAATAAGACAATGTTTCGCGTTTTAGAACATCGAGGAATTGTGCCCTAACTTACGGGGTTTCGGTTTTCCCGTTGATTCTAAATAGCCAAATATCCTTTTGAGTTTTAAAATACACGGAATTTCAATTAAAATTAAAGACAAACTTGCGCTCGGGAATTCATGGTATTGTGTCCTAACTTACGGGATGTGATACTCCGATATCTCGAGACGAGGAAATCTTTAACAATCGTTTTGAGCTAATCCAAGCGTTTTTTAAAATCGACGTTAATAAAAAAGGATCGTATCTTAAATCTGTTATCGATTTTCAACTTTCGACATTAAGACACTAACTAATCAATTTGGTACCAATTTTGGGCGTGACGAGGGTGCTAATCCTTCCTCGCACGTAATTGACTCCCGAACCCGTTCTCTCGAGTTTCGTAGACCAAAAACACCGTTTTAGTAAACTAAAATGTTTTAACCAAGGTGATCCGGTTACACCTAATAAAGATCGGTGGCGACTCCCATTTTAATTTTCAAAAAAGGGTCGATTCCCGTTTTCAAAAAAATAGTTTCGACAATATTTTTACGATGTTATTAGTATCTTTTTATTGGAAGTCATGATTCATTAAAGTTGAATGAAAATTACAGCAAAATCTTGAGATGAACATGTAAAAGACGTTGCCAAAATGGTGGATAGGTTGGAGAAACAATTTTTTTCTCAAATCAATCTGCCACTTTGTTTACAAGAATGAAGACATGATTAAAGCAAACATTACCAGGATTTGAAGTTTGCAGTAAAATATCACCAGAGACGTCCTAGGTTTTACTAACACTTTCTCGGATTTTTTTATAAAACTAACTTAAAAAAATAATTTATTTATTTATTTTTTTGAAAAAACCCCGAAAATAACTTAAAATTTACAGTAAAAGTTAGTGGAGCCACAGTATTTAGCGCCACCAACATGCCACATCAGCAATCAGGATAAAAAAATTAATTTTTTGGTGGAGCCATGTAAAATTGCATCACTTGTATAAATACTAAAGAAATACTGTGATTTTTGAAAAATAGAGAGGCTTTAAGCAAATTTACCTTTTTTTAGTGGAGCCAAATAATTTGACGCCACCAGATTCCAAGTCCCGGTACCTGCCCCTTTTCTAATTTTTTATTTGTTTTTCATTTGTTTTTCATTTTTTGTTATTTTTTTATTTGTTTGTCCTTTTTCCCTTTTTATTTGTTTTTCTTTATTTCCTTTTTCAATTTTTGTTTATTTGTTTCTCTTTTTTTCTGTTTTTATTAGGAAATAAAGAAAAACAAATAAAAAATAAGAAAAAGGACATAGGTAATAGGGCCTTAGAATCTAGTGGCATAAATTATTTGGTTTCACTATAAAAAGGTAAATTTGCTTAAAGCCTTCCATTTTTTTTAAAAATCGCAATATTTTTTTAGCTTTTATACAAGTGGCACCATTTTACATAGCTCCACTAAAAAATTAATTTTTTATTGCGATTGTTGATGTGTGATGTTGATGGCGTCAAATACTTTGGTTCTATCAATTATTACTGTAAATTTTAAATTATTTTTAAATTTTAAAAAAATAATTTAAATAAATAATTGTTTTTTTGGGTTAGTTTTATAAAAATGACACTTCCTTTAAGCATAGAACTAGCTCGAGAATCGCCGGATTCGATAATAACATTATACCATCCTTTGCGATCAATGAGGAAGGAACCAAGCATTATCGCTATGGCTTTAGCCACAAACATTATTCATATTACGGTAGTAAAGCAATGAAGGGCGCAATCAAAGTGTGGTGTGAAAGAATTTTTCTACCTAAACACAAAATCTGTTATTTAGGTGCTTTTCATTTTTATGTTTGAAAGTAAAAATTATCAAAAAAAATTATTATTTATATTAATTATTAAAAACGCATTTAAAAATTAGATTAATTTATATGTTATATATTATTATATTAAATTATTTAAATATTTTATGTGTAATTATATTAAATTATTTAAATCTTATTTATTATTATATTTAATATTTTATAAATAATTTATATTAATCACTTAAAAATTATTTAAAACTTGTATTTCATGTATCAATATATTAAAAATTTTAAAATATCATGCTTTCTATTATTATGTTTTAAAAAATATTTTGATTTTTTTATATCAATGAAGAACACTAATTAACATATACATTTTTTCACACTACTTTTTTATCACTTTTTTCAAAAAGCATTTCTTGCAGTAACAGGGAACTAACCCATTGTTAGACTGAAGGAGCTTTTGACACTTGATATGGTTTTCTTGTTTATGGAGCAAAATATAGTGGGCTAATCTTTTTAACTATTTTATCTTTAATTTTAAATAATATAAATTAAATTATTATTTATTTATTTTAGATAAATGTTGTGTGAAATAGTTCATGATTATTATTATTATTATTATTATTATTATTATTATTATTATTTTAGAAAAATAAAAATTTGATAAGTCCAATTAGTGCTGATAAATTTTAATTTTAGCAAAGTGAGAGGACCAAAAAGGAAAATTGGAGGGTCCAAATAGAAATGAATGAGAGAAGTCTGAAAAGTATGGGTAAAAGCAGGTAAAGTCATAGATTTCAACTTTTTATGCCCCATTTCCTTTGACCAATGTCTACTCTTGGTCTGCTGCTTCACCAAAATTTTCTACTTCAAAATAAATGAAATAATTATTAAAGTATTTTCATACGGGACATACCTTTCTTGAAACAATAAAAAATATTTGTCAAGCAAAACTTCTATACTTATGGGTTACATTATCGATTTAGATTCAAAGTGAGAATTTAAATGAAATTATAAATTTGAAAAATAAATTTAGATAAAAATAAAACCTGTTTTTTAATTAGACCAATCAGAATTAAATGTTTTTGTTGTCATTTCGTTATTATTTTATTATTATTTAGATATTATATAATTTTTATTTTATTGTTAATTTTATTATTATTTTAGAAATATTTTCTTGCTAAGTTACAAGTGTTATTTAAGTATAAATTTTTTTTAAATGTATTTTTAATTTATTAGGAAAGATTTATTTTAATATTTTTAAAGTATTTAATGTATTATATTTTTTAAATTTATTTTGATATAAAAAATTAATACATCTGGTCCAAATTTAAATAGAATTTTAAATTTTTTTAATTAAACTAAATAAAGATAAAATTTTACATCAATCCGACATGAAACATTATTAGTTACAAGTATTTGACGAAATCGGATATAGAAGCATATAACTTTCTATATTCTGGAAATTTGAGATATGGACAAATTAAAGGTCTATGTTAAAAGGGTATAGTTTCGATGAGGGTTTTGAAGTTTGTGATTGTGTTTGGTTTACTTCTTTCAAACAATCTGTGATAAACTTTATTATGATAAAATCAATTAGATATTATTTAATAAAGTTTTAAAACTTCCCATAAATCTTTTTAAAAATTAAGTAAATATAAAAGAAGGAATAATTTTTTTAATATAAAATTTTGATCCAGATCAGGTAACATAAATCGTCATTTGGATCTATTTGCTTGGGTATTTCTACTCAGCTGTGTTAAGTGTGCTTTCTATTTTATTTTTTCTTAATGCAAGAGTTGGGTCTCACTTCTAATTCGTTTAGTTTATTGTATGAAAAGCAGAAATGCATTTTTGACAAAGGATTTAATTTCTTGGTTTTGTAAATTAGAGTACAATATTGACCCAACGGCGCTTCATTTCTAGTTTTCCCTTTAGTTTCATCAATCCAATGGCTTTGGACATTGATGCCATTTTCTTCTATGCTACGTATACCAATCTACTCTTGGGAAAAGTTGGGTCATTTAATGGATTTTTATCTACAACACACCCACCCCAGCAGGGCCATTACTCTTTATCTTTGTTTCAAATTTTCAGACAACAACTAAGCCTGTCACTCCATAACCAGTTGCTTATGACGATTTAAGTCATTTAGGTAGCTGGTTCGACTATAATCTTGCAAATCCAAGCTGTCTGCAATTATTCCTCTCTCACCACAATATTTCAGCTCACCCTCTACCGGACTCTCTTTGTTCTTCAGCAACTCCACAACCTGAAAATTGCAAAGAATTTAGCGGTTCCTGCCATGTTCCGAATGGAAAACAAAGGGAACAAAAGGAGATGCTTTTGAATTCGTTTCGTACCCTTATCATGGTTGGACGCTTACTGGCCGAGTGATTAATGCACATGGAAGCGGTTATCATTGTACGTTTCATTTCACTTGGATCATAATTGTCTCCTAGTCCAGGATCTACCAATTCCTTTACTTCGTTCTCTTGCAGGAGCGGTTTTGCCTATAAACAAGACAGCAAATAAGTTCATAATATCATTTCAAATGCTTTTGCTAGTTTGATGACTTTGGTGCAGAAGGTACCCAAATCACAAGGCTTTGTCTGGCTGAATCGACTGCACGGCGACCTGTTATTATCTCCAGCAATAGAACTCCAAATGCGAATACATCAATCTTTTCATCAACGATTCCATGCATAAAATACTCCGGAGCTAAATACCTGAGATATTGGCCACACATTTACTGACTTTATGAAATTACCAATACTAGTAACGAAGAAGGGAAAGGGGCTGCATGCCTAACCCGAATGTTCCTTCAATGGGATGGACGACATGGTGAGGCCAATTCTCCGGGAGCCACTTTGCAAGACCAAAATCTGATATCTGCAAGGTGAAGAAGAAATCAGAAGCTTGGTGTTTTCAGCCAAATAGTATAAACTCAAGCCATTAACAGTGGAAAGATACACATATCAGAGCATGGAAAGCACCTGAGCTTCATAATCTTCAGTGAGCAGTATGTTAGAGGCTTTTATGTCTCTGTGTATAATGCGTCTCTGGCAGTCATAATGGAGGTATTTCAATCCATCTGCAATCCCAATCGCCACCTTAAACCTAGTTTTCCAATCTAGGCGCTCGGGTGAACCTGCAGAGCGGAATGTTTCCTAGTTAGTCCAATGGTTATGTCATGGTTGACCCAAAAGTACAATTGCAGCCATTTTGATTAAACTCTTTTGTTTGTACCAAAAAGCACAGAAGAAAGGCTGCCATGAGGTGAAAACTGAAGTACTAAGTGCAAGCCTCCATCGACGCTGAATCCGATTAAGCAAGCTGCATTAGGGTGATTTATGTGAGCAATAATCCCAAGTTCAGACAAGAAATCACTGGCCCTATCCTCTTCTTTTGTCTCATTCTTCATTAGCTTCTTCACTGCTACGATTTGACCATCAGATAAATGTCCTTTGTACACCTCCGCATGGCCCCCTTTTCCAATCAAATTCTCTGCAATGAAAGGATAGATAGAACCACAGTTCATCAATACAATACAACCAAAAACACAGGAAAGACAAGTCAAGTGAATTGTCAATTTCATGTCCCCATGATTAAAGGGGAACCATTAAGTCAATCAAAGTTCCATGGATGTTACATGGCTCACAGCAAGGGTCATTTTCCAACATCAATTTCATTTCAACCCCCCAACTAAATTTCATTATAGTCAAAAATTAAATAAATCTTCTCTTTAAACCAGTAAGTTGACTTCAATTGCAGACAAGTTTGACTGCCTGGCTGCCGACGTAATAATTGGTAAATTCAACTAGAATCAAATATAAGAACGTTCAAATTTAACCAACTTTAAAAAGATTGTTTCATCTATATAAACCTGATTAGAAAAAACTGAACCAATTCATCTATCTAAAATTTCTAACTGCTAAAACATTGGATTTAAAGAGAGGAAAATTAAGCTTAAAATGAAATTGCATACCAGGACTGAAATTATCAGTAGAAGCAGCAAGCTCTGAGTAGGAAAAATTTTTCCATGATGGTTTAGGAACTGGAATGGAGTTAATATCAACAAGTTCTTCCTCAGAGGCATGTAGTTTTGCCAGTTTTGTCCTCCTTAAGTTCTTATCATTACTTGTCAACAAAGGAATAAGAGAGAAACTTCTGACATATTTCTTCTTAACATTTCCAATTAAATTCTTCCATTGCAGACCATAAGAGTCTTTGTTCCCTTTCTGAAAAACAGGCTTCCTAGGAGAATAGGAACTGGAATTGCTGCTGCAGCTGCTGGTATCGGAGTCGGATCCCAGCACCGGAATCTCCAATACACATCTCGGTGATGGCTGTTCATTTACCGATTCACTTCTCATCTCCTTGGATTTCGATTCCTTTTCTGGAGTTTTCTCTTCCACTGTCTCTCTCCCTGTCTCTGCACCAATAGAACAAAAACAAACCCACTAAAACATGAAAACTGTCGACAATAATATAAACAGAAAGAAACCCAAAACCCCAAAATGGAAAAGAAGCCTGAAAGGTACCTTCCATGGCCATTATCCAAGGCTTTTTTCAAGTACTCAAAAGAAATATGAACAAAAACTTGCTATTTTTTCAATTCAATATTATGAACTTGAAAATGTTCTTGGATACATAACAAGCATGGAAATCCCACCAAAAAAAAAAAAAAGTAAAATATTTTACATTTTCATGTTTTGAGGTGGGCTGACTTGTTTGGTCTCCAAGAAAAAAAAAGAAAGGGTATATCTTTTGAAGTTGGTAATTCTTAGAGACATCAAATCAAAAGCAAAGCTAAAAAAACCTGCAGCTTGATCAGAATGATTTGGAATCTCTCCTGTATTTATACAGACTTTTCTTTTCTTTTAAAGGGAAAAGGTATAATTTGAATTTCATCCCTATACTTTCTGAATATTAAAAAGTTGTCTATTTTATAGTTTATTGAATTTCGTCTTTATACTCCACAAAAATTGACAAATTAATTTAATTTTTGATAGTTACATGAATTTGAATAATTGATTTTTGTTAATATATTGCATATGAATTATTGAATGGTTAAATTTTGTTGATTTTATGCATGTATTATTAAAATAATTATTTTTGTTTATGATTTAGGATAAATGTTTAATAGCATTACCTAATTAAATTAATTTTTCCATGAGAGTTAAATTTTCACAATTTAATGTAAAGGACTAAGTTTCAACTTTCATAAAATAGAAGGATGAAATTTAAATTAGACCAAAAGAAACGCATTTAAACTTTGTATTATTTATTATTAATTATTGATGAACAAAAGAAAATATTTTATTAATCCATCATATGTTCTGATGAAATCGTGGCCGTTGGTTTTAGCGCTCGAGATTTCTGCCGCAACTAACGCATGTAAAGGGGTGGGAGAAAAGTTAACGAACCGACCAACGGTTGGTAAATTTCAAGCGTTTCGGAGGGTATTTTGGGTATTATAAGGAATGTCCTTTTATGTGGTGGGAATTTTAATAAACCAAATATATATATATGTATATATTTATTTATTTATTTTAGTGGATGGGATGCGGATGTGGAGGCTCCCACGCCCGTACGATAACCGATGAAGTGAAAGCTCCCAGGGCGGGAAGGATTAAGGGATTAGACTGATTAATTAAAATTAAAAAGGACAAAATTAGGGATATTAAAAGGGACGTTTTTTTGTTGCCATTTAATTAGATTTTGACTTGCAGGTCAAAATCTACTTTTTTAACAAAAGAGGAAAAGTTTGGAGCGTGGAATTTTATTATTTTATAAAGTATTCATTTTTTGCACAAATTCAAAAATAAATTATGAGAATATATGGGATATTTGAAATTTAAATAATCTAGTAGAAATTTGTAAATAGTGAAGTTTTTTTTTAGGGTAAAGTTCAAATAACTAATATGATTAACATAACATGAACTCAGATCACATTTGAGGCGGTGAATATTCTTAATCATCAAGCTTTTATATAGGGTTGAAATAGTTAAGTATTTTTAAAATTTAGTATGAATAAGAATTTTAATATTAGGAATAATTGGATTTGATTCAGGCTAAATATTCGAAAAAGCCGGAAATGTAAAGTTATCATCTCAATTAACTCACTGCTCTCACAACAGAAGAAAATTTTCATATCACAATTTAATTTGTATCATAATAATTACAATTAGCATAATAGTAAATTTATTGATTATAATCATTAAAAGAAATTAATGAATTTTAAAATAATTTATAAGATTTTATGATATTTGATTTATGAAAGGAAAATTATTGACAAGTTGTAAATGATTTTATATATGCATTTGAGATTATTAATTGTGATAAATATGATGACATTAAATGTAAATAAAATTATTAAAATGTAAGATTATTCCGAGTATTATTATTGAAAATGTTACATTATTTTATTTAATTAAACGTGAAATTTTGTTTTTTTAGTTCATACAATATAAAATTATTTAATATATTTGATTAAATTATGTTATAGTAATATTATATTTTGTGAAAAGAAATAACGAAGTAATTGTGTTAAATTATGACCACTTTTTGGTACACATCAATGGGGAGGTTTTTTATTTATTTATTTATTCAAGTTTGTATAATGGAAAATTTATATTTTTGGTCTCTTAAAACTTTTTTTTTTTTTTTTTTTTCTCCTCCTTTAAAACAATATTTTTGGCTTTTTTTTCCTATAGAGATTAAATAATCATTTTTTATACAACGATAATTTGAATCTAAATTATCCTTAAAGAAAATGAATACTCAATTAATAGACCATAATTTAAGTTTAAAGACTAAACAGTCTTTACGAGATGCACTAATAATGGTGTAAATTCTATTTAAATAGACAATGTGATATTTATTGTTTTATTTTCATGTATATCTGGTCAAAAATTTTAACTCCATAAATAAAGTTAAAAATTTGTTATATGTACTTAACTAATGTTTAAATAAATAAATAAATGGGACATATGGCAGCTTTTTAACCTCCCTTGTTGAGTTAAAAAAAATTCTAATATTAAATATTATTATTATTTCTATTAAGTATACTTGGAAAGTCAATTAATAATTTAATTTGAATATAATTAAATATGCATGACATATTTAGATGTTCACTATAATTAACATATTGAATTGAATTAAATGTAATTAGAGCATTCTCTGAAATTCTTTTTTTAATAAACCTTCCCATTTTTATTACAGTTGAAAACTGAGGGATTTAGACTTGCAATTAGACAACATGATATTTAATTTTCTTTTAAAGATATATTTTATTTTAAAGATAAGTTTATTAATTCATTTAATGAATGGAAATGAATGGAACCATATATTTTAGGAGGAAAAAAACACTCATCGTAGATGGTAAATGACAAGCTTCATCAACATAACAAAAACTTTAGTCTTAGCATGAATAGAACATCATGATACATTGGTAATTGATTTTGTCACAACTCAAGCACAACATATCTAGAGTGATCACAATCACTTAATAGGAAAAGGAAATCAACCTCAGATGGTCCAAAGCGGTGAGCAAAAATCGACACAAGAATCAAGCATTTATCAAACTAGAGAGGACGACAACAAAATAATCCATAAAATCAGTTGTCAAACTAAGGTTACATGCATAAGTAAGACTAAAAACACGTGCTACAAGAGTAAACAAAAACTTCTAAAACTAAAAACTTATTAAATAATAGAAAAACAAAAAAAAATACAAAACTTAAGACAACATGAGTCCAAATCGACTTATGAAATCATTTATTATTCTGAAATATTTTCAAAATAGAAGCATATTAAGAAGCTGGCAAAGAGCCACCCACTTTCCAAGAAAAATTACTGGTGGTCAGTGGAGTTTTAGGGTCCGTCTGTTTACATGTAAAAGGTTTTACGGAAAATATTTTCTGCATTTTCCTGTATTTATTTCACAGAAAATAGTTTGGTCAACGGAAAATGACTTACAGGTCAAGGTAAAATAAGCCTTTTTTTCCTGTAAAATGACTTACTATTTTGAAAAGCGTAAATCGTTTTTCGAAAAAGAACTCATCTATAGATAATTTTATTTTTATATAAAAATTAACTTAAATCAAGCTTAATAATATTATATTGATAATAAATTTTATTTGTATTTTTAAAAATATTTAAAATATTATATTTTTCAATATTATTAAATATACATATTTAATCATTTATATTTAGTCATATAACAAATTATTAATATAATAAATATAACTTATTATTTGAATAAATTATTTAATATTTCAATTTTATTTTAATAATAAATTTTAAAAATAATAATTTTAAATAATAATATTCACGTTATTAAAAATATTCAATATTAATATTTTAATAATAAATATTTATTACAATTATAAATTTATTAATAATAAATATTTTGTAGTATAAAGGTTAAAATATGTCATAAGTCTATATACACTTCATAGATTTGTAATTTAGTCTTTGTACATTTATTTTCAAGAATTTAGACCCTTTATTTTTTAAATTTGAAAATCAAGTCCAATTGTTGATATCGTTAATTTTTTTTATCAATTTTGTTGATGTCACATTTTTAAATAAAAAATACTCACTTAACAGTCATGTAATTAAAAAAATGATGTTGTAATGAATCTGAATTTAACATAATATTTTTAATATATGCAAAAAAAATGTAGAATATAAAATTATAGATAAAAATAAATTCAAATAAACAATGAAAAAAATAAGAAAATCTCAAATGTATGTTTGTTTAATTAAAAATAACTTTTATAAAATATTTTTAAGAAATTTACCAAGCAACAGAAAATATTTTACACAGATTCCTTCAAACACCAGAAAATATTAGTTTTTCCAAAAAAATAAATCATTTTCTAGAAATCATTTTCCGAAAGTCATTTTCAGTGAAACAAACAGAGCCTTAGTGAAACGACAAGTGTTGTCATTTGTCCATTACAACTTGTGAAGATAACAAAGATATCTACAAATTAGATTTACAAACTAAAAAAAAAAAGAAAAAAACATGTAGAGTGAATGAGATGAAAAAAGAAAAAAAAATTATTGGGAGAGAGAAAAAAGCGGATGACAATTAATCTGGAGATTGACACCATCGTTGTACAAAATAAAAGATAAAAAGTAAACTGCTTCAAAAAAATTTAAACATGTATTTTCATATCATATATGAAATTGTGAGAAGTCTATTCCCTTTCAATAATAAAGTGAGACATGTGTCTTTTCCGGATCCCACATTGTTAAATAATTCATCCGTACCAATGTGTTTGGTCCCTCTTTTCCACATGTTCTCGTTAATGTAATTCACCACCATTGAAATGAAGATATATTTTACCTAAATAATTTTGCGCATGCAATGTTGAAACTTATTCTACAACATCTAATTATCAGCTATCATAAATTTCTTTTTACTTGCTCTCTCTTTTGGGTACAATGGATATTATTAGACGTGGTAATCGACAAAAAAAAAAAAGAAATTAAATTCAAGTACACCAACGTATTCATGCCAATTATTATCTTATATTCAAAATTTATATAAATATAAAATATGGATAATATGTAAATTATTATGGATACATCATTTGGATGCCATTTTTTTATTTTTTTCAATTGTAGGTTGAAAAGACTTTCCAATAAGCGACAAGCTTGGTTTTAAATGACCCATCTGAAGAGTGCAGTGATTGGCAGATTGAATGACATAACACTAATTGTATGAAAATTCATGTAATATAAAAATATATGAATTGCCGTATTAAATTTTAGCATGAGCAATAAGAAAAAGGCGGGGCATAATGTCTGGTCTCATAATTAGGAATCTATCGCAATCATGCCCCAGTTTGGGAACACTTTTATTTCACATACCCAACACTTCACTAACCATATTTTGGTCAATTCGTTTTGAACTAATCAAGAATGAAAATTGAAATTGAGAAAATTGATTGCGGCTCATCAGAGTTGAGGAAAATATGAAAAAGAAAAATGTTTGAAGTAGATATTTTTCATTTGAATATGAAGGTAAAAATATTATAAAGGTATTTTTATTATGTGTTAGGTTGTATTTTATTTTTTATTAAAAAAATAAGTAGTCATTATACATTTGATCAAACAATAAATTAATGTTAATGTACACATCATGACTGATAAAATAATTAAATAATAATACATGATATGTCACATGTACCTCATACTAATATATAAAGATCAATTTTTAACAATAGAAATAGATGTAATTTTTAATAGAATGATCAATTTACTCTTTAATTTAATGTGTAAATTAAATTTTTTAATAAAAAAATATATTTTAATTCCTAAATTGATAATTAATTTATTCATAAAACCAAACTCACGAACTTTAGGCAAGATGACCTTAAATTTAGGATATTTTTAAATAAAAAATCTCACTCCACTACACCTTTACGGATTGGGTCATAAATGTTTTTATAATTATATACAATTTATTTTACACTTCAACCTTTTTTTCCTTTTAAACAAGATGAATGTTTTAACTATGATATCCATATTTTATATTTTTCTGGATTTAAATGTGAAATCTACTCAAGTTTATATTTATTTAATTACGAGTATGCTAATTTTAATTAATGAGACATATATTTATAATTTGTTGGATAATTTTTTGAGGAATTTTGTGATATTTTATAGCCATTGATAAAACAAAAAAGTAGAAACATTAGATAAGATTGGTGAAATTGAGCATGAGGCTGCATAAGTCATGTTCCATTAGCGAAGGGAGTCACTATCAAAGGTGTTAAAAATAGGGAGTGGAGTGAGTCATAGTTAAGTTGGTGAACTAAACCCCGTTAATACGAATGACTTTTTTTTTTACCTTTTTCTTTTTAATTTTTTTTTATTAAATGTTTACATAATCCAATCCAAATCCTCTAAACCCCACCAACCTCACATGCCCATGCGACCCAATGTCTGTCATTTCCTTTGACTTAATTCTCTCACGTTCTTTCTCTACACTTTCAAGTACACCATGCGAAAAAGGCCAAAAGGTAACACAAAAGTGAGAAACTCCAGAACCCAGAATCTAATTTCATTAAATATATAGTTTCTCTTGGGATTTTATATTCATCTTTAATTTATTTATCTTTTTTATATATAAATGCGTAACAGTAGGTAAATAAAACGTATATCTTTTAATACTATTAATAATGTAGATATCAATTGAGTTAAGATTTATTTGGCATTAATTTTATCATTAAAGGTGACAGGAGATGAGGGATTAAAATGGAAAATGAGGTTTGATTAGTTAAGTAATCCAGGCTGAAATTTTGCAAAAAGGAATATAATTTGGGCTTAACGTCAGTGTTTAATTTTTGTTTTTTATATCCCAAAAATTTAGGGAAATTAGTTTAGTGGCGTTTATCAAACATTCAGACAAACGATAAAATCTTTACAGGAATGAGTGGAACAAGTGTCTTAAAATGAAACAGTTGATCGAACCAATCCAACCGTCAAGGGGTTTTGTTCCTAAACATGGAATTGCATAACAAATTTTAACTTTTAAGAATGCTGATTAGTTAGAGGTCAACTTATCTTAGTCGAGGGAATGGCCTAACCTAGATTTGTGCGACGGAAGAAAACCCCAACTGTTTCATGTCAAAAACCTAAAAACCAGCATCCAATTCCGTATGACACTGCAAATCTGGCTCCAAATTTGTGTTATTTATTTATTTATTTGGGGACCAGAACCACTTAAAACTTAAACCAAATACATGAGAAATAGTTTAATTATGCTCCTAGACTTTATACTTTTCACATATATGAATTTAGTCCCTTTATCCTTTTAATTTAACAATTGAAGTCCAATTAATATCATTCTGAAAGGACTTCTGTTTGATTGGATTAAGTGGTGTTTAAAGAAACGAAAGTCTATCAAAACAAATTACCTGGAAGCTATATAAGCAAAAAAAAAAAAAAAATCAAATTTCACTGATTTAGAATAAGAAACCTTATACCCCATATTTAACATTTTTATTTGCTTATTTAGCCTTCTACATGTATAATATTAGTGACGTGAGTAATTTTTTTTTATCTTTAAAATGCCACATAATCCAATTTAATAGAAATCTTTTGACAATGCTTTCAAATGGACTTCAATTATTAAATTAAAAAGATAGATGAATTAAATTTTAAATGTGTAAAGTGTACAAGGACTAGTAACACAATAATACCCATGACAACTCAACCCAAGGAATGATAAACTAGAAAGGGCAGGAATAGAGTTATTGATGATTGTAAGGGCAGTAAAGTTGCATGAGATATATTGCTTAGAACTGAAGTTGACAGGGTTTCAGTCTTCCCTTTAAACTAGCTACTACTAGCAACTTGCTCACATGTTAAAGCTTGTAAGAAGCATAACCATGGGATTAAATGAGATAGTAAGGATTCGATTCTTGTTTTGTGTACGAAATAATTTTAAAACTTGTGACTAATACTTACCCCTTAATAAGCCTATAGAACTTGGAGAATTAATCACTTGATTCACTCCGATGGATATCCTATAAAACATGGAAGGAATACTATCAGATTCTTGAAATTACTTGCAAGTAATCTGTATATTTCTAAGGTTGTACAACCCTGAATAAAGGTTGCTTGCCTCATTGACTCTTCTTTTATTCTTCCTTTTTTATATATAAATAAATTCCTAGAGTAAAGGTGACTTTTCGATTGCTTTTGGCTTTTTCTCTGTAGGATGTGTGTGATTTTGTAAAAAACAATTCCAAGGGTAGAGAATCATTGTTACTTGGTAACACTGCATTTCCCATCTAAAAGGCCGATTGTTTGGTTAGTTAATACTTAATAGTATCATCAATTCACCACGCCAACAACGTGATTGTGATAATAACCCTTTGTTCGACTACGTAGAACATGAACAAAGAAAAGCAAGTCTAGGAGAATTATATAATATATTGCTAATGCTAGTTATCAAGAAAAGCCAGGTATAATATAATTAAGATTTATCAGAAAAAGAACTGCCCACTGACCATTCAAACAAGCATATAATAAATGGTTGGACGGTCCTTGGGCAACTTAAGGACCAAATATAAAAGCTAAGGTATTATCCCCTCACGTGGGGCCTGTGCCCTTCATCTCATCTTCTTTCTTTGCAATATTATTTTCCTTATTTTTCTGGAACTGACTTAACTATTGTAGAATGTCTTGGAGTATAAAATATGACATCTTGTAACTATAAATCCAAAAACATTTAAACTCATGTTATCTTCTTATAGAATCGGTTAAAGATAGTTACCACACCATCGGTCCAAAACCCAAACGGGTTTGGGTCGGCATCGGCCCAAATTTATAAGGTAGTCGATTGAGCTCGCATGATGGGATTGCAGGTTAAACTCATAGGCTAAGCTCGCTTGCTGAGCCTACTCCCCTGCAAAGTTATACGTGCATAAGAACAAGTAACACATGCTAAATCTAATTAAAGTAAGGTACGTGTCTGTATGCATGGAACCTACCTAGCATGTCATCTTAATCAACAGTACGCATATCATCTAAATAAGCAAACATCACTAGAAAAAAGGGGACAAAGAAAAAAAAATACCTCAAAGAAAAAAAATACCTCAACAATTAGTGTGGTGAGCGTGGAGAACTTTTGATCTTCAAAACTTCAGTTTGCTAAGAAATCGAAATGGCTCATCCCAATGAGAACTTTCCCATGAATTTTTTCACAGGACAATCTAGGGACTCTGGTGCAAGAAACCGACCTAGTGAGGCAGATTTGTTTGTCAGTTGGTTTACCGATCGGTCGAAGAACCTAGGTAACTTGGCTCATGCAGGGGCCTCAAACTCTTTTGATTTGAATGTCCCTACAGGTTAGGGGATTCCTTCTGGTCAAGGATTGTCGTTCCCCTCAGACCAGGATGCGTCCCCACAACATTTTATAGCTCTTCAAGAATAGATAAGATTGATGAGGGTGCAAATGACTTTACAGAATGCTAGATTCGAGCAACAACGGACATTTCAACAAGAACTATTGAGGCAAAATGAAGAACCGAGGAAAAAGGTACAGTCTGATAATTTTGGCCTCCATTATAATAGTGACGCGCGTGCGTGAAGATGGCTCTGACTTACATGCAAAATCGTGGCAGAGCAAGTTGGACACTTTAGGAAGGGGTGTATGGGCTTTGCATGCCGATTCTCGGGATATGGATTAATTGTTCTATTCTAACAATCCGTTACCTATTGAGATTGCAACAATAAGCTTGCCACCAGATTTCAACCAGAGTCACTTTATGGCATTCTTTTTAACCAAGTGGGGGACAAATTGTTAAGATAGTTACCACCATCAGATTGAGCTCGCATGATGGGATCACAGGCTAAGCTCACTCACTAAGCCTACTCCCCTGCAAAGATATACGTGCATAATAACGTGTAACACTTGTTAAATCTAAAGTAGGATATGTGTTTGTATGCATGGAACCTACCTAGCATGTAATCTCAATGAATAGTACTCATATCATATAAATAGACAAACATCACCAAGAAAAAGGGACAAAGAAAAAAAATCTCAACAGAATCCATTTTCAAGCCTGATTTATCACAAAATATGCATTCATAAATTCTTTCTTTTGTCTCTTGCCGCTATTATGAAATGTAACTCAAGTTAGTAACTTTTAAAAATTAAATTAAAATTTTAAATATTTAAGTGTTAACCTATAAAATTATCAATATTTATTAAATTTTATAAATAATTAAAATTTATATTTTGTATATGATAATATTAACAATAAGTTACTGTAAATTATTTTATTATATTTGTACTGTAATCTAAACTGAATACTTTTTAATACTAAATAATAATATTTATTACCACTCAATTTTATGCATTATATATGTCATAATAATAAGGAATTTAAATTTATATATTCCAAATATTTCATATATAATAATATTAATTGTTTAACAAATTATTTTTAATGTGAGGGCTTACTTGAAACAATAGTTAGAATACTTATTTGACATCTAAATGGCACGACTTCAAAATTTGTCATCCTTCTTCCCCTTCTCCCAATATTATAATAATAAAAAATATTTTTCTATAATTTAAATTTAAATATCATTTAAATATATACATATTTTATTTTATAACATCATATTTAAAATAAACATTCCATGTGAAAGCTTTTTTTTTAATAATACTAAACATTTCAAGAACACTTTTCCATAATAATTTTGAAAAGCATTCCACAATCTCAATTATAATATGGCATAGTCAATCTCCTTAAAAAGGAAGTGGTAACAGTTCTTTGTATTATATATTTATAGAAACCATTAAGCCGTCTGGCGCCTGTAGCTCAGTGGATAGAGCGTCTGTTTCCTAAGCAGAAGGTCATAGGTTCGACCCCTATCTGGCGCGAAATCTTTTTTATTTTTTAAAATGTGTCCGATAGTCCCATTAAACTCCAAATTGGCCCAATATTTCCAACAAAAAGTTGTCAACCCAATTTTACTCATACCCATAAGCGTATACAACTCTCAAAATTCTAAAATCATTTCCAGGTTAATTAATCATAATTATTCTAAACATAATTTAATTGATCAAAATATTATATTTTTTTAAAAATGTCCATATTATTATAATTATTAAGCTAAAGAGTTTGGAATAACATCTCAATAACTAACATTATCAAAAGAAACTCAAATTTTGGCAAGCATGTGAGCTTCCGCATTGTAACATCTCAGTTAGAATTATATGACCCGAATCCTTATTTAAATAAAATACAGTGGTAAAATAAAATAAAAGTAAAATCTATATAGAACTACATTTCTTTTATTTTATTTTAGAATAAGGTTTTTTAAACCTTATTAAACACCATCTATTTTATATTTGATTAGAATAAGGTGTTTCAATCTTACTAGAATATGGCTTTACAAGCCTACAAATAGACATAGTCTATTCCTCTTATATTTATTCGAATTCGCTATAGTGAATTTTCTTCTCCTCTGCCCGTGGTTTTTTTCCCGAAAGGGTTTCCACGTAAAATCTGTGTGTTCTTTATTTTATTTTATTTTTACAAATTGGTATCCAAGCTTCCGGGTAGTTCATCTCGATCACGGTAATGGCGTATTTGAAGTATGAAATTCTGCTGTTGGATTGCAACACCAGATTTGCATTGTGACAGATTAAGATGCAAGCAGTTCTTGCACAAATGGATCTGGAGGATGCCCTGCTAGGGATAGATAAGATGCCTTCGACATTAACAGATGTAGAGAAGAAGCGTAAGCATCGAAAGGCGTTAACACAATTACATTTGCATTTGTCCAACAAAATTTTGCAAGATGTGATGAAGGAGAAGACTGTCGTTGTATTATAGAAGAGGCTGTAACAAATATGTATGTCGAAAACTCTAATAAGCAAGTTGCATATGAAGCAGCGTCTTTATGCTAATCGTTTGGAGGAAGGTGCGTCTGTACACGAACACTTAACAGTGTTTAAAGAAATTCTCTCAAACTTAGAGGCCATGGAGGTTCAGTATGGTAAAAAAGATCTAGGGTTGATTCTACTTTGTTTGTTGCCCCCGTCTTATTCAACCTTTAGAGACACAATTTTATATAGCTGCAAGTCTCTCACAATTGATGAGGTTTATGATTCTTTGACCTCGTATGAAAAGATGAACCATCTTGTGGTTAAACCCGACTCTCAGGGAGAGGGTTTCATTGTTCGTGGGAGACAAGATCGGAATGTTGATGATGATAATGGAAGGACATAGGAACGAAATCCTCGTAGTAAATCTAAGGGTAGATCGATATCTTCAAATAGAGGTAAAACTTGTAACTTCTACAAGAAGAAAGGGCACATTAAATCTGAGTGCTATAAGCTACAGAACAAGATTAAAAGAGAGTCTACGAATCAAAATGGAAAGCAACCAGCGGTGAAGCTGATGTTGTAGAAGACTACAGCGATGGTGAACTTTTAGTCGCTTCTGTCTACAATTCTAAAGTGAGCGAGGAGTGGATACTTGATTCAGGTTGCCCCTTCCACATGAGTCCCAATCGAGATTGGTTTACAACTTATGAAACAGTGTTTGAATGTGTTGTTTTGATGGGAAATAATGCTTCATGTAAAATCGCAGGTGTTGGAACAATTAAAGTTAAGATGTTTGATAGAGTTGTCAGAACACTTAGTGATATACGACATGTTCCAGAATTGAAGAGAAATTTAATTTCGTTGAATACTCTTGATTCAAAATGGTACAGATACACAACTGAAAATGGAGTTTTAAAGATTTCCAAAGGTTCCCTTGTTGTGATGAAAGGGCAGAGAAAGACTATCAAGGTTCTACTGTTACTGGTGATGCAGTTGTCGCTTCCTCTTCCTTATCAGATGATGATATTACTAAACTTTGGTACATGCGCCTAGGGCATATGAGTGAGAATGGCATGGTAGAATCGAGCAAAAGAAGACTTCTTGATGGATAAGGAATTTGCAAACTGAAGTTCTGTAAGCACGGTGTTTTTGGGAAGCAAAAGAGAGTTCGATTCACCAGAGGAATCCATAACACGAAAGGAACGTTGGAGCATATTCATTTTGATCTGTGGGGTCCATTTAGAGTGTCTTCGAGAGGTGGAGCTAATTATATGCTAACTTTTATTAATAATTTTTTTAGAAAATTTTGGGCGCTCTTCTTGAAGCAGAAAAGCGATGTGTTTTTCGCATTTAAGTCTTGAAAAATTATGATTGAAAAATAGACGGGAAAACAAATAAAATACCTTCGCATAGACAATGACTTAGAGTTCTATTTTGATGAATTTAATAAATTGTGCAAGTCAGAAGGGATCGTGAGACACTTGACAGTTCGTTATACTCCACAGCAAAACGGCGTTGCAGAATGAATGAACAGAATGATTATGGAGAAGGTTCGATGTATGTTGTCAAATGCCAACTTACCAAAGTCGTTTTGGGCAAAAGCAGCCTCTACTGCATGTTTTTTGATCAATCGATCTCCATCCGTTGCCATTGAGAAAAAGACTCCACAAGAGGTATGGTCTGGTAATCCTGCTAACTATTTTGACTTAAAGATCTTTGGGTTCCTGCGTATGCTCATGTTGATAATGGAAAATCAGAATCGAGATCCATTAAATGTGTTTTTCTTAGTTATAAAGTCGGTGTAAAAGGGTATAAGTTATGGTGTCCTGAAAATAGAAAAGTTGTGATTAGCAGAGATGTCGTTTTTGATGAAACTGCTATGCTACCTAACTTATTTCTTAAAGACTCTTCCAATAAAGAAAATCAAAAGCAGGTAGAGCATCAAATTAATACAGAGTCGACTCCTCAAGCCAGTACAAAAATTGAGAATAGAGTTGCTTTTTCACCACAATACTCTATTGCCAAAAACAGAATTAGAAGAGAAATTAAACCTCTAAAGAAGTATGTTGAGGCTGATCTAGTTGCTTATGCTTTAAATGTGGCTGAATATATAGATGCAAATCAAGAGCCATCTAATTATTCTGAGGCAATTAGCTGTGAAGACTCAGAAAAGTGGATGTTTGCTATGCAAGAGGAGATGAAATCACTCCACAAAAACAAAACATGGGATATTGTGAAACTTTCTAAAGGTAAAAAGATTGTTCGTTGTAAATGGGTGTTTAAAAAGAAAGAAGGGACTCCAAGAGTTGAAGAACCCAGATATAAAGCAAGGCTTGTTAGATGTGTTCTCAGATATAAAGCAAGTCAAATTCCAGGAGTGGACTTCACAGATGTGTTCTCCCCAATTGTGAAACATAGTTCAATTCGAGCTTTGTTTGGTATTGTGGCCATGCATGATTTGGACTTGAGCAGTTAGATGTAAAAATCGTATTTTTGCATAGAGAACTTGAGGAAGACATTTACATACAACAACCAAAGGGTTTTACAGTCTCAGAAAAAGAGGACTATGTTTGCTTGTTGAAAAAGTCCCTTTATGGTTTGAAACAGTCACCAAGACAGTGGTACAAGAGGTTTGATTCCTTTATGACTTCTCATGATTTCAAAAGAAGTAGTTTTGACAGTTGTGTTTACTTTAAGAAAAACAGTGATGGTTTTTTCGTGTATATACTTCTTTATGTTGATGACATGTTGATAGCAGCAAAAGATAAAGAAGAGATAAGAAATGTCAAAGCCTAACTAAGTAAAGAATTTGAGATGAAAGGTTTGAGACCAGTAAAGAAGATACTTGGTATGGAGATTCTTAGAGATATAAAAGCAAGTAAATTGTACCTAAGTCAGAAGGGGTACATTGAGAAAGTTCTTTGCAGGTTTAATATGTAGAGTGCTAAGCCTGTTAGTACTCCTTTAGCAGCCCATTTTAGACTTTCATCGGCTTTGTCTCCACAATCAGATGATGAGATTGAGTACATGTCACATGTTCCATACTCTAGTGCAGTGGGATCTCTCATGTATGCTATGGTTTGTTCACGTCCAGATTTATCATATGCAGTTAGTGCAGTTAGCAGACACATGACGAATCCTGGTAAAAAACACTGGAAAGCAGTTCGGTGGATTTTAAGATATTTACGAGGTACTACTGATGTCTGCTTACAATTTGGAAGAATTAGAGATAAAGTCATTGGGTATGTTGATGCTAATTTTGCTGGAGACCTTGATAGAAGAAGATCTCTCACAAGTTATGTCTTTACAATCGGAGGTTGTGCAATCAGTTGGAAAGCCACTTTACAAACTACAGTCGCTTTGTCTACCACTGAAGTTGAGTACATGACGATTACTGAGGCTTGTAAAGAAGCTATTTGGTTTAAGGGACTCTTTAGTAAACTCAATGAAGACCTTTAAATAAGTACAGTATTTTGTGATAGTCAGAGTGCAATCTTCCTTATAAAAGATCAAATGTTTCATGAGAGAACAAAACACATTGATGTTTGGTATCATTTTGTTCATGTATTATTGCTCGTTGTGATATTGTTGTGAGCAAAATTAGTACTCATGAAAATCCTATAGATATGATGACTAAGTCACTTCCTATAACCAAGTTTGAGCATTGCTTAGACTTGGTTAGTGTTTATTGTTGAAGTTAAACCCTTAAGGGGTTTATAGAAGAGGTGGAGAACTTGTTCGTTGAGAGCTCGCGATGAAGAACTTGTTCATTGAAAATTCGTGTCAAAGTGGAGATTGGTAGAATAAAATGACCCGAATCCTTATTTAAATAAAATATAGTGGTAAAATAAAATAAAAGTAAAATCCATATAGAACTACACTTCTTTTATTTTATTTTAGAGTAAGGTTTTTTAAACCTTATTAAACTCCATCTATTTTATATTGATTAGAATGAAGTGTTTCAATCTTACTGGAACATGGCTTTACAAGCCTATAAATAGACATAGTCTATTCCTCTTGTATTCATTCGAATTCGACATAGTGAATTTTCTTCTCCTCTGCCCGTGGTTTTTTCCCCGAAAAGGTTTCCATGTAAAATCTGTGTGTTCATTATTTTATTTTATTTTCACAATCTCCAAATCCAATGGACTTCAATATCAGGAGGAGAGTGAAAGATATCTTGACATTACTCTCAAACTCAAACTATTTCTCTTCCTTGGAACTAAGAGCAAAATAAACGTCCTGAGCATCCTAAAGACCTCCCTGAGCCGAACCCACTTCAAACCCTCCCCAAGAGCTACCGCTTCAGCTATCCTTGGTTGGTAACAACCCACAAAGAGAATGCTATAGCTTCAATTAGTAGAAAACTATCTTTAACTCAATAGTCCAAGCCCATATCTAGATTAGCTACCCCAGACTCATGATTAGTAGAAAACTACACTACAGAAGCAGCCAACGATTGGCTCTATTACCACTCCAGCAAGTACTACGTAGCCAAATTAACAAGCTATTCACCTTGAACCACTGTATTGTTCCATTCATATTTCTTCCTAGTGCACCAAAGAAGCCAACAAGTCATGAAAAATTCCTCTAACATCACCCTTGGATTCCGTTGAGATAACCCATTGAAACAATTAATAAAACTCATATTAGTATAATCATTCAAATAACCTCAATAATGATCATCTTATGGTTATTGTGAACGAATCAAAGAAGATGGTTCTATCTTTCAATCTTTCTGCCTTGCTCTCATGGAATCAAGGTTGAAAAAATTGAAAAAAATTAATCATTCGCAACCACTAAAGAAATATTCCTCAAAAAGTTAGAAAATTAGTAACTTATTTCAGAAGTCAACGTCTTTAAAAGGTTGGTAAGGGCCTTAGCCCTTCCCAAGCAGAAAATTATTATTTTAATTCTTGAAGTTTTTAAAATTATAAATTACTTTAATGGTAAAAGTACTTTTTGCCCCCTGCCCTAAAGAACATTAAAACTTGATGATAATAATAAACCTATTCTGTCCCAATCTGATTGCTTACAGATTAGACATAAATGTCCTTTTAATTTTGCATTCAATTAAATTTTGGCACGACAGTTTGGTGTGACAGTCAATTTCGTCCCAATTTAAATGCTTATAGAAATGTCCTCTTAATTTTGCATTCAATTAAATTTTGGCAGGGCAGTTTGGCTGGATAATTTGGCATGATAGTCCATTTCGTCCCAATTTGAATGCTTATAGAAATGTCCTCTTAATTTTGCATTAAATAAATTTTGGCAGGCCAATTTTGCTAGGTAGTTTGGCTTGACAATTTATTTTGTCTCAATTTAAATGCTTAAAGAAATGTCCTCCAAATTTTGCATTCAATAAACTTTTGGCAGGGCAGTTTCGTTAGGTAGCTTGGCATGACAATCCATTTTATCCTAATTTGAATGCTTATAGAAATTTCCTCTTAATTTTGCATTCAATTAATTTTGGCAGGGCAGTTTGGCTGGGTAGTTTGGCATGATAGTCCATTTCGTAAATGTCCTCTTAATTTTGCATTTAATCAAATTTCGGTAAGGCAGTTTGGCTGGTTAGTTTGACATGACAATCCATTTTGCCCCAATTTGAATGTTTATGAAATGTTCTCTTAATTTTGCATTCAATCAATTTTGGTAGGGCAGTTTGGGATGATAGTCTATTTCGTCCCAATTTGAATGCTTATAGAAATGTTTTGTTAAATTTTCATTCAATCGAATTTTGGTAGGGTAGTTTAGCTGGGTAGTTTGGCATGATAGTCCATCTTTTCCAAATCTGAATGCTTATAAAAATTTCCTTTTAATTTTACATTCAATCAAATTTGAATGTTTGTAGAAATTTTCTCTTAATTTTGAATTCAATCAAAATTTGAAAGAGCAGTTTGACTGGGTAGTTTGGCATGACAAGTCCATTTCGTCCCAATTTAAAAGCTTACAGAAATGTCCTCTTAATTTTGCATTCAATCAGATTTTGGTAGGGTACTTTAGTTGGGTAGTTCGACATTACAATCCATTTCATCCAAATTTGAGTGCCTATTGAAATGTCCTCTTAATTTTGCATTCAATCAAATTTTGGCAGGCCAATTTGGCATGACAGCCCATTTTTTTCCCAATTTGAATGTTTATAGAAATATTCTCTTAATTTTATATTCAATCAAATTTTAGCAGGGCAGTTTGGCTGGATAGTTTGGCATGACAGTCTATTTTGTCCCAATTTGAATGCTTATAAAAATATCCTCTTAATTTTGCATTTAATCAAATATTGGAAGGGCTGTTTGGCTGGGTAGTTTGATGGTAGTCCATTTCGTCCCAATTTGAATGTTTATAGAAATGTCCTTTTAATATTGCATTCAATCAATATTGGCAAGACAGTTTGGCTGGGTAGTTTGGCTTGACAATCCATTTCGTCCCAATTTGAATACTTATAAAAATGTTCTCTTAATTTTGCATTCAATCAATTTTGGCAGGAAAGTTTGGCATGACAGTCCATTTTGTCCCAATTTGAAAGTTTATCGAAATGTTATATTAATTTTGCATTCAATCAAATTTTGGCAGGGTAGTTTGGCATGACCGTCCATTTCTTCCAAATTTGAACTCTTATAGAAATGTTATCTTCATTTTGCAATCAATAAAATTTTGGCAGGATAGTTCGACATGATCATCCATTTCGTCCCAATTTGAATGCTTATAGAAATGTTCTTTTAATTCTGGGTTCAATCAATTTTGGTAGGTAAGTTTTGCTAGGTAGTTTGGCATGGCAGTCTATTTCATCCCAATTTGATGTTTATCAAAATATCCTCTTAATTTTGCATTTAATTAAATTTTGGCAGGGAAATTTGGCTGGCATTTTGGCATGATTGTCCATTTCATCCCAATTTGAACTCTTATAAAAATGTCCTCTTAATTTTGCATTCAACTAATTTTTGGTTGGGCAGTTTGGCTGGGAAGTTTGGCAAGGCAGCCCATTTCATCCCAATTTGAATGCTTATAGAAATGTCCTCTTAATTTTGCATTCAATCAATTTTGGCACGAAAGTTTTGCTGAGTAGTTTGGCATGACAGTACATTTCGTCCCAATTTGAATGTTTATCAAAATGTCCTCTTAATTTTGCATTTAATAAAATTTTAGTAGGGAAATTTGGCTAGGTATTTTGACTTGACTGTCCATTTTGTCCCAATCTAAACTCTTATAGAAATGCCCTTTTAGTTTTGAATTCAATCAAATTTTGAAAGAGAAGTTTGACTGAGTAGTTTGGCATGACAACCCATTTCGTCCCAATTTGAATGCTAATAGAAATGTCCTCTTCATTTTGCATTTAATCCAATTTTGGTAAGGCAATTTGGCTCAGTAGTTTGGTACGACAGTACATTTCGTCCCAATTTGAATGTTTATAGAAATGTCCTTTTAATTTTGCATTCAATAAAATATTAGCAGGACAGATTGGGTGAGTAGTTTGGCATGACAGTCCATTTCGTCCCAATTTGAATACGTTAGAAATATCTTAATTTTGCATTCCATCAATTTTGGAAGGGCAGTTTGGCTGGGTAAACTATCATGATAGTCTGTTTCGTCCCAATTTTAATATTGATAGAAATGTCCTCTTAATTTTGTATTCAATCAAATTTAGGCAGAGTAGTTTTGCTAGGTAATTTGGCATGACAATCAATTTCGTCCCAATTTTAATGCTTATAGAAATGTCTTCTTAATTTTGCATTCAATCTAATTTTGGCAAGCTAGTTTGGTCGGATAGTTTGTCATTACAGTACATTTCGTCCCAATTTGAATGCTTACAGAAATGTTCTCCCAATTTTGCATTTAATCAAATTCTAGTAGTGTAGTTTTGCTGGGTAGTTCGACATGATAGTCCATTTTGTTCAAATTTGAGTGCCTATTAAAATGTCCTCCTAATTTTGCATTCAATCAAATTTTGGTAAGGTAGTTTGGCATGACTGTTCATTTCTTCCTAATTTGAATGTTTATAGAAATATTCTCTTAATTTTACATTCAATCAAATTTTGGCACAGTAGTTTGGCTGGATAGTTTGGCATGACAGTCTATTTTGTCCCAATTTGAATGCTTATAGAAATATTCTCTTAATTTTGCATTCAGTCAAATATTGGCAGGGCTGTTTGGCCAGGTAGTTTGGCATGACAGTTCATTTCGTCTCAATTTGAATGTTTATAGAAATGTCCTCTTAATTTTGCATTCTATCAAATATTGGTAGGCCAATTTGGCTAGGAAGTTTGGAATGATAGTCCATTTCGTCCCAATTTTGATACTTATAAAAATTTCCTTTTAATTTTGCATATAATCAAATTTTGGCTAGGTAGTTTGGAATGACATTCCATTTCGTCCCAATTTGAATGTTTATAGAAATGTTCTCTTAATTTTGCATTCAATCAAATTTTGGTAGGGTATTTTGGTTGGATATTTTGACATGACAGTCCAATTTGTCCTAGTTTGAATGCTTATATAAATGTCCTCTTAATTTTGCATTCAATCAATTTTGGCAAGAAAGTTTGGCATGACAGTCTATTTCGTCCTAATTTTAAAGTTTATCGAAATGTCCTATTAATTTTGCATTCAATCAAATTTTGGTTGGGAAATTTGGCTGGGTAGTTTGGCATGATAGTCCATTTCATCCAAATTTGAACTCTTATAGAAATGTCATCTTAATTTTACATTTAATCAAATTTTGTAGGGATATTTTGTTAGGTAGTTTGGTATGACAGTCCATTTCGTCCCAATTTGAATGCTTATAGATATATCATCTTAATTTTGCATTTAATCAATTTTACCAGGAAAATTTTGTTGGGTAGTTTTGTATGACAGTCCATTTCGTTCCAGTTTAAATTTTTATAGAAATATCCTCTTAATTTTACATTTAATCAAATCTTGGCAGGGAAATTTGGCTGGGTATTTTAGCATGACGGTCCATTTTGTCCCAGTTTGTACTCTTATAGAACTGTCAAATTAATTTTACATTAAATCAAATTTTTGCTGGGTTGTTTGGCATGGTATAGACATGTCTTCTTAATTTTGCATTCAATCAATATTGGCAGGGAAGTATTTATGTGTAGTTTGGCATGACAATCCGTTTAGTCCCAATTTGAATGCTTATAGAATTATCCTTTGAATTTTTTGTTGAATCAATTTTTCAGGGCAGTTTGGCTGGGTAGGTTTGCATGACAGTCTAATTTGTACCAGTTTCAATGCTTATAGAAATGTCCTCTTAATTTTGCATTCAATCAATTATAGCATGATAGTTTGGTTGGGTAGTTTGGCATGACCATCCATTTCATCCTATTTTGAATGCTTATAGAAATGTCCTCTTAATTTTGCATTCAATCAATTTTGGCAGGGTAGTTTGGCTGGATAGTTTTTCATGACAGTCCATTTTGTCCAAATTTGAATGTTTATAGAAATGTCATCTTAATTTAGAATTTAATCAAATTTTGGCAGGGCAGTTTGGCTGGGTAGTTTGGTATGACAGTCCATTTCGTCCCAATTTGAATGTTTATAGAAATGTTCTCTTAATTTTGCATTCAATCAAATTTTGGCAAGGAAGTTTGGCATGACAGTCCATTTTATCCCAATTTGAATGCTTATAGAAATATCCTCTTAATTTTGCACTCAATCAAATTTTGTCAGGACAATTTGGCTGGGTAGTTTTGCATGATAGTTCATTTCGTCTCAATTTTAATGCTTATAAAAATGTCCTCTTAATTTTGCATTTAATCAATTTTGGCAGAGTCGCTTAGCTGGGTAGTTTAGCATGATAGTCCATTTCATACCAATTTGAATGTTTATAGAAATGTTTTCTTAATTTTGAATTCAATCAAATTTTGGCAGGACAATTTAGCTGGGTAGTTTTGCATGACAGTTCATTTTGTCTCAATTTTAATGCTTATAAAAATATCCTCTTAATTTTGCATTCAATCAATTTTGGCAGAGCAGCTTGGCTGGGTAGTTTGGCATGACAGTCCATTTTGTACCAATTTGAATGTTTATAGAAATATCTTCTTAATTTTGAATTCAATTAAATTTTGGCAGGGTAGCTTTTCTTGACAATCAATTTTGTTCCAATTTGAATGCTTATAGAAATGTCTTCTTAATTTTGAATTCAACCAAATATTGACAAGGTAGTTTGGCTTAGTAGTTTGGCATGACAGTCCATTTCGTCCCAATTTGAATGTTTATAGAAATGCCCTTTTAATTATGCATTTAATCAAATATTGGCAGGGTAGTTTGACATGACAATCCATTTCGTCCCAATTTGAATGTTTATAGAAATGTCCCTTTAATTATGCATTTACTCAAATATTGGCAGGGTAGTTTGGCATGACAATCCATTTCGTCCCAATTTGAATGTTTGTAGAAATGTCCTTTTAATTATGCATTTAATCAAATATTGGCAGGGTAGTTTAGCATGACAGTCCATTTCGTCCCAATTTGAATGTTTATAGAAATGTCCTTTTAATTATGCATTTAATCAAATATTGGTAGGGTAGTTTGGCATGACAATCCATTTCGTCCCAATTTGAATGCTTATAGAAATGTTCTCTTAATTTTGCATTCAATCAGTTTTGGCAGGAAAGTTTGGTTGGGTAGTTTGGCATGATAGTCCATTTCGTTCCAATTTGAAAATTTATCAAAATGTCCTTTTAATTTTGAATTTAATCAAATTTTGGCTGGGAAATTTGGTTGGGCAGTTTGGAATGATTGTGCATTTCGTCCATATTTGAACTCTTACAGAAATGTAATATTAAAATTGCATTTAAACAAATTTTAGCAGGGTAGTTTCGCTTGGTAGTTCTTTATGATAGTCCATTTTGTCCCAATTTTAATGCTTTTAGAAATGTCATCTTAATTTTGCGTTCAACCAATTTTGGCAGGGTAGTTTGACATGATAGTCCATTTTGTTCAAATTTGAATGTTCATAGAAATAAATTATTAATTTTGCAATTCAATCAAATATTGGCACAATTGTTTGGCTTGGAAGTTTGGCATGACAGTCTATTTTGTCCAAATTTGATTGCTTAAAGAATGTCCTCTTAATTTTGTATTCAATCAAATGTTGGCAGGGCAGTTTGGCTAGGTAGTTTGGCATTATAGTCTAATTCGTACCAATTTGAATGCTTATAGAAATGTCCTATTAATTTTGAATTCAATCAATTTAGGAAGGGAAGTTTGGTAGGGTAGTTTGACTTGACAGTCCATTCGTTCCAATTTGAATGTTTATTGAAATGTCCTCTTAATTTTGCATTTAATAAAATTTTGGCAGAGAAATTTAGCAGGGTATTTTTGCATGGCTATCCATTTCATCCCAATTTAAATGTTTATCGAAATGTTCTCTTAATTTTGCATTCAATCAAATTTTGGCTGGGAAGTTTGGCATGATAGTCCATTTCATCCCAATCTGAATGCTTTTAGAAATATGCTTTGAATTTTATGTTTAATCAATTTTGGCAGGGTAGTTTGGCTGGGAAGTTTTGCATGACAGTCCATTTTGTCCTAATTGGAATGCTTATAGAAATGTCCTCTTAATTTTGCATTCAATCAATTTTAGCGTGGCAGTTTGGCTAAGTAGTTTGACATGATCGTCTATTTCTTCCTAATTTGAATGCTTGAAGAAAAAGTCTTTTAATTTTGCATTCTATCAATTTTGGCTGGGTAGTTTTGCTGGGTAATTTTCCATGACAATCCATTTCATCTCAATTTTAATGTTGATTGAAATGTCCTATTAATTTTGCATTCAATCAAATTTTGGCAAGCCAGTTTAGCTAGGTAGTTTGGCATGATAGTATATTTCGTCCCAATTTGAGTGTCTATTGAACTGTCCTTTTAATTTTGCATTTAATCAAATTTTGGCAGGGCAGTTTGGTAGGGTAGTTTTGCATGATAGTCCATTTTGTCCCAATCTGAATGCTTATAGAAATGTCTTCTTAATTTTGCATCCAATCAAATTTTGGTAGAGTAGCTTGGCTGGATAATTTGACATGATAGTCCATTTCGTCCCAATTTTAATGCTTAGAAAAATGTCCTCTTAATTTTGCATTCAATCTATTTTTGCAGGGCAGTTTGGCTGGGTAGTTTAGCAATATAGTCCATTTCATCCCAATTTTAATGCTTATAAAAATGTTCTCTTAATTTTGCATTTAATCAATTTTGGTAGAGCAGTTTCGCTGGGTAGTTTGACATGACAGTCCATATAGAAATGTCATTTTAATTATGTATTTAATTAAATTTTGGCAGGGCAGTTTAGCATAACAGTCCATTTTATCTCAATTTGAATGCTTATAGATATGTCCTCTTAATTTTGCATTCAATCAAATATTGGCAGGGTAGTTTAGCTTAGAACTTTGGCATGACAGTATATTTCGTCCGAATTTGATTGCTTAAAGAAATGTCCTTTTAATTTTGCATTATCAAATATTAGCAGGGCAATTTGGCTGGGTAGTTTGACATGACAGTCCATTTCATATCAATTTGAATGCTTATAGAAATGTCTTCTTAAATTTAAGTTCAATCAATTTTGGAAAGGAAGTTTGGCATGACAGTCCATTTTGTTCCTGTCGAAACCATTTTTTTAGATTTAAAAAAAAAAAAAAAGGAATCGACTTTTAAAACTGGTATGGAGTCGCCACCAATCTTTTGTTTTGGTGTGATTGGATCACCTTAATAAAATATTTTATTCCATTTAAATCAATTTTGGGCCTATGAAATTCGAAAAAAGGGTTCGGGAGTCGGTTACGTACGAGGAAGGATTAGCACCCTGGCTACGCCCAAAATTGGTACCGAATTGATTAAATAATGTCCTTATGTCAAAAATATTTTGAAATATGATTTCTTTTAAAACACTTGAATGACTCAAGTCGGACGTCAAGATTCGCTTGTTTCAAAGGAATACAGTATCACATCCAGCACATTAGGACACGATCCTTTAAACCCTCGAAACTACGATCAATTTCGATTTCTAAAAGCCCATACACTTGAAAATTACATAAAGATGTTCGCTCATTTCGTCCAACAAAAAAAATGAAACCTAGCACGGTAGGGCACGATTTCTCGAATTTCTAAACATTGAACATTGCCTTGTTTTAGAATTTAGAAAATACGGATGAAATTTCGAAGGAATATTTGATTATTTTGCACAAACGAAAAAATCGAAACCTAGCACGGTAGGGCACGATTCCTCGAATTCCCAAACGTCAATCATTACCTTTGTTTTAGTAAATTTTCAAATAAACAATCGTAGATCTAGCTCAAAACGCATTAATTTGGCGTGAAATAAAATGGAATAATTAGTTTATGAGTTGGACATTATAAAACGACATTTGTAAACCAAAAGGGAAAAATAAAAACATGGGATAATATGCATGTATAAAATATGATGATGGATGAATGAAGATAATATAACTTATTTAATCAACTAACAAAATAAACAATTAAATATAACTAATCTAAAAAATATAACCCAATTTTCAATCATGTATGGAGAGTAATTGATATAACAATACAAAACAATGAGTAAATAATATGCAACGACAACTTATACAGTATAACATAAAAACCATTAACATAAAATGTACGAAGCAAGATGGAAATTAGAAGTCAATGTGGCATAAGACAATTTTAAAAGAATGATAAACTAATGAACATATAATATATATAATATATATGAATTCCTGAATTTGAAATACTAGGGATATACATATAATCATTAAAATATGTATTATAGAATGAAGATTTTTAAATCAAATAATATACAAAATGTTTAAAATATTTGTTTAAAATACCTAATAAAATATAATCTTAAAAAACAAATTATGTACACAATAGATTCAAAAAAACATATACATATATATATATATATATACAAATGAATTTAGACGCAATCATATGTAAAAAATAACTTGGGAATAATAATGCGTATAAGATTAAATTAATTTTGCTATAAATTATATATGTGCAAATATATATTAAAGCATTTAAATATGATACTATATAAATTTCTAAAATAATATAATATATAAAGAAGAATTCCGAAATAATAATTCTAAACACCAGAAATGAAGTTTTTGTTTAAAATGGATTCATACATACATAAAAATATTAAGTAAATTTTAAAACAATACGTATTTTGAATAGAAAACTCCATAGGTATAAATATACACAAAAATATTTAAAGAAAATTTTATATAAATGGTTAAATCAATATAATGTAAAATAGCTTCAAAATGATGATTATATAAAGTAAAGATATCAAAATAATTTAACATAAATATATAAAAAGAACTAAATGAATTCTCAAAATCATAATGAATAGAAGACTCGATTTAAATAATATAGGTACAAGTATAGAAAAAGAATTGAGTTAAATACCATGCAAAGTATTAAAATTTTATAATATAAAGAAAAAAGAACTATAACCTAATTAAAAATAAACACACAGAAAAAAGAAAATATTAACATAGATCAATAAAAAAAATTAAATGAATTTTAAATAATAAGTATTACAAATTAAAACCTCAATCAAAATAATACATGTACAAATACATATAGAACATTTAAAGAAATATTGTACAAATGTTAAAATGGATCAGCACATGTACAAACGTTAAATGTATTTTAAAATGGTAGGCTATACAAATAGAAAACTAAATTAAAATTGAGTTAAAATAAGAAGGATAATTTAAAAATAAACTATTAGAATCAAAATAGGGACTCATGTGCCATGCTTGCAAATGCAAAGGGATTAGAATTGGAAATAATCCATGCCCCAAAACGCTGAGCTCAGACGTGGATCGAATTGAAGAAGTGCTCAAATCTTCGGGAAAATTAAAAAAACTCAAGAAGTCTGGAACAAACTCAATCAGATGCTAGTACAAAAGGAAGGGACTAAAAGCACAAATTGCCCTTTACCGCAGCAAACACGCGGGTCTCGAGGGCACTGGATCGGGTCATCAGGCATGGTTCCTAAACGGTGTCGTTTGAGACCATTGTAATTGGTCTAAACGGTGCCATTTCTAGTCCCGTAAAACCTCAAGCAAACACCCCGTTCGGCTGAACCACCATCCCTTTCTTTCTTCCTTACCAAACCCTAAATTCCCTCTTAAACCGCCGATTCTCCTTCCTCAAACAGCAACCAACACACTTAGACTTGATAGAATGATATTGTCAGCCTTGTAATCTCCTCTTGGCTTCGATTTCAACTAAGCAAAAGGAGATCCATGGCGTATTTTCAAGGTAAGTCCCTCATTTTTTTCTTTTTCTTTTTTCCTTTAAATAGAAAAAAACAACAAATCCAAAAGAATGAAGCTGAAAAAAATAAAATAAAATACCCAGAGATTTAAATCGGAAATCACCTTTCGATTTTGATAGACTTTTGTGTATTTCAGTATGCGTAGTGTGCGTAAAAACTTACAAAAATGAAATCTTTTGGCTTTATAGCCGAAAATAAAAAATAAAAAAATATAATTTTTTCTATTTTTTTATCTATTTGATGTTGTCCTCTTGCGTTTGGTGTGTAGGTACGAACTGTGGAGATGCGTGTACAGAGCGTACAAAGGTGTGGTCGTGGCTGTGGCGCAAGGAGGCCGTACGGCGCTGAAGGCTGCGGCACAAAGGTGGAAACCCTAGGGTTTCCTGAGAATTAAAATATTGGGCCTATTGGGCTTGTATTTTTTGGGTCTAGGTTTTAGGTTTTGAATTTGGGTTACGGTTGGTTGTTGGGCTTGTTTGGGTCTGAGTTTAGTTTGTAAATGGACTAATACATTTTGGACTTTTATTTTATTTGGTTTTTATTATTTTTTTTGTTTTTTTATTTTTTTATAACGGATTGGGCAAATTAGGCCTGTTATAGCTTCCTCTCTTTGCTCATTGTCGTGTAACAAGAATAGAGAAAAGACTTCAAAGAGGACCAATTTTGCCCGGTTTCGCTGAATCATGACTTCTTTGGTGCTCTTCTTCTTTGAGGTAGCCTTGTTCCAATCCTCTGCAACTTCAGGGGTATAGGAATGGTCGCTCCAATCTACTCCACTGTAACTCTGGAGAGACTAGCCTTGTAGCTTTTAATCTACTCTACTGCAACTACTCCACTGCAACTTCAGGGAGATACGGTTCGTGTATTTTTTATCCTGCTCTACTGCAATTTCAGAGAGATAAGGATTGTGACTTCGATCTGCTCCACTGCAACTTTAGGGAGATAAGATCTGCTAACTTCAGTCGGCTCCACTACTGCAATTTCAGAGGTATGGGACTTGACTTATAGCTTTAATCTGTTTCATTACAAATTCAAGGAAACAAGATTTGCTATCTTCAGTCTGCCTCACTACAACTTCAGGGAGATAAGACTCTAACTTCAACCTGCTCCACTGCAACTTCAGGGGTATAAGGTTTGTGTATTTTTATCCTGCTCTACTGCAACTTCAGAGAGATAAGGATGGAGGCTTCGATCTGCTCCGCTGTAACTTTAGGGAGATAAGATCTACTACCTCAACCTGCCCTACTGCAACTTCAGGGGGATAAGACCTGTTTATTTATAGCTTAAATCTGTTCCACTGTAACTTCATGGAAATAAGATTCGCTATCTTCGGTCTGCTCCACTGCAACTTCAGGGAGATAAGACCTATCATTTCAACTTGCTCCACTGCAACTTCAGAAAGATAAGTTGTGAATTCATCGATGTTGCTACACCATTCTCTGGGACATGTCCTGTAGACTTGGTTTATTGTATCTATACTTATGCCAAATAATTAGAATGCTTATGATAAAAATGAATCAATTGCTCCTAACTAGAGGTTATGCTTATGTCAAATAATTAGGATGCTATGATCAAAATGAATCAAAAACTCCTAACTAGATGTGTTATGAATGATATATGAATGCAGAAATGAAAATGACCCCTTTTTTAAAAGGCTTAAGGTATATTGCTTGTTGCTATTATCATTGATTTATTATGCTGCTATCTTGTTTGACTGGTATTCTTGACAGAAGACCCAAAGAAACAATCACATGCTACTCAGCAAGCTTGCCCTACTGTAATTTCAGAGTCCCTTCCACTGTAGCTTCTGGGACATAAAGTTTGTACTTCTCACTGCAACTTCAGGGGAATAACCTTTAATTTTTTTTTCATCCATCCTGCTGCAACTCAGAGGTATAGGATTTGTATCATCTTTAATCAATTTGATCTGTTACACCATTCCCTGGGTGTAATGACCAGATGTATATGTCTGATATTTGCATGAATGCAGAGTATCATTTTTCTTTTCCAGAGAATAATCCCCTTTTTACACTTGGGTTGACATTGCTCGTTATTTGTCGAGATTGTATTATCGACGAAATTTCTTTTCAACCAATATCTTTGACTGAAAATCCAAAGAGATAGTCTCTATTTGGGCTTAAATATTTCCAACCCTTATACTTGGTGTGTTCTAAACAATAGTCCCATTTCAGGTTCTTGTATTATTTAGAAACTTCCCAAAGTAATATTTGAAACTTATTTTATGAAAGTATTATTGGTCCACTAATCGTTATTTCAATGTAAAATGCTTGAAGAAGATCATAACAATGGACTAGAAGGAAATTAGGAGCATAGCTCGAAGCAAGTATGCAAATGCAACTAAGAAGGAAATTTATTGGGACGTATCTTGAAAAGAATAAGGTAATCAAGGATTCAAAATGGGTAAAATGGAAAACTAGGTGCCCCAGATATCGCAGCTTGAGCTTCTCTGTACCAACTTCTTGAGGACCATTTTGAGCTCAATCTGTGTTTAGGGGATCCAAAGTACTTTGTTGATGCCCCAAGACGTAGCATACTTCTTCATTGTTAATTCAAGCATAGCAAGACTATTGTATCCCCTGCTTTGATCCAAATTTGAGCCGCCCTTTTCTGGTTTTCAACTCAAATCCCCTTTGGTCTCAAAGCGCCCTTTGTGGGTTTTCACCTTGGCCTCTCCTTTTTCTTTCTCTTTATTTTTTTTTAATTTTGATTGATTCTTTTGATTTTTGATTTTTTCTTTTTTTGATTGATTTTTTTTAAAAGAAGGTCCCAAGGCGCACTTTACGAGTTTTCACCTTGGCCTCTCCCCTTTTAGGTAGAATACTCATTGACTGGATTTGCCATCCGTCTTGGTCAATATCAATGCTCTTCCAGAATAGGCCTTCTTTACTACATAAGGTCCCTCCTAGTTTGACATATTTCTTCTTTTAATGTTCTTTTGTATAGGAAGGACCTTCTTCAATATCAAGTTCCCCTCGGGATAAACCTCTCTGGCATAAGCTCGCATCATCTGACTGTGATGGACATCCTTCAAATTTGACTAATCATATCGAGATTGGATTCATTCTGCCCCATCCAACTTCAGTTTTGACAAGGCTCGAAGAAAGGAATCTCACTTTCAAAAATCGTTTCTATCCCATAAACCAATGTGTTGCTCCGGTGGAGGTCCCGACCAACGTCCGATAAGCATAGAGGGTAAATAGTAACTTTTTTATGCCAGTCTCGGTCGTCTTACACTATGCTCTTTGTTTTATTTTTTATTCTTCTTTGTACCTTTTTTTTGTATATTTTTTTGGCTGCCTTTGTCGTATTGTGATATGATGTCTGATCTTTGAACAGACTGCAAGCATTTGACATTGCACAGTTGTATGTTCCTTTTTGACATTCTCTGTTGGCACTTGATTTTTTTTTGGTTTGATCACCGTCGACTTTGTAACATTGGCATATGAAGTGATCTTCACCCTCTTCATGAAGTAATCGACGACTGCCAAGATGAATCGATGTATATTAGACTAGAATAGCCTGATAACATCCATGCCCCACATAGAGAATGCCTGTGAAGAAATGAATGAGACTCGTCTCCCTAAATACAGCTTAACTAATGCAATCCCCTTCCATGGTAGATCAATAATACCCAAACCTCATGATTAGCATGGCTACCGTGAAACCATTAACATGTGTCCTTCTGACACTTGTATAGACATTTTTTAGCGTCCACAAATCTCAGCATCCCAGGTATATCTTAACATGGTTATGCGAAAACATCTTTGAATTCTTGGAATAACTTAATGACGATTCGCTTTGTCCTTGCAGTGACCTAGGCTCTGATCTTTGCCTCTTGCTCACAATATCCACTGACTCTTCGTAAAGTAGGATCTTATTCTACCATCCTTAACAAATCAGGAGATAAGTTACAATCTTTGTCATTTTCAAAGTCCTGAGATCCATTTAAACACATATCTCACCCTAAAAGGGAGTCAATTACAGTGTTGCTCATATCATTGATATCTGGGGACCTATTGTAGGTACAAAGGCACATTTCCAAAGAATAAATGATTCTAAGGATGATTATTTGTATATTATGATCATGAATGAAGAATGAAAACATATTTAAAAGAGAGTCCAAAGAAAAAAAGAATATATATAAAGAATAAAAGAATATTTACTCATAAAGATGCATTTTATTGAAATAAAGATTCTGGACACAAGTCTATTTCACAAAATAATTCTTATTGCCCTAGGCTTAAAGCAACAAGTGCATTTTGAACATTACTCTAGATCAACTCTAAAAATCAGGGATCTCTTCCACAGTCCCATTATTTAAAACACCCCCAAGTACATAAGGGTTTGGAAACTTTTATTCCTCGGTTCCCTTTTCGGATATGTCATTCAAATTCCCCGATATTCTTTCCAGGCTTTTGACTTATTCAAGGCATCGCAACTCTTTTGCCCCTACTTTCAAATATTGCATTTACTTCATTGTCAGAGCAATTAGGTTCTGAAGAATCGTCAAACTTCACAGTTCCCATTTCAATGAACCTTTAGACCAACTTTTTAAATGTAGTGCAGTTTTCAATTAAGTGCTCTGTTATTCCCGCGTGGTACTCGCATTGAGCATTCTCATTATACCATTTTGGGAATGGAGGTTGCACAGGTTCCGAATAGAACGGAAACACTACATGCACATTAAAAAGATTCTGATACAATTCTTTATAAGACATCTGAGTGGGTGTAAACCGGAGCCTTTCTGTATGTGACCTCGAGTTGAATTCTTGCCTTGAAGAGTCTAGATAACTAATAGTTACAGCCCCTAGCTGGTCTAGATTGACAAATTTGGAAGGCATGCTCACGATGTTCACTTCATTTTCCTTGTTCCTCGGGGTTGACCTTTTAGCACTTTCTCCTGCATCTATCTGCCCGCTTCTTACCGCATTTTCGATCATCTCACCAAAAATTACTATATCTAAAAAGCTTAGAGTAATGGTTCCTAACATATAATTGATGAACGGGGTTTTTAGAGTATTAATGAAAAGTATCGTAGTCTCCTTTTCCGGAAGAGGGGGCTGGACTTGTGTTGCTACCTCTCTCCATCTTTGGGCATATTGCTTGAAGCTCTCACTTTGCTTCTTTTCTATATTCTGCAAGGTAATTCTATCGGGTGCCATGTTTGTTACATGGCTATACTGCTTCATAAAAGCTTATGCTAAGTCCTTCCATGAATTGATTTTAGCACGACTCAATTGATTCTACCATTTAGCTGTTGACCCGATCAGACTGTCTTGGAAGCAATGGATTAATAGTTGATCGTCATTAACATATCCTGTCATCTTTCGACAGAACATTGTGATGTGAGCTTCAAGACAACTAGTCCCATTGTACTTTTCAAACTCTGGAACCTTAAATTTTGGCGGGAGTACCAGATCGGGGACCAAACTCAAATCCTTGGCGTCTATCCCACGGTAGAAGTTAACATTCTCCATTGCCTTAAATTTTTCCTCTAACCACCTATACCGATCCTCGAGTTGTTTTGGCAGTTCTATCTTTGCTTTTTCCATTTTATCCAGGTCAAGAACTATGGGAGTGGCTGGATTGCCCTCTGGATTGAAGCTTGAGCCTATCGAGTAATTCACTAGTGTAGAGGTACCAACTTGATATTGTTGAGATCTGATAGCAATGGTACACCTTGCGGACATGTCTGAGCATTTGTCGGGGTGAAACTCGGAGGATGAAGAGGATCCACATTGTCTTCTCCAGCGTTGACCCTCGAGCTTTTTCCTTTATCCATTCTTCCATCCAACAATTGAGTCAACTGAGTCATCATGCTTCTTTGAGACTCCAACATTTCTTTCATCATATCTTGTTGAACCTTAGATAGCTGCTCTTGCATTTGCGTTTGTAGCTTGTCTTGCATCTCTCTCTGAAGTTGTTCGAGTCTTTCCAATCTTTGGTCCATATCTTTTGTCTTTTTTCGTGTACCGTAAAGATGCTTAGTAGTTTGAAACTTGTCGGTTCCTAGATTAACTGAAATAATTTTACCTAATTAGGGTCCCTTTTGTGGAAGTTTGATGAAAATGATGCAATGCAATGCAGATGCATGGAATGAATGCAAAAGAAAGAAATGCATTAATTTTGAATTCAATTTCATTAGAACAACTTTTCTAGAAAATAAATTCCTTTACATAAAACAGATTATATATACAACCTTGCCTTCATGTTCCAGGCGAAGACACCGATCCCTTTTCTTCGTAAAAGTCAAATCTCACAAGCTTACAATAAATGCCTCCACTAGCTCCTTTTTGCTTGATCCAGGCCGTGACTTATTATCCTTGCGATGTTGATTAGCTCCTTTAAGAAAGTCAGGACGCGGTGACTCTCGAATAATCTTTATTGGCTTGAATCCTCAAGTAAAGTCTTGTTTTCCTCCGCGAACTATTAGCCTTCTTTCGTTGTGTTTATTTGAACCATATTCAGACAACTATATTATAATCCACTTTATCAAGAAATTCGTCTTCTGATGACAAACTGTTCTATTTAGCAATTAAATATGACTCAACACATCCTTTCTATGATGATGTAATGCAATGCAGTCATAAACAAACAAAAACAAAACACGTTAGTACAGAAATAAATAACAAATAAAGTACCTATTTGGGTGACCACTAAATTTGGGCAAGGTTCTATCTAAGGTGGACTTTCAAGGTTCACTATATGTGGCTCAGTTCTAGAGAAAGGGTACCTGAACTAACAGATTCCTCAATCCTCACCCATTATAGGCTCATATGGATCGAGTTCAGTTCAGGGGAATACATTTCCCTATGACCATGCGGAGATGAAAACCTCATGAAATCATAGGTACGGATGTATCCCGAAAGTAATCCACTAGCCTATGCGGAGATGAAAACCTCACGAAAGCATAGTTTCTTACTCCCACTTAAAGGTATAGCCACAACGGTCATGCAATACAATGCAATATTATTTTACAAGGCTCGAACCATAACAATCATACAAACAAATGCAATCAAAAGAATCATGATTTTCAAAACAAATTTTCAATTCTTTGACAAAAGGACAACAAATAATCAATTTTATGGCTTGACTCTCTTGTTCAGTCCCCAGTGGAGTCGCCAAGCTGTCGAAACCATATTTTTAGATTTAAAAAAATGGGAATCAACTTTTAAAACGAGGTATGGAGTCGCCACCAATATTTTGTTTTAGTGTTATTAGATCACCTTAATAAAATATTTTATTCCATTTAAAACAATTTTGGGCCTACGAAATTCGAGAAAATGGGTTCAGGAGTTGGTTACATATGAGGAACGATTAGCACCCTCGCTATGCCCAGAATTGGTACCGAATTGATTAAATAATGTCCTTATGTCTAAAAAATATTTTGAAATATGATTTCTTTTAAAACACTTGAATGACTCTGTTAGAATTAAGTGACCCGAATCCTTATTTAAATAAAAAATAGTAGTAAAATAAAATAAAAGAAGAATCCATATAGAATTACACTTCTTTTATTTTATTTTTAGAATAAGGTTTTTTAAACCTTATTAAATTCCATCTATTTGATATTGATTAGAATAAGGTGTTTTAGTCTTACTAGAATATGGCTTTAGAAGCCTATAAATAGACATAGTTTACTCCTATTGTTTTAATTCAAATTCGATATAGTGAATTTTCTTCTGCTCTGCCCGTGGTTTTTTCCCTGAAAGGGTTTCCACGTAAAAATTTGTGTGTTCTTTATTTTATTTTATTTTTACAAATTGGTATCAGAGCTTTCGGTTTTTTCATCTCAATCACGATAATGGCATATTTGAAGTATGAAATTCCACTGTTGGATCGCAACACTAGATTTACGTTGTGGCAGATTAAGATGCAAGCAGTTCTCGCGTAGATGGATCTGGAGGATGCCTTGCTAGGGATAGATAAGATGCCTTCGACTTTAATAGATAAAGAGAAGAAGCGTAAAGATCGAAAGGCGTTAACACAATTACATTTGCATTTGTCCAACGAAATTTTACAGGATGTGATGAAAGAAAAGACCGCCGCTGCATTATGGAAGAGGCTAGAACAAATATGTATGTCAAAAACTTTAACAAGCAAGTTGCATATGAAACAGCGTCTTTATGCTCATCGTTTGGAGGAAGGTACGTCTGTACACGAACACTTAACAGTGTTTAAAGAAATTCTCTCAAACTTGGAGGCCATGGAGGTTCAATATGATAAGATAGATTTAGGGTTGATTCTACTTTGTTCGTTGCCCCCGTCTTATTCAACCTTTAGAGACACAATTTTATATAGTCGCGAGTCTCTCACAATTGATGAGGTTTATGATTCTTTAACCTCGTATGATAAGATAAAGCATCTTGTGGTTAAACCCGACTCTTAGGGAGAGAGTCTTATTGCTCGTGGGAGACAAGATCAGAATGCTGATAATAATCGTGGAAGGATACAGGAATGGAATCCTTGCGGTAAATCTAAAAGTAGATCGAAGTCTTCAAACAGAGGTAAAACTTGTAACTTCTGTAAGAAGAAATGACACATTAAATCTGAGTGCTATAAGCTATAGAACAAGATTAAAAGGGAGGCTGCGAATCAAAAGGGAAAACAACCAGAAAATTTTGGTGAAGCTGATATTGTAGAAGACTACAGCGATGGTGAACTTCTAGTCACTTCTGTCAATGATCCTAAAGTAAGCAAAGAGTGGATACTTGATTCAGGCTACACCTTCCACATGAGTCCCAATCGGGATTGGTTTACAACTTACAAAATAGTGTCTGAAGGTGTTCTTTTGATGGGAAATAATGCTTCGTGTAAAATCACAGGTGTTGGAACAATTAAAGTTAAGATGTTTGATGGAGTTGTCAGAACACTTAGTGACGTGCGACATGTTCCAGAATTGAAGAGAAATTTAATTTCGTTGAGTACTCTTGATTCAAGAGGGTATAGATACATAGCTGAAAGTGGGGTTTTAAATATTTCAAAAGGTTCCCTTGTTGTGATTAAAGGGCAAAGAAAGACTGCCAAGTTATATGTTTTGCAGGGTTCTATTGTTACTGGTGATGCAACTGTAGCTTTCCCTTCCTTGTCAGATGATGATATTACTAAAATTTGGCATATGCGCCTAGGGCATATGAGTGAGAATGACATGGTAGAATTGAGCAAAAGAGGACTTCTTGATGGGTAAGAAATTTGCAAACTAAATTTCTGTGAGCACTGTGTTTTTGCGAAGCAAAAGAGAGTTTGATTCACTAGAGGAATCCATAACACGAAGGAAACATTGGAGTATATTCATTCTGATCTGTGGGGGGCATCTAGAGTGCCTTCGAGAGGTGGAGCTAATTATATGCTAACCTTTATTGATGATTTTTCCAGAAAAGTTTGGGTGTTCTTCCTGAAGTAGAAAAGCGATGTGTTTTCCATATTTAAGTCTTAGAAAAGTATGATTAAAAAATAGATGGAAAAACAAATAAAATACCTCGGCACAGACAATGGCTTAGAGTTCTATTCTGATGAGTTTAATAAATTGTGCAAGTTAGAAGGGATCGTGAGACACTTGACAGTTCGTTATACTCCACAGCAAAATTGCGTTGCAGAACGAATGAACAGAACGATCATGGAAAAAATTCGATGTATGTTGTCAAATGCCAACTTACCGACGTCGTTTTGGGCAGAAGCAACCTCTACTGCATGTTTTTTTATCAACTGATCTTCATCCGTTGCCATTGAGAAAAAGACTCCACAAGAGGTATGGTCTGGTAATCCTGCTAATTATTCTAATTTAAAGATCTTTGGGTGTCCTGCGTATGCTCATGTTGATAATGGAAAATTGGAACCGAGATCCATTAAATGTGTTTTTCTTGGTTATAAAGCTGGTGTAAAAGGAAATAAGTTATGGTGTCCTGAAAATAGAAAAGTTGTGATTAGTAGAGATGTTGTTTTTGATGAAACTGCTATGCTACCTAACTTATCTCTTAAAGACTCTTCCAATAAAGAAAATCAAAAGCAGGTGGAGCATCAGATTAATACAGAGTCGACTCCTCAAGCTAGTACAAAAATTGAGAATAGAGTTACTTCTTCACCACAATACTCTATCATCAAAAACAGAACTAAAAGAGAAATTAAACCTCCAAAGAAGTATGCCAAGGCTGATCTAGTTGCTTATGATTTAAATGTGGCTGAAGATATAGATGCGAATCAAGAGCCATCTAATTATTCTGAGGCTGTTAGCTATGAAGACTCAGAAAAGTGGATTTTTGCTATGCAAGAGGAGATGGAATCACTCCACAAAAACAGAACATGGGATATTGTGAAACTTCTTAAAGGTAAAAAGGCTATTCATTGTAAATGGGTGTTTAAAAAGAAAGAAGGGACTCCAGGAGTTGAAGAACCCAGATATAAAGTAAGGCTTGTTGCAAAGGGTTACAGTCAAATTCCAGGAGTGGACTTCACAGATGTGTTCTCCCCAATTGTTAAGCATAGTTCGATTCGAGCTTTGCTTGGTATTGTGGCCATGCATGATTTGGAGCTTGAGCAGTTAGATGTAAAAACTGCATTTTTGCATGGAGAACATGATGAGGACAATTACATGCAACAACCAGAGGGTTTTACAGTCTTAGAAAAAGATGACTATGTTTGCTTGCTGAAAAAGTCCCTTTACGGTTTGAAACAGTCACCAAGACAGTGGTACAAGAGGTTTGATTCCTTTATGACTTCTCATGATTTCAAAAGAAGTAGTTTTGATAGTTGTGTTTACTTTAAGAAAACCAGTGATAGTTCTTTTGTGTATCTACTTCTTTATGTTGATGACATGTTGATAGCAGCAAAAGATAAAAGAGAGATAAGAAAGGTCAAAGCCCAACTAAGTAAAGAATTTGAGATGAAAGATTTAAGACCAGCAAATAAGATACTTGGAATGAAGATTCTCAGAGATAGAAAAGCAAGTAAATTGTACCTAAGTCAGAAGGGGTACATTGAGAAAGTTCTTTGCAGGTTCAATATGCAGAGTGCTAAGCCTGTTAGCACTCCTTTAGTAGCCCATTTCAGATTTTCATCGATTTTGTCTCCATAAACAGATAATGAGATTGAGTATATGTCAGATGTTCTATACTCTAGTGCAGTGGGATCTCTCATGTATGCTATGGTTTGTTCACGTCTAGATTTATCATATGCAGTTAGTACAGTTAGCAGATACATGGCGAATCCCGGTAAAGAACACTGGAAAGCAGTCTAGTGGATTTTAAGATACTTACGAGGTACTATGGATGTTTGCTTACAGTTTGGAAGAACTAGAGATGGAGTCATTGGGTATGTTGATGCTGATTTTGCTGGAGACCTTGATAGAAGAAGATCTCTCACAGGTTATGTCTTTACAATCAGCGGTGGTGCAATTAGTTGGAAAGCCACTTTGCAAACTACAGTCGCTTTGTCTATCATTAAAGCTGAGTACATGGCGATTACTGAGGCTTGTAAAGAAGCTATTTGGTTGAAGGGACTATTTAGTGAATTGAATGGAGACCTTCAAATCAGCACAGTATTTTGTGACAGTCAGAGTGCCATCTTTCTTACAAAAGATCAAATGTTTCATGAGAGAACAAAACACATTGATGTTCGATATCATTTTGTTTGTGATATTATTGCTTGTGGTGATATCGTTGTGAGAAAAATTAGTACTCATGAAAATCCTACGGATATGATGACTAAGTCACTTCCTATAACCAAGTTTGAGCATTGCTCAAACTTGGTTGATGTTCATTGTTAAAGTTAAACCCTTAAGGGGTTTTATGGAAGAGGTGGAGAACTTGTTCGTTGAGAGTTCGCGAAGAAGAACTTGTTCATTGAGAATTCGTGTCAAGGTGGAGATTGTTAGAATTAAGTGACCCGAATCCTTATTTAAATAAAATACAGTGGTAAAATAAAATAAAAGAAGAATCCATATAGAATCACACTTATTTTATTTTATTTTTAGAATAAGGTTTTTTAAACCTTATTAAATTCCATCTATTTGATATTGATTAGAATAAGGTGTTTCAGTCTTACTAGAATATGGTTTTATAAGCCTATAAATAGACATAGTCTACTCCTATTGTATTAATTCGAATTCGACATAGTGAATTTTCTTCTCCTCTGCCCGTGGTTTTTTTCCCGAAAGGGTTTCCACGTAAAAATTTGTGTGTTCTTTATTTTATTTTATTTTATTTTTACAGACTCAAATCGGACGTCAAGATTCACTTGTTTCAAAGGAATACAGTATCACATCCAGCACGTTAGGAAACGATCCTTTAAACCCTCGAAACTACAATCAATTTCGATTTCTAAAAGCCCATACACTTGAAAATTACATAAGGATGTTCGCTCATTTCGTCCAACAAAAAAAAAACGAAACCCAGCACGGTAGGGCACGATATCTCGAATTTCCAAACATTGAACATTGCCTTGTTTTAGAATTTAGAAATTACGGATGAAATTTCGAAGGAATATTTGATTATTTTAGACAAACGAAAAATTGAAACCCAGCACGGTAGGGCACGATTCCTCGAGTTCCCAAATGTCAATCATTACCTTTGTTTTAGTAAATTTTCAAATAAACAATTGTAGAACTAGCTCAGAACGCATTAATTTGGCTTGAAATAAAATGGAATAATTAGTTTAGGAGTTGGACATCATAAAGCGAAATTTGTAAACCAAAAGGGAAAAATAAAAACATGGGATAATATACATGCATAAAATACGATGATGGATGAATGAAGATAATATAACTTATTTAATCAACTAACAAAATAAACAATTAAATATAACTAATCTAAAAAATATAATCCAATTTTCAATCATGTATGGAGAATAATTGATATAACAATACAAAACAATAAGTAAATAATATGCAACGACAACATATACAGTATAACATAAAAACCATTAACATAAAATGTACGAAGCAAGATGGAAATTAGAAGTCAATGTGGCATAAGACAATTTTAAAAGAATGATAAACTAATGAACATGTAATATATATAATATATATGAATTCCTGAATTTGAAATACTAGGGATATACATATAATCATTAAAATATGTATTATAGAATGAAGATTTTTAAATCAAATAATATACAAAATGTTTACAATATTTGTTTAAAATACCTAATAAAATATAATCTTAAAAAACAAATTATGTACACAATAGATTCAAAAAAACATATACATATATATATACAAATGAATTTAGACGCAATCATATGTAAAAAATAACTTGGGAATAATAATGCGTATAAGATTAAATTAATTTTACTATAAATTATATATGTGCAAATATATATTAAAGCATTTAAATACGATACTATATAAATTTCTAAAATAATATAATATATAAAGAAGAATTCCGAAATAATAATTCTAAACACCAAAAATGAAGTTTTTGTTTAAAATGGATTCATACATACATAAAAATATTAAGTAAAATTTAAAACAATAGGTATTTTGAATAGAAAACTCCATAGGTTTAAATATACACAAAAATATTTAAAGAAAATTTTATATAAATGGTTAAATCAATATAATGTAAAATAGCTTCAAAATGATGATTATATAAAGTAAAGATATCAAAATAATTTAACATAAATATATAAAAAGAACTAAATGAATTCTCAAAATCATAATGAATAGAAGACTCGATTTAAATAACATAGGTACAAGTATAGAAAAAGAATTGAGTTAAATACCATGCAAAGTATTAAAATTTTATAATATAAAGAAAAAGAACTACAACCTAATTACAAATAAACACACAGAAAAAAGAAAATATTAACATAGATCAATAAAAAAAATTAAATGAATTTTAAATAATAAGTATTACAAATTAAAACCTCAATCAAAATAATACATGTACAAATACATATAGAACATTTAAAGAAATATTGTACAAATGTTAAAATGGATCAGCACATGTACAAACGTTAAATGTATTTTAAAATGGTAGGCTATACAAATAGAAAACTAAATTAAAATTGAGTTTAAATAAGAAGGATAATTTAAAAATAAACTATTAGAATCAAAATAGGGACTCATGTGCCATGCTTGCAAATGCAAAGGGATTAGAACTGGAAATAGTCCTTGCTCCAAAACGTTGAGCTTAGACGTGGATCGAATTGAAGAAGTGCGCAAATCTTCGGGAAAATTAAAAAAACTCAAGAAGTCTGGAACAAACTCAATCAGATGCTAGTACAAAAGGAAGGGACTAAAAGCACAAATTGCCCTTTACCGCAGCAAACACGCTGGTCCCGAGGGAACTGGATCGGGTCATCAGGCATGGTTCCTAAACAGTGTTGTTTGAGACCATTGTAATTGGTCTAAACAGTGCCATTTCTAGTCCCGTAAAACCTCAAGCAAACACTCCATTCGGCTGAACCACCATCTCTTTCTTTCTTCCTTACCAAACCCTAAATTCCCTCTTAAACCGCCGATTCTCCTTCCCCAAACAGCAACCAACACACTTAGACTTGATAGAATGATTTTGTCAGCCTTGTAATCTCCTTTTGGCTTCGATTTCAACTAAGCAAAAGGAGATCCATGGCATATTTTCAAGGTAAGTCCCTCCTTTTTTTCTTTTTCTTTTTTCCTTCAAATAGAAAAAAATAATAAATCCAAAAGAATGAAGCCGAAAAAAATAAAATAAAATACCCAGAGATTTAAATCGGAAATCACCTTTCGATTTTGATAGATTTTTGTGTATTTCAGTATGCGTGGTGTGCGTAAAAGCTTACAAAAATGAAATCTCTTGGCTTTATAGCCGAAAATAAAAAATAAAAAATACAATTTTTTTTATTTTTTTATCTATTTGCTGTTGTCCTCTTGCGTTTGGTGTGCAGGTACGGACTGTGGAGGTGCATGTACGGAGCGTACGGAGGCGTGGTCGTCGCTGTGGTGCAAGGAGGCCGTATGTCGCTGAAGACTGCGACGCAAAGGTGGAAACCCTAGGGTTTCCTGAGAATTAAAATATTGGGCCTATCGGGCTTGTATTTTTTGGGTCTAGGTTTTAGGTTTTGAATTTGGGTTAGGGTTGGTTGTTGGGCTTGTTTGGGTCTGAGTTTAGTTTGTAAATTGACTAATGCATTTTGGACTTTTATTTTATTTGGTTATTATTATTGTTTTTGTGTTTTTTTTTGTTTATAACGGGTCGGGCAAATTGGGCCTGTTACAGTTCCAATTTGAATGTTTATAGAAATGTCCTCTTAATTTTGCATTAAATCAAATTTTGACATGAAAATTTTGGCTGGGTATTTTGGCATGACTGTCCATTTCGTCCCAATTTGAATGTTTATCGAAATGTCCTCTTAATTTTGGATTCAATCAAATTTTAGCTGGGTAGTTTGTCATGATAGCCATTTAGTTCCAATTTGAATGCTTTTAGAAATGTCCTCTGAATTTTGAGTTCAATCAATTTTGCCAGGGTAGTTTGGCTGGATAGTTTTGCATGATAGTCCATTTTGTCTCAATTGGAATGCTTATAGAAATGTCGTCTTACTTTTGCATTAAATCAATTTTAGCATGGCATTTTGGCTAGATAGTTTGACATTGTCGTCCATTTCGTCCTAATTTGAATGCTTAAAGAAATGGCCTCTAAATTTTGCATTCAATCAATTTTGGCCGGGTAGTTTTTCTGGGTAATTTTTCATGACAGTCCATTTCATCCCAATTTGAATATTTATAGAAATGTCTTCTTAATTTTGCATTTAATCAAATTTTGGCAAGGTAGGTTGGTTAGGTAGTTTGGCATGACAGTCCATTTCGTCCCAATTTGAGTGCCTATTAAAATGTTCTATTAGTTTTGCATTCAATCAAATTTTGGCAGGGTAGTTTTGTAGAGTAGTTTGGCATAACAGTCCATTTCGTTCGAATTTGAACTCTTATAAAAATGTCCTCTTAATTTTGCATTCAATAAAATTTTGGCAGGGTAGTTTGGCTAAGTAGTTTAGTATGACTGTCCATTTCGTCCCAATTTGAATGCTTATAAAAATGTCTTCTTAATTTTGTATTTAATTAATTTTGGTAGGACAGTTTGGCTAGGTAGTTTGGCATGACAGTCCATTTCGTCCCAATTTTAATGCTTATAAAAATGTCCTCTTAATTTTGCATTCAATCAATTTTGGCACAGCAGTTTGGCTAGGTAGTTTAGCATGACAGTTCATTTCGTACCAATTTAAATGTTTATAGAAATGTCATTTTAATTTCACATTCAATCAAATTTTGGCAGGGTAGTTTGGCATGACAGTTCATTTTATCCCAATTTGAATGCTTATAGAAATGTCCTCTTAATTTTGCATTCAATCAAATATTGGCAAGGTAATTTGACATGACAGTCCATTTCATCTCAATTTGAATGTTTACAAAAATGTCCTCTTGCTTGTGCATTCAATCAAATATTGGCAGGGTAGTTTGGCTGTGTAGTTTGGCATCACAGTTCATTTCATCCCAATTTGAATACTTATAGAAATGTTCTCTTAATTTTGCATTCAATCAATTTTGGTAGGTTGGTTTGGCTAGGTAGTTTGACATGATAGTCCATTTCGTCCCAATTTGAAAGTTTATTGAAATGTCCTTTCAATTTTGCATACAATCAAATTTTGGCTGGGAAATTTGGCATGGTAGTTTGGCATCACATTCCATTTTGTCCCAATTTGAATGCTTATAGAAATGTTCTCTTAATTTTGCATTCAATCAATTTTGGCAGGGAGGTTTGGCTGGGTAGTTTGGTATGATAGTCCATTTCGTCCCAATTTGAAAGTTTATAGAAATGTCCTTTCAATTTTGCATTCAATCAAATTTTGGCTGGGAAATTTGGTTGAGTAATTTGGCATGATAGTCCATTTCGTCCATATTTGAACTATTATAGAAATGTAATCTTAATTTTTCATTTAATCAAATTTTGATAGGGCAGTTTCGCTTGGTAGTTCTACATGATAGTCTATTTTGTCCCAATTTGAATGTTTATAGAAATGTCTTTTTAATTTTGCGTTTGATCAATTTTTGCAGGGTAGTTTGGCTGGGTAGTTTGTCATGACAGTCCATTTCGTCCAAATTTGAATGCTTAAAGAAATGTCCTCTTAATTTTGTATTCAATCAATTTTTGCAGGGAAGTTTGGTTGGGTAGTTTGACATGACAGTCCATTTCTTCAAAATTTGAATGTTCATCGAAATGTCCTCTTAATTTTGCATTCAATCAAATTTTGGCAGGGAAATTTTGTTGGGTAGTTTGGCATGACAGTCCATTTTATACCAATTTGAATGCTTATAGAAATGTCTTCTTAATTTTGCATTCAATTAAATTTTGCCTGGGAAATTTGGCTGGGTAGTTTTGCATGATAGTCCATTTCATTCATATTTGAACTCTTATAGAAATGTGATTTTAATTATGCATTCAATCAAATTTTGGCATGACAGTTTGGCTTGGTAGTTTGGCTTTGTAACACCCCAAACCCAGCCTAAACGTTATGGCCGAGTCTGGCAATGTCACATGATAGTGTGTTGATTCCGAAATTGCTTACTTATTTAATCAATTGTTTAAAACACAATTCGTCGCTTAAGCTTTAAAAATCATTTAATTTATAAAAATCTGAATTAATTAGATAAATCCGTCCAAATTAGAAAAACCCTTTTATTTTAGAGAAAACCACTTGTTTGTTGAGTTTGTGTAGTTATTAAATCAACGAAAACGGTCTAAAATCTGAAATAAAAGCAAACAGTCCAAAAATTCCAATTTACATAAAAAATAACCCATAAAATAATTAAGAAATAAATACCGAAACTAAAATTAAAATGGTTTAATAATACGTGTGGGCACCGTCGAGTCCTCCGCTGCACCAATATGTCAAGTCTAAGGAATACCTGTGCACATTAAATAGAGAGGGGTGAGTTTCCGTAAACTCAGTGTGTAATCCCACAAAAAAACAAATAACAGTAAACACAGTGCATCGTCAAAAGCAATGTTGGGCTTAAGCCCCTTTCAGTACCAGTAACTTTTTGGGCTTTAGCCCATTTCAATATAGTATCAAATATGCAGTAGGGCCTTAGCCCAACACAGTGTCAGTATGCATTAGGGCCTTAGCCCATCACAGTATCAGTATGCATTATTCAGTAACAAGGTCCTACCCAACCAACCTCTACACATCATCTCCGTCCAACCCTACACTCCATGTAGGGATTAAATCAACCCACCCATCCCTACACTCCAGGTAGTACCGAATGCGGCACAAACAGTAATTTGCAATAGATCTATCAGATACGCATTCAATTCAGTATACATGCTTATATATATAACATGCCCAGTTCATAATTCACATAGCCAATTTCACACAGATAAGGGTCTAAATAGTGTTTACCGACCCTACGGAAGGTTCACAGTCGACTTGGGCGACCCGTGCAACCTTAATAGTAATTTCAGTAAAAATGGGCCCACACGCCCATGTGGCCTGTCCGTATGGGCCCACATGGCCCAAATTTGCCTTGGTCGTGTGGATCACACAGCCTAGTCCAAAATTCCACACGCTCGTGTAGCCCACACAGCCCAAATCAGTCAAGGCCGTGTGTTGCACCCAGCCTGCCTGGCCATCACACGGCCGTGTCATGCGTGCACGGCCTGACCTCGTCGAACACACGCTCGTGTCCACCACACGGCCTACCACATGGGCTACCACACACCAGTGTGGCATCGATAGTGAGGTTTTCGGCTTTCATCGAAACCTCATTTTCTGTGCAATCAAGTACACACTTGGTACGTTTACAATGTACAAACACTCCCGAGATATCCAGCACCCATAAATGACAAATATTTTCCCAATTTAGTCACTTAAATCATTACTAAATCGAAAACTTGATGAGCTTAAAACCATTAAATCCCTTACCTTTGAACGATCACCGGCGAATTCGCACTTCTATGGCACCAATTGAAATTCCACAACCACTCAATGGCCTCCTAAACACGAATTAAAACCTCATTGAGATGATAATTCAACAACTAATAGATAGCCATACTTACAATACTTATCGTTAACACCCAATGGTACTGAGATAACAAGTTGCGGCCACTAAGAAATAGATGGGAAAAACACAAAAAGGCAGCAAGGGAAAAAGAGGGGAAACGACAGAGAGGGGGGGTCGAAATTTGCAAAAAGAAAATCAAATGACACTTCTGATCACCATTATCCCAACTTCCTTTATTTTCCTCCCCCTAACTCTCCACTACTCAACTTTCCAGTCCAACTCAAACTCTCTTAATTGACCAAGCTTATAAAGATAATAGCCTTCATGCTTACGCAAGGATTCGAACACAAGACCCCCAGCATATTGACACTCCACTTATCTATCAGACCAACTGGCCCATTCTGTTAACTATTTACCAACTATTAAACTTAAACCCTTTAGGCCAGGATAAGGCTTTATTTATAAAAATTTTAAAGTTTGCCCCATTCATGACTTGAACTTGGGACCTCCCTCACACACCCAGAACACATAACCATTGAAGCAAGCAGATATTTGTGTCACCCATTCAAAACAAAAATTAAATTTTTTTTGGGGCGTTACAGGCTTGATAGCTCATTTCGTATAAATTTGAATGCTTATAGAAATATCCTCTTAATTTTTCGTTCAATCAAGTTTGGCAGGACAATTTGGCTGGGTAGTTTGGCATGACAGAAAAATTTATCTTTTTTTTTATTACAAATAAACTAGATTAAAAAATAATATATATATGAAATGAAAGAAAAAAGAGAGGAGGTTTTTCATTTTTTGTTTAAAAAAAATGTAAAACAACAACAACAACAACAACAATAACAAGAAGCATTCTATTTTTTTTTCTTTTTCTTTTATCTTTTTTTTTTGCAATAGACATGTCATGAAGGATCGGGTTTTGGACTCCGATGAAGGGGACATCATCGGACTGTCGATCCTTCGCCCGAAGGGGCCCTAAAAGTCCCTTTTTTTCCCTTCCACTTTCTTAAATAAAGGTTTCTTTTAAAAAAAAAGGTTTGATTTCAAAAAAAGTTTTGATGTTTTTAAAAAGAGAGTTTAGATTTTAAAAATAAAAATCTACTTTTTTTAGTCATTTTAAAGGAAAAGTTTAATTTTTTAAAAAAAGTTTTGATTTTTTCAACTATTTCGAAATAAAAGCTTTGATCTTTAAGAAAAGTAGTGATTTTTTTTAAAAGAAAAGAAGAGAGAGTTTAGATTTTTATGAATAAAAATCTATTTTTTTAGTCATTTTAAAGGAAAAGTTAAAATTTTTAAAATAAATTTTTGATCTTTTTTAACTATTTCGAAATAAAGTTTTGATATTTAAGAAAAACAGTGATTTTTCTTAAAAGAAAGCTTTGATTTTGCAGAAAAAAGAAGAAGAAGAAATACGGCCACCGTATGTGGCGGCTCCACCACTAGAGGCCAAAGAGCCATTAGGCTCTCCAGTGGTGGAGCCATGGCCAACATAAGAGGAAGAAAATAAAATGTTTTTACATCCTATTTTATTGCTATTCATTTTAAAAGAGGAAACTTTAGGTCATTTTTCCATCCTATAAATGTTGATATAAAGTTAGTTAAGTAGGCGTTACATTTTAATAAAACTTAATGTTTTTACATTTGAATTTAGGTTAGTCTTTAAGATTTTGTCTACCATTTACCCTAGAAAAATTATAAATAATATGTAGTATATTTTTTTAGGGTTTTAAACTAATTTTAAATATCGTATAGGATTTCTCTTTAAAATATTAAATTAATATGTAAATATTCTTTAGGACTTTGTTCAAAATTAAAACTAAAGATTTTTGAAGGTGAATTATAAATCATTAGTAGGTTTTTCTAAGTATTTTATTTTAGAAACTTTTTAAGAAAGCTAATAAATGTTATTTAATATATATTATTTTAGGATTTTGACGAATTTAAACTGTAGATCAAGAATTTTAAAGTAAGATAAATCATAAACCCGACATAGGATACTTTCATAAGATCTTGATAGGTTCAATGTTATTAATTAAATCTTTTAAATAATAATAAAAGATCGAATATGTTGTAGATGAATTTTAATATTTCTCTTAATTCATTGGTAATTTCTAGGTTTTTTTTAAATTCTGAAATAGAATTAATTTTAGGAATTGAAGGTATTTTACTAGAATTATTTAGGTATCCTTTAGGGTTCCCGTTAAAAGTAAAAATCTCTAATTTAAGTTTCAAATTGGATAAGTTTGGTGAACACATCTTAATCGAGTTACAAGTAAACCAGAGGTATTTTATTTAGAGTTTTTATTTAATATTTTCATAAGGTTTTAGCCTAGATTAGGACATTAATATGCTTAAAAAAAAAAACCTAACTCCTAAGACCCCATAGGACTATCCCCGGATAGGCATTGTGGGGGTGCTATAACCTTCCCTATACGTAACCGTACTCCCGAACCCAAAATTTGGTGATGAGATCAAGTCTAGACTTTTAGGTTTTTTTTCATAGTATTAATTCTAAACTTTTAGATGATAGGTGGCTAACCAACCTAGCCCTAATTGGTTAGTGGCGACTCTACGTTAATTTAGGCCCTTCGTGTCTAGCTTTGCTTACTAGGCCTTATACTCTTATGTAGGCAACGTTATGACATTGGTAGGACAGTTTGGCTGGGTAGTTTGGCATGACAGTCCATTTCGTACCAATTTGAATGCTTATAGAAATGTCCTCTTAATTTTGCATTCAATCAATTTTTGCAGGGAAGTTTGACTGGGTAGTTTGACATGACAGTCCATTTGTTCCTAATTTGAATGTTTATTGAAGTGTCCTCTTACTTTTGCAATCAATCAAATTTTGGCAGGGAAATTTTGTTTGGTAGTTTGGCATGACAATCCATTTCGTACCAATTCAAATGCTTATAGAAATGTCCTCTTAATTTCGCAATCAATCAATTTTTGTAGGGACGTTTGGCTGGGTAGTTTGGAATGATAGTCCATTTCTTCCCAATTTGAATATTTATCGAAAAGTGCTCTTACTTTTGCATTCAATCAAATTTTAGCAATGAATTTTGCCATAACTGTCCATTTTGTCCCAATTTAAACTCTTATAGAAATGTCCTCTTAATTTTACATTCAATCAAATTTTGACTTGGTAGTTTGGCATGACAGTCCATTTCGTCCTAATTTGAATGCTTATAGAAATGTCCTCTAAATTTTGCGTTCAATCAAATTTGGCAAGGCATTTGGCTAGGTAGTTTTGCATGAGAGTCCATTTCGTCCCGATTTGAATGCTTATAGAAATGTCCTCTTAATTTTGCATTCAATAAATTTTACAATGGCAATTTGACTGGGTAGTTTGGCATGACCATCCATTTCGTCCAAATTTGAATGCTTATAGATATGTCCTCTTAATTTTGCATTTAATCAATTTTGGCAGGCTAGTTTGGCTGGGTAGTTTGCCATGACAGTCCATTTCGTCCCAATTTAAATGCTTATAAAAATGTCCTCTTAATTTTGCATTCAATAAAATTTTGGCAAGATAGTTTGGCTGGGTAGTTTGGCATGACAGCCTATTTCATCCCAATTTGAACTCTTATAAAAATGTCCTCTTAATTTTGCATTCAATAAAATTTTGGCAAAGTAGTTTGGCTGGGTAGTTTGGTATGACAGTCCATTTAGTCCTAATTTGAATGCTTATAAAAATGTTTTCTTAATTTTGCATTCAATCAATTTTTCCAGGACAGTTTGGCTGGGTAATTTGGCATTCGTCCCAATTTGAATGTTTATAAAAATATCCTCTTATTTTTGCATTCAATAAAATTCTGCTAGAGCAATTTGGCTGGGTAGTTTGACATAACAGTCTATTTCGTCCTAATTTGAACCCTTATAGAAATGTTCTCTTAATTTTGCATTCAATAAAATTTTGTCAGGGCAGTTTGGCTTGGTAGTTTGGCATGACAGTCTATTTCGTCCCCATTTGAATGCTTATAGAAATGTCCTCTTAATTTTGCATTCAATCAATTTTTGCAGGGTAGTTTGGCATGACAGTCCATTTCGTCCTAATTTGAATATTTATAGAAATGTCCTCTTAATTTTGCCTTCAATCAAATTTTGGCAGGGCAGTTTGGCATGACAGTCCATTTCGTCTCAATTTGAACTTTTATAGAAATGTCCTTTTAATTTTGCATTCAATCAAATTTTGGCAGGGCAGTTTGAATTGGTAGTTTCATCCCAATTTGAATGCTTATAGAAATGTCCTCTGAATTTTTCGTTTAATCAATTTTTGCAGGAAAGTATGGATGGTAGTTTTGCATGACAGTCCATTTGGTCCTAATTTGAATGCTTATTGAAATGTTCTCTTAATTTTGCATTCAATCAATTTTAGCATGGTAGTTTGACTGGGTAGTTCAGTATGACAGTTTATTTCATCCCAATTTGAATGCTTATAGAAATATCATCTTAATTGTGTATTAAATCAAATTTTGGCAGAGTAGTTTGGCATGACAGTCCATTTCGTTCCAATTTAAATGCTAATAGAAATGTCCTCTTAATTTTGCATTCAAGCAAATATTGGTAGGGTAGTTTGGGAAGGTTGTTTGATATGACAATCCATTTCGTCCCAAATTGTATGCTTATAGAAATGTCATCTTAATTTTTCATTCAATCAAATTTTGGTAGGGCAATTTGGTTGGGTAGTTTGGCATGACAACCCATTTTTTCCCAATTTGAATGCTTATAGAAATATCCTCTTATTTTTGCAGTTAATCAATTTTGGCAGGGCAATTTACCAGGGTAGTTTGGAATGGCAGTCCATTTCGTCCCAATTTGAATGCTTATAAAATTGTGCTCTTAAAGTGCATTCAATCAAATTTTGGCAGGCCAATTTGGCTGGGTAGTTTGGCATGACCGTCCATTTCGTCCCAATTTGAATGCTTATAGAAATTTCCTCTTAATTTTGTATTCAATCAATTTTAGCAGGGTAGTTTGGCCTGACAGTTAATTTCCTTCCAATTTGAATGCTTATAGAAATGTATTCTTAATTTTGCATTCAATCTAACTTTGGCAGGGCAGTTTGGCTGGATAGTCTGCCATTACAGTCCATTTCGTTCCAATTTGAATGCTTACAGAAATGTTCTCTTAATTTTTCATTCAATCAAATTTTAGCGAACTTGTTTGGCATGGCAGTCCATTTTGTCCCAATTTAAATGCTAATAGTAATTTTCTCTTAATTTTGCATTCAAGCAAATATTGGCAGGGTGGTTTGGCAGAGTAGTTTGACATGACAATCCATTTAGTCCCAAATTGAATGCTTATAGAAATGTCTTCTTAATTTTGCATTCAATCAAATTTTGGCAGGGTAGTTTGGTTGTGTAGTTTGGCATGACAGTCCATTTTGTCGCAATTTGAATACTTATCTAAATGTCATCTTATTTTTGCTTTCAATCAATTTTGTCAGAGTAATTTGGCTGGGTAGTTTGGCATGACAGTACATTTCGTCCCAATTTGAATGCTTATAAAATTGTTCTCTTATATTTACATTTAACCAAATTTTGGCAGGGCGGTTTGACTGGGTAATTTAGCATGACAATCGATTTCTTTCTAATTTAGCACTTACAATGCGTATTTAGTAGATCTTGTTAGAAATGATTCAATGGGAATTTGTTCATATGCACAAAGAAGAAAATATGGAAGCTTCTTGCATTGCAAAGTTGATTTTTAACCGGAAGGAAGGCTTACAACTATTTACTGAGAAACCGTTCAATATTAGTAGATTAATGTGACTTTTTTTTATTGTTTTGTTATGCACAATATTATATATATATAACACTGGTGGAGCTATATAAGTCGTTAGATAGGAAACAATAAAGAAATTAGGAAAAAATTGTCTGACCAAGTGGATGGAATCCATGTCATTATTGTTAAATTGAAGAAAGTCATATTTTGTATTATTCGTTATACTACCTTTGACATTAATATAAAATATTATTCGTTTGATTAAGATTACTCTTCTACGATATTTTTTACATTCATATACTATTTTTATTTATATTGATTAACACATTAACTTTTATATAATTATGAAATTTCAAGTAAAATTTATTTATTTTCCTTTTTAGTCCCTAACACTTTTAACTATTTTCCGTTTCAAATAATTGTGTAGATTATCTCATTATACTTCAAGCTTTGTTTAAAGTTAACTTTGTTTCTGTTGTATTTATACGTAAATTCCAAAGTATTCTAAATTGTTTTCAATTTACACTTTTTTACCCTTTTTGTTTGGTTCATTTATATTTATTACTAGCAATTCACATAAAATGTACATTTATTTATGCTAAAACTACTTTTAAAATTTATAGTACAACTTCGCTGTCCAAATCTAATTAATAAATAACTCTACATATTATGTCGGATATAAATAGTTCTATTCAATGACATGTGTATACTTTTTTGTTTTTTAATTGACAAAAAAATTAAAAAGATAAACTACTCAGGCTAACTCTGGTTTTTAAGTTTACCAGGCTAAAACGACAAAAGAAAAAAAATCACCGGAAGAGAAAGCGAAGAAATTCTTGTCAAAGTCTTCTTTATGAGAAGGCCTTTCTAGGCTAAAGCCTGTTCATATGAAACATGGGAGATATAATTTGGTTTCCTTAACCAATGATAAACATCCTAACTGCTCCAATTCAAATTAATATAAAAACCTTGCTTCTCGGAGTTTACTTATGAATTGTTGATGCCTTGTGTAGGAATCCGCCCATTTCTAACTCCATAACTTCTTATGTAGGTGAAGAAGTGGACATGGCCAAGTCATGCACGACATACCAATATTGATTAATTCAGATCTCCTTACCAATTTTCAAAGAAGCAACACCATATTTTTCAAAAAAGTTGATGGCATATGATTTCCACCTGTTCTTTGTCTCATAAATTTTGTGATCTGTCTTCATTTTAAAAATAAAAAAAGAAATAAATTTAAGCTAAAACTAGAAGTACCATATGAACAACCGAAGCCCTTTTTTTCTAGTCTCAGGAAAACTTCCATTTTGGCCATGCTAGATATTCTGATTTTGCATATTACATGGCTAAAATTACCAATAATAGCTTTAAATGAATCACACATAATATATATGAACATATACAAATAGAAAATAATCAACACGATGGGTTCCAACTTCCTACCTATAATATGTATCTTTTACATATGGCACATACATGCCATTAAAAAATAAAACCTAACCATAATCCCCTCTGTTTAAGCTAATTGAAAGCAACATTACATATTAAAAAATCACAAGACAATTTAAACATAATCGAATTGAATTTTAATCAATACCTATTTTTGTAATTTTCTATCAACTGAATGATGGAATTAGGTTTTTTTTTATAAAAATAACCCCAAATATTTTTTTATTTACAAAAATAATCTATTTTGAAAATTATGTATATTTTGACTAGTAAACGTTGGTGACTCCATTATTATTGGTGTCACCACCTCTGGATTTAAAAAAAATAATTTTTTTAAGTGTCACGTTGCATTAGTGATACCAAACTGAAGTATAATTATATAAAACTTTCAGGGATATAATTGAAATAATTACCTTATTACCTTAAATTGGATGAAGAAAAAGGTTATGCCATTCTTGGCTGTATCAATTAAATACTTTTAAACTTTTGATCTATTTACATTTCCATCTGTCATCTTTTAAAATTAAATTTAAATACTCCTTTACCTTCTTTTCCATATCACAAAGATGTTGATGCTTCCTGACTATTAATTTCTGAGAAGAGAAACGATTTGAAATGACCTACACAACATCTCTGTGATATGGGAAAGAAAAGGAAATATATAGGTAGGTTAAAGAAAAGAAGAGAGAAAAGATCTGGCCGTTTAAGCTTTCTGGGGTCTATGTTTTGTTCTTGGTGACAAACCCATGGATATGAGCAACACTGCCATTGGCAGCCTCAGAGTTTTCGCAGATTTTTCGAATGGAAGAATCGGGGTTTTATCTGCCTTGTTTTTTTCACCTCTCATGGCAAAAGGATCGCAACCCTGAAAGAAACAGGTCTCAGTTCCACCTCTCATCGCAAATGGAACAATTAATTTTTATTGAAGTTAAAGCTGAAGCAAACTCCTCGACATGCTAAATGGTCCACTAGCTGTCTAAATTTCACATAAAAACTATGAAATAGAACCAAGAATAGCAAATTGAAAAAAAAAAAAAAACACAAACCCAAAATCCAAGAACAACAATGCTACACTCTAAAATCACTCATAATCCAAAATAAATAAGAAAACCAAAATGGCAACAAGAAAGCAACAAATCTTGTCTAGTTCTTGGGAGAACATGAAAGCCTGTCCGTCTCATAGTTTTAGGTTGCAGAGAAATCATGGGAGGAGAGAATGTTTTGGTAGGAGGAGGTGAAAGGGTTGAGAGAAAAGGAGGAGAAATTACTCTATAAGAAAAGAATTGAAAACAAACCTTGAATTAAAGGTGAGTTTTTTTTTTTGTAATTGATACAAATAAATTTATTATTTACGAAAATAACCTAAATGCAAGATTTTGTATGGAAATGACATATTTTCTAAGGCGCTTGTTGGTGTCGGCCTCCTTACCACTGGCACCACCCTCCATCATCTCTTAATGATTGTTCGATGATTGTTCGGTTCATAAAAAATAAATTTTTTTGTGTCAGCACTGAGTTTGCCGATAGGGGAGATCAAAATTCAATTTAACTTGAAAAAATCGAAAAAAATCAAATTTTGAATTATTCGAATCAAGTTAATCAAATTAATCAAGTCAACTCGAATTTTTTTCAAATTTCGAGTTTGAATCTAATTAAGTTTTCGAATTCGAATAATTCGAATAAACTGACTATTAAACTACCCCACCCCTACATCAAAATTATTTTTTAATTTAGCTCGAACAAATATATTCAATTTGATTCGAATTTCATCTCACTCGACTCGATTCGAGAAAATTTCAAATAGAGTTAGGAAAATAGAATTTGTCAACTCGATTAGCTCGAAAATTTTTAATTTGATTCGATCGAACACTCACCCCTATTTGTCGGCACTGATATGTATATTTTCAAATACACTTAAAATATATGGGTATTCCGGGATTAGAAAAAGGAAAAAATATTTTAATAGTTGTCGGCGTTCTTGTTTCCAACATCGATTCAAATTTTTTTAAAAAAAAATTGATATTTTACTTTTTTGGTGTCGCCATTCATGTTGCCAACACTGGTTTAAATTAAAAAAATAATTATTATTTTTGTCATTTTGGTGCCGACATTCTCTTTGTCGGCACCAGTATAATTTTTTTAAAAAAAAATTTGTAGCGTGCTCTAGTTATCGGAGCTAGTAAAAAGAAGAGAAGAGCAGGAAAAACTAAAGAATTAAAGACAAAGTCTTTTAATTAAATTGTGGTGCATCAAGTAAATTGCATGGGTAATTATTGATAATAGTAATTGTGATGCATCCATTAAATTGCATGAGTAATTACAATAAAAATAAATTAATAAATATTTTTTAATTAATACAAATTTGTGGTGGATCAATTAAATTGCATGAATAATTATAATAAAAATTAATTAATAGAAAATCTTTTAATTAATGCAAAATTATGATACAAAATCTTGTATGTTTATTTAATTAATGTAAGATTGCATTAATACTATAAATTCTTATACGTTTATTTAATTGATACAAAATCTTTTAATTACATTAATTAATTTCATTGAAAAGGTAGGTTTGTAATAATTAAATTGCTTGGAAACCATTAATTTCATTAATGGTTTTTTTAACGTTTGAATAGTTTATTGCATGGAAATCATATACAATTTTTTACCATTTAAATGATATTTTTATATTAAAAACCATATATAACCATTTTTATCGTATACAACTTTTTATTGCATGGAAATTTTTATTGTATGAATTAATGGTTTCTTTAACATTTAAATGGTTTAATTGTATTAATTAATGAAATTTAATTACAATAAAAATTTCATTACAAACTCTTCAATTCCTTCAACTTTTAATTTTCATATACAACTTTTTTAGAGAATAAAAATATTTTTATATCAAGCAAAGTACATTGAAACCATAAAATTTTCTTTTTCTTTTCGGAGATAATTATTTTACTATATCTTTTTGTTTCTGGTTTCTCCTTTTGTTTGACCATGTTGTTTTCTAATTTATTTTACAATTAATTAATCTTGTTATTGTTATCATTAATTGTTATATTTCTAAGTCTATATTGTTCGTACTGATGTATTTGTTATGTCTTCTTCTCTTCCTCTCTTTTTTTATACAGTCCCGACAACTAGAGCACTAGAAAAAAATTCAAAAACTACGTCGGTGCTGACAAAGAAAACATCGTCACTAAAAAAAATAATATTTTTTAAAATTTTGAACTGATGCCGACAATAAGAACGCTAGCACCTATTAGAATATATATATTTATTCCCAGAATACTCATATTTAAGTATATTTAAAAAAAATACTTACTGGTGCAGGCAAACATAGTGATGACACCATTTTTTTTATTTTTTTTTTATAAATCAGACAATCATTAGGCAATCATAAGGTGATGATGGAGGGTGGCGCCGACAGTGAGATGGTCGGCACCAACATGCACTATAGAAAACATGTCATTTTCTTATAAGATTTTGCACCTGGGTCATTTTCATAAATAATTTATTTATTTGAGTCATTTATGAAAAACCATTAAAAGTGATATACATAACCCAAAAAATAGGAAAAGGTAAATTTCGTATTAAATCTCTCATGTTTTATGATTGCAATCGTAAACCAACTAAAAAAACAACAAAGACAAATGCACCTATCAATTAATAGTATAGCTACGGTGAGCAAAGATATCATTCTCATGAAGACTAAAAATACTAGTAATTAGTGTCTTTCTATTATTTAACCGACAAATTGAAGAGATTAATTAAAACTAAAATTAACTAACTAAAGAACACGGCAAAGAACGAATCAGGAAAAAAACAATTAACAACCAAGAAGCGAAGCAATACCATGGAAAGAATCCACCTAGATTTCATCTGTCATTATTAATCTGAATTAAACTGTAACATCCCGAAATAGGGCCTAGTTGGAACAGTGGTTTCGGGACCATAAATCCTACATCAAAATATTTATTTTGTGATTATTATGAGACTTAGAATATGAGATTATGCATGTGTTAAAGTTTCATGAAGAAACTCCTTGAGTAAGGTGTCCAATTGGAAATTAGGGACTAAATTGAATAAATAGCAAAACTTGGATTCTAGAAGCAGTTTGTATGAAATTGCTTTAGATTATAAACTAGAAGGTATTACAGAGAAATTTCTCAATTTTTAAGTTTTTGGACAAAAATGGGCTTGCATGGATGAAATTTTAAAGAAGGGACTTAAGGGCATTTTGGTCATTTGGTTTTTTAATGAAATAAAATGGGAAAAAGAAGGCAAAAACCAGCCATTCTTCTTCCTTGTCCAGCCAAAAATTTCATGCTCTCCATAGCTAGGGTTTTCAAGCTTTCCAAGCTCAAATAGTAAGTGCTCCCAAGCCTCGTTTTTAATGTTCTTTGTATTTTTGAAATCCCGGTAGCTTGATCTTTCCATTTCTACCCATATTTTATGCTAGGGTTCATGTTTAAAAATTTACCCATGCATGAGTTGCTTGTATTTTGGTGGATTATGGAGGGATATGAAAGTTGAAGGTGTGTTAAACATCTTTTCTTAGGTTATTTTCATGAAAAACCCATAAAGGGACCTTTTTGCAAAAGTTGTTAAATATGTGGTAGAAATGTGAAAATAATGGAAAATGTGGGCTGCCATAAGAGAGAAAAATGTTTAGTTAGGCTTGGGTAAGATAGAAATTCCATGTGTTTCATTATACGAGCCTAAGGACTAAATCGTAAAAATGTCAAAGGCTAGGGGCAAAACGGTCATTTGGACCAGGGGTAGAAATTAAACTTGAAAATTGTAATGTAGTGAATTAATGATATAATTTTGTTGTTATAGATCCCGAGGAACAAATTTCGGAGGTCGATCGAGGTAAACGCAAGGTTTCAGAATAATCGAAACACAGCTCCGAAACGAATACCAGGTAAGTTCAGATAACTCGAAGTAAACCTATAACATGCATAATTGTATGTTTTGTGAATATATGGTAATTGCATTGTTGATAGCATGAAAATTCATAAATTGCATCTTTAATAATAAATTGTCGGATAATGTCTCGGTTGAGGTTGAAAAAGGGAATTTGATGGATAAACCATGATTTACATGGGACTTGAGATCCTGCATGTGTTGCAGAAAAAGATTTAGTCTGGACTGATAATCCAAAGATCTCAAGTATGAAAAGGATCTAGCCCAGACGGGTGTTCCTTGAATGATTGAGCCTCCCGAAGAATATGTGTGCATTGTGGATTTAGCCCAATGTAATAATCCGATTAGGGTCTCAAATTTAGCCTCGACTGTAATTCGGATCCGAGCTTATTAAGGGTGTTTGTCGTTATAAGGGATTTAGCCTGGACTGGTAATCCCGACATCACCTTTTGAGTTTATATTGCGGGGGATTTAGCCTGGACTGGTAATCCCGCCGTAAGATGTGAGGTTCATAGGAGTGCATACTCAAAATGATCATTCGTATGAATTGATTTCGTGATCGGATAATCCATCGAGATTTCCTAGAAACTCAACGGGACTATCACAAGGTATACGTACAAATGACATGTAAAATGATGAGCTCATCTAAGATAAAAATGTTCATGATATTTGTTATGTGACTAACTCATTGATTGAGTGCATGTGATAGGGAAACCATTTTCATGTTCATTGGTTTCATTACCTATTATGGATGTATGCTAAACAATCGGTAAGTTTACTTTCCAGTTATACGGGCTTACTAAGCATGTAAATGCTTACCCCTCTCTTTTCCCTGCTTTTCAAGGCTCAAGGACTCATAAGGATTAGAAGACAATTGGAGAGTCAACACACTATCAACTAGACAAGCTTTGGTATAAAGACATTTCTACTTTTTCCAATGGCATGTATAGGATTTTTGAGTATTTGTTATATATGTCATTTGATTTGCCTAGTAAAGGCATGTAAAAATATGTTTATCTTTTTTTGTATATGGCCATAGGAATTGGCTCATTTTGAAGTAGGTTATGCCCTACAAATCTATGCATGTTTATATTCATATGCGATGGCTTAGTTATAATTGGCAATGAGTTATAATAACGAGCCAATCTTAATATGTCAAGCAGACATATAAATTATTAAATGTAAGATAAGAATTAACTTAGCATGTATGAAACCAATGACATGAGGTTCACATGCAATGAAGTTAATCAAAGTTTCATATTTACAAATGGATAATTTGGCCCAAATATACACTATAGTAACCTATAAGTGTGATTGGCTAGTAGAGGGTGACTTAAGGCTTGGAAATTAGCCTAATAAGGTCCACATGGGTAGACACACAGGCGTGTGTCTAGGCTGTGTATGACACACGGGCTACTCCCATGGGTGTGTGCTATGACCGTGTGTCCCCTGCACTTGAAATTTTAAGTCAGCATAGAGCACGGACTATGCACACGGGCGTGTGCTTTGGTCGTGTTTATTTAACAGAATGGTGGGGTTGAAGTCAGTGTAGCACACGGGCTAAGCCCACGGGCGTGTGCCTTGACCGTGTTGCATACTGGAAAAAGGACATGGGTGTGTTCTAAGCCCCACGAGCGTGTTACACTTAAGTCTATCGAACAATTTTGGTTTTGTTCCGTACAATCCCAATGAGTGTTTTTAGGCCTCAGAGGCCTGTATAAGAGACAAAGTGTACACGTTTGAAAAGTTTTAATTTATGAACGAAATTCAGTAACCCGATTGGTTAAGTTTGTAAGGGTGAATTACCGGTAACTCCTCGAACCCTATCCCGGTGTCGGATATGGGCGAGGGGCATTACATAAACAATTTCTTCACTTAGTATCTTGATTCGTAGAAATCCCTAAATTATGCTAATATCTCTTTCGAGAGTAAGAACAACTGACTCTAGGTTGATTAATTGAAAATTCTTTCTAATTAAAACCCCTATTATTACATGAATTCGATCTATGGATATGATAACTTTTGAAAATAGTTATATTTCAGGCCTTTAGACTTAGTTAATTACCTGTACTTAAGTACATCTAGTTGCATTTTAGGACATTTCATTAGTATTTTTAGCATTACATTAGAACTTGGGCTGCGTTTAAATATTAGGTACTTTTAATTGCTTGTGGAAAGACTATGTTTTATGGTATTGGCAGGTGTAGGGTAAGGAAAAAGAAATAAAAAGAGTAAAGTTTTACCGGGGCAAAAGGGTGTTTAGATTGCCAAATCATATACCGTGGCAATGTTAGGAAGGTGTCCAGTTAGCATTCAGTGCATATTAGTTTTAGCCCAACTCTACTTGTACCAGATAAATTTGCCTAGAAAAGAGCAGAAGATAAATCTTGGACTATTAGAATTATCTTGAAAAAAGCAATTTAAAAAGAAGAAAATGAGGAAACTTTAGAGAGTGAACGGAGAGTGAGATCCTTAGCCAAAATAGAAGGTACTGGCTGAACAGAGACACGAAAAGGAAAAATAAAGGTAGTCCCTCTCAGCCACCTCAGGACACTGCACAGCTGGAGTGTGGATAGGGCAAGTGAACTCTGTCCGACGTTCTTTCATTATTTCTAATTTGTTCCTTTGTAAATTACAGTGATGAAAATGATGTTTGATTTGAACTTTATTTGCCAACCTATGAGCTAAATCTCATAGAGTTAGGATTACTTTGATGAAACTTTAACTGTCTTTAATGGCTGCAGTATAAATCTGAATTATTTTATTTGTTCATTCAATTTTTTTATTTTTTAAAATGTATGTGAGCAATCCCTAGACATAGTCGACTGTGCACCATACACTTAAATTAATTTAAATTCTAAAATTTAGATTAGTTAGACTGTGGTTGAACTGTAACAACCTGTTTTTAGTCAAATCGAAATAGTAGTTTTGGGACCACAAATCCGAGGTCAAAATATTTATTTTATTATTATTTTAATGTCTACAGCATGATAGTATGATTGTGTGACAATTCCGTTAAGAAATTTTATCGTTTAAATACTTAATTTGATAAAAAAGTACTAAATCGCGTAAAGTGTAAAACTTGTGTTCTATTAGCTAAAAGTGTTAAATAGTTATGGAATCTTAAATTTGAGGTCCTTGTAACACCCCTCACCCGTACCCAACGTCGGCACAGGGTTCGAGGCATTATCGGTAATTCACCTTTAAAAACTTACTAAATCGGGTCACCAAATTTTGCCCAAATTTAAAACCTTTCAAACATGTACACTTTGTCCCTTACACAGGCCTTCGAGGCCTAAAACACACCTAGGTGCAGTACGGGACACAGCCGAAAACATTCGATAAACTTTGGGCACTTTAAAAAAAAATTTCTTACTTTGAAGTGTGACACGCCCGTGTGATGGGGCCATGTGGTCACACACGCCCGTGTGGCTTGGGACACGCTCGTGTCCTCCTCCCGTGTGCAACACTGACTTCAACCTCAACATTCTGTTAAAAGCACACGGCCAAGACACACGCCCGTGTACTTAGCCCGTGTTCTATACTGACTTAAAATTTCAAGTGCAGGGAACACACGGCTATACTACACACCCATGGGGGTGAGCCGTGTGTCACACATGGCCTAGACACACGCCCGTGTATCTACCCGTGTGGACCTTATTAGTCCATTTTCCAAGCCTTTGATCACCCTCCATACTTTAGATTACTTTTACACATAATAAGGTCGCATTATACACTTATATATATAAGAGTTTAATTAACCTCATTGCATGTAAACCTCATGTCATTGGTTTTATACATGCTAAGTTAATTCTCATCTTGCATTTAAGGATTTCCATGTCTACTTGACATATTTAAGATTGGCTCGTTTTTATAACTCATTGCCAATTATAACCAAGCCATCATATGTGAACATAAACATACATAGAATTGTGGGTCAGTGCCTACTTCGAAATAAGCCAAGTTACCATGGCTATATACAAAAAGATAAATATAACTTTGCATGCCTTCATTTTTGGAAATCAAATGACACATATAACAAAATACACAAAAGCTCTATACATGCCATTGAACAAAACATAAGAGTCTATATACCAAAGCTGGACTAATTGATAGTGTGTATACTCTTCAACCGTATTCCAATCTTTACAAGTCCTCGAGCTCTGAAAACGGGGAAAAAGATAGGGGTAAGCATTTACATGCTTAGTAAGCTCGAATAATTGGAAAGTAAACTTACCGACTATTTAGCATACATCCTTATTAGATAATGAAACCAACAAATATGAAAGTGGTTTCCCTATCACATGCACTCAATCAATGAGTTAGTCATATAACAAAACATCATGTAATACATATATTAGATGAGCTCATCATTCAACATGTCATTTGAACATATATCTCGTGTTAGTCTTGTTGAGTTTTTAGGAACTCTCGATGGATTATCCAATTACCGTCAATTCATACAAATGATAATTTCATGTACGCACTCCCGCGAACCTCACATCTTACGGTGGGATTACCAGTCCAGGCTGAATCCCCCGTATCGTAAACTCATAAGGTGATGTCGGGATTACCAGTCCAGGCTAAATCCCTTATAACGACAAACACCCTTAGTGAGCTTGGATCCAATTACACCCAGCTAAATTGCACTTAATCGGATTACCCGTCCGGGCTAAATCCATAATGCACACATATTCTTCGGGAGGCTCGATCATTCAAGGAACACCCGTCCGGGCTAGATCCTTTTCATACTTGAGATCATCGGATTACCCGTCAGGGATAAATCCTTTCTGCAACACATGTAGGATCTCAAGTCACATATAATTCATGGTTTATCCATCGAATTCTCTTTTTAACCTCAACCGAGACATTTTTCCAACAAATCATTATCAAAGATGCATTCTATGCATTTTCATGCCATCAAGAATGCAATCATCATGCACTCATAAATTATACAATTATGCATATTATGAGTTTACTTTAAGTTATCCGAACTTACCTGGTACTCGTTTCGGTGTTGTGTTTCGGTTATTCTGAAACCTTTAGCTTTCCTCGGTCGACCTCCGAAATTTGTTCCTCGGGGTCTATAACAATAAAATTAAACCATTAACACCTTACATTGTATTATATGAGCTTAAATTTCACCCCCGATTCAATGACCATTTTGCCCCTAACCTTTCACATTTTTACGATTTAGTCCATAGGCTCGTGTAATGAAACACATGCAATTTCTACCTTACCCAAGCCTAGCCGAACATTTTTCCCTCTTATGCAGCCCAAATTTTCCATTATTTTCACATTTCTACCACATATTTATCAACTTTTGCAAAAAAGGTCCCTTTAAGGGTTTTTCACGAAAATCACCTAGGAAAAGATGTTTAACACACCTCTAACTTTCATACCCCTCCATAAATCATCAAAATACAAGTAAATTATGCATGGGTAAATTTTTAAACATGAACCCTAGCATGAAAAATGGGTAGAAATGGAGAGAGTAAGCTACTGAGATTTTAAAAATATAAAGAACATTAAAAACGGGGCTTGGGTGCACTTACTATTGAGCTTGAAAATGTTGAAAACCCTAGCTATGGTGTCCCTTGAAGTTTCAACAGCATGGAGAAGAAAATGAGCTGATTTTTGTTTCATTTTTCCCATTTTATTTCATTAAAATGCCAAATGACCAAGATGCCCTTAAGCCCCTTTTTTTTAAAATTTCATCCATGCAAGCCCATTTTTGTCCAAAAATTTAGAAATTGGGAAAATTTTTCTCTAAGACCTTCCAATTTATAATCTAAAGCAATTTCATACAAATTGCTTCTAGAATCCAAGTTTTGTAATTTATTCAATTTAGTCCCTAATTTCCAATTGAACACCTTACTCAAAGAATTTCTTCATGAATTCTTAACACATGCATATTATCATATTCTAGACCTTATAATAATCATAAAATAAATATTTTGATGTCAGATCTATGGTCCTGAAACCACTATTCTGACTAGACCCTATTTTCGGATGTTACAGTCCTTATGTTTTAATTAAACCATAGTTAATGTGAGTGGACATATTTGGACACATTATTAAGTGATTTTAATGTTTTAATTAAAGGTTAAAATATTAAATTAATAAATTAACTTAAATAAAATATAGAAAACAAAATAGTCATCTTCATTGTTAAATTGGTGAGTGATTTTTGTCCTGTTTTTAATGATTTCTATGTTTTTGAGATCGTTGCAGCTTAATCTAGCTAGCCCAGGGACTAATTTGCAAAACTTTTAAAGGTTTAGGGTTTTTTCATTGATGAATATAGGTGTAATTTGATGTTTAATGATAGAAAATGTATGTTTGTTGTTAGATAAACAACATTTGTAAAGTGATTTTTGATAAAATTTCTAATTAGGGATTAAGTTGTGAAATGTACAAATTATGTGGTTAAATTGTGAAATTAATGAAAAATATGGGTAGGGACCAAATGTAACAACCCATTTTTAGTCAAAACAGAACAGTGGTTTCGGGATCACAAATTCGAGGTCAAGATATTGATTTTATTATTTTATTAAAGTTTACACCGTGATAGAATTATTGTGTGAAAGTTTCGTAAAGAAATTTTACTGTTTGAATGCTTAATTCGGTAAAAAGGACTAAATCGCGTAAAGTGCAAAAGTGTCATTCTATTAGTTTAAGGTGTCAAATAGCTTTGGTTTTAACTATGGTGGCATTAAATGGTAATTAGACCATTTTAAATGTTAGTGGACTTTTATGGACATCATTTAAGTGATTTTAAATGTTTTAACTTAAGGTTAATTTTCGTATTTGATAATTAAAAGTTAAATAAATAAAACAAAGTTAATTAAAAGTCCCCATTATCATCTTATAACTGAAATTAAAGAAGAAAAATAAGAAAAATAGGGTTCTTCATTCGAGTAAGCAAAATTCAAGCAATTAGATTTAGAAAAGCGAAATACGGACTTGGATCGGGGAAAAGATAAAGTTATAGACTAATTGACTCGATTCGTTATTTTCACATCCGAGGTAAGTTCGTATATGATAAGCATTGTTACAATTATACTTTAAATGTTTTGATATTGCTTAAATTGTGTTTATGAACTTATAGTCATGATTGAAGACGATTCAGATATATATATGGCACTTAGTGTGCAATTCAGAATAGCTTCGGCTATATATGGCACTTAGTGTGCGAGACTGAGATAGCTTCGGCTATGTAAGGCACTTAGTGTACGAGATTATAATAGATTCGACTATGTATTGACACTTAGTGTGTGAGATATCTTGTATTCGATAGTATTCCGAAAGGTATGAGTTCATTACGAAATTGTACAGGTATGTACATGTAAAGTATGAAATTCAAATAGAAGAAATTATGAATGTGCATATAAGCATATGATTGAGTATATGGAAGGTTTGTTGTTATCATGAATTATATGTTATATGTTTCAAATTGATGATTTGTATATTATGATTAGTTGAGTATATTTCTTACAAGCTTGCTAAACTTTATAGCTTATTTTGTTTATTTTTCTATGTTTTATAGTCTTTCGAAGCTAGCTCAGATTAGGGGATCTTCAGATACTTCATCGCACTATCGAACATCTATTTTGGTACTTTTGAAGTTATGTATATATGGTATATGGCATGTATAGGCTTGAGTCATTTTGAGTATGTTTGATGAACATGTAATTATAGGCCATTTGAGTTGGCTTGTGACAAAGAATTTGTTAATATATTAAGTTGTGTAAATGGCTTTGTTTTGAGTTAGGTAATTGACCTATATTGAGTGAATGAAGTTGAATTGATAATGCATGTTGGAATGGTTTAACCATATGAATTATATATGTGAATTATGTCTAGTAAGACAAGTTGAGTTGATAGGTACTTGTATAGGTAAATGACATTGAATTGAGTATTGAAATGGTTGAAATGGATATAGTATGATTGTGTATTGGTTGATGACTTTTGGCTACATATTTGTGTATTTAAATGGTACCAATTGTGCTTGTATTAGTATGTGCAAAATGGGTAGCAAAATGGCTTGGTAAATGGCCTAATTTTTGTCCATACAGGCAGAGACACGGGTGTGTGACTTGGCTGTGTTGTGTAAGCCAGTATACCCTACAGGTTTGGCACGGCCTAGTACACGGCCTGACAGACGGGCGTGTGTCCCTTGTTTGAAGTAAAATTTTCTAAGTTTCCCAAACTTGTCCTGAATTATGAGTTTAGTCCCGAACCATTTCTAAAGCCTGTTTAAGGCCTTGTAGGCTATTATAAGGGACAAATTGTTTGAGAATAATGATGATTGTATAAATTCATTGAATGAATGAGAAAAGTACGGTTATATATGTTATAAGTCTTGTAATGCTCCGTAATCCTATTCTGGCATTGAAAACGAGTGAGGGGTATAACATTTATTGATACTAGAGCTTCGGTTTAGTCTAGCTATACATGTTATATATATAAACTGAGATAGTGTGATGGCTCTTGACATTTTCAAATGTGTTTTTATATAGTAAATGGATCCTGATCGAGCTTTATTTGATGAGGTTGAGAGTAATGCGCCTGCTCCCACTCAAGGGACAACACCTTTTGATTCTAGACCCGTAACAGGCAGCCATGGAGGAGAGGCTAGAGAAGCCTTCTTCTAATTGATGAACGAGTGGTTCACTCAATATATTCGTATGAACTTAGCTACTCAACAACCTCCACCTCCACCTATTCCCCAACCAATCCCTGTAATTCCTCAAGGTATGGATTCTTTGCGATTGAATAAACCACTTGTTGATAAGAAACAGAAGCACGGGGCTGAGGAATTTAGAGCCACTGTTAACGATGTCCCTGAGAGAGCCGAGTTTTGGCTTGAAAATACGATCCTAGTGTTTGATGAACTTTCGTGCATGCCAGTTGAATGTTTAAAGTGTGTCGTTTCACTGTTGAGAGATACAACATATCAATGTTGGAATACCTTGGTGTTTGTAGTACTGAGAGAGCGAGTGACTTGGGAATTCTTTCAGACGGAGTTTTGAAAGAAATATATAAGTCAACGGTTCTTTGATCAAAAGTATAAAAATTTTCTAGAGTTGAAACAGGGCCGAATGACCGTGACAGAGTATGAAAGAGAATTTGTACGGTTGAGCAAGTATGCTCGGGAATATATTTCCACTGAAGAAATCATGTGCAAGCGATTTCTAGATGGGTTAAATGAAGACATTAAACTTTTCGTTGGAATTTTAGAACTGAAGGAATTTGTTGTTTTAGTAGACAGAGCTTGCAAAGTCAAGGAACTTAGCAAAGAAAAAAGAAAGGCTGATTTAGAGGCAAGAGATTCGAGGAAGAGATCGATGAGTAAACCTTATCATTCCTCATCGAAGAAACCCAGAGATTATTTTAACCGTCAAATCACTTCAACGAGATATTCCACTAGAGATCGTGGAAAGCAATACACCAGTCCTAAAGCTCAAGCTACATTGGTATTGAATGTTGGCAACGTGAAAGATGTTAAACCTGAATGTCAATAGTGTGGAAGACACCATGTTGGAGATTGTTGGATGAAAAATAATAATAGAGCTTGTTACAGTTGTGGTTCACGAGATCTTTTTATCTGAGATTGTCCTGAATTAAATGAAAAAGATAAATCTCAGCATGCAAGATCGAGCAATACGACAACGAGAGGGAGACCACCAAGAAATACGAGAAATGTATCTAGTGGTAGAGGTGTGATGAGAGATTCTGCTATGAGATCTAAAGCACGAGCACCTGCCTGAGCTTATGCTATTCATACACGGGAGGAGGCATCATCGCCAGACGTTATTACCGGTATTTTTTCTCTTTTCGATACTGATATAGTTGCGTTGATAGATCCTGGATCAACCCATTCATATATTGTATGAATTTAGTATTTAAGAAGAGTTTACATGTCGAGTCTACAGAATTTGTATCTAAAGTATCGAACCCTTCAGGCAAGTCTGTTTTAGTTGATAAAATTTGTAAGAATTGTCCTTTGATGACTTGGGGCTATTGTTTTCTGGTTGACTTGATGCTTCTACCATTCGATGAGTTTGACGTGATTCTGGGTATGGACTGGCTGACTATGCATGATGCAGTTGTGAATTGTAGATGAAAGATTATCGAATTGAAATGTCAAAAGGGTGAAATTCTTCGGATTGAGTCTGATGATTCGAGTGAGTTACCTACTATGATATCATCTATGTTAGCTCAGAAATGTATGAAAAAGTGTTGTGATGGATATCTTGCATACGTACTAGATACAAAAGTGTTTGAATCAAAGATTGAATCTGTACTTGTTGTTTGTGAGTTTTCGAATGTATTTCCAAAAGAATTACCGGGTTTGCCACCGATTAGAGAGGTTGAATTTGGTATTGAATTAGTACCAGGAACAACACTGATATCAATAGATCCGTACAGAATGGCTCCAACAGAATTAAAAGAGTTGAAAGCTTAGTTGCAAGAATTGACAGACAGAGGTTTTGCACGATCGAGTTATTCGCCTTGGGGTGCACCGGTATTGTTTGTAAAGAAGAAAGATGGCACGATGAGAATGTGTATCGATTACAGACAGTTGAATAAAGTGACTATAAAGAACAAATACCCTCTACCTCGAATTGATGATTTATTTGATCAGTTGAAAGGGGTTATAGTATTTTTTAAGATTGATTTAAGATCGTGTTATTATCAATTGCGAGTTAAAGAGTTGGATGTGCCGAAAACCGCTTTCAGAATGAGGTACAGACATTATGAATTCCTTGTTATGCCTTTCAAATTAACTAATGCTCCTGCAGTTTTCATTGACTTGATGAACCGGATATTCAGACCGTATTTAGACAGATTTGTTGTTGTATTCATTGACGACATTCTGATCTATTTGCGAGATGAATCTGAACATATCGAGCACTTGAGAGTTGTGTTACAAACTCTACGTGATAAGCAATTATTTGTAAAGTTCAGTAAATTTGTGAGTTTTGGCTTTGAGAGGTTGGATTTTTGGGGCATATTGTTTCAGTTGAAGGTATTAGAGTTAACCCGAGTAAGATTTCTACTATTGTTGATTGGAAACCTCCGAGAAATGTTTCTGATGTTCGTAGTTTTCTGGGTTTAGTGGGCTATTACCGAAGATTTGTTAAAAGATTTTTGATGATTGTGAATTGATGACACGACTGCTTCAAAAAGATGTGAAGTTTGATCGGTCAGAAAAATGTTAGCGAGTTTTCAATAGCTTGAAAGTCTCATTAATCAAGCACCGCTTTTTTTGGTTCAACCTGAATCGGTGAGTTTATGATTTATAGTGATGCGTCATTAAATGGTTTGGGATGTGTTCTGATACAAGAAGGAAAAGGTATAGCTTATGCTTTCTGACAATGAAAACCGCATGAAAAGAATTATCCGACGCACAACTTAGAGTTGGCTGCAATTGTGTTCGCATTGAAAATTTGGTGACATTACTTATACGGTGAAAAATGCCACGTTTATACCGATCACAAAAGCTTAAAATATTTGATGACACAGAAAGATTTGAATTTGCGACAACGAAGATGGCTCGAGTTATTGAAAGATTATGAATTTGTGATTAATTATCATCCGGGAAAAGCTAATGTTGTTGCTGATGCTCTAAGCCAAAAATCTTTGTTTGCATTACGAGCAATGAATACCCAGTTGATGATTTGTGATGATGGGTCTATTTTAGTTGAATTAAAAGCTAAACAGACATTTCTTCAACAGATTCGCGAAGCTCAGAAAGATGACCATGAATTGCAAGTTAAACGAATTCAATATGAGACTATCCCTAATTCAGAGTTTCAGATTAAAACCGATGATTGTTTAAAGTTCCGGAATAGAATTTGCATACCGAGAAATTCAGAGCTTATTCAGAAGATTTTGCACGAAGCGCATAATAGTTGCTTATCTGTTCATCCGGGGAGTACCAAAATGTACAACGATTTGAAACAATTTTACTGGTGGCAAGGCATGAAACGAGATATCTTGGAGTTTGTTTCTAAATGTTTGATTTGTCAGCAATTCAAAGCTGAACAACAAGTACCATTTGGTTTACTACAGCTTATGATGATTCCCGATTGGAAATGGGATAGAGTTACAATGGACTTTGCGTCGGGATTGCCCCTAACTCCAAAAAATAAAGATGCTATCTGGGTTGTCGTTGATCGACTAATTAAATCAGCTCATTTCATACTGGCATGTATAGGTTTCTCACTTGATAGATTAGTTGAATTGTACATTTCTAAAATTGTTTGATTGCACAGGGTGCCACTATCTATTATTTCTTATAGAGATCCGAGATTTACATCGTGATTCTGGAAGAAACTACAAGAATCTTTGGGAACAAAGTTGAATTTTAGTACAGCGTTTCATCCTCAGACGACGGTCAGACCGAGAGAGTTATTCAGATTCTCGAAGACATGTTGCGATGTTGTATTTTAGAGTTTGAGGGCAGTAGGGAAAAATATTTACCGTTTATTGAATTCGCGTATAACAACAGTTTTCAAAGGAGTATAAATATGGCACTGTACGAAGCTTTATATGGTCGCAAATGTCGAACTTCGCTATACTGGACTGAACTAAGTGAGAAAAAGAGTCGTGGGGTTGAATTGATCAGAGAAACTGAAGAAAAGGTGAAATCAATTCGGGACAATTTGAAAGAAGCTTTAGATCGATAAAAATCATACGCGAATTTGAAACCTAAAGAAATTAAGTTTCAAGTCGAGGACTAGGTGTTTCTAAAGGTGTCACCGTGGAAAAAAGTTCTTCAATTCGGCCATAAAGGAAAGTTGAGTCCGCGATTTATAGGATCGTATGAGATTGTCGAAAGAATAGGGTCTGTAGCGTACCAACTAGCTTTACCGTCAAAACTTGAAAAGATTCATAATGTCTTTCACGTTTCTATGCTATGTTGATACAGATCCGATCTGTCACATGTAATTTCTCCAGTAGATGTTGAGATACAGACTGATTTGACGTATAGCAAAAAATCGATTAGGATTTTAGCTCGTGAAATCAAAGAATTGAGAAATAAACGCATAGCCCTGGTGAAGGTTCTTTGGCATAAACACGGGATCGAGGAAGCTACGTGGGAACCCAAGGAAGTTATGAGAAAACAGTACCCTTATGAGAAAACAGTACCCTAACCTATTCACTGGTAAGATTTTCGGGGATGAAAATCCCTAGGGGGAGAGTTGTAACAGCCCATTTTTAGTCAAAATAGAACAGTGGTTTCGGGACCACAAATATGAGGTCAAAATATTTATTTTATTATTTTATTAAATTTTACAGCATTATAGAATTATTGTGTGAAAGTTTCGTAAAGAAATTTTACTGTTTGAATGCTTAATTCGGTAAAAAAGACTAAATCACGTAAAGTGCAAAAGTGCTGTTCTATTAGTTTAATATGTCAAATAGTTTTGGTTGTTAATTATGGTGGCCTTAAATGGTAATTAGACCATTTTAAATGTTAGTGGAATTTTATGGACATCATTTAAGTGATTTTAAATGTTTTAACTTAAGGTTAATTTTGATATTTGATAATTAAAAGTTAAATAAATAAAACAAAGTTAATTAAAAGTCCCCATTATCATCTTATAATCGAAATTAAAGAAGAACAAGAAGAAAAATAGGGTTCTTCATTCGGCTAACCAAAATTCAAGCAATTAGATCCAGAAAAGTGAAATATGGACTTGGATCGGGGAAAAGATAAAGTTACTGACTAATCGACTTGATTCACTGTTTTCACATTCGAGGTAAGTTCGTATGTGATAAGCATTGTTACAATTATGCTTTAAATGTTTTGATATTGCTTAAATTGTGTTTATGAACTTATAGTCATGATTGAAGACGATTCAGATATATATATATATATATATATATATATGGCACTCAGTGTGCAATTTGGAATAGCTTCAGCTATATATGGCACTTAGTGTGCGAGATATTGAGTATTCAACAATATTCTAAAAAGGTATGAGTTCGTTACGAAATTGTACAGGTATGTACATGTAAAGTATAAATTCAAATAGAAGAAATTATGAATTTGCATATAAGCATATGATTGAGTATATAGGAAGTTTGTTGTTATCATGAATTATATGTTATATGTTTAAAATTGATGATTTGTGTATTATGATTAGTTGAGTATATTTCTTACAAGCTTGCTAAACTTTATAGCTTATTTTGTTTATTTTTCTATGTTTTATAGTCTTTCGAAGCTAGCTCAGATTAGGGGATCGTCAGATTCTTCATTGCACTATCGAACATCTATTTTGGTACTTTTGAAGTTATGTATATTTGGTATATGGCATGTATAGGCTTGAGTCATTTTGAGTATGTTTGATGAACATGTAATTATAGGCCATTTGAGTTGGCTTGTGATAAAGAATTTGTTAATATATTAAGTTGTGTAAATGGTTTTGTTTTGGGTTAGGTAATTGACCTATATTGAGTGAATGAAGTTGAATTGATAATGCATGTTGGAATGGTTTAACCATATGAATTATATATGTGAATTATGTATAGTAAAACAAGTTGAGTTGATAGGTACTTGAATAGGTAAATGACATTGAATTGAGTATTGAAATGATTGAAATGGATATAGTATGATTGTGTATTGGTTGATGACTTTTGGTTGCATATTTGTGTCTTTAAATGGTACCAATTGTGCTTGTATTAGTATATGCAAAATGAGTGGCAAAATGGCTTCGTAAATGGCCTAATATTTGTCCATACGGACAGAGACACGGGCGTGTGACTTGGCTATGTTGTATAAGTCAGTATACCCTACAGGTTTGGCACCACCTAATACACGGCCTGGCACACGGGCGTGTGTCCCTTGTTTGAAGTAAAATTTTCTAAGTTTCCCAAACTTGTTCTGAATTATGAATTTAGTCCTAAACCATTTCTAAAGCATGTTTAAGGCCTCGTAGGCTATTATATGGGACAAATTGTTTGAGAATGAATGATGATTGTATAAATTGATTGAATGAATGAGAAAAGTACGGTTATATGTTTTATAACTCTGGTAACGCTCCGTAAACCTATTTCGGCGTTGAATATGGGTGAGGGGTGTTACACCTAATTGCATGAATTTGTGTTTTTATGAGATAAGGACTAAATTGTAAAAATGTTGAAGTATTAGGGGAAAAAGTTTAAAGTTGCCATAATATGAATTTTGGGCTAAATTGAATAGAATAATAATTAAATAAGTTAATTTTGATTTCATATAGATCAAGAAAAGTGAAATTCAGATTTAGATCGGGGGAAAAACAAAGTATCAGACTAGTCGATCCATTTCGTCGTTTTAGCGATTGAGGTAAGTTCGTATGTTAATAAACATTAATATAATTGTGTTTTAAATGCTTTATTATTGAATTATTTGTGAATACGACCTTGTGGATATGTTCGACGACAATTTAGCAAATGTGAAATCCTTGTTGAACCTTAGAAATAGATTAAGATACGAATGACATGTCATTAGGTGTTATGTGATTTGGGTGCTGGTCCGTATGTCCTACCGTTGACTGAGTTATCCTGCATGTGTTTCGAATTCTCGTCAGCTTGTTCGAGTAGCACCGTGTAGCTACGTCATGACCGTCAGCTTGTGTGAGCAGACCCATTGATAGCTCGAGAGCGAACATTATATGAGATAGCTTTGGCTATGTATGTGGCACTTAGGGTGTGAGATTCCTGAGTATCTGATAGTATTCTGAATGGTTCAACGAGTATATCGAGGATATGGATGAGTATGAGATTGATATGAGTTGGTACATGTATGTACATGAGCCATACAAGCATTGAATTGAAGAAACTTGTGAATTTTATATCTAATCTTGTGAAGGAACATGTGATAGGTTTGTGGAACTATATGAAATTATTTATGATATGTTTAATTGCATTAATTATACATGTATGGTAAGTTGAGTTTATTAAATATACGAGCTTACTAAGCTTTATAGCTTACTCTATTTAATTTTCCTTGTTTTATAGTGAATATCGAAGCTAGCTCGGATTGGGAGTCGTCAGAGATTGCATCACACTATCGAGCTTCTATTTTGGTACTTTTGAGCTTATGTTTATGGTTATATGGCATGTATAGGAGTTATGGTCATTCTGGTGTATAGTTTGGTAATGGATTTAGCCTTTGAGTTGGCTTGTAATTGATAAGTATTTGGTTTTGTGTATAGCCATGAGAGTTGGCTTATTTTGGTATATTTCGTGATGTATATATATTTATGCAAATTTCCTTTTTTTGTGTGGTTGATAATTGCCATTTTATATGCTTGTTGTAAAATGGTATTATGAATGTCAAATGGTTGAAATTGGAAGTTGATATGCTTATGGTTTTATGGCAAGATAATGTATGTATGAAGTTAATCATTTAGGTAAAATTGTGAATGTGATTGGCATGTTTTGCATTGGCAATTTACGATGTTATGAGCATTATAGTTTTTGGTATGGAAACAGCATGAATTAGACTTGATTGAGATTTGTTGGAATGCCTATTTATGCCATTTTATGTGCCATTTGGTTTATGTAGGTGATTGAAAGTTTGGGTGAGAAAAACGGCTTGGTAAATAGCCTATTTTTGTCCACATGGGTAGGGGTCTCAGTCGTGTGTGTCACATGGTCAGGTGACACGGCTGTGTGTCCATTGGTGTTTAATTAGAAATCAAGTCAGTATGCTCCACATGGCCCAGCACACGGGTGTGTGACTTGGCCGTGCAGCATTAGTATACCCTACAGGTTTGACACGACCTAGCACGCGGCCTGGCACACGGACGTGTGAGGCCATTTTGAAGGGCACACAGGCGTGTGATTGGCCATGTGACCCAAGTTAGAAAGTTACATGGGGTCGGGCATGGGCTGGGACACGACCACGTGATCCCATTTCGAATTTCCACACGGCCGAGCCACACAGGCGTGTGTCCCCTGTATTTTGTAAAATTTTCTAAGTGTTCCAAGATTTTTTTGAGATATTGGTTTAGTCCCAAACCACTTCTAAAACATGTTTTAGGCCTCATAGGCTCGTATTAGGGACTTGATGTATGAATGTGAATGGTTTATATTTGAAATTGAAAAAAATGCATGGGAAATGTATGTTTAATTGTGCAATAAGTCTAGTAATACTCCGTAACCCTATTTCGTCGACGGATATGGGTGAGGGGTGTTACATGAATGATATGAGCAAATACTCTATAGATACTTATAGTAATGTAACACCCCTACCCATATTCGTTGCCGGAATAGGGTACGAGGCATTATCGGAGTTTACGAATAAATTAATTTTTTTACTCAATATAGCCCCATTATAGATTTCTAACATTCCATGCAATTTTAAACTGAGACCAATCCACATCAACCAATCCAATTTAACATTTTTCAAGATAGATTCATGCATATTTATAAGATAACCTCATCACATACCAAAACCTGGATTTGTTAGCCATACCAATGGCTTACTTTACATTCATTACACATTAACTTTTACTTTATTAACTTATACATGCCATTGATTTCCAAAATAAAGTTTCTTGATATACCAAAATATTAAGGTTGATAGTGTGATGTGCCTCTGACCGAATCCGACCTCCGAGCTCTTAATACTACAAAACAGGGAAAAAGAAAACTGAGTAAGCACGTTGTGCTTAGTAAGCTCATGTAACAAGAATTATACTTAACTAATATTTTCAATTCAATACAATAAATATTCATACATCCATTCAATTTTCCATTTACCTATCATGCACAAACTCAACAAAACATTAATCAAATAGCATCATATAATTTCAATAAAAAGGTTAATAATTGATGAGCTCATCAATTCCATGTTTTCTATTAGCCGTACTATTTCTCATATTTATCCCGTTGAATTTCTCAGAATTTCGATGGATTTTCAAAGGTACACTTATAGTGTCCAATTCTGGGTCCGTCAATTCATATTCATGTGCGCATTTTCCATTTCGATATAGCACACTCCCACGAACCTCATCCTTACAAAATGGATTACTAGTCCAAAGCTAAATCCTCAGAATATAAACTCATAGAGTATTGTTGGGATTACCACCCAAAGCAAATCCCAGATGAACGACAATTACTCTAATGAGCTTGGATCTGAATTACCAGTCTAGGCTAAATTCAGACCCTAATTCGGATTACCCGTCCGGGCTAAATCCATTTTACACATATTCTTCAGGAGGGCTATATCAGGATAGGATCACCCGTCCTGGCTAGATCCTTTTTTACCGTCAATTCCTTTTTAGAGATCCATCAAATTTTCCTTTCATTCAACCAGGATTTCTTCTTATTTTTATCAAATATATCAATGTTTCATTAATTTTCATACAATGAACATTCAAATCATATTCACATCAATAACATACATTTCAAGCATTTAAGAATATAAAGTTACATGAACTTACCTCGATACTTGTTCGTATACAAAAATCTACTAATCCTGAGCTTTTTCCTTTCCTTGATCTAGCTTCGTATTTGAATTTTCTGGATTTAGTGCAAAAATTATGAAATACCAGCTTAAAGAACCCCTTCTATGGCGTTTTGGCTAATGAGAATGAAGAGAAATCATAAGAAATCTAGATATTTCCATACTAGTCCTAATTTTATTTGGTTAATTATGCAATATTCCAATTTTGCCCTTAAATCATCCATTTTCTTGTTGATTTCATGCCCTTGCTGTCTGACCCAAATAAATTTTGGGTCTAATTGCCTTTTAAATCCTTTCTCATTAGACACTTAAGCTATTTAATCATCCCAACCACTTTTACACCTTTTCTAATTTAGTCCTTTTCATTTAATTGACTACCCAAACATTAAAATTTCCTAACGAAATTTTAATACCACGTTACTTACATTTCATAAATATTTAAAAAAATATTTTTGACTCAGTCGTACGAGATTGAGGTCTCAATACCTTGTTTTTACCCAATTTCTTCAATAATTTATTTTTCTAACTAACCATTAAATTGGTAAAATTTTTCGATTGATATTTTCATACGATTTTCCTATCATATCAATATTCATGCAAAAGTATTAAAATAAATTTCTCTTTAAATCGAATTTGTGTTTACGAAACCACTGTTCCGATAACCTTGAATTTAGGCCATTACAACTCTCCCCCCTTTTAAGGATTTTCGTCCTCGAAAATCTTACCAGTAAAGAGGTTCGGGTAATGTTTCCTCATTGTCTCCTCCGATTCCCATGCCGCTTCCTCAATCCCATGCTTTTGCCATAATACTTGCACAAAATTTATCTTTTTTATTTTTGAGCTCCTTTGTCTCTCGAGCCAAAATCTTAACTGGTTTCTCACTGTAACTTATATTAACATGTGAATGATCCGATCGATACCATCGTAGCATAGACACATGAAAAACATTATGGATTCTATCAAGTTCCGGTGGTAATGCCAATCGATAAGCGACCGGTCCAATTCTTTTTATGAATTCATATGGCCCGATAAATCTTGGACTCAATTTACCCTTTCGATCAAACCGGAGAATTTTCTTCCAAGGAGACACTTTCAAGAATAACTTGTCACTGACCTGAAATTCAATCTCTTTTCGTTTAAGATCGGCATATGATTTTTTACGATCAGAAGCTGCTTTTAAACTATCCTGAATAACCTTTACTTTTTCTTTTGTTTCCCGGATCAAATCAACCCCATGTATCTTCATTTCACTGAGCTCTGTCCAATATAATGGTGCTTTACATTTTCTACCATACAAATCTTCATACGGAGCCATTTTAATACTAGACTGATAACTGTTATTGTAAGCAAATTCAATCAAAGGTAGATACCTCTCCCAATTACCTTCAAACTCTAGTATACAACATCGAAGAATATCTTTCAATACTTGAATTACACGCTCAGATTGGCTATCTGTCTAAGGATGAAATATAGTGTTGAAATACAACTGAGTACCCAGGGCTTCTTGCAATTTGTCCCAGAAACGAAACGTAAATCAAGGATCTCTATCTGATATAATGAAGACAAGCACTCCATGTAGCCTGACAATCTCAGATATGTACAATTCAGCCAATTTATTTAAAGAATAATCCATACGTATCGGAATAAAGTACGCTGACTTTGTCCATCGGTCAACAATCACCCAAATGGTATCTTTTTTCCTCGGAGACAACGGTAATCCCGATACAAAATCCATAGTGATTCTTTCCCATTTCCATTTCGATATAGTGATTGGCTGAAGTAACCCCGAAGGTACCTGATGTTTAGCTTTAAACTGCTGACATACCAAACACTTTGATACAAACTCAGAGATATCACGTTTCATACCCGGCCACCAGTACATCTTTTTCAGATCATTATACATTTTATTACTCCCCGGATGTACAGACATAGTACCGCTGTGAGCCTCGTATAAAATCTTCTGTATGAGGTCTAAATTCTGAGGTACACATACCCTACCTCTAAATAATAAATAACCATCAATCCCAACCTGAAATTCATAATCAGTACCTGACTCACATTGTACTCATTTAGTCTGTAACTTTTCATCATTTTTCTGAGCCTCGCAGATCTGCTGTAGAAACACTGGGCTAGCTTTCAATTCAGCTATAACTGAACCATCATTAGATAATGATAATCGGGTATTCATAACTCGCAAAGGAAATAAAGATTTCTGGCTTAAAGCATCAGCTACAACATTAGCCTTACCTGGATGGTAATCAATAATCAAATCATAGTCCTTTATCAATTCAAGCCACCTGCGCTGTCTCAAATTCAAATTTTTTTGCGTCATCAAATATTTCAGGCTTTTATGATCAGTATAAATATGACATTTCTCACCGTACAAGTAATGCCACCATATCTTCAACGCAAATACAATAGCAGCTAATTCAAGATCATGTACTGGGTAATTTCTTTCATGTGGTTTAAGTTGTCTTGAAGCATAGGCTATTACTTTACCTTCTTGCATCAAGATACAACCTAAACCATTTAAGGAGGCATCACTGTAAATAACAAATTTCTTACCCGGTTCAAGCTGCACTAGTATAGGTGCTTTCGTTAGTAGATCTTTCAATCGGTCGAAACTCTGTTGACATTCATCAGTCTACTCAAAATTTACATCTTTCTGCAATAATCGAGTCATCGGAGAAGCTATCATAGAGAACCCCTGTACAAATCTCTGATAATAACCAGCTAAACCTAAGAAACTTCTAACTTCAGGTACATTCTTCGGTGAACTTGAATTAATAATGGCTGAGATTTTATTCGGGTCTACCCTGGTGCCTTTGGCGGATACAATATGTCCAAGGAAACCCACTACTCGGAGCCAAAATTCACATTTACTAAATTTAGCATAAAGTTTCTTTTCACGCAGAATTTGCAACACTATTCTCAAATATTTTGCATGCTCATTTTCATCGTGAGAATAGACTAGAATATCATCAATGAATACTACCAAAAATCTGTCTAAGTACGGTCTGAATACCCGGTTCATCAAATTCATGAATACTGCAAGTGCATTAGTTAGCCCAAATGGCATAACCAGAAACTCATAATACCCGTACCTGGTTCTAAAGGTTATCTTTGGCACATCTGATTCCTTTACCCGTAGCTGGTAGTAACCTGATCGGAGATCAATCTTTGAAAACACTGTAGCACCTTTCAACTGATCAAATAAATCATCAATCTGGGGGTAATGGGTACTTATTCTTTATGGTTACTTTATTAAGCTTCCGATAGTCGATATATAATCTCAAAGACCCGTCATTCTCTTTCACAAATAGAACCAGAGCACCCCAAGGTGAATGGCTTGGTCGAACAAAACCCTTATCAACAAGTTCATGTAACTATGTCTTTAACTCCTTTAATTCTATAGGAGCCATCCGGTCGAAGCTATGGAAATCAGAGTAGTTCCCAGAATCAAATTTATAAAAAATTCCACTTCTCTTTCTAGTGGCAACCCTGGTAATTCCTCTGGAAACACATCGAAAAATTCACATACCACTGGCACTGCCTGTAGCTTTGACTTAGATAGCTTGGTATCGAGTACATAAGCCAAGTAAGCATCATACCCTTTTTTGACATACTTCTGTGCTACCATCACTGAAATCACATCAGATAACCCTTCTGTCTGATCATATTTAACCTGAAGCAACTCACCATTCTGACATTTTAGCATAATATATTTCTATCTACAATTTACTACTGCATCATGCTGGGTTAGCCAATCCATGCCCAATATCACGTCAAATTCATCAAATGGAAATAACATAAAATTAGCTAGGAAACAATAACCTCTTACCATCAGCGGACAATTTTTACAAATTTTATCCACCAAAACAGATTGGCCCAGGGGGGTCGAGACTTTAACCACAAATTCAATAGGTTCAATAGATAAATCTTTAACACATGCAAGCTTTATACATATATATGAATGCATAGAACCAGGATCAATTAATGTAGTAATATCAGTGTCAAGTAAAGAAAATGTACCAGTAATAACATCATGTACCGAGACATCTTTTCTTGCACGAATAACATATGTCCTAGCAGGTGTTCGTGCCTCAGGCCTGCCTGTAGTATCTTTCGTAGTTCCTCGGCTACCGCTGACTTTACCGAATGGTCGAGGTGGTCTACCCCTCGAAATTGGATTAATCGGCTTTAATGTTTGTTCAGTTTTTTTCACCCCTTTCTGGATAATCCCCGAGGAAATGATCAAATGAACTGCATCGGTAACAAGCCCCACTTTTCAGCCGGTATTCTCTAAAATGAGTTTTATTATAGTACTGGCATCTCGGCTTAGGGGTATCAACACTGCCAACACTGGTTACTGATGGAGTGGAAGATCTTGGATTAGTGCATTGAGAACCTCGCTCTCTACCCGAATACCCAATGGCTGAGGTAGAACGATCGTAGTACTTCTTCAATTTCTTTGGAGCAAAAAACTGAGATTTTTCCATCAGTCTTTTACTAAAAATTTGAGCTTCCCTCTCAGTCTGTTTCTTCTCTTTGCTCAATTCTTCTGCTTTATAAGCTCTCTCTGCTAATGTAGCAAACTCTCGAATTTCAAGAATTTCGATCAGTAGCTTAATATCTTCATTCAACCCTTCTTCGAATCGTTTGCACATTTTGGCTTCTGATTGTACCCATTCTCGAGCATATTTACTCAACTGAACAAATTCTCTTTCATACTTAGATACTGATCCGTTACCCTGTTTCAGCTCAAGAAATTCTTTTCTCTTCTGATCGAGGAACCTCTGGCTAATATATTTCTTTCTGAACTCGGTCTGAAAGAATTCCCATGTAATTTCTTCTTTCGAAACAACTGAAGCTTTAGTATTCCACCAATAGTAAGCTGTGTCTTTTAGCAGTGAGACGGCACATTTCAGACATTCTTCTGGTGTGCAAGATAATTCCTCCAAAACTCGAGTATTATTCTCTAACTAGAATTCATCCCGTTCGGGATCATCATCAACTGCTGCTCGAAATTTTTCGGCCCCCATATTTTTGAATTTTATCTACCAAAGCTTTCTCTTTTCTGACAGATTTAGTACCTGTACCCTGTGGGATCTCGGGAATCGGTGGAGGAGCAGGAGGGGGAGCTTGAGCTTGTTGCATTACAAGGTTAGTTCTTAAGTATTAACTAAACCATTCATTCATCCTTTAAAAGAAAGCTCATTTTTCCTCCTCACCTTGGCCCTCATATACGGGCCTTGTACTACTAGTAACTTCGGCTTTCCTTTGTGCCCGTTTCGAAACCAGAGCATGACTCCCGGCTTCCTTGGATTGAGCTCGGTCGGCAGGTATTTACTATAATAAAAACACATTTAAATGGTCAGGAGATATCACACTATCAATAATAATTTAAATGGCATGTATAGCTAATCCCATATTTGCTATGTGGGTCTGAGAACAGACTAAACCGTAGATCTGATACCAACAAATGTAACACCCCCTACCCGTATTCGTTGTCGGAATAGGGTACGAGGCATTACCGAAGTTTACGAATTAATTAATTTTTTTACTCAATATAACCCCATTTTAGATTTCTAACCTTCCATGCAATTTTAAACTGGGACCAATCCACATCAACCAATCCAATTTAACATATTTTCAAGATAGATTCATGCATATTTATAAGATAACCTCATCCCATACCAAAACTAGGATTTGTTAGCCATACTAATGGCTTACTTTACATTCATTACACATTAACTTTTACTTTATTAACTTATACATGCCATTGATTTCCAAAATAAAGTTTCTTGATATACCAAAATATTGAGGTTGATAGTGTGATGTGCCTCCGACCGAATCCGACGTCCGAGCTCTTAATACTACAAAATAGGGAAAAAAGAAACAGGGTAAGCACGTTGTGCTTAGTAAGCTCATGTAACAGGAATTATATTTACCTAATATTTTCAATTCAATACAATAAATATTCATACATCCATTCAATTAACCATTTACCTATCATGCACAAACTCAACCAAAACATTAATCAAATAACATCATGTAATTTTAATACAAAGATTAATAATTGATGAGCTCATCAATTTCATGTTTTCTATTACCCGTATTATTTCCCATATTTATCCCGTTGAATTTCTCAAAATTTCGATGGATTTTCAAAGGTACACTTTTAGTGTACAATTTTGGGTCCGTCAATTCATATTCATGTGCGCACATTTCCATTTCAGATAGCACACTCCCGTGAACCTCATCCTTACAGCGGGATTACTAGTCCAGGCTAAATCCCCTGTAATATAAACTCATAGAGTATTGTCAGGATTATCAGTCTAGGCTAAATACAGACCCTAATTCAGATTACCCGTCCGTGCTAAATCCATTTTACACATATTCTTCGGGAGGGCTATATCAGGATAGGATCACCCGTCCGGGCTAGATCCTTTTTACCGTCAATTCCTTTTCAAATATCCATCGAATCTTACTTTCATTTACCCGAGATTTCTTCTCATTTTTATCAAATATATCAATGTTTCATCAATTTTCATACAATGAGCAGTCAAATCATATTCACATCAATAACATACATTTCAAGCATTTTATAATATAATTCAAGTTACATGAACTTACCTCGATACTTGTTCGTATACAAAAATCTACTAATCCAGAACATTTTCCTTTCCTCGATCTAGCTTCGTATTTGAATTTTCTAGATTTGGTGCAAAAATCATGAAATACCAGCTTAAAGAACCCCTCCTATGGCGTTTTGGCTGATGAGAATGAAGAGAAATCACAAGAAATCTCGATATTTCCATACTAGTCCTAATTTTATTTGGTTAATTATGCAATATTCCAATTTTGCCCTTAAATCATCCATTTTCTTGCTGATTTCACGCCCTTTTCGTCCAGCCCAAATAAATTTTGGGTCTAATTTCCTTTTAAATCCTTTCTCATTAGACACTAAAGCTATTTAATCATCCCAGCAACTTTTACACCTTTTCCAATTTAGTCCTTTTCATTTAATTGACTACCCAAACATTAAAATTTCCTATCGAAATTTTAATATCACATTACTAACATTTCATAAAAATTTTAAAAAATATTTTCGACTCAATTTTACGAGATCGAGGTCTCGATACCTTGTTTTTACCCAATTTTTTCAATAATTTCTTTTTCTAACTAACCACTAAATTGTTAAAATTTTTCTATCGATATTTTTATACGATTTTCCTATCATATCAATATCATGCAAAAATATTAAAATAAATTTCTCTTTAAATCGAATTTGTGGTTACAAAACCACTGTTCCGATAACCTTGAATTTAGGCCATTACAAGTAGACTCTAGACATAGAGTAGCGTTCATACAGAAGAAAATAGTGCAGGGTACCATATTAAAGGCCTATAGACACAGGCGAGGTAACTTGAGGTTTCTGCACTCAAAAGCAGTAGGCAACTTTAGAGCTCTTTTGAACAGTAGGTTAAGTATGATTTTGTCGAGGCATTGTTGATAGGAAAAGTATATGTTTAGTAATCCCGACCTTCCCACTCAACATCGCGTAACCCTTATCTTTTGCCGTAGTATCATTATCATCACATCCTTAGTTGTTTATTTTTCAGTTACATATTATTCATATAATCATTTTCATAATTGCCATTACATTTCTACTCTCATTTTGCCATAGCATTTCCAAGTATTCATTAAATACACATATTGCATACATCATTATTCATTTTAATTGCCATTGCATACTTACCATAGCTTTACCATACCATTAATCGCATTTTATTATAATAACTTGACCACTTTTGTGTCTCAATCCAATCCTCATGGGAACGATACTCACTCATTACTTTATTACTTAATTCGACGTGTATACTTGCACAATTCACATATCATATTCACACACAACAAGTTTTTGACGCAGTTGCCAAGGATCGACAATTTGGTGTAATTTGGTTTGGTTATTTTATTTAATCCTGTTAGTTTTATTTAACTTAGTTATATTTAATTTATACAGGTTTGCCATCAATGCATGAGAAGAGACATTCTTCCTAACAAAGAGTATCCTTTTGACCCTGAGATCGATCGAACTTTGCGAAGAAAGTAAAAAGAACTGAGAAAATGGCTAGAAACGAGAATGATCTCGGTCTCAATGATAATCCAAATGGTCCTGGTCTTGATAATAATCTAAATGGTCAAGATGTTAATCCTCCTATTCGTCAGGTGAGAGATGATCGAGACGGACCCATTCGAGAGCATGTTGTTCCAATTTTGTATGATTTGAATCCAGGGATAGTTAGACCACAAATACAGGTTCAATAGTTTGAACTGAAACCGGTAATGCTTCAGATATTGCAAACAGTAGGACAATTTTGTAGACTATCAACTAAAGATCCAAGACTGCAGTTAAGACTTTTCCTAGAAGTTTGTGACTTATTCAGGCAACAGGGTGTTCCATCGCTGATAGATTTATTCTCTTAAACATAAGTACGCCATTTATAATAATAGTTCTCTATGGTCCTGGCTTGATTTTGCCTCATCTAGATTCCTTTAAACCTTAGCAAGCTTAACTCTCACAGATAACCATACATTTGGTTATAAAGTTCATTGCCTACCACTAACTATCTTCCACTTATGTTCTCTTTAGATTCAGATCGTTACCCTGATCCGTTCATCCAATAATAGATTAAACTTAGGATTTTCCACCTTAATCTTATGAATGCCTACTTTTTATTTAGCCTTATCATGGTCCATCAAAAGGGAAGACACTTTATCTTGTCCTACTTCTTTGCTCTAAACGTGAAAGTATCCTATCAGAATAGAATCCCTTATTTTTGGGTGGATTTGTATTCTCTGTAGTTCCCGGATACAAATTCCCCTTAGTTCATTCTTCTAAAATGCTCTAATTAATAGGCAGTCCCTCAGCGGACTACCTCTTCTGCTAATACCCAACAGGCTGTCCACCCAAAGTAGCCTTTGGCGAGCTTCATCATCTAGTATCCACGTGAACTATGTAACGTTACCTAATTCTAGAAATACATCTTTCCTGCCTGTAGATCTTAGGTGGATTTTACCACTCAAACCGTTTGGGCGATCATCGCCTCCAAGTAAACCTTAATAAACTTACCAATCCTTGTCTACCTTTTTACATGTAGACCCATTAGGCTTGGGTTCCACTTGATCATCTCATTAACACTCCAAATATTGGTATACTTTCCAAACACCAGTAGACTCCTATCAACGGATACTTTGCACCCTGAATAAGTTATCCCCTTCTTATTTTTGTAGTTTGGTGGATTCTATGTTTGTCTTATTTACCCATATTCTCCAACACGTAATAATCATCCAATTATGCTACTATTGGTATGAGTTTTATAATGATCTCCCTTTTCCTTGCTTTGCCAACTTCCTGGTTCACTGTCCTAGCAGGTATTTATTTGTTGCCATAGTCGAGCTATGGTCTTACACAATGTAACCCCCTATTTTTGTTGTCCTGGCGGACTCTATTTATTGTCATAGGTAAGAAATGGTCTTACATAATGTAACCCCATGTTTATTTTCCTAGCAGACTTTATTGGTTATCATAGTTGAGCTATGGTCTTACACCATAAACCTCTTTTGAGGTGTCGCCCCGAAGGACCTATAAACCGCCGTCACGATGTCACTCCATAGAGTCGATAATCCATCGTTACGAGTCACTCTAGTGAGCCAGTCGATACCATTCTTGATGCCGCCTAAACTCCCTTGGATCCCCATTATAGTCCACTAATTCTGCCATTTCGTCAATTACTCCCATCCTCGCCTACCTCAACATGATACAATCTGCCATACCTTGCATATAGTATAAACAAGCATTACACACAAAAGTATGATACTTATCATAAACACACAGTACGCCAATCATTCAAACGCCATTCGATTATCATATAATATTCTACAGTATATACTCGTACAAGGATATACATCCACAACATACTCTTTCATCATGTTTACACATAACGGCTGATTCAAGCACCTCAGAACAATCACAACACATTTTCATCAATCACCCAAAGATAGAGAATAGAATCTCACCTGAATTCCTTTATCCTCATCGACTTAGCTTGTTTAAATGTCAGAGCCTCATTCGTCCTGGAAGCTAAGCATGTCAACCATTTATCGATTAAATCAAAGGTATTCAAACTTTAGAACCCATAATCCGTAATTATACAGAAAATTTTTGAGAATTCTTACTTCTCTTTACTCTAATTCATGGGTATAAGGGGGCTTAGAGCTTACTAGCTTATCGAATTCTCAACTTCCTAGACTTTGAATCCCACATTTACCACTTCATGCAAAGCTTTCTCAAACTTTTTATTTTTCTTCAGAGAAACCGAAGAAGAAGTTACAGACAAGAAAGAGATTTCCAGCTAAATTTAGGAGAATTATTTCCTCTCCAGACACATATATACATATGGTCAAAGTTTTGACAGTCTCTTTAGTCCATTTTAGTCATTCATTGCTAATCATTTTGTCTCACGGAGACAGTTAGTTCCAAACTAACTAAACCAGAATTGAGATCCAACTAATCACAATCCAACCACTAAAATTTTTGAAATTCTCAATGGAGACAGGCAATTTGTCAATCCATTCAATTTAATCCTAACTTTCTTAAATTTTGGGACATAAAGGATAACTAGGTGTGACATCGCTAATCATTAATTCATATAACTTATTCTCAAATCTTACCATCATATATTCACACAAAAATACTATATTTACACTTTATGAAATTTATTACTATATGGTGAAATTCACTATTATTCCTATGCTTCTATTTCCCATTTCAACAATATTTGATTCCCAATCAAATTTATAAGACTGACACAACTATCAAAGTTAAATAATTTCATTAAGTCATCATATTACAATTATTCACTTAATGTCTTAAACAATTCACTTAACTATTTTTATGAGTTAGTAATTCTATCACTTAAAATAATTTCTTGGCATCATACTCTTCTACTATTTTTCCTCCTCCTCTCCATTCCACATCTTTTATGTATGTGTTTTTATACGAGAATTTATGGCCTTTAGTATTGTATGCCTATATGCAACATTAATTTAAATTTTACTAAATACATAATTTTAGCAAAGTTGTCCACTTGAGTAATAGTCACTAATTTACTTATATCTCAATCTACAACATTCGAAATTAAGATCCGCTTTTTGTTTTTGAAACAAGACACATTGATGTTTTTACTATAAAAATTTCAGAATTTATACCTAAGACAACAAATACAATTTATTCTTCAAATCTTCCCCTATTTTGCTTCTAGGCAATAATGACCCTTCTTCACTAAAAGTAATTATCTTTCAATACAAGTCTAATAATATGTTTCTATTTGTTTCTCTTAAAAATAAACTCATTAATATTTTATTTATATAAATTTTATCACTTAAACAATTTTTTACAATTTACTATGATTTTTCAAATTTAGAATAAGGGATCCTGAAATCATTATGACCTTGTCTTACAAAAATTATTATTTCTCATTATCTACAATTTCATTTCTTATACTAATTATTTTATACAAAACTAGACTCAATAATATTTAATATCATATTTGATTAAACCTCTAATTCGGTTCCTACAATTTTTGGTGAATTTTCAAAGTTGAACCACTATTTTGTCCAGAAACTATAATGTCTACTTTTTCTTGATTCTTTGCATTAACTTTCATTTAATCATACATAATTATCATAATTTTGATTATTATTCAATTCAATCTTTAAAACTCACTTACATCAACATATAGTTTTATCATAACCTCTCTTATTTCAATTAGGAATTCACAAGTTTACAATTTAATCCCTAACATCATGAAAATTCATTATTTGCTATAATTTCACCTTAAAATCACTTTATAATTAATCCATCAACACTCAAGATTCCATTTAAACTTCGTAAGACAATTCTTTATTTCATACATAAAATTTAGTGCACTTTACAATTTAGTCTTTATTATCAAAATTTCAATGTAACTTGAAAATTTTCCACTCATTCACTTTTTATATCATCACTATTTCATTACACTTTATTTATATTTTCTTTTCAACATTCAAATTCACATAACCTATTTCATTTAATTTACATTTTAGTCTTTTTTTATTACTTCATTGCACTAATTTAATTTCATACATAATATTTGTACATTCACAATTAACTCAACCAATTTAGCATACCTTATTCTTGATTTAAATTAAATAAATTAAATTTTTGAAGTACTTACCTTGTCTCTTTAATCGCCTCATTTTTTCCACAGCTTTCTCCACTTGCAATTTTTTTCTTCCAAGATAATATTCTAACTCTCTAATATCTCTACTTCACTTCTCCTTTTGGGTGGCTATAAAAATTTTCAAGAAATTTGAGAGAAAAGGTGGGATTTTAGGGTGAATGACCAAATTGTATGAAAAAAAAATGTTCTTCTCTAGCTATTTCACTCACGTTGGAAAATGAAAAGATGATTTATCTTCATCATTACTTCCTTTTTATACTAATATTTTCCTAATAAAATATTAATAAAAATCTAATTGAAATATTAATATTATAACATTTATCTTATTATTTAATTTAAAATATCATTAAAATATCTCACATGTCATCATTACATTGTAGAATTCTTTCTCATTCTAATTGACCATTTTCCCTTTATAATCCTTAAAAATTCCATCCTTGAATCATCCCTTAATTCAATAAAATTATGATTTAGTCCCTCATAATTCTCCATTTATTCAATTTAGTCCTTATTTATCAATTTTCCTTATTTTCTATACCCTTCCACCCTTAATATATTTTCATTATTGGCCTTCAACTTTTCTATATTTATGTTTTAACCCCTCACACGTTAAATATTTACACTTAGACTACATAACTTCTCATATTTTGATGATTTAGTCCCTAGCTCAAATTAATATTTTACAACATATTTCTTATTTCATTTTTCTCTAACATCTCTTATCATTTACTTTCTTTATATCTTATTTCACTAAAAATCTATCTCATGTTATTTTCGACCATGGGGTTTTAGGGATGTTACATGTAACGGGCCATTTTTGCCTGGGCTCAAATTAAACCAAAATACTAAAAAACAAACAGTCCAAGTCTAAGTTCTACAAACCCAAAATAATAGAATGACCCACTACCCAACCACAACCAGTAGGCCCAATTTACAAATGGCCCAAACGCAACCCAAATTCTTGATGGCCCGATAGGCCCAATGCCTAAACCGATTTCAGCAAACCTGGAACCCTAGCCAACCCTAGCGCTGCCCCTCCCTCCTACAAGCCACGCGCGTCCTCGGGGCGCACATCGCTCGAGGGTCGACTCTGCCCGTCCTTTGCACCAAAACAGAAGCCCCGCTCGTTGACCTTCCCCTCCAACCTGCAAACAAACCAAAAAAGGAAAAAAACAACAACACAGTACGCAAGGGCAACAAAGACAAACAAATATGTATTCGGCTATATAGCCTTGAACAAAAAATGTAATTTTTACAAAAGGATTTTAATCAATCAAAAAAGCAAAAACAGAAGCAAAAAAGGTTGATTGTAATTTTCTTTTCTTATTCTTTTCGATTTTCTGTTCTTATTTTTTTTATTTCGAATCTATTTTATAAAAAAAGGGATAAAATAAAAGAGGAGAAGAAAAAGACTCACCTGAACCCTGAGGTTGCGTCGTCGGAGTCCCCGCTCCGCCGTCGAAGCTGGATCCAAAGGGGAGAAATGAGGCCTTTTCTCTCGTGCTTTCGGGTTGAGAAGGCATGGCTTCGGGTGCTTTAAACAGAGGCTAAAAAAGCCCCCACTTCCACGCGACTCCAACCACCGGTCACGGTGGCGCCGTGACGATGGCGGTGATTAATGAGTTTCAAAACCCTAGCAGAGGAAAGAAAATGAAGAAAAGGGGGGCTGCTCTCTGTTTGTTTTAAAAAGAAAAGGAAAAGAAATGAAAATTTAAAAAAAAAATCTAGCCTTAATAGCCATGCAAAATGGCAACGTTTTGCTTTCCCCCCTACATGCCTCAAAACGGCGTCGTTTAGGGGGGAACCCGCGTGACCTGACCCATAACCGGAGAGGATCCTTGTGTTTTAGACTTATGGTTTATTTGCGCACTCGGTCCCTCCGATTTTGCAATGCGTTGCGATTTAACCCTTTTTTTATTTTTAGTTTGGCTATCCAATTTTATTTTCGTTTCACTTTGGCCCATTTTGAAACACTGTGTGCAAAGGGCTGGGAATATTTTCCCAATCGGTCCCTCACTATTTAAGCGCATTCCATTTCGGTCCCTAGTGGCTTCTTTTTATTATTTATAATTTGCACGTCAAATTTCAATTTGATCTCAGCCTAGTCCTAATCTGTTAATTCATTTATTTATTTATTTATTTATTCAATCTTTTTTTTAGGAACTGTTTTAGTTTTATTTACTTTAAGTTTGTTTTCATATATTATTTATTTTAAATTATTTTATTATTATGTATCTTACACATTTTAAACTATGATTCTTTTTAATTTTTTTATATGTATTATTTATTTTAAACCATCATACATATTATTATTTGGGAGTTATATGTATATATATACCTTTTATCTTACACTATTCTTATATAATACTTATTTTAAGTTTCCTATATGTCATTTAGTCAGAATTATTTTAAATTCTTTTATTATGTATTGGAAACCTCTTTATTATTATTTATTCTAAGATTCCATACATTACTTATATTAAATTGTTTATATATATATGTACATTTTATATGTATTATTTATTTTAAGTTTACTTTTCATATATTATTTATGTTAAATTCCTTCATGTTATTTTAAAATGTTTTATGAAGTATTTGTTTTAAGTTTGCTCTATATGTTATTTTATCGTTTTATATATATCAATTATTTTAACTTGTTTTATACTATTTACATAAAATTGTTTTTATAGAGCATTTATTTTAAATTTATTTTTCCACATATTATTCATTTTTCTTAAAATTGTCTTATTGTTTATTTTAAATTGTTTGATGTCATTTACTTCATTTTTCTTTGATTACTCATGTAGAAATATAAAATAACATGTGTTGTGTGATTATTGCTGTTATGTTTTTTATAATTTGTTTATTCATATCTTCATGTCATTGTGATTCATTATTATGATACTTTGTTTGCAAATTATTATGCCATGTTCGACATCATCATTCCTTCTCGTTCCATTTACATCACATTGTGTATTAAGCTCAAGTGTATTTACCTAATATGGACCGTTTTATTTTATTCTAAACAAAATAATGCACACCGTTAAATGTCATGCTCATTATTATTCAAAAGGAAAATATTCAAAATAAGGCAATATTTCGCGTTTCGAGAATTTGAGAAATTGTACCCTAACTTACGGGGTTTCGATTTTCTCGTTAAACCTAAATAGCCAAGTATCCTTTTAGATTTCAAAACACACGAAGTTTCGATAAAAAAAGGCAAACTTATTCTCGAAGATTCAAACGTCGCATCCTAACTTACGGGATGTAGCATTTTGTTACATCGGGACAAAAGGGCTTTTGATGCTCGTTTCAACTTAATTCAAGCACTTTTCAAAACAAACCTTAATGAAAATGGATTGTATTTTTTAATTCTTTCCAAATTTTCAACATTCGACATTAGGACATTAATCGATCAATTAGGTATCAATTTTGGACGTTACGAGGGTGCTAACCCTTCCTCGTACTTAACCGACTCCCGAACTCGTTTTCTCGAATTTCGTAGACCAACATCGTTGTTTCAGTAAATTGAAATATTTTATTAAAACAACCAAATTTCTAAGTGATCCGATCACACTTAAATAAAAAGGATTGGTGGCGACTCCATTTTCGTTTTTCTATTTTTTTTAAAATAAGTCGACCGCTTTTCAAAAAAAATGGTTTTGACATTACATATTAGGTTGTTGTATACATTGAAATGATGATGAGTGGCTAAATTTATAGTGGTCGGTTGATGGAAGTGTTCTTTAGTTAATTTTTTGGTACAGGGACTAAATTGAATAAATCTCAAAACATAGAATTGATGCTTCTATGGGGAACATATAGATAGGTGAGACCAATAGGAGATCCTATTGAGTTTAGCCCGAGTTAGTTTGGTGAGATCGAGAGATAAACTGACTTAAATCGTCTAATTTGGTAAAATGGTGACCTAAAGGTAAAATTGAGCCAATTAGAAATTTAAGCTGCTTAGATCCCTAATCCAAAAATTAATTAGCAACATGGAAGTCGAACAACCACTATTTGTTATTTAATTGTTATACGCCTAAGTTTTGTCTATTTTACGATTTAATCCTTTTTAGTGTTAATTAGCAAATTAGTAAACTTGACACTAAGTGTACTTAGCTAGACTCTTTATTTGCATATATTAGTTGCTTAGAAATCATTTTGTTCTCGTCTCTTAAGTTCAATCATTGAAATACTTCAATCATTAAAATATTAAGTGTTCCATTGTAACACTATAAATATTACAACTGACTTGTCACACTTGCAGTAAAATCACTATATTTATAATTGTTGTAGCGTTGATTCTCAACCCCAGTGCACATATGCCGGGGCACGATCGGGATCACCTATAAAGGTGAATGCATGCATCCCAAACTTAAAGAAATCAATTAAAATCCCCCTTTTCTCCGGGAAAAACAAAACGAAGACAAATTACAAGAAAGAAATGAGAAAAATCAAGAGAATCAGACATTCAGAACTATGGGATGCATTAATGAAATTAAAGAGAATTAGACTTTTAATCTTTAGTTCTTAGGCTGTAACATGTACAAAAAAATCCCGCCGGCTACAGAAACGTTGAGAGACTCAAATTTTCCTGTCATGGGAATGCTCACGAGCTCACATTTGAGCTGAGATTTCTCGGAAAGCCCACGTCCTTCACTTCCCAAAACCAAGCATGATGGAACATGCGCTACCGAGTGTACGAATTCTTGAGATAGTGAAAACGGCTTTTTCAATTTCCCATCAATATCTGGATGGCCAGCTAGCATCTTCATGTTGAATGTATCTTTCAGGGTTTGAAGGTGGTACCAACTACCGGAAACTATAGGCAGCTGAAAGGAGGCTCCCCGGCTAGCTCTGAGCGCCTTCTCATTGAATGGATCACAACAACCAGGAAGAAGAAATATACCATCCTGTTGGGTATTGACCAAAACAGAATCAGGTGCAATAATGGAATGCAGACATTTCGATACAATAAAGACTAACTGCATTGAAGAAGAGAAAAGAAATTGGGATGGCTATCTGAGTACAATGAACAAAAAATTATGTCTTATAAGTTCAACCCTGTGATTGTTGGTTCAAGTAGATGAATGAAGTATTTGTCAGCAAACATACATTTACTCACATTCATCTCCCTCTAGATGATGATCTACTATATACATAACAATGTCTGCAGGTCTGCGTAGGCATGATTGAAGAGTTTCAAAACATTTAATAAATTATAATGGATATGTATTCAGACAGATGCAAAAAAAAAGGTTGTTAATACAGATTATTATGGAATATTATGGGAAAATTATATGTCAAGCATGCATGTGTATGAACACTTACGGAAAACAAGTAGATGAACTGTTGACAACAAGAAGCAGACAGGAAGAAAAGGAATAATTTCGGGTTAAGCTTCATTCCTTACCCATCGAAAAGCCATAGCTGATCTGATTAATGTGCCGAGATTACCAGGGTCCTGCAGGGATTAATTTCTCATGAATTACAGAAGATCCCTCAAATCAATTGCCTGCAGTTATAGTTTGTGATTAAATGCCATTACGTGATTAAATCATTGGATTCTATATGTTTATAGGGTGTTACTAGGAAACCTATATTATTCCGGAGATTGTACATAAAGGTCAATAAAATCAAGCACTTAATGAGGAATTCAATGCATTTGAGACTATTTGCAATGGATCTTTTGACAAAAAATCTTATTAGTTGACATTACATAAAAAACAGTACAACAATGAATTCCAGAAGATACTCCAATACAAGAAGGTTGGAGGGAGAAGACTTTGACAAGAAAATTAAAGAACCAAAGGGCCACCTTTTTGGGGTACTTCCTAAAGAACAACATTTTTGATTTTATGATTTCCACCAGATCTTTGATTCCAATAATTACTTAAATGTTCAAGGTGACAGAAGACAAGACGCTACAAATTCTTGAACATTCAAAAACCTTCAAGAACACTTGCCCTTTGTTTCAAAGAAATATTGAGGTAATTGCTTAACTCAGCAGGGAAAAGAAATGCTTGTCAAAAGTTTGCAAATCACCTGAATGCCATCGAGAACTAAAATTCGATGCGTGGATGGGAACCAGCTTTGAGAATCTGACTTGTTTTGATCAACAGTTAAATTTAAAAAACTGGTAGGGAACCTCATCAAGGCAATTGCCTTGATGGACTCAGCTGATTGCACCCCAGAAAGTTTTTTCATTACCATAGAGCCTATTCGAACAACATGACAAGAGTGAGTATCTAGTCCTTCAGGGATCTCAGCGTTTTCAAGCAGTAGCAAACAATCTATTACAGTTTTCTCTTGTGAAGATTCTTTATACCTGTATATTTCCCTGCAAAAGACATGTCAGTCATAATAACTCTAGCTTAACCCAAAAGAAACGTTGGAAGAGAAATAAGTGACTTCCTTCACAATGCAATATATAGCCATAAACTTTACATGTCTAACTTCATCCTAATTGCCTTCAAGATGATGGCTTGAGCCTTGAGGGAAAGAAGGAAAACTCAAATGAGGGGCAAATTTTGTCAACTCATTAATCAAATGAGTTATTCACATATATAGTGAAAGAAAAAGGAAATAATCATCTGATAACCGGAAAGAAACAAAGCCCACCTCAACATAAGCAGCAGCTGCTGGGCAATGACTTAAGTTCCAAACAATCAACATAATGAAGTACAACACAGCACAACTTTGATAACAGGCTTCTTACACGAGTAACATTGTTACTCCGGACAAATACCAGATCCATAAGCTCTTACATGAGAGGTTCTATAGGTAGCTAAAGCTATAAACTAAATGGAATTGTTTTGATTACAAGGAAGAATGAAAGAATTGCTTGAAGAAAAATAACAAAACCAAGCAAAGTAAGCAAGAATTTAAGTGTGAAGCTATTATTTGATATATGAACCTATGACAAACCACAATATTACAGTTTTCTTTGGTTCAAAATCAAAACTGATATAGCAGCGAACCTAGAAGCCTTTTACTTTTTGTTTGGAAAGGAAACAAACTCTTTAATTGACATAGGTGTAAAGCCCAAAGGTCTGGCCCTAATTCAATACTCATGGTTGCAACAAGACTATTGGTGGAGAAAACTTAGAATCTGATTGCAGAACAGAACAACCGCATTTCTAATAAGCTGATACGAAACCATGAAGCCAGTTGAAGCACTGCTAAATAAAAATAGTTTCTGAACCCTCAAAATAACACCAACAAGCTATCAGAGAAGCATATACTACAATCTTTATTGAAAGAAAATAAGAATATAGTTCAAATGAACACAAGAGTAAACAAAGAAAACCATACTTCACAGTTAGTATAATTAAAAGAGGGGGTGGGACTGAACATATTCCTGTTACCTTTATGTTCTTTCTCCATTTCTAAGCAACTGAAGTAACGTAAAGAAAATAGCATAAAATAAAAGAAACCCATTTGAGGTTTTGTTACTCATTAATGAAATTAGTTATGTACATAATGGAAATAATCATCTGATAACTGATGAAAGAAAATAAGCCACCTCGGCAGGGTCAGCAGTTGACAGGCAATGATTCAAGTTTCAAACAATTAACATACAGCAGTAAAGAACGGCACAACTTTGATACAAGGCTTCTCACATGAGTATAAATGGTCAGACAAATACGAGATCCATAAGCTCTTGAATGTAAGGTCCTATAGGTAACTAAAATGATAGACTAAATGGAATTATTTTGATTAAAAGGAAGAATGGAAAAATATAAAAAATAAAAATGGTTTGAGTAACAAATAATCTAACCAAACGAAGTAGTTCATCAGCTAATATTGAAATGTGAAACTATTGTTTGATAAAGGAACTTATGACAAACCACAAAGTTATAGTTTTCTTTAGTTCAAAACCAGAACTTATCTAGCATTAAACGAAGAAACCATTTTCTATTTGTTTGGCAAGGCAACAAACTCCTTAATTAACATAGGTATAAACCCTAAAGGTCTGAACCCAATTCAGTCCTCATGGTTGAGAACACACTAGCTAGCAACAAGACTACTGGAAGAGAAAACTTAGAACTTGATTACAAAACTTACAAAATTGTATGTTTCATAATCCTCAAAACAAAACCAGCAAGCTAACGGAGCAAAAAATATTGGACTCTTTATTGAAAGAACACAATAATATAGTTAAAACGCACACTTGAAAAGCCAAATCATATTTCTCAATTAGTATAATGGAGGAGAGAGGGGTACGGGATTGAACAATTTCATGTTATCTTTTCGTTCTTTCTCCATTTCTATGCAACTGAAGTACCAGAAAGCAAATAGCATGAAATAAAAGCAACCCATTTGAGGTTTTGGGCAATTAACTGAAAATTCAAAGAGACCGAAAGCTATACCTTTGAATAGAAAGGTTACCTGATAGGAGTAGTGCCCACAACAAGAGCAGAAGCATGAGAATGGCGATAGTAAGAGTTGTTCTTGAGCTTAAGACAGTGTTTTACAAATGGGTTTGAAGTGCTTGTAATGGATTTAACATGGGATGGCAATGCAAATTTCCTTAACCCAGAACCATCAGCATCGTCATCAATATCGTCAAATCTACTGTCAAGAGACTTCCTTTGGAATTGGGTCTTTGTTTTAGGGATTGGAATATTGGAATTCTGATTTAGCAGTTTCAAGTGAGGAGGATAATTAGCTTGTACCCAAAGCTTGTACGAGCATAGCATTCTTTCTCACTGTCTAATCTATGGAGTCCTTCCAGAAAATACAAATATTTTGCAGCTAAAAGTAAGAGTGAAAATTTTCCATTAAAAAGATGGTAATAGTGAAAAATTACACAGCAGGCCGTAGGGACTAGGGACTAGAGAGGGGCAGTTTCGGATTGCTATTAAATTTTAAAATCTTTTAATATTTTATATTTAAATGTTAATAGCATTTGGTTAAACTGTGTCATTAGTTCTTGTACTCTTAGTAAATTTAAAATTTAATCTTTATACTTTTATTTCTTGAAATTTAGTTCTTCTACTTTTCAAATTCTAAATTTTAGATCAACGTGTTAATATTGTTAAAATTATATTGTTAAATTTAGGTTCATTATAACATATTTTTTAGTTGTATAGCTACCAAGTGAGTTTTTTTTATTTTAAAATGTCACATCAATAAATTTAACAAAAAAAATAATATTAAAAATTCAACTTGGATTTTAAAATCTAAAAAGTAGTGAGACTAAATGCCTAAAAATTACAAGGACTTGTGATATATTTTAACTTAAAAATTATTTAAGTTGTGTATTGGCTTTGTTGGTTAAAGTAGAGCTTTTGAGTCTTAACCTGTGCAATTGCTAAATGTGGGTCTCGAATCCTATCATATGCGTATGTAATGTATGTGATTTGTTTGTCATGGGCTAGAACTTCGGTCCTGCAATCCGTGCGGCCTTAGATGATTTCTTAGGTTAAAATCCGTCTAAGTCAATTTAACTTTCGCAAAGTAAGAATTCTCGATAGAAATTCTCCAAGGCACTGAAAATAAAGCGAAAGCAACATGAAACAAAAGAGAATCGAGAGAAATGAAAAGTCATAAGAAAACAATGGACACAAGGTGTTTGAGAAATGCTCTCAATAAATTCTTTAACTCAAGAATGAATGAAGTACCATGAGATGAATACAAATGAAGGGGAAAACCTCTATTTATAGTTAAGCTCCCCCTAGATCGAACGATACAGATCAAATTACATTAACGGTTGAGATGAGTGCCTATCTACAATATAAAAGTCATAATGTATTTAACTATATACATTTTTATCTGTTATGATTTACAATAATTACCCTTGTAACTCTTGTTTTACTAGAGTGTTTCACTAAGCCACCAAGGCTTCAATTAGATGGGTTTCTCCATATGTTCCACGAGCTGGGCCAGCTCAAGTGGGTCAAGTGAGCCTTGTTTAATCAGTTGACCTCTATGAGACGTTTCTATGTGCAATGATCATGGGCTTTGATTCGCGGCCTGTGCCATTCCTCTCACTCATTCTCGAGACGCCCTCGTTACGTACTAGTTTGACTCATTTCAGAACTGCCTCAATGCCTCGATTGATTCTCAACTAGTCTATCATTCGGGTAGTTTTGCCCCTTAAAACATTTTCTTTGGCTTCTGTCTCCGTCGTCACCTAACTCATTATTTCTCTCTTTTGTACATCTCGATTATAAGAGGTCACCACTTTTACTTTCCCCCATCATGACTTGCCTCGATTAGGATTCCCTTGATCCTTACAAATAGGCTTCACCACCTTCACATTAAACACCAGGTTAACCTTCAGTATCGCCTCTAACTCTGGTTTGTAAGCACCTTGTCTTACCCGCTCTAGAACTCTGAAAGGGTCCATGTATCTTTGCCAAGCTAACAGTAAGTCATAATGCAAAACACTAGATAAGTGTTTAAGATGTACCTCACTCGTAGTATTTACTTGATCTGACTATCTAGTTTGCATCACCACTTTTCCCCTTAAGTCTGATGCACAACCCACCTCTCTCATAGGTGGTAGCCCCATTGATGACTCAATAGGCTTCATATCGGTTTTCTACACCTCTAGTATTTCCAAAGGGGTTTCCTTAGTACTCTGATCTATCAAGTCCATGTTCTTACCAAAGTGAACATCCTCGACTAGTTGGATTGTGACCGCCTATAAATGAGTTATCATTTATAGAATAAATTTAACACAAAAAATATAAGAATTGACAACGGTATTGTTCGCAAGTGCATGGGTCAAATTGTATTATAGTTGTACAACGAAATATCGGAAGCATTCTGAGGATTGTACCCAAGGAGGATGGAACAAATAATGAAAATACTTTTTACAATATTAAGTCTAAGTAGTAATAGTTAATTCCTATATTATGATGGATCATAAAATATATTAAGAGGGGTAACAATAAATAACTAACAAAAAGAAAGAAAGAAAAACAAATAAATTAAACCGATAAACCAATCATGAAGATTAACTCGCTTCAGGATTTGCAACTAACTTCAGATTGGGAGTCTAGAGTGAATTAGTCATCAATTAAGCAATTATTACCTTCTGGCTCTAATTAACTTAATTGATTGGTTGATACTTGATTATCTCCCGACATCACTTTCTTAACTAGGATAAATTACGATTTACTCAGTTCGACTTTATCTTCCAATCTTATCTACCCTATGATAACTTATTAGGGTTATCAAGCCTAACAGTTTAAGAACACATAATTTATACCAACCAATTCATCTCGAAAAATTCAAAATCCTCCGTTAGTCACATAATCATCCACTCGTTAATCTCCCCTAAGGGATTTAGCCATTCATGTTATCCATAATCTCAACTTCAATTGAACAAACCATGTAAGAAACACGATTGATTTGGAGAAGAAAAGAGATTTGAATAATTGTGGATTGAGTATCGAATGGGGAATGGAGTAGCAATTCTCTCGATTGGAATAACGAAATAAAACAAATGCAAAGAAATATATAACTAAATACTTTAATTAAATAAGCAAATTGAAATAGCCTAAATTTTCAGTGGTGTCGGAACAGTGATTCGAGATCACTAAATCCGACAAATGAGTAGAAAATATTAATAATTTAGTGAATATAAGTTAAATGTGAAGTTAGGAAAATTTTTGAAATAGCGAATAGTGTACTAGAAAAAATATAAAAAAAAGAATCGGAAACGAGATATCGAGAGTTTGAAAATTTTAAAACGAGCCATAAATATTTTTATAAATATTTATGGAGTGTTAATAAGTTAGTATTAAAGTTTCGTCAAGAAATTTTAAAGTTTCGATAATTAATTGAATAAAAAGGACTAAATTGTAACAAATGTAAAATTATGGGAAATGATTAAATAGCTTAAATGATAAAAGAAAGAGGGTTTAAAAGGGAAATAGACCCAAGGTCTATTTGGGCTGGACGGCAAGGGCATGAAATCAGCAGAAAAATTGATGAATTAAGGGCAAAATTGGAATATTACAAAATTTACTTAATAAAGCTAGGACTAAAGTGGAATTATCTAGATTTCTCATTATTTTTCTTCATTCTCATCAGCAAAAAAACACCATAGAAGGGTTTTCTTAAGATTTTTTCATATTTTTATTGCAAGTAAGTTCAATTCTTGATTATTTCTTGAAATTTTTGTGTTTTTATGACTTTTACAACTAGGTCCACTTGTTGAATTCATTAGTTTTTGATTTTATGAAAGAAATTGGAAGTTTCTATGAATATGTGCTGGAAGTATATGATGATTTAGCATGGAATTAGAGCTTTAAATTGTTTATATGCTGATTTTATTGAAAGAATTGAATAGAAAGTGAATGTTTGGGACCTAATGGTGAAAGAGTTTGAAGTTAGGGTTTTATGTGGAAATTCTGAATTTAAATAATTGTAAAATAACTTATAATGTCTAGATAAAGCATTAATTGGAAAAAATTATCTTCATTGAGGGGTTAATTGAGCAAGGACTGAATTGTATGAACTGTGAAATTTGGGGCAAAAATCGAAATCAACATTTGCACTAAAATAGTTTTGGACAGCAGCAGTAGTCTAACTTTGAAAAATCACCAAAAATTTTAGAAATCGAATTATAGAATGAATAAAATATGAAATTAAAGCTTATTGAGTCTAGTTTCTTATAGAAGAAACGGTGTAAGCAATGAAATTTTAAATCATGAGATATAATAGATTTTGTAAGACAATGTCAGAATGAATTTGGGTTCCCCTGTTCTGACTTTGAAAAATCATAAAAAATTTGAATAAAAATAATTAGAGGCTTAAATTTATATTTTTATAATCCTGAATGAGTTTATTTCAAGAGAAACAAGCGGAAAAATCATTTGAATCCTGTACGAGAAGATAATTAATTTTTAGTGAAGAAGGGTCGGAACTGTCAGATAGCAGAACAGGGGAGACTTCAATGAATAAACTGTATTAATTGGCCCAACCAAAAATTATGAAATTTTTATGGTAAGAAGATATGTGAGTCTAGTTTCAGGAAAAATTATCGGATCTTAATTTGGAGTTCTGTAGCTAAAGAAAAAAATAATTTAGTGACTATGACATGGATGGACAGCATTGGAATATAAATAAGTAAATAATGAAATTATAGATAATATTACTTATAAGCGGGTTGAAGATGAAGTCAATACTGATAAGTGAATGATTTTACAATGATAGATCGAGAACCCGAAACAAGTTGAGGAAAAGAAAAAGTAGCTGATTAGTCCCTGAACTTTTACAAATTTTGCAAATCGACCCAGGTAAGTTCATATGGTTGAAGTTTAATGATTATATGTTAATTTTATGAATTATATAATGTATGATGAAATATATTTATTGATGAATAGAGAATAAAATAACAACCCGAAAATCGAATAAATGATCAAATTGAGCGGAACGTCAGATTTGAGTATTTCTGATCAGTGATAAGTGACAAGTGATAAGTGGTAGCTTTAGCTACACTTATCTGATCAGTGACAAGTGATAAGTGATAAGTGGTAGCTTTAGCTACACTTATCTGATCGGTGACAAGTGATAAGTGATAAGTGGTAGTTTTAGCTACACTTATCTGATCAGTGACAAGTGATAAATGTGATCAGTGTAAGACCGTGGCAGGACTATGACTTCAAAAAGTGATAAGTAATCATACGCAAGACCATAGTTATACTATGGCAAAGTGAAAGTGAAGTACTCAATTTTCCGTAACCGTTCCCTAATTTGGTTAAAGAATGATATGTGACAAATGGGCCCAAAAGAATTAAAGAAAATGGATAAGTGGTAGTAAGTTTATACAAGGGAACTCACCAATGACTGTGGTTGACAGGTGAACTTAATAATTGTGTATATTGTATAAGTGTATAAATATTTGGTAAGATTTATGTTTTATGCCTATGAACTTACTAAGTTTCTATAAGCTTATTTGAATGTATTCAATGTCTCTTGTAGATTGACGTGGAAGTATACGGAGGATCGGATCAACACAGAGGATCACACTATCCAGATTATCTCCGGTAGCTTTTGTAAATTTCCTTTTTGATTTATATGGCATGTATAAGGTTTGCTGATTATATAAATGCTAAGACTTGTTTAATGAATATACATTAAAGTAAAAAAGAAGAAGATAAATATGTTAAATAGTATGATTATAATAGAAGTATAATTTGGTATCAAATTGATTGAAATGAATTGGTTGGTTGGATTGGTCTCGGTTTTAAAATTTGCAGGGAAGGTTAGATATTTATAAAGGGGTTATATTGAACAAAAAAAAACTTTGGGATTTTGCGAAAAATTTCCTATGGTTTCGATTTAATTCTGGTTTGGTCTCGAAGTATGTTTTGGGCTTTGGAGGCCCATCTAAAGGACGTCATGACATGTTTTAGTAAATGAATAGTATTTAACTTGTATTAACGAAAAATTAATTTGGTAAACTCTGGTAATGCCTTGTACCCTATTCTGGCGACGAATACGGGTAAGGGGTGTTACACAAATCCTTGAATCAAAACTGATTCAAGAAGAAAAGCAAGAAAGTATGTACAAGTCGAAAAGAAAAGAAACTAAAACTAATTCTAAACTATGAGGGTTTTTGAAGACGTCTTAGACAACTTGATTACATTCAACCCCTAATGTTTTACTTATAGAGGTGTTGGCAGCCCAAATTAGGTCTTCGGCATGTCCTAGGTCTTCGTATAAGTTTGATTGCGTGGATGAAGATAACCCCAAATTACTTGGGCAGGACATCGATATGTGTCGCTCCACACCAGGGCTATAGTGTGACATGATAACCAATTCCAGCCTTAGTTAATTGTTTGGTGCTTTGACGACTCAGGAAGCTTGTACATCAATGTCAATTAGGCATTTATATCTTCATCTTACACACTCAATTGAACACATTAGCACAACCTAAGGCCTATGTCGGCCTATTGGGTCACAACACCTACAAAATGTGTTAAAAACACTTGTTTTTATTAAATTTTAATCTCATGGCCTAAATACTGAAAATGTAAATTAAAATCATAAATTTCTTAGAAAACAAGCTTCTTAAGTGCAGAATTGACTCAAATTAACTACTACATTTGATGACAGTCCAAATATCTCCATACTTAAGTTTTTGTTTGTCCTCAAGCAAACTAACAAAAACAAAATAAAAACTGAAAAAAAGTAATAAACATGCAAAGAAAAGAGATTGTACTTGATTCGGCTTAATATACGAGATTGGGTCGGAGCATCGACATTAGGAAAATTTGCCTAAATAGGTAACTATAGCTAGAAATTTAAACCATTCAAAGTTATTTATACCTAAACAATTTAGTTCAATAAATTAAAAGTAAACAAGTTAAAGAAAATTAAATATATTTCTCCATCAAAATGTATATATAAATATAATAATTATTTTTGTAAAGTATAGTTAGTTCGAATATTTTTTCCTACTCGATTTATTTTTTCCCATGCTTTGAAATCTAATGCAGTAATATTTCCCCGATAACCCTTATGATTTCTTTTTATTTTTATTTTTTTATGTGCCAATATACTTGAGATTTTTTCTTAGGCACTTTTTATAAGGGTTATACTATTCACATTGCACTGTTTCAATAACCATGAATTTTACTGAGTATTTTCTATTTAACTCGAACATCCTATATTTCTACAAATATAATTACCTATATGTATCTACCTTTATCACTTGGTAGATTTAATCTCTTTTACCTATTTACAGTATAATAAACTAAACTAAGTAGTCTAAATATAAACAACCTAAATTATTTTAATTTCAGACTAAATTTAAAATTTAAACAAACAACCTAGGTGTATGCTCCTAATCAATCATATGTATTTCTACGAGCTCAAGCAAAAACATGCAATTAAAAAGAAAATTTAAAATTTAAAACTAAAAACAAGGAAAATAAACTAACTAAAAAGAAAAAAAAACTTAAGAATTGTCCTTAATGTGCAGGTAAAAAGATAAAGGAAAGATGTTACCCGATTGACGTGGTAAGTGCATCGCAATTGGTGGGACTACTCCTCCTCTTGGTTTTTTCTTGCAATTGTAGTGCCGTAAAAAAATTGTGGGGTTCCTAAAAAGAAAAAGAAAAAGCACACAAACATATATAGAAATTACTAAATTATAACTAATTAAAACTAATGCAAAAATTAAAAACCTTCCCAAAAATAAAGTAAAAATCCAAATATAAAAATGTTTAAAATCAATCGAACTCAGATTTTGAATCCTCGATCATATGGGTCTTGCCCCTACCGTGCCCTGCCGATGCTTTCATTACCCACCTTCTCGAAGTCTAGGCCAGGTTATGTTTGCTCGGGTCGTGGATCACCACACCCCTCATCGATGAGCAGCCTGAGTGAAATATCTGCTCATAGTCCAGCGTACGATAAGGATTTCTTCCTCCCGTCATCTTTATCCTTATCATCATCATCCATGCCCTTCTCACCTGGTGGTGGGAACCTCTCAAACATATCTGGTAGTTGTGTTGGTGTGCGCCACCCATTTTGTTCGCGATCAGATCAGAATATCTCTCATGTCCTGCATCCATCGGGTATGCCACTCTGATATCGGCATGTCCATGAAGCCCGTCATCCTTTATGCATGTGCTTTTCCCTTCCTCTTCATTGACCCTTGGGTATCGCTCTTATGCTTTGTTCTTTGCTCCTTCTCTCAGTTTTGCTTGCGTTGAAGCTCGAGGAACTGGTCGTACAAGTTGTCCCTAATCACGCTCCTGGTAGGTCTCGTGAATGGCTCGATTGGTGATATGGAGACGTCGTCTTGGCGACATAGGGCGATAATCAGAAGTGGGATGTACATACTTTGCTTTTGATTTTGTATGTACTTAAGCATCTCTTCGTAAATCCAATGGCCTACACAAATATGCTCACGCTACAAGATCGAATAAAGCGTAACTGCTTGATAAGCAATAATGTCAGATGCATTATGGGTAAGCGCCAGGTGAGTGCAAAAAAATTGCATCCATATTTTGGCCATCAGGAACATGATAGAGTGTTAAATTTAAAAGGCACCTTGGAGTTGGCTTGGCAAGTCCACTCGCCACGCCCTTCAGTCAAGTAATTGATTATACCCTCCATATCAAAGTCTTCGAATGTAACTAAATTTAACAGTTCTAAATGGTCATGGGTATAATACAAAGCATCGTAATATTGACAAATTACACGAGGTGAAATTGGCACCTCTTTGCCTCGAATGACCATATGAGTGATTGTCTCACCTCGCTATTTGCAATTCTCCTTATTTGTAACCTCTCCAACCCAGCCTAGACGATAGACTCAAATTCGGGAGATTATATTGCCCATCGAGATGGCCTAGTACAATTGAAGTTTATAAAACAGTTAATTTAGAACATTTGTTTATTTTAGAAGAAAATTTAGTCTATTTTCAGAAAAAACTGGTGAGTAATAGAAAACATTTAAGTTTAACTTTCCTAATTAACTGTGACTTCTTACTTTCCATTTATTTATTACTCACAAATTTTAATTTTAATTGGGTAGTGGAAAAGTGATTTTTACTTGGTTTTAATAAAACTATATTTCTTGCATTAATTAAATAAAAAGCATAATTTAAAATTAAGTTAAATGTTATGCATACTAAATAAACCCTAAATATGAGTCCCATGCCACAAAATAAATAAAACAATACAGTTTAAAAAATAAAAAAATTGTAAAAACAAGCTTAATAATACTTTAATAAAAATAAAATGTTTTTGAGCCCTCTGTATGTTGCGTCCACGTCCTAACCTAGTAGGTTATCTATAAAGATAGAAATAAAATGGGGTGTGAGCTATGAAGCTCAATGTGTGTTATGTCACAAGGGAGCCAATGCAAACATCAGACAAGTCATACAATATATCAACTCATAGAATAAATCACAATTTAATTAGCATTATAGAAGATTGGTAATTCAAAACAACTAATTGACTGCCTCCAGACGTACTGACCGCCTCCAGGCGTACCAACGTCCAAAGTAGAAATCTTACACAAAATATATTAAATAAGCGGTGTCCGCAAGTATACGAGTCAGGTTGTAATGTAGTTACAACGAAGTAGGTGAGTACTTCGAGGATCGTACCCAAGGGAGGCGAGCACTAAATTAATCCTAACCTAAGCAGAAATAGAGCTAATTAGTATTTTAAATAAATTATATTATAAATAAACATATAGAAAGATTTTTGGTATTTTTATAAATAAAGAATAAAATACTATAAATGAAAACTTTGAGAATTTTGATATGGAAACTGAATTAGATCTAAGCATGGGTGACTAGCTTGCTTCGGTAATCATAAGTAATTGTTGCTTCAGGTTCCTTATTCAATCAACTAGTCATTACCCTAGCAGGATCTCTTAATCTTCCACTAGAATAATGAGTCGGCAAGAACTACTTATCTCTCGATCTCACAATCTAGACGGTTCAGGGCTAAGGTGTTTATGGATAGGTCACACCAAATTTGGGTTAATTCCCACTTTGATGACTTCCTAGGGTCATCAAGCCTAGGGTTTAAATTCCTTCTTTCCCAAACAGCTGATCCGCTAAGAAAACCCTGCACAACAATTAATTAATTATACCTCTACTCGCTAATCCCCCACAAGAGGATTAGATTTTCATGGATCTCAAAAACATAATAAACTTGATATAAAAAATGAACATTAATAGTAGATCAAGAGACGAAGGTTTAAGAGAAGCCTAAATTGTATTTAATTGAAGCACAAAATCCACAAAAATTTGATCGAGTTCCATAAATAAGATCTCCCGACAAATGCAAAACTAAAAATAACCTAAAGCCTAAAAAAAGAAAAACTGAAAACTGAAACTATGAAGAAAATTATACAGTATGAAAAGCTGTCTATAACAAGTGTTAAATGAGCCTATTTATAGAGTTAGGGTTGTCGTTGTCCTCAACCTTAGGTCATCTGATGCTCTCACGTTTAACATTTTGATTATGCAGACCAAAACACCCTGGCTTGTAAGTATTTCTTGTACGGGATTGGTGTCGCAACACCCTGGTGCTTGTGTCGCGACATTGAAGGCAATATGCTCGTACTCAAGGTAGCTTTAGGGGTGTGTCGCGACATCCCTTGGATGTGTCGTAACACTAAAGGCAGTCTTGGAATTCTTGCTCTTCGCTTCCTATGTTGCGACATCAAACTCCTCGTGTTGCAACACAGTGAACAATATTGAGTTCGTACACCCTCCAATGGTCTTCTACACACTCACAAAGTATATTAGCTCACTCTTAGGCCTCATTAGGCCCCTAAGGTTAATGAAAGACTCAATTTACAATTTTTATTAAATGTAAATGAAACTAAGAAAACTTAATTAAAACATAATAAAAAAAAGGCTTGTACTCAAACTCCTCAAGTGTGAAAACTAGTTTAATCAGCTACACTGAATTACGACAGATCAAACTCCCTCACACTTAAGTCATTGCTTATCCTCAAGCAAAGCAAACAAAAACAACAATTAAAAGACGACCCTTGAGCAAGTATGGTACAAATGTTAGCTTTGGAACACATGACTAGGCATTTCATATTCACACATAATCTTAGTTACCACTTTTGATATCAAACACCTAAGTTCAGTATATTACAAAGCATGCAAACATTAAAAGTTTCAAATGTATTGATCCATCAATAAGTTATACAGTAATTTGATTATCCTAGTATAATACAAACAGTCATAAATACAATTATTTAGTATGATGCCAGTTTGTAAATAAGTCCACATAGATCACATATGACATTATAATTTATTGTATAAAACATGTCATTTTAGTAATTAATTTGTAAGTCATGTTATTTTTATATTTTTATGTTATTTATATAAAAAAAACCCATAGAAAAGATGTATTAGATAGGAAATTTTTTTTATTTTTTTAATCATTGAAATAAAAAACTATTTATTTTTCAAATTCTAATTACTAACCACATCTAAGTCAAGTTGATTTCAAACAAGAAATTGCCTTTGAAAGAGGTGATTTACTTAATTTTTCACTTTTGCAAGATAGCAACATGTGATTGGGGGACTATCCTATCCCATCGGTGTGACCTTTGACAGAAGTTGTTTAAGCTTTTGTAGGTGGCTTACTTTGAAATTCTTTTAAATATTTATTATATGATAAAAATAATGTTAGTGTAATTCCTACAAATTAATCGAGATTTACTTTTAAATACTAAATAATTTTTGGATTTAAAAATTTTATTATAGTTTTCATGATAACATTGAGATATTTTCTTTAAGTACAAGTAGGGATTAAATTGTGGTTGCAGTCGCGTTTTTGGTCGCGTTGCGTTTATCGCTGTTATGGACATAACAGATGCTATTGCGGTCACTACAGGTATCACGATCGTGAATTTTTTAAAAATTCACACAACTGATTGTAAAACATAATAATTATAATTATAATTATAAAAAGTCACTTTTAATGATTTTTATAGTGTTTTCTAACACTTATGAGGTTTTATTAATATGATATGAGAACACAACTTTTATAATCATTAATTATTCTTATATTTATTTACAAATTTTCTAAGAATGTTATATTAACTAATAACAAAGTAAAAAAATAGGAAATATTAAACATTTATCATATTTAATAAGTTTGAAAGTTTTTATAGATAAAATAATTGAAAATTCATACCTGAGAGATGTCTTCAATATTTCTTGACAACTTTGAAGATGGTGAAGATATAAACATTCTATGCTGCAAAAGGAAAAAATGAATAGATAAATGTATATATTCTCATTAATTATTCCTGTTTCCTACCATTTATTCTCACTCTCATTCTATTTCATATATAGTTTAACATGCTTCGATTATTAGTTATCTTTTCATAAAATATACTCCATTCATTTATCTAAAGAGATATTTTAAATGTTTTAATATCATCAAAATTAAGAACATTAACAAAATTTTTCTTTAAAAAAAACATACCTTACAAATAATGGTAGTGGTACGATTTAGTTTTCACCAATTAGTGGAATGAAGAAGAGGATTAGATCTTTCACCTTCACTTTGAGAGTGTTCTTGACGAAGAGGATTAGATCTTTCACCTTCACCTTCACATATCGCTCGTACAATGTTATATCCCAGATATGGTCTTACATGTTATCACATATCGACGCCACTGTCCCAAACAAGGTCTTACACGTAATCTCAATACAATGCCAATGTCCCAAACATGGTCTTACATGTAATCACATCTCTGTAACCTAATGTCATGAACTATTACTAAGGTTCGTACGGGACTTTCGAATATCATAACTTCGTTGATTCTTGCTCGTAAGTGCTCGTTCAACATTTATAATATTTCCATGACAAGTAAACACATGTAATTCAATTTAAAGACATTTATTTGCATATGAACTTACCTCGTAGTCGAAATAGAGGGACTGGATTGACTATTCGTCAACTTTCAATTTTTCCCGATCTAAATCCGTTTTCTTTCATTCTTGATCTATATACATTCAAAATTAACTCTTTTACTCACCAACACATCCAATTTAGTCCACAAACACATATTTGGGCATTTTTTCACTTTAGCCCTAAACTTTCACATTTCTTACAATTTAGTCCCTATTTCACAAATATACAAAATTCATGAAATTTATTTAAACCCAAGCCTAGCCGAATTCTCTATAGGACCCTATCAGCCCATATTTTTCATTTATTTCACAATTTAACCCCTCAATTTTTACTTTTCTCTTTAATCCCTAATTGACATTTTTGTCAAAAATCACTTTACAAAACATGTATATCAAACACCAAGCTTACATAATTCATCATCAAACATCATAAAACTCATGGATTCATCAATGGAATTTTTCAAAATCAATAACAAACTCAAAAATTAAGGTACGGGCTAGCTAGTACTCAAAGCAACGATCACAAAAACGTAGAAAATCATCAAAAACTGATCAAAAATCATACCTTAATCAAGGATCTAGCCGAACCTTAGAATGCATAAAAGCTTCCTTTTTTTTCTTTGTATTTTCGACTAGGTATCAAAAAGATGGTACAAATTTTGGTTTTATTTTAATTATATTAACATAATTATAAATTACCAATTTTAACCTTTAATAATAAACATATAAATTACTTAATAGTTGGCCATTTATGTCAAATTATACTAATCATGGTCTAATTACATCATAAGGGCCTCACATTTAATAAGCCATAGCAATTAAGAACTTTTAACATATGGAATGCAACTTTTTTATTTTTCGCGATTAGGTCCTTTTTCTCAAATTAACCACATAAACGATAAAATTAGCACACGAAATTTTCACACATATATATTCACATGCCATAAACATTAAAAATAATATTAAAACAATTTTACGACTTCAAATTTGTGGTTTCGAAACCACTATTCTGATCTAACTAAAATCGGGCTGGTACAACAACCATGGATAGCTTGCTAATTGAAAAGGAAGTCGTTCATATATTAAAAATTTAGATATCACTTATCTTCCTTCGTAAAGTATTTAAAAAAGAGTCACTGATCTTTGGTTGCTTCTTTGAACTTTTGCTTCTAGCCAATTCATGTATAGCTCCCCTTAAGGTAAACTCAGACTCACTTGGGATGCATTTACTTGTTCTTTCTCGATGATATTCTCTAGTTGATCCATGAGAAGATCATTGTTATTCATAAATGTTATTCCAACCACTAGTACTTTGTCTGAATTCTTCCATTTTATGCCACTCGTGTTGTGATTGGATACTTTCTTGAGTTGTTTGCCTTCTAGTAGAAACCTTATCAATAAATTCCTCATGTTCATCCTCCTCTCCTCTTAATTGAAATAAGAATTCATTTATTCTCCTTTTTGTATCTATTTTCTTTGTGTTGCTTTCTTTCAGTATATTAATCATATTTTCTCTAATGACACATGTTAATAAAATAAAAATAATTCATACTATATATAATCTTTATTGATAAATTTACAATAACATTTAAAAATAATAATAAAGTATCACATACCAGTAACATTAAGGCATGGTGCAACATTGCCGATTTTATGAGCAATGTGCTTTTTAAATTGTGTTATTTCACCTTTCACAACTTTACCACAAAGTTTGCATGCGACATTTCCTTTCGTATTTGGCACTGGAGTTCCAAAGTGCCAACCTATATCATTACTTGGTGCACAATCCAATCCTTTAGTCGGGAACTCTTCACGTGGTGGCATGCTTTATTTTTATTTATATATAAGAAACATAAAATTATATTTAGAACTATAAGCAAATCATTACTTATATTATCAACAATATAATACAAAAAAAAAATAAACATCATTAACATGGAAAAATTAAATTTATTACATAATCAATAATTTATTTATTTTTTAAAAAACAACAACACACCATAACCCATTATTACCCGATCACCCAATAAAAATGTGGTTAAAATAAAGATTATTTCAGATAATATAGAAAAAAATTCCAACTATGCATCATCTCTGTTCAATAATTATTTTCTATTTTAGGTGCCAAAAAAAAGTATCCTCAAATAGCATATAGGAGCCACAAGTCAAAGCTGATTGACAACATAAATTTCAGGCTTTGAGAATGAGATTGAATTTGGATTTTTAAAATACTATGCTAATATTATATTTATGATTATTTGATTTTTTTAAGAAATTTTTTAATTTCAAACTCAACTAATTTACCTATATGTATCCATTTCGTTTTTACAATTTATATAATAAATGAAATTCAAATTTATATTCTCAAAAAATATATATTTGAAGTTCGAATTCAAGTGAGAGTTTAAAAGTGCAAAAGGGCATTGCCCCCTTAAATTTTCAAAACTTAAAAAAGAGAACTCACACATAGTAAGATTTAAGTCAAAATAAATATGAAGACAACTCACATGGTGGAAATCAAATTTGAGCAATTAGGACGATAGAAGGTGAAAAGAAAAAGCCAACTAGTGCCCTAACCTCCAAAAAAAATGAAAAATTATTGCTTTAGTCTCCCAAGATTTATAAAATCTTAAGTTAATATATGGTAAAATTACAATTTCTTCCTAGAAAATGTTAAAATTTCAATTTAATCCTTTTGAGAACTATCAAGATACAAACCAATACAAAATCACATTTTAACTCTAATAAAAATATATAACTTAATTTTAAATTGATATTTTTAATTGTAGGATGGTTTGAGGGGCTTTTAGAAGTTGATTGTTGGATTGGATATAGAGAATGGGAAGCACACATCAGTGAAATTTCTAGAGACCAAACAAAAATTAAAGTAAACACCAAATCCAACCTAGGAAAAAATAAACACCAAAGCCCCCCCTCCCCCAAAAAAAATATAAAATCTTATAATATAAAAAAATAAATGGATGGTTGGGAAAAATAAAGCATTAGGTCATCAGCTCTCAAGTCTCAACCGTCAACAATAAATGCAAAAACAACAAAAATATTGGGAACCCCCAAATTTTTTTCAAAACCCATTCAAAGTATCCTTCCAAAACCTTGCCCCTTCTCCCTAACTATTTCTCATTAGTCATCCCTAACCTAAAGAACATGTTTCCAGATTCAAGACTTGCATTTTACAACAAAAATAAGCAAGAATCAAAACAAAAAAAAAAAATTCAGGTACTTGAAAATTATGAATCTCTGAATATGCAAGTAAGATTTTTTTTTAGAGATTTTTTTATTGTAAGATTTTTTTTTTAGAGATTTTTTATTTGTGTTGTGATTTTGTTTGGTTTGGAGTTTAGACAGTGAAATATGATAATTTCATATTTTTCTATTACTTTTGATTGCTTTTTTCTGTTGAATTTGGACTTCTTTTACTTTTTTTATTATTGAAAACTATCTAATTTTGCAGGTGAAGAATATATTCCCTTTTGTCTCATTGTATTTCTGTTGATTTTCTTTCAGAGGAGTTGGATTTTTTTTTCAATTTTACTATAACGGAAAAATAATGGGAATAGCGGCCCGTTATTGCAGCAATTGGTCGTTACCCGTTAACTTGCGACCTTGATCCACCGTTATTGGTGTGACTTCGCTTAACACTGCTATTTTTAGCAGTAGCGGTTTTAGACGGTGCCGCTATCGTTATATAACAGTCGCTATTCCGCTACCCGACCACTATTTACATCCCTGAGTACGAGTAAAATTTTAATTAGATGAATTTTTAACACTTGTGTAGATAAAAATCATGGATCACATAAGGTCTTGCAAGAGAATTACAAATAGTTACAATTACAAGATCCTTATGTATCAAAGTCGTGATTCTTAAATTGTTCCTAGTCATGGTATTATCGAGATAAGGCATCAATAATACTCAATGGTTGGTTAAGCCTCTATGCACGGGATGTAACATCCCTAACAACCCCTGAGATGATAATAATATTAATTTAAGATTATATGTGTTAAGATTTTTAAAATAAATAAATAAAAATTATTAGTATTAGTTGATAAAGTAGTTGGACAACGAGAGGGGATTAAAAAGACTTATGCATTGAGAGAAATTAATTCAGGGCATAGACTAAATCATAAGAGTGAAAAGTGTTTGAAAAAAAGTGTGAAATTTAAAAGTATAAATGATTAAATTGAATTGAAAGAAAAGGAGGAAGGATTAGATGTGGAAATATACCAAGAGAGTGTGACGAATTATGAATGAAATATAGAGAAAGTTTAAGGGTAAAATAGACATTTCATAAATAGATAATTATGAGAAAATCTAATAATTGTTGGCACTTTTTAAACCCTCGAATTTTGATGAGAATTGATATCGAAAATGGGTAGCTAGATGAAAATGATGACCTTTAGATTTTTAAATTATATTTATAATATTTTTTTCATTAAAATCTAAAAGATTTTTATAATAGAAAATTGTAAAACTTTTCATATATTTTCATCCATTCCAACTCCAACCACCATTGCTTATGAGAACCAACTTTTATTTTATTCTATCTTAGTCCTTTCCACCATTTTCAATTAACTCAAGATTGATTTCTTTACTTTCTTCAAGTGTTCATGTAGGAAGAGAGATAAAATTAAGTTCAAGTGAAACCTTAAGGGTTTAAGGTAAGATTTTCATGAATTAGTAAAATGATCATGTTCATTTCAAATAAAAGTGCATAGAAGCATTATTCAATCATTGTTTCGATGTTGAATCTTGTATTTTTTATATGAAAAGTGAAGAAAAAGAGAAGAAGGGCGAATCTCAAGTTGGTGACAAAGGAAAGGAGATAGCTAAAGAGTGAGAGAAAGAAGAAGGAAGTTATCCAAGCCTTTGTTTGTAAATACATTAAGAATTTTTACTTTAACTGATAAAATCTAAGTATAAAGTCAAGTTAGGTTAGGTTAGTTATATTAGTATTTATGTGATTAAGCTATTTATTAATTTGTTAATATTTAATATGAAAAGGAGGGATATCAAGTATGCTATGGGTGACTTCATATTCCTTAAGGTATTTCCGTGGAAGAAAGTTTTGAGGTTCGGTAGTAAGGGCAAGTTGAGCCCTAGGTTCATTGGGTCGTATTAGATTTTGAAGCGTGTGAGACCGGTTGCTTATCAGTTAAAGCTACCTCTAGAGTTAGACCGTATACATGAAATGTTTCACGTCTCGATGTTGAGGCAGTATCAGTCTGATCCATCTCACGTTGTCTCTATTGAGGGGATCGAGATTAGACCAGACTTGACGTTTGAGGAGGAGTTGGTTCAGATTTTGGATCGAGATATTAAGGTTCTGAGGAGGAAGTCCATACCTTGGTAAAGGTTCTGTGGCGAAATCATGGCACTGAGGAAGCCACATAGGAACCTGAGGGCTCGATGCGTCAGCAATATCCTCATCTGTTCGGATCAGATAAATTCGAGGCTGAAATTTCTTTTATGGGGTAGAGTTGTAACGCCCTGAATAATTTATTTTTGTTTCTATAAATCGTGACATAAATGTGTATTTGTTTAAGTGGCTAAGTGTTCTGAGTGTGTGTGAGAGGTCTTGGGTTCAAGTCCCACTTTTAGCAAATTCTGTTATTTTAATCCTAGCCTTATCCCTGTTCGGTAGGCTTATGTAATATTCTTTGTTAACCCATATTAGAATAAGCTTACTGGTTCGAGTGGTAAGGAATTAGTGTGCTGGAGGTCTTGTGTTCGAATCCTTACGTAAGCGAGGGTGATAATTTTTGCTTTTGGTGTCTGATAGAGGTTTGCAGGAACCGAAATTCTGTGGTAGTTAAGAGTTAGTGGGGAGTGGGAGGAAAATTAGGGATATGTTGTCACAATGTTTTTCCTTTTCTTTAATTTTTATTTTTATCTTCTTTTTCTCTCTCTCCTCCAAAAATCCTCAAGTTTGGTGTCTTTCCTAATAATTGGCAAAATTCTCTTTTTTCTTTCCTTCTGAATTCTATCGCAGTCTTGTCATTCAATCTCGGTATTCTAGTTCTTCGGTGTTGTTGTGCGGCTTAGTAAGTGTAAGGGTTTTTTTTGTATAGGTTAGGGAATCATTTTTCTTTAGCTGTTCTAAATTGATTCTATCTTTTTCTTTTCGATAATGTGGTTTTAGGCTGTTGGCAGAAAATTGTGAGGAATATAATTCTCCTCCTGCAAAATCATAGTTGGGTTTGTTCGAGAAGTTGGGTAAGTATTGAATACTTGGATTTTACTATTGTCGATTTTGTTGGTTCGACTTAGTTATGGATTAAAAATGATTTTTGGGAGCATGTGATGTCGATTTTTAGGTTCTGGTGGGCTCGAATTTGTAGCTGCATCAAACTGTACCAGATGTGTAACTTAAACACGAAAAATCGAAGTTTGGTGAAAGTAAAAAAAGGGGTTGTCGACGCCACGTAGGCGTGTGCCCGGCTGTATGGCTGATAATCTAATTTTAGTAGGAACTGATATGTATGTCTGACTGTACTGTTAAGTATGTATTTATTTGTATACGAGCATATTAAGCATGTTTATTCTATTATTTTTGCATCTATATTCTATATTTGTGTTTGGGGTGGGATTTGTATTTGTGGAGGAAGTGATTTATACAGCGACCTTTCGCCTATATTCTGGCAGCTCAACTGCATATTATCAGTTATGTGTCGTATCGACACTATATGGTGTGTAGGAATGGGTGGGTGTTTTTAAACCCACATGCTGTGATGAGATGGACGGAGATGGTGTTTAGAGGATGGGGGGTAGGATTCTGTACGTCTGATCTGTTATTTGATTTTGATATTTGTTACTATTATGGACTTAGGTCCGAATCTGTATCTGGCTATATATGAACTTCTGTGTGTGTTGCATGACTATTTTTATTGGGTTATACATTGAGATTACAAAAACTCACATATGTTTTTCTATTCTGGTAATCTATAGACTTAGGCGGGTCGGTGCGACAGAGGTTTAACGGTGACCACTCGATAAAGAACTATTTTTATTTAGTAAAGTCGATTTTATTTTAAAATCTAGTTTTTCTTGAGAGTTTGCAATTTTTTGGGACTCTCTAGATTGTATGTTTTAACTTCTGGATTTGAATTTTGTTTTGCTTTCTTTTCCGCAACGTTGACAAAAACATTTTACAAAAACAAATAGTTTTAACAAATGGTTTTTGGAAACCCAAGCTTAGTTTTGAATAAAATGATTTTCAAACTTCTGCTGGAAATTCTTGATAACTTAAAATGGTTTCAAATAAGATTATAAACTCAAGGTTTTTCGGATATTAAGACTCTGATTGGTAAACTAATAAAATGATACGTTTTAACTTAAAAGATATAGTTTTAAAACCCTTCTTTGTAACACACCTAGATTCAGTCATAACGTTTAGGCCGAGTTAGATGTGTTACATTTAGTGGTATCAGAGCCAGGTTATAAATCTCAGGCTGTGAATTTTGGGTTCTAAAAATTGTGTTTTGGAAAAGGATTGGTTTTCAAATAATGTAGATTATTTTAAGTAAGTATGTGGTACACCGAGTTTCTGGCGTCTGTCCTATAAGTATCTTTGAATTTAGAAAACATTGTAGTTAGTACTTCTTGAAACTGTATTTAGTTAGTTAGAGACTAAAACCTCTGAAATACTTCTGAACTTCTGATAATTTAAGCATAAAATATCTGCTAATAAACACTGGAACTGGTGCATAAAATTTTATAATGTAGATAAACCTGAAAATACGATGAGCGCTCGTAGAACTCGCGGTCGTGGTATTCGTGGGTACGGCGGGCGCCATAGTAGAGCTCAGGCTGAGTCTTTTTCTCTAGGCATTGTACAGAATTTAGACATGAGTGAGACATCGATTTCACCTACTACTGAGATTGGGTCTCAAAGCCAATCGACTAGGGACAACGCACTATCCCAAGCCATGTTGAGAGTTTTAGAGAGGGTCGCTGAACCCCATTCTAGATCTGCGGGCCGTGGGTCAATAACTGAATGACTTTGGTCCAATAGAGCTGAGCTGTTTAGGAGCATTATTGGAGTCACCCTTATTATGGTCGAATACTAGTTGGAGGCCACTGTGAGAATAATGAATGACATCGACTGCACTACTGGGCAAAAATTGAAGGGTACAGTTTTTTTGCTTCACGATGAGGCATATTAATGGTGGTTGTCAGTTGAGGAGGGTACTTAACTAAATCGTCTGAATTGGGATTACTTTAAGACTGCCTTCTAGGGGAAGTACGTGGGCGTGAGCTATGTGGATACTCGTAGGCGTGAGTTCATAAATCTCACGCAAGGTGATAAGTCTATGGCCAAGTATGAGGCTGAGTTTCTGAGACTGAGCCGTTACGCTCAAGGCATGGTGGCATTTGAGTATGAGAAATTTGTCCATTTTGAGAATGGTTTAAAGGATAGTTTGAGGGTTCTAATTGCTCCGCAAGGGAGCGTGAGTTTGCTGTTCTGGTGGATAAGGCAAAGATAGTCGAAGAGGTTAAGGGCATGAAGCGCTAGAATAAAGGCCGTGGGAGAAGCAAGAATAAGAGGGATTTGGAGCCCTTTAGTTCTGTTCAGAAGCCTAAGAAATGGGCCAGACCTAATGGGCCTATTAGAGTGGGCCAGATTTGATGGGCATGTTAGAGTGGGAGTTCCTGTTGCTCCTTCAGGGATTCAACCTTGTAGAGATTGTGGTAGGCACCATCCGAGCGAGTGTTGGATAGGATTAGGGGCTTATCTGCGGTGTAGGTTATTAGATTGTTGAATTAGAGAGTGCCCACATAGTTCTGATCAGATACAAGCTTTGGGATCGGGTTTTGTTCAGCCTCAGAGGGTAGTATAGCAGCCACCTGGAGGCCGTGGACTAGCTAAGGGTGGTAATGGTATGGGCCAAGGATAGAGAGCACCGAGCAGAGGTGCTAATCAGACTGAAGTGAGGCAGCTTGCACTGGTTTATATTACTTAAAGCTGAGAGGACAGAGACGCCCTTGATGTGATCATGGGTACGTTCTTTATTTTTTATGCTTCATATACTACTTTGATAGACATAGGTTTTACACACTCTTATGTAACTAGTTCTATTTTTGAGAACTTGGGGATTTCTGTTGAGTGTGCTTCTGGTGAGATTACTGTACTGTGTCTATTGGGGCAATCTGTTCGAGTTAGTAGACTATATAAGAATGTTTCATTAGAGGTTCAAGAGGCTATGTTTCTGGTAAATTTGATGGAACTACCGTTTGGGGAGTTCGACTTAATTCTGGGTATAGACTGGTTGGTAGAGCACTAAGTTAGTTTGGACTGCATAACTAAAAGGGTTGTTCTGAGGACCGAGGATGATAATGAAGTGGTTGTGATCGGTGAGCGTCGAGATTACTTATCTAATGTAATCTCCACTTTAGTGGTTGAAAAATTGATTCGAAAATTATATGAGGCGTATTTGGCCTACGTTAGTATTTTAGTTTCTGGGGACTCTTTTGTCAGGGATATCAGAACAGTGAGGGAATTTCCAGATGTTTTTCCTGAGGAGTTACTGGGTTTACCTCTGAATTGGAAAGTTGAGTTCGACATTGAGCTTCTACTGAGTACAGCTCCAATGCCCATCGCTCCATACCTTATGGCACCGAAAGAGCTTACAGACCTTAAGGCTCAACTTCAAGAGCTTCTGGATCATGGTTTCATCCATCCTAGTGTATTTTTGTGGGGGGCGTAAGTTCTGTTTATGAAGAAAAAGGATGGTACCATGAGGATGTGCATTGACAACCGGCAGTTGAATAAACTGACTGTGAAGAATAAGTATCCACTTCCGAGGATTGACGACCTGTTTGATCAGTTCCGTAAGGCTTCAATATTTTCAAAAATAGATCTTCGATTTGGGTATCATCAGTTTAGGGTTGGGAAAGCTAATATTCATAAAATGATATTTATGACTCGTTATGGGAACTACGAGTTCCTAGTTATGCTATTTGGTTTAACGAATGCTCCGTCTGCATTCATAGATATGATGAACCGAGTTTTTTAGCCGTATCTGGATCAGTTCGTCGTAGTCTTCATTGATGATATTCTGGTGTACTCTAAAACTGAAGATGCACATGATTAGTATCTCAGAGTAATAATTTATATACTCCAAGAGAAGCATTTCTATGCTAAGTTGAGCAAATGCGAGTTCTAGCTACGAAAAGTAACATTTCTAGGGCATGTGGTTTCTACTAAGGGGATCCGAGTTTATCCTAAACAGATTGAGGCTGTGCTTGATTGGAAACAGCCTAAGAACGTTTCTGAGATTCGTAGTTTTTTGGGTCTTGTAGGTTATTATCGAAGGTTTTTTGAGAGGTTCTCACTGATTGCAACTCATCTGACTAAGCTTCCACGCAAGAATGTTCCTTTCGTATAGACTGATGCGTAACAATCGAGCTTCGAGAAGCTCAAGTTTGTCCTAACTCAAGCTCCTGTTCTGATACAGCATGAATCTGGTAAGGAGTTTGTAGTGTATAATGATGCGTCGCACGTCGATCTGGGGTGTGTACTGATACAAGATGGTAAGGTTGTGACTTATACGTCTCGGCAGCTTAAGTTACATAAGGGAAATTATCCGACGCATGATCTCAAGTTAGCTGCAGTGGTGTTTGTGTTAAAAATCTGAAGGCACTATCTGTATGGTGAGAGGTGTATTATCTACACCGATCACAAGAGTCTCAAGTACCTCCTAACTCAAAAGGAGTTGAATCTTATGCAGCGACGATGGGTTGAGCTATTCAAATATTATGACTACACAATAGAGTATCATCCCAATAAGGCCAATGTGGTGGCTGATGCTCTCAGTCATAAAGCGATGACTAATTTGAGGGTAATGTTAACTCGTCTCAGTTTTTTTTATGATGGGGGTCTGTTAGCCGAGTTACAAGTTAAGCCGAATTGGATTGGGCAGATTCAAGAAAAATAGTTAGGGGATGAGTTTTTAGGTCTGCAATTTCTTCAAATTGAGAGTGGCAATACTTCTGATTTTGGACTGAATAAGGACAGAGTTCTGTGTTTTCGAGGGCGGGTTTGTGTACTGAATGATTCTGGTCTGAGACAATCGATTATAAGGGAAACGCATAGTAGCCCTTATGCTATACATCTCGATGGTAATAAAATGTATCGAGATCTTCGTGAGCTATACTGGTGGCTTGGTTTGAAACGAAAAGTAATATATTTTGTTGCTCGTTGTCTAATGTGCCAGCAAGTTAAGGCTGAGCACTAGTTGCTTTCAGGTTTGCTTCAACCTGTTAAGATTCCCTAATGGAAATAGGAACGAGTGATGATCGACTTCATTAGTGGGTTGCCCTTGACACCCACTAAGAAGGATTCTGTTTGGGTTATCGTAGATCGATTGACTAAGTCCGCCCATTTTATTCCGGTTCGGATGGACTACACTCTGCAAAAGTTAACGAAGCTTTATATTTCTAAGATTGTGAGGCTACATGGGGTTCCAGTTTCGATAATCTCTGATAGGGATTTTCGCTTCACTTCTTAGTTTTGGAAGAAACTGTATGAAACTTTAGGTTCGAGATTGGACTTCAGTACTGCGTTCCATCCTCAAACGGATGGTCAGTCTGAGAGGGTGATTCAAATACTGGAGGATATTCTTTGGAGTTGTATGATTGATTTCTGAGGTAGTTGGAAGGTTTTTCTACCGTTAGTTGAGTTCACCTACAACAATAGTTTCCAGTCTAGCATTCAGATGGCACCTTACGAGGCCTTGTATGGTTGTAAGTGTCATACTCCACTATGCTAGACTGAGTTGGGTGAGTGACGGATTTTGGGTCCTGAGTTGGTTTCCGAGACTAAAGATAAGGTTAGACTAATTCGGGATCATTTGAAGGTGGCTTTTGATGGACATAAGTCCTATACGGATCTAAAAATATGGGATATCGAGTACACTGTGGGTGATTTCATATTCCTTAAGGTATCTTTGTGGAAGAAAGTTCTGAGGTTTGGTCGTAAGGGCAAGTTGAGCTCTAGGTTCATTGGGTCATATCGAATTCTAAAACGTGTGGGACTAGTTGCTTATAAGTTAAAACTACCTCTAGAGTTAAACTGTATACATGACGTGTTTCACGTCTCGATGTTGAGGCGGTATTAGTCTGAACAATCTCACGTTGCCTCTGTTGAGGAGATTGCGATTAGACTAGACTTGACGTTTGACGAGGAGTAGATTTTGGATCAAGATATTAAGGTTCTAATGAGGAAGTCCATACCGTTGGTAAAGGTTCTGTGATGAAATCATGGCACTGAGGAAGCCACATGGGAACCTGAGGACTCGATGCGTCAGCAATATCCTCATCTATTCGGATCAGGTAAATTTCGAGGCCAAAATTTCTTTTAAGGTGAAGAGTTGTAACGCCTTGAATAATTTATTTTTGTTTCTGTAAATCTTGACATAAATGTGTATCTATTTTAGTGGCTAAGTGTTTTGGGTGTGTGTGAGAGATCTTAGATTCAAGTCTCACTTTTAGCAAATTGTGTTATTTTTAATCCTAGCCTTATCCCTACGGGGTAAGCTTATGTAATATTCTTTGTTAACCCATGTCAGAATGAGCTTACTGGTTCGAGTGGTAAGGAATTAGTGTGCTGGAGGTCTTGTGTTTGAATCCTTACGTGAGCGAGGGTGATAATTTTTGCTTCGGGTGTATGATAAAGGTTTGGAGGAACCGACATTCTATGGTAGTTGAGAGTTAGTGGTGAGTGGGAGGAAAATTAGGGATATGTTGTCACATTTTTTTTCCTTTTCTTTAAATTTTTCATCTTCTTTTTCTCTCTCTCCTCCAAAAATCCCCAAGTTTGACGTTTTTCCTGTTAATTGGAAAAATTCCCTTTTCTCTTGTCTTCTGAATTCTGTCCCAGTCTTGTCATTCAATCTCGGTATTCCAGTTCTTCAGTGTTATTGTATGGCTTGATAAGTGTAATTGTAATACCCCTAACCCACATCCGTTGCCAGAATAGGGTTATAGGATGTTACCGGAGTTTACAAAATAATTACACATAAGTCCACTATTTACTTATGTTCATATCAAAGCTGTCCACTCGAGTCATAGTCACTAAATCATTTATATCTTGAGCTACGGAACTCTAAATTAAGATCTGCTAATTTTTTCTAAAACTAGACTCGCATATCTTCTTACCATAAAATTTTTAGAATTTTTGGTCCAACCAATAAGTACATTTTATTCTTTAAATTCTCCCTTGTTTCGCTGTCTGATAGTTCTGACCCCTCTTCACTAAAAATTAATTATCTCGTCATAAAAAATTTAGATGATGTTCCTATTTTTTTTTTTTGAAAATAGACTCATTAAGAATTTTAATTATATAAATTATAACCCATAATTATTTTTGTATAATGTTTAATGATTTTCCCAAATCAGAACAGTGAAACCCGAAATCATTCTGACCTTGTCTCACAAAAATTAAAATATCTCATAATATGAAATTATTTTGCTTACACCATTTATTCTATGTAAAACTAGACTCAATAGGATTTAATTTAATATTTTATTCAACCTCTAATTCAACTTCCAAAATTTTTGGTGAATTTTCAAATTTAGACTACTGCTGCTGTCCAAAACTATTTTAGTGCAAAATGATGATAACTAAGTTTATAAAACCTTCAATTCCTTCCAATTAAACCCTATACATGCCATATAAACCTTAAGATGCATAATAAAATCTACCGGAATAATCTAGATAGTGTGATCTGATGTGCTGATCGATCCATCGAACTCTTGTTAATCTACAAAGAACATTAAACATACGAATGTAAGCTTATGAAAGCTTAGTAAGCTCATAAGCATAGAAAATAATTCTTATCGAACATCTTATAACAATCATACAATATATAATTTCACTAATCCTTCCTGTCAATCACAAAATCAATGATAAAACTCACTTGATTGAGCTTAATATCAATAATTAATCAATTTTAATCTCTTGGGTCCATTTATCGCTTATTTTTCTTAATTAAATTAGGGAACGATTCAGAATTGAGTACTTCGTTTTCATAATGCCATAGTATAACTATGGTCTTGCACATAGTCACATATCACACACCGAAGCCATAGCCCAGCTATGGTCTTATACGAAAACACATATCACACCGATGCCATAGCCTAGCTATAGTCTTATACGGAAATCGCATATCACACCGATGTCATATCCCAGATATGGTCTTATATGGAAATCACATATCACATATTGCCATGGTCCAACCATGGTCTTTTCCGTTAATGCGTATTAGTCACTGAACGAAAGTACTCAATCCGATGTTCCACTAAATTAGAACTTTTATTCAAACATTCATACTTTCACAATTATCTTAGTTTAATAACATTCATATACAATAACATACCATAGCATTCATGAATTTTCATAATAATTCATTAAATTTAACCATATGTACTTAAATTGGCCAATTTGTAAAAGTTATGAAAATTCAGGGACTAATCGGTAATTTTCTCTTTTCCGCATTTATCTTCGGATTCTCAATCTATAATATAAAATTTTTCTTTCATTAGCATTAATTTCTATTCTAATTCACTTCAAACTTCACACCCTTCAATTTTTAAAATTACACATTTACCCTAAATTTTATAGTTTTTACAATTTAGTCTCTGCTCAATTAACCCATCAATTGAGCTAATTTTTCTCAATTAACACTTTATTTATTTATTTTAGGCTATTTTAAAGCTTTTTACATTCATAATTTCAACACCATACCTTAATTCTTCACTTTTCGCAATGAGGTCCTAAAATCAATTTCTATCAAAATTACTTAATAAAATCATCCTATAATGAAATGAAAGCTTAAATTCTACAATAATTCATCATAAAATTCCAGAAATTAACAATTATGACTTTCAATTTCACCCATAAAATCAAAAACTAATGAATTCAATGAGTGGACCTAATTGTAAAAGTCTTAAAAACATAAAATTTACAAGAAAAGGGCAAGAAATAAACTCACATGTAGCAAAATTATGAAGAACCAGGTGGGAGAAGCTCTTCTATGATGTTTTTAGCCGTCAAATTTGAAGAATTGTTTAGATTTCTCTTTTAATTGATATTTTATTTGTTTAATTTGACAAAATTTACAATTTTGCCCTTATTTCACCTAATTTCATATTTTTTTCTTGTTTATGCCGCCTCATCCGTTCCTTTTAGGCTAATTTGCATTTTAAGTCCTCCCTATTTTAACATTTGAGCTATTTAATCATTTTAGCAAATTTTGCACCTTTTTCAATTTAGTCCTTTTTGATTAATTAACTATCCAAACATTAAAATTTTCTAACGTGTAACATCCCGAATTAGGGCCTAGTCAGAACAGAGGTTTTGGGACCACAAATCTAACGTAATAAAATTTATTTCTATTATATTTTTATGGTCTACAATTTTACGGAATGATTTCGTGAAAATTTCGTTCAAAAATTTCGACGTTTGGGCACTCAATTTGGTCAAAAGGACTAAATTGTAAAAAGTACAAAAGTTGAGTTCTACATGTTAGAGGTGTCTAATTGTTATGAAATTTTAAATTAGAGGTCCTTAAATGGTAATTAGACCATTGTATAACTTGTTGGACAAAAATGGCCTTGGATGGATAAAATTTCAAAGAAAGGCAAAAAGGGCATTTTGGTCATTTAGGGGTGAAATGCATTAAAAGACAAATTTTAAAACCCAAATGTGTCCCTTTCTTCTTTCTTCAGCCGAATTTACCAAGAGTAGCCATGGTTAAGGTTTGGCCAAGCTTCCAAGCTTAATAGTAAGTGATTTCGAGCCCCGTTTTTAATGTTCTTTATATTTTTGAAATCCCGGTAACACGTTCTAGCTATTTCTACCATTATTTTGAGCTAGGGTTTGTGTATAAAAATTTACCCATGAATGACATTGACATGCTTGTATTTTGATGTCTAATGGTAGAAAATAAGTGTTGGGTGTTTAATAAACGACTTTTACCAAGCGGGTTTTGATGAAAACGTCTGAAAGGACCGTTTTGTAAAATTTGTCATAAATGGGTGATTTAGTGGAAATTTGGGGCTGTCATAGTTATGAAAAATGATCAGCATGTCATAAAACATAAGAAAATAAGATGAAGTTTAATTTTCGAGCATTGGGGCAAAAATGCAAATATGTAAAAGTTTAGTGGTCAAAATGCAAATTTGTAAAAATATGATTTTTGGACCCCCTATGAATAATGTGACTAATTATTAGGCTAAATTTGATATTATAGATCAAGGAAAACAAGATTTGGGCTTAGAACGAGGTTGAACAAGGTTAAGCACAAACTCGAAATAAATAGTCGTACTCGAAACTGAGGTAAGTTCTTATGTCAATGATAATGCAATGATATTATTATTGTTCATACTTGAACTTAAAATGATGTGTTGACATTGTGTGATGGATATTTATTTAGTTGATATGAAGACTATATATTGTAACAAATGCCAAATTATAATTATATGCAATACCATGTTTATTTTATGGACTAATGTCTAAATAAACATGGAAATGTGTTAAAATGGATGTACATTGCATGAGAAGTTATGCATAATGATATACTTGATGGAAAGAGAAAATCTCGGTTGAATAAAAAAAAATTCGATGGATAAACCATGGCTTATATGAATTGAGATCCTGCATGTGTTGCAGAAAAGATTTAGCCCAGACGGGTAATCTGATGATCTCAAGTATGAAAAGGATCTAGCCCGGACGGGTGTTCCTTGAATGATCGAGCCTCCCGAAGAATATATGTGCATTATGGATTTAGCCCGGACGGGTAATTCTGATCCGAGCTCATTGAGAGTGCTTATCGTTACAAGGGATTTAGCCTAGGCTGGTAATCTCGACATCACTCCATGAGTTTATATTACGGGGGATTTAGCCTGGACTGGTAATCCCGCCGTAAGATGTGAGGTTTGCGGGAGTGCACACATGAAATGATCACTTGTATGAGTTGACGGAGAATGGGATATCCATCGAGATTCCGAGAAATTCAACGAGATTAATATGAAAAATGAAATAAAAGGTTCTTGCCATGATACATCATGTATGTTATATGATATTATTATGATGCATATGAGTTGTCATGTTTGGACGAGTGTAGTGCTAAATGATAGCACAGGTAAGTACTCGAAACCCATGAGCACGTGTTTGACATGTGAAATGAAATGGACTTGTGACGATAGTGCAAATGAATGAATGATATTTATGAGAATAATTTCTATGCAAATTTGTGATGGTTATTATCTTGTTGAACTAAGACAGATTTGGTACAGCAGCATTGGTCTAAATTTTAAAATCCACCAAAAATAGTGGAAATTGAGTTATAGGCTGAACTAAATATTAAATTAAATACTAATGAGTCTAGTTTCAAGTAAAGGAAGCAATGTAAGAAAAAGAATTTTGTAGTATGAGATATATGAATTCTTATGAGACAGAGTCGAAGTGATTCTAGACTTCCCTATCTCAACTTTGGAAAATCACTAAAAATTGTACAAATATAATTATGAGTTAAAATTCATATGACTGAAATCCTTAATGAGTCTAATTTAAAGAGAAAGATACAAAAACATTATCCGAATCTCGTACTATGAGATAAATAAATATTAGTGAAGAAAGGTTGAAGCTGTCAAACTGCGAAATAGGGGAGACTTTGAATAATAAACTGTACTTATTGGCTAGACCAAAAATTCTAAAAATTTTATGGTAATAAGGTATATGAGTCTAGTTTCAGGGAAAATTAACGGATCTTAATTTGGAGTTCTGTAGCTCAAGTTATAAATAATTTATCGACTATGAATCGAGTAGATAGCTTGACCAGAATATGAATAAAAGTGTAACTATAGTTGTTTTACTTAAGGAAACATGTTATATTAATGCTTATTATTTCCATATGGACTTACTAAGTATAAATCTTGCTCCATTCTTTCCATTTCTTTTAGTTTTGACAGGTCAGCTCGGGTTGGAGATCATCGGAGGCAGCATCACACTATCGAGCCATTACCCTTCGAGTATTGACATGTATATGTTATACGTTTTCAAGTGAATGGCATGTATAGGGACTTAGTTTTTCTGTGATCGATGTTGTTGTGATTAGCCAAATGTATTGGCTTATAATGATTTGTTGTATGTAGCCATGAGATGTGGCTTATAATGAATTTGGCTTGGAAGCCTATTTATCTATGATATGTGTAAATGTCTTGTGATGTGGGTATGTGATTATGCTTGTTCACTATGTTTAAGAAGTATATGGCATATGTACATGGTGAATACCTTAGGACCATTCGAGGTGGTCATGGCCATGAAATAAACGTGTGATATGGTAATAAGTTGTTAGTGCCCTGAATATGGATGTTTAATTTATAAGTTAGTAAACATAGTATAATGGTATAAGTGATTAATAAGATGACAAGGTCACATGAATGTGTAATAATGTGGCTAGATTATTTTATCACGAGTAGGAGGAACAAATGCATAACAACGAACTATTGAGGAATGCCATAGAAATCATGTATGTGTGTGCTTATAAAGATGACAAAAAAAATTTAGAAAATTAGCCTAAGTTTTGACTACACGAGCAGGGCACATGGACGTGTGTCTTGGCTGTGTGTCTTTAACAGAATGTTAAGGATTAAGTCAGAGAGTTACACGGGCGTGTCCAGAGCCACACGGGCGTGTATGTCTACACGGTCTACCCACACGGGTGTGTGACTCTCCAAAGCTAAAAAATTGTTAAGTTGCCCAAAGTTTACTGAATGTTTTCGGTTTTGTCCCGAACCGCCCTAATGTATATTATACGCCTCGAAGGCCTGTATAAGGGACAATATGCATGTGTTTGAAAAGTTTTAATTTTGGGCGAAATTTGGTGACCCCGTTTTGTATGTTTATGAATGTTTAAGTCTAGTAATGCCTCGAGCCCTGTCCCGGCGTTGGATACGGGTGAGGGGTGTTACATAACGAAACTTTCATACTAACTCAATGACACTCCATAAATATTTATAAAAAATATTTACGACTCGTTTTATGAAAATCGAGGTCTCGATACCTTGTTTTCAAAACTAATTAACCTAATAATTCTTTTAAAACACAAAATTTCAAGATTATTTCTAAAATCATACTTTAACTCATAAATTATAATTAATAAAATTTTCAAACTCACTTGTCGAATTTAGTGATCTCGAATCACTATTTTTGACACCATTGAAAATTGGGCTGTTACAGTAATGGGTGATTTGTTTTTCGTGTAGGTTAGGGAATCATTTTTCTTTAGCTGTTCTAAATCGATTATATCCTTTTCTTTTCAGTAATGTGGTTTTGGGCTGTTGGCAATGAATCGTGAGGAACGGAATTCTCCTCCAGCAGAATCGTAGTCGGGTTTGTTCGAGAAGTTGGGTAAGTATCGAACACTTGGATTTTACTATTTTTGGTTTTGTTGGTTCATTTTAGCTATGGATTAAAACTAATTTTGTGGAGCATGTGATGTCGATTTTTAGGTTCTGGTGAGCTCGAGTTGGCAATAGCATCAAAATAGTACCAGTGTGTACCTTAAACATGAAAAATAGAAGTTTGGTAAAATTCGAAAAAGGGGGTCGTTGACGCCATGCGGGCGTGTGCCCGACCATGTGACTAACGAAGGTGTGGTCGTGTGATCGATACGATCGTGTGATAGTGTGAGTGTAGCCGTGTGGGCCACACGAGGTAGGCCAAGTTGGATGTGTGGACTATACAAGCAAGGTTATTATAGGCGTGTAGGCCCAGAATTTTGAAATTTTCTATAGGGCTACACAGGTCGTTTCGATCAGCTGTGGACCTACCGTCGGGTCAGTAAGGGCTAACCAAACCCTATTTCATGTGATCTAATACTCTGATAATCTGATTTGAGTAGGAACTGATATGTATGCCCGACTGTACTGTTAAGTATGTATTTATCTATATACGAGTATGTTAAGCATGTTTATGCTATTATTTTTGCATCTATATTTTGTATCTGTGTTTGGGGTGGGATTTGTATTTGTGGAGGAAGTGATCTGTACAGCGACCTTTCTCCTATATCCTGGCAGCTTGACTGCATATTATCAGTTATGTGTCGCATCGACACTATATGTTTTGTAGGGATGGGTTGGTGTTTTTAACCCCACATGGTGTGATGAGATGGACGGAGATGGTGTGTAGAGGATGAGGGTAGGATTCTGTACGTCTGATCTGTTATCTGATTCTGATATCTGTTACTGTTATGGACTTAGGTCTGAATCTGTATCTGGTTGTATATAAAATTCTGTGTATGTTGCATGACTATTTTTGTTGGGTTATACACTGAATTTACGAAAACTCACATCTGTTTGTTTGTTCTATTCAGGTAATCCACAGACTTAGGTAGGTCGATGCGACAGAGGCTTAGCAGTGACCACTCGATAGAGAACTATTTTTATTTAGTAATACCGATTCTATTTTAAAATCTGGTTTTTCTTTAGAGTTTGTAATCTTTTGGACTCTTTGAACTGTATGGTTTTAACTTTTGGATTTTGTTTTGCTATTTTTTTTCGCAACATTGACAAAAACACTTTACGCAAACAAATGGCTTTAACAAATGGTTTTTGGAAACACAAGCTTGGTTTCGAATAAAACAATTTTCAAATTTCCGTTGTAAATTCTTGATAACTTAAAATGGTTTCAAATAAGATTATAAACTCAAGTTTTTTCGAATATTAAGACTCTGATTAGTAAACTAATAAAACAATACGTTTTAACTTAAAAGATATAGTTTAAAACCCTTCTTCGTAACACACCCAGATTCGGCCATAACGTCTAGGCCGGGTTAGGGGTGTTACATGGTTGTATCGAAACAACTACTTCAAACCACCCAGTTTGGTCCGTTTTGCTTCGAAAGTGTCTAAAATATGCTTCGATTGCAACCAAACTTCAAAGATAGCTTGGAAATTACCCGAACCACTTCAAATGAGATTAATTTGGTTTAAATGAATTGAATTAGATGATGTTCAAGTTTAGTGCTTATAATGCTCAAATGTGGCATCCTTTGCTCAGGTTATTGTATGAAATTGGGTGAAAGGTGTTAAATGGGATGCATGCAATTGATCTCATGAGTTGAAGCATGAGATGCTTAAGGATAACATGTGGGTTCTTGTTGCAAGAATAAGTACACTGAATATGAAACCTATTATGAGAGTTCCATTTGGTATTTCATTCAAGTCTTTATGAAAATATTTTCATTTGTCAACAGTCTAAGTAATCCTTAGACTTATGACACTAACTATCCTTCTATGTCAAGTGTTATACATTAATCCGTTACGAAATTGACATATATTGATGGATATTTAAGGTAAGATATTTGAGTATAGCATAAGACATACAAAGGCAGTAGAGTGGTTTGGAGAGGATCCATTATCTCAAGTGAAATGAGGGGACATATCTTACATTCTCTTGACTTATATTGATGACAACACCATGGTTAAAGTAATTAGTCCGAGTTAATACAAAAAGTTACAATACTAATATAAATAAACAAATGTAGACACCGTGTCACGAATATTAACCTATCGAAGATATATAATAGAGGCAATTAATCTAAATTAATACAAAGCAATTTCCTTTTTTCATTTTCCTTTGAATGAGTTATTGAGAGCACTTTTTCTCCTCTAATTTAAGAGTTCTTTTTAATATTTTCTTTTCTACGGTTTATTATTTCAACATAATATTAAATGATTTATGTATAATCTAGCTTTCATTAAGAATATGGTGCCATAACAAATCATACCAATTAAAGTTTTTTTTTTTGTAGAATATATCCATTAAAGTTCAACAAGCCCAAATCTGATTACAACAAAAACTTATAGTAGTGATTAATATCTCCAACATCCATTCATATGCATGCAATACAAATAATATTATTGTTAGAACTAAGTGACCCAAATTCTTATTTAAATAAAATACGATGGAAAATAAAATAAAACTAAAATCCATATAGAACTAGACTTCTTTTATATTATTTTAGAATAAGGTTTTTTAAACCTTATTAAACTTCATCTATTTTATATTGATTAGGATACAGTCTTTCAATCCTACTAGAATATGGCTTTACAAGCCTATAAATAGACATAGTCTATTCCTCTTGTATTGATTTAAATTTTCGACATAGTGCATTTTCTTCTCCTCTGCCCGTGGTTTTTTTCCCGATAGGGTTTCCACGTAAAATTTGTGTGTTTTTTATTCTATTTATTTTATTCTATTTTATTTTTTTCACAAATTGGTATCAGAGCTTCTGGGTTATTCATCTCGATCACGGTAATGGCGTCTTTGAAGTATGAAATTCCGTTGTTGGATCGCAACACCAGATTTGCGTTGTGGCAAATTAAGATGCAAGCAGTTCTTGCACAGATGGATCTGGAGGATGCCCTGCTAGGGATGGATAAGATGCCTTCGACATTAACAGATGAAGAGAAGAAGCGTAAGGATCGAAAGGCATTAACACAATTACATCAGCATTTGTCCAACGAAATTTTGCAGGGATGTGATGAAAGAGAAAAACGCCACGCATTATGGAAGAGGCTAGAACAAATATGTATGTCGAAAACTCTAACAAGCAAGTTGCATATGAAGCGGCGTCTTTATGCTCATCGTTTGGAGGAAGGTGTGTTCAGACACGAACACTTAATGATGTTTAAAGAAATTCTCTCAAACTTGGAGGCCATGGAGGTTCAAGATGATAAGGAAGATCTAGGGTTGATTCTACTTTGTTCATTGCCCCCGTCTTATTCAACCTTTAGAGACACGATTTTATATAGCCGCGTGTCTCTCACAGTTGATGAGGTTTATGATTCTTTAACCTCGTATGATAAGATGAAGCATCTTGTGGTTAAACCCGACTCTCGGGAGAGAGGTCTCATTGTTCGTGGGAGACAAGATCGGAATGCTGATGATGATCGTGGTAGGACACAGAACGGAATCCTCGTGGTAAATCTAAGGGTAGATCAAGTCTTCAAACAGAGGTAAAACTTGTAACTTCGCAAGAATAAAGGGCACATTAAATCTGAGTGCTATAAGCTACAAAATAAGATTAAAAGGGAGGCTGCGAATCAAAAGGGAAAACAACTAGAAAATTCCGGTGAAGCTGATGTTGTAGAAGACTACAATGATGGTGAACTTCTAGTCGCTTCACAATAATTCTAAAGTAAGCGAGGAGTGGATACTTGATTCAGCCGCACCTTCCACATGAGTCCCAATCGGGATTGGTTTACAACTTACGAAACAAATTATCCGAAGGTGTTATTTTGATGGGAAATAATGCTTCGTGTAAAATCGCAGTGTTGGAACAATTAAAGTTAAGATGTTTGATGGAGTTGTCAAAACACTTAGTGACGTCATTTACATGTTCCGAATTGAAAAGAAATTTAATTTCGTTGAGTACTCTTGATTCAAAAGTGCAGATACACACAATGAAAGTGGGATTTTAAAGATTTCCAAAGGGTCCCTTGTTGTGATGAAAGGACAGAGAAAGATTGCCAAGTTATATGTTTTGCGTGGTTCTCATCATTCGGGTGATGCAAATGCCGCTTCCTCTTCCTTGTCGATGATGATATTACTAAACTTTGGCATATGCGCCTAGGGCATATGAGTGAGAATGGCATGGCAGAATTAAGCAAAAGAGGACTTCTTCATGGGCAAGGAATTTGCAAACTGAATTTCTGTGAGCACTGTGTTTTTGGGAAGCAAAAGAGAGTTCGATTCACTAGAGGAATCCATAACACGAAGGGAACATTGGAGTATATTCATTCTAATCTGTGGGGGCCATCTAGAGTGCCTTCCAAAGGTGGAGCTAATTATATGCTAACCTTTATTGATGATTTTTCCAGAAAAGTTTGGGTGTTCTTCCTGAAGCAGAAAAGCGATGTGTTTTCCGCATTTAAGTCTTGGAAAATTATGATTGAAAAATAGACGGAAAAATAGATAAAATACCTCCGCACAGACAATGGCTTAGAGTTCTGTTCTGATGAGTTTAATAGATTGTGCAAGTTAGAAGGAATCATGAGACACTTGATGATTCGTCATACTCCACAACAAAACGGCGTTGCGCAGCGAATCTAATGAACGAACGATCATGGAGAAGGTTCGATGTATGTTGTCAAATGCCAACTTACCGAAGTCATTTTGGGCGTATGCACAGGCTTCATCGCATGTTTTTTGATCAACCGATCTCCATCCGCTGCTATTGAGAAAAGACTCCACAAGAGGTATGGTCCGTAATCCTGCTAATTGTTCTGATTTAAAGATCTTTGGGTGTCCTGCATATGCTCATGTTGATAATGGAAAATTAGAACCGAGATCCATTAAATGTGTTTTTTGGTTATAAATAAAGCTGGTGTAAAAGGGTATAAGTTATGGTGTCCTGAAAATAGAAAAGTTGTGATTAGTAGAGATGTTGTTTTTGATGAAACTGCTATGCTACCTAACTTATCTCTTAAAGACTTTTCCAATAAAGAAAATCAAAAACAGGTAGAGCATCAGATTAATACAGAGTCAACTCTTCAAGCCAGTACAAAAATTGAGAATAGAGTTGCTTCTTCAGCACAATACTCTATCGCCAAAAATAGAACTAGAAGAGAAATTAAACCTCTAAAGAAGTATGCCGAGGCTGATCTAGTTGCTTATGCTTTAAATGTGGCTGAAGATATAGATGCGAATCAAGAGCCATCTAATTATTCTGAGGCGGTTAGCTGTGAAGGCTCAGAAAAGTGGATGTTTGCTATGCAAGAAGAGATGGAATCACTCCACAAAAACAGAACATGGGACCTTGTGAAACTTCCTAAAGGTAAAAAGGTTGTTCGTTGTAAATGGGTGTTTAAAAAGAAAGAAGGGACTCCAGGAGTTGAAGAACCTAGATATAAAGTAAGGCTTGTTGCAAAGGGTTACAGTCAAATTCCAAGAGTGGACTTCACAGATGTGTTCTCCCCAGTTGTTAAGCATAGTTCGATTCGAGCTTTGCTTGGTATTGTGGTCATGCATGATTTGGAGCTTGAGCGCTTAGATGTAAAACCGCATTTTTGCATGGAGAACTTGATGAGGATATTTATATGCAACAACTGAGAAGGTTTTACTGATTTGAAAAAAGAGGACTATGTTTGCTTGCTGAAAAAGTCCCTTTACGGTTTGAAACAGTCACCAAGACAGTGGTACAAGAGGTTTGATTCCTTTATGACTTCTCATGATTTCAAAAGAAATAGTTTTGACAGTTGTGTTTACTTTAAGAAAAACAGTGATGGTTCTTTTGTGTATCTACTTCTTTATGTTGATGACATGTTGATAGCAAAGAAAAGATAAAGAAGAGATAAGAAAGGTCAAAGCCCAACTAAGTAAAGAATTTGAGATGAAAGATTTAGGACCAAAGAAAGAAGATACTTGGTATGGAGATTCTCGAGAGATAGAAAATCAAGTAAATTGTACCTAAGTCGGAAGGGGTACATTGAGAAAGTTCTTTGCGAGTTCAATATGCAGAGTGCTAAGCTGTTAGTACTCCTTTAGCAAACCATTTCGCACTTTCATCGGTTTTGTCTCCACAATCGATGATGATGAGATTGAGTACATGTCACATGTTCCATACTCTAGTGCAAGGGATCTCTCATGTATGCTATGGTTTGTTCACGTCCAAATTTATCATATGCACACGATCGATCAGATTAGCGAGATACATGGCAAATCCCAAAGAAAGAACATTGGAAAGCGATTCGATGGATTTTAAGATACTTACGAGGCACTACCGATGTTTGCTTACGATTTGGAAGAACTAAAGATGAAGTCATAGGGTATGTTGATGCTGATTTTGCTGGAGACCTTGATAGAAGAAGATCTCTCACAGTTACGTCTTTACAATCGGAGGTTGTGCAATTAGTTGGAAAGCCACTTTGCAAACTATAGTCGCTTTGTCTACCACTGAAAAAGTGAATACATGGCGATTCATCGAGGCTTGTAAAGAAGCTATTTGGTTGAAGGGACTATTTAGTGAACTCAATGAAGACCTTCAAATCAAGACAAAGATTTTGTGACAAATGAGTGCTATATTTCTTACAAAAGATCAAATGTTTCATGAGAGAACAAAACACATTGATGTTCGGTATCATTTTCTTCGTGATATTATTGCTCGTGGTGATATTGTTGTGAGCAAAATTAGTACTCATGAAAATCCTGCAGATATGATGACTAAGTCACTTCCTATAACCAAGTTTGAGCATTGCTTAGACTTGGTTGGTGTTCATTGTTGAAGTTAAACCCTTAAGGAGTTTTATGGAAGAGGTGGAGAACTTGTTTATTGAAAGTTCGCGATGAAGAACTTGTTCATTGAGAATTTGTGTCAAGGTGGAGATTGTTAGAACTAAGTGACCCAAATTCTTATTTAAATAAAATACGATGGAAAATAAAATAAAACTAAAATCCATATAGAACTAGACTTCTTTTATTTTATTTTAGAATAAGGTTTTTTAAACCTTATTAAACTTCATCTATTTTATATTGATTAGGATACAGTGTTTCAATCCTACTAGAATATAGCTTTACAAGCCTATAAATAGACATAGTCTATTCCTCTTGTATTGATTTAAATTTTTGACATAGTGCATTTTCTTCTCCTCTGCCCGTGGTTTTTTTCCCGATAGGGTTTCCACGTAAAATTTGTGTGTTCTTTATTCTATTTATTTTATTCTATTTTTTTTCACAATTATATTATAACGTACAACTTTAGTTCCATATTTATTAGACGATGGCTTCAATGTGTTCTCAATATCAATGACAAATCGATATTTAATATTAGTTTTTTTAAGGCGGTGTATGGCAGTGTTCGCATAATCAATCGCCACAACTTCAATATTCGGCTTCACATTGTGTTTGGCTGCAAAATCAAGCATCTCTTGCGTCTCTTTCATTCCTCCAATGACACTTCCACCAACTAGCTTCCTCCCTGCCATAATCAAACATTTAAGCTTAATGTCATAATAATTGCTCACTACCAAACTTAACAACAACCTATTATATATTGTATTCTACCTCTGAGCAAAGGAAATGCCGGTAGCTCATGTGCTTGCGTTGGAGCTCCAACAAGAATAAGCTTTCCGTGTTTCTTTAACAGCTCAAGCAATGGCAGCAGAGGGTGTTTCGCAGATACCATATCCAGTATACCATCCATTGTTCCCATCGCAGCCTAAACAACCAACATATATAATTACTTTCTTTTTTAACATTAAAAGCTATAAATTTGAACATTCAAATAGGAACCTGAAGCTGATCTTGGTCTCGGTTAACCAACAAGGAATCAGCCCCAAGAATTTCCATAGCTTCCTTCTTCTTGTTAGGAGAAGTGCTAATTACAGTGACTTTAGTCCCCATAGCCTTGGCAAATCTCACAGCCAGATGACTTAACCCACCCAATCCAACCACACGAATATGCAAACTTGGTTTATCGAGTCCATAATATCTCAGTGGACTATACACTGAAATCCCAGCACACAAAAGAGGAGCGGCTACATCGAGAGGTAAATTATCTGGAATGAGCATCACAAAGTGTTCATCGGCCACAGAGTAGCCTCCATAAGTAATAGTTCCATCATGGTACTTTGCCCCAGAGGTAAGGATTGTTGGTGTTTTGGGACACTTTATCCGGATGAAATATGAATTTCAATCTGAAACTTAACAACAGTGTAATGAATCCAGATGAAGAATGAAGAAATCTTGAAAAACTTGAAAATTCAAGTAAGGAGATTTTAGCTTAAACAACAGAACAGAATTGAAAGTAAGAAATATAATGGAGCATATGGAAAGAAAATCTGATGAATTTCATTCAAAAAAATAAAAATTTTGGCATAAAGTCATTACATACACAAGACATAGATTGATCATTACAAGCTAAATTTACCTAACCATCTACCTAACTCCACTAAGTCACATTGAAACTTGGTAAATTAACTTGTACAACAAAACAAAGCTGATTTTCAGCTCATTCTTCACCTACTTACATCAATCATTAAACAAACATAGTTCGAAATGAATTAGAATGCATTACATTAACTAAAGTAACAAAAAGTAACCGAGATGAAGCAGTAGCATTGATATCCTCAGTTGCATGTATTTCATCCGGCAATACTGCAACAACTACTTCTTCATATTTCATCCGCAAGATTTATATGCATGAATTTCTCTTTGGATGCATGAGCTGCATGGAGGGCCATTCTCTAACAAGGATCACCCTTGAGCAGTAGTTTTCAAGATCGCTGGCGCATTCATGGCAGGACCAACATGATCCCACCATGCACCCGACTCCAACCCTATCTCCAGCTTTGAACTTGGTTACTTTGCTCCCCGTTACTTTGATCCCCACCTCTGTCACTTCACCAACTATCTCGTGTCTGCAAAATTCATTGAATAGTGCGGGGGGAAATGATAACCTTGTATTTACAGTCATGTCAACTTCAGTTGTCATTGATCGACATTATTTTTAATGTCTTTGTCTGGTTGGAGAAGTACATCTTTTATCGGGATCCCTCCTCTCATTAGCTTTTTTTTTTAATTTTCTTTTCATACATTTGTTTTTCTTTCAATTACTTCATTTCATGAGTCGGGCCTCAACAATATTTCTTTTGAAATCAATTTGAATTATTATTTTTTAAATTTAATTATAAAATATGATATGAAAATAACAACTATAAAAAAGAAGATACATAGGCTAATTTAGATGTTTTGAGGTGACAAGTGTGCTCTTTTTGCTTTTCTTTTTACGTTGAGATTGTGGGTAGATGAATGGAAAAGGAAGAAGAGAGAAAAATAAAGAAAATGTATTAAAATTTTGTATTTTTTTTTTATGTTTAAAGTATTATTAATTTTATTTTATAAGTTTATCTTAATTTTTACATGTTAAGATTTGTTTGTAAATATTGTGTTATATATATTGATATGTTTATGTATTCATATCTTACTCATTATGCTTTTTTATATTGCATTTCAATTATTTTTTTTATGCCAGTATTTATGTATTACTTACAATTATTTGAATAGTTTGTTATAGTAATATCCTTCAAAAAAATTTATAGTAATGAAATTTAGGGAAAAATAATTTATTATATCATTATTTTCACTTTTAATTTAATATATAATTATAGAATGTGTATTTAAAAAGGGTTTATCTATATTTTAATTGATTGAGTGATTCATATTTAGCCTGTTAGAAAATAAAAATGATTTTATTTTAGTTTTAAATAATAATTCTAAACATCTAACTTCACATCTAATCTCATTCGATTTTAGGTTTATATTTGATGTATTTGAATGTAGATAAAATCACTTGCAAACTAATCCACATTATTTAAATTATTTACTTCTTAATATTAGACTGCATTGTTTGAGGTGGCCTTACTTCATTTTGTGTTTATGTTATTTTTTTTTTTTTATCGTATAGTGTTTTAATTTTTCCCATATGTTGCATATCAATTCATCTCAAATAATTTTGTATAATTATAATTTTTAGTAATAATGATTAATATAATTAAAATTATTTTTATAATTATTTTTAAACCCCAGCATAGCCAGGCAGAAAAAAAAACTAGTTTAATTATAACATATGATACGAAAAATAAAAATAAAAATAAAAATACCAATTATTGTAACACGGACCAACTTCAATTGTAAAATAAAATTTGAAATGTAATAAAAAATTAAGTTTGATGTCAAAAAGTTAATCCAACATATTAGATTAAGATAAGAAAAATAAATATAATATTTATGGAATTATACAGATATTTTATTTTAAAATAAATAAATTTACCTACTTTTCTTTACTTAAAATTACTATGAATGATATTCCAAAATTTCCTTTTCACAAACAAAGCAACCCTAAACGGCGTAAGTCTGCTATGATGTCGTTTATACAAAACATGATACAATAAAAATATTTTGACATAATTTATTTCTCCATCTAATTTTATCAAAAAAATATTTTAATCCTTTATTTAAATTTTTTTATCTTTTTTTATCTTTAAACTTTTTTTTTATTAAATCATTTGATAAAATGGTGCTAGACAAGATAGTTCTTGAACTTTTTAATTTGATATATTTAAATATTTGAAAAGTGGTTGAAAAAACATTTCTTGTTCTAACAAGGGTCCCAGCCCCCCCTAAAATGGAAATTTTGTCATTTTGGCCTTTTTTTTTTAAATTTTAAATTAGTAAATTTAAAATTGTACTTTGGCTCCCCCCTAAAAATGATAAAAAATTGATTTAATCCTTTAAAAATTATAAAGATATAAACAATTTAATTTTGCCCCCCTAAAATTTTTTCATGTTTCTCATATTAACATCACCTTATTATAGCATAAAGAAAACAATGTTGGATCGTACTAGCATATTACATATTTCATAACTTCAATCATAGGTGGAATTACCCAACAGATCTTGATAATATTAATGGTGTAGATTCAAATTCAAATGATGATGAACTTGAGCAAAGACCAACAAATGATTACAAGGAACATATGTTAAATATTAAAGGGGGAATAGCCCAACAAATTTGTACTAAAACAATTAGGTAAAATTATATATGATGTTTATTTTTCTTACCATTTTTATTGGTAATCGTGTTATAAATTATTTTTATTAGATAAAATTACATATGATGATTTGCTTTTAATTTTTGTTACTTGCTTATAAATTCTTTTTTATCATACTAATAATTTTTTATAGTAATTAATATTTTTAAAAAAATATAAATTATGTAACTATGTAATTACAAATTGTATTACCAAACATGACATATGAAATTACGGTGTAATTATGCTCTATCAACCAAACACATCTAGGGAATTTGCAATTCTTTGTAATTACAAAAGAATGTAATTACTACCCTAATAATTAAACTTTCATTCAATTATTGTGTGTTCTCCAAACAAGTCCTTAGTGTTTGTTTAACATTACTTTTCAAAATTACCTTTTGGAATCAAATACGCTTTTGGAGCCATAAACAATGTTAAACAAACATCTTTTTGGAGTCAAAAAAGCTTTTGAACCCGAACGTAAAAATATCTTTTAGCTTTTGTGTTTGTAGATGTACTTTTGGAGTCAATTGATATTTTTAATCCTTATTTATAATCTAATGTATTTTATGTAATGCTTAAGTTATACTATTATTTTCCTGTTGAAATTTATTTCAAGTATATAACTTATTTATAATATATATGAAAACATAAGTTAGGAAAAACTTTTGAACCAATAAGTATACATTTTACTGTCATCATATTACTCAATTAACTTTAAAAATAACTGTAATTTAATTTAGAATTATTGGTTAAAAAAGTTATGCTAATTTGAACAATAAAATTATTAGTTAAATAGAACTCTAAATATAATATATAAGAAAAAAAAAATTTCTTATATATGATAAATTACCTATAAAAAAATGAAGATTGACTTTATTGTGGCATATAAATTGTTTTTTTTATCTATATGTTATTTGTTTGGTGTAGAGAAAAATGTTTTGTGGGTCTGAAAAGAAAGTCAAATTTCAATCATTATTTTTTAACTGCTATTATTAGATATGTTTATTAATTCAGTATATTTGTCCTATTTATCATGAACTATTACAATTAGTGGAATTTTTTAATTTCTTTTTCAAATTAACATTATAGTTTACTTTTTTATATAATTTAAAATTGTAATTTATTAAAAATTAAAAGAAATTATCGTTATTAATAATAGATAACAATAATTAAAATATATTATTTAAAAATTAAATGTGCAAAATATTAGAAACTAGTATACTTAAATTTGTAAGGATTATATTTTAATATTTTAAAATATAGTTTTTATATTCAAATTAAGTTTTAAAAATAATTACTATTAATTGGTTAAAAATATTTAAAAATTATATTTTATATATCAAAATATTAATAATAAGTTACAATAATTTTTTTTATTGAAATATCATAATATTAACAAATTTAAACATTATTTAAAAATATTTTTTTTTACTTTATAACATCATATCTAAAATAAAAATTTTATTTTTCAAAAATATTTTAAAAAAAACAATACTAAATATTTAAAATTTAAATTTTAAATCAAATTTAAAAAAAAACGTCAAAAATAATAGTGAAGTTGATGAATTCTATCAAATTATTATCTTTCCTATATATGAATTAACTGTTTCCTATATTTGTAAATCATTCAAACACGCGACTTTAAGTCGTACTATTATTGTTGTGGGGTAAAATTACCTAGGATCCGCTGCTGCTCCCGGAAGTTGAAACGGCACTTATTTCCCATTTGATTTTTAATGTGTGGGTTTGCTATTTGTATGTTTCAACGTGCGGGTTGGGTGTTGCTTTATAGCTTTATAATATCTTCAACCTGTTTTCTAAGCTTTTGGTAAGATGGGGTTTGTAACTCTTTTATCTCTTTGCGGAAAACCATGAATTTTATATCTCGAGAGGCAGCAGCAGATAAAGATAATTTCTTGAGAGAAGGAATCATGGGTTGTAAAGATAGAAGTGAGTTGCAAGGGAAATTTCATCCCATTTTTTCCTCTATTTCTTATTGGTAGTGGGAAATTAATATAAAAACTATATTTAAAAAATTATATATATATGACTTGAAAGTATAATTACAAATATATATATATAGAGAGAGAGTAACCATAAAATAAAATTAAATTATTACAATGTAAATGAACTCAAATTAATATAAAAGTAGCATTTCTTAAATATCTTACGTTACTTAAGTAAGAATAACTCCTATATATATTTCCGACAACAGATTAGAAACTTAAAAGTAATTTTCAAAATCCAGATGAAAAATATATATCATTTAAGATGTTCTTGAGAGTGTGAAATTCCTTAAACCAAACCTCGTTTTAAGCATATTATTTTAGTAGTTATTCAAATGTTTTTTTTTTTATTTTAGTTTGATGTACTTTGACTAATTTTTGTTGAATTTGGCCGTCAGAGCATTGGAAGAAGTACAAGGAACCTAGGAAGAAAAGGATAAACAGTGTTACCCCATTCATTCTTTGATCATATGAAGATCAGAGTGGCATATCCCACAATAGAGCACCTTGAAGACCACATCTTTCTCTCCTGTTTCCCTGCAATTTCTCATCATAATCATCTTGTTCAAATGCAGTAAAAAAAGAACTACTTATGAAAACAAAACACCGTAAATAATTTAAACCTTCTGGAGAATGTAAAAGGGGAGAGTTGAGCAGATGAGTCCCTGGCTGCCCAACCCAAAGCTTTCTTTGGGTGCTCTTCTTCAGCTGATATGCTCATTCTTTTTTTTTCTTCTCTTTGATGCTTTGGTGAGTTTGAGTAAAAAAAAACTTCTTATTTATAGAATTAACTTTTAGGAGATTTTTTTTTCTAGGGTAAATTTCAGTATAGATAACTCAACTTCCTTTCTTCATTACTTAAGCTCTAAAACTTTCAAAATATCACCCAACTAATTCCCTTCATTTTAATGAAGGTGATGTGGTCTAATAACAAATTCGATTCTCAAATTTTATGTATTATGCCAATTAAGTTATATGTTTTTTTAAAAAATAATCCTCAATATCTCAATTTGATCTTAATTTTTAAAAACTTCAATAATATATATATATATATATATTTATTTATTTATAATCTATACAAAAGTATGAGTTTGATAAAATTTTTAAAGATACAAGACTAATAACAACAAAATATATTATAATTTAAATATTGTGATAATTACAAATTTAATTGTCAATTAATCTAAAATTATTAATTGCCATTTAAATATTTTGATAACAAAAAAAAATGTATTAACATCTAAATATTAGTATAAGGTTAAGAGAAAGTAGTATGTGTGCATAATTAAATGTGATAATTATAAATTTTATTGAGATGTAAATATAATTATAATTTATTTTAAAATTATTAATTGACATTTAAACATAAAGTAGCATTGATACTTACAAATTGTACTCACATCTAAATACTATTATAGTTGTATTTATATGTATTAATTGGCATTTAAATCTAATTATAATTTAATTTAGTTTTATTAAATGTAAAGTAGTATGCTATCTCAATTAAAAAATATTAGCGTGAACCCATCTGGTTAAGGATGGTTATCGTCTCAAATGTGACTTGAGTTCGAGTCGTCGCACTAGTCGTGTTTGTTGTTCGGGCCTTATCATGTTATTATAATTAAAAAAAATATTAAGGTAAAATATAGTTTTAATTTCAATAAAATTCTAAACATAAAACAATTGTAAATGTTTTTTACCATTATATTTTGAAATTTTCACTTTTTATTTCCAACACTTTTAAAATATTTTATTCTCTCAATTATTTATCAAAATTACTAGACTTCTTTTATAAATTCAACCACTCCTCATTTTATTTAGTAAATATATAACTTTTAAAATTGTAAAATTATATTATTTAATAAATTAAAAAAAAACATATAAAATTACGTAATATATGTGACATTAAATTAATTTTAAAAAATAAGTATTCAAACTATGCAAAATTTTTCATTTAAATACTTAAGATTTTATGCTGCTACTACCAACCATTAGCTCCCGTTTTAAAAAAAAACACTTTTAAATCAACTAAATTATATCATGTGTCATTTTTTAATTAAATAAAAAATAAAATTAACATTAACATTAACATTAATAAAATTTCATCTCTCTTTTCCCCTCTCTCTCCCCTTCCTTCTTGCCTTCTTCTTAGCCAAGGGTGAAATAAAAAAAAAAATCCATAAAAACAACTTGGTCATGGCCTCTATAGTGGGCCATATTCGCCCGCCCATTACAAACAAATCAAAAATTAATAATAACCCAAAAATAAAAATCCAATATTAAACCTAAATACAAGACCAAAATTTAAACCTTATAACAGTTCATTTACAGGCTTTAACCCAAATTAATACCCTAAACTAAAACCCAAAAATAGGCCCAATATTAAAACCCAAGACCCACATTACTAAACCTATATATGTATATTATTATCTCTATGTTATCTTACATACATCCACTTTTAATATATTAGTACACCTTTTACTTTAATAATTTTTTTATTTTTAAAACGTGTTTTACTTTGTGATTTGTCAAATATTTTCTTTATGAATAGATGAAACAATTTTGAAAGCTTCATATCTTTTGCAATTATAAAATTATTATTTTAGTGTATCTTTACATTACATAGCTTTGATGCTTGTATAGTCTATTTTCTTAAATGTTTTGATATAAGGATATGTATGACTTTTTAGACCAATTTAAAATTTATATATAGATTGTTATTAACCTCATTCTTTTTATAAATTCATATGTACGTATATATATATATATCTTAAAAAAAATCTATCATGTACATAGTTCACCACATAAGAACATATTTTATTATATATATATTCTTTTGTTTTTAAAGAACCTTTCATGTGTTGTATATTATTTAAGTTTTCTCTCATTTTGTATGCATATTGTCGATTTAAATTAAGTGTATTATTTTGCATGCTATTCGATTCAAAATCATTTTTAATAATTATTTATATAGCATTTCTTATCCATGTAAATCTTTTCAAATTTGAGCATGTAGTATTCGTTCATCGATTCATCATCCCTTTGATCGTTTTGCATCATATCGGTTTTATTTTGCTTGGTATATTATGTGGAAATTGTTTCATATTATTTCGTGTATATTGGTTGTGCATCATTAATTTGCCTCCTTGTATTAGTATATCAATCGCTGTTTACCCAAGCTTGTAACTTTGTTGTTTTGAATTAGCTGTTTGTTTGATTCGATTGGTTAAATAAGATTATGTTATCTTCATCTACCAAATGTCGCACCTTATGTGCATGTTACCCTACATCATCGTTTTCCACTCAATTTTAGAAATGTGGTTCTATAAAACCCAAATTTTATGATTAATTTCATCTTATTTCGAATCAAATTAATACGTCTTAAGCTAGCTTTATAATCATTTATTCAAAAATCTTTCAAAACGAAGACGAGATTCGACGTTTGGCAATTCGCGGAATCGTACCCTAACGTGTTGGGTTGCAATTTCACGTTTGCTCAAAGTAATCGAATATCCCTTCAAAATTTCATTTATATCTTTTAAAAATTATTTAAAATAAAGGCAATATTTGGCGTTTGGAAATTCGAGAATCATGCCCTATCGTGCTGGGTCGTGACTCCTCGTTTGCTCAAAATGATCGAACATTCCTTTATATTCTCACTCGTGTTTGTAAAAATAAAATTTTTTAAAAACGAAGACGATGTTCAATGTTTGGTGATTTGAGAACCGTGCCCTATCGTGCTGGGTTGCGCTTTTTCATTGGTTCGAAGCAATTGAACATCCCTTCGGAATTTTACTCACATTTTCTAAAATTTTTCAAAATGAAGGTGATGTTCGATGTTTGGCGATTTGAGAATCGAGCCCTATCGTGTTGGGTTGCGCTTTTTCATTTCTCAAAAATAATCAAATATCTCTTCGGAATTTTACTCATATGTTCTAAAGTGAGGTAGTGTTCGACGTTTGGAAATTCAAGGAATCATACCCTACTGTGCTGGGTTTCGGTTTTTCGTAGGACCAAATAGTTGGGCATCCTCTTGTTAATTTCAAATTATAAACTTTCGGACATCGAAACAAAAATTTTGGCAACCAACTCGGGTCACTCAAACGTTATAAAAAAGAACCACATTTCAAAGACTTTTAATTTAGACATAAGGACAGTATTTAATCAATTCGATACCAATTTTGGGCGTAGTGAGGGTGCTAATCCTTCTTCATGCGTAACCAACTCCCGAACCCATTTTCTCAAAAGTTCGTAGACCTAAAATTGTTGTTTTAATAAACCAAAAATGTTTTATTAAACTAACATCATTTTTAGGTGGTCCGATCACACCAAAACAAAAGATCGGTGGCGACTCCATATTTCTGTTTTTCAAAAGTCGATCCCCCTCTTTTTTAAAATTTTTAACCCGAGGGATGGTTTCGACAGCTTGGCGACTCCACTAGGGAATGAACTTGAGAATCGAGCCATAAAAATCAATTATCTACTGTCCATTTGTTAAAAAATCGAAAAGTCATTTTAAAAATCATGTATCTTTCGTTTGCATTCGATTGTGTGATTGTTTTAATGCGGGTCTTGTAGAATAGCACTGCATTTCATTGCATGACCACTGTGGTCACACCTTCTAAGTGGGAGTAAGAAACTACGCTTTCGTGAGGTTTTCACCTTCGCATGGGCTAGTGGATTGCTTCCGGGGTGCATCCGTACCTATGATTTCGTGAGATTTTCATCTCCGCATGATCATAGGGAAAGGCACCCCCCGAACCGAACTCGATCTATATGAGCCTATAATGGGTGAGGATTGAGGAATCTGCTGGTTCGGGTACCCTTTTTCCTAGAACTAAACCGCATATAGTGAACTTTAAGAGCTATCCTTGCGTGAAGCCTCGTCGAGCCTTAGAATTTACCCGTATATGCGTTGTTTATGTGCTTGCATTTTATCACTATTATTTGATACTAACTGGTGTTTTGTTTTGATTGTCTTTTTTTTTACATGACATTGCATACTAAAGGGGGTGTTGATCCGTATTCAATTACTAAATTAGAAAGTTTGACATGGAGAATGAATTTCTTAGTAAAGTCGAGGACAATGCAGCTGTTCGTGCATGGTCGGAGAAGTTACAATTCGAGAGAGGGGATAGCTTGGCAGAAGGATATATCTCCGAGTTGCAGGATTTCACTCGCGTCAATGTGGTACAGAATGAGCTGCAAGAGTTGAGAGACATTTGGGCTAGTTGGGATGAAGGGACCAAGCAGTTGTTCTATCAAAGCTACGGTGATATATCCTACCTGCTAGACATTAGAGTGGATAAGCATTTGTTCCGAGCTTTAGTTCAGTTTTAGAATTCTACGTACAGGTGTTTCACTTTTGGAGAAGTGGATTTGGTACCTACCATGGAGGAATACACTACTTTGCTTAGGTGTCCAAAAATTCAGGTCTGAAAGACTTATGCCTGGGTTTTTAGCAGTCAGACCTTCGTAAAGAAATTGATGAGCATTTCTGGGATGAGCGAGCCTTGGGTCACTACTCGGATTCAACAAAAGGGAGATAGTAAATGTATCCCTTGGGAGAATCTACGAGACTTGATTTTGACGCATCTGGATGAAAGAAAGAGGATCGACATCTTCGCCTTAAGCATCTATGGATTGGTAATTTTTCCTAAGGCTTTGAGGCACGTGGACGAGGCAGTCATTGATTTATTCGATCGCCTTGAAAAGGGAATTACGCCGGTACTGGCAATATTGGCAGAAATGTTCAGATCTTTGAGCTCATGTCAGAAGACGGGCGAAGGACGGTTCATTGGATGTGCACAATTACTGATGCCATGGTTTCACGGGCATTTTTGGAAGGTAGACAAGGCTTCTTATCGGGTATTTTCGAGGGTTATTCCCCGTTAAAAGAAGAGGCAGCTATACAAAGGAGAGAGGATATCTCGGAAGAGAAATGGATGGACATTCTTCAGAACCTCAAGGAGGAGGATATCGAGTGGAGAGCTTATTGGATGGTTCCTGATGAGATCATGTATCGATGTGGTAACTTTGATTGGGTGCCGTTGTTAGGAATTTGGGGAGCTACCGGATATACTCCGTTGATAGCCTTGAGGCAATATAAGTCGAGGTAGTTTGTACCCACGACCCACGGACTTGCTCAGAGTGATTTCTCTTTTAGCGGTGCTCACTATAAGAAGAAAGTTTGAGAGCTATCGGATGCTTGGAAGCAAACTTGTTGGATGAAGAGGTTAGCCGTTGGTTCCATGGTAACGCCCGAGCATAGCGAGTGGTTTAAGAAGAGGATTAATGATAATATTCCTAGGCTAAGCTTGGAGAATGCTCGACCTATCGGGGAACAATTACAAGTCACCCCGTCAGAATTAGAAATTATAAGGCAAGATTTCGAGAAGAAGAGTTCGGAGCTTGGGAAGAAGATCGAACAATTGGAGGAAGAGAAGATGCACTTAAGGTTAGACGCTGATGTTCAGAGGTCAGAGGCTGAGAAGTGGAGAAAAGGAAAAACTAAGGTCGAAGAGGATCTAGACAGTTTGAAGACGGACTACAAGAAGCTGCGCCTATCTATGAGGACTGCGGGTTTAGGTAAAACTTCCGAACAATGGCGCCATGAAATTTGAGAAGAAAAAGCCAATACCGACCGGTGGGAAAGAAAATTCCGAGAAGCTCAGGCACGAAACGAAGATTTGGAGAAGAGTTTGTCGGAAAGTAGAAATGAGCGAGGGGAATTAAGGGCTAGAGTGGCAGAACTCGAGAAGTCTCTACATCAGTACCGGAACCGCAACACCGCGATAGAGTTAAGGGCAAGCTTGAGCAAGATAGAAGAAATGAAAGGAAAAATAGAAGAGTTAGAGGCGTCACTGCGAAATTATGAGATGCGGATCCGGTTTTTCGAGGCAAACGAGGATCGTTGGAAAGAGCAGCTTCACCATGCACAATGCCAAGTCAGAAACAGAGATTACCTTATGGGGGAAGCCATAACCCAGATTCGGGAGGTAGCTGACTACTTGCAAACTTTAGCGGTTCAGGCGGACACACTGAGTGTGAAGTATGAGCTGGAGTCGGATCGTGGACAAGAGCTGGCCTCGCTGTTTAGAAAGATTAGGACTTTGAGTGTTAGAGAAAAAATTTATTTGTAACTTAACTTTATGTAAAAGATTTTATTTTCAAGTGAAATTTTCTAAAGGCAATTGAATCAAAATTGATGCCTCCTTTGTATTCATGCATTTGCATTACATCGTATCATCATGCATTAAAGACCATAAGAGTTTTCTAATTAATTAAAAATTATTTTAGTAACCTGGAAACCAACGAAAACCAACCAACTACGCACCCCTACGGTACCAGAAAAAAATCAATGGATAAGAGACTCGAGAAATTGGAGCAAATGCAAAAGGACATGCAAGAACAAATGCAGTCACAGATGCAAGAGCAACTAACCAAGATCCAGCGAGAGATGAAAGAGCAAATGATGGAGTCCCAGAGAGAAATGATGTCCCAGTTATCCAAATTGCTGTCGGGAGGAATGGATAAGGGAAAGGGCCCCATGGACCAAGTGGAGGAAACTAATGAGGATCTCCAATACCCTCCTGGCTTCATTCCGACACATGTACCGATGAAGTCCGAGATTAATTTACCAAAACCATCTGTCACGATCATGCCCCAGCAGGTTCAGGCCAGAGCTTCAATACCGATGAATTTCCAAACCGGCTCAGGCTCTAACTTTGTCAACAACCCGAATTATCCGTCGGTTCCCGACTTGGATGAAATTGCTGAGGAAGAAAAGGCGAGGATGGATTCGTAAAAACAATTAGAAGAACGGTGTAGATGGCTTGAGGAGAAGTTCAAAGCCATGGAGAGCGCAGATCACCATCAAGGGATTGATGCCAAGGACTTGAGTTTGGTCCCAGATTTAATCCTTCCCCCTAAATTCAAAATGCCCGAATTTGAGAAATACAATGGAACAAGCTGCCCTGAAGCCCACATTACCATGTTTTACAAGCGAATGATAGGATATGTTAACAACGACCAGCTACTAATCCACTGCTTTCAAGATAGTCTAGTTAGAGCGGCGTTTAAGTGGTATAACCAATTAAGCTGCTCTAAAATTAACTCATGAAAGGACTTGGCTCAGACCTTTAAGAAGCAATACAATCATGTGACGGACATGACCCCTAACAGAATCACTCTCCAGAATATGGAGAAAAAGTCAAATGAAAGCTTCAGACAGTATGCACAAAGGTGGAGAGAGGTGGCCATACAAGTTCATCCGCCACTTCTAGAAAAAGAGACGACAATGCTCTTTATTAACACCTTGAAAGCCCCTTTTATCACGCATATGTTAGGAAGCGCCACCAAGAGCTTCTTTGACATAGTGATGACGGGGGAAATGATCGAGAATGCTGTAAGGAGTGGCAAGATAGAATCAGGAGAGAGTGCTAGGAAGTCGGCCCCGAGGAAAAGAGACAATGAAGTGAACAATACGAGCACATTAAACAAGGGGCAGTCCAAGTCAATTACCGTAAATCAACCCAAAACGGTGACTACCAATCAACAAAGCTCTGTAAGACAAGAATCCAATGCGAGGAAGAACACAGAAAGGCCACAATTAACCCCTATACCCATGACGTATAGGGAGTTGTACCAGAACCTGTTCAACGCTCATGTAGTATCCCCTTTCTACCTGGAGCCACTGCAGCCCCCATATCCTAAATGGTATGACACAAATGCCTCATGTGAATACCACGCGAGAATTACCGGGCACTCAATCGAAAACTGTACTGTGTTCAAGAAAGTAGTCGAAAGACTCATTAAGGTGGGGATCGTGAGATTTGACGACCTAGCCACGCCCAATGTAGCATGAAACCCACTCCCTGATCATACCAACCAAGGTGTGAATGGGATAAGCGAAGGCTCAAACAAAAAGGCCAAGTATGAGGTGGCAGAAGTCAGGACCCCGTTGAGGCGGGTATGGAAGGAGATGGCTAAGAGAGGATTAATCGCGTTGGATTCGAGTGAAGAATCCAAAGAAGACAGAAACTACTGTGAGTTTCACGAAGAGGCGGGGCATGAAATCCAAGATTGCGTGGAGTTCAAGGCCCTTGTATAGAACATGATAGATAACAAAGAAATGGAATTCTATGAAGAAGCTGAAAGCCCCGTAGGGGGAGATATATACGCATCCGAGGGAGAATCAAAGGCGCAGAATCAAACACCTAACTATCCTGTGGTGATCATTTCGAGACCCAAAAATAATGAAGCTGGAGTACAAATGCCACCAAGGGTCATAATCCAAAGACCTACAGTCTTCCCTTACAAAGACAGCAAAAAGGTCCCATGGAATTATGATTGCAGTGTGACGATGCCGGGAAAAGAGAGTCCGGTTGGCGCTTCAAGAGGAGATCAAGACAGAGGTTCCTATACACGTAGCGGGAGGCGTTACGATACGGTGAATGATGAGGTACAGCCCACAAAAGGAAAAGCCTAGGTGGTCGAGGAAATGAAAGGAAAAGCAACCAAACCTGTTAATGAGCCAGTTAACGAAGAGGAAGCCAAGGAGTTTTTAAAATTCCTAAAGCATAGCGAATACAGCATGGTGGAACAGCTACGTAAACAATCAGCCCGTATTTCGGTGTTGGCCTTGCTTCTAAGTTCGGAAGTTCATCGTAACGCGCTAATGAATGTCTTAAACGAGACATATGTTGCCAATGATATATCTATTAACAAGCTGGACCGTTTGGTGAGCAACATAAGTGCCGATAATTATATCTTCTTTAATGACGACGAGATACCACCAGGGGGCATGGGGTCGACTAAAGCCCTGCATATCACCACATGCTATAAAGGGTATACGCTGCCAGGCGTGCTGATTGACAATGGATCGACTTTGAACGTCCTGCCTTTGGCCACGCTGAACAGATTACCTATAGACAGCTCTCACATGAAGGAGTGTCAGAACATCGTGAAGGCATTCGACGGCACGGAGAGGAAGGTGATGGGCAGAATCGATGTACCTCTTCAGATCGGGCCAAACACATATGAGGTGGATTTCCTCATGATGGATATCAAGCCCTCATACAATTGCTTGTTGGGGAGGCCCTAGATACATTCAGCGGGGGCAGTGCCTTCCTCGTTGCATCAAAAATTGAAGCTAGTATCGGAGGGGAGGTTGATAACCATCAAGGCTGAAGAGGATATTATTGCAACTGTGAGCAATAATACGCCCTATATGGAGACGGATGAAGAAGCAATCGAATGCTCATTCCGATCTTTAGAATTCGTCAATGCGACGTTCATCGCCGAGGGAAGCAGGATTCTGGTACCGAAATTGTCCAAGACTACGAGGATGAGCCTACGGTTGATGGTTGGAAAAGGGGCTCTACCCGGAAGAGGACTTGGGAGACATCTTCAAGGAAGAGTCGAAACGCCGATATTGAAAGAGAAGAGAGACCGCTTCGGCCCAGGATTTAAGCTGGATGTCAAACAACGAAGGAGAGAGTTGGAGAAGAAGCAAGAAAGGAAGAGAGCACGGTTAACGGGGAAGAAAATCAATTGGGAACCAATGGTATTCCCCCACATATCGAAAATCTTTGTGTCTGGAGGAGTCATTCATCCCGGGAGAGACACACCCATGACGGGAGCTATAGAAGAAAGGCTGAAAAGCTTGGACATCAACGTTATATGCGAAGATGAGACTGGAAGAGAGAATTTGTTAGGCATTTGCCCCTACACACCTGGAAGTGTTCTGGACAACTGGACTGAGGAAGAGATTCCTGTAGTTTTTAGAACGGGTTCAGAGTAATGTCCAAAACACACTTATTGCTCTAGGCCTATGAGTGATAAGAATCTTTTGTGAAATAGGCCGGTGTTTAAAAATATTGTTTCAATAAAATGCACGGTTATTATCATTTTGAGCAAATGTTCTCTCGTCCTTTCAATTTCATTCATAACCATACAAATGATTACTTTCGGATTCTTTTATTCTTGAAACATTCTTCTAAATATTCTTTCATTCGTCATTCATAATCATACCACGCAAATAAATGTTTCAAATTCTTTTGGTTCTTTGTATCTGCCTTCGTCCTCATAACAGGTCCTCAAATATTAATGATACGAGTGACACTGCTAGCGACTCAGAATTTCCTTTCGAGCGAGATGTGTGTATGGATGATTTTCAGGATTTTGAAGATGACCAAGGCTGTAACCTATCTCCTGATTTGCTGAGGATGGTAGAACAAGATGAGAAACAAATCATACCTCACAAAGAATCAGTTGAAATTGTAAGCTTAGGAGAAGGACAAGAGGTGAAGATCGGAACGTGTATCACTACGGAAATGAAGCGAGACCTCATTGAATTACTTCAAGAATTTAAAGATGTCTTCGCGTGGTCATACCAAGATATTTCCGGGTTGGACACTGACATCGTGGTGCATCGACTCTCCATAAAGGAAGAATGTAAGCCAGTTCAACAAAAACTCAGAAGAATGAGGCCCGATGTCTTGCTAAAAATAAAAGAAGAGGTTCGAAAGCAGTTCGACGCCGGATTCCTAAAGGTGGTAAAATACTCAGATTGGGTAGCCAACATCGTCCCTGTCCCTAAAAAAGATGGAAAAGTGCGAATGTGTATAGACTATAGAGATTTGAATAAAGCCAGCCCGAAAGACAATTTCCCACTGCCTCATATCGACACCCTAGTGGACAACACGGCGGGACACTCACTATTTTCATTCATGGACGATTTCTCCGGATACAACCAGATCAAGGTGCATCCGGAAGATATGGAGAAAATCACATTTGTAACCATGTGGGGGACATTCTGCTACAAAGTGATGCCGTTCGGACTGAAGAATGCAGGGGTAACTTATCAAAGAGCCATGGTACCCTATTCCACGACATGATGCATAAAGAAATCGAGGTTTATGTCGATGATATGATCGCAAAGTCTCGAACAGAGAAAGAGCACATACAAGTCCTGAGGAAATTGTTCTTGAGATTGAGAAAGTTTCAGCTAAAACTCAATCCAGCCAAATGTACCTTCGGAGCCAAGTCCGGAAAGCTCCTCGAATTTGTGGTCAGTGAAAAAGGGATCGAGATCGATCCAGACAAAGTCAAAGCCATACAAGAGCTATCTCCGCCGCGTACCCAGAAGGAGGTTTGAGGCTTTCTAGGAAGATTAAATTACATTGCTCGGTTCATTTCACAACTGATCGAGAAATGTGACCTTGTCTTTCGCCTCCTCAAGAAACATAACCCAGGTGAACGGGATGAAGAATGCTAAAGGACTTTCGACAAGGTCAAACAGTACTTATCCAACACCCTAATGCTGATGCCACCTAACCCCGATAAATCGTTGATACTGTATTTGGCAGTATTCGAGAACTCCATGGGATGCGTACTAGGTCAGCATGACGAGTCAGGAAGGAAAGAAAAAGCTATTTACTATCTCAGTAAAAAGTTCACGGAATGTGAGGTAAGGTACCCTCTAATAGAGAAGTTGTGTTGTGCCCTAATTTGGACAACCCGAAGACTGAGGAAGTATATGTTGTATCACACCACTTGGCTCATCTTAAAATTGGACCCCTTAAAGTACATGATGGAGTCAACGGCTTTGAATGGAAGGATGGCCCAATGGTAGATTCTGCTTTCTGAATTCGACATAGTCTATGTGAACCAGAAAGTAGTAAAAGGAAGTGCAATAGCAGATTTTCTGGCCAGTAGAGCTTTGGAAGACTACGAGCCTTTAAACTTCGACTTCTCGAATGAAGACCTAATGTGTGTTGATACCACTGAAGAAGGTGCTCTGGAAGAACTTCCTTGGAAATTAAACTTCGATGGGGCGTCAAATGCTATCAGCAATGGAATCGGGGCCGTCTTAGTATCCCCAAACGAAGATCATTATCCATTCACTAGTAAATTATATTTTGATTGTACGAATAACATGGCGGAATACGAGGCGGGCATCTTGGGAGTCCGTGTAGCCATAGAACGCAAGATTAAAGTGTTAGAGGTGTATGGAGACTCTGCGCTAGTGATTTATCAACTCAAGGGAGAATGGGAGACCAGAGACCCCAAGTTGATCGACTATTGGAAACTGGTCCTTGAACTGGTTAAAAAGTTTGATGACATTACCTTCCACTACCTTCCACGAGACGAAAATCAGATGGCTGATGCTTTGGCTACCTTAGCCTCCATGATCAAAGTGAACAAACAAGAAGATGTCAAACCCATCTGGATGAGCATTTATGAAATTCCGGCCTACTGTTATAATATTGAAGAAGATGAAGAGAAAGATGATCACCCTTGGTATCACAATATATTACAATACGTGAAGAATCGTGAGTACCCAGACCAGGCAAGTGAGAATGATAAAAGAATGCTAAGAAGACTGGCCATCGACTATGTCTTAGATGGGGATATATTGTACAAAAGAAGAAAGGATCAAGTGTTACTAAGATGTGTAGACGCTGTAGAAGCTAAGAAAATATTGGAAGAAGTCCATGAAGGCGTCTGTGGGACACATGCTAATAGCTTTACAATGGCCAAGCAAATTATGATATTCGGGTACTATTGGTCCACCATGGAAGGAGACTGTGTCAATTACGCAAAGAGATGTCATAAATGCCAAATCTACGGGGATAAAATTTATGTGCCCCCTTCACCGCTGCATGTCATGGTTTCTCCATGGCCATTCTCTATGTGGGGCATGGATGTGATTAGACCAATATCGCCGAAAGCTTCCAATGGGCATCGTTTCATCTTCGTGGTTATCGACTACTTCACCAAATGGGTAGAAGCCGCTTCGTATGCTAGTGTGACCAAGTCGGCGGTGAGCAAGTTTCTAAAAAAGGAGATCATATGTCGATATGGAATGCCGGAGAGGATCATATCTGACAATGCATTAAACTTGAACAATAGTACGATAGCGGAAGTCTGCAGTCAATTCAAGATCAGACATCACAACTCGTCACCATATCGCACGAAGATGAATGGGGCAGTGGAAGCGGCCAATAAAAATATTAAGAAGATTGTGGGGAAGATGACCGAAACCTACAGAGACTGGCATGAGAAGTTACCATTTGCCCTCTTTGCTTATCGAACCTCAGTCAGAACCTCAACTGGGGCAACCCCTTTCTCTTTGGTTTACGGAATGGAAGCGGTGTTGCCAATCGAAGTCGAGATCCCGTCTCTTCGAGTGTTGTCAGAGTTAAAGTTAGAAGAAGCCAAGTGGATCCAGTCTCGATATGATCAATTGAACCTAATTGAGGAAGAGAGGTTAAGAGCTATCCGTCATGGTCAGATGTACCAAAAGCGAATGATGCGAGCTTATGACAAAAAGGTTCGCCCTAGAGAATTCCACGAAGGAGACCTGGTTTTGAAAAAGATCCTTCCCATACAGAAGGACTTTCGAGAGAAATGAATGCCTAATTGGGAAGGGCCTTACGTGGTGAAGAAGGCTTTCTCTGGAGGAGCATTGATTCTAGCTGAGATGGACGGTAAAAACTTGCCCAATCCTGTAAACTCGGATTCAGTCAAGAAGTATTTGACCTGAAGAAGAGAGCCTAGAGTGAAAACCCGCAAAAGGGCGCTCTGAAAAAAAACGGAGAGGCCAAGGTGAAAACCCGCAAAGGGCACTTTGGAACCAAATGGGCTTTTGAGTTGAAAACCCAAAAACGGGCAGCTCAAATTTTAAATATGGAGCATATGATAGTCTTGCCCTTCCAAAATCAACGAGACAGGAGAACAGTACACCTTGGAGCATCAACAAAATACGCAGAATCTCCTGAATACACATTTGGTTCAAATGAGCCTTTGAGAAATTGGAATAGTGAAACTCGTGCTGCGATATCTAGGGCACCTCTTTTCTCATTTTTATTTTGCACCTTATCAGACTCGTATTCCTATGTATTCACATCAAATTTTGCTTAATAAAATTCCATTTGTCCATTATGATAATCTCTTTCGAGCATTTTTGTTGAAATTATGATTTTTAGATTTGTAATGTTCACACAAAAGATGTTATGCATATTACTCTGGAAAGTCTCTAAATAGTACATGGACCTGAAACAGGGCCACTATTCAGAACTAACCAGATTCAAAAGTGGAAAACATTGGGAAAAGAGTAGTCCAAATTAGAACTATTTCTTCAAATTTTCTGTCAGAGATAACGGCTAAGCAGGAAAGCCCGATAGCACATCAATGATAGAACCCGGACGAATTATGAGCAATGAGACCTTAAGCGTTTAAAAAGGAATCACTCTCATAATATTTCTACATTCATAATCATTCATTTAGTTAGGAGCACTTGATTCATTTCGATCATAGCATTCTAGTTATTTGACATAAACACCACGTATAGTCAGGGGCATTGGATTCATTTTGATCGTGGCACCCTAATTACTTGGCATACACAGATACATGAAACCGGTCCTACAAGTCATGTCTTTAGGAGACAGTGTAGCGACATTGGTGAATTCTACAGATCTCGTTTCCCTGAAGTTGCAGTGGAGCGGATCGACAACGGCGAATCTGGGCTTCCTGAAGTTGCAGTGAAGCAGATTTAAGCCGTCAACCTAGCTCCCTAAAGTTGTAGTGGAGTAGGCTAAAATTTTAGATTTTGTTTCCCTGAAGTTGCAGCGGAGCAGATCGAAGTCACAATCCTTATCTCTCTGAAGTTGCAGTAGAGCTGGATAAAAACACGCGAACCATGCCCCCTTGAAGTTGCAGTGGAGCATATTGAAGTTACCTGAAGAAAGGAAACACCAAAGAAGTCATGATTCCGCGAAACCGGGCAAAATTGGCCCTCATTTATAGTCTTTGCTCTATTCTCGTTACACGACAATGAGCAAAGAGGGGCAGTTGTAGTGGGCCAAATTCGCCCGGCCCGTTACAAACAAACCAAAAAATAATAATAACCCAAAAATAAAAGTCCAATATTAAACCCAAATACAAGACCAAAACTTAAACCTTATAACAGTCCATTTACAGGCTTTGACCCAAACTAATACCCTAAACCAAAACCCAAAAATAGGCCCAATATTAAAATCCAAGACCCACATTACTAAACCTATATATGTATATTATTATCTCTATGTTATCTTACATACATCCACTTTTAAACTTATATGTATATATTAGTACACCTTTTACTTTAATAATTTTTCTATTTTTAAAACGCGTTTTACTTTGTGATTTGTCAAATATTTTCTTTATGAATAGATGAAATAATTTTGAAAGCTTCATATCTTTTGCAATTATAAAATTATTATTTTAGTGTATCTTTACATTACATGGCTTTGATGCTTGTATAGCCTATTTTCCTAAATGTTTTGATATAAGGATATGTATGACTTTTTAGACCAACTTAAAATTTATATATAGATTGTTATTAACCTCATTCTTTTTATAAATTCATATGTATATATATATATATATCTTAAAAAAAATCTATCATGTACATAGTTCACCACATAAGAACATATTTTATTATATATATTCTTTTGTTTTTAAAGAACCTTTCATGTGTTGTATATTATTTAAGTTTTCTCTCATTTTGTATGCATATTGTCGATTTAAATTAGGTTTATTATTTTGCATGCTATTCGATTCAAAATCATTTTTAATAATTATTTATACAGCATTTCTTATCCATGTAAATCTTTTCAAATTTGAGCATGTAGTATTCGTTCATCGATTCATCATCCCTTTGATCGTTTTGCATCATATCAGTTTTATTTTGCTTGGTATATTATGTGGAAATTGTTTCATATTATTTCGTGTATATTGGTTGTGCATCATTAATTTTCCTCATTGTATTAGTATATCAATCGCTGTTTACCCAAGCTTGTAACTTTGTTGTTTTGAATTAGCTGTTTGTTTGATTCGATTGGTTAAATAAGATTATGTTGTCTTCATCTACCAAATGTCGCACCTTATGTGCATGTTGCCCCACATCATCATTTTCCACTCAATTTTAGAAATGTGGTTCTATAAAACCCAAATTTTATGATTAATTTCATCTTATTTCGAATCAAATTAATACGTCTTAAGCTAGCTTTATAATCATTTATTCAAAAATCTTTCAAAACGAAGATGAGATTCGACGTTTGGCAATTCGCGGAATCGTGCCCTAACGTGTTGGGTTGCAATTTCACGTTTGCTCAAAGTAATCGAATATCCCTTCAAAATTTCATTTATATCTTTTAAAAATTATTTAAAATAAAGGCAATATTTGGCGTTTGGAAATTCGAGAATCATGCCCTATCTTGTTGGGTCGTGACTCCTCGTTTGCTCAAAACGATCGAACATTCCTTTATATTCTCACTCGTGTTTATAAAAATAAAATTTCTTAAAAACGAAGACGATGTTCAATGTTTGGTGATTTGAGAATTGTGCCCTATCGTGCTGGGTTGCGCTTTTTCATTGGTTCGAAGCAATTGAACATCCCTCCGGAATTTTACTTACATTTTCTTAAATTTTTCAAAATGAAGGTGATGTTCGATATTTGGCAATTTGAGAATCGAGCCCTATCGTGTTGGGTTGCGCTTTTTCATTTCTCAAAAATAATCGAATATCTCTTCGAAATTTTACTCATATGTTCTAAGGTGAGGTAGTGTTCGACGTTTGGAAATTCGAGGAATCATGCCCTACTGTGCTGGGTTTCGGTTTTTCGTAGGACCAAATAGTTGGGCATTCTCTTGTTAATTTCAAATTATAAACTTTCGGACATCGAAACAAAAATTTTGGCAACCAACTCGGGTCACTCAAACGTTATAAAAAAGAACTACATTTCAAAGACTTTTAATTTAGACATAAGGACAGTATTTAATCGATTCGTTACCAATTTTGGGCGTAGTGAGGGTGCTAATCCTTCCTCATGCGTAACCGACTCCCGAACCCGTTTTCTCAAAAGTTCGTAGACCTAAAATTGTTATTTTAATAAACCAAAAATGTTTTATTAAACTAACCTCATTTTTAGGTGGTCCGATCACACCAAAACAAAAGATCGGTGGCGACTCCATATTTCTGTTTTTCAAAAGTCGATCCCCCCTTTTTTAAAATTTTTAACCCGAGGGATGGTTTCGACAACCTCAAAATCGGGTTTATTACTAATAAAGGCTCATTTTCGAAATTAATTACGGAAATGAGCCGTTTCAAAAAATAATAATAAGAATAGATTGAAAACCCAAAAACGTGCTGACGTGGATGTGTTTTCAGGGGAAAACCCAGAAATACGTTTCCACGTCAGCGTTTTTTTCCTTGTGTCAAGGAAAAGCACACTAACATGGACGTGCTTTAGTAAAAAGCGTTGATGAGGATGCGCTTTTGGCCGTGTAATCCCCAACGGTCATCTCCAACAACCGTTTAAAAATTTAACCATTGGGCCCAACAGTCAAGGAAAAAAAGTATAAAATCTTCCCAACCCATTTTTTCACACCAATTTTATTATTCTTCAAAATTTCTCTCTAAATTTCTCAAAAAAGCTCTCAAAGCTTTCTAAATTTTTTATTTTTTTCAGAATTAGTATTATTTTTTTATAATTTCTAAAAAATTTGATCATGTTAATAATGACTCGGTAATTAATTCGTCTCGATGATAAACATATCTCTGTTGACCAAATGCAAATGGTAAGGGTTAATTTCATTTTTTTAATATTATTTTTATTTAATTTTTATAATTTAATTAATATTTTTTATAATTTTTTATAATAGTTGGTAGATCAACTGTTACAATATTTTATTCGTAATCTACCTGGTCTTCCATCACCGTTGATTGAAAATTACTTGAGGAAAGCAGGTTTTTGGCACGTGGCCAATATAGGTTGGGGGTGCAAGTTGGACCCGAAACTCATCAGCACGTTTGTGGAGAGGTGGAGACACGAGACACACACATTCCATCTTCTATGTGAGGAGTGTACCATCACTTTGGAAGACGTGCAGCTATAGTTGGGGTTACCAGTGAATAGGCTCGTACTCACCGGGTCCGCTCAATCTACTGATTAGGGAGCCATATGTTACGATCTTTTAGGTGCGATTTCGGATATTATTTACGGAGGTTGGGTCGATATAGGCTGGTTACGAAAGATATTCCCGGCGCTAGGGGATGATTCGACTGAAGTACAAATAGTACGATATGTTCGGGCATATATCTTTTATATCATTGGAGGTTATCTGATGTTGGACAAGTCACGAAACCTCGTACATCTAAGGTGGCTGTTGAAACTCATCGATTTTAGAGCAGTTAGCGAACTTAGTTGGGGGTCTGTCTTGTTGGCGACATTGTACCGGGAGATGTGTCGGGCAACACAACCAAATAAAATCAAAATCAGAGATTGCCTCTCACTACTATAATCATGGGCTCGATTTCTCTTTCCATTTTTATGTCATCGAGTGGACTACCCGTATACATTCCTACTCATAATAAGATAAAATTTATATTAGATTTTACAATTATTAAATAGATTTAAAATAAAATTTTATGCTAAAATTTTATTTAAATAGGTGGAACCATTTGCTGAGTTACAGGAGAATACCTACTGCTCTTGAAGATATACGACTTCTATTAGACCAACGGTCGGAAGCACATGTAAGTATTTATTTCATTTTGAACTATATATACATAACATAGTTGATTTTGTATTTCGTATTATGTATATAACTAATATTTTTATCACGTTCATATAGTTTCAATGGACACCATATGAGGATTCGACAATTTAGGCAATAATTCTGAATGAATTCTTATAAAATCCCAATATCTGGCACGTTAGGGTCCCATTGGTCAGCTACGTTACCGTCGAGGTACATCAAACTAATAGAGTATTATAGCAATTCGAATGCCAATAACCGATTCTCATGACATCTGAGATGCTTGATGATGAGCACAAAATCGACTTACGGTGACCAAATACGCATTGGCCGCTCTTCCACTCGGAATATATTGAAATGTGAGAAAATCAATATGATAATATACCTGCTCATGAACCGATTGTTGTTCTAGAGTTAGCGTGTGATCCAGATTATATGCCATGGTTTAGGATTCATGGCAAGAGTTAGCATGTGATCCTGATTATATATCATGGTTTAGGATTCATGGCAAGCCATATTTTCTCTCGGAAGAGGAAAAGCGTCAATAAATCTGCGTCGAAAGGGACCAACGGAGCCCTTTAAATCCAAGGACAAGGGATGGCGAGGTGAGCCCATCGACAATGCCCACACAATCACCAACCTCAACAGAGCAAGCGACGATGCTCATACCATAGCCCCTTCAGATTATGCAAGGTACGTATCCTAACCCTTATGTGTATCCTTTTTCCACTCATATGCCAGGTTAGAATGTATGGCCCAATGCATATCATTTCCTGATGACTTCGACTCAATCGACGATATATAGGCCATCGTCATAGGAAGGACCGCACGAGGCACCATCAGGGAGCTGAACCAAGAAGTTGATCCCCATCACCTTATGGGATTCAAGCTAGTTACGCTCATTTGCCATAGGTGATGCAAACACCTCAGTGATCTTTATTCTATCAAGGCGGGTCATCTTTCCAACACCCACAACTAGAAGTTGATCCTGAACAACCACAACCCCAGTCGAAAGTTAAACCAAGAAGGAATCCAAAGCGTAACCATCGACCACTCTCATGTGGCACTGATTTCAACCAGCACATGCATTGATTTTTTTTAATATTTTTATACAAATTGTTTTTATATTATTTCATTTAATAATATAAAAGTTCTTTTGAATATTTTTGTACAAATATGTTATTGACTGTGCATCCTACTTAGAGCATTTAAAAAAAAACAAAATTCATTTTGTCAAAATAATTTTTCAGAACACATCACGGAAAATTTATTTTTTAAAACCCATGTTGTCAAAATTATTTTTCCTAGAACAATGCTTAGCAATTAAAAAAAATTAAACTTTAAACAATTAAAAACCTAATACTCTAATTTAATTTTTTCTATTCCCTAATCAAAACCCAAAAACCCTAAACAATTAAAAAATTAATACCCTAATTTAAAATTTCCTAAACCCTAAACATTTAAAAACATAATACCCTAATTTAATTTTTCCTAAACCCTAATCAAGCCCCAAAACCCTAAACAATTAAAAACTTAATATCCTAATTTAAATTTTTCCTAAACCTTAAAACCCTAAACAATTAAAAACATAATACCCTAATTTAATTTTTCATAAACCCTAATCAAATCCAAAAAACCTAAACTTAGGCCCTAATTTGCAAATAATCCACTGGGGGTTACACAGCCAAAAGCGCATCCTCGTCAGCGCTTTTTGCTAAAGCACGTCCATGTCAGCGCGCTTTTGCCTGACACAAAGAAAAAAAACGCTGTTGTGGAAGCGTTTTTCTGGGTTTTCCCCTAAAAACGTGTTTACATCAGCGCGTTTTTAGATTTTCGGTCCATTCACGTTATTATGTTTTTGAAACGTCCCATTTCCATAAATAATTTCAGAAATGGGCTTTTATTGCTACTAACCCCCTCAAAATCCATTTATTTATTTTTCCCATTTTGAGTTGTTAATATTGAAAATAAGGGTTTGTCTATATTATTTCAAGTAATATTATTATAAATATTAGATTTTATCACACTCATAATGTGAGTAAATGAAAATATTTTATATTAAAAGATATATTTATAAAAATATATCCACAGATGATTATCAGTAAAGTTGTAAATTTTTTTTTACATGAATTTGTTAGTTTTGTATTCGATTTCTAAATAATATTTTTCAGTTGTTTTATTTGAACTTTATATAAAATTATAAAAAATATGAAAATACCCTTATAATAATATTAATTACCCTTTAAAATAAGCGTATTTTAATAATTTCACAGCTGAGTTGGTGTCGAATTGACTCGTGATACCAACTCAGTTAGCCACTTTATATTCAATATAGATAATTTACTTACATTTATATGGAATCATAATCAATTAATAAATTACAATGAAATAACTTTATTGAGTAGAATATTCCGAGAATCAAACTTACTTTTACCAAGAATTTCGAATATTATAAAGACATTATATTATTATATTTAAAAAATATTTAAATCTTAATTAATTATTTTAAATTAAATCATAAATATATTTGAATGTGAATTTAATAATATGATTCGTGAGTTTAATTTTTTTCCCCAATTCATACTTTTATATATATTATAGAAATTTCTGTTAAGCCATTAATCTTAAATAATTTTTTTATCAAAGGTATTTTTAAAAATTTATGGATACCGTGGAATTTTAAAAAATTTAAATTTGAAGGTTTTCTTACAAAAATCTAGTGGGGCAGATTTACATGACTTTAAAGAAAATAAAAGCTTAATAAATCTGGTTAAATTATTACTATCAATACTATTTTTTTTTTTTCAGTTTGATCTTTATATTTATATTTGCTATCAATTTGACCCCAGTATTTTAATCTTGTAATCTCAATTACTCCAATCTAAATTTTCAATAAAAAAAATAGACAAACTAATAACATGTTCCCACATGTCAATAAAAAATAAAAAATTCACTTAAAATTATAAAAATATAACAAAACATAAAATATCATTAAAAATGCAAAAAATCGTCAAATCCAAAGAAATATTACTTAGAAAATTATAAAAATAAAAATATCATAATTTATTTTTAAAAATTATAAAAAAATATTTTTAAAAATTATAGGTATGCAAAACTTTTTCTGAAACTTTTTAATTTTGAAAGGAGTTTTGCATACTTATAATTTTTAAAATATTTTTTATGATTTTCACAAATAGATTATGATTTTTTTTATCATTTTCTAAGTTTTGATATTTTCGAGATATTTTGTGATTTTTTAAATAATTTTATTAATTTTTCTGACACATCCTAAGAATGGGGTTAAAAGAATTGAGTTTGTGGTTGATTGATTGCATTTAAACTTGAATACACATGATTGTTAGGTTTAGGTTGCATGATGAATGATATGTATGTGCTTAGTGAATTATTGGATTTATATATAATATATGTTTATTGCGTTTAGGCTGCTAATGGTACATTAGATGGCATCATCGATACAGTATCTGCTCAACATCCCTTGCTGCCTTTGCTTGGGTTGCTGAAGACTCACGGGAAGCTTGTTCTTGTGTCATGGGGCTAGAACTTTCGTCTCGTGTTTTATGCGGCTTTAGGCTATCCTTTCGACGCAAATACGCTTAAGTTAGCTTAACCACTAAACAATTGAGGATTTACAAAGAATTCTTCCAAGGCATCAATTTATATAGTGGAAGCAACACAAATCAAAAGAAGCACAAAAGAATAGAAAGCCACAAAAAACTATGCACGGGAGGTGTTTGAGTAAATGCTCCCAATTGTATTACTTTCTCTCAAAGAATTAAAGAAATAATGAAAGAATAGAATGAATTACAAGTGAGGGGGAGACTCTCTATTTATAGTTGAGTTCCCCCAAATCCAATAATGTAGATCAAGTTACATCGACGGACGAGATTAACCTATCCCTTAAATCTAGGGATTTACAATATTACATAATCAATTTATATAATCAAATACAATATAAACTTATAAGATATGATTCCCCTTGATCTTCTAAGATTAGTTTCTCTATTTACCAAGATAGTCAGTATTGCCATATGTTTATCACTGGGCCACCTAGGCTCTAATCTGACGAGCTTCTCCAACAGCTCCTTGAATCGGGCCAATTCTTGTGAGCCAAATGATACCCATCTAAATGATAAACCTCCATGAGATATATTTGGTGCGATAATCACAGGCTTTGAACTGCGGCCCGTGACACTTGTTGGTGCTCCAGAGAAACCACTTGAGCTACCAGCCTTTCCATTGCTCTAGGGTAAGAGTTTATGGTGAATATATGCTCTCTAAAAGAATGAATGAGGCTCGACTTCACCATATGCACATTCAAATAATATTGATGTGATTTTTATATTAAAATTGGCAGGGAGAAAGATAATAGGAGGAAGTTTGATTGGAGAGATAAGAGAGACTCAGGAGATGATTGATTTTGTAGCTAAACAAAGCATAAAACCAAACATTGAAGTTACACCAATTGATTATGTGAACACTATCATGGAACGCCTTCTCAAAACAAATGTCAAATATCAATTTGTCATTGATATTGGGAACACATTGATACGAGCACGCCCCGCGAACTTCATCGAACAAGTCTGTCAAGCCGAGCATTGACATGTTGGCAAGCTGATCCCAGCTTGTTTCCAGCTCCACGGGCTCCGTCCAGCTCAAATTCAGCTCATCGAGCTCACCACCAGCTCAAGCAAGTTTCCATTCAACTCAAAACCAGCTCACTAGCTTGGAATCAGCTCACTTCCAGTTTCCCCAACTTGGGTCCAGCTCACTACCAGCTCATGAGTCCAAGCCCAGCTCGGTTTTAGCTCATGAGTTGAATTCTAGCTCATGAAGACTACTCTGACTTCATTTGACTACTATTAAATTTTTATTTAATAAGGTCATTAATTAGTTAATTAATAAACCACATATTAAATTTAGTTCATATTAGTTTTATTAAAATATGTCTTAAAAGTGTTTATTGATGATAATTAAATTTATCATAATCGAATTTAATGTTGATATTTGTGTTCACATTAGTTTGAATTAATTCTGTTCACATTTCTTGTAGGAACACAATGGACATATGGAGACTAAAAGCAAGCATGAATGTTGAAAGGTGCATAGACGATTGGGGGACTTGAATCTCTTAGGTGCATATTCGGCTAAGTGCATGCATGTCCACATTCAATGTCATCAAGGTTCATGAATGTTTCCATTCATGTATGGTGTGCTATCTCTTTATTTTTCAAGATGACCATTCGGCCAAAGGACACTCACACATGCATGAAGATAGCTTGACCGATTAACTTCCCCATGACTCTCCTTAATTCGTTCACACCTATGTTCACATGGCAAGACTATTCGGTTCACCTTGTTCACACTAGAAGACTCTTCAACATTCGATTTTCACACACATGATGGCCCTTGGAGTGTCTACAATTAATTCATGCTTTTTGGCCAAACATTGCTTCATTTAACAAGGTTGACCGAACCTCACAAGTGACCATTGGACATCATGCATTCACTTTGTGTTTTCTTAAGCATGAAGATTCATTCATTTCCTATTACCATAGCCGAATCTAGACATTTACTTTAAGGGTCATTTTTCTAGAATTTTCTTTAATTAATGTGTAAGTATGAAAGGCCAATCGGCTACCTAGACTTTAGGCCTATAAATACTTGTTCAATTTCCATGTAAAATGAGACTTTTGAAACTTTTGTTAATGTTATGCTGCCGAAATTGTGAGACAAACTTTTCTTATATTTCGTTCAAAGATTCGTTTGGCGTTCCTAGCATTCTAGTTGTGTCAATCGTGTTCTTTGTCGATTCCGAACTTATCACTACTCGTAGTGTGGCGTTCAAACATACCGAGGTTCCTATCTTGTTAGATAGTGGGTCGAGGTTTTCCTTTACCAAACCCAAATCGAACTAAAAGAGCCTATAAACAACGGGTCGATACCAAATCGATATTGGTTCTTGTTTGCCTTCTTTGTTCGATCCCATTTCTTTCTTACCCAAAACATACCAAAACCGACCAATTTGTTCATATTCCTTTGTTCCTACCCTTTCATTCCTACCATTCTGTTCGTACTCCTCTTTCTACTTTGGCCATTCCTTCAACTCAACTAAATCTAACGTAACTTCTCGTAGACGATCGGGCACTTAGCATACGACTCGACTCTCCCCGAGGCGGTTCGTATCACACGTTGAAGCCCACCTCTTAAAGTTCTGCTTCCTATATGTTATTACACAACAAAATGGAATCACGAGTCCCAAATATTCCTACTTTCTTGTAATACTTTTGGTTTTCATATGTTCTTCACGTGATGTTGAAAAGGCAGAGGCCTTCATAGATGGATCATAATGTAATCCAATCCGATTAAGTGAAATGAATGTAAACTCTAATAAACCGATTTTGTTATGATTCAATTATGACTATTACTCTTATCGTCTATATTTGGATAGTTCAAGATTTATTTGTGTATTAAAATAAAAGCTCCAGACATGAAGCATTCTGCACTCTTTATTCATCGATTATTATAAGCATAGCATACCAAAGTCTGTTTAAGCACACGATATTCAATCACGAAACTACTGTGACATCCGAGCATTTTAATGCAACGGATTTGTGATTTTCAACTTGAAGGCTTGGTGGCAGCCAAGGTGTTTCCAATGTCGATTACAAATCTGTATCTGACATCAGCTTGTTCAAGTCTCTCCATCGCTTTGTTCACATAATCCATGGATATAACTTCAATATCTGCTTTTATGTTATGTTTCGCTGCGAAATCAATCATCTCTTGTGTCTCCTTCATTCCTCCAATACCACTTCCAGCAATCGTCTTCCTTCCTGTTTTTTATCACAAATATATAAATTACTTGTCAGCTTTATACTCGAATTCAAACTCCAAGACTAGTGTTTATTAAATGCTTTTTTTTGCTTACCCATGATCAACGAAAATACAGGTAACTCGAGTGGCTCGCAAGGTGCACCAACCATAATAAGTTTCCCATGGGATTTTAGCAGACCAAGCAGTGGCATAATTGGATGAGTAGCAGAGACTGTGTCTATAATTCCATCAAACGTACCCATGGCAGCCTGCTCCAACCCGAAAAAGTAAAATCATTTCTAAAATTTCTTTTAGTAAAAGTAGGAGTAAGTGCACACAATTACCTTTAGTTCGTCTTGGTCACGGCTAACCAAAAAAGAGTCGGCACCGAGATGTTCCAAGGCTTCAGCCTTCTTACTGGGAGAAGTGCTAATTACAGTCACTTTGGACCCCAAAGCCTTGGCAAATTTAACAGCAACATGACCTAGACCACCAAGGCCAACAATGCCGATATGCTTTCCAGGTTCACCTAATCCGAAGTATTTCAAAGGACTGTAAACAGTGATTCCAGCACAAAGCAAAGGAGCTGCAGAGTCAAGGGGCATGCCGTCAGGGATACGAACAACGTAGCGTTCATTGGCGACCATTGAATCTGAATAGCCTCCATAAGTTATGGTTCCATCGTAGTAAATCCCATTGTAGGTTAATTTGAGTTTGGGGCAGTAATTTTCAAGGTCGTTTGCACAACTGTCGCAGGTGTGGCAAGCTCCGACCATGCATCCCACACCCACTTTATCTCCCACCTTAACCTTTTCCACTTTGCTGCCTACTTCTGTCACTTCCCCTACTATTTCATGCCTGCAAATAATGGGCATTTTGTGTTATATCTCGATGAAGATGTAGCTGTTAAAAAATAAATGATTTTATAAGTAAAATATATCATTTTTTTTTATTTTTTTATTTTACTTCTACTAGGAATTTAAAATATAGAAAGAAATTACTTTCAGAGCTCTTCATTTTGTTTTTAAAAAAAATTTCTTAATTATTAGGCTCTCCATCTATTTTTCTTTAACAATATTTTAATCTTAATTACATAAAGTTAACCCATAATAGAATTAACTTTCTAAATTAGGTATGTGTAATTATATGTGTAGGTTTCTTTGTCCCACTATGTGTTGATGTCATGTGTGAGTTTTAAGTCGAGTTAGTAGATTTTATAATCAATTTATGCTATAATAATTTAATTCTACTTGTTCGGACCTTTTTGTATTTAAATGTGCTATAATAGTTCGATTCTACTAATTTGAGATTTGTATTTGTATATTTATTTTAATTGTAACATTAATGTAAACATAAAAAAAAAAGAAAAGAAAGATATGAGATTGATTAAGATTTAAGGGATAGAATATATAGGGGAGAGCAATTTTTGTTCAAAATCGAGAAAAGCGACTAAACTGAGTTATAGGTTTAGTTTTGTTGATTATTTTTTTCGGTTATTATAAAAAACCAACTTAATTTAATATTTTTTAATTATTTAAAAATATATTTTTAATTTATAATATATAAAATAAATATATTATTCAAGTCAATAATTAAATTAAATTAAATTAATTAAAAGACTGTAAATCGATTTAATTATATCGGTTCTTGAACTCTAATTTGGTTGGATTGATCTTCATATCTTATGGTGAATTAAATCGATTTAATTAGAAAAATGACCAAATGGACGGAAAAAACTAAATACACTCCCTTAAAAATATAGTCAAATTAGGCTTCAAGCTTATATTTAGGGTTTAAAAGTTTGACCTAAGATAGAGATTAAGGTTGAGTAAGATTTAGTGTTTAAAATCTCATTTTATTTGGTTTTTAAGTATAGTTATAAGAAGTTAAAAGATTTTATTTGGTTTTTCAATAGGAGTTACAAAAAAAGTTGAAGTAATTTGGTATTTATATAATTACAATTTTGGAGAAGCAAATAGGTAATCACTGGTTAAGCACGACAATTATCCTCTATTATTGGATACCTAAAATGTAAATTAGAATATTTTAATCTAAACTAAACTCTTTAATTTACTACTATTAATTAAATTCTAAATATAGTATTAAAAAACTAAAGATGTAATTCAAGGTTTTTATTTTTATATTTTTTTATCTAAATTTAATCATTAAACTTTTAAAAAGAGTTAAATTGATTATTTTAACAAAAATATTTACTAAAAACATTAAATTTTAATGATATTTTTGTGACAACTTACATGACAATTCATGTGTAACTTCATGTTGACATGATAATATTTATCTTATATTTTATGTCAATAAATAATTTTAAAATTTTAAATTTATTCAAAAAAATAAAAAAAAAATTTTAACCTTAAGGCCTAAACTCGAGTTTATGTTAGAAAACAAAAGAACGTGGACCTTCTTGCCTCCATAAAAAAAAAAAAAAAGTGGTAAAAGTATCCGAAATTCATGACTCTCTCACTTCGAATCAGTTCATATACATTAAGAAATGGTTCAAAACTTGACACATCATCATTAGACGGGATCATCAAATTTGTAACCACAATTAAAATAAAGGGTAAGATAGAAACCGTAGTGGAGATAGAACGACTAAAGTAATACGCATTGAGAGACAAATGGCTGGATTTCATGCCACTAACATAACATGAGGCCGAAATATAATTGTTATGCCCATTCATGATAATCAAGCCACCAATTTTGGTCGGTTAAATAATATTACTTTAATTGACATCCAATTTCATGTCATACAGATAACACTAACAGGCATTAGCCATGCAATTACTTCTTCATTTTATGTATTTGATTCTATCAATATTTTTTTATTACTTATTATATCTATGAATTTACAATAAAATAAAGATGGCATTTATTCCATAGTAAAAGAAGAGTTGAGTGGGTTGGGATTTCGGTGTTTCCTTGTCAGGTACGGTTAGTTTCAGAAAGCAGGTACGATCCAGTGTTCCACTACCAATGAAATGTTATCCTACTTTTTTATATTGGGGGTAAAATGGAATTCAAGTTTTATAAATAATAAGTTGAAGATTCTCAAGTCAAGCTTTACTAATTTATTTTTAGGGTTTATCTCTCTAATTTGAAATCCTTTCAGGGAAAGGGTTAGTTACGTTCCAACAGTTAATAATTATAAATATTTTGTGATATGTGGACCACATACATACTTTAAATGTGAAACAAGTTCCTAGGTTAAGATACTATAATTTATGAGTTATAATTGACTCAGCTATCATGTGTATGGAGTTTTTCTTGCTTTTATGTTTTATTGTTTACCCACCAGTTTACCAAATTAAAAAGAAAAAAGGAATGGATTAATAACAAGAGATGATGATGAAGAAAGAGATGGTAAAAGGTAGGAGGGGAGTGACTGACCCAGGAACCATGGGGTAGTTGGAGAAGCCCCATTCATTCTTGATACTGTGAAGGTCAGAATGACAAATCCCACAATACAGCACCTTAAACCTCACATCCTCTTCACCAGTTACCCTGCACTCACCAGTTCATCCCAACTCAAAATAAAATCATCATCACCTTTAAACCCTTTGAAATCAGACTAAGTAACTGCTATAAAAGAGAATTTTCACAAAGATTAAAATTCAGAAGGCAACATTAAATTAAATTTCATGGAACAACAAGAGTAGAATGAGTTAAGACTTAAGCATGCATCTGTTAGAAAGCTTAAACTGTGAAAATAACCTTCTGGAGAAGGTGAAAGGAGAGAGATGACCAGATGGGTCCCTTGCAGCCCAGCCAAAGGCCTTGACAGGGTGTTCTTCTTCCGGTGACTTTGCCATTTCAGATCCAAGGTTGGTAAGCCAAAGAGAAAATGTTTGAAAGATCTAGTGCTTCTGTACCTGGGTGTTTTGATGGGTAATGATAATAGCAAGTGTTTCACTGCTTAGTACTCTTTTGAAGGCTCTTGTATGGTGACACATGACATCACATCTGAGCTCATTGCTGACTAAAATGCAGAGACTATTAATAAAATTTGATTTTTTTATTGAAATATTGCATTTTTCTTTGAATATTATAAAATCTATATATCTACGTATAAAAAGGAAGTTCTAAAAGACTTTCCTTCTTTGACATGTATGCAGCCATATATGGCCTTTTTCTTCCTTTTTTTACGCTATGAGATGGTTAAATTTTAACTTTCGTCTCTTTATTTTTTAGGTTATATAAAATCATCAAATTTTAATTTTAATTTTTTTATCACACTCAAATTTAATATTTAATATTTAATTTTAATTTTAACGTAATTTAGTATCTAATTAATCAGTTTAAATATTTTATTATAATTAAATTACTTATATGAATTTTAAGAATTGTTAATATCATTAAAATTCTCTTTTAAATTCAAATCTATTACAATTACATTTTTGTCACACGATTACTAAATGAGTATTTTTTAAAAAAAATTAGAATGTTATACCAGTGGATTTAATAGAAGAATTTTAACAATGATAACAATTAAATCTAAAATTTTTAAATTTGAAAAATAGAAAAACCAATTCTTAAAAATAAAAATATAAAGACTAAATTCTAAGTATACAATAGGGGGAATGAATTACAAATGTATGAAACGTATAGAAACTAACATCATATTTTAACTTTTAAATTTTTATTTTATAATTTGATACAAATAATTAATCAATCTAATGTTTTTTTTATCAATGTGGAAACCACACTAATTATTTGCTAAAATGTGGGTTTTTTTTTCTCTACTGCAATGACCTTCCGAGGTCAATTTCATATTTAGGCTCCGTTTGTTTCATTGAAAATAACTTCTGAAAAATGATTTTTAGAAAATGATTTACTTTTCTGGAAAATATAATATTTTCTGGTATTTGGATGAATCTGTATAAAATATTTTTTATTATTTGGTAGATTTCTTAAAAATATTTCATAAAAGTTGTTTTCAATTAAACAAACATACATTTGGGATTTTCTTATTTTTTCATTGTTTAATTGAATTTACTTTTATCTATAATTTTATATTTTACATTATTTTTATATATTTTAAAAATATTATGTTAAATTCAGATTTATTATAACATCATTATTTAATTACATGACTACTAAGTGAGTATTTTTTATTTAAAAATATGACATCAACAAAATTGACAAAAAAAAATTAACGATGTCAACAATTGGACTTGATTTTCAAATTTGAAAAGTAAAGAGACTAAATTCTTAAAAATAAAAGTACAAAGACTAAATAACAAATCTGTGAAGTGCACATAGACTTATGACATATTTTAACCTTTATACTACAAAATATTTATTATTAATATATTTATAATTGTAATAAATATTTATTATTAAAATATTAATAATTGAATATTTTCAATAATATGTAAATAATATTATTTAAAATTATTATTTTTAAAATTTATTATTAAAATAAAATTAAAATATTAAATAATTTATTAAAATAATAAATTATATTTATTATATTAATAATTTATTATAAGACTAAATATGAATAATTAAAGGGTAATTTACAAAAATAGTCACTTTTGTTTGCCTCAAGTTACATTTTAGTCACTTATGTTTGAAATGTTACGTTTTAGTCACTTATGTTACTATTTTGTTACGAAGTGATCACTCTACCGTTAAGTTTCGTTATCTCTCTAACGGTAATCCTATGTGCCAGTCCAACTAGATTTTAGATGCTAACTTGGATTTCTAAATGGGATGAAAATAGATTTTTAATTAAAAATTTTAATTAATTAAAATTTTTAAACCTTAACCTTAATTAAAAGAACTGTTCATCTCCTTTTTTTAAATTTTCTTCAGTCTCTTCTTTTTTTCAATGGTTTTTTTTTCATTTGAGTGGAAAAACTATTATTAAGATCAAAATAGTTGACATCAAATTGATTGCTTCATAAAGATGGAATCAATGGATTCAGGTATGTCTTCTTTGTATTCCTATATACTTTTATTCAATACTGAAAAATAAAATATTGGATTTTTATTGTTTAATGAAAATCCTAAATTAAAATTTTTGATATGAATATTAACAACTAAAAGAATTTCAAATTAGAAAAAAGAGATACCCAAAAAGGGATTGTGAACAAACAAGCCGATTCAAATCAGAAAAAATCGAATTGAAAAATCAATTATTCAAGAACGTGAAGAATTGGAAAAAAACAATGATTAGGAACAAAAACGATTACCTTCTTCTTATTTATCGACAACCACTTCATTTTAAGCCTTAGAACATAAATTTGTCGGTGAAGAAGACATACATGGACCCTCCATTGAATCCTCATTTGTTTTTGTATGTGAATAAATTTTTTTGATGATAATAACTTTTTTAGTCAATTGAAAAAGAAAACTATAACAATGGGGGAGATGAATGGTTTTTTAACTAAGATTTAGGGTTTAAAATTTTTAAGTAATTAAATTTATTTAATTAAAAATCTATTCTCATCCCATTAGGAAATCCAAGTTGGCACTTAAAATCTAGTTGGACTGCCACGTAGGATTACCGTTAGGGAGATAACGGAACTTAACAGAAGAGTGATCACTTCGTAACAAAATAATAAGATAAGTGACTAAAATGTAACATTTCAAACATAAGTGACTAAAATGTAACCTGATGCAAACAAAAGTGACTATTTTTGTAGTTTACCTATAATTAAATATGTATGTTTAATAATATTGAAAAATATAATATTTTAAATATTTTTAAAAATAAAAATAAAATTTATTATAATATAATACTATTAAGCTTGATTTAAGTTAATTTTTATAAAAAAATAAAATTATTTATAGATGAGCTCTTTTCCCGAAAATGACTTACGCTTTTCAAAAGTTTAAGTCATTTTATAGGAAAAAAAAGCTTATTTTACCTTAATCTGTAAGTCATTTTCCATCAATCAAACTATTTTCTGTGAAACAAACACAGGAAAATACAAAAAATATTTTTCATAAAACCTTTTATATGTAAATAAACGAACCCTTAATGTCATCTGATTTTTGAGTCGTTGGGATATTGATAGGTACACAAAAAAACGTCATCGCCTATGCATGTTGAGATCACGCTTGAATCAATGTATTCAACCAAACTTTAATACTCATGCATATTGAGGTCATGCCAAATACAACAATCCAACATCACCAACGACTCAAATTAAGTAGAGGGGACTTTGGATTCCATGGGAGTCGCAGTAGATACTTTTTCTACCTCTGTATTTTTCACATAAAACGCTAAATTTCCATACTATAGTCCTTAAACTTTCTCCTACCAAACTTTAAACCCTAATTTAGCTTGGGCTTCCAATCTTAAAGGGATTTTATTGAGACTGCAATTTCAACATATATCTTCTATTGCAACATAAAATAGTGATTCTTTTCACAATTATTAGTAGGCTAGAAATTAAAGTGATTGAACTTGCTCTAATTATGATTTTAAGTGTGTTAGATCATCGAATGATCACTTGCGAAGGGCTCATTTTTATTTACTTTACCAAAATGGGTAAGTTCCTATGGAGTTATTTTCTCTGTAGTTAAACTAGACTCTATAATATCCTTTATTTGATCCGATAATCGATGTGAATAAATGATGTTACGTTGACATGTTTTTTATAATTACCAAGTTTTTTTCTATAATAATTATATTTAATTAATTCAATAAAATCTCCTAAAACTATATGCAACATTTTCAAAGTTTTAAACATATTTAAAAATAATTTTCTTTTAAAAAAACATTATTTAGGTGTTTGGATATGGTGAAAACATAACATTGGTTTTCGATGGCTCATAAGGCTTAAAACGTGAATTTTTTTTTATTTAAAAGAGTAAAGGTTTTGCAAAAAACCAAATCTTTTTTGCATTTCAAATCTTTAGACAATCATTTTCAAAGTCCTAGTACAAAATGAGAATGTTTGGCACCATTTAGAGACATTTCTGGGCATAAAAATTTATAGGTACAAGAGTGTAATGATTTGATTTTTGTTGATGTTGAAAAATTCAATTTTGGATTGGATTTCTTAAACAGAGTCATTTCAGGAAGTTAAACTGATAGGTTTTCGAGAATTTGTACAGTAAGGATTAGAGAGTTACTATTGAGTAATTAGATATTAATTAGAATTATTAAGGGGTTCATTTAGAGATTTTTAGTAATTAAGATTTATGAACTAAACTGGAAAATTAGAAAAATTAGAAGAGTTAATGTGTAAATATTAAAACGAGCTAAAAGTCCCTAAGTTGTAAATATCACAAGCCTTTAATGGAAAATTTTCATTTTTGTAAAATTTGTTGGAGGGAATGGTTAGCCATCCCCATTTTACATGATTATTTTCCAAAAACTACAAAAGTTCTATCTAGCTTTTCTCTCGAAATTTTCCATCAATCTATGATTTTCTCTTCAAGATTTTAAAATTGGAAATGCTATCATTTTAACAAATATTTATGATCAAAGTATGATGTGCTAGTGTCACGGGCAATAAATCAAATCTCGTGACCATTGTGCACAGAATGTCCCATGAAGGTCAGCTTATTAAATGTGGTTCATTTGACCTACTTAATCTGGCTTGACTTGTGGAACCCATGGAGAAGGCTATCTACTTGAATGTAGCACCCCTTAGACTGTTAGGAAGACATGGCATGTATTATTGAGCCAAACAAACCACTCGAAGGACTGAGGCATTATTAACAGATTCAAACCCTTCGGCTTAACTTAAAAATTTTAGAAAAACCATTATGAATATTTTACTTAGTGTAAAAGTCATTTCTCTTCTTGTTAGATCTGGTACGCTAAGTGTATTATTTTCGTTAATATACACTTGTAATTTTTTTGAACAGCTTGGTTAATAAAACAAATTCATTGATTACATTAATATACTTTGTATAATTGTCCTCATATGGTTTTTGCATGCAAAGCAAAATAGAAGAAAATGTTGCTCATTGGTTGTCTAAATGTTTAACTAATACTAATCAGATTACGTGGTTGGATCATAGTACAGAAAGACAACTTTTATTAGTAGACGAATCTAAACATTACTTAGTCTAATCGAAAATGAGCAAACCGATTGAAAGACTAATATGTCATCTATCATGTCCAATTGGGGAGATACCTGAAAACACAAAAAGATATAAACTTTTTCAACACCTTTTGAGCTCTAATTCATACAGTTTTGTAGTAAATTTTGTCAAAATTCACACTTTAATTATAAAATAATTAATTTGCACTTAAATTATTAACATATTGAATTTTAATTATTTCTATAATAAATTTTCACAAATTTGGTTTATTTTCGATAGTTTTGCACAAAAGGTGAAAATTGGCTCGGCAGACACCTTGAAAGGCTTAAATAGTTAGGAAATTTTTGCATCAAGTGAACCAAGGACAAGATTAAATATTTTTCCATCCAAGTTCGGTCCAAATGATGATCATTTTATATACTTTATATTTAATTTTTATCCAAGTTAAATTGGGTTAAAAATTAATATAAAGCCTAAAGGAGAAAGTGACCCAGTGTGCTAAGCATTAAAGACTGATTCAATAAGAAAATTTACAGCCCAAAAAATGACCCAATAAGCTGACTTTAGATGATTAAATTAATTTCAAAACAGCCCTCAAGTTTCCTTAAAATCCTATTCAAACCCCTCCACTTTTTGTTCCTTTGAAGATTTGCCCTAAGCTAAATTTAGCAAAGTTTGAAACATTCAAACTTTGCTCTATGTGTGGCTAGCCAAGGGAAGTGTGGCTGCTAATTATTTGCTATTTTTAGCAGCCACTCCCACCTATAAATGCTCCCTTCACCAATTAACTCAACACACTTTCATTCCCATACATTTCTCTCTCTTTTACTCACTTTCTTTCATTTGTTTTTCCTTTTTTCTTGTCTATTTCCCTTGTTGATTTCCCTCTTAAAAAAGAGTCATCTTCTACCTTGGAATAGCTTCATTTAATTTTTCATGGAGGTCTTGATTCAACAGAACGAGCAGAGAAGAAGAGGAGAGCACTAGTTTGGCTTCAGAAAAATACTATATTTGCTTCCTAGTTCCCTTCTCTTTAATTTCTTGTTTATGTTGTGATCATGAATATGAATAATTGTTTTGTTGTTGTTCTTATTCTAATTAAAATGGCTTAAATTAATTCGTGTCAGATTGACTGCATTCTGTTCACTTGAATATTTAAAATCATGTTTGTGTTGTTATAGGTCTTGGTAAATTGTTTGATTAAGTAAAACCATGATTATGTTATACTTGCATTATAATTGTAATGTAACGAATGAATTAATTATTAATCGTATTGAAATTGTAATTAATGGACACAATACTTAATCAATGCATGTTTAATCTTCTAAGGTAGCTGAGGGTTAATTCAGACGATATTAAACGATACATTAGCCTTGCATAACTTGCAAGATTGTTGTGATTAAACTGTTTCAATGTAGGAATATATTGTTACTTCACTTAATCTTTTTACTTACTTATTAAAATTGATTAATTGTTTGAATTGAAATAGTAATATGTTCAAGAGATTGATTAATTTAGTAAGTATGTATTTGCAGTAGTTAACAAATTACCAAGCTACCGTGAAAATATTCGTAACAACATGAACATGGGTTTAGTAATTCTAAGTTAAGGAATGTAATTGATCTAGCACAATTATGTCATATTGATTAAGACTCATCTTTTTGAAATCGTGCGCTATAATTTTTACTTTTAATTTTTATTACTTAGTTAATTTTTAGTTTTTACGTCACTTCTTCAAAACGAAATATTTTCTCATCACCAAAGTGTTTGATTTACATTTCATAAATATTTTTTTTCACAGTCCTTGTGGGTACAATAACTCAACATTTACTTGTCACTTTATTACTTGTTGTAATTGTGTACACTTGCATATTTCTATCATTCCAATACCTTGTCTTTGGCATCAGAGCGGATGACTCCCAAAAGATAGAGACATGGATGTGATTGACTAGACTGACAATACATTGGACAGGACCTAAGCAAAATAGATTATGAATCTGTTTATGGATTTATTCACTTGTGACATTCATAGTGTGATATACCTAAATCCTGAGTGGATGACGGACTATGTATGCGTCACTTGTACACTTTGATGTAAGTAAAAGCCTGAGTTCAAATAGATAAAGAACCAAAAACTGGTGTGTTTGGTGTACAACTTCTGTAGTATGTAGCGTCTTTCACAACAATGGAATTCATAACCCAAAACATGAGTAAATGATATCCTTTCATTGGCATTACATGGTTGATGAAAAGTAAACATGGCCATGGGTCATCCGTTTTTGTGATGGATGACTTGCTTACTATTTAATAGTGATTGGCTTTTCATAAAAGAAGATGTAATGGTTCCCATGAGATAAAATAGGATCATAGCAAGAAAACGGATATTATCCTAAAGAGATTAAGGATATCCTATGAGGGTAACACACTTTTGATAAGGTCATTATATGAGCACTGAGTAGTTGCTTTCGTAATGGTATGTCGTTGAGGAGAGCTCAATCACAATACTATAGTGGAATGAGTTCATGACTAAATAATTTTATAATTAATAAGCAAAAACCTATAATTTAATTATAAATCATTTGAGTTTCAACTACATATGTCCAATCGGTCCCTCCGCTACCTCGTTGGAACTAGAAATGAATTGCGTGTTTGAATAGAAATGAACTAAATGAATAGAAAAAGAGAAATAAGAAACATTCAGGAATGATTATGGCTTTCTCCGAAATGGAGAAATGGAATCATTTGGAAATGAATGTAGGTTTCCAAAAATAGAAATAAAAATGAAAATGAAAATTTGCAATCTTATATAGGATTACTTAGAAAATGATGGAATAATAAGTTTATGTTTTTGGACTATTTTGAAGCCTGGAAATAAAAATAAATCATTCAGTCATAGTGAACATGTTGAGTTGTGACATTTTGAAAGAATTTTGACGATTAAATAATATGTCACAACTCAACATGTTCACTATGACCGAATGATTTATTTTCACAACTCAACCATGAAAATGAAAATCGTCAAAAAATTATCGGGGGTAAAATTGTTTGGAGTAAAATTGGGATGAAAAAATTATTTAATATGTAAATATTAAAGTTTATTTTGGAAATAGAAAAACTGAATCAGGTTGGATCACATTACAGAGTACTGGGTCTAAAAGTCCCAGGAAGTACTCGTAATTGGACCTGATGTAAGAGAGACCCAAAACTCCTCATATAAGATGAAGGTACTGGAAACCCTAGTAGAAATACAAGGGTGAGTCGTTCACCCCTCTCCTACTCTAAGTAGGATATTTTTTTTATTTAAAATAAACTTTTGAGATATTGTTATTTTGCCAAAAAATAGAGAAAATTTATTCTCAACTTATAAACATATTTTTCAGAATAACAATTTTACCGGTTTCTTTTAAAGAAGAGAGAATTTTCGTTTTCACTTCAAAAGGAAAACTTTTTCTAGTTCTGTGTTTTGAATCAATTGGTTCGAGCCCACACTCAAAGCAATTCGTAGTACGAGAATAGCGGAGAAGATAGTTTGGTTGAAAAATGAAATATATCAAGGATCTGCTTATCCAAAAACACATGTACAAATTTGATTAAGTTTTATTGCTATAAATATCACAAACTGAGTCGATATTCAAAAATTTAATTTTTCGTTGTGCAAGAAAACCATTTTCAAATTGGGTTTTTTTCCCAACAATTGGTATCATAGCCAATTTGTGCTTTATTTATGGTGTAAACCGAGACCAAACCTCTCTATTCATCTTGTTTGATTAATATTTGATAAGGTGTGACATTCTTATAATAATTCGCATGTTTAGGGGGAATGTATATGAACAAATGCAATATTATATATTTGTTATATAATAATTATTTTTTGCCAATGTTGTGGTTCTTAGGAAATAGACCATGGACTATTATCTCCAAGTAGGATTATTTTTTATTTATAAAATTCTTGTGAGCTGGAAACAGACATAAGACATAAATGTGTTTTTTTTTCCAAAAAAGAGCCCATGATGAGGAGAAGATGGAGCGATGGCAGTCAAAGACACAAGAAATGCCTTGTGATGAAAAACTATGTATTTTTTTTGTTTTTCATTTATTTTCCAGAAATAGAACCATGAAAGCATTGGCTGACAATTTTATTTTATTACCCATCTCTTTATATATATCTGTTTAATAATTATTTATGATATAATTGTAATATATATGTATGAGATGATCCACAATTGATCTATCAAAGATAAGAAATGTGATAATGAGAAAATACATGTGTTTTATTGTCATCACACGGTTTTTGCACTTAAAGAAAAATGGAAGAAAGTATTGCTTACTGGTTGTCTAAATGTTTAACTAATACTAATTAGATTACGTGGTTGGATCGTAGTACAGAAATACAACTTATATTAGTAGACGAACCTAAACATTACTTAGTCTAATTGAAAATGAGAAAACCGATTGAAAGACTAATATGTCATCTATCAAGTCCAATTGGGGAGATGCCTTGTCTTGGGCATCGGAGCAAATGACTCCCAGAAGATAGAGACATAGATGTGACTGACTGGATTGATTGGACTCGAACAGGACCCAAACAGAATAGATCTTGAATCCGATTATGGATTTATTCACTTGTGATGTTCATAGTGTGACATACCTAAATCCTGAGTGGATGGTGGACTATGTATGCGTGACTCACACACTTTGATGTAAGTAAAAGCCTGAGTTCAAATAGATAAGGAACCGAAAATTGATGCATTAGGTGTATGACTTCTGTAGTGTGTAACGTCTTTCACAACAGTGGAGTTCATAGCCCACAACATGGGTAAATATTATCCTCTCATTGACATTACATGGTTGATGAAAAGTAAATGTAGCCACGGGTCATCCGTCTTTGTGATGGATAACTTCATCATTATTTGATAGTGATTGACTTTTCATGAAAGAAGATGTAATGGTTACCATGAGATAAAATAGGATCTTATTGAGAAATGGACATTATCTTAAAGAGATTAAGGATATCCTATGAAGGTAACACACTTATGACAAGGTCATTAGACGAGCACCGAGTAGTTGCTGTCATAATGGTATGTCGTTGAGGAGTGCTCAGTCACGATACTATAGTGGAATGAGTTCTTGACTAATTGAGTTTATAATTAATAGGTGAAAAGCTAGAATTTAATTATAAATCATTTGAGCCTCAACTACATATGTTCAATCAGTCCCTCCTAGTTTGTTGAAACCATAAATGAATTGCGTGTTTGAATAGAAATGAACGGAATGAATAGAAAAATAGAAATGAGAAACATTCAGAAATGATTATGGCTTTCTCCAAAATTGAGAAATGGAATCATTTGGAAATTAATGTAGGTTTCCAAAAATGTAAATAAAAATGAAAATGGAAATTTGCAATCCTATATAGGATTACTTAGAAAATGAATGAAGAATGAGTTTATGTTTTTGGACTGTTTTGAAACCCGAAAATGAAAATAAACAATTCAGTCTATGTAGGATTTTGTTTTTATTTATTTATTTAAAATAGACCTCTAAAACTCTACAAGGCTTATACATTCTCTTCCTATAAATTGATGGCATCGGTGGAGCCATTAAAACAACTTTTGAGAGATTGTTATTTTGCCAAAAAATAGAGAGAATTTATTCTTAACTTATAAACATATTTTTCATAATAACAATTTTGCCTATTTCTTTTAAAGAAGAGAGAAATTTTGTTTTTACCCCAAAAAGAAAACTTATTCTAGTTCTATGTTTTTATTCAATTGGTTCGAGCCTACACTTAAAGCAGTTCGTAGTACAAGAATAACGGAGAAGATCGTTTGGTTGAAATAGGAAATATACCAAGGATTCGCTTATCCAAAAACACATGTACAAATTTGATTAAGTTTTGTTGCTCTAAATAACACAAACTAGGTTAGTTTCCAAAATTTTAATTTTCCTCTATGCAAGAAAACCATTTTCAAACTGAGTTTTTTTCAACAATTGGTATCATAGCCAGGTTGTGCTATGTTTATGGTGTAAACCGAGACCAAATCTTTCTCTTCATTTTGTTTGATTAATATTTGATAAGATGTGACATTCTTATAATTATTCGCATGTTTAGAGGAATGTATTTGAATGAATGCAATATTATATATTTGTTATATAATTATTATTTTTTGTCAAGGTTGTGGTTCTTAGGAAATAGACCATGGACTATCATCTCAAGTAGGATTATTTTTTTATTTATAGAATTCTTGTAACACCCCTTACCCGTATCCGACACCGGAATAGGGTACAAGGCATTACCGGACTTAAACGTACACGAACATACAAAATCGGGCCATAAAATGTCATCAAAATTAAAACTTTTCAAACACATTGATATCGTCCTTTATACAGGACTTTGAGGCTTAAAACATACCTCGGGGTGGTTTGGGACTAAACCGAGAACTTAAGGAAAGTTTAGAAAATTTTCAATATTTAAACCTCACACGCCCGTGTGAAGGTACTGCACACGCCCGTGTCCGACACCTGTGTAGAAATTATTTTTCATTTCGAACCTACAGGGGTTTTCACACGGCCGAGCACACGCCCATGTCCTTGGCCTGTGTCCCTCACACGGCCTCGACACACCTGTGTGATCGCCCGTGTCCAAAAACCTGGACATTCTGTTTATGACGTCATCATTCAATTTGAGACACATGGCCAGGGCACACGCCCGTGTACTAGGCCGTGTCCTCCACACGGTTGAGACACACGGCTGTGTCTCTGCCCGTGCGTGTACTACCATACATACTGACTTGCAAAAATTAAGGTGCAGGGGAAACACGACTACTCAGCACGCCTGTGGGGCAGACTATGTGTCACACACGGTTTAGACACATGCCCGTGTGTCTACCCGTTTGTACTATTTTAAGGTTATTTTCCAAGCCACTAGTCACCTTCATTCATTAATACACTTAGACATAAGTCGTAACATGCAACATGGCATATTTAGTCACTCAAATATTCAATTCCATGGCACTTCCATACCAACGTAATGTCATCTTATGGCCCATACATTTTATTATACGATTTGGAATCATTCCACACCAATTTCATGCTATATTGAACTAGTTACCTTAGCTTCAAATTTTGCATTCATGTCCATAGTCATATTAAGTCATTAAGTCATCTTTACCTTATCATGCATTCATCAAGCAACAATATATCATATCATTGAGGCACCATCACATGCATACATGGGTATTTAGAATTACAACCCAATGATCGAATATAAGCCATATCACATGGCTATTACAAAACAAATCATCATCATCGTAGGCCTTCACAATTTGGCCAAATAGCATGACACATATCACAAAATTACCAAGTCCCCTATACATGCCATACTCAAAATAATACATTTACTATACCAAATGATCTTTTGATAGTGTGATCGAATGCTCCGACAATGTTCGATCCCCGAGCTAGCTTGGCGGTACTACAAGGAAGAAAATGAGAGGGGAGTAAGCATTATACTTAGTAAGTCCACAACCAAATAATATGCAATTGTAACATGCACCATCATGCAAAAAATCATAAGAACATATTCACAATTTCTTATCATTCAAACCTTTTTGACTTACTTATTTGGTAATCACATATACACATACAATTCACTTTCTTGTCACATGTCATCCTTTAGCAAGGCATTACATATGAGAATAATGTACGTACCTATACATACTCGTAGCATCTTAAATAACTTTACCTAGTCCACCTCGAGGCTTTCATCACATCGTACTTTATATCAATTGCCAAACTTTTCATTGGATTTCCCATTGAAGTACCCGTTGAACTCTTGGAATACCATGAGATACATAGAAACTTGCACCTAAGTGCCATATAAACATGGGTAGAACCCAATAACATGTGTCGCATCCATTTTGAACTCAGACTGCTCAACGAGCTCAGATGCTACATATCTCACGAACTTGGACCGCTCAACAAGTTTGGATTAACCACATGTTTGACGATCTCGGACCGCTCAACGAGCTTAGATATCATATACGCCACGAACTTGGACCGCTTAACAAGTTCGGACCTCTTAACTTCCTAATGACATGTCACTTGTATTCTAAACTATTCCTAAGGTTCAAATGGGGTTTCTTCTTTACTTGTACATGGCAATCTCTATTGTACTTGCTCGTGGTATCGTAATAACATCCATAACTTTTCTCATGCTTGCAATGTCATCAATAAACATAACATATACAATAATGGCATAATGATAACCATGCAATATCAATGCATTAAAACATATCATATTGTCACATTATTTACATGTGTACTTACCTCGGTACAAAATGATAATAATCGAATCTAATCATTGTATACTTTATTCTTCCTTCGATCGAGACCCGGTTCACGTCTTTCTTAATCTATAATGCCATATTTAACTCATTTATTAATCACATTCTTCAAATCAATCCATAACTTATTCTTTGGTACAATTACCTTTTACCCCTAACTTTTAATTATTTACGATTTATTCTTTAGGCTCGTAAAAATGAAATGCATACATTTTCCTTGTTATCCAAGTCGAGTCGAACTCATAACATGCTCATAGCAGGCCCATATTTCCCATTATATCATACATCTCTCTGTCCATTTTACAAACTTTACAAGTTAGCCATTTTTTAGCCATTTTCACTAAAAATCACCTAGCAAAAGATGTTTACCATGTCTCAAACATTCATACTCCTCCATTAATCAACAAAATACATGCATGTCTAATTTTTCAAACAAAAACCCTTGCTTAAAATATAGCTAGAAATGGATAGATCATGTTACCGGAACTTTAAAAATATAAAGAACATTAAAAATGAGCTAGGGAAACACTTACTATTAAGCTTAGAAATGTTGAACAAAACCCTAGCTATGGAGTCTTGGTATTTTCGGCAGCTAAGGAGGAAGATGGACAACATTTTCACTTGAATTTTCCCTTTTTATTCTTTTTATTACCAAATAACCAAAATGCCCTTAGGGTTTTTCTTTCCAATTTTTCCTATGCATGTCCATTTTTGTCCAAAATTATAGAAATTGGTCAAATTGCTAATTAGGTCATTCTAATTCATAATCTAAAGAAATTTCATGCTTAAAGCTTTTAGAATGCAAGTTTTTCCTTTTATTCAATTTGGTCCCTAAAATGCAATTAGACATTTTATGTATAGAATTTCTTCATGAAACTTTCACACAAGCATGCACTCATAACATAAACCTCATAAGAATCATAAAATAATTATTTCTATCTCAGGTTTGTGGTCTCGAAACCATTTTTTCGACTAGGCCCTAATTCGAGATGTCACAACTCTCTCCCTTTTAGGGATTTTCGTCCCTGAAAATCATACCGGTAAAAAGGTTTGGGTATTGTCTCTTCATAGCCTCCTCGGGCTCCCATGTAGCCTCTTCAACTCTATGTCTTTGCCATAAAACTTTCACAAGAGCAACACTTTTGTTTCTCAATTGTTTAATTTCCTGAGCTAAGATTTTAACTGGTTCCTCACCATAAGTCATATCTGGTCTGATTTCCACTTTTGTCAGTACAATCACATGAGGAGGGTCAGATCTATAACGGTGCAACATGGATACATAAAACACATCGTGAATCTTTTCTAATTCAGGTGGTAAAGCCTACCGATAAGTAACAGGCCCTATTCTTTCGGCAACCTCATAAGGTCCTATAAATCGAGGACTCAACTTGCCTTTTCTTCTGAATCTCAAAACCTTTTTCCATGGAGACACTTTTAAGAATACTTTGTCATCAACCTGATACTCAATATTTTTCCTTTTTAAATCTGCATACAACTTCTGTCTATCCGGTGTCACTTTTAAACAATCTTAAATTACTTTCACCTTTTCTTCAGTTTCTTTAACTAGATCAACTCCATGAATCTCATTCTCTTTAAAGCTCAGTTCATTTACGTCCATACAATGCTTCATAAGGTGTCATTTTCAAGTTCAACTGATAACTATTTCTATAGGCAAATTCAACCAAAGGTAAGTATCTTTCCTAACTACCTTGGAATTCAAGAACACAACATCTGAGCATATCCTCAAGTGTCTAAATCACTCTCTCGGATTGTCCATCAGTTTGTGGATGAAAAGCAGTACTAAAGTTCAGCTTTGTACCCAATGCTTCTTGTAACTTCTTCCAAAACCGTGAAGTGAATCTCAAATCTCTATCCAAAATAATCGATAAAGACACTCCATGAAGTGTCACAATTTCAGAAATATACAATTCGGATAACTTATCAAGTGAAAAATCAACACGTATCGGTATAAAATGAGCCGATTTAGTCAAATTGTCAACCACAACCCATACGACATCTCTCTTTCTTGGTGTCAATGGTAAGCTTGTCACAAAGTCCATAGTGATTCGATCCCATTTCCATTCAGGAACTAAAATAGGCTGGAGTAAACTTGAAGGTACCTGGTGTTCAGCCTTTACTTATTGACAAATCAAGCATCTCGATACAAATTCAGAGATATCTCTTTTCATACCGTTCCACCAATACATTTTCTTTAAGTCATTGTACATTTTCGTGCTACCCGGGTGAACTGAAATGCTTCCATTATGAGCCTCATGCAAAATATTTCGAATCAACTCATCATTCTTCAGAGCATAGATTCTATCACAAAACCTCAAACAACCATCAGAATCTATCTGAAAATCTGATTCACTACTCGACTCACACTGAGCTTTCTTAGCTTGTAATTCTTTATTTTACTTCTTAAGCATTACAAATTTGTCTAAGAAAGGTCGGTCTAGCTCTTAGTTCTGTTAAAATTGTACCATAATGGGATAAGGTCAACCGTCCGTTCATAGCTCTCAACACAAACAAAGATTTTCTACTCAGGGAATCAGCAACCACGTTTGCCTTACCGGGGTGATAATCAATCACGAGCTCATAGTCTTTCAACAACTCAAGCTATCTCCATTGCCTCAAATTCAGATCCTTTTAAGTCATCAAATACTTAAGACTTTTATGATCTGTGTAGACATGACACTTTTCTCCGAACAAATGATGTCGCCAATTCTTCAGAGCAAAAATAATAGCAGGCAACTCTAGATCATGTGTAGGATAGTTTTTCTCGTGTGGCTTCAATTGTCTCGAGGCATACACTACTACCTTGCCTTCTTGCATAAGCACACAACCTAGTCCACTCAAGGATGCATCATTGTAAATCACAAACTCTTTCCTGATTCCGATTGCACTAACACTAGTGCTTTTGTCAATAATGCCTTCAGCCTTTCAAAACTCTGTTGGCACTTCTCTGTCCATTCAAACTTGACATCTTTTCCAAGTAGCTTCGTCATAGGAGTGGCTATTATAGAAAATCCTTTCACAAACCGCCTATAATAACTAGCCAAACCCAAAAAGCTTCTAATTTCAGTTACGTTCCTTGGTGGCTTCCATTCGACAATAGCAAAAATCTTATTGGGATCAACTCGTATACCATCCCCGAAAACAACGTGGCCTAAAAATCGAACCTCTCGTAACCAAAACTCGCTTTTGCTAAACTTAGCATATAATTATTAGCATATAATTGTTTATCTCTCAAAATCTGTAAAACAATTCTTAGGTGTTCGGTGTGTTCTGCCTCATCTCTAGAATAAATCAAAATATCATCTATAAAAACCATCATAAACTTATCCAAATATGGCCGAAAGAATCGGTTCATTAAATCCATAAACACGGTAGGAGCGTTTGTCAATCCAAACGGCATAACAAGGAACACGTAATGGCCATACCTTGTCTTAAAAGTAGTCTTAGGCACATCAGACTCTTTAACTCGTAACTGATAATATCCGGACCTTAAGTCTATCTTAGAGAATCATGCCGCTCCTTTCAGCTGATCAAATAAATCATCAATCCTTGGAAGAGGATACTTATTTTTAATTGTTACCTTATTGAGTTGTCGGTAGTCAATGCATAACCTCATAGAACCATCATTCTTTTTCACAAATAACACATGAGCACCCCATGGAAAAAAACTCGGCCTCGCAAACCCTTGTCAGTCAACTCTTGCAATTGTGATTTCAATTCTTTTAATTTAGTCGGGGCCATCCTATATGGAGTAATAGAAATAGGTGCTGCCCTGGCATCAATTCAATACCAAATTCAATTTCTCTATTTGGAGGCAAACTCGACAATTCTTCTGGAAATACATCTGCATACTCACACACAACTGGCATTGACTCAATTTTTAACTCAGATTCCTTTGTATTCAATAAATACGCGAAATAAGCTTCATAGCCTTTCCTCATGCATTTCTGAGCAATAATTGAAGTAATTACCATTGGCGACTTACCTGCATCATCTGATTCAACCCGAAGAATCTTATCGTTTCCACATTTCAATTCCATAACTTTCTATCTACAATTCACTTTATCATCATGCAGTGTCAACCAATCCATACCCAGTATGACATCAAATTCATCAAACGGAAACAACATCAAGTCGGCCAGAAAACAATGGCCTCTAACCATCAAAGGGAACTTTTTACATACTTTATCAACTATCACATACTTCCCTAACGGATTCGACACTTTTATCATAAATTCTGTAGACTCAATAGGTATATTCACACTAGATGCCAATTTCATACACACATATGAATGAGTAGAGCCAGGGTCTATCAAAGCAATAACATTAGTATCATAGAGAGAAAATTTACCAGTATTTACATCAGAAGAAGTTGCATCTTCATATGCACGTATAGCGTAGGCTTTAGCCGGAGCCCTAAATTTAGATCTTACTACTGTTTTTCTTGTCACATTCTTACTACCAGACCCATTCCCAGCATTTTTCGGAGCTCTTCCCTTAGGAACTATGCCACTCGGCCTAGCATTCTGAATTCTTTCTTTCTCCATCCTCTCAGGACAATCTTCAATAAAGTGGTCTAGAGAACCACATCTAAAACAAGATCCTTCACTCAATCTACAGTTACCAGAATAATGTCTACCATATTGCTGGCATTCAGCTCTGGAAAGTTTAGCAATACCTACACTTGCCATAGGTGTAGCCTGAGATCTAAAACCCGAATTCTGCTTTCTATGGTTCCCGTATGAATACCCAGCCGACACATGTGAACGAGAGTACACCTTTTTAGATTTCTTGGACTGAGATGGCAATGACTTACTCATATACCTTTTTTGTAGTGTCTCTAGCCTCAGACTCGGCTTTCCTCCTGTCTTTGGTCAGCTCTTCGGCTTTACAAGCTCGTTCAACAAGTACCACAAATTCTTTTAACTCAAGAATGCCTACCAATGTCCTTATATCCTCGTTAAGACCATCTTCAAATCTTCTGTACATCTTAGCTTCAGAAGATACGCATTCTCGAGCGTACTTACTGAGTTTGACAGATTCTCTCTTATATTCACTAACTGTCATACGGTCCTATTTCAAATCCAGGAATTCCTTACGCTTCTGATCTATAAACCGCTCACTAATATACTTCTTCTGGAATTCCTCTTAAAAGAAATCCCAAGTAACTCTTTCTAGGGGTACCACTAATATCAGAGCTCTCCACCAGTGATATGCTACATCTCTCAACAAGGATATGGCACATTTTAAGCACTCCTTGGGTGTACAAGATAATTTATCAAATACCCGTATTGAATTCTCTAACCAAAACTCCGCCCTTTCAGGATCATCATTAGCATTTGCCCTAAATTCCTCAGCACCTTGCTTTCGAATTCTGTCAACTGGGGTTCTGGAAAATCTCATAAATTCCATACTTTGAGGCATCACGGGTGTGGGTTGAGGATTTAGGGGAGGTGGGAGAGGTTGAGCATTAGGGTTCATACGAACGAACTCTATATACCATGCGCTCATTATGTGGAGAAAGGCTTTTCTGCATCCATCTCCTCTACCAGCAGTTTCAGGTCTACTTTCAAATGGCACCGCTCCTTCAACTGTAGCAGGCGTGTTACTTTCTACATCATCCGCCACTGGTCGGTCGGGATCCATTTGCTATATGAAAACACATTTTAATACTGTCAGGAGTTCTCACACTATCATCACATATGTATGGCATGTATAGCTAGACTCAAACACGCTAGGCTAGTCCGAGAACTGACTAAACCATAGCTTTGATACCACTAAATGTAACACCCCTTATCCATATCCGACGCTGAAACAGGATACGAAGCATTACTAGACTTAAATGTGCACGAACATACAAAATCGGGCCATAAAATCTCATCCAAATTAAAACTTTTCAAACACATGCATATCGTCCCTTATACAGGCCTTCGAGGCCTAAAACATACCTTGGGGTGGTTCGGGACTAAATTGAGAACTTAAGGAAAGTTTAGAAAATTTTCTATATTTAAACCTCACACGCCCGTATGAAGGTACTGCACACGCCCGTGTACTTTGGACACGTCTGTGTCTGACACCCGTGTGGAAATTTTTTTTTATTTTAAACCTACAGGGGTTTTCACATGGCCGAGACGCCCATGTCCCTGGCCTGTGTCCCTTACACGACCTAGACATGCCCGTGTGATCGCCCGTGCCCAAAAAACCTAGACATTCTATTTATGATGTTATCATTCATTTTGAGACACACGGCCAGGGCACACGCCCGTGTACTAGGCCGTGTCCTCCACACAGTTGAGACACATGGCCGTGTCTCTACCGTGCGTGTATTACCATGCATACTGACTTGAAAAAATTAAGGTGCAGGGGACACACGGCTACTTAGCACGCTCATGGGGTAGACCGTGTGTCACACACGGTTTAGACACAAGCCCGTGTGTCTACCCATGTGGACTATTTTAAGGCTATTTTCCAAGCCATTAGTCATCCTCAGTCATTCATACACTTAGACATAAGTCGTAACATGCAACATGGCATATTTAGTCACTCAAATATTCAATTCCATGGCACTTCTATACAAACGTAATGTCATCTTATGTCCCATACATTTTATTATACGATTTGGAATCATTCCACGCCAATTTCATGCTATATTGAACTAGTTACCTTAGCTTTAGATTTTGCATTCATGTCCACAGTCATATTAAGTCATTAAGTCATCTTTACCTTATCATGCATTCATCAAGCAACAATATATCATATCATCGAGGCACCATCACATGCATGGATGGGTATTTAGAATTACAACCCAATGATAAAATACAAGCCATATCACATGGCTATTACAAAACAAATCATCACCATCATCGTAGGCCTTCACAATTTGGCCAAATAACATGACACATATTGCAAAATAACCAAGTCCCCTATACATTTCATAATAAAAATAATACATTTACTATACCAAATGATCTTTTGATAGTGTGATCGAATGCTCCGACAATGTTCGATCCCCGAACTAGCTTGGCAGAACTACAAGGAAGAAAATGAGAGGGGAGTAAGCATTTAAGCTTAGTAAGTCCACATGCAAATAATATGCAATAGTAACATGCACCATCATGCAAAATCATAGGAACATATTCACAATTTCTCATCATTCAAACCTTTTTGACTTACTTATTTGGTAATCACATATACACATATAAATTCACTTTCTTGTCACATGTCATCCTTTAGTAAGGCATTACATATGAGAATAATGTACGTACCTGTACATACTCGTAGCATCTTAAATAACTTTAGCTGGCCCACCTCGGGGATTTCATCACATCTTTCTTTATATCAATTGCCAAACTTTTCATTGGATTTCCCATTAAATTACCTGTTGAACTCTTGGAATACCATGGGATACTTGGAAACTTGCACCTAAGTGCCATATAAACATGGGTAGAACCCAATAACATGTGTCGCATCCATTTTGAACTCGGACTGGTCAACAAGCTCAGATGCTACATATCTCACGAACTTGAACCACTCAACAAGTTCGGATTAACCACATGTTTGATGATCTCGGACCGCTCAACGAGCTTAGATATCATATACATCACGAACTTGGACCGCTTAACAAGTTCAGACCTCTTAACTTCCCAGTGACATGTCACTTGTATTCTAAACTATTCCTAAGGTTCAAGCGGGGTTTCTTCTTCACTTCTACATGGCAATCTTTGTTGTACTTGCTCGTGGTATCGGAATAACATCCATAACTTTTCTCATGCTTGCAATGTCATCAATAAACATAACATATACAATAATGGAATAATGATAACCATGCAATATCAATGCATTAAAACATATCATATTGTCACATTATTTACATGTGTACTTACCTCGGTACAAAATGATAATAATCGAATCTAATCGTCGTATACTTTATTCTTCCCTCGATCGAGACCCGGTTCATGTCTTTCTTGATCTATAATGCAAAATTTAACTCATTTATTAATCACATTCTTCAAATCAATCTATAACTTATGCTTTAGTATAATTATCCTTTTACCCTTAACTTTTCACTTATTTACGATTTAGTCCTTGGCTCGTAAAAATGAAATGCATACATTTTTCTTATTATCCAAGCCTAGTCGAACTCATAACATGCTCATAGCAGCCCATATTTCCCATTATATCATACATCTCTCTACCCATTTTACAAACTTTACAAGTTAGCCCATTTTTAGCCATTTTCACTAAAAATCACCTAGCAAAAGTTGTTTACCATGTATCAAACATTTATATTCCTCCATTAATCAACAAAACACATGCATGTCACACATGGGTAATTTTTCAAACATAAACCCTAGCTTAAAATATAGCTAGAAATGGTTAGATCATGTTACCGGGACTTCAAAAATACAAAGAACATTAAAAACGGGCTAGGGAAACACTTACTATTAAGCTTGGAAATGTTGAAAAAACCCTATATATGGAGTCTTGGTATTTTCGGCAGCTAAGGAGGAAGATGGACAACATTTTCACTTGAATTTTCCCTTTTTATTCTTTTTATTACCAAATAACCAAAATGCCCTAAGGGTTTTTCTTTCCAATTTTTCCTATGCATGCCCATTTTTGTCCAAAATTATAGAAATTGGTCAAATTTCTAATTAGGACCCTCTAATTTATAATCTAAAGCAATTTCATGCTTAAAGCTTTTAGAATGCAAGTTTTTCCTTTTATTCAATTTGGCCCCTAAAATACAATTAGACATTTTATGTATAGAGTTTCTTCATGAAACTTTCACACAAGTATGCACTCATAACATAAACCTCATAAGAATCATAAAATAATTATTTCTATCTCGGGTTTGTGGTCTCAAAACCACTGTTCCGGCTAGGCCCTAATTCGGGTTGTCACAATTCTTGTGAGCCAAAAACGGACATAAACATAATTTTTTTCCAAAAAGAGTCCATGACGAGGAGAAGATAGAGCGATGGCGGTCAAAGACACAAGAAATTCCTTGTGGTGAAAAACTATGTATTTTTTGTTTTCCACATATTTTCTAGAAATAGAACCATGAAAATATTGGCTGACAATTTTATTTTATTACCCATCTCTTTATGTATATACATCTGTTTAATAATTATTTTTGATATAATTTTAATATATATGTATGAGATGATCCACGTTGATCTATCAAAGATAAGAAGTGTGGTAATAAAAAAATACATGTGTTGTATTGTTCTATTCACTTCTTAGGTTATTAGATTACTGTGACAAGTGTGGTAATGAGAAGGTGCATGTCTAGGATTGGATATGACAAGGAAAGACTTGGTTTTTAAGCGGTCAAATATAACTCACCATCCTTTCTTGGGATCCTACTTAGTGCACAAGTCATTGATGGTTACTAAACTAACTTTAAATACGGCTAAGGCAAGTGCATCTATCGAAAAATAGTATATATATGGTGAGTAGGGAATATCGAATCCATGAGGACTAAAAGTACTAGTAATTACTGTATTTCTATTATTTAGCCGACAAATTGGAGTGATTGTGTTTTAATCTAAAATTACTAAACTAATTTAACTAAGAACACAACAGAGAGTGAAATGGGGAAATAATCGAAGATAACCAGTGAGACAGACAATACCTAGAAAATAATCCACATAGACTTCACCTATTATTATGAATCTAAATTAAAAGATATATTCACTTGTGTCTTGATATGTAGAAATCCCTAAATTATGTTAATATCTCTTTCGAAAGTAAAAACAACTGACTCTAGGTTTATTAATTGAAATCTCTTTCTAATTAAAATAACTATTATCACATTAACTCGATCTATGGATTCCCTATTAGATTTGACTATAATTTGGTAGATTTATGTCGTCCTATTTCTAGGATTGCATGCAACTCCACTCAATTATGCTAGATTTACTCATAAATAGAGACTTTTATTCCCCTAAAATAAGCACATTAAACATTAATTAATATCCTAGAAGTATTAAAATAAGAAATAAGCATACATAATTGAGAACAAGAATAAAGTATTTATCATGTAAACATAGGTTTCATCCTCCCTATGTATCTAGGGAATTAGTTCATAGTCCTGAAAGAGAACATCTCAAAGTCAGAATAACCACAAGACATAAAGAAACTCAATAAAACTTCGAAAGAAATTAAAAGGAGATCTTTGATCTTGATGGAAATCCACTTCCAATTTGATTCTGATGGTGTTCTTCAAGTGTTGTCTTCGATCTTCTCTGGTTGTCCCCTTATGTCTTTTTCTAATGGGTATTTATAGACTTTAGAATAATGAGAAAGCCTAAAATTTGAGTTTTTTTTGCGTATTTCGGAAGCAGGGTGCGAAATCGATACGGACTGGCACATGGGCATGTGACCAGCCCGTGTGAGCCACACGGGCGTGTGCCCCAACCCGTGTGGAAATGCCCAGGTCTTGTGGCTCCTGAAAATAACTCTATTTGTCCGATTTTGGCTTTTTTTTCGCTCCTTTTGCTCCCAAATGCTCTTCTAAGTATATAAACATAAATTTAAAGGATTAGGAGCATCAAATTCACTAATTTGCATAATTAATTACCCAAAAATGCATTAAGAATGAGATTATAATATGTTACTTTTATACCTTATCAAATATCCCTACACTTAAGCGTTTGCTTATCCTCAAGCAAAATTCTTAACTCACATTAAAATTAATATTTCTTAACTTGTAATTCCCATCAATAATGTCTCAAAATAATTCACAAATAGTCATACATTGGCAATTCAACTAAAAAAGTACTAAAGTCTCAAACAATCCAAGCTAACATTTTTAAACATGAAAACATATGTGTCGCTCCTTATCTAAGTAATTACCTTTAATTCAAAATTGACAAGAATTGACATCCTCACTAAAGATTCATTCAAATCACTCAAAGTGTTTAAGGTTCACGGATAAGCACTCAATACTCAAACAAGAAAGGTCATTACCATAGGCTTGCATGAAAATCAAATCTCCACCACTATAAAATGAGATGATACACAAATCAAAAGTTATTTAAGAGGTTGTAATGGGGCTTATGTTAAGGGTGTGGATAAAGTCCAAAAAAGTTAGTTTTAATCAAGATCGAATTGATAAATTACCAAATAGAAAAAATAAACAAGTACTGAATTAAAAACAATTACATCAATTGAGAACTATTCAAGAATAAAAATGAGCTTCTTTTCAAAATATGAATTTAACTGTTCAAGCTCAATCAACATAGAATTAAATAAATAATCAATATTTTTTTCAATTTTATTTTTTTATTTATTTATCTAGAACAATTAGAAATAATTCAGCAAATCAAATAGAAGACCATAGTTAAGCAACTAACCAAATCAAATCTTGACAAAAAAGGAGTCAATAAAGCGGGAAAAAGTTTCAACGAACAAAAAATGAGTTATGGGTTAACATAAATGGGTAAATCAATAGATGGTGTGTTAGGTTCAACAGGGTTCACTAAGGATTAATTATGAAAGTAGGCTTTTTATGGGATAAGTGAGTTTAAACCTAGGTGCTTTTATCATTTCAGTATATCAAATCAAATGTGTGGTCTCGACATGCATAATCAAAGCAAGTTCTAGAATAACAAATCAGGTTGATACACTCATAACCAATAATAAAATGAGCAAGAAAAATGTATGCTCTAAAGGTTCAAAATCTCACAAAAAATCATGGTTTTTGATGTCAAACTTGCAAATCTCAAACTTCAAGATAATACTTCAGTTTAGGGAAACAACCTAAAAATTTTTAATTTCTGAAAAATAACTTATCATACTTGATTCTCTCATGTCTTCAAGTTTAAATCAACCAATACACAATTATCGACAAATTAATCTAAAACACATTAACAAAAAATCTAAATCGACAAAAAAATCATTCTAATGGAAGTATGAGAAAATTACTTAAATATAAGACATAATTAAGGGATTTTCTAATAATTATATAAATAACCTCCCCACACTTGAGATGTACATTTTCCTCAATGTACAAACAGATATAATCACAGTATAAGAAGAATATCATAAGAGAGGTAGAAAACTAAAACTACCCTAAATATTGGAAAAAATTACCAGAATGGTGAAAAGCGAAATTGTAGACAAATTTAGATGTAGTGCATGATTCCGGGCAAATTCATAAAAAAATAAACACAAAAAGTGAGGAAGATTAAAATGTTATTAACTCAATTAGAAACAACCATAAAAATAAAAATATAGTTCAAAAGATGAAAAATGAAATAAGACAAAGAAAATAACAAAAAAAAAACTAAAAATAACAATAAACATAAACATAAAATAAAAAGAAAAAGAAAAACGAAAAAAGAAGAAAGAAAAAAAAAAGAAAAAAATAAACTCAATGGTCTTTATCGTTAGAGGCATCGGTGTCATGAGTCGTCGGCACTGAAGAGGAGATATAGAGATGCTGACAGATCTGCTGCAATGTCACGTCAATACTGTCAAACCTTTGAAAACAGTGATGCTCGAAGCGAGTGAAATGCTCGGAGAGGTCCTCTAAGGTAGTAGCAGAAGAAATAGGACGGTGACTCGAAGATGGAGGATGAGATGGGTCTTCATGATGGAAGGAGACATCATTAGTGAAGTCCTCGGGCTCATCCTGATGGTCAAAACCAGATAATCAGTACTGAGGAGGATCCACTGCACGAAGTTGCTCGATCATCCTTATATGGGTCATGCTTGATATTCCCTATGGGGACATCTGACCAACAAGTGTAAGCGAGAAGGCTTGCTCGGTGTGTCGAGGAGACCGTAGTGTCAAACAAGTAGAGTCAAATAAGGCTTAAACAGATAGGACCCTTCCTGTTATGGTCTGTCTGATGGCAAAAGGCGAGAGCGATGAAGTAGGCTAAATTGAAAATATGCCTTGGGGCCATGCTCCATCGAAAATATGCATTGGTGGTACTGACGACATCGGTGCTTTCTCTCCTACCAATCAATGTGCGAGCCAAGAGGGCATGAATATACTATAAGGCCAGAGGAAGAGAAGTCGCCTTCAAGTGACTCGTGTCATAAGGTCTCGTACTCGCTATAAGGTTTACCCAACAAAGAGATGGCGAGTAGTAGATGTGTCAGTGTAAGCGGAGAAAGTTCTTCGCACTCATGAACTCTTTAGTGTATAGTCCCAAAGCAGCGCAGAACTCAGGGACACTCATATGTTGAGCTAGGCCACTGAGTCTGAAGGTGCCTAGCTTATCATGGGTCGTCATCACGTGCTATAGAGTAAATATCGAATCGAACTCCAAAGTTAGCTCTATGTATGTGGGCTCGATAATAGAGAAGAATCGGTCCCACGGGGATATAGCAATGATGGCGAGGACATGATCAGCTAACTAAACCTACTCCAAAGCAGCCCAATCAATACATCGGCCTAAACCAAGTGGCATCAGGCGAAGAAGCTGATATAAGTTCTCCTGGGGACCCTGAGGAAAGTGGAGATACGGATGGCGGGCCTCGGCGGAAGGGCCCCAAGAGTAGGTTACGCCCAGAGTCTTTTGCTTTTTCGAAGCGGGAATGACGATCTTATACTTGTTGTGTGTGTTCATCATGGGGTGCCTGAAAAACTAAATAATCCAATATCAGAAAAAAATAAAATACGCATCACCAAATAAACAAACAGAGAGGCTAAGAAGTAGTCATGGAATTTAAAATATGATAATAAGAAACATCCTATGATGCGGATCAAAATCCAAACAGCTGAAAATTGAAAATCGACTCTTAAAACACTATTTACGAATATTAATCATGCAAAAATAATAATAAAGAAAAATAAAAATAAGAAATAAAATGGAATACTAAAAACGAAAATAAAAATAAAATACCAGTAATAATCAAGATAAGTAAAATAAGAACACATAATAATGAGAAGAATAAAAAGCATAGAAAACCTAAGTCAGATACTAAGAACAATGACAATATTAATAGGAACAGTAAGCAAATAATTCAAAGTAATAAACTAAGGACTAATAAGAATAATAACTATAGTAATCTAAAACAGTAACATAAAGAATAATAAACTGATGAAACTAAGAAAAATAATAAACTTAAAAATAATGATAATAATAACAAGAATAATAATAATGTCTAACCTAAACAAACGGTACCAAATAGAAATCAAAGTAGTAATAACAGTAAAATTATTATAAGCAATAAAACAAAAAGAGCAGTAAAAAATATAACCAAATAATAAAATTATTAAATGAGGTAATTAAATAAATGAAATAATCATAAATAGAATAATAGAATAAATACATAAATAAATAAAATAAAATAGGAAAATGGGGAAAAAAATGACTGAGGGGTATTGGGTGGGCATGCGGTTGCGGTCAGTATGGGGGTATCGCATGGTGGGACGGTGGTGGGTCAGCGACGGTGCAAGGAGAGAGGAGGCTGGGTGCGGTCAATGGGATGAATGGCGTGGGGGTGGCGCAGGTATGAGAGGGGGGAAGATGCGTGGTGCGAGGGGTTGGTGGTCAGCGTGAGGGAGAGCGGCGAATGATAGGGGCTGGTCGGGGTTGTGAGGGCGATGATATAAGGGGGTGAAGGTTGGGGTATGATGACAAGGGAAAAAGGGTGAGGTTGGTGCAGTTTGAAGGGGGTGGTCGATGGGATGAAGGGGAAAAGGCTGTGTTATTGATAGAAAGAGAAAGAAAGAGGGACAAACGTCGATGAAATGGGGGCAACGGTAGTCGAATGGGGGGTGGGGTTGTGGAGAGCGGCGGCTAGGGTTTTGGTGCTTGGGGGATTAGAAGGAAGAAGACAAAACTAAAAACAAGAAAAGTGGGCTAGGGTTTTAAGGGTGACACGGTTGTGTGAGGCTCGTGTTGGTCCCCATGACCGTGTCACACCCCCGTGTGGACACTTACTAGCCTATGTGCGATAAAAAAATCAACCTAGTCTTCACACAGCCTTAGACATGCTCGTATGTCCAGGCCATGTGCGACACGGCCGTGTGTGACCTCCTTCGCCTCTCCCACACCCGTGTAAGATCCCACGCGCCTATGTGGCTCGGCTGTGTCTCGCACGCGGACGTGTCTCTTGCTTGTGTAACTCTCTCACTTCAAATAAAATCTAAAAAATTAGCTTTAGGGTTCACACGGCTTAGGACATACCAGTGTGTCCAAGCCGTGTAGACTATTTTAGACCATGTAACCGTCGAATTTTTGAAAAATTAAGTCCAAGTATCCATACGGCTAAGGACACGCCCGTGTGTCCAAGTCGTGTGGGTCACATGGCCATGTCACTAGGCCGTGTAACTCACTATTGAACCCCTTATTGAGCACACGGCCTAGGACACGCCCGTGTGTCCAGGCAGTGTGGGTCAAAAACATTTTTTTTAAATTTAAAAATTAATTAGTTTTAAAAATAATATGAAATAAAATTAAGAGAATTAGTAGAAGTAAGACATTATTGTTGCCTCCCGAGAAGTGCTTATTTAGAGTCTAAGCTTGACTTACCTTGTACATACAATTACGATGGTTTGTGAAGTCGAAGCTCCTTTCCATCATTTCAAAAATTGTTACCACTATAAAGTTTGAGTCGATGTCCGTTTACCTTGAATGTGCCATATGCTGGATGTAACATCCTGAATTAGGGCCTAGTCAGAACAGTGGTTTCGGGACCACAAATCCGACATAAGAAAATTTATTTTTATTATATTTTTATGGTCTATGATTTCACGGAATGATTTCGTGAAAATTTCGTTCAAAAATTTCGACGTCTGGGCACTCAATTTGGTCAAAAGGACTAAATTATAAAAAGTGCAAAAGTTGAGTTCTACATGTTAGAGGTGTCTAATTGTTATGAAATTTTAAATGGGAGGTCCTTCAATGGTAATTAGACCATTTTATAACTTGTTGGACAAAAATGGCCTTGGATGGATAAAATTTCAAAGAAAGGCAAAAAGGGCATTTTTGTCATTTAGGGGTAAAATGCATTAAAAGACAAATTTTAAAACCCAAATGTGTCCCTTTCTTCTTGCTTCAGCCGAATTTACGAAGAGCAGCCATGGTTAGGGTTTGGCCAAGCTTCCAAGATCAGTAGTAAGTGATTCCGAGCCCCTTTTTTTAATGTTCTTTACATTTTTGAAATCCCGGTAACACGTTTTAGCTATTTCTACCATTATTTTGAGCTAGGGTTTGTGTTTAAAAATTTACCCATGAATGACATGCTTGTATTTTGATGTTTAATGGTAGAAAATGAGTGTTGGGTGTTTAATAAACGACTTTTACTAAACAGTTTTCGATGAAAACGTCCAAAAGGACCGTTTTGTAAAAGTTGTGAAATTGGTCATAAATGGGTGATTTAGTGGAAATTGGGGGCTGTCATAGTTATGAAAAATGATCAGCATGTCAGAAAACATAAGGAAATAGGGTGAAGTTTAATTTTCGAGCATTGAGGCAAAAGTGCAAATATGCAAAAGTTTAGGGGTCAAAATGAAAATTTGTAAAAATATGATTTTTGGACCCCTATGAATAATGTGACTAATTAGTAGGCTAAATATGATATTATAGATCAAGGAAAACAAGATCCGGGCATAGAACAAGGTTGAACAAGGTTAAGCACAAACTCGAAATAAATAGTCGTACTTGAAATCGAGGTAAGTTCATATGTCAATGATAATGCAATGATATTATTATTGTTCATACTTGAACTTAAAATGATGTGTTGGCATTGTGTGGTGGATATTTATTTAGTTGATATGAAGATTATATATTGTAACAAATGCCAAATTATAATTATATGTAATACCATGTTTATTTTATGGACTAATGTCTAAATAAACATGGAAATGTGTTGAATTGGATGTACATTGCATGAGCAGCTATGCATAATGATATACTTGATGGAAAGAGAAAATCTCGGTTGAATAAAAAGAGAAATTCGATGGATAAACCATGATTTACATGAGACTTGAGATCCTTCATGTGTTGCAGAAAAGGCCTCCCGAAGAATACGCGTGCATTATGGATTTAGCCCGGATGGCTAATCTGATTAGGGTCTGAATTTAGCCTGGACTGGTAATTCAGATCCGAGCTCATTGAGAGTGCTTGTCATTACAAGGGATTTAGCCTGGACTGGTAATCCTAACATCACTCCATGAATTTATATTACGGGGGACTTAGCCTGGACTAGTAATCCCATTGTAAGGTTTGAGGTTTGCGGGAGTGCGCACATGAAATGATCACTTGTATGAATTGACAGAGAATGGGATATCCATCGAGATTTCGAGAAATTCAACGAGAATAATATGAAAAATGAAATAAAAGGTTCTTGCCATGATACATCATGTATGTTATATGATATTATTATGATGCATATGAGTTGTTATGTTTGGACGAGTGCAGTGCTAAATGATAGCACAGGTAAGTACTCGAAACCCATGAGCACTTGTTTGACATGTGAAATGAAATGGACTTGTGACGATAGTGCAAATGAATGAATGATATTTATGAGAATAATTTCTATGACAAATTTGTGATGGTTATTATCTTTTTGCACTAAGACAAATTTGGTACAGTAGCATTGGTCTGACTTTGAAAATCCACCAAATATAGTTAAAATTGAGTTAAAGACTGAACTAAATATGAAATTAAAGCTTGATGAGTCTAGTTTCACGTAAAGGAAACGGTGTAAGAAAAGAATTTTGAAGTATGAGATATATGAATTCTTGTGAGATGGAGTTGAAGTGATTCCAGACTCCCCTATCTCAACTTTGGAAAATCACTAAAAATTGTACAAAAATAATAAAGAGTTAAAATTCATATTAATGAAATATTTGATGAGTATAATTTAAAGATAAAGAGACAGAAACATTATCCGAGTCTTGTACTATGAGATAAATAAATTTTAGTGAAGAAAGGTCAAAGCTGTCAAACTACAAAATAGGGGAGACTTTGAAGAATAAACTGTACTTATTGGCTAGACCAAAAATTCTTAAAATTTTATGGTAATAAGGTATATGAGTCTAGTTTTAGGAAAAATTAACGGATCTTAATTTGGAGTTTGGTAGCTCGAGTTATAAATAATTTATCGACTATGACTCGAGTAGATAGCTTGACCAAAATATGAATAAAAGTGTAACTATAGTTGTTTTACTTAAGGAAACATGTTATATTAGTGCTTATTATTTTCATATGGACTTACTAAGCGTAAAGCTTACTCCCTCCTTTCCATTTCTTTTAGTTTTGACAGGTCAGCTCGGGTTGGAGATCGTCGGAGGCAGCATCACACTATTGAGCCATTACCTTTGGAGTATTGACATGTATATGTTATACGTTTTCAAGTGAGTGACATGTACAAGGACTTAGTTTTTCTATGATTGATGTTGTTGTGATTAGCCAAATGTATTGGTTTATAATGATTTGTTGTATGTAGCCATGAGATGTGGCTTATAATGAGTTTGGTTTGGAAGCCTATTTATCCATGATATGTGTAAATGTCTTGTGATGTGGTTACGGGATTATGCTTGTTCACTATGTTTAAGAAGTATATGGCATATGTACATGGTGAATGCCTTAAGACCATTCGAGGTGGTCATGGCCATGGAATAAATGTGTGATATGGTAATAAGTTGCTAGTGCCCTGAACATGGATGTTTAATTTATAAGTGATTAATAAGATGACAAGGTCACATGAATGTGTAATAATGTGGCTAGACTATTTTATTACGAGTAGGAGGAACAAATGCATAATAACGAACTATTGAGGAATGCCATAGAAACCATGTATATGTGTTCTTGTAAAGATGACAAAAAAAAAAAAGAAATTAGCCCAAGTTTTGACTACACAGGCAGACCACACGGGCGTGTGTCTTGGTCGTGTGTCTTTAACAGAATGTTAAGGATTAAGTCAAAGAGTTACACGGGCTGAGGACACGGGTGTGTCCAAAGCCACACGGGCGTGTATGTCTACACGGCCTACCCACACGGGCGTGTAACTCTCCAAAGCTAGAAAGTTGTTAAGTCACCCAAAGTTTACCGAATGTTTTCAGTTTTGTCCCGAACCACCCTAATGTATGTTATAGGCCTTGAAGGCCTGTATAAGGGATGATATGCATTTGTTCGAAAATTTTTAATTTTGGGTAAAATTTTGGTGACCTAGTTTTGTATGTTTATGAATTTTTAAGTCCGGTAATGCCTCGAGCCCTGTCTTGACGTTGGATACGGGTGAGGGGTGTTACACTGGATGGGTTTGTACTACGAATGGACCGGACCATTTTGATTTCAGCTTTCCGAGAAACAACTTGAGCTTTGAATTGTATGAAAGGATAAGATCCCCAACTGTGAATTGTTTGTGTTGATTCAAACGAGCATTGTGGCGTCGCTTTGTCACTTCTTTATATAGTCTCAAGTTCTCATAAGCGTTCGCTCCCCACTTGTTTAACTCATTTAGCTGCATCAATCTCTTCTCACCTGCAAGTTTAAGGTTGTAGTTTAGAAATTTTATTGCTCAGGGTGCTTTGTGCTCGAGTTCAAGTGGTAAATAACAACTCTTTCCATATACAAGTGTGTAAGGAGATGTTCCTATGGGTGTTTTATATGCAGTCCTATAAGCCCATAAAATGTCATCCACTTTTAATGCCTAGTCCTTTTTATTTGACTCTATAGTTTTTTCTAGGATGCATTTGAGTTCTCGATTTGCAACATCAACTTGCCCACTAGTTTGAGGGTGATAACGAGTAGCTGTCCTATGATGTACCCCATACTTCTTAAGGACTTTATCGAATTGGGTGTTACAAAAATGGGTACCCTTATCACTAATAATCGCTTTAGGTGTTCTACATTGAGAAACATGCTTCTTAAGAAATTGAACTACCATTCTAGCATCATTAGTAGGTAAAGCTTGGGCTTCTACCCATTTTGACACATAATCAACTACTACTAGAATGTACTTGTTACCAAAAGAGCTAGGAAATGGGCCCATGAAGTCAATGCCCTAGACGTCAAAATGTCACATGAAAGCATATAAGTTTGAGGCATTTCATCACGTTTAGAAATATTGCCTGTTCTCTGGCATCTATCACAAGAAGCAACAGACCTATTAGCGTTCTTAAATAGTGTAGGCCAATAAAAACATGATTCAATGTTTTATGTGCTATCTTAATCCCATTGTAATGTCCTCCTGTCGGTCATGAGTGACATAGTTCCAAGATATTACTCGCTTCTGGTTTTGTAACACACCTTCGAATTACTCGATCTGTACATACATGAAAAAGAAAAGGATCCTCCCAAAAATAATTTTTCACATCAGAAAAAAATCGCTTCTTTTGATGATGTGTCAACCCTTTTGGTAGGATGTTAGTAGCTAAGTAATTCAAGATATCTGCAAACCAAGGGACTTTAGAATCGATAATAACCAAGAGTTGTTCCTTAGGAAATGAGTCATTTATCTCGTTCTCATTAAGCTCATTGAGATGTGGATTCTCTAGTCTGGAAAGGTGCTCTGCTGCAAGATTTTCAGCTCCCTTTTTATTCCGGATTTGCAAATCGAACTCCTGCAATAATAAAATCCACCTTATAAGTCGAGGTTTTGTATCTAATTTAGTTAGAAGATAGCGAAGAGCTGAATAGTCAGTGTAAACAATGACTTTATATAATATTAAATATAGTTTAAATTTTTTGAATGCAAAAACCATAGCTAGCAATTCTTTTTCTGTAGTAGTGTAATTTTCTTGTGCATCTGTCAAAGTCTTGCTGGCATAATAAATTGGCTGAAAATGCTTGTCTCTTCACTATACAAGAACTGCACCTCCTGCAAAATCACTCGCATCACACATTAGTTCAAAGGGTAAATTCCAATCAGGTGTAACCACAATCGGGGGGTTAATTAATTTTTCCTTAAGAGTATTAAATGTTTCTAAGCATTCCTGACGAAAATCGAATGGCACATCTTTTTCTAGCAAATTAGTTAAAGGCTTAGCTACTTTAGAAAAATATTTAATAAACTTTCTATAGAATCCAGCATGTCTTGAAAAGCTTCGAATAGCCTTAACTTAACTAGGGGGAGGTAACTTTTCGATGGTTTCAATTTTTGCTCTATCAACCTCAATCCCTTTACTAGAAATTTTATGGCCCAATACAATCCTTTCTCGAACCATGAAATGTCATTTTTCCCAATTAAGCACAAGGTTTGTTTTCTCACATCTCATTAAAACTCATTTTAAATTTTTAAGACAAAGATGAAAAGAATTACCAAATACCGAGAAGTCGTCCATAAATACCTCTATAATGTCTTCTACAAGTTCATCAAAGATGGCTAACATGCAACGCTTAAAAGTAGCAGGAGCATTACATAATCTAAAAGGTTTTATTCGATAAGAAAACGTACCATATGGACATGTAAATGTCATTTTTTCTTGGTCCTCGGGAGTTATCGCGATTTGAAAGTAGCCAAAGAGTCCATCTTGGAAGCAATAATATATATGATCAGATAATTTTTCCAACATTTGATCTATGAATGATAGAGGAAAATGATCTTCCTCGTGGCATCGTTCAACTTCCTATAGTCAATACAAACTCTCTATCCCGTGACTGTTCTCGTTGGAATCAACTCGTTCTTCTCGTTGGCCACAACAGTCATGCCTCCCTTCTTAAGAACAACTTGCATAGGACTCACCCAACTAGTATCAGAAATAGGATAAATAACTCCAACATCTAGAAGTTTAAGTACCTCAGCCTTAACAACTTCTTTCATGTTAGGATTTAGCCTTCTTTGAGCTGACACACATGGTTTGTACTTATCTTCCATTAAAATTTTATGAGTGTAAAAAGAAGGACTGATCCCTCTAATGTCAAAAATCTTTCAGGCTATAGCTCTTTTATGTTCCTTCAACATTTGTAATAACTCATCTTTCTCATTTGGCTTTAAATATGAAGCAATAATCACTAGTAATGTAGAATTTTCTCTAAGAAATGTATACTCTAGGTGATTTGGTAATTGCTTCAGTTCCAATTTGGGAGGTTCTTCAATAGAGGGTTTTAATTTTAATTCCTTGCTTACCTCAATGTCCTCATAATTTATCTGTCTCAGTGAAGACTCATTAGAGTCTAAATCAATTTTCTTCTTACTTATTACAGAATCATCACCATCTACCTCCTCTTCTTGAACCAGACACAGTTCCAAAGCTTCCCTATGAATGATTTTCTATAATGAATCTTGAATAACATGATCAATAGAGTCAACAAAATAATAGGAATCATCTTGTTCTCTAGAGAATCGCATAGTATCATAGATTTTAAAAATAATCTCTTCATCATCTACCCTAAGCAGAAGTTTACCATCACCCACATCAATGACAGCCCTAGGAGTGGCTAAAAGGGGCGACCTAAAATTAGAGACACCTTAATATCCTTATCCATGTCAAGCACAAAAAAATCAATAGGGAATTTGAATTTATCTACTTTTACAAGTATATTTTCAATAATACCCTTAGGATGTTTAACAGATCTATTAGCCAATTGAATACTTATCCTTGTGGGTTTTGGTTCCCCAAGACTAAGTTGTTGTTTAAATATTTTATAGGCATAACATTAATACTAGCCCCTAAATCAACCAAAACATTATCAATACTCAAACTACCAATTAAATAAGGAGTAGTAGAACTCCCTGGATCTTTCAGTTTGTTAGGTAGTTTCTTTTACAATATGGCTGAGCAAACTGCATTTAGCTCCATAGTTGATGAATCATCTAACTTCCTTTTCTTTGCCAAAAGCTCTTTTAAAAAATTGACGTAATTGGGAATTTGCAAAAGAGTTGCAATAAACTATAAGTTAGTATGTAATTTTTTCAAAAGTTTAAGAAATTTACCAAATTGTTTATTCGTGTGGTCTCTCTTCGTCGCACTAGGATATGGCACTCGAGGTTTATATTCCTTAACAACCCGCTTTTGCTCTTTCTAGCTTACCTCAACCTTATCGTTATTTACCATAATTTCTTCCTTTGGTTCTACTTCAGATTGAACTAATCCTTCTTCATCTCACACAATGATTGCATGAAGCTGCTCCATTCGGTTAGGTTTAGTATTGCTAAGCAAATTACCTTGTGGTCATTCTAAAATTAACTTAGCAAGCTGACCTATTTGGTTCTCAAGTCCTTTAATTGATGCTTGTTGATTCTTGCGTGTTGCCTCAGTGTTTCGGAAACGTGTTTCTGACACTAAGTTAAACATCGTCAACATCTCCTCAAGGTTCGACTTTTCTCTTGCTGGTAAGGTTGTTGTTGGAAGCCTGGAGGGGGTTGTGCTCTCTGATTTCCTTGACCACCCCAAGAGAAATTGGGATGGTTCCTCCAACCTGCATTATAGTGGTTACTATAAAGGTTATATTGAGGCCTAGAATTATTACCCATATAATTGAGTTGTTCATTCTCCGTGTTAGGATCGTAGGAGAATAATTCTGGATTGTTCATTCCACATCCATTTGTATCGCATTGCATCATCAAATGCACCTGCATAGAAACACATAAACCATCAATTTTCTTATTTAATAGTTCTACTGATTCGATAATATGGTGACCGCATCTAAGTTAAAAACATAGCCTACTTTCATCGGCTTTGTCCTCATGACTTGCCACTAATAATTATTCAGTGCCATCCCCTCAATAAACTCATTAGCCGCTTCGGGTGTTTTATTATTCAGAGTTCCACTGGCTGCTACGTCGATTAGTTACCTAGTTGAGGGTTCAAACCGTTATAGAAGGTTTGAACTTGTAACCATAGAGGTAACCCATGGTGAGGGCACCTTCTCAATAAGTCCTTATACCTCTCCCATGCAATATATAAGGTCTCTAAGTCAATCTGAATGAAGGAAGAGATATCATTCCTTAACTTGGCTATCTTAGCTGGTGTGAAGTACTTTAGAAGGAACTTCTCAGTCATTTGAACCTATGTGGTAATGTAACCTCGTGGTAAAGAGTTCAACTACTGCTTAGCTTTGTTCCTTAATGAGAAAGGGAATAGCTGTAGGTGAATGACATACTCAGTGACGCCATTAATCTTGAAAATCTTGCAGATTTCAAAAAATTAACCAAATGACTATTTGGATCTTCGTCTTACAAATCGTCGAACTGAACAAACTGTTGTATCTTCTGAATAGTGTTTGACTTTTGTTCAATTCGCAGCAATGGTGGGTCACACAATACTTGATTCAGCCCCAGTCCGAGTGGGCTTGGCATAATAGTACATAGTACGATGAACAGGATCTAGATTTGCAACAACTACAGGAGGTAGCTGATTATTCTGGTTATCACCCATTTACCTCAGTAATAATAATTTCCTCTTGTTCGTCTACTATATTTTCTCGACTTTGCCTTGCTTATCTACGATTTCTACAAGCTGTACTTTCAATTTCACTATCAAATAATAATGGTCCCAATGGATTTATTCTAGTTATAAACTAAAGGAACCTGCCAGAAACAAATAAAAGAAAAAATAGAATGTAAAAATTAAACTAAAAACAAAATAAAAATTATAATAAAAATAAAAATAACTAAATTAATAAAAATCGAGTGTTCCTAATATTTAGTCCCCGAAAACGGCCCCAAAAACACTTGATGGTCACTAAACTAACTATAAATACGACTAAGGCAAGCGTACTTATCGAACAATAGTATAGCTATGGTGAGTAGAGAATATCATATTCATGAGGACTAAAAGTACTAGTAATTACTATTTTTCTATTATTTAGCTGACAAATTGTAGTGATTGTGTTTGAATCAAAAATTACAAAACTAATTTAACTAAGAACACAACAGAGAATGAAATGGGGAAATAATAGAAAATAACCAATGAGATCGATAATACCCAGGAAAGAATCCACCTAGACTTCACCTATTATTATGAATCTGAATTAAATGATTTATTCACTTGTGCGTTGATCCGTAGAAATCCCTAAACTATGTTAATATCTCTTTCGAGAGTAAAAACAATTGACTCTTGGTTGATTAATTAAAATTTCTTTCTAATTAAAACCCCTATTATCGCATTAACTGATCTATGGATTCCCCTATTAGATTTGACTCTAATCCTGTAGGTTTATGTCGTCCTATTTCTAGGATTGCATGCAACTCCAGTCAATTATGTTAGATTTACTCTTAAACAGAGACTTTTGCTCCACTGAAATAAGCACATTAAACATTAATTAATATCCTGAAAATATTAAATTAATAAATAAACATACATAATTGAGAACAAGAATCAAGTATTTATCATGTAAACATAGGTTTCATCCTCCTTAGGTATCTAGAGAATTAGTTCATAATCTTGAATGAGAACATCTCAAAGTCAAAATAACCACAAGACATAAAGAAACTCAATAAAACTTCAAAAGAAATTAAAAGGAGATCTTTGATCTTGATTGAGATCCGCTTCTGAGTTGATTTCAATGGTGTTTTTCGATTGTTTTCTTTGATCTTCTCTGGTTGCCCCTTTATGTCTTCTTCTAATGGGTATTTATAGACTTTAGAATGCTCAGAAAGCCTAAAAATTGGGTTTTTCAGCGTATTTGGGAAGCAGGGTGTGAAATCAACACGGGCTAGCACATGGGCGTATGTCCAGCCCATGTGTTACACGAGCGTGTGCCCCAGCCTGTGTAGAAATACCCAGGCCTTGTGGCTCTTGAAAACAACTCTATTTGTCCGATTTTGGCTCATTTTTTACTCATTTCTCTTCCAAATGCTCTCCTAAGTATAAAAACATGAATTTAAAGGATTAGAAGCATCAAATTAACTAATTTGCATAATTAGTCATCCAAAAATGCATTAAGAATGAGATTAAAATATGTTACTTTTATAGCTTATCAGTCACATTCATTTCTTAGGTTTTTCCCTAAAAGAAAAATTGTAGAGAATAATTTTTTTTTGATTGACTCTTGTAAGTGAATGAATGTGAATATTATAAAATTTCAAAAGCATGTTATGTATACATGAGATAAGCATGCCATATAGTTTAGGAAATAAATGCCACATACACTTGTCATGCATATATTGATCATACATGATTGAAACCGAAAATTAAAATCCTTGTATGTTTTTTATAATATTGAGTGGGAGAAGGTACCTAAACAAAACCTACGGCCTCCATCAATGGTCTCCTGTGATGACATGAAATGGATCTGACTCAAGGTGGACTTTGTCATGTGGATTTCACTAAGAAGACTTCCTAAAAGAAAGCAAAATTTTCTTATGATCATATAATAGTTTGACTGGACCCTGTGATAGGTATTATCATATACATTAAGAAATTTAATCTTCAAAAGAAGAAAACTAGTCAAAGCTTGATACTCGGTGAGATTGTACCATGATGAATCATTTGTGGTGCATGATGCGATAGGTGTTGAGTTGACAGTTATATACTCAAGATCTTCTAGTTAAGTAACTCACTATGGGGCTCTACTTAAGTTAGAATGATGGCCAAATGTTACATGATTATTAGTACGTGTAATGCCTAAAGGAATTAGGTTCATGTACTAATTGGATGGAAATCCATGTTCTTACTAGTTGATCATGATCACCCCATGGTAGCTTGATTCAATGGGTGATAGAATTATCATTGCAATGGCTTACAAATCTTTTAAAGGCTTAATGTAAGAAACATGCATCATCCTAATGTATACCGTAATGTTGCCATACATTTTCAAACATTTGCTTAATACAAAGATATTAATATATGAAAGTTTTTTTTAAGTGCAAAAATGACACCAACTCCCTTATTGAACATACTCACTGAAAACAAACTGAACAGAAATAATTGTAAGGAATGTAAAAGGAACCTGATAATTATCCTAAGCTGTGAGAAACTTAAAATAGTTCTTGATAATAAATGCCCACCGACCACTCAAGTTGAGGCTAGAAAACGCTGCGAAAAGTTTGATGAGATAGCTCGTTGTTGTATGCTGGCAAGTGTGACCAGTACTCTATATAAGCAACTTGAGAGCTGGAAGATTGCTAAAGCAATTCTAGATAAGCTAGAAGACATGTTTAGAGGCCAAGCTATCTTGGCTCAACAGTCTGCCATAACTAGCTTGATGAATGCCCAACAAAACCTGCGCTTTGGTCAAAGACCATATGATCACTCTTTTGGCTACTTTGCCAAGGCTACGGAAAATGAGACCAATCTGGACCAGAACACTGAAATTGAGATGATGTTCAAAATCTTGTCTAAGGATTTTGCTGGTTTCTGAGTTGCATATAACCTTGGCAACAAAAACTTGACCCTCACACATCTTCTAAAAGAGTTACAATCCTATGAATTGATGTTGAACGGCAGCCAGTTGGCCTGAAGAGTAGAAACAAATATAGCCATCACTTCTTCCTTAGAAAGGAAGGGAAAGCACGCTAAGAAAGGCAAGGTCTCCGGGCCACCACAAGTGGAAAGAAAGAGAACCAGAAAGCCTGAAGACTTATCTAAGTCTAAATGTTTCTCTTGCAGCAAGAAAGGACACTTTAAGGCAAATTGTAAAGAGTGGAAGAAATACTTAGCTACCAAAGGCAAATGGATGGAACTCTTGATGATATAATATTGTTTAATGGAAGATTTAATAGACCACTAGGTCATTGATTCGGGAGCTACTAATCATGTTTGTGTTTCTCTATAGTGGTTTGAGAAGACGAAAGATCTTAGAGATAAGAGCTTATCGTTGCGGGCCGGGAACGGGGCAAGTGTGCTAGTTGAAGTAGTAGGAGTTTTACATCTTTATTTTGATAAATTTAGGAAGAGTATTTTAAAAGACGTTTTCTATGTACCAAGTTTCAAAAGAAAATTAATTTATGTTGCATCTTTATATAAAGACGGCTTGATCATGACTTTTTATAATGGAATTGAAAAATGTAGAAATCACAATCTTATTTGTAATAGATGAATATCAAATAATCTCTATTTTATCAAACCAAAGATGTACACACTGCTTGGGACTGAAATATTGAATAAAAGACTTAAAACATCACACTCTAATGAGGCATACTTTTGGCATTTGAGACTTGGTCATATTAACCGAAAAAGAATCACTAGACTTGTGAAAGATGACATCTTAAGTTCACTTAAAGAAGTTGATCTTCCATAGTTTGAATCTTGCTTAGAAGGTAATATGACTAAGCAATCTTTTAATGCAAAAGGATTGAGGGCCGAAAAACCCCTAGAACTTAACCACACTAATGTTTGTGGCCTCATGAGTATTAATGCAAGAGGTGGTTATGAGTATTATGTAACCTTTGTTGATGATTATTACAAATAAGGGTTTGTACTTTATTGATGATTATTCCAAATAAGGGTATGTATACATGATGTACCACAAAAGTGAAACCTCTGATAAATTCAAAGAGTTTCGTACGTAAGTGGAAAAATAAATAGGTTTACCATAAAGGCAATTTGGTCTAATCGAGGTGGGGAATATTTATCTGATGAATTCTTAGGATACCTCATAGTGAATGAGATTCTATCCCAGTTAACCACGCCAGAGACTCTACAACAGAATGGTGATACAGAGATAAGAAATCGAACATTGTTAGACATGGTACATTCGATGTTAAGTTATTCGAAGCTGCCAATCTCTTTTTAGGGATACACTATGCAAATGGCTTGCTATATTCTAAATGATGTGCCAACTAAGGAAGCATCAAAAATCCCATATGAATTGTGGCATGGAAGAAAGCTGAATCTTAATCATTTTATGGTTTGGGAATTCCTAACCCATGTATTGGATAAAGATGCGAGTAAGTTAGACTCACAAATAAAATTTTGCATGTTTGTAGGATATCTAAAGGGAACAAAGGATGGTTTGTTTTATAACTCGAAAGAGCAAACTATTATAGTCTCAACTTATGCTACTTTCCTTGAAGAATGTTACATGAATGACTTCAAACCTCAGAGTAAAGGGGTACTTGAGGAGCTTTCAAGAAATACACAAAACCCTACAGAAACAGTTCCAGAACCAACTCCTAATAGTAGACCTACTAACAATGAACATCACAATAAAATTCATTGTAGTGGGAGGGTCTCTCTTAAGCTCGAGTTCTTCTAATCTAGCAGAAGTTTTTTTAACACTAAGTCTGTCGAACAGGAAGATGATGATCCACTCATATATGACAAAGTGATGTAGAGTGTTGATTCCAAGATTTGAGAAATAGTTATGAAAGTTGAGATGGAATCCATGTATTCCAATTCAGTGTGGGAACTTGTAGACTTACTAGAAGGGATAAAACCCATAAGGTGTAAGTGGATCTACAATAGGAAAAGAAATGTAAATGGAAAAATGAAAACTTAGAAGGCCATACTTGTAGCAAAATGTTATACTTAGAAAGAAAGTATCAATTATGAAGAAACCTTATCTCCGGTTTCCATGTTCAAGTCAATCCGTATATTAATATCCATTGCGATGACTCTCGATTACGAGATCTGGCAAATGGATGTTGAGACAATGTTTTTAAACAACTATCTTGAAGAGAGCATCTACATGGTGCAACCCACTAGATATATAGCTAAACGAAACAAGCATAAAGTTTGCAAATTGCTTAGGTCCATATATTGACTTAAGCAAGCATCACACTCATGGAATCAAAGATTTGGTTAGACGATCAAGACTTCTTTTGGATTTGTGAAAAATGTAGATAAAACTTGTGTTTACAAACATTTAGGGATGGAAAGGTGGTCTTTCTCATTCTATATGTTGATGATGTAGGGACATTGTCATCAGTTAAACTATGGTTAACCAAACAATTTAGCATGAACGACTTGGGAGAAGTTAATTTTGTTCTAGGTATTCGAATATTAAGGGATCAAAAGAACAAAGTGATAGCACTCTCAAGCTTCATACATACACAAGATATTGGAGGGTTATGTATGACTGACTCGAAGAAGGGAAATCAACTTGTTGTATCGGGATTTCATAGCTCTTTAGAGGACTGTCCTAAGACAGTGGAAAAAAGAGAAAACATGAAGAAAGATTTCTTATGCTTCTACAGTAGGAAGTCTCATGTATGTTATGCGAAACACATGCCTTGATATTTGTTGTGCAGTGGATTGGTAAGTCAATATCAGAAGAATCCAAGTCTAAGACACTGACAAGTAGTTAAGCATATGCTCAAGTATTTATGGAGAACAAGGGATTATATGCTTGTGTATTCTAGAGGTGACTTTACTCTTATTGGATATACTAATTTTGACTTCTAAACTTGTCGAGATTCAAGGAAATTGACATTAAACTGTGCATTTATCCTAAATGATGGGTCCATAGCATGAATAAGTGCCAAACAAGGTTACATTGCTAACTTCAATATAGAGGGCCGAATATAAGGTGAAAAAAAGCTATGACACTGTAACAATGTGGATATAGCTAAACTTAAAAGAAATAATATAAGGACATAACACATTAAAGGAGACAGTAATGTTTGATGGAATAATAGATGTAGTCAAAAAACACATCTGAGGACATACCCTGGAGTTTGTTTTACCAAGACTTTACTCATTAGAGAGTTATCTAGGAAACATGTGGAAAGGCATGGGAAACTGTTGGATTTGGTGCCCTAAGTGTAATATTTTTGTTAATATACACTTGTAATTTTTTTGAACAGATTAGTTAATAAAACAAATTTATTGATTATATTAATATACATCGTATAATTTTTCTCACATGGTTTTTCCATGCAAAGCACTCATAGGTTTTCTAAATGTTTAACAAATACTAAGCGGTATTATGTGGTTGGGTCATAGTATAGAAAGACAACTTATATTAGTAGACAAACCTAAATAGGTCCTTAATCTAATCAGAAATGAGCAAATCGATTGAAAGAATAATATATTGTCTATCAAGTCCAATTAGGGAGATGCTTTATCTTGGGCATCGAAGCGGATGACTCGCAAAAGATAGAGACATAGATGTGACTGACTGGACTGATAGTACATCAGACATGACCCAAGCAGAATAGATCCTAAATCCGTTTATGGATTTAATCACTTGTGACGTTCATAGTGTGACATACCTAAATCCTGAGTGGATGGCAAACTATGTATGTGTGACTCGTACACTTTGATGTAAGAAAAAACCTAAGTTCAAATAGATAAGAAATCAAAAGCTGGTGTGTTGGGTGTATGATTTCTGTAGTATGTAGTGTCATTCACAGCAATGGAATTCATAGCCTGAAACATGGGTAAATGATATCATTTCATCCGAAAAGGAAAACCTTTTCTAGTTATGTGTTTTGATTCAATTGGTTCAAGCCCACACTCAAAGTAGCTTGTGGTGTGAGAATAGTGGAGAAAATCGTTTGGTTGAAAATAAAAATACATCAAGGATTCGCTTATGCAAAAAACACAAGTACAAATTCAATGAAGGTTTATTCTATAAATAACACATACCGAGTCGATTTTCAAAATTTTAATTTCCTGCTATGCAAGAAAACAGTTTTCAAAATTTGATTTTTTCCAACACTTCTTTTAACTTTTAACACATCTTCAGAGAAAAATAATAGGAGTTATAAAATAAAAATATATTATTCAATTGCTGCCTAGTTATGGCGTATATATCAAAATCAAAGAAAATCATGATCAACAATTCAAGAGGGTTCTACGTACACTTTCAAAAGAAGGTAAAATTCTCTTTAAGATACACAATATAAACAAAATATTTAATTGCAAAGGTTAATTACAGACATATGCATATGCCATCTGTAACATCCTAAAATAGGGCCTAGTCAGAATAGTGGTTTCGAGACCATAAATCTGACATTTAAATATTTATTTTATAATTATTATGAGGTCGAGAATATGAGAATATGCATGTGTTAAAGTTTCATGAAGAAATTCTTTAAGTAAGGTGTCCAATTGGAAAATAAGGACCAAATTGAATAAATTTCAAAACTTGGATTCTAGAAGCAATTTGTATGAAATTGCTTTAGATTATAAATTAGAAGGTCTTGGAGAGCAAATTGCCCAATTTCTAAGTTTTTGAACAAAAAGGGCATGTATGGGTAAAAATTTAAAGAAAAGGCTTAAGGGCATTTTGGTTATCTAGCATTTTAATGAAATAAAAAGGGAAAAATCAAGCCAAAATCAGCTCATTTTCTTTCCCATGCTGTCGAAACTCCAAGGGTCTCCATAGTTAGGGTTTTCAACATTTTCAAGTTCAATAGTAAGTGCTCCTAAGCTCCGTTTTTAATGTTCTTTGTATTTTTGAAACCCGGTAGCTTACTCTCTCTATTTCTACCCATATTTCATGCTAGGGTTCATGTTTATAAATTTACCCATGCATGATTTACTTGTATTTTTATGGTTTATGGAGTAATATGAAAGTTGGATGTGTGTTAAAAATCTTTTCCTAGGTGATTTTCATGAAAAACCCCTAAAAGGACCTATTTGCAAAAAAGTGTAAAATGTGTGGTAGAAATGAGAAATAATAGAAAATTGTGGGCTGTCATAAAAGGGAAAACCATTTGGCTAGGCTTGGGTAAGGTAGAAATTGCATGCATTTCATTATACAAGCCTAGGGACTAAATCGTAAAAATGTGAAAGGTTAGGGGCAAAATGGTCATTTGGACCGGGGGTGAAATTTAGACTCAAAAAGTATAATGTGAGTTGTTAATGATTTATTTTTATTTTTATAGACCTCGAGGATTAAATTCTAGAGGTCGATTGAGGAGAACGAAAGGTTTCAGAATAACCGAAACATAATACCGAGACAAATACCAGGTAAGTTTGGATAACTTAAAGTAAACTCATAGTATACCTAATTGCATGATTGATGAATGTATGATAATTTCATTTAATGATGGCATGAAAATCCATGAAACGCATCCTTAATAATGACATGTTGATAAATGTCTCGGTTAAGGTTAAAAGGGAAAATTCGATGGATAAACCATGATTCATATGTGACTTGAGATCCTGCATGTGTTGCAGAAAGGATTTAGCCCAGACGGGTAATCCGTTGATCTCAAATATAGAAAGGATCTAGCCCAGATGGGTGTTCCTTGAATGATCGAGCCTCTCGAAGAATATATGTGTGCATTAAGGATTTAGCTCGGACGGGTAATCTGAAAAGGGTCTGAATTTAGCCTGGACTAGCAATTCAAATCCGAGCTCATTAAGGGTGTTTGTCACTATAAGGGATTTAGCCTAGACTGGTAATCCCGACATCACCTTATGAGTTTATGATACAGGGGATTTAGCCAAGACTGGTAATCCCGTCGTAAAATGTGAGGTTTGCGAGAGTGCATACCTGAGATGATCATTCTTATGAATTGACGGTAAATGGATAATCCATCGAGATTTCCTAGAAACTCAACGAGATTAATATGAGATAAATGTACAAAAGGAAATATTGAATGATGAGCTCATCTAAGACAAAATACATGGTACATTATTATTGTGACTAACTTGTTGATTGAGTGCATGTGATAGGGAAACCATTTCATTCTTGTGGGTTTAATTGCTTAATATGGTTGTATGCTAATTAATTAGTAAGTTTACTTTCCAGTTACTCGGGCTTACTAAGCATGTAAATGCTTACCCCTCTCTTTTCCCTGTATTACAGAGCTCGAGGACTCGTAAAGATTGGAAGACAGTTGGAGAGTCTACATACTCTCAACTAGTCTAGCTTTGGTATATAGACACTCTTATTTTGTTCAATGGCATGTATAGGACATTTGGTATATTTTGTTATATGTGTCATTTGATTTGCCAAGATGAAGGCATGTAAAGATATACCCATCTTTATTTTTGCATAAGGCCATGGGAATTGGCTTATTTTGAAGTAGGCTATGACCTACAAATCTATGCATGTTTATGTTTACATGAGATAGCTTGGTTATAATTGGCAATGAGTTATAAGAATGAGCCAATCTTAAATGCGTCAATGAGACATAGAAACCTTTAACATAAAAAAGGGAATTAACCTAGCATGTATAAAACCGATGATATGAGGTTTTCATGCAAAGAGGTTTATCAAGGTTTTATGTAAGTGTATAATCTAGCCTTACTATGTATTAAGGTAACCTATAAGTGTGATTGGTTGATAGAGGGTGACCAAAGGCTTGGAAAATAGTCTAACAAGGTCCACACGGGTAGACACGCGGGCGTGTGTCTAGGCCATGCGTGACACATGGATTGCCCCCATGGGCGTGTGATATGACCGTGTATCCCCTGCACCTAAAATTTTAAGTTAGTATCATGCACGAGCTAGACACATGGGCGTGTGACTTGACCGTGTGCCCCTAAATGCATGCTGATGTCATAAACAGAGAGTTACATAGGCTGAGGGCACGGACGTGTCCCAAGCCACATGGGCGTGTGTGACCACACTGCCCTACCCACACGGGCGTGTGACTCTCCAAAGCTAGAAAATTGTTAAGTTGCCCAAAGATTTTCGAAAGTTCTCGGTTTAGTCCCAAACCACCCCGATGTATGTTATAGGCTTCAAAAGCCTGTATAAGGGACGATATACCTGTGTTGAAAAGTTTCAAATTTTGGGCAAAATTTGGTGACCCAGTTTGGTCTGTTGGTGAAAGGTTAAGTCCAGTAGTGTCTTAAACCCTGTCCCGACATTAGATACGGGTGAGGGGTGTTACACCATCAGCCACATAGCGATGCGTGATACAAAAATAAACAAGTGGGTCAGTCGTAACATAACTTTGGCGTAGTCCTCTTCGACAGATCCTTCTTCTACTATCAAAATTCCTAAGAATGAAAAATAATGGAGTAAGTTCATTTGAACTTTGTGAGTTCCAAAATAGACACAATTAGATTTACAAGAACTCCGATAATCAACAAGCAATAATACTCTAAGAAAGGAACTATAGCTTTCTCGTGAGATTCTGTTATAAAGACATAATACACTAATTGACATTCACAGTTCTTTGGCAGCAACATTATGCCAATTTATCACAACACGTACAGTACTCAGGAGGACACATTTCGCTGAATTATACACATCTTACACAAAACTTCATGGTCAATGACCCATCCTTGTGCCAACCTTAAACCCATATATCAGAAATCAGAATCACATATTAACCATATTTATTTTCATTTCATATCCTTATTAAGTTAAACATGTGTTCTCCCACAAGGTCAAATTATGATCTACCAGTCCGGTTTGCAATATAGCTGCCCTATCGGAGGCATCACATATAAGTTGCCTTTCCATAATTTTCATGTACCATAAATTTTTTATTACTGGGCTTGTACAACAAGGAGGGTGTTTTTACAATGGCCAAACTCATACAAACATCCAGGAACAACACATAGATACATTTACAGTAAGAGAAATTTACCACACATAACCCACATATCATGGAAGTTTCATAACTTAAAGGAAGTAAGAAAAACTCACCAGCAACTTCAGAATAAAATCTACTCAACTAGTTCTTTGCCTTGATTGCTCGGACCTTTACTAACTTCTTGAGCTAAATAAGAAACAATTATAACCATCAGACCATTTATCTAAGTTAATCATGCATGCCTAATTTGAAAACGTAAATTCCTTTGACAACAACTTAAGGGCTTTCCAACAATTACCAGTAAACTAGTACTTAACAAGGGTGTTTTGGCTAGCTACTAGAAACCTTCTTTATATTCTTTAATGAAAATACTTAAAAAATTTCCAGAGACATAGAAAATAATGAAAAGAAAAATAAAAGTGAAACATGTCAGCTATCGACACCATTATATAGCATAGACAACGAGGACAAGGCTCAATGGGAGGGTCAGGACATCCCATTATAGCCCCATAAAACCCAAAAATAGGCTTGCCTAGACATCTACCAAACTTAAGTACTACCAATAATTAGTTTAGTGAGTAGTAAAATGTTGATTGTACTTTAAAACAAGCCAACTAAATAAGTCATTCAACTACCTAAACATATCAAACTGTCATCTATAGTACTCTAATTCAATTCTAACTAACTAAACTTTAATGATACTCATCGAGTTATCATTTTGATGCTAAAACACAAAAAAACAAGTCTATAAATCCACAAACTAATAGGGCTGGCCTAAGTATTTGGGGTTGGCGGGTTGTCACACAAATAAGCCTGCCAAACCCTAGAGTTCGCCAAATGGCAAATTCCAGCAAGGCATTCTGCAAATGGGTGTATTGTTCAGTCTACGTAATATGTCACCTAGACTTATAATGGATAGTTCACTAATCTCACCCTCTTCTACCCCAGGCTATTCAACTATATGCCAAACAGTATATCAATATGATCTACATTGGACGAGTTGTTACATTGCCTTGGTGGTCCAGTGAAACATTCTAGTAAAACTAGAGTTACCAGGGCAATTAATGTAAATCTTAAGGGATAAAGATGTATAGAGTTTAAATTTTTTAGGAATATTATCTTGTAGATAGGCACTAATATCAGCCGTTGGTGTAATACAATTTGTACTGTTGGATCTGGGGAGCTTGACTATAAATAGAGGCCTCCCCTTTCATTTGTATTCATCCCATTGATAGTTAAAGAATATATTAGAGAGAATTTATTTAAAAACTTGGTGTGCATTACTTTCTTGTGGCTTTTCAAATTCTCTCATCGCTCTTTTGTTTCGAGTTCGCTTTTGTTATGTTTTTTGATGACCTAACGAATTTTAGAGAGGATTCTCATCTTTCATGAGTTAGGCTGAATTAGGCAGATTTGAAGTGAAGAAATCTCCTAAGGCTGCATAGTTTTCTAGACTTAAGTTTTAGCCCCATGATCATTGGTATTAGAGCCAGTATTCGAAGGCACTGCCTAAGATGTCAAAAAGAGTAGACGAGCAATTTCAGCCTATGGAAACATATGGGAAAGGAAATAAAGCTAGTCGATTGAGGGATATGTTGTCAACTTTGGATGGCACGATGGCCAAACTTGAGAGCTTTATGAGTGATGTGAAGAAGACCTTCGAGGGAGTTGATTTGTGTACCACAGAATTTAAATTGAGGTAAGATCAACTCAAGGACCAAAGGGTAGAGGTTGTAATTCCCCGTACCCGAGACCGTTGCCGGATTCGAACACGAGGTGTTAACAGACTTAATTCATTGCTTAAACAGCTCAAACAATTGAATTTTAAAATTTTCAGTCAAGCTAGCAATCTACGTCACAGTTGCTTAAAAATTCATATCTTAAGTTCCGAAACTCAAAATCCTATTCCATAAATTTTCCTTGGAACTAGACTCATATATCTACATACTAATTTTTTTCTAGAATTTTTGGCTGGGCCAATTAGTACAGTTTATTAGTTAAAGTCTTCCCTATTTCAGGGTTCAGCTACTCTGACCCCTGTGTATTACGAATCAGATATCTCCTTGTACAGAGCTTCAATGACTATGCCGTTTCTTTCTTATAAAAATAGACTCAATAAGGATTTCGTACATGTAAAGTAAAACTCTTAATTGTTTTTTTACAATTTATGGTGAATTTCTAAAGTCAGAATAGGGGATTCATAGATCGCTCCGACCCTATTCCACCAAAACTTAAATCTCTCATAAAATATAACTCATTTACCTGTTTTGTTCAATCCATATGAAAATAGACTCATTAAGATTAAATTTCATAACTTACTCATCATTTAATTCCATTTCTACTATTTTTAGTGATTTTTCAAATTTACATCACTGCTGCTGTCAGATTCTGTTTTATGGCAAATTTCACTTTACTAAGGATTTTCATGGACTAAATATCATTTTAAACATACATAACATCAAATATGACTTAGATTGGCCATTCCAATGGCTAATCATTTACAAACCCTTTTCTTGCCAAACCATAGCCATATCATAAGATCAATTACACAAAGTGAATATTTTGCCATACATGCCACATTCAAAATATATAAGCCATTTTACCGATTTAAGCCTTCGGATAGTGTGAACGAGTCTTCGACCTATCCCGATTCTCAAGCCGGCTTGTCAAAACTACAATGAAAGAAAAGGAGGGAGTAAGCATAAATGCTTAGTAAGTTCACATGCAAATAGCAAGTAACATAATCAAACAATTCCACATAAAACATCAATTACATTTAATATCTTTCTACGATTTCATCTTACCAAGTTTTCAACTCGAGGGTTTAAGCACATACCTGTCAAATTTTCTCATTTACCACACTTACCAACATGTCACCTTCGTTTTAGGCATTCTCCTTATTTTCTTAAGATCCACCCGTTGAACACATCGGAATATAATTCGAATACATGGAAAGTTTGTATATAAGTGCCACATATGTAGCCAAGCTACCATGTAACCCGCCCATAAGCGAACTCAGACTCAACTCAACAAGCTCGGGCGTTTGCATCCATAAGTGAACTCGGACTCAACTCAACGAGCTCGGATGCCTAGTTACATCTCACGAACTCGGACTCAACTCAACGAGTTCGGACATTTGCATCCATAAGTGAACTTGGACTCAACTCAACGAGTTCAGGTGCCCAAGTATCCTAATCTATTCCTAAGGTTCAACGGAACATTCCTCGTTCGTACTCCTTTACCATTCTCCTTGGAATTCCAATGACGATACTTCGGTAATCTTTCACATTTTTTACGTAATTCATAAAATTTTTGTATGTTGTCCAACAATTACCACAAAGCATAGGATTGCATGATAACAAATCATAATATCGTATAAATAGTATTAAATGATTGAAAATAACAATTATATTACAATATTTACATATGAACTTACCTCGGTACAATATGTTAGAAATCAAGCCTATTCCTCGGGAACTTTATTTTTCCCTCGATCACGACTTGAATCTCGTTTCTCTTGATCTATAATAATAAATTTAGCTTATTTAATACTCACATTTATTAAAACAGTCCTTGACTCAAACTTTGGCAAAATTACATTTTTGCCCCTAAACTTTTGCATATTTACACTTTTTCCCCAAAGCTCGGAAATTAAACTTCATCCTATTTTCTTATGTTTTATGACATGCTGATCATTTTTACCTTCTATAGCAACATCAAATTCACACTCTAACATGTACTTATGAATATTAGGTATTTTTACCGATTATGTCATTTTACTCGTTTTTACGAAAAATCGCTTAGCAAAAGTTGTTTAACACAATTTCAAGCTTCATATTATACCATAAAACATCAAAATAAACATATTTCACCTATGGGTATTTTTCAAAATATAAACCCTAAGTTAAATTATTGCTAGAATAAGCTAAATCAAGTTACCTGGACTCCAAAAACGTAAAGAACATTAAAAACGGGGCTTGGAATCACTTACTATGGAGCTTGGAAGCTTGAAAAAAACCCTATCTATGGAGAAGCCTTGAAATTTCGTCCTAATGAAGAAGATGGACATATTTTGCCATCTTTTTCCTTTTTTTAATCTTTTAATTACCAAATGACTAAAATACCCTTCATTACTAAACTTTCAAAATTTCCATCCGTGTCCAATTTTTTTTCCAAAACTTAGAAATTGGTAAAATTTCTATTTAAGACCTCCTAATTAATATTCCAAATCAATTTCATACTAAAAACTTCTAGAATGCTAGTTTTGCAAGTTATTCGATTTAGTCCCTAATTTCAACTTAAGCACTTTATGCACAGAATTTCGTCACGAAATTTTCACACAATCATGCAATCATATCATAAACATCAAAATAATTATAAAATAATTATTTCTATCTCGAATTTGTGGTCACAAAACCACTATTCCGATTAGGCCCTAATTCGGGATATTACAGAGGTTCTTAGTGATAATATAAGTGAGATGCAAAGGGTTCTTAATATTGATGTGGGTGAACTGTTTGGGAAGAATGATGCTTTCGAGGATATGGTGTCGACCTTGAAGGAACAAACCGAGGAGCTCTAGGGGGAGTTCAATATTCGCAAAGTTGCTTTGGAAAATGGGGTGTTGGATATGACACCCAAGCTTAAAGTAGATGTCTCGAAGTCGAAAGAGTTCAATAGGACAAGGTCCACAAAGGATGTGGTAACTTTTTATGATGATGCTACTAAGGTAAATACCACTCCCATGTATTTTACTGATGTCGCTTTGTTGTGGTGGCATCGTAGGTCCACATAAGAGAGACTAGGTGGTATTGCTATTGGAACTAAAAAGGAGTTTCATAGTGAATTCAAGGGGTATTTTACCCAAAGTATGTCGAGGATAAGGCTCAGGCTAAGTTGTGTCAGCTTATGCAACAATGCATAGATAATGAGTATGTGAGGGAGTTTAGTGGAGCTGATACTCCAAATTTTTGATTTGGTTGAGAATGAGGCATTTTTCTCTTTCAAGTATAGGTTGAAGCCTTGAACGAAACAAGATTTGAAATGCTGGGGAATCAATAAACTTTCAAAAAAATGACCATAGCGGAGTCTATAATTGAGCTTGTTATGAGGAAATACAGGTTCAAGTCTTCTGAGCCTAAGGAGAATGTCAATGGTGGGGGAGATGAAGAAGGACATGTTAAAAACAACAACGAAAATAGTGGTAATAGGAGACCACATGATGGGAAGTGGGGGACCGAGAACAAACCAAAGTGGAAGCCTAACAACAAACCAGAGAGACTGTCTAAAAGAATCCATCTTTCTGCCATCAAAGTGGATGATAAGTTAGAAAAAGAACTATTGAAGCTTGGGTGGTGTCAAAGATAAGAAGCCATTGAAGTGCTTTTTATGTTGTGGTTCACATCATATACAGGACTGTCGAGAGAAATCCAATATATTCATGAACAGTAAAGGAAATGAAGCAGAGCCAGAAAGTGAGGCTTTAAAGCTTGGGTCAATGATACTCAATTTTATGAAAGTGAAGAGGGGTCTTAGGCAAAAAAGGGTTGATGTTTTTGGACATCAACATCGAAAGCCAAAGAAAGAGTGTTCTTATTGATATGGGGGCATCAAACTTTTTCATATAAGAGAAAGTCATGGGTAAACTTGGTCTCTTAGTTAGCAAATTGACCAAGAACATCAAGACGATAAATTCCAAAGAGGTCCCAATTGTGGGAGTAACACAAAGAGTTGAGCTACAGATACGATCAATGGGAAGGTAGTGAAGACTTTGAGGTAATTCACTTAGATGGTTATGACTTCATGCTTGGCTTGAATTTTCTTGACAAGATTAATGCTCTGTTGATTCTTTTTACCAATAGCATATGTATCCTGGGTACTTGTCAAAGACAATGCGTGTTGTCGATGAGTCGTGATGAGAAGGGTGAAACCACCATATTGTCGGCAATCCAGCTAGCCAAGGATGTTCTGAGTGGTGGAAATACTGACTTGGTAGATTGAAGTGCTAAGAAGACCCCCATGGAAATTTTAGAGGTACAGCAAACTAATGAGAACCCTATTGAGTTATCAGTGGGGCTATTGCCTATGAGAGAGGTAGGTTGTGCATCATACTTTGGGGAAAAGGTAGTGCACGAACTTAGATGTGAATTCAGTCAAAAGTAGTGAAAGAAAACACAAAAATAGACTTTGGAAAATATTTGAATTCACACCTATGTTTTTGAATAGACTGATCCTTTTCATCCCTAACTTCCAACTAAACGATCTTCTCTGCTATTCTTGTACCACAAACTGCTTCGGGTGTGGGATTGAATGATTCAAATCAAAACACAAAACTAGAAATATTTTTCTTTTATTTAGTATGAAAATGAAAAATCTCTTCTCAAATAGAAACAGACAAAATTTGTTATTCCATAAAATATATTCGACAGTTGAGAATAAATTCTCTCTATTTTCGGGCAGAGTGACAGTATTTTAAAAATTGTGTTTATAGCCCTACTAGTACCATTTATTTATAAGGAGAGGATGTAGAACCCTTTTTGAATTGTAGAATTTTATTTCAACTAGAAAAACAAACTCCTAGTCTAACTAGAAGTATAGGTGGTAGCAACCCTAGTTAATATTACTAGGGTTTGTCGTCCACCCCTTTTAACATAAGTTGCTTTTGGCCCTCTCTCATATCAGGTCTAATTACAATTACTTCCCGAGCTTTTAACCAATACTTTATAGTTTAATCCAACCCAAAATTTGTTTTTCTATTTCCGAAAATAAACTTCTTAATATATTTTCAATTAAAAATCTTCTCAACCAAATTCTAATTTTGTTAAAATCATAACAACTTTACTGTAAAAAAGTCCATTAGAAATATATTTAATATTTCCATATTCAATTATTCACTATGATCAAATGATTTATTTCCATTTTCTAACTTCATTTAATTCAAAAGTGAATAGACATTCTGCACCATGTAGGATCCCAAGAAAGAAAGGTGAGTCAGATTTGACAACTTAAATTCCAAACCTTTCTTTAACAAATCCAATCCTAGACATGTACATATCCATTACCACATTTCTTACTTTTCAAGGATTTGAATAAATAATGTGCAAGTTTGCTCAATTTTATTAATGATTTCAACTTAACATTTATTATACGAGAAATAAGAATAAGTTTAAAAAAGATACTAAAATTTAAAGTACCCTAAAACAGAAGAAAAGTAAAGTAAAGACCTCCATTTTATTTATTTGCAGAACTTTCATTATCGGACTAAGGTTTTGCTTCATCGTTTTTGTCCTTGCTTAATTTGTCTTGTTCCTTCCTCGAGAGCGGAGTCTATGACTCAAATATAAAGTCTGGAAATTCAGGCACGAAAACAAATGGGTTATGAAATATTTTCTTTAATGTATCTATGATAGAATCATCCCGTATTTTTGTATATCTCCGACAATCTTATTGCTGCCAATGTATGTGTTACAGCATGTCCATTATAGTTGATTGTTCACTTCGAGGAATGGTGTTAGACGAAGGGATTCTAGGTGTCAGAGTTACCATTTCTGGATCAGGAATCAATTCAATATGTTCTGTCATGTCGGGAATTTTAGCTAGCTCCACTTTTTCTTGGTTCCATTGGTTCTGCTATATCCGGGCCTTGAAGTTCCTCTTTTTTAGTATCATGAATTGGTTCAAGTTGCTTTTGTAAAATAATATCACCTAGTACTCTAACAATATCTCAGTTAGTGATCATGCCTTGATTATACCTTCTTTTTTTTTTTTTTACATTTGAATAGATGCGAGCTTGCAAACATAATATTGTTATCATGTAAGGAAAATAAACTAAACTAGAATGTCTAACAACACAATCTCAAATTTCTTTCAGGACAATTTTCCCCAAGTTAATAGTCTTTGTTAACATGATTGAATATAAAAAAGCCATCAGTTCCACTAAAATTAGTTATGCAAATTAGTGAATTTGATGCTCCTAATCCTTTAAATTCATGTTTCTATACTTAGGAGAGCATTTGAGAGCGAAAGGAGTGAAAAACAAGCCAAAATCAAACAAAAAGAGTTGTTTTCAGGATTCACAAGGCCTCAGCATTTCCACACGGGCTGGGCACAAGCCCATGTGAGCCATACGGGATGGACACACGCCCATGTGCCAGCCCATGTTGATATCGCACCTTGCTTCCAAAATACACGAAAAAACCCTATTTTTAGGCTTTCTGAGCATTCTAAAGTCTATAAATACTAACTAGAAGAAGACTTAAGGGTAACCAGAAAGGATCGAAAAAACACTAGAAGAACGACATCGAAATAAACTCGGAAGCGGATCTCCCTCAAGATCGAAGATCTCTATTTATTTTCTTTCGAGGTTTTATTGAGTTTCTTTATGTCGTGTGCTTATCTTAACTTTAAGATGTTTTTATTCAGAATTATGAACTAAATTCCCGAGATACCTAGGGAGGATAAAACCTATGATGAATATTATTATTTAATTTATGTTTTTACACGATACATACTTGATTCTTGTTCTCAATTATGTATGCTTATTTCGTGTTTTAATATTTTTGGGATATTAATTCATGTTTAATATGCTTATTTCAGTGGAGCAAAAGTCCCTGTTTAAGAGTAGATCTAGCATAATTGAGTGGAGTTGCATGCAATCCTAGAAATAAGACAACATAAATCTACCGGATTAGAGTCAAATCTAATAGAAGAATCCATAGATTGAGTTAATGCGAAGATAGAGGGTTTTAATTAGAAAGAGATTTCAATTAATCAGCCTAGAGTCTGTTGTTCTTACTCTCAAAAGAGATATTAACATAATTTAGGGATTTCTACGGGTCAAGTAGCGAGTGAATAAATTGTTTAATATAGATTCATAATAATAGGTGGAGTCTAGGTGGACTCTTTCCTGGGTATTGTCTATCTCTTTGGTTAATATTCAATTATTTCTTTGATTCATTCTTTGTTGTGTTTTTAATTAAATTAGTTTAGTAAATTTAGATTAAAACACATCATCCTAAATTGTCGGCTAAATAATAGAAAAATAATAATTACTAGTACTTTTAGTCATTGTGGATACAATATTCCCTACTCACCATAGTTATACTATTGTTCTATATGTGCGCTTGTCTTCGTCGTATTTATAGTTAGTTTAGTGACAATTTCCTAAATATAATTAAAAATATTTTAGCATAATTAACTTGTATACAAACAAATAGATAAGAAAGTTCAATTTTAATGAAATTTTTTTTGAAAAACAGTTCTTACTACCTTTGTTAATAACCGATGAAGACAAAAGGTGGAAACTATAAGATGCAAAAAAATGTGGTATTGGTTTAGAGGTGTAGGGCAGTTGACGTTGGCTTGGGTGGTAGTTTTGAGGGGTGCAATGCTGGCCTTAGAGGGTGGTGAAGGTGTGGTGGCTAAAAGTTAAGGGTTGCGGTGGTAAAGTGTAGTGGAATACGACAACTTCGGGTAGGGAAGAAGGGTGCAAGATGTTGCGGCTTTTAGGTTTAAGTAGTAATTGGCTGGTGGTTGTTGCTAGGAGTGGTTGATAGTTTTGGTTGTGTAAAACCTTATACTCAGCCAGGTCACCGAGCCTGAATACAAAGACACTACACCACCGTTACACATCATTTATTTAGCAAACAATTTCACAAGTAACCAATTGTCATCTTTATTTAATCATATGTATGAATTATAGTCGTTCAACCACTTTTTATCGTTAAAACATGCCATACATACACTAAGGGTATTAAAAATATCAATCAAACTTGCAAATAGGCCAAATTGAAAAAAAATCAAAACTGTTACATAGGTATCGATATTGTCTCAAGGGTATCAATATTTTCCTTAGGTGGTATCGCTACCACTTGGAGAATCGAGACCAAACTTGCATTCTGTTTCTTGCAAAATTTCAAAACATCAAAAATTATCAGTACCTTTCCGTACATGTTCCTAACCTTTAAACTACACAAATTCAACATATGCAAGCAATAAATCCATTTAACTTAATCCCTAAACATCATGCTTCATTCACCTAGTCAAATAAGCATGAAAATGTTTGAAACAGTAGCCCAGATATCGTGTTCAAGTCCACATGCTTCCAAAAATAAACAACAAGTGAATAGCCCAAAAATGACTTAAAAAAACCGATATAAAGTCTACCATATTGCCTTAAAGTCCCATATAATAACTAAACCAATTACACCTACTATAGCAACTAAAAGAATGGCTTGGATCACTTCTTCGAAGGCCACACTACTCGCCTTGAAAACGCAACTACTTTGCAAAGGTTATAATGGAGTGGGTGAGCTTAACAAGCTCAGTGAATGCTCAGAACAACCTCTACGAAAACAAGTCATGATGCAACCACTAACAGCATACAACATATTCATAAAATCTCTAATTCTATATCATATTTCACAAGTTTAACCATTTTTCATGCATATCTTTGCTTACTGTTCAGAGAATTATTCAAGCACATATATATTATAACACATATTAGATACATTTAATGATAGTTAGGCTCTTGGGATCATGAAACATGAAGTGACTCTCACCACTTATCAAATACACAGATCTCTAACACACCATATAGACTCGTAGAGTCAACATATCCCATAAGTGAAGCATATAGCTAACACTCTCTAACACACCAAACATACATATCTGATTGAATGGAGCTGGGCTCACATTCCCTTATCTCTCCAAAACTATCCCGGGCCTCAACGCCCCAAATATCACAACACAAAGGTGAGTACTCACAATCCTATAGCATTCCAACTATATCCAATGGTCTCAAGGTTCACAAGGCCAAAATATCCACACTATCAACACATATTTACATACCGATTTCCGTGCATGTTCACTATATATACATATCATCAACACATTAAAACCATTGTCATGTATTATGAAAACGTACCCACTTGTTTACTATCTCATGGAATGAATTACATACTCAAATATTCACTTTCATAAAAGTCATCACCAGCTTACAACACATATCATTGTATCTCATACATGCTCATATTTTCACAATTGCACAACACACATTTATCATATTATAATACAGGTGTGAGAACACTTACACTCATAATTTTGAGTAGGGGTTTAGGCTACCTCTAAATTCCTAATTATACAATGAATCATCTACGAGCAGATATTCCAAAACACTTACCAAAAATACGCTTTCGCCAGAAAGCTAAAAGCTCCGACAAGCTTTTCTTTGCCTTTGTCTCTACTCGTTGAAGGTTCTATTGACATCGACACTTCAACAAGCCAAACCACACAAATATTCAATCAACAATCAGTTGATAACTCACCTAAAATAGTTAGAAACATAACCCAAAGCTACATTCTCTTCTAATCGAAACATTTAGCATGACAAACTTAAAATTTGAATAACTTGGTCTACACTTAATCTTTTTGTATGAAAAGAGTTTCATTCATCTACATATTCATCTATGACTAATCCTCAACCTTTAAACTACATAAAACTACACGTTTCAAGGTATCAAAAATTTTCAACATGTTTTGGCCATTACAATAAGAATTCATTAAAACTCGAGAAATGCTTAACGAAACTTTGAAGTAATTTGAGAAACCTTCTAATCAAGTTAAAACAAGATGAAAAACGCTTTTAAATCACATTTTCATCCACGATCTCAAATTCCACCATTAATGACCCAATTTTTGAGTTTTAATTAAAAGATACAATTTCATAACTAAAAACTCAGTTTTAATGTCTAAATAACATTAAATACTAATGAGAAAGTGAATGGTTACCTTTGATGGAAGAGAAACGGAGCTTTTGACACAAATCTGAGAAACCCACGCTCAAGGAAGATGATGAAATTGATGAGACTTTTGGGTGTTTTCTTGGAGATTTAGGAAGATAATTGATTTGGGAATGATAGGATATCAAACTATTATGGTTTGGGAATAACAAATAAATTAAAAATTCAAGAGAATAGCAAGGGACGATAATAGCAACTTTAGAGAGCAACTATCATGAAAACAAGCTGGAGAGGTGGTTTTAGGTTGAATTTGGAAATTTGGTCTATTTGCCTCTTAAAAGCTCACGGTTTTGACTCTCTTACGAATCAATCCTTTTACTAAAATTAAGGTATTCAGAAATTGACTCAATTCCCTAATAGTCATTGTCGAAAACATAATCAAATACCAACCTTATGAAATTTCGAGCACATATAGGCAAAAATTCCCAAAATACCCTCGAAACTGCTAGGCCTTATTTTGGGGTGTTACAGGTTGTTGGTGGGTTTGGACATTGAGGGCTTCAACATTGAAGGTTTAAAGGTGATGTACGATAGCTTTTGGGATGTTAAGGGTGATGGGGTTAAGCGTTAATGGAGGAAAAGTAGTGTGCAGCAGTAGAGAGTTGAGATAGGGCTGATAGTGAGTAGATGGTGCGACGGTTGGGAAAGAAAAGGGAGGGAAAAGGTGATATGGTTTAAGGTTTTACAAACTAAGGAGTTAAATACAAAATTTAAAACCCTTTAGAATTAAAAATAAATAATTTTTACTCTTAATCCTAATTAAACTTTAATAACAAATAATATATATATAAATGAAATACCCCTAACCCGTATCTGTCCCGGAATAGGATTACAGAGTATTACCGTACAAATGGAACATTAAATCATTCATTACATATATGGACATAAACATGTTATAAACCATTTAGTCAGATACATATCGTCCCTAAACCAGGCCCTTGAGGCCCTAAAAATACTTTAGAAACAATCCGAGACAAAATTGGAAACAATTGGGAAGTTTAAGAAGAAGTTAAAAAAATTTGGGTTGCAGGGGTCACACGGCCATGTGAGTCACACGACTGGGGCACACACCCATGTCCCCAGGCAGTGTAACATTTGAACTAGGGGCACACGACCATGTCCCAGCTCATGTCGTTGCCCGTGTAACTCTCTGAGTAGGGTCAGACAGCCATGTCACACGCTTGCGTGCCAAGCCGTGTAACTTTAGAACTTGCCTCACATGCCTGTGTGTTAGGCCATGTGCTAGGCCGTGTAACTCCCTGAATTGCATACAAAGGAACCAATAGGGGACACACAACCGTGTCGTTAGGTTGTGTGTTGCACATGGCTGAGACACACACCCGTGTCTCAGGCCGTATGGACTAAAATCCAACTTAAAACAAGCCCTTTCCAATAACCTTACAAGCTTAACCATTCAACCTATCTAAGTACACTTTAAAAGGGACCTTAAGCAACATCAAAACCCAATAAAACATGCTCAAACATACAAAAACAAACATCTTAAGTGCCTAACCAATGTGCCCTCATTGACACCACATTTAAATCATCTATCCACCATCAATATACCATTCATAGGTACCTCAAATCATTCAATTGATTGAGTATGGTAAATGCATAACCTATACTAATCATTCTTAAAATAACTAATTTCATTTATTAGCACATGAAACATACATACAAGCAAATCCAACCATCACCAAAATATGCTACATAAACATATATCTATATACACAAACCTATATTCTCATATTCAAAAGATTCAACTTCTAAGACATATTTACAAACGTTGAGTACGAGATTCTTATAGCATGCCGAGTCTGAGTCTACTATTTATCTAACCTGCAACATGGAAACCAATTCACATTTAATAGATTTCATTTATATAACTAACCACAAGAATAACCAAATCATATGAGTTTATTCCTCAACCAAGGAAAAATTACAATTCTTCTTTTATAATACCTATAACCAACTCTTTGTCAATGGTTCATATAACCTTGATGTATAGTCCAATTGGTCCACAACACCCGGTGCCTAGCGGATAAACTGCGAAAGAGTTTATGCTCAACACTAGTCGGATGAACCGACAAATGTGCACCCAACACTAGTTAGATAAATTGATGAAAGTTGCGCCTAGTGCTAATTGGATAAACCAACGAATAATTAGTGAGCCCAACTCTAGTTGTATATACCAACGATATTTGTGCCCAGTGCTAGTTGGATAAACCGACGAATAAATAGTGAGCCCAGCTCTAGTTGGATTTACCAATGATACTTGCGTCCAGTGCTAGCCGGATAAACTGATGAATAAATAGTTATTTATTTTCACAATTTCCTTATTCATTAATTAACATCACCATTCCAATATGAACATAAAATTGTATAACCAATATTTAAATAACATCTAATTATCAATTAAATAAATGATTAATAAGAAGATTAAGTTCGAGACTACAAACTTACCTAGCATGTAAACACAAGATTTTATTTAACTCCATACATTAATCAACATTATTCAACTTCAATATCATCAATTTGGCAATACATCTTCATAAATAACATTTCCATACTATCAATTTCAGGCTAACTATTCATTTATACATTTTATCAACCATTCATTGGATTAAATATACATTTTAGCATATCTCCAAATAGCTAATAAATGTATACAAGTATCATATATATATATATCAAAGTTCACAAGTAAATATTTAAATAGTTCAAGATAAAGAATTATGGACTTACTTAGCATTAAAGAAAATATCTATTTACTTCACATGGATGTTGATAATTTACATGCACTGGACTATTCAAACAACTTAATTGAGTCATTGAGGTCGTTTGCATAATTGCTATAATTTAATATGTATAAATATAAATTACAAATCACTTAAATAAATACTAAAATTCTAAAATGTTGGGCTGTTCAGACAGTATAATCAAGATCTAATAACACTTATGTAAGTGCTGAAATTTTAACATATGAAGGTTGTTTTGGATAGCCATGAATAAGGCACAACTCTAAATTTGTTAAGCTAATATCACATTCCATCAATTCATAATCAATCTTTCACATTAATCAATTATGCTATATCCCATTATCGAAATTCATAACATTTAACATAATTCCATAATATTTCATTCAAACAATTTAAATTCTAATAATTTATTGACTCATTTCATAATGCCACATTTCATATATCTATAATTCACAATTTCTCATTTCATAATTTAATCATTTGCATATATATAAATATAACTAAGATATCAAAGTAATAATTAAGTATTTAAATTAAATAAATAGAGTTCGAGTTCAAAGACTACGAACTTACCAAATTTTACAATAGTTTTTGATGATTGAGGTTGATTGATCAATAACTTTCTCCTTCCCTTGGTTTACGACTGCTTTTCTTCTTTGAATTTAAAATATGAAAGCCTAATTCAATTACTAACTCAAAATCACAATAATTCAATTTAACATTCAATCATAAAATCATACTCATACATTTTTGCCCTCAACAATTGCCAATTACACAATTGAATCATTAACACCAATATTTAACTTAATCACATCTTCATTTAATTTCCATAGCTAACCAATATACATATGGTTCATTTACAGTACCTAAATTATTGAAATTTATAAATTAACACCACGCTAGTTTAATTTCTAATATTTAACTCCTTAAAAGTTAATACTAACAAAAACCCATAATATAAAATATTTTAATTACTCACTAAAACTTAGTAATTCAACTTAAATTTCCAGCATAAAGAATAACTTCCAAAACAGTCCCTAAACTTCACATAATTAAACAATTTAACCCCAAAATCTATCAAACAACATCAAAAACTTAGCTTTCACAAAGATGACATTTTCCAGAACATTAACAGCTCTAAAAATTTCAACATGGGCAATTTAGCTTATGATTTAAAGGTTCCAAAAACCATAAATTTATGCAAAAAGGATCAAAGAATACCAACCAATTTAAGCTTAAGAAATTAGAGGTTAAGGCCGAAATTGCTACTTCTTTTCTCCCCAATTTCGGCATGGAAGGATGAGTTTTTCCATTTTTTTTTCTTTCATCTTGTTCTCTTCCCCCCACTAACTTATTTGTTTCTAATATTATTACTACCTTTTCCATTTACTATTATTATTTATTTTTATTTTATTAATTAACCAACATGTCATAATTATCATATAATAACCTCATACTCCTCCACTAACAAGGCCCATATAAAAAATGGTCTATTTGTTTAAATAGTCCTTTAATCTATTCCCACTTTGAAATTTAATATTAATTCTTACTTTTATCACTTATTTGATTTAGTCCCTTTACTTTAACTAAACAATCTTTCATCAAAATTACATAACCAAAAAATTTAATTCACTTCTAATATAACTTTGTAAATATTTAATAAAAATATTTACAAGTCTAATTTAGGAAACGAGGTCCCGATACCTCAATTTTCAAAACCATCAACTTTAGAACCTATACACTTGTACCTTGTCTAACTTTCTAATAATTAAAATTATTAGATCAACCTCAATGTAATACTGTAATACCTTCGTAACTATGAATAAATAATATTCACTAATTCTATTTTCGAAAAACAAGATTTCGAAACCATCGTTTCAGACTCCACTGACTTTTGGGTCGTTACAATAAATACGTATATCATATGTGTATATATATCATTATTGTTGGCAGCTAAAAATATTTACAAATACATAACCACTTATTAAAAATGATTAAAGTATCTACATATAAAAAGTAAGTCAAAAGAACAAAAAAAAAAACAATTAGGTCAGATCTGACCCTTTATCTAGCAAATTAAAATTTATTAAGTTACTTAGAAATTTTTTCCCTGAAAATTATATAAAAAAAATTCTCACAAAAGATTGGAGGGGTCACAAGTAGTTTCGCTTAAAATCCAACCTCCTAGGCAGAATTTCTTTTAATATAATGATCAAGAAAATATGGTCTAAGTCAGTTATTCTAGAATAAAGTGAAAAACTAGGGATCCAATAAAGTGAGTGAGGTATTATTCTGTTCAATTTTATCACCCTAGTAATGTTTAAGACGTTGACCATTGACTTTGAACTTACATCCATTATTGTCATGTAGTTCATTTACCCCATATAGAAAGACTTGATGAATATTGAATGGACCGAACCAATGAGATTTTAACTTATTGGGAAAAAATTAATCTCGAATTAAACAACAAGACTTCTTGACCTACTTTAAACTCGTAGATTCGAATGCAATTGTCATGTTATCTTTTTGTTTTCTGTTTACACAGCTTGACATTTTCATATGAAAACATCCAAAATTATTCTAATTCATTGGGTTGAAGCATTCATTTCTCTCTAGCAAGATTGAGATCCAAATTAAGCTACTTAAGAGCCCAATAAGCTCTATGTTCTAACTCCAAAGGCAAATGGATGGCTTTCCTAAAAAGTAACTGATAGGGAGACAACTATAAAGGTGTTTTGAATGTTGTTCGGTAAGCCCACAAAGCATCATTCAATCTCTTGGACCAATCTCGTTGGTTTGGATGAACTACCTTATTAAGTACACCTTTTATCTCCTTATTTGCCAACTCAGCTTGCCCATTTAACTGTTGATGGTAAGCTGTGACAATCTTATGCTTCACTCCATGCTTGTCGAGCAACCATTTCAACCATTTGTTTACAAAGTGGGACTTTTCATCTCTGATGATAGCAGTTGGAGTTTCAAACCTTGTGAAGACATGCTTTTGTAAAAATCTCATCAGCATGTTGGCATCATTTGCTGGATATGACTTGGCCTTAATCCATTTAAACACGTAGTCAACTGCTACTAGAATGTACCTATTACCAAAAAAAAGGAGGAAAATGACCAAAATAGTCAATGCCCCAAATGTTAAATAACTCTACCTCAATAATGTTTGCCTATGGCATCTTGTTTCTGTTTGATAAGTTTCCAACCCACTGGCATTGATCACAACTCTTCACGTAAGCATACGTGTCTTTGAATAAACTTGGCCAAAAAACTCTAGCTTGTATGGCCTTGGCCGCAGTACGTGAACCTTCGAAGTGTCCTTCACTTGGAGATGAAAGAAAATTGTATAAAATATCATTTACCTTATTTTTTGCTACACATCTTCTGATCATTTGGTCTGCTCACTCTTTGAATAGATATAACTCCTCCCAAAAGTAGTACTTTACATTGTGAAGGAACTTCTTCCTTTGTTGGTATGACTTATCAGGCGACATCAAACCACAAACTAAATAGTTAGCATAATCAAGAAACCTAGGGGTACTATGAATGTGATTTACCTTGAATAAGTGCTCATCCAAAAATATCTCGTTAATGGGAACAATAGAAAAAGATTCTTCTTATTGCTCCAATCTGAATAAGTAATTTGCTACTTGGTTTTCTACCTATTTTTTATCTTGAATTTCTAGATTGAACTCTTAAAGTAGAACTATCGACCAGATCAATCTCAACTGGGCTTGGTATCTTTCTTAGCAAGTAAGTATTTGATTGCCGAATGATTTGTAAAGACAATACCTATAAGATAAGACCAAAACTTATCAAAGGCAAAAACAATGACAAGGAACACTTTTTTAGTTATCGTATAATTCAGTTGTACTCCCGTCAATGTTCAACTTGCATAGTAAATAAGAGGAAAATTTTTGTTCCTTCACTATTCCGTTACATCTCCTACTGCAAAGTCACTTGCATCACACATTAACTCAAAGGGAGACTCCCAATTTAGTGTGACAATAATTAGTGTCGAGACCAATTGTCCTTTCAACTCATCGAAAGGCTTTAAGTATTTTTCATCAAAGTTGAATGTTGTGTCTTTCTCCAGTAATTTGTATAAAGGTTTGGAAATCATGGAGAAGTCTTTAATGAACATCTGATAAAATTTGGCATTCTCTAAAAAACTTCTAACACCTTTAACAAATGTCGAAGGTGCTTGTTTCTCAATGATATTCACTTTCTATTTGTCCACTTCAATCCCTTGTCTCATTATTCAGTGCCCTAAAATGATCCTTTATTGTACCATGAAATGACACTTTTCCAATTAAGCACAAGGTTTGTCTCTTCGTATCACTTTAGTACATTGGCCAAATTGTCCAGACAATCATTGTAAGTATCTTCGAACACTGAAATATTTTCTTTTAGAAACATATCCACCATGTTAATAAAAATCACCATAGTAGATCTTTGGAAGGTAGCGGGTACATTACATAAACCAAAAGGCATACGTCTAAAGGCAAATGTATTGTATAGGCTTGTGAGTGTAATTTTATGTTGATCTTCTGAAACTACTGTGATCTAGTTGTGACCCGAGTATCTTTCTAGAAAATGGTAATAGTCTCGTCCTGCGAGTCTATCTAACATCTGGTCTAAGAATGACACTGGAAAGTGGTCTTTTTGAGTTGCCTTGTTCAATTTTTGGTAATCTATATAGATTCTCCATCCTATTACTGTCTTGGTTGGTATCAACTCATTGTTTTCATTCTCCACGACTGTAATACCTCCTTTCTTTGGCACGCACTGAACCAGACTTACCCATGAACTATCTAAGAGGGGGTAAATAATACCCACATCTAACCATTTTATAATTTCTTTTTTACCACATCCTTTATAATCGGGCTCAGTCTCCATTGTCCATAAATTGTTCCTTCCTCACCATCCTCTAAGATGATGTTGTACATGCAGGCAAATGGATTGATGCCTAGGATATCAACTATGATCCATTCGATAGCCTTTTTAAATTTCTTCAGCACTTTAATCAATTTTTCCTCTTGGTCTTTAGTTAGCTCAGCTGAAATAATCACAAGAAAAGTAGAAGCGTCACCTAAATAAACATATTGTAGATGTGAGGGTAGTATCTTGAGGTCTAATTTAGGTGGCTCTTTGATTGATGTTTTTGGTTGAACATGCTCTCTGTTCGTGAAATCCAAATATTCAAAACAAGATTGCGAAATAAATCCCTTTGAATTAGCTTCTAGCAAAGCTAAGTATTCCTCCCTTTCTTCATCACTAGGTAGGTCTGACATTAAAACCCGCACCAATGGGTCTTCTACAGAATTGAATTCCTATTCTATGACTAAAGCTTCAAATTGGGATACTGTAGAACACTCGTCAATGACATCAAGAAATCTCATAGACTTAAATACATTAAATGTTACATGTTCATCCTAAACGCACGTGGTAAGCTCACCTTTCTGCACATCAATTAAAGTCCTTCCGGTTGCCAAGAAAAGTCTTCCTAGGATTATTGGTACTTCCTTATCTTATTCAAAATGTAAGACAATAAAGTTTGCAAGAAAAATGAATTTATCTACATGTAGCAGTACATCCTCGAATTTTCCTTCCAGATGTGCTAAGGATCGATTTCCCAATTGAATTGTAACAATTTGGAACAGTGGAAATGTGCAAGTGTACACAATCACAACAAGTAATAAAGTAATAAGTAAATGTCGAGTTATCGTACCCATAGGGGATATGAAAGAAAATTATTTATGAAATGTAAGGTTAAACACTTTGGTGATGAAAACAATTGTTAATTTGAAAAGGTGTTATGAAAACTAAAAATTAACTAAAAAACTTAGCTAAGAAAATAAAAAGTAAAAATGTTCCAATCCGTGATTTCTAAAAGACGAGTGTTAATCAATATGACATAAATGTGTTAGATCAATTTCATTCTTTAACTTAGAATTACTAAAACTATGTTCATGTTGTTACGAATAATTTTACAGTAACTTGGTATTTTGTTAATTAATGCACATACATACTTTCTAAATTAACTAATCTTTTGAACATATTTTTATCTCAATTCAAACAATTAATCAATTTTCATAAGCAAGTATAAGATTAAGTGAGGTAACAATATATTCATATATTGAAATAATTTAATCATAATAATCTTACAAGTTATGCAAGGCTAAAGTATCGTTTAATACCGTCGTTAATTTAAACGTCAGCTACCTTAGAAGATTAAATATTCACCAATTAAATATTGTGTCAATTAATTATAATTTCAATCCAATTAATAATTAATTCATTCGTTACCTTACAATTATAATGCAAGTATAACATAAGCATTGTTTTATTTAATTGAACAGTTTACCAAGGCATATAACAACACAAACATGATTTTAATAATTTAAGATAACAAAATGCAATCAATTTAATACAAATTAAATTTAAGTCATTTTAATTAAATCAAGAACAAAAACACAACAAATATTCATATTCATGATCACAACATAAATGAGAAAAAATTAAAGAGAAAGGAATCAGGAAACAAATCTTGGTGTTTCTCCGAAGCCAAACTAGTGCGCTCCTCTTCTTCTCTGCTCATCCTTTCGATCCAAGGCCTTTACGAGCACTTGAATGATGTTACTCTAAGGGGAATTCTAGCTTTTTTTCAAGTGGGGAAATCGGAAAGGGAATGAGACAAAGGGAATGGGAAAATAAGAAAGGGAATGGAAAAGAGAAAAGAGAGAAAGATGAGTGAAGTGAGGAATGTGTGGGATGATTTTTGAGGAACTGAAGGGGGATATTTATACTTGAAATTGGCAGCTCAAATTAGGTAAAAATAGCAACCAATCCCCCTTCTCATGGCTGGCCCTTGATAGTAGGGAGAGGGGTTGAATTTGTTTTGCTATTTTTAGCTTGTGGCTAGAAATTAAATGCACAAAAAGTGGAGGGGTGAGAATGGATTTAAGATAAGTTTGATGGCTATTTTGCATTATTATAATCATCTTACTTAGCTGATATGGGCAGCGATTGGGTTGACATTGGGCTGCTCTTTTGGGTTCATCCCTCTTCCTTCTTCAGTTGCTCAATTCAGGCCCTTTTTTGTTTGCTTCAAGTTGTCCAACTTTTCCCAATAAAATTTAACTGGACCAATCGATTTAACTCAATTCAGGCCCTTTTTTGTTTGCTTCAAGTTGTCCAACTTTTCCCAATAAAATTTAACTGGACCAATTGATTTAAATAAGTTCGAGAACATGAATTTAAATCCTCAAATGCTAATAATTTATCATCTTGAGCTCCCAAGGTGCATCGATACTTTAAATCGCTCAAAGTGACTTTCGAGCTGATTTTTCACCCTTTGTGCAAAATTGTCAAAAAATGGTCAAATTATGCAAATTTAATATAAAAATAACTAAAATTCAGAATGAAGTATAATTTAAGCTTAATTTAATTATTTTATAATAAAAACATAAAATTTGGCAGAAATTACTTAGAATTTGTATGAATTCATATGTTCAAAAGGTGAAGAAAAAGTTTATATATTTTAGTTTTCCACCGTTGTAGGTCTAACTTCGCCAGTTCCCAATTTTCTGAATACAAACATAGGCATCAGGTTGATGCTTTCTCCTAGATCACACAATGATTTCCCACAATAAGATTCCCCAATATTACAAGGTATGTTGAAACATCCTGGGTCTTTCATCTTAGGGGACAACTTGTTCTACAGGAATGCACTGCACTCATTTGCTAATGCTAATATGGATATGAAACGAATCGATAGACTCGAGATAAAAATGAGAAAAATGAAATGAAATAGTGATATGTTATGAAATGTAAGTAAATCTAAATTAATAGTTAAATCTCATTTGATTGTAATTAACATCTTTTTTCTATTTGTATTATTGATTTAAATCATGAAAGTATCACTAGGTCCTATTACTAAGCATACGATTTGTTTATTTTTGCGTGTAGGTATAGGTAGATCTTGAAGTTTCAAAGAGTGAAACAACATCCAGAACTCAGCTCTCGACTCAACAAAGTTTGTATAAGTTTCTATTTTTTAATGGAAATTGTCATGTACCTAACGTCATGAATTGGTATTAGGGTTCATTTTAGATGTTTTGGCCCAAATGGTAAGAATGTTATATTTGGTAAATGTCAATATATATACATAATAGTATGTTCATGATCAAAGTTAGTAAAAGAAGGGTGTATATGCTTATTTAGTATATGTATGATGTATAAGACTAAATTGGATGTAAATATGCTTATGATCATATGTATTAAATTGTTAAGAGTGTTAATGAAGGTAATTTGGCATTTGAATTAATGCCTAGGATGAGTTGAATTAGGTTTTGGGGTCACTTAGAGCATTTGAGTTGTGTGATTGGAAGGTTTAAGTTGAATGATGCAATGTAATGCCCTCGACCTGATTCGGTTTATTAGATCCAGATATCAGGTGTTACGCCCCTTTACTGTCTTTAATTAAACTTATTTATACAAAATTTTCAAACTTATACATCTTGTTAAGTAATGTTGCCCAACCAACAAATCATCTGAGTGTACAATGTATACTGACAACCATTTAACAAAACTTTTCACCCAGCGAGAACTTACAAGTACAAATATATATGACACTTATCTTGCCCTTAAACAATATCATGGGCATCACTTATTTGGCCAACACATATTGTCTACATTGTTAGGCTTATGATTAGTTTTCCTAGCCTAATCATTGTATTCTTATTATACTCGAACACACTACTTTGCTCGCTTTGCATGCATAACAACCCAACATGCCCCTCCTTGGGCGTAGCCCTAGCGTCGTTCCTCTTAGCTTAGCCTCAATCGACTTACCTATAACATAAGAACATAGAGATAAATTCAATAGAACTTAGTGAGTAAGTCCTCATTTATCTGAGTCTAATCTGAGAACTATTTTATCTAACTCGTTATCTCTTATTTTTTAACTTAACTCTGTCGGATACATCTCTTAGATTCTATTCAATATACCATGGGTGTCACGCTTCACACTGAGGTCATATCTTGCCTTTCATATCTTTTATAGCGCTTTCATGTTCCTTGTCTTATTCTTTTGTGATTCCTTAACCATTCCCTTTGTAAAGGGCCTTTCAAAAAGAATGTTCTAGGTTCGCCACATACTCTGGCACACCCTAGTCTCGTTGTTCTTACCATGTTACTATATTGGTTTAGTCAAAACACTTCTTACGGAGCTTTTCCTTCTGAGTTCGCCATACTTATCATTCCTTTAGAAGACTTCATATGCCATTTTATCATAGTTCACCATGGGTTCCTTTCTTTTCATTCAGAGTCCGCTACAGAGGCATTTCTTTTAAATGGTTGACGCAAGGGTCGTTCTTTAGATGGTGCCACGAAGGCATTCCTTTTCAAAGATAACCACAAAGGCTTCCTTATCCAAAGATTGCCACAAAGGCATCCTTTTTATTAAGTACTCACCACAAAAGGCTTTCCTTTTAGAGTCTCGCCACGAAGGCTTTCCCTTCCAGAGGTTTGCCACAAAAGGTGTCCTTTAACAAGTTCACCATGAAGGCTTGCCTTTCTAGAGTTTTATCACAAAAGCTATCTTTTTATAGGTTCTCCACAAAGGCTTGCCTTCCTAAAGTTTTGCCGCAAAGGTTGTCCTTTTACTGGTGTTTTAAATGATAGGGATTTGCCTAAACTTACACTTAGTGAGGTTTGCCCCTCATTATTCCAGGACACATAGAGACCACGCCAGGTAATAACCTTCCTTAAATTTTCCCAGATGATGTCATAACCCTCCAGTTATGGTCTTACATGATATGGTCTTCTTTCCATATGATGCCATAACCCAACATTTATGGTCTTACATGATATGGTCTTCTTTAGTGTCATGAACTTGTCCTTTTAAAGATTCGTGTTTTTAGTCCTGATGGACCCTTTTGACAACTCTGGAGACAGACACAGACTCATCATGCCTCGAATCATTCATGATAGACATTCTTATGTTTACCAGACACACACGCACTTCATATTAGACTCGTTTTTACTTTTAAATATAAGTACGTCTTAGTCATTCAGATTTATAAGTCTTACATTTCTTACCAGATTTATCACATCTTACTTTACTAGTTTCAATCTCATGCTTTGGCCACTTAGCATAGAACTTTCTAGATAAGCATAATACACATGCAAGAGTCAATATAGGGATTCACCTTACTTCCATCTCTCTCATCTCCAAAGCTCCAAATTAAGACCTCCTTTGGAAGATCGACAACAACCACTATTAAAGAGCACATAAACTCGTCAAAATTCACTCATATACCTCTTTTTTATTCATCTCTAACACTTACTTCCCTTACTACGGCTATAAGACCTTAATCTTACCCAGTTGCTCAAGCTTACTCTTTTTCAACAACATAGCAGGTGTAACACCCCTCACCTGTATCCAACGCCGGGACAGGGCTCGAGGCATTACTGGACTTAAACATTCATAAACATACAAAATCAGGTCACTAAATTTCGCCCAAAATTAAAACTTTTTGAACACATACATATTGTCCCTTATACAGGCCTTCGAGGCCTATAACATACATTAGGGCTGTTCGGGACGAAACCGAAAACATTCGGTAAACTTTGGGTGACTTAACAACTTTCTAGCTTTGGAGAGTCACACGCCCGTGTGGGTAGGCCGTGTAGACATACACGCCCGTGTGGCTTTGGACATACCCGTGTCCTCAGCCTGTGTAACTCTTTGACTTAATCCTTAACATTCTGTTAAAGACACAGGACCAAGACACACGCCCGTGTGGCCTGCCCGTGTAGTCAAAACTTGGGCTAATTTCTTTTTTTTTTTTTTGTCATCTTTACAAGCACACATATACATGGTTTCTATGGCATTCCTCAATAGTTCGTTATTATGCATTTGTTCCTCCTACTCATGATAAAATAGTCTAGCCACATTATTACACATTCATGTGACCTTGTCATCTTATTAATCACTTATAAATTAAACATCCATGTTCAGGGCACTAGCAACTTATTACCATATCACACATTTATTCCATGGCCATGACCACCTCGAATGGTCTTAAGGCATTCACCATGTACATATGCCATATACTTCTTAAACATAGTGAACAAGCATAATCCCGTAACCACATCACAAGACATTTACACATATCATGGATAAATAGGCTTCCAAGCCAAACTCATTATAAGCCACATCTCATGGCTACATACAACAAATCATTATAAGCCAATACATTTGGCTAATCACAACAACATCAATCATAGAAAAACTAAGTCCCTGTACATGTCACTCACTTGAAAACGTATAACATATACATGTCAATACTCCAAAGGTAATGGCTCAATAGTGTGATGCTGCCTCCGACGATCTCCAACCCGAGCTGACTTGTCAAAACTAAAAGAAATAGAAAGGAGGGAGTAAGCTTTACGCTTAGTAAGTCCATATGAAAATAATAAGCATTAATATAACATGTTTCCTTAAGTAAAACAACTATAGTTACACTTTTATTCATATTCTAGTCAAGCTATTTACTCGAGTCATAGTCGATAAATTATTTATAACTTGAGCTACGGAACTCCAAATTAAGATACATTAATTTTTCCTAAAACTAGACTCATATATATTCTTACCATAAAATTTCCAGAATTTTTGGTCTAGCCAATAAGTACAGTTTATTATTCAAAGTCTCCCCTGTTTCGCTGTTTGACATCTTCGACCTTTCTTCACTAAAATTTATTTATCTCATAGTACGAGACTTGGATAATGTTCTCATCTATTTCTATTGAAAGTAGAATCATTAAGAATTTCATTTAACTCTTAATTATTTTTGTACAATTTTTAGTGATTTTCCAAAGTTGAGACAGGGGAGTCTAGAATCACTCCAACTCTGTCTCAGAAGAATTCATATATCTCATACTACAAAATTCTTTTACTTACACCGTTTCCTTTACGTGAAACTAGACTCATTAAGATTTAATTTAATATTTAGTTCAGTCTCTAACTCAATTTCCACTATTTTTGGTGGATTTTCAAAATTAGACCAATGCTGCTGTACCAAATCTGCCTTAGTGCAACAAGATAATAACCATCACAAATTTGTCATAGAAATTATTCTCATAAATATCATTTATTCATTTGCACTATCGTCACAAGTCCATTTCATTTCACATGTCAAACACGTGCTCATGAGTTTCGAGTACTTACCTGTACTATCATTTAGCACTGCACTCGTCCAAACATGACAACTCATATGCATCATAATAATATCATATAACATACTTGATGTGTCATGGCAAGAACCTTTTATTTCATTTTTCATATTAATCTCGTTGAATTTCTTGGAATCTCGATGGATATCCCATTCACCGTAAATTCATACAAGTGATCATTTCGTGTGCGCACTCCCGCGAACATCACATCTTACGGCGGGATTACCAGTTCAGGCTAAATCCCCCATAATATAAACTCATGGAGTGATGTCGGGATTACCAATCCAGGCTAAATCCCTTGTAACGACAAGCACTCTCAATGAGCTCGGATCTGAATTACCAGTCCAGGCTAAATTCAGACCCTAATCAGATTACCCATCCGGGCTAAATCCACAATTCACACATATTCTTTGGGAGGCTCGATCACTCAAGGAACACCAGTCCAGGCTAGATCCTTTTTATACTTGAGATCTTCAGATTACCAGTCCAGGCTAAATCCTTTTCTGCAACACATGCAGGATCGCAAGTCTCATGTAAATCATGGTTTATCCATCGAGTTTTCCTTTTTATTCAACTAAGATTTTCTCTTTCCATCAAGTATATCATTATGCATAGCTGCTCATGCAATGTACATCCAATTCAACATATTTCCATGTTTATTTAGACATTAGTCCATAAAATAAGCATGGTATTGCATATAATTATAATTTGACATTTGTTATAATATATAATCTTCATATCAACTAAATAAATGGTAGAAATAGCTAGAAAGTGTTACTGAGATTTCAAAAATGTAAAGAACATTAAAAATGGGGCTCGGAATCACTTACTATTGAGCTTGGAAGCTTGGCCAAACCCTAACCATGGCTACTCTTGGTAAATTCAGCTGAAGTAAGAAGAAAGGGACACACTTGGGTTTTAAAATTTGTCTTTTAATGCATTTTACCCCTAAATGACCAAAATGCCCTTTTTGCCTTTCTTTGAAATTTTATCCATCCAAGACCATTTTTGTCCAACAAGTTATACAATGGTATAATTACCATTTAAGGACTTCCCATTTAAAATTTCATAACAATTAGACACCACTAACATGTAGAACTCAACTTTTACACTTTTTACAATTTAGTCCTTTTGACCAAATTGAGTTCCCAAGTGTCGAAATTTTCGAACGAAATTTTCACAAAATCATTCCTTGAAATCGTAGACCACAAAAATATAATAAAAATAAATTTTATTACATCGGATTTGTGGTCCCGAAACCACTGTTCCGACTAGGCCCTAATTCGGGATGTTACAGTAGGGAAGACTATGAATCTTACCTTGACATGGAGCACACATAGGTGGGGCTCTAGATCAGCACCTCCATTCTTTTGTAAAGGAATGAAGCACTTTAGATTGCTTTAGATCTAGACCAGGGAAATACTTCTTGAAAAAGGTGGAAGAAAACTCCCATTTTTCAATTTTTGGCTATCTAAATATACAACCTTTACCTTTATAAGAACTTGACATGCGTCAAAATACTACTCTATTTGCCATATGGATGGTTGAAAACTGTAGGAAAACATGTATAACAATCCACATTTACATGTATAATTAAATATTTCTAGGTCAAGTCCATCATTCATTAGTAACCATCTTGTTAGAATATAACCAGCATCTTAACTAGCCAAACTTGGCTTACAACGCCCTTCAACAATATCTCGATTCTTCTCAAACTTTCTTAACACTTCACTAAGTTCCACTCTTCTAGATGTCTCACTTTCTGAGACATTTTCACTTGTTGCCCCAATGTTAATGGTTTGCCCAATCTATTCGCCAAAGTATCATTTAGGCGGATAAAACTATGCTACTGCTTTCCTCTAACTTGTTCGCCAAATCAAGACTTCGCCCAAGGACACACCTATAGAATTCACCCGCTTGGTTAAGTCCAATGCTTAACTCACTAAAAAATTATTCTAAAATTCTTACTCCTAAAATAACACTTGAGCACTAGGGCTTCACCAGGCGGGATGTTACATGCAAAGGTTGGGGGAAACTACCTTGAAAGTCGTGATACTCCCCTATTGGTGTCGCAACATCGAGCTTTTATTTCCATGGTTGTGATTCTCTCTTATTGACGTCGTAACATTGAATCCCCTTATCCTCAAGGTCAAGACGTTCCCCTACTGAAGTCACATCGTCATATTCCTTTCTTTAAGGTTGCGATTCATCTCAATTAAAGTCACAACATTAGGCTTCTGCCTTTAGAGTCACGACATGAAATTTTAAATATCGCGACATTTCCCTTGTATTTTGTGATCCTTACATTTTAGTCCCTCGCTATTTTCGAGTATTGCATAAGATCTTTTGTAAGCTCGTTTATAACTTGTATTAGATTTAATAATGCATTTATTAAGTTTTGGAACCTTATAACTTGTTTATTAAATATGCGAAGAAAATTGTAGTTGCATCGACAATGAATGTGACATCTTACATGTTGGATCCGACAATAGAGGTCGAGTGAGGGATATTACAAAATCACTCCACTACTTTGAGTTGTTTTGACTTTCCAAAGTCCGTTTTAGGTCCCAAACACCTCCAACCACCCTTAAGCATCTTCAAAATAATTTTATATTGACTTTAAAGTCTTTTAATTATCTTAAAATTGGACTAATGATTTTATAAAATTGTTTTAAGGTTTTGAATTACAATAAAACTTCTACTTTGCTCAAATCAGACATACTTGACTTAAATCAATAAGCCCCAAACATTTGATTTACAATTTGAATAAGACCTAACATGTACTCTATGACCCAAATTGATTTCAAAATTTTTTTAAAAATTAAGCATTTCAAAACTCATATAACACATGAGAATTCTCATCAACATATACAGATACACATAACATTGCTCATAAAGCACTTAATCAATTTCCACATATCATAACACTTATAACGTTTAAATTGAAAATGCACCAATGTTACCACCTCAATTAATATATAAGTGCTCGTAGAGTAACTCTTTTAATTCTTAACTTCCGTTTCACATAATCATTTGTTTCTTAGGTTATCTCATTAATATTTCTCATATCACTTCATAACCATTCTTCATATATATATAAACATTAACCATTTCCTTAATAAGCGTCCTATTATAATTTCTCATTTACATTTTTTTACAACATACTCGGTGTCGATGTTTCAATATTCACATTACGTAAAAATAAAACGTCGGTAATGACAATATATCATAAAGAAAAGAGAAATAAAAATAAAGAACACACAAATTTTACGTGGAAACCCTTTCGGGAAAAAACCACGAGTAGAGGAGAAGAAAATTCACTATGTCGAATTCAAATTAATACAAGAGGAATAGACTATGTCTATTTATAGGCTTTGTAAAGCCATATTCTAATAGGAGTGTAGTAAGATTGAAATACCTTATTCTAATCAATATAAAATAGATGGAGTTTAATAAGGTTTAAGAAACCTTATTCTAAAATAAAGTAAAAGAAGTGTAGTTCTATATGGATTTTACTTTTATTTTATTTTACCACTATATTTTATTTAAATAAATATTCGGGTCACTTAATTTTAATAATCTCCACTTTGACACGAATTCTCAATGAATAAGTTTTTCATCGCGAACTCTCAATGAACAAGTTCTCCACCTTTTCCATAAAACCACTTAAGGGTTTAACTTCAACAATGAACACCAACCAAGTCTAAGCAATGCTCAAACTTGGTTATAGGAAGTGACTTGGTCATCATATCTGCAGGATTTTCATGAGTACTAATTTTGCTCACAACAATATCACTACGAGCAATAATATCACGAACAAAATGATACCGAACATCAATGTGCTTTGTTCTCTCATGAAACATTTGATCTTTTGTAAGGAATATGACACTCTGATTGTCACAAAATACTGTGCTAATTTAAAAGTCTTCATTGAGTTCACTAAAGAGTCCCTTCAACCAAATAGCTTCTTTACAAGCCTCAGTAATCGCCATGTACTCAGCTTTAGTGGTAGACAAAGTGACTGTAGTTTGCAAAGTGGCTTTCCAACTAATTGCACAACCTCCAATTGTAAAGACATAACCTGTGAGAGATCTTCTTCTATTAAGGCGTCTAGCAAAATCAGTATCAACATACCCAATGACTCCATCTTTAGTTCTTCCAAAATGTTAGCAAACATCAGTAGTACCTCGTAAGTATCTTAAATTCCACTGAACTACTTTCCAATGTTCTTTACCGAGATTCGCCATGTATCTGCTAACTACACTGACTACATATGATAAATCTGGACATGAACAAACCATAGCATACATGAGAGATCCCGCTGCACTAGAGTATGTAACATGTGACATGTACTCAATCTCATCATCTGATTGTGGAGACAAAGCCGATGAAAGTCTGAAATGGGCTGCTAAAGGAGTACTAACAGGCTTAGCACTCTGCATATTGAACCTGCAAAGAGCTTTATCAAAGTACCCCTTCTAACTTAGGTACAATTTACTTTCTTTTCTATCTCTAATAATCTCCATACCAATTATCCTTTTTGCTGGTCTCAAATCTTTCATCTCAAATTCTTCACTTAGTTGGGCTTTGACCTTTCTTATCTCTCCTTTATATTTCGCTGCTATCAACATGTCATCAACATAAAGGAGTAGATACACAAAAGAACCATCACTATTTTTCTTAAAGTAAACACAACTGCCAAAGCTACTTCTTTTGAAATCATGAAAAGTCATAAAGGAATCAAACCTCTTGTGTCACTGTCTTGGTGATTGTTTCAAACCGTAAAGGGATTTTTTCAGCAAGCAAACATAATCCTCTTTTTCTAAGACTGTAAAACCCTCTGGTTGTTGCATGTAAATATCCTCATCAAGTTCTCCATGCAAAAATGTAGTTTTTACATCTAACTGCTCAAGCTCTAAATCATGCATGGCCACAATACCAAGCAAAGCTCGAATCGAACTATGCTTCACAACTGGGAAGAACACATATTTGAAGTCCACTCTTGGAATTTGACTATAACCCTTTGCAACAAGTCTTGCTTTATATCTGGGTTCTTCAACTTCTAGAGTCCATTTTTTCTTTTTAAACACCCATTTACAACGAACAACTTTTTTACTTTTAGGAAGTTTCACAAGATCCCATGTTTTATTTTTCTAGAGTGATTCCATCTCTTATTACATAGAAAACATCCACTTTTCTGAGTCTTCACAACTAACCGCCTCAGAATAATTAGATGGCTTCTGGTTCGCATCTATATCTTCAGCCACATTTAAAGCATAAGCAACTAGATTAGCCTTGGCATATTTCTTTGGAGGTTTAATTTCTCTTCTAGTTCTGTTTTTGGCGATAGAGTATTGTGGTAAAGAAGCAACTCTATTATCAATTTGTGTATTGGCTTGAAAAGTTGACTCTGTTGTAGATTCTGTATTAAACTGATGCTCCACCTACTTTTGATTTTCTTTATTAGAAGAGTCTGTAAGTGACAAGTTAGGTAGCATAGCAGTTTTATCAAAAATAACATCTCTGCTAATCACAACTTTTCTATTTTAAGGACACCATAACTTATACCCTTTTACACCAGCTTTATAACTAAGAAAAACACATTTAATAGATCTCAGTTCCAATTTTCCATTATCAACATGAGCATACGCAGGACACCCAAAGATATTTAAATTAGAATAATTAACAGGATTACCAGCCCATACCTCTTGTGGAGTCTTTTTCTCAATGGCAATGGATGGAGATCGATTGATGAAAAAACATGCAGTAGAGGCTGCTTTGGCCCAAAACGACTTTGGTAAGTTGGCGTTTGACAGCACACATCGAACCTTCTCCATGATCATTCTGTTCATTCGTTCTGCAACACCGTTTTGCTGTGGAGTATTACGAACTGTCAAGTGTCTCATGATCCCTTCTGACTTGCACAGTTTATTAAACTCATCAGAACAAAACTCTAAGCCATTATCTGTGTGGAGGTATTTTATTTGTTTTCCCGTCTATTTTTCAATCATAGTTTTCCAAGGCTTAAATGCAAAAAACACATCACTTTTCTGCTTCAGGAAGAACACCCAAACTTTTCTAGAAAAGTCATCAATAAAAGTTAGCATATAATTAGCTCCACCTCTCGAAGGCACTCTGGATGGCACCCACAGATTAGAATGAATATACTCCAATGTTCCCTTCATGTTATGGATTCCTCTGATGAATCTAACTCTCTTTTGCTTCCCAAAAATATAGTGCTCATAGAGCTTTAGTTTGCAAATTCATTGTCCATTAAGAAGTTCTCTTTTGCTCAATTCTGTCATGCCATTCTCACTCATATGCCCTAAACGCATATACCAAATTTTAGTAATATTATTATTTGACAAGGAAGAGGAAGCGGCAATTGCATCATCACTAATGTGATGAACCCCTCGCAAAACATATAACTTGGCAGTCTTTCTCTACCCTTTCATCACAAGGGAACCTTTGGAAATTTTCAAAACCCCACTTTCAGCTGTGTATCTGTACCCTTTTGAATCAATAGTACTCAATGAAATTAAATTTTTCTTCAACTCTAGAACATGTCACACATCACTAAGTGTTCTGGCAATTTCGTGAAACATCTTAACTTTAATTGTTCCAACACTTTCAATTTTACACGAAGCATTATTTCCCATCAAAATAACACCTTCAGATACTGTTTCATAAGTTGTAAACCAATCCCGATTGGGACTAATGTGAAAGGTGCAACCCGAATCAAGGATCCACTCATCCCTTACTTTAGAATTGTTGACAGAAGCAACTAGAAGTTCATCATCGCTGTAGTCTTCAACAACATTAGCTTCACTAGAATTTTTTGGTTGTTTTCTCTTTTGATTTGTAGCCTCCCTTTTGATTTTATTCTGTAGCTTATAGGACTCAGATTTAATGTGTCCTTTCTCTTTGCAAAAGTTACTAGTTTTTCCTCTATTTGAAGGCTTCGATCTACCCTTAAATTTACCGTGAGAATTCCATTCCTGTGTCCTTCCATGATCATTATCAGCATTCCGATATTGTCTCCCACGAACAATGAGACCCTCAGTCTGAGAGTCAGTTTTAACCACAAGATGCTTCATCTTATCATACGAGGTTAAAGAATCATAACTCTTATCAACTGTGAGAGACTCGCGGCTATATAAAATCGCGTCTCTAAAGGTTGAATAAGACGGGGGCAACGAACAAAGTAGAATCAACCCTAGATCTTCCTTATCATACTAAACCTCTATGGCCTCCAAGTTTGAGAGAATTTCTTTAAACACTGTTAAGTGTTCGTGCACAGATGCACCTTCCTCCAAACGATGAGCATAAAGACGCTGCTTCATATGTAGCTTGCTAGTTAGAGTTTTTAACATACATATTTGTTCTAGCATATTCCAATCCAACGACGGTCTTCTTCTTCATCACATCTTGCAAAATTTTGTTAGACAAATGCAGATGTAACTGTGTTAACGTCTTTCGATCCGTGTACTTCTTCTTTTGCTCCTTCAATGTTGAAGGCATCTTATCTACCCCTAGCAGGGCTTCTTGTAAGTCTATCTGTGCAAGAACTGTCTACATCTTTATCTGCCACAACGCAAATCTGGTGTTACGATCTAATAGCAGAATTTCATACTTCAAAGACGCCATTACCGTGATCGAGATGAACAACTCAGAAGCTCTAATACCAATTCGTAAAAGTAGAACATCGATAATGACAATATATCACAAAGAAAAGAGAAATAAAAATAAAGAACACACAGATTTTACGTGGAAACCCTTTCGGGAAAAAACCACGGGTAAAGGAGAAGAAAATTCACTATGTTGAATTCGAATTAATACAAAAGGAATAAACTATGTCTATTTATAGGCTTTGTAAAGCCATATTCTAATAGGATTGTAGTAAGATTGAAATACCTTATTCTAATCAATATAAAATAGTTTGAGCTTAATAAGGTTTAAAAAACCTTATTCTAAAATAAAATAAAAGAAGTGTAGTTCTATATGGATTTTACTTTTATTTTATTTTACTACTGTATTTTATTTAAATAAGGATTCAGGTCACTTAATTCTAACACATTAGTATATTACAAAACCAATTTTTCCTTTTTCATCACTTTAATTTCCACTTGTCGTTATTTCACTTCATTGGAAAACTTTAGTTTAGAAATCATTTTTGTTACACAATAATTTATTTTTCTAAAATCTACCGATTGTGTAATTTATAATAATAAACCCTAATCAAATTAGTACATGTGCTTTGAGCATTATATAATATAATGGAAGGGTTAAGTTTCAAATATACGAAGAGTATAAGGACTTGGAGCATATTTCGACCAATAAAATAATAAAAAATAATTTATTATAATTAATATATTATTACTACTATTATAATATGTGATATAGTATTTCATGATCTAAGAATATATTTATAAAATTATTAATACATAACTATTAAATGGTCCAAGATCAAAATTGAATTACCAACAAATTTACTTGAATTAGCTCGATTTGGTCGATTAAATCAGGTTTAATCGTTAACTTTAATGATGATATACTATTATATAATATAATAATATAGTATGCAACTATTACTAAAACTTCAATACATATATTATATTAGATTATAATAAAAGATATGGTATTACAAAATATTATAATGTTTAATCATTAATGCATATATATATATAAGCTACTAATATATTATAATACAATATAATACGATATATCATTATATAATATAGTAGTAGGGCTAACTTTCAAATGCACACAGAGTATAGAGACTTAAAACATATTTTAACTAATATAATAAACAATAATTTATAGTGATAATAAATATATTATGTATTACTATTATAGCATGTGATACAATATTACCAAATGTAATAATCTATTTTAAAACTATTAATATATATATTAATTGGTCCAAAATCAAAAGTGAATTTATCAACAAGTTGCTTAAAACACTAACTATAATAGATGATAAACTATTACATAATATAATAATATAGTGTATGGTGAGGGATCCACTTACAACAATATAAAACTAAGTTTTACACCTTTTTTTTTATCTCTTTGTACGATTAATATTTTAACAATCCAACCGTTAAATTTATCGATGTAATTGTACTTGTCATGTATATAAATTTTCAAATTGATTCCATAGTTTTATAATATTGATCTAAAATACTATATATATATATATATATATATTAATATTTATTGAACGATTTAAAGTTTTTTTACATAAAAATAAATAGTTAAATATTTTTAATTTACATTAAATTTGACATGCATGTTCTATATAAATGAAATGTAAAATGTGACGGTTGGATCAATAAAATATTAACCGTATAAAGAAATACTAAAAGGTGTAAAACTACTTTATAAGTGGATCCCTCCCTATAGTATATAACTATTACTAAAACTATTAATACATGATATATATATATATATATATATATATATAATTATTATTATAATAAAATATATAATATTATAATGTTTAATCATTAATGAATATATATATAAACTATTAATATATTATATGCTATATGATATGATATGATATGATATATCATTATATAATATAGTAAGAAGACTAACTTTCAAATGTTCAAAGACTATAAGGAATTAGTCTATATTTCAATCAATAAAATAATAAATAATAATATTATATAAAAAATTAATAATTATGTATTATTATAGTAAGCAGTATAGTATTACATAATATAATAATATATTTTTAAAACTATTAATACACATATATAATTATTATACTATAGATTATAACAAAAGATATAGTATAAATAGTTATGTGTGATTTAGTATATTACAATACATGTCTATAATTAATAATATATAAAATATCATTAAAAAATTAATATTTTAATAAAATATTATTTTTATTACATTAGATTTTGAATTGAATTTTAAATTTTACAAATTGTATTTGGGTATTGAGTTTAGTTTCTTTTTTATTTTGGACTTGAGATTTGAACTATAATTAGTTTATTTTGACTTTGGGTGATAATGAGTATATTGTTTAAGTTTGAGCTTAGTATAATATATTTAGGTTTTGGAATAAGCATTTTAGAATATTAATATTAGATTTATAAATTTAATAAAAAATATCAAATTTATTTAATTGTCAATATAATATAATAATAAATAGTAAAAAAATATATTTTATCAATTAATATACCTATCATATAATAAATTTTACATACAATTAGCAATTTAATTATTTTATATAAAAGAAATCTATTAAATATATATATAATTTATAATGTAAATTTAAATTATGTTGTAATCATATGAAAATAAAATAAATTATTACATTAAAAATAAAAATATTTATATTTTAGAAAGTGTAAAATTATTTGAATTTCTCAGAGTTGGTAGCTCGCTGAGTTTGGTATGCTACGCTTAAAACAGTCGATGAATAAGGAGTGCAGAATGCTTCATGTCTAGACCTTTTATTTTGGTACACAAATAAATGTTGAACTATCCAAATAAAGACGGTAAGAGTAATAGTCATAATTGAATCACACTCAAATCGATTTATTAAATTATACATTCATTTTACTTAATCGGATTGGATAACATTATGATCCATTTATGTAGTTCTCTGCATTTGCAACATCATGTGAAGAATATATAAAATCCAAATAAAATCATTTATTTATTTAGACCATTTCTTTTAACAGCTACATCTTCATCGAGATATAACACAAAATGCCCATAATTTGCAGGCATGAAATAGTAGGGGAAGTGACAGAAGTAGGCAGCGAAGTGGAAAGGGTTAAGGTTGGAGATAAAGTGGGTGTGGGATGCATGGTTGGAGCTTGCCAAAGCTGCAACAGTTGGGCAAACGACCTTGAAAATTACAGCCCTAAGGCTAAACTCATAGTAACCTACAATGGTATTTACTAAGGTGGAACCATAACTTATGGAGGCTATTCAGATTCAATGGTCGCCAATGAACGCTTCGTTGTTCTATCCCTGACGGCATGCCCCTTGACTCTGCAGCTCCTTTGCTTTGTGCTGGAATCACTGTTTACAGTCCTTTGAAATACTTCGGATTAGGTGAACCTGGAAAGCATATTGGCATTGTTGGCCTTGGTCATGTTGCTGTTAATTAGCACTCCTCCTAGTAAGAAGGCTGAAGCCTTGGAACATCTCGGTGCTGACTCTTTTTTGGTTAGCCGTGACCAGGACGAACTACAGATAATTGTTTGCACTTACTCCTTTTACTAAAAGAAATTTTGGAAATGATTTTACTTTTCCGGGTTGGAGCAGGCTGCCATGGGTACTTTTGATGGAATTATAGACAGTCTCTGCTACTCATCCAATTATGCCACTGCTTGGTCTTCTAATATCCAATGGGAAACTTATTATGGTTGGTGCACCCTACAAGCCACTCGAGTTACCTGTCTTTTCGTTGATTATAGGTAAGCAGAAAAAAGCATTTAATAAACAAGTCTTGGAGTTTGAATTCGAGTATAAAGCTGACAAGTACTTTATATATTTGTGATAAAAAAAAAAGGAAGGAAGACGATGTCTGGAAGTGGTATCGGAGGAATGAAGGAGACATAAGAAATAATTGATTTCGCAACGAAACACAACATAAAAGTAGATATTGAAGTTATATCCATGGATTATGTGAACAAAGCGATGGAGAGACTTGAAAAGGCTGATGTCAGATACAGATTTGTAATTGACATTGGAAACACCTTGGCTGCCACCAAGCCTTCAAGTTGAAAATCACTAATCCGTTGTTTTAAAATGCTCGGATGTCGCAGTAGTTTCGTGATTGAATATCGTTTGCTTAAACAGACTTTGGTATGCTATGCTTAAAACAATCGATGAATAAAGAGTGCAGAATGCTTCATGTCTGGAGCTTTTATTTTAATATACAAATAAATGTTCAACTATCCAAATATAGACGATAAAAGTAATAGTCATAATTGAATCACACCAAAATCGGTTTATTAGAGTTTACGTTCATTTTAGTTAATTGCATTGGATAACATTATGATCCATTTATGAAGGCAACGTGAAGAACATATAAAAACCAAAAGTATTACAAGAAAGTAAGAATATTGGACTGGCGTTGCCATTTTGTTGTGTAATAACATATAGGAAGCAGAGCTTTAAGAGGTGGGCTTCAACATGTTACCAATATCAATGACAAATCGATATTTGACATCCGCTTTGAGAAGGCGTTCCATGGCAGTGTTCACATAATCGATAGGTATAATTTCAATGTCTGGTTTTATGCTTTGTTTTGCTGCGTAATCAATCATCTCTTGAGTCTCCCTTATCCCTCCAATTAAACTTCCTCCTATTATCTTCCTCCCTGCCAGTTTTAATGTAAAAATCACATCAGTATTATTTGAATATACATGCAGTGAAGTCGAGCCTCATTCATTCTTGGAGAGCATATATTCACCATAAACTCTTACCTTGGAGCAATGGAAAGGCTGGTAGCTCAAGTGGTTTCTCTGGAGCACCAACAAGAACAAGCTTCCCGTGAGTCTTCAACAACCCAAGCAAAGGCAGCAAGGGATGTTGAGCAGATACTGTATCGATGATGCCATCCAATGTACCATTAGCAGCCTAAACACAACATATATATATATATATATATATATATATATACACATATAAATGTGTCTTGAATTTAGAAAATTTCATTGTTGACAAAATATTAAAACAAAAAGGAAAAGGTTGTTGAAACTAAACCCGAAGCTGATCTTGGTCTCGGCTGACAAAAAATGAATCAGCACCGAGATTTTCCAAAGCTGCTTTCTTCTTATTTATAGAAGTGCTAATGACTGTAACTTTGGCCCCCATAGCCTTGGCAAATTTAACAGCCAAATGGCCTAGTCCTCCCAATCCAACAACTCCAATATGCAAATCAGGCTTATCGAGTCCATAAAATCTCAATGGACTATACACTGTGATTCCGGCGCAAAGAAGGGGGGCGGCGGCATCAAGAGGCAGGTTGTGAGGAATGCGGATGATAAAGTGCTCATCCACCACCATAGTGTCAGAAAAACCCCAATATGTAACAGTTCCGTCATAGTACTTTCCTCCATAGGTAGCTATCAATTTGGGGCAATAATTCTCAAGATCGTTGGTGCAGCTATCGCATGAATGGCAGGAGCCAACCATGCAGCCTACTCCAACTTTGTCTCCCACTTTGAACTTTTCTACCTTACTTCCCACCTCTGTCACTTCCCCTACAATCTCATGCCTGCATCCAATATGTTTGATTTAAATCTCTATATTTGTTTGCCATAAACAAAGAGATGAATTGATGGAGATAATATTATACCCAGGGACAAGAGGGTATAAGGTCTTGCCCCATTCGTTCTTGGCATTATGAAGATCGGTATGACATATCCCACAATAAAGCACCTTGAAAGCCACATCTTTCTCTCCTGCTGCCCTGCAAATCCACATAATATTTAACTTTATCAATCAACAACGACACAAACAGACTTGGAAGAAGATCAAACATGATCAAATAAAAAAGAAAGAAAAGGAAAAACCTTCTTGAAAATTTGAATGGAGAGAGAACACCGGAAGTGTCTCTGGCCGCCCATCCAAAAGCCTTGTTTGGGTGTTCTTCTTCTGGCAATCTTGACATTGTCGGACGTGTAATTGTTTAGTCTCTTCTAGTCTTAAAGAGCAAAGCAAATGGTATTAAAAAATGATAAACTATTGTTTAGTAGTATGGGGAAGAGAAGGTGTTTATAGCGGGGTTTTGGGAGGCTATGCTTACATATTGGCTGACCATATAACTGGAAAATGTTGGCAATGAATTGAAAAGTAAGTTCAAAACTTGAAACTTTCTCGGCTAAGTCACAAAAGCTACCAAGAAACATATAGGGTTTTTTTTTTCTACCTTCCGTTTTCAATTTGCTTTCGACTTAAAAAAAAATTTACTCCAACTCGTTGCTTCTTATATTCTATTTTGCTTAGCAACAGTACCAACCTCTAATTGGTTATTGTTGGTTTTTTTCTTCTCCCATCAACCATTTCTTTCTTTTTTTTTCTCATTCACCACATATATCTTCTCTCTTTTTAGTTTATTAATCTATTTTGTAAGTATCTTTGTTGTTTCACAAGTTGTGTTAGATAGATGATGATGTCTGTTATTCGCTAAAATTCTACCGACTACCAATAGTTTTTCTTAGAAAGTGGGTAGCTCTTCGTCAATTTCTTAATTTGTTTCTATTTTGAGAGTATTTTAGAATAATAAATGATTTCAAGTGTCAATGTGCACCTGTATTGTCTTAAGTTTTATATGTTTTTTTGTTTGTTTTTCATTGTTTAATAAGTTTTCATTTTTAGAAGTTTTTGTCTGCTTTTATAGCACGTTTTTTAATCTTACTTATGCATGTAATCTTAGTTTTACAAGTGATATTAGAGATGATTTTCTTGTCGTCTTCTCTAGTTTGGTGATTGCTCAATTCTTTTGTTGATTTTTGCTCGCCCTTTTAGACCATCCGAGGATGATTTCCTTATCGTATTAAGTACTTGCAATCACTTCAGAAATATTGTGCTTGAGTTGTGACAAAATCAATTGTTTATGTTGATGGAGTTTGTCTTTTATCATCTACAGTAAGTGTTTTTTTTTCTCTCAATTGTATGGTTCTATCCATTAAATGAATTAATAAGTTCACCTTTAAAGAAAATATATAAAAAAATGTAATTACTAATAATAATTTATATAGACTTGCTTGTAATTATATTTTTTAAAAACTTAAATATTAAAGAAAATTAAAAGTCATCAAGTCGCCATTAATTTTTTAATCACTTATGAAAACTGTTATTTTAATAAAAAAAATTGAAACTTATTATTAAAACTTCTTTTAAATTTTACAAAAACAATAGTTGGGTTTGAGTTTTCGATAATACATGATGAAAGTATTACCATCCGACGAGTTCCGGTGGGAGCATACAAGCATAAAAATTTAGATAATAAAAATAATATATTTGATATTATTTCACACAAATTCAAATTGTGACTCCATTCTACCTTCAATATGTATAAAAATATATATATATTTGATATTGATTCTAAATTATATGCAACAAACTCATGTTTTTGGTGAAAAAAATATGTGTCTATTTGAAATTGTTTTTAATATTATACATGTGCATGCATGCCAACCACAACTATAATCTAACAAAAGGCCGCCATACCGAAAGAAATCAATGGATAGAAGCTAAAACAATGTTAAAATATATTATAGTTTTTGAAAATTTGAAATTTGAAATTTAATTTTTTATTTTTATTTTTAGTAATTTAATTTTTTTATTTTAAAATTTTAAAATTTAGTGTTGAGAGGTAAGGTTGCAATGACTCAACAATGCTAAACACTATTGCTAAACACTATTCTGAACAAATGAAGATAAGGTAGAGAATCTAGTATTACTCAATTCTTGAATTATGAATGAATTCCTAACTTTGTTCATTATACATATTGTATATATAGAGAGCTTGCACAAATGTTCTTCAACAAATTGCTAGCTGTATCAACAACTTCAGTTGATAACTAACTAATTGCTTGAACTAGAATATTTAACTCTATCATGCATCCATATTCCTAATAGGTAAAACTTGAAGAAGATGTCGAAACCTAGTAAACACTATCACTGACTACAGCTTGGTGGAAACATCAGCCACTTGATCACAGGCAGGAACATCACCAACCAGAAGAGATCCCTCCGTAACTTTCTCACAAACAAAAAATAGATCTAGCTCTATATGCTTGAACTTAGAGTGTAAGACAGGATTGGCAGCAATGGCAATTGCACTAGAACTATCGCACCAAACATTTGGAGTATCATTAGACTTAATTTGAAGTTCTTGAAGGAACGAGAGCAACCAGGTAATCTCACTTGCAGCTGCAGTAAGGCTATTGTATTTTGCCTTAGCAGTAGACCGAGACACCACTTGCTGCTTTTTGGAGCACCACAACACAGGAGTTTGACCAAAGTATACACAGTATCTAGATGTTGAACACCGATCGTCAAAATCTAATCCCCAGTTGGCATCGGCATACCCAATCAAGGACAACCGAGTAGACGGACAAGAAACTATCCCAAAATCAATAGTGCCACACAGATACCGCAAAATGCATTTTAGTGCCACCATATGTGTAGTAGTAGGATTATGCATGAACTGACAGAACCGATTTACTGCATAGGCAATATCGGGCCTAGTCAGAACAACATACTGGAGAGCACCCGCAAGACTTTTGTACTCAGTGGGATCTACCAAACGCTCCCATCATCCTTAGACATGGTAGATGAACTGACCATCGGTGTATGAACACTCTTTGCCGTGGTCATAGAACAGTGATCAAGAATGTCACGAACATACTTCTTCTGACAAAGATGGAGACAACTAGAGTATCGAGTAACCTCAATCCCGAGAAAATAGTGAATATCACCCATATCCTTAAGCAAGAACTCACTATTTAACAATTGGACAAACCAATCTATAGAGGTAGACAAATTGCCAGTGATTATAATATCATTTACAGATATAAGAACATAAAAAGTGGAGCCAGATATTACCCAAACAAACAGAGATGCATTAGATTTCGAGACAACGAAGCTAATCGAGACAAGAAACTATTTTAGTTTCTCAAACCAGGTACGAGGAGCCTGACAAAGACTATACAAAGCTTTCTTCAGACGGCACACAAAGGGTTTACCATCTAAATCACACTGTTCATATCTCGGAGGTTGTTGCATAAAGACTTCAGTGTCAAGATCACCATTTAAAAAAGCATTGTTCACATCAACCTGCCTCAGTGGCCACCCTTTGGAAACAACAAAGGACAAAATAACACGAATAGTAGTAGGTTTTATGACTAGACTAAATGTTTTCTTGAAATCACACCTAGGAACTTGAGAGCATTATTTGGAAACTATCCAAGCTTTTCGTCGGGCAACAGTACCATTAGGATTTCTCTTGATCTTGAAAAGCCACTTACACCCTATGACCTTACAATTAGGAGGTCACAAAATAAGATCCCATGTAGAGTTACAAACTAGGGCATCATAATTAGCCTGAGCTGCTACACGCCACTCCGAAGTAGAGAACGCTTTCTCAATTGTAGAGGGTTCCACAACTTCAACAGTCATGGCTTTGGGTTTAAAAATACCAGCCTTCGAACGAGTCACCATTGAGTGAGTATTGATTACGGGCATAGTACGTATCTGATCATCAGAAGAAGACTCACGACATTCATTAGAGTTGGCTCCAACATCACTAGTTAGAGGAGAAGTATGTGGCTCATGATCAGACCCAACCCAGTCTGAGATGTGGTAAGAGTAGAAGTTAGAGGGCAACCAACTTATTGAGAAGGTGATGGAAACGATTAAACAGATGACTCGGCAGGGCGAGATAAAATAGGTCAAACTAGCGAAATTAACGTTGAGATAGACTGACTAAGACCCAGCGAACTCCTTTTAGGAGTAGACTTTGTTGAGAGAAATCGATTCTTATCAAACACAACATGCCATGAAACAACAACCTTACCAGTCAGTAGAAGACACCGGTACCCCTTGTGTTGAGCACTATACCCCAAGAAGGTAGACGGTTGAGAATAGAACTCCGACTTATGTGCCATAAAATGACGTAAATAAGGAAAACAACAACGGCTGAACACTCTCAGATGATCGTAGGTGGGTTCACATCTATAAAGAGCCTTAAACAGAGTTTGTCCTTTTAAAAAAGAGGTGGGAAGTCGATTTATGAGATGAACTACACAGCAAAACGCATAGCCCCAATATTCCATAGATAGATTTGCTTGAGCCAAAAGTATGATGCCCATGTCAACAATGTGACGATGCTTGCACTAAGCTATTCCATTTTGTTCAGAAGTATGTGGACACGTCAGTCAATGAACTATCCCTTGCAAAGCTAGAACAGACATGAAAGCTCGATACTCACCGCCCCAATCACTTTAAAACTGTTTAATAGTCTTACCAAACTGAGTCTTAACAAGTTGCTGAAACTGAACAAAACATTGCACAGCTTGATATTTTTGACGAAGCAGATAGATTCACGTAAACCGAGTGCATACATTAATAAACGATACATAATACCAATTATTGCCACATGTAACAAACGTAGGACCCCAAAGATCAAAGAAAACCAAAGTAAAATGATCACTATATTCTGTAGTGGAAACAGGAAATGGAAGTTTATCGGACTTTCCTTTTTGACAAGCATATAGCATCAAGACAGTGTTTATTTGAGGCAACATTACACTTGTCTAACACAGTTTTAACAACACTAATAGATGGGTGACCCAAACGTTTATGCCATAACGAAAAAACATTACAATCCTTGGACGTGTTTTGGAGCCTAGAGGAGCCATCAACAAGAGCTTCGATCGACTGGGTAGACATCATGGGCACCGAAAAATGATATAGTCTATCACGAATATTGCCCTTCAACAAAGTTTCCCGTTTCATAATGTCCTTAATAACACAATAGGTCGGATAAAATTCAAAAAACACATAATTTTCATTTGCAAATTGTGATACTGATAAAAGATTCTTCCTTATCATTGGAACACACAAAACATTAGATAAGCACAATAATTTAGACTGACTGGGTAAAAAACCATTACCAACAGACGCGATCGTGACTGGTGTTCCATCACCTATTAAGAGAGAGGACATACCTGAATATGGGGTGGCGTCATGCAGAGCCGATGGATCTTAACACACATGTTTACTAGCAACAGAGTCAGGATACCAAGATGCGGTGCCAACCGGTATGGGAATATACGAGTCCGTACCATTACCAGTAGACCCAATTTGCGCGATATTGATATAAGACCCAGACGAGTCGGAGTAATCATACGGATGAAGATCACCTGCGCGAGGAAGACCAATGTACGGATCAGACCCGAAGTAAACATGAGCACATAGTTTAGTATGCCACGGAACACCAACACCACCCGATTGTCCATCATGCGGCCCTACACCAAGAGATGAATCAATTTGAATATTATTAGAAGTAGGCCTAAAGCCATGGGCCTACTAATGGGAGGAGGCCTAGACGCATGTGGCAAAAATTGTGAAGGCCCAAATGGTGCATGAGGCCCATGTGCTAGGCAACTTGGCACCCCAAAATTCGGTCTGGCGTAATTTGGGACTAAAAATTCCTTTTGCCTAGCGAATTGAAGTTGACCATCGTCAAAATAATTTTGACCAAGATTTGTGGAAAATCTAGGCCTTCTTTTCGACTGAGAAAACCAGTCGTTGCCCACAACACCAGGTCGCGAACCAGGGGCCAACTCTGCAATCAGGCCTTCGGGATGCGATGTCGGAACCACCACCGGCACGAAATTGTTGCGATGATACCAATAATAGCATCGTTGAGCGACATGACTGAAGCGCGCCATGAGAATACGAGTGACTACCACGAGCAGAGTCCTCCACCGTCTGCGAAAGAGAGTTTTCCACCAAATTTGCCGCAAACACCACTTCTTGGACTGTCCGTGCTTCACTACGCTCACACTCGAGAAGAGCGTTGACGATGCGTTGAAGAGGCAAGAAAGTAGGGGATAGAGATGCTGAGGATACAAGTGCATCAAAGTCGGAGGGCAGACCCGTAAGTAAAATCTCTGTTCGCTCAGCCTCGGAGATTGGAGAACCGGACGCTTCTAAAAGAGCACACAATCCTTTCACCTTCACAACAGAGTTCTTAATCGAAAGAGTGCCTTTCCTGAGAGAATGCAACTCATGCTGCAATCGGGACTGCTTCGCACCAGTATCGGCCGCAAAGAGTGTACTCGTCGCCGTCCACACATCAGAGGCTGTTTGCACGTCTGTGAAGGATGAAAGGAAAGCGGGGCTAATCATGGAAAGTAACCACGATGTAAGGAGACTATCTTGTTGCTTGAACATCGAGGCAGCTAGATTGGGCACAAGAGCACCGTCTGGTGCTTGAAGGAATTACGCCGGTGTTGTTATTGAGCCATCTAAGAAGCCAATTAAGTCATAACCAGCGACGATAAACCTCACTTGTTTCTGCCACTGAACGAATGTACCTTCATCAAGTTTAACCACCTCATGCCGAGGGAATGAGTTGATGAGACGATCGCTGGTGAAAGGAGAGCCATGAGGCTCAACAGATTCGGAGTCAGCGGAATGCGTGGTAGTCATGGCCGAGGATTAACAAGCGACTGATACCATGTTGAGAGGTAGGGTTGCAATGACTCAACAATGCTAACACTATTGCTAAACACTATTCTGAACAAATGAAGATAAGGTAGAGAATATGGTATTACTCAATTCTTGATTTACAAATGAATTCCTAACTTTGTTCGTTGTATATATTATATATATATATAGAGAGAGAGCTTGCACAACTGTTCTTCAACAAATTGCTAGTTGTATCAACAACTTCAATTGCTAACTAACTAACTGCTTGAACTAGAATATTTAACTCTATCATTTAGGTCCAATTTTTAAAATTATTTTGTTAAATTTAGGTTAATTACAATATCTTTTTTATTTACATAGCTACTAATTGAGTATGTTTTTTTTTTAATTTCAAAATATCATACTAATAAATTTAACATAAAATAAATTAACATTATTGACCTTAAACCTGAATTTTAAAATCTAAAAGTTAGAGTAACTATACTTTAGAAATAAAAATATATGAATTAAATTCTAAGTTTATGAATAATATAGAGATTTATAACAATTAGAATTAACTTTATTAGATATTAACTTTAAAAAATTTATTTGAATTAGCGAAATTAAATATAAAAATTGTAAATATATATTCTTGTAGTTATTAATAAACAAAAACTTATCCTTCAATTATTACATTGCATTCTTTTGTAAATAACGTTACAGGTTTTTTTATCAAATAATTTCATCTTCGAGCTCAAGGTTCCTCATTTAGTTGATTTGATTAATCATTAATATTGTTTCATTGAATCTTCTATTGTGACTAGAATTTGCCGCAGAATAAACTAATTTTAAAATGGGATAGGTAACGACTAAAAATGCAGCAGCAACTACTACCACCATTGCGATCAACGGTGGACTGAAGTCAACTGGAAGCTTTGAAGGCGGTGACAACGAAGATGATGACGACGACGATGGCGGTGATGATGATGACAAGGGAGAAGGGGAGGGGGTCAGAGATGGAGATGGAGATGGGGCCCAGGTGGTGAGCCCCATGATCGGCGATGGAGGTGTTTCGTAGAGGGTGGTGGTGGTGGGTGATTTGTTTTCACTTTCAGAGTTTGCGTGATGTTGCAAGTGTTAGAAAGGTTTAATTTTGAGGGTTGACTGTTTTGTCTGGTCTCACCCAACGATTTGTCGTGGGGAGATGGCGGGTTGACCCAACATTGTTGAATTTAAGGCTATGAGGATGTTTTATTGTCTGCGGATGAACTCATCTTGCAACTGGGTTGTCCATGTTTTATCTACTTGACACGTGATAATCTCTTCAAAAACAGGGTCATCAGGTACTTGCGTGGTTTGTGATTTATTGGTTTGGTTGGGCTTCTGTAGCGTAAGTTTAAGTTACAATGGCTGTATGAATCTGGAAAAGTAGAAAAGAAGATTTGATGTGGTGACCGACAGGGTGAGGATCCTGTAAGGAAATGGAAGACAGGCGAAGAATGTGTGATCCTTTCCACACCACCCAGTGGTGATTTTAGACTTTTTTTTTTTTTAACTCCGTCGAATTCATTGATATTTTAATTAAAGACGAGCGTTTGATCAAATCGAATCGAATTGAATGAAAAAATTTTGAGTTGATAAATCTTATTTTATTATCTTGACTCTATTTAAAATTTTCTCGAATCGAGTCGAGTGAGATGGAATTCAAATCGATTTGAATATATTTGTTCAAGTTAAATTAAAAAAATGATTTTGAGTCCTTGTAATTACTGTCACCCAACCTAATCAAATTTGTCCACCATAATCAATTTTTTTATTAACTTTCATCGCCTCATAATTTATTTATTAATATTTTATATATGTGTTAGTTTCTTTACTTGCTTTGTTACTTCAATTATCTTTTGATTCTTGTCATTATGTATTTTGAAATTAAAAAATATATTAAATGTAAAAAATGTGATTTTTAAATAAAATTTATTAAAGATAAAACGTAAAATTGATATCAACGTAAAATTTTAATGCAAAAATTTTATAACATCATCAATAATTCAATTTTAACAAAAATTTATAAAGATTCAATATGATTAAACAATTCAATGGTATAAATAATACAAAATGTGAAATTTAATTTAATAATATAAATAGTAGATATAAATAAAATTATTACTATTTAGGTTTAGGAATTTTTTTTGGATGATTTTAATTTTTGATTTGGGAGTAAAAAGTGAGAAGTAAAATTTTAGGGGGAAAATAAAAAGTTTTGAGGGTTGAGGGAATAAAATTTTTGGGGGGGGGATATTAAAAAAATTTGGGGATGGGTTTGGGGTAGAAGGAGGGTGGGATAGGAGGGGAGTAAAAGTTTTGGGAGAAAATAAAAAGTTTTGGGAGTTGAGGGAGTAAAATTTTGAGGGGTGAATAAATGAGGGAGTAAAATTTTGAGGGAAAATATTCAAAAAAGAAATTGAGGGGAAATGGGTTTCGGGTAGAAGGGGGTGGGATGGGAGGGAAATAAAAGTTTTAGGGGAAAAGTGGGAGAGAGTAAAAATTTTGGGAGAAAATAAATAGGTTTGGGAGTTTGAGGTAAAAATATAAAATATTATAGTTTGGTTATCGGTTTATTTAAATTATTCAAGTTATTTGAATTTGAAAATCAAACTCGATTCGAGCTTGAAATTTGAAAAAAAATCGAGTTGACTCAAATAATTCAATTAATTCGAATAACTCGATTCATTTAACTCAAAATTCGATTTTTTTAGTTTTTTCAAGTCGAATCGAATTTTACTAACTCCTACTTTCAGTCATTGTGGAAATATAAATTCATTGGAAATTAGTCGATGAGATTTCGATTGTCTTAATAAATATGTATAGTTCATTGTACTATTTATAAATATAGAATTTAGTCTTTATATTTTTAATTTAAGAAATTTAATCTTTTTACTTTTTAGATTTCAAAATTCATATTTAATTGTAAATATTGTTAATTTTTTATTAAATATTTTGTGTGACATTTTGAAATAAAAAAATATTCACTTGATAGCAATAAAATAAATTTGATAATATTAACAATTAGATCTAAATTTTGAAATCTAAAAAATAGATGGACTAAATTCCTAGAAATAAAAGCATGAAGACTAAATTTTAAATTTACAAATAGTACAAAAATTAAGACATATTTTAGCATATTGGTAAATGTTGAGATTTTGGAGGGTGGGGTGGTTGAATTTGAGTTTTTCATGTGTATTTTCAAATTTACTTATTCTCAGTCTAAACTTTATTTTGGATTCAAGTCCTATCATATATAGGTTTATGTTCAAATTTATTTAAATCTAGATTTAGATATATTCTAGTTATCGATATGTATGTTTGTATTTTGTAATAATTTGATTTTGGTTTAATAATTAAATAGATATATTGATAATAATTGTAATATTGTTATGTATTGTAGTGAATGATTCTAATTGTTATTTAGAATTGCGAATTATGATGGTATCTTAAAATAATTTCATCTTCGAGCTCAAGGTTTTTGTGATTTTAAAGTAGTTCCTTCATTTACTACAATTTGATTAATGCTAAACTTTTTTCATTGAAACTTCTATTGTGACGAGAATTTGTTGTGGAATAAACCAATTTTAAAAAGGGATAGCATGCTCGATAAAGCATGAGTTCTAGTATCATAAACGGGCAAACATTTGGACTAAAAGTATTGCAGCAAAAAGATATTGAATAAAGTAGCAGTGCTCGCAAGTATATGGGTCAAATTGTAATATAGTTTGTTTACAATGAAACACTTGGAAAGTATTCCGAAGATCGTACCCAAGGAATTGCGGATTAGAAAAATTTATTATTAAATTATTTGCAGTAAATAATTACTAATCTAATTGAGTCACGAATTAGTAGTGTTGATGTAGAACTAAATATTAATAAAACTAAGTAAATTAATTAACCTAAAATAACCTAATAGAATTTAATTAACCTAAAATATCCTAATAGAATTCCCTATTGCTAGTGTCAACGTTGCGAGTTCCCAACCTATGATCATTAATTATCAATTAAGTCACTAATTACCCTTAATTGAGTTACTTACCACCCTTAGTTAAGAATACCCTCTTTGTCTCATCTTCACTAAGTGTTACCACCTATGTCACCCTTTTGGTCTCTTCCTAGGCATATGGATACCTTTTTAGTCTCACCACTTGGCACAATTTATACTTCACAAGATACCCTTTTGGTCTCACCTGTGTAGATATTCTACTAGGGTCATCACTTCCTAGTATACTAAGTACTTTTTGTATAAAAATCCAATTTTAGATAAATAATTACTTAATTAATAAATCAGTTCCATAATCGAATCATGCAAGATATAAAATAAGCATAAGATTTTATCTCAATATTCATACAAACGCATTAAGGAAATATAAATAACAAAATAAAAAGTAAGGAATAAAGAGAATGCTCATGACTAATTAAATTGAAGCGTGGTTCCGAAACAATCTCCGCTCTCAACCGTCTTCACATCAGAATAGAGCGATTCCAATTAAGCAAACATATGAAAAACTAAAATAAAAACTAAAGAGAACTAAAAATTAAAAGTATGAAAGTATCGCTTGACGGGCTCCCTAAGGCAAATCCCTCTCCTAATGAGGTTATAAGGTTGTTTATATAAGCAAAAACTAGCTAAAAATCCAGAAGACTAAAGTGCCCCTTCAATTATAATGTCAATTAGGGTTTTAGGTTGGAAAAGACCCTTAATTGCCCTAAAAATCGTAGTCGTCGCACGCAGGATTTTTTGGCAACGCAAAAGCCGATGTCACAACACTAGGTTTCGATGTTGTAACTTCGTGCCAGTGTCACGACACCCAATTTTATGTCGCAACATCGATGCATGTTTCATTCCAGGAATTTGTTTTTTGGTTCGATCTTCAGTGTCGCAACAATTGATTGCCTATAAACGATTATAGAGTTATTATTTATAATAAAATATTACACCAAAAATATGAGAATTAGGAATGGCGGTGTCCGCAAGTGCACAAGACAAATTGTAATATAGTTAGTACAATGAAATATCTAGAAATATTTCAACGATCATACCCAAGGGAGGATGGAATAAACTATGAAAACCTTTTTACAATAATAAGTCTAAATAATACTAATTAATTCTTATATTACGATAAACCATAAAATAAGTTGAAGAGATAAAAATAAATAAATAAATAAATAAATAAATAAGAAAAATAAACAAATGAACTAAATCAATAAACCAATAGGGAAGATTAACTCGCTTCAGGGTTTATAACTAATTTTGGATTAAGGTTTTAGGGTGGATTAGGTACCAATTAACCAATTATTACCGCCCGACCTATAATTAACTAATCGATTGATTGATACTCACTTATCTCCCAACCTCACTTTCTCAATCAGGATAAATTACAATTTAGTTGGTACGACTTTTCTCCCGACCTCATCTAGCTTATGATTACTTCCTAGGGTTGTCAAGCCTAGTGGTTTAAACACACATAATTCATACGAAGTAATCCCTCTTGGAAAGCCCTAAATCCTTTGCCAATCACATCCTTATCCACTTGTTAATCTCCTCTAAGGGATTTAGCCACTCATGTTATTCATAATCTTGATCTCAATTGAACAAATCATGTGAGGAACACAATCAATTCGAAAGAGAAAAGAGAATTGAATAATCATGAATTGAATATTGAATAGGGAACGGAGTAGCAAATCAATTGATTGAAATAAAGAAATAAATCAAATGCAAAAGAAAATATAAACTGAATACTTTAATTAAATAAACAAATTCTTGAATCAAAACTAATTTCAAGAGGAAAAACAAAATATTTGTAAAAAGCCGAAAAGAAAATAATCTAATTCTACTTCTAAACTACTAGGGTCTTTGAAGGCATCTAGGACGACTAAGTTACATCACTCCCCTATTGTCTTATTTATAGAAGTGTTGACATCCCAAATTAGGTCTTCAACACGTCCTAGGTCTTCGTATAAGTTTGATTGTGAAGACGAAAATAACCCCAATATCCTTAGGCAACACGTCGACCTGTGTCACGCCACACCCCTTGCGTGGCGCGACATAACATGTAAAATATACCTCATGTCATTTGTTTTGTGCTTTGATGTCTCAGTAATCTTGCGCATCATTCATCCATTGCTTCTATGTTAATTGGGCCTTTATATCTTCATTCTCCACACCAAATTGAACAAATTAACACAACCTAAAACTCGTGTCACCCTATTGGGTCACAACACTTACAAAATGTATTAAAAAGCACTTGTTTTATGAATATTCTATCCTAAGGCCTAAGTACTAAAAATGAAATATAAAATCCTAAATTTCATAGAAAATAAGCTCTTTGAGTGTAAAATTGACCCGAATTGACTACTATATTTGACGGTAGGTCAAACACCCCCACACTTAAGTCTTTACTTGTCCTCAAGAAAACTAAACAAAACAAAAACAAAAATAAAAACTAAACAATGTGCTTGAGTAATATTCCCTTGATAATCCTTTATGAAAATTTTTTCCTACCCAGTTTATTTTTATCCATGCTTTGAACTCTAATGCAATAATATTCCCTTGATAATCCTTTATGAAATTTTTTTTATTTAGTTGTGCCAATACGATCGAGACTTTTCTCGAGCATTTTTTATAAGGGTTATACTAGTCATACTAAACCGTTTCAGTAACCATGGATTTTACCGAGTAGTTTCTTTTTAATTTGAACATCCTACACTTCTACAAATATAATTATCTATTAGTATCTACCTTTGTCAATGAGTATATTTAATCTCTTTTTCCTATTTACAGTCTAATAAATTGAACTAATTAGTCTAAATACAAACAACCTAAATTATTTGATTTCAGGCTAAATTTACAATTTAAGCAACCAACATAGGTATATACTCCTAACCAATCACTTGTATTTCGACAAGATGAAGCACAAACGTGCAATTAAAATTAAAAATTTAAACTACTAAAAACAAACAAAATAATGAAAATTTTAAGATTTTCTTAAGTCATCCCCACACTTTATTCAACATATTGTCCCTAATGTGTAACTAAAAATATGAAGGAAAAAGCTTACCCAATTAGCATGGTATGTCCAACTCAATTGGTGAGACTACTCCTCCTTTCAATATTGGCTCGCAACGGTAATGCCTTCAAAATTTGTGGGGTTCCTACAGAGAAAAATTAAAAAACACACAAATATATATATATATATATATATAGAAAATACTAATCCTAATTAAGTAAAACTAAAGAAAAAATTAAAAATCATCCAAAAATAAAAATATAATACAAAAACCAAATATATAAAAATGTTCAAAATCATTTGGACTCAGATTGCAACTCAACTCCTCCATCATTTGGGCCTTGCCCTTATCGCACCTCGTTGACGCTTTTGTAGCTAGCCTTTTCGAAGCCTGTGCACCATGCCTTTTTTCTATGAGCAGTCTAGTCTAAATACTTGCTCATAGTCTGGTGGTGTGATAGGGGTCTCATCATCATCATCATCATCGACGCCCTCCTCACTTGATCGTGGGAATCTCTCGAACATATCTGAGAGTAGTGCTGGTGTGGGCCACCAATTTTGCTCTGCAATGCAGATAAAAATGTCTCTTATGTCTTGCATCCATCAAGTCAGCCACTCTGATATCGGCATATCCACAAGTCCTGTCTTCCTTGACGTGTGGGCTTTACCCTTCCTTTTCATCGACCCTTGAGTGCCACTCTTATGCTTCATTCTTTACTTGTTTTCCTGATTTTTTTGCATTAGAGCTCAAGGAACTGGTCGTACAATTTATCTCCAATCATGGTCTCGTGAATGGCTTGATCGAGGACATGGGGACGTCGGCTCACCGACATAGGGCAGTAATCAGATACAGGAAGTACATATATTGCTTTTGGTGTCATATGCACTTGAGCGTCTCCTTGCGGATCTAATGGTTGATTCAAATTTGCTCTCTCTACAATATGGAATAAAGCATAACCACTTCATAGGTGGTAACATCAGAGGCATTATGAGTAGGCATCAGACGGGTGCAAATAAATTGCATCCACGTCTTAACCATCGAGAACATGATGGTCGTATTAAATTCTAGGGCCATCTCGAAATTGGCTTTGCAAGTCTACTCGCCACGTCCTTCTATTAAATAATTGATTATACCTTCCATATTAAAATCTTCGAATGTGACTAAATCTAACTAATAAAGAATGAGGCGAATGAATACAGAAGCGGATTGTAAAGTTTGTTCAAGTCTCGGATTTGACTTAGGGATCTATACGATCGAAAAGAAACATGGATTTTAAAACAACTTGGAAAATAAACGAATCCTAGTCAAATAAAACAAAATGAAAAAAAAATTGAATTAAATAAACTAAGACAAGTAAAATAGAGTAATAAAACAATAAATAAGAAAACAAGGAAGATAGATAAAAAAGATGGAATGTGGCGTGTAGAAGTCCTAAGGAGTCTTGGAAACAAGAAGAATCCACAACCTCCTTCAAGCGGTTCTAATTTCCCCTCCAAAAAAGAAAACTTGGTAAGAAAAATTTTGAAGATGATCCCCACAATCTAAAAAGATTGTTAAAACTCTTCTAAAAGAAACTCAAGAGAAAATCTTGAAAAGAAAACTCAAAGAGAATTTATTGATTTAAAAGAGAAATTGAATAATAATGATTTGTGTCATTTGTGTCCAATGCAAAGGCCTATATATAGGCTAGCTAAATAAATCTAAATAAAACTTTTTGGTATACTAGAAATCTAATTAATCTAAATAAATAGTTTTAAACTAAGCTTTCTTGTTGACATAAAACACCTAAATAACTTAAACTACTTAATAATTATTTAAAATTCGGAATAATAAAATAATAAAATAATGAGAGTTGATAAATACAACATTGCGCTAATATATAATAAAAATTAATCCCAAAACCCAAACTTAAAATTATTTAAACTCAAATTAAAAGCCAAAAACTCATAATTCCAGTCATAATCCAATTCAGAAATTCTGCTCACGTAGTCTTCACTAAAACTATCATAACTTGAGCTCCCAAACTAAAAATCAAGTGATTCAAAGTACGTTTAGAAGCTAAGAGATAGATATTCAAATGCCATGCAGACATCTCGACCCATAAATGACAGGATCCTGTCCAAAAAGTTGTCGTAAGTCTGCTGATTTCCCAAGCTTGAAAATTGGCAGCTTCAGTGAATGAAATATAATAAATTTCACCCCATCCATGCATGTATCATTCCCCCTTTCCTCGAAAAGATTCATCCTCGAATATTGTCTTTGATCGAATCTTGGTTTGATTTGCTTGACCTTTGACATTGTTGTTGGGCCTTGAGGTAGTGTGAGCCCATTGCATCCATGGGTCTGAAATTGGGCCTTGAGACTTGCATTATTCCCCTATTCCTCAAAAAGATTCGTCCCTGAATCTTTAGATGCATAAAAAGAAAAGGGATTATAATTAATAACAATAAAATGAAAAAAATACTTACCTAAGTCTTCTTGTGCACCAAAACTATTTCCAGGATCAAAGATATGATTTTGATCTCCTAAATTAGCATAGATCAATTACCTCTCTTTAAAAAACAAACCATCAACACCAAAAAAGAAATATTAGGCACATGGGTGTTCAAGTAAAAAATAACCTGTAACTTTCTTTGAATATGCATGGTCATCCATGGGAATTTCCAACGATGAGTCAAGAATTTCACATAATTATAAAAATCAAGTAGTTTAATATTATTATGTAAAAATTCATATTTAAAGTCTAAGGTAGAAAATTTTGTTTTAAGATCAAATGCATGAGGTTTTTTAATAAACTTGTCAAGTGCAACAAAGTAAGGTTTAAATACTTATATAAACCCATAAAATCAATTAAATGTTCAGATCATTGTTTATTGAAACTTGACCGATGAGAAAACATGTTGTAAGGAAAAATAAAATCAGTAACATACTTATAAAAAAACATTTAAGGTATGCGTACATATTTCAATTTTCGATGTATCATTACTTTTCTTACCTTCTAGCACATGTGGAGAATTATCAATGTTCAACTTACCTCTTTCCCACAAGTAAAATCGTTTATCGATGGTAGAATAATATAATTGAAAGTCCGTCAATGGATCCTTAAAATCTTGTAACAAAGAAACACCACTAAACAAATTTGAGTTAAGGTTAGTTAAAAAATAATCATTCCTCACTTTCGTATGGGTATTTTCTTGCTTTTCATTTTCTTTTTCCACTTGAGAACTCTCCAATTTTACCTCATATAGATTTTCACTCACCAAATTTGGACCTTCAAGTAGACTTTCATCACTTAAGGTCTATTTTCTCTCTATCTTTTCAATTTTTTCTTCCTCACTTCCTATACCCCCTCACAAGTATTATGAATATTCAATTTAGTATAATAAATCTTAGTAGGAGAATATGAAATTTCTATCTCATCTAACTCCATAGATTTGAGGAAAAAATTTCACTATCATCTTTTTTTATCAACAAAAATCTTATGTTGGCACAATCATGACTATAGGGCCCACACCCTTTGCACGTAATACATTCAATGTCACGAGGTCTTTGTTGTTTTGGTAAAAATTAGGAAAAGTGGGCTGCTTAGAAGATGTAGAAGAAGGATTTGTAGAAGCCCCATTTTTCCACTCAAAAGGTTTAGTCTCATCATGTTTTGGAAGCAATTTATTGGTAGCATAAAGAGGTTTCAAAAAAGTAGAATTAGAACTTATAGCTCTATAATATTGTGATGCTCCAAATGGATGAGATTAAAGTTGTTGAAATTGTTGCTCAATCTCAACTGCCTTGTGTACCACCTCCTCAAGATCATATAGGTTTGAAGATTAAGAGCATTGGATAACGAAACGTTTAAGCCATCTACAAACCACACCATAGTAGTCTCATCATCTTTTTGCACATTTGCTCTTTGCATAATCAGCTTCATCTCCTTAAATTACTGAGAAGGAACGTAACACTTTCGCGTAACTTGCTGCAACTCCTCCCATGTTTCTATTACCCTTTCGCGGTTTCTTTGACGATTAATTCCAAGTTGAATCCATCAACTCAAAGCATAATCTGAAAATCCATAGGTCATCAATGGGACTTTTTCCTCTTCCCTACATTTATACTAACGAAACATAAGTTTAATTTTTGATTCCCACTCACAATATGCCTCAGGATCATTCTTCCCACGAAATTGTGGAAATAAGAACTTTGATTTAGCTAAAAAAATGTTGCCCACGATCATTATTAACCAAAGTCTCATCATTTGTATGATTTGGAAGAAAATAAGGTTGATCAACCTTATCTTCCAAATTACAATTCAGACACTCAATTTTGGTAGTTAAACGTTCCAATTTTTTGCTGATTGTGTCTAGAATAGTGTCCCATTACTGATCTTGAGCAACTTTCCGGTCATAGTATTGCAAATCATTATGAAAGCCTAAAAAGAACATAGCACTCAAGAAACGAAAAATTATGCAAACCTCACTGTTATGCACTTAGAAATAAAATAAAATTCTAAATGAGGTAAGAATTAATCTTGTGAGTCATTTAAAATTGTCTATATCAATCAATTAGAATGTATTAGAATCAAACTAACAAAGAAAAAACTCAAGAGAAAATCATGAAAAGAAAACTCGAAGAGAATTTATTGACTCAAGAGAGAAGTTGAATAATAATGAATTATGTCATTTGTGTACAATGTAGAGGCCTATATATAGGCTAGCTAAATAAATCTAAATAGAACTCTTAAGTATACTAGAATTCTAATTAATCTAAACAAGAAGTGGTTTTAAACTAAACTTTCTTTCTTGACATAAAACTCCTAAATTACTACTTAATAATTATTAAAAATTCAGAATAATAAAATAATAAGAGTTGATAAATAAAATGATGTCCACATATATAATAAAAATTATGCCCAAAACCCAAACCTAATATGATTTAAACTCGAATTAAAAGTCTGAAACTCGTAATTCCCGTAATAATCTCGTCTAGAAATTCTACTCATGCAGTCTTCACTAAAATGATCATAACTTAAGCTCCAAAAAAAAACGTGATTCAAGGTGTGTTTCAAAGATAAGAGATAGATCTTCGAATTCTATGAAGACATCTCAACCCAAAAATGCTAGGATCCCATCCAAAAAGTTGTTGCAAGTTTGCTAATTTCCCAAGCTTGAAAATTGGTTGCTTCGATGAATGAAATTTAATAAATTTCACCTTATCCGTGCATGTATCAATAACAATTCCAAATGGTCATAGGTATAATACAGGGCATCATAATATTGTCGAATCATACGAGGTGCAATCGACACCTTTTTACCTTGAACAATCACGCAAGTGATCATTTCGCCTCGTTGCTTGTAATTCTCCCTATCTTTTAGGGAGATGTAGATTTCATAAACTACCGCATCAATCGTTGGTTTGGTTTAGGGCTGCGAAAAATTTGTTCTAATGATGGAATTGTACCAACTCCCATATTTCATAGCAAGGAGACATAGTGGGATCGAACCCATGCTCCTGTATAAACAAACATCCACTCATATGAAGGAAAAATAGTTTGACTTTTGTATTATGGAAGTGATTGGCGCCAAGATTACTGGGTGCTTGAGTGGATTATTTTTGTTTACGTTGTGCCATTTTGAAAGTAAAATAACAACTAACCCAAATTATCAAAATGATAAAAATCAAGTTTGGAACACGATACCTAGGGTAGTTGTCGACTAACCTCGTCTCCTAATCTATGTGGAATGTAATAAAATAAAAGATGAAAAATGAAATGAAAAGAGAAGGAGGGCACTTAATTATGTAGATCGGAGGTTGGGAATGCGAAAATTTGAAGCTTGATAGTGAAGAAGACATGTTGTGGCTCGAAGAGAGTGTTTCTCTCTTTTGGGGTGTTTTAGATGTGTACTCATGCCTAAATCCAGTGGCTATAAATAGAATCTCAATAGGCTTTCTACTTGAAACGAACCGATTTTGGCTGAAAACAAGGCTTGTCGTGACATGGTGCCCTAAAATGACCCCTTTTAGCTTCAAAGTGCTCAAGTTGTGGTGCGACACGGACCTTTAACATTAAATGTCTTTGCTTCGAATATCTTGTGTTGCACCATGGCCTATGCATTGTAACAACCCATTTTTAGTGAAATCGGAACAGTGGTTTCAGGACTACAAATCCAAGCCAGAAAAAAAAATTTAATATTATTTTATGGTTTGCATTATGATAGGAATATTATATGAAAATTCTTATAAGAAATTTTTACCAATTTTGTGTTTAATTATGGAAAGGACCAAATTGCATAAAATGAAAAAGTTGGATTCTAGTAGCTATAAGGATCAAATAGCTATGGAATTCAAAACTTGAGGCCCTTATATAATAATTAGACCATTAAAGAAAAGTTAGTAGATATTTTTGATGAATCATCCATGGAAAAATTAGAAAAGGGCAATGACTAAATTGGAAATTAAGATAATTAAAAGATGATAATATAAAATATCATCTTATTTTCATCATATTCCCCAAAATTTTACATGAAAAACCTAAGAGAGAGAAATGAAACTGATCAAGCTTAATTAGGTATGTTTTCTTATCTCGTTTTTAGTAATTTTTATATTTTTGAGATCGGGATAGTTTAATTTGTCTATTTTGGGGATTAAATTGAAAAGTTATCAAAGTATAGAAAATTTTCCATGGATGTAAATGCTGAAAATTTGAAGATTATGGTAGAAAATGAAAGGTTGTTGATGGATAAACAACTTTTACAAAGAGAATTTTCATGAGATTATGATTTAGGGACTAAATTGAAAAAATTATAAAACCTATGGAAAAATTCTAATTTTTAAGAAATTTGTGGGATATTATTATGACATTAAAAATAGTTACGCTTGGAATAAGGATTAAATTGCATGAATTTCATTTTCCGAGCCTAGGGACGAAATTGGAATTTATGAAAAGTATAGGGGTAAAATGGTAATTTGTCTAGGATGTGAATTGAATGTAATTGAATATGAAATGTGATAAATTGATGATTAAATTCATTTATATAGATCTAGACAACTCAAATTCGAAGTTAGATCGAGGAAAAGAAAAAGTTTTAGATTAGTAGATTTTCATATACAAACAAGTGTCGAGGTAAGGTCGTGTAGCCAAATTGTGTTTATTTTCATGTTTGAATTGAATGTAGTATGTGATTGTATGAAATATATAAATGTTAAAAATAAATGAAATAATCACATATTCAATCAAGTTCGAAAAATGTTAAGTTCCGTTTGAATAATGAAATTCGATGGATATATGTGATTTCCCGTATTGAATGTGGTCCTGCATCTGTTGCAGACAAAATATAGCTCGGACGAGCATCCCTGTATAGCCCTCTCGAGCATCCTATTATATAGTTCCTACGAGCATCTTGATCGGTAGTGATTTTGCTTATGTTGCACATTACTGCAGCTTTGTGTAAGCGTCCTGTTACATGATTCGATCGGTTGTGATCCAACATATAATACGGACACAAACACAGCTCTATGTGAGTGTCCTGATATAAGCTCTTATGGGATTCCTAACATGGCTCGCTTGAACTCTCTATGACCTTATCTGATGCTCCCTGATAATAACTCTTCGGAGTTACCTAATAAGCTCTATGAGCTCCCTGATTTAAACTCTTATGAGTTCCTATTTAGCCTGAATAAGCGTCCTGTTACATGGCTTATTTGAGCATCCTGATATGTGGCTCGAGAGTGTGCTCCCTGATTAAGTACCCTAATGGGTACTTCTGATTATGAGTTGAGGGTTTATAATTTTGTACACCTTGTGTGTACTACCTGAGTTTCCATCAATATTTCAAAAATTCAATGGACAAAACTTCTGACATGAGAAATTATGAGATTAAAAGAATTATGTCCCGAATACTTTTGAATTACCTGAAAGAGTGTAGTATGATAAGCTCATCAATGCTTACTTGATATACATGAGAATTATGTGACTAACTTGCTTATTTAAGTGTACATGAGTAGGCAAATTTACTAATTTTTTGGAAAGCAAGATACTGTTATGCTTATTTAAATGAAAATGATTGGTAAGTTTACTTTCCGTTATACGAACTTACTAAGCATTAAATGCTTACTAGGTTTTTTTTTCTATTTTATAGTGCTCGGAAGCTCGTAAAGGTTAGAGATCGATCAGAGTATCATCACACTATCCTCCAGCTTGTTTTGGTATAAATAGTAAACTTATTTTTGTTTAATGGCATGTATAGGCTAACTTTGCCAATTTTGGCTTGTAAATGGTTGTTGTAATCTAGTCATTGGAATGGTTAAAATGATATATTTTGGTATATAATTATAAGGCCATAACATGTTTGATGTGATTTGAAATGGTTAAGTAATAGATGATATATAAAATCAAGTGGTAAATAAATTTGAGTTAGTATATATGATACAAATTTACCTAAGAACATAAATGAAAATTTGATAAGCTTATTCATTTGAATATACATGTTAATATATCTTATATAATACTAGTGTTAGGCTTGATTATGATATCTTGGATTGGTTGGTAAATGTGTATAAGTGATGTTGTAGGTTAATGGCTAATTTGGGTGAGAAATAAGGCTAAGAAATGACCTTATTTTATCCACACGGGTGTGTGTCTTGACTGTGTGTGACACACGACCTGGCACATGGGCATGTGGATTGGTTGTGTGTCCCCTGCATCTTAAAAATTGAGAAACAGAATGCTCAAAATTGGGCACACGAGTAGAGACATGGGCTTGTGTCTCAGCTGTATGTGCTACACGGTCTAGAACACGGGTGTGTGTCTTGGCCGTGTGAAACCTGCACCTAAGTTGTAAAAATTAAATTGACCACACGACCTAGCACACGGGCATATGGCAGGCTATGTGGCACAAGTTAGAGAGTTACACGGGTAAAGACACGGGCTGGGACACAGCCGTGTACCTCACATTCAATACCCATACGTCTTGAGACATGTCACTTGGTAATGTGAATCACACGGCCTATTCACACAGGCGTGTGACCTTTGTATTAAAGAAAAAATAATTAAATTTTGCGAAAAATTCTCTGGGATTCTGGTTTAGTCCCGACTTGATTCTAATGTTTGAACTGGGCCTCAAGGGCCCATTCAAGGGACAATATGATTAATTTTGGATATTAATAGTAAATAACATGAATTACATGAAATCATTCTGTAAACTTTGGTAATGCTCCGTAACCCTATTCTGACAATAGATACGGGTTAGGGTGTTACGTGCATGGCATGACACAACATTGTTCCCAGCCCTTCGGGGTATGTCAATGTCTTTTGGTTGTCCCTTCTTGTCCCCGTGCTTCTTCTCAGCCTGTTTATGTCTGAAAACCTGAATTCTCCTAATACTAATATTTATTACATCTAAACTATCTTAAAATATAACTACAGACCAAATATTAAAACTAATTTACAAAATTTTACAAATTTATTAAAGTTCAATGGTTGTCACTATGTCGTGCTACTGGACGTGTCTGACAATTCTCTAAACTTCACCTTTGACTTTAATTATCGTTCATGCCCATTGCATGCCTTCCAATTGTTTTCATTCTCTTTCGGATCTCATACGAAGCCTTATATGCTCGCAAATGTCGTACACCTTTGTTTTGGACTAAACTAAGTAAAAATAAGATAAACGGGGTTGATTTGATAAAAGATGCTGAACAGAAAGTAAAAGTGATCCGAGATAGTTTGAAAGCAGCTTCTGATTGTCAGAAATCTTACGCAGATTTGAAACGAAAAGATATTGAATTTGAGATTGGTGATAAAGTGTTTTTAAAAGTATCCCCGTGGAAGAAAGTACTCCGATTCGGCAGAAAAGGCAAATTGAGTCTGAGGTTTATCGGGCCGTATGAGATCATAGAACGTGTTGGGCCAGTAGCTTATCGGTTAGCATTGCCACCATAGCTAGAAAAGATTTATAATGTGTTTCATGTATCGATGCTTCGACGATACAGATCCAACCCTTCGCATGTGATTTCTCTTGCTGAAATAGAAATTCAGTCTAATATGACTTATGAAAAGAAACCGATCCGTATCTTAGCTCATGAAGTTAAAGAACTACGAAATAAGAAAATTTCATTAATAAAAGTATTGTGGCATTGACACAGTGTTGAAGAGGCTACGTGGGAGCCTGAAGATGCTATAAGACAACAACATCCGAATCTATTCAACGGTAAGATTTTCGGGGACGAAAATCCCTAAGGGGGGAGAGTTGTAACAGTCTGGTTTAGACTCTAGTTGGAATAGTGGTTTTGGGACCACAAATCTGAGTTAAAAAATATTTTAATATTATTTACTGTGTTTACAGTATGTGGTTAAACATGTGTGAAAGTTTCGTATGAAAATTTGATCATTTGTGTGTTTAATTTGTGAAAATGACTAAATTGTTGAAAATAAAAAATTGTCCTTTTATTTGATTAATGGCCAAATTGATGTGTCTTTATGTTTGTGAAGTCCTTATGTTGTTAATATACCATTTACATGGTAAGTGGACAGTAATGGCCTTAGTGTTAATGTTTTATATGTTTATTATATAAGGGTAAAATTGGAAATTGATTAATATGTTAATATAATTAATAAAACAAAACCAAATGCTCATATTATTTCATCCATCTTCCACCAAAAATAGAAAGCAAAGATAGGGTTTGAGTGTTTGAAACTTTTGGCCATGGTCCAAGCTTGATTCAAGGTTTTTTTTTTGTTCGATTTTTGATAATTTCTACGTTTTTGTAATCGTTGCTTAGTAATCTACCAAGCCCATGCTTCAATTTCTGAATTTGATGATAATTTTGAGTTGTACCATTTTTGATAATGTGAGCTTTATGAAGTTTGATGGTAGTAAATGAAAGATGTGTTAGATTACTAAGTTTTGTCTTTGAATTTTTGATGAATTTAAGTAATTTGGACTAATTTGTAAAAAAAAGATTTTAAGGGACTAAAATGTGAAATAAATGAAATATATGGTCTTATATGAGTACTATGAAAATTCTGCTAAGCATGTGTAAGGAAATTTTGTATATTTTGTGATTTTTTGAATTAGGGACTAAATTGTCAAAATGTGAAAATGTGAGGGTTAATTTGTAAAGTTCCCTAAATATATGTTTATGGATTGATTTGAATGATTTGGTGAATAAAAGAGTTAAATTTGAATTTATAAAGATCAAGAACCAAAGAAAATGGAATTACATCAGGGAAAGTCAAAAGTCGTCGAACAGTCGACTCCATTCGTCCGAATCCGTAGGAGGTAAGTCTATATACAAATAAATGTATTTGAAATGGTATATTTATGCTTATATGCTATTGAACAATGATGAATGGCTTTATACCTTGAATATGTGAAATTCGAGAAAGTATCGACAAAGTTCCAACGTCCGAAAAGTCCCGTACGAACCATATGAATAGTTAGGATACATATGTCATGACATAGGATCCGATATGTGTTATCATGTAAGACCACATCTGGGACGTTGGCATCGACTTATGATTTACGTGTAAGACCATGTCTGGGACTGCAACACCCCAAATTCGGCCCAGACATTATGGCAAGATCCAGCATGCCACATTGAAGTGTTTTATCGAAAACCTTGTTTTCATTGAAAACCCTTCCTTAAAGTGAAAATCCTTAATTTCTTTGTAGAATCTCGTTCCAGTTGCAGAAACATTATTTAAATCATAGGATCTGTGAAAACTTGTCATTTTAAACATTCAGTTGCGGAAGCAATGTACTTTCTTTTTAAAAAAAAATAGCCAGAGAGAAGGCCATATTACAATCCAGTCTGAAATAACTTAATAAACTAGAAACTATATACTTTCCTTTTTAAGAAACAAGTCGTCTTGCTAGCTGGCCACCTTGGAGTCTCTCCCACCATTGAACCTCCTACTGCGTATCACCTAAAAAAATAAAAGGGGGGTGAGTTTTCGCAAACTCAGTGTGTACAACCCTCGAAAAGAAACATTAAGCAAACATCAATCACCATAGTATCATACATGCAATGCTTACGCAACCCACCCCAATAATCCAACCGATACACATCAACTCTGTCCCCCGGTACACATCATGTAGGGATAAAAATATTGACCCACCCATCTGATTCACATCAATGGTAGCCTGGTTGTGGTACTACCTTCATTGCAGCAAGCTGCTAATCACATATTGGGCTTAATAGCCGTCGGTGGACCCACGGTCGTCAAGCAACCATGCGATCCTCATATAATTCCTCCGTCTACAATTCCCAACCCATATACATCCTAAAAAGAGTATCATATGAATGCAGCAGGTACACAGGTAGCATCCATAAATCTTACATTCAACACATAGGGGTATTTTAGTCATCTTCGCCCTTAGGGGCATTTCGGTAATTTCTCTTTGTTATGAGTTTATTACTTACCTTGGCCCGTTGACAAGTCCTCGATGACTAAAGTGAACGGATACTACGCACCAGGTAGGATTCCAGAGAAGAGGAGGTGAGTCATTAAGACCGCTTAAGTACCAAGCTCTCCTTAGATCCAATCCTAGACATGCATTTACCCATTGCCACACTTTAACCTTATGACTTATCCACGGTCACAATTTATTAATTAATTAAGTGTTATGTATGTTTAAGAAGTTATCAGATACTAGGCCCAAAACCCCTTACAAAGCCTAGACAAGTCTATATACATGCATATGGCCTATTAGGCCCAATCTCTTTCATATAGCCCATTAGGCCCAAATTACTTTCATATGCTCCATTAGGCCCAAATCACATTCATATGGCCTATTAGGCCCAAATCACATTCCTATCATGCTTTCCTACGATTTTCCATCACTTAGTATCAAATTGCCCATTTTGCCTATTGTGGGCCCTACAGCCCATCGGCCCATTTAGCCCATTTTGGCCCGGTAGGCCAAAACACAGCCCAAGTCCATGGAATCGCCCATGGGGTCTCAGATAACCTATCGGTTTCCCCCTCACGAGTGTTCACGCACTCGCAAGTCTGTTGTAGCCAAACTTTCGACTTTTCGGCATTTCGGGTTTTCGACATTTCGGGATTTGCCAATCTATTGTGTGTGTGCAATGTATGTACAGACCTGGTAATAAAGCGTGCTACAATCTTCCTAGCCACGAACCTACAATCAATGTCACTCAATGATTAATCCCACACACATATCGAATACTTTTACCAGAAGCCGAAATCTCACCTTAACCTTACCTGAAACTCCAAGCCTTAATAGCTTTTCCTTGATCACTAATCATGAGTACTTCCTAGATCTGCATTAACCTTTATCGTTAAGATACATAATGGTTGGCTTGTATCCGACATAAGACACCCTTTTCCTACTAAAGCCCATTCGGCCAATCCTTACCAAAGTGAAGAACACTTACCAATGTCCCAACACGTAAGGAGCAAATCGGCAGGGATCCCAAAAGACTGAGATTCGATACTGCACTCTTACCAAAATCGATTTAGAAAGAGTGAGGGACAAGAGTAATAGATACTAGCAAAACCGACTGAAAGAGCAAAGCACTTACACTAGATTAGGCCGAAAGAGAGAGAGTAGTGGCGGCACAGAAGGTATTCGACTTTTGAGATTTGTATGGTGAAAACGGTTTATTCGGCACAATCAAGAAGAAGAGAAGAAGGAAACGGCTAAAATAAAGGTGAATCATAGAGAATTGAGAAGAGAAAGGTAATCAAGGAGCAAGGAATTCGGCTTCTGAGCACTTGGAGTAAACAAAGTGTTTTGGCAACAAAAATGAAGAATTCGGCTAAAGGGAGAGAAGCAATTTCGGCACCTACATATATAATAGCTGAATTTCCTATCCCAATTTCCCAATTCGGCTCCACCTCTCTACACTCCTCATTTTCTAATTTTTCTCCCTGATCACTCATTAATCCCTTCCTTAAACTTCTCCTCTTATCACTCCCTACAGAGTTTATATCTAGCACCACTACTGGCCATCTGTTAAGCAAAAATAAATCCTCCTTTTGAGCAAGGAGGGATTCGAGCCCCAGACCTCCTTGCCATGCATGTGACGCCACTTCTAAGCCTCACATGTGGTGCTACTTGCCACTCCACCACAAGGCTTTCTGTGTCCAATTCCTTCTTCATTTATTTAAAAACCAAACTACTTGCCATCAAGTTTTTTTTAACTATTAACCTATAATTTCCTGCACTTCTAAGTTCAAACTCAAAACTTAACCAAGGCCTATTATCACCTGAATGCACTTGACTAGGAATATCTAGCACTCTTTTTATCAAACCAAAAATAAGGAAAAGAAAGTTCAGGATTCCGGGATTTTTGGGGCGTTACAAGGACATTGGCATCATATCTGATTTCGTGTAAGACCCTGTCTAGGACTGTGGCATCGATATTTGATTACATGTAAGACCACGTCTGGGATGTTGGCATTGTATGACTTTCCAAGCTATCCGAGTATCCTTATTAATTTTGAACAGTTCAACAGGCACTCTGAGAAATGAATGGTTATGTGAGTAAGTACTCAATTCAGGTACGTTTGTAATGTACATTATGATTAAGAATGAAAGGTAAGTATATGTTTATATGTGTACATATAAAATATGTATGAATTATATGAGTATGAAATGTGTTAAGTATAAGTAACTTATGAACAATTGAGTTATATGAGAATTACAGGTATGTGATTATGTTTTGCCATGAGCTACATGAATGAAATGGATTGGAAAAGTGTTATGTGATAAGTTTATTTGTATATGGCTTACTAAGCTTTTGAAAGCTTACTTTGTGTGTTTTTCAATTGTTTTATAGATATCGAAGCTACTAGGAGCTCGGGGATCTTCGAGGATTGTCACCACACTATCAAACTCTATTTTAGTATCTTTTGATATTATGAATATAAAAATATGGCATGTATAGGCTAGAAGTATTTGAATATGTATGGTAACATGTATATCTAGCCATGTGATTTGGCTTGGTTTTGATTGTGTAAATGAATAAGTTTTTGAAATGAAATATGTGATGAAAATATGTCTATATTATGTGTTTTGGATGTCCAATAGAGTTGGTCTATTTGGTAAGTTTTGGTATGTACTTATTTGAGAATTTGGTAAGTTCATAGCATAAGATTGTATGATGTGTATTAAGATTATGAATCATATGTTTCGGCATGATTTTGGCTAATGATATGGCATAATTTAGTAAGGTTTATATGCATGGAATTGGTTGGCAATGATATAGCATGAATGGTTTGTGTTTTGGTTGTGAATTGGTTGATAATTTGGTATGTAATTGATGTAACAACCCGATTTAGGGCCTAGTTGGAACAGTGGTCTCAGGACCACAAATCCAAAGTTAGAAAATTTATTTTATTACAATTATGAGGTTATAACATGTTATATTAGTGCATGAAAAAATTAGTGAGTTAATTTTGATGTTTGTGATCCCGATTGCGAAAAAGGACTAAATTCCATAGAAGGAAAAAGTTGCATTTTAGTACCCAATGTGCCAAATAGCTTGAGATTAAAATTTAGGGGTCTTTAAAGGGAAATTAGACCCTTAAATATGGCTTGGCTGGCCATGAGACAAGATTTTTGCAAATGGTCAAAGGTTTAGGTAAGTGATGTCATGATTTTAAGATAAAAATAATGCCTAAAGCCTATCTACTATTTTTCTTCTTCTCCATCCTTTCTCTACACCGAAAATATCAGCAATTAGGGAGGTTTGAAAGCTGAAAATTTTCACCAACTTATTCCTCTCATAATGTAAGTGATCTTGATGATTTTCTTGATGATTTTTACATTTTTGGAATGCTTGTATTATGGGCTTTCAAATGAGAGGACTACCTTGCAAAATGGTGATAAGTCTAGGGTTTCACCATGTGAATGTTCATGTTATTTTCTGAAATTTTATGGAAGAATATGAGTCTTAGAAGAGTTCTAAACAACTTTTGTGAAAGGTGTTAGCATGAAAACATCTAAAGGGACTATTTTGCATAAGTTGCAAAATAGGTGATAAGTGTGTGAAATAGTGGAATTTTGGAGTTGCTATAAGAGTAAAAATAGTTCGGCTAGGTTCGTAATACGAAGAAATTCAATAAAAATTAATTTTCGAGCATAAAGGTAAAATGGTCAAATTGCCAAAGTCTAGGGGCAAAATAGTCATCTTACCAGAGATGTAAATTTATGATTTCCTAATTGTAATTAGTGATTAAATGAGTGTATTTTGTTATTATAGATCAATATTTTCCAAATTCAAACCTAAACTGGGGGAAAGCCAAGCAAGTCAACTAAACCGACTGGTCAAGTACATTTTGTAATCCAAGGTAAGTTGTATGTAAATAATACAACTACATTGTTAATGCATGTATTCGAATTGTTATTGATTTGATATAGTATGAATTGCTAGATTGTGAATTGAGAATGCATATTAATGATTGAGATAATAGAAAGATCCCGTTGGAACCCTAGGAAACAAACTAGATATTCATGCCATGACATTCGGGTTATTTGTGTGCCAGTATAAGACATGTCTGGGACATGCATCAGCCACATAATGAGAGCCAGTGTAAGACCATGTCTGGGACATGGCATCGGCATTGAGATGAGTGCTAGTGTAAGACATGCCTGGGACATGCATCGGCCTCGATGATGATAGAAAGTGTAAGACATGTCTGGGACATGCATCGGCTAAGAGTTGTGTTAGTGTAAGACATGTCTGGGAATGCATCAATACGTAGATACGAAAGCTAGTATAAGACTACGTCTGGGATATGGCTTCGGCCTCGATGATGATATCCAGTGTGAGACCATGTATGGGACATGGCATCGGCAACTTATCCCATGCTTGAGGCTTATAGAATATTTGGTAGTATTTCGAAAGGTTCCACTTTAAAGGTTATGAAAGTGATTTAATAAGGAAAGTATAATAATGTTGTGAGTGGTACAGGTACCTAGTTAGAATGCATGAGTAATGAGCTCAAATTAGAAAATGTGACTTGAGTAGTCGGTAATGATGCCATTTAACTAGCTCAAGGATCCCTTGAAGTCAGAGATATCAATCACACTATCAGCCGTAATATTCGGTATAATAGGATTCATATTTTTGATTATGGCATGTATAGGACTAGAACTTATCATTTTGTGTCTTTGAGAATTGGCCAAATGTGTTGGCTTGGAATAGATTCCACGCTTTACATTAAGCCTTGAATGAGGATAACATTCATTTTGAGTTTATAATAGATGCATCTTCATGTTTAAATGAATGTCTATCATACTTGATTTGGTATTGGTTGGTATTGACATGAAAATAAGCATACTAGGGTGGCATTGAGGCTTGGTAAATAGCCTCATATTATCCACATGGGTAGACACACGAGCGTGTGTCTAGACCGTGTGTGACACACGGACAGCCCCATGGGCGTGTGAGAAGGTTGTGAGTCCCTTGCACTTAGAAATTTCAAGTTAGAATGCATGGTAATGGTCACACGGGCAGAGACAAGGCCGTGTGTCTCAGCTGTATGGAAGGGCACGGCCTAGTACATGGGCGTGTACCATGGTCGTTTGATGCTGACGTTAGAAACAGAATACCTAGGTTTTTGCACATGGACTGTGCCAAGGGCGTGTCGTGGCCGTGTGAAAGGACACAGGAGAAGGACACCGACGTGTGTCTAGGCCGTATGAAGTCTGCACTTGTTTCATGAAAAATTATGGAATTAACTTGGCCACACGGGTACAGGACACGGGCGTGTGCCCTATACCCACACGGGCATGTGGAGCCTTAAAGCCTGAAATTCTCCGTGTTTTTCTTGAGCCATCGGTTTGGCCCTGAACCACTTTGAATGTATGTTTTGGGCCCCGTAAGCCCTAGTAAGGGACAAATTGAATATGAAATGAAAATTTTTAAATTGATCAAAATTTTATGGCCCGATTTCCTAAGATTGGTTGAGTTTAAGTTCGGTAGCAACTCAAACCCTATTCCGGTGTTGGATACAGGCGAGGGGTGTTACAATTGATGCCTATTTGTTGCTTGTAGGGAGGACTTTTAATGGGTGGCAAATTGGCCTTGTAAATGGCCCATATTTGCCCACACGGGTACGGAAATGGGCATGCCTCTACTGTGTTGCTTGAGGGCCATTTCAAAATGAGCCTGGACAGACCACACGGTTGCACACACGGATGTGTGCTAGGCCATGTGACCCAAGTTAGAGAGTTACATGGGCTAAACACATGGGTGTGTCATGTGGTCGTGTGGACAAGTCAGTATGTATGCCCTATTTTGCCACGGCCTAAACACACGGTCGTGTCTAATGCCGTGCGAGGCACACGGCCTGTTCACACGGGCATGTGAACTCTGTAACTCTGAAAAATGTTTAAGTTCTGGAAAAATTTGTATGAGCTTGGTTTAGTCCCAATCCTTTTCTAAAGCAGGTTTAAGGTCACGATGACCTAAGTAAGGGACTTATTATTGATGTTTGATTATGGTTTAAGAATGATGTTTATAAATTGTTCGTAAATCGTTCGATTTATTCGGTAATGCCTTTAACCCTAATCTGATGACGGATACGAGTTAGGGGTGTTACATGAATGGCTTGAGTTGGACATAATTTGATATGTATATATATGTGTGTGGTCTTATCATGTGTGTTGTGTTTGATTGAGTTGAGCTAGTATGCTTGATATAAATAAGCATACATGTAATTTTGGTCAAATAGGTAAGTTTGGACATTGAGATTCATGAAATAATATTACATGCATAAAACTTGACTTTTGGGTTGGTTTGAATGTCTTATTGTAACACCCTCACCCGTATTTATGCCGGAATAGGGTTATGAAGTATTACTGAACTTACAACACATTTAAACATACATTTCACATACATTTAGTCAATTCATATACAATTCATTCACAACCAAACATTTCGTTCCTAATACAAGCTTATGAAGCCCAAACATACAATAGAAGTGGATTGGGACTAAAACAATAACTTTGGGAACTTTTTGGGCACTTAAGAAATTTTATGAAAAATAGGGGACATACTCCCGTGTGGCCCGGCCTTATGTCTTACACAGCCAACAGACACGTCTGTTTCAAAGGCCGTGTGGACCTACATAATGGGATCACATGGACTTGTACCAGCCAGCGTCTGACCCCGTGTAACTCTCTAACTTGGGTCACACAGCCAACTCACAAGCCCGTGTGGCTAGCCTGTGTACCCTAAAAATAGCCATACACGCCCGTGTGTGAGGCCGTGTGCTAGCTCGTGTTAGACCTGTAGGGTATACTGACTTATGCTACACTGTCAAGGCGCACACCCGTGTGTGAGGCCGTGTGGAGCATACTGACTTGACCCACAGCCTTGTAACATAACTGTGTGTCACACACGACTGAGACACATGCCCGTGTCTCTGCCCGTGTGGACAAAAATAGGCTATTTACTAAGCCATTTTACCACCCAAACTTGCGCGCACCTATATTAACCCATTTGACACCAAAACATAACATCAATAGGCATTTTAATCAACCAATTTAAACATAATTCATGCACATTCTATTCTCTCATTTTCCATAACCACAAATCATAAAAACATGCCATACCATTTATAGCAAATTCACATTTATAAATCATCTAATTATACACTTCTAAACTTGCATCATTTTACATCAAAATCACAATCATATAACTACTGTAAAATCAACCACTTAACATCTTAATCTTTATAATTCACAAGCTTTATATATTCATCCATGAACTCACAACAGAAAACATATATGCACATATTTATACATAACCAAAACAATCAAATTAAGCCAACTCTCATGGCTATATTAACAAATCAAAACATATACATTTACAAGTCATTTCTCATGACAAAAATCATTATCAACCCATAATCAAAATGACTCAAAATAGCTATACACGCCATATACTTAAAGCATAAACTTAAAAGTACCAAATTTATAGCTTGATAGTGTCATGTAGTCTCTGACGATCCCCAAATCCGAGCTAGCTTAGAAATCACTATAAAACACAAAAAAATAAACAATGTAAGCTTTATAGCATAGTAAGCTCGTATGAAAATAAGAAATAAATATCATCATTCATTTACATTTCCAAATGAATAACATGCATTTAAACATTAATCACCAAGTTAACATAGAATTTAATCACATAAATGATCGTAAGCTCTCAACTTCCTTTCACTCATTGTTCGAATAGTTTTACATACATACTTGTACCGATATGTATCTATTTCTCACCAATTCACATCTTCAATATACCCATTGAACCATTCAAAATAGAAGTCGGATACTCAGGAGTCTCGCACACTAAGTGCTAATATCATGGCTCGAAGTCAACTCAATGTATCTCGCACCCGAAGTGCTAATATCATGGCCCGAAGCCAAACCAATGAAGCTCGCACCCGAAGTGCCAATATCATGGCCAAAAGAAAAATTAATGAAGCTTGCACCCGAAGTGCCGATATCATGGCCCGAAGCTAAATCAATGTATCCCCTAATGACACGTCACTAGTATCCTAATCTATTCCTCAGGTTCAATCGGGATTTCGAATGCTGGATTATCGTCGAATCACTATCAAACATATTCGTAGTCTCGTATTCACAGTTTATGCAATATCAAAGCATATCAAATACATTTGTAATGAAACTTTTAACATACGAACTTACCTAGGATATAAAAACGACGACACGAGTCAACTAATCTGAGACTTTGTTCTTTCCCCGATCTAAGTCTATATTTTGCTTTTCTTGATCTATATAATACCAAATTCAGCTTATTTAATTATCTCTCTATTCAATTTAATCCAAAACACTCATTAAAGCATATTTACACTTTTGCCCCTAATATTTCAATATTTTTACAACTTAGTCCCTAGGCTCGTAAAACAAAATTCATTCAATTTCATCACAACCCAAGCCTAGCCGAATATTTATCATGCTTATAGTAGCCCAAAATTTTCATTTATTTCACATTTTAACCATAAAGTTTCCATATTTCACAATTTAATCCCTAATTTGCATTTTCACTAAAAATCACTTAACAAAACTTGTATAACTATCATCAAACATTCAAAATCTATCATTAAACATCAAAATACTCATGTATTCATCAATGGAAACATCTAAAATCTTTAATAGTTTTGCAAAATAGTCCCTGGGCTCTTTGGACTAAGCTACAACAATCTCAAAAACATAGAAATCATTAAAAATGTGACAAAAACTACTCACCTATTGAGCTAGAAAGCTTGGCCGAACGAAAAGGATCAAAATGGCTTCTCTTTTCCCTAGGAATTGGTTGGAGAAGATGATAATAGGTGATAAAATGGTTTTGTTTTATTTAATTAACCTTTAATTACCAAATTACAAAATTAACCTTATTATTAATTCAAAATTTCAATTCTGCCAATCCATTATCATCCACTATCTAATTAATGGTATATTTATCACATAAGGACCTCTAATTTAAATTTCTATAGCTATTAGACACCTTTAGCTAATAGAACATCACTTTTGCACTTTACGCGATTTAGTCCTTTTTATCAAATTAAGCATTTAAACAATAAAATTTCTTAACGAAAATTTCACACAAACATATTATCATGTTGAAACTATTAAAATGATAATAAAATAATTATTCTAACTTTGGATTTATGGTCTCGAAATCACTGTTCCGATTTGATTAAAAATGGGCTATTACAACTCTCCTCCTCTAGGGATTTTCGTCCCCGAAAATCTTACCAGTGAATATGTTAGGGTACTGTTTTCTCATAGCTTCCTCGAGCTCCACGTAGCCTTTTCGACACTGTGTCATTTCCAAAGTACTTTCACAAGCTATTCTTTTATTTCTCAACTGTTTAACCTTTCGAGCTAAAATTCTGATCGGTTCTTCATTGTATGTCATATCAGGTTGAATTTCAATTTTTGTCAGAGATTACATGTGATGGATCTGAACGATATCGACGCAACATTGACACATGAAATACATTGTGGATTTTCTCTAACTCAGTCGATAAAGCTAGTCGATATGCCACTGCCCTAATCTTTCAATGATTTCATACGGCTCGATGAAACGCGGACTCAATTTGCCTTTGCAACCAAATTCAACCTCGTACCCAGAGCTTCTTGCAATTTCTTCCAAAATCGTGATGTAAATCTCGAGTCTCTATCTGAAATAATTGAAACTGGCACCTCGTGTAATCTAACAACTTTAGATATGTACAATTCAACCAATTTATCAAGTGAATAATCTGTACGCATCAAAATGAAATGTGCAGACTTCGTCAGTCGATCAACAATAACTCAAATAACATCTTTCTTTTTTGGAGACAAGGGTAGTCCTGATACAATGTCCATTGTAACCCTATCCTATTTCTACTCTAGTATCATCACAGGTTGCAGCAATCTCGAAGGCACTTGATGCTCAGCTTTAACTTGCTGACACACAAAACATCTTGCTACAAATTCTGAAATGTCTCGTTTCATTCCCGACCACCAATATAGTTGCTTCAATTCAATGTACATTTTGGTACTCCCCGGGTGAACAGATAAACAACCACTATGTGCCTCATATAAAATTTTCTAAATGAGCTTGGGATTCTTTGTTATGCAGATTCTACCTCAGAACATTAAACAATCATCAAATCCGAGCTGATATTCTAAATCATTAGTCGACTCACATTTCACTCTTTTAGCTTGCAACTCATTGTCACACTTTTGAGCTTCAGAAATTTACTAAAGAAACACCGGTTTAGCTTTTAACTTAGCTAAAATCAAACCATCACCAGACAAGGTTAACCATGTATTCATTGCCTATAAAGAAAATAAAGATTTTCTACTCAGAGCATCCGCGACTACATTGGCTTTACCCGAATGATAATCAATTACTAACTCATAATCTTTCAAAAGCTCGAGCTATCTCCGTTGTCATAAACTCAAATCTTTCTTAGTCATTATATACTTTAAACTTTTATGGTCAATAAAGATATGACACTTTTCATTGTACAAATGATGTTGCCAAATTTTCAATACGAAAACAATAGCGGCCAATTCTAAATCACACGTCAGATGGTTCTTTTCATGCGGTTTTAACTGTCTAGAGGCATAAGCTATGACTTTTATTTCTTGCATCAAAATATAACTCAAACCATTCAATGACGCGTCACTATAAATCACAAATTCTTTACCCGACTCAGGTTGAACCAACAGTGGTGCCTCAGTTAACAATGATTTCAATTGATCAAAACTTCGTTGACATTTCTTGAACGACTCAAGTTTCACATCTTTTTGTAGCAATCTGGTCATAAGTGTAGCAATCACTGAGAACCCTTTAACAAAACGCCGATAATAACAAGCTAACCCAAGAAAGCTTCTAACTTTAGATATATTTCTTGGTGGTTGCTGATCAAAAACTACAAAAAATTTGCTCAGATCAACTCGTATACATTCCGCTGAAACAATGTGTCCCAAAAATCCAACCTTTCGGAGCCAAAACTCACATTTGTTGAATTTAGCATACAATTTCTTCTCTCTCAAGGTCTATAAAAAAATTCTCAAATGTTCGACATGCTCAGACTCATCCCGTGAATAAATCAGAATGTCGTCAATAAACTGTAACAATCCACTTTTAGTCAAATCGAAACAGTGGTTTCGGGACCACAAATATGAGGTAAAAAAATTTATTTTAATATTATTTTAAGTGTTTATAGCATGATAGTATGTATGTGTGAAAGTTTCGTGAAGTAATTTTATCGTTTTAATGTTTAATTTGGTAAAAAGGACTTAATCGCGTAAAATGTAAAAGTGGGGTTCCTTTAGTTAAAAGTATTTAATAGATATAAAATCTTATTTTGGAGGTCCTTAGGTTGTAAATAGACCATTATAATGGTGAGTGGACAATTATGGGCTTTAGTTATGAAAATTTTAAGGTTAATTATAAAGGTTAATTAAGTAATCTATAATTTAAAGTTAAAATAAAAGAAATAAAACAAAACATCATCTTTTCTTCTTCATGTTTCAATCAAAACTAGGGAAAGGAAACACCATTTTCATCTTTTTCATTTGGCACTTCTATTTTCATCAATTAGGTATGTGTTTTTGATCCGTTTTTAATGATTTCTATGTTTTTGTGATCATTGGATCTAGTACTAGCTAGCCCATGGACTATTTTGCAAAACTGTTAAAGATTTTGAATGATACCATTGATGAATATGTGTGATTTTTGAAGTTTGTTGATAGATTTTGAATGCTTGTTGATAGACATACAAGTTTTGTAAAGTGATTTTTAGTGAAAATGGAAAATAGGGATTAAATTGAGAAATGTTGAAACTTTGTGGTTCAAATGTGAATTAAATGAAAAATATGGACTGTTAGGGGCATTATGGTAATTCAGCTAGCATGGGTTTATTGTGAATTTCAGTAATTTGTGATTTTGTGTAATAAGGATTAAATTGTAAAAAATATGAAATATGTGGGGTAAAAGTGTAAATATGTTTTAAAGTGTGTTTTGGACTAGATTGAATGAATAGATGATTAAATAAGTTAATTTTAAATATATTTAGATCAAGAAAAGAGAAATATGAATTTGGATCGGGGAAAAGATAACGTTATCGACTAATCGACTCAATTCGTTGTTTTAACATCCGAGGTAAGTTCGTACGTTATAATTTCATTACAAATGTATTTTATATGCTTTGGTATAGCATGAATTGTGATTAAGTGATTACAGACAAGTTTGAAAATGATTCGACGAAGATTCGACAGTTGGAATCCCGGTTGAACTTTAGGAATAGTTTAGGAAGCTAGTGACATGTCATTAGGGATACCTTGAGTTGGCTTTGGGCCATGATTTAGCACTTCAGGTGTGAGATAAACTGATTTGGCTTCGGGCCATGATATTAGTAATTCAGATAAACTACCTTGATTTAGCTTCGGGCCATGGTATAGGTACTTATCGTGTGAGACCCTTGAGTATTCGACTTCTATTTTGAATGGTTCAACGGGTAAATGAAAGACAAGAATGAGTTTAAGATTGTTACGAGATGGTACAGGTATGTGCATAAACCATAATAGCTATGAATTAAAGAAATGTTAAAGAGAGTATATAAATTTTTGTATATGAAATGGAAAGGTTTGTTAGTTGTTGTGGATTTATGTATCTATATTAAATTATTAAATTTTGTGTTTAAGATTTTATCAAGTTTATTTTATGTATCTATATTAAATTATTAAATTATGTGTTTAAGATTTTATCGAGTTTATTTCATACAAGGTTACTAAGCTTTATAGCTTACTTTGTTGCTTTTCCATGTTTTATAGTGATTTCAAAGCTAGCTCGGACTCGGGGATCATCGGAGACTACATCACACTATCCACTTACACTTTGGTACTTTTGAAACTATGTTTTTGAGTCATATGACATGTATAGGGACTTTGAGTCATTTTGGTTATGTTTTGGTAATGATATTGGCCATATGATTTGGCATTGTAAATGTTTAGGTTTTGGCATGTATATATAGCCATGTGTGATGGCTTATTTTGGTTTGTTTGGTATGTTTGAATAATGTACATATAAGTATAGTTATGTCTTGTGAATTGAGTTGGTTGATGGTTATGTGATGATTTATGATATTAGGTACTATGAATGGTAAATTAATGAATTGTGATTATTGGTATGCTTGTGAAGTTAGGCCAAATAATGCATATTTGATAATGGTCATTTTGATGATTTGAGAAGTCAAGGATTGGTGTGAATTGAGATAGCATATTGTGGTATTTATGTGCCTTGAATTGGTTAGTATTGAAATAGTAGGATTTAGGCTTGGTTTGGTTGTTTTGGATTGCATATTATGCTATGGTTTGGTATCATTTGTGTAGGCAAAGATGTGTACCAAATGGGGTGGCAAAATTGTTCAGTAAATAGCCTATTTTTGTCCACACGGGCAGAGACACGGGCGTGTGTCTCAGCCGTGTGTGACACACGGTCATGTTACACGGCAGTGTGTCCCCTAGTGTGGTTTTAGAAATCAAGTCAATATGCTCCACATGGCCTTACACACAGGTGTGTGACTTGGCCGTGTGGCATAAGTTAGTATACCCTATAGGATTGGCACAGCCTAGCACACGACCTCACACACGGGATAGCCACACGGGCGTGTGTGTTGGCCGTGTGACCCAAGTTAGAGAGTTATGTGGGGTCAAACACGGGCTGGGACACGGCCAAGTGCTCCCATTTCGAATCTCCACACGGCCTGTGACACGGACGTGTTTGGTGGCCGTGTGAGACACACGGCCTGGCCACATGGGTGTGTGTCCCCTATTTTGAGTAAAACTTTCAAAGTTTTGTGAAAGTTTCTTGAGATATTAGTTTAGTCCCGAACCACTCCCAAAGCATGTTTAGGGCCTCGTAGGCTCGTACTAGGGACAAATTGATTGAGTTTGAATGATGAATGTATGAAATGATATTATGTATGTGAAAAGTTTGTGTTATTGTGTTGTAAGTCCGATAATGCTCCGTAATCCTATTCCAGTGTTGAATACGGGTGAGGGGTGTTTCATGAACACAACAACGAATCTGTCTAAAAATTCGGTTCATTAAATCCATAAAGACTGCAAGAGCATTAGTTAGTCCGAAAGGCATAACAAGAAATTCATAATGTCCGTACCTCGTTCTGAATATAGTTTTCAGCACATCTGCATCTTTCACTCGCAACTGATAATAACCAGACTGTAGATCAATCTTCGAAAACACTATTGTGCCTTTCAACTGATCAAATAAATCATCTATTCTCAGCAACAGATACTTGTTCTTTATTGTAACCTTGTTGAGCTGTCAATAGTCAATACACATTCTTATTGACCCGCCTTTCTTCTTTACAAATAATACTGGCGCACCCTAGAGTGAAAAACTAGGTCTTGCAAAGCCTCTATCTGTTAACTCTTGCAACTGAGATTTCAACTCTTTCAATTCTGTCAGAGCCATTCTGTATGGAGCTATTACTAACTCAATAGCAAATTCAGCCTCTCTTATCAGTGGTAACCCCGGTAATTCTTCTGGAAATACATCCAGATACTCACAAATAACTGGTACTGATTCAATTTTTGATTCAGACACCTTTGTATCCAGTATATAAGCGAGATAAGCTTCATAACCTTTTCTCACACATTTCTGAGCTGACATAGACGAAATCACAACAAGTAATCCACTCGACTCATCTGATTCAATTTGAAGGATTTCACTATTCTAACATTTCAATTCAATGATCTTTCATCTACAATTTACAACGGCATCATGTAGAGTCAATCAATCCATACCCAGAACTATATCGAACTCATCAAATGGAAAAAGCATCAAATCAGCCAAAAACAGTAACCCCGAGTCATTAAAGGATAGTTCTTACAAACCTTATCAACTAGAACATACTTGCTTAAAGGTTTTGATACTTTAATCACTAACTCAGTAGACTCAATAGCCAAATTCTTACTAAACACTAAATTCATACAGATATATGAATGAGTAGATTTAGGATCAATTAATGCAATCACATTAGTGTCAAAAAGAGAAAATGTACCGGTGATAACATCAGGTGACGGTGCCTCTTTGCGAGCATGAATAGCGTAAGCTCTAGCAAGTGCTCTAGCCTCGAATCTCATAGTAGAGTATTTTTTTGTACCTCTACTACTGGTCACATTTCCTGCATTTTTCGGTGGCCTCCCTCTAGTGGCTATGTTACTGGGTCTTGCATTTTGAAATTGATCTTTCTTAGCTAACTCAAGACAATCACGTATAAAATGATCTGATGAACCACTTCTGAAGCATGTTTTATTAATTTTATTCCAACATTCTTCAAAATGTCGTCTCCCACATTGTTGACACTCGGGTTTATTGTTTCTCACATTGCCAACACTCGATACTGATGTAGCTTGAGTTTTAGGACTTGAGTATTGTTTTCCACGATCTCTGCTCGAATACCCAATTGAAGAATTTGGATGATTGAACGTATCTCTGGATTTCTTTGACAAAAATTGATATGGCTTATTCATCGATCTTTTTCTCGAGTCTCTAGCCTCTGAATTTGCTTTTCTCTTTTCTTTGCTAAGCTCCTCGGCTTTGCAAGCTCTATCAACCAGGACAACAAATTCTTTTAATTCTAGAATTCTGACTAGAAGTTTAATATTCTCATTCAACCCATCAATGAACCGTTTACACATGATTTCTTCGATTGAAACATACTCCCTAGCATACTTGCTTAACCGTACGAATTCTCTTTCATACTCAGTCACAGTCCTACGGCCCTGTCTTAATTCTAGAAACTCTTTGTGCTTTTGATGGAGAAATCTCTAACTTATGTATTTCTTTCAGAATTTGGTCTGAAAGAATTCCCAGGTCACTCTTTCTCTCGGTACCACAGATACTAGTGTGTTCGACCATTGATACACAGTGTCCCTCAATAACGATATGGTATATTTTAAACACTCGTATGGTGTACACGAAAACTCATCAAATACTCGAATAGTGTTTTCAAGACAAAATTTAACTTTCTCGGGATCGTCATCAATAGTAGCTCTGAACTCCTCGGCCTCGTACTTACGAATTTTATCAACTGGTGGCTTATTCAATCATTGAAGTTCCACAACTTGAGGAGCTATGGGAACCAGTTGAGGATTAGATGGGGGTGGAGGTTGTTGAACAACCAGATTTGTTGGTATAAACTCCGTAAACCACTTGCTCATAATTTGGAAAAGGGCTTCTTTAGCCTCTCTCTCGTGACTACTCAATACAGGTCTAGAATCAGATGATGCTACCCCTTGAGCAGGAGTTGGTGCATTACTCTCTACATCATCAGCTACAGCTCGATTGGGATCTATTTACTATATGAAAACACAGTTTAAATTGTCAAGAGTCATCATACTATTACAGGTTATATATGGCATGTATAGCTAAACTCTCACACATGCTACGTTAGTCTAAGAATTGACTAAATTGTAGCTTTGATACCAATAAATGTAACACCCCTCACCCGTATTCAATGCTAGAATAGGGTTACAGAGTATTACCAAACTTACTACACATTTAAACATACATTTCACATACATTTAGTCAATTCATATACAATTCATTCACAACCAAACATTTCGTCCCTAATACGAGCCTACGAAGCTCGAACATACAATAGGAGTGGTTCGGGACTAAACTGATAATTTTGGGAACTTTTTGAGCACTTAAGAAATTTTCTCAAAAACAGGGGACACACGCCCGTGTGGCCTGACTGTGCAACAGACACGCCCGTTTCATAGGCCGTGTGGACCTACGTAATGGGATCACATGGCCGTGTCACAGCCCACATTTGGCCTCATGTAACTCTCTGACTTAGGTCACACAGCCAACACACACACCCGTGTGCCCTAAAAATGGCCATACATGCCCGTGTGTGAGGCCGTGTGCTAGGCCGTGTCAAACCTGTAGGATATACTGATTTATGCCACATGGCCAAGTCACACGCCCGTGTGTGAGTCTGTGTAGAGCATACTAACTTGATTTTAATTACGACACCAGGGGACCCACGGCTATGTAACATAACCGTGTGTCACACACGGCTGAGACACACGCCTATGTCTCAACCCGTGTGGACAAAAATAGGCTATTTACTAAGCCATTTTGCCATCCAAACTTGTGCACACCTATATTAACCCATTTGACACCAAAACATAACATCAATAGGCATTTCAATCAACCAATTTAACCATAATTCATGCACATTCTATTCTTCCATTTTCCATACCCACAAATCACAAAACATGCCGTACCATTTATACCTAATTCACATTTGTAAATCATCTAATTATACACTTCTAAACTTGCATCATTTTACATCAAAATCACAATCGTATAACTACTCTAAAATCAACCACTAAACATCTTAATCTTTATAATTCACAAGCATTATATATTCGTCCATGAACTCACAACAGAAAACATATATGCAGATATTTATACATAACCAAAACCACCAAATTAAGCCAGTTCTCATAGCTATATTTACAAATCAAAACATATACATTTACAAGCCATTTTACATGACCAAAATCATTATCAACCCATAATCAAAATGACTCAAAATACCTATACATGCCATATACTTAAAACATAAACTTAAAAGTACCAAATTTATCACTTGATAGTGTGATGTAGTCTCTGACAATCCCCAAATCCGAGCTAGCTTAGAAATTACTATAAAACACAGAAAAATAAACTATAACAGCCCGATTTTAGAGCTAGTCGGAACAGTGGTTTTGGGACCACCAATCCAAGGTCAGAGAAAATATTTTATTAATGTTTTAGACTTATAATTAGTTTATATTAGTGTATGAAAAATTTGGTGAGTTAATTCTGACATTTGTGAACCCAATTGCGAAAAAGGACTAAATTGCATAAAATGCAAATGTCCTATTTTGATAGCTAAGGGTGTCAAATAGCTAGAGAACCAAAATTGAGGGTCTTTAAAGGACAATTAGTCCCTTAAAAGAGGCTTGGCGGCCATGGGTTGTAACACCCCTAACCCGTATCCGTCGCCAGAATGGGGTCATAAAGCATTACAGAATAAAACACGATCTCCAACAATTACAAATAATACATAATTATTCACACAATCAAGCCTTGAAAGTTAGTCAAAATTTAATTCATAAATTAATACAACTCTTAAATTTAAGCATTTCGTATCATATGTATATTTAGTCATATTGTTCACATGTAACTATATAAAATATAATACACCAACCATTTTCATATATGCGGCATTAACATAGTAATCTCTATATGAATCTCACATGTTTTACATATTAATACCAATAAACGCAAGTATTTGATTATAAGTCATATTACTTCATTTCTTGGTCTAGTCGGCTAATAAATATATATATCATTATCCACATTCACAACTTGTGTTTATTTAGCAAATTTATATAACCATATACTTAGGTATAAAGCACCCATAAATATGAACACCTTTACACACATACAAGGCACATAAAAGAAAACATAATTAATATAAAAAGACCAAAATGTCATATACATACGTCTTAACTTAATTCATAATGAGCTCTAAAATTTCTATCATGCATATGTCTTTCTCTTTACTTATTAATTTCATAATTTACATTAACTCAATTTCATTCATAATAAACCACATGGCCGAATGTATATATCATCATCACAAAAGTTATGTATTTTAGTTACACCACGATATATATTCAATACAAAACCAACCATTTATATATATAACCTAATCAATATAAATATGTATGTATGCATATTACGCATTTACCCTAAAACCAAGGCTACACTTAATATTTGAACGTAATGTAAATCGGTTAACCCAAACAATTATGGGACATTTTTCATTGTTTATTATCTTGCTTAGCTGAAACATACTACTTTATATACATACACAACCAAAATTTTCATCATCGAATTTGCATAATTAAACTCATTAAACATTGATACTAAGAACATACTAAATTCAATTAAGCATAATAGACATGTCCATATAAATACCATGTCTTAGTATGAAGCACATCCAAAACAACCAAACATACTTACGATTGACTTCTCCATGCCTCATGCAAAGTCATTAACCCAATTCAATATTCAAACGCATAACACATACTATATTCATTCCTAACACATCGTATATTAATCAAAACAGATTTAAACCATTATCATACCATAACTGAATTCAAGCATAAAAATAAGCCATTTTCGCATGGCTCATATACAAAACCAAAGTTCGACATTTTCAAAATGCATTCCAGCCTATACATGCCATAATTCAAGTTTGACTTATAGAGGTACCAAAATAGTTGATAGTGTGATGAGCTTTGCTAACGATCCCCGAGCTTGTAACTTGATCCAAAATCTATAAAACAGGGTAAACAAGAACACACAGAGTAAGCTAACTTAGCTTAGTAAGTCATAAGCAAATAAACAACTCAATATCATAGTCAACTCATATTAACTAAACGAATAACATTAACATTACCATGCCTGACCTCAAACCTACAAATTCTATAAATAATACATTTTTCATAGACTATTATCCACCTAAGCCGAATACACACATAGTCATTTAACACATTATAAATCAACTTCCAAATCAAATAGTCATAATAAACCATACATCCATTTACTCTTATATGCAAACTTAAGAATCATCAAATGACAACTCATGTATAATTAATACCTATATGGCCGAATATACCAAATCATATATGCACATATTTAAGTAACATTTCAATGATACACAAATTATTCATTCACAAGCCAAATACACATACCAAATACACATGAATTCTTCATTTGCATTGTACATGATTTACAACAAATATCCATAGTACTTTCTTACCTTATCTCAATTAGATATCAAGTTAATTCATACCTGGCCATTTAACTCGTATTACACATCTGTACACAATTTACCTTTGCCCGATGAACATTCGAAGTTGGATAAGACACTAAGATAATCACATAAATCGTACAATGCCAACATCCCAGACGTGGTCTTACATGTAGCCACATATCGATGCCACTGTCCCAGATAGGGTCTTACTCGTAAACACATATCGAAATCACATATCGATGCCATGGTCTTACTCATACGCATGTGTCGGAATCCTATGTCATGACATATGTAGCCTAACTATTCCTAAGGTTCATACGGGGCTTCCGGACGTCGTAACTCAGTCGAAACAATTGCATGAACATAGTTACCATGCTTATACACATTCGACATTAGCAAATATTAAAATATATTTCATTTCAACATATAAAATTTGCATTTAATTAAAGTTTAGTACGTCTATTTGCTTATAAACTTACCTCGGACAACGAAAAACTGGTATGGATCGACTAGTCGACAGCTTTTGTTTTCCCCCGATCCAAATTCGAATTCTTTGGTTCTTGATCTAGACATATTCAAATTAAGCTCATTCAAACATATTTTCATTCAATTTAGTCCAAAAACACATAAATGGAAAAATTACCATTTTACCCTAACATTTACAATTTTTACAATTTAGTCCCTATTGCAGAGACATCCATTTTTACAATTTTTACAATTTTTACAATATTCAAAATTTCAAGACATCCATGTTTGGTCGAATATTCCTAGTGTTCATACAAGTCCATATATTTCATTTATTTCACATTTTAGTCCGTCGAATTATTATTTTTGTAATTAAGTCCTAATTACTCAAAATCACCAAAAACTCCAATACAAAACATGTTAATCTAAAACATATCTTTCATTTTTTATCATCAAACAACAAAAATCACAAGCTATCAATAATGGCACAACTCAAAATATTCATCAAAATAAAATAAAAATTAAAGCATGGGTCTTGATGATTACTAAGCAACAATCTCAAAAACGTAAAAATTATCAAAAACCGAACAAAAACGAACCTTGATTGAGCTTAAGTAAGTGCCGAAACCTAGCTCTTGTTCTTTATTTTTCCTTTTTTTAGTTTCAGTAATGAAGAACAAAGAAAATAAAATGAATTTGATTACTTTATTTTTAGCATATATAAGTTTATTAACTAAATTACTTAAATAACCTTAATGAAATAATAATATAATAATATAATATATGTATTTTACCGTCCAAAAAATGTGCTAATGGATTATTTTCAACATAAATACTCCAATTCAGAAAGCCATTAACAAATCAGCCCTTTACAAATTAATCTACCAAGTTTTCAATTTATGCGATTAAGTCATTTTATTTAATTGGATACCTAAACGACAAAATTAAATCATGAAAATTCCAAAGATATAAATTCACACAAAATAAACACAAAAAATAATTTTTAAATATTTTTCTGACTCAAATTCGTGGCCCCGAAACCACCATTCCGATTAGGGTCTAAATCAGGCTGTTACATGGGTGGTAAAAATGTTGAAAAGTCAACATTAGGTATTTTGATGACATAATGCATAGTAAAATAATGCCTAAGCCTAGCTTTCATCTTTTTCTTTCATTCTTTCTTTATTATCACTGATTTTTCAACCATTTTTTGGGGTTTTGAGCCTAAAAAATTTTAGCAACTCATTCCTCTTGCAAATAAGTGATTTTAATGGCTCTTCTTGATTATTATTGTACTTTTGAGACCCTTGAAGCATGAGCTTTCAAATGAGGGTACTATTTTGCAAAATGATTAAGAGTTTAAGGTTTTTCCATGAAATGATTTGTAATGTTTGCTGAGTTTTTATGGAAGAAAATAAGTCTTGGGTGTGTTATAAACAACTTTTGTGAAAGGTGTTAACATGAAAACACCTAAAAGGACTATTTTGCATAAGTTGTAAAATAGATGTTAAATATGTGAAATAATAGGAATTTGAAGTTTCTATAAGAGTAAAAAAGGTTCGTCTAAGCTTAAAATACAAAGAAATTTGATGAAAAGCAATTTTCGGGCCAAGGGGTAAAATGGTCATTTTGCAAAAGTCTAGCGGCAAAATGGTCATTTTGCCCAATTATGAATTGTTGAGTGCCTAGGTTGATAAAGTGACTAAATAAGTGCATTTTGTTATTGTAAATCAAGAAATACTGAATCTGAACCTAGATCGGGGAAAACCAAGCAAATCGACTAAACCGTCTAGTCGCTACATTTTGTAATCCGAGGTAAGTTATATGTAAATAATACAACTACACTGATAATATATGTGTTTGAATTGTATCGATATTATTATAGCATAAATTGCTTGATTGTGGAAATGAGAAAATGTGATGATAATAAAGATAGTAGAATTCCCATTTGGACCCTAGGAAATAAATCAGATATTCATGCCATGACGATGGGGTCACTTGTGTGAGCTAGTGTAAGACATGTTTGGGACATGCATCAGCCTAGAGATGTAAGCTAGTGTAAGACATGTTTGGGACATGCATCAGCTATGAAATGTGTCAGTGTAAGACCATGTCTGGGACATGTTATCAGCACCTTACCTCATGTTTGAGGCTTAAGGAATATTTGATAATGTTCCAAATGGTTCAATGGTGATAGTTATGATTTCTAGTTAATGAGGAAAGTATAACCGTGTTGTGAGTGATACAGGTACCTATTTGGTATGTATGAAATGTTAGCTAAATATAAGCTATATGATGTGTATTGAATATTGATGAGTAATTTTCCTTATGTCCACTTATGTATTATTATACTTGTTGATGAATAGTAAAGTTATGTTGTATATTTATTTATGTGCAACTTACTAAGCTTTATGCTTACTCCCTCTCTTTTTCCATTTTCTTATAGTGCCGCCTATCTAGCTCAAGGATCAATGGAAGTCAGAGATATTGATTACACTATCAACTGAAGTGTTCGGTATAGTTTGATTTATATTTTTGAATATGGCATGTATAGGGAATTAAACTTGTGTTTTGTGTTATTATTAGTTTGGCCAAATATGTTGGCTTGGGATAATCCCTCATTTTGTATTAAGCCTTGAATGATGGCTAATATTCATTTTGATTTATATGCAAAGATGTTATCTTCATAGAAGAGTAAAATGCACAAATGGAATGTTGTCTATTGTGGCTGATTTGGTTGCATGAAATAGTCTTGTATTGATTTTGGTTGCTATTGTGTAGGTTGTGTAAGTAAGGGTGGCAAAGAGGCTTGGTGAATAGCCTTATTTTTTGTCCACACGGGTAGACACACAGCCAGCCCCATGAGCGTGTTGTCCAGCCGTGTGTCCTCTGCACGTAAAATAAAAAGTCAGTATGCATGGTAGTAAACACATGAGCAGAGACACGGACGTGTGTCTCAGCCGTGTGAAGGGAACGGCCTAGCACACGGGCGTTTGCCTTGGTCGTGTGGCCCTTAAGAATTTCTAACGTCAGAAACAGAATGTCTAGGTTTTTGCACGCGGGCTACGACACGGGGGTGTCATGGCTGTGTGAAGGACATGGACAGGGACACGAGCGTGTGCCAAGCCGTGTGAAAACCCCTGTAGGTGTGAACTTAAAATTAATTCCACACAAGTGATGGACACGGACGTGTCCCTATATTGCTTAGGCCGTGTGAGCCACAAGGGCCAACAGCACAACCATATCAAAATGGTCACACGGGCATGTTGCCCCTCCTACACGGGCGTGTGCCCCTATGTCAAGTGTCATTTTTCTAAGGTTGGCTAAAGAACCCGAGTTGGACCTGAATGATTTCCGATGTGTGTTTTGGGCCTTGTAGGCCCATATTAAGGATGTGTTCATAAGTTTGAGAAAGTTTTAAATTTGTCAAAGTCTCGGAGACTTGGAAATGGTTACAAGCACGAGTTTAATTTAGGTAACACCTCGTATTCTGTCTCGGCGTAGGATACGGGTATGGGGTGTTACATAAACAATGTAAGCTTTATAGCTTAGTAAGCTAGTATAAAAATAAGAAATAAATATCATCATTTATTTACATTTCCAAATGAATAACATAACTTGGATTTAAACATTAATCACCAAGTTAACATAGAACTTAATCACATAAATGATCGTAAGCTCTCAACTTTCTTTAACTTATTGTTTGAATAGTTTTTTGTACATACCTATACTGATACGTATCTATTTCTTACCAAATCACATCTTTAATATACCCATTGAACCATTTGAAATAGAAATTGGATACTCAGGAGTCTCGCACACTAAGTGCTAATATCATGGCCTAAAGCCAACTCAATGTATCTGGCACCTGAAGTGCTAATATCATGGCCCGAAGACAACTCAATGTATCTCGCACCCGAAGTGCTAATATCATGGCCCGAAGCCAAATCAATAAAGCTTGCACCTGAAGTGCCGATATTATGGCTCGAAGCCAAATTAATGAAGCTCGCACCTGAAGTGCCAATATCATGGCTCGAAGCCAAATCAATGTATCCCCTAATGACATGTCACTAGTATCCTAATCTATTCCTCAAGTTCAATCGGGATTTTGAATGTTGGATTATCATTGAATCACTATCAAACATATATGTAGTCTTGTATTCATAGTTTATGCAATATCAAAGCATATCAAATATATTTGTAATGAAACTTTTAATATACGAACTTACCTCGGATGTAAAAACGACGACATGAGTTAACTAATCTGAGACTTTGTTCTTTCCCCGATCTAATTCCGTATTTTAGTTTTATTTATCTATATAATATCAAATTCAACTTATTTAATTATCTCTCTATTCAATTTAATCCAAAACACTCATTAAAGTACATTTACACTTTTGCCCTTAATATTTCAACATTTGTACAATTTAGTCCCTAGGCTTGTAAAACAAAATTCATTCAATTTCATCACAACCCAAGCCTAGCCGAATATTTATCATGCTTATAGCAGCCCAAGATTTTCATTTATTTTACATTTTAACCACAAAGTTTCCACATTTCACAATTTAATCCCTAATTTGCATTTTTACTAAAAATCACTTAACAAAACTTGTATAACTATCATCAAACATTCAAAATATATTATTAAACATTAAAATACTCATGTATTCATTAATAGAGACATCTAAAATCTTTAATAGTTTTGCAAAATTGCCCCTGGGCTAGCTAGACTAAGCTGCAACAATCTCAAAAACATAGAAATCATTAAAAATGGGACAAAAAATACTCACCTAGAAAGCTTGGCTAAATGGAAAGGATGAAAAGGGCTTCTCTTTGCCCTAGCAATCGGTTGAAGAAGATGATAATAGGTGATAAAATGGGTTTGTTTTATTTAATTAACCTTTAATTACCAAATTACAAAATTAACCTTATTATTAGTTCAAAATTTCAATTATGCCAAGCTATTGTCATCCACTATCTAATTAATGGTCTATTATCACATAAGGACCTCTACTTTAAAGTTATATAGTTATTAGACACCTTTTGTAATAGACCGATTTTGGGGCTAATCAAAACAGTGGTTACGGAACCACTATTCTAAAGCTGTAGAAATTATTTTAATATTCTTTTATGTATGATGACATGATTATAAAGGTGCATGAAAAATTTGGTGAACTAATTTTAGCGTTTGAGAGCTTAATCGCGAAAAAGGACTAAATCGCATGAGGTGCAAAAGTCCTATTTTGATAACTAAGGGTGTCAAATGGCTAGAAAACCAAAATTGGGGGTCTTTAAAGGGCAAATAGACTTTAAAAATGGCCGACCATGTGGACAAGAATGGTCAAAAAGTCAAATTAGGTGGGTTTTGGTAGCTTATTTGACTAAAATAGAAATAAAATAAAAGAAAGATGATATCATCCCTTTTCACCATTTCTTCTCCACCGAAAATTCAGCCATTGTTTGGGTTTGAAAGCTTGAAAATTTCAGCAACTGTAACCCTCTCAAGTAAGTGATTTTGATGGTCTTTCTTGATGATTTTTGTATTTTTAGAACCCTTGTTGCATGAGCTTTCAAATAAGGGGACTATTTTGTAAAATGGTTGAAAGTCTAAGGTTTTACCATGAGAGTGTTCATGTTGTTTTCTAAAATTTTATGGAAGAAAATGAATCATGGTTGTGAAATAAACAACTTTTGTGAAGGGACTTCTCATGAAAACCCTAATAGGACCATTTTGTAAAGTTTGTAAAATAGATAGTAATGTTGTGAAATATTGGAAATTGGGGGTTTTCATAAGAGAGATAAATGGTCGGTTAGGCTTGGCTAATAAGGAAACTCGATAAAAATTGATTTTCGAGACTAGGGGTAAAATAGTCATTTTGCAAAAGTCTAGGGGTAAAATGGTCATTTTGCCCAAATTATAAATTATTGAGCATTTAGATTTAGTTGATGATTAAATGACTAAATGTTGTCATTTTAGATCAAGAAATACAAAATCCAAATCTAGACCGGGGGAAGGCTAAGCAAGTAGATTAAATCAACTAGTCGCCCCATTTAGAGTGCCGAGGTAAGTTATAGGTAAATAAAACAACTACATTGTTATTATAAGTGTTTGAATTGATATAGCATAAATTTATTAATTTTGGCAATCAAATTACATGATGATAATCGAGATAATAGAACTCCCAGGTGAACCTTAGGAACAAATCGGATATTCGTACCATGACATTTGGGTCATTTGTGCGCTAGTGTAAGACATGTCTAGGACATGCATCAGCCACATTATGAGAGCCAGTTTATGACCATGTTTGGGACATGGCATCGGCATTGAGACAAGAGCTAGTGTAAGACATGTTTGGGACATGCATCTGCCTCAAAATGTAAGCCAGTGTAAGACATGTCTGGGACATGCATCGGCACGTATAGAAGTGTTAGCGTAAGACAATGTCTGGGACATGGCATTGGCACAAAGATGTGAGAGCCAGTGTAAGACCATGTCTGGGACATGGCATCTACATTACACCCTATGTTTAAGGCTTAATGAATATCTGACAGCATTCCAAATGGTTCAATAGTGAGATTTAAAGTTTAAGTTAAACGAGAAAATTATAACCATGTTGTGAGTGGTACAGGTACCTATTGAAATGTATGAGATGTGAGATTAATATATGCTATGTGAAATGTATTGGATAGTGATGAGTAAATTGTGCTTATGCCTACTTTAGTACTATGAGCATGATGATGAATGGTAAAGTTGTTGTTATATTTGTTACATGTAACTTACTAAACTTTATGCTTACTCCCTCTCCTTTCCATTTTCTTATAGTGTCGCCTAACTAGCTCGAGGATCAACAGACGTCAGAGGTATCGATCACACTATCAGGTGAAGCACACGGTATAATTAGACTTAATATTTTGAGTATGGCATGTATAGCAACTTAGACTTTTGAGTTTTGTGTCATTGTTAATTGGCTAAATGTGATAGCTTACTTTAGCATTTGATTTATTTTGTATAATACCATGAAAAATGGCTAATTTTGAAAGTTATCATATGAATGCAAGATAGTCTTTCACGAATGTTAAATTGATGGCATGTTTGAATAAATGAAATGTACATAAGCCTTAGCTATGGTTGTTTGGTCGAGAAATCATATTAAGTTAGATTTTGAAATGTTGGTTGGCATTAGATTGTGTTTCAGCGTGGCAAAAGGCTGGGTAGATAGCCTCATATTGTCCATACGGGTAGGGACATGAGCGTGTGTCTAGGCTGTGTGTGACACATGGCTATCCCCATGGGCATGTTGTCCAGCATTGTGTTATGCATTTGGACGCTATTCAATAAATCGGCATTCAAATGATACAAATTTTAAAACGAAATTTCACGCCAACCAATTTCATGCATTCAAAACATAGATAAATAATAAATAAAAATATTTTTTTACTCGGATTCGTGGTTCCAAAATCACCGTTCCGACTAGGGTAAAAATCGGGCTGCTACAACTCCTCTCCCCTTGGGGATTTTTGTCCCCAAAAATCTTACCGATGAATAGGTTTGGATAACGTGCTTTCATTGAATCCTCACGCTCCCAAGTTTCTTCTTTGACCCCATGTTTATGCCAAAGCACTTTTACCAACGATATTTTTTTATTTCTCAATTCTTTCATTTTGCGAGCTAAAATACGAATCAGCTCTTCCTCATAAGTTAAATCGGGCTGAATCTCAATCTCAGACGAACTTATCACATGTGAAGGGTCGGATCTATACCGGCGAAGCATCGAAATGTGAAAGACATTGTGGATCTTTTCTAGTTCAGGTGGCAACGACAATCTATAGGCAACTGATCCGATACGTTCGATAATCCCGTATGGTCCAATAAATCTCGGACTCAACTTGCCCTTGCGACCAAATCTAAGAATTTTCTTCCATGGTAAGACTTTCAAAAATACTCGGTCACCAATTTGAAACTTTATATCTTTACGTTTCAAATCCGCATAAGATTTCTGACGATCGGACGCTGCTTTCAAATTTTGACGGATCACTTTTACTTTCTGTTCAGTTTCTTTAATCAAATCAACCCCGTGTATTTTGTTTTCACTTAGCTTAGTCCAATACAAAGGTGTACGACATTTACAACCGTACAAAGCTTCGTAAGGTGCCATTTTAATACTTGACTGAAAACTATTGTTGTATGCAAATTCGATCAAGGACAAGTATCTTTTCCACGTACCCTCAAACTCGAGAACACAACATCTCAACATATCCTCGAGTATTTGGATGATTCGTTCGGACTAGCCATCCGTTTGGGGGTGAAAGGCAGTACTAAAATGCAGTTTAGTACCTAAAGCATCTTGCAGTTTCTTCCAAAATCATGATTTAAACCTCGGATCTCTATCTGAGACTATAGAAATAGGTACTCCGTGTAATCGCACAATCTGTGATATGTACAATTCGGCTAGCTTATCGAGTGAGTAATCTGAACGGACAGGAATGAAGTGGGCTGATTTCGTCAATCTATCAACAATCACCCAAATTGCATCTTTCTTGCTCGGTGTTAATGGTAATCTAGATACAAAATCCATTGTGACTCGATCCCATTTCCACTCGGGTATCAAAATCGACTGAAGCAATCCCGATGGTACCTGATGTTCGGCTTTTACTTGCTGACATACTAAGCATTTTGACACAAAGTCCGAGATGTCTCTTTTCATACCACGCCACCAATAGTACTGTTTCAAATCATTATACATTTTCGTGCTACCCGGGTGAAAAGACATTCTACTGTCATGAGCTTCGTTCAAAATCATACGTATCAACTCTGAATTTCTCGGAACATACAATCGATTTATGAATCTCCAGCAATCTTCAGTGTCAAGTTGAAAATCTGAATCAGCATTGGAATCACATTGAGCCCTTCTTGCTAACAAATCATTATCCATTTTCTGAGTTTCACAAATCTGTCGGACAAAAAACGGTTTTGCTTTTAGCTCAGCTATTATCTCACCATCTACAGACATAGTCAAACACGCATTCATCGCACGTAAGGCAAACAGTGATTTTCGACTCAGAGCATCTGCAACAACATTAGCCTTCCCCGGATGATAATCTATCACTAGCTCGTAATCTTTTAATACCTCTAACCACCGACGCTGTCTCAAGTTCAAATCCTTCTGAGTCATCAAATATTTAAGGCTTTTGTCGTCGGAGTAGGCATGACATTTCTCACCGAACAAATAATGATGCCAAATCTTTAAAGCAAACACAATAGCGGCCAATTCAAGATCGTGAGTCGGATAATTCTTTTCTTGCGGCTTTAACTGTCTCGAGGCATACGCTACAACTTTGCCTTCCTGCATCAGAACACAACCCAACCCATTCAAAGAAGCATCACTAAAGATAACGAACTCTTTACCAGATTCTGGTTGAACAAGCACTGGAGCTTCAGTCAACAAAGTTTTCAACTGATCAAAACTTCTCTGACATCTTTCTGTCCACTCAAATCTAACATTTCTCTGAAGTAGCTTTGTCAACGGAGTAGCAATCATCAAAAAACCTTTCACAAATCGCCTATAATATCCGGTAATTCCCAGAAAACTCCAAACTTCGGTAACGTTCCGTGGAGGTTTCCAATCGAGTATAGCTGAAATCTTATTCGGATAAACCCGAATACCTGACGCTGAAACTACGTGCCCCAGGAAACTAACCTCCCGCAACCAGAACTCACATTTGCTAAACTTCGCATAGAGTTGATTATCTCGTAAAGTCTGTAATACCAATTTCAAGTGCCCAGCATGCTCAGTTTCATCACAGGAGTAGATCAAAATATCATCTATAAACACAACCACAAACTGGTCTAAAAACTGTCTGAAGATTCAGTTCATTAAGTCCATGAAAACGGCAGGTGCGTTAGTAAGTCCGAACGGCACCACCAAGAACTCATAGTGTTCGTATCTCGTCTGAAAAGCGGTTTTAGGCAGATTAGAGTCTCTAACTCCCGACTGATAGTAACCCGAACGTAAATCTATTTTCGAAAACACTAATGCTCCTTTTAACTGATCAAACAAGTCATCGATTCGCGGCAACATATACTTATTCTTGATTGTCACTTTATTGAGCTGTCGATAATCAATACACATTCTCATAGTTCCATTCTTCTTTTTTACGAATAGCACGCGCACCCTAGGGAAAAAAACTCAGTCGCACAAAACCTCGATCTGTCAACTCTTGCAACTGTGTTTTTAACTCTTTTAATTCAGTAGGTGCCATTCGGTATGGAGCAATCAAAATCGGAGTCGTCCCTGGTACTAACTCGACACCAAACTCTACCTCTCGAATAGGCGGCAAACCGGCAATTCTTCAGGAAATACATCCAAATACTCACACACAACTAGTAAGGATTCAATATTTTTGTCAACCACTTTACTATCAAGCACATACGCGAGGTAAGCTTCACAACCTTTCTTCACATACTTCTGAGCTAAAATCGAAGATATCATAGCCGATAAACCATTCAGATCAGTAGACTCAATTCGAAGTATCTCATCATTCTGGGATTGCAGATCAATAGTTTTTTGTTTACAATTCACTACAGCATCGTGTACGATTAACCAATCCATACCCAGAATTATGTCAAACTCGTTGAAAGGCAATAACATCAAATCAGCCGGGAAACATGAACCTCGAATTATTAGGGGACAATTCTTGCACACTTTATCAATTAACACACACCGATCTAGGGGGTTAGATACCCGAATCACAAACTCAGTAGACTTAACAGGCAAAGTCTTACTAGATACTAACGTTTCACACACATAGGAATGAGCTGACCAGGGATCAATCAAAGCAATTACACTAATATCATAGAGAGTGAATATACTGGTAATAACGTCAGGGGATGAAGCCTCCTCTCAAGCACGAATGGCATATGCTCTGGCGGGTGCACGAGCCTCGAATCAAACTGCTGTATCCAAAGCCCCTCTCTGAGTACCACTCCTACCTCCCGTGTTCCTAGGTAGTCTACCTATAGTTACAGTGCCACTCGGTCTTGCGCTCTAAACATTATCTTTCTCGACTGGTTCTGGACAATCCCGAATGAAATGATCTCGTGCACCACATCTATAACAAGCTCTATTGTTATACTTGCCCCAACACTCACCCACATGTCGTCTTCCGCATTGTTGACACTTGGGTTTATTCGATCGAGCATTTCCAACACTGGCAATCGAGGTATCTGGTGAACTCACTGGTGGTCGATCACGTATAGAAAGTCCTGCAGTAGTCTTAGATCGACTGCTATCATCTCTGAACTTCTTTGGTGCCGACTGAGAAGTTTTACCTATAGATCTCTTACGAAAATCTCTAGCTTCAAACTCAGCTTTTCTTTTCTCTTTTCCAAGTTCTTCGGCTTTACAAGCTCGCTCAACGAATACCACGAATTCTTTTATTTTAAGAATACCAACGAGCAACTTTATATCTTCCCTCAATCCTATTTTGAACCTTTTACACATAGCCGCTTTGGTCGAAACACACTCCCGGGCATAACAGCTGAGTCTCACAAATTTCTGCTCGTACTCAGTAACAGTCATACGGCCCTATCTAAGCTCGAGAAACTCTTTACATTTCTAGTCAATAAATCTCTGACTGATATATTTCTTGTGAAACTTAGTCTGAAAGAAATCCCAGGTGACTTGTTCTTTTGGTACAACCGAAACCAGAGTGTTCCACCAATGGTAAGCAGAGTCACGTAACAAGGACATGGCATATTTTAAACATTCATCGGAAGTACATGATAATTCTTCAAATACTCGAATAGTATTATCGAGCCAACATTCAACTTTCTCAGCATCGTCATCATCTGTAGCCCGAAATTCTTGGGCCCCGTATTTTCTTATTTTATTGATCAGGGGCCTACTTAATCTCACAGGATCAGCAGTCGGTGGTACCACAGGCACCGGAGGTGGGTTATTCAGGTTCGAGGGTTGTTGAACAGCCGGATTTGTCCGGATATAATGATTAAACCAGTCACTCATCATATTATAGAAGGTTTGTTTAGCCCCCTCATCTTGGTTACTCGCAACTGGCCGAGATTTAATCGGCGCGACCCCTTGAGCGGGAGCAGGCGCCACACTCTCGACATTATCAGATACTACTCGTTCGGGATCTTGATCCATTTACTATACGAAAAACACGTTTTTAAGCATCAAAAGTCATCACACTATCATTTAATAACATATGGCATGTATAGCTAGACTCGTACGCGCTACGTTAGTCCTAGAATCGACTAAACCGTAACTCTGATACCAATAAAATGTAACACCCTAACCTATTTCTGTCGCCAGAAGGGTTACGAGGTATTACTATATGTTAACTAACATTTATACATCGTTCTATTCAATCGTGATTAATAATTCACTTCAGTTCTATAATAATAAAATATAGATAAAGTAAATAAATTCGATTAAAAAGTAGCCATGACATTCGGCAATTTCAATCATTTTAATTACAACTCCTCTAATCATTTAAACCAAACAAACATATGCATATATCATTAAAATTAACATAAATAGCCATTAAAGAAAAACATATCACACATGTATCATGAATCCATTAACATTAAAGTCTAAGAAAGATATAACCATTTTTCAAAATAACATTATCAAATAAGCAATCTTGGCCATTTTCACATGGCTCAATTTACACGCCATTCAAAGTCGACTCAAAAACCAACTAGCCTATACATGCCATAAGACCAAGATTAAACTTTCAAAAGTACCAAAAGTTAATGATAGTATGATGAGCTTCTCCAACGATCCCCGAGCACAAGACGATCACCAAGAAATCTATAATCAAGAGCAAACAACCACACACAATGTAAGCTATTTTTAGCTTAGTAAGTTAAAATCAATTAAATACATCTATCAATCAATCTAATAATAATAATAACTTCAAGCATGTTTTAGACATGTTTTCACCAATTAAAAACTTACTTGCACAATCATAAACACGCATACTACTTCTAATCTCAATGCCGAACCAATAAGTAAATTCATTTTTAATGTATATCCATAATTCTAAGTACGAAGCCATTCAAATATACGGCTTATGCTAAATTCCAAATAATCACTCCACACATAACATTTTCATATAATTCATAAGCAATTATATATAATTTATGTCTCAAATGCAAACATTTCATAAAATCGAAATTTATCAAACTCCATCTTTGATGCTTAAAGATAAACTCGCACACTTAGTGCTTATTAACCGATCTCGTACACTTAGTACTCGGTATGAATTCAATTTGCACACTTAGTGCCAAATGACCAATTTCGTACACTTAGTACTCAGTACCAATTTCATTTCGCACACTTAGTGCTCATCCCAAGCTTACTACTCTTTTGATTATATACACATACCTATACCACAATCGGCTAGATCAAATAAATGTATATTGATATATATTCACCTTCGGTTATATCAAACCATACATATATATTCACTTCCGATTATACCAAGCTATACATATATAATCACCTTTGATTATGCCAAGCCATACATATATATTTATGTAGTTCCATTAAATTCATGGATTACATTATAATTAAATTCAATCTACTCAATTGCTTAAAACTTACCTCGATTATCGACGGATTAAGTTTCTCGGCTATTCAATTAATTTCCCTTTTCCCTTATCCGCTTCTGATCTCCTCGTTTCTTGATCTAATTAAAATTTCAATTTCAACTCATTCAATTTAATTTATAAACAAATCAATTTTTAATGCATAATTAATAAGTTTACTTATTCGCTCCTCATAGTATTCAACATTTGCTAAATAGTCCAAAGTATTTAATAATTAAAATACATCAATTCTTTATTTCAATGTACCATAACCGAATGCTCCATATGCCTATATGAATCCTTACATATCTTCATTTCGCAATTAACTTCCCATTTAACAATTTATTTCAATTTCATACCATAAACACAAAATCACCTAACATCTAAATTTAAACCTCAATAATCAAACACCAACTTTTATTTTCTAACACATTCAACAAAGAACTAAAGCATTTCTTCATATCAACCTCATGATAGAACATTTAATGTTCAACAATTAGGAAAATAAATTCATGGGTTATGATCAAAAGACAACTAACACCACAAAAATACAAACAAATTTCAAATTAAAGCTAAACGCATACCTAAATTTTGAATCAATGAAGGTCGAATGTCTTGTTTCTTTTCTATTTTCTTCTTCTTTTTATTTCGACAAGAATAAAGCAAGTGGTTTTATTTTATTCCTTTTCTTTATTTTTATTACTTTCCTTTCATATAATATAATAATACTAATAAGTAAAATGCATATATTCATTATATAAAATTAATAACAATTAACAAGTGCCGTCCACTACAGTTGGAAATGGCTAAATTTCCTATGAAATCCCTCCACTAATAATAATCCTCATAATTTGGTTATCACCAAATAATTCATTAAGTTTTAATGTTATGCATTTAGACCCTATTCAATAAATCGACATTCAAATGATACAAATTTTAAAATGAAATTTCACGCCAACCAATTTCATGCATTCAAAACATAGATAAATAATAAATAAATATATTTTTTTGACTCGGATTCGTAGTCCTGAAATCACCGTTCCAACTAGGGTAAAAGTCGGGTTGTTACAGTCATTTTGCATGAATCGTTATTGTAATGATGAAGGTTGATAAGGATGATTCAGTTGAGTTTGAGCTTGATTCATACCTCCTTGGTTACCTCCCCACTTGAAATTTGGATGATTCCTCCAACTGGGGCTACAAGTATTTGAATAGGGTTCTCGATCTCTATTATTGATGTAGCTTGCCTCTTCCGGTTGGTTCTCATAATATGGCTCTGCTCTCATTGGCTTGACGAGTGTCTCCAAATGGTTAGCTTTTCAAAGATTCATTGAAATAGATCATCGTCATTTTCTTCCTTCATAGCTTTTACCGTTGACAGCTTTGATTGGTACATGAATCTCTCATTAGGTCACATGTATGAATTCATGGCTATATCTTTAATGATTTTGTAGGCTCGTTCATAGGTATGGAACATGAGAGATCCTCTAGATGCTCCATCTAGGCTCAATTTAATATGTCTATCAACACCGTTATAAAAAAAATTGTATCTAGAGCCATGTTTGCAATCTGTGATGTGGACAATTCCTTGGCATTGTCTTGAAATGATCCCATGCCTCGTATAGGGATTCACCTTCAAATTGTTTAAAATTGGAGATTTTTAGCCTCAACTGAATAGTTCGACTAATTGCGAAAAATTTATAAAGAATTTTTTCCGCTAGATCATTCCATGTGGTAATGGAACCTGGTTCTAATGCGCCTAACCAATCAGCTGCATTGTCTCATAAGGAAAATGAGAATAACCGAAGACGCACAGTATTATCAGATACCCCGTTGTATTTGAAGGTGTTGCATAGTTGAAGAAATCACTTCAAGTGCTGATTCGGATCTTCAACCATGTTCCCTTTGAACTATAGTGTGTTTTGGATCATCTGAATTGTAGCCGTCTTTATTTCAAAATTATTGGTATTGATTGACGGCCTTTCTATGCTTCTTTACACCACATCTAATGTAGGTAAGGCATACTCACGCAACGTTTTTTGAGTCATTAGGACTTCTTCCTGATTATTTCCTTGTTGTTCTCTTAGATCCTCAAGTAACGAATTTCCTTGGGGCAAATTAATTATCACTGGTGGATCGTTATTAATGGTTGGATGGTTACGTCTGAGTAGTTGCTCTGAATCTAAGAATGGTTCAATTATAGTGTTGGAGCTTCGGGTCATACACGATCTGAAAGGAATTAAAAATTAAAAATAAAATAAATAAACAAAAATTAAAATATTATCTATAGGTCTTAATTTTCCTACTTATCTTATTAATTGTAAAAAAATTATTTTCAAAATTTATTGCCGAAACCTCCCCGACAACGACACCAACAACTTAACCGCCTATAAATGAGTTATCGCTTATAATAAAATGTAACACCAAAAACATGATAATTAAGAACGATTGTCCACAAATGCATGGGTCAAATTGTAATATAGTTAGTACAACGAAATACTGGGAAGTATTCTGAGGATCGTACCCAAGAGAGGATGGAATAAACTATGAAAACCTTTTTACAATAATAAATTTAAATAGTACTAATTAATTCCTATATTATGATACCAATTAACCAATTATTACCTCCTGGCTTCTAATTAACTAATCGATTGGTTGAACTAGCTTATCTCCCCACCTCACATTCTTAGCCAGGATAAATTACGATTTACTCGGTTCAACTTACCTCTCACCTCATCTAGCCTATGATAACTTTATAGGGTTGGCAAGCCTAATGGTTTAAGCACACATAATTCATACGAACTAATCCCTCTCGGAAAGCCCTAAATCTTCCGTCAATCACATCCCTATCCACTTGTTAATATCCCCTAAGGTATTTAGCCACTCATGTTATTCATAATCTTAATATCAATTAAATAAATAATGTGAAGTACACATTCGATTTGAAAGAGAAAAGAGAATTGAATAATCCTGGATTGAATATCGAATAGGGAACAAAGTAGAAAATTGCTTAATTCGAATAAATAAATAAAGGCATAATAAAATATAAACTGAATACTTTAATTAAATAAACAAACTCTTGAATTAAAACTAATTTCAATAGAAAATACAAAAGATTTGTAAAAAGCTGAAAAGAAAATAATATAATTCTACTTCTAAACTACTAGGGTTTTTAAAGGCTTCTAGGACGACTTAGTTACATCAATCCCCTAATGTATTATTTATAGAAGTGTTGACAACCCAAATTAGGTGTTTAGCACGTCTAAGTCTTCGTATAGTTTTGATTGTGCGGACAAAAATAACCCCGATATCCTTGGGCTGCACTTCAACATGTGTCATGCTACACCCCTTGCGTAGTGCAACACGACATGTAAAATCCACCTCATGCCATTCTTTTTGTGATTTGATGTCCTGGGAAGCTTGTGCAGCATTCTTCCCTTACTTACACGTCAATTGGGCATTTATATCTTCATCCTACACACTCAATTGAACATATTAGCACAACGTAAGGCCTGTGTCGACCTATCGGGTCACAACACTTACAAAATGTATTAAAAAATTACTTTATTAATATTTTATCCAAAGGCCTAAGTATTGAAAATGAAATATAAAATCATAAATTGATTGAAAACATGCTCCTTAAGTGCATAATTGACCCAAATTGACTACTACATTTAACGACAGGTCAACACTGCATGTCTATGTCATGGCATGGCTATTGTCCTTTATGTTTTGGGGCAAAAATTAGCACCCTACACACTCAAATAGCTCGTTAGTCATCTCTGAGGCCCGTGCTAGCCTAACAAATAATTGAAATACTAGAAAATGCGTAAAAACGCTTATTTTGCTAATAATTTAATCTAAGCTACTAAAACAAAAAACAAAACAAAATGACATAAAATGACTTGAAATCAAGCTCATTAAGTGTTGAAAAGACTCTAAATTTTCATAATGAATTGTGGCAGATCAAACTCTCCCACACTTAACTCGTTACTTGTCCTCAAGCAAACAAGACAAAAATAAAAGACAAAGAAAAGAGAAACATGCAATATAACTAACGTACTTGTGCATGCTTCATACACAAGATTGGGTCGAAACAATGACAATAGGGAAATTTTCTAAACAAGTAATTTTAGCTAGATGTTTAATATATTACAAAGCAAACAAGTTAAAGTAAGTCAAACATATGACTCCATTAAAAGGTATGCACGGTTATAGCATTTATAGTTGAAAAATACATGCAGTTCGAATTCTAATTACTCAGTTTCTTTTATCCATGCTTTGAACTCTATACAATATTTATAAGTGCAAGCAATTTATGAGTATTTGTGCCAATATGAGTGAGATTTTCTCAATTCCTCATATTTTCAATTTAATTCATTGTGATCACTCTCAATCTCTTGGCTTTTATCTGTTTTATGCTTTTATCACACTCACTTTCCTTTTATCTCTCACAATACTTTTGTTCGCTCATTAATTTTTAGTTTAAGGCACATACTTGTAGGGATTTTATACTTATTATACTATATCATTTCAATAACCATGGATTTAATTATTGAGTATTCTAATTTAAACAACCTAGAATTCAAAAAATATATATACCTACTTATATATACCTATGTCATTTGGTACATTTAACTCCTTTGTCTTATTCACAGTTTAACAGATTGAACTAACTAGTTTAAATACAAACAATCTAAAATCATTTATTCTCACGGTAAATTTGCAGTTTAAGCAAACAACCCGTGTACATGCTCCTAACCAATTACTTATATTTCTATAAACTCAAGCACAGACAAAACACACAATAAAAAAATAATTACTAAAAATCTACTAGAACTAGGAAAAAATAATAACAAAAATTTAAAAATTTCCTATGTCACCCCCACACTTTATTTGGCACATTGTCTCCAATGTGTACCCAAAAATAAATAAGAGACGAGATTACCTATTTTGTCTTGAACAATTTTTAAGGTTAGTTGGGTCATCTCCCCTCGTTGGTTCATCTTGAATATGTAGTGTTATCTAAAGTGAGGAGTTCCTACACAAAAGAAAAGACAATTTTTTTTGAATATTAAATAATTAAATAAAATATAAAACACCAAACTAAAATATTAAATCTTATATACTTCCTCACACTTTAGAACATACATCACCCTCAATGTAAAAGAAGTAAACTGCAAACAAGAAAACTTCCCTGAAAAGGCTAAATTCTCGTTGTTGTTTAGACCTTGGGATTTGTGTGCTCCAAGCGAATGAAAAAGTACCTAAAGGAAAAATAACAAGAAATATTATATCTAAATCAACTTAAATAAATAAATAAAACTAGAGTTTCTGAGTTTCTAGAGGGCAAAGAATAGTGGGAAAGTAGAAAAGAGAATCACATGGGTCGACTAGACAGTTAGGGCATCGAAACGTTGGATAGTAGTCAACTCGTCACGACTTCATCCCCTTCTCATCACGAAGTTGTGATAAAATTTATGCTCCCAGATTGTGTCATCACAGCGTGTCGCAACACTCTACAATTGTGCTGCAAATTTGAGTTTCCTCGTCGTGAGAACACGATTTTTTTAGCCTTTTTGCGTGACATTTTGAGTTCGTCGATTCTTTGATTTTCCACCTCACGAGCTCTTAAACTATTGTGGAAGAGAAATAAATAACACACATAATTAAGGACTTGAAATAAACTAAATGAAAATAAACAAATGAAAAATAAACTAAATTTAAAAGAGAAGCCCTTCTTCGGATTCGAGACGATCTGTGTCGCCACCGAAGAACTTCCAATTGATCTTCGACACTTTCATCTACCATTTGTTCCATTGTCGCTGTATCTGAACTAGCAATGTTGTTCAATTCCAATGATATAGCCTTATTTTTTACCGTCAAGACATCTACATTACGAGCCATTTTATGCCAAATCTGAGCCAACCCTAAATTATTTTTTGGGGTACTATTACCTCGAGCCTTCTTACCTCTATGTTGCATGAGGATCTATTGTCCTAAGCTTTGTTGTTATCTTAAAATGAGAATGATCTAAACTCCTCGACTATTTTGAATTGCATCTCATCTACTATGACCAAAAAGTGTATCAACTAGTCTACACTTTCATTCAGAATCTGGTTAAGCTCTATATTAGTGGTTAGATCTACTTCTACATCTACATTTACACCTATGGCTACACCATCTCTATGTTAACTGGACCAGAGATGCCTTCGACTATATTCAATGTCTCCTCATGGTCTTCGGTTCCAAACTCTTTTTAACTTTTACAATCTAGTTTAGGATACCATCTCTATGTTAGGAACATGATGTCCGATCTCTTCCAAATAACTTTGCACCTCCAATTGTTGTTTTAGTGATTTTGTCATTTCCAATATTTACGGTAAAAACTCATTTTTCCATCACATCGTCGGTGTAGGTTAACGTGGTTGCTTTACACGAAGCTATCTCATATGAATTATAAGAGAACTTGATTGGATATTCGAATGTCTTTAACTGGTCTAATGTTTTTTAGACTTCATTTAATTTATCTTGGGATTCTAGACTGAGGCGGAAAGGCATATATTCATCTGATTTCGAAGGAAATTTGAATAAATATTCATAATCTTCTCACCTTCGATCATGACTTTGCTGATTCGTTGAGACTCTGTTCGGCCAACGTGATCAGTGATTGCTCCTATGTTTCTTATTCAAATCCTAGTATACATTATCATCCATGATCAAGTCCAATTCTTGTTGGGTTGAATATCTGGGAATACCGTAGCTCATTGAAGCTCCGTTTGCCCAACTTGGTCCATCACAACGTACCTTTCATCATCATACCACGCAGACATCTCACGTTCCTTGTCCCAACTGCTAGCTCGTCAAGTTCATCATCAAATTGATCCATGATTAAATTAATTATTCATAAAATACTAAAAATTAAAAAGATTAGCACACTATCTAACTCGTTTGTCTTTCAACTAATATTATTTTACAAAGTAATTAAATTAGTAACAATTTTCACCATCACAATCCCCGACAATGGTGCCAACAACTTGACTACTACCAAACGTGTGAATGTTTGGACTGGATATACTGCAACAAAAAGATATCAAATAAAGCAACGGTGTAAGTAAATATACGAGTCAAATTGTAATATAGTTTGTTTACAACGTAACACTTGGAAAGTATTCCGAAGATCATACCCAAGGGATTCCGGATTGGATAAATTTATTATTAAATTAATTACAGAAAATAAATAATAATCTAATTGAGTCATAAATTAGTATTGTTGATGCAAAACTAAAATATTAATTAAACTAATTAAATTAATTAACCTAAAATATCCTAATAGAATTTAATTAATCTAAGATATCCTAATGGAATTTCCTATTCCTAGTGTCAACGATGCGAGTTCCCAGCCTATAGTCGATTAAATCCTTAAGTATCAATTAAGTCGCTAATTACCCTCAACTGAGTTATTTACTACCCTTAGTTAAGAATACCCTCTCAGTCTCATCTTCACTAAGGATTACCACCTACGTCACCCTTTTGATTTTTTACCAGGCATACGAATACCCTCTCAGTCTCACCGCTTGACACAAGTTATACTTGACAGGATACCCTTTTTGTGTCACCTATTTAGATATTCTACTAAGGTCGTCACTTCCTAGTATAATAAGTACTTCTTGAATAAACACCGAATTTTAGATAAATAATTACTTAATTAATAAATCAGTTTCATAATCAAATCATGCAAGATATAAAATACACATAAGATTTTATCTCAATATTCATACAAATGTTAGTTAATCAAGTTAATGAAATATAAATAATGAAATAAAAAGAAGGGAATAAAGAGAATGCTCATGAATAATTAAATAGAAGCGTGGGTCTAGAATAATCTTTGGTCGCAATTGTCTTCCTATTAGAATAGAACGATTTAAATTAAGCGAACATATGAAAAACTAAAATAAAAACTAAAGAGAATTGAAAATTAAAAGTATGAAAATATCGTTTGACGACTCCCTAGGGCAAATCCCTAGGTTGATCCCCCTCCTAATGAGGTTATTATGTAGTTTATATAGGCAAAAACTTGGTAAAAATCCAAAGTCTAGAGTGCCCCTTCAATTATAATGTCAATTACGGTTTTAGGTTGGAAAAAGACCTTTTATTGACCACAAATTTGTAGCCATCGCACATAGGAATTTTTGGCCATATAGAAGCCAGTGTCCCATCACTGGGTTCTAATGTTTCAAGATCAATGCCTATTTCATTTGAGAATTTTGTTTTCTGATTTGATCTTCAATGTCGCGATACTGCATGCTTGTGTCGCGACATGGTTGTCATCCTTTGCGTTTTGGGGCCAGAAATGGCATCTTACACACTTAAATAAACCTTTATTCATTTTCGAGGCTTGGCCTAACGGGTTGTCAAAACACTAGAAAATGCGTAAAAATGCTTATTTTGCTAATAATTAAATCTAAGGTACTAAAATAGAACACGAAACAAAATGACATAAAATGACTTGAAATCAAACTCATTAAGTGCTGAAAAGATCTAATTTGCCATAAAAAATTGTGACAGATCAAGGTGAAAAACAATATTCATAGCAGTGCTTCCTCTTAATAAAGATATATTAGTTAATCAATCATTAATGCAATAAAAAATTAGCATTAATAAAATAAAATTCATAGAAATCATCCAAACTTGAGCAAATAGTATCAATTACTTAAGTACATTCTCAACAAAAAATTCCAAAAAGTTTCACTAATAAAAATTATATCAAATCCACATAGCTGTCCCCTTAAGTCCATACTCCATTCTCCCCCTTTATACCAACTTCACTCTATTGTAACTATATAAAAAAGATTGTAATTACTAATAACAATTTATATAGACCTGCTTGTAATTACATCTTTAAAAAAACTAAATATCAAAGAAAATTAAAAGTCATCACGTAACACCCCATACCCATAATTCATTGGTTTTGAAAAGGTGTCATTAGCTTTTGTTAAATGAAAATCTGTTTTATTTGAGAACATATCTTTCTGAACCGATTTGTGAAACGATTGTCTGTTTACATTTTCTAAAACATATAAGTTTGCAGCGAAAATATTTAGCGCGTTAAATTTTGGAAAACACCACTTCTTGTTTGAAAATCTATTGTTTTGTAGGAAAACTGAGCGTCGTCAATAAAAATAGTTAATTAATTTTTAGCAGAAAAATGATACTAAAGTCCAAAACCAAAATAGTCCCAAGTGTCCAAATAGTCCAAATTTTACAAAACACCTTAATTCCAAATTTAAATAAATCAAATGTACCAAAATATTATAACCGAGCTCTACTTGAAAGTGACAAACAAACGAGAGTGAAGTTTTGAAACTCAATGTGTAACTTATAAAATCAATATCAAAAATTAAATTTCAAACATAATTCATAATAGAGTAGATACAAAACATATATCACATACAGAAATAGAATTTGACGCAAACTTACAATCCTACCCTCATCTGCTACACACTATATAGAGTATTAAATACCCATCCAACCCTACACACTGCTTAGTATCGATACGGCACTTTTTAGAATATTTGTAGCGTAGTTGCCAAATCATTAGGTGATTTATTACCATTAACAGAAATATGTATGGCTAAAACACCAAATATGGTAGGTTATTATACTGCCCACACTTCCCCTATATACACAAATCCCATCCCAAATGCACATACAAATATATCAGATGCCAAATATGTATATGTCATACATGCTCAAAATCAAACTCAAATCATGCTTATCAGATATTAGGCCATACCTAACATTTTTCAGTTCATATATAGCATATTACAGATTTTACTTATCTTATATTATTTCAAACATTTCTATTTGTATCTAATTTTTCACTAATAGATGGTTAGAATTCATGTTTTTTATCTTAATTTATAGCATACAGACCATACGGAAGGCCTACGATCAATCCATACAATGTTTACGGCCTTAGGGAAAAATTTAAAATTTTGGCCCGCATGGCTCAAACCGTGTTCCACACGGTCCAGGATACGGCCTGTGGCCATGTGGTGATGAAAGTGAAGATTTTTGGCTTTCATTGTTCATTGATTTTCAGGTTTTTTGTTACACACCTGACGATTTTCTAATGTGGGTTCCAAAAACACTCGTTCCCACACCTAAAAGCAACACACACTTAACGAATTAACCGACATAAGCAAGACAATTCAAGAAGGCATGCTCCTCGTTCCCTTTAAAACACTAATCCAAACCACAAACGATTAACCCAACCAATCATGATAGTTTCAAATTGACAAAACCCTTACCTTTGAACAAAAACAACAACTTCCTTAGCCTTAATCCTCCGATGGATTAATCGTTCCCTGACTTTCATCTAAATAATCCAAGTGGTTAATATTGAACAGCATTGCACTTAACCCCAACTTAACAAAATAATAGATAACAAAAAGAAAGACTTCTATCACAGAAGAATCAAGCATCGACCACACTTACGTAAGAACTAGATTATCAGTAATCGACAACCACCACCGAAATTAAATATTTCAAGAATTGCCAAACAAGAAGACAAGGAAATTGTGAAACAAAATCAAAGAAAGAAAAAGAGAGTTGAAAGCCTTTTTTTTTTTTTTTACTCCACATGACAGAGAGAGAACCAAAACAAATAGAACAGGAAAATATGGAAAAAAGTAAAACAACGTGCAAAGTGGGGTCAGATTGTTTTTTAGAAAACCACCTATACTTTTTTTAAATTCAAAAATAAATTTAAATAATAAAGATAATAACTAAAATAAAATAAGGTAAAATCCAAACTACCCCACTAATCCAATTACCAACAAATAGATTTTTTACCATTTTAACAATAAAAGCCCATTTCCTACTTTATTTATGTAAAATGGGTCACTTTTTTCATTATTTACCGGAATAGGCCGAAAACACTAAAACGCGTCCATGTAAGAGTGTTTTAAGGGGAAATTCTAAAGAAACGCATCCCTGAGGGAGCGTTTTGCCATGTCAGCACAAAATGCACTGATGTGGACACGCTTTGTTGACGTGGAAAAACCCTAAACCTTAAGCTATAAACCCTAAAATCTTAAACCCTAAACCATAAAACCCTAGGCATTAAACTTACAAATAGCCCTAATCCTAAAAAAACACGGGCTAAAATGCTTTCCTGAGGGAGCGTTTTGCCACGTCAGCAAAGCATGTCCATGTTAGAGCATTTTGTGCTGACATGGCAAAACGCTCCCTCAAGGAAGCGTTTTTCCGAAATTTCTCCTTAAAACACTCCTACGTGGACGCGTTTTAGTGTTTTCAGCCCATTCCAATAAATAATGAAAAAAATGGCTCATTTCCGTAATTAAAGTAGAAAATGGGCCTTTATTGATAAAATAGTCAGATTTTTTTATATTTCTAGGCGTTTTTACAAAAAATGGGCCATTTTACAAATTTTATTGATAAAGTGGACTTTTTTTTACTAATTTTTTATATTTTTAAAATCTGCCATTTTAATAAAAAATTGAAACTTATTATTAAAAATTCTTTTAAATTTTACAAAAAAGTTGGGTTTGTGTTTTCGATAATACATGACGAAAGTTTTACCATCCGACGATTTCCGTTGGGAGTATACAAGTCAAAAATTTTAGATTATCAAAATAAAATATTATAAAATTTATCAAAATTTTTGGTGATCAATAATAATTTCATGAAAATTTTAAAGTCAATGGCGAATTGTATTTTTTTTTATTTTTAAAGTTATATAAATCTTCACCCTGTAGATTTTTGAAAGAAAACCTTCGAAATTTAATAAAAATTATAACTTTTGGAAATTATATAAATATAATTATTTTTAATTTATATAAAGTGATAATTAAAATATTATTGGTCACCTGTTTTACACAAATTTAAATTGTTTAACTCCATCCTAGCTCTAATGTGTATTAAAAAAACATTTGATATTGATTCTAAATTATATGCAACAAACTCATGTTTTTCGTGAAAACAAATGTATATATTTGAAATTGTTTTTCATATTATAGATATGCATCCATGCCAACCACAACAATAATCTAACCACAGGCCGCCATACCGGAAGAAATAAATTAATAGAAGCTAAAGTTGAAAATTTTGAAATTTAATTTTATATTTTTATTTTTAAGAATTTAATTTTTAATTTTTAAATTTTAAATTTCAGGTTCTAACTGTTAACATTATTAAAATTATTTTATTAAATTTAGATTAATTATAAAAGTTTGAGTTATTCGCCAATTTTTGTTAATTAGGCGGATGATAATGGTGATAAGGAGTGTAACCAGGGGTTGGCAGGGCCCTGGTCCCCCTAAAATGGAAAATTTTCTATTTATACTATTTTTAAATTTATAAAAATTTAAATTAGTAAAGGTAAAATTACACTTTGACTCCATAAAAATGATAAAAATATGATTTAATCCTTTAAAAATTATAAAGATGTAGATATTAAAATGGTGAAATTATATTTTTACTATCATAAAAATATACAATTTAATTTCGCCCCTTAAAAAAAATTCTAGCTTTGCTCTAATGGTGATAATAAAATAATATTTTAAATAAAATTCAAAAGTTCAGGTTATTCACCAATTATTGTTATTTACTTGTAAGCATATGAGATCATGAAGACATGGAATTTAACGAGTCCAATGATTAATCATTCGTATTCTATAGACCTATTTGTTGGAAAAATTATATTATATAGGAACTTTGAGGCATATTCTCAATAGGTAAAGGTGGAGAGTTGAATCATAAAATTATGGTTTCATATTCTACTCCATAAGGCCTTTATAACGGTATATGTAATACCCTGAAAATTTTTACAGTAAGATATTATCCTTAATATAGTAAAATACGGAAATAAAGTGACAAAAAAGGGAATTTTGAGTTATGTCAATATTGAGAAGTATATTATAATATATTAATTCAAGAAAGGACTAAATTGTAAAAGTGAGAAAAGTTTTGTTGCACAAGAATAAATACTTAAAATTTGAGGGGTTAAAGTGTAAATATGAAAAAGTTAAAGGACCAATAGTGTAAATATTTTAAGAGCGGAATGGTCTAGAAACTAAGGAAAATGGATGGATTAGGACCAAATTGAATAGTTGAAGAACTATGAGGGACTAAATTACAATTTTATCAAATTAAATGATGACTCAAGGATGGAATTTTAAAAGATAATAAAGGGTAAAATGGTCAATTAGAAGAGAGATAAATCTAGAAAGTAATGATGATGTTGATGATATTTTATGATTATTTAATTAGATATATACTATTTTAATAAGATATTTTATTATTTTATTATTATTTCATTATTATTTTATTATTACTTATTTAGTATAAAAGGAAGGAAAGATGAATAATTTTCATCATTTTTCCATGCATGCAACCAATGTTAGAAGAGAAGGAAAAGAAGGAAATTTTCTTTTCTTTACAATTTGGTCCTTCCACCAAAAATTTACCATTTTCACCTAGAAATCAAAAGAATTTCCATAGCTACTAAGAGAGAGAAATGTTAAGAAAACCATGGGGAGTTAGAATATCAAGTTGGATTCAAGAATAGAAGCTGGAGGAGAGAGAAAATCAAGTTAAAGATTAGTATCAATAGAACAAGGTAAGTACATCAAGATTTCAATATGTTTTTAAGTTTGCTATTATTGACAAAGCATGAACATAATGTTATAGTAGAGTTTTCTTACATAAGGTCCTATGTTCTTGATATGTTAGTGAAGAGAAAATAAGAGAAAGTGATGAGAAATGGTGTAGAAAAAGAAAACAAGGGTGTTATAACATGGTAATTAATATCCTGTACCAAAATAGTTTTGGACAGCAGTAGTAGTCTAACTTTGAAAAATCATAAAAAATTTTAGAAATCGAATTATAGGATGAATAAAGTATGAAATTAAATATTATTGAGTCTAGTTTCTTATAGAATAAATTATGTAAGTAATAGAATTGTAAATCATGAGATATAATCAATTTTGTGAGACAATGTCAGAATGATTTCGGGTTCCCCTGTTCTGAGTTTTTAAAATCATAAAAAATTGGATAAAAATGATTATGGACTTAAATTTATATGTTTAGAATCTTGAATTAGTCTATTTTCAAGAGAAATAAACGGGAACATAATTCGAATTCTGTATGAGGAGATAATTAATTTTTAGTGAAGAAGGGTCAGGACTGTCAGACAGTAGAACAGGAGTAAATTTAAAGAATAAAATGTAATTATTGGCTAAACCAAAAATTCTGAAAATTTCATGGTAAGAAGATATATGAGTCTAGTTTCAGGGAAAATTAGCGAATCTTAATTTTGAGTTCTATAGCTCCAGATATAAATAATTTAGTGACTATGACACAGATGAACAGCTTGAATACTCATTAAAGTAAATAATAAAAATTATAGATAATATTACTTATAAGTGTGTTATATACATTAAGGATGTGGAATGGAGAGGAGGAGGAGGAAAATATGTATGGATATTCATCTAACATGGCTAATTTGCATGTTTTAGGCTCAGGGACTAAATTGAATAAAAGAAAAACTTTATGGGTAATTTTGTAAAAATGTCAGAAATGACCAAATTGCATGAAACGAACTATTTTATTATTTAAATTACAAAATTGAATGAAATTATTAATTTAGTTCAAGATTGGGGAAAAACATGTTTTTAGGGATTAAATTGAAAAGTGTTGAAATTATGGAAAATTCTGATATTTTATAGAATTCATGGGCTGTTATCAATATGTATGAGAATAATAGCTGGAAATAAGGATTAAATTGCAAGAATTTTATTTTCCGAATTCCTAAGGATGAAATCGTCATTAAATAAAGTTTAGGGGCAAAATGGTAATTTTGCCTAGAGCATTAATTAAATACATTAGAATATGAAATGAATGAAAATGATGATCAAATTTATTTATAAAGATCCTGGACGACTCAAACAAGAGATTTGATCGTGGAAAAGAAAAGATATCGGATTAATAAAATTATAAACACAAACAAGTAATGAGGTAAGTTCATGTAACTTGAATTATATTCTTAAATGCTTGAAATGCATGTTTTTGATATGAATATGATTTGAATGTTCATTATATGAAAATTTATGAAACACTCGACATATTGATAAAAAGGGAAGAAATCCCGATTGAATGAAAGGAAAATTCGATGGATCTTTGAAAAGGAATTGACGATAAAAGGATCTAGCCCTGACGGGTGATCCTATCCTGATATAGCCCTCCCCGAAGAATATGTGGAAAATGGATTTAGCCCGAACGGGTAATCCGAATTAGGGTCCAATTTAGCTTTGGACTGTAATTCGGATCCAAGCTCATTAGAGTAATTGTCGTTGCGTGGAATTTTGCTCGGACTGTAATCCCGACAATACTCTATGAGTTTATATTACAGTGATTTAGCTCGACTCGTAATCCCGCCGTAAGGATGAGGTTCGCGAGTGTGCTTTCTGATATGAAATGTGTAAGACCATGGTCGAAAGATACCATGGCAATGTAACATGAAATGAACAAGACCATGGTTGAAAGATACCATGGCAACCTGACAGAAAATGAGTAAGACTATGGTTGAAAGACACCATGGCATCATGTCGAAGATAAATAAGACTGTAGATGGGAGATGCTATGACATCAGTTGAACAATTGATATTTAGGTAATATGTATCAGATGATAAATGGTTATATGAAATGGTTCTATGAAATGTTTACAAGAATTGGTCATATGGAAATATATGTACAAAATAGATGAAAGAAATAATTAAAAAGATAGATAAATGAAATATGTGTAAGTACACTAAAGTGTTGTTGTTGATGCTTAGATAAGTGCCAAACCATTGATTGAATGGTAATATATTTATTTATATGATGCAGTGATTCAGTAAGTATTTAATTGAAATATTTTTTAGGTGATTCGTAAATTCTAGTAATGCTCTGAAACCCTGTTTCGACGACGGATACGGGTTAGGGGTGTTATATTTAGTGGTATCAGAGCTATGATTTAGTCGGTTCTCGGACCAAACATAGTATATGTGAAGTCTAAAAACACATGTCATTATAATATGTTATAGTATGATATCTCCCGACTCTGATGAGATTTGTTTTATTTATAAAATGAGATGCTTTCTAACCCAAGATAATTCCGATAATGCTAAAAATGATACTCAGGTATATGAGTAAAAAGTTGATTAGAATGAATCAGAATTCATAAAGGTATGAATAAATACATGTCAATGATGAATATTATGTTATATGTATTATTAAAAGCAAATTATATTACTACATGAAATATTGTGCTGATGACTAAATTACAAAATATATAAATGTAATATATGAAGTACATGATAAGGATTATTAGAGAATTATGAATGAATAGTGAATTTTGAAATATATTACATGTATTGAAGATACAGAAGATATAAGTATATGAATTATTGGTACAAGGATTAAATTGTAAAGCATGTAAAAGCATTATGCAAAAGGTGTAAAAGTGATATGCATGTATGAAATAATTTGCCCAAGTAGACAAGATTAGAACTACTAGGATGTTAAGGGACTTCAGCATGCTCTCTGATTAGCACATTTGTGCTCTCTAATATTTAGCACGTCAGTGCTCTCTGATTAGCACATTAGTGCTCTCCGTTCTATTATTAGCACGTTAAGTGCTCTCTGTTTAGCACATCTGTGCTCTTTGTATAGCACTTCAGTGCTCTCTGTTCATTAGTGCATAATAATGCACCTCTGTATAAGTCCCGTATATCCGAAGTGTTCTATCTAGTCTACTAGGCTTCTGCTAAGTAAAAAGTAAATAATTTTCATTACGAGGTAAATGATTATCTCTGAGTAAAATACCGAAGACAGTATATAGTGTAATAAGCTTCTCTGACGATTCCCGAGCTCAAAACTTGAATCCGAAATCTATAAAACAAAGGGAACATGAACACACACAGAGTAAGCTTTCATAGCTTAGTAAGTCATAAGCAAATAAATAACATAGTTACATAATTAAATCATTTATACTAAACCAAATTATACTATCATAGTTACTTTGAATCTTAAGCTTTTAATTTCATGTAATTTATATGTACTTTCACATGTACATTACTCATGGCCGAATGAACATATGTATAGTTCAACAAACTATCATTCAATTTCCAAGCCAAAATATCTTTATCATAACTAGTACATAAACTCTTATATGCATAAATCCATAGGTCAAAGGATAATAATCACATACATATCTATATTATATGGCCGAGTACACATATATATATATATATATATATAAGCAAAATATCCTTCAATTTCAAGCTAAATATCATTATGTGAACACATATACCTATACCCATAAATCAAAATACAGCTTTTTATGCATAAGCATAGCATTGACCGTATGAACACTTTCATATATAAAGATTCATTAACAAACTTTCATTCAATGACTAAGCCAAAACATCTTTATCATACCAAATACACATACATTTTTATGCATATACTCGTAAGTCTAAGTATAACAATCACATATATATTTATCAATGGCCAAATATACCACCATTTGCATATGTTCACAAATAATTTCAATAATTTTCATATTATTTATTTATTTACAAGGCCGAATACCCTTTTTACATTCACATGTATTCTTACTTTACTTCAAGCATGTTTTGCAACAAATATTAAGTAACTTACTCACTTTGCTTCAAATAGGTAATAAATCGTGTCATACCTGATCATTTTAGCTCACTTTTGCACATTTGATCACAACTTATTGATGCCCGATGAACCATTTGGAATTGGATAGGACATTCGGATAATCACACATATATCGTACAATGCCAACGTCCCAGATGTGGTCTTACATGTAACCACATATCGATGCCACTGTCCCAGATAGGGTCTTACTCGTACACATATATCGGAGTCACATATCGATGCCATGGTCTTACTCGCACATCACATATCAAAAACCTATGTCATGACATATGTATCCTAGCTATTCTTAAGGTTCATACGGGGCTTTCTGACGTCGAAACTCGGTCGAAACGAATGCTTGAACATGGTTACCAAGCTTATTCACATTCGGTATAAGCATATATAAATTCATATTTTTCATACCAGCATATATATATAGCATTTATCTACAATTAAACACGTCTATGTGCCTATAGACTTACATCGGACGTTGTAAAACGAGACGGGACGACTAGTCAACAACTTTCATTTTTCCTCGATCCAAATCCAATTTCTTTGGTTCTTGATCTAAACAAATTCAAATTAAGCTCATTCAAACATGTTTTCATTCAATTTAGTCCAAAAACATATAAATGGGAAAATTACCATATTACCCCTAACATTTACACTTTTTACAATTTAGTCCCTATTGCACAAAACACAAAATATACAAAATTTTAACATATCCATGTTGGGCCAAATTTTACCCACTCTCATACAAATCCATATATTTCATTTATTTCACATTTTAGTGCCTCAAATTATTCTTTATGCAATTTAGTCCTAATTACTCAAAATCATCAAAAACTCCAATACAAAATATGTTAATCTAAAATATATCTTCCATATTTCATCATCAAACAACAAAAATCACAAGCTCTCAACAAAGGCACAACTCAAAATATTCATCAAAATAAAAAATTCAATCATGGATTTTGTAGTACTCAAAGCAACGATCTCAAAAACGTAAAAATTATCAAAACCGAGTAAAAACGAACCTTGAATCAACTTGGAAGATGGTCGAACCCTTGAAACCTTATTCTTTTCTTTATGTTTTTCATATTTGGTCATGAGCATAAAATAAAACTTTGGCTTTGTAATTATATGTTTATATTATATACTTATTATTACCTATTTTACTATTATAACTTTAGTAATAAAATAATAAAATCATATATAACATACCCATTACCGTCCATCCTTTCCTCAATTGGGCTAATTGCAACATAAAGGCTTCCAATTAGAAAGCCAATAATAATTCAGCCCTTATGCTTTTAACCATCAAATTTTTAATTTACGCGACTAAGTCCTTTTATTTAATCGGATACCTAAACGACAAAATTAAATCACGAAAATTTCACAGATATAAATTCACACAAAATAAACACAGAAAATAAATTTTAAATATTTTTTTGACTCGGATTTGTGGTCCCAAAACCACCGTTCTGATTAGGGTCTATATCGGGTTGTTACAACTCTCCCCTCTTAGGGATTTTCGTCCCCAAAAATCTTACCGGTGAATAGGTTTAGATAACGTTCTTTTATTGCGTCCTCTGTCTCCCACGTTGCTTCCTCAACTCTGTGTTTATGCCACAGTATTTTAACTAAAGGAATTTTCTTATTTCGTAACTCTTTATTCTCATGAGCCAGAATGCGAATCGGTTCTTCCTCGTACGTCATATTGGGCTTAATCTCAATCTCAGACGGACTAATCACATGTGAAGGGTCAGACAGATATCTACGGAGCATCGAAACATGGAATACTTTGTGGATCTTTTCTAACTCAACTGGCAATGATAATCTGTAAGCAATTGGCTCGATACGCTCTATTACCTCATACAGCCCAATAAACCTCGGACTCAATTTTCCTTTGCGACCAAATCTGAGCATTTTCTTCCATGGTGAGACCTTCAAGAAAACTTTATCTCCGATCTAAAACTCTATATCCTTGCGTTTCAAGTCTGCATAAGATTTCTAATGGTCCGATGTTGCTTTCAGATTTTCACGGATTACATTCACTTTCTATTCAGTTTCTCTGATCAAATAAACCCCGTGTATCTTATTTTCACTGAGCTCAGTCCAGTATAACGGTGTACGACATTTACGACAGTACAAAGCCTCATAAGGTGCCATTTTGTTACGCGATTGAAAACTGTTATTATACACAGGTTCAATCAAAGGTAGATATCGTTCCCACGTACCTTCGAACTCAAGAATGTAACATTTCAACTTATCCTCAAGTATCTGAATAATTCGTTTAGTCTGACCATCTGTTTACAGATGGAAAGCTATACTAAAATGAAATTTTGTACCTATAGCATCATTGAGTTTCTTCCAAAACTGTGATGTATACCTTAGATCTCTATCTAAAACAACAAAAATAGGCACATCGTGTAATCTCACAATCTGAGAAATATATAACCCAGCAAGCTTATCAAGCGAATAATCAGTGCGAACCAGAATAAAATGAGTTGATTTAGTTAATCTCCCTATAGTAATCCAGACTGCATTTTTCTTGCTCGGTGTCAATAGTAAACCGGATACAAATCCATCGTGACTCTGTCCCATTTCCACTCGGGTATCATAATCGACTGAAACAATTTAGAAGGTACCTGAAACTCGGCTTTTTACTGGGTGCACAGACAGTCAACTACTATAGGCTTCACTCAAAATCATCTGAATCAACATCTGAATTCTTCAAAACACATATTTGGTTTCTGAACCTCAAACAATCTTCAGCATCAACTCGAAACTCTAAATCAACCTTCAAATTACCTTGGACCTGCTTTGCTAACAAATCATTATCAACTTTTTGAGTATCACAAATTTTTGCTGAATAAATAATGGTCTTACTTTTAATTCAACTATTATTAAACCATCATCAGACATAGCTACATGCGCATTCGTTGCACACAAAGAAAATAGTGATTTTCAGCTTAAAACATCAGTAACAACATTAGCCTTTCCCGGATGGTAGTTAATCACAAGCTCTTAGTCTTTTAACAATTCTAACCATATAGAATCACAAGATGTCTCTGTGTACTTCATTATTAGAACATACTTGAACCCGTTCATTAACACATGACTGAGCTTCATAAACTCTTCATTCAATTTAGGCTAAATCAAAACTAATATTTTAGTGGATAATGTCTTCGTGCAGAAGAAAGCTTCAACATTTGAACTAACTTTAATTTACCACAACATTTCTCAAATGGAATTGTTCCAATAGACATAATTATGTATCAAATCCTCAAGAATACAAATTCTGCTTCCATACTATCCTTCAGATCACACATGTACATTTAAAGTTGATTACCCGTCCGGTAGATAGATTCAAACACATATGACCAAATCTTCTTTTAAATCTAATAATTCAGATAAGACTAAATCACTGGATCAGTCCTTTCAAAGAAATTCTTTCTTCTCGTTAGAAAGAATAATCCAGACATATCATTATACAAATGCCACAATCATCAAATAAAAAATCATAATGTTATAATAAGATTATTGTCTTAGCCGTAACAATAGATAATGTCCCGGCTATTAATGGAGCATCTGAACCCAGAAGAAAATCAAATATGATTTAAACAACAACCAATGCAGAAACACAACTTTTATAACTCTGATAATGATGCTGCTGTACTCTCAAACTTTAAACAGATATTATGATTATAATAGATATAACCATTCCGTCAAATAGAAATCTCTTACAGATAATCACACGAGATCATAAGAAAACCGGAATAGTGAGATTTGAATAGTCTGATGCTTCATAGAATATCTGAGAATTACAACCCATATAGAATGATATCAATCCCAATGATATCCCAGAAAAGATCCAGAAAGAATAATGTTGCTCATTAATACTGAAATCCACGGTAACGGAAGCAATATAATATTTATGCATTTTCAACATAACAATATCCAATGGAAATATATTATTAGCATTATACAGATTTTACCGTCGACTTTAATATCCACACAATGAAATAAATATTAGAGAAAGACAGAGCAATGTTGAACATAACCCCAAACAAATCAGTGATGCTTTTGTCTATAAACATGTTCAGCTAATGTTCTCATACGATAAGATTTCCTTCTAAAATTAAACAATCATAGATACTTCTTAGAATAAATGTATACATAGAATGCTTAAAAGAAATTGTATTAACTATTTGACTGTAACCACTACACTCAGCCATCCATACAATTCAAACATTATCCCTTCATTGACAAAAATTATTTCAGATAAGCTTCCAATTAATACTTTCCTTAGACAACATACCTGAATAGGTCATTTAATCGGAAATAACTTCTTCTATAACAGTGATTTTATATAATCTGTATAATTTCCAAAACTATCCAATATCTCCTTTAATATTGCCTTCATTTGCTGATTCAATCTCTTTTCTGGTCACATTATTAATTTTCTAAACATGGACCTCTGAAACTCTACACTCTTGAGCTTATTCAACCCAGATCTTATAGATTTCACAGTAACATTTCACTAATAAGGGGGGTGAGGGTAATAAAGCCTTAAATTTAACTTACATATAAATACACATAACACATAATTTCACAAATAGTCAATTCATTAATATTTTCACATTGTCTAAACATTTAATAAACATTTGCTTTTAATCACCTTTGTTCTTAGCACTTAATTCATATACCAACTCAAATCATTAATTCACAACCAAAACATTTCAGATTGCAATCACAACTCACATATCATAATCTATATGTTTATATAATTATAGCATTTGTCAACATCAATATATCATACTCTTCGATCCATACCTTTATGAGTTTCAACTCATCATCATCACATTTCCATTCAAACATTCGAGTATACATTCCGTACTATCAAAATTAGCTCGGTTGAAAACTTATCTGTCTCATCAAAATAATTTTTGTCAGAGTCAGAAGATATCACATTATCGCAGGTTAAATATAGCATGTATAGCTAGACTCACATACACTATGGTAGCCCTAGAACTGACTAAACCATAGATCTGATACCAATAAAATGTAACACCCCTAACCCGTATCTGTCGCCGGATTAGGGTTGCGAGATATTATCAATCAAAAACACAATTTCAAAAGATCACATACACACACTTGCATTAACTTTTTTTTAAATAATTTCAATAGACAATTTAATTACTAATACCGTAGGGCTAAATATACATTTAATTCTAACTCATAATGCATGCAGATATGCAGACTTCATAACACCTTAGTCTTATACTACAACCATACACAATTGGATTACGCAAAATGTAATACTTATTATCATTTGATAAAAATTAAATCAAATTTGGCATCCATTTTATATTAAGTTAAACACTTATTTACCACTTAAAACACATATAATTATTATAATTTATTGTTGCACCTGCCTTTATTCACCTAGTCACCCTTCTATGCATTTAGCCAAGACAAGTTCGTTCTTAATTATTACTCACTCATAGTTCAAATTAGTTAACTTACAATTCTATATGCTTCAAGTGTTTAATTCATTATACATATTATAAAATAAAATATTCCAACATTTAACATGCTACAGTTGGATATAACATACTATAACCACCTATGTTAATCACATTTACCGAACTACATTATAAAATAAATTAATGATTCCATATAACATACCCAACTTGTCACTATTGGAACAAACATTAATTAGCTACTACAACCGAATTTAAACAGCTTAAACTCATCCAAAAACATGCATGCATAACTCAACTAGTTGACCAAAAATAAGTATTAACTAAAGAAGATTATTTCTATAATTTCGAAACATTACCTACATATTGACATATACAGAACGTAAACATTTCATACTATGTATCAAATATATTAAGTCAATTCATCATATTCAATAAACTTTCAAACAAGCAATTATCGAATTATAAATTGATTATTACTATATCATATAATTCATTTTAGAACCGAAGTTACATATACATTATGGTAATAATCTTCAAACCAACTTATAATACAAATTGTATTCACTAGGGTAAGGCATTATACGCAAATAGACATATAATCAAAACATACACCTTATATGTCATGCAATAACCTTACCAAAACGAACTCATATTATGTTCGAATTTAGCCAACAACCTGTTACGCCGAGTCATATATAACATATTATCCTAATACAACCACACATTCACATATATTTTACTTTATGCTTACCATAGCCGAATCAACCTTATACTCACCCAAAATTATTTACCATTTCAAAAACCTAAAACACCTAACATGAACATCATACAGTCATAGCACCTAATTTCATAATCAAAATAAACACAAACCAAACTAAATATGACTGGATTCAAACATAAAAAAATTAAAGCCATTTTTGCATGGCTCAATTTATACAAAACCAAAATCCAACATCTCAAAACACATTTCAGCCTATACATGCCATAGATTCAAAAATTCAGCTTATAAAATACCGAAGATAGTCGATAGTGTGATAAGCTTCTTTGACGATTCCTGAGCTCGAAACTTGAACCCGAAATCTATAAAACAGAGGTGAACATGAACACACACAGAGTAAGCTTTCATAGCTTAGTAAGTCATAAGCAAATAAACAACATAGTTACATAATCAAATCATTTAAACTAAACAAAATTATACTATCATAGTTACTTTGAATCTTCAACTTTCAATTTCATGTAATTTATATGTACTTTCACATGTACATTACTCATGGCCAAATGAACATATGTATATTTTAACAAACTATCATTAAATTTCCAAGCCAAAATATCTTTATCATAACTAGTACACAAACTCTTATATGCATAAATCCATAGGTCAAAGAATAATAATCACATACATATTTATATTATATGGCCGAGTACACATATATATATATATATATATATATATATATATAAGCAAAATATCCTTCAATTTCAAGCTAAATATCATTATGTGAACACATATTCCTATACTCATAAATCAAAATATAACTTTTTTTATGCATAAGCATAGCATTGACCGTATGAACACTTTCATATATAAAGATTCATTAACAAACTTTCATTCAATGACTAAGCTAAAACATCTTTATCATACCAAATACAAGCACACTTTTATGCATATACTCGTAAGTCTAAGAATAACAATCACATATATATTTATCAATGGCCAAATATACCACCATTTGCATATGTTCACAAATAATTTCAATAATGTTCATATTATTTATTTATTTACTTTTTACATTCACATATATTCTTACTTTACTTCAAGCATGTTTTGCAACAAATATTAAGTAACTTACTCACTTTGTTTCAAATAGGTAATAAACCGTTTCATACCTGATCATTTTAGCTCACTTTTGTACATTTGATCACAACTTATCGATGCTCGATGAACCATTCGGAATTGGATATGACACTCGGATAGTCACACAGATATCGTACAATGCCAATGTCCCAGACGTGGTCTTACATGTAACCACATATCGATGCCACTGTCCCAGATAGGGTCTTACTCGTACACATATATCGGAGTCACATATCGATGCCATGGTCTTACTCGCACATCACATATCAAAAACCTATGTCATGACATATGATTCCTAGCTATTCCTAAGGTTCATACGGGGCTTTCGGACGTCGAAACTCAGTCGAAACGAATACTTGAACATGGTTACCAAGCTTATTCACATTCGGCATAAGCATATATAAATTCATATTTTTCATACCAGTATATATATATATATAGCATTTATCTACAATTAAACACATGAATTTGCCTATAAACTTACCTCGGACGTTGTAAAACGAGACGAGACGACTAGTCGACAACTTTCGTTTTTCCCCGATCCAAATATGATTTCTTTGGTTCTTGATCTAAACATATTCAAATTAAGCTCATTCAAACATATTTTCATTCAATTTAGTCCAAAAACACATAAATGGGCAAATTACCATTTTACCCCTAACATTTACACTTTTTACAATTTAGTCCCTATTGCACAAAACACAAAATATACAAAATTTCAACATACCCATATTGGGACGAATTTTACCCACTCTCATACAAATCCATATATTTCATATATTTCATATTTTAGTCCCTCAAATTATTATTTTTGCAATTTAGTCCTAGTTACTCAAAATCATCAAAAACTCCAATACAAAATATGTTAATCTAAAATATATCTTCCATATTTCATCATCAAACAACAAAAAATACAAGCTCTCAACAAAGGCACAACTCAAAATATTCATCAAAATAAAAAATTCAAGCATGGGTTTTGTAGTACTCGAAGCAACGATCTCAAAAACATGAAAATTATCAAAAATCGAGTAAAAACGAACCTTGAATCATCTTTGAAGTTGGTCGAACCCTAGAAAACTTATTCTTTTCTTTATGTTTTTTCATATTCAGTCATGAGAATAAAATAAAACTTTGGATTTTTAATTATATGTTTATATTATATACTTATTATTACCTATTTTACTATTATAACTTTAGTAATAAAATTATAAAATCATATATAACATACCCATTACCGTCCATCTTTTCCTTAATTGGGATAATTGCTACATAAAGGCTTCCATTTAGAAGGCCAATAACAATTCAGCCCTTATGCTTTTAACCATCAAATTTTTAATTTACGTAATTAAGTCCTTTTATCTAATCGGATACCTAAACGATCACGAAAATTTCACAGTTATAAATTCACTCAAAATAAACACAAAAAATAATTTTTAAATATTTTTCTGACTCAGATTCGTGGTCCCAAAACCACCGTTCAGATTAGGGTCTAAATCGGGCTATTAAATATTAACTCAAAAGAGAATTTGAATAATAATGAATTGTATTAATTGTGTACAATGAAAAGGCCTATATATAGGCTAGCTAAATAAATCTAAATAAAACTCCTAAGTATACAGAACTCTAATTAATCTAAACAAGAATTAGTTTTAAACTAAAATTTCTTGTTGACATGAAACTCCTAAATAACTTAAACTACTTAATAATTATTAAAAATTTGGAATAATAAAACAATAAAATAATAAGAGCTGATAAGTACAATATTGGGATCATATATAATAAAAATTAATCCCAAAACCTGAACTCAATATGATTTAAACTTGAATTAAAAGCCTAAAACTCGTAATTTCCGTCATAATCCCGTCCAAAAATTCTACTCGTGTAGTCTTCACTAAAACGGTCATAATTTGAGCCCCAAACTCAAAATCGAGTGATTCAAAGTGTGTTTTGAAGCTAAGAGATAGGTCTTCAAATACCATGAAGAAATCTCAACCTAGAAATGCCTGGATCCCATCCAAAAAGACGTTGCCCCATCCGTTCATGTATCATTCCCCCTTTCCTCAAAAAGATTCATCCTCGAATCTTGTATTTGATTGAATCTTAGTTTGATTTGCTTGGTCTTTGATATTGTTGTTGGGCCTTGAGGTAATGTGATCACATCACATCCATGGGTTTGAAATTGGGCCTTGAGACTCGCATTACTTCTATTTTGAAGAGCATTTGCTACAAAATAAACCAATTTTCAAATGGGATCGAAAGCTCAATAAGGAATGAGTTCTAGTATCATAAATGTTTCTTCATAGGAATTTCCATGAATTTGATCAATTATTCTTTGTGTTTTGTGAGTAGACATACAAATATGTTGACTATAACGTATACTTTGTTTGAAGTTGGATATGAGTTCTTCCTTTGTTTCTTTATCTTTATAATAAGGTTTACCTCTCACTAATGAATTAGTTAATTAATCTCTATTCTATTTACTATACTTTATTATATTATAAAAAGTGCCAATGGTTGTTGAATTTATCTGTCAATTGCAATCGAATGAGCAAATGGATGAGTAAAAATAAATATGGAAACAAAAGTTGGTTATGTGGTTTTGAAAACTTTCCCACACCTATGAGGCCTTGCTTAGATAGTATTGCACTATCAGTTCACAATACAAGATGCGGTTTACGTTCAATTCACTCACCAAGTTGCAACTTCCCTCCTATACATTAACTAATCACTCTCCCTACTAAAACTTTTCCATTGAAAGTATAGTTACAAATTGAACATGAAGAGCAATTTGTTTACAAAGAATTTTCACTAAAACAACTCCAAGGAATGAACAAAAATAATGCTCTATCAAAATAATACATAATATCATAAATAAAAATTCTTTAAAGAGGTGTTTAAATACTTATAAAACTTCAATCCCTTTAAATTGTGCAGGAGTACGTCTTCAATATGGAATCAAATATATAGAAATCTTCTCGAAGTAGACTTCTTTTAGAAACATGATCTCTTTAACTAAAGAAATTTGGGCAAAGTCGGTGTCAAAGTTTTTGACTTGCCAGCAAGTTAAGGCTGAAGATCAGTTTCGATCTAGGTTATTACAACTGATCCAAATTCCATAGTGGAAATGGGAGAAAGTGATAATGTAAGATGAAACCAAGTGAATTTTTTTTGGTAACAATTCAGATGGATTTTGATGATGATGAAGGAGAAAAAGAATCTTGAATTTTTTTATTAAAAATATCTATTTATATATTTTATATTATAAAAAATATATATTTTGGATTTTCATTTTTATTTTTTATTTCAAGTTTATATATATTTAATAAATATTATACAATTTTATTGACCATCAATTTTTTTAAATGTTGTTAGTGAATTGGTGTAACAGCCCAATTTTTAATGGTGTCAAAAACAATGGTCCGAGACCACCAAATCTGACAAGTGAGCTCGTATATTTTATTATTTAGTGTTTATGAGCCAAATGTGATTTTTGGAAAAACTTATGAATTAGTGAATTGTGTTCTAAAAGAAATTTATTAGGTTAATTAGTTTTGAAAACAAGGTATCGAGACCTCGATTTCATAAACCGAGCCGTAAATATTTTTATAAATATTTACGGAGTGTCATTGATTTAGTATTAAAGTTTCGTTATAAAATTTTAATGTATTGATAGTTAATTAATTAAAAAAAGGAAAAATTGAAAAAGGCGCAAAACTTGATAAAGTGATAAAATAGCCTAAATGTTAAATGAGGGAGGACTTGAAGGGTAAATAAGCCAAAGAGGATGGCTTGGGCGGCATAATCAGAGAAAAATCATGAAAATTAGGTGAAACAAGGGCAAAATTAGAAATTTTGTACATTTAAAAGATTTTCTAGACATTTCTTCATCAATCTTTAGCCAGAAAACAACCATAAAAGAGCTTCTAAAGCTGGATTTTCATAGTTTTACTCCATGTGAGTTCAATTCTTGTTTATTTCTTATAATTTTTATGTTTTTGAGACTTTTACAATTTAGTCCAACTATCTAGTTCATTAGTTTTTTATTTCATGGGTAATTTTGAAAGTTACCATTAATGACTGTTAAATGTTTATGATGAATTAACATGGATTTTAAGCTTTAATTTTGTTATATGATGATTTTATCAAGTAATTTTAATAAAAATTGATTTTAGGACTAAATTATGAAAAAGATTAAATCTTAGGGTTTGGTATTAATTTTAGTTATCAAAGGCTGTAATATAGCCTAGAATATTTAGATAAATTGTCAATTTAGAAAAATTAGCTTAATTGATAGAATATTTGGTGAGAGATTAAATTGCAAAAACTATAAAAGTTGGGTTAATTGTGTAATTTTGAAAACTGAGGGGTATTAATTGTGAAGTGAATTGAAATTGGAATATATGCTAATGAATGAGTAATTTTACATTTTAGATCAAGAGCCAGTATACCAACGAGAAAAAGGAAAAATAGCAGAATAGTCCCTAGCTACTACAAACTTACAATTTAACTCAAGTAAGTTCGTATGGTTAAAATTTAATGTTAAATGTTAAATTGGTGAATGGTATTATGTATTTACTCATATCAAATGTTGAAAATAAAATTATTGCTAAAGTCATGAAAATTGAATTGAATGTTCGAAGCAAACGAAAAGTAGGATTGAGTACAGTCGTTTAATGCAAAGGAGGAACTGACAGTAAATTACCCAAGTAAATCGAGGTTCAGCATTTGTTGCAAACTCTCATGTTTAATTTTTTTATAGCTCTCATGAGCTTTAGTTAACTCATATGAGTTTCAGTTTAACCCTAATGGGTTTCTGTTTAACTCTTCTAAGCTTCTGTTTAACCTTTATGGGTTTTTGTTTAGTTCTTATGAGCTTCCGTTCAACCTTTACAAGTTTCGGTTTAGCACTTAATGTGCTTCTATACAGCCTTCGGGCTTCTGTATACAATGTACTCATATCCGTAAGACGTTCACCGATTTGACAAAGGTTGGTAACTCGGTAAGTGACATATGGAAAAAATGTTCGTAGACTCAATGATATTATTGATTTTGAGATGAAACAAGTGAACTCATCAATTAAATTTGTGGCTGGCAGGAAATGTGTAATGAATGATTTATTTAAATGAATTGTTATAGTATATTCAGTAAAATTTATGTTTAAAGCCAACGAACTTACTAAGCTTCATTAAGCTTACTTGAATTGTTTAATGTTCTTTGTAGATTTACGAGAAGTTAGGAGGTTGGATCAACACATCGAATCACACTATCCAACTTTTCGGTAGATTTTGCTAAACATACTATGTTTTTTATGGCATGTATAGGGATTGAAATTGTAACAGCCCGATTTTGGGCCTAGTCGGAACAATAGTTTTTGGACGATGAATCTAATGTGGAAAAACTTGTTTTTATTACATTTTTATAGTCTACAATTTTATGGAATGATTCTGTGAAAATTTCGTTTGAAAATTTTGACGTTTGAGCACTCAATTTAGTTAAAAGGACTAAATTGCAAAGAATGCAAAACTTGAGTTCTATATGCTAGAGGTGTCTCATTGCTATGGAATTTTAAATTGAAGGTCCTTAGATGGCAATTAGACCATTTGTTAAGTTAGTGGACAAAAATAGACATGAATTAGGTGAAATTTCATGTTTTATAAAAAGGGCATTTTGGTAATTTTTTAATTAAAGACAAAATAAGTAAAATAAAAGCAAAATTTAGTCCATCTTCTTCTTGCTTGTCCGAAACTTGAAGGGAGAAGACATAGCTAGGGTTTTTCCATTTTTTAAGCTCGGGGATCGAAGATTGTCGGATATTTGCTCACACTATCAACTTATTATTTTGGGTACCAATGAATTCAACATTTTGAGTTATGGCATGTATAGGGACTTGGTCATTTGGTTATGTGTCATAATTGAATTGGCCTAATGTGTTGGCCTATATTGGTTGGTAATTTATCTTGTAAATGGCCATTTCAAATTGGCTAAATATTGGTATAAGTATATATATATGATGCTTTTCTTGGATGTGGAAAATTGTATGATTTAAATTGATATGTGTGTAAAGTTTGTTTATGATAAATGTTAGTATGTGAATAAGGTGTTGATGTCTTGGTTATGGCTGATTTGGTTGTTTGTGTGTGCTTGGATTGGTGTTGTATGTTGTTGTGTAGGTATGTGCATGGAAGGGTGACAAAATGGCTTGGTAAATAGCCTTATTTTTTTCCACACGGGTAGACACACGGGCGTGTATCTAGGTCATGTATGACACATGGCTTGCTCCATAGTTGTGTGTTTCGGCAATGTGTCATCTGCACCTTAATTGTTGGAAAACAGAATGCTTAGAATTGAACACACGGGTAGGGACACGGGCGTATGTCTCAGCCATGTGGACGACATGGTCTCGAACATGGGCGCGTGCCCTGGCCGTGTGAAGTCTGCACCTATTTTATGAAAATTAATTTTCCACACGGCCTAGCACACGGGCGTGTGACTTGGCCGTATGAGCTCAATTTGGTCATGAGTTACAAGTCAAAGAGTTACACAGGGTCGGGACATGAGCGTATGTGACCACACGGCCTGCTCACAGAAGCGTGTCCCAAGCCACACAAGCGTGTGACCCCTGTTTAGTGAAAAATTTTGTAAGTGTAGTAAAATTTTTTAAAGTTCTCGGTTTAGTCCCAAACCACTTCCAATGTATGTTTTGGGTCTTGTAGGCTCGTTTTAGGGATAATATGTAAAATTTTAAATTGGAATGGAAATTTACGTCTCAGTTTTGTATGATTGCTTGTGTATAAGTCCGGTAATGCCTCGTATCGTATTTCAGCATTAGATACGTGTAAGGGGTGTTACATTTAGTGGTATCAGAGCTATGGTTTAGTCAATTCTTGGAGTAACGTAGCGTGTGTAAGAGTCTAGCTATACATGCCATAAATGAACTATGATAGTGTGATGACTTGTTACAATTTTAAATTGTGTTTTCATATAGTAAATGGATCCCAATCAAGCTGAGGATGACGACGTTGAAAGTAATATGCCGGCTTCCGTTTAAGGGGCAGTACCGTTAGATAGTATACCTCCAACGATTGGTTAGAGAGAAGGGACTAGAGAAGCCTTTCTCCACATGATGAACGAGTGGTATACGGAGTTTGTTCGAACAAATTCGAATGCCCAACCTCTGCCACCCCCACCTATTCCTAAACGGGTTCTCGTAGCTCCACAAGGTATGGAATTTGTAAGAATGAACAAGCCCCCGATTAATAAGATCTGAAAATATAGAGTTGAAGATTTCAGGGCTAATGTGGATGATGATCCCGAGAGAGCCGATTTTTGGCTCGAAAACTCCATTAGGGTATTTGATGAGCTGTCTTGCACACCGGATAGGTGTTTAAAGTGTGTCGTCTCACTATTGAGAGATTCTGCATATCACTGATGGAATACACTGGTATCAGTGGTACCAAGAGAGGGCTACATGGGAATTCTTTCAAGAGGAGTTTCGAAAGAAATATATTAATCAGCGGTTCATCGATCAGAAACGTAAGGAATTTCTTGAGCTGAAACAAGGTCGGATGTTAGTGGCAAAATATGAATGAGAATTTTTTCAAACTTAGTAAATATGCTCGAGAGTGTGTTTCCATCGAGGCCATCATGTACAAGATATTTGAGGATGGATTGAATGAGGACATTCGTGTGTTAGTTGGGATCTTAGAGCTGAAAGAATTTGTGGTGTTAGTCGAGCGAGCTCGTAAGGCCAAAAAGTTGAATAAAGAGAAGAGGAAAACTGATTGTGGAGCTAGATATTCGAGGAAAAGGCCAATGAATAAGTCATTTCCATCTCAGTCAAAGGAATATAAAGAAATGTATTCCCGTTCGAATGTATCAGCTGGGTATTCGCACAGAGATCATGGGAAGCCATACTCTAGTTTTAAATCTCAAGCTACTTCAATGGTAAGTGTGGGTAATGTAAAGTTTAATAGACCTGAATGTCAACATTGTGGAAGAAGACATCCCGACGAGTGTAGAATGAATGACCGGGCATGTTTCAAGTGCGGTTCTCAAGAGCATTTTATCCGAGATTGCCTTGAAATGGCTAAGAAAGAAAAATTTCAAAGTGCGAGGCCGAGTAATACTATTAACAGGGGTAGGCCACCGAGAAATACTAGAAATAGAGCTAGTGCTGATAGTTTGTGAATATCTGGATGTGTTCCCAGAAGAGTTTCCCAGGTTACCACCAGTTAGAGAAGTCAAGTTTGGTATTGATTTAGTACCAGGGACCTCGCCTATATCTATTGCTCCGTATAGGATGGCCTCGACTAAATTGAAAGAGTTGAAAGCTCAGTTGCAAGAGTCGACAGATAAGGGTTTTGCGAGACTGAGTTTTTCTACCTGGGGTGCTCCCGTATTATTTGTAAAGAAGAAAGACGGATCCATGAGGCTTTGTATCGACTATCGTCACCTCAACAAGGTGACTATAAAGAACAAGTATCCTTTACTGAGGATTGATGACTTGTTTGATCAATTGAAAGGAGCAACGGTATTCTCAAAAATTAATTTGAGATCTAGCTACTATCAGTTGAGAGTTAAAGAGGCAGATGTGCTGAAAACTGCTTTAAGGACAAGGTATGGGCACTATGAATTTCTTGTTATTCCTTTCGGAGTAACTAATGCACCTGTTGTTTTTAGGGACTTGATAAATAGAATCTTTCGACCATATTTAGAAAAGTTTGTGGTTGTGTTCATCGATGATATCCTGATTTATTCTTGAGATGAGTCTGAGCATACCGAGCACTTGAGAACTCTATTGCAGACTTTGAGAGATAAGGAATTGTTTGCTAAATTCAGTAAACGTGAGTTTTGGCTCCGAAAAGTCAGATTTTTAGGACATATTGTTTTAGGTGATTGTATTCGTATTGATCCAAGTAAGATTTCGGCAATTATTGATTGGAAACTACTAAGAAATGTATCTAAAGTTAGAAGCTTTTTGGGTTTAGCCAGATATTACCGATGTTTTGTCAAAGGATTTTCGATGATTGCTACTCCTATGACCAAGCTGTTGCAAAAATATGTTAAGTTTTAATGGTCTAAAAAATGTCAACAAAGTTTTGAGAAGTTGAAAGCATTATTGATTGAGGCGGCAATTTTAGTGCAACTTGAACCAGGAAAAGAGTTTGTGATTTATAGTGATACGTCACTGAATGAATTAGGATGTGTGTTGATGTAAAAGGGCAAAGTGATAGCTTATGCCTCGAGACAGTTGAAATCATACAAGATGAATTATCCGACGTATGATTTGAAATTAGTTGCCATTGTGTTCGCTTTAAAATTTTGGAGACATCATTTGTACAGTGAGAAATGCCATATCTTTACTGATCATAAGAGCTTAAAATATACTTGATGACTCAGAAAGATTTAAACTTGCGGTAACAGAGATGGCTTGAGTTACTAAAGGATTACGAGCTAGTAATTGATTACCACCTGGGTAAGGAAAATGTAGTTGCAGATGCATTGAGTAGAAAGACTTTGTTTGCTTTGAGAGTGATGAATACACAGTTGACCTTGCCCGGTAATGGTTCGATCCTAGCTGAGTTGAGAGCTAGACCGTTATTTCTTCAACAAATTTGTGAAGCTCAGAAATGTGACAGTGATTTGCAAGCCAAAAGTGTTCATTGTGAATCGGGTAGTGATTCAGATTTTCATATCGGATCCAATGATTGTTTGATGTTTCGAGGTAAAATTTGTGTACCAAAAAATGATGAACTTATTCAGAAAATTCTTCACGAGGCACATAATGGTTGTTTATCTGTACATCTAGGTAGTACGAAAATGTATAATGATTTGAAGAAATTGTATTGGTGGTCAGGTATGAAACGAGATATTTCAGAGTTTGTTTTGAGATGCTTAATTTGTCAACAAGTGAAAGCCAAACACCAAGTGCCTTCGAGTTTACTTCAGCCAGTGATGGTGCCTGAGTGGAAATGGGATAGGATTACGATGGATTTCATGATGAGTTTACCTGTGACTCCGAAAAAGAAAGATGTCGTTTGGGTTATTGTTGATAGATTGACGAAATCGGCTCATTTTATACCTGTATGTACTAACTATTCACTTGATAAGCTAGCTGAACTATACATTGCTGAGATTGTGAGATTGCATGGGGTGCCTATTTCTATCATTTCGGATAGAGATTCGAGGTTTACTTCACGGTTTTGGAAGAAGTTGCAAGAAGCTTTGGGTACGAAGCTAAACTTTAGTACTACTTTTCATTTGCAGACTGATGGTCAGTCTAAGAGAGTGATTCAGATTCTTGAAGATATGCTCCGATGTTGTGTTCTATAATTCGAAGGTAGTTGGGAAAAATATCTACCATTAGTCGAATTTTCTTATAGCAACAGTTTTCAATCGAGTATAAAAATAGCACCTTATGAAGCATTGTATGGTCGCAAGTGCCGAGCACCCTTATTTTAGACCGAGCTTAGTGAGAAACAGATTCACGGGGTTGATTTGGTCAGAGAAACCGAAGAAAAAGTAAAGGTAATCTGAGATTGCTTGAAAGCAGCTTCAGATCAACAGAAGTCGTATGCAGATTTGAAAAGAAAAGAGATTAAGTTTCAGGTTGGTGATAAAGTATTTTGAAAGTATCTCGGTGGAAGAAAATTCTCAGATTTGGTCGTAAAGGCAAGTTGAGTCCACGTTTCATTGGGCCGTATGAAATTATTGAAAGAATAGGGCCAGTGGCATATCAGCTAGCTTTATCGACAAAGTTGGAAAGGATCCATAATGTGTTTCATGTGTCGATGTTGTGATGATATCGTTTTGGTCCTTCACATGTGATTTCTCCAATAGAGATTGAGATTCGACCGGATATGACGTATGGTGAAGAACTGATCAAGATTTTAGCTCGGGGAGTTAAACAGTTGAGAAATAAGAGTATAGCCCTAGTGAAAGTTTTATGGAAACGACGTGGGGTCGAAGAGTCTATATGGGAACCTGAGGAGGCTATGAGAAAACAAAACCCAAACCTATTTTCTGGTAAGATTTTCGGGACGAAAATCCTTAAAGGAGGGGAGAGTTGTAACAACCCGATTTTTGGCCTAGTCAGAACAGTAGTTTCGGGACCACAAATTTGACGTAGAAAACCTTGTTTTTATGATATTTTTATGGTCTACAGTTTTATGGAATGATTCTATGAAAATTTCGTTCTAAAATTTTGACGTTTGAGCACTCAATTTAGTTAAAAGGACTAAATTGCAAAGAATGCAAAACTTGAATTCTATATGCTAGAGGTGTCTAATTACTATGGAATTTTAAATTGAAGGTCCTTAGATGGTAATTAGACCATTTTTTAAGTTAGTGGACAAAAATGGACATGGATTAGGTGAAATTTCATATTTTATAAAAAATGTATTTTGGTAATTTGTCAATTAAAGACAAAATAAGTAAAATAAAAGCAAAATTTAGTCCATCTTCTTCTTACTTGGCCAAAACCTGAAGAGAGAAGACATAGCTAGGGTTTTGCCACTTTTCAAGCTCCATTATTAAGAGAAACGAGGTTTGGACCTAAATTAGGAGGAAAACAAAATGTTTGATGATTAGGTCTTATTTTTACTATTTTTGTACCGAGGTAAGTTCATATGTAACTAATGCATTATTTTAATTATGTTTTAAATGCTTTATTATTGTATGAATTACGATAGACCCTTGGACGTATTCGACAAAGTTTCGAAAAGCGTGAAATCCTGATTGAACCTTAGAAATAGATAAGATACAAATGTCATGACATTAGGGTTACTAAGACTACGAGTAAGACCATATTTGGGATATGGCATCAATATGAGCCTACGTGTAAGACCATATCTAGGATATGGCATCAATATGAGACTTCGTCTAAGACCATAGCTGGGCTATTGGCATCGATATGAGATTACATGTAAGACTATATCTAGGATATGGCATTGGTATGGTACTGTGTGTATGGGATCCCCAAGTATCCCTTAGTACTCTAAGTGGTTCAACGGATAATTTAATGATTATGTCAAAGATGAATGGTGTGTAAATCCAATTCTGGATGACTCAGGTATGTACGTAAACTCATATGTAATGAGCTCGTTATGTGATGAACCCTCGGTAAGGTTATGATTGAGTAGGTTATGATTATAAGATCTTAATAATATTTATGCCAATTATCATCATGTTAACTGTATGTTAAATGTTTGGATATGATGCTTATTATTTGTATAGGAACTTACTAAGCTATATAGCTTACTCCCCTTTCTTTTCCCTTACCTTATAGTGTCACCAATCTAGCTCAGGGATCGAAGACTGTCGGAGATCCACTCACACTATCAACTTATTATTTTGGGTACCAATGAGTTCAACATTTTGAGTTATGGCATGTATAGGGACTTGGTTATTTTGTTATGTGTCATAATTGAATTGGCCTAATGTGTTGGCCTATATTGGTTGGTAATTCATCTTGTAAATGGCCATTTGAAATTGGCTAAATATTGGTCTAAGTATATATATATGATGATGCTTTTCTTGGATGTGGGAAATTGCATGATTTAAATTGATATATGTGTAAAGTTTGTGTATGATAAATGTTAGTATGTGAATGAGGTGTTGATGTCTTGGTTATGGCTGATTTGGTTGTTTGTATGTGCTTGGATTGGTGTTGTATGTTGTTGTGTAGGTATGTGCATGGAAGGGTGACAAAATGGCTTGGTAAATAGCCTTATTTTTGTCCACACGGGCGTATGTCTAGGCTGTGTGTGACACACGGCTTGCCTCATGGGTGTGTGTTCCGGCCGTGTGTCCCCTGCCCCTTAAAAGTTACAAAACAGAATGCTCAGAATTGAACACACGGGCAGAGACACGGGTGTGTGTCTCAGCCGTGTAGACGACATGGTCTCGAACACGGGCTTGTGCCCTTGCCGTGTGAAGTCTGCACCTATTTTATGAAAATTAATTTTCCATACGGGGTCGGAACACGGGCATGTGTGACCATACGACCTGCCCACACGGGCGTGTCCCAAGCCACACGGGCGTGTGACCCCTGTTTAGTGAAAAATTTTCTAAGTGTTGTAAAATTTTCTAAAGTTCTCGGTTTAGTCTCGAACCACTTCCAATGTATGTTTTGGGCCTCGTAAGCTCGTTTTAGGGACAATATTAAAAGTTTTAAATTTGAATGGAAATTTTTGGCTCGATTTTGTATGATTGCTTGTGTATAAGTCCGGTAATGCCTCGTACCCTATTCCAGCGTTGGATATGGGTAAGGGGTGTTATAGGAATGGTCGTGTAAATGTTAAAATTACATTTTGGTTATGTTTGATATTAACTTATATATGCATGGTTTGTCATGTTTGGTATAAGTGTTGGTATGGGTGTTGAATGAATTGGTAAAGCATGTTGATACGAGTAGTTGCATGTGTGAATTGTTTTGTATATGTGATAATATGACCTTGTTAAAGTTAAGAATTGGTTGTTTTAGAGATCTTATTATGGCCTATATGTGTGAAATTTGAGTTATTTAGGTTGAAGGCAAGGTTGGTTGAGAAAAGAGGCCAAAAAATGGCCTATTTTTGTCCACATGGGCATAGACACGGGCATGTGTCTCAGCCATGCGTGACACACGGCTGGCACATGGGCGTGTCGACTGGCCGTGTGTCCCCTGTATAACAGTCCGTTTTTGGGTTAAATTAGAACAGTGATTTCGAGACCACAAATCTGAAGTAGAAGTACTTATTTTATTATTTCTTTAAGGTTTACAGCATGATAGAATAATTATGTGAAAATTTCATTAAGAAATTTTATTGATTGAGTGTTCAATTTAGCTGAAAGGACTAAATTGTAATAGGTACCAAACTTGAGTTCCCTTAGCTAAAGGTGCTCAATTGTTATGAATTTTTAAATTGGAGGTCCTTAAATGGTAATTAGACCATTATACTAGGATGGACAAAAATGGACATGATTAGGTGAAATTTTAAAGTTATGCATTAAGGGTAAATTAGTAATTTGGTAAATAAAGAAAAATTAACCTAATAAAAGTGTCCATCTTCTCAATTTAGTCCCCCCAGCCAAAATTTTAGAGGAAGCCATAGCTAGGGTTTTGGCCAAGCTTTCAAGTTCGATTGTAAGTCCGTTCTTGTCCCGTTTTTAATGATTTTTATATTTTTGAGATGTGGTAACTTGATCTAGTTATTTCAAGGACTAATTTGAAAGAAAATTAAAATTTAAAATTTACCCATATGGGGTGTGCTTGTATTTTGATGTTTGATGGTAGAAAATGCATGTTTGTTGTTAGTTAATCAACATTTGTAAAATGATTTTCAATAAAAACGTCAAATAGGGACTAATTTGTAAAATATTATAAAATGTGTAGAAAAGTATGAATAAATGAAAAATGTGGGCTGATATGAGTACAAACAATACTCGACTAGGCTTAGGTTGTGACGAAATTGAAAGAAATTCATTTTACAAGCTTAGGGACTAAATCGTAAAATGTTGAAAATGTTAGGGGCAAAAACATAATTTTTTCCATAATGTGGTTTTGGATTGAATTGAATAACTTGATGATTAAATAAGTTAAATGTGGTATTATAGATCAAGAAAAATGAAGTTCGGGTGTACATCGGGGGAAAAACAAAGTAATTGACGAATAGATCCTTTTCGTCATTTTTGTAACCGAGGTAAGTTTGTATGTAAATAAGCTTTATTATAATTGTATTTTAAATTCTTTAATTTTGTATGAATTGTGTAAATGACTCTGTGGACACGTTCGATGATGTTTTGGCAAGCGAGAAATTCCAATCGAACCTTAGGAATAAATTAGGATACAAGTGACATGTCACTAAGGTACTATGTTATGTGATCCGGGTGCAGGTCTTGTACGTCCTACCAGTGGCTGAGTGTACCAACATATGTTGCAGTTACTTGACAACTTGTGTGAGCAGAACCGTGTAGCTACGTCTTGACTGACAGCTTGTGTGAGCAGACCAGTTAATGGCTCGAGAGCAAGCATATATGTGTTATGAGATAGAGGTAGCAATGGCTACATATGTGGCACCTTGTGTGCAAGATTTCTCGAGTATCTGATACTATTATTCCGAGTGGTTTATTGGGTATGTCGAAGATGAGAATAAGTATGAAATTAATTTGAGATGGTATAGGTATGTACATAAAGCTTATGATTATTAAATTTGTGAAATGATGATTTCAAGGTAAGTTGTGATGGAATGAATTATGGTCATGAGATTGTGGTAAATTGCATTATCTTACATTATATTACTTGAATGTTAAATGTATTGTAAGATTTGCTTATTTCTTTCATACGAGCTTACTAAGCTATATAACTTACTCCGTTTTACTGTCCATGTTTTATAGTGTCACCAAGCTAGCTCGGATTGGAGATCATCGGAGATCGCATCACACTATCAAACTATCATTTTGGGTATCAATGATCTTAATATTTTGAGTATATGGCATGTATAGGGACTTGGTCATTTTGTTATATGTGTCATCATGATTTTGGCCAAATGTATTGGCTTGTAATTGTCAAGGGCTTGATTTGGTATTTGGCCATGTAAATGGGCTCATTTTGGTTAAATTGGTTATAAGTTTATATATATATATATGCATGTATGTGCCAAAGCCTTTAGGTGATGTGCTTTATATTGATTTGCAAAATGTTGATTGGGGATTAATGACTTGTTGTGAAATGGATGAGTTTGGTTCATTAATAGGCTAGAGTATTTTGATAAGTTAATGCAAGTTTAAAGTAGTCTTAGTGGTGTTTTGAATGTGAAATCGGTATGTTTGATTTGGCATAATGGAATGTCATGAGCATGATAGATGATAGTATTGCATTGACATTGCTGGCCATGATTGTAGATGTTTTGGGTGCCTAAGTATACCATGGTTTATGCCATTGAATTTGTGTATGTGTATGTGTAAATGAAGGTGGCAAATGGCTTGGTAAATAGCCTTTATTTTGTCCACACGAGTAGACACATGGGCGTGTGACACATGACCTATCCCATGGGCATGTGCTTTGGCCGTGTGTCCCCTTCGCCTTAATTTTTAGAAACAGAATGATCATAATTGAGCACACGAGCAGAGACACGGGCATGTGTCACAACTATGTAAGGGACACGACCTCGGACATGGGCGTGTGTCATGGCCGTGTGAAATCTGTACCTATTTTATGAAAGTTAAATTAACCATACAGCCTAGCACATGGGAGTGTGACTTCAATTTGTTCATGCCTTGCAAAACAGAGAGTTACACGGGTTATGGACACAGGCGTGTGTGACCATACGGCCTGCCTACATGGGCGTGTCCCAAACCACATAGGCATATGACCCCTGTGTATAGCAAAAAAAAAATTCTAAGTTTTGTAAAAATTCCCTAAGTTATCGTTTTAGTCCCAAACCACTTCTAAAGCATGTTTTGGGCCTCGTATGCTTGTATTAGGGATTTTATGATTGAATACAAATGGTTTTTAATTTGGTTGAAATTTATGACTTGGAATTATATGTTTGGTTGCGATGTAAGTCTGGTAATGCCTCCTATCTTGTTTCGACGTTGAATACGGGTAAGGGGTGTTACCCCCTACACCTCAAAATTTCGAAAAAGAATGCCTAGGTTTTTGCACACGGCCTAGCACACGGGTGTGTGGCTTGGCCATGTGACCCAAGTCAGAGTGTTACATGGATAAGGACACGGGCTGAGACACGACCGTGTGCCTCACATCGAATGTTCACACGGCCTAAGACATGAGCGTGTCTCACATGGCCGGCCAGACGGGCGTGTGTCCCCTGCTCCTAAGAAATTTTTTTGAAATTTTGGGAAAAATTCCCTGAGATTCTGGTTTAGTTTAGATTCACTTCTAAGGTGTATATTGGGCCACAAGGGTCCATCTAAGGGACAATATGAATGTTATATAATTGATTCTTGATATGTATAATAAAGGTTGTGAAATGTTCGTATTTAACCCGTAAAGTCCGGTAATGCTTCATAACCCTGTTTCGGTGACAGATAAGTGTTAGGGGTGTTACAATTGAACTAAAAATTATAAGAGAAAGATATTTTAAGTACTAAATTAGGCCAAAAAATTTATGTACAAAAATGAAAAAACAAATATATTTCAAGTTCTAAATAATAAATTAATCCTTTTGATTAAGGTAAGGATTTGAATTTTTAAGTACCCAAGTGTTACGAAAAATAATAAGAATTTTGAGCTTCGGCTCATAACAATTGCTTCTGAATATTGAATTCAAATTTAAAATTTATTATAATTTTTAAAAGTAATCAAATTAATTAACTAATAATTTAATTTACAGCTTAATAATTCACCTATTTTAGCTACTGGCGGCTTAACATGCAAATAATTCACCTATTTTAGATAACTGGCGGCCTAACTTGCGAATAATTCACCTATTTTGAGTGTTAGGGGCAATTATACGAAAAACCAATCCCAATTTCTTATGAATATATGATTGAAGCATATGTGAAACTTGTTTACTTAGGTAATGCCTTTTTTCAAGGGTTCCTCTACTCATATCCTTCAATAAGATTTCTTGAAAGTGATATGTTTATGGGTAATCTAATGTTACTTTTAGAAATGCAATATTTAAATAAAAAATCTAAAAAATTATATTCTTAATTCTTGATTTTTTTTCTTTTTGGAATTAATGTATCTTTTATATCTAATTTACGATTCGTTAAGATTGATTCTTTTAGAGTTTGTGGTTGTCATTCCCAATAATGTCATCTTCAAGATTTGAATTTGAATCCTCCCTTTTAAGAGTACAATGTATTTTACCATGCACCTACTACTTGTTACTTTGAAAAATTTAAACGAATTAGCCAAATTAACTATATATTATTGTAGTTATGTATAAACAAAAACTTATCTTTCAATTATTGTATTGCGTTTTATTTTACAAATGAGATGGTGACAGGTCTTTTTATCAAATAATTTCATCCTTGAGCTCAAGATTTGTCTTTTCAAAGAAGTTCCCTAATTTACTACAATTTGACTAATGACTAAACTTGTTACTTTAAAACTTCTATTTGGAGGAGCATTTGCTACAAAATAAACCAATTTTTAAATGGGATTGAAAGCTCAATAAGGAATGAGTTCTAGTATCATAAATGTTTCTTCATAAAAATGTCTATGAATTTGATCAATTATTCTTCGTGTTTTGTGAGTAGACATACATATATGTTGACCTATAATGTATACTTTGTTTGAAGTAGGATTTGAGTTCTTTCTTTTTTTCTTTATCTTTATAATAAGGTTTACCTCTCGCTAATGAATTGGTTAATTAATATCTATTTTATTTACTATACTTTATTATATTATAAAAATTGCCAATGGTTGTTTAATTTACCTATCAATTGCAATTGGATGAACAAATGGATGAGTAAAAATAAATATGGAAACAAAAGTTGGTTATGTAGTTTTGAAAACTTTCCTACACTTACGAGGCCTTACTCAATACAAGATGTGGTTTACGTTCAATTCACTCACCAAGTTGCAACTTTCCTCTTATACATTAACTAATCACTCTTCCTACTACAACTTTTTCGTTGAAAGTATAGTTACAAATTGAACATGAAGAACAATTTGTTTACAAAGAATTTGCACTAAAACAACTCCAAAGAAGAAACAAAATAGTGCTATATCAAAATAATACACAATATCATAGATAAACATTCTTTAAAGAGGTGTTTAGATACTTGTAAAACTTCAATCCCTTTAAATTGTACAGGAGTAAGTCTTCAATATGAAATCAAATATATAAAAATCTTCTAGAAGTAGACTTCTTTTAGAAACATGATCTTTGTAACTAAGGAAATTCAGGCAAACCAAAAATCTTCAAAGAAATCCTTTCTTGATTTAATTTCTATTATGATACAATTAGTTAAACTGCTGTTTTAAATCCTCTAAGTGATGTAAGGAAAAGTTCAAGATTTATCATTCGAAAAGATGGCAACAAATATGGCAAGCTGCATAACAATTCAATTGCAAGGCAAATTGCAGCTGACATTATATCTAAGATGTGTAATTGACACTAACAATATCTCCTTTTTGCTTTTTTGGTCAAAAACACAACAATATTCTCAAGTGAGGTGAAAAACAATATTCATAACTATATTTCCTCTTAATGAAGATAAACTAGGAGTTTAATCATTAATGCAATAAGAGATTTAGCATTAATAAAATAAAATTCATAGAAATCATCCATACTTAAGTAATCAATATGAATTATCCATAGTTAAATACATGTCAAACAAAAAAAAAACCAAGAAGTTTCACCAATAAAAATTATATCAAATCCAAATAGCTCTCCATTTAGCTTCATACTCCATTCTTCCCATTTTTTGTTTAAAAAATGCAAAGGCTTGATCAAGTGTCACGAGCAAGAAGATTAGCCTTGTAATGCAAGACCAAGGTCTCGATCTGTTAGAGAGCTTTATATGAATCTCCAAATGATGTAGTTGATTATCAATGTAAACTTGTAAGAATTAGAGAAATACCTAAGTAATATTGAGGTAATACTCACTGAATTTTAATGATAATTATAATAATATGTACATATTTATACACAGTGAATTATGATAAATAAGGAAAGAATATCAATTTAATCCCTAAATATCTTATGTTAATATCCTTAATTAGCAGCTGTCAAAGCTATCAATAAGTCAAGATTGTCAACACTCCCCCTCAAGTTGGTATATAGATGCCTTGCATGCCCAACTTGTCACACCCCCAAAATCGACTAATCTAAAAAGATGAGGAAAGTATTATGTAAACTATTTAGCGTGCTATATAACATAATCCGCCACTCTATTGGTTTGATTCTGAGTTTGTATTGGCACATACTATGTAACGCCCCGAATTTTTTGGGCCTAGAAGTATTAGGTCTTGAGCATGGGAACAGTTAGGAGGCTGCACATAAATATTTAGTTGTGCAAGAAAGTGACACAAATGCATGCTTGCCTTAGTGGTTAAGTGTCCTGGGAAGTGTCTAAAAGGTCTTGGGTTCAAGCCTTGGCTTGCACAAAATTTTTGTTTTTAATGGGATAACCCCTATCCCTAGTCAGTAAGCTTATACATAAATGTGGGTAGAATATGATAGAATGGGCCTGCTGGTCTGGTGGTTAAAAGGAGTGTTAATGAGCAAAAGGTCTGGAGTTTGAGTGCCTGCGCCAACATTGGACTTATTTTTATTGATTTGCCATGGAAGAGTTGTGTTTGACTGAACTTCTAAGTGGTTGAGTTGTGGGGGGGATGGTTGTGGCTGAATTTTAAGGGATTGTTAAGAGAATTTCGGTTGGTAGAGAGATGTGAGGAGATTTTCGAGGAATGGATCAAGGGAAGGAAGTAGTGGTGCCGAAATTGAACTCCTTCTCAAGAGAATTCGGCTACCATCTGTCATTTTGGCATTTTCCTGCTAGTTTTGATGTTTTCGATTTTGGAGTTTTCTCTCTATTTCATCTTTCAATATTTCTGTTTTGGTATTCCTAGCCATTCGGTTATAGGACCTTTTACTTTTAGTGTCGAAATTGTGTTCTAGTTTTGCTCTCCATTTTGGTAACTATTACCCCTTCTGTTTCTTTTCATTCTCTGTTTGTTGTTTGTTTGGTAGCTGAATATTACTTGTGACCATTCGGGCCGAACATTCATTCTCCTAATTTTCTTTACCTTTATCGAACATTCATTCTCCCCCTCTCCCAATCGGTCATTAACATCTACCTTCTCATTTTGTCTTTGGCTGAATACCTCTTTCTCTTCTCTTTTATTCCTTCAGCTTTTATCGAGATTCCCTCTTACATTGGTAAAGCCGAATATCTTCTTCTCTTCCCCTCTGCTACCATCGGTTTCTCTCAAAAAGGGGGGATTGGCTTTTGTAACGCCCCGTACCCGAGACCGTTGCCGGAGTCGAACACGAGGTGTTAACAGACTTAACTCATTGCTTAAACAGCTCAAACAATTTAATTTTAGAAATTCCAGACAAGCTGGCTAACTGCGTTACAGTTGCTTAAAAATTCATATCTCAAGTTATGAAACTCAAAATCAAGATCCGTAAATTTTCCCTGAAACTAGACTCATATATATATTTATTAATATTTTTATAGAATTTTTGGCTGGGCCAATTAGTAAATTTTATTAGTTAAAGTCTCCTTTGTTTCAGGGTTCGACTGCTCTGACCTCTGTGTATTACGAATCAGATATCTCCCTGTGCAGAATTTTAATGACTATGAAGTTTGTTTCTCTTAAAACTAAACTCAATAAGAAATCTGTACATATAAATTATGACTTCTAATTATTTTTATACAATTTATGGTGAATTTCCAAATTCAAAATAAGGGATCCAGCAATCGCTCTGGCCCTGTTTCACAAAAATTTAAACATCTCATAAAATATAACTCATATACCTGTTTTGTTTCTTCCATATGAAAATATACTCATAATTATTTAATTCCATATTTTATTCATCATCTAATTATATCTCTACTATTTTTAATGATTTTTCAAATTCACGTCACTACTGCTGTCTGAATCTATTTTATGGTAAATTTTACCTATTTCATGGTTTCCATGGATTAACTAGCAATTTGACATACATAACACCAAATATGATCATAATTAGCCATTCCAATGTCTAATCATTACCAAGCATTTTTATACTACTTAATAACCATATCGTAAGATCATATATACAAAATAATTATAATGCTATACATGCCATACTCAAAATATACAAGCCATTATGCCAAGATGGTATACACGGATAGTGTGAGCGTGCCTCAGGACCGCTTCCGATTTCCGAGCTGGCTTGTCAACACTACAAGGAATGAAAAGGAGGGAGTAAGCATAAATGCTTAGTAAGTTCACATGCAAATAACAAGTAACATAACCATATAAGCAAACATAAAACATCATTTGCATAATCATCACCAAGACATTCATATCATATTTTCATTTATCATCTTACCATATTGTTGTTATATCGATTTTTCAACCCGAGGGTTAAGTACATACCTGTTCAAAGTATCCATTTCACAACACTTACCAATACGTCCCTTTCATCTTGACTATTCCTCCATTTGAGTAGAACTTTACCCGTTGAACACATCGGAATATAATTCGGATACATGAAAAGTTTGCACATAAGCGCATATATGTAGCCAAGCTACTATGTAACCCGCCCATAAGCGAACTCGGACTCAACTCAACGAGCTCGGGCGTTCGCATCCATAAGTGAACTTCGGACTCAACTCAACGAGCTCGGATGCCTAGTTACATCTCACGAACTCGGACTCAACTCAACGAGTTCGACATTCGCATCCATAAGTGAACTCGGACTCAACTCAACGAGTTCGGATGCCCAAATATCCCAAAGACATGTCACTTGTATCTTAATGTATTCCTAAGGTTCAAACGGGATTTTCCTCGAACATATATCCTTGCTGCTTTCCGTAGAATACGAAACCAATACTTTCGGTAACAATTTATATTTAACAAGTAGCTCACATAATTTACATTTTATTCGAAAATAACCACAAAGCATATATTTCATGATAAAAATTAGCATATCATATAATTAACATTAAATTACTTAAAATGACAATTATGTTACTACATTTACACATGAACTTACCTGGTATGCGAAAATGGCTACTTTTACCATTTCGTCCACAACTTGGTATTTTCCCCATTTTAGCCCGAATTTTAGTTTTCCTTGCTCTATCATTTAAAATATAATCTAATTAGGACTCACATTATTCAAATTGACCCAAAATCATATTTTGGAAAAATTACAAATTTGCCCCTAAACTTTTGCATATTTACACTTTTTCCCCAAAGCTCGTAAATTAAAATTCAGCCTATTTTCTTATGTTTTATGACATGCTGATCATTTCCCTTCTATTGCAACATCAAATTCTCACTCTAACATGTACTTATGACTATTAGGTATTTTTACCGATTAAGCCCTTTTGCTCGTTTTCACTTAAAACCGAGTAGCACAAGTTGTCTAACATAATTTAAAACCTCATATTCTATCATAAGACACCAAAATACACAAATTTCACCTATGGGTATTTTTTCCAAATATGAACCCTAGGTTGAATTATTGCTAGCAAAAGCTTAATCGAGCTACCGGGACTCCAAAAATGTAAAGAACTTGAAAAACGGGGCTAGAATGGACTTACAATCGAGCTTGGATGCTTGAAAAAACCTAGTCATGGTTTCTCCTTGATATATTCAGCCATGGGGTTGAAGATGAGCAAAATTGGCTTTTAATTTTGTATTTTAATTCATTTTACCCTTAAATGACCAAAATGCCCTTACTACTAAACTTTCTAAAAATTCCATCCATGTCCAATTTTTGTCCATAAACTTAGAAATTGGTAAAATTTCTATTTAAGACCTCCGAATTAATATTTCAAAACAATTTCATACTAGAAACTTCTAGAATGCAAGTTTTGCAAATTATTCGATTTAGTCCCTAATTTCAATTTAAGCACTTTAGGCATAGGATTTCATCACGAAAATTTCACACAATCATGAAATCATATCATAAACATCAAAATAATTATAAAATAATTATTTCTATCTCGGATTTTGTGGTCACGAAACCACTATTTCGATTAGGCCCTAATTCGGGATATTACAACTCTCCCCCTCTTTAGGGATTTTCGTCCTCGAAAATCTTACCAGAAAAGTGGTCTTCACTTTTAATCTCATATTCGGTGCCAAAGAACTTTCACTTAGACTGTACCTCCAATACATCTCTTTAATTTCTCATATGATCTAAAAGCTTACAGTCTCAACTCTCAACTGTTCTTAAATTTTCAACCCTTCTCAGTTTCCCATGATATCATGACATAAAAACCGGATCTTAACTTGATTAATGGAGACTGGAATTCCAAGAATAATTCCTCTTTCTGCCATGGAAATAATTCTAATATGGCCTCAAGAATAATCCTTCTCATTTCCATCCCAATATCAACACTGACAAGGGTAATTTTCATAGATCCCAATGCTCGGCTTTAACCCCTTTAACAACTCCGATTTTATGTAACATCGAATGCTCTAAACTATCACATTACCTCGCTATCTTGAAACACATCACAATTCATACAATAGTATATTCTCGAAAGTCGAAGAAGTCTTTACTCAATGTAGACTAGTCTAGTTCGGATGCTTGATTACCAATATTCTCATCTATCGAACTTTGTCAACATGTAATAAACTTTTCAGCTTTCACAAAATGAAAACCTTATCATTGTAGTGACTTTAACTAATATCAAACTTTTTCTAATAAATATACACTTCTCATTCGGACTATTTACTCTTTTATCAGTACAAAATGAAATTCTATTATCAGATTTGGGAAAAATAATCCTGAAATAATTGTCGCATGAAATCTTTCAAATAGATAATTCACCATACCGATCGAAACTCACGCTTTTATCACTTATGCCTTTATCGATGTCAAATCCTTACGAAAATTAGAAAAAAAAACCCCAATACTAAAATCACCACATTACCAAGATCAAATTAGAAGTATAGTCATATTTGACACGATTATTACGAAGTGAAGAAGCATTTTCAACACGAGTCTTAATTGACAAATTATGGAGCAAAGATAACAAGAAAACCGAAATAAAGAAATCTAAAATAGAGAAATCCAGAATAAAGAAATCCGAATAAAGAAACCCAAGATACGATACTATCTTTGGAGAATCGAAAATCAAGCCAGAGAATCGAAAACCAAACTCATAGAGAAAATACGGAATACCAGATAATTCTTCAAAGAAAGAAAGTCAAAAGAAAACATCATTTAATCCCACCGAATCAAATATAACAAGAACAATATATCTTCCCATACATATATATCGGATGAAGCATCAAATAGAAGAAATGTAGAATCATAATATCATATGTATTCTCTCATCAATTCTTATCGACGAAAATGAAATAAAATACCGATGAAATAGAGCAATATAAATTATAAACCAGTCAGGACTACCAATGCTTTCATCAACACCAGATTAAAGACATTCCCATATAACAAGAATTTTTTCAAAAGATCAATAGCCATAGAAATATTTACGAGAATGGGTAAACACATAGAACATCTCAAAAGAGACTACTAAATCTGTCCGATCATAACTATCACACTCGGATAGTTCACATTTCAAATATCATTTCCCCAACTAGTTACGCCATCACAAATTTCATATTAAACCATTCACTACTAAAGAAGGCGATTCTGAATAAATTTCGATTTACACTTTTTTTCGACCTTGCACTTGAGTAATTGTTTTACCAAGGAGAATTCCTTTTCTAAATCGAAGCGGCATAATTCCAAGAATCTTTACGTCAATCCGATACTTTATCGGCTCTCACTTTACTTATCAGCTCATTTTCAATCTCTCGATCATACTTATAATTATTCTATCATCGAACTCTTTGGGTTCTCAATCGAAACTTATTCAATACAAATCTCATGAAATTCCATTATAAGTACCATTTTGATAAGGGAGAGAGTCGTAGGACCTCTTTCTCACTTTCACTTTCTTATACATACATATATGACACAACTTCCATCATCATAGCAACATCATCAAAATCATGTCATTCATTCATGTTAGCTTACACCAATTTTCCTATTGTCCCATTTAGACAATATACTTATGCATACATTCTATGTTTTCTAGATAGCTTTACTTATCCATTCATTTAATTAAATTAAGTCATGCTCATGACATCATATAAAGGCCAAACAAACATAGATATTTGCACCACAATCATAACTTTCAATTAAATGCATCATCATGTACATATCATTACAATCATATAATTCAGTCCGATAATTTAACATAGATAAGTTCATTTCATTATAATCCTTTATCTCATAAAAATTATATATCATTAGCATTCATCAACATTCGACGTCCAATTCAAAACCAGGACATTTTCATTCGTATCATAATATTAAATATTAAGCAAATATTATCAAGTAATATTATCATTTGCTTAATGCTCATATGATGTAGTGTATATGGCTTACTTGATAAGATGAACGGAATAAATAGAAAGTAGTAGAGGTATGAATAAAAGTCATAATATTATGATACGAATGAAAATGTCCTGGTTTTGAATTGGACGTCGAATGTTGATGAATGCTAATGATATATAATTTTTATGAGATAAAGGATTATAATGAAATGAACTTATCTATGTTAAATTGTTGGACTGAATTATATGATTGTAATGATATGTACATGATGATGCACGAATTGAAAGTTATGATTGTGGTGCAAATATCTATGTTTGTTTGGCCTTATATGATGTCATGAGCATGACTTAATTTAATTAAATGAATGGATAAGTAAAGCTATCTAGAAAACATAGAATGTATGCATAAGTATATTGTCTAAATAGGACAATAGGAAAATTGGTGTAAGCCAACATGAATGAATGACATGATTTTGATGATGTTGCTATGATGATGGAAGTTGTGTCATATGTGTATGTATAAGAAAGTCGAGTCGAGAGGTCCTACAACCCCTCCCCTTATCGAAATGGTACTTATAATGGAATTTCATGAGATTTGTATTGAATAAGTTTCCTGTTGAGAACCCAAAGAGTTCAAATGATAGAATAATTATAAGTATGATCGAGAGATTGAAAATGAGCTGATAAGTAAAGTGAGAGCCGTAAAGTATCGGATTGACGTAAAGATTATTGGAATTATGCAATCGTTCTAGTTAGAAAAGGAATTCTCCTTGGTAAACCGAATTACTCAGTGCAAGGTCGAGAAAAGTGTAAATCGAAATTTATTCGTAACTCGACCTTCTTTAGTGAATGGTTTAATATGAAATTTGTGACGGCAGAACTAGTTGGGGAAATGATATTTGAAATGTGAACTATCTCGAGTGTGATAGTTATGACCGGACAGATTTAGCGCTCTCTTTTGAGATGTTCTATGTGTTTACCCGTTCTCGAAAATATTTCTATGGCTATTGATCTTCTGAAGAAATTATTGTTATATGGGAATGTCTTTTAATCCTGGTGTTGGATGAAAGCATTGGTAGTCTGACTGGTTTATAATTTATATTACTCTATTTCATCGGGTATTCTATTTCATTTCGTCTGATAAGAATTGATGAGAGAATACATATGATATTATGATTCTGTTTCTTCTACTTGATGCTTCATCTGATATATATGTATGGGAAGATATATTGTTCTTGTTATATATGATTCTAGTGGGATTAAATGATGTTTTCTTTTGGACTTTCTTTCTTTGAAGAATTATCGGGGTATTCCGTATTTTCTCTATGAGTTTGGTTTTCGATTCTCTGGCTTGATTTTCGATTCTCCAGCATAGTATCGTATCTTGGGTTTCTTTACTCTAGATTTCTTTATTCTGGATTTCTCTATTTTGGATTTCTTTATTCGGTTTTCTTGTTATCTTTGTTCCATAATTTGTCAATTATGACTCGTGTTCGAAGTGCGTTCTTTAGCTCGTAATAATCGTGTCAAATATGACTATACTTCTAATTTGATCTTGGTAATGTGGTGATTTTAGTATTGGGGTTTTTTTTCTAATTTCGTGTAGGATTTGACATCGATAAAAGGCATAAGTGATAAAAGCGCGAGTTTCATCGGTATGGTGAATTATCTATTTGAAAGATTTCATGAGACAATTATTTCAGGATTATTTTTCCCAAATCTGATAATAGAATTTCATTTTGTACGGATAAAAGAGTAAATAGTCTGAACGAGAAGTGTATATTTATTAGAAAAAGTTTGATATTAGTTAAAGTCACTACGAATGATAAGGTTTTCATTTTATGAAAGCCCGAAAAGTTTATTACATGTTGAAAAAGTTCGGATAGATGAGAATATTGGTAACCGAAGCGTCTGAACTAGACTAGTCTACATTGAGTAAAGACTTCCTGACTTTCAGTAATATACTATTGTATGAATTGTGATGTGTTTCAAGATAGCGAGGTAATGTGATAGTTTAGAGCATTCGATGTTACATAAAATCAGAGTTGTTAAAGGGGTTAAAGTCGAGCATTGGGATCTATGAAAATTATCCTTGTCAGTGTTGATATTGGGATGAAAATGAGAAGGATTATTCTTGAGGCCATATCAGAATTATTTCCATGGCAGAAAGAGGAAAATGTGATGTATTCTATTGTTAAATGTTTGGCGAGATCTATAAATCATATCTGTATTGAATGAATTCTTACTCATCAGATTCATGGAAATTCAGTGTCTCTTTGATTGTTGGATTTCTTGGAATTCCGGTCTCCATTAATCAAGTTAAGATCCGGGTTTTATGTCATGATATCATGGGAAACTGAGAAGGGTTGAAAATTTAAGAATAGTTGAGAGTTGAGACTGTAAGCTTTTAGATCATATGAGAAATTAAAGAGATGTATTGGAGGTACAGTCTAAGTGAAAGCTCTTTGGCACCGAATATGAGATTAAAAGTGAAGACCACTTTTCTGGTAAGATTTTCGGGGACGAAAATCCCTAAAGAGGGGGAGAGTTGTAATATCCCGAATTAGGGCCTAATGGGAATAGTGGTTTCGTGACCACAAAATCTGAGATAAAAATAATTATTTTATAATTATTTTGATGTTTATGATATGATTGCATGATTGTGTGAAATTTTTGTGATGAAATCCTATGCCTAAAGTGCTTAAATTGAAATTAGGGACTAAATCGAATAATTTGCAAAACTTGCATTCTAGAAGTTTCTAGTATGAAATTGTTTTGAAATATTAATTAGGAGGTCTTAAATAGCAATTTTACCAATTTCTAAGTTTATGGACAAAAATTGGACATGGATGGAATTTTTAGAAAGTTTAGTAGTAAGGGCATTTTGGTCATTTAGGGGTAAAATGAATTAAAATACAAAATTAAAAGCCAATTTTGCTCATCTTCAACCCCATGGCCGAATATATCAAGGAGAAACCATGGCTAGGGTTTTTCAAGCTTCCAAGCTCGATTGTAAGTCCATTCTAGCCTCGTTTTTCAAGTTCTTTACGTTTTTGGAGTCCCTAGAGCTCGATTAAGCTTATGCTAGCAATAATTCAACCTAGGGTTCATATTTGGAAAAATACCCATAGGTGAAATTTGTGTATTTTGGTGTTTTATGATAGAATATGAGGTTTTAAATTATGTTAGACAACTTGTGCTACTCGGTTTTAAATGAAAACGAGCAAAAGGGCTTAATCGGTAAAAATACCTAATAGTCATAAGTACATGTTAGAGTGAGAATTTGATGTTGCAATAGAAGGGAAAAATGATCAGAATGTCATAAAACATAAGAAAATAGGCTGAATTTTAATTTACGAGCTTTGGGGAAAAAGTGTAAATATGCAAAAGTTTAGGGGCAAAATTGTAATTTTTCCAAAATATGATTTTGGGTCAATTTGAATAATGTGAGTCCTAATTAGATTATATTTTAAATGATAGAGTAAGGAAAACTGAAATTCAGGCTAAAATGGGGAAAATACCAAGTTGTGGACAAAATGGTAAAAGTAGTCATTTTCGCATACGAGGTAAGTTCATGTGTAAATGTAGTAACATAATTGTCATTTTAAGTAATTTAATGTTAATTATATGATATGCTGATTTTTATCATGAAATATATGCTTTGTGGTTATTTTCGAATAAAATGTAAATTATGTGAGCTACTTGTTAAATATAAATTGTTACCGAGTATTGGTTTGGTATTCTACTAAGACTAAAAGGATATATGTTCGAGAAAAATCCCGTTTGAACCTTAGGAATAGATTAGGATACAAGTGACATGTCACTGGGATATTTGGGCATCCGAACTCGTTGAGTTGAGTCCGAGTTCACTTATGGATGCGAATGTCCGAACTCGTTGAGTTGAGTCCGAGTTCGTGAGATGTAACTAGGCATCCGAGCTCGTTGAGTTGAGTCCGAGTTCACTTATGGATGCGAACGCATGAGCTCGTTGAGTTGAGTCCAAGTTCGCTTATGGGCGGGTTACATAGTAGCTTGACTACATATGTGGCACTTATGTGCAAACTTTCCATGTATCCGAATTATATTCCGATGTGTTCAACGGGTAAAGTTCTACTCAAATGGAGGAATAGTCAAGATGAAAGGGACGTATTGGTAAGTGTTGTGAAATGGATACTTTGAACAAGTATGTACTTAACCCTCGGGTTGAAAAATCGATATAACAACAATATGGTAAGATGATAAATGAAAATATGATATGAATGTCTTGGTGATGATTATGCAAATGATGTTTTATGTTTGCTTATATGGTTATGTTACTTGCTATTTGCATGTGAACTTACTAAGCATTTATGCTTACTCCTCCTTTTCATTTCTTGTAGTGTTGACAAGCCAGCTTGGAAATCGGGACGCAGTCGAGGCACGCTCACACTATCCGTATACCATCTTGGCATAATGGCTTGTATATTTTGGGTATGGCATGTATAGCATTATAATCATTTTGTATATATGGTCTTATGATATGGTTATTGAGTAGTATAAAAATGTTTGGTAATGATTAGCCATTGGAATGGCTAATTATGATCATATTTGGTGTTATGTATGTCAAATTGCTAGTTAATCCATGGAAACCATGAAATAGGTAAAATTTACCATAAAATAGATTCAGACAGCAGTAGTGACGTGAATTTGAAAAATCATTAAAAATAGTAGAGATATAATTAGATGATGAATAAAATATGGAATTGAAGAATTATGAGTCTATTTTCATATGGAAGAAACGAAACAGGTATATGAGTTATATTTTATGAGATGTTTAAATTTTTGTGAAACAGAGCCAGAGCGATTGCTGGATCCCCTGTTCTGACTTTGGAAATTCACCATAAATTGTATAAAAATAATTAGAAGTCATAATTTATATGTACAGATTTCTTATTGAGTATAGTTTTAATAGAAACAAACTTCATAGTCATTGAAATTCTGTACCAAGAGATATCTGATTTGAAATACACAGAGGTCAGAGCAGTCTAACCCTGAAACAGGGGAGACTTTAACTAATAAACTGTACTAATTGGCCTTCCCAAAAATTCTAGAAAAAAATTAGTAACTAGATATATGAGTCTAGTTTCAGGGAAAATTTACGGATCTTGATTTTAAGTTTCATAACTCGAGATATGAATTTTTAAGCGACTGTGATGCAGTTAGCCAGCTTGTCTGGAATTTCTAAAATTAAATTGTTTGAGCTGTTTAAGCAATGAATTAAGTCTGTTAACACCTCGTGTTCGACTCCGGCAACGGTCTCGGGTACGGGGCGTTACAGCTTTGGTGTTTCTCTATTTCATTAGCTGAATATTTGGTCTTTCCTATCCTCTTTCTTCTGTCGACTTTTCTTCTCCTAAGCAGTTGATTCTGTCTAGCGCAAGTTGTTATCGGTTGGTAAGTATTTTGGTAAGGGCTGAAGTGATGTCTTAAGCGTTGTAAGTAATATTGTTAATTGTTAATCCATTAAGGTTCTAATCCCTTGTTATGTCAAATGTTATTTTGACAGTACCAAATCCTGTTGAACTCGGTTTACCTAAGGAGTGATAGGCTACATCAGTTGAAGCAGTGGAAGTAAGTAATACTAAATGCTATCGTTTGGGGATTGTTTTGGTACGGTTGATTCTAAGCGACTAACGTGAGTCCTGGATTTGTCATTTGTATTAGATGCGGTTTCATCTCAAAAAGGGGTTGCGTACTTAGAATCCTATCAGGTGTGTAAACACTGCCGAAATCGTAAATCGGTAAAAGTTGGGAAATGTGACCATTGACACTACACGGATGTGCGGTCATTCGTGTGGTAATCCGAACGCATAAACATGGGCGTTGGATCGTAAAGGCCACCATGAGCAATTTCATGGGCTTAGGCCGTTCCAGGCCAATTTGGGCCTAAATGGGCCGTGCGGGCCCCACACAGGTAAACCACATGAAAGTTTGTAGAATATTGGGCCAGGCTGTGTAATCCATACGACCGAGGCCATTTCTGGGCTATGTGGGCCGCATGGGCTTGTGGGCCTGCATTATGGGCCTTGGGCCCATTTTCACTATTTGACTGATGAGGTTGCACGGGTTGCCTAAGACGACTATGGATCTACTGTTGGGTCGGTAAGTATACCTAGACCCTAATTTGATGAAATGACTGTTATGCCCCTATGAGGTAAAATGACTGATATACTCCTGTGATATGTATGACTGTATTCGAGCATGCCATTTTTATATTGCATACATGGATGATATTGTGCCATGACGTATGGCATATTGCATGGGGATAGGTTTATTATGATTGAAGGAAGTGTATTGTACTGGCAGCTCTGTTGCAAATACTGATTAGTGCCGCAACCAGTGCTATTTTGGAGTGTAGGGTTGGGTGGGTTGATTTTATCCCCAAATAGAGTGTAGGGCTAGACGGAGTGGAGTGTAGAGGCTGGTTGGGTAGGATTTTTTATTGCATATACTATACTGCTACTGTCATTGAAGTGGGCTAAGGCCCACACTAATACTAATACTGTAATGGGCTAAGGCCCTAACTGAAACTGAACCGTTACTAATACGGGCTTAGGCCCAGACTATTTTTGCCTACTGCATGATTGACTTTAAGTTTATTAAGGGATTACATACTAATTTTTTGTAAACTCACCCTTCTATTTAACTACGCAAGAAATCCCCAGTCTTAGGCGAGTCGGTGCTACGAGGGACTCGGAGGTGGCCACACAACTGCATGGACTTTCTTATTATATTTAATTCATAAGTATTTTAATTTGGGGTTTTGTTTATATAATAAGGCCTCTTTAAATTTTTAACTTTTAATTTGGAATTTATTTATTTTGATTCGTGGCTGTTAGTAATAGGATATGGGTTTTCAAAAGATAAATGTTTTTCAAAACACCACATTTACGCAATATGTTTTAAGAGCTTCCGCAAGAAACAACATTTTCAAAATTAAAGACGTTTTAACATGAGTAACCTTCGATAAACATCATGCTTTAAAATCGTCACTAGAACACGTAACAAAGGTAATTAGGGAAAAAAGGGTTTTCTTTCGATATCATGCTTTACGAAAAACACTTCAATGTGACATCGCCAGATTCGACCATAACGTCTAGGCTGGGTTTGGGGTGTTACATACTAGCGTTAAAGCATCTGTTCATTGGCGGTATCTAAGGAATTAATTGCAGGATGTATTCAAGTGAAGAAAAATTACACCCAAGAAAGTGCATGCCTAATAAGAGTACACCCCAGAGTTTTGTTTGAGCACTAAGAACCTGTCAAGTGTATGAGGAAGCTGTACGAGACTTATTTGTCTTTAAGACCATGCTGAACGTGAAACACAACCAAGACACAGTATGCCTGATTTGTATGAATACTGTTCAAGTGGATCTTGTATCGAGTTTAGTTGGGAGTTGCTGGGATTCTGCAGCAACACAAACAAATATCATAGTAAAGAGCAAAGTAGCAAGATATATGAAAGATTGCTTGTAAACAAAAACAAACCAAGTAAATAAATCATCACAGCAACATGGTTGGCCACTTCTTAATAGGAGTAAGTTGGATTGGTTTGAACCTCCCCATGACTGGTCAACAATAACTTAAACCTTTGCTGGATTCTCTTTTACATACCCTAGATTTTCTTGGGCCATGTGGTATTTGCTGAGGGTATTCGTGTGGATCCAAAAAAGGTTAAAGCTATCTTGGATTAGAAGAAATTGAAAATGTATTAGAAATTCAGAGTTTCCTTGGGTTAGCAGGATATCATCGAAGGTTTGTTGAGGGTTTTTCATTGATAGCAGCCCCATTTACTAAGCTGTTAAGGAAGAATACTCCTTTTAAGTGGACAGATAACCTGCAGACCAGTTTCAAAAGGTTCAAATCTGTATTGACTGAGGCTCTTATTTTTGATACAATCAAAATCTGGTAAAAACTATATGGTATACAGTGATGCTATGCATGTTGGGAGTGGGTGTGTTCTAATACAAGATGGAAAAGTGGTAGCTTATACCTTGAGGCAGCTTAGGCCATACCTTGAGATGGCTTAGGCCACATGAGTGTAATTATTCAACTCATGATTTTGATTCGGCGGTTTTCATTTTCATTCTTAAGATATTGAAACACTATTTGTATGGTAAGAAGTGTATTATTTACATGGATCACAAGAGTCTTAAATATCTACTCACCTAGAAAGAGCTTAATTTGAGGTAGTGTAGATGGATTGAGCTACTAAAGGATTATGATTGCACGATATAGTATCATCCTGAAAAGGCTAATATTGTAGCCGAGGTGTTAAGCAGAAGAGCGATGCCTGAGTTGACGACAATGTTTATTCATTTCAGTCTGTTTGATAATGGGAGTATTCTGGTTGAGTTGCAAGTAAAGCCTATTTGGGTTCAAGAAATCAGAGATAAGAAACAATTGGATGATTATTTACTGCCTCGATTTAAACAAGTTGAGCAGGGTTTGACTGAGGAATTTGGGATTAATTTTGAAGGTATTTTGTGTTTCAGAGGAAGATATTGTGTACCGAATGATAAGAATTTGCATCAGTCTATACTGCAGGAAGCAAATAGTATCCCTTATTCTATGCATCCTGGTTGTAATAAGATGTATCCTGACCTAAGAGAATGTCACGTGTGAAATAATATGTGATTTGTGCAAGTATACACATCGAATCAAGTAATATAGTGATGAGTGAGTATCATTCCCACGAGGATCAGATTGAGGCACAAAAGTGGTCAAGTTATTATAATAGAGTGTTATTAATGCTATGGAAAAAACAACGATAAGTATGCAGTGGAAATGCTATGGCAAAACAATAGTAAAAATGTATTGGCAATTATGAGAATGATTATGTGAATAGCATGTAACTGAACAAATAAACAACTAAGGATGCGATGGTAAAGATACTACGGTAAGGGATAATGGATATACAGTGTTGATATGGAAGGTTGGAATTACAAAGAATCTACCCTCAATCTATTGTTCAGAAGAGTTCTAAAGAGGTCTGCTTCTTTCGAGAGAAAAAACCTCAAGTTACCTTGCCCTTTTCTATAGGCCTTTAATATGGTCCCCTACATTGTTTCCTTCTGTATGAATGCTACTCTATGTCTAGAGACTACTACAAGTATCTGCCGAGTACTTGCTCATATCATTCAATTTTGGTCCAACTAATCCAACCTTTTCAAAATTAAATTAGTTTATAGGCATGCTGCACAATCGTATATGTCTAGGGATTACACGTATACAATTTAGAAATAAAAACAATTGAATGGAATAGTAAATTAATTCAGATCTATGCTTCAACCATTAAAGAAAATAAAGGTTTTATCATGTAATCCAACCCTATGAAATTTAGCTCATGGGTTGCCAAATAAAATTCAAAACTAAGATATCCTTCAACATCGTTTTCATCAAATCAATTCACGGAGAAATAGTTATGAAGTAACAGAAAAATGATGGGAAGACAACTTTTGTGTGTCCAGTTCACACTCCAGCGACACAGTGTCCTATGGTGGCTGAGAGGGACTAACTTCTTCTTCCTCTTTCCATCTCTACTGAACCGCTACCTTCTAGTTTTGCCTATGGATCTTTACCTTTGTTTGTCATTTAGGGTTTCCTCCTTTGGCTTTTTAAAACCTTTTTTCCTAGTGTAAATTCAACAACCCATGTTTATCTTCTCCTCTTTTCAAATTCTTTTTTCAACGACTCAAGATTATCTTCTCATTTTTTAAATTCTTTTTTTTAGGATAAAAACCAACAACCCAAGATTATCTTATCCTATTTTTTAGGTAGATTTTTTTGGTACAAGTACATTTGGGCTGAAACTAGTATGCGTTAACTGTTGACTCGGTCTTCCTGGAATTGCCATGACATTTATGCTGACAAAATGTCCAACCTTTTGCCTTGGTAAACCTTCACTCCTTTTTTCCTCGTTCCTCAACCCGCACCTGCCAAAGCACCAAACACATCCCTACCACAAGCAATTAAAAGTACCTAATATTTAAACATAGTCCAAGCTCCTAATGAAATGATGAAAATATGAATGAAATGTCCTAAAATGCAACTAAATGTACCTAAGTACAAGCAATAGCTAGGTTTAAAGGCATGAAATATAACTCTTTTCAAGAGATATTAGAGAACTATATTGGTGGTCGAGTCATAAGCATGAGATAATGGACTTTGTGTCAAAGTTTTTGACTTGTCAGCAGGTTAAGGCTGAGCATCAATTTTCGCTTGGGTTATTACAGTCGGTCAAAATTTTGTTGTGGAAATGGGGGACAATGACCATGGATTTTCTTTAGTGAGTTACCTTTAACACCTTCTAAGAGATATTTGGTTTGGGTCATTATGGATAGATGTTAATTCTGCCTATTTCATTCCAGTTTGCACTAATTACTCTTTTTAGACACTGACTAAGCTATATAATTCTAAGATAGTGAGACTAGGTGGGGTGCTAGTGTCAATTATTTTAGATCAGTATCCTCATTTTATGTCTCAGTTTTGAAAAAAGTTGCATGAGGCTTTGGGTACACGTTTAGATTTTAGTATGGTTTTCCATTTGTTTTCAAATGGTCAGTTTGAAATGGTTATCTAGATTCTTGAGGACCTGTTAATAAGTTGTGTGATTGATTTTCAAGGCAGTTGGGAGGATAATCTAACGATGGTTGAGTCAGGTTTTGAGGAGGAAATAAATTTCCTTAGTTAAGGTCCTTTGGCAGAATCATGGCAATAAAGAAGCCACTTGGGAGCCGGAGGACTCGATTTGTCAATAATATCCTCATCTATTTGAATCAGGTAAATTTCAATAACGAAATCTCTTTAAGGGGGAAGATTTGGAACATCCCAAATTTTTGGTTTAAATATTTTTAAATTAAATGAAAAATGAGCTATTGGTTTAGTAGTTAAGAGAAAACAAGGAAATGTTGCAATTTGCTTAGAAACCCGAGTTTGATTCCCTTTCATTGCAATTGTCATTTTTTGTTATTTTTTTCTCCTTCTCTTTGCTTTGTGCTGCCTAGGCATAGTAACCCTAGGTATTTATAAAGGTTTTTCTTTGTTTTTTCAACTCTTTTCTCTGTTGTTTCACCCCTCTTATTGGCCCTCCCATCTTCCTCCTCCTTCTCTCTATAATTTTCATATTTTCTTTGGGATTTCACTATAGTTGTGCTACCCCTTTGCTAAAAACTTTACTTTTGTTTTTCTAGCCACTTTCCTAGTTGTTTTAATATCCTAAACCAATCCTATTTTCTTCTCTAAACTCATTTTTAAGCCACCCCTATCATTCCCCTCTATTGTCCATTATCCATCCCTCTCATTTGTTCATAGTGGTACTGATAAGTCCTTTTTTTTCTTTCTCTTTTGTTCTTCTTGGTGTGTCCATTTTTTGTTTTTGTTTTTACAGCCAATAAGTCATCATTCCAGTCCTAAAAATCATCCTTTTTGGCTGTCCAAAGATCCCTTCTTGTGCCACCCAAATCAACACTTTCTGTCATTGTTAACGGTGCTGCCACCCCTTTAGAACACCATCATTTTTGGACTATCATTTCTTTTCAGTTTCTACCCCTATAATAGTAAGTTTCTTGGATTTTCCTCTATTTATATCTGATAAAAACATTCTTAATTGATAAAATAACCAAGGTTTTCATCCGACAACTCAGATCTGGGTAGCGGGTAGTGCAAAGTGAAGATCTATGCGAGATCTTGCACTATTTTGTTTTGGTTAATAATTGTTTCTTTGGTTGAATACCCTAAGACCTGAATGTGGATTTTGGTTACTTATTTTTTGGTGTTAATTATATTTTATATTCTGATTTGAACATCCTGGATCATCAATGAAGTTGGTTGTCATTCGCGCCTTATTTTGCATCAAATTAGTGTAAGTTGCCTAACTGAATTGGATCTGAAAATTTATGGATGCAACATTAATTTGGCTGAACCCTTAGAGGGTGTTTCAAGGCTGGTTTTAATAGTATTTAATTTTTTAGATGTTTTCCTTTGGTGTTAGGTATGTTTTAAGCATTAGGTCGAAAACGTGAAACCTCACAACTTAGTGTTGTGAAGTGCAAAATAAGGTGTGGGGGTCTCTTTCTTTGTAATAATTGGTCTAAAATATGTATAAATTATGTGTAAATGCAAAATTTACTTGCTATTTTGGGGATATCCAAATGACCTAATTTCTAATAATGAGGTATCGAGCCAGGTACGTACTCTAATTGAAACCCATTTATTAAAGGCCCTAATTTGACTGATTGTGGTGTGTATGAGCTAAATGTGAAACATGATTTAGTTTTGTATCTGATTTATGGTATGTTTGGGATATCAGACTTCTATTTTCTAAGTTTTGTTGGTAGTATGTTAATTGTATGCATATATAGCATACTGAGTTTTGGGACACTGATTGTTGTGCTTGTAAAATGTTATATATGATATTGAGCTAGTATGTAGTTGAAATTACATACCATATGTGAACATGATAGTATGGAAGCATGTATGCATGCCATTGTTATTGTTAAATGAAAAGTGTGTAAGGTGTATTCTTACACTAATTACTGGTATCCATGTTTAATTAGCATGCCATTGTATCGTGACTGATATTGATAACATGATTTACTCATTGTTTGAATGTCATATTTCATATGCATGGGGTAGGTTATTATGGTTGATGGAGTAGTTCCATGGAGTATTGGCGGCAATTTAAGTTGTCAGTGCACTGTACCGGGAGTACAAAGGAGATTGGCGATTTACCGCATTACTGGCAGTTTTTATCTGCATTTGCGTTATGTCATCACAACCTACCAGCATCGTATTATCCTACAAATTGTTATTGGTAGCTTGAACAGAAAGATCGGATAGCTTGTCTACATTTTTATTGGCTATATATCTGCACTATTGTACTGGTGGATTATCCACACCAAGTTTAGCTCACATTATTTGGTGTTTGGTAGACAAGTTTTGGGGAACTTATGGTGTGTAGCGGATGAATGGGTAGGAATCTTATTACATTGAATCATGCTCATTGTAACACCCTGAACCCATCTCCGTCGTCGGACTAAGGTTATGAGGCATTATCGGACATATCGGAACATTTTATAATCAATTCACAAATATCATCCCCACATCATAGCATCATAATTAAACATCATCACAGAGTCCCTTTCTTAGGTCAATGAGACCTTAAACATGCTTGAGGAAGGGGTCGGGACTAAACCGATCTCATACAAAATTTTTCGAATCTAAACATTTTTTTTTTCTAAATTACAAAGGTCACACCTCGTGTGAATAGGCCGTGTGCCTCAAACGGCATTAGACACGCCCATGTGTCTAGGCCGTGGTGAAATAGAGCATACATACTGACTTAACCACATGGTCGGAGACACACTCGTGTGCCTTGGCTGTGGTCGAAACTGACTTAGGTCACACGGCTGACCACACACCTGTGTGTCTAGCCTGTGTACCCTTAAAAATGGCCACACACGCCCATGTGCCAAGGCTGTGTGCCTTACACGGCCACCAAACACGCCCGTGTGTCTAGGCCATTCTTGAGACTGACTTAAAATTTTAGGACTACCCCAGGGGACACATGGCCGTGTAACATGGCAGTGTGTCACACACGGCTGAGACACACGCTCGTGTCACTACTCGTGTGGACAAAAATAAGTCATTTGTAAAGCCAATTTGCCACCCAATTTGGGTCATCCTTACAAGCATCAATTACACCATAATTTCAACCATTTTCAATCCCAAAACATACATCATTAATGTCATATTATTAACAACCAACTTCATACTTATAATCCATACCAAATCATAAGCCAAAGTCATACCAAAATATATGTTTCATAACTTCAATTTACTTCATTCAATCTCATACCAAAATCTTATCAAATTGACCATTTCTCACTAGGCCATTTATGCACATCAAAACATAACATTTCTTAAGACAACTTATATACCAAAAACCAAACCAAATAACAAATTTAATTTAGCCATATCACATGGCATGATATACACTTCACAAAACATACCACATTAGTCTTAGCCTATACATGCCATGCTTTGATATATACATTTTGAAAAAGTACCAAATAAAGTTCGATAGTGGTAATGATCCTCGATGATCCCCGTGCTTCCGGTAGCTTCGATATCTAAAAAAAAACAATTGAAAACACACACAGAGTAAGCTTTCAAAATCTTAGTAAGCCATATACAAATAAACTTATCACATAACACAAATCTAAACCAATTCATTCATTAAATTCATAGCAAAATATATTCACATATCAATAAGTCTTATATAGCTCATTTGACCATAATTCACTTACATGTATCTTATGTCCACAATTGTACAACTACTAACCTTTCATTCTCAATCATGTTATACATTTCAAACGTACCTAGATCGAATACATATTCACATAATTATTCGTTTCTCGGGATACTCGTTGAACCGTACGAAATCAAATAGGATACGCGAATAGCTCAAAAATTTAGCCTAAAATACTCAAATTCATCAAAAATCCCAATACAAAACATAGTAATCTAACACATCTCACATTATTAACAATGGCACAACTTAAAATCATAATAAATTTCAAAAATTAAGGCATGGGCTTGAAAGATTACTAAGCAACGATCACGAAAACATAGAAATTATCAAAAACCGAGCAAAATATATACCTTAATCAACAATCACAAGTTCCAAACCCTAGCTTGAACTTTTCTTTTCTTTTTCTTTCAAATTTTGACAAAATGAAGTAATTACGAACTAATTTCATGCTTTGTTTTATTAACCTAATAACATTTATATACATTTTACAAAAATAGCCTTATTATATACATTTAAATTCCACTAACCTTTGGCATATATGTCCATTCATAAATTCAATGGTCCATTTACAAAATAAGGACCTCACATTTAAAGAAACAAACCAATTAAGCACTTTAACATATAGAAAGCCACTTTTGCATATTATGCGATTAAATCCTTTTTATCAAATCGGCACACAAATAATAAAATTTTCACACGAAAGTTTCACAGATATCAATTCACATAATATAAACACAGAAAATAATATTAAAATATTTTTTTGACTAGAATTTGTGGTCTCGAAACTACTGTTTCGACTAAGGTCTAAACCGGGCTGCTACATTCATGACATATCCACATGTTGAATGAAATTTGTCGTGCCTGTTTGGTTATGGAAAGGATGTTTGTTAATCTTGTGACTAATTGTATGATCATGATTCTTGTGACTAACACTGAGATGTTTTAAGCTCACCCCCTAGTCTTAACTTTTCAGGTAATGATCAAAACTAGGATCAAACCCGACATACGGAAGAATGGTAAACTTCAAACTATTCTTTCCATTAAAATGATTTTTAATAAGTTTTTTTTTTTTTGCAGTTTTTGGACTGTAAAGTTATTTGGCTTGTGGTTTGGGTTTTCTTTGGATATGGGTTTTTCTTCATGCATTCATTATTCAAACAAGATGAATATAATTTAGTGATAATTGGAAAATGCATGTTACTTGACCTAAATAAGATCTAACATTAATAGTGTTTTCCCGTTACATTAGAAGATAACAAAATTGTGCAAAACAAAGTGACACACAACGGTTTTCCTGAAAACAACACTATTAGCAATAAAAATCTAACTTAAGAATAGATGGCTTAATAAATGAATGTTTTACAAATCAAACCAAGTATAAATAGTCATTTTTTTCTAAAGAGAGATAACTTTAATTTCATGGTTCATAAGGTTATTCGGTCACTACGGTGGCTAGTGTGATCTTCATGATTCAGCCATAATGTCTAGTCGGGTTGGGAGGTTACATGTGTGGTGTCAAATAGAGCCATCCAAAATGGTGGAGGTTGCGGGCATCGAAATGATTCTATGCCAAATTGCGTGGCTAGATGGCTCATCACTTTCCTATGCTTATAGTTGCACGCAGTGATGTACACGACGTATGCCTTTAGGCATTGAGTCGTGCCTTCAATTATTGGGGTTGTTGAACTCCATCTTGCCCCTCTTCATTTTACCTTCAGTGGTATGGGTTGGGGTTCCTCCATGGGCTTTGTCAACCTGCGATCTCGTGTGTACACTCGATGTGCAGCTACCTGTTCATTTTGCCACTCCACTCGAGTGACGCGTAGATTACAGAACCGCACAAAGATAACAACATTATTCAATATGCCCTTTACTGGGTAGCTCGCCTCATCTACATCAAATTTAACCCCGACTCTACTGCACAACTCTGCAATTAGATGTGGATATAAAAGCCTTCGTGTGTCCCCTTCTATACATTACCTCATATTGTGGAAGATCTGGTCTCCCACATTGATCTACTAGTCCTAGAAAATGGTATGTAGCATAACGACACAATCATGGGTAACTTTCGTGACATGTAGTGCAGGCAATAATCTAACAGAAATAAAATATATCCATATTTTTGCCTCAAGTACCATGATTGATTATCGGAACCTTATCGGGTCATTGGTTCCCTCCTTTCAAACCTAGGTGTCTCGGCCTTCTGTTAAGAAATTTATGATGGCATTATAGTCCACCTCATGCTTGTTTCACTCCTTGTAAAAGCCCAGAGTGCAACGAGGGGTTTTATGGAAGGCCTCAATTGCGATAGGAGAGGCATCTACTAAAACGCCTCTCACAAAGACCTTTCAGTCTTATGCCTCAATAAAATTTGCATAAAATTCTCGCATAATCATAATGATTTCAGGTTGAAGGGGATGTCAGCAGAAGGTAGACCACCTTAATCTCTCGACCCTAATTAGGATCGGGTCATGGAATAAGTTTGTACAAAAATTAAATCCACATTCCAATATAAATGGTTTGTCTATGAATTTGTTGAATCTTTTCGCGGCATTTTCAAAGACGAATCATCCCCTTGGATCGTGAGGAACATCGCGTTCCTCAATTCTCTATGATGTCGTCCTCTTGCAGTAAGTCATAACTAATAATGTTCAGCAACCGATAATCACAGTTAAAAATTAGTGTTCTTTACTCTATTTATCACAATATTACACAATTAATTATAGACTAGAGTGAGTGAATATCATCTATCTTTGTTGTGGTGGTACTTGTCGATCACTATGCTGCATTTTCAGTCATGACCTTCTATCATCGAAAAAAGGAGGGACATTTTTTTGCTTAACAAAAAGGGGATGTTGGAATGGCTGGTGTGCTGAAACTATGGAAGTAGAACAAGCGGTGGTTGACAGCAGCGTACACAGAAACAAATGGCAGAGTGCACGGTGATGAAATAGCAGGGGCTATGTTATCTTACCAGTCACCACTGATTGTCGCTAGACTTGCCTCCTGATGAGTGGGAGTGCTACAAAATAGGAATGAATGGCAAGGATAAGGGTGCTTTGTCGATCGCCGATGGTGATGGGGCTACAACCATGTGTGAACAATACAAGACGATTGAAGGTGGCTACAAATAGTGAACAATTATGTAGCAAAGAAGACATAAATAGTTCTCATTTTGTCAGGACTAAGCCTTTTTTTATTTGCGTCATCGAGGTGTAGAGGCTTGGCTCATCCCGACTCGCCTATCGATACAAATCCCTAGGAGTTGGTCGTTGCTCGTCTTAACATCTCAAAGATGTGTGCAATTCAATTTCCTGACTGTTTTTGTAATGCTCTCAACCCAACCCGATCCTTCAGATCCTGATCTCGAGTGTTACATTACTATTACATACTTATACATACTTAAAACATATGAATTTCCAAATAAATACATCTTATGCAATAATACTACCCGTCAAGGTTACATTTGGGCATACTTTATGTTCAAAACTTACACATATAGTTACACATGACATTGGCTTATTCTATTCCCCCTTAATAAAACTCTAAGTAATATTGTTGATTTCATTTATTGACCAGTTTAATCACTCTATAAAGCCTACAAATCAATTTATGAGGTTTGTACAATAACATTTCTTTCGAACTCGACATGCCCATGCAACCTCCATTTTGTATGCATAAGTGTCAACCTTACCACTCTTTTGGCGTAGCCCTAGCATCGTTCCACTTGGTGCTTCCTTTAACTGAGACATAAGACACAGAGGGGTAAGTTCGGTAGAACTTAGTGCGAAAACCCTATTTTACTTGAGCCTTTATTTAAGGATTTCATAATTTGTTTCTCATTCATAACTTTAACTCGATCGTTCGTATAAATTTCGCCATAACCTTTCATGTTTGGTTTTCCTTTAGAACTAATCCACACTTGCCAGCTCTCAAACTACCGTATATGACATTAATTCAGAATCTAACCAAAGGCGTTGTCTTCAGATGGTCGTCATAAGCACCATTCTTCAGATTCCACCATGTAGGCATTCCCTTTTAAAGATAGCCACAGAGGCTTTCCTTTCAGATTCTTACCATGAGGCACCCTTTTAATAGAGATCACCACAAATACTTCTTTATGAAAAATGCCACAAAGTCACTTTTTTTAACAGATATAGCCACAAAGGCATCCTTTTCGAGATATCCATAAAGGCTCACTTTTACGAAAATTGATGTTTTTGATGATAATGGTTCGCATATACTCATTGTCGTGAGGTTTGCCCCTCATTACTGGTTCTCACCCAATCATCCTTTACATATTCCATATGATGCCATGGCCCATCCAAGGCCTTACACTATATGGTCTTCAAAGTACCGTGCCCATGGTCTTGTCTTTATTAGAGATTCGTGTTTTTAGTCCCAACTGACCCCTTTAGCCTGAGTTTCGTGTTTTTAATCCTAACGGACCCCTTTAGATGACTCTAGAGATAGAAACATGTTCATCAAGCAGACTCATACTTGACATGCTTATTTCTTTTAGACTTCTTCATAACAGACGCATTCATGCTTACAGACATGTAACACATTCCCTTAGACATCATGTAATGACTTACTCATGATAGACCTTTTACAACAGACTTGTTCATGTCATCAGGACACACATGCACACACTTTACACATTTAGACATATTAACCTCAAGATCATACCGTACACACTTTACACTTTGTTCATGTCATCAGGTCACCTGGGTGGACAAACAACCCTATACTTGAACTTTGATCGCTAGTCTTACCGTAGCAAGAAAATCTCCTGATCAACAACTATATGAAGGTAGCCATCGTGCTCCTTTAAATAGAAGAAATAAGATATCTTTCCTTCCTTCAAAAGCTTTCTTAGTAAAAATCCTTGCTTTTATTGTGAGACTTGACAGATGTCACTTAGCTTTAAAATATGTCCTTTTTGGTACCTTACAGCTATGAGGAACCGTGTATAAGAATCCAAAATATTTTTATATTTTCAATTTGACCAATCATTCATTTCCAAATATCTTGTTAGTGTATTACCTACACATCAACTAAACTAACTGGGCACACCTTAATCTTGGTGGCATCCTTTACCACTCATGACCCCTTGACATCTTTTGTCAATTTCTCCTTCTACATGTACACATACTTTACAGAGGATATTCCATCCCTAAACTTCCATTATTGCCTATGAGCCCCACTAGTGTTCCGGAACATCAATTGGACAAGTAGGATCACGCCAACCAAATTTCATTTGACTTATATGCCCAGACTCATGATTTCACCAAGCCTAGGTGTTATAATTTTACTTCTACACTTGGCGACTTGTTCTTTCCATCTTGTTTCGATGTCGGTTTTAAACCCTAGGCCTTTTTTGTTCCTACTGTTCACGGTGCAGGGAATAGGCTCATCCCAATCTCACGTGACCTTGGTCACTTCCTTGGGCCATCTCATTTCATCATTGGGCAAAGGCTCGTCACGACATCCTAGCTCGACTTGTCTTGATGTGGATGGAAACTCATCCCAAAGTGCTGATTGTTCGACCCTCCTAAAATAAAATAAAGAATAAGAGATATACTATAATTAAAAAATAAAAAAACAGAAAGAATAAAATTATCAAAATTTAAATTAACAACAAAAAATCAAAATTGAATTCCTTTTTCAAGATTGGGACAATCCGTATTGCCCTCGAATAAGAACTTTCGATTGGCCCTCGACACTTTGATCCATCATTTGTTCCCCTGTTGATAAATCTGAACCAAAACTCTCGACCGATTCCTATGATGTTGCCTTATCTTTGACTGGCACAACATCCACATCATGAGCCATTTGGTGCCGAATCTGAGCCAACCCCAAATTGTCTTTCGGGGTATTATTGGCTCGTTCTTCCTTCCCTCCATGTCGTGAGAAGCTTTGGTTTCCTGAGCTTAATATTCCTCATTGAATGAGAACGAGATAAACTAGTCGATTTCTTTAGCTGGCACCATATTGGTTATGGCTAGAAAGTGTATCAGCTCGTATACAGTTTCATTCAGAATTGGTCTAAACTCCAAGTTAGTGGTTTATTGTACCTCTACTTCTATGTCTATGTTAGTTGGATTGGGGACAAATTTGGTGATATTCAATTTGTTTCTATCTCCAGATCCAAACTCTTTTTTACTTTTTAGATTTAATTCTGCATTGTTGTTGGTGTAGCATTGGTCCTTTGGATCTGAAATGGATACATCATGTACAACATCTTCCAATGGAGTACTTGCTTGGGCTCTTTGCTGGGAGAATTCCTGTAATTGATCCAACTGTTGTTGGCTTCATTTTAATTTAGCTTGGAATTCTTGCTCACAACTTTCTTATTTCGACGTATCGTCACACAAGTCATAAGAAGTTTAAAGAAGATACTCGGATGTTCCTATTTGTTGCTCATCTATTTCTTATACTGAAGTAATTGTTTCATTTCTTCGTTGGTAAAGCTCTAGCATAATCACTTTTTGGTTCTCCATAATCTCTCATTGTTCGTATACTCCTTCCTCGTATATGTTGTTGTCATCCCATTGGTTTGTCGAATCTCCATACCTATCAGATGTATACTTGTTCAGCTTAGGTGGGAGTTCATTCGAAAACTCAAGCTACTCGTCTTTGTAATCACAACTCCATTGGTTTGTTGAATCTCTATACAACCAACTCAATTTGGATTTTTTGTACATCGACCTATAAAAATCAACTTTCATAATTAAATCTGATAACCAATAAGGTAAATAACTAAAAAAATAAAAATATTTACTTAAATACAAAAATTCAAAAAAAATTCGAGCACTAAAAAAAATAAAATTTTATTATATAAAGGTTCGAACACCATCTAGCTCATTTGTCTTTCGAATAATATTATTTTATAGTAATCAATCTAATAAAAATCTCACCGTCGTAATCCCTGGCAACGACGCCAACAACGTGACTGCCTATAAATGTGTTATCATTTATAGTAAAATATTACACCAAAAATATATTCAATTAATTTGATGGTGTCCGCAAGCATACAAGTCAAATTGTAATATTGTAAAGTTTACAACGAAACACTAGTAAGTATTCCAAAAATAGTACCCAAGGGATTGCAGATTGGAGACATTAATATTAAATCAATTAAAGAAAATAATTACTAATCTAACTGAGTCACAAATTAGTAGTGTTAATCAAAATTAAAATATTAATTAAACTATTTAAATTAACTAACCTAAATTAACCTAATGGACTTTACTATTCCTATTGTCGACAATGTGAGCCTCTAGCCTGTGATTGATTAGATCCCTAATTACATAATTATCTAATTAAAAAATTAATTATTCTAGATTGAGTTATTTATCACCCTTAGTTAAGACTACCCTCCCAATTTATCTTCACTAAGGATTACCACCTAAGTCACGCTTTCGGCCTCTTCTTAGGCATATGGATACCCTTCCAGTCTCACCGCTTGGCACAAGTTATACACGGCAAGATACTTTTCCAAGCTCACCTGTCTAAATATTCTACCAGAGGTGTCAGTACCTAATATACTAAACACACTTTAATAAACAACTAATTTTATTTAAATAATTACTTAACAAATAAATTAGTTTAATAACCAAATCATGCGAGATATGAATCAAGCACAAGAAATTATTCTAATATTCATACAACAATTAATTGATCAAGTTAACAAAGCATAAATAAAAGAATAAAGAAAGAGATAGGAGAATTCTAGTTAATAAATATATTGAAGCGCGGATCTGAAGCAATCTCCACTCGCAATTGTCTTCCCATTGGAATAGAAAAGTTCCAACTACATGAACATGAAAAGATACAAAAACTAAATATGAATAGAAAAATTGTGTAAGTCTAAAATTGCTTACAATTCCAATGACCCTAAGATTGCTTATATAGGAAATGACCTACTTGGTGACCACTCAACTCAATAAACACTTGGATACCAATGAATACAATATTCCACTAAACTTTAGGGTCCAATTATGGAAATTTCCTAACTGTGTTGTCTAAGGAAATTAGTCTCTTTGTGGTCTACCATCGTCACATTTTCGAAAATTTTCCAAATTTCCTCGTCATGGTGTCGCCCTCGTGGATTCTCTCCCCTAATCATCATGTCGTCGTGACGAGAGGAAGCTCCTTGTCACAAATCAACTATGGTTTGGGCCTTTGGAAGATTTATTGGGTTACCAGGCCCCTTGCCTCACGGGCCAATCATCCTTCCTTGTATTCTTGGACCTCGATTGGCTTCTTACACACTTAAATAGCTCATCAGTCACTCACAAGGCATAAGTTGGCATTACTGGTCATTGAGATAACAAAAAAAGTGTAAAACACTTATTTTATTAACTTTTAGTTCCTAATAATTATAAAATATTGATAAAACATGCTCGTTAAGTGCAGAAATAACCTAAAATAACTACTACAAGTGACATCATGTAACACCCCTAACTTGAATCCATCGTCAGAACAGGGTTACAGAGTATTTCCAAAATTTATAGATCAAATAACATGTATTCTACATCATACAATATTCATGTAAGAAAACAATCATAAAGCCCCTTATACGAACCCTCGAGGTCCAAAACATGCATTTGAAAAAAGTAAGGACTAAACTGGGTACTCAGAGAATTTTTTTGCAAAATCTCAAATTTTTTCCTAGATGCAGAGGTCACACACCCGTGTGGTCTGGCCGTGTAAAGGGACACGCCCGTGTCTTAGGTTGTGTAACTCTCTGACTTGGGACATACGGCCAAGCCACATGCCCATGTGATAGGCCATGTGTAGGTGCAGGGGTCACATGGCCAAATCACACGCCCATGCGTCAGGCCATGTGATCAATTCTGAGGATTCTGTTTTAACATTTTAAAGATGCAGGGTACACACAGCCAAAACACAGGCCCATGTGCTAAGCCATGTGTCACACACACGGTTGAGACACACGCTCGTGTCTCTACCCGTGTGGATGAAAATAGTCTATTTCCAAGCCACATTTCTCATCCAATTTGTCTTCCACCTACACCATTACATTAACATATTCACAAGCCATTTTAAAACAATTAATTCAAGTCAAAATCGAGTCTCAAGCATGACATACCATCACATACAACCAATGTGCTCTTAAGCACCTCAGATGACACTTTACCATCATGTAAACAAATATACAAACTTAACTTATTAAATTCACCTATATGCATATTTTACCAAATATGCTAAAATTTTTCATCAATATGCTAACATGATTTCTATCAATCAAACATTTAAGCACACACCAAACATGTTATAGCCTCATTTATACATATCAAAACATGTTCATCACAAGCCATTCCAATGGCTAGTTATAACCAAAACATTTACATACCAACATTGGCTAATTAAACTATACATGCCATTATAACCATAATTGATTTACCATATATACCAAAATGGGCCGATGGATAGTATGAGTGACCTCCACCAAGCTTCCAATCCAACAAGCTTCTGAATTACAATAGAATAGAGGAAAATAAAACAGAATAAGCATGTAATGATTAGTAAGTTCATATAACATGGTAATTAACTTGCCATTCGTTTAAATTCAATATAAACATACAAGGCACATTCAATCAACTTTATCACGAGCCCTAACACATATCCTCATCACCCTTGTTAGCCATATATTTAGTATAAATATCAAGAAACATGTATGGGCTCAACAATAATTAGATTTCCATGTACATATACTTTCCACATCATGTACTCATATAACATATGCAAATCATATCCTTGTATTTCAAGTACATTTTCATAATAATTCGTCTCGAGTTCAGATTATTTCATGTCGGAACCTTACCCATTAAATCATTTGAAATATCAATGTCACACGGGCAATACACTCAAGGTGTACAAATCTATAATCATGGATGAACATATTCATCAAACAAATTCGATGTTCATATATCATCATCTCATATATCCAAATATCATGTATCATCATTTTCATTTATTTCAAGCAGATACGTGTAATAATTCATTTCTTGTTCATATATTCTCATGTCAGGATTTTTCCCATTGAATCATTGAAAAACATCGATGGATACATAGGTAGTACACTCGAAGTGTACAAATCAGAATCTGTCAATTCATATTTAGAAGTGCTCTTTAAAGTACATAATCGAGAAATCCTCTCTCGAGTTGTATAACAGGAAGCTCACAAAGAGCCATGTAATAGTAAGCTTATCCAGGTAAATAGGAAACTCATGTGAGTTTAAAACAGGAAGCTCATTGAGCTTAACAGGTAACTCCGAAGAGTTATTATCAAGGAGCTCTGGATAGCTATTTAATAGGAAGTTTAAGTGAGCCATATCAGGACGCTCACAAAGAGCTACTTTTATGTCTACAACATATTCAGGATCACAATCGATCATAAAACAGGACGCTCACAAAGAGTTGTGCTTGTGTCTGCAATATATGCAGGATCACAACCGATCATATAATAGAACGCTCACAAAGAGCTGCGGTAGACTGCAACACATGCAGAATTACTACTAATCAGGATGCTCGTAGGAACCATTAACGGGAAGCTCGAGAGGGCTTATAACAGGATGCTCGTAAGAGCTATGGTGTGTCCGCAACATATGCAGGACCACAACCAATCGGGAAATCCTGTATCCATCAAATTTCATTTATTCAAACGGGAATTATTATTTATTGGGCAATATCAGCCATGTAATTTATTTCATACATTAAACATTTATACAATTCATACATATTCAACATTCAATTCAAACATATTAATATACTTAATCTAGTTACACAAACTTACCTCGAAAAATGCTCGTGTACGTAATATCTACTAATCCGACATTTTTCTCTTTTCCTCATTCTAACTCCGAATTTGGTCTATCCAGATCTATATGAGTAAATTTAACATCAATTTAATATAATTCATACTCAATTCAGTCCAATTCACATTTTAGGCAGTTTACCATTTTGCCCCTAAACTCTTAATTAATGACGATTTTGTCCCTAGGCTCGGAAAATTAAATTCATGCAATTTAATCCTTATTCCAAGCCTAACCGAATTCTTCATATAACATTTACAGCCCATGTATTTCATAAAACCCTAATACTTTGATATCTTTACAAATTAATCCCCAAGATAGCTAAATTAAGCTATTACGATCTCGAAAATATAAAAATCATTAAAAATAAGACAAGAAAACATACCTAATTGATCAAAGTAAGCTTTCTTGAGCTACTTTCTCTTAGCTAGGGTTTCCATGGAAATAATTCGAGAAAGATGATGAAAAAGATGATATTTTCATTATTTAATTAATTATCATCTTTTATTTTTTTCACTTTCCAATTTCATCATTTTCTTTATTTTATTTTCCATGGATGAATCATCATCCTTAACTACTAAGAATTTTTAATGGTCTATTTGCCATATAAGGACCTCAAATTTTGAATTCCATAGCTATTTAATCCCTTTAGCTATTAGAACTCAACTTTTGCATATTGTGCAATTTGGCCCTTTATCAAATTAAACATGTAATTGGAAAAAATTCTTTATGAAATTTTTATACTACATTACTATCACACTATAGCCCATAAAATAATATAAAAATAATTTTTCTTCTGAAATCGAATTTGTGGTCTCGAAACCACTATTTTGATTTTACCGAAAACGGGCTGTTACAACTCTCCCCCTTAAGAATTTTCGTCCTCGAAAATCTTACCAGTAATGAGGTTAAAATATTACTTTCTCGTAATTTCCTCTGATTCCCAGGTGGCTTCTTCTATATCATCTCATTGCCAGAAAACTTTTACTAAAGCTACCTTTTTATTCCTTAGTTCTTTTGTCTCACTTGCCAGAATTCTGATCGGTTCTTCATTGTAAGTCATGTCAGGTTGAATTTCAATTTCTGTCGAGGAAATAACATGTGATGGATCTGGCCGATACCGTTGTGACATAGACATATGAAAAACATTGTGAATTTTGTCAAGCTCTGGCAGTAATGCCAATCGATACACAACAAGTCCAGTTCTTTCAATAAATTCATACAACCCAATAATTTGAAGACTGAATTTTCCTTTACAGCCAGATTGAAGAACTTTCTTCCAAGGAAAAACTTTCAAGAATACCTTGTCACTAATTTGAAACTCTATTTCTTTTTGTTTTAAATCCACATAGGATTTCGGACTATCATATACTACTTTTAAACTGTCTCAGATCACTTTTACCTTTCTTTGGTTTCACGAATCAGATCAACTTCATGTATCTTTTCTCACTGAGCTCAGTCCAATACAATAAGGTTCTACATCTACGACCATATAGAGCCTTGTACGATGCCATTTTATACTTAACTAATAACTGTTATTGTATGCAAATTCAACTAACGGTAATTATTTCTTTTCCAATTGTCCTTGAATTCTAAAACATAGCACTGAAGTATATCTTCAAAAATCTGAATCACACGTTCAGATTGACCATCCGTCTGAGAATGAAATGCAGTACTAAAATGTAACTGTGTACCTAGAGCTTCTTGTAACTTGTTCCAAAATCGGGTTATGAATTGTGGAACTCTATAAAAAATAATAAAAGCTGGCACACCATGTAATCTGACAATCTCAGAAACATATAATTCAGTCAATCTATTAAGTGAGAAATCCATTCTTACGGGGATAAAATGTGCAGATTTCATCAAATGATTGACGATTACCCAAATAGTATCTTTCTTTTTGAGAGATAGTATAACACCCCTCACCCGTATCTGACACCGGGATAGGGTTTGAGGCGTTATCGGTAATTCACCTTTACAAACTCACACAATCGGGTTACTGAATTTCATTCGTAATTTAAAACTTTTCAAACGTGTGCACTTTGTCTCTTATATAGGCTGCCGAGGCCTAGAAACACTCCTAGGGGTAGTACGGAACAAAACCGAAATTGTTCGATAGACTTGGGGCACTTTAGGAAATTTTCCCTTAGTTGAAGTGTAACACGCCAGTGGGGCTTAGAACACGCCCGTGTCCTTTTTTCAATATGCAACACGGCTAAGGCACACGCCCGTGGGCTTAGCCCGTGTGCTACACTGACTTCAACCTTACCATTCTGTTAAATATACACGGCCAAGGCACACGCCCATGTGCTTAGCCCGTGCTCTATGCTGACTTAAAATTTCAGGTGCAGGGGACACACGGTCATAGCAAACACCCATGGGAGTAGCCCGTGTGTCACACACGGCCTAGACACATGCCCGTGTGTCTACCAATGTGGACCTTGTTAAGCTATTTTCCAAGCCTTAAGTCACCCTCTACTAGCCAATTACACTTATAGATTACTATAGTGCATATATTCGGGACAAATTATCCATTTGTAAATATGAAATTTTGATTAACCTCATTGCATGTGAACCTCATGTCATTGGTCTCATACATGCTAAGTTAATTCTTACCTTGCATTTAATGATTTACATGCCTGCTTGACATATTAAGATTGGCTCGTTATTATAACTCATTGCCAATTATAACTAAGCCATCGCATATGAATATAAACATGCATAGATTTGTAGGGTATAGCCTACTTCAAAATGAGCCAATTCCCATGGCCAAATACAAAAAGATAAACATACTTTTACATGCCTTCATTAGGCAAATCAAATGACATATAACCAAATACCCAAAACTCCTATACATGCCATTGGACAAAATAGAAGTGTCTTTATACCAAAGCTTGTCTAGTTGATAGTATGTTGACTCTCCAATCTTCTTCCAATCCTTATGAGTCCTCGAGCTCTGAAAAGTAGGGAAAAGAGAGGGGTAAGCATTTACATGTTTAGTAAGCCCGTATAACTGGAAGGTAAACTTACCGATTATTTAGCATACAACCATATTAGGCAATGAAACCAACAAGCATGAAATGGTTTCCCTAACACATTTACTCAATCATCAAGTTAGTTACATAACAATGTACCATCTAATTCATCTTAGATGAGCTCATCATTTAACATATCATCTATACATATTCCTTGTGATATTTCCGTTGAGTTTCTAAGAAATCTCGATGGATCATCCATTTACCATCAATTCGTATGAATGATCGTTTCAGTATGCACTCCCGCGAACATCACATCTTACGGCGGGATTACTAGTCCATGCTAAATCCCCCCGTAATATAAACTCATAAGGTGATCCTTTATAGCGACAAACACCAGTCTAGGCTAAATCCTTTATAGCGACAAACACCAGTCTAGGCTAAATCCTTTATAGCGACAAACACCAGTCCAGGCTAAATCCTTTATAGTGACAAACACTCTTAATTAGCTCGGATCTGAATTACCAGTCCAAGCTAAATTCAGACCCTAATCGGATTACCAATTCGGGCTAAATCCACAATGTACACATATTCTTCGGGATGCCTAATCATTCAAGGAACACCAGTCCATGCTAGATCCTTTTTATACTTGAGATCTTCGGATTACTAGTCCAGGCTCAATCCTTTTTTGCAACATATGCAGGATCTCAAGTCTCATGTAAATCATGGTTTATCCATCGAATTCCCTTTCCATCCTTAACCGAGACATTATCTAACAATTCATTATTAAAGATGCAATTCATGCCTTTTCATGCCATCAACAATGCAATTATCATACATTCACAAAACATATAAATATGCATGTTATAGGTTTACTTCGAGTTATCCGAACTTACCTGGTATTCATTTCGGAGCTGTGCTTCGGTTATTTCGAAACCTTGCGTTTACCTCGATCGACCTCTAAAATTTGTTCATCGGGGTCTATAATAACAAAATTATATTATTAATTCATTACATTATATTTTTCAAGTTTAATTTCTACCCCCAGTCCAAATGACTGTTTTGCCCCTAACCTTTGACATTTTTACTATTTAGTCCTTAAGCTCGTATAATGAAACACATGAAATTTCTATCTTACCCAAGCCTAACCGAACATTTTTCTCTCTTATGGCAGCCCACATTTTCCATTATTTTCTCATTTCTACCACACATTTTAAAACATTTGCAAAAAGGTCCCTTTTAGGGGTTTTTCATGAAAAATCACTTAGGAAAAGATGTTTACCACACCTTCAACTTTCATACCCCTCCATAATCTACCAAAATATAAGCAACTCATGCATGGGTAAATTTTTAAACATGAACCCTAGCATGAAATATGGGTAGAAATGGAGAGAGAGTAAGCTACCAGGATTCTAAAAATACAAAGAACATTAAAACGGGGCTTGGGAGCACTTACTATTGGGCTTGAAAAGCTTGAAAACCCTAGCTATGGAGAGCATGAAATTTTTGACAGCTATGGAGAAGAATATGGCTGATTTTGGCTTATTTTTCCCATTTTATTTCATTAAAAAGCCAAATGACCAAAATGCCCTTAAGTCCTTTCTTTAAAATTTCATCCATGCAAGCCCATTTTTGTCCAAAAACTTAGAAATTGGGAAAATTGCTCCCCAAGACCTTATAATTTATAATCTAAAGCAATTTCATACAAATTACTTCTAGAATCCAAGTTTTGCAATTTATTCAATTTAGTCCTTAATTTCCAATTAGACACCTTACTCAAGGAATTTCTTCATGAAACTTTAACACATGCATAATATCATATTCTAGGTCTCATAATAATAATAAAATAAGTATTTTGATGTTGAATTTGTGGTTCCAAAACCACTGTTCCGACTAGGCCCTATTTCGGCATGTTACATTTCTTCCCCCCTTAGGGACTTTCGTCCTCGAAAGTCTTACCAGTAAACAGGTTCGGATGTTGGTTTCTCATGGTTTCTTATGGTTCTCATGTAACTTCTTCCACACCATGTCGGTGCCATAGAACCTTTACTAAAGTCACACTTTTATTTCTCAACTATTTAACCTCTCGGGCCAAAATCTTGACTGGTTCCTCTCCGTAAGTCATGTCTAGTCTAATCTCAATCTCCTCTGGTGAAATCACATGAGAGGGGTCTGATCGATATCGTCTTAACATGGATACATGGAATACGTCGTGAATCTTTTCCAAGGCAATGTAAAGCGATAGGCTAATGGTCCAATTCTTTCAGTGATCTCGTAAGGTCCGATAAATCGCGGACTCAGTTTACCTTTCCGACCAAACCTCAACACCTTTTTCCATAGAGACACCTTCAAGAATACTCTGTCTCTAACTTGGAATTCAATCTCTTTTCTTTTCAGGTCAGCATATGACTTTTGCCTATCCGATGCTGTTTTAAGCAGTCTTGTATTACTTTTAAATTTTTCTTCAGTTTCCTTAATTAGATCTACTCCATGAATCTGATGTTCCTTAAGTTCTGTCCAGTATAATGAAGTTCAGCACTTCCTGCCATACAAGGCCTCATAAGGTGTCATTTTCAAACTTGTTTAGAAACTATTGTTGTAGGCAAATTCTACCAATGGCAGGTATTTTTCCCACCTACCCTGAAATTCGAGGATGCAACATCGCAACATATCTTCAAGAATCTGAATCGTCCGCTCAGACTGACCATCGATCTGAGGGTAAAAAGCTGTACTGAAACTCAACTTCGTCCCCAAGGCTTCCTATAGCTTTTTCCAGAATCTCGAAGTGAACCTTGGGCCTCTGTCTGAAATAATCGATAATGGTACTCCATGCAATCTTACTATCTCAGAAACGTATAAGTCAGCCAATCTATCAAGGGAATAATCTGTCCTTAGTGGAATAAAATGAGCTGACTTAGTCAACTTATCCACTACGACCCATATGGCATTTTTCTTTTTCGGAGTCAAGGCAATCCTATCATGAAGTCCATGGTAACTCTGTCCTACTTCCATTCGGAAACCATCATAGGTTGTAACAAACCTGAAGGCACTTGATGTTCATCTTTAACTTGCTGACATACTAGGTATCTTGACACAAAGTTAGAAATATCTCTTTTCATACCGTTCCACCAATACATTTTCTTCAAATTGTTGTACATCTTGGTACTTCCCGGATAACTAGACAAATGGCTACTATGTGCTTCTTGCAATATTTTCCAGATAAGTTCATCGTCTTTAGGTACACATACTCTATCTCTGAACATCAAACACCCATCAGGACTAATCCAGAAATCTGATTCAGTCCCTGACTCACATTGAGCCCTTTTTGCTAGCAAGTTACCATCATTAAACTGAGTATCATGAATTTCCTGCAGAAATGTCGGCCTAGCCTCTAGCTCTGCCAAGACCAAACCATCATCAAGCAATGTCAAACGAGTATCCATGGCTCTCAAAGCAAATAAGGATTTTCTGCTCAGAGCGTCGGCAATCACATTCGTCTTTCCCGGGTGGTAATCAATGATCAGATCATAATCCTTAATTAATTCTAACCATCTCCTTTGTCTCAGATTTAATTCTTTTTGAGTCATCAAGTACTTCAGACTATTGTGGTCCGTAAAGATACGACATGTTTCACCATATAAATAATGCCTCCAAATCTTTAAGGCAAAAACAATCGCAACAAGCTCTAGGTCATGGGTCGAATAATTCTTCTCATGAGGCTTCAATTGCCGTGAAGCATAGGCTATCACCTTGCCATCTTGCATAAGCACACAACCTAATCCATTTAAGGATGCATCACTGTAGACCACAAATTCTTTTCCCAATTCAGGTAGCACTAAAACAGGAGTTTCAGTCAGCAATGTCTTTAATTTCTCAAAACTTTGCTGACACTTTTCTGTCTATTCAAACTTAACATTTTTCTATAGCAACCTCGTCATCGAATTCGCTATAATAGAAAATCCTTTTACAAACCTTCGATAGTAACCAACTAAGCCCAAAAAGCTTCTAACCTCGGTTACATTTTTAGGCGATTTCCAATCAACAATAGCAGAGATTTTACTTGGATCAACTCGGATGCCTTCACCCGAAACAATATGACCCAAAAATCCAACTTCTTAGAGCCAAAATTCACTCTTGCTAAACTTAGCATACAGTTGTTTTTCTCGCAAAGTCTGCATTACAGTTCTCAGGTGCTTCCCAAGTTCTATCTAATCTTTGGAATAAATCAAGATGTCATCAATGAACACAACAACAAACTTATCCAAATATGGCCGAAAGATCCTACATTAGATCCACAAATACGGTCGGAGCCCAAACGACATAATAAGGAATTCGTAATGACCATACCTCGTCCTGAAAGCTGTCTTTGGCACATCCGATTCCTTGACATGCAACTGATAGTAGCCAGACCTCAAGTCTATCTTAGAGAACACAGTGGCTCCTCTCAACTGATCGAATAAATCATCAATCCTTGGTAAAGGATATTTATTTTTTATGGTTACCTGATTCAATTGCCGATAATCAATATATAATCTCATTGAGCCATCTTTCTTCTTTACAAACAACACGGGAGCACCCCAAGGTGAAAAACTTGGCCTTACGAATCCTTTATCTGTCAACTCTTACAACGTGCTTTTAACTCTTTTAGCTCGGCTGGTGCCATTCTATACGGAGCAATAGAGATGGGAGCTGTCCCTGGCACCAATTCAATACCAAACTCAATTTCTCTCTCAAGAGGTAATCCTGGTAATTCCTCCGAGAATACATCTGTATATCACATACTATCGGTACAGACTCAATCTTCAACTCTGTTTCCTTCATGTTCAGCACAAAAGCAAGGTAGGCTTCGTACCCTTTTCTCATATACCTTTGAGCAACCATTGTCGTGATCACCGCTGACGAAGTACCTAAATCTCTTGAATCAACCTGTAAGATCTTACCATCTGGGCATTTCAATTTAATATACTTGCTACCACAATTCACAGTTACATCATGAAGGGCTAACCAATCCATACCAAGTATTACATCAAATTCATCAAATGGTAGCAACATAAGGTTTGCCAGAAAATAATGACCTTGAATCATCAAAAGACAATTCTTACAGGTATATTCATACTAGACACCAATCTCATGCAAACATAATAATGCGTCGACCCCGGGTCAATTAAGGCAATAATACTCGTATTAAAAAGGGCTCGTGATAATGTTAGAAGCAGAGGCTTCCTCTTGAGAGCGTATTGCATACATTCTTGCCAGGGATCTAGCCTCTGGTCTTACAGTATCTTTAGCTGTGGCCTGACTGCCACTAGCACTTCCAGCGTATCTTGGAGGTTTACCTCATGCCATAGGAGCATTCGACTTCAGGGTTACTTCTAACTTTTTTCTCGGTTTGATCTGGGCAGTCTCTAAGAAAGTGGTCAAGAGAACCACATTTGAAACATGCACCGCTTTTTACTCGGCACTCTCCAAAGTGAAATTTGTTATAGCTCTTACACTTCGGTTTTTGATCATCTACACTCCCCACACTAGTCATCATTAGGGAGGAATACTTTTGACTTTGTCATCTAGGACCCTTCACTCTAGCCGAATATCCTACTGATGAAGTGGAGCGTTTTTCTTCGTGGAGAATGAGAGTGTTTTACCACTAGTCCTTTTGCTCGTAACTCGAGCCTCTCTCTTTGCTTGCTTTCTTTCGTTATTAAGCTCCTCGATTTTCTTGGCCCGATCAGCTAATGCGGTAAACTCCCATATTTCAAGAATTCCGATCAACAGTTTGATGTCCTCATTCAAACCCTCCTCGAAGCATTTACAGATTTCTAATTCAGTTTGGACCCATTCAGTTGCGTACTGACTTACCCGTACGAACTCTCTCTCATATTTCGCTAGAGTCTTGTTCCCTTGTTTGAGTTCCAGGAACTCCTTTTGCTTCGAGTCTAAAAATCGTTGGCTAATAAATTTCTTCCTAAACTCTGTTTGGAAGAAATTTCAAGTAATATTTTCCTTTAGCACTACCGAGGATATGGTCTTCCACTAGTGGTATGCAATATCCTTCAAGAGGGAAATGGCACACTTCAAACAATCCTCGGGTGTGCATGACGATTCATCTAACACCCTTGTAGTATTTTTGAGCCAGAGCTCGGCACTTTCAGCGCCATCATCGACTTTCGCTCTGAATTCCTTAGCCCCATACTTTCTAAGCTTATCTACAGGGGCCTTACCGATTCTTACCGGTGCCATACCTCGTGGCACATCCTCATCAGGTTGGTTAGGGGGCAGGGGCAGTCGTGGTATGTTGGGGAAATTCCGTAGATAATCCCCAAACCATTCATCAATCATATCAAAGAAGGTGGTGCGGGCCTCTTCTCGGCCTTCAGACATAAGTCTTCTGCTATTACTAGATACAGCTCGTTGTACGAAAGCTAGAGCATGGCTCTCGGCTCCCTCTGACTCATCTTGTGCTCAATTGAAATACATTTACTATATTCAAAACAATTTAAATAATTAGGATATGTCACACTATCAACATTCGAATAATCGCATATATAGAGAACTTTAACATCTTCTACAGTAGTCCTAGAACTGACTAAACTGTAGCTCTGATACCATTAAATGTAACACCCTTCGCCCGTATCCAACACCAGAATAGGGTTCGAGGCATTACCGGTAATTCACCTTTACAAACTTACACAATCGGGTTACTAAATTTCGTTTGTAATTTAAAACTTTTCAAACATGTGCACTTTGTCTCTTATACAGGCCGCTGAGGCCTAAAAACACTCCTAGGGGTAGTACGGAACAAAACCGAAATTGTTCGATAGCCTTGGGGCACTTTAGGAAATTTTCCCTTAGTTGAAGTGTAACACGGTCGTGGGGCATAGAACACGCCGGTGTCCTTTTTCCAATATGCAACACGGCTAAGGCACACGCCCATTGGCTTAGCCCGTGTGCTACACTGACTTCAACCTCACCATTTTGTTAAATATACATGGCCAAGGCACACGCCTGTGTACTTAGCCCGTGCTCTATGCTGACTTAAAATTTCAGGTGCAGGGGACACACGGTCATAGCACACACACATGGGAGTAGCCCGTGTGTCACACATGGCCTAGACACATGCCCGTGTGTCTACCCATGTGGACCTTGTTAGGATATTTTCCAAGCCGTAAGTCACCCTCTACTAGCCAATTACACTTATAGCTTACTATGGTGCATATATTCGGGCCAAATTATCCATTTGTAAATATGAAATTTTGATTAACCTCATTGCATGTGAACCTCATGTCATTGGTTTCATACATGCTAAGTTAATTCTTATCTTGCATTTAATGATTTACATGTCTGCTTGACATATTAAGATTGACTTGTTATTATAACGCACTGCCAATTAAAACTAAGCCATCGCATATGAATATAAACATGCATAGATTTGTAGGGTATAGCCTACTTTAAAATGAGCCAATTCCTATGGCCAAATACAAAAAGATAAACATATTTTTACATGCCTTCATTAGGCAAATCAAATGACATATATTACCAAATACTCAAAAATCCTATAAATGTCATTGGACAAAATAAAAATGTCTTTATACCAAAGCTTGTCTAGTTGAGAGTGTGTTGACTCTCCAATCGTCTTCCAATCCTTATGAGTCCTCGAGCTCTGAAAAGTAGGGAAAAGAGAGGGGTAAGCATTTACATGCTTAGTAAGCCCGTATAACTAGAAGGTAAACTTACCGATTATTTAGCATACAACCATATTAGGCAATGAAACCAACAAACATGAAATGGTTTCCCTAACACATATACTCAATCATCAAGTTAGTTACATAAAAATGTACCATGTAATTCATCTTAGATGAGCTCATCATTTAACATATCATCTATACATATTCCTTGTGATAGTCCCGTTGAGTTTCTAGGAAATCTCGATGGATCATCCATTTACCATCAATTCGTACGAATGATCGTTTCAGTATGCACTTCCGTAAACATCACATCTTACGGCGGGATTACCAGTCTAGGCTAAATCCCCCGTAATATAAACTCATAAGGTGATGTCGAGATTACCAGTCCAAGCTAAATCCCTTATAGCGACAAACACCCTTAATGAGCTCAGATCTGAATTACCAGTCCAGGCTAAATTCAGACCCTAGTCGGATTACCCGTCCGGGCTAAATCCACAATGCACATATATTCTTCGAGAGGCCCAATCATTCAAGGAACACCAGTCTAGGTTAGATCCTTTTTATACTTGAGATCTTCGGATTATCAGTTCAGGCTAAATCCTTTTCTGCAACATATGCAGGATCTCAAGTCTCAGGTAAATCATGGTTTATCCATCGAATTCCTTTTCCATTCTCAACCAAGACATTATCCAACAATTCATTTTAAAGATGCAATTCATGCCTTTTCATGCCATCAACAATGCAACTATCATACATTCACAAAACATAAAAATATGCATGTTATAGGTTTACTTCAAGTTATCCGAACTTACTTGGTATTCGTTTCGGAGCTGTGTTTCGGTTATTCTGAAACCTTGCGTTTACCTCGATCGACCTCCGGAATTTGTTTCTCGGGGTCTATAACAACAAAATTATATTATTAATTCATTACATTATATTTTTCAAGTTTAATTTCTAACCCCGGTCTAAATGACTGTTTTGCCTCTAACCTTTGACATTTTTACTATTTAGTCCTTAAGCTCATATAATGAAACACATGGAATTTCTATCTTACCCAAGCCTGACCGAACAATTTTCTATTTTATGGCAGCCCACATTTTCCATTATTTTCTCATTTCTACCACACATTTTAAAACATTTGCAAAAAGGTCCCTTTTAGGGGTTTTTCATGAAAAATCACTTAGGAAAAGATGTTTATCACACCTTCAACTTTCATACCCCTCCGTAATCTACCAAAATACAAGAAACTCATGCATGGGTAAATTTTTAAACATGAAACCTAGCAAGAAATATGGGTAGAAGTGGAGAGAGTAAGCTACCGGGATTCTAAAAATACAAAGAAGATTAAAAAGGGGCTTGGGAGCACTTACTATTGAGCTTGAAAAACTTGAAAACCCTAGCTATGGAGAGCATGAAATTTTCGATAGCTATGGAGAAGAAGATGGCTGATTTTGGCTTATTTTTCCCATTTTATTTCATTAAAAAGCAAATGACCAAAATGCCCTTAAGTCATTTCTTTAAAATTTCATCCATGCAAGCCCATTTTTGTCCAAAAACTTAGAAATTGGGCAAATAGCTCCCCAAGACCTTCTAATTTATAATATAAAGCAATTTCATACAAATTACTTCTAGAATCCAAGTTTTGCAATTTATTCAATTTAGTCCCTAATTTCCAATTAGACACCTTACTCAAGGAATTTCTTCATGAAACTTTAACACATGCATAATCTCATATTCTAGGTATTATAATAATCATAAAATAAATATTTTGATGTCGAATTTGTGGTCCCAAAATCACTGTTCTGACTAGGCCCTATTTTAGGATGCTACAGATAGGGGTAATCTCAATACAAAATCCATAGGAATTTTATCCCATTTCCATTCCGATATCATAACAGGTTGTAACTGTTCTAAAGATATCAATACCTAATGTTCAACTTTAACTTGCTGACATATCAAGCATTTAAATAAAAATTCAGAAATACCACGTTTCATTCCAGAATACCAATACATTTATTTTAGATCGTACGGATTTTAATATTTCCAAGATGAACAAACATAATACCACTGTGAGCATTCGTGTAAAATTTTCTGTACAAGCTCTGAATCCTTCGATACATAGGCTATACCTCTGAATAATAGACAATTATCAAATCCATTCTGAAATTCTAATTCAAAAGTTGACTCACTCTCTATCTATTTAACTTGCAACTCGTTATCACTTTTCTGAGCTTCATAAATCTATTATAGAAACATCGGTTTAGCTTTAAGCTCAGCTAAAAATTGAGCCATTATCAGACAATTACAATTTGGTATCTATGGCTCACAAGGCAAACGAAGACTTTCTACTTAGAGTATCTACAACCACATTCGCTTTTCCCAAGTGATATTCAATTGTCAAATCATAATCTTTCAATAGTTCAAGTCATCTATGCTGTCTCAAATTCAAATCTTTTTGCGACATCATAAAATTTAAAATTTTATGATCAATAAATATATGGTATTTTTCACCAAATAGATAATGTCGGCAAATTTTCAGTGCAACTACAATAGTTATCAAATCTAAATCATCTATCGGATAATTCTTTTCATACAGTTTTTAACTGTCCGAAAGTATAGGCTATTACTTTGCCTTACTGCATCAAAACACAGTCTAACCCATTCAATGATGCATCACTATAAAGTACAAATTCCTTACCCAATTCAGGCTGAACGATAACTAGTGTTTCGCTCCACAGAGCTTTCAAATGATCAAAACTTTGTTGACATTTATCAGATTATTCAAATCTTACAACTTTCTGTAATAATTGTGTCATTGACGTGGCTATCACAGAAAACTCTTTCACGAAAATTAAAAAGGGATTATATAATAAAGCTATTTCAATTATTAACATCGAAGCTATGATTTATTTCGAAGCCAAAACTATCAGATAGATTAAAACCATAGTGCTATAATAGGATTGGCATTTCAACAATATAGATAGAACAATACCTCAACATTAATAGTATTCTCCAAAATAGAAGAGGAAAGCTGAAAGTAGTCCCAATAACAACCAGTGCCATAATACAATTTCTATAATCTGAGATCCATATCACCAAGCTCCCATAATCAAGTCAAGGCTTATAAAAATAATAAATGTAATTACCTCCAGCCAATGAATATCTTTTACAGATAAACCATGTTTGATAGATAAGATTATACCATAAGAATGATAAGAATATCGAGATAATAAAATCCATAATGTGAAGCTATACGGAATTTCAGAAAATACAACCAATATTAAATGATAAAGAGATCGATGATTTCCTAGAGAAAATCCAAAAAGAGTAATATCGCACATACGCAGTAGAAATAGCTATGATAAAGACAATATAAATTGCATATTTGCAATTCAAAGCTTCAACCAGTAGTGTAACACCCCAGACCCGGCCCAAACGTTATGGCCAGATCTGACATGTCACATTTACTTACGACTTAGTATGCATTCGTTGGATTAAGTGATTAGGGTAGTCTTTGTAAAAACAGCAATTGAATGAAAAGTCGGTTTAACAATCTTTAGGCCATCCATTTGTCGTGCTTGTTGAGTCTTGAAAACATTCATTAATTTTGAAAACCCGCACAGCCTAACACTAGCAGTTTCGACATAGTATAAATATAATCAGAAAATAAAAACCATAGCGAAAAGAGAAATTTTTATAGCGGCCTTATTACAACTTAAAACCCAAAATTAAATCGAATATAAAAAAATAAAAAATAAACTAACTTAGAAAACCACCAGCTTTGCGATGATGTGGCCACTCCGAATCCTCACAGCTCCAAGCCCATTATGGTTGGGGATTTCTGCAGAGATGAAAGTAAAGGGTGAGTTTGGTAAACTCGATTGTGTAAACATAACCCAACCATAGCCCAAAACAGATCAAACCTCGAGTCGGACTTATCGGGCCTTGGCCCATAGATAGAAATCGAAATGAAACTCATAGGCCCATAGCGATACACGAACAAATATATCATGAATTCGAAATCCCAACCCAGAGCCATCCATAACACCCCGTGCACTGCTTTACACCATGCGGAGACTACTCGACCCACCCCAACCACTACACACCACGAAATTGCGCGAAAGAGGTGCGGATATTGTGACGAAGTCACCAGATACGAATATTGTGGCGAGGACACGAAACGATATATATATATTTATATATGTGGCGAGCCACTAGATTGCAAAAGAGGTACGGATATTGTGGCGAAGTCACGGAAATGAGATATATTTGGCGAGGCTACCAGATTGCAGTGAGGTTGCCAGAACGCTTCCTCCATCAATATAAACCCATGTCCCATGCAACAAAATTAATATGTCATGGCATACGAACACAGAAACAGAACATCATGCTTTTCAGATAAAATAAAATATCCCTAGGGGTAAAATCGTAATTTTGCATGCATAAGGGTATTTCAGTAATTATTGCCTATTGCTAGGGTTTCATGCTCATTCTAACATTTACCAAGTAATCAGAAGTACTTACCTCGTCTTTTTACCAAAGTGGGCCTGTTGGCGCATTGGCCCGTTTTCGGCCCATTAAGCCCAAAAATACCGTTGTGCACGAAAATGCGCACTCTGCACTCTAATAATCCAAATGCACCATATTCATTAACAACTGTCTCACGAGCACTCGCACGCTCACGAGTCCACAAAATACCAACGTTTCGGTATTTCAGCTTTTACCGATTCAGTCTAAGGGAGGGTGTCGTTTACACACCTGGTCGATGACGATTGATGACGATATTTCCCACGCGATAATCCTACGATCGATCACTAACACATTAGACTTACGAATTAAGGATAACTACCATAAATCCACGTCAATTAACCCAATCATCACACAAGTTAGTTATTTACGCACGAGGGCAAAATAGTCATTTTACCCTCCAGGGGTAAATCAGTAGTCCTACCCTATAGGGGTATTTTAGTAATTCTACAACTTATCCACTTGGCCTACGGACCCATTGGGACTACATGGCCCATTTCAGCCCATCGCGGCCTGAAATAGCCGTCCTACTGCTAGAGTAGTGAGAAATACACACCTGTTAGGAGATTGCAGTTAATCCGCGCTCCCACACTCTTAGCTGACGCCCAACCCAAACGAGCACGCCACCAAGCAAAAGGGATCAACCAAGAAGGGTATGCCAACTCTCCTCATGGTTTACTCTATTTAAAGCCAGCTCTCTATCTACTCTTATGTTAGCTTCCCGATGTGGGATCCCTCCATCATCAGAGTTTAAAACCAACACCAACTCTTGCCGTCCCAACATAGCAAAATAATCAAGCTTTGCGTGCCAAGGGATTCGAACCAAAGTCCTCTCACATGCTAAATCACGCCACCACCACTAGACCATCAACTCATTTGTGTCATAAGTTCAACACATTAAACTTTAAAGCGCACCTACTTGCTTCCATATTTATTGAAAAGAAAAACCAAAATAAATTGCAAGAGCCAAGACTTGAACCTTGGACCCCTTATTTCCTCTATGTTGTCACTTCCTTGTCCCCTAAGTGGCGCTACCTTGCCACTACACCACACTCCTTTTTGTGTCATCTTTTACCCCTTTACTCTTAAAAGCCCAAACGCCAATTGCATCACTTGTTCTTAAAATCAAAATTCCGAAGACTACCACGGATTTAACTTAAGTTTGGGCCTTCCAAAGGCCCACTAACCTACTAAAATATATATTTTAACCAGCCAGAACACACAATTTTTTTTTAAAAAAACACAGAAACACAGAAAACCCAAAAATTGGGCGTTACAACTCTACCCTCTTTAAAAAAAAATTTCGTCCTCGAAATTTTACCTGAATCAAACAAATTAGGATATTGTTGACGCATCGCCACTTCTGGCTCCCAAGTAGCTTCCTCTCTGCCATGATTATGCCACAACACCTTTACTAGCGGAACTGATTTCCTTCTCAAAATCTTAACATCTCGATCCAAAATCTGCATAGGCTCCTCCTCAAAAGTCAAGTCTGTTTGGACCTCGATCTCTGCAACCGGCACAACATGAGTAGGGTCAGAACGATACCGCCTTAACATGGAGACATGAAAGACATCATGAATCCTATCCAACTCTGGAGGTAGCTCAAATTGATAAGTCACTAGACCCACTCGTTTAAGAATCCGATAAGGCCCAATGAACCGCGGACTTAACTTGCCTTTCCTCCCAAACCTTAATATTTTCTTCCAAGGTGAAACCTTCAAGAAGACCATATCACCCACAGAGTACTCAATTCCCTTGCGCTTCAAATCTGCATATGACTTATGTCTATCAGATGCTTCTTTCAACCGGTCTCTAATCAACCTGACCTTATCCTCAGTATCTGCCACCAATTCAGGTCCAAGAACCTGTCGTTCACCCAACTCAGTCCAACAACTAGGTGTACGACATCTTCGCCCATACAGTGCCTCATAAGGAGCCATTTGAATACTTGCCTGATAACTATTGTTGTATGCAAACTCTACTAACAGTAAGTAATCCTCCCAACTGCCTCGAAAGTCGATAACGCACCCCCTCAACATATCTTCTAGAATCTAAATAACCTTTTCCGACTGACCATCAGTCTGAGGATGAAAGGCTGTACTAAAGTTCAACCGCGTACCCAACGCCTCATGCAACTTTTGCGAAAACCGAGATGCGAATCTAGGATCTCGATCAGAGATAATCGACACTGGCACTTCGTGAAGTCGCACTATTTCCGCCACATACAATTTGGCTAACTTCTAAAGTGAATAATCAGTGCGGACAGGTATAAAATGAGCAGATTTGGTCAACCTATCCACAATTACCCAAATCGAGTCCTTCTTCGACGGTGTCAAGAGTAACCCACTAACAAAATCCATGGTTACCCTCTCCCACTTCCAAAGTGGTACTTTCACTGGCTGCAAAAGTCTGAAAGGTAATTAGTGTTCAGCTTTCACTTGCTGACAAGTCAGACATCTTCCCACAAATTTCGTTACCTCTCGCTTTAATCCAGGCCACCAATACAACTCCTTTAAGTCGCGATACATTTTATTCCCTCCAAGATGCATTGCACACAGACCTCTATGAGCTTCTTTCAGAATTGCTTGCCTCAATTCAGAGTCCTTCGGAATATAAACTCTACCTCGATAACACAGAACTCCCTCACTGTTCAGTACAAACTCAGAAGTATCCCCATTCTTAACCTGCTGGAATCGAGAAACCAGGGACTCATCCCTTGACTATTTTTCCTTAATCTCATTCACCCAGGTTGGCCTAACTTGCAGTTCTGCTAACAGATTACCATCGTCATACAGACTCAAACGAGCAAACATGGCTCTCAGATCAGATACAGTTCTACGACTTAGGGCATCAGCCACCACATTAACTTTGTCTGAGTGATACTCAATCGCGCAGTCATAATCCTTAAGTAACTCTATCCATCTCCACTTCCTAAGGTTCAGCTCCTTCTGAGTCAGCAAGTACTTAAGGCTCTTATGATCTGTGTATATAATACACCTTTCTTCGTATAGGTAATGTCTCCAAATCTTAAGCACAAAGATTACCGCTGCCAACTCCAGATCATGAGTAGGATAGTTAACTTCATGTGGTTTAAGTTGTCGCGATGCATAAGCAACCACTTTACCCTCTTGCATCAGCACACAGCCCAACCCTACATGTGATGCATCACTGCATACGGTAAAATCTTTTCCAGACTCCGGCTGAATCAGTACAGGTGCCTCGGTCAGAACTTTCTTCAGCTTCTCAAAAGATTCTTGTTGTTTCTCAGTCCAAACAAACTGTACTCCCTTCCTTATAAGCTTTGTCAAAGGCGCTGCCATCACAAAAAATCCTTCCACAAACCTTCTATAGTACCCAGCTAAACCCAGAAAACTTCGAATTTCTAACACTGACCTCAGTGGCTTCCATTCTAGAATTGCTTCAATCTTTCAAGGGTCCACCTTGATCCCTTCAGTAGAGACAACATGCCCCAAGAAAGTTACCTCTCTCAACCAGAACTCACACTTACTGAATTTCGCATAAAGCTCCTTCTCCCTCAGCACTTGCAGCACAATACGAAGATGCTCATCATGCTTCTCCTCAGTTTTAGAATAAACCAGAATATCATCGATAAAGACGACCACGAATTGATCCAAGTATTGCTGGAACACTCGATTCATAAGATCCATAAATGCCGCAGGTGCGTTCGTCAACCCAAATGGCATAGCCAAGAACTCATAGTGACCATACCAAGTTCTGAATACCGTCTTGTGAATATCCACCTCCTTAACCCTCAACTGATGATACCCAGATCGAAGGTCAATCTTGGAAAATACTGAAGCTCCTCTAAGTTGGTTGAATAAATCATCGATTCTCGGCAGTGGGTACTTGTTCTTAATCGTCAGCTTGTTCAATTGCCGATAATCAATGCACATCTGCATTGACCCATCTTTCTTCTTAACGAACAACACTGGTGCTCCCCACGGAGACACACTTGGTCTAATGAAGCCTCTATCCAATAACTCTTGAATTTGGGCTTTCAGCTCCACCAACTCCTTCGGTGCCATCCTATAAGGTGCAATGGACACCGGTGCCGTTCCAGGCATCAAGTCGATTCCAAACTCAACCTCTCGCGGTTCGGGGCAAAACCGAAGCTCCTCTGGAAAAACATCTTGAAAATCCTTGACGGTTCTAACTTTATCCACTGTCAAACCCTCAGTTTTCGATTAGCTTAAAAATGCCAAATAAGCCTCACATCCCTTTTGAATCCACTTCTCGGCTCTCAATGCCGACACCACATTAGACAGATAATCCCTATGCTCGCCTATAACCAAAACCTCTTCATCCTTTGTGGTCTTTAACATCATTCGCTTAGCAGCACAATCCAATGTAGCCCTATGCTTAACAAGCCAATCCATTCCCAAAATGAGATCGAATTCTCCGAAAGGTAGCTCCATCAGATCTCTAGAGAAAACTTTTCCTTGAGTTTTTATAGGCACATCTCTATACAGTTTATCTACCCTAACCGAGTGACCTAAAGGACTTAGTACAGATACCCCACTCACGGTCACCTCAGAGCGCACACCCAGCGACCCAGATATAGCACATGCAACATACGAATTGGTAGATCCAACATCTATCAACGCAGTATATGGCATACTAGAAATCAGAAACGTACCAGTTATGACGTCAGGTGCATCACCCTCCTCTCGGCGACGAGCTGCATACACCAACGCCGACTGACGAGCCTCAGCAAAACCAGTACCCCTGCCAGGCGCTCCTCTTCCTTGACCATTTCCATTACCACCTCTGCCTTGCCCACGTCCTCTCGGAAACTATGGTCCACCCTTCACTGGTTGAGCGACCCTCTGCTCTAAAACTTGAACCTGATTTGGTTCCTGGGGACAGTCCTTAACCCTATGCTCCATAGATCCGTATCGGAAACAAGCACCAGAACGTTTCTGACACTCGCCCATATGTATCTTCCCACAACTCCTACAACCCTGCAATCTAACAGCATTCATCGGTACTGCTTGAACTGGCTCCATTACCCTTGCTCTCTTAACATTCCTATTCATACCACCTGAAAGTCCTGAATCTCTCCTAAAACGGTTTCGATCTTTCTCACGATTCTGTCTTTCTGTACGCTTCACTTCCTCAGCTATCTTAGCTTTCTCCATTAAAGCAGCGAAGTTACGCTCCCTCTGTGGAGCAATCGGCACCCTAAGTTCATCTCTCAGACCATCCTCGAAGCGTACGCTACGCTTATACTCTGTAGCGACAATCTCAGAAGCATACCGGCTCAGCCTCAAAAACTCAGACTCATACTCAGCCACTGACTTACTCCCTTGAACCAAGTTTAGAAATTCTTTCCAGTGAGCGTCCACGTAACTAGCCCCAACATACTTTCCTTTGAAGGCTGTCTTAAATAGCTCCCAAGTCACACTGTCAATAGGAGTTCCATCTCTCACCGTGAGCCACCACTGATAAGCCTCATCCCTGAATAATGATATGGCTCCCTTCAGCTTCTGCTCAACAGAGTAGTCCAGATCATCCATAATCCGCTCTGTGGCTTCTAACCAATACTCAGCCACATTCGGAGCTACACCAGATACGCCCCTAAATATCTCTGCTCCATTGGCCCGGAGCCTCTCAGAAATAGACCCCCGAATTTCGTTTCCTGTACTTGCCCCAGCAACCCTTTCCAAAACTCGGAGCATCGCCTGGGACAGAGCATCGTCCCCGGCACCTCGATCATGAGACTCTACCTCCATTGCCGGTGGTACCGGTGCATCTGCTACCAGCACATGTCCTGAAGACAAAGATTCAGCTTGAGCATTACCTCGGCCACGTCCACGGCCTCTTCCACGAGATGCTCATGTACTCATTTCGTATTATCTGATTAAGAATTTTATGAATCAGTTTAATATTTCAATGTTTATTACAGATGTCTTATGAATAACAGTAATTCAAAGTTTGAGTTTATTTTCTTTCGCGGTAACCTAGCTACAGTCTCAGTCTACTTATCAGAGTTTCTATAGTTCTAGTGTTACCCTAACTAAAGTACCATGATAAGGTTTTGTACAAGCATATAACAGATACTTCAGAAACAATCAGAGAGGCTCAGAAAACTTACAGACTTGGGCCGGAGATTCGGGGTGCCATCTTCTAAAAAAACAAATTTTAGAAAACTGATTTTAATCTTTAAAATCGTCTATTTGTAAAGAGAAAATATTGAAAACATTCTCGAAAACAATTTATAATAAAGTTCCTAAAAAATGATTTTCGAAAACCTTTATTCAATGTTTCTTAAAAACTCCCATTTTTAGACCCGTTCCATAGCCGAGTTATTGTAACTTGGCTCTGATACCACAAAATCTAACACCCCAGACCCAGCCCAGACGTTATGGCGAGATTTGACGTGTCACATGGACTTATGACTTAGTATGCATTCGTTGGATTAAGTGATTAGGGTGGTCTTTGTAAAAACAGCAATTGAATGAAAAGCCGGTTTATCAATCTTTAGGCTATCCATTTGTCATGCTTGTTGAGTCTTGAAAATGTTCATTAATTTTGAAAACTCATGTGACCTAACACTAGCAGATTTCGACATAGTATAAATATAATCGTAAAATAAAAACCATAGCGGAAAGAGAAATTTATATAGCGGCCTTATTACAACTTAAAACCCAAAATTAAATCAGAATATAAAAAAAAACTAACTTAGAAAAACCAGCTTTGCAGATGATGTGTGCCACTCCGAATCCCTCACGACCCCAAGCCCACTATGGTTGGGGATTTCTGCAGAGATGAAAGTAAAGGTGAGTTTGGTAAACTCGGTGTGTAACATAACCCAACCATAGCCCAAAACAGATCAAACCTCGAGTCGGACTTATCCGGGCCTTGGCCCAAGATATAAAATCGAGAATGAAACTCATAGGCCCATAGCGGATACACGTAACAAATATATCATGAATGCAAATCCCAACCCAGAGCCATCCATAACACCCCGTACTCACCTTTACACCATGTGGGGAGACTATTCGACCCACCCAACCGCGACACACCATAGAAATTGTAGCGAGGTGCGATCATCGTGACAAAGTCACCAGATATGAATATTGTGGCGAGGCCACGGAAACGATATATATATTTTATATATGTGGCAGAAGCCACTGATTGCAAATGTAGGTCGCGATATTGTGACAAAGTCACGGTAATGTATATGTAGCGAGGCCACGGTTGCGGCCGAGGTGCGCGAGCGCTTCATCCATCAATATAGACCCATGTCCCATGCAACAGAATAATATGTCATGGCATACGAACACAGAAACAGAACATCATGCTTTTCAGATAAAATAAAATATCCTTAGGGGTAAAATCGTAATTTTGCATGCATAAGGGCATTTCAGTAATTATTATCTATTGCTAGGGTTTCATGCTCATTCTAACGTTTACCAAGTAATCAGAAGTACTTACCTCGTCTTTTTATCAAAGTGGGCCTGTTGGCCCATTGGCCTATTTTCGGCCCATTAAGCCCAAAAATACCGTTGTGCAAGAAAATACGCACTCTGCACTCTAATCATCCAAATGCACCATATTCATTAACAACTGTCTCACGAGCGCTCGCACGGTCGCGAGTTCACAAAATACCAACGTTTCGGTATTTCAGCTTTTACCGATTCAGTCTAAGGGAGGGTGTCGTTTACACACCTGGTCGATGACGATTGATGACGATATTTCCCACGCGATAATCCTACAATCGATCACTAACACATTAGACTTACGAATTAACGATAACTACCATAAATCCACGTCAATTAACCCAATCATCACACAAGTTAGTCATTTACTCACGAGGGCAAAATAGTCATTTTACCCTCTAGGGGTAAATCGGTAGTCCTACCCTACAGGGGTATTTTAGTAATTCTATAACTTATCCACTTGGCCTATGAACCCATTGGGACTACATGGCCCATTTCAGCCCATCGTGGCCCGAAATAGCCGTTCTACTACTAGAGTAGTGAGAAATACACACCTATTAGGAGATTGCAGTTAATCCGTGCTCCCACACTCTTAGCTGACGCCCAACCCAAACGAGCACGCCACCAAGCGGAAGAGATCAACCAAGAAGGGTATGCCAACTCTCCTCATGGTTTGCTCTATTTAAAGCCAGCTCTCCATCTACTCTTATGTTAGCTTCCCGATGTGGGATCCCTCCATCATCAGAGTTTAAAACCAACACCAACTCTTGCCGTCCCAACATAACAAAATAATTAACCTTTGCGTGCCAAGGGATTCGAACCAAAGTCCTCTCACATGCTAAATCACGCCACCACCACTAGGCCATCAACTCATTTGTGTCATAAGTCCAACACATTAAACTTTAAAGCGCACCTACTTGCTTCCAGATTTATTGAAAAGAAAAACCAAAATAAATTGCAAGAGCCAAGGCTTGAACCTTAGACCCCTTGCTTCCTCTATGGCGTCACTTCCTTGTCCCCTAAGTGGCGTTACCTTGCCACTACACCACACTCCTTTTTGTGTCATCTTTTACCCCTTTACTCTTAAAAGCCCAAACACCAATTGCATCACTTGTTTTTAAAATCAAAATTCCGAAGACTACCACGGATTTAACTTAAGTTTGGGCCTTCCAAAGGCCCACTAACCTACTAAAATATATATTTTAACCAACCAAAACACACAATTTTTTTAAAAAAAAAACACAGAAACACAGAAAACTCGAAAATTGGGCGTTATAAGTGAAGTAGAAAATAGTATCATATGAATATTATCACCAAGTCTTCTCTTAAACATAATTGATTAGAAAACCAAAGAAAAATAGAGCAATACCGCTCATGAATCAACCAGACTTACAGTAATTCCATCTATTATTATAATTAGTCAGCCTTTCTATATAATAAGTATCACATCTGAACATGAACAATTACATATGTCTCTGAGAATAACAAAACATATAGAATACCAAGAAGAGATCAATGTAAGATACCTGATTATAACAGCTACATTCAGATATCTTTGCAATTTCATCACTATTTCACTAACTACTAAAGTCATTAATAATCTCACATTATTTAGTTCACTAAATGAACCAATTTAGAAGAAATTTATTGTTAATTTGTTCTGTAAATACTATACCTGAATAAGTCAATTATTCATGAATAATTTCTTCCTTAACAGTGACATTGCATATCCCGAATAAATTTTTAGAATAATCTGATGTCTCTTTTAAAACCGTCTTTACTTTTTAACCCATTCTGTAACACCCCTCACCCATATCTAATGTCGAAATAGGGTTATGGAGCATTACCAGACTTACAGCACATTTAAAACATTCTTTTCACATACATTTGATCAAATCATACAATCATCAATTAATCTCAATCAATTTGTCCCTAATACGAACCTACGAGGCTCTGAACATACATTGGGAGTGGTTCAGGACTAACCTGATAACTTAAGAAACTTTTGTGACCTTTGAAAATTTTTCTCAAAATAGGGGACACAAGCCCGTGTGGCTAGGCCGTGACATGCCCATGTCACAAGCCGTGTGGACATTCGAAAAGGGAGCACATGGCCGTGTCCCAGCCCGTGTCCGACCCCGTGTAACTCTCTAACTTGGGTTACACGGCCAACACACACCCGTGTGGCTAGCCTGTGTGCCCTAAAAATGGCCACACACGCTCGTGTGCTAGGCCGTATGCCAAGCCATGCCAAACCTATAGGGTATACTAACTTTTGTCACACGACCAAGTCATATGCCCGTGTGTGAGGCCGTGTGGAGCATACTGACTTGATTTCAAATTTAACACTAGGGGACACACGGCCATGTAACATGACCATGTGTCATACACGGCTGAGACACACGCCCGTGTCCCTGCTCGTGTGGACAAAAATAGGCTATTTACCAAGCCAATTTGCAACCCAAATTTGCTTGTACCTACACAAACCCAATGAAACCAATTTCAAAACATATATGGGCATCCAAATCTACCACAACCAAGACTAAAATATGCCATTTTCAATACTAACAAATAGCATCCTTATAAACTCATGTTTTACCCATTCAAAACATACCAAATACCAATTACTTCAAACATCAATATCACCAAACTTAAATATGCATCATTTGGCCTAATTTCACAAGTATAGTAATATCCACAATTCAACCATTTGAACACTTATATTATCTATAACCATCAAGCATCATCCAACCATCAAACAATTCATAACACAAGGCATAAACACATATATATATATACAAAAATCAACATGCCAAAACAGACCAAAATATGCCATCACTCATGGCTATTCATAAAACCCAAAACATATACATTTACAAGACAATTCATTTGGCCCAATTCATTATCAAATCATAACCAAAATGACCAAAGTCCTTATACATGCCATATACTTAAAATACCAAGTTCATAGGTACCGATAGATAGGTGGATAGTGTGACGAGATTTTTGACGATCCCCGAGTTTGAACTAGCTTTGAAAACTATAAAACACAGAGAAAAACAAAAAGTAAGCTTTATAGCTTAGTAAGCTCATATGAAATAAACTTAATGAAATCTCAAGATTATAATTCAACAATTTGAATATAACAACAATTAGCATATATATTGGCTAACAAACCTTTCACATTCACAATTATAATATTAATTACATTCTTCACAAGTTTCTTAGAACTAGAGCTTATACAAATCACGTACGTACCTGTACCATATCATGCCATTCTCATAGTCAATCATCTCTTTCATTTACCTGTTGAACTATTTGGAATAGAAGTCAGATACTCAAGGTTTTCACACGATAAGTACCTACACCATGGCCCGAGGCCAAATCAAGGTAACTTATCTCTAAAGTACTGATATCATTGCCCGAAGCCAAATCAGCCGATATGCATGGCCGAAGACAAATTAGTATAACTCGCACCCGAAGTGCTATATCATGGCCCGAAGCCAACTCAATGTATCCCCTAATGACATGTCACTAGCATCCTAAACTATTCCTGAAGTTCAACCGGGATTTCGAATGTTAAATTATCGTCGAATCACTATCGTTCATATCCACAGTCGTATTTTCAATTTATGCAATATCAAAGCATATAAAATACATTTGTATTGAAATTTATCACATACGAACTTACCTCAAATGTGGAAACGACGAAATAAGTCGAATAGTCGATAACTTTAGTTTTCCTCCTATCTAGATCTAAATTACACTTTTCTTGATCTAAATATATTCAAAATTAACTTATTTAATCATCTATTTATTCAATTCAATCCAAAATATACATTAGGGCTATTTTACACATTTGCCCCTAAGCTTTCACATTTTTACAATTTAGTCCTTATTACACAAAATCACAAATGCATGAAATTTCTTTAATACCCATGATACCTAAATTACCATAATGCTCCTAGCAACCCATATTTCTCATTTATTTCACATTTTCACGACAAAGTTTCAACATTTCTCAATTTAATCCCTATTTTGCATTTTCACTAAAAATCACTTAACAAAACTTGTATTACTATTATCAAACATTCACATTCATCATAAATCATCAAAGAACACATATATACTTCAATGGCTACTCTCACAAATTTTAACAGTTTTGAAATCGAAGGTACGAGCTATTAGGCACCTTTAGCTATAAGAACTCAAGTTTTACACTTTACGTGATTTAGTCCTTTTCATCAAATTGACCATTCAAACGATAAAATTTCTTAACAAAATTTTCACACAATCACTCAATCATGTTGTAAACATTCAAATAACAATAAAATTAATATTTTGACCTCAGATTTGTGGTCTCGAAACTACTGTTCTGATTTGACTAAAAACGGCCTGTTACACATTCTCAGCTCTGACTGCATTATTAATCATTTAGCCATTGAACTCTTCAGTTTCACACTTGTGAACTTAATAAATATAAATCTTATGAATTTCTTTGTATAAAACTGTACTGGTGAAGGGGTGGATGTCGTAAAGCCTCAAAATTTAACTTTCATAAATACACACATAACATAACATTTATCATCAACATGTTTATTATAAAACATTTATTTCATACCTTTATGAGTTCCATTTCATCATAAGTAATATTTTTCATTCAGACACTTGAGTATTGCTTTCAACATTATTGAAATTATCTTGGTTGGAAAGCATCTCTATCTATTAGTAAAACAATTCTCATCAGAGTCGGAAGATATCACATCATCACAGGTTATATAATGGCATGTATTTCTAGACTTCACATATGCTACATTCAGTCCGAGAAACGACTAAATCATACCTTTGATACCAATAAATGTAAAACCACTAACCCGAATCCGTCGCTAGAATAGGGTTACAGAGTATTACCAGAATTTACAAATCAAATAACATATATTCTACATCATACAATATTCATGTCAGAAATCAATCATAAAGTCTCTTATACGAACCCTCGAGGTCCAAAACATGCATTTGAAATGAGTAGGGACTAAACCAGGTACTTAGAGAATTTTTTCGCGAAATCACAAAATTTTCCCTCGATCCAGGGGTCACACGCCTGTGTGGTTAGGCATTGTGGTTCTCACGGCCAAAGGTCACACCCGTGTCTCAGGCCGTGTAACTCTCTAACTTAGGACACACAGCCAAGTCACACGCCCGTGTGCCAAGCCATGTGATCAATTCTGAGCATTCTATTTTGAATTTTAAAGATGCAGGGGACACATGGCCAAAACACACACCCATGTGCTAAGCCGTGTGTCATACACTACTGAGACACATGCTCGTGCCTTTACCAGTGTGGACAAAAATAGGTTATTTTCCAAGCCACATTTCTTACCCAATTTGTCTTTCACCTACCATATTCACAAGCCATTTTAAAACAATTAATTAAAGTCAAAACCGAGTTTCATGCATGACATATCATCACATACAACCAATGTACTCTTAAGCACCTCAGATGACACTTTACCATCATGTAAACAACATATACAAACTTACTTAACTTATTAAATTCACCTATATGCATATTTTACCAAATATGATAAAACTTTTCATTAATATGCTAACATGATTTCTATCAATCAAACATTTAAGCACACACCAAACATGTTATTACCTTATGTATACATATCAAAACATGTTCATCACAAGCCATTCCAATGGCTAGTTATAACCAAAACATTTACATAGCAACATTGGCTAATTAACCTATACATGCCATTATAACCATAATTGATTTACCATATATACCAAAATAGGCTGATGGATAGTGTGAGTGATCTCCGCCAAGCTTCTAGTCCAACGAGCTTCTGAATTGCTATAGAAAAAGGGAAAATAAAACAGAGTAAGCATGTAATGCTTTGTAAGTTCGTATAACATGGTAATTAACTTACCGCTCATTTAAATTCAATATAAACATACAAGTCACATTCAATTACCTTTATCACGAGCCCTAACACATATCCTCATCACCCTTGTTAGTCATATATTTAGTATAAATATCAAGAAACATGTATGGGCTCAACAATAATTAGATTTCCATGTACATATACTTTCCACATCATTTATTCATATAACATATACAAATCATATCCTTGTATTTCAAGTACATTTTCATAATAATTCGTCTCAGATTCAAATTATTTCATGTCAGAACTTTAGCCATTAAATCATTTGAAATATCAATGTCACAAGGGTAATACACTCAAGGTGTACAAGTCTATAACCATGGATAAACATATTCATCAAACAAATTCAATGTTCATATATCATCATCTCATATATCCATATATCATGTATCATCATTTTCATGTATTTCAGGTAGATACATGTAATAATTCATTTCATGTTCATATCTTCTCATGTCAGGAATTTGCCCATTGAATCATTGAAAAACATCGATGGATACACAGGTAGTACACTCGAAGTGTACAAATAAGAATCCGTCAATTCATATTTAGAATTACTCTTTAAAGCACATAATTAAAAAATCCTATCTCAAGTCGTATAACAGGAAGCTCACAAAGAGCCATGTAGCATTAAGCTTATTCGGGCTAAATAGGAAACTTATATGAGTTTAAAATAGAAACCTCATTGAGCTTAACAGGTAACTTCGAAGATTATTATCAAGGAGCCCCAGATAGCCATTTAACAGGAAGTTCAAGTGAGTCATATCAGGATGCTCACAAAGAGCTGCTTTTGTATCTACAACATATGCAGGAAGACAACCGATCATAAAATAGGACGCTCACAAAGAGCTGCGTTTGTGTCCGCAATATATGCAGGATCACAACCGATCATATAATAGGATGCTCACAAAGAGTTGCGGTAGTCTGCAACATATGCAGAATTACTACCGATCAAGATGCTCGCAGGAACCATGTTACGGGAAGCTCGAAAGGGCTTATAACAGGATGCTTATAAGAGCTATGGTGTGTCTACAACATATGCAAGACCACAACTAATCGGGAAATCTTGTATCCATCAAATTTCATTTATTCAAATGAGACTTATTATTTATTGGGCAATATTGGGTATGTAATTTATTTCATACATTAAACATTTATACAATTCATACATATTCAACATTCAATTAAAACATATTAATATAATTAATCTAGTTACACGAACTTACCTCGACAAATGTTCGTGTACGTAATATCCACTAATCCAACATTTTTCTCTTTTCCTCGTTCTAACTCCGAATTTGGTCTATCTGGATCTATACAAGTAAATTTAACATCAGTTTAACATAATTCATACTCAATTCAGTCCAATTCAAATTTTGGGCAATTTACCATTTTTCCCCTAAACTTATAATTAATAACGATTTCGTCTCTAGGCTCAGAAAATAAAATTCATGCAATTTAATCCTTATTCCAAGCCTAACCGAATTTTCCATATAACATTTACAACTCATGTATTTCATAAAAATTTAGAATTTTCCATGAATTTTACAATGCAATTTAGTCCTAAAATCATAATTTCATCAAAATTCACTTTACAAAAGTTGTTTATCGATCAACAACCTTTCATTTTCCACCATAAATTTCAAAATTTCAGCATACTAATCCATGGAAAAACCATAGTACTTTGATATCTTTACAAATTAATCCCCGAGACAGCTAAATTAAGCTATTACGATTTTGGAAATATAAAAATCATTAAAAACGGGACAAGAAAACATACCTAATTGATCAAAGTAAGCTTGCTTGAGCTACTTTCTGTTAGCTAGGGTTTCCATGGAAATAATTTGGGTAAGATGATGAAAAAGATGATATTTTCATTATTTAATTAATTGCCATCTTTTATTTTTTTTTTACATTCCAATTTCATCCTTTTCTTTATTTTCTTTTCCATGTATGAATCATCATCCTTAACTACTAAGCATTTTTAATGGTTTATTATTCATATAAGGACCTCAAATTTTGAATTCCATAGCTATTAAATCTCTTTAGCTATTAGAACTCAACTTTTGCGCATTGTGCAATTTGGTCCTTTATCAAATTAAACATGTAATCGGTAAAATTTCTTTACAAAATTTTTCTATGATATTACTATCACACTATAGACCATAAAATAATATAAAAATAATTTTTCTTCCAAAATTTGATTTGTTGTCCCGAAACCACTGTTCCGATTTTACCGAAAATGGGGTGTTACATGTCATGTAACACCCCAAACCCAGCCTAGAAGTTAGGCCAGAATCTGACGTGTCCCATTGAAGTGTTTTTCGAAAACCCTTCTTATTTGAAAACTTGAGTAAAATCCCAGTTACCTTAGTTTATTTTCAACACGTGGTTAATTGAAAAATACATAATTTTATTCCCAAAATCTCTTTTTTGAAAATGTTGCAGAAACGTAGTGTTTGAAAACAGTTATTATTTTGGAAAATCGTGTCCTACTTCTAACAGATATTAAACATACTAAGTAAACTTCCCAAATAAAAAGTTAAGGAAATAAAGAGGCCTTATTACATCCCAAATAAAAAACCAAAGTACTTAACTAAATAAATGAAATAGAAAAACATGTGCAGTTGTGTGGTCGTCTCTGAGTCCCTCTATGACACCGATCCACCTAACGCTGTTAAACGAGGTGAGTTTACGGAAACTCAGTGTGTAATCCCCTTACTAGAGTAACAGTCAGTATACCAAAATGAAAATGAGAAATACCTGCAGGCCAAAGCCCGTTGCGATAACGAATGCAGATCCATTTAGAGCATACGTGGGCCAAAGCCTACTACAATATCATTTGGGTCACAGCCCATAACAGAATCAATTGGGCCTAGCCCAAACCAATAACAGAACAGAATGTGTGAATGCATGGATCCATGCTATCCCATCCAACCCTGCACTTGCCTCCGTCCAACCCTGCACTACCTGTGGGGAATAACTCACCCACGCCATCCCTACACTTACAATGTTAGCACTGGTTGCAGCACTAATTGAAATTCCAACAAAGCTGCTAGTATATATACGGCTTTAAGCCTTCAGTAGCGGTATTATAATTGGCACAAAGCCATCGGTAACTGTATTCTGTTTGGCACATAGCCATCAGCGAAGGTAATATTATCGGCACACAGGCTTGGGTAAATATGATCCACACAGTGTAACACCCCTTACCCGTGTTCGACGCCGAAACAGGGTACGAGGCATTACCGGACTTAATCACTAATCATCGTATAAAAACCGATTCATAATTTCACTCTAATTTAAAACTTTTTCAAACACATTCAAGCTGTCCCTTAAAAAGAGCTTACAAGGCCCATATCATGCTTTAATTCAACCACACACATAGGCAAGCATGCACATTCATAAATTGCATCATTTAATTAATAACATAATCAAGACTATCTACATTAAATGACTTTATACAATAGAGACCTTCAAATAACATAGGTCAGTATTTTAGGCCAATTCCTAGCAACTTAGTAACAATTAAACGAGTCTCCATACATGCCAAAGACATAAAAATACTTTAAAACCTTTATATATCGATCAATAATTTGATAGTGTGATTTAACCTCTGGCGACCTCCAACTCGAGCTAACATCTGAGACACTATAGGAAAAAGGAAAGGAAGGGAGTAAGCATTATAGCTTAGTAAGTAAGTATGTAAATATTAATAAACAATACATTATCATACTTTAAATGAAGTCACAATATGCTCCCGGAATATTACCATCACAGACACACACATACTTTTACTATTACAATCATAAATAGGTTCAAAATAAGCTGTCTAGCAGAGTACCAGTAGCTAAATTATTTATTTCTGGATCTACAGAACTGAAAATTACAAACCGTTAATTTTTCTTGAAACTAGATTCACGTATATTCTTACCATAAAATTTTCAGAATTTTTGGTCTAGCCAATTAGTACAGTTTATTCATTGAATTTGCCCCTGTTTCACTACTCAACTGTTCTGACCACTCTTTACTACGAATCAATTTTCTCCTCGTACAGAATTCAAAGAATGCTCTCGTTTATTTTATTTAAAACTTGTCTAATTAAGGATTTCATGCATATAAATTATATTCCATAATTATTTTTGTACAATTTTTAATGATTTTTCCAAGTCAGAATAGGGGATCACGTAGTTATTCTGAACCAGTCTCTCAAAAACTTAAATATCTCATAATATAGAATTCCTTTGCTTGCTCTGTTTCTGTTATATGAAAATAGACTCATTAAGCTTTAATTTGATATCTCATTCAGTCTCTGATTCAATTTCTATTATTTTTGGTAAATTTTTAGATTCACGTCACTGCAACTATCTATAACAGTTTTATTGTCAATTTTGATCTTTCACACTTCAATTGTATTCATCACTTACCCATAACAATCTTTCCAATTTCCAATCACATATCGAGCATATTGCTCATAGGTTACACACGTATATACTTACACTTATCATCACAAAGTCATACACAATTTCATTTAATCAATTTCTCAGTTGAACGCTTCGGAATAATAACAGATACGCGATGGTATCGCACACAACCCACTTTTAAAATCGAAGCTCTCTTGTACACATAGTGGCCTTCACTTAGCATCACTCATGTGACCTAACTCGATTGTACACATAATTTTAGCTCTCTGGTACACATGGTGAACACTTAGTACCACCCATGTGACCTAGCTAGTTTTTCTCGTAGCTCTCTTGTCTACATGGTGTCCTTCACCTGGAACCACGCATGCGACCTAGCTACATATATCCCGTAGCTCTCTTGTCTACATGGTGTACACATAGTATTACCCATGCGACCTAGCTGCATCATAATGTCTCGTAACTCTCTTTTACACATGATGTGCACTCAGCACCATACATGTGACCTAGCTACATACCATCTGTATCATCCAATCTTTCCGAAGGTTCAACCAGGATTTCTCTCTCTTTCTAATACTTGATTCCATACTTCCAATAGCCAATTATGATTCAAAAATCAGCTACAATACATAAAATATGCTGAAATATAAAAACATAATAAAGATAATGTATTATTTACATACAAACTTACATACTTTCTCATTTTCATGTCGAATTAATATTGAACATTTAAATCATCATAATTATACTTACTTTCAACACCTCGGCAATCATAGTAAATATATCAATTTTACATTGAAACATGCATAAATTAATGCTTATTATACATATGAACTTACCTCGATACTAAAACGGCCATTTTACCAACTTTCCCGATTTTCGATTTTTCTCCCATTCTAGGTTCAAATCTCGTTTTCTGGGATCTAAAACATCATATTTTACTTATTTAATTAATGTACTATTCAAAACAGTCCTTAACTCAAACTTTGGAAAAAATATAATTTTGCCCCTAAACTTTTGCAATATAGTCCTAAAAGTCCAATTAAGCACTTTATCAGTAAAATTACTTAACGATATTTTTACACAATATTTTAATCAATAAATAAACCTTAAAACTTAATCAGAATAATTTTTTCAATTTCAAATTCGTGTTTCTAAAACCATCATTCCGTTTAGGCCCTAAATCGGGTTGTTACAGCAACTTCTGCAAATAAGCCCTAATAGACAAATTAAACATGCAATCTATAAAATTTCTTATCAATACTCTAACACATGCATCTAATCACTCGGTAAATCATAAAAATTAATCGAAATAAGTTTTTCTATCTCAAATTTGGGGTTTCGCAACCACTATTCCATTTAGGCCCTATTCCGAGATGTTACACACAGTCATCCGTAAGTATGTTAGGCACATAGTCACGGGTAAATACGTTTGGCACAAAGCCATAGTCAAGATGGCACAGAGCCATTTTTAGGTTGGCACAAAGCCACAATCAGATTAAGTGGCACTAAATCGTCCATTGGTCCAAAGTCGTCTCATGCGACCCGTGTGACCTTAACCGATCAATACTGGATCCACAGTCGTTACATGCAACCCATGCGATCCTATCAGAACTTCCTCCGTATCAATGTCCCAACCCCATGCAATATGTCGTGTATGCCATGCTCAATCATCACACGTGTATGCAAAATGGCCATGCTTAGTAATAATCATTTAAACATATATTAAAAGCATATCAGTCGTACAACCACCGTCAAGTCAGTTAAAACACAGTCATACAATCACATTCAAATCAGTCAAATTCATAGTCCAAGTCAGTCATTTACCCACAAGGGCAAAATAGTCCTTTTACCCTACAAGGGTATTTTGGTAATTTTACAAATCGAGGGTATTTTAGTAATTTTACAATCTGGGGGTATTAACGACCCAACCGAGGGTCTATTTTCGCTTCGAGCAACCTAAGTAACCTAAATAGACATAACGGTTCAAGTGGGCCTAAGGCCTATTACTCGACCCAAGTGGGTCCACATGCTTGTGTGGCCCATTTAGCCCAAATTAAGATACGACTATGTGTACACCATAGTCTGATTCATTAATAGTCACTTATCGCAGATTTTATCCGTGTAGGCCCACGAGCCCATTAGGCCCAAACGGCCCAATTTCAGCCCATTGAGGCTCAGAATGGCCTATGTTATGTGCGCGACATAACAAGCCCCACTATTCTCCACCTAACAGTCAGATTTACACAGGCAGGCCCACGGGCCCATCGAGGCCCAGAACAGCCCAAGTACACGAGAACGCTTGTGATGGCCTCAACAGTCTATCGCCCCTAATCTGTGGGCTCAATTTTCCAAACGAGCGATCACACGCTCCTGATGCCTCAAATGCCGAAGTTTCAATTTTTCAGCTTTTGCCGATTTCCAACAAAGAAGGGCGTGAATACATACTTGTTAATGGGAACGCGTCGAAGTCCACAATCACCAACCTTGGTTAAGTAGGTATGAAATAATCCCTCCCAAAACCAGTGATCACCAATCCTTGGCATATCCTGCATTGAGTCTTAATCACTTTCCTCCTCCCCAACTCATCTGGTTCACTCTATTTAAAGCCAGCTTCTCATCTATTCTCATGTTAGCTTCCCGATGTAGGATTACTTTCAACCATTAGGATTTTTCCACATTTTTATGACCAATTCAACCACAGAGTTCCAGTCCAACTCCACCTCCTACACAGCTCAAACAACAAACTAAATACTCCATTGTGCATCCCAAGACTTGAACCTCAGACCTCACAGTTACACAACATGCCACCTTGCCACTCCACCACAGGCTCTTTCTATGTTATAAATTCATCAAAAAATATTCTTAAAGCCTTCCCACTAACATCAAGGCTCCTTTAAGAGAAAAAACATAAATTTTTGCTAAAGCCCAGGTTTGAACCCAAGCTTCTTCAACACTCTCAAACATTCCTAATCACTTAACCCCTGCAGCAAACAATCAACTGTGATATTTCTTCCACACATAAACTTTTATGTGCAGTCTCCTAGCGGCTCCCACGCACAAGGCCCAATACTTCTAGGCCCAAAAATTTTGGGCGTTACAATTCACCCCTCTTTAAAGAAATTTCATCCCCGAAATTTCCAACTAACAGGGTAGTTGTGTAACAACTACACCATTACGCTACCGCTGCTCACTCTCATCCAAATAACACTAATACACTTTTAACTTAATCTTGAATCCTCTCATACCTAACCAAACATCTAACCACAAAATAAAATAGATATTTATCACACATGCATACAATTTCTATATTCAAACATCACATCCAAACAAAACACACCTAACTTAAAAGGAACTGTGCAATCCTGAACTCGATGCTCCTTAGATCCGCATCTGAGACATGCTCTTGTCTTCCTCTGACATTCACCCGGATGATGCCTTTTACAATGCTCGCAAGTCTGTAACGCCCTGAATTCGGGCCTAGAGGTATTGGGCCTTGAGTATGGGTCCGTAAGGAGGTTGTATATAAATATTTAATTGTGCAAGGAAATGACACAATTAAATGTCTACTTTGGTGGTTAATGGCCCTGAGAAGTGTTGGAGAAATCTTGGGTTCAAACCTGGGCTTTAGCAAATATTTTGGTATTAAGTGAATAAAACCCTAGATATTTGGATGATGGCCTTTTAAATTATTATATTAAATAAATGACACAAGGAAGCATGTGGTCTAGTGGTTGTGGCGTCATTAAGGTTGCAAGGGAGCCTGGGTTCAAGTCTTGGCTCTTACAATTCATTTTGGTTTTTTCTCTTAAGTGAATTTGGACGCTGGCACAGATGTCTTAAAGTTAATTATGGGCGTTTTTAACACAGAAAGAGCCTATGGTGGAGTGGCAAGGTGGCGTGTTGTGTAACTGTGAAGTCTAAGGTTCAAGTATTGGGATGCACAGTGGAGTATTTATTTTGCTATTTGAGCTATGTAGGAGGTGGAATTGGACTGGAACTCTGTGGTTGAAGTGGTCATAAGAATGAGGAATTTTTCCTAATGGTTGAAAGCAATCCCACATGCAGGATGTGCCAAGGTTGGTGATCGTGGACTTCGGCACGTTCTCATAAACAGGTGCGTATTCACGCCCTTCTTTGTTAGAAGTCGGCAAAATCCAAAAAGCCAAAACTTCGGCATTTGAGGCTTCACGAGTGTGCGATCACTAGTGTGGTAACCGAGCCCACAAACCATGGGCAATAGACTGTAGAGGCCGCCACAAGCGTTCTCATGTACTGGGCCTTGACGGGCCAAATGGGCCCAATGGGCTCGTGGGCCTGCTTGTGTAAATCTAATTGTTAGGTGGGAAGTAGTTGGGCTAAATGGGCCACACTAGCATGTGGGCCCACTTGGGCTGAGTAATAGCCTTAGGCCCATTTGTACCGTTATGTCTGTTTAGGTTACTTAAGTCGCTCGAGGTGACCTTCTGTTGGATCGTTAAGACCCTCGATTTGTAAAATTATCGAAATACCCTCAATTTGTAAAATCACCGAAATACCCCCAATTTGTAAAATCACCGAAATACCTTCGATTTGTAAAATTACCGAAATACCCCTAATTTGTAAAATTACCGAAATACCCCTAATTTGTAAAATTATCGAAATACCTCGATTTGTAAAATTATCGAAATACCCTTAATTTATAAAATTACTGAAATACCCTCGATTTGTAAAATTACCAAAATACCTCTAATTTGTAAAATTACCAAAATACCCTTGATTTGTAAAATTACCGAAATACCCTAATTTGTAAAATTATCGAAATACCCCTAATTTGTAAAATTACCGAAATACTCTCGATTTGTAAAATTACCAAAATACCTCTAGTTTGTAAAATTACCAAAATACCCTCGATTTGTAAAATTATTGAAATACCCCCAGTTTGTAAAATTATCGAAATACCCTTAATTTGTAAAATTACCAAAATACCCCCGATTTGTAAAATTATCGAAATACCCCTATTTTGTAAAATTACCAAAATACCCTTAATTTGTAAAATTACCAAAATACCCTCGATTTGTAAAATTATCGAAATACCCCCAGTTTGTAAAATTATCGGATTACCCTTGTAGAGTAAAATTACTGAAATACCCCTGTAGGGTAAAATGATTGTTTTGCCCTTGTGGGTAAATGACTGACTTGGACTATGAATTTGACTGATTGACTGTGATTGTATGACTGTGTTTTAACTGACTTGACTGTGGTTGTAAAACTAGTATGCTTTTAATATATGTTTAAATGATTGTTATTGAGCATGGCCATTTTGTATACACGTGTGATGATTGAGCATGACATACACGACACATTGCATGGGGTTGGAATTATGCAACGGAGGAAGTATATGAGGATCGCATGGTTGCTTGACGACTGTGGATCCACCAGTGGCTTTTATGCCCAATATATGATTATTGATGACTTTGTGTCAATCATATTTACCCGAGGCTGTGTGCCGATTATATTACCATCGTTGATGGCTAGGTGCTTAACATGATACAGCTACCGATGGCTTAAAGCCAATTATTCTGATTATGGCTCTGTGCCAACCTAAATATGGCTTTGTGCCATCTTGATTATGGCTTTGTGCTAATCGCATTTACCTATGGCTATGTGCCTAACATACTTATTGATGACTCTATGTTGATCATGTTTACCGAAGGCTGTGTGCCGATTATATTACCGTCGTTGATGGCTATGTGCCAAACGTATTACAGTTACCGATAGCTGTGTGCCAATTATAATACCACTACTGAAGGCGTAAAGCCGTATATATGAGTAGCAGCTTGCTACAACGTTAGGTAGTACCACAACCGGGCTACCATTGATGTGTATCGAATGGGTGGGTCGATATTTATATTCCCACATAATGTGTACCGGGAGACGGAGTTGATGTGTAACAGTTGGATTATTGGGGTGGGTTGCATAGCATTGCATGAATGATATTATTTTGATATGATTGTGATAGGTTTTGGCCCACGTATGCTCTGAACTGGACTATACTGTTACTATTAACGGGCTCTAGCCCAGACTGTTTCTATTTTTGTTTCTGTATACTGACTATTACTCTAGTAATGGGATTACACACTGAGTTTTCGTAAACTCACCCCGTTTATTAACTGTGCAGGTAATCCCTAGAGTTAGATGGATCGGTGCCGCAGACGGACTCGGAGATGACCACACAATTGCACATGTTTTTCTATTTCATTTATTTAGTTAAGCACTTTAGTTTTTGATTTGGGTTTTATAAGACCCATTTATTTCCTTAACTTTTCATTTGGAAAGTTTATTTAGTATGTCTAGTATCTGTTAGAAGTAGGACACGGTTTTCTGAAATAAGAACTGTTTTCAAACACTACGTTTCCGTAACATTTTCAAAATGCTTTCACAACTTAACTTTTAAACATCACGTTTTCAAAAATTGGTTACTTTTAGAATTAGCTTTCCCAAAGTAAAAAGGAATTTTGGAAATAAAATTAAGAAGTTTTCAATGTACTACATTTTAAATAAGAAAGGTTTCTAATGAAAACATGTTTTTCGAAAAACACTTCAATGTGACACGCTAGATTCGGGTCTAACTCTTAGGCCGGGTTTGAGGTGTTACAAAGTCAGAAAGTTTGAATGCGTCTTAACACGTTTCACAGAATGAGGCTCTTACTTCAACGGGCTGTGATCTCTTTTCTTGTTACAATCCAAGCACCTAGCCTAAAGTGTTTCACCATTTGACTTAACTCTTGCCTCAAATACTTCTTCCAACACTTCCCTTACCAACCAGGTCAGTGCCTCTGTACCAATCTCTGGGTTATCGCTACACGAAGTTGGCAGACCTACCTTGACCTCCGTCTTCTGGACAATTTCATGTTCCGGGGAAACGGACAGCTCTTCATGACCTTGCTTGCCTTCAAAATCCATTACGGTACTGTTTCTCGCTTAAGAATATGTTTTTTCAGAGCATACATAGAATAAATACAAAAATTTAATTTTAAGTACAGTCTAATATCCAAAGAAACCTACGGATTAGGTGCCAGAGACTCAGTAACCCACACTTTCAGGAAAACATTCAGAAATACATTTTGAATCCTTTGAAACAATTCTTTTGGAAATTCAATTTTAAAACCCAATCCGCAGTCGAGTTTGGCAACATGACTCTGATACCACTAAATGTAACACCCCAAACCCGGCCTAGAAGTTAGGCCCAAATCTGATGTGTCACATTGAAGTGTTTTTCAAAAACTCTGTTTTCATTGAAAACCCTTCTTATTTGAAAACTTGAGTAAAATCCCTGTTACGTTAATTTATTCTCAACATGTGGTTCATTGAAAAATACATAATTTTATTCCCAAAATCTCTTTTAGTTGCAAAAGCTAGTTTTAAATTAATTATTAAAAACTTGATGTTAAAAAAGTTAAGTTGTGAAAGCATTTTGAAAATGTTGTGGAAACGTAGTGTTTGAAAATAGTTATTATTTTGGAAAATCATGTCCTACTTCTAACAGATATTAAACATACTAAACAAACTTCCCAAATAAAAAGTTAAGGAAATGAAGAGGCCTTATTACAACCCAAATCAAAAACCAAAGTGCTTAACTAAATGAACGAAATAGAAAAACATGTGCAGTTGTGTGGTCGTCTCCGAGTCCCTCTGCGACATCGATCCACCTAACGCAGGAGATTACTTGCATAGTTAAAAAATAGGGTGAGTTTACGGAAACTCAGTGTGTAATCCCCTTACTAGAGTAATAGTCAGTATACCGAAACAAAAACAGAAACATCTGGGCCAGAGCTCGTTAATAGTAACAGTACAGTCCAGTTCAGAGCATACGTAGGTCAAAGCCTACTACAATATCATTTGGGTCACTGTCCATAACAGAATCAATTGGGCCTAGCCCAAACCAATAACAAAACAGAATGTGTGAATGCATGGATGCATGCAATCCTATCCAACCCTACACTTTCTTCCGTCCAACCCTGCACTACCTGTGGGGAATAACTCACCTACGTCATCCCTACACTTACAATGTTAGCACCGGTTGCAGTACTAACCGAAATCGTAGCAAAGCTACTAGTATATATACGACTTTAAGCCTTCGATAGCGATATAATAATTGGGACAAAGCCATCTGTAACTGTATTATGTTTGGCACATAGCCATCAGCGACGGTAATATAATCGGCACACAGCCTTGGGTAAATATGATCCACACAGAGTCATCCACAAGTATGTTAGGCACATAGCCAGGGTAAATACGTTTGGCACAAAGCCATAGTCAAGATGGCACAGAGCCATTTTTAGGTTGGCACAAAGCCACAATCGATTAAGCAGCAACTAAGCTGTCCATCGGTCTACAGTCGTTTCGTGCGACCCGTGTGACCTGTGCTATCCTATCAGAACTTCCTCTGTATCAATGTCCCAACCCCATGCAATATGTCGTGTATGTCATGCTCAATCATCACATGTGTATACAAAATGGCCATGCTCAGTAACAATCATTTAAATATATATTAAAAGCATATCAGTCGTACAACCACCGTCAAGTCAGTTAAAACACAATCGTACAATCACAGTCAAATCAGTCAAATTCATAGTCCAAGTCAGTCATTTAGCCACAAGGGCAAAATAGTCATTTTACCCTACAGGGGTAATTTTACACTACAAGGGTATTTTGGTAATTTTATAAATTAGGGATATTTCGGTAATTTTACAATCTGGGGGTATTAACGACCCAATCGAGGGTCCATTGTCGCCTTGAGCGACCTAAGTAACCTAAATAGACATAACGGTTCAAGTGGGCCTAAGGCCCATTACTCGGCCCAAGTGCGTCCACACGCTAGTGTGGCCCATTTAGCCAAAATTTAGATATAGCTATGTGTACACCATAGCCCAGTTCATTAATAATCACTTATCGCAGATTTTATCCGTGTAGGCCCACGAGCCCATTAGGCCCACACGGCCCAATTTCAGCCCATTGAGGCTCAAAATGGCCTATGTTATGTGCACGACATAACAAGCCCCACTATCCTCCACCTAACAGTCAGATTTACACAGGAGGGCTCATAGGCCCATAGAGGCCCAGAATAGCCCAAGTACACGAGAATGCTCGTGGTGGCCTCAACAGTCTATCGCCCCTGATCTGTAGGCTTGATTTTCCACACGAGCGGTCGCACGCTCGTGAGGCCTCAAATGCCGAAGTTTTAGCTTTTCGACTTCTGTTGTTTTCTAACAAAGAAGGGCGTGAATACACACCTGTTGATGGGAACGCGTCGAAGTCCACGATCTCCAACCTTGGTTAAGCAGGTATGAAATAATCCCTCCCAAAACCAGTGATCACCAATCCTTGGCACATCCTGCATTGAGTCTTAATCACTTTCCTCCTCCCCAACTCATCTGGTTCACTCTATTTAAAGCCAGCTTCTCGCCTATTCTCATGTTAACTTCTCGATGTGGGATTACTTTCAACCATTAGGATTTTTCCACATTCTTATGACCACTTCAACCACAGAGTTCCAGTCCAACTCCACCTCCTACACAGCTCAAACAGCAAAATAAATACTCCATTGTGCATCCCAAGACTTGAACCTCAGACCTCACAGTTACACAACACGCCACCTTGCCACTCCACCACAGGCTCTTTCTGTGTTATAAATTTATCAAAAAATATTCTTAAAGCCTACCCACTAACATCAAGGCTCCTTTAAGAGAAAAACATAAATTTTTGCTAAAGCCTAGGTTTGAACCAAGGACTTCTCCAACACTCCCAAACACTCCTAATCACTTAACCCCTGAAACAAACAATCAATTGTGATATTTCTTCCACACATAAACTTTTATGTGCAGTCTCCTAGCGGCTCCCACGCACAAGGCCCAATACTTCTAGGCCCAGAAATTCGAGGCGTTACATGTCAACTCACCTTTTAAATTTAATCATTACAGAAATTTTGTGTCAAATCTAACTATTTTCATTTTGTCCCTAAACTCAAAAATAATAATTATCACTTTATGATTTAGTCCTAAATCATTTCTAAGCTTAAAACCAAGTCATTTAACATAAAAAAGCATAAAAAAAATCAATGGCAACATTTCAAAACTTGAACAATTTTAGGATTTAGTACCTAGGCTAGCTAAATCAAGCTCCCGAGATTCCAAAAACATAAAATTTATGAAAAATAGACGTCGAATATACTTACATACAAGGTTCAAACCTCTAGCTTCTAAAAATGGCTTCCTTTGATTGCTTTAGCTTAAAGAATCGGTGGAGAAACAATGAAGAAGATGATGGCCCTTTTTTGTTTTAATGTACTTTTCTTTTTTATTTTTAACTTAATTATAACATATATTATAATATAAAACAAGCAACAACCATCCAATATAATCAAATATGGCCTAATTTCCACATAAACCCTTGCACATTCACTTATTAAGCCTTTTAACTAATGAAATTCAATAGCAATTAAATTTTGTGGTTTTTGCGATTTAGTTTTTGTACCCTAATTAACCATCAAATCAACAAAATTTCCATACCAAAATTTAATATAACTCTAATATAGACTCGTAAATATTAATAAATAGTATTTACAGACTCAATAATCAAAATATAGGGTTCCAAAATTGTCGTTTCGGGTACCACTGATAAATGGGCTATTACAGTCCAAAAGACTTTTATGTTATAAAAGGGGATGAGAAACCCTAGTATAATTAACTAGGGTTTTTGTCCCCTACATCTTAGTTGAATTAGGATTTCATTTTTCTAGTTGAAATAAACTTCTATAATTCAACTAGGGTTCTACCTTCTCTCCTTATAAATAGATGGTACCTGTAGGGCTATTTACACAACAAAAAGACATTGTTACTTTACAAAAATATATAAAGAATTTATTCTCAAATATTAAATATATATTTTTTTCAAAATAATAATTCTGTCGATTTCTATTTTAAAAAGAGAATTTTCATTTTCACCCGAAAAGAAAATAAAACTATTTCTAGTTTATGTGTTTGATTTATTCCATTTGAGCCCACACTCAAAATAATTCGTGGCATGAGAATAAAGGAGAAGATCGTTTGGTTGAAAGTCGGGAGTGACAAGGATCCATCTATATGAAAACATAGGTACAATTTTAATTTAGGGTTTATTTTTATAAATATCACAAACTGATTTGGTATACAAAATTTTTAGTTTTTGCTATGCAAGAAAACCGTTTTTGAACCAGATTTTTTCCAACATGTTGTACATGTCTAGATGTTGAATTATTGGTTGAGAATAGGTACTAAATGACTATTTGAAAGGTAATTAACAAATGAACAGGGTTGGTTTAATAGGATGAATGGTTGAGTAGACTGATTTGCCATTTGGTATGTGCATGTTTTCAAGTAAAAATGAATATGCAATGTTTGATATTATTCGTCATTTTAAGATAGATTACAAGTTGTATGCATAATGGTATATCGAAAATGTTATGTTTTACTATTTTGAATTATGAAAGTGCCACTAAGCCTATTGCTCAGCGTACGATTTGTTTTCTCTATGCGTAGGTTCAAGTGATTCTCGAAGCCCCAGGACTTGAAGTTAGCATCCAAACCTCCATTTTCAACTCAATTAAGTTTGTATAACTTATCTCATTTTGGTCAAATGGCATGTGCCTAGGTTTTATTAGTTCAAATGTTCCAATGTTCATTTTGAAAGCTAGTATTGAAAATAGTTGAAATTGTTGGAAAATATACATAAAAAGGTACTGATGCTTTGGTATATGGTTTTTAATAGGTTGGATTATGGTAAATGATCAATTGAAGATTTAAAGGCATCCATGTATGTGAAATATGTTTGTGGAACAATGTATGAAACTGAACTTTGAATAGAATAGGGGTCACATCGCTAGTGGTTCCTTCAACGTCGTGACGAGGGCTGGATAGAGAGTCATGTTGCAAAGATTAGCTCTCAATGTCGGAATGATTCATGAAAGTATATGGCATTGTGACAAGCAACCCCCGACGTCACAATGTTAACCCTGGATTTTTGAAATTCTTACAATTTGGTCTTATTTCAACCTCAGGTTGGTAAAAGAGCTTTCATAAGCTCATATAAGGCTTGAAAATGGTTATTGCTTTATATATTTATATTAGTACATTTGAATGTTTAAACAGTTTGTAAATGAATCTAATTTTATCATAGTTGCTTTACTAACGAATGTGGCACCTTGTAAATTGGACCCAACAACGGAGTTATGTAACAGGGTGTTACATAGCCTGAGGCCGTGCGGTTTACCAGACTAAAGTTCTAACCCCTTGATACTTGGTGTTGGAAAAAGAATCCCACATTTTATGGATGATTATTTACAAATGATCAAGGTTCCCATTATTTACTTTTTTTAAAATAAATTAAATAATGAACTATGAGATTAAAATGTTTCCATAAATAATTAACACAATGCTAGTTAGTTTAGTAAGACTAATCTCTTACTTTTAATAGGATTTGATAGAGAATGGATGTATGTTACTAATCGAATACCTCTTGCATTTCAAGATGGTTTTTTTTTGTTCATAGAGAAAGCGATAAAACATGCCAATTTGGATGGTACTACTATATGCTTATTTTAACAACCTGATTTTCAGTGGTGAAAGAACAGTTGTTTTGGGACCACAACTTTTGTCATATGGAATCTTAAATATTATGTTTAGAATATTTATAGATTCATTTGAGTTGTAGTCAAAATTGGTCCAGAAATATTAACGTTTAGATAGCTAATTAAAGAAAAAGGACTAAATTGTAAAAGGTGTCAAACATAGTAATTATAACATTTAGGTGACCAAATGGTATAATTAATAAGTGATGAATGACTTAAGTGATGAATGACTTAAGTAATAACTAGGCCTTAATTGATATATTGGGATGGCAAATTAATGGAAAATGACAAAATAATATGTTTTAATGGAAAATTTGTAATTAAGATAAAATCAAGACAAAATTAAGTAAAGAAATAAGTCTTCTTCTTCATTTTATTCTTCCATAGCCAAATATACATGGTTGTTAAAGGTGTAACACCCCAAACCTGGCCTAGACGTTATGGTCGAATCTGCGATTTCACATTGGAGTGTGATTTTGAAAAACGTAGTTTCATTGTAAAAACCGTTTCGTATTAAAACCCATTACCATATTTAAGAGTAGTTATTATATCTTGTTTATTGTTAGAACATAGGTTGGTTTAGACATTGTCATATTAAATTGTTATTACACTTTTAAAAAAACAATGTTTGATGTGAAAGCTTTTAAAACAAGTTGCGTAACGTGGTAGTTGAAAATCATTTATCTTTTGAGAAACCCAAGTCCTACTGCTAATAGATATAAACCAATTTAATTAAATTCTCAAATAAAAATAAAAACTTAAAGCGGCCTTATTACATAAAATTTCCCAGATAAAACTACTTTTATTAAAAAGACAAATACGAAATCGTAACCAATGGTGTGGCCATCTCTGAGTCCCTCGCAGCACCGTCCCTCTTAAGGATTACCTGCCCAAATAAGTAGAAAGGTGAGTTACAAAAACTCAGTGTGTAATCCTGATTCATCAAACAATAACTCAAGCAGTGCATGACAGTCTGGGCCAAAGCCCATATCAATGGCAATATTAGTGTGGGCCTTAGCCCACTATAGTAACAGTATCAGTGTGCAGACAGAGACCCTACCCATCCATCCTCTACACTCCACTCCGTCCAGCCCTACACTCCATGTGGGGATAAAATCGACCCACCCATCCCTACACTCCAAAATATAGTACCGGTTGCGGCACTAAATTAGTATTTGTAGCAGAGCTGCCAGTATTAGGCTTATAACCTTTCAGTACACTTCCTCCAATATCATATATCACACCCCATGAAACGCAACATAATATAGATGTACATACAGTAATAATGGCATGCTCAAACAGTTACACATCACATAGGGGTATATCAGTTATTTACCTCACAGGGGTATAACAGTTATTTCATCAGATTAGGGTCTGGGTATACTTACCAACCCAACAATGGTCAAATAGTGAAAATAGGCCCAAGCCCATTGTACGGCCCATGTGGGCCCACACGCCCGTGTGGCCCACAAAGCCCAAAAATGGCCTTGGCCGTGCCAACTGCACAGCCTGACCCAATAAACTCCACACTTCCGCTTGGTTTACCTGTGTGGGGCCTACGAGCCCGAGGGGCCTAAAACGGCCAAAGCCTATGAAATCGTTCATGGTAGCCTCTACTGTCAAACACCCACATTTATGTGTTCGAATCACCATACGAGCGAGCGCACACTCGTATAGCGTCTATAGACATGTTTTTCGGCTTTTGCCAATTAATAGTTTTATTGTAGTGTGATCACACACCTGGTTGCGAAAACGAGCGAATAGCCCACGCACTGCAACCTATCGCAAAAGAAACATCGGTTAAATATCTAACACACATGATTCAAGAAACCCTAACCAAAACTTGTTCCAAGAGATTACTTATTATTGCCTTGCTTGAACAAATGTGATTATAGCCCGCTTAGATCATTGACAAAAGTTGCTAACAGACCCCTGAAGATTATCTGCATGATAGCGAATCCATTATACCCGTTGCTTACCCAGAAAGGTTGAACGACACAAACCAACCTAAAGAAAACACACTTTCAATAATGCAAAGGAGTATTCGGCCAAGGTCCAAGAACCTCGACCAAAGTGCCTCAGTTCAAGAAAATACCAGTGAGTAGCGTTACCTTAGAATAAGAGATGAAAGGAAGATTTCGATTGCCTCAGGAATCCTAGTGAACTTCCTCACTCCACACATAATACTAACATCCGAAAGAAAAGCACCATGACCAAGGAGAAAAGAGATGGAAATCGACATTTAGGCAAAGAGGAGATAAGCCAAAAAGAGCAGAGACAAACCAAGACTTACCAATCAGTATTTGGCCATCCAGTGAGAAGGGCTTGAGAGAGAGAGTAGAAAAATGAAAGAAAAGGAGAGGAGAAGCGGTTAAGGTAAATGCCTTAACGGCACAACCGATTATGAAATAGACGGGAAAAGGGATAACAACAATTGATCAAGAAAGGAAGAAGAAGCCGAATGAGAACAAGGGAAACAGAAAATCAATAACCCCGAAGAAAAGAAGTCAGACAAGAAACATAAAAGCGTAAGGCACAAAAGAGAAAAAAACCCAAAAGAATAAGTACTAATCGGCCTTAACAATCAAGAATGCCGTACCAAAACAATAACCAAATTTGGCACCAATAGCAAAAGAAAGAGCTAAAGCTGATTTTTGCCCAAAAGAACTCCCCATTCAGCAACTTCCCAACCCTTTTCCACCACAGGCTAAACACTCTTGAACAAGAGTTCCAATTTGGTACAACTTCTTCCACTTTCAAATCCCACAACCTCCTCTTAAAATCCCTCCTCCAATATCTCATCAACCGCCCATTCAAACTCTTCAAACTCCTCAATTTCGGTTAACCTAGGACACCTCCTCAGGACTGCAACAAAATAAATACTCCATTTTTTCAACACCAAGCCTCGAACCTCAGACCCCAAGGCAAATTCCTCACGCCACCTACCACTATGCCAGCACGCCTTTTATGCCATGAACTCCCCTCACTCTTTTAAAAACCAATTGTCCAGAGTCAAAGGTTTCCTTTAAGCCAAACAAAACTTTTTTACACAACCCAAGACTTGAACCCAAGACTCCTTAGACACATAACCATTGAAACGAACACACAGTTTACACAACACATAGAAAAATAAGTACCTATATTTTGGGGCGTTATAACTCTACCCTCCTAAAGGAAAATTTCGATCTCGAAATTTACTTGGACAAAATAGATGAGGGGATTGCTGTAGCATCACCTCCTCGTGTTCCAATGTGGCTTCCTCAGAACTGTGATTTCATCATAGCACCTTAACCAGTTGAACTGACTTCCTCCTCAGAACCTTCATATCACGGTCTAAAATCTGAACTGGATCTTCCTCAAAGGTTAGGTCTGGCCTAACCTCAATCTCCTCAGTCGAGACGATGTGCGTAGGATTAGAGAGATATCGCCTTAACATAGAGACGTGGAACACATCATGAATCTAATCAACACATCATGAATCTGATCCAACTCTGGAGGTAATTCAAGTTGATAGGTAACCGGTCCCACACGCTTCAGTATACGATAAGGCCCAATGAATCTAGGGCTTAACTTTTCCTTCTGACTAAACCTCAGTATCTTTTTCAATGGCGAGACCTTAAGAAACACCAAGTCCCCCACAGAATATTCAATCTCCTTACACTTCAGATCCGCATATGACTTCTGCCTGTCAAATGCTGCCTTCAGTCGATCCCGAATCAATTTAACTTTATCTTCCGTATCATAAATCAATTCAGGACCTAGAACACGCTGCTCGCTCAACTCAGTCCAACACGTAGGAGTACGACACTTACGACCATATAATGCCTTGTAAGGTGCCATCTGTATACTGGACTGGTAGCTATTATTGTACATAAACTCTGCTAATGGTAAGTAATCCTCCCAACTGCCCCTGAAAGTCAATCACACAACTCCTTAACATGTCCTCCAGTATCTAAATCACCCTCTCTGACTGACCGTCTGTCTGAATGTATCAGTTGCTCGACCAAATCTGGTCAGGTCGATGGAATGCAGTACTGAAGTCCAACCTTGTACCCAATGCTTCATGTAACTTCTTCCAGAACTGAGACGTGAAACGAGGATCTCTATCAGATATTATAGAAACTGGTACCCCATGCAGTCACACTATCTCAGACACATACAGTTTAGCCAGTTTCTACAACGAGTAATCAGTACGAATAGATATGAAGTAGGCAAATTTCATCAGTCGATCTACGATAACCCATACTGAATCCTTCTTAGTAGGCGTTAAGGACAGCCCACTAACAAAGTCCATAGTCACTCTCTCCCACTTCCACAATGGAATCTTAACTGGCCGAAGTAACCCTGAAGGCAACTAATGCTCTGCCTTAACCTGCTGGCAAGTTAGGCATTTACTCACAAAATCAGTAACTTCCCGCTTAAGACCTGGCAACCAATATAATTCCCGAAGGTCTCGATACATCTTATTCCTACCAGGATGCATAGTGTAAGGGCTACTATGCCCTTCTTGCAGTATAGACTGCCTCAAATCAGTATCTTTCGATGCACAAACTCTTCCATGGAAATAAAGTACCCTTTCGCTATTCAGCCCAAAATCTAAAGTTTCTCCACTCTCTAACTGTCGGAAACGAGAACCCAATGACTCATCCTCCAATTTCTTACCCTTAATTTGTTCAATCCACCTTGGTTTAACTTGAAGTTCGGCCAATAGACTACCATTGTCGAATAAACTGAGATGAACAAACATCGCCCTCAGATCAGTAGCAGCCCTACGGCTCAGTGCGTCAGCTACCACATTAGCCTTACTAGGATGATATTCAATCGAACAGTCATAATCCTTAAACAGCTCAATCCATCTACGCTGCCTAAGGTTCAGCTCATTCTGAGTGAGGAGATACTTGAGGCTTTTGTGATCCGTGTAAATGATACACTTCTCACCGTACAAATAATGCCTCCAAATTTTCAGTGCGAAAACCACTGCAGCCAATTCCAAGTCATGCGTCGAATAGTTCGCTTCATGTATTTTAAGCTGACGAAACGCATATGCTACTACCTTACCCTCTTGCATTAGCACACATCCCAAGCCAACATGTGATGCATCGCTATAAATAGTGAATTCCTTCCCAGATTCCGGCTGTATTAAGACAGGGGCCTCAGTCAGAACTTTCTTAAGTTTCTCTAAACTTCCCTACTGCTTATCAATCCAGTCAAACGGTACCCCTTTACTTAATAACTTAGTCAGAGGTGCAGTAATCAATGAAAACCCCTCAACAAGCAGTCTATAATACCATGCTAGACCCAGAAAACTTTAAATCTCTGATACTGACTTAGGCTTCTTCCAATCCAAAATAACTTTAATTTTTTGAGGGTCAACCCTAATCCCTTCAGCAGACACCACATGTCCTAGAAAAGTCACCTCTCGCAGCCAAACTTCATACTTACTGAATTTAGCGTATAGTTGTTTCTTCTTTAAAATCTGCAAAATAACTCAGAGATGTGCATCATGTTCATCCTTAGTCCTCGAATACACCTGAATGTCATCTATAAACACCACTACAAACTGTTCCAGATAGGGCTGGAACACTCAATTCATCAGATCCATAAAAGCCGCTAACCTAAAGTCTCAGACACAGTGCACGTTATATAAGAGTGCGTATATTCAACATCAATCAATGCAGTATAAGGTACATTATGAATAAAAAACATACCTGTAATAACATCTGGGGCATCTCCATCCTCTCAACAACGTACAGCATAAACCAGTGCTGGTTATCTCGCCTCAGTGTGACTAGCATCTCTGTCCAATGCTCCACGACTATGACCCATACCATTTCCACCTCTGGCCTGACCACTGCCTCTCGGTGGCTGCTGTAAACCTCTCTGCGACTAAACAATACCCATACCAATAGCTTGCATCTGATTGGGTCTCCGTGGACAATCCTTGATACGGTGCTCCATAGATTCACACTTCAAACATGCCCCTATCCGTACCCAGCACTTGCCTTGGTGGCGTTTCCCACAAACAGTACAAGGCTGCGACCCAAAAGTAGCAACAGAGGGCCCAACTCTGACTGGCCCATCAACTTTGGCCTTTTTCTTATGCCTCAAAGCTGAACTTGAGGGCTCCTAAACCCTCTTGTTCCTTCCCCTATCTGTCTCACGATTCTGGCGCTCAGCGCGTTTCACATCTTCGGCGATCTTTTCCTTTTCCACTAACATGGTAAAATCTCATTCCCTCTTTGGAGCTATCAAAACTCGTAGATCATCTCTAAGGCCATCCTCAAAACGCACGTAGCACTCATACTCAGTTGCCACCATGCCTCGCGTATAGCGACTCAACCGCAAAAAATTCACCTCATATTCAGCCACAGACTTATCCCCCTAGGTCAGATTCAGAAACTCCCTCCTACGGGCATCCACATAACTAGTGCCGTCATATTTCCCTTGGAATGCATTCTTGAAAAACTCTCAAGTCAATCGATCAGACTGAGTACCCTCTTTCACTGTAAGCCACCGCTGATAGGCTTCATCTCGCAACAACGACACTATACCTTTTAGCTTCTACTCTGGGTGCAGTCGAGGTCATCCATGATCCTCTTTTTGGCCTTAATCCAATATTCAACCACATTAGGGGCAACTCCAACGATACCCTTAAATATCTCGACCTCATTAGACCTGAGTCTTTTCGTTACTGACCCACGGCCCACAGTACCAGTATTAGGCCCAACGACCCTTTCCAAAATCTGTAACATAGCTTGGGACAATACGTCGTCCCTAGCTGGACGATCGTGTGACCCAGTCTCAGTCACAGGTGAAGCCGATACCTCTCTAGCTTCATTGTTAGGCATATGACCCGATGCCGAGGACCCAGCCCGAGCATCTCCATGGCCTCTGCTGCAACTTCTAGTACCCCTTCCACGAGTACCTCTAGTGCTCACTATCGATTTGCCTATTATCTATATTAACAGTTTTATGCATCAGTTTTACAATTCCAGTGTTTATTAATAGAAGTTTTATAAAATATAGTTTCAATAATTTAGAGTTGTTTATTTTCGCAGATTGTAGTCTTACTACAGTTTTAGGTTACCCTAACCAAAGTTTCAGTACAATCTGCTATCTACGGTAATCCCAGTATTTTAGTTAAATCAAATAGTAGTTTTAAAGAACTTACAGGATCGGCGTTGGAGACTCGGTAGACCACACATTCAAAAGTATCACTTCAAAAATTCTTTTTTACTATTTGAAATAGTCCTTTAAAGATTTATGTTTTTAGGAAAAGAATCCCAAATCCGCAACTGAGTTTTGCAATTTGGCTTTAATAGTACTAAATGTAACACCCTAAACTCGGCCTTGACGTTATGGTCAAATCTGCGATGTCACATTAGAGTGTGATTTTGAAAAATGTAGTTTCATTGTAAAAATCGTTTCGTATTAAAACCCCATTGCAATCTTTAAGAGTAGTTATTATATCTTATTTATTGTTAAAACATAGGTTGGTTTAGCAAAACATTGTCATATTAAACTGTTATTATACTTTTAAAAAAGCTTTTAAAACAAGTTGCGTAGCGTGGTAGTTGAAAATTATTTATCTTTTGAGAAATTCGAGTCCTACTGCTACAGATATAAACCAATTTAAATAAATTCCCAAATAAAAATAAAAACTTAAAGCGGCCTTATTACATAAAATTTCCCAGATAAAACTACTTTTATTAAAAAGACAAATACGAAATCATAACCAGTGGTGTGGCAATCTATGAGTCCCTCACAGCACTGTCCCGCCTAAGAATTACCTGCGCAGATAAGCAGAAAGGTGAGTTACAAAAACTCAGTGTGTAATCTCGATTTATCAAACAATAACTCAAGCAGTGCATGATAGTCTAGGCCAAAGCCCATATCAATGGCAATATCAGTGTGGGCCTTAGCCCACTACAGTAACAGTATCAGTGTGCATACAGAGATCCTACCCATCCATCCTCTACACTCCACTCCGTCCAGCCCTACACTCCATGTGGGGATAAAATCGACCCACCTATCCTTACACTCCAAAATATAGTACCGGTTACGGCACTAAATCAGTATTTGTAGCAGAGCTACCAGTATTAGGCTTATAGTCTTTCATTACATTTCTTCCAATATCATATATCCCACCCCATACAACGCAACATAATATAGATGTACATACAGTAATAATGGCATGCTCAAACATTTACACATCACATAGGGGTATATCAGTCATTTACCTCATAGGAGTATAACAGTCATTTCATCAGATTAGGGTCTAGGTATACTTACTGGCCCAAAAGTAGGTCCACAGTCGTCTCGGGTTGCCCGTGCAACCGTAACGGTCAAACAGTGAAAATGGGCCCAAGCCCATAGTACGACCCATGTGGGCTCACACGGCCGTGTGGCTCACAAAGCCCAAAAATGGCCTTGACCATGCGAACTACACAGCTTGACCCAATAAACTCCACACTTCTGCGTGGTTTACCCAAGTGGGGCCCATGAGCCCACGGGACCCACATGGCCTATTTTGGCCCATCGTGGCCCAAAATGACCAAAGCTCATGAAATCGCTCATGGTAGCCTTTACTGTCAAACGCCTATGTTTATGCATTTGAATCACCGTACGAGCGAGCGTACGCTCGTATAGTGTCTATGGACATGTTTTTTTAACTTTTTCCGATTAACAGTTTTATTGCAGTGTGATTACACACCTAGTTACGAAAATGAGCGAATAGCCCACGCACTCCAACCTATCTCAAAAGAAATTTTGGTTAAATATCTAACACACGTGATTCAAGAAACCCTAACCGAAACTTATTCCAAGAGATTATTACTATTGCCTTGCTTGAACAGACGTGATTATAGCCCGCTTAGATCGTTGACAAAAGTTGCTAACAGACCCTTGAAGATTATCTACATGATAGCGAATCCATTATACCCATTGCTTACCCACAAAGGTTCAACGAAAAAAACCAACCCAAAGAAAACACACTTTCAATAATGCAAATGAATATTCGGCCAAGGTCCAAGAACCCCAACCAAAGTGCCTCAGTTCAAGAAAATACCAATGAGTAGTGTTACCTTAGAATAAGAGATGAAAGGAAGATTTTGATTGCCTTAGGAATCCTAGCGAACTTCCTCACTCTATGAGTAATACTAATATCCAAAACAAAAGCACCATAACCAAGGATAAAAGAGATAGAAATCGGTATTTAGGTAAAGAGGAGATAAGCAAAAAGAGCATAGACAAACCAAGACTTACCAATCAGTATTTGGCCACCCAGTGAGAAGGGATTGAGAGAGAGAGTAGAAAAACGAAAGAAAAGGAGAGGAGAAGCGGTCAAGGTAAATGCCTTAAGAGCACAATTGATTATGAAAGAGACTGGGAAAGGGATAACAACAATAGATCAAGAAGGGAAGAAGAAGTTGATTAAGAACAAGGGAAACAGAAAATTAATAACCCCGAAGAAAAGAAGTCAGAAAAGAAACATAAAAGCGCAAGGCACTAAAGAGAAAAAAAACCCTGAAAGAATAAGCACTAATCGGCCTTAACAATCAAGAATGTCGCACCAAAACAATAACCAAATTCTGCACCAATTGCAAAAGGAGGAGCTAAAGCCGATTTTTGCCTGAAAGAACTCCTTATTCAGCAACTTCCCAACCCTTTTCCACCACAATCGAAACACTCTTGAATAAGAGTTCCAATTAAGTATAACCTCTTCTACTTTCAAATCCTACAACCTCCTCCTAAAATCCCTCCTCCAATATCTCCTTAACCTCCCATTCAAACTCTTCAAACTTCTCAATTTCGGTCAACCTAGGACACCTCCTCAGCACCTGCAACAAAATAAATACTCCCTTTTTTAGCACCAAGCCTCGAACCTCAGACCCCAAGGTAAATTCCTCACGCCACCTACCACTATGCTAGCACGCCTTTTATGCCATGAACTCCCCTCACTCTTTTAAAAACCAACTGTCTAGAGTCAAAGGTTTCCTTTAAGCCAAAACAAAACTTTTTTACACAACCCAAGTCTTGAACCCATGACTCTTTAGACACATAACCATTGAAATGAACACACAGTTTACACAACACATAGAAAAATAAGTACATATATTTTGGGGCGTTACATAAGCTAGGAGAATCGACCAAGTTCAAACTCTTGCATTTGAGTGATTTCTTCACCCATTTCTTGTAATTTTTATGTTTTTGAGATCGTTACAACTAGGTCCAGCTAGCGCGTACCTTTGTTTTTGAATCTGTTAAAAATTTTAAAAGTTTCCATTGATTAACCTTGAATATTTTTTATTAATACCATGTATTTGAAGCTTTGATTGTGCTGTTTGATGATTTTGTAAAGTGATTTTTGTTGGATTTTGATTTTAGGTTTAAATTGTAAAAACGTCAAAATTTTAGGGTTTGATAGTGAATTTGATGTTCATTAGGGATTCGTTAAGGGCCTGGTATATTTTTGTAGAATATTTACTTGAGAAAAATAGTTAATTTGATGAATTTTGGGTTAAGGGACTAAATTGCAAAAGTTATAAAATTTAGGGGTAATTGTGTAAATTTGAAAAATAAAAGGGAATAAAATGTAAAGTGGTTTGGAAGTGAAATGTAAGCTAATAATTGAAGAATTTTACATTTTAGATCAAGATCCAGTTGATACTCATGGAAAAAGGAAATTTTCAGAATAATCCCTAAACTTCTGCAATTGCTACAATTCAGTTCAGGTAAGTTCGTACAGTTCATAATTTAACGTTGTTTATAAAATTTTTGATGATAAGACGTAATGTGATAATTATAATTGATTATAAATGCTATAAGTTATTTAATAAAAATTGTTGAAATTCTATACTTGGATCAGATTGAAAGCGGGATAGAGTACAGTCAAGATATGGTGTGTTATAGGGGATTGGAATGAAGACAGTTGTGGAGTGATATATGTATGTTTCCCAAGTAAACCGAGGTTTACCATTTGTTGTGAACACTCATGTTATACTCTCTGTTTTGGTGTGTTTTGGTTGGATTAGCTCTTTGGAGCCACTGGTGTGTTTCGGATGGACTAGCTCTTATGAGCATTTGGTGTGTTTCAGACGGACTAGCTTTTATGAGCATCTGGTGTGTTTTGGTGGGATTGTCGATGTACTCTTATTTGTAAGTCGTTCATTGAGTTGAAAATCTCGATAAGGTAACTTGTTTAATGATTTTGATGGAATTTCTATATATATTTGAATATTGATTTGAACTTTTATGATTTATTGGTTGATATTGTGGATGACAATGAACCTTCATGGTTGAATTATTATTATTTGAATTGTTGTACTTACTTCAGTAAGATTTATCATTTTAATACGTCAAACTTACTAGGCTTCATTGAGCTTACTAGTGTTATTTGTTGTTCTTGTAGATACTTGGAAGGTTGGACGACTGGATCGGCACTCAAGTCACACTATCCATAAGTTTTGATAGTTTTTGGAATGTTCATTTTGAATGATATGGCATGTAATAGGCTTATATGTCGTTACTAATGTTTTGGGATATATAAAATGTTAGGTATGATCTTATGTGTAAATTGCTAACTTGTATGATACATGTGAATGAGGTAAGATGTTTCAATGCAAATATGAATGATATGTGTTAATGCAATGTTGTGTTTGAGGTGCCTATGATATGTACATTGGTTAGGTGTTTGCTTGATGAATTGATAAGTTGTGATTGATGTTTCATTTTGATGTACAACTGTATATACTTTTGGTATCAATGAGGATACATTGGTTAGGTACTTAGGATGTTGATTTGGCATGTTTTTGACTTTTTTAATGTCACTTTAAATAGGCCTTTCGGCTAGTAAACAGAATGCTTAGAGTCCAAGTAAGCTTGTAATGGTAAAATTGTTATTTAATGTTCATTTTGGGTCCATACGGCTTGAGACACGAGCGTGTGACTCAGCCGTGTGAGATACACAGCCATGTGTCATCTATTGAGTGCTTAGGGTACAAGTCAGTTAGTTACATAGCCTAGCACACGGCCTGGCACACAAGCGTGTGACATGGCCGTGTGACCCTTCTCAATGAGTTACACAAGTGAGGCCACGAGCTGGAACACGGCCGTGTGTCCCTAGTTCGAAGGTTACACGGCCTAAGACACAGGTGTGTGTCTTAGCTGTTCGAGGCACATGGCCTGGCCACACAGCAGTGTGACCTTTATTTCCAAATTTTTGTAACTTTTTCTTAGACTTTCCAAATATTTTCAATTTTGTCCCGTATTGTTTCTAATGTGTTTTTAGGGCCTCAAGGGCTTTATTTAGGGACAATATGTATGTGAATGGTTTGTTTATAATATGTTTATGATAATAAATGAAATGTATGTTTAAATATTCCGATTGTATGGTAATACTCCGTAACTCTAATTCGGCGATAGATACGGATTAAGGGTGTTACACTCATGTTCAAAGTATGTTACTAGGGAGTCTCATAGTATCAAGGATATTCAATCTCATATACTATTAAATTAACAAAGCTAAATTTGATTCCTAAGCATTTTAATTTTTATAGTAGAAACCTCTACTTTATATCTTGTCAAATAAGGATAATTTTGCTTATGGTTTTACTATAACAACCCATTTTTGATAAACTTGGAATAGTTGTTTCGGGATTACAGATCCAAGTCCGAAAAATAAAAATTATTTTAATACTATTTTATAATTTACAGTATGATAATAATATTGTATGAAAATTTCGTAAAGAAATTTTATCGATTACATGTTTAATTTGATAAATGACCAAATTGCACAAAGTGCAAAAGTTGAGTTCTAATAGCTAAAGGGATTAAATAGCTATAGAACATTAAATTGGAGGTCCTTATATGGTAATTAGACCATTAATGAAAACTTAATAGATATTTTTGGATGATTCATCCATGAAAAATTAGAAAAAGGCTAAAGACTAAATTGGAAATCAAAATAATTAAAGATGATAAATTAATTAAATAAAAAATATCATCATTTATCATCATCTTCCCCAAATATTTTGCATGGAAACCCTAGGAAAGAGAAAGTAAGCTTTCTTGGCTAAATTTGGTAAGTATTCAAGTCCCGTTTTTAATATTTTTTATATTTTTTAGATTGGGATAACCTAATCTAGCTATTTTGGGGATTAATTTGTAAAATTATCAAAGTATGAAAAATTTTTCCATTGATGAATATGCTGAAATATTGAAATTTATGGTAGAATATGAAAGGTTGCTGATAGATAAACAACTTTTACAAAGTGAATTTTGATGAAAACATTATTTAGGGACTAAATTGTAAGGTTGTGAAAATTGAAGAAAAAAATTTTTATTTTATAGAATACATGTACTGTAAATTTTATACTGAAATTTTGGTTAGGCTGGAATAAGGAGTAAATTGCATGAATTTCATTTTCCGAACCTAGGGACAAAATCGTCATTAATTAAAAATTTAGGGGTAAAATAGTAATTTTACCTAAGATGTGAATTGGACTGAATTGAGTTTAAGTTTTATTAAATTGATGTTAAATTTACTTGTATAGATCCAGAGAGACGAAATTTGGAGTTAGAACGAGGAAAAGAGAAAAATATCGGATTAGTAAATTTTACGTACACGAACATTTGTCGAAGTAAGTTCGTGTAACTGAATTGTGTATATTTATATGCTTGAATTAAATGTAGTGTTTGTGAATTGTATAAATATCATATATATATATATATATGACATTGAAAACATATCTGACAAAGCTCGATAAGTGATAATGCCTAAAGTAAATGATAATGCCCAATAAATGATAAATGATAAAAATGTTACTTTTATGTTTGAAATAAATGTGAAATGTGTTTATTTGAATTATATGAATGTCCTAGATGTATAAAGTAATCACATGTCTGATAATATCTGAAAAATGTTAAATCCCATTTGAATGAATGATAATCGATGGATACGTGATTTCCCGTAATGAATATAGTCCTGCATATGTTGCGGATGAGATTTATCTCGGATGAGTAATCCTGATAAAAGCCCTCTCGAGCATCTTGTTATATAGTTCATGCGAGCATCTTGATTGGTAGTGATTTAGCATGTGTTGCGCACTATCATAGCTCTTTGTGAGTGTCTTTTTACATGATTTGATCGGTTGTGATCTAGCATATAATGTGGACACAAATACAGCTCTACGTGAATGTCCTGATATAGGCTTTTATGAGCTTCTTGACATGGCTCGCTTGAACTCCCTGTTACCTTATCCGGTGTTTACTAATAGTATCTTTTTGGAGATATCTAATTAGCTCTATAAGCTATGAGCTTCTTGATTAAAACTCTTATGAGTTTCCTGATTAGCCAGAATAAGTGTCCTGTTACATGGTTACATGGCTCATCTGAGCATCCTAATATGTGGCTCGAGAGTGTGCTCCCTAGTTATGTGCCCTATCGGGTACCCCTAAATACAGATTGACAGATCTTGATTTGTACACCTCAAGTGTACTACATGTGTATCCATCGATATTTCAGATAAATTCAATGGGAAAAGTCCTGGCATGAGAATATATGAATAAGAAATGAGTTATTACACGTATCGTCTTGAAATACATGAAAATGATGATACATAATAATTGATATATGGAAACATCAGATGATGATATTTGTACATGGAATTTGTTTGATGAATATGTTCATCCTTGATTATATATTTGTACACCTTGTGTGTACTACTCATGTGACATTGATATTTCAAATAATATGAGTAAAGTTCTAACATGAAATAATCTAAACTCGAGATGAATTATTATGAAAATATACTTGTACTATAAAGATATGATTTACATATGTTAAATGAATATGTGATGTGGAAAGCATACGTGTCTAGAAATTTGATTGTTGTGGATCCCATATATGTTTCTTGATGATATTGTGGAATGTATGACTAACAAGGGCAATGAGGATGTGTGTAGGGCTTGAGAACAAATTGATTGAATGTGTCTTATATGTTTATCTTGAAATAGAATGAATGGTAAGTTAAGTTCCATGTTATACGAACTTACTAAGCATTATATGCTTACTTAGTTTTATTTCCCTGTTTTATAGTAAAACGGAAGCTCGTTGGATTAGAAGCTTAACAGAGATTACTCACACTATCCATTGGCCCATTTTGGTACATATGGTAAATTAATTATGGTTACAATGGTATGTATAGGTTACTTGGTCATATTAGCACGTTAACGGTTGATTGTAATCTAGCCATTGGAATGGCTAGTAAAGATTTATTTTGGTAAAGCTTTAAGGTTATACCATGATGGATATCCATGTGTTTAGTGTGGTTGATTAAATTATGTTGACATTTATGTTCACAAAAGAGTAAGATTATAAACGTGAATGCATGTAATGATGTACCATGTTAGATGTTAGAATTAACTTGGTTATGATGCTTGAATTGGTTGGTATATGAATGTAAACTTTGGTGTAGGTTATTGGCAAAGTTTGGGTGAGAAATAAAGCTAGGAAATTGCTTTATTTTGTCCACATAGGTAGACACACGGACGTGTGTCTTGACCGTGTGTGACACACGGCCTAGCACATGGGCATCTGGATTGGCCGTGTGTCCCTTGCATTTTAAATTCAAGAAACAAAATGCTCAGAATAGCGTGTGTCTCAGCCGTGTGTGCTACAGGCCCAGAACACGGGTGTGTGTCTTGGCCGTGTGAAACCTGCATATAATTTTGAAAAATTAAATTAATCACACGTGTGGTAGGCCGTGTGGCACAAGTCAGAGAGCTACATGGGTCGAACATGGCTTGCAACACGGGAGTGTCCTATGGTCACATAGGCATGTGCCCTAACCACACGGGCGTGTGTACCCTGTATCTAGGAAAAAAATTAGAAATTTCGTGAAAAATTTTTTGAGTTCCCGATTTAATCCCAACTTCATTCCAACGTTTATAATTGGCCTCGAGGGTCCATTCAAGGGACAATATGACTAGTTTCAAAATGAACAGTATTTAACATGAATTATATGTAATTATTCTATAAACTTCGGTAATACTCTGTAACCCTGTTTCGGTGACGGATACGGGTTAGGGGGTGTTACATTTACCTTATTGACAGGTTGAGGAAAAACCAAAGGCATTATCAACCATGAGAGAATATCATTTGGCCTTTTTTTTGGATAAATTACACCTAATATCACTCAAACATTAGTAAGTTTACATTTTTTTCATTCAATTTCAAAAAGTTACAATCGATCACTAAACTATTCTATAGTTATCATTTAAGTCACTGCACCATTAAGTTGTTAACAAAATAGGGTAAAGTACACCAAATGTCACTCTATTATTCATAAGTTTACACATTTGTCACATAATTTAAAAGAAAAGTTACAAGTTGGTGACTAAATTATTTGAAAGTTTTAGGGTTCTAGGGACCTTCTTCATAGTTGTATTCTAGTAATCTCACCACCATTGGCCTCCTTCGACAATGAAACACACCGAACCATAGATTTTTCCCTACTTTTTCTTAACATAGCCTAAAATTGTATTGATTTAAACCCCAATCCCTAAGAAAAAAAGCTCCATGATTTCCTTCTATCATCATTGGATGGTCGATTGACTCTGATATGTTCTTTTTCAAAGGGAGACTTTTGTTGAAACACCGGTGCCTCCAAGGCGCAGCGAAAAATTAAAAATCCGGCGATCCAAACCAAGGATCCATGTGTAAGGAACGAATCGGGGTGATAAAAAGGTTTCAAAATTACCGAAATTTCAATCTGAGTAGACAGCGACGCCTAGGCAACAGGAATGCTGAACCACTATCGAACCAAGCCGCAACCTTTTCCGATGTCGGCCTCTACGTAGTCCACCCGATTGACAATGAACGGTAGAAATCCCAGAAAACTATTTTCAGAGAGTATTCTACTAAAACGACTGCTAGACCACTTTCATATTTTTCGGGCTAGTTATATATATATCCTTTTTAGGGTTTTTTTTTACCCTTGCTATATATAACTCCCTCTTAATTGGTATATATTTATAATGAATTTTAATTCATTAAAATTAATCCGAACATAATAATTATCATTCAAATAAATATAATAATGTTTAACCGAAAAATTATAATTACATTAATTATAATAAAGATTTCGGTAAACTATATTTATTTAAACTTATATACGAACTAAATTCATATATCAATAAAATTATGTTCTGATTATGTGTACAACATCCTTGTACATAAATAGTATGTTCAACAATTTGATTGCCCAATTAAATTAATTCTATAATTAACTTAATTCATGTGACAACCAAGCAATATACCAACTATGTTTTACCTCGTTCATTTCAACCATAGGGTGTGACCCTATAGGTTCTTGTAACGTTAGTAGTAACATTAGAACGATTCTAATGTTACAAACAATGAGTGGCATCTAGCAATGCATCAATGCTACCTAAGTTATAAGAAGTCGTGATTCGACATAACCTTTTGTGATTAACTTTTCATGCATTCATCCTTAAGTCCTATATCTTTGGAATAGACACAGGTCATGGAATAGTCACACTTGCATAGTCCATCCCATGTTTCTTGATACCTCGAGTAGACTATGATACACAAATAAGTATGACATCTCATATCAACTTATTTGAGCATGGCCATGCATTTCTAGCCTCACTCAATCAAATGGCCTGAGATATTACTCCCATTATGTAGGAGGGACTTATCCTATATTGATCAACTATATCCCTCAACATAGATTGCGGTATATCCAACATCAGTCTTTATGGAACAACCAGTTACGGTGTTTGTTTGACTGTATCAAAATATACAACTCACGATGTTGGGATAAAGATGATCTCAAGTATGAGGATCATATACATATTAATCACTATGAGTAATGTTGTGACAATTACATAATAATCCAAGAAACATACTCATAGCGGGCAGTCCAATATGTTGTTCTCTAACACACATATTCATGCATTGATTCTGACACTCCATATCAATGACAACTCTTTATCATCAATCAACTACATGTTAGTCTTAATGCATTATTATTGTCCTAGCCAATAACAATACTTGACTAAGGATCTTTTGAGAATAATCATATTATTCTCAGGACATTATTATAAAACAGTTTATTTATGCACACAGAAAAGAAACTGGAATAATAATGGCAACGCCTTATATTAATAAACATGATAAACCAAGTATGTTATTACAACCATCTCGTGATTGATCTTTGGGCATACTCTTACAACTTTCTCCTCAACCTTTTGGATTGAGCATCTATCACTTCGAACTCTCTAAATAATTCCTTATCGAATCTAGTGCATTTGAGTCTCCTTTTTATATATATTTCATTCTTTTTTCTTTGATTTTATTTTATACCTTTAATTTTGTAAGTCTTGTTTGGGGCTCACCAAAACAATAGACTTTCTTCCTTTTTTATTAGCCTTTTTTGGTATTGTCACACCCCAAAAATGAAAAATCCGAAAAGGTGAATGAGGCATGCATGTTAACTATTTTGGTGCGTTATACTAACATAATCTGCTACCCTACTGCCTTGTTGGCGATATAACACCACTTAACCCGTATCCGTCGCCGGTATAGGGTTACAGAGCATTATCGGAGTTTACGTTTCAAGACAAATACAAAAATTTTAAACATTTTAATTCATATAATTAATCATAGCAAAAACAAACAATAACATGCATATCATCCCTTATACGAGCCCTTAAGGCCCTAAACACATATTGGAAACAAGTTGGGACTAAATCGGAATCATATACAATTTTTCAAGAAAAGGTGACAAATTTCAAAACTGTAAGTGTCACATAGCCGTGTACCTTTCAAAATGGCCTCACAAGCCTGTGTACCAGGCCGTGTGTTAGGCCCTGTAACTGTTTGACTTGAAACCCTTTGTAAGCTAAAAGGGACACACGACCGTGTTGCTTGGCCGCGTGTCATACACGGCTAAGATACACGCCCATGTCTCTGGCCGTGTGGACGAAAAATAGGCCATTTCCAAGCCAATTTTCTCACCCAAATATGCACATACCTATAATCAATTTTCAACATATAAGCAAGCAACCCAAAGTACACCAAACCATGCAACAACAAGCTGTCCAAATAAAGTACATATGCATAAAACCAATATGCCCAAAAGGCACCTCAATCACAATACTTTAACATGTATAACCATATGCATAATTTAGCCAAACATTCAATCAACTCATAACTAGGTTTATGCCATAACATGCCATTTCATTTACCTATCAAATTCACACCAAAAGTACCAAATATGCCCTTTAGCATTTAGCACCATTAGCCATATATATCATCGACATTCCATATACCAAAATGACCATATTTAACCATGTCAAAGAACATACCATTACATACCTTTTAAAAACCATTTTAGCTTCCATCATTTAAGCATCATAAAGATTACAAAATCAACCATCATAAGCTGTATCAACCTAACAACCAATTCAATCACTCAAAACACCATAATTACAAGTCAAAACATAATGGCTATAATATCAACTAAAACATCAATACATGTGCATATTTAAACAATTTTCACTTAACTTGTTTTCATGCCAAAATATAACATAATTGATACATAACAACCATACCAATTTGGCCATTTAAAGATACATTAACACATACCAACAAGATCTCAATAGTACCTTAAGTACCTCAATCCAAGGCAACATTCCATGCCATAATCATCAACCAAGATGACATATATATATATCAAACTCTTCAATTAAACATTAGACATGGTCCACCTATACATGCCATTATAACCTTAACCAAGACATCGAAAACTACCCATATAATCGCTGGATAGTGTGATAGATCTCTAACGAGCTTGCAACCTGATTAAGCTTCATATAATCTGAAAAGTAAAGGACAAACAACTACATAAGCAATGAATGCTTAGTAAGCTCGTATAAACTTTAGTCATATCAGTCCATTTCAAAAATGAAATTTATACATGTCAAGAATAATCTTATACCAATACCACAAGGTTCATGAAACCATATTCAACAACTCACAAAGTGAATAAATCCACAGCATCACATATACATATCATCCCTAACACAGTAGGATTTTAAATAACTTTAAACCCCTTCAAATTTTCTTATTTTTATTTGTATTTCATTACTTTCCATTGCATTTACTTTCTTAAACTTAAAATAACAACATCAATTCAACTCATCATTCTCTTTTATATCATTTTACACTTCAAGTATGAACTTACTATTTCATTACCTTTCCACACTTGTTTCATATGCATAACACACAAGACATAAGCATATCATCAACCATAGCAACAAGCTAGTGAATTTAAACATAGCCCTTTTGGAATTAACCGCATGATAAACCATTTCATAAGAAATTACATAATTTAAACCTTACCACTTTTTCATGAACAAAAGCATCTTTCTATTTGGGCACCTACCATTACAATGCATAACCTATAAATTAACATGGCATGATCCAACCAAAGCTTGGCCAAAGCCTAAGCATTCACACCAAACATGTTAGCATACATGATACAAATCGTAGGCATATTATCATGAATAGCCATTTAATCTCAACATGTATCACTTGAATCTATTACTCATCTTAACTTACATAATTTCCATGTATCACAATATCAAGGATAGTCATATAGTTTCATGTCTTAATTCATATAGGTTTCTTTACCATTTCATTTGCATAACACATAAGACATAATCATAGCATCACTTAAATCATACTTTTCATAATCATGAATGTTCTTACTTAAATCATCGATAGATACCTTTCTATAAAATCAACCGAAACCCTTACCGGTTCATCCATTTTTATGCCCGTTGAACCACATAAAATAATATCGGATACGTGGAAAAGCTCACACAAAGTGTGTTAAACATATAGTCGTAGCTCACAAGAGCTGTAAAATGGGTCTACTCACACAAGCTGTCAGTCAGAATGTAAGTTACACGGTGCTACTCACACAAGCTATCAAGTATTTGCAACTCATGTCAGACCTCAACCATCGGTAGGACATTCAAGACCAGTACACGAAACATGCTAACCTGGGTCTGCTCACACAAGCTATCGATCAGAACTTAGCTACACGGTGCTGCTCACACAAGCTGCCAAGTAACCGCAACACATGCAGGAAACTCAGCCATCGATAGGACGTTCAGGACCAGCACCTAAAACACTGTAACCTAATGACATGTCATGTGTATCCTATATATTCCTAAGGGTCAAACGGAGCTAAATAATCACCGTACATTGTTGAATTTACGTCATCTCACAACATCATAACTTGTATAATAACATATATATATTGATTTATTTTCAATAAAATCATATATTAACATTAAGTTTAATCAAATTTATACGTAATATAGTTCATACAAACTTACCTAGCTAAATTGCAAAAATACCAAAGTTCAGGGGCATTTTGGTAATTTTTCATTTTTCTTGATTTTCTACCCGATCTTGATCTAAATTAATAATTTCATTCAATATATAAATTTAGACAATAATACAATTCATTTTATGCAATTTATTCATTTTGAAACTTTTACAAAATTTCCCTTAAAGTTTTACTTTTTTTCAATTTAGTCTCTGAGCCAAAAACATGTAAATTAACCATTTTTACCCAAAATTGAAACTATCCGAATGCTTATGGCATCCAATATAGCCCATTTATGCAACAATTTCATAAAAAAATCCTTGTATTTTTATTATTTTAACAATTTAGTCCTAACTAATAAATTCATCAAAAAAACACTAAATAAAATACTTTTAAATAACAACTAATATCTCAAATTCATCATTTAACATCTAAAATCACAAGGTTCATCAATGGCAACTTTCAAAATCTTTAACAGTTTCAAAATCGAAGGTACAGGCTAGCTGGAATTAGTTGCAATGATCTAAAAAATATAAAAATTACAAGAAACGGAACTAAAATCACATACCAATTTTGCTTGTGAAGTTGCGGAAACCTCCAAGCTAAAAAAAATGGCTTCTTCCCCCATTAAAATCAATTACCAAGTTTTGAAAAAGATGAATCAAACTTTTGTTTTATTTATTTTAATATAATTATCAAATTACCATATTAACCTTAGTTAATAATTAAATAAAACATCAAATTCATGTCCATTATTGTCCAATAATACTTGAATTGTTAAATTACCATTTAAGTCCCTTTTCCTTTATTCAATTAACCATTTAATCACTCAAATCAAATAGTGATTAAATTTTACATCTTTTACAATTTAGTCATTTTTAATTAATTAATCATTGAAATGTTAAAAATTTTCAATGAAACTTTAAAACCATCTTAATGAAACTCTGTAAATATTTATGGCTCAGTTTATAGAAATGAGGTCCCGATACCTCATTTTCTAAAACCACTTGACCTCAAAGTCATACCACTTAAACTTAATAAATCGTTTATATAACATAAATTATCATATCAAAAACATTTTAAAAACCATATTTTACTCCTAAATGTTAAATATAATATTTACAAACTTACTCGTCGAATTTCGTGGCCCCTAAACTACTATATTTGACACCACTGCAAAACTGGCTGTTACAGGCAAGTTAGAGTATTGGCACATACCAGCGTTAAAATGTCCGCCCCTTGGTGGTATCTAAGGATTTAATTACAGGATATCTTCAAGTGAAGAAAGAATACGCTCAAGAAAGAGTATGCCTAAAGAAGAGTACACCAAAGAGTTTTGGCTGAGCACGAAAAGCCTACCAAGTGTATGAGAAAGATGTAGGAGACTTAATTATATTTAAGACCATGCCATATGTGAGTCATCGCCAAGGTATAGTACATTTGTTTTGCATGAGCACTGTTCAAGTTGGTTCTTGTAACAAGATTCGTTAGGATTCAATTGGACTGATTTGACCCTCTCCATGATTGGTCAAATAGTAACATAGATCTTTATCGAGTTTTCTTTGTCCTTCCCTCAAATTTTGTAGGGAAATCAGGGGACAATTTCAATAAACACCGTCACTTGTCAAAATCCACAAAAGGGAGACCGAGAGTATATATATAGTGAAGGGGGCATTCTAGATTATTTTTCTTTTTGCTCGACATTCCGATTCTTTCTAACCTAAATGTTCTCTTTTTCTTTGTTAAGTTAGAGCTAAGATTTTGTTTAATCAATGGATGATTCAACCTTCTAGTAAGTATTATAGCTTTGTATGTTACGGTTATTGAAGAGTAAGGATTTTAAAAGTTGTAACAATAGTAGGGTGTGAAAGAAAGACCCTGCATGGAGGTCGCATGTAGTTGAAACGTTAGTGACCTATCTGTAACTGAGGATTTTAATGAAAATTCCATGAACTTGTAAGCAGTTGTTGCTGCTAGATCGAGTAAGATGAACAAAGCAGAAGTTTTGGGCTGAGGTAAATGTGGGTCTTTGGTGAGTCTTTAGACCTGACTCTTGCACATTATTTTATGATGATGCTTTGTATGGTTGATGTCCATATAGTTGAGCATATCTTCTTAAGGATTTTCTGTATGTATGTGGGTGTGTATGTGTGTTTTCTCTAAAGCATTTGTATGTATGTTTGAAATTTACGATGTGCTGGATGAATATGAGAATGTGTGATAAGCATGCAAGGGAAATTATGTGTTGGGAAGTATGATTCTGTTATGGGTATGAGTGAAATCGATGTAAATGTGTCCATTATATTAACTGAGTGATACATGACAAAGCATTATTGGTGATAAGGGGGTTCGAGTGGAGTGTTAGAAAAATAAGTGATATGATCATGGACACTATGGTTATGCTTTGATTACGTCTCTTAGGAAAGAAAATACGAAGTCCACTATGGAAAAATTATAGTTCGTCGAGATCGTAAACACGAGGTCCACTGGGATAGTAAACACTAGAAAAGGCCAATATGGAAGATATGTGGAAAGGCTATGGCCATGGCACATTCTAGATATGGCGGATGAGTCATATTTTTCTACTAGGGTTTTTGCATGTCTCGAGGTTGATAACGGGTAAACCTCAAACGCTGCCGAGTTTAGACAAATCCATATTGCCAAAAATGACAATTTATGTGCTGCCTTGGTGGCAAACCAAATCAAGCCTTTATGGCATATTATTTGGAAAGTCTTAGTGCTGAAGTTATTTGGGAAGCCTTTGTGGCGAATCATATGGAAAGGCTGTATGGCGAATTATATAACGCCCGAGAGGCGAGTTCTGGTTATGCCTTTGAGGCATTTTTTGAAAGAATTCCTGGCAGTGTACCTGACTGATAAACCCACCGTTGTAATCCGTTAGGATAGAAAGCTTGGCATATTTAGAATTATGGGCGGTGTAAGTGTCCGGTAAAAATGGGAATTCTCACATTATGTATCGATGTCATTTGGGATTCTTTTGGATGATCTAAAATTTTGCATTCATCATAATAAATTTTTTGTCTAGATAGATTTGAAGATACGTTGCGACTGGCATTCTAACAGTCGCCAGAGCTAGTATAAGAATCTTCTAAGAGTAATATCTATATGTATATCATTCTGAGGAATTTATCTAGCTTCTATCTTCAAAGAGATTATGAAATATGATCCTCAATAAGGTGTGAAGTCTATGATCTACTAATCGAGCATAATGTGCATAAGGGGGTTAAGTGTGGAGGTTGGCGTATAGTTATCTGCCAGGAATCAGAAAAGTATTTGCCAAAATCTGAAAGGAAGTCCAGAATCCTTAAGTGGAGGAATTAAACAGCATCATTTAAAGGCAACATTGGTTGAGAGTCACTAAGTTTCGTTGAACTTACATGTATCTATTTGTAATGCATCAAGGTGGCAGTTCAAAGAGTGATATTATGCATATAGAAGGGCACTCTTTGGAATATAGAAAATAGTACTCTATGCCTTGATTAAGTCTGGTTTAACAAAGATTTAAGTCATAATTTCTTATATTGCTTTTGAGAATTTTTTGTAATTAATAAATGTTTCCTTCAAATCTTTTGACTTAGAAAAGAATATAAATAAATCAGAAGTATGTTCAGTATGGTTTTTGCCAGTTGTAAATTTTTTTAAGTATTTAAGTATTATAGCATCCTATATCTGGGTCCGGTAAATCGAATCGGGTATAGGGTGTTATAATTTAATTGGTATTAGAGATTTTAGTTTAGTCAATCCTCTAGAAGTTAAGATAGAGTCAGCCATGTATGCATGATTAGGGGTGAGCGTTCGATCAAATCAAATTGAATCAAATGAAAAAATTTCGAGGTAGTCGAGTTGACAAATTATATTTTATCATCCTAATTTGATTCGAAATTTTCTCGAATCGAGTCGAGTGAGATGGAATTTGAATCGAATCAAATCGAATATATTTGCTCGAGTTAAATTTTAAAAAATAATTTTAGGTCCTTGTAACTGCTGTCACCCACCATAATAAAATTTGTCCACCGTAATCATTTTTTTATTAACTTTCATCACATTATAATTTATTTATTAATCTTTTATATACGAATTAGCTTCTTTGCTTGCTTAGTTGTTCCAATTATCTTCAGATTCTTGTCACTATGTATTTTGAAATTAAAAAATATATTAAATGTAAAAATGTGACTTTTTTTAATAAAAATTATTTTAAAGATAAAATGTGAAATTGATACCAATATAAAATTTTACCATGAATATTTTATGGCATCATTAATAATTCAATTTTAATATAAATATTCAATATGACTAAACAATTCAATAATATAAATAATAAAAAATGTGAAATTTAATTTAATAATATAAATAGTAGATATAAATAAAAGTATTACTATTTATGTTTAGGGATTTTTTTGGATAATTTTGATTTTTTATTTGGGATTAAAGGGTGAAAAGTAAAAGTTTAAGGGGAAAATAAAAAGTTTTGGGGAGTAAAAGTTTGAGGGAAAGTAAACAGGGGGAGTAAAATTCTGGAGGGAAAATATTAAAAAAATGGAGGGATGGGTTTGGGGTAGATGGAGGCTGGGATGGGAAGGGAGTAAAAGTTTTAGGAGGAAAGTGGGAGGGAGTAAAAATTTTGGGGGAAAATAAAAAGTTTTGAGGGTTTTTGGTAGTAAAATTTTAGAGAAAAGTAAATGGGAGAGTAAAATTTTGGTGGGGAATGGATTTTGGGTAGATGGGGGGTTGGGATGGGAGAGGAATAAATATTTTGGGGGGAAAGTGGAAAGGAGTAAAAGTTTTGAGGGAAAAATAAAAAGGTTTGGGAGTTTGGGGTAAAAATTTAAAGTGTTATAGTTTGATATTCGATTTATTAAAATTATTTGAGTTATTTGAATTCGAAAACTCAACTCGATTCGAACTCGAAATTCAAAAAAATTGAGTTGAATCAAATAACTCGATTAAGTTGAATAACTCAATTCGTGTAACTCGAAATTCAATTTTTATTTTATTTTTTCAAGTTGAATCGAGTTTTGCTCAACCCTATGCATGGTATATCGGACCTGACTTAGTCCCTAAGGTAAGTTAAAGAATTTAGTAATGATGAATTTTCTGTCACATTGTTAGTATTAAATAAGGTGAGTCCAGCTGGAAAGAAAAAATGATAATTCTGTTGGTAAGAGAAGGAAAATTATACAAGCTGAATATAGAAATTTAGTACAAAAAAGGTTTTTAATCTCCCTCCCCTGAAGGCTGGTTAGTAGGTTCAATAGGAACTCCTTCTGGTTGGGAGCGTTCTTTGAAGACTCCTTTAGAAGCATCAAACTCTTCCAAATTTGACTTCCCTATTACTAGCTCTCTAGAGATGATGAAGTTGGTCGATTGTCTTTATTCCCTCTGGAACTTCTCCCAATCTTCGCCATCAGGATTATAAACATTAAAGTTCAGAGACTCAGCAATGACCTTCTATAAGCAGATAAAGTTCACTCGACTCAAATTGAAAGGACCCGCAACAGCTTAGGTGTAAAGGACTAGGTTGGGTCGTCGTATGGGCAATGTCTCTGCCAGATTCTTTTTAGTGTCCTCTTGGTATTTTTTCAGAGTTTCCTCATTGGATTGGCATAGATGCTCCAACTTTGGTAAATGTTGTTGGTCTTAATATTTCAATTTCTACTTATTGGTCTTAATATTTCAATTTCTCCTCCCAAGAGGACTCTCTGGCCCTTAGTTGATTGATTTCTTCCTCCATCTATTTGGCTTGGATTTCTAAACTTTCATATTTGGCCTTCGAAGAAGAGATCAATGAGTTAAGCTCTTTAATCTGGCTGATAGCTTCCTTATGAGCCTAGCGTAGTTGAGCTAAGGACTATTCGCCATAATGCACAGTTTCTTCTAAACATGCTTGTTTGATGCTATTATGATTACCAGTCACTTGAAGGGCCCAACTCATAAGCCCACATTTAGCTGCTAAAATTTGAAAGGACCTTGCCAGCACCGAGAATTGGGGTAGATGAAGATTTGAGGAAGAAGAAAGGAAAGCCTCTTTTACCTACTGAGGAAAGTTGTTATTCTACTGCTATTGGATGGCATCAAGAAAGAAGGGATATTTCTCCGACCTTAAGAGATCACACCATGAGAAAAGTTTACCCACTTTGCTAGATGGAGTATTAATTAGTAAGAAACCAAGAGGGGCCTCTAGTTGGTTTTGGTGTACTGTCTCTAGCATGAATACAATCATAGGTGGATTCACGGCGTGGACTGGAGAGTCTACAAAGTTGGCAGACTCTACTGGCACAACAAGAGTAGGAGAAAGGATAGGAGCAAGATGAGTGATGACTCACAAGGAGCAGGCCTTCTCTTAAGTCTGTGATGAGCCAATTGTGAACGGTCACTGCCTTCAATATCCTGGGTGTTTCCCTCCACCCTTGGCCTTTTTTGAGCTTTATCAATCATTGCTCTTAATGGCTCAGCAACGACTCCTTCAATTTTTCAAACTGCATCTAGTAATGCTGAGGCATCCATTTTGGCTACTGGATTAGGCAGGGAGGTGATAGATGTATGAGAATGAAAGAAGACCCTGCAGCAGCAACAAAAGAGTTAGCCTGGTCGAGAGAAAGAACAGATGATGTACCATAACAAATAATATTCCAATGGCGTAGACGTAGTCCATAGGTCTTATAGAAAATGAAAGGAGGCTCTCGCATCTTCCCTACTAGAATTCATGTCAAATCAACATTGGCGTTGTAAGACCAGGCCACCACAGTAGAAGGAATGTAACAGCCAATTTTCAGTGAAGCCAGAATAGTAGTTTCAGGGCCACAAATTTGAGGTCAAAATATTTATTTTATTATTATTTTAGTGTCTACAGCATGTTAATTGAGTCATATGAAAATTTCATTAAGAAATTAAATCGTTTGAATACTCAATTCAATAAAAAGGACTAAATTTCAAAAGGTGCAAAAATTAGAGTTCTATAAGTTAAAGGTATTAAATGGCTATGAAAGTAAATAATTAATGGATTTATGTGGTAATTAGACCATTTGAAATATGAGTGGACATTTATGTGCATGATTAAGTGAATTTTAATGATAAATAACAAAGGTTAATTTGGTAAATGAATAAAATAACTTAAATTAAATTAAGGTAAAAGAAAGATATCATCTTTCTTTCTTCTTCATGAACCAAAATTAAAACCTATAGAAGCCATTAAAGACCCTTCAAAGTTTGTCCATACTCTATTTATGCATGTAAGTGTATTCTTGCTCGGTTTTTAATGATTTTTATATTTTTGGAGTCGTTGTAGCTTAATCTAGCAAGCCCAAGGACTAATTATAACACCCCTTACATGTGTCCGACGCCGGGACAGGGTACGAGACATTACTGGACTTAAACATATCCAATCATACAAAACCAGGCCATAAAATTTCTTCAATTTAAAACAATTCATTAACATGCATATTGTCCCTTATACGGGACTACGAGGCCCAAAACATACATTGGGTGTGGTCCGGGACTAAACCGAGAACTTTCGGAACTCTTACAACACTTAGAAAAATTTTCTTGATTTGGAGGGTCACACGCCCGTGTGGGTAGGCCGTGTGGTCACACACATGCCCGTATAGCTTGGGACATGCTTGTGTAGCTTGGGACACGCCCGTGTAGCTTGGGACACTCCCTTGTCCTCAGCCTATGTAACTCTCTATTTATGATGTCATCAACATAATAGGGTCACACGGCCAAGTCACACCCCCGTGTGCTAGGCCGCGTGGCGAATTTAATTTTCATGAATTTTCATGAATAAGGTGCAGACTTCACACGGCCAGGGCACACACCCATGTCCCAAGGCCGTGTCTCATACTAGTGTGTTTACTACTAGGCATTTTGTTTCTTAAAACTAAGATGTAGAGAACACAATGCCGGATCACACGCCCATGGGGCAGACCGTGTGTCACACACGTCCTAGACACATGCTCGTGTATTTGGACAACTTTAAGGCTAATTTCTAAGCCAATTGCCACCCTTATTTGCACCAACACATATAAGACTTCAAAGACACTTAACATGGCATAATTAAGTACTTAAACATCATCAAATAAGCCATGTTCCTGGCAACACTATATCAACTTATACATGCTCAGGTTACCATACCTTATTAATCCAAGCTTACCATATCACGTGCAATATGAAGCATCAATTTAATCCATTTCTACACATTCATATCTTAGTTATCATCATGCCATATACTTACAATTCCATCATCAAACATCCATGATCATATCCACAATTCAACCATGCCAAAAATTTTAACCACGTTATGTATTACCTTGGCACATGCATGCATATATGAATAGGCTTACAACCCAATAATCAATATAAGCCATATCTCATGGCCATATACAAAATGAATCATCAAATCATTATAAGCCAACACACTTGGCCAAATTAATACGACACGTAAACAAAAAGACCAAGTCCCCTATACATGCCATATTCAAAATATCAAAACCAATTATACCCAATTGACCAAGTTGATAGTGTGATCGATGCTCCAACGACTTTTGATTCCTGAGCTAGCTTGGCGTCACTATAAGGGATGAAAAGAAAGGGGGTAAGCTTTATGCTTAGTAAGTTAGCATGTAAATAATTAACAACATTAGTCATGCATTATTATACACATAACATAATATAATTTATCACAATGTCATCAAGTATCATAGATACATCTTAAATCATGTCATTTACATAGTGAACAATAATGCTCATGATCATGATTCATTCATTCACTTCTTACTAAGGTCTCATCGATTCATAATCTCAATATTTATGAGCTTTGTGTACATACCTGTACCCTTCCAACATGGTCATACCTTGTCATTTCTTTGATATAATCTTTGCATTACACGTTGAACCACTTGGAATACTAAAGGATACCTTGAAATCTCATACACATAGTAAGATGCCAATGCCATATCCAAGATATGGTCTTACATGGGATCACATATTGATGCCAATAGCCCAACTATGGTCTTACACGATGTCTCATATCGATGCCATATCCCAGATATGGTCTTATACGAAGTCTCATTTTCGAAGCCATGTCCCAGATGTGGTCTTACACGAAATTGCATGCCGATGACATATCTCAGATATGGTCTTATATGGAATCTCAATAACCCTAATGTCATGACATTTGTATCCTAACTATTCCTAAGGTTCAACTGTGATTTCGAAGTACCAAATCTTTTTCGGATTGTCATCGAGTCATCATTAACCAAATCCATAGAGACAAATATACATTTCATGCAATATCAAAGCATTAGATACATAATAACATGATGTTGAATTATTTACCCTCGAACTTACCTCGGTACCAAAATATGGCTAACTATTCGATTTAGTCCACAACTTTGTTCTTCCCTCGGTTTAGGTCTAGACTCTATTTTTCTTGATCTATAATAGAAAATTTCACATATTTAATTATCACACTATTCAAAACATCCCATAAATCATGCTTTGGCAAAATTATTGTTTTGCCCTTAAACTTTCACATATTTACAAATTAGTCCCTAGGCTCGTAAAATGAAATCTACTCATTTTCTTTGTTACCCAAGCCTAGCCAAACCTATATCATACTTATAACAGCCCACATTTTCTTTCAAATCAAATTTTTACCACCTATTTTACAACTTTTACAAAAAGGTCCTTTTTAGGTGTTTTCGTGAAAAATCTCTTTGTAAAAGATGTTTATCACACATCAAACTTTCATATTCCTCTATTAAACATCAAAATACATGCATGCCACACATGGGTAATTTTTTGAACATGAACCCTAGCTCAAAATAATGGTAGAAATATTAAAAAATGCAAAGAACATTAAAAACGGGGCTAGAATGCACTTACTATCAAGCTTGGAAAGTGAAGAAACCCTAGCTATGGCTCATTAGAAATTTTTACACCCCCATAAGAAAGATGAGCAAATTTTGCTTGATTTTTCCCTTTTTAATCTTTTATTAACCAAATGACAAAAATGCTCTTTTTACTGAACTTTCAAATTTTATCCATGCATGTCCATTTTTGTCCATAAAATTAGAAATTGGGAAAATTTATATTTGAGGACTTCTAATTAATAATCCAAAGCTATTCATACTTAAAGCTTCTAGAATCTCATATTTTGCAACTTTTGCAATTTAGTACTAAAAGTTAAATTGGTCACTTATTCACAAAATTTGTTCATGAAACTTTCACACAATCATGAAAACATGTCATGAAACTCAAAAAAATCATAAAACAAATATTTCTACAAATTTGTAGTCTCAAAACTACTATTCTGACTAGGCCCAAAATCAGGATGTTACACTAATTTGCAAAACTGTTAAAATTATAGGGTTTACCATTGATGAATGAGTATGTGTTTTGATGTTTGATGATAGAAAATAAATGGTTGTTTTTAGATAAACAACATTTGTTAAGTGATTTTGGTTGAAATTGCAAATTAAGGATTTATTTGTAAAATGTGCAAAATTCATGGTGAAATATGTGAAATAATGAAAATTTTGGGTTGCTATGAGTCTATATAAAATTCAGCTAGTATGGGTTGAAATGGAATTGCATGAATTTTTCATTTTTTGAGCTAAGGACTAAATTGTAAAGAATTTAAAATTTAAGGGGCAAAAGTATAATTTTTCCATAATATGATTTTTGGGTTAAATTGAATAGGATGATATCTAAATAAGTTTAATTTGATTATATATAGATCAATAAAAGCAACGTTTGGATTTAGATCAAGGGAAAAATAAAATAATGGATTGATAGCTCGATTCTCTCCGTGTAAATTCGAGGTAAGTTCGTATGTTAATAAACATTAATATAATTGTGTTTTAACTGCTTTATTATTGCATTATTGATAAAAATGACTTTACAAAAATATTCGACAAAGATTTGGTGACATGTAAAATCCCGATTGAACCTTAGGAATAGATAGGATATAAATGGCATGTCATTAGGGGTTATTGTGTTTTGGGTGTTGGTCCGTGCGTTCTACTGGTGGCTGAGTTTTCTAGCATGTGTTGTAGATTCTCATTAGCTTGTGTGAGAAGCATCGTGTAGCTACGTGTTGACTGTCAGCTTGTGTGAGCAGACCCAGTGATAGCTCGAGATGAGCATTTACATATGAGATATGGGATTGAGATGGTTTTGACCATGTATTGGTACTTAGGGTGCGAGATTCCTAAGTATCCGATATTATTCCAAATGGTTCAACTAGTATATTGATGGTATGAAAGAATAAGTTATTGATATGTATCATAATAGGTATGTATGTGAATCATATAAGCTTTAAGTCTATGAAACTTGTGAATTTCATATCTAACTTTGCGAATGAATATGTGATAGGTTTGTGGACCAATATGAGTTATATTATGATATGTTTAATTACTTAAATTGTGTTCATATGGTAAGTTGAGTTTATTACTACACGAACTTACCAAGCTTAATAGCTTACTCTGTTTACCTTTTTCGTGTTTTATAGTGATTTCGAAGCTTGCTCGAATTGGGAGTTGTCAAAGGTCTCATCACACTATCCAGCCATTGTTTTGGTACTTTTGAACTTGTGTACTTGGTTATATCGCATGTATAGGTATTGTAGTTAATATGGAATATACGTTGTAATGTTGATAGCCAATTGATTTGGCTTGTAAATTATATATGTTTTTGGTTATGTGTTTAGTCATGTGATGTGGCTTATTTGGTAAACTTGGTTATGTATATATGTGTAAATGGCCTTTGATATTGGGTTTATAATTGCTATGTGAATGCCTTATTGTGAATTGGTATTTTGAGTACAAAATAATTGGATTTGAGAATGTGGTATGAATGCTGATTTTATGACGAAGTCTAATAGGTGAGTTTGATCATTTAGGTGATGTTTTGGAGGTAAAATTGATATGAAATTGAATGGCCAATTGTGATAGTTATGGGCATTATGGTTGTTGGTATTGGAATAGCATGATTTGTGCTTGGTTGAGATTGGTTTGAATGTCTATTGATGATATGGTTATATGCTTTTTGGTATGTTTAGGTGAATGCAAGTTTGGGTGAGAAAGATGGCTTGGAAAATAGCCTATTTTTGTCCACACGGACAGAGACATGGGCATGTGTCTCAGCTGTGTGTGACACACGGTTAGATGACACGGCCGTGTGTCCCTTGGTACTTAATTAGAAACCAAGTCAGTAGCTTCACACGGCCCAACATATGGGTGTGTGACTTGGTCGTATGGCATAATTCAGTATACCCTCCAGTTTTCACACAGCCTGGCAGGCGTGTAAGGCCATTTTGAAGGGTACACGGGCTTATCACATGAGCGTGTGGTTGGCTGTGTAACCCAAGTTAGTGAGTTACATAGGGCTGGGACACAGCCATGTGATCCTATTTCGAATGCCCACACGGCTTGTGACACGGGCGTGTGTCCCATGTACTTTGAAAATTTTCTATGTTTTCTCAAAATTTTCTTGAGTTCTCAGTTTAGTCCCGAACCACTTCTAATACACGTTTTGGGCATCGAGGGCTTGTGTTAGGGACTATATGATTGTATTTGAATGGCTTCTAGTTAGTATGAGAATTATAATTTGAATTGTATGATTGTTTATGAGATTAGTCCGGTAATGCTCCATAACTTTATTCCGGTGACGGATACGGTTTAGGGGTGTTACAATGAACATTTTGGAATCTTCCCATAGTATAAGGTCATTCACTGGTTGACCATTTGAACTTAGCCTTTGCAGGCAGTGTTGAAATACATTTCAAATAGTAACGATCTGCCTTAATTCTAGTATAGGCCTCTTCCTTGATTGCTTAAATTGCTTCCAAGCAACTTCTAAATCAACATATTGGCTTTGTAAGCAGATGTCCTCCCAGGGTATGGACCATAAGGTGGGGAAGCCAAAGTCAGTTTTGAGCTTGCACGCAACTCTCACGAACTTATCCTTTATAATATGGAGGTTTGAGGCCTAATTTTGGATGATGGGCTCATAACCTTAGCATGTGCTAAAATGGGCCATCCCGATCGAGGGACCCTATCTTTTAATTTTCAACTAATAAATATTCTGGAAAACACGTAGTATAGGTGACTCGTGGTGCAAGCAATAGTCAAAGAAATAAGCCACCAATGTCCACCAAGAAAGGGTGGAGAGTTGCCCTGGTGCAATGCCATATTCATTAAGCACTGAGCAGAAGAAGGTGTGAAGAGGCAAGTGAAAGCCAGCCTCGAGTAGGAAGATGGGAAGAGTAAAACCCTCGGTATTGTCACTTTGGAGACACTCCCCTCGGACAAATTAGAAATAGTAAGCAAAGTTCAAACGAAGGATGCCTTTGGCCCCCAAGTATCGAGTTAGCTCTACCTTAATAGTGTTGCATTCATATAAGGGAGCGATCATGTGATGTGTACCATGAGTACCTCTAGGTGTGATCTCGACAACATTTCTAGGGCTGTCACTTCTACTTTTTTGAGCTCTTCCACGAGAAGTAGTTTTGACCATTTTGAGTAATAGTAAAAGAAATAGCATGAGGGTTACCTCTAAAGAAGTTGTGAACTAAATGAGAAAAGAAGCAAAGAGATTTGGCAGAGAAAGAAATTAGGGCTCCAACGATGCAGTGAAATATTTTAGGGAAAGTGTTGAACACCCAATACATGGGCAAGTTTCAACTTCAAAGCCAACTATTCGAATTCTTTAATTACAGCTCGACACTTGTCAAGGCTAAGGCTACAGGGTGTTTAAAAACATAAGAGTACCCACCAATTGTGCTTGTGAGCCTGGAATTCACCAATTGAGACTGTTAGTCTACATTCTCACCAGTTGGAATCTTCAGAGTGTCTACCACAAATAAGAAGCCTTTTATGACTATGTTTGGGCATTTCACCAAGTAGTACACTACATCTGATCTAGGAAGTTGGCCATGCATCATTGGTAATAAGTTTACCAAGTTGGTAAAAAAAATTTGAGGACAAAATTTTCATGCAAGAAGGGAGAGTTGTCACACCCCAAAAACGACGGATCTAAAAAGGTGAGTGAGGCATGCATGTTAACTATTTTGGCACATTATGGTAGCATAATACACCACCTTATTGGCTTGCTAGCGAGTTAGAGTATTGGTAGATACTAGCGTTAAAGTATCGACCCGTTTGTGGTATCTAAAGATTTAATTATAGGATATTTTCAAGTGAAAAAATAGTGTGCCTAAGAATAGTATGCCCAAGAGTTTCGGCTGAGCAAGAAGAACCTACCAAGTGTATGAGAAAGTTGTAGGAGACTTAATTGTCTCTAAGACCACGCCATACATGAGTTACTGCCAAGGTATAGTACGCTTGGTGTGCATGAACACTGTTCAAGCTATTTCTTGTAATGAGATTAGTTGGGAGTCAATTAGATTAACTTGACCCTCCCTATGATTGGTCAAATAGTAACATAGATCTTCACTAGAGTTTCTTTTATCTTTTCCCAAATTTTGTAGGGAAATCATGGGACAATTTCAGTAAGCATCATCACTTGTCAAAATCCATAAAAGGGAGATCTGGAGTATATATAGTGAAAGGGGGCATTCCAAATGGTTTTTCTTTCTACTCAACGTTCTGTTCCTTCTTTCTAACCAAAATGTTCTCTTCATCTTCGTTAAGCTAGAGCTAAGATTTCATTTAATTAGTGGATGATTCAACCTTTTGGTAAGTCTTATAGCTCTGCATGTTACGATTATTAAAGAGTAAGGATGCTAAAAGATGTAAGAATAGTAGGGTATTAGAGGAAAACCCTGTATGAGGGTCGCATATAGTTGAAATGCTAATAAATTATCTATAACTGGGATTTTAATGGAAATTCCATGATCTTGTAAGCAGATGTTGTTGTTGGATAGGGAATGATGATCGAACCAAAAGCTTGAGGCCGAGGTAAATGTGGGTCTTTGGTAAGTCTCTTGACCCAACTCTTGCTCGTTATTTTATGATGATGCTTTGTATGGTTGATGTCCATGTAGTTGTGCATATCTTCTTGAGTTTCTGTATGTGTGTGTGTGTGTTTTCTATGAATCATTTGTATGTATGTACTGAAATGTACGTTGTGCTACATGAATATGACGATATGTGATAAGCATGCAAGGGAAATTATGTGTTAAGAAGTATGATTCTGTTATGTATATGAGTGAAATCTATGTAAATGTGTCCATTATGTTAACTGAGTGATACATGACAAAGCATGGTTGGTGATAAGGGGGTTCGGATAGAGTGTCGAGAAAATATGTGATATGATAATAGACTTTGAAGTGGTGCTTTGATAACATTCGTCAGGAAATTAAACATAAAGGCTAATACGGCAAAAATGTAGTTCGTTGGGACCGTAAACACAAGGTCCATTGGGACAGTAAATACGAGAAAAGGCCAGTGTGGAAAATATGTAGAAAGACTGTAACACCCTTTACCCGTACCCGACAACAGGACAAGTTTCGAGGTGTTACCGGACTTTGACATTCAAAAACATGCAAAACCGACCACAAAATTTTGCCCAAATTTTATAATTGTTCAAACACATACATATATCGTCCCGTATACAGGCCTTCGAGGCCTAAAACATACATCGGGGCGGTTCGGGACAAAACTGAAAACATTCGATAGATTTTGGGCAACTTAATAAATTTTCTTGCCTTAGAGAGTCACACACCCGTGTGGGTGGGGCCGTGTGGTCACACACGCCCATGTGGCTTGGGACACGCCCGTGCCCTCAGCCCGTGAAACTCTCTGTTTATGACGTCAACATGCATTTTGGGGCACACGACCAAGACACATGCCCGTGTGACTAGCCTGTGCACTATACTGACTTAAAATTTTTGGTGCAAGGGACACACGGCCATACCACACGCCCATGGGGGCGATTCGTATGTCATACAAGGCCTAGACACACGCCCGTGTGTCTACCTGTGTAGACCTTGTTAGGCTATTTTCCAAGCCTCTGGTCACCTTTTATCAACCAATCACACTTATAGGTTACTTTAATACATGATAAGGCCAAATTATACACTTATATAAAACCTTGATAAACCTCATTGCATGAAAACTGCATACCATCAGTTTTATACATGCTAGGTTAATTCCCTTTTTGTATTAAGGGTTTCCATATCTCCTTGACACATTCAAGATTGGCTCATTCATATAACTCATTCCCAATTATAACCAAGCCATCACATATGAACACAAACATGCATAGATTTGTAGGTCATAGCCTACTTCAAAATGAGCCAATTCCCATGGCCATATACAAAAAGATATGTATATCTTTACATGCCTTCATCTTGGAAAATCAAATGACACGTATAACAAAATACACCAAAAGTCCTATACATGCCATTGAACAAAATAAGAGTGTCTATATACCAAAGTTGAATTAGTTGATAGTATGTTGACTCTCCAACCGTCTTCCAATCCTTACGAGTCCTCGAGCTTTGTAAGACAGGGAAAAGAGAGGGGTAATCATTTACATGCTTAGTAAGCTCGAATAACTGGAAAGTAAACTTACTGTTTAATTAGCATACAACCATATTAGGCAATAAAAGCAACAAGCATGAAATGGTTTCCCTATCACATGCACTTAATCAACAAGTTAGTCACAACAATAATGTACCATGTAATTTGTCTTAGATGAGCTCATCATTCAATATTTCATTTTGTACATATATCTCATATCAATCCCGTTGAGTTTCTAGGGAATCCCTATGGACAATCCATTACTGTCAATTCATAAGAATGATCACTTCAGGTATGCACTCCCGCGAACCTCAAATCTTACGGCGGGATTATCAGTCCAGCCTAAATCCCTCGTATCGTAAACTAATAAGGTGATGTCAGGATTACCAGTCCAAGCTAAGTCCCTTATAGCGACAAACACCCTTGATGAGCTCGGATCTGAATTGCCAGTCCAGGCTAAATTCATTCCCTAATCGGATTACCCGTCTGGGCTAAATCCTCAATGCACACATGTTATTTGGGAGGCTTGATCACTCAAGGAACACTCGTCTTGGCTAGATCCTTTTCATATTTGAGATCAACAGATTACCCATCCGGGCTAAATTCTTTCTGTAACACATGCAAGATCTCAAGTCACATATAAATCGTGGTTTATCCATCGAACTTCCTTTCCAATCTCAACCGGGACATTTTTCAATGTGTCATTTTTAAAGATACATTTCATGTAATTTCATGCCATCATCAAATGCAATTATCATACATTCATAAATCATACAATTAGGCATATTATGAGTTTACTTTAAGTTATTCGAACTTACCTGGTATTCGTCTCGGTATCGTGTTTCGATTATTTCGAAACCTTTCGTTTTCCTCGATCGACCTCCGAAATTTGTTCCTCGGGGTCTATAACAATAAAAAGAAATTATTAAAAACTCACATTATACTTTTTGAGTCTAAATTTCACCCTCGATCCAAATGATCATTATGCTCCTAACCTTTCACATTTTTACGATTTAGTCCTTAGGCTCGTATAATGAAATGCATACAATTTCTACCTTACCCAAGCCTAGCCGAATGCTTTTCCCTCTTATGGCAGCTCACATATTTCCATTATTTCTCATTTCTACCACACATTTTACGCCTTCTGCAAAAAGGTCCTTTTAGGGGTTTTTCATGAAAATCACCTAGGAAAAGATGTTTAACACACATACAACTTTCATATCCCTCCATAAAACATCAAAATACAAATCATGCATGGGTAAATTTCTAAACATGAACCCTAGCATGCAATATGGGTAGAAATAGAGAGAGTAAGCTACCGGGATTTTAAAAATATGAAGAACATTAAAAACGAGGCTTGGGAGCACTTACTATTGAGCTTGAAAATGTTGAAAACCCTAGCTATGGAGGACTTGAGAATTTCGGCTGGTACAAGGGAGAAGATGGCTGATTTTTTCCTTCTTTTTCCCATTTTATTTCATTAAAATTCCAAATGACCAAAATGCCCTTAAGCCCTTTCTTTAAATTTTCATCCATATAAGTCCATTTTTGTCCAAAAACTTAGAAATTGGGCAAATTTCTCTCCAAGACCTTCTAATTTATAATCTAAAGCAATTTCATACAAATTGCTTCTAGAATCCAAGTTTTAAAATTTATTCAATTTAGTCCTTATTTTCCAATTGGACACCTTACTCAAAAATTTTTTTCATGAAACTTTAACACATGCATATTCTAATATTTTAGACCTCATAATAATCATAAAATAAATATTTCAATGTCAGATTTGTGGTCCCAAAACCACTATTCCGACTAGACCCTATTTCGAGATGTTACATTTATCCCCCTTAGGAACTTTCGTCCTCGAAAGTCTTACCAGAAAACAGGTTTGGATATTGGCTTCTCATGGTTTCTTCCGACTCCCACGTAGCCTCTTCCACACCATGTCGATGCCATAAAACCTTTACTAAAGCCACATTTTTATTTCTCAACTGTTTAGTTTCACGAGCCAAAATCTTGACCAGTTCCTCTCCATAGGTCATGTTCGGTCTAATCTCAATCTCTGCCAGTGAAATCACATGAGAGGGATCTGATTGATATCGCCTTACTATAGATACGTGAAACACATCATGAATCTTTTCCAGTTCTGGTGGCATTGCCAACTGATAGGCTAATGGTCTAACTCTTTCGATGATCTTGTACAGTCTGATAAATAGCGGACTGAGTTTGCCTTTCCGACCAAATCTCAACACCTTTTTCCATGGAGATACTTTCAAGAATACTTTATCTCCAACTTGAAACTCAATCTCTTTTCTTTTCAGATCAGCATATGACTTTTGCCTATCCGATGCCATTTTTAAACAATTTCGTATCACTTTAACTTTTTCTTCAGTTTCCTTGATCAGATAAACTCCGTGTATCCGACTCTCTTTAAATTCTGTCCAGTACAATAGAGTTTGACACTTTTTGCCATATAAGGCCTCATAAGGCGCCATCTTCAAACTCATTTGAAAACTATTATTGTAAGCAAATTCTACCAATGGCAAGTACTTTTCCCAGCTACCTTGAAATTCGAGGATGCAACATCGTAACATATCCTCAAGAATCTGAATCATCCACTCAGACTGACCATCGGTCTGCGGGTGAAAAGCCGTACTAAAATTCAACTTTGTACCTAAGGCTTCTTGTAACTTCTTCCAGAATCTTGAAGTAAACCTCGGGTCTCTGTCTGAAATAATCGATAGCGATACCCCGTGTAATCTTACAATCTTAGAGATGTACAAGTCGACCAACTTATCAAGAGAGTAATCTATCTTTACTGGAATAAAATAAGCCGAATTCGTCAACTTATCTACCATAACCCATATGGCATCTTTCTTTTTCGGAGTCAATGGCAATCATGTCACGAAATCCATGGTAACTCTGTCCCACTTCCATTCGGGGACCATCACAGGCTGTAACAAACCTGAAAGTACTTGATGTTCAGCTTTAACTTGCTGACATATTAGGCATTCCGATACAAATTCAGAAATGTCTCTTTTCATGCCGTTCCACCAGTACATTTTCTTCAAATCATTGTACATCTTGGTACTTCTCGGATGAATAGACAAACAACTATCATGTGCTTCTTGCAAGATTTTCTGAATAAGCTAATCATCTTTGGGTACACAAACCCTGTCTCTGAACATCAAACATCCATTAGGACCGATCCGAAAATCTGATCTAATGCCCAACTCACACTGAGTTCTTTTAGTCTGCAGGTCAATATCATTAGTTTGAGCATCATAGATTTCCTGAAAAAATGTCGGCCTAGCCTCTAGCTCTGCCAAGACTGAACCATCGTCAAGCAATGTTAATCGAGCGTCCATGGCTTTCAATGCAAACAAGGATTTTCTACTTAACACGTCGGTGACCACATTCGCATTTCCCGGGTGATAGTCAATGATTAGCTCATAATCTTTAATTAATTCTAGCCATCTTCGCTGTCTCAGATTTAATTCTTTTTGAGTCATCAAATACTTCAAACTCTTGTGATCGGTAAATACACGATAGGTCTCACCATATAAATAATGCCTCTAGATTTTCAAGGCAAAAACAATGGCGGCGAGCTCTAAGTCATGTGTCGGATAGTTCTTCTCGTGTGGCTTCAACTGCCGTGAAGCATAGGCTATCACCTTGCCATCTTGCATAAGTACACAACCCATACCATTTAAGGATGCATCACTGTAGACCACAAACTCCTTTCCTGGCTCAGGTAATACTAAAACAGGAGCTTCAGTCAGCAATGTCTTTAACTTCTTAAAACTTTGCTGACACGTTTCTGTCCATTTAAACTTAACGTCTTTCTGTAGCAACCTCGTCATTGGAGTCGATATCATGGAGAATTCTTTCACAAATCTTCGCTAGTAACCGGCTAAGCCCAAAAAGCTTCTAACCTTAGTTACATTTTTAGGCGGTTTCCATTCAACAATAGCAGAGATCTTACTTGGATTAACTCGGATACCTTCACCCGAAACAATATGACCCGAAAACCCAACTTCTTGGAGCCAAAACTCACTTTTGCTAAACTTAGCATACAATTGTCTTTACCGTATGGTCTGCAACACAGTTCTCAGGTGCTTCGTATGCTCTATCCCATCTTTAGAATAAATCAAGATGTCGTCTATGAACACAACGACAAACTTATCCAAGTATGGCCAAAAGATCCTATTCATTAGGTCCATGAATACGGTCGATGCGTTCGTTAACCCGAACGACATGATAAGAAATTCATAGTGGTCGTACCTCATTCTGAAAGCTGTATTAAGCATGTCTGATTCATTAACTCGCAACTGATAGTAGCCGGACCTCAGGTCTATCTTAAAGAATATGGTGGCCCCTCTCAACTGGTCGAACAAATCATCGATCCTTGGCAAAGGATATTTATTCTTGATAGTTACCTTGTTCAATTGTTGATAATCTATACATAGCCTCATCGAACCATCTTTCTTCTTTACAAACAATACGGGGGCACCCCAAGGTGAAAAGCTTGGCCTTGCAAAACCTTTGTCCATCAGCTCTTGCAACTGTGCTTTTAACTCTTTCGGTTCGATTGGCGCCATCCTGTACGGAGCAATAGAAATGGGAGCTATTCCTGGCACCAATTCAATACCGAACTCTATTTCTCTTTCAGGAGGTAACCTGGGTAATTCTTCCGTGAACACATCTGGATATTCACATACTATTGGCATAGACTCAATCTCCAACTCTGTTTCCTTAATGTTCAATACAAAAGCTAGGTAGGCTTCATACCCTTTTCTCATATATCTCTAAGCAACCATCGCTGTGATTACAACCGGCGACGTACCCAATTCTCTTGAATCGACCCGTAGAATCTCACCATCTGGGCATTTCAATTTAATATACTTGCTACCACAGTTTACAATTACATCATGCAGGGCTAACCAATCCATACCAAGTATTACATCAAACTCATCAAAAGGTAACAACATAAGATTAGCCGGAAAGCATTGACCCTGAATCGTCAAAGGACAATTCTTACAGACTTTATCAACCAGAACTGATTTGCCTAGTGGGTTCGACACTCTAATAATAAATTTCATAGGTTCAATGGGTAGATTCATACTAGACACTAACCTCATGCAAATGTATGAATGCATCGACCCTGGATCAATTAAGGCAACAACACATGTATTAAAAAGAGAAAAAGTACCCGTGATAACATTAAGAGCAGAGGCTTTCTCTCGAGCGCGTATTGCGTACGTTCTTGTCAGGGCTCGAGCCTTTGATTTTGCAACGTCTTTAGCCACAAACCGACTGCCACTAGCACTTCTAGGATACCTCAGAGGTCTACGTCGTGCAATAAGAGTACTCAACTTCAGGGCTACTTCCACTTCTTTTTCAATTCGCTCTAGGCAGTCCTTGAGAAAGTGGTCAAGAGAACCACATCTGAATCATGCACCACTCTTCATTTGGGACTCTCTGAAGTGAAATTTGTTGCAGCTTTTAAACTTCGGCTTTTGGTTATCCACACTCCCTACACTAGTCACCATAGGGGAGGAAGACTTCTGATTACGTCGATTGGAGCCTCTCGCTTTACCCAAATATCCTACTGATGAAGTGGAGCATTCATGTTGGCTCTTTGATTTCTTTGTAGAAAATGAGAACGTCTTACCGCTAGATCTCTTTCCCAAAACTCGAGCCTCTCTCTTCGCTTGCTTTCTTTCATTATTGAGCTCTTCGGCCTTCTTGGCTTGATCAGCTAATGCGGTGAACTCCCGTATTTCAAGAATCCCTATCAATAACTTGATTTCCTCATTCAAACCTTCCTCGAAGCATTTACACATTTCTGACTCGATTTGAACCCATTCAGTTGCATACTGACTTAGCTTTATAAACTCCCTTTCATATTATGCTATAGTCTTATTGCCTTGTTTGAGTTCCAGGAACTCATTTTGCTTTGAGTCTAAGAACCTTTGACTGATGTATTTCTTCCTAAACTCTGCTTGGAAAAATTCCCAAGTGATGTTTTCCTTTGGCACCACTAAAGATACGGTCTTCCACCAGTGGTATGTAGTATCCTTCAGGAGAGACACGGCACACTTTAAACATTCCTCAGGTGTGCACGACAATTCAACTAATACCCGTGTAGTATTCTCGAGCCAGAACTTGGCTCTTTCAACATCATCATCGACTTTAGCTCTGAATTCCTCAACCCTATACTTTCTAAGCTTATCTACGGGGGGCCTTATCAATTCTTAACGGTGGCATACCTCGTGGCAATTCTTCATCAGGTTGGTTAGGGGACGGGAGAGGTCGTGGTATGTTGGGGCGATTCCTCAGATAATCCCCAAACCATTCATCCATCATGTTAAAAAAGGCGGCTCGGGCCTCTTCCTGGCCTTCAGACATAAACCTTCTACTACAACCAGACACAGCTCATTGTACGGAAGCTAGAGCATGGCTCTTGGCTCCCTCGGACTCATCTTATGCTTGATTAGAAGACATTTACTATATTCAAAACAATTTAAACAGTTAAGAGATGTCACACTATCAATGTTCGAATAATGGCATGTATAGAGAAATTCAATACTCTCTACGATAATCCTAGAATAGACTAAACCGTAACTCTGATACCACTAAATGTAACACCCCTTACCCGTACCCGACACCAGGACAGGGTTCGAGGCGTTACCGAACTTGTACATTCACAAACATGCAAAATCGAGCCACAAAATTTTGCCCAAAATTTATAACTATTTAAACACATATATATATCGTCCCTTATACAGGCCTTCGAGGCCTAAAACATACATCGCGGTAGTTCGTGACAAAACCGAAAACATTCGATAGATTTTGGGAAACTTAATAAATTTTCTTGCATTGGAGAGTCACACGCCCGTGTGGGTGGGGCCGTGTGGTCACACACGCCCGTGTGGCTTGGGACACGCTCGTGCCCTCAGCCCATGTAACTCTCTGTTTATGATGTCAGCATGCATTTAGGGGCACACGGCCAAGACACACGCCCGTGTGACTAGCCCGTGCACTATACTGACTTAAAATTTTAGGTGCAGGGGACACACAACCATACCACACTCCCATGGGGGCGATTCGTATGTCACACAGGGCCTAAACACACGCCCGTGTGTCTACCAGTGTAGACCTTGTTAGGTTATTTTCCAAGCCTTTGGTCTCCCTCTATCAACCAATCACACTTATAGGTTACTTTAATAAATGATAAGGCCAAATTATACACTTATATAAAACCTTAATAAACCTCATTGCATGAAAACCTCATATCATCAGTTTTATACATGTTAGGTTAATTCTCTTTTTGTATTAAGGGTTTCCATATCTCCTTGACACATTCAAGATTGGCTCATTCATATAACTCTTTGCCAATTTCAACCAAGCCATCACATATGAACATAAACATGCATAGATTTTTAGGTCATAGCCTACTTCAAAATGAGCCAATTCCCATGGCCATATACAAAAAGATATGTATATCTTTACATGCCTTCATCTTGGCAAATCAAATGACACATATAACAAAATACACCAAAAGTCCTATACATGCCATTGAACAAAATAAGAGTGTCTATATACCAAAGCTGAATTAGTTGATAGTGTGTTGACTCTCCAACTGTCTTCCAATCCTTACGAGTCCTCGAGCTTTGTAAGACAGGAAAAAAAGAGGGGTAAGCATTTACATGCTTAGTAAGCTCGAATAACTAGAAAGTAAACTTATTGTTTAATTTGCATACAACCATATTAAGCAATAAAAGAACCAAAGCATGAAATGGTTTCCCTATCACATGCAGTCAACCAACAAGTTAGTCACAATAATAATGTACCATGAAATTTGTCTTAGATTTAGTCACAATAATAATGTACCATGTAATTTGTCTTAGATGAGTTCACCATTCAATATTTCCTTTTGTACATATATCTCATATCAATCCCGTTGAGTTTCTAGGAAATCCCAATGGACTATCCATTATCATCAATTCATAAGAATGATCACTTCAGGTATGCACTCCCGCGAACCTTACATCTTACGGCAAGATTACCAGTCCAGGCCAAATCCCCCGTATCGTAAACTTATAAGGTGATGTCAAGATTACCAGTCCAGGCTAAATCCCTTATAGCGACAAACACCCTTGATGAGCTCAGATCTAAATTGCCAGTCTAGGCTAAATTCAGACCCTAATCGAATTACCCGTCCGGGCTAAATCCTCAATGCACACATGTTCTTTGGGAGGCTTGATCACTCAAGGAACACCCGTCCGGGCTAGATCCTTTTGATATTTGAGATCAACGGATTACCTGTCCGGGCTAAATCCTTTCTGTAACACATGCAAGATCTCAAGTCACATATAAATCGTGGTTTATCCATCGAACTTCCTTTCCAACCTCAACCGAGACATTTTTCAACATGTCCTTTTTAAAGATGCATTTCATGTAATTTCATGCCATCATCAAATGCAATTATCATACATTCATAAATCATACAATTAGGCATATTATGAGTTTACTTTAAGTTATTCGAACTTACCTGGTATTCGTCTCGGTATCGTATTCCCGTTATTCTGAAACCTTTCGTTTTCCTCGATCGACCTCCGAAATTTGTTCCTCGGGGTCTATAACAATAAAAATAAATTATAAAAAACTCACATTATACTTTTTGAGTCTAAATTTCACCCTCGATCCAAATGATCGTTTTGCCCCTAACATTTCACATTTTTACGATTTAGTCCCTAGGCTCGTAAAATGAAATGCACGCAATTTCTACCTTACCCAAGCATAGCCGAATGTTTTTCCCTCTTATGGCAGCTCACATATTTCCATTATTTCTCATTTCTACCACACATTTTACGCCTTTTGCAAAAAGGTCCTTTTAGGGGTTTTTCATGAAAATCACCTAGGAAAAGATGTTTAACACACATCCAACTTTCATATCCCTTCATAAAACATCAAAATACAACTCATGCATGGGTAAATTTCTAAACATGAACCCTGGCATAAAATATGGGTAGAAATAGAGAGAGTAAGCTACTGGGATTTTAAAAATACGAAGAACGTTAAAAATGGGGCTTGGGAGCACTTACTATTAAGCTTGAAAATATTGAAAACCCTAGCTATGGAGGAATTGAGAATTTCAGCTGGTACAAGGGAGAAGACGGTTGATTTTTGCCTTCTTTTTCCCATTTTATTTCATTAAAATGCCAAATGACCAAAATGCCCTTAAGCCCTTTCTTTAAATTTTCATCCATGCAAGCCCATTTTTGTCCAAAAACTTAGAAATTGGGCAAATTGCTCTCCAAGACCTAATTTATAATCTAAATAAATTTCATACAAATTTCTTCTAGAATCCAAGTTTTAAAATTTATTCAATTTGGTCCTTATTTTCCAATTGGACACCTTACTCAAAGAATTTCTTCATAAGACTTTAACACATGCATAGTCTCATATTTTAGACCTCATAATAATCATAAAATAAATATTTCAATTTTTGATTTGTGGTCCCAAAACCACTATTCCGACTAAGCCCTATTTTGGGATGTTACAAAGACCATGGGCTTGGCAGTTTTTGGAAATGGTGAATAAGCCGCATTTGTCTACTAAGGTTTCTGCGTGTCCTAGGGGTGATGATGGGAAAACTTTAAGCAATGTTGAGTTTATCCAAATTCATATCGCCAAACATGACAGTTTTTGTGGTGCCTTGGTGGCAGACCACATCGAGCCTTTATTGTAACACCCAAAACCCGATCTAATGAATCGAATCTGAATCTTGGGTCTTACCACTTTAATACAAATGTAACTTAACTCTACTTATACAAATACAATTGATTTGAACTACTTAATTACAAGACTTTATAATACAATACATAAGTATAAACATTGAAGAATTTTGATTATAATACATAGGGAATTCGAAATGATATCCTGGTCTAACGTAGTTATCCCAATTCAAGGGTTTCTATATGCCAAATAGACTAGATCACACCATCAAAGCTTGTTATATTATGCATAATAATCAAATATGGCGCTCCTAGCATTGTTCCCCCAAGCACAGCCTCACATTCAACCTGAAATAGAAAACACAACCCATATAAGTTCATGAAAACTTAGTGAGAAATAATCATTTATACCTTAGTCGTTGATTTTCATAAACAGGCAGATAGAGTCCATCATCATCAGCTCATTTTCTTAAAATCTTCAGTTGCTTGTCACTAGGAATAGTTTACCATTAACAAAATATAATATTTCCTTCTATCTACTATGTCATGGTCAATTTCCCTTAACATTGCTTCATCAGTGGCTTCATCCTTTTAGAACTTCTTCCTTCCAAACTAATCTTAATCATGATTCCCTTACTCAATGCTCTTCGCAAGATAAAGTTTGAATTCACTTTCTTTACCTTATCTTTCTTTGACTACCCATTCTTCTTACTGTTCACTAATAGATGCCCTTCATGAAAAGATCAGACTTAGCCTTTACTCAGGTTTGTTTTTTAATTTTACTTAACCCATAATTTGAACTCACCACATGCTTTAGCACATTCTAGTTTCTTTGTTCTTATCTTAAGACCATACATGATACGCCATAACATTTCATACGAAACTCACCACAAAGGAAGCTCATTAGAATATTTCATCGAATGTGTAACATGATACACCATAGGGGCTTTTCCTTCTAAGTCTATTACAATTATTGTTCCTTCAAAGTTCGCTGTGAATACCATTTCCTTTTTTTAAGGTCCGTCACAGAGGAATTTCCTTCAAATGGTTGCCACAAGGGTTATTCTTTAGAGTACGCCACAAAAAGATTCCCTTCATAGATTGCCACAAAGGTTTCCTTTTCTTAGATCGCCACAAAGTCTTCCTTTTCGTAGATCACCGTAAAGGATTTCTTTTCATATATCACCACAAAGGTTTCCTTTTTCTGGCATGTTCATGATAAAGACTCACTTAGACTCACATTTCGTGAAGTTTTCCCCTCATCGTCTTGGGTCATGTAGAGAACTCCTTTCGAGTAATCATCTTCCTTTAGTTATTTTTCATATAATGCCAAAGCCCATCTATGGTCTTACACGATATAGCATCATGGCCATGGACTCTCTTTTAGAGATTCATATCAAAGATTGTGTTTTTAGTCTCAATAGACCCCTTTAGATGACTCCGCAGAGACAGACACAGACTTATCATGCTCAAACTGATTCTCATTAGAACATTTCAAATAACATACAATTAAGACGCATATACATAATCCAGACATCCAGGTGCAACCATACTTTATACCGACTTACTTGAACTTCACAGATCTATACCAAGTATGCATATCATTCTCAAATATCATTCTCAACAAACATTAGCACAGTCATAAACATACTTTAATAATCACACATAGGGCTACATGCATAACATATTGTAACCTCAATGGTCACAACATCATCTTTCAGCCACTTCCTTACAGATCTATAGGTATTATATTCATACAAACAAGAGTCAACCTATGGACTCACCTGATTCTTGCCTACTACAGTTCAAAACTCCAGATCTAGACTTTCATCATGCAATCAGCAGCACTACTACTGTAGAACAAAGAAACTTATCAAGATTTATTCATATACCATTTTTTTCCATCATTTTTAACACTAAAAATCCCCAAACAGGGTCTTTTTATCCTTTATCTTACTGATCTTCTAAGTCTAATTGATTTACTCTTTACAACACAATATGTAGAGTCATAAATCTTACTTCGACATGGTGTAACCACTGGTAAAGATCCAAATATTCAACTTTAGCTCAAGAGAGAGAAGGAAAGATTTTGGGTTCCTTTAGATCTAGGTGAAAATACTTCTTGAAGAAGGAAGAAGAAAACTCCCTCTTTTTTAGACCTAAATACCTATATATAGAACCCAAGCTTTTATTGGAACCTATCACGTGTCACACACTATCAAAGCTACCTTTATAAATGGTTTATAGCTGTAAATAGAACTCCAATACTTTTATATTCTCGATCCGTTCCTTTGTTCCTTTCCAACTATCTCGTTAGAACGTAACTACCACAACAACTCACTAAATTGGATGTACAATACCTTTAGAAATAATCCTTTACTTATAAGGTTCTCAACACTTTTACCAAATCTTTTCTTCTTTATAACTTAATACATTTTAAAAACAACTATTGCTTAATAATTTGATACATATTATGCACCTGATCTATATGCCAGAACAAAAATTAAGCGCCACTCAAGTTGCTTTCGGTTCACCCGCCAAATCCAGAACCTGCCCAAAGTTGAGTGTTACATTTGTGGCATATTATTTGGGAAGCCTTTGTGGCGAGTCATCTGGAAAGCCTGTATGGTGAATTATATAACACCTAAGTGGCGAGTTGTTAGTCCACCTTTGTGGCGAGATCTCGTTATGCCTTTGAGGCATTTTTTGAAATAATTCTCGACAGTGTACGTGACTGATGAACCCACCATTGTAATCTGCCAGGACAGAAAGCTTGCGTATTAAATTATGGGTTGTGTCAGTGTCCGCTAAACCTGGGAATTCTAACATTATGTATCAAAATCATTTGAGATTCTTTTGGATGATCTAAAATTTTGCATTCACCGGAATAAGTTCGTTGTCTAGATCAATTTGAAGATATGTTATGATTGGCATTCTGACAGTCGTCAGAACTACTATAAGAATCTGCCAAGAGTAGTATATGTATGTATATCATTCTAAGGAATGCATCTAGCTTCTATCTTCAAAAATAATGTGAAATAGGACCACAATAAGGTGTGAAGTTTATGATCTGCCAATCAAGAGGAATGTGCATAAAGGGGTCAAGTGCAGAGGTTGGTGTATAGTTATCCGTAAGGAATAAAAAAAATATCTCCAAAGTCTAAAAAGAAATCCAGAATCCTTAAGTTGAGAAATTCAACAACATTGTTTAAAGGTAATATTGGTTGAGACTCGTTAAGTGCCTTTGAACTTACAAGCGTCTATTTGTAATGTAGGTTTTTGGAATTGAACTAGTGCACCAAGAGCGACCAAGTTAGGAATGCACCAATGTGGCAGTTCAAAAAGCGATATTATGCATATAGGTCACTCTTGAGAATATGGCAAATAGTAATCTACGCCATGGTTAAGTCTAGTTTAACAAAGATTTAAATCATAATATCTTATACTAATTTTGAGAATCAGTTGTAATTAAGAAACATTTCCTTCAAATCTTTTGACTTAGAAAAGAATATAAATAAATAAGAACTATGTCAAATATGATTTTTCCCCAACTATAAACGTTTTAAGAATGAGTTGTAATTAATAAACGTTTCCTTCAAATCTTTTGACTTAGAAAAGAATATAAATAAATAAGAACTATGTCAAGTATGATTTTTCCCCAGCTATAAGATTTTTGTTAATATTTAAGTATTGTGGCATCCTATATCCAGGTTTGGTAAATCAGATCAGGTATAAGGCATTATAGGTATTTTTTTTCCTTGCTTTGATTGTGGTTCTAGTGATATTTGGTTGCTAGTTCAAGGTAAGGATGTGTGAATTGCTTGATTGTGGGTTTTATTGGGTTTGGTTTTCGACAAAGGGGAAATAGTAAGTGGATTAAGAATTGTTGTTAAATTTGTTGAGTTAGAGGTGATAACTCTTGATAATAGTTATATTTAAGGGCTTTAAATAGAATTAATTGGTCGTAATTAAGTGAATACATTTTCATTTTTGGGATATTTTTAGAACATTGCATAACAAAGCTTGGATTGTGATATAATGGTCATTATTTGTTACTTTTACCACTTAGGGAGGAAAGTGTGGTTTTGTGTGAACACGGGTTTACGAAGCGTAAGAAGATGAAGAAGGAAAATAAAGGAAGTGAAATATTGTCATGGCAAATGGTGGAATTAATTTCCAATAGATTTGCTATGGTAATTCGAGGAAGATGATTCAACACTTTATCCACGTCATTCTTAGCCAACTGTGCGTGAACTAGAAAATCCAACTTGAAAAGAGGAATGAAAAAAGTGTGTTAAGGTGGGACAGATCTACCCAATAAAAGAAGGAGAGAGAAGAAGAAAAAAAAGGGGGAGGAGAATTTGTGTGAGAAAAAGACTAGTGACAGCAATCCTCTCTCTACACAGAGAAAAACTCCATTGGAAAATTTCAGAGAAAGAAAGGGTAGTAGCTATAGAGAGTAGAACACAAACGTGAAGAAGGGGAAGAGACATCTATCTTAGATTCACGTATGATGAAAAGATAAAAAAGAAGCTGGAGTGTGGCGAGAATTCCTGCAGTTTTACCTTTAGTTTTCCTGATTTCTATGATTCAAACTTTTTTAAATGTTGATGAATGATTTAAATTTGGTGTTTACTTTTCAACCCATTAACTAAATCTTTTTTGGGATAGATTTATTTGGGTAAATGTTTATCATCTTTAATGCTCATGACTTAGAGATTGTCTGTATTATTGTTTCATTCTATTTATGCCTATTTTAAATACATGCATGCAAGCTTTAGACATAGCTGATTATGTGCTATGTTCATAGATGTATTTTTAATTCTGCAAAGGTTAAATATATTGGATCTAGAATCTTTTGATGCAAGAAAATATTCAATAGAATATTCTTAGAACCCTAAACATAGATGTTGCGAGTTGTGCAGAGAAGAACGTTCATTGCAGTTATTAATCTAGAGTTCTTTAGACATACAGTAACTTAGATTTTTAGCTTAAGATCTAGCTATTGAAAGATGTAACATCCCGATTTTGGGCTTAGTCAGAATAGTGGTTTCGGGATCACAAATATGATGAGGAAAATTTTCTTTTTTATTATATTTTTATGGTCTAAAATTTTACAGAATGATTTCGTGAAAATTTCGTTCGAAAAATTTGACGTTTGGGCACTCAATTTAGTCAAAAGGACTACATCGTAAAAAGTGCAAAAGTTGAGTTCTACATTCTAGAGGTATCCAATTGTTATGAAATTTTACATTGGAGGTCTTTATATGGTAATTAGACCATTAGTTAAGTTGGTGGACAAAAATGGACATGGTTAGACATGTTTCCAAAGTTTTTCATTAAGGACATTTTGGTTATTTAGTTATTAAAATGAATTAAAAACAAAATTAAAAGCCAATTTTTGTCCATCTTCAACCTCTTGGCCGAAACTTGCATGGAGAAACCATGGCTAGGGTTTTTTAAGCTTCCAAGCTTAATTCTAAGTTCGTTCTAGCCCCGTTTTTAATGATTTTTATGTTTTTGCAATCCCTGTAACAAGATCTATCTATTTCAACCATTAATTTGAGCTAGGGTTCATGTTTAAAAATTGACCCATGTGTGACATGCATGCATTTTGATTTCTAATGATAGAAAATGAGTGTTAGGTGTTAAATAAACGACTTTTACTAAGCAATTTTCGATAAAAACGTCCGAAAGGACCATTTTGTAAAAGTTGTAAAAATGGTATAAAAGGGTGTTTTGATGAGAATTGTAGTTTTCTAAAGTTATGAAAATGGTTCGGCTAGGCCTATAGAGTGAGAAATTTGAATAAAATTCACTTTACGAGCCTAGGGGCAAAAGTATAATTTTGATAAAGTTTAGGGGCAAAAACGTAATTTTTCAAAATTGTGATTTTTTTATCACATTAAATAATGTGACTAATAATTGGACTAAATGTGATATTATAGATCAAGGAAAATAAGGATTGGACCCAGATCGGGTGAAAAATGGAAAATAGACGGTTAGGTTCCTTTTTGCTATTTTGGTGCCGAGGTAAGTTCGTGTGTCAATAATATTGCAATGCTATATTTGAATTGAAAATTCTATATTATTATTGCACGAATGACATGATTTAATATATTGAAAAGTGATGAAAGAATGGTATATAAAATTTGTAAGAACAATGATATATGACTAGTAGCACATGAAATGTTTGATGGTTCAATCATGATGGCTTGCTATATAATAGCTGAATATATTGAGAATTTGATATAACATGATGTTTTATTAAGTTGGATAACTTGTGAAAGAGTGAAAGGGAAGGTAAGTTTGTATGTAAATAATATATCATTTTTACTCATGTTATAATATTTTGTTATTATATGAGAGGTGGTTGCATATTGAATGATCACTTGTTGTAAATTATGAATTGAAATTGATTATGGATGAATTGGTAAAATGTTGAAAAGTGAGGAATTTCCTGATTGGACCTTAGGAATAGAAAGGATACGAATGATCCGTTATGAGAACACATGTGTAGTACTATGTGCAGGCTAGTATGTGTTTAAAATGGTTTTAGGTCACGTGTGTAGTACTAAGTTCAGGCTACTACGTGTACCAGATGGTTAGGTCGCATGTGTAGTACTAAGTGCAGGCTACTATGTGTACCTGATAGCTTCGATCACATGTGCGGTACTAAGTGTAGGCCACTATGTGTAAAAGATAGCTTTGGTCACAAGTGTGGTACTATGTGAATGCCACTTTGTGAAGAAGGTAGCTTTGACTACAAAGGTGGTACTATGTGCAGGCCACCGAGCATCTGTTATTATTCTGATGTGTTCAACGGGAAATGACTAGGTGTAATTGCATATGACTATGTGATGAATAAGTGAAGGTTCGTGTGTGTAAACTTGTGAGCAATGTGCTCGATATGTGATCGAACTTTGGTAAGATTGATATGGAGTAAGTGTTACAATGAAAGTTACTACAAAGAAAACATGAAAGAGTGAAATTTAGTAATAAAACAGTTTTGGACAGTAGCAATTGTGTGACTTTAAAAAATCACCAAAAATGGTGGAAATCGAATTATAAGTTGAATAATATATTAAATAAAATATTGTTGAGTCTATTTTCATATAAAGGAAACGGTGTAAGCAAAATAGTTTCATATAATGAGATATTTGAATTTTTGTGAGACAGAGTCAGAATGATTTTGGAATCCCCTATTCTAATTTGGGAAAATCATTAAAAATTGTACAAAAATAATTATGGGTTATAATTTATATGCTGAAAATACTTAATGAGTCTATTTTCAAAATAAATAAACAGAAACATTATCCAAATATTGTACAAAGAGATAATTAATTTTTAGTGCAGATGGGTCGGAACTATTAGACAGCAAAATAGGGGTGATTTTAAAGAATAAAATGTACTTATTGGCTAAACCAAAAATTCTAAAAATTTTATGGTAAAAATATATGTGGGTCTAGTTTTTGCTAAAATTATTAGTTCTCAATTTAGAGTCCTATAGCTCCAGATATAAATAATTTAGTGACCATGACTCAAGAAAATAGCTTAACTGGACTTTAAATAAATAGAGAGGAATTGAAAAATAGCATGTTAATACATTGCTTATTATTTTTCATGCGAGCTTACTAAGTGTAAAGCTTACTCCCTCCTTTCCATTTCTTTTAGTGTTATCAGGTTGGCTCGGGGTTGGAGATCATCGGAGGCAGCATCACACTATCAAGCCAATACCTTTGGAGTATTGATACATATGTTAGAAATATCAAGTGAGTGGCATGTATAGGGACCTAGTTCTATGACATGTGTTATTATGATTTGCCTAAATGTATTGGCCTATATCGAGCTATTGTATATGGCCATGAGAGGTGGCTCATATTGATTATGGTTTGTAAGTCCAGCTAATCATGTTACGTTTTAATGCATATGATGTGATGATATGAATATGTTTGTTTGCCATGCAAGGTTGGTAATAAGTCATGTGTGTTGAATGCATGTTTTATGACCAATAAAGGTGGTCATGACCATGACTTAAATGTGTAATATGGTAATAAGATGATAGTGCCTTGAACATGGATGTTTGATGTATAAGTTAGTAACCATAGTTTAATTGTATAAGTGATTAATGAGATGACAAGGTCAAATGAATGTGTAATAATATGGCTAGACTAGTTTATCAAGAGTAGGTGGAACATATGTATAATGACGAGCTAATGTTGAATGTTTTTTAATAAAGGGTGTTTAATCACTAAAATGATGCCATGAGTTGTGAGTTTGATGTGTATAAGGTTGTAAGGGTTTATGGGAAACATGAAGGCTTGGAAAATAGCCTAAGTGTTAGCCACCGGGCAGAGACACGGCCATGTGTCTCAGCCGTGTGGAGGACACGGCCTAGCACACGTGGCCTGGCCGTGTGGTTAAAATTGTTTTGCTGATGTCACAAACAGAGAGTTACATGGGCTGAGGACACGGGCGTGTCCCAAGCCACATGGGCTTGTGTGACCACACGATTCAACACACACGGGCGCGTGACTCTCCAAAGCAAGAAATTTTCTAAGTTGTCCAAAGTTTATCGAAAGTTCTCGGTTTAGTCCTGAACCACCCCGATGCATGTTTTAGGCCTCGAAGGCCCGTATAAGGGATGATATACTGTATCTGAAAGGTTTTAATTTGGAAGAAAATTTTATGGCCCGATTTTTGTATGAATGACTGCGTACTTGAATAATTCTAGCCCTGTTCATTCAACAACAGAATTACTCCTGCTCTTCTCTGTAATTTTTCACTACATTTTATTTGCCATATCAATTATCTGGTTTTAGCATTTAATTACATTAATTCATTATACCAACATCTTATTCAATTTAATAGTATTTCCTAGTATTTAGTATAGTTAATAGGATTATAATAACTTAATCAATCTCTTACCGATTTCTGATCCCTGTGGAGATGATACTTACTTATCACTTTATTACTTGAATGTCATGTACACTTGCACAATTGCATTAGTTATTTACACGCAACAAGTTTTTGGCACTGTTGCCAGGGATCGACAGCATTGGTGAAAAGTTGATTTGTTATTATTCTTGTTATTTTTTTTAGAATGGTTAATTAGTATTTTATTTGATTTTTCAGAAAGATGAGACATTATACGAAGCATAAGAGCATTTCAATGAATTAATTAGAAGATTCCCAATGCATGGTTTTTAGCATTGGACATAAATGGAAATCTTCTACAATGGATTAAATGCTCATATACGAATGTTGGTGGATACATCTGCTAATGGGACGTTGCTTGACAAATCCTACAATGAAGCATACGAAACTTTGGAAAGAATAGCAAATAATGAATATTGGTGCCCCACTACTAGAGTTGGTACTGGTAGAAGAGTTGCTGGAGCAATGGAACTTGATGTGGTTACATTGTTAACAACTGAAGTACATCTTTAACAAATATGATTAAAGCTCTAAAAAGACCTTCTACAGTGCAGGAGATGAAGGTTGCAGAACTAGCATGCGTATACTGTGGAGAAGATCGTATTTTTTATAAATGCCTATCTAATCTAGCCTCTGCATAATACATGGGAAATTTTAATTGTAGCAATAATAATCCCTACTCCAACACCTAAAATCTAAGGTGGAAACGACATCCAAATTTTAGGGAATGGGAAATGCTAGCACTATTGATAGACAGAATATGGCTGGTGTACCACCTGGACACAGCCAACCAATGCCACAACAAAATGTACAACAAAGTTCGTCATCTTCAACATCTGCTATAGAAGCTATATTAAAAGAGTATATGGCTAAGAATTATGCAATTATTCAGAGCTAGGCAGCTTCTTTAAGAGCTCTGAAGAATTAAGTGGAACAAACTGCCACTGTATTAAGCTCTAGAAAATAAGGAGCATTTCCTAGTGACACAAAAAGTTCTAGATATCAAGGAAAAGAACAATGTAAAGCCATAACACTCCAGAGTGGCACTCAGCTACTAGGAGTTGTGAATGATGCCTTGTCTGGGGAGGAAAGTTTCGAAGTTCTTGGAAGCGCAACTTTTGAATCGAAACTGGAACAAAATACAAAAGATGGGAGTAGGCAAAAACATATAGAAGCAAATTCATCTTGCCGAGCCAATACAAATTCCATTGCAAGGCAACCTCAACAAATGGAAGGAAGGCCACCACAACCTTTTCCCGAACGTTTCCAAAAATTGAAACAAGATGCTCAATTTAAGAAATTTCTAGAGATCTTAAAGTAATTACACATCAATATACCTTTGGTGGAGGCATTAGAACAAATGCCTAACTATGTGAAATTAATTAAAGATGTCCTATCCACGAAGAGAAGGTTAGGAGAGTTTGAAACTGTTAAACTCACTGAAGGGTGCACAGCAATACTGAAGAACAAACTGCCACCAAAATTAAAAGATCCAGGGAGTTTCACTATACCCTGTTTGATTGGAAACCATTATGTAGGCAAAGCATTATGCGACTTAGGTGCAAGTATCAAGCTAATGCCTATGTCTATTTTCAGGAAACTTGGGATAGGAAAGGTAAGACCTACTATAGTCACACTACAACTAGCTGATAGATCATATGTCCATCCAGAATGTAAATTTGAAGATGTACTAGTAAGAGTTGACAAGTTCATCTTTCCAGTAGATTTTGTTATTCTAGAATGTAAAGCAATAAAGAGGTATTTATAATACTTGGATGACCTTTCTTAACAACTGGTAGAACAATGATTGATGTACAGAACGGTGAATTAACCATGAGAATTAATGATCAGTAGTTGACTTTTAATGTGTTTGATGCTCTAAAGTGTATAGACCCAGATGAAGAATGCAATGTTGTAGAATTTGTTGACATTGTAATTCAGGAAAAATTTGCAAGACATGTTCACAACAATTCTGATGCAAACTTTGTCAAATTAAATGAAACAGATTTGACTGAAGAATCTGAAGAACTTATAAAAACTCAGCACTTTGAAAATAGATGCAGAAGGAGCTTTGAATCATTAGATTTTATCAAGTCGCTCTTTCAACCCTCCTCGCTCATCAATAAAAGATCCATCTGTGCTAGATTTGAAGCCATTACCATTGCATTTGAAGAATGCTTATTTGGGAGATAATAATACACTGCCTGTAGTTATTTCTGCCGAGCTTACAATAGACTAAGAGATGCAATTACTAAAGGTCTTAAACAAATCCAAGAAAGTATTAGGATGGTCAATTACGGATATAAAAATATCAAAGGAATTAGCCCAACAATCTGCATACACAAAATAATACTTGAAGATTGCCATGGGAAATCTATTGAACAGCAGATAAGACTGAATCCTATTATGAAGGAAGTAGTTAAGAAAGAGATTATCAAATGGTTGGATGCTAAGATTATATACCCAATTTCTGATAGCTCTTGGGTTAGCCCTATTCAGTGTATACCCAAGAAAGGAGAAGTCATAGCAGTCAGCAATGATAACAACGAACTCATTCCTACACGTACTGTCACAGGTTAGAGAATTTGTATGGATTATCAAAAGCTCAACAAAGCAACTAACAAGGACCATTTCCCTCTACCTTTTATAGATCAGATGTTGGATAGACTAGTAGGGAAAGCCTTCTTCTATTTTTTAGATTGCTACTCAGGGTACAACCAAATTTCCATATCTTCTACTGATCATGAAAAAACTACATTCACCTGTCCTTATGGAACATTTGCTTTCAGAAGAATGTCATTTGGGTTATGTAATGCCCTGGCAACATTCCAACGTTGCATGATGGCAATATTTTCAGACATGATGGAGAAATTCCTTGAATTATTCATGGATGATTTCTCGGTGTTTGGCGACACTTTTGACGATTGCTTAAAAAAATTGGAGTCAATACTCTACTGATGTCAAAAAACAAATTTGGTGTTGAATTGGGAAAAATGTCACTTCATGGTTTGTGAAGGAATTGTTTTGGGCCACAAAATTTCACAGCAAAGAATTGCCGTCAATAAAGAAAAAATAGAAGTCATTGAAAAGTTGCCACCACCCACTTCAGTGGAAGGAATTAGAAGCTTCCTCTGGCATGCTGGATTTTACAATCACTTCATCAAGGAATTTTCTAAGATATCAAAGCCTTTATGTCAATTGTTGGAGCAAAACAGACTATTTCATTTTGATGAGTTACGCTTAAAGGCATTCGAAGAGTTAAATGAACTATTAACTACAACATCTATAGTCACTGCACCAGACTGGACTCCACCATTTGAACTAATGTGTGTTGCAAGTGACTTCCCTATTGGAGCAGCACTGGAGCAAAGAAAAGCCAAGATGTTTCATGCTATATATTATGCCAGTCGCACGCTGACAAATTCATAGCTCAATTACCCACCACAGAGAAAGAACTGTTAGTACTGAAAAATTCATAGCTTATTTAGTGGGCACCAAAGTCACAGTTTAGACAAACCATTCTACAATCAAATACTTGGTGACAAAAAAAGAGGCCAAACCTAGACTCATTAGATGGATATTGCTACTGCAGGAATTTGATTTGGAAATCAAAGATAAGAAAGGTACTAAAAATCAAGTGGTTGATCACTTATCATCACTAGTAGGGAATGAGTACAGTGAGGGCGAAATGATTAAAGATGAATTCCTTGATGAGCAGATATTTTTGGTTATGGCATTGCTATAGTATGCTGATATTGTTAACTTTCTAGTTAGTAGGTTGCTGCCACATGTACTTAATCATCAAGGACAAAGGAAATTACTTCATGATGTCAAGCAATATTATTGGGATGAGCCATTTCTATTCAAGCAATGTGCATATCAAGTAATTCGAAAATGTATTCCAGATGATGAATTTCAAAGTATCCTGCATCACTGTCGTTCTGCACCTTATGGTGGACATTTTGGAAGCATAAGAACTACTGCAAAAGTTATCCAATATGGTTTTTATTAGCCCACCATGTTTAAAGATGCTAATGAGTTCTGTAAAAATTGTGATCGCTATCAAAGAATCAATAACTTGTCAAGAAGACAAGAGATGTCACTGCAAAATATTTTAAAGGTGGAATTATTTGATGTTTGGGGAATTGATTTCATGGTGCCACCATCTTGGGGGAAAAATCTATATTCTTGTTGTTGTGGATTATGTCTCTAAATGGGTTGAAGTCATGGCTTTAATTATAAATGATGCCAGATCAGTTCTGAAATTCCTGCATACAAATATTTCTACCTGGTTTAGTACCCCTCGTGCTTTAATTAGTGATGAAGGCTCACATTTTGACTACAGATTAGTTGCCAACGCTCTGGACAAATATGAGGTTAAACATAAAATTGCCATGACATATCACCCCCAAACAAATGGACAAGCTAAAATTTCCAACAGAGAAATCAAGCAGATTTTGGAAAAAAGTTGTCAATCCCAACCTTAAGGATTGGTCAGTAAGGTTAGATGAAGCTTTGTGGGCTTATCGCACAGCTTTCAAGACACCGTTGAGAATGTCACCTTTCAAGCTTCTCTATGGTAAACCATGTCATTTGCCAGTTGAGCTAGAACACAAAGTATTTTGGGCAATCAAGAACCTAAACATGGACTGGGGTGTTGTTGCTACTCATCACCTACTAGAAATTAATGAGATGGATGAATTTCGATCTTAAACTTATGAGAATGCGAGATTGTACAAAGAAAAGATAAAGCGCTAGCATGAGAAGAAAATTTTGCCACGACAATTTGTACCTGGACAACAAGTCTTGCTTTTCAATTCCAAACTTCAACTATTTCCTGGAAAATTAAAGTCGAGATGATTTGGACCATTGAAAGTTAAGCGTATATATCCTCATGGAGCTGTCGACGTTAAAGATGGAAAACCAGGATCAACTTTCAAAGTCAGCGGTCAATGCCTAAAACACTATTTTGGAGCTCCTATAATGTGTGACAAAAATTTCATTTCTCTTCGAAATAATTAAAATTTCTCTCCTGCATTTAATTTTTTCTTCATTTAATTTTTTTTTATTTTGTTATTCACTAAACTCATTTAATTTTTCCTTTTTGGTTATAGGTTCTTTTAGCCAGAATAAAAATACTTTAAAAGCAGTGCTTACTTCTTTTATACAATTTTGTCTAATAATTTTGTTATTTCTTTTCTGGTTCCTGCTCAATTTACTCCTGTACTGTGTCAGGTAAATCTTTTCACCCACGTCACTGTGATCTTTTCTCTCACTATCTGAACTTAGATAATCAATTTTTCCTTCAAAGCTATCCCTATTTTTTGTCTTTATCATTTTCCTTTGTTAGTTTTTCACCTTCATCATTGTAAACTTCTCAATAATTTTCTCACAGTTCACATCCCTTTGTCATAATGGCTTGTAACACACCATCTTCTTTACCTACGAAGACATTTTTCAACAAAACAGCAAAAGAAAAATATTTGAAAAACATAGCCAAAGGACCATTTTGTTTTGAAAAAGGCTTCCTTTTTCAAGATTCAAATTTTTGGGTTATGATACCTCAATTTCGTCAATAATGGAAAAACATGGCTGGAAACTATTTTGCTCACACCCGGGTGATGTTCTTCCAAAAATGGTAAGAGAATTTTATGCGCTTCTAACATCTCCTAACAATGCCTTCATCTATGTCAAAGTTGTTTCTATTTAGTTGGACGAGGATTCTATTAATGCCTATTACAATTTGCCTAAGAGTGCTGATGAACATTGTAACAGCCATTTTTTCGGTGAAATCGGAACAGTGGTTTTGGGACCACAAATTTGACCCAAAAATATGATTTATTTTTATTTTATTATATGGTCCGTAATATAGTATATATGTCATGTGAAAATTTTGATACAAAAATTTTATCGATTTAGTGCTTAATTACGAGAAGGACTAAATCGCATAAAATGTGAAAGTTAAATTCTAGTAGTTATAAGGATCAAATAGCTATGGAATTCAAAACTAGAGGTCCTTATATGGTAATTAGACCATTAAGAAAAGTATGTAGATTTTTCTTGGTGACATCCATGGAATTATAGAAAAAGGGCAAGGACTAAATTACAAATAGCAAAATACCTAATTAATTAAAAGATGAAAAGAAATTATATCATCCTAATTTTATCATCTTCAACCTAAAAACACATGGAAACCCTAGGAGAGAGAAAAGAAACATTCAAGGCCTAATTGGGTAAGTTTTCTTGTCCCATTTTTAGTAATTTTGGTATTTTTGAAACCGGGATAGTTTAATCTCTCTATTTGAGGGATTAATTTGAAAAGTTATCAAGGTATGAAAAATGGGCAATGGATGTATATGCTGGAAATTAGAAATTTATGGTAGAAAATGAAAGATTATTGATAGATAAACAACTTTTACAAAGTGATTTTTGATGAAAACATGATTTAGGGACTAAAATGAAAAGTTGTAAAATTTGATGAAAAATTTTGAAATTTTATGAATAAATGTGCTGGAAAATTTGTAATGGCTTTAGTTAGGCTTGGAATAGGGAATAATTTGCACAAGTTTCATTTTCCGAGCTTAGGTACAAAATCAAAATTTATGGAAAAGTTAAGGGCAAAATGGTAATTTTGCCTAGAACGTAAATTGAGTCCATTTAAATATGAAATGTGTGAAATTGATGGTTAAATTAATTTATATAGATCCAGAAAACACTAATTCGAGGTTAGATCGAGGAAAAGAAAATATTTCGGATTAGTAGACTTTCACGCGAACAAGTGTCGAGGTAAGTTCGTGTAACTTAATCGGGTATGTAATTATGTTAATTGAATGTTGTGTTTGTATGTAATGTGATTTATATTGATGTGTTTTACTTGTATGCTATGATGGAAAATTGATACATGCTTAAAATGGTGATAAAGGGTTAAGTCCCGACTGAATGTAAATTCCAATGATTATATGTGCTTTCTCGAAACTAATAAGGTCCTGCGTTTGTTACTGGCGGGATTTAGCTCGGATGAGTAATCCCAATGACCTTGTTATAGAAAGGATTTAGCCTGGACGGGTAATCCTGATACAATGCCTCTCGAGCATACTCTATGATTAGGGTTTAGCCTGGACTGGTAATCCTAATCGAGCTCCTCTAAGCTTAGTTATATAAAGGATTTAGCCTGGAATGGTAATCTTGTTATACGATATGTGGCTCAAGAGTGTGTTCCTTGATTAAGTGCCCTAACAGGTACACTTGAATAAGAAATTAACGGATTATTGAATCGTACACCTCGAGTGTACTACTTGAGCATCCATCAGAATTCAATGATTCAACGGACATGAAACTCTTGTCATGGAATGGAAATTTTGGGATGAAATGATAATGACTTGAAAGAATATTGCTTGATGAGCTCATCTATGTTGCTTGATTGATATGAAAATTTTGGTGACTAACATGTTTGATTGAGTGTATGTGATTAGGCAATTTAGCCAAATCGATGGAAACATAACATTGTATGCCTAGATTTAATAAACAAGATTGGTAAGTTTAGTTTCCGTTATACAAACTTACTAAGCATGTAATGCTTACTCTTTTTTATTTTTCCCCTGTTTTATAGTGCTTGGAAGCTCGTGAAGGTTGGAAGATCATTAGAGTATCGTCACACTATCAACTAGCATTTTTGGTATATTTAGTGAAATCATTTTGGTATAATGGCATGTATAGGACAACTTGGCCAATAGTGGCTTGAAAATGATGTTTTGTAACCTAGCCGTTGGAATGGCATAAAGGTTTATTTTGGCATGATTAAGTAGGTTATAATGTTATATTCATTTGTGATATGTTATCTATATGTGATCAAATGATGCAAATGCCTAAGTTATTCCAAGGTAAGTTTATAAACACATATATATGTAGTGATATTCCTCGTTGAATGCTGTGGATTGCCCAATTTGAATGTTTAAATTGGTTGGTTTTGAATGTACGTTTCAAGTGCAGGTCTTGGGTGAAAGTTTGGGTAAGAAATAGAGCTAGAAATGGCTTCATTTTGTCCACACAGGCGTGTGTCTAGACCATGTGTGACACACGGCCTGGTAACACGGGCATGTGGTTAGGCTGTGTGTCCTCTGCACCTTAATTTTGAGAAACAAAATGCTCAGAATTGAGCACACAGGTAGAGACACGGGCGTGTGTCTCAGCCGTGTATGCCACATGGCCTAGAACACGGACGTGTGTCTTAGCCGTGTAAAACCTGCACCTAATTTTGAATTGAATTAATTAACCACACAGCCAAGCACACAAGATTATGGCATGGCCATGTGTGCAAGTCGGAGAGTTACACGGGGTCAAACACAGCCTCTAACACGGGCGTGTCCAAGGATCACACGGGCATGTCCCTAGGACCACACGTGCGTGTAAGCCCTGCATCTGGAAAAATTTTAAAAAGTAGCAAAAAATTCTCAAAGGTCTCGATTAAGTCCTGACTCGATTCTAATGCTCGTATTGGGCCTCAGGGCCCAATCAAATGACGTTATGAATGATATCGGTAAATGAATAGTAATTTATATAAGTTATTTGTAAATATTTCTAAATGTTCTGGTAATGCTTTGAAACCTTATTCCGGTGACGGATACGTGTTAAGGGTGTTACAAACATTCCGAGTTTATGGCAAAGATTACAACAGAAGGGTTACAGTAGGTTCTTCAAGATCTTTGCATCGAAGGAACTAAATGAACTGTATCTCGTCATAATTGTTACACTTTTGACAGAGTTGCCCTGAAGCCTCATTGCAGAATATGGTATCACTTTTTGAAATCTCGATTGAGTCCCTCTGTAACAGCCCATTTTCAGTAAAATCGAAATAGTGGTTTTGGACCACAAATCTGAGTCAGAAAGAAAAATTATACTAATATAATTGCATGTTCTGCATTATGTTAGGAAAATCATATGAAAATTTCATTAAGAAAATTTTATCGACTTCATGTTTAATTACTAGAAGGACCAAATTGTATAAAGTACAAAAGTTTAATTCTAGTAACTAGAAGGATCAAATAACTATGGAATTCAAAATGTGAGGTCCTTATAAGGCAAATAGACCATTAAGAGAAGTTAGTAGATATTTATGATGATTCATCCATGGAAATTTAAGAAAAGAAAATGACTAAATTGGAAAGTGGTAAAAAATAAAAGATGACAATTAAATTAAAAGATAAAATATCATTTTATATCATTATCTTCCCCAAAAATTTTTATGGAAACCCTAGCTAAGAGAGAGAACTTCAAGCAAGCTTAATTGGGTAAGTAATCATGTCACGTTTTTAGTAATTTTTATATTTTCGAGATCGTAATAACCTAATCTATCTATTTTGGGGATCAATTTGCAAAGTTATCAAAGTATTAAAATTTTTCCATGGATGAGTATGCTGAAATTTTGAAATTTATGGTAGAAAATGAAAGGTTGTTGATAGATAAACAACTTTTATAAAGGAAATTTTCATGAAATTGTGATTTAGGGACTAAATTGAAAAGATATAAAATTCATGGAAAATTTCTTATTTTTTCAAAATGCATGGACTGTTATTGTTATTTGAAAATTTTGGCTAGGCTTGGAATAAGGATTAATTTGCATGAATTTCATTTTCTGAGCCTAGGGACGAAATTGAAAATTATTACAAGTATATGGGCAAAATAGTACTTTTGCCTAAAATGTGAATTTGATTAAATTGAATATGAATTTCATTAAATTGAGTCAAATTTACTCGTATATATCCGGATAGACCCAGTACGGAATTAGATCGAGGAAAATAAAAAGTATCAGATTAGTAGATCCCGATTATAAGCTCTTCATGAGCTTCCTGTTAATTGGCTCTCTGGAGCTTCTTGATAAGGCTCGCTTGAACTTCCCAATATATGGCTATCCGGAGCTTCCCAATAAATGGCTCTTCGGAGCTACCCGTTATTGGCTTGCTTCAGCATCCTGAATATTGCTCTTATGAGCTTCCCATTTTAGCCCGGATAAGCTTCCCGTTTATGTGCTTCTATAAGCACTCCTGAATATGAATTGACAGATTTTACCGTATTGTACACTTTGTGTGTACTGCCCATGAATCCATCGATATTTTAAATGATTCAATGGGTAATGTCTTGGTAAAGGATAATATGAATTCAAGATGAAATACTATGAGAATACTTGTTATACAAAAATATGATATGTACATGTTCCTTGGAAACTTGAAATGATAAACACATGTATGTGGAAATGAGACATTGATGAGCTCATCTATATTACTTGATATTAATATGAATTATGTAACTAAAATGTTTGGTGAGGATGTTTCTGTGTTTAGGTTATTGATTACATTGAATTGGATGTAGAATCTATGTTATTTTAAATGATTACTGAGCATTAAATGCTTACTTAGTTTTCTTTTCTCTATTTTATAGTGCTCGGAAGAGTAAAGGTTAGAAATCGGTTGGAGCATCATCATACTATCCTTTAGCTCGTTTTGGTATAAATAGCAAACTTATTTTGATATAATGGCATGTATAGGCTAAATTGGCCAATGATGGCATGTAAAGGGTTAGTTGTAACTAGTCATTGGAATGGCTAGTGATTGCATGCTTGATGTATATGAATGAAGTTATAACATGTTTAACAAAAAAGATTCAAGAAGGCTACCAGAAAAGTAGTCCAAGAAGATGTTGGTTTCATAGCATGGCCGCAACATTACAAAAGGGCTACAAAGAAATCCACCCAACCCAAGTGAAGTAATTCTTTCCCCTCCAAGCTTTGACTTTTTTATGTTCATGATCCATCATTTTAGTTTTTATCTGTTTCATACATTCATGTAGCTTTTATTAATTTTCCTTTGTCATGTTCATGCATTGAGGACAATGCATCCCTTAGGTTTGGGGGTGTGTTGTGCATATATACTGCATTGTTAATTGTTCATACAGTTTTTTTTTGCCATAACGTTCAAGCATTTTTGCCATAACTCTTCTTTGTAAACTTAGAAAATAGGGTGACAGTTGTTCAAGCATATTTAGCATAGGACAGTTATTGAAAATGACTTTCTAAAATTAGAATAATTGAAATATAAATGTAATTAAGTTATAGTAGCGTTCTTTGAATAAATTTAGAACTTCTTGACTTAATTTTTGTAACGCCCCGTACCCGAGACCGTCGCTGGAGTCGAATACGAGGTGTTAACAGACTTAATTCATTAATTAAACAGCTCAAACAATTATATTTAAAATTTCCAGTCAAACTAGCAATCTGCATCACAGTTACTTAAAAGTTCATATCTCGAGTGACAAAACTCAAAATCCAATTCCGTCAATTTTCCCTGAAAATAGACTCATATATCTATTTACTAATTTTTTTTCTAGAATTTTTAGCTTGGCCAATTAGTACAGTTTATTAGTTAAAATCTCCCCTATTTCAGGGTTCGACTGCTCTGACTCTGTGTATTACGAATCAGTTATCTCTCTGTACAGAATTTAAATGACTATGAAGTTTGTTTATCTTAAAACTAGACTCAATAATAAATCTATACATATAAAGTATGACTTCTAATTATTTTTATACAATATATGGTGAATTTCCAAATTCAAAACAGGGGATCCAGAAATCGCTCTGGCCCTGTTTCATAAAAATTTAAACATCTCATAAAATATAACTCATATACCTGTTTTGTTTCTTCCATATGAAAATAGACTCATAATTCTTCAATTCCATATTTTATTCATCATCTAATTATATCTCTACTATTTTTAATGATTTTTCAAATTCACATCACTAGTGCTATCTGAATCTATTTTATGGTAAATTTTACCTATTTCATGGTTTCCATGGATTAACTAGCAATTTGACATACATAACACCAAATATGATCATAATTAGCCATTCCAATGGCTAGTCATTACCAAGAATTTTTATACTACTCAATAACCGTATCATAAGACCATATATACAAAATGATTATAATGCTATGCATGCCATACTCAAAATATACAAGCCATTATGCCAAGATGGTATACGGATAGTGTGAGCGTGCCTCCAACCGTTCCCGATTTTCGAGCTGGCTTGTCAACACTACAAGGAATGAAAAGGAGGGAGTAAGCACAAATGCTTAGTAAGTTCACATGCAAATAGCAAGTAACATAACCATATAAGCAAACATAAAAAATCATTTGCATAATCATCACCAAGACATTCATATCATATTTTCATTTATCATCTCACCATTTTGTTGTTATATCGATTTTTCAACCCAAGGGTTAAGTACATACCTGTTCAAAGTATCCATTTCACAATACTTACCAATATGTCCCTTTCATCTTGAGTATTCCTCCATTTTAGTAGAACTTTACCCGTTGAACACATCGGAATATAATTCGGATACATGGAAAGTTTGCACATAAGTGCCACATATGTAGCCAAGCTACTATGTAACCCGCCCATAAGCGAACTCGGACTCAATTCAATGAGCTTAGGCGTTCGCATCCATAAGTGAACTCGGACTCAACTCAACGAGCTCAGATGCCTAGTTACATCTCACGAACTCGAACTCAACTCAACGAGTTCGGACATTCGCATCCATAAGTGAACTCGGACTCAACTCAACGAGTTCGGATGCCCAAATATCCCAGTGACATGTCACTTGTATCCTAATCCATTCCTAAGGCTCAACGGGACCTTTTTCCCAATCATGTGTCTCAACCATCTTCTACGGAATACTGATATCTATACTACTCGGTAGTATTTCACATTTTCCAAGTATATCACATAATTTGACATATTATCAAACAATTATCACGAGTATAATATTTCATAATATTTATCATATCATTTAAATAACATAAAAACATTTAAAATAATAACTATGTTACTAACATTTACATATGAACTTACCTAGTATGCGAAAATGGCTACTTTTACCATTTCGTCCACAACTTGGTATTTTTCCTATTTTAGCCCGAATTTCAGTTTTCCTTGCTCTATCATTTAAAATATAGTCTAATTAGGACTCACATTATTCAAATTGACCCAAAATCATATTTTGGAAAAATTACAATTTTGCCCTTAAACTTTTGCATATTTACACTTTTGCCCCAAAGCTCGTAAATTAAACTTCAGCCTATTTTCTTATGTTTTATGACATTCTGATCATTTTTCCCTTCTATAGAAACATCAAATTCTCACTCTAACATGTACTTATGACTATTAGGTATTTTTACCGATTAAGCCCTTTTTGCTCGTTTTCACTTAAAACCGAGTAGCACAAGTTGTCTAACATAATTTAAAACCTCATATTCTATCATAAAACACCAAAATACACAAATTTCACATATGGGTATTTTTCCAAATATAAACCCTAGGTTAAATTATTGCTAGCATAAGCTAAATCAAGCTACCGGGACTCCAAAAACGTAAAGAACTTGAAAAACGGGGCTAGAATGGACTTACAATCGAGCTTGGAAGCTTGAAAAACCCTAGCCATGGTTTCTCCTTGCTATATTCAGCCATGGTGAAGAAGATGAGCAAAATTGGCTTTTTTTGTATTTTAATTCATTTTACCCCTAAATGACCAAAATGCCCTTACTACTAAAGTTTCCAAAAATTCCATCCATGTCCAATTTTTGTCCATAAACTTAGAAATTGGTAAAATTGCTATTTAAGACCTCCTAATTAATATTTCAAAACAATTTCATACTAGAAACTTCTAGAATGCAAGTTTTGCAAATTATTCGATTTAGTCCCTAATTTCAATTTAAGCATTTTAGGCATAGGATTTCATCACGAAAATTTCACACAATCATGAAATCATATCATAAACATCAAAATAGTTATAAAATAATTATTTCTATCTCAGATTTTGTGGTCACAAAACCACTATTCCGACTAGGCCCAAAATCAGGATATTACAACTCTCCCCCCTTTAGGGATTTTCGTCCCCAAAAATCTTACCAGAAAAGTGGTCTTCACTTTTAATCTCATATTTGGTGCCGAAGAACTTTCACTTAGACTGTACCTCCAATACATCTCTTTAATTTCTCATATGATCTGAAAGCTTACAATCTCAACTCTCAACTGCTCTTAAATTTTCAACCCTTCTCAGTTTCCCATGATATCATGACATAAAACCCGGATCTTAACTTGATTAATGGAGACAGGAATTCCAAGAAATCCAACAATCAAAGAGACACGAATTTCCATGAATCGATGAGTAGGAATTCATTCAATACTGAGATATGATTTATAGATCTCGCCAAACATTTAACAATAGGATACATCACATTTTCCTCTTTCTCGCCATGGAAATAATTCGATATGGCCTCAAGAATAATCCTTCTCATTTCCATCCCAATATCAACAACGACAAGGATAATTTTGATAGATCACAATGCTCGGCTTTAACCCCTTTAACAACTCCAATTTTATGTAACATCGAATGCTCTAAACTATCACATTACCTCACCGTCTTGAAACACATCACAATTCATACAACAGTACATTACTGAAAGTCGAAGTCTTTACTCAATGTAGACTAGTGTAGTTCGGGCGCTTGGTTACCAATATTCTCATCTATCCGAACTTTGTCAACATGTAATAAACTTTTCAGCTTTTACAAAATGAAAACCTTATCATTCGTAGTGACTTTAACTAATATCAAACTTTTTCTAATAAATATACACTTCTCATTCGGACTATTTACTCTTTTATCCGTACAAAATGAAATTCTATTATCGACTTGGGAAAAATAATCACGAAATAATTGTCGCATGAAATCTTTCAAATAGATAATTCACCATACCGATTGAAACTCGCGCTTTTATCACTTATGCCTTTATCGATGTCAAATCCTTACACGAAATTAGAAAAAAAACCCCAATACTAAAATCACCACATTACCAAGATCAAATTAGAAGTATAGTCATATTTGACATGATTATCACGAGTGAAGAACGCACTTGAACACGAGTCATAATTAACAAATTATGGAACAAAGATAACAAGAAAACCGAATAAAGAAATCCAAAATAGAAATCCGAATAAAGAAATCCGAATAAAGAAACCCAAGATACGATACTATCTTTGGAGAATCGAAAACCAAGCCGGAGAATCGAAAACCAAACTCATAGAGAAAATACAGAATACCCCGATAATTCTTCAAAGAAAGAAAGTCCAAAAGAAAACATCATTTAATCCCATTGGAATCAAATATAACAAGAACAATATATCTTCCCATACATATATATCAGATGAAGCATCAAGTAGAAGAAATAGAATCATAATATCATATGTATTCTCTCATCAATTCTTATCGATTTAAATGAAATAGAATACCCGATGAAATAGAGCAATATAAATTATAAACCAGTCGGACTACCAATGCTTTCATCCAACACCGTGGATTAAAAGACATTCCCATAAAACAAGAATTTCTTCTGAAGATCAATAGCCATAGAAATATTTCGAGAACGGGTAAACACATAGAACATCTCAAAAGAGATCACTAAATCTATCCAGTCATAACTATCACACTCGGATAGTTCACATTTCAAATATCATTTCCCCAACTAGTTACTGTAGTCACAAATTTCATATTAAACCATTCACTAAAGAAGGCCAGTTCTGAATAAATTTCGATTTACACTTTTCTCGACCTTGCACCTGAGTAATTCGGTTTACCAAGGAGAATTCCTTTTCTAACTGGAACAGTGCATAATTCCAATAATCTTTACATCAATCCGATACTTTACTGGCTCTGACTTTACTTATCAGCTCATTTTCAATCTCTGATCATACTTATAATTATTCTATCACTGTACTCTTTGGGTTCTCAACCGGAAACTTATTCAATACAAATCTCATGAAGTACCATTTCGGTAAGGGGGAGGGGTTGTAGGACCTCTGACTCGACTTTCTTACACATACACATATGATACAACTTCCATCATCATAACAACATCATCAAAATCATGTCATTCATTCATGTTGGCTTACACCAATTTTCCTATTGTCCCATTTAGACAATATACTTATGCATACATTTTATGTTTTCTAGATAGCTTTATTTATCCATTCATTTAAGTAAATTAAGTCATGCTCATGACATCATATAAGGCCAAACAAACATAGATATTTGCACCACAATCATAACTTTCATTTCGTGCATCATCATGTACATATCATTACAATCATATAATTCAGTCCACCAATTTAACACAGATAAGTTCATTTCATTATAATCCTTTATCTCATAAAAATTATATATCATTAGCATTCATCAACATTCGACGTCCAAATCAAAACAAGGACATTTTCATTCGTATCATAATATTATGACTTTTATTCATACCTCTACTACTTTCTATTTATTCCGTTCATCTTATCAAGTAAGCCATATACACTACATCATATGAGCATTAAGCAAATATGAATATTTATCACATATGTATCATAAACCTTTATTCATACTTTTCTGAACCGATACTTATCATAATCATAATTTTACTCAAATACATTCACATAACATTGAACATGGTCGGCGCAACTTGGTTGGAGAGTACCCTGTCTAAATAAGACGGTACTCATACGCGTCGGAAGACATCACACTATCACAGATTAGTGGCATGTATAGCTAAACTTTTACACATGCTAGGTTAGTCCGAGAACCGACTAAACCTACTCTGATACCACCAAATGTAATGCCCCGTACCCGAGACCATCGCTGGAGTCGAATACGAGGTGTTAACAGACTTAATTCATTACTTAAACAGCTCAAACAATTATCTTTAAAATTTCCAGTCAAACTAGCAATCTGCATCACAGTCGCTTAAAAATTCATATCTCGAGTTACGAAACTCGAAATCAAATTTCGTCAATTTTCCATGAAAATAGACTCATATATCTATTTACTAATTTTTTCTAGAATTTTTAGCTTGGCCAATTAGTACAGTTTATTAGTTAAAGTCTCCCCTGTTTCAGGGTTCAACTGCTCTGACCTCTGTGTATTACAAATCAGTTATCTCTCTGTACAGAATTTCAATGACTATGAAGTTTGTTTATCTTAAAACTAGACTCAATAAGAAATCTATACATATAAAGTATGACTTCTAATTATTTTTATACAATTTATGGTGAATTTCCAAAATCAGAACAGGGGATCCAGAAATCGCTCTAGCCCTGTTTCACAAAAATTTAAACATCTCATAAAATATAACTCATATACCTGTTTCGTTTCTTCCATATGAAAATAGACTCATAATTCTTCAATTCAATATTTTATTCATCATCTAATCATATCTCTACTATTTTTAATGATTTTTCAAATTCACGTCACTATTGTTGTCTGAATCTATTTTATGGTAAATTTTACCTATTTCATGGTTTCCATGGATTAACTAGCAATTTGACATACATAACACCAAATATGATCATAATTAGCCATTCCAATGGCTAGTCATTACCAAGAATTTTTATACTACTCAATAACCATATCATAAGACCATATATACAAAATGATTATAATGTTATACATGCCATACTCAAAATATACAAGCCATTATGCCAAGATGGTATACGGATAGTGTGAGCGTGCCTCCGACCGTTCCCGATTTCCGAGCTGGCTTGTCAACACTACAAGGAATGAAAAGGAGGGAGTAAGCATAAATGCTTAGTAAGTTCACATGCAAATAGCAAGTAACATAACCATATAAGCAAACATAAAACATCATTTGCATAATCATCACCAAGACATTCATATCATATTTTCATTTATCATCTCACCATATTGTTGTTATATCGATTTTTCAACCCGAGGGTTAAGTACATACCTGTTCAAAGTATCCATCTCACAACACTTACCAATACGTCCCTTTCATCTTGAGTATTCCTCCATTTGAGTAGAACTTTACCCGTTGAACACATCGGAATATAATTCGGATACATGGAAAGTTTGCACATAAGTGCCACATATGTAGCCAAGCTAATATGTAACCCGCCCATAAGCGAACTCGGACTCAACTCAACGAGCTCGGGCGTTCGCATCCATAAGTGAACTCGGACTCAACTCAACAAGCTCAGATGCCTAGTTACATCTCACGAACTCGGACTCAACTCAACGAGTTCGGACATTCGCATCCATAAGTGAACTCGGACTCAACTCAACGAGTTCGGATACTCAAATATCCCAGTGACATGTCACTTGTATCCTAATCCATTCCTAAGGTTCAACGGGACCTTTTTCCCAATCATGTGTCTCAACCATCTTCTACGGAATACCGATCTGATACTCTGGTAGTATTTCACATTTTCCAAGTATATCACATAATTTGACATATTATCAAACAATTATCACGAGTATAATATTTCATAATATTTATCATATCATTTAAATAACATAAAAACATTTAAAATAATAACTATGTTACCAACATTTACATATGAACTTACCTAGTATGCGAAAATGGCTACTTTTACCATTTCGTCCACAACTTGGTATTTTTCCTATTTTAGCCCGAATTTCAGTTTTCCTTGCTCTATCATTTAAAATATAGTCTAATTAGGACTCACATTGTTCAAATTGACCCAAAATCATATTTTGGAAAAATTACAATTTTGCCCCTAAACTTTTGCATATTTACACTTTTGCCCCAAAGCTCGTAAATTAAACTTCAGCCTATTTTCTTATGTTTTATGACATGCTGATCATTTTTCCCTTCTATGTAAACATCAAATTCTCACTCTAACATGTACTTATGACTATTAGGTATTTTTACCGATTAAGCCCTTTTTGCTCGTTTTCACTTAAAACCGAGTAGCACAAGTTGTCTAACATAATTTAGAACCTCATATTCTATCATAAAACACCAAAATACACAAATTTCACCTATGGGTATTTTTCCAAATATAAACCCTAGGTTAAATTATTGCTAGCATAAGCTAAATCGAGCTACCGGGACTCCAAAAACGTAAAAAACTTGAAAAACGGGGCTAGAATGGACTTACAATCGAGCTTGGAAGCTTGAAAAACCCTATCCATGGTTTATCCTTGCTATATTTGGCCATGGTGAAGAAGATGAGCAAAATTGGCTTTTAATTTTGTATTTGAATTCATTTTACCCCTAAATGACCAAAATGCCCTTACTACTAAACTTTCCAAAAATTCCATCCATGTCCAATTTTTGTCCATAAACTTAGAAATTGGTAAAATTGCTATTTAAGACCTCCTAATTAATATTTCAAAACAATTTCATACTAGAAACTTCTAGAATGCAAGTTTTGCAAATTATTCGATTTAGTCCCTAATTTCAATTTAAGCACTTTAGGCATAGGATTTCATCACGAAATTTTCACACAATCATGTAATCATATCATAAACATCAAAATAATTATAAAATAACTATTTCTATCTCGAATTTTGTGGTCACAAAACCACTATTCCGACTAGGCCCAAAATCAGGATATTACAATTTTAGTATAGTAATAGGGTATAATTTTGTTAATTTTGTGATGGTAAAATAATATGAATACTCTAATGTTTGAACTTGTTGAGTAGGTCAGCAATATTTTGTTTGCTCCATTACATTATTGACCAGAAAAATGAGTTCAAATATGAGTGTTTGTATAAAAAAAATTTATATATGCATATTCTGGGGACACTCTACTGAATCTTGAGGCTAAATTGCTAAGAACGTAGTTTTTTGCTCCATCCATCTTTTTAGTTAAAAGTTTTTGTTTCATGAGTAATTTATATTCAAATTATGACATGATATAATACGTGGCAGTCTAGTGTATGCTCCATTGAGGTTGTCAAGTATATAATCATATGACAATATGAATTCCCTAGGGAATTTTTTGTTGAAAATTGAATAAGTGTCTAAAAAAAACTAAGTTTGTGAGAGAGATAACCTAAGTATATTTAGAGAAATCTGCTATAGTTTTAATTGCTTAAATATTTAGAAAATTTTACCTTTAGGAACTATTTTTTGCACTGCATTTGCTAAACAGGTTTACAACAATTGTAAGCAATTTTTCTTTGTTTCAGTAGAAGATTACTGAGAATAAAGGTAATCAGTATGCTTATTACGATTTGGACGTACATTTGGTGACGGATTGTTTTGGCAATTCCATGCATTCATGCATATTCAAATATCATTTGCTTGAGGACGAGCAACAATTCAGGTTTGGAGGTGTGATAACTCTTGAAAAGAATTATATTAAAGGGCCTATAAATAGAATTAATTGGTTGTAATTAAGTGAATACATTTGCATTTTTAGGATATTTTTAGAATATTGCATAACAAAGCTTGGATTGTGATATAATGGTCATTATTTGTTATTTTTATCACTTATGGATGAAAGGTGTGGTTTTGTATGAGCATAAATGTAGGAAGTGCAAAAACATGAAGAGGGAAAATAAAAGAAGTGAAATATTGTCGTCGCAAATGGTGAAATTAATTGCCAACAGATTTGCCATTGTAATTCTGGGAAGATGACTCAGCACTTTATCCACGTCATTATCAGCTAGCAGTGTGTGTACCATAAAATCCAACATGAAAAGAGGAATGAAAAAATGTTCTGAGGTGGGACGAATCTACCAATAAAAGAATGAGAGAGAAGAAGAAAAGAAAGGGGAGGAGAATTTGTGTGATAAAGAGACTAGCGACAACAATCTTCTTTCTGTACAGAGAAAAACTCCATTAGAGAATTTTAGAGAAAGAAAGGGTAGCAGCTACAGAGAGCAGAAAACAGACGTGAAGAAGGGGAAGAGACATCTATCCTGGATTCATGTACGATCGAAAGATAAAAGAGAAGTTGGAGTGTGGCAAGAAATCCTGCAATTTTGCCTTTAGTTTTCTTGATTTCTGTGATTCAAACTTCTTTAAATGTTAATGAATGATTTAAATTTGGGGTTTACTTTTCCACCCATGAACTAAATCTTTTTTGGGTTGGAGTTATTTAGGTGAATGTTTATCATCTTTAATGCTCATGATTTGAGATTGCCTATATCACTATTTCATTCGATTTATGCCTATATTAAATACATGTATTCAAGCTCTAGACATAGCCGATTGTGTTCTGTGTTCATAGATGTATTTTTAATTCTGAAAAGGTTAAATATACTGGATCTAGAATTGTTTGATGCAAACGAATATTCAACAGAATATTCGTAGCACTCTAGACATAGATGTTGCGAGTTGTGCAGAGAAGAATGTTCATTGCAGTTATTAATCCAGATTTCTTTAGACATACAATAACTTAGATTTTTAGCTTACGATTTAGCTATCGAAAGATGCAGGTTATAGTATTAACTCTCTGAGCAGTTGATTAGACAATATTTTTCCATGACATTATTTTGATATGAGCATTTCACTTGAATAATTCTAGCCTTGTTCATTCAACAACAAAATTACTCTTGCTTTTCTCTATAATTTGCCACTACATTTTATTTGTCATATCAATTCTCTGTTTTTAGCATTTAATTACATTAATTCATTATACCATCTTATTCAAATTAACAATATTTCCTGCTATTTAGTATAGTTAATAGGATTATAATAACTTAATCAATCTCTTACCAATTTCCAATCCTTATGGGGACGATACTTACTTATCACTTTATTACTTGAATAATGTGTACACTTGTACAATTGCATTAGTTATTTACACACAACAAGTTTTTGGTGCCGTTACCAGGGATAGGCAACATTGGTGAACACAACACACAATTAGCTATGTCTAGAGCTAGCATGCATGTATTTAAAATAGGCATAAATCGAATGAAACAGTGATATAGACAATCTCAAATCATGAACATTAAAGATGATAAAATTTTGTTAATATTTAAGTATTGTGGCATCCTATATCCGGGTCCGGTAAATCGGATCGGGTATAGAGTGTTATAGATATTTTTTTTTCTTGCTTTGATTGTGGTTGTAGTGATATTTGGTTACTTGTTCAAGGTAAGGATGTGTGAATTGCTTGATTGTGGATTTTCTTGGGTTTGGTTTTCGACAAAGGGGAAATAGTGAGTGGATTAAGAATGGTCATTAAATTGGTTGAGTTAGAGGTGAGGGATGAGGTTGACAATAGCTTTGCTGAGGTTGGGGCTTGATTTATTTAAGATACTGTTTGTATTATCAATTTAGGGAGTAATGGTGCAAAGATGAGTGACTAAAATGTAAACTTGTAAACTTACTAATAGTTCAGTGAGTAATTTGTAACTTGCTAAAATTGAATGACAAAATTGTAAACTTACTAATAGTTGAGTGGCCAAATTGTAAATTTACTCATCCCTAGATTTGATGCTCTTTAGCGGGCCAATGATCAACTTGTAACTTTCAAATAATTCAATAATTAACTTCTAACTTTTTTATATTTAATGACCAAAGTGTAATCTTACTAATAATGTAGCTTACCCCTTAATCATTCATTAGTCGTATAAGTTTTTTCTTTTTGGTTCTTCCTGTCTAAAAAAACAGAAAGGTTATTAGTCAAAACCAACAAACAAAAAGAAGGGTGGTCTATCGAGTAAATCAAAACAAATATTTTTCTTTCCCATTTGACTATCTTGCATGCTCCTCTAGGCTTGAAACGAATTTCACTAGCAATGACCAATAACCATATTACAATGAGAAAGAATATAAACCAACTTCCTAAATTTGTACATGACTAGCTAATCAATTAAACTGCAGGAGCTTCTAATCGAATATAGTCGTACATAACTGCGTCGAATAAGGCATGGCTTCTTGTCTGAGTTAGAAAGATCGTGTTGTTCCCTCTTATAAATCTATTACCAGGTATATTAATACTATACAATCTGTACAAGCCATGGATTCCATGCCTTGCTACGGCATTATCGTAACCAATTCTTGTCGTCGTAAAACAAGGTTGAATAGCATCTGGATTGTTGAACCGAATCTATGAATGCATTGGCAAAGGGTTCATCAGATACGCAGTTAAACACTAAACCTGATATATGATGGCTGAAGAAGTGAGATAAGATTTATCTTATACCTGTAATTCAGCATACGAAGCTGCTGCCAAGGCTAGTTGGAGAGTGTAGTTTCCTTTCTCGTTAACATCTTGGAGATTGTATTTAATCTGCCATGTGGTTGTTGACAAGTCGGTAATATTCCCTGTATTTCTGTAATTCAAAACATAAAAATAAAAAAATCAAACACCCTGAAAAATATACGATGATGTTCAGGGAGTTAGCGTGCTGAAATTGGCACCTGAGAACATGAGCAAAGAACCAATCCCGAGAATAATCGCTGACGCCCACAGTGTAGACGACATCACCGTGACGATAAATATCTGAGTAGCGATCCCACAATCCGTATTGTCTGAATCTGTTCGTTGTATAGCGTGATAAGTTCGTGAAATCTGTGTTGAGATATTTGGGCTGAAAGATGCTACCATCGAGTTAAAACAGAGCTTACTTGTCGGTGGCATCGAGGCACAATGGGTTAACAAATGTTGGGTCGGGTTCCGGTATGAAGAACTCAGCAGCCGTCCGGTCAGGAATCCCGATTTCCCACAATGTAGGGCCGTTTCTTGGAGGATCATATATGAGGGTACCCAGGTTGACCTTGTTTCCTGCATATGCATGCATTCAGAAAAGGGAACCAATTTGCTCAAGGTCATAACAGGGAACTGTGAGCCATTAGATTATTATTAGACTTAAGTTGTTTAGGAAATTAATTTAATATTTTTATAAAAATTTTAAACCCTAAATGCTAAAATCTAAAATCTAAGATTCTAAAATTTTATATCATAAAATTCTAAATCCTTAAATTTAAGTCCTAAATTTTAAAAATAAAACAAAAAAAAAAATCAATCACTCACAATTGTCCGTAAATTCATGTACTGTGATTTTACCATTTTACTTCAGAAAACTGGTTTATTATGAAAGGAAAAAGAAGGTAACATGACTGTTAATCATTTTCCTTCCGAACGCACAGACCGTTTTAAGACATTGATATTTTTTTCTTGTAAGGTATAAAGCTAGGATTTATGTTCTAAAATTTAATATTTAAAGTTTAAATTTAGAATTTAAAGGTTATAGTTTAGGGTTTTAGTGTTTTGCATTTGGGTTTGGATGAAATTTTTTAGGATTTAGTATTTATGATTTAAAATTTAAAATAAATTTATTTATACAAATTTAAAATAAAAATAATAAAAATTCCATTAGTATAGAGGATAATCAGCATAGACTTGTCCATGAAAATCCAACAAGAGCTAGTTTGAGGGGCCAGAGAGGAAGCCCAATAGTTTAAGCCGACAAAACATCTTATTTCTTAAAGGCCCAAGAAGTAGATTTATTTGGAGATTAACTTTACCTGGTTGAATGGTGATGTTGAGATCCAATTTGTAGTCTCCAATGAAACCATGGACCCATGCGTACAAATTATACTCCCCTGGCCGGACATTTTTAATATTGAAACGGCCAGTGTTGTCTGTTTCGGTCCAAAATTGATAGCCCTGGAAACAGAAAAGATGATAGCAAAAACCAGTCTCAGTCTCGTTAACCTTGAATTATTTATGTCAGATACAACTTGTTAAACAATAATATTAACCTTTCCTTCCGTTTGCCATGATCCTACATTTCCAGGCACTGCCAACCCCACAAAGGCAGATTGCGCCTGCATTAATTCCTCATCCACGCATCTGAACCCAGACAATGAAAAAATTAAGATAAGCTTGAAGAGAAAGGACCAACGAATGTAGGTTAAACAAATACCTGTCTCGTACTAGTAATTGACCGCAAACTTCTCCTCGATCTCCAGCGTGAGGAAGATCTTCTGATCGGGTGAAATTGTATGGCCAGCTTTCGATTTCTTCACTCAACTAATGGTTCACACAAAGTGTTAAATGAGTGTTAAAATGTAATTACATTATTGGCCGAACTAGCTAGCAGTTAACCAACCTGTCTTTTAGCGTCATTCCAGAGTGTTTTGCGGCAACCATCATCCGAAGAAGCAGAATTAAGATAGATAAGAACTGGACCAAAAGCTTTTCTCCAAACCTCTCCTTTCTTATATGTTACATCTATGTCGATCCCGGTATAATGTGTACTAACAAACATCTAGCTCATGTAAACAATCAACTATTTAGACGAACATTTCAAGCCAGATGGAAGGTTGTATATTATTGCATATATGTTTTGTGTTGGCCTGTAAAATAGACTTACAGAGAGAGCTATAGGACCAACATGAGAAGTGAGGTCCTGCTTGTGCGGACCACCAGTTCGGAATTCATTGCTAGGGGTGATTATCCAGAAACCCACCGCATCATCATCGGATATCCACCCGTGAAGCTTGTTATCTTTGTTTTCACATGAATATTGGTACTTGTCATCAACCTGCATGCACCCCCACAATTGTCACGGGAATTGCTGTTAATTTAGTATACTCGGACAAAACAGAGATACGGACAAAAAAAAGCCACGTTTTTCCAAGGCCATTCCTAAAGAATCCTACTTTACCCTCAAAAGTAAAATGTAGAAGAAAATACCTCTCCTCTAAATTGTGGATTGGATGGATTGGTCATTAGAACAGCTTCCTTGAAGGCAAGAGTCTGACTGCGAGTATTATCTCGATCTTCTCCCCTAGGCATAACCCCTTGTCTGGTGTCCGATATCGCCATGAACCTAAACCTGATTCAAAAATGTCACATGAAACATTGGCATCAATTGGATCTTATATAGTGATCAAGGGTTAATCTTATATAGTGATCAAGGGTTAATCTTTGGTTTTCTTACTTGTCTTCCTTTAGCTTGAAAACAATTCTTAATTGATACATCTGTGCATCCGGAAAATCCTCCTGGCGCTCGAAAATACCATACATGTATACCCCTGGAACGCCTCGTCGGACTATGAACCTGGGAGAATGTTAAAAATGAAGCATAAGGGCAATTTGTGTGTTTTTTAAGCCGTATAATCAAACTTGTGCAAAATATTGAGGTTTGTTTATAACAATTCCATACCTTTTGTCAATGTTTAAGGGAACTGTCTTGCCATGGTCTGTTCTGAAATCCCAATTTTTGGTAAAGGAAATCTCCACTAGCTCATCAGTATGTGCTATGACCTTCACATGTTTTGTTTCCATTCTGGGAAGTAACATGTAAACAACCAGTGTTAACTAAAGAAGTGACAGGTATTCAGGAAATCATTTATGTAGAAATGGTGGAAAACTCACTTGTCAAAGGTACTGTTATCCCAGACAAAGTCCCAGTACCTGGAATATATAAATCTAAGCAATGGAGAAAATGGTTTTTCCAAATACAGGAAATTTGAAAAACATAAAACAGTACTTTTGCATTCGTTCTAGTTGAAAAGGGGCATACCCTCTATTAGAGTTAGGGTTTCCACATTCAAGCACATTATCCATCCCCATATATTTTATTCCTGTCACATGACCAGATGGGTTCTCAATAGTGACTTCAATAAGTTCATTATCAATAACCACCTGAAAAAAAAAAAAAAAAAAGGGAGTCCATTAGATAGTTAATAATATTTTGATATGAAGAAATAAAAGAATTAGTAGAACCATACATCCATGTTCTTTGCACCTAAAACAAAGTGAAAGCAAATTTTTATACTTACGTTGTGATGACTTATTTGCAACCGGACATGAGGGTTACAATCTCCAAGGTTCAGGATTTTTCTGCAAATCAAACATCCAAGAGTAGTATGTATTTAGTTTTTGTGACATGACTTATAGTTAGTACAGATGTTTAATTTGTCCATTAAAAGAAAGAAAAAACCAAAAATTTATGCTCCAAGAAATTTCCAAAGCAGAATACCAACATTCTTCCACTAATTTCATGAACAAACTTAATAGTACCCTCTTTAGTTGAAAATTTTGATACCAAAGACAAAAAAATAACAAGAAAAACCATGCAGTCACATGTTGATGTAAACAAATAAAAGCATTGCAGCAGAGAAAATGTGGAATTTCATTTTTTGGATGATTATTTATAGTTAGGATTGAATTAAAAAGTTTTCAATTTTTCGATCGAGAAAATGTGAAATTTCTAGGATACCAATCACAAACTCTTGTGAGTAGTTGCGGTCACGGGTCATTATTCAACCAACCCCTACTCCCCTGTGTTTGAGTTTCTGTGTGAAAAAAGGCCATGGTGTCCCAAACCGATTGGCCTAAACAACTCGTGATATGTAGAGAGAGAAAATGGAAAGAGGTCAACAAGGAAACAGTGAACTAGAAACAAAGAATATAAGGTCACAAGGAATTAGATAGCTTAAGGAATAATGACAAAAAATGCAACAGGGTATTCGGACTCATCGACTGTCATGAAAGTAATGCAATCTCTCTCTCTCTTTCTCTTTCTCTCACTCTTTTGGGTCTCCACTGTCTAGTACCATAAGCAGAGCAGGGGAAACATGCAGAGTAGAACAGGATAAAAAAAATATGGGAGAATGAGGAAGAGCAAAGCAAGAACCTGACTGGGATTTCAGCAGAACATGCAGAGTAAAAGAGTGACAATTCAACTATCATTAGTAGCCATAGAACAAGCTGTCCCAAATGGCTTCTGTGTTCCACCTTCTCCATCCAATATTCTTGATGGACTGGAGAGCTGTAAATCGAAAAATACAAAACAAAACCATAAAACGCTTTAGAGTTTCAGATGATTTATGATACCCTTCATGCTTTGAGAACTTTCAATAGAACACCAGAAATGGGAAGAGGAAGTGGAAGGGGTTACCAGATTCACCATAGAAGGAAAAAATTTCCAATGAGCTTCACAATGTTAGACGTTTTGAAACCAAATTGGAGAAATTTGTTTGTTGTTTTTATCTTTGGGTTGCAAAGTTTCTGGGGTATCGTAACAAAGATATAGACGGAGAATCTTAATGGCCTTTTAGTAACGTGCACCAACCATAATGGCCTTTATACAAGAAAGTCTTCTAATCACAAAACAACAACTCTTTGACTCTTTTAGTATTCACAGCTATTTACCATTCTTAATTTTATAGACTCCCTTTAACTACTGTTGTTTGACCATATATTAAAACTTATGCAAATGTTGTAAAAGGAATTTATGATAATTTTTAGTCTACAAGTAGTATTATTGAAAGTAAAATGCTATTAGAAAAGCCCAAGTTTGAGCTATATTTTATACGTGTATAAAGTTATGCTTGTTTATTAATAGTTCTAGTGGTTTTATTTGAACACATAATTTAGGAAGAAAGAAAATCATTGGAGAGGGGCGTAAAATGACAGAAGAAACCTATTCGCCTAATTTAAAAATGTTTCTCCACAAAAATATTTTTAGTTTCTGAAAATTTAATTTATTTATAAATACTTTTGCTCGAAAAATATTTTTGAGAAGTATTACTAAACTAAACCTAAGTTGAATAAAGTGTCGCTGATATTAGATTTGTCAAAATCAAGATCAAATAACATGTCCTCGTGACCCGGACGCTTTTTCAAAACAAGGTCACCGAGATAACAACATATGCACGTATTAAAATTACGGCAGGAGATGTATTTTTATATTTGGTTAATTAAATATTTATCCGTTTAGTTTAATTTAAATTAAATGGATAAATATTTATCTATATATTATTATTTATTTTAATTTAATTTAAAAATTAATTATCACATTTTTAAATTACATTAGTTGTCTATTATTTTCAAATAAATTTAAAAATGATTATTATATATTTATATTATCTTACATATTTAATTAGATAATTAAGAATTTTAAAATTTAGATGAATATTTAATTAGATAGTTATCTAATTGATTTAATTTAAATATTTAATTTATATAATTTATATTTTTATCTATTTTTGAATTTGAACTTTAACAAAAATATTTTGAAAATGAATTATCAATTATGGCATGTTTATGAATAAAAGGTTTTCGACATTCATATATTAGTTGGAAGAGATAAATTAATAAATAAATAAATAATTGTTTTCCCAATGAGAATGGCAATTAAGTTTTTCTCCTTTTCTTTTTCATTTTTATTTTTCTATCTATCTATATCAATCTATGTGTATATATATATATATTAGTAAAATATTGGGAACAATCAGTTTTTTGTATCAGACAACATAAAATTGTAAGAACTTTTACCGTATCTATATATATTAGTAAAATATTTTCAATATATTTTTACATATTTTCATAAATTTACTTATAATTTTAAAGTTAAATTTACAAATTCAAAAAATTCATTGATTCTTTTTAAATTCAAAATAACGATGAATTGATTTTTTTAGCATGCGTTAAAGCTTTTAATATAAATAACTTATTTTTACCTAAAGGTTCAATACATTTTAATTATTTTCACTATCATTATATGTTTTGAGTATTTATAAGATTTGATAGTAAAAAATTACTTAGAGAAAAATATTATTTTCTTTTTTATTACTGTTACTTTTTTTTATTTTAGAATTTTACTTGAAATAAAATAATTTAAATTTATTTATAAGATCAATTTTAAAAATTAAATTTATAAAAAAAATACATACAGCCAAACATATACATTATTAGGCAATAAAACTAATTTATATTATGAGTGAGTATTTGGTACACAGTATATATTTTTTTATTCTACAACTAATCTTAAAAAACTAACATGATTCATTTTTTAAATATCAATTTTTTAATATTTTATTATATCCCCTAATTTTACTTGTGGAGTCTAAAAACTCTACTGACACTATACCAAAATATTTTCCCTTATATTATATATAAAAGCACAAGTTTAAAGAAAATTTTTAATTTACAAGAATACTTTTTTTCTTCCATCAACTATCATATATATATATATATATATATATAAACATATTTTGCATCATATTATTAAATTACTTTTAAAAATAATTATATTTAAATTTAGATTATTAGTTAAAAAGGTTGTGCTAATTTTAAATAGCAGTATTACTTTAATAAAACTCTAAGCTTAAAATATACTAAAAATTTGTAATAATTATAATTAAATTTTAACTTAAAATTATTAATAAAAATACAAAAAAAAACCTTACCCACATGGAAAATTGAAAAATTACGTGAATTTACAAAAATTTCACGTCAGCTTTTTGTAAAAAATCTAATGGTAATTAATGAAGAGTAACCAAAATATTTAATTTCAAAAAATTTAGAGATTAAATTGAAAAAATTAATGATTGAGTAACAAAAATAGAACAAAGTCGATAGTTCAGTAATTATATTTGTACTTTACCCAAAATTTAAAGGTCAAAATATACTCTAAGTTCATGTACGCTTCGTATATTTAGAATTTAGTCTTCGTACTTCTATTTTTAATAATTTAATCCTTTTACATTTCGATTTTAAAAATTTATGTCAAGTGGTTAACTCTATTAAAATTCTTCTATTAAGTTTGCTAGTGTGACTTTTTGAAATAAAAAAAAATTTATTTTATAGACATGTGACAAAAATATGACATTGTAACGGACTTGAATTTGATGGAGAATTTAAATGGCGTTAACAATTCTTAAAATTTAGATAAACATTTTAATCAAAGTAAAGTATTTATACTAACTAATGATATTATAATAGATGAGATACCAAATTATGTTAAAAATTAAATATAGAGATAAGATCTCAAATGTGAGCGTAACATACAAACCAAAAATTAAAATTTGACCATTGTTATATAAGTTAAAGAAAAGTAAATGGATCATAATTGAAATTGAACAATTGTCTTATAACATAAAAAATAAATAAATAAATCTCAAATTTAAGCATGATATAAACACTAAAATTAAAATTTAACTATTATTATATTCTAAAAAAATAAAAAAGACCAATATTGTAATTGAACCATTATTTTAAAATTTTAAAATTTAAATTTAACAATTTGACTTAATTTAACCTAAAATTGAACCATTGTTATATTATAATTTTATTTAATAATTTAGCTTAATTTGTTATATAATCTTGTCTCCTGATATAGTGTCAAAAAAACCTTTCGGCACCTTGTTATGGGATGTTTCATTCCTCTTGATTTAGTAAGTAATAATTATATTGCTTTTATTTTATTTGTGAAATTATTACTTTATAATTATTATTAACTTTATCTATAGCAAAATTATATTTATATAGGAGAAAAGTATTTGACGACGCTTTTTCATTTTTATACTTTAAAGATAACATTTATCAAGTAATATTTTAAGTGATTTGAAATATGTTTAGTTATTTTGAATTGTATAAAGCAGTGATTAAAAATTTTATCAAATATTTATTTAATACGAATTTAAATTATATGATTTTTTTATATTTTTAATATTGTATAAAAAAATATTTATGTTAACTGTTTTGAATATGTTTATGTCCATCCTTTAGACATATGCATGGAGAATTCTTTTTTCTTATTTAAATATGTGTTTGAGTTTATATATGGTAATTTATGTTTTATGTTTAGACAACTATGAAAGATATTTTATCATTAAATATATTGTAGTAACATTGTAATGACAATTGATTCTTGGAGTCAATTAACCATTTCAATTATGCATATTGTTATATTGTAATGATCATCTTTGAATATTTATTATAAAATTCTAAGATATAATGAAGTACGAAATGGGCAGGTGATGTAAGATTAAAAATAAATATTAATATTCAATTTTTTTAAAGAATTATGTTTAAAAATTAAAAAAAAAATCAAATTGAATAGAGCTGAATGGATAAAGATAGATGTATTTAACATCCGTAGAAATGTTAGTGATTTTTAAGATTATATATCTATGATAGAACAGGCTGAATATTGGGGCAGAACGTGCCAATTATGGAGCGATGATGGAATTGAAAATATATATCTTGCCCTTACATCCCTAAACAAGGATGTTTGTTTAACTTTTTGTGGTACTCTTCGCTATTTTGTTTCTTTTTTTTTTTTTATAGATGTCTGCATTTGTAGCTTATTTGTTGTTTGGTTTGTTATTTTTGGCCTTTTTAGTTTAAAAAATCCATTTATGTTGGGAAGTACTCCAAGAAAAAATTAAAGAGTTCAAAGATCATGCATTAAACTAATGGATAAAGTTTGATTGGAACTAAATATATATACAAATTAAATGAGTATCATCTCTGCATATAAAGAAAGGATTGTATAAAATTGGAATACCATGTCATTTGTATCCCTTTTCAATAAGAGCATTCCAATTCAACATTTTTATCCTAAATTTCAGTATTTTCATCCTGAAAAAAAAATCAAGTCCAACATGATTTGCTAAAATTTAGGATGAAAATGCTGAAGTAGCATGCTTTTATTGGAAAAAGGATACAAATGACATGGTATCCCGATTTCACATAATCCTTTCTCCTACATATAAGTGTTCAAATTTAGCGACCAACTTCATACAATGAATTAGTTATTGAAGGTAAGCCAGATATATTTGATGGTGAAGATGCATTATGAGTCAGCACAAGTATCTTTGCTGAAGATCTGGTATTCTTGCCTCAAAATTAAGGACTTGAACTACCTACTTTATTGAGGGTCGTAAATTGTAATCTGAGTGAGTACACCAAATTCCAATAGATATCATACATTTCACTTGTTTCTCATCAAATACCATATTCATTTTTTTTGTCAACGGCGGAAAGAAGGTTGTCTTGTTTATAGAGATGCCAAACCCAGTCTATCGATCCAATGTCATAATTTCTAGGATCTCTGGACCTTTTGCCTATCACAATCTTTAAGCTAACAACCCCAAAGCTAGAAACATCTAACTTGCAACTAGGTCTCCCTGTCTTTATATACTTTGGAGCCATGTAGCCTAATGTTCAAGCTAAATGGGTTGTGCATGGTCTTAAATCATGGTCCATGAGTTTGGCTAACCCGAAATCACCTAACTTCACATTAAATTTGGAATCCAACATTACCTTAGAAGTTTTGATGTCCAGGTGCACCACGCATTACTTCTAATGATTGTGAAGATAATCCAATGCGTTTGCTAAACCAAGGCAAATCTTGTACCTCATATCCCAAGTGAGGGTGCAGTTTTTGCTAAACAAGTGACTATCTAGGCTACCATTTTGCATGAACTAATAGACAAGCATGAACTGACCTCGGTCATGGCTCCAGCCTAGGAGTTGCACTAGATTACGGTGTCTTAATCAGCTAATGACCTTTATTTCAGTTATGTATTCCTTCTACCCTTGTTTAGAGCCCTATAGAATTTTCTTCACAATTACGTCAATATCTCAGTGTTGCGAAGTGACCATTCATGCAGTGGCGAGCTCAACATGCGAAGCTGCGAGCTCATTAGAAAATGAGAGCTCAAACAAGCCTGTGAGCTCAATTGAAACTACGACCTCGACAACAAAATGTAAGCTCATTTAGAGATGTGAGCTGTTATGGAATTTAGCGAACTACAAGATATGATGCAAGAAGAGTTCGCATGTGTTGATATTTTGCCTAAGTCTGCTTATTTAAGATTACTTGTTAGAATAAGTAGAGTTAGTATTGAAATTGCCCTAATTGGTGCAGATTTACCTAATCAGGTTGTGTACAATTTTTATGCTTACTTTTCCTAGAAGATTAGGTAGGATTAGTTGACAACTTGTAATCACCTTCTGTTATATATTGTAAATTTTGGGAATAAAAAAGTTGAATGAATGCACAAGCAATTTATTCTATCTGTTGTGTTATTTCTTTGTGTTCTACACTTGGTTAAAAACCCTAACAATTGGTATCAGAGCTTAAGTCTTTGAGGGCCTTTTGTTAGCGTCACCATGTCATCTGGAATCTTCACACCACCTTCACCTTCTATTTTTACTGGTGAAAACTACCACATCTAGGTATTAAATATGAAGATATATCTTCAAGCATATGATTTATGAGAAGTGGTTGAGACAAATAGAGAGCCAGCACCTTTGCGAGCTAATCCAACGATAGCTCAAATCAGACAGCATAGTGATGAGTCTGCTAAGAAATACAAGGCTTTGTCATGCCTTCAAAATGGTGTGTCAAATGTTATCTTTACAAAGATTATGGCTTGTGAGACACCGAAACAAAACTGGGACAAGCTGAAAGAGGAGTTCCAAGGGACCGAGAAGACAATGCAACAACAAATCTTGAACCTGAAGAGAGACTTTAACAACCTGAAGATGAAAAAGACTGAAACGATTAAGCAGTATGCAGACAAGATTATGTCCATTGTCAACAACATAAGGCTACTTGGCGATCAGTTCAGTTGTAACAACCCTTACCCGTATCCGACGCCGGGATAGGGTTCGAGGCGTTACCAGACTTAAACATTCGCAAACAAGCAAAATTGGGTCACAAAATTTCGTCCAAACTTAAAACTTTTCAAACACATGCATATCGTCCCTTATACAGGCCTTCGAAGCCTAAAATATACATCAGGGTGGTTCGAGACTAAATCGAGGATATTCGATAAACTTTGGACAACTTAACAAATTTCTTGCTTTGGAGAGTCACATGCCCGTGTGGGTTGGGACACCCCCGTGTCCTCAGCCCGTGTAACTCTCTGTTTATGACGTCAACAAAACAATTTGAACCACACGGCTAGGTCACACACCTGTGTGCTAGGCCGTGTCCTCCACACGGCTGAGACACATGGCCGTGTCTTTACTCGTGTGGCTAACACCTAGGCTATTTTCTAAGCCCTTGGTTGCCTTTAGATTTTCATACACTTAAACACTCCTTAAGCACATATTATAGTATCAATTTAAGGATTAATCATCTTTCATTTAGACACAAACATAACAATTCATGTACATTAGGCTTGTCGTTTTGATTATTACTTATACATTTATACCATGCTTGCCTAAGTCATTCCACACCAATTTCATGTTCAAGCATTATTGACTTACTACCATATCACACTTTTATTCTCTGATTATGACCACTTCGTTTGGTCATAAGACATTCATCAAGCATACATACCGTAATACTAACCATCATGTCAAACAATTATAATCAAATGACCACATCATAAGACATCAATAAATAGCTTAGATAAATAAGCTTACAAGCCATAACCCATACAAGCCACATCTTATGACTAAACGCAACGAATCAATTTAAGCCAACATCTTGGCCAAATCAAAAGAATACACATCATAATGACTAAGTCCCTATACATGCCACTCACTTGAAGACATTAAGATTCAACAATACTCCAAAGGTGGTAGCCTGATAGTGTGATGCTACCTCCGACGATCTCCAACCCCAAGCTGACCTGACAACACTAAAGAAATGAAGATGAGGGATAGAGCTTAAAGCTTAGTAAGTTTGAAAATAATAAGCAAATTATCAACATGATTCCATGATAATATAACCATAATTATACTTTTACTTATATTCTGGTCATGCTGTTTTCTCGAGTCACAGTCACTAAATTATTTATATTTGGAGCTACGGAACTCCAAATTTAGATCTGCAAATTTTCCCTGAAACTAGACTCACATATCTTCTTGCCACAAAACTTTTAGAATTTTTGGATTAGCCAATAAGAACAATTTATTCTTTAAAGTCACCCCTATTTTTCTGTTTGATAACTTTGAACTTTCTTCACCAAAATTTATTTATCTCATAGTACGAGACTTAGATGATGCTCCAGTCTATTTCCATTGAAAATAGACTCATTAAAAATTTAGTCATATAACCCATAATCATTTTTTTTTACAATTTTTAGTGATTTTCCAAAGTTGAGACAGGAGAGCCCGAAAGCACTCTGAATTTGTCTCACAAAAGTTCAAATATCTCATAATATGAAACTCTTTCGCTTACACCGTTTCTTCCATGTGAAACTAGATTCAATAAGCTTTAATCTCATATCTTATTTAGTCTCTAATTCAATTCCCACAATTTTTTGTGGATTTTCGAAATCATACAACTGCTGATGTCCAAAACGGTTTTAGTGCAATATCATGATAACTATCATATGATGGTATAGTAACATAATGACCAAGATTATTCATCATTCAAGCATTCCAACTCATCAATCAAATATTCATATACATATACGTGAATATACCTTTTCGTCATATATCATTCTGTAACAAAGCATTACTCATGAGTATAACATATGTTCCTGTACATATTTGTAGCATATCGAATAACTTTACCTTCATTACCATGCCCATCTCGAGACTTTCATCGCATCATTCATTATAATACCCGTTGAACACTTGGAATACTATTGGATACATGGAAAACTTTCACATAAGTGCCTCATGTACATACATAGCCAAAGTTACCTCATAACATGTAACACATCCATAATGAACTCGGACCAACTTAACGAGCTCGGATGTTACATGCATTGCATCCATAATGAACTTGGACCAACTCAACGAGCTCAGATACACACATCCATAATGAACTTGGACCAACTCAAATAGATCAGATGCCTCACATATATTACAAACTTGGACCAACTCAACAAGTTCAGATTTCTCACGAACTCAGACCAACTCAACGAGCTCGGATTTCTTATTTCCTAGTGACATGTCACTTGTATCCTAAACTATTCCTAAGGTTCAAATGGGATTTTTCACACTTGCACATAGCATCCTTATCGCACTTGCTTGTCATGTCGTGAACAACGACCAAAATATCATTCATGCTTACCAATTCACCATTCTCATATTCATGAAATAAACATGGCATTGCTCATAATAACATTTAGACATTTGTCACATAATACAATCATCATATCAACTATATAAATATTTATCACATAATGTTAACACATCAATTTAAGTTCAAGCATAAACAATGATATTATTGCATTATTATTAACATACGAACTTACCTCGAATGCGAGCACGGCTATTTATTCTAATTTAGTCCATGATCTAATTCATTTCCAATCTATGCCCGAATCTCATTTTCCTTGATCTACAATATCACATTTAGCTTACTAATTAGTCACATTATTCATATGGGTCCAAAAATCATATTTTTAAAAATTTATATTTTGACCCCTAAACTTTCACATATTCGCACTTTGGCCCTTAGGCTCGTAAAATGATTTTTATTCAATTTTCTTGCATTTTAAGCCTATCTGAATCATTTTCATAACTATAGAAGCCCCTAATTTCCAATAAATCAGCCTTTTATGACCAATTTTATAACTTTTACAAAAATAGTCCTTTCAGACATTTTCGTCGAAAATCACTTAGTAAAAGTTGCTCCTCTTACCATAAACATGCATAATCTACCATTAAACCTCAAAATACTATCATGTCACTCATGGGTCAATTTTTAAACATGAACCCTAGCTCAAAATAATGGTAGAAATAGGTAAATCAAGTTACCGGGACTTCAAAAATGTAAAGAACATTAAAAACGGGGCTCAGGATCACTTACAAATGAGGTTGGAAGCTTGAACCAAATCCTAGCCATGGCTTTCATGGTAGATTCAGCTGGATGGAGAAGATGATGGCCAAATTTGGCTTATTTTGGCTTTTTAATTCTTTTAATTATTAGATTACCAAAATGCCCATCACTTAAAAATATTTTATTACACCTATTTCATGTCTATTTTTGTCCAACAATTAGCCAATGGTCTAATACCATTTAAGGACCTTCAATATAAAATTTCATAACAATTTGACACCTTTAACAAGTAGAACTCAACTTTTGCACTTTTTACAATTTAGTCCTTTTGACTAAATTGAGTACCCAAACGTCAAAATTTTCGAACGAGATTTCCACAAAATCATTCCGTGAAATTTTAAACCATAAAAATATAATAAAAATAAACTTTCTTACATCAATTTTTTGGTCCCAAAACCATTGTTCCGACTAGGCCCTAATTTGGGATGTTACAATTCTCCCCCCTTTAGAGATTTTCGTCCCTGAAAATCTTACTAGAAGAGTGGTTTAGTTTCTCGTAACCTCTACTAACTCATAATCATTGCCAAAGAACTTTTACTTTAGCCTTCATTAAAATCCAGAGTCTTACTTAGCTTTCCCAATAACTCATGATATAAAATCCAGATCTCAATCCAATTAACCAGGACTAACTTTCCAAGAAATCTGACAATCTCAAAGATACATGATTCCATTAACCCGTTAGGCAGAGATTTAACATATACAGAAACGATTTGTAGATTTCATCATACGTTTAACAAAAAATCCACATGTTATTTTTCTCTTTCAAAGATAAGAATATCCCTAACAAGAAATCCATAATAATCTCATTCTCATTTTCATTTAAATATCACTACTGTCAAAGATCGTTCTGATATTACCTAATATTCAGCTTTAACCCGGATAACATTTCATGTATTCAAACATAAAGATAAAAAATGTTGAGTCCAAACCCGATCATCAATGCATTACTTCTGTGATTCTTTCGCGAACTCTCTGCATAAGTCTAAGGTTTTCATTTCAAGCACTTGTAACCACATTTTTTTCTTCTCAAAGATCAGACAATAACCAACTTAAGTCATTTACACTATTTCACACTCAGATCTTTCTGTGATAGCAAATACATTATGTAACACCTCTCACCTGTATCCAACGCCAGGACAGGGCTCGAGGTGTTACCGGACTTAAACATTCACAAACATACAAAATTGGGTCACCAAATTTCGCCCAAAATTAAAACTTTTCAAACACATGCATATCGTCCCTTATACAGGCCTTCGAGGCCTAAAACATACATTGGGGCGATTCAGGACAAAACCGAAAATATTCAATAAATTTTGGGCAACTTAACAATTTTCCAGCTTTGGAGAGTCACACGCCCGTGTGGGTGGGGTTGTGTGGTCACACATGCCCGTGTCCTCATCTCGTGTAACTCTCTATTTGTGACGTCAGAAAAATAATTTATACCACACGGCCAGGCCACACGTCGGTGTGCTAGGCCGTGTCCTCTACACGGTTGAGACACATGGCCGTGTCTCTGCCTGTGTAGCTAACAGTTAGGCTATTTTCCAAGCCTTATGTTGACCTTATTTTTCCCCATACTTTTACACATCATAGGCACAAATTGTAGCATCAATTTAATGTTTAATCAACCTTTAGTGAAATTCAATTAAATAATTTACATGTGTTATACATGTGTTTATTACCCACCATTTAATCTCTACACATTCTACAATTGTCCATGTTTAATCATTATCATCTTACTACCATGCCACACGTTCACTCCATGGCCACGACCATCTCGAATGGTCCTGGGGCATTCATCATGTACATGTGCCATATACTTCTCATACATAGTGAACAAGTATAATCACATAACCACATCACAAGACATTAACACATACCATGGACAAATAGGCTTACAAGCCAAAATCATTATAAGCCGCATCTCATGGCTATATACAATGAATTAATATAAGACAACATCTTGGCCAAAACATAAATACACATATCAATAATTAAGTCCCTATACATGCCACTCACTTGAAGAAATTAAGTTTCAACAATACTGCAAAGATGGTAGCTTCATAGTGTGAGGTTGCCTCCGACGATCTCCAACCCCGAGCCGACCTAAGGACACTAGAAGAAATGGAAGGGGGAGTAAGTTTTACGCTTAGTAAGTCCATATGAAAATAATAAGCATTATAACAACATGTTTCCTTAGGTAAAACAACTATAATTACACTTTTATTCATATTTTCGTCAAGCTGTCTACTCAAGTCATAGTCAATAAATTATTTATATCTCAAGCTACAAGACTCTAAATTAAAATCTATAAATTTTCCCTAAAACTAGACTCATATATCTTCTTACCATAAAATTCCCAGAATTTTTGGTCTAGCCAATAAGTACAGTTTATTCTTTAAACTCTCTTCTATTTCACTATCTGATAGCTTCAACCTCTATCTACTAAAAATCAAATATCTTGTAATACGATACTCGGATAATGTTCCTGTCTCTTTATCTTGAAAATAGACTGATTAAGGACTTCAGTAATATAAATTTTAACTCATAATTATTCTTTTGTACACTTTCTAGTGATTTTTCATAGTTAAGATAAGGGAGTCTAGAATCACCCCAACTCTGTCTCACAAGAATTCAAATATCTCATAATACACAATTCTTTTACTTACATAATTTCTTTTACATGAAACTAGACTCATTAAGATTTAATTTCATATATTATTCAGCCTCTAATTCGATTTCCACCATTTATGGTGATTTTTCAAAGTTGAGCTACTGCTACTGTTCAACACTGTTTCGTTGCAAAATCACAATAGCTATCATAATTTCATTGTCACATTGATCATGGACTCATTATTTCATAAATCCCATATTCAATTACACAGTGTAAATTAACATGATATTGCAACATAATTCATAATCATAAGCATAAGGATGGTTCGTCTTTCAAACCTTTTTACTTGTTTATCATGTATACACATACATATGCATGAATTTGCTTACTTATCATTTATCACCTTTCAACAAGGCATCATTTATGAATATAATGTACATACCTGTACATATCCGTAGCATATTAATTAACTTTACCTTTATCACCATACCTATCTCAGGATTTTCATAGCATTATTCATTATAATATCCGTTGAATTTCTCGAAAATCTCGATGGATAATCCATTTATCGTTAAGTAATACAAGTGATCACCTCACTTACGCACTCTCGCAAACCTCACATCTTACGGCGGGATTACTAGTCCAGGCTAAATTCCTCGTAATATAAACTCATAAGGTGATGTCGGGATTACCAGTCCAGGCTCAATCCCTTATAGCGACAAACACCCTTAATGAGCTCAGATCTGAATTACCAATCCAGGCTAAATTCAGACCCTAATCGGATTACCCGTCTAGGCTAAATCCACAATGCAAACATATTTTTCGAGAGGCTCGATCACTCAAGGAACACCCGTCTGGGCTAGATCCTTTCTATATTTGAGATCAACGGATTACCTGTCTGGGCTAAATCCTTTTCTGCAACACATGCAGGATCTCAAGTCATGTAAGCCATGGTTTATCCATCGAGTTTTCTTTTTTATTCAACCGGGATTTTTCTCTTTTCATCAAGTATCTCATTATGAATAGCTGATCATGCAATGTACAACCAATTCAACACATTTCCATGTTTATTTAGACATTAGTCCATAAAATAAACATGGTATTGCATATAATTATATTTAGGCATTTGTTACAATATATAATCTTCATATCAACTAAATAAATATCCATCACACAATGTTAACACATCAATTTAAGTTCAAGTATGAACAATAATATCATTGCATTATCATTGACATATGAACTTACCTCGGTTTCGAATACGACTATTTATTTCGAGTTTGTGCTTAACCTTGTTCAACCTCGTTCTAAGCCCGAATCTTGTTTTCCTTGATCTATAATATCACATTTAGCCTACTAATTAGTCACATTATTCATATGGGTCCAAAAATCATATTTTTACAAATTTGTATTTTGACCTCAAAACTTTCACATATTTGCACTTTTTCCCCAATGCTCGTAAAATGATTTTTATTCAATTTCCTTGAATTTCAAGCCTAGACGAATCATTTTCATAACTATGGCAGCCCCTAATTTCCACTAAATCACCCTTTTATGACCAATTTTATAATTTTTACAAAACGGTCCTTTCGGACGTTTTCATCAAAAACTTCTTAGTAAAAGTTGTTTATTACACTCCGAGCCTTCATATTCTACCATTAAACATCAAAATACATACATATAATTCATGGGTAAATTTTTAAACACAAACCCTAGCTCAAATAAAGGGTAGAAATAGCTAGAACATGTTACCGGGACTTCAAAAATGCATAGAACTTTAAAAATGAAGCTCGGAATCACTTACTATTGAGCTTGGAAGCTTGGCCAAACCCTAACCATGGCTGCTCTTGATACATTCGGATGAAGCAAGAAGAAAGGGACACATTTGGGTTTTAAAATTTGTCTTTTAATTCATTTTACCCTTAAATGACCAAAATGTCCTTTTTACTATTCTTTCAAATTTTACCCAACCAAGGCCATTTTTGTCCAAAAAGTTATACAATGGTCTAATTACCATTTAAGGACCTTCTATTTAAAATTTCATAACAATTAGACACCTCTAACATGTATAACTCAAAATTTTCATTTTTTACAATTTAGTCCTTTTGACCAAATTGAGTGCCCAAACATCGAAATTTTCGAACGAAATTTTCACGAAATCATTCAGTAAAATCGTAGACCATAAAAATATAATAAAATAAATTTTCTTACTTCAGATTTGTGGTCCCGAAACCACTGTTCTGACTAGGCCATAATTTAGGATGTTACACATTAACCATCACATTGCCTCATTGACTTAGAACACATTGCAGTTCATTCAATAACACATCGTTGAAAATCAAGAAGTTTTTTTCCAATATATACCCAACCAGTACAAAGACTTTGGTCAATAAGGTTCTCATTCATTCAAAGCTTAAATAACATGCAATAGACCATTCAACTTTCACAAAACAAAAACTTTATCATTCAGAGCAGCTTTAAATCATGTCGAAGTCTTCTAAGATGTGCATATATACACTTTTCATTCAGACTACTTTTCTTTTACCCAGAAAAAAAATGAAATTTTATTCCCGGACGTGAATATCTCGTTTAATCTTTCAAACAATAACCAATACCAATTGAACCACCGAATCGGTCTTAATCATTAATGAATGACATTTCAAGAAATCCTCTCTTCTAGTCAATAGAACGATTCAACATGTAATCATTCAAAGTTCACTCATCATGCTAATCAAAAACCATTTCAAATGCATTAACTCAAGTAACAAGGATATCTCAATTGAAGGCATTAACTTCGGTTAACTTACTTGAGGAAAGAAATCCACCATTCAAATTGAAACTAGCAATTTCACCACTTATGCCTTTGCCGATATCAATTCTTCGCACAAAAATTTAGAGAAATTTAGATACTGAAATCATCACGTTACTATAATCAAATCGAAAACATAGTCATCATAAGTTGAAGAATACACCTTAAATACGAGTGATAATTGATAATTTACGAAATGAAGATAGCAAGAAAAACAGAATAAAGAAATCAAAGACAGAGGAATCCAAGATAAAGAAATCCAAGATACCATATCAAAATGAAAGATCCAGGACAAGACTCATAAGAAAATCTGAAGGATTTTAATAGTTCCTCAGAGAAAAGAAGTCTAGAAGAGTACATTAGTCCAACCCACTAGAATTAGGTGCAACAAGAATAATATACCCTCCCATATATATATATATATATATATATATATATATATATCGAACAGGATATCAATTAGAAGAAACAGAATTACAACATCATGTACCTTTTCTCATAACGTCCCGATAGATGAAATGTTATAGAATGCCAGAGGGAAAATAGAGCAGTACAAGTTATATACCAGTCGTACTATCAATACTCCCATCCATACATCATGATTAGAAAACATTCCCATATAATAAGAATTTTATCAGTAGGGCAATAACCGTAGAAATATTTTTGAGAACAATTAAACATACAAAATGCCTCGGAAAAGACTGCCATAATCTGGTATCTTACCTTTCAACAGTATTCCTTCAATTATTTCTGCCATCATAAATCTCACATTATGCTTTTCATTGAAGAAGTTCAGTTCTGAAGAAATTTCAGTTAATACGTTTCTCAACTTCACACTTTACTAGTTTTGTCTTTACTTATCAATCCAATTTAATTTCTGAGCATATTCAATATCATTCTATAGTTGAACCCTTTGGTATCATACTTGTGTGTTTATTCAACTCTGATCTCATAAAAATTCTTTACAAAACACCACTCTAGTAAGGGGGTGGGGTTGTAAGGTCCCTAACTCATTTCTCATACTCGTATACATATAACACTAGTTCATTATCAAGGTAACATTTTCACAAGCATATCATTTACTTCAGACAAACTATTATTCACATTCGTATGACATGAACTTTCAAGTTATCTTATTTAAACAAATGCACTAATGCATGTATCCTATGAATTTTGGATAGCTTTAATTATCATCTTCATTTACTCAAAAAAGTCATACACATGGCATCACATGGGTGCCAAGCAAACATGAATAAGCATATCGCAATCTAAACTTTCATCTTGTACATCATTATATACATATAATTACAATCATGTAACTCAATTTAATCAATTTAGCACAATTACTTAAGCTATACGAGTTTTCCCATTATAGACATCCAAACAAGTATACACGAACATTCGTTCCATCAATAAGGTTGGTGAGTTACCCACATTCATACATTGACTAGAGTAAATCGATCATATATATATCATAGAACTATCAACTAAACATAGATAAGCTTATCGCAATGTATTCCTTCATCTCATTTAAAGATGTCATTGAAATTCATCAACATTCAACATCCAATCAGGACAATGACATTTTTATTCATAACATGATATTGTGGACCTTTATTCATACCTCTATGAATTTCTATTTATCACATTCACTTAATCAAACAAGTCAAGTGTACAACATCATATGAACGTCAAACAAGCATGAGTATTCCTCGCAACATAAACTTTTATCTCACACGTTATCACATACATATCATGAAATTTTTTTCATCCTTTTTTGAGTTTAGGCTCATCATAACTATACTTTACCTGAATACCTTAGCTTCACATTTAACATGGTCGATGTAGCTCGGTTGGAGAGTACCTCTATCTAAACAAGATGGTTCTCATTCGCGTAGGGAGACATCACAATATCACAGATTTTTGGCATGTATAGCTAGACTCTCAGGCATGCTAGGTTAGTCCGAAAATAGACTAAACCATAGCTTTGATACCATTAAATGTAACATTCCTTACCCATATCCGACGCCGGGACAAGGTTCGAGACGTTACCGGGCTTAAACATTCGAAAACATGCAAAACCGGGTCACAAAATTTTGTCCAAACTTAAAAATTTTCAAACACATGCATATCGTCCCTTATATAGGCCTTCAAAGCCTAAAACATACATTGGGGTGGTTCAGGACTAAACCGAGAACTTTCGATAAACTTTGGACGACCTAACAAATTTCTTACTTTGGAGAGTTACACGCCCGTGTGGGTTGGGACACGCCCATGTCCTCAGCCTGTGTAACTCTCTGTTTATGACGTCAACAAAACAATTTGAACCACACGGCCAGGTCACACACCCGTGTGCTAGGCCGTGTCCTCCACACGGCTAAGACACACGGTCGTGTCTCTACTCGTGTGGCTAACACCTAGGCTATTTTCTAATCCCTTGGTTGCCTTTAGATTTTCATACACTTAAACACTCCTTAAGCACATATTATAATATCAATTTAAGGATTAATCATCCTTCATTTAGACACAAACATAACAATTCATGTACATTGGACTTGTCATTTTGATTATTACTTATACATTTATACCATGCTTGCCTAAGTCATTCCACACCAATTTCATGTTCAAGCATTATTGACTTACTGCCATATCACACTTTCATTCTCTAATTATGACCACTTCTGTAACACCCCAAACTCGGCCAGACATTATGGCTGAATCTGGTGTGTCACGTTGAAGTGTTTTAGTGAAAACCGTGTTTTCATTGAAAACCCTTCTTAAAATAAAAGAAACCCTAATTAACTTAAAAAAAACACACCTTTCAGTTGCGAAACCTTGTTGAAACATTTGATTTAAGAAAACTTATCATTTAAAAATTTAATTGCGGAAACATAGAAAACATACTATAATTTAGAAAACCCATGTTCAACTTCTTGTAATTACATTGAAGATAATAATAATTCAAGTGATAATAACACAATGAAAACCTTATTACAATCTGGTCTGGAACATACTTAAAAAGAAGTAAAAACTTAAATGCTTGAAATAAAAAAAAAACCTCAGAGTCCTTCCAAACATCAAACCTTCTACAGAGCATTACCTGAAAATAAAATAAAAGAGGGGGTGAGTTTTCGTAAACTCAGTGTGTACAACCCTCGACAAGAACAAGCATTAAAAAAAACATCATTCATCAATCATGCAATGCAATCCCATCCAAATTATCCATTCGCTACACACCGGCTCTGTCCCCTATCACACCATGTGGGGATATAAATATCGACCCACCCAACCCACACACCATGGTAGCCCGGTTGCGGAACTACCTTCATTTACATATTGGGCTTTGAAAGCCGTCGGTGGATCCACAATTGTCAAGCAACCATGCGATCCTCATATACTTCCTCCGTTCCATAATTCCCAACCTATATGCAACCTAAGCAAAATATCATATGTATGCATGTCGCATCCACAAAACTTACATTCAACACCTAGGCGCATTTTGGTCATTTTCGCCCTTAGGGGCATTTCGACAATTTTTCCTTAATTACGATTTTCACTTATCTTGGCCCGTTAACAAGTCCGGTGAGCTAAGATGAACAAATACTATGCACCAGGTAAGATTCTAGAGAAGAGGAGGTGAGTCATTAAGACTGCTTAAGTACTAAGCTCTCCCTAGATCCAATCCTAGACATGCATATACCCGTTGCCACACCTTAACCCTATGACTTGTCCACGGTCGCAAATAATTAATTATGTCTTATGTGGATATCATACTAGGCCCAAAACCCCTTACAGAGCCCAAACAAATTCACATACCTGTATCTGGCCCATGAAGCCCAATCATATTCATATGGCCCATTAGGCCCAAATCACCTGTATATGGCCCATTAGGCCCAAACCACATTTATATGGCCCATTAGGCCCAGTCATATCCATATTCATGCCCACATACAAATTCCTATCAAATAGCATCAATATTTAGTTTTTGCCTATTATGGGCCCAACAGCCCATTGGGCCCATTTAGCCCATCTGGCCCATATGGCCAAATCATAACCCAAGTCCACGGAATCACCCGTGGGCCTCAGGCAACCTATAGGTTTCCCTCTTACGAGTGTTCGCGCACTCGCAAGACTACCGTAGCCAAACTTTCAGCTTTTCGGCATTTCAACTTTTCGACTTTTCGGCTTTTGCCGATTTATTGTGTGTGTGTAGTGTATGTACACACCTGGTAAGCAAGCGTGATGCGATCTCCTTAGCCCAAACCTACAATCGATATCATCCTTCAATTAATCGCATGCTTAATACTTATTTACTCAAAAATCGAAACCTCACTTTAACCTTACCTTGAACCCAATCCTTAATCGCTTTTTCCTTGATCACGTATTTCCTAGATCTGCACAAATCTTAACTATTAAAACCCGAATAATAGGTGACTTATATCCAACACAAGTCTCCTTACCATAACTATGACCATTCGGCCACCTTAGCCAATGGGAGAAGATTACTTACCAAAACCGCAACACCTTAAGGAGCAATTCAACAGAGAGCTAAAAACCAAGATCTGATACTAATTCCCTACCAAAGTTGATTAGAAAGAGTGAGGGACAATAATCGATACTAAACAAAGAAAACCGATTGGAAGAGCAATACTTACACTAGATTCGGTCAAAAAGTATTCGGCCCTTAGAAGATTCTGTTTTTTGGCTTTTCAAACTAAGTATGGTGAATAAGGTTTATTTGGTACAGATTAAAGAAGAAGAGTAGTAGAAGAAATCGACAAAGAAGATTGTGTAGAGGAGAATAGAAATCGGCAGAAAGAAAAGAAAGTAAAATAGAGGGTTTTCGGCTTTTTAGATCTTGAAGAGAAAAGGGTTTCTGGCACAAAGTGAAGGGAAACTCGTCATTAGCTTTTCACCCCTCCCATTCGGCACCTATTTATAGCCCTATAGCCGAATTCTTTAAGCCCAAGTTCCCAATTCAGCTCCACTTACTCCTCACCTCTCATCTCCTCGTTTTTCTCCCTGATAACCCCTTGATCCTTTCCTCAATTTTCTCTTTTGAACACTCCCCTTGGAGTCCATCTTCACGCCACTTCTATCCTTCTAGAAGGCCAAAATTAAATTTCTAAAAATACTAAGCTAGGATTCAAACCTTGAACCCCTTTGCTAGCTACTAACGCCACCTCACTACACCTTATGTGGCATCACTTAGCCACTCCACCACAGGCTCTTTTTGTGTCCAATTGTTTCTTCATTTATTCAAAAGCCCAACTACTAGCCAGCCCTGATTCTTTTAATAATTAAATTATAATTTCTTCTACCCCTTAATTCGAACTCAACCTTATTTAAGACCTACTAAAATTATCGCTTGGATAAGAATATTGAACACAAATTTCATCAAAATTGAAAATAAAGAAAATTTAGGCTTTCGGGATTTTTTAGGGTGTTACAACTTCGTTTGGTCATAAGACATTCATCAAGCATACATACCGTAATACTAACCATCCATGTCAAACAATTATAATCACATGATCACATTACAAGGCATCAATAAATAGCTTGGATAAATAGGCTTACAAGCCATAACCCATAGAAGCCATATCTCATGACTAAACACAACGAATCACTTTAAGCCAACATCTTGGCCAAATCAAAAGAATACACATCATAATGACAAAGTCCTTGTACATGCCACTCACTTGAAGATATTAAGATTCAACAATACTCCAAAGGTGGTAGCCTGATAGTGTGATGCTACCTCCGACGATCTCCAACCCTAAGCCGACCTGACCACACTAAAGAAATGGATATGAGGGAGTAAGATTAAATATTAGTAAGTCCATATGAAAATAATAATCAAATTATCAACATGATTCCATGGTAATATAACCATAATTATACTTTTACTTATATTCTGGTCATGCTGTTTTCTCGAGTCATAGTCACTAAATTATTTATATCTGGAGATACAGAACTCTAAATTTAGATTTACTAATTTTCCCTAAAACTAGACTCATATATCTCATTGCCATAAAATTTTCAGAATTTTTTGTATTATCCAATAAGTACAGTTTATTCTTTAAATTCACCCCTATTTCACTATTTGACAGCTTTAACCTTCCTTCACTAAAATTTATTTATATCATAGTACGGGACTCAGATGATGCTCTTGTCTATTTACCTTGAAAATAGACTCATTAAGAATCTATTAATATAAATTTTAACCCATAATAATTTTTTTATAATTTTTAATGATTTTCCAAAGTTGAGACATCGGAGCCCAAAAGCACTCTAACTTTGTCTCACAAAATTTCAAATATCTCATAATATGAAACTCTTTTGCTTACACCGTTTCTTCCATGTGAAACTAGATTCAATAAGATTTAATATCATATCTTATTCAGTCTCTAATTCAATTTCCACAATTTTTGGTGGATTTTCTAAATCACACAACTGCTGATGTCCAAAACGATTTTAGTGCCATATCATGATAACTATCATATGATGGTATAATAACATAATCACCAAGATTATTTATCATTCAAGCATTCCAGCTCATCAATAAAATATTCATATACATATACATGAATATACCTTTTCATCATATATCATCCTGTAACAAAGCATTACTCATGAGTATAACATACGTATCTGTACGTATCTGTAGCATATCGAATAACTTTACCTTCATTACCATGCCCATCTCGAGACTTTCATCGCATCATTCATTATAATACCCGTTGAATAGTTGGAATACTATTGGATACACATAAAACTTGCACATAAGTGCCTCATGTACATACGTAGCCAAAGCTACCTTATAACATGTAACACATCCATAATGAACTCGGACCAACTCAACGAGCTCGGATGTTACATGCATCGCATCCATAATGAACTCAGACCAACTCAACGAGCTTGGATGCCTCACATATATTACGAACTTGGACCAACTCAAAAAGTTCGAATTTCTTACGAACTCAAACCAACTCAACGAGCTCAGATCTCTTATTTCCTAGTGACATGCCATTTGTATCCTAAACTATTCCTAAGGTTCAAACGAGATTTTCCACACTTGCACATAGAATCCTTATCGCATTTGCTTGTCATGTCGTGGACAACAACCATAATATCATTCATGCTTACCAATTCACCATTCTCATATTCATGAAATAAACATGGCATTGCTCATAATAACATTTAGACATTTGTCACATAATACAATCATTATATCAACTATATAAATATTCATCGCATAATGTTAACATATCAATTTAAGTTAAGCATAAACAATGATATTATTGCATTATTATTAATATACGAACTTACCTCAAATGCGAGCACGGCTATTTATTCCGATTTAGTCCATAATCTCATTCATTTCCAATCTATGCTCGAATCTCATTTTCCTTGATTTATAATATCACATTTAGCTTAATAATTAGTCACATTATTCATATGGGTCCAAAAATCATATTTTTAAAAATTTGTATTTTGACCTCTAAACTTTCACATATTTGCACTTTGGCCCCTAAGCTCGTAAAATGATTTTTATTCAATTTCCTTGCATTTTAAGCCTAATCGAATCATTTTCATAACTATAGCAGCCCCTAATTTCCACTAAATTACCCTTTTATGACCAATTTTGTAACTTTTACAAAACGGTTCTTGCGGATGTTTTCATCGAAAATCACTTAGTAAAAGTCGCTCCTCTAACCATAAACATGCATAATCTACCATTAAACCTCAAAATACTAGCATGTCACTCATGGGTCAATTTTTAAACATGAACCCTAGCTTAAAATGATGGTAGAAATAGGTAAATCAAGTTACCGGGACTTCAAAAATGTAAAGAACAATAAAAACGGGGCTCGAGATCACTTACAAATGAGCTTGGGAGCTTGAATCAAACCCTAGCCATGGATTTCATGGTAGATTCGGCTGTATGGAGAAGATGATGGCCAAATTTGGCTTATTTTGCCTTTTTAATTCTTTTAATTATTAGATTACCAAAATTCCCCTAACTTAAAAATATTTTATTACACCCATTGTCTATTTTTGTCCAACAGTTAACTGATGGTCTAATTACCATTTAAGGACCTCCAATTTAAAATTTCATAGCAATTTGACACCTATAACACGTAGAACTCAACTTTTGCACTTTTTACAATTTAGTCCTTTTGACTAAATTGAGTACCCAAATGTCAAAATGTTCGAACGAGATTTTCACGAAATCATTCTGTGAAATTTTATACCATAAAAATATAATAAAAATAAAATTTCTTACATCGAATTTGTGGTCCCAAAACCACTGTTCCGACTAGGCCCTAATTCGGGATGTTACATCAGTGATAGGAGAATTGTTGAAAAAGTCATCACAACCTTGCCTGAGAAGTATGAATCCAAGATTTCATCCTTGGATGACTCGAGAGACTTAACAACAATCTCTCTGTTAGAGCGTATAAATGCTCTGTATGCATAGGAACAAAGAAAAGCAAGCAGAGAAGAGGGCACGCTGAAGGTGCTCTCCAAGCAAGAAATAAGGAGAATCCATATTCTTCTAAAAATAAAGGTAAGAAGAAATGGAATGAAAGAAAAGATAGACCAAAAAGAGATGGTGAGAAGAAAAAGTATCCACCATGCAGTCATTGTAAAAAGGCAGGTCATTCAGAAAAGATTTGCTGGTTCAGACCTGGTGTATAGTGTAGAAACTGCATACAATTTGGTCATGTTGAAAAAATTTGTGAAAAAATATAATAGCAGCAACAACAACACACCAATCAAGCTCAAGATGTTGATGAAAATCAAGCTTAGGAGGAGCTCACATTCACCGCCTCATGTTTCACAGTCAACAATGAAATGAAGAAAAACTGGTTGATTGACAGTGGCTGTACAAACCATATGGTTTCAGATGAAAGTATGTTTAAGAGAATTGAAAAGTCCTACAGTTCGAGAACCAGAGTTGGAAATGACCAGATCATTGAAGCAAAAGGAAAATGATATGTTCAGGTTAGCACACCTACAGGTACAAAAGTCCTTACTGATGTTTTGTTTGTACCAGATATTGATCAAAATTTTCTCAATGTTGGTCAGCTTGTTGAAAAGAACTATTCTGTCATTTTGAGAGTAGAAATTGTATTATATCTTATTCACATGGTCATTATCTTATGTCAATTGATATGAATTATAGGAGCTTTGTTCTAAACTGGAACTTAGTTTCCTTAAAAGTGTACTCTAGTTCTATTGATGATTCTAAATTATGGCATAAGAGATTGGGGCACGTCAACCATAGGTCACTGGATATGGATATGCTGTGCAAGCATGATTTGGTTGAGAACATGTCTAGATTTTGTGAGCACAATGAAGTTTACGAAGTTTATCAGTATGGGAAGCAAGCAAGGCTCCCATTTCCTGTGAACAAGGCTTGGCAAGCTACTGAGAAGCTACATTTAGTTTACACTGATGCATGTGGGCCAATGAAGACTGCTTCACTCAACAATAGTAGGTACTTTAGATGACACTAGATACTGTTGGGTGTTTTTTTTTTGAAGGCTAAATCTAAAGTTGCTGAGATCTTCTGGAAGTTCAAAGCTACTGTTGAGAATCAAGCTTATTGTAAGCTAAGAATACTCAGGTCTGATAATGGGACTGAGTACACTTCTGAAAAGTTTCAAAAGTTTTGTGAAGATGCTGGGATCGAGTATCAGTTAACAAACACATACACCCCACAACAAAATGGCGTATGTGAAAGAAAGAATATAATAGTGATGGACATGTCAAGATGTCTGTTGTTTGAGAAGAAGCTACCAAACAAGCTATGGGCTGAAGGTGCGAACACATCTGTGTATCTGCTCAACAGATTGCTAACCAAAGCCGTGAAGGATATGACACATTTTGAAGGATGGTTCAAATTTAAGCCATTAGTGTCTCACCTGAAGATTTTTGGCTGTTGTGCTATGCATTCATTCCTGCTGTTAAGAGGAATAATTGGGAAAGAAGAGCACAACTAGGTATCTTTGTTGGCTACAACAGTTACAAGAAAAGGTATAGGATTTTTTATCCCTTCACTAGTAAAGTGTTTGAGAGCTGAAATGTCAAGTTCAATGAGGAAGCCTTGTGGAATTGGGAAGCTACAAAAGCAGAAATGGTTGGACAAAGTCAAATTGAGCTGAATGTGCAAACTGATGAAGTTCAACACCAATATGGTGATAGTGTCGATGATTTGGCAGTTAGAGGAACCAAACCTATATATGAGATTTATGAAAGATGTGATGTTGTTGTGCTGGAACCTACGAGCTATGAAGAGGCAGTAAAAGAAAATGGCTGGAAAGAGGCTATGGAAGCTGAGCTAGCCATGATTAAGAAAAATGAGACTTGGGAGTTGGTTGACAAACCAGTCCACTAGAAGGTTATTGGAATAAAATGGGTTTACAGAACCAAGTTAAATGTTTATGGTTCAGTAAACATACTCAAGGTTAGGCTGGTCGCAAAAGGTTATGGTCAACAATATGAGGTAGACTATGCAAAAAAACTTTGCACCAATAGATTGGACACCATCAGGTTGCTACTAATAATGGGAGCTTAAAGAGGGTGGAAGATACATCAACTTGATGTAAAATCAACATTCCTCAATAGTATTCAGAGGGAATAGGTATATGTTAAACAACCACAAGGTTTTGTAGCTGATGGTGAAAAGCATAAAGTATGTATGTTGAAGAAGGCTTTATATGGCTTCAGACAGGCTATGCGAGCCTGGTATGAAAGAATGCACCTGGTAAGCTTAGCATTAGAGAAGAGCATCAGTGAACCCACATTGTATGTGAAAAAAAAAAGAAATGAGACCTTGCTGATAGTATCCTTATATGTTGATGACTTGCTGGTAACTAAGGGTTGTAAAAGGCAGTTGATAGAGTTCAAGAAGCAGATGCGAGCTTAATTTGAGATGTCTGATCCATGAGACATGACCTATTTCCTTGGTTTGGAAGTGTTTCAATCTAAAAAAGGAATCTTCATCAGCCAAAGAAGTTTTTCTTTAAAGATCTTGAACATGTTTTGCATGGAAAACTGCAAGCCAGCAAACACTCCCATTGCCAAAGGAGAAAAGCTCGTAAGCCAATGTGACTTTGAAAAGGTTGATGAAGGCACCTATAGAAGTCTTATAGGATGTCTACTTTATTTAACAATTTCAAGGCCAGATATTATGTTTGCTATTAGTCTACTTTTAAGATTTATGCATTGTTACAATGTGGTTCACTTCAAAACCACGAAGCGAGTTCTCATGTATATTAAAGGAACCCTGAGTTATGGTATTGAGTATGTGAAGGAGAATGAGCTAAAGTTTATTGGCTTCACAAACAATGGCTGGGTTGGTTCTGTTGAAGATATGAAGAGCATTTCAGTGTACTTCTTCACTTTAGGTTCGAGTCTATTCAATTGAAGCTCAAAGACGCAAGAGACTATTGCCCAATCAACTATAGAAGCTGAGTACATCACGGCAGTAAGCCAAGCACTTTGGCTAAGAAAGTTAATGTCTGATTTAAATTTTAAGCAAGTGGAAGCAAAAGAGATACGTTGTGACAATCAATCTGCTGTTGCAATTGCAAAAAATCCCGTCTTCTATGGAAAGACAAAGCAATTCAGGATGAAGTATCATTTTGTTAGAGAATTCGAGCAATCAATGAAGTGAAGTTGGTTCATTGCAATTTAGATGTTCAACTTGCTGATATTCTTACAAAACCTCTTGAAAGAATGAGGTTCGAGAGGCTGAGAGATGATATTAGAGTTTGCAGCATTATGGGCAAGGAGGAGTGTTGCGAAGTGGCCATTCATGTAGTCCCGAACTCAACATGTGAAAATACGAGCTCAAACAAGCATGCAAGCTCTACATTTGTTAGCTCAATTGAAACTATGAGCTCGACAACAAAATGTGAGCTCATTTAGAGATGCGAGCTGTTATGAAATTTGAGGAACTACAATATATGGTGCAAGAAGAATTCGCATGTATTGATATTTTGCCTAAGTCTGCTTACTTAAGATTACTTGTTAGAATAAGTAGAGTTAGAATTGAAATGACCCTAATTGGTGCAGATTTACCTAATCAAGTTGTGTACAAATTTTATGCTTACTTTTCCTAGAAGATTAGGTAGGATTAGTTGACAACTTGTAATCACCCTCTGTTGTATATTGTAAATTTTTGGAATGAAAAATTTGAATGAATGCACAAGCAAATTATTCTATATGCTGTGTTATTTCTTTTTGTTCTACACTTGGTTAAAAACCCCAACACTGAGTCAGCTAAATGCCTTCTATAAATAGTGCCAAACCCACCTTGATTGAGCCTATTTTTATCACCAAAATTAGTGGTAGATAAAACAAAATCTCTATAAGAAAATCTTATTGGTCTTGTTTCTCTTTCAAGGTTATCATTAATCAAAGATAAGCTTATTTTCTCTTTTGTTTCACTTTTTTTCAGCCTCTACCACTGAAATGCCAAACATGCAACTATAGACCTTAGAATTAGAGCTTCAGGAATTGAAAGACTCACTGCTAGTATTTTGATCCTTCTTTGATTTTCTTTGTGTGGTACCGTTGTATCCAAACTTGAATTGAATTGCTACGATACCATATTATGTAGTTCTACACCATTTGCCCAACCGCCAGCCGAGGAGAAACCTATTCTAACCCATTCAAACAAAATATCCTTCAAGCCAACTAGATAAGAAAGGCTAGAATTTGCATTAAAGACTGGGTTATCAGCATAAGTCAGAAAATCGCTTTAAATTTAATGTGCTAGAGTTGTAACTTACCCATGAGTTTGCTCGTAATCCATTTCTAAAGATATTTTTCCATGAGGCAGTTTTCACAGAAATAATGGAGTTAATGTTAATGCCTACATGATCATCACTTGGATCCCACTCATTTTGGAAAGTATCGAACTCCATTACAACTATATATATTATTACTGGCAGAGGGTGACTTAGGATTCTTGAACAATCCAAGAAACTCGTCACTTGAATTGAAAGGCATTTTGGACTCCAAAGGTGCCATAAAGAAAGATATTCCATCACCGTAGTTATTAAGACCAACAGCTCTTTCATCAGTGGGTGGTAAAGTCTGTTAGCCTTCCATCAATAGCATCCCAAAGTCACACTGCTTTATTATATAAGACACGTCCAGTGCTTCTGTGGAGGTTGTTGATAGTAGTGTTCTTTGTGAGTACTATAACATTTTCTATTTCGAAAGCATCGCCTTCAAAATCAAATTTTTGCATGTTTTAACGGAAACCAATAAAGTTAAAGGAAAGTGGATTGACATAAGGGAGTAGAAAAAGGAAGGACAAGAAGACGATCTCCATAACGAGAGAATGATGTACTTGTTGAGCAGGAAGATGACATAGAGGAGAGACTGAAGGTGATTTCTTTTGTGAGGCCTAATAAGTAGTTAAAAGAAAAAACATTTCATCTGCTAGACTAATTAACAAGGTAAAAAACAAAACAATTTGTTTGCTCTGCTCAGCTCTTCTAGTTCAAATTTGGCAAATTTACGTGATCAGAAGCTTTTTATTAATTCAGGACTTCCTAAAACTACAACAATTGGAACCTGGGCATGAGATCAAAAGTCACAATATCTTGAACCCCAAATTGTTGCAGGCGAGTTTTAGACTATAATTGAATATTGGTAACTAATTGAAATGTTATTTTACATGGTTTTAGATTTTGTCTTGATGTGCAACAGGATGCAACTAATGAATTGAACATTAGGCATTAAAGACTGCACGAAAATAAAAAATGAAAAGTTCCTAACAATTGGCAGTCATATTTATATTTCAACCGACTTAAGATCAAACTAAGTTGATACGAACATCAAATGTAAGATCATCGGGAATAAAAATTACTACTAATTAATCACATTTATAGGGGCTTTATTTCTTCCCTTAAATTCTTTATTATTTCACTCTTAGTTCAATCTACACCTTTTAAATAAATATTAAATAATGTATTATTAAATTAAATATATTTTTATTGATTATTTAATGTAACACCTTTTGCCCAACCTGATTGTTGGGTCCGAGCTACAGGATGTCACATTTGTTGTTGGAGCAATTACGATCATTTAACATTCAATCCAAAGCATAATATATGAAAACTTAAGCATTTCAAGCAATATATATGATACGAGCCTACGTATGCTATAAAGTTAGGTTGAAATCAAATTGGGACCAATTTGCAAAAGTTGTAAAATTTCGAGTCGATGTCGTGATGTGAGGGAACTCTTCATCGTGACGTGAGGGAATTCCTCATCGTGACGTGACATACTGACTTGGCCTTGTCGTGACAATGGGGGTTCCTTGTCACGTTGTGTCCTAAATCCCAGAGCTTGTCACAACAACCATCGCCCGATGTCGCGATGTGGACTCTATTTTTTTGTACAATTTAGGTCATTTGGTTCCTAACTTACTGCTATCACACATCTTAACAAATTTGGTGAATAATTGCACAACTTTACCAACATAAAATCATCCCAAACACATGTCAAAACATTTCATTTAACCATTTTTAATCAACCAATCCAATAAAACTTTGGGTAAACTATTAAAATAGTCACTTTTGTTTGCCTCAAGTTATATTTTAGTCACTTATATTTGAAATGTTATGTTTTAGTCACTTATGTTATTGTTTTGTCATGAAATGGTCACTTTACTATTAAGATCTATTACCTCTAAACAGCAGTTCAACATGGAAGTTAAAATGAGCTTTAAATGCCAACATCGATGTCCAGTTGGCATGAGAAAATCTAATTTTTTTATGAAAATAGAATACAAAATTTTACCCAGTTGGGTTTTTTTGTTACCATTAAAGAAGAGAATAGAGAAGAAAAATAAAAAGAATAAATAGATACACGAACTTCTATACATGTTTGCTATTGTGGTTGCCTAGCTATGTTGAGAACTTCATGGTCGAATGAAAATCTAGGTAGGAGATTTTTTGAGTGTCCAAATTATCGGAATGGGAGAAGGCATTGTTGTTGTTTTTTTTACTGGTTTGATCCACTTATGGCAAATCGTGCAAAGGTGGTGCTTATTGGACTGTTAAGGAAAATGAGAAACTTGGAGAGGGAGAAGAGAAAGGAACCCATTTTAATTGCCATATCATACTGTCATTTGGAAGGTAATAGATCTTAATGGCAGACCATTTCATAACAAAACGATAACGTCAGTGACTAAAACATAACATTTTAAACATAAGTGACTAAAATGTAACCTGAGGCAAACAGAAGTGATTATTTTGGTAATTTACCCTGAAACTTTAATTTGGAATCAAAACATATCAATTCTACTTATTCAAATTCAATCTATTCAATCATGCATTAGCCATTCAATTCTATCATTTTTCTTTACCATTTCATACTCAAATATGCCATTTATACAACTCATTTCCTTAACCAAAAGCATATCATATCAACAAGCCTTACCATGTAGAAAAATCGTACATAACATAAATCTCAAGCTATGTCATTATTCAAATTTAACCAAAACATGAAACCATATATGCCGCAAAATTGAGCTTTGAAACAATTAAAAGACTACTGGATCAATAACAGGATAGTGTGAACTTCTCGACGATCCATTTGACACGTTTCGTAAGTTGGCAATCTATTGGGAAAGGGAAAAAAATAGGATAAACATATCGAATTCTTAGTAAGTTTATAGGCATTAAACAAAAACTTAGCTCAATTTACAATTTAATACAATAAGCTACTTAGCTTGACAAGTTTGCCTAAACATGACAACCACATATCAACAAGATGAGTTCAACATATAATCATATCATATAGTAATTCAAACATATAACATTCCAATTCAATTATAATCAACATTTCAATATCATCTACATAATCAATCAACATTTAACCAATTCAATATCAAATTCATACCCTTTTTTTAATCAAATCGAATGATTTGTTATGTATCATATCAGTCTTTTGGATTTGTATATCTAGTTTGTATAATCTTTCGTATACTATCAAAATTCATATATTATAGCTATTCTTTTAAGCATTATTTCACAATATTAATTTAGTTGATATATCATTATCAACTATACATTTTATGTCCTTGTTAACCTGACTTGGACTCGAATGAATATACGGATCCAACCAACACACCAAATTTGGCACCCAGTGCCTCATTGGAAAGTCTAAAGTAAAAGTTATGCCCAACACTCATCGACATGTGGTCGAAGCAATTCATACTATCATGTCATTAATAGGGTACACAGACACATGGATCCTATGGCAACTTTGCTCGCCGTAGCTATACTATTAATTGATAGGTGCGTATATATATTTTTATTGATAAACTAATATCGTTATCTATACCTTATCAATAAATAATAGAAACACCAATCATTGATAAAAAATATATTTTTTTTAAAATAACATGGGCGGGCTTCAAATTAGTTTTTGTTAGCTATTTACAAATATGAGCGAGCTTGAACAAAATTTTAGACCCATATTGTGAGTTGAGACAAACTTGAATAGACATAAAATGTATTAATATCATACCTAAGCCCAACCTAAACTCGGCCAGGCCCATCAACACCTCTATGTGTTAGTACCTAAATCTTCAGATGATTAGTGCAATATGGGAGCCACCGCGGCTAAACGGACCAACTTTCTTCATAGAGGATAAGAAGCTTATCTGGTATATGCACAACCCATAGAAAATTTGGTACAGTAAACAAAAAATAAGCCTATTTCCTCTCTTTAATCAGAAGTACCTAATACTACTATGAAAAATTGGCAGAAACATTTTGGTACTAGAGGTGGCAAACGAATGGGTTCGAAAGAGCTTGGATCAAGTTGTTTTTAGATTTGGATTATCTTGAGCTTGGATCAACTAGAATTTGGGTCTTTTTGGGCTCTGATTTTTCTCAAAGTTAAATTTTATTGAATTTATATCGAGTTGGGTTAGGCAGTTTTAGACAGATTCAAATAATTTTGATGTTTTATAAATTAAAATTTGAACATAATAATTAGTACTATTTTTTAACCTACAAATTGGTACCTAAACTGTACAAATTTCTCATTTTGGTACTTATTTTTTGTCACAAGTGGTATCTATTCTTCTGGGCTTCTTGTATAAGTGTCAACGTTTTAGGCTTCATGCTTTTGATCAAGGTTTGTAAAAAAATATATTCATACGCACAAATAGTAAAGAGATAGCAATATAGGAAATAGATTCAATGTAATGACCCAAAATTCACGGGCATCGAAAAAGTACATTATAGGGCCTCCGTCTTAGTAAATCAAGTTTGTAAATAATTATTAGGAATACATACGAGTCTAGTAGTGTACTTAATTAGGTTTTAATTAGGTAAGTTTAGCTTAATTTAGAGAAAATAGAAAAATGATTAGATTGAATAAAGGGTAAAAGTTTAATTATAAATTAAAAGAAAGTAAAAAGGACTAAAATGGCAAATATGCCAAATAGTAATAATGAGGCAGCATAAGTTTGTTAAAATCTAAGATTTTTATAAGATATATAAATTATTATTGTTATTATTATTATTATTATTATTAAATTAAGAAATAAATAAAATAAAGACAAATGTAAGGTAATAAAAATATACATGTGTAATAATTGTATTTGTACAATTGTAAATTAAATATTTAATTACTTTATATTTAAGTAAATAGATATTTATTATTTATTACTATTATTATTTTATCAGGTTATAATTTATATAAATTATATTAATTATATTATGGAATAAATTAAATATGACAAATGTATGGTGATGGAATAGTACATGTGTAAAATATGTATTTGAACACTTGTATTATAATAGTATATTTTCTTAAATTTAAGTATAGATAATTATATATTCAATTATTCAATTATTAAATTAATAATAATCTATATTAGTTAAATGATAAAATAATACAAAGAAAATAAAATATAAAAGGAAAACAAAGAAACCAAGGAAACAGAACAGAAGCATTTCGAAACAGGGGAAGAAAAATAAAGAAAGAAAACAAAAAGGAAAAATTAGGGTTTTAAGGTTTAAAGCTTTGATTGGTAAGTCAATTAAGCCCTTTTTTTTTACTTAATTTTGATGTTTTAGAAGCTTTAGAACAAAGTTTTGATGGAATTAATTTGAGGTTTTGGAAGTTTTTAGGTTTTTGAACAAAGTTCATGTTGAACAAAAGATTGAATTAGGGGTTTATTTGATAGAATTATGAATTAGAATTGATTAAAGGATTAAATTGTAAACTAGGCTATAAGTTTTGTGTGGTAGAGATTAAATTGAAAGAAGTTTTAAATTAGGGTTTTATTATAACATTAGATAGTTAAGTAGAATATGGAAGGAATTTGAATAAGAATGAAGTATAAATTAAGTTAGTAAAGTGAATGAGTTAGTAAGGACCTAATTGGAAGAAAGGTAGATATTGAATAAAAATACAATTTTTCAATATAAATTAGTGTTGTATTAATAGTATAAATTATTTTTATTTTCGTAGTTAACAAAGAACCCGAGACATCGACAAAGAAAGGAAAAGAGAAGGTTGACGAAAAGTAATCCGAGAATTACGGTTTGTATTTCTATAAACCGAACTTAACATTTAAATTGTTGTTTTTTATTATTTGTTGTTTGTATTATTTAAGTAAAGTATCAGTGTTTTGATATTGAATTGAATGTATGTGAATTTGTAATTATTGTGAAATGGATATTGAAATAATTAATTACTGTGAATTGACAAATGAATTAAATACCCTATTAACTGTATCGGGCTGAGTCGGATATAATTGGCATGCCATAGGATTGGAAGTGTTTAGGGATACTTCGACCTTGAGTCGATGAGGCACTATAAGTGTCGTACTGTTACTTCGACTTCAAGTTGATGAGGCACCTTGTGTGTCGTACTGTTATTGTTACTTCGGTTTAATTCGATGAGGTACTAAGTACCGTTCTACTACTGTTTACTTCGGCAAAGCCGATGAGGCATTGAGTGTCATACTGGTGTGTTGGTTGGATCCATGTATCCGTCTAAGTCCGAGTTATGTTAATAGGGGTAAACTATTACACTGAATAATTGAATGACTGTATTACTGGACTAAATAATTGATTGTTATTGATCGTTTGATACTGAATAACAATAATCTAATAATTGTTATTGAAAAATAATGATTGATATCGAGTTTGAACTAAAATAGAGCACTGGATTGAAAGTTGAATATTTAAATAGTTATTGAATTTGAGTAGTGTTATATATATATATATATATGTATTTTATAATTATTTAAGTGTTGTTTGTAGAAATACCATTGAGTGTATACTCAGCGAACGGTTTGTTTTCATGCGCAGGTTAGGTACTAAAGTGATTAACGACTCAGCATCCAAGCCAATCCCGAACTCAAATACGTGGTGATGTACTTTTCTCTTTTGAAAATGGCATGTACCTAGGTTGTAATTTGTTGTTATCTTGATACAAAAAAATTAATGATAAATGATGGTAATGGTTGTTCCATACAATTGCATATATCTTAAACATAGTTTATATCATAGTTTTGGACAATTTTGTTAAATGATAAACTAAATGAATCAATTTGACATTTTATGTTAGATTGTTATAAACATAAAAATGTTAGAAATTTATATTATTAATTTTATGATAATTAGAGATGTATAAATTCATGAATTGATTTGTTTGGATTGGTTGTTGTTTGAAAATAGCAAAGAAGGTTAGATATTTTTAAAGGGGTTATATTGAATTTTTATTAAAAAAAATGAATGACTTTATAATTATACTATAATATGCTTGTTATTTATTTATTTATTAAGAATTATCCGTAAATTATCTGATTTGTCTGGTAATGCCTCGTAACCCTATTCCGGTGACGATTTAGGGTTAAGGGGTATTATATTCAATCCCACATAGACTTAGATATCTAAAATTTTCATTTGATTTAACCAAGTTGAGTTCTTAGGTAGTTGTCGTGCTCAAAACTTGTGACAATCTGTGCAAAAAAAAAGGGATTTAAATATGATAAAAAAAATAATTAAAATAGAGCCAATGATTAAAATAAACATAAAAAACTTAAATAGAATAAACCGATGTGATGATATTCTAGATTTAGGCTTGATTTTTGTCTCGGTTGCAAACTGATCCTTGATAACAAGTCTTTTCCTTCAACCGATAAGTCAATTATGGTGATCAAGGATGCCTCAAACCACTAACCCTTCTATATATAAAGTAATTATAGTAATGCCCAACAACTAACCCTTACCGAATAAACAACCACAAAAAATGTGTCCACGATTTAGCTCTTCAATAGCCTTGTGAACTAGAATGGCCCAACTCGAACCAACGGCCTTAGCCACGGATTTCATTTAAATCTGATTGTTATTACAATTAATATATATGCATTAAGATGATGCATGTGTCCTATATCAAAATTTAAAAAACATTTGTAAGTTGTTGCAACAATAATTCCTACATTCATTGAATTAAATCACCTTGCGACAATCTTAATCAACTAGCAAGAACACAAATTTTCATCCAATTAATACATGAACCTAATCCCTTAGGGATTCACACGTGTTAATAATATTTTCATGTTTGGCCATCATTCTAACTTAAGTATAGCTTCGTGGGAAGTTACTTAGCTAGGATGTTCTTAGGTTTATAACCATCAACTCAACATCTATCTTAACATGTACCACAAATGAATCATCTTGGGACAACCTCAATGAGTAACATGTATGATTAGTTGTCCTCTATAAAAAAAAGTTCCTCAGTGAATTTCACATGATAATGTTGGAAAATAATCGGGTTTGAAAATGGTTTTTTTGCATAGTGAAAAATAAAAAATTAAAAACCGACCAGGTTTATGATATTTATAGGAATAAACCTTAACCGAATTCGTACCTATGTTTTTGGTTAAGCGGATCCTTGATGTTTCCTAGCTTTCAACCAATGATCTTCTCTGTTATTCTTATACCACGAACTGCTTCGAGTGTGGACTCGAACCATTTGAATCAAAACACAAAACTAGAAAAAATTTTCCTTGTAGGGTGAAAACGAAAATTCTCTCTTCTTTAATAGAAACCGGTAAAGTTGTTATTCTGAAAAATATGTTTATAAGCTGAGAATAAATTCTCTCTATTTTTGGTAGAATAACAATCTCTCAATAGTTGTGTAAATAGCTCTACTTGTGCCATCCATTTATAGGAAGAGAAGGTAGAACAATTGTAGAGTTGTAGAGATTTATTTTAAATATAAAAATAACATCCTACTTAGAGGAGGAGAGGGGTGAACGACTCACCCTTGTATTTCTACTAGGGTTGTCGCCCCCTTCATGTTGTATGAGGGGTTTTGGGCCTTTCTCACATCGGGTCCAATTACAAGTATTTCCTAGGCCATTTTGACCTAGTACTCTATAATGCGATCCAACCCGATTCAATTTTTTCTATTTCCTAAAAATACTCTTCAATATTTCATATTAAATAATTTTCTCATCCCAATTTTATTCTAGTAAAATTTTAACGACTTTACCCCCTGATAAAATTTTAACGATTTTAGCCCTAGATAATATTTTGATGATTTTATTCGTTCAATATGTCACAACTCAACATGCTCACTATGATCAAATGTTTTATTTTAATTTTCGAGCTTTAAAGCAGTCCGAAAATATAAACTCATTCTTCCATCATTTTTTAAGTAATTCTATATAGGATTGCAAATTTTCATTTTCATTTCCATTATTGCGTGTGAAATGATTTGCGAATTGTGCAAGTATGCACGTCAGATCAAGTAATAAAGTGATAAGTAATATTGTCTCCATAGGGATTGGATTAGGTATAAAAGTGGCCGAGTTATTATATTGAATTATGATTAATGCTATGGAAAAACAAAGATAAGTATGTAATTTTAATTTAAAGGAATAATAATGTGTGTGATATGTGTAACTGAAAATAATGGAAAATGCTGCAACAAGTCAAGAGTAAAAATGCAATGGCAATTACGAGAATAATTACGTGAATAATATGCGAACGAATAAATAAACAACTAAGAATGTTATAACAAAGATACTATTGCAAAGGATAAAGGGTCTACGATGTTGATTTGGAAGGTTGAGATAACTAATAATCTGTCATTACTTTCAGTAATGCCTTAGCAAAATCCTACTCAATCTACTGCTCAGAAGAGACATAAGATGACCTACTTTTTTCGAGAGCAAGATCTCAAGTTACCTAGCCTGTGTCTATAGGCTTTAGCACAGTACCCTACCTTGTTTTGTCTTCATTCTAAATGAACGTTGCTCTATATCTAGAGTCTACTACAAGTATTTGTCGATCACTTGCTCATATCATTAAACTACGATCCAACTACTCCAACCTTTCTAGAATTAGATTAGTTTATAGGCAAGCTGCGTAGTCATCTATGTCTAGGGATTGCACGCATACAATTTAGAAATAAAAACAATTGAATGAAATAGTAAATTAATTTTAGATCTGTGCTTCCACCATTAAAGAAGATAAAGGTTTCATCATGTAATCCTAACCATATAAGATCTAGCTCATGGGTTAGTAATTAAAATTCAAAATCAAAATATTATTCAACATCGTTTCATCAAATCAATTCATGAAGAGCAATTAAGAAATAACGAAAGAACTTCAAAAAGATAACTTTCTCTTATCCAGCCCACACTCCAGTGACACAGTGTCCTATGGTGGCTGAGAGGGACTGCCTTCGTCTTTCTTTTGCTGTCATTGCTCAGCTGTTACCCTCTATTTTTGCCTAAGGATCTCTCATCTTTTGTGTTCACCCCCTTTAGGGTTTCCTCATTCTTGTTTTTCTTTTTCGTTGCCCCTTTTAGGTTTCATCCTTTGGCTTTTATAAGCTTTTTCCCTTGGGTAAATCCAATCTGCACATAATTTTTTTCCCTATTTTTTAGACAGATTTTTTTGGTACAAGTAGAGTTGGGTTAAAACTATCATGCGTTGAGTGTTGACTCGGTCTTCCTGGAATTGCCATGACATTCATGTTGGCAAACTATACAATCTTTTTCCACGAAAAACTTTCATTCCTTTACTTCTTTCTCCGCATTTTGCACCTGCCAATTACTACAAACAAATCCTTCCTGCAAGCAAGTAAAAGTAATATATAATAACATTTAAGCATAGTCCAATCTTTTTAATGTAATACAATGAAAATTACGAATGGAATGTCCTAAAATGCAACTAAATTTACTTAAATATAGGCAATTTGCTAGGTCTAAAGGCATGAAATATAACTCTTTTCAAGAGTTATCACACCCCCAAACCTGAGTTATTGCTTGTCCTCAAGCAAAATATGCATGAAAGTAAAAATTGCCATAGCACATAATTACCTTTGGACTGTTACACCATTTAATGATCATTTTGTACTTCAATTCTCGGTAATCTTTTATGACTAAAAGTTTGATCAAGTTTCATACTCTTATTTAGCAAAGAAAATGCAAAAAAAATTTCCCTAAAAGAAAGAAAAATCTTAAGTACTAATGCAACTTTCACTGTAGCTAATGTCTCCTACTTTACTTAGTTCATATTTTAACTAACTCAATTTTCTTTATTTTTTTTCATCTGGCCTTATACATGCACAAACACATACATATCAGTTTATTATGCCTATTTTTTACTAGGGGATTCAGCTCGTCATATGATTCTTTGACTCAAAAATTATAATGGAACATTCACTAAATTGCCGAATACTTAATCATGTCACGATTTGAAACTTGCTCATGAAGCTAAGACTTTTGACTAAAAACATGGATGGAGCAAACAACTACCCCCTTAGCTATTCAACCTATTACTATAGTGGAGTGCCCCTATACTACTTATTATTTTTTTAACACTCTTACTTAAACTTGGTTTTCTAATCAACAACACAATGGAGCAAACAAAATGTTATTGACCTACTCAGCAGTTCTAAGCATTGGAGTATTTATGGCACTTTTTAGATTTTTTGCCCCTTGAATTTTCTTAAATATTGCCACTTTATTCATTGTTTGTGTATTGCCATTGTACTGAATTTAGCTTCAAGAATCTCTAAGTTTATCAAAAGAAACTTACTATAGATCAATTGTAATTGGAATTAAGACATCCTAATTTTAGGGGTCAATTTACAAGCAAACTATCCTAAGCTAACGTAACCTAAATTTTTTTTGGCATTTATGTGTGCTATGTCAAAATGAATGGCAAATGAACAAAAATACTAAAACACGTATGCTCAACTAAATATCTAATGCAGTCTAGATGCACAATACACCCTCAAACCTAAAGGATGTATTGTCTTTAATGCATGTACAGATATAAATCATGAATGCAAGAACAGATATATGTACATAATGAGATGTAATAAAGGGAGAAAAACTTCTCAAGCTTGGAATTGAATAGTGGTACTTCAATTGCAGCGAGAGGTCTTTTGTGCACTCATCTTATAACGCATCGACCTTTTAAGTAAATTGAGTTTTACATCCTCCCCTTCATTATCAAATTTGGTGAGTTCATCAACAATCCGATCAATCTCACGATCCTGATCAATCATCGGTTCAGTAGAAGGAGGTGGAATAACCGTAGTGCTGTCCACTAGTGGTGCGACTGAGGGATTTGCTTCCTCTTTGTCCTCACGGTTAGTCTCAATGCTGACAGACTTTATTTTCTCTAGTTCTTCCTCTGGTGCTTTGGGTGCATTCTTTTCATTGGTAGGATTTGTCTCAACAGGCTCTGTGTCATCGACCCCTTCCCCTCTTGTAGTTTATTAAAAAAAAGGAAATGAAATAACTAAAAGAAATTTAAATAGACAAAATAAAATAAAAATAAAAAGAATTTTCAAGATGTTGAAGTTCAACATCTCGAAGATCAATAGATTATTTGTCTTGCTCTACATGAGCACCCTAGTAGTGCTTCTAGCGTTGTCCATTAACTTTAAATGTGCCCCTCGTTTTCATGTCCTTAACATCAAAAGCTCCATGCAAATATATATATGAGCTACCAAGCATTGTTCATCAAAATTGAAAGGTCTATTTTGCTCCAATAAAGTGCACAAGGGTCTCCACTCAAATGAATCTTCACCAATATTAGAATTGCTGTGGAAAAATCTCATAAACTCTTCTTCCATTATTGTTTCTATCAAGTCAATGGGACGAAATTCTTCATTCTCATCAGCACATTTCAGCACATTAAATACACTAAACGTGACCTGTTGATCATTCATCCTCATGGTCAGTTTACCTTTTTGAACATTGATTAAAGTTCTACCTGTAGCGAGAAAAGGTCTTTCAAGGATAATCGATACATCTTTGTCAGCTTCACATTTTAAAATAATAAAATTGACTGGAAAAATAAACTTATCTACTATTACCAACTTGTCTTCAATTTTACTTTTTGGATGTACGTAAGATATATTAGCTAGTTGTAGAGTGACTGTTGTAGGTCTTGCCTTCCCAATTCCTAGCTTCCCAAAAATAGACAGAGGCATTAGATTTATACTTGCTCCTAAATCACATAATGCATTACCAACATAATGATTTCCAATTAAGCATGAGATAGTTAAACTAGTGAAACTCCCTGGGTCCTTCAACATTGGAGGTAATTTATTCATCGACATTGTTGTAAACCCTTTAGTGAGAGCAACAGTTTCAAATTCTCCCAATCTACTCTTCTTTGACAGTACATTCTTCATAAATTTCATGTAATTGAGCATTTGCTCCAAAGTTTCTACTAACGGTATGTTGATATGAAGTTGCTAATATTGTTTTGCTTTGGCATTCTTGTTGGCAAATTGATTTGATTCTACTACAACATTCTGTTGTTTACCATTTTCAGGTACAATGTGCTTTTCAGATGGCTCTGGGATCTTTACATGGTTTTTATTCGAGTTATCCTCTCATGCTGTGGCATCTTGAAGAACGTCATTCAACTGAGTTCCACTTCTAAGAGTGATGGCCTTACACTGCTCTTTCCTTTGTGATCTCAAATTCTTAATATCACTTGGAAAAGCTTATTGTGGCCTCGAATTCAAAGCATTTGCTATCTGGCCCACTTGATTCTCAAAAGCTCAGACGGAAACGACTTGACTCTTAATTACGGCATCATTCTTGGCCATATATTCTTCCAAAAAATCTTCCATAGATGATGATGATGCTGAGGCCTGACCTTGTTGTACATTTTGCCTCGGCATAGAATGATTATGACCAGGCAGTGCACTGTTGGCATTTTGTCTTGTAGTATTGTTAAAATTCCACTCACCTTAATTATTCCAATTAGAGTTTGGATGTTACCTCCACCTTGGATTAAAGGTATTGGAATAGGGATTATTACTCCGATTGAAATTACCCATGTAGCACACGGATGTTGGGTTTGATGGGCATTCATCGAACACATGGTCTTCACTATAATAAACACATACTAGCCTGACTACTTTCATCTCTTGAACTACAGTTTGTATCTTCATCGTCTTGATCATATTAGTTAAAGATGATACATGGTCTGTCAATGAAGTGATTGCATCAAGTTCCATGGTACCAACAACTTTTTTGCTCATCCCAACTCTTGCGGTCGAATATTGATAATCATTATTAGCAATCTTTTCCATTATCTCATATGTTTCATTATAAGATTTATCTAACAAAGTACCATTGGCAGAAGCATCAAAAACCATCATTGTATACACATTCAATCCATGATAGAATATCTCCATTTGAGTCCAATGTTGAAATCCATGCATCAACCATTTCTGAATTAACTCTTTAAATCGTTCCCAAGCTTCATATAGTGTTTCATCCTCTAATTTTCGAAAGGATGTGATTTCGTTTCTAAGCTTGACATTCATATTTGGAGGATTATACCATAGCAAAAACCTTTTGCAAAGATTCATTATATGATGTTACTATTCCCAACGACAAAACATTTAGCTATACTCTCGCACGATCTCTTAAAGAATATGGAAACAATTTAAGTCGTAAAGCATCTTCAGGAACACCTTAATATCTAAACGAGTCACAAACCTCTAGAAAAAGTCTTAAATGCAATCTTGGATATTTAGTAGGTAATCCATTAAACTGTCTTACCATTTGCAACATCATAAACATCACCGGTTTTAGCTCAAATTGATGAGTTTGTATTTGTGGTCTAACGATCCCTGGTTCAGGTTATCCAAAATTGGAACAACATGCTCTCGAATTGGTTTGTCTCAGTCATCTACCACTCGATGAACAAGAGGATTAATATCCTAACCATTTAGATTATCATCCAGACCAGGTATCACTCTATGAACTGGAGGATTAGCATCCTGACCATTCGGATTATCAACAAGAACAGGATCATTCTAGTTCCTAGCAATTTTCTGTACTTCTTTTCGCTTTCTTCGTAATGTTCTCTTGATCTCTAGGTCAAAATGATACTTTTTATTAGTAGGAATGCCTCTTCTCATGCACTGATGGCAAACCTATAGAAAGTAAATATAACTAAGTTAAATAAACTAATGGAATTAAGTAAAATAACCAAACCAAATTACACCAATTTGTTGATCCTCGGTAACAGCGCCAAAAACTTGTCGTGTGTGAAATGATATGCGAATTGTGCAAGTTTACACGTCGGATCAAGTAGAATAACCAAACCAAATTACACCAATTTGTTGATCCCCGGTAACAGCGCCAAAAACTTGTCGCGTGTGAAATGATATGCGAATTGTGCAAGTTTACACGTCGGATCAAGTAATAAAGTGATAAATAAGATCATGTCTACAAGGATCAGATTAGGTATAAAAGTGGTTGAGTTATTATAATGAATTTTGATTAATGCTATGGCAAAAAGATAAGTATGCAATGGTAATTTAAAGGAATAATGTGTGTGATATGTGTAATTGATAAATAATAGAAAATGCTATGAAAAGTCAAGAGTGAAAATGCAATGACAGTTACAAGAATAATTACGTGAATAATATGCAAAAGAATAAATAAACAAGAATACTATGGCAAAGATACTACAGCAAAGGATAATGGTTCTACAATGTTGATTTGGAAGGTTGGGATTACTAAGAATCTACCCTTACTTTCAGTAATGCCTCAGCAAAACTCTACTCAAATATATAGCTCAAAAGAGACTTAAAATGACCTGTTTCTTTTGAGAGCAAGATCTCAAGTTACCTGGCCAGTGTCTGTAGGCCTTAGCACGGTACCTTGCACTATTTTATCTTCATTTTATATGAACATTTCTCTATGTCTAGAGTCTACTACAAGTATCTGTCGAGTACTTGCTCGTATCATTCAATTACGGTCCACTATTCCAACCTTTCAGAATGAGATTAGTTTATGGGCATGTTGCATAGTCATCTATGTCTAGGAATTGCACGTATACAATTTATAAATAAAAACAATTAAATGAAATAGTAAATTAATTTCAGATCTACACTTCAACCATTAAAGAAAATAAAGGTTTCATCATGTAATTCCGACCCTATGAGATTTAGCTCATGGGTCGGGAATTAAAATTCAAAATCAAAATATCATTCAATATCATTTCCAAAAATCAATTCACAAAGCAATCAAGAAATAACGGAAGAACTTCGGGAAGATAGCTTTCACTTATCCATCCCACACTCCAATGACACAGTGTCCTATGGTGGTTGAGAAAGATTGCCTTTGTCTTCCTCTTCCCGTCACTACTTAGCCGCTACCCTTTATTTTTGCCTAAGGATCTCTCCTCTTTTGTGTTCGCCCCCTATAGGGTTTCCTCTTTCTTGTTGTTCTTTTTCATTCCCCCCTTTTAGGTTTCATCCTTTGGCCTTTTATAAGCTTTTTCCCTAGGGTAAATCTAATCAACACACGATCTTATTCCCTTTTTTTTAGGCAAAGTTTTCTAGTACAAGTAGAGTTTGGCTAAAACTGTTATGCATTGAGTGTTGACTCGGTCTTCCTAGAATTTCCATGGCATTCGTGTTGGAAAACTGTCCAACTTTTTGCCATGACAAACCTTCATTCCTTTATTTCTTTCTCCATATCATGCACTTGCCAATTACTAATAAACAAATCCTTCCCGCAAATAAGTAAAAGTAACATATAATAAAATTTAAGCACAATCCAATCTTCTTAATATAATGCAATGAAAATTAAGAATAGAATGTCCTAAAATGAAACTAAATTTACTTAAGTACAGGCAATTAGCTAGATCTAAAGGCATGAAATCCTATATAGGATTGCAATTTTCGATTTTCATTTCCATTTCCATTTTTGGGAACTTACATTCATTTCCAAATCATTCCATTTCTCTATTTTAGAGAAAATCATAATCATTGCTGAATGTTTCTCATTTCTCTTTTTCTATTCATTTCGTTCATTTTTATTTAAACATGCAATTCATTTCTAGTTTCAACGAGCTAGCGGAGGGACCGATAGAACATATGTGTTTGAGGCTCAAATAATTTATAATTTAGTTTCGACTTTTCGGCTATTAATTATATACTCATTTAGTCATGAAATCAATCCACTAAAATATTGTGACTGAGCTCTCCTCAACGACATACCATTACAAAAGCAACTACTCAGTGCTCGTCTAATGACCTTGTCATTAGTGTGTTAGCCTCATAGGATATCATTGATCTCTTTGGGATAATATCCGTTCTCCCAATATAATCCTATTTTATCTCATGGTAACCATTATATCTTCCTTCATGAAAAGTCAATCACTATATAATACTGATTAAGTCATCCATCACAAAGACGGACGACCCATGACCACGTTTACTTTTCATCAACCATGTAATACCAATAAGAGGATATAATTTTTCCCATGTTTTAGACTATGAATTCTACTATTTTGAATGACGCTACATATTAAAGAATTCGTACACCCAACGCACCAACTTTTGGTTCCTTATCTATTTAAACTCAGGACATGTTTAGGTTCGTCTACTAATACAAGCTGTCTTTTTGTATCACGATTTGACCACGTAATATCACTTAGTATTAGTTAAAAATTAAACTACCAATAAGCAACATTTGCTTCTATTTTTCTATGCATGCAAAAACCATGTGAGGAAAATTATACAAATTATATTAATGTAATCAATGAATTTCTTCTATTAATCAATCTATTCAAAAAATTGCAAGTGTATAATGACGAAAATACTACACTTAGGGCACCAGATCCAACACACTCCCACTTTTCATGGTGAAGTAGATGAGTTATATTTCACATACTTTTTTCCTTCCATATGTTCGACAAAGAGCTCTTTAGCTATAAGTGTCTTGGCTAAAAGAATCCTTGGGGGTTTTCTTTATATGTGATCTTTAACCACGCCTACCATTCTATCAAACACTATTATCTCCCTTATGTGTTTTGTCCTTATGTGGTTAATTTGGGTTTAGCTATATCCACACTATAATAGTGTCATAGCTTTTCTATACCTCATATCTAACCCTCCATAGTGAAGTTAGTAGTCCAACCGTGTTTGACAATTGTTCACACTGTAGACCCATCATCTAGGAGTAAAACACAACCCAATATCGATTTCCTCAAATCCCGACATGTTTAGAAGTTAGAATCAGTATATCAGATAGAACTGAGATCTCCTCTAGAATACATAAGCATATAATTCCTCGTTCTCCATAAATACTTGAGTATATGCTTAATTGCTTGCCAGTGCCTTGGTCATGGATTCGTCTGATATCGACTTACCAACCCCACTGCAAAACAAATATCTTGTTGTGTGTATAGCCTAACATACATGAGACTTCCTATTGTCAAGGTAAAATGAACCTTTCTCACATTTCCTCTTTCTTCAGCTATCTTAGGACAATCCTCTAAAGAGATATGAAATCCCGATACGGAAGGTTGATTTCCCTTCTTCAAATCGGTCATTGCATAACGCTCCAATATTTTGTTTGTGTATGGAGCTTGAGATAGTGCTATCACTTTGATCTTTCGATCCCTTAAGATTCGAGTACTTAGAACATAATTAGCTTCTCCTAAGTCCTTCATACTAAACTATTGGGTTAACCATAGTTTAACCGATGAAAATGTCCTTACATCGTTTTCAATAAGTAGAATGTCATCGACATATAGAACGAGAAAGACTATCTTTCCATCCTCTAAATGTTTGCAAACATAAGGTTCATCTACATTTTGCTCAAATCCAAAAGTCTTGATCATTTGATCAAATCTTTGATTCCATGAGTGAGATGCTTGCTTAAGTCTATATATGGATCTAAGCAATTTGCAAACTTTATGCTCGTTTCCTTTAGCTATATATCTGGTGGGTTGCATCATGTAGATGTTCTCTTCAAGAAAGCCATTCAAAAACGTTGTGTTGACATCTGTTTGCTAGATTTCACAATCGAGAGTCGTCGCAATGGATAGTAATATGCAGATTGACTTAAGCATGGCAACCAGAGAGAAGGTTTCTTCGTAATCAATACTTTTTTTCTGAATATAACCTTTGCTACAAGTCTGGTCTTTTAAGTTTTCATTTTTCCATCTGCATTTCTTTTCCTCTTATAGATGCACTTACACCCTATGGGGTTTATCCCTTCTAGTAAGTCTACAAGTTTCCACATTGAGTTGGAATACATGGAGTCCATCTCAGCTTTCATAGCTATTTCCCAGAGCTTGGAATCAACATTTGCATCACTTTGTCATATATGAATGAGTCATCATCTTTGTTTTCAGCAAACTCAGTGTTAAAAAAATTCCACCATATTAAAAGAACTCAAGCCTACGAGAGACCCTCCCACTACGATGAAGCTCCCTATGCTGCTGATCGTTTGCAGGTTTACTATTAGGAGTTGGTTCTAGAACCGTTTCTACAGGGTTCTTTATAATTTTCGAAAGCTCCTCAAGTACCTCTTTACTCCAAGGTTTGAAGTCATTCATTTAACTTTATTTAGTGAAAGAAGTATGAGTTTACACTATAATAGTTTGCTCTTTTGGGTTATAAAACAAACCACCATTTGTTCCCTTTGGATATCCTACAAACATGCAACCTTCTATTCGCGAGTCCAATTCCTTGCATCTTTATCCAGTACGTAGGTTGGGCATCCCCAAATCCTTAAATGTTTTAGACTTGACTTCCTACCATGCCATAATTCCTATGGAGTTTTCGATGTTATGTTAGTTGGCATATCATTCAGAATATAGCAAGACGTTTGTACTGCATATCCCTAGAAAGAGATTGATAACTTTGAATAACTTAACACCGAGTGTACCATGTCTAACAATATTCAATTTCTTCTTTCTGCCATGCCATTCTGTTGTGGAGTGTTTGGTGCAGTTAACTGGGATAGAATCTCATTCTTTATGAAGTACCCTAAGAACTCATCAGATAAATATTCTCACCTCAATTAGACTAAAGTGCTTTTATGCGTAAACCTAGTTGTTTCTTCAATTCTGCATGAAATTCTTTAAATTTATCATAGGTTTCACTCTTGCGATGCATCAAGTATACATTCACATATCTGGAATAGTTATCAATAAATGTTACATAATAGTCAACCACCTCTTATACTAACGCTCATGGGGCCATATACATTATTATGCACAGGTTCTAGGTGTTTTCTGGCCCTCGTTCCTTTTGCATTAAAAGATTATTTAGTCATCTTACCTTTTAAGCAAGATTCACATTGTGAAATATCAACTTCTTGAAATAAGCTTAAGATGTTGTCTTCAACTTCATTAAATTAACTTAAGATGTTGTCATTCAAAAGTCTAGTGATTCATTCTTAGTTAATATTACAAGTCTCAAATGCCAAAGGTATGCCTTATTAGAGTGAGAAGTTTTAAGTCTTTATTCGATATTTCAGTCTCAAGTAGTGTGTACATATTTGGTTTGATAAAATAGAAATTATTTGACATCTATCAATTATAGATAAGATTGCAATTTCTAAACATTGCAATTTCTAAACACTGCAATTCCATTATTAAAAGTCACGATCAAGCCATCTTTATATAAACATGTAACAGAAATTAAGTTTCTTTTGAAACTTGGTACATAGAAAACCTTTTTTAAAATAACCTTCCTAAAATTTTCAAAATAAAGATGTACATCTCCCACTGATTCAACTGCCACACTTGTCCTGTTCTCAGTCTGCAACAATAAGATCTTATCTCTATGATCTTTTATCTCCTCGAACCCTTGTAGAGAAACACAAACATGATTAGTGGCTCCCAAATCAATGACTTAGTGGTCTATTGAATTCTCCACTAAATAAGCTTCTATCATCAAAAGTTTCATACCTTTGCCTATGGTGCCCAGGTATTCCTTCCACACCTTACAGTTTTCCTTGAAGTGCCCTTTTCTTGCTGCAGAAAAAGCATATAGACTTAGATAAGCTGCTAGGCTTTCTGGTTCTCTTCCTTTCCACTTGTAATGGCCCAAAGACCTTAGACTTACCTTTCTTAGCATACTTTCCCTTCCCTTTTGAGGAAAAAGCTATGAATATATTTGCTTCTACTCTTCAGACCAACTGACCGCCATTCAACATCAACTCATAAAATTGTAACTCCTTCATGAGTTGTGTAAGCGTTAGGTTTTTGTTGTCAAGGTTATATGCGGCTCAAAAACTAACAAAATCTTTGGACAAACTTTTGAACACTATCTCAATTTGAATGTTCTATTCCAAATTGGCCTCATTGTCCATGACCTCAGCAAAGTAGCCTATAAGAGTGATCATATGGTCTTTAAATGGAGCGATGGGCTTTTGCTAGGGATTCATTAAGCTAGTCATGGCAGAATATTGAGGCAAGGTAGCTTGGCCTTCAAACATGTCTTCTAGCATATCTAAAATCGCTTTAGTAGTCTTACAACTCTTTAGTTGCTTATAAAGAGTACTGGTCACGCTTCCTAATATATAGCAACGAGCTATCTCATCACTCTTCCCAACATTTTCTAGCCTCAGCTTGAGTGGCCGATGGGCACATATTATCAAGAATTATTTTAAGTTTCTCACAACTGAAGACAATTATCAAGTTCTTTTTCCATTCTTTATAATTATTTTTGTTCAGTTTTTTTTCAGTATGTTAAATAAGGGAGTTGGTGCCATTTTCAAACTGAAAATAAAACATTCATATATTAGTATCTTTGTATTAAGAAAATGTTTGAAAATGTTTTGCAACATTGCATTATGCATTAAGATGATGCATGCATCTTACATTAAACCTTGAAAACATTTGTAAGTCGTTGCAACAATAATTCCCACACCCATTGAATCAGCCACTGTAGGGTGATCATGATCAACTAGTAAGAACATGTATTTCCATCCAATTAGTGCATGAACGTAATAACAAATATTCATCATGCATAGAAATCTTTAACATACCTGAGAGACTAAGCCATGCTCGTCGTACTATGTGCAACAGCCCAGTTTCGGTGAAATCGGAACAGTGGTTTCGGGACCACAAATTCGAGCCAAAAATAAAATTTATTTTAATTTTATTTTATGGTCCGTATTATGTTAGAAATGTCATGTGAAAATTATGATAAGAAAATTTTACCGGTTATGTGTTTAATTATGGGAATGACCAAATCGCATAAAATGCAAAAGTTGGATTCTAGTAGCTAGAAGGATCAAATAGCTATGGAATTCAAAAATTAAGGTCCTTATATGGTAATTAGAATATTAATGAAAAGTATGTAGATATTTTGGATGGTTCATCCATGGAAAATTAGAAAAAGGCTAAGGACTAAATTGGAAATCAAAATTATTAAAGATGATAAATTACTTAAATAGAAATAAAATAATTTTTATCATTTTCTTCCTCAAAATATTCCATGGAAACCCTAGGAGAGAGAGAAGAAAATTTCTTGGCCAAATTGGACCTGGATAGACCAAATTCGGAGCTAGGACGAGGAAAAGAGGAAAATGTTGGATTAGTAGATTTTACATACACGAACATTTATCGAGGTAAGCTCGTGTAACTAAATTTGTGTATATTTGCATGCTTGAATTAAATGTTGTGTTTGGGAATTGTATAAATATAATAAATATATGACATTGAAAATATATCTGACAAAGCCCGATCAATAATAATGCCCAAAAAATTATAAATGGTAAAAATGTTACCTTTTTATACTTGAATTGAATGTGAAATGTGTTTATTTGAATATTGTGAATATTATAAATGTATGAAATAATTACATGCCTGATAACACTTGAAAATGTTTAAATCCCAGTTGAATAAATGGAAAATCGATGGATATGTAATTTCCTGAAATGAATGAGGTCCTTCATTTGTTGTTGATGGGATTTAACTCGGACGAGTAATCCTATTGACCTCATTACAGAAAGGATTTAGCCTGGACGGGTAATCTTGATATAAGTCCTCTCGAGCATATGTTATGGATTGGATTTAGCCCGGACGGGTAATCCAGATCAAACTCTTAGAGCATATGTCATAAAAAGGGATTTAGCCTGGACTGGTAATCCTGTTGTATACATGTGTGGCTTGAGAGTGTACTCCCTGAAATAGTACCTTATGGGTACCATTGAATATGAATTGACAGATCCTGATTTGTACAACTCGGTGTACTACTTGTGTATCTATCGATATTTCAGATAAATTCAATGGGTGACAATCTAGACATGAGAAGATATGAATAATAAAATGAGTTATTACACGTATTTATCTAAAATACAAGAAAATGATGATACATGACAAGTGATACATGAAAGTATACGATGATGATATTTGTACATGGCAATTATTTGATGAGAATGTTCATCCTTGATTATAAACTTGTACACCTTGAGTATACTACTATTCGTGTGACCTTGATATTTCGAATGATATGAGTAAAGTTCTGACATGAAATAAACTGAACTCGAGATGAACTATTATGAAATTATACTTGTAAAATAAAGGGATGATTTATACATGTTAAATAAATACATGTTGTGGAAAACATATGTGCATGGAAACTTTATTGTTGTTGAGCCCATATATGTTTTGATGTTATTATGGAATATATGACTAACAAGGCAATGAGGATGTGTGTAGGGCTTCAGGTCAAATTGATTGAATATACCTTACATAGTTGCCTCAAAATAGAATGAATGGTAAGTGAAGTACCATGTTATACAAACTCACTAAGCTTTTTATGCTTACTTATTTTTATTTCCCTGTTTTATAGTAAATCAGAAGCTCGTCAGATTGGAAGCTTGGTGGAGATCACTCACACAATCCAACGGCCCATGTCGGTACAATATGGTAAATCAATTATGGTTATAATGTCATGTATAGGTTATTTTGGCCATATTAGCATGTAAATGTAAATGATTATTATAATCTAGCCATTGGAATGGCTAGTGATGATTATGTTTTGGTATATGTATATATGTATTTAAGTTTATTTTATAGAGATAACATAAGTGTTTATTATTGATAGATTGAGAAAGGTTAAATGAGTATGTCTATAAAAGATAAGATTAAAAGCATGAGTGCATGTAACAATATATCATTTTAGATGTTATAAATTACTTGAATTCAATGCTTGGATTGGTTGGTATTTGGATATAAGTTAGTGCAAGAATTTGGTAAAAAATTTTAGGTGAGAAATAAAGCTAGAAATGGCTTTATTTTGTCCACATGGGCGTGTGGTTAGGCCGTGTGTCCCCTGCATCTTGAATTCAAGAAAATAGAATGCTCAGAATTGAGCACACGGGTAGAGACACGGGCGTGTGTCTTAGCTGTGTGTGCCATACGGTCTAGCACACGGACGTGTGGCATGGCCATGTGCACAAGTCAGAGAGTTACACAGGGTCAAACACGGCTTGCAACAAGGGCATGTCCTAGGGTCACACGGGCGTGTCCCTTGGACCACACGGGCGTGTAAGCGCAATAACTTAGAAAATTTTTGTAATTTTGTGAAAAATTCTTAGAGTCTCAGATTAAGTCCCGACTCGATTCTAAAGCTCGTGTTGGACCTCGAGGGTCCATTTAAGAGACGATATGAATAAATCTCGAGAAATGAATAGTAACTATTATGAATTATCTGAAAATGTTCTAAAAGTTCTAGTAATACTCCATAACTCTGTTCCAGCGATGGATACGAGTTTGGGATGTTACATTTAGTGGTATCAGAGCTACGATGTAGTCGGTTCTAGGACTGAACGTATGTGGAGTCTAAAAATACATGCGATTGTATAACTTGTGATAATGTGATATCTCCCGACTCTGATGAAAATTATTTTATAAATAGACAGAGATGCTTTCCAACTGAGCTAATTCTGATATTGCTGAAAGTGATACTCACGTGCCTGAGTAAAAACATTACTTATGATGGAACGAGACTCATAAAGGTATGAAATGAATGTTTTAAAATGGACATGTTAATAATACACGTTAAGTGATATGTGTGTATTTATGAAAGTTAAATTTTGAGGCTTACGATCTCCACCCCTTACAAGTACAATTTTATACGATGAGAGTTCACAATATTTATATAGATTAGGTCTATAAGTGTGAAAGAAGGGTTTAAAGGCTGAATGATTAATAATGTAGTCAAAATTGAGAATGGGTTAATAAGTAAAGACAGTATTAAAAGAGATACCAGATTTTTCTGAATATGTGATGTCATTGTTAAGGAAGAAGTTATTCATGAGTAATCGACTTATCCAGATATGATATTTACAGAACGGATTAGTCAAAAATTCTTTCGAATTGACTCTGTCAGTGAACTGAATAATGTAAGATTATTGATGACTTTATTAATCAGTGGAATAGTAATGAAATTACAAAGATATTTGAATGCAGCTGTTATAATCGAGGATATCACAACAATATCTTCTGGGTACTTTATAAGTTCTGTTATTCTTAGAGGCTTATGAAATTGTTCATGTCCAGATGCAATATTTATCATATTTGAAAGCTGGCTAATTATATTAGATGAAATTACTGTAAGTCTGGTTGGTTCATGAACAGTTTTGCTCTATCTTACTTGGGCTTTCTAATTCATCATGATTGATAAAAGATTGGATGATAAGGTTCATATGATATCATTATCTACTTCTACTGATTGAAGCCCTGAATTGCGAATATGCAAAAATATATTGTCTTTGCCACAGTTGTTTCTACTGAGTATGTGTGATATTACTCTTTTAAATTTTCTCTAAAATATCATCAATCTCTTTATTATTCAAACATGGTTTATCTGTGAAAGATATTCATTGGTCCGTGGTAATTATATTTACTACTGTTATGAATTCTGACTTGATCAAGGGAATTTGGTAATATGGAACACAGATTATAGAAACTATATTATTGCACTGGTTGATATTGGAGCCACTATTGGTTTTCCTCTTTTACTTAAAAAATATTATTGAAGTTGAGGTATTGTTCCATTTGTATTGTGGAAACGTCAGATCTATTATAGTATTATGGTTTTAACCTATCTGATGATTATGACCTCTGAATAATTTAAAGCTTTGATATCCTTTTTAATTTTTGTGAAAGTGTTTTCTATGATGGCTATATCAATGATATGGATATTACGGAAAGATGTAAGATTTGAATGGATTGACAAATGTTAGTAAAGTTTTGATCAATTGGAATCCCTAATGACCGAAACATCAGTTCTGGTTCAATCTGAATCGAGTAAGGAATTTATTATCACAGTGATACATCATTGAATGGATTAGACTGTATTTTGATAAATAAAGGTAAAGTAATGGTCTAAAATTCCAGCCAAATAAAGCTACAGAAAAAAGAATTACCCAATATATGACCTTAAATTGACAATTATTGTGTTTGCTCTGAGAATTTGGTAATAGTATCTGTATGGTGGAAATATAATATATATACTGATCATAAATTTTAAAACACTCGATGGAATAGAAAGATTTGAATCTGACACAAAGTACATGGTTTGAATTATTGAAAGACCCTGATTTGGTAATTGATTATCATTCAGGAAAAGTAAATATAGTTGCTGATATTTTGAATAGAAAATTCTTTGTTTACTTTATGAGCGATAAATACTCGATTGCTATTGTCTGATGAAAGAATAATTTTAGCTGAGTATAGAGCTAAACCGATGATTCTACAATAGATCAGTGAAACTCAAAAAAAGTGAAAATGAGTTGTCAACTAAATGAGTACAGTGTGGATTAATTTCTGATTTAGAATTTCAGAATAGATTTGATAATTGTTTGTTATTCAAAGGCAGAATCTGTGTACTGAAGAATTTGGAGCTTGTATAGGAAATTTTACATGAATAATCACAATGGTACTATGTCTGTTTATCTGGGAAATGATAAAATGCACAATGATTCGAAAAAGATGTAATGGTAGCCCAGAACGAAATGTGGTATTTCTAAATCTATATTTAAATGATAGATGTATCAGCAAGATAGAGATGATATTTTCAAGATGATTATAGTCAGTGAAAATACTGAAATGGAAATGGGACAAAGTTACTATGAATTTTATATCAGGATTCTCCCTGTCTATGAAAAAGAAAGATACTACTTGAGTAATTGTTGATTGTTTGACAAAGCCTGTACATTTTATTCTGGCATGAATGGATTTCTCATTTGATAGATTACTTGAATTATCTGTTTTTGATATTGTCAGATTATATGATGTGCTAGTTTCTGTTATTTCTGATAGAGATCTACAATTTATATTCTGATTCTAAACAAGTTGCAAGAAACTCTAGGTGTATGGTTACATTTTAGCACCGTATTTCATTCTCAGACGAATGATCAATCTGAACATATGATTCAGATTTTTGAAGATATGTTTCGGTGTTGTATTTTGGAGTTCAAAGGCAATTGAAAAAGAAATATTTACCGTTAGTTGAATTCATATATAGTAACAGTTAACAGTCAAGTATAAAATTGTACCGTATAAGGCTTTATATGGTCGCAAATGTAAAACTCAGGTGTTTTAGACTGAGTTCAGTGAGAAAAGATACATGTAGTTGGTTTGATTCTTTGAAATCAAAGAAAGATGAAAGTGGTCTGAGACAATTTAAAAGTAGTATTTAATCGTCAAAAATCCGATGCGAGTCTAAAAGGAGAAGAAATAGAATTTCAGATTGACAACAAAGTATTTTTAAAAGTTTCGCCATGGAAAAAGTTCTCTGGTTTGGCCGTAAAGGCAAATTAAGTCTGTGGTTTACAGGGTCATATAAGATTATTGAAAAGAATTGGACCTGTTGCGTATTGATTGATACTATTATCAAATTTCTACTAAATTCACAATGTTTTTATGAGTATATGTGTTATGACAGCATCGACCAGACCCATCATCTGTTATTGCTTTGATAAATATTAAATTCAGCCTGACACGACTTCAGTGAGAGATTGATTGAAATTCTTGCACTTGGAGAGAAAAACTAAGAAATAAAAAGGTAGCTTTAGTAAAATTTTTCTGACAATGACATGATATAAAGGGAGCTACCTAGGAACTGGAGGAAACTATGAGAAAGTAATATCTGAATCTCTTTATTGGTAAGATTTTTGTGTAACATCTCGAAATAGGGCCTAGTAAGAATAGTGGTTTCGGGACCACAAATTTGATGTTAAAATATTGATTTTATTATCATTATGAGGTCTAGAATATGAAAATATGCATGTGGTAAAGTTTCATGAAGGAATTCTAAGTATAAGGTGCTCAATTGGAAAATAAGGACCAAATTTAATAAGTTGCAAAACTTGGGTTCTAGAAGCAATTTGTATGAAATTGCTTTATATTTTTAATTAGAAGGTATTAAAGAGAAATTTTCCTAGTTTCTAAGTTTTTGGAAAACAAATGGGCATTTTTGGATAAAATTTGAAAGAAAGGGCTTAAGGGCATTTTTGTCATTTGGCTAATTAATGAAATAAAATGGGAAAATGAGCCAAAAATTAGCTCATCTTCTCCATCTTGCTACCGAAATTTGAAAGCCACCATAGCTAGGGTTTCTTCACTTTCCAAGCTCAATGGTAAGTGCTCTCAGGCCCCGTTTTTAATGTTCTTCGTATTTTTAAAATCCTCGTAACTTGCTCTCTTCATTTCTACCCATATTTCATGCTAGGGTTCATGTTTAGAAATTTACCCATGCATGAGTTACTTTTATTTTAATGGTTTATGGAGGAATATGAAAGTTTAAAGGATGGTAAACAACTTTTACTAAGTGATTTTTCATGGAAATGGCTTTAGGGACCATTTTGTACAAGTTGTAAAAATGGGTAGAAGGATGAGAAATAATGGAAAATGTGGGCTTCCATAAGAGGGAAAAACATTCGTCTAAGCTTGGGTAATGTATAAATTGCATGCATTTCATCATACGAGCCTAGGGACTAAATCGTAAATATTGTGAAAGGTTAGAAGCAAAATGGTCATTTTGCCCGGGGGTGAAATTTAGGCTCGTAATGAATAATGTGAGTTACTAATGACTTATTATTACTGATATAGACCCCGAGGAACCAATTTTGGAGGACAACCAAGGTAAACGGAAGGTTTCGAAATAACCAAAACACTAACTCGAAGCAATTACCAAGTAAGTTCGTATAATTCGAAGTAAACTTTAAATATACTTGAAAGTGCATATTTTTAAATATATGTTAATTTGGATATTGAGTGCATAACAATCCAAGAAAGATGACAATTGTCTCAGTTGAATGAAAAAGGGAGATTCGATGGGTAAATTCTTATTTACATGACATGAGATCCTGCATGTGTTGCAGAAAGGGATTTAGCTCAGATGGGTAATCCGATGATCTTAGTATGGTAAGGATCTAGCCCGAACGAGTGTTCCTTAAGTGATTGAACCTCCCGATGAATATATGTACATTGTGGATTTAACCCAGATGGGTAATATAATTAAGGACTGAAATTAGCCTGGACTGGCATTTCAGATCCGAGCATATTGGAGTAATTGTCGTTGTAAGGGATTTAGCCTGGAATGGCAATCCCGACAATGCTCCTTGAATTTATGTTATGAGGGATTTAACCTGGACTAGTAATCTTGCCGTAAGAGTGAGGTTCACGTGAGTGTGTATTTAAAATGGTCACTAGCATGACTAAACGGCAAACGGATTACCCATCGAGATTTTCAAGAAATTCAACGGAACTATAATGAGAACTGAGAATGGTAATGTTGAATTGATGAGCTCATCTAAGATTAATGCTATATTATTTGGGATGAAACTAACTCGATGATTGAGTGTATGTGATAGGGAATTTATACATACATGTTTGGCAAGAATATCTTTTATGGTTGCATGTTAAATAACCAGTAAATTTACCTTCCTGTTATCCGAACTTAGTAAGCATGTTAATGCTTATCCCCTTTCCTTTCCCTATTTTACAGAGCTCATGGACTCGTGAAGATTGGAAGACGGTTGGAGGAATCGCCACACTATCACTAGTCTTGCTTTGGTATATGAATACTTTATTTTGTTATAATGGCATTTATAGGGTAATAGTCATATTTTGTTATATGTGTCATTTGGTTATGTAACACCCCTTACTCGTATCCGAAGTCAGGATAGGGTTCGAGGCGTTACTAGATTTAAACATTCACAAGCATGCAAATTTGAGCCATAAAATTTTTGTCCAAATTAAAACTTTTCAAACACAAGTATATCGTCCCTTATACGGGCCTTTGAGGCCTAAAACATACATCAAGGTGGTTCGGGACTAAACCGAGAACTTTCGATAAACTTTGGACAACTTAGCAAATTTCTTGCTTTGGAGAGTCACACGCCCGTGTGTGTTGAATCGTGTGGTCATACACACCCGTGTGACTTGGGACACGCCCATGTCCTTAGCTCGTGTAACTCTTTGTTTGTGACATCAGCAAAACAATTTGAACCACACGGCCAGGCCACACGCCTGTGTGCTAGGCCGTGTCCTCCACACGGCTGAGACACATGGCCGTGTCTCTGCCCGTGTGGCTAACACTTAGGCTATTTTCCAAGCCTTCACGTTTCTCATAAACCCTTACAACCTTATACACATCAAACTCACAACTCATGGCATCATTTTAGTGATTAAACACCCTTTATAAGACACATTAAACATTAGCTCGTCATTATACATATGTTCCACCTATTCATGATAAAATAGTCTAGCCACATTATTACACATTCATTTGACCTTGTCATCTCATTAATCACTTATACCATTAAACTGTGGTTACTAACTTATACATCAAACATCCATGTTCAAGGCACTATCATCTTATTACCATATTACACATTTAATTCATGGTCATGACCACCTCGATTGGTCATAAAACATGCATTCAACACACATGACATATTACCAACCATGCATGGCAAACAAACATATTCATATCATCACATCATATGCATTAAAACGTAACATGATTAGCTAGACTTACAAACCATAATCAATATGAACCACCTCTCATGGCCATATACAATAGCTCGATATAGGCCAATACATTTAGCCAAATCATAATAACACATGTAATAGAACTAGGTCCCTATACATGCCACTCACTTGATATTTCTAACATATGTATCAATACTCCAAAGGTATTGGCTTGATAGTTTGATGCTGCCTCCGATGATCTCCTATACCAGGCTGACATGACAACAATAAAATAAATGGAAAGGAGGGAGTAAGCTTTACGGTTAGTAAGCTCGCACGAAAAATAATAAGCAATGTATTAACATGCTATTTTTCAATTCCTCTCTATTTATTAAAAGTCCAGTTAAGTTGTTTTCTTGAGTCACGGTCACTAAATTATTTATGCCTGGAGCTACGAGACTCTAAATTGAGAACCGATAATTTTCCTAGAGACTAAACTCATATATCTTCTTACCATAAAATTTTCATAATTTTTCGTTAAGCCAATAAGTACAATTTATTCTCTAAAGTTACCCCTATTTCGCTATCTGATAGTTCTAACCTCTCTTCACTACAAATTAATTATCTCATAGTACGGAACTCCGATAATGCTTCTGTATATTTATCTTAAAAATAGACTCATTAAGTATTTTAATAATATAATTTTTAACCCAAGATTATTTTTTTACAATTTCTAGTGATTTTCTCAATTCAAAATAGGGGATTCCGAACTCATTCTGACTCTGTCTCACTAGAATTCAAATATCTCATAATATAAAATTCTTTTGCTTACCTCGTTTCCTTTATATGGAAATAGACTCAATAAGATTTTATTTAATATCTTATTAAACTTCTAATTCGATTTCCACTATTTTTGGTGATTTTTCAAATTCACACAACTACTGCTGTCCAAAACTGTTTTATTATTAAATTTCACTCTTTCATGTTTTCTTTTAGTAACTTTCATTGTAATACTTATTCCATAACAATCTTACCAAAGTTAGATCACATACCGAGCATATTTCTCATAAGTTTACACACACGAACCATCACTTATTTATGACATAGTCATGTTCATTTGTATTTTCACTTAGTAAATTTCTCGTTGAACACAGCGGAATAATAACAGATACCCGGTGGCCTATACATATTACCACCCTTGTAACCGAAGCTCTCTGGTACGCATAATAGCCTGCACTTTGTACTACACCTGCGACCTAACAATCTGGTACACGTAGTAGCATGCACTTAGTACTACACACGTGACCTAAAACGGTCTTAAACACATAGTAGCCTGCCCATAGTACTACACATGTGTTCTCACAACGGATCATTTGTATCTTTCCTATTCTGAAGGCCGAATCGGGAAATTATTCACTTTTCAACATTTTACTAATTCATTCTTAGTCAATTTCGATTCGTAATTTACATCAAATGATCATTCTATAGGCAGCTACATCTCATATAATAACAAAAGATAATAAAATAAAAATGAATTGATATATTATTTACATACAAACTTACCTTCCTTTTCACTCTTTCACAAGTTATCCAACTTAATAAAACATCATGTTATATCAAATTCTTAATATATTCATCTATTATATAGCAAGCCATCAATAATTGAACCATCCAACATTCCATGTGCTACTAGTCATATATCATTGTTCTAACAATTTTTATATACCATTCTTTCATCACTTTTCAATATATTAAATCATGTCATTCGTGCCATAATAATATAGAATTTTCAATTCAAACATAACATTGCAATATTATTGATACACGAACTTACCTCGAATGCGAGCACGACTATATATTTCGATTTAGTCCATAATCTCATTCATTTCCAATCTATGCCTGAATATTATTTTCTTTGATCTATAATATCACATTTAGCTTGATAATTAGTCACATTATTCATATGGGTCCAAAAATCATATTTTTATAAATTTGCATTTTGACCCCTAAACTTTCACATATTTGCATTTTTGCCCCAATGCTCGTAAAATGATTTTTATCAAATTTACTTGAATTTTAAGCCTATCTGAATCATTTTCATAACTATAGCATCCCCTAATTTCCACTAAATCACACTTTTATGACAAATTTTGTAACTTTTGCAAAACGGTCCTTTTTGACAATTTCACCGAAAATCACTTAGTAAAAGTCATTTATTACACACCGAGCATTCATTTTCTACCATTAGAGATCAAAACACATGCATGTCATCTATGGATAAATTTTTAAACACAAACCCTAGCTCAAAATATGGGTAGAAATGAGTAGATCTTGTTACGGGGATTTCAAAAACGTAAAAATCATTAAAAACAGGGCTAGAACGGACTTACAATCGAGCTTGGAAGCTTGAAAAACCATAGCTATGTATTCTCCATGCAAGTTTCAGTCATGGGTAGAAGATGGACAAAAATTGGCTTTTAATTTTGTTTTGAATTCATTTTAGTTACTAGATTACCAAAATGCCCCTAGCTTAAAAATATTCTATTTCACCCATTTCATGTACATTTTTATCCAAAAAAAGTATCCAATGGTCTAATTACCATTTAAAGGCCTCCAATTTAAAATTTCATAAGAATTAGACACCTCTAACATGTAGAACTCAACTTTTGTACTTTTTTACAATTTAGTCCTTTTGACCAAATTGAGGGTCCGAACGTTAAAATTTTCGAATGAAATTTTCACGAAACATCCCGTGAAATTGTAGACCATAAAAATATAATAAAAACAAATTTTACTGTGCCAAATTTGTGGTCCCAAAATCACTGTTCCGACTAGGCCCTAATTTGGGATGTTACAACTCTCCCCCCTTAGGGATTTTCGTCCCCGAAAATCTTACCAAAAGAGTGGTTCGGTTTTCACATAAACTCCACTATCTCATAATCATTGCTGAAGAACTTTTACTCAGGCTATGTTTAATACTTAGCTCTTTAATTTCTCATACTAAAGTCATGAATAATCCCGTGTTATACGACACATCAATCGAATCTTAACTTCTATTAGAGAACTCATGTATACAAGGGTCGAACCCATACCGTCATAGAATATGTATATACACATCATACTTGAATCCTCTCAGATTCAAATGGCGTAGCTAGCCCAATCATCAAAGTTCTCTATCATTTTATACAGCTCGACAGTTTACTAGTTCGACCTTTGGTTATCATTAAAATTCAGAGCCTCAATTAGCTTTTTCAATAATTCACGATATAAATCTCGGATCTCAATCTGATTAACAAAAACTAGCCTTTTAAGAAATTCAAAAATCTCAAAGATACTTAATCCCATAAGTTTGATGAGCGGAAATTCAGTACTTACCGACATGATTTGCAGATTCATCAATTACTTAACAACAAGTCATATGACATCTTTCTCTTTCAAAGATAGGAATAATTCTAATATGAAATCTATAGTAATCACATTCTCAGAGATCATACCATAACTATCTTATCATCCTTTAACAATTCAAGTCAGCTACACTATCTCAACTTAAGTCTTTCTATGACAACAGATACTTTAAGCTATCACACTGCCCTTCTTGTCTTAAAACACATCACTAAAAATCGAGAAGTCTTTGCTCAATACAGAATAAACCTGTTTCAAGGCTTCAGTTAACAATATTCTCGTATATTCAAATCGTTACCAACATGTAGTAGACCATTCAACTTTCACAAGACGAAAACTTTATCATTTTAAGCAACTTTAAATCGTATCAAAGTCTTCTAAGATATATACACTTTCATTCAGACTATCTGTCTTTTATCCAGAGAGATAAAATCTTATTCTTAGACTTGGGAAAAATTTCAGACATAAATATCTCATTAAATCTTTCAAACAATAACCCATACAAACTGAACAACCAAGTCGGTCTTAATTATTACTTGATAAAGTTTCAGGAAATCCTTCCTTTCAGTTGTCAAAACGATTTAACATGTAATCATGCAAAATTCACTCATCATACTAATCAAAGTTCATTTTAATTGCATTAGCTCAAGGTAGTATAAATGTTCCCTATCGAAGGCATTAATTTGATTAGCTTTATTGAGAAAAGAAATCCATCATACAAGCTGATACTAGCAATTTCACCACTTATGCCTTTGCTGATGTCAAATCCTTCACGAAGATTTAGAGAAATCCAGATACTAGAATTACCACATTACTATGATCAAACCAGAAGCATAGTCACACTTGACATGATTATCAAAACTGAAGAACACATTGTAGTTATGAGTCATGATTGATAAATTCTGGAATATAGATAACAAGAAAACCAGGATTAAGAAGTCCAAGATAGAGAAATCAAAGATAAAGAAATCAAAGATACAATATCATAATGAAAGACCCAAAACAAAGCTCATAAGAAAATATGGAAGATTTCGATAATTTCCCAGAGGAAAGAAGTCCAGAAGAATACATTATTCAAGCCCACTGGAATTAAATGCAACAAGGATAATGTACCTTCCCATATATATATATATCGAATAGAGCATCCATTAGAAGGAACAAAATCATAACATCAGGTACATTATCTCATAAAATCCCAACAGACGGAACATAATAGAATGCCAAAGGGAAAATAGAGCAATACAGATTATATACCAGTCAAACTATTAATACTTCCGTCTTATTCCAAGATTAGAAAACATTTTTGCACGATAACAATTTATCTGAAGATATATAGCCCCAGTAATACTTCCAAGAGTAAATGAAATAGATAGCCCCAGTAATACTTCCGAGAGTAAATGAACTCAGAGAGTACCTCAAGAGAGACAGTCATGATCTGCTTACTATAATTACCACATTCAGATATCTTACATTTCAAGATTTAGTCCTCCAACTATTTATGTTATTACAAATCCCACATTATGATTTTCATTGAAGAAGATCGGTTCTGAAGAAATTCCAGTTAATACGTTTCATGACATCGCACTTTACTAGCTCTGTCTTTACTTATCAATCCAATTAATCTCTGATCATAGTTATAATCATTCTATAGCTGAACTCTTTGGTCTCATACTTGTGAGCTTATTCAACACTGATCTTATAAAATCCTTTACAAAACACCACTCTGGTAAGAGGGTGGGGTCGTAAGGTCCCTAACTCGTCTTTCATACACATATACATATAACACTATTTAATCATCATAGTAATATTTTCACAAACATATCATCCACTTCTGGCAAATTATTATTCACACCTGTATGGCACGAAGCTTCCAATTATCTTATTTAAACCAGTGCATTTATGCATGCATTCTATGGATTCTGAATAACTTTACTTATCCCATTCATTCAATCAAATAAGTCATGCACATAACATCTTATGAAAGCCAAACAAACATTGATAAGTATGTTACAATTAAAACTTTTATCTTGCACAGCATCTGTAACGCCCCGTACCCAAGACCGTTGCCGGAGTCGAACACGAGGTGTTAACGGACTTAATTCGTTACTTAAACAGCTCAAACAATTTAATTTTAAAATTTCCAGCCCAGCTAGCAATATGCGTCACAGTCGCTTAAAAATTCATATCTCGAGTTTTGAAACTCAAAATCCTATTCCGTAAATTTTCCTTAAAACTAGGCTCATATATCTATTTACTAATTTTTTTCTATGATTTTTGGCTGGGCCAATTAGTACATTTTATTATTTAAAGTCTCCCCTATTTTAGGGTTTGACTGCTCTGACCTCTGTGTACTTCGAATTATATATCTCTCTGTACAGAATTTCAATGACTATGAAGTTTGTTTCTATTAAAACTAGACTCAATAAGAATTATGACTATATAAAGTACACCACCTAATTATTTTTATAAAATTTATGGTGAATTTCTAAAGTTGAAACAAAGGATCCAGAAATCGCTCTAGCCCTATTTCACTAAAACTCATATATCCTATAAAATACAAAACCTTTACTGCTTTACTTATTCCATATGAAAATAGACACAATGAGATTTAATTTCATATATTATTCACTATCAAACCATGTCTCTACAAATTTTTGTGATTTTTCAAAATCACGTTATTTTTGATACTTGAATCCATTTTTAAGTTACTTTCACATTTTTCATAATTTTCATGTGATAGTTACTATTTAATCATACATACTATTAAACATGTATATCATCAGCCATTCTATTAGCTAATCACTAGAAAATATTTACACATCATTCATTGATCATATCATATCAAAAGAAACCAAGTTCCTATACATGCCATACACAAAACGAAACGTCTAACTATACCAATGTAATTTCTTCGATAGTGTGATCGGGTCTCCGACGCTTTCCTTCGATCCCCAGTGGCTTGATAAAACTATAAGAAACAGAAAATAAGAGAGTAAGCACTAGGCTTAGTAAGCTTACAAGCAAATAAATTACAACATTCAACATAATGAATAAATATACATCAAGTCACCTAGCCTCATAAACTTTCTTTACTTCTCATTTTCTACCTTCTTCTTTACTCACTTACCTTCTTTCTTACCTGACCTTTCACTATTCATAAATATAATCTACCTTCCCTTTTTGCTGATAATTCACTATGATTTAACATATACAATGACCCGTTGAACCACTCGGAATACTAAGGATACTAGGGTCGTTCCTGTCTATCAATATCCTGCCAATGCCATGTCTTCGACATGGACTTACATGAATTATTCCTATCTCCAATGCCATATATATATAATATGGGCTTACATGGCTCATTCCTGTCTCCAAAGCCATATATCTAATATGGACTTACATGGCTCATTTCTATCCTGTCCTGTCAACCCCAATATCCTAATATTCCTAAGGTTCAAACGGGGCTTCCTAATGCTTTTTCTCTGCTACTTTGCCTTTAATTCGACTTTAAATATTCTCAAAAAAATAAGTATATAAATGATGGAAATTAACAATAATAATGTAAAATATAAGAATATTGCATTTATTTACTGTAAACTTACCTCGATACGAAATGTGACTAAACTTTACAATTTAGTCCTTTACTTTTTATTTTCCCCGATCTACTCCTGAATTTCGTTCTTCTTGATTATGAAGCTTGAAAGTTGAAGAAACCCTAGCTATGGAGAGATGGAGCATTCGGCAACAACTATGAAGATGATAACTAATTTTTGTGTTATTTTTCCCTTTTAATTTCATTTAATATCTAAATGACCAAAATGCCCCTCCTTACTAAACTTTTAAAAATTCCTTCCATGTCCTAATTTTGTCCATGAACTTAAAATTGGTCAAATTGCTATTTAAGACCTCCTAATTAATATTTCAAAGCAATTTCATACTAGAAACTTCTAGAATGCAAGTTTTGCAACTTATTGGATTTAGTCCCTAACTTCAAATTAAGCATTTTATGCATAGAATTTCATCACGAAATTTTCGCACAATCATGTAATCATATGATGAACCTCAAAATAATAATAAAATAAATATTTCTACCTCGGATTTGTGGTTTCGTAACCACTGTTCCGTTTAGGCCCTATTTCGGGATGTTACATTTCTCCCCCTTTAGGGATTTTTGTCCCAAAAATCTTACTGTGAAGAGATTTGGGTCTTGTTTTTCGCATAGCCTCTTCGGGTTCCCATGTAGCCTCGTCTACCCCATGTCTATTCCATAGTACTTTCACAAGTGCAATACTTTTGTTCCTTAATTACTTTACCTCTCGAGCTAGAATCTTTACTGGTTCTTCACCATAAGTCATGTTTGGCTGAATCTCAACCTCTGTCTGAGAAATCACATGTGACGGATCTGAACGATAACGACGTAGCATAGACACATGAAATACATTATGAATCTTCTCTAACTCAATCGACAAAGCTAACCGATATGCTGATGGTCCGACTCTCTCAATCACTTCAAACGGTCCAATAAAACGTGGACTTAGTTTGCCTTTCTTGCCAAATCTAAGAACTTTCTTCAACAGAGATACTTTCAAAAAAAATTTGTCACCAACTTGATATTCAATCTCTTTTCTCTTCAAATCTGCATATAAATTTTGTCTGTCTGAAGCTGCTTTCAAGCAATCTTTGATGATTTTTACTTTCTCTTCTGTTTCCTTAACTAGATCAATCCCGTAAATCTGATCTCCTTAAGCTCTGTCCAATACAAAGGTGTGCGACATTTACATCCATACAAAGCTTCATAAGGTGCCATCTTCAAACTCGACTGATAACTATTATTATAGGCAAACTTTACTAATGGTAAATATTTTTCCCAACTGCCTTGAAATTCCAGTACACAGCATCTAAGCATATCTTCAAGTACCTGAATAACTCTCTCTGACTGACCGTCAGTTTGAGGATGGAAAGCTGTACTAAAACTCAACTTTGTGCCCAAAGCCTTCTGTAATTTCTTCCAAAACCATGAAGTAAATCTTGGATCTCTGTCTGAAATGATCGATAATGGTACCCCGTGTAGTCTGACTATCTCTGAAATATACAACTCGGCCAACTTGTCAAGTGAATAATCCATACGAACTGGGATAAAATGAGCCGACTTCGTTAATTTATCAATCACAACCCATACTGCATCTTTCTTTCTCGGTGTAAACGGCAATCCTGTCACAAAATCCATAGTAATTCGATCCCATTTCCACTCAGGGACTAGTACGGGCTGCAATAAACCTGAAGGTACCTGATGTTCGGCCTTTACCCACTGACAGATCAAGCATCTAGAAACAAACTCTGAAATGTCCCTTTTCATTCCTACCCACCAATACATTTTCTTCAAATCATTATACATCTTTGTACTACCTGAATGAATAGACAAAGAACTACTATGTGCTTCCTGTAAGATCTTTTGAATAAGCTCATCATTCTTCGGTATGCATACCCTGTCTCTGAACATCAAACAACCGTCAGAACTGATCTGAAAATCTGACTCTATACCCGACTCACACTGATCTCTTTTGGCTAACAACTCACTTGCCATTTTTAGAGCTTCACAAATTTCTTCAAGAAACATCGGTTTGGCTCTCAACTCAGCTAAGATAAAACCATCATCTGATAAGGCTAGACTAGTGTTCAAAGCTCTTAATGCAAACAAAGATTTCCTACTCAAAGCATCAGCAACAACGTTTGCCTTACCTGAGTGATAATCGATCACTAGCTCATAATCTTTAATCAAATCTAACCATCTTCTTTGCCTCAAATTCAAATTTTTTGAGTCATCAAATATTTCAAACTTTTGTGATCGATAAATATGTGGCACTTCTCACCGTACAAATGATGTCTCCAAATTTTCAAAGACAAAAACAATGGCAACTAGCTCTAAATCATGTGTCGGATAGTTCTTCTCATGTGGCTTTAGCTGTCTAGAGGCATAAGCGATTACCTTCCCTTCCTCCTGCATAAGTACACAACCAAGTCTATCCATGGACGCATCACCGTAAATCACAAATCGCTTACAGGTTCTCGGTTGTACTAAAGCAGAGCTTTAGTCAACAATGCTTTTAACTTATCAAAACTCTGTTAACACTTCTTAGTCCATTCAAACTTGACATCCTTTCGCAGCAATCTTGTCAGTGGGGTAACTATCATAGAAAATCCCTCTACAAATCGTCTATAATATCCGGCAAGACCAAGAAAACTTCTAACTTCTGATACATTTCTAGGAGGCTTCCAATCAACAATGGCTGAAATCTTGCTCGAATCAACCTTAATACCTTCACCTGAGACAATATGTCCAAGAAAACCAACTTCTTGTATCTAGAACTCACTTTTGCTGAACTTGGCATACAACTGATTATTTCTCAGAATCTGTAAAACTGTTCTCAAATGCTCTGCATGCTCAGTCTCATCATGAGAATAAATCAAAATATCATCAATGAACACAACTACAAACTTATCCAGGTACGGTCTGAAAATTGGGTTCATTAAGTCCATGAAAATGGCAGGAGCATTAGGCAAGCCAAATGGCATCACAAGGAACTCATAAGGACCATACCTAGTCTGGCGATCTTGGACATCGACTCTTTAACTCATGGCCCGATAGTATCCGGATCTCAAATCTATCTTGGAAAACACAGTAGCTCCCTTCAATTGATCAAACAGATCATCAATTCTAGGCAATGGATACTTGTTCTTTACTATTACCTTGTTAAGTTGCCGATAATCTATGCACAATCTCATCGATCCGTGTTTCTTTTTCACAAATAGCACTGGTGCACCCCATGGTGAACTACTGGGTCTTACAAAGCATTTATCTGTTAATTCCTGCAACTGAACTTTCAATTCTTTCAATTCCAACAGAGCCATTCTATAAGGAGCAATAGAAATGGGCGTGGTACCTGGAATCAACTCAATACCAAATTCAACTTCTCTAACAGGAGGCAAACCTGGTAGTTCTTCCGGAAACACATCGGGAAACTCACATACCACAGACACTGATTCAATTTCAATTCTGGATCTTTAGTGTTCAACACAAAAGCAAGATAAGCTTCATACCCTTTTCTCAAACATTTTTGAGCAGACATAATAGAAATTATAGAAAATGAACTATCTGACTCTTCTGAATTAACCCGAATAATTTCACCATTTTCACACGTCAACTCAATGAATTTCTTCTCACAATTCACTATCACATCATGTGTAGTCAACCAATCCATACCAAGAATCAAATCAAACTCATCAAATGGGAATAGCATAAGATCGACCGGAAAACAGTAGCCTCTAATCATCAAAGGATAATTTCTACATACTTTATCTACTAATACATGCTTGCCTAATGGATTTGATACTTTAATCAAAAATTCTGTAGATTCTATAGGCATACTTATACTAGGGATCAATTTCTTGCAAACATATGAATGAGTTGAACCCGGATCAATCAAAGCAATGACATTAATATTATGTAGAGAAAATGTACCTGTAATCACATCGGGGAAGGATGCCTCTTCGCGTGTACGAATAGCATAAGTTCTTGCAGGAGCTCTAGCATCTGGTCTCACAGTTGAATCTCTTGAGGTACCTCATTTTTTACTCCTACTCTCTGGTTGCCTCGGTGTCTGCCTCTAGTAGGAGCATTTCCGATCTAGCACTCTGTGTTATCTCTCGATTAGCTACCTTTGAACATTCTCGTACAAAATGATCTGGAGCACCGCATTTATAACAAACATTTTTGCCTGCCCGACAAGGACCATAATGAAGTCTACCACACCGTGGACACCCTGATCTACCCTGTCCAACATTACCTACACTCGTAGTCGAGGTGGTCTGAGCCTTCGAATCCTTAAATCTGCTGCCTCTATTCTGACTAGAATACCTGGCTGAGAAACTAGATCTGGTAGAAAACTCCTTTGGCCTTTTGGATGTAGCTTGGAATGACCTGCTCATCTGTCTCTTCTTTGTATCTTGTGTCTCTGTCTCAACTTTGCCTTTTCTTTTAATAGACTCCTCTCGCTTACAGTGCTCTCTCAACTAAAATAACGAACTATTTTATTTCTAGGACACCCACTGACAGTCGGATATCATCATTTAACCCATCCTCAAACCTTTTACACATGATAGCCTCTGTGGACACACATTCTCTAGCATATTTACTAAGCCTGACAAATTCGCGCTCATAATTGGTCACCGTCATATTACCTTGTTTCAATTCCAGGAATTCCTTTTCTCTTCTGATCAATAAACCTCTGACTGATGTACTTTTTACGAAATTCCTCCTGAAAGAAATCCCAAGTAACCCTCTCCTTTGGTACAATTGATGCAAGTGTTTGCCACCAGTGGTAGGCTGAGTCTCTAAGAAGTGATACTACACATTTCATACATTCCTCGGGTGTACAAGACAATTCGTCAAAAACTCTGATAGTATTTTCTAACCAAAATTCTGCTCTTTCTGCATCATCATCCTTTGTTGCTCGGAACTCTTCTGCCCCTTGTTTCCTGATTCTATCAACTGGTGGCTTTTCTCTTATCACTATACCTGTAACTGAGGAAGCTTGAGCTGCATGGATAGCCTGAGAATCATAAGGGGGTGGAGGTCTAACTGCCGGATTCGTACGAACGAACTCGGCAAACAAATTATTCAAAGCTTGGACGAGAGCTTCTCGAGTCACTCCTCCCTGATTAACTGTTACTGGCCTATTCTCAGATGGCGCTACCCCTTCTGCGGGAGCAGGCGCATTACTTTCTACATCATCATCACCAGCTTGCTCGGGATCCATTACTATAAAACAAAATATTTAAAAATCGTCAGGAGTCGTCACACTATCAAAATACAAGTATGGCATGTATAGCTAGACTTTTACTCACACTAACTGTTCCGAGAACCGACTAAACCTACTCTGATACCAATAAATTTAACGCCCCATACCCAAGACCATTTCCGGAGTCGAACACGAGGTGTTAACAGACTTAATTCGTTACTTAAACAGCTCAAACAATTTAATTTTAAAATTTCCAGTCCAGCTAGCAATCTGCATCACAGTCGCTTAAAAATTCATATCTTAAGTTTCAAAACTCAAAATCCTATTCCGTAAATTTTCCCTGAAAATAGACTCATATATCTATTTAAAAATTTTTTTCTAGAATTTTTGGCTGGAACAATTAGTACATTTTATTAGTTAAAGTCTCCTCTGTTTCAGGGTTCGACTGCTCTGACCTCTGCGTACTACGAATTAGATATCTCTCTGTACAGAATTTCAATGACTATGAGGTTTGTTTCTCTTAAAATTAGACTCAATAAGGATTCTAAATATATAAAATAAACCACCTAATTATTTTTATAAAATTTATGGTGAATTTATAAAATTGAAACAGGGGATCCAGAAATCGCTCTGGCCCTATTTCACTAAAACTTAGATATCTTATAAAATACAAAACCTTTACCTGCTTTGCTTATTCCATATGAAAATAGACACAATGAGATTTAATTTAATATATTATTCACTATCAAAACATGTTTCTAAAAATTTTTGTGATTTTTCAAAATCACATTATTTCTGATACTTGAATCCATTTTTAAGTTACTTTCACATTTTTCATAATTTTCATGTGATAGTTACTATTTAATCATACATACTATTAAACATGTATATCATCAGCCATTCTATTAGCTAATCACTAGAAAATATTTACACATCATTCATTGATCATATCATATCAAAAGAAACCAAATTCCTATACATGTCATACACAAAACGAAACGTCTAACTATACCAATGTAATTTCTTCGATAGTGTGATCGAGTCTCCGACGTTTCCTTCGATCCCCGAGTGGCTTGATAAAAACTATAAGAAAAAGAAAATAAGAGAGTAAGCACTAGGCTTAGTAAGCTTACAAGCAAATAAATTACAACATTCAACATAATGAATAAATATACATCAAGTCACCTAGCCTCATAAACTTTCTTTACTTCTCATTTTCTACCTTCTTCTTTACTCACTTACCTTCTTTCTTACCTGACCTTTCACTATTCATAAATATAATCTACCTTCCCTTTTTGCTGATAATTCACTATGATTTAACATATACAATGACCCGTTGAACCACTCGGAATACTAAGGATACTAGGGTCGTTCTGTCTATCAATATCTCACCAATGCCATGTCTTCGACATGGACTTACATGAATTATTCCTATCTCCAATGCCATATTTATATATATAATATGGGCTTACTGGCTCATTCCTGTCTCCAAAGCCATATATCTGATATAGACTTACATGGCTCATTTCTATCCCATCTGTCAAACCCCAATATCCTAATATTCTTAAGGTTCAAACGGGGCTTCCTAATGCTTTTTCTCTGCTACTTACTTTAATTCGACTTTAAATATTCTCAAAAAAATAAGTATATAAATGCTGAAAATTAACAATAATAATGTAAAATATAAGAATATTGCATTTATTTACTGTAAACTTACCTCGATACAAAATGTGACTAAACTTTACAATTTAGTCATTTACTTTTTCTTTTCCCCGATCTACTCCTGAATTTTGTTCTTCTTGATTATGAAGCTTGAAAGTTGAAGAAACCCTAGCTATGGAGAGATGGAGCATTCGGCAGCAACTATGAAGATGATAACTAATTTTTGTGTTATTTTTCCCTTTTAATTTCATTTAATATCCAAATGACCAAAATGCCCCTCCTTATTAAACTTTTAAAAATTCCTTCCATGTCCTAATTTTGTCCATGAACTTAAAATTGGTCAAATTGCTATTTAAGACCTCCTAATTAATATTTCAAAGCAATTTCATACTAGAAACTTCTAGAATGCAAGTTTTGCAACTTATTCGATTTAGTCCCTAACTTCAAATTAAGCATTTTATGCATAGAATTTCATCACGAAATTTTCGTACAATCATGTAATCATATGATGAACCTCAAAACAATAATAAAATAAATATTTCTACCTCGAATTTGTGGTTTCATAACCACTGTTCCGTTTAGGCCCTATTTCGGGATGTTACAGCATCCTACGCATATCATTACCATTATATAACTCAATTCAATCAATTTTAGCACATTTACTTAAACTATACGAGTTTGCCTATTTTAATTATCCAAACAAGTATACACGAACATTTATTCCATCAATAAGGTTGGTAGGTTACCCATATACATACATTCACTAGAGCAAATCGATCATATATATCATAGAACTATCAACTAAAGATTGATAAGCTTATCATAGTGTATTCCTTTATCTCATTTAAAAATATTATTGTAATCCATCCACATTCAATGTTCAATCGAGACAATGCCGTATCATGTTATTATGAACCTTTTATTCATACCTTCATGAATTTCTATTTGTCACATTCATTTAATCAAGTAAGTCAAGTGCACAACATCATATGAATATCAAACAAGCATAGGCACTCATCACAACATGAACTTTCATCTCACATGTTATCACGTACATATCATGAACATTTATTCATGCTTTTCTGAGTTTAGGCTCATCATAACTGTACTTTACCTGAATGCCTTAGCTTCACATCAGAAATGGTCGGTATAGCTCAGTTGGAGAGCACCTTTGTCCAAAAAGGATGGTTCTCATTTGCGTCAGGAGACATCACACTATCACGGGTTTGTGGCAAGTATAGCTACACTCTCATACATGCTAGGTTAGTCCAAGAACCAACTAAACCATACCTCTGATACCACTAAATGTAACACCTCTTAGCCATATCCGAAGTCGTGACAGGGTTCGAGGCATTACCAGACTTAAACATTCACAAACATGCAAAACCAAGCCATAAAATTTTCGTTTAAATTAAAACTTTTCAAACACATGTATATCGTCCCTTATACGAGCCTTCGAGGCCTAAAACATACATCGAGGTGGTTCAGGACTAAACTAAGAACTTTAGATAAAGTTTGGACAACTTAGCAAATTTCTTGCTTTGGAGAGTCACACGCCCGTGTGTGTTGAATCGTGTGGTCATACATGCCCATGTGGCTTGGGACACGCCCGTGTCCTCAGCCCATGTAACTCTCTATCTGTGACATCAGCAAAACAATTTGAACCACCCAGCCAGGCCACACGCCTGTGTGCTAGGCTGTGTGCTCTACACTGCTGAGACACATGACCGTGTCTCTGCCCGTGTGGCTAACACTTAGGCTATTTTCCAAGCCTTCATGTTTCCCATAAACCCTTACAACCTTATACACTTCAAACTCACAACTCTGGCATCATTTTACTGATTAAACACCCTTTATAAGACACATTCAACATTAGCTCGTCATTATACATATGTTCCACCTACTCATGATAAACTAGTCTAGCCACATTATTACACATTCATTTGACCTTGTCATATCATTAATCACTTATACCATTAAACTATGGTTACTAACTTATACATCAAACATCCATGTTTAAGGCACTATCATCTTATTACCATATTACACGTTTAATTCATGGTCATGACCACCTCGATTGGTCATAAAACATGCATTCAACACACATGACATATTACCAGCCATGCATGGCAAACAAACATATTCATATCATCACATCATATGCATTAAAACGTAACATGATTAGCTAGACTTAAAAACTATAATCAATATGAAGCATCTCTCATGGCCATATACAATAGCTCGATATAGGCCAATACATTTAGCCAAATCATAATAACACATGTAATAGAACTAGGTCTCTATACATGCTACTCACTTGATATTTCTAACATATGTATCAATACTCCAAAGGTATTGGCTTGATAGTGTGATGCTGCCTCCGACGATCTCCAACTCCGAGCCGACCTGACAACACTAAAAGAAATGGAACGGAGAGAGTAATCTTTACGCTTAGTAAGCTCCCATGAAAAATAATAAGCAATGTATTAACATGCAATTTTTCAATTCCTCTCTATTTATTCAAAGTCCAGTTAAGCTATTTTCTTGAGTCACAGTCACTAAATTATTTATATCTGGAGCTACGGGACTCCAAATTGAGAACTACTAATTTTTTCAGAAACTAGACTCATATATATTATTTCCATAAAATTTTCATAATTTTTAGTCTAACCAATAAGTACAGTTTATTCTCTAAAGGTACCCCTATTTCGCTGTCTGACAATTTCGACCTCTCTTTACTACAAATTAATTATCTCATAGTACGGGACTCCGATAATGCTCTCATATATTTCTTTTGAAAATAAACTCAATAAAGATTTTAAGAATATAATTTTTAATCCATGATTATTTTTGTACAATTTCTAGTGATTTTCCCAATTCGGAACAGGGGATTTCGAACTCATTCTAACTTTTTCTCACAAGAATTCAAATATCTCATAATATGAAATTCTTTTGCTTACACTGTTTCCTTTATATGAAAATATACTCAATAATATTTTATTTCATATCTTATTCAACTTCTAATTCTATTTCCACCATTTTTGATAATTTTTCAAAGTCACACAACTGTTGCTGTCGAACATTGTTTTATTACTAAATTTCACTCTTTCATGTTTTCTTTGTAGTAACTTTCATTGTAACACTTACTCCATATCAATCTTACCAAAGTTCGATCACATATCGAGCATGTTTCTCATAAGTTTACACACACGAACCTTCACTTATTTATCACATAGTCATGTTCATATGTATTTTCACTTAGTAAATTTCCCGCTGAACTCATCGGAATAATAACAGATACCTGGTGGCCTATACATATTACCACCCATGTAACCAAAGCTCTCTAGTACGCATAGTAGCCTGCGCTTAGTACTACACATGCGACCTAACAATCTGGTACACGTAGTAGCCTGCACTTAGTACTACACATGTGACCTAAAACCGTCTTAAACACATAATAGCCTGCACATAGTACTACACATGTGTTCTCACAATGGATCATTCGTATCTTTTCTATTCTGAAGGCTGAATCGGGAAATTCTTCACTTTTCAACATTTTACTAATTCATTCTTAGTCAATTTCAATTCGTAATTTACATCAAATGATCATTCTATAGGAAGCTATATCTCATATAATAACAAAAGATAATAACATAAAAAAGAATTGATATATTATTTACATACAAACTTACCTTCCTTTTCACTCTTTCACAAGTTATCCAACTTAATAAAACATCATGTTATATCAAATTCTCAATATATTCATCTATTATATAGCAAGCCATCAATAATTGAACCATCCAACATTCCATGTGCTACTAGTCATATATCATTGTTCTGACAATTTTTATATACCATTCTTTCATCACTTTTCAATATATTAAATCATGTCATTCGTGCAATAATAATATAGAATTTTCAATTCAAATATAGCATTGCAATATTATTGACACACGAACTTACTTTGATTGCGAGCACGGCTATATATTTCGATTTAGTCCATAATCTCATTCATTTCCAATCTATGCCCGAATCTCATTTTTTTAATCTATAATATCACATTTAGCTTGCTAAATAGTCACATTATTCATATGGGTCCAAAAATCATATTTTTACAAATTTGCATTTTGACCTTTAAACTTTCACATATTTGCACTTTTTCCCCAAGGCTCGTAAAATGATTTTTATCAAATTTCCTTGCATTTTAAGCCTCTCTGAATCATTTTCATAACTATAGTAACCCCTAATTTCCACTAAATCACACTTTTATGACAAATTTTGTAACTTTTGCAAAATGGTCCTTTTTAACAATTTCACCGAAAATCACTTAGTAAAAGTCGTTTATTACACACCGAGCATTCATTTTCTACCATTAGAGATCAAAACACATGCATGTAATCCATGGGTAAATTTTTAAACACAAACCCTAGCTCAAAATATGGGTAGAAATGAGTAGATCTTGTTACAGGGATTTCAAAAACATAAAAATCATTAAAAACGGGGCTAGAACGGACTTACAATCGAGCTTGGAAGCTTGAAAAACCATAGCTATGTATTCTCCATGCAAGTTTCAGCCATGGGTAGAAGATGGACAAAAATTGGCTTTTAATTTTGTTTTGAATTCATTTTAATTACTAGATTACCAAAATGCCCCTAGCTTAAAAATATTCTATTTCACCCATTTCATATACATTTTTATTCAATAAATTATCCAATGGTATAATTACCATTTAAGGGCTTCCAATTTAAAATTTCATAACGATTAGACACCTCTAACATGTAAAACTTAACTTTTTCACTTTTTACAATTTAGTTCTTTTGACCAAATTGAGTGCCCAAACGTTAAAATTTTCGAACGAAATTTTCACAAAATCATCCCGTGAAATTGTAGACCATAAAAATATAATAAAAAATAAATTTTACTGTGTCGAATTTGTGGTCCCAAAACCACTGTTCCGACTAGGCCCTAATTCGGGATGTTACAGGTTAGCCAAAGTGTTGGCTTATGGTATTGATCATTCTTTTGTATATGGCTATGGGATGTGGCCAATATTGAGATGGGTTGTAATCCCTATCTATTTTGTATGCCTATGTTTACTTGCCTCATGTATTATGATGGTATGATATACCATGGATGAATGTGTTAAATGAGGTCAAATAATTTGAATATGGTAATGGCATAAAATGGTATATGGTATCAATAGGGCCAAAGTATGAAATGTGAAATGGGAAATGAACATCCTTAATGCAAAAAGGATAACCTAGCATGTACTAACCAATGATATGATGTTACCATGCAAATAACCATATCAAAGTGGTTTAAAGATACATGTAGGCCATGTTATATGCCATAGGAACTTTTCAATGTGTATGAGTGAATTTGGGTGACCATGGCTTGGAAAATAGCCACCAAATGGTCTACACGGGTAGACACATGGGCATGTGTCTAGGCCGTGTGTGACACACGGTCAGGCCCACGGGCATGTTGTCTAGCCGTGTGCCCCCTGCACCTTGAAATTTCAGGCAGTAAGCTTTGTAGTAAACACACGGGCGAAGGCACAACCTTTTGTCTCAACTGCGTAGAGGACACCGCCTCTGGCCACTAGCGTGTGCCTTGACCGTGTGCCTCAAATTGCATGATGATTTCATAAACAGAATGCAGCCTAAAAATCACACGGGTGACCACACGGCCGTGTACCTGGCCGTGTTAAGGACATGGGCAAAGGACACTAGCGTGTTCTCGACCGTATGAAAACCACTACAGCTTTAAAATGAAAAATAAATTGAAATAATTCCGTAAGGGTAAGGGACACGGGCGTGTCCCAAGGACACGAACATGTGTATTGCCTCCACACGGGCGTGTGAGGTTTAAACCTAGAAATTTTCCTAAGGTTTTCTTAAGTTCTTAGTTTAGTTCTGGACTATTTTCAATGTGTGTTTTGGACCTCGTAGGGCCATATTAGGGTCAATATGACCTTGTTGATTAGTTTTAAATTTTAATGAAATTTTATAACCCAATTTTTCTTGAAACGTTTATGTTTTTGTACGGTAACACCTCATACCTTATCCTGGTCTCAGGTACGGGTAAGGGGTGTTACATTTAGTGGTATCAGAGCTATAATTTAGTCGGTTCTAGGACTACGTAGTATGTATTGAGTATAGCTATACATGTCATTATACGAGTTATGATAGTGTGACATCTCCTAACCATTTTTAATTGTATTTGAATATAGTAAATGTCTTCTAATGAAGCCCAAGATGAGTCCAAGGGAGCCAAGAGCCATGCTCCAGCTTCCATTCAGCGAGCTACTGCTAGTAATAGTAGAAGGCCTATGTTTGAAGGCTGGAAAGAGGCAAGAGTTGCATTCTTCGAGATGATGGATGAATGGTTTGGGGATTATTTCAGAAACTGCCCTAATATACCACGACCTCCTCCGCCCCTTGCCCAGCCTGAGGGAGAAGTACCACAAGGTATGACACCTGTTAGAATTGGTAAGGCCCAAGTGGACAAGCTTAGAAAATATGAGACTGAAGAGTTTAGAGCTAAGGTAGATGATGATGCTGAACGAGCCGAGTTCTGGCTCGAGAACACTGCGCGAGTTTTGGACGAATTGTCATGTACACCTGAAGAATGTCTAAAGCGTGTTGTGTCTCTTCTGAAAGATATTGTATATCACTGGTGGAAAATTGTATCTTCAGTAGTACCGAAGGAAGATATTACATGGGAGTTCTTCCAAGCTAATTTTAAAAAGAAATATATCAGTCAAAGATTCTTAGACTCGAAGTGAAAATAGTCCCTAGAACTCAGGCAAGGAAATAAGACCGTGTCAAAATATGAGAGGGAATCCATAAGGTTAAGTCAGTATGCAACGGAGTGGGTCCAATCAGAGCCTTAAATGTGTAAGCACTTCAAGGAAGGCTTAAATGAGGAAATTAAATTGTTGATCGGGATTCTAGGGATACGAGAATTCGCGGCACTAGCTGATCGGGCCAAGAAGGCCGAAGAGCTAAATAATGAAAGAAAGCAAGCAAAGAGAGAAGCACGAATTTTGAATAAGAGATCTAGCGGCAGGACGCACTCTTTCCCCACAAAGAAATCGAAGAGTCAACAAGAGCGCTTCACTTCATCAGTAGGGTATTCGAGTAGAACAATAAGCTCCAAGCGACATAACCCGAAGCCTTCTTCCCCTATGGTGACTAGTGTGGGAAGTATGGATGATCAAAAGCCGAGGTGTGAAAGCTGCAACAAATTCCACTTCGGTGAGTGTCGAAGGAGGAGTGGTGCATGCTTTAGATGTGGTTCCCTTGACCACTTCCTTAAGGATTGCCCAGAGCGAGCCGATAAAGAGATGGATTCAGCCTCAATGTCTAATGCCTCTAATCCTCGAGGTAGACCACCACGACATCCTGGAAGTGCAAGTGCCAATCAAACTATTCCCAAGGATACTACTACAAAATCAGAGGCTCGAGCCCCAACGAGAACTTACGCGATATGTGCTAGAGAGGAAGCTTCAGCTCCCGATGTCATTACGGGTACATTTTCTCTCTATAATGCTCATGTTATTGCCTTGATTGACCCGAGATCGACCCATTCATGCATTTGCATGAAATTGGTGTCTAACATGAATATCTCTATGAAACCTACAGAATTTGTAATTAAGGTGTCGAACACTCTAGGCAAGTCTGTTTTAGTCGATAAAGTTTGTAAGAATTGTCCTTTGACGATTCATGGTCACTATTTTCTGGCCAACCTTATGCTTTTGCCGTTTGATGAGTTTGATGTAATACTTGACATGGATTGGTTGGCCTTTCATGATGTGATTGTAAATTGTGGTAGCAAGTTTATAGACTTAAAATGCTCAAATGGTGAGACACTCCGAGTTGATTCAAGTGAGTTGGGTACACCGCTGGTTACTATTACCTCGATGATGGCTCAAAGGTACATGAGAAAAGGGTACGAAGCCTATCTTGCTTTTATTCTGAATACTAAGGAATCTGAATTAAAGATTGAGTCAGTACCGATAGTGTGCGAGTATCCAGACGTATTTCTGGGTTACCCGGATTACCTCCTGTTCGAGAGGTAAAATTTGGTATTGAGCTGGTACCGGAAACAGCCCCTATTTCTATTGCCCCATTCAGGATGGCACCAACTGAGTTGAAAGAGTTAAAAGTACAGTTGCAAGAGTTGACAGATAAAGGTTTTACAAGACCGATTTTTTTTCCTTGGGGTACTCCCGTGTTATTTGTAAAGAAGAAATATGGTTCAATGAGGTTATGCATAGACTACCGACAACTCAATAAGGTGACCATTAAGAACAAGTATCCGTTGCCAAGGATCGACGATTTGTTCGACCAGCTGAGGGGAGTCACTGTATTTTCTAAGATAGATCTAAGATTTGGCTATTATCAGTTGCGAGTTAAGGAGTCAGACGTGCCTAAGACTGCTTTCAGAACAAGGTATGGCCATTACGAATTTCTTTTCATGCCATTTGGATTGATGAATGCTCCAGTTGTATTTATAGACTTAATGATTAGGATATTTCGGCCATATTTGGACAAGTTCGTCGTTGTGTTCATTGACGACATTTTGATTTATTCCAAGGATGAGTCAAAGCATGCAGAGTATCTGAGGACAGTGTTACAAACATTACGAGATAAACAATTGTATGCTAAGTTTAGCAAGAGTGAGTTTTGGCTCCGAGAAGTAGGATTCTTGGGTCATATTGTGTCGGGTGATGGCATCCGAGTTGATCCAAGTAGGTTTTCTGCTATTGCTGAATTGAAACCACCTAAAAACGTAACTGAATTTAAAAGCTTTTTGGGCTTAGCCGATTACTACTAAAGGTTTGTGAAAGGATTTTCCATGATAGTAACTCCATTGACGAGGTTGCTGCAAAAAAACATTAAATTTGAATGGTTAGAGAGATGTCAACAGAGTTTCGAGAAATTAAAGATGTTGCTGATAAAAGCTCCAGTTTTAGTGCAACCCGAGCCTGGAAAAGAATTTGTGGTCTACAGCGACACATCCTTAAATGGATTGGGTTGTGTGCTTATGCAAGAGGGCAAGGTGATAGCCTATGCTTCGAGGCAATTGAATCTGCATGAGAAAAATTATTCGACTCATGACTTAGAGCTACTACCATTGTATTTTCCTTGAAGATATGGAGACACCATTTGTATGGCAAAACTTGCAGTGTATTCACTGATCACAAGAGTTTGAAGTACTTAATGACTCAAAAGGAATTAAATATGAGACAGCGAAAATGGTTAGAATTGATTTATGAGCTGATAATTGATTACCACCCGGGAAAGGCGAACGTAGTCGCCGATGCCCTGAGTAGGAAGTCCTTGTTTACATTGAGGGCTACGAACACACATTTGGCTTTATCTGAAGATGGTTCGGTTCTGGCTGAGTTAAGAGTCGAACTGACATTTTTCCAAGAAGTTTGCGCAGCTTAGATCAATGATAGTGACTTGCAGGCTAAAAGAGCACAATGTGAGATGGGTGTTGAATCAGATTTTCGAGTTGACTCTAATGGTTGCTTGACATTTTAAGACAGGGTTTGTGTACCCAAAGATGACGAGCTTATCTCGAAAATTTTACAAAAGGCACATGATAGTCGTCTGTCTGTTCACTCGGGAAGTACTAAGATATACAATGACTTAAAAACCATGTATTGGTGGAATGGTATGAAAAGTGATATCTCTGAATTTGTGTCGAAATGCTTGATATGTCAACAGGTTAAGGCTGAACACCAAGTGCCTTCGGGTTTATTACAGCCTTTGATGGTCCCCGAATGGAAATGGGACAGGATTACTATGGATTTTGTGGCTGGATTACCGTTAACTCCGAGGAAGAAAGATGATGTTTGGGTTATAGTCGACAGGCTAACTAAGTCGGCTCACTTCATTCCAGTATGGACAGAATACTCCCTTGATAAATTGGATGACTTGTATGTCTCCGAGATTGTAAGACTACACGGGGTTCCATTGTTAATCATATTAGATAGAGACCCGATATTCACTTTGAGATTTTGTAAGGAACTACAAGAAGCCTTGGGTACAGAGTTGAGCTTTAGTACGACATTCCACCCACAGATCAATGACCAGTCCGAACGGACTATTCAGACTCTCGAGGACATGTTGCAATGTTGCGTCCTTGAATTTCAAGGGAGCTGGGAAAGATACTTACCTTTGGTGGAATTCGCCTACAATAACAGTTTTCAGACGAGTTTAAAGATGGCACCTTATGAGGCCCTGTATGGTCGAAAGTGCCAAACTCCTTTGTATTAGACAGAACTCAAGGAAAGCTAGATTCACGGTGTCGATCTAGTCAAGGAAACTGAAGAAAAGGTTAAAGTGATTCATGATTGCCTAAAAGCGGCATCGGATAGGCAAAAATCATATGCTGATTTGAAGAGAAAAGAGATCGAGTTTCAAGTTGGAGATAAAGTATTCTTGAAAGTATCTCCTTGGAAAAAAGTATTGAGATTTGGTCGAAAAGGTAAATTGAGTTTGCAGTTTTTTAGACCATACGAGATTATAGAAAGAGTGGGACCATTAGTGTACCGATTAGCATTGTCGTCTGAATTGGAAAAGATTCACGATGTATTCCATGAGTTCATGTTGCGTAGATATAGATCAGACCCCTCTCATGTGATTTCACCGATGGAAATTGAGATTAGACCAGATATGACTTATGGTGAAGAACCGGTTAAAATTTTGGCTCGGAAAGTCAAACAGTTGAGGAACAAGAACATAATCTTGGTGAAAGTTTTATGGCATAGACATGGAGTAGAAGAGGCCACATGGGAATCTGAAGAAACCATGAGAATTCAATATATAAACCTGTTTACTGGTAAGACTTTCGAGGACGAAAGTCCCTAAGGGAGAGAAATATAACATCCCGAAATAGGGCCAAGTCAAAATAGTGGTTTTGGGACCACAAATCTGATGTTAAAATATTTATTTTATTATCATTATGAGGTCTAGGATATGAAAATATGCATGTGGTAAAGTTTCATGAAGGAATTCTAAGTATAAAGTGTTCTATTGGAAAATAAGGGCCAAATTTAATAAGTCACAAAACTTGGGTTCTAGAAGCAATTTGTATGAAATTGCTTTATATTTTTAATTACTAGGTCTTAAAGAGAAATTTGCCCAATTTTTAAGTTTTTGGACAAAAATGGGCATGTATGAATAAAATTTGAAAGAAAGGGCTTAAGGGCATTTTGGTCATTTGGCTAATTAATTAAATAAAATGGGAAAATGAGCCAAAAATCAGCTCATCTTCTCCACCTTGCTGCCGAAATCTCAAGCCCTGTTTTTAATGTTCTTCGTATTTTTGAAATCCTCGTAACTTGCTCTCTTCATTTCTACCCATATTTCATGCTAGGGTTCATGTTTAGAAATTTACCCATGCATGATTTACTTGTATTTTAATGGTTTATGGAGGAATATGAAAGTTCAAAGGATGGTAAACAACTTTTACTAAGTGATTTTTCATAGAAATGGCTTTAGGGACCATTTTGTAAAAGTTGTAAAAATGGGTAGAAAGATGAGAAATAATGGAAAATGTGGGCTGCCATAATAGGGAAAAACATTCGAATATGCTTGGGTAATGTAGAAATTGCATGCATTTCATCATACGAGCCTAGGGACTAAATCGTAAATATTGTGAAAGGTTAGGGGCAAAATGGTCATTTTGCCCGAGGTGAAATTTAGGCTCGTAATGAATAATGTGAGTTACTAATGACTTATTATTATTGATATAGACCCCGAGGAACCAATTTCGGAGGTCGACTGAGGTAAACGAAAGGTTTCAGAATAATCGAAACACGAACCTGAAGCAATTACCAAGTAAGTTCGTATAATTCGAAGTAAACTTTAAATATAGTTAAAAGTGCATATATTTAAATGTATGTTAATTTGGATATTGAGTGCATAACAATCCAAGAAAGATGACAATTGTCTCGGTTGAATGAAAAAGGGAGATTCGATGCGTAAATTCTTATTTACATGACATGAGATCTTTCATGTGTTGCAGAAAGGGATTTAGCTCAGATGGGTAATCCGATGATCTCAGTATGGTAAGGATTTAGCCTGGACGGGTGTTCCTTAAGTGATCGAACCTCCCGATGAATATATATGCATTTAGCCCGGATGGGTAATACGATTAAGGACTGAAATTATCCTAGACTGGCATTTCAAATCCGAGCATATTATAGTAATTGTCGTTGTAAGGGATTTAGCTTGGAATGGCAATCCCGACAATGCTCCTTAAATTTATGTTATGAGGAATTTAACCTGGACTGGTAATCCCACCGTAAGAATGAGGTTCACGTGAGTGTGTATTTAAAATGGTCACTAGCATGACTGGACGACAAACAGATTACCCATCGAGATTTCTAAGAAATTCAACGGGACTATAATAAGAACCGAGAATGGTAATGTTGAATTGATGAGCTCTTCTAAGATTAATGCTATATTATTTGGGATAAAACTAACTCGATGATTGAGTGTATGTGATAGGGAATTTATACTATGCATGTTTGGCAAGAATATATTTTATGGTTATATGTTAAATAACCGGTAAGTTTACCTTCCTATTATCCAAACTTCCTAAGCATGTTAATGCTTATCCCCTTTCCTTTCCCTATTTTACAGAGCTCGTGGACTCTTGAAAATTGGAAGACGGTTGGAGGAATCACCACACTATCACTAGTCTTTCTTTGATATATGAATACTTTTATTTTGTTATAATGGCATGTATAGGGTAATAGTCATATTTTGTTATATGTGTCATTTGGTTAGCCAAAGTGTTGGCTTATGGTATTGATAATTCTTTTGTATATGGTTATGGGATGTGGCCAATATTGAGATGGGTTGTAATCCCTATCTATTTTGTATGCCTATGTTTACTTGCCTCATGTATTATGATGGTATGATATGCCATGGATGAATGTGTTAAATGAGGTCAAATAATTTGAATATGGCAAAGGCATAAAATGGTATATGGTATCAATAGGGCCCAAGTATGAAATGTGAAATGGGATAATGAACATCCTTAATGCAAAAAGGATAACCTGGCATGTACTAACCAATGATATGAGGTTACCATGCAAATAACCATATCAAAGTGGTTAAAAGATACATATAGGCCATGTTATATGCCATAGGAACTTTTGAGTGTGTATGAGTAATTTTGGGTGACCATGGCTTGGAAAATAGCCACCAAATGGTCCACATGGGTAGATACACGAGCATGTGTCTAGGCCGTGTGTGACACACAGTCAGCCCCAAGGGCATGTTGTCCAGTTGTGTGTCCCCTGCACCTTGAAATTTCAGGCAGTAAGCTTTGTAGTAAACACACGGTCAGAGACACGGCCGTGTGTCTCAGCCATGTGGAGGACACGGCCTCTGGCCACGAACGTGTGCCTTGACCATGTACCTCAAATTGCATGATGACATCATAAACAGAATGCAGCCTAAAAATCACACGGGTGACCACACGGGCATGTGCCTGCCGTGTTCAGGACACGGATGTGTGCTCGGCCGTGTGAAAACCACTGTAACTTCAAAATGAAAAACAAATCGAAATAATTCTACACGGGTAAGGGACACGGGCGTGTCCTAAGCACACGGGAGTTTGTATTGCCTCCACATGGGTGTGTAAGGCTTAAACCTAGAAATTTTCCTAAGGTTTTCTTAAGTTCTCGGTTTAGTTCTGGACTATTTTCAATATGTGTTTTGGACCTCGTAGGGCCATATTAGGGTCAATATGACCTTGTTGACTAGTTTTAAATTTTAATGAAATTTTATAACCTGATTTTTGTAAGGCTTAAACCTAGAAATTTTCCTAAGGTTTTCTTAAGTTCTCGGTTTAGTTCTGGACTATTTTCAATATGTGTTTTGGACCTCGTAGGGCCATATTAGGGTCAATATGACCTTGTTGACTAGTTTTAAATTTTAATGAAATTTTATAACCTGATTTTTCTTGAAACGTTTATGTTTTTGTACGGTAACACCTTTTACCTTATCCTGGTCTCAAGTACGGGTAAGGGGTGTGACATTTTGAGGAAGAAAATCCTTAAGGGGGAAAGTTGTAACAGCCCAATTTTGGTGAAACCGAAATAGTGGTTTCAAGACCACAAATTCGAGCCGAAAATAAAATTTATTTTAATTTTCTTTTATGGCCCGTATTATGTTAGAAATATCATGTGAAAATTCTGATAAGAAAATTTTACCAATTATGTGTTCAATCACGGGAAGGACCAAATCGCATAAAATGCAAAAGTCAGATTCTAGAAGCATGAGTGCATGTAACAATATATCATGTTAGATGTTATAAATTGCTTGAATTCAATGCTTGGATTGGTTGGTATTTGGATATAAATTAGTGTAGGAATTTGGTAAAAATTTTTGGGTGAGAAACGGGCGTGTGTCTAGACCGTGTGTGACACATGGCCTGGTACATGGGCGTGTGGTTAGGTCGTGTGTCCTCTGCATCTTGAATTTGAAAAAACAGAATACTCTGAATTGAGCACATGAGTAGAGACACGGGCATGTGTCTCAGCCGTGTATGCCACACGGCCTAGCACACGGACGTGTGGCATGGCCCTGTGCACAAGTCAGAGAGTTACACGGGGTGGAACACGGCCTATAGCACGGGCGTGTCCCTTGGACCACACGGGCGTGTGAGCCTAGTAACTTAGAAAATTTTTATAATTTTGCAAAAAATTCTTAAAGTCTCCGATTAAGTCCTGACTCGATTCTAAAGCTCGTGTTAGGCCTCGAGGGTCCATTTAAGGGACGATATGAATAAATCTCGAGAAATGAATAGTAGCTATTATGAATTATCTGAAAATGTTTTGAAAGTTTGGTAATACTCCGTAACTCTATTCCAGCGACGGATACGAGTTTGGGGTGTTACACTATGCATACAGGGTGGACTCTTACTTAACTGCTAGAAGATCGACTAAATAAAATGCTTTGATACTAATTAAATTGTAACACCCTCAACCCAACGCAAATCACCGAGTTTAAATATTGGATGTTACAATCTACAAACACTTAGTACAAATATTAAACAATTTGCGTATAATACTTTATCAACATAATTCGTTATTATTTTTGTATTGTTCTACTATATAAAGATAATACCAAAAAATGACAATGAAGTATAAAACAATATGCATCACTATAATTTTTTTATTTAAAATAGACTCCTCTTGATGTGAAAAACTACACGTCAAAATTCTAAAATATTCCTTGTATGCATAATATTTCAACTCTTCGATTCGCCAAAACATTCCTGACTTGGTCCCTCTTGGTGTACTCACTCTCCCAACAGAACCTGAAACATAAACAAACACTTTGTAAGTTCGCTCGAACTTAGTATGTTCTAACACAAATTACCTTGGAGTGTTTCTAGTTAAATTCATCATCTTGAAGATTGAGGTGCTTCTCAGACAAATATTTGTACATAGCATACTTTCAACGGATTCTCCTTCGAACAAACACTTAACATTTTTCCCTAAAATGGTCATTCGCGGATACTATTCTTTGGTGGATATTTACTAACTAATCTTGCAATTGGTGGATTCATATACTGATTTTGATAACTATCATATTATCCATTAGATCATATCCTGATTCAAACTCGAATCGTCCTCATACTGAAGATGAAATGTTTCAAATAATTTAGAAGAATTTTGAATTATATGTTACATAACACAAGAAAGCACAAATTGACCAACAACTCAGATTTCAAATAGCCCTAGAATAAGACATAATACTATTCATATATAGTGAGTACCAGGCAACTCAGATTTCAACCGTTCATACCATAGACAACTCAAACCAACGTACACTTATACTTTCCATAACTATGAATACCCCCATATCCTACACTAACAGAATACTATGTCGGGTTCCTTCTTTAGAAACATAGGCACATAGTTATATTTAGATGTATCAGATCTTTATCATAGAATTTTCTATCAAAGATATATCAAAACTTACCCAGATCTTACCACAAAAACACTTACAGAACTCGCCACAAAGGCACGTACAGATTATGCCACAAAACACTTACATATTACGCCATAAAGGCCAAACAGAATATGCCACAAAGGCTAAATAGTATATGCCACAAAGGCTAAACAAAATATGCCACAAAGGCCAAATGGAGTATGACACAAAGGTTCTATTTGGATGCCACCAAGGCAACACATGAACTGCCGTGTTTGCGAAAATCATCATCGCTTGAGGTTTACCCATCATCACCCTAGGACACGCAGAAACCCTATTAGATAAATGCGGCTTAATTGCCCTTTTGAGAATGTGCCATAGCCATGGTCTTTCTTTAGAATTGTCATACCAAAATTTGTGTTTACTGTCCTCATGAAATTCATTACATACCATTGAAGTGTCAAAAATCCCATCACATACTTTCCCCAACACTCTGTTAAACCCCCATTTCTTTAACACTTTCTATAATGAATCATACATATATCATGAGTACACATTCATGTAAACTATACTCATTTTCCTAACTGAATTGTACTTCTTTACATACTAACCACACATCAACACGATCAAGCATCAGTATACTTTCCATGCACACATATACAATTGCTTCATAAAATCACATACACACATACATACAACACATCACTCACTTAAACTTACACATATATTATACAAATGTCTCACATATCCATTCAACAGTCGTTCAAGTATTCATGCATTGATATTAGAGCATCAAACTTAAGCAGAACTTTCTAGAATAACTTATAGGAGTCAATACTAGGGACCTACCTAAAACTCACCTGTATGTGGCTTGGAGTTCCAAACTCGAACATCTCTCTCGAACCAGTAACAACAACTACTTAAAGAACATGGAACCATTATTAAAACACATATACAGATAATATGTTAACATCTCAAATACAAACGACCCCATGCAGGCCTTTTATTCACAACCTACTAGTCATATGCTTCTTAATGTCTTTATTTTTTTCAAAAAATTAACATGCAGAGCTATCAGACTTGCCAGAAGGTGGAATATCCATTGATTAACTTAAAATCTTTAGCTTCCAGTAAGTTGTGAAGAATGTAACATATAAATTTAAGAAGAAAAGGCAGAGAGAAATTTTGAAGGAAGAAAAACCATCCAGACAAACCCTTTTCACCATATGTATATCAAGTTCCCTTTAGTGAACTTGACAAGTGTTAATTGTATCCAAAGATTGTCTTAATAATTGGCCTACAGAATCTGAGATAAATATAAATGAGAATCTTCTACCAATGTTATTTGACCAGTCAATCCAGTTGGCTCCTAATCAGACCACGTTATACAACCCATTTAACACAGTAGTCAGACAAACTGGGCATCTTATACATTTGGCGGTAACTCTTACTAGACTTACTCTTTGCTTATCATATTCTTTTCATAAACAAAAAAATAACCTGAATAAAATATTTAATTACTTCCGCAGCAGATATTTTACGCCAACTCTTATTCACTAAAAGACTACAAATGGGCGGACTACACTATGCCGAACAGTTAACTTCACATCTACATGTCTTTTAATCGGATCCATTAGATTTAGGGTGTGACAAAGATAGGTTCAATTAAGTAAATCCTAACAAAAAATGAAAAATAAAGTATGAAACAATTATCACCTCTAAAAGGTTGATATGTAAGAATTAAGCAGTCTCACAAAAAAATAAATCAAAATCAACCCCACAAGTGTGTACAAGAGAAAAAGAGAATAATAATGAAAAGAATTGATTTTTTGCTTTTAATCTTTGTAAGCTCATTTCTTGACTTGTTCTGAGTGTTCTTATGCTCCATTTACACATTATCATGAATTAATAGTCATTTGTGAATGTTAGAAACAAATTGGATTCGTTGGAGTCTTTAATTGTAGGGTTAATTACTTTTGCATGCCTTTAGGTACCAATACCCAAGCCATAGGGGTCTACTTCCTTTGGCCAAAAAGTGATCGTTGGAGCTACAAGTACCAAACCTCACCTGGGAGGGGTGTAATAGCCCGGTTTTAGCTAAATCGAAATAGTGGTTTTGGAACCACAAATTTGAGATTTTAAAATTATTTTAATATTATTTTTGGTGTTTTCAATATGTGATTATATATGTGTGAAAATTTCGTGAGCTAATTTTATCGTTTAATAGCTCAATTTGAGAAAAAAGACTTAATCGCGTAAAATGCAAAAGTTGCATTCTATTTGTTAAAAGTGCTTATGTGGTATGGTTTATTAAATGCAAGGTCCTTATGATGATAATATACCATTTTTTGGGCTAATGGACATTAATGGGCATGTATTATAAAAATTCTATTTTATTTCATTAAGGTTAAACTTGTAATTTGGATAATAATGGTTAATAAACAAAACAAAATTTATAATTTGTGTTCATCTTTCTCTTGGTGACCGAATATCAAAGAAAAAAAAGAGAGTTTGGAAGCTTTCTAGGTTTCAGCACTTACAAGGCTCAATTGGTATGTGATTTTTGTTTGGTTTTTGATTATTTCTATGTTTTTATGATCGTTGCTTTGAGTACTAGCTAGTTCATGCTTTAATTTTTGATTCGGTGGATGATTTTATAAAGTGTCATTGATGAATGCTTGAGATCTTGAATGTTTGATGATGGAAAATGATTATTTGTTGATAGATTATCATGTTTTGTAAAGTGATTTTTAGTGAAATTGCCATTTAAGGGCTAAATTGAGAAAAGTGTAAATTGAGGGGTTAAATTATGAAATAAATGAGATTTTTAGGCTACTAGGAGTCCCTAGGAAATTTGGCTAGCATGTAATTGAATTTAATTGTGTGCATTTTGTGTATTTTTGAAATAGGGACTAAATTTTAATAAATGTAAAAGTTTTGAGCCAAAGTGCAAATTGACTAAATTATGTGTTAGTGGATTAAATTGTTTGAATTGGTATTAAATAGGTTAATTTTGAATACATATAGATCAAGAAAGAAAGAATTCAGACTTAGATCGAGGCAAGAACAAAGTACTCGATTAAATGACTAGTTTCGTTATTTCTACGACCGAGGTAAGTTTGTAGGTGTTAATTTCATTATATATGAATGTTATATGTAACAGCCTGATTTAGGGCCTAGTCGGAACAGTGGTCTCAGGACCACAAATCCAAAGTTAGAAAATTTATTTTATTACAATTATGAGGTTATAACATGATTATATTAGTGTAAGAAAAATTTGGTAAGTTAATTTTAGCGTTTCTGAGTTAATTTTAATGTTTGTGAGCCCGATTGCGAAAACGGACTAAATCGCATAAAAGGTAAAAGTTACATTTTAGTACCCGAATGTGTTAAATAGCTAGAGAACTAAAATTGAGAGCTTTTAAAGGGCAATTAGACCCTTTTATAAAAGCATAGCTGGCCATAGGGTCAAGAGGAGACAAATTTTAGAATTTGGTGGGTTAGGTGACTTATTTTGACTAAAATAGAAATAGATGAAAGAAGGATGATATCATCCCTTTCCATCTTCTTCCTCCACTGAAATTTTTAGCAAAGAATGGGGTTTTAAAAGCTTCAAAAATTTCAGCAACATAAATCCTCTCAAGTAAGTGATTTTGAAAGTTTCTCTTAACGATTTTTACATTTTTGAGACCCTTGAAGCATAGGCTTTTTAATGAGGGGACTACCTTGAAAAATGGTGATAAATCTAGGGTTTCACCATGTAAATTTTCATGTCATTTTCTGAAATTTTATTGAAGAATATGAGTCTTAGAAGAGTTCTAAACAACTTTTGTGAGGGGTGTTAGCATGAAAACACCTAAAGGGACTATTTTGCGTAAGTTGTAAAATAGGTGATAAGTGTGTGAAATAGTGAGATTTTGGTGATGCTATAAGAGTAAAAAGGGGCCATCTAGTCTTAAGGTACAAATAAATTCAATAAAAATCAAATTTAGAGCATAGGGGCAAAATGGTCATTTTGCTAATGTTTAGGGGCAAAATGGTAATTTTACCAATGTTTAGGGGCAAAATGGTCATTTTACCAAAAAAATGAATTTATGAATTCTTAATTGTAATTAGTGATTAAATGAGTGTATTTTGTTATTATAGATCAAGTTTTGCCAAATCCGAACCTAGATCGGGGGAAAACCAAGCAACTCGACTAAACCGTATAGTCGAGTACATTTTGTAAACCGAGGTAAGTTGTATGTAAATAATACAACTACATTGTTAATGCATGTATTCGAATTGTTATTGATTTGATATAGTATGAATTGCTAAATTGTGAACTGAAAATGCATATTAATGATTGAGATAATAGAAAGATCCCGTTGGAACCCTAGGAAACAGACCAGATATTCAAGCCATGACATTCGGATTATTTGTGTACCAGCGTAAGACATGTCTGGGACATGCATCGGCCACCTAACGAGAGCTAGTGTAAGACCATGTCTAGGACATGGCATCGGTATTGAGACGAGTGCTAGTGTAAGACATGTCTGGGACATGCATTGGCCTCGATGATGATAGCCAGTGTAAGACATGTCTGGGACATGAATCAGCTAAGAGTTATGCCAGTGTAAGACATGTTTGGGACATGCATCAGCAGGTATATACGAGAGCTAGTATAAGACCATGTCTGGGACATGGCTTCGGCCTCGATGATGATAGCCAGTGTAAGACCATGTCTGGGACATGGCATTAACAATTTATCCCATTTTTAAGGCTTATAGAATATCTGGTAGTATTCCCAAAAGGTTCAACTTTAAAGGTTATGAAAGTGATTTAATAAGGAAAGTATAATAATGTTGTGAGTGGTACAAGTACCTAGTTGGTATGCATGAGTAATGAGCTCAAAGTAGAAAATGTGACTTGAGTAGTCGATAATGAGTAAGTCAAGTTTATGCTTACCTTTGAACTATCAGTATGATGATAAATTGTGAAATTGCTGTTGTATATTTATTTATATGCAACTTACTAAGCTTTATGCTTACTGTCTTTCCTTTCCCTTTTCCTTCAGTCCCACTTAACTAGCTTAAGGATCCCTTGAAGTCAGAGATATCGATCACACTATCAGTCGTAATACTCTGTATAGTAGGATTTATATTCTTGATTATGGCATGTATAGGACTAGACATTATTATTTTGTGTCTTTGAGAATTGGCCAAATGTGTTGGCTTGGAATAGATTCCACACTTCACATTAAGCATTGAATAAGGATAACATTCATTTTGAGTTTATAATAGATGCATCTTCATGGTTAAATGAATGTCTATCATGCTTGATTTGGTATTGGTTGGTATTGACATGAAAGTAGGCATACTAGGGTGGCAATGAGGCTAGGTAAATAGCCTCATATTGTCCACACAGGTGGACACACGGGCGTGTGTCCAGACCGTGTGTGACACATGGACAGCCCCATGGGCGTGTGAGAAGGTCGTGTGTCCCCTGCACTTAGAAAATTTCAAGTCAGAATGCATGGTAATGGTCACACGGGCACAGACACAGCCGTGTGTCTCAACCGTGTGGAAGGGCACGACCTAGTACACGGGCGTGTACCATGGTTGTGTGATGCTGACGTAAGAAATAGAATACCCAGGTTTTTACACACGGGCTGCGCTACGGGCGTGTCGTGGCCGTGTGGAAGGACACAGGCAAAGGACACGGACGTGTGTCCAGGCCGTGTGTAGTCTGCACTTGTTTCATGAAAACATTTTGGAATTAATTTGGCCGAACAGGTTTGGGACACAGGCGTGTACCATGGTCGTGTGATGCTGACGTCAGAAACAGAATACCCAGGTTTTTACACACGGGCTGTGCCACGGATGTGTCGTGGCCGTGTGGAAGGACACGGGTAAAGGACACGGGCGTGTGTCCAGGCCGTGTGAAGTCTGTACTTGTTTCATGAAAACATTGTGGAATTAATTTGGCCGAACAGGTTTGGGACACGGGCGTGTCTCTAGCACATGGGCATGTGCCCTATACCCATACAGACGTGCGGAGCCTTAAAGCATGAATTTTTTTGAGTTTTTCTCGAGCCCTCAGTTTGGTCCCGAACCACCTTGAATGTATGTTTTGGGCCCCGTAAGCCCTATTAAGGGAAAAATGAATATGAAATGAAAATTTTTAAATTGATCAAAATTTTATGGCCCGATTTCCTAAGATTGGTTGAGTTTAAGTTCAGTAGCACCTCAAACCCTGTTCCGGCATTGGATACGGACAAGGGGTGTTACATTATATGCTTTGATATTGCATAAAATATGTTTATGGGATTGCGGATAATGATTGAATTGTGAATCCAACTATATGGAAGTGTTCGATGATGAAATCAACAAGCGAAACTTCTCGGTTAAACATTAAGTATAGTTATGATGATAATGTAATGTCATTAAATCAATGCATTGGCTTCGAGCCATGATATCGACACTTCAGGTGTGAATAATACCTTAATTTGGCTACGAGCCATGATATAGGTATTTTGAGAGGAGTTACCTTGATTTGGCTACGGGCCATGGTATAGGTACTTATCAATTGTGATTCTTGAGTATCTGACTTATATCTCTAATGGTTCAACGAATAAATGAATGGCATGGTTAAGAAAGAGGTTAGTACGAGGTGATACGGGTATGTACGAAACCTATTCAGGTACTACATTGAGAAAGTTTAATGAAATGTTATTTAATCATGTTTGAGACATGAATAAGGTTTGTGTTAATGTAATGTTGATTCGGTAATGTGCAAATGATTGAACTATATTATTTGATGAATTGAGTTATTTACTTACGAAATTACTAAGTAATGAAGGTTATTGTCTGTTATTTGTCTATGTTTTATAGATAGTCAAAGCTAGCTTGGACTCGGGGATCGTCAAGAGCATCGTTACACTATCAATCATTTTGTTGGTACTTCTGAAGCTTGTATATATATGGTAAATGGCATGTATAGGCTAGTGTCATTATGGTACATTTGGTGTTATGGAATTATAGCCATGTGATTTGGCTTGTATACGATAAAGTTGTGGGATATGAATTTTGCTTATATAATGTGTTTATATATGCTATGTGGTGTGAATGGTATGCCTTGTGAATTTGGCATAGTATGGTATAAGATTAAGGTATTGAATTAGAGTTATTTTAAGCTTTAAGTTAGTTATTTTGATAGATGTATTAATGCTTGAAGAATGGCAGAATTTTGGTTGTGAATTTGAGTAGTGAGATGGTTGACTATGAAATGGCATGAAATGTCTGTGAATTGATATGTCTTGGCTGCCTATATATGTATTGAAATGATATCATGTTGATGGCTAGGTGTGCATGAGAAAAGGGTGGCAAATTGGCTTTCCAAATGGCCTATTTTTGTCCACACGGGCAGAGACACAGACATGTGTCTCAGCCGTGTGTGACACACAATCATGATACACGGTCCCTCTGGGGTACCCTTTCGAATTAAGTCAGTATACCCTACAGGTTTGACATGGCCTAGACACACGGGCGTGTCTACTGGTCGTGTGTATCATACGGACTCACACACGGGCATGTGACTGACTGTGTGACATAAGCCAGTATACCCCCCTAAATGGCACATGGTCTAGCGCACGGGAGTGCGAGGCCATTTTGAAAGGTACTCGGGCTAGACACACAGGCATGTGGTCGGCCGTGTGACCCAAGTCAATAATCCCTTTAGATTTCCTACGGCCAAAGCACACGGGCGTCTCTCCGGCTGTGCGGTGCAAGTCAGTATGTATGCCCTAGTTTCACACGGCCTGTGACACGGGCATGTCTAGTAGCCGTGTGAGACACACGGCCTATTCACAAAGGCGTGTAATCTATGATTTCATGAAATTTTTCTAAGTGTTTTGAAATTTTTATATGTGATCGGTTTAGTCCCGAACCACTCTTAAGCATGTTTTAAGGTCTCGTAGAACCTTATAAGAGACAATGTGAACGTTTGTGAATGGTTTATGATAATGAATGCATAAATTTATGAGAATGAGATGTATTGTCTGGTAATGCCTCATAATCCTATTCTGGCGACGAATACGGGTTAGGGGTGTTACAAGGGGTGTGGTACCTTTTCATTAGGGGTGTAGTACCTGAGAAATTGTAACACCCCTAACCTGTATCCGTCGCCGGATTAAGGTTATGAGGCATTACCAATCAAAAACGCAATTCCAATCATTTATAAATTTCCACCCAAGTCAAAACTCATTTATATAAAAAAAATGTAGTTAACTTACATTTCAAAACATATATTATTATCAAATTCCAATCTAACATTTACTACATATAATGCATATATATTCAGCATTAATAATTAAAAACATGGTCAAACATATTATTAAGTCACTTATGAAGTTATGCATAATCACCAAATATCACAAGCATATTCATATAATTTAATAAGCCATAATACACATAAATAAAATTTCTTACGTATGCAACTTAGGTCAAGATCAATTATGAACTTGCATGCTTTGTACTTATGTACAAATTGATACAACCATTCGGCACCAACCATACATTACCATATACTTCCTTTAAAATATTAATCACAAAAGACTATACATATTTATTCTAGGTCATTAAAACATGCGCATTTGGCTATAGTAAATTTAATCATTTTATAAATACACATCACTCAAAAAGTACTCTTATTACCTAGACTAACTAATATGTCTAAGATCATATACTCAATAGCCAAATAACAGTTAACACTCAGACAATATAAGCTTGGATTCACTTATTGACATTTGAGACCCAACTTTAATAACATATTCATGATAGCCAAATTTAAACATGCAACCACAATTTACTAAATTAGACCGAAAATACATATCAACTTAAGGAGATTATATCTATTATCACAAAGCGCAAATCACATGTAAACATACTCAAAACATAAACCTTGCATGTAACTTGATCTCTACCCATTGATTCCATAATTTACTTTAACTCAACTAACTTCTATAATGAATCATAAGGCCGAATACATAACATCATCACAGACATCATGTATTTTGGTTACACTCTCAATATAGGCTCAACACAAGACCAAACATATATATATGGTCCAATTAAAATATTCAATATATTCATGTCTCATCCGAATTCAACAAGCCACAAAATGAAAACACATAGCTTAAATTAGAATCAACCATGACACATTATATAATAATAAAAAAGAACTTAAGTCATAGTCTATCAAACCGAAATTAAACATAGAATTTAAGCCACAACCAAGCATAACCGAACTCAATATAAAAGATTAGCCATTTTCGGATGGCTTAGATTATACAAACCAAAGATCTACTTTTCAAAACACATTCCAGCCTATACATGCCATGATTCAAGTTTAACTTATAAAGGTACCAAAATAGCTGATAGTGTGATGAACTTTGCTGACAGTCCCCGAGCTCGTAGCTTGACTCCAAAATCTATAAAACAGAGACAAATTTTCACACAGTAAGCTATTTATAGCTTAGTAAGTCATAAGCAAATGAGCAACCTAATAATATCATCAACTTAATTAAACTAGGCCAAAGTATATCATCTTAACACATTTAAATCCCAACATATAAAGTTTACATTATAAATATAAATATTCATTCATAAAAGTCACATTGACCGAATGCTCATATCACCAAGTTAACATATTACCATTTAATTTCCAAAGCCAAATAATCATTATCAACCTAGTTCACATATACACAAATATACAAACTCATGAGTTACAATATAATTTCATATACATATATTAATTATGTAACTGAATACACATAATCATGCATGCATAATTTTAAGACTCATTCTAATAATAATATCAAGGCCGAATACACTTACCTTATTTTAAGTACTAACAAGCTAATTCATACCTGGCCATTTAGCTCGTTTTACACATTCGAACATAACTTATCTTTGCCGATGAACCATTTGGAATTGGATAGAACACTCGGATAATCACACATATATCGTACAATGCCAACGTCCCAGATGTGGTCTTACATGTAATCGCATATCGATGCCACTGTCCCAGACAGGGTCTTACTCGTACACATAAATCGGAGTCATATATCGATGTCATGGTCTTACTCACACACATAAATCGGAATCCTATGTCATGAATATGTATCCTAACTATTCCTACGATTTATACGGGCTTTCGGATGTCGTAACTTGGTCGATACGAATTTAGAAACATAATAATCAAGCTTATTCACATTCGGCTATTGCATAAATAAAATCACATATTTCATTTCAGCAAGTATACTTTACATATAATTATAATTAAGTACATCTATTTGCTTATAAACTTACCTCGGACTATGCAAAACGGAACGGGATAGCTAGTCGACAACTTTCGCTTTCCCCCAATCTAAATTCGATTTTTTTGGTTCTTGATCTAAACATATTCAGATTAAGCTCATTCAAACATATTTTCATTCAATTTAGTCCAAAAACACATAAATGGGAAAATTACCATTTTACCCCTGACATTTACACTTTTTACAATTTAGTCCCTATTCACAAAACACAAAATATGCAAAATTTCCCTATACCCATGTTTGGCCGAATCTTACCCATATCCATACAAGTCCATATATTTCATTTATTTCACATTTTAGTCCCTCAAATTATTATTTTTGCAATTTAGTCCTAATTACTCAAAATCATCAAAAACTCTAATACAAAACATGTTAATCTAAAACATATCTTTCATTTTTCATCATCAAACAACAAAAATCACAAGCTCTCAACAATGGCATAACTCAAAATATTCACCAAAATAAAAAATTTAAGCATGGGTTTTGTAGTACTCGAAGCAACGATCTCAAAAACGTAGAAATTATCAAAAGCCGAGCTAAACACATACCTTGATTAAGCTTTAAAGATGACCGAACCCTAGCTTTTTTTATTTATTTTTCTTTCTGTTTAGTTTCGGTCAAGAGAGAATGAATAAAACATGGCTTATTTTATGTTATTTTAACATATATTAACATTTTTACCTAATTACATTTTTAACCTTAATAAAATTATTACAAAACCATATACTATATGCCTATTACCGTCCACCTTTTATTTTAATGGGCTAATTGCAACATAAAGGCTTCCATTAATAAAGCCAATAGCAATTAGGCCCTTTTTAGAAATAACCACCAAATTTTCATTTTACGCGATTAAGTCCTTTATTCAATCGGACACTCAAACGATAAAATTAAAGCACGAAAATTTCACAGATATAAATTCACCCAACATAAATACAGAAAATAATTTTAAAATATTTTTCTAACTCGGATTCGTGGTCCCGAAACTACCATTCCGATTAGGGTCTAAATTAGGTTGTTACAGAGGTTCCTTTAAGGAAGGGGTACGGTTCCTCTGTCTCAATTTGTGTTAGAGTTGTGTGACCCATATTCCTATTAAAATAAAAAACAAGTGGCAAGATAGGGGTACGATACATGCTGCACAAGTGGAATCTGTATAGAAGTTTACTTCCTCTATTTGATATTTGTAGAATAAGGTGTCTTAACATTACTGCATTACTTCTATTAGACTTTGATTAGAATATGGTTTTACAAACCCATAAATAGACATAGCCTATACTCCTCTTGTATCATTCGAATTCGACATAGTGAATTTTCTTCTCCTCTGCCTGTGGTTTTTTCCCGAAAGGGTTTCCATGTAAAAGTTAGTGTTTTATTTTTTTATATGCGATACATTGCCATTATTAACGTTTTATTTTTCACAATTTGCTTACTAACTCTTCGGTACTGCACCATTTTCTAAAAGGGTCCGATAGCCTTCAGCCATTTTGCCCACTGACTATTGGGTACCGCAACTTTTTAGTCAGGGCATCACACCTGACTTGGTACAACTCAAAATTTTGTTTTCATTTTTAAAAAATAACTTAAAAATAATTTCTTAAAAAAAACTATTTAACCAAATTTAAGTTAGAGATAATTTATTATATCAAAACATTAAAAAAATAAAACTTAACATATATAAATTTTGTTTATTTAAATTATTAAATAGAATATATATAAGGGGGGGGGATTTTAAATTGATAAAAATAAATTTATTAAGGCATTCTATGGAAAGCTTTGGTTATTTTCAATCTAAACTCACGAGCTAACAATGCTTATGTATTATGTTTAATAATGCAGGTTGTTGTGTAATTGCTCAGTCATTCCATGTAGCAATAAGATTCCTTAAATATCAATATCTAGTGAATTCATTTATCAGCAGCTGGTTATTAATAATTAGAAAAACAAATTGTTTTCCAGAAATATCATATGTTAATTTAAATGACACATCAGATATGATTTAATTTAATGACAAAATTTACACCTCAAATTTGAATCTTTTTCATTAAGAAAAAAAAAACAAAAAACAAGATTTTAAAAAATGTTTTGACATTGAAAATTTGCGTTGATTATTCAAAATAAACAACGACAATTGGAGACATCGAGACATCTTATCATAGAAAAATGTGACGGGATGGCTTAAGGCTCGATCCTGAGGTTCGAATCAGTAGCCAAAGTTTCAATAATACTGCTTGTTCTTGTTGCTATACTTTGATGATATTGATAGGTAGGAACAGGCATTTGCAGTGGAAGATTTGGCAGTGCCACATCAAAATCGAGAACCTGAATTGCTTGTCGGATTGAGGGTCTTAGACTGCTATCAGGGTGAGCACACCACAATCCAACAATCATTAGACACTCTATTTGTTCCTCATCAAACTCTGCATGCAACCTTTCATCAACAGCTGAAAGTAGGTTCCCAGTTCCATAAAGATGCCAAACCCACTCTACCAAACCAATTTGTGAGTTTTCTTCGATTGGATCAGCCGACCTTCTCCCTGTAGCAATTTCCAAGGCAACTATCCCGAAGCTGTACACATCTGATGCCTTACTTGCCCTGCCGGTTCTTATATATTCCGGGGCCATGTAGCCTAATGTTCCTGCCAATCCTGTTGTCAAAGGGCCTAGTTCATGGTCCATTAACCGAGCTAACCCAAAGTCACCAAGCTTAACATTAAAGCTAGAATCTAGCATTACATTGCTGGATTTGATGTCCCGGTGAACCACACATTGCTCCCACTCTTCATGAAGATATAGCAATGCAGAGGCCAAGCCTCGGGATATTTTGTACCTACAGGGCCAATTGATAGGAGTCTTCTTGCCGAACAGGTGGCTGTCGAGGCTACCATTTGGCATGAAGTCATAGACTAAAAGAAATTCACCTCCATCATGGCACCAACCTAAGAGTTGCACTAGATTTCGATGTCTCAACCGGCTAATGATCTTGATTTCAGTAATGTATTCCTTTCTCCCTTGTCTTGAGCCCCTTGCAATTTTCTTGACTGCAACCGTGGTATCTGAATCATTGAAATACCCTTTGTAGACAGCTCCAAATCCTCCTTCACCCAACTTTCTCTGGTTTGAGAAGTTGTTAGTAGCTACAACAAGATCGTTGTAAGAAAACCTTCTTGGCCCTGCTCCTCTTTCTAGGTCGTCATTGATGGAAGTTAAGTTTACTCTCTCTTCTCTTTCTTCTTTCATCTTCTTCCATCTCCGAAAAAACACGAATGATATGGTGACAACAATCATTAAAATGCTCAGCAGAACCACAAGTACTACTATTATTTTGTTCCTCTTTCTCTTCTTTCCCTCATCAGTTGTCTTTATTTCTAAACTTGAGCTGAATTCCCATGATAGAAGTCGATGCCGCTCCGACTTATGACTCGTAGCAGCTGAAAATCCAACCTTAACCCACTCTGGTAAGATTTCCTTGAGATCAACATGATGGGAAAGAGTGAAATTCTTTTTAGAAATACTTGTGTTCTTGTAGTTCAATGTCACGCTCAAATTCTGAGCAGTGGCATTGTAAGAAATCCATGCATCGGCAGTTTTTCCATCGTACAAACTGAAATTCCAAGGAGTGTACTTAGCTGAAGCAATTGAATTGGTGTTGATCCCAATATGCTGAACCGGAGGATCCCATTCAGAGTTGGAGTAAGTGTCGAACTCGACCAGAACAATCTGGTTCCGAGATGAATCGCTTGTTGTGGTGTTAAATAAGCCAAGGAACCCACCTGCAGAATTGGGTGGGATTTCAAACCCAACAGGAGCAAGAAAGAAAGAAAGCCCAGCTGCATAGTTTGACAGAGTTTTGCCTTGGGTGTCTATGTTGAAGGAGAAACGAGTGGTAAAATCGGCAACTTGGTTAGTACGAGAGTCCCAGATTGGCACATCTCGAGAATACGAAACTCGACCAACCCGACACAGATAAGATATGTCGTTAAATTCAACATAGCCAACAAAAGGTCTCGCATCCCCTTCGTAGAGAATGCCGGTTGCCTCAGGGTTAAAACGAGGTATCTTAAAGTGAATTGAGTTAACACAAGGAAAAAGGAACAGGAAAGAAATGAAGGGAAGAAAACTCCATAAGCAACACGAATGGTTGGCCATAGCTGTGAGAGAGACACCAAATAGATGGATATCTTACTGGAACTTATATGTCAAGGGCACATACGAGTGTAGCTATAAGCTTCAATTTTGTACTTCGCATGGAACCATAAAAGATTTGAAAATGAGCATAAACAGACTTGAATTAAGTCAAAGTCGTCGTATGGACTCTGGTGGGAAATGCGGAATTAACAAAGTCATGATGTTCGAGACGTACCGGCTATGCTATGCCCAGAATCGACGCCAACATTGACTAATCCTGGGCCATAATAGTGCCACATAGCTGTATAAAGTGGTTTAAATCAACTGGAAATTGCCAGTGGACTTCACTACAGAAGTATATATATTTTTTATACGTGAGTATGAATATGAAAATGGTATTAGGTGAATACTAATAAATAAATAAAAAGGATGCGTAATCATAAAATAGAAAAAAAAATTGGTGTAAAAACTAAATCTGAGAACTATGGGATTTCAATTTTTGTGGAACTGATAAATATGGTGTAAAAACCTTTTTTTCCCTTTGTTTTTAATTTTTGAGGAACTGAGACTTATGATTGAGTTGGAGTACTACTCTTTGAGGAAACCCTTGATGGAGTGTTTCCTGAATTGATACGTATCTACAAGTCAAGTGGAGAAAAATGATTATCATTTAGAAGTTTCGATGAAGCCGATTCTGACAAAACGAGATCACCACTCTTCTATTTTTTTTTTTTTTTTAAATGGATTATGAGTTAGTCACTTGTTTGAATTTTCAAATCTAGTTAAATTGTATTTTATTTCATATATTAATTTTGGTTGATTAGTTTAAAGAGTAAATTAGTTATCGATCTTGAAATTTTCATCCATTTATACTTTTAAAAATTACTGTAATAGATGTGTAGCTTATGCTAATAAACACGAACCAGTTTCGAATAATAAAAATAGATGAAATTTGAAGAGAATGATTAGTTTATTTTTTGATCTAATGTATATTACTAATTTATCAATTTTTTAGTAGAAAGAGTAAAATGTAATCTAACTCCTAATAAGGGGTCTTTATGATATTTTTTCGACAGAAATCTCTTGTCACTTCAAAAGTTAACATTTTAATTTTGAGTTTAATTTAATAAATTAACTTTATTTTGTTATAGCCAAACCAAGGGGAAATATCCATTAAAAATAAAAAAAATATTTGTTAATAAATTATGGTAATTTTTAAAAATATTTAATTTTCATTTATAAAAACCTAAAGACTTGTAATAGAATATAATTTTAAGAACACGTTATAATGTAAATGACGAAAAAATGTAAAAATAAAAATTAAATCCAATTTTAAAAAAATTAAATTAAGATCCGATTCGTTTAAAAAATTATTCAAAAAATAATAAAATTATATTTTTAATTGATAATATATTTTAATTAAATTTAAATTTAAATTTAAAAAATATATATTTTAATTATTTAAATTAAATTCAAATCCAACCTAATTAACCAAAATGTTAAAATCATTATCCAGCTGGCTACCCGACCATTTCATAGTTCTACAATTTCATCAAGTGGAATTTTGGTAGACGATGAAGTCTTTTGGAACCGTTTTCTTTCAAGACTATAATCATGTAAATTAATTGTGCGATTTACTAGCGCATCGTTGAATCTTTTAACAAATGGGTTTGAAAATAAGAAACAAAGTGCCTCTAAAGATTCAACAAATGGGTTTGAAAATAAGAAACAAAGTACCTCTAAAGTCTAAAACCATGTATCCTAGAAGCAATATCTTCATTTAGAAATTAGAAATATTTCCTTGCATTTCTTGGTTTAAAATTTTAATTAAACATTTTCTTATTTAAAAATATAATAATATTAATATAATAAGATATATGACACACTCATAATATGGGTTATTATACCTCCACCTGTTGGAGACACTATTTGGACAACTCTTCAAGGACAACCTTTTGAGCAAACCCCTCATTGTCATTCCTCGACTCTATACTCAGGTGGACTTCACTCATTAACTTCCACTCCTAACATTGACTATTATGTCCCATCTGAAGTAATTGGCAATGTGCCCAATTACCACTCTACCTAGATCTACAGCGGTAAACCACTTGGTCAACTTACTCTTGACCCATCTATGGAGAGATTGTTGGATCTAGTGTCCTAAGAATAGTATTTTCATCTTATGTACACTTGTATTTTTCAAAAAAAATGATTAAATAAAAATATTTATTAATTACATTAATACTCTTTGTATATTGCCCTCAATATTTTTGTACACAAAGTAAAATGAAAGCAAATATTGGCTCACTAGAAATGTCGTGTTCAAATAATAAGCGGTATTGTGTGGTCATATCGTAATACGAAAAGACTTGTATTAGTAGATGAACTTAAACATGTCATTAGTCTAATTGAAAATGAACAAACCAATTGAAAAACTATTATGTCGTCTATCAAGTCCAATTGGGGAGATGCTTTGTCTTGAGCATTGGAGTAGATGACTCTCAGAAGATAGAGATATAAATGTGACTGTCTAGACTGACAGTACATCAGATAGGATCCAAGTAGAATAGATCTTAGATCCATTTATGGATTTATTCATTTGTGACGTTCATAGTGTGGCATACCTTAATCGTGAATGGATGATGGACTATGTATGTGTGACTCGTATACTTTGATGCAAGTAAAAGCCTGAGTTCAAATAAATAAGGAATCGAAAGTTGGTGCATTGGGAATATGACTTCTGTAGTTTGTAGCATCATTCAAAGTAGTGGAATTCATAACCCAACTAAAAGGTAAATGATTTATCTTCTCATTAGTATTACATGATAGATGAAAAGTAAATCTAGTCATATGTCATTTGTCTTTGTGATAAATGACTTAATTACTATTTTATAGTAATTGTGTCACACCCCATTTTTATTTAATTATTATTAGTTTTTGCATAAGAATGAGTATCTAGCCTAGTGGTTAAGAATAAGCATAACTATCCTAGTGACCCAAGTTCGAGTCCCTTCTCCTACATTTTTATTTTAAATTTCGGCACACCTCATTGGTCAACCCCCCTGTTGCCCAAAATAGTTGCCTTATGCATAAGATTCTTTCTTTCTTTTTCTTCCTTCTCCCTTCCTTGTTTACTCCCTTTTTTCACACCCTTTGTTGCCCCTCGTTCCTTTTCTTTTCCTAGATTCCCTCACATTCCATTTCTCCTCCCCTTTGACTATTGCTATGTGTCCCTAGAAGCTAAGGAAAACAATTCATTTTGTTTTCTTCTCCATCTTTTCTTTCATCTCTCCCTTTTTCTCTTATCCACCTCTTGTGCCACTACTTTTTTTTTGTGTCGCCACTTCAGCCACTCAACCACCCTTGCACCACTGCCTTTCCCTTTTTTTTTTTTCTTTACTCCATCACCAGATATGCACCGTTGTTGCCATTGTCGTGTCACCACTGCCATCGCCACACATTTTTCATTCTTCTCATCCTCTCTTCTTTTCTTTAGTTATAACCGAATCCATATCACTCTTTCTTCTATCTTTATCAATTTGATACATAATATTGTACTCATCTTTTCTTTATTTTATTTCTATTTCTTCATAGACGTTTTTCGTCCATCTTCTCAAGTTTTTCGTTGAACCATAATCTTTTCGATCTAGCCCGATAAAGAGTAAGTGATGATTAGTTTAGTCTAATCTCAATTCCTTGTTCTTCTTTAAGAAAGTTGAATCTTATGTTTATTATATATATTGTTTGTCATTGAATGTAACAATTCGGATTGCTCAGATTTGCTTTAGTGCAAGAGAAATACTTAGATCTTTGTTCGAAAGGGTAATGAAATTGAGATGAGATCTAGTTAGATCCGAAGCGTAGGAGTGTGAAGGAGTAGATCTTGTACTGTGAGATTTTCATTCAAGGTGTGAGTTCTAACCATTAAAGGATTGTGGATGACCCATTCATAAATGATTTAAAAGTATATTTAATAATAATGTTCATTTAAACTCTAATTATACTTATGACTAATCATTTGCATAAGTGTAATGGGATTTTTGTGCAAGTGCATACAGTCGTTCAAGTAATAAGTAAGTAAAATGAGTTATCGTCTCCACAAAGATTGTGGATGTTAATTAATTATCTGCAAAATTATAAGTTAAAAATTTGGTGGTAAAAACACAATAATTTGAGTGATGATGATTAAAAGAGATTAATTTAACTAAATGTAAGATTGATCCCTAATGCAATTTTAAACTAAGTATGCAAAATTATCTAAATGTATAAATGAATTTTAGTAATAGAAGCACAACTTCACCAATCAATAACATGTATAGGTTAGGAAAATTACATTAATCAAATCAATTCATTTTCATCATGCTTAACAGTGTTCCAAAAACATTCCATGGCAACTTGATCTTTCATGAGTTTGGAAACCAAATTAAGTCCTATTAGAATCTTTTACTTAGTGAAATATGCATTTTATTGATCATATTAAACTAAGGGTTTCTTAGTTTTTGTTTTTTTTTTTACCCCAAGGTTTCTTAGTATTTATGTGAGGAAATAGGGACAGATTAAGTTTGAAATAATTTAATCACATAAACCTAAAAATTATGCAAGATAATAGAGCTATTAAAGTTATTTTGAACCTTCTATTTAGTCGGGTTTAATGATCTAAATTAAGCATGCACTTTTCAATTATTGCATCTACTAGCCGTCGTCTGGTTAGGATTGCTCAACTAATCTGAATGCATCCAATCATGTATGAATGAAATACATCTTGATTTTAATTGAAAACATGATTCAAACAAATATTATTGAATTAACGCAATCATCCTAGCTAAACATAATTAAGCTATCATCGTTGATGAAAAAAAATCATAAAACACATCGCGAACATGATTAAATTAAACAACTAGTAAGGAAAGAGTAAACTCTATTTCAATTTAGTAGCCTTTCAGATTTGGATTGAAAGTGTTCCACCAATCTGCCCGTTGCTCTTTTGCTAATGCTTCCTCAAGGTGGTCGGCCAAGAGGTGATCTATTCAAGGTTTTTATTGGCTAAAATGGAAAGGAAAATGGAATGGCCATGCATGGGGAGAAGAGAGCAAGAGAGGGAATAAGAGAATGAGTGATGTTTGTGAAAATGAAGGATGAAGGATGTTTTGAGAGGTGAGAGTACTGTGGTATTTATAGGTGAGGTTGAGGGTGATGGGTGTCAAAACCAACAAATAAATTAATTGCTACAATAAAATAACTCTAGACAGTAGTAAGGAGTAGTAGGTCGAGTCTATAGGGATTGGTTGTATTGATCAACTTCCATGTTTTTCTTGTGAACAAAATTTCTGTTGTGTCGATAATCATGGCAATAGTGGTGCCTACAACTCCAAATGACCTGCTAAAAACTAAATAAAATAAATTAAGGGAATTTTGAAATGTTAAAAATTAAATAATTGAGATAACATAAATAAAAAATTAAATAAATAAGAAATTAAATTCGAATTCTGTAAATAGAAATAATAAGCCTTAACCCTGGACTTGGTGAATTCTGATTTCTAACTCGATCCTTGAAAATTAGTTTTCTCCTTCAAACAATAAGATGGTTATAGCAGCTAAGAACGTCTTAAATGTCAATTCTTCCTCTCGTAGATGATTATGGTACGACTTGTAAATTAACCCTTACCAATTATCTAACCGCGATACACGCGTTCGTGATTCAAGATTCCGATAACCTTGCGTTTTGAAGAACCCAACTCAAATTAACAGCCTCAACCTCATGGGATGTTTAAATCCAATCACTATATCCCTTGATTTGTTCGTGGAAATCTGAATACAGCATAGTCGACTTGTCTCTTCAACTGTCTGCCAAAATGACTACAACCCAACGTCCTTTTTGAATTGAAATCGAGTAAACTTTAATGGATGAATTTTTCAATCCCGATATTCCGGAAAGATGGTGAATATCGATTTGAAGGACTTTTAGTGCAGATATGTTTCTCACGATTCTTGACTAGAAAGAATACCAGCCTAAAGCTAATTTGAATTTAGTGAAGCTTGAAATTAATCATGCTTTGGTTGGTTGTTGAAGCGGATTTGAATGGAAATGGTGGTAGGTGAAAGGGGAAGGGCTTGAGAAACAATTAAGCCAAAATATTGAAATGGAAACAAAAGTTGGCAGAATGCTTACACTCTTTCATGCAAAGTAAGAAAGAAAATAAATTGATTTTTTTCTATTCAATTTCTAGGCAAATCAAGGTGTGTCTTTTTTCAAGTCAACCATGCTACCTATTTATACATAAACCATATGCTAAAATTAGGCTAGTCCCACCTACCTACTAATTACATGAAATAAATATTAGATTTCTTTTCTAGTTTTAGCTTTTACAAAGTTAAAAATCTAATCAGCCCCTAAATGTATTTGACCCCTCTTAAATTGCTCATCCTTCAATTTAATCCTTTTCTGCTTGTTTTCAAATAAAAATATCTGAATTTCGTTCCTGACAAGATTTAAATGTAAAATTCACCAATTAACAAAAATTAATTCAAGAACAAGTTGATTTGAGTATGTAAAATATGCAAAATAAATATGTTATCAAAGCCCCCTACTTAGCCTATGCTTGTCCTCAAGTATAATGTACGTTCCTTCATTAGAAATTATTCCGTAACTTATCAAAAATCAAGCCTCTTTTCCACAACCATGATCAATGCAAATAATTTAGGCGAAAAAATGAATAAGTGCTCAAATACTTAGTTTGATCAACAAGTGTCCATAAAGCTGAAACATGCAAATTAAATCATTTCATTAAATTGAGTTTGAACCAAAATTTGCAAGGTATTATTTTTAATTAATTATGTTGTAAATTTGGGACATAGTCAAACCTTTTTACACGAATTAGGATAACAACTCAAGCACGCTACTCCAGTTAATCAATTTGACATGTCTCCAAACAAACTATTTTTCCCTACCTATGGCAACTTGGCTAGTGGAATGTTTGCAAGTTTTCGGTTCTTCACTCAAACCTTTTTATGTGAGATGAGATGACAACCTAAACACCTCATCTCGGTTACTAAATTTGGTAACTTTTCTAAAATCTTCACTGATAACTTAAGCCATCAGTGGAGTAGTATTTCTTCCCTCTTTTTCTTTTTTTTTTTAAATTTATTTATTTACAAGCAAATACATTATTCTTAGCAAGAAATTATAAACAACCAATTTTCATGAAATAATCTAATTACATATATAAACTTTAAAACACACATGTTGATTAAACTAGATATTTGAACACTTTAATTGAAGAATCACCCAACTATCTAAATTGACTAAACAATGGATTAGAGGCTCAATGTCAAACAAATTAATGAACACCCCTTACTTGATTTATGTTTGTACTCAATCATATTGTATAAGAATTAAAGTATAGTAGAGAAAAAGGTCAAATATACTCCCTGTGTATATTTAACGTGGTTGTCGGCGTTTTGAATGGCTACTTTTCAAGATGGCAAGAGTTGTGGAGACTTGGGTTTATTTGAAGAAAAATGAATTGGGTTAGGGGTGGGTGTGTGTGTGTGTGTGTGTGTGTGTGTGTGTGTGTGTGTGTGTGTGTGTGTGTGTGTGTGTGTGTGTGTGTGTGTGTGTGTGTGTGTGTTTATTTGGGTTTGAGGTGTTGGGTTGTGAAGAAAATAAATGGCAGTACTGAGCAAGGCATGCCTACACCACAACAAGTATCTGATTTCTGAAAAAATCGACAGCCTTTACAACGTTCCTGAAAAATAACATTAAATGGATTAAATAATAATCTTGTTATTATTCATTTTATTTTCAACCTAAATTTTACTAAAATTAAAAATTAAATAAATTAAAATAAATTTGGGTTGCCTCCCAAAAAACGATTTTGTTTAACATCATTATCTCGACGACCTTAAATGTTATCCATTTGGCTCATTGAGAATTAATTTTTCCATCTTATGCACTTGGACGTTCTTGTAGAAAGGTTTCAACCTTTGCCCACTGTCTTTGAAGCACTTCTTGGATTCCTCCATCATCGGTGGATTGAAACGTCTTTGAGCTTCTCCGTTCTAGTTTGCCTTTTCTTCTATCAAAATCCTTATATGTTATGGAAACGGTTTGAGCTCTAATTTTGAGGCCTTCATTCGAATGACAGCTTTACGTATTGGTTTTTTTATCATCGATAATTTCTCTTGCTTAACATCGAGATCTAACTCCTACAAGGCACGGTTTGTAACTTATCCATTTCAAAATGTAAGTTTTTTAATGGTTCCACTCCATTGACGTTAGAGACATTTTTTATTACAATGGGATGTCCCATATCCTCATAAACATTAAACCTAATCACTTCACCGTTAAATTTCATGGTGAATGTTTCACTCCAAACATCAATTTTCGTTTGTTCGTTGCTTAGAAATGGTCTCCTGAGTAGAATATCAGAAAATTGGCTGAGTTATCATCCTCCATGTCAATAATTTAGAAAACATACCTTGGTCCTTACATTTAGGTTGTATTTTCTTTTGTAAAATGGCAGAGACATTTTCTCTGACATTCACCTTTTCATTGCCTAGGAGCTTCTTCTTACTTGTGCATAATTTTCTTAAGAACTTTGCATATCATGGAATTTGCTTAATCACATCAAGAAGAAGGATGTTTATTTCTACCTTTTGAAAGGTGTTAAGGATGTCCTTCTCTTCTAGCTCCTTTTTGCATTGGACGAGTGTTCTAGAAAATGGAGGTGGTACTACAAACAACCTTTGAGGAGTCAAATTCGTAGTGGACGTTGGATCAAGTTTTTGTTTTTCCTATTCTGGGTTGTGGGTATGATTTGTGTCAAGAGCTGACTCCAAAATTGTTCCACTTTTCAATGTCATAACACTTACATTATGTTGAGGATTAGGTTCAGTTTGAGATGGCAATTTTCCTTGTGACTCCAATCGATTGACTGCAAGCACAAGCTTACTCATTTGTTTATCCAACTCTTGAAGATGTGTTTCTGTTTTCTATTGGTATTTTCGGTACTGTTGGCTAACCTTTCCACTATGTCTTTCAGAGATGATTTTGGAGGCGGTAACTGTTGATTCGAAAGTGACCTTTGTTGGTATGGCCAATTGAGTCAAGGATTCAAATCATAACTCAGATTTGGATGATCTTTCCACCCTACATTATAGGTGTTTGAATAGGGATCATATCACCTTTGGGGTGGCCCTGGAAATTTTTTGACAACATTCGTTTGTTTTGTCGAACCCTTGTGTAAGATAAGACATGAGCCCGTGGGGTGATCTAATATAGCACAAATTCCGCACAACCAGGCTAAGTTTATTTTATCTGTAAGCAAATTTTGAACAACATTAGTAAGCTTATCAATTTTTTCTTCTAAAGATAGAGAACTTGACCCATGAACCTGTCTCGTGGATTCTATAGCCAGTCAAAATTGTTGAGAATTCATAGCCATAGTCAAAATTAACTCTCTTTCTCTCTGAGGCTTCATATTAATAAGTGCCGCTCCACTAGCAGCATCTTTCATTTTCATTTGCATTGGGAGTAACCCCTCATAGAAATACTACAAGAGTGACTATTCAGTCAGGCTATGTTGTAGGCAACTTGCACACGACGTTTTGAACTGCTCCCAGTAATCTTAGAGTGATTCAGTCTCCTTTTGCCAAATTCCTACAATGTCCCTCCTTAATTCGGATGCTCGAGCTACTGGAAAGAACCTGTTAAGAAATAAACGAGACATGTCAAACCATGTATTAACAGATCCTAGAGGTAAATAAAATAGTCATTTTCTAGCAAAGTCGGCTAACGAGAAAGGAAAAGCATGAAGTTTAATTTGATCCTCGGTTACCTCCTGAGGTTTCATGCTTGTGCAAACCATATGAAATTCCTTGAGATGGGTATGTAGATTTTCATTTTGTAATCTGTAGAAGGTGGGCAATAGATAAATCAGGCTTGATTTCAACTCGAATGGCATTCCTCTTGCCAGATAAGTTATATATAGGGGTTGTTGTTCATTCGGGGCTGCTACAAGTTGGCATATAGTTTGATCTGCTATCTCATCTGGTTCGTCAAATGAGAAAATTTCCATGGTGTAAAATATGGTTTTGAACTCGAGATGTGATCATTTACCGCGTCGAATGGCTTCTCTTCGCAGTTTTTTAGCCAATTTCTCTATTTCTGGTTCAAATTCTAGAGACCCCAATCTGATCTGGTCATAAGGAAAACAAACAAAAGTTAGAAAAATATTTCCAATCTCCGGCAACGATGCCAAAATTTAATGGGCGTTGAAACCACCAAATAAATTAATTCCTATAATAAAATAACTCTAGACAGTAGTGAAGAGTAGTAAGGTTGAGTCCACAGGGATTGGTTGTATTGATCAACTCTGTGTTTTTCTTGTGAAAAGAATTTTTTTTCGTATCGATAATCATGTCGATAGTTGTGCCCACGACTACAAATGACTTGCTGAAAAATAAAAAAAATAAATTAAGGGAGTTCTGAAATGCTAGAAATTAAATAATTGAGATAGCATAAAAGATTAAATAAATTGGAAATAAAATTAAATTAGAAATTAAATTCAAATTTTGTAAACCAAAATAATAAGCTTTAGCCCTAGACACGATGAATTTTGGTTTCTAAACCGATCCTCATAAATTAGTTTTCTCCTCTAACCAATAAGTTGGTTATAGCAACTAAGAACTCCTAACTGCCAATTCTCTCTCTCGTAATTGATTCCGGTACAACCTGCAAACTAATCCTTATAGATTATCTAATCGCGATACACACGTTCGCGATTCAAGATTTCGGTAGTCTTGCATGCTAAAGAACCCAACTCGAATTAACAGCCTCAATCATGCGAGACATTTAAATCTGATTACTATCTCCCTTGACTTATTCGCAGAAATTCGAATACAAAATGGCCGACTTGTCTCACTAAATGTCCGCCAAAATGACTCCAACCCAACGCACTTTTTGAATTGAAATTGAGTTAACTTTAAGGGATGAATTTGTCAATCCCGATATTCTGGAGAGATGGTGAATACCAATTTGAAGGATATTTAGTGCAGATATATTTCTCACGATTCCTGACCGGAAAGAATACCTGCCTAAAGCTAATTTGAATTTAGTAAATCATGAAATTAATCATGCTTTAGTTGGTTGTGGAAGTGGATTTGAATGGAAATGGTGATAAGTGAAAGGGGAAGGGCTTGGGAAACAATTAAGCCAAAATATTGAAATGGAAATAAAAGTTGGCAGAATGCCTGCACTCTTTCACGCATAGTAAGAAAGAAAATAAATTGATTTTTTTCTATTTAATTGCCAGGAAAATTAAGGTGTGTCTTTTTTCAAGTCCACCATGCCACCTATTAATACATAAACCATATGCTAAAATTAGGTTAATCCCACCTACCTACTAATTACATGAAATAAATATAAGATTTCTTTTCTAGTTTTGGGCTTTACAAAGTCAAAAATCTGATCAGCCCCTAAATGACTCTAAATTTTTTATTCGACCTCTTTAATTGCTTATCTTTCAATTTAATCATTTTCTACTTGTTTTCGAATAAAAGCATCCGGATTTCGTTCCTGACAAGATTTAAACATAAAATTCACCAATTAGCAGAAATTAATTCAAGAACAAGTTGATTTGAGTACATAAAATGCGCAAAATAAATATGCTATCAAAGGGTAAAGTTTACTAAAAGTAAGGATTGGAATCCCTCCATCTTCTCCATTGCTTGGTTGGCCACAATATGTAGAAAGGGAGGTGATTCGGATGCTTATTTTGAGCACAAAATCATGCTATAATTAAGCATCGAGTGGACGATTTCATAGGAAATCTTCCAAGGTTCTTTACTAATTAAATTGTAACTACAAAGACCTCCAATGAAATATTTTGAAGCTAATTTTTGGGTAGCCATATGCTTGTGCCGAATTTGGGCTTGACTCCTCCTTGTTGGATGATTTCACAATCCAATAAATAACTGGACATGTCCATTTTGTAACAATACTTTAGCTGGGTAAAATTAACATTCTTATGACCCAAATTTGCATGGTTATACCAAGTAAGGTGGATGTGTTCATGTCTATGCAACATTATGATAATCTCATCTTCCATGAACCCACTGCATAATAAAAATTAACATATTAATAATTAACCTGCAAATAATATAATTTATGCACAAAAATCATGTAATAAAGCATAATTTCACATACTTTATAAATTCATGTCCAATATTAACATTTAAACAAAATCCACTTAATTTATTAACAATTACTCAAGATTAATATAATTATTAAGTCAAAAGGTGGTAAAAATTCTACAAAAATCCTATATAATTTTAAGTTTCCTCCCAAGTAATGTTCAGGCACAACAAACTTTTGCTAAGGCAACTTTTGCAATATGGTTAAGCAGCATCAGTCTTTGCACATAATCACGCATCAATAAAATCATGCTCACAAATTATTTTTATTGGTAAGTAGCTCAAATGCAAATATTATTTCCAAACTTTATACTAAGTACAAAATATTTTTAGCATAAGTCATAGTATGCATGCATTTCAAAATCATAAATAACATTCACTAATAAACAGCTTTATGTATTAATAATTTATTATAGATTTGTGATATTCATCATGTTGGCTTTTTATTTTACCGTTATATTTCAATTTATATTATATTACTTTTTATTTTTTATGACATCAAATTATAAAAATATTTAAATAATTTGTTTAAAAAATTATTTTTGTTATGAATATCTTATTAAGTGGATGTCCATCATGATCAAGATAAAGTTTTAATATACTTTAAATTCTAATAGTTATTAGAATTAGATCATATTTCTTTTATACTTCTTATGCCTATAAATAGAGACTCTAATGAAATATTGTAATCATCCCATTGATCAATAAAGTAAATTCTCTATTACTTTCATATTTTCTTTATTATTTATTCTCTCCATCTCTCTTTATTTTATAACACGTTATCAACACGATCTTGCTCAAAGTGATAGTTCCTTTTATCAACGATCAAATTTATCCTTCATGATTTTTAATATCTTTGACAGCAAGATACAAAGTTTTTACAGGAAGTTTCCTTTATTTAATGTTTCATATTTGATTATTATTTTTTCATTCTTCTTTCATTATACGTTATCATTGTTTTGATTAACTTATTTTACTTTTTGTTCTTAAGGATGGTGAAAGATTTGATATCGTTATCTATATGAAATCGAGAAGTAAGATTCAATCTCAGAATGGATTATGGTTCTTATTCTCGATCTTTGATTTATTGTATAAGCATAGGTAAAGTATAGATTTGGTAGGAAACTTTTATATTTCGATCATATTTTCTTTTTCAATTAAGGTATGACTACTATTAATTTTTATTTTACATAAATTTCACGTTCTGATGGTATTTGATTTTTTCCTTTCTAGGTTAATTTTTTTTTTATTATGTAAAAGAGATAATTGTTGATTAGATATGTTTGCTATTAATATGGTATGTTTTCTATATTATTTTTTTTGGTAAATCATTATTTTTGAAGTTTTTTTTTATAATTAAGTTATATTATGCATAATATTTAGATGTTTTGATTATTAAATTCTTGTTATTAAATATTCTTGAAATTTTAATTATGGTGGAAAGTGTTATTAACCTACCATTGCTGATTAAATGGAAATTTGATAGGATCTATTGAGTCTTATTAACTTGCTAATGTTGAATGATTGTATGATATTTTTTAAATTGAACTTATAAATATTTTATTAGAGCAAGATAAGATTTTATAATATATATGTGGTATTGAAATTTGATACAAGTGTATCGGATAATTTTCAAGCATCGTACATGAAATTTTTGATTATTTATTAAATAATTTTTACTATTAGATTATAAATGTTATTACGAAAACAAAGTTGTTTTACTACTTGAAATAGTGCTTGTGGTAATAGTCAAGGTGATGGCGATGATGTTAAAGATCTTCAGGTATATTTTACTATGATTTTTTATTATATCATATTTATTATAATTGGAGACTAATCATGACAATACGAATAGATAGATTTTAATTTAAAATCCCTGCATGTTTGAGATGGTGATTATGAAATAAAGAATCTATTGCAATGTTTATAAGTCTGTCCTACTAGATTTGTTACATTCCCCGAAGTGAATGTAAACATAAAGAAAGTAAAATATATACTAATGAACCACTAAAAGTGGGAACATAGTAATAAATAAGAGAACAATGAAAGTTCTCAAGATAACTTTTCAAAGGGTAAAGATAACTTATGTTATCAATGTGATATGAGAGTTATTGGCTACATATGTGGCGTATGCCCAAATATTTTGTTTCTGTTAATATTCTTTGAGGAATGATTAGAAAATGTAGTAATGAATTCTATCATTATAGATAGAAAATATTTATCTTATTTGGTACTGAAATAAACTAATATTATTCCAATATTTGGTAGTACAAAATTAGTCGAAAGCTCCAGAAGAGCTAATATATTAATAACTTATAATGGTTAATCTATTGGTTTTAAAATATATTCATAATGAATCTCATATGGATATTGTGAATGAGGAAAATAGTATATTTCATATGAATAAAAAAAAAAGGGATTGGGTTATTAATTTATAATATTTGTGATATTCTTTTGTCATCATCCCTATTAAAGGGGTTGAAAGCAAAATATTTGATTGTGAAAGATCTACTTATGAGTAATAGAATATGATAATTCTATCTAAAGCTCGTTATGCTGAAGTTACAAGTTTTTTTAAAAACTGAGTATAACTCTACAATATTCAGAATAAGTTCTCAATTAAAATTACGTAGAAAAATATTACTGATGAGAACTTGTAAGAGAAACTTATGCATGAAAAGTCATTGGTTATGTACATGTTGTACATCTAGAAAATAAGATCCATTTGCAAAGTTTGATATTAATAGATTTTTGGGCATTTGAAGATTTTGACATATTTCCTAAAGCGAATTTTGCATATAATTATTTAGAAATTATATTTATTGACTTAGTGGCATTATAGACTTCACATTGATTTAGACATTTCCAGTAGTAAATGTCACAATATTACTTATATGTGGATACAAAGAAAAAAGAATAACAGTAAAAGTATCAATTTGTCACAATTTATATTGACATTGTTAGTACAATTGAAATGCATGTTAAAGTAAACTAGAAGTTTATTGATACAAATGCATTTACTACTTGGCATGACCAGTTAGACCATCCTAGATCATATATGATGCGAAAAATTAATTGAGAATTCATATGGACATTCGTTAAAAAAACTAGAAGATTCTTTAATTTAAAGAATTCTCATTTGTTGTTTATTCTCAATAAAAATTGATTCTTAGAAACTCACTAGCTAAAGTTAAGATTTAATGTCTTGCATTCTTGAAATGAATATGGGCCCATTCATCCACTATGTGGATGGTTTTGATATTATATGATTTTGGTAGATGCATCTACAAAATAATCACATATGTGTTATCAATTTGCAACCTGTCGTTTGCAAGATTGCTTGTTTAAATGATTAGTTTCATATTATGCAATTAAAACATTTCATCTTGCTAATGTTGGTGAGTTTACATCCCAAGTTTTCAATGATTATTGCATGTCATTTGGAATAAAAGTTGAACATCCTATAGCTCATGTTCACACACAAAATGATTTAGCTGAATTGTTTATCAAATGCCTCCAACTAATAGTTAAATCATTACTTATGAGAACTAAAATTTCTATTTCAACATAAGATTATGTTGATTTATATGTTGTATGCATCAAGCCAATAAGTTATAAATACTCCCATTACAATTGGTTTTTGATCAAGAGCTAAATATTTCTCATCTTTGAATTTTTGTATGTGTGTATATGTTCCAATTGCTCCACTACAACGTATAAAGATGAGTGAATCCTCAAAAAAAGTTGGGAATATATATTAATTACAAGTTTCTTTGTATTGTTAGATGTTTTGAATGCATTGGAGATTCAATTATGACATTATTTGTGATTACAATTTTGATTCGATAGTTTTCCCGACATTAGGGAGAGAGAAATAATAACTTGTAATGAGTTAGGGGGAGAGCAATTTGAACCAGAAGTTCAATAAGGATAACTCACTACAAGTTAACTATTAGATGTATTTACAAACTTAATGAGAATAACCAAGTGTTATATGGATTGATCGGTTCCAAAGATGAAAAATTCTTCTAGATGGTCATATAATGCAGGCGGGTACTCCAGAAGAGACCCAAGACATAACTAATAAGTAAAAATCCAAAAGAGATTCAAGTACCTAAAACTGAATTTTAAAATAATAAAAATAAGAGATCTCGATAAGTTATGTTAATTCGAGAAAATGTGGAACCGAATAATAAAAGTGGTCGACAATGATTTTGCATGCAATATTATTATTGAAATAATGAAATAAAAGGAGAATCCAGAATAAATATATTGAGAAATATAGATATAGAATAAATTGATCAAAATAGAAAGACGCAATTCGTGTACAATTAAATTCGTGGAGTTTTTGGACCAGTAGTCCAAATATCTAAAGGTATAAAGCCAGTAAGGGTGCAATTGAAGTAGTTTTGCAAAAGCTGAATAAAAATATGAAGTATTTCGCTAAGTCCTGGCATTGATTATGAAAAGATATAATATTCTTTTGTGGTGGATGTAATAACCTTTAGATATATTATTAAATTGACAATTCATAAAAGATTTAACTTGAGTCTAATGGTTATTGTTACAACTTTTTATGAATCACTATATAGTAAAGTTTATATTAAAATCCTTGAAGGATTTAGGATGCTAGAAGCATATTGAAATTCTAGAGAAATTGTTCATTTATATGAATTGAAATAATTTGAATATATGTGGTAAATTTGACTTAGTGAATAGTAGTTGAAGGAGGATTATAAAATGATCCAAAATACCTATTTGTGTTTTTATAAAAGAATCATGATTAAAATTTGTTATGATTATTGTTGAATCTCCTAAAGAGATCAAAATACATTTCCCTAAATTTCCCTCACTCATGACTTTTAAAAGAATGGTGATATAAATGGTTAGCAATACATTCAAATAGTCATTTGAAAAACTAGTATTCAAGATTGAATACGTAGAATATGAGAAAGTATGTGATATTTTCATGAGGGGGAGTAAATATGTGTTGTACTCTTTTTCCCTTAACCGAGGTTTTATCCAATTAGGTTTTCCTGGTAAGGTTTTTAATGAGGCAGCATATTATGTGTATTATAGATCGTGTACTCTTTTTCCTTCATTAGGTTTTTATCCCACAGGGTTTTTCCTAATAAAGTTTTAACGAGGCACATTATCTACCAATGCACATCCAAGGGGGAGTGTTATGAATATCTTATTAAGTGGATGTCCATCATGATCAAGGTAAAGTTTTAATGTACTTTAAATTCTAATAGTTATTAGAATTAGATCTCTACTTCTTTTATACTTCTTATGCCTATAAATAGAGACTCTGATAAAGCATTGTAATCATCGCATTGATCAATAAAGTACATTCTCTATTACTTTCATATTTTCTTTGTTCTTTATTTTCTCCATCTCTCTTTATTTTATAACAATTTTATAATTTTATTTTTAGATGATATATTTAAATTGTTGTTTCACATGTTAAATTGCAAATTAATTTAAAATTTTCTAAAAAAAGTTTAATAAATAATTAAATTAAATATTTTATTTTATGTTAAAATTATATATTAATATTAAATTTATAAACCTATTTGCAAGTCAATTTAGGATTTGTATTTGATTTACTTACAATTTTTTTTATTTTTAAATAATATATTTAAAGCGGATTGACTAAGAATGTTAAAGTTTTTACATATATAAAAAAATTACTTTTGCATAATATATTTATAATATATTTATAACGATTGATTTAATTGTTGATACGTGAATTAATATATTTATAACTTTTCTTTTCTTTTCTTTTTTCTATTCTCTCTTTGTTTTCCTACCTTTTCCATATATTTTAACATATCAAAAAGTCAAATTGGTAGTAAAAAAAGAAGTAGATGATATGGATTTATGGGTTTTGATGGCTTTCAACTTCCTGCTTCCTTTTCACTACCAATTCGATTGCTTGATATGTTAAAAGAAATGAAGACGGTATGAAAACAAAGGGAGAAACATAATAGAATGGAAAATGAAGAAAAAAAAAGAAGGAAAAGTTTAAAGAACATAAAAGAAAAAAATTTAAATTGCTTAAAATGAAAAAATATGGGGACCAATTGTATAATTTAATCTAAAATTTTTATTTGAAATGATGATTTAACGTGTCACGTTAGCTTACTGTTACACCGTTAACGACTCAGTGACTAAAACGTAACATTTTAAATATAAGTGACTAAAATATAATCTAAAGTAAACAAAAGTGATTATGGGTGTAGTTTACCCTATTATTTATTAAAATATATTTAAAATATTATTTTTTTAATATTAATTAAATAAATTTATTAGAAAGTGGGAAAATCCCTGTCCTAGCGGGGAGATGATGCTAATAAACTATGATATCTCCATATGCAACACATTTAGTCTCTAAAAATATAATTATTTAAATTTAGTAAAATAAAATTCAAATTTATTATCATGTATATATCTAAATAAGCTTCTGAGTTACGATGTAAATAAATCTTTTTGAAGTATCTTTTAAAAGTAAAACAAAAAATCTAAATTAAAATTAAAATTAACTAAAGTACCAATAAATTAAGAAAAAAATTACATGCCACATGTCTGGCAAAACAGTTACAAATAGTATAGACGTTCTAAGAACAACAGGAGATATACATGTAGGCTAACATAAAGACATGTGAGATATCAAGGCATTAATTTCTATTCATTGTAAGAAATGATGACACACTTGCCTAATGACCCACCTCAAGGCTCGAATTGGTTAACATTGGTTCATAAGAACTGCATGATGCTACATGTTCGTTATATGTTGGAATAGGCATCTTTGAAGGGAGATTTGGGATTTCCATATCGAAATCAAGAACTTGAATAACTTGCTTGGTTGAAGGCCTGAGGTTGCTGTCAGGATGAGCACACCATAGCCCCACAATCATTAAACACTCAATTTCTTTTTCATCGAATTTTGCATTCAACCTCTTATCCACCGATGAGACAAGGTTTCCAATTCCATAGAGATGCCAAATCCATTCTACCAAACCAATATGCGAGTTTTCTTCAATTGGATCAACCATCCTTCTCCCTGTAGCAATTTCCAAGGCGACTATCCCGAAGCTGTACACATCTGATGCCTTACTTGCCCTAGGGTTCTTATTTCTTCCGGGGCCATGTAGCCTAATGTTCCTGCCAATCCTGTTGTCAAAGGGCCTAGTTCATGGTCAATTAACCGAGCTAATCCAAAGTCACCAAGCTTAACATTAAAGCTAGAATCTAGCATTACATTGCTGGATTTAATGTCCTGGTGAACTACACATTGCTCCCACTCTTCATGAAGATATAGAGATGCAGAGGCCAGCCCTCGAACTATTTTGTACCTACAGGGTGTTGGAACATTGGCAGTAACAATGCATGAAAACAAACTTAAATTTCCTAAGAAACTATAAGAAACCGAAACAAAAACAAAATAGGAGAATTTGCACAAGAATATAATTGAAAAACTCATATCATTTCATTGATAATTTGAAAATATATGTAAGTTACATTATAATTGGACAGTTACCTAATGATGTAACTACTCCTACTAATACAAAGCAATTACAATCTTTGAATTACAAGCAAAAGTAAGCTGACATATCAGCTATTACATCAAGTACAGATCAAAAATCTAATCCTACTAACTTTGTGAACAAATTACAAAGCAACTAAACAAAGTTACATAGGAACAAAATGAGCAAAATAAACTAAACTAGCTGCTGTACTCGATTCAGCTCCAATGTTGGTCTGCTTGGTGAGTTGCTGATGTTTCTGTTGCTGGTCACATGTTGCATTGTAGGCCAATGCTCAACACTCATCCTTAGACTGTATGCAACATACACCAATTTTCCTTCTTAGAATTTCAAATCTTACAATACTGAGTGGCTTAGTCAAAATATCAGCCAATTGATTCTCTGAACTGCAATGACCAAAGCTGACTTCTTTTGATTGTTGTGCTTCTCGAACAAAATGGAATTTGATTTTGAAATGTTTGGTTTTACCATGAAAAACTGGATTTTTGGCTATAGCAACTGTTGATTGGTTGTCGACCATGATCTCAGTGGCTTCACTTTGTTCTTCATTCAAATCAAATAACAACTTTCTAAGCCAAATGGCTTAATTCACAGCCGCTGCAGCAGCAATATATTCTACTTCAGTTGTGGATTGAGCAATAGTTTGTTGCTTCTTTGAGCTCTAACAAAAAACTCCTGAGCCAAGGGTAAAGAAGTAACCCAAGTTGCTCTTCATGTCATCAACAGAGCCAGCCTAATCACTATCAGAATATTCAGTTAGCTTAAGCTCTTTTTCCTTCTTAAACATGACTCCATAGTTCAAAGTCCCCTTGATGTATCTGAAGATTCTTTTAGCCGCCTTAAATTGAATCACATCACAGCAGTGCATGAATCTCGATAGGAGACTAACACTAAACATAACATCAGGCCTAGTTGCTGTTAAGTAAATCAAGCAACCTGCTAGGCTTTTCTCATTAACCCTTTCTTGATTCCCATTACTAGACAGCTTCTCCCCTTGTGCCACTGGTGTGCTGACTGATTTACAGTTGACATGTAGAATCTATTGAGAATCTTCAAAGCAAAGGCATGTTGGCTGATGAAGATTCCTTAACCAGATTGGTTCACTTCCATACCAAGGAAGTATGTCATGATTCCCAAATCTATCATTTCAAACACCTCCTGCATTTGCACTTTGAATTCACTAATCAGTTCATTTTTGCTACCAGTCACAAGCAGATCATCCACATAGAGTGAAACAATCAGCAAAGTCTCACTTTCTGACCTCTTCACATAAAGTGTAGCTTCACTAACACTTTTCTCAAACCCAAGCCTAGACATGTATGTGTCAACTCTGTCATACCAAGCTCTTGGTGCCTGCTTCAGGCCATACATGGCCTTTTTTAGCTTATAAACCTTGTCCTCTTCTCTTAGGACTTTAAACCCATCAGGTTGCTCAATGAAAATCTCCTCCTAAAGAAAACCATTAAGAAATGCTAACTTGACATCCAATTGGTGAACCTTCTATTGTTTTTGAGTAGTTAAGGTAAACAGTAGCTTGATTGTGTCAATCCTTGCTACTGGTGCAAAAGTCTCCATGAAATCGATCTGATACTGTTGACTGTAGCCTTTCACCACAAGCCTTACTTTGTGCTTGTTCAGTGAGCCATCAATATTATACTTGGCTCTAAATACCCACTTGACACCTATGACTTTCTTATGATCTGGTCTGTCCACCAATTCTTAAGTGTTATTCTTATGGATCATTTCCAATTCAGCTTCCATGGCCTTCTTCTAATGTTTGTCCCTAGCAGCTTCCACAAAATCTAAATGTTCAACTATTGCAACATCATATCTTTGGTAGATGTCAGCAATAGTTCTAGTGCCTCTCACAGGAGCATCATCAAAGTCTTCATTGTTGAGCTTATTTTCAACTGGTTCCAGGTTGTTGTCAAGTTGATCTTCATCAATTAGCCTTGCATCTGCTCCATTCCAGCTCCAAACCTTCTATTCATTAAATCTTACATATCTACTCACTATAATCTTCTTTATTGAATGATCAAATACCCTGTAGCCCTTTTTAGTACTGCTATAGCTAACAAATATTCCTAGAACAGCCCTTTTTTCAAGCTTGATTCTCTTCTCGACTGGGATGTGGGCATAACAGACACAGCCAAACACTTTCAGGTGTGAGACAGTTGGCTTGAGTCCATGTCAAGCTTCAAAAGGAGTCTTTTCCTTCACAGCATGTGTTGCCAGCTTATTGAACAAGTACACTGAGGTATTAACAGCCTCAACCCAAAATTTGTTTGGTAGCTTGCTCTGAAACATCTGGCCATATTTAGCACTGTTCTGTTCTTTCTCTCACATACTCTATTTTGCTGAGGAGTATAAACATTTGTGAGCTGATGATGAATTCCATATTGCTCACACAATTTCTGAAATATCTCAGATAAGTACTCACTGCCATTATTAGTTCTCAAGGCCTTGATCTTACAACCTGATTGGTTCTCAGCTAGTGCCTTGAATTTGCTAAATGCTTCAAACACTTCAGAATTCTGCTTCAATAAATAAATCCAACAAAACCTTGTCAAGTCATCTATGAACAGCACAAAATATTTGCTGTCATTCAAGGAAGAAGTCTTTATTGGTCCACAGACATTAGAATGGACCAGTTCAAGCTTGTCTCGAGCCCTCCATGCCTTATTAACTGGAAAAGGCAGTCTGGTTTGCTTACCAAGCTGGCAAACCTCACAAACAGCGTCTCTAACATCAACTTTTGACAAGTCATCAACTAAATTCAGCTTGTTCAGCAGATCAAGTGATCAAAAATTGGCATGGCTTAGTCTCCTATGCTAAAGACCAGCATTATCAGCAAGGTTGGTGTAGGCCTTCTTCTCAAGCTGATTTACATCAAGCATAAAACACCTATCTGTCATTGCTACTGTGACGAACTCCTAACCATGTGTGTTTTCGACAATACAAGTGCCATTCTTAAAAGCCATTGAATACCCTTTTTCTACTAGTTGTCTAACACTAAGTAAATTCTGATCTATACCAGGCACAAAAAACACATCAAAAATTACTTTGTTACCTGAACAAGTGTTGATCACCATATTGCCTCTGCCTTTGGCTTCAATCATGCTCCCATTGCTAGTTCTAATTTTAGAGGAAAAGGTTCTATCGAGGTCTTTGAATAGCTTTTCATCAGCTACCATATGATGTGTGCAACCACTATCCACTAACCAGTTGCATCTGGCCTTATTTGAAGTTGCAAAACATGAAGTAGTGAAGACATGCTCCTCTTGAGCTTGAAGATCTTCAGCAGCCTGAGCTTAAATTTGCTGCTGAGCTGGTACCTTCCCTTTGTTCTTGCACACTTTCTCTATATGGCCAAACTGTTTACAACCTCTACACTAAATGTTTGGCATATACCAACAGTATTTCTCCAAGTGTGTAGTCTTTTTGTAGTGAATGCATGGTAGAAACCTCTTCTTGCCTGCATCCCTCCTTGGTTTTTTTCCTTTTATCGAGCCAAGGTTTCTTTCCTTTCTAGCTTGAACTTGAGCCTTCTTTGGCCTTTGCTTGGAAAGCTCCTTCAGGATAGTTTTCCTACCTATTTACCCTTCTTTTCTCAAGTGCATACAGGGAGTTTATCAGCTCAGACAGTGAGATGGCTAACAAGTCTCTCGAGTCCTCAAGTGATGAAATCTTTGACTCGAACTTCTCAGGAAGAGTGGTGATGACCTTTTCAACAACTCTGCTTTCACTAAAGTCTTCTCCAATGAGCCTTATGCTATTGACAGTGGCCATTATCTTGTCTGAATACTGCTTGATGATCTCTGACTCTCTCATCTCCAAATTCTCAAAATCTCTCCTGAGATTGATCACTTGTTGCTGCTTTATTTTATTTGAACCCATAAACTCCTCCTTTAGCTTCTCCCAAGCTTGCTTAGGTGAGTCACAAGCCATTATCCGAATGAAGATCACATCATATACTCCATTCTGCAAGTAAGCCAATATTTTATGCTTCTTAGTGCTCTCTTCACTATGCTGCCTTATTTGAGCAATCGTGGGATTGGCCCTCAATGGAGGTGGTTCAGCATCATTCTCAACCACATTCCAAAAATTTTGTGCTTGAAGGTATGTCTTCATCTTGAACACCCAAATGTGGTAGTTCTCACCAGCAAACACAAATGGTGGGGGAGGTGTGAAACTCATTGTACTAAAAAAAACTAAACAGCTTCGATTTCTATCTTCTAGAGCTTTTGTTTTCACAATAAAACAACCAACAACAGTGGCCCTCAAAGATGATAGGCTCTGATTACTATTTTTTGGAATATTGGCAGCAACAATGTATGAAAACAAACTTAAATTTGCTAAGAAACTATAAGAAACAGAAGCAAAAATAAGAGAAGAGTTTGCACAAGAAGATAACTGAAAAACTCATATGATTTAATTGATAATTTGAAAATATATGTAAGTTACATTATAATTGGACAGTTACCTAATGATGTAACTGCTCCCACTAATACAAAGCAATTACAATATTTGAATTACAAGCAAAAGTAAGCTGACATATCAGCTATTACATCAAGTACAAATAAAAAATCTAATCCTACTAACTTTGTGAACAAATTACAAAGCAACTAAACAAAGTTACATAGGAACAAAATGAGAAAAATAAACTAAACTAGCTGATGTACTCGGTTCAGCTCCAATATTGGTCTCCTTGGTGAGCTGCTGCTGTTTTTGCTGCTGGTCACATGTTGCATTACAGGCAATGCTCAACACAAGGCCATTTGATAGGAGTCTTCTTGCTAAGAGGTGGCTGTCGAGGCTACCATTTGGCATGAAGTCATAGACTTGAAGAAATTTACCTTCATCATGGCACCAACCTATGAGTTGCACTAGATTTTGATGTCTCAACCGGCTAATGATCTTGATTTCAGTAATGTATTCCTTTCTCCCTTATCTTGAGCCCCTTACAATTTTCTTGACTGCAACCGTGGTACTTGAATCATTGAAATACCCTTTGTAGACAGCTTCAAATCCTCTTTCACCCAACTTTTTCTGGTTTGAGAAGTTGTCGGTAGCTACAACAAGATCATTGTAAGAAAACCTTCTTGGCCCTACCCCTCTTTCAAGGTCATCATTGATGGAAGTTAAGTTTACTCTCTCTTATCTTTCTTCTTTCATCTTCTTCCACCTCCGAAAAAACACCAATGATACAGTGACTACAGTCATTAAAATGCTCAGCAGAACTACAGGTACTACTGTCATTTTGGTCCTCTTTATCTTCTTTCCCACATCAGTTGTCTTTATTTCTAAACTTGAGCTGAATTCCCATGATAAAATTCGATGCCTCTCCGACTTATGACCCGTAGTAGCTGAAAATCCAACTTTGTCCCACTCTGGTAAGATTGCCTTGAGATCAACACGATGGGAAAGAGTGAAATTCTTTTGAGAAATACTTGTGCTCTTATAGTTCAATGTCACGCTCAAATTATGAACAGTGGCATTGTAAGAAATCAATGCATCGGCAGTTTCTCCATCGTACAAACTGAAATTCCAAGAAGTGTACTTAGTTGAAGCAATTGAATTGGTGTTAATCCCAATATGCTGAATCGGAAAATCCCATTTAGAGTTGGAGTAAGTGTTGAACTCGACCAGAACAATCTGGTTCCGAGATGAATCACTTGATGTGGTGTTAAAGAAGCCAAGGAACCTACCTGTAGAATTGAGTGGGATTTTAAACCTAACAGGAGCAAGAAAGAAAGCAAGCCCAGCTGTAATACCCTGAAAATTTTTACATTGAGATATTATCCTTGATATAGTAAAATAAGGAAATAAAGTGACAAAAAAGGGAATTTTGAGTTATGTCAATATTGAGAAGTATATTATGATACATTAATTCAAGAAAGGACTAAATTGTAAAAGTGAGAAAAGTTTTGTTGCACAAGAATAAATACTTAAAATTTGAGGGGTTAAAGTGTAAATATGAAAAAGTTAAAGGACCAATAGTGTAAATATTTTAAGAGTGGAATAATCTAGAAACTAAGGAAAATGGATGGATTAGGACCAAATTGAATAGGTGAAGAACTATGAGGGACTAAATTGCAATTTTACCAAATTAAATGATGACTCAAGGATGGAATTTTAAAAGATAATAAAGGGCAAAATGGTCAATTGGAAGAGAGAGAAATCTAGAAAGTACTGATGATGTTGATGATATTTTATGATTATTTAATTAGATATATATTATTTTAATAAGATATTTTATTATTTTATTATTATTTCATTATTATTTTATTATTAATTATTTAGTATAAAAGGAAGGAAAGATGAAGAATTTTCATCATCTTTCCATGCATGCAACCAATGTTAGAAGAGAAGGAAAAGAAAGAAATTTTCTTTTCTTTACAATTTGGTCCTTCCACCAAAAATTCACCATTTTCACCTAGAAATCAAAAGAATTTCCATAGCCACTAAGAGAGAGAAATGTTAAGGAGACCATTGGGAGTTAGAATATCAAGTTGGATTCAAGAATAGAAGCTGGAGGAGAGAGAAAATCAAGTTAAAGATTAGTATCAATAAAACAAGGTAAGTACATCAAGATTTCAATATGTTTTTAAGTTTGTTATTATTGACAAAGCATGAAAATAATGTTATAGTAGAGTTTTCTTACATAAGGTCCTATGTTCTTGATATGTTAGTGAAGAGAAAATAAGAGAAAGTGATGAGAAATGGTGTAGAAGAAGAAAATAAGGGTGTTATAACATGGTAATTAATATCTTGTACCAAAACAGTTTTGGACAGCAGCAGTAGTCTAACTTTGAAAAATCATCAAAAATTTTAGAAATCGAATTATAGGATGAATAAAGTATGAAATTAAATATTATTGAGTCTAGTTTTTTATAGAAGAAATTATGTAAGCAATGGAATTGTAAATCATGAGATATAATCAATTTTGTAAGACAAGGTCAGAATGAATTCGGGTTCCCCTATTCTGACTTTGGAAAATAATAAATAAATGGATAAAAATAATTATGGAATTAAACTTATATGCTTAGAATTGTGAATGAGTCTATTTTCAGTAGAAATAAATTATAATATCATTTTAATTCTGTAAAAGGAGATAATTAATTTTTAGTGAAGGAGGGTCGGAACTGTCAGACAGCAGAACAAGGGTGACTTTAATGAATAAACTGTACTAATTGGCTAAACCAAAAATTCTTAAAATTTTATGGTAAGAATATGTGTGAGTCTAGTTTCAGGAAAAATTAACAAATCTTAATTTTGAGTTCTGTAGCTCAAGATATAAATAATTTAGTGACTATGAGTCAAATGGACAGCTTTGAATATACATATAAGTAAATAGTGAAATTATTGATAGTGTTACTTATAAGCATATTATATAACTTTAAGGATGTGGAATGGAGAGGAGGAGGAGGAAAATATGTATGAATACTCATCTAACATGGCTAATTTGCATGTTTTAGGCTCAGGGACTAAATTGAATAAAAGTAAAACTTTATGGGTAATTTGGTAAAAATGTCAAAAATGACCAAATTGCATGAAATGGATTATTTTATTATTTAAATTACAAAATTGAATGAAATTATGAATTTAGTTCAAGATCGGGGAAAAACATGTTTTTAGGGATTAAATTGAAAAGTGTTGAAATTATGGAAAATTTTGATATTTTATAGAATTCATGGGCTGTTATTAATATGCATGAGAATAATAGCTGAAAATAAGGATTAAAATTGCAAGAATTTTATTTTCCTGACCTTAAGGACAAAATCATCATTAGTTAAAAGTTTAGGGGCAAAATGATAATTTTGCCTAGAGCATTAATTAAATACATTAGAATATGAAACGAACGAAAATGATGATCAAATTTATTTATAATGATCCGGGCGACTCAAATACGAGACTTGATTGTAGAAAAGAAAAGATATTGGATTAATGAAATTATAAACACAAACAAGCAATGAGGTAAGTTTGTGTAACTTGAATTGTATTTTTAAATACTTGAAATATGTGGTTATGGGATGAAAATATGATTTGAATGTTTAATACATGATAATTGATGAAATATTGATAATATTCGATATAAATTGAAAATAAATCTCGGTCAAATGGAATGGAATTCAATGGATAATTGGAAAAGGAATTGACGGTAAAAAGGATCTAGCCCGGACGGGTGATCCTATTCTGATATAGCCCTCCCGAAGAATACGTGTAAAATAAATTTAGCTGGACTGGTAATCCCATTGTAAGGATGAGGTTCATGCGGGAGTGTGCTTTCTGACATGATATGAAATGTGTAAGACCATGGTTGAAAGATACCATGGCAATGTAACATGAAATGAACAAGACCATGGTTGAAAGATACCATGGCAACCTGACAGAAAATGTGTAAGACTATGGTTGAAAGACACTATGACATCATGTCGAAGATAAATAAGACCGTAGATGAGAGATGCTATGACATCAGTTGAACAATTGATATTCAGATAATATGTATCAGATGATGAATGGTTATATGAAATGGTTCTATGAAATATTTACAAGAATTGGTCATATGAAAATATATGTACAAAATAGATGAAAGAAATAATTAAAAAGATAGATAAATGAAATATGTGTAAGTACACTAACAAGTGTTGTTGTTGATGCTTAGACAAGTGCCAAACCATTGATTGAATGGTAATATATTTATTTATATGATGCATTGATTCGGTAAGTATTTAATTGAAAATTTTTTTTAGGTGATTCGTAAATTCTAGTAATGCTCCGAAACCCTGTTTCGACGACGGATACGGGTTAGGGGTGTTACACCAGCTGTACAGTTTGAAAGAGTTTTGCCTTGGGTGTCTATGTTGAAGGAGAAACGAGTTGTAAAACCGACTACCTGGTTAGTACTAGAGTCCTAGATTGGCACATCTCGATCATACGAAACTCGACCAACCCGACACAGATAAGACATGTCGTTAAATTCAACATAACCAACCAAAGGTCTCGCATCCCCTTCGTAGAGAATTCCAGTTACCTCAGGGTTAAAACGAGATATCTTAAAGTGAACTAAGTTAACACAAGGAAAAAAGAACATGAAGGAAATGAAGGGAAGAAAACTCCATAAGCAACACGAATGGTTGGCCATAGCTGTGAGAGAGATACCAAATAGATGGATATCTTACTGGAACTTACATGTCAAGGGGACATACCAGTATAGCTATAAGCTTCAATTTCTGACTTCGCATGGAGCCATAAAAGATATGAAAATGAGCATAAAAAGACTTAAGTCAAAGTCGTCGTAGGACTCTGGAGGGATCCGTGGAATTAACAAAGTTGTGATGTTCGAAACGGGCCAGTTGTTCTATGCCCAAAATCGACGCTAACATTGACTAATCATGGGCCATAATAAGAGCCACATAGCTGTGTAAAGTGGTTTAAATCATGTTCATGGTTAACTGGGAATAGCCAGTGGACTTCACTACAAAATACATTTTTTACTTTTATAATTGATTATGAATATGAAAATGGAATTAGGTGAATACTAATAAATAAAAATTGAAGGAAGCGTGTAAAACCCAAATCTGAGAACTATGGGTTTTTTTTAAACTTTTTTCCCTTTTTTTTTTCCTTTTAAGGAATCGAGAATTATGGCTAAGTTGGAGTACTACTCTTTGAGGAAACCTTTGACTGAGGCTAAGGAAGTTTCGACGAAGTCGAGTATGAGAAAACGAGACCACCACTCTTCTATTTTTATTTTTTATTTTTTATTTTTTATAAATGAAGGAGAATAAATTACTCACGTATTGAATTTTGAAATCTAGTATTAATTAAGGGTTCGTTTTTGTTTACAGAACTTACAATTCAACATAAAATAAATTATTTTTCCTGTAAAATGAATTATCATTTTTAAAAACACAAGTTATTTTCCAAAAAAAAACTCATCTATAAGTAATTTTATTTTTATAAAAAATAATTTAAATCATGTTTAATATTATATTGATAATAAATTTTATTTTTATTTTTAAAATATTTAAAATATTAATAGAAAATATTATATTTTTCAATATTATTAAACATACATATTTAATTATTTATATTTAGTCATATAGTAAATTGTTAATTAATTAATATATTATTTAATATTTCAATTTTATTTTAATGATAAATTTAAAAAATAATAATTTTAAATAATATGTGAATTGGATTGAATCATGACATTATGGAACATTGAGGGTGCAAAATGTTATATTTATACATGATGAATCACATATCCTATGGATGATTATATATATATAAACAAGGGTACTAACTTGTGAACTTGATATTGTTATTAGGCTTATGTCAAGCTTATGGTTATGGTTGATTTTTATGCTTATGCTTATATTATGCAATTGATATGGTAAGTTAAGTTTGGTTTATACAAGCTTACTAAGCATTCATTGCTTACGTAGTTCTTTTTCCTTTGTTTTATAGATTATCAGAAGTTCAATCGATTTGGAAGCTCGTCGGAGATCTATCACACTATCCAATAGACTTTTTGGTAGTTTATGAGCATTTTGGCTAAAGATTTATAATGACATGTATAGGGTAGTTTATAATGGTGTTTTTGATGAACATGTAAAATGGTAACTTGGTATGTTTGTGCTTGGATGTTTATGGACTATTGATGGAATCATAATGCTTGCTTAAGTAAGCCATTTTGGTCACTTATAAGTGCATATATACAAGGTTCTTTTGGTAAGTTAATGGCTTGATAATGGTTTGTTATGGTATATTTTGTATGTTTTGGAAATGACTAAGTGATGAATGTTTAAATACCTAAATGGCCTAGAATTTTATGCATGAAATTAGGCATATTGACATGGCTAGGTAGGTAATGTTGGTTGTTGATTGTGGTGCCTTTCAATGGTATATTGGTTAGATTGATTTAGGATCTTGAAATGATATTTGATAAGCAGGTTTAAATGATGCTTAGTTACCTTGAATGTATGCTTAAATAGGTTGAATGTTTATGCATGAAATGGTACTGAAATGGCTTGACTTTAGGTATATTTTGGGTCCACATAGGCGTGTGACTCAGTCGTGTGAGACACACGACCTGGCAGTACGGCCGTGTGTCATTTGAGGGTTCCTTTGTATGTAAATCAATGAGTTACATGACTTGACACATAGCCTGGCACTCAGGCGTGTGAGGCAACTCAGAGAGTCACAAACCCTACTCAAAAAGTTACACAGGCGAGGATTCGAGCTGGGATGCGATCGTGTGTCCCTAGTTCGAAGGTTACACAGCCTGAGACACGGGCGTGTGTCTCAACTGTGTGAGGATACGGCCGTGTGACCCCTGTTTCCAAATTTTGTGACTTTGTCCTTGACTTTCCAATTTTTTTTCAAATTGGTCATGAACTACTTCTAATTTTTTTTAGGGCCTCGAGGGGCCGATCTAAGGATAGTATACATGATTAAGAATGGTTATGATATGATTAAAGTATTGAATGGTTTGAAGTTTATATGTTTTCGACTGTAAGATAATGCTCCATAACCCTGTTTTGGCAACGGAAACGAGTTAGGGGTGTTACATAGATTCTCATGTTGAACTTCCTTATTGGTTGGCCTCTTCCCAGTAAGATCAATGAGCTTTTTCATTGTGAAATTCATCTGTCTCTTTATTTGAGGCTTGCAGTAATACTCTCAACTATTTTTTTCCAAAGATATCACTTGTTCTTCCAAGAATGTGGTGTTAGTTGTCATGACATTCATCACTCCAGTATTAGGCTTTAGAGGAGATGTCGGAATGGCATGGTCACTTGAATGGACATCTTTTCCCTTAAATGATAAGTGGCAAGCTATACTTGATCTACAAGGAGAGACATCTACTGGATAATGAGTTGGTGAAGAAGTGGATTGTCACTGAGCATCAAAGAAGTTTGTCTGAACAACTCTAAAAGACCTTTCATCTTTTGCCTAGTGCCATAGGGATAGGCAAGAACATTGGTACTTAATGATGAAGCTAATCAGGCTGCAGGATTAGCTTGAGCATGCTTGTTGATAATGATCTTCTTTGAGATAATCGCAACTTTGAACTTTGACTTTTCAATAGAAGAGATGAAATGCAGTGATTGTACCACTATGTGTGCCAGAAATTTATACACATAAATCTCGAGTCGAAAGATAACTTGAAAATTCGGAGTCAAACTTTATTGATAACTTAAAAGAAAGTTGCAATCTTTGGATTTTTTTACAAAGAAAACCCATTTGATTCTTCTCTCCGGTTTGACTTTAATCCAAGGGTTATCTAACTTGATCTTGGATTGGTGTGGATTGCTTCAAAGATCGTGTAGACTTGCTCTTGAAACGGGTTTGGACCCTCTTTGTTCAATTGAAACGGATCGAAACACAACTTTCTTCATAAATTGCTTTTGACTTCTTCTCCACGGTTGAATTGAATCGATAGGAGACTGATGGACGTCGAAACCATCAAAAATAATTCCTACAAAATAACTCTAAATAGTAGTTAAGAGTGGTAGTAGGGTTGAGTCCACAGGGATTGGATGTTATAATCAACTTTCGTGTTTAACTTGTAATCAGAATTTTTGTCGTGTCGAAAGTCGTGGCAAAAATCATGCCCACGACTCCAAATGGACCTGCTGAAAAATAAACAAATAAATCAAGGAGTTTTGAAATGTTTAGAAACTAAATAATTGAAACAACATAAATAAATAATTAAATAAATTAAAAATTAAATTGGAAATTAAATTCATATTTTGTAACATGTCGAAAGTCGTGGCAAAAGTCGTGCCCACGACTCCAAACGGACCTGCTGAAAAATAAACAAATAAATCAGGGAGTTTTGAAATGTTTAGAAACTAAATAATTGAAACAATATAAATAAATAATTAAATAAATTAGAAATTAAATTCATATTTTTTTAATCAAAGATAATAAGCCTTAGCCCTAGACTCGGTGGATTCCGGATTTCTAAATCGATCCCTGAAAATTAATTTTCTTCTCCAAACAATAAGCTGGTTATAGTAGTTAAGAACTTCCTAACCACCAATTCTTCCTCTCGTAGCTGGTCTCGGTACGACCTGCAAACTAACCCTTACCGATTATTTAACTGAGATACACGTGTTCCCGATTCAAGATTCTGGCAACTTGTACTCTGAAAAATCCAACTCGAATCAACAACCTCAACCGCATGGGTCGTTTAAACCTGATCACTTCTTCATTGATTTGTTCTCAGATATCCGAATACAGCACGGCCGACTCGTTTCTCCAACTGTCAACAAACACGACTCCAATCCAACGTGCACTTTAACTTGAAATCGAGTTTAACTTTAAGGGATGAGTTGTCTATCCCGATACTTAGGAAAAGAGTGAATATCGACTGGAAAGAGCATCGGCCTAAAGCTAAGAGGGAATTTACTAAAGCATGAAATTATTCATACTTTATAAAATTGAAAAGTGATTTGATGATGGTGGTGAAAAATGGGAAAGAAAAGTACTTAGAAAGCAGTTAGACCAATTTGAAAGAATAAAGAAATGGAAATAGAATTCTCACGCCAATTTGAATGAAAAAGAATAATGGCTATTCAATTTCAAATTGAAATCAAATGTAAAATTAGGTGTGTCCATCTAAGTAAATTAACGCCTTATTTATATACATGTAATTTACTAATTTTAGCCTTAACCACTTTAACATAAAAATAAATAAAAATAAAATAAGTTTTTTTTTCTATTTTTGGCTTTTTTTATAAAGTTAAAAAATCTGATAAGTCCTTGGCTTTTTTCACATTTTTTATTCGGCCTCATTTCATTGATTGTGTTTCAATTTGGTCCTTTTTTGCTCGTTTTTGTCTCTTAGTGTCTCAATTGCATCCCGGACAATATTAAAACATAAAATCACTAATTTAGCAGGGATCAATTCAGAAATAAACCGAATTAAACACAAAATGACATGCAAATTAACATGTTATCGGCGACATTTCTTCAGAACTGATGTGGCATTTTTCAAAAAAAAAAAAAACTAAGTTCTTCAATTTCTTCAAAGAATTTAAAAAAAAAATAGGCTACTTGTGAATGTATAGAATGGCTTGGAGTGACTCTTTTTTATAGTGCCAATTACATAAATAAAAGAGTTCCAGTAGAATTTAATTGATTCATTTGATAATTCTACAGGAACATAAACTCTTTTATTTATTATTTATCTTTTATTAATTTAATTAATTAAAGATAAAATAATCATGTGATATTATCACTCAATTAATTTATTTTTAATTAGCAATAATATAAATTTTTAATATTTATCTTTTAATTAATTTAAATTAATAAGAGAAAAATAATGATGGGGCAAATATGAGGTCATCATTTTCACTATGGTAATTTTGACTTCGACCCACGATAATTTCAGCTTAACACATGGCATTTTATAATTGATCTAAAAATTTCTTCGTCTACTATAATTATGGACAAAATTCATCTCACTAAATGTAAAATATAATTGATGAGAAACTTATTTAAGCTCATAAATAAATTTCTTTAATTTGAAAATATTAATTTTAGATATCATAAAAAAATTTTCGGATTACACCATATAAATTTTTAAATAATTGAAATTTTAAATCAATTAAAATAAAATTGTTTCTTTGGTTCATTAAATACAAAATCTAAATTAGTCCTCCAATGATCATGTGGACTAACAATTTTAAATACAAATTTCAATCTAATCACGAGTTAATATATATATATATATATATATCCTTTAAATATCATTTAAAAAATAAAATAATAGATTTCAATCTAAAAAATTAATAGAATACTGTTTTTAAAATTTTAGGTGAGGTACATCTGTTAAATCAATTAATTATTGTGTGCGACAAATTTTTAAATATAATTATCTAAAAAGTAATAAAATAAATTTAAAATTTATTTCTGAATAAATCATGCTGGGATCTAATTAAACTTGTAAGTTTTGAAACAAAAAAAATATAAATTAAAAAAAAATTAATGCCACATGTGGCAAAAGAGCTAGAGCATGGATATTCTAAGAAAAAGAGATATACATGTAGGCAAACATAACTAAAGACATCAAAGATATCAAGACATTTTATTTGGGAAGAATAACAAAGTTCTACGGCCTAACTAGTACAGAAAGAAAGTCAGCTGTAAGTGCTTCTCAAGGCATCTATGGTGACAAAGACATTATTATTTTCTTTTCATTTGTAATACACTTGCTTAACGACCCACTTCAAGGCTTGAATTGGTTAAAATTGGCTCTCCAGAACTGCTTGATGCAACGGGTTCTTTATATGTTGGAATAGGCATCTTAGCTGGGAGATTTGGGATTGCCATATCGAAATCAAGAACTTGAATCGCTTGCCTTATTGAGGGTCTGAGGTTGGTGTCAGGATGAGCACACCATAGCCCTACAATCATCAAACACTCCATCTGTTTTTCATCAAATTCTGCATTCAACCTCTCATCCACTGATGAAAGAAGATTTCCACTTCCGTAGAGATGCCAAACCCATTCTACCAAACCAATTTGTGAGTATTTTTCAATAGGATCAACTGACCTTCTCCCTGTAGCAATTTCTAAGGCGACCACACCGAAACTATAAACATCTGAGGCTTTACTTGCTCTGCCAGTTCTTATGTATTCCGGGGCCATGTAACCTAATGTCCCTGCCAGCCCTGTTGTTAGAGGACCTAGCTCATGGTCCATAAGCCGAGCTAATCCGAAGTCACCAAGCTTGACGTTGAAATTATAATCTAGCATTATATTGCTGGGTTTGATGTCACGATGGACTACGCATTGCTCCCACTCTTCATGGAGATAGAGCAACGCTGAGGCTACACCACGGGCTGCTTTGTATCTCAAATGCCAACTGAGAGGAGTTTTCCTGCCAAAGAGGTGAGAATCAAGGCTACCATTTGACATGAAGTCGTAGACAAGTAAAAACTCGCTTCCATCATGGCACCAACCGATCAGTTGCACCAGATTCCGGTGTCTCAGTCGACTAATGATCTTCACTTCCGTGATGTACTCCTTTTCCCCTTGTCTGGAGTCCTTTGAAATTCTCTTTACTGCAATTGTTGTATCTAGCTCATTAATGTACCCTTTGTAAACAGCACCAAATCCTCCCTCTCCTAACTTCCGCTCACTCGAGAAATTGTTGGTGGCTACAACGAGATCTTTGTAAGAAAACCTTCTTGGTCCTGCCCCTCTTTCAAGGTCATCGTGAAAGCCGAAAGCCTCTTGATCTCTATCTTCTGATCTCTTCCTCCGTTTCCACCACAATAAAACCTCATATCCTATGCATCCCCCGATTATTAGCACACCCAATGGAACTACTAGACCAACAATTATTCTGATCCTGATCGTGTTTCTTCCCTTGGTTGCCTTTCTTTCCAAACTAGAACTAAATTCCCATGACACAAGCTGATGTCGCTCTAAAAGACAACCTGTAGCAGCTGTAATCCCGACAGTGGCCGATTCTGGCAGAATCTCCGTCAGATCAATTTGGTGAGAAAGACTAGAATTCCCTTGAGAGCCCGAAGTGTTCTGCTTCTGATAACTCCAAGTGACGCTCAAATTCTTAGTAGTAGCGTTATAAGAAATCCATGCATCAGCAGTGTCTTCGCTATACAAACTAAAGTTCCAGGGAGCATACTTAACTGAAGAAATAGAGTTGATGTTGATACCCACATGCTCAACTGCAGGATCCCATTCAGTGTTGGGGTAAGTATCAAACTCAACAAGAACTACCTGGTTCCCAGATGAATCACTGGTTGTGGTGTTAAACAGGCCTAGAAATCCACCTCCCGAATTCGGTGGAATTCCGCTCCCGGTGGGAGCAAGGAAGAATGCAAGGCCGGCTCCATAGTCTAAACTAGCTTTACCTTGGGTGTCAATGATGAAGGAGAAATTAGTGGTAAAGTCTGTAACTTCTCTCGTCTCGGAATCCCAAATTGGCACCGTTTCAGCGTAGATTACTCTACCAACTTGATTAACATAAGTGAGGCTATTGAATTCGACTGCTCCAACATTAGGCCTTGCAGCACCCTGGTAGAGTACGTTGATTGCATCAGAATTGAAACGAGGTATATTAAAGGAAACCGAATCAACAGGAGGAAGAGTAACGAAAGTGAATGCAAGGAGCTGAAGCAATCCCAATAAACCAGAGAAAGGGCTAGCCATTGCTGGATGAAAATTTTCTAGCTGAGGTACTCAATTTATTAAAGCATCGACTTAACTTGATCTAAACAAACTTTCAAGGCATAGAACATTAAAATATATATGAATACTATCAGAGACAATATTAATATAATATCGTTATTGTTTTTCCATCACGCTTCTATCTGCAATTGGGTTTTACCTTATGAAACTACCTTGAACAATCGGATAGAGCCATTTTATCTCAAGGTCAGTTCAACCACGAAAAACCGAAAAAATAAAACTAAAACAGTTGACATAGAAAACATGAGATCGACAACAATACTTTATTTTTTTTTTCTTTCAAGTATTTATTTAACCATTTGTCAGTCATATCTGATTGCTCATTAGCCTTAATTTATATCATTACCTCAAAAGAAAACAAATGAAAAGTACAATATACTTTAAAGAACCAAAAGTCATTTTTTTCCAGTAGCATCAACGACTTCATTGAAGATCTTCAATACATCTCTTCTAGCCGAGAATTTCAACATGCTACATTTTCTTTTTATTAAAATCAAGACAATTTTACAAACTGCAAGTGAAATATTTTCTATTATATTCCAAAACTTCTTTCAATCAATAGTTGCTTTATACAAGGCTGTATTGCTATTCGCTATACTAGTTTTATGTTTAAGATTATTGCATCCTCTGATAGATGAGTCTGTTAACAAGACAATACCAAGCATGCATAATTTTATGAAGGTAATTCAAAACACAGCTATACAAGAAACCTTTCCTGGTCATTACTAATAATGCATCTAGCAAGTTTGTGACTGGAATTTTAGTATTCCACTAAATTTAACGCATAGCTGAAAGTAATTTTGATTAATATTATTCTGAGAACTGATTCTGTTTCTTTGCATAAACGAAAAACAATGCTAACTCAAAACACATTATTCGATACAATCATATATGTTTTCAAATTGAACAAAAGACTAGTATATAAGATACACAAGGCATTGTTTTCAAACTCGGATGTGAACTGGCTTAGCGACCAAATTGAAGGCTTGATGTGGTTATGGAAGGCTCACTAGAACTGAGAGATGTAGTAGGAACGTAAACAGGAGATGGCATCATCCTTGGAAGTTCTGGCAGGTCAGTCTCAAAATTCAGAACTTGAATAGCTTGCCTTATTGAAGGCCTCAGACTACTGTGAGGGTGCGCACACCATAATCCAACGATCATCAAACACTCCACCTGGTCCCTGTCAAACTCTGTATTAAGTCTCTCATCAATTGCCGACAGATGCTCTCCGATTTCATACAGATACCAAATCCAGTGAACCAAACTCGTTTCAGAACCTTGTTTTAAAGGATTAATTGCCTTTCTGCCAGTGGCAATTTCTAAGGCAACCACTCCAAAGCTAAATACATCAGATTCTTTACTAGCTCTACCTGTGCTTATGTATTCAGGTGCCATGTAACCTAATGTTCCAACCAACCTGGTTGTTTGCCAGCCTAGGTCATGGTCCATAAGCCGAGCCAACCCGAAGTCTCCAAGCTTGACATTAAAGCTGGAATCCAGCATTACATTGCTTGATTTTATATCACGGTGGACTACGCATTGCTCCCACTCTTCATGGAGATAGAGCATTGTAGAGGCCAAACCCTGAGCAATTTTGTACCTTGAAGTCCAAGTAAGAAGCGTTTTCTTGTCAAAGAGATGAGAATCAAGGCTACCGTTTGGCATGAACTCATACACGAGTAGAAATTCACCTTTATCATGGCACCAACCTACAAGTTGAACAAGATACCGATGCCTTAACTGGCTAATGATCTTCACCTCGGTTATGTACTCCCTTTTTCCTTGCCTGGAACCTCTTGATATCTTCTTGACAGCAACTGCCATATCTAAATCTGCTAAGTAACACCTGTAAACAGCACCGAACCCACCTTCACCCAACTTCCTCTCATTGGAGAAGTTGTTTGTTGCTGAAACAAGTTCTTCAAATGTGAACCTTCTTGGTCCGGCTCTTTTTTCGAAGTCATCAGTAATTGATGCTACTTTCAATGCCACTCTTCTATTCCTTTCCAGTATCTGTTTCCTTCTCCACAAAATCATAAATGTCATCAGGATTCCAGCTAGCAAGACAGCCGCTGAAACCGAAGTGGCAATTACAATTCTAGTCTTTTTCTCATTCTTTCCACTTGTCTCTTTTATATCCAAACTTGAACTAAATTCCCATGAATGCAGTGTGTGTCGTTCTGAATACATACCTGTAGCAGCTGAAAAACCAACCATAACCCACTCTGGCAAAACCTCTATCAGATTAATTTGATAAGAGAGACTGGATTTCTCTTTCCGATTGTTGGTCTTTTTGTTGCTCCAGGACACACTCAAATTCTTAGTGGTAGAATTGTAAGTAATCAGTACATCCGCAGGATCTCCACTATGAAAGCTAGCATTCCAAGGTGTATAGACAGCTGAAGCAATGGAGTTCTTGTTTGTTGGGTTTTGAGCACACTTTAACCGGGTAAAGTAAGAATTTCAAACTGAGCTTCAACAGCAACGTATTTTACCCGGGTAAAAAATGAAGGAAAAATGCTTGAAGTTCAAGCTTTTAGCTACTGTCAAGAATGGAGAACAGAACTTAGAATTTTTAGAAGGCAAAGGAAGAATGGAGCATATGGAAGAAAATATGATGATTTCATTCATCTTTTTCCATTGGCCTGTTGCCATTACATATATCAGAATAAAAAAAAACTTACAAGTCAAATTTCAACCTATACATATACCTACTTCCACTAAGCTTTTCAAATAACAAAAACTTAACTTGTACATTAACACAAAGCTGGTTAACAACTCCATCAACATCAATTTACATCAATCAAAAAGCTTATAGCAAACCATACTTCAAAATGAACAAAATATTAGTTCAAATCCAACAAAGAACACACAACCAAGGTTGTCGCTTGCTTGTCACGAGCTTGCATGGCTAGCTTCCAAAGCAGAAACACTTGCTTCATACCAATCGCATGGAGATCAGCTTCAACACTCCTCCTTGAGCTCCATGCTGCAAACTCCCATAAGTCTTCTTAGCTTGTTGAACCTTGATGTACTTAGACCCTTGGTCAAAATGTCAGCTATTTGAGCCTCCGAATTGCAATGAACCAGCTTTATTTCACAAGCTTGCTCCATCTCCCTTATTACATGCAACTTTATGTCAAAGTGCTTAGTTCTACCATGGAAGACAGGATTCTTTGCAATTGCAACAGCAGACTTGTTGTCACAAAGTATCTCTGTTGCTTCCTTTTGGGAAAGGTTCAAATCTGCTAGGATTTTCCTTAGCCAAATGGCTTGATTTACTGCACTAGCAGCAGCTGCATACTCGGCCTCAACTGTTGATTGAGCCACTAAAGATTGTTTTTTGGAACTCCAACAAACCATTGCTGATCCCAATGTGAAAGCATATCCTGATGTGCTTTTCATATCGTCTTTAGAACCAGCCCAATCACTATCTCATGTAACTCATCAACTTTAGTTTTTCAAATTTGCTAAATAACAGACCATGATTTAGAGTACCTTTAATGTATCTTAGCACTCTTTTTGCCGCTTGAAAATGCAGCATTTGCAAAGAAGCAGCATGAATCTAGAGAGTAAACTTACTGCAAACATGATGTCTGGCCTCGTTGCAGTCAAGTATAAGAGACAACCAATCAAGCTTCTATAAGTGGTTTCACAAACTTCCTCATGACCCTCATGGCTCGATAATTTCATCCCAACTACAACAGGTGTAAGAGTTGGCTTACAATTCATCATTGAAAACTTTGTCAACACTTTCAAGGCAAATGATTTCTGATTCAAGAAAATTCTTCCTTGTTTTTGGCTTACTTCCATTCCTAGGAAGTATGTCATCAGCCCCAGGTCAGTCATCTCGAACATTTTCTTCATCTTCATCTTGAAATTTGTTAAAATAGATTCATCACCTCTTGTGATAAGTAAATCATCCACATATAATGACACCACAAGCTGAGTTTCAGAATTATTTTTCTTAATGTACAATGTTGGTTCACTGACACTTCTTTGGAAATTTAAACTGAGCAAATAAGTGTCAATTCGAGCATACCAAGCTCTAGGAGCTTGCTTTAGGCCATACAGGGCCTTTCTCAGTTTACACACCATGTCTTCCTTGCCAGATACCTCAAACCCCTGTGGTTGCTCGACATAAATTTCCTCCTCAAGAAATCCATTTAGGAAAGCTGATTTTACATCTAGTTGATAGACATTCCAATGCATTTGAGCTGCAAAAGCAACAATCAACCTTATTGTGTCCAATCTAGCAACTGGTGCATATGTTTCAAAATAATCCAGGCCATATTTTTGACCGAACTGTTTCACCACAAGTCTAGCCTTGAGTTTATTCAAACTTCCATCAAGATTCTGCTTGGCCTTATAGACCCATTTTACTCCAATGACTTTTCACAAGCAGTCCATCAACTAGTATCCAAGTCTGATTTTTTTCGATCATGACAATCTCATCCGCCATTGCCATTGCTCTCCACCCCTCATCAAAGCATTAGCCTCTTCAAAATTGCTTGGTTCAACTTGAGCCATTTGAGCTCTTTCATAAATCTCAAGCAAGAGTTCTTGTTCCTCCGACAGTTTATCATCCAGATCCATATCGTGACCATTTTCGATATCTCCATCGATCCACTATCGTGTCCTCAAAGATAGCCTCGAGTTCACCCTTATCCCAGCCTCCAAGAAGCATGTTCATCAAAGATTACATCTCTACTCACTTGGATTTCATTGGTCAAAGGATCCAAGATCCTGTAGCCTTTCTTAACAAAGACTATAGCCCATCGTAATCCCAGTTGAGCCCTTTCGATAGTTTATCTCTTTTCACAGCTGGTATGTGAGCATATCATAGACAACCAAACACCCTAAGGTGCTTTACGAAGGTTTGAATCAAACCAGCTTCAAATGGAGTCTTTTGCTCTAAGGCTTTGGTTGGAAGCCTTTGTTTTGTAAGTAGATGCAGCAGTGTTAATCGCTTGACCCACAAGTTTTTAGGCAAATTCTTCTCAAACAAGAGACATCTGGCCATATCCAATAGACTTCTGTTTTTTCTTTCATTGACCCCATTCTACTGAGGTGTATAGACATTAGTTAACTGATGTTTAACACCAGCTTTATTGCATAATGCTTGGAACTGAGAAATGAGGTGTACTGCTTCCATTATCAGTTCTGATTGTCTTCAACTTGGAGTCTGCTTCTATTTCAAATTTGACCTTGAACTTCACAAATACTTGAGCTACCTTTGACTTGTGTTTCAAAAAGAAAATCTAACAAAATCTGGTATAATCATCAATAAAGAGAATGAAATACTTACTTCCATTCAAAGATTTTGTCCTCATAGGGCCACAGACATCTGAATGCACCAATTCCAACTTTAGTGAAGCTCTCAGATGATGTGTTTGTAGGAAATGGAAGCCCGCTTGCTTTCCAATTTCAAACCTCACGAGACATCTTCACCTTGTACTGACTTGGTGAAGTTTTCAACCATCTCCTTACTGACCATCCGAGCCATAGACTTGAAGTTGGCATGACCAAGTCTTTGATGCCAAAGCTTGGTGTTTTCTGTTGAAGCAACATGGGCTGAGTGTGAATCACCTGACCAGTTGACTTCAAAGCATTTTTCACTCATGGTGACTGTCATGAAGCTTGATCCATTTGGATCAGTGGTTTTGCACTCTTGGCCTTTGAACACAACTGAGTACCCTTTCTCTAGTAGTTGAGAGATACTAAGAAGATTCCTGTCAATCTCAGGTACTAACAGGACATTTTTGATGATTTTGTCACCTGTGGTTGTGCATATTAGCACATCTCCCTTGCCTTCAGCCTTGATGAGCTGACCATTTCCAATTTTTACCTTGGTTTTGAAAGATCTATCCAAGGTTTTAAAAATGGTTGCATCTGGTGACATGTGGTTTGTGCAACCACCGTCCAAAGAACCCCCTTTTGAGCCTTTGCTTTGACCAAATTACACATGACACACAAGAAAGACCTACTCTTCATGGTCACTGTTGTCTTCAGCCACTCAAGCTTCTTCACCCTTGCTTTGTGGTTGATTTTGGGCAGGTCTGCCTTTTTCTTTACAGACCCTTTCAACATGGCCCTTCTTCTTGCAGTGTTGACACACAAAGATCCGCTCGAACCAAAGATCCGCCTCTGGATGGCCAGGTCTTTTACAAAATCTGCAGAGTCGATCTCATCCTCTTGCAGCATCAGGCTTAGGCCTGTTTCTCCAGTTCTTCTTGCCCTTATAGGCAGAGGTGCTTGAGGTTGCTTTGGCCTTGGCTTGAAAAACTCCCTCCTGGTGCTCCTCCATTCTACTGGCTCTCCTTTGTTCCTGAGCATAAAGAGCATTAATAAGCTCAGTTAGGGAGATGGTTGCCAGGTCTCTCGAATCCTCCAAGGATGAGATCTTTGCCTCATATCTTTCAGGCAGTGTTGAGAGCACCTTCTCCATAATTCTTGCCTCACTGAACTGTTCTCCTAGCAATCTTATGCTGTTAACCACAGCCATTATTCTGTCTGAGTACTGCTTCACAGTCTCTTCTTCCTTCATCTTGAGATTTTCAAAGTCTCTTCTCAAGTTTAGTAATCATTCTTCGCTAGTTCTTTCAGCATACTTGGAACTCCTCCTTAAGCTTGTCCCAAGCTCTGCTTTGGGGTGTCACAAGTCATAATCCTAGTAAAGATTACATCTGAAACACAATTTTGAATACAGGACATAGCCTTGTGCCTTTTAGTCCTCTCATCTGCATGCTGACGAATCTGAGCCACAGTGGGGTTGGCCCTCAGTGGAGCTGGCTCAATGTCTGTGTTAACAACCTCCCACAAGTCAAATTCTTGGAGGTATGTCCTCATCTTAACCACCCAAATATGAAAACCTTCACCAGTGAAGGCTGGTGATGGTGCTGGAGAGAAGCTAGCAGAAGCCATTCAAGTTTTTGAATCAAGCAGAACAGGTCCTCAAAGACAAGAGCTCTAGATACCAATTGTTAGGTTTTGAGCACACTTTAACCGGGTAAAGTAAGAATTTCAAACTGAGCTTCAACAGCAACGTATTTTACCTGGGTAAAAAATGAAGGAAAAATGCTTGAAGTTCAAGCTTTTAACTACTGTCAAGAATGGAGAACAGAACTTAGAATTTTTAGAAGGCAAAGGAAGAATGGAGCATATGGAAGAAAATCTGATGATTTCATTCATCTTTTTCCATTGGCCTGTTGCCATTACATATATCAGAATAAAAAAAAACTTACAAGTCAAATTTCAACCTAAACATATACCTACTTCCACTAAGCTTTTCAAATAACAAAAACTTAACTTGTACATTAACACAAAGTCAAGTTAACAACTCCATCAACATCAAATTACATCAATCAAAAAGCTTATAGCAAACCATACTTCAAAATGAACAAAATATTAGTTCAAATCAACAAAGAACACACAAACCAAGGTTGTTTGCTTGCTTGTCACGAGCTTGCATGGCTAGCTTCCAGCTGCACTTGCTTCATACCAACTGCATGGAGATCAGCTTGGAAAAGTATCAAATTCCACAAGAACTATTTGATTCGTAGATGAATCAGAGGTTGTAGTATTAAACAGGCCTAAAAAGCCACCAGCTGAATTTGGTGGGATTTGAGATCCAGCAGGAGCAAGGAAGAATGCAACCCCATGGCCAGAATTTGATGAACCCTGGGTGTCAATGGTGACTGTGAAACGGGAGGTAAAGTCGGACATCTTCCCAGTGTTAGAGTCCCAAAGCCTCACCCTATCACAATATGTAGCCCAGCCAACACGACAAAGATAATTGAGCTTGTTAAATTCAATCTCTCCAACTGAAGCTGTTGCATCTCCTTGATAGAAAATGTCATTTGCATTAGGGTCGAACCGAGGAATGTGAAAGTTGATTGAACTTGCTAAAGGAACAAGCAAGAACAAATAAAATAAGGGTAAAACAAGTATGTTATAAAAGGATCTCGGCATGTTAGTATGCCAGGGCATTCAACAGTGCTACTCCTGAAATTGGCAAGCTTGTTTATCAATGATAATTATAGGATTAGCTTAAAGCTTGATGCTCAAGAATCGGGTCAACTACATAACTTAGAGCAGACAGGGATAATCATTTCCCAGAAAAATATAAAAATAATTGCACGTTTTCTGCCGGCAAAGAAGAGTCAACCTTAAATTGAAGTAACAACGCCAACGACTAGTTAGTGAGTTTAGTCTGCAACAAGTCATGTTTAAATTGGAATCTATATAATAAAACTGAGCTTCTATAAATAAACTATATCGACTTAAACCGAAAGGTCAACTTGATTTGAGTTCTTTTTTTCTAAGACAGTAGAGGAGTACAAGAAAAATATATGTGCTAAATAGTTATATCTGTAATAAATATTTTTAATCATTTCATATGGTTGATCTTGTTGGGTTTTTTTGGAACAATTTATCCAAAACTTGAGCAACAATGCAATATATCCGAATAAAGAATGACAAAAGTTTGAAATTCAAGTCTAGAGGTTTTTGAGTAAACTAACATAATCTGGCTTGAACTATGAATGCAAAAAAAAAAATGAGAGAGTATTTTTCTTAAATGATTTCTATTGAAATTCATTAATTAAAAAGATGGCGTAATGCCAATACATATACCAGTCATAAGCTGGTCAGCTTTAACAAGTTTCACCCTTTAAATTTCATTGCAACTTGCACATTGCAACTTGCAAAACACAACTTGCACAATTAAGTAAGCTGATCTATCAATCTTATCAGCACCCAATTACATTAAATACATTACCTACTTAGTTCTAATTAAACTAAATTACAAAATATTACTTAAAGTAACAAAATGAAATCGAAATTGAACAGTAGCATCAACTTCAGTAGTTGCTTGTATTTCATCCTGAAATACTACAGTAGCTTGATCTTTATACTTCATCCGCATAACTTGGACTGCAAGGTCTGCTCCTTGGCAGTTCATGTGCTGCATGCATGCCAACTTCAACACTCCTTCTTGGCTTGCATGCTGCAAAATCCCATTTTGGCTCTTAAATCTTCAAATCTTAACACACTAAAGGGCTTAGTCAAAATATCAGCAAGTTGTTCTTCGGAACTGCAATGAATCAGTCTCACTTCTTGTGCTTGTTCCATTTCTCTAACAAAATAAAGCTTAATGTTGAAGTGCTTAGTCCTTCCATGGAGTACTGGATTCTTTGCAATTGCAACAGCAGATTGGTTGTCACACAATTTCTGTTGCTTCCCTTTGGTGAAGATTCAAATCAGCCAAGATCTTTCTTAGCCAAATGGCTTGGTTGACAGCTCCTACAGCTACCACATACTCTGCTTCAGCAGTTGATTGAGCAACAACAGTTTGCTTCCAGCAAAAAATGGTTGAACTAAGGGTGAATAGATACCCTAAGCTACTCTTCATATCATCTATCGATCCAGCCCAATATCAGCATAGCCAATTAATTTCATGTTTTTAACTTTGCTAAACAGCATTCCATAGCTCTGTGTACCTTTGATGTACCTGAACACTCTTTTGGTAGCTTGAAAGTGCTTTTCATTACAGCAATGCATGAATCTTGAAAGCAAACTCATAGCAAACATAATGTCTGGTCTAGTGGCAGTTAAATAGAGCAAACATCCAACTAGACTTCTATAGGTTAATTCACTAACCTTCTCAAAATCACCTTGGCTCGATAGTTTCTCTCCAATGGCAACTGGTGTACTTGTTGCCTTGCAATTTTGCATGGAGGATTTGCTCAGATTTTGGAGACAAAAGTTTTCTAGCTTAGGAAAATTCCATGTTGTGTTTGAGATACTTTCATACCAAGGAAGTAAGACATTTATCCCAAATCAGACATCTCAAACACTTGTTGTATTTTGCATTTGAAGTCTGTCAGCATTGTTTGGTCTCCTCCTGTCACTAGCAGGTCATCAACATATAGAGACACTATCAGTTGAGTTTCACTACCTTGCTTTTTCACATACAAAGTAGGTTCACTAACTCTTCTTTCAAATTCAAGGCTAGCTAGATAGCCATTGATCCTACTATACGAGGTTCTTGGAGCCTGTTTCAAGCCATACAAGGCTTTCTTCAGTTTTTACACATTGTCCTTTTTACCAACAATTTTGAAGCCTTCAGGCTGCTCAACATATATCTCTTCTTTAAGAAAACCATTGAGAAAGGTTGAATTCACATCGAGCTGACGGATTTTCCATGGCATTTGTACTACTAAGGCAACTAGCAGCCTTATGGTGTCAAGCCTAACCACTGGTGCAAAGGTTTCAAAGTAGTCAATGTCATACTTTTGGCTGAACCCTTTTACAAACAGCCTTGCTTTCAGTTTGTTCAAGCTTCCATCAGCATTGTGCTTGGCTTGAAACACCCACTTCACTCCAATGAATTTTATGTTGAGTGGTCTTTCAACTAGCTACCAAGTATGATTCTTCTCAATCATACTAATTTTATCAGCCATTGCCTGTTTCCAGCCTTGTTGAGCTTCAGCCTCTTCAAAGCAGCTTGGTTCAACTGCAGCCATATGAGCTCTTTCATAAATATCAGCCAATGGTCTAGTGCTCTTGACTGGTCCATCATTAATGTCCATTTCAGGACCATTTTGATCAGCTTCAATCTGACCTATCACCACATCTTCATCAGCAGTTCCTGGTTCATTTTTATCCTAGTTCCAACTTGACTTCTCATCAAATACAACATCTCTGCTCACAGAGACCTTGTTTGTTGAAGGATCAAGTATCTTATAACCCTTCTTGATACTGCTGTAGCCCACTAGAATACCATGTTGAGCTTTTTTAGCAAGCTTGTCTCTTTTTGCTGCTGAAACATGAGCATAACAAATACAGCTAAAGACTCTCAAGTGAGCCAGTGATGTTTTGAACTAAAACCAGGCCTCGAATGGAGTTTTCTAAGCCAAAGCCTTGGTTAGGAGCCTATTTTAGAGGTAAATTGCAGTGTTAACTACCTCTGCCCAAAATGTCTTAGGCAAATTTCTTTCAAACATTAGGCACCTGGCCATATCCATTAATCTTCTGTTCTTTCTTTCACTTACACCATTTTGTTGAGGTGTATAAGTGTTGGTGAGCTGGTGTTTGATGCCTGCTTCATCACAAAACCTTTGAAACCCGGATGAAGTATACTCAGTCCCATTATTAGACCTTAATGTCTTCAACTTGTAACCTGTTTCAGTTTCTGCTGCAGCCTTGAACTTCCTGAATACTGAGGCTACTTCATAATTATGCTGGAGGAAGTAAATCCAACAATATCTTGAGTAATCATCAATGAATAAGATGAAATACCTGCTGTCATTCAGAGATTGAGTCTTCATTGGACCATACATATCAGTGTGTACAAGTTGCAGTCTTTCAGAAGCTCTCCAAGCTTTGTTTGTAGGAAATGGTAGTCTAGCTTGTTTTCCTAGCTGACATACTTCACAAACTTCTTCTTTTTCAACTGAGTTAGTGAAGTTTTCAACCAAATCTTCTTTGGTTAGCTGAGTCATTGAGTTTTAGTTGACATGGCCAAGTCTTTTGTTTCACAGCTTGGATTCATCTTGAATAGCTGTGTAGGCACTGTCTGAGCCCTTGCTCCAGTCCACAACAAAGGTTTTGTTAGCCATGGTCACTGACATGAATTTGAATCTATTTGGATCACTAATTAGGCACTCCTTGCCTTTGAACATCACAGAGTAGCCTTTTTCTAGGAACTAAGCTATACTGAGCAGGTTTCTATCTATTTCAGGCACCAAAAATACATTAAAAATAAGTTTGGTACATGTAAGAGTGTCAATCAACACATCTTCTTTGCCTTCTCCTTTGATGAAGTGTCTGTTTCCAACCTTTACCCTTGTTTTGAAGCTTCTATTAATTTTTTTGAAGATGGCAGCATCAGGAGTCATGTGGTTGGTATATCCGCTAGCAATCAACCATCCTTTTGTGGCTTTTATTTTGGTAGCTGAGCAAGAAACTGTAAAGACTTGCTCTTCTTGGTCACTAGCTTCTTTTGCTACTCGAGCTTCAGCTCTTGGCTGTTGAGGTCGATTTGTCCTCTACTTGCCTTTGTTTTTGCAAACTTTGCCTGCATGCTCCATCTTTTTGTAGATTTGACATTGCACATCAGGCCTAAATCAACATACTTCACTCGGATGACTTAGCCTTCTACAGTGTAGGCAAGGTGGATATCTTCTTGCACCATTTGTTCTAGGGTTGTCTTTCCAGGTTTCCTTTCCCTTGTAGGCAGAGAAGTTTGAGGCTGGTCTAGTTTTGGCTTGGAAGGCACCTTCTTGATGCTCCTCTAGTCTACTTGCTCTCTTTTGCTCTTGAGCATAAAGAGCATTGATCAGCTCTGTCAATGAGATGCTGGTCAGGTCCCTCGAGTCTTCAAGGGATGATATATTTGCCTCATACCTTTCAGGCAAGGTTGAGATCACCTTCTCTACAATTCTTGCTTCACTAAACTGTTCTCCAAGTAGCCTTATGTTGTTTACTACAGCCATGATTCTGTTTGAGTATTGCTTCACTATTTCTTCTTCCTTCATCTTCAAGTTTTCAAAGTCTCTTCTTAAATTCAGTAGTTGTTGCTACTTTTTTCTTTCAGTCATTTGGAACTCCTCCTTTAACTTATCCGAAGCCTGCTTTGGTGTATCCCAAGCCTGCTTTGGTGACTCACAAGCTATGATTCTTGTGAAAATCACATCAGACACACTGTTCTGGATACAAGACATGGATTTGTGCCTTTTGGTTCTTTCATCAGAATGCTGCCTTATCTGAGCCACTATTGGGTTGGCTCTTAGAGGTGCTGGTTCAGCAGCTGAGTTGACAACCTCCCACAAATCAAATGCTTACAGGTAGGTCTTTATTTTTACTACCCTTATGTAGTAGCCTTCTCCATTGAACACTGGTGGTGGCGCTGGTGAGAATCTTGATGAAGACATGGTTCTAAGGATTGAAAATGGTAGGTCTTGTAATATCCTGATTTTGGGCCTAGTCGGAATAGTGGTTTCGGGACCACAAATCCGATGAGAAAAATTTCATTTTTATTATATTTTTATGGTCTAAAATTTCACGTAATGATTTCGTGAAAATTTCGTTTGAAAATTTCGACGTTTGGGCACTCAATTTGGTCAAAAGGATTAAATTGTAAAAAGTCCAAAAGTTGAGTTTTACATGTTAGAAGTATCTAATTATTATGAGTTTTTAAATTAAAGGTCCTTAAATGGTAATTAGACCATTTTGAAGTTTTTGGACAAAAATGGACATGGTATGATAGGTTTTTAAAAGTTTTTCATTAAGGGCATTTTAGTAAATTGGTAATTAAATGAATTAAAAAGCCAAAAATAAGCCAAATTTGCTCATCTTCTTCCTCATGGCCGAATGTCTCATGAAAAACACCATGGCTAGGGTTTTTAAGCTTTCCAAGCTCATTTTTAAGTGATCCCGAATCCCGTTTTTAATGTTCTTTACATTTCTAAAGTCCCGGTAACATGATCTACTCATTTCTACCATTATTTTGAGCTAGGATTTATGTTTAAAAATTTACCCATGAGTAATATGCATGCATTTTGATGTCTAATGGTAGAAAATGAGTGTTAGGTGTTAGATAAACAACTTTTGCTAAGCGATTTTACGTGAAAACGAGTAAAACGTCATAATCGGTAAAAATACCTATTGTTCATAAGTACATGTTAGAGTGAGAATTTGATGTTGCCATAGAAGAGAAAAATGATCAGCATGTCATAAAATATAAGAAACTAGGATGAAGTTTAATTTCCGAGCCTTGGGGCAAAAGTGCAAATATGCAAAAGTTTAGAGGTCAAAATGAAAATTTGTAAAAATATGATTTTTTAGACCCATATGAATAGTGCGACTAATTAGTAGGCTGAATGTGATATTATAGATCAAGGAAATCGAGATTCGGGTTTAAATCGAGAAAATACAAAGTTATGGACTAAAATGGTAAATTGTCGTTTCTGGATCCGACGTAAGTTCGTGTGTTAATAATAATGTAATACCGTGCATGAATTGTAATTCTCTATTGATATGACATAAATTGTATGATTTAATATGTTTAAGAGAAGTTGATGGATGGTGTGTATGATATGGAAAAATGTAATGCTTATTGTGTCATGTGAAATTGAATGGCAAATTATTGTTACATGAATTGGGTGTTAAATTACTATTACATGGGTTGTATGAATTGCTACATGGTTGTACTTGACGAGATTTCGACAAGTAAGTTCGGATAGCTTAAATTAAACTCATAATATGCCTAATTGCATGATTTAAGAATGTATGATAATTGCATTTGTTAATGGCGTGAAAACACATGAGATGCATTCTTAACAATGACATGTTGAAAAATTTCCTGGTTGAGGTTGGAAAGGAAATTCGATGGATGAACCATGTTGTATGTGATATTGAGATCCTACATGTGTTGCAGAAAGGATTTAGCCCGGACGGGTAATTCGTTGATCTCAAGTACGAAAAGGATCTAGCCCGGACAGGTGTTCCTTGAATGATCGAGCCTCTCGAAGAATATATGTGCATTGAGGATTTAGCCCAGACGAGTAATCCGATTAGGGTCTGAATTTAGCCTGGACTGGAAATTCAGATCCAAACTTAATAAGGGTGTTTGTCGCAATAAGGGATTTAGCTTGGACTGGTAACCCCGACATCACCTTATGAGTTTATATTATGGGGGATTTAGCCTGGACTGGTAATCCCGCCGTAAGATGTGAGGTTCGCGGGAGTGCATACTTGAAATGATCATTCTTATAAATAAACGGTTAATGGATAATCCATCGAGATTTCCTAGAAACCCAACGAGATTAACATGAGATATATGTACAAGTGAAAGGATGTATGATGAGCTCTTCTAAGGCAAATTTACATGGTGCATTGTCATGAGACTAATTTGATGATTTAGTGCATATGAAAGGGAATTATCCTATACTTGGAATGTATGACTAAGTGTGCCCATGAGAAATAATAACTTTTATATTGAGCTCCATTGCGAAAAATGAGTAAAGGATTCATGAAATGGTAAGTTCATGATAGTTGGAAATGATCTTATGATAGTGATCATTATATTGTACCAAACCAGATTTGGACAGCAGCTTTGGTCCGACTTTGAAAATCCACTAAAAATAGTGGAAATTGAGTTAGAAGCTTAATAAAATATGAAATTAAAGCTTAATGAGTCTAATTTCACATAAAAGAAATAGTTTAAGCAAAATAATTTTTTATTATAAGTTATTTGAGTTCTTGTGAGACAGAGTCGGAGTGATTCCAGACTCCCCTATCTTAAATTTGGAAAATCACTAAAAATTGTACAAAAATAATTATGAGTTAAAATTCATATGACTAAAATCCTTAATGAGTCTATTTTCAGAAGAAGAGACAGGAACATTATCTGAGTCTCGTACTACGAGATAAATAAGTTTTAGTGAAGAAAGGTTGAAGCTATCAAATAGCGAAACAGGGGAGAATTTAAAGAATAAACTATACTTATTGGATAGACCAAAAATTCTGAAAATTTTATGATAAAAAAATATATGAGTCTAAATTCTGGGAAAATTAACGGATCTTAATTTGGAGTTCCGTAGCTCCGGATATAAATAATTTAATGACTATGACTCGGGAAAACAGCTTAGCTAGAATTTGACTAAATAGAAAGAATATGAAAATAACATGTTATCGCATTGCTTATTATTTGCATGTGAGCTTACTAAGAGAAAAGCTTACTCCCTCCTTTCCATTTCTTTTAGTTTTTTTAGGTCTACTCGGGGTTGGAGATCGCCGGAGGCAGCATTACACTATCGAGCCATTGTCCTTGGAGTATTGGCATGTGTACGTGAAATGTTTTCATACGATGGCATGTATAGGGACTTAGTTTTTCTATGATGACTATTGTTGTGATTAGCCAAAGGTATTGGCTTATATTAATTGTTAATTATAGCCATGAGATGTGGCTTATAATGATTTTGGCTTGTAAGCCTATTTATTCATGATATGTGTTATTGTCTTGGGATGTAGCTAGACTAGTTTATCATGAGTAGGTAGAAGTAATGCATAATAATGAGATAATGATGAATGCCATTGAAATCATGTATGTGTATGCATGTAAAAATGACAAAAAGGCTTGGAAATTAGCCTAAGTCTTGACCACACGGGTAGAGACACGGCCGTGTGTTTCAGCCGTGTGAAGGACACGGCCTCTGGTCACGGGCGTGTGCCTTGGTCGTGTGCCCTTAAACGGTTGCTGGCGTCATAAATAGAGAGTTACACGGGCTGAGGACACGGGCATGTCCCAAGCTACACGGGCATGTTACTCTCCAAAGCTAAAAAATTGTTAAGTTGCCCAAAAATTATCGAATGTTTTCGGTTTTGTCCCGAACCGCCCTAATGTATGTTTTAGGCCTCGAAGGCCTGTATAAGGGACGATATGCATGTGATTGAAAAGTTTTAATTTTGGGCAAAATTTGGTGATCCGGTTTTGTATGTTTGTGAATGTTTAAGTCCGGTAATGCCTCGAACCTTGTCCCGATATTGGATACGGGTGAGGGGTGTTACAGGTCCACTAAGAATAGGGCTCTGATACCAATTTTTAGGGTTTTTTAGAATAATTTATTCAGAGGAAGTATGAAGCTTAGTCAAAAACTTGCGCAACGATATAATAAATCTGGATAAAGAATAACAAAAGCTTGAAATTCAAGTCTAGAGGTTTTTGAGCAAAAGAACAGAATATAGCTTGAATTATGAATGCAAAAAAAAATGAGAGTATTTTTCTTGAATTATTTCTATTGAAATTCATTAATTAAAAAGATGGCATAATGCTAATACATATACCAGTCATAAGCTGGTTAGCTTTAACAAGTTTCACCTACTACCTTTAAGTTTGATTGCAACTTGCAAAACTTGCACATTGCAACTTGCAAAACACAACTTGCACAATTAGGTAAGCTAATCTATCAATCTTATCAACACCCAATTACATTAAATACATTACCTACTTAGTTCTAATTAAACTAAGTTACAAAATATTACTTAAAGTAACAAAATGAAATTGAAATTGAACAGTAGCATCAACTTCAGTAGCTGCATGTACTTCATCGAGAAATACTACAGCAGCTTGATCTTCATACTTCACCCGCATAACTTGGATTGCATGGTCTGCTCCTTTGCAGTTCATGTGTTGCATGCATGCCAACTTCAATAGATCTTGGGTAGCTGGCGAAGACAAATTTCTTTCATTGTTTTTTAATGAGATTTAACTCGAGATGGCTTGAACATAATTTTTTTTGTTGCGAGATGGCCAACCATACAGTGGCGAGTACATATGGCGAACAGCATATGGTGGATAGTTTAGGCTATAAGCCTTCTAGTGGATAGTCCAAGCATAATTAATTTGACTAAAAGTCTAAAAGTGAAAGAATGTTGGCGGACTCTCCATATGCGGCAAATAAGAACAAGCTCGCTGATGTTCAAGTTGTGCATTGTATGACAAACTGTGAAGCTGCTAACTATTTGGTGGATTGAAGATATGCGGATCGTATCCACCAATTGCATGGAAATAGTTTGGTGCATGTTGCACAAGTTATGTTATGCGTGTCTCATACAACCAATCTTAGTTGGTAGAATTTTTTGATGTGTTTAGCTATTGATTGGCACAAATCAGCTTGTGTACAAGTTAAGTTTTTTTAAACTTTCAACATTGTATTAGTGGGATTAGTTAAGTTCTGATATGAATCAAATACTAAGAGATAATATCCATAATAATATCTTATAACATCTTATTAGGAATCAAATTACTAAAAGATAATATCCCATGATAATACCCTAACAATTGTATAATCCATATTTGAAAATGAAGATGAAACATAGCAAGCCAAATTGGATTGCTAATTTCTTTGTTCACACCAACACTTTCACTGGTATATTTGTTGTTGAATTGACTTAAATATACCTGTTTTTTCTAATTAAGAAAAGAAACTAAGCATTAGCTTGGATAATTGAATAGTTTACGATCTCAAGCGGTTAAATATTCTCAACTCGAGCTTAATGTATAACAAAAAATAATCGTCCCACAACCTATATACCATCAATGAACATAAGACAATATTCAGGTTTAAATTAATGTTATTCCTAGTTTAAACATGAAATCTCTATCTTCATAATTGTTTGCAGAATGATTTTAAATAAAGTCAAAACAGCAATGATTCAGGTTCACCACTAAATCATTAGAATAGTCCCAACTCTTCACCATAATGAAACTTGTTAAGTCCCTCTCTCCCCAATCTATAAAGAAATTCAAAACTAATTTGCAAATGAAACACCAGGACAGAACAGCTTCAATGGAATCTATAATCTGTCAATGTATTGCACAAATAAAAGACATCTGAAAGTACCTCCCTTTTGTCCAATGATAAGGATCAACAAGTTGACTTTCATTACATGGAGAATCCTAGTAATAATATATTGGTCTTGGTACACCTGAGCCTCCAGCTAAAATTGCCTATGTTTCAATCTTGTTGCCATACCTTCATTGCGTAATTTAAAAAAAGTAGAACCTAAAATTTCTTAAGCTTCCATTTTACGTGGGACTGGTTCAAAACTAGGCAACAAGTCCACTACAGGGAACCATCTTAGAAGGCATGATTATAAAAGCTTGCTCGACCTGGAAATTAAAATATCTCCTTTCAATATCGAGTCATCAATTCATTAATAACAATATAAAAAGGGACATCGAGTCATCCATATATATTTATTTCCTAAGGTATTTTAAAGTCAAAAGTCTCATGCTTATGACAAATAAGGATTTATATTTTTTTAACATAATTTTATACCAACATAAAAACTTTATTATAAAAAGTATCTGTCAATAATTTATGTGTTAAATAAAATAATATAAACTTATTATATATGTCCAAAAGGATAATAACCTTAAACCAAGATAAGAGTAGGGCATTGAAACCAAAGTTTTCTTCCTGTCTTTTCTGCCAAGGAAACACTTTTTTAAGGTTCAATTTCCTGTATAATATAAATATCTTCATTTCTAGATTTGACTTTAACCATAATTTTATAGGGGTAAGACAGCTACTTTGTAATATTATAGTAATATTGATGAATATATTAATTTTTGTAACTGTAATAAGCAAGGCAAGAGAAAGGTTAATTCAAAGAATAAACTCAACTTATTTGTCATATTTTGATTCAACTCAGGTATATGTATGCAAATTAGAAGTTAGAATTGAGTGGATTTAGTTGATATTGGATCAGGTTAATAGATTAATTTAATAAGAATTTATAATTTTCGATTATTTCAGCTTCAGATCATTTTTAGTTTGGGTTGTTCAAATTTAACAGTTAAATTTTTCAAGTTTGATCATTTCGAGTCATTTCAAATTATTTTTTATGGCCATTTTAAGTTTTTTTTTTTTTTTAATTTTGGGTTCAAATCAAATTGTGTTTGAGTCATTTCGAGACTGTCTAAATGGTGATCAGCTTTTTTCATTTTCTTGCCTTAGAACTCAATGTATGAACCAATTTATCTGTAACCAGCAAATACATTCAAGACGAACATGTTAATCTATCTTTATGACAGAACGAAAAGGGTTAAGCTGCACTTGGATGGAACTAAATTCTTCTCAGTAACTATACAAGTGTTTATACATCAACATGAAATGTCAGAACTAAAAAGAAAAGGAAAATGAAACTAGAAGCACATCCAGATGAAGGCAAATCATGTTTAACGCCCCAAATTCATGCTTGAATATGTTACTGAAGGCTTGGAGGAGGAGGAGACTGATGGTAAAGATACTTGATATGTAGGAACAGGCATCTTGACTGGAAGATTTGGCAACGGTGACTCCAAATAAAGAACTTGAATCGCTTGCCTGATTGATGGCCTTGAATTACAGTCTGGGTGAGCACACCACAGTCCAATAATCATCAAAGACTCCACTTGTTTCTCATCAAATTCCTTGCCCAACTTGTCGTCAACAGCCAAAATTAGCTCTCCTGTCCCGTAAAGACCCCAAATCCACTCAACCAATCCCATGTCAGATTTTCTTCCAGGATCAACAGATTTCCTTCCAGTTGCAATTTCTAAAAGGACTACCCCAAAGCTATAAACATCTGACTCTTTACTAGCCCTACCTGTGCTTATGTACTCTGGAGCCAAGTAGCCTAAAGTTCCAGCCAATCCAGTTGTTTTAGGACCTAGCTCATGGTCCATGAGTTTAGCCAATCCGAAGTCACCAAGCTTGACATTGAAACTAGAATCAAGCATTACATTGCTTGATTTAATGTCTCGATGCACCACACACTGCTCCCACTCTTCATGAAGATAGAGAAGTGCAGATGCCAATCCAAGCGATATTCTGTACCTCACAGACCATGTCAGTGGACTTCTCCTACCAAAGAGGTGGGAATCAAGGCTGCCATTTGGCATGAATTCGTAGACGAGTATGAAATCATTTTTATCATGGCACCAACCAATTAGTTGCACCAGATTCCTGTGTCTCAATTGGCTAATCACCTTCACTTCAGTTACATACTCTTTTCTCCCTTGTTTGGACCCACTTGAAATCCTTTTAACAGCAACCTCCACATCCAAATCATTCAGGTAACCCCTATAAACTGCACCAAAGCCTCCCTCACCCAACTTTCTTTGCTCCGAGAAGTTATTGGTAGCTGAGGCAAGATCAGTATAAGAAAACCTTCTTGGTCCAGCTCCTCTTTCAAGATCATCATTCATTGATGTCAAGTTTGTTGTTTCTGGTGTTCTTTTCGCATGCTTCTTCCTCCTCCAAATTATAAAAGCTATAATTGTCCCAGCTATCAGAACACCCACAGGAACTACAATACTAACAACTATTCTAACATTTCTTGCTTTGTTGCCGCTTGTATCCTCTGCCACAGTTAAACTTGAACCGAATTCCCAATATTGGAGTGTATGCCTCTCTACGTACTGACCTGTAGCAGCAGAAAATCCGACCATGACCCACTCTGGTAAAACCGTCATCAGATCGATTTGATATGAAAGACTAGAATTCTCTCGAGGATTATTGGACTTTTGATAGCTCCAAGAGACACTTAAGTTCTTAGTAGTAGCGTTGTAGTTAATGACTACATCTGCCCTATCTCCACTATGAAAGCTAGCATTCCATCTAGTATAATTTGCTGAAGAAATTGAGTTTTCGTTTATCCCAACATGACTACCAATACCAGTTGGATCCCATTCAGGATTTTCAAACGTGTCGAACTCAACGAGAACGATTTGGTTCTGAGATGAATCGCTGGTTGTTGTATTAAATAATCCCAAAAAGCCACCAGCTGAATTTGGTGGGATTTGAGAGCCAACAGGAGCGAGAAAGAAGACAAGTCCATGACCATAATCTGAACCTTGAATAGAAATGTCAAAGGAGAAGCGCGTACTGAAGTCGGTGAGCCTTCCTGTGCTTGAGTCCCAAATTGGCACCTTCTCAGCATATGTTGCCCATCCAACTCGGTTTATATAATTGATAAGGTTAAACTCAATGGCTCCAACGGAAGGTTTTGCATCACCTTGATAGAGAATGTTGTTTGCATTTGAATCAAAGCGGGATATTTGGAAATTTATTGAACTGACAAAGGGGAGAGTGAAAAGAAATGGAATCAGAAGCGATGATTGAAGCAAGTTGATGAACCCAATCGCCATGGAAATAGAGAAGCAAGGAGAGATATTGCAGTCAGACAGCATATAAAAGACAAGTTGAACCAATAGAATCCGCAAATGAAGTAAATAAAAAATAGTTAACTTGATGCTGAAGTTTCAATGACCAGCTTTATTTTATGCATGAATGAAGCTTCAATAGAGATTTTCCTGTATCATAAATATATATAGAAAAGTTGAATTTGTGAACCTATTAGAATGGCATATAAATAAACCTATTAGAATATATGTCACTCTTCCAAAGGAAAAGTTGAATTTAAGGAAAACTGTGTCTTACAAAATCATAGTCATTTTTTGACTGAGGATTTTATTCAGCAACAAAATTTTCTAATAATCTTCCTCCATTAAATCAAATAAAAATTTATGAGATTAACAAGGATACTTTGGTGATGAAATCTCAGTTGATGATATAAGGATATGTTGTGTGAAAAATTGTATAAGGACATTTGCTGACTCAGCGATGAAGAGATCACCATTTTTAATTAATAGCCATCACACATCTTCTCCATTACTGCTGCAATCCTGAAACACGGCGGCGATTCCATAGCTTTTGTTTACAAGTAACTCAAATTTTTTTTGATTAATTACGAAAATAACCCTATTTAAAAATAGAAATTTTATATGACTTTTTAAGTTTATTATTGTTTAAAAAAAATGGAAAAGAGTTTATTTTTGTTATTCTTATATTTTGAAGGGTTATTTATATTTAATTTTTGAAGAGAAGAGAACTAATGCAAATAGATTAAAAATTTAGAAATCATTTAATTTGGTGCCATTATTATCTCAGGCTATACCTTTTTTTAGCCAATCTAAAAAGGGTAATTGATGGCGGGATAGTGACGTCATTGGAATGGCAGCACCGACGTGCACTATAAGAAATTGATCATTTTTATAAAAAAATCTTGTACTTGGGACATTTATGTAATTAATCAATTATTTTAAGTCAGTTTCAGAAAAAAACTTGACTGCATTTTGGATTGATGGGATTGGACTTGGAGAGATACAAGCAATGTTTAAATGAATTTCCTATATAGCTTCCATTCTCGCATAAAGTTCTTGTCTCGGTAATTCAAATATAGGAGAAGGTTTTTTACTAATGAACCAATATTCAAAATTATTCCATTCTGGATCCCTTTCTTGATCAAAGCATTGGATTTCTAAATTCTCATAGGGACCACTCGAAATTCCTTCCAGGGCATCTTAAATTATTTTTATAGATTCCGTCATTTCACTTATTCGGACTAAATAGCGAGCTAATGAATCTCCTTCTTTTTGGCACTGGATTTCCCAATCAAATTCGTCGTAACACTCATAATAATCAACTTTCTGAAGATCCCATTTGATTTGAGATGCTTGTAGCATTGGGCCGGGTAAACCCCTAATTTATTGCTTGTTCTCCACCAATAACGCTTATCCTTTCAACTCGTTCTAAAAAAATAGGATTTCGCATAATAAGTTTTTGATATTCAACAATTCCTGTTAAAAAATAATCACAGAAATTCAAACATTTATCTATCCAGCTGTAAGGTAAATCGACCTCCACTTTACCAATACGAAAATAATTATGCATCATTCTCATACGGGTGACAGCTTCGAATAGATCATATACTAATTCTCTTTCTCTAAAAATAAAGAAAAATGAGGTTTGTGCACCAATATCTACCATAAAAGGTCCAAGCCATACTAGATAAAGGAGGGGTTTGTTGGTGCTGTTAATCTAAAAAGAAAAAATGGTAGGTTTACAAGAGTGTCAAAGATTTGAACATCAAGTAGGGAATGATAATAGAAACTATGTTACAATATTTGTGCATAATATTCCTAAGAAATCACATTGTGTTGAAATATTTGAAGTTGCTGCAATGTGCCAAGGGAAGTATTCACTCTTCCCTTATCACGACAAAACAACAACTTGTCATATTTGAAAGATTGGCCCATTAATGAAGATCAATTCACTTAGAGAAATTTATTTAGAAGATATGATCGTATTAAGCATATTAAATCTCTTGGTTTGAGAAAATTGGATCAAATCAAAATGTTGAAAATTTATTTATCAACCGTCCATTTTACTTTGGTTGTTAATATTATATTGTATTTGTTATTTCAGTTGTTGTTTAGAAAGAAATATTGATGAATATATTAATTTTTTGTAACTATAACTTTACCTTAATAAGCAAGGTAAGGGAAAGGTTAATTCAAAGAATAAACTGAACTTATTGCCATATTTTGATTCAAGTAAGGTATATATATGCAAATTAGAAGTTAGAATTGAGTGGATCTAGTTGATTTTGGATCAGATTTATAGATCAATTTAACATGGGTTTAAAATTTTCGATTATTTCAACTTTAGAATATTTTAAATTTGGATCATTTTGAGTTTGAAACATTTAAGTTTGACAGTTAAATTTTCTAAGTTAAGTCATCTCGGGTCGTTTCAAATTATTTTTCTGGTAATTTCAAGTTACCTTTTTTTTATCATTTCGTCTTTAAGTCAACTCATGTTTGAGTTATTTCGGGTTCAAATTTAAATTACACAGGCTGTCTAACTTGTGATCACTTTTTTCATTTTCCTGCCTTAGAACTCAATATATAAACCAAAATTTAACTATAACCAGCAAAGACATTCAAGGCAAATATTTTAACCTATCTTTATGCCAGAACGAAAAGGGTTAAGCTACGCTTGGATGGAACTAAATTCTTCTCAATAACTATACAAGTGGTGTTTATACATCAACATGAAATGCCAAAACAAAAAGACAAGGAAAATGAAACTAGAAGCACATCCAGATGAAGGCAAATCATGTTTAACGCCCCAAATCCATGCTTGAATATGTTACTAAAGGCTCAGAGGAGGAGACTGATGATAAAGATACTTGATACGTAGGAACAGACATCTTGACTGGAAGATTTGGCAACGGTAATTCCAAACAAAGAACTTGAATTGCTTGCCTGATCGATGGCCTTGACTTATAGTCGGGGTGAGCACACCACAGTCCAACAATCATCAAAGACTCCACTTGTTTCTCATCAAATTCATTGCCCAACTTATCGTCAACAGCCAAAATTAGCTCTCCTGTCCCATAAAGACCCCAAATCCACTCAACCAATCCCATGTCAGATTTTCTTCCAGGGTCAACAACTTTCCCTCCAGTTGCAATTTCTAAAAGGACTACCCCAAAGCTATAAACATCCGACTTCTTACTAGCCCTACCTGCGCTTATGTACTCTGGAGCTAAGTAGCCTATAGTTCCAGCCAATCCAGTTGTTTTAGGACCTAGCTCATGGTCCATGAGTTTGGCCAATCCGAAGTCACCAAGCTTGACATTGAAACTGGAATCAAGCATTACATTGCTTGATTTAATGTCTCGATGCACCACACACTGCTCCCATTCTTCATGAAGATAGAGAAGTGCAGATGCTAATCCAAGCTATATTCTATACCTCACAGACCATGTCAGTTGACTTATCCTACCAAAGAGGTGGGAATCAAGGCTTCCATTTGGCATGAATTCATAGACAAGTATGAGATCATTTTTATCATGGCACCAACCAATTGGTTGCACCAGATTCCTATGTCTCAATTCGCTAATCACCTTCACTTCAGTTACATACTCTTTTCTCCCTTGTTTGGACCCACTTGAAATCCTTTTAACAGCAACCTCCACATCCAAATCATTTAGGTAACCCCTATAAACTGCACCAAAGCCTCCCTCACCCAACTTTCTTTGTTCCGAGAAGTTATTGGTAGCTGAGGCAAGATCAGTATAAGAAAACCTTCTTGGTCCAGCTCCTCTTTCAAGATCATCATTCATTGATGTCAAATTTGTTGTTTCTGGTGTTCTTTTCGCATGCTTCTTCCTCTTCCAAACTATAAAAGCTATAATTTTCCCAGCTATTAGAACACCCACAGGAACAACAATACTAACAACTATTCTAACATTTCTTGCTTTATTGCCGCTTGTATCCTCTGCCACAGTTAAACTTGAACCGAATTCCCAATATTGGAGTGTATGCCTCTCTACGTTCTGACCTGTAGCAGCAGAAAATTCGACCATGACCCACTCTGGTAAAACCATCATCAGATCGATTTGATATGAAAGACTAGAATTCTCTCGAGGGTTACTGGTCGTTTGATAGCTCCAAGAGACACTTAAGTTCTTAGTAGTAGCGTTGTAGTTAATGACTACATCTGTCATATCTCCACTATGAAAGCTAGCATACCATCTGGTATAATTTGATGAAGAAATTGAGTTTTCGTTTATCCCAACATGACTACCAATACCAGTTGGATCCCATTCAGGATTTTCATATGTGTCGAACTCAACGTGAACAATTTGGTTCTGAGATGAATCGTTGGTTGTTGTGTTAAATAATTCCAAAAAGCCACCAGCTGAATTTAGTGGGATTTGAGAGCCAACAGGAGCAAGAAAGAAGACAAGTCCATGACCATAATCTGAACCTTGAATAGAAATGTTAAAGGAGAAGCGGGTACTGAAGTGGGTAAGCCTTCCTGTGCTTGAGTCCCAAATTGGCACATTCTCTGCATATGTTGCCCTTCCAACTCGGTTTATATATTTGATAAGGTTAAACTCAATGACTCCAACGGGAGGTTTTTGTTGGGATTTGAACAAAGATGAGTGAAGGTTACCAGAAGCTTGAGCAACAATGCTGTATGTTTGCTGGAGAAAATAAACAGAATCGGACTTGGAGGGCAAAGAAAATGAAAACAAGAAAAAAGTGAGTTTTTGGATGAAATTCTCAATAATTTCATTAACCTTGAATGAAGGCACAAAGCCAATACATATATCAAACATTTAGCTGGTCAAAACAAAGCAAATTGTCTCCTAACATTACCTATTACCACTAAGTAACATTGGAACTTATGGAAAACATTGCTTGCACACATAAGTATACTGATTTATCAATCCATCAGTACCTAATTACATCAAAACAATATCAACTTAGTTCAAATCTAACTAAATTACAAAACAATATTTAAGGTAACAAAACAAACTGAAATACAATAGCAGTAACGTGCTTCAGCAGCTGCATGCATACTTCATGTGCTATAAGTGCGGCTTGATCTGCTTCTTTATACTTCATGTGGTGTACGTGCAGTATATAGGCCAACTTCAACACTTCTCCTCGGCTTGCATGCTGCAAACTCCCATTTTAGCTTTTAAATCTTCAAATCTTGACACACTAATGGGCTTAATCAAAATATCAGCGACTTGATCTTCAAAACTGCAATGAATCAGTCTCACTTCTTGTGCTTGCTCCATTTCTCTAACGAAATGAAATTTTATCGTAAAGTGCTTTGTTCTTCCATGGAACACTGGATTTTTTGCAATTGCAACAGCAGATTGATTGTCACAATTGATCTCTGTTACTTTCCTTTGGTGTTGATTTAAATCACCCATGATTTTCCTTAGCCAAATGGTTTAATTGACAGCTCCTGCAACTGCCACATACTCTATCTCTGTTGTCGATTGACCAACAACAATTTGTTTCTTTGAACTCCAACAAAAAATGGCTGAACCAAGGCTAAAAACATACCCCGAGGTACTCTTCATGTCATCTATCAAACCAGCCCAATCACTATCAGCATAACTAACCAATTTCATGCTTTCAGCTTTGCTAAACAACATTCTATAGTTCAGTGTACCTTTGATGTACCTGAGCACTCTTTTGGCAGCTTGTAAGTGCTTCTCATTGTAGCAATGCATGAATATTGGTAGCAGACTCACAGCAAACATGATGTCTGGTCTTGTTGCAGTGAGATATAGCAAACATCCAACCAGACTTCTATAGTTTAATTCACTAACCTGCTCAAAGTCACCTTAGCTCGATAGTTTCTCTCCAATGGCAACTGGTGTGCTTGTTGCCTTGCAATTCAGCATGGAGAATTTGCTTAAAATCTTTTAGGCAAAAGCCTTTTGACTTTGGAAGATTCCATGTTGAGTTTGTGACACTTCCATGCCAAGGAAGTAAGTCATTTTTTCCCAAATCAGACATTTCAAACATTTGTTCCATCTTGGCTTTGAAATCAACTAACATTGCATGATTTTCTCCTGTTACCAGTAGATCATCAACATACAAGGACACAATGAGCTATTTTTCCTCATCATTCTTTTTTACATACAGGGTAGGCTCACTAGAGCTTCTTTCAAACCCCAAGCTAGTTATGTAGCTGTCGATTCTCCCATACCAAGCTCTTGGAGCATGTTTCAAGCCATATAAGGCCTTCTTCAGCTTGTAGACATTGTCCTCCTTGCCTTCAACTTTGAACCCTTCAGGCTGTTCAACATAGATTGCTTCTTCAAGATAGCTATTGAAGAATGTTGATTTTACATCCAACTGATGGATTTTCCATTGCATCTGTGCAACTAAAGTAACTAGCAACTTTATGGTATCAAGCCTGGCCACTGGTGTAAAAGTTTCAAAGTAGTTTATGCCATACTTTTGACTGAACCCTTTTACTATCAGCCTTGCTTTCAGTTTATTCAAGCTTCCATCAGCTTTATGCTTAGCTCGAAACACCCATTTCACCCCAATAACCTTCCTGTTTGCTGGTCTTTCAATTAGCTGTCAAGTCTGATTCTTCTCAATCATACTGATATCATCAACCATAGCCTGTTTCCAGTCTTGTTGAGTTTCAGCCTCTTCATAGCATCTTGGTTCAACTGCAGCCACTTGAGCTCTTTCATGAATCTCAATCAATGGTCTAGTGCCCTTGACTGGTTCATCATTAATGTCCATTTTAGGACTATTTTGATCAGCTTCAATCTGGTCTGTCACCAATTCTTCAGCAACACATTCTGGCTTATTCTTGTCCCAATTCCAGCTTGAATTCTCATCAAAAACTACATCTCTGCTCATAAGCACTTTGTTGCATGAAGGATCCAAGATTCTGTAGCCCTTCTTCACACTGCTATAGCCTACCAAGATACTAAGTTGAGCTTTCTTGGCCAACTTGTCTCTTTTTACTGCTGGAACATGAGCATAGCAAATGCATCCAAAGACTCTTAGGTGAGCCAGTGATGGTTTGAACCTAAAACAAACCTCAAATGGAGTTTTCTAAACCAATGCCTTGGTCGGGATCCTATTTTAAAGGTATACAGCAGTGTTGACTGCCTCAGCCTACAAGGTTTTGGGCAAATTACTCTTGAACAATAAGCATCTGGCCATATCCATTCGGCTTCTATTTTTTCTTTCACTTACACCATTCTATTGAGGTGTGTAAGTGTTGGTGAGCTGGTACTTGATACCTACTTCATCACAAAAGGATTGAAACTGAGCTGAGGTGTACTCAGTTCCATTATCAAACCTCAGAGTCTTGAGCTTGCATCTTGATTCTGTTTCTATTGCAGCCTTGAACTTTCAGAACACTGAGGCTACCTCATACTTATGCTGGATGAAGTAAACCCAGCAATGCCTTGAGTAATCATCAATGAATAAGATAAAATATCTACTACCATTTAGAGACTGAGTCTTCATGGGACCACAAACATCAGTGTACACAAGTTGTAGTCTTTCAGAAGCTCTCTAGGCTTTGTTTGAAAGGAATGAAGTCTGACTTGCTTTTTCAGCTGACATACTTCACAAATCTCCTTTTCTCAACTGAATTAGTGAAGTTTTCAACCAGGTCTTCTTTGGTTAGCTGGGACATTGATCTATAGTTAACATGGCCAAGCCTCTTGTGCCACAGCTTGGATTCATCTGAAATAGTTGTGTAGGCACTATCTGAGCCCTTATTCTAGTCTACTATAAAGCTTCTATCAGCCATGGCCACTGACATAAGCTTGGATCCACTTGGATCACTAATCTGGCATTCATTGCCTTTGAAAACCACTAAATAGCCCTTTTTGAGCAACTGAGCTATACTGAGCAGATTTCTGTCAATTTCAGGCACAAACAAGACATTTGAAACAAGTTTGGTACCTGTAGGAGTGTCTATCAGCACATCTCCTTTGCCTTCAGCTTTGATGAAGTGTCCATTTCCAACCTTCACTTTTGTTTTGATGCTTCTGTCAATTGACTTGAAGACGGCAGCATCATGAGTCATGTGGTTTGTGCAACCACTGTCTATCAGCCATCCCTTTGTGGCCTTTTCTTTAGTAGCTGAGCAAGAAACTGCAAGGACTTGCTCTTCTTGGTCACTGCCCTCTTCTGCTACTCTAGCTTTAGCTCTAGGTTGCTGAGTTTGATTTGGCCTTTATTTGCCTTTATTTTTACAAACTTTTGAAGCATGTCCCATCTTTTTACAGAATTTGCACTGCACATCAGGCCTGAACCAACATGCTTCACCCGGATGACTTAACCTTCTGCAATGTAGGTAGGTGGATATCTTCTTACATCATCTGCTTTAGGCTTGTTTGGCCAGGATTTCTTCCATTTATATGCAAAGGAGCTTGAGGCTGGTCTTGTAACACCCCAAACCTGGCCTAGATGTTATGGTCGTATCTGGCAATATCACACGATAGTGTTTTTGAAACCTTGTTGTTACGATGAAAACATTCCATGTTATTATCTTTAGTAAACCTTTGTTAGAATTTAGGAAGTCGTATTTATTCATTTAAAAAAATTTTTTGAAACATCTCTTGTTGCGAAAGCTTAATAAAACAGTCTAAGTGATCGTGCGTTTAGAAAATACTTTAACTTTTTGAAAATCGAACTTCCTACGACCAGCAGGTATAAATCTATAAAGTAAAATAAATAAATTAAAACCAAAGCCCCAAAGGGTTCTTAAATTACAACCCAAATAATCAATAATAATCAAATCATAAATCGTAATTTGAAAACCATGAGGTCTAAAAATTACCGTGGTCACCGCTGAGTCCTCTGTCACACCGATCTGTCTAAGTTTGGGGATTACCTGTGTACATTAAACAAAAAAGGTGAGTTTATGTAAACTCAATGTGTAATCTCGCAGAAATAAACAAACAATCAGTATTCACAGTGCACAGTTGAACAGTCTTGGGCTAAGCCCTCTTCAGTAGTAATGACAGTTTGGACCTTAGCCCATCTCAGTACAGTGTCAAAAATGTAGTAGGGTCTTAGCCCATCACAGTATCAGTAGTAGTAACAGTTATACAGTAGCAAAATCCTACCCAACCATCCTCTACACACCATCTCCGTTCAACCTTACACTCCATGTGGGGATATAATCAACCCATCCATCCCTACACTCCAAGTAGTATCGAATGCGGCACAAAACAATAGTTTGCAGCTGAACTGGCAGTAAATTAGGCTTAAAGCCTTTTAGTACACTTTCTCCGAATAACAACCCCCAACCCAATGCAATGCAACATACAATGGATGATATGCTATTATGCAATTTTAGTACATATATTCAGTTTAGATATTAACATGCTCAGTATAGATATCATTCAGTCAATTTCACACATTTAGGGGTCTAAGTAGCATTTACTGACCTTACAGTAGGTTTACAGTCGACTTGGGTGACCCGTGCAACCTTAAAAAAAATTTGATAAAAATGAACTCACAAGCCCATGTGATCTGCCCGTGTGGGCCCACATGCCTGTGTGGCCCACTCGGCCCAAATTGGCCTTGGCCATGTGATCCATTTTTAATGTAACTCATGCTAGCTAAATATTCATATATGTTTTCACTATTTACTTATATGTTCATTCAAAGCTGTCTACTTGAGTCATTGTCACTAAATTATTTATATCTTGAGCTACAGAATTCCAAATTAAGATATGCTTGATGTTTTTGAAACTAGACTCAAATACATTTCTACCATAAAATTTTTAGAATTTATAGTTTATCAAATAATTACAGTAAAATCTTCAAATTTATCCTTATTCTACTATTTGACAGCTTCAACCTTTCCTTACTAAAAATTATTTATCTCTTAGTATAAAATTTAGATGATGTTTCTATTTGTTTCTCTTAAAAATAGACTAAGCCCATAATTATTTTTTAAAATTTTTTTTATGATTTTCCAAAGTCAGAATAGGGGAACCCGAAATCATTCTGACCTTGTCTTACAAAATTTATTATATCTCATAATTTACAATTCCATTGCTTACAATGTTTCTTCCATGAAAAGCTAGACTCAATAACCGTTAATTTCATATTTGATTCAACCTCTAACTCAATTTCCACTATTTTTTATGATTTTTCAAAGTTAGACTACTGCTGTTGTATAAAACTATTTTAGTGCAAAATGTTGATTTCCAAGTGTATAACACCCTTATTTCCTTTCTCTACAATTTTTTTTGGCATCATTTTCTCTTATTTCTCTTATTTCTCGACAGCAAGCAATTTTGGCTTTTTTTTAATCCCGTTTTCTACATTTCGGGTACACACCTAGTATTGTTTCTGATGCATAAGCACTCCTAAGCCTCCAAAACCTAAAAATCGACCAACATATCTCCAGATTAATCACTTAATTCATTTTTAGTCAACCAATTTTGGAAGGATCTCGACTAAAAACCTAACAAAACCCTTACCTTGCTTGAGTAACCACGACTTCGCTCAATTACAGCGTCGATTGAAAACCACCAGCCCCTTGATTAACTCCTAAACACCAAAAAAGAATCCCCCTTTTAGAGATTAACCAAGAACGATTAACAATAGACAAAACCGTTACTTACCGAACATGCGCAACCAACGATGAACAAAAGAATCAATTGAAAAAAAAAAGAAAGAAACGAAAGAGGAAAAAATAATGGAAATTTTGGCAGATACTAGGGGAAAGAATCGACAGAGGAGAGAAAAATAGAAGAAGAAGAAGAAGAAAACATCATAAAAAGTTTGGGAAATTGGAGAGAAAACCGAAACTCTATTATTTTATTTTTTTTGCAACAAAAAGATAATCAGATTATTTTTTTATAACCTCTCCCCAACTATCTCCTAAAATCACTCCCTATTAACCACTAAAACACAACTACTCAGAATTTTTCCCCAACACAACTCTTAGCCAAAATTGGAGCAAAAATACTGCCTCCACGTCATCACAGAGAATTGAACACAGGACCTTCAACATTTCAACACCCCACTTAACCACCAGACCAGCAGACCCATTCTGATATAAACTTACCAACAATTAAACTTAAGCCCTTTGCACAAGGTTAAGGCTTTATTTATAAAAATAAAAAAATTTGCCCAAGTAAGGCTTGAAATTGGGACCTCACACACACACCCAGAACACTTAACCACTGAAGCAGATACACACTTGTGTTTCATACATACATGAAATCAAAAATTAAAATTCTGGGGTGTTACAAGTCTGCTTTTGGCTTGGAAGGCACCTTCTTAATGCTCCTCCAGTCTACTGGCTCTCCTTTGCTCTTAAGCATAAAGAGCATTGATCAGCTCTGTCAATGAGATACTGGTCAGATTCCTCGAGTCTTTAAGAGATGAGATCTTTACCTCATACCTTTCAAGTAAGGTTGAGATCACCTTCTCCACAATTCTTGCTTCAGTGAACTGTCTTGTTCTTTCAATCCCTTGAAACTCCTTCTTCAACTTATCTCAAGCCTGCTTCAGTAACTCACAAGCCATGATCCTTGTGAAAATCATATCAGACACATTGTTTTGGATGGACGACATGGCTTTGTGCCTTTTGGTTCTTTTATCTGCATGTTATCTAATTTGAGCCACTGTTGGATTGGCTCTTAGAGGTGCTAGTTCAACATCTGAGTTGACAACCTCCCATAGGTCAAATGCCTATAGGTAGGTCTTCTTTTTTACTACCCAAATGTGGTAGCCCTTTCCATTGAAGACTGGTGGTGCAATTGGTGAAAAACTTGAGGAAGACATGGTTTTAAAGAATGAAAAATAAAAGATCCACTAAGAGTTTAGCTCTAATACCAATTTTTTGGATTTGGACGAAGATGAGTGAAGGTTAACAGAAGCTTGAACAACAATGCTATATGTTTGCTTGAGAAAATAAACAGAATCGGGCTTGGAGAGAAAATAAAATGAAAATAAGAAAAGAGCGAGTTTTTGGATGAAATTCTCAATAATTTCATTAACCTTGAATGAAGGCATAAAGCCAATACATATACCAGACATTTAGCTGGTCAAAACAAAGCAAATTGTCACCTAACATTACCTACTACCACCAAGTAACATTGGAACTTATGAAAAACATTGCTTGCTATAACAGCATGATTTTGGGGCTAGTCGGAACAGTGGTTTCGGCACCACAAATTTGAAGTTGAGAAAATTATTTTATTATTATTTTAGAGTCATAGCATGTTTATAGTAGTGTATGAAAAGTTTGGTGAGTTAATTTTGACGTTTATGAGACCAATTGCGAAAAAGGACTAAATCGCATAAGGTGCAAAAGTCTTAAATTGATAGCTAAGGGTGTTAAATTGTTATGAATCTTAATTTGGGGGTCTTTAAAGGGAAAAAATACCTTTATATCTTAGCTTGGCCGGCCATGGGAGATAAAAATATTGAAAAGTCAACATTAGGAAATTTGATAATATAATGTATATTATAATAATGCCCTAAGCTTAGCTATCATCTTTTTCTTTCATTCTTTCTTCATTACCACTGATTTTTCAGCCATTGTTAGGGGTTTTGAGCTTCAAAATTTTTAGCAACTCATTCCTCTTGCAAGTAAGTGATTTTCATGACTTTTCTTAATGATTTTATTTTTTACATTTTTGGACCCCTTGAAGCATGAGCTTTCAAATGAGGGTATTGTTTTACAAAATGATTAAGAGTTTAGGGTTTTGCCATGAAAGTATTTGTAATGTTTTCTGAGTTTTTATAGAAGAAAATGAGTCTTGGGTGTATTATAAACAACTTTTATGAAAGGTGTTAGCATGAAAACACCTAAATAGATTATTTTGCATAAGTTGTAAAATAAATGATAAATGTGTGAAATAGTGAGAATTTGGGGTTACTATAAGAGTAAAAGAGGTTCGTCTAGGCTTAAGATATGAAGAAATATGATAAAAATTGATTTTCGGGTCTAGGGGTAAAATTGTCATTTTGTCAAAGTCTAGGGGCAAATGGTCATTTTACCAAAGATGTAAGTTGTCGATTGCTTAATTCTATTTAGTGACTAAATAAGTACATTTTTCTATTATAGATCAAGAATTAACAAATCCAAACCTAGACCAAGGGAAAGCCAAGTAAATCGACTAAATCGACTAGTCGTCACATTTGGTGATCCGAGGTAAGTTGTATGTAAATAATACAACTACATTGCTAATGTATATGTTGAATTGCATTTGAATTAATATAGCATGAATTGCTTGATTGTGGAATTGAAAAAGTATGATGATAATAGAACCCTCGATGCCCTAAAAATAGCTTAGAAGCAATTCAGGACTAATTTGAAACAAATTGGAAAGTTTAGGAAAAAGTTGTAAAATTTGGAAATAGTGGTTACACTACCGTGTGGAATCACCCCAGGCCATGTAACTTTTGAAACAGGAGACACACAACCATGTCCCAGCCCGTGTTCTCACCCGTGTAACTCACTAAGTAGGGTCACACGCTCGTGTGATAGGCCATGTAACTCACTAACTTGAACCCTTTGAAATCCTTAGATGACACATGGTCATGTTGCTAGACTGTGTGCCTCACATGGCTAAGTCACACACCCGTGTCCCAAGCCATGTGAACCCAAAATTTACCTAAAATCAAACCATTTCATGCATAAACATGAAATCCAATTATGCACACTTTCAAGGGACCAAAACATCATCCAAGCACACCTATAAATGTAATTTCCAAGACTCTAATTCTACTAACCAATATGTCATTCAAAGACACCACAATTAGCATCCAAACATCACTTACCTAAATATGTTCACATGCCTCATTTCATGCATACAAACCTAGTCCATTTAGGTACTAAAACATACCACATTTAACCATTTCTAATCCATTCAAAACATACCATAAGAGTCATACTTACAAGCCTTAACAAGTAACCGAAATGACAACATTTGGTAAACATAAAAATGCACCAACCAAACATAATCTTTAAGACTTAAACATATTAAAGCACCATTACACAACATCCTATACATGCCATTATAAACCTTGGCCAAAATGCTTAAAAACTAACGAATTTTGTTGTTGGATAATGTGATAGGTCTCCGATGAGCTTCCAACCAAATCGATCTTCCGATAATCTATAAATCATAAGATATAAATTACATAAGCAATGAGTGCTTAATAAGCTCGTACAAACCAAAATATAACTTACCATTTCATTTGCATAATATAAAGCATAAGTATAAAATCAACCAAAACCATAAGCTTACCATAAGCCTATACAACATCATCAAATTCACAAGCTAGTACACTTGTTCATATATATATGAAATCAACCATAAGATATGTGGTTTACCATGTATAAACATAACATTTTACACCATAAATGTTACCACAATGTCATGATTCATTGCATTTATATACTTACCATTTCATTTTCTTTTTTTGTCCGTTGAATCATCTAGAATTACATCATATACAAGGGAAAGCTCACACAATGTAACACCCCTCACCCGTATTCAATGCCAGAATAGGGTTATAGAGTATTTTCGGACTTACAACACATTTAAACATACATTTCACATGTAATTAGATTAATTCATATACATTCATACCACAACCAATCATTTTGTCCCTAATACAAGCCTATGAGGCCCTAAACATGCCATGGGAGTGGTTCGAGACTAAACCGATAACTTTGGAAACTTTAAGAACACTTAGAAAATTTTTCTCAAAAACAAGGGATACATGCCCGTGTGGCTCACCCGTGTGTCTCACACGGCCAACAGACACGCTCGTGTCACAGGCCGTATGGGTATTCCAAATGAGAGCACATGGCCGTGTCCAAGCCTATGTCTGACCCCGTGTAACTCTCTGACTTGGGTCACACGGTCAACACACACACCTCTGTGGCTAGCCCATGTACCCAAAAAATAGCCATACACGCTCGTGCCCTAGGCCGTGCCAAACCTATAGGGTATACTGGCCTATGCTACATGGCCAAATCACAAGCCTGTGTGTAAGGCCGTTTGGAGCATACTGACTTGATTTTAATTTCAACACCAGGGGACACATGGCCGTGTAACATAACCGTGTGTCACACACGGTTGTGACACACGCCCGATTCTCTGCCCTTGTAGACAAAAATAGGCTATTTACCAAGCCATTTTGCCATCCAAACTTGCATGTACCTACACCACATCAATTGGCACCAACACATAGCATATCTAATCATTTAAACCAGCCATTTCAAACATAAATCATGCACATTCTATACTTTCATTTTACCCATACACAAATCACCAAAACATACCATACCATTTGTACCAAACTTTACTTACTTAAATCATCAATATGACCATTATCAATTATGCATCATTTGGTCCATTTTCTCAAGCATGTCAATCAATCAAAACTTGGCTATTAGATAACTATTATGATAATTATCCACATGCATCACATGACCAATTTACAAAACACCACATAAGCCACATACACATATATATACATGACCAAACCAATCAAATTTAAGCCAACTCCGATGGATATATATATATACAAACCAAAACATAGACATTCACAAGCCAACTCAAATGGAAAAACTCATTACCAAAATACATATGCAAAATGACCATAATTCTATACATGCCATATAACCGAAACATAAGCTCAAAAGTACCAAATTGATAATTGGATAGTGTGACGAAGTCTCCGACGATCCCCAAATCCGAGATAGCTTTGAATTCACTATAAAACATGGAAAAATAAACAAAGTAAGCTTTGAATTCACTTATCTATTTCTCACTGAATCATATCTTCAATATACATGTTGAACCATTCGGAATAGAAGTCGGATACTTAGGAGTCTCGCACACTAAGTGCCAATATCATGGCCCGAATCCAACTCAATATATCTCGCACCTGAAGTGCCGATACCATGGCCTGAAGCCAAATCAAAGTAACTCACACCCGAAGTGCCGATATCATGGCCCGAAGCCAAATCAAAGTAAATCGCACCCGAAGTACTGATATCATGGCCCAAAGCCAAATCCGTGTATCCCCTAATGATATGTCACTAGTATCCTAATCTATTCCTAAGGTTCAACCAGGATTTTGAATGTCGAATTGCCATCGAACCACTATCGAACATCTCCGTAGTCTTGTACTCACGGTTTATGCAATATCAAAACATATAAAATACATTTGTAATGAAACTTATAATATACGAACTTACCTCAAATGTAAAAATGACAAAATAGGTCGATTGGTCGATAACTTTATTTTTCCCTCGATCTAGATCCGAGTTTCACTTTTCTTGATCTATATGTAACCAAAATTAACTTATTTAATTATCTCTCTATTCACTTTAGTCCAAAATTCACTTTAAGGTATTTTTACACAATTGCCCCTAAAGTTTCACAACTTTTATAATTTAGTCCTTATTTCATAAAAACACAAATTCATGCAATTTAACCACAACTCATGCTAGCCAAATTACTATTATGCCCTAGCAGCCCATATTTTTCATTTATTTCACATTTTGACTATAAAGTTTCTACATTTCACTATTTAATCCCTAATTTACATTTTCACTAAAAATCACTTAACAAAACTTGTATAACTATCATCAAATGTTCATAATCTATCATCAAACATCAAAACACATGCTTATCCATCAATGGAAACATTCAAAATCTTTAACAGTTATGCAAAATAGTCCCTGGGCTAGCTAGACCTAGTTGCAACGATCTCAAAAACAGAGAAATCATTAAAAACCGAGTCAAAATACATACCATGCAGGAGAAGGAACCTAGACGCACCTTGAAGCTATTCTAATGGCTTTCTTTCTTGTTAATTTCGGTCAAAACAAGGCATGAAGAAGATGATACATATTTTGTATCTTTTAATTTTAAGTTATTAATTATTATTTTACTATTTTAACCTTTATTATTAAACATTAAAATTCATTTAACCATGCACAAAAATCTCCACTTACATTATAAATGGTTAAATTACAACATAAGGAACTCCTCTATTTAATTTCATAGCTATTAAACCCTTTTAGCTTATAGAACTCCAATTTTTCACGTTACGCGATTTAGTCCTTTTTATCGAATTAACTAGTCAAACAAAAAAATTTCTAAACGGAACTTTCACACAATCATTCAACCATGTTGTAAACATTAGAAAAATAAAAAAAATAAATATTTTGACCTCAGATTTGTGGTCCCAAAACCACTGTTCTGATTCGACTAAAAATGGGCTGTTACACACAAAGTGTGCCTTTACATATAACCGTAACATTTTCTTTACATTATTGCTTACACAAGCTGTGAAATGGGCTTGCTCACACGAGATGTAGGTCCAAAATGTAAGTTAAACAATGCTGCTCACATGCGCTGTGAAGAATTCGCAACAAATGCAGGACCTCAGCCATCGGTAGGACATTTAAGACCAGCACCCGAAACATGAAATCTCTAATGACATGTAATTTGTATACTAAGAATTCCTAAGGTTCAATCGGGACTCGATATCCGTCAATCCATCATAGCATTGATACATTTCTATAATCCAAATCATTTATATTACTACAACAACGAAAACAAATAGTTAATTTAACTAACATTAAAACAGTTATAGTTCATACGAACTTACCTCGATAACTAGGGGCGTAGAAGTTAGATCGAACTAATCCGAAGCTTTAGTTTTTTCTCGATCTAAGTTCGAACATGGTTTATCTTGATCTAAATAGGTAATTTCAATCAATTAAACACTTATAGTATTCAATTTAATCCACATTTCATATTTATACAAAATTACCAATTTTCCCCTAACATTTTAACTTTTAATAATTTAGTCCTTAAGCTCATAACTTAAAATCTAACCATTTTAACATAAATCCATGTTAACCATAAATACAAGGGACCTTGATACAACCGATATCAACCATCATTTCACAAAAAAAAAACCTAGAATTTATACTTTTAACAATTTATTCCCTAATTACAAAATTCATCAAAATCACTTAACAAAACTTGTTTATTTTTCAACATCTATCATTTAATAACAAAACCTACTCAAAAACATCCATGGCATAACCCTAAACCTTTGATAGTTTAACAAATTAACCCTCGAGCTAGCTAGATTAAGCTACAACGAACTCAAAAACATAAAAATCATTAAAAACAAGATGAAAAACACATACCTTGCATATAAAGAACCTAGCCGAACCAAGCACTCATCCATAGAGGTTTTCTTCTCTTGAAATCGATTTAGGGATGAAAAATAAAAGATGATACCTTTTTTTTTGTTTTATGTTTTATGTTTAAATTTCTAAATTACTATTTTAACCTTTAAAAACTATCAAAATTGCAATAAAACATTGCCGTGTAAATCCACTATCTCATTTAAATGGTTTATTTACAATTCAAGTCCTTTATTTTAAGGCCTCATAGCTATTAGACCGCTTTAGCAAATAGAACTCAACTTTTAAGCTTTTTACGATTTAGTCCTTTTCACTTAATTAACTAAGTAAACTTCAAAATTTCTTAACAAAATTTTAATACAACCTTAATATCATCCCAAAAACCTCAAAATAATAAAAAAATAACTCGCTCATCAGAATTGTGGTCCCGAAACCACTATTTCTGATATCATTGAAATCGAGCTATTACACGAACTAAATTCCCTTTTTAAGTCGTTGTTTCGTTCAAGAGATCTGGAATTGCTAGTATTGAATCAGCATCAAAAATTGATCAGGTGTGTAATAGAAAACTCGAAAAACAGCAAATGACAAAAAGTTGAAATGCATTCTATCGACATCACACGGCTGTGTGTGTCACATGGGCTAGGTTAATTGGGCTGTGTTGGCCACACGGGTATATGGACCATACGACCATGTGTAAGAATGTGTGTTAGGCCATGTGGACTATATGAGTTGGCTAGTTGGGCCGTCATACAAATGTGCAGGCCTGTTTTTGAAAATTTCCATTTAGGCCCGTTTTGACCCATAATACGTAATTAGACTCTCCATAGGGTTCATACTACATAAATAACGCGTGAAAACATGATATTTTTTAATATGCTACTATAGGTGATATGATTAAGGTATGTGAATTAAGTACGCACGAACTGACTACTGTTAATTTTGATGGCATGGTTCTATTTTGATATGTTTGTTGTGAGCATATGATGTATGAATATGTTAATTTATATTTCTCTGAATCTGGTTTATGACCATATATGTGACCTTATGGAAAAACTAATTTGCTTCTATTGGGTTTGTGATATATCTGTCTACAAAGCATGTAATTGCATGCTTACTAGTTTTTGTTAAAAATATGAATGCATGTTCAATATGCTAATCATTCTATATATGTATTTGCATGTCATGTCATATTGCATGGGTTTGGGATAATATGGTATGGAGAAAGTTCTAACAGTTTAATGATCGACACTATCTAGTGTTTAACCACATACTTCTGTCTGGCAGCTTGTCTGCAGTATAGTGGCTTGACCACATATATCTGGTATGACAATTTTAACTGCAACTCTAGTGGCATTGTCCACAATTATCTGTTGATATGATTTGGTTAGACAAGTTCTGGGGAACTCTAATTTGGTGTGTAGCAGAGTTGGGTAGGAAGTTTTCTGAAAATTTTGCATTATGATTTTCTGAAAAATACCGCATTGACATAATCATGCATTCTCAATTTTGTTTAACTGATCGTTCTGAAAATTCTCCGTGATACTTTGATCTGTATATTGTGTAATGTTTGATTTTTATTGAGTTTTGTTATACACTGAGCTTTATAGCTCACCCATTTGTTTTATCTTTGACTTTTCAGGTGATCTTTGAGTTTATGATTGGACAGCGTACGGGAGCTCAGATTGAATCTCGGTTAATAAAATAAGATAGTTTACATTTTTTAATTATTTTGGACTGCAGATTTGTTTTAAACTTTGTTTTTGGCTTTTGTTCTATTCATTAGTTTTTGAGTATTTCAACATGAAACTGTAAAATCATACAGATTAACAATTTAAAATTAAAATTCTGAAAATTTTTCATTGCAAAATTAAGTAACCCCTTAACTATTTTTCTATAAATAAATAAATAGTTTTAACGAATGTTTGCCTCAAAGCTGGAAATGATTTGTCAAAATTATTACTTTCAAAACACGATTTTGATTTCAAATTCTAGGTTTCAGATAAGTGATTCCGGACTTAAGTTTTTCTAAACATTTGTGAAATTTTTACCAAATTTAATGCTTTTGGAACGCGCACTAAGTTTGATTAAGTCAAAAAAAAAATTTAAACAAGCTAATGTAATTCCTCAAGATCCAGTCTTAACGTCTAGGCCAAGTATGGAGTGTTACAATAGCGATTAACTATTACCACTTTTACAATTTAGTCCTTGTACCACAATTAACTATTGATTCTATAAAATTGTTAGACCAAAATTTAATATACTAAAAAATTAGACTCGTAAATATTAAATAATGATACTTACGGACTCGGTCATTGGAAATGGGGTTTTGAAAGCACCGTTTCCGACACCATTGAAAAATGGTTTGTTACAATATCAATTACAACCAATCTTTCCATAAAACCAACAAGATAAATAACATATAAAATATCTTCAATGAGCTCAAGATAAGTCTTAAATCTTCAAGATGTGCTTTCAAGTTTTACCTGATTCGGTCCAATCTCTCCAAAGTTAAAAAGTCGACGATTCCTGTAATCCAATCCAAACCAATCTTTAGGATATGTTGCTATAAACGGTTTGAATAATATTGATGGGCTTACAATCGTCCAAAGTATCAACAAGAATCAAAGCTAAAAAATTTTGTTACTAAAATTTCCCAACACTAAACATGACAAGTTTCTAAATTGAATAGTGTCAAGCACCAAAAAACATTACTTCTTTGCACTACTCGAAATTGCCTCAACAATTCTAGTATTATTTTAGTAACATAATGAAAGATTAAAAGTATTTTTATCAATTTTAAAATTATATATATTATAGATTATGAGTAAACTATGTCTTTCCTTTGCTCTAGTTTTATAGTATAAAGAGAATTATAGAAAGGAAGTATAAAGACAAAAATTAAAGCAAATTACAAGTATAAAGACGATAAAAAGAAATCAAGAAAATCTCACCAAGAATCGATCTACATGGTTTATTATGTTTACAAAATTCTAACATGTACCACGTTTAGTTAAACACGGACATGATAATACGGAAAAAGGAAACAAATCAGTATTTCTCCCAAAAAAACAAATAAGAAAAAAAATATTGAAGATATGTCATCGTCATGGCTACATGAGTGGATTCATTGAAATTTTATAACAAGAATTACATATACGGTACAATCTAAGAAAGCAAAAGGAGACTAGCGACCCACTTCCAAGCTCGTATTAGTTAATATAGGTTCGTCTGAAGTACTGACTGATTTTGTAGGTGCAACATACGTAGCAATAGGCATCTTTGTAGGAAGATTTGGTTTCTCTATCTCAAAATTAAGAGCTTGAGTTACTTGCTTGATTGAGGGTCTGGAGCTATTATCAGGGTGAGCGCACCACAATCCAACAATCATCAAACGATCCACTTGTTTTTCATCAACATTATTGTTCAACTTCTCATCAACAGCCGAAAGTAGCTTCCCTTGCCCATAAAGATCCCAAATAGATTTTCTTCCGGTTGCAATTTCGAGCAACAACACTCCGAAACTATATATATCTGATTCTTTACTTGCTCGACCTGTGTTTACATATTCCGGGGCCAAGTAGCCTAAAGTCCCAGCCAAGCCAGTTGTCTTGGGCCCTAGCTCATGGTCCATAAGCCTTGCCAACCCGAAGTCACCCAGTTTAGCATTGAAACTAGAATCCAGCATTATATTGTTGGATTTGATGTCTCGCGGTGCACTACACACTGCTCCCACTCTTCATGAAGATAGAGAATCGCAGACGCTAATCCAAGGGATATCCTATACCTAACAGCCCATGAAAGTGGAGCTTTGTTACCGAAGAGGTGGAAATCAAGGCTACCATTGGGCATGAACTCATAGACGAGTAAGAACTCACCTTTATCATGGCACCAGCCAATGAGTTGCACCAGATTTCGGTGTCTTAACTGGCTGATGGCCTTCACTTCAGTTATATACTCCTTTTTCCCTTGCTTGGACCCTCTTGAAATCCTTTTTACAGCAACCACCACATCTAAATCAGGTAGGTAACCCCTATAAACTGCACCAAACCCTCCTTCCCCTAACTTTCTTTGTTCTGAGAAATTGTTGGTAGAGGTGACAAGGTCAACATATGAAAACCTTCTAGGTCCGGTTCCTTTCTCAAGGGCATCATTGATTGATGTTAAGTTTTCTGCTGCTTCTGGTTTTCTCCTTTTTCTTGTCTTCTTTCGTCGCCATAAAATGATTGCTAAAACGATCCCAGCGATAATAAGAACAACAACAGGGACTACAAGACCTAAAACTATTTTGACATTTGTCGATATATTTCCACCAGTTTCCATGTCTCTTTCTAAAGTGGAATTGAACTCCCGCCATTGAAGAATATGTTGCTCTGTACTAACACCTGTAGCAGCTGAGAACCCAACCATGACCCACTCAGGTAGAGCCATCTTAAGATCAATTAGATAACTAAGACTAGAAACTTCTTGAGGATTATGGGTGGTGCGGTAGCTCCACGAGGCACTCAAATTCCTAGTAGTGGCATTGTAGGTAATCAACACATCCGCTGTATCTCCATTATGAATGCTTGCATTCCATCTGGTATATACGACTGACATGATTGAGTTGTTGTTGATCCCCACATGGTTATCGAGATGAGCAGGATCCCAACCATTTTTGTAAGTGTCGAACTCAACCATGAGTACTTGGCCCAATGTAGAAACCCACTGTGAGGTGTTAAAAAGTCCTAGACGTCCGGTAGCTGAGTTTAATGGGAGTTGAGAACCAGCAGGTGCAAGGAAGAAGACAAAGCCAAGACCATAGTCAGAAGCGTCTTGGATGTCGATGCTGAAGGCAAAACGGGTGCTGAAGTCGGAAAGTTTCCCTGTTTTAGGGTCCCACATGAGGACCCTGTTGGCATATGTAGCCCATCCAACACGGTACAAATTGTCCAAAGTGTTAAAATCAATGATTCCATTAGTAGGCCTTGCTTCACCCTGATAGAGAATCATGTCATCACCGTGTTCAAACCGAGATATTTCAAAGTTTACTGAATAGACCGATGGGAAAGCAAAAAGTAAGCAGGACAAAATTAAGGGCAGAGAAATGAAAGGGTGGAAACCAGCAGCCATGGCAAGGGACAGATGAAGCTGAGACATTGAAGACGAAATTGCTCCTACAATAATACATGTGCTAATATATATTTTCTTAATCTTGAGAAATTTCGTGGAAATGTTACTATAAGTCTAAAACCTTGGAGAATACGTTAAAAACAAGTTGCAGTTGCTGAGTTAGTGGCTGCCATAGAACTTACAATGCACTTTCAATACATTTAAATAATTAAAAACTTAATTTGCTTTCCGCTAGGTTAAACAGGATTGGATAGCAGCTCTGTCAATGACCTAATCAAATTTTAGAAAAGGTTCGTAACCAAACATTTATTATATATTTACCAAAAACTTATTTCTTGAAATAGTTTTTACTAGCTTTTTTTTTTTCATGAGTTAATTAAAATACATTATATTTATTTCTTAAAAAATTGTTACAAATTTTGGAATATTTAGTGCTTGATAAATAAAATCAAAAAGTATAATCCTCCAACTTTTTGAAAAAGTTATTTTAGTGCTTGTATTGCTTGTCAATCACCCCAAACGGATTGAAAAGTTAAAGTTTGATCATTTTCATGACATGGTATACATATGGATTGCCACGTGGATGTCATGTTAATAAATAATTAATATTTAAAAATTTTAAAAATAAAACTTAATTTTAAAAAAATATTTTTTTAATTTTTAAAAATTTATTTAATTGTTGATGTGGCAATCTACCTGTATGCCACGTCAGCAAAGTTAATAGACATTAAATTTTTCATCTATTTGGGGATTATTTGACAAACAATACAAGTTTAAGAGTTAAAAAATGTAAAAAATTAAATGAAGATTAAAATAATTTTTTTGTAAAGTTGGAGGATCGAAAAAATCATTATACCAAAACAAAATAACATAACTCTTTAAATTTTAAAGTTGAAATGATGTAAATATTAATATCAATATTAATTATTAAAAATACAATTTGACAAATTTAGATAATAAAAGTTAATGATAGTTTTGTTTACTATTTTAAAATTTATAATGTATACTTTCATTAAATAATGATTCAATTAATTTTTTAAAATTCATTGTATAAAATTTTATACAATTGATACTTAATTTTTTTCCTCTTTAAAAGACGTGCAATTGGGAATAAATAATAAGTTTTTAAGTAATTAAATGTTTGAATTGAATACAATTAATTTGTCATTTGGTAAAATTTAATATGTATTATAGATAATAATAAAAAAAACATTTTAGAAACTTATTTAAACTTTTTTTTAAAAAAAATAAAAATGAAAAAGGTTTTATAAGGTAATTATAACATTGTTTTGACAAGCTACTAATTGATTGATTAAACAAACTTTTCAAGACATAGAACATTAATATATATATATATATATATAAATACTATCAGAAACAATATTAAACTAATATGGTTATTGCTTTTCCATCGCGCTTCCATCTGCAGTTGAGTTTTAGCTTATGAAACTACCTTGAACAATCGGATAGAGCCATTTTCTCCCAAGTTCAGTTCAACCATGAAAAACCAAAATAGTTGACTTAGAAAACAAGAGATAGACAACAGTACTTTGTTTTTTCTTCTTAGTATTTATTTAACCATTTTCAGTCATATCTGATTGCTCATTAGCCTTAATTTACATCATTACCTCAAAAGAAAACAAATGAGAAAGTACAATATACTTTAAAGAACCAAAAGTCTATTTTTTACCTGTAGCATCAATGACTTCATTGAACATCTTCAATACATCTCTTCTAGCCTACAATTCATTTTCTTTTTATTAAAATCAACACAATTTTACAAACTGCAAGTGAAATATTGTCTATTATATTCCAAAAGCAATAGTTGCTTTACACAAGGCTGTCTTGCTATTCGATATACTAGTTTTAGGTTTAAGATTATTGGATCCTCTGATAACAAGACAATACCAAGCATGCATAATTTTATGAAGTTAATTCTATACGACAAACCTTTCCTGGTCATTACTAATCATGCATCTAGCAAGTTTGTGGCTTCAATCTTAGCATTCCATTAAATTTAACGCATAGCTGAAAGTAATTTTTATTAAGATTATTCTGAGAAATGATTTTTTTTTTTTTGCATAAACAAAAAAGACACATTTTTCGATACAATCATATATGTTAACAGTGTCACAATCTTATAATGCCACTTGTACTAGAGTTAACAGTATTATAAAAAAGTACTAAAAAAATCCCTTTAAGTATCAATTTGAGAGAAATGAACAAATTCAAATACTAAATCTTTATTTAAGCCTTTAAGAATTTGGATTAGTTAAAAGTAAATCTCTATTTGTCTCTAGCTTTAAAATTAAAGATTTGTGCAAAAAAGTTGCTTACATTGACAAAGGATATAAACAAGTAAATTGCTTATGCACGTAATCAAAAGTAAGCCCCTACTCATTGCGAGGAAGAAACCAGGCAATATCTGATGTAACTTAGCCAAAAAGAGAAAGGAAAATCATATTTCACAACCATCAGTAGTGCTTGAGTTGTTTATTCCAAGTTGTTTAGAAATGAATGAGACAGGAAGGGCATGAAACAGAGGAAGAGGCATGTTTTTAGGAAGATCTGGAGGCGCTATCTCAAAATTCAGAACTTGAATTGCTTGCCTAATGGAGGGCCTCGACCGGTTGTCAGGGTGAGCACACCACAGTCCAGCAATCATCACACACTCCGCTTGTTTTACATCAAAATCTTGATTCAATTTCTCATCCACAACCGAAAGAAGCTTTCCTTCCCCATAAAGATCCCAAACCTGCTCTACCAATCCTGTTTCGGTTGCTTCTCTTGGGTCGGCTGACTTTCGTCCGGTAGCAATTTCTAATAAAACCACTCCGAAGCTATATACATCCGACTCTTTGCTTGCTCTTCCTGTGCTTATATACTCTGGAGCCAAGTAGCCTATAGTTCCTGCCAACCCTGTTGTTTTTGGACCAAGCTCATGGCTCATAAGCCTTGCCAGTCCAAAATCACCTAGTTTGGCATTGAAACTAGAGTCTAGCATCACATTGCTGGATTTGATGTCTCGGTGCACGACACACTGCTCGCACTCCTCGTGAAGATAAAAAATTGCAGATGCCAATCCAAGAGATATTCTGTACCTTACAGGCCAAGTAAGTGGAATTCTTCTGCCGAATAGGTGGGAATCAAGGCTACCATTCGGCATGAACTCATAGACAAGTAACAACTCACGCTTATCATGACACCAACCAATAAGTTGCACTAGATTCCGATGTCTTGACTGGCTAATGACCTTCACTTCAGTTGCATATTCCTTTTTACCTTGTTTAGACCCTCTCGAAATCCTCTTAACCGCGACTTCAATGTCCAGATCGATAAGGTAACCCCTATAAACTGCTCCGAACCCTCCTTCACCTAACTTTCTCCCTTCAGAGAAATTGTTGGTAGCAGATTCAAGGTCTTTAAAGGAAAATCTTCTAGGTCCAGCTCCTCTTTCAAGTTCATTATCATTAATGGATGCTAAATTTTTTGTTTCACCAATTTTTGTTTGCCTTTTCTTCCACAGAAACCACATGATAAATGATATAACTGTCCCAGCTATCAAAACACTAACAGGAACTGCAGAGGCTACTAGTATTTTGATCCTTCTTGTATTCTTTCCATTAGTAGCTGGTTCTTCCAAATTTGAATGGAATTCCCATGATTTAAGTACATGTCTCTCCACATACATACCTGTTGCAGCAGAAAAACCAACCATGACCCTCTCTGGTAGGACCTTCATTAGATCAATCCGCATGGAAAGACTTGAATCCTCTCGTGGATTGTTGGTGGTTAAATAGCTCCATGACACACTCAAATCCTTAGTGGTAGAATTGTAAGTAACTAACACGTTGGCAGTATCGTGACTATGAGAGCTAGCATTCCATTGGGTGTAAACAGCTGAAGCAATAGAGTTGTTGTTGATCCCCACATGACCATCAATCCCATGTGGATCCCATTCAGGATTATGGAAGGAATCGAACTCTATGGAGACAATTTGGTTGCTTGGTGAATCACTGGTTGTGGTGTTAAACAATCCCAAAAATCCACCAGCCGAGTTTGGTGGGATTAGAGATCCAACAGGAGCCAGAAAGAAACATAACCCATGACCATAAGTTGGAACACCTTGGGTGTTGATTTCAAAGGAAAACCGAGTGTTGAAATCGGAAATCTTACCTGTTTCAGAATCCCAAAGCAACACCTCGTCGGCATATGTAGCCCATCCAACTCGGTTTATATAATTGACAAGGTTAAACTCGATGGTTCCAACATCAGGCTTTGCATCACCCTGATAGACAATGGTGATCATAGTTGGGTCAAACCGGGAGAGTTGGAAGTTGACAGAAACAGTACAGGGAAGAACAGAGAGAAAGGAAACGAAGCATAGAAGAATAACTACTGAGTTGCAGAACCTGGTGACCATGTCAATTGGTGAAGAATGTAGCAGAGTTGAAGCTTTAGTATGGTAGGAAAGAATCTGTCAGCTGCGTCTTAAGATGCTTGAAAATTCTATTTCTTTCAGAAAATGAGGATTATTATAACCTTATTTCTCAACAAAAAGATAGTCAAAATTAATATTGGGTTATTTTTATGGTTCACAAAAATTAATATTTTGAAGTTGAATATCTTTTTCTAAATTTGAACCTCAGAATGCGTTGATTTTCTCAGTCAGGACAACTTACTGACCCGTTCAAAGAGTTTTTTCCGTTCTTTTTAACTTATATCAAAAGTCAAAAGGCACTGTCTAGTGTCTACCATTTTGTTTATTCTTTAAAAAAAAAAATAACATATCATCCTTGTTTTGTCACTATGATTTATTTTCAGAATAACTACTCCTAAAAAGTTTAGAAATTACTGGGACTAATAATAAAAATTTACCTATAAACTAGGGACTAATAATAAAATGTTACCTAGTATTATTCAACGCAAATTATGTGAATAAAAAGGGTAACTTATAAACTTAATCGGTTTAAATTATCTTTTAGTTTGATGTTATGTTTTCATCATTAAATTTTAAAAACTTTTGATATAGTTATTAATATTATTAATTTATTACATTTTGAGTATTAAATCATTAACTATCATTAATGGTATAATTGTAAGTTAACATGACAAGTTATATAGACTAAATTTTTAAATTAAATTGTACAAATAATTCTTATATTTTTTTATTTTCCTTTAACTTTGCTTTTATTCCTTTATTTTTCTTCACTTTTTTCCAATCTTCTCCCTTTCTTTAATGGCTATCGTTATTTTAAAGAAAAAAAAGGCAATAAAAGAAAAAGAGAATGAAATTTTAATTAAGAAAAAATAAATTTTATAAGTGAATTAATTCTTTAATGGTATTTCTTAACCTTGGACCATTTTAAATGTTACTAATGGTCAATAAACTAACTATAATTATGACAAAAGCAAGTGCATCTATTGAACAATAGTATAACTATGGTGAGTAAGAAATATTGTATCCACAACGACTAAAAGTACTAGTAATTATTATTTTTCTATTATTTAGTCAATAAATTGGGATAATTGTTTTAATCTCAATTTACTAAGAACGCAACAAAAAATGAATTAGGAAAATATTTGAAAATAACCTAAGAGAAAGACAATACCCAGGAAAGAATCCACCTAGACTTCACTTATTATTCCGAATCTGAATTAAATAATTTATTCACTTGTGTTTTGATCCATAGAAATCTCTAAATTATGTTAATATCTCTTTCGAGAGTAAGAACAACTGACTCTAGGTTGATTAATCGAAATCTCTTTCTAATTAAAACCCCTATTGTCGCATTAACTCGATCTATGGATTCCCCTTTTAGATTTGACTCTAATCCGGTAGATTTATGTCGTCCTATTTTTAGGATTGCATGCAACTCTACTCAATTATACTAAATCTACTCTTAAATAGAGACTTTTGCTCCACTGAAATAAGAACACTAAACATGAATTAATATCTCTAAAATATTAAAGCACGAAATAAGCATACATAATTGAGAACAAGAATCAAGTATTTATCATGTAATTCAGAAATCAAATAATAAGATTCATCATAAGTTTCATATTCCCTATGTATTTAGGGAATTTAGTTCATAATATGAAAAGAAAACATCTCAAAGTCAAAAAAACTACAAGACATAAAGAAATTCAAATAAACTTCGAAAAAAGTTAAAAGGAGATCTTCAATCTTGAAGGAAATCCGCTTCTAAGTTGGCTCCGATGGTGTTCTTCAAGTAATTTCTTCAATCTTCTCTGTGTGCTCTCTTAGGTCTTCTTCTAATTGTTATTTATAGACTTTAGAATGCTCAGAAAGCCTAAAAATTGGGTTTTTCCGTGTGTTTGAGAAGCAGGGTACAAAATCGACACTGGCTGGCACATGAGCGTGTGGCCAGCCCATGTGGATGCTGAAAACAACTCGTTTTTGCTCGATTTTGGCTTGTTTTTAGCTCCTTTCGCTCCCCTATGCTCACCTAAGTATAGAAACATGAATTTAAAGGATTAGGAGCATCAAATTCACTAATTTATATAATAAATCATCCAAAAACGCATCAAGAATGGGATAAAAAATATGTTACTTTTATGGCTTATCAAATATCCCCATACCTAAGCGTTTACTTGTCCTCAAGAAAAATCCTTAACTCACAATTAAAATTAATCTTTCTCAACTCATAATTCTCATCAATGATGTTTCGTCATAATTCACAAATAATCAAACATTGATAATTCAACTAAAAGAGCACTAAAGATTCAAACAATTCAAGTCAAACATTTTTAAAGCATGAAAATATAGGTATTTCTCATCATCTAAGTAATTACCTTTAATTCAAAATCGTCAATAATAGATATCCTCACTAAAGATTCACTCAAATCACTCAAAGTGTTTAAGGTTCAAAAATAAGCACTCAATAGTCAAACATGAAAAGTTATTACCATAGGCTTGCATGAAAATCAAATCTCCACCACTATAAAATGAGATGATACACAAATCAAAAGGTCTTTAAGAGGTTGTAATGAGGCTTAGGTTAAAGGGTGTGGAGAAAGGCTGAAAAAGTTGGTTAAAATCGAGATCGAATTAATAAATTACCAAACTAGAAAAAATAAACATTGAATTAAAAACGATTACATCAATCGAAAACTATTCAAGAATAACACGAGCTTCTTCTAAAAATATGAATTTAACTGTTCAAGCTCAATTAACATAGAACTAAATAATAATCAACATATATGTTTTTTTTTTAATTGAGAACAAGAAGAAATAATTCAGCAACTTAAACAAATAGCTTAATCAGGCAATTAACCAAATCAAATCTCGATAAAAATGGAGTCAATAAAATAGGAAAAATTCTCAATGAGCAAAAATTGAGTTATGGGTTAAAATTAATGGGTGAATGAAGAAACGGTGTGTTAGGCTCAAAGGGGTTCACTAAGGGTTAATTATGTAGGTAGGCTTTTATGGGATAAGCGGGTTAAAACCTAAGTGCCTTTATCATCTTAATATATTAAATCAAATGTGTGATCTCGACATGCATAATCGAAGCAAGTTCTAAAATAACAAATCAATATTAACACACTCATAACCAATAATAAAAATGAGCAAGAAAAATGTCTATTCTAAAGGCTCAAAATCTCACAAAAAATTATGGTTTTTGATGTCAATCTTGCAAATCTCAAACTTCAAGGTAATACCTCAATTTAGGGAAACAACCTAAAAAATTTTAATTCTGAAAATAGACTTATCATGCTTGATTATCTCATGTCTTACAGTTTAAAACAACCAATACACGATTATCAACAAATTAATTTAAAACACATCAACAAAAATCACAAATCGATAAAAATTCATTCTAAAAGAAGTATGATAAAATTACTTAAACACAAGACATAATTTAGGGATTTTCTAATTATATAAATAACCTCCCCACACTTAAGATGTACATTGTCCTCAATGTACAAATATAGATAAACACAGTATAAACAAAATATCATAAGAGAGGGAGAAAACTAAAACTGTCCTTAATATTGGATGAAATCCCCAGAATAGTTGAAAGCGAAATTGTAGCCAAATATAAATGTAGAGCATGATTCCGAGCAAACTAATAAGAAAATAAACACAAATAGTGAAGAGGATTAATGGATTAGAACTCGATTAGAAACCACCATAAAAATAAAAATATAGTTCAAAAGATAAAAATGAAATAAGTCTAAGAAAATAATAATAAACATAAAAATAAAATAAAACAAATAGACTTAATGGTCCTCACCATCAGACGTGTCGGTGTCGTGAGTCGTTGGCTCTAAGGTGGAGATATGGAGATGCTGACAGATCTACTGCAATGTCGCATCAATACTGTCGAACCTCTGAAAGCAATGCTGCTCGAAATAAGTGAACCGCTCGGAGAGGTCCACTAAAGTAGTAGCAGAAGAAGCAGGATTGTGACTCGAAGGTGGAGGTTTAGGTGGATCCTCGTGATGGAAGGGGACATCATCAGTGAAGTCATCGGGTTCATTTTGAGTGTCAGAATGAAATAATCTGTACTGAGGAGGATTTACTCCACGACGCTGCTCGATCATCCTCATATGAATCATGCTCGAGATTTCCTGTGGGGACATCTGGCTGACGAGTGTAAGTGTAGAGGACTGCTCTGGTGTGTCGACGAGACCGAAGTGTCGAGCAAATTAAGTCACATAAGGGCCTAAACAGATGGGACCCTTCCTGTGGCGATCAGTCTGATGGTGGAAGGCTAAGGCAATAAAGTATGCCAAATCAAATATATGACTGGTGGTCATGCTCCATAGAAAATAAGCATCAGTAATACTGACGACTCCAGTGCTCTCTTTCCTACCGGTCAAAGTGTGAGCTAAAAGGGCATAAATGTACCATAAAGCCGGAGGGAAAGAAGTCGCCTTCGAGCGACTCGCGTCATAAGGGATCAGACTCGCCGTAAGATCTGTCCAACAACTGGTTGGCGAATGGTGGATGTGCCGATGTAGGCGAAGGAAGTTCTCGGCACTCATAAACTCCTCAGTGTAGAGTCACATAGCAGCGTTGAACTCGGGAACACTCATATGGCGCACCAAGCCACCAAGTCGAAAAGTGACGGTGTCTGGCTCATCATGAATCATCATCGCATGCTGGAGAGTAAACGTCGAGCAAAACTCCAACGTCAGCTTCATGTATGTGGGCTCAATGATTGAGAAGAAATGGTTCCACGATGTTGTAGCAATAAAGGCGCGCACGTGATCAGCTAGGGGGACCTGCTCTAACATGGCCCAATCAGTACATCGGCCTAAGCCGAGTGGGTGCTGTCAAAGTAACTGAAATAAGTCAGAGATAAGGGTGGCGGGCCTTAACGGAGGTGCTCGAGAAGGAAGTTGCGCCAGGGGTCTTCTACTTTTTTGAAGAGGGGACAACAACCTTGGACTTACTTCATGTGTTCGTCATAATGAATCTGCAATAAAGCAATCAAAATAAATTAAATGGACGAACAAACATAATAGATGTACGCTAATAAGAGATAAAAATCTCAATAAAGCTCAACAATTGAACTAAGATAGAAATTGACTTTGAACATAATAAAACTAATAAACAGAATTCTACTTCCAAACAAAAATATAGTAAGAATAAATAAAACTGATAATGATCAATAATAAAAAAGAATAATTAAGACTAGCAAGAATAAAATCAAAAATAAAATCAACAGAAACAAAATCTATGGATAATAAGGCTGAATGAAAAATAAAATAAAATAAACTAGTAAAAATGTTCAACTAACACAAAATCAACAGTAAAGATACTAAATAAACAAGAATGAATAAAGTAATAAATAAAATCAGTAAAACTAATAAAAATAAAATAATAATAAAGAAATAAATAATAATAATAATAATAATAAAAGGAAAAGAACAAAGGGGTTGAAAAGAGGACCATTAGCCGGCAAGTGGGGAGGACACGCTGCGGCTGGTGCGAGGGTGGTTCGGGGCGGGCGTGCGCATAGGTGCGATGGAAGAAGGGACGAACGGCTGGGAATGTGGGCTGGTGGAGTGAATGTCGAGTGAGAGAAGAGGTGGAGAGTTTGACGAGGACAGCTATGGGAGTTGTGGTGTGCGTAGAGGAGGAAAGGAGAAAGAAAAGCTAATGAGAGGAGACTGGTTTGGTCGGTGCGAGAGGGTAGGGGTCGGTGTCACTTGAACGTGGGTAAGGGAAAAAGGGAAAGGAAAGGACGATTCGTCAGGGGAGGAAAAATAGGACGAGGGCTGTGGCTTGGTAAGAATGGTGAGAGTGAAGGGGTCGGCCTTAGGAAAGAAGGGAGAGGGAAGGGTGGCGGTCGAAGTAGGGGACGAAAGTGGGAACGGCTGCTAAGAGGAAGGTTAGTTGAAGAAGAAGACAAAACCTAGAAAAACAAAACAGATTAGGGTTTTAAAGGGGACACGGTCATGTGAGGCCCGTGTTGGGCCACACGGCCGTGTCACACGCTTGTGTGGTTCTTGATTCATTATCATTTTCACTCTTTCGAGCTATGATCAATAAGCTCCTCCTGAGCTGATGGACAGTAAGCTCTATTGAGTTGAAACAGTAAGCTCCAATGAGCTGAAAACAGTAAGCTCTTATAAGTTGATATATCGATAAGCTTATACGAGCTGCAGTGAGTCCGCAAAACATGCAGGATCTCAACCTAAACGGTAACCCTAGTGACATGTCACTCGTATCCTACGAATTCCTACGGTTCAAACGGGGATCGATAACCATCAGACTATATCAATAAGGCATTTGAATTTCAAGTAGATCATTTGCTCAATTACATACATTCATTTCAAATAATTACAAATATTTAAAAGTTCGATTCTAATTATACGAACTTACCTCGAGTTGCTCGAATAGAAATTATCGACTATTCGTCCACTTTTCTTTTGCCCCGATCTAATCCTGATTTAGGCTTATCTTGATCTATATATTATCAAATTTAGCACATTCAATATTCGATCTATTCAATTTAGCCTATAATTTACAATTTAGAAAATTTACACATTTGCCCCTAAACTTTCACATTTTCACAATTTAGTCCTTATCACATAGAATTGCAAATTCATGCAATTTAGTACAAAACCATTCTTAGCCGAATTTAATACATGTTACTAGCAGTCCATATTTTCAATTTATTCTCACTTTTAACCACCACATTTCACATTTTATCAATTTAAACCCTTTTTGACATTTTTGTCAAAAATCACCTTACAAAAACTATTAATCTAACATTAAACCTTCCAAATCTATCAGAATTCATCAAATTACTCAAGCATTCAACAATGGAAACATGATAAATCTTTAACAATTTCAAAATCTAAGGTACGGGCTAACTAGAATACGAAGCAACAATCTCAAAAACGTAAATATCATTAAAAACCGAGCTTAAACCATACCTTAATCTAGCCTTCAAAGTGGCTGAATGTTTAAGCTTGTTTAATGGTTTCTCAAGCCTTAGTTTTGGTGGAGAAGATGAACATCTTCATGCATTTTCATGTTTTTTTTTTATTTAATTAACTATAGTAACCATTTTACCATTTTGACCTTTGTAATTAAATACAAAAATCACATAATCCATGTCCATTAATGTCCACTAATGCTACTAATGGGCTAATTACCATGCAAGTACTCATTCATTTCATTTCTATAGTCATTTGGTTCATTTAACTTATAGAACTCATATTTTACGCTTTACGCGATTTAGTCTTTTTTACCAAATTAAACACTCAAACAGTAAAATTTCTTTACGAAACTTTCACACAATAATTCTATCATGCTGTAAACTTTAATAAAATAATAGAATAAATATTTTGACTTTGGATTTATAGTTTCAAAATCATTATTCTGATTTGACTAAAAACGAGCTGTTACAAAGGAGATCTTCAATCTTGAAGGAGGTCCACTTTTGAGTTGGCTCCGATGGTTTTCTTCGAGTAATTTCTTCAATCTTCTCTACGTGCTCCCTTAGGTCTTCTTCTAATTATTATTTATAGACTTTAAAATGCTCAGAAAGCCTAAAAATTGAGTTTTTCCGCGTGTTTAAAAAACAGGGTGCGAAATCGACTCGAGCTGGCACATGGGCGTGTGGCCAGCCCGTGTCGATGCTGAAAACAGCTCTTTTTTTGCTTGATTTCGGCTTGTTTTTCGCTCCTTTCGCTCATTTTGCTCCCCTATGCTCACCTAAGTATAGAAACATGAATTTAAAGGATTAGGAGCATCAAATTCATTAATTTACATAATAAATCATCCAAAAACGTATCAAGAATGGAAATAAAGACATGTTACTTTTATGACTTATCAGTAACATACAAAAAATTAAAAAAAAAACACTTAAGCATAACATAAAAACAAATTGATCAAATTTTATATAGCATAAATGACTAATTAGCCAACTAATTATGATATATAAATATCTCTATCCTTGAAACCCCATTACGAAGATCATATCAAACCCCAAAAGCTTTTGGGGAAATTTTTTTTCCAAAGTTTATTTTCAGTTTTTCCAAGGGAAATTGTTTTTTAAAAGAATGTAAATATAAAAAAGAGAAATACACGAATTCTTTTGATTCTTCTTCCTATAAGACCATATCAATATTCCAAAAAATTAAATTTTCTCATGAATCCTTAGTATTTCATTTTATTTTATTTCTTGGAAGTCTAAAAACGCAAAGAAGCCTATATTTACAAAGTTGAAGAAAAGAGGTGGAACAATATATATATATATATATATATATATATATATAAAGAAAAAGCAAATTGGAGAGGAAGCGGCGAGTGGGCAAATAATTTGTAGTCTAAATTTGGTTTGATGAAGAAGAGAGAGACGTTCGAATTTATACAGGGAAAATAAGGAAATTGAATAAAAGAAAGTAAAACGTCATTTATAGATTTTCTAACAAAATATTTATAATTATTTATAATTTCTCTCAACCTATAAATAAAAATATTCAAATCCACATACTTTTATATTAATAATAATACACATATCAATAAAATTAAAATTTAATTGATAATTTTTTTTAAAAAATTAAAATTTATTACATAAATTCTAAAATAACTTAAATTTTAAAATATAAGCTTCGGGCTTAGTAACCTTAAACTTGGGCTTCTAAATTAGTATATGAGTGACATTTATATTTAACCTTCTTTAATTAAAAAAAACTAGTATACGGTAAGATTTATATCTATCCTAATATTCATATCACTTTTCAATCGAAGTGAAGAATCACTTTATAATTGGAGTGAAGCAGATTATTTTTACAAGGTAATATATATTATTTTGAGAATAAATTTAATCTTTCATATAAAATTTAATAAAAGAATTGCACAAGATAAGCATAAATTTTATATAAAATTATTAACTAAATTTAAAATTATAAGTCGATATATACTTACTTAAGATAGTAAATATTTTAAGTGGATGTACATTATGATCAAGTTAAAATTTTGGTGTACTTTAAATTCTAATAGTTACTAGAATTAAATCTCTACTTCTTCTACATTTCTTATACCTATAAATAGAGACTCTGATGAAGCATTATAATCACCCCTTTTGATCAATAAATTACATTAAGATTCAATCTGAGAATGGATGCTCGCGATAGTAGTCAAGGTGATGACGATGATGTTAAAGATCTTCAAGTATATTTTACTATATTTTATTTATTATATTATGTTTATTATAATTGTGATAATATTAATAGATAGATTTTGATTTGAAATCCACGCATATTTTACGATGATGATTATGAAATAAAGAATCATTTGAGACATTTAGAAGTTTATCATACTAGATTTATTGCATTCCCCGAAGTGAATGTAAACATAAAGAAAATAAAAGATATAATTATGGACCACTAAAAGTGAGAATATAATAAAAAATAAGAGAACAATGAGAGTTCTCAAGATAACTCTTCAAATGGTAAAGATAACTTATGTTATCAATGTGATTTGAAAGATTATTAGCCACATGTGGCATATGTAGGGGTGTGCAAAATTCGGGTAAAATCGAAAAAAATCGGTTAACCGACTGAATTCGGTTAATCGGTCGGTTAACTGAATTTTTTCGGTCGGGGGTCGGTTAATAATTTTTTAAATTTTCGGTTAACGGTTAATTCGGTTCGAAACCGGTCGGTTAACCAAAAAAATTTCGGTTAACCGAAAAAATAACTAATAAAATCATAATATATAAATAACTTACTATTTACCCAAACCCAATCCAACACAAAAACCCAATCTAATATATTTAAACCCAACTACCCAACTACCCAACCCAACCCAACCCAACCCAATTACCCAACCTAATTTCCCAACCCAATAACTTTTATTACAAATAATAATAAATAAAAATAAAAATCTAAAAGTAAAAGCTAATAAAATAAAAACATAGACAGACACTCACTAGTCACTACTATTGTCGACAGAAAGCCAAAACCCCCAACCTTTCAAAGTTTCAAATCCCTAATTGCAAAATTAAAATCTCTCAAAACTTTCAAAATCTCCCAAAACAGTAAAACCTTCAAAACCTTGAGCTACGGCTGGCCGCTGGTGAGTGGTGACTGGTGTTGTCGTCGAAGGCTCGAAGCAGTCAAGCCGCTCTGTTACCTGTACTCGACTCCAAGTAAGAAAACTCTTTGTTTTCTTGATTTTTGAGATATTTTATGATCTTATTTAATATTTTTATAATGATATTTAATCATATTTGTATTTAAAATTTAAAATCAAGTATCAATATTCAATATACAGTTTATTAAGTATAATCCTAAAAAATAATTTTTTATTATTGTATGAAATGATGAGTATGCCAAACCGTTGAGCTTGGGGCTATTGACAAAAACCTCAAAGATTCCTTTAATTTTTATTATTAAGTATCAAGTGTCATGGCTGAAACGAAAACCTACTGACAAAAAATCAATAATTTTGTATTAATCAAAATTTCGAATTCAAGTATCATATATATATATATATATATATATAAAATCAATAAATTTTGTTCCCAATTTAAGAAACTTGAGTATTACCACAAATCTTATTATATATAACACATAATCAAAACAGTTTTCATTATTTAATACTTATAGTCAAAGTTCATAGAAAAACTATGGGTACTGTACTCATCAAGCTTTCCTTATTTACAAACTTCTAATTAAATTTATTTAGTTTAAGATTCATTGATTTATTGTTGTAATTTTTGCTTATTTTTATTTGTTGTCGAAGGGTAAATTATCCTATTAACTGTAATTTATTTATTTTAAGATTAATTTATTCATTGAGATTTGTATGTATGTGATGAAAAAAAAATTATGTGGCTGTTAATATATGTGCCTGCATTATCCTATTAACTATTTTTTTAACAAATTGGTTTCTTGTTTGCAAGAAGTTATTAGACATGGATAAAAGCAAAATTTATTTCTCTAAAACTTAACATCAAAATATGTTTAATATTATAAATGTATTTTTAATTTATTATATAATTTTTTTCTTGCAGAATGTCCACCGAACCAGCATCTTTTGAGGGTAGTATTACACCTCCTACTTCAATAGATTCTGAAAATTCGGGAATTGGAGCTTCAAGCCAAGCAAAGGGGACTACTGGGAAAAGAAAAACCACTCCTCAAAGGTCAGAAGTTTGGTCTCACTTCACTAAAATTATTAATAGTGAGGGTGCAAGTAAGGCTAAATGTAATTATTGTCAAAAGGAATTTTGTTGCTATATGAAAAAAATGGTACAGGGTCATTGAAATATCATATTGGTTCATGTAAGAAAAATCCTAGCAATGTTGTTGACACTAGTCAAGGACAATTAGTTTTACCTAGAAAGGGAGTTGAATGGGGGAAGGGCATCTTTCAACTTGGAGTTTTGATCAAGAAGCATGTAGGAAAGGATTAGCACAAATGATTGTGATTGATGAATTACCTTTCAAGTTTGTTGAAAGTGAAGGCTTTAAGAAATTTATGTTTGTGGCATGTCCTAGGTTTCATATTCCTTCACGAACTACTATGACTAGGGATGTTTATCAATTGTATTTAGATGAAAGGGTCAAGATAAAACAACTTTTGAAAAGTTCTTGTTCTAGAGTTTGCTTAACTACTGACACATGGACTTTTTTGCAAAGAGTTAATTATTTGTGTATCACTGCTCACTTTATTGATAACGATTGGAAATTGAATAAAAAGATTTTAAACTTTTGTCCAATTTCTAGTCATAAGGGTGAGTCCATTGGGATGGTGATTGAGAAATGCTTGTTGAATTGGGGGATTGATAAGTTGTTTACTGTTACTGTTGATAATGCAAGTTCAAATGATGTTGCTATTGGTTATTTGAGAAAGAAATTTAACCCTCGAAGGGGTTTAGTTCAAAATGGTAAACATCTTCATATGAGATGCATGGCACACATTGTGAATTTAATTGTTGTTAAAGGCTTAAAGGAAATGAATAAATCTGTTGAACGTGTTAGGGGGGATGTTAGATATGTGAGATAATCTCTAGCTAGATTACAAAAATTTAAGGAGTGTGTTGTGGTGGAAAATATAGAGTGCAAGAAGATTTTGTGTCTTGATGTTTGTACTAGGTGGAACTCGACCTACTTAATGTTAGACACTGCACAGAACTTTGAGAGAGCTTTTGGGAGATTTGAGGAGCAAGATACAAAATTTAGGGCTGAACTTGAAAGGGGAGAGGGTTGGCCTAGTGTGGATGATTGGGATAATGTTAGAAACTTGAGGGATTTCTTGGAACACTTTTATGAAGTCACTTTGCGTATATCTGGCACTTCATATGTCACGTCCAATAATTTTTTTGATGAGCTTTCTGAAATTGATATTCTTTTACGAGATGCTCAGTTAAATAGTAATGTTGATTTCAATGTTATGGCCACCAAGATGAAAGAGAAGTATGATAAGTATTGGGGTGATATTGATAAGATGAATTTGCTTATGTTTGTTGCTTGTGTTTTAGATCCTAGACAAAAACTGAAGTATCTTGAATTTGCACTTAGTAAAATGTCTAGTTCTGAAAAAGCTTGTGAAATGATGCAAAAATTGAAGGAATCTTTGTATGAATTGTTTGATGAGTATAAGCCTCCGCTTCATAGTACTTGTAGCCAATCGAGTGTGCCAACACATGTTTCTCTCGGTGAACCACAATAAAAAATGAAAAGGCGAATGCAAGCTTTGTATAAAAAGCGTGAGTTGGAAATTTGTGGTGAGGATAAAACATCTGAGTTGGATAAATATCTAGTTGAGGCTAATGAGGAATTTGTTTAAGATTTTGATATTTTATTGTGGTGGAAAGTGGACAGCCCTAGATTTCTCACTCTTTCAAAAATGGCCAAAGATGTGTTAGCTATACCAGTTTCTACTTGTTTTTTGAGTCTGCATTTAGTACCGGGGGACGTGTGCTTGATCAATATAGGAGTTCTTTAACTCCTAAAATTGTACAAGCTCTTGTGTGTACTCAAGATTGGATTCGAAAATCATTATCACAAGAAGACATAAAAAAGATTGAAGAACAAATCCAAGAGCTTGACAAGATTGAAAATGGTATATTTATTGTTTTATTTTAATAGTTTCAATTTTTACCATACCATATCACTCCTACTTATTTAATTGATTCAATGTTTAGACTTTTCTTGAATGCATCGAGCCTACCACCCTAAGTTCATGAGCTTTCATGAGTTGAAGGGTATGCTTACTTTCTTATTCTTGTTAACTTATAATCTATTCGTTTGTTTATATTATTTGATTTTTTTAAATGCGTATATTTCTATTATATGCTAAATGTTTTTTTTGTAGGTTTAATGCAAATGGAGATATTTTGGAGAGAAGAAATGGATACAAATGGAGAATATTAAAGACTTACATTTCAATTATGTGTTAATTTCAAGACTTATGTAATATTTTTAATTATGTAGTGATTCAAAGACTTATGTAATGTTTTTTATTATGTTGTGATTCAAAGACTTATGTAATATTTTTTATTATGTAGTGATTCAAAGACTTATGTAATGTTTTTAATTATGTAGTGATTTAATTCGGTTAATTCGGTTAATTCAATTAATTCAGTTAATTCGGTTAATTCGGTTAATTCGGTTAATTCAGTTAATTCAGTTAATTTTTAACCAAAAATAAAAAATATATAATTTTCGGTTAATTCGGTTAACCGATCGAATTAACCGAAAAAGTTTTGGTTCTGTTAATTTTTTAAAAAAAAATTCGGTTCGGTTAACGGTTAAAAATTTTAAGAGGTCGGTTAATTCGGTTAATGGTATTTCGGGTCGGTTAACCGACTGAACACCCCTAGGCATATGCCCAAATATTTTGTTTTTGTTAATATTCTTTGAGGAAGGATATGAGAATGTAGTAATAAATTCTATCATTATAGATAGAAAGTATTTATCTTATTTGGTACTAAAACAAATAAATATTATTTCATTATTTGATAGTACAAAATTAGTTAAAAGCTCTAGAAGAGCTAATATATTAATATCTTGTGATGGTTAATCTATTGGTTTTAAAATATATTTATAAGACTGTGAAAGATCTATTTATGAGCAATAAAATATGATAATTCTATCTAAAGCTCGTTATGGTTGGATGCACCTGAAGTTGCAAAAACTTTTTTTAGATATTTGAATATTTTAGCATATTCCCTGAAGCGAAATTGCATATAATTGTTTGGAACTTATATTTATTTTGTTGACTGAGTGAAATTACAATATTCACATTGATTTAGACTTTTTCAGTAGTAAATGTCACAATAGCACTTATATGAGGATACAAAGTAAAAGGAATGATAGTAAAATTGTTACAGTTTAGTACAATTGAAACACATGTTAAGGTAAACCAAAAGTTTACTGATACAAATGCATTTACTACTTGGAGTGACCAGTTAGACCATCTTAGATCATATATGATGCGAAAATTAATTAAAAATTTATATGGACATTCATTAAAGAACTAAAAAATTCTTTAATTTAAAAGAATTATTATGTGTTGCTTGTTTTCAATGAAAATTGATTATTAGAAACTTACTACCTAAAGTTGATATTTAATATTTTGTATTTCTGAAATTTATATGGGTTCATTCATCCACCATGTGGATGGTTTTGATATTATATGATTTTGATAGATGCATCTACAAAATAACCACATATGTGTTATCAATTTGTAACCTGTTCTTTGCAAGATTGATTGTTTAAATAATTAATTTCAGATCATGCAATTAAGACAAATCATCTTGCTAATACTGATGAGTTTATATCTTAATCTTTTATTGATTGAGTTTGAAAAACTTTTGTAAAAGTTTACGCATAATGGTTTAGAGAAATTATTGATTGAACACATCTGATTAATGTCTAAACCATTACTTATGAGAACTAAACTTTCTATTTCAACATGAGATTATGTTGATTTACATGTTGTGTACATCAAGCCAATAAGTTATAAAACTTCCCATTACAATTGGTTTTTGATCAAGAGCTAAATATTTCTCATCTTTGAATTTTTGTATGTGCATATATGTTCCAATTGCTCCACCACAACGCACAAAGATGACTGAATCCTCAAAGAAAGTTGGGAATATATATTAATTATAAATTTATTTATATTATTAAATGTTTTTAATGTATTTGAGATTTAATTATGACATGATTTGTGATTATAATTTTGATTTGATAGTTTTCCTGACATTAGGGGGAGAGAAATAATAACTTGTAATGAGTTAGGGGGAGAGTAATTTGAACCAGAAGTTCAATAAGGATAACTCATTACAAGTTAACTGTTAGATGTATTTACAAACTTAATAAGAATAACCAAGTGTTATATACTATCAAATATTTTTATTTGAATCAAAGTCCCAATAGGACAATCAGTTGGAATAAAATAATAAATTGATCGATTCCAAATATAAAAATTCTTTTAGATAGTCATATAGTGGAGGCGGGTGCTCTAGAAGAGACTCAAGACAAAACTAATAAGTAAAACTTCAGAAGAGATTCAGGTACCTGAAATTGAATTTTAAAATAATGAAAACAAGATATCTCGATAAGTTATGTCAATTTGAGAAAATGTGGAATTGATTAATAAAAGAAGTCGACAATGATATTGAATGCAATATTATTATTTAAATAATAAAATAAAAGGAAGATCTTGAATAAATCTATTGAGAAATATAGATATGAAATAAATTGATCAAAATAGAAAGACGCAACTCAAGCACAACTAAATTCGTGGAATCTTTGGACCAGTAGTCCAAATATCTAAATGTATAAATCCAGTGAGGGTGCAAATGAAGTAGTTTTACAAAAACGGAATAAAAATATGAAGTTTTTTGCTAAGTACTGGTATTGATTACAAAAAGATATAATATTCTTTTGTGGTGGATGCAATAACTTTTAAACATATTATTTTGACAATTCATAAAATATTTAACTTACGTCTAATGGTGGTTGTTACAACCTTTATAAACCACCATATAGTAAAGTTTATATTAAAATCCTTGAAGGATTTAGAATGCTAGAAGCATATTGAAATTCTCAGGAAATTATACATTTATATGAATTGAAATAATTGAACATATGTGGTAAATTTGACTTAGTCAATAGTAGTTGAAAGAGGATTATAAAATTTATAAAATGATTATAATTAAAGTTTGCTATGATTATTGTTGAAACTCCTAAAGAGATCAAAATATGTTTCCCCAAGATTTTCCCTCACTCATGATTTTCTAAAGAATGATGATATAAATGCTTAGTAATTCATTCAAATAGTCATTTGAAAAACTAGTATTCAAGAATAAATACGTAGAATATGAGAAAGTGTGTTATGTTTTCATGAAGGGGAGTAAATACGCGTTGTACTCTTTTTCCCTTAACCGAGGTTTTGTCCCATTGGGTTTTCCTGGTAAGTTTTTATCCCACAGGGTTTTTCCTAATAAGGTTTTAACGAGACACATTATCTATCAATGGACATCCAAGGAGGAGTGTTATGAATATCTTATTAAGTGGATGTCCATTATGATCAAGATAAAGTTTTGGTGTACTTTAAATTCTAATAGTTATTAGAATTAGATCTCTACTTCTTCAATACCTCTTATGTTTATAAATAGAGACTCTGATGAAATTGTAATCACCCCTTTTGATCAATAAATTACATTCTCTATTGCTTTCATTTTTTTTTTTGTTATTTATTCTCTCTATCTCTTTTTATTTTATAACAGTAATTTTTTTTTTAAATTTAATTTATACTTAAATTTAAAAACTATAACTAAAACTAATTTGGGCTCAAAAGCTCAACTATCTTAAAATGTTCTCAAATAGCCCAATTATCTTTTATAATTAAAAAAGATGGTAGAAATTCAGTATGAAAAAAAATATCCTAGAAGTTCCTCTATCCTTAAGAATCATGGTTATAAAAATGGTGATATATTCTATTTATCTCAAATTTATTTAAATTTGTAGAGTTGATAAACTGATTATAGCTGGGATGAGATTATTTTATGTTGAAGCTATATCATATATTCAAATTGAATTGTCTTCATCTTAGATTAGGTTTAGAGTTTGAAGTAGGATAATTTCATTAATTAAATTTTCTTTTTAAAAAAATTAGCATTAAGTTGAGATGGAAATGGTCTCCATTTACATTCCTATCAAATTATCCAATTAAAAATATTGGTTTTTTTTTTTTTATCAAATGTACTTCTCACATGTTTGTTTTTAAATGAGAATATACAGTGTTTTATTATAATAATTAATTTTGTTGTAAAATTAATTTTTTATGTTTTATTTATATCATTTATAACAATTTTTCATCTAACACCATAAAGTATGAACTACATTCTTTACTAAACAATATTTTATCTTAAATTCTAATAAAATTAATCAAGTAAAATAAAAATAATAAATTCCAATTAAAATATTATTTTAATAAAATGTTTAAATTTTATAAAAAAAATTATTAATCATATTTAACAAAATATTTTTTAATACATAAAATTAAATTTGTAAATTTTATTAAAATTACCATCTAAATCTCGCTAATTAATATTACTAATATATTATAATTTTTAATTTAAAATGTTAAAAATTCGAATATGATTTAAATCTCAAATATCATTACAAATGTCTCAAATATTATATAAGTATATAACAACCACTTCTTTTTAACATATAAAATTTTGACGGACAAATGTAATTTAATCTTACATATCTCAACTTTGTTTATAATAAAATACACTAATTATTTTGAGACCGCAAAACAGTTGATGATTTGAATGATAAGTGAAGTGATAAAAAGAAACTTGTATTCAAAATCCAATTCATACTTGTTTTGAAGTTTGTTTCCTAGATAACACTTATCCTCCAACGACCCATACCACCCAACTTGCAGGGCTGTACCCCAGAGGCCCAGACCAGAGATTGCCTTTAATTATTCTGCGACCTTCAATTGACCTGTGCATTTGGATCCTCAAAAAGCATAAAAATTAAGCACTGTTAACTCCGATCGCCAATGCCATGATATGATAACAGCTTATGAGCATTCGGTCTATTACTAGCTTGTGAAAGAGTTTTACGTCCAATTCTGAGTCTGATAGCATTTGTGAATCGCAATGTCCCAACCACAGTTAATAAGTCTTATCATGGACCTGAATGGACTTTTTTTTTTTTTTTCTTCAACAACCTGAATGGTTGTTTTCATGTGAAAAAGTTATTCCTAGTTATAGATTTGTCCCCCCCCCCCCCACACCAAATAAAATGATCACATAGCTCAATTTCCTACAAGTGTGATGATACCTAGTCCTCACACTTAATCGATATTGAGACACCTAATTCACACCTGTCCAGACCTCAGGCTCTCATCACAATCACCAAACAGGTCTAAAAAACCAGAATGAAGATAGGCCGGCCAGATGTAAGAACACTGTCAAGTGTCAACCTACTTAAATTATGCCGATTTAGCCTTGTCTATATTGTATCCCCCAACGCATAACTCCGATGGCCTCTGACATCCTCACCTGATTTTACCCGACAAGCCTAACAACTCACTCGGCTCATCCGCAAAATGACAAACAAGATTTTAACCATTGGCGAGTAGATCCATGATTTTTGATCATTCATCATAACTAACAAATGGAGAAAAAAAACCAATAGAACTGTAAAACTTAACTAACAGATCTTGATATATATTATAATTATATATAGTTACATCAAAGTTGATTTGAACTTGCAGGGGAAAAAAGGGGGAAATAAAATAAACACAAGACAAAAAAACATTACTCGTGTACTTCTTGAAACAGTCGGCGGCGATGAGCAGATTCATCACGATGACAACCCTCATCGAAATTCTGAGAATAGCTAACAGCATCATAGTGAAAAGACAATGGCGGCTTGGATCCGTATAAGCTGGTCTTCCCATCCTTGACCAACCTTCTCAACAGATTCCGCCATCTCCTCCTCGTCCTGTTGTCGCCGCCGCTGCTGCAATGATGAATGCGTGAGTAGTCCATTTCTTCATGCACCGGGAAGCACGATGGGGACATCATATAACACCCGCAAAAATAAGAGGATCCGCGGCGGCGATGGATCAGATCTCTCTCCATTTCCGACATGATCGGTTACTATAGGTAGACTTGGAGTTGATTTAGGATTGAAATTGACGATGATGTCAAGTTTTTCATGTGTTTCTTCAACAATCATATGAGTGAGAAGAGGATGTTGGTGTCTTTTATAAGTATGAACCCATTATCCCTTTTCTTCATTATTTCAGTGGGCCATTTATGTATACCCGACTATTATTTAACCTGGCAAAAGCTACAATATTTTATTAAGTAACCTTGGACTAGCTTTAATTTAATTTAAAATTGGAGTTAAGATAAGATATCTATATATATATATATATTTTCACTGACCACTTATCCTTGTCAACCCAATATGATATGACCAAAATTAGTCATCGGATTCTTACTACATGCTGATACTTATATCTTAATTTGCGAATTATTTTATTTGATTTTAGATCTGAAAACAACTTCAACTTGCACTAATTTGATTCCTCTTCTGATTTTGACCCTATCTGCTTCACACAATGTTACATGTTCCAAATTTTTTCAACTCTTCCGTTTTAAGATGTTATACGAGCTAACAGTAGGTGTGAATCACGAGGCCATGGGTAGGCAGCAACCGTAAGTTCAAATTTGGTGAAATTTTAGTTTACTTTTTTCTTTTTTTCTTTTTTTCTTTTTCTGTTTTTTTGAAATTACAATTTTAAAAATTATAATTATCTGTTTGAAAAAGTATAAAATTGTCAATTAAATTGCAGTTTAACCTTTCTCAAATTTATAACTCAATTCTATTTTTATTTTTATTTTTATTTTAAAAATAGTTTCATCCCGACAGAAACTCTGAATGATTAGTTTAGCTAGATATTTTTTTTATATTTGTTTTACATTACGAATATGTTTAGTACTCCTATATTTAATTAACCATCTTAAAACAGATATATATATATATATATATATATAACATTGTTTAGTGCTTTATTATTATTAGTGACCAAGATATTGATTGATTTGAACAGGTTGGTTTATTATTTGTTAAGTAAGATTAATGGTGGTTGTTGTGAAAAGAGTGTGTTTGACGCCTTAATTTATAGCTTTAAAAGATTCTGTTAAGGATGCAAATGAAGCATTAGAAATCAATAAACCTTAGCTACCTCCTTTAATTAAATCCCAAACATCTAATAACTCCTTCCCTTGTCTTTTTCTCCCAATAAATTATGTAAAGTTCTGGTTCAAAATACCCTGCCTCACTCAAACTACCACCAACTTGAAAAGTTTGAAAAATGGGAATGCCCTTATCTGTGCAACACAAATGTTTCACGATTTTGACCACATGCAAATAATTTTTTATACAAAAATAATTCCAAACCAATTTATTTTTAATATAGATTCAATAAATCACAATTACGAGCTGTTCAAATGAGCATGAGATTAAATTATGAGATTAACAATCTCTATCATTCCTTCTTTATAACATTAAACAATTAACCTTAGGTTAATTTCTACTATAAGTTTTTTTTTTTTCCTTTTTTACAAAAGATGTGGATTAAATCTATATATTTCAATTTGATCAATTTTAATCTTTATACTTTTTTGAATTTTGAAATTTCAATTTTAACACAAAAGACAATCATTAATTCATTAATTAAATTTTTAGTGAGTAATATATGCAAATAACAAGTTGATATGACATTACACATATAATAATATGTTTGGCACATTAGATTTTAAAAATAGCCAAACTTAATGAATTTAATAATTTTCATTCAATTATGAATTAAATGTAAAATTTAAAAATTTAAGTGGTTAAAAATGATCAAATTAAAATACAATGACTTAATCTACAACTTTCGTAAAATATAAGGACTAATAGTGAAATTAAACCTTAATTTTATGTTATTATTTTACGTGCTTGATACTCGTATTTAGTACACATTCAAATATGAATGACTTGAAACAATTGGAGTAAATCCAAGAAACTTTGATCATTCTTGAGATCCAAAGAGGAATAATCATAAGCAAAGAAGAATTAGCAAAAGGGAGGGTTAAGCATGTGATTTTGGTACAACAAAACCTGCAGCGGCTGCACCTACCTACGCCCCCACCACCTTAACTGGTGGGGACTTGGGGAGCTGTTTTTCGTATAATATGTTGAAAATTTTTAAAAAAGATAAGAGCAAGCAGAGCTGAGCAGAGCAGTGAATACACACTACCATATGCAAAGCTTTCACTCCTCTAGGATTCAGTGTCCCTTCATCCCTTTTCTTATCCTTCTTTAACGTTTCCTTTAACAAAAGAAAGAGAAATCATGGGATATACGTGAACTTTTGTTTTAATCTATACATATTTTCTATGTACGCCATCATAACATATATAGGTAAAAAATGCTGTAAGGCATTGATTCTGAAATGTTGGGTCGTAAGTGGCAACAACTTAATGTTGTAATCAATAAGATGAGTATATAAATAATGAGATAGTAAAATGGAAGAAAAATGAATATAAATATTTTATATGAAAAACCTTCAAAAAAGAAAAAATTACAGGTAAAGGAGGTATTGATTTTTCACTAAATAAGTAAACAAAAGAGAGTATAATATGAAAAAAAAAACCTAAATGTACTAAACATACAAACTCAAATACAAAAAATAAAGTCATAACTCGGAAACAAAATTCTCTTTATAATTATCATAAAACTCTCACCAAAACTCATATGTGACTACCTCTTGTTGTCCTCAAAGAAAAGTCATTATTGATTGACGTGTCAAAATAGGGATACAATGTCTATTATGCTTATATTAGAGTTCTAATCATACTAAAATATTCTTAAAATAATTAAAGTATAATTAGAAGAAACAATCATGCTTGGAGTCTAAAATGCGATTGCATAACTTGAAGAAATTATCATAGTGTTCCATGCATGCTCGTCAAGGCGTCACGGTCATGTTCATTTGCTATTTCATCATGTTGTTGCAACATCGTTTGTTCGCGACATCGCCTCGATAAATATATCTTACTAAATATGTACAAAACGTATAAATACAACACACATCTCATAATTAATAATAAAATTCAACATCTCCCGTGATTCTGAGGATAATAATAATTTCAAATTTTTTGTTTTTGATATTCAACACCTTGGGACTCCATCTCCATGTCAATTCAAGCAGTTGCCTTTCTACATTTAGTTCTGGGACGATAGTTTTACGTTCGTTGATGTATAAAAGGTAATTGAATTTGTTATAGAATTTAATTATGAGAGAGACAACTTTGAGTGTTGATGAAGTATCCTTGAATGCAGATTTGAACCTTGGTTTTTTCGGTTTTTTTGTCCATTCTGGTTTTGGTCAATGCTTCCTTTTGTGAATCAACCAATAATAGTACTGCAGAAAGATAAGGTTAAGGTGAAAGCAGTCCCTGGCCCTAAAATTAAACCCAAAACCCAAAGCTTTTTCTTATAGTTTCAGCCCTGCAGTTGATGTTTGTATATGTGATAAAATTACCATCAACGAGGATGATTGCATTTTGCTTTTGTATTTATTTATTTAAAATGGTTAATTAATATTTATAGTAAATTAATTATTCTGATAAAAATTATATTTATTTTTAATATTATATTATCATTTAAAAATAAAAATAAATAATTTTTTTAACAGAATTATGTACAAAAATTAATTAATTATTTTTTTAAAGTAAAAAACAAAATACAACTCAAATGCTACATTACTATATATATTCCTCTTTCTATTAGTTTACTGTTGTTACATGAAATTAAGGATACCGATCTAGGATTGCGTGCAGCTTTTATGGCACAAAGATTACTTACCATCTCCGTAAATGCTTTGGACATATCTATAAAGCATAAAGGAAACATGCTTTAAATAGATACGGGTAGTGTAAGCAGAATGTAGCCCATGTTTGAACCAAATCAAAGCAAAATGACTCAAACTTAAGGCATGTTGGCCTCAACTGATCTGTTTCGTTCTTAAACCATTAGGGTATAAGACAGCGAATCGTAGATTTTGTGAAAGGGTTTCTAACACTTGAAATTTGGGAAAAATTTTCATCTGGTTATGAGGTCAAGGACACCATGTGAAGAAGCTGAAATATGTCTTGGACAGAAGACATGATGTTTTTTATTCACATGTTGTGAAAGGACAAAGATGGTGGGTGCACATGGACTGACTGAATCAATGGACTTGACCCTGTATGCTGTAGACTGTATCTGTAAGCCTGTTTTCTACTTTGGTTTGGCAGGGGATGGGTGATTGAATGTTCGATTTGATTCTTTACACAATTAAGTTTTTTTTCCCTCGTCCTATAATTAGTGTTCTTTTTTCTCTTTAGTCTAATTGCTATATTTATTTTTCTTGCGGGTCGGATCCATCCAAAAGTTCGGTTTGGTATATATTATATACACTTTCTAAGGATTTATTTTATAAACTATTGAATATATTTATTTCATTGAAATTGAAATAAATTATTTTTTTTATAATCATGTTCATTTTTTATTAATATTATTTTTTTAAAATGTTGAATAAATAACTCTTTTTAATAAATGAGATATTTAAATTATCATATTTAACTTATATTTAAAACTATCTAAAATAATATAAAATATTTATTAATAAGATTAAAATTAAAGAATAAATAATTTTCAAAAATTGAGGTCTACTTTTATAGAAAAACAATGTTATTATATTAGTAATTAATTTTTAATAATTTATCATGTTAGGCCTAAAAATACCAAAAGAGATGTGAACTGATACTTTAAAAATCTTTGCAAATTTTTCTAAAAGGGAGAAAATGAAAGAAAAGCTTGGACACTTCCCAATTACAAACTTCCACTTCCTTAGTATACCTCAACCAAAGATTTCCTAGTTTACTATATTTGAATTGATACATATCAAGAAAAAAGTATAACATTTACAATCTCTATCTTTTTTCACAAAGGTAAGATAGAACTTTTTATCTTGTTTTTATGGCTTAACTAAAACCCTCTAGTTTTTACAAAGCTCAACTATAACCCTTTACAAATGACAAGATTTTATACCTCAAAAATCTTAAGTAGCTCTTGTAATACAAATAAAATATGTAAACAATAAAGACCTCTCAAAGGTGTGTGTTTACAAGTGTTAAGCTCTCTCTCTTAAAGAATTGAAATGAGAATGATAAAAAAATCTTAACAATAAGCACTTAAGAGATATGGGTAGAAGTGGACTTATATCAGTAGAAGTGCCTCTAAGTATCAATAGAAGTCTATAGGTATGCTTGAAGTGCTCTCTGACTAACTTCTACTAGTGGAGATTCCTCAAGTATTGATATAAATTCTCAGACTTGTATAAAATGAGCTTAAAACTCTTAAAACCTTTTTGGATTGACTCAAAAAATTAGATAAATTAAAACACATTTAAAATATGTTTTTGAGTAATTTTACAAGTTTTTGGAATGCTTTGATAATGTTTAACAAAATTTCCAATAATTATTTTCACCAAATTACTTAGAAAATACAAATAAAAATTTATCTTAAATGTTGTTATATCAAAAGCTTGGGATATCAAAGTTAACAATCTCCTCCCTTTTTATATAACAAAAATTTAAGACAAAATTGCATTGTGAAAAATAAACTCCCCCTAAATCATTTAGACATTTTCAAAACATAAGTCCTCCTTAATAATTTATTCCTTGAAAAAAATTTAAGCACAAACACTTAAACAAGAGCATTGAATTTCAACAAGAGATATAACAAATAAGCATATAAGAAATTCAATGAAGAATTTCAAAACTTTATAAATGCACTTAAGCAATGTATCAAATAAGCATGCATGCATGAACATTAATTGATTTGCATAAGCATATAAAAGATGTGGTGCTCTCCCTCCTATTTGTGGTGAATCTTCATGCATTTTTGAATTATCTTCGCCTTCATTATCAATATCCTCCAAGAAAGTATTCGTAATGGCTAAATTTATGATATAGTTATGCACAGCTACACAAGCAATAACAATGTTTCTTTGTATTGGAAATGTATTTGACACCTTCTTTTTCAAAATAGGAAAGCAATCTTTTAAAACTCCGAAAGATTACTCAATCATATTTCTTAATTTAGCATGTGCGTGATTGAATACCTCTTCTCATGTACATGGGGAGCAACATGATGAAAATCTAGCAACCAATATCTGGCATTATGATAAGTTGCCATAAATCCTTGAGTATATGTGTGTATGCAACATTGCAAAAATAGTATTTATGTGTAAAAAATAAATGAGCATCATTTTATGAATTTATTACAAAATTAATTATAGAAAAATTATACAAACCTTACGAAGGGTATGAAAATTTATTTTCAAGATTACGTATGGCCTTTGTTAATATTCTTCAATAATGTGCCACTCCTTCCCATTCGGTCCAAAAAAAGTAAACTTCATTTTAGAATCACATATGGCCAAAACATTTTGATAACATTCTCCTCGTATTCTTCCTCGATAAAGAACTTTCTTGTCAGTTTATAACAATATTAATAAAAGTTTCATTGTAACACCCCTTGCCTAGCTCGATCGCTGGGCCCGAGCTACAGGATGCTACCACAATTATCATAGCAGATCACATTCAATCCATAGCTCAAGATTCAATGAAACACTAATTCCTACCATAAATCCATGCTTAATATGATATATAAACAAAATATACTACAAATTATCCATTCCTTAATCCACAATTTTATAATATTTTAATTGGGTTTTAAGCATAACACTAAACATGTACAATTCATACCATTCTCATCACATTAGATCAATAATTCTGCATTCAAAATTGATCATTAATATGCTTTAAATTTTATTTATTATAATGCCATCATGCTCACTTATAAACATAACATGTAAACATCCAAAATCATGCATCATTTAAGGTTCAAACTCATGAACATTCTAAATAAATACATACACAATACAACTCCTATATACATGCCACATAACCGAGTCCAAAATGATTAAAAGAATACCGAATCAAAAGTTGGATAGTATGAACTTCAAGGCAATTCGATCATTACATTTCATAAAATGACCACTACAAAAAAAAAAAAATGAAACAAAGTAAGCATTTCGAATACTTAGTAAGTTCATAGGTTTTAAAATAGTAAACTCACATTAATTCACAATTAACATAATGAATTAGAAAACTACAAACTTTCCTATTTTCACATTTCACAACTGTAAGTTGAGTTTGTCAATTACGAGTCTTATAACATTTCAAGTTGTACAATACAATTCAATTCAATGTCATTATATCAGCATAATCAAACATATGCATCGTTACATCATTCCAATTACATATAGTCATTTCTAATCGCAACACAAACTATCATTCTATTATTCTTTTTATGTCATTAATAGTTAGCTCGATGAACTATAATGAATAAATACGGATACTCGGATAACTACACCACAATAGGGCACCAAAGTGCAAAGTCCATAAGCGTCATATGTCATAAGACATTACATCCCTCCACCACACCGAGGTCTCTATAGAGACATAACTTGGTAATCTGTAACAAATGAAAGATTTCGACATAATCAGTGAATTCCCTATACATCAATATACTCTAAATCATCTATGTTACATATCTCGTACAGTGTAGAAATAACCCTATCGGTATGCCAATTGTATCCTATCCTTTCTTACATTTATCCAGGCACATTTAACACATCAGATTAATTCTTTACAATTCAATCCATCTCGCACCTTTTTGTACCATTTGTATACAATTCAAAGTACATTCACAATATAAATAAATAATTCAAACACATACACTACATTTACATATATAACTATACCATATGAACTTACTAGACCAAAACAACAATAAGTGCAATGTCAGAAACTAATCCACAATTTTCTCTTTTCCTCGATTAACTTCAGTTGATTCAAATCTTGATCATGCAAGGATAAAAGCTTGGCAAAAATTCCTTAGCTTTTCATTAATGGAGAAATGGTGGAATGAAAGAAAAAAGATAAAGATAACCTTTTGTTTATGTTTACATATTTTTAATGAATAATAATTTAACATGATTTTTCACTAAAAATTAAGCATCCACCATCCACTACTTTCAATAAGTGGATAGTTTCCACTTAAACCCTTGGAGAATTACCAAATAAGCCTTTTATCAAATAAAAATCTATAGTGATTAACTTTTTTACTATTTTTACGATGTAGTCTTTGTACCTTAATTACTAACCGTTTAAAAAAAATACCAAATTGAAAATCAATATAACACTATAATACACTCGTAAATATTAATTAATAACATTTACGGACTCAATCATCAGAAAATGAGATTCTTAAACTACTATTTCTGGCACCACTGAAAAACAGGTTGTTATAACTATCCCCCCTTAGGAAATTTCATACTTGAAATTTTTACTTGAGAACAAATTTGGGTATTGTGATTTCATTGGTTCTTCTAGTTCCCACATGGCTCCTTCAATACTGTGTTAGTGCCATAACACTTTCACTAACGATACTTATTTATTTCGCAATTCTTTCACTTCCCAAGCTAAAATTTCCACTTGTTCTTCACTGTATGACAAATCAAGTTGCAACTCTATTTCATCTGTAAAAATCACGTGAGAAGGATCAAAATGGTAACAACATAACATGAACACATGAAAAACATTATGAATCTTTTCTAATTCTGTTGGTGAGGCGATGCTAATCTGTAAGCTACTGGGTCAAGTCTCTCGAGAATCTCATATGACCTTATATATCTCGGACTAAGTTTTCCTTTTCTACTGGAATGTAATATCTTTTTCTAGCACAAGATCTTTAGAAATAATCTGTCACTAGTCTGAAACTCTATATTTTTTATTTTTAGATTAGTATATGATTTTTAATGATCTGAAGTGACTTTCAAACAGTCTCTTATGATTCTGACTTTTTCTTCAATCTTACAAATCATATCAATCCTTACCAGCTTATTTTCACTCAATTCAAACCAATACAATGGGGTTTTGCACTTACGTTCGTAAAAAGCCTCACACGATGCCATTTTAGTGCTTGACTGAAAGTTATTATTATAGGCAAACTTGGGTAAGGGAAAAATTTTCTCCCAGCTACTTTCAAATTCAATAATACAACATTGTAACATATCTTTCACTGATTTGTATTACCTGTTCTGGCTGCCTGTCTATCTGAGGACAAAAAGCTTTACTGAAGTTCAATTTAGTCATATGGCTTCATGTAACTTACTCCAAAATTTGGAGGTGAACCTCGAATCGTGATAAAAAATAATGGATAATAGAATACCGTGTAATCTAACAATTTTGACAACATACAACTCAACTAGCTTCTCAAGTGGATAATCTGTTCTGATCGGAATAAAGTAAGCTAATTTCATCAATCTATCGATAATTACCCAGATTGGATCTTTCTTTTTCGGTGTCAATGGTAATCCCGATACAAAATCTATTGTAATTTGCTCCTATTTCCACTCCAGAATCATAACAAGTTGTAGTAAAACCTGATAGAACTTGGTGTTTAGCTTTCACCTGCTAGCATATTAAACATTTTAACACAAACTCAAAGATCTCATGTTTCATTCCCGGCCACCAGTCTGTTAGTTTCAAATTATTTTACATTTTGTTGTTGCTCGAATGTATAGAACAAGTCCTATCGTGAGCTTCGTGTAACATGTCTCGCTTTACCTTGGAATCCTTCAATATGCACAACAGGTTATGGAAATACAAATTGCTATCATCACTAATACTGAACTTCGTAGTCTATGTATTTTCAACCAATTCTCGTTTTGCTAGCAACTCCGGATCATTATTTTTTTATTCTTGAATTTTCTGTAAGAATAATAATTTAGCCCTCAACTTGGCTAGAATAGAAAAGTTACGTCCCAAAGTCAATTGAGCATTCATTGCCCTTAATGCGAATAGATTTTCGGCTCAAAGCATCAACTACCACATTAGCTTTACTCGAGTGGTAATCAATAACCAGATCATAATCTTTTAACAGTTCAAGCTATCTATGTTGTCTCAAATTCAACTCTTTTTTAGTCATCAAGTATTTCAAACTTTTATAGTCGATAAAGACGTGACGCTTTTCACCATATAGATAATGTCGCTAGATTTTCAAAGCAAAAACAACAACTACGAATTTTAGATCATGCATCAGATAGTTCTTCCCATGTAGTTTCAACTGTAGGGAGGTATACACTATTACTTGACCGTTCTGCATCAACACGCAACCTAATCCATTCAATGATGCATCACTATATATAATAAATTCCTTCTCGGATTCAGGTTTAGTCAAAACTGGAGCTTCTATCAACAATGCTTTCAATCAATCGAAACTCTGTTGGCATTTTTCTAACCAGATGAAATCAACATTTTCCTGTAATAGCTTTGTTAATGGTAAAGCAATCATCGAAAAGCTTTTAAAAATCATCTGTAATACCCTGCCAAACTTAGAAAACTACTTACTTTTGAAACATTCCTCAGAGGTTTCCAATTCATAATTGCAGAGATTTTACTCGAATCAACCTGAATACCTTCCGCGAAAATTACGTGTCCCAAAAATCCAACCTCTCGGAGCCAAAATTCACATTTACTGAACCTCACCTATAACTAGTTTTCTTGTAGAGCCTGTAATACAATTCTCAAGTACTGAGCATTTTCAGTTTCATTCTTCAAATATATCAGAATGTCATCAATAAACATGACAACAAATCTATCCAGATGCAGCTGGAATATTCAATTCATCTAATCCATAAATGTAGCTAGGGCATTGGTCAAACCAAACAACATCACAAAGAACCCGTAATGCTCGTAACGAGTCATGAAAGTAGTTTTTAATACATCAAGCTCTTTGACTCATGTTGATAGTAACCTGATCGAAGATTAATCTTCGAAAATATGATGGCTCCTTTCAGCTAGTAGAACAGATCGTCAATATGAGGCACTGGGTATTTATTCTTTATGGTGACTTTATTTAATTACCTATAATTGATACATAGCCTCATAGTTTTGTCTTTCTTTTTCACAAACAGAACTAGCACACCTAAGGTGACACACTCAGTTGTATGAATCCTGTGTCAATCAACTCTTAGAACTGTGCTTTTAAATCATTTAGCCCAGTCGGAGCCATTCTATATGGGGAAATTGAGATTGAGGTTTTTCCAGGTGTTAGCTCAATAGAGAATTCAACGTCTCATTCCAATGGTAACCCCAAGTAATTCTTCTAGAAACACATCGGTGAATTCATTAACTATATATAACTAATCAATCTTTGATTTTTACATTTTAATATCTAAACTATAAGCTAGAAACATTTCACAGCCTCTTCTTGTAACACCCCTTACCCGTATTCAACGCTGAAATAGGGTACGAGGCATTATTGGACTTGTCCCACGATCAAACATATAATTTCGGGTTAGAAATTTGCACTAAAATTAAAACCCTTCATATTCAATCACGATGTCCCTATTACAAGCCTACGACGCTAAAAACGTGCATTTGAAGTGGTTCAGGACTAAATCGAGAACTTTAGAAATTTTTACAGAACTTAGAAAAAATTTTACTAAAAAAGGGTCACACGCCCATGTAGGATATAGGATACGCCCGTGTGGGCAGGCTGTGTGGCCACACACACCTGTGTCCCGACCCGGTGTGACTCTCTAACTTGTAATTCATGAACAAATTGAGGTCACACGGCCAAGTCACACGCCCGTGTGCTAGGCCGTGTGGAAAATTAATTTTCATAAAATAGGTGCAGACTTCACACGGCTAGGGCACACGCCCGAGTTCAAGATCGTGTCGTCCACACGGTTGAGACATACGCCCGTGTCTCTACTCGTGTGCTCAAAATTTAGGTGCAGGAGATACACGGCCTAAACTGATGCCCGTAGGGCAAGCCGTGTGTTGCACATGGCCTAGACACATGCCCGTGTGAACAAAAATAAGGCTATTTACCAAGCCATTTTGCCACCATTTAGTGCACACACCTACACAACATAACATAGCACCAATCCAAGCATATACATACAACCAAACATCCACGACCAAGACATCAACACATCATTCATGAAAGGCATCATTATATGAATATACTTATAACCAATATTGGCTCATTTCAAATGGCCTTATACAAAATGAACTTCTAACCAATATAAGCCAACACACTTGGCCAAAACAATTATGACACATAACAAAATAACCAAGTCCCCTATACATGCCATAACTCAAATGTTGAATTAATTGATACTAAAATAATTGTTGATAATGTGAGTGGATCTCCGACGATCTCTGAACCCCAAGCTAGCTTGGTGACACTATAAGACAAGAAAAAGGAAGGGGAGTAAGCTATATAGCTTAGTGAGTTCCTATGTAAATAATAAACATCATAACCACACATCTAATATACAATTAACGTGATGAATATTAGTATGAACATTATCAAAATCTCATAGTCATAACTTACTCAATCATAATTCTACCAAGAGTTCATCACATATCGAGCTCATTACTTATGAGTTTTACATACATACCTGTACCAACTTGCAACATAACCATATCCTTTCACAACTTTAACATTCCTGTTTAACATTCGAAATATTAATGGATACTCAGAAATCTTGCACATAAGTGCTATATATGTAGCCGAAGCTACCTAATATCTCATAATACATATGGGCTCGTTTTCGAGCTATTCACAGTGCTGCTCACACAAGCTGTTAGATGTCCACAACACATGCTGGACTACCCAGCCACTGGTAGGATGTACGAGGTTAGCACCTGGATTACATAATTGCATATACACATGGGTTCCTAGTGACATGCCACTCGTATCCTATTCTATTCCTAAGGTTCAATCGGGATTTCTTGCTTGTCAAAAATTTGTCGAATACATCCAAAGAGTTAACCACAATTCATACAATATTAAAGAATTTAAAACATAAATATAACAATGCATTATTTACATACGAACTTACCTCGATACAAAAATAGTAGAATTGGATCTAATCGTCAAACACTTTGTTTCTTCCCCGATCTAGGTCCAAACCTCGTTTTTCTTGATCTATAATAACAAATTTAACTCATTTAATACTCACATTATTTAATTTAGCCCAAAAATCATATTATGGCAAAAATTATATTTTTACTCCTAATATTTCACATTTTTACAATCTAGTCCCTAAGCTCGTAAAATGAAATGTATTCAATTTCTTCAAAACCCAAACCTAGTCGAACCATTTTCATACTCATACCAACCCACATTTTCCACTTGATAACACTTTTACTACTCCTTTTATAACTTTTACAAATAAGTCCTTTTTGATATTTTTACCGAAAATCACTTAGTAAAAGTTGTTTATCTAACACCAAACAAGCATTTTCTTCCATTAGACCTTAAAATATATAAATATATAACATGAGTAAAATTTTAAACTTCATCTTTATTTCAAATTAGTCCTTGAAATAGCTAGATTACTTTACAATGATCTCAAAAACATGAAAATCATTAAAAACGGCAATCGAGCTTGAAAGCTTGGCGAAACCTAGCTATGTCTTCTTGCAATATTCGAATATGGAGGGACTAATTTGAGAAGATGGACACTTTTTATTTAGTTTATTTTGTCTTGATTTACCAAATGACCAAAATGCCCTTCATGCATAACTTTAAAATTTTACCTAATCATGTCCATTTTTGTCCATCTAATTAAAAAATGGTCTAATTTCTATCTAAGGACCTTTAATTTAAAATTTCATAGCAATTAGACACCTCTAGCTTCTAGAACACACATTTTGCACCTATTGCAATTTAGTTCTTTTAACTAATTGAGTGCCAATCAATAAAATTTTCAAACGAAATTTTCACAAAACAATTCCGTGAAACTGTAAACCATAAAAATATAAATAAATAAATATTTATTTTTTAGATTTGTGGTCCCGAAACTACTGTTCCGACTAGACCAAAAATCAGACTGTTACATTTCTGACCAGTTTCTGAGTAGAAATCGTTAGACTCAATAGTAATCAACTCACCACTTTAGCATCTCAGAAAAACCTGTTTTTATCTATAATTTACCACAATGTAGAGTCAACCAATCTATACCTAGAATAATGTCAAACTCGTGAAATAGCAATAACATCAAATCAACAAGAAATTCAAAGTTTCGAATTCTTAGTGGACACTTTCTACATATCATATTAACTACGACACATTAACCCAATGGATTTGTTACCCTAACATCAAATTCAGTCGATTCCACTGGTATGTTCTTAGCATGCATATATAAGAATGTGTTGACCTGGGTTCAATCAATGCATGAATATTAACATCAATAAGAGAAAAGGTACTAATGATAACATCAAGGGCAGAAGCTTCCTCACGAGCTCTGATAGCATAGGCTCTGGCAAGCGACTAAGCCTTAGATCTAATAGTCAAGTCATTAGTTTCACCTGGAGTTGTTCCAGCGTTGCTACTCTGTCTCGACTGTCTACCTCTTTGATAAGCAGACATTAGTCTAACAATCTAATTGTTAGCAATGCCCGACTTTCTTGGGCAGTCTCTCAAGAAATGTTCAGTAGAGTCACATCTAAAACAAACCCCACTTTTAACTCGACAATCACCATCATGAGTTTTCCATAATTCTCACAAATAGGTTTATCAATGTTGTGAAAACTACCAAAACTGTCTACCGGCATAGTCTGAAATCTCGAATTACTCTGTTTCGACTTATTTTTTCTTGAAAACCCTAATGAAGTGGTGAAGCAGCTAAAAGCTCCCCTTGACTTCTTTGGTAGAAGAACTAAAAATGGTCTAAACATGCTTCGTTTACTAGAGTTTCGAAGCTTTATTTCAGATTATTTCTTTTTGTTACAAATATCCTCCATTTTTGGACAAATTCAGCTCATACTTAGCCATTGACCTGTTTCCCTGCCTCAATTATAGAAACTCTCTCTTTTTCTTTTCTAGATACAATCTACTGATATATTTCTTCCAGAATTCAGATAAAAAAAGTCTCAGTCCATTTTTTCTCTCGGTACAATTGCCATCAACGTAGACCACCACTGATAAGCTTCATCTTTTAATAGAGACATGGCACATCTCAAGCAATCATGAAGTGAACAAGCCATTTTCTCAAAGACTCTCTATGTATTCTACAGCCAGTACTTAGCTCAAGCCGAATTAACTTCTATCTTGCCTCGAAATTCTATAGCCCCATATTTTTTGTAACACCCTGCACCCGAGTCCGACGCCGGGACGAGATACGAGGTGTTACCTCATTTAAACACACGCATTCCAATATTTTTGAATCATCAAGACTTAACCAAATTTAAAAATTTTTCCCAAACTTTGTCTAAACTTCTTAACATGAGCCTACGAGGCCTCAAATGACCTTTGGAATTCATTTCGGACCAGCTCGGGTCCTTAACCAATTTTAGAAAAATAACCTTTGAAACAGGTCCCACGCCCATGTGGAAGGGCAACAGACCCGTGTGGTCATTATGACATGGTCGTGCTGATAGCCCGTGTGACACGCACAGCCTGAGCATCTAGGGACATGCCCGTGTCCCATACCCGTGTGAATTAAATTCCAAATTTGAACCTACAGGGGTTTTCACAATGCCTGACACACGCCCGTGTCCTAGCCCATGTCTAAAAACCTTGACATTCTATTTCTGACGTCAGCAATCGTTAAGGGTCACACGGCCAAGGCACACGCCCGTGTGCTAGGCCGTGTTCTTCATACGGCTGAGACACATGACCGTGTCTTTACCTGTGTATTTACTACCAGGAATATTGACTTGCAATATTTACGTGCAGGGGACACACGACCTATCAACACGCCCATGGGGTAGACCGTGTGTCACACACGGCCTAGACATACGCTTGTGTATCTACCCGTGTGGACAAAAATAAGGCTATATACCAAGCCTTTTGCCACCCTGAAACAAAATCTAATGCCAACCAATATATCAAAGTAAAACTAAATATGATTTCTCGACCAAACAACCATAGCTAATGCCTATATACATTGCATACATATACGACCATGCCAACAATTTTCACATTCATGAAAGATTTCCTTGCATCCATAAATCAACTTTTAATATTAACCATTATTCATGACTTTATACAAAATGAGTCAAGTACTAGTTTAAGCCAACACATTTGGCCCCAAAATAATGACACAAAACTCAAAAGCCAAACTACTACACATGCCATAATCAAAATGAGAGATCTAACTATACCGAGCACTTCAGTTGATAGTGTGACTGGCTTCTCCTACATAAGCGATGATCCTCGAACTACTTTGAAGGACTATAAGAAAATGGAAAGGAAAGGGAGTAAGCATAAAGCTTAGTAAGTTGCATGCAAATGAATATAATAATAACTTTACCATTCATCATCATTCTCATAATACAAAAGTAGGCATAAGCACAACTTACTCATCACTATCCAATATAATTCACATAGCATATATTGAACTCATCTCTCATACATTTCAAATGGGTACATGTACCACTCATAACATGGTTATACTTTTCTCATTTAACTTAAAATATAACTCTTGCCATTGAACCATTTGAAATGCTATCAGATATTCATTAAGCCCCTAAGATAGGGTATAATACCGATGCCATGTCCCAGACATGGTCTTACACTGGCTCATCTATCAGGTCGATGCCATGTCCCAAACATGGTCTTACACTGATTATCGAAGTCAAGGCCGACGTCATGTCCCAAACATGGTCTTACACTAGCTCTCACATATCCGTGCCGATGCCATGTCCCAGACATGGTCTTACACTGACACATGTCTTACACTGGCTTACATCACGAGGCCGATGCATGTCCTAGACATGTCTTACACTAGCTCTCGTCTCAATCCCAATGCATGTCCCAGACATGTCTTACACTGGCTTAAATATCTCGAGGACGATGCATGTCCCAGACATGTCTTACACTGGCACACAAACAACCCGAATGTCGTGGCATGAATATCCGATTTATTTCCTAAGGTTCAAATGGGAATTCTACTATTTCAATATTCATCATGCATAATCATTTCCGCAAACAAGAAATTTATGCTATATCAATTCAAACACATATAATAGCAATGTAGTTGTATTATTTACATACAACTTACCTCGGATTACAAAATGTGACGACTAGTTCGACTTAATCTACTAGCTTTGCTTTTCCCTGATCTAGGCCTGGATTTTGTAATTCTTGATCTATGATAATAGAGAGTGGCTGAAATTTTTGAAGCTTAAAAACCCCTCTTTTACTGGTATGAATGGTGGGAAGAAGATGAGAGAAAATAAAATATCATTCTCTCTTTATTAAAGTTTATTTTTAACCAATTTAGTCACCATAACTCACCTAACCTAGTCAACATGTCTCATTTTGCCCCCATGGCTGGTCACCTCTAATTTAAGGGTCTATTTTCCCTTTAAAGACCCTTAATTTAAGTTTCATGGCAATTTAACACCCTTAGTTATCAATTCAAGACATTTGCACTTTATGCAATTTAGTCCCTTTTTCGCAATTAAGCTCACAAACGCTAAAATTACTTTACCAAATTTTTCATGCACTAATATAAACATGTTATAACTCAAAATTAATAATAAAATACTTTTTCTAACTTTGGATTAGTGGTCCCAAAACCACTGTTCTGACTAGGCCCAAAATCAGGCTGTTACATTTCTAATCTTGTCAATCGAAGGCCAACGCATACTTTCTGTATTTTGAGGACAATAAGGTGCCATAGGAGGCAGACTAGAGGGCAAATGTTGTGGAGTCGTAGGATCAGCTTGTATAAATTTTAAAAAACTATTGATTCATTATACTAAAGAAGGCATTTTTTGCCTCACTTTCGAGCATTTGCAGAACAGCGATGCTATAACTCGCTTTTTGGTTGAAAGTTGGAACATTACTATCTACTTCGTCAGATACAACACGATTTGATTCGGCCGACATCTTTATATCTATAGAAAACAAAGTCAAATCGAATTAGTAAGCTTCACACTATCACAGGTTATAGTGGCACATATTTTCTAGACTCGAAACACGCTATGTTCAATCTTAGAATCGATTGAACCATAGCTCTGATACCACTAAATGTAACATCATTCGTCCGGCTCAGTCATCGGCTCGAGCTACAGGATACTACCATAGTTACCAGAGCAGATCACATTTAATTCAAAGCTCAAGATTCAATAAAACATTAATTCTCACCATAAATCCATACATAATATAATATATAAACAAAATTGAGTCCCAATCGAGTTTACAAAAACTCTTTTATAGACTCAAGCATGAAAAAAACTGAATTGCAAAATTTTAAAAAATTTCTCAACTAGTATCGATACCCCTTGAAGGTACCGATACCAAATTAAGCTTTGATGTTTCATAAAATCAAATTAAAATCATTAGGTATCGATACTTGGATCTATGCATTGATACTTCCTTATAGGTACCAGTATATTACCTTAGTACTAATACCAAATTGACATTATGTTTGTTTTGAAAAAAACTTCTCAAAAATCAATAGTATCTATACCTAATATTTGGTATCGATGCTTCTTATACAAGTGTCGATACTTAATCTACTATTGACCGCCTATAAACGTTTTATCGTTTATAGTTAAATAATACACCAAAAATATAAAAGCTAAGAATGACGGTGTCTACAAGTGTACGGGTCAAAATGTAATATAGTTTGTACAATGAAATACTTGAAAATATTTCGAGGATCGTACCCAATAGAGGATGGAATAAATAATGAAAACACTTTTTACAATAACAAGTCTAAGTAGTACTAATTATTTCTTATATTACGACTAGCAATAAAATAGATTAAGAGAGAAAAAGAAATAAATAGCAAAAAGAAATAAATAAAGAAAAATAATAAAAAATAAATTAATAAATCAATCAGGAAGATGAACTTGCTTCAGGGTTTGTAACTAACTTCGTATTACGTTTTTAGGGTGATTAGCCATCGATTAACCAATTATTATCTCCCGACCTCTAATTAACTAATCAAATGGTTACTCACTTATATTTCGACCTCAATTTCTCAACTAGGATAAATTATGATTTACTTGGTTTGACTTATCTTCTGACCTTATCTAGCCTACGATAATTTATTAGAGTTGTCAAGCCTAACAATTTAATAACACATAATTTATAACAACTAATCCTTCTCAGGAAACCCTAAATCCTCTATTAATCACATCCCCATCTCCCTTAAGGGATTTAGCCACTCATGTTATTCATGACCTTTCTCTCGATTGAAAAAATCATGTAAAGAACACAATCGATTCAGAGAAAATAGATTTGAATAATCGTGGATGTAAAATTGAATGGGGAACAGAGTAACAAATCACTCGATTGAAATAAAGAAATAAAACGAATGCAAAAGAAAATATAAATTGAATACTTGAACACTATAAAAAAACTTCTAGATAAAAAATGATTTCAAGAGGAAAACAAGAACGTACAGAAAAGCCGAAAAGAAAATAAACTAAAACTACTTCTAAACTACGAGGGTTTTTGAAGGCGTTTAGGATGACTTAGTTACACTCAACCCCTAATGTCTTATTTATAAAGGTGTTGGCAGCCCAAATTAGGTCTTTAGCATGTTCTAAGTCTTTGTATAAGTTTGATTGTGTGAACGAAAATAACCTCGATAAACTTGGGACACACGTTGGCCTTCTATCGTGCCATGCTAGGAGCATGTCACGACATGACACTAAAATCTTGCCTTGTTTCATTCATTTGGTGCTTTGATGTCCCGGGAAGCTTATGCGACATGACACTAAAATCTTTCCTTGTTTCATTCGTTTTGTGCTTTGATGTCTCGGGAAGCTTGTGCATCCCTCGACCATTTCTCCTACATCAATTGGGTCTTTATATATTCATCCTACACACTCAATTGAACCAATCAGCACAACCTGAGGCCCGTGTCAGCCTATTGGGTCACAACACCTACAAAATATGTTAAAAAACACTTATTTTTATTTATGTTTATTCCTAAGGCCTAATTACTAAAAACGTAAAATAAAATCTTAAATTGCCTACAAAACAAGCTCCTTAAATATGGAATTGACCCGAATTGACTATTACATTTAAAGGTAGGTGAAGTATCACTATTATTTTAGCATTCTTTCATTTTTTAAATAATGTTAATTTGGTAATGTAGCAATACTTTTATACATTGTATCGATATTTATTACTAGAAGGTCAAAAATCTCAGGTTTTGGTTCTTTTTCATGCTTAAAGTCAAAATCAAACATAAATGGTATCTTAGGCACACTACAGCTTGCATAAAATCAACTCAAACCATACTAATATACTACAAACCATCCATTCTTTAATCCACAATTTCATACTATTTTAATTGGCATTCAAACATAACATTATACATGTACAATTCATGTCATTCTCATCACATTAGATCAATCATTCCACTTTCAAAATTGGTCATTAATATGCTTCAAAATTTACTTATCATAATGTCATCATACTCACTTATAAACATAACATGTAAACATCCAAAATTAAGCATAATTCAAGGTTCAAACTCATGAGCATTCAAAATAAGCACATACACAATACAAATCCTATATACATGTCACATAATTGAGTGCATAATGATTAAAAGACTATTTAATCAAAATTAGATAACTACAAACTTTCGTATTTTCATATATCACAACAATAAGGTGAGTTTGTCAATTACGAGTCTTATAACAGTTCAAGGTGTACAATTCAATTTAGTTTCATTCTATTAGAATCATCAAACATATGCATCATTATATCATTCCAATCACATATAGTCTTTTTCAATTGCAACACAAACTATCATTCCGTTATTCTTTTTGTTTTATTAACAGTTAACCCAAAGAACTATAATGAACAAATACAGATACTTGGGTAACTACACTACATCAGATAGCTTGTCAGATCAATAACTACACCATACCAAGGCACTGAAGTGTATAGCCCATAGGCATCATATGTCATAAGATATTTCATCCCTCCACCACATCAGGGTCTCCGTAGAGACATAACTCGGTTATCCACAACAAATCTAGGATTCCAACATAATCAATAAATTCCTCATACATCAGTATACTCTACATCATCTCTGTCACTTATCCTGTACAACACGCAAATAACTTTATCAGCATGTCAATTGTAACCTATCCTTTCTTACGTTCATCTAGATACATTTAACACATTAGATCAATTCTTTACAATTCGATCTATCTCTCACCTTTTTGTACCAATTTGTATAAAATTAAAAGTACATTCACAATACAAATTCATAATTCAAACACATACATTACATTTACATATATAACACTACCATATGAACTTACCAAACCAAAACAACAATAAGTGCAATGCCGGAGACTAATCCTCAATTTTCTCTTTTCCTCGATTAACTTCCGCTCGATTCAAATCTTGATCATGCAAGGTTAAAAGCTTTGCCAAAATTCCTTAACTTTTCATCAATGGAAAAATAGTGGAAGGAGAGAAAAAAAGATGTAGATGACCTTTTGTTTATGTTTTAATGTTTTAATGAATAATAATAATTGAACATGATTTTTAACACATTTTTCACTAAATATTAAGCATCCACCGTCCTCTACTTTCAATAAGTGGATAATTTCCACTTAAACCATTGGAGAATTACCAAATAATCTCTCAGTCGTTGGTGATATTGGTTTTGTGTTACTTCAGTTGCTCATTTAGGCACAATTGTTTCTTTTGAAAAAGGAAGCATTACATTCAATACATCATGAAAGTAAAAATGTATTGTTTGAGTTGAATGATTAAATATTCTTATTATAACATGAATCCTCACATTGTTGTTTAATGTCATGAGAAACATTGCTTTTTTTCTTGAACTTTCACATAACAACTATCTTTCAACCATCAGTTAGTTTTGAAGTTATCAGACATATGTGTAACTACTTGTTTATTCGTTCTTAAAATTCTTGGGCAATGCATTGGATTACCATTAAGAATTCCGTTTATGTATGCAATACCATTCAATGACGAATTAGTATATGATCTCTTCCTAATTCGTTTGTTTTTAAGAATTTTTTTATAAGACTTAATGCAACAATTTTCACTACTTTTCATTGCTTTTCACTTAACATTGTATAAGTAAATACAACATAAATTATTTGTACAGTAGATTAGTCATTAAAACCAAATTCTTAAAAACAATAAAGATAATATAGATACTAGTAAGTTTATAAAATATTAAAACAAACCATAAAATACCAGATTAGTTGAAATTAAGTATCTTAACACTACTTGAAATTAAAAATAAATTCTAAACTTTCAAAACAAACCCATTTTTTTAGCTATCATTTGAATCCAAGCAATTCTATTTTCTTCAGGCTTTTGTGAAAGCACAGTCCATTGTTCTCTATATGATTTACATTGACAAAGATAGTACAAGCAACAATATATAATGGGTTAATCATGTTTAATGTTTCTATTTCATCTAACTTCTTATTACATTATTCTATACTAGCCTATTGGATTGCTCTAAGGTTTTAAGAATAGCAAATAGTTGTTCATCCACATCTCCTCAATTATTAATTTTACGATGTTTCTTTTTTGCCAAAGAATTTTCATTTGGAGATGAAAGGCTTGGTGGAGATTGTGAATGAAGATATATTTGTAACTATATCTGAAACACATAATAGATTTTTTTCAACATTATTTTTAGGCAAACCTTGTCTAGATAAGTCCATGTTCTTACTTTGCAACTGTTAATTCATCAATTAATGATCGCATCTCCTCGGCAAATTGTAATATGGTGAACCATAATTATTTTGCTTCAGGAATTTTCTGTTGTGTAAACTATTTTTTATCTTTAGAAGAAACTTTACCTTGTTCATTCCTAACATACATGATTCCCATGTAATTTTATGGTTGAATTGCATTAATTTGTTGTTTTGTGTCTTAATTTTTTCATTAATTAATAGAATTCCAATATACTTCATAAATTCTACTAGAAAGCTCCATTTTCTCATATCAAAACTTATGTGAGTCTTTAAGCTTTAGATCTAGTTTGAAAAATGGAGTAAAAACCCAAGTCTCAAAAAAGTGGAAAATGGAGAATAATATAAAATTTCCTTTACTACCTTAAACCTAAACTCGTATTCTCATGATATAATTGATTGTTATATATAGAGGAGTGATAAACACGAATGTATCATTTTTTTATATTTTTGAGTTTTTAAAATTTTTACAAAAAAATATCAATTTTCCTTTAACAATATTCTCAAGGTTTAATCGGTTATTATGTATAGAGGAATGATAAACATGAATGCATCTTTTTTATATTTTTTATAAAATAAAAAGAAAATCAATCAAAGGATATATTAGACATTTGATATATTTTTTAATAATTACTTAATGTTTTCAATATTTTAAAAGAATTAAATGTTATATTCGTGATTTCAATATTTTTTATTGTGTTGTTACAAAATCTATTTCCTTAAGCCAAACACAAGAATACTTTTACCATATTCATTCTATTCCATTCCATTCCACCCAATCAAACTATTGTTGTACTCATTTTATTCTATTACAACTTTATTTCATTCTTACAAAATGGCCATTTCATTATAGCCATTCCAGCGAACCAAATGTGTCATTAGTTAACTTAAATTTTAAGGATAGAGATTAATAAAGAGTTTAAATTCCTTAAAACTCTATCTTGTAGATAGATTTATATTTTAGTTATTGATATAATTGAATTTGTACGGGTGATTTGAAAGGTACTCAACTATAGATAAAATCCTCCTTTGAATTCATTTGTGTCCCTTACCAATTAGTAATTAAATACAATGATAGCATTGTTTAAAAGTGCTTTACTTTTATTATTGTTTTTGCCTTATTGGCTTTTTAGCTATAGTGCCTTAAAGATTTTTTTATTCTCAATTTGAAAGTTTAGGTTGACTTAGGCAATTCGAAAACAAATTCCTTGATTATGGTTGTATGGCTTGCTCGATTAAAATCCAAACCTATTACAATTGGTATTAGAACTCGTGATTTAGTTAAAATGTTAAGTTTTTTTAGATGGCGTCTTTGGTAGAGGGTTAAGATGCCCTACCAAAAACTTGTGGGGGGGTTAAGAAGATTATTACTTTGAGGGATATGTTGTTGATAATGAAAGGAAAAGTTACCAAACTCAAGATAACCATAGGAGCTATTTGAGAAAGTCTTAAGATTGTGAGGGTCACATCAAAGAATTGGACTATAAGAGAAGAACTTAATGGTGAAATTGTAATGTAACACCCTTAACCTGTATTCATTGCCAGAATAGGGTTATAGAGTATTACCGAAGTTTACAGAATAATTACAAAAAATTCATGTTAAATATTGTTCATTTCCGAAACTAGTCATATTGTCCCTTAAATGGACCCTCGAGGCCCATTATAAACGTTGGAATCAAGTCAGGACTAAATCAGGAACTTTGGAAATTTTTCGCAAAATTTCACAATTTCTCTCATATACAAGTGTCACCGCCCGTGTGGATAGGCCGTGTGGCTTACACGGTCAAGTGACACACCCATGTCCTATGTCGTGTGGTGTATGAAATAGGTCACACGGCCATGTCTCCAGCCTGTGTAACTCTTTGACTTGCAAAACATTAAGGTGTAGGTTTCACACAGCCAAGACACACATCCGTGTTCTAGGCCGTGTAGCACACACGGCTGAGACACACACCTGTGTGCTCAATTCTGAGCATTCTATTTCTCGAATTTAAGATGCAAGGGACACACAGCCAAACCACACACCTATGTGCCAGGCCGTGTGTCACACACGGTCAAGACACACGCCCGTGTGTCTACCCGTGTGGACAAAATAAAGCCATTTTCTAGCTTTATTTCTCACCCAAACTTTGCCAATGACCTACACCAAAACTTTCATTCATATACCAACCAATTCAAGCATCATAACCAAGTTAATTCTAACATCTAACATGGTACATCATTACATGCATTCATGTTTTTAATCTTACCTTCTATAGGCAAACTTGTTTAACCTATCTCAATCAATCAATATTAAACACTTATGTTATCACTATGAAATAATATTAATATTTATATACCAAAACATAATCATCACTAGCCATTCTAATGGCTAGATTACAATAACCATTTACATTTACATGCCAATATGGCCAATTAACCTATACATGCCATTATAATTATAATTGATTTACCATATATAACGAAATGGGCCAATGGATAGTGTGAGTGATCTCTGCCAAGCTTCCAATCCAACGAGCTTTGGATTTACTATAAAATAGGGAAATAAAACTAAGTAAGCATGTAATGCCTAGTAAGTTCGAATAACATGGTACTTAACTTACCATTTATTCTATTTCAAGATAAACATGTAAGGGCACATTCAATCAATTTGATCTCAAGCCCTACACATATTCTCATTGCCCTTGTTAGTCATACATTCCACAATATCATCAAGAAACATATATGGGCTCAACAACAATCAGATTTCCAGATATATATACTTTTCATATCACGTATTCATATAACATGTATAAATCATAAATTTGTATTTCAAGTACATATTCATAATAATTTATCTCAAGTTCAGATTATTTCATGTTGGGACTTTACCCATTAAATCATTCGAAATATCAATGTCAGACAAGTAGTACACTCAAGGTGTACAAATCTATAATCAAGGATGAACATATTCATCAAATAAATTCCATGTACAAATATCATCATCTCATATTTCTATATATCAATTATCATGTATCATCATTTTCATGTATTTCAAGCAGATACGTGTAATAACTCATTTCTTATTTATATCTTCTCATGTCAGGATTTTTTTACCTGTTGAATTTTTCTGAAATATCGATGGATACACAAGTAGTACACTCGAGGTGTACAAATCATGATCTGTCAATTCATATCCAGGGGTACCCGTTAGGGCACATAACCAGAGAGCACACTCTCGAGCTACATATCAGGATGCTCAGATGAGCCATGTAATAGGACACTTATCCGGGCTAAACAGGAAACTCATAAGAGTTTTACTCAGGAAGCTCATAGAGCTTATCAGATATCTCTGAAGAGATAATATCAGGGAGCACTAGATAAGGTAACAGGGAGTTCAAGCGAGCCATATCAGGAAGCTCATAAGAGCCTATATCAGGACGCTCACATAGAGCTGTGTTTCTATCCGCATTATATGCTGGCTCACAATTGATCGAATCATGTAATAGGACGCTCACAAAGAGCTGCGGTAGTGCGCAACACATGCTAAATCACTACCGATCAGGATGCTCGTAGGAACTATATATCAGGATGCTCGATAGGGCTTTTATTAGGATTACTCGTCCGAGCTAAATCTCGTTCGCAATATATGCAGGACCTTAATATTAATACAAGAAAATAGTGTATCCATCGACTTTCATTTATTCAAACGGGATTTAACATTTTTCAAGCATTATCAGACATGTGATTATTTCATACATTTATAATGTTCATATAATTCAAATAAATACATTCCACATTCATTTTGAGCATAAAAATAATATTTTTTTTATCATTTATTATTTATCGGACATTATCATTTATTTCAGGCATTATCACTTATCGGGCTTTCTCGGATATGTTTTCAATGTCATATATATATATATATAATATTTATACAATTCACAATCACAACATTTAATTCAAGCATATAAATATACACAATTTAGCTACACGAACTTACCTCGTCAAATGTTCATGTACGTAAAATCTACTAATCCGACATTTTTCTCTTTTCCTCATTCTAACTCTGAATTTGGTCTATCTGAATCTATACGAGTAAATTTAACATCAATTTAATACAATTTAAACTCAATTCAGTCCAATTCATATCTTAGGAAAAATTACCATTTTGGCCATAAACTTTTAATTAATGATGATTTCATCCATATGCTCGAAAAATGAAATTCATGCAATTTAATCCTTGTTCCAAGCCTAGCCGATTTTTTACATGTAACATTTACAGTCCATGTATTTCATAAAATTCAGAATCTTTTCATGAATTTTACAACTTTTCAATTTAGTCCCTAAATCATGTTTTCATCAAAATTCACTTTGTAAAAGTTGTTTATCTATCAACAACCTTTCATATTCTGTCATAAATTTCAAAATTTCAGCATATTCATCCATGGAAAAAATTTCATTCTTTGATAACTTTACAAATTAACCCCCAAAATAGATAGATTAAGTTATCTCGATCTCAAAAATATAAAAATTACTAAAAACGGGACTCGGATACTTACCTAATTTGGCCAAGAAAGCTTGCTTTCTCTTTCCTAGGGTTTCCATGCAAAATATTTGGGGAAGATGATGATAAATGATTATATTTTTTATTTAATTAATTTATCATCTTTAATTATTTTGATTTCCAATTTAGTCCTTAGCTTTTTTCTAATTTTTCATGGATGAATCATCCAAAAATATCTACTTACTTTTTATTAATGGTTTAGTTATCATATAAGGACCTTCAATTTAAAGTTCTATAGTTATTTAATCCCTTTAGCTATTAGAACTCAATTTTTGCGCTTTGTGCAATTTGGTCATTTATCAAATTGAACATGTAATCGATAAAATTTCTTTACGAAATTTTCACACAATATTATTATCATACTATAGATCATAAAATAGTATTAAAATAAATTTTCTTTTCGGACTCAGATCTGTGGTTCGAAAACCACTGTTCCGATTTTATAAAAAATGAGTTGTTACATGTAGGGTGCTTTCAAAGCGATAGTTGGACTTGCTTATTAAGAAAAAAAAAACAATAGGCTTTTGAAGTCATAATTGACGCTTTGAGGAAAGAGATGAAAGAGCTCAAAGGGAGATTGTTTTGTGCAAAACAACTTTGGTTAATAATGTGCTAGCATGACACTCTAACACACAATATTAAGATCCTTAAATCAAAAGAGTTCAAGAAATTAGGTCTACAAAGGATGTGAAGAAGTCCTTCTAAAGATGGAGCAATACTTTTGCCTTGTTGGCACAAAGATAATGTCTTAAGGTATATGTTGTTTCTATATATTTTATTGATGTCGTTATTTTATGGTAGAGTCATTAATGTACAAATAAAAAACGAAAAGGCACGAAGAGACATCCCTACAAAAATTTGGTTGAGTTTCAAATAGAGTTTAAATAATATCTTTACCTGAAATATGTTAAAGCAATAAATATAATTTTTTTTAATATGTGGTATAGTATAATTTATTATGATTTATATTTTATAGTCTCAACAAAATTTATATTTTATAGATTTATGTTGAATGATTTGCATCAAATATATATTATTTAATATATATAAATTTATTATTAAATTTAAATTAAAAATAATTATTAAATAATAATTCACCAATCAAAATTATAAAAAGAGATTGAGTAAACTACATCCAAGGTTATTAAATTATTAGTAAGTGTACGTTTTAGTCATTCAATTTAAAAAACTTACAAAATGATCATTAAATTATTAGAAAGTTTTCGTTTAAGTGACTGAACTGTTCAAAAGTTTTTATTTAACTCACGGAGTTATTAATTTTTTTTAAAGTTTGACTAATAAGCTCCAAGCAACAAATTGACGATTAGTAGGTGGATTAGTACTCATCAATGAGTAGAAAAACATATTCTAGATTCAAATTGATTGACGGTTAGTGCTGAAAATTGAAGAAGAAAGCTTTTTGAATTTTGATTTGGAGTATCGTGACATTTAAAATTGTTTTATAAAAAAAAAAACTAAATGTAAAAGAGAAGAGGAAAGAAGAAAGCTTTTTGAATTTTGATTTGAAGTATTGTGACATTTAAAATTGTTGTATGAAAAAAACTAAATGTAAAAGAGAAGAGAGAAGAGAGCTTTAGTACAAGAGATGTGAAAAGAGAAGGTCATGTAACAACAAATTTAACAACCTAATAACTTAAATAAAAATTTTTAAATTATTTTGTAACCTTAATTATAAAATTTTACTGATAGTTGATTGATGATTTTGCCGAAAATTATTGTTTAAAACTCGATCTGTAATGGATGGTTAAACAAGTAGACAAAGGGGGGAAACGTAGAGTGCAGTGTAGGTGGCCATAAGCCCGCGTCGCCAGTACTCAGTTTGGGCCTAACGACATAGTTTGACATTTAACTGTACAAACCAACTAGAAGCCCAATGGTGTTCTAGATTTCTAAATTGTAAGGCTTTTTTGTCCAACTAACATTGGTATACAAAATTGTTGGCGAAAATGACCCAAGAGTTGTAGGAGAAACAGTCCAGACCTTCGGTGGCCAAATCTCTCTCTCTCAAATTTACGTTTGAGATATTTATCAGCTAACATGTATCTCTGTGGCTAAGAAAGGGAGAGTTTGGATAAGCCCTTCATGGCTTAGTTTTCTTCTCATCACCATCCCCCAATTCACCATCCTTACTCGTTAGAGACACACAGCATTATTGCATTGAGACAAGGGCCAGTGTCTTAGAATCAGAGATGCAACCAAAATAAAGCCTAGTCCCGAATATTTTAACCCACACAATTAAAATAAAAAAAGAAATCGGCATTCCATTTACAACCACCAATAGCTTACCCACACCCAATGCCACAAACAAGCTTTGCATATATGAATCACCTCCACTTCAACTAACTACCTTCTTCCACAACCCAAAACAAGAAGAAAAACAAAAATGGCCATGGCAATGGCGCTTCGACGACTCTCCTCTTCCATTGACAAGCCTCTCCGTCCTTTCTTCAATGCCCCTTCCCTCTATTACATGGTTTCTTCTTCTCTTTCATTTCTTCTTCTTCTGAATTTCTGCAATCATTTCCTTTTTAATCTTTCTTTTTTAATTGGTGAGTGCAGTCGTCTTTGCCAAATGAAGCTGTGTACGAGAAGGAGAAACCTGGCGTCACTGTAAACTTCTTTTTTTAAAAGAATTCTAGTTTCAGTTTATTTAGTTTTAGATTGAAAATACTCTCTTTATTTCATTTTAATTATTCAATTAAAATTTTTTAAATCTTTCTTTCTACACAGTGGCCAAAGCAACTGAATGCTCCACTTGAAACCGTTGATCCTGAAATTGCTGACATCATCGAGCTTGAAAAAGCGCGCCAATGGAAGGTACCTTCTTATCCAAGTTCCAGCTTTTCAATTTCATTTCCTTCACATTTATATCATGTTAACTAATTTTTTTTCAAAGAAGAATTTTAATAATGATGCATAAAATAATATTCTAAGAGTCATATTTGAATTTCATAGCAGATAATAGCTAAATTAGGCTACTCTGTTGTAAACTGATTGATAAACTAAGATCACATGTACTGTTGATGATCAGGAAATACTTATTTAAGTGCATGAACATGCTAAAATTATAAAGTTTTTAATATTTTTAAATAAACTGAAATAAAACATGTTTGGTTTTCAAAGGGACTTGAACTCATTCCATCGGAGAACTTCACTTCGGTGTCAGTGATGCAAGCAGTTGGGTCTATCATGACCAACAAGTACAGTGAAGGGTATCCCGGTGCTAGATACTATGGAGGGAATGAGTAAGTTCATCTTTCTTCATACTCTTTTTGATTCTACCAAGTACCAATATATTGTTTTTGGGTGTTTGATTTGACCAGAATCAGTAAATTTATGTTATACTTGGATGCTTGAGTGATTTTAAGTTTCATGTTTTAGGTACATCGACATGGCAGAGACATTGTGTCAGAAGCGTGCTCTGGAAGCATTCAGGTTAGATCCTGAAAAATGGGGAGGTAAGAGATACGTCTAATTTTATTATGGCTATAAATTTAGTTACTTGTTGATGCTTCATGTTTTGGAAAGAGCTTTTGTTTCTGTTTTGAGCCTTATTAGCATTTGGTTGCTGACATGCTTTCTATGTTCATCGAACTTTGTTGTATGGCAGTGAATGTGCAGCCCCTTTCTGGTTCTCCTTCCAATTTTCAAGTTTACACTGCACTCTTAAAGCCTCATGACAGAATTATGGCACTTGATCTTCCCCATGGTGGTCATCTCTCTCATGGTTATCAGGTACTTCAAAATCCCATTGCTAATTTGGTTTCACTGACATGTTTTCATTTACTTGCTGACAGTAATTAAGTACACTATGACTTTGCTAAAGCTTTTTTTTTTTTTTTTGAGTAACTTGTAGCATCATGATTCCTAATGTTTGTTTTTTTTATACAATGCTTAGAACTACCCATAGTCCCTCTCCAACTTTTAAATAAGAGGATAATGCGCTTCAGTGTACCCAAACCCACGTTCTCTTGCACTGGCAACAATATCAATGCCAATTGAGCTAAAATTCAATCGGCAATTAAGTGTTAAAGCTAGATTGCTAGATATTATTCTATTCAAACATCAGTTTGATCTTACTTAAAAAGGATGGATGATTGTTCCCTAATGTCTTTTTCTTCTTATTTAGTTTTCTGAAAAATGGCGGACAGAGTTAAAAGATAGTAGTGATAATTAAGAAATTAAGCCCCAATTTTGATTTCTTTCCATGCATTTGCATTGTTATTTCTGAGAACAGATACCTAGTACAAGTTTTAGAACACCAAGCTGGACAGTCAGCTTTACCCTTTCTCTGTCTCATTTAAACTTTTATGGTTCTCTTTCGAAGTCCCAGTCTCATGTAATATTCTCCGAGTTTTCTCCCGAAACAGATTGTCTAGTTGAGCAGCGTCACTCATATTTTGCCTGTTAGTTGAGATTTGAAGGTCTGCTTTTGAATCTTTCATCTCTTGTGCGGTAGTATGATAAAGAATGTAACATTCTTTCTCTTCTGGAAGTCTCACCTTATTGCCAATGTATTCACATCTCCATACTCTGATGCTTAAGTGGATTTAAATGACTGAAAGCTGTTCTTTAAGAACTCTTCTTGTTTGTATCAGTATTTTTCTGGTTGCAGCTTTAAACTTACATGGTTTCATTTGTGATTGCTTAGACGGACACCAAAAAGATATCTGCTGTGTCCATATTTTTTGAAACAATGCCATATCGGTTGAATGAAAACACTGGCTATATCGACTATGATCAGGTATGTTATCAGTTTTCAAACTGTGCTAGCTTCTTAGTTTTTCTTTCTTTCCTTCTCGTTCAAAACGGATAAAATTTCAGCGTGTGATTGGATTCCTGGTAGAATATTTTATTGACATCAAAGTTTTTAATTGCAGTTGGAGAAGAGTGCAACTCTTTTCAGGCCGAAATTAATAGTTGCTGGTGCCAGTGCTTATGCACGTCTGTATGATTATGCACGCATTCGAAAGGTAACCATCTTTTGATTTATTTAAGCCATTTGGTTGAGTTGTCAATTCATCATACGTCATGTTCTTGACCTCATTGGATGTCGCATTTGTTACACAATAACCAGGTTTGTGACAAGCAAAAAGCAATAATGTTGGCAGACATGGCACACATCAGTGGTTTGGTTGCAGCCGGTGTTATCCCTTCACCTTTCGAGTATGCCGATGTTGTTACCACCACAACTCACAAATCACTTCGTGGGCCTCGTGGAGCCATGATTTTCTTCAGAAAGGGAGTGAAAGGGATTAACAAACAAGGGAAAGAGGTAAGCTGCAGAAAGTAAACTTTGCATCTTTCAAAGATGTTAGTGGCACAAAGATTTAGACTAGTGTTCTTTTTCCCTGCAGGTTCTGTATGATTATGAAGACAAAATCAATCAGGCTGTCTTTCCTGGACTTCAAGGTGGTCCGCACAACCACACAATTACTGGTCTAGCAGTTGCGCTGAAACAGGCAACAACTCCAGAGTACAAGGCCTACCAAGAGCAAGTTCTCAGTAATTGCTCGAAGTTTGCACAGGTATCATTCACAAGATGTCGAAGAACTTGTTATGCAACCAAGCATGGAAAATGTCTTGTTAGAATGAACCAGTATGCCAGGAGGCATTCTTAGGGACATGTTAAGATGGTTTTAAACAATAAACATACGGGGTTCTCTATTCTTAAATGCCCAATGTTTTAACAACCAAGATCTTCCCAATTTTCAGACTCTGGCTGCAAAAGGATACGAACTTGTTTCTGGTGGAACAGAGAATCATCTAGTTTTGGTTAATCTGAAGAACAAGGTAAGAGACTGACATTTTTGTCCTCAGGCCACTTAGAGACATTAATAAATCTTCTTTAAAAGTTCTCATGTGCAAGACAATGCTCTTTACTAGTAAGATGCTTTTTATTGAATGGTCTCTACAGGGCATTGATGGCTCCAGGGTTGAAAAGGTATTGGAAGCAGTTCATATTGCTGCAAACAAAAACACTGTACCTGGAGATGTGTCTGCTATGGTTCCTGGTGGCATCAGAATGGGTAAAGGCTTTTACCATTAATGTTGTGCTCACATGAATAACCTTATTCTGACAAATCTGGTTGCATATCAGGAACTCCGGCTCTTACGTCTAGGGGATTTGTTGAGGAGGACTTTGTCAAGGTAGCAGAATACTTTGATGCTGCTGTGAACTTGGCAGTTAAAATCAAGGCTGAAACTACAGGTTTTTTGCAAGCCTCTATTCCCTCCTATTTTACTCTCTATCTCTGTCTCTTGCCTTATGCTTGTTATTCTACCTATGTTGCTTCGATGATATTTTTCTTTTCTGAAGTACCTGTGTTCAACACATTTGTGAACATAGTTATGGGGATACGATCCTCTGAAGGAAAATCTTAAAGAAAAATCAAACATAGTTATGGGGATACGATCCTCTGAAGGAAAATCTTAAAGAAAAATCAAACATACCCATATCTGACACTCTAGTCCAAATAGTATAGTGTGCTACTAATTTGTGGATGCATGCTGTTGATTTTGGGTAATCCAGGGACAAAGTTGAAAGACTTTGTGACCACACTGCAGTCTGCTCACTTTCAATCTGAGGTTGCAAAACTCCGCCACGATGTTGAGGAGTATGCAAAGCAATTCCCCACAATTGGGTTCGATAAGGAAACCATGAAGTACAAGAACTAAGATATCAGCCTTGTCTCGAAGGTATATTATTAACTTCACCTTGCTAAGTCATCTCTTAAATCTTGATAAGGCAAATTAGTTGACATCAAAAACCCAATTATGTTTTCCATATTTGCAACAAGACATGTTATTTTGGTTCTTTTCTTCGTCTTGTCATGTTTTTTGGCTGATTATTCATATGTTTGGACACAGGTATGCATGAGATTTATTAGTAGTGGAGGCAGATCAGGAATAAAACTTTACTAGCAGGCCAAATTGTGTAGAATGTGAATTAACCTTTCAAGGGTCTTAATGAGAAAACTTCGGTTTGCATCTTCACTAAATGTGTATACATACATATATGAATGCATATTTATGATATGAAACATCGAACTTTGCTTTGAGATATAATATTACTGTCTAGAATTTGATTTCTATGGTAAATGCAAAGTTCATATGTATGAATAACAAATTTGCTTGTTATAACTCCACGCCTACGGAGAAAGTATCGCTCTGATGTTTTCAAGAAGAGTCGTTACTTATATGCAATTTCATTAATGCTTTTGATTTCCCAAGCTCACCAGTTATTTTCTAGCTTGAGTTTAATTTGAATATTGTTAAAGAGGGAATCATAATATATACATTCTAAAGTCTAAACTAATCGCCCAAGATGTGTACTTAACTCATGGATAAGTTTGATCTTAGCTATTCCATTAGCGGCAGCTTGTTGATTGCATATACTTAATCACTCTCAGCTACAACCCTCTTATAACCTTTCAATTAACAGTCTAGCAGCTCCCTTGCTTTTGCCTTTTGCCTAATATCTTAGCATATCAACAACCCAACCAGAATTTGCATCACGCAAAACACCACCAATGGCTGAAATGCCTGAACCAATAATTGAGTTTAATCTATCCATCTCCATTGGTACGCCAACGTGGAATTAATAGCTCCCAGTTGAGATAAGCTTCTTGTTCAAGACAAACTCCTCACCGAAACCTCTTTGCAGCTACTATTCTCTTCTTTAAAAATAAAAACATTGCGCCTTTTCTATAAAAAACACTAACAAACAATAAGAAATAATGATCACCGATTGGTTCCCTAATGCTCAAGTCTCCAATGTTATTTTAGTATTATTTTTTAAATTATATGAAAGTTTTAAAATAACTTATCATGGTAATTTTATATACTAACGAATATAAATTATTTAAAATTTTCAATAATATATTATCTATGCTAAAAGGAAGACACCTGTCCTTACTCTCTTTTTTTTTTACATTATTAACAATAATGATAAAATTTCAATGGTGGTCCCTCTACTTTTTAGTCACAAAATGGTCAAATCTCAATTTCAGTCTTTTGACACCTGTCCTTTTTTTCATTACTAACAATAATGGTTAAATTTCAATTGTAGTCCTCTATTTTTTAATTATACAAAAATGGTCAAATTTAATGTTTGATATTTATATTTTAATTTTATACATAATTTGGTACTTCGACGTTTATAATGCCATTAGTTAGTCTAAACATTTTATTCTAAATTAAAAAGCCAACGTAAATTTAAAGAATTGTTAACATGGTTAAAGTTTTTTTTTTTGTCAAATTCAAGTCCATTGCAACACCATTTTTGTGACCTGAGTATCGAGTTAGTATATTTTTTTTATTATTTTAAAATGTCACACTAGAAAATTTTATATAATAATTTTAATGGTGTTAATATTGAAACTAAATTTTTAAATTTAAAAAATAGAAAGACTAAATTCTTAAAAATAAAAAAATAAAAAATAGATTCTAAAAGGTAAAGATTACAGAAACTTAAAATATAATCTAAAAACAATTAACCTAATGCGAAGCATGAATAGAAAACATAGCATACCAATTTTTATTTTAAAATAAGATCATCATTTAAACCTATTATTTGCATTTTCCTTAACTTAATAAATTAAAACACAAAACTATTACATTTCTATTTTACTATTATCGAATATTCATTAAATTCCTACTTTATTCCATCCTGATAATATCTTTTAGTTTTTTCTCAATTTTTTTTTTTTTTTTTGTAAATTTTTCCAATGCCCCTAATGGCTAGGATGCAATCTTCCTAAGAGATCAAATTGGGTCATGCCCCCTTGTTTGGGCTTTCAGTCTAACCTCTTGGCCTTTTAGCCATTTTAATAAATAAAAAAAATCACCTTTTCTCTTCATCTTCTCCCCATTTACCCCAGAGTTTGTGCTTTAATTTCCACATTTCTCCTTGCTGTTCATATTCTTTCTCCATCTGTCCCCGTCCCAAGTTTTTATCACTCCTCTCATTCTCTATCTGCCTCTTATTTGTTTTCTGCTTGCTCTTTTCTCTCTCTTCCTTCAATGGCTTCTTCAGCTTCTGTTGATGACAACATTGAGTCTAATCCTCTCTTGCAAGATTTTGACTTTCCTCCTTTTGATGTTGTTGAAGCCAAGCATGTTAGGCCTGGGATTCGTGCCTTGTTGAAGAAACTCGTATGCCCTTTTGATCTTTTGGACTGTTTCCGATTCTGACTTTTGAGTTTCCTTTTTTAGTGCTCGTTATCTGTTTTTTCTTTTTGGATCATTCACTGGCCTTGTTTGAAAATTCAAAATTTTGGTTGTTATGATCTTTTCTTTGTGGAGATCATGTTTTGGCATATGGGTTTTTTGGATTTTTGTATATGGTTTTGATATAATTATGTTTGTTGAGTAGGAGAGTGATTTGGATGAATTGGAGAAGACAGTAGAGCCTTCGTGGCCGAAGTTGGTGGAGCCATTGGAAAAGATTGTTGATCGGTTGACTGTTGTGTGGGGAATAGTTAATCATCTTAAGGCTGTTAAAGATACAGCTGAGCTCCGTGCTGCCATTGAAGAAGTCCAGGTACATTCTTGTCGTTGTGTTCTTTTTTAACAGATAGCTCAATTATTCAATGTCCAATATGTATAAGAATTTCATTAAGAAAATTGTGTAGGAATCTTGGGGTGAAATCTTCAAAATATTTAGCATCAATCTTTTAGACATCTATTATCTATCACGTTCTTCTCTTAGATGAAGTCATGATTTTTATGTTTATGATTTTATTTTTTTTGGCATAACTCATGATATAGGCTCCCATGATATACTAGGCGCTTAGTTTGTTTTCTAGAGACTCCAGAATAGTGATATTCTTATTTCTTTTCAAGCAAATTGATTGGAAGTCTTGTTCAAATCAATCCTATTGTTTCTGTACCTTAGTTAATATGCGGTACTGTGTAGTCTCTTTTAAACCAACTTTTTGCCCTTATTATGCTTAGTTTTTCTTTACAGCCAGAAAAAGTGAAGTTCCAACTAAGAGTTGGACAAAGTAAACCCATCTACAATGCATTCAAGGCTATTCAAGAATCTCCTGATTGGAAATCACTAAGTGAAGCTCGCAAACGTATTGTGGAAAGTAAGAATATTTATTTATATATCTATATGTCAAATAAGTTAGGGAATTGTTGTTCCTATTTCATTTTGGTGTAATTGACTGCTAAAGTGTAATTTATTTGTTTTTGCTCCGTTCCTTTTAATTTCTATGAGTGTTAGACCCAATAAATCTTTTTATTTCTGTAAACGTGTGCAGCCCAGATTAAGGAAGCTGTTCTTAATGGTGTTTCACTTGAAGACGATAAACGAGAACAGTTTAACAAAATTGAACAGGTTTGTTAATATTTAGTTTTGAAGTTAAAAAGAAATTTACTAGGTGTCATGATACCTTACTATTGTTATCTTTTGAAGCCAATTTCTGTGCCAAGTAAAACAAGGAGCAAGTAGTTAACAATAGTTCCTTTTGAAGTTCTTGGTACCTGGTTTCTTAGCATTCTTTTTCCCATCTTGTAAGCAAATTCCTCCTGTAAAGTTTAGCAAGGATGGGAATCTGAAAATAATCATGTAAATATTTATGATCAATCATGTCATATTTATTCATTTTGGCTATTCTAATCTAGTTACTGTGAGCTGATTCACAGGAGCTGGAGAGACTGTCTCACAAATTTAGCGAGAATGTTTTGGATGCCACAAAGAAATTTGAAAAGCTAATAACGGATGAGAAAGAAATTGAGGGTTTGCCTGCAACTTCTCTTGGGTTAGCTGCACAAACAGCAGTGTCTAAGGTACGCTTTTCCAAAATTCAGTGTATTTTCCCATTCAATGGTTTCTATTGTCAAGTCTAAAGTTTCTGTTTCCTGCCATGTATATTATTTCTTTTCACCTAGGGGCACGAAAATGCTACCGCTGAGAATGGGCCATGGATGATTACATTGGATGCTCCATGTTTGTTCGCTGTTATGCAACATGCACGTAACCGTGCTTTGCGTGAGGAAGTCTACCGTGCTAATATAACTCGAGCATCGAGTGGTGATTTGGATAATACACCAATTATCAATCAGATATTGAAGCTTAGGATGGAAAAGGCTAGGCTTCTCAATTACAATAACTATGCTGAGGTATGAATCCTTTGTATCTACAAGAACGCATCCTTTTCATAAGCTGACTCTATTTGATCAGGTAAGCATGGCAACCAAAATGGCTACTGTTGATAAAGCTGAGGAACTATTAGAAAAGCTTCGGAGTGCTTCCCGGAATGCTGCTGTCCAAGGTATTATGCAAGAAATAGTTTCGTGTAGGGTAGAAAATGAACTTTCTCCACAGAATATGCATATGTGATAAGGACTTGTTTTGATTAATAGTTTTTTGTTCTTGATCCTTGAAAGTTCAATTCTTTTTCTTGCAAACACCATTTTTGTTATTAAGAACACATTAATGCACTAGCTTATCATGACTGAAACTCCATTTGTAGCAATTAATTTTGTAATTACTTACTATCTGATATGGCCTTTCATAATTCACCTTAGATATTTCATTACAAGTTTATGGCATAATTCTTTGATGCAATTTTATGTGCTCAATCTTTCGAAGCTCACTATGTCTGCCTTTCATATTTCTCCTAAACAGTTCCTGTCCTATATTTTCTTTCTACCACAAACAAATGAAATAACATGGGTAAATTATGATCCCTTTTGGTCCTTACAGATATTGAAGACCTAAAAAGTTACTCCAAGAGTCAAGGTGCCATGGAAGCTGATAATTTGAGCCATTGGGACATTAACTTCTGGAGTGAGAGGCTTCGTGAGTCAAAATACAACATTAATGAGGTTGACACTCTCTTTTTATTTTGCTAATTAAACCATAGCTTCAAGACCTCGGTTTTATGTGAAGAAAACTTATGCCTTTCCTGATGCAAAAATTGTACAGGAAGAACTCCGGCCATATTTCTCACTTTCAAAAGTTATGGATGGCCTCTTCAAACTTGCTAAGACCCTTTTCGGGATTGATATTGAGCCAGCTGATGGTCTAGCTCCTGTAAATATTTTTTTGGTTCATCTCAACTTTTTCTCACTGCCCATTACACAGAATACTGATTTTACGTCCTTCTAACTCTTACTCTTTTAAAAGGTTTGGAACAAAGATGTTAGGTTCTACTGTGTCAAAGATTCTTCAGGTAGTCCAATTGCCTATTTCTATTTTGATCCATACTCTCGTCCGTCAGAGAAAAGGGAAGGTGCATGGATGGATGAGGTTGTTTCCCGAAGTCGTGTAATGTCACGGAATGGAACCACACCAAGGTTGCCTATTGCCCATATGGTGTGCAATCAAACACCACCATTTGGGGACAAGCCAAGCCTCATGACATTCCGTGAAGTAAGTTGAAGACATTGGTTTTAAGTATAATGTTAATGCTTATAAATTCTTGTGTTCTGAATGATTGGAACTGGAAGCTAAGTTGATAACAGTGAACAGTGAGGTCCAGAAGCCTAGAGTTTCTCCCTGTCTATAGCCTCACCCAATTCCTTTCCACCCCTAGAAGTGCTTCTGGTCTTATCGCCAAAAAAAAGCAATTTGGGCCTCCTAAATACTGTGCTTTTACTATTAACGTTGTTGTTAGAACAATCTCCTGTAACATTGTTCTTCTTACATTTAAGCTAAATGTTCCAAGGTGATATTCCTTGATTTATTGTTATCATAGCTCATACTTTTATAGTTAACAATATTCAAACAACGTTCTTTCCTGAAGGGCATGACACATGAATTTTTCTTGTTCAGAACCCATTAGATTTAAAGGCATGGATCTAGTACATTCTTTTGAACAAATATACATAAGAAGAACATGCATCTGTTGTTGAACTGCATGGTTCTAGGAGAGCCTAAGCTCGAATAATACTATTGTTAGACTTAGGCCAGATGCTGGCTGAGAGCATGAATATCATGTATGCTCTGCTGACTTCAAATCTTTACTTCTAGAGGTTATGGCTTAATTCTTACAGTGCTTGCATTTCACTGATTACTTTTGCAATAGTGGCAGATGCAAAAGCATATGCAAGGCATCTGGATATTCAAAGTGGCTGCTGCGGTTTGGCCCTTCCTTATGCACTGATGTCATTTCTCTTTTCAGGTTGAGACTGTCTTCCATGAATTTGGTCATGCACTTCAGCATATGCTGACCAAGCAAGATGAGGGTCTGGTTGCTGGCATTCGAGGAATTGAGTGGGATGCTGTTGAGTTGCCCTCCCAATTCATGGAGAATTGGTGTTACCACAGGTTAACATCTCCAATAATCAAAATCTATATCCTTTGGATTGCTTCAGATTAATATACTTTTTGTTGCTAAAATAACTAAAATTGAATGTGCCATGCATGTGGAAAGCATTCATTAGAGGCCCGAGCTTAGAAAAGAAGCTTCTATACTAGCGAATTGTTATATGGCTTCTTGTTTGTGATTTCTGGCTTCTTCTTCTTCTTCTTCTTTTTTTGGAACTCTTTAGAGTTTTTACTAATGTGTTTGTGGTTAATCATCTTGCATCTTATCATAATGCTTATGATGCCACAACAGGTAAGGAAAAGACATCTATTTGACCCTTCTGGGTCATGACTGCTTGACCTAAATATTTTGTCTAAATATACAAGCATCTGAATTTCCACATTCTCTAAATATTGTCTGAATATATTTCTTATAGCCTAATCTTTGGTTATTGCCACTATTTCATTTGCATTTTGTTTTTCAAATCAATTATAACTTCCATTTAGTAGATTTTTGTTTAAATTGTCTTTTGTTGCTTCAGGGATACATTGATGAGCATTGCAAAGCATTATGAAACAGGAGAGAGTCTCCCTGAAGAGGTATATTTGAAGCTTCTTGCTGCAAGGACTTTCCGTGCTGGTTCTCTAAGTCTTCGTCAGGTCAGTTGAACTTGTTCTGCCCTTGTGTCAGTTTTGGTGTATATATTCCTGCAGAAACAATGTGTTTCTTGAGGATTAGCCTGCTCCTTTATATGTATGCATGGTACACTGTGAGGGTTTATTAACTCAACATTCCCCTCTGCCGTCTGTTCCTAACATGCTTAACTATCTTTTTCTCCTACCCTCTCCCACCTCAATGTGGGAGTGATTTTGCTTGTGCTTCCCTTTAATATAAACCATTACAGCTACAGATATAGCATGTAGTTGCCTTTAGAAAGGTAAAAGGTTCCCTTAGTAATGGGTATAATCTTGTATGAGTGTCCATTTCTTTAAGCTATAAAGGTGTTTTGTTTCTACGAAATGCAGGTATACAGAAATGTGTGATATAAGATGGTTTTAATAGACACAATGACTAAATCTTTTTCATCATTTGTTTTTAATACGTATTACACCATGAAATGTTTCTTGGGAACTCCATGACTCTGTATGATGTCTGCTTTTTTAGTGAAAGTACATGTAATTTTTGGTGAAGCAGATTAGTGTTTGTTCTAGTAGTTGAATTACTGACAGTTTATTTCTAACTGTTTTCTGTTCCCAGCTTCGATTTGCTAGTGTGGATTTGGAACTGCATACAAAATACATCCCAGATGGGTCAGAATCTGTTTTCAATGTTGATCAGAGAGTTTCCAAAAAAACACAAGTGATCCCTCCATTGCGAGAAGATAGGTTTCTCTGTGGTTTCAATCATATATTTGCAGGTTGGCTCCACCACTTCCCGCCTCTCTCCACCCTCTTCCTATGTAATTTTTAGAAATGGTGCAAACTTCACCATGGGCATTTTCTAATTAGACTTTTTGTGAATATTAGGTGGATATGCTGCTGGATACTACAGTTACAAGGTATATTTTATCTTTTATCTAGGCCCTAAGGGAACTACAACGAAAATGTGGTTGAAATGTTGCATCAGCAATTGGAATTACTGTCTAAACAAAATAACCTATGATCCTTTCCCGTTTCCTTTTCATTCTATGACCAAATTGCAGCCTAGCTTGTATTTGTCTGCTGAAAGCCTTTGATCTTTTTATCAAGTGTGGGCATGATTTGTAGCCTTGTTTTGCCCTTTCTTTCCTTCTCCCTTTTCTATGTGAACTGAAACTGAAATGCCTATTTCTGCAGTGGGCAGAAGTATTGTCTGCAGATGCTTTCTCAGCATTTGAGGATGTAGGACTGGACAACACTAAGGTATGGTGCTTGAAAAGGCTGTTCAGAATTGCATTTTTTCTTATTTATATTTATTTTCTCGAAGAATTGTGTACATCAAATATGGTAAAATGATTTCATACATTTCAACCCACCCACCCCCTCCTTTTCTGTGTAAACCTGACTAGAATTTATGTTTGTGCCAAGAGTTGGAGAGCCATAGCTTCTTGTAAAAGATTCAACAAACTGTTCATCACACTACAAAGGCACAAGTCATTGAATGCATATCCTCAGCTACTATGCTGATTCCTGATTGTGTAGCATACAGTGCTTCTCTGTGTTTCCCTTCAAAAGCTCTGCATCAGACTCAGAGCTTTCTAAAACAGAACTTATGATCCTGTTATGATGAGTATATTTTTTTCTAAAAATAAAAAACATGATCTGCTATGTTTAATCGTTTTCCACAGGCGGTTAAAGAGACTGGCCACAAGTTCCGAGAGACCATTCTTGCTCTTGGAGGTGGAAAAGCACCATCGGAGGTTAGTATATGCAAATTGTAAATTGACATTCCTGATTGTGAAATATTTTTCATTTTATTTTCTGTTTCTTTCCCTTTTTCTCAATAAGAGACACCCCATGTTTTGTTTCTCTATCCTTATTGCTGTTAAGGCGTTTTTTAGATGCTGAAACTTGTAAATCTAGGATGCTTCCATTGAATCTTCATAAAATGAAATGATGTTGGCTCCAGGTCTTTGTTGAGTTCCGTGGACGTGAACCTTCACCTGAGGCATTGCTCAGGCACAATGGATTGTTACCAGTTGCAGCCTGAGCATGAGCTGGTTTTTCAGTTGCCATTCAAGGTTTTACCAAGGAGACATGGTCATTTAAGTTTCTGTTATAAATCACCAGTCCTTTTATGTTAAGCTTTTTAAACTTTCTGTAGTTGGAGGGGCTAGTTATTGCCCTCGAAAGAACAAAGAAACAACCATTCCCAAGTTATTTAAGGGGATAGGTGTTAGTGATGTCTTTTGACCTTAACATGTTTAATCTTGAATTAGCTGTCTCCTGCCATCTCGTTTGGTGAAATAAGTTCTGGTTTTGGTTCCCTTATCTGCTTGCATACAGTACTTGGATTTCTCTTTCTTTTCTTTTTCCTCAAAATTATCCATATTTGATTTCCCTTATTCCATTTTTTATACTTGGAGTATTGTGTAAGATATATGATAACTCTCAAACAAAATTAGAGGTCACTTTCAGAAGGGATGGAACTACAGAAATTAAATTTGATCATAGTAACTTGCAGAACCCAGAAACACCTTCTGTGTTTCCCACAATGTTAATGATGCAACCAGTACCAGATCCCAAGGAAGGACATATTCCAGGTAATCCAGACTGCTGCTCTGTGGACTCTGTGAACCTGGTCCAGAAAGAAAGCTTATTGAAAGCTTTACTGCTGATGGAAAACCACACTATATGTTCAGAGATCCCAAAGCAGGACATTGTCCATGGTCTCTTAACTGTACGTGTGAGTTATGTGCAGATGATCACTTTGATGCCTGGATAGATAGCATGGATTATAACGGATCTAAATCTGGTAAAAAGAAGTAAAAACAGGAAATACACTCAGTCCGAGTTTTACAAAAGATACATGAATGTAGACCCTTGCATTGGCCCTTTAGGAGAAGACAATGGTAAATTCCTTTACCTTGTTGATAACTCTACAAAAATTCCTCAACCAAACCCGATATTACTAACTGACTCAAACCCCCCAACTCCTTCAAAACCTTCGTCTCCTCTTGCACCCAAAAAAGTTACAACTCTAAACAAAAACCCTTTCCCCCAATTGTGCTATAACCAAATTCATAAATGGGTTCAAAAGAATGCATTTCCTGAAACTACACAAATCCCAGTGCCTACCTCAGTATGTATGTACAAGAATTTACCCAACAGGGGTATAAACATACCCCTAAAATTCCTTCCAAACTTCAAGCTAATGACTCAGGCAAACCCACAAAAATTAGTGCTGCAGAAGTTGCCTTGAATTGGCAAACTAAAAATGCCATAGCATAGAACAGGGCTATCAAGAAACTAGATTCTAAAGTCTCCCATCTGGATTCAAAAGTCTCTAGCGGTTGAAGCTAAGCTTGATGATAACTCCAAGATGGTAAAAGATTTAATTGCCCTTCTGCAGAAACGCTTAAAAGAAGTTGCTAGTGAAACATCTATTCTAGGACAAGATTTCTTTTCCCATATCACACAAAGGGATAAAGAAATTCAAAGGTTGAAAGATCAGATAAAAACTTTGAAGGAAACAGGACAAATTCCTCTGCCAGAAATGAGTCCTAGAGATTCTGATATAGAATTCTTGCTATTTCCTTCAATCAGACAGAACAATTCTCCATTAGACGGAACTTTCATTAAGTTTCTTGCAATCCCTGAAAAGAAAAACCCAAGTCTCCATGAGCTTCATATGCAGATAAAAAAGAAAATGGAGCAAGAAAAGAAAGAAGCTGAAGAAGAAGCTAAAACAAAGAAGATTCAGGAGGAAGAATCTTCCCAGTATGACTCTAAACAATTGGGGAAGAGACTCATAATTGATATTCGCCCCCACCTTCTCCCCCGAATCAAACTTCCAAATCCTTGATGATACAACATCAGAAAAATCTTTTATTATCCTTTTTAAAAGATTTTCAAGACAATCTGGTACTAAGAATTTCAGCTATTCAACTATTAGAAAAAGAAAACAATTCTCAAACAGAGTCATCATCTATTGAAATATCAACAGACTCCTCCTTAGAAGATGAGTCAAGTGAAAATCTTAAAAGGATTGCCCAAGCTCAACCAAAGGTTGAGATCGTTTCTGATGATGAACCAATGGCAGATGCAACTCAACAAGAAGAATCATCATTTCAAGCTTTAAGAACCACAAAAGGACCATCCATTGGTTGAATGACCTTCACACTTGATGATATTCCACCAGAAAAATGGCCAGCCAGAATTCAAGAATTTCATTCTTGGCTTGACACCCGAAAGCTTACTGAAAAAAGTAACTACAACATTCTCTTGGAATTTGTTTCCAGGTTTACATGAATGTTAAGAGATTGGTGGAATTAAATTGATCAAAATTCATAGATGCAATTCTTGGTCCTTCAAGATTTGAGTATTCCAATCCGGATCATTCATTAACATTTTGTTGGCAATCCAGATGATTTACTCAATCTGAAGCGACAAGATTTTTTTTTAAAAGAAAATATTGTTCCTGCAGCAAAAAAGACTTGTCAAGGCATTTCAAAATAATGACTTGACTTTTCTGCTCATTAGGACTCAATAGTAATTTCAAACCAGCAATCCTTGATTCAATCCCAGGTCCCCTACAAGTTACAGTAAATCAAGCTCTCCAGAGACAAAATAAAGACATTCTGAGTCTTACAGTTGGATAAATTCAACAATAAGTTTTTATTGCTCTTGAAGATATTTGCAACAGAAGGAAGATTTTTAAAGATTATCTTTATGGAGATAAAAAGATTGATAAAGCTTGTGATGATTCTTACTTAAGTTCAAATGCCGAAAAGATCGTTCTTGCTTATGTAGAACCAAAAAGAAAAGACATTTCAAGAGATCTATCTTCCAACGCAACAAATCCTCCAGAACTTCAAGAAAATGGAAGCCAAAGTGGAGATATTTAAAAAGGAAAAAATCTCCTCAAGGTACAAAATCATCCAGATGTTATATTTGCAATAAAAAGGGGCATTTTGCAAAAAATTGCCCCAATAACAAAAAAGGTGCAAAGATGATCCAGTAGATCCAAAACAAAGTTGGAATTCAAATAAAAAAAGATGATCTCGAATCTCTTTTCTCAATAGATGATGAACCAACAGAAAAGACTCCATGTGCTATTCCAACTTATTTTTCAGGTAGTGAGTCAAATTTTTTGGACTCATCCATTTACATGATGATCGTCATGCAAGCCCAACAAACACAACACCAATCAGTTGTTGCAAAGGATACTGTACCAGTTCCCCAAGTCCCAGTAAAGATCTATTTAGACAAATACAGTAAGCCTATTATTGTTATTGCATTTCTTGACACTGGAGCTACTACTATCATGAACCCAGATGTTCTTCCATCAGAATGGTGGATGCCTCATATAGCATTTTTCAACTTAGCAGCAAATTATCCTTTTGCAACATATCTGAAAAGTAAGTCTATCACTATACAATTTTTCCCTGGATGTTTTGTTAAGACAATTATTCTTGGATCCAAGCTTCTAGGAAAAGATATTGTCATTGGTTTTGATATTTATTCTAAAGCCCAACGTTTGAGAATCCTACCAGATGGGCTTATATATAAAAATCAATTCCAACCATTTGTGCAGATACCCAAATTGTTTACCTTCCAATCAGACAAGATATCCAAATAGTCCAAAAACTCAAACACATTGCTTGTACAGATTCCCACACCGAATTTCTCTCCAAATGCTCAAACCAACTGTGGAAAAATTTTGATTTCTTTATCTCTTTGCCATTTAAGAAGAACGAAGACATAAATCCCACAAAAGCTAGTCATCAAGGAATGAATCCTGAACATCTCTGTCTTGCAGAAAATGAATGTGAAGATCTTCAACAACAAAGCCTAATTGAACCCTCAGATTAACAATGAGCGTGTGAAGCATTTTATGTCAACAAAAGGTCTGAACAAATAAGGGGAAAACTTAGATTGGTGGTAAATATGAACCACTTAATCTTTTCCTTCAGGATGATAAATTCCCACTGCCAAATAAAAAGACATTATTCTCCAGTTTAGCCAAAGCTAAAGCCTATTCCAAATTTGATCTCAAAGTTGGATTTTGGCAATTGGGAGTCATTCTAGAAGACAGGCCAAAGACAGGGTTTTGTATTCTAAACAAACACTACTAGTGGAAAGTGATGCATTTTGGACTAACAATAGCACCACCCAAATTTCAAAAGGCCATGACCATGATTTTTCAGCCAATCATGAATAGTGCTTTGATTTATATTGATGATATTCTCTTATACAGCTCAGATAAAGAAGCTCATTCTGAATTGCTCAACCAGTTTAGTCAACTCGTATTCCAGTATGGAATTATGATTTTTGGAAGAAAGATGCACGTCAACAAATAAGAGATAGAATATCTTGGAATGAATATTAAAGAAGGCAAATATTCTTCAGGACCACATATTGCTGAAAAAATCCTTGAGTTTCCTGATACAGATTTAACTAAGAAATAAATCCAGCAATTTCTGGGAGTTGTTAATTATCTTAGAGATTTCATCCTAAAATCTCTAGATACATTAACCCTCTCACTAAGATGTTAAAGAAAAATCCGCCTTCATAGAGCACAACTCAAACCAAAGCTATCCAAATACTGAAAAAAAAGTTACAACATCTGCTAGCATTACAGATCCCCTCTGATGGATAAAGAATTCTTCAAACAGATGCAAGTGATAAATATTGAGGAGCTATCTTATTTGAAGAACTTGAAGGAAAAAGACATATATGTGGATTTAAAAGTGGAAGATTTATTGATGTAGAATTTCATTACCACTCCACTTTCAAAGAAATCCTTGTAGTTAAGGAAGGTATTTCAAAATTTGAATTCCATCTAATTGGATACCATTTCTTAGTTGAAATGGACATGTCTTCATTTCCATAAATGCTCAAGTTCAAATAGAAAACTGTTCCACATCCTCAACTCTTGAGATGGGCTGTGTAACACCCCTATGACCCGTATCCGTCGCCAGAATGGGTTATGAAGTGTTACCAACCCAAAATACCACATTTGTACAATCACATTGATATTAGAACATTAACTTTTATATGCATTCAAAAACTTTATACAAACAACCAAAAGATACCATTTTCGCATGGCTTATATACAAGAACATCTCAAAATATCATTCACTTAAGTCTATTCTATACATGCCATATTAGCTTAAAATATATTAGTACCAAAATGATAGATAGTATGACGAATTGCTGACAATCCCCTCCCCGAGCAGGTGACTGTAATCAACAAATCTATAAAACAGAGAAACATAATAAACAGAGTAAGCTTTCATAAGCTTAGTAAGTTTTAAGTAATGCAACAAATAAACTCAATTATAGATCAATTGTCCAATTTCTCAAGAGATTATTTTCTAGATATATTACCATTTGGCCGAATATACATAAGCACATTATGCACAATTACATACTCATTTCACTAAATCTGAATTCATATGGCATAATCAATAAATCGAATATTTTCATATACTTTTACACCTTAACCGAATGTATCATGATCATACATATAGGTATAACATTTATACACATATGTATCACATTATACACTTATGATTCAATTCAAATCATACTCACATATAAATACAAAATACGTACCTGACCAACTTAATGTATTGAATGTATTCATTTTGTCGTTCTAACACGAGGTATCTTAGTTTTAGACTTTTATCAAATCACCGGCATTTAGCCTGCTAGGTTTAAAAACCTGAATTCATTCACCGGTATTTCGCCTACTAGGCTCGAAGCCCGTATAGTATCTCACCGGCATTATAGCCTGCTAGGCTCAAAGGCCTGAGTAGTATTTCATCGGCCTTTGAGCCTAACTATAGCCTGCTAGGCTCAAAGGCCCGAATAGTATCTCACCAGCATCATAGCTTGCTAGGCTCAAAGGCCCGAATAATACCGTGCGATATTCAAATCATAATTTTTACATAACACAATCACACCAAATTGGATACAAGCATCATTCGAATATACATCATTTAATCATAAAAGTATATCACATTTTACTTCTATTACAATTGCCATTCAGTCATATACATATATGACAAGTAATACTTAATTCTTATAATATGTCATATCATTATCAAAATTATATATATATAAACTACTTAAAACTTACCTCAAATATATTCGAACAGTCTCGGATCGGCTATTCAACTACTTTCTATTTTCCTCTGTCCAACCTCGGTTCTCTATGCTTTTGAGCTAATTCAAACAAAATTTAACTTATTAAAGTCCCATCATTCTAGCTTATGGCCGAATATGACAAGAAACTTAATAGGCCATATAGTTACTTTTAGCTCAAGTATAAAATGGTCATGCATATTTTTAATCACATTAAGCAATTTACCTTAACATATAACTCACATAGCCAAAGTACATGTAACCCTAATGACCGAATAATTTGAATATGTAATCATCAAAGTTCCTATGATTTAACCTTTAAACCTTATAGCCGAATATTCATTGTATATTAACTCTCATGCACAAGCACAAAACTCATATGCCTATTATATAATTTGATAAACAATCACACATACGACCTAATATACATATATGACATGTTCGAATATGCTATTATAAATTAAATACATATTGCGTTCTTAACATAGATTTCAAGGCTACAATCAACAATTGCATTTATTCCCAAATAATAGACTAAAACCATCAGGGAACATTTTACTAGCTCATTACCTTGCATATTCGAATTTCATTAATTAATATACATACAACTCCAAATATTATATTATGGAACAAGTGCCGAATTACAAATTTTAATAAAATCAAAATATAACTCTTATCATATTTCCATATACATCATTTCATTCCATATAAATAACATATACCATCACGTTATTTATTCATTTATCTGTAGCAATTACATAACACAGATACATATACGTATAATATCCTACTTATTATAAATTGAATATATCATCTAATTAACCAATTCTGCTACTTAAATATTTGACCAATACTTTCAATTAATATGCCATTTGAAGACCGACACAAAAGTCAGATGCATTAATCAAAATGTCATAACCCAACTAAGTCTACAATTATTCAATACTACAAATATAGCATTATCATATAAATAAACCCATAATGACTTAATATGCATACTTGTCAAACCACAACTAAGACACAAACCTAACATTTTAATCTTTTATTATCATACCTCAAACAAGGCATATTAATAAAATCATTCATATAACATATTTATCATTTGTTTTTATCAACCGTACCTAATTAACTAATCATTCCAATGTAAGATACAATCACATACATTGTCATTACATCCATTTCATAATAATTAGTACCCACTCGAATATATATATATATATTTGCATTTTAGCAAAAACACATTCCCAACTAAAGCATTACTCAAACCGATTCATTTACCCAAGTATATCACGCACTTACACATTAAACAAAATTTTCAAATTGAGCTAATTACGTGACCGATTATACCTCATAACTATCATCATTATCAAACCATTTCCAAAACATATAACACCTTCAAAGACACCCAAACAACCCATAACCGAATGCATCACTTCAAACCAATAACAAAAATTAAGTCATGGGTTATGAAAGGAGCTTAGCAATTAACTCAATTTCACATAAATTATCAAGAAATAAAATCAAGCATACCTCCAATTAGAAACACCAAGGCCGAATATCCAAGAGCCTTTTGTTTTACTTGTTCTTTAAATTTCGGCAAAATGAAAGAAGAATGGATGAAAACTTTGTTTTTCTCACCTATTTTCTTTTATTAATTTATATAATTCCTCTTATAATATCATTAAATATTATAATACTAATATGGAATGCATATAATATTCATTAGTTTATTATTTTACAATACAAAATACATATTTTACTTATCAACTATCGTCATTGCTGTCCACTAATTTAATAGTGGTCCATTTAACATGCAAGTCCTCCTTGTAATATATCATGCATTATTTGGCCCTCTAAATTTTTCCTATCACATTTTTAAGTTTTAACACACAAGTCCTTTTTAGCTAATTCCACATTCAAATGACAAAGTTAAGACACGATACTTTCACACATACACTTTCACATATAATAAGCACAAAATATAACATTTAATTATTTTTGTGACTCGGTTTTGTGGTCCTGAAATCACTTTTCGACTAGGGTCAAATTAGGGCTGTCACAGGCTGAATGGTTTCTAAATATTCCTTTGATGTTAAACACATTAAAGGAAAGACCAATATTTTGGCAGATCTTTTAACCAGGCCAACAAAAGATGTTATGGCATTCAGAACTTTCCAGCCCAGACACATAATGATATACAGACTAGTAGCGTTATACATAATGATATACAGACTAGTAGCATTATCTTCTTCAAAAAACTCTGTGCAAGCCCTTCCCATTCCACCCAACCTGAATCCAGAATTTCCTCAAGAAGTTATGAGGCTTGTTGAAGAAAAAACTTTTCACCAAAAAACCCGAGACATGATGTTTGAATATCAACTCTAAGTTTTTAGAAACTTTGGAGGTCTCGTCCTCAAACTCTTTGGTGTTCACCCTGATTATCCTTTTATTCATCCTATCCAATGGACTTATTTCACTGAAGTTCCAAAAGAATTGAAATGGTTTTTATGGTATTTTACTCATCTTTACCATGTAGCCATTCGGTTATCTGTTCCAGACCTTAAATACTTCCTGCGCAATTCATGAAAATATTCAGCCTGAATATCAAAATTTTTTCACATTCTTAAGCTGGTTCCATCCTCTTGACCAATGGTTGAACATTATTACAAATGAAAAAATGAGAACTTCTAGACATAAAGCTGTAATCATTTTCTATAAACCACAATATTTCGTGCAATGTGGATGGGATACATAGCTAGGTTCCTTTCCAACCGTTTGGATTCATAGAATCTATTCAGATGAAGTCATACACTCTGATAATGAATACAGAAACCTGCAGAAATATCTTTGCCTGCTTAATTGAGATATCCCATTTGAGATCTGGCCTCCTGCACATATTGATGCTCCATAGGACACTGTGCTAGATGACCCTTATTATCAACAACTTCTTCAAGCACTTCAAGAATATAAAGATGATATTCCAAATCCCATTGAATGGTCCCAAGAGTATCCTATGTGCTGTAGTCAAGTTGAGATTTAAAGGATAAGACTCCATAACAGTTCAGTTCAAGATGATAAGTATAAGGATATATGTAAATATATTGACAGCAACAGTGAAACTCTATGGATAGTGCACAGTTTCCTTATTCCAATGCTAACAGTTAAAGCATCTTGCCACTAGAAGAATAGAAAGAATCTTTTGCTTTATTGCTTTTCCTTTATAAGTCATGAGTATGTACTGTATTAATGCATTATTAGTTTGTACTGTAACTGTGTTTGTCTGTTCTTATCTAGTTTGTACTGTAACTATGTTTCTCTTTTCTTATTTCCTTTGCCTATAAAAGGCGATGTATTTCATCTTGTAAAAGCATCGAGTTTCCATCTAATAAAATTTCTAATGTGTTTTCTTATACTATGGCTTTCTAAACTCTTTCCTTTCCTCTCTAGGTTTAAGCAAGGATAAGAAGAATCATGAATTTCATGAATGATTCTTAAATCTTAAAAGTATGTTCTATGCTTGCCATTTATTGGATCCTACACAACAGAACTTAGACTTGATCCAAGATACTAGCTTGTTTTGATTCAAGAATATGTTTTGAATTAAGGTTTTATAGCTAAAAGACAGTGCCTGTTGAATGGCCGTGAAAAATGCCTGTGTTTTGGCATAGCTTACCTGCTATCTAACCTTGGTTCTTAATTCTCTTTTTGGGTCAACCCAAATTGCTCGAATATCCTTTATTGTCGAAGGCAAAATCACATGTTTTAAGGCTCCAAACCATGAACTGTTTATAAATATGAGTAAATATAAAAGGAATTTGATTAAATTAAATATCTCAAATTATGTTTTGACTTGGGTGAAAAAATAAAATTATGTAATAAATATAATTATAAAATTTTAATATGAAAAACAAATGAATTTTTAGTTTAAAAAATAGCATCATCTAACAAATATATGTATTTAAATTTGATATAAAAAAATAAATGAGATTTTAGTTGAAATGATAAGTAAAATTTGAAATAAAACTAAATAAGATTTTAGGTGAAATGACAAAAGGGAATATGTAAAACCTTAGTGTGTTGAGTTTAAATTGTATATTTCTTTTTTCTTATTTTTTTTATATAAAACATGTAAAAAAAGTTAAAACAAAATTATCTTTAAAATAATATAATTTATTTATAAAATAAGATAAACCACACAATTGGTCACCCAACTTTCTTAAGTGTTCATTTGGGCACATGGAAAAAAAATTGTTATATGGGCATTGTCATTACATACTTTTATCATTTTAGTTATCCACCATTGATTTAGTATTACATACTCATTTTAATCACCATATTTTACTAAGTTTTCATTTTGACCATTTATTTTATCTTTTTAATTTTCTTTATTATTTTTTAAGAATTAATTTTAGGTTTTTTTTAGTATGGGAAAAATCTATTTTTTACAGGGAATTAATTATTCCAGTTATTATAGAAAAAAAAAAGCTTGCGCTTTTATAGGAAAACCGATTTTTGTTTTTCATATCTTTTTTTTTCTTTTCTACAATTAATTCTAGTTTTTCGGTAAAAAAGAAAATTTTAAAGTTTTACAGGAATTAAATTTTTATGGGAAAAAGAATTTTATTTTGTTAATTTCCTTTAATTTTTATAATTAATTCTAGTTTTTTTAGTAAAAGGGAACCACTCGGGGTTTAATAAGGACTTAACTAGGTTTAAATATGAGTTTGAACATAAAATTAAGTTACAAGTGAGAAATTTAGGTTTCATTTCAACTGTTGAATAACTTAATTCCATAAAAAATGAGGTTTATTTTTTAAAAATTAATTCTAAAAAAATTAATCACTAAAATAAAAACTTATTAAAGTTGTGTGACTAAACTAAGTGTAACGATAAATTAATGGCAGATGACTAAAATGATAAAATTTTGCAACGATGGTGAGTAAAATGATAAAAGTATATAATAATATACACATATTGCAAAACTTTTTTTTTTAGAATGTTCAAACATGAAAACTTATGAAAATTGGATGATCTAATGAAATAATAATATTTTAATGGCTTAAATATAAATTTGGTACCTGAACTTGTCCACCTCTCCTAGGTTGATACTTAAGTTTTTATGTTTCAGATTGGTACCCGAACCTTTTTTCCATAAACTAAATCTGTACTTTTTTGTAACGCTATTAATGTAACACCCCTCGTCCGTCCTGATCGTCGAGACTGAGTTTAAGAATGCTACAGTACAAAATGGAACAATAACAGACATTTACCTGATAGCTCGAGTAAAAAATCATTAAATTCAATCATTCAAACCATTCAATACAATTTAAAACCTTTCCCAAGCTTTGTACGAGCTTACGTAAGCTTTAAAGTTGACTCGAGATCGAACATGGACCAATTTGCAGACTTTCAAAAGTTCAAGGTTGACATTGTGACGTTGCCAAAACAGTATGTCATGTCACGTATTGGACCACTTGACGTCGTGACATCACAATCTATCGGTTGGCGTTGCGACAGGGAAAAGTTGTCGTTGGGACGAGAAACCTGTTTTAGCACAAAATAAGTCTTTTAGTACCTAATGCACAACAACCCTTCAACTAAGTCTTTTGGTACAATTTGCATATGTTTTACCTGCATAAAAACATGCCAAACAAGTAACTATTCAACCAACTAACCAATATGTCACAATTGACACCATTTCACATCAAAACTACTTATACATTTTCAAGTCTATCATCCATACATGTAGCCATAATATTCCATCATTTCATTTATCCAATTCATATTCAAATATGTAATGATAGATACTAATCACACATAATACATTATACTACTAGCTTAAGTACATATACAATTTGACATTTTCAACCCAAGATTAATATAAACTAACATTCCAAACTAATTAGGCAGTATAAGTTAACATGACAACTCCTAAGTACATGCCACATATAATTGAGTGTAACATAATCAAAAGATTACTGAATCAAGAGATAAATAGTGTAAGCTCCGAGGTGATCAGATCGATGCACTCCATAAACAACAAACTACAAAAGGAAGAAAACAATGGTAAGCATAATAAATACTTAGTAAGTTCATACAAAATTCAACTTAACTTGCCTAAAATTATGTCAATTTAATCAATAAAAACACAAAGATACTTATCATGATATTTTTTTGACATCCTTAAGCACTCTTGTACAAGTTCACAAAACAACCTCAAGTTAGTACATTGGCATAATAAGATCAAAGTGCTCAAATCTCATACATGTACCACCAAACCATTTGCTCTATACTAGTCTAACATATATATTTATAAACATATCAACTAAATTTATAATCGATCTGACCAACCATTTCCTTTCCGATATATTACCATTTTTGCTTGTATAACTATAATAAACTAACTTTGTAAACACAGAACCATTTTGCTCACACAAACTTTACAATCCAAGTCTACTCACACACGCTGTAGGTCAGGATTGTTGATATAAGTGTTATCTGATGTTGCTCTCACAAGTTGTAGAGAATATGCAACATATGCTGGATTTCAACCACTGATAACTAAGTCCCTGACCAGCACCAGAACTATATCATTTGGGTCTACTCGCATAAGATGTAGGTCGGGATTATTCATATAAGTTGTCATTCGGTACTGCTCACACAAGTTGTAGAGTATCCAAAACATATACTGGATCTCAGCCATCGATAACTAAGTCCCTAACCAACATCAAATTCCTTTAAAATCTAATGGTTTGTCATTCGTACCTTAGTCATTTACTAAATACGTCCGAGCCTTATTCTATACTCATACCATTTTAATATATGTAACATCATCATATATAAAATTTCATATCATTCAATCATATGTATATATTTCACATTTGTTCGATAACCCGTACTTATTAAAAATTGTCATATATTTCAAACATTACAATTTAGTCCATCTAAGTCAAAAGTAACTATATTTAATTCCAACTCAATATACAAACAATATTATATATATTATGTAAATAAGGGAAATCAACATAATAAGTTCCATATGAACTTACCTGACTAAAACAACAACGAACGAGATGTCGAGGACTAATCCATAATTTTGCTTTTTCCTCAAATATCCTTTGACTAGTTTAATTCTTGATTTATATAATCATTCATTTTAATTTATCAATGTCAAAAATTTAAATGAAAATCCATGATATGCATGAACCTATTTAACTTCATTTTTACAAAACCCTTAAAATTTTACACTTTATTCAATTTAGTCCTTAAAATCGAAATTATCATAACTTACACATTTGAGTTTCATTTTACAATTTGATTTCAATTACGACCTTAAACTACTCTCCACTCTTTATTTTTATCAAAATCTCATGACAGTTTTTTAACTTATTCAGTTTAGCCCTTATGTTAAAAACTTAACATTTAAACTTTACAAACTAGTCATTTTTTCATTTCTAAGCTTAAAAACTAATATTTTAACACCAAAATTCAAGAATTCATTAACAGAAACATTTTGAAACTTTAAAAGTTTTGAAAAATAAAACATGGATTAGCTAAATTGAGCTATCCCGATCTCAAAAACACAAAATTTACGAAAAATAACTTTAAACGACTTACCATGAGAGGATGAGAAGCTTGGCCGAATGATGAAGCTTCCAAAAATGGTTTCTTGGGTGTGTTTGTTTGAAATTTCGGTAGAAGTAAACTAAGGGTGAGTTTGGATGGGCGGTGCGTTTACCTGCAATTAGTGTAAACAGCGGTGGCAGTGATAGTAGATAGTGTAGCGATATTGTAGTATGAGACAAAAAGTAAACTAAACGCATCGAACTGCACCTAATCGCCTATCCAAACCTACTCTGAATGGATGATGATGCCATTTTTATTTTTATTTATTAACATATAATAATAGTGTAATTAATATTTTAACACATAATTCTCTTAATAAAAAGCAGTTAACCTTCCCCCACTTTTAAAAATGCTCTAACTGCCATTTAAAGTTTAGTTTAATTGTTAAATAGGTTTTTTAACAAATAAAAATCTATAACAATTAACTTTTACCACTTTTACAATTTAATTCTTATACCTTAATTAACTATTCATTCAATAAAATTACTAGACCGAAATTTAATATAGTACTATAATATACTCATAAATATTAAATAATAATATTTATAAACTCGGTAATTGGAAAATAGGATTTCGAAATTACCGTTTCTGGTACCACTAAAAAATGGGCTATTACAATTAAGTTCAAGATAAGTGGCAGAATAGAATTGTGATGTAGCATTAATGATGTCATAATCTAAAAAATATATTAAAAATCTAAAAATATATATTAAAAACCATAACTTTCATCGACACTTGAATACATATATAGTGGATTCCAACTCAATTAGCAAATATAGATATGTCAGAACTCACCCTTCCAACTCTTTCAAACAACCATAACTCAATAAAGTTAAATTACTACATAAAGTAACTAGGTGAACTACAACACCATGAACACCATAAGCCAGGTTTCCAAGTTCTTATCATGACGTAGATCATTCATTTACTAACTTATAGTACCTATATCTCAAATATATACAAATCTTATAAAAAAAACTCGTATATTAAAAAACAACTAACAAGCTGAAATGTAATAAACTTCATATTCAAAATCATGGATTTTAGCTATAATTCATCATAAACATGAAATTACTGTTGACTCATATCAGGAAAAATCCCCATTTGAAGATACATAAAGATATCTGGAAAAAAAAATACCTCACCATTTAGGTGCCTCTCGACTAGAGTCATATCTTTAAAAAATTCAGATATGAAAATTTCATAAAAAAAATCTTAAAATCTATAGGGGAAGTAACCTTCGAAGTTGAGGAGGACTGCAATTTCGAAAGCTATCGCTACGAGAAGGAGAGGAAGAAGAGAAAGATCTGGAGCAAGAACGAGAGCTAGACGGGGAAGCAGATCTAGAGTAGGACACAGAGTGAGAGCGAGAATTGGACTTAGAGTCTGAACTGGAATAAGAGTAGGAGCAAGACCTAGATCGTAAACAAGAACAAGAAGAGGAACCGGAGTTGGAGACAGAACGAGAACGACGACCTCTCGGCTAGATTCATATCTTTAAAAAATTCAGATATGAAAATTTCATTAAAAAATCTTAAAATCTACAAAGGAAGTAACCTTTGATGTTAAGGATTACGATTTCAAGAGTTACCGCTACGAGAAGGAGAGGAAAAAGAGAAAGATCTAGAGCGAGAACGAGAGCTAGACGGGGAAGCAGATCTGGAGCGGGACACAAAGCGAGAGCGAGAATTAGATTTGGATTTGGAGTCTGAATCGGAATAAGAGCGGGAGCTAGACCTAGACTATGAACAAGAACAGGAAGAGGAACTTGAGTTGGAGACAAAACGAGAACGACGATGTCTTGTCGGCTTCACCATTTGCAGAATACAAAGAGAGGAATAGCAGAGATAAGAAACCATTTTTTTTTATATTTTTATCTTTTGAAAATATTTTTATTGATTTTTAATATTTTTAGATTATGACATCATCATGATGTTTGATGGGAATTGAAACCACTAAATATAATTTTCTATGCTCTAACTTAATTAAATAGTAGTATAAAGTAGTAGGGTTGATCCCACAAGGACTGGGACTCCTAATTTTTCTATTTACATAACTAGATTCCCAAGTCTAGACAGCTATCCCGCCAATGACCTGTGCATTGCAGAGCTGAAAAAAAAAAAAATAGGATTTTAGTTGATAAAGAAAAAAAATGATTGCAATATAAAATTAAGGATAAGTAGGTTTTCCTTTTCAAATGATAAGTTGGTTATAATGATCAAAGATTCCTTAACCGCCAACTTTTCCTTGTGTAGTTGGTTCCGATATAACCTACAAATCAACCCTTACCGATTATCTAATCACGTAACACGCGTCTGTAATTTAAGATCTCGGCAGCCTTGCAATCTAGAAAAGCCCAACTCGAATTAACGGTCTCAACCGCATAGGTCGTTTAAATCCAATCAATATCTCTTTTGACGGAGGTCCAACAAACCCTTACCCACCTGGACACGCCAATTTGTTCACGGGAACTCGACGACTAGCTCGTTTTTCCAACTGTATGCCAAACAACTCTAACTCAATGCGCGCTTTTTGAATTGAAATTGAATTAACTTTAAGGGACAATTGTGACTATCCCATATGCCGGAGAGATAATAAATAATGTGTTTGAAAGGTTTTAGTATGCATTCATATCTCACGAGGTTTTTAGTTGAGTATGAAATTAATCATACTCAATTAGAGTTTAAAAGTGAATTTGAGTGTAATGATGATAGATGAAAAGGAGGAGGGGCTTACAAAACAATTGAACCAAAAGAAAGAAAAAGAAAGAAATTGAGAGTCAGCTCAAAAGCTATAGATGTTGGATGAAATAAAAGAAATCAATTGTATTTAATTCCATTTAAGTTTAAATTCAAGTGTATCTTTCCAAGCCACTAATACAAGTATTTATACACTTTTCAAGTGCTATATTCAGCATGAATCAACCAACTAAAATTAGCATGATTCCTCTAAGATTATGCAAACTAAAATTAGATTTTCCCTATTTATAGAATTTGACAATCTCAAAAGTATGATTTAATCAACAACTAATTCTGCAATTTTTCTAATGCGGCCACTTTTCTTGCTTCCTGTTTCGATTTAGTCCGTTTTGCTTGATTTTGAATTTTGGCACTCTAATTTCATCCTTAGTAAGATTTAAGCAAGAATCTATAAGTTCAGTAGTATTCTATTAAAAAATTAGCCAAAAATAGATACATTAAAAGCACAAAATTAACTTACTATTAATATCATTAATGTTATGTGTTACAATTCTATTATGCCACTTGCCATTAACTTGACGACATTATAAAAAAATACCGATTTAATTTATGAAAAAAATTCAGATACTAATCTAAAAAAATCTTTAAATACCAATTTGAGAGAAGTAAAAATTTTGTGTTTAAGCCTATTTTAATGAAGAGATTGGCTCTCACATCTAAACAATTTAATGGCTCTAATTTTTCTTTTTCCAAAACAAAAGCGAATAAATTCTGAGTGTGAAATGGCCAATTATAAAACCACAACTAACCCAAACGAACCCACCCACCAACCTGTACCAATTTTATTATTATTTTTCTTAAAAGAAATTTAAAGGAAAAAGCCAGAAATAGGGGAGGCGAAGAAGATCTGTAAAAATCGGCATCTCTTTAGGGGAAAAAAGGGGAAGAAATGGCAAGAGCAGGAGGGATAACGAACGCCGTTAACGTAGGGATAGCAGTCCAAGCCGATTGGGAGAATCGCGAATTCATCTCTCACATTTCCCTCAATGTTCGTCGCCTCTTTGAATTTCTCCTCCAATTCGGTAATTCTTTTTCATTTTCAAGCTCAATTTTCTATTTTCTTTTTAAAATTATTAATTTTTCTTTTGGTTGCTTCTAGAGGCTACAACAAAGAGCAAATTAGCATCCTTGAACGAGAAACTGGACACCCTGGAACGTCGTTTGGAGCTTCTTGAAGTTCAAGTTGGAAATGCTTCCGCTAACCCTTCTCTTTTCAGTACGTGATTCATACTTAAAAGTTGTATTTGTTTCCATATCTTTGTCGTGATTTTGTTCCTCTCCTAGTTTTCGACGTTGTAGGAAAACAAAGTTTTCTTCTTTTTCTTTTTGTCTATATAATAACCTTGGTGATTAGTGAACTTTTGCTCTTCGTTTCTTTCGAATCTGTCATATTTGTAAGACATTAGCATCTTGCTGTTGAATTTTTTTTTCATTCATCCTTTCCTTGATTGTATATTTTTTGTCAATCTTGTTTCAATATTTTAGCTGCTTAGAAAAAAATAGTTGTCAATTAGCTGCATGGTTGTGTTTAAAAGTAAAATCTTCTTAATCTGAATTTGGATCTATTTTGCTCAAACTTTACTTCTTGCCTGACTTGCTAGTTAGTCTGCTTAAAGGTATTAAATGAATAACTAAAATGGCTTCTTTTGGCTCCTTTAGCCATCAGCTTTTTCATCTTTAAAATGGTTATAAGTTTTAGATGTTCAAAAGGTCTCTTGTATGTTAATTGATGTCAAATTAAACATGTTATGTTGGCAATTGCTTTAATATCCCCCGCAGTTGAGTGTTCAGTCAATCAGTCTGGATTCATAGTGCAATGTCAGTTCTATATCATGGTAAGTCATCAGTTGCTGAACTGTTCCATAATCAAGATACGGTGGTTTAGCTATAGATAGATTGAATTAGTTATCAGTTTGCATATGCTTTAACACATATTGCTTGTGGCCATAAATGGTGGATTCTAAGATGACGACTTGTGAATAAAGACTTTTTACCACTTTCTCAAATTCTTGAGTTGAGGTATCCTGGATTCATAGACTTCTGTGCTAGTTGTGGGCAACACCGCATTTGCATTTTCAAGTAGGTAAGGTAAATCAATCCACTTTGTCAGAACATTATACACGCTAGAAAAATACTTCTAACTTTTATACAAAACTCAGAATGCAGATAGCTGATATTAAATTCATGACAATGGATTACTCTTTGCCTTGAGAATTGTTTCCATTACGTTTTCTACTAGTCATTAGTTTTTGTCTGTAAAGGCAAACCAGAATGTTTCCAATAGCAGCAATAGCTACGGTAGATCCACACGCAGCAATATCACTTGATTTCCAGAACACACACACAGCAAAATGTCAGTACAGGTTCTTTTAAATGCCTCCATTGTTTTCTGAAGTCATAAATTGTATTTTAGTTTCGTTCTTGATGGCTAGTCTCAAGCTCTTAAAGCAAGATGGGAGATCATTTTCAAGTTGAGGATTGCATCCTTAGCATCTGGGGAAGAAATATCATGATAATTGAGTTACTAGCCTTTAACTTCATAATATGAAACAGATAATAGCTAGTTTGGCAGCACAATATAGAACCTTGTGTAAAAAACAACTTATAATGGAGTTAAGTCCAGGAAGTGAGATAAGAGAATCTGGTAGTGACCCCTTGACTTCATTGTTGCTTCCTTATACCCCTGGAAGTTAAAATAAATTGATCACCATATTACACATGAATCATACAACTTTCTAGGGAAGAAATAGATATGGCTCAGAATGGGGATAGACAGTAGAACGAAGAATAATAGTTTGTCAATTCCTTATTTGAAAATAGCATTAATAATATGTTAGTGAAAAGAACCTCTCAATAAAAGGCTGTTATTTAGAGATTGGAGGATTGGGATGTCCCTCAGATCATGGTTTTAGTAAAACCTTTTCTCGTCTTTGAAATCAGCAACATCCTGAATTTTCATTGAAAGGAAAATTTTTAATGTTGATTTTTACATTTTACTAGTGATGCTATAGGTCTGGTATATCTTTCTTAGTTTTTTTAGATGAACTAAGATGTTGTACTTGGTATCTTAAATTTGATCATAGGTCATCATGTTTAATTTGGTCATTCCTGCTAAGATCTTTGCAAATGTAGCCAACGACCCATTATTATTCATTCTATTTTACTTTCTTTGATTGGGTTCAAACCTCTGTATGCGTGTAGGCAAAGTGAATAAGAAGTAGAATATAAAGCAATATACCTTTCGAAAGGCTATGGTTAGGCAAGACTACGGCTCTTGGGTAAAAATCCCGATGGCAAGAGTTTCACTTAAACCATTCCCCTCCTGCAGCCAAAGTGGTAATGCGTGGAAGATGGTAAGCTTTTGTATGTGGATAGGATGCATCCACACCTTTTGCATCTGTCGAGGGAAATACGTATAAAAATAATAAGATTGTGTTGGGTCCTGAAGACCAGGTCCGGGATGGCAGAAGATAAAAAATCAAAACTGAAATGTTGATCATCTAACCCAGGGCGGCAATAACAATGAAAGGAATTTGTGCGCTGATGTAGCTAACAGCCACCTTCTACCCAACGAGGGGAACCGTCCACCGTTTTCTTAGTCTGTTAAGCCTCGCAGCTATACTACTGCTAGAAGAAAACTGCAATTGTAGGTATATCAGCCCCCCACAAGCCTACCAAGCTCTACGATTTAGCCTACCACCTGGCCTTTCCATATGAGGTCTGGTCTTCTAAATATATAAAAAATTGAGTATACTCATGTTCGGACTTATACTTGTTATCATTACTCATCCAAGTTCCACTGGAACTAGGCTGTACGGTTGGTACTTGGTATTCCTTGAAAATATTTTGACAACCCCTTAGGTTTGTCTTTCATACACATCTGTTAACCTAATCCCATTTTCACACTTTGATAGAGATTCCAAGTTGATTGTCAAAGTAGAAAATGCCATATGATGTCGAAATGCATTCAAGGTCGTCTCTAGTTAATCAATTTACCCAATGCAAAAAAGTTTGCTTCTGTCACTTACGAATCACATCAAGGACGACTAGGTAAACTCGATTATCAGATTAAATTTTAGCAGAACAAATTAATTTGCAGGTTTATGAAGATTCTTTAGGGTATACATCCAATCAGACAAGGCTAAAAACTAGGATGATTGATTAGATTTTTTTTTTAAACTTTAAAGAATGATTATAATAATACAGAAAAAGATGGTTCCTATAATCAGCATACTTGATTTGTTTTCTATTAAGATGTAAATACAATTCTTTGTTAGTCCCGCCTGTCAATTTTAATTATTTTTTAAGTCTAGAATTAAAGAACATTGGGTTGATTATTTTGTCCGATTGATCTAAATAATAATAAAGTTTGTGAAATCATATTTGATTATGAAAACCAAAAATCAACATTTCTTTTTAGTTGATTGGAAGATAAAATATCATAAGTTCAAAGCTTTTACTTTGTTTCTTCATTCCATGACAATACATATTCAGCAAAAATAATTTTATTTATGACCTTAATTCCATATACAATGACAACCACTCTCCCCCCCCCCCCAAAAAAAAAAAAAAAAAAAGCAGAATCCGTTGGATAACCGAAAGTGGAAACCAAGATTGAGCCTAGTAAACTTGTGTTCCAATTGGTATGTTGAAATAAAAACATCTCGTAACTCTATCCCAAAGGAATACCATGAATAGCATATTTCTAAATAATGACTAGCCATGTAACAAGGCAAAAACGAGCTATGAAAGCAAAGATGTCTGCATAACTTACTTGGTAAGGAATCAACAAGAGCTTTGAGCAGACGCTTTCCTTATAGAAAGGGTCTGTTTTGGTTGATAAATAGAAGTGGTCGACAGCAATCAATAGAACATTGAATGGCCATGGAAGTTTATAAGCTTTCCAAGCAGTAAAAGCTTGTATAACAGTTCGTATAACAGCTCCTGGTGCAGGAAAGCCATAGTGAATGATGAAACCGAATGTATGGTAAACTAAGGCTCTGTAAGCAGGATGAGAAGTTTCGCGAACAAAAAAGAGTTGTTCTTGGATAAAAGAAGAGAAGAAGAAGAAGAAAGAGATGGTGAAGATGACGAAGAAAACGCGTTTAATGATTCTTTCCATGTTTTCTTTTGGGGTTCATTACCTAGGGATAGCCAGAGGAATATTTGAAGGTAAGTGCGTCTGAGGAGGTAATCCCAAAGTTTTTCTATGCTGACATGTTGAAGAGTGATGCAAATATTTAATAAACAAAAACAAATGACAGCCATGTTCATAAGCTCATAAACTCTCGTCACCTAGAGGACTTTGTATCTTTGAAACAGACATGCTTAATCTATGTATATATAGTTGAAAAATGGATTCTTTGTTTTGTCAAATAGATCAGTCAACTCCGTGATAAAGTGTTCAAGTTGGTTAGCCTATTTCCGGCCCATTATCTTATTTCTGGTGCCGGAATCTAGAATCAAATTTCTTTTTCTGGCGCCGTTTTTTGTATCTGCAAAGATAGTGAAAGGTAACATTCTTTTATACATAAGAAATTGCAACTTAAATTTACTGTGTTAGTCCTTAATATTTTTTTTTTAAAAAAATAAGGGATTTTTTCAAACAATGAGTTTATTTTATTTCATTAAAAAATTATATATCTCATAATACAAAAGTCACTACTATCTTAATAATATCATAACAATTATCAATAAAAAAGGAACTACTTTCCTCATAATATCATCACAATTATCAATAATAACATTTTTTGAAATAATATGTTGACTTTATTTTTTTTGAACGAAATATGTTGGCTTTATTAATAATTGTTTGTAACAAAATTTTATACTAATTTTTTGTTATGAAAAAAGTTGTAAAAAATAGTTCTTAATTATTAAGGTGTACTACTTTTTAGAAAAAAAATTAAAAATAGTTAAAAGTTAAACTAAAAAAATATTTTCTAAAAAAGCTTATTAAAATTTTTTTTATATATAAAACTTAAAACTACTTATAATTCTTTACCAACTCTTAAATAGGAAGATAAACGCGCTTCAATACGCTCGAACTCACGTCCTCCTACATTGAAAATTTTTAAATAAAAATATATTTGTATTAAAATATATTTACAAAATTTTAAATAAAAATATTTATATTAAAATATATTTTAAGATTCTCTTATGAAAAAATGTTCAAATTTTTTATTGAAAATACTCTTTAATAATAGAATAATTCAAATTAAGTGAATAATAAAGTTTCTAAATTATGGTTTAAAAAGTTGTTTTTTCACAAACACATATTTTATAAAAATACTTTTTTAAAGCCTTTATTTATTTAATTAATTAAACAAATTTACTGTAATTTTAAGAATTTGCAAAATAATTTTAATTTAATGGCTAAGAATTGTAAATATCTTTTAAAACTTTACAAAAAAAATAATTTTTTTTACAATTTTATCAAATCATAATTAATTTTTCTTATTTAATTGTTTTTATCATATTTTGAATTAATTTTTTAGTAAAATATATAGAAGATATTGTTGGGAAAGAATTTATTTTATTTTTCGTTAACTCTACTTGAATTTTGAATATTACTTCCTATTATCATACTTTTCTAATTAGTTTTATTATAATTACCTCAAATAGATTATATAATTTGACAATTTATATTCGTTCACTGTTGTATTAATACATTTTAATACTAATCTTTATATTATTATACATTATAAGCAGTGGCATATTTAGGGGTTGTCAGGTCCTCGACACCCTTAAAATGAAAAATTATTTATTTAAGTCTTTTAAAAAATTTAAAATCTAAAATTAGTAAAAGTAAAATTATACTTTAGCCCCAAAAAATGATAAAAAAATTAATTTAATCCTTTAAAAATTATAAAAATATAAACTATTAAAAATTAAAATTCAATTTTGACCCCTGAAAATTTTTTCTCACTTCGCCTTTGATTATGAAATTGTGAATCATTAAATACAAATCTATATGTTATCACAATTTTATCTTTTTAAATTTCATATTTAAACCATAAATTTTTATTTATAATTTTACAATTTTTTATAACAAAAAATTTATATAAACAATGTACTAAACTAGTAATATTATTTATAGCTAGGTGTTTAATAAAAAAAAAATTCAGTTTATTGACATAATTCTTTCAATGACATTCCGTTGAATATATTGCTGTCATGTGCCAATCTAATATCTAAAGAGTTTATTAAATCCATTCTTTTAAATTTTTTACTAAAAATATGAAATCTTTAATGCTATTATTATTTTTTCGTAGAAAGAAAAATAGGCCAAGCTTTAAACATTAGAGAAATTAATTTCTATTTGACTCCACAAGAACATCCAAATGGATATTCTCTTCTAAAAATATATTGATCTCGGACGGCAAATCTTTGAGGACCACTAAATGATCAATATCATCACTAATTGTCTTGGCTAGGCGATCCACCACTTTGTTATTAGTTCTACGAATGCTCCTAAATTTTACTTTCCAATCTCTAGAACACAAGTCTTTAATCATCTGAATTTCAACAACATTGCTAACCGCTACAAGTCCAATTTGAAGAACCTCAATAAGCAAAGCATTGTCACTCTCCAATTTGACTTGTCTAAAACCTTCATCCCAGGTTAGTCTCAGTCCTTCAAGTATTGCTTTGGCTTCAATTTGGAAAATATATGTTATACCTATTGCCGTCTTGAAACCAAACAACCAGCCACCGCTTGGTCCCCTCGCCACACCGCTAATTGCTGCTTCTAAACCGCTTTTTGATAATGATCCATCAACATTAATTTTGATCCATCCAAAGGTCGTACTTTGCCAACTATTCACCGTCATAGATTTGCACACCCATCTTTCAATTGCCCCTCTTGTTTGCAATGATTCAATCCATGCAATAGCTTAGGAAATAATATCTCTGTCGTTCATGTTCGCCTAATTAAAGATGGCATCATTTTTGCTTTTCCAAACGAACCAACAAACAATCTAAAAAAAAAACCTCCCATTGTCCACCACCATACCCACAATTACCTTCATTCTTTAAGTTCAACATGATCCATTTTTCAAGAGGGAAATTGAAAAAACATCTCCAATATTTCATAGGGACAATTGCTTTCCAAACTGATTGTGCAAAAGAGTAGTCCCTAACAACATGCAATGTAGATTCCAAAATGGCACCACATTGCTCGCAAACTGGAAATTGAGTCATACCTCATCTATCACACTCCTCGTTTGTCAGTAGCTGGCCACAAATAAGTAACAAAAAAAAAAAAACATCCTCACTCGTTGAGAGGTCGTAATCTTCTATATTAGCTTGTTGCTCCTAAAAGGTCTTGAATCGTTCGCAATAAAAAGATGTTTGTAAGACTTCGCGACAGAGAACTTCCTCACCTATGTCCATTTCTAGGAAACAAAGTTCAAACCAGCACCAGAAGTAGATGCTTTATGTGCAAGAATATGTGTTAAAATTCCCCTGGGGAAAATTGAAGATAACCACTATATATTCTAGATTCCATCTAAGAGAGCCACACCACGTACTAAAATCGTGTCATCCGGCTCCTTAGGTCCAAGATAGAATTATCGTAAAGGACCAATCTCTCACACCCAATCATCGTTTCAAAAATTGACTAGGTGACTAGCCCGAATAATTCAGATAATACCGTTTTTGACTTCATCCCAAATGCGTATCAAAGACCTCCATAAGTAATATAGGTTACTACATCGAATATCATCAGGTACCAAACTATGGATACTATATTTATTTCTTAAAATTCTAACCCAAAATGCACCAGGATTAACAATCAAATTGAAGCCAAGCTTTATAAAGAACAACTTATTTTGAATTTGCAAACTTTGGATTCTCATATCACCATTATCTTTAGACTGGTAATTGACATTCCAGTAGACTAGAAATGGTTTTCGAATAGAAGTGGATGACCCCCACAAAAAAGCACGAGCCAATTTTTTAATTTCATTACAAATAGTGATAAGAATTCTTTTAATTGACATGAAATAATTAGGAATCGACAGCAAAACAAACTTTACCAATGTCAAACGACCTGCTAATGATAACTTGCGTACATTCCACCCAGAAAGTCGAGTTCTAACTTTGTCCAGTATTAATTGAAATGTATTAACCCCCACTTTATCCTGAAAAAATGGCATTTTGAGGTGTCTCCCTAAATCACTAACCTTTGAAAAGCCAAGTTTAGAGCATACACTACTAGCTTCCTCGTCCTTAACATTAGATGAGAAGAAAATTTGAGTCTTTTGCTTGTTAACATGATAACCAATGAAATGAAAAAAGGTATCTAAGACATGCTTGAGACAATCGACTCTTGAATCATCAGCTTTACAGAACAATACTAAATCATCTGCAAAAAATAGGTGTGACACGCTAGGCCCCCAACGAGAAAGCATAACTAGTTTCCATAGCTTCTGATCAATTGTTGCTTCAATTAGATGGCATAAACGTTCCATAGACAAAACAAAAAGATATAGAGGATCACCTTTTCGAACACCTCTTATTGGAATGAACAAATTAGAAAGAGACCCATTCTAAAAAAGCTGCATTGAAGGAAATGAGACACATAACATAATCATCTGTACCAACACCTTTGACAAGCCTACGTCAAAAAAGTATTCTGAAGGAAATCTCATCTAACCTTATTGTAAGTTTTTTTCAAGATCAACCTTTATCGCCATCCAACCCTTCTCACTCTTGGTTTGTTTCATTGTATGGATTGCATCCTGAGCTATAATGATATTATCCAAAATGTTCTGTGAGGCGATGAAGCTCGACTGATTCTTTTGAACCAGATCTTGCGTAATTCTCCGAAGATGGATTACAATTGTTTTTGTAATTCTTTTGTACAAAATAGTGCATAAATTGATGGGTTGGTACTGACTTATTGAATCAACACCACTGTATTTTGGAATGAGGACCAAGAGAGTTTTGTTCATAGCTGGATCTAAGAGTCCCCGAGAAAAAACCTCATTTACCATCCTGTAGACACTAGAACCCACAATATCCCAATGCGTCTGGTAAAATTTAGCACGAATCCCATCCACACCAGCTGCCTTAAAAGGAGCCATGCTAAAAATCGCCTATCGGACCTCCTCTTCGCTAACATCAACAGATAGCTCCTCTATACTAACACTACAAATTTTCGGGAAACAACCCTTAATTGGATATTCTCCAATCGAATAATCATCTAAAGTATAAAGTTTTGAGAAATGATCAATAGCAAGTCTCTCCAGTTGATCTTCATTGAAACACCACTCAACCCCATCTACTTTCAAAGCATCAATTTTGTTTTTCTTTTTTTTTTTTTGCTCAAGGTACGACAATGGAAAAATTTAGTGTTCTTATCCCCATTTGCAAGCCATATGCACTGGGATTTCTGTAACTATAACATCTCTTCTTGGTTTAAGATATTTTCTATCTCTAGTTTAATTTTAGTTTCCCTTTGTCTTAATCGTAGTGAATTACTTAGTTCTAAAGCTTTTTGGATACAATCTAATTCCCTCAATACCTTTCGCTTATAAACGAAAAAGTTACTGAACATGGTGGTATTCCATTATTTCACCAATTTAGTAAAATGCACATATTCTCAAATATATTACTGTTAGCCCGACATAAATTAATCACCACATCCCTAAACTCTGGATGTTTAAGCGAGCTAGCAATGAAACAGAAATATGTAACAGCCCGTTTTTCAGTGGTGTCAGAAACAGTGGTTTTGGGACCACAAATCCGACGAGTGAGTTCGTAAATATTATTAATTAATATTTATGAGTCAAGTATTATATTATTAAAGTTTCGATTTAATAAATTATGTTAATTAGTCGTATAGTCAAGTTTAAGTGGTTATTTTCTTAAGTCAAGTGGTTTTAGAAAATGAGGTATTAGGACCTCGTTTCTATAAATCGAGCCTGTGAATATTTTATTAAATATTTATGAAGTGTTATTAGGGTCATATTAAATGTAACATCCCCAAAATTGGGTCAGTAGAAATTGAGTTGACGAAATAAAGAGTGGTTACATTTTGATTTTGAGTTAAGATTTTGAAAATTTTGAAAAGTAATTGATCTAGTTCAGTGACTAATTGTTATGTTTGTGTGTGCGGGGTCCTGGGTTTAAACTCTTTTCTTTTGAGTTTTGCTACCTTTGTCTAAATCCTATTCTTGAGCATCTGGTTTATATTGTTTTTTCACTCAATTGATTATGATGATGAGCCTAGTGGTTTAGTGGTTAATCTTTTGTATACTCTTTGGTCTTGTATTCAAATATTTGCAAAAGTAATAGGAGAATGTTCTTTTTGTTTATGCTGCATTTCGAGTTAGTTTCTTATTGTTTTAAATAACTAAATTTCAATCAAAATTCCCTTCTTTTCCGCATCCACTTTTCATTTTTGTTTTCTGCCATTCCTCTTTATTTTCCTTCCTCTTTGTTTTGCCTTTTTTTCTTTATTTACTTTTGTTTTGCTTTCTTGCATGAAATTGATTCTATACAGGGTTTGGTTTCTCCTTCTTGGTTCAATTCGTAGTGCCGGTAAGAGTTTGTTTCGCTGGTATGGTGAACTTGTTCCGTTGGGTTTTTGAGTTTGCGTTACAAGAGTTGTTTTTGCTTTAAGTGTTGGTTTAATGGGTTTGGTTAAAATATAATATCATTAAAATATAATTAAATAAGAAAATATTTTAATATTTATATTAATATTAAATAAAAATAATTATATTAATATTAAATAAAATAAAAAATATCCTCCCACCGTCCCCCTCTCTCCTCCCTCTTCTTTTTTGTTGGATTTGGAGTCCTAAGTGTAGTATATTCATTTGTAAACTTATAATTTATTCAAATAGATTAGTTAATAAAACAAATTCGCTAATTACATTAATATACTTTGTATAATTGTCCTCATATGGTTTTTGCGCGCAAAGTAAAAAAAGAAGCAAATGTTACTCATTGCTTGTCTAATTTTAAACTAATACTAAGCGGTATTACGTAGTCGAATCGTAATATGGAAAGACAACTTATATTAGTAGACGAATCTAAACATATCATTAATCTAATCGGAAATGAACAAAACGATTTAAAGTCTGATATGTTGCTTATCAAGTCCAGTTATGGATATAATTTGTCTTGGGCATCGGAGCAAATGACTCCCAATAGATAGAGACATAGATGTGACTGACTAGACTGGACCTGACAGTATATCGGATAGGACCCAAGAAAAATAGATCTTGAATCTGTTTATGGATTTATTCACTTGTGATGTTCATAGTGTGGCATATATAAACCCTAAATGGATGACGGACTATGTATGCATGACTTGTACACTTTGATATAAGTAAAAGCCTGAGTTCAGATAGATAAGGAAACGAAAGTCGGTGTTTAGGTGTACAACTTTTGCAGTATGTGGCATCATTCACAATAGTGGAATTCATAACTCGAGACATGGGTAAATGGTATCCTCTCATTGGCATTATATGGTTGATGAAAAGTAAACATGGACATGGATCATTCGTCTTTGTGATGAATGAATTGATTACTATTTGATAGTAATTAACTTTTCATAAAGGAAGCTGTGATGATTACCATGAGATAAAATAGTATCATATTAAGAGAATAGATGTTATCCTAAAGAGATTAAAGATATTCTATGAGGATAACACATTATGACAAGGTAATTGGATGAGCACTAATCGAGTTGCTTTTGTAATGGTATGCAATTGAGGAGAGCTCAGTCATGATACTATAGTGAAACGACTTCGTGACTAAATAAGTTTATAATTAATAGGCGAAAAGATGAAACTTAATTATAAATCATTTGAGCCTTAATTGAATATGTCCAATCGGTCCCCCCTCTAACTCGTTGAAACTAGAAATGAATTGCATGTTGAATCAAATGAACAAAAATGGTGAAATGGAGAAATAAGAAACAATTGAAAATGATTAAGGTTTTATCCAAAATGAAAATGAAAATGGAGAAATGAAATCATTTGGAAATAAATGTGATTTTCTCCAAAATAAAAATGGAAAATGAATTTATATTTTTTGAATTAAATGAAGTTCAAAAAATGGAAATAAATCATTTGGTCATAGTGAACTATTGAATAAAATGGAAATAAATCATTTGGTCATAGTGAACTATTGAATGCGAAAATATTAAATATATTTTCTCATATATTCTTTTACGGTGAAGTTGTCATGATTTTAACAGAATTAGAATTGGGTTGAGAAAATTATTTAATTATAAATATATTGAAGTTTATTTTTTGGAAATAGAAAAACAAATATTGAGTTGGATCAAATTATAAAGTATCGAGTTAAAAGTCCAGAAAGTACTTATAATTGGATTCGATATGGCAGAGGCCCAAAAGCCCTTTATGTAACAAGGGGGACGACAAACCCTAGTATCATTAACTAGGGATGTCGCCCCCTACATCCTAATTTAACTAGTTAACTAGGATTTCGTTTTTTAGTTGAAATAAACTTCTACAATTCAAAAATGGTTTTACCTTCTCTCCCTATAAATAGATGACACTAGTAGAGCTATTGACACACAACTTTCGGATATTGTTATTTTGCCCGAAAATAGAAAGACTTTTATTTACTAAGAATTAAATATATTTTCCGAAATAATGATTCTGTCAGTTTCTATTTGAGAAGAGAATTTTTGTTTTCACCCCAAAAGAAAAGATAACTATTTCTAGTTTTGTGTTTGATTTGAATCATTCGAGTCCACACTTGAAGCAATTCGTGGTACGAGAATAGCGGAGAAGATTGTTTGGTTGAAAGTCGTGAATGGCAAGGATTTGTCTATCTAAAAACACATGTATGATTTCGATCTAGGGTTTATTGCTATAAATATCACAAACCAGGTCGGTTTTCAAAATTTTTATTTTTCAATGTGCAAAAAACCAGTTTTCGAACTAGATTTTTCCAACCCCTCCCCTATCCCTCCCCCATCCCTCTCCCTCTCCCTCTCCTCCCCCCACCCCCACCCCCACCCCCACCCCCACCCCCACCATCCCTTTTCCTTCTCCCATTGTCTCTCTCCCCCATTTTATATAATTTATTGGTCTTTTGTGGAGTTTCATGCTATTTCCTTCTCAACTCATATCTTCTCAACACAAGCTATTTTGCTTAGTGGTTTCTCCTTCTTTTATGTCATGGCTCAACCAAGTTGCTACTTTTTCCTGTCATTAGGGGGATGTATGGTAACTAAAAATATAGATTTTCGGGGCATCTCTATGCTCATGAGTAGCCCTTGTTTTAATACCCTGTAATGCGGTATGCAGTTTATTTGTTGGTGCCAGTGAGAATTTGGTGTTGTAGGTACTTAGGTTCTATCTAAAAAAAAAGAGCTTTACTTTAGCTTGATCATGGTCAAATTGAGGAACAAGTTAAATTTGAGTATCCTATATTTGAGTAGCTTGCAATCTTAATTGAAATTTTTTTACTCATTTTAGGGAGAGGGACAGTAAGGGTAAAAGGGAGGGGACGTTGGGGGAGAGGGAGGGAGAGGGATGGGGTTGGGGCCGAGGGGAGGCGGTGGAAGGACGATGGACAGGGTAGGGGAGGAGAGGGAAGAGGTAAAATTTTTTATTATTTAATATTAATATAAAATTTAAAATAAAATTTTTATTTAATTATATTTTAATAAGATAATGATGTGGCGAAATTTAATTGGTTAACACATCTTTAACTACATTGACAACATGTATTAGTTATAGTAATGAAATCGAAGTTTAAGTACCCGAATTGACTAAAAATAATTTAAATATCTAATTCAAACAAACCTAATAATTTAAGTACTTCTTGTTGAATTAAACCTAATAAAAATAAAAATAAAAATAAAAATAAAAATAAAACAATGTTAGATTCAGTTTGGATGAATTACTAAAAAGAAAGCTGATAGACATCATACGCAAAAATACAAATGTTTTAATCGTATAATTAAGGCTTTCTTTTTCATGTAATTTAATAGATGTATTAGTTGGTATAATTCAAAATGTCTTTAAAAAGTGGTAAAAGAGTGTTGGGTTGCATAAAATTAGATTTAAAGTTCCAATAATCAATTCACAATCATCATATTTATATCTAATTTTTACACATAACAAAATAAAACTAAGCATTTGGTCCACCTTAACAACCATTAAATTACACATTCACTCTCATTCAATTATTATCCTTCATAACCACAGCTTGGCTAAAACATTCCATTTTTAACTAAAACACTCCCTTTCGCATCATTCAATTTTTTTTAAAAATAATATATATATATATATAAAAGGTTTGAGAAATTTTAAAAATATACATTCTTTTTAGAAATATATAAAATACAAAAAAAAAAAAAACACAAACAATAGCATAAACAAATATCAATTTTTGAAAAAAATAAAAAAATATATAAAAAATTTCCAAAAGTTAAAAATATATATTTTCTTTTTTAAATATATAAGCTTTCCTTTTTAAATATATAATATGACCACTTCCGCCACCAGCGTGCATGCACCGGGACAAAGAATCAACACTAAACAATCAAATATAATGCGGTATGCTACAAGTGTAACATGTCAATTGTAATATTTGTAATGTTCAATGGAACACCCAAGTATTCTAAGGATCAATCTCACAGGAGTCAGGGATTAAGTGATCCCTAAACAATTGGCATGCAATTAAAGAGTCCACCTAAGTACTCACTAAGTGTCATATTACGACAGACCATAATTGAGGTTAATTAAGCTAATTAATTACCTAAAACAGAAAATGACCAAATTGTAAAATAAGGAAAATTACGAAATCAACAAATCAATAATAGACATAAGTTGATTGAATTACATGCTGTTAATTAACCTTTGGGTTAGGGATCTAAATCGCTTGTACTTCTAAATTGGCTTAATTTTATCTCTCGGTCTCAATTTTATCAAATTAGACAAATTACTCCAGTTTATCTCTCGACCTTACCAAACTAATTCAAGACTATCAAATTTGTGTACAATGAGATCTCCCCTCGATCTCACTCATCTAAATTTTCCCTTAGGGACATCAACCCTAAGTTATGAAATCTATTCAATTTAGTCCAGATTTTGCAATTTAGTCTCTGAACCAAAAATTAACTAAACAAAATTTTCATCAACCAATCACCTAGGATTTGGCTAATCATATTCATTTCTAAACAAGCAATTATCCAACATTCAAGCAAAAGGAACATCAAAGTAAACTCAAAATAAAGTTGATAAAAATTCAAGCTTTATTGCAAAAACTTGAAGAAAACAACAATGACAATAATTGTGGTAAATAAAAGCACAAAAGATAAGATTTTTTCAGATAAAAATACAACAAAGTTGAGTTATATTTAAACTAAGGATTAATGCGTAAATACAAAGAAAGTTTAAGGTACAAAATAGCAATTAGCACCAAGCTATAGTAAACTTAACTAACTAACTAACTACTTAACCAAAAACTAGAAAAGTTAAAGTCTAAACCTTAAAAAGATGAAGAAAATAACTAAACCCTAAGCTAAAAAGATAATGGAACAAAAATAAAGTAGCTCCCTTTAGTTCATAGCCAAAAGTGGCTTTTAAGATCTGATTACAACCTAAAATTTTGGATCAAAATGCCCCTGGACGTTGTATTTTGATTGGTGTTGGTATTGGACAAAAACTACCTCATGTAGTCATTTTTTTCCTCGTTAGGCATCGGTATCGCGATACCCAGGCTCTGGTATCGCGATACTCACGTAGTCATACATTGGGGGGTCCTTGATGTTTCGGTATCACGATACCATTGGAAATAACTTTAATTTCCTACTCTTCAGCACTATTAAAGGTATCACGACTTCCATGACTCAGTATTGCAATACTCCCCTCCGAGAGGTGATATCTTCATTTTCGGGCCATTCTCAACTTCTTACACCACTCAATCATATCGTTAGTTCCCCATGACGCGTTTGACTAATTTGGGTAAAAAATGGTTTAAAACTAACAAAAATAATTTATTAACGTTAAGAACTAAAAATCGTCAAAGGTAAAGAAAAGACATTACTCAAGAATAAACTTCTTAATTATAATAGAGAGCCTAATTTGACGTATCAAATTATGAAAAATCATAATACAAAAAAGAGCAAAAATTTTAAAAAATTTGTAAAAAATTTAATAAAACAAAAAAATATAAACAAAATAAAAAAATAAAAAATGTACTTTTAATATATGTACATGTATACGATATATTTACGCATATAATATGTTATATATATTTAAGTAAAAATGTTCTTTGCATGACCATAAACTATTTTCTGACTTTGTTTTGGCTATTTTTAATTATTTTTATTCCTAAAAAATGCGATTTTTTTTTTTAAAAAATAAGTCATTCAAATGTTATTAAAAATTACATAAATGTACATTCAATTTTATGTTCAATAGATATGTTTAAAAAAAATTTAGATTTTTTTAAAAAAATTACTAATTTTAAAAATTTTGCTTTTTTATTATATATTTAAAAAGGAATGTGTATATTAAAAAAGGAAAATATATTTTTATTTTTTTTGGAAAGCTTTTTACAAAAAAAAATTGAAATTTTTGTGTTTCTTTCATATTTTATATATATTAAAAAGAAAGTGTATTTTTAATAACTTTTTTATTTTTTATTTTTCCAAGTTTTTAAAATTTATTCAAAAGAAAATATAAAGTGGGTAATGTGGCGCTAGACCTGTTCATGAGTCAGGTAGTCTGCCCAATCCAAGACAAGTATTTTTACATCCCGGCCCGACTCAATCCGAATTCAATTTAAATGATAAAATATTTTTTTTTAAAAATTAATTGTAAAAATACATAAAATATCTACTAAAATATATTTTTAATATTTTATTAATTTTTTTCTCAATGAAACGAACTTTTTGGGCGGGTTAGGCTAGGCTGAAAATGAGCCTGAACTTGAATTTTTTTTGAAATCGTGCCTCAGCCCAGACCTCAGACTCTTTTACATGGCACATCATTTTTTTTAACAATGTTAACGGCTGGGGTAAAGCAATGATTGGAAACTTCATATACCAAACTGATATAAATAATTCTTTTAAGTACCTAAATGATAATTTAGTGCAATTTAAGAGGCGAATATTACATTAACCCTTCTAAAATTAATTTTTAGGCTACTGATAAGATCAACATAGAATCATGGTTGAAACTGAAAAAAGGTACTTACTGTCAATCCAAGCTGATCAATCAACTTCTCGACGCGTTGCTTCTTCTCGACTCTTGAGAAGGGTTCGAGTAAAAAATAAGCAGCAAACATCAGGGTCTCATAAACCTAAGCATCGGAAGCAACCTATCATCTTGCATTATATAAGCTGAAGTCCTTTTAATAAAACTTGGGCTCATTGGCTTCCCATCCAAAAACACCCTACCCTTAAGGCTTCCACTAGCAATACGCCCTGCCAAACCATCCAATGAAGTGGATTTGCCTGCACTAGTAGGCCTTATGATTGCAGTGATGCACCCTTTTGGTGCAGACCCAATAATCCTATTCAACAAGTTCACCTCTTGGTTCATCCATTTCCCTTCTACCTTCTTTGTCACAGTGTATGTAAGGTCAACGTATTGAAGCCCTTTAGTGAAATTCAGTGGCCCCTTGCCTATATCAATCATAGTAGCAGGAGGTTAACCATATCTATGATCCATCTTTTAACATTGTTGACGATCGACCTGATTAAGCAACAAGTAAAAAATAGCGAAAGAAATTGAGAAATTGAACACACGAATTTAACGTGGAAAAACTCCTCCAAAGAGGATAAAAAACCATGGGCAAAGTAATTTTACTATAGTGGCAAAAGAACGAATAGTACAAAAGACGGAGATAAAAACTAAACCCCAAAAACAAAGAACCCTCAAAACATAAATATAAAATTTTCTAAAAGTGTTATGAGTTCTAATCTCTAATGAGTATATTTTCTAATGTTGTAAAAAAGCCTATTTATTGGCTAAATTTATAGGTCAAATAAAAAAAATAATCTAGACTAATCAGACTTTGATTGAAACAAATAAACAGAGTTTAACTAGAAGATTATTTCTCAAATTTGACTGAAATAAGAGTCATACTTAATAAATCTCCACCTTGACTCATATTTCCACAATGCCATCTTTGCCAAAGCCCGCCATGGATAAGGGTGTTCAGTCGGTTAATCGACCCGAAATACCATTAACCGAATTAACCAACCCTTTAAAAATTTTAACTATTAACTGATCCGAAATTTTTTCAAAAAAAATTAACCAAACCAAAATTTTTTCGGTTAATTCGGTCAGTTAACCGAATTAACCAAAAATTATATGTTTTTTATTTTTGGTTAAAATAAGTATAAAAATTAACCGAAGCAACCGAATTAAAGTATTGAATAACCACATAATTAAAAACATTACATAAATCTTGAAATTAACACATAATTGAAATGTAAGTCTTTAATATTCTCAATTTGTATCCATTTCTTCTCTCCAAAAAATCTTTATTTGCATTATACCTACAAAAAAAATATGTGCAAAAAATTAGCATATAATAGAAATATACGCATTTTAAAAAATCAAATAATATAAACAAATGAATAGATTTACGTTAACAAGAATAAGATAGTAAGCATACCCTTCAACTCACGAAAGCTCACGAATTTAGGGTAGGCTTTAATGCATTCCAAGAAAAGCCTAAACATTGAATCAATTAAATAAGTAGGAGTGATATGGTAAAAAAATTGAAACTATTAAAATAAAACAATAAATATACCATTTTCAATCTTGTCAAACTCTTGGATTTGTTCTTCAATCTTTTTGATGTCTTCTTGTGATGATGATTTTCGAATCCAATCTTGAGTACACACAAGAGCTTGTACAATTTTAGGAGTTAAAGAACTCCTATATTGATCAAGTACACGTCCCTCGGTGCTAAATGCAGACTCTAAAGCAACCGTAGAAACTAGTATAGCTAACACATCTCTGGCCATTTTGGAAAGAGTGGGAAATCTAGGGTTGTTCTGTAACACCTCTTACCCGAGTTTGAGGTCTTGGGCATGAGGCATTACCATACTTAACTACATGCATACAATCATTTCCGAGTCACCAAGACTTGATCAAACTTAAAACTTTTTCGAACCTTGTTTAAACATCCTTAATGTGAGCCTATGAGGCCTCAAACTCTCATTGGAAACCATTCGGAACCAATTCGGGTTCTTAAACCGACTTAATAAAAATGACCCTTGAAACAGGGCACACGCTCGTGTGGAAGGGCAACATGCCCGTGTGATCATTACAACATGGCCGTGCTGATGGCCCGTGTGACACACACGGTCTAAGCATCTAGGGGCACGCCGGTGTCCCATACCCATGTGAATTAAATTCTAAATTCGAACCTACAGGGGTTTTCACACGGCCTGACACACGCCCGTGTCTATGGCCCGTGTCCCTCACATGGTCATGACATGCCCGTGCCCTAGCCCGTGTCCAAAAACCTTGACATTTTGTTTCTGACGTCAGCATCTAATAAGGGGCACACGGCCAAGGCACACGCCCGTGGCCAGAGGCCGTGTCCTCTACACAGTTGAGACACACGATTGTGACTCTGTCCGTGTGTTTACTACCATGCATTCTGACTTGCAAATTTTACGTGCAAAGGGCACATCGCTGGACAACACGCCCATAGGCTGACCGTGTGTCACACACGACCTAGGCACATGCCCGTGTGTCTACCCTTGTGGACGATATAGGGCTATCTACCAAGCCCCTTGCCACCCTGAAACACAATCTATCATACCCAAGTCTATCATAACATGATTTCTCAACCCAGCAACCATAACTAAGGCTTATATACATTGCATACATATATGACCATGCCAAAAATTTTCACATTCATGAAAGATTTTCTTGCATCCATAAAACAACTTTCAATATTAGCCAATATTCATGGCCTTATCCAAAATGAGTCAAGTACTAGATTAAGCCAACACATTTGGACCCGAAACAAAGACACAAAACTCAAAAGCCAAGATCCTATACATGCTATAATCAAAAGAAAGATCTAACTATACCGAGCGTTTCAGTTGATAGTGTGACTGGCTTCTCCGACGTTAGCGATGATCCTCGAGCTACTTTGACAGCACTATAAGAAGATGGAAAAGAAATAGGGTAAGCATAAAGCTTAGTAAGTTACATGCAAATGAATATAACAACAACTTTACCATTCATCATCATGCTCATAATACGAAAGTAGGCATAAGCACAACTTACTCATCACTATCTAATACAATTTACATAGCATATATTAAGCTCACGTCTCATAAATTTCGATAGGTACCTGTACCACTCACAACATGGTTATAATTTTCTCGTTTAACTTAAACTGTAACTCTCACCGTTGAACCATTTGGAATATTATCGGATATTCACTAAGCCTTAAATATAGGGTGTAATGCCGATGCCATGTCCCAGACATGGTTTTGCACTGGCTCATCTATCAAGTCAATGCCATGTACCAGACAAGGTCTTACATTGACTTTCGAAATCGAGGCCGACGCCATGTCTCAGACATGGTCTTACACTAGCTCTCACATAGCCGTGCCGATACCATGTCCCAGACATGGTCTTACACTGACATCTCTATACGTGTAACACCCCTAACCCGTATCGGTCGCCGGAACAGGGTCGTAAGGCATTACTAAATTAAAACACAATCTCAAACGAGCTCATGCATATATATGTATAATTATTCACAAACGTAAGTCTCAAAGGTTAATTAAAATTATTTAAATAAATTAATACCACTTTTAAATTTAAAAACATTTCACCTCATGTATATGTAAACAGTCATATTATCCACATAAAACAACAAAATTAAATATAATCTATATATTGCATTATACCCATTCACTACTTGCATTTAATTAATAAGATTAAGTAACCATCACATGTATATAATTAATAAGCACTTGTTCTCATAAACACTTTACACATGTACTCAACATGCAAAACTTAAATAATATAGCAAGTCCAAGTGTTATTCACGCATATCATAGCTTAATACAATAATAAGTTTCAAAATCAATATCATGCGCACTCCATTTTCTTTTGTTCAATAACTTCATGATTTTCAATAGTACACCGACTTCTATAATGAACCATTCAACCGTTTATGCACATCATCAACAGTTCAAATTGTATATTATGCATTCGTCCTTGACCTTGACATAATACAAACTAGACATTTAAAACATATATTTTATTCATTATGAATGCTTACAGCCTGCGCATTTACCCAAAAGTCAAAGCTAAAATTTTCATTAAAATTTTAAATTCACATTAATTAGCCAACTAGGTTATTCATGAACTATATATATATTATTAAGAAAATAACGCACATAATATTTACAATCACATAATAATACACAATAAACATACATTATACCTTTACCCTTTCTTGGCCGAAACCTATTGTTTAAGAATCACATGCAAATCCAAACTTCCAACCTCATGCAAATCCAAACTTCCAACCTCAATTACTAATCAACAAGTTCATTAAACATTTGACTAAGGATATACAAGACTAAGTCTAACATAACACACAAGCTACTTTCAAAGCATATGACTCTCATCACACATACTTTGCATTCAAATCAAGCAATTTAATGATCGAGATTACTCAAAGCCTTACTTAACATAATCGAATACTAATATAATAACTTAGCCATTTTCGCATGGCATTTATCCATAACCAATTTTCATCACTTTCAAATATGATCCAGCCTATACATGCCATAATTTAAGTTCAGTTTAAAGGTACCAAAGCTGTGGATAGTGTGACGAGCTTGGCTGACAATCCCCGAGCTTGTAGCTTGACTCCAAAATCTATAAAACAGAGTAAACACAACACACAAAATAAGCTATCACAGCTTAGTAGTTTTAAGCAAACAAACAATCAAATAAAATTAGTCAATATAACTAAACATAACCAAATTATTTTATCATACCACATGTATATTCAATCGTTTATAAATACATATATTCATACTAAGTATGTATTTAAACATATAATAAATATTTCTCTTTTATATATATATTTTTATATTATCACCTTGACCGAATATTTATATCACCAAAATTCATATAAATTGACTTTTAATCTTCATAGCCGAATATATAATACATATTTAGTTCACATGTACAAACATAGAACTCATGTGATTTATTATACTTCCACTTGCATATATTAACCAGATAACCGAATATGTACCTCATCACTTAATCACATACACGTAAGAAGTATCACAACATGCTTACTAGTCAATCACAAATAAATACACATATCAAATACACATATTTTTTTTTCTAAATTTGTACTTACAAGATTTGTAACAAATAACCAAGGTGTTTACTTACCTTTGTTCAAATAAATAACAAATAAATTCTTACCTGATCTATAGTTTGTTTTTCACATTTGTTCTCATTATACCTCTGCCCGATGAACCATTCGGAATTGGATAGGACACTCGGATAATCACACAAGTCGTACACTGCCAACGTCCCAGACTTGGTCTTACATGTAGTCATATACCGATGTAAACACATATCGGAATCCTATGTCATGACATATGTATCCTAACTATTCCTAAGGTTCATACGGGGCTTTCGGATGTCGTATCTCGGTCGAATTGAACTCGAAAGTGTGGTAGCCACATTTATCCATATTCGGCCATAGTACAATTAAATTCTAACATTCCATAACAACATATAATTATAACATTAATTTACTAATAAACACGTCTATTTGCTTATAAACTTACCTCGGACGGTGCAAAACGAAATCGGGCAGCTAGTCGACAACTTTTGTTTTTCCCCGATCCAAATCTAATTTCTTTAGTTCTTGATCTAAAAATATTCAAATTAAGCTCATTCAAACATATTTTCATTCAATTTAGTCTAAAAACATATAAATAGGTAAATTACCATTTTACCCCTAACATTTACAATTTTTACAATTTAGACACAAAATACACAAAATTTGGCTACATTTTAATTAGGCCGAATGCTCCCTATATACATACAAGTCCATATTTTCCATCAGTTTCATAATTTAGTCCCTCAACTTTTTATTTTTTCAATTAAGTCCTAATTACTCAAAATCATCAAAAATTCCAATACAAAATATATTAACCCAACACCTATCTTTCATATTTCACCATTAAACAATAAAAATCACAAGCTCTCATCAATGGTATAATTCAAAATATTCATCAAAATTAAAAATTTAAACACGGGTTTTGTAGTACTCGAAGCAACGATCTCAAAAACGTAAAAATTATCAAAAATCGACTAAAAATAAACCTTGAATTTGAACTTGAGAGATGGCCGAACCTAGTTTCTTCTATTTTTTTCTTCTTTTTTTTATAATCAGCTATGGTGATATTATAAGAGCACTTAGGCTTATTTTATTTTATAACATATATTATATAAATTAAAGGTTGGCTTCCTAAATTACCCTTTTTAAAATTAACCACTAAAGCTTATAAGCCAAGGACATATTCGTCCATGTCACATGCACATGGTTTCTAACTCATAACTTATATTATATACATATAATTATATACATTTTATTATTATAACATATATATATTATACATATTAAATAAGAAAATATATTCAACTTAGCTAATACCGTCCACTAATATATATATAGAAAAAAAATTGGACTTTTTGCATCATGAGTGCTTCCATTTAAGAAGCCATTACCAAAACAGTCTTTACAATTAAAACTAGCTAATTTTCAATTTATGCGATAAAATCCTTTCATTTAATCGGATACCCAAACGATAAAATTAAATCACAAAAATTTCACAGATGTAAATTCACACAAAATAAACACGGAAAATAATTTAAAAATATTTTTCTGACTCGGATTCGTGGTCCCGAAACCACCATTCCGATTAGGGTCTAAATCGGGCTGTTACAATACGTGTCGATGCCATGTCCTAGACATGGTCTTACACTGATACATCTCGTAGCCGATGCATGTCCCAGACATGTCTTACACTGGCTTACATCACGAGGCCGATGCATGTCCCAGACATGTCTTACACTAGCCCTCGTCTCAATGCCGATGCCATGTCCTAGACATGGTCTTACACTGGCTCTAATAATGTGGCCAATGCATGTCCCAGACATGTCTTACACTAGCACACATATAACCCAAATGTCATGGCATGAATATCTGATTTTATTCACTAAGGTTCAAACGGGAATTTTACTATCTCAATACTTAACATACGTAGTCATTTCCACAAACAAGCAATTGATTCTATATCAATTCAAACACATATAATAACAATGTAGTTGTATTATTTACACACAACTTATCTGGAATTACAAAATGTAGACGCTAGTTTGGCTTAGTCCACTTGCTTTGCTTTTCCCCGGTCTAGGCCCGTATTTTGTAATTCTTTATCTATAATGATGAAAATTCACACATTTAATCATGTTATTAATCTAAGTACTCAACAATTTAAAAATTGGCTATTTTGCCCCTAGATTTTTTCAAAATGACCATTTTACCCTTAGGTCCAAAAATCAATGTTTATCAAATTTTCTTATTAATCAAGCCTATTAGAATAATATTTATACTAGGAGCAGCCCACAATTCTCATTATTTCACACATTTATCACTTATTTTACAACTTATGCAAAAATAGTCCCTTTTAGGGTTTTCACAAGAAATCTCTTCACAAAAATTGTTTATTACACTACCATAACTCATATTCTTCCATAAAATTTCAGAAAACAACATGAACACACTCATGGTAAAACCCTAGACTTTCAACCATTTTGCAAAATAATCCCCTCATTTGAAAGCTCATGTTACAAGGGTTCTAAAAGTACAAAAATTATCAAGAAAAACCATCAAGATCACTTACTTGTAGAGAGATTAAGTGGCTCAAATTTCAAGCTTCAAAAACCCCTCTAATGGCTGATATTTTTAGTAAAGAAGAAAGGATGGAAGAAAAAGATGATGGCTAGGCTTTTAGGGTATTATTTTATCACATATTAGGTCATCAAATACCTAACACTTTGACCATTTAATTTCTTTGTCTCATGGCCGGCCAAGCTATAATCTAAGAGTTTATTTGCCCTTTAAAGAAATCCAATTTAAGTTTCATGGCAATTTAACACCCTTAGCTATCCATTCAAGACTTTTTCATTTTATGCGATTTAGTCCCTTTTCGCGATTAAGCTCACAAACGCTAAAATTACTTCACCAAATTCTTCATACACTAATATAATAATGCCAAAACACATAAAATAATATCAAAAATAATTTCTCTAACCTCGGGCCAGTGGTCCCAAAACCACTGTTCCGGCTAGGCCCACAGTCGGGCTGTTACAATTCTCCCCCTTAAAAATTTTCGTCCCTGAAAATCTTACCGGTGAATAGATTCAGATATTGGTATCTCATGGTCTCCTCGGGTTCCCATGTGGCTTCTTCAACTCCATGTCTATGTCATAATACTTTAACAAGTGTAATACTCTTATTCCTCAATTGTTTTATCTCCCAAGCCAAAATCTTAACTGGCTCCTCACCATAAGTCATGTCTGAGCTAATCTCTACCTCTATTGGTGCGATCACATGCGAAGGATCTGATTTATATCGATGTAACATGGACACATGAAAAACATCATGAATCTTTTCCAACTCTGAGGGCAAAGCCAATCGGTAGGCAACAGGCCCTACTCTCTCTGTAATCTATCAAGGTCCAATAAACCGTGGACTTAATTTGCCTTTTCTTCCGAATTGGAGAACCTTCTTCCACGGGCATTCTTTCAAAAATATTTTATTCCCGACTTGAAACTTGATCTCTTTTCATTTCAAATCTGTGTAGGATTTTTGTCTATCCGAAGCAGCCTTCAAACAATCGCGAATCACCTTAACTTTCTCCTCGGTCTCTTTAACTAAGTCAACCCCATGTATCTGATTCTCTCTCAGCTCAGTCCAATACAAGGGTGTTCGACACTTACGCCCATACAAAGCCTCATAAGGCGTCATTTTCAGACTTGACTAATAACTGTTGTTGTAGGTGAATTTGACTAGCGGTAAATACTTTTCCCAACTGCCTTGGAAATCGAGAACACAACACAGCAACATATCCTCTAAGATCTGAATTATTCTCTCCAACTATCCGTCAGTTTGCAAGTGAAATGTTGTACTAAAATTCAGTTTCGTTCCCAATGCTTCTTGCAAGTTCTTCCAAAACTGCGAGGTAAACCTCAGATCTCTATTTGAAATAATCGACAAGGGCATCCATGAAGTCTTACTATCTCAGAAACATATAGATCAGCCAATTTCTCAAGGGAGTAGTCGGTACGCACTGGTATAAAATATGCCGACTTTGTAAGCCTATCAACAACGACCGAAATGGAATCTTTTTTCTTTGGTGTCAAAGGCAACCCTGATACAAAATCCATGGTTACTCGGTCCCATTTCCACTCGAGAACCCTTACGGGTTGAAGTAAACCTGAAGGTACTTGGTGGTTGGCCTTCACTTGTTGACAAACTAGACACTTAGAAACAAACTCAGAAATGTCTCTTTTCATTCTCAACCACCAGTACATTTTCTTCAAGTCATTATACATTTTCACACTACCCGGATGGATAGACAAACAACCACTATGTGCCTCTCGTAAAATCTTCTAAATGAGCTCATTATCCTTGGGTACACAAAATCTATCTTGGTACATCAAGCATCCGTCAATACTAATCTGAAAATCTGTTTCAACACCCGACTCACACTGAGTTCTCTTGGCTTGCAATTCACCATTGTTATTCTGAGCTTCACAAATTCTTGAAGGAACGCAGGTCTAGCTCTCATCTCGACTAGAATCAAGCCATCATTAGTCACGGTCAACTGAGCATTCATATCCTTCAAAGCTAACAATGATTTTCTGCTCAGAGCATCGGGGACTATATTCGCCTTCCCCGGGTGCTAGTCAATCACTAACTCGTAATCTGTTATCAACTCTAGCCACCTTCGTTGCTGTAAATTCAACTCCTTCTGAGTCATTAAATACTTAAGACTTTTATGGTCGTTGAAGACTCAACATCTCTCGCCATACAAATGGTGTCTCCAAATTTTTAATACAAACACAATGGCTGCTAGCTCCAAATTGTAGGTTTGGTAATTCTTCTCATGTGACTTTAGCTGTCTCGAGGCATAGGCTATTACCTTGCCTTCTTGCATGAGCATGCACCCTAATCCATTCAAGGATGTATCACTATACACCCCAAATTCTTTTCCTGATTCCTGTTGCACTAACACTGGGGCTTCGGTCAACAAAGCCTTTAGTTTCTCGAAACTCTGTTGGCACTTTTCTGACCATTCGAACTTGACATCCTTTTGTAACAACCTTATCATCGGAGTGGCTATCATGGAGAATACATTTACAAATCTTCTATAATATCCAGCCAAACCCAGAAAGCTTCGAACCTCTATCACATTCATCTACGGTTTCCACTCAACGATAGCCGAGATCTTACTCGGGTCAACTCTGATCCCGCCACCCGACACAATTTGTCTTAAGAATCCAATATCTTTAAGCCAAAATTCGCTTACTGAACTTGGCATATAATTGTTTATCTCTCAAGGTTTGTAAAATAGTTCTTAGATGCTCCACGTGCTCACTCTCATCACTTGAGTAAATCAATATGTCATCGATATAGACCACCACGAATTTATCCAAATACGGCCGAAAAATGCGATTCATTAAATCCATAAACATTGCAGGAGCATTTGTTAAACTGAAGGGCATAATAAGAAACTCATAATGCCCATACCTCGTCCTAAACGCAGTTTTCGGTATATCTTGCTCCTTAACCCTTAGTTGGTAGTAGCCAGACCTTAAGTCAATATTAGAAAACACTGTGGCTCTATTCAATTGAACGAACAAATCATCGATCCTTGGTAAGGGATACTTGTTCTTCACAGTCACTTTGTTAAGTTGTCAGTAGTCTATGCATAATCTCATCGATCTGTCCTTCTTCACAAAAAGTATCGGAGCACCTCATGGTGAATAGCTCGATCTCGCAAAGCCTTTATCCGTTAACTCTTGTAATTAAGTCTTCAAATCCTTCAAATTTATTGGAGCTATTCTATACGGAGCAATCGAGATAGGTGCCGTAACGGGGACCTACTCGATACCAAATTCAACTTCTTTAATTGTAGGCACTCTGGGCAACTATTCCGGAAACACATCCTGATACTCACATACCACCGGTACTGTCTCGATTTTTACTTCAGATTCTTTGATGTTCAACAGAAATGCTAGGTAGGACTCATACCCTTTTCTCAAATATTTTTCGGAAGTTAAAGACGAGATCAGTACTGATAAATTATCTGGTTCACTTGATTTAACCCGAATAATATCTCCATTCTTACTTTTCATTTCAATGAACTTGCTACCACAATTGACTATCACATTATGAGCAATCAATCAATCCATGCCAAGAATTAAATCAAATTTATCAAACGGTAGTAGTATGAGGTTAGCCGGAAAATAATAACCTTTAATCATTAAAAGACAATCTCTACACACTTTATCAACTATCACATGCCTGCCTAACGGGTTTAACACTTTTATCACAAATTCGGTAGACTCAACAGACATATTAGTACTAGGTACTAATTTCATGCATACATAGGAATGGGTAGACCTCGGATCAATTAAAGCAACAACAGAAATATCGTGAAAAGAAAAAGTACCCATAATCACATCTGGTGAAGATGCCTGTTCGCGAGCGTGAATGGCATAAGTCCTTGCAGGCGCATGGCCCTTGGACCTCACAGCTGAATCTCTACGGGCTCCACTACTGCTAGCCCCATTGCTTGGGTTTTTTTTGAGGTCTACCCCTCGTAGGAGCACTACTCGCCCTCACATCTTGCTTTTTCTCTTTCTTATCTAATTCGGGGCAGTCTCGGTGAAATGGTCCAAAGATCCACATTTGAAGCAACCTCTTTCATTCCCTCGGCACACACCGAAATGACACCTACCACACCACGAACACTCCGGCCTATATGGCCGAGCACTACCAGCACTAGTGATAGAAGCGGTTTGAGCTTTAGACGTCGTGTGCTGCTTGTTCTTGCTCTTGCTCGAGAACTCAATCTGGTAGGAAACTCTCTCGATTTCTTAGATGAGGTCTGCTGTGATTTCCCCATCTGTCCTTTCCTTGAGTCTCGAAATTCACTGTCAGCTCTTCTCTTCTCTTTGGCCAATTCCTCGGCCTTAAATGCTCTTTCCACGAGCACCACAAATTCTCTCAATTTTAAAACTCCCACTAGTAGACGGATATCTTCATTTAGACCATCTTCAAACCTCTTGCACATGATGGTTTCTGTGGATACGCACTCTCGTGCATATTTGCTGAGTCTCACAAATTCACGCTCGTACTCCGTCACCGTCTTACGGCCTTGCTTCAACTCTAAAAATTTTTTCCTCTTTCGGTCTATAAACCTCTGACTAATGTACTTCTTTCGGAACTAATCCTGGAAGAATTCTCAACTTATCATCTCTCTCGGTACAATGGATACGAGAGTATTCCACCATTGGTAGGCTGAGTCTCGTAGGAGTGATATTGCATACTTCACACACTCTTCAGGTGTGCACATTAGCTCATCAAATACCCTAATGGTATTTTCCAACCAAAACTTTACTCTTTCCTAGTTATCATCAATATTTTCCAAAAATTTCTTACTTTCTAATCCTATCCACTGGAGGTTTCTCTCTTCTAGCCATCTCTGCTCCTTGAGGAGCTATATAAAAGGGTTGAGGAAATGGGGGAGGTAGGGGAGGTGGAGTATTCATATTCGCATGAATAAACTCCGAATACCATGCATCCATTATGTGGAGGTAAGCTTCTCTAGCCTCTTCGCCCTAACTCATTATCATGGGCCCACTATCGACTGCTGCGGTCCCTTCGGCAGGAGCCGGCGCATTACTTTCTACGTTATCTGCCGTAGCTACGTCAGGATCCATTTACTATATAAAAAATACAGTTTATCTCGTCAGGAGTCGTCACACTATCAATATACAATTATGACATGTATAGCTAGACTCGTACTCACGCTAAGTTAGTCCTAGAACTGACTAAACCATAGCTCTGATAACACTAAATTTAACACCCCTAACTCGAGTCCGAGGCTAGAATTAGGCACGAGGCATTACCATACTTAACTACATGCATACAATCGTTTTTAAGTCACCAAGACTTGATCAAACTTAAAACTTTTTCGAACCTTGTTTAAACTCCTTAATGTGAGCCTACGAGGCCTCAAACTCTCATTGGAAACCATTCGGAACCAAGTCGGGTTCTTAAACTGACTTAATAAAAATGACCCTTGAAACAGGGCACACGCCCGTGTGGAAGGGAAACACGCCCGTGTGATCATTACAACATGGCCGTGCTGATGGCCCGTGTGACACACACAGCCTAAGCATCTAGGGGCACACCCGTGTCCCATACCCATGTGAATTAAATTCTAAATTTGAACCTACAGGAGTTTTCACATAGCCTGACACACGCCCATGTCTATGGCCCGTGTCCCTCACACGGCCATGACACGCCCGTGTCCTAGCTCATGTCCAAAAATCTTGACATTCTATTTCTGACGTCAGTATCTAATGAAGGGCATATGGCCAAGGCACACGCCTGTGGCTAGAGGCCGTGTCCTCCAGATGGTTGAGAGACACGGCTATGTCTCTGCCCGTGTGTTTACTACCATATAGTCTGACTTACAAATTTTACGTACAAGGGACACACGGCTGAACAACACGCCCATGGGCTGACAGTCTGTCACACATGGCCTAGACACACACCCGTGTGTCTATCCGTGTGGACGATATAGGGCTATCTACCAAGCCCATTGCCACCCTAAAACATAATCTATCATACCCAAGTCTATCATAACATGATTTCTCAACCCAGCAACCATAACTAAGGTTTATATACATTGCATACATATACAACCATGCCAAAAATTTTCACATTCAGGAAATATTTTCTTGCATCCATAAAACAACTTTCAATATTAGCCAATATTCATGGCCTTGTACAAAATGAGTCAAGTACTAGATTAAGTCAACACATTTGTACCCGAAACAAAGACACAAAACTCAAAAGCCAAGATCTTGTACATGCCATAATCAAAAGAAATATCTAACTATACCGAGCGCTTTAGTTGATAGTGTGACTGGCTTCTCCGACGTAAGCGATGATCCTTGAGCTACTTTGATGGCACTATAAGAAGATGGAAAAGAAGTAGGGTAAGCATAAAGCTTAGTAAGTTGCATGGAAATGAATATAACAACTTTACCATTCATCATCATGCTCATAATACGAAAGTAGGCATAAGCACAACTTACTCATCACTATCCAATACAATTCACATAGCATATATTAAGCTCACGTCTCATACATTTCAATAGGTACCTGTACCACTTACAACATGGTTATAATTTTCTCATTTAACTTAAACTGTATCTTTCACCGTTGAACCATTTAAATTACTATCGGATGTTCACTAAGCATTGAACATAGGGTGTAATATCGATTCCATGTCTCAGACATGGTCTTACACTGGCTCATCTATCAAGTCGATGCCATGTCCTAGACATGGTCTTACACTAACTTTCAAAATCGAGGCCGACGCCATGTCTCAGACATAGTCTTACACTAGCTCTCGCATAACCGTGCCGATGCCATGTCCCAGACATGGTCTTATACTGTCATCTCTATACGTGCCGATGCCATGTTATAGACATGGTCTTATATGACTCATCTCGTAGCCGATGCATATCCCAGACATGTCATACACTAGCTTACATCACAAGGCCGATTGTAACATCCTAAAATAGGGCCTAAACGGAACAGTGGTTACGAAACCACAAATTCGAGGTAGAAAAATTTATTTTATTATCATTTTAAGGTCTATGGCATGATTGCATTATTGTGTGAAAATTTCGTTTAGAAATTTTATCGATAGAGGGTCTAATTTGATATTTAGGGACTAAATCGAATAATTTGCAAAACTTGCATTCTAGAAGTTTTTAGTATGAAATTACATTGGAATATTAATGAGGAGGTCTTAAATAGAAATTTGACCAATTTATAAAATTTTGGACAAAAATAGGCTTGTACATGAAAATTTTCAAAGAAAGGTATTAAGGGTATTTTGGTCATTTGGTAATTAAAAGATTAAAAAAAGGAAAAAGATGGCAAAATATGTCCATTTTCTTCATTAGGATGAAAATTAAAGGGTTCTCCATAGCTAGGGTTTGTTTCAAGCTTGCAAGCTCCATAGTAAGTGATTCCAAGCCCCGTTTTTAATGTTCTTTACGTTTTTGAAATCCCGGTAGCTCGATTTAGCTTATGCTAGCAATAATTCAACTTAGGGTTCATATTTGGAAAAATACCCATAGGTGAAATTTGTGTATTTTGGTGTTTTATGATAGAACATGAGGTTTTAAATTATGTTAGACAACTTGTGCTACTCGGTTTTAAGTGAAAACGAGTAAAAGGGCTTAATCGGTAAAAATACCTAATAGTCATAAGTACATGTTAGAGTGAGAATTTGATGTTGTCATAGAAGGGAAAAATGATCAGCATGTCATAAAACATAAGAAAATAAGATGAAGTTTAATTTCCGAGCCTTGGGGAAAAAGTGTAAATATGTAAAAGTTTAGGGGCAAAAATATAATTTTGCCAAAGTTTGGGTCAAGGACTGTTTTAATAAATGTGAGTTTTAAATAAGCTAAATTTTTTTATTATAGATCAAGAAGAACAAAATCCGGAGTTAGACTGGGGAAAGAAAAAGATAGTGGACTAAATCGATATAGTTGATCGTATTTTGTTTCGAGGTAAGTTTGCGGTAAATAAATGCAATATTTTGTTATTTTATGTTAATGTTGTTAATTTCCAGCATTTGTATATTTATTTTATGAAATTATTCAAAGAAGACTTAAGCATGAATTGACAGAGAAGTAATTTCAGAAAGTCCCGGTTGAACCTTAGGAATGTGTGGGATACAAATGTCATGACATTAGGGTTCAAGGATACCGTGTAAGACCATGCCAAGGCATGGCAATTGGTAAGGTTTCTAAGGCAAGGAAATCATGTAAGACCATGTCAAGACATGTCATTGATAAGTTACTATAAGGCAAAGGTCCCATGTAAGACCATGCCAAGGCATGGCATTGGTGAGTTCATAAGGCAAGGAAATCATGTAAGACCATGTCAAGACATGGCAATGGTAAGTTTCAAAAGGATACCACGTAAGACCATGACAAGTCATGGCAATGGTAAGGTACCCGTGTATCCTTAGTATTCCAAGTGGTTCAACGGGAAAATTTAAAGAGAATATCAAGGTAAGGTAAGGTAAGACGAGTTATACTAAAAAGGTAAGACAAGTTCATGCTAGAAGAGCAAAGGTAAGTACATAATGTTCATGTATACTTGATAAGGAAAAATGTAAGTAAAATGTATTAATAAATTTGATTAAGTAAGTAAGTATTTAAGTAAGTGAGTAAGTGAAGAAGTTTAAAATATGTCCATGACAATTAATGAAGTTGCATTAAGTTGTATCATGCCAAGTAGTAAGATAATTCTTATGAATGTTGTTATTTATTTGTATGCAAACTTACTAAGCTTAATGCTTACCCCCTTTATTTTCCTTCTTTTTATAGTTTTGTCAAGCTAACTCGGGAATCGTAAAGTATGTCGGAGGTCCGGGCACACTATCACGAGGATTATTTTGGTATAGCTAGACGTTTCATTTTGAGTATGGCATGTATAGCATCGTAGCCATTTTGTGTGTATGATCTTATGATATGGTTGATGAATGGTATGTAAATGCTTGATAATGATTAGCTGTTGGAATGGCTAATCAAGGACATGTTTGGTGTAATGTATTCCTAAATGCTAGTTATTCCATGAAAATCATGAAAAAGGTGAAATTAGCTTTAAAACAGTATTGGACAGCAATAATGATGTGAATTTAGAAAATCACTAAAAATAGTAGAAATGGATTTAGATAGTGAATGAGATATAGAATTAAATCTTGATGAGTCTATTTTCATATGGATGGAACAAAACAGGTATATGAGTAATATTTTATGAAATATTTAAATTTTTGTGAAATAGGGCCAGAGCGATTTCTAGATCCCCTGTTCTGAATTTTGAAATTCACAAAAAATTGTACAAAGATAATTAGAAGTCATGATTTATATGTAAATATTCCTTATTGAGTCTAGTTTTATGCAAAACAAACGGCATAATAATTTAAACTCTGTACAGGGAGATATTTAATTCGAAATACACAGGGGTCAGAGTAGTCGAACCCTAAAACAGGGGAGACTTTAACTAATAAAATGTACTAGTTGACCCAAAAAAAAATTCTAGAAAAAAATAGTTGATAGATGTATGAGTCTAGTTTTAGGGAAAATTTACAGAATTGGATTTCAAGTTTTGTAATTTGAGATATGAATTTTTAAGCGACTGTGATGCAGTTAGTCAGCTTGTCTGGAAGTTCTAAAATAAATTGTTTGAGCTATTTAATTAATGAATTAAGTCCGTTAACACCTCGTGCTTGACTCTGGCGACGGTATCGGGTTTGGTGCGTTACACCGATGCATGTCCCAAACATGTCTTACACTAACCCTCGTCTCAATGCCGATGCCATGTCCCAGACATGGTCTTACACTAGCTCTTACAATGTAGCCGATGCATGTCCCATACATGTCTTACACTTGTACACATATAACCCAAATGTCATGGCATGAATATCCGATTTTATTCACTAAGGTTCAAACGGGAATTCTACTATCTCAATACTCAACATACATCGTCATTTCCACAAACAAGCTATTGATGTTATATCAATTCATGGTAAAACCATAATCTTTCAACCATTTTGCAAAATAATCCCCTCATTTGAAAGCTCATGTTACAAGGGTTCTAAAAGTACAAAAATCATCAAGAAAAACCATCAAGATCACTTACTTGTAGAGAGGCTAAGTGACTCAAATTTCAAGCTTCAAAAACCCCTCCAATGGCTAATATTTTAGGTCAAGAAGAAAGGATGGAAGAAAAGGATGATGGCTAGGCTTTTAGGGTATTATTTTATCACATATTAGGTCATCAATTACCTAACACTTTGACCATTTAATTTCTTTGTCTCATGGCCAGCCAAGCTATAATCTAAGATTTTATTTGCCCTTTAAAGAAATCCAATTTAAGTTTCATGGCAATTTAACACCCTTAGCTATCCATTCAAGACTTTTGCACTTTATGCGATTTAGTCCCTTTTCGCGATTAAGCTCACAAATGCTAAAATTACTTCACCAAATTCTTCATGCACTAATATAATAATGCCACAACACATAAAATAATATCAAAAATTAATTTCTCTAACTTCCGGTCAGTGGTCCCGAAATCACTGTTCTGACTAGGCCTACAATCGGGTTGTTACATGTTCACTTTCCATCACAATAAAATATCAAAATCTTCAACAAAATCCTCATTAACCTCAACTGGATATTTATCCAAATAAGATGTTTCATCCTCACCACCATTTTCCAACTCATACTTTTTATACAAAGCTTGCATTCACCTTTTCATTTTTTATTGTGGTTCACCGAGAGAAACATGTGTTGGTACACTCAATTCGCTACAAGTACTATGAAGTAGAGGCTTATACTCATCAAACAATTCATACAAAGATTCCTTTAATTTTTTGCATCATTTCACAAGCTTTTTCAGAACTAGACATTTCAGTAAGACATTTCACTAAGTGCAAATTCAAGATACTTTAGTTTTTGTCTATGATCTAAAACACAAGCAACAAACATAAGCAAATTCATCTTATCAATATCACCCCAATACTTATTGTACTTCTCTTTTATCTTGATGGCCATAACATTGACATCAACATTACTATTTAACTAAGCATCTCGTAAAATTATTGGACGTGACATATGAAGTGCCAGATATACGCAAAGTGACTTCATAAAAGTGTTCCAAGAAATCCTTCAAGTTTTTAACATTAGCCCAATCATCCATACTAGACCAACTCTCTCCCCTTTCAAGTTCAACCCTAAAGTTTGTATCTTGCTCATCAAATCCCTCAAAAGCTCTCTCAAAGTTCTGTGCAGTGTCTAACATTAAGTAGATCGAGTTCCACCTAGTACAAATATCAAGATACAACATCTTCTTGCACTCTATCTTTTCCACCATAACACACTTCTTAAACTTTTGTAATCTAGCTGGAGATTGCCTTACATATCTAACAAGCTCCCTAACACGTTCAATATATTTATTCATTTCCTTTAAGCCTTCAACAACAATCAAATTTACAATGTGTGTCATGCATCTCATATGAAGATATTTACCATTTTGAATACACCTCCTCGAGGGTTAAATTTCTTTTTCAAATAACCAATAGCAACATCATTTGGACTTTCATTATCAACAGTAATAGTAAACAACTTGTCAATCCCCCAATTCAACAAATATTTCTTAATCACCATCCCAATGGACTCACCCTTATGACTAGAAATTGGACAAAAGTTTAAAATATTTTTATTCAATTTCCAATCATTATCAATAAAGTGAGCAGTGTTACACAAATAATTAAATCTTTGCAAAGAAGTCCATGTGTCGGTTGTTAAGCAAACTCTGGAACAAGAACTTCTCAAAAGTTATTTTATCTTGACCCTTTCATCTAAATACAATTGATAAACATCCCTAGTCATAATAGTTTGTAAAGGAATATGAAACCTAGGACATGCCACAAACATAAATTTCTTAAAGCCTTCACTTTCAACAAACTTGAAAGGTGATTCATCAATCACAATCATTTGTGCTAATCCTTTCCTATATGCTTCTTGATCAAATCTCCAATTGAAAAATGCCCTCCCCTCTTTTAACTCCCTTTCTAGGTAAAACTAGTTGTCTTTGACTAGTGTCAACAACATTAATAAGATTTTTCTTACATGAGCCAATATGATATTTCAATGACCATGTACCATTTTTTTTATATCACAACAAAATTCCTTTTAACAATAATTACTATTAGCCTTTCTTGCACCCTCACTATTAATAATATTAGTGAAGTGAGACCAAACTTCTGACCTTTGAGAAGTGGCTTTTCTTTTCCCAGTAGTCCCCTTTGTTTGGCTTAAAGCTCCAACTCCCAAATTTTCAGAATCTATTGAAGTAGGAGGTGTAACATTACCCTCAATAGATGTTGGTTCGGTAGACATTCTGCAAGAAAAAAATTATATAATAAATTAAAATACATTTATAATATTAAATATACTTTGAAGTTTAGTTTTAGAGAAATAAATTCTGCTTTTATCCATGTCTAATAACTTTTTGTTGATTGGTTCATCGTTCACACAAGTAGCTCAGCTAGACAAACTCTAAAAGTTGGACTTAAAAAAATAAATCATGTTGTGGAATAATAAACTAAATTAATATACTTGATAATAAGAAAATTTTGGAATAATAATACCTAATGGTAAGCAATACTAAATTAACCCCTAGTAGAAGAGAAAGGGTTAGAGGAGGAGGAATTTTCTCCATGGCTGTTTATTATGAGTATTATAAGATTTGATAAAAGAATTACTAAGACAAAAATATTTTTGTCCATGGCTGCCCACCATAAGAACAGGGTACTTGATCACAGGTATTCGAAGTGGAAATAATTGATTATGGGCGCTTGATCATAGTTATTCAAAGAGTAAACAACCAAAAGTGAACGAGAATACTAGAGAAAGGCAGACAAGAAACCAATTTGTTAAAAAAATAGTTAACAAGATAATGCAGGCACAGATAGTGGATGTTTTTAAGAAATACCATCCTGTAATTTCATAATAAAAAACCTAAAAAAAGGCGTCAAGATAAAATTCCTTTTTGGAAATGATTAAATACAGAACCATTAAGTCAACTTACCTGGAGTCGAGTTTTTACTGTATCAATTGGGTACAGAGCTGTTCGACAACAACATCAGTCGTAACTCTAGCTATGATACTTTCTGCAAAATATAAAAAAGATCTTTAGTAAGATCTGCTTCTAACCATGCTAAAGTTCAAGAAAGAGTAGTATCCAACCGCTACACTCCATCTAACCTTCAAAACTTTTACAATTTTTTCTGAACTATGATTTAGGACATCCTTGTTGCCATAAATATTGCTCTTCTTCTAATACTTCATTTTCCTCCTTTTTATTATTACTTAAATAAGTTAAAAACATCTTTCTAGGCCTTGTATGTATGTTATAACAATGACATTCCAAATGGTGCAGAAAGAATTAAAAGAAGCAAGAAAAAGCTGTGAACTTTTTAAAGATCCTCTCTGTTATATTGTTCCGTGCCTTTCATATTTCTTTTTTTTATTTCCCTTTTTCTATATTTGTGTGGAGTGAAACCATTGGGTAGTGAATTTTAAAGAAATTTCTGATCTGCTCTTACATTTTTATTTACCACTCTTTTCTTTCTTCTTCTTTTTCTTTAGAAAAATGCTAAGTAAATTTTTTTTCTAGAGAAAAAGGATCCAAAAGGAAGTACATATAGAAAATCCAAACATTCAGTGTTTGATTGTAATAACTATAAAACTGAATTCTCTACTATACTACAACAACAACAACAACAACAACAACAACAACAACAACAACTACTACTACTACTACTACTACTACTACTACTACTACTACTACTACTATGTACACTTTCCATTCTTGGATGAAAGAGACATTTCTCAAAAAACAAATAAGGGCATTCCCACAAATGACTAATAACATAGGGAAAATCCGGCGATGCGAACCAGATTAAATGCGATGGAAGGAATTCAGGACACTTGGTCAAGATGCAGAATGAGCAACCAATAAAATAGTGCCAAAAATTTCAAGAGTAAAAGCCTACCTCAACTCGTTGGTGATGGTGACCTGGTAGACGCCAGACGGTTCACGAAGGTGGCTGGCTTGTCAGTGACAATAGAAAGATTTTGGGAGATTTCAATTAGGGATTTTGAAGGTTAAGGTCTTAGTTAGGGATTTTTTTGTTTTATTTTTGTCGTCTATTACTATGTTTTAGTTTTAGACTTTTACTTTTAGATTTTTATTTTTATTTATTAAATTATTTGTAATTTTTATGATTGGGTTGGGTAATTGGGTTGGGTTGGATACTTGGGTTTGTATATATTAACTTAGGTTTATGTTGGATTGGGTTTGGGTGAAAAGTGGGCTATTTATATATTATAGTTTTATTTATTAATTTTTTTTGGTTAAACAAAAAAAATAGGTTAATCGCCCGATTTCGAACCGAATTAACCGTTAACCAAAAACTCAAAAAATTATTAACCTACCCCAATCAAATTAATTCGATTAATCGAACGATTAACCAAATTCGGTCGGTTAACTGAATTTTTTCGGTTTTACCCGAATTTTGCACACCCCTAGCCACGAGCTATCTTGAACTATGTAGGGAATTATCTGAGTCAAATTTGTGCTTAGAAACTGGAAGAATTTTAGCCTTCAACTTGTACACTGCCAAATTAAAACTAACCCGGGTCTAATTTTCACGAACATAGTGCCTTAACTTTTCAAAACCTGCATCTAAAAGAGAACCTCTCTTCAATGAAATGATCATATATTTTTCCTTCCTATGACCAAGTTGTCTCCGCTCCAAATAAGTTGACTTCGACTTTGTAATGGATGAGGGATATCCGATTTCACTAGTCCTTGTAGAACCTTTCAGAATATAAAGATTACCAGTTCTTTTACCTTTTAACAAAACGAGAGCTCCACGAGATACTTTAATGCTGCTCAGCTCGATTCTACATCATTTCAACTCTAAAATACTCAAGGAGATGAGATTCTTTCGTGAATCAGGTACATACCTGACATCTGAGAGTGTCATAATCGTCCCATTATATATCTTAATTTTAACAATACCAATACCAATTACCTTACTGGATGAATCGTTTCCCATACGTACAATTCCATATTCAACCAAACTGTATGTAGAAAACCATTCTCTTTTGGGACACATGTGGAAAGAACATCTTGAATCTAGGATCCACTTGGACGTAAGCTTGGAGTTATCGCTCGTTGACACTAACAAGAAATCATCACCAATTTCATCGGCCAAATTAGCACCAGCTAAATCTTCCTCGTTACTCTCAGTAGCTTTTTTATTTTGCAGTTTATAACAATCTGCTTTGATGTGACCTAATTTTTTCACAATAACAACACCTTTTGTCTCGCTTCTTTGGTGCTACAAAATGGAAGCTTGCTTATCTGCCTTGCTATCCAAACAAAACTCATTGTCGAGTTTGTCTCTACTCAACAAATGACCCTTCACATTTTTGAACGAGAGTTTGTCTCTGGCATAAATCAGGGTCTCCCTGAAAGGCTTGTATGAAGGGGGTAAAGAGTATGGTAATAGCATAGCCTGATCTTCATCATTAATCTGAACCTCAACGTTCTTTAAATCATTTAAAAGAGTATTGAATTGGCTGAATTGACCTATAAGAAGCTTACCTTCGTTCATGAGAAACATAAATAGACGTTGTTTCAACACTAAAAGGTTAGCCAAAGACTTAGTCACATAAAGAGTTTCTAACCTTTTCCACAAGGCAGATGATGTCTTCTCCATTAATACCTCCTGCAATACTGTATTCATGAGGCACAACTAAATTGCAGACAAGGCCTTTTCATCAAGCTCTTCCCATTTTGTTTGATTTAGATTCTCAGGCTTTTTTCCGGTAACAACATTTTTTAGGCCAATTTGAACTAGAATTGCCATCATCCAAATTTGCCATAGATTGAAATTCGTGACACCATCAAACTTCTCAATTTCAAACCTTATTATTACCATCTTTGAATGGGCTGATCTACAAAAAATTAAACTAGCTCTGATACTACTTGTTGGGAATTGATCTGATTAAGCAACAAGTAAAAAATAGCTGAAGAAATTTAGAAATTGAACACACAAATTTAACGTGAAAAAACCCTCTAAAGAGAATAAAAAACTACAGGCGAAGATAATTTTACTATAATGGCAAAAAAAAAAAACGAAGAGTATAAAAAGTGGAGATAAAAACTAAACCCCGAAAACCCGAAAATAAAGAACCTTTAAAATGTAAACACAAAATTCTCTAAAAGTGTTATGAGTTTTAATCTCTAATGGGTATATTTTCTAAGGTTGTAAAAAAGCCTATTTATAGGCTAAATTCATAGGTCAAACAATAAAAAAATAATCTAGACTAATCAGAGTTTGATTGAAACAAATAAATAGAGTTTAACTAGAAGATTATTTATCAAATTTGACTGAAATAACGTACTTAACAAACAACAGTAAGGTAATAATGTTATTTTTTCCCTTAATTAACTCCTAATTGTAGTTGATAAGGTGATTGGAGGAATTAAAAGGAGTGAAGATCAACAGAAAATGGGGGTTTACAGCTGGTGGGGTAGATTAAAGAGGTAGTTCTAAAGCTTATATGAGGTTGTCTTCATTGAAGAGTTCGATTCTAGTCATTTTGATTGATAAGAAAAGGACTTTTTGTACTCTTCATCCTCTCAATTTGGCTTTATCAGTTCTTTATTGTAGCTTTAGATTTTCCTTTCTTTAACCCCATTTGTTTGGATGCATGTCTACACTTTCATGCAACATTCAGCAAATCAACCTTACATTATTTTTGCTGGTTCTAAGTTGTTAGAAAGTTAAAAACCTTTGTTTCCATTAAGAATTAAAGCATTTGCCAATTACTTAACTTCAAAAAACTAAATATGTCAACATCAACTTTGTTCTAGGACTTAATATTCTTCTAGGACTTAATATTCATCATGGTTAATTAAACCCTTTTTTTCTTCATAAAAATGGAGTAATTAGTGAGGCATAGTTGCATCATTGAAATACTATCAAGTTTTTTGAAAAAAAACTAACAAGTATTAACAAAAATGATATATATATATTTGAAGCTCAAACTCAGTTCATTTATTTTATGTGGTCATTTTCAAATGAGTTTTCATGATCTTTGGAGAAATCCATGGCCATTACAAGATTTTTATTTTCTAGTAGAAATGGAAAATCAAGGAGGAGAAACTCGGAGAGGAAGTTATTTTACCAAAATAGCTCAAAAAATAAGATATTTACAACAATAACTCAAGTGTAAAAACAGTCACCTAAATGATCTGAAATGAATAGTGTTGAGGGGTTTTAGACACCCCATTGCTAACACCCATATCCTCAATCTGCAAAAAAAAATCACCTAATGATTGGAAAAGTGTTCAAAAAAATAATTTTTTTGGTGTAGGCCATTGCATGGCCAACACCCATGTATTTTTTTTTCCAGTATCTAAATATTAGATTTTGGCTTTGTGGTGGCTGGCACCACTTTGGATTCTGTTATAAGGGCTTGTAGCAAGTTAGCTGGTTTATGTGAAGGGAGGCTTGCTCACGGGATTTTGATCAAATATGGATTTGAATTTGATCAATTAATTGGTGGTGCACTCATTGAATTTTATTCTGATTATGAAGCTATTGCTGATGCTAAAAGAGTCTATGATGGAGTAGCAAATCCGTGTTTGAATGCTTCAAACTCAGTTATTAGAGGCCTTGTAAAATGGGCAGGATTGATGATGCTGAACTGATTTTCAATACACTCGTTGAGGCAAATTCAATTTCTTATAATCTAATGATTAAAGGGTATGGTACTTGCGGCCAAGTTAAAGATTCAAAAAGATTATTTGAAGAGATGTCTCAAAGAACAATAGTTTTTACTAACACCATGATTTATGTATATTTCAAGAATAGAGAGATTGGAAATGCTTTAAAGCTGTTTGAAGAAACATGAGGGGAAAGAAACCCTGTGACATGGAATTCAATGATATCTGGTTATATTCACAATGAGCAATACAAAGAGACTCTAATGCTCTACATGAATATGTGCAAATTACAAATAGTGGATACAAGATCAACATTATCAATTTTCTTTCATGCATGTTCATGCCTGAGATCTCCTTAACAAGGACAATTACTTCATACACACTTGATCAAAATGCCATTCCATTCTAACGTTTATGTTAGAACATCCCTTGTAGATATGTATCAATGACGTTCACAAGTCATTTTCCAGCATCTCTTCATCTAATTTGGTAGCATAGGCAGCTATTATTAATGGGCATGCACACCATGGGCTTGGCTCTCAAGCTATCTTACTCTTTGAGAATATTAAAAGTGGTGTTGGCCACCACAAAGCCAAAATCCAAATTTTTTTTTAGATACTGGAAAGAAAACACATGGGTGTCTGCCATGCAATGGCCTGGATAAAAAAAAAATTAAACATTTTTCCAACCATCAGGTGATTTTTTGAGGGATTGGGGACATGAATATCGGTCATGAAGTATCTAAAACCTCTCAACACTATTTATTTCAGGCTATTTAAGTGAATATTTTTACCCTTGAGTCATTGCTGTAATTTTATTTTTTGGATTATTTTGATAAATAGCCCAGAAAGGAAGATGCTCTTTCTTTTTAAAGTGGGGTTGGTTAGAAAGTATCAATCAATGAGAACTAAGATGGCAAAAAGTGGAGGAACCGGGGACAGAACATGACTGGCCGACCTGTATTTGGAATGTAAATGACCCACGCGATATTGGGGCTGTGGGCTACACTTCTTGTTAAATACGGCAGTCTTACAAGGTCATTTTAAGGAGTTTGGGTTGTAATAGTTGGTATAAGAGTGTTGTTTCCTTTGAAGTTTGAATGGAAAAGGAAATGATGGAGACAAGTTAGTATATAAGTGAATTTAAAGTTTTACCTTAATAACAGAAATTATTTAAGATCATCATATTGGAAAATTAGCTGAAAAGGTTGATTTTAAAAGTTAATTATGGATTTAGGCGAATTTTTTTTAAATTTAAAAAATAGATCTATTTTAGAGAGAGAAAAAGAAAGGGTAGTTGAAGTGGCAAATCAACTAGTCTTTTGAAGTCAGAACATCTGGAAACTTTATCCCGAAGGAACACCATGAATAACATATTTCTATATAATAACTAGCCATGTAAAAAGGTAAAAACGAGTTATTAAAGCAAAGATGTCTACATAACTTATTTCATAAGGAACCAACAAGAGCATTGAGTAGGCATTTTCCTTATAAAAGGTGTCTATTTTGGTTGATAAATAGAAGTGGTCGACAGCAATAGATAGAACATTGAATGGCCATGGAAGTCTATTAGCTCTCCAAGTAATAAAAACTTTTATAACAATTCATAATAACAACTTCTAGTGCAGGAAAACCATAGTGAATGATGAAATTGAATGTATGGTAAACTGAGGTATGTAAGCAGAATGAGAAGTTTCGCGAACGAAAAAGAGTTGTTCTTCGATGAAAGAAGAGAAGAAGAAAAAACAGATGGTGAAGATGACAAAGAAAATGAGTTTAATAATTTTTTCCAAGTTTTCTTTTGGGGTTCATTACTTAGGGATAGCTAGAGGAAGCAAAGAGGAATATTCAATAGATTGGTTATATATTATATGTTTGAAGGCAAGTGCGTCTAAGGAAGTAATCCCAAAGTTTTTCTATGCTGACAGATGCGATTCTAGGGAGGGGGTATGGCCCCGCCCCCTAAAATGAAAAATTGTCATTTAGGTTCTCTAAATTTTTTAAAAATTTTAAATTAGTAAATGTAAAATTACACTTTGGCCCCTTTAAAATTATAAAATTTTGATTTAATCTTTTAAAATTTATAAAGATATAGACTTATAAAAAATTAAAATTTCATTCGCCCCTAAAAAATTGTTCTGGATTCGCCCCATATGTTGAAATGTTGTTGAAGAATGAAGCAAATATTTAATCAACAAAAAGAAAATGACATCTTGTTGTCTTCATCCTTTTGGTTTTGGCTTTTATACTTGTTGGTTCTAGAGGACAACTGGCTATTTTTGGCCCTTTTCTTTTTTTGATAAATCATCTTGTCTATATCATACCCATATTTATAAGCCTAACCTAGGTTCGTTAACCTAGGGATAACTAGAGAAAGCAAAGAGGAGTATCCAGTAGATTAGCTATATATTTGAAGGCAAGTGCATGTAAGGAGGTAATCCCAAAGTTTTTCTATGCTAACATGTTGAAGAATGAAGCAAATATTTAATCAACAAAAAGAAAATGACATATGTTGTCTTCATCCTTTTGATTTTGACTTTTATATTTGTTGGTTCTAGAGGATAACAGGCTCTTCTTGGTCCTTTTCCTTTTCTGATAAATCATCCTGTCTAATCACAACTAAATTCATAAGCTCATAAACTCTTAGGGCTAGTTTGACAGTACTTTTGAAAAGTGCTTTTGAAAAGTACTTTTGAAAAGTTTGGTTTAAAATTTAGGTGTTTAGCATTGTTGTCAAAAAGTTATTTTGAGAAATAAAATGTCCATTTTAGACATGTTATTATCAAGTAACAAATATGCATTTAAATAATATTTAAATTAGTTAATATTATTATATTTAGTAAGAATATATAGAAATTATTATAACTTGTTAATATTTTAATATATGAAATATAAATTTTAAATATTTTTAAGCAATAAATATTAATTATTTATAAAATTTAATTAGAATATATAAACTATATTTTAAATATTTAAATATAACCATTAATATTTGTAATTAGTATTTTAAAAAAAATATTTTTTTTATTTTTAATTAAAGATTTTATCACATTTGTAATTAAGCACCAAGAAAAAAAAAAGGGAAAGTACTATGTTATTGGAGAGGTGAAAAAGTAATTAAGCACTAAAAGTGCTTTTGGGAGAGGTTTAGCTTTTCCTTTTCAGGAGTGCTTTTCAAAAGTTTTGAAAAGTCAAAAATTTCAGCAAAAAATAGCTTGTTTAGCACAGCTTTTCTTCGAAAAGGGTTTTTTTTTTAGCTAGAAGTGTTTTTTTAAAGCATTGTAGAACAAGCCCTAGTCTTAATAATAAGATGCCTATCAGTTAGAGGAATTTGTATCTTTAACACAGGTTTAATACAAGCTTAATCTATGTATATATAGCTGAAAGATGGATTCTTTGTTTTGTCGAATGGATCAAATATATTAGTCAACACTGTGACAAAGTGTTTAAGTTGGTTAACCTATTTCTGGTTGGGTCTCTTTGATGCTTACAAAGATTAGGAGGTATATTCCAAGGACTAAACATTGTCCCTTGCTGATACATACATACTGCCAAAACAATTTGCACTTTCGTACATGTTTCTCTTTTTGCAGTTTGATTGGGGTATGATAAATAATTTGTAACATCCTGAAATAGGGCCTAGTCAGAACAGTGGTTTCGGGACCACAAATTCGACATTAAAATAATTATTTTATAATCATTATGAGACCTAGGATATGAAAACACACGTGTTAAAGTTTCATGAAAAAATTCTATGTGTAAAGTGTCCAATTGGAAATTAGGGACCAAATTGAATAAATTACAAAATTTGGGTTCTAGAAGCAATTTGTATGAAATTACTTTGAAATATTAATTTAAGGTCCTTAAAGAGTAACTTTCCCAATTTCTAAGTTTTTGGACAAAAATGGACATACATGAAAAATTTGGAAAGGTCAGTAAGGAAGGACATTTTGGTTATTTGGTAATAAATGAAATAAAAAGGGAAAAATCAAGTTAAAATCAGCCATTCTTCTTTTCCATGCTACCGAAAATTTAGGGTTCTCCATAGCTAGGGTTTTCAACATTTTCAAGCTCAATAGTAAGTGCTCCCTAGCCCCGTTTTTAATGTTCTTCGTGTTTTTAAAATCCTCGTAACATGCTTTTTCCATTTCTACCCATATTTTATGCTAGGGTTCATGTTTAAAAAATTACCCATGCGTAGATGCTTGTGTTTTGATGATTTATGGAGGAATATGAGAGTTTAAAGGATGATAAACAACTTTCACTAAGTAGTTTTTCATGGAAATGGCTTAAAGGACTAAATGTAAAAGTTGTGGAAATGGGCAGAAAAATATGGAATGAGGGGAAAACATGGGATACTATAAGTGTGAATAACATTCAGCTAGGCTTGGGTAGCCAATGAATTACATGCATTTCATTATACGAGGCTTAGGACTAAATTGTAAATATTGTGAAAGGTTAGGGGCAAAATGGTCATTTTGTTCGGGGTGAGTTTTAGGCCTAAAAATGAATAATGTGATGTATTGATAATCTAATGTTATTGGTATAGACCCCGGGGACCAAATTCTGGAGGTCGACCGTGGAAAACGAAAGGTTTCGGAATAACAGAAATAGGAAACCGAAACAATTACCAGGTAAGTCCGTATAACCCGAAGTAAACTCTTAGTATACTTAAAATGCATATTTTGAATGTATGAAAATTTTAGATATTCACTGTATGATAATCCATGAAATGTGGTAATATAAATGAAAAGATGATAAATGTCTCAGTTGAAACAAAAAGGGGAATTCGGTGGATAAATTATGGCTTACATGACACAAGATCCTGCATGTGTTGCAGAAAAAGATTTAGCCCGGACGGGTAATCCATTGATCTCAATATAAAAAAGATCTAGCCTGGACAGGTGTTCCTTAAGTGATCGAACCTCCCGAAGAATATAGATGCATTAAGGATTTAGCCCGGACGGGTAATTCAATTGAGGACTAAATTTAGCTTGGACTGGCAATTCAGATTCGAACTTATGAGAGCAATTGTCGTTGAAAAGGGTTTAGCCTGGACTGGTAATCTCGACATTGATCTATGAGTTTATGCTATGGGGGATTTAGCCTGGACTGGTAATCCCGCCGTAAGATGTAAGGTTCGCGAGAGTGCGTATTTGAGATGATCACTTGTATGATTTGGCGGTAAATGGCCATCCATCGAAATTTCTGAGAAATTCAATAGGACTATAATAAGAAACGAGAATGGAAATGTTGAATTGATGAGCTCACCTAAGATTAATGCTATATTGCTTGAGATGAAACTAACTTGATGATTGAGTGTATGTGATAGGGGATTTATACTATGCATGCCTGGCATGAATATCTTTTATGGTTGTATGCTATATAACTGGTAAGTTTACCTTCTTGTTATTCAGACTTACTAAGCATGTTAATGCTTACTCCTTTCCTTACCCTGATTTATAGAGCTCGTGGACTTGTGAAGTTTGGAAGACGATTGGAGTATTGTCAACACTATCAGGTTATCTTGCTTTGGCATATAGATACTTATACTTTATTACAATGGCATATATAAGTTTTTGGTTATTTTGTTATATGTGTCATTCGTTAGTCAATGTAAATGCTTAAATGATATACCTATTCATTTTGTATATGGCCATAAGATATGGCTCACTTTGATGTAGGTTGTAACCTACTAATTGTGCATGTTGGTGTTTAAATGTTCATGGGATGGTTAAATATGGTATATCATGAATGGACATGTGGAATGTGGCCAAATCACTTGGAATTGGCTAGGTCATAATTGGCAATGAGTTATAAAATGAGCCAAGTTTAAATGTATTATATGAAATGGTAGTCCTTAATACAAAGAGGATAATTTAGCATGTACAAAACTAATGAGATGAGGTTAACATGCAATAGACCGTTGAAGGTAGTCATTGGGCATAATTAGGCCATGTTGAATACCATTGAAATTCACAAATGTGTGTGGATGTTGAGGGTGACCATTGGCTTGAATAGTAGCCTCCAAAAAGGTCCACACGGGCGTGTGTCTAGGTCGTGTGTGACACACGGTCAGCCCCATGGGCGTGTTGTGCGGTCGTGTTTCCCCTGCACCTAGAATTATAGGTCAGATTGCATGGTAGTAAACACATGGGTAGAGACAAGACCGTGTGTCTCAACCGTGTGGAGGACACGACCTAGCACACGGGCGTGTGCCTTGACCGTGTGCCTCAAAGTGAATGATGATGTCATAAATAGAATGTCCGGGTTTTTGGACACGGGTGATGACACGGGCGTGTCTAGGCCGTGTGAGGGACACGGGCCAGGGACACGAGCGTGTGCTTGGCCGTGTGAAAACTCCTGTAGGTTCGAAATGAAAAAATAAATCCAAATAATTCAACACGGGTGGGGGACACGGGTGTGTCCCCAAGCACACGGGCGTGTGCTTTGCCTCCACACGGGCGTGTAAGGCATAATGTTAGGAATTTTATTAAAATTTTCTATAGTTCTCAGTTTAGTCCTGGATCTCTTTTAATGTATGTTTTGGACCTTATAGGTAAATAATTGGGACATCATGATGTTGTTTAATCGGTTTTAAATTAGAATGAAATTTTATAACCCGTATTTTCCGAAAGTGTCCGTGTATGTATCCGGTAACGCCTCGTACCTCGTCCCAGTCTTGGGTACGGGTAAGGGGTGTTACATAATTTGCAAGTTCTCTTCCATTGTTTGATTCCATGATTTCTTGTTATATTGAAGTTTGTAGTCAGTGATTCCAACCAAGCTTGCAAAATTAAACTAGCGATTTCTTGTTGACTACTATTTCTTTTTCTTAACGTTGATTATAGAAAAAGAACATAAATATACTTTAGTTGATTATATTTGTTTTCTCCCTTGGTGAATGTATCTGCATTGATGCTAGCTCATGCATTCTATAAGTATTATCCAAATATCTTGACAAGAAAACAAGTACATATTAGTTTACTTAAAAAAAAAAAAAAAAGAACAGATCACTTGGATGAAGCAAAATATTCAGCACTTTCAGCATCATCCTTTTCCTTGATTTGTCTATGTCCTCTTGTTCTTTGATCCGAAACGAAGCACTATATAGAAACACAACCTATAAAAAGCAGCCCAACCTATCATTATAATAACATTTTCCCACTTCTTGAATTCTACGGTACTAATTTCAAGTGAACTTAAGATGCCAAATCCGGTCACAGGTTTCATGTTTGGATCGTAACCAAAAGTTTGATTAGTCTGATACTGGTTCATCAAGAGCCCTTCATATGGATATGTCATGGTGGAAACCTTGTTCATCCATTTCCAGTACACCGGAATGTCATGGCTATTCATGAAGTAGCCACAAAACAAGAAAAAGAGTGCGGTAAAAGCGATAACTGCTGCGTACCCTAAGATATAGTTAGGCACCACTGAGCTCACAAACATCACAAATGAGTTGGTTGAAAGAAGGGAGGCATAGAGAACAATAAAGAAATAGTAGAATGGTCCCCTAAGCTCCAAGGCTTTCCAAACAATACAAGCATAGACACCAGCTTGTAGTGCAAGGAAAGGAAGGTATGTGATGAGGCCCGCTATGGTGTAAGTAGAGGCTCTATAGGCATTATGGGAAGTTTCGCGAACAAAAATGAAACGTTCTTGGATGAAAGCCGGTACTGCATCGTTGGAAGAGAAGAAGAAGAGACAGACGGTGAAGATAACAAAGCTAAGGCGATTGGTGATGCCTTGCATGCTGATTTTCGGGTTCATGAACATCGTAGCCATCATAACGCCCATAACAGTTAGGACTACAAGTCTGGAGAGAAAAAGCTCAGGTGTACGCCTAATGTTCTTGAAGTTACGGCGCATGAGAATCCAAATCTCTGGGAAGATAGAATTTGCAAATTTGGGCCCCAAGTGTTGAACTGTCTTCGGAGCAACATCTGGAGTCAGGTAATCATTTTCGTTCACGGTATAGTCGCTGCTGTGAGGTGTCGGCGTCCCTGGCAAGATGTCACTTGAGTACGTATAATAGCCAGGCGATGAACTGCGTAATTCATGAAGAATTTCAGCTTGTTGTCTCTAAATATAATAAGTTTTCTTCTGAAGGTCCAAATTGCTTAAAAATATAACTGCTTTACCTCATTGGGTTTGGAGCTTTTTGATCAGTACGTTGCCTTGTGGGGGTGAACCTGAGTTGGTGCACAACTCCTATATGGCTAGCACTCCATGATCTTGATGTATTATTGTATGGGCTTCTCACACTATGATCAAAACCATTATCGGAATCTTCACTTGCTTTCAATGCAAGCCGCCTGTTGTTTTTCCAATCGTGACCACGATTAGCTGGGGGCGGTGTTGGGGCAGCTGTTGAAACAGACATTTCCTCTTCTGTCAGTTGTGGTGGTTTTCGTCCGCTTCTTGCAAATTCTGCAACTACCTCGACTCCGAATTCAGATTGATCATATTCTTGTATCACATCAATAAGGAACTCTATTGCACTTTCACCCTTAGGGACCTTTCTCCCCATTCGACTAAGACGTAGAGTGACATTTTGCGGTGATCCTTGATACATGAGCTGGCCACGAGCAAGGACAATCATATGATCAAGGAGAAGCTGGATTCTAGATGAGGGTTGATGAATCGTGAGGATTACGGTGCTACCAGATCGTGCAATGTCCCGCACCTTCTCGATTACACTGTAAGCACTAGTAGAGTCTAGACCCGAAGTTGGCTCATCTAGAAAGAGCAAGGATGGTCCATGAATTATGTCAACACCGATTGAAACTCTGCGACGCTCTCCGCCCGAGACTCCTCTAGTCCCAGCATCACCTATATAGGTGTTCCATGAGGACTGCAAGAAACCAGGTAGTTAGAGCTTGCACTTCTTGAGAAACATAGTTTTCTGGTAAATTCATGAGAACTGTAATTTATTAATCTAGAATGCGTTAATGCACTATTTATCCCAAAGGTTTCGAAAGAATTTTTAAATAATAAAAATATATTTTTAAAAAATTAATTGTAAAAATATATAAAATTTCAAAAAAATAATATTTTTAATATTTTATTAATTTTTTGGCAATGAAACAATCATTTTGGGCGGGAGGCTAGGCTGAAAAAGGGGCTGGATTTGAATTTTTTTTAAACCGGGCCTCAGCCCAGACCTTGGACACCTCAACATAGCATGTCCTTTTTAATTTTTTTTAAGTCGTTAATGGGCCGTTAGTGCAATTTAGGGGTAAATAGTACATTAATCCTTCTAAAATTAGATTTTCAGGCTACTGATAAGCAGAGGGGATTCTAAGGGGCTGACATGGCCCCTGTCCCGACTCTCCTAAAATTAAAAATTGTTATTTAAGTTTTTTAATATTTTTTTAAATTTTAAATTAATAAAAATAAAATTATATTTTGACCCCTTCTAAAATTATAAAAATTCAATTTAGTTATTTAAAAATTATAAAGGTAGAGACTATAAAAAATTAAAATTTCATTTGACCTCCATAAACAATTGTTCTGGCTTTGCCCCTGCTGATAAGATCAACATAGAATCATGGTTGAAACTGGAAAAAGGTACTTACTGTCAATCCAAGTTGATCAATCAATTTCTCGACGCGTTGCCTCTTCTCGACTCTTGAGATGGGTCCGAGTCGAAAATCAGCAGCAAACATCAGGGTCTCATAGACCGTAAGCATCGGAAACAACCTATCATCTTGCATTATATAAGCCGAAGTCCTTTTAATTAAACTTGGACTCATTGGCTTCCCATCCAAAAACACCCTACCCTTAAGGCTTCCACTAGCAATACGCCCTGCCAAACCATCCAAGAAAGTGGATTTGCCTGCACCACTAGGGCCCATGACTGCAGTGATGCACCCTTTTGGTGCAGACCCAGTAATCCTATTCAACAAGTCCACCTCTTGTTTCAACCATTTCCCTTCTACCTTCTTCTGCTTTGTCACAGTGTATGTAAGGTCAACGTATTGAAGCCCTCCAGTGAAATTCAGTGGCCCCTCCCCTATATCAATCACTGTAGCAGGAGGATAACCATATCTATGACCCATTCTTTAACACCAGTAGGGAAACAATGTGATTTTTTTTCCTTAATGAACTCCTAACTGTAGTTGATAAGGTGATTGGGGGAATTAAAAGGAGGGAAGATCAAGAGAAAATGGGGGTTTACAGCTGGTGGGGCAGATTAAGGAGGTAGTTCCAAAGCTTATATGAGGCTGTCTTCATTGAAGAGTCCGATTCTAGTCGTTTTGATCGATAAGAAAAGGACTTTTTGTATTCTTCATCCTCTCAATTTGGCTCTATCAGTTCTTCATTGTACCTTTGGATTTTCCTTCCTTTTAACCCCATTTGTTTGGATGCATGTCTACACTTTCATGCAACATTCAGCAAATCAACCTTACATTACTTTTGCTGGTTCTGAGCTGTTAGAAAGTTAAGAACCTTTGTTTCTATTAAGAATTAAAGCATTTGCCAATTACTTAACTTCAAAAAACTAAATATGTCAATATCAACTTTGTTCTAGGACCTAGTGTTCATCATGGTCAATTAAACCCTTTTTGTCAATATCCTCAGCTACTATGCTGATTCCTGATTGAGTAGCATACAGTGCTTCTTCTTTGTGTTTCCCTTCAAAAGCTCTGCATCAGACTCAGAGCTTTCTAAAACAAAGCTTAATATTTTTTTCTAAAAATAAAAAACATGATCTGCTATGTTTAATTGTTTTCCACAGGCGGTTAAAGAGACAGGCCACAAGTTCCGAGAGACCATTCTTGCTCTTGGAGGTGGAAAAGCACCATCGGAGGTTAGTAGATGCAAATTGTAAATTGACATTCCTGATTGTGAAAATTTTTTCATTTTATTTTCTGTTTCTTTCCCTTTTGTCAATAAGAGAAACACCCCATGTTTTGTTTCTCCAGCCTTATTGCTGTTAAGGCGTTTTTTAGACGCTGGAACTTGTAAATCTAAATTCAACCGAATGACATGGAATTATACAACAACTAACTTCAAATAAAAACATGATTTTAATCCAATCGAATGACATGCATTTAACTTGTACAAAAAATTAAGCAGCAGCCGAAATTAAGAATATGAATAATCAATGGAGTTAAGGCTCGGTTTACTACCTTCGTGCAAAATTTTTATCATGTTTGTTAGTAAATTTAAAGATAAAACCGAAAGTCTAAAGGTTTAAGGACCTTACGGTAACAGTTATGATCCCTATTCGGACAACATGGAAATAATCAATTTAGGACATAAGACGACAACAAAAGTTTATATTTGCTCAGCACAAAACACATGATTTTGGACAATAAGCAGTAGCATCAAACTGGTATATGGACAGCATAAAAAACACACAAGCAAGCTGGAAATTTACTAGTATAATGGATGTACGACCAGCATTCCAAATGACACCACTCAAGTGGTTTTTCTAGTGACTTACGTCCATTTAATTTGTCCAAGTACAAGAAAAACTTCCAAAGCCGGTTTACGACCTCTTCAAGCTTGATGTTTGCCCTTGTCACCGAGTGCTTCACCCTCTCCTTTAGCGATTATAACATCATTTTCACAAGGTAAAACACTATTAATTTATGTTTTCGTACCGAAACCAAACATGCATGTAAGAGAAGAATCCATTTAAACAACACTCCTTCCTACCATAAAACTTTCGGTTAAGGGAAGGTTTTAAAGATGTTACCCTAGCAAGATGGAAGAAATGGCTCCGCTTTAGGCTCTCCAAAGGTTAACAATTTCATGCAGCCGAATATGCATCCAAAACCTTTTTGTTAGCATGTCACGGTAATGGAGGAAAAGGAAGGGAAGTGTAAAGTTCCTTCTTCTCATTTTTTTTTTCCCCAAAATCCTTCCCTCGACCGGCTGTCCACTACGGACACCAAACCTCAACCCACTCATCTCACTCGGCCGGCTTCCCCAATCCCACAACATGCAATTTCCTAACCCCCATCACAATCATCATTGCTCCTATTATTAATTTTTTTTTATCTCATTCCAACACAATTAGCATGTAACTATCCATTCATATGTAACTAGTTCATACATGTGTAGTAGTTTAAGAATCATGTAACCATGCCATGCGATAAAAAAAAAAATTTCACATCTCTAAAGTCTATTTAGTAATAAAATTATTTACTATGTTGTTTCCAAATTTTAAAACCGTTCTACAATTACTTAGTTTTGTAAATTTGTCTAAGTTCCATAAATTAAGTGTGACTCCACGATTCTCATTTCAACTAAACTATTTAGTTAGTAAGGACATTTGGTTGGAGTAATCATCCTTCCATTACCAACCCTCTGGCCCCCTTAGGACCCAAAGATTCAATTCTATTTCCCCGTAGCACAAGTATATAACATGTTTTATAATTTAAATAAATGATAGTAGCACAATAAAAAAGTCTAACTAATTTTAAATTAATAAATAACTTAATGGTGTAAAAAGCCGTCAAACTTTTAAAAAAAAAATTAAGTCCTTTTTTTTTAACATTCAATTGAGCGCTTGAACTTTTAAAATGTATCAAAAAGACCCTCAAACTTTTTCAAAAAAAGCAATTAAGCCCTTTCTTTTTTTTACTCAATTGAGTACTTGAACTTTCAAAATGCATCAAAAAGACACTAAAAAGCTTTCATAAAAGCAATTAAACCCCTGCTCTTATTAAAAATTAGAAAAAAAATTAAAAATTAAAAATTTTAATAAAAATATAAAAATATAAAAAATTAGAATTTTAAAAATTAAAATTTTTTTATAAAAATCGTAAAAAATAAAAAAATTGTAAAATTTTATAAAAATCATAAAAAAAATTAATGACCCCTAGTTGTTTTCAATTAAAGGCATCACGTCGCAATACAACGTGACATGTGGTGAAAAATGATAATTTTTATAGAAAAATTATAGAAAAATGTTATAGAAAAATTATAAAATGTTTCTTTTGGTACGATAATTTTTATAAATTTCTTTTACGTAATTTATATTTCTTTACATTTTGTATACTTTTCGTACGACTTTATAAAAATTTTATAATTTTTTTATATTTATATATATTTTATAATTTTTTACAATAAATTTTTTTAATTTTTAATTTTTAAAAAAATTTAAGAATATTTTTGATGCATTTTAAAAATTTAAATACTTAATTAAGTATAAAAAAAAGTAAATATTTAATTACTTTTCTTTAAAAAATATTTTCCAAACTTTTTGCACCTTTAAATTTTAATAAATCATCAAGACGCTTATCCACTTACACTCAAAATTAAATTAATAAATAAAATAACTATTGTTGGTTTGAGAATTAATACCAGTTTAATTTCCTTGAATAAGAAATGAAATGATGAACTTAGAAAAATGGAAAAACAATCTCTCATTTAGGAACATTTTTACCCTTTCTTTCTAAATGACTAAGTACGATTATTGATGTGCGTGATAAGTCTTAAATTTATAATTGACCGTACTCGAAACTAACTATTATCACGATGAAGGCAAGCACACTTATCGAACAGTAGTATAGTTTATAGCAAGACCAGAATGTCAAACCCACAGGAACTAAAAGTATTAGTATTAACCGTTTTTCTATTATCTAACCTAAAAATAAGGGGATTTGTTTTATCTAAACTAATTAACTAAACTAAGAATGCACAGGAAATAAATTTGGGAAATACTTTTAGGAAAACTAATTGATTTGGACAATACCCAAGGAAAAATCTACCTAGGCTTCACTTGTTATTTAACTCTGAATTAGCCAATTTATTCACTTGACTTGATCTGTAGAAATTCCTAATTTATATTATTATCTCTCTCGAGACTAACAACGTCTAATCCTAGGTTGATTAATTGAAATATCTTTCTAATTAAAACCCCTAGTGTTGCATTAACTCGTTCTATGGATTCCCTTATTAGGTTTGACCCTAATCCAGTAGATTTATGTCGCCCTATGTCTAGGGGTGCAATCAAATCCGCTTAATTATGCTAGATCTTCTCTTAGCCAGGGACTTTTGCTCCTCTGAATAAGCACATCAATACTTGAATTAATATCCTGGAATATCAAAACAAGAATTAAGAACACATAATTAAGAACAAATCAAGTATTTATCGTATAACTCAGAAAATAATAACAAGATCCATCTTAGGTTTCATTCCCCTTAGGTATTTAGGGAATTTAGTTCATAATTGTAAAAGAGAACATCTCAGAAGAATAATGATAACAAAACATAAAGAAAACCCAAAACCCTTTTGAAGGAAATTTGAGGGAGATCTTCAGTCTTGAAGGAGAATCTGACTTCTGAGAAGGATCAATAGGCTTTCTTCAAGTAATTCCTTGTCTCCTACTCCGTGTGTCTTTTTAATCCTTCTCTAGGGTGTTTTTATAGGCTTTAGAATGCCTCTAAACCCTCCAAAGTACCCTTTTCTGATTAGAACTAGACTTGGGTCTGACAGGGACACGGCCGTGTGCCACGCCCGTGTGAGGCAGCTTAAGTTGTGTGCAAGTCTGTTAAAAAGGCACGGGCGTGTGGTATACCCATATGAAGAAGTCCAGGCCATGTTAGAGTCTGTAAATTAGACACGGGCGTGTGGTTTACCCGTGTGAGGAAGTCCAGCCCATGTCGATTTCCCATGTTGACCCATTTTCTCCGTTTTTGGCCCGTTTCTTGCTCTTTTTACTCTCCTATGCTCGCCTAAGTATAAAACATGAAATTAAAGGATTAGGAGCATCAAATTCCACAAATCTAAATGATAATTCATTCAAAAACGTGCTAAGCTTGGGATAAAAATATGTATAAGTTACGACTTATCAAATACCCCCACACTTAAGCGTTTGCTTGTCCTCAAGCAAAATCCTCAATTCACGATTAAGAATTTATTTTTCTCAACTTATAATTTCTATCAATAATATCTCAAAATAATTCATAAGTAATCATACATTGAGAATTCAATTAGAAGAGCATCAAAGTTTCAAGCATTCCAAGTTGAGAATTTTATCACGAAAATGTAGGTTTCTCCTTGCATCTAAGTAATTACCTTTGAATCAAAATATCACAGAGTTTAACATCCTCACTAAAGATTCAATCAAATCACTCGAGGTGTTTAAGGACAACAAATTTAGCACTCAACAATCAATATGAAAAGTTATTACCATAGGCTTGCGTGAAAATCAAATCTCCACCACTATATATTGAGATGATACATCAATCAAAAGGTCTTTAGAGGGTTGTAACATGGCTTTGGTTAGGGGGTGTAGTCACAAGATGAAAGAGAATGTCAGAATCGAGATTGAATTGAAAAATTACCTAACTAGAAAAATACTAACACTGACAAATTACATTCCTAATTTCGTAATATGCTAGACGACAAATCTCAATTACAGCAATGATGTTTTTTTTAAGAACAAATTAAGTAACATAAAACTTTGCTAACTATCAGAAATAAAACATAGCTAAGCAATTTATTCAAATCAAATCTCGACAAAAATAGGGATCAAATTAATTGAGGGGATTTCAACAATAATAGGTTATGGGTTAATATTGAGGGTGAATCAATGAATGGCTTGTTAGGCTTAAGGGAGTTCACTAAGGGTTAATTATGACGGTAGACTTTTATGGAGGTAGTGGGTTAAACCTAAGTGCATTTATCATCTCGACACATCAAATCAATAGTGTGGTCTTGACATGCATAATCGAAGCAAGTTCTAGAATAACAAATCAAAATTGACGCGCTCATAGCAACAATAAAAGTGAGCATGAAAGAAATAATATATGCTCTAAAGGCTCAAGATCTCACAAAAATTATGGCTTTTTGATGACAACTCTGTGAATTTCAATTTCAAGATAATACCTAGACTTGGGGAAATAACCTAAATATTTTTAATTCTAAAAAATCAACTTATCATGCTTGATCCTCTAATTACTTAAAGTTTAAACAGTCAATGCATAAATACCTATGTTTTACTTCAAGATATATCAATAAAACTCATAAATTAATCAAAATTCATTCTAATAGTGCTATGAGTGAGTTACGTGAGAATAAGACAAAATTCAGGGGTTTTTCTGATAACGATATAAATAACCCCCCACACTTAAGATGTACATTGTCCTCAATGTACAAAGATAGATTTACTGAAAAATATAGATATAAAATCATAAGAAAGGGAGAGAAGTGAAACTTCCTGAATCTTAAATGGAATCCTTGAATTGGAGTTATGGAAAGTAATCGGCTAAGGCAAAGGTGAGATTGGAGGAGGATACTCCAGTGGTGGTAGAGGTTGTTAGTCCATAAGTGTTGCGCCAAAAGAATATTATAACTAGTGGCAGCTATGGTCGTGGTCGAGCAAGGCATGGCAGCCGTGGAGTACCTTTCGCAGTGGAGTTGCAATTTCCCAAGTAATAGTGAGCTTTGGATCTCTTCTTAACTGCGATAGAATCAATAACTCTTTAGAAAATATAAAGAAGCATGATTACTCGTAAAGAGGTGGCCGAAAATATAAATTGCTTAATAAAAATTATAAGACTTAAAAATAAAATAAAATGAAAAATAAAAAGATAAATAAAGATAAAAATAATAAATAATAAATAAAAGTCTTTAAAAATCCTCATCGCTGGATGGTTCGCGAGGTAGGGGTGGCGATGAGATGTGAAGGTGCTGACAAATCTGATGTAGGGTTGCATCAATGTGATCAAAGCGCTAAAAACATTACTGCTCGAATCGAGTGAGACGCTCAGAGATGTCAGAGAGTGAAGTAGTCGTATGAACTAGACGATGAATAGGCAGTGGCTGAGATGGTGGAGCCTCGTGAGGTAGAGGAACATCATCAGTAATATCCTTTGGATCCTCCTGCTCGGCTAATTGGACGAGGCGAGATTGAGGAGGATCAACTCCATGTCGTCGCTCGATCATCCTCATATGGAGCATACTCGAGATGCCCTGTGGGGATATCTGACCGATAAGGGTGAGGGAGGATGATTGCACCGCTGTGTTGAGGAGACTGTAGTATCGCGCCAGGCGAGTCACATAAGGGCCGATGGAAATGACTCCATTCCTATGCCGCTTTGTCTGATGGCAAATGGCGAGGGCAATGAAATAAGCGAGGTTGAAGACGTGCCCATTTGCCATACTCCATAAAAAATAGGTGTCGTTAGTGTTGACGACGTCGGTACTCTCTCGCTATCCTGTCAGGGTGTGGGCTAGGATGGCGTGTAGGTCTCTCAGAGATGGAGGGAAAGCCGATGCCTTGGAGTGGCTAGGATCGTAAGTGGCTGAAGTAGGGACTAGGTCCTTTCAGTAATTTGAAGGAGGATAGTGGATGTGGCGATTAAGGCTATCAAAGTCGTCGTCATCCATGAACTCCTCCGTATAGAGTCCCAAAGCAATACCGAACTCAGGGACGCTCAACTGGCAAACTAAATCGCCGAGACTAAACTGGACCATTCCGGGATCATCGAACTCTATCATAACTGTTTGAAGGTGGAAGGTTGAGCAGAGTTCTAATGTGAGCTCGAAATAAGTTGGCTCGACGATTTCGAAGAAGAGCCCCCATGGTTCAGTAGTCAAGAGAGCCCAGACCACGTTAGCTAGTTGCATCTGCTCTAGAGTGGTCCAATCAATGCAACGGCCCACACCTAGAGGTCGGAACCGTAGTATCTAAAATAGTTCCTCTTGGGGTCCCAAGGGAAACTGTAGGAAGGGGTGACGCACTTCGGCAGATGCGCTCACTGATATGGCTCTGGGTCCCTTCCATTTTTTAGAAGCAGGGACGATGGTTTTCTTACCTTATGGATTTGACATGATGTACCTGTAAGAAGAACGGTTTCATATTTCAATGAACGGAGAATAAAACATATGCAACCAAGTCTAAAAGGAATGAAATAAGTTAAACTACCAAATTCAACCAAAGATTAATGACGTTAACAAAACTCAGCCAAGAGCAAGCAAACTTCATAAAGCAATTGTCAACAGAAATGTTATGCTAAATGGCATAGTAATAGCATGAATAAAACACATGAAATAGATGAGAGTGACTAATGATGCTAAGAAAAGGGTGCCAAATATGTGAAATAGAACCTAAGAATGAGGATGACATGATAGTAAATAATAAACAAAATGTAAGTAAATCATGATAGTAAGCATCAAAAAAAGGTAAAAGAGAAGAGAAAATTGATACTGGAAGTTCAGTGGCCGGAGGAGTGGCAGCGCGACAGTGGAGGTTTAAAGTGTGGAGAAGAAGAGAAGAAGGAAAAAGGGAAAAGAGGAAAATAGATGGGATTTTTTATGCGAATGGTGGAAAAGGGAGGAGAAAGAAGAGCTTTTGGGGTAATGGCTGGAGCTGAGGGGGCGACGACGGTGAAGGGAGCAGCGGTTAGGGTTAGGAATTGGAGAGGGAGATGATGAATAGTGGGGTTTTATTTAGATATTGGGGCACACGGCCATGGGGCACACCCGTGTGCCCTTATTTCAGCTCGTGTGTTTCGTGGGCTTCGGATTTGGGTGCGTCTGGTATTCGGCCCACGACCGTGTTCATTGGGCATGTTGGTGCACATGGCCGTGTCGTACGGCCATGTCCTACTTTGTTCGCTTCTCCCACACCCGTGTGTATATGCACACTCCCGTGTTATTTAGAGAGTTTCGACCACAGGTGGTGGGCATGGGCATGCCGTACACCCGTGTTAATTTTTCAATTTACACCACGGCTTGTCGACACGAGCGTGCCACACGCCCGTATAGGTTTGATAGAATTGCCCACGGCCATGTCGCATGACTGTGGCAACTTATCGCATCCCGTGTTTTGGGAAAATTTTACTCTGTTTTCACACATCTGTGTCGCACGGCTGTGTCACTGCCCGTGGTATGAACACGGCCTAAGACATGCCCGTGTGCCTGGCCGTGTGGGGTTAGAAAACATGTGTTCAAGGGCTCAGTTAGTAATTTAGATGTTAAAAACTAAAAATTTAGAGAAATTAACACTGTTAGTGCTCGGGTTGCCTCTTGAGAAGTGCTTATTTAGAGTCTAAGCTTGACTTACCTCTCTGTTGCGTGGTCATGGTGGTTCGAGGAGTTTACACCCCTTATTCCTACTATCAATCTTATCAAAATAAAATTTTGGACGAGTACGATTTACCTTAAAAATGTTGAATTCGGAGTGAGTTACCTCGACTGTACCGTATAGGTAGATGTTAAGTACCATAAAAGGGATTGCTCTATTGTGTTCAGAAGTGGTAATATGAGGGTCTGCCATATCTAGTAGTACTGTGTCTCCAACCTTAAGTTGATTCGTTAAAACATTAAACCCGTCATGGCGTGGTTTTGGTTTATCGTGTGATCTCGATTTTTGTGTACTCCATTCATCAAGTTCCTCGATCTGTAGCCTTTGTTCTTCATAGATGAGTCCTTTATTGTTACTTGAACATGGCTTATATATGCTCTCCGAACGTGTTTTCTGCAGAGAAGGTTGCACCACATGATCAGTATTAGTAGCATGCTTTATACAACCACCCTCATTATTCAATGTGTTACTTAAATTACAAGTAAGAGTGATTGTTTCATCGTCCACACGAAGTGTGAGTGCACCTGTGCCAACACCTATGATAGTTTTAGCAGTTGCTAAAAAGGGTCTTCCCAAAATTAAAGGCACATTACTGTCCTCATCCATGTCTAAAACAACAAAGTCAACTGGGAATATAAATTTATCAATTTTAACGAGTACATCTTCAATAATACCCCTAGGAAATCTAATTGTTTTATCTGCCAATTGGATGCTCACCCTAATTTGTTTGGGTTTCCCAAGACCTAGTTGTTTAAACATTTTATAGGGCATGACATTAATACTTGCCCTTAAATCAGCCAAAGCATTGCTAACATTTAAACTACCAATTAAACAAGGAATGTAAAACTCCCTGGATCTTTCAATTTGTTAAGTATCTTATTCTGTAAAATGGCTGAGCAAACTACGTTCAGTTCCACATGCGATGCCTCATCTAACTTCCGTTTATTTGCTATGAGCTCCTTTAAAAATTTCACTGTGTTTGGCATCTGCGAAAGAGCTTCAATAAACGGTAAGTTAATATGTAATTTCTTTAACAATTTAAGGATTTTACCAAATTTCTCGTCCGTGTGGTCCTTCTTTATCGCACTGGGGTATGGCACACGAGGTTTATATTCCCTACTTACCAGCTTTTGTTCACTGTGGTCTGCCTTATCCTTACATTTACTTACCACAATTCCTTTCCTCGGTTCTGGTTCAGGTTCAACTACTCCTTCTTCATCTTGAACAGTTATTGCGTTAAGTTGCTCCCTTGGATTAGTTTCAGTATTACTCGGCAAGCTATCCTATTTGAGCTTCGATCCCTTGAATTGACGCTTGTTGATTTTTAAGTGTTGTTTCGGTGTTCTGAAAACGAGTTTCTGACACCGAGATGAATTTCGTTAGCATCTCCTCAAGGTTCGGCTTCTTTTCCTGCTGGTAAGGTGGTTGTTGAAAACCTAGGGGATGTTGGAGCCTTTGATTTCCTTGACCACCCCACGGAAAGTTGGGATGGTTCCTCCAACCTGCATTATACGTGTTACTGTATGGGTTATTTTGAGATCTAGAATTGTTATTACCCATATATTGAACTTATTCCTCCTCAGTGCTAGGGTTGAAGGTTGGATATTCTGTGTGTACTCCTCCTCCACTTGAATCACACCTCATCACTAGATGTACCTGAGTAGAACCATATAAATCGTCAATCTTTTTATTTAAAAGTTCTACCTGGTTAGAGAGCATAGTAACCGTATCGAGGTTGAAAACACCAACAGCTTTCATCAGCTTCGTTCTCATAACTTGTCACTGATAATTATTCAGTGACATCTCTTCAATGAATTCGTAGGCCTCTTCCGGTGTTTTACTGTTAATGGTTCCACCAGCGACTACATCAATTATATGTCTCGTTGAGGGGTTCACACCGTTGTAAAAAGTTTGAACCTGCAGCCATAGAGGTAACCCATGGTAAGGGCGCCTCCTCAATAGATCCTTGTACCTCTCCTATGCATTATAGAGTGTTTCTAAATTCATCTGCACAAAAGAAGAGATATCATCCCCTAATTTGGCTATTTTAGCCGGTGGAAAATATTTTAATAAGAATTTTTCGGTCATTTGTTCCAAGTAGTGATTAATCCTCATGGTAACGAGTTTGACCACTATTTCGCTTTGTTCCTTAATGAAAAGGGAAATAACCGAAGGCAAATGGCATCATCAAAAATGCCATTTTTCTTAAAAGTGTTGCAGAATTCCAGGAAATTCGCCAAATGAGTGTTTGGATCCTCGTCCTGCAAACCATCAAACTGAATAAACTATTGTGTCGTTTGAATAGTGCTAAGTTTCAGTTCAAAATTATTTGCTGCAACAGCAGGCCTAACTATACTTGATTCAGTTCTTGTTAAAGAAGGTTTAGCGTAATCATACATAGTACGTGGAGCAGGATTTTGATTTACTGGATCTGCAGCAACCACAGGAGGTAGTTGATTATTCTGATTGTCAGCCATCTCCTCGGTTGTGTTATGGATATTGTCCTCTTGCCCTTCCTCTATGTATTGTAAGTTTTGCCTTATTTCTTGTCGGTTTCTGCGAACTGTGCTATCGATCTCACTATTAAAAAGTAGAGGTTCTGGCGGGTTTCTTGTTGTCATAAACTATAAAAACCTGCCAGAAATAAAGAAAAGAAAAATTAGTAAAGAAAAATTAGATTAAAAATAAAAAGTAAATTGCAATAAAAGTAAAAATGGCTAAAGTAATAAAAATTAAGCGTTCCTAATATTTTAGTTCCCCAGCAATGGCGCCAAAAACTTGATGTGCGTGATAAGTCTTAAATTTATAATTGACCATAGTCGAAACTAACTATTATCATGATGAAGGCAAGCGCACCTATCGAACAGTAGTATAGCTTATAGCAAGACCGGAATGTCGAACCCACAGGAACTAAAAGTACTAGTATTAACCGTCTTTCTATTATCTAGCCTAAAAATAAGGGGATTTGTTTTATCTAAACTAATTAACTAAACTAAGAATGCGCAAGAAATAAATTTGGGAAATACTTTTAAGAAAACTGATTGATTTGGACAATACCTAAGGAAAAATCCACCTAGACTTCAATTGTTATTTAACTCTGAATTAGCCGATTTATTCACTTGACTTGATCTATAGAAATCTCTAATTTATATTATTATCTCTCTCGAGACTAACAACGTCTAACCCTAGGTTGATTAATTGAAATCTCTTTCTAATTAAAACCCCTAGTGTTGCATTAACTCGTTTTATGGATTCCCTTATTAAGTTTGACCCTAATCCAGCAGATTTATGTCGCCCTATGTCTAGGGGTGCAATCAAATCCGCTTAATTATGCTAGATCTTCTCTTAGCCAGGAACTTTTGCTCCTCTGAATAAGCACATCAATACTTGAATTAATATCCTGAAATATCAAAACAAGAATTAAGAACACATAATTAAGGACAAATCAAGTATTTATCGTATAACTTAGAAAAAAAAAAACAAGATCCATCTTAGGTTTCATTCCCCTTAGGTACTTAGGGAATTTAGTTCATAATTGTAAAATAGAACATCTTAGAAGAATAATGATAACAAAACATAAAGAAAACCCAAAACCCCTTTGAAGGAAATTTGATGGAGATCTTCAGTCTTGAAAGAGAATCCAGCTTCTGAGAAGGATCAATCGGCTTTCTTCGAGTAATTCCTTGCCTCCTACTCCGTGTATCTTTTTAATCCTCCTCTACGGTGTTTTTATAGGCTTTAGAATGCTTCCGAACCCTCCAAAGTGCCCTTTTCCGATTAGAACTAGACTTGGACTCGAGAGGGACACAATTGTGTGCCACGCCCGTGTGAGGCAGCTTAAGTCGTGTGCAAGTCTATTAAAAAGGCACGGGCGTGTGGTATACCCGTGTGAATAAGTCCAGGCCGTGTTAAAGTCTATAAATTAGACACGGGCGTGTGGTCTGCCCGTGTGAGGAAGTTCAGGCCGTGTCGATTTCCCATGTTGACCCATTTTCTCCGTTTTTGTCCCGTTTCTCGCTTTTTTTACTCTCTTATGCTCGCCTAAGTATAAAACATAAAATTAAAGGATTAGGAGCATCAAATTCCATAAATCTAAATGGTAATTCATTCAAAAACATGCTAAGCATGGGATAAAAATATGTATAAATTATGACTTATCAATTGTGTTCGAAAATCGAGTGTCCAAAAATTAGAGGCGTGACAACTATAACAATATTTACGGTTTAGTTTCAGAAACAAGGTCCCAATACATCATTTTCCAACACTATTGATCATAGGGCCAACATCCTTATACCTTAATTAATTATCAATTCAATAAAAAATTTTAAACCAAAATTCAATATTATTCAAAATAAACTCATAAATATTAAATAATAATATTTACGGACTCACTCATCAGAAATAGGGTTCTAAAACTATCACTTTCCAATCCCACTAATAATCGTGCTGTTACAGTTCCCAAGCCGTCAAAGCATGAAATGAACCAAGGGAGGCACAAATTGCTTGTCGTGTTGTGCCATGCAAGGCCTACGACGTGACATAGGTTGACGTGATGCCCAAGTTTACTAAGGCTATTTTTTTCCACGCAATCGACTTTATACAAAAACCTAAGACGTGCTAGAGACCTAATTTAGGCTGTAACATCCCAAATTAGTGCCTAGTCAGAATAGTGGTTTTGAAACCACAAATTTGAGATAGAAATAATTATTTTATGAATGTTATGAGGTCCATGATATATATGCATGCCTGTGTGAAATTATCGATGAGAAATTTTAATGATAAGGTGTCCAATTGAGTTATTAGGACTAAATTGCAATAAGTGAAAAACATGTGTTCTAGTTGATTTAAGGGCTTAATTGTAATGAGATTTGAAATTTGAATTCCTTATTTGGCAATTAGACCATTATATGTCATTATGGACAAAAATGGACATAGGAGGGATAAAAAATCACAGTTTAAATGGAAGGGCATTTTGGTCCATTGGTTATTAAAAGAATTAAAAGGGAAAAATACCCAAAAATTATGTCCATCTTCATCCTCCTTGGCCGAATTTCACAAGAAGCCATAGCTAGGGTTTCTTTCAAGCTCAAAGTAAGTGCATCCTATCCCCGTTTTTAATTTTTTATATTTTTAAAGTCCTCGTAGCTCGATTTAGTTATTTCTACCCTTAATTTAAGCTAGGGTTCATGTTCAAAAATATACCCATGAATGATATGCTTGTGATTTGATGTCTAATGGAAGAATATGAAAGCTTAAGGTGTGATGAACAACTTTTACTAGGTGGTTTTTGGTGAAATTGATAAAAAAAAGGACCTAATTGTGAAAGTTGTAGAAACTATGTGTAAATGTATGAATAAATGAAAAATATGAGTTGGTATAGGAGATAAAATGATTTGGCTAGGCTTGAATAATGGAAAAAATAGGTACTTTTCATTTTACGAGCCTAGGGGCAATTTCATAATTTTGTGAAATTTTAGGGGCAAAATTGTTATTTTTCCATATTGTGATTTTTGGACTAAATTGAATAGTGCATGTATTAAATGAGCTAAATGTACTATTATAGACCAAGAGGGACAAGAGATAGACCTTAACCAAGGAAAAATGTAATGTTGTGGACTAGATCGCACCAAGGTAAGTTGGGTGTCAGTAATTTAACAATTCCATTACCATGTGTTTAATAATTGATGTTCTATGATACATGTATGAATAATCTAATGAAATTGGCTTGTGATGATTTATTGAAAGTTTGGTGATAGCCTTATATCTTGGAAGTCCCAGATGACCCTGAGGAGTGCTTAGGATTCGGATATCATGACACCACGATTAATGAGAGCCAGTGTAAGACCATGTCTGGGACATGGCATCGACATTGATATGATAGCCAGTGTAAGAACATGTTTGGGACATGGCATCGGCATTGATATGTGTGCCAATGTAAGACCATATTTGGGATATGGCGTTAGTCTCGGTATGTGATTTCATATAAGACCATATTTGGGATATGGCATTGATATGAGATTTCGTGTAAGACCATGTCTAGGACATGGCATCGATGTGAGGTCCCGTGTAAGACCATGTTTGGGACATGGCGTCGGCACGTACGTGAGATTTCGTATAAGACCATATCTAGGATATAACATCGATATGTAGAACCATGTAAGACCATGTCTGGGACATGGCTTTGGAATTCTATGTGGTGCATGATGATTCCAAACTTCTTTTAGTATTCTGGGTGATTCAACGGGCCGTTCAAGATTATGGTTAAGAAGTGGGGTAGAATGAGTAAGATTGTATGGTACAGGTATGTACGTAAACTTCATGAGTATTGGACTCGATTCATGTTGGGAAATTTGGTATGGTTATGAAAGAGTAAGTTAAGCATGATGTTCAAAGGCATTTATTATCAATTCTCAATGTGTTCAATGTGTGTAATATGATAATGTGTTGGAAATTGATAGCATGTCTAATCCATGAATTTCATGACTTATGTTGTTTATTATTTGCACTTGACTTACTAAGCTATATGCTTACCCCTCTCTCTTTTCCTCTTTCTTATAGCATCGTCCAGCTAGCTCGGGGATCATGGACGTAGGAGCTCGAGTCATACTATCAACAAATCTTTTGAGGTATAATTAGTTTACTACATTTAAGTATGGCATGTATAGGGGACTTAGTATTTTGTTATATGTGTCATATTTGTTAGTCAAAGTGATGACTTCTTTTGGTATATTATTCCATTTTGTATATGGCCATGAAATATGGCTCATATTGATTATTGGGTTGAAATCCCTAAATATTGTTACATGCATGAAATGTGTTATTACTTTTGTGGTGTGTGCCAAATGGTTGATAAAATGTGGAATTTATGCTTGACGGATAAATGATGACAATTGGCCTGATCATTATATTAATAAAGGTAAAGAAATGTATTGAATGAACTTAACAAGTCAATGAGTCCCAACTAGGTTTAATTGATATGGATTTATCATGCATGAGTTAAAGCTATGGATGTCTAAGTAACCCTTTTATGCCATGGCAATCACCATTGGCATGTGAGTGTGTGTTGGGGTTGTTAAGGGTGACAAGAGGGCTTGGAAAATAGCCTCAAAGTTGTCCAAATGGGTAGACACACAGGCATATGTCTAGGCCATGTATGACACACGGTCAGCCCCATGGGTGCGTAGTCCTGCCGTGTGTCCCTTGCACCCTAGTTTTACAAGTCAGTATGCATGGTAGTAAACACACGGGCAGAGACACGGCCGTGTGTCTTAGCCGTGTGGAGGACATGGCCTTAGGACATGGGCGTGTGCCCAGGCCGTGTGAAGTCTACACCTTAAATGCGAAAATTAAATTCGCCACTTAGCGTAGTACACGGGCTTGTGACTTGGCCGTGTGATATTAAATTTATGCTAACGTCATAAACAGAGAGTTACACGGCCTGGGAACACGAGTGTGTCAATGGCACACAGGCGTGTGACCCTGTTTTATGAAAAATTTCCTAAATTTCACGGTTTAATCCCGAATCACCTCCGATGTATGCTTTGGGCCTTGTTTGCCTGTATTAGGGACGATGTGCATGTGTATGTATAGTTTTGTGTTCAAAAGAAATTTTATAGCTCGGTTTTGTATGTATGTTTACGTTTTAGCCTGGTAATGCCTTGTACCCGTCCCGACGATAGATATGGGTAAAGGGTGTTACATTTATTGGTATCAGAGCTACAGTTTAGTCAGTTCTAGGACTACTTGGTCGGTGTGAAATTCTAGTTATACGTGCTATATGTATATTTTGATAGTGTGACGACTCTTGACAATTGAAATTGTGTTTTATATAGTAAATGGACCCCAAACAAGCAGTTGCTTACGTTGTAGAAAGTAACACACCTGCTCCCACTTTAGGAGTAGTGCAAGTTGATAGTAGACCTGAGACGGTTAGTAGAGGAGAAGGAGGCAGAGAAGCCTTTCTCCATATGATGAATAATTGGTACACCGAGTTTGTTTGGGCAAACCCGGGTGTTTAACCTCCCTCACCCCCTCCTATTTCTCAGCCTACCCCTGTAGCTCCTCAAGTTGTTGAAATGGTGAGAAGGAAAAGGCCTCAAGTTGACCGGATTAGAAAGCAAGGAGTTGAAGATTTCTGAGCTAATATTGACGATGATTAGGAAAGAGTGGAATTTTGGCTCGAGAACACCATTCGAGTCTTTGATGAGTTTTCATGCACACAGGAGGAGTGTATGAAGTACGTGGTATAGCTTCTAAGAGATTCAGCTTACCAGTGGTGGAATACCCTCGTGTCAGTTGTGCCGAGGGAGAAAGTGACTTGGGAGTTTTTCTAAGAGGAATTTTGCAAGAAGTATATCAGTCAAAGGTTTCTGGATCAAAAGAGGAAGGAGTTCCTCGAGTTGAGACAAGGTAAAATGATAGTTACTAAGTGTGAGCATGAGTTTGTGAGGCTTAGCAAATACGCTCGGGAATATGTATCTATTGAAGCCATCATGTGCAAAAGATTTGAGGACGGGTTGAAAGAAGACATTCGATTGTTGGTCAATACCCTTGAGTTGAAAGAGTTTATTGTGTTGGTTGAGAGAGCATGCAAGGCTGAAGAATTGGCTAAAGAAAAGCGAAAAGCTGATCTGAAATTTCGAGACTCGAGGAAGAGGCAACTGAGCAAATCTTTTCAATCATCATTTAAGAATTCGAGAGAGTTTACTACTCGATCTAATGCCTCTGCTAGGTATTCGAGCAAGAATAGGAGTAAACAGTACTCAGTTTTGAAAGCTCAGGCTACCTCAATTACTAGTGATAGGAAACTCGACCCGATAGATCAGGATGTCCCCAATATGGGAGATGCCACTTCAGTGAGTGTTGAGGGAGTGATAGGAATTGTTTTAAGTGCAGTTCTCCTGATCACTTTGTTAGGGACTGCCCCAAGAGGACGGAAAGAGGAAATTTCCAAGGAATAAGGTCAGATAGCATTGCTAATAAGGGAAAACCTCTGAGGAATCTGGGAAGTGGAACAAGTAGTAAGGGTGCACCTAGAGAGTCTGCCGCGAGACCCGAGGGCAGGGTGCCTGGGAGGACCTATGCCATTCGCGCTTGCGAAGATGCCTCATCTTCTGATGTAATTACGGGTACGTTTTCTATCTATGAAACTCCTGTTGTTGCTTTGATTGATCCGGGGTCTACCCATTCGTATATTTGTATAAAGTCGGTGTCTGGTATAAACTTATTTTTTGAATCTACTGAGTTCATAGTAAAGGTGTCAAACCCGTTAGGCAAGTATGTGTTAGTTGATAAAGTGTGTAAAAGTTGCCCTTTAATGATTAGAGGTTATTATTTTTCGGCTAATCTCATGCTATTACTGTTAAAATGAATTTGATGTAATTCTTTGTATGGATTGGTTGACCACTCATGATGTGGTAGTGAATTATGGAAGAAAGTTTATTAAACTGAAATGTGAGAATTGTAATATTCTTCGGGTTGAACTAGATGAATTAAATGGCATGCCTGCAGTGATTTTTTCCATGTCTACTTAGAAATGTGTAAGAAAGGCGTACGAAGCTTACATTGCCTTTGTGCTGAACACTAAAGAGTCTGAGTTAAAGATTGAGTCGATACCAGTAGTATGTGAATATCCGGATGTGTTTCCAAAAGAATTGCCAGGGTTACCTCTTATTAGGGAAGTCTAGTTTGGCATTGATTTGACTCCTGGTACTACGCCTATTTAAATTGCTCCGTATAGGATGGCCCCAACAGAATTAAAAGAGTTAAAGGTTCAGTTACAGGAGTTGACTGATAAGGGTTTCGCGAAGACCAAGCTTTTCACCTTGGGGTGCTCCCGTATTATTTGTGAAAAAGAAAGATGGTTCGATGAGACTATGTATAGATTATCGACAGCTCAACAAGGTGACAATAAAGAACAAGTATCCTTTACCAATGATTGATGATCTATTTGATCAATTGAAGGGAGCCACGATATTTTCAAAGATAAACCTGAGGTCCGATTATTATCAGTTGTGGGTTAAAGAATCATATGTGCCTAAGAATGCCTTCAGAACGAGGTATGGTCACTATGAATTCCTTGTTATGCCATTTGGATTAACAAATGCTCCTACCATGTTTATGGATTTAATAAATAGAATATTTCGGTCTTATTTGGATAAATTTGTTGTGGTGTTCATCGATGATATTTTGATTTATTCAAGAGATGAGGCAGAGCATGCCGAGCACTTGAGAACTATTTTGCAAACTTTGAGGGACAAACAATTGTATGCCAAGTTTAGTTAAAGCAAATTTTGGCTTCGGGAAGTTAGGTTTTTAGGACACATTGTTTCGAGAGACGGTATTAGAGTTGACCCGAGTAAGATTTCAGCCATTGTTAACTGGAAACCGCCAAAAAATGTGACAGAGGTCAGAAGCTTTTTAGGCTTGGCTGGTTATTACAGACGGTTTGTTAAAAGATTTTCAATGATTGCCACTCCAATGAAGAAGTTTCTACAAAATGATGTTAAGTTTGAATGGACAGAGAAGTGTCAACAGAGTTTTGAGAAACTGAAAGCGTTGTTGACTGAAGCTCTAGTGTTAGTTCAACTTGAGCCGGGAAAGGAGTTCGTGATCTTTAGTGATGCATCCTTGAATGGGTTGGGATGTGTGTTTATGCAAGAAGGCAAAGTGATAGCCTACGCATCTAGACAACTAAAACCACATGAGAAAAATTACTCGACACATGATTTAGAACTAGCTGCTATTGTGTTTGCATTAAAGATTTGGAGACACCATTTGTATAGAGAGACTTGCTGAATATTCACCGATCACAAGAGTTTGAAATATCTGCTGACTCAAAAGGATTTAAATCTCAGGTAGCGAAAATGGTTAGAGTTGATAAAAGATTATGAGTTAATAATCGACTATCATCCGGGAAAGGCAAATGTGGTCGCCGATGCTCTAAGTAGAAAATCCTTGTTTTCTTTGAGAGTCATGGATGCTTGGATTGCTTTATCAAGTGATGGTGCAGTTGTAGCAGAGTTAAGAGTTAGACCAATGTTTCTTCAAGAAATTTGTGAAGCTCAGAGTAATGACAATGAATTGCAACCTAAGAGATCTTAGTATGAGTCGGGTTCTGAATCTAATTTTTGGGTTGATTCCGATGGTTGCTTGATGTTCCTAGATAGGATTTGTGTTCCTAAAGATACCGAGTTGATTTATAAGATTTTGAATGAGGCACACAATGGTCGTCTGTCAGTACACCCCGGTAGTATGAAAATGTACAACGACTTGAAGAAAATATATTGGTGGAACGGTATGAAGGGAGATATATCCGAGTTTGTTGCAAGATGCTTAATTTGTCAACAAGTAAAAGCTGAGCACCAAGTACCTTCAGGATTACTACAACCTATCATGGTTCCCGAGTGAAAATGGAACCGAATTACCATGGATTTTGTATCGAGCTTACCTTTGACATCGGGTAAGAAAGATGCGGTGTGGGCGTAGTTGATTGATTGACGAAGTTGGCTCATTTTATCCCGGTACGTACTGACTACTCGCTTGATAAATTGGTTGAGTTATATATTTCTGAAATTGTAAGACTTCACGGAATATCATTATCGATCATATCAGATAGAGATCCGAGGTTTACCTCGCAGTTTTGGAAAAAGTTGGAAGAAGCCTTAGGCACAAAATTGAATTTTAGTACTGTTATTCACCCACAAACGAACGGCCAATCCGAGAGAGTGATTCAAACCTTGGAAGACATTTTGAGATGTTGTGTCCTAGAATTCTAAGGTAGTTGGGAAAAGTACTTACCTTTGGTTGAGTTTGCCTATAACAACAATTTTCAGACGAGCCTAAAAATGGCACCTTACGAAGCACTGTATGGCCGGAAGTGTCGAACTCCCTTGGTTAAGGAAACTGAAAACAAAGTAAAAGTGATTAAAGATTGTTTGGGAGCGACATCAAATAGACAAAAATCTTGCGTGGATTTAAAAAGAAAAGAAATTGAGTTTCAAATGGGTGATAAGGTATTTTTGAAAGTATCCCCATGGAAAAAGGTTCTGAGATTCGGCAGGAAGGGCAAGTTAAGTCCTCGTTTCATAGGACCCTACGAGATCACCGAAAGGATAGGACCGGTAACTTATTGGTTGGCTTTACCGTCAGAATTGGAAAAGATCCATGATGTATTCCAAGTGTCTATGTTGCGCCATTATAGATCGGACCCCTCACATGTGATATCACAGATAGAAGTTCAGATTCAACCGGACATGATTTACGGTGAAGAGCCAGTCAAGATTTTGGATCGAGAAGTCAAATAGTTGAGAAACAAGAATATCGCCTAAGTAAAAGTGTTAGGGCATAGGCATGGGATAGAGGAGGCTATATGGGAGCCCGAGGAGGCCATGAGAAATTAATACCCGCACTTGTTTACTAGTAAGATTTTTTGGGACGAAAATCCCTAAGGGAGGGAGAATTGTAACATCCCGAATTAGGGCCTTGTCGAAATAGTAGTTTCAAAACCATAAATTCGAGATAGAAATAATTAGTTTATGGATTTTATGAGATCCATGGTATATATGCATGCCTGTGTGAAATTATTGATGAGAAATTTTACCGATAAGGTGTCCCATTGAGTTATTAGGACTAAATTGCAATAAGTGAAAACATGTGTTCTAGTTGATTTAAAGGCTTAATTGTGATGAGATTTGAAATTTGAAGTCTTTATTTGGAAATTAGACCATTATATGTCATTATGGACAAAAATGGACATAGGAGGTATAAAATATCAAAGTTTAAATGGAAGGGCATTTTGGTCCATTGGTTATTAAAAGAATTAAAAGGGAAAAATACTCAAAAATTATGTCCATCTTCATCCTCCTTAGCTGAATTTCACAAGAAGCTATAGCTAGGGTTTCTTTCAGGCTCAAAGTAAGTGCATCCTAGCCCCATTTTTAATGTTTTTTTATATTTTTGAAGTCCTCGTAGCTCGATTTAGTTATTTCTACCCTTAATTTGAGCTAGGGTTCATGTTCAAAAATATACCCATGAATGATATGCTTGTGCTTTGATGTCTAATGGAAGAATATTAAAGCTTGAGGTGTGATGAACAACTTTTACTAAGTGGTTTTTGGTGAAATTGATAAAAAGGACCTAATTGTAAAAGTTGTAGAAACTATGTGTAAATGTATGAATAAATGAAAAATATGAGTTGGTTAGGAGAGAAAATGATTCCTAGGCTTGAATAAAGGGAAAAATAGGTACTTTTCATTTTACGAGCCTAGGGGCAATTTCATAATTTTATGAAATTTTAGGGCAATTTTGCCATATTGTGATTTTTGGACTGAATTGAATAGTGTGTGTATTAAATGAGCTAAATGTGCTATTATAGAACAAGAGGGACGAGGGATAGACCTTGACTGAGGAAAAGGCAAGGTTGTGGACTAAATAGCAAATTTTCATATTTTGCATCGAGGTAAGTTGGGTGTAAGTAATTTAACAATTCCATTATCATGCGTTTAATAATTGATGTTCTATGATACATGTATGAATGATCTAATGAAATTGGCTTGTGACGATTTACTGAAAGTTTGGTGATAGCCTTATATCTCGAAGTCCCGGGTGACCCTAAGGAGTGCTTAGGATTCAGATATCATGACACCACGACTAATGAGAGCAAGTGTAAGACCATGTCTGGGACATGGCATCGGTGTTGATATGATAGCCAGTGTAAAACCATGTCTGGGACATGGCATCGGCATTGATATGTGTGCCAGTGTAAGACCAGATCTGGGATATTGCGTCGGCCTCGGCATGTGATTTCATGTAAGACCATATCTGGGATAAGGCATTGATATGATATTTCGTGTAAGACCATGTCTGGGATATGGCATCGATGTGAGGTCCCGTGTAAGACCATATCTGGGACATAGCATCGATACTGACGTGAGATTTCATATAAGACATATCTAGGATATGGCATCGATATGTAAACCCATGTAAGACCATATCTGGGACATGGCTTTGGAATTCTATGTGGTGCATGATGATTCCAAACGTCTTTTAGTATTCCGGATGTAACATCCCAAAATAGGGCCTAGCCAGACTAGTGGTTTCGGGACCAAAAATCCGAGGCTAAAAAAATTTATTTATTAATATTTGTGGTGTTATAGCATGATTATATAGATGCATGAAAATTTTAATGAATTAATTTCATCGATTGTGAGCCCAATTGTGAAAAAAGACTAAATCGCATAAAGTGAAAAAGTCCAAATTAGATAGAAAAAGAGTGTTAAATTGTAATAGACTAATTTTAGAGGCTTTTAAAGGGCAATTAACCCCTTAAAAACAAGGGTGGCCGACCATAGTAGTTTAGGAGACAAAAATTTTAGTTTAGGTGAATTAGGTGAACTTATTTGACTTGAAATATTATAATAAAGAAAAGATGATATCATACTTCATCTTCCCCATTTTCCACCGAAATTTACAACAAAGAGAATGGTTTTTGAAGCTTTAAAATCCAATAACTCATTACTCACACATGTAAGTGATTTTCTTCAAAATCTTTGTACTTTTGGAGTCCCCTTTGCATGGGTTTTCTCTTGAGGGGACTATTTTGCAAAATGGTAAAGGTTCTAGGGAGTTTTCATGTAAGATTTTCTAAGGTTTGTTGAGTTTTTATGGAGGAATATGAAGCTTGGTTGTGTGATAAACAACTTTTGTGAAGAGATTTCTCATGAAAACCCTCATAGGACCATTTTGCAAAGTTTGTGAAATTAGTATGAAATATATGATATAGATGGATTTGTAAGATGCTATAAGTATAAATATTATTAGGCTAGACTTGATTGTTTAGAAAATATGATGAAAACTAAATTACGAGCCCGAGGACAAAATCTTAATTTTAGCAAGGTTTAGGGGCAAATTCGTCATTTTTCCCTAGGATGAGATATGGACTAAAAAGGAATTAAATGATGTATTGATATAGTTATTTTGCTGATATAGACCCCGAGAGACCAAATCCGGAAGTCGACCGAGGGAAACAAAAGGTTTTGAAGTGATCAAAACTCAAATCCGAAACGATCACCAGGTAAGTTCGAATAACTCAAAGTAGACTTTTAATGTACTTAAAATGTATATTCTTGATTGTGTAAATGTTTATTGCATGATAATTTATGAGATTTAATCAAATGAGTACAAGAATGCCTAAGGTTGAATGAATAGGGTTATTCGATGGAATATCTCGAAAATGAATTGACGGTGAAAAGGATCTAGCCCGAACGAGTGATCCTATAGTGATCTAGCCTCCCGAAGAATATGTGTGCATTAAGGATTTAGCCCGAATAGGTAATCCGAAGTAGGATCCAAATTTAGCCTGGACTGGTAATTCAGATCCAAACTCATTAGAGTATATGTAGTTGTAGGGGATTTAGCCTGGACTGGTAATCCCGACATTTACTCTATGAGTTTGTATTATGGGGGATTTAGCCTGATCTGGTAATTCCTCCGTAAGATGTGAGGTTCGCGGGAGGGCATACTCGAAATGATCACTTGTATGAACTGACTAGAAATGAGATATCCATCAAAAAATCGAGAAATTCAATGGGACTAACATGAGATGTAAATTAGGAATACTGATGTGATGAGATCATCTAGATGTGCTATTATCTTGTCATGCCATGAGACTAACTTAATGGTTGAGTGCATGTGATAGGAAATCTATCCTATACTTGTTTGGATTGAGTGCTTATTATGGTTATATACTAAATAACCGGTAATTTTACTTTCCCATTATCCGGACTTATTAAGCATGTTAATGCTTATCCCTTTCATTTTCCCCTGTTTTACAGTAGTCGTGGACACTTGAGGATTGGAAGACTGTTGGAGCGTTGATCACACTATCGACCTAATTACGTTTTGGGCATATGGAAGCTTTTATTTTGTTATAATGGCATGTATAGGACTTTTATTTATTTTTCTTGGTATATGTCATTAGTTTAGCCAAAGTATTGTTTCATGTATGTGTTATTAATTCATATTGGATCATGTGTTAAAGGTTGTTGCCCCCTTGGTTAGTTGAATTGCTATTTCTTGTGGTTGTTTGGTCCCATGTTGATAGGGATATTGGTATGGTAGAATGCTATGTAGGTTATTGTTGGCATGGATGGCTTGAAGGCTTGGTAAATAGCCTATTTTTTGCCACACGGCCTGAGCACACGAGTGTGTGTCTTGGCCGTACGACTTCATTTAGGCCATGACCAATTAGACAGAGAGCTCCACAGGCAACAGACACGGGCATGTGCCTTGGCCGTGTAATTTCTTTGTTTATAGCTAAGTTGGCAGTATGCTCTACGGACCATAGACACGGGCGTGTCCAGGCCGTGTGAGGAACACGGGCTAGGGACACGGGCATGTGTTCTGGCTGTGTGAAGTTTGCACTTGATTTATGAGAAATTGTGAATTAAATTGGCCACACGGGTAAGGGACACGGGCGTGTCCCTAGGTGCTTAAGCCATGTTAAACACATGGGCCAGCAGCACGACCATGTCGAGAGGGTCACACAGGTGTGTGCCCCTGTTTTTAGTGAAATTTTTTCTTAATTCTTTTAAGGACCCGAGTTGTTCCCAAATGGGTTTCTAAATATGTTTTGGGCCTCGTAAGCCCATATTAGGGTTATTATGCATGTTTTTATTTTCCAACGAGATTTGATAGCCATATTTTTTGGATGTCTTTGTATGTACTCGGTAATGCCCCGTACTTTTTCCCGATCTTGGGTACAAGTAAAGGGTGTTACATTTATTGGTATTAGAGCTACGATTTAGTCGGTTCTCGGACTAACGTAGCATGTATTGAGTCTAGTTATACATGCCATTATACAAGTGATGATAGTGTGACATCTCCTAACCTTTTTAATTGTATTTGAATATAGAAAATGTGTTCCGATCAAACTCGAGATGAGTCCGAAGGAGATGAGAGCTGTGCTCCAGCTTTTGTGCAGAGAGATTACTCTAGTAGTAGTAGAATGCCTACATTTAGGGGCCGAAAAGTGGCAAAAGCCGCCTTCTTCGAAATGATGGACTATTAGTTCGGGGAATATATGAGAAATCGTCCTGAGATACCTCGACCACCCCCACCTACTGCCCAACCTGTGGGAGTACCACAGATCGTGGAACCTATGAGATTAGGAAAGGCTCCGGTAGACAAACTCAGGAAATATGGGGCCAAAGAGTTTAGAGTCACCCTAGATGATGATCCAGAATGTGCAGAATTTTGGCTTGAAAATACTATAAGAGTGCTCGATGATTTGTCGTGTACTCCAAAAGAAAGTTTAAAATGTGCGGTATCTCTTTTGAAGGATACTGTTATAATTTGTGGAAGACCATATCTTTGGTGGCACAGAGAGAGATCATTACATGGGAATTTTTCTAAACCGAGTTTAAAAAGAAGTTCATCAGTCAAAGGTTTTTAGATCAGAAATGAAAGGAGTTCTTGAAACTCAAGAAAGGAGATAGAACTGTGTCTGAATACGAAAGGGAATTTGTGAGGCTAAGCCAGTATGTGAATGAATGGGTCCAAACGGAGGTTAAAATGTGTAAACATTTTGAGGAGGGTTTGAATGAAGAAATTAAACTGTTGATCGAAATTCTTGAGATACGAGAATTCACTACCTTAGCTGGTCGAGCCAAGAAGGCCGAGGAGCTCAACAATGAAAAGAAACAAGCCAAGAAAGAGGCTCGGGTATCGAGTAAGAAGACTAGTAGCAAGGCATTCCTTTCCTACAAAGAAATCGAGGAGTCACCAAGACTGCTCCACTTCATCAGTGGGATACTCGGGCAGTGTAAAGAGTTCTAAGCACCATAATCCGAAGTCTTTTTCCCCTATGGCCACAAGTGTGAGAAGTATTGATGATCAAAGGTATAAGTGCATGAGTTGCAACAAGTTCCACTTCGGAGAGTGCCGAATAAAGAGCGAGGAATGCTACAGATGTGGTTCTCTCGACCACTTCCTTATAGATTTCTCAGAAAGAGAGAAAAGAGAAGCTGAGCCAGCTCCGAAATCAAATGCTCCTAATTATCGAGGTAGACTCCTAGACCTCCCAGAAGTGCTAGTGATAGTCAAACAGTTGCTAGAAACTTCACAGCAAAATCAAAGGCCCGAGCTCTGGCAAGAACCTACGCGATCCGTGCTCGAGAAGAGGCATTTGCTCCTGATGTCATAATGGGTATATTTTCTCTTTATAATACTCATGTTATGGCTTTGATTGATCCGAGGTCGACCCATTCATATATCCGCATGAAATTGGCGTCTAGTATGAACTTGTCTATAGAACTTACTGAATTTGTAATTAGAGTGTCGAACCCTCTAGGCAAGTCTATTCTGGTAGATAAAGTTTGTAAGAATTGTCCCTTGACGATTCAAGGCCATTGTTTTTCGGCCAACTTTATGCTCTTGCCTTTTGATGAGTTTGACGTGATTCTTGGCATGGATTGGTTGACCGTCCATAACGTGGTTGTAAATTATGGTATCAAGTATATTGAATTGACGAGTCTTGATGGTGAGACTCTCCGAGTTTACTCAAGTGAGTTGGATTCATCACTGGTTATGATTTCCTCAATGATGGCCCAAAGGTATTTGAGGAAAGGGTATGAAGCCTACTTAGCCATTGTTTTGAATACCAAAGAATCTGAACTGAGAATGGAGTCGGTACCGGTAGTACGAGAATATTCGGATGTGTTCCCCGAAGAGTTACCAGGGTTACCTCCTATTAGAAAGGTAGAGTTTGGAATTGAGTTAGCACCCGAAACAATGCCTATTTCTATTGCCCCGTATAGAATGGCATCGACTGTATTGAAAGAGCTAAATGTACAGTTGCAAGAGTTAATTGACAAGGGCTTTGCAAGGCCTAGTTTTTCGCCTTGGGGCGCTCCCGTTTTGTTTGTTAAAAATAAGGATGGATCGATGAGGTTATGCATAGATTACAAACAACTCAACAACGTGACCATTAAGAACAAGTACCTATTGCCAAGGATTGATGACTTATTCGATCAGTTGAAAGGGGCCACTGTGTTTTCCAAGATAGACTTGACGTCCGACTACTACCAATTGCGAGTTAAAGAGTCGGATGTGCTCAAGACTGCCTTTAGGACAAGATATGGTCACTATGAATTCTTAGTCATGTCGTTTGGTCTAAAGAATGCCCCAGCTGTATTCATGGATTTAATGAATACGGTATTTCAACCGTACTTGGACAAGTTCATTGTAGTGTTTATTGACGATATCTTGATTTATTCCAAGGATGAGTTAGAGCATACAGAGCATTTGAGGACTGTATTACAGACTCTACGGGATAAGCAACTTTACGCTAAGTTCAGCAAGAGTGAGTTTTGTCTTCGTGAGGTAGGGTTTTTGGGTCACATTGTTTCGGGTGATGGTATTCGAGTTGATCCAAACAAGATCTCTACTATCATCGATTGGAAACTATCGAAGAACGTAACCGAGGTTAGAAGCTTTTTGGGCTTAGCCGGTTACTATCGATGCTTAGTAAAAGGGTTTTCCATTATTGCGACTCCATTGACGAGACTGCTACAAAAGGATGTTAAGTTCAAATGGTCAGAGGAATGTCAGCAGAGTTTTGAAAAATTAAAGATGTTGTTAACCGAGGCTCCAACTTTGGTGTTGCCCGAGTCAGGAAAAGAGTTCATGGTCTATAGTGATGTGTCCTTAAATAGACTGGGTTGTATGCTTATGCAAAAGGGCAAAATGATCGCCTATGCTTCGAGGCAACTAAAACTGCACGAGAAGAATTGCCCAACACACGATTTAGAGCTTGCCACAATCGTCTTGGCCTTGAAGATTTGGAGACACTATTTATATGGTGAGACATGCCGTATATTTACCGACCTCAAGAGTTTAAAGTATTTGATGACTCAAAAAGAATTGAACTTGAGGCAAAGGAGATGGTTAGAGCTGATTAAAGATTATGAACTGATCATTGATTACCACCCGGGGAAGGCAAATGTGGTCGTCGATGCACTGAGCCGGAAGTCCTTGTTCGCTTTGAGAGCTTTGAATACGCAATTGGCGTTGCTTGATGATGGTTCGGTTTTAGCAGAATTGAGAGCTAGGCCGACTTTTCTTTAGGAAATTTGTGATGCCTAGATTAATGATAATGAGTTGCAAGTCAAGAGAACTCAATGCGAGACAGGTGTTGAGTTAGATTTTTGGATTAATCCTGATGGTTTCCTGATGTTCAGAGATAGGGTGTGTGTACCCAAGAATGAAGACCTTGTACGGAGAATTCTACAAGAAGCACATGATAGCCGACTTTCTATCCACCCAGGAAGTACCAAGATGTACAATGAGTTGAAAAAAAAGGTACTGGTGGAACAGCATGAAAAGAGACATCTCAGAATTTGTATCAAAATGCTTGATATGTCAACAGGTCAAGGCTGAACATCAAGTACCTTTGGGTTTGTTACAGCCTGTGATGGTTCCCGATTGGAATGGGACAGGATTACCATGGACTTCGTGACCGGATTGCCGATGACCCTAAAGAAGAAAGACGTTGTTTCAGTTGTAGTTGATAGGCTAACAAAGTCGGCACACTTCGTCCCAGTGCAAACTGATTACTCTCTTGACAAGTTGGTTGACTTGTACATATCCGAGATCGTATGGCTACATGGAGTACTGTTGTTGATCATCTCGGATAGAAACCCGAGATTCACTTCAAGATTTTGGAAGAAGCTACAGGAAGCTTTAGGTACCAAATTAAATTTCAGTACAGCATTCCACCCATAGACGGATGGTCAGTCTGAACAGACGATTTAGACTCTTGAGGACATGTTACGATGTTGCATCCTTGAATTTCAAGGCAGTTGGGAAAAATATTTATCATTAGTGGAATCCACCTACAACAACAGTTTTCAGACAAGCTTAAAGATGGCACCGTATGAAGCACTATATGGCCGAAAGTGCCGGACTCCATTGTATTGGACGGAACTCAAAGAAAACCTGATTCACGGGGTTGATTTAACAAGGAAACGGAAGAAAAAATTAAAGTGATTTGTGACTGCTTGAAAGCGGCATCGAACAGAAAAAAGTCGTATGTTGATTTGAAAAGAAAATAAATTCAATTCCAAGTTGGGGATAAAGTATTCTTGAAGGTATCTCCATGGAAAAAGGTATTGAGATTTAGCCGGAAAGGCAAATTGAGTCCATGGTTTATCGGACCTTATGAGATCAATGAAAGAGTTGGACCATTAGCTTACCGTTTAGCATTGCCATCTGAGTTGAAAAAGATCCATGATGTATTCTATGTCTCCATGTTGCGTAAATACCAATCAGACTCCTCTCATGTGATTTCATTGATTGAGGTCGAGATTAGGCCGGATATGACCTACGATGAAGAATCAGTCAAGATCTTGGCTCGAGAAGTCAAACAGTTGAGGAACAAGAACATAGCTTTGGTAAAGGTATTATGGCATAGACATGGAATGGAAGAAGCCACTTGGGAGCCCGAAGAAACTGTGAGGAGCCAATACCCGAATTTGTTTACTGGTAAGTCTTTCGGGGACGAAAGTCCCTAAAGGGGGGAGAATTGTAACACCCCAAAATAGGGACTAGCCGGAACAGTGGTTTTGGGACCATGAATCCGAGGCTAATAAAATTTATTTATTAATATTTGTGGTGTTATAGCATGATTATATAGATGCATGAAAATTTTAATGAATTAATTTAATCGATTGTGAGCCCAATTGTGAAAAAAGACTAAATCGCATAAAGTGCAAAAGTCCAAATTAGATAGAAAAAGAGTGTTAAATTGTCATAGACTAATTTTGGAGGCTTTTAAAGGGCAATTAACCCCTTAAAAACAAGGGTGGCCGGCCATAGTAGTTTAGGAGACAAAAATTTTAGTTAAGGTGAATTAGGTGAACTTATTTGACTTGAAATATTATAATAAAGAAAAGATGATATCATACTTCATCTTCCCTATTTTTCCACCGAAATTTACAACAAAGAGAAGGGTTTTTGAAGCTTTAAAATCCAGCAACTCATTACTCACACAAGTAAGTGATTTTCTTGAAAATCTTTGTACTTTTGGAGTCCCCTTTGCATGGGCTTTCTCTTGAGGGGACTATTTTGCAAAATAGTAAAGGTTCTAGGGAGTTGCCATGTAAGAGTTTCTAAGGTTTTTTGAGTTTTTATGGAGGAATAGGAAGCTTGGTTGTGTGATAAACAACTTTTGTGAAGGGATTTCTCATGAAAACCCTCATAGGACCATTTTGCAAAGTTTGTGAAATTAGTATGAAATATATGATATAGATGGATTTGTAAGATGCCATAAGTATAAATATTATTAGGCTAGACTTTATTTTTTTTAAAATGTGATGAAAATTGAATTACGATCCCGAGGGAAAAATCGTAATTTTAGCAAAGTTTAGGGGCAAATTGGTCATTTTGCCCTAGGATGAGATATGGACTAAAAAGGAATTAAATGATGTATTGGTATAGTTATTTTGCTGATATAGACCCTGAGAGACCGAATTTGGAAGTCGACTAAGGGAAACGAAAGGTTTCAGAGTGATCAAAACTCAAATCCGAAACGACCACCAGGTAAGTTCGAATAACTCAAAGTAGACTTTTAATGTACTTAAAATGTATATTCTTGATTGTGTAAATGTTTATTGCATGATAATTTATGAGATTTAATAAAATGAGTATAAGAATGCCCAAGGTTGAATGAATAGGGTTATTCGATGGAATATCTCGAAAATGAATTGACGGTGAAAAGGATCTAGCCCGAACGAGTGATCCTATAGTGATCTAGCCTCCCGAAAAATATGTGTGCATTAAGGATTTAGCCCGAACGGGTAATCTGAAGTAGGATTCGAATTTAGCCTGGACTGGTAATTCAGATCCAACCTCATTAGAGTATATGTAGTTGTAGGGGATTTAGCCTGGACTGGTAATCCCGACATTTACTCTATGAGTTTGTATTACGGGAGATTTAGCCTGATCTGGTAATTCCTCCGTAAGATACGAGGTTCGCGGGAGGGCATAATCGAAATGATCACTTGTATGAACTGACGGGAAATGAGATATCCATCGAAAAAATCGAAAAATTCAATGGGACTAACATGATATGTAAATTAGGAATATTTATGTGATGAGCTCATCTAGATGTGCTATTATCTTGTCATGCCATGAGACTAACTTAATGGTTGAGTGCATGTGATAGGAAATCTATCCTATACTTGTTTGGATTGAGTGCTTCTTATGGTTATATACTAAATAACTGGTAAGTTTACTTTCCCGTTATCCGGACTTATTAAGCATGTTAATGCTTATCCCTTTCATTTTCCCCTGTTTTACAGTACTCGTGGACACTTGAGGATTGAAAGACGGTTGGAGCGTTGATCACACTATCGACCTAATTACGTTTTGGGTATATGGAAGCTTTTATTTTGTTATAATGGCATGTATAGGACTTTTATTTATTTTGCTTGGTATATGTCATTAGTTTAGCCAAATTATTGGTTCATGTGTGTGTTATTAATTCATATTGGATCATGTGTTGAAGGTTGTTGCCCCCTTGGTTAGTTGAATTGTTGTTTCTTGTGGTTGTTTGGTCCCATGTTGATAGGGATATTGGTATGGTAGAATGCTATGTAGGTTATTGTGTGCATGGATGGCTTGAAGGCTTGGTAAATAGCCTATTTTTGGCCACACAGCCTGAGCACACGGGCGTGTGTCTCGGCCGTGTGACTTCATTTAGACTATGACCAATTAGACAGAGAGCTCCACGGGTAACAGAAACGTGCATGTGCCTTCGCCGTGTAATTTCTTTATTTATAGCTAAGTTGGCAGTATGCTCCACGGACCATAGACACGGGCATGTCCAGGCCGTGTGAGGAACACGGGTTAGGGACATGGGCGTGTGTTCTAGCCGTGTGAAGTCTGCACTTGATTTATAAGAAATTTTAAATTAAATTGGCTACACGGGTAAGGGACACGGGCGTGTCCCTAGGTGCTTAGGCCGTGTGAAACACACGGGCCAGCAACACGGCCATGTCGAGAGGGTCACACGGGAGTGTGCCCCTGTTTTTAGTGAAATTTTTTCTTAATTCTTTTAAGGACCCAAGTTGTTCCCGAGTAGGTTTCTAAATATGTTTTGGGCCTCGTAAGCCTATATTAGGGTTATTATGCATGTTTTTATTTTCGAATGAAATTTGATAGCCATATTTTTCAGATGTCTTTGTATGTACTCGGTAATGCCCCGTACTTTGTCTCAGTCTTGGGTACGAGTAAGAGGTGTTACACTGGGTGATTCAACGGGCCGCTCAAGATTATGGTTAAGAAGTGGGGTAGAATGAGTAAGAATGTATGGTACAGGTATGTACGTAAACTTCATGAGTATTGGACTCAATTCATGTTGGGAAATTTGGTATGGCTATGAAAGAGTAAGTTAAGCATGATGTTCAAAGGCATTTATTATCAATTCTCAATGTGTTCAATATGTGTAATATGATAATGTGTTGGAAATTGATAGCATGTCTAATCCATGAATTTCATGACTTATGTTGTTTATTATTTGCACTCGACGTACTAAGCTATATGCTTACCCCTCTCTCTTTTTCTCTTTCTTATAGCATCGTCAAGCTAGCTTGGGGATCGTAGACGTCGAAGCTCGAGTCACACTATCAACAAATGTTTTGGGGTATAATTAGTTTACTACATTTAAGTATGGCATGTCTAGGGGACTTAGTATTTTGTTATATGTGTCATATTTGTTAGCGAAAGTGATGGCTCATTTTGGTATATTATTCTATTTTGTATATGGCCATGAAATATGGCTCATATTGATTATTGGGTTGAAATCCCTAAATATTGTTACATGTATGAGATGTGTTATTACTTTTGTGGTGTGTGTCAAATGGTTGATAAAATGTGGAACTTATGCTTGACGAATAAATGATGTCAATTGGCATGATCACTATATTAATAAAGGTAAAGAAATGTATTGAATGAACTTAACAAGTCAATGAGTCCCAACTAGGTATAATTGATATGAATTTATCATGCATGAGTTAAAGATATGGATGTCTAAGTAACCCTTTAATGCCATAGCAACCACCATTGGCGTGTGAGTGTGTGTTGGGGTTTTAAGGGTGACAAGAAGGCTTAGAAAATAACCTCAAAATTGTCCACACAGGTAGACACACAGGCATATGTCTAGGTCGTATGTGACACACGGTCAACCCCATGGGTGCGTAGTCCGGCCGTGTCCCCTACACCCTAGTTTTACAAGTCAGTATGCATGGTAGTAAACACACGGGCAGAGACACAACCGTGTGTCTCAGCCGTGTAGAGGACACGGCCTTAGGACATGGGCGTGTGCCCAGGCCGTGTGAAGCCTGTACCTTAAATGCGAAATTTAAATTCGCCACACGGCGTAGTACACGGGCGTGTGGCTTGGCCATTTGATATTAAATTTATGGTGACGTCATAAACAGAAAGTTACACGGCCTGGAGACACGGGCATGTCAAAGGCACACGGGCGTGTCCTTGTGTCCACACGGGCGTGTGACTCTATTTTATGAAAAAATTCCTAAATTTCACGATTTAATCCCGAATCACCCCCGATGTATTCTTTGGGCCTTGTTGGCCAGTATTAGGGATGATGTGCATATGTATGTACAGTTTTGTGTTCAAAAGAAATTTTATGGCTCGATTATGTATGTATATTTACGTTTTAGCCCGGTAATGCCCTGTACCCGTCTCGGTGATGGATACGAGTAAGGGGTGTTACATGGGCTATCAACACTCCTATAAATAAAACCTTAGGTATTTGATGTAACTAAGTCGTCTTAAACGCATCCAAAAATCCTAATAGTTTAGGAGTAGGATTAGATTCAATTTTCTTTCGATTTTCATAAATAACTTTGTTCTTTCCTCTTAGAATTAGTTTCAATCCAAGAGTTCTTTTATTTAATTAAAGTATTCAATTTATTTCTTTTTCACAAGCAACGATACCTCAAATTCAGGATTATTCTAATCTTTTTTCTCTTCAGATTTATTTGTGTTCTTTACTTGTTTATTTTACTTGAGATTAAGATTATGAATAACATGGGTGGTTAAATCCTTTAGGGAAGATTATTGAGTGGATGAGGACGTAATTAACAGAGAATTTAGGGTTTCTTGATAGGATTAGTTGGTTTAAACTACACGTTCTTAAACCCTAGGCTTGACAACAATAGGAAGTAATCATAGGTTAAATGAGGTTGGGAGGTAAGTTTTACCAAGTGAATTGTAGTTTATCCTAGTTAAGAAAGTGAGGTTAAGAGGTAAGTGAGTATCAACCAATTGATTAATCAGTTAGAGACCGGGAGGTAATAATTGGTTAATTGATAGCTAATCCACCATAAAACCCTAATCCAAAGTTAGTTACAACATCTAAAATGAGTTAATCTTCTTGATTGGTTTTATCGGTTTAGTTGTTTGTTTATGTTTTTATTTATTTATTTTATTTATTTAATATTTTTTATTTATCTATTTCATGAATTCTCGTAATATAGGATTTAATTAATACTATTTAGACTTATTATTGTAAAGAGATATTCCTTAGATTTATTCCATCCTCCCTTGTGAACAATCCTCGAAATAATTCATATGTTCTATTGTATACATATACTATATTATAATTTGGCTCATATACTTGCAGACACCGTAGATTTAATTTCTTATAGTTTTGGTGTGATATTTTTACTATAATTCATAACACGTTTATAGGCAATCACCCCGTTCAATCTTATCTTTGGTACGGAAGTAGTGATTTTGATAGAAATTGGCCTTCAAACATATCATGTTACTCACTATGATGCTAGTTAGAATTATGCATCTTTGAGGGAAAATTTGGACATGTTAGAAGAGATCAAGAATTAGTATGAAGTTCGCCTCGAAGCAAAAAAAAAATGGTTCATTATTACAACTCCAGAGTGCGAAACAAACAGTTGACATGGTAAATAAAAGTATGGAAACCAACATTCCAATAGGCCAAAGAGGAAAGATGGCTCCAAATTGGGAAGGACCATATAAAGTTATTGAAGTCCTGATTTGGAGCCTATAAATTAGTTCATATTGATGGCAAGATGGTGCCTCAAACATAGACTGTGAGACAAATTAAGAACTTTTATATTTGACAATTAAATCTGTATTTATGTGAATGTATATTCAATTTATGAAAATTGCTTGTCATTATACATTTTATGTTGTAAAGTAACTTTGAGGCCAAAATAATATAAAATTCACCTTTGAACTTTGCCTTAAAGAGCACCTTAAAGAGGTATGAGCTTCACCTTAAAGAAGTGAATTATACAAAGTCCATCTTAAAAAAAGTATGATTATCAGCTTTGCCCTAAAAAAAAAGTGATAAAATGTGTTTATTTGAGTTATTCTTAAATTGTGAACTTAGAGCAAATATACACCTTTATAATAAATCTATTATCAATAACTCCAAAATAAATTACATAAGTTCATATCACAGTTATTTTAAGTATTGTTTCAAAGACAAAAAAAATAACAATGAAAGCCCAATTTCGTCCGGGCTCAACCAAACAGAAACCAAACCAAAATAAAAATAAAAATAGATAAAAAAAATTATGGTCCAAAGTCCATTTACAAACAGCTGACCCAAATTTACAATGGCCTAATATGACCCAAATCAGAAAACCCTAGTAGCCTAAAACATCTTTTCAAAAAAAAAAAAAAAAACCCTAGCCTGTCGTCGCCGCTCCCCCTACCTTAGCTCGCTCCGCTCCTAGCCTCTGCCACCACCGACTTCTCTGTTATCGTCATTGACTCCAGAGGCACCTGCAAAAGAGAAGAACAAGCAAAACATGCAATAGCAAGTACAAAACAGTAGATATAATAAAAAGAAAATATATAAATTGGCTATAAAGGCCGAATTCAATGTGTAATTTTTTTCAGAGACAAATCAGAAAAAAAAACAATCAAAAACAAAAAAAACACTAAAATTTCAAAGGTAACTTTTTTTTCTTTGAATCTGTTTTTTTTTTTTTTGTAAAAACATAAAACAAAAAATAAAAAAGTTCTTACCTCATCGCCGTCGCTGGAGACTCTTTTGGCCTAGAAGGCTACCGAATCTTCGTTGGTTTGCCACAAGCCTCATCGGAGGACTAGAAATCGAAAGGTTTTTCTGAAATTTTTTAGGGTTTCGACATTCTCTTTAAAAATCGATTCTTTTTTTTTTGTTTTTTTTAAGAAATAGGGTTGAAAGGGTTTAAAAGGGGATTTTTTTTAAAAAAAAAGCAACCTTTTCTTATTTTTCTGGCCACCAAGGACGGCAATCTCCGTCGTCAATGATCGGTGGCCGTGGCGGATGATCGACAGTGCCATGGCCGGAGTAGAGGTGAGTTCAGAGAAAAAAGGGAAGCTTTTCAGAATTTTTTTTTTTAAAAAGGTCTGTAATAAGTTTTTTGGGGAAAAATTTTGGTTTAAATAAGGCATCAAAATGGCACCGTTTTGGGATAGCCCGAAACGTCTCAAAACAACGTCGTTTTGGGGCCAAACCCAAAATCCGATCCGACCCGCCTTAAGATCTGTGTGTTTTCTATACAGGGGGTTTATTTGTGCCTTTGGTCCTTCCGCTTTTATGGCTTGTTTCAATTTAGTCCTATTCTCTTTTAATTAATTTTTTCATGTAATTTTAATTTACATACAAATTAGTCTCTTTGACTCAGCACTGACCCTAGGGAATGACGCGTTTCCAAATTTTTTTGGTTAATTTTCTATTTAATTCCCGTTTCTTTTCACATATTTTATTTTAGTCCTTATTAGTCTATTTTTTTCTTTTTTAATTTATGCCTTTAATTTCATTTAAATTTCGATTTAGTCTTTTATTTTTAATCTTTATTAAACTGTTTTCTTTTATAGTTATTTATTTATTATTTATTTATTATTTCTCATGTATTTAAAAAATTTATTGTTTATATTCCTTTTACCTGTTTATATTGTTATCATTATTTTTATTTTATTTTTTTAGTATATTTCTCATATACTTAAATCTAATATTACTTATTTTATTTATTTATTTATTTATTCTTTTACTTTTAAAATACTTAAATTTAATATTATTTGTTTTGCCTATTTATTTATTTATTATTCTTTTATTTTTTAAAATATTAAAATTTGATATTACTTATACTTCCCTTTCATTTAATTTTTTATTTTTTATTTTTATTTCAAAGTTACTTTATTTATTTTGTTATTAATGTCATGAATTAATATTCTTATTATTTTCATATTTACATCATTATTATTATAGCATTTACCCATGTATATATTATGCCTGAATAAGTAAAATGTATATCGTTTTAAGCGTTACATTTATTTTTTTGCACGATGCATAAAAAAGGAAAAAAAATTAATTGTGACAATGTTTGTAATTTTTGGAATTAGAAAAGTCGTGTTCCTAACTTACGGAGTATCGCTTCTTTCTAAAACCGAGATAATCGAATATCCATTTCAAAAATATAAAAAAAAATATTCAAGTAACGATTAAAACGACGATTATTCTGATTTTCGAAAACTAAAGGCATCATGTCCTAACTCACGGGGCAGGATCCTTTTTCTCGTGCGTAATGAGGGTGTTAATCCTTTCTCGTGCGTAATTGACTCCCGAACCCGTTTTCTAGATTTTTGTAGACTGAAAAATAATGTTTTAATAAATCAAACCTCTTATTAAAATGACCAAATTACGAGGTGACCCGATCACGCCTTTTAAAAGTGATTGGTGGCCACTCAATTTCCCCCCTTTTTTTTTAAATAAAAAGTAGATTTCAAAAAAGGTTTCGACAGCTTGGCGACTCCACTGGGGAAAAAATAAGAGAGTCAAGCCACGAGTCGATTACTTCTTGTCTTTTTGTCGAAAATTGATAATTTGATTTAAATTTGCGATCGTTTCATTGCATTTCATCTGTCATTTTGTGGTCTTTATCATTTGGTTACATAATGATATGTTTTATTGGTTCAAGTCTTTTGATGTATCTCCGCATATTGCATCACATAATCGATTGATTTTACCCTTCCTAAGTGGGAGTGAGAAACTATTCCTTCGCGAGGTCTTCACCTTCGTATAGGATAGTGGATCACTTTCGGGATACATCCGTACCTATGTCTTCGTGAGATTTTCATCTCTGTATAGCCATAGGGAAATGTATTCTCCTGAACTGAACTTCGTCCATATGATCCTATAATGGGTGAGGATCGAGGAATCTGCTGGTTCAGGTACCCTTACTTTAGAACTGAACCGCATATAATGAGCCCTAAGATCCTACCCTAAGTAGAACCACACCGAACCCCTAGTGGTCACCCAAATAGGTGCTTTACTTATTATTTCTTACTTGCTTTAAATTTTAGCTTTGTATAAAATGTACTGACTTGTTTTGTTTTGCTTTGACTGTGATTGCATGACATTTTCATCATAAAAAATATGTTGATTCACGTTCAGTTACTAAATAGAGAGCTTGCCATGGAAAAGGGATTTCTTGATAAAGTAGAAGATAATGCAACTATCTGAATATGGTCCGAGAAAACGCAACTAGAGAAGGGTGATAGTCTAATAGAGGGGTACGTGTCAGAATTGTGGGATTTCACTTGCATCAGTGTGACTCAGAACAATTTCCAAGAGTTGAAAGAAATATAGGACCAATGGGAAGATGAAACTGAACAGTTACTCTATTGTAACTATGGTGATCTACCCTATTTACTCGATGTCAAAGTGGATAAGCACTTGTTTCGAGCTCTGGATCAATTTTGGAATCTCGCCTACAACTGCTTTACCTTTGGGAAGGTAGATTTGGTACCTACTATGGAGGAGTATACAACTTTGCTTCGATGCCTGAAGATTCAAGCTAACAGAGCTTACTCTAGAGCCGCCAATGTCCTGACTTTCTTAAAGAAGCTAATGAGTATCACGGGGATGAGTGAGCAATGGGTCGCGGCCCAGATTAAGCAAAAAGGAGATAGTAAATGTATCCTTTGGAAAAGTTTGTGAGATTTGATCTTGGCACACCCATATATGAAGAAAAGGGTCACGCTCGTCTCGACAATTTTGGTCGAAACATTCAGATCTTTGAATGCATGCCAGAGAGCGGGTGAAGCAAGATTTATCGGATGTGCACAACTCTTGCTAGCTTGGTTTTACAGCCACTTTTGGAAAGTAGAAAAGGTTTCTTATCGACTATTCTTCGAGAACTACTCTCCATTGAAAGAATTAGTGGCTACACCGAGGCGAGATGATATTTTAGAAGAAAAATGGATGGCGATTCTCTAAAATCTCAAAGTCGAAGACGTTGAATGGAGGGATCCTTGGATAATCCCTAATGAGATTCTGTACCGGTGTGGAGACTTTCACTGGGTCCCTCTACTTGGGATATAGGGAGCTATTGGATATGCTCCTCTACTTGTGTTGAGGTAGTATAGATCGAGACAGTTCATACTAGCAATGCAAGGGTTGGCTTAGTGTAAGTTTTCATATAAGGGTGATAATTACAAGAAAAAAGTTCGAGAAATATCTAACGCTTAGAACCAAACCTGTAGAATCAAAAGATTTGCCGCGGGTCCCTTAACAACCCCCAAATATGATTGGTGGTGGGGTAAAAGAGTCAATGACAACATTCTTATGCTAAGTTAAGAAGGCACTCGACCAATGGAAGAACACCTGCAAATGATCCGGTCTGAGCTAGAGATCATAAAACAGGATTTTGAAAAAAGGAATTTGGAGCTAGGAAAAAAGATAGAACAATTGGAGGAGAAAAAGATGCAGTTAGGATTAGATGTTGATGTCCAGAAGTTAGAAGCCGAAAAATTGAGAAAATGAAAGAACAAGGCTGAGGAAGACTTGGACAGTCTAAAAACGGATTATAGGAAGTTGCACTTATCGAACATCAGAACAATGGCGGAAAGAAATCAAAGAAGAAAAGAGTAGAGCCGATCAATGGGAAAAGAAATTCCAAGATGCTTGAGTTAGAGAAAATGCTCTAAAAAGAGACCTATTGGAAAGCCGAGATGAAAAGGTGGGATTAAGAGCTTGGGTAGCAGAATTAAAGAAGTCGCTGCACCAATATCATAGTCGTAACTCTGCAATTAGTTGAAAGCAAGCCTAAACAAGATTGAAGAGCTGAAAGGAAAAATAGAAGAGCTCGAAACCGCACTACAAAATTGTGAACTTCGAGTTGAACTTCTTGAAACAAATAATGAATACTGGAAAGAGCAACTCCACCGTTCTCAATGTCAGGTTAGGGATAGAGATCATATCATGGGTGAAGCTGTGGCTCAAGTACGAGAGGTGGCCGATCATTTGCAAACCCTAACAGTTCAAGCTGGCGTGCTAAGCTTGAAATACGAATCAGAATCAGATCGGGGTCGAGAATTAGCTTGGCTTCTTAGAAAATTCAAGGCTTTGAGTATTAGGACAAAGTCGTATATGTAATCCATTTTATATAAAGAGATTTGTTTTCTAGTAAAGTTGTTCTAATAGAATTGAATCAGAGTCAATGCCTCTTTTTGCATTCATTCCATGCATTTGCATTACATTGCATCATATGCATTACATTTCACAAAAAGACCCTAGTTAATCGAAATTATGACAGTTAACTTGGAAACCAACAATAGTGTACCAACTGAATATCGTTACAGTACTCGCGCCAAAACCAAACTAATGGATTAAAGATTAGAAAGGCTAGAACAGATTCAAAAGGACATGCAAGATCAGTTGCAAACGCAACTGCAAGAATAGTTAGTGAAAGTACAATAGGACATGAGGGATTAAATACAGGAATCCCAAAGAAGTATGTTAAGCCAATCGATGCAGTTATTGGCTGGAGGACTTGAAAAAGGGAAGAGCACTGTGGTCAACTTAGGGGATGACAATAAAGACCTTGCCTATCCCTCAAGTTTTACCCTGATAAATGTTCAGGCCCAACTAGATGTGTACCTATGAAGGGTACCCGTCACAATCAAACCTCAACAGTATCAAGCCGGTACCTCAGGGCTGATGAACTACCAAGCAAGCTTAGGTTCCAATCTGGGGGATAATCCAACCAATCTCGTTGTTCCTAATTTAGACAATATGGTAGAAATCGAAAAAAACAAGGGTAGAACTGCCAAAGCAATTTGAAGATCGATGTAGGTTGTTTGAAGAAAAATTCAGAGCAATGGAGAATGCTGACTACCACTGTGGGGTTGATGCTAAGGATTTAGGTGTGGTCTCAGATTTAGTGTTCCCACCGAAGTTCAAAACTCTAGAGTTTGAAAGGTATAATGGGACTAGTTGTCCTGAAGTCCATATCACGATTTCTATCGAAGGATGACAAGATACGTCAATAATGACCAATTATTAATCCACTGCTTCCAGGATAGTCTGATTGGGTCAGCTGTCAAGTGGTACAACCAGTTGAGCCGTGCCAAAACCAACTTATGAAAATACTTGGCACAAGCTTTCATGAAGAAATACAGCCATGTAACAGACATGATACCTGACAGAATTATGTTGCAAAATATGGAAAAGAAGCAAAGTGAAAGCTTCAGGTAGTATGCCTAAAGATAGAGAGAGGCGGTAACTCAAGTCTAGCCACCTCTTCTAGAGAAAGAAACAACAATGCTTTTCATTAATACTTGAAAATCCTCGTTCATTAACCATATATTGGGAAGCGCTACCAATAGCTTCTCAGATATAGTAATGTTCAGTGAAATGATTGAAAACACAGTGAGAAGTGGGAAGATAGATGCAGGGGAAAACGCCAAAATATCAGCCCTAAGGAAGAAGGAATATAAAGTGAATAATGCGAGCTTATATAATAAAGAGGATTTCAAACCGGTCACTGTAGGCCAACCAAGAGCCATAACTACTAGCCATTAGGGCCCCTAAGGCAAGAATCTAACTCAAGACCTAACACAGAAAGAGTCTAGTTTACACATATCCCGATGACATATAGGGAGCTATATTAGAGTTTGTTCGATACACATGTAGTATCCCTATTCTACTTGAAATCCATACAACCTCCGTTTCCAAAATGGTATGATGCGAACGCTCAATGCGAGTACTGTACGGGAATAAAGGGACACTCAATTAAGAACTGAACTCCATTTAAAAAGTTGATTGAAAGGTTCATTAAAATGGGAATTGTAAAGTTCGACAACCCATAAGGACCTAATGTGGCAAGAAATCCACTACCCAGTCATTCTGATAAAGGGGTAAACACGATAATTGAGAGTGGAGGTAAGAGAACCAAAATTGATGTGGCGAAAGTAAAAACCCCATTGAGATGGGTTTGGAAAAAGATGGTAGAGGGAGGATTAATCGTGCAAGAATTAGAGGAAAGACTCAGAGAAGTGAGGAGCTACTGTGAGTTCCATGATGAAGATGGTCATAAGATCCAAGAGTTCATTGAGTTTAGGGCCCTGGTGCAAAATTTGATGGATAATAAAAAAAATTAAATTTTATGAAGATGTCAAGGGCTTGGAATGAGGAGATGTTTATGCTTCAGAGGAAGGATCGATGGAGAAAGTCTACAAGGTCAATCACCCGGTAGTGATTATTTCACGACCAAGAAGCAATGAAGTGGGAGTACAAATGACACCAAGGGTCCCTACAAGGACAGTAAAAGGGTTTCATGGAATTATGAATACAACGTGATGATTCTGGGAGAAGAGAGCCCCGTTACTGCTTCAAAAGAGGGTTAGGATGTGGGTTTTTACGCACACAGTGGAAGGCGCTATGATCCATCAAATGCAAGAGCTGAGCCCGTAAAAGGAAAAGCTTTGGCGGTTGAACAAAATAAAAAAAAGATGGCTAGACTTGAATCACCTGTTAATGAACCGGTAACTGAGAAAAAGGCTAAAGAATTCTTGAAATTCTTAAAGCATAGTGAGTATAGTGCTGTAGAACAGCTACACAAACAACCAGCTTGCATATCAGTGCTAGCTTTACTCTTAAGCTCGGAGACACATCATAGCGTGTTGATGAAAGTGTTAAATGAAACTTATGTCGCTGATGATATCTCTATAAACAAGCTAGATCATTTGGTTAATAACATAAGCGCCGATAATTTCATTTTTTTTAATGACGATGAAATACTGCCAGGGGGCATGGGATCTATAAAGGCTCTGTACATCACCATCCGTTGCAAAGGATATACATTGCCAGGGGTGTTAATTGATAATGGATCTGCACTGAATGTCTTGTCTTTATCCATACTGAATAGGTTGCCTGTGGATAGCTCTCATATGAAGACGTGCCAAAACATAGTAAGAGCATTTGACGGTACAGAAAAGAGGGTGATGGGAAGGATTGAGATACCTCTTTTAATTGGTCCGAACACATATGAGGTAGACTTCTTGGTGATGGATATCAAGCCTTCTTATAATTGCTTGTTGGGGAGGCCTTGGATTCACTCAGCTGGGGCAGTGCCGTCATCACTACACTAAAAGCTAAAGTTGGTGACAGAGGGTCGACTGGTGACAATAAACGCGAATGAAGATATTATTGCATCCGTAACCAGTGACGCACCATACATAGGAACGGATGATGAGGCAATAGAATGTTCCTTTTGATCACTTGAATTTGTGAATGCAACATTCATTATTGAAGAAAACAAAATCCAGTGCCCAAAATATCCAAAACTTTGAGGATGGGTCTGCAACTGACTGTTGGGAAAAGAGCCTTATCGGGAAAGAGACTCGAAAAATACCTACAAGGAAGGGCCGAGACACCAATGCTAATGGACAAACGAAACCACTTTGGCTTAGGATACAAGCCAAATACGAGGCAAAAGAAGAAAGAGCTGGAGAAGAAACAATAAAGGAGAAGAGCATGGCTGAGTGAAGAAGAGATCAAGTGGGAACTGATGACCTTTCCCCATATATCCAGAACTTTCGTGTTAAGAGGAACTATTTACCCTAAACGAAAGATGTCAAGAAAAGAAACCGCAAAAGAAATGTTGGAAAATCTGAACATCAATGCCATATTCGAAAAAGGAATTGGGGGAGAAAATTTATCAGGCATTTGCCCCTATGTAGCTGGAAGTGTTCTGAACAATTGGACTATAAAAGAGATTCCTATAGTTTTTAGAGCTAATTCAGAGTACTGTTAAAAACACACTTATTACTCTAAGCCTAGGAGCAATAAGAATCCTTTTGTGAAATAGGCTTATGTCCAACATCTTTATTTCAATAAAATGTATCTTTGCGTATCATCTTGAGCAAATATTCTTTTATTCTTTCCATTTCATTCATAATTATATCATACAGATAATTATTCCTAAATTCTTTTGTTCTTTGGATATTCTTTCATCCCTATAACAGGTCTCCAGATATCAATGATATGAGTGACGCTGCTATTGACTCAGAGACTCATTTTGAGTAGATATGTGTATGGAGGATTCTCAAGATTTTGAAGATGGTCGAGACTGTAATCTATCTATTGATTTGTTGAAAATGGTGGAACAAGATGAGAAACAAATCCTACCTCACAAAGAGTTAGTGGAAATTGTGAACTTAGGAGAGGAAAAAGAGGTAAAGATTAGAGCTTGCATTGTCGCAAAGATAAAACGAGACCTTATTGAGTTACTCTAAGGATTCAAGGATGTCTTCGCATGGTCATGTCAAGACATGCCCGAGTTAAGTACTACTATCGTGGTACACTGGCTACCCATAAAGGAAGAGTGTAAGCCAGTTCAACAGAAGTTCCGAACGATGAGCCCCGACGTCTTACTGAAAATAAAAGAAGAGGTCAATAAACAATTTAACGCTGGTTTCTTACAAGTGGTTAAATACTCAGAATGGGTAGCCAATATCGTCCCCATCCCTGAAAAATATGGGAAAGTACGAATGTACATAGACTACAAGGATTTGAACAAAGCCAGCCCGAAAGACAATTTCTCATTACCTCATATCGACACCTTAGTGGGAAACACGATAGGTTACTCACTGTTCTCCTTCATGGATAGTTTCTCGGGATATAACCAAATAAAGATGCATCCTGAAGACATGGAGAAGACCACATTCGTAACCATGTGGGGAACATTTTGCTATAAAGTGATACCATTTGGACTAAAAAATGCGGGAGCAACATATCAAAGAGCCATGGTAACCTTGTTTCATGACATGATGCACAAAGAAATTGAAGTTTATGTCGACGACATGATTGCAAAATCCAGAACGAAAAAGGAGCATGTGCAAGTATTAAGAAAATTGTTCTTAAGGTTGAGAAAATTCCAACTAAAGCTCAATCTAGCAAAATGTACCTTCGGGGCTAGGTCGGGTAAATTGTTAGGATTTATAGTTAATGAAAAGGGGATCGAGATTGACCCAGACAAAGTCAAGTCTATACAGGAGCTGCCTCCACCACGCACTCAAAAAGAAGTCTAAGGTTTCTTAGAGAGATTAAATTACACTACCTGGTTCATTTCACAACTGACCTAGAAATGTGACCCCATATTCCGTCTCCTTAAAAAACGTAATTCAGGTGTATGAGATGAGGAGTGTTAGAAAAATTTTGACAAGGTTAAACATTACCTGGCCAATGCCTCAGTGCTGATGCCTCTCAGCCCAGATAAGCCAGTGATACTATACTTGGTAGTATTCGGGAATTCCATGGCATGGGTGTTTAGTCAACATGATGGGTCAGGAAGAAAAGAAAAAGCGATATACTATCTTAGTAAGAAATTCACTGAATGTGAGACAAGATATTCGTCAATCGAGAAGTTGTGTTGCGCCTTGATCTAGACAACTCGAAGACTGAGACAGTACATGTTATACCACACAACTTGGCTCATCTCAAGACTAGACCCTCTAAAGTACATGATGGAGTCGACTACTTTGAATGAAAAATTAGCCCGGTGGCAAATTCTGCCTTCTGAATTTGATATAGCCTATGTGAACCAGAAGGTAGTAAAAGGGAGTACAATAGCAGATTTTCTGGCCAGTAGAGCTCTAGAAGATTACGAGCCTTTGAACTTTGATTTACCAAATGAAGGTCTAATGTACGTTGCAACCACTGAAGAAGACTCTTAAGAAGGTCATCCTTGGAAGCTAAACTTCGACGGAGCCTCAAACGCTGTGGGTAATAGAATTAGGGCAGTCCTGGTATCCCCAAACGAAGATCATTATCCCTTTACTAGTAAATTGGATTTTTATTGCACGAACAATATGGTAGACTGCGAAGCATGCATCATGGGTATCCATGCAGCCATAGAACACAAGATCAAAGTACTAGAAGTATATGGGGATTTTGCATTAGTGATTTATCAACTCAAAGGTGAATGGGAAACGAGAGACCCCAAATTGATCAATTACCGAAGGCTAGTTCTTGAATTAATTGAAGAATTTGATGACATCACCTTTTGCTACCTCTCGCGAGATGAAAATCAGATGGCTGATGCTTTGGCTACTTTTGCTTCCATGACTAAAGTGAACAAACACGAGGATGTAAAACCTATCCAGATGAGTATTTATGAGGCTCCGGCTCATTTTTATAATATTAAGGAAAAAGAAAAGGACGTTCACCCTTGGTACCACGATATACTACAATATGTGAAAAATCTTGAGTACCTTGACCAAGCAACTGAGAATGATAAAAGGATGTTGAGAAAATTGACCAGTGACTATATCTTAGATGGAGAGATCTTATACAAAAGAAGAAAAGATCAAGTGTTACTAAGATGTGTGGACGCTGTTGAGGTGTAACACCCCTAACCCGTATCCGTCACCAAAATGGGGATACGAGGCATTACCAAAAAAGATAAAACTTTCATACATTCACATAATCACTCAGATCATATTCGAAGGCATACATTTGTAACTTCAGTTTAACAATTCTTGAATCATGACTTATAAGCTTATAACATAAACTGCATTAACATATTTTCCAAAGAATTCAATATTAGTTCTATTACTATAGCTTTATGCGCATAATACATAAAAACTTGAACCATTTTGTTATCTTATAGCGTGAATTACTATTCATATGGTCAATTTCTAAAGCTTTAGCCGAATGCAAATATGCTTAATACTTATACTTTAACAAATGTCCACTTTCAAGTTTATTCAATCATTTCACACGCCTAAATATTTCAAAGAACTAAACCAATATATCAAACATAGTTTGCCTTTCACATCAACGCATCATAAATATTTATATGCATAATACATAGCAACTATTTGTCTAACACTTTAACATACCAAAACCGAATCTAAACATGCTAATATTACTTATCATGCAATGTAACTAAGATCATATTCAAGACTAATTCAATGATCACATATTCGGCTAAGTACATAAATATACATATAACCAAAATTTATGTCATGTCAAATATATTACAAATATATCTCAACTAATGTATAATTATTAAACCAATACATCATATACCTATATATATATATATATATATATATATATCAGTGCCGAATCATGTTTGAATTACAAATATGATTCATATCAATTTATTCTATATACCAATACCGAATTCACTAAAATACCAAATCATAGATCCACGCTTTATCAAATTCTTATCAAACCAATTTCACTTATATTCACTTATATACAAGTCATAGCCGAATCACCCAAAACCAAAACCAAGCATAACCACCATTGGATTCAAACTCAAATGCCAAATTTCAATCAACTTACATCTTTTACCTATATTTAATATCATAGCCGAATTTATTGATTAATCACATATATATATAATATTATTAGCAACTTCACTTAATCTATATATCACAACCGAATTTACCTTGATACTAAATCACATAATGAAGCATAACCTAAACATCGAAACCAAACATATTCATAATTTGATCAAGACATAAAATCCAACACAACAAAATAATAAGCCATTTTCAAATGGCATATTATATACACAACTTCAAATATATTCAAAAAAAGTAGTAGAGCCTATACATGGCATAGTTTCAAATTTTAACTTTTAAAAGTACCGACAAACAAACGATAGTGTGATAGACTTTGCTGACAATCCCTGAGCTCGTAACTAGTCTCCAAAATCTATAAAACAGAGGCAAACATACACACATTAAGCTATCATAGCTTAGTAAGTCCTAAGCAAAAAAATTATTAAATTATACATGTCTTATACATAATTTCGCATTTCATTACAATCATTTGCATTTAATTATCATATAATCGAATGCACAATTAACCTTTAGTATAAACATGTATTTCACACTTTTATTATTTCATACATATATCATTAGGCCGAAACAACCTATACTCAATCAAATATACATAATTAAGATAGTATCTTATGAATCATCTCATGTATATTTATAATTTGTAGTCATAAGGCCGAATATAACCATTCATATATGTTTGCACATAGATCACAAATATGATATCACTTATACATGACATTTGGCCAAATATACTTTTCATATACACATATATTTTCATTTGCGTCATATATAATTTGTATCACATATCAAATAGTCAACTTACCTTATTTTCAAATAGGCAATTTAACTATCACATACCTGATCACTTTAGCTTGATTACACATTCGATCATAACTTATCATTGCCCGTTGAACCATTCGGAATTGAATAGGATACTTGGATAATCACACATATCGTATAATGCCAACGTCCCAGACGTGGTCTTACATGTAATCACATATCGATGCCACTGTCCCAAATAGGGTCTTACACGAATCAAATACGATGCCGATGTCCAAGACATGGTCTTACACGTAATCACATATCTATTCCAACGTCCCAGACGTGGTCTTACACGAGAAAACATATCAGAAATCCTATGTCATGACATATGTATCCTAGCTATTCATAAGGTTTGTACGAGGCATTTGGACGTCGTAACTCGATCGAATCGAATTCGTAAACATAGCCCCAAGCATATTCATATTCGGCTACTATATATATACTTTCACATAGTTCATTTCAGCATATAAAACTTGTATTTATTTAAAATTAACATCTATTTGCTTATAAACTTACCTCGAACAACGATAATCGGAACGAGATGACTACTCAACAACTTTGGTTTTTCCCTGATCCAAATCTGATTTTTTTGGTTCTTGATCTAAACATATTCAAATTAAACTCATTCAAACATAATTTCATTCAATTTAGTCCAAAAACACATAAATGGGAAAATTACCATTTTGCCCCTAACATTTTACACTTTTTACAATTTAGTCCAAATTGCACAAAACACAAAACATGCAAAATTTGCACACACCATGCTTAGGTTGAATGTTATCCATGCTCATACAAATCCATACATTTCATTTATTTTACATTTTAGTCCCTCAATTTAGTATTTTTGCATTTTAGCCCTAATTACTCAAAATCATCAAAAATTCCAATACAAAATATATTAATCCAAAACATATCTTTCATAAATCATCATCTAACATCACAAAGCTCAATTATTCATCAATGGAATAACTCAAAATATTCATCAAAATCAGAAATTCAAGCATGGGCTTTGTACATTACACTACAACGATCTCAAAAACGTAAAAATTATCAAAAACCGAACAAAAACTAACCTTGAATCAAGCTTCCAAAGTGACGAATGTTTAAAACTTTCTAAAGCTTTATTTTCTTTGAGTTTCAGCCAAAACAAGATGAATATGCATGGTTATTTTAATTATGTTTTATTATATCATATATATTATTTACCATTTTACATTTTTAACCTTTATTAATTAATATGTAACCATTACAAAATAAGGTCACAACCGTCCATCACCTTTAACTATGGTCTAATTACAACTTAAACACTTCAAATAATAAATACAACCACAATTCAGCCATTACAAATTAAACCATCAAATTTTTATTTTATGCGATTAAGCCCTTTTTATTAAATCAGCACTTAAACGATAAAATTAAAACACAAAAATTTCACAGATATAAATTCACACATAATAAGCACAGAAAATAATTTTAAAATATTTTTTGACTCAAATTCATGGTCTCGAAACCACTGTTCTGAATAGGGTCTAAATCGAGCTGTTACATGAGGGTGTAAAAAAATCTTAGAAGAAGTCCATGAGGGTGTCTGCGGAACACATGCCAATGGTTTTACAATGGCCAGGCAGATCATGAGATTGGGGTATTATTGGTCCACCATGAAAAGGTATTGTATTAATTACACCAAGAGATGTCATAAATTCCAAATTTATAGAGACAAAATTCATGTGCCTCCTTCACCTCTTCATGTCATGACTTCTCCATGGCCTTTCTCTATGTGGGGCATGGATGTCATTGGTCTGATATCGCCAAAAGTTTCTAATAGGCATCGATTCATCTTTGTGGTCATCAATTACTTCACCAAATGACTAGAAGCCACTTCATATGCCAATGTCACAAAGTCGGCAGTTAGCAAATTCTTGAAGAAAGAGATCATATGTCGGTATGGAATGCCAGAAAGGATCATATTTGATAATGCATTGAACTTGAAAAATAGTAAGATAGCGGAGGTCTATAGTCAGTTCAAAATCAAACACCACAATTCATCACCATATCACCCAAAAATGAACGGTGCAGTTGAAGCTGCCAATAAGAACATTAAGAAGATCGTAGGGAAAATGACTAAGACTTATAAAGATTGGCATGAGAAGTTGGCATTTTCCCTCTATGCTTATCGAACTTCTGTCAGGACCTCCACCGGGGCAACGCCTTTCTTATTGGTTTATAGAATGGAGGCGGTTCTACCTATTGAGGTTGAGATTCCTTCTCTCCAAGTTTTATCAGAGCTGAAGTTAGATGAAGCAGAATGGATTCAATCTCGATATGATAAACTAAACTTGATTGAAGAGAAGAGGCTGAAAGCTATCTATCATGGTCAGATGTACCAAAAACGAATGATGCGAGCTTATGACAAAAAGGTTCACCCCAAAGAATTCTATGAGGGGGACTTGGTATTGAAGAAAATCCTTCTCATACAAAAAGACTTTAAAGGAAAGTGGATGCCAAACTAGGAGGGACCTTATGTGGTAAAGAAGGCCTTTTCTGGATGAGCTCTAATTTTTACTGAGATGGATGGAAAAAACTTGCCTAATCCTGTGAATTCAGACTCAATCAAGAAATATTTTACTTAAAAAAAAAAAGAAAAAGGGGGAGGCCAAGGCGAAAACCTGCAAAGGGAGCCTTAAGACCAAAGAGGTTTTGAATTGAAAACCCAAGAAAGGGTAACTCAAATTTGGATTGAAGATTGAACGTGTGATGATCAGGTCTTCTCAGAAGGAGAAACATTACAACTTGAGGCATCAACAAAATACTTTAGACCTCCTAAACACATATCAAGTTCAAAATGGTCTTCAAGAAGTTTGAGCAGAGAAGCTTATACTGCGATATTTGGGGCACCTATTTTCATCTTACTCATTTTGTATTTTAGCAGGGTTTGCTATTTTGATTAATCTATTCATTTCGAGCTTTGCTCCCAATAAATCTCAATCTTGTCCATTATTACGATCTTTTTCAAGCATTTTTCATTGAAATAATGATTAATTGACAAATAATAGTCAAGTAAAAAGATTTTTGCATATTGCTCTGAAAGATTTTCTAAATAGTACAAGGACTTGAAACAGGACCACTAGTCAGAACTAACCAAATCTAAGAGTTGGAAATTTTTGGGAACAAATAGTTCAAATTTTGATTATTTCTTCGAGTTTTCTGTTAAAAATACCAGCTGAACAATAAGGCAGGGTAATGTGTCAATGATAGAACCTTGATGAATAACAACCAATGTCAACCTAAGCATTAAAAGGGGATCATTCTTGAAAAATGACATTTTGCATTCATGCAAATATCATTCATACACATCTAGTTAGGAGTATTTGATTCATTCTGATCATAATATCCTAATCGCTTGACATAAATATAGGCCCATGAAATGGATTCTACAGGTCATGTTCCCCAAAGAACAATGTAACTGATTAGTGAAACCACAAATCTTATACCCTTGAAGCTACAGTGGGACGGATGGAAGTCGTGACGAATCTTATCTCCCTGAAGTTGTAATGGAGCATATTAAAGCCACAAATCTTATCTTCTTGAATTTGTAGTGGAGTAGATCGAAGATAGCAAATCTTATCTCTTTAAAGTCGCAGTAGAATAGATTAAAGCTATAAACCTTACCTCTCTTAAGTTGCAGTGGAGCAGGTTGAAGTTACAAGTCTTATCTTCTTGAAGTTGCAGTGGAGCAGACTGAATATAGCAAATCTTATTTCCCTAAAGTTGCAGTGGAACAGATTAAAGCTACAAATTACAAATCTTATCTCCTTGAAGTTGCAGTGGAGCAGATTGAAGTTACAGACCTTATTGCCCTGAAGTTGCAGTGGAATAGATCGAAGATAGCAAATCTTATCTCTCTGAAGTTGCAGTAGAGCATATTAAAGCTATAAACCTTATCTCCCTGAAGTTACAGTGGAGCAGACTGAAGATAGCGAATCTTATTTCCCTGAAGTTGTAGTGGAATAGATTAAAGCTACAATTACAAATCTTATCTCTCTGAAGTTGTAGTGGAGCAGATTGAAGTTACAGATCTTATCTCCCTGAAGTTGTAGTGGAGTAGATTGAAGTTACAAATGTTATCTCCCTAAAGTTTTAGTGGAGTAGATTGAAATTACAATTCATATACCTTGAAGTTGCAGTGGGTTGGAATGAAGCTACTTGAAAAAAGGAGCACCAAAGAGGTCAAGATTCAGCGAGACCAGACGAAATTGGTCCTTCTTTAAAGTCTTTTCTCCATTCTTGTTGCACAACAACAAGCAAAGAGGGGCAGCTATGAAAGCCCAATTCCATCCGAGCTCAACCAAATAGAAACCAAACCAAAATAAAAATAAATAAACAAATATGGTCCAAAGTCCATTTACAAACAGTAGACCCAAATTTACAATGGCCCAATATGACCCAAATCAAAAAACCCTACTAGCCTAAAACATCTTTTTAGAAAAAAAGAAACCCTAGCCTGCCGCCACCGCTCCCCCTACCTTAGCTCACACCACTCTTAACCTCTGCCACCACCGATTTCTCTGCCACCGTCATTGACTCCAAAGGCACTTGCAAAATAAAAGAACAAGCAAAACACGCAATAGCAAGTACAAAACAATAGATATAATAAAAAGAAAATATGTAAATTGGCTATAAAGGTCGAATTCAATATGTAATTTTTTTTGGAGATAAAAAAAAAACAATCAAAAACAAAAAGAGCACTAAAATTTCAAAGATAAATTTTTTTCTTTGAATTTGTTTTTTTTTATAAAAACATAAAACAAAAATTAAAAAAGTTATTACCTCGTCGCCGTTGACGGAGACTCCTCTGGCCTAGAAGGGTACCGAACCTTCAGTGGTTTGCCACAAGCCTCGTCGGAGGACTGGAAATCGAAAAGTTTTTTTGAAATTTTTTAAGGTTCCGACATTCTTTTTAAAAATTGATTCTTTTTTCTTTCTTTCTTTTTTAAGAAAAAGGGTTGAAAAGGGATTTTTTTAAAAAAAAACCTTTTTTATTTTTCTGGCCACCAGAGTGCCCTTGGTCGGAGTAGAGGTGAGTTCAGAAAAAAAAAAAGAAAAAAAAAGGGAAGCTTTTTAGAATTTTTTTTTTAAAAAAAGGTCTGTAATAAGTTTTTTTTGAAAAAAATTTGGTTTAAATAAGGCATCAAAACGGCACCGTTTTGGTATAGCTTCAAACGTCCCAAAACGACGTCATTTTGGAACCAAACCCAAAATTCGACCCAACCTGCCTTAGGATTCGCGTGTTTTCTATACGGGGGTCCATTTGCACCTTTGGTCCTTCCGCTTTTATGGCTTGTTTCAGTTTAGTCCTATTCTCTTTTAATTATTTTATTTTTCCTATAATTTTAATTTACTTACAAATTAGTCCCTTTGACTTAGCGCTGACCCTAGGGAATGACGCGTTTCCAAATTTTTTGGTTAATTTCCCATTTAATTCTTGTTTCTTTTCACGTATTTTATTTTAATCCTTATTAGTCTATTTTTTCTTTTATAATTTATGCCCTTAATTTCATTTAAATTTCGATTTAGTCTTTTATTTTTAATCTTTATTAAATTGTTTTCTTTTATATTTATTTATTTATTCTTTCTTTATTCTTTCTCATGTATTTAAAAAAAATTATTCTTTATGTTCATTTTATCTGTGTATATTGTTATGATTATTTTTATTTTATTTTTCTAGTATATTTCTCATATACTTAAATCTAATATTACTAATTTTATTTATTTATTCTTTTACTTTTAAAATACTTAAATTGAATATTATTTTTTTACCTATTTATTTATTATTCTTTTATTTTTTAAAATATTCAAATTTGATATTACTTATACTTCCTTTCATTTAATTTTTTGTTTTTTATTTTAAAGTTACTTTATTTATTTTGTTATTAATACCATGAATTAATATTCTTATTATTGTCATATTTACATCATTATTATTATAGCATTTACCCATGTATATATTATGCCCGAATAAGTAAAATGTATATCGTTTTAAGCGTTACATTTGTTTTATTGCACGATGCATAAAAAAGGAAAAAAAATTAATCGTGACAATGTCTGTTATTTTTTGGAATTAGAAAATTTGTGTTCCTAACTTACGGAGTATGACTTCTTTCTAAAACCGAGATAATCAAATATCTATTTCAAAAATATAAAAAACGAGATTCAAGTAACGATTAAAACGACGATTATTCTAGTTTTCGAAAACTAAAGGCGTCGTGTCCTAACTCACGGGGCATGATCCTTTTTCTCGATTAATTCAGAATAAAGCTTCTTCTGTTAAAAAATCTTAATACAAAAAGGGATCATATTTTAATTTCTCTTCAAATTTTTAATTTTCGACACTAAAGACATCAAGTAATCAATTAGGTACCAATTTTGAGCGTAACGAGGGTGTTAATCCTTCCTCGTGTGTAACTGACTCTCGAACCCGTTTTCTGAATTTTTGTAGAACGAAAAATATCGTTTTAATAAATCAAACCTCTTAGTAAAATGACCAAATTACGGGGTGACTCGATCACGACTCTTAAAAGTAATTGATAGCGACTCAATTTCCATTTTTTTAAATAAAATGTCAATTTCAAAAAAAAAATTCAACAAATACAAAATAAAAGTGGCTTTGACACCGACTACATTATAATGGTGTAGATTTATTATACTCAATCATTAAAAAATATTTTTAAGTATTTTTAAAATTAAATTTGACTAATTAAATAAAAGAAATAAGATCATATTTGGTAACTATAATTTTATAAAATATCTAATATGATACTTATATTTTAAAAATGTCGAATGTAATATTTAAACTATTAATATATATTATGATATTTGATGTTAAAATCGTTAATAAAATTCTAAATTAACTAGTGAGAATTCAACGCGTAATTTTTTAATTATTTTAAATCATTAAGCTCACATGGTCCATCGTTATTATTATTTTTTAAGGATGAGACCGAAGCTTTTATTAAAAGAAAATAAAGTAGTCGAACGCTATAATCAATGAAGTAAAGACTGAAAGCATTAAAACCACAAAAACAATAGGCGGTTTCCTTTCTTCAACACAACTTTGGCTATTAATATTCCACTGAAATCTCCTCCAATCTTAGCAGCAAACGACTAGAATAATGTGGCTTTCCATAAAACACAACATTAGCCATAGATCAGCAACATCAAATGACAGATTATCAAGGGGGTCAATCCATCGTCTATCTTCCTCCACTGCTGCCATAACAGCGTCAGGAGCTTCCTCAACCCAGTAAGTGTCCTCTTCTCCCTTGAATCCCTCTTGAGCCATAATATGGGAAGCTTTGTTCGCAGTTCTAGGAGTAAAGCAGAACTTGATAGATCTAAAAGCTTGAGATAGAACTTTAATGTCTTTGATGTAGGGCCCGATCTTCGATCTATCTTCTCTATCTTGTTCTATACTGGAGATAATGGTACAAGCATCACCCTCGACGATCAGACGACTAACCCCATATCATTTGCAAAAGTTAGACCCTGCAAACATGAGAGAGCCTCAGCCGAGAAGGCATAAGATATGTTCCTGTTTTGTTTAAAACCACTGCCCATGATTTCACCATTTGAATTCCCGATTACAAATCCTGAACAAGAAGTTCTTGGATTTCCTTTGTATGCAACATCAAAATTCAGTTTAACGAAAGTCTCGTTTAAGGGATTCCAGTTCGCTCGAGGATCTTGCTGAGAACCAGGTAAAGGGTTATTTTTTTGATCTAATCCTTTGCCAAACTTCTAATTTTGATGATGATATCGTGGATAGAGAGAAATTTTCCTTCCATCACTTGTTTGTTACGCCCAAACCAAATTGCCCAAGCAGTGATCAGAATAGACCTACAGGTAAATGGTTGATCATTTTTGAGTCTCTGTGTGAACCATTCCCATAATTCCTCTACATCAGCAATATTTAGGCCATTAAAACCCAAACTTTCCCATATGATTTTTGTAGATTCACAACCCATCATTGCATGTGCATTAGTTTCAACCTCTCTATTACATCCCGGGCAACTGGGAGACGCAATCACTCTTCTTGTAAAAAGATTAGCTCTAGTAGGGACTGTAATTTTGATCTTGGATGGCACTTGTATTTGCCAAAGTTTTCTGTAAAATTTCCTGTAATCATCAGGAAAAGTCTCTAGTTGCTGAGATTGTAAAAGAAGACGGTAACCACTTCGGACAGAATAGTAGCCAATATGTCCCAGCCAAACAATCTTATCCTCACCTATGTGCTGTGATACAGGAATGCAGGGAATCACATCAGCTTCCTTCGGATAAAAAACATTGGTAATAATCTCCTCTTACCATGTCCTTGTCTCCATATTTATGAGACCTGAAACAATTCAAATTGAGCCATTAACAATCGATTCTTGTATACGACAGCCTGCTGAAAAAGGAGCCAATTATCATTCCAAATTGAAATAGAAGAACCAATACTAACCCTCCATCGAGAACCCTTCTCCAATAAGCCTCAAGCAGCCTATATGCTTCACCAATCGTAGGATGGATAAGACCCTAACTTTGCCTCCCAAAAGCTAGAATTAGGGAAATATTTGGCTTTAAAAATTCATGGGCTTAGTAATGGATCTCCAGCCTTGCTTAGCCAATAATGTGATATTGAATTTAGAAAGATCTCGAAAACAAATCCACCCTCCTTTAAATAGCAAAGATCCTTCCATTTACACTAATGAACTCCTTTTCTATTATGGCCTTTCTGCCACCAAAATTGGCTAATGATACCCTCAAGATCATTGCATAAAGACTTTGGGAGAAGAAAACATGACATCGCGTAAGCAGATAGTGCCAGTAGAACAGATTTGATAAAAATCTCCTTACCCTCTTGTGAAAGCATTTCAACGCTTCAGTTATTTATCCTCGCTTTCAACTCTTGTTGAAAGGCCTCTTTCTTCCTCCTTCCAACCTTCGTGGGTAGGCCTAGGTAATTTTTAGGATTAAGTACTCTCCTTATACCCAATTGATTACTAAGCTAACAACACATACTATCCGGGACATTAGAGCTTAAATAAATCTAAGACTTTTCCAAATTAATATGTTGTCCAGAGCACCTTTCATAATGTTGTAAAATGGATTGAATAACCCGACTACCTTCACTAGAAGCTTCATCAAAAACCATACTGTCATTAGCAAAGAATAGGTGCGTCACCGAAGGCCTTCCTCGACAAACTCTCGCCCCATCTAATCTACTAGTTTCATTCGCTTCATGCAATAAAGTAGCAAAACCTTCTGTACATATCAAAAAATAAATAAGGGTTTAGAGGATTGCCCTCGGATTAAAACAAGAACTTATATCTCCATTTATAACAACCGAATAAGAAAAAGAAGTAATACAATGAATGGATAAAGAAACCCACACTAAATCAAAGCCCATAGACATCATACCTTCAAGAAACTCCCATTTAACTCTGTTATACGCTTTGTTCATTTCTAGTTTTAGAGAAAAAGCACATTTCCTTCCAGACCTACGCCTTTTAAAAGCATGCAATATCTTATAAGCAGCTAAAATGTTGTCTGAAATTAATCTCCCCAGAATAAAAGCCCTTTGAGCCTCATCAATACAACAATCAAGAACTTTTTTAAGTCTATTAGCAATAACTTTTGAGATAATCTTATAAAGAACAAAGCATAGACTAATTGGACGGATAAGGACATTGTATTAGGCGTTGATACTTTAGGGATCAAAACAATGTGAATGCAGTTTACCTCATCCAACGCAATTTCATGGTGCAACACTATCAAGCAGTATTTTGTCATCTTATCTCTTATTATAGCCTAAAATCGCTGGTAAAATAGAGCAAAAAGTCATCTTTACTCGTTGCTTTAGTTGACCCCATTTCCTTCACCACTGTTAGAACCTCTCTCCCTTAAATTCGGCTCAAAGCATCTCATTCATTCTTTCAATGGTACAGTGTTGAACTTTTGTAAAAGCACTAGTAGCACCATCACACCCATTGCTAGTAAAAATATTATCGAAATAATCAACAAAAATATTATTCAATTCATCAATATCTGATGTTAAAAGGCCATTCCTATCCAGTAGAACGTTTATTCGATTCATATGGCGACGAGAAGAGATAAAATTGTGAAAATACCTCGTATTCTGATCGCCATATCGAAGCTAATTGGACTGAGCTTTCTGTTTCGAATACATCTCCTCTTTGTCCATTTCCAAATTAGGGTCTAACTTTGTCTCTATTATTTCTGAAAAAATATCATCAGTTGGAGTCTGCTCACATAAATCCTGTCACATCCCACTTTTTGATTAATTAAGCAAAAGTGGAACTGTCATCTTCTATGTTTTAAATTAATGTGCAAGATTGGATACAAGAGAATTAATGGTCAAGTGGTTTAGTAACTAATTATTTATCCTAGTGGTCTAAGGTTCTAGCTTCATTGTTCACACTCTTACATTTATTTTTTTTACAATTTCCCCCTTGTTTAATGTGCTTGTCGTCCACCTTGTGCACTATAATGAGGAGGATTTGTTTCCTCCATTTGATGGTCAAACTTACCATAATTAGGGGGTATATGATCCCTTTTTTGCTCCATATTCCCTTCCCTTACCATAACCTCACCTCTTACCTTGTAGTTTGATACATTGAACTTCGCCATAGTTGACCAAGCTCCTGCCTTGCTTTTGTTGTCCATATCGCTCTCCCTCTCACTTTCTTCCATTTTTTATTTTTCTCACCATTTTAGCAAACAATTACCACGTTTCCTCCTAAACACTTTTCTTCCTCCATCGTGAACCGAACAACCTTCCACCGATCACCACCTCTTGTGATTGCTGCTCCTCTTTTCTTATCTCCTTCCTCCCATCGCCGTCGTGAGAGCCGCGATGCGCCACTGCAAGTTCACCTCCTCTTCCACTTTTCTTCTATTTTCTTCTCCTACTTCTTTCTTCTCCTCTCCTTAGCTGAACCTCCAAACTCCACCACCGTTGGACCATCGTTGAACCGCCATCGAGTCGCCACTGAGCTGTCGTCGAACCACTATCGTCGCCGTAGCCAATGATCAAAACCTTTCTTTTCTTATTTTTTTTCCTCTCATTGTGTCGATTCTCATTTTGAATTAATCAAACTTATTCTTTTATCTCAATGATACTCTTTAGATCACTCGATACTCTGAAATCGTCCCTTCTCAATTCATCGTTCGATTTGAATTGATCAAGTGTAAGTATGGATCATTTTTAAGTTATAAAAATCATTTTCTTAGTATTTTCTTGACATGGCCGAATGATTTAGTGCCATGAGTTATAGGGTTATTTTGTTAATATTAATAATTTACGTACTATAGTACTAATGCTACATTATATCGGTTTGAAGGACCAAACAATAATCGTAGGAGAGGCCCTTAACTTCGTAAGGGAAATTCTCCTTTCAAGAGTCTTAGATCGTGAAGGTAACAATGAGACTATTAGTGATAGATCTCTAAAGTGACGAAACATTTTTAAGATTTATACTAATATGTCTTAATTATGTAATAGATTGTCTTGCGAGGTAGATCAAGTGAAACCTAGTAATAAGGGTTGAAGCAAATCGAATCTACAATCTAAGGTGTGAGATCGATTATACTCATTATGTGTAACATAATTATTTTTATTATATTAATAATTAAATTATAAATAATGGTGAGTATATTAAGTATTCAAAGTGGAGTTGTTAAAAAACTCAATACAAAGAACCCAAGTGACTAACCGAAATACTTTTTGTGGAATGTATGAGATATGTGATATGATGTTACTATCATTATAATAATGATGTATTTGTAAATCTCGTTCTCATGACATGTGTTGCATGGCTTATATGTTATATTTGGTGATTCAAGCATGTGATATATATATATATATGAATATGTGAATATCGAGATCTATGATCTAATGTGACAAGCATGATTAAACATGTAAAAGTGATGACTAGTGAAATGTGATTATGTGAGCATATCTATATACCTAAGTGTTAAAGTGATTTACATGTGTTAAAAGTGTAATTTTCATGTCACATACATGGGGTCAGATATTGTGAAAGGTGGAAGCAATGGCAGTAAATCTACATATTAGTGGTGGCTTGCCCACATTAGTGTTATCAGTGGCAGTTTATTTGCAAATCATTGGCGGCATGTTCGCAAATGGTGTTTTAGATGGACGAGTTCAGGGAACTCGATATTGGTGTGTCCTAGAGATGGGTAGGAATTTTATAAAATGTGTATCGATCTTAAACATGCAACGATACGTTCATGCATAGTAATCAGTGTTAAATTCCATGATCTTAATGATGTATGATTATATTGTGATTGTTATATGTATGTTGATATGTATGCAAGTATATATTTATTATGTTTCGATATCACACTGAGCCTTTTTATGCTTACCTCATTTTGCTTATGTGTTTCAGATAATCCTTGTGGTTAGGACTCAGATTCAGACGTCGAAGAGGCTCTCGGATTTAAACGTTTTTTTATGGTTATTTTTTATTTTATATTTTTGGGACTTTCGTGGATTTTAACTTTTTATTTTAGGATTTTATTTTGTGGATTACTATTTAATTGTGGCATGAGTACTTTGTTTTAAACTGTGGAAATTGGACATTTTGCATGGGCTTTTAATAAGGATGAATAAAATTCGTTTTCCGTAAACTCATTTTATCGAATCTAAAATTTTAAAATAATCATAACATCTTTGGAATAATAAACAAGATTACTTCTCAAGTTATATTTAAAAAAATGAATTCTAAAGAAATATTAATTACGTTTTTTTAGAACTAAATTCATTTATTTCAACTCACATTCTATGTGATCACTTAGATTGGGTCATAACGTCTAAGCCTGATTTGAGGGGTTATAAATCTACAAGATGATGTTGTAGCCTTTCTTTCATCCTCCATTTAGCACTTTTCAACTTATTAGCCCAAAATCGTAGTCTATCCCCAACCATTGAAAGATGACTCAAAATATCCAAATATGTAACATCCCTAACCCATATCCATCACCAGAATAGGGTTATGGAGTATTATCAAAGCTTATAGTTCAATTATAGTTAATTCATGTCATTTACTATTCATTTATGAAAATTAATCATAATCAATTATAATGTCCCTCATATGGGTCCTCGAGGCCCAAAATACATGTTAGAATCAAGTCGGGATTAAATCGAAATCACGAAAAAATTTTCGCGAAATCTCAAAATTTTTCTTAGGTGCAGGGGACATACGCCCATGTGACCAGGCCGTGTGGCTTACATGGCCAACGACACGCCACGCCCATGTCCCAGGCCATGTGAGCATTCAGTGTGAGGCATACAGTCGTGTCTTAGCCCGTGTCTTTGTGTAACTCTCTAACTTAGGTCATACGGTCATCCACACACCCGTGCGCTAAGTCGTGTGGTTAATTTAATTTTCAAAAATTAAGTGCAGGGATTACACGGCCAGAAAACATGCTCATGTGCTAGGCTGTGTATCGCTCACAACTGAGATACAATCATGTGTCTCTGCCTGTGTGACTAATTCTAAGCATTCTGTTTCTCAATTTTTAAGATGCAGGGGGCACACGACCAAACCACATGCTTGTGCGCATGATTGTGTGTCACACACGATCAAGACACACGCCCGTGTATCTACCTATGTGGACAAAATAAGGTCATTTTCTGACCTTATTTCTCACTGAAATTTTGCCTTCAATATACATCAATACATGCATACTTATACCAACCAAATTAAGACATTAAATTTATTTCTCACCGAAATTTTGCCTTCAATCTACATCAATACATACATACATATACCAACCAAATTAAGACATTAAAACCAAATCGATATTAACATTATGTAAGATATATCGTCATATGTATTCAAACTTACCTTGGTAATACGTATATGCTTTCCATATTCCAATCAAACCATACCAAACTCACTTGTATTAACCATATCATAACCCCATATATATATTCACTAAACATACTATCATTAGCCATTCTAATGGCTAGATTACAAACATCCATTATATGCCAACATTGGTCAAATTAGCCTATACATGCCATTATATCAAAATAAGTTTTCTATTTATACCAAAACGAGCTGGTGGATAGTGTGATGATGCTCTGACCGATTCCAACCTTTACGAGCTTTCGAGCACTATAAAACAGAGAAAAGAAAACCAAGTAAGCATTTCAAATTCTTAGTAAGTTCGTATAACAAGAATTTAACTTACCATATATTTACATTCAAGATAAGCATACAAAAATGCATCCAAGCAATTTGGTTATTAGCCTAAAACACACAACTTCACCAATCATGTTAGTTAAGTAATTCACATAATATCAATAACATGGATGAGCTCATCATTTAATAACTTTCATATATATATATATATGCTTTCCATATCATTATTCTATATTACATGTAACATCCTAAAATAGGGTTTAATTAGAATAGTGGTTTCGGGACCACAAATCCGACATCAAAATATTTATTTTACGATTATTATGAGGTCTAGAATATGATAATATACATGTGTTAAAGTTTCATGAAGAAATTTTTTGAGTAAGGTGTCCAATTAGAAAGTAAGGACCAAATTGAATAAATTTCAAAACTTGGGTTCTTGAAGCAATTTGTATGAAATTGCTTTAGATTATAAATTAGAAGGACTTGGAGAGAAATTTGCCCAATATCTAAGTTTTTGGACAAAAATGGGCATGTATGGATGAAAATTTAAAGAAAGGGCTTAAGGGCATTTTGGTCATTTGGCAATTTAATGAAATAAAATGGGAAAAAGAAGGAAAAAATCAGTCATTCTTCTTCCTTTTCTAGCCGAAATTCTCAATTCTCCATATCTAGGGTTTTCAACATTTTCAAGCTCAATAGTAAGTGCTCCCAAGCCCCGTTTTTAATGTTCTTCGTGTTTTTGAAATCCCGATAGCTTGCTCTCTCTATTTCTACCCATATTTCATGCTAGGTTTCATGTTTAGAAATTTACCCATGCATGAGTTACTTGTATTTTGATGGTTTATGGAGGAATATGAAAGTTGGATGTGTGTTAAACATCTTTTCCTAGGTGATTTTCATGAAAAACCCCTAAAAGGACCTTTTTGCAAAAGGTGTAAAATGTGTGGTAGAATGAGAAATAATGGAAAATTGTGGGCTGCCATAAGGGTTAAAAACATTCGGCTAGGCTTGGGTAAGGTAGAAATTGCATGCATTTCATTATACGAGCTTAGGGACTAAATCGTAAAAATGTGAAAGGTTAGGGGCAAAATGGTTATTTGGACCGGGGATAAAATTTAGACTTGAAAAGTATAATTTGAGTTGTTAATGATTTATTTTTATTGTTATAGACTCCGAGGAACAAATTTCAGAGGTCGATCGAGGAAAACTAAAGCTTTCGGAATAACCGAAACACGATACCGAGACGAGTACCAGGTAAGTTCAGATAACTTAAAGTAAACTCATAATATGCCTAATTGCATGATTTATGAATGTATGATAATTTCATTTGACGACAGCATGAAAATACATGAAATGTATCTTTAATAATGACATGTTAATAAATGTCCTGGTTGAGGTTAAAAAGGAAGTTCGGTGGATAAACCATGATTTACATGACTTGAGATCCTGTATGTGTTGCAGAAAAGGACTTAGCCCGGACGAGTAATCCGTTGATCTCAAATATAGAAAGGATCTAGCCCGGACGATTGTTCCTTGAGTGATCGAGCCTCCCAAAGAATATGTGTGCATTGTGGATTTAGCCCGGATGGGTAATCCAATTAGGGTCTGAATTTAGCCTAGATTGGTAATTCAGATCCGAGCTCATTAAGGGTGTTTGTCGCTATAAGGGATTTAGCCTAGACTGGTAATCCCGACATCACCTTATGAGTTTACGATATGGGGGATTTAGCCTAGACTGGTAATCCTGCCATAAAATGTGAGGTTCGCGGGAGTGCATACCTAAAATGATCATTCTTATGAATTGACGGTAAATGGATAATCCATCGGGATTTCCTAGAAACTCAATGGGATTAATATCATGTATATAGATGAAATGATGAATGATGAGCTCATCTAAGACAAATTACATGGTGCATTATTATTGTGGCTAACTTGTTGATTGAGTGCATGTGATACGGAAACCATTCCATTCTTGTTGGTCTAATTGCTTAATATAGTTGCATGCTAATTACTCGGTAAGTTTACTTTCCAGTTATTCGGGCTTACTAAGCATGTAAATGCTTACCCCTCTCTTTTCCCTATCTTACAGAGCTCGAGGACTCGTAAAGATTGAAAGACAATTGGAGAGTCGACACACTATCAACTAGTCTAGCTTTGGTATATAAATACTCTTATTTTGTCCAATGGCATGTATAGGGCTTTTGGTTTATTTTTTTATATGTGTCATTTGATTTGCCAAAATGAAGGCATGTAAAGATATACCTAACTTTTTGTATTTGGTCATGGGAATTGACTTATTTTGAAGTAGGCTATGAACTACAAATTTATGCATGCTTATGTTTGCATGGGATAGCTTGACCATAATTGGCAATGAGTTATAATAACGAGTTAATTTTAAAAGTGTTAACGAGACATAGAAATCCTTAAAACTAAGGAAATAACCTAGCATGTGTTAAACCGATGATACGAGGTTTACATGCAATGAGGTTTACTAAGGTTATTTGTAAGTGTACAATCATGTCTTGCTTTGTATTTTGGTAACCTTTAAGTATAAGTGATGTAGAGGGTGACCAAAGGCCTAGAAAATAGTCTAATAAGGTCCACATGGGTAGACACACGGGCATGTGTCTAGGCCGTGTGTGACACACGATCGTCCCTATGGGCGTGTGGTATGGCCGTGTGTTCCCTGCACCTAAAATTTTAAGTCAGTTTCGAGCACGAGCGTGTGTCTTGGCCATGTGCCCCTAAATGCAAGCTGACGTCATAAACAGAATGCTCGATTTTTTGGACACGGGCGTGTCTAGGCCGTGTAAAAGACACAGGCCAGGGACACGGGCGTGTGCTCAGCCGTGTGAAAACCCTTGTAGGTTCGAAATGAAAAATAATTTTCATAAATTCAACACAGGTAGGAGACACGGGCGTGTCCCAAAGCACACGGGCGCCTGCATTGCCTCCACACGGGCGTGTGAGACTTTACCTAGGAAAATTTTTATGAACTTTCGTAAGTTCTCGGTTTAGTCTCGGATCATTCTCAATGTATGTTTAGAGCCTCATAGGCCCATAATCAAGACATTATGATGCAATTTGATCTATTTTATATTGGAATGAAATTTTATAACCCATATTTCCTGAAAATGTTCAAGTTTATGTCTGGTGACGCCTCGTATCCGGTCCTGGTCTCGGGTATGGGTAAGGGGTGTTACATTACATGTACATTACCATGACAAATTATTTCCAGTTCAATTTAACCATATTAGAACTTTATCTATTTAATTTATTTGAAATATCGATTGATACATTCATGTAGTACACTTAAAGTGTACAAAACTGAAATCCGTCAATTCATATTCAGGAGTACTCTTTAGAGCACATAATCGGGAAGTAAACTCTCGAGCCTTGTAATGGAAAGCTCACACAGAGCCATTTCGGGAAACTCATAAAGAGTCTATCGGGAAGTTTATCCGGGCTATATAACAAAAACCCATAAGAGCCTTAATCGGGAAGTTCACAAAGAACCATATCGGGAAGCTCACGAAGAGCCTATCAGGAAGCTCACAAAGAGCCATGTAACGAGAAGCTCCAGATAGCCATAAATCAGGAAGTTCAAACGAGCACTATCGAGAAGCTCACAAAGAGCCAATTTAACAGGAAGCTCATGAAGAGCCTAAAATCGGGATGCTTATAAGAGCTAAGGTGTGTCCACAACAAATGTAGGATCACAACCTATCAGGACGCTCCGAAGAGCTATAATGGGAAGCTCGCAAGAACCTTATATGAGAAGCTCGAGAGGGCTAATACGAGATGCTCTTTTGAGCTATGGTGTGTCTGCAACATATGCAAGACCACAACCAATACGGGAAATCCTGTATCCATCGACTTTTATTTATTCAAACGGAATTTGATATTTTTCGAGGATTGTTGGATATGTGATCATTTCATATATTTATAACATTTAAACAATTCACATAAACATATTTAATTCAAACATATAAATATACACAATTTAGTTACACAAACTTACCTCGTCACTTGTTCGTATATAGAAATCTACTAATCCGACACTTTTTCTTTTCCTCAATCTAACTTCATATTTGAGTTTTCTGGATCTATATAAATGAATTTAACATCAATTTAATCCATTTCATACTTAATTGAACTCAATTCACTTCAAAGGCAAAAATACCATTATGCCTTTATACTTTTCACAAATAACGATTTTGTCCTTAGGCTCAGAAAATGAAATTCATGTAATTTAATCCTTATTCCAAGCCTAACTAATTTTTACATATAATATTTACAACACATATAATTCATAAAAATAAAAAAAATTTCATGAATTTTACATCTTTACAATTTAGTCCCTAAACCACAATTTCACGAAAATTTACTTTACAAAAGTTGTTTATCTATCAACAACCTTTCATTTTCTACCATAAATTTCAAAATTTCAGCATATTCATCCATGAAAAAATTCCTACACTTTATTATCTTTACTAGTTAATCCCCAAAATAAATAGATTAAGCTATTCCGATCTAAAAAATATAAAAATACTAAAAACGAGACAAAATTACTTACCCAATTAAGCCAAGAAAGCTTGATTTCTCTTTCCTAGGGTTGTCATGTATTTTTGGGGATGAAGATGATATAAAATGATGATATTTCTATTTAATCTATTTATCATCCATTAATTTTTCCACATTCCAATTTAGTCCTTTTCTTTTTCTAATTTTCCATAGATGATTCATCATAAATATCTACTAACTTTTTCTTAATGGTCTAATTACCATATAAGGACCTCAAATTTTGAATTCCATAGCTATTTAATCCTTCTAGCTATTAAAATTCAACTTTTTCATTTTTATGCAATTTAGTCCTTTCTATAATTAATTATGAAATCGGTAAAATTTTCTAATTAAAATTTTCATATAACATTCCTATCATAATGCAGACCATGCAATAATGTTAAAATAATTTTTCTTTATTATTAGGATTTATGGCCCCGAAACTACTATTTCGATTTCAGTGAAAATGGGCTGTTACAAAATGAGCATGAAGATCCCACAATTTCTTTACTTTAGCTTCACAAGTCGACTCTAACACCCATCCGGCTTCAAACTTGAAACTAGTTGGTACACTTAACGCACTAGTTGTGCCAACATTCGTATTAAGCAAAATCGGACAATGATCGAAAAGAGAGTGTTCCAAATGTGAAAGGCAGTAATTTCGAAACAAACCATACCAAAATGAGTTAGCCACCCCTCTATCCAAATGTTCCCGTATATTATTAGGGGAAAAATTCCCTCTCTCTCAAGTAAACCATCTATCGAAATAACCTAAATCCATGAGTTGACACAAATCCAAAGTATCATTGAAGTCTTCTATTTGGCGTTCATTCCGTAATTGACCCCCGTATTTGGCGTTCATTCCGTAATTCCCAAGAGTCCTTTTTTTTACGACCATTCAGAGCTCTGTAGAAACCCGTAAATCTCCAAGGAATCCTATAATCATTCTCAGTTACAATCACACCGATATGAGAAACCAACAGACTTTGAAGGGATACACTACATTCTTACTTCCAACCTAATGAAAGTCCACCTCGAGAACCTAAAGCCTAAACATCAATTCCATAAGTAAAGCCCACACGTTTGAGAACCTTTTCCATTCTACTACTATCAAACTTTGTTTCAATAAAAAATATAATTTGGGGACGTAAATCCTTTAGCATATGTTGAATTCAACGAACTGGCCATGGATTCGTTAGTCTACGGACATTCTAGCTTAAGATATTCATTGCTCCCAATTGACCCATGGTGTGGGTTCAGCTAATCCACTATTACGATTAACATTTGAATGTTCCCCTAAGATCTCGCTCGAATCATTTGAACCGGAAACAGACGAAACATAACTGGTCCTAGGCCTTTTTTTCCATCATTAGTTAACATAGGCCTATATTCCTTAAGAGAATCCATATCCACCAATTTTGAATAATTTCCCTCCAAAACTGAATTAGACTTTCCTGCCAAATTAATGCTCAGATTAAGTTCCACCATTCTCATAAAATTAGGGATAGAATTATCCCTATAAGTCTGCCTCTTTCCTTTTTCATTGTTGCCAAAATTATATCCTTAATTGTCGCTTGCATCCCTTAGCCAGATGCTACCACCTGTTGCTGCCCTTTGTAGTGTGGCTTTTAGGGAAATATCCCATCCTAACAAAATTCTCTTTTCCCATAGACCATTCGGATTGGGTAGAAGTTTCCCCCATTTCCCAGTTTCCCACAAAGAAAACAAAAAGTCATAAGCTTTTCATACCTGAAAAACACAAAAACCTCTTTGTTGTTTGCAAAAATAAGTTTCTTTTCTCTCTTGAGGGATTTTTGGATATCAATCTCTACCTGGACTTGCATGAAATTCCTTAAACCCACCATTATTACGTTAGCATCATAGCCCAAGTAAGTACCAAAGAAATCATCGAATTGTTTGGCCATAGCTTCCATATACATAGCATTCAGGAGATCATTGATTTGAACCCAAAAAATGGTCTGAAACAACGAACCACTTTGGGGATCATCCTCATCCTTTAACTTTTGGAAGATCAATAAATGGTTTTTGAATGTTCATAGAGCACATTTAATAACTCTATCAATATCAACTTCATAATAAAACCTGAAAGTAAATCTCCTTTCACCCATATTCGAGATTGTAACCCCACTAAAGAGGTGTAAGATATTAGCTAAACTAGATCTCATCGATTGAAAATTGATTGCGCTAGCTGAAAAAAATAGCCTACAAGGGTTAGATCGGGTACCACTTCCCCCTAGACTCAATAAATGTTACGTTCAATCCTAGAATCGACTAAATTGTAGCTCTAATACCACTAAATGTCACACCTTATACCCGGTTCAATCGTAGTTCCAAGCTATAAGGTTTTAAAATTTTAATATAATTCATAATTTAAAACAAACATAATTAAAATAATTCATCATCAACCATTTATGTGCTTTTCAAACAATTTGAGACCTAAATCGAGCTTACAGAACATTTAAAATAAACCAAGATCAAAACTGGATTAAAATGAAATTTTAAGTGAAATGTGAAAATAGGGGTCACACGGCGTGTGGATAAGGCCAGCCCGTGTGACCCCAAACATGGCCATGTTTCTACCCCACACGCCCGTGTGGTTATGTCCACACGCCCATATGCTTAAACCATGTAACTAATTGTGCTCGTGTTATTCAAAGTCACACGGCTGTGTCCCCAGGCCGTGTAACTCACTGTGCTCGTCTAAACCAACCTGCAATGAAAATAACAAGACACACGGCCGTGTGGCAGCCCATGTCCCAGGCCATGTGTAACTAGAAATGACTTAAAAATCAAGGCAACTTTCACATATTGCTTCATAAGAAACCAAACATTTTTATACCTTAAAATGCATTCAAACAAGTTCAAAACATGATAAAACACACGACTTAAGTGTCAAACCAATGTGCCCTTTATGACACCACAATTAATTACCAACCAAAATCACATTACATACCAAATTGGTTTGTATACAAATTTCCCAAGCTCATTCATTTCATCCATTAAGTACCATGTATCAACAACATTATCAACTAAGTACCATTTCAAAAGTGACAATTAACATACCTTAACAAAAGGTCAACTTTAACAAAACATTCAACCACTTTACACATAAAGACATTTACAATCAAAATACCAAATCTTTCACAACCTTAACAAAATTCATCCTATGTACATGCCATTTATAACTAGGCCAAAATTAATAAACAACTACCGAATAAGATGTCAGATAGTGTGATCTCCAATGACTTCCAATCAACATCAAAAGTCCGACAACCTAGAAAAAACAAACAACCAAACAAAATAAGCTTTCAATTAGCTTAATAAGTTCGTAAAGCAAATACCACATACCTTTTTTCTTGATTATAAAACATACAAAACATGAAACTATCAATGCTTGCTAATATACCATCATTTTAGCTTTTCAAAACATCTAGAACTAGAAATTACCATATGATATATGATCATAAAGCAATTCATTATTTTGTTATCAACTCACTTTAAATGATTAGAAGAACAATATTCATTCAAATTGACTTCAACCAACTCACGATGCTACTCATATAAGCTTCAGAAAGTCCGCAATATATGCAGGATCTTAAGCCATCATTACAGTCTGTATCACCGATAATAGTGCCTGCTAATAATTCCTTAGCTTAAAGCCTACTAAAATAAACACTGACTTATGGCCTGTTAAATAACCACCAATTCAAGGCATGCTAAATAATCATCGGCTCATATCTAGCTAATTAATTACCGGCTTAAGGCTTGCTAAATAATCACTGGCTCATAAATCTGCTAATTAATCATCGGCTCATAGCCTACTAAATAATCATCGGCTCATGGCTTGCTAGATATCACATCACATACTCATTATATTCAACTATCATTTATTTTCTAGTCATTCAATAGATACTACTAACATTAGATTTAATTATAATGAAATGGGTACAGAGTAAAAATTAATATAAACATAGGAATATTAGTACGAACTTACATGTGCAGTGACAATAATATCCAACAACGTCTACTCAACCGCTTTTTCCTTCTCGCGTATATCTACAGAACCGCTCGTTTCTTGATTTGATTATAATAACTTAACTTAATCAATTCAGTTAAACACCTAAAAACATTTTATTAGCATAAAATTCTACAACTCCTTCATTAAGGGAATTTTATGCAATTACCCCCAAACTTTTACATTCTTTGTAAATTAGTCCTTAATTTATTTAACTTCTAAATTTAAACAAATTAAATTAGAAAGGCTTGTACCGAATCTTCTATAGTCCCTAAACAATCCTTAAATAACTATATATTAGCTAGAAACCCTTGAAATTTAGACATTAAATAAATTAAGCCCTTATCTTCAAAACTGACTCACAACTACATTATAAAACCATCTTAAACCATCCTCAAACCTATAAATTCATTCACAAACAGCAAAACACTTAAATTCATTCATGGTAAACTCACAAACTCTTTACAATTCTACAAAATGAAATACGGGTTGCAAGGGTTAAGCTTCAACTATCATGAAAATACAAAAATTAACAAAAATGATGGTCAATTACCCTTACTTGCAACCGTCTCATCAATCGAAACTCCCCCTTAACAAGATAAAATTTCTTCTTCTTCTAATTTGTCCCAAGCTCAAGAAAGATAGTGATGTTTCTTTTTCTTTTATTTCAATTCCACTTATTTGTCTTATTGCTAAACTAACCTTTAAAAATTAATTAAATTTCCTTAAAACCAAAGTCACAACCATCCACTCATAACCAAATTTGTCTAATTTCCATTTAAGTTCATATGATTTCATTTCCATAACTAATTAACTCATTTAACTAATGCAACTAAATTTTAATATTTAATTATTTTTCCTTAATTAACTATCTAAATGCTAAAATTTCCCAACCAAATTTTTATATAACTTTTATAAGAGTAAATAGGTTTTAAATAAATGATAAAATTAACTCACTATCCAGAATTGTGGTCCTAAAACCATGATTTTTTGACACCATTGAAAATAGGTTGTTAGACAATGTCAATTGAATAATGTAGATAAAGAGATGATTGGCCAAAATGGAAAGAAGCAATTGAGACGAAGTTAAAATCTCTTGCTAAGAGAAATGTATTCAGACATGTAGTTTGTACACATGAAGATGTAAAACCTGTGGGATATAAATGAGTTGTTGTAAGAAAGAGAAATGAAAAAGGAGAAATTGTGAGATATAAAGCGCGTTTGTATAAGAATTTTCACAAAGACCTGGTACTGATTATGAAGAGACATACTCTCATGTGGTGGATGCAACTACTTTTAGGTTCTTGATTAGTCTAGCAATAAGATGACCTGGTTTATGCCTAATGGATATAGTTGCAACCTATTTATATGGCCCACTTGATAATAACATTTGCATGAAACTCCAAGAAGGTTTTAAATTGCCAGAGACAGCAATTCATGTTCTCGAGAACATTACTCAATCAAATTAAATAGGTCCCTTAATAGATTGAAACAATCTAGGCGCATGTGGTATAATCGCCTTAGTGAGTACTTATTGAGGGAAGGATATAATAATGATCCTATTTCCCTATGCATTTTTATAAAGAGGTTTGGGCCAGGATTTGTTATAATTTTTGAGTATGTTGATGATTTAAATATCATTGGGACTTCTAAAGAGATTTTAGTGACAATGGAGTGCTTAAAAAAAGAATTTGAAATGAAAGTCCTTAGAGAGACAAGATTTTGTCTAGGGTTACAAATTGAGCACCTAAAGAATGGAGTCCTTGTGCATCAAACAACATATATAGAAAAAGTGCTAAGAAGATTTTACATACATAACGTACATCCGTTGAGCACCTTAATGGTTGTTAGGTCACTTGATGTAAATAAAGACATTTTCCATCCTCAAGAAAATGATAAAGATTTTCTTAGTCCTGAAGTACCATATTTAAGTGCTATTGGTGCATTGGTGTATCTTGATAGTTATACACAACCAGATTTATCATTTGCTATCAACTTATTAGCAAGATTTAGCTCGTGTCCAACCCGAAGTCTTTGGAATGGGGTTAAACATATTTTTCATTATCTTCAAGGTACAAAAGATATGTGTTTATTTTTCCCTAACCTACCCAAAACATAATTGGTTGGTTTTGCAAATGCAGGGTACTTACTGATCCTCATAATGCTCAATCACAAACTGGTTATGTTTGCACATATAATGGTTGTAACATCCCGAAATAGGGCCTAGTCGGGACAGTGGTTTCAGGACCACAAATATTTTCATCAAAATATTTATTTTATGATTATTATGAGACCTATAATATGATATTATGCATGTGTTAAAGTTTCATGAAGAAATTCCTTGAGTAAGGTGTCCAATTGGAAATTAGGGACTAAATTGAATAAATTGCAAAACTTGGATTCTAAAAGAAATTTTTATGAAATTGTTTTAGATTATAAATTAGAAGATATTTGGGAGAAATTTGCCTAATTTCTAAGTTTTTGGACAAAAATGGGCTTGCATGGATGAAATTTTAAAGAAAGGACTTAAGGGCATTTTGGCCATTTGGCTTTTTAATGAAATAAAATGGGAAAAATAAGTCAAAATCAGCTCATTTCTCTTCTCCATGCTGCCGAAATTTTCAAGTCCTCTATAGCTAGGGTTTCAACACTTTCAAGCTCAATAGTAAATGCTCCCAAGCCCCCTTTTTTTATGTTCTTTGTATTTTTAAAATCCCGGTAGCTTAATCTCTCCATTTCTACCCATATTTCATGCTAGGGTTCATGTTTAAAAATTTACCCATGCATGATTTGCTTGTATTTTGGTGGATTATGGAGGGGTATGAAAGTTGAAGGTGTGATAAACATCTTTTCCTAAGTGATTTTCATGAAAAGCCCTTATAGGGACCACTTTGCAAATGTTTTAAAATGTGTGGTAGAAATGAGAAAATAATGGAAAATGTGGGCTACCATAAGAGATAAAAATGTTCGGTTAGGCTTGGGTAAGATAGAAATTCCATGTGTTTCATTATACGAGCTTAATGACTAAATAGTAAAAATGTCAAAGGTTAGGGGCAAAACGGTCATTTGGACCGGGGGTAGAAATTAAACTTGAAAACTGTAATGTAGTGAACTAATGATATAATTTTGTTGTTATAGACCCCGAGGAACAAATTCGGAGGTCGATCGAGGTAAACGCAAGGTTTCAGAATAACCGAAACACAACTCTGAAACGAATACCAGGTAAGTTAAGATAACTCGAAGTAAACCTATAACATGCATAATTGTATGTTTTGTGAATACATGATAATTGCATTGTTGATGGCATGAAAATGCATGAATTGCATCTTTAATAATGAATTGTTGGATAATGTCTCGGTTGAGGTTGGAAAGGGAATTCGATGGATAAACCATGATTTACATGAGACTTGAGATCCTGCATGTGTTGCAGAAAAAGATTTAGCCTGGACTGGTAATCCGAAGGTCTCAAGTATAAAAAGGATCTAGCCTAGACTGGTGTTCCTTGAGTGATCGAGCCTCCCGAAGAATATGTGTGCATTGTAGATTTAGCCCGGACGGGTAATCCGATTAGGGTCTGAATTTAGCCTGGACTGGTAATTCAGATCCGAGCTCATTAAGGGGTTTTTCGTTATAAGGGATTTAGGCTGGACTGGTAATGTAACACCCCTTACCCGTGTTTGACGCCGGAACAGGGTACGAGGCATTACCGGACTTAATCACTAATCATCGTATAAAAAAAACCGATTCATAATTTCACTCTAATTTAAAACTTTTTCAAACACATTCAAGCTGTCCCTTAAAAAGAGCTTACAAGGCCCATATCATGCTTTAATTCAACCACACACATAGGCAAGCATGCACATTCATAAATTGCATCATTTAATTAATAACATAATCAAGACTATCTACATTAAATGACTTTATACAATAGAGACCTTCGAATAACATAGGTCAGTATTTTAGGCCAATTCCTAGCAGCTTAATAACAATTAAACGAGCCTCCATATATGCCAAAGACTTAAAAATACTTTAAAACCTTTATATATCGATCAATAGTTTGATAGTGTGATTTAACCTCCGGCGACCTCCAACTCGAGCTAACATTTGAGACACTATAGGAAAAAGGAAAGGAAGGAAGTAAGCATTATAGCTTAGTAAGTAAGTATGTAAATATTAATAAACAATACATTATCATACTTTAAATGAAGTCACAATATGTTCCCGGAATATTACCATCACAAACACACACATACTTTCACTATTACAATCATAAACAGGTTCAAAATAAGCTGTCCAGCAGAGTACCAGCAGCTAAATTATTTATTTCTGGAGTTACAGAACTCCAAATTATAAACCGTTAATTTTTATTGAAACTAGATTCACGTATATTCTTATCACAAAATTTTCAGAATTTTTGGTCTAGCTAATTAGTACAGTTTATTCATTGAAGTTACCCTATTTCACTGCTCAACTGTTCTGACCACTCTTCACTACGAATCAATTTTCTCCTTGTAAGGAATTAAAAGAATTTTCTTGTTTATTTTATTTGAAACTAGACTCATTTAGGATTTCAAGAATATAAATTATATCCCCTAATTATTTTTTTACAATTTTTAATGATTTTTCCAAGTCAGAACAGGGGATCACGTAGTCATTCTGAACCAGTCTCTCAAAAACTTAAATATCTCATAATATAGAATTCCTTTGCTTGCTCTGTTTCTGTTATATGAAAATAGACTCATTAAGCTTTAATTTGATATCTCATTCAGTCTCTGATTCAATTTCTAATATTTTTGGTAAATTTTTAGATTCACGTCACTGCAACTATCCATAACAGTTTTATTGTCAATTTTGATCTTTCACACTTCAATTGTATTCATCACTTACCCATAACAATCTTTCCAATTTCCAATAACATATTGAGCATATTGCTCATAAGTTACACACGTATATACTTACACTTATCATCACAAATTCATACACAATTTCATTTAATCAATTTCCCAGTTGAACGCTTCGGAATAATAACAGATACGCGATGGTATCGTACACAACCCACCTTTAAAATCGAAGCTCTCTTGTACACATAGTGGCCTTCACTTAGCACCACTCATGTGACCTAGCTCGATTGTACACATAATTTTGGCTCTCTTGTACACATGGTGAACACTTAGTACCACCCATGTGACCTAGCCAGTTTATCTCGTAGCTCTCTTGTCTACATGGTGTCCTTCACCTGGAACCACGCATGCGACCTAGCTACATATATCCCGTAGCTCTCTTGTCTACATGGTGTACACATAGTATCACCCATGCGACCTAGCTACATCATAATGTCTCGTAACTCTCTTGTACACATGATGTGCACTCAGCACCATACATGTGACCTAGCTACATACCATCTGTATCATCCAATCTTTCCGAAGGTTCAACCGGGATTTCTCTCTCTTTCTAATACTTGATTCCATACTTCCAATAGTCAATTATGATTCAAAAATCAGCTACAATACATAAAATATGCTGAAATATAAAAACATAATAAAGATAATGTATTATTTACATACAAACTTACATACTTTCTCATTTCCATGTCAAATTAATATTGAACATTTAAATCATCATAATTATACTTACTTTCAACACCTCGGTAATCATAGTAAATATATCAATTTTACATTGAAACATGCATAAATTAATGCTTATTATACATATGAACTTACCTCAATACTGAAACGGCCATTTTACCAACTTTCCCGATTTTCGATTTTTCTCCCATTCTAGGTTCAAATCTCGTTTTCTGGGATCTAAAACATCATATTTTACTTATTTAATTAATGTACTATTCAAAACAGTCCTTAACTCAAACTTTGGAAAAATTACAATTTTGCCCCTAAACTTTTGCATATTTACACTTTTGCCCCTAGGCTCGGGAATTAAACTTCATCCCTTATTATTATGTTTTATGACATGATGATCATCTTTCCCTTCTATGGAAACATCAAATTCTCACTCTAACACATAGTTATGAACAATAATAACTTTTACCGATTAAGCCGTTTTACTCATTTTTGCTTAAAACCGCTTAGTAAAAGTTGTTTAACATAATTTCAGCCTTCATATTCTACCATAAAACATCAAAATAAACACATTTCACCTATGGGTATTTTTCCAAATATGAACCCTAGCTTAAATTATTGCTAGAATAAGCTTAATCAAGTTACCGGGATTCCAAAAACGTAAAGAACTTGAAAAACGGGGCTAGAACGGACTTACTATTGAGCTTGGAAAGCTTGAAAACCCTAGCCATGGCTTCCCCCATGCTAATTTCGGCCTCCATGAAAAAGATGAGTCAATTTTGGCTTTATTTTCCCTTTTATTTCTTTTAATTACCAAATGACTAAAATGCCCTTAAGGCCTTTCTTTAAAATTTTGTCCTATTCATGCCCATTTTTGTCCAAACGAAATATAATGGTCTAATTACCATTTAAGGACCTCCTCTTTAAACCGCCCATTTCAATCAAGTACTTATGAGTTAGAACACATATTTTGCAACTTTTGCAATTTAGTCCTAAAAGTCCAATTAAGCACTTTATCGAAGAAAATTACTTAACGATATTTTTACACAATATTTTAATCAATAAATAAACCTTAAAAATTAATCGGAATAAATTTTTGACTTTGAATTCGTGGTTCTAAAACCATCGCTCATTTAGGCCCTAAATCGGGCTATTACAAGAATTAACTCGCAAATAAGCCCTAATAGGCAAATTAAACATGCAATCTATAAAATTTCTTATCAATACTCTAACACATGCATCTAATCACTCGGTAAATCATAAAAATTAATCGAAATAAACTTTTCTATCTCAGATTTGTGGTTTCACAACCACTATTCCATTTAGGCCCTATTTCGAGATGTTACAGGTAATCTCGACATCACCTTATGAGTTTATATTACGGGGGATTTAGCTTGGACTGGTAATCCCGCCGTAAGATGTGAGGTTCGCGGGAGTGCATACTGAAACGATCATTTGTATGAATTGATGGTAAATGGATGATCCATCGAGATTTCCTAGAAACTCAACGGGACTATCACAAGGAATATGTACAGATGATATGTTAAATGATGAGCTTATCTAAGATGAATTACATGGTGATATGTAACTAACTCGATGGTTGAGTGCATGTGATAGGGAAACTATCCTATGCTTGTTGGTTTCATTACCTAATATGGTTGTGTGTTAACTAATCGGTAAGTTTACTTTCCAGTTATACGGGATTACTAAGCATGTAAATGCTTACCCCTCTCTTTTCCCTACTTTTCAAAGCTCAAGGACTCATAAGGATTGGAAGACAATTGGAGAGTCAACACACTATCAACTAGACAAGCTTTGGTATAAAGATATTTCTATTTTGTCCAATGGCATGTATAGGATTTTTGAGTATTTTGTTATATATGTCATTTGATTTGCCTAGTGAAGGCATGTAAAAATATGCTTATCTTTTTTTGTATATGGCCATAGGAATTGGCTCATTTTGAAGTAGGCTATGGCCTACAAATCTATGCATGTTTATATTCATATGCGATGGCTCAATTATAATTGGCAATGAGTTATAATAACGAGTCAATCTTAATATGTCAAGCAGACATAAATCATTAAATGCAAGATAAGAATTAACTTAGCATGTATGAAACCAATGACATGAGGTTCACATGCAATGAGGTTAATCAAAGTTTCATATTTACAAATGGATAATTTGGCCTAAATATGCACTATAGTAATGTATAAGTGTAATTGGCTAGTAAAGGGTGACTTAAGGCTTGGAAAATAGCCTAACAAGGTCCACATGGGTAGACACACGGGCATGTGTCTAGGCCGTGTGTGACACACGGGCTACTTCCATGGGTGTGTTCTATGACCGTGTGTCCCCTACACCTGAAATTTTAAGTCAGCATAGAGCATGAGCTAAGCACACGGGCGTGTGCCTTGGCCGTGTATATTTAACAGAATGGTGAGGTTGAAGTCAGTGTAGCACACGGACTAAGCCCACGGGTGTGTGCCTTGGCCGTGTTGCATACTGGAAAAAGGACACGGGCATGTTCTAAGCCCCACGGGCATGTTACACTTCAACTAAGGGAAAATTTCCTAAAGTGCCCTAAGTCTATCGAACAATTTCGGTTTTGTTCCATACTACCCCTAGGAGTGTTTTTAGGCCTCGGAGGCCTGTATAAGAGATAAAGTGCACACGTTTGAAAAGTGTTAAATCACGAGCGAATTGCAGTAACCCGATTGAGTAAGTTTGTAAAGGTGAATTACCGGTAATGCATTGAACCCTATCCCGGCGTTAGATACGGGTGAGGGGTGTTACAATGGTACTGCAATTTATTGGCGTTCTATGAAACAACTAATTGTTGCTACTTCTTCTAATCATGTTGAAATTTTGGTAATCCATGAGGCTAGTCGTGAATGTGTGTGGCTAAGGTCTATAATTCATCACATACGAAAAAATTGTGGTTTATGCTCTGAAAAAGAAGCTCTAACAGTCTTATATGAAGATAATACAACTTGCATTACACAACTTAATGAGGGATAAATTAAGGGTGATAGAATAAAACATATATCACCAAAATTTTTCTTCACTAATGATCTACAAAAGAATGGAGATATAAATGTTCAACAGATTCATTCAAGTGAGAATTTAGTAGATCTTTTTACTAAGGATCTCCCTACTACTACATTTGATAAGTTAATTTTCAACATTGGATTGCGTTGTCTCAAAGATCCTAAATGATGCTTACATGAGAGGGAGTAAATTTGCACTACATTTTTTTTGGTTGTGATATACAATGTATCAAATGTGTAACACCCCTCACCCGTATCCAATGCCGGGACAGGGTTCGAGGTGTTACCAGACTTAAAACATTCACAAACATACAAAACTTGGTCACCAAATTTTGCCCAAAATTAAAACTTTTCAATCACATGCATATCGTCCCTTATACCGGCCTTCGAGGCCTAAAACATACATTATGGCGGTTTGGGATAAAACCGAAAACATTCGATAATCTTTGGGTAACTTAACAATTTTCTAGCTTTGGAGAGTAACACGCCCGTGTGGCTTAGGACACGCTTGTGTCCTCAGCCTGTGTAACTCTCTGTTTATGACATCAGCAACCGTTTAAGGGCACACGACCAAGGCACACGCCCATGGCCAGAGGCCGTGTCCTCCACACGGCTAAGACACACGGCCGTGTCTCTACCCATGTGGTCAAGACTTAGGCTAATTTCTAAGCCTTTTTGTCATCTTTATATGCACACACATACACGATTTCAATGGCATTCATCATTAGCTCATTATTATGCATTAGTTCCACCTACTCATGATAGACTAGTCTAGCTACATCGCAAGACATTAACACATATCATGAATAAATAGGCTCACAAGCCAAAATCATTAAAAGCCACATCTCATGGCTATAATAAAAAATTAATATAAGCCAATACCTTTGGCTAATCACAACAATAGTCATCATAGAAAAACTAAGTCCCTATACATGCCACTCACATGAAAACATTTAACATACACATGCCAATACTATAAGGATAATGGCTCGATAGTGTAATACTGCCTCCAACGATCTCCAACCCCGAGCAGACCTGACAAAACTAAAAGAAATAGAAAGAAGGGAGTAATCTTTTCGCTTAGTAAGCTCACATGAAAATAATAAGCAATGCGATAACATGCTATTTTCATATTCTTTCTATTTATTCAAATTCCAGCTAAGCTGTTTTCCCAAGTAATAGTCATTAAATTATTTATATCTGGAGCTAAGAAACTTCAAATTAAGATCTGTTAATTTTACCAGAAACTAGACTCATATCCCTTCTTACCATAAAATTTTAAGAATTTTTTGTATAGCCAATAAGTACAGTTTATTATTCAAAGTTTCCCCTGTTCTGCTGTTTGACAGCTTCGACCTTTCTTCACTAAAATTTATTTATCTCATATTACGAGACTCAGATAATGTTCTTGTCTCTTTCTCCTAAAATTAGACTCATCAAGGATTTCAATATATGAATTTTAACTCATAATTATTTTTTTAAAATTTCTAGTGATTTTCCAAAGTTGAGACAGGGGAGTCTAGAATCACTCCGACTCTGTCTCACAAGAATTCAAATATTTCATGATACAGAATTCTTTTGCTTTCATCGTTTTCTTTATGTAAAGCTAGACTCATTAAGCTTTAATTTCATATTTTATTAATCTTCTAACTCAATTTCCACTATTTTTAGTGGATTTTCAAAGTCAGACCAATGCTGCTATCCAAATCTATTTTGGTACAGTATAATGATCACTATCATAAGATCATTTCCAACTATCATGAACTTACCATTTCATGGATCCCTTACTCATTTTTCACAATGGAGCTCAATATAAAAGTTATTATTTCTCATGGGCACACTTAGTCATGCATTCCAAGTATAGGATAATTCCCTATCACATGCACTCAATCATCAAACTAGTCTCATGACAATGCACCATGTAAATTTGTCTTAGAATAGCTCATCATACATCCTTTCACTTGTACATATATCTCATGTTAGTCCCGTTGAGTTTCTAGGAAATCTCGATGGATTATCCATTAACTGTCAATTTATAAGAATGATCATTTCAGGTATGCACTCCCGCGAACCTCACATTTTACGGCGGGATTACTAGTCCAGGCTAAATCCCCCATAATATAAACTCATAAAGTGATGTCGGGATTACCGGTCCAGGCTAAATCCCTTATTGCGACAAACACCCTTACTGAGTTCGGATCTGAATTGCTAGTCCAGGCTAAATTCAGACCCTAACCTGATTACCCATCCGGGCTAAATCCTTAATGCACATATATTCTTCGGGAGGCTCGATCATTCAAGGAACACCCGTCCGTGCTAGATCCTTTCTATATTTGATATCAACAAATTACCCGTCCGAGCTAAATCCTTTCTGCAACACATGCAGGATCTCAATATCACATACAACATGGTTCATCCATCGAACTTCCTTTCCAACCTCAACCGGGACATTTTTCAACATGTCATTTTTAGAGATACATTTCATGTAATTTCATGCCATTATCAAATGCAATTGTCATACATTCATAAATCATGCAATTAGGCATAACATGAGTTTACTTTAAGATATTCAAACTTACTTGTTGAAACCTCATCAAGTACAACCGTGTAGCAATTCATACAACCCATGTAATAGTAATTTAACACTCAATTCATGTAACAATAATTTGCCATTCAATTTCACATGACACAGCAAGCATTACATTTTTCCATATCATACACACCATCCATCAACTTCTCTTAAACATATTAAATCATACAATTTATGCCATATCAATAGAGAATTACAATTCATGCATGGTATTGCATTATTATTAACACACGAACTTACCTCGGATCCAAAAACAACAATTTACCATTTTAGTCTATAACCTTGTATTTTCCAGATTTAAACCTGAATCTTGATTTCCTTGATCTATAATATCACATTTAGCCTACTAATTAGTCACAATATTCATATGGGTCTAAAAAACATCTTTTTACAAATTTGCATTTTGACCCCTAAACTTTTGCATATTTGCACTTTTGCCCCAATGCTCGGAAATTAAAATTCATCCTATTTTCTTATGTTTTATGACATTCTGATAATTTTTTCCTTCTATGGAAACATCAAATTCTCACTCTAACATGTACTTATGGACATTAGGTATTTTTACCGATTATGACGTTTTACTCGTTTTCACGTAAAATCGCTTAGCAAAAGTTATTTATCTAACACCTAACACTCATTTTATACCACTATACATCAAAATTTGTGCATATTACTCATGGGTAAATTTTTAAATATAAATCCTAGCTCAAAATAATGGTAGAAATGAGTAGATCATGTTACCGAGACTTCAAAAATGTAAAGAACATTAAAAACGGGGTTGGGATCACTTAAAAATGACCTTGGAAAGCTTGAAAACCCTAGACATGGTGTTTTTCATGAGACATTCAGCCATGAGGAAGAAGATGAGCAAATTTGGCTTATTTTTGGCTTTTTAATTAATTTTATTACCAATTTACTAAAATGCCCTTAATGAAAAACTTTTAAAAACCTATCATACCATGTCCATTTTTATCCACAAACTTCAAAATGGTCTAATTACCATTTAAGGACCTTTAATTTAAAAACTCATAACAATTAGACACTTCTAACATGTAGAACTCAACTTTTGGACTTTTTTATAATTTAGTCCTTTTGACCAAATTGAGTGCCCAAACGTCGAAATTTTCGAACGAAATTTTCACAAAATCATTCCGTGAAATTGTATACCATAAAAACATAATAAAAATGAAATTTTTCTAATCAGATTTGTGGTCCCGAAACTACTATTCTGATTAGGCCCAAAATCAGGATGTTACAAAATGATTATGTACTCTTTTTTCCTTCACTAGGTTTTTGTCCCACAAGATTTTTCCTAATAAGGTTTTTAATTAAGCATATCATTTATACAACGAACATCCAAGGGGGTGTTTTGAATGCTATTAAGTGGATGTTCAACCTTTCACCTTTCATCTCCCTCAACCTTCCACCTTTCATCTTCTTTAACCTTAAACATTTCATCTTCACCTTTCATCTTCTTGTAACTAATTTCCTATTTATGTATTAGAATATGAAGAGTCTAATCTCCCTATATATATAGAGAGAGAAATATACTACTTGTAAATATGATGAAAAATATAAAATGTAATAAAAATCCTCATATTCATCTTTTATCTATTATTTTTATTTATAATACATATATCATAATAAAACATATATTAATAGTTAAAATTCCAAATTAAATATTTTCAAAATATAAATATCATATTAAACATTTTATTAAATACTTCGCTAAATAAAAAACCCCTAAAGATATTGAGGGATTAGTTTTGCCCATATTTCTTGTTGCCCACGATCCCTAACTTTTGAACGTTGACATATTCTAATCTTATTCTTATTTTACCCTTCCAAGTCCACCAACGGAACCGTCCTTCCCAAAATTAGGCAAGGGTAAAACAGTCATTCAATCACAAAACCTTAATGTTAAATAAAGCCCACCAATCAGATTTGCTAAAACCCTAGCACAGCCTTTTAAACCCTACGGTCTTCATCATCTTGCTCTTACCATGGCTGCTTCCGTTCTCCGCCGTGCTTTACAGCGCCGTGAGCTTCACTCCGCGTCTCTCTCCGCTTGCAGATCCGTAAGTTTCTCTTTATCTTGGGTCTTTTGCGTTTTCCTGTCTTTGTTGCTTTTTGGTTGATGTGATTTATTTTTTTCCATTTTCTTTTTCTTTCATGTTAACTCATTTTAGAACTCTGTAATAACTTGATTCCTCTATTTCTGGGGAACATGGTCGAGTCTTTACCCGCTTTTTTCGTTTGTTTAAAGGCCAAGGATTTTATGTTGCAATGCCAACAATGGAGATTTTTTTTTTCTCATTTATTTCATTTCTCTCATCTTTTTGGGTCTTAGCCTAGCCTTTTGATCAAATTATATCAACTATATAAAATAAAAAGCTTTTATGACTTATTTTGGGTTTAAGTTAAACTTGGATTGGTTCATCATTTGTTAGGCAACAGCTGTTGAATTGTTATAATTGCTGATTACAATGTGTTTGTGTGGTTATGAACGATTCTGGGTTTACCTTTACTTAAAGAAATTGAAATATTGTTGTTTCGTTTCTTTCTGATGAGATATTGCTGGTCGACTTTTTGTAATTGGCCACTGAAGCTTACTAGTGTTTCTTATTCTTAATATAGTTGACTGGAAATGCAAAGACATCCTTGGCTAGGTCTCCACTGGTCAAATGGGCATCCTTGGCAAGACCCTTCAGGTATTCTTAAATATCTTCAAAACATTATCAAATCTCAGTGGCTAATTATTTGCTAGTGGCTAATTATTTGCTAAGATGTTATTGCTGCATTACAGCTCAAGACCTGTTGGTAATGATGTTATTGGTATTGACCTGGGTACAACCAACTCATGTGTATCAGTTATGGAGGGAAAGGTAGATTATTCTTCCTGACTAATATTATTGATCTTTGTTGAAGTATATATTTGGAATTCTTGTTGTGAAAACGGGAACTATTTTATTCAGATTGTTCAAGTTCTTTGTATGTATTCTGCAGAATCCTAGGGTAATTGAGAATGCTGAAGGAGCTAGAACCACACCATCTGTGGTTGCCTTCAACCAGCAGGGGGAGCTAATTGTTGGAACACCAGCCAAACGGCAGGCTGTGACCAACCCAACAAACACATTTTTTGGAACAAAACGTCTGATTGGGAGACGTTTTGATGATGCTCAGACACAGAAAGAAATGAAGATGGTACCTTACAAGATAGTTAGAGCTCCCAATGGGGATGCTTGGCTTGAAGCCAATGGAAAAACTTATTCCCCGAGCCAGATTGGTGCATTTGTTCTAACAAAGATGAAGGAAACCGCAGAAGCATACCTTGGTAAAACGGTGACCAAAGCTGTCATCACTGTTCCTGCATATTTTAATGATGCACAAAGGCAGGCCACCAAGGATGCTGGGCGGATTGCTGGGTTAGATGTCGAAAGGATTATCAATGAACCAACTGCTGCTGCGCTTTCCTATGGGATGAATAACAAGGAGGGTATCATAGCAGTATTTGACCTAGGAGGTGGTACTTTTGATGTTTCTATATTAGAAATTTCGAATGGTGTTTTTGAGGTATGTTTGTATTTCTTTATTTGTTTTATTCATGCTTTGCTAAATTGATTGACTTGGAGAGCCTTTTTATCAGGTAAAAGCAACAAATGGAGACACTTTCTTGGGTGGAGAGGACTTTGACAATGCACTATTAGAATACTTGGTGAGCGAATATAAGAGAACTGATAACATTGATCTCTCGAAGGACAGGCTTGCCCTGCAGAGGCTACGTGAGGCGGCCGAAAAGGCTAAGATTGAACTTTCATGTACATCCCAAACTGAAATCAACCTTCCATTCATAACTGCTGATGCTTCAGGGGCAAAACATTTAAATATAACGCTAACCAGATCCAAGTTTGAGGGTCTAGTCAGCAGCCTGATTGAGAGGACTAGAATTCCGTGTAAGAATTGTTTGAAGGATGCCGGAATATCCCTCAATGATGTGGATGAAGTATTGCTTGTTGGAGGAATGACTCGTGTCCCCAAGGTGCAAGAAATTGTATCAGAAATATTTGGCAAGTCTCCAAGCAAAGGGGTTAATCCTGATGAGGCAGTTGCAATGGGAGCTGCTATTCAAGGTGGTATCCTTCGAGGTGATGTTAAGGAGCTGCTTCTGTTGGATGTAACTCCTCTGTCACTTGGTATAGAAACACTTGGAGGAATTTTCACCAGGTTGATCAACAGAAATACAACTATCCCTACAAAAAAATCACAGGTCAGTATTATGATACATTTCTGTGTTGCCTCGGATATATTCATGACTTGAGAGTACAATAACTTCACTGGTAGTATTTAAAACTATTCCAATACTTGAAGTGTGAGAGCAGCTAATTCTCTTTGTTGGTAATATAGCCTGCAACAGAATATGAAAAAAAAAATTGTTGATAATGCGCACATGTTTGCACAAATGAATCTTGCCATCTTATGTGTGCAAGTGTTATTGTTTTGCCAATTGATTGCATAGTCTTTCTGCTAGCTGGTATTGACGGGTATAGTATTTTAATTTGTTAACCATCCTCTCAGTTTACATATTAAGATGTGCTGAGATCTCTTCCCGGCAAAAATTTACCCTGGGTTTTGTGGTTTCAGGTTTTCTCTACTGCAGCAGACAACCAGACTCAGGTTGGAATTAAAGTTCTTCAAGGTGAACGTCACATGGCAGCTGACAATAAGATTTTGGGTGAGTTTGATCTTGTTGGTATTCCACCTGCACCTAGAGGCATGCCACAAATTGAAGTCACATTCGACATAGATGCCAATGGGATTGTAACTGTTTCTGCCAAGGATAAGGCAACAGGAAAAGAGCAGCAAATCACAATCCGATCATCTGGTGGTCTTTCTGAGGATGAGATTGATAAGATGGTGAAGGAGGCTGAATTGCATGCTCAGAAAGATGAGGAGAGAAGAACTTTGATTGACTTGAGAAATAGTGCTGACACAAGCATATACAATATTGAGAAGAGCTTGAATGAGTACAGAGACAAGATTCCAAATGAGATTGCTTCAGAGATAGAGTCTGCCGTGGCAGATTTGAGGAATGCAATGGCTGGGGACAATGTAGATGAAATCAAGGCTAAAATGGATGCTGCCAATAAGGCTGTTTCAAAGATTGGAGAGCACATGAGTAAGGGTTCTGGTTCTGATGGTGGTTCCTCTGGCTCTGGAGGGTCCACGGGCGAGGATCAGACCCCCGAGGCAGAATATCGGGAGGCCAGGAAGTAAAAGCTGAATAAGAACACATGATACTCAACATGTTTCTTCCAATTACTAATTCGATCATATTTCAAGGTTTGATTTATAGACGTTACATAAAAAAAACTCAAGCTGCAGGATTGTGGATGCAATCCTAGGATTTTATGTTCATTTTTGCAGTATTGAATATGTTTTTATTGAGCACTCTATTCTTTGAAGGTAAAGGTAGCCATTTTGATTTGCATATTATGTGTCGCATGTTATGAACGAAATCTACTTGAAAATGGAGCTTCTTATGCTAACTGATGAAATGATGCTATGGGGTTTTCATGATTTCATTATTTTTACTAATTAATTATAAGGATTTAATTATGACGTGAAAATGAAAACTTCATAGTAATGATGTCTCTACTCTTCTCAACATTAACATTAACTAAATGAATTGGGTTTGGGTTTTGAAATTGGGCAACTGAGTTTTTTTAGTTTTACAAACTGAACTACAACATCGATACATTATTATTATTATTATTATTTTTTATGAATTGTTAAAATGTTATTAATTGTTGGGCATTTTGCAATGCAAAGCAACTACTTCTTCATGGTCATGAAGTGTGGATTTCTTCATTTTTACAGCAGCGCTACAGGTGATAAATTCAACCAAAATCTTCTCACAGAAACTACAAAATCTTGTATACATGGTGTTTAACTGATTATTGATCCTTTACATGGAAAACAAACAATGTAACGCTGACCGTATAAAAAATGATTTCTGGAAAATGATTTATTTTTCTTAAAAAAATTAATATTTTTTAATGTTTAGATGAATCTGTTTAAAATATTTTTTATTATTTGGTAGATTTTTTTAAAAATATTTCATAAAAATTGTTTCCAATGAAGCAAACATACATTTGAAATTTTCTTATTTTCTTATTGTTTAATTGAATTTATTTTTATCTATAATTTTATATTTTACATTGTTTTTGCATATATTAAAAATATTATGTTAAATTCAAGTTCATTTTTTAATTACATGACTACCAGGTGAGTATTTTTTATTTAAAAATGTGACATCAACAAAATTAGAAAAAATTTAATGATGTCAACAATTGGACTTGATTTTCAAATTTGAAAAGTAAAAAGACTAAATTCTGAAAATAAATGTATAAAAACTAAATTGCAAATCTGTGAAGTGTACATAGACTTATGATATATTTTAACCTTTATAGTACAAAATATTTATTATTAATATATCTATAACTACAATAAATATTTATTATTAACAAAATAATATTGAATATTTTTAATAATATGTGAATAATATTATCTAAAATTATTATTTTTAAAATCTATTATTAAAATAAAATTGAAATATTAAATAATTTATTAAAATAATAAATTATATTTATTATATTAATAATTTATTATATGACTAAATATAAATAATTAATATGAATGTTTAATAATATTGAAAAATATAATATTTTAAATATTTTTAAAAATAAAAATAAAATTTATTATCAATATAATAATATTAAGCTTGATTTAAGTTATTTTTTATATAAAAATAAAATTATCTATAGAGGAGTTCTTTTCTAAAAAATGACTTGCGCTTTTAGAAAAAATGACTTATTTTAACATTGACCTATAAGTCATTTTCTGTTGATCAAGCTGTTTTTTGTAAAACAAACATATAAAAATGTAAAAAAAAAATTCATAAAATTTTTTACATTTAAACAAATCAACCTTAAGTGTGTAATTGCAAAATGGTACCCACACGTTTGGGATTTTCTCTCCATTTTATTTATAACATGCTAAAATAAATAAGGAATTGGATGCCCACCATGACAACTGTTTTTTGAGTTTTTTCTGTGGCTATAATAAAGCCTTTCCTTCACAAACAATGCCTGCATGCCCACATGGAGACCTTTCCTCAAGGTACTAGCTGTTTATTGATAAATTAATAATTTGTACTAGTTCTCATGTTCCGTGAGTTTTATACATGATTTTATGTATTTATTTTTAAAAATTTATTTATTAATTAAATGAGAATTAATCTAATTTGCAATAAAAGTGTATTAATTTTTAAAAAAATAATTTAGAGAATAAATAACATTTTAAAAACAATGAAAATAAAAAAAAATGAAAAACAATCGATAGTGAAATATTAAATAATCAAATAAAAAAATTTATTATTTGAATATGAGTCCAAATCAAGATAGTCAGTGCCGTATCAACGAATGTACTATTTTCCTACTAATACTGGTATGTACCAATATTAGTCTGTTTTGGTGTATCGTTTCCAATGTATCGCTATTTTTTAAAAATATTTGATATATGTATATAAAAATATTTATAAATATCAAATAGTGAGATTAAATAAATCTCAAATATAAAATACTCATAAAAATAAAGCTTTGGTTGTAGTGATAAAAAAAAAATATTTTAGAGATGTTAGTGTCATTGATTCAAATATTATAATATGTAAATTTTACGATACCAAAAAATATAAAATACTTATCAATTCTGTATAATATTATTTAATAAGATTCAAAATTACAATCCATCATTAAACAACCTCAAAATAAACAAATAAAAAAATAATTTCATAACTTAAACAATAAGGCGGTCCCATAAAAAAAATTCCATAACTTAAACAATAATTTGATCCCATACTATGCATATAAATTCCATAATTCAACAAATCCAAAATAAATAATTTAAATTTAAAATATATTTTAAGTTTTTTTTTTGAAACCGACTGGTACATCATATTTCGATCGATTCGAGTGAAATCAACTAGTACGACAAGTACTAACCGAAATTTGCACTAGAAAAGAACCTAAAATTTGTTGTTCTAGTTACTATTGAAATGGAGCATTCCGGCCGTTATCGGAACAAAATTGACTTTCATGGTCAAAATTTATCTACAAAGAACTTTTACTTTAATAATTCATTGCCTTTGATATTATATTTCACAACATAATGATAAACAACATTCACAATTATATGTAATTATTATTAAAATCAAATAATAGTAAAACTATCAAATCTCAAATAATAATAAAAATTATACATTTTTTGGTGATGGAAAAACAATAAAGTTAATCAGTTAAAGCGTACTGGATTTGAGATTTGGCAATTCTCATCAGTTCAAAAGTTTGTCCAAACTCATGCTTTCATGTATACTAGTTTCTAATGTCACATGTGCTGTATGTGATTTTACGCGTTTAATATTTAATCAATTTTTTAATATTGTATTTCTAATTGTATTAATTAATGTAAAATGATATTTCTTGTTTCAATTATTGAATATAATTAAAATATATTAACTTATCAATCTAAATATTATAATATAAAATTTTCTAATCATAATTAAAACATTCTTAACATATTCAACATATAATATAGTTTTAATCTATGTAATTAATGCAAGATAATATTATTCAAAATAATAACTAATTAACATAATTAATTCTAATACTAATTAAATGATAATTAATATGCTTAGAATTCTACTCAGTCACAACTCTATTTTACAATAATAAAATTAGTGCTATTCTTTTCTTCATCAATTTTTTAAATAATAATTATAATTATATTTAATTTCTTTCCTTTATCTTATGCTTAGATTTCTATTCAAGTAATAACTCTATTTTAAAATTAACACAATATCTCTTAACTAATAATTGTAAATTATATTATAACTATTTTTAAATGTGTAATTATCACGACTTCAACATCTACTAAAATATAATTACTTTTAAATTTATAATTATCATAACTTCTATTTAAAATAAATGGTACGATCGTCAGTTTAAAATTTTTTTTTCTAAACTCGTGCTTTTATATATACTAATTTCTATTGCACATACGTTGCATGTGATTTCAAACATTTAATTCTTAATTAATTTTTAAATAACATAATTTTAATTATTGTTACCTTTCATTGATAGTGATAGTTTGTTTTAGTTTTTAAATAATATACAAATTCGAAACTATATAAAAAAAAGTAAACTATAATATTAATTTGAAAAAAAACAAAAAATAGGTAAAGCAACATACAACAATTTCTATAATAGTTTATGATAAATACGAAAATATTCACAATTAAAAAAAACGGTTTTAAAAATGATTATTTCAAACCATATAAACAACTTCTAGAAAAGAAATTTTAAATTACAAATGAAATTATACATAAAAATATATGCAAATTTATAAATTAAAAATATACATGATTATGTACATAAAAGTATCCATAAAATGTACATAAAAATACATATGATAATATATAAACAATGTTATAAAACAACAATACATAAGAATATACACAAGGTTATGCATAAATATATATAAAAAATACATAAATAAAATAACATTAACCTCAATACATTCATAAAAATATACATAAAACTATCATACTTATTATCCTAAAGAAAGAATTTACCATCATAAACCATTGCCGTATATATATATATATTATGCATTGTATAAATAAAAATTATATATCGTTCATAAATTCAACATAACAAGTTTATTTTGTAAATCGACACTTATAAATAAACTATACTTATGGTATAGATATTAATCATATCAATCATACATCCATAAAAAAAAAGCAGTATACATCATATATATATATATATATATGACAAAATAAAAAAAATTGAATATAAAATTAATTTTATCAAGGTACATAAATATGAAATCTTAACATTAACAAAAATAATGGGGACAAGTGATATGATGGATACTTTTGCAATTTCAAGATTTTAAGAGTTTAAGAAAATTTTGAAAGATTAAAAATATAATATTTAATTTTCATGTTATTAAGAATTTCAAAAAAAAAAAATCTTCACACCTACCATCTTAATCACTACACTCAACCACCACTCAATTCGCCATCACTAGTGGAACAACCATTGGCCTCCACCATCACTACAATTTCTAACTATATCCATCTTCCCCATCACCACCACAACTTACTACACCATCACTTCATTACCATGTCTCCTACAACCCAAATCCCAGTAGCCACCACCATAAAAGACCCCAAACCCTATCAACACCATTATGTTACGGGACACAAATCAAAGTCCATGATCATTGCACATAGAACGTCTCATGGAAGTCAACTAAATAGAACGTCTCATGGAGGTCAACTAATTAAATGAGGCTTATTTGACCCACTTGAACTGGTCTCACTCGTGGAACATATGGAGAAATTCATCTACTTGAAGTCTTGTTGGTCTAGTGAAACACTCCAATAAAACTAGAGTTACTAGATTAATTAATGTGTAACAGCCTGATTTAGGGCCTAGTCAAAACAATGGTCTCAAGACCACAAATTCGGAGTTTGGAAAATTATTGTTATTATTATTATGAAGTTATATCATGATTATATTAGTGTATGGAAAATTTGGTGAGTTAATTTTGATATTGCGAGCCTGATTGCGAAAAAGGACTAAATCGCAAAAAAGGGCGAAAGTTATATTTTAGTACCCAAATGTGTTAAATAGCTAGAGATCTAAATTTGGGGGTATTTAAAGTGAAATCAAACCCCTAAATATGACTTGGCTGACCATGAGACAAGAATTTTTCAAATGGTCAATTGGTTAGGTAAGTGATGTCATTTTATGTGATAAAATAATACCCTAAATGCCTAGTCTTCATCTTTTCCATCATTTCTATTCGGCCCTGTTCTTCATTCCTTTTCTGATGGGCTTTTGCTCAAAAAAGTGCTTTCTCTTTAAAAGCAATAGAGAACAAACAGCAGTGTTGAAAATTTTTTAACTTAAATTAAGCACTTTTGCACAGATGAAAAAAGAGAAATTTTTGGCTTTTCTCAGCCAAAAATTGCTTCTTGGCTGGTATTTTACTATTTTAACCTTGCTGCTTTTTCTAGACGTTAGAAGATTTTTTTCCCCTTTTCTTTTCTGAACTTTACTTTTCTTCTCTGGTTTGTTCCTCTTTTCCACCACCGGTGAGTTTTATCTTTTCCTTCTCATCTTCTTCTCTTTGATTTTATGAAATAATTATGAAATATAGTTTAATTTTTTCACATTTTTTTCAGCTCAGTAACGTCGACATCCTGTTTTCCTTCATATTCGAGCCTCTCAACATTCTGCAACTGTTGTTTTTCTTCATATTCGAGGTTCTATCCTTTTCATCTTTGATAGAACTTTCACCCTTGTTTTCATTGTTATGCAATGATTATGCTTAAAAGAGAAACATTTAAGCTGTCTTTGTAGTTTAATTTATTTGTTCTTGTGAAAATAATATACACAGTGTAACCTGCTGCCATTAGTTAGATGTGTTTTTACTGCTCATAAAATAATCTATGATGGCCTAATACTGGCTTGGATTTGTGTGGTAGATATCTGAGTGATCAACCATTTTTGTTTGGTTAATCTGTGTCAGGTTGGCTTAGATTTTGGATGGTTCTGTTTGGTGTTGGCTTAGCTTGGCTTGGAAAGCAATTGTTTAGCTTACTGCAATCAACATGTTTGATTAATAATTTATTTTTTAAGATTATATATAAAAAGAAAACCTCATACAATTCTTTTTACTCAAGCAAAAATCCAAATTCTATGAGAGTGTCTAAAGTCCATACAATCTATATAGGATAATTTTGCAATGGTTTCGAATTCCACATTAGCTAAGATTTAGGAGAATTCAACATTCATCAATTAAAGTTGTGCATTAATCGACTCTATAACAATTTATTTGTTAGTAAAAATTTTAATAAGAGATTTAAATCATATTTAAAATCTTAAATATATTAATAATATTAATTAGTGAGATTTAGAACGTATTTTTAATAAAATTTATAAAATATTATTTCATTTATTAAAGATTATTTTTTATTCATTGAATAAAACCAATTTTATTAAAATTTAAGGGAAAAATTATTATAGAAAATTAATTTGATAAATAATGTATAAATGAAAAGCTATCATAAAGAATAAAAATAAAACATTAAAAATCGATTTTACAACGAATTTAATTATTATAATGAAATTATACTAAATTTTATTACACGCATATTATAGGTGAAAAAGTGTAATTAAAATCATAATTATAAAAATAATCAACAATTGAAATATTAATAAAACGATAAAATTTTTATGAATAAATTTTTTTGTAAACTCATGACACTAATTTAATTAAACATATTATATGATAGTACAGAGTATAAAATTTAGAATAAAAATATAGTGCTTAAAAGTTTATAAAAAATTGATGTGTTAAAATATCATATAAAAAAAGATAATGTGGTAAAATAATAATGATTAAAAAACCTAAGCAGAAAGAGTGAAGTTTGTAAGATGAGACGTTTAGCAGTCAAATAATAGAGAAATCCAAGAGTTCCAATCCCCTTACCACAAAATTTCATTTTAAAAAAGAAAAAATCGTTTCGTATATAACATTTGGTTAACACATTACATCCTGTATATAGATAGTACGAATTTTCAAATGATTTAGTAAAAAGAACACCACCTTAAATAAGCATCCTCGCTCCTCAGCACTTTCTACTAGGTTGGTCCAATGCTCGAAAGCAGAACTATTATTTATATCAAATGATTCATAACTGCCAATTATTTAACACAAGGTTTACGTATACTTTCCAACATTTTTAAAGTTTTCCTTGGTTATCCAATCATCCTATGTGCGTGATTACCCTAGTATTAGCTTGTATATGTTTTAGCGTTAAACAACCTCTCTATGTTTTGTTAGTATGCTTGTTTTTTCATTGAAGCTGTATGGTTTAATTGTGTTTGATGCTATTATTAGTTGTGTTCTCTTTCTTGGTTATTATTCCGGTCTTGGAAAATTGATTTTGATTGAGAAAAAAATCTTAGGATCCTATCTTGATTTTGATACACATGTAAAAAAATATACTTTTGTGACATTTGAATTTCTTGATTGCTTTACTGGCTGAAATGAATCTGTTCGTATACACAATAGATGAGTACTTCGATGATTGAAGTTAGTGGTGAAAAAGTGAAAGCAATGTGGGATAAGAGATTGACAGAAATATTTTGTGATATTTGTATTAAAGAGATATTGAAAGGTAATAGGCCTGGTACTCATTTCACAAAAGATGGATGGTTGAAAATAATGACCAACTTTGAGAAAGAAACGGGCAAGGCTTTTTCACAATGACAACTTAAAAATAGGTGGGATGCCCTAAAAAAAGAATGGAAAGCTTGGAAGAAACTTAAAGGCGAAGATACTGGTCTAGGGTGGAATCCTATAAAAAGAACCGTTGATGCATCAGATGATTGGTAGGAGAGTAGGCTAAAGGTACATTAATAATTCTGAATATTTTTTTTATTTATGAGTTTATTGATAAATACTGTTATTAAACTATCATTTGATATGTAGGTTGTGCCTGAAGCTTAAAAATTAAGAACATCGGGCATTGATCCTGAATTCGAAGGGAAGTTAGACCAAATGTTCATAGGGATAGTTGCAACAGGTGATAAAGCATGGGCACCTTCTTCTAGTACACTCCGTGGTGATTTTTTTGAGGATGTTAACAATGAAATACCTGAAGAGAATGAAGAAGAGAATGTGAGAAATGATGTTCACATTTCAAATGATGTTCAAATTGATGGAAACGGTCAAAAGAGAAAAAACCCTGAGATATCAAGTTCACATTTTAAAACTGGAAGAAAGAAATCCTCAAAGCAAATTGGAGGGGCTGCAAGATTGTCCAGTCAAATAGAAAAATTATGCAATGCAACTGGTAATATGAGTCAAGCCACATCTAGTTTGACTCCTATTATGGATCCATATGGTATTCCACAAGCACTCAAAGTGCTCGACAGCATGTCAGAAGAAGTTCCAGAAGCTAGTCCGCTATACTTTTTCGCACTTAGATTATTGCTCAATAAGGACAAGCAAATTATGTTTTTATCAATTAATCCCAAGATTAGAGCTTTGTGGCTTAAGACGGAAATGGAGGATAGTTGAAAATTTTCTGATCTTCTAGGGTTCAGAGATATCTATTATGTGACTAAACAAAAATGCTAAACTAGTTTTATCAATAGTTATTCATGTTTGGTTTTTGGATATTGAATTTATGTTCTACTTATTTATGTGTAATCTACTTTTATTAATAATTGTTTATGTTTGGTCTTTGGATATTGAATTTATGTTCTACTTATTTATACTAAATCAGTTTTATCAATAGTTGTTTATATATGATTTTGGATGTTCAAATTTTTTCACAGGTGATGAGTATAGTTGAGAATTATAGTGGTGATGAAAGTGATGATGAAAGGGAAAAGAAAGAGATTTTACAACGCATGGAATGTTTTAACTGATTATTTGTTGTTGCATCTTCTTCCGTGCAATTATATTACGAGAAGTATATATTGAAGCAACCATGCATGAATTCAAAACAGTCAAGTGAGACATGGATTTGAGAGATCCTTGACGGTCATGAATCATGTTGTATGATTAATTTTAGGATGTCTAAAATGGTATTCACAAGTTTGTTGAGAGTTTGGGAGACAAGATACAACTTGCAAACTTCAAGAAACATATCTTCTAGTGAAATGTTGGGAATTTTTTTATACATCTTGGGCACCGGTGCAAAAGTTTCCCAATGTCGAGAAAGATTTCAAAGGTCTGGATCAATAATAAGTTGATACTTTGCAATTGTGCTTGAGAAAGTTTCAAGGATGGCCACTGATCTAATTGCACACGAAGATCCTTTTTTTAGCTCAATACCCGAACAAATACGTAATGATTCTAGATATATGCTGCATTTTAAGGTTAAAATTTAATTTTATCTTATTATATTTTTAATATTTTTGGTCGACTAAAAATATGCACGAGACTAATATGATTATTTGTTCAGGATTGCATAGGTGCAATTGATGGTACTCATATTGCCGCTATTCTTCCACCAAATGAACAAATTCCTTATATTGGAAGAAAAGGTATCCCTACTCAAAATGTTATGGCAGTATGTGATTTTAATATGTGTTTCACCTTTGTCATGGCTGGATGGGAAAGATCAGTACATGACACTAGAATGTTTCTTGATGCAATTCGAGATTTAAAATACAAATTTCCGCACCCACCAAATGGTTAGATATTTTATTTATATGTGATTTTTTTAAAAAAAATAAAGTATATGTTCTTTAATTGATAATTTTTATAAAAAAAATTCTTGAATTAATTGTTTGTTATATTATGACATGTAGGAAAATATTATATTGTTGATTCTGGATATCCTCAAATGAAAGGTTATCTTGGACCATATAGAGGTCAGCGATATCATTTACCTGAATTTCGTAGAGGTAGGTTGGTATCTGGTAAAGAAGAGATATTCAATCATTCACATTCATCATTACGTAGTGTAATTGAACAAACTTTTGGTGTTTTGAAAAAAAATGGGCCATTTTAAGGGATATGCCAAGTTATAGTTTTGAAAAGAAAACGATGATCGTTGTTGCTACAATGACGATACACAATTTTATCCGAAAACATGTCGGTCAAAATGATGCAGATTTTATGGAATACGAAGATATTAACTGGGCATATGAGAATACTATTGATTCAGAAAATGTGCATGGTCAAGAAAGTGATGATGACGACGACGACGATGATGATGGTGATGATGACGGTGAATCAAGCAATTCAAGTGGTTTTGAAATGGAATTAACAAGAGATGCTATAGCTTCTAGTTTAATGAATTCACTTTAAATTGTAAATGCTATTGTAAAATTTTTAGTATTTATATTTGGTATATAAATATTATCCCTTTTTGAAACTTTAATCCAAATATAAGTATATATTTTAATTTGTTAGGTTTATGTTTTCTATATTATGTTAATATCTAATATGAGTTTTACAAATGTGTTAAAAGCATTAATTAAAAATAAAAAATAATTTTTAAAATAATACAATTGTGTCAATATCTAATTACAAATATTTAATTATTATATTTAAATATTTAAATATAGTTTATATATTCTAATTAAATTTAATAAATAATTAATATTAATTACTTAGAAATATTTAAAATTAATATTATATATTAAAATATTAACAATAAGTTATAATAAATTATTTTTTATATTTTTGCTAAAATATCATAATATTAACTAATTTGAACATTATTTAAATACATATTTGTTACTTTATAAGATCATGTCTAAAATGGACATTTTACTTCTCAAAAGCACTTTTTGATAGCAATACCAAACACTTAAATTTTTCAAAAGCACTTCTTAAAAGCACTCTCAAAAGCACTTTTCCACAGCACTTCTCAAAAGCATTGCCAAACTGGCCCTTCTTCTTGACCGAAAATATCAGCAAAAGAGGGGTTTTTGAAGCTTTGAAATTTTAGCAACTTATCACCTCAACAAATAAGTGATTTTAATGAGCTTTCTTGAAGATTTTTACATTTTTGGAACCCCTAAAGCATGAGCTTTCATATGAGGGGACTATTTTGCAAAATGATTAAGAGTTTAGGGTTTTGCCATGGATGGACTTGTAATGTTTGCTGAGTTTTTATGGAAGAATATGAGTCTTAGAAGAGTTCTAAACAACTTTTGTGAAAGGTGTTAGCATGAAAACACCTAAAGGGACTATTTTGCATAAGTTGCAAAATAGGAGTAAAAAGAGTTTTTCTAGGCTTGAAATATGAAGAAATTCGATAAAAATCGATTTTTGATCATAGGGGGTAAAATGGTTATTTTGCCAAAATCTAGGGGCAAAATGGTCATTTTACCAAAGATGTGAATTTGTGGTAGTCTAATTATAATTAGTGACTAAATGAGTGCATTTTGTTATTATAGATCAAGTTTTGCCAAATCCGAACCTAGATTGGGGGAAGGCCAAGCAAATCGACTAAACCAACTAGTTGAGTACATTTTGTAAACCGAGGTAAGTTGTATGTAAATAATACAACTATATTATTAATATATGTATTTAAGTTGTCATTGAATGGATATAGCATGAATTGCTTGATTGCGTATTGAGAATGCATAAAGACAATGAGAATAATAGAACTCCCGTTGGAACACTAAGTAATATACCAAATATTCTAGTTGTGACATTTGGGTCACTTGTGTGAGCTAGAGTAAGACATGTCTGGGAATGCGTCGACCACCTTATGATATCCAGTGTAAGACCATGTCTGAGACATGGCATCGGCATTGAGACGAGTGCTAGAGTAAGACCTGTCAGGGACACGCATTGGCCTCGATAATGATAGTCAGTGTAAGACCATGTCTGGGACATGGCATCGACTTGAGATGTGAGCCAGTGTAAGACTATGTCCGGGACATAGCATTAGCACCTTACCCCTAGATTGAGATTTATAGAAGGACCCGTAATGTACTGAATTGTTCATTGGTGTAAGTATGTTTGTGAGATAATAATGAAAACATAATCATGTTGCGAGTGATACAGGTACCAAATTGGTACGTATGAGAAATGAGCTCATTAGAGAGCATATGACTTGTATGGATGGAAATGAGTAAGTCATACTTATGATTATCCTTGTGTTATGAGCATGATGATTATTGATGAATTGTTTTTGTATGTTTATTTATATGAAACTTACTAAGCTTTTATGCTTACCCCCTTTCTTTCCATTTTCTTATAGTGCCGCCTATTTAGCTCGAGGATCACTTGGAGTCAGAGATATCGATCACACTATCGTCCGAAACCTTCGGTATAGTTGGATTTAGATTTTTTAATATGGCATGTATAGGGCTTAGACTTGATTATTCTGTGTCCTTAAGCATTGGCCTAATGTGTAGGCTTGGGATAAGTCCCACCCTTTGAATGTGGTCTTGATATTGACTGTTACTCATTTTGATTATATGCAAGGATGATATTTCCTTGGTTGAGTATATTGCTTTAGAAAAGAATTTCTATTGTAGCTGATTTGGTTGTATGGTATAGACTAGAATTGATGTTGGTTGAGTTTGAGTTAAATTATGTAAGTAGGGGTGACAAATAGGCTTGGTAAATAGCATTATTTTGTTCACACAGGTAGGCACACGGGCGTGTGTCTAGGCCGTGTGTAACACACGGTTAGTCCTATGGGCGTGTGATGAGGCCGTGTGTCCCCTGTACGTAAAAATTTCAAGTCAGTATGCATGGTAATGAACACATGGGCAGAGATGGCCGTGTAGAGGACATGGCCTAGCACACGGGCGTGTGTTATGGTCATGTGACATGTTGGGTATGCTGACGTAAGAAACAGAGTACTCAAGTTTTCTCACATGGGCTAAGACATGGGCGTGTCAAGGCAGTGTGGGCAACACGGGCCAAGGACACGGGCGTGTGTCTAGGCCGTGTGAAGTCTGCACTTGAATTTTGTAAAATGGTGTAAATAAATTGGCAACACGGGTAAGGCACACGGACGTGTCCCTAGGTGTTTAGGCCGTGTGAGACACACGGATCATCAACACGACCATGTCAAGGTGGTTACACGGGCGTGTTACCCTTCCACACGGGCGTGTGCCCTGTTTTAAATGCAAAGTTTGCATAAATTGGATAAGGACCTGGAAGGATTCCAAATGGTTTCCAATGGTTGATTTAGGCCTCGTAGGTCCATATTAAGAACTTTAAAGTATAAATTGAAAATTTTTTAAATTTGGTCCGAGTCTTGGTGACTTAAGATGGGTTGCATGTATGAGATCAAGTAGGTAATGCCTTGTACTCCGTCCCGGCTTGGGTTACGGATATGGGGTGTTACATAATGTAAATCCTAAGGGATAAAGATGTAAAGAGTTTAAATCCCTTAAGACTCTTAATTGTAGAAATGTTCTAATCTTGACCGTCGATTTAACTCAATCTGTATCGTTAGTTTTGGGGAGCTCAACTATAAACAGAGGCCTCCTCCTTCATTTGTAATAATCCCATTGATAGTTAAAGAATATATTTGAGAGAATTTACTCAAATATTTGGTGTGAATTGCTTTTTTGTGGCCTTTTTTTTTTCTATTTTCTCGTTGTTCTTTCATTTTGAGTTCGCTTTCACTATACTTTTCGATGCCTTAGAGGATTTTTGAGAGAATTCTTCATTTTTAAGTTTTAGGTTGACTTATGCAGATTTGAAGCAAAAAAAAAAGAATCTAAAGTCGTGTGGTTTGCCAGACTTAAGTTCTAGCCCCGTGACAATTGCTTTGTAACACCCCAAACTCGGCCTAGACGTTATGGCCAAATCCGGCATGTTACATTGAAGTGTTTTAGCGAAAATAGTGTCTTCATTGAAAACCCTTCCTAGCATTGAAAATCTCGACAGTTACTGACCACCCCTCGGTAGCTGTACACCACCTCGGTCCACGACTGGCACTCGACCTAGCATTCTGGGGCAATCCCTGATCCTATGCTCCATAGACCCACAAGCTAAACAAGCTCCCGTCCTCTTCCAACACTCGCCTACATGACCTTTACCACAATCAGCACAAGGTGGCACACCTAGATTAGCAGCAGGGGGTTCTGCTCTAACTGACCCATTAACTCTGGCCCTAGCCCTAGGCATCTGTCCGACACCCGGAGTCTCAGTCTCCCTTTTATTCCTACCCCTTTCTTCTTCCCGATTTAAGCGCTTAGTGCGCTTAACCTCCTCCGCTATCTTTGCCTTCTCTACCAACTCTGAGAAAACTCGCTCCCTTTGTGGAGCTATCAATACCCTAAGGCTATCTCTTAGTCCGTCCTCAAACCTAACGCAACGCTCATAGTCCGTTGCCACCATAACTCTTGCGTACCTACTAAGGTGTAGAAACTCCACTTCATACTCCACTACCGATTTGTTTCCTTGGGTCAAGTTCAGGAACTCATTCCTTCTAGCATCCACATAGCTTGCACCCACATACTTCCCTAAGAATGCAGCTTTGAAAAACTCCCAAGTGACCCGCTCCGGTTGGGTGCCCTCTTTCACCGTCAGCCACCATTGGTAGGCTTCTTCCTTAAGTAGTGACACGGCTCCTTTTAGCTTTTGCTCCGGTGAACAATCCAAGTCCTCCATTATCCTTTAAGTGGCCTCCAACCAATACTCCGCCACGTTAGGAGCCACGCCAGCTATGCCCTTAAAGATCTCAGCCCCATTCGATCGAAGTCACTCCAGAATGGATCCCCGATTTCCAGTGCCATTGTTGGGCCCAACGACCCTTTCCAAAATTCTCAGCATTACCTGCGACAATACATCTTCTCCCGCAGCCCAATCATATGGTCCATTCCCAGCCACCGGTGAGGCCGGAGCCTCTTCTACTCTAACATCGGGCATATGGCCCGATGCCGACGATTCAGCCCTAACGCTTCCGCAGCCTCGGCCACGGCCTCTTGCACCTCTTCTAGCACTCATCGTCGATTTGTGTATTATCTGGATTAGAAATTTTTTGAAGTTTTAGTTAGTTTAATACTTATACCGATGTTTTATGAAAATATTTAAACAGAAGATTATTTTCGAGAATCTTCTACAGTTTCAAGTTCTTGCGGGCTTTGGTTCCATTCTAACAAAATCATCTAAAGTAGCCCTCTCACTTTCTACTGTATAACAATTTAAACAAACTTAAGAATAAGAATAATTTCTTGGTTCGATGTCGGAGACTCGGTGTGCCGCTCAGCAAGATTTTTATTTTTCCAAAGCATCGCGATCCAAAATATTTTTAAAATCTAAAAAAAAGCCAAATAATAATAAGGCCCACTTCACAGCCCAAGTTTTGCAACCTGGCTTTGATACCACTAAATGTAACACCTCAAACTCGGCCCAGATGTTATGGCTAAATCTGGCATATTACATTGAAGTGTTTTAGCGAAAACCATGTCTTCATTGAATACCCTTCCTAAAAGAATTATAAAACTTTAATTAACTTATAAAAACACTCTTTTTAGTTGCAGAAGCTTTGTTTAAAACATTGACTTAAGAAAACTTATCATTTAAAAATTTAATTGCGAAAACGTAGAATAACATACTACAGTTTAAGAAACCATGTCCAACTTCCCATAATTACATCGCATAAAAGTAATAAACCAAATAATAACAAAATGGAACCTATAACAATCTGATTTGAAAAGTACTGAATAAATATAATTTATATGCTTTAAAAAGAGAACAAGTCTGAATTGTCTTGCTAGCTGGCCACCCAGAGTCCCTCCAATCATCGAACCTTTTACTGAGCATCACCTGAAAATAAAATAAAAGAGGGGGTGAGTTTTCGCAAACTCAGTGTGTACGACCCTCGACAGAAACAAGCATTCAAAAGAAAGTCATCATACATCAAACATGCAATGCAATTCCATCCAATAATCCATCTGCTACACACCAGCTCCATCCCCCGGCACACCATGTGGGGATATAAAGATCGACCCACCCAACTCACACACCTATGGTATCCCGATTGCGGTACTACCTGTATTTACACATTGGGCTTAAAAGCCGTTGGCGGATCCAAGATTGTCAAGCAACCATGCGATCCTCATATACTTCCTCCGTTCCATATTTCCCAGCCCATATACAACCTAAGTAGAATATGATATGTATGTATGCCACATCCATAAAACTTACATGCAACACCCAAGGGTATTTTGGTTATTTTCGCCCTTAGGGGCATTTCGATAATTTTCTTTTAATTACGGTTTTCACTTACCTTGGCCCTTTAACAAGTCCCGTGAGCTAAGATGAACGAATACTATGCACTAGGTAGGATTCCAGAGAAGAGAAGATGGGTCATTAAGACCGCTTAAGTACCTAGCTCTCCCTAGATCCAATCCTAGACATGCATATACCCGTTGTCACACCTTAACCCTTTGACTTATCCACGGTCGCAATATTTAATTAAGTTTTAAAGTTATCATATACTAGACCGAAAACCCCTTACAGAGCCCAACCAAATTCACATACCTGTATTTGGCCCATTAAGCCCAATCGTATTCATATGGCCCATTAGGCTCAAATCACCTGTATATGGCCCATTAAGCCCAAATCACATTTATATGGCCCGTTAGGCCCAGTCACATTCATATTCATGCTCACATACAAATTCCTATCAATATTCAATTTTTGCCTATTATGCGCCCAACAGCCCATCGAGCCCATTTAGCCCATTCCGGCCTATATGGCCAAATCACAACCCAAGTCCATAGAATCGCCCGTAGGCCTCAGGAAACCTATCGTTCTCCCCCTTACGAGTGTTCGCGCACTCGCAAGACTACCGTAGCCAAAATTTTAGCTTTTTGGCATTTCAGCTTTTCGGCTTTTCGGTATTTTGGCTTTTGCCGATTCATAGTGTGTGTGCAGTGCATGTACACACCTGGTAAGCAAACGCGCTACGATTCCCTTAGTCACCAACCTACAAACGATATCACCTTTCAATTAATCACATGCCTAACACATATCTTTACTAAAACCGAAACCTCACCTTAACCTTACCTTGCGCACCAATCCTTAATAGCTTTTCCTTGATCACGTACTCCCTAGATCTGCATTAGTCTTACTCATTAAAACCCGAATAATAGGTGACTCGTATCCAACACAAGTCTCCTTACCTTAACTATGACCATTCGACCACCTTAGCTAATGGGAGAAGAATACTTACCAAAACCGCAAACACCTTAATGAGCAATTCGGCAGAGAGCTAAAATTCAAGATCTGATACTAGTTCCCTACCAAAGTTGATTAGAAAGAGTGAGGGACAATAATCGATACTAAACAAAGAAAATCGATTGGAAAAGCAACACTTACACTAGATTCGGTCAAAGAGTATTCGACCCTTGGAAGATTTGATTTTTTTCGGCTTTTCAAACTAAGTATAGTGAATAAGGTTTATTTGGTACAAATTACAGAAGAAGAATAGTAGAAGAAGAAATCGGCAAAGAAGATTGTGTAGAGGAGAATAGAAATCGGCAGAAAGAAAAGAAAGAAAAACAAAAGGGTTTTCGGCTTTTTCGAACTTGAAAAGAAAAGGGTTTTTGGTAGCAAGGTGAAAAAGATTTCGGCAGTAGCCTGGCAACCTTGTATTCGACCCCTATTTATAGCCCTTATAGTCGAATTTTCTATGCCCAATTCCCAATTCGGCTCCATCACTTCTCTTTTCTCATCTCCTCATTTTTCTCCCTGATAACCCCTTGTTCTTTTCCTTAATTTTCTCTTCTGAACACTCCCCTTGGAGTCTATCTTCACGCCACTTCCATCCTTCTAGAAGGCCAAAATTAAACTTCTAAAAATACTAAGCTAGGATTCGAACCTTGGATCTCCTTGCTAGCTACTAACGCCACCTCCCTACTCCCTAAGTGGCGTCACTTAGCCGCTCCTCCACAAGGCTTTTTGATGTCATTTTCCCCCTATTTTTATTTAAAAGGCCAACTACTTGCCAACCCTGATTCTTCTAATAATTAAATTAAAATCTCTCCACCACAAAACTCGAACCCAGAACTTCTCCAACATACCTAGACACTTCAAATTCCTTAAACCCTTAAAGCCAACATGTTATTTGTCATTTTCTTGCTCACTTAAAAATTTTATGAGACCCAAAGCCCAAAGCCCAATTCATCTAGGCCCAAAATTCGGGGCGTTACATGCTTATCCTTCAACAACCATACCTAAGGTCCTTACAACCAAAATCTTTATTACTTAATAAAAATGAAAAAAGCCCAAATTAGAACTTGAAAAAAAAAAGATTAGAATAAGTCAAAAAAGAAAAAATAAACGAGGAAAAAAATCAGAGGATAAAATTCAAAAAGAAAAAAGAAAACATAAAAATGAGGCTCATTTAATAGAATCAAAGCTCCAATGCTCTCCTTCCAAATCCGGATGATGGGTTCAGCATCAAGACCGAGAAGAATGACATACCTCGGAATTGAGGCAATTAGATAACCGGAGAAGGAGATCGAAAGATATTAAGCTCTTGGTTTTAAGACAAAAGTTGAAGAGTTTGTAGCCAATCAATGCAAAACTAACCAGAGATTTGAGATGAGGAGAAAGAGAGAAGAGTTTTGATGTGTCTAGTCGCTAAAAAAGACCACTGGAGCATGTGGTGGCGACGATGATAGCAAGTTGGAAGAGGTGAGAATTTGATTTTTGTTTGAGAGGAAGAATAATTATTTTGGAAAGCTAAAATTTTCATGTAATTATAAAAAGGAAAATATAATATCATGTGGAAATTTTATAATTGATTTATTAATTATAAAAATGCTAACTCAATTTTTTGTAAGTCAAAATACCTTAGTGTGGCTAAATGAAAAGAAATGGTAACGGGAGTGCTTAAAATGAAAACTTAAGTGTATATATATATATATATATTATGAAAATATTTGAAGTCTTGTTAGTGCAGTTTTTAAACTTTATAAGTAGTGTTAATGATTGAGAAGTGTACTATAGAGACATAATAAAATATTAAAAAAATAAATATTTTATAAAATGAGACACATGAAAAGTTTTTAAGTATGTGGAATAAAAAAAATATATTGTCAATGTATCAAATACTAACCTTATATATATTTGAACATGGATCTATTTACATGACTATAAAATTTAAGTAATTTTATATTTTTTTGTATTTTTTATACAATTAATATGTTAACAATTTTACTATCATATTCCATAAAATCTTCTAAATATTTATTTTATTAAAAATTTTCTAACAGTTTATTATAAGCTGCTATGATTTTTTTATTATAAACTTTTTTATGCTAAAATTTTTTTAACATTAATTTCATTATTGATTTTATCATTTGTTGTCCTTGATACAATGTTTAAAATTATTTATATCCATTTCTCTTAAATAAGAAGATAATGTGTTTCAACACACTCAAACCTACAACTTCCTGAATTGACAACAATGTCAATACCAATCGAGCTAAAACTCAATCAACATGCTAAAATTATATTCTCACTCGAATTAATATTAAATAATTTAAAACTGATTTGATCAAATAAATAATCATTATTATAAGTTACGCTGTTTTATTTTGATTTTATTCTCTTTGTTTCCTTATTTCAATTTGTAATTTGTAGTATTCTCATATTTTAATATCGGTAGTCTTGATTTATCATATAATAATATTTTTTTGGTGAAAAATAAAATAAAAATTTTATCAAATCAATTGTTCAAAAGCACCATAAGTTTTATCTTGTTGAAGGACCCCCATCACCTCATAAGGAGGCATATCGAAAATTTGTAAGTTTGACCATGTAAGGCCAACTTTAGCCAATCGGTCCGCAATAAGTTTGTTTTTCTAGACACAACTCTGATCCCCACTTTTCTTCAAAATGCATAATCCTTTGAACTCTTCTAAGAACTGTGATGCCTTAATCTTCCAACCCCTTATCGGTCAATGCCTTAGCTACGTATGAATTGTCTATTTGAATTATGACCCGTTTGTATCCTTTATTTAATAGAATGAGGAGCCCATCTAGAATACCCCAGAGTTCCGCCTCAAAAGGAGTACAATTGCCCAAGTATAGAAAATATCTCAAGATCTAATTACTGGCCTGATTGCATATCAATCCTCTGACAGAAGCATCCCCAGTGACTCGCTCCACTGCACCATCAGAGAATAGATAGACCCACGTTCCTTCAATGTGCTTTTCATATCCCAATTTTAGGAGATTGAGCTTATAAATGTTCTGACATGATTCGAATTATTATGCCCAACTAAGAGAAGTTTTGACAATTTCAAAAGCTGACCAAGTAATATTCTAAAAGATGAATAGATTTCTATTCTTCTAAATTCGCCAGGTGATAAGACCAAAAAGACAAGACCAGAGAACTCCACGATCCTACAATCTCATATGGCAACAAATATTAGAAGATAACTAAATCTAAAAAGGATAAGAAAAAACTTGTTTTGTTGATCAATTGGAACCACATGCTTCTAAACTTCCTATGCAGCCGAACAATCTCAAAGTATCTGAAGAGTGTCTTCTATTTTGTGGCCACATATAGAGCAAGGGCTGTTGTAACCTAGTCCCCTCCTGGTACGTTTCGAATTAGTTAGTAATCTCTACTTCTGAACTAACCAAAGGAAAAATCAAACTCGCTGGGCCCTTGATACTTCTAAGTATTCTTCCAAAAGACATCTCTGTTATTCCAGGAATTTTGTTTTAAGGACTAGAATGCGCTACAAACATAAAAAAAACTTGAACTTGAGGAAGCCCAAATCACCCTATCCAAGCCTGATAAAGGATATGGATGAGGAATACTTACAATTAGTTGGATCACCTCTTCAGATAGCCACATACGAAATAGATCAAGATTCCAAGTTTTGTCGGAAGTAACCAGATCACAAAGGATGCAATCTAAATCTAAATTGGCATGCGCGAGAATATGCGAAAGTAAAGGGCCGGCTCTCGGAATCCACAAATCCTTCTAGCATTGAATACTTGTACCATTCCCCACTAACCAAGCTAAGTTCTCACATAAAAGGGGTCATACCTTAGAGAGGGACCGCCACAAGTGCGAACATTGGCTTTTGGCAATAGAGTTAGGAAGATGTTCTTTTAGCCCGTATTTCGTGCAGAGGACTCATACCCATAAGGAATTATCCTTAGTGACTAAGTTAAAAAAACCAATCTTTATAAGAAATGAGTTGTTCTGGTCATGTAAATGTCGAAATCCTAGCCCACCTCGAGATCTTGGTTGACAAATGGAATCCTACCCAACCAATGCAAGTTTCGGATGACCACTAGCACAACCCCAAATAAACTATCTTACAATTTTCTCGATCTTTTCACAAACTCCCTTTGATACCATCATGGTCTATATAAAATAGTTCGAAATGGCAAGGAGGATAGATTGGGCTAGGGTGACTCTTCCGTAATGGATAACTTTCTTGTTTCCCAACTTTGCAGTTTGCACATCATCTTTTCCACAACAAAACTCAAGGTACTTTTAGTAACCTTATCATGAAGAAGAGGTACACCTAGATAAATGCCAAGGTTTTAAACAACCTGAAAGCCAAATAATTTATTGATCCGAGAGCAAGTATCACCTTCAGCTCCTTTAGAGAAATAAATGTTGCTTTTTCGAGTACTAACATTGTGCCCAGAGAAAGCATAAAAGTGTTTTAAGATGTCTGCTAATAATTGAGCTTGTTCCAACTCCACTTTACAAAAAAAAATGACCAAATCATCTACAAAAAATAGATGAGATAAAGTAGGACCCGATCTTGAAAGATGAATTGGACACCACTTACCTTTATTATTTTTCGCATGAATAATATGCCTTAACCATTCCATATATAGAATAAAAGGCAAGGTGATAATGGACAACACCACTTACCTTTATCAATTTTCGCATGAATAATATGCCCTAACCATTCCATACATAGCACAAAAAGGTAAGGTGATAATAGATAACCTTGTCTGATCCCTCTAGATGGCTTGAAGTTTTGAGTTGGGACTCCATTCCAGAGAATTTGCATAGTCGAAGACGAGATGGTTGCCATGATTACTGAACTAAGAAAATTCGAGACCCTTACAGTCTATAACGAAGCACCGAAAAATTCCCAACTCACTCTATCATAAGCTTTTTCTAAATCCAACATGATCACCATCCATTTTTTACCATCTCATTTTTTTTGCATAGAATGTATTAACTTCTTGTGCTATAATAACATTATTTGAGATATTACGTCCAACAATGAAACCGGCTTGTTCCTATAAGATAAAGTTAGGAAAAACCAATTTAAATCTATTAGTAATTACTTTCATCACCAATTTATACATTATCGAGCACAAACTAATAGAGCAGAATTGGCTAAAATCCTCTGGGTTGTCTTTTTTCGGAATAAGCATTATCATTGAGTTATTCAACTTCGAGTCAATACTGTTACCAGCGGAGACTCCTTGAACCCATTCACAAACTACATTCCCTACAATATCCACTGACTCTAGAAAAAATGCACATGAAATCCATCGCTTCCTGAAACTTTCAGGGGGTCAATGTCGAATAAGGCTTTCTTGATTTCTTTACCGGATACCAAATTTTTTAAAAATCAATGTCCTGAGGCTTGAGGCGAGGGAAAATATTGGAAGGGAGGTCCTTCATGGGCTCTGACATTTCTCTATAAAATTCCTCGAAAAAACAAACTGCCTCGATTCTAAGGATGTTCTATCGAAACACCACTGAAACGTCACAGCAAAAATGTACAAGCGTATACTATCGGTACAAGTATAGTATACAGATGTGAGTCTATCGGATATCGATCCTATAGGAATGGTTGTCATTTGTCTATTAATGTCAGTGCAATAACTAGATAGAAACAAGATAAATTGTGATAATAGTTGTCGAAGCAATAACTCAAAAACAATAAGATAAAGTATGCTATGGTTAAATTGGGATCCTCCACGTGAATCTTTAGTAGAATACTAAGTACCCGCAAGGTATAAAAGATGGGTGATTATCGATGCAATAAAATTCAATGTATGCCTTACCAAATGTCACTCCTCTATTTAATCTAGGACTTAACCATGTACATTAACCTCATCTTCCGATGATGGCACTATGACACTATTAAGAATAAGTGGACTAAATTTCTTTAACCCCTACTTAACTTCCGCTGTAATGCTTATTAGCTTAAACTGTCATTGCACCTTCCAGTGTTAGTGATTGTAATAACACTTTCGTGTTTAAAACATTCAAACCCCCAAGATTAAACAATAAAAATATATTTAATAAGATAAAATTTAACCAAGAATTCATTTTAGTTCTATACAATAGGAAAGAATCGAGTGGAGAAGACTATTCCTAATTAACTCAACTGAATCTCTCGATTTTCTCTTGTCTCACACTTAGAACTCCTCGTCAGGAATGGATCTGCATCAATCTTGATGTTGGCTCACCCAAGGAAGGTTTAAGCTGCTATAGTAGAAAGCTTCAAAAATAGGGTAAGGAAAAATGGTGGTAAAAAGGATTCGTCTTTATATTCTTCTCGTGTTAACCTTTTATGTTTCCTCAATAGTACAAGTCTCATTCCCTCAAGATTCTTTTGTCCTTGTTCATACAGTGTAGTTACACCGGACTGGACAACTAACACATTTTTGGTTTTTTTACCCAGACAACTTTCAATTGCAGCAACAATTTTGGACACCATCTGGAATTAACTAATGTAGCAACATTAGTGTAGAAAGATAGCAAAATTAAGGAAAAAATAGGCTAGGATTCACTGGGTTATAAAATGCAATTTACTAAACTAAAAATACTAAAATGCATGCTAAAGATAACTAAATGGGAGCAAATTAACCAATAAGTAGGGATAAAACATATGTTCTTTCTAGTACAATCACACCTCCAAACTTGAGTTTTTACTTGTCCTCAAGTAAAATAGAAACTAGCAAGGTTACAAAAATTTTACTAAGGCAAATGATCATTCTATCAACTTGAACCCTCTAAATTCCTAATGAATGAATCACATTTAGATGAAAGAATATTGCATCGATGATACATAAGCATGAATGAGTAAGATTTCACTTTCATCAAAGCCAACATCATGCTTCAAATCCTAAATTCTATCTACCAATACAACATTTATTATACAATATTTAGTATTTACATATGTTTTTCCTTTTTTTAATAGAATAAGGGATATCACTGCATTACTGTACCCTTATTCCTAAGAAGTAACGATGGAGTGCAACAAACCCTCAGGGAGTACGTAATTGCGCTGACACACACTCATGCAGCGACGACCTTTGGCCATATTCATTTTTCTAACACTTGTATTTGAGTGTTCCCTTTTTAACATTCTACAATACACCCAATTTGGAATGTCTCTTATTTATAACTATCTATATATAAGTAGTTGTAGAAGGCAGTTTCATTCAAGATTCAAGGAATGCTAATAGTTATGTATTACTAATGCAACCCAAATCATTCATCAAAGTATTGAAGATACAACATTCAGTCAAATTTATCTAACTCATTTATTGAGAATTTACATGATCCAAGAATTAAGCATCGAATATAACAAAAATTTTCGAACAATTATGCATAAACCTTGCATGCTTCAATAATAATTTTAAAATGTAGGTGTATTTCTAAATCCCATATACGTTCTCCCAAACTTAAAGATTACATTGTCCCCAATGCACTGACATGAATATGTGATGATAATAAAAATGCAGTGATAATGTGTACTAAACAAAATGCAACTTACAACTATATGCAATGCATGAAACTACAGCTACAAGTTTAAAATAAAACTAACTCAGTTATCTGCAGCCATTGTTGTGGCTGCCTAATGTTTCTTCCTTCTCCTCCTTTTTTCGCTTCTTGTCCTTAGAGCGCTTCCTTTTTTTCTTTGGGTGTTGCATGATTTTCGGATTGCTCCTGAAGTTTCAGCTTAGCCCCAACATCATCGGTTGCTACTTATGTAAGAGAGGCCATCGGAAGTGGTCTAGTATATACCACAATTGCCAATGAGTTATCCTGCTCCTTACTAGTGACTTCAGTAACTTTCGCCGATTTCGCTCTATCTAACTCTAGATTATTAATATTTACACCCACAAACTCGGGTGCGGTGACAATGTTTACATCAGAGTCTTTCTCTTCTCTTTCTTTCTCTTATTCAACAACTTCTTCTTCTTCAGCAATGATTTCCTCTTTTATAGTAGCAGCTTCCTTCTCAACAATAGTCTCAACTTGATCAGCAAAAATACCATTCTCGAACAAGCTATCCATCTTGCGTAGACATTCCTCAATGTCCCTATATTATTCATCTCTGTCATTATCAGAGGCTTGCACGATAGAGGGAGATGCCATCGATCAATCTCGGTCTTCGAAGTCGCCATTCGTAGATGAATACTCATAGTTTCAAATGATTACTAGAAACATTGAGAAGTCTAATATCAGAGATGGCCTCTTAATTGGCTTAATATGGTTACAATAGAACTGTTCCAAGCTTTAGTATAAGCATAAAACAAATTCTAAGAGTTCTCCATATCCTCAATTGTAGCAATAAGTTTGATTTGCTTATTGGTGATGGAAGCAACCATTTTCTTAACATCTTTCAGCTTGCATCATAATGATGTCTCTGTATGCAGGTTTGTTCCTTTACTGTCGGCTTTGGCATTGGCTTTGGCTTTGGCTTTCTTTATCTTATTGGTTTCTGCCTCCTTCAGTATTGGTGTTTCAGTGCCACAAGTCATCCTGTTGACAGAGGCTTCATTAATTGGACCCTTATTATCCGTGATTTCTTCATCTCACTTGGTTACAATTCCTTTCTGCTGACATAGAGACATGACCAATGATAGGAAAACCAAAATGCTAGTCTGCCAAGTGGCGCATTTAGTAATTTCTCGGTGGAGTATTACACCGACATCAATTCTTCTACCCTTGATAATGGAATGTATCAGACACATTTTGTCAAGGTTAATGGTGGTGCTGTGGGTAGATGGTTGTAACAGCCCAATTTAGACCCTAGTCAAAATAGTATTTTCGAGACCACAAATTCAAGTAAAAAATATTTTAATATTATTTTTTGTGTTTACAGTATGCGTTTAAGCATGTGTGAAAGTTTCGTGTGGAAATTTTATTGATTGTGTGCTTAATTTGATAAAATGACCTAATCGCATAAAATGTAAAAGTGGTCTTCTATTTGTTAAAGTGCTTAATTGTTATGTCTTATTAAAGGAGAGGTCCTTATGATACAATTAGACCATTGATATGGTTAATAGACATTAATGAGCTTAATATATGTGATTTTATAATGAAAATAAAATGGTTAAAATTGTAAATGGCTTAATAATGTAAATTAAAATAAAACAAAAGCTTGAAAATTGGCCATTAGCATCCATGCTTGTCGAAAATCAAAGAAAAAGAAGAAGAAAAACACAACTAGGGTTCGTCACTTGTAATTTTTGATTAAGGTATGTATTTTGCTCAGTTTTTTATAATTTCTATGTTTTTGCGATCGTTGCTTTGTGTTCTATAAAGCCCATGTTTCAATTTCTGATTTTGATGATGATTTGGAATTATGCCATTGTTGATTTTATGAGTTTTGAAATGTTAGTTGATGGAAAATAAAAGATATGTGTTAGGTTAGTATATTTTGTCTTTGAATTTTTGATGAACTTGAGTAATTTGGGCTAAATTGTAAAAATGAGATTTTGAAGGATTAAAATGTGAAATAAATGAAACATATAGGCTTATATGAACACCATGTTATTCGGCTAGGCATGTGTGCAAAGAAATTTTGTGTATTTTGTGATTTTGTGAATTAGGGACTAAATTGTCAAAATGTGAAAATGTGAGGGTTAATTTGTAAAATGCCCTAACTATGTGTTTATGGATTAAATTGAATGTGTTGGTGATTAAATGAGTTAATTTTGAATACATATAGATCAAGAAAGGAGAAATTCAGACTTAGATCAAGGTAAAAACAAAGTGCTTGATTAATCGACTAACATTGTCATTTTTACGTTCGAGGTAAGTTCGTGTATAATGCATATCATTTGTACAATGTTTGTATGTGATGAAATAAATAGAAATTAGATTGAGAAGTTGGAGTATGTGAAATGTGAATCGAATTTGAGGCACTAAGTGTGCGAAAAATGAAGTAGCTACGACTATTAAAAATGGTACTGAGTGTGTGAGAATATAATAGTGATGGTTGAATAAATAGCACTATGTGTGCGATACCGATATAATTTTGGTTTAATGAAATGGCACTAAGTGTGCGATAATATTATAGCTTCGGCTAATTAAATTGGCACTAAGTGTGCGAGTTCATTGAATGTTCAAGTATCATCGAATGGAGTAGTGCATCGAGCATCGAAATGATAAATGTGATAGGTAAGAACGTGATGATACATGTATGTACGGAACCTATGTGGTTGATGATATTGAGCATGAAATAGATGAAATGTTATATAAATGAAGAATGAGATGAGTTGCATTAAGTGTTAGCTAATTGATATAGTTATATTTTAATTTATGAGTTAAATGTGTTATATCATGAACTTACTAAGCTTTAAAAGCTTACTGTGTGAAATGTCCTCTGTTTTACAGTGTCATAAAGCTAGCTCAGATCCGGGGATCGTTAGCGACTCATTCACACTATCGGACATCTATTTTGGTACCATTTTGAGAGTTGTATATATGGTATATGGCATGTATAGGCTAGTGTCATTTTGGTATGTTTTGTGTTGTGAATATTAGCCATGAGAATTGGCTTATAAATGTTAATATGTTTGGCCTTTTAAGTTGGCTAAAATGGTGTGTTTGATAGGTAAGTCATATGATGTATATAATGTTCATGTGATGGTTGACTTTGGAATGTTGAATTGGAAATTTTTGTGGTATGAAGTATGTGATAAAATGATGAGTTTATGTATTTGAAACTTATGTAAGTTGTGATGATTTTGGTATATTGATTAGGTATGTTTTGGTTGAGAAATTGAGTAATGAATTGGATGGTAATTGAATGGTATGAATATATATACAAATTGGTTGATTTGGTTGACTATGAATGTATGCAAATGATGCTAAATGTTGTGGTTTTGGAGTGCTTGAGTTAGGTGGAAATTGTGGCTTAAACCAAGCCTAATTTCACCTTACACGGTTGAGCACACGGGCGTGTGTCTCCACCGTGTGTCTGCTGTAATTTAGCTTTTCAAGTCAGTCTCGAGCACAGCCCAAACACACGGGCGTGTCTGGTGGCCGTGCGAGGCACATAGCCTTGGTACATAGGCGTACACGGGCTAGACACACGGGCGTGTGGTCGGCCGTGCGACTCAAGTTAGTTTCGACCACGGCCAAGGTATACGGGCGTGTCTTGTGGCCGTGTGGTTAAGTCAGTATGCATGCCCTGTTTTACCACAGTTTAGACACACGGGCGTGTCTAAAGCCGTGTGAGGCACACGGCCTGCTCACACGGGCGTGTGACCTGTATAACTTTGAAAAATGATTAAGTTTTTGGAAAAATTTGTTTGAATTTGGTTTAGTCCCAACCCCTTCCTAAAGCATGTTTAAGGTCTCGTTGACCTAATATAAGGGACTTGATATTGATATATGATCTATGACGTTATGATGATTGTGTAATGAATGCTAGATGTTCAGATATGTTCGGTAATACTCCTTTATCCTAGTCCGACGACGGATATGGGTTAAGGGTGTTACATTTGGTTAGTATTAGAGTTACGGTTTAGTTGATTCTAGGACTAACATAGCATGTGAGAGTCTAGCTATGCATGCTATATAGATGAATTGTGATAGTGTGAAGATTCCTGACAGTTAAAATGTGTTTTTCATATTGCTAATTGACCCCGAACGAGCGATAGTTGATGATGTTAAGAGCAATGCACTTGCTCTCATTCAAAGGGTAGCGCCGCCCGAGTCTAGGCTGATATCTAGTAGTCAGGGAGGAGAGGCTAAGCAAGCCTTCTTCCAAATGATGACTGAGTGGTTCATGGAATTTGTATGAATGAATCCGGCTGCTCAACAACCTTCACCCCCACCTGTTCCTCAACAAGTCCCAGTTTTGCCACAAGTAATAGACCCGATTCGACCGAGTAAGCCATATGTTGATAAGATTCGTAAATACGGGGTTGAAGAGTTTCGGGCTACAGTTGATGATGATGCCGAGAGGGCTGAGTTCTAGCTTGAGAAAACTATCCGAGTATTTGATGAGTTGTCCTATACTCTAGACGGATGTATTAAATGCGTAGTATCCTTGATTAGCAATAATACATATCACTGGTGGAAAACGTTGACATCGGTGGTTCCTAGAGAAAGAGTTACCTGAGAATTCTTCTAGGCCAAGTTTCGAAAGAAGTACATAAGCCAGAGATTCCTTGATCAGAAAAATAAAGAGTTTTTAGAGTTGAAACAGGGTCGGATGACTGTTACAGAATACAAAAGAGAATTTGTACGTTTGAGCAAGTATGATCGAGAATACGTGTCTACTGAAGAGATCATGTGTAAAAGATTTGTTGATGGATTAAATGAAGATATAAAGCTATTAGTCGGGATACTTAAGCTAAAAGAATTTGTAGTACTAGTTGAAAGGGCTTGTAAAGCCGAGGACCTCAGCAAAGAAAAGAGAAAAGTGGATGTAGAGGTGAGAGATTCGAGGAAGAGATCGATGAATAAATCTTATCATTCCTCGTCAAAAAAATCAAGAGATTACTTTAATTGATCGACAGCTTCAACGAGATATCAGAATAGAGATCACCGGAAGCAATACACTAATCCTAAAGCTCAAGCCACATTGGTATCGAGCGTTGGTAACATAGAAGATGTTAAGCATGAGTGTCAACAATGTGGAAGATGACATTTTGGAGATTGCTGGGGAAAAAGTAATAACCGAGCTTGTTACAGTTGTGGTTCATGAGATCACTTTATAAAAGATTGCCCAGAGCTACCTGAAAAAGATAATGTTCAGCACATGAGGCCGAGTAACACTACAGCTAGAGGTAGACCACCAAGAAACATTGGAAATGTAAGTGGTGATAGAGGTGTGACGCGAGACACTGTAGCAAGATCTGATGCTAGAGCACCTGCATGAGTCTACGCTATTTGGGCACGTGAAGAATCTTCATCTCCAGATGTTATTACCAGTACTTTTACTCTCTATGATACTAAAGTTATTGCATTGATAGATCCAGGGTCTACTCATTCAAATATATATATGTGTGAATTTGGTTTCCAGTAAGACTTTTCCTGTAGAGTACACTGAATTTGTAATTAGAGTATCGAACCCCTTAGGCAAGTGTGTTTTGGTTAATAAAGTGTACAAGAATTATCCATTGATGATTGGGGGTAATTATTTTCCGGCCGATTTGATGTTGCTACCATTTGACGAGTTTGACAAAATTCTGGGTATGGATTGGCTAACGTTGCATGATGCGGTTGTGAATTGTCAGAGTAATGAGATTATTCGCATTGAATCAAATGATTTGAACAGATTGCTAGCAATGATTTCAATGATGCTAGCTTAGAAATATGTGAGAAAGGGTTGCGAAGTTTATTTAGCCTATATGCTTGACACGAAAGTGATTGGAAAGAAGATTGAATCAGTGCCAGTTGTTTATAAATATCCAGATGTGTTTCCTAATGAGTTACCGGATTTACCACCGATCTGAGAGGTTGAATTTGCTATTGAATTAATGCTAGGGACTACTCCGATTTCGATAGCTCCATACAGAATGGCACCGACTGAATTAAAAGAGTTGAAAGCTCAGTTGCAAGAATTGACAGATAGAGGCTTTGCATGGCTGAGTTATTCTCCCTGGGGTGCTCCAATTTTGTTCGTGAAAAAGAAAGACGGAACTATGAGAATGTGTATCGATTATAGACAACTCAATAAAGTGACTATCAAGAACAAATATCCTTTACTGCGGATAGATTATTTGTTTGATCAGTTAAAATGAGCTACTATGTTTTCAAAGATAGACCTGAGATCAGGTTACTATCAATTGCGAGTAAAAGATTCAGACATTCTGAAAACTGCATTCAGAACGAGGTATGGACACTATGAATTTCTAGTTATGCCTTTTGAATTAATGAATGCACCTGTTGTTTTTATGGATTTGATGAACAGGATTTTCAGACCGTATTTAGATCGATTTGTTGTCGTATTTATTGATAGTATTTTGATTTATTCATGTGATGAAATTGAGCATGTCGAACACCTGAGAATAGTGTTACAGACTTTGCGAGATAAGTAGTTATATGTGAAGTTTAGTAAATGTGAATTTTGGTTATGAGAAGTCGGTTTTCTGGGACATGTTGTGTCGGCATCTGGTGTTCGAGTTGATTTGAGCAAGATTTCGGCTATTTTGGATTGGAAACCTCCGAGAAATGTTTTTGAAGTCTGCAGTTTTCTGGGACTTGCTGGTTATTATCGATGGTTCGTAAAAGGCTTTTTAATGATCGTGACTCTGTTGACGAAATTGCTTCAGAAAGATGTGAAATTTGAATGGTCTGAAAAGTGTCAGAAAAGCTTTGATCAGTTGAAAGCCCTATTAACTGAAGCTCCAGTGTTAGTACAACTAGAATCGGGTAAAGAATTTGTGATCTACAGATATGCTTCGTTGAAAGGTTTAGGTTGTGCTTTGATGCAGGAAGGCAAAGTCATAGCTTATGCCTCGAAACAATTGAAGTCACATGAAAAGAACTATTTGACATACGACCTTAAGTTAGATGCGATTGTATTTGCTTTGAAGATCTGGCGCCACTATCTGTTTGGTGAGAAATGTCATATTTATTTCGATCATAAAAGTTTGAAATATCTAATGACTCAGAAAGATTTGAATCTACGACGATGGTTAGAGTTGTTAAAAGACTACGAGCTTGTAACTGACTACAATCTGGGAAAGGCCAATATTGTTGTTGATGCTCTAAGTCAAAAATCATTGTTTGCATTGTGTGCGATGAATACTTAGTTAACTTTGTTTGATGATGGTTCAGTTTTAGTTTAGTTGAAAGCAAAACCGTTATTTGTTCAGCAAATTTACGAAGCTCAGAAGATTGATAATGAATTGTTAGCAAAACGGGCTAAGTGTGATTTGAATACTGATTCAGAATTTCGAGTTGATGTTGAAGGTTGTTTGAGATTCAAAGACCAAATATGTGTTCTGAGAAATTCAGAGTTGATTCAGATGATTTTAAATGAAGCTCATATCAGTTAGTTATCTATTCATCCAGGTAGTACTAAAATGTATAATGATCTGAAACAAATTTATTAGTGGCATGGTATGAAACGAGATATCTCAGATAATAACGAAACTTGTCGAAAGTAAAGACTACAATCGTCAATTCTTTCTCTGTGGTGGTATAATTAAATTGAGTTTCTGTAAGAGTTCTACTTGCATAATAAATGGTATGAAAATTTTTTCCTTTGCGTTGTCCTAGCATTGCACCCATGGAGAAGTCACTTGCATCGTACATAGCTTCGAAAGGCTGAGACCAATCAGGTGCAACAACAATGGGGGCGTTGACTAACTGCTTCTTTAACTGAATAAAGGCATCTAGACATGCCTCATCAAAGAGAAATTTTCGATTCTGTTCCAGCAACGAGCACAATGGTTTTGCAATTTTTGAAAAATCCCTAATAAATCGCCGATGAAATCCTGCCTGTCCAAGAAAGCTACGAATACCTTTCACATTTGTCAGTGGGGGTAATTTCTCGATGATTTCCACCTTAACTTTATCTAATTAAATCCCTGATTAGAGATGCGATGGGCCAACACAATGCCTTCAGTTCCCATAAAATGACATTTTTCCCAATTCAAAACAAGATGAATGTCCTCACATTACTTTAGTACTTTATCCAAATTGTTAGCGTAATGATCAAAATCATTTCCATAAAATGAAAAGTCATCCATAAGAACCTCTAAAGAGTCTATAATCATATCTAACAATATTGCCATTATGCACCTTTAAAATATGGCTGGTGCATTACAAAGAACGAAAGGCATACAACGACAAGCAAAAGTACCAAAGGGGAAGGTGAAAGTTGTTTTCTCTTGATCCTTCGGGGCAATAGCAATTTGGTTATACCCAGAATAGCCATCTAGAAAACAATAATAGTCTTTTCCAGTAAGCCGATCTAACATTTAGTCAATGAAGAAAAGTGGAAAATGATCCTTCCTTATGGCTGCATTCAATTTACGATAGTCCATACAAACTCGACATCTCGTAGGGATGTGTGTTGGTTGTAATTCATCCTTATCATTGTGAACCACTGTAATGCAACTCGTTTTCGGGACACACTGCACTGGACTAACCCATTTGCTATAAAAAATCGGATAAATAATTCCTACATCAAGCCATTTTATAATTTCTTTCTTGACCACTTCATTTATCTTCTCGTTTAACCTTCTTTGCGGTTCAATTAATTGCTGGCCTTCATTTTCTAACTTGATTTTGTGCATGCAAAAAGGACTAATACCTTGAATATCCACAATACTCTAGGCAATAGCTCATTTGTGCTACTTGAAAATGTGAGCCAATTTCTCTTGAGTTGCATCTAGTGTTGCGGAGACAATAACTGAAAGAGTATTGTGATCACCCAAAAAGATGTATTTATGATGAGGAGGTAGTGGTTTCAATTCCAGAGTGGGAGCTTCTTCAAGCGATGGTTTGAAAATTGGATTTTTCTGTTGGTTAAGTCTAAGGATTCAAGTTGCCATTTGTGCTTGATTTCAACATTACTAGCTTCAACCATGCTACCACAATTGTCTAAGGATTCCACCTTAGATGTCATTGCAATTTCTTCAGTAAGGACTATGCTTTGGTTGTTGAATTTCTTTTCAATTAAATCATCTAGCACATCAATAGTATGACACTCTGCGTATCCTTGTAATGAACAGTGTAACAACCTGATTTTGGGCCTAGTCAGAATAGTAGTTTCGGAACCACAAATCCAAGGTCAGAAATTTTTTTTATATTATTTTATGTGTTATAGCATGATTATATGAGTGTTTGAAATTTTTGGTGAATTAATTTAGTGATTGCATGCTTAATTTTGAAAAAAGACTAAATTGCATAAAATGAAAAAGTTTTGTTCTACTAGCTAAATGTGTCAAATAGCTATGGAACATTAACGTAGAGGTCCTTATTGAATAAATAGACCAATAAATATTAGTGGCTGGACATGGAGCCTTAATTCAAGGGATGATCAAATGTTAGGTGACTTAATTGATAATAAAATAATAAACCTAAAGGACTAGCTTTCATCTTTTTCATTCCTTCTTTTCACCACCAAAAATTATAGCAAAAAGGGGGGTTTTGAAGCTTGAAAATTTCAACCACTTGGTTCCTTTACAAGTAAGTGATTTTGGTGGTCTTTCTTGATGATTTTTGTATTTTTGGGACCCTTGTAGTATAAGCCAACTAATGGGGGGACTATTTTGCAAAATGGTTGAGAGTCTAGGGTGTTTCCATTTGAGTACTCATGTTTTTTGCTAGATTTTTATGGAAGAAAATGAATTATGGTTGTTAAATAAACAACTTTTGTGAAGAGGCTTTCATGAAAAACCTAAAAAAGGGATCATTTTGTAAAAGTTAAAAAATGGGTGGTAAATGTGTGAAATAATTGAAATTGTGAGTTGCTGTAAGAGTAATAAAGGTTCGGCTAGGCTTTTTAAAGGAGGAAATTTGATTAAAATCGTTTTACGAGCCTAGGGGTAAAATTGTAATTATGTGAAAGTTTAGGGGCAAAATGGTAATTTTTACCAGGTATGAATTATAGATTTTCTTGATTAATGTAGTGATTAAATAAGTGAATTTTTCATTATAGATCAAGAAATACGGAATTCGGACCTAGACCGGGGGAAAACCAAGCTTGTAGGCTAAATCAAATTAGTCGCCCATATTTTGTATACCGAGGTAAGTTGCACGTAAATTTTAGCACTCTATTGTTATTATGTATTGAATAATTTTTATTGCATGGAATGTGCAATTTTTGTTACGAATATGCATGACGAGACTTGATGTAGTAAAACTCCCGGTTGAACCGTAGGAATAGATCAGATATCTGTAACAGTCCGGTTTAGACCCTAGTCAGAACAGTGGTTTTGGGACCACAAATCTGAGTAATAAAATGATTTTAATATTATTTTTGGTGTTTACAGTATGTGAATATGCATGTGTGAAAATTTCGTGAATTAATTTTATCGTTTAATAGCTCAATTTGAGAAAATGACCAAATCACGTAAAATGCAAAAGTTGCATTCTATATGATAAAAGTGATTAATTGCCATTGCTTATTAAATGAAAGGTCCTTAAAGTTATAATTGGACCATGGATAGTGGGATTGGTCATAAATGACCTTTAAATGGATGAATTATAAGTTATTAAGCCAAGGGTAAAATAGTAATTGATGTGTTAATACATATTAAATAAAACAAAACATGAATTTAGTGTGATGTTCATCTATTATTGCCGAAATTGAAGAAAGAAAAGTTAGGGCTCATATGTTTTGATATTCGGCTACTTCCAAGCTTGATTAAAGGTTCGTTTTTGTTTAATTTTTGATAATTTCTATGTTTTTGAGATCGTTGCTTTGTGTTTTATCAAGCCCATGCTTAAATTTCAGAATTTGATGATGAATTTGAGTTATGCCATTGTCAATTTTGTGAGCTTTGTGATGTTAAATGGTGAAACATGAAAGCTTGATGATAGATAAATATATTTTGTATTGGGATTTTTGATAAATTTGTTAATTGTGGAATAATTTGTGAAAGTGAGAAATTGAGAGGTAAAAATGTAAAATAAATGAAATACATGGGCTACTAGGGACCTTAGGAAGATTCGGCTAAGGCATGGTTTTGATAAATTTTGTATATTTGGTGTTTTGTGTAATAAAGACTAAAATGTCAAAATGTGTAACTTTAGGGGATAAAGTGCAAAAATGCCCAAATGTATATTTTTTTGATGAAATTGAATGAGTTGGTGATTAAATGGGTTAATTTTGAATACATATAGATCAAGAAAGAAAGAACTCGGATTTAGATTGAGGAAAATCAAAGATTATAGAGTAATCGATCCTATTCGTCTATTCCGAGTACGAGGTAAGTTCGTACGTGATAAACTTTGTTATAATTATGTTTTTAATGCTTTGATAATGCATAAATTGTATAATTGAGACTACGACTGTGTACAATGACAAGTCTACTATGTTTGGCACTTAGTGTGTGTTTTGAGATAGCTTCAGCTATACATAACACTTAGTGTGCGAACTGAAATAGCTTCAGTTTTATGTGGCACTAAGTGTGCGATACCGAGATAGCTTCGGTTCAATATGATAGCACTAAGTGTGCTATATCGATATAGCTTTGGCTGAATATTTATGCACTAAGTGTGCGAGTTCTTAAAGTATTGAAGGATTTTCGAACGATTTAACGTATTGAACAAAGAGGTGAGGATGAAATAAATAAATACGGAAAAGTATAGGTATGTACAATACCTATGTGGTAGTTGATACTATGTGTATGAAGCTTGATAAAATGGTATATACATGATAAATGGTTATGGATTAGAATTGAATGATGAGATGAGAACTACTAAGTATCTATTAGTTGATGATTTAGATAATATGAAATGTTGAGTATTTTTGGTATGAACTTACAAAGCTTTGAAGCTTACTGTGTGTTATTTGTCTGTGTTTTATAGATTATTAAAGCTAGTGCAGACTCGGGGATCATCGAGAATACGTCATCACACTATCGATTATCTCGTTGGTATTTTTGGTAACTTTGTATATATGGTATATGGCATGTATAGGCTAGTGTCTATTTGGTATGTTTTGAGCTATAATGTTAGCCATGTGATTTGGCTTGTTAATGATGTAAAAGTTGGTATGTTTTTAGCCATTTAGTTTTGCTTAAATTATGTGCTTGATAAGTGTTATAGATGATGCATATAATGCTTTATATGTTTGCTTGTTTTGGTATAATGGCTTTGGTATGTTTTGGGTGTGGAATGAAGTAATTGAAATGGATGTGTATAGATGGCATGGAGTATGTATGAATTGGCTAATTTTGGTTGCTCATAAATGTCTTGAAATGGTATCATTAAGGTTGAATTATGTATATGAGAAAAAGGTGGCAAATTGGCTTTGCAAATAGCCTATTTTTGTCCGTATTGGCAGGGACACAGACGTGTGTCTCAGTCGTGTGCGACACACGGTCATGTTACATGGCCGTGTGACCCTTGGGGAAGTCCTACAATTTAAAGTCAGTCTCAAGCACAGCCTAGACACACGGGCGTGTGGTTAGCCGTGTGACCTAAGTCAGTTTCGACCATGGCCAAGGCACACGGGCATGTCTCCGGCCGTGTGGTACAAGTCAGTATGTATGCCCTATTTTCAAACGGCCTGTACCACGGGCGTGTCGGGTGGCCGTGTGAGGCACACAGCTTGTTCACACAAGCGTGTGACCTATGATTTCATGAAATTTTTCTAAGTGTTTGGAAATTTTTATATACGATCGGTTTAGTCTCGAACCACTCTTAAACATGTTTTAAGGTCTTGTAGGGCCTTGTAAGGGACATCGTGAATGAATTTTGTTTATAATTGTATAAATGTATGTGAATGAGATGTATTGTCTGGTAATACCTCGTAACCCTATTCCGGCATCGGATACGGGTTAGGGGTGTTACAATATCCATGCCATGATACTAGGGTAATATGTGAGCCAATGTAAGACCATGTTTGGGACATGACATCGACACCGATATATGAGAGCCAGTATAAGACCATGTATGGGACATGGCATCGGCACCGATATATGAGAGCCAGTGTAAGACCATGTCTGGGCATGGCATCGACATCTTACCCTTTTGTATGAGGCTTATCGGGTATCCTTTAGTATTCCAACTGGTTCAACAAGTGATTTAAAGATTATATTGCGATTGAGAAAAGTTATGATTATGTTGCAAGTGGTACAGGTACCTACACGAAACTCATGAGAATGAGCTCGGGTTGTGTATATGAGTAGTGAGGATTAAAATGAGTAAGTTATGTCTATGGTCATTTAAAAATCTTGTGCAAGTGTACAATACGTTATGAGTATGATATTACTTGGTAAAGTGTTGTTAATTATTTACATGTAACTTACTAAGCTTTATGCTTACTCTCTCTCTTTTCCATCTTCTTATAGCATCGCCAAACTAGCTCGAGGATCAAAGGACGTTGGAGGCTCGATCACACTATCAATCGTAACATTTGGGTATAGTTAGATTTATCATTTTGAGTATGGCATGTATAGGGACTTGGTCTTTTTGTTAAGTGTCATGTTGGTTTAGCTATAAGTGTTGGCTCATATTGATGTGATATTCATTTTGTATAGGCCATTGATGTTGGATAATATTGATTATTGCTAAATGCATTTGATAAGAATTTTCATGGATGTGGTTGTTGCATGGTTTGTGTTGATAAGTAGGAAATGTTATACGTGATAGAAAATAGCTTGGAAATGATGTCTAGATGCCTTGGTTTTGGCTAATATGGTCATGTGTCTATGTATTATTAGTATTGTTTGAGGTTTTGTAGGTTGGTGTAAGTAAGGGTGACAAAAAGGCTTGGTCAATAGCCTTGTTTTTGTCCACACGGGTAGACACACGGGCGTGTGTCTAGGCCATATGTGACACACGGTCTACCCCATGGGAGTGTGGTCCAGCCGTTGTCCCCTTCACCTCAATTTGGTAAAACAGAATGCCCAGTAGTAACCACATGGGTGGAGACACGGCCGTGTGTCTCAACTGTGTGGAGGACACAGCCATAGCACGTGGGCGTGTGCCCAGGCCGTGTGAAGTCTGCACCTTAAATGTGAAATTAAATTCGCCACATGGCCTAGCACATGGGTGTGTGCCTTGGCCGTACGCCCCTAAATGGTTGATGACTTCAGAAACATAATGTCAAGGTTTTAGTACACGGGCTGAGACACGGCGTGTCATGGCTGTGTGAGGGACACGGGCCATGGATATTGACGTGTGCCGGGCCATGTGAAAATCCCTGTAGGTTTGAATTGAGAAATAAATCCACACGGGCTAGGAACATGGGCGTGTCCCGGTACGTTCTGGCCATGTGAACGACACGGGCCTTCAACATGACCATGTTAAGAGGACATACGGGCATGTCGCCTTTCCACACGAGCATGTGCCCTTACTTGCATTTAAAATTTTCAAAGTTATCTAAAGTGTTTGGTTTATTCTTGAACCGTTTCCAAAGCGTGTTTTGGGCCTCATAGGTCCATATTAAGGACGTTAAGAGGAAGTTTGAAAGTTTTATATTTGAGCGAAATTTTATGACCCAAAAATGTTTGTACGCCTATGTTTGAGTCTAGTAACGCCTCGTACCCTATCCCGACGTAGGATACGGGTAAGGAGTGTTTCAAATAGACTCAAAAACACTGAAGGTAACTTGCTCATCGTTAAGCCGCATGGTTAGTTCTCCTTTATAAACATCAATGAGAGTTCAGATGGTGGCTAAAAATGGTTATCCCATGATTATGGGAACCTTTTTGTCCGCCTCGCAATCAGGTATGAAAAAATCAGCTGGAAAAATTAATTTATCCACACGAACTAAAACATCTTTGATTTGCCCTTCAGGTTGAGCTAAAAGATCGATCTGCCAGTTGTAATGACACTGCAGTGGGTTTCATGTGACCAATTCCCAACTTTCTAAAAGTAGATAGCAGCATGAGGTTGATGCTAGCTCATAAATCATATAAAGCTTTGCCCATATACTGATTGCCAATCGAACATGGAATGTTAAAGCTTCCAGGTTCTTTCAATTTAGGAGGCAACTTTTTTGTCAAAACAACACTACAACCCTCTGTGAGTGTAATAGTTTCAATATCAATGAGCTTTTTCTTTTTGGATAAAACATCCTTCATGAATTTCGCATAACTCAGAATTTGTACCAGAGTGTCTACTAGAGGAATGTTGATTTGCAGTTGTTTCAGTGTGTCCAAAAATTGTTGATACTGTTCATCATTTTCGTTCCTCTTGAATTTTTGCGAAAAAGGTACAAGTGGAAGTATATTTGGTTGCGGTGACACTTTTGGTTGTGTCCACAATTTCGAGGGTCGAATATAAGGCATGTGAGCGACAGTTGGTGATTCTTCTTTGTCAGGTACATCAACAAGCTCTTCAGAATCGTCCTTCCCATCATGGCTTATGTCACCAACGTCTAGGGATGCTTTAGTAAAATCTATAACTGGCTTACTAGTTTGTTTACCACTCCTAAAAGTGATGGCCCTACAATGCTCTTTCCCTCTCTGATTGGGATTTTCGGTGTCACTAGGTAAGGAGCCCTGTGGTTGAGTATTCAGATTTGAAGCAAGCTATCCCAATTGTGCCTCTAATGCTCGAATGGAAGATGAATTTCCTTATACAATAGCTTATGTGCGAGTAATATGCTTTAGCATTAATGCCTCAAGAGCAGATAATGGGTCAGAAGTATAAGCTTGTAACATCCCGAATCAGGGCCTAATCGGAACAGTGGTTTCGAAACCACAAATTCGATATAAGAAAATTTATTTTTATTATATTTTTATGGTCTACAATTTTACAGAATGATTTAGTGAAAATTTCGTTCGAAAATTTCGACGTTTAGGCACTCAATTTGGTCAAAAGGACTAAATTGTAAAAAGTGCAAAAGTTGAGTTCTACATGTTAGAGGTGTCTAATTGTTATGAAATTTTAAATGGGAGGTCCTTAAATGGTAATTAGACCATTTGTTAATTTTTGGACAAAAATAGACATGAAATGGGTGTAATAAAATATTTTTAAGTTAAGGGTATTTTGGTAAACTAATAATTACAAGAAATAAAAAAGGAAAATAAGCCAAATTAGCTATCATCTTCTTCATTCAACCGTTTCTACCATCATCATCCATGGTTAAGGTTTGTTCAAACTTCCAATTTCGATTGTAAGTGCTCCCTAGCCCCGTTTTTAATGTTCTTTACATTTTTGAAATCCCGGTAACACATTCTAGCTATTTCTACCATTATTTTGAGCTAGGGTTTGTGTTTAAAAATTTACCCATGAATTACATGCTTGTATTTTGATGTCTAATGGTAGAAAATGAGTGTTGGGTGTTTAATAAATGACTTTTACTAAGCGGTTTTCAATGAAAATGTCCGAAAGGACCGTTTTGTAAAAGTTGTGAAATTGGTCATAATGGGTGATTTAGTGGAAATTGGGGGCTGTCATAGTTATGAAAAATTATCAGAATGTCATAAAACATAATAAAATAGGATGAAGTTTAATTGTCGAGCATTGGGGCAAAAGTGCAAATATGCAAAAGTTTAGGGGTCAAAATGTAAATTTGTAAAAATATGATTTTTGGACCCCTATGAATAATGTGACTAATTATTAGGCTAAATGTGATATTATAGATCAAGGAAAACAAGATTCGGGATTAGAACAAGGTTGAACAAGGTTAAGCACAAACTCGAAATAAATAGTCGTACTCGAAACCGAGGTAAGTTCATATGTCAATGATAATGCAATGATATTATTATTGTTTATACTTGAACTTAAAATGATGTGTTGACATTATGTGATGGATATTTATTTAGTTGATATGAAGATTATATATGGTAACAAGTGCCAAATTATAATTATATGCAATACCATGTTTATTTTATGGACTAATGTCTAAATAAACATGGAAATATGTTGACTTGGATGTACATTGCATGAGCAGCTATGCATAATGATATGCTTGATGGAAAGAGAAAATCTTGGTTGAATAAAAAGGGAAATTCGATGGATAAACCATGATTAACATGAATTGAGATCCTGCATGTGTTGCAGAAAAGATTTAGCCCAGATGAGTAATCTGATGATCTCAAGTATGAAAAAGATCTAGCCTGGACTGGTGTTCCTTAAGTGATCGAGCCTTCCGAAGAATATGTGTGCATTGTGGATTTAGCCCAGACGGGTAATCCGATTAGGGTATGAATTTAGGCTGGACTGGTAATTTAGATCCGAGCTCATTGAGAGTGCTTATCATTACAAGGGATTTAGCCTGGACTGGTAATCCCGCCGTAGGATGTGAGGTTCGCGGGAGTGCGCACACAAAATGATCACTTGTATGAATTGACGATGAATGGAATATCCATCGAGATTCCGAGAAATTCAACGAGATTAATGTGAAAAATGAAACAAAAGGTTCTTACCATGATACATCATGTATGTTATATGATATTATTATGATGCATATGAGTTGTCATGTTTGGACGAGTGTAGTGCTAAATGATAGCATAGGTAAGTACTCGAAACCCATGAGCACGTGTTTGACATGTGAAATGAAATGGACTTGTGACGATAGTGCAAATGAATGAATGAATGATATTTATGAGAATAATTTTTATGACAAATTTGCAATGGTTATTATCTTGTTGCACTAAGACAGATTTGGTACAGTAACATTGGTCTGAATTTGAAAATCCACCAAAAATAGTTAAAATTAAGTTAGAGACTAAACTAAATATTAAGTTAAACTAAACTAAATATTAAATTAAATCTTGATGAGTCTAGTTTCACGTAAAGGAAACGGTGTAAGCAAAAGAATTTTGTAGTATGAGATATATGAATTCTTGTAAGACAGAGTTGGAGTGATTCCAGACTCCCCTATCTCAACTTTGGAAAATCACTAAAAATTGTACAAAAATAATTATGAGTTAAAATTCATATGAATGAAATCCTTAATGAGTCTACTTTCAGGAGAAAGAGACGGGAACATTATCTGAGTCTTGTACTATGAGATAAATAAATTTTAGTGAAGAAAGGTTGAAGCTGTCAAACAACAAAATAGGGGAGAATTTGAATAATAAACTGTACTTATTGGCTTCACCAAAAATTATGGAAATTTTATGGTAAGAAGATACATGGGTCTAGTTTCAGGGAAAATTTACGGATCTTAATTTAGAGTTCCGTAGCTCAAGTTATAAATAATTTATTGACTATGACTCGAGTAGACAGCTTGACCAGAATATGAATAAAAGTGTAACTATAGTTGTTTTACTTAAGGAAATATGTTATATTAATGCTTATTATTTTCATATGTTCTTACTAAGCGTAAAAATTACTCCCTCCTTTCCATTTCTTTTAGTTTTGATAGGTCAGCTCGGGTTGGAGATCGTCGGAGGCAGCATCACACTATCGAGCCTTTACCCTTGGAGTATTGACATGTATATGTTATACATTTTCAAGTGAGTGGCATGTATAAAGACTTAGTTTTTATATGATCGATGTTGTTGTGATTAGCCCAATGTATTGGCTTATAATGATTTGTTGTATGTAGCCATGAGATGTGGCTTATAGTGAATTTGGCTTGGAAGCCTATTTCTCCATGATATGTGTAAATGTCTTGTGATATGGGTATGAGATTATGCTTGTTCACTATGTTTAAGAAGTATATGGCATATGTCCATGGTGAATGCCTTAAGACCATTCGAGGTGGTCATGGCCATGGAATAAATGTGTGATATGGTAATAAGTTGTTAGTGCCCTGAACATGGATGTTTAATTTATAAGTTAGTAAACATAGTATAATGGTATAAGTGATTAATAAGATGACAAGGTCACATGAATGTGTAATAATGTGGCTAGACTATTTTATCACGAGTAGGAGGAACAAATGCATAATAATGAACTATTAAGGAATGCCATAGAAACCATGTATGTGTGTGCTTGTAAAGATGACAAAAAATTAGGAAATTAGCCTAAGTTTTGACTACACGGGCAGGCCACACGGGCGTGTGTCTTGGCCGTGTGTCTTTAACAGAATGTTAAGGATTAAGTCAGAGAGTTACACGGGCTAAGGACACGGGCATGTCCAGAGCCACACGGGCGTGTATGTCTACACGGCCTACCCACACGGGCGTGTGACTCTCAAAAGCTAGAAAATTGTTAAATCTCCCAAAGTTTACCGAATGTTTTCGGTTTTATCTCGAACCGCCCTAATGGATGTTATAGGCCTCGAAGGCCTGTATAAGGGATGATATGCATGTGTTCGAAAAGTTTTAATTTTGGGTGAAATTTTGGTAACCCGGTTTTGTATGTTTATGAATGTTTATGTCCGGTAATGCCTCGAGCCCTATCCCGACGTTGGATACAGGTGAGGGATGTTACAAAGCTCGTGTATACTATTGTTGTCGCTGTCCTTGATCATTCGGATTCATCATTTGTGGCTACATCTGAGTTTGATGTGATTGTGATTATGATTGTATTTGACCTTGTTTTGGATACAACTGAGGATGTTGATTGTAGTTGTATTGTTAATTGTAATTCACTTGTCATGGATTATAATTGCCCTAAGTAGATGCATTCCCATATCTAAATGTCGCAGTATTTTTTCCAACATTCTGAGTTCCTCAAAACTGTTGGTTGAGTGCAGAGTTGTTGCAAGAGTTGCCAAAAGAATTGTTGCGAATATTACTGACATAACAAGCATTTTCTGCATGTTGTGGACAATATTCATAACTATGGTTGCCACCACAAATTTCACAGCAAAAGGTAGAAATATCCAATTGTTGGGCAACCTGTATAGGTGCAACGTCACTCTCCCTTGGATATTTTTAATCATGTTTGTGAGTGAAGAGACTTGGGCACTTAGCGCGGATATTGCGTCCAATTAAATAACTCTTGGAGTAGTCTTTGCTTGTGCAGCTTTAGAAATTGGAAATTGATAATCATTTTGAGCAGTTTTCTCAAGAATTCTCACAGCATTATTGTCAGTACAATCCAGCAGTGGTCCATTGGTGTAATAGCCCGATTTTCAGTGGTATTGAAAACAGTGGTTCGAGGCCACCAAATACGCCAAGTAAGCTCATAAATTTTATTATTTATTATTTACGAGTCAAATATGGTTTTAAAAAAAACTTTTGAATTAATAATTTATGTCTTATAATGAATTATTAGGTTCGAATGATAAAACTCTAGTTCAAGTGGTTTTAGAAAATGAGGTATCGGGACCACGTTTTTATAAATCGAGTATTTACGGAGTGTCATTAAGGTAATATATAAGTTTCATTGAAAAATTTTAACGTTTTGACATTTAATTAATTAAAAGGGACTAAATTAAAAAAAAGGTGCAAAACTTGCTAATTATAATAATAAAGTGACTAAATGGCTTGATTAATAAATAAGGAGGGACTTTAGAGATAAATATGCCTAAATTAATGGATGAGGCGGAATATGAATAAAAATAATAATAAAACAAAAAGAAACAATGGCAAAATTGTAGTTATATTGAAATTAAATAAGACAAATTGAAATTTAAAAGCATTCTAGGCTTTTCTTCTCCAATTTTTGGTTTAAAACAAACAAGGAAAAGAGCTCAAGTTGGTTTTTAATATTTTTGCCTCATATCAAGATCGGGTGGAAAAATTGAGGTAAATGGAAAATTGCCAAAATGCCCCTGAATCTTGGTATTTCTACAATTTATCCAGGTTATCGGAAGCTCGATTGGGTTGGAAGCTTTTCGAAGTTATATCATACTATCCATCAGTTCTATCGGTACTTTCGGATGTTTTAGTTTTGGTTATAATGGCATGTATAAGTATTTTGTTTAATGTTGGCCTATATGTAATTTGTTGAGATTAGCCACTTATTTTGGCTTGTTTTGGTTACCTAATTATGGCTTGTTGATATGGATAATGTTGATTGTAGGTTGACACAAAATTGGGTGAGAAATATGGCTTGTAAAATGGTCTATTTTCGTACACACAGGTAGAGACATAGGTGTGTGTCTCAACCGTGTGTGACACATGGCCGTATGTCCCCTATATCTTTTAAAGAGTGCAAGTCAGTATATTCACACGGCCGTATGATCCCTGTAGTGTTGAAAATTTTAAATGTTTTCGAATTTTTTTTTGAGTTTTCGATTTAGTCTCAATTTGTTTCTAATTCGTAATTTTGGTCTCGAGGGCTCATTTAAGGGACAATATGTATGATTTTGATCGGTTTTTTACATGAATGATATGTGATATGAAATGTTTGCATTTTCTGCCTGTTTGATTTGTAAACTTTGGTAATGCTCCATAACCTTATTCCGATGACGGATTCTAGTTAAGGGTGTTACATTTATTGGTATTAGAGTTACGGTTTAGTCAGTTCTCAGACTGAACGCAGCATATGTGAAGTCTAGAAATACATGTCATTATATAACCAGTGATACTGTGATATCTCCCGACTCTCATGAGATTTGTTTTACTTATAGATAGAGATGCTTTCCAACCGAGCTAATTCTGATAATGCTGAATGCGATACTCTAGTATCGGAGTAAAAAAAATATTGCATATGATGAGACGAAACTTATAAAGGTATAAATAAATGTTTATAATGATTATGTTGATGATAAATGTTATGTTATATGTGTTTATATATGAGAGTCAATTTTTGAGACTTTAGGACCTTCACCCCCTCACCGGTATGTCTTATACAAAGGAATTCACAAGATTTATATTGATTAAGTTCACAAGTGTGAAACCAAAGAGTTTAGTGGCTAAATGATTAATAATGTGGTCAGAGCTAAGAATGAGTTAACAAGTAAAGACAGTTATAGAAGAGATATCAAATTATTTTGAAGATTATTCAGGATACGCAATGTCGCTATTAAGGAAGAAGTTATTCACGAGTAATCGACTTATTCAGGTATGGTGTTTAAACAATAGGTTAATCGAAATTTCTTCTGAATTGATTTCTTTAGTGATTGGGATAATGTGGGATCATTGATGAATGTAGTAGTCAATGGGATAGTGTTGAAATTACAAAGATATCTGAACGCAGCTGTTATAGTTGAGCATTTTACAACGATCTCCTCTAAGTATTTTATATGTTCTGTTATTCTCAAAGATATATGTAACTGTTCATTTTCAGATGTGATACTTATCATATAGAAAGGCTGGCTAATCATAATATTAGATGAAATTATTGTAAGTCTAGTTGATTCATGATCGACATTACTCTATCTTTCTTTGGTTTTCTAGTCCATTATGTTTGATAGAAGACTTGATGATAAGATTCATATGATGCTATTTTTTACTTCTACTAGTTGATGCTCTGAATTAAATATATGCAATTTACATTGTCTCTATCACAACTGTTTCTAATGTGTATGAGCGATATTATTTTTCTGGATTTTCTCTGGGATATAATCGATCTCTTTATTATTCAATGTGGTTTTTATTCTCAGAAGTTCAGTATAGCTTCACATCTAAAATCTCATTATCTCGATTTTCTTATCATTCTTATGGTCTAATCTTATCTATCAAACATGGTTCATCTGTAAAGGGTATTCATGGGCTGGAGGTAATTACATTTATTATAATTTCTGGTTCAATCATGGAAGCATGGTGATGCAGATCTCAGAGTGTAAAGGTTGTATTACTATACTAATTATTATTGGGACTACTTTCGATTTTCCTTTTCTATTATGGAGTGCATTATTGATATTGAGGTATTGTTCTATCTATACGGTTGAAACGTTGGTCCTATTATAGCATTATGGTTTGTAATCTATCTGATGGTTGTGGTTTCGATATAGTTCAAAGTTTCGATGTTAATAATTGAAATAGCCTTATAATATATAATCCATCTCTAGTTTTCGTGACAAGGGTTGACATCGGCAAAAGTGTAGATGATGGAAGATTGAGCTTAAACTTGTACATTGGTTTTCATTCCTCAGGTAATCTTGATTAGTGTCAACAAGTTAAAAGGAGATGTTATGTTTCGTTTAAGTTAATGCAATTTTTAAGGATCTTTGATTAGTATTCTAAGGGAATTGTGATAGATTATATGTCTGGGATGTCTCGACAACAAGAAAAAGGGATTATTTTGAAATGTTATTATCTGATAGATAAAATCAGCTCAGTTGTTTTAATCAAAGTGGGTTATTCATTTGAAAGGTTAATTGAGTTATATGCATTTGAGTCTATCCTCAAGTCTGGAAATAATTTTTTATGGATTCATGGGTAAATAGACGGACAGTCAGAATGATGGATTCATATTCTAGAAGACATGATACATAATTATATCTATCTGATCAGTTATGATCAGGAAATGTTATTATGAGTTTAAGTTGTTTAGATAAATGAAGCTGTTTCGCCTGTGATGAAAGATGGTACTTGACCTTTCCATGAAAGAGGAATAAATAATAGTTCAAAGTTGCAGATGTAAAAATGTCAGAAGCATCAGTTAAAGTTTGATAATCTAGGTTTCTCAGATATGTTTCGATAGAAGATTACTAAGAATTTCTCGATAATTGTGTTATTGATAAAAAAGATATAATGGGAAAAGATCATAGTTGTTCAGTTAAGTTCTGACATGATATCAATTTTAATATAAATTCTGATGTCAGACATTTTGAGGATGAAATTTCCTAAGGGGGGAGAGTTGTAACAGCTCGATTTTCAGTGGTGTCGGAAACAATGGTTCGCGACCACCAAATTCGGCTAGTAAGCTCTTAAATTTTATTATCTAATATTTACAAGTCAAATATGGTTTTTTTAAAAAAATTGAATAAGTAATTTATGTCTTATAATGAATTATTAGGTTCGAATGATAAAACCCTATTTTAAGTGGTTTTAAAAAATGATGTATTGGGACCTCGTTTCTGTAAACTGAGTCGTAAATATTTTTATAAACATTTACGTAGTGTCATTAAGGTAGTATTAGAGTTTTGTTTAAAAATTTTAACGTTTTGACAATTAATTAATTTAAAAGGACTAAATTGAAAAAGGTGCAAAACTTGCTAATAATAATAATAAAGTGACTAAATGGCTTGGTTAATAAATAAGGAGGGACTTTAGTGATAAATATGCCTAAATTAATGGATGAGGCGGCATATGAATAAAAATAATAATAATAAAATAAAAAGAAACAATTGTAAAATTGTAATTATATTGAAATTAAATAAGACAAATTGAAATTTAAAAGCATTTTAGACTTTTCTATTCCAATTTTCAGTTTAAAACAGACAAGGAAGAGAGCTCAAGCTGATTTTTAATATTTTTGCCTCATATCAAGGTCGGGTGGAAAAATTGAGAAAAATAAAAAAAATTACCAAAATGCCCCTAAATCTTTCGTATTTTTGTAATTTATCTAGATTATCGGAAGCTCGATTGGGTTGAAAGCTTATTGAAATTATATCACACTATCCATCAGTTCTATCGGTACTTTCAGATGTTTTAGTTTTGGTTATAATTGCATGTGTAAGTATTTTGTTTAATGTTGGCCTATATGTAATTTGTTGAGATTAGCCACTTATTTTGGCTTGTTTTGGTTGCCTAATTATGGCTTGTTGATATGCATAATGTTGATTGTAGGTTGACACAAAATTGGGTGAGAAATATGGCTTGTAAAATGGCCTACTTTTGTCCACACAGGAAGAGACACGGGCGTGTGTCTTAACCGTGTGTGACACACGGCCAAGTGACACGGCCCTGTGTCCCTTGTATATTTCAAAGAGTGCAAGTCAGTATATTCACACGGTCGTGTGACCCTTACAGTGTTAAAAATTTTAAATGTTTCCGAAAAAATTTCTGAGTTTTCGATTTAGTCCCGATTTGTTTCTAATGCATAATTTGGGCCTCGAGGGCTCGTTTAAGGGAAAATATGTATGATTTTAATTGGTTTTTGACATGAATGCTATGTGATATGAAATGTTTGCATTTTTTGTCTATTTGATTTGTAAACTTCGGTAATGCTTTGTAACTCTATTCTGGTCACGGATTCAGGTTAGGGGTGTTACAATTGGCTAATGCATCGACAAGATTCCTTGAATGAGAATTCAGACCATTATAAAAAAATCTTGATTTTTGTTTTTAGTTGAATGTCGTGCATGGGACAATGTCGAAGCAAAGATTTATAACGTTCGCATGTGGTGTGAACATTTTCATCATCCAGCTGATGATAGGCAGTAATATCGTTTCGAAGACGAGCATTCATTATCGGTGGGTTAAATCGCAAAACAAACTGCGTGGCTAGAATACATTTAACTAAGAATACATTGTACTTCTATACAATAGAAAATATAGATTAATCACCAGCGTTTCCAAAAAAATAGAAAATAATCGAGGGGAGAAGACTATTCCTAGTTAACTCGACTGAATCTCTCGATTTTCTCTTGTCTCACACTTAGAACTCCTCGTCAGGAATGGATTTGCATTAATCTTCACGTTGCCTCACCCGAGGAAGGTTTAAGCTGCCATAGCCACTAGCTTTAAAAATAGGGTAAGGAAAAATGGTGGTTAAAAGGATTTGTCTTTCTATTCTTCCCACGTTAACCTTTTACGTTTTCCTCAATAGTACAAGTCTCCTTCCCTCAAGACTCTTCTGTCCTTATTCATACAGGGTAGTTACATCAGACTGGACAACTCACATATTTTTGGTTTTTTTTATCTAGACAGCTGTCAATTGCGGCGACAATTCTGGACGCAATCTGAAATTAACTAATGCGGCGATATTCGTGTAGAAAGATAGCAAAATTAAGGATAAAATAGGCTAGGATTTATTGGGTTATAAAATGATATTTACTAAACTGAAAATGCTAAAATGTATGCTAAAGATAATTAAATGGGAACAAATTAACCAGTAAGTAGGGAGAAAACATATGTTCTTTCTAGTACAATCAACCACTTACCATTATCAATGCGCAAGGCCGTGATACAGTTGAATTTTCTTCTTTGGACTGTTCGACTATGAAAGAATTTGGTGTTACGGTCCCCAAGCTGGAGCTAATCACATCTAGCTTTTTGCCTTCAAAGTAGTTCATCGTGAGAGACTTACCAGATTCCTCTATAGCTCGACTTGGCAAAGACAATAGTTTGTTCTCCACCGACCCACTTTTCGACCCGATTCCTTGGCTCGATATGTTATCTTTCAGCATATTGATTTCCCTTAGGCCTTTGAATGCCTCAGTATAAATTTGTCTTGTGTCACATACCAGATTCTTATGCAAATTGGGCCCTTAACCCACTAGCTATGTTAAAGAACCTTGAAAGGCTTGGCAAATTTTTTAAATCCAATGCATTAGTTGGGCTTCTATTTTGACTTTGACTACTAGAGTAGCCCACATTATGTAGAACAAACATAACAACTTGATTGCCCTCAGGTACTTCTTTCCCTTTTCTACGCCGTATATCTAGAACTTCTTCATTCTTTCCAGATTCAATGTCAACATTAACTTTCATTTCTGTGAAAAATTTAGATTTGAAAGTGGCTCGATGGAAGATTTAACCCTTAAGAAAGTCAGGTTTAGAGATAAAGATGAAAGTGCGAACAAAGACCTATTAGTGGATCTGACTATCAAACCAATTACTTCGTGGAAGGAAAAACTCATTGGACAATCATCCAATATTGAGGGTAAGGGTTTAGAAAAGAAGGAGGATTTCAAGTTGTTGGAAGGAGATATTCAGAAGTCGGTAATTAATGGTATTCCTTCAATCAAATTCTCTAATAGGATTCACCAAATTCTTATTTGGGATATGGAAAATACTGTCGTTTTGAAGCTTTTGGGTCGTAATATTGGTTCCTTGTGTTACAGAATAAAATCTACAGTTTATAGAAGCCAACGTCCTTGTTCTAATTGATGGATATTGTAACAGCTTAATTTTCAGTGGTGTCAGAAACAGTGATTCTAGATCACTAAATCTGACGAGTGAGTTTAAAAATTTAATAAATTATTATTTATTAGTCAAGTGAGATTTTAGAAGTATTTTTGAATTAGTGAATCTTGTGATTTAAAAGAATTTCTTAAGTAAATTAGGTTGAAAACGAGGAAACGAGATCTCGATTTCATAAACCAAGTGGTAAATATTTTTATAAATTTTTACGGAGTGTTAGTGAATTAGTATTAAAGTTTCGTTAGAAAATTTTAATGTTTTAATAGTTAATTAATTAAAAAGGACTAAATGAAAAAATGTGCAAAACTTTTTAATTAAAGAAATAGTGACTAAATAGCTCAAATAAGAAATAAGAAGGATTTAAAGGGCAATTGGGCTTAAATTACATAGGCTAGACGGTAGAGATATGAAAATTAGTAAGAAAGTAATGTGAACTAAGGGCGAAATTGGAAATTTTGCAAATTAACTAAATAAAATAATGACTAAATTGAATTCTAGACAAATCTTCATATTTCTCCAGCCAATAATGGCCATTGAAGAGTTCTTTTAAGCTGGTTTTTCATTTTTTTTTTGCTACATGTAAGTTCAATTCTTGTTATTTTCTTGAAATTTTTATGTTTTTGAGACTTTTACAATTAGGTCCAACTATTGAAATCATTAGTTTTTTATTCTATGAGTGATTTTGAAAGTTTCCATGAATGAGTGCTAGAATTTTATGATGAATAAGCATGGATTTGTTGTTTTAATTTTGTTATGTGATGATTTTATTAAGTGATTTCAATAGAAATTGATTTTTAAGAATTAGGGTTTAGTGTTGAAATTATGATTTTCAAAGATTGTGTAGTAGTTTAAAATTATGGAATAAAGTGTTAATTGATAAAAATAAGTTCAATTGATAGGTTAATTGATTAGGGACTAAAGTGTAAAAATTATAAATTTTAGGGTAAATGTGTAATTTTGAAAATTAAAGAGTATAAATTGTGAAATGAAATAATGCTGAAATATATGTGCTAATGAATTAATAATTTTATATTATAGATCAAAAGTCCAAAGAAAATCGAGGAAAAGAGAAATTATCCGAATAGTTCCTAAATTACAACAAATTTTACAAACTAGTCTAGGTAAGTTCGTATGGTTAAGTTTTAATGTTATTTATCTAATTGATGTTTGGTATTTATGTTTATTATTGAAAATAAAATATTATTGAAATTATGAAAATTGAATTGAAACATTCGAAAGGATGGAAAGGATGGAACGTCGGAATGAGTACAATCGTTCAGTGCAAAATAAAAATTTACGATAAATCACCCAAGTAAAACAAGGTTCATCATTTGTTGCGAACTTTTGTGTCTGCTTTTCATTTAGCTCACATGAGCTTCAGTTAACTCATATGAGTTTCAGTTAACCCTAGTGGGTTTCAATTCAACTCTTACAAGTTTCAGTTTAATCCTACTGGATTTTCATTCAGCTCTTATGAGCTTCTGTTCAAACCTTATGGGTTTCCGTTAGCACTTATGTGGTTCTGTTCATCCCTCGGGCTTCTATTTACGATGTACTCTTATCCATAAGATATTCATTAGTCTGACAAAAGTTGATAAATCGGTAAGTGATATTTGATACTAAAGGTTGAAGATTCAATGATAATGTTTGTTTGAACATTGTTTTAGTATATTTTATAATTGTGGTTGGCAGGAAATAATGAATGATTTATTTAAATGCGTTGTTTTAGTATATTCGGTAAGATTTATGTTTAAATCCAACAAACTTACTAAGCTTTATTAAGCTTACTTTAGTTGGTCAATGTTCTTTGTAGATTTTCAAGAAGTTCAGAGGATCAGATCAACACATCGGTTCACAGTATCCAGATAACTCTAGTAGATTTTGTTATGAATGTGAAGGTTTATATGGCATGTATAGGGTTAAATTGAAAAGAAGTCAACTTATAATGTGGCTGATAGTTACTCATATACATATATGTATGTTTATATGCATGTACTTAGTAATAGCTTATAATAATCAATGAATGGAGTTAATGTAGTAAGTTTATGCAAATGATTTGTTTGTTGACATATTAGGTTTAAAACTTGATTTTTGGCTTGTATTGGTTGCTTGATTAGGTTGTATTAGTATATGAGAATGTTGTATGCAGGTTGATTGTAAAAAGGGTGAGAAAAGTTGCCTTTAAATGGCCTATTTTCGTCCACACGGGCAGAGACATGGGCGTGTGTCTCGGCCATGTATGACACACAGCCATGAACATGGGCGTGTAGTCTGGCCGTGTGTAACACCCCTTACCCGTACTCAAGATCGGGATAGGATACGAGGCATTACCGAAAGCATACACAGTCACTCATGCAAAAAAATCGGACTATAAAAAAAATTTTCTTTAATAACTTCATTCATACATACATAAATTGTCCCTAGTATGGGCCTACGAGGCCCAAAACATGCATTAAAGGTGGTCCGGGACTAAATCAAGAACTTAAGAAAAGTTTAGAAAATTTTCTATGTTAAGCCTCACACGCCCGTATGGAGGCAATGCACAAGCCCGTGTGATTGGGACACGCCCATGTCCCTTACTCGTGTGGAATTATTTTCCATTTCGAACCTACAGGGGTTTTCACACGGCCTCGACACGCCTATATCCCTCACACGGCCTTAACACGCCCGTGTGTTCACCCGTGTCCAAAAACCTGGATATTCTGTTTATGATGTCATCTTCCAAATTGAGACACATGGCCAAGGCACAAGCCCGTGTACCAGGCCGTGTTCTCCACACGGTTGAGACACAAGGTCGTGCCTTTGCCCGTGTGTATACTACCATGCATATTGACTTAGAAAATTTGGGTGCAGGGGACACATGGCTGTACCACATGCCCATAGGGCCATCCGTGGGTTACACACGGTCTAGACACATGCCCGTGTGTCTACCCGTGTGGACTATTTTAAGGCTATTCTTCAAGCCAATAGTCACTCTCATTCATTCATACACTTAGGCATAAGTCATAAAATGTAATATGACATATTTAGTCACTCCAATATTCAATTCCATAACACTTCCATATTATCATAATGTCATCTTATTGCACATTCATTATATTATACTATTTAGAATCATTCCACACCAATTTCATGCATTGTTATACTTGTTACCGAAAACTTTAAGTTATGCATTCATGACTATAGTCATTTTAAAACATCAAGTCATCCCTTATCTCAAACACCTAACTAACACTTTATCATGCATCCATCAAGCAATAACATATCGTATCATTGAGGTATTAACACATACATGCATGGGTAATTAGGTTATAACCCAATGATCAATAGTAGGCCATATCACATGGCTATTACAAAACAAATCATCAACTTCATAGGCCTTCACAATTTGGCCAATTAGCTTGACACATATCACAAAATGACCAAGTCCCCTATACATGCCACACTCAAAATAACACATTCACTATACCAAATGATCCTTTGATAGTGTGATTGAATGCTCTGACAGCGTTCGATCCCTGAGCTAGCTTGGTGGAACTACAAGGAAGAAAAGGAGAGGGGAGTAAGCATTTAAGCTTAGTAAGTCCACCTGTAAATAATATGCAATATTATTATGCCATAACCATACAAAGCATAATAACATATCTATTAAGGTCATTCATCACGTAGGCATTCTAGCTCCTTTATCAAATATTCACATACACATATGTATACGTACATAAACTTGCTTACTCTTCATGTATCATTCTTTAACAAGGCATCATTGAGTACAACACACGTACTTGTACATACTCGTAGCAATTCAATAACTTTACCTTTATTACCATGCTCATTTTGGGACTTTCATTGCATCCTCTTTTGTATCAACCATTGGACTTACCTGTTGAACTCTTGGAATACTATTGGATACATGGAAGCTTGCACCTAAGTGCCATATAAACATGGATAGAACCCAATCACATGTGTCGCATCCATTTTGAACTCGGACCACTCAACGAGCTCGGATGCTCGCATCTATATTGAACTCGACCTCTCAACGAGATGGATGCTACATATCTCATGAACTTGGACCACTCAACAAGTTCGGATTAACCACATGTTTCACGAACTCGAACCGCTCAACGAGTTCGGATATTATATACGTCACGAACCTGGACCACTCAACAAGTTTTAACTTCTTAATTTCCTAGTGATATGTTACTTGTATCCTAAACTATTCCTAAGGTTCAAACGGGATTTCTTCTTCTCTTGTACAAGGCATTCTCTATTGCACTTGCTCGTGGTGTCAGAATATCATCCATAATATTTCTCATGCTTGTAATATCATCAATAAACATAAAACATACAATAATGACATAATGGAAATCATGCAATATCAATGCTTTAAAACATATTACATTGTCACATTATTTACATGTGTACTTACCTTATTAGAAAACGATAATAATCGAGCCTAATCGTTGTACTTTATTCTTCCCTCGATCAAGACCCAGTTCACGTCTTTCTTGATCTATAATGCCAAATTTAACTTATTTATTATTCACATTGTTCAAATCCGTCCATAACTCATGTTTTGGTAAAATTAACCTTTTACCCCTAACTTTTCACTTATTTACGATTTAGTCCCTAGGCTCGTAAAATGAAATGCATACATTTTCCTTGTTACCCAAGCTTAGCCGAATCTTTACTAGGCTCATATCATCTCATATTTTCCTTTATTTCACATTATTACTAATCATCTTTACACTTTTACAAACAAGTCCCTTATTTAGGTGTTTTCACTAAAAATCACCTAGTAAAAGATGTTTACCTTACATCAAACATTCATATTCCTCCATTAATCAACAAAACACATGCATGTCATACATGAGTAATTTTTCAAACATAAAACCTAGCTTAAAATATAGCTAGAAACGGATAGATCATGTTACCGAGACTTCAAAAATACAAAGAACATTAAAAAGGGGTTAGGGAAACACTTACTATTGAGCTTTGAAATGTTGAACAAAACCCTAGCTATGGCTATTGTGATTTTCAGCAGCACTTAGAGAAGATGAACAACATTTTCACTTGATTTTTCCCTTTTTATTCTTTTTATTACCAAATGACCAAAATACCCTTAGGGTTTCTCTTTTCAATTCTTTTTCCTATGCATGTCTATTTTTGTCCAAAATTATAGAAATTGGTCAAATTGCTAATTAGGACCCTCTAATTCATAATCTAAAGTAATTTCATGTTAAAAGCTTCTAGAATGAAAGTTTTACCTTTTATTCAATTTGATCCCTAAAATTCACTTAAACATTTTATGCATAGAATTTCATCATGAAATTTTCACATAAGCATGCATTCATAACATATGCCTCATAGAATTCATAAAATAATTATTTCTATCTCAGATTTGTGGTCTCAAAACTACTATTCCGACTAAGCCCTAATTCGGAATGTCACACCGTGTGTCTCTTGCATTTTAAATTTAAGAAATAAAATACTCAGAATTGAGCACACGGGCAGAGACACGAGCGTGTGTCTCAGGCGTGCGTCCTGGACGTGTGAAAACTCCACCTTAATGTTTTGTAAGTCAGAGAGTTACACGGGCTTGGAACACGGCCGTGTGACTTGTTTCATATACCACACGGCCTAGGATATGGGTATGTCACTTTAAGGGACAACATGATTCTAATACTCATATTGGGCCTCGATGGTCCATTTAAGGGACAACATGATTAGTCTTGATTAAAAATAATAAAAAAACAAGAATTATGTGTAATTATTCTGTAAACTCTAATAATACTCAGTAACCCTATTCCGGCAACAGATATAGGTTAGGGGTATTACATTTATTGGTATCAGAGCTTCAGTTTAGCCGATTCTCAGAATAAATGTAACGTGTAAAGTGATTAGAAATACATGCCATATAAATCTGTGATAGTGTGATGTGTACGATTCGATCTAATCTTTGTTTTTCTTATAGATTGTAAATATGTCTAATAAATCTCAACATGCTAAACATGATGAAGCTAATAGTAGAATACAAATATATGAGCATGGGACAAGTAGTAGGGTTCCAATTTCTCTGATGCAAGAACAAGAACTCAAAAATATGTTCTATGGGTTTATGAACAAATGATTTAATGAGATGATGCAAGAAAGAAATTAGGCTCAGCAACCTCTTCCCTCTCTTGCAACATTTGTAGCATCCCCAGTTGCTCCTCCACCTCCTTCCGTAACTGCATCTAGTAAGTGTTCTCTGATAGAAAAGCTCAAAAAATTTAGGGCTGAGGAATTTCGAGGTAGATCAAATGATGACCCTGTCAAAGCTGAGTATTGGCTTTAGAATATATTAAGATTTTTTAGAGAAATGATGTGTTTTCCAAATGATTACTTGAGATGTGTTGTTTCTTTATTAAAAGAAGAAGCTTATAGTTGATGGGAGACTATAGAGGCTGAGGAGAAAATCACTTGGGAATTTTTCCAAAGTGAGTTTAAAAAGAAATATGTTGGTAAGAGATACCTAGATAAAAAAAAAGGAATTCCTTGATTTACGACAAGAAAATCAACTAGTAGCTGAATATGATAGGGAGTTTGTATACCTCAGCAAATATGCACGAGATATTGTATCAATCGAGGAGAAAATTTGTATTCGATTTGAGGAAGGACTAAATGATGAGATAAAAATGATGATTGGGGGCACAGAAATATGGGAATTTATTGTTTTGTCAGATCGTGCTCAAAAGATGGAAGAGGTGTACAATAGAAAAATGCAACGGGAAAGAAGAAATAAAGAATCCTATAAGAGAAGCTCCTCTAAGTCATTTACAACATTTCTGGCTAAAAAGTTTAGAGATGATTTTAACCAATCTACTTCAATGCCAGGATGATCAAATAGAAACAAAGCAACTCAACAAGAATTCGGAGTAACTGTTAAACCTACAACTAGTGTTGGCAGTGTACAGAATATACCGAGGCCTAAATGTAAATATTGTGGGAAGTATCATTCGGGTGAATACAGAAGCAAAGTGGGAGCTTGTTTTAAATGTGGAGTTACTGATCATTTCATTAAAGATGATCCTCAACTGCAAAAAAAAAAAAGGAAGATGGACTAAAAGAAAAGCAAATAGCCACTTCTTAAAGAAGTAAACGCTCAGGCCAAAACAGTGCCACTAAGGCTACTCATTCGAATGTGAGAGATAAAGCTGCTCGGTCAGAAGCTCGGGCACTTGCACGTATATATGCTATCCGAGCTAGAGAAGAAGCAATAGCTCCAGATGTAATTTCTAGTACTTTCTATCTTTTTGATGATCAGTATATGCATTAATTGACTCTAGGTCTACACATTCATATGTTTGCACTGTATTAGCATCAGAAAAGAAACTATCTGTTAAACCTACTGATTATGATGTTCAAGTCACTAATCCATTAAGTTAAAGTGTGATAGTTAATCTAGTGTATCGTGACTGTCTACAGAAAATAAAAGTCTATGAATTCCCTACTGATTTGATATTGCTATCCTTTTGAGAATTTGATGTCATTTCAGGAATGGATTGGTTGACGAAGCATGATGCTGTAGTGAATTGTGAAAAAAAATAGATTGATCTAAAATATCAGACATGTGAAATGATTACTGTTGAATATGAGAATCCGAAGGAAATGGTCAGGATTATTTCAACTTTATCAGCTCAAAGGTTAATGCAGAACGGTAATGAGGCTTTTTTAGCCTACATTCTTGATATTCAGGGTTCTGAATCGAGGTTATAATAGTTACTAGTGGTTAATGAGTTTATTGATGTGTTTCTTGAAGAATTGCAGGGTTTACCACTAGATCGTGAAGTTGAGTTTGTGATTGATGTGATTCCAAGAGCAGCTTCGGTATCCATAACACTGTACAGAATGGCACCGATCGAGTTAAAAGAGTTGAAGACACAGTTGTAAGAGTTATTAGACAAAGGGTTTATTAGACCGAGTATGTCACCTTGGGGGTGCACCTGTCTTATTTGTGAAAAAGAAAGATGGATCTTTAAGATTGTGCATTGATTACAGACAGCTGAATAAGGTTACAATAAAGAACAAATATCCTTTGCCTCGTATAGATGATTTGTTTGACCAGTTGAAAGGTGCTGCAGTGTTTTCGAATATAGACCTCAGATCCGGGTATTATCAGTTGAAAGTTAAAGAATGTGATGTGCCAAAGACCACTTTCAGAACTCAGTATGGTCATTATGAGTTTTTGATAATGCCTTTTGGTTTGACCAATGCTCCTGCTTTTTTTATGGATTTAATAAATCGAATTTTTCAGCCTTATTTGGATAGATTTGTAGTTGTGTTTATTGATGATATATTAATTTATTCCAAGACAGAATCCGAGCATGTACAACACTTGAGAATTGTATTACAGATTTTGAGAGAAAAGTAGTTGTATGTAAAGTTTAGCAAATATGAATTCTAGCTCTACGAGGTTGGATTTTTGGGCCATATTGTGTCAGCTGAAGGGATTTGTATGGATCCGAGCAAAGTATCTATAGTGGTAAATTGGAAAATTCCAAAGAATATAACAGAAGTACGAAGTTTTCTGGGATTAGCAGGATACTACCGCCGTTTTGTTAAGAATTTTTCAATGATCGCTTTACCGATGACCCGACTACTACAGAAGAATGTTGAATTTGTGTGCTTTGATAAATGCTAGTAGAGCTTTGATCAGTTGAAGAAGATGTTGACTGAGGCTCCAGTTTTGACTCAGCCAGAGTCTGGAATTCCGTACGTTGTATACAGTGATGCATCTTTCAATGGTTTGGGTTGTGTATTGATGCAATCAGGAAAAGTAGTTGCCTATGCTTCTCGACAGTTAAAATCGCATAAGAGAAATTATCCTACACATGATCTTGAATTGGCTGCAATTATTTTTGCTTTCAAAATTTAGAGACACTATTTATACGGTGAGAAATGTTATGCGTATGATCACAAGAGTTTGAAGTATTTGATGACTCAGAAAGAGCTGAATTTGAGACAAAGATAGTGGTTAGAGTTGCTAAAAGATTATGATTTGGTTATTGATTATCACCTGGAAAAGGCTAATGTGGTTGCAGATGCACTTAGTCGAAAATCGTCATTGTTTGCACTTTGGGTGATGAATACTCATCTATTTCTTAATGAAGACGATTCTGTATTAGCAAAATTGAGAGCGAAACCTGTGTTTCTTCAGCGAATTTGAGAGTTGCAAGATGATGACCTGAAATTGGTGTTGAAAAGACAGATGGTTCAAGACAATTTGAGTTCAGAGTATACCATTGGTGATAACAGTATGTTATATTATCGCAACAGAATTTGTGTTCCGAATAATTCGAGTTTGAAAAATGATATTCTTTCTGAAGCTCACAGTAGCATGTATTCTATTCATTCGAGTAGTGTGAAAATGTATTATGATTTGAAAAAGATGTATTGCTGGCCTGGTATGAAACGGAAATTAGTGAGTTTGTTGCAAAATGTCTAATTTGTCAACAAGTCAAAGCAGAACATCAGGTACCAACGGGTTTGTTGCAACCTATCATGATTACTGAGTGGAAATGGGAGCACGTCACTATGGATTTTGTGTTTGGATTGCCTATGATTGCGAGAAAGAAAGATTCGATTTGGGTCATTGTGGATAGATTGACTAAGTCAGCACATTTTATCCCGGTTAGAACAAACTTTTCATTTGAGAAGTTAGCAAAAATATACATGTCTAAGATTGTAAGATTACAAGGGGTTCCAACATCTGTTATTTTGGATCAAGATCCAAGGTTTACATAGAGATTTTGTAGTAAATTACAGGAAGCCCTAGGTACTAAGTTAAATTTCAGCACAGCATTTTATCCTCAGACTGATGGGCAATCAGAGCGAGTGATTCAGATTTTAGAAGACATGTTGAGATGTTGTATACTCGAGTTTGGAGATAGCTGGGAAAAGTATTTACCTTTGGCTGAATTTGCTTACAACAATAGTTATCAGTCTAGCATAAAAATGGCACCATTTGAAGCTTTTTATGGAAGAAAATGTAAGACTCCATTGTATTGTTTTGAATTGAGTGAATCCAAGTGAGTTGGAGTTGACTTGATCCGAGAAATTGAAGAAAAAGTTTGAATTATCTGGGATAGTTTGAAGGCAGCTTCTGACCGTCAAAAATCATATATAAATTTGAAAAGAAGAGATATAGAATTTGCAGTTGGCGATCGAGTGTTCTTAAAAGTTTCACTGTGGAAGAAAGTATTACGCTTTGGCAGAAATGGGAAATTGAGTCCAAGATTTATTGGACTGTATGAGGTTATTGAAAGAATTGGCCCTCTAGCTTATTGGTTAGCTCTGCCTCCAGAACTTGAAAAGATTCATAATGTGTTCCATATATCCATGTTGAGACGGTACAGATCAGATCATTCACATGTGATTCTTCATACTGAAATTGAGCTTCAACCAAATATGACTTATTCAGAAGAACCAGTGAAGATTTTAGCTCCAGAAGTTAAATAATTACGAAATAAATGAGTACCATTAGTTAAAGTGTTGTGGCATCGTCATGGTTTGGAGGAGGCAACCTGGGAAACAAAAGAGTTAATGAGATCACAGTATCCAAATTTATTTTTAAGTAACAAATTTCGAGGAAGAAATTTCCTAAATGGGGGAGAGTTGTAACAACCTAATTTTCAGTGGTGTCGAAAATAATGATTCGAGATCACTAAGTCTGACAAGTGAGTTTAAAATTTTAATAAATTATTATTTATTAGTCAAGTGAGATTTTAGAAGTATTTTTGAATTAGTGAATCTTGTGATTTAAAAGAATTTATTAGGTATATTGGGTTGAAAACGAGGAAACGAGACCTCGATTTCATAAATTGAGTCATAAATATTTATAAGTGTTAGTGAATTAGTTTTAAATTTTTGTTAGAAACTTTCAATGTTTTGATAGTTAATTTATTAAAAAGGACTAAATTGAAAAAGGTGTAAAACTTGTTAATTAAAGAAATAGTGACAAAATAGCCCAAATAAGAAATAAGAAGGATTTAAAGGGCAATTGGGCCTAAATTACATAGGCTAGATGGTAGAGATATGAAAATTCGTAAGAAAGTAATGTGAACTAAGGGCAAAATTGGAAATTTTGTAAATGAACTAAATAAAATAATGACTAAATTGAATTCTAATCAAATCTTCATATTTATCCAGCCAACAATAGCCATTGAAGAGTTCTTTTAAGCTGGTTTTTCATATTTTTGTTACATGTAAGTTCAATTCTTGTTCTTTTCTTGAAATTTTTATGTTTTTGAGACTTTTACAATTAGGTCCAACTATTGAATTCATTAGTTTTTTATTCTATGAGTGATTTTGAAAGTTTCCATGAATGAATGCTGGAATTTTATGATGAATAAGCATGGATTTGTTGTTCTAATTTTGTTATGTGATTATTTTATTAAGTGATTTCAATAGAAATTGATTTTTAGGATCTAATTGTGAAAAAGTTAAGAATTAGGGTTTAGTGTTGAAATTATGGTTTTCAAAGATTCTGTAGTACTTTAAAATGATGGAATAAAGTGTTAATTGAGAAAAATAAGTTCAGTTGATAGGTTAATTGATTAGGGACTAAAGTGTAAAAACTATAAATTTTGGGGTAAATGTGTAATTTTGAAAATTGAAGGGTATAAATCGTGAAAATGAAATGAGGCTGAAATATATGTGCTAAAGAATTAATAATTTTATATTATAGATCAAAAGTCCGAAGAAAATCGAGGAAAAGAGAAATTATCTGAATAGTTCCTAAACTACAACAAATTTTACAAACTAGTCCAGGTAAGCTCGTATGGTTAAATTTTAATGTTATTTATCTAATTGATGATTGGTATTTATTTTTATTATTGAAAATAAAATATTATTGAAATTATGAAAATTGAATTGAAATGTTTGAAAAGGATGGAACGTCGAAATGAGTACAATTATTCAGTGCAAAAGAGGAATTGACGACAAATCACCCAATTAAACTGAGGTTCAGTGTTTGTTACAGACTTCTATGTCAGAGGTCGATTCGCCTGTATGGCTGTGTATGTCAACTTGGATAAACCGTTGGTGTCCTAAGTCTTAATCAACGGAAAAATACAGAGGGTTGAGTACAAATTCTTACCAACGGTCTGTTTCCACTATGGACAGTATGTTCATGTAAAAGAAGTTTGTCCTTTTAAGGTCTCTGAAACCTACTCTGGGAAAATTGCACCTTCGTCAGAGACTTTGCTAGAGGTTGTGAGTATGGTCATTGATGGAACAAGGGAGAAAAGCAAAACTTACAGCCCGTAAATGTTGGTGGAGAAGAAATCTCATAGGAAATCAAGGGATTCAACACACTTAGGGCCTGGAATTACAAAAAAGAAAAAAATGAAGGATCATATAATAATTTTTAAAATAAATTTTACATATTTATTCTTAGATTATTTAATGAAAATTTTATTAAAATCTCATTAAACATTCTCAAAATCTTAAAATAATCGAAAACTCTTTAATAAAATGATTTGATATGTTTCAAATGTTTTTTTTAGTCAATCTAAAATATTTTAAAGATGTTATTAAGCATTTTTTTAGCAGGCTAAGTATCAATATCTTATCTAAAGTATTGATATCTTGGAAGCCAGTAACCACAAGCATTTCTAGAGGGTAAAGTATTAATACTTGTTCTTTTGGTACTGATTAATAAATTATAAGTATTGATACTTGCTCTTAAGATATCAATACTTAACCCAGAATTATAAATATTTTATTGATAAATAAAAGATATCAATACCTAACTTAAAAGTATAGATTCCTTATCGATGATTGACTGTCCAAGTTTAAAAAATAATACGACTTTTCACCTTTCAACGGTTATATTTCATCCCAACGACTTCAAATGGCTAGAAATCAAATTCTTAGTACAAATATATCTTGTAAGCACTTTAATAAACAAGAAATTAGTATCCAATCATCAAATGAAATGAAAATACAAGAGCGCTTTATTTTCTTCGGTCTTTCTCTTGCACATATTTTTAGTTTGAGAATTATTGCTAAATCTTTGTACAATTTTTATCATATCTGGCTTTTACTTAGTGAACACTCACTTTACAGAGATTTCTTTGGTTACACCATTTCCACCAATTTGTATTTGGAGGGTAACACCACCTTCCTTAGATCAATTTTTTTTTACATTCTTTCCAAAAAAAAAAAAGGGGGGGGGGGAAGAGGTTTCTACTGCAACTAAGTATAAACAATTTAGTGAATTAAGAAAATCGTAGGATTAAGATAGTGGAAACAGGTAATTAATATCGACTATAAGTCATCATATTTGATTTTTCTATCCTCTTTTTCCTTTAGCATTTTTTTTTTAATTATCAATTCACCCATTTAGGTAAAGCCTAATCCATTGAGGCTTTTCAAGTACAATTATAGGTACAAACACAGAATAAATACTATATGTTTAATCAATTATAGCTATAATCAACTTAATATAAAGCACAAAAAATTAAAAGCCAAAATATATTCAAATTAAGGTAGACTTAAACTCATAATAATGTGAAAGAGAACTTATATATGGCATTTGTGCATGATAAAATTCAACTTTAAATATTTAAATATGAGAACCTCAACTTTTTGCCAACTATGCCAAGGACTCGTTGGCACAACAGAAAGAGTTAATATTGAATTATTAATATAAATATAGATTTATACTAGTTTGCATAACCGTACGATGCATAGGCCAATTGTATGTATTAATTAAAATTCACTTAATTATTTTTATAAATCTATTTAATTTTTATAATGTTTCATTAATAATTTGATTACGAAATCAAGTCATGCTAATGTATCAACATGTAATAGGTGACAAATATCTTAAAATTAGTTTACAACTCATTATTAATAAAATTATTCCAAAATTCTATGTTATTATATTATATTATATTATATATAATATCTCCTCCATTTCTTACCCAATGAATTCGATATGATTCTTAAATAAAATTAATTATATTATTATATAATATTATTAATAATGGTAATTAATTTAAATTAATTATTACATAATGTAATTAAATTAAGTTAATATCAGGTCCCAAAATTATAGGTTAATCATTAGGAAATATTTTAAAACCCTCAAAAAAACCATCTCAAAACTCAATGTTTGCATATATACTCTTGCCTTCTTTTATATAATAGTATATATATATATATGATTAGATACACTAATTATGATATTTTGAAAACTGAACATATATATTTTTCATTTTTAAGGATTAATTAATTAAAACATATTTTTAGCATTCAATTGTATAAATTTTATGTGAAAACAAATCTTGTTTAATAACTCATAATTAATTACTTATGTAAATGATAAATTTATATAATTAATTTTTTTTGAATCAATTAAGTAATATTTAGTGATAAATACATTAGATTTAGCCATGAATAACTGAATTAATTATTTTATTTATATATGACATGAATAATATATTAGTTCATTAATTAATTTATACCAACTTATATAGAAAATAATTTGTTTAGTATTGATTTTTAATTTTTATCAATACAGAATATTACAATTTGGTAGGCTAGTCTTTTGAGGGTTTACGTGGCCAATGTGAATTTTCAATTCTTAATATTTGAGAATTTAAATTGTAATTAAACCGTGGTTATAATGTTATTGGTATTTTTATCTTTAAAAGTAAGAAGATAAATAGACATTTATAATTGATTAATGAATAATGCATAAAAAAATACATCTCGTAAGTATTTTGTAGTGTTGAGAAATGTTAGATTGGTGAATGTAAAGCTTTTCTTTTTGTCTAATTCCAATTCTCCTGTGAGATTGTCCACTTTCTTTTACATGTGTGAAATTTGGCTGTAAACAAATTATGAAAAGCTTTTATCAAAATGTCTAATAATTTATCAATATTTCTAAGGAAGAAGATACTAATATAGCAAAATCAAATGAAATGAGCGGAAGCATTAGATAATAAACTGAGTGCACAATCTTTTGTTTTATTGCGTGCGCAGATGAAAAGAATGTTCAAACGTGAGAGCCAGCTATCCGAAATGCTTCTAAAATTTTACACAGCATTAGCAAAACAAGCATCTATTACTTTTTATAATGTAACCCACCATGCATTTCAGTCATGCTTGTCACGCCAATCGCCCTGCTTTTCTTTTTTTAATCAACTCGACGAAGTGGATTGATTTTCCTTACCTACTTCTTGATCTTCATATTGTTCAGCATCATGCACCTCCATCTGCCAAAACTTTAGTCGAACTGTCTCTGTAATTTTATTCCTGTAAAGCCGAAGAAATTGTGATATAATTGCAATACAAAACATCATCTTGTCTGAACCAATTTGCAGATTGTTATTAAATAAAAAAAAATCATCATGCTCGGTTTCTTCACAGCATTACTAAGTTACAATTGACACTGAGTGCTCCAAATCTCCCAGTGTTAGAAGATGTTCACCAAGGGACAATATCCTTTTTCCATGTTTGTCCACAATGCTAAGGTGGTCACAAGGATTTACTATAATGCTTGTTTCTGTTGATCTGTATGAACTAGTATGTACACGATCAAATGCGATTAATTGCTTCTCTGGAGTTCCCTCGAAAATTTTTGGTGCTCTAGAGAACAACATGACAACATGGCTTCCGTCCATATCTCCGACATTTGCTACAGAAATATGCACATAGAAGCTCAATGAATCACATGATGTCAGCTCATCGACATGTATATAATCAAGTTCTCTCTGGTGCAGTATCTTCTCAGTCAAAGTGCCTGTAAAAGACCCTGATAAACTTAATGTTCTTGGAGCAGACAAGAGTTTGTAGGTGAATTTGGTATAGCTTAAGCCTTGGCCAAAGCCATACACTCTATTTCCGGTATAAAACCGGTAAGTTCTCCCAGGATAACCACGAAAAGGGTTGGCACGCATGTTCATATCATTCATTGCAATCTTTGTAAATGATTCAGGATACCAAGTCATTGGAAGTCTTCCACCTGTTTTCAAATGTCCAAACATCATGTTAAATCATAGAAACTAAGCAAGCATAGAGATCCAAGTGTTGAATGCTACAGAGAAAAAAATGCCAGTTGGTGTCAACTAGCTCTCTAGATGCTCGATTTGCGGTACCAAAAGCCATAAGTAATGAACTTCAAATTTCATGCAGTGTTTAGATGCCTGCTAATACATGATAGTTTTGTGGCTACCAACCTGGATTAAAATCACCAAAGATGACCTCTGCAAGTGCCTTTCCACCAGCTTCCCCAGGGTATCCAACCCAGAGAATACTTGCAATATTCCGGTCTCCTTCAGCGAACGATACATCAAGGGGTCCTCCACCAGTAAGAACAAGAATTATCGGTCTTTTACTTGCTGCAGCAACAGAAGACACTAAGGCCATCTGTTTACCAGGCAAGAGGAGACTAACTCGGTCATGATCTTCAGTTTCTTGGGACAAATCCAGCCCAGCAACTACAACCACAAAATCAGCTTTAGTTGCACTAAGAATTGCATCATTAAACCCAGCATCAGAATCACAAGGCACATCTGAGCAACCAGATGCATAAGATGCCTTCTCTACATAGCCTAGCAGTCCCTCATAAAAGCTCTTTGGGTCACATGGAAAACCTGTCATATGAAGAATACCAAACAACCATATTATACAAATTCAATATCAGGCAATTTCTACAAAATGAAGAAACCCAGTGACAGATTGAGGTTAGCAAAACTTCAGTCAGCATCTGGGTGGTTCACATTCAATATGACTCAATACAGATATTACAAGACAAACACGGTAAGGCCCAAAGCTTTCTTGGGTAACTTGCCATATTAGGATGCTTTGTGTAGAAGAAACTATACAAGCCGATATAATTTATAAACCCCCAACAATTACACATTATTGCAAGAACCATACCTGTGTAGTCACCACCCATATTACTTATGTTGTTAGCCATTGGACCAATGATAGCTATGGAAGAAACAACATTTCTATTCAGAGGCAGGAACTTCTTCTCATTCTTCAGAAGAACAATTCCCTGCCTTGCTGCTTCAAGTGCCAGCATCTTGTGCCCTGTGGTACAAATGTTTTGAGGTCCCAACTCTCCAAACTGCCCCTTTCTGGGGTCTCCATCAAACAGCCCAAGACGGAGTTGAACCGAGAAAAGGTTCACAAGAGCTCTATTGATGTCTTTGTCTTGCAACTTCCCTTCCTCAATTGTAGTCCGAGTATGTCGAACGAGATATGATCCACAGTTAATATCCATTCCTACAGACAACCATTTTAATCTTAATTTTTAAAAATGAACATTCGAATGGCAGATCTAGTGAGAAGTCCTTAATCAATTTAGATGTAAAAGATATGATTAAAAAAACCTGCTTTAAGAACTAGAGCAACAGCATCATCGGCTTTTCTTGTGTAATTCTGGTATTCTTGAACTGTTGCCACAGCATCACAATCTGAGGTGATGTATCTGATTTATGCCACAGAAAAACCAATCAAAGTTGAATTTCAAAATTTGCATCCATCAATGTATAAGCAACTCCTAATTTTTTTACCCTTTGAAGCCCCATTCATTTCGAGCTTTTTGTAAAAGATCTCCTTGCGCACAAGCTGGCACCCCATTAACTGCATTGTAGGAACACATCAAGCAGCTTGCCTTGCCTTGTTGGATACAACTACGAAATGGTGGTTCATATGTATCCTCCATATCTTGCTTTGTGACCTTCAATACAGATAAAGCATGTATTTGTTAGCAGACTGCCTAATTGACTTCAAAAGAAGGCTTACCACAAGTCACACCAAACTATTGGTTTAGAACCATAAATAAATATATAAATTAATTTAAAAAATGCCAAATTTGATTTAAATTGACAAACAGTCGGACTGCAAAATTTCTTATCAGCACTAAATATGCATTGAATAAGAAACTTATTTACAGAGACAAAAAAATGAACTGAAATGGCTAATACAGAGTTACACACTGAAGAAAAAGACGATTCAAATGTGAAATGTGGTCAGAAACATGAAAACACCACAAGGACAATATATAAAAAGGAAGACTTTACCACGGCATTGAAGGAGTATCGACTGAAATTCTTCCACTTCTCCAAGTCATAAGCAATGAAATGCTTGCAACAAGCAGAATTCATAAGTCTATCACCACTCTCATCATCATTATATCCTCCAAGTGCCCTCTTTCTCTCAAACCTATCTATGAGTTCTCCACTAGCCCTCCAGGACCCACCCTGGAAGCCCTTTACAAATTGGATAGCATAAGCTGAAACAACCATGGGATCCTCGCCAGGAGTCTCCTGCCCTCTTCCCCATCTGGGATCCCTAAAAATATTAATATTTGGTGCCCAAAAAGTCAAACCAGCTTGTCCAACATTATACATGGCTTTAGCCTCAATACCTATGGCCAACCCAATCTTGAACCAAAGGGTTCTATTGAAAGAAGCAGCAGTGACAAGAACCTGGGGGAAACTGGTTGCTGCTTTAACATAACCATTAAAGTTAACTCCAGGGCCATTACTGGCAACCCCATGAAGTGACTCTGACCACCATTCGTAAGGAGGAATTCCAAGTCTTGGGATCCCTGAAGCATTGTTGGAGAGTTGATGGATCTTTTCTTCAAGGGTGAGCAGAGAAATGAGAGATTGAGCTCTGTCTGTGATAGACAGGGAAGTGTTGCAGAAGAGGTAAGAGTTAAAGTGGGGAGGCTGGCATGGGAATTGTGGGTTTGGGTCTGATGATGAGAGTGAAATTAGTAAAGCTAAAAGTTGTAAGATGAAGAACAGGGATTTTAGTTGCAGAGACATGATGAGATTATGGAGGGTGCCGCTTTGGTAGTCACCTTATTACTGGTCGGTAGGTTTAAGCAGACCATGATTAGGAATTGACGCCATTATCAGATAGATTTGGAGAAAGATTTAATAGGAAATGATGAAATTATGCATTTATTTAAGAGAATCCAATTTGCAATTGTTTAGATTTATTTCCAATATAAGAAGCATTCCCAAGTTAAAACCCGGATTAACCCTTTGGTGAAGATGAAGTTCTGTTAACCTATGAACCCAAAATCATATTAAACTAATTGAGCATTGAAAGCCCACTATTTCATAGCACCAATCAAGTTTATAAACCTCCTTCAAACATGGGTTTTGAAATCTACATACAAATTTCAGCCAGCCCAAATAGAAAAGTTAAATTTAGAAGTACTACCTTTCCTTATTTAAAATTTTCGTCTAATCATTAATACCATTAATACATTTTGCCAAATTTTTCCGACTTAAGATATTGATTAGACTGCTTTCCTATAATGTGTATATACTGTGATAAATATTAATTATTCTAAATTGATAAATTTTAACCAAAAAAAAATAAATGTGAATACTTATTGAATTAAAATTTTAAATTAAAAAAATAAGTAAGAACGTATGAAAAGTACAAGAAAGTTACTGCAGCATATTCTGATTTTTCTAATTCAGTTTGAAAAGTATGATAACTCAACTTGAAACAGTTTCAAATTCATTTAAGGTGTGTTTGGTTGAGTAAAAAAAATGAAGAAATAAAATAGAGTTGTTCATAGGTCGGATTGGGCTTAAACATAATATTAATATATTTTATATTTGTCCAAACTTGGTCCAACCCGAAATCTGAGCTTAAAATTTTATTCAAATCCGTTCATATTTGCAAAAAAACTAACTCAAGCCTATTTTAAGCTTGCCTATATTATTTTTTTTATTTTTAAAAAATATATATTATTTTATTTTAATATTTAATAATTTTATACATTTTTTATTTATTGAAAATTTTTCTATAGTCATCTTACCATTTTTTTAATGTTTACATTAGAGTAGTATTATATATTTAGTGTAAGTTTGTTGTTTTAATGTGTTCTAAATTACATAATATATAAAAATAACATAATATAGAGTATTATAAACTTAAAACGGGTCAAGCTCGGACTTTGAATATTAAAGCCCAAGCCTGACCTATATTTTAAACTGGCTAATTTTTTTTACCCAAACCTATTTTTGGGGCTTGATATTTTTGCCTAAATCCTCTCGAATTTCGGGCGAACCTCCAAAATAGGATAAGTAACCCGACCCATGAACAGGTCTAGAATGAGAGGAGTGAATGAAAAAAGTGAAAAGAAAATAAATTTTAAATGTGCTTAGTAGGAAAAAATTAAGAGGAAAGAAAATAGAATGGATAATCACTTCTATTCTGATGCACAAAAATCAATCATGCAGAGAAAATGAAAGAGAAATATATGTTAGTTTAAAATTATTTATATTCAAATATTTTACTGTCTCTTTTTTCATTTTTCAATTCTATCAAGTAATAAAAAAAAGAAAGAAAGATATTCTCTATCCTTTTTAGTTTTCTTCCTCTTCAATTTATCACTCTATCAACCAAAATCTTGGAAATTAATTTTATATATAGGGGTTATTGATAACAAACCTATAATTTTATAAGTTAAGGTTGTCATCAATAACGGTTGAATTAGGGGTTACTTAGAGGGCATTCCGCTTTGATAGAATCGTTTATACATTATTTAACTATTTCAGGAATCGAACGGATGAGGTTTTCTTTATTTAGTTTACATCAATTGGATCTGGGAAATCTCTTCTTTTTCAAGTTTTATGTGTTCAACTCGTTCTACTTCTATCCAGCGTTGAATTCTTTTTGCACTAAAAGAACAAGACAGTTAAATAAAATTAATATCCTAATAACAATTGGAAAATAAAAGAAGCCATATCGCAAGTGTCTCCCACGTATTATTTTTGGAAAACCACCTTTATAATTAACTTACTATTCAACCAGATCGAGACTTAAAAATAAACTTATAGGATCAGATGTGCCAAAAATGATTTTTTTTTTCATTTTAGTCCTCCTATAAAAGATAAATTATAAATTAATATATACTGAAATTGTACTTTCACCCCTCAAAATGAAAAAGTTTTAATTCAATCCTTTTATAAATAAAAAAAATTATAAATTAACTCTAAAAATGAAAAAAAAAATCTGTTTAGTCTTTCAAAAATGATGAATTATAGATTAATACATAATAAATTTATATTTTAATCTATAAAAAAATTATAATTAAATTGGACAACAATCCAATTGGTTTGTGGATTTAAACTCTCTAAAATATATAAATGCAACAATTAAAGAGCTTATCTTTTGATTCCCTCAGTTATTTCAAAAGAAATCAATTCATTAGCCAGCCCATAATATATCATTTTCATTCTAGTACTTACCTTTAAGTATAACAGCAATAAGGAAAGCATATATTATATAGCAACAAGTAAGCATTGATAAAAAGGATTTTCCAGTTAACAAAGCAGCTAAACAATCCTTATATCATATTTGTATATCTGTTAAGTTGTTTATAGTCTCTAAATTAAATTAGTTTATTAAATACATTAATTTAGTTCATTGTCATACTCCCACACGCATTAGGACATGTGGCAAGTTAAAAAGATACTTGAGCAGTAAGCTTGCCACCAGCGAGTTGAGAGGTCGCTTGTAAGCTTACCATTTCGAGATGACCACCCAAGCAACGGATGGTCGAATCTTCATTGATAACATGAAATTGTTGGTCACCAAACATCACGTGTGCTCAATTATTTTATCCCATCAAGTTAGAATGAATGATAAGATCTGTCTTGTCACAGAAATCCTCATCCCATTAAAGACATCCCCCCACGCGCTCCGTAATGATGGCTAAATGACTAATCCAACACATTAACATCATTTTGCACGGTACCTTCACTTATAAATATCTCTAGGAACAATGAAGGAATTATCAACTTTGGAAGAAGACCAAGCCTATATTTTATCAACATACCTTCCAAGTCCCAACGTTAGCACTCTCTTCACCTTCATTCTCCATAATCTTCAACTCTCTGCTTCGACTGGGTGAATTGGCCTCCATAGCAATCACCAATACCTCCTTTGTACTCCCTCCATGTTGGACATTGTAGCAAAACCCATATATTATTTAAAAAAAAAGATTAAATTGTTATAGAGTTAACATTTATTGTTTAAAAAATTCCATGATTTTTTTTTTAATTTGCAATCCAACTCTAAACAAAATATTTCATTTACAAAACCATAAAAACTTTCAAAATATTAACTTTATTAAAAATTTGCCTTAGTTGAATATTTTTAATAGTATTAAGATTAATTTGATTAGATATCTATAATAGAAAGACTTGCCATGTAGTTACACCTATTTGTATCTATATAAATATTTATATATTTGGTATATTGGTAGTGAACAATTTGAACTTCACTTGTCATGTTGCGACATGTTCCATTTTTTTTGGTATTTACTATGTTCGTTTTATGGTTTATGTCATGGATTCATAGCTACCTCTACTAACAATATTATCTCTAAGATTTGAACCTGCATTCTCTTATTAAGAGTGCAGTGTGCTTTATCATTACACCAAACACTATTAGTTACATATTTCATTTTTTTAATATTTTTTATTCTTTTATTACATCCTAAAATGATATATATCACTTTTTAAATCTAGAGATTTATTTGTTTAAATTCTTTTTTAACATAGCTTTTTAAATTAAAAAAATTATAAATTATTATAAAAAGTTGTAAAACATTGTAAAAATAATATAAAACACAATAAATAGTGGTTGTTGTTTTTCTTGGAATTGTGTGGCTACAAATTAGAATGAGCAAGATTTTCATACAAGCTAATAAAATCTAAAACGCTGATCAAGGGTTTCAAACCCACTACCAGATCAAATAAACTTTGATGTTTATAGGTTTAGATCGATTTTGCACTTGAATTTTTAATATTTTAAACAATTTTTTTTTGAATTTTTATTGTTTTGCTTATGTGACAAAGCTATAGTAACCATTGCTGACGTGGCATTTCAACATCAGGATAATTGATTTAGCAATTGGTAATGGATATGTTAGCACTGTAACAGTCAATGATGAAACCCATTAGTCAAAAAGTTTAGTTGATGTATTTTTAATGTTTGATAATTTAATTACGTGAATTGTTTAAGAATTTTTTTTTTTGAAAATGTTTAGGATTTTTTTTAAACCATTAAGCGCTAATATAAATATAAATATAAATATAAATACTTATATTTATTTTTTTAATAATGTTTTCATTATTAATGTTTCAATTATTATCAATTAATTATACTTTGGAATATTAAATTACACCTGTTATTTTAAATTAATTATACTTAATTAATGTTACAAATTACATTTATATATTGATTAGAATTAGGATTTAACACTATAAATATATGTACTAGCAAAACATTTTCATTCAAGTATTATTTGATAAGGTCTTTTCTCATTAAAAAAGTTTGATTTTAAATTTTTTTTTACTCTTTATGTCCGTTTTACAATCCATATTCGAAGTTCGTGGCTGCCTCTTCCAACAATGTCGCCTTCAAAGTTTAATTTTCATTATTATTATTATTATTTGATACTTTTATTATTTGATATTTAAAAATACTTGTACAATTGTTGATGTTTTTTTATCATAGTGTTTTGAAAGAAGAGATGAAAGATCATTCTAATTAGTGATTAGGTACTATTAAAATATTTATATTTTAAATTTAATTTTTATCTGAATTGTTTTTAATAATTTAGTTTTAAATTTTAGAGAATCAGAAAAGTGAAATTGAAGAGTTGGTTAAAAAAATTGTTATTTCATCATGTTTTGTTTGATTTTAATCCTTATAATTTTTTCCAAATATAAATTACTAATTCTAAAAATATATATTATTTTACTTATGTTTTGATTTTTTATGATTTTTCTTAATTATTATTAATTACCAAAAGTCGAACTTCAGTTTGATTTTTATTTATTTTAAAACTCAAAATAATATAATTGTTATAAAATATATAAACAAAGAGTAAAAAGCAAAGAAAATGGGAGAGTAAAAGAGACAACGTATTTTATTGATCAATCGGGATATTTATAAAACTTCTCCAAAGTCTCTATTTATAGGCATAAGAAGTATAAATAAAGTAGAGATCTACTTCTAATCACTCTTTGAATTTAAAGTACATCAAAACTTATCTTGATCTTGATGGACATCCACTTAATAAAATATTCATAATACTCCCCCTCGGATGTTCATTGGTAGATAATGTGCCACATTAGAACCTTACTAAGATAAAAATCTTGTAGGAAAAAAAATTCTAATGAGGGAAAAATAGTACATATATTTATAATACACATTGTATGCTGCCTCATTAAAAACCTTATCAAGAAAACCCAATGAGACAAAAACTCAGTTAAAGGAAAAAAAGTGCAGCGTGTATTTACTCCCCATCGTGAAAACATCACACACTTTATCATATTTTACGTATTCAATCTTGAATACTAATTTTTCAAATGGCTATTTGAATGTACTTGCTAAGCATTTATATAACATTTCTTTTGAAAGTTGTGAGTGAGGCAAAATTTGGGGGAAATATATTTTAATCTTTTCAAACGTTTCAACAATAATAATAGCAAACTTTAATCATAATTCTTCTATAAAAACACAAATAAGTATTTTGGATCATTTTATAATCCTCATTTAACTACTATTCACTAAGTCAAATTTACCACATATGTTAAAATTATTTAAATTCATATAAATGAACAATTTCTCGATAATTTTAATATGTTTCTAGCATTCTAAATCCTTCAAGGATTTTAATATAAACTTTACACTATATAGTGATTCATAAAAGGTTGTAATAACAACCATTAAACGCAAGTTAAATCTTTTATGAGCTGCCAGTTTAATAATATATCTAAAGGTTTTTGTATCCACCACAAAAGAATATTATATCTTTTCATAATCAATGCCAGGGCTTAGCGAAAAACTTCATATTTTTATTCCACTTTTGTAAAACTACTCCATTTGTACACTTACTGACTTTATACCTTTAGATATTTGGACTACTGGTCTAAAAACTCAATGAATTTAATTGTATTTGAGTTGCGTCTTTCTATTTTGACCAATCTATTCCATATCTATATTTCTCAATAGATTTATTCAAGATCCTCCTTTTATTTCATTATTTCAACAATAATATTGCCTACAAAACTATAATCGACCACTTTTATTATCGGTTCGAGATTTTCTCAAATTGACATAACTTATCGAGATATCTTATTTTCACTATTTTAATCTTCAGTTTCAGGTACTTGAATCTCTTTTGGAGTTTTACTTATTAATCATGTCTTGGGTCTCTTCTGGAGCACCCGCCTCCATTATATGACCATCTAAAAGAATTTTCATATTTGGAATTGATCAATCTATTATTTATTCTAACTAATTGTCCTACTGGGACTTTGATTCAAATTAAAATATTAGATGGTATATAACACTTGGTTATTCTTGTTAAATTTGTAAATACATATTATAGTTAACTTGTAATGAGTTATCCTTGTTGAACTTCTAGTTCAAATTACTCTCCCCCTAACTCATTACAAGTTATTATTTCTCTCCCCCTAATGTCAGGAAAACTATTGAATCAAAATGGCAATGACAAATCATGTTATAATTGAATCTCTGATACATTCAAAACATCTAATAATACAAAGAGAGTTATAATTAATATATATTCCTAACTTTGTTTGAGGATTCACTTATCTTTGCGCGTTGTGGTGGAGCAATTGGAATATATATGCACATACAAGAGTTCAAAGATGGAAAATATTTAGCTCTTTACCAAAAACCAATTGTAATGGGGAGTATTTATAACTTATTGGCTTGATGCATACAACATGTAAATCAATATAATCCCATGTTGAAATAGGAAGTTTAGTTCTAATGAGTAATGATTTAGATATTGATCAAATGCGTTCAATCAACAATTCTGTAAACTATTATGCGCATAAATAACAAACTTTTACAAAAGTTTTTCAAACTCAATCAATAAAAGGTTGAGATATAAATTCATCAGTATTAGCAAGATGAATTATCTTAATTGCATTATCTAAAATTAATTATTTAAACAAGTAATCTTGCAAACGATAGGTTGCAAGTTGATAACACATACGTGATTATTTTGTAGATGCATCTACCAAAATTATATAATATCAAAACTGTCCACATGGTGGATGAATGGGCCCATTTTCATTTCAGAAATGCAAGACATTAAATCTCAACTTTAACTAGTTAGTTTCTAATAATCAATTTTTATTGAGAACAAGCAACAAATGAAAATTCTTTAAATTAAAGAATCTTTTGGTTCTTTAATGAATGTCCATATGAATTGTCAATTAATTTTTGAATCATATATGATTCAAGATGATCTAACTGGTCACGCTATGTAGTAAATGCGTTTGTATCAATAAACTTCTGGTTTACTTTAATATGCATTTTAATTGTACTAAATTGTAACAAATTGATAATTTTACTATCATTCCTTTTACTTTGTATCCATATATAAGTACTATTGTGATATTTACTATTAGAAATGTCTAAATCAATTTTGAAGTCTAAATCAATATTTTCTAGGTGTACAACAGGTTCATAACCAATGACTTTTCATACATAAGTTTTCCCTCTTGCAAGATCTCATCAGTAATATTTTTCCACGTAATTTTAATTGAGAATTTATTCTGAATACTGTAGAATTATACTCACAGTTTAAAAAAAACTTGCAATTTCAGGTGCATCTAACCATAACGAGCTTTAGATAGATATACTATATTCTATTGCTCATAAGTAGATCTTTCACAATCAAATATTTCGCTTTCAACCCCTTAATGGGGATGACAAAAGAAGATCACAAAGATAGTCACAATCTATTCAATAAATAACAAGAGTAATAAATATAAATCAATAACCCAATCCTCTTTTGATTCATATGAAATATAATATTTTCTTCATTTACAATCTCAATTTGAGATCCATTATAAATATCTTTTAAAACTAATGCATTAACCACCACAAATTTTGTACTTTTTAGATATTAACATATTAACTTTTCTGGAGCTTTCAACTTATTTTATACTATCAAATATTGGAATAATATTTGTTTGTTTCAGTACCAAATAAAATAAATATTTTCTATCTGTAATGATAGAATTCATTACTATAGTATTATTGTAACACCCCTTACCCGTACTCGAGACCGAGACCGGGACAAGGCGTGAGGTATTACCGCGAACATACAAGGACATTTCGGGAAAAAGATGGACTATAAAATTTTATTTCAAAGTCAAACTAAATAAAATTATATTATATTGTCCCTATTATGGCCTACGAGGCCCAAAACATGCTTTAAAAAGGTCCGGGACCAAACCGAGAACTTAAGAAAATTCGTGGAAAACTTTCATACCCTGGCCTCACACGCTAGTGTGGAGGTTTTCCACACGCTCGTACGTTAGGGACATGCTCGTGTCCCTTACTCGTGTGTAATTATTTCGATTTATTTTTCATTTGGAAGCTGCAGTGGTTTTCACACGGCCGAGCACATGCACGTGTCCTTAACATGGCCAGGCACACGCCCGAGTGGTCACCCGTGTGATTTTTAGGCTACATTTTTTTATGACATCATCATGCAATTTGAGGCACACGGCCAAGGCACACGCCCCGTGGCAAGAGGCCGTGTCCTCCACACGGCCGTGTCTCTGCTCGTGTGTTTACTACAAAGCTTACTGCCTGAAATTTTAAAGTGTAGGGGACATATGGCCGAACGACATGCCCGTAGGGTTGACCTTATGTTACACACGGCCTAGACACATACCTGGGTGTCTACCCGTGTGAACCATTTGGTGGCTATTTTCCAAGCCATTTGTCACTTAAAATCACTCATACACACTCAAAAGTTTCTATGGCATATATCATGGCCTATATGTATCTTTAAACCACTGTGATATGGTCATTTGCATGGTAACCTCATATCATTGGTTAATACATGCTAGGTTATCCATTTTGCATTAAGGATGTTCATTATCCCATTTCACATTTCATACATGGGTCCTATTGATACCTTATACCATTTTATGCCTTTACCATATTCCAATTATTTGGCCTCATTTAACACATTCATCCATGGCATATCATACCATCATAATACATGAGGCAAGTAAACATAAGCATACCAAATAGATAGGGATTACATCCCATCTCAATATTGGCCATATCCCATAGTCATATCAAAAGAATTATCAATACTATAAGCCAACACTTTGGCTTACCAAATGACACATATAACAAAATATGACCATTACCCGATGCATACCATTATAACAAAATAAAAGTATTTATATACCAAAGCAAGACTAGTGATAGTGTGATGATTCCTCCAACCGTCTTCCAATCTTCAAGAGTCCACAAGCTCCGTAAAACAGGGAAAGAAAAGAGGATAAGCATTAATATGCTTAGTAAGTTCGGATAACAGGAAGGTAAATTTACTGGTTATTTAACATACAACCATAAAAGATATTCTTGCCAAACATGCATAGTATAAATTCCCTATCACATACACTCAATCATCAAGTTAGTTTCATCCCAAATAATATAGCATTAATCTTAGATGAGCTCATCAATTCAACATTACCATTCTCGTTTCTCTTTATAGTCCCTTTGAATTTCTCAAAAATCTCGATGGGTATTCCATTTACCGTCAAGTCATACTAGTGACCATTTTAAATGTACACTCCAGTGAACCTCACTCTTACGACGGGATTACCAGTCCAAGTTAAATCCCTCATAATATAAATTCAAGGAGTATTGTCAGGATTACCATTCCAGGCTAAATCCCTTACAACGACAATTACTCTAATATGCTCGGATCTGAAATGTCTGTCCAGGCTAATTTTAGTCCTTAATCGTATTACCCATCTAGTCTAAATCCACAATGCACATTTATTCATCGGGAGGTTCGATCACTTAAGGAACACCCGTCTGGGCTAGATCCTTACCATACTGAGATCATCGGATTACCTGTCCGGGCTAAATCCCTTTCTGCAACGTATGCAGGATCTCATGTCTTGTAAATAATAATTTACCCATCGAATCTTCCTTTTTCATTCAATTGAGACAATTGCCATCTTTCTTGGATTGTCATGCAATCAATATCCAAATTAACATACATTTAAGAATATGCATTTTCAAGTATATTTAAAGTTTACTTCGAGTTACACAAACTTACTTGGTAATTGCTTCGGGTTCGTGTTTCGGTTATTCCGAAACCTTCCGTTTACTTCGATCGACCTTCGAAATTGGTTCCTCGGGGTCTATATCAATAATAATAAGCCATTAGTAACTCACATTATTCATTACAAGCCTAAATTTCACCCCGGGCAAAATGACCATTTTGCCCCTAACCTTTCACAATATTTACGATTTAGTCCCTAGGCTCGTATGATGAAATGCATGCAATTTATACATTACCCAAGCCTATCCGAATGTTTTTCCCTCTTATGGAAGCCCACATTTTCCATTATTTCTCATCTTTCTATCCATTTTTACAACTATTACAAAATGGTCCCTAAAGCTATTTCCATGAAAAATCACTTAGTAAAAGTTGTTTACCATCTTTTAAACTTTCATATTCCTCCATAAAACATTAAAATACAAGTAACTCATGCATGGGTAAATTTCTAAACATGAACCCTAGCATGAAATATGGGTAGAAATGAAGAGAGCAAGTTACAAGGATTTCAAAAATATGAAGAACATTAAAAATGGGGCTTAGGAGCACTTATTATTGAGCTTGGAATGTGAAGAAACCCTAGCTATGGTGGCTCTCAAATTTCGACAGCAAGGTGGAGAAGATGAGCTGATTTTTGGCTTATTTTCCCATTTTATTTCATTAATTAGCCAAATGACCAAAATGCCCTTAAGCCCTTTCTTTCAAATTTTATCCATACATGCCCATTTTTGTCCAAAAACTTAGAAATTGGGAAAATTTCTCTGTAAGACATTCTAATTAAAAATCTAAAGCAATTTCATATAAATTGCTTCTAGAACCCAAGTTTTGCAACTTATTCAATTTGGTCCTTATTTTCCAATTAAACACCTTATTCTTAGAATTCCTTCATGAAACTTTACCACATGCATATTTTCATATCCTAGACCTTATAATGATAATAAAATAAATATTTTAACATCGAATTTATGGTCTCGAAACCACTATTCTGACTAGGACCTATTTCGGGATGTTACATTTCTCCCCCTTAAGGACTTTCGTCCTCGAAAGTCTTACCAGTAAACAGGTTCAGATATTGACTTCTCATGGTTTCTTCAGATTCTTATGTGGCCTCTTCCACTCCGTGTCTATACCATAAAACTTTCACCAAGATTATATTCTTGTTCCTCAACTGTTTGACTTCCCGAGCCAAAATCTTAACCAGTTCTTCACCATAAGTCATATCCGGTCTAATCTCAACATCCTTCGGTAAAATCACGTGGGAAGGATCTGATTGATATTTACGCAACATGGAAACATGGAATACATCATGGATCTTTTCCAATTCAGACGGTAATGCTAATCGATAGGTTAATGGTCCCACTCTTTCTGTAATCTTGTATGGTCTAATAAACTGCGGACTCAATTTGCCTTTTCGACCAAATCTCAATACCTTTTTCTAGGGAGATACTTTCAAGAACACTTTATCTTCAACTTGAAACTCAATCTCTTTTCTCTTCAAATCAACATATGATTTTCGCCTATCCGATGCCGCTTTTAGGCAATCACGAATCACTTTAACATTTTCTTCAGTTTTCTTGACTAGATCGACACCGTGAGTCTGGCTTTCCTTGAGTTCTGTCCAATACAAGTGAGTTAGGCACTTTCGACCATACAAGGCCTCATAAGGGGCCATCTTTAAACTCGTCTGAAAACTGTTATTGTAGGCGAATTCCACCAAAGGTAAGTATCTTTCCCAACTTCCCTAAAATTCAAGGACGCAACATCGTAAGATGTCTTCGATAGTCTGAATAGTCTGTTTGGACTGACCATTGGTCTGTGGGTGGAATGCCGTACTAAAGCTCAACTTTGTACCCAAGGCTTCTTGTAATTTCTTCTAAAATCTCAAAGTGAATCTCGGGTCTCTGTCTGATATAATTGACAATGGAACCCCATGTAGTCTTACAATCTTGGAGACATACAAGTCAACCAATTTATCAAGGGAGTAATCTGTCTGTACTTGTAATATCCCAAATTAGGGCCTAATCGGAATAGTGGTTTCGTGACCACAAATCTGAGATAGAAATAATTATTTTATAATTATTTTGAGGTTTATGATATGATTGCATGATTGTGTGAAAATTTTGTGAAGAAATTCCATGCATAAAATGCTTAATTTGAAGTTAGGGGCTAAATCGAATAAGTTGCAAAACTTGCATTCTAGAAGTTTTTAGTATGAAATTGCTTTGAAATATTAATTAGGAGGTCTTAAATAGCAATTTGACCAATTTCTAAAATTTTGGACAAAAATGGGCTTGTACATGGAAATTTTCAAAGAAAGACATTAAGGGCATTTTGGTCATTTGGATAATTAATGAAATAAAATGGGAAAAATGACACAAAATAGTCATCTTCCCCATTAGTTGCTGCCGAATGCTCCATGTCTCCATAGCTAGGGTTTCTTCAACTTTCAAGCTTCATAGTAAGTGATTCCAAGCCCCGTTTTTAATGATTTTTATGTTTTTGAGATCCCGATAACTCGATAAAGCTTATGTTAGCAATAATTTAACCTAGGGTTTATATTTGGAAAAATACCCATAGGTGAAATTTGTGTATTTTGATGTTTTATGATAGAATATGATGTTTTAAATCATGTTAGACAACTTGTACTACTCGATTTTAAGCAAAAACGAGTAAAGGGCTTAATCGGTAAAAATACCTAATAGTCACAAGTACATGTTAGAGTGAGAATTTGATGTTGCCATAGAAGGGAAAAGTGATCAGCATGTTGTAAAACATAAGAATAAGGAATAAAGTTTAATCCAGAGCCTAGGGGCAAAAATGTAAATATGCAAAAGTTTAGGGGTAAAATTGTAATTTTTCCAAAATTTGAATTAAGGATTAATTTGATAATGTGAGTATTAAATAAGCTAAATGTGTTATTTTAGATCAAGAAAGACGTGGAAACGACCCCAATCGAGGAAAAGAAAAGATTGTGGATTAAATTGCAAAACCTTTGTATTTTGGTACCAAGGTAAGTTCATGTGTAAATAATGTAGCATAATTGTTATTTTTAAGTCATTGATGTCAATTATGTGATATGCTGATTTTTATCATGAAATATATGCTTTGTGGTTAATTTCAATAAAATGCAAATTATGTGAATTACTTGTTAAACATAATTGTTACCGAGTATTGGTTCCAGCATTCTACGAAAAGACGGCAAGGATATGTGTTCGAGGAAAATCCCGCTTGAACCTTAGGAATAGATTAGGATACAAGTGACATGTCACTAGGATGGTTGAGCATCCGAACTCGTTGAGTTGAGTCCGAGTTCACTTATGGATGCGAATGTTCGAGCTCGTTGAGTTGAGTCCGAGTTCGTGAGATGTAACTAGGCATCCGAGCTCGTTGAGTTGAGTCCGAGTTCATTATGGATGCGAACGCCCGAGCTCGTTGAGTTGAGTCCGAGTTCGCTTATGGGCGGGTTACATGGTAGCTTGGCTACATATGTGGCACTTATGTGCAAACTTCCTACGTATCCGAATTATATTCCGATGAGTTCAATGGGTAAAGTTCTACTCAAATGAAGGAATACTTGAGATGAAAAGAGACGTATTGGTAAGTGATGTGAAATGGATACTTCGGACAGGTATGTACTTAACCCTCGGGTTGAGTATTGATACAATAACGATAAGGTAGTAAAATGATGAAAGATGATTAGAAATGAGATTTATGTTTTGGTGATACCATGCTAATGTTGTTTGGTATGATTGCTTTGTTATGTTACTTATTATTTGCATATGAACTTACTAAGCATTTATGCTTATTCCCTCTTTCTTACTCATTGTAGTTTTGGACAAGCCAGCTCAGAGTCGGGATTGGTCTGAGGATCACCACACTATCCTAAGAACTTTTCGTAAAATGGCTTGTAAATTTAAGTATGGCATGTATAGCAAAATACTTATTTTGTGTAAATGATCTTATGGTATGGTGATGAAATGGTTGAGGAAGTGCTTGATAATGATAAATTATGGAAATGGTTAGTTTAGAATATGTTTGATGTTATGGAAAGTTAATAAGTTACCTAGTTCATGAAAATTCATAAAAAGGATGAAATTTGCCATAAACAGAATATTACAGCAACACTGATGTGAGTTTGAAAATTTACTAAAAATCATAGAAATTGAATTTGGTGATGGATTAAATATCAAATTGAAGCTTATCATGTCTAGTTTTACATGAAACAAACTAAACTGGTAAAAGAATTATATGTTAGAAGATATTTGAATTTTAGTGAAACAGGGTCAGAGCAGTTTCTGAATCCCCTGTTCCAACTTTATAAATTCACCATAAATTGTACAGATATAATTAGGTGGCTTATTTTATATCCTCAGAATTCTTATTGAGTCTAGTTTCAGGAGAAATAAACCTCATATTCATTTGAATTTTATACAGAGAGAAAAGTGGTTCGTAGTAAACAGAGGTCAGACCAGTCAAGCTCTAAAACAGGGGTAACTTTAACTAATAAACTGTACTAATTGGCCCAACCAAAAATTCTAGAAAAAAATTAGTAGATAGGAATATGAGTCTAGATTCAGGAAAAATTTACGGATCTTGATTTTGAGTTTCATAACTTGAGATATGATTTTTCTTGTGACTGTAACGCAAGTAGCTAGAAAGCTGTGAATGTAGAAACAAATAATCTAAAGTTCTTAAAATGTTAAATTAAGTTTAGTAACACCTCATACTCGACTCCGGTGACGGTCTCGGGCGTGGGGGCGTTACAGTACTGGGATGAAGTGAGCCAAATTAGTTAGCCTGTCGACTATAACCTAAACAACATTTTTCTTCCTCGAGTTAATGGTAATCCAGTCACAAAATCCATAGTAATCCTATCTCATTTCCATTCGGGGACCATCACAGGCTGTAATAAACCTGAAGGCACTTGGTTTCAGCCTTGTCCTTTTGAAATATCAAGCATTTCGACACAAATTCAGAGATATATCTTTTCATACCATTCCACCAGTACATGGTTTTTAAGTCGTTGTACATCTTAGTACTTTCTGGGTGAATAGACAGATAATTATCATGTGCCTCTTGTAAAATTTTCCAGATAAGCTCGTCATATTTGGGTACACAGACCCTATCTCAAAACATCAAGAAACCATTAGAGTCAACCCGGAAATCTGATTCAACGCCCGTCTCACATTGTGCTCTCTTAGCCTGCAAGTCACTATCATTGATCTGAGCTGCGCAAACTTCTTAGAAAAATGTCAGTTTGGCTCTTAACTCCCCATCTTCAGATAACGCCAAATGCGTGTTCATAGCCCTCAGTGTAAAAAAAAAAGACTTCCTACTCAGGGCATCGGCGACTACATTCGCCTTTCCCGGGTGGTAATCAATTATCAGCTCATAATCTTTAATCAATTCTAACCATATTTAATCAATTTTAACCATCTTCACTACCTCATATTTCATTTGTTTTGAGTCATTAAGTACTTCAAACTCTTGTGATCAGTGAATACACGGCAAGTTTCGCCATACAAATGGTGTCTTCATATCTTCAAGGGAAATACAATGGCAGCTAGCTCTAAGTCGTGAGTGAGATAATTTTTCTCATGCGGCTTCAGTTGCCTCGAAGCATAGGCTATCACCTTGCCCTCTTGCATAAGTACACAACCCAGTGCATTTAAGGACGCGTCATTGTAGACCACAAATTTTTTTCCCGAATCGGGTAGTACTAGAACCGGAGCTTCAATCAGCAACATCTTTAATTTCTTAAAACTCTGCTGACATCTCTCTGACCATTCAAATTTAACGTCTTTTTGTAGCAACCTCGTCAATGGAGTTTCTATCATGGAAAATCCTTTCACAAACCTTCGATAGTAGCCGGCTAAGCCCAAAAAGCTTCTAACTTCGGTTACATTTTTAGGTGGCTTCCATTCAACAATGGTAGAAATCTTACTTGGATGCCATCACCCGACACAATATGACCCAAGAATCCTACTTCTCAGAGCCAAAACTCACTTTTGCTAAACTTAGCATACAATTGTTTATCTCGTAAAGTCTATAACACAGTCCTTAGATGCTCCGTATGCCTGACTCATCCTTGGAATAAATCAAAATGTCGTCAATGAACACAAGGACGAACTTGTCTAAATATGGCCGAAATATCCTATTCATTAAGTCCATAAATACAGCCAGAGCATTCGTCAACCCAAATGGCATGACAAGAAATTTGTAATGGCCATACCTTGTTCTAAAAGCAATCTTAGGCACGTCTAACTCCTTAACTCGCAACTGATAGTAGCCAGATCTCAAATCTATCTTAGAAAATACAGTGGCTCCCCTCAACTGGTCGAACAACTCGTCGATCCTTGGCAACGGATACTTGTTCTTAATGGTCACTTTATTGAGTTATCGGTAGTCTATGCATAATCTCATTGAACCGTCTTTCTTCTTTACAAATAACACGGGGGCACCCTAAAGCAAAAAATTCGGTCTTGTAAAACCTTTATCCGTCAACTCTTGCAACTATACTTTTAACTCTTTCAACTCAGTCGGTGCCATCCTCTATAGGGCAATAGAAATAGGGGTTGTTCCCGATACCAGCTCAATACCAAATTCTACCTCTAGAATAGGAGGTAATCTGTGTAACTCTTCTAGAAACAAGTCTGGATACTCGCACACTATCGTTACCGACTCAATCTTCAATTCAGATTCTTTAGTATTTAGAACAAAAGAAAAATAGGCTTCGTACCCTTTTCTCATGTACCTTTGAGCCAATATTGAAGTAATCACAGCCGGTGATGTGTTCAACTCATTCAAATCTACCTAGAGAATTCCACCATCAGAGCATTTCAATTCTATGTACTTGCTACCACAATTTACAATCACATCATATAGGGCCAACCAATCCATGCCAAGTATTACATCAAACTCATCAAACGACAAAAGCATAAGGTTGGCCGGAAAACAGTGACCATGAATTGTCAAAGAACAATTCTTACAAACTTTATCAACTAAAACATACTTGCCTAGAGGGTTCGACACCTTAATTATAAATTTCTTAAGTTCTACAGACATATTCATGCTAGACACCAATTTCATGCAAATGTATAAATGGGTCGATCCCGGGTCAATCAAGGCAATAACATGAGCATTATGGAGAGAAAATGTACCCGTAATGACATCGGGAGCTAAGCTTCCTCTCTAGCGCTTATCGCGTAAGTTCTCGCCAGGCTCGGGCCTCTGATTTTGCAGTAGTATCCTTGGCAACAATTTGACTGCCACTTGCACTTCCAGGATGTCGTGGTGGTCTACCTCAAGGATTAAGGGCATTAGACTTTAGGGCTAAATCCACCTCTTTATCGGCTCGCTCCAGGCAATCCTTAAGGAAGTGGTCAAGGGAACCACATCTAAAGCATGCACCACTCCTCCTTCGACACTCGCCGAAATGGAATTTGTTGCAACTTTCACACCTCGACTTTTGATCATCCACACTTCCTACACTAGTCACCATAAGGGAAGAAGACTTCGGGTTATATTGCTTGGAGCTTATTGTTCTACCTGAATACCCTACTGATGAATTGGAGTGCTCTTGTTGACTCTTCAATTTCTTTGTGGGGAAAGAGTGCGTCCTGCCGCTAGATCTCTTATTCAAAATTTGAGCTTCTTTTTTTGCTTGCTTTCTTTCATTATATAGTTTTTCAGCCTTCTTGAGTCGATTAGCTAGTGCCACGAATTCTCATATCTCCAGGATCCTAATCAACAACTTAATTTCCTCATTTAAGCCTTCCTCGAAGCGTTTACACATTTCGGTTTCTAATTGGACCCACTCCATTGCATACTGACTTAACCTTACGAATTTCCTCTCATATTTTGACAAGGTCTTATTTCCTTGCCTGAGTTCTAGGAACTCTTTTCGTTTCGAGTCAAAAATCTTTGACTGATGTATTTTTTTAAACTCAGCTTGGAAGAACTCCCATGTAATATCTTCCTTCAATATTACTGAAGATACAGTCTTCCACTAGTGATATGCGGTATCTTTTAGAAGAGACACAGCATACTCAGGTGTACATGACAATTCGTCCAAAACTCGCGTAGTGTTCTCGAGCTAAAACTCGGCTCGTTCAGCATCATCATTTACCTTAGCTCTAAACTCTTCAGCTCCATATTTTCTAAGTTTGTCCATTAGGGCCTTACCAATTCTCACGGGTGCCATACCTTGTGGTACTTCTCCTTCAGGCCAAGCAGGGGGCAGAGGAGGTTGTGGTATATTGGGGGGATTTCTCAAATAATCCCCAAAACATTCATCCATCATCTCGAAGAAGGCAACTCTTGCCTCTTCCCGGCCTTCAGACATAGGCCTTCTACTACTACTAGCAGTAGCTCGCTGAACGGAAGTTAGAGCATGGCTCTCGGCTCCCTCGGACTCATCTTGGGCTTGATTGGAAGACATTTACTATATTCAAATACAATTAAAAATGGTTAGGAGATGTCACACTATCATAACTCGTATAATGGCATGTATAACTATACTCAATACATGCTACGTTAGTCCTAGAACTGACTAAATTGTAGCTCTGATACAACTAAATGTAACACCTCTTACCCGTACCCAAGATCGGGAGAAGGCGTGAGGCATTATTGCGAACAAACAAAGACATTTGGGAAAAAAGACAGACTATAGAATTTCATTTCAAAGTCAAACTACATAAAAGTATATTATATTGTCCCTATTATGGGCCTACGAGGCCCAAAACATGTTTTAAAATGGACCGGGACCAAACTGTGAACTTAGAAAAATTCGTGGAAAACTTTCATACCCTGGCCTCACACGTCCATGTGGAGGTTTTCCACACGCTCGTGTGTTAGGGACACGCCTGTGTCCCTTACCCGTGTAGAATTATTTTGATTTATTTTTCATTTCGAAGCTACAGTGGTTTTTGCACGGCTGAGCACACGCCTGTGTCCTCAACACGGCCAGGCACACGCTCGTGTGGTCACCCGTGTGATTTTTAGACTGCATTCTATTTATGACGTCATCATGCAATTTGAGGCACACGACCAAGGCACACGCCCGTGGCCCGAGGTTGTGTCCTCCACACGGCTGAGACACATGACCGTGTCTCCGCCTGTGTGTTTACTACAAAGCTTACTGCTTGAAATTTCAAGGTGCAGGGGACACACGGTTGGACGACATGCCTGTGGGGCTGACCGTGTGTTACACATGAACTAGACACATGCCTGGGTGTCTACCCGTGTGGACCATTTGGTGGCTATTTTCTAAGCCATTGGTCACCCAAAATCACTCATACAGACTCAAAAGTTTCCATGGCATATCTCATGGCCTATATGTATCTTTAAACCACTGTGATATGGTCATTTACATGGTAACCTCATATCATTGGTTAATACATGCTAGGTTATCCCTTTTGCATTAAGGATTTTCATTATCCCATTTCACATTTCATACAGGCCCTATTGATACCTTATACCATTTTATGCCTTTACCATATTCCAATTATTTGGCCTCATTTAACACATTCATCCATGGCATATCATACCATCATAATACATGAAGCAAGTAAACATAGGCATACAAAATAGATAGGGATTACATCCCATCTCAATATTGGCCACATCCCATAGCCATATACAAAAGAATTATCAATACCATAAGCCAACACTTTGGCTTACCAAATGACACATGTAACAAAATATGACCATTACCCTATACATGCCATTATAACAAAATAAAAGTATTCATATACCAAAGTAAGACTAGTGATAGTGTGATGATTCCTCCAACTGTCTTCCAATCTTCACGAATCCACAAGCTCTGTAAAATAGGGAAAGGAAAGGGGATAATGATTAACATGCTTAGTAAGTTCGGATAACAGGAAGGTAAACTTACCGGTTATTTAACATACAACTATAAAAGATATTCTTGCCAAAGATGCATAGTATAAATTCCCTATCACATACACTCAATCATCGAGTTAGTCTTATCCCAAATAATATAGAATTAATCTTAGATGAGCTCATCAATTCAACATTACCATTCTCGTTTCTCATTATAGTCCCATTGAATTTTTCAGAAATCTCAATGGGTATTCCGCTTACCGTCAAGTCATACTAGTGCCCATTTTAAATACATATTCCTGTGAACCTCACTCTTACGGCGGGATTACCAGTCCATGTTAAATCCCTCATAACATAAATTCAAGGAGTATTGTCGAGATTACCATTCTAGGCTAAATCCCTTACAATGACAATTACTCCAATATGCTCGGATCTGAAATGCTATTCCAGGCTAATTTCAGTCCCTAATCGTATTACCCATCCGAGCTAAATCCACAATGCACATATATTCATCGAGAGGTTCGATTACTTAAGGAACACCCGTTTGGGCTAGATCCTTACCATACTGAGATCATCGGATTACTCATCCGGGCTAAATCCCTTTCTGCAACGCATGCAGGATCTCATGTCTTGTAAATAAGAATTTACCTATCGAATCTTCCTTTTTCATTCAACTGGGACAATTGTCATCTTTCTTGGATTGTCAGACAATCAATATCCAAATTAACATACATTTAAGAATATGCATTTTCAAGTATATTTATAGTTTACTTCGAGTTACACGAACTTTCTTGGTAATTGCTTCGGGTTCGTGTTTCGATTATTCTGAAACCTTCCGTTTACCTCGGTTGACCTCCGAAACTGGTTCTTCGGGGTCTATATCAGTAATAATAAGCCATTAGTAACTCAAATTATTCATTACGGGTCTAAATTTCACCCCTGGGCAAAATGACCATTTTTCCCCTAACCTTTCACAATATTTACGATTTAGTCCCTAGGCTCGTATGATGAAATGCATGCAATTTCTACATTACCCAAGCCTAGTAGAATGTTTTTCCCTCTTATGGCAGCCCATATTTTCCATTATTTCTCATCTTTCTACCCATTTGTACAACTTTTACAAAATGGTCCCTAAAGCTATTTCCATGAAAAATCACTTAGTAAAAGTTGTTTACCATCCTTTAAACTTTCATATTCCTCCATAAACCATTAAAATAAAAGTAAGTCATGCATGGGTAAATTTCTAAACATGAACCCTAGCATGAAATATGGGTAGAAATGAAGAGAGCAAGTTACGAGTATTTCAAAAATACGAAGAACATTAAAATCGGGGCTTGGAAGCACTTACTATTGAGCTTGGAAGGTGAAGAAACCCTAGCTATGGTGGCTCTCAAATTTCGTAAGCAAGGTGGAGAAGATGAGCTGATTTTTGGCTTATTTTCCCATTTTATTTCATTAATTAGCCAAATGACCAAAATGCCCTTAAGCCATTTCTTTCAAATTTTATCTATATATGCCCATTTTTGTCCAAGAACTTAGAAATTGAGAAAATTTCTCTTTGCGACCTTCTAATTAAAAATCTAAATCAATTTCATATAAATTACTTCTAAAACCCAAGTTTTACGACTTATTCAATTTGGTCCTTATTTTCCAATTGAACGCCTTATTCTTAGAATTCCTTCATGAAACTTTACCACATGCATATTTTCATATCCTAGACCTCATAATGATAATAAAATAAATATTTTAACATTATATTTGTGGTCCCGAAACTACTATTTTGACTAGGACCTACTTCGGGATGTTACAATTATATCCTTCCTAAAGAATATTAACAAAAATAAAATATTTAGGCATACGCTACATATATGGCCAATAATCTTTCATATCACATTGATAACATAAATTATCTTTACTCTTTGAAGAGTTATCTTGAAAACTCTCATTATTCTCTTATTTAGCACTATGTTCCCACTTTTAATGGTACATGATTATATCTTTTATTTTCTTTATATTTGCATTCACTTTGGCGAATGTAACAAATCTAGTAGGACAGACTTGTAAATGCCTCTATTGATTCTTTATTTCATAATCACCATCGCAAAACATGTGTGGATTTCAAATCAAAATCTATCTATTCATGTTTTTCATGATTAGTTTCCAATTATAATAAATTATATATAATAAATAAATCAGAGTAAAATATACCTGAAGATCTTTAACATCATCGTCGTCACCTTAGCTATTATCACGAGCATTGTTACAAGTACTAAAATAATTATACTTTCATACTACGTATAGAATCTTATGATGTTCTAATAAATTATTTATACTTTATAAGTCAATCTAAAAGGTATAATCCAATCATTCATCAATAACAAAAAAAAAAAAAAAAAGAAGAAGAAGAAGAAAAATTGTTTTTAAAGGGGACCAATATCACAAAAAACTTATATGTTGCGTCAATAATTAATATATATTTAAACAATCATTTAAAAATAATATATAACAAAGTTTTATTAGTAAACCTTATGAACCTATCGATATTTAATAATATAACTTAATAATTTGATCAGACTTAAAACAAATAATAATAATCATACTTCAAAAAAAAATTGAAGCTCCTTTACCAATTTAAATTGTGCTCTATAAATCCAAAATTCATGCTGAGATCAAATTGTATTTTCACCATCTAAAGCTACAGACTGCAGTGTCCATCTTGGTGTTGAGTCTCTTAGTGTATACTTAAACCTTCCAATCGGAGTAATACTCTTTTACGAACTTTAATAAGAAGTAAAACAAGTTAATTAAAATAATCTCAAATTAATTTAATTTAATTGAAAATGAATCTAGATATAAAACACTAAATAGATAAAAACTTCCTGCAAAGAGTTGCAAACAGCAGCAGGCAAAAGGCAACAAGTAATGGACAATTAAGGAAGTAAGCGCTCAATTTAAATAGCAACCAGCAACAATAAATGAAGAAGTAAAGGAGCCAATGAAACAGACAAATAAGAGAAATTTTAGTGGTAGGAAGTTGAATTTTGGTATTATGGATCAGGCTTAATGGTTTGCAAAGTTGTCGCTGATTTAATCCACAATTAAGATAATTAAAAGAGAACTGTGCTGATAACATGTTATAAAATAAATAGATAGAGAGTAAAGAGCAAAGAAAATGGAAGAGAAAAAGAGAGAGCGTATTTTATTGATCAATCGGGATATTTACGAAGCTTCTCCAAAGCATCTATTTATAGGCATAAGAAGTATAAATGAAGTAAAGATCTACTTCTAATCACTATTAGAATTTAAATTACATCAAAACTTATCTTAATCTTGATGGACATCAACTTAATAATATATCCATAACAATAATTATTTAAGTAGTTCATAATATAATCAATTAATTCCTATGGATCGTAAAAATCAAAACAATCTATACAATTAAATGTATAGATATGCAAATAGTCCACATTTCAATAATTTATACAAATAAATTTTTTAATATAATACAACTAATTTAATTATTATTTTATTTTTAATAATTTTTTATTTGATATTATCTTTAATAATTATTACTTACATTATTTACTGTAATATTTCATTATTATTAAAATAAAATATTAAAATTTTGGCCACTAAGAATAAATTATTATTATAGAAGGTTATTATTTTAATTTTTAAAATTTTTATCCAAATATTTAGTCAAAATAAGATAATACATATTTTTTTTAAAATTAACTATATCTATTTATAAGGTAAACTACACCATATATCACCCTAAAATGGTCATTCTTATTTTGGTCACTCTAAATTTTTTTGGTCAATTTAGTTTCTCTAATTAAGATAATTGCTCAAATTGTTCACTGCTATTAAAAAATTCCATTTATCCAGTAATGGATTACTGATGTGACATATTTTTGACTTTTGAATTTTGACTAAAGCTAGGTGTAATGCCCCAAAAATTGTATTGTTGTTCCTATTAAATTGTGACACAAGTGTGTATCTACTTCAGTGGTTATGTGTTCTAGGTGTGTGTGTGAGGTCCCAAGTTCAAGCCTTTCATTTGGGAAAATTTTGGTATTTTTCTGATTAAAGTCTTAACCTTGTTCAATAGACTTATATTTAAGTATTTGTAAAAGCATATTAGAATGGGCCTGCTGGTCTGGTGGTTAAGTGGAGTGTTAAAGTGTTAGAGGTCCTGTGTTTGGTTCCCTGCGTCGGCTTTAATTTTGTGCGGTTACGAGGAAGAGTTTGAGTTGGATCAAAAATCTGAGTAGTGGGTAGTTAGTGGAGAGAATTGAGGAGAAAAAGATTGGAGGTTAACAGTTTCAGGGAATACTGCTTTCTTTTTGGCAAATTTGACTACCCCTTCTCCCTTTCCTCTCCTTTTGCTGCCAAAATTCCTTTGCTTTCTCTCCTATTTCGGCTATTCTTTCTTTCTTCCTTTCAATCGTTCTGTTATTCACTATTAGAGTCGTGTGTAGTAAGTTTTCGTTTCACTAAACTCGAATGTTACTCTGAGTAAGTGTCTAAAAGGGTGTTTTGGTTGCTATTTAGGGGTTACTCGTGAGGCTGGTATTAATGCTTTGTAAGCTTGAATTGGAGTCGTGCATATTTTGGTAGCGGTAAGTCGATTCTACGATTTTTGGATTGGTTGTAAGACTCGTTTTGATTCTAAAAAGTTGGAATACTTTGATTATAGGTATTGGTGGTCTCGGGATAGCAGTTACAATGAAATTGAACTAGGTGTGTACCTAGAAACATAGAAAACGAAAAGTGACAAAAGCTGAAAAATGAAACTGTTGACGCCACACGGGCGTGTGGTCGCTCGTGTGGTAGGCCGTGTGGCAGTACAAAGCCGTGTGGTTGACGAACCAGGCCATGCGCGCCTGACACGAGCACATGACACTGTCGTGTGATGGCTAGAGAGGCCGTGTGCGATACATGGGCTCAATCAATTAGGTCGTCTGGGCCACACGAGCGTGTGGGCCCACATGGGTGAACTACACGGGCGTGTAAGATTTTGGGCCAGGTCGTGTGATCTACATGGCCAAAGCCAATTTGGGCCGTATAGGCCACACGAGCGTGTGGGCCGACAGTGGCAGGTCACATGGGCATGTGAGCCCATTTTTTTGAAATAATCTGTAAGGTTGCACAGGTCGCCCAAGTCGACTGTGACTTACCGTAGGGTCGGTAAGCATTACTTAGACCATTGATTTTGTGATCTGATTATATGATATATGTATTAAGCATGTTACTCTTAGCATGTGTATCTGACCGATTGTATGATCTGTTATTTTACATTATAGCTCAGGTGCAATTATCTGATTATGTGCCACATTTCAGTACAGCACAGTGTGTTGGGATGGGTGGGTCGATTTTATCCCCACATGGTGTGTTGTGTAATGCCCCAAATCCTGAAAACCCCTGTTAAAATTATATCTATGTGTTTGTGTCGTGGCTGGGTGTTTGACTTAGTGGTTGTGTGCTCTGGGGGCGTCTGAGATGTCTTGAGTTCAAGCCTTGGCTTGAGCGAAATTTAAGCTTCTACTTGAAATAACCCTTGTCTTTTGGTAGTAGGCTTCTTAAATTTTTGTGAGGGATGTATGACATAAAGAGCCTACTGGTCTAAGGATGTGGAAGTGTGTAGCCGAGATTCTAGGAGTAAATTTGGGGATGTGGATAAGGAGTTGTGCGGTTGAGTGATCGGTGGAGGATTTTGGGGAGATGATCGTGGGGAGTTGTGATGTGAGAAGTGGTTGTACCGAATTTGAATTCCTGAAGTGAGAGTTTGGGTGAGGTTGGTAAGGTGGGAAGAGGTAAGTGTGCAGTTTGTGTAGAGACCTTGCCGAACTAGGAGTAACTTTTTGGTAAAATCGGCATTAGTTACCTCTTTTTGCCTAAAGTGGCGAAATTGAGTCTCTGTGGTATTTTCCTCTCTGTTTCTCGTTTTGGTATTGGCCCTTTTGTATTTTCTTTGGTTGACTACTTCGATTATTGCTTCTTTCTTTTACTTCTTCTCTCATTCGTTTCTCTCTTAGACCGAGCATTCTTTATTGTCCTCATAAACCTTTGCCGAACCCTTGTTAACTCCCCCTCTTTTGGTTCTTAGCCGACACCACCATCACCTTTTATGTTTGTACTGAATATTCTTGTTCCCTTTCCCTCTTTTCTTGTTCGGTTTCCTTCAAGTTCTCTCTACTCTGCTAGCCAAATCTCTCCCTACTTTGGTTAAGGTAATAGAGTTTTCGTTTCAGGTTGCCGAATCCTTGGCCATAGCTGAACCTTGCTTGTGCCATTATCTCTATGAGTGGTTTACGGTTGATTTGTTTTCTCTTTCCATTCTCTCTATCATTATAACATTCTCCTCTAAACTATCTTTGTCTGCCATCTCTGACAGGGGTGTGATTGTTCATCTCATGCCTCGATTGTGGGTGTATTAGTGTAGGCCGAATACTTCTATCTACCGTACTAGTTTCACGGTTCGATAAGTTATCTCATTTGATTCATCTTATTCGCATATATGGTTTTGGTTAACGTGATGCAGTCGTATGCAGAATCTATCAAGGATCAGGGAATTCATCCTAGTTAGTGGTTTAAGGCGGATAAACCATCTTCGTCTAGTCAAGGTAGGTAGTAGTTACCTGTTGGGATTTGAGAATTGTTATGAGGGTGTTAACTCTAATGAATAAAGACTGATTGGATGTCGTGTATTCGCGTAGGCTGTGGTGCTTGTGGGCTCGTATCAGTTTTCGTAAACAGGTGTGTGAACATTACCGTTTGATGTGAAACTGCAAAGGCTGAAAAGTTGAAAAGCCAAAAAAGCCAAAAGGCTGAAAAGCCGAAAAGTGGGTTGTCGACACCATATGGGCATATGGGCACTCGTGCAATAGGTCGTGTTACGAAATGTGGTCGTGTGATCGACGAGATGGCCATAGGCTTTTTTTGGCCCAAAAGAGAACTGGGACATATTGGGCTAAAATGAGCCGTGTGGGCCCAATGGGCTTGTGGGCTCCACACGAAAAAATCACACCAAGTGCAGTATATATGGAGCTAGGCTGTGTAATCTACATGGCTAAGGCTATTTCTAGGCCTGGTGGGCCAAACGAGCATGTGGGCCATTTAGGCCCACAATATGGGCTGTAGGCCCATTATCACTGATTGACTGTTAAGGTTGCACGGATCACCTATGATGACTGTGGACTTACTGTTGGGTCTGTAAGTATACCTAGACCCCGTACTGATGAAATGATCGTTATACCCCTGTGAGGTAAAATTTACTATAATGCCCCTATGTTATGTATAACTATTTCTGAGTATGATATTACTGCATTCACATATGATTTTATGTTGCATTACATGGGGCAGGATATATGATTGTGGAGAAAGTGTACTGAAAGGCTATAAGCCTATTACTGTAGCTCTACTGCAAATACTGTTTTAGTACTGAGATCGGTACGATTTGGTGTGTAGGGTTGGGTGGGTTGATTTTATCCCCACATGGTGTGTAGGGCTGGTACGAAGTTGGTGTGTAGCGGTTGGTTTGGGGTAGGACTCTTTGCTGCATACTATACTGAAACGGGCTAAGGCCCAGACTGCTATTGTTACTGGAAAAGGGGATAATGCCCTAACTGGAATAAAATGGGCTTAGACCCAGATTGCGTTTTCTCTGATTATCTTCTATTTTGGGATTTCACATGTTGGGTTTTCGTAAACTCACCCGTCTATTATCTGTGCAGGAAATCCCCAGACTTAGATGGATCGAGGTGACGGAGGACTCAGAGGTGGCCACTCGACGTAGTACTTCATTATTGAATATGAATAGGATTTTAATTTTTGGGTTTTTCATTTTAATAAGGCCGATTAAATTTTATTTTATTTTTATAATTTTTATTTTACCTGCTAGTGATAGGACTCGGGTTTTCCAAGAAAAGAAACAAACAAATGTTTTTTGAAATCATCACGCTCATACCAAACATTTTAAAAACTTCCTCAACAAGCATGGTTTTAAAGTTTAATAATAAACCGGTATAACTAATATTTTACTTAAACGACGTGAGTTTTTCAAAATAAACTAGGCCTCTCATTCATTTGTTAAGAACCCAATGATGTTTTACAAAGAAGAAACCTTTTGACGACTTGTGTTTTCCTAAAGTACTCTCATGTGACATCACAGATTCAGCCATAACGTCTAGGCCGGGTTTGGGGTGTTACATGTTGGGTTGGACGAAGTTGGTGTGAAGAGTTGGTGGGCATGATTGTATTATTCTGCTCTGTTATGCATGTTATATCTGTGGTGGGCTAAGACCCAGTTCATATCTCATTTTGTATCTAAGTGGACTAAGGTCCACACCGATTCTGTAAAGGGCTTAGGCCCGAATTATCTGTTATTTGGATATATGACTGACTTCTGTTACTGTGTATATTTTTTGTGGGATTACACACTGAGTTTGCGAAAACTCACCCTTTTCTGTTCAATCTGTATAGGTAATCCCCAAACTTGATGGATCGGTGCAGCGGAGGGCTCAACGGTGACCACCACTACCAAACTACTTAATTACGATTTTTGGCAGTTACATCACTTATTTCTTGTTGGTATTTTATGTATGATGGACTTTGGGAGTGTTTGGTTTTAATTTGGGATTTTGAACTATTGATTATGGATTTATAAACTACAACGCAAGTAAGTACAGTTTTCCTAAAACAAGCTGAGATTTTTCATAAATGAAACAGTTTTCAAAATTTATTTGGGTTTGAAAAGCTTCTGTGTAAATGAAATGTTTTAAAATAAATCAATTAGAACACAATTTCCCAAACTAAGTAAAATTTAATAATGGGAACGATTTTAAGGACAATGCGTTTTCAAAAACACTCTTATGTGACGTCGTCAGATTCGGCCATAATGTCTAAGCCGAGTTTGGGGTGTTACATTTAGTGGTATTAGAGCCAAGTTGCAAAACTCGATTGTGGATTTGAGTTTTAAAGATTGGTTTTAAAGAAATAATTTGTAAATAATTTGAAATATTCTTGGAATAAGTATGTGGTACACCGAGTCTCTGGCACTATTCCTGTAAGTTTCTGAAACTCTGTTTAGAATTTTCTGAAAGTATGATTAGAATATACTGAAACTAGTTTAGGTAGCATATTACATTGAAAAAACTTTAGGTAATGTCAACTAAAAACTATAGTAAGACTACTACTCGCGATAACCGACTCTAAATATTCTGATACTGTACTGCATAAAATAACTGCTAATAAAATATTAAAACTATTAACTAATGCATAAAACTGTTAATACAAATAAATTCTAAAATTTATGATGACCACACGTGATACTCGTGGACGGAGTACTGGAGGCTGTGGTAGAGGTCGTAGAGGGGCTCAAATGGGGTCCTTATCATCTGGGAATCTATTTAACTTGGATACTAGTGAGACACCGGTATCACCTATGACAGAGACTGGGTCTGGGCCTCATGATCATGCGGCTGGGAATGACGCACTGTCCCAAGCCATGCTACGGATTTTAGAGAGGGTCGCTGGGCCCAACACCGAAATTGGGGGCCGAGGGTCAGTTACGAAACGACTTCGGTCTAATGTGCCTGAGTTATTCAGAGGTGTCGCTAGAGTCGCCCCTAACGTGGCTGAGTATTGGATGGAGGCCACAGAGAGAATTATGGACAACCTAGATTTTACTGCTGAGCAGAAGCTAAAGGGGGCTATATCTCTACTTCGTGATGAGGCGTACCAGTGGTGGTTGATGGTTAAAGAAGGCACCTAGCCCGACCAACTGACATGGGATTTCTTTCAGACGACTTTCTAGGGTAAATATATGGGGGCCAGTTATATTGACGCTAGGAGGCGGGAGTTCTTTAATCTCACTCAGGGGGATCGTTCAGTGACCGAGTATGAGGCCGAGTTCCTGAGGTTGAGTCGTTATGCACGAGGCATGGTGGCGACCGAGTATGTGTGCTGTGTCTAATTTGAGGATAGTCTCAGGGATAATTTACGAGTCCTGATAGCTCTACAGAGGGAGTGTGATTTTTCTGCTCTAGTGGAGAAGGCGAAGATCACCGAAGAGGTAAAGCGCACTGAGCGCCAAAATCGAGGCAGAGGAAAGAGTAAGAGGGATTTGGAGCCCTCGAGTTCTGGGGTGAGGCCTAAGAAAAAGGCCAATTTTGATGGGCCAGTGAGGGTTGGGCCTCCTATTGCACCTAATGCGGTGGCGTTTTGTGGGCACTGTGGTAGACACTATCCGAGTGAGTGTTGGAGAACAACTAGGGCATGTCTAAGATGTTGGTCGACTGAGCATTGTGTTAAAAACTGTCTATTGAGAACTATTCAGATGCAAGCTCCAATTACTGAGACCACACAGCTGCTTGCCGAGAGTAGTTGAGCTGCCACCTAAGGGCCGAGTTCAGGCCAGGGGTGGTAACAGCATGGGTCGAGGACAGAGAGCACCGGACAAAGGTGCTGGACTGACTGAGGCGAGGCAGCCTGCTTTAGTCTATGCTACTTGTCATCGTGAGGACAGAGATGCTCCAGACGTCATTACGGGTACATTTTTAATATTTGATATACCTTATCTTACATTGGTAGACATAGGCTCTACCCACTCATATGTAGCTAGTACTGTGTCTGAAACCTTAGGAATTCTAGTTGAGAGTACTAATAGTGAGGTAACTGTGTTAAGTTCTTTAGGGCAATCTGTTCAGGTTAGTAAATTGTATAGAGACGTTCCGCTAGAGGTCTAAGGGATAGTATTTCTGGCTGATCTAATGGAGCTTCCGTTTGGGGAATTCGACCTGATTCTGGGGATGGATTGACTGGTTAAACACCGGGTGAGTCTGGATTGTGCGACAAAAATGGTTGTCTTGAGGACTGAGGAGGACAACAAGGTAGTCGTGATTGGGAAACGACGTGACTATCTGAGTAATGTGGTTTCTAATTCTGAGGACTCTTCGGTTAAGGACACCAGAACCGTGAGGGACTTTCCAGATGTTTTTCCTGTAGAACTACTGGGGTTGCCTCCGAGCCGAGAGGTAGAGTTTGGGATTGAGTTGATTCCTAGTATAGCTCCAGTGTCTATCACCCCTTACCGAATGGCACCGAAGGAGCTTACATAGCTTAAGGCTTAGATTCAGGAATTGTTAGATCGTGGGTTCATTCATCCCAGTGTGTCTCCGTGGGGAGCACCTGTTTTATTTGTAAAGAAGAAAGATGGGACAATAAGGATGTGCATCAATTATTGACAGCTGAACAAACTAACGATCAAGAATAAATACCCACTTTCGAGAATAGAGGACTTATTCGACCAATTCAGAGGGGCTTCTATGTTTTCTAAGATCAATTTACGATCGAGATATCATCAATTGAGAGTAAAGGAGGCTGACATGCATAAGACAACATTTATGACTCGATATGGACATTACGAGTTCCTAGTTATACCCTTTGGTTTAACTAGTGCACCAGCGGCATTTATGGACTTGATGAACCGTGTGTTTCAGCCTTATCATGACCAATTTGTGGTGGTATTTATCAACGATATTTTGGTGTATTCTAAGACGAAGGATGAGCACGATGAGCATCTCAAAGTGGTTCTACAGATTCTTTTTGAGAAACAGTTATTTACGAAGTTCAGTAAGTGTGAATTCTGGCTCCGAGAAGTAACCTTTTTGGGACATGTGGTTTCGGCTGAGGGGATTCGTGTTGACCCTCGTAAGATTGAGGCTATGTTAAGTTGGAAACAACCGAAGAATGTGTCTGAAATCTGTAGCTTTTTGGGCTGGCAAGATATTATCGATGTTTCGTAGAAGTGTTCTCCTTGATCGCAGCTCTGTTGACTAAGCTTCTGTGTAAGGGAGTTCCTTTCGTTTGGACTGATGCACAGTAGGAGAGCTTTGATAAGCTCAAGACTATTTTAACTTAGGCTCCTATTCTGATACAGCCTAAGCTTGGTAAAAACTTCGTGGTATGCAGTGATGCATCGCATATGGGTGTGAGTTGTGTTCTGATGCAAGACAGAAAGGTAGTTGCTTATGCATCTTGACAGCTCAAGACTCATGAGGCTAACTATCTGATAAACTGTCATTTATACATATTTTTACCCCATGCTTTGCACATTTTATGGATGATTTTCCCTTAGAATTGGTGAATTCGATGCTCCTAATGCCTTAATTTCATGTTTTATACTTAGGTGAGCTTAGGAGAGTGAAAGGAACAAAAAACAAACCAAAAAAAGAGAAAATGGGCCAACGTACGAAATCAACACGGCCTGGACTTCCTCACACGGGCAGACCACACAACCATGCCATTCTAACAGGCTTGAACACGGCCAGAAGTAATCGCACACGGTTGTGTCACACGGGCGTGTCCTTACCAAACCCAAGTTGAGTCCAATTCAAAAAAGGCTAATTTTGAGGGCTCTTAGGCATTCCAAAGCCTATAAATACACCCTAAAAGAGGAGAAAAAGAGGAGACACAGGGAGGAAGGAAGGAATTACTTGAAGAAAGCCGATTGATCCATCTCAGAAGCCGGATTCATCCTCAAGACTGAAGATCTCCCCTCAATTTCCCTTCAGGAGTTTTAGGTTTTCTTTATGTTTTGTATTCATTATTCTTCTGAGGTGTTTTCCTTTTTAGTTATGAACTAAATCCCCTAAATACCTAAGGGGGATGAAACCTAAGACGAATCTTGTTATTATTTTCTGAATTGTATGATAAATATTTGACTTGCTCTTAATTATGTGTTCTTAATTCTTGTTTTGATATTCTAGGATATTGATTCAAGTTACGCTCTTATTCAGAGGAGGAATAGACCTTGTCTAAGAGTACAATTGTCATAATTAAGCGGAGTTGATTGCGCGCCTAGAGATAGGGTGACAAGATTTTGCCAGATTAGGGTGAAACCTAATAAGGGGATCCATTGATCGAGTTAATGCAACCCTAGGGTGATAATTAAAGAAAAGTCTTAGTTATTCAATCTAGGGATTAGACGTTATTAGTCTTGAATAGGGATAATAACATAACTTAGGGATCTCTACGGAACAAGTTAAATGAATAAATCGTCCGATTCGGAGTCAGAATAACAGGTAAAGTCTAGGTGGATTCTTCCTTAGGTATTGTCTTAATTCAATAGTTTTCCAAAAGTAATCCCCCAATTATATTTTCTGTGAATTCTTAGATTAGTTAATTAGTTTGTTAAAACAAACCCCCTTATTCTTAGGCTAGATAATAAAAAGACAGTCATTACTAGTACTTTTAGTTCTTTTGGGTTCGACAATCCGGTCTTGCTAAAACTATACTACTATTCGATAGGTACACTTGCCTACATCGTGATAATAGTTAGTTTCAAGAATGATTAATTATAAATATTTAAAACCTATCACAAAATCACGATCACTATCTGACGAACGATTTGGAGTTGGTAGCGGTTGTCTTTGCTCTGAAATTCTGGAGGCATTACTTGTACGATGAGAAGCGTACTATCTACATTGATCACAAAAGCCTCAAATATCTCCTCACCCAGAAGGAGTTGAATCTTAAGTAGTGTAGATGGGTTGAGCTACTTAAGAAGTATGACTGCACTATCGAGTATTATCCTGGCAAGGCTAATATGGTGGCTGATCCCTTAAGCCGTAGGGCAATAACCGATCTGAGAGCAATGTTCGCTCGACTTAGTCTTTTAGATGATGGGAGTCTGTTGGCAGAACTTCAGGTGAAACTGACATGGATTGATCAAATCAGAGATAATCAGATGGGGGATAAACCTCTTGAGTTATGTTTCCGTCAAGTTGAGAGTGGTGTTACTACTGATTTTGAGATTAACAATGATGGGGTACTGTGTTTCCACGGTCAGATTTGTGTACCAAATGATAAGGATTTGAGACAATCGATTTTGAAGGAAGCACATAATAGCCCTTATGCTATGCATCCCGGCGGGAATAAAATGTACCGAGACCTTTGAGAGTTATAATGGTGGCCAGGGTTGAAGCGTGAGATTACTGACTTCGTTGCTCATTGTTTGACTTGTCAGCAGGTTTAGGCGGAGCATCAGTTACCTTCTAGTTTGCTACAGCTGGTTAAGATATTGATGTGGAAATAGGAACGAGTAATGATGGACTTTATTAGTAGGTTGCCTCTAATGCCCACTAAGAAGGATTCTGTTTGGGTTATCGTGGATCGATTGACCAAGTCTGCTCACTTCATCCCGGTTAGGACAGACTTCTTTCTACGGAAATTGGCTAAACTCTACAGCTCAAAAATAGTAAGGCTACATGGGGTACCTGTCTCAATCATCTTTGATAGGGATCCTCGCTTCACGTCTCGGTTCTGGAAGAAACTTCATGAGGCTCTGGATTCAAGATTAGAGTTCAGTACTGCTTTCCATCCTTAGACAAATGGTCAGTCGGAGAGGGTGATTCAGATACTGAAGGACATGTTGAGGAGCTGTGTTATCTATTTCTGAGCCAGTTGGGAGGAGTACTTACCATTGGTAGAGTTCGCCTACAATAATAGTTACTAGTCTAGTATACAGATGGCACCTTACGAGGCACTATATGGTCATAGGTGTCGCACTTCCTTATGCTGGACTGAGTTGGGTGAATGACGTATTCTGGGTCCGAAATTGGTTTCTGAGTCTGAAGACAAGGTTTGTTTGATTCGAGATCATCTAAAAGCGGCTTCTGATAGGAAAAAGTCTTATGCAGATCTGAAACGATAAGAGATAGAGTATTTTTTGGGAGACTTTGTTTTTCTCGAGGTCTGGCTGTAGAAGAAGGTATTGAGGTTTTGTCGTAAAGGTAAGCTAAGCCATCGGTTTATTGGGCCGTACTGGATTCTGAGATGAGTGGGACCAGTCGCATATCAGTTGGAACTACCTCCGGGTGACGTATTCCACGTCTCAATATTAAGGTGCTACCACTCTGATCCTACGCATATTGCCCCTATTGAGGAGATTGAGGTTCATCCAGATCTGACCTTTGAGGAGGAGCTGGTTTAGATTTTGGATCGCGACGTAAAGGTTCTAAGGAGGAAATCTATTCCACTAGTTAAGGTTATATGGCATAATCATAGCACTGAGGAGGCTACGTGGGAGCCCGAGGATGCGATGCGCCAGAAGTATCCTCATCTGTTCTGATCAGGTAAATTTTGAGGCTGAAATTTTCTTTTAGGGGGTGGAGTTGTAATGCCCAAAAAATTATATTGTTGTTCCTGTTAAACTGTGACACAAATATGTATCTGCTTCAGTGGTTATGTGATTTGGGTGTGTGTGAGAGGTCCCAAGTTCAAGCCTTTCATTTGACAAAATTTCAGTATTTTTTTTATTAAAGCCTTAACCTTGTTCAACAAACTTATATTTAAGTATTTTTAAAAGTATATCAGAATAGGCCTGCTGATCTGGTGGTTAAGTGGAGTGCTGGAGTGTTAGAGGTCCTGTGTTCAATTCCTTGCGTCGGTTTTATTTTTGTACGGTTACTGGGAAGAGTTTGAGTTGGATCAGAAATCTGAGTAGTGGGTAGTTATTGGAGAGAATTGAGGAGAAAAAGACTAGGGGTTAACAGTTTCAGGGAATACTGCTTTCTTTTTGGCAAATTCGGCTACCCCTTCTCCCTTTCATCTCCTTTTGCTGCCGAAATTCTTTTGCTTTCTCTCCTATTTCGGCCATTCTTTCTTTCTTCCTTTTAATCGTTCTATTATTCACTATTAGGGGCGTGTGTGGTAAGTTTTCGTTTCACTAAACTCGAATATTACTCTGAGTAAGTGTTTAAAAGAGTGTTTTGGTTGCTGTTTAGGGGTTACCTGTGAGGCTGATATTAACGCTTTGTTGGCTTGAAATGGAGTAGTGCAAATTTGGGTAGCGGTAAGTCAGTTTTACAATTTTAGGATTGGTTGTAAGACTTGTTTTGGATTCTAAAAATTTGGAATACTTTGATTATAGGTATTGGTGGTCTTGGGATAGCAGTTATAGCGAAATTAAACCAGGTGTGTACCTGAAAACACAGAAAACGAGAAGCGACGGAAGTTGAAAAATGAAACTATTGATGCTACATGGGCATGTGGTCGCCCGTGTGGTAGGTCGTGTGGCAGTACACGGCCGTGTGGCTGATGAACCAGGCTGTACGCGCATGACACGAGTACATGACACGACCGTGTGATGGCCGGAGAGGCCGTGTGCGAGACACGGGCTTGATCAATTGGGTCATGTGGGCCATACGAGCATGTGAGCCTACACGGGTGAACCACACAAGCGTGTGGGATTCTAAGCCAGGCTGTGTGATCCACATGGCCAAGGCCAATTTGGGCCGTGTGGGCCTACACGGGCAGGCCACATGGGCGTGTGAGTCTATTTTTCTGAAATAATCTGTAAGTTTGCATGGGTCGCCCAAGTCGACTGTGGCCTACTGTAAGGTTGGTAAGCATTACTTAGACCTCTGATTCTGTGATCTGATTATGTGATGTATGTATTAAGCATGTTACTCTTAGCATGTGTATCTGACTGATTGTATGATCTGTTAATTTACATTATAGCATGCCATGTTTGTATGATACACTACATCGGGGTGGGATTGGTGTTATGATGGAGGAAGTATTCTGAAAGGCTCTTAAGCCTGTTATCTGGTAGCTCAGGTGCAATTATCTAATTATGTACTGCATTTCGGTACAGCATGATTTCCCAAACTAAGTAAAAGTTAATAATGTGAAAGATTTTAAAGACAATGCGTTTTCAAAAACACTCTCATGTGACATTGCCAAATTCAGCCATAATGTCTAGGCCGGTTTTGGGGTGTTACACTTGGGACCTCTTTATAATTAGTCCAAAACAATTTTTTTAGTTTATTTGCAACATGAAGATTTCAATGGTGGCATCATCAACATTTGAATTCTCTTTAAGAATAGGGAATTCAACAATGACGATGAGGAACAATGACTATGATCCCACTCTTTCCAATGAACCCACCGAAGAACATAACATCATCAGCTACCTTACAATGATCTACTACCACTGTTTAAAAGAAAAATTGACTTATCGTAGCATATCAACTTGAAGAATGTATTCTAAATCTAAGCATTTCTCACTAGACTATCATTTTAGATCAACTGAGCTCAACAGAGCTCAATTCCACATTTGCAATAAAGGTTTTGGTATTTATTCCGCCAATGGTCCCCCGGAAGATGGTCAGTAGAAAAATAGCCATTTAAAAAATAAATTAAAAATAGAATTCTCTTTGATTGTTTAGAAGGTTTTCATTAATTTTATGAGGCAAAAAACTGAGTAGGAGTAGTCGGTGGCAGTAGGGTGGTCGATAATGTTATGTTGATAGGTGGACTAATAAGAAAAGATGGGGTTATGGTCATGATTCGTTGTCGTTGGCATCGTTTGATTCTCTCTTCTTAATGAGGCTTCAAATGTTGATGATGCCTCCATTGAAATCTTCATGTTGCAGATAACAAAAGTTTTATGGACTAATTATAAAAAGGTCCCTAACTTTAGTAACAAGAAAAAAATATGCCACATTAGCAACCCATTGGTGGATTAATAGAATTTTTAACTACAGTGACCAATTTGACTAATTGTCTTAATTAGAATGTCTAAATTGACAAAAAAAATTAGAGGGACCAAAATAAAAATAATGCTATTTTAAGGTAACCTACAATGTAATTTACTCTATATTTATATTAGAGTTGATTATTAATGCCAAACTATTTTTTTTTGTTTATAGAGTTGTTATGATTATTAGTAAGTTTTACGATAATTCTCAATTAATTATATAATTTTATAACATTTAAAACTAAGGTCTTTCATTATTAAATTTTTATCACTTTCACAAACCAACAAATCTTGAGTAATATTTGTTAATAAATTTTAATCTTTTTATTCTTCTTATTGTTTTAGTTGTTTTATTTACTATCATAAATTTTTATCTTATTCTTTAAGTATATTTTGGAGTACAACAAATTAAATAACTTTAAAAGTTTCCTTTTGATGCTTAGATTCTCATAAACGTAATTGAATTCTAATGTTATTCGTTATTATCAACTTGCTACTCGATTACTCAACTAGAATAGACCTGTAGCCTGCATAGTTTGCATCATTACAAGGGCTCGCACATGGTGGGTTTGCACGTGGTGAGTTCGCATCTTTACATGAGTTCACACATGGTGTGTAACGCCTTGAACCTGACCCGAATCATCGGGTCTGGATCTCGAGTGTTACTACACATAACTTAGCAAATATTCAAAATAGTTGACGGTTACTTCTTATTTAAAACATTTTTCTTATCAATTTATTTAAAGGTTCAATATCAAAGAAATAAATAAATAAAGGTATTTAAAAATAAAATAAAATAATACATCAGTTTGGTTACAACTTATTAAAACACCAACTTGCTATGGATAGACTCTCAAGGCATAATCCTACAGATAGACTCTCAAGGTATAATCCTACAATATGCCTTTATCCAAAAATGTCCACTGTATGCATCGTCACTTCCTTGGCACATTCTTGGGCATAGTTCCTCTTGGTGAACTCATTCTTCCAATAATACCTGAAACATAAACATAACATTTATATGTTACACGAACTTAGTGAGTTTGAAATACAAATTACCTTTAAACATTTCATTCTAAAATCTTCATTCTGATTATTTAGACTACCCGCATGCGTCTTAGGTGGATACCTTCACATCTTTGGATAAGCACAAGTTTATACACCTCATACTTTCTTAACATGTCATCTTTCATCTAACTAAATGTCTAACTCTAGATCTTACCAGACGATACTATATTTTCGTATCTCTTCAGACAACTATTGTAGCATTCTGCTTAAATTATTCCTGTATCTGTAAATACTTAACATAGATATGTATATGCTTCAGTAGTTAAGTGTTCTGGGGGTGTGTATGAGGTCTTGGGTTTAAGTCTCATATTTCCAAATTTTTTTATTTTTCTAATCATAGCCTTATCTTTGCTGAGTGAGTTTTTATAAAATTGTCGTGTTACATACATGGGATCACACAATGTCCCAGACATGGTCTTACATGGGATCACATATCAATGCCAATGCCATGTCCCAGACATGGTCTTACAAGGGATCACATATCAATGCCAATGCCATGTCCCAGGCATGGTCTTACATGTCATTACGATGCCATAGCCCAGCTATGGTCTTACACGTACTCACATGTACTGTCACGGTCCAACCATGGTCTTATCCGTCAATTCATCATTGACCGATCGTACTCATCTCCCGCATTCTACACAATTTGTTCTTCCAATTCAATTTCTATACTATTATAATATTTGTGGTTCCATAATAAAGTCATAAAACAAAACATTATATATTCTCTAATTTAACAATTAAGCATGAGATTCAACTATATAGACATACTAATTATGCATTATTCAAACAACTGTACATACACACATTCCATCTATTGGGTAAGTTTACTTATCATATTCACTTAATCAAATAGGTTGGGCACATAACATCATATAAATACCAACATACATGGATGAGCTTATCTCAACATAAACTTTCATTTCATTTCACCTTTCCACATTCCTCAACCTATGGTTATCTCATTTCATACATTATCACATGCATATTCATGAATTTCTATTCATACCTTTCTAAATTTCAACACACTGTAAGCACATTTCAATCATCTCGATATCATTTTCAGCATTATCGAAAATAGCTCGGTTAGAAGTCATCTTTGTCTTAACAAAACAATTTCGTTAGAGTAGGAAGATATCACACTATCACGAATAGTAATATGGCATGTATAGCTAGACTCACATATGCTATGTTAGTTCGAGAATCGACTAAACTATAGCTCTGATACCACTAAATGTAACACCCCTTACCCGTATTTGACGTCGGAACAGGGTACGAGGCATTACTGAACATAAACTCGCACAATCATACATGACCTAGACATGGATTTGTGTCCAAATTTAAAACTTTTCATTCACATGCATATCATCCCTTATAAGGGCCCTTGAGGCCCAAAACATACATTGGGTGTAGTTCAAGACTAAACTGAGAACTTTCAAAACTTTTACAACACTTAGAAAATTTTCTTATTTTAGAGGGTTACACCCCCGTGTGGGTAAGCCGTGTGGTCACACACGCCCGTGTCCTCAGCCCGTGTAACTTTTTGTTTATGAAGTCATCAACAAAATAGAGTCACACAGCCAAGTCACACGCCCGTGTGCTTAGGCCGTGTGGCAAATTAATTTCCAAAAAAAAAAATCAAGTGAAGACTTCACACGGCCCGGGCACACGCCCATGTCCTGAGGCCATGTCCTTCACATGGCTGAGACACACGGTTGTGTCTTTGCCTATGTGTTTACTACTGAGCATTCTATTTTACCTAATTAGGGTGCAGGGGACACACAGACGGATCACACGCCCATGGGGTAGACCATGTGTCACATACGGCCTAGACACATGCCCGTGTCTCTACCCGTGTGGACAAATACAAGGCTATTTTCTAAGCCAATTGCCACCCTTATTTGCACAAACACATACATGACTTCAAGGGCACTTAACATGGCATAATTGAGCACTTAAAACATACACAAACAAGACATGATCATGATCATTCCATCTTTACTAATACATGCATAAAACTTCATACTTTGTCAAGCCAAATTTATAAATTTGTATGCACTAAGAGTTGAAGTTTACTTCCATTTAACATACTCATGTCTTAGTTATTATCATGCCACTCACTCACAATTCCATCATCAAACATCCATAGTCACATCCACAATTCATCCGTGCCAAACAATTTTAACCACATCATGTATGACCTTGGCACATGCATATATATATGAATAGATTTACAGCCAAATAATCAATATGAACCGTATCTCATGGCCATATACAAAATGAATCACCAATTCACTAAAAGCCAACACACTTGGCAAAATTAATAATAACATAATTAATCAAAAGACGAAGTCCTTACACATGCCATAAACTTAAAATACTTGTGTTCACTTATACCCAAATGATAGCTTGATAATGTGATGGCATCTCCAGCGGTCTCCAACCCGAGCTAGCTAAATTAACTTATAAGACATGGGAAAGGAAGGGGAGTAAGCTTCAAAGCTTAGCAAGTTCATATGCAAATAATACACAACTATTAACATTCATTTACTTTATCCATCCGTAAGGATACTATTATTATAATTCACATTAAATCCCATGATTATCACTTACTCATTCATAATGCTTACTTTTTTATCTTACAAACACTAATTGTATGTCTTGGCATTAGACTAGCAACCATAATCTCCCCATTATAGCATATCACATTATTAACAAGTTATTTCAACTCACTTAACAACATGCATATAATTTACGAGTAATCATAATTTTCACATATAGCTTAACAATTTTTCACATATCTATTGAATCACAGCTTAAGTATATACATCGTACTATATCACAATTCAATTAGGCTCATAAGCCCAACAAATGATTATTTTTCAATTCTTATCATACATCCATTCATCGTAAAAGTAGATCTTTAGTCACAAGGTTATCAATATTTCACAGCATAACTTTCTCGTATGCATTCTTACCACATATTCATTATTTACCAAATTCACTTCACATGAGTTTTGTGTACATACCTGTACCGCTTGCAATATAGTCGCATACTTTCTTGTTCTTAACATATCCGTTGAAATACAATTTAAGCATATAAACATATTAGATCACATTTCGATTCGGCCCAAAAGCCTAACACGTAACCATCATTTATATTTATCATATATCCAACATCACAAGTATGTACACTATCAATCACAATGGATAATAAACAATTATTTCCACAATAATCATGAATTTACAATTATAGGCTTACGTACATGCCTGTTCACTCGTAGTACTTTCATTCTCATACTCATCTTTGATTTACCCGTTGAACCACATGGAATACTATAGAATACACAGAACGCTTGCACATAGTGCTTCAAACGTAGCCACATGCTACCTCATATCACATATCACACATTGCTCACTCTCGAGCTAATTAGGGCCTTTTCACACAAGCTGACAGTTAGGACGTAGTTGTACGGGAAGCTCACACAAGCTGACAGGTACCCGCAACACATGCCAGGCTACCCAGCCACCGGTAGGACGTACATGACTAGCACCCGGATTCACATAGTCTCATATGCACATAATCTCATGAGCTCATAATCACATAGTTCCTAGTGACATGTCACATTATATCCTAAACTATTCTTAAAGTTCAAATGGGATTTTTCTCGATATCACATATTCGTCGAACTTGTTCACAATGTCATTCTCATTGACCATAATATCGTTCATACACTCATTATACAAATCAAACATAGAAATCCATATATTAATAAAGCATTAAGACATGATACAATATTGTATTATTTACATATGAACTTACCTCGACACCAAAATGGCAAAGAGGGACCTAACCGTCAATTACTCGTTTTCCCTCATTCTAGGCCCAAATCTCGTTTTCTTTGATAATCGAGCTTGAAAGCTTGAAAAACCCTAGCCATGGTTTCCTCTTGCAAATTTCGGCCGAGGAAGATGGAAAATTTTTTGGGTTTTTATTTTGTTTATTAAGTAATTTAATTACTAAATGACCAAAATATCCCTAACTTAAAAATATTCAATTTCACCTATTTCATATCCATTTTTGTCCAAAAAATTATCCGATGGTCTAATTACCATTAAAGGACCTCCAATTTAAAATTTCATAGCAGTTTGACACCTCTAGCTTCTAGAACTCAAGTTTTGCACTTTTTACAATTTAGTCTTTTTGACTAAATTGAGTGACCAAACGTCGAAATTTTCGAACGAGATTTTCACAAAATCATTCTGTGAAATTGTAGACCATAAAAATTTAATAAAAAAATTTTCTTACGTCAAATTTGTGGTCTCAAAACCACTGTTTCGACTAGACCTTAAATCGGGATGTTATAGGCTTCAAGTAGTAGAAGGCCCGTATCTGAGGGCCCAAAAGGAGAGGTTAAAGAAGCTTTCTTCCAAATGATGAATGAATGGTTTACAAAATTCGTAAGAACAAATTTGGCTATACAAAAACCTCTAACCCCTCCTATCTCTCAATCGGATCCCAATATGCTACAAGGTACAGAACTTGTTAGAACTGGTAAGTCTCCTGCAGATAAAATTCGCAAATATGGGGTAGAAGAATTTAAGAAGATGATCCTGAAAGGGTTGAATTCTGGGTAGAAAATACTATCAGGGTTTTGGATGAATTGTCTTGTACATTAGCTGAATGTCTAAAATGTGTTGTATCCTTATTAAAAGACTCAGCCTACTAGTGGTGGCACACCTTAATTTCTGTCGTACCGAAGGAAAGGTTCACATGGGAATTTTTCCAAACTAAATTCAGAAAGAAGTATATTAGTCGAGATTCCTTGATCAGAAGCGGAAGGAAGTTTTAGAGCTTAAACAGGGGCATATGATAGTATCTGAGTATGAAAGAGAGTTTTTCAGACTGAGTAAATATGCTAGAGAATGTGTTCCGACTGAAATCGCAATGTGCAAGTGGTTTGAAGAGGGTTTAAATGAAGACATAAAGTTTTTAGTTGGGATTTTAGAAAGGAATTTGTGGTACTGGTTGATTGAGCCCATAAAGTTGAATAATTGTGTAAATAAAATAGGCTGGCTGATATGGAAGCCAGAATTACATGTTAAAGATTTATAAGGAAATCACAACAGTCGGTTTCAAAGAAATTAAAGAAATATCATAACTGTTTTACCACTTCTACGGGGTATTTTAGGAGAGACAGAAGTATTCAACGCTCTAATTCGAGATCTCAGGCTACATCTGTAGCGAGTGCAGGAAGTGTTGGAAACACCAAACCTAGCTGCAAACACTGTAATAAATTCAATTTTGGTGAGTGCCACATGAGAAGCAGAGCATATTTTAGATGTACTTCTTTTGACCACTATCTCAGAGACTGCCTAGAAAAGCCTAAGAAAGAAACTGTACAGACTTTAAAGCTAAATAACTCCACTATAAGAGGTAGACCATCTTGAAACCCCAACAGTATGAGTGGAAGCCGAGGTACGGCAAAAGATTCAACTGTTGAATCTGAAGCATGAGCATTAGCAAGGACATATGCTATACGTGTACGTGAGAATGCCTCCACACCCAATGTTATTACTGGTCGTTTTTCTCTTCTTAATACTGATATAACGCTTTGATTGATCCTGGTTTGACACATTTATACATATGCATAAATTTAGTGTCTAATAAAAATTTTCCTATCGAGTCCACTGAATTCATGGTTAAAGTATCAAACCCCTTAGGACAGTATGTGATGGTGGATAAAATTTGCAAGAATTGTTTGTTAATGGTATGGGGTTACTGTTTCTCAGCTGATTTGATGTAATTACCATTTGATGAGTTTGATGTGATTCTGGGTATGGACTAGTTAACTCAGCATGAAGTGGTAAATTATAAACATAAGTATATTGTGTTGAAGTGTCACAATGGTGAAATGCTCTGTATTAAATCTAATAATTTGGATAGGTTTTCTAATGTGATACCAGCTATGTCAACACAAAAATATGTCAGAAAAGGTTATAATGCCTACCTTGCTTATGTGTTGGATACTAAAGTGTCTGAATCAAAGATTAAGTCAGTGCCAATTGTCTGTCAATATCCTGATGTGTTTTCGGAAGAGTTACCCGGATTACCACCAGTCAGAGAGGTTGAATTTTCTATAGATCTTATACCAGGAACAACACCGATATCTATAGCACCATACAGAATGGCTCCTACTGAATTAAAGGAGTTGAAAGCACAGTTGCAAGAATTGACTGACAGAGGTTTTGCTTGTCAAGAAAAAGGATGGATCATTGAGATTGTGCACTGATTACCGGTAGCTTAAAAAAGTCACGATCAAGAATAAGTATCCACTACCTCGCATTGATAACTTGTTTGACCAGTTGAAAGGTGCTTGTAACAGCCCATTTTTCAGTGAAATTGGAATAGCGATTTCGGGACCACAAATCTGATCCAAAAATAAATTTTATTTTTATTTTATTATATGGTCCGTATTATGATAGACATGTCGTGTGAAAATTTTGATACGAAAATTTTATCGATTAAGTGTTTAATTACGATGACTAAATCGCATAAAATGCGAAAGTTGAATTCTTGTAGCTGTAAGGATTAAATAGATATAGAATTCAAAAATAAAGGTCCTTATATGGTAATTAGACCATTAAAGAAAAGTATGTAGATTTTTGGTGACTCATCCATGGAAAAATTAGAAAAGAGTAGGAACAAAATTAGGAATTAAAATAATTTAATTAATTAAAAGATGATAAAAAGAAATATCATCTTATTTTGTCATCTTCAACCCCAAAATTATATTGAAACCCTAGGAGAGAGAGAAGAAACTTTCAAGGCTTAATTGGGTAAGTTTCTTTGTCTCGTTTTTAGTAATTTTGATATTTTTGAAACCGAGATAGCTTAATCTATCTATTTGGGGGATTAATTTGAAAAGTTATCAAGGTATGAAATTTGGTTCATGGATGAATATGCTAAAAATTAGAAATTTATGGTAGAAAATGAAAGATTGTTGATAGATAACAGCTTTTACAAAGTGATTTTTGATGAAAACATGATTTATGGACTAAAATGTAAAGTTGTGAAAATTGATGAAAAATTCTAAATTTTTATGAATACATGTGCTGTAAATTTTGTAATGGGGTTTTGGTTAGGCTTGAAATAGGGAGTAAATTGCATAAGTTTCATTTTCCGAACTTAGGGACGAAATTGGAATTTATGGAAAAGTTAAGGGCAAAATGGCAATTTTGCCTAGGACGTAAATTGATTCCAAATAAATATGAAATATGTGAATTAGATGATTAAAGCTATTTATATAGATTCAAACAACACAAATTCGAGGTTAGACTGAGGAAAAGAAAATGTTTCGGATTAGTAGATTTTATACGCAAACAAGTGTCGAGGTAAGTTCATGTAACTTAATCGAGCATGTAATTATGTTAATTGAATGTTGTGTTTGTATGTAATGTGACTTATATTGAAATGTAATTCTTGAATGCTATAATGGAAAATTTAATACATGCTTGAAATGGCGAAAAAGGGTTAAGTCCCGATTGAATATTAAATTCCGATCAATATATGTGCTTTCCTAAAATGGATGAGGTCCTGCATTTATTATGAATGGGATTTAGCTCAGACGAGTAATCCTATTGATCTTATTATGGAAAGGATTTAGCCCGGATGAGTACTCCTGATATAATACCTCTCGAGTATACGTTATGATTAAGGTTTAGCCTGGACTGGTAATCCTAATTGAGCTTCTTTGAGCATACGTTATATAAAGGATTTAGCCTAGACTGGTGATCATGTTATACGATATGTGGATCGAGAGTGTGTTCCTTGGTTAAGTGCCCTAATGGGTACCCTTGAATAAGAATTGATGGATTAGTCAATCGTATACCTCGAGTGTACTACTTGGGTATCCATCGAAATTTCAATGATTCAACGGACAAAACTCTTGTTATGATAAGAGAGTTATAGAATGAAATGAATGGTGTCTTGAAAGAAAATAGTATGAAGAGCTTATCTATGTTTACTTGATTGATATGAAGATTTTGGTGACTAACATGTTTGATTGAATGCTTGTGTTTAGGCAATTTTGCTAATGGATAGAAAAACATGATATTGCATGCTTAGATTTAATAAACGGGATTGGTAAGTTTAGTTTTCTATTATACAAACTTACTAAGCATGTAATGCTTACTCCATTTTGTTTTTCTTGTTTTATAGTGCTTGGAAGCTCGCGAAGGTTGGAGATCATTGGAGCATTGTCACACTATCATTTTGGTATAATGGCATGTATATGACAGCTTGACCATTAGTGGCTTGATAATGATGCTTGTAATCTAGTCATTGGAATGACTAATAATGGTTGTTTTGATATACTTGTAAAGTCATGTTATGGTAGCTATATATATATGTTAAGTAGTCGATCAAATCATGTTTAACACATGGATTGAACTAAGGTAAGATTGTAAACATGTAAGCATGTAATGGTATGCCATAATGAATGATGAAATTTGTTTAATTTGAATGCTTAAAATGGTTGGTATTGGATGTGTGTTTCAAGTGCAGGTCATGGGTGTGACTTTGGGTGAGAACTAAAGCTAGAAATGGCTTTATTTGTCCACATAGGCGTGTGTCTAGGCCGTGTGTCTGGTACACGGGCGTGTGTCTAGGCCATGTGTCTGGTACACGGGCGTGTGGTTAGGCTATGTGTCCCCTGCATCTTAATTTTGAGAAACAAAATGCTTAGAGTTGAGCACACAGGTAGAGACACGTGCGTGTGTCTCAACCGTGTGTGCTACATGGCCTAGAACACGAGCATGTGTTTTGGCCGTGTAAAACTCGATTTAGGGTCTAATCGAAACAGTGGTTTCGAGACCACAAATTCGACGTAAGAAGATTTATTTTTATTATATTTTTATGATCTACGATTTCATGAAATGATTTCTTGAAAATTTCGTTTGAAAATTTTGACGTTTGGGCACTTAATTTAGTTAAAAGGACTAAATCATAAAAAGTACAAAAGTTGAGTTCTACATGCTAGAGGTGTCCAATTGTTGTAAAATTTTAAATTGGAGGTCTTTATATGGTAATTAGACCATTGGTTAAGTTGGTGGACAAAAATGGACATGGTTAGGTATGTTTCCAAAGTTTTTCATTAAGGGCATTTTGGTCATTTAGTTATTAAAATGAATTAAAAGCCAATTTTTGTCCATATTTAACCCCTTGGCTGAAACTTACATGGATAGACCATGGCTAGGGCTTTTCAAGCTTCCAAGCTAAATTGTAAGTCTGTTCTACCCCCGTTTTTAATGATTTTTACGTTTTTGCAATCCCCATAACAAGATCTATCTATTTTTACCATTTATTTGAGCTAGGGTTGATGTTTAAAAATTTAACCATGTGCTACATGTGTGTATTTTGATGTTTAAGGGAGGAATATGAATGTTTTTTTGTGTGTTAAATGACTTATACTAAGTGGTTTTCGATGAAAATGCTAAACATGACTAATTTGTAAAAGTTATAAAATTTGTCATAAAAGTGTGGTTTAGTGGAAATTGTGGGCTGCTATAGTTATGAAAATGATTCGTAGGCTTAAAGTGCAAATAAATTGAATATAAAAATTATTTTACGAGCCTAGGGGCAAAAGTGTAAATATGATAAAGTTTAGGGGCAAAAATATAATTTTGTCATAGTATGATTTTTGGATCACATTGACTAATGTGACTAATAAATAGACTAAATCTGATATTATAGATCAAAGAAAACAAGATTTGGACCTAGAACGAGAGAAAAACAAGAAATTGACGGTTAGGTCCCTTTTGCCATTTTGGTGTCGAGGGAAGTTCATGCATAAATAATGCAACCTTATGTTATGTATTTAATATTTTGATATTGCATGAATTGTATACATTTCTTTTTATGAAATGAATTAATGATGATTTTGACGAGGTTTCGAGAAATGAGAAATCTCGATTTAACCTCAAGGGTAGAATACAATTGTCATGATATTAGAGCTACTGAGATTCCGTATAAGACCATATCTAGGATATGGCATCGGTGTGTGATTTCATATAAGACCATGTCAGGGACATGGCGTCAATATGACATTTCATGTAAGATCATATCCAGGATATGGCATTGATATGGTACTAAGAGTATGAGATCCCCGAGCATACTTAGTATTCCGATGTGTTCAACGGGTAAATTAAATGAGTATGAGAATGAAATTACTACGAGTAAATAGGCATGTACGTAAGCCTATAATTGTAAATTCATGATTATTGTGGAAATAATTGTTTGTTACCCATAGTGATTGATAGTGCACATACTCGTGATGTTGGATATATGATGAATATGAATGATGATTATGTGTTAGGCTGATTGGCCGAATTGAGATGTGACCTAATATGTTGGATATATAATGAGTATGAATAATGATTATGTGTTAGGCTAATTGGCTAAATTGAGATAAGACCTAATATGTTTATATGCTAGAATTGTATTTCAACGGGTATGCTAAGAACGAGAAAGTATGTGACTATATTACGAGTGTTATAGGTATGTACACGGAACTCATGTGAAGTGAATTTGATATATGATGAATTCTTGGTGAGAATGTACATGAACAAGTTATGCTTGTGAAACATTGATAACCTTGCGACAAATGGTCTACATTTATGATGAATGGATGCATGATAAGATTTGATAATGATCATGTGATAAGCTTAGGAGCCTAATTGATTGTGATATATTACAGTTCATTTATTAAAATTGTGTTTCATTGGATATGAGGAAAAGAAAGATAGACAAAATTGCCGAATAAAGACATTATGAGAATATAGTAAGATACGAGCTTAGACAAGTGAAAGGTGATTGAACTATATGTTGAAATTATGATTACTTACAAATAATGTGCATGTGATTAAGAGGATGGAAATAACTTGTTAGTTAATGTGATATGTTATAATAGAAAAACTATAGTGGCTAGGCTAATGCCAAGGCATGTAAATGGTGTTTATAAATTAAAGGAGTAATCACTATGAATGAATAAGTAGAAATCTTAAAATCTAATGCTAATTGAAATTAGAGTACTCTTATGGATGGATAAAGTAAATCAATGTTAATAGTTGTTATTATTTGCATATGAACTTACTAAGCTATATTATATAGCTTACCCCCCTCCTTTCCCATGTCTTATAGGTTAAATTAGCTAGCTTGAGTTGGAGATCGCCGGAGATGTCATCACACTATCAAGCTATCATCGTGGGTAAAAATGAATACAAACCTTTTAAGTTTATGGCATGTATAGGAACTTAGTCAATTGTGAATGTGTCATTACGATTTAGCCAAAGGTATTGGCTTGTAATGGTTAAGGGTTTGATGTAATGTGAAGCTATGCAAATTAGCTTACATTGGCTTATATTGATATTTGATTTATTTTGTATAAGGCCATGAGATGTGTCTCATATTGATTATTAGGTTGTAAGCCTATTTATTTAAGTATACATGTGCCCATGCAATGGTGATGTGTTGTGGTTATGAATGCTTGATAATTTAATTTGGATTTGTTTAGTATAATGATAAACATGGCTTAAATGAGAATTGGTAAGTTAGGCTTGACAAAGTATGAAGTCTTATGCATGTATAAGTAAAGATGAAATGATCACAGTCATGTCTTGTTTTTGTATGTTTAAGTGCTCACTTATGCCATGCTAAATGCCTTTGAAGTCATGTATGTGTATGTCCAAATAAGGGTGGCAACTGGCTTGGAAAATAGCCTCAAATTTGTCCACATGGGTAGGCACACGGGCGTGTGTCTAGACCATGTGTGACACATGGTCTGCCCCCATGGGCGTGTGTCCCCTGTACCCTAATTTGGTAAAACAGAATGCTCAGTAGTAAACACACGAGCAGAGACACAGCTGTGTGTCTCAGCCATGTAGAGGCCACAGCCAAAGCACACGGGCGTGTGACTTGGCCTTGTGACCTCAATTTAGTTGATGATGTCATAAATAAAAAGTTACACGAGCTGTGGACACGGGTGTGTCCCAAGCGACACGGGCGTGTGAGACCACACGGGCATGTGACCCTTCAAAATAGGAAAATTTTACCACACCCAATGTATTTTTTGGGCCTCGAAGGCCCATATAAGGGATGATATGCATGTGAATGAAAATTTTTAAATTTGGGCGAAATTTTGTGGCCCAATTTTGTATAATTGTGTGAGTTTATGTCCGATAACACCTTGTATCCTATTCCGGCGTCGAATACGAGTAAGGGGTGTTACAGGCTGTGTGAAACCTACACTTAATTTTGAATTGAATTAATTAACCACACGGCTTAGCACGCGGGAGTGTGGCATGGCCGTGTGCACAAGTAAGAAAGTTACACGGGGTCGAACACAGCCTGCAGCACGGCTGTGTCCCTTGGACCACAGGAGCATGTCCCTTGGACCACATGGGCATGTGAGCCCTGCACCTTGGAAAATTTTTGTAATTTCGTGAAAAAAATTCTTAGAGTTTTCGATTAAGTCTCAACTCGATTCTAATGCTCGTATTGAGCCTCGAGGGTCCAATCAAAGGACGTTTTCAGTGATCTCGGTTAATGAATAGTAATTTACATAAATTATTTGTAAAATGTTCTGAATGTTCTGGTAATGCTTCGAAACCTTATTCCGACGACAGATACGGGTTAGAGGTGTTACAGTGCTACAGTATTTTCAAAGATTGATCTTCATCCTGTTTATTATCAGTTACGAGTAAAAGACTTAGATGTACCAAAAACAGCCTTCAGAACCAAGTACGAACATTATGAATTTCTTATGATGCTGTTTGGCTTAACAAATGCAATTGCAGTAGTTATGGATTTAATGAATAGAATTTTCAGACCGTATTTGGATAGATTTGTGGTGGTATTTATTGATGATATTTTGGTATATTCCCGAGATGAAAATGAACATGCTGATCATTTGAGAATTGTTCTGCAAACACTGCGTGAGAAATAGTTGTATGCTAAATTCAATAAATGTGAATTCTGACTTTGGGAAGTTGGTTTTCTTGGACATATAGTATCTGCTGAAGGTATCAGAGTGGACCCGAATAAAATTTTGGCAATTATTAACTGTAAACCACCGAAAAATATGACTGAAGTTAGAAGTTTTCTGGGATTAGCTGGTTATTATCGGAGATTTGTATAAGGGTTTTATATGATAGCTTCGCCGATGACATGATTGTTGCAGAAAGATGTGAAATTTGAATGGACCAATAAATGTCAACAAATCTTTGATAGGTTGAAAGCCCTGTTGACTGAAGCACCAGTTCTGGTTCAACCTGAATCGGGTAAGGAATTTGTAATATATAATGATGCATCATTGAATGGCTTAGGCTATGTTTTGATGCAAGAAGGTAAAGTAATAGCCTATGCTTCTAAATAGCTAAAACCACACGAAAAGAATTATTTGATACATGATTTAGAATTAGCAGTTATTATTTTTGTGCTAAAAATCTAGCGACATTATTTGTTCGATGAAAAGTGACACATATTCACCAATCATAAAAGCTTAAAGTATTTGACGTCGCAAAAAGATTTAAATCTGAAACAACGCAGGTGGCTTGAATTGTTGAAAGATTATGATTTGGTTATTTATTATCATTTGGGAAAAGCAAATGTGGTTGCGGATGCTCTAAGCAGAAAGTCTCTATTTGGTTGTGAGCAATGAATACCCAATTGTCATTGTTTGATGACGGTTCAATCATAGCTGAGTTAAAAACTAAACCGACATTTCCACAAGAAATTTGTGAAGCTCAGAAAAATGATGATGAGTTACAAGTTAAACGGGTACAGTGTGAGTCAACTTCCGATTCAAAATTTTAAATCGGATATGATGATTTTCTGTTTTACAGAGACAGAATATGTGTACCGAGGAATTCAAAGCTTGTACAGAAGATTTTACACGAAGCTCATAATGGTACTATGTTTGTTCATCTGAGGAGTAATAAAATGTATAATGATTTGAAAAAGATGTACTGGTGGCCGAGAATGAAATGCAATATTTCTAAATTTGTATCTAGATGTTTGATATGTCAGCAAGTTAAAGCTGAACATCAGGTACCTTCAGGATTAGTACTGCCAGTCATGATACCGGAATGGAAATGGGAAAGAGTTACCATGGATTTTGAGTCGGGATTGCCCTTATCTCCGAAAAAGAAAGATGCCATTTGGGTAATCGTCGATCGTTTGAAAAAATCTATACACTTTATTCCGTTACATACAGATTTCTCCTTGGATAGATTGTCTGAGTTGTATGTTTCTGAGATTGTCAGATTACACGGTGTGCGAGTTTCTATTATTTCTGATAGAGATCCACGGTTTACATCCTGATTCTGGAACAAGTTGCAAGAGCCCTTGGGTACACAAGTACATTTTAGTACTGCATTTCATCCTTAAACTGATGGCTAGTCTGAACGTGTAATATAGATTCTTGAAGATATACTTCGGTGTTGTGTTTTAGAATTCGAAAGCAATTGGGTGAAATATTTGTTGTTAGTCGAATTCGCATATAATAAAAGTTGTCAGTCAAGTATAAAGATGGCACCGTATGAAGCTCTGTATTATCGTAAATGTAGAACTCGGTTGTATTGGACTGAGCTCAGTGAGAAAAAGATACACGGAGTTGATTTGATTCGTGAAATTGAAGAAAAAGTGAAAGTGACTAGAAATAATTTGAAAACAACTTCTGATCATCAAAAATCTTACGCAAATCTTAAAATAAAAGAACTAGAGTTTCAAGTTGGCGATAAGGTATTCCTGAAAGTATCGCCTTGCAAGAAAGTTCTTCAGTTTGGCCGTAAAGGCAAATTGAGTCCACAGTTTATCGGGCTGTATAAGGTTATTGAAATAATCGGACCTATAGTGAAGAACTGATCAAAGTTCTAACATGTGAGACGAAAGAACTGATCAATGTTCTAACATGAGAGACGAAAGAACTGAGAAATAAAAAGGTAGCTTTAGTAAAATTCATCTAGCGACGACATGCTATAGAAGAAGCTACTTGGGAACCTAACGAAACAATGAAAAAGCAGTATCCAGACCTCTTTACTGGTAAGATTTTCGAGGATGAAAATTCTTTAAGGGGGAGAGTTGTAATAGCCCGTTTTTAGTGAAATCAGAACAGTGGTTTCGGGACCACAAATCTAAATCCATAAGGAAAATTATTTTAATATTATTGCATGGTCTACATTATAATAGTAATGTCGTATAAAAATTTCATTAAGAAAATTTTACCGATTTCATGTCTAATTTGATAAAGGACCAAATTGCATAAAATTCATGTAACAGCCCGATTTTGGGCCTAGTCAGAATAGTGGTTCCGAAACCACTATTTTGGGGATGGAGAAATTATTTTTAATATTATTTTATGTGTTATATCATGATTATATGAGTGCATGAAAATTTTGGTGAATTAATTTTAGCGTTTGTGAGCTTAATTTCGAAAAAGGACTAAATCGCATAAAGGGCAAAAGTTGTGATTTGCTAGCTAAATATATTAAATTGCTAGCGAACCATAATTGGGGGTGTTTAAAGTGAAAATAGACCCCTTTCACAAGCTTGGTCAACCATAGAGACAAATAAGAGTTGAAAAGTCAAAGTTAGGTGACTTTTTTGGTAATAAATAAAATAAAAAGAAAAAGTTGTCATCCTTTCATCTTTTTTTTTTCTTTTTCCACCAAAAATGGCAGCAAGGAGGAGGGCTTGGAAAGCTCAAAATATCAGCCACTTATATTCTTTACAAGTAAGTGATTTAGATGCCTATTTTTTTTATAATTTTTGTACTTTTGGAACCCTCATAGCATGAACTAGCTAATGGGGAGACTATTTTGTGAAATGGTTGATAGTCTAGGGATTTTCCATGAAAGGATTTATGTTTTTTTCTGAATTTTTATGGAAGAAAATGAGTCTTGGGTGTCTTATAAACAACTTTTGTGAAATGTGTTAGCATGAAAACACCTAAAAAGACTATATTGCATAAGTTGTAAAATAGATGTTAAGTACATGAAATAGTGGGGAATTGGAGTTGCTATAAGAGTAAAAAGGGTTCGTCTAAGCTTAATATGTGAAGAAATTTGATAAAAATTGATTTTCGAACCTAGGGGTAAAATGGCCATTTTGTAAAAGTTTAGGGGCAAAATGGTCATTTTTCCAAAATATAGGTTATTGAATACCTAGATCGATAAAGTGATTAAATTTGTGAACTTTTGTTATTTTAGATTAAGAAAATTGAGATTTGGGCTTAAATTGAGAAAGTGCGTGGTTAAAGACAAAAAGAGAATAATTAGTCGAAATTACATTTGAGGTAAGTCTGTGTGATTAAATGAGCATGATATTTATGCCATTATTATACTTGAAAACCTATCTTGCCATGATTGTATTAAAGTTTAGGTTGATGATATTGTATATAAGAAAATGATGTCAAATGTAAATAACATTTATGTGTTGATTGAGTGCTTGGAGATTTGATGGAATATGATATTCCATTGAAACTAGTAAGTTGTATGTAAATAATACAACTACATTGTTATTATATGTGTTTAAATTGATATAGCATGAATTTCTTGGTTGTGGAAATGATTATGTTTGATGAATATTGAGATAGTAGAATTCCCGTTTGAACCTTAAGAAACAATTCGGATATTCATGCCACGACATTTGGGTTATTTGTGAGCCAGTGTAAGACCATGTCTGGGACATGGCATCTGCATTGAGACGAGAGCTAGTGTAAGACATGTTTGGGACATGCATCGGCCTCGAGATGTAAGCCAGTGTAAGACATGTCTGGGACATGCACCGGCTACGAGATGTGTTAGTGTAAGACCATGTCAGGGACATGGCATCAGCACAGATATGTGAGAGCTAGTGTAAGACCATGTCTGGGACATGGCGCCGGCCTCGACTTCGATAGTCAGTGTAAGACCATGTCTCGAACATGGCATCGACTTGATGGATTAGCCAGTGTAATACCATGTTTGGGACATGGCATCGGCATTATACCCTATGTTTGAGGCTTAGTGAATATTCGATAGCTTTCCGAATGGTTCAACAGTAAGAGTTACGGTTTAAGCTAAATGAGAAAGGTTATGACCATATTATGAGTGGTACAAGTACTTACATGAAATTGATGAGAGTGAATTCAATTCATGTTATATGATTAGTAAGGAATGAATATGAGCATGTTGAGTAACACAGGTATGTATGCCAAGCTCATGAGAAATGATTTCAGTTTATAATGCACATTTAGTGAAGATGTAAATAGGTAACTCATGCTTATGAGAATGATTTTGTGATGACCTTGTGGTTATAGGTCTATACTTATGATGTATGAATATGTAACCTTACCAATGTGGTGAAAATGAATTAATATAATGTGATGAACGTAGTACCGTTAATTTACACCAAAATAGTTTTGGACAGCAGCCATAGTCCGACTTTAAAAATCCACCAAAAATTGAGGAAATTAAGTTAGAGGCTGAATAAAATATGAAATCAAATCCTAATGCGTCTAGTTTCACATAGAAGAAATGGTGTAAGAAAAAGAGTTTCATACTATGAAATATTTTAGTTGTTGTGAGATAGAGTCAAAATGACTTCGAAATCCCCTATTCTGAATTGCGAAAATCATTAAAAATTGTACAAAAATATTTATGAGTTATAATTTATATTATTAGAATTCTTAATAAGTATATTTTCAATAGAAATAGACAGGAACATCATCCGAGTCCCGTATTATGAGATAATTAATTTTTAGTGAAGAGGGGTCATAACTATCAGACAACAAAAAATGGTAACTTTAAGGAATAAACTATACTAATTTGCTTAACCAAAAATTCTTAAAATTTTATGGTAAGAATATATGTGAGTCTAGTTTCAGGGAAAATTAGCAAAACTTAATTTGGAGTTCCTTAGCTCCAGATATAAATAATTTAGTGACTGTGACTTGAGAAAATAGCTTGACTGGAACATGAGTAAAAATGCAAATAGGGTTGTATTACCATGAGAAGCAAGTTAATAAGTTTCTTATTATTTTTATACGGTCTTACTAAGCTATAAATCTTACTCCCTTCCTTTCCTTTCCTTTAGTGTTTTCAGGTTAGCTCGGGGTTGGAGATCGTCGGAGGCAGCATCACACTGTCAAGTCGCTACCTTTGGAAAAAATGAAGTATATATTAGAATTTTTACAAGTGAGTGGCATGTAAAGGGATCTAGTTGATTAACATGCATTATTTTTCTTTGGCCAAATGTGTTGGCTTATATTGAGTTATATGCATATGGCCATGAGATATGGCTCATATTGATTATGGCTTCTAAGCCTAGCTATTCATGTCATGTCTAATGTTTATAATGTGATTATGTTTGTTTGCCATGCATGGTTAGTAATATGACATGTGTGTTGGATGTATGCTCTATGACCAATTGAGGTGGTCATAGCCATGTAGTAATTGCACGTTATAAAAACAACTTGATAATAATTGAACATGAGTGCTTGATGGATAAGTTGGTAACCATTGTATAATGGTAAGAGTGGTCGTCAAAATGACAAGTCTTATGAATGTGAAATAAGGAATCTAGGCTTGGTATTGCATGAGTAGATACATTACTTGTAAGAGGACACATTAATGTTAAGGATATGTCTTAATAAAGAGCGTTTAATCACTAAAATGATGCCATGATTTGCGATTTTGATGTGCATAATGTTGTAAGAGATTATGGGTAACATGAAGGCTTAGAAAATAGCCTAAGTGTTGGCTACACAGGCTGAGACACGGCCGTGTGTCTCAATCATGTGAGGGGACACGATCTAGAGACACAGGCGTGTGGCCCGGCCGTGTGGTTCGATGTGCATGCTGACGTCATAAACAGAGAGTTACACGGCCTGAGGACACGGGTGTGCCAATGGCACACTGGCGTGTCCTTATGTCAACACGGGCGTGTGACCCTGTTTCATGGGGAAATTTTTTAAGTTTTCTTGAAACTTCTTAAAGTTCTCAGTTTAGTCCCGAATCGTTCCCGATGAATGTTTTGGCCTTCGTAGACCCAAATAAGGGACAACATGCATGTGTTTGAAAGGTTTTGCATTAAAAGAGATTTTATGGCCTGGTTTTTGCATGAATGTGTATGTTTAATTCTGGTAATGCCTCGTACCCTGTTCTGGCGTTGGACATGGATAAGGGGTGTTACAATTCAAAAGTTGAGTTCTAGTAGCTATAAGTATCAAATAGCTATGGAATTCAAAATTGGAGGTCCTTATATGGCAAATAGACCATTAAAAGGTGTTAGTAGATAAGTATGCTTAGTCATCCATGGAAAATTAAATAAAGAAAAGGACTAAATTGGAAAGTAAAAATAATAAATGATGATAAATGATTAAATAAAGAAATATCATCTTTTTCATCATCTTTCCCAAATATTTTTACATGGAAACCCTAGTTAGAAGAGCTTGAAGATAGCAAGCTTATTTGATTCAATTAGGTTAGTATTCAAGTCTCGTTTTTAGTAATTTTTATGTTTCCGAGATCGTAATAGCTTAATTTAGCTATCTTGGGGATTAATTTACAAAGTTATCAAAGTACTAGGGTTTTTCCATGGATGAATATAGTTTTATGGTAGAAAATGAAATGTTGTTGATAGATAAATAACTTTTGTAAAGGGAGTTTTGATGAAATTATGATTTAGGGACTAAATTGAAAAGTTATAAAATTCATGGAAAAATTATGAAATACATGGGCTGTTAATGTGACATGTAAAAATCAGTTAGACTTGGAATAAGGATTAAATTTCATAAATTTCATTTTTCGAGCCTAGGGACGAAATTGTAATTAAATAAAAGTATAGGGGCAAAATAGTAATTTTTCCTAAGATGTGAATTGGATTGGATTAAATATGAATTGTATTAAATTGATTTAAATTTACTCATATAGATTCGAATAGACAAAATACAGAACTAGATCGAGGAAAAGAGAAAGTGTCAGACTAGTAGACAACAAATCAACGAACACTTGTCAAGGTAAGTTCGTGTAACTAAATTGTGTATATTTATATGCTTAAATTAAATGTTGTTTATGTGATTGTATTGTTGCTATGAATATGAAATTAATATTATATCCAACAATGCCTGACAAACATCAAGTCCCAATTGAATAAATGAAATTCGATGGATACAGGATTTCCCGTATTGGTTGTGGTCTGCATATGTTGCAGACACACCACAGCTCGAAAGAGAATCCTATTGTTAGCCCTATCAACCTTCCCGTAATATGGTTATTGCGAGCTTCCCGTAAATAGTTCTTTGGAGCTTCCCGATCGGTTGTGATTCTACATGTGTTGTAGACACACCGCAGCTCTTATGAGCATCCTGTTATATGGCTCTTCGCGAGCTTCCTCATTAAAGGCTCTTTGTGAGCTTCCTAACTAATGGCTCTTAGGAGCTTCTCGATATGGCTCGCTTGAACTTCTAGATACATGGCTATCTAGAGCTTCCTGATTAATGGTTCTTCAAAGCTATCCGTTATTAGCTCGTATGAGCTTCCTAATTATGGCTCCTATGAGCTTCCCATTATATAACCCTGATAAGCTTCCAGTTATACAACTCACATAAGCTTCTTGTTATATGGCTCGAGAGAGGGCTTTCCGATTATGTGCTCTAAGGAGCACTCCGAAATATGAATTGACGGATTACAGTTTGTACACTTCAAGTGTACTACCTGTGTATCTATTGATATTTCTAATAAATTCAATGGGCAAAGTTCCGACATGGGATAATCTGAATTTGAGATAAATTATTATGGAAATGTATATGTTATATGAATATATGGTGTGGAAAAAATATGTACATGAAATTTTTTTACATGATAAGCTCATCCTTGTTCTTGATATTCACATGAATTATATGACTAACATGTTTCTTGAGATTATATGTGTTTAGGCAAATTGCCAAATTTCTTTGGATGAGTTTTTGCATGCTTATTTTTAATGTAAATGAATGGTAAGTTAATTTCCCATTGTATGAACTTACTAAGCATAATATGCTTACCTTGTATTATTTTTCCTATTTTATAGCAATTCAGAAGCTCGAAGTGGTTGGAAGCTGATTGGAGCATCATCACACTATCCTTTGGCTCATTTCGGTATACGTAAAGAACTAGATTTTGGTATAATGGCATGTATAGGTGCAAATAGGTCATTGATGACAAATTTGTGTTTTGGTTATAATTAGCCATTGGAATGGCTTGTGATGAATGTGTTTTGATGTGTATATATATATATGAGATAATGTCATGTTTGATATGAATGTTAAGTATGGACAATTGATAGTAAATTTCATAAGTATGTCTAAATGTATTTTTGGTCAAATAGGTAAGTTTGAATATATGGATTTATGAAGTAATATGTCATGCATAAGACTTGATTTTCGGCCTAGTTTAAAAGTCTTGGATTGGCTTGTGTATGTGTTAAAGTGTTTATGTAGGTGGAAGATAAACTGGGTGAGAAATATGGTTTAGAAATGACCTTATTTCATCCATACAGGCAGAGACACGGGCATGTGTCTCAGCCATGTGTGACACATAGCCTAGCCCACGGCCGTGTGAATTGGCCGTGTGTCCCCTGCATCTTTAAAATTTCAAAATAGAATGCTCAGAATTGATCACATGGCCTGGCACATGGGCGTGTGGCTTGGCCGTGTGACCCTTGCACTTACACACGGCCTAACACACTGGCGTGTGACTTGGCCGTGTGACCCAAGTCAGAGAGTTACATGGGTACAGACATGGGCTGGAACACGACCGTGTGCCCCATTTCGAATGCCCACACGGCCTGACCACACGAGCATGTAGCTACACTTAGGAAAAATTTTGAAATTTTACAAAAAATTCTCTGAGTACCCGATTTAGTTCCGACTTGTTTCTAATGTGCATTATGTACCTCGAGGGCTCGTATAAGGGACTTTATGAATAATATCTGACATGAATGTTAAATAATATGAAATGTCTGTATTTGATCTGTTTGTTTCGATAATACTTTGTAACCCTCTTCTGGTAATGGATACGTGTTTACACATATAGTCGAAAATAGCATTTAAACGATATTTATTCATACGAACTTACCTCGACGATTAGGGCGTAAAAACGAAATCGATTAATCCGAGGCTTTAGCTTTTCCCCGATCTAAGTCCATTTGAAGTCTATCTTGATCATGTCTGAAGAATTGACATGGCTAAACCCTAGCAAGCTTCCATGGTTATTTTTGGTTGAGTTAACTAAATGAAGAAGATGATACCATCTTTTTGTTTACTTTTGTTTTATGATTTAATTACCATTTTACTATTTTTGCCTTTTAAAAACATTAATAATTTCAATAAAACCTTGCCATAAACATCCGCTAGCAACATAAATGGTCTAATTACCATCTAAGTCCTCTTACATTAAAGTTTCATAGCTATTTGACACCTTTAATTAATAGAACTCTACTTTTGTACTTCTTACAATTTAGTCATTTTCACTTAATTAAGTATGCAATCGCCAAAATTTCTTAACGAAATTTTTATACGACCTTACTAACATCCATAAGCATTAAAATAATAAAATAATAATTTACTCATCGAGTTTGTGGTCCTGAAACCACTATTCCAATTTCACTAAAAATAGGCTCTTACAGTTAATCTTAAGATAGGGTACGTGTTGGCATGCATGATGACCAACCTAGAATATCACATCTAGGAACCGTATCATATAAATAGAAAAATTAGCCTCATTGTGGGAAAGACACACAAAATCACTCAATATAAATAAAAAATAATTTTACATTGCTAAAATCTAGAATTTTTTTAAAATAGCTTTTCAATTTTTTAAATAGATCTTGATAAATACAAGACTAGAGAAAGAATTCTGACTTACAATTAAGAAAAAAAATGAATTAGCGAAAACTATTTGATCTACAATACTTAAATTATTAAAAAAATTCATGCATTTTAATTAGTTTTAATAATCTAAATAATGAATAATTCTTTAATAAACTAATTAAAAAATTAAAGTTAGGTCCAACGCATATAACAATTTTTTTTTTTAATATTCTTCATGATCATTTTATGATCCATGTTTAGGGTTTGTGGCTACCATTCTCAATAATTTCATCTTCAAGGTTCTCGTATTCTCTTTTTAGGAATGCAATATACCTTACCATTGTAGCCAACCAATCCAACGCATATAATATTAACATTTAAGAGAGTATATTCAAATAATTTCCCGTAAATATATAAAGGGTAGACTACACCACATATTACCCAGGCCATTTTCTTTTTTGTCACCCAACTATGAATTTCTTTAAGTTGGTCAGCCAACTAATCTAGATTGTTATTTTTTCCATTTCCGTTAATTATCATTAATTGCATTGACGGAAAGGTGACGTGGTAATTAAAAAAACAAGTATAATAATAAATTTAGCTCTCAACTTTTATATATTATACTGATTTAGTTATAATTTTAAAAAATTAACCCTCAAAATTTTTAAATGATCTCAACTTGATCCCAATTCTAAAAAAATTAAAAAATATATGAAAATACATAAATATTATACAACATATAATAATAAATTTTAAAAATATATAAAAATAAAAATTAATTGTTGACAAGAAATAATAATATATAAAATTTTAAAATATATAAAATACTTAAATATTTTTTTAAAAATATAATAATAAATTTTAATTTTATATTAATATTAAATAAAAATAAAAATCTCTCCTTATCCCCATCATCCCCTCTCCTCCTATGCTCTTCTGCGGAAACCGGGGGAGGGGGGGAAGAGATGGCGGGGGATGGTGGTGGGAGGAGGGAGAGTTTTTTATATTTAATATTTAATATAACTATTTTTATTTATTATTAATATAAAATTTAAATTTATTATTATCTTTTTAAAAAAAATAGATATGTATTTTTTATATTTTAAAAGTTTATATATTATTTCTTGTCAAAAATATATATTTAAATTTATTATTATATTTTTTGAAAATATTTATTTATTTTTATATATTTCTTTAAATTTTTTAGAGTTAAGATCAAATTGAGATCATTTGTAAAAGTTGAATGTTAAAATTTTAAAATTATGATTAAATCGATATAATATGTAAAACTTGAAGAATAAATTTGGTATTATATTAATTTTTTAATTATTATGTCACCCTCCCATTAATACAATTAATGAAAATGAAAAATTTTAATTAATTAAGAGACCAATTTAAAAAAATTCATAATTAAGTGAAAAAAAACTCATAATTGAGTGATCTATGGTGTCCGTTACCCATGTATAAACTATGATAGTGGGCCTGCTACTTAATCATCAATGTTTATTATGAGCTTGGGCCATTGTTTTGTAGAAACTTGGGGTTGCCAGGAAACACGATCCATCGCACAGTAGTGACAGTTTCCATGTCCCCAAAACACAGTAAAATGGCATCCAGCAGGAAGCACACCGATTAAGGATGGCAACGGTGCAGGACAAGAGGCACCATCGACGCGTGCTGCCCTGGGTTACCACCCTCTTTCCCTTTCTGATTCTCTTCAAATCTTTTCAAGTTTTTGGAATTTTTATACTTAAAAACATAGTAAAAAAATTATTTTGACCTCCTCACTAAGTTGTAATTTAATATTTTCATTTGATTACTTAAATAAAATTTCTAATTTTGTCCCTGAGTTATAATCAAGGTAGTGAGTACTATATCGGTGGATGTACTGTTTTTGTCTTGGTAATGATACGTACTGATATCGACATGTTTCGGTGTACCGTTTTGAATTATCGATGGTTTTAAATACTTTTCAGAGAGACACACACACACACACATATATATAGTCTCATTTTTAGTTTTTGGATAGATTATATATACATCTAAATATTTTTCATATATATATTTATAGCATAATTTTTTTAGTTTCTTTACAAATTATATATTATTTTGATAAAAAAATAAATCATATATTATATATACATGCAAATATATTTCAATTACATACATATAAATATATTTATATGTAATATAAGTTTTAAAATTATTAATAGATTCAATAGTTTAATTTAATAACTTTTAATTTTAAATATAAATATAAAAAAATTAAAATAGTTAAAATAAAAAAATATAATATAATTTAAAGCCAAAATATATAATTACTAACCTAACCCAAAATTGATAAATTTAAAAAGAGGGGATAAATTGATAAAATTTTTGGGACAGGACAGTGCAAGTTTAATCTAAACCCAAAATTTATAATTACTAACCTTATCCTCCTTTGAAACCATTTTTCAAGAAAAAGAACAATTGACCTCTATAAAGTTGGATCAAATCAAAAGCCAAGCAATTGGGATTATTTTGTCCTCCCAAAATCTGCTGTATATTGGAAGATGCAAACTAAAGGCTGCATGCTATAACATGCATGCATATAAGAAATGACGAAAAAAAGATGATTTCTCCACTCCTATAATAAAGCTTGGATTAGACATTTGCGGCATCTGTTTGAATTTGACAAGAAGAAAAATGAATAACGAGTAGAAGCTTTGAAAGCCTTACTCCATTAAAGAGAACAACAATTATGAACATATCCATTCCCAAGTTGTCATTTAGTTGTTACTTATTAGGTAGGACGACACATCGCCTACCTTGCCTTCTTTTCTTTATAAGGTGGACGACAAGTTGTTTTTATGACTTCATGTCATGTGAATGATAAGCACTTAACTTTTTTATTTTATTTTTATTTTTTATTTTACAATCACGTTCATTCATCAAGTCATTCGTAAAAAAATAAGTTTAAATGGGACTCTAGTTTTTCTACTTTTCGAAAATTAGTTTTTGTATATTTTGAAAATTAAAAATTTAATCTATTTATTTTTTAGATTTAAATATTTAGGTCTAACTATTAATATTGTTATTTTTTTGTTAAATTTATTGTTGTAATATTTTGAAATAAAAAAAAAACTATTCACTTAGTAGTCATATAAGTAAAAAAAATGTTCTAATTGACCTAAATTTAACAAAAAAAAGTTAACTATAGTATTCAATAAATTTAATATTTAAATCTTAACATCCATCGACAATCCTTTTCTTATTTCCAATCTAAACCTTTCTTTCTAAAAACAAAATATAAAAAAAAAAATTATTACAATTGTTAAGATCGACCCGATTAAGCAACGAACAAGGAAAAATAGTGGAATAAATTGAGAAATTGAACACACAAATTTAACGTGAAAAAACTCCTCCAAAGAGGATAAAAAATCACTGACAAAGATGATTTTACTATAATGGCAAAAGAATGAAGAGTACAAAAGATAGAGATAAAGACTAAACCCCGAAAACAAAGAACCCTCAAAACGTAAATATAAAATTCTTTACATTTATGAGTTCTAATCTCTAATGGCTGTGTTTTTTCTAAGGTTGTAAAATAGCCTATTTATAGGTTAAATTTATAGGTCAAATAATAATAAAATAATCTAGACTAATCAGAGTTTAATTGAAACAAATAAATAGAGTTTAACTAGAAGATTATTTCTTAAATTTGACTGAAAATAGGAGTCATATTTAACAGCAATATATAAAATTTGTAGAACTTTTAAGTAATTTCGTAAGTTTAAAGAATAAAACTAAATGCAACATCTCACATTCGATTTGATTATTAAATTTCAATACATGACGTTATATAATGTTATCAAAGTAATTCCAATTAATTCAATATATTTTATTAATCACATAAACATGTTTAATGAATGATAAATTGCACGAATTAATTATGGAGTCCTTACTCAAATCCATCCTCTAAACATTAAAATCCAACCATGTGTGTCGAGACATTGTAATAAATATATTCATCATTTTATAGAATCCTTTTTTATAAAATATTACCCTTTTTCATATGTATGACACAAAGTTTTCTTTGCGACATTATCGAAATCCTTGGTTTTCAAAATTATCTTACAAATTAGTATTTCAAAGCTTTAAAGATACTTTAGCTTTACACATAGAAAAACAACAATCTACACATGCAAGATGGACAAAATTTACCGACATGATTATTGCTTAGTTACTCGATACAAATATATCATCTAGCACATCATTTGACTATATTGTAATGATTATGTCTGTCGGAATATTTGTAGTATTTGACACGTGAACTCAAAGTACCAAAAGGGCATGGAAGTTTCAGAAAGTAAGATTCACAACTAGCTGATGAGGACGAGCACAGAGATACAATAAAATCTGCTGAAAATTAGGGTCATAATTTTCTGCCTATAAGAAATTAGCCACCACAAGAAATATTATTTATATTATCTCTTCGAGTACTCTTTACTCCATAAAAAAAAAAAAAAAAGCAAAACAAAACAAAACTAGGAACATTAGAATTTATAAATAAATACAAGATTCCAGTGGGATAATTTGGAGAGAGTTTTTTAAACAAAAGTCAAATAAATTCAACCTTCACCATCATTTCTTGCATAAATCCAACTCATTCAAACAAAAAAGCAATTATGTATGCAGACAACAACCTTATGGATTGTGTATAGTAAAAATTATATAATAGTAGTTGTAGGGAAAATAATTTGTGTTTTCAAGTAAATAAAGTAAAATTTGAAAAGATTGAACATACAAATTTATGTGAAAATATTTTTAAGATAAAAAAATCACGGGCAAAAAAAGATTTTACTATAGTAGAAAGACAAAAGATGGAGAGAATCAAAAGAAAACTTAAAGTCCTAAAAGAAAAACTCTTCAAAACAAAGAACAAAATTTTCTCTATCTAAATATTTATGCTGTGTGAAACCTAGAGTAACTAAGGTCTATTTATATGCTGAAATTAGTAGGATATATGACTATAATACCCCTAGGTTAATCAGAGTACAAGTGGAAAGCTAAAAAAGAGTTTAATTGAGAGAAGAAAGTCGAGAAACTTGAGATGCACGTTGCCACATCGGGACAAAGAAGGATCGTGTCGTTGGGACGAGGGCTTTCTTCTCATTGTGACACCAGTTGCTCATCGAGATGAAAAGCTTCCCATCGTTGCGATGTCACACACTATTTGATCAAAATACAGGGCATACTTCCATAAATCTCCACCTTGACTCGTATTTTACTTAACTCCTTTGCCAAGCCCTGTTACTTACCTAATTCGATCTTTTTTGGATACTCACTAAGTCCAAGCAATGCTCGAACTTTGAAATTGGAAGACTCTTTGTCAACATGTCGTCCGGATTGTGTTTTGTGCCAATTTTATGAATTTGAACATCCCCTTGAATGATCACCTATCGATTAAAGTGATAACGAACGACTATTTGCTTTGTACTTTCGTGATGTATATGATCTTTGGTGAAATATATGACACTTTGACTATCACAATATACGACAGTTGCCCCATTTTCACTTACCAGTTTACTAAATACTCCTTTTAACCAATCACTTCTTTTACAACTTTGGTAATTGTCATGTATTCTACTTCAATAGTAGATAAGGCTACTGTAGCTTGAATTGTAGCTCTCCAACTGATGGCACAATCTTCAAAAGCTAATAGATAACATGTGAGAGACCTCCTTCAATCTAAGTCTCCAGTATAAATTGAATCAACAAATCTGACTAAGCCCTTTTGGCTTCTTTAGAACTCTAAGCACATGTTAGAAGTACCTCGTAAATATTTGAATATCCACTTAACTGCATGCAATTGTAGCTTATCCGATTTGGCCATGTATTTACCAACAACATTAACAACATGTGAAATACCTGGACAAGTGCATACTATTACATACATCAAACTTCCAACTGTGCTTAAATAAGGTGCTTTTGACATGTACCTCTTTTTTTTTTTTGGGAGAATCTAAAATTGACAATTTAAAGTGTGTAGCTAAAGAACTACTTACCTGGTTTGAGTCTTGCATCTCAAATTGCTCAAGGATCTTCTTGATGTACCTTTGTTGCAATAAAAAAATAATTTTCGAGAACGTCTATCCCTTGAAATTTCCATCCACAAAATTTTCTTTACTACATTTGAATCCTTCATCTCAAACTTAGAGTTAAGCATGGTTTTAAGTCTTTCAATTTCGAATGGATCCTTGGCCACAATCAACATATCAACGTAAATTAGCAAATAAATGAATAAACCAACATCAAGACATTGTAAATACACACAACTGTCATACTTCGTGAAAAACAAATACTTAACATGAAGTAGTCTAACTTTTTATACCACTACCGAGGAGACTACTCCAGACCATACAATGATTTCCTAAGAAGGCAAACATGATCTTCCTTACCTTCAGTTTTGAAGCCTTTTAGTTGCTACATGTATATGTCCTCCTTAAGGTCACCATGAAGGAAAGTAATCTTCAAATCTAATTTCTCTAACTCAAAATTGTTTGATGCAACAAGAGCCAAAAGTGCCCGAGTAGACATATGTTTCACAACAGGAGAGAAAACATCATGAAAATCAACTCCCTCCACTTGATTGTAGGCCTTTGAGACCAATCTTGCCTTATACCTAGTGTCATTCAAACCCGAACCTTTCTTCTTCTTAAACACTCATTTGCAACCAAATATTTTCTTACCGATGGGTGGTTTAACTAGCTGCCAAGTCTTGTTCTTTTGAAGTGATTCCAACTATTCTTCCATAGAAACAAACCATTTGTTAAAATCGGAGGCCTAAACTATCTAGGAATAACATGAAGGGTCAGTTGAATTAATGCAATCTACAACACTTAGAGCATATGCCACTAGGTTTCCTTCATAATATTCCTGTGATGGTTGGATTTGTTGCCTTTTCCTATCACGAGTCATCTTATAATTAGTTAATTGAGATGGTGAGGGTACCTGAGAGTCGGATGAAGTCCTAAACTGATTCGAAATAGCTTCAACTTCGCAAGAATCAGGGTTTTGTTGTGTTGTTGTTACGTCATTTGCTTCCTCGTCGGAATGATGAACCTCTCCGTCGTGACATTACGACGTAGATTTTTGTGTTGTTGTGACTTCAACCCCTATTTCAGCTTTTGACTCCATCTTACTTGAGACACTTTGATTTGTCGTGTCATTAAAAATAAGTAACCCATTTTCCAAACGAATCGTGGCCAATTCATCGAACTTAACATCTCTGCTAACAATAGTTCTGTTTGTTTCTGGACACCACAGTTTAAAACCTTTCGTACCGGCAGAGTAACCCAGATAAATGCAATTTACGACCCTTGGATCGAGCTTCCCTTGGATAACTTTAGCATAAGCAGGACAATAAAAAATTTTGAAATTAAAATAATTGAGAGGATTACCTGACCATATCTCTTTTGAAACTTTATCATTCAATGCTCAATGTGGAGACCGATTTTCCAAATAACTTGCCAAATTTACAGTTTCAGCCCAAAACTCCTTCCCTAAACTTGCACTTGAAAGCATGCATTGGGCATTTTCCAACGAAGTTCTGTTTATTCTTTTTGCAACTCCATCCTGTTTTGGAGTTCCTACAATGATGCGATGTATCTCTGTCCTTTCCCGTTTGCAGTAGTCACTAAACTCAGTTGAACAAAACTCAAGTCCATTATCTGTTCTCAACCACTTCATAGACTTTTCGATTTGTTTTTGTAACAATGTTTTCCACTTCTTGAAGATGCTGAAAACTTCATTTTTTCTATTTTGGAAAATAAACCCAAAATTTTCTAGAATAGTCATTAATAAAAGTTAAGAAATATTTATTACCTCCTTTTGAGATGTCAAGAGTTGAACCCCATAAACCGGGATGGATATAGTCAAGAGTCCCTTTGGTTCTATGCATTACTGAATTGAAACTTACTCACGTCTGGTTCCTATAAGTGCAGTGTTCATAGAAACCTAACTTACCAATTCTAGTGTTTTCAAGAAGACATTGTTTACACAATGTTGTCATACCTTTCTTACTTATATGAACGAGTCGCATGTGCCAAATTTTGGTTGAACCAGAATCTGTAGAGAAAGAATCATGTCGTGTTATTGTGATGTTAGATTGGTTCAAGCTGCGACGTGGAATCAATTTCAGCTCTTCTTCGGTAATTACAGTCGCACTAGTAACCGTTGTCCCTTACAGAATGTATAGGCTTCCCTTTTTATGTCCTCTCATTACAACGAGAGCTCTATGAGAAACCTTTAAGCCGTTTGACTCAATAACAATCCTACAACCATTCGAGTCCAAAATTCCAAATGAGATGAGATTTTTCTTTAAGTCGGGTACATACCTGACATCTGATAGTGTCCAAATAATTTCGTCGTGCATCTTGATTTGTGTTATTCCTATTCCAATTATCTTATATGGATAATTATTCCCCATCAGCACAACTCCACCTTCAACTAAACTATATGTAGAGAACCAGTCCCTATTGGGACACATATGATAGGAGCACCCTTAATCTAGGATCTATTCGGAAGTAAGCTTGGAGCTTTCACTCATTGACACTAACAAGAAATCATCACCTTTATATTTGACTACACTAATATCAACAACTTTGACTTTCTTCTTATCTTTCTCGTCGCTTTCAGCATCCCTTTTAAACTTATTTTGAAGTTTGTCGCATTCCGACTTGATGTGGCCCTTTTTCTTGCAGTAGCCATATTCTTTGTCTTGATCTTTAGATTTAGATCTCACCCTATACCTGCTTCAATCTGACTTGCTGGATTGTTGTATGCCCCTTGCAACTAGAACTAAGGTTTTTGTTTGCCTTTTCGTTTAGGCCTAACTCATTGTTAAGTTTATCCTTGCTCAGTAGATTCTTCTTCACGTTCTCAACTGAGAGATGATCTGTCCTATAAATTGTAATGCCTCAAACTCAACCTGATTCGTCGGGTCTGGATTTCGGGTGTTACCAGATAATATACTTAACATTTTAACTATACAGTTATAATTTCTCATTTCTCTAGTTGTTTTATTTGACATGTTAATTGAAAACTTGCTATTTTAAAACAAAGAAGTATATTAAAATTTACATCATGCTAGGTACAATTATCTACATTGGAGGTTTATTTAGGACAAACTCGAAAGGCATATTCCAAGACTATGCCATATATCTACTGTTTGCATAATTGACCCTGGAAGCGAAGTCTCATTTGAAGTACCTAAAAAGCAATAACAAATCTTATAAGTACATGAGTAATTAGTGAGCTTATCAAAACAATACCTTGATGGATAATTTGCAATCTTATAAGAACTACTATGTCAACCATTATTCTGCGTCATTTATTTCAGCGGATATCACTATAGTTTTATTATATTTTTATACGCTAGTTACATACTCTTGTCATATTCAGTCTACCTTATCTAGTTAACTGAAGAATCTTTTGAAACCTTCCATACATCTCTTGTCACATAATAAATTCTTTGCAGACATACCCTCCGAGTCCACTTCCAACAACCATGCCTTAACACATACTCTTATTGCAAAAAGTTATTCATTAACATTTATCATGGGCAGATACATAAATGTTTGGCAAATACATATGTAGAATTAGATACCATCGATTTTCATCTTTAGAGATATCTTGGTTCAACACTACACATATTCGTGCTGAAGAGTACTGTTTAGACCATTTAGACAAATTCCATGTCATATTATATTAGAACCCTATAACTCAAGGTAACATTAACTCAGATCCAAAAATATTTCTAGAAGTAGATACAATACCCATCACTTTCCATATTTACAAATCATCGTAATGGATTCCCTTCTTAACATACAGATACGCATATATTTTTCATGGAAAATCCTTAAGTCTTATTCGCTCTTAACCTAGAACATATCAATATCTCCTTTTAACCATATTTATTACAGAACTAAAAGCATTTACTCATTTCTTACCATAGAGATAGACATTTAGATTCGAATCTTACCAGACATTCCTGACAATTCACGCCATATAGACCTAATAGAGCATGCCATATAGGCAATCATACAAAATCTCTTGTTTACTGTCCCGACAGACTTCACAGAACACATTAGAGACAAACAAATGATATGCCAAATACACCATAAGTCATTATTACAGAATATGCCCTAAAGCAATCTAATCAGAGTATACGACAAATGCGATCCATTTAGAGTATGCCACATAGGCGATGAATTCAAAGTGCGCTAAGAAAGCTAATATGATGCCACCTAGGCACCTCAAGACTGTCATGTTTGCGATATGGATTTGCCTAAACTCACATTGAGTGAGGTTTGCCCATCACTGCCCTAGGACACGCAGAGAACCCCATTAGATAAAACGTCGTTCATCAAATCTTTTACAGAGTGTGCCATGGACATGGAATTTTTCCTTTAAAATTTCATATTAGAGTTCACGCTTACTGTCCCGATGGACTTCCTCAGCTACCACCGGGGTGCTCAACTTACTCTACAAACTCTTTGAACATAGACACATCCCAGACCTAATATTTCATATTACTCATCATACATCTAATAGAATTCATATTCAAATAGATTAATTTATTACATAACCTAATCATAACTTAATACAAAATTGTTCACGTATTTGGACATACCCAATCTCATATCCAATACACCTACCAACATCAACAATCATTCATGTATTCAATAAATTTTAGCATAACTTCATTTTTATAGTCATATAAGTATCATACTCATACTATACTATCCATGATTTCCAATTCATAGGTTGGTCATGTAGATATACTTCAGTACGAACAACATACATGCAAGAATCAGAGTAGAAACTCACCTGATTCTTACATACTATAGTTCAAAACTCCATATCCAAATATCTATCTTGAACCAGCAACAACCACTGCTTAGAAACATAATTTCACTATTACTACTCTTGTACATGCAAATTACTTATCATATCAATCGCTGACAATCTCATGCAAAAACCTTATACTTACAATCTTGCTGTCCAATTACCGCATACCGACTTACTCATTTAGAATTTAACATGTAGAGATGAAATACTTACCTTGATGCGAAATAACCACTGATCATAGAAAAATCATAACTTCTAAAACATCGATGTAATATACATTTAGACTTAAGAATGGTATTAGTAAATACCACTTAAAGAAGAGGAAGAAGGAAGAAGAAGAACCCTTTGAGAACTTATCTCTCACATATAAATATGACTCAACTTGCTTAGTGGAATTTAGCAAGTGTCATACGTTTCAGAACTTCCCTTTTTAATGGCCTACGGTTTTCAAGAGAAATATTAATAAATACATTGCAGTCGCAATTATCCAGCTTGGCTCTCTAATTGATTTTTAACCAAGTTACTTCAAAACTAACTAGCACAATATTCTAGACAAATCAGACGTACTATACCTTTGGCTAATACTCATTCAGTACTTCCCTTTTATCCTTTAGCACAAACTTCTCCTTAATATAGAAGAATATCATGAATCAAATTCTTACTAACTCATATGGAGACTACTATATACCCACATGTATACGCTAAAATAATCATTTGGGCAAATATCACTGCAGCAGATAAACTATTTACTGCTATACGCCAAAACTTTAGACTCGCCGAATCTGGGGTGTTACAACCCTCCTCCCCTTAACAAATTTTTTTCCTCGAAATTTTTTAATTTGAAGAATTTAAACATAACTGATAACTAACTGACCACGTCAAGCACGTACCATTAGTTGGGTGAATTCAAAATTTGGCAATTACCTGCATAAATTTTAAACGTTATACACTTACCCCTTTTGATAGATGTAAAGATTATATAGGAAAACCTAAATAGTTTCCACAAAATAAACTTCTTGTACAAGTTGTTTCTATAAAACAAATACCCAAACTCCCTTTCAAACACTTTTGCAAAACTAATCAAAATCCCTAACCTTCCATCTGCTTAATCTTTCTGTATTCTTCATCTTCAGTTTTAGGTTTTGTCTGGGTGGTGTATCTTTGAGTTCTTGGGGTATCCAAGACAAAATGAACTGGTATTTAAGAGTTCAGGGTATCCAAGACTCAAACTTTGTTTATAGTTTTCAACGACCCCAACATTGTCATTTGCGTGACAACACCGTAGGTTTCATTTTACCTCTATTTCTTATAGAAGTTGGTTTCCATTTGCCACTCAATCCATTCTTTTATGCTGTGCTAGCTAAATAAGACATTGCACCAGGGTAGTTATTAGCTCTTTCTTGGTGGACATTGGTGGCTTTTTATATTAATTGCTGTAAACACAATGAGCCACCACTGTTAGGTGTTGTCCAAAAATTTTACTAATTAAAGATGAAAAGACAAGGGACTTCTACTGGTAGTACTCACTTCAGTGGATGCTCAAGCTATGAACCTTTAATCCAAAAGAGCATCTCAAACCTTTATTAATTAAAAGATAAATAAATAAGGGTTGTTTGTAAGCTTGAATCTGACTTTGGATTCCTCACTAGATGGTCCCTTCCTAAAGAGAAATTTTGTGCACAATGCTAGTCAGTAGAATCCCAGTTTGTCGAAGAACAATATAAAAGGCTAAGAAGAGGGCATGTATTGGATTTGGTAGAACTTGTTTCTAGTTATAAACATATCTCAATATTGCCTTCAAGACTTAAGCCCAAATGGTTATTATTCACGAATCTACCAAATGGTTGGATGGTTTCGTCGTGCCTTCTTCTATTGAAGCTTGGCCTTACCATTCAGACAATGACTTTGCACACATTCTACTGGGGCACAAGAGAGAACCCCCTTTTTATTTTTATAGCATCTGTGGTATTCTCCCACAAAATTGGAATCTTATAACTAATCTTTTTATAGATTCTACCTGTACTTCAAATCAGACTAATTCTCCTATTGATGGTGCAAGGTCTTGATCGCAATTTCATACCCAAAACATGAACATTTCCTCTATTTTTAAAGAAGCTCGTTCTAAGGGGAAGACTATTGTTGGTCCATCAAGTAAATAATCAAAAAAGAAGTTTAAGAAGAGACCCAAATTGGAAGATAAGAATGAAGATTTTGGGAATAGTGAGTGCCCTCCATTGGTATGCCTGAAGCAAAGGATGATGAAGAAAGTTTAGAAGACTCAATTAACTTAGAGAAGGCTCCGAAAAACTTGGAACAAACAGAAGAGGTCCGTGTTGAACCCACCGATCATCAAGCTAAGGAAATGAACTATAATTTCTTTTTATTCTAACTTGTAACTTTATTTTTACATATCAATGTAATAGTTTTCAAACTTCATCGATGAATTTACCTCTTTATTTCTCACTGTCTTACTTATCATATAATTTCTTTACTAACTGTCTTTCATACAAATATAAATTTCACATACCTAAGGGACTAAGCCATATTTGACGTATTATGCATACATAGCTAACTCACTTACTCGCCAGAGGATCAACAAAAACAAGCTCCGATATCAACTTGTAACGTCTTCAACTCCACCTGATTTGCCGAGTCTAGATCTCGAGATTCACTAAACACAAAACTTAACAAATTTACAGAACAATTTACAATTTCTCATTTTTTTCAAGATGTTTTGTTTATTAATTTAAGTGAAAAGCTTAACATCTAAAAATAAAAAAAGGTGTTTAAAATAACTTGTTACACCAGTCTTGATACAAATAATTACATTATAGAAGTTGCTTAACTACTAACACGAACAAGATATCCTAACTATGCCACACTTCCACTGTATGCATAACGACCCACTTTGCCGCTACTCTGGCATACTCTTGGCATCGGACTTCTTTGCACAATCTTTTTTCAAAAACCTAAAGACAATAACAAACCTTATGAGTGCAAGAGTACTTAGTGAGATTTAGCACATCATACCTTGGTGGATACTTTATATTCTTGAAAGTCATTTACGTGTCAACCATCATTCTAAACCACTTATATCGAGCGGATACCATTATAGTTTTGATACACATATACACACCAATTATCAAACCCTTACATACCAATTCTTTCTTATATGATTAACTAAAGATTCTTTTAGACAATTCTTAATTCTTTTTATTACATAAGTACTTATCAGCAAAACATACTTTCAAAATTTGTTTCATACAGACTACATCCTAATACTTGCACATCTCAAAATAGTTGATCATAAACATAATTCATGGGTGGATACATACATATTTTGGTGAATATATTTGTAAATCTGAGTACCATCAAACTATTAATCAAATCATAATCTGAATCAATGCCACACAACCCATACTGATAATATACTATGAAATCAATCAGATGAATTCCATGCCATTTTACTCCAGAACCCCAGATGCTAAAAATAATAAATAATCAGATTTCATATGATTTCAGATGAAGTCAGTATACCACCCAGATATGAAAGATTCTAGATAACTCTGATTCAACCATTTCATAACACAAATGAACACACAATGGCAATTTCTTAGGTCATACATAGATACAAATATATCCATCATTATCAGACCATCATGGTAGATACATTTATTAATATACAAATACACAATTCTTTTTAAAACTTATTCAATTATTTCACAGATCTTGCTTAACCCTTAACCTCGAGCATATCAATATCTTATCATAGCCATACATTATTAGAGAACTAATAGAATTTATCCATAATTTACCATAAAAATAGATATACACATCACAGACATACATGATAGATTACGTAGCAAGGGCCAAACAGAACACATCGCAAGGGCCAAATAGAACATGCCATTAAGGCATCATACATAATCTCATGTTTACTGTCCCGACAGACTTCATAGAGGATGCCATTGGTTTCTTTCTCATGGACTTTTAAAGAATTTCATGTATCGTGGTCTTCTATTTTGATTTACACATTATCAAAGGCTACTGATCTACTGTAATTCGATGTAGTAGATCAAACTAGTTTTTGTATTTTAGGAGCTTGGATACAAGCACTTTTGTTATGTTTTAGTTAAGTTTTCATAATTTCATTTACATTTAAGAAAAAGTGTAATTTGAGTCTCTTATTGACCTTAGGAGCCAAATGGGGCGTAAGGGTGAGCTAATATACTTTGTGAGCATACAGGAGATAGTTAGAAGGCGTGCTAACTTGATACTAGTTATTGTGTTGTAACACGAAGAGTTTGATATCACAACATAAGGAGTAGAATAAAAGAATTCCAAGACTGCTTTCAGTGTCGCGACATAGTCTGAGGATGTCACAACATATCCCTGAACCTACCCTAAATATGGCATATTACCTTCAATGTTACGACACAAGCATTAGGGTGTCGCGACATCGGTCCTGTAAGGGAAACACTTATGAGCTAGGGGTGTTTTAGTCCTCACAATCAAAATTTAAATATGAGAATGTTAGTTGACCTATGGTTGAGGACGATGGAAAACCTACTCAACGATGGAAAACCTAACTCTATAAATACGCTCTTAGACACTTCTCTTAGGGTTTAGACTTCTTTTCAGTTCTTTTTATTAGTGTTCTTTGGAAAGCTTGATTTGTAGACGTAATTAAAAGTTTAAGGATTTCAGCACTTCATATATCAAATACAAACAGGATTATCTAAACTCTACTATTGTTTTATTCATTTTGCATATACTCAATACCAAGGTTATGATGTTTATTGATCCATGAGTAACTAATCCTTTTATGGGGGCTTAGCGAGTAAAGGTATGATTAATTAATTTTTATGTAGGGTTTTTTTAGCGGATCAACTATTTGGGAGAGGAAGAACTTAAACCCTAGGCTTGACAACCCTAGGAAGCCATTTAGGTGGGAATTAACTCAAAATTAGTAAGGCTTATCCGTGAACACTTTAGCCTCAAACCGGTTTGGACTGTGAGGTTGAAAGATAAATATTTCTTCCCGACTCGTTATTTGAGTAGAAGATCGAAAGATCTTGTTGGGATAACGACTAGTTGATTGTATAAGAAAGCCCAAGACGATAGTTGATTATGACTACCAAAGCAAGCTAATCACCTATGTTTACATTTGATCCAGTTTATAATCTAGTTTTTCGAAGACTCCTTTCATTTATGTTATTTTTAGTTCTTCAATTATAAATACAAAAAAAACCTTTATTTATAATTATTCATAATATAGTTTATTTAAAGCACTAATTAGAACTAGTGGCATTTAGGTTAGAATTAATTTAGTACTAGCCTCCTTTGGGTATGATCCTTGAAATACTTGCAAAGTGTTTCATCGTAAACAAACTATATTACAACTGGCCCCTATACTTGTGGAAACCATCTCAAATTCCATATATTTTGTAGCAGTATTCACACTCTAGATGTTGGTACGTCCGGATGCGGTCAATTTGTTAGTGCCGTTGCGGGGAGGCAACATTACTAAATTGATTTTAATTTTTATGTTTTAATAGAACATTTAGGAAAGTTTTTAATTATAGATACAATTTATATTTTTAACATTATTAATTTAGTTTCCTAACTAATTTATTTTTCTTTGTTAATTTTAAAATATGCCTTAGAGGAAAGTAATATTTGTTTAGTCAGTCACTGATCCATAGGGACTAATCTGAGAAAATCATTCAAACATGGATAAAACTGATTACATATGGTTGAATGATAAGATGTGCTTTGATGATGAAATGTACGAGGAGGGAGTATATAAAGAATGGGAGATCATGGAAAATAAAAAATTGTTTATGATCGAGATGAGCCAACGAGGGAATGAAGCTTCAACGAACAAATGGAGTAATGAACAAGGTACTAATATAGTCGAACATCTATATGCATTCACTGGTAATTTATATAAGGCACTGAAGAAGATCATGATATGCCCAAACATTCAAACAAGCCTCCCTATGACTCGTATGTGATGCCTTCATGTGAAACCAGCAGGACATACAACTCTAAGGTATTGTCACACATGACAAATATGATGATGCAAATGATTAAAATGATACAAGAAATATCTGAAGTGCTACCTTCCAAGAAAGAGGACATGTCTGACACTCACAAATTGGATCAACATACCCCTTGTATTATTGATGACTATGATGAGAATTATGGTGAGATTCAACTGGAGCTTGTAACTGAAGATGATGGGGATGAGTTGATCATAGTTGAAATGGTCTCTGATCCAATCAACATAGCAGTAGAAGTAACTGTAAAGGTATAGGTAGAAGACAAACTAACCACTAACATGGAGCTTCAACCAATATTGAATGAAAGTGTAGAAAAGCCAATACACTTTTTGGTCGTAGCAGAGAAGGTGATAGTTGAAGAAGTCGATGAGTTTGATCCATTCTCATATGACAAAAGCAATAAAGCTCAAGGTACTAAAACTTCACGCGACATGGAGGGGAGAAAGCTCGAGTTAATAATACCCCAAAAAATGATTTGGGATTGGCTCAAATTTTGTATCAAATGGCTTGTAATGTGGATGTTGCATCAATCGAAGATAAGGCAACATCGTTGGAATCGACCAAGAGGGCTGGTTCATATACATCGATAGAGGAACAAACGTCAGATCAAAGTGTTGAGAACCAGCTGGAAGTTCTTCTATGGTAGCGACACAGATCATCCTAGTTTTTAAAGAACTTCTATTTCTTGTTTTGAATTTTGTTAGTTTTTTATTTTATTATTTGCTTACTTATTATTATTAATTTTTGTTGTGTTTAGGTTTTTTTTCCATAGTAGGTGTAGATATCATGGAGTGACAGAACCAAAAAAAAAATCGAAGAAATTAGAAACCGGGCTCGATGTCACGACACCGCACCCTAATGTCGCAACATCTTAGACAGAATGCACCTTGCAACATTGAAGGCTCAAGTTCATCCTAATATTTGTAGACATTCTGTCATCCATTATCAACACTTTGTCTTTGTCTTTTTCTTCTTATTTTTATTTTTATTTTTATGTTCTTTATATTATATTTCATATTTCATTTCGTAGAATTTTTTTTAGGTACTCTCTGTCCGGTTGAAGCAAACAAACCCCGATATTATCATAATAGCAAGGATTCGACCTACTCAGGGAAGTTTTCTTGTTTGTACTTTAATTATTTTACACTAAGGGCAATGTGTGTTCTAAAGTGTGGGGGAGGGGAGGAAAGTACATAGGATTAATTTTTTGTGTGTTTTCGTTTGTGTGTTTACTTTGATTTAATTGATTATTTATTTACCAAAAAAATTATTATTTTTATTTTTATTGCATGATGCTTGGATTATATTAGTACTATGAATAGCAGTTGAAGATAATAAAGCAGTAATGGTTCTTGTCAAGCATGAAATTTTTTATTGATATAAGATAAATCGATTATTTTTAAGGGAAATTGATCAGGTTACCTAGTTAAATTGCACAATAGACTAGAAGTACCTAAGTAAGAATGTTTGATCATGCCATATGAGATATAAGTCTTTTAGATAGTAGTAGAGACATGAATACCTGAATTGATTATTATTCATCCAATTTAATTCGAAGCATGAAAGAAATTGTGTATGGTAGGATGCTTAAGGATGACCTAAGATATTGTTTGAATAGTCAATTCTCAAATGACTATACCTTAGTGCTATGAATCCCTAGTCTTCTTATTTGAAGCTCGATAACTCTTTTTTGATGAACCTACAAAAATTGAAACCCGCAGACCACACATAAATTGAAAACTCGAACTCTTCCCTATCCTTGGTCCTTTAATACATTATGAGATATATGTCAAGCCATAGATATTGAGGGTTTAGGTAGATACATTACCCTGGTGTAAAAATAAGAGTGAAAAAGGAAGAAACAATGTGATACGGTGATTATGGGTCAGACAAAAATGTGTGAAAAAAAGTTAAAAGTAAAAACGAATGGAAAAAATATAGAATAGAAACAAAAACATTGTGATTGAGAAAAGAGTAAAAAGTCAAGTGACAAAACAAAAAGTCACAAAAGTGAGTGAAAACTTAGTCATCAGTGAACCAAAACTCGTTAAGCCGACCATAGTTTCTAGTATTATATTATATCTTCCTACATGGAGAGATAAGGTAGGTGAGATAGGGAGACAAAATACGGTGAGCTTCGATGGGACATTAAGGGGGAAAAGAGGGAACAATGTGATGTGCCTAAGTATTTCTAGTGTTTGAACCGTTTTGAGCAATATCTTTCTTTGAACTCTTACCATCCTAAGCTTGAAAACGTTACAAGCTTAGAAAACCAATGTGACTTAAGTGTTCTCTGTGCATAATATTTTGGAATTGCTAAAAAAATATATTTGATAAATATTTTTTGATTCACATGATTGTGTCTACTACTTATCTGTTTGATTTATGTTAATAGTGATATTGTTAAATATTTGGTCATGGTAATTACTTCTAATTTGTTAGTAATGTAACTTTGTAAACTAAGCCTGATTTGCTTTAAAAATTTTCAAGGCATTAAACTATCATGTAGCTTCCCGAATAAGGGCCGAGTCAGAATAGTGGTTTCAAGACCACAAATCCAAAGTAGAAATAATTATTTTATGATTCTCATGAGGTCTATGATATGATTGCATGCTTGTGTGAAAGTTTCATGAAGAAATTCTATTGATAAAGTGTCCAATTTGATATTTAGGACTAAATTGCAAAGATTGCAAAATGTGAGTTAGAAGCTTTAGGCATGAAATTGCCATGGATTATTAATTAGACGTCCTTAAATAGTAAATTTCCCAATTTTTATTTTTATGGACAAAAATCGGCATGAATAGGAAAAATTTGAAAGAAAGGCCTAAAGGCATTTTGGTCATTTGGTTAATAAAAGAATAAAAAGGGAAAAATAAGTCAAAAATCTTGTCCATCTTCCTCCTAGTGTGCCGAAAATTTCAAGGAGCCATAGCTAGTGTTTTGTTCATCTTTTCAAGCTTGAAAGTAAGTCAATTCTAGCCTCGTTTTTAATGTTCTTTATGTTTTGAGATCTTTGAAGCATGATCTAGCTATTTCTACCATTATTTTGAGCTAGGGTTCATGTTCAAAAACTTACCCATGTGTGACATGCATGTATTTTTGTGTTTAATGGAGGAATATGAAAGTTTGATGCATGATAAACATCTTTTACTAAGTGGTTTTTCATGAAAACATCTAAAACAGACCTTTTTGTAAAAGGTCTAAAATGGGTAGTGAGATGTATGATTTAATGAGAAAAGTGGGTTGTTATGAGTATGTCATAGATTCAGCTAGGCTTGGGTAACAAAGAAAATGAACCCATTTCATTTATGAGCCTAGGGACTAATTTGTAAATATGTAAAAATTTAGGGGCAAAATTGTAATTTTACCTAAATATAGTTTTTGGAATGATTTGAATAATGTGATGATTAAATGAGCTGAATTTTCTATTATAGATCAAGATAAACGGAGTCCGAACCTAGACCAGGGAAAGAACAAGATTTTGGACTAAATCAAATTAATTGTCCATATTTTGTACCGAGGTAAGTTCATGTGTAAATAATGCAATGATATATCATGTTTTGATATTTTGTTAATGTATGAGTCACTATGATTAATTATTATGACAAGTGTATGAACAATGTTATAGTCTATGAGCATGACATTGTGAACGAGTTCGACGAATATGTGATATCGAGAAAATCCCATTTGAACCTTAGGAATAATTTAAGATACAATGTGACATGTCACTAGGAACTATGTGTTTATGAGATCATGAGATTATGTGTATATGTGACTATGTGAATCCGGGTGCTAGTCATGTATGTCCTACCAATGGCTGGGTAGCCCGGCATGTGTTGCAGACACCTATCAACTTGTGTGAGCAGCCCGTGTAGTTACATCCTGACTGTCAGCTTGAGTGAGCAGGCTCGTGATTAGCTCGAGAGCGAGCAATGTGTCATTATGGTATGAGGTAGCTTGTGGCTACCTTTGAAGCACTATGTGCAAGTCTTCCGTGTATCCGATAGTATTTCGAGTGTTAAACGGGTAAATATGTGAGTTATTCGATAAGTTAATGATGAGGAAATATGACAATGTGTTACGAGTTGGTACAGGTATGTACGAAAAACTCATATGAATGAGCTCGGTATGTGATGAACTTTTGGGTAAGATTTAAAATGTGTAAGTTATATTTTCAAATTTAAGCTATGCCTATGAATTTTTTATAATACATAAGTAAAGTATGTTATGTCAATGGTATTTATATATATGATTATTGTTGCTATGTATTTGCATGTGAACTTACTAAGCTTTATGCTTACTCCCCTCTCTTTTCATTTTCTTATAGTATCGCCAAGTCAGCTCGGGGATTGAGAGATGTCGGAGGTTTGATTACACTATCGACGGGACATTAGGTATAGTTAGTCTCAACATTTTGAGTATGGCATGTATAGGGACTTGGTCTTTTTGTTACATGTCATATTGGTCTAGCCAAATGTGTTAGCTTATGGTAATATTTGATTCATTTTGTATATGGCCATGTGATATGGTTCATATTGATTATTTGGGCTGTAACCCTAATCAGTTATGTATGCATGCAATGTATTACGCTTGATGTGATTGCTTGTGGATGAGATGTGTGATGAATGGCACATGTGCTAAACAAATGAAGCATGACTAATAAGTATGACCAAAACTATGATATAATTGAGTAAATTGGAAGTAGGTTTAATAGGATGAATGAATATGAAATTGGTGTGGAATGCCATATGAAAGCATGATGGTTTGGATAGGAGATATGTTGACATTACAAAGGCATGGGTTAATCTTATTTTTGAGTACTTGAGTGTCTAACTATACTATGTTGCATGTCATCAAAGTTGAATAGGTGAATGAGTATTTAAGGGTGTCAAATGGCTTAGAAAATAGCCTCAAAGTAGTCCATACGGGTAGATACACGGGCGTGTGTCTAGGCCGTGTGTGACACACAGTTTTCCCCATGGGCGTGTGATCCGGCCGTGTGTCCCCTACACCTTATTAAATGTAACAAAATGCTTAGTAGTAAACACATGGGCAGAGACACAGCTGTGTGTCTCAGCCGTATGAAGGATACGGTCGCAGGACATAGGCATGTGCCCAGGCCGTGTGAAGTCTGCACCTAATTTTTGGAATTTAATTCGCCACACTGACTAAGCACACGGGCGTGTCACTTGGCCATGTGACCCTAATTGCATTGATGACGTTATAAATAAAGCGTTACACAGGTAGAGGACACAGACGTGTCCCAAGCCACACGGGTGTGTGTGACCACACGGCCTACCCACACAGGCGTGTGACCCTGTTTCATGAAAGTTTTTTTCTAAGTTTTCCTAAAGTTTTCTAAAGTTCATGGTTTAGTCCTGAACCACTCTTGATGTATGTTTTGGGCCTCCTAAGCCCATATAAGGGACAATAGGCATATGTATGAACGAATTTATTTTGAACGAAATTTTGTGACTCAGTTTTGTATGTTTGTTTACATTTAATGTCTAGTAATGCTCCAAACCCTGCCCCGACGTAGGATACGGGTAAGGGGTATTACATATCAAGATTAAGTTACTTGTGTGATAAGAATTTTTATATCGTTACTATTTGACAATCATGTTGTTAGTAGTAATAAAATCCAAATGGCGTCTTCTTATTACATGCTTTTTGTCTAGACTTGGTTTGCTTGCGGACAAGCAAAAAGTTAAGTGTGGGAGAGTCTAGGTGTGAGGTTCTTATTTACATCCATCTTCACTAATTCTATCTTATTTAAAGAAAGAAACTAAGACAACTTTATTTATTTATTTTTTCTTTTATGTTTTGTTATTTGGTTTACTTTGATTTACAACTAATATTTTTCTTTTTGTTTTCATACCTTCTTATTTGTTTATTTTAATTATATGCCTACATTGCTTGAGAACAAGCAATGACTTAAGTGTGGGGGAGTTTGATCTGCCATAATTTGGTATAGCAGATTAAACTAGTTTTTGCATTTGAGGAGCTTGAATACAAGCACTTTTGTTATGTTTTAGTCAAGGTTTCATAATTTCATTTACATTCAAGAAAAAGTGTAATTTGAGTCTTTTATTGACCTTAGGGGTCAAAGGAGGCCTAAGGGTGAGCTAATATACTTTGTGAGTGTGCAGGAGACATTTAGAAGGCATGCTAACTCGATACTAGTCAATGTGTTGCAACACGGAGAGTTTGATGTCGCAACATAGGGAACAGAATAGAAGAATTCTAATACTGCCTTCGGTGTCATGACAGGGTTTGGGGGTGTCGCGACACATCCCTGAAGCTACCCTGAATATGAGCATACTACCTTCGATGTTGTGCCATAGGCACTAGGGTTTTGTGATATCAGTCCTGTACAGGAAACACTTATGAGCCAGGGGCATTTTGGTCCACACAATCAATTTTATATACGAGAGCGTTAGCTGACCTAGGGTTGAGGACGACGGCAACCCTAACTCTATAAATAGGCTTTTAAACACTTGTTAAAGGAAAACATTTGATATTATTAGTTTTTTTTGTAGACTATAATTTTCAATTTATTTTTCTTTCTCTTAGGATTTAGGCTTTTTTCAGTTCTTTTGATTAATGTTCTTCGGAGAACTTGATTTGTAGACGCAATCAAACGTTTGAGGATTTCAACACTTCATATATCAAATACAAATAGGTTTCTCTAAACTGGACTCTTGCTTTACTCTTTATGCATATACTCAATACCAAGTTTATGATGTTTATTTGATTCCATGAGGAACTAATCCTCTTATGGGGGTTAGCAAGTGGAGGTATCATTAATTAATTTTTATGTAGGGTTTTCTTAACGGATCAGTTGTTTTGGAAACGAAGAACTTAAACCCTAGGACTGACAACCCTCGGAAGTCATTTAAGTGGGAATTAACCCAAAATTGGTATGGCCTAGCCGCGAACACCTTAGCCCTGAACTGGTCTGAACTGTGAGGTCAAAAGATAAATAGTTCTTGTCGTCTCGTTATTTGAGTGGATGATCGGAAGATACTACTAGGATAGCGACTAATTGATTACACAAGAAAGCCTAAGACTATAGTTGAATATAACTACCAAAGCAAGCTAATCACTCGTGTTTACATTTGATCCAATTTATAATCTAGTTTTCCGAATACTCATTTTATTTATGTTATTTTTAGTTCTTCAACTATAAAAACCAAAAAACCTTTATTTATATTTATTCGTAATATAGTTTATTTAAAGTACTAATTAGATCTATTGGCGTTTAGGTTAGAATTAATTTAGTACTAGATCCTCAGAATACTTGCAAAGTGCTTCGTTGTAAACAAACTATATTACAACCTGACCCGTATTGTAACACCCCTCACTCGTATCCAACACCGGGACAGGGCTCGAGGTGTTACCGGACTTAAACATTCACAAACATACAAAATCGGGTCACCAAATTTTGCCCAAATTTAAAACTTCTCAAACACATACATATCGTCCCTTATACTGGCCTTTGAGGCCTAAAACATACATTGGGACGGTTCGGGGCAAAACCGAAAACATTCGATAGATTCTGGGCAACTTAATAAATTTTCTTGCCTTGGAGAGTCACACGCCTGTGTGGCTTGGGACATGCCCGTGCCCTCAGCCCATGTAACTCTCTGTTTATGACATTAGCATGCATTTAGGGGCACACGGCCATACACAAGCCCGTGTGTCTAGCCCATGCACCATATAGACTTAAAAATTTAAGTGTAGGGGAAGCACGGACATACCACACACCATTGGGGGCGAGCCATGTGTCATACAAGGCCTAGACACACGCCCGTGTGTCTACCCATGTGGACCTTGATAAGCTATTTTCCAAGCCTTTGATCACCCTCTATCAACCAATCATACTTATAGATTACTTTAATACATGCTAAGGCTAAATTATACACTTATACAAAACTTAGATGAACCTCATTGCATGTAAACCTCCTATCATTAGTTTTATACATGCTAGGTTAATTCCCATCTCGTATTTAAGGGATTCCATGTCTCATTGACACATTTAAGATTGGCTCATTCTTATAACTCATTGCCAATTATAACCAAGCTATCACAAATGAACATAAACATGCATAGATTTGTAGGTCATAGCCTATTTCAAAATGAGCCAATTTCCAATGGCCATATACAAAAAGATATGTATATCTTTACATGCCTTTATCTTGGAAAATCAAATGACACATATAACCAAAATACTCAAAAGTCCTATACATGCCATTGAACGAAACAAAAGTGACTATATACCAAAGCTGGACTAGTTGATAGTGTGTTGACTCTCCAACCGTCTTCCAATCTTTATGAGTCCTCGAGCTCTGTAAGACAAGGAAAAGAGAGGAGTAAGCATTTACATGCTTAGTAAGCCCGAATAACTGGAAAGTAAACTTATCGGTTAATTAGCATAAAACCATATTAGGCAATGAAATCAACAAGCATGGAAATGATATCCTTATCACATGCACTCAATCAATAAATTAGTCACAATAATAATATACCATGTCATTTGTCTTAGATGAGCTCATCACCAAATATTTCCTTTTGAATATATATCTCATATTAATCCCGTTGAGTTTCTAGGAAATCTCGATGGATTATCCATTTACCGTCAATTCATAAGAATGGTCATTTCATGTAAGCACTCCCGCGAACCTAACATCTTACGGCAGGATTACCAGTTCAGGCTAAATCCTCGTACCGTAAACTCATAAGGTGATGTCGGGATTACCAGTCTAGGCTAAATTCCTTATAACGATAAAAACCCTCAGTGAGCTCAGATCTGAATTGCCAGTCCAGGCTAAATTCAGAGCCTAATCGGATTACCCGTCCAGGCTAAATCCTTAATGCACATATATTCTTCGGGAGGCTCGATCATTCAAGGAACACCCGTCCGGGCTAGATCCTTTCTATATTTGAGATCAACAGACTACCTGTCCGGGCTAAATCCTTTCTGCAACACATGCAGGATCTCGAATCACATATAAATCGTGGTTTATCCGTCGAACTTCCTTTCTGGCCTCAACCGGGACATTTTTCAACATGTTATTTTTAAAGGTACATTTCATGTAATTTCATTCCATTATCACATGTAAATATCACACATTCATAAATCATGCAATTAGGCATATTATAAGTTTACTTTAAGCTATCCGAACTTACCTGGTACTCGTCTCGGTTTCGTGTTTCGGTTATTCCGAAACCTTTCGTTTTCCTCGATCGACCTCCAAAATTTATTCCTCGGGGTCTATAACAATAAAGGTAAATTATTAACAACTCACATTATACTTTTTGAGCCTAAATTTCACCCCCAGTCCAAATGACCGTTTTGCCCCTAACCTTTTACATTTTTTCTATTTAGTCCCTAGGCTCGTATAATGAAATGCATGCAATTTCTACCTTACCCAAGCCTAGCCGAATGTTTTTTCCTCTTATTGTAGCCCACATTTTCCATTATTTCTCATTTCAACCACACATTTTACACCTTTTACAAAAAGGTTCTTTTAGGGGTTTTTCATGAAAATCACCTAGAAAAAGATGTTTAACACACATCCAACATTCATATTCTTCCAAAAATAATCAAAATACAAATAAATCATGCATGGGTAAATTTCTAAACATGAACCCTAGCATGAAATATGGGTAAAAATAGAGAGAGTAAGCTACCGGGATTTCAAAAAAATAAAGAACATTAAAAACGGGGCCTGGGAGCACTTACTATTGAGCTTGAAAAGCTTGGAAACCCTAGCTATGGAGAACCCTAAAGTTTTAGCCGGAACAAGAAGGAAATGAGATGATTTTTGGCTTATTTTTCCCATTTTATTTCATTAAAATGCCAAATGACCAAAATGCCCTTAAGCCCTTTCTTTAAAATTTCATCCATACAAGCCCATTTTTGTCCAAAAACTTAAAAATTGGGCAAATTGATCTCGAAGACCTTCTAATTTATAATCTAAAGCAATTTTATACAAATTGCTTCTTGAATCCAAGTTTTAAAATTTATTCAATTTGGTCCTGAATTTTCAATTGGACACCTTACTTAAAGAATTGCTTCATGAAACTTTAACACATGCATATTCTCATATTCTAGACCTCATAATAATCATAAAATAAATATTTTGATGTCGGATTTGTGGTCTCGAAACCACTGTTCTGACTAGGCCCTATTTCGGGATGTTACATTTCACTCCCCTTAGGGACTTTCGTCCTCGAAAGTCTTATCAGTAAATAGGTTCAGATATTGGCTTCTCATGGTTTCTTCCGACTCCCAAGTAGTCTCCTCCACACCATGTCAATGCCATAAAAACTTTACTAAGGCCACATTTTTATTTCTCAACTGTTTAGCCTCATGAGCCAAAATCTTGACCGGTTTCTCTCCATAGGTTATGTCTGGTCTAATCTCAATCTCTGTCGGTGAAATCACATGAGAGGGGTCTGATCGATATCGTCTTAACATAGATACGTGAAACACATCATGAATCTTTTCCAGTTCGGGTGGCAATGCCAAACGATAGGCTAATGGTCCAACTCTTTCGATGATCTCATACGGTCCAATAAATCGCAGACTCAGTTTTCCTTTCCAGCCAAATCTCAACACTTTTTTCCATGCAGACACTTTCAAAAATACTCTATCTCCAACTTGAAACTCAATCTCTTTTCTTTTCATATCAGTATATGACTTTTACCTATCCAATGCTGCTTTTAAACAGTCTCGTATCAGTTTAATCTTTTCTTCAGTTTCCTTGATCAGATCAACCCTGTGAATCTGACTTTCCTTAAGTTCTGTCCAGTACAATGGAGTTCGGCACTTTCCATCATACAAGGCTTCATAAGGTGCCATCTTCAAACTCATTTGAAAACTGTTTTTGTAAGCAAATTCTACCAATGGCAAATATTTTTCCTAGCTACCCTGGAATTCGAGGATGCAACATCGCAACATATCCTCAAGAATCTGAATCATCCACTTAGACCGACTATCGGTCTATGGGTGAAAAGCCGTACTAAAACTCAATTTTGTACCCAGGGCTTCTTGTAACTTATTCTAGAATCTCGAAGTGAACCTTGGGTCTCTATCCAAAATAATCGACAGTGATACCCCGTGTAATTTCACAATCTCTGATATGTACAAGTCGTCCAATCTATCAATGGAGTAATCTATTCTTACCGGAATGAAATGAGCTGACTTTGTGAACTTATCCACCACAACCCATATAGCATCTTTCTCTTTCGGAGTCAATGGCAACCCTGTCACGAAATCCATAGTAACTTTGTCCCACTTCCATTCGGGGACCATCACAAGTTGTAACAAAGCTGAAGGTACTTGATGTTCAGTTTTAACTAGCTAACATATCAGGCATTTCGATACAAATTCAAAAATGTCTCTTTTCATGCCATTCCACTAGTACATTTTCTTCAAGTTATTGTACATCTTGGTACTTCCCGGATGAATAGACAAACGGCTGTTATGTGCTTCTTGCAAGATTTTTCGAATAAGCTCATCATCTTTGGACACACAAAATCTATCTTTGAACATCAAACATCCATCAAGACCAATCTGAAAATCTGATTCAATGCCCGACTCGCATTGAGTTCTTTTAGCCTACAGGTCACTATCATTAGTTTGAGCATCATAGATTTCCTAAAAAAAGTCGGCTTAGCCTCTAGCTTTGCCAAGACTGAACCATCATCAAGCAATGCTAATCGAGTGGGCGACCACATTCGCCTTTCCTGGGTGATAGTCAATGATCAACTCATAATCTTTAATTAATTCTAACCACCTCCGCTGTCTTAGATTCAATTCTTTTTGAGTCATCAAATACTTCAAACTCTTGTGATCAGTAAATACACAACAGGTCTCACCATATAAATAATGCCTCCAGATTTTCAAGGCAAAAAAAATGGCGACGAGCTCTAAGTCATGTGTTGGATAGTTCTTCTCGTGTGGCTTCAACTGTCGTGAAGCGTAAGCTATCATCTTGCCATCTTGCATAAGTACACAACCCAGTCCATTCAAGGATGCACCACTGTAGACCACAAACTCTTTTCCCTGCTCAGGTAATACTAAAACAGGAGCTTCTGTCAAGAATGCCTTTAACCTCTCGAAACCCTACTGACACTTTTTTGTCCATTCAAACTTAACGTCTTTTTGTAGCAACCCATCATTGGAGTCGCTATCATGGAGAATCCTTTCACAAATCTTCGGTAGTAACCGGCTAAGCTCAAAAAGCTTCTAACCTCGGTTGCATTTTTTAGGCAGTTTCCATTCAACAATAGCAGAAATCTTACTTGGATCAACTCGGATACCTTCACCCGAAACAATATGACCTAAAAACCCAGCTTCTTGAAGCCAAAACTCACTCTTGCTAAACTTAGCATACAGTTGTTTTTCACGTAAGATCTGCAACATAGTTCTCAGATGCTTCGTATGTTCTGCCTCATCTTTGGAATAAATCAAGATGTCGTCAATGAACACAACGATGAACTTATCCAAGTATGGCAAAAAGATCCTATTCATTAGGTCCATGAATACGGCTGGTGCGTTCGTTAACCCAAACGGCATGACAAGAAATTCATAATGATCGTACCTCGTTCTAAAAGTTGTCTTAGGTACATCCGATTCTTTAATTTGTAGCTGATAATAGCCAGACCTTAGATATATCTTAGAAAATATTGGTCAAACAAATCATCGATCCTTGGCAAAGGGTACTTATTCTTGATAGTTACCTTGTTCAGTTGGCGATAATCTATACATAACCTCATCGAACCATCTTTCTTCTTTACAAAAAATACGGAGGCACCCCAAGGTGGAAAGCTTGGCCTTGTAAAACCTTTATCCGTCAGCTCTTGCAACTGTGCTTTTAACTCTTTCAGCTCGGTTGGCGCCATCCTGTACGGAGCAATAGAAATGAGAGCTGTTCCTGGCATCAATTCAATACCAAACTCTATCTCTCTTTCAAGAGGTAATCCGGGTAATTCTTCCAGGAATACATCTGGATATTCACATACTATTAGTACAGACTCAATCTTCAACTCTATTTCCTTAGTGTTCAATACAAAAGCAACCATCGCTGTGACTACAATCGGCAGCGTACCCAATTCTCTTGAATCAACCCGTAGAATCTTACCATCTGGGCATTTCAATTTAATATACTTGCTACCACAATTTACAATTACTTCATGCAGGGCTAACCAATCCATACCAAGTATTACATCAAACTCATCAAAAGGTAACAACATAAAGTTAGCCAGAAAGCATTGACCATGAATTGTTAAAGGACAATTCTTACACACTTTATCAACTAGAGTTGATTTGCCTAGTGGGTTCGACACTCTAATAATAAATTCCGTAGGTTCAACGGGTATGTTCATACTAGACACCAATCTCATGCAAATGTATGAATGCGTCGACCCCAGATCAATTAAGGCAGCAACACATGTATTGAAAAAAGAAAAAGTACTGGTGATGACGTCAGGAGCAGAGGCTTTCTCTCGAGCGCGTATTGCATACATTCTTACAAGGGCTCGAGCCTCTGATTTTGCAGTGTCTTTAGTCGCAACTCGACTGCCACTAGCACTTCCAAGATGTCTCGGAGGTCTACCTCGCGAAATGGGAGCACTTGACTTCGGGGCTACTTCCACTTCTTTTTCAATTCGCTCTAGGCAGTCCCTAAGAAAGCGGTCGAGAGAACCACATCTGAAACATGCACTACTCTTCATTCGGCACTCTCCAAAGTGAAATTTGTTGCAGCTCTTACACTTTGGCTTTTGGTCATCTACACTCCCCACACTAGTCACATCAGGGAGTAAGACTTCTGATTACGTCGTTTGAAGCCTCTCGCTTTACCCGAATATCCTACCGACGAAGTGGAGCGTTCATGCTGGCTCGTTGATTTCTTTGTAGGAAATGGGAGCGTCTTACCGTTGGATCTCTTGCTCGAAACTCGAGCCTCTCTCTTCGCTTGCTTTCTTTCATTATTAAGCCTTCGACCTTCTTGGCCCGATCAGCTAATGCGGCGAACTCCTATATTTCAAGGATCCCAATCAATAACTTGATTTCCTCATTCAGACCTTCCTCGAAGTGTTACACATTTCTGACTCGGTTTGAGCCCATTCAATTGCATACTGACTTAGCCTTACAAACTCCCTTTCGTATTCTGATACAGTCTTATTCCCTTGTTTGAGTTCTAGGAACTCCTTTCGCTTCGAGTCTAAGAACCTTTGATATATTTCTTCTTAAAATCTGCTTGGAAAAATTCCCAAGTGATATTTTCCTTTGGCACCACCGAAGATATGGTCTTGCACTAGTGGTATGCAGTATTCTTCAGGAGGGACACAACACACTTAAGCACTCCTCGGGTGTTCACTACAATTTATCTAGTACCCATGTAGTATTCTCAAACCAGAACTCGGCTCTTTTAGCATCATCCTCGATTTTAGCTCTAAATTCCTTAGCCCTATACTTTCTAAGCTTATCTACAGGGGCCTTACCAATTCTTACTGGTGCCATACCTCGTGGCAAATCCTCATCAGGTTGGTTAAAGGGCGGGGGAGGTCGTGGTATGTTGGGGCGATTCCTCAGATAATCCCCAAACCATTCATCCATCATGTTTAAGAAGGTGACTCGAGCTTCTTCCTAGCCTTTAGACATAAACCTTCTGTTACTACTAGATACAGCTCGTTGTACAGAAGTTAGAGCATGGCTCTCGGCTCTCTCAGACTCATCTTGTGCTTGATTGGAAGACATTTGCTATATTCTAAAAACAATTTAAATAGTTAGGAGATATCACACTATCAACGTTCATATAATGGCATGTATAGCGAACCTCAATGCTCTCTATGGTAGTCCTAAAATCAACTAAATCGTAGCTCTGATACCACTAAATGTAACACCCTTCACCCGTATCCAATGCCGGGATAGGGCTTGAGGCGTTACTGGACTTAAACATTCACAAACATACAAAACCAGGTCACCAAATTTCGCCCAAATTTAAAACTTCTCAAACACATACATATCATCCTTTATACAGGCCTTCGAGGCCTCAAACATACATTGGGACGGTTCGAGGCAAAATTGAAAACATTCGATAGATTCTGGGCAACTTAATAAATTTTATTGCCTTGGAGAGTCACACGCCCGTGTAGGTAGGGCCGTGTGATCACACACGCTCGTGTGGCTTGGGACATGCCCGTGCCCTCAGCCCGTGTAACTCTTTGTTTATGACATCAGCATGCATTTAGAGGCACACGGCCATGACACATGCCTGTCTGTCTATACTGACTTAAAAATTGAAGTGTAGGGGACGCACAGCCATACCACACACCATTTGGGGCGAGCCGTGTGTCACACATGGCCTAGACACAAGCCCGTGTGTCTACCTGTGTGGACCTTGATAAGCTATTTTCCAAGCCTTTGATCACCCTCTATCAACCAATCATACTTATAGATTACTTTAATACATGCTAAGGCTAAATTATACACTTATACAAAACTTAGATGAACCTCATTGCATGTAAACCTCATATCATTGGTTTTATACATGCTAGGTTAATTCCCATATCGTATTTAAGGGTTTCCATGTCTCACTGACACATTTAAGATTGACTCAATCTTATAACTCATTGCCAATTATAACCAAGCTATCACAAATGAACATAAACATGCATAGATTTGTAGGTCATAGCCTACTTCAAAATGAGACAATTTCCAATGGCCATATACAAAAAGATATGTATATCTTTACATGCCTCCATATTGGCAAATCAAATGACACATATAACCAAAATACTCAAAATAACTATACATGCCATTGAACGAAACAAAAGTGTTTATATACCAAAGCTAGACTAGTTGATAGTGTGTTGACTCTCCAACCGTCTTCCAATCTTTACGAGTCCTCGAGTGCTGTAAGACAGGGAAAAGAGAGGAGTAAGAATTTACATGCTTAGTAAACCCGAATAACTAGAAAGTAAACTTACCAATTAATTAGCATAAAACCATATTAGGCAATAAAATCAACAAGCAAGGAAATGATATCCCTATCACATGCACTCAATCAATAAATTAGTCATAATAATAATATACCATGTAATTTGTCTTAGATGAGCTCATCATCCAATATTTCCTTTTAAACATATATCTCATATTAATCCCATTGAGTTTCTAGGAAATCTTGATGGATTATCCATTTACCGTCAATTCATAAGAATGATCATTTCATGTATGCACTCCCGTGAACCTCACATCTTACGGCGGGATTACCAGTCTAGGCTAAATCCCTATATCGTAAACTCATAAGGTGATGTCGGGATTACCAGTCCAGGCTAAATTCCTTATAATGAAAAACACCCTCAGTGAGGTCGGATCTAAATTGCTAGTCCAGGCTAAATTCAGACCCTAATCGGATTACCCGTCCAGGCTAAATCCTTAATGCACATATATTCTTCGGGAGGCTCGATCATTTAAGGAACACCCGTCCGGGTTAGATCCTTTCTATATTTGAGATCAACAGATTACCCGTCTGGGCTAAATCCTTTCTGCAACACATGGAGGATCTCGAATCACATATAAATCATGGTTTATCCGTCAAACTTCCTTTTTAACCTCAACTGGGACATTTTTCAACATGTCATTTTTAAAGGTACATTTCATGTAATTTCCTGCCATTATCACATACAAATATCATACATTCATAAATCATGCAATTAGGCATATTATAAGTTTACTTTAAGCTATCCGAACTTACCTGGTACTCGTCTCGGTATCGTGTTTCGGTTATTCCGAAACCTTTCGCTTTCCTCGATCGACCTCCGAAATTTGTTCCTCGGGGTCTATAACAATAAAGGTAAATTATTAATAGCTCACATTATACTTTTTGAGCCTAAATTTGACCCTCAGTCTAAATAATCGTTTTGCCCCTAACCTTTTACATTTTTTCGATTTAGTCACTAGGCTCGTATAATGAAATGCATGCAATTTCTACCTTACCCAAGCCTAGCCGAATGTTTTTCCCTCTTATTATAGCCCACATTTTCCATTATTTCTCATTTCTACCACATTTTACACCTTTTGCAAAAAGGTTCTTTTAGGGTTTTTCATGAAAATCACCTAGAAAAAGATATTTAACACACATCCAACATTCATATTCTTCCAAAAATCATCAAAATACAAGTAACTCATGCATGGGTAAATTTCTAAACGTGAACCCTAGTATGAAATATGGGTAAAAATAGAGAGAGTAAACTACTGGGATTTCAAAAATACAAAAAACATTAAAAACGAGGCTTGGGAGCACTTAGTATTGAGCTTGGAAAGCTTGGAAACCCTAGCTATGGAGAACCCTAAAGTTTTGGCAGGAACAAGAAGGAAATGAGATGATTTTTGGCTTATTTTTCCCATTTTATTTTATTAAAATGCCAAATGACAAAAATGCCATTAAGCCCGTTCTTTAAAATTTCATCCATACAAGCCTATTTTTGTCCAAAAACTTAGAAATTGGGAAAATTGCTCTCCAAGACCTTCTAGTTTATTCAATTTGGTCCTTAATTTTCAATTGGTCACCTTACTCAAAGAATTCCTTCATGAAACTTTAACACATGCATATTCTCATATTCTAGACCTCATAATAATCATAAAATAAATATTTTTATGTCAGATTTGTGGTCCCGAAACCACTATTCTGACTAGGCCCTATTTCGGGATGTTACACCTATACTTGTGGACACCACCTAAACTTCCATATATTTTGTAGCAGTATTCACACTTGGACGTTAGTACATCCGGAGGCGGTCAGCTACACCATGAACAATACATACAGACATATCATTTCATGTCTTACAAACATTCATGTATCGTGTTCTGCCATTCTAGTTTCATCTTTCTAGAGGCTACACCATGGATGGTTCCAAATCATACCAAGCTGCCATAAGCCTCTACCTCATGGTCTTTCACTCGTTTTCAATCCATGACATGCCAGTCTGGTTAGCAATATAATTCCCCTACCATAGGCTTCACAAAGGAACATTAGCTTAGCATCAATTGACAAAGATAGTCACTTTCTTGCTATCTCATACACCTCGTATACCAAAATTTGCCTGTATGCTTATTAAACATCATTCTTTTAACAAAACTTTATACATCTTATTACAACACATTTCTCATCTTTCTTACACTCATACCCTTACCATTTTCAGTAGACTTCTTCATCCCATTTATGTATGTATGTATATATATGTATACTTCTTATTCGAATAGTTCATATAAAAAAGTTAGGATGGAGAGTCACTTGATTCCCACCTACTGCAATTCTAAGCTTCAGGCTTAAACATCCCTCTCGAAACAGTAACAACCACTGCTTAGAGACATAAATTCATTATTACAACTCTTTTACATACAATTTACTTATCATCTCAATCATTGACAACCTCATGCAAAAATCTTGTACTTAAAGCTTTATTTTTCATGTAACTCTTAAAATCTTACTCTTTCAGAACTTAACATGCAAATATGAAATACTTACCCGAAGATGGAATAACCACTGATTAAACCTAGAATCATAGCTTCCAGCTTAAAATGGAAAAGATACCATTTGATTTAAGAAAAAGAATCAGATAACAACATGCAAGGAAGAATAACCTCTTTCAAAACCTATCATACACACACATATATATGACCCAACCTACTTAGTGGAACTTAACAAGTGTCACACGTTTCATAATTTTCCTTTCTAATGGTCTATAATTTCCAAGAGAAATATAAATAAGTACCCTGCATCCATAATTATCAGGTTAGGCTATCTAGTTGATTTCTAATCAAATTACTTATAATCTAACTAGCACAGTACTCTAGACAAATAAGACATACTATACATGTGGCGAAAACTCATACCATACATACATTTTTATTGCTTAACATAGACTTTTCCTTAATATACCAAAATATTATGAAATAAAATCCTTACTTACTTATGTGGCGGTTACTAAACACCCATATGTATACGTCGCAATATGAAATTGGGTGGATAACACTTCCCTAGATAGATTATTTTACTACTATATGCCAAAACCTTAGACTCATTGACTTGGGTGTTATATCCCCACACATATGTTGTCACTTGTCCTCAAGGAACAAGATGAAAAGGAACAAAATAAATCACGCACACACAAAATAAAACCAAACAGTGCTTGAGTATGTCATATACAAGGACTAGATTGAAGCTATATACATAGAAAAATATGAACGGATACATAACTCTAACATGATATACTATTGACTCTCGACCTTCAATATCACACACATTAGTTTATAAAATTACAAAGCTAACAAATTAAAAAGTGTTAAGTAAATTAATCCATCAAAACAAGTACACAAAATATATATTTATGCTTGAAGGACACAAGTAATTAGAAATGTCAAAATTCAGTCAATTTTCATCCATAAATGGTATCACTTAGGTCGCAAAGGTCTTTCGACTTGTAATGTTCTGTAGCTTAGGTTAGTTCAGAATCAAGGAATAGACACACAAAATGATTAAAGCACTAAAATAATTGGCACATTATATTGACTCCAATACTTCCCCGATTACAACCTCTAGCTCACCACCTTATGTCCCCTTCTCTCACCTACCTTTTATCTCCAATTCCTAAGGTATAGTAAAGTATTAGTCAATACAATTGTCCTAGCAAGTCTAATGTGCAAAAATGAAGAATTTTTTCTTTTCTTTTCTTTTTCACTCATTTTTCTTTGCTTTTCTATTTTCTCTAGAACTTCTTGCTTGGCTATTTTAGCCTTTTCAAACTTTTTCTTTTGATTAATTCTTGAAATTTCTATTTACGCACAAGTTTGTAAGACTCTTATACTCACCATGCTATACTATCACTTAGGTTTACTTTTATTTTTCTTTAGTTTGGAAACCATTGTGTCATATCTACCTAAGCCTCAATATTAATGTCTCGACGTCTAGGTTCTTGTAAGGACCAAGAAAATCAGATCAATAGATTATATTTTAAGGTTCAAGGCTTCTATTGTGGTTCATCAGGAAATAGGGATTTATGCTTAAAATTAGGGTACTAGGGTTTTTAAATTAAGGTCAGCTTTTTGGCTTGAAAATGTCTACCAAACAATGCCTTAAGTCTTCCTTAAGTGTCTCAATTCATGGATTACAATTTACAAAATATTAACACACTAACACATTTTATTCAAACAAACATATATGATTTTTATGTACTTATTAGTCACTTGGTGTACCTAACACACTATCACCTATTCAAATTGTAATAAAGTCAACTAAATAGTGTAAAATTGAACAACCTAAAATCAATTGCTATTGAATTAAATTTACAATTCAAACAAAAAATTTGAATTACATGATTCTAACTAATCACTTGTGTTGCTGCAAGGTTGCGCACAAATAAACACACAAAAAAATGAAAAATAAATAAAAATAAGTAATAAAATATAAAAAGATTTGAAAATTTTCAATGTTATCCCCACAATTTATTTAACATATTGTCTCTAATGTGCATCCTAAAGATAGCAAAAGAGGCTACTCGATTTTAGTATCGAAGGTCGTCAAATGTGGTCAAGTGGTCCTCCTCATGTCTGTTTAACTCCAAAATTAGTGCCTCATATCGTATAGGGTTTCTACATAGAAATTAGCTAAAAGAAAACTAAAAATAAATAAATAAAAAAAGTCCAAACAAAAATAAAATTATCCTAAAACAAATTTACAAGTCTCAAAAATTAAAATAAAATTAAAAGTTTGAAAGTTTTTAATCAGAATCGGCATTCGATCGATTCTCCTCAATCATTGAGTCCTTTCCTCAACCTGTGTATTTTGTGGTAGCCCTTGCACTCGCAGAACTAGTGGGGCTCATACATCTCGGGGTGCAAATCTTAACTCCTCCGGCTGATGGTTGCTCCGGTCGAAACATCTCGTTGAAATCATCGTCAATGATCGACTTTTCTTCTTCTTCCTTGTCATCATCTTCTTCCTCTTCTTCCCATTCTTCACTGGCTTGTGGCATGGGTAGGTACCGGTTCAGTGCTAGCTTTGAGATGCGTATCCCAAATTGTTGGGTGTAGTCTATGCCCAATGATTTCATCCACTGCATCCACCTAATGATCGAATCCATGTTAGTAATATCCTCGGGCCCTTCGCTCTCTTGGGCATTTTCCTTCGTCTTTCGCTCTAGGGATGGTAGAACATCCATATTTTGCTTCCGTCGCTCGTTCCAATCTTGGATGTGCTTGTGATTGAGCTTGACGTACTGGGTGTGGATGGAGTTCACGAGGATGCTCTTATTTGACTTAACAAACTACTCGGTAGTGGACATCAAGACCTTAGCCTTCTTGCATAAGGCAATCACTAGGTGTGGGAAAAATATCTTAACCTTCATGCAACTAATGTAAGTGAAGATTACCTTGTAGATCCATTTGATGATGCACACCTATCAATGCTACAAGATACAATACAACAAAATAGCTCAGAAAACGTTAACATTAAACACGTTAAGGGTTAGAGAAATACGCGTTTAGATAGACTGCATCCACATTTTGGCAACCGAAAATATTATTCCCTGATTGAAAGAAAAAAGGATGTTAGTGCTCGATTGGCGTTTCCAAACTCCTCTCCCTTCAGTTGAATACCTACAAATCTCATCCATATCTATGTCTCTAAAATAATCGATATCTAGTGTCTAATGCATCAGTGATATAGTATGGGGCATTATAAAAATTACAAATATCTCGAGGGGTACATAGGACCTCTTTGGCTTCAACAGTCATGTAAGTGTACATGTTGTAGACACTCAATTTTGCCCGGGCCTAGAAATAAGTCCAAAAACAAAAATAATAAACCCCAAAAAAAAAACGAAGTCCAAGTTCAGTCCAGAATTGCAAATATAATTTGGCCCGATCGGAATGGCCCATTACTTGAAAAGATTTAAGGTCCATCTACAAGTTTGACTCATATGGAAATATAATCTTCAATAATATGCAATCTTAGATGTGATATGCAATCTTAGATATGATACAATCTTAGATATGATTGCAATCTTAGATATGATACAATCTTAGATATGATCAATCTTAGATATGATTGCAATCTTAGATATGATACAATCTTTGATATGATTGCAATCTTAGATATGATATACAATCTTAGAAGATATGATTTTGTAATCTTGGAGATTTAATTTGTAGATATCCTTTAATCTTAACCGTTGATGTAATTGATCTGTACCGTTGGATTTTGGGAGGCTCAACTATAAATAGAGGCCTTTCCCTTCATTGTAAAACACACTTGGAGTTTTGGGAAACAATAAAATTTTGAGAGCTTTCACTCAAATTTCTCTCCCTCTTACGTTCTTATTTTCTACGGTTTGTTCTTATTTATTCTTTGTTCATCTTCGTTTTCAACCTTTTTTTTTATTTAATCCCTATTTTCTTGATTTTTAATTCTCTTTTATATTTTATTTTTTTAATAATTTTAGTATTATATCAATTTTTTTATTAAATTCTATATTATTCATTGTTTTAAAAAATATATTTCATTTAATTGAAAAAGTTTTTTTCTTAAATAAGGCAATGTTTGGTGTTTAGAAATTTGGGAAATAGTGCCCTAACATGCTGGGTTGCGATTTTTCATTTGACTAAATAATCAAATATCCTTTTAATAAATTTTCAAAATCATGAGATAATTTTAGTTACGAGGATTTAAAACATCGTGTCCTAACATGCTGGATGCGATGTTTGTATACTTTCAGAACAAAGGAATCTCAAGTTTCAACTTTAAATTGTTCAAGTTTTAAAATCTTTTCTAATTTTCAACATTAGGACAATAAATAGTCAATTCGATACCAATTTTGGGGGTTACAAGGGTGCTAATCCTTCCTTGTGCGTAACCGACTCCCGAACCTATTTTCTTGAATTTCGTAGACCAAAATGTTTTATAAAGGTGATCCAATCACACCTAAAAAGGTTAGTGGCGACTCCCATTTTTATTTTTCAAAAAGTCGAACCCCGTTTTTGAAACCCCTTTTAAAAATGGTTTCGACAGCTTGGCAACTCCATGGGGGATGTATAAGAGAGTCAAGCCGAAAATTGATTATTTTCTGTCTTAATGTCGGAAATTTGGAAAAATTTTAAAATACATCATTTTTACATGTGTTTGTTACATATGTTTGTTATTGTTTACGCACGCATTGCATTTGCATGACCGTTGTGGTCACACCCTTAAGTGGGAGTGAGAAGCTATGCTTTCGTGAGGTTTTCACCTCCGCATGGGCTAGTGGATTGCTTCCGGGATACATCCGTACCTATGTCTTCGTGAGATTTTCATCTCCGCATGGTCATAGGGAAATGTGTCCCCCTGAACCGAACTTGGTCCATATGAGCCCATAATTGGTGAGGATCGAGGAATCTGCTGGTTCAGGTACCCTTGCTTTAGAACCGAACTATATATAGTGAACTTTAAGTGCTTGGCCCAGGTAGTATGATGATGACCTTTAGTGCCTACCTTTATAAGTTCTTATTTATTATTATTTTTTATATATGTGACACTGACTTGTTTCTCTTATTTTGCCATCATTGCATGTCATTTATCATTAAAAGGTGTCGATTCAAGGTTCGATTTCTGAGTTAGAAAGTTTTGTAATGGGGAACGAATATCTTAATAAAGTGGAGGACAGCTCTTTCGTTTGTGCTTGGTCAGAGAAAACCCAGATAGAAAAAGAAAATAGTGTCACCGAAGGATACACATCAGAATTATGGGACTACACTCTCATTAGTGTGATGCGAAATAACCTCCAAGAGTTAAAGGAAATATGGAATTAATGGAGTAACGAAGCCAAGCAGTTGTTCTACAACAGTTATGGGGAATTGCAGTATTTGCTTGATATAAAGATAGATGAACAATTCAAGGTGAGCGTGGGGAGTACTGATGGACACTTCTACCATTACAGATGAAGATAGTCACCTCGTGGATGGTAAGGGTATAAGACCTACAAAATTGAATTGGATGGAAAGAATTTTGCTTATGATGGTAGAAAGGCTCACTTACTATAGGACTGCTACCAAACAACAAGTTGGAATTTACTATAGTACTTTAGGATGTTGTACCTATCAGAAATAATGGAAATGCAAGCCCTAATGGTCAGGACAGCCCAAATGAGCATGAAAGAAAGAGATTAAAGAAGACCGTATCGTTTAAAGACCTTTAAAGTGGAGATTAGCTATGCTGCGAAGATACCCATGCAAGCAATTCAAAATGTTCTGTGGGGGCAGAAATTTGAAGACTCTCAAGAAGCACGGAGGATGTTTGATATCATTTTAAGGCAGTATGTTGCGAAGCTGGAATGCCTACTTGTTCGCCAATCTTTCTTTCAAGGTAATCAGAGCAACTTCACAGGCATTGGAGGAGGTGTCTTTGGCTGTAGAGCTTACTTCATAGGTGAAGCCGTAATTCAAATTCAAGAGAAAGCTGATCATTTACAGATACTGGTAGAAAGGGTGAGCACGTTGAGCACCAATATGAGCTACAGTCAGATCGTGATTGAAAGTTAGCTTTTTTATTAGATAGGGTTAAGACTCTAGGCCTACGAGCGAAAGCGTATTTGTAATATGTTTTATAAAAATACTTTTGTTCCTTAAATAACGTTTTCTAAAATGAAACTGAATCGAGATCGATACCTTTTTGCATTCATGCATTTGTATTACATTACATCAAAGAAAAGAAGGTGTTGATTCGAAATTCGATTACTAAATAGAATAGTTTGTCATAAGGAAATGAATTTCTTGATAAAGTGGATTATAGTGCGGTCGTCTGAATATAGTCCAAGTAAACACGACTAGAGAAAGCTGGTAGTTCACAGAGGAATACATGATGTAATTGCCAGAGATTCAAGCCAACAAAGGCATGACGAGAGAAAGCCAGAAGTCCACGAAGGAATACGTTACTTGATTTAACTACCAACGAAGATTATCCAAGAGCAGGCACTTTTTAATGAGTATCATGGAGATAAGCGAGTAAGAGATTGAGGCTCAGATTAAGCAGCAAGGAGCTAGCAAATGTATCTTTTAGAGAATTTACAGGATTCGACCATGAAGAAAAGATCAGCTTTTACTTGGACTATGAAGGGCAAGACCGCATATCTAATTTATTTTCATGTAAAGAAATTTGTTTTCTAGAAAAGTTATTCTAATGGAATTGAATTCAAGATCAACATCTCTTTTTCTTTTGCATTTGCATTGCATCACATCACATGCATTTAAAATTATAAAAAGACCCTAATTAGTTAAAGTTATTAAAAAGAGAAAGAAAAGAGAGAGAGAGAGAAGAGGGTCGCGGCTGAGTGAAAAAGAAGTTGAATGGGAATTAATGACGTTCCCTTACATATCTCCGACTTTTGTGTCAGGAGGGATAGCTTACCTGGAGATGGGGTGTTTGGAAATGAAAATCATCCCATCAATGTCATACATGAGGAAGGGACTGAACAAAGAAAGATTGAGGGCATTCGCCCTTACGAACCGGGAAGTTCTTTAAACAATTGGACTGCAGGAGAACTTCCTGTAATCTTTAGGAATTTTACGGAGTAATATTCAGAACACTCTTGTTGCTCTAAAGCCTAGGAGTAATGAGATTTCTTTTGAGAAGTGGGCTCATGTTCAGACATTTTTATTTTTAATAAAACATACTTTTATTATTTATCCGAGTAAATATTCTTTCATTCTGATTCTTTTGACCTTTGACATTCTTTATAAATTTTTATTTCATCTAAATAGTCATTCTTGAATTCATTTATTCCTTGTTTATTCTTTTGTGTGCCTATCATAGATCCCTAGATATTAATGACACGGGCAACGATACTACAGATTTAGTGTTCCTTTTGAGTGCGATACGTGTTTAGAGGAATCTCAGTACTTTGAAGGTGACAAAAATCGTGACTTGTTTTTGAATTTGTTGGAAATGTTTTTTACCCCATGAGGTGGTGGTAGGAAATATAGCCTTAGAGGAAGGAAAGATTGCGAAATTGGAATTAGCTGAGGAGACAAAACAAGACCTTGTTGAGACTATTATGGGAATTCAAAAATATGGTCCAAAGATGCATGCAGGAGGATTTGCAATTGCCAGGATAAACATAAGGTTTTGGGGCACTATTGGTCCACCATGGAAAGGGATCGCATCAGTTGTACAATGAATGCCAAATTTAAAGGAGTCAAGACTTGTGGGGCATGTATGTTATGGGCCCGAGCTCGTCAAAAGTTTCAAGCTGACAATGACTCATCTTTGTGGACGTCGACTACTACATTAAGAGGGGGAGATAGCTTCATATGCCAATATTACAAAGTCAAAAGTCATCCATTTCAAAAAAAAAAAAAAAAACAAAGAGATTATATAACAGCACAATGCCAAAAGTTTGCAGTCTTTTCAAAGATAATGCGCCATACCACAGTACAACAAAGGTTGCCAAAAGAAAAGAAAAAGAAGAAAAAAAAACAAATTACAGAAGATGACCGAGACTGGTAAAAATTGGCATAAGAAACTACCGCCTACTCTCTATGCTTACGCTGGGGCAAACACCTTCAATTTCAGTTGTTTCAAAGGTTCCAACCATCATCCTTGGAATGGGTGCATTGTTTGGCTTTCTGAGAGCGATCGATGTGCCAATCAATAGCTGCGATGGTTAGCTCGAGCGGTGGCCATTGATTTCCAACTATGGGGCATCAGGCCGTACACTATCTCTGAAGCTTAAAATGATAGATTCTTTCTTCAAAACCAGTTTCTGACAAAGTGGATGACGGTATCATGAAGGAAGCTCTCTAAGACTTCTATACAAGTTCAGGGAAGAGGAAACCTGATCAAATCATTATTTTCAGGGATGGGGTTAGCGAGTCTCAATTCAATCAAGTTTTGATCAAGTTATTGAGCCTTGCAAGTTCCTTGACGAGAAGTGGGACCCTAAAGATTGTGGTTATTGTTGTACGAAAAACTATCATACCAAGTTTTTTCAGCAGGGATCTCCTGACAATGTGCTACATGGTACTGTCATTGACAACAAAGTATGCCATCCAAAGAACAATGATTTTTACCTTGGTACCCATGCTGGAATGATTGGAATCACGAGGCAGACCCACTATCATGTTCTCTTAGACCAAGCTGGGTTTTCGGCTGATGATCTGCAAGAGTTTGTTCATTCTCTATCCTATATGTATCAAAGGAGCACCACAACCATATTTTTTGTGGCTCCTATTTGCTACGCTCATTTGGCAGCTTCACAGTTGGGGGCAATTTATGAAGATTAGGGATGCTTCAGAAACATCATCGAGTCATGGTGGGATGTATGCTCCGGGAGTAATCTCTGTACCTCAGCTTTCCAGGTTGAAGGATAAAGTCAGCAACTTCATTCTTGTCTGCTGAGAATCATTGAACCATCTTTTTTTAGGGTTTGACAAACAACAGCCAGGACTGCTACTGGGGGAATCCCTTTCTCATGGGTTTATGAATCAAGATTTTTCCTCCAAGCTTTGATGGAGTTAAGAATTGAATACCTCTAGTAAACTTAACTTGAAAGTATTCATCCTAAGCAAATGTACCAAGAATGGATGACACATACTTATTACAAAGAAGGTTCGTCCAAAAGAATTTCATAAAGGAAACCTCGTGCTAAAAGAGATCCTTCCCATGCAAAAGGATGCCGAATTGAGAAGGGCCATATGTTGCGAAGAGGGCTTTCTCTAGAGGTGCATTGATTTTGACAAGAAATGGATAGGAAGAATTTATTTGATCTAGTGAATTCAGACTCGGTCAAGGAGTACTTTGTCTAAAGGAGAAGGGAAGCCAAGGTGAAAACCCGCAAAGGGCACTTTGGGACTTCTATTTAAAAAAAAAAGCAAAAAAAAACAAAAAAAAAGAAAAAAGAAAAGAAAAATAAAAAATAATAAAAAGAAAAAAAAAAAGAAGAAAAATGGAGAGGCTAAGGTGAAAACCCGCAAAGGGCGCCTTGTGACCAAAGGGGTTTTGAGTTGAAAACCCGAAAGGGCAGCTCAAATTTGGAAAGTCATGCAGTGACCTTGCTATACCAGATTCAATGAGAAGTAAAGTATGTTACATATCGAGGCATCAACAAATTACTTTGGATCTTTTAAACACATGTTGAACTCAAGAAAGTCTTCATGGAGTTGGCGTATAAACGCTTAAGTGGCGATATCTAGGGCATCTAACTTTTGTCCTGTTTGCTATCTTTAGATTCTCTTTCATCTCAAAGATAGGCTTTCAGATTAATTTCCTTTGTATTTTTTTGACAAATTCGTTCGAATCTAATTATTCTCAAGATTAAATTCATCTTCCATTATTCTTAAAGTATGTTGCATTAAAATAATGATGGATGAACTAAATAATTTTCACAAATAAAGTTTTGCATATTACTCTAGAAATTTCTAGATAATACAAGAAACTGAAACAAGACAATTGTTTAAGGAATTCTCATATGTATGGGCTGGAGATACTCAAGAGATTTTCTTCTTCAGTCCAAAAGGTGGTTGGACGTTTTAAGCAATATTGATCTTAAGAAAAGATCATTTCATAAACATCTCCAGCGGGTCACAACGTTTGGAGAATGGTACAATAGGACTAAGTTGATTCAAAGCATACAAGCAGAGTATGATTGATACATCAAGAAGTATAAAGATAAAACTTCGATGAGGGAATGTGTGATGACGTCCGAAATAGGGGTCATATTCATAACATTTTGCATTATAACATGCCTAGTTAGGAGAGTTTGACTCACTTTGATCATAGCATCCTAATTATTAAGCATGAATTCATACGCATTCTATAGGTTATGTCTTTTATGGGACAATATAGATCAAAGAAACCAGATTTAGCATCCCTGTGTTTATAGGGAACAGATCGAAGATAGTAGATCTGACATTCCTGTGCTTACAGCGAAGCAAATCGAAGATTTCAGCATGGCATCCCTGTGTTTATAGGGAACAAGTTGAAGATAGCAGATTTGGCATCCCTGTGTTTATAGGGAACAGATCAAAGATAGCAGATCTGACACTCCTGTGCTTACAGCGAAGCAGATCGAAGATTTCAGCATGGTATCCCTGTGTTTATAGGGAACAAGTTGAAGATAGCAGAGAACAAATTGAAGTTTGGCATCTTCATATTCGACAGAGGGTAGACACATAGCAGATCTGGCCTTCAGATGTTATACTGAAGCAAGATCCAAGATGGTTTGGCATCCTTGTGCTTACAAGGAACAAATCAAAGACATAGCTGATTTGGATTTCACGTGCTTACGATGAAGCAAATCTAAGATGATTTGGCATCTCTGTATTGTCAGAGAACAAATCGAAGTTTGGCGTCTCCATATTCGACGGAGGGCAGACACATAGTAGATCTGGCCTTCAGATGTTATACTGAAGCAAGATCCAAGATAGTTTGGCATCCTTGTGCTTACAAGGAACAAATCGAAGACATAGCTGATTTGGATTTCACGTGCTTACGATGAAGCAAATCTAAGATGATTTGGCATCTCTGTATTGTCAGAGAACAAATTGAAGTTCGGCGTCTCCATATTCGACGGAGGGCAGACACATAGCAGATCTGGCCTTCAGATGTTTATACTGAAGCAAGATCCAAGATGGTTTGGCATTCTTGTACTTACAAGGAACAAATCGAAAACATAGCTATTTTGGCTTTCACGTGTTTATGTTGAAGCAAGTCTAAGATGATTTGGCATCTCTATATTGTCAGAGAACAAATCGAAGTTTGGCGTCTCCATATTCGACGAAGGATAGACATATAGCAGATCTAACCTTCATATGATTCGACTGAAGCAGATCCAAGATGGTTTGGTATCCTTGTGCTTACAAGGAGCAAATCGAGGACATAGCTGATTTGGCTTTCGCGTGTTTACGCTGAAGCAAATCTAAGATGATTCAGCATCTCTGTATTGTCAGGGAACAAATTGAAGAAGCAGATTTGGCGTCTCTGTGTTCGATGGAGAGCAAATCGAAGATATCAACATGGCAGTCATGAGTTTGCAAGAAGCAGATTGAAGCCGTCAAGAGGCCATTTAAGGAAGATCAAGAACTCAAGACTCGGCAAGACCAGGCAAAATTGGTCTTTTTATAGTCTTTGCTATATTCTGTTACAAAGAATGAGAGCAAAGAGAGGCAAAATGTAGAGACACTCAATTTTGCCCGGGCCTAGAAATAAGTCCAAAAACAAAAATAATAAACCCCAAAAAAAAATGAAGTCCAAGTTCAGTCCAGAATTACAAATATAATTTGGCCCGATCGGAATGGCCCATTATTTGAAAAGATTTAAGGTCCATCTACAAGTTTGACTCATATGGAAATATAATCTTCAATAATATGCAATATTAGATGTGATATGCAATCTTAGATATGATACAATCTTAGATATGATTGCAATCTTAGATATGATACAATCTTAGATATGATCAATCTTAGATATGATTGCAATCTTAGATATGATACAATCTTTGATATGATTGCAATCTTAGATATGGTATATAATCTTAGAAGATATGATTTTGTAATCTTGGAGATTTAATTTGTAGATATCCTTTAATCTTGACCGTTGATGTAATTGATCTGTACCGTTGGATTTGGGGAGGCTCAACTATAAATAGAGGCCTCTCCCCTTATTGTAAAACACACTTGGAGTTTTGGGAAACAATAAAATTATTGAGAGCTTTCACTCAAATTTCTCTCCCTCTTACGTTCTTATTTTCTACGGTTTGTTCTTATTTATTCTTTGTTCATCTTCGTTTTCAACTTTTTTTTATTTAATCCCTATTTCCTTGATTTTTAATTCTCTTTTATATTTTATTTTTTAATAATTTTAGTATTATATCATTTTTTTATTAAATTCTATATTATTCATTGTTTTAAAAAATTTATTTCATTTAATTGAAAAAGTTTTTTTCTTAAATAAGGCAATGTTTGGTGTTTAGAAATTCGGGAAATAGTGCCCTAACATGCTGGGTTGCGATTTTTCGTTTGACTAAATAACCAAATATCCTTTTAATAAATTTTCAAAATCATGAGATAATTTTAGCTACGAGGATTTAAAACATCGTGTCCTAACATGCTGGATGCGATGTTTGTATACTATAGGAACAAAGGAATCTCAAGTTTTAACTTTAAATTGTTCAAGTTTTAAAATCTTTTCTAATTTTCAACATTAGGACAATAAATAGTCAATTCGGTACCAATTTTGGGCGTTACGAGGGTGCTAATCCTTCCTTGTGCGTAATCGACTCCCGAACCTATTTTCTTGAATTTCGTAGACCAAAATGTTTTATAAAAGTGATCCAATCACACCTAAAAAGGTTGGTGGCGACTCCCATTTTTATTTTTCAAAAAGTCGAACCCCGTTTTTCAAACCCCTTTTAAAAATGGTTTTGACACATGTCATTCTGGGATTTATTATTTTCTCATTCTTTTAATGGGACATAAAATTCATACACCACTGAGTCGATCGTTGACTCTTTCAAGTTAAGGCAAAAGTCGGTCTATTGGTTGGCTCGGATTAAATCTCAAATTTCATAGTTCAGATCGAGCAAGGGGTCAAACCTGCCTTCTTGGTTAAATGTTTTGCCTTGGAGTTTTAAGAAGTATTTTTCAACTTTTTGACTTTGAAATCGGGTAGAATCAAATTCTTCCGATTTGGTCGGTTGTGTGATTTTACAAACTTTTCTCAGTGCCATAGATAATGCAATATAAAAAAACTAATCTAAAAATTTATAAAATGGTTAAATAAAAATAAATAAAAGAAAGTGAAAGAAATTTCTCACCAAAAAATTTTGGTGGATTTGGCTGTTAAGGAGGAGAGCAACAGCAGTGCGATGAAAGTAGCGATGAGACGATAAAAATCCAAAGTAGAGACGAGCAAATGGGGTCGGTTGCTTTTGGGAATGCTAAGAGACTGTTCAGAGGCTGATTAAGGGTGAAAATTTGGGTTTAAAGTCTATTTATTATTAATACTAAGCACTAGGTATTGGTATCGTGACACTGTACTTCGAATGCTCTTAGTTTTTGGTTCGAAGTTCCTTCTCTCGACACTTACACATGGTGTCCCAACACGGGCCCAAATTTTGAAATCTTTTTAGATTCAAAATGTCGTGTCACAGCATTGACGTGCAATGTCGCAACACAAGCTTGAATTTGAAAAGATTTTAGGTTCGAAGTGTGATGTCCTGACATTGAGATGTGGTGTCACGACACCACCCTAAATTTTAAAATCATGAAAGCTTTTAATTTTAGTGTCCAAACACTGAGGTTCGGTGTTGTGACACTACACTAAATTTCTCTAGTTTTGAATAATTAGTCGTGTTTGTCCTTATGTTTTACCCTTAATTTCATTTAAGTCCCTAATAGGCTCCCTCTAATTGCCTAAGGTTGAAATCCTAATCTAATTAAAATCCAAAATAAAATCCAAAATTCTAATTTACAAAATTTACAACAATTTTCAAAGTTTTAAGTCAAAATTATGTGTGGCTACAAGACTCATCTGGTAGCCTTAGCATTCCATGCATCGCCATATTGCTCATTCGATGATCGTCTTGGTCCATCTAACAAATGAATGTCTGTCCAGGGTCTTTCCACTTGTCACACTCCCTTGATCCTTTAATACCTAAACACATCGAACTAGAAACGTACCTTTCACTAAGGTCATTATGGGTACTAAAGGAAATTACATAAAAATCCTCACGTATATTATCCTTATATTTCACATTTTAGGAATCATGGCCACATTTGAATACTTTTATTTCACCATTGATCTTCATTTTTAATTCATTCTTCTCAAGATCAATGGTTGACCTAGACATATCCAAAAATAGCTGACCCAAAAGAATGGGAATATCTTGGTCCTCCTCGATGTCTAGGATGACAAAATCGATGGGGGTTATAAAACCCCTAACTTTAACCAATACATCTTCAAGTACACCCTTGGGGTGTATAAAAGACCTATCATCTAATTGTAGTGTAATTGTCGTATTTTTTAAATCCCCCAATATGAGTTTTAAACATGTGGATAAAGGCATCAAATTTATGCTGACCACTAAGTCGCAAAGGGCCTTGGTAAAATGTTTGTTCCCTATCTTCATAGGAATTGTAAAGCTTCCCATATCTTTTAGCTTCGGGGGTATTTTATAAGCAATTATAGCACTACAAGAAGCGTCAATTCTTATTTGCTCACATTTCTTTAGCTTTTTATGCCTAGAAATAATCTCCTTTAAGTATTTGGCATATTTTGGTATTTTATCAATGAGCTCAAGTAGTGAAAAATTTACATTAAGGGATTTAAAAAGGGTTAGAAATCTTATGAATTCTTTCTCATCGCTTTATTACTTGTCTTCCAACCTCATTGGAAATGGTACATTTTTTTGCATGAATTCCAATCGTGGATTCTTTTCTGGCTTAGCCAATATTTTAGGTCTTTTCTCCATTTGGACTTCAATTTCTAGCTTATCAAGGTTTTGGCCCTCCGTTTTGACCTCATCATCCTCCTTATTAGAGGGCTTTTTTGAGTTTACTAGTGCTTTACCTGAATGGAGTGCAATAACATTTACTTGTTCTTTCTATCCTTTTAGTGATTGTTTTTGGTATTACTCAGAATACCCATGCTTATTTGCCTTCGCTTCTCATTCAACACGCTAGCGATATTGCACATCTCTTCGTTTAGTTTGGCACGAATTTGTACGCATTCGATCTTTACATGTTGAATATCATACCTCATAAGATGCATCCCATTTTTGATCCGATCCAAGCATTGGCCATAATCAACGTGGTCGTTACCCATGGATCTGTCTTGAGATCTTTGCACATGTAGGGGTTAATATGAAGGGTTGGGTCTAATTTGAATGGTCCTTCCAACTAGGGTTGTATGTGTTTGAAGAGGGATTTCCACCCCTATTCCCCAAGTAATTCAGCTTTCCGATTGGGTCTCTTGAAATAACGTGTAGTTTCGAGCGGCATCATTGATCGATTGCTTAACAGTGGTCTCTAGACAATGTAACTTTTCCAAGATTTGTTAATATTTATCATCTTCCTTGACCACCCTAGTCGTTGAAGACTTTTGGCTATATGAAAAGTGTTCATTCGAGCACAATTATTCATTAAGGCTTTGGCCAATGAGCCATCTAATCCAACTCTTAAGCTCTCATCCAATCTGTTATAAAAAATTTGCAATTGTAACCAATCTGCATACCGTGATGTGGGCACTTCCTAAGTAGTGACTTGAAGCATTCTCAAGCATCGTATAAATTCTCACCTTCAAATTGTTTAAAATTAACAATATCGTGCCTTAATTGGATTGTTTTACTAATGGGGAAAATTTTGTGTAAAAATTTCCTCGCTAAGTTGCCCCATGTCATGATGGAACTTGACTCTTGGGAATCAAGCTATTTGTAGGCATTTTCACAAAGCGAGAATGGAAACAACCGTAGATGAATCACGTCATTGGTCACCTCGTTATATTTAAATGTGTCGTACAACTATAAGAATCTCTTTAAATGCTGGTTTAACTCTTCCAACATATTTCCCCAAAATTGCAAAATATTTTGTATCATTTAGATGGTAGTTGTCTTAATTTCAAAATTGTTTGTGTTAATTGTAAGCCTCTTGATACTACCTTTGACAACATCTAGAGTGGAAAGCCCATATTCGCACAATGTCCTTTACGGTTGAGTCATCAGTTACTCCATTCGTACTGGTACAAATGGTTCGATGTTCTCCTCAAACTGTGGGTTTCTTTGCGGCAAGTTAGCCACTACAGGTGGATTGTTTTGCATTTGCTAATAGGCTTGCCTTAAAATTCTCTTTGGTTTAGGATATGGCTCGATTGGAAGAGTACTACTCTGAGTCATGCACTATATTTAAAGAGAAGTTGAAAAAAGTTATAAATAAAATAAATAAAATAACAAAATAAAAATTTGTATCTATAATTGTAAAATTTCAAACTTATCCTATCAAGTATAGAAAATTAAATTTTAGTCTAATGTTGAAACCTCCCCGGCAACAGCACCAACAACTTGACCGTCACCAGACGTGCAAACGTTTGGACTGGAAATACTTGTAACAACCTATTTTTTAGTGGTTTTGGGAACATTGGTTTAAGGACCACGACTCCGACGTGTCAGTCTGTAAATATTCATTATTTAATATTTATGATGTCATTAGTGTCATATTAAAATTTTGGTTATGAAATTTTATCGTTTAGATAGTTAATTAAGTAAAAGGACTAAATTGTAAAGGTTGTAGAAGATAGTGTCTATTAGTTAAATAACTCAAATGGTGATTGAAATATAGAATAAGGGTCTTAAAGGGTAATTATACCATTAGAGGTATGAGTGGCTGGCTAACATAGTTAAATTATGTGAAAATTCATTAAAATTTGAAGATACAATGACAATTTGTAAATTTATAAAGTGTAAACAAATTAAAAGAAAAATAAAACATTTTTCTTCTTGATTCCTCTTTAACACAAAAATTATCGGTTAACTAGGGTTCTTCAAATAGGTAAGTAAACCTTGCCTATTTTTAGTAATTTTTATGTTTTTGAGCTTGTATTAGCTTGGTCTAGCTAAGCCAAGGACTAATTTGTAAAACTATTAAACATTTTGGATTATACCATTGACCATTGATGAGTTTGAGTTATTCTTAAATTTTTATGGAAGAATATCAAGTTTCGTTATTAGTTAGGACTATTTTGTAAAGTAGTTTTTGATGATTTTAACGTTTAAGGACTAAAATGTAAAAATAGTAAAATTACTTGTACCTGATGTGAAATAATTGCAAATATGGACTGAAGTGAGGCTCTTGAATGTTCAGCTAAGCTTATGTTTGAATGAAAATGGTTAAATTGCATGTTTTGAGCTTAGGGACTAAATTGCATAAAAGTAAAATGTTAGGGGTAATTTCGTAAAAATTTCAGTAAGGACTTATTAATGCAAGATAAGTTAATTTTTCTATTGGTATTGGTTAATTAAATGGAATTATTATTCTAGATCAAGAAAGTGTTTATAATGGAAGAAAGGACAAAGTAGCTAAGTAGTCCCTGTACTTTGGCTATTGCTGTAAATCAGTCTGGTAAGTTCTTGCTATTTTTTTTATGTTTATAATGATTTCTTACATACTACATGTTTTATTAGAATTTAATCTAATGTTGTATTTATCCATTGAACGCTTAATAAATAAATATTTAATGAGTATAATGAGTATGTGGTGTACCTGAATAGCAGGCCCTGGGCTGATGATTTTTTAGCAAGCTTTAAGCCAATGATCATTTAGCAGGTACTATGTACTAGTAATACAGACGTAACGATGGTTTGAGATCTTGTATGTGTTACAGATTCTCTGCAGCTTGTGTGAGCAACATCGTGAGCCAGTTAAAGTTCTAAAGTTAACTCGTATGAGTGATACCCTTTCGATTACTTGAAATGAGATGTTGTTAGAACTATGACTTGGTTTATGATCATTTATCTTATGGAATTTTAATGGTGTGAATTATCCAAGTACGAGTGTTTTAGAAAGTTGAAATAATAGTAATATGGAATATGATTTGAATTATTGTACTATGCAATACTCACTTGTTATGAGTCGTGATTGATAGGAGCTTAGTTTCTTAAATCTTATACATTTTCTATGTAATGACCCAATAGTGTGAAATAGACTCGTAAATATCTATTAAAAATATTTACGAAGTTAGTTGTATGGTCAATTAGGTTTTGGTTAGGTGAATTAGTTTAAATTAAGATTAAATTAAGTGTAAGGACTAGATTGAATATAGGATAAAAGTTGAATTAAAGAATAGAGAAAAGTCAGAGGACTAAACTAGTAATTAAACCAAAACAATGTATGGTGATGGTGGTGACACGTGGATTAATTAAATACATATATTAGTAATTATTATTTACTTATAATATAAGTAAATATATTATATTATTATTATAAATATAAAATAAATAAATCAAATTAATACAATTGTATGGTAATAAAAATGTACAAATGTAATAAATACATACATACATTTGTAGTATACATATACATTTACTTAGTATTTAAGAATAAATAAATAAATAAATAATTATATTATATTATATTATATTATATTATATTATATTATATTATAATAGTTTAATAATAAAATAGAAAGAATAAAAGAAAAGAAAAAAAGACTAAAGAAATAGAATAGCAAGAAATGAAACAAGGGAAGGAAAGAAAGAAAGAAAAAGGGAAAGAAAGAAAGAAAAAGAAGGAGAAATTAGGGTTTAAGATTTCAAGCTTAATTTGGTAAGTCAATTTAGTCCCTTTTCTTATGATTTTGATGTTTTTGGAATCCTAGAACAAAATACTACTTGATTTATGTTGAAATTTTGAAAGTTAGTGAATTTTTAGATGTAGTTTATGTTGAAGTAATTGAAGAATTAGGGGTTAAATTGATAGAATTTCAAGTTAGAATTGAATAAAGAATTGAATTGTAAAATAAATCATAAGTTTTAAGTAATAGGGACTAAATTGAAAGAATTTTGAAATTAGGGTTTTATGGTGAAATTAGAGAGTTGAAATTAGTCTAAAGTGAGAATTGAATGAAAATATGAGATTTGTTTTGGAAAAATAAAGTTAGTCTAAATTTAGGGATTAAATTGAAATTTGAGTTAAAGTTGAATATGAATTGAAATACTCATTGTGAAATTGTGTGTATTGATGATTTTTAATTGTTTGAAATTTTCATAGCTAACGTTGTGTCAGAGACCTCAGCTAAGAAAGGAAAAGAGAAAGTCGACGAGGAGTGATTTAGAAATTACGGTTTGTATTTCTATAATCTGAATTTAATAATTAATTGTTGAATTATTACTTAATATGTATGGTAAGTGCTTTGAGGTGAGTATTGATATTGATTTTTGTGATATTGAATTGAATTCAATGGAATTGAATTCATGTATATATGTGAATATTTGAATTGGAATGAATATTGGTTGAAATTGAAAAGTGAATTTAATTGTTAATTGTTACATTTTGATTAAATATTATGGTAAATAATTAAGGTAAGAATTATTTGTATTGTGTTTTACAATTGAAATAGATTGATTGGGAATGTGATGAAATAGATATGAATATGTGATTATTGTAGAATTTGAATATTTGTTATTGAAAAGTGAATTGAATTGTATTGAATTACGAATTTATGTGATTAATTAAAATGTGTATTGATTAGAAACTGAAAAGTGAATTGAATACCCCATTAACTGTATCGGGCTGAGTCGGATATAGTTGACATGCCATAGGATTGGAAGTGTTTAGGGATACTTCGACCTTGAGTCGATGAGGCACTGTAAGTGTCGTATTATTACTTCGGATAATTTCGATGAGGTACTGAGTACCATACTATTTTACTTCGGCTTGATCGATGAGGCACTGAGTGCCGTATTGGTGTGTTTTGGTCAGATCCGTGCAGCCGTCAAAGTCCGAGTCTTATTAATAGGGGTAAACAAATGATTTGGCCAATTAGTTGACAATGAATGATATTAAAAATAGATTGGAATGGACAATGAAATGAAATATGCAATTGAAATGCATGGAATTGCATGAATCAGGGATTCATGAAATGGATATTGGTTTGAAATTGAATGGTGTAACCTATTGAGAAAAGCTATTGAATAGCAATTATGAAATTGAAATAGTATAATATGAGAATTGAAAGTGTTATGAATGATGCATTTATGAAATTGATTATTTGTTGAATGATTTTGTTTATGTGTGATTATATAAATAAATATTATAAATTCTTGTTTAATAAATATTTAGATTATAGAAATACCACTGAGTTTATACTCAGCATACGGTTTGTTTCCATGCACAGGTTAGGTAAAGTCAGATCATTGAATCAGCATCCAAAGCCAATCCCGAACTCAAAGTGGTGAATTACATTTCCTTTTTGGTAAATGGCATGTACCTAGGTTGTTTGTGTATGTCATTTTGAGAAATGGTTTTAAATGATGTTATAATATGATAATGTTTAAAAACATATGAACTAATGTGTTATGTATTATTGCTATCAAATGATATGTTTTGGTTCAAATAAGTATGAATATAGAATTAGTTATTGGTATACTATTAGATTGATTTAGATAATACAGGTAGAGTATCTATGAATGTACATTGGTTAGTTTATTAGGTTGATGATTGAACATGATTTAGGTATATTTATATACGTTTTGGGCCTTGAGAGCTCTTTAAAGGGACGTTATAATTAAATTGTGATATGTATACTAAATAATTATGTGATTGCCCGTATTTGTTCTGAACTTTCCGTAATGCCTTGTAACCCTGTTTCGGTGATGGAGAAGGGTTAGGGGTGTTACAGTTTATCGTTTAATCATCAAACTTCCTAAGCTTTCATAAACTTACTCATGTCTTGTTCCTTTTTTTATAGATTACATTTTGTGGAGGGTAGATCCGATCAACTCGTAGAATCACACTATCCCGAGGACTCTTTTGGTAGATTTTGTAAACATTTTAGTTATGTCATGTAATAGGGAAAATGGTTATGATGGTATATTTGTTAAACTTTAAGTAAGCTTGTATATGTGGTCGTGAAGTAGTAAGTGTCTTTTAGGTTGGTATGATGTGTTTGAAATGGAGTAGGTTAGGTGTATGTTATGGCTTATAAATGATTGCTTTGATAATGAGTAGCATGAGCATTATAACGTGTTTTGGTACATGATATTTTGGTGGATTAGATGAATGAATATGGCATGTATTGGTTGCCTTAAAGTGTGTTTATAGACTTGTGAACATGTGCTATAAATTGGTTTAGGTACTAGTGTAGTTGGGTGAGGAATAATGATAAACCATAAAAGTAACACATTTTGATCCCATGCTTAGCATGTTTTTGGATGATTTATTATTTAATTTAGTGAATTTGATGCTCTTAATCCTTTAATTTCATGTTTTATACTTGGGAGAATATAGGGGAACAAAAAGAGCAAAAAACGGGCCAAAAACAAACAAAACGGGCTAATTTAAAGATCCACACAGCCAAGACCATTTCCACACGGGCTAGATGTTTTTCTAAATTTGAGATGTTTTCCTTTTACATTATGAACTAAACTCTCTAAATACTTAGGGAGGATGAAACCTATGATGGATCTTATTATTTAATTATCTGAATTATACGATAAATACTAGTTCTTGTTTTTAATTATGTGTTTTTAATCCTTGCCTTAATATTTTCAGGATATTAATCCAAGTTTGATATGCTTATTCAGTGGAGCAAAAGTCCCTGTTTAAGAGTAGATCTAGCAAAATTAAGCGGAGTTGATTGCAATCCTAGAAATAGGACAGCATAAATCTGCCAGATTAGAGTCAAATCTAATAGGGAAATCCATAGATCGAGTTAATGCGACGATAGGGGTTTTAATTAGAAAGAGATTTCAATTAATCAACCTAGAGTCAGTTATTCATAGTCTCAAAAGAAATATTAATATAATTTAGGGATTTCTACGGATTTTTCCAATTCGATCTCTATCGCGTTCATAATTAATTAGTTTAATTTTAGATTAAAACACCTCCTTTAATTATTAAGCTAAATAATAGAAATATAGTTATTACTAGTACTTTTAATCCTTGTGGATAGGATATTCCGGACTCACCATAGCTATAATACTATTCAATAAGTGTCCTTACCTTCGTCGAAATATTAGTTAGTTTCGTGACCCATCAAGTTTTTGGCGTCGTTTCCGAGGACTAAAATATTAGGAACACTTAATTTTTATTACTTCGGCCATTTTTTAATTTTTTTTTTACTTTAATTTACTAACTTTTTCTCTTATTTGCTTCTGGTATGTTCTTGTAGTTTATGACTAGAAGAAACTGGTCAGGACCTCTATTATTTGATAGTGAAATTGAAAGCACAACTCGCAGAATTCATAGAGAAATAAGGCGGAGTCTACAGTATATAGAGGAAGAGTAAGACGACGATACCAATATTATCGAAGAGATGGCTGAAATCAGAATAATCTGCTACCTCCTGTGGTTGCCGCGAATCCTGTAAATCAAAATCCTGGTCCTCATACTATGTACGACTATGCCAAACCTAATTTAGCAGGGGCTGAATCAAGTATTGTGAGACCTACTATTGCTGTAAATAACTTTGAACTGAAGCCGAACACCATTCAGATGATCCAACAGTTTATTCAGTTTGATGGTTTGCAAGATGAGGATCCAAATACTCATGTGGCTAACTTTTTGGAGTACTGTGATACTTTCAAAATTAATGGCGTTTCTGATGATGCCATTTAGCTTCAGTTATTTCCCTTCTCATTGAGTAATAAAGCTAAAGAGTGGTTGAACTCTCTACGACGAGGGTCCATCACTACTTGGGAACAAATGACCGAAAAGTTTTTGTTGAAATACTTTTCACCGTCCAAGACGGAAAAGTTGAGGAATGATATCTCTTCCTGTGTGCAAATGGACTTAAAGACCCTATACGATGCATGGGAGAGGTATAAGGATTTATTGAGAAGGTGCCCTCACCATGGGTTACCCTTATGGTTACAGGTTCAGAATTTTTACAATGGTTTGAACCCATCAACTAAACAACTGATCAATGCAATCGCTGGCGGTACCCTAAATAACAAAACACCTGAGGAGGCTTATGAGTTCATTGAAGAGATGTCACTGAATAATTATCCGTGGCAAGTCATGAGGACAAAGCCGACAAAAGCCGCTGGTGTTTTCAACCTCGACGCGGTCACCATGTTATCAAACTAGGTAGAGCTCTTAAATAAAAAAATTGATGGTTTATGTGTTTCTACGCAGGTACATCTAGTGATGCAATGCGACGCAAATAGAGGAGGGAACCTTCCAGAAAGTCGATTCTACAACCTTAGTGCAGAAGACGAACATGTTAACTATACTTAGTGCAGAAGACGAACATGTTAACTATACTTAGTACAGAAGACGAACATGTTAACTATATGGGTAATAATTCTAGACCTTAAAATAATCCCTATAGTAACACTTACAATGCAAGTTGGAGGAACCATCCCAACTTCTCTTGAGGTGGTTAAAGGAATCAAAGACCACAACCTCATCCAGATTTTCAACAACCACCTTAGCAGCAGAAGAAGAAGCTGAACCTTGAGGCGATGCTAAGAAATTATCTCAGTGTCAGAAACACGTTTCCAAAACACCAAAGTAATGCTTAAAAATCAACAAGCGTCGATTCAAGGGCTCGAGAATCAAATAGGCTAGCTGGCTAAGGTGATTTCAGAAAGACCATAAGGTAGCTTACCAAGTAATACTGAAACTAACCCAAGAGAACAGCTTCATGCAATTACTGTAAGAGATGAGGAAGGGTTAGTTGAACCAGAACCAGAACCGAGGCAAGAACTTGTGGTAAGTAAAGGTAAGGTTGATGAAAGCCATAGTAAACAAAAATCGGTAAGTAAGGAGTATACACCTCGTGTGTCATATCCCAATGCGATAAAGAAAGACCACACAAATGAACAATTCAGTAAATTTCTTAAACTTTTGAAAAGGTTGAATTAACTTACCGTTTATTGAAGCTCTTTCGCAGATGCCCAACTTAGTTAAATTTTTAAAGGAGCTTTTGGCAAACAAACGAAAGTTAGATGATTCGTTGCACGTGGAGCTTAATGCGGTGTGCTCAGCTATCTTACAAAATAAACTACCCAACAAATTGAAGGATCCAGGGAGTTTTACTATTCCTTATTTAATTGGTAGTTTAAATGTAAATAATGCTTTAGCTGATCTAGAGGCAAGTATTAATGTCATGCCTTACAAAATGTTTAAATAGTTAGGTCTTGGGAAACCCAAACAAACTAAGATGAGCATTCAATTAGCAGATAAAACCATTAGAGTTCCTAGGGGTATTGTTGAAGATGTACTCGTAAAAATTGATAAATTCATATTCCTAGTTGACTTTATTATCCTAGACATGGATGAGGATAGTGATGTCCCTTTAATTTTAGGACGCCTCTTTTTAGCAACTGCTAGAACTATCATTGATGTTGATACAGGTGAACTCACACTTCGTGTAGGTGATGATACGATCATGCTCCAAGCTCGTGATCTGGTTAAGACATCAAGTAATAAAGACGATTCTATAAATCCTGTTAATAAGGCTAATCATGGGATTCAACCCTCTTTACAGGAAACTATTTCGAAAAACACAAATGAGCCACGCTCTGGTTCATGTGCCAACAATGGAACCATCCATGAAAGACGAATGCTACAGATAGATGAACTAGATGAATGGCAGACTTATGTCAAAGAGGAACAAAAGCAACACCATGTCAAGCTTAAAGATAGAACCAATCAATTTAAGGTTGGGGACCAGGTACTGTTAGAGAAAATGGATCCTCGAGTTGTCACTTCAGAGCTTAATGCAAATGGAGCAACTCCATTTAAGGTATTAAATGTCTTCCCATACGGTACAGTCGAGGTAAATCATTCTAAATTTGGAACTTTTAAAGTAAATAGTACTCAACTTAAACCTTATTTTGATGTTAGAACTGATAGCAGGAGAGAGGAGTTTCAACTCCTCAAACGACCATGACCATGCGAATGAGAGGTAAGTCGAGCTTAGACTCTAAATAAGTGCTTCTCTGGAGGTAACCCGAGTACTAACATTGCTAATTTTCTCATTTTTATTTCATATTATTTCTTTAAAATTAACTAAACATTAAAATTGCAGGTTTTTTGGCCCACACAACCTCGACACATAGGCGTGTCCTAGGCCGTGTGACTTAACATGGGCACAATAATAAGTTACATAGCCGTGTGATATGGCCATGTGACCCACACGGCCTGGACACACGGGCGTGTCCCTGGCCATGTAGACTTTGAGACTTAGTTTTTAAAATTTTATGGAAATAAACAAGAGAGGTACACAGGCTAGCGACATGGCCGTGTAACCCACACGACCTAGACATACGGGCGTGTCCTTGGCGTGTGGATCCTAGGACAAAGTTGTTCCAAAAATCGATGAGACACGGCCTAACAGAGTCCACACGGGCGTGTGACACAGCCGTGTGGACCACACGGCTAGGACACACGGGCGTGTCCTAGACCGTGTGAAAACTGGAGCTAAATTTTCAATTTTTAAACAAGTTAGAGAGCTACACAAGTGAGACACATGGGCATGTGGGAGGCCACACGGGTGTGGGAGAAGCGAACAACATTGCACATGGCTGTGCGACACAGCCGTGTGAACTACACAGCCTAGACACACGGACGTGTCCAAGGCCATGTGACGACTGAGGTACATATTTTAAATGCACACGGGCTAGAACGAGACCATACGGGCGTGTGACACAGCTGTGTGGCCCAACATGGGCCGCACATGACCGTGTTCCCTTTTAACCCCCAATCCCTAATTTTTTTTTGTACTTTTTATCTTATTCCCTAACTTTCTCAACCCTAGCAGCTGCAATAACCCCACGCCTCACCCTTCGGCCACCAGCCTCTCCCTACCCCGACAACCAACCCTCCTCCTTTCCTTTCCATTCCCTCAACCTAAAGCCCTCGCCCTCATCCTGCCCTCACCCTCATCTTTCCCCCTCACCAGCCCTCACGCAAACCACCCCCACGCCGCTCCTTCTCCTCTTTCCTCTATCCTCTTTTCTCTTGCGCACCCCTTCTGCCAGCCCTTACACAAACACAACCCACCACACCTCACCATCGCGCACGCACACATGTTCATGCCCGACCCTTCATCCCTCACCCTTTTTCCTTTGCTTCAAAACCCATCCCCTTAGCGCAGATCTAAACCACCCGACCCTCACCTATTCGATCATCGTTAATCGTCATCCGTACCTCCGACCACCGGCCGTCGGTTTCCCTTTTTGCCCTTTCTTTCTATTTATTTAATTATTTAATTATTTTTATTTATTATTATTCTTAGTATATTATTTTATTTCTTTATTATTATTTTTCTTATTATTCCTTTATTCATTAATATGAGTTCATTTTATGTACTAATATATTTAGCCATTTTTTATTATCTAGTTTCTTGAATATTTATTCTTCATATCTGGCCATGTGTTAACTTTCTTTCATATTTTATTCCTTTCGGTAATATTATTTAATTCATTTGTTTTAGTTGACTTCATTTCTAATTTATTCTTGCTAAGTCTTTTATTATTGATCATTATTAGTTCTTTCTATTCATACTATGTTTCTTTCTTGATAATAACCATCTATTTATTGGTTTGATTCTGCTCCAAGTCTATTTCTTCGTTCGATCAATTGTTGAGCTGAACTTGGCTGCTTGTTTCCTATTCATTTTCCTATTGTGTTGATTAGTTTAATTAAATTATGTGATTGCTTTTTTGCAGGTTTATTATGACGAACACACGCGACAAATCCAAAGTCGTCGTCCCCGCTTCAAAAAAGCGAAAAGGCCCCGGTGAGACCTCCTCCTCGAGCGCATCTGTTGAGGTCCACCACCCTTATCTACAATTCCCGATGGGCCTCCAGGAGGATCTATTTCAGTTACTTTGACACCGACCACTCGATTTAGGCCGCTGCATTGATTGGGCCACACTGGAGCAAGTTCGCCTAGTTGACGAGGTTCGCGCCTTCATTAATACAACTCTGTGGGATAGATTCTTTGCCATCATCGAGCCCACCTATATGAAGCTGACATGAGAGTTCTATTCGACGTTTAAGGTTCAGCAAGTTATGACGATTCACGACAAGCCCAGTACCATCAGTTTTCGACTTGGTGGACTGATACGCCACATGAGCGTTCCTGAGTTCAGCGCGGTTTTGGGACTCTACACAAAGGAGTTCATGAGCACCAACGACTTTCTTCAACTTCATTGACATATTCATCACTCGCCTTCGCGTTGTTGGACTAATCTCACGGGCGACCTAACATCCTATGACACTAGTCGCTCGAAGGCGACTTTTCTCCCATTGGCCCTACGGTACCTTCACGCCCTCTTCGCTCATACTTTGACAAGACGGAGAGAGAGTACAGGAGTTGTTAGCACTTATGATGGCTATTTTCTATGGAGCATGGCTACCGGGCATGTCTTCGGTTTGGCGTACTTCATCGCGCTCACCTTTCGCCATCAGACTGAACGCCACAAGAAGGGCCCCATTTGTCTCAGCCCTTACGTGACTCACCTCACTCGACACTTTGGTTTACTCGACACATTGGAGTAGTCCGCAGCACTAACCCTCATCGGCCAGATGTCCCCTCAAGGCATCTCAATCATGACTGACATGAGGATGATCAAGCGGCAATGTGGAGTGGACCCCTGTAACAGCTCGATTTAGACCCTATTCGGAGCGATGGTTTTGGGATCACGAATTTGAGTCAAAAAAATATTTAAAAATTATTTTTTGTGTTTATTATGTGTGAATTAATATCTTTGAAATTTTCATGTTTTAATTTTTGTCGTTTGAGTGCCCGATTTAATAAAAGGGCTTAATCGTGTAAAATAAAAATTTGATGGTTTAATGTTTAAAGACCGAATTGAATGTGTCTTTATAATTTGAAGTGTTTATGTTGCAATTATGCCATTGAATAAATGAATCGACGGTAATGGCATGCATTATTAAGTTGTTATATTAAATCATTAAGGTTATTATGGGAAATGAATAATAAAATGTTATTATAATAAAACATATAATAAAATAACATTCATTTGTCTTTCATTCTTCATGACCAAATGTTAAAATAAAAGAGAAAGAAAAAGGTTTTCAAAGTTTCGGCAATTGTTGAGCTTGATAAAGGTATGCAACTAGCTCGGTTTTTGATAATTTTTACGTTTTTGAGATTGTTGCAGTGTAATGTACAAAGCCCGTGCTTGAATTTCTGATTTTGATGAATATTTTGAGTTATTCCACTTATGAATAATTGAGCTTTGTGAAGTTAGATGATGAATTATGAAAGATATGTTTTGGATTAATATGTTTTGTATTGGAATTTTTGATGATTTTGAGTAATTAGGGCTAAATTGCAAAAATAATAAATTAAGGGACTAAAATGTGAAATAAATGAAATGTATGGACTTGTATGAACATGGGTAGCATTCAGCCTAAGCATGGTGTGTGCAAATTTTGCATGTTTTGTGTTTTGTGCAATTTGGACTAAATTGTAAAAAGTGTAAAATGTTAGGGGTAAAATGGTAATTTGCCCATTTATGTGTTTTTGGACTAAATTGAATAGAATTATGTTTGAATGATTTTAATTTGAATATGTTTAGATCAAGAACAAAAGAAATCTGATTTGGATCGGGGAAAAACCAAAGTTGTCGAATAGTTGTTGTAACACTCCTAACCTATATCCGTCGCCAAACTAGGGTTAAAGGCATTACCGGACAAATCAGAATATTTAACATTCATTTTTATAAAAATTTTAACGTCAGAGATCAAACATCAATATAGAGTCCCTTATATAGGTCATCGAGACCTTAAACATGCATCAGAAAGGGGTCGGGACTAAACCGAACACACAATTTTTTTTTTCAAAAACTTATACATTTTCAAAAAAGTACAGGTCACACGCCAGTGTGAGCAAGCCGTATGCCTTACACAGTATTAGACATGCCCGTGTGTCTAGGCCATGACAAAACAGGGCATACATACTAACTTGCTCACACGGCCACAAGACACACCCGTGTGCCTTGGCCGTGGTCGAGCCTGACTTGTGCCACACGGCTAGCCACACGCCCGTGTGCCTTGGCCGTGCTCGAGCCTAACTTACAATTGTAGGGTACCCCAGAGGACACATGGCCGTGCAACATAGCCGTGTGTCACACACGCCCGTGTCTCTGCCCGTGTGGACAAAAATAGGCCATTTGAAAAGCCAACTTGCCATCCCAATTAGGTCAAGCCTACAAGCACCAAACCAAGCATATATACCCAACAACTTCAACCAATTTCAATACCAAATCATACATCATTCATGCCATAACATTATCAACAATTTACATACTCATAAACTTAACTCAATTGTGCCAAAACATAAGACCAAATCATATCGAACATGTGGTTTCATAATCTCTAAACTCATGACAAATCTCATACCAAAACTTACCAAACTTACCATTTCTCTTAACTATTCATAAACACATCAAATAGATCATCTTGCATCATATTTCATATACTAAAATCAATACATAAACACAACCATACCAAGCCATATCACATGGCTAAATATAAACATTACAAAACCTATCCAAAGAACTTCTAGCCTATACATGCCATATTTTATCATATACAATTTCAAAAGCTACCAAAATGAGATTCGATAATGTGATGACGATCCCCAAGCTCACAACAGCTTTGATATCTATAAAACAATGCAAACATACATAAAGTAAGCTTTCCAAAGCTTAGTAAGCTCGTGTTAAATATCATCAACAGCTTATAAAATATAAAACATCAACACATAAACACTTATTAGTTCTCAATTCATCTATCAATTCTATGCCAACACAATTCATATGTTTGTACCAATCCACGAACTTCATATGCATAATATCATCTACCACATAACTATCGTACATACCTGAACCTTCCTGTACTTATTCATTTTCATTCTCACCTCTCGTCCAGATATTTTAAGATTTTTCAAAGATTATTCATGCTTTAAGCATCCGCACACTTAGTACTTTAAGGTTTAGTTGAAGCTAAAACGATTCTGCACACTTAGTGCCATCTCAATTAACTGAAGCTATCTCGGTATTGTACACTTAGTGCCTCATACAGCCGAAGTTATACCATTTCACACACTTAGTGCTATTTATAGCCGAAGCTATACCATGTCGCACACTTAGTGCTATTTATAGCCGAAGCTATTCTGAATCGCACACTTAGTGCCAAATGCAGTTGATTTATCATCGTATTCAAACCATAATCAAATTTATACACAATTTATTTATAATTAAATAATCAAAAAATATACTTGTAACATCATGTATCACGTACGAACTTACCTCATATTCAGAATTGTCGACTCGAATTGTCTACTCTATAACCTTCGACTTCCATCGGTCTAAATCTGAATTCCTCTTTTCTTGATCTATATGTATTCAAATTTAATCATTTTATTCACCAAAACATTCAAATCAATCCATATACACATAATTAGGGCATTTTACAAATTTTCCCTCACATTTTCACATTTTGACATTTTAGTCCCTAATTCATAAAATCACAAAATACATATAATTTCATTAGACATGTACATGGCCGAATATTCATAGCTCTCATACAAGTCCACACATTTCATTTATTTCACATTTTAGTCCTTCAATTTACAATTTTCATAATTTAGCCCATTTTACTCAAATTCATCAAAAATCCAAAGATAAAACATGTTAACCCAAAACATATCTTCCATTTATCAACAACTAACTTCACAAAACTCATAGTTTCATCAATGGCACATTTCAAAATCATCAACAAAATCAGAAATTGAGACATGGGCTTGATAGTATTCGAAGCAACGATTATTAAAAAGTAGAAATTATCAAAAACCGATCAAAACACATAACTTAATCAAAGATTACAAGTGCCAAACCCTAAGAAAAATTTTCTATTTTCTTTTATTGTATTTTTGGCCAAGGATGAACATAAAATGATCCATTTTCATGCATTTGTTTTATTATTATTAACATATTAATTAAATTCCCATTTTACCTTTTGTTATAAAACTATTAAAACATGAATATCAAGGTCATAAATGTCCATTAACCATATAAATAGAATATTAACCACATAAGGGCAAATAATAAGCCAAATGAAATAGGCACTTTTAACAAACAACAGACAACTTTTACATTTTACGCGATTAGGTCCTTTTATCAAATTAAACACACAATTGATCAAATTCTCGTACGAAACTTTCACACATGCTAATTCATATAACATAAGCATGAATCCTAAAACCACTATTCTGATTAGGGTTTAAACCAAACTGTTACAGTCGTTTCGTTCCAATTATTATTGTACGAGGTAAGTTTATACGCAAATAGATGTTGTAAATTTCAATATATGTATATTATAAATGCTGAATTGAATTATTATAATTGTTTGAGAATGTGTCGAAATGATATATGTTTGAGAGCAATGGTTAAGAGTTCGATTTGATCGAGTTACGACATCCGAAAGCCCTGTATGAGCCTTAGGAATAGATAGGATATATATGTCATGAAATAAGATTCTGATACGTGATGTGCGAGTAAGACCATGGCATCGATATATGTGTGCGAGTAAGACCACGTTTAATACGTTGGCATCGATATGTGATTCCAATATATGTGTACGAGTAAGACCACGTTTAATATGTTGGCATCGATATGTGATTCCGATATATGTGATTACATGTAAGACCACGTCTGGGATGTTGGCATTGTAAGATATGTGTGATTATCCAATTATCCTATTCAATTTCAAATGGTTCAACGAGCAATGATAAGTTGTGATCAAATGTGTAATCGAGTTAAAGTGATCAGGTATGTGTTAGTTAATTTCCTATTTGAAGTTAAGGTAAGTTGGCTATTTGGTATGTGATACAAATTGTATATGATACAAGTGAATATATATGTGATCTTAGAAGTGAAAAATTAATTATGTTATAATCTATATGTGCAATCGGCCAATTTGAATTTGTAGCATAATTATATGTTTGATAAATGTAATTGCAAGGTTGAAATTGTATATGAACATAATAACATAATTCAATTTTGTTGTATTGATTTATAATGTCATTGACTTGTTATTTTCTTATAACTTACTAAGCTGTGATAGCTTATTATGTGTATGTTTGCTTCTGTTCTATAGATTTTGGAGTCATGTTACAAGCTCGGGGATCGTCAACGAAGTTTATCACACTACCGATTATTTTTGGTATTTTATAAGCTAAATTTTGAATCTATGGCATGTATAGGCTAGATATATTTGGTTATGTCAATTTTGTTATGTATATATATAAGCCATGCGAAAATGGCTTGTTCATTTCGTTAAGTTCGGTTTCAAGGTATGATCAAATTATGGTTTCGTTTGGTTGTAGTTTTGGTGATTCGACTATGGTTTATACTTAGATAAATATATATGTGAACTTTTTTGTTATGTTTTATTAAGATGTTATTATATGATTTGGTACTAAAGCATATTCGGTTATGGTATAGAGAAGAAGTGAGGTAAATATGGTTAATGGCTATGTTTCGGTTGTGGTTGATTATTGAGCTATTTTGGGTGTATAATTTGTGTTGGGTAAAGGTTTGAAAATGGTAAATGATGTGTTTTTTATATAATACATATGCTCATATAAGCTAGGTTATGTTTATGTGATAGCTTGCATATAGTTTGTTAAGGTACGGTTTGAAATGTTAAAGTATGAATATGTTTTGTAAATTATTTGATGGTCATTTAGGTACGGTTATAAATGGTGCAATTAATTTTGTTTTAAATTGTGAAATTGGTTGAATTATCGAAGAATAAATTTTATAACCAAAGATATGGTTAAAAGCTTGGCTATGCATATGTATTTTGGAAATGGTAAAGGGACGTGTATATTTGGTTAACAATAGGTAAAATATACTTTTATATGCCTATGATATGTTTTGTTCATGATTCAGATATTAAAGGTTAAGTTGTTAAATTAAATGCTTGTGTTTAAAGTGTGCCTTATATATGTGGTTTGTGAATTTGGTAAATGATAGATAGGTGTTTTGGATATTTCATTAGTCAAGTAATATTGTAATTATGGTACCATTTGATTTGGCATTTATATGTAAATCGATATTTAATATTTTGGTAAAATGTGCATAATTTGGTAAAACCAAATTTTATACTTGATCTTATGTGAAGTTGTTAATGACGTATATATATATATATAAATGATTAATAAATCATGTGGTTTGGCTTGACTTAGTAAAATGTAACGAAGAGCATATTAATAAATAGTGTTTTTGGAAAGTAATTAATGAAATATATTTATATAAGTGTATGTCTTAATATATGACCGGTATATGAAATGAACTATACTTAGTTATAAGTTATGTATTCGATTGCCATGATTCATTGGTTATAATGTTTGAATATTAATTTGGGAAGTGTATAAATTATAGAATTTAAGCATGTTAGATTGATTTAAAAATTTTACTAGATGATTAGTATTGAAATAATTGTATTAATTGACGCATGAATTGAAATAAATGTATGTTCTGAGTTGTATTTTGATCGGTAATGCCCTATAACCCCATTCCTGTGACGGATACAGGTTAGGGGTGTTACAATTGATTGGTATCAGAGCTATGGTTTAGTCAATTCTAGGACTAACGTAGCATATGTGACTCTAGCTATACATGCCATATTTTATACTGTGATAGTGTGATGACTCCTGACATTTGAAAATGTGTTTTCGTATAGTAAATGGATCCCGATCGAACCGTAACAGATAACATAGAAGATAATACACCCGCTCCTACTCAAGGGGCAGCGCCGACTGATTCTAGGTCGATTTCAAGTAGTATAGAGGGAAAGGCTAAGCAAGCCTTCTTCTAGTTAATGAATTAGTGGTTCATGGAGTTCATTCAAACGAATCCGACTGCTCAACAACCTCTACCCCCTCAAGTTCCTGTAACTTCCCAAGTTATACGAAAAGAAAAGAAAAGAAAAGCTGATTTTGAAGCTAGAGATTTTCGTGAGAGATCATTGGGTAAATCATTTCAGTTTGCATCAAAGAAATTCTGAGATGATTATAGCCGTTCAAATGCTAATGTGGGACACTCGAGTAGAGATCATGCTAGATCACATTCGAGCTTTAGAGCTCCAACTACTTCGATCGCTAGTGTTGAAAATGTTAGATCTGATCGACCTGAGTGCAAACTTTGTGGTAAAAGACATTCGGGTATTTGTAGATTGAATAATCAAGCTTGTTTCACATGTGGATCCTTAGATCACTTTATCCGAGATTTCCTAAGTTAGTTGAGCAAGTGATTGTGCAAAATTCGAGATCAAGTGACACATCAGCCAAGAGTAGATCTCTTAAAATATGCAGGAAATGTGAGTAGCAGTCAGAGAGGAACTAAAGACACAACAATTAGATCTAAGGCTCGTGCACCTGTCAAAGCTTATGCTATTCACGCTTGTGAGGAGGTTTCAACCCCAAATGTTATCACTGGTATATTCACTCTCTATGATACTAGTGTAAGTGTATTGATTGATCCTAGTTTGATTCATTCTTATGTATGTGAGACCTTAGTATCCAGTAAGACTTTGCCTGTAGAGTCTACTGAGTTTGAGATTAGAATATCAAACCCCTTGGGCCAGTGTGTTTTGGTTGACGAAATGTGTAAGAATTGTCCTTTGGTGGTTCGAGATTCATGTCTTCTGGTTGATTTGATGTTCATACCATTCGACGAGTTTGATATAATTTTGAGTATGGATTTTTTGACTTTACACGATGCTGTTGTAAACTGCAAATGAAAGACTATTGATTTGAGATGTCAAAATTATGAGATTAATTGGATTGATTCTAATGATATGAATGGTTTACTGGAAATGATATCTTCGATTTTAGCTTGGAAATATATGAGAAATAGTTGTGAAGCTTATTTTACTTATGTGCTTGATTCTAAAGCAACTGTAAAGAAAATTGAATCAGTACCAGTTCTGTGTAAGTATCTGGATGTGTCACCTGAAGAATTATCAGGTTTACCACCGATCTGAGAGGTAGAGTTTGGCATTAGTTAGTGCCTGGGATGACTCCGATATTGATAGTTCTGTATAGAATGGCATTGATCGAATTAAAGAATTAAAAGCTCAGTTGCATGAGTTGACAGATAGAGGTTTTGCGCGACCGAGTTTCTCTCCTTGGTGTGCACCAGTTTTATTTGTGAAAAAGAAAGACAGAACTATGAGAATGTGTATCGACTTTAGATAACTCAATAAGGTGACTATAAAGAATAAATATCTATTGCCATGAATTGATAACCTGTTCGATCAACTAAAAGGGGCTAAAGTGTTTTGAAAGATAGATTTGAGATCAGGTTACTATCAATTGTGAGTTAAAGACTCCGATGTGCCAAAGACTACTTTTCGAACAAGGTACGGACACTGTGAGTTTTTGGTTATGCCTTTCGAACTCACTAATGCACCTACTATTTTTATGGATTTGATGAACTGGATCTTCAGATAGTATCTGGATCGATTTGTGGTTGTTTTCATAGATGACATTTTGATCTATTCCCGTGATGAAATCGAGCATACTGAACATCTGAGACTTGTGTTACAGACTTTACGAGGTAAACAGCTGTATGCAAAGTTTAGCAAATGTGAGCTCTAGTTACGTGAAGTTAGTTTTTTGGGACATGTTGTATCAACATCAGGTATTCAGGTTGATCCGAATAAAATTTCAGCTATACTTGATTGGAAACCTCAGAGAAATGTTTCTGAAGTCCGAAGTTTTCTGGGACTTGTTAGTTACTATAGAAAGTTCGTGAAAGGTTTTTTTATGATTGCAACCCTAATGACGAAGCTATTACAGAAAGATGTTAAGCTTGAGTGGTAAGAAAAGTGCCAAAAAAGTTTTGATTAGTTGAAAGCCCTTTTGACTGAAGCTCCAATTCTAGTTCAGTCAGAATCGGGCAAAGAATTTGTTATCTATAGTGATGCATCTTTAAATGGTTTGGGCTGTGTGTTAATACAGGAAGGCAGAGTCATAGCTTATGCTACGAGACAATTAAAGCAGTATGAAAAGAACTATCCGACACACGATCTAGAATTTGCAGCTATTGTGTTTGCATTGAAGATATGCGTCACTATCTGTTCGGTGAGAAATGTCATGTTTATTCTGATCACAAGAACCTAAAATATTTGATGACTGAGGAAGATCTAAATTTGAGACAGCGTCGATGGTTAGAGCTGTTAAAAGACTACGAGCTTGTGATTGACTACCATCCGGGAAAGGCTAATGTTGTTGCTGATGCTTTAAGCCAAAAATCACTATTTGCTTTACGTGCAATGAATACACATATGGCTATGTCTGATGATGGTTCAATTATAGCTGAATTAAAAGCAAGACCGTTATATCAGAAATTTGATGATGATTTGTTAGCAAAGAGAGCTCAATGTGACTCGAATGCTGATTCAGAGTTCCGAGTTGATGCTGAGGGTTGTTTGACGTTCAAAAATAGAATATGTGTTTCGAGAAATTTAGACTTGATTCAAATGATTTTGAACAAAGCTCACAGCAGTCGGTTACCTGTTCATCCGGGTAGCACGAAGGTGTATAATGATCTAAAACAGCTTTATTGGTGGCATGGTATGAAACGAGACATTTCTAACTTTGTTTCGAAATGTTTAGTTTGTCAGCAAATAAAACCCGAGCACAAGGTACCTTCTAGATTGCTTCAGCCAATTATGATACCTGAATGGAAATGGTACAGAGTCACAATAAATTTTGTATTCTGTTTGTTGTTGACATCGAGTAAGAAAGATGCAATCTGGGTTATCGTGGATAGATTGACTAAATCAGCTCATTTTGTTCCGGTTCGTACAGATTACTCATTTGATAATCTAGCTGAATGGTATGTTTCTCAGATTGTGGGATTATACGGAGTACCTATTTCTATTATTTTGAATAGAAATTCGAGGTTTACATCGCGGTTTTGGAAGAAACTGCAAGATGATCTGGGTTCGAAATTACATTTCAGCATTGCTTTCCATCCGCAAACAGATGGTCAGTTTGAACGAATCATTCAGATACTTGAGAATATGTTGAGATGTTGCATTCTCGAGTTTAAAGTTACGTGGCAAGGATACTTACCTCTGATTAAATTTGCGTACAATAATAGCTTTCAATCGACTATCACAATAGCACCTTACGAGGCTTTGTACAGTCGTAAATGTCATACACCATTGTATTAGACTGAGCTCACTGGAAATAAGTTACACGAGGTCGATTTGATTAGAGAGACTGAAACGAAAGTAAAAGTGATTCGCAAAAGATTGAAAACAGCGTCAGATCGTCAAAAATCGTATGCTAACTTGAAATGAAAATATATAGAGTTTCAGATCGGGGACAAAGTATTTTTTGAAAGTCTCGCCATGGAAGAAAATACTCAGATTCAGTCATAAAGGAAAATTGAGTCCGAGATTTATTGGGTCGTATGAGATTATAGAGCGTAGTGGGCCGGTTGCTTATAGACTATTGTTGCCACCTGAGTTAGAAAAGATCCATAATGTATTCTATGTTTTGATGCTTCAGAGATATCGATCTAATCCCTTACATGTAATTAATCCGTTAGATATTGAGATAAGTCTGATATGACATATGAGGAAGAACCAATTAGTATTCTTGCTCGCGAGATTAAAGAATTACGAAATAAGAAAAATTACGTTAGTGAAAGTACTATGGCATAAACACGAAGTTGAAAAGTCAATGTGAGAGCAAGAGGATGCAATGAAATAACATTATCCGAACCTATTCACTGATAAGATTTTCAGGGACGACAATCCCTAAGGGGGAGAGTTGTAACAGCCAAATTTAGACCCTATTCGGAACGGTGGTTTTGGGATCACGAATCAGAAAAATATTTAAAAATTATTTTCTATGTTTATTATGTGTGCATTAATATCTGTGAAATTTTCGTGTTTTAATTTTTGTCGTTTGAGTGCCCAATTTAATAAAAGGGCTTAATCGTGTAAAATGAAAATTTGATGGTTTAATGTGTAAGGGCCGAATTGAATGTGTCTTTATAATTTGAAGTATTTATGTTGCAATTATGCTATTGAATAAATGAATCGAAGGTAATGGCATGCATTATTAAGTTGTTATATTAAATCATTAAGGTTATTATGGTAAATGAATAATAAAATGTTATTATAATAAAACATATAATAAAATAACATTCATTTGTCTTTCATTCTTCATGACTAAATGTTAAAATAAAAGAGAAATAAAAAGCTTTTCAAAGTTTCGGCCATTGTTGAGCTTGATTAAGGTATGTAACTAGCTCGGTTTTTTATAATTTTTACATTTTTGAGATCGTTGCAGTGTAATGTACAAAGACCATGCTTGAATTTCTGATTTTGATGAATATTTTAAGTTATGCCACTAATGAATAATTGAGCTTTGTGAAGTTAGATGATGAATTATGAAAGATATGTTTTGGATTAATATGTTTTGTATTGGAATTTTTGATGATTTTGAGTAATTAGGGCTAAATTACAAAAATAATAATTTGAGGGACTAAAATGTGAAATAAATGAAATTTATGGACTTGCATGAACATGGGTAGCATTCGGCCTAAGCATGGTCTGTGCAAATTTTGCATGTTTTGTGTTTTGTGCAATTTGGACTAAATTGTAAAAAGTGTAAAATGTTAGGGGTAAAACGGTAATTTGATTAAATAATAAATTACATGTACTTGAATTAAAATAAGTGCAAATAGGGATTTATATGAAGTTATAGAATATTTGGGTATCATGGTTGTTTAGGAAAAATGAGTAAATTGCATGATTAGGGCCTAAGGACTAAATTAAAAAAATGGAAAATTAAGGGAAATTAGGTAAAATTCCAAAAAAGAAATTAGTTGCATGATAGGACCAAATTGTGTAGTTATTCTAATTGATGGAATGAAATTGTAATTTTTAAATAAAAAAGGTGCTTATAATCGTGGAAAAGGTAAAACTGCAGTATAGTCCCTGTATTCTGGAATCACCTGCAAATCAGTCTAGTAAGTTTGTACGTTTAGTTATACTCCTAACATTCTTACATTCTTGTTAATATGCTCTTAATGAATATTGTACCATATATTGGAAGTATGCTCTATCGAGTCAAATCTTACTGTTATACTGAATCAAGCTCAATCGAGTAAATTATACTGTTATACTGAATGCAGCCTAACTGAACAAATATTATCGTTATATTGAATAATGTTCAATAGAGAAAATTCTACTGTTATACTAAGTGAAGTTCAAACGAATAGAAATTTACGAATATACTGATGAAAGCTCACTCGAGTAATGCTCACTGAGTATACTGAACTACTGAATAGGTTGTAAATACTATTGTAAGCTGTATAAAATGGGAATCTCTATACTTAATATTGATTAAATCTATGTTTGATTGGAAAGCTGTATAAATTTCTAAACGAACTTACTAAGCTTTATTTAAGCTTGTTATAATTTGTTCATTTTGTAGATCACATTTTGAAGGTTAAGAAGATTGGGTCAACACTAAGAATCACACTATCCGAGAATCTTGGTAGACTTAATTTCTCAGTTTTTGTATATGGCATGTACTAGGACCTTATGTATTGCCTTGTGAAATGCCTAGCTTTTGAGTAATATGTTGTGATATGTTATGCACTTGAATAACTTGTGAATTCTTACTTGTTACTTAAATGTGCTTGAAAGGTCCTAGTGTAAAATGGTATGCTATGAGTCAACTTGAGCCTATAATGAAATGGATGTATGTTTATAGAGATAGATGAGCTTGTAGCTACAAGTTGGGAATGAATTGTGATAGAACACATTGAGTGTCAAGGTTGATAAATGTTTGATGCATAGAGTGAATATGTTGTTATGTTAGAGAGTGTTTGAAGATAAATTGCACTTTCCATATGTGTATTTGTAGTGTGTAGGTACCTATGCAAAAAGAAAGTGAAATTGAGCAAGAAATGGTTCATTTTGGGTTCACACGGCTTGAGACAAGGGCATGTGACTTAGTCGTGTGAGGCACACGGCCTTGCGGCACGACCATGTGTCATCTAATAGTCATTTGTATGCAAGTCAATGAGTTACATGGCCTAACACACGACCTGGCACACGGGTGTGTGATATAGCCTTGTGACCCTACTTAGAGAGTTACATGGGTGAGGACACAGGTTGGGACATGGTCGTGTGTCCCTTGTTCAAAAGTTACACAGCTTGTGAGGTTCCACATGGCCTGGCCACACGGCCATGTATCTTCTATTTTCAAATTTTGCTACTTTTTCCTTAATTTTTGATTTTGTTTCAAATTAGTCGCGAATTGCTTCCAAGATATTTGTAAGGCCTCAAGGGCTCAGTTTAGGGAAGAAATGTATGGGAATGAATGGTTTATGATATTTTTAAATTTATTGAATATTATGATGTTTAATTGTAACACCCCAAACCCACATTCGTCATTGAAATAGGGTTACGAGGTATTATCGATCAAATATAACTCAGATCAATTATTCGTTATCTAATAAAAGTTTGTAAAAACAAAATTTATCATACTTCAATTCAATATTACAAATGATTCCAGAATTTTATATTCAATAATGCCGACAAGAACATATGAACATTAAACATTAAACTTCAAAACAAATATATATATCGATTCATTAACTTACCAATATGTACATCTTAACTTAAATGTCCTTTGAACAATGCTAATGTAATATATTAAATATATAACCATGCAAATGTTTTGCTCATACCTTGAGCATCCAAATATACGTCATTTCATTTCATAAAATAAAACATTGCATATTAGTGTTTGTTTGCCAATTTACAACATTTATAATTCATGAGTGTATAAATATATTTATAAAACCTCTAGCTCAACAATTAAACTACTCATGTAAATCAACCGAGATGTTAAAATTAATGTCCCCTTAAAGACCTAAACAAAATCATATTTATTTTCCTCTATTCGGTTAACACAGTTTATCTTTACAACCGTGGGCTTAGATTAAACACAGTGTACATATATATATAGCATCCACAAAGTTAACTAGGCTACACACTTTTTATCTCAAAACATAATCATCTTTTATCCTTACCGAAATACAAATTTAAGACCATAATACGCATATATATATTTCTTAGGATCTCATACATGCATATTACAAATTCACATTATACTAGAATATTAATAAAGACAAGTGCTAAACCACAAGTCTAGTTAATTTATTATGGACTTATATAGCTATATAAACATATACAGTTAGTCATAACCATCTCATTTATACCTATTCAAAACATGAATTTTACATACTATGTAATAACATATCAAAGCATACTTATCTCACATTCGAATCTGACCATTTAATCTTTAATGTGAAACTACAATATTATACCTTATTAAAGCTCACCAATTGAATGATCATTTACTTTAACTTAACAAGAATCATATTCAAAACTTTGAAATATACCTAGGTATATATGTTACGGTCAATATTTTCTTACCACATCCAAGTCATTAGTCAACTTTAATACACAACCAAGCACATATCACAAATATTACTCATTTATAACATATAATACCATAGCTAAAATAAACTCAAGCCATAAGCAAACATAATCGATTCCAAGCAAGATAGTTAAGCCATTTTCGCATGGCTAATATATACATTCATTTCCAAGATAACTAACCCTCAAAACCAGCTTGTACATGCCATAATTTAAGCTTAGCTTAAAGGTACCAAAGCAGTAGACAGTGTGATGAACTTGGCTGACAATCCCCGAGCTTGTAGCTTGACATCAAAACCTATAAAACAGAGTAAACATAGCACACAGAGTAAGCTATAAAAGCTTAGTAAGTCATAAGCAAATAAACAACTCAATATCATAATTGACTCATATTAATTAAACGAAGTGCATTAATATTTCCATGCTTGACCTCAAACTTATAAATTCTATATATAATACATTTTTCATAGACTATTATCCACCTAAACCGAATACACATATAATCATTTAATACCTTATAAATTAACTTCCAAACCAAATAGTCATAATAAACCACACATCCATTTACTCTTTCATGCAACTTAAGAATCATCAAATGACATCTCATGTATAATTAATACCTAAGTGGCCGAATATACAAATTATATATACATATATTAAGTAACATTTCAATACTACACAAATTATTCATTCACAAGCCAAATACACATACTAAATACACATGGATTCTTTATTTGTATTATACATGATTTACAACACATATCCATAATACTTTCTTACCTTATCTTAAGTAGATATCAAGTTAATCCATACCTGGTCATTTAGATTGTATTATACAATCCGTACACGATTTATCTTTTCCCGATGAACCATTTGGAATTGGATAGGACACTTGGATAATCACATAAATCAGACAATGCCAACGTCCCAAACGTGGTCTTACATGTAGCCACATATCGATGCCATTGTCCTAGACAGGGTCTTACTCGTAAACACATATTGGAATCACAATTCGATGCCATGGTCTTACTCGCACACATATATCGAAATCCTATGTCATGAAATATGTATCCTAGCTATTCCTAAGGTTCATACGGGGCTTTCGGACGATGTATCTCGGTTGAATCGTATTCATAAACATAGTTCCCAACCATTTTTACATTCGGCTATTATTTATACAAACTCATAAAATTCAAATCAGCATTATAATTTCTCCTATATTTAAAATTTACAACATTTATTTGCTTATAAACTTACCTCGGATGTCGTAAAACAGGACGAGGCTGCAAGTCGACAACTTTCGTTTTTCCTCGGTCCAAATCTGATTTCTTTGGTTCTTGATCTAAAAATATTCAAATTAAGCTCATTCAAACATATTTTCATTCTATTTAGTCCAAAAACACATAAATAGGCAAATTACCATTTTACCCCTGACATTTATAATTTTTACAATTTAGTCCCTATTGCACAAAACACAAAATATGCAAAATTTTCCTATACTCATGTTTGGCCGAATCTTACCCATTACCATACAAGTCCATATATTTCATTAATTTCACATTTTAGTCCCTCAAATTATTATTTTTGTAATTTAGTCCTAATTACTCAAAATCATCAAAAACTCCAATACAAAACATGTTAATCTAAAACATATTTTTCATTTTTCATCATCAAACAACAAAAATCACCAACTATCAACAATGACACAATTCAAAATATTCATCAAAATAAAAAATTAAAGCTTGGGTTTTGTAGTACTCGAAGTAACGATCTTAAAAACGTAAAAATTATCAAAAATCGACTAAGAACGAACCTTGAATCAAGATGAAAAAGATGGCTGAACCTAGCTCTTGTTCTTTCTTTTTCTTTTTCTTTTTGTTTATAATCGGTGCAAGAACAAAGAAAAATAATGTGATTATAGCTTATTTTCTTATGATATATATTAACATATATATTAAATTATTACTATTTTACCTAACTACCCTCAATGAAATAATAATAATATTTTATAACCTATGTCCATTACAGTCCAACATCATGTTAATGGATTAATTTCATCATAAAGACTCCAAATTAGAAAACCATTAGTAATTCGACCCTTATACAAGTTACTACTTAATTTTTATCTTACGCGATTAAGTCCTTTTATTTAATCGGACACTCAAACAACAAAATTAAATCACGAAAATTTCACAGATATAAATTCACACAAAATAAACACAAAATATTTTTAAAATATTTTATAACTTGGATTCGTGGTCCCAAAACCATCGTTTCGATTAGGGTCTAAATCGGGCTGTTACATTAATGGTTTCTAATTGATTGGTAGTACTTTGTAACCCTAATTCGGTGACTTATATGGGTTGGGGGTGTTGCATTTAGTGGTATGAAAGCTACGGTTTAGTCAATTCTTGGATCGAGTGTAATATGTTTAAACTTAGAAGGTACATGCCATATAACCTATGATAGTGTGATATAAATTGATCTAGTCTAAACCTATTTCTTTGTAGATTCTAAAAGATGCCATCAGACATTAAACAGAAAGAAGCTAATGAAGTGGACAATAATCTCCCGACTACTGACACTGGTACAAGCCATAGTATACCGATCCTATCGATGTTTAAAAATGAGGTCAAAATATGTTCTTTGGGCTGATGTGATAGTTGTTATCTGAATTTATGCTGAATAATCCAATGATGCCTCGACCACCGCTTCCTCCTGTACCATCTACTATACTACCTATTGCTCCTCCTACAGTACCTCTTAAAGTACCACTTGTTATACCACTTGCAATGCCACCACCTCCTCCAAAAATTGGGTTGAACCGGTGAATTGCTACTGATAAAGTCAAGAAGTATGAGGCTAAAGAATTTCGGGGTAGATTAGAGTATGACCCTGCAAAGGCTGAATACTGGCTCAAAACTATTCAACGGGTTTTTAATGAAATGGACTATTCCCTTGAAGATTATCTCAAGTGTGTTGTATCACTATTGAGAGAAGAAGCTTATAGTTGGTGGGCAACAATAACTGTAGTAGTCTCGAAAAATTATGTTCACTGGGAATTCTTCAAATCAGAATTTAAGAAGAAATACATCAGCAAGAGGTACCTGGACAAGAAAAAAAAAAGAGTTTCTGGAACTGAAACAGGGAAATAAATCAGTGCCTAAGTACGAGAGAGAGTTCGCATATCTCAGCAAATACGCTCGGGATATTGTGTTGACAGAGGAGGAAATGTGTACCCATTTTGAAGATGAATTAAATGATGAGATCAAAATGATTATAGGTTGTGGTATTGTCCAACTGGGCTCAGAAGATGGAGGAAACTTTTAACTAGAAGAGATAAAGAGAAAGAAAGGCGCGATAATTCAATAAAAGAAATTTTCCTAATAGGTTCTCCGCGTCGCCACCGAGGAAAGCAAGAGAAAAAGATAATTGTGTTACTGTATCATCAGAATTTTCTAGCAGAAGTAGACCAAGACAACCTAATTCAAAGTTACAAAATTGACCTGCTGATAGTATGTCTAATGTTCATAATGCCCTGAGACCACTATGTTATTTCTATGGTAAGCCTTACACTGGAGATTTTAGATATAAGGCAAGTGCATGTCTAAGATGTAAAGAATCTGACCATTTCATATGAAATTGTCCGAAGCCATTAGGAGAAAAAGATAATCGGAGTGTAAACCCCCATCAATGCCACAAAAGGGCAAACACCCTGGTCAGAGCAGTAATACAGGATGAGTCGTACTGATGCTAGAGATGCCATTTCTAGATTTGAGGTTAGAGCACCTAGCCAGACTTATTCTATACGAGTTAGATAAGAGGCTACTGCGCCTGATGTTGTTACGAGTATATTTTATCTTTTTGATGTTGCTGTATATGCTTTGATTGATCTTGGATCAACCCATTCATATATTTGTACTGCAGTAGGCACTGATAAGAATTTACTAGTTGAATCAATTGAATTTGATATTCAAGTTACAAATCCACTAGGTCATAGTATAATAGTTAATTTAATTTGTCATAAATGTCCACTGAAATTCCAGGGCTATGAGTTCTCTGCTGATATGATGTTATTACCTTTTTATGAGTTTGATATAATAATGGGTATAGACTAGCTATCTTTACATTATGCAGTGGTTAATTGTAGACAGAAAAGAGTCAATTTGAAATGCTCTACAGTTGAATTAATCACAATTGAATCATGGAGATTAAACATTGTTACCAGAGTCGTATTGACAATTACTGCACATAAGAAGATTATAAGGGTTGTGAAGCATTTCTGGCTTACATACTAGATACTCAGGATTTTGGGTCAAAGTTGGATTAATTACCTGTTGTCAATGAATTTGCAGACGTATTTCCTGAATAATTACAAGGTTTACCATCAAAACATGAAGTTGAATTTGTTATTGATTTGATACCCGGAACTATACCGATATCGATTCCACCATATAGAATGGCACCGATTCAGTTGAAAGAACTTAAAGCACAGTTGCAAGAATTATTAGACAGAGGTTTTATTCGTTCAAGTGTGTCTCATTGGGGTGCACAGTATTGTTTGTGAAAAAGAAAGATGGTACATTGAGATTGTGTATAGACTATCGACAATTGAACAAAGTGACGGTGAAGAATAATTATCCACTACCTTATATTGATTAGCTATTTGATCAGCTGAAGGGGGAAACCATGTTTTCTAGAATAGATCTCAGATCGAGATATTATCAGATGTGAGTGAAAGATTATGATGTGATGAAAACTGCATTCAGAACCCGATATGGTCATTATGAATTTTTAGTAATGCCATTTGAATTAACTAATTCTCCTGCTGCATTTATGGATCTGATGAAACGAGTTTTCCAACCTTATTTAGATAGAAATGTGATGGTATTTATAAATGATATACTTATTTACTCTAAGTCAGAATCTGAACATGCTCAGCACTTAAGGATTGTACTGCAGATTTTGTGTGAAAACCAACTATATGCAAAATTCAGCAAATGTGAATTTTGGCTTAGGGAAGTTGGATTTCTGGGACATCTGGTTTCTACGGATGGGATACATGTTGACCCGAGTAAGATCTCGGCTATTACCAACTGGAAAGCACCGAAGAATGTCGCGGAGGTACAAAGCTTCCTGGGGTTAGTAGGATACTACTGATGATTTGTTAAACACTTCTCTATAATAGCCTTACTGATGAGCAAGTTATTGTAGAAGAATGTTCGGTTTGTTTGGTCAGATGAATGCGAGCAGAGTTTTGACCGATTAAAGAGGATGTTGACAGAAGCTCCCGTATTGACATTACCTGAATCTAGAAATGGATTTGTTACTTACAGTGACATATCACTTAGTGGATCAGGATTTGTGTTAATGCAAACTGGAAAGGTAATCGCATATGCGTCTTGATAGTTAAAGCCTCACAAAAGAAACTACTCGACACACGACTTGGACTTAGCTGTTATTGTCTTTACCCTGAAGATTTAGCGTCACTACCTTTACTGTGAAAAATACCACATATTTATAGATCATAAAAGTCTTAAGTATTTAATGAATCAAAAGAAACTGAATTTGAGGCAGTGACGATAGTTAGTATTGTTGAAAGACTACGATCTTGTAATTGATTATCATGCCGAGAAAGCTAATATAGTTGCAGATGCTTTAAGTTGGAAATTGTTGTTTGCTTTAAGAGCTATGAATACAAATTTAACACTGGAAAGTGATGGTTCTGTTGTAGATGAACTCAGGACTAAACCATTATTCCTTTAGCAGATTCAAGAGTTGGAAAAATGGGGACAAATCCAAAGTGACTTGACTACAGGATTCCTTTATCCGCCAAATGGGGACAAATCCAAAGTGACTTGACTACAAGATCCAAATTTATCCGCCAAATGGGGACAAATCCAAAGTGACTTGACTACAGGATTCACTGTTGGGGATGATAGTATGATGTACTTCCATAACAGAACATGTGTACTGAATAATCCAAAGTTGAAACAGGACATTTTATCAGAGGTTCATAGTGGTACATACTCCATACATCTGGGTAGTACTAAAATGTATAACGATCTAAAGAAAATGTACTGGTGGCCAGGAATTAAACATGAGATTTTAGAGTTTGTGACTAAATGTCTGGTTTGCCAGCAAGTAAAGGCTGAACATCATGTACCATTGGGGTTGTTACAACCTATTACTATCCCTGAATGGAAATAGGAATGAGTTGCAATGGATTTTGTAACGGGGATTCTAGTGACACCGAGAAAGAAAGACTCGATTTGTGTTATTGTTGACCGACTAACTAAATCAGCTCATTTCATTCCAATCTGTACTGATTACCCGCTTGAGAAGTTAGTGGAGTTATATGTATCAAAGATTGTTAGATTACACGGAGTGCCTTTATCCATTATCTTTGATAGGGATTCAAGATTTACCTCGAGATTTTGGGGTAAGCTTCACAAAGCTCTATAAACCAAGCTTAATTTTAGTATAGTGTATCATCCATAGACAAATGGGCAATCGGAGCGGGTAATTCAAATTTTGGAGGATATGTTACGATGTTGCATCATTGAGTTTGAAGATAGCTAGGAAAGATATTTTCCATTGGTGGAATTTGCTTATAACAACAATTACCAAGCTAGCATTAAAATGGCACCGTTTGAGGCTCTGTACGGAAGGAAATGCAGAACGCCACTATACTGGTTAAAATTGAGTGAATCTAAACTCGTTGATACATATTTGATACAGGAAATAGAGGATAAAGTATAGATAATTCATAATTTTTTAAAAGTAGCGTCTGATTGTCAAAATTCTTATGCAGATTTAAAATAAAAGGATATAGAATTTACTGCTGGGGACTGAGTATTTCTGAAAGTCTCTCCTTAGAGAAATGTGCTTCACTTTAGAAAGAAGAGAAAATTTAGTTCGAGATTTATTGGACCATATGAGATTACTGAGAGAGTTGGTCTTGTAGCATACAGATTCGCATTGCCCTCAGGAATTGAGAAAATTCATAATGTCTTTCATGTTTTGATGTTGAGACGATACTAGTCAGACCCTTCACATGTAATCCCTCCCTCTGAAGTAAAAAAAACTTCGGAATAAGAAAGTACCACTAGTTAAAGTCTTATGGAATAATTACGGGGTAGAAGAAACTACTTGGGAGACTGAAGACTCAATTAGATCATAGTACTCACATCTATTTACTGGTAAGAAAGTTCGGGGACAAAAATTTCCTAAGGAAGGGAGAGCTGTAACTGCCCGAATTTTAGTGGTGTCAGAAATAGTGGTTTTGAGACCATAATTCTAACAAAATACTTCGTGAATATTATTTAATTGGTATATTTATGAGGTCTCTAGAGTCATATTAAATTTTGGTTGAAAAATTTATTTATTTGGATAGTTTAATAAGTAAAAAATTACTGAATTGTAAAAACTACAAAGGTTTAGTAATTAAATTAAAGGGACTAAATGGATAATTTAACCATGTAAAATTAGTTAGTGGGATTTGATGAGGTTATGTTTAATAAAGTGATTTACTTAAGCTTGATTAATGATTATTAAAGCTTAATTAAGAAAGTTCAAGTATTTACAAAAATGTCATAAGTATATATATTAAATTAAACCTACAATTTAAAGAAAATTCTCATTTTCTTCATCTTCTTCACGACAAAGAAAGGAAAAAGCTAGGGTTTTCCATCTTTGATTTTAAAATTTAAATTGGTAAGTGTATTGATGTCCGTTTTTAGTAAATTTTATATTTTTGAGTTCGTATTAGTTTAGTCCATCTAAATCAAGGACCAGTTTATGAAACTATTAAATGTTATAAAAGTTTTCATTGATGAATGAGGCTATTTCTTAAAATTTTTTATGAAATATGGAGCTCTTTTATAGATTAGAATATTTTGAAAAGTGATTTTAGATGATTTTGATATTTAGGGACTAAATTGATTTAATGATAAATTACATGTACTTGAAGTGAAATAATTGCAAATAGGGATTTATATGAAGTTATAGAATATTTGGGTATCATGGGTGTTTAGGAAAAATGAGTAAATTGCACGATTAGGGCCTACGGACTGAATTGAATAAAATGGAAAGTTAAGGGCAATTAGGTAAATTTCCAAAAATGGGATTAGTTGCATGATTTGATCAAATTGTGTAGTTATTCTAATTGATGGAATGAAATTATTAGTTTTAGATCAAGAACGCACTGATAATTATGGAAAAGGTAAAATTGTGGTATAGTCCTTATATTCTAGAATCACCTACAAATCAGTCCAGTAAGTTCGTACGTTTTGTTATACTCCTAACATGCTTACATTCTGTTAATATGCTCTTACCGAATATTGTACCATATATTGGAAGTACGCTCTATCGAGTCAAATCTTACTGTTGTATTGGATAAAGTCAATCGAGTAAATTATACCATTATACTGAATGGAGCCTAACTGAGCAAATCATACCGTTATATTGAATAATGTTCAATAGAGAAAATTCTACTGTTATACTGAGTGAAGTTCAATTGAATAGAAATTTATGGATATACTGATGAAAGCTCAATCGAGCAACGCCCACTGAGTATATTGAACTACTGAATTTGTTGTAATTACTATTGTAAGCTACGTATAATGGGAATCTCTATACTTAATGTTGATTAAATCTATGTTTGATTGGAAAGCTTTATAAATTTGTAAACAAACTTACTAAGCTTCATTTAAGCTTACTTATAATTTTTTCATTTTGTAGATCACATTTTGAAGGCTAAGAAGATCGAGTTAACGCTAGGAATCACATTTTGGGTTCACATGGGCGTGTGACTCAGCCGTGTAGGGCACACGACCTTGCGACATAGCCATGTGTCATTTAATTGTCCTTTGTATGCAAGTCAATGAGTTACATGGCCTAACACACGGCCTGACATACAGGTGCGTGGAGCAACTTAGAGAGTTACACAGGCGTGTGACACTGTCGTGTGACCCTACTCAGAGGGTTACATGGGTGAGGACATGGGCTAGGACATGGTCGTGTGTCCCTTGTTCAAAAGTTACATGGCCTGGAAGGGTCTACACGGCTATGTGTCCCTTGTTTTCAAATTTTGTTTCTTTTTCCTGGATTTCCAATTTTGTTTCAAATTAGTCCCTAATTCCTCCCAAGATATTTTAAGGGCTTCGAGGGCACAATTTAGGAAAGAAATGTATGAAAATGAATGGTTTATGGTATTTTTTATTTATTGAATGTTATGATGTTTAAGTGTTTCTAATTGATCGGTAATACTCTGTAACCCTAATTTGACGACGGATACGCATTAGGGGTGTTGCATAGAATCAGTCCTAGATTGAGCGGGCTGAGGTCATATGTTTCCTTATATTGCCTCAAATCAATCCACCTAGAGCCTCATTGCTCACAAATAACATATCAATATGGTGAGTACTTACAAATCCTATGGCATGCCAACTATATCCAATAGATCCACCATGCTATAAAGCCAATATAATCAATAAATCATAACATAATTTCAATCAATAACGTGCTCAATTTAAAGTGCCAAAATGAATAGGTGAATCATGTAACACCCCAAACCAGACCTAGACGTGGCCGAATCTGGCAATGTCACATGATTGCGTTTGAAACTAAGTTGTTAAAATAATTTTCCATTTGTTGACCCCAAAATCGTTACTTATCTAGTCAATTGTTTTTACACATTTCGTTGCGGAAGCTTTTATAAGTTGTTTTACGTAAATTGCATGTTTAGAGAAAACTTTGCTTTTTTGAAAACCCGAGTTTTTAAACATCTTAGAAGGTATAAATCCATAAAAAAAATAAATAATCACCCGAATTAAGTAAAATTCCCACAAAGTCCGCAATTTACATAAAAAAATTACTCCAGAATATAATTAAAAATTTAAATACACAAAATTGAAGAAATAGTTTAGGTACGTGTGGCCATCATCATGTCCTCACCATAAAGTTGAAGAAATAGCTTTGGTGTTTCGGGTACACACCTGGTATCATTTGATGCTCAAATATTCCCCGAGCACTCCAGAACCTAAAGTTGAACAAATTTACGATCAGAAACTGACTTAAAGCTCGATTATAACGAAACCTGAAACTTACCATAACCTAGATGAGCATTTAACATTTACCCCAACACACCAATAGATTGATTACGACCCCACGAGAGGAGAACTGCACTCTTCTTGCACTGATGCTACCTAAAACGACCAATCAAAATTCCAACTTAATCACTTAATCCGAAAACACTAAGGCTTGCACAAAAGAAAAACTTACCAAGTGCGCGACCAAGTGATGAACAACAGCGACTATTGAAAGAGAAAAGAAAAACATAAATAGAGGGATATTCACTATAGTTTTCGACAGCAAGAAGAATAAAAAGCATGGAAAACAAAAATTTTGGAAAGGGAAAATAGAAAAACGTCAGTGGAAGAGAATGAGGGTACGTTTGGTTCACTGTAAGGGAATAGGGCTGTAATTGAATAGAGCTATAATTGAATAGAGCTGTAATGGAGTAGAGCTGTAATCAGTAATTCAGCTGTTTGGTTGAATGGAATGGAAAAGAACTGTAATAGTATTCTTCTGTTTGGTTGAATGGAATGATATTGTAATAGCATAAGAAAAAAAACTAAAATGACCAGAATACCCTTAACAGAATTTTTTAGGTAGATGATTATTGTTGTTGTTATTAATTTATAATAGGATTATTATTAAATATAATTTAATAATAAATAATAAATAATTTAATCATACTTTAATAAAATTATTATTAAATATAATTTAATAAAGATAATAATATATAATTTAATAACATTCTTAATATAATTATTATTAAAATATGAATGAATAAAAATCATAGTATATAATATTAAAAAATAGTATATAACTATTTTATTATTTTTAAATTACAATGCATATTTAATGTGTTAAAATATTATCTTCCTATAAATTAATCTCAATTTTATGGTATCATCTAAAGTTTCATTTGGATTATAATAACTGGTGTCATTATCTTCCTATAAGTTAATCCCAAATTTATGATTTTGTTTCATTTGTTATTTACATTATTTTTTATATAATTTTTTTTATCTGTGTTATTATCTAAAATTGATAAATTGTATTAAACATGAAATTTTTATTAAAAAGAAAAAAGGCACAAAGCACCGAAAAGAAAAAGTGTTATCTTTTTATTTTTCTACTTGTCCACCATTGGTTTTAGTATTGCTAAAACATTTGTATAAATAGTCTGAAATTTGGTACCAACATAATAAAATTATATAAATAGTCTGAAATTTTTATTTTTCTACTTATCCATTGGTATTAGGATCACTGAAGCATCGAAAAGAAAAGGCACAAACATTTTATTTCTATATATTCAACACTCGGAATCTTGTCAAGTTGCAATATCTCCTCCATTTCCAAAGTGACCAATTGGGGACAATCCGAAGTCATAATAAAATAATGTCAAAACTTAACCCATATTGCGATAAAGATTCCAACTCTTTCTAACCAAAGATGTCAAAATTTATTGAGTTTGCGAATCTCAACAATGCCTTCTCTGCTGAAATATCAAATTTATTGAGTTACTCGGCCTTGCCTTTGCTAGTTTACACAAGTATTAGTAATTTAACACAAAGGCAAGGTTAGAACATCCAAGAAAAGAAAATCATTATTTAAGGTAATTAAAACGAATACTATTGCTAGCAGCAATGGCGTTAACATCCTTCATTACATCACTTTAATCGACAGAACAAAATACAGCTACATTTGGCAAATATGATCGTTAATTTGTTAAATAGCCAGCCCCAACCAGTATGTCTGAATATGCTATCCCCCTCTCCCCTCCCTACTTTTTTCTCAGATTAAAACCGGTTGCCATTGATTCAGATTAAAAAGAATATGGTTCATCATCATGGACTTAACTGAGACAAAGAAACACAAATTAGGGAAAATAAAACAGTTAACAGGTGAAAGGCTTACTAGCTGATATGAACAAAGAAGCTAATTTATCACCGCTTTTTGAGTTGAACCCAGTTGCTGTAATCTTGCACTAATTGCTGAAGAAGCAAAGGAACAAGTCTATCCAGTATAATATATGCATGCAAAAATTAGAGAGTGAAAATTAAAATCCCCCCTCCCATACTAATAACAGTATTTGAGGTAAAGGATTAAGTTTGTGTCAGACACTATGTAATGCGATTTAATCAACCATACTAATTATCCTTCAATATATATTAAATCAATATACTAAAGTAATGAAATAATAGTATAGTTAGAGAGGCTCCTTAAATCTTGCAAGCCCCAAAAGATAAATGTGCAAATGGATAAGATAGGATACATAAACATAACCCTAGCTTTTGTATGCTGCAATTAAACAAGATATACTTACATATTTCACGGACCCTCAACAGTTGAAGTTGGCAGTAAAATAAAAGGTCGCGTGTAAATCTGTTTACAAAAATCAACCTCATCCATAATGTTGTCAAAGTAAAATAAAAAACCATAGCTTAAACAGCTAGAAAGATGAGATAATTAAACACGTTAACATACTAGAACAGAAATACAATCACATTATAATGCGGACATTCTAAAAAATATGACTAGAATCAAGATTCTACAGAAGTAAAATATAAATCGAATCATATGAGCCAGAACTGTCTAGTCAAAAGGGCTCTCAAATTTAGGTAACGCACCAAGAGCCTGAAAACTTTGAAATTTAATAAACCTAAAAGGAACTGCAGAACTTAACAAATTCATATTATTTTGGAAGGCAAAAACATATACAGATGGATATTCTAGACAACCCAAAAGAACAATATTTTGTCACGGGGCAGAATTGAAGTTAAATATCCAAGTAACTATCATGATCTTTGAAGCCAATAAGATAACAACCTCAAGACATAGATTCAACTTCACATCAACCTCTAAAAATGGTTCAAACATATTTGTGTCCCAAGTAATATGATTTATCATAATAGCATGGTTATCTTCTATTCTTGTTCGTTGTTTTATTTGTTTGTTATTATTATTGACTACAGATGCATGTAACTATAAGTTCTTTCTAGCAACAGAAAACTGAGAATAGTTGATTCACCACACATGCCAAAAAGGAATGAAAAGTTAAATAGCAAAAATATAGAACCTCATATAGCTGCACGCTCTTGGACTCACGAAAGCCGTCATAAAAAGGCTTGCCCCAAGAATCGACCATAGCCTGACAAGTCAGGAAAATGAGTTAAAATGCATCATCATCAACAATAACCAAAAACAAGAGAAAAGAAAAATTAGCAACCAACAACATCTTTTGTTTCTCATGTTTTTGCTGTTTTCATGATTGCAATTTAGTGCTAACCCTCCATTGCCATGGAGTCGCTGATATGCCTCTTATCACAATTTTAAAGCAATGCACTATCTATTCAACATTCTCTTATCATTATAAAAATGGAAGATTTATAACATCATTAAGAATTATATAAATTTAATCCAAAACAAACATAGAAAAAGGAAACCATACCTGAGAGTTTGCTCTAAATGATAGGCAGACTAAAGATGCTTCAGGGACAGCCAACTTGCGAGCATCAAAAACAATCGGCAGCTTTGATTTTCTACCATCAGAATATATAACATCCACGGCATGAAACTTCCTGGCTGCAATTCCGGGAATTAGAATCTTATTTACCAGTGTAATTTGCCAGGAAAAAAAAACTAACAATTAAAATGTTTATAGAAAGTAACATTAATTTCACTCAGAAATCAGTTGCAATTAAACTAATTTGAACAGGTTTGCAAATGATATAGCCTATATGTATATAAAAAGAACAAATCAGTTAATACCTTACCACCGTGTTGTTTTAGCTCAGACATATCATCAAAATATCCTCTATTCAATTCATCAAGAGATCTTCTAAATCAAATTAAAACAATTATTTATATTAAATTTCATAGAAAAAAGAGCACGTAACAAAATTTCAATAAACAAACAAAGCTTAAACTTACAGTCTTGCTCGTTCTTTCTCGATTTTTTCCTTGCTTGCAAGCTACACACACAAGACAAAAAGTTAAAAAGAACTATAACTTAAAAAATCAAATATTTTAGAGTTAAAAAGGGGGAGATGAAGGAATTGTTGTGTAAATATGAAGAAGCGAATGGATGATTTTAAAGCAAAATGTTAAGGTGGTGAAGGGGAAATCTTTGGGTCATGTCTTAGGAGGTATTGACAATTTGAAATCGAAGCTTGTGCCCTGTTTATCACTCGGTTTACCCTCAACAATTTTGGTTTTCGATTTAGATTTCAATTCCCCCTCTAAGAACCCTCTTGCTCTTTCCAACAATAGATGGAATTTTATAGATCAAGAAAAAGAAACAGAATAGAGGAAAAGAAAACTCTATTAGGAGAAAAAAAAAAGAAAGCAGAAAAAAGATGGCAAAAAATTTGGAAGAGAGGAATATGGAAGGAACAGAGGGAGAAAATGTTTTACCTGACCCTGCGATGAAGGATTGTCCGTCTGCTTTTTTCAAGTGAGAAAGTTGGAGAAGGGGAGAGGGCAAAGTGGGGAGCGCCTTTGTAGGGAGCATTTCCTTAAACACCGAATCAGTAATCGGTGCTGATGAAATAGAATAGAAATAAGACAATTTCTTTGCATAGGCGCGTAATGGAATAAGCCCGTAATAGGGCATTCCATTCAACCAAACAAGTGTTTAGGGTGGGCCAACGGAATAGGGTTTTAATGGCTATGCCATTACATTGAACCAAACATGTTGTGATAGTTTTGGGAAAGCTAAAACTAACCAGACAACCTCTGATTCTCTCTACTACTCCACCACTCAGCATTTTACTAAAACTCAAACTCCTACACGACACTAGCAACAAAAAATAAATCCCTCGCTTGCGCAGGGGTTCGAACTCCAGACCATCAACATATTAACACTCCACTTAACCACTAGACCAGTAGGCCCATTCTGATGTGAACTTACTAACAATCAAACTTAAGCCTACTGAACAAGAGTAAAGTTTTATTCATTAAAAAGCCAAAATTTCCAAAGACTTGGCTTGAACTTAAGACCTCTCACACATACCCAGAACACTTAACCAATGAAGCAGACAGATATTCGTGTGTAACAATCGCAAAAACAAAAATTCAAAATTTGGGACGTTACAAGTCTACCCCTGAAAGAAAATTTTGGCTCCGAAATTTTACCTGATCAAAACACATAAGGATACTACTGACGCATCGCATCCTCAAGCTCCCACGTGGCCTCCTCAAAGCTATGGTTACGCCAAAGAACCTTAACCAGTGAAATTAACTTCCTCCTCAGAACCTTTACATCCCTATCCAATAAGTGTATCAGCTCCTCCTCAAAATTCAAATCTGGCCTAACCTCGATCTCCTCAACTGGAACAATATGCTTTGGATCAGAGCGGTAGCGCCTCAACATTGAGACATGGAAAACATCATGAATCTGATCCAACTCTGGAGGTAGCTCTAACTGGTAGGCAACCAATCCCACTCGTCTCAGAATATGGTAAGGCCCAATAAATCTAGGGCTCAACTTGCCCTTTCGACCAAATCCCAGAACCTTTTTCCAAGGCGAGACCTTTAGAAACACGAAGTCCCCCACAGAATACTTAATCTCTCATCTTTTTGGATCAGCATAAGACTTCTGTCTGTCAGAAGCTACCTTCAGACGGTCCCTAATCAGCTGAGCATTATCCTCAATCTCAGAAATCAACTCAAGACCCAATGCTCGACGTTCACTCAATTTAGTCCAACACAAAGGAGTACGGCACTTACGACCATACAGAGCCTCGTTAGGTGCCATCTGTATACTAGCCTAATAACTATTTTTATAAGCAAACTCTGCTAGTGGCAAGTACTCCTCCCAACTGCCACGGAAATCAATTACACAACTCCTCAACATATCCTCCAGTATCTGAATCACCCTCTCAGATTGACCATCTGTCTAAGAATGAAAAGCAGTACTGAAGTCCAATCTAATACCCAGAATTTCATGTAGCTTCTTCCAGAATCGAGACGTAAAGCAAGGATCCCTATCAGAGATAATCGAAACCGGTACCCTATGCAGTCTCACTATCTCAGACACATACAATTTAGCCAGGTTTTGCAGCGAGTAGTTAGTACAAACCGATATGAAATGGGTAGACTTGGTCAATCGATCCATGATGACCCATATTGAATCCTTCTTAGTGGGCATTAGGGGAAACCCACTAACGAAGTCTATAGTCACTCGCTCCCACTTCCAAAGTGGAATCTTAACTAGCTGAAGCAACCTCGAAGGTAACTGATGCTCAGCCTTAACCTGCTAACATGTCAGACATTTACCCACAAAGTTTGTAACCTCACGCTTAAGACCTAGCGACCAATATAACTCACGAAGGTCTTGGTGTAACGCCCCCACGCCCGAGACCATCGCCGGAGTCGAGTATGAGGTGTTACTAAGCTTAATTTAACATTTTTAGAACTTTGGATTATTTGTTTTTACATTCACAGCTTTTAAGCTACTTGCGTCACAGTCACAAGAAAAATCATATCTCGAGTTACGAAACTCGAAATCAAGATCCGTAAATTTTTCCTGAATCTAGACTCATATACCTATCTACTAATTTTTTTCTAGAATTTTTGGTTGGGCCAATTAGTACAGTTTATTAGTTAAAGTTACCCCTGTTACAGGACTTGACTGGACTGACCTCTGTTTACTACGAAACACATTTCTCTCTGTAAAAAATTCATATGATTATGAGGTTTGTTTCTCTGAAACTAGACTCAATAAGAATTCTGAGAATATAAAATAAACCACCTAATTATATCTGTACAATTTATGGTGAATTTTTAAAGTTGAAACAGGGGATCCAGAAACTGCTCTGACCCTGTTTCACTAAAATTCAAATATCTTCTAACATATAATTCCTTTACCTGTTTCATTTGTTTCATGTGAAACTAGACATAAGAAGCTTAAATTTTATATTTAATCCATCACCAAATTCAATTTCTATGATTTTTAGTAAATTTTCAAACTCAAATCAGTGTTGCTGCAATATTCTGTTTATGGCAAATTTCACCCCTTTTTATGGGTTTTCATGAATTGGATATCCTAATAGCTTTCCACAACATCAAACATAATCTAAACTAACCATTTCCATAATTTATCATTATCAAGCATTTTCTCAACCATTCCATCACCATATCATAAGATCATTTACACAAAGTAGGTATATTGCTATACATGCCATACTTAAATTTACAAGCCATTTACCGAAAAGTTCTTCCGGATAGTGTGACTGATCCTTCGACCTATCTCGACTCCTGAGCTGGCTTGTCCAAAACTACAATGAGTAAGAAGGAGGGAGTAAGCATAAATGCTTAGTAAGTTCATATGCAAATAATAAGTAACATAACAAAGCAATCATACCAAACAACATTAGCATGGTATCACCAAAACATAAATCTCATTTCTAATCATCATTCATCATTTTACTACCTTATCGTTATTGTATCAATACTCAACCCGAGGGTTAAGTACATACCTGTCCGAAGTATCCATTTCATATCACTTACCAATACGTCTCTTTTCATCTCAAGTATTCCTCCATTTGAGTAGAACTTTACCCGTTGAACTCATCGGAATATAATTCGGATACTTGGATAACTTGCACATAAGTGCCACATATGCAATCAAGTAATCATGTAACCCGCCCATAAGCGAACTCGGACTCAACTCAACGAGCTCGGGCGTTCGCATCCATAATTGAACTTGGACTCAACTCAACGAGCTCGGATGCCTAGTTACATCTCACGAACTTGGACTCAACTCAACGAGTTCGGACATTCGCATCCATAAGTGAACTCGGACTCAACTCAACGAGTTCGGATGCTCAACCATCCTAGTGACATGTCACATGTATCCTAATCTATTCCTAAGGTTCAAACGGGATTTTCTTCGAACACATATCCTTGCCGTCTTCCGTAGAATGCCGAAACCAAAACTCGGTAACAATTTGTATTTATCAAGTAGCTCACATAATTTACATTTTATTCGAAAATAACCACAAAGCATATATTTCATGATAAAAATCATCATATCACATAATTGACATCAATAACTTAAAAATAACAATTATGCTACATTATTTACACATGAACTTACCTTGGTACCAAAATACAAAGATTTTGCAATTTAGTCCACAATCTTTTCTTTTCCTCGATTGGGGTCGTTTCCACGTCTTTCTTGATCTAAAATAACACGTTTAGCTTATTTAATACTCACATTATCAAATTAATCCTTAATTCAAATTTTGGCAAAATTACAATTTTACCCCTAAACTTTTGCATATTTACATTTTTGCCCCTAGGCTCGGGATTAAACTTTATTCCTTATTCTTATGTTTTATAACATGCTGATCACTTTTCCCTTCTATGGCAACATCAAATTCTCACTCTAACATGTACTTGTGACTATTAGGTATTTTTACCGATTAAGCCCTTTTACTCGTTTTTGCTTAAAATCGAGTAGTACAAGTTGTCTAACATAATTTAAAACTTCATATTCTATCATAAAACATCAAAATACACAAATTTCACCTATGGGTATTTTTCCAAATATAAACCCTAGGTTAAATTACTACTAACATAAGCTTAATCGAGCTCACCGGATCTCAAAAACGTAAAAATCATTAAAAATCAGGGCTTAGAATCACTTACTATGAAGCTTGAAAGTTGAAGAAACCCTAGCTATGGTGAGAGTGAAGTTTCAGCAGCAACTAAATGGGGAAGATGACTATTTTGTGTTATTGTTCCCATTTTATTTCATTTAATATCCAAATGACCAAAATGCCCTTAATATCTTTCTTTGAAAATTTTCATGTACAAGCCCATTTTTGTCCAAAATTTTAGAAATTGGTAAAATTGCTATTTAAGACCTCCTAATTAATATTTCAAAGCAATTTCATACTAAAAACTTCTAGAATGCAAGTTTTGCAACTTATTCGATTTAGTCCCTAACTTCAAATTAAGCATTTTATGCATAGAATTTCATCACAAAATTTTCACACAATCATGCAATCATATCATAAACCTCAAAATAATTATAAAATAATTATTTCTATCTCAGATTTGTGGTCACGAAACCACTATTCCGATTAGGCCCTAATTCGGGATATTACACTTGGTACATCTTATTTTCACCAGGATGCATAGCATAAGGGCTAATATGCGCCTCTCATAGTATAGACTGCCTCAACTCAGTATCTTTTGAAACACAGATTCTCCCACCGAAAAAAAGTACCCCTTCGCTATTCAGTCCAAAATCCACAGTATGCCCCCTCTCAACCTGTCAAAAATAAAGACCCAATGACTCGCCCTCCATTTGTTTACCCTTAATCTGATCTATCCACATCGGTTTAACTTGAAGCTCGACCAAAAAACTACCATCATCAAATAAAATGTGGTGAGCAAACATCACCCTCAGATCAGTCATAACTCTACGGCTCAGTGCATCTGCCACCATATTGGCCTTACCCGGATGGTATTCGATCATACAGTCATAGTTTTTAAGTAGCTCAATCTATCTACACTTTCTAATATTTAACTCCTTCTGAGTGAGGAGATACTTAAAGCTCTTATGATCTGTGTAGATGATACACTTTTCAACATATAGGTAATGCCTTTAGATTTTTAGTGTAAAAACCATTGCGACCAACTTCAATTCGTGCATTAGATAATTCACCTCATGAGTCTTAAGCTAATGAGACGCATAAGCTACCACCTTACCCTCTTGCATTAACACACATCCCAAACCAACATATGATGCATTGCTGTAGATAGTGAACTCTTTTCTAGACTCTGGTTGTATCAAAACAGAGGCCTCAGTCAGTACAGTCTTGAGCTTCTCAAAGCTCTCTTGCTACGCATCAGTCTAGTTAAATGGTACACCTTTACGTAGCAGTTTAGTCAACGGTGTAGCGATAAGTGAGAACCTTTCTGCAAATCGTCGATAATACCCAGCCAATCCCAGAAAAATATGGATCTCAGATACAATTTTAGGCTGCTTCCAATCTAAGATAGCCTCAATCTTTCGAGGGTCAATTCTAATCCCCTCCGCTGAAACAACATGTCCTACAAAATGTTACTTTTCGTAACCAGAACTCACATTTACTGAACTTGGCATACAGTTGTTTCTCTCATAGAATCTGTAGAACCACTTTGAGATGTTCATCATGCTCATCCTCAGTCTTCGAATACACCAGTATGTCATCAATAAATACCACTACGAATTGATCTAGATAGGGCTGGAAGACTCGATTCATCATATCTATGAAAGTTGCTGGTGTATTCATTAGTCCAAATGGCATCACTAGGAACTTGTAATGTCTGTATCGAGTCCTAAATGCTATCTTATGCACATCAGCCTCCTTAACTCTCAACTGGTGATACAATGACCGGAGATCAATCTTAGAGAAAATCGAAGCTCCTCGGAACTGGTCGAACAGATTATCTATCCACAGTAGGGGGTACTTATTCTTGAAGGTTAGTTTGTTCAGTTATCGGTAGTCAATGCACATACGCATGGATCCATCCTTCTTTTTTAGAAACAAAACTGGTGCTCCCTACGAAGACACACTAAGACAAATGAATCTACGAACCAGTAACTCTTGAATCTAAGCCTTAAGCTCTACAAGCTATTTCGGTGCCATTCTATAAGGAGCGATGGACACTAGAGCTGTACCGGGAAGAAGCTCGATCCCAAACTCTACTTCACGATTTAGAGGTAACCCAGGTAGCTCTTCAAGGAAAACATCCAGAAAGTCTTTATCCGTCCTGATATCATTAATCGAAGAATCCCTAAAATTTAAAACACTGATATAGGCTAGATACACCTCACATCCCTTACGAACTAATTTTTTGGCCCTCAATGCAGAAATCGCATTCGATAAGTTGTTCCGACGCTATCCAATTACGACTACCTCGTTGTCCTCCTCAGTTCTCAACACAACCCTTTTGTGGCACAATCTAAGCTCACTCGGTGCTTGACCAACAAATCCATCCCCAGTATCAAATCAAACTCTCCGAAAGGAAGTTCCATCAAATCCGCCAAAAAGATAGTCCCTTGAACCTCTAAAGGGAAGTCTTTAAACAACTTATTTACCCTTACCGATTGCCCCAACGGACTCAGTACAATGACCTCACTTGTAGTGCTTTCAACCAAGATACCAAATTTTCGGATACGGTATAAGCTATATAGGAGTGAGTGGATCCTATATCTATCAGTACAGTATAATGTATATTATAAATAAAGAACGTACCTGTAATGACGTCCGGAGCATCTCCATCCTCTTGATGACATGCAGCATAAACTAGAGCCAGCTACCTCGCCTCAGTATGACCAGCACATCTGCCCGGTGCTCTCTAACCATGGCCCAACCTATTACCACCTCTTGCCTGACCATAGCCTCTTGGTGGCTGTTGAACTGCTCTTGGGGGTGGTGCAGTACCAGTACCCGGAGCTTACATCTGGTCGGACCTCTACGGACAATCCCTAATATGGTGCTCTAGTGAACCGCACTGTCAAACAACCCCAGTTCTTTTCCAGCACTTGCCTTGATGGCGTCTACCACAGCCAGTACAAGGCAGCTGTCCAGTGGCAGCTATAGGAGCCCCAACTCTGATCGACCCATCAACTCTAGCCTTTTTCTTAGGCCTCTAAACAGAACTCGAGGGTTCCAAATCCTTCTTGCCCCTACCTCTCTTTCAGTTTTGGCGCTCAGCGTGCTTCACTTCCTCGGCGATTTTGCCTTATCTACCAATGCAGCAAAATTTCACTCCCTTTGTGGATCTATCAGAACCCTCAGATTATCCCTAAGGCCATCCTCGAAGCAAACACTTTGCTCATACTCAGTCGCTACCATACCTCACGCATAGCAGCTCAGTCGCAGAAATTCAGCCTCATGCTTGACCGCTGATCTATCACCCTGGGTCAAACTCAAGAACTCTCTCCTACGGGCATCCACAAAATTGGCACCCACATATTTCCCCTAGAAGCCAGCCTTGAAGAACTCCCAGGATAGTCGATTGGGCTGAGTGCCCTCCTTAATCATAAGCCACCACTGCTAAGCCTCATCTCTTAACAGTGACACTGCACCCTTTAGTTTCTACTTGGGGGTGCAATCCAGATCGTCCATGATCCTCTCTATGGCCTCAATCTAGTACTCAGCCATATTATGGGTGACCCTAGTGACACCTCTGAATAACTTAGCTCTATTAGATCGGAGTCGTTCCATAGCTGACCCTCAGCCACCAGCTCCAATATTGGGCCAAACGACCCTCTCCAAAATCCTCAACATGTCCTAGGACAGTGCGTTGTCCCTAGCCACTTGATCATGAGACCCTAACCCAGACCTAGTATCTATAACAGGTGACACCAGCGTCTCGCTAGTGTCTAAAATCGGCATACCGCCCAATGAAGAGGACTAAGCTCGAGCCCCTCTGCGACCTCTACCACAGCTTCTTGTACCTCGTCTGCGAGTACCTTGAGTGCTCATTATTGAATTGCGTTTATCTGAATTAACAGTTTTATGCATCAGTTTACAGTTTCAGTAATTGTTTAACAAAAGTTTTATACCGAACAGTATCAGTAATTCGGAGTTCGTTTTCGTACAACACAGTGTCTATCAATTTAACTATAGTCTCAATGTACACTATTTTGAGTGTTTTCAGTACAGTCCATCTATAGTAGTCTCAGTATATACTACCTATAGCAGTTTTAGTCAAAACATATATCAGTTATAGAGAACTTACAGGATCAGCTTTGGAGACTCGATATACCACACGTTCAGTAAAAATATTCCAGTGTTCAAAAATTAGTTAAAAGTAAATTTTTCTTTTTAAAACCCAATTCCACAGTCGAGTTTTGTAACCTAGCTCTGATACCACTAAATGTAACACCCCAAACTCAGCCTAGACGTTAAGGCCGAATCTGGCGATGTCACATGATAGCGTTTGAAACTAAGTTGTTAAAATAATTTTCCATTTGTTTACATTTGTTGACCCCAAAATCGTTACTTATCTAGTCAATCGTTTTTACACATTTCATTGCGGAAGCTTTTAGAAGTCGTTTTGCGTAAATCGTGTGTTTAGAGAAAACTTTTCTTTTTTAAAAACCTGAGTTTTTAAACGTCTTAGCAGGTATAAATCCATAAAAAAATAATCACCCGAATTAAGTAAAAGTCCCAGAAAGTCTGCAATTTACATAAAAAAAATTTACCCAAGAATATAATTAAAAATTTAAATACCCAAAGTTGAAGAAATAGTTTAGGTACATGTGGCCACCGTCAAGTCCTCTGCTACAGCAATCCGCCAAGTCTTGGGATTACCTATACAGATTAAGTAGAAGGGGTGAGTTTACGTAAACTCAGTGTGTAATCCCCATACAAACAAACAGATAGTAAAAAAACCATTTTTAATATCAATATCAGTATTAGTTTGGCCTTAGCCCATTTCAATAATAGATATGCAATTACAAAATCCTACCCAACTAGCCTCTACACACCATCTCTGTCCAACCCTACACTCTATGTGGGGATAAAATCAACCTACCCATCCCTACACTCCAAAATAGTACCAAAAGCAGCACTAAACAGTAATCTGCAGCTGAGCTACTAGTTTTAGGCTCGAAGCCATCAGTAAGTCGCAACTATGCTACCAGTATATTAGGCTTAAAGCCTTTCAGTACACTTCCTCCATATATATTATCCCATCCCCATACAATGCAACATACAGTCATAGCATGCTATCACATAGTGTCTTGCATATAATCAGTGCAGTATTATAATCATGCTCAATAAACAGTCATACATATATCATTCAATCAATTAGAGATCAAAGCATTGCTTACCGACCGCACAGTAGGTTCACAGTCATCTCAGGCGACCCGTGCAACCTTAGCAAACAAATTAGTAAATTGGGCTCATACGCCCATATGGTCTGTCCATGTGGGCCCACACGCTTGTGTGGCTCACACAGACCAAATTCACACGGCCTGGCCTAGAATCCCGCACGCCCATGTGGTGTACCCGTGTGGGCCCACATGCCTGTGTTGCACATACCGCCCAAATTGGTCGAGCCCATATGACACACACGGCCCACCTGGCCATCACACGATTGTGTTATGCACGCACGACCTGGCTCGTCACTCACACGCCCGTGTTCCATCACATGGCCAACCACACGAATGACCACATGCCCGAGTGGCATTTACAAAATATTTTTTTGGCTTTTTGCTGATCTCTATTTTCGGTGTTTCGGGTACACATCTGGTATCGTTTCATGCTAAAACGTCCCCCGAGCACTCCAGAACCTAAAGTTGAACAAATTTACGATCAGAAACTGACTTAAAGCTTGATTATAATGAAACCTGAAACTTACCATAACCCAGAATGAGCATTTAACACTTACCCCAACACACCAATCAATTGATTATGACCCCACGAGAAGAGAACCGCACTCTTCTTGCACTGATGCTGCCCAAAACGACCAATCAAAATTCCAACTTAATCACTTAATGAAAACATTAAGACTTGCCCAAAAGAAAAACTTACCAAGCGCGCGACCAAACGATGAACAACAGCGACTATTGAAAGAGAAAAGAAAAATGTAAAGAGAGGGATATTCACTGTAGTTTTCGGCAGCAAGAAGAAGAAAAAGTATGGAAAACGAAAATTTTGGAAAGGGAAAACAGAAAAACATTAGTGGAAGAGAATGATAGTTTTGGGAAAATTGAAACTAACCAGATAACCCCTGATTCTCTCCACTACTCCACCACTCAGTATTTTACTAAAACACAAACTCCTACACGACACTAGCAGTAAAAAATAAATCCCTCACTCGCACAGGGATTCGAACTCCAGACCATCAGTATATTAACACTCCACTTAACCACCAGACTAGCTGGCCTATTCTGATGTAAACTTACTAACAATCAAACTTAAGCCTACTGAACAAGAGTAAAGCTTTATTCATTAAAAAGCCAAAATTTGCCAAAGACTTGGCTTGAACTTAAGACCTCTCAAACACACCCAGAACACTTAGCCAATGAAACAAACAAATATTTGTGTGTCACAATCGCAAAAACAAAAATTCAAAATTTGGGACGTTACAAATCATGTAACATAGCCATTTTAACATCAAATTAAATCTAGCATACCAATTACCTATTATCAATTTTCATTTTTCAATTGAAATATCAACATACCGTAAACCAAAAACTCCAACATACTTTCTTAGTTCACCATTATAATCAATCAAATTAAGCACATATAATCACTAGATGCTCACTGACCAACACTTAACAAAAATTTCATCACTTAAACAGATATCAATAATCTTGCAAAATTAAAAAACCAAAAATCAATTAAATATTTGCAATTAGTAATTAATCATACAATTAAGCATAAGTGAGGGTGAATTTACCAAAACCCTTTAATAACACTCACCGCACAACTAATTCAACCACAACCAAGTGATCAACCAAGAAAATCCAAGCTTCAATTTCAATTCGATTGATCCTTTTCAAGATTCAGTGCTTCAACAAAGATAAAATAGATATTACCACCTTTCAAAATATATAATAAACACAAATTTTCATCAACTAGGCTACTTGAAATTCTTATTCAAAGTTACATTACCAGATTTGTATCATCAAGTTAAAAACTCGATTTCTTACAAAATTGATCACTCCAGCCCTTCTAATCACTTCCAGACATCAATACTAGACCAAATAAACATATACTAAGCATCAATTTCACTTTTAACTCAATTTCACAAAAATCTGGAAAATCGGTACATGAAGATGATGTAATTCAATTTTTTTTTAAAATTACCTTACAAAACATGTTTAATCTTGATAAGTAAGATCAAAAACCTTCTAATAGATCCATTTTGAGTTGGAACATCCATTGATTTGTGGATTTCCTCCCAAAATTCAAGATCCACCATTAAAGCACTTTAAGCTTTTGAAGAAGATGACATTGAAAAAAAATCATGTAATTATCACTCAAATCATGTAAATATGCTTCTAATCATCATAAAAATAAGTTTAGAAATAATAATTACCTTTGATTCGTTCTAAATCCTTTGATTGAAAATCTTGATTCAAGAATCTTGAGAAATTTTAAAATATTTTCGGCTACTATTATGAATAATTTTAGGTGAAAAGAGAGTATTTTGAGAAGGAAATTTGTTAAATCTATTATCTGATGATAGATATTTAAAACCATGCAAAGAAAATGAATTTTGTAGCTCTCTCATTTGATGTAAATGGTGTGAAAAGTAGGCTAGATGCATTGTATTTAAAACTGAAACAACCAACCTGAAATTTAAAAATTAGGAAATTTGCCCAATGGCCACTCCCACATTTCCCTTACTTTACCAATTGATCCTTTCCCTCTAAAATTTCAAATTTAAAGGTTTATTTGCCAAATAAATACTCCAAAATTTCTCTTATTTTACAATTAAATTAAATTAAATTAATATTTAAATTTATCTCAAATTAACCCCCAATAAAAATTATTTTAAAATAATTTTTCAAATAAAATTAATTATTTTCACTAATAATTATTTAACTACTTTAAAATTAATTTTCCAAAAATATTTTTATTTTTTAAGATTATTGTTTAATTAATTTTAGATGAAATTGACCTCCTAAATTGAATTAAAAAATTTAATTTTAACCCAATAAATTTCTAAATTCACGCTCAAAACCCGAAAAATATACCAGAAACTACTAGACCTGGTTTAGTGATATTACTGTAACAGCCTAAATTTTGATGAAATCAGAACAGTGGTTTCGAGACCACAAATCCGAGCCGAAAATAAAATTTATTTTTATTTGATTATATGGTCCATAATATAATAGAAACGTCATGTGAAAATTTTGATAAGAAAATTTTATCGATTATGTGCCTAATTATGAAAAGGACCAAATCGTATAAAATGCAAAAGTTGAATTCTAAGTAGCTAGAAGAATTAAATAGCTATGGAATCCAAAACTTGAGGTCCTTATATGGTAATTAGACCATTAATGAAAAGTTAGTAGATATTTTTGGATGATTCATCCATGGAAAATTAGAAAAAAGGCTAAGGACTAAATTGGAAATCAAAATTATTAAAAGATGATAAATTATTAAATAGGAATAAAAATAATTTTTATCATCTTCTTCCCAAAAATAATACATGGAAACCCTATGAGAGAGAGAAGAAACTTTCATGGCCAAATTGGGTAAGTTTCCTTTGCCCGTTAGTAATTTTGATATTTTTGAAACTAGGATAGCTTAATCTATCTATTTGGGGGATCAATTTGAGAAGTTATCAAAGTATGGAAAATGAGTCATGGATGTATATGCTGAAAATTAGAAATTTATGGTAGAAAGTGAAAGGTTGTTGATAGATAAACAACTTTTACAAAGTAATTTTTGATGAAAACATGATTTAGGGACTAAAATGTAAAGTTGTGAAATTGAAGAAAAATGCTAAATTTTTATGAATACATGTGCTGTAAATTTTGTAATGGGATTTTGGTTAGGCTTGGAATAGGGAGTAAATTGCATAAATTTTATTTTCCGAGCCTAGGGACGAAATGGGAATTTATGGAAAAGTTAGGGTAAAAAATGGTAATTTTTTATAGGATGTAAATTGAGTCTAAATGAGTATGAAATATGAGAAATTGATGTAAAATTTATTCGTATAGATCCGGATAGACCAAATTTGGAGCTAAAACGAGGAAAGAGGAAATTGTCGGATTAGTAGATTTTACGTACACGAACATTGTTGAGGTAAGTTCGTGTAACTAAATTGTATATGTTTTTATGCTTGAATTAAATATTGTGTTTGGGAATTGTATAAATGCTATAAATATGTGAAATGATCACATACTCATTAAAGCATGATAAGTGAAAGTGCCCGATCAATTATAATGCTCGACAAATGATAAATGATAAAAATGTTAATTTTATGCTTGAGTTGAATGCAAACATTTGAATTGCAAAAATGCATAAATATATGAGATTGAACACATGCTTGATAACGCTTGAAAGATGCTAAATTCCTTTTGAATAAATGGAAAATTCGATGGATATGTGATTTCCTGAAATGAATGAGGTCATGCATTTGTTGCAGATGGGATTTAGCTCGGACGAGTAATCCTATTGATCTCATGATAGAAAGAATTTTTTCCCAAACAGGTAATCCTGATAGAAGTCCTCTTGAGCATATGTTATAAAAAGGATTTAGCTTGGACTGGTAATCCTATTGTTTACATGTGAGGCTCGAGAGTATAACAGTTCGATTTAGACCCTAATCGGAACAGTGGTTTGGGACCACGAATTTGAGTCAGAAAAATATTTTAAAATTATTTTCTGTGTTTATTTTTGTGTGAATTTATATCTGTGAAATTTTCGTGTTTTAATTTTATCGTTTGAGTGTCCAATTTAACAAAAGGACTTAATCGCGTAAATTGAAAATTTGGTGGTTATCTCTAAAAGAGGGCTAACTGCTATTGGCTTTATTAATAGGAGTCTTTAAGTTGTAAATAGCCCATTTGTATATTAGATGGACGGTAATAGGCTTATGTTATAAAGATTTTATATTAATTCATTAAGGTTATAATTGTAAATTAAACTTTAAGTTAGAATAAACTATAATATATATAATAAAACATAAATTAAAGTCATTTTGGTGTTTATATTATGTTATTTCTGAAAATAAAAGAAAAGAAAAAGAAACTTAGGGTTCGGCTTCATTAAAGCTCAATCAAGGTACGAAACTAGCTCGGTTTTTGATAATTTTTATATTTTTGATATCGTTGCTTCGAGTACTACAATACCCATGCTTGAATTTTTGATTTTGATGAATATTTTGAGTTGTTCCATTGTTGAGAGCTTGTGATTTTTTTTTTTGTTTGATGATGAAATATGAAAGATATGTTTTAGATTAACATGTTTTGTATTAGAGTTTTTGATGATTTTGAGTAATTAGGACTAAATTGAAAAAAAATAATTTGAGGGACTAAAATGTGACTGAAATAAAATATATGGACTTGTATGAATACTAGGAATATTTGGCCAAACATGGGTATATTGAAATTTTGCATATTTTGTGTTTTGTGCAATAGGGACTAAATTGTAAAAAGTGTAAATATCAGGGGTAAAATGGTAATTTGCTCATTTATTTGTTTTTGGACTAAATTGAATGGAAATATGTTTGAATGAGCTTAATTTGAATATGTTTAGATCAATAACCAAAGAAATCGGATTTGGATCGGGGAAAAAAGAAAGTCGTTGACTAGTTGTCCCGTTCCATTTTACATTGTCCGAGGTAAGTTTATAAGCAAATAGACGTACTTAGTTGTAATTAAATGTTAAATATATATGCTGGTATGAAATGTATGAATTTATATATGCAATGGCCAAATATGAATAAGCTTGGCTACTACATTTCCGAGTTCATTTCAACCGAGTTACGACGTCCGAAAGTCCCATATGAACTTTAGGAATAGTTAGGATACATATGTCATGACATAGGATTCCAATATCTGTGTGCGAGTAAGACCGTGGTATCGATATGTGACTCTGATATATGTGTGTGAGTAAGACCCTGTTTGGGATAGTGGCATCGATATGTGATTACATGTAAGACCACGTCTGGGACGTTGGGATTGTATGAAAAATGTGTGATTATTCGAGTGTCCTACCCAATTTCGAATGATTAATCTTGCGAAAGTAAATCATGTACGGATGTGTAAAATGAGCTAAAACGACTAGGTATGAATTTAGCTTATTACCTAATTGAGATAAGTTAAATAAGTTTCCTGATATTTATTTCAAGTCATGTAAGATGTAAGTGAAGAATGTGAGTAAATATGAAAAGTATGTTCGGCTATATATAAGTGCATATATATATGATGTTGAGTTTTGATTCACGAGTTTGTGTATATGAACGTAAGTATACTTGGTATAATGTCATTTGGATTCGAAAGTTGAATGATATTATGCTAAATAAGATATATGAGCATTCGACCAAAGTAACTTATTCGTGTGAAAGTATAAGTTATAAATAAATAGAATGGTATGTTTGGGACCAAGTGTAATAATAATGTTATAATTTGGTTTGTTTTAAATGCTTTGATTACACCTTTGAATGATTGCTTATGACTTACTAAGCTAAGTTAGCTTACTTTGTGTATTTATGTTTACCTTTGTTTTATAGATTTTGGATTCAAGTTACGAGCTCGGGGGTTATCAGCAAAGTCTATCACACTATCGACTGCCTTTCGCATCTTATATGTTGCATTTTGGAACTATGGCATGTATAGGCTGTATTACATTTCAAAATAATGAACTTTGATTATGTATATAGGCCATGCGAAAATGGCTTAATTTATATGTTAAATTCGGTTATGCTTGGTTGTGTTTGAAATCATTTTGGTTATAGTGTTAAGTGCTATGATGAAAAGATGTTTGTGATAGGTGAATTATGATTTAGAAATAGTAGATAATATATATATGCTTGAAGTGGATAATGACTTATATATTTGTGTATAGTTTGGCTAAGGTTATACGTGAGTACAAATGCTTGTGAATAGAGTATTTGATTATTACTATCATGTGATGTATATTTGGGAATTTGTTGGTGTTTCAGTTATTGCTTATGTATACATCTAGGGTTATGACATATCGGTCAAGGTTCAAAAATATGTTTATGTTCATTGATATACTAGTTGATTTGGTTATAGTATTGATATATATATTTGTAATTGATTGAATGATAAGTAGGTTTGATGTGTTATATAAATTAAATGCTTATAAGACAAAATGATTGAATTAAGGTGATTGGTAATTTGAATATGACTTATGTTAGTTGATAGATATTATAAATATGTATTATGTTGTATATATCCGGTCACCTTGACAAAACAATTGTTAAAGTTATAGAGACTATTTCTATGAATGAACTATTATATGACTATAACATGCATAAATGTTCGGCAAAAATATGTGACTTATGTGGTTGTTCTTCGATTAGACATTATGTATTAATTGTGTTAGTTACTTTGTAAATATTTATAAAGATATTAGTTTGTCTAATATATTGACATGTGATTTTAATTATAAATTCAATTGATATTTGACTTTTAAATGATGCTTGGGTTTGGATTGAGTAATGATTTCATTAATTAATTTAAGAGTCAATATATATACTCATGCATTATAATGATTGGATATTCATTTAGGTTTATAATTTATCTTTATTAAGATCGACATATGATTTAATGTTTTAAATAATATATTACATGTTATTGCTTATAAATGATATGATTGTATATATGTATGATGTGAAATGTTTTAAAATTTAAGAGTTGTGTTAGTTTATGAAATAAACTTTGACAGATCTTTGAGACTTGTTCATGTATATATAAGTGTTCGGAATTGAATTTTTATTCTGTAATGCCTTATGACCCTAATCCGGTGACGGATACGGGTTAGGGATGTTACAGAGAGTGTACTCTCTGATATAGTACCATATGGGTACCATTGGACATGATTTGACAGACCCTGATTCGTACACCTTGAGTATATTACCTGCGTATCCATTGATATTCCGAATAAATTCAACGGGTGACAATTCTAGACATGAGAAGATATGAATGTTAAAATGAGTTATTACACGTATCCACCTGAAATACAAGAAAATGATGATACATGACAAATGATGTATGAAAGCTTGAGATGATGATATTTGTACATGGACTTTATTTGATGAATATATGTCATTCTTGATTATGGACTTGTACACATTGAGTATACTAGTCGTGACCTTGATAGTCTGAGTAATATGGGTAAAGTTCTAATATGAAATGATCTGAATTCGAAATGAACTACTATGAAATTATACTTGTAATAATGAGATGAATTATGCATGTTGAATGAATACATGTTGTGGAAAGCATATGTGCTTGGAAACTTGATTGTTGTGGAGCCTATATATGTTTTGATGTTATATTGGAATATATGACTAACAAGGGCAATGAGGATATGTGTAGGGCTTGATGTCAAATTGATTGAATATGCCTTACATAGTTACCTCGAAATAGAATGAATAGTAAGTTAAGTACTATGTTATACGAACTCACTAAGCATTTTATGCTTACTTAGTTTTATTTCCCTATTTTATAGTAAATTGGAAGCTCGTTGGATTGGAATCTTGGTGGAGATCACTCACACTATCCATCGGCCCATGTCGGTACACTATGGTAAATCAATTATGGTCGTAATGACATGTATAGGTTATATTGGCCATATTGGCAAGTAAATGCAAATGATGCTTGTAATCTAGCCGTTGGTATGACTAGTAATGGTTTGCTTTGATATATTTTTAATGTCATACTATGGTAGCTACGTATGTGTTAAGTAGTTGACTAAATTATGTCTAACATATGGATTAAACTAAGGTAAGATTGTAATGATGTATGCATGTAATGATATGCCATGTTGAATGACGGAATTGCATAAATTGAATGCTTGGAATGGTTGGATTGTACTTGGTATGTTTTAGTGCAGGATAATGGTAAGTTTCGGGTGACAAATGAGGCTAGAAAATGGCTTTATTTTGTCCACATGGGTAGACACACGGGAGTGTGTCTTGGACTTGTGTGACACACGATTTGTCCCATAGGCATGTAGTCCAGCCGTGTGTCCCCTGCATCTTAAAAATGAGAAACAGAATGCTCAGAATTAGGCACATGGGTAGAGACACAAGCGTGTGTCTCAGCCGTGTGGTTGACACGGCCTTGAACACGGGCGTGTTACACAGCAGTGTGAAAACTACACCTAAATTTTGAAAATAAAATTTGCCACACGGCCTAGCACACAGGAGTGTGACTTGGCCGTGTGACTTCAATTTCTTCATGCCTTATAAGTCAAAGAGTTACACGGGTTAGGGACACGGGCGTGTGTAGTCACACGGCCTGGTCACACGGGCGTGTCCCTAGACCACACGGGCATGTGAGCCCTACAACCTTGGAAAATTTTTGAAATGTCGCGAAAAATTTTATGAGTTTTTGATTAAGTCTCGACTGATTCTAATGCTCATATTGGGCCACAAGGGTCCAATTAAAGGATGTTTTGAATGATCTCGGTAAATGAATAGTAATTTATAAGAATTATCTAAAAAATGTTCTAAATGTTATGGTAATACTCCGAAACCCTATTCTGACGACGGATACGGGTTAGGGGTGTTACAATTACACTCACTTTCTTGACTGGGATAAATTATGAGGTACTCGATAAACTTATATCTCAATCCCATTTATCCTAAATTACTTCCTAGGGGCATCACTCCCTAGGGTTTAATCGCACTTAATTTATGTAATAGCCTGTTTTTTAGTGGTGTCGAAAATTATGGTTTCAGGGCCATAAAATCTGACAAGTAAGTTTACAAATATTATTACTTAATATTTACGAGTCAAATGTGGTTTTAAAAAGGTTTTTGATTTGATAATTTATGTTATTTAAGCAATTTATTAAGTTCAAGTGATAAAACCCTAAGGTCTTGTGGTTTTAGAAAATGAGGTATCGAGACCTCATTTCTATAAACCGAGCTGTAAATATTTTATAAATATTTGCGAAGTGTCATTAAGGTATTAAAGTTTCGTTAAGAAATTTGAATGTTTCAATAGTTAATTAATTAAAAGGACTAAATCGTAAAAGATGTAAACTTTGATCAATGTTTGATTTGAGTGATTTATTGGTTTATTGAATAAAGGAAAAGGGACTTAAATGGTAATTATACCATTTAAGAATGTAGTGGACAATTTTGGGCAACTAAAAGCATTAAAAATTTGATGATTATTAAAGAGACAAAATGACGATTTGATAATTAAATAAAATAAAATAAAACAAAAATGTTATATCATCATTTTCATGTCTTCTTTATGAATTGAAAGAAGAAAAAAAACCATGGTTGTATCCTCAAGCTTCGACCATGCTTTGGATGATGCATGTAAGTCCGATTTAGCCCCGTTTTTAATAATTTTTATGCTTTTGAGATCATTGAACGAGGTCCAGCTAGGATGTACCTTCAATTTTGAAGCTGTTAAAGATTTTGAATGTTTCCATTCATGAATTTAGTGATTTTTGATGTTAAATGATGAATTTGAAATATTATTTGTTATTTAAAAGTATTTTGTTAAGTTATTTTTGGTGAATATATCGATTAGGGACTAAATTGCTAAAATAATAAAAGTACAAGGATTTGATGTGAAATTATTGTCAAAATGGGCTGAAATGTTGGCCCTGAATATTCGACTAGTGTAAAATTTAAAAAAATGGTTAATTTACATGTTTTAGGCTTAGGGACTAAATTGAATAAAAGTAAAATGTTAGGGGTAATTTTGTAAAAATTCAAAAAATGAGTAAATTTCATAAAATATTTTTTTTTTGATATCTGAATTAATAGATTGTATGAAATTATTAATTTAAATCAAGATCGGGTGGAAAATTGAGGAGAATAAAAAATTACCAAAATGCCCCTATTCTTTGACATTTCTGTAATTTAGCCCGATAAGTTCGTAAATTTAAATAGAATTTTAAATTATGTTTTAAATGCTATCATTTTATAATATCAAATTATTTATCAGTGAAAAAATCCAACGGCGTATTGGCGATCAACAACTAATGAAAAAGGATAGCTTCGGCTATTGATTATGAAAAGGGATGGTGACGACCATAGAATATGAAAAGGGATGGTGAAGACCACCGAATATGACAAGGGATAGCTTCGACTATCGATTATGAAAAGAGATAGTAACGACCATCAATTATGAAAAGGGATGGTGACGACCATCGAATATGAAAAGGGATAGCCTTGGCTATTGATTATGAAAAGGGATAGCTTTGGCTATCGATTATGAAAATGGATGGTAATGACCATCCACTATGAAAAGGGGTGGTGACGACCATCGATTAATGAAAAAAGATGGTTTCCACCATCGAATATGAAAAAGGACAGTTATGACCATCGTTTAACACATTTTATGTGAGCTCCGGTAAGGGTTCCGATTGACTTCACTACGACAAATTTGGAAAGGTATGATGTACCAATGATCAAAGTATGAACATTCATTTTTATGAAAGGTATGATATAAGTGATGCTATGTTATGTACTAGAACGACATAAATGTGCAAGTGTACACAATCGCAGCAAGTAATAAAGTAACAAGTAAATGTCGAGTTATCGTACCTACAGCGACTGTGAAAAGAATTATTTATGAATGCTATTTAAAAAACTTTGGTGAAAAAAACATAATGTTTGAAGAGGGTAATTAAAAACTAAGATTTTAAACTAAGTAAACTAAAGAAATAAATCTGAAATGCACGATTTCAAAATACGATTTAATCAAGATGACATAATTGTGTTGATTTAATTAAATTTCTTTAACTTAGAATTATTAAACTCATGTCTATGTTGTTACGAATAAATTCACAGCAACTCGGTAATTTGCTAACTTATGAACATATTCGCCTACAAAAATCCATTCATCTCTTAACATATCCCTAGGTTAATTCAAACGATTAAACAAATTTTAATAAGCAAACATGTTATGGCACATACATACTCATTAAATTGAACTAATCTCTTGCATATCCCTATGTCAATTCAAATGATTAATTAAATCTAATAAGCACATAAAAGACTATGTGAGGTAACAAGAAATCCTTACCTTGAAACAGTTTAAGCACAATAATCTTGCAAGTTATGCAAGGCAAGTGTATCGCCAGTTACATTGCAAATTTAACCTTCAGCTACCTTAGAATAATAAACATGCCCTAATTAAGTATTGTGTCAATTAATTAAAATTTCAATCCGTTTAAATAATTAATTCATTAGCTACCTCACAATTGTAATCCAAGAATAACTTAGGCATGGTTTTACTTAATCAAGCATTTTACCGAGGCCTATAACAGCATAGACACAATTTTAATAATTTAAGCAGATAAAATGCAATCAAACCAACACGAATTGAATTCAAGCTAAGCTGATTAAATTAACCATTCCAAAAACATAAATATTCATAGATATTTTCATCGTAACAACAACATATGTGGCTTGACTAGGTTGCTCCGTTCTTCCTTCTTTGTTGTCCTCGCCGATCAAGGCTTCTATGAGCACTCAATTGCTGCTGCAAAATGGCTGAAGAAGAACCCTTTCTCAAGGGGAGAAATTGGCACAAGAGCAAGGGACTTGGAATGGGAAAATGAGAGGAGAAAGTGATAGCGAAGAGAAGAAATGTGAATGAATGAAGGATGAATAAGGGATGCTTTGAATGATCAGCCAATGGGGGTTTTTTATAGTTGAATGTGGCAGCTAAAATTTGCAAAAAATAGCAGCTAAAGAGACACCCCTTGGTCGGCCACCTATGTGGCAAAGTTGATGGCTTCAACTTTGCTAAATATGCTTGGGGTAAATCTTCAAAGCCATCAATTGTGGAGGGGCTGATTTCTAATTTCAACAAGTTTTCAAGGGCTTCTTTGCAGCTTAAATAATCAGCTAATGAGCTGAATTGGGTCAGCACTTGGACGGTTTTGGGTTGTCCTCTCCTTGGCCTATTCGGTTCACTCGGTTCGGTTCAATCGGACCATTATTCATAATTAATTAATAATAATCTATTAACTCAAACTAACTTGGATATAAATTAAAATTAATTATATTATGATTTAATACATATAATTTTGGACAATTTTAGGCTGGAAATTAATTCACCTCGATACTTCAAATTGCTTCTCGGTTTTGTGTTTCTGGCAGTGTCTGCTGAGCCATTTTTCGCCCTTTGTGCAAATCTGTCGAAAATAACCAAAATTCATCAAAAATAATTATAAAATTAACTAAATTTAAAAATGTTCAAAATTTAAGTGCACTTTAATTATTTCATAAAAATTAATTATTTTTTGATAAGAATTTAACCGAATTCGCATGAATTTAAGTTAAAAAGGGTATGAAAAAGTGTGTAAATTTTTGTGTTTCCATGTACCCATATGTTACCATGTGATGATATTGCTAAGTTATGTGTTTAATCACTAGCTTGTGGTTATGATTAATGTTATACTTATGTCTTATGTGTATGGAAATGAAATGGTAAGTGTTCAATAAGAACTAAGAAATGTTTACATGAAACTCAATGGAATGGCGAGACATGGAAAAACATGATATGTTGTGATGGATGATAAATCCAATTGAATCATATTCAAGTATAATGGTTATCCATGTCAAATTCATATGAATATGTTTAAATGAACTAACATGTGTTGTTGATGTGTTAGGGCTTATGCCAAGCTTGTGGATATGTTTGATGTTTATGATTATGCTTGTACTATGCATACGAAATGGGTAAGAAAAGGAAATGAAACGGTAAGTACGTAGTTGGGATGTATTATGATGTATTCTATGTGAGCAAATTGCTTATGCTATGGATAAATACATTGAATCAAGAGTTAATAATATTGTTTTGGCTTATGATAAGCATTAAGGACGGATTAGAAAGTAAGTAAATAGAAAGATATATAATCTTATAAAAGGGATTGATGATATATATTATGTTTCATGAAATCCTATCATGTTATGAATGGACAATAAATATGTGACATTAATAAACTTACTCATTTGTGAGGTGTGATCATATCGATTTATGAATCTTATAGCATTGGCATAGATTTATGTTTATTTTATAAAGTTTAATATTGAAATGGAATATTATGCTTAAAATTTATACGTGCTTACTAAGCATTCATTGCTTACATAGTTTTTCTTTTACTTTACACATTATCGGAAGCTTGATCGATTTAGAAGCTAGTCGGAGATCCATCACATTGTCCATCAATTTTATCGGTAGATTTTTATGCTTTGGTCGCGGTTATAATGGCATGTATAGGTGTTTTGTGCTTGATGATATGACCACTATGTTTGTCTTGTAAATATGGTTTTATGATTGATGACAATTTGGCATTCTTGGACTTGATAGCTAATGTTGAAATGGTTTATTGATGATATGTTTTGAATGGCCAAATTGGTATGCTTGTGTGTGATATTGGCATGTAATGTTGCTTTGACTTTTTGAAACTTATGTTATTTTGATGCCTTGATGGTTGGTGTTTATAAGATCAAATTGATGTATGGTTTGTGGCTAAAGTCATAAATGTTGGCATGGTTGCAAAATGATCATTTATGGCATGTTTTGATATAGAATTTAAATAAAATATGTTTAGTTGAATTATGACCATTTGGGCATTAATTTGGTATGTATATATGTTGGTTATTGGAACCATTTGAAAATGGCTAGATTGGTAACATTTAAATGGTTGATGCATGTGAGATGTGGTTCAAATGATAAGGTCATTTTGATATGTTTTGATATGGACGCAAGTAAATGGATAAATGGTTAAATATGCACATATTTAGGTATGTTTAATCTATATGTTTGAGGTTCATTTATGGCATATTGGTTGAATAGGATTTGGCCATTTGAAAGTGGTCATTTTATGCATGGTTGAGCATGTTTTGATACCTTGGTTATATGTGCAAATGGCTTGTTTAGGCGTGATTGAATTGGGTGAAAGAAATGGCTTGAATTTGGCCTATTTCTTGTCCACGCAGCCTAAGACACGGGCGTGTGTCTCAGCCGTGTGTGACACACGGCCACGCGACAAGGCTGTGTGTCCTTTGTAGCTTTTTAAATGTTATATTTTGAGAGTTACACGATCTAGCACACAAGCATGTGGCTTGGCCGTGTGAACCAAGTCAGAGAGTTACACGGGCTGGGACACGACTGTGAACCAAGTTTTAAATGTTTCCAATTTAGTCTCGAATTGTTTCTAAAGTGTTTCTAAGGCCCTGAGGGCTCAAATTAGGGACGTTATACATGTGTTTTTTTGGATTTTGCAATGACTATGAAATGTTGGGAATGAATGATTTGAGTTATGTGTTTACAGTAATACGGGTTAGGGCTGTTACAATTTAAACCAACTAACCCAAATTTCAACCATCGTTCATTTGTTAATTATTCACTCATCTGTTCATTAAACTCCCTAATGAAATTAGCTACTCATGGGTCTAAATACAATAAATCCTAAATTCATATTCAACATGCAAAACAACAAATTAAATAAAAGTAAGGAGAAGAGAATTAAATTTGTTTTTTATATCAATTTGAAGCTCATAAGTAAAATCTCCTTTAATAGTTGCGAAGATCACCTCGATTACAATTGGAATCAACACCAAAATAATGTAAAACTAATGTATTAAAGCCTTGGATCAAAATCATTTCCAACTTAAAATAGTAAAAAAAATATAAAAAGGAATAAACTTAAAAGAAATAAAAACTAAACTAAAAACCCTAAAATGCTAAAACGGCTCACTTGGCCAAGCCTCATCAAATGAGACTTAACATGCCTATTTATAGATTTTTTGCTCAGACCTAATTAGGGTTGATAAACTGCCTTCAAATTTTGGGTATTTTGGCTTTGATGTTTGGTGTTGCAACACCACTCCTCGGTGTTGCAACGCTGTAGTTGTCCCTCATCTTCTGAGATGGAAAATATGTCCTACACACTAGATGGAGTCGTTAGATCATCCCTAGGCTCATAGTGGCCTATTAGGTCATAACTTAACTTAAAATTGTGTAAAAAAATGCTTATTTTGCATAATTTAAACACGAAGCAATAAAAAAACAAAAACATAATAAAAACATATAAAAATGTTATAAAACAAGTTCATTAAATGCAAGAAAGACCTTAATTTAACACAAATAATTGTGGTAGATCAAATTCCAACTTAAAAATCAATTTCTCATTTCATAATCTATGCAAAACATTATTAGAAAACTAATTCGGGTCCCAATTGAGCTTTCGAAATCTTTAAAAAAAGTTAGAGATTAAATGAATACCAAATTAAACCTTTTGCAACAAAATAGGGCTAACATGAAAAATAGGGTCATACGATCGTGTGGCTAGGCTGTGTGAAAGGTTGTGCCCGTGTGCGCATATGTCACATGGTCGTGTGTCTAGTCCCTGTAATTAACTATAACTGTATGATTCAAATATTACTAAACCTGCAGTATCTACATGGGCGTGTGGCCAACCGATGTTAGGCACACGCCTGTGTGCTAAGCCGTGTGAAACAAATATGTGTCATTTTAAGTGTTCATCATATATCAAGCAAGCCTATGATTCATGTAATGCATAAATGGCAACGCAACATGTTTTACCTTGTTTGTTAATATAAGGCATTGCCATTGTTATTTCAGTTTCTTTTTCTGTGTGTTTAAATAAACTGATTAGTAATAAAGTCCTAAGAATAATATGATTATTATTCTTAAAAGTTCTTTAGTCAAGTATTATTGTGGGCTTGGACAGTAATAATACATTGAGACTAATGTGAATTTGATTGATGAAAAAATTTTGTCATTGACATAAGGATGTCAAAATCAATACGTGAGTATGTGTTAGAGAACAACATACTAGATTGACCCACTATGAGTACGTTTCTTGGATTATTATGTAACAATCACAACATTACTCATAGTGGTAAATATGTATAGGATCCTCAGACTTGAAATCATTATTGTCCCATCATTATGAGTCGTATATTTTGATACAGTCAAATGTCTACTATAACAGGTTGTACTATAAAGACTGGTGTTCGGTATGCCACAAGCTATGCAGTGGGATATGATTGGCCAAGATAGGATTTGTCCCTCGCAAATAATGGGAGCAATATCTTAGGCCACTTGATGAAATGAGATTAGAAATGCATGGACATGCGCAAATAAGTTGATATGAGATACCACACATATTTGTTTATTATAGTCTACTCAGAATATAAAAAAAATTTGATATTGGATTATAAAAGTGTGACTATTCCATGACTTGTGTTTAATTTAGATATAAAGGATAAAACGATATAATACATGTAAAATTCATCATAGAAAGGTTATGTCGAATCACAACTTCTAGTAACTTTGGTAGCAATGATGCATTGCTAGATGTCACTCAATGCTTGTAACATTAGAAATGTTCTAGTATTACTACTAACGTTACAAGAGCCTACTGGGTCACATCCTATGGTTGAAGCAAACAGAATCAAAACACAGTTGGTATTGGGTTTAGTTGTCACATGAATTAAATTAATTATGGAATTAACTTAATTTGATAGTTAAATATTAAACACATTATATAAACAAACTTTTTATACACATATATAGAGTACAGTTAAAATTAAAATATTAACTGAATATAGTTTAACTAAAATATTAAAATAAATAGTTATAATAATTTTAGTCAAAGATAAAATTATGGAAGTTAATATTCTTTTGGAAATAATATAATGGTTTAATATTTTCTATATGTTTCTCTAAAAAGAAAAAGTAATAATTTCATTTTTATTATGTGATAATAAAAGGAAAGGAATAGAATCCCCTATGTGTATGTAGGTTACCAAGTAAAAACAAAAAGAGAGGGTCTAGCAACCATTTATTATTATTTTGTAACACCCCTAACCCGTATCCGTTGTCAAAACAAGGTTCCGGAGCATTACCAAAACTTTGAGAACATTTTACAATAATTTATGTAAACTACTATTCATTAATCGAGATAATTCAAAACATCCCTTAATTGGACCCTCGAGGCCCAAAACGAACATTAGAATCGAGTTGGGACTTAATTGGGACCTCTAAAAATTTTTCGCCACATTTCAAAAATTTTCCAAGGTGCAGGGCTCACACGCCCGTGTGGTCCAAGGGACATGCCCGTGTGACCCTTGGACGCGCCCGTGCTACAGGCCATGTTTGACCCCGTGTAACTCTCTGACTTGTGCACACGGCCATGCCACACGCTCATGTGCTAGGTGTAACAATCTGATTTAGACCCTAATCAGAACGGTGGTTTCGAGACCACGAATTCACGTCAAAAAATATTTAAATATTATTTTTCGTGATTACTATATGTGAATTTGCATGTGTGAAAGTTTCGTGCGAAAAATTGATCATATGTGTGCTTAATTTAATAAAAGGATTTAATCGTGTAAAATCAAACTTTGATAGTTAAAAGTATAAAGGCCAAATTGTTGATGGCTTTGTAAGTTGAAGTATTTAAGTGATAATTTGACCATGTTTAATTAGATGGACGGTAGTGACCATGTAATATGATGGTTTTATATTAGTTAATAAAGGTTAAATTTGTAATTGAATTAAAAGGTTAATATATTACAAAACATAAAAAAATATTAAAAGCCATGGTTCTTTTATCTTTGCATGACCGGAACTAGTAAAATAAAAAGAAAAGAAAAGAGTTTGGCATTCGGCTACTTCTCAAGCTAAATCAAGGTATGTTTTTACTTTGGTTTTTTATGATTTTTACGTTTTTGAGATCGTTGCTTCGAATACTACCCGGCCCATGCTTTAATTTTTGATTTTGGTGAATATTTTGAGTTATGCCATTGATGAATATTTGTGTTTTGTGATGTTTGATGATAAATTATGAATAATATGTTTTGGATTAATATGTTTTGTATTGGAGTTTTTGATGATTTTGAGTAATTAGGACTAAATTACAAAAATGATAATTTAAAGGACTAAAATGTAAAATAAATTAAATTTAAGGACTTGTATGTGTATGAGGAGTATCCGGCTCAAGCATGGCATAGGCAAATTATATTTGTTTTGTGTTTTGTGAATTTTGGATTAAATTGCTAAAAGTGTAAAATGTATGGGGCAAAAGTGCAATTTGCCCATTTATGTGTTGTTGGATTAAATTGAATGAAATTGTGTTTAAATAAGGTTAATTTGAAATTATATAGATCAAGAATAAAGGAAATCGGACTTGGATCGGGGAAAAACAAAAATAGTCAAATAGCCGATTTGTAGTGTCCGTCGATATCCGAGGTAAGTTTTTAAGCAATTAAACATGGTTTATTTTGAACATAGAATGTTTTAATATGATGATTCAAATTTTATAATCTATTAGTATGTTAGCCGAATGTGATATATCAATGAAATAATATGGTTAAGTTTTATTGATTGATTTAAATCCCCTGAAAGTGTGTATGTGTTACTTGTTATATTGGATTATTCGATATATGAAATGTTGTGGAATGATTCTATAAGTGACATATTCGGGCTTTTAGCCTAGCAAGTCTTGAGCTGATGACTTTGATCGAGCTTTGTGCCTAGCAGGCTTAGTGCCGGTGAATAAATATCAGACCTTTGGTCTAGCAGGCCTTGTGCCGGTGTGTGATTCAGGCTTATGGCTAGCAGGTTTTATACCGGTGATTTGTTTTCAAGTCTATGACTATAAGAGTTTAAGTTATTGTGGATATCGAGCAAATGAAAGTGAGTTAAATTACATTGTATATGTTCGGTCACATCGGTAAGTACATGTAAGCTCATATTGAATTTTTGTATTTGGCTGCATGTGAAGTTATATTGAATTTGAGTATTCGATTATATGTGAGCTTAAATTGAACTTGTATATTCAGTTATATGTGAAGATATCTTGAATGTGCATATTCGGCCATATGTGATATTCTATTGAATTTGAACTATAGGTTACATGTGATGTTATAATGAATTTCGTGTATTCGATCCTACATGTAAGTGTTTATGTGATGATATAATTGATTATGAACATTCGGCCAAAGTATCTTATTGTTTAAAGTATAACATTATTGATATAATTCAATTGGTTTGATTGTTTTGATTGTTTCATTGAGTTGTTTAAATTTGCTTAAGGCTTACTAAGCCAAGTTAGCTTACTCTGTGTGTTTTTGTTACTCTGTTTTATAGATTTTGGTTTGAAGTTACGAGCTCGGGGATCATTATCGAAGTCATCCACACTTTAATAACTCGATTTAGGGCCTCGTCGAAACAGCGGTCTCGGGACCACAAATCCGAAGATAGACAATTTATTTTTATTATTTTTATGAGGTTATGGTACTATTATATTAGTGCATGAAAAATTTCGTGAGTTAATTTTAATGTTTTCAAGCCCGATTGCGATAAAAGGACTAAATCGCATAAAAGGCAAAACTTGCATTTTAGTACCCAAATGTGTTAAATAGCTAGAGAATTAGAATTTGGGGTCTTTAAAGGGCAAATAGATCCTATTGGAATGGCTTGGCCGGCCATAGGGAGACAAATTGGAGAGAAGATCAAAATTAGGTGAGGATTAGGTGAGAATTTTAACTAGTTTTATATTAAACAAAACAAAGGCTATTTCTTCTTTATTTTCTTCTTCTCTACCGTTTTTACCAGCGATAGGAGAGGTTTGAAAGCTCAAAAAATCTGCAGCAACTTAAAGCACGCATAAGTAAGTGATTTTAATGAGTTTTCTTCAAGATTTTCACATTTTTGAGACCCTTGAAGCATGAGCTTTCAAATGAGGGTGATATCTTACAAAATGGTCAAGAGCTTAGGATTTTTCCATGGATGTACTTGTGATATATGCTGAATTTTTATGGAAGAATATGAGTCCTAGTTGTGTTATAAACAACTTTTGTGAAAGGTGTTAGCATGAAAACACCTAAAAGGGCTATTTTGCATAAGTTACAAAATAGGTTGTTAGTGTGTGAAATAGTAAGAATTTGGGATTTTCATAGTAGTAAAAAGAGTTTAGCTAGGCTTGAAATACGAGGAAATTTGATAAAAATAGATTTTCGGGCATAGGGGTAAAATGGTCATTTTGCCAAGGCCTAGGGGCAAAATGGTCATTTTACCAAAGTTGTGAATTTATGAATGCCTAATTGTGTTTAGTGAGATGTATATTATTATTATAGATCAAGATTTGCCAAAACCGAGCCTAGACCGAGGAAAAGCCAAGCAATCCGAATAAGCCGACTAGTAAAGTACCTTTTGTAAACTGAGGTAAGTTGTATGTAAATAATACAACTACGCTGTTAATACTTGTATTCATATTGTCATTGAATTGATATTGTACGAGTTGTTAAGTTATACATTGATAATGCCTTGTAATATTGAGATAGTAGAAATATTCCGTTGAAACCTCAGGATATGAACTGGATATTTGTGCCATGACATTGGGTAATTTGTGTGCCAGTGTAAGACATGTCTGGGACATGCTTCGACCACATTATGAGAGCCAGTGTAAGACCATGTTTGGGACATGGCATTGGCACCGAGATGAGTGCTAGAGTAAGACATGTCTAGGACATGCATCGGCCTCGACAAAGATAGCCAGTGTAAAATGTGTCTGGGACACGCATCGGCTAGGAGTTGTGCTAGTGTAAGACATGTCTGGGACATGCATCAGCATGCATATATGAGAGCTAGTGTAAGACCATGTCTGGGACATGGCATCGGCAATATATCCCATGTTGAAGGTTCATAGAATATCCAATAGTATTCCAGACGGTTCAATGGTGAAAGTCATAATTCAATTTTGATAAAGAGAGGTTGATCATGTTGTGAGTGTTACAGGTACCTATATGATAAGCATGAGTAACGAGCTTAATTTAGAAAATGAGACTCGAGTAGATGAAAATAAGTAATTTAGGTTATCTTTACCTTTGAGCTTTAAGCATGATGGTAAATGGTGAGATTGTTGTATATTTATTTATATGCAACTTACTAAGCTTTATGCTTACTGCCTTTCCTTTCCTTTTTCTTTCAGTGTCACCAAGCTAGCTTAAGGATCCCTTAAAGTCAGAGATATCAATCACACTATCAGCTGCAATACTCGGTATAGCTTGATTTATATTTTTTGAAGGTGGCACGTATAGGGCTAGACTAGGATGTTGGATTAAGTGAATTATTTATGTATTTTGGCTCAAGTCAAAAGCCCTTCACTTTGTATCAAGCTTGGAATAATGGTTATTATTCATTTTGATGAATGCATATAATGTTTTTTCTATGGATGAATTGGTGTCCACTATGATGAAATTTGTATATTGGAATGATCTTGTGTAGGTTGTGCAAAATGGGTGACAAAATGGCTTGGAAGATAGCCTAATTTGTCCACATGGGTAAGACTCACGGGCGTGTGTCTAGGCCGTGTGAGACACACGGCTCACACCCATGGGGGTGTGTTGTGGTCGTGCGTCCCCTGCACTTAAAACTTTAAAATCATTTTAGTACATGGGCAAGCCACACGGGCGTGTGCCTAGGTCGTGCCATAAAGTCAATATGCATGCTAGTAGTACACGGGCAAGAGACATGATCGTGTGTCTTGGCCGTGTGAAGGACACGGTTATAGGGCACGAGTGTGTGCTTGGGCCTTGTGGTTTTGGCAGAATGCCTAGGTTTTTAGACACGAGTTCGGGATATGGGCGTGTCCCTAGCACGCGGCCATTGTTCTATATCCACACGAGCGTGTGGAATCTTGATGCATGAAACTTTTCTAAGTTTTCATTAGTTCTCGGTTGGGTTCTGAACCACCCCAGATGTATGATTTGGGCCCATATACGGGTCAGATTGTATGTGAAAAGAGAAGTTTTTAGATTGTTTGAAATTTCACTGCCCAGTTTTATATAATCGGTTGAGTTGAGTTAGGTAACACCACAAACCCTATCCTAGCGTCGAATACAGGCGAGGGGTGTTACATTTGGTGGTACCAAAACATGGTTTAGTCGATTCTAGGACTGAACTAGCCAGAGTACGAGTTTAGCTATACATGCCACGTATATGCATATTGATAGTGTGACGATTCCTGACGATTATAAATTGTGTTTATTATAGTAATGGATCTTGATAGAATCACGGTGGATGATGTGGAAAGTAATGCGCCAGCTCCCGTAGAAGGGACCGCGCCGATAGAGAGTGAGCCCGTAAGTATGGGCCAAGGCGGAGGGGCTAGGGATGCCTACCTCCGAATGATGGATGCTTGGTATACAGAGTTCGTTTGTGCGAACCCGAACACCCCACCACCCCCACCTCCTCTGATTCCTCAATACGCCCCGATGGCTCCGCAAGGTGCGAATGTGTTCAAAGGAGAGAAGCCTCCGGTAGACAAGATTCAGAAGCAAGGGGCTAAGGAATTTTGGGCTAGTGTAGATGATGACCCGAAGAGAGCGGTGTTTTGGCTAGAAAATACCATGAGGGTATTCGATGAGCTATCATGCACGCTTGAAGAGTACGTGAAATGTGCCGTGTCACTTCTACGAGACTCGGCTTATCAGTGGTAGAACACTCTCGTGTCTATAGTACTGAGAGAAAGAGTGACTTGGGAATTCTTCCAAGAAGAGTTTCGAAAGAAGTATATTAGCCAAAGGTTTATGGACCAAAAAAGAAAGGAATTCTTAGAGTTGAAGCAAGGTGATAAGACTGTGACAGAGTATGAGCGGGAGTTTGTGAAACTAAGCAAGTATGCGCGAGAATGCGTATCCACTGAAGCTACTATGTGTAAGAGGTTTGAGGATGGCCTCAAGGAAGACAATTGAGTGTTTGTGGGCATCCTAGAGCTAAGAAAATTTGTGGTGCTCGTTGAGAGAGAATGTAAAGCAGAAGAGCTGGTGAAAGAAAGGAGGAAGGCGGCCATTGAGTCGCGAGATTTAAAGAGAAGACAGATGGGAAAGACGCATCAGTCCTCCTCCAAGAGGTCAAATAAGTTTACTACCCAATCAAATGCTTCGGTTGGATACTTGAAGAGAAACAAGAATCGACAGAACATAGCATCTAAAGCCCAAACTACCTCAGTGGCAAGTGTTGGTAGTGCTCGGCCAAATAAGCCGGAGTGTTTGCAATGTGGAAGACATCACTTGGGCGAATGCCGAATAAGCGAGAGGGGTTGTTTCAAGTGTGGGTCACTTGACCACTTTATCTGCAAGTGCCCAGAGATGGACAAGAGAGGGAGAAAATAAGAGGTCAAAGCAAGCAGTGCTCCCTTGAGGGGTAGGCCTCAAAGGAACCCCGAGACTGGGAATAGTACTAGAGGTGTACTAAGAGAGGTCGCAATAAGATTTGAAGGCAAAACGCCAGTGAGGACCTATGCTATACGAGCCCGAGAAGAGGCAGAGTCTCCAGACGTGATCACAGGTACCTTTTCTATTCACGATATAGTTGTCACTTTAATTGACCCGGGATCTACCCACTCTCGTATAAACATGCTAGTAGAGTCCACTAAGTTTGTAATAAAAGTGTCTAACCCATTAGGCAAGCATGTATTAGTGGATCGAGTATGTAGAAGTTATTCTTTGGTGATTAGAGGCCATTGTTTTTCGACCAACTTGATGTTGTTGTCATTTAATGAATTCGATGTAATTCTTGGAATGGATTGGTTGACCTCCCATGCCGTTGTAGTAGACTGTGGGAGAAAAGTAATTCAGCTAAGATGTGAGGATGGAAATGTTCTTCGAGTTGGGCCAGATAAGTCGGATAACTTGTCTGTGATAGTATCGTCTTTAGTAGCCGAAAGATATTTGAGAAAATGTTATGAAGCTTATCTAGCTTTTGTGCTAAATACCCAAGTGTCCGAGTCGAAGATTGAGTCAGTACCAGTGGTTTGTGAGTTTATAGACGTCTTTCCGGAGGAGTTACCAGGGTTACCCCCATAGAGGGAGGTTGAGTTTGGTATCGAGTTGGCTCCTGGTATGACGCCAATCTCGATTACACCTTATAGGATGACCCCCACCGAGTTAAAGGAGTTGAAAGTGCAGTTGCAAGAGTTAACAAACAAAGGTTTTGCTAGACCGAGTTATTCACCATGGGGTGCTCTAGTGCTTTTTGTGAAAAAGAAGGACGGGTCGATGAGGTTATGTATCGACTACAGATAGCTTAACAAGGTGACAGTGAAGAACAAGTATCCCTTGTCGAGGATCGATGATCTCTTTGATCAATTGAGAGAAGCCATTGTGTTCTCTAAGATAGACTTAAGATTAGGCTACTACCAGTTAAGAGTCAAGGAACATGATGTATCGAAGACTGCTTTTCGGACAAGATATGGGTATTATGAGTTTCTTGTTATGCCTTTTGGATTAACAAATGCCCCAGCGGTATTTATGGACTTGATGAACTGTATCTTCCAACCGTATTTGGATAGGTTCGTCGTCATTTTTATTGATGACATCTTAGTTTATTTGCGTAACGAGAATGAGCACGCTGAGCATTTAAGAACTATGTTGCAGATCTTAAGGGATAAGAAACTTTATGCCAAGTTTAATAAGAGCATGTTTTGGCTCAAAGAGGTCAGGTTTCTAGGACATGTTGTGTCGGGTGACGGGATTAGAGTTGACCCAAGTAAGATCTCAGCTATTATGGAATGGAAACCGCCAAGGAATGTAACATAGGTTCGTAGTTTTCTAGGGCTAGCAGGATACTATAGACGATTTGTAAATGGATTCTCTATGATAGCTACACTGATAATGAGGCTACTGCAGAAAGATGTCAAGTTCGAATGGATAGAAGAGTGCCAATAGAGCTTCGAGAAGTTAAAGGCTTTGTTCATCGAAGCCCTAATTTTAGTGCAACCAGAGTCGGGTAAAGAATTTGTAATTTATAGTGACGCCTCCCTAAATGGTTTGAGGTGTGTACTCATGCAAGAAGGCAAGGTTATAGCCTATGCCTCAAGACAGCTAAAACCTCATAAGAAGAATTATCCGACCCATGATTTAGAGCTAGCAGCTGTAGTGTTCGCGTTGAAGATTTGGCGACATCATTTATATGGAGAGAAATGTAGAGTATTTACCGACCACAAGAGTATAAAATACTTGATGACTTAAAAGGAGTTGAATTTGAGGCAACGTCAATGGTTAGAGCTGTTAAAGGATTATGAGTTGATCATCGACTACCATCCGGGAAAGGCGAACGTATCGCTTATACCTTGAGTAGAAAATCGTTGTTTGCCTTAAGAGCTTTGAACACGCAGTTGACCGTATCTGAGTCCTAGTAGATTTGAGAGCCAAACCGACTTTTCTTCATGAAATTTATGAAGCTTAGAAAGATGACGAGAAACTACAAGCTAGGAGAACTCAGCGTGAATCAGAGATTGAGTCAGATTTTCGCATCAGTACTGTTGGGTGTATAATGCTCAAAGATAGAATTTGTGTACCCAAAGATAGTGAGCTCATTCAGAAGATTTTGTGAGAGGCACACAATGGTTGTTCGTCAATTCACCTAGGTAGCGTGAAAATGTACAACGACCTTAAAAAAATGTATTAGTGGTCGGGTATGAAAAGAAACATTTCTGAGTTCGTATCCAAGTGCCTAGTGTGTTAACAAGTAGAGGCTGAACATCAAGTGTCTTCGAGTTTACTTCAGACTATTATGATTCCCGAGTGGAAATGGGATCGTATCACCATGGACTTCGTGACCAATTTACCTCTAACCCCAAAAAAGGAAAGATGCAGTATGGGCTATTGTTGATAGACTCACTAAGTCAGCACACTTCATACCGGTGCGTGCCGACTACTCCCTTGAAAATTTGCCCGACTTGTATGTTTCTGAGATTGTGAGGCTTCATGGTATGCCGTTATCGATTGTATCTGATCGATACCTGAGGTTCACCTTGAGGTTTTGGAAGAAATTACAAGAAGCTTTAGAAACCAAGCTAAGTTTCAGTACGGCATTTCATCCACAAACTGATAGACAGTCTGAGAGAGTAGTACAAATCTTAGAGGACATGTTGAGGTGTTGTGTTCTCGAGTTCCAAGGAAGTTAGAAAAAACACTTACCATTGGTTGAATTCGCCTACAACAACAGCTATCAGTCGAGTCTAAAAATGGTGCCTTATGAGGATTTGTACGGGCGAAAGTGTCGAACGCCCCTATTTGAGATTGAGTTGAGAGAGAGTCAGATTCACGGGGTTGATTTGATTAAAGAGGCTGAGGAAAAAGTTAAGGTGATTTGTGACTGTTTGAAAGCCACCTTGGATAGACAAAAATCCTACGTGGATTTGAAACGAAGGGAGATTGAGTTTGAAGTCGGGGATAAGGTATTTTTGAAAGTTTCCCCGTGGAGGAAAGTCCTCAGATTTGGTAGAAAAGGCAAGTTGAGTCCTTGTTTTATAGGACCTTATGAGATTACCGAGAGAGTAGGGCTCGTTGCCTATCGTTTGAATTTGCCACCAGAGTTAGAAATGATTCACGATGTATTTCACGTATCCATGCTACGCAGATACAGTTCAGACCCTTCGCATATAATAACACCAACTGAAGTTGAGATTCTCCCAGATATGATGTATGGTGAGGAACCGGTCAAGATATTAGCTCGAGAGGTCAAGTAGTTAAGAAATAAGAGTATACCGCTTGTGAAGGTTTTGTGGCATAGACATGGGATCGAGGAAGCAACATGGGAACCCGAGGAGTCTCTGAGAGAGCAGTATCCAAACTTATTCACTGGTAAGATTTTCGAGGACGAAAATCCCTAAGGGGGGAGAAATGTAATAGCCTGAATTAGGGCCTAATCGGAACAGTGGTCTCGAGACCAAAAACTCAAAGATATAAAAAATATTTTTATTATTTTTATGAGGTTATGGTACTATTATATTAGTGCAAGAAAAATTTGGTGAGTTAATTTTAATGCTTTCAAGCCCGATTGCGATAAAAGGACTAAATCGCATGAAAGACAAAAGTTGCATTTTAGTACCCAAATGTGTTAAATAGATAGAGAATTAGAATTTGGGGTCTTTAAAGGTCAAATAGACCCTATTGGAATGGCTTGGCCGGCCATGGGGAGACAAATTGGAGAGAAGGTCAAAATTAGGTGAGGATTAGGTGAGAATTTTGACTAGTTTTATATTAAACAAAACAAAGGCTATTTCTTCTTTATTTTCTTCTTTTTTATCGATTTTTACCAGCCATAGGAGAGGTTTGAAAGCTCAAAAATCTGCAGCAACTTATAGCACTCATAAGTAAGTGATTTTAATGAGTTTTTTTCAAGATTTTCACATTTGTAAGACCTTTCAAGCATGAGCTTTCAGATGAGGGTGATATCTTACAAAATGGTCAAGAGTTTAGGATTTTTCCATGGATGTACTTGTGATATATTCTGAATTTTTATTGAATAATATGAGTCCTAGTTCTTTTATAAACAACTTTTATGAAAGGTGTTAGCATGAAAACACCTAAAAGTGTTATTTTGCATAAGTTGCAAAATAGGTGGTTAGTGTGTGAAATAGTGAGAATTTGGGATTTCCATAGTAGTAAAAAGAGTTTAAATAGGCTTGAAATATGAGAAAATTTGATAAAAATCGATTTTCGGGCATAGGGGTAAAATGGTCATTTTGCCAAGGCCTAGGGGCAAAATGGTCATTTTACCAAAGTTGTGAATTTATGAATGCCTAATTGTGTTTAGTGACTAAATGGATGTATATTATTATTATAGATCAAGATTTTCCAAAACCGAGCCTAGACCGGGGAAAAGCCAAGCAATCCGAATAAGCCGACTAGTAAAGTACCTTTTGTAAACCGAGGTAAGTTGTATATAAATAATACAACTACGCTGTTAATACTTGTATTCATATTGTCATTGAATTGATATTGTACGAGTTGTTAAGTTATACATTGATAATGCCTTGTAATATTGAGATAGTAGAAATATTCCGTTGAAACCTCAGGATATGAACTGGATATTTGTGCCATGACATTGGGTGATTTTTGTGCCAGTGTAAGACATGTCTGGGACATGCTTCGGCCACATTATGAGAGCCACTGTAAGTCCATGTCTGGGACATGGCATCGGGACCAAGATGAGCGCTAGAGTAAGACATGTCTGGGACATGCATCGGCCTCGATAGAGATAGCCAGTGTAAGACGTGTTTGAGACACGCATCGACTAGGAGTTGTGCTAGTGTAAGACATGTCTGGGACATGCATCAGCACGCATATATGAGAGCCAGTGTAAGACCATGTCTGGGACATGGCATCGACAATATATCCCATGTTGAAGGTTCATAGAATATCCAGTAGTATTCTAGACGGTTCAATGGTGAAAGTCATAGTTCAACTTTGATAAAGAGAGGTTGATCATGTTGTGAGTGTTACAGGTACCTAAATGTTAAGCATGAGTAACGAGCTTAATTTAGTAAATGAGACTCGAGTACATGATAATGACTAAGTTAAGTTATGATACCTTTGAGCTTTAAGCATGATGGTAAATGGTGAGATTGTTGTATATTTATTTATATGCAACTTACTAAGCTTTATGCTTACTCCCTTTCCTTTTCTTTTTCTTTCAGTGTCACCAAGCTAGCTTAAGGATCCCTTAAAGTCAGAGATATCAATCATACTATCAGCTGCAATACTCGGTATATCTTGATTTATATTTTTTAAAGGTGGCATGTATAGGGCTAGACTAGGATGTTGGATTAAGAGAATTATTTATGTATTTTGGCTCAAGTCAAAAGCCCTTCACTTTGTATCAAGCCTGGAATAATGGTTATTATTCATTTTGATGAATGCATATAATGTTCTTTCTATGGATGAATTGGTGTCCACTATGATGAAATTTGTATATTGAAATGATCTTGTGTAGGTTGTGCAAAATAGGTGACAAAATGGCTTGGAAGATAGCCTAGTTTGTCCAAACGGGTAAGACACACGGGCGTGTGTCTAGGCCGTATGAAATACACGGCTCACGCCCATGGAGGTGTGTTATGGTTGTGCGTCCCCTGCACTTAAAACTTTAAAATCATTTTAGTACACGGGCAAGCCACACGAGCGTGTGCCCAGGTTGTGCCATAAAGTCAGTATGCATGCTAGTAGTACACGGGCAAGAGACACGACCGTGTGAAGGACACAGTTATAGGGCATGGGTGTGTGCTTGGGCCGTATGGTTTTGGTAGAATGCCTAGGTTTTTAGACACGGGTTCGGGATATGGGCGTGTCCCTAGCACACGGCCGTGTGTTCTATATCCACACGGGCGTGTGGAATCTTGATGCATGAAACTTTTTTAAGTTTTCATGAGTTCTCGGTTGGGTTATGAACCACCCCAGATGTATGATTTGGGCCTCGTAAGCCCATATATGAGTCAGATTGCATGTGAAACGAGAAGTTTTTAGATTGTTTGAAATTTCACTGCCCAGTTTTATATAATCGGTTGAGTTGAGTCAGGTAACACCACAAACCCTATCCTAGCGCCGAATACAGGCGAGGGGTGTTACACACACTATTGTCAACTTTCGGTAATTTTAAAAGTCTATTTTCAAACTTTTGGCATGTATAGGCTTATATGTATTTTGTTGAATTTGGATATGTATATTTTAAGCCATTCGAATATGGCTTGACTCTTATGCTTGAATTTGGCTTTACTTGATTATAATTCAAGTTCATTTACGGTTAAAATGCTATGTGTTTTGGATGACTAGTATATAATATGTGTTTGTGCGTTGAAGTTGGTTAAAGAATTTTGGATGTGGTATGAATGAATTAGCCACAATATTTGCATAGGTATTTTTGATTGATTTGGTAGTGATTTATATAAATATAAAGTATATAAGTGAATGTGGTAATATGCATAGTTGAGTTTTTATAAATGAATTGATGTTAAAGGACATATTGTATTAACCAAAAATGGTTGGAACTATTTTAATACCTTTTCTATGTAATTTTGTAAAATGAGTGTTTTGATATATATATATTCGAATGAGTGCATATAATTACATGTGTGCAAGTCAAGAACATTAATATAATGAATTGGTTAAGTAGATCCAAATAGAATATGTTATTTAATCTTACTAATATGTTTTACATGTGATTCGGCAAATGTGATTAGATTAGGTCATTATATGTTCACTTGTATGTTTATGTTATAATTAAGGTATCATATATTTACTATTATGTATTATATGTTATTAAGATTTGGTAATATTGATAATTGAAATGGACATTATGACACATGATATTTACATGAAGTATAATGATGTGTTTTGGTTATGTATGATTGAGGATGTATATGGTGTTACCTGTGCAATAATAATTATGAAAATTATAAGTGTTTTATGTGATGTATAAATGTTTAGTTCTATATTAAATGAATACGATTATGATATGATTTCTATCAAACAATTTTAAGAAGTACATTTTGTATAATTCATTTGTGTTAGGATACAGTATGTGACTAAGGAATAATGAAATATGTTTATCTTCACGTATTATGAGTTTGAGTTATAAGTATATTCAACTATGTGAAAGTAAAGATTAAATCGACTATTCAAATTCAAGTGTGTGTATGTGATCGTTTTATTTTGTGTATTTGACTGGTAATACCTCGTAACCCTAGTTCGCCAACAGATACGGGTTAGGGGTGTTACACTAGGTCGTGTGGTTAATTAATTCAATTCAAAATTAGGTGTAGGTTTCACATGGCCAAGACACACACCCGTGTTCTAGGCCGTGTAGCACACACGCCCATGTCTCTACCTGTGTACTTAATTTTGAGCATTTTGTTTCTCAAAATTAAGGTGCAGGGGACACACGACCTAACTACATGCCTATGTACTCGGCCGTGTGTCACACACGGTCTAGACACACACCCATATGGACAAAATAAAGCAATTTCTTGCTTCATTTCTCACCCAAAATCACACCAAAGGCCTGCACTGTAACGCCCCAAAAATTTCAGAATCCCAAACTTTCTTTTCTTTATTTTTAGTTTGATAAAAAGCGGGCTAGATATTCCTAGTCAAGTGTATTTAGGTGATAGTAGGTCTTGGTTAAGGGTTGGGTTCAAACTTAGGGGTGAAAAAAATTATGGGTTAATAAATAAAGAACCTTGATGGCAAGAAAGCGGTTGTTTTGAATAAATGAAGGAAGAATTGGACACAAGAAAGCCTTGTGGTGGAGTGGCAAGTGGAGTCACATGCAAGGGAATGAGGTATGGGGTTCAAATCCCTCCTTACTCAAAAGAAGGATTTATTTTTGCTTAAGGGATGGACAGTGGTGGCGTTGGATATGAACTCTGTAGGGAGTGATAAAAGGAGAAATTTGAGGAGGAGATTAAGGGGTTACTAGGGAGAAAAATTAGGAGATGAGGAGTGTAAAAAGGTGGAGCCGAATTGAGGATTAGGGGATAGGAAATTCGGCTAGAGGCTATATATAAGTGCTGAATGTGAGGTTGTTAGGCTAATGCCGAATTCTTCCTCACCTTGTTGCCAAAAAACACCTTTTTTTCTCCAAAGGTCTAAAATTCGAAAATCCATTGTTCTTTCTTCTTTTTCTTTGTGCCGATTTCCCATTCTTCCCTTACTCAAGTTATCTTTTTGATTCACCTCTGGTTTTAATCGATTTCTACTTCTCTTTGTGCCGAATAACCTTTTTTTTACCATACAAGTCTCATGAGCCGAAAATGCTCTATGCCGCCACTACACTTTCCACCCGGCCAAATCTAATGTAAGTGTTTTGTTCTCTCAATCGATTTTGCTAGTATCGATTACTCTGTCCCTCACTTCTTCTAATTGATTTTGGTAGGATTAGTATCGAATCCCAGTCTTTTGGATCCCTACTGATTTGCTCCTTAGGTGTGAGATTCTGGTAAGTGTTCTTCGCTTCGATAAGGGTTGGCTGAATAGGCTTTGATAGAAAAGGGTGACATATGTTGAATACAAGTCACCCATTATGTTTTTAACGATGAAGGTTAATGCAGATTTGGGAAGTACTCATGATTAGTGATCAAGGAAAAGCTATTAAGGCTTGGCGTTTTAGGTAAGGTTAAGGTGAGACTTCGGCTTTTGGTAAAGTATTCAATAAGTATATGTGAGTAATCATTGAGTGATACCGACTGTAGGTTCGTGGTAAGGGGGATCGCAGCAGGCTTTATTACCAGGTGTGTATATACACTGCACACACACAGTAGATTGGCAAAAGTCAAAATGCCGAAAAGCCGAAAGTTTGGCTACGGTAGTCTTGCGAGTGCGCGAACACTCGAAAGGGGAAAATTGATAGGTTATCTGAGGCCCCATGGGCGATTCCATGGACTTGGGTTGTGAATTGGCCAAACGGGCCAGCATGGGCTAAATCGGCCTGATGGGCTGTAGGGCCCATAATAGGTAAAATTGGTAATTGATGCTATGTGATGGAAAATCGTATGAGAGCATGACTGTGAAAGTAACTGGGCCTAATGGGCCATATAAATGTGATTTGGGTCTAATGGGCCAAATGAATGTGATTTACGCCTAATGGGCCATATGAATGAGATTGGGCCTAGTGGGCCATATGCATGTATGTAGACTTGTTAGGGCTTTTTAAGGAGTTTTGGGCCTAGTATCCAATAACTGCTTAAACAGGCATAAAACTTAATTAATTTATTGAGACCGTGGACAAGTCATAGGGTTAAGGTGTGGCAACGGGTATATACATGTCTAGGATTAGATCTAGGGAGAGCTTGGTACTTAAGCGGTCTTAATGACTCACCTCCTCTTCTCTGGAATCCTACCTGGTGCATAGTATTTGTTCATCTTAGCGCATGAGATTTGTTAACGGGTCAAGGTAAGTAAAAACCCGTAATAAAAGAAAATTACTGAAATACCCATTTGTGTTGAAGGTAAGATTTATGGATGTTACATGTATATATGCTGCATACATATGATACTCTATTTAGGTTGCATTAGGTTGGGAATTATGGAACGGAGGAATTATATGAGGATCGCATGGTTGCTTGACAATCGTGGACCCACCGACAGCTATTAAGCCTAATATGTGATTGGCAGCTTGTTGCAATGAAGGTAGTTCCGCAATCGGGCTACCATTGATGTGTATTGGTTAGGTGGGTCGATATTTATATCCTCACATGATGTGTATCGGGGGATGGAATTAGTTTATAGCGGATGGATTATTGGGGTGGGTTGCACTGCATTGCATGGCATGTATGATTTTATGGTGACTTATGAATGCTAGTTACTCGTCGAGGGTTGTACACACTGAGTTTTCGAAAACTCACCCCCTCTTTTATTTTTCTTAGGTGATGCTCAATAGAAGGTTTGATGTTCGGAGGGACTTTGAGGTGGCCAGCTAGCAAGGCGACTTGGACTTGTTTTTTTTTAAATAAGCATATAGTTTCTAGCTTATTAAGTAATTTCAGACTGGAATGTAATAAGGCCGTCCCTTTTGTTATTATGTGGATTATTATTTTTATGTGTTGTAATCATGAGAAGTTGAACATGGGTTCCCTAAGTCATAATTTGTTTTTCTACGTTTTCGCAACTAAATTTTACTAAAATGAGAGGTTTTTATAAATCATATGTGTTAAACAAGCTTTCGCGATTGAAATGAGTTTTTATAAGTTAATGAAGGTTTCTCATTTTAAGGAAGGGTTTTCAATGAAAACAAGTTTTTCTATAAAACACTTCAATGTGATGTGCGATATTCGGTCATAACGTTCAGGCCGGGTTTAAGACGTTACATTTAGTGGTATCAGAGCTCAGATTGTAATACTCGAGCTATGAAGTGGGCCTTATTATTTGGATTTCTATTTTTTTTAAAAAAATTGGATCACAATGTTTTGGAAAAAGGAAATCTTGCTCTGCGACACATCGAGTCTCTGACATCGAACCAGGTAAGTTCTTTATTATTAAGCTTGTTAAATTGATATACTGTAGGTAGTTAATGGGCTACTTTAGATAATTATGTTGAGGTTTTTAGTTAGAATGGAACTAAAGCTCGTAGGATCTTAAAACTGTAGAGGAATTGTGAAAACAACCTTCTTTTTAATACTTTCATAAAACATCGATTTAATTATTGAAACTAACTAAAACTTCATAAAATTTCTAATCCAGAAAATACGTGAATCGACGATGAGTGCTAGAAATGGTGCAAGAGGCCGTGGCCGAGGCCACGGAAGTGTTAGGGCTGAATCGTCGGCACCGGGCCATATGCCCAATGTTAGAGTAGGAGAGGCTCCGGCCTCACCCGTGGTTGAGAATGGGCCATACGATTGGGCCGCGAGGGATGATGCATTATCGTAGGCAATGCTGAGGATTTTGGAAAGGGTCGTAGGGCCCCAATAATGGCACGGGAAATTAGGGGTCCATTCCGGAGCGACTCCGATCAAATGAGGCTGAGATCTTTAAGGGCGTGACTGGTGTGGCTCCTAACATCACTGAATACTAGTTGGACGTCACTGAGAGGATGATAGAGGACTTGGACTGTTCACCTGAACAAAAGATGAAAGGGGCAGTGTCATTGCTCAGGGAAGAAGCTTACCAGTGGTGGCTGACAGTGAAAGAGGGCACCCAACCTGAGCAGGTCACTTGGTAGTTCTTCAAAACTGCGTTCCAAGGGAAGTATGTAGGTGAGAGTTATGTGGATGCTAGAAGGAAGGAGTTCTTGAACTTGACCTAGGGAAACAAATCTGTGGCGGAGTATGAGGCAGAATTTCTACGCCTTAGTAGGTATGCAAGAGTTATGGTGGCGACAGACTATGAGCGTTGCGTTAGGTTTGAGGATGGACTTAGAGATAACCTCAGGGTATTGATAGCTCCACAAAGGGAGCGAGTTTCCTCGGAGTTGGTAGAGAAAGCAAAGATAGCGGAGGAGGTAAAGTGCACTAAGCGCCTAAATCGGGAAAAAGAAAGGGGTAAGAATTAACGAGAGGCTGAGACTCCTAGTGTTGGACAGAGGCCTAGGGCTAGGGCCAGTTAGAGTAGGGCTCCCTGCTGTTAATCTAGGGGTGCCACTTTGTGCTGATTGTGGGAAAAGTCATGTAGGCAAGTGTTGGAAGAGAACGGGAGCTTGTCTAGCGTATGGATCCATGGAGCATAGGATCAAGAATTGCCCTAGAATGCCAGCTCAGGTGCCAGTTGCGGGCTGAGGTGGTGTCTAGCCACCAAGGGGTGGTCAGCTACTGCCAAGGGGTCGTGGGCAGGCTAGGGGCGGTAACGGCAATGGACGTGGATATGGAGCACTAGGCAAAAATACAGGCCATGCTGAGGCGAGGCAGCCAACCTTTGTTTATGCTACTCGTCATCGAGAAGACGGGGATGCCCCAGATGTGATAATGGGTATGTTCTTTATATATGAGTTGCCTTACACAACATTGATTGATATTGGATCAACGCATTCATATGTTGCATGCCATATGACTGAACCTTTGGGTGGTATGTTTGAAATTATTGCGAATGAGATGACTGTGATAAGTCCGTTAGGTCAGTCAGTGGGAGTGAATAAGTTGTTCAGGGAGGTATCCTTAGTAGTCCAAGGGGTTACCTTTTTAGCAGATTTGCTGGAACTGCCGTTTAGCGAGTTTGATTTAATCTTAGGTATAGATTTGCTGGTGAAACACCGAGCCACCTTGGATTGCGCTGTAAAGTGAATGGTGTTAAGAACGGTAGAAGATAAGGAGGCGGTGGTGATTGGTGAACGCCGAAATTATCTGTCGAATGTGATTTTGGCATTAATGGCTGAGAAGTTGGTACGAAAGGGATGCCAAGCCCATTTGGCTTATATTAGCAATACGGAGGCTAAGAGCCCTACTGTTAAGGAGTTGAGAATAGTTAGGGAATTTCCTGATGTCTTTCCCAAGGAGCTGCTAGGGTTGCCACCCAGTAGAGAAGTAGAATTTGGAATCGAGTTGTTATCTGGTACAGCTCCGGTGTCCATCACCCCTTATCGGATGGCACCAAAGGAGTTGGTAGAACTTAAGGCACAGATTCAAGAATTGTTGGATCGGGGATTCATCCGACCAAGTGTGTCTCCGTAGGGAGCACCAGTGTTGTTCGTAAAGAAGAAAGAAGGGACGTTGCGAATGTGCATCGGCTACCGACAGTTAAACAAGTTAACTATTAAAAATAAGTACCCTCTGCCAAGAATCGATGATCTTTTTGATCAGTTTAGGGGAGCTTCCATTTTCTCAAAGATTGACTTGCATTCAGGGTATCACCAATTTTGGGTTAAGGAGGCAGATATTTTTAAGATAGCTTTCAGAACTCGTTATGGGCACTACTTCTTAGTGATGCCATTCGGGCTGACGAACGCACCTGCCGCTTTCATGGATCTCATGAATCAGGTCTTCCAACCCTACCTAGATTGGTTTGTGGTGGTTTCTATAGATGACATTTTAGTGTACTCAAGAGATGAGGACGAACATGGTGCTCACTTAAGGATTGTGTTGCAGATTTTGAGGGAGAAGCAGCTATATGCCAAATTCAGTAAGTGTGAATTTTGGCTAAGGGAGGTTACTTTTCTAGGACATGTGGTGTCAGCTGAGGGGAATAAGGTGGATCCCTAAAAAATTGAAGCAGTGTTAGACTAGAAAACACCCAAGTCAGTATCAGAAATTCAAAGTTTTCTAGGCTTGGCAGGGTATTGTAGGCGATTTGTTGAGGGCTTTTCAGTAATTGCCACACCTTTAACTAAGTTGTTGAGGAAGGGGGTATCGTTTGTTTGGACGGACAAGTAGTAAGAGAGTTTTGGAAAACTTAAGAAGGTCTTAACTGAGGCCCTTGTGTTGATTCAACCAGAGCCTGGGAAGGAGTTTATGGTTTATAGTGATGTGTCACATGTGGGCTTGGGCTGTGTGTTGATGTAGGAAGGAAAGGTGGTTGCGTATGCGTCACGGCAACTTAAGACTCACGAGGTGAATTACCCAACCCGTGATTTGGAACTAGCCGTGGTGGTCTTCGCGCTAAAAATATGGAGGCATTATTTATACGGAAAGAGGTGCATAATTTATTCAGACCATAAGAGTTTGAAGTACCTCCTCACCCAAAAGGATCTGAACCTTAGGCAGCGTAGGTGGGTGGAATTGTTGAAGGATTATGATTGTACAATTGATTACCACCTTGGCAAAGCAAATGTGGTAGCTGACGCATAGAGTCGTAAGGTTAAGTTAGACTTGAGGGCTAAACTCGCCCATTTAAGCTTGTTGGATTATGGTAGCTTGTTAGCTGAGCTTCGAGTAAAACTGGTGTGGGTCGAGCAGATAAGGAGTAAGCAATTAGTGGATGAGACTTTGGGTGCTCGTTTTAAACAAGTAGAGAATGGGGAGACATCAGAATTTGGGATAAATAGTGAAGAAGTGTTATGTTTCTGTGGGAGAATGTGTATACCTAAGGATAATGATCTAAGACAGTCTATTCTGTGGGAAGCACATAGTAGCCTCTATGTTATGCATCCTGGCAGAAACAAGATGTATCAGAATTTTCGGGAGCTTTATTGGTGGCCTGGATATAAGCACGAGGTTATGGAGTTCGTAAGTAAATGTTTGGTTTGTCAAAAGGTGAAAGCGGAATATCAGTTGCCTTCAAGGTTGCCTCAACCAGTAAAGATTCCACTCTGGAAGTGGGAAAGGATTACTATGGGCTTTGTTAGTGGGCTACCCTTGACACCTACTAAGAAAGACTCGATATGGGTTATAGTGGATCGGTTAACCAAGTCTGCTCATTTTGTACCGGTCCGCACTAATTACTCGTTACTAAAGCTGGCTAGGTTGTATGTGGTTGAGATTGTAACATTGCATGGAGTGCCAGTCTCTATAATATCTTATAGGAACCCACGTTTCACTTCGCAATTTTGGAAGAAGCTACATGAATCGTTGGGTACTAGGTTGAACTTCAGTACAACATTCCACCCTCAAACTGATGGACAGTCGAAAAGGGTGATCCAAGTTTTGGAAGATATGTTGAGGGGATGCGTAATTGAGTTACGAGGTAGCTGGGAAGACTATTTGCCATTAGCTGAATTTGCGTACAATAATAGTTATCAAGCAAGTATTGGGATGGCTCCGTATGAAGCACTGTATGGGCAAAGGTGTCGAACTCCAACATGTTGGACGGAGTTGGGCGAACGAAGAGTTTTGGGCCCTAAGTTAGTAGCAGATACTGAGGATAAGGTGAAATTGATTCAGGATCGGTTAAAGGAGGCCTCGGATAGGCAGAAATCGTATGCTAATCTTAAATGTTGAGAGATAGAGTGTGGAGTGGGAGACTTAGTTTTTCTTAAGGTCTCTCCGTGGAAGAAGGTATTAAGGTTTGGACAGAAGGGGAAGCTAAGCCCAAGGTTCATTGGGCCATACCAGGTGGTGAGGCAGATTGGGCCAGTCGCTTATCAGCTGGAATTACCACCTGAACTAAGCCAGATCCACGACATGTTTCATGTTTCCATGCTAAGACAGTATCGCACAGATCCTTCACATATCGTAGCAGTTGAGGAAATCGAGGTCAGGCCAGACTAACCTTCGAGGAAGAGCGCATACAAATAATTGGATGTGATGTTAAGTTACTAAGAAGGAAGTCCGTTCCACTAGTCAAAGTGCTTTGGCGTAATCACAAGGCTAAGGACGCTACTTGGGAACCTGAGGAAGCGATGCGACGTTAATATCCTCAACTGTTTGAATCAGGTAAAATTTCGAGGACGAAATTTCTTTTAAGGGGTAAAGTTGTAACGCCCCAAAAATCTCGAAATCCCGAACTTTCTTTTCTTTATTTTTGGTTTGATAAAAAGAGGGCTAGATATTCCTAGTCAAGTGTATTTAGGTGATAGTAGGTCTTGGTTAAGGGTTGAGTTCGAACTTAGGGGTGAAAGAAATTATGGGTTAATAACTAAAGAACCTTAATGGCAAGAAGGCGGTTTTTTTGAATAAATGAAGGAAGAATTGGACACAAGAAAGCCTTGTGGTGGAGTGGCAAGTGGCGTTACATGCAAGGCAAGGAGGTATGGGGTTCGAATCCCTCCTTGCTCAAAAGAATGATTTATTTTTGCTTAAGGGATGGACAGTGTTGGCGTTGGATATGAACTATGTAGAGAGTGATAAGAGGAGAAATTTGAGGAGGAGATTAAGGGGTTACCAGGGAGAAAAATTAGGAGATGAGGAGTGTAAAGAGGTGGAGTCGAATTGGGGATTAGGGGATAGGAAATTCGGCTAGAGGCTATATATAAGTGTCGAATGTGAGGTTGTCAGGCTAATGCCTAATTCTCCCTCACCTTGTTGCCAGAAAACACCTTTTTTCTCCAAAGATCTAAAAGCCGAAAATCCTTTGTTCTTCCTTCTTTTTCTTTGTGCCGATTTTCAATTCTTCCCTTACTCAATTTCTCTTTTTGATTCACCTCTGGTTTTAAACGATTTCTACTTATCTTTGTGCCAAATAACCTTTTTTTTACCATACAAGTCTCAAGAGCTGAAAATCCTCTGTGCCGCCACTACTCTTTCCACCCGGCCAAATCTAGTGTAAGTGTTTTGTTCTCTCAATCGATTTTGCTAGTATCAATTAGTCTGTCCCTCACTTCTTTTAATCGGTTTTGGTAGGATTAGTATCGAATCCCAGTCTTTTGGATCCTTACCGATTTGCTCCTTAGGTGTGAGATTCTAGAAAGTGTTCTTCGCTTCGGTATGGGTTAGCCGAATAGACTTTGGTAGAAAAGGGTGACATATGTTGGAATCAAGTCACCCATTATGTTTTTAATGATAAAGGTTAATGCAGATCTAGGAAGTACTCGTGATTAGTGATCAAGGAAAAGCTATTAAGGCTTGGCGTTTCAGGTAAGTTTAAGGTGAGACTTCAGCTTTTGGTAAAGTATTCGATAAGTATATGTGAGTAATAATTGAGTGATCTCGATTGTAGGTTCGTGGTAAAGGGGATTGCAGCACGCTTTATTACCAGGTGTGTACATACACTGCATACACACAGTAGATCGGCAAAAGTCTAAATGCTAAAAAGTCGAAAGTTTGGCTACGGTAGTCTTGCGAGCGCGCGAACACTCAAAAGGGAGAAACCAATAGGTTATCTGAGGCCCCATGGATGATTCCATGGACTTGGGCTGTGAATTGGCCAACCGAGCCAGCATGGGCTAAATGGGCCCGATGGGCTATAGGGCCCATAATAGGCCAAATTGGTAATTGATGCTATGTGATGGAAAATCGTATGAGAGCATGAATGTGAAAGTGACAGGGCCTAATGGGCCATATAAATGTGATTTGGGCCTAATGGGCCAAATGAATGTGATTTGGGCCTAATGGGCCATATGAATGTGATTGGGCCTAGTATCCGATAACTGCTTAAATAGATGTAAAACATAATTAATTTATTGAGACCATGGACAAATCATAGGGTTAAGGTGTGGCAATGGGTATATGCATGTCTAGGATTAGATCTAGGGAAAGCTTGGTACTTAAGCGGTCTTAATGACTCACCTCCTCTTCTCTGGAATCCTACCTGGTGCATAGTATTCGTTCATCTTAGCTCACGAGATTTGTTAACAGACCAAGGTAAGTAAAAACCCATAATAAAAAAATTACCAAAATACCCTTATGTGTTGAAGGTAAGATTTATGGATGTTACATGTATATCTGCTGCATACATACGATGTTCTATTCAGGTTGCATTGGGTTTGGAATTATGGAATGGAGGAAGTATATAAGGATCGCATGGTTGCTTGACAATCGTGGATCCACCGACGGCTATTAAGCCAAATATGTGATTGGCAACTTGTTGCAATGAAGGTAGTTCTGCAACCGGGCTACCAGTGATGTGTATCAGTTGGGTGGATCGATATTTATATCCCCACATGATGTGTACCGGGGGATAGAGTTGGTGTATAGCAGATGGATTATTGGGGTGGGTTGCACTGTATTGCATGGCATGTATGATTTTATGGTGACTGACGAATGCTAATTACTCTTCGAGGGTTGTACACATTGAGTTTTCGAAAACTCACCCCCTCTTTTATTTTTCTCAGGTGATGCTCAGTAGAAGGTTCGATGTTCAGAGGGACTCTGAGGTGGCCAGCTTGCAAGGTGACTTGGACTTGTTTTTTTTTTTTTAAAAAAAAGCTTATAGTTTCTAGCTTATTAAGTAATTTCAGACTGGAATGTGATAAGGCCTTCCCTTTTGTTATTATGTGGATTATTATTTTTATGCATTGTAATCATGAGAAGTTGAACATGGGTTCCCTAAGTCATAATTTGTTTTTCTACGTTTACGCAACTAAATTTTACTAAAATGAGAGGTTTTCATAAATCATATGTGTTAAACAAGCTTTCGTGATTGAAAGGAGTTTTTATAAGTTAATGAAGGTTTCTCATTTTAAGGAAGGGGTTTCAATGAAAACAAGGTTTTCGATAAAACACTTCAATGTGACGCACTAGATTTGACCATAACGTCTGGGCCGGGTTTGGGGTGTTACATGCACTTAAAAATCACATCCAATACCAACCATTTCAAGCATTAAAATTAATCAAATTCCATCATTCAACAAGGCATATCATTGCTTGCAAACATGTGTATAATCTTACCTTAGTATATTCCATATATTAGACATAATTTGATCAACTACTTAACATATACTTAGCTACCATAGCATGACATTACAAGTATATCACAACAACCATTACTAGCCATTCCAATGGCTAGATTACAAACATCATTTTCAAGCCATAAATGGTTAAGTTGTCCTATACATGCCACTATACCAAAATAATTTTACTAAGTATACCCAAAATAAGCTAGTTGATAGTGTGACGATGTTCCAATGATCTCCAACCTTTGTGAGCTTTCGAGCACTATAAATTAGGGAAAATAGAATGGAGGAAGCATTAAATGCTTAGTAAGTTCGTATAACGGAAAACTAAACTTATCAATCCCATTTATTAAATCTAAGCATACAATATCATGTTTTTCATCCATTAGAAAAATTGCCTAAACACATGCATTCAATCAAACATGTTAGTCACTGACATCTTCATATCAATCATGAAAACATAGATGAGCTCATCATGCAATAATCTTTCAAGTCATTATCATTTCATCTCATAATTCTCATACCATGTCAAGAGTTGTGTCTGTTAAATTATTGAAATTTCGATGGATGCTCAAGTTGTACACTCAAGGTGTACGATTTAATAATCCATCAATTTCTTATTCAAGGGTACCCATTAGGGAACTTAATCAAGGAACACACTCTTAAGCCACATATCGTATAACAAGATTACTAGTCCAGGCTAAATCCTTTATATAACGTATGCTCAAAAGAGCTCAATTAGGATTACCAGTCAAGGCTAAACCCTAATCATAATGTATACTCGAGAGGTATTTTATCAGGATTACCCGTCCAGGCTAAATCCTTTCTATAATGAGGTCAATAGTAATACTCGTTCGAGCTAAATCCCGTCCGCAACAAATGCAGGACCTCATCCATTTTGGGAATGCACATATATTCATCGAAATTCAATATTTAATCGGGACTTATCCCCTTTTTCACCATCTCAAGCATGTATTAAATTTTCCATTATAGCATTTAAGTAATACATTTCGATATAAGTCACATTACATACAAACACAACATTCAATTAACATAACTACATTCTCGATTAAGTTAAAAGAACTTACCTCGACACTTGTTCGTGTATAAAATCTACTAATCTAAAACCTTTTCTTTTCCTTGGTCTAACCTCGAATTTGTGTTGTCTTGATCTATATAGATAGCTTTAATCATCAATTTCTCATATTTCATATTTATTTGGACTCAATTGATGTTCTAGGAAAAATTACCATTTTGCCCCTAACTTTGCCATAAATTCCAATTTCGTCTCTAGGCTCGAAAAATGAAACTTATGCAATTTACTCCCTATTCCAAGCCTAACCAAAATCCCATTACAAAATTTACAGCACATGTATTCATAAAATTCAGCATTTTTCTTCAAGTTCACAAGTTTACATTTTAGTCCCTAAATCATGTTTTCATCAAAAATCACTTTGTAAAAGTTGTTTATCTATCAACAACCTTTCATTTTCTAGCATAACTTTCTAATTTTCAGCATATACATCATTGACCCATTTTCCATACTTTGATAACTTTTTAAATTGATCCTCAAAATAGATAGATTAAACTATCCCAGTTTTAAAAATATCAAAATTACTAAAAACGGGACAATGAAACTTACCCAATTAAGCCTTGAAAGTTTCTTCTCTCTCTCCTAGGATTTCCATATAATTTTTGGGTTGAAGATGACAAAATAATAAGATGATATCCTTTATAATCTTTTTAATTAATTAAAATTTTTAATTTTCAATTTAGTCCCTACTCTTTTCTAATTTTTCCATGGATAAGTCACCAAAAATCTACATACTTTTCTTTAGTGGTCTAATTACCAACTAAGGTCCTCTAGATTTGAATTTCATAGCTATTTAATCCTTATATCTAGTAGAATAATCGATAAAATTTTCATATCAAAATTTTCACACGACATGTCTATCATGATGTGGACCATATTATAAAAAAAATAAACTTTATTTTTAGACCGAATTTGTGGTCCCAAAACCATTGTTTCGATTTCACTGAAAAATAAGCTATTACAACTCTCCCCCTTTAGGGATTCTCGTCCTCGAAAATCTTACCAGTAAAATGATTTGGGTATTCCTTCCTCATAGTACCCTCCGATTCCCAGGTAGCCTCTTCTATACCATGTCGTTGCCAAAGAACTTTTACTAAAGTTACCTTTTTATTTCTTAATTCTTTTGTTTCCCGAGCTAAGATTTTGATTGGTTCTTCACTATATGTCATATCAGGCTGGATCACTACCTCTATCGGAGAAATAACATGTGAAGGATCAGATCGGTATCGTCATAGCATAGACACATGAAAAACATTATGAATCCGATCAAGTTCTGGTGGAAAAGCTAATCGATATGCAACCAGTCCAATTCTTTCTATAATCTCTTATGGTCTAATGAACTGTGGACTCAGTTTTCCTTTGCGACCAAACCAGAGAACTTTCTTCCAAGGTGATACTTTCAAGAATACTTTATCACCAACTTGAAATTCTATTTCTTTTCGTTTCAGGTTAGCATAGGACTTTTGATGATTAAAGGCTGCTTTCAAACTATTCCAAATTACTTTCACTTTTTCCTTAGTTTCACAGACTAAGTCAACTCCGTGTAACTTTTTCTCACTAAGTTTTGTCCAATACAATGGAGTTCTACATTTGCAACCATACAAAGCTTCATACGGTGTCATTTTGATGCTAGACTGATAACTGTTATTATAAGCAAATTCAACCAAAGGCAAATACTTTTCCCAGTTACCTTCAAACTCAAGTATACAACATCGAAGCATATCTTCCAAGATCTGTATTACCCATTCAGATTGACCATCATCAGATAATGGCAATCAAGTATTCATAGTTCGTAAGGAAAACAGGGATTTTCTACTCAGAGCTTCTGCCACTAATTGGCTTTTCCCAAATGATAGTCAATAACAAGATCATAATCTTTCATCAATTCAAGCCATCTGCGCTGTCTCAAATTCAAATCTTTCTGTGACATTAAATATTTCAAATTTTTATGATCAGTGAATATGTGATATTTTTCACCAAGCAAGTAATGCCACCAGATTTTCAATGCAAACACTATGGCTGCTAATTCAAGATCGTGTGTTGGTTAGTTTCTTTCATGTGGTTTTAGTTGTCATGAAGCATAGGCTACCACTTTACCTTCTTGCATCAAAACACAGCCTAAACCATTCAATGATGCATCACTGTAAATTATAAGTTCCTTACCCGATTCAGGCTGAACTAACACTAGTGCTTCTATCAATAAAGCTTTTAATCTGTCAAAACTCTGCTGGCATTTATCAGTCCACTCAAACTTTACATCTTTTTATAGTAAACGAGCCATTAGAGAAGCTATCATTGAAAAACCTTTTACAAAACTCCGATAATAACCAGCTAGTCCCAGAAAAATTCAGACTTCAGACACATTCTTCAGTGGCTTCCAATTAACAGTGGCTGAAATTTTATTCGGGTCTACTCTAAAACCTTCAATAGATACTATATGCCCGAGAAAACTAACTTCCCGTAGCCAAAATTCACATTTACTAAATTTGGCATACAATTGTTGCCTTCACAAAGTTTGCAACATTACTCTTAAATGCTCCGCATGTTCATTTTCATCTCGAGAGTAAACCAAACTAACATCTCTAAATACCACCACAAACCTGTCTAAATATGGGCTAAAAATTTTATTTATCAGATCCATAAACATTGCAGGTGCATTTTTCAAATCAAATAGCATCACAAGAAACTTATAGTGTCCATACCTGGTTCTAAAAGGTATCTTAGGCACATCTGAATCTTTTACCTGTAGTTGATAGTAACCAGAACAGAGATCGTCTTTCAAAATACAGTGGCACATTTTAACTGATCAAACAGATCATCAATACGAGGCAAAGGATACTTGTTCTTTATTGTACCTTTGTTAAGCAATTTGTAATCAATACACAGCCTCAACGATCCATCTTTCTTCTTTGCAAACAGAACCGACGCACCCCAATGTGAGAAAATAGGTCGGGCAAAACCTTTCTCAATCAATTATTGCAACTGTGCTTTCAACTCTTTCAATTCAATAAGAGCCATTCTGTAAGGTGCTATAGATATATGTGTTGTTCCCGGAACAAGATCTATAGAGAATTCCACTTCTCTATCCGGTGGTAAACTAGGTAATTCTTCTGGGAATACATCAGGAAATTCACATACAACCGGCACTGATTTAATCTTTGACTCAGATACTTTAGTATCCAACATATATGCAAGGTAAGCATCATAACCCTTTCTAACATATTTCTATGTTGATATTGCTGAAATCACATTAGGTAATTCATCCAATTTATCAGATTCAACATAAAGTAATTCACCACTCTCACATTTTAATATAATATATTTCTGCTTACAATTCACCACTGCATCATATTGGGTTAACCAATCCATTCTCAAAATCATATCAAATTCATCAAATGGCAATAACATAAAGTCAGCTGAAAAGCAATAACCTTTTACCATCAATGGAAAATTCTTATAGACTTTATCCACCATAACGAACTGGCCTAGGGGGTTTGAAACTTTAACCACAAATTTAGTGAATTCAACAGGTAAATTTTTAACAGTCACTAAGTTCGTGCATATGTATGAATGTGTGGAACTAGGATCAATCAAAGCAGTAATATTAGTATCAAGTAGAGAAAATATACCAATAATGATGTTTGGTGCAGAGGAATCCTCTCTAGCACGAATAGCATATGTTCTTGCAAGTGCTCGTACCTCAGATCTAACTGTTGTATCCTTGGTAGTACCTCGACTACCACCAACATTGCCAGGATGACGAGGTGGTTTTCCTCTCGAGACAGGATTAATAGGCTTTGGAGCTGGTTCTATCTCTTTTTCAACTCTTTCTAGACAATCTCTGATAAAATGGTCAACTAAACCAAATCCAAAACAAGCTCCACTTCTAGACCAACATTCCCCATGATGAAATTTGTTACAATGTTTATATTTCGGTTTAGGATTACCCACAGTACCTACATTGGTCACAGATGGAGATGAAGACCTCGAGTTAGAGTGTTGAGAGCCTCGCTCTCTTCTAGGTTATCTCATAGAAGTGGTCACACGATCATAATACTTCTTTAATTTCTTAGAAGAAAATGATTGTGACTTACTTATAGTTCTTCTTCCAGAAACCCGAGCCTCTCTTTCAGCTTATTTCTTTTCTTTACTTAATTCTTCAGCTTTGTGTGCTCGATCAGCTAATACCGTAAGTTCTCTTATTTTTATAATTCCAATCAATAACTTGATATCTTCATTTAAACCCTCATCAAAGCATTTACACATCTCAGCCTCAGTTAAAACCCATTCTCTGGCATATTTGCTTAACCGAACAAATTCTCGTTCATACTCGGACACAGTCATATTTCTCTGCTTGAGTTCTAAAAATTCTTTCTTTTTCTGATCCATGAATCTCTGACTAACATATTTCTTTTTGAATTTATCCTGGAAGAATTCTCATGTAACATTCTCTCTCGGTACCACTGAAGTTATGGTATTCCACCAATGATAAGCTATATCTTTCAGTAGAGATACTACACATTTTAGACATTCAACGGGTGTACAAGATAATTCATCAAAAACTCAGATAGTATTTTCTAGCCAAAATTCAGCCCTTTTCAGATCATCATATACGGTAGCTCTAAATTCTTCTACCCCATGCTTATAAATTTTATCTATCAGAGGCTTACCTATTTTAGCGGGTTTAGCACCCTGTGGTATCCCAGGAATCGGTGGAGGAGCAGGTAGGAGAGGTCATTGTACAACAGGGTTTATTCTCAGATACTGGGTAAACCATTCATTCATCATTTGAAAGAAGGCTTGTTTTGCCTCCTCACTTCGGCCCTCAGACACGACCCTTTCACTACCAGACGCAGACGTAACTCTTTGTACTGAAGCTAAAGCATTCCTCTCGTCTTTCTCGAATTCAGCTCTAGCTCGGTTGGATGACATTACTATATGAAAAACACATTTAAAATGATCAAGAGTCATCACACTATCACAAATTATATAATGGCATGTATAGCTAAACTCATGTTTGCTACGTTAAATCTGAGAATTAGCTAAATCGTAGCTCTGATACCACTAAGTGTAACACCCCTAACCTATATCGTCGTCAAAATAGGGTTTTGGAGCATTATTGGAACTTTCAAAACATTTTACAATAACTTATGTAAATTACTATTCATTAACCAAGATCATTCAAAACATCCCTTAATTGGACCCTCGAGGCCCAATACGAACATTAGAATCGAGTCAGGACTTAATCAAAAGCTCTAGAAATTTTTCACGACATTCCAAAAATTTTCTAGGGTGCAGGGCTCACACGCTCGTGTGCTCTAAGGGACATGCCCGTATGACCCTGGGACATGTCCGTGTGGTCCAAGGGACATGCCCGTGTGACCTTGGGACACGCCCGTGCTACAGGCTGTGTTTGACGCAATGCAACTCTTTAACTTGTGCACACGGCCATGCCACACGCCCGTGTGTTAGGCCATGTGGTTACTTTATTCAATTCGAAATTAGGTGTAGGTTTCACACGGCAAAGACACAAGCTCGTGTTCTAGGCCGTGTAGCACACACGCCCATCTACTCAATTCTGAGCATTCTGTTTCTCAAAATTAAGGTGCAAGGGACACACGGCCTAATTACACGCTCGTGTACTCAACCGTGTGTCACACACGGTCTAGACACACGTCCGTGTGTCTGCCCGTGTGAACAAAATAAAACCATTTTTAGCTTTATTTCTCACCCAAAATCACACCAAAGGCCTACACTTAAAAATCACATCCAATACCAACCATTTCAAGCATTTAAATTAAGCAAATTTCATCATTCAACAAGGCATATCATTGCTTGCATACATGTGTATAATCTTACCTTAGTATATTCCATATGTTAGACATAATTTGATCAACTATATAACATAAACTTAGCTACCATAGCATGACATTACAAGTATATCACAACAACCATTACTAGCCATTCCAATGGCTAGTTTACAAACATCATTTTCAAGCCACAAATGGTCAAGTTGTCCTATACATGCCATTATACCAAAATGATTTTACTAAGTATACCTAAAATAAGCTAGTTGATAGTGTGACGATACTCCAATGATCTTCAACCTTCGCGAGCTTCCGAGCACTATAAAACAGGGAAAATAAAACGGAGTAAGCATTACATGCTTAGTAAGTTCGTATAATAGAAAACTAAACTTACCAATCCCATTTATTAAATCTAAGCATACAATATCATGTTTTACCATCCATTAGCAAAATTGCATAAACACATGCATTCAATCAAACATGTTACTCACCGACATCTTCATATCAATCAAGTAAACATAAATGAGCTCATCATGTAATATTCTTTCAAGTCATTATCATTTCATCTCATAATTCTCATACCATGTCAAGAGTTGTGTCTGTTAAATTACTGAAATTTTGATGGATGCTCAAGTAGTACACTCGAGGTGTATGATTTAATAATTCGTCAATTTCTTATTCAAGGGTACCCATTAGGGCACTTAATCGAGGAACACACGCTTGAGCCACATATCATATAACATGATTACTAGTCCAGGCTAAATCCTTTATATAACGTATGCTCAAAAGAGCTCAATTAGGATTACTAGTCAAGGCTAAACCCTAATCATAACGTATTCTTGAGAGGTATTATATTAGGATTACCCATCTGGGCTAAATCCTTTCTATAATGAGGTAAATAGGAATACTCGTCCGAGCTAAATCCCATCCGCAACAAATACAGGACCTCATCCATTTCAGGAAAGCACATATATTCATCAGAATTCAATATTCAATCGGGACTTAACCCCATTTTCAACATTTTTAACGTGTATTAAAATTTTCATTATAGCATTCAAGTAATACATTTCGATATAAGTCACATTACATACAAACACAACATTCAATTAACATAATTACATGCTCGATTAAGTTACACGAACTTACCTCGACACTTGTTCGCGTATAAAATCTATTAATCCGAAACATTTTCTTTTCCTCGATCTAACCCCAAATTTGTGTTGTCCTGATTTATATAAATAACTTTAATCATCAATTTCTCATATTTCATATTTATTTTGACTCAATTTACGTTTTAGGCAAAATTACCATTTTGGCCCTAACTTTGCCATAAATTCCAATTTCATCCCTAGGCTCGGAAAATGAAACTTATGCAATTTACTCCCTATTCCAAGCCTAACCAAAATCCCATTACAAAATTTATAGCACACGTGTTCATAAAAATCCATCATTTTTCTTCAATTTCACAAGTTTACATTTTAGTCCCTAAATCGTGTTTTCATCAAAAATCACTTTGTAAAAGTTGTTTATCTATCAACAACCTTTCATTTTCTACCATAAATTTCTAATTTTCAGCATATACATTCGCGACCCATTTTCCATAACTTTTTAAATTGATCCTCAAAATAGATAGATTAAGCTATCCCGATTTTAAAAATATCAAAATTACTAAAAATGAGCCAAGGAAACTTACCCAATTAAGCCTTGAAAGTTTCTTCTCTCTCTCTTAGGGTTTCCATATAATTTTGGGGTTGAAGATGACAAAATAATAAGATGATATCTTTTATCATCTTTTTAATTAATTAATTATTTTATTTTCCAATTTAGTCCCTACTCTTTTCTAATTTTTTCATGGATAAGTCACCAAAAATCTATATACTTTTCTTTAATGGTCTAATTACCATATAAGGACCTTTATATTTGAATGCCATAGCTATTTAATCCTTATAGCTACTAGAATTTAACTTTTACATTTTATGCGATTTAGTCCTTCTCCTAATTAAGCACTTAATCAATAAAATTTTCGTATCAAAATTTTCACATGAAATGTCTATCATAATATGTATCATATTATAAAAAAATTAAACTTTATTTTTGGGCCAGATTTGTGGCCTTGAAACCATTGTTCCAATTTCACTGAAAAATAAATTGTTACATATTCTCTCTAAAAGGTTCAAGAGATTTTTGTTGTTCATTTTTTACTAGGTGGACTACATAGAGGCTGAGACGGTTTAGCTGCGGCTTAGGATTTATATCGCGCAAGGAGATCAGATCAAAAAGGAATATTTTTGACCTTTTTTCAACCCGATTCATTCCTCGTACATGGATCCATGGTTGATGATCGCCAGAATAATTTTTTCGCTATGCTAGGGGGTGTACCAATGTGCCAACATTGGTATTAGAGCCAATTGTACAATACGAATTCAGGATTAAATTGATTGGTTGATGTAATTGTATGAAATACATCTTTAATTTGATTTACTCTGTCACACTCCAAAATCGGGGTATTTTAGGGATTTTATCTCTAGTGTGCTCAGCAACTTTGTTGCATGATAAACCGATAATATTTTCAATTAGGACTAATTCGTAAAAGGGTTAAATTTTGAGTGTGTAACGCCCCGAATTTGGGCCTAAAGGTATTGGGCCTTGATTTGGGTCCGTAAGGAGGTTGAATATAAGTATTTAATTGTGCAAGGAATTGACACAATTAAATGTCTACTTTGGTGGTTAATGGTCCTGAGAAGTGTTGGAGAAATCTTGGGTTCAAACTTGGGCTTTAGCAAAAATTTTTGTATTAAGTGAATAAAACCCTGGATGCTTGGATGATGGCCTTTTAAATTATTGTGTTAAATAAATGACACAAGAAAGCAAGTGGTCTAGTGGTTGTGGCATCATTAAGGTTGTAAAGGAGCCTGGGTTCAAGTCTTGGCTCTTACAATTCATTTTGGTTTTTCTCTTAAGTGAATCTGGACACTGGCACATATGTCTTAAAGTTAATTATGGACGTTTTTATCACAGAAAGAGCCTGCGATGGAGTGGCAAGGTGGTGTGTTATGTAACTGTGAGGTCTGAGGTTCAAGTCTTGGGATGCGTAGTGGAGTATTTATTTTGCTATTAGAGCTATGTAGGAGGTGGAGTTGGACTAGAACTCTGTGGTTGAAGTGGTCACAAGAATGAGGAATTTTTCCTAATGGTTGAAAGCAATCCCACATCGGGAAGCTAACATGAGAATTGGTGAGAAGCTGGCTTTAAATAGAGAGAACCAGATAAGTTGGGGAGGAAGACTCAATGTAGGATGTGCCAAGGTTGGTGATCGTAGACTTCGGCGCGTTCTCATAAACAGGTGTGTATTCACGCCCTTATTTGTTAGAAGTCGACAAAAGCCGAGAAGCCAAAATTTCAACATTTGAGGCCTCACGAACGTACGATTGCTCGTGTGGTAAATCGAGCCCACAAACCATGGGTAATAGACTATAGAGGCCACCAGGAGCGTTCTCGTGTGCTAGGGCTGTTATGGGCCGAATGGGCCTGTGGGCCCACTTGTGTAAATATAATTGTTAGGTGGGAAGTAGTTGGGCCACATAGCCGTAACTAAATTTGGGCTAAATGGGCCATACGAGCGTGTGGGCTCACTTGGGCTGAGTAATGGGCCTTAGGCCCATTTGCACTGTTAGGTCTGTTTAGGTTACTTAAGTCGCTCGAGGCGACGGTGGACCATCTGTTGGGTTGTTAAGACCCCCAATTTGTAAAATTATCGAAATACCCCCAGTTTGTAAATTTACCGAAATACCCTCAATTTATAAAATTACCCAAATACCCCCGATTTGTAAAATTACTGAAATACCCCCAGTTTGTAAAAATACCAAAATACCCTCGACTTGTAAAATTATCGGATTACCCTTGTAGTATAAAATTACTGAAATACCCCTATAGGATAAAATGTCTGTTTTGCCCCTGTGGGTAAATGACTAACTTGGACTATGAATTTGACTGATTGACTGTGATTGTATGATTATGTTTTAACTGACTTGACTGTGGTTGTAAAACTGATATGCTTTTAATAAATGTTTAAATGATTGCTACTGAGCATGGCCATTTTGCATACACGTGTGATGATTGAGCATGACATACACGACATATTGCATGGGGCTGGAATTGTGAAACGGAGGAAGAAATTGAGGATTGCATGGTTGCTTGACGACCGTGGATCCACCGATTAAAGATCGTATGGTTTCTTGATGACTGTGGATCCACCGGTGGCTTTTAAGCCCAATATATGATTATTGACGACTCTGTGTCGATCATATTTAGCCGAGGCTGTGTGCCAACTGTATTACCGCCGCTGATGGCTATGTGCCTAACATGAAACACCTACCAATGGCTTAAAGCCAATTATTCTGATTGTGGCTTTGTGCCAACCTAAAAATGGCTCTATGCCATCTTGACTATAGCTTTGTGCCAAACGTATTTACCTGTGGCTATGTGCCTAACATACTTATGGATGACTCTGTGTTGATCATATTTACCCAAGGCTGTGTGCCGATTATATTATTGTCACTGATGGCTATGTGCCAAAAATAATACAGCTACTGATGGCTTTGTGCCAATTATAATACTGCTACTGAAGGCTTTTTAAGCCCAATATAAGATTAGCCGCTTTGCTGCAATGAAGGTAGTACTGCAACCGGGCTACCATTGATGTGTATAAGATGGCTGGGTCGATATTTATATCCCTACATGATGTGTACCAGAGGACGGAGTTGATGTGTATCAGTTGGATTATTGGGATGGGATAGCATGCATCCATGCATTCACACATTCTGTTCTGTTATTGGTATTGGTTGGGCCCAATTGATTCTATTATGGGTTGTGACCCAAATGATATTGTAATAGGCTTTGGCCCACGTATGCTCTGAATCGGATCTGCATCATTATCAAGTAATGTGCTTTGGCCTAGACTATTTCTGTTTTTGTTTTTGTATACTGACTGTTACTCTAAGTAAGGGGATTACACACTGAATTTTGGTAAACTCACCCCGTTTATTAACTGTACAGGTAAAACCCCCTCCTTCTAAACTTTTCAGGTGATGCTCAGTAGGTGGTTTGACGGATGGAGGGACTCAGAGGTGGCCAATTAGCATAAAAGTTTAGACTTAGACTTGTTTGTTTTTAAAAAGCATTTAGTTTCTAATTTATTAAGTGATTTTAGACTGGAATGTAATACGTCCTTCCCTTTTTGTTATTATTTGGTTTATCATTTTTAGGTATTGTAATTACGAAAAGTTGAATATGGATTTTTCTAAAGCATAGTTTTTTTTAAATACTACGTCTCCGCAACTAAATTTTTAAATGACGATTTTTCATAAAATCATATGTTCTAAATAAAGCTTCCGCAACTAGAAAGAGATTTTACAAAGTAATTAAAGTTTTTCATTTTAAGGAAGTGTTTCCAATGAAAACAAGGTTTTCACTAAAATACTTCAATGTGACGCGCCAGATTCAACCATAACGTCTGGGCTGAGTTTGGGTGTTACATTTAGTGGTATCAGAGCCCAGGTTGTAAAACTCGGGTTATGAAGTGAGCCTTATTATTATTTAGTTTATTTTTCTATTTTAAAAATATAAATATTTTGGATCATAATATTTTAGAAAAAGGGAAATCTTGTTGAGCGGCACGCCGAGCCTCCGACGTCGAGCCAAGTAAGTTCTCTTATTACTGAATTATGTTGAACTGTTATACTGTAATATGTCTTAGCTAGTGATTATTTATATTTAGTAGGATTTCCTTAGATATCAGATTGTATTAAAACATTTGAATTTGAATTTGACACTTATTTTGTGTATGTTTGAGAATGTTTGCGATAGGTGGATGTTTTGAATATATATTAAAATTATTAGGATCAGTTGATACACGACTACCCTAGTATTTAGAAATTTCGAGGACGAATTTTTTTTTAGGAAGGGTGAATTGTAACACCTTGATTTTGGGCCTAGAAGTAATGGGCCTTAAGTTTGGGATCTGCTAGAACGCGACTTGAATAAAAGAAAGGTGCTTAAATATTTTATAATTGTGTGTTTAGTTTAATTGTTAAATTATTTAAGAAGGGTTGATAGTGTGGGAAAATTCCTAGGTTCGATCCAGGGCTTTAGCAAAATTTTGTATTTTTTTTCTAAAGAACCCTGAGCATTAGGTGGAAGGTTTATTAATAGGGCCTGGTAAAATCTGACACAAGGAAACGCTTGGCCTAGTGGCAAAAGGCATGGGTAGTAAGCAGGAGGTCCAAGGTTCAAGTCCTGGCCTTAGCGAAATTTTTTTTATTACGCATAAGAATAGTAGAGAAGCTAGCACTTAAGCTTTATAAATTTGTTAGGTGGAAATTCAACTCAAAGGATGCACTTGGCCCAGTGGCATAATGGCGTTAGGAGTAAGGAGAGGTGTTGGGTTCAAGTCGCATCATGAACAAAAGTTGTGGGTTTTTTTTTAGACAACATGGAGGTCGACAGAAAGACTTTATAATTAATTGGGGAGGAGAAACGACACAAAAGAGCTTGTGGCTTGGTGGCAAGGGACGTATAGCGTAGCCAAGAGATCAGGGGCTCGAATCTAAATGGTAGAAAATATTTTTAGGATAATCAAGTTGCAGGTTAATAGGCCTTAAAGATAGTTAAGGATGGAATATGGCACAAGAGCGCCTGCGGTGTAATGGCGAGAAGCATGCTATGGTTATGAGAGGGAGCAGGTTCAAATCTCAGGCTTGGCAAAGTTTAAATTTTTATTCTTTAAGAAAACTGAGGTTTAGACATATAAGCCTTATAATTAATTGTGACCAAATGGTAGCATAAGAAAGGAGGCAGTGCAGTGGCCAGTAGTGTGCTGGAAAGATGGAGGGCTGGAGTTCGAGTAGTGGTGCGCGTAAAGGGAGAATTTCATTTTGCTACTCAAGTGTTGTACGGTGGAAGCAATTTGAATGCAATTCAAATTGGAATTTTTGGCTAAAATCAAGGGGATTAGGATGAGGATTAAGTGTAGATATGATGATGATAAATTTGGAGAATTTGAAGGGAAATTATCTTGACGAGTTTAAGTCGATTGAGGAGTGTAGGTGTATTTTATTTATTTAGTATAAATATGTGTGTCGTATGGGCGAGTAAGGGCATTTTTTGTTTTTGTGTTCTTCAGTCGCATATCACCTCCTCTTTTCTTTAAGCCAAACTATTGATCTTTCTTTCCTATTTTAATCGAATCAACCTCTTCCCTCTTCAACTAAGCCAACTGCTTATTTTTCATTTAAAAGCCGATTCTTACACTTTGGGGGCTTGATTTCTTGTTGGCAAGTGATCTCGCAATCGGTAAGTGAATTAGATCTTCTTTGGATTTTGTTAAATATTTCTAAGTTCTTTTGTTTCTACACTCTTAAAAGCTGATTTTTCTTTATTCTTTCCAAAACTTTCGTTAACCTACGGTTTCTCCATTTATCTCTTTTTTTCCTCTCATTCAAGAGTGTGATCGCTGATGGAAAAAGGGGGGTTATAGTAGAGAGGTTGGGATAGAGGCTCTCAAGTTTAAACGACGTAAGGTGTCAGCCATTAGGGACTTTTCGCCTGGATGCGAAAAGGGGACTACGTCAGATTTCGAGTTACATAGGCAGATCGCAGTCGATCAATCTAGTCAAGGCAAGTATAGGTGGTTCTTCGGTAAGTAGTGGATTTATTTTGAATTAGTGGAATGTGACTAATGGAGTATAATGTTAAATATAGGTTTGGGCAATTATGAATACCTAGTACTCCAGGTGATAAGGTGTGTACTTCTACCCTATGATAACTTGATATAAAGTCGAAGGTGTGTACATACACTGCACACACACAATGAATCGGCAAAAACTGAAAAGCCAAAAAGTTGGGCTACCGTAGTCTTGCGAGTGCGCCAACACTCATAAGGAGGAAACTGATAGGTTGTTTGAGGCCTATGGGCAATTCCATGGACTTGGGCTATGATTTGGCCAACTGGGCCAGAATAGGCTTAATGGGCCTAATGGGCTGTTGGGCCCATAGTAGGCAAAAATTGATAATTGATGCTATGTGATAGAAATTCGTATGTGAGCATGTGTATAATGTGATTTGGGCCTAATGGGCAATATAAATGTGAATTGGGCCTAATGGGCCGTATACAGGTGATTTGGGCCTAGTGGGCCTTATACTGGTATGTGAATTGGTCTGGGCTTTGTAAGGGGTTTTAGGCCTAGTATATGATGACTGCATAAAACTTAATTAATTTATTGTGACCATGGACAAGTCATAGGGTTAAGGTCTGGCAACGGTTATATGTATGTCTAGGATTGGATCTTGAGAGAGCTTGGTACTTAAGCGGTCTTAATGACTCACCTCCTCTTTTCTAGAATCCTACCTGGTGCATAGTACTCGTTCATCTTAGCTCATGAGATTTGTTAACAGGGCAAGGTAAGTGAAAACAGTAAAGAATAGTAAAATTACTGAAATGCCCTTAAAGGCGAAAATGACCAAAATACCCCTAGGTGTTGAATGTAAGTTTTATGGATGTGACATGCATATTTGCTGCATACATATGATATTTTGCTTAAGTTGCATATGGGTTGGGAATTATGGAACGGAGGAAGTATATGAGGATCGCATGGTTGCTTGACAACCGTGGATCCATCGACGGCTTTTAGGCCCAATGTGTAAATGAAGGTAGTTCCGCAACCGGGCTACTACGGATGTGTATCGGTTGGGTGGGTCGATATTTATATCCCTACATGATGTGTCGGGGGACAGAGCTGGTGTGTAGCGGATGGATTGTTGGGATGGGATTGCACTGCATTGCATTGCATGTATGATATTGTTGTGATATTATTGCGATGTGGGCTTCGGCCCAACTGAGGCTAATATGGGCTAAGGCCCAAAAGACCACTATTATTGAATTGGGCTCTGGCCCAAAATAACTAATGATTGCTTTATACTCGTTGAGGGTTGTACACACTAGGTTTTCAAAACTCACCCCCTCCTTCTAAACTTTTCAGGTGATCCTCAGTAGGTGGTTCGACGGATGGAGGGACTCGGAAGTGGCCAATTAGCATAAAATTTTAGACTTAAACTTGTTTGTTTTTAAAAAGCATTTAATTTCTGATTTATTAAGTGATTTTAGACTGGAATGTAATAAGGCCTTCCCTTTTTGTTATTTTTTTGTTTATCATTTTTAGGCATTGTAATTACAAAAAATTGAATATGGATTTTTCTAAAGCATAGTTTTTTTAAATACTACATCTCCGTAACTAAATTTTTAAATGACGAGATTTCATAAAATCTTATGTTCTAAATAAAGCTTCCGCAGCTGGAAATAGATTTTACAAAGTAATTAAGGTTTTACATTTTAAGGAAGTGTTTCCAATAAAAACAAGTTTTTTGCTAAAACACTTCAATGTGACGCGCCAGATTTGGCCATAACGTCTGGGCCAGGTTTGGAGTGTTACATTTAGTGGTATCAGAGCCTAGGTTGTAAAACTCGGGCTGTGAAGTGGGCCTTATTATTATTTGGTTTCTTTTTCTATTTTAAAATATATATATATTTTGGATCACAATGTTTTGGAAAAAAAAGAAATCTTGTTGAGCGGCACACCGAGCCTCCGACGTCGAGCCAAGTAAGTTCTCTTATTACTGAATTATATTAAACTGTTATACTGTAATATGTCTTAGCTAGTGATTGTTTATATTCAGTAGGATTTCCTTAGATATCATATTGTATTAAAACATTTGAATTTGAATTTGACACTTATTTTGAGTATGTTTGAGAATGTTTGCGATAAGTGGATGTTTTGAATATATATTAAAATTATTAGGATTAGAGTGCACAGCGGTAGCATAGTGGGATAGTTGATACATGACTACCTTAGTATTTAGAAATTTCGAGGACGAAATTTTTTTTTAGGAAGGGTGAATTGTAACACCCTGATTTTGGGCCTAGAAGTAATGGGCCTTAAGTTTGGGATCTATTAGAAGGCGGCTTGAATAAAAGAAAGGTGTTTAAATATTTTATAATTGTGTGTTTAGTTTAATTGTTAAATTATTTAGGAAGGGTTGGTAGTGTGGGAAAAGTCCTGGGTTCGATCTAGGGCTTTAGCAAAATTTTGCATTTTTTTTCTAAAGAACCCTGAGCATTAGGTGAAAGGTTTTTTAATAGGGCCTGGTAAAATCTGACACAAGGAAACGCTTGGCCTAGTGGCAAAAGGTGTGGGTAGTAAGCAGGAGGTCCAGGGTTCAAGTCTTGGCCTTGGCAAAAATTTTTTTATTACACATAAGAATAGTAAGGAAGCTAGCGTTTAGGCTTTATAAATATGATAGGTGGAAATTCGACACAAAGGATGCGCTTGGCCCAGTGGCATGGTGGCGTTAGGAGTAAGGAGAGGTGTTGGGTTCAAGTTACAGTATGAGCAAAAGCTGTGGGTTTTTTTAGACAACCTGGAGGTCGGCAGAAAGACTTTATAATTAATTGGGGAGGAGAAATGACACAAAAGAGCTTGTGGCTTGGTGGCAAGGGACGTATAGCGTAGCCAAGAGATCAGGGGTTTGAATTGAAATGGTAGAAAATATTTTTAGGATAATCAGGTTGTAGGTTAATAGGCCTTAAAGATAGTTAAGGATGGAATATGGCACAAGAGTGCCTGCGGTGCAGTGGTGAGAAGCATGCTATGGTTATGAGAGGGAGCAGGTTTGAATCTCAGGCTTGGCAAAGTTTAAATTTTTATTCTTTAAGAAAACTGAGGCTTAGGCATATAAGCCTTATAATTAATTGTGACCGAATGGTAGCATAAGAAAGGATGTAGTGCAATGGCCAGCAGCGTGCTGGAAAGATAGAGGGCTGGAGTTCGAGTAGTGGCGCGCGCAAAGGGAGAATTTAATTTTGCTACTCAAGTGCTATACAGTGGAAGCAATTTGAATGCAATTCAAATTGGAATTTTTGGCTAAAATCAAGGGGATTAGGATGAGGATTAAGTGTAGATATAATGGTGATAAAATTGGAGAATTTGAAGGGAAATTATCTTGACGAGTTTAAGGAGTGTAGGTGTATTTTATTTATTTATTTATTTATTTATTTATTTAGTATAAATATGTGTGTCGTATGGGCGAGTAAGGGCATTTGTTGTTTTTGTGTGCTTCAGTCGCATATCACCTCCTCTTTTCTTTAAGCCAAACTCTTGATCTTTTCTTCCCTATTTTAATCGAATCAACCTCTTCCCTCTTCAACTTAGCTGACTGTTTCTTTTGCATTTAAAAGCCGATTCTTACACTTTGGGGGAATTAGTAACTGAATTAGATCTTCTTCGGCTTTTGTTAAATATTTCTAAGTTCTTTCGTTTTTACACTCTTAAAAGCAGATTTTTCTTTGTTCTTTCTAAAACTTTCGTTAACCTACAGTTTCTCCATTTATCTCTCTTTTCCCTCTCATTCAAGAGTGTGGTCGCTGATGGAAAAAGGGGGGTTCTAGCAGAGAGGTTGGGATACAGGCTCCCAAGTTTAAGCGACGTAAGGTGTCAACCGTTAGCGACTTTCCGCCTGGATGCGAAAGGGGGACTACGTCAGATTTCAAGTTACATAGGCAGATCTCAGTCGATCAATCTATTCAAGACAAGTATAGGTGGTTCTTCGGTAAGTAGTGGATTTATTTTGAATTAATGGAATGTGACTAATGGAGTATAATGTTGAATATAGGTTTGGGCGATTATGAATACCTCATACTCCAGGTGATAAGGTTTCTACTTCTACCCTATGAAAACTTGATATAAAGTCGAATGTGTGTACATACACTGCACACACACAATGAAACGGCAAAAGCCAAAATGCCGAAAAGTCGAAAAGCTGAAATGCCAAAAAACTGAAATACCGAAATGTCGAAAAGCCAAAAGTTGGGTTACAGTAGTCTTACGAGTGCTTGAACACTCGTAAGGAGGAAATCGATAGGTTGTCTGAGGCCCATGGGCGATTCCGTGGACTTGGGCTGTGATTTGGCCAACCGGGCCAAAATAGGCTAAATTGGCCTGATGGGCTGTTGGGCCCATAGTAGGCAAAAATTGATAATTGATGCTATGTGATAGAAATTCGTATGTGAGCATGTGTATAATGTATTTGGGCCTAATGGGCCACATAAATGTGAATTGGGCCTAATGGGCCGTATACAGGTGATTTGGGCCTAATGGGCCTTATACAAGTTTGTGAATTTGTCTGGGCTTTGTAAGTGATTTTGGGCCTAGTATATGATGACTGCATAAAACTTAATTAATTTATTGTGATCGTGAACAAGTCATAGGGTTAAGGTCTGGCAACGGGTATATACATGTCTAGGATTGGATCTAGAGAGAGCTTGGTACTTAAGCGGTCTTAATGACTCACCTCCTCTTCTCTAGAATCCTACCTGGTGCATAGTACTCATTCATCTTAGCTCACGAGATCTGTTAATGGGCCAAGGTAAGAGAAAACCTTAAAGAAATAGAAAATTACTAAAATGCCCCTAAAGGCAAAAATGATGAAAATACCCCTAGGTGTTGAATGTAAGTTTTATGGATGTGACAAGCATATCTGCTATATACATATGATATTCTGCTTAGGTTGCATATGGGTTGGGAATTATGGAACGGAGGAAGTATATGAGGATCGCATGGTTCCTTGACAATCGTGGATCCACCAACGGCTTTTAAGCCTAATGTGTAAATGAAGGTAGTTCCACAACCGGGCTACCATAGATGTGTATCGGTTGGGTAGGTCGATATTTATACCCCCACATGATGTGTCAGGGGACGGAGCTAGTGTGTAGCAGATGGATTGTTGGGATGGGATTGCACTACATTGCATTGCATGTATGATATTGTTGGGATGGGATTTATTAAGTGATTTTAGACTGGAATGTAATAAGGCCTTCCCTTTTTGTTATTATTTGGTTTATCATTTTTAGGCGTTGAAATTACGAAAAGTTGAATATGGATTTTTCTAAAGCATAGTTTTTTTTAAATACTATGTCTTCGCAACTAAATTTTTAAATGACGAGTTTTCATAAAATCATATGTTCTAAATAAAGCTTCCGTAACTGGAAAGAGATTTTACAAAGTAATTAAGGTTTTTCATTTTAAGGAAGTGTTTCCAATGAAAACAAGGTTTTAGCTAAAATATTTCAATGTGACGCGCCAGATTCAGCCATAACATCTGGGCCGAGTTTGGGGTGTTACATTTTTGGCTTACGAGCATTACAAAAGGCGCCATCCGGGCGAATGCTGGAGGAAGTTAGGAGCGTGTCTCAGATGCGGGTCTAAGGAGCATCAGATTCGGGATTGCACAGTTCCTTTTAAGTCAGGTGTGTTTTGTTTAGATGTGATGTTTGAATATAGAAATTATATGCATGTATGGTAAATATATGTTTGCTTCTGCGGTTAGATGTTTGGTTGGGTGTGAGAGGTTTTGAGATTAAGTTAAAAGTGTATTAGTGTAGTTTGGAATTAGAGTGCGCAGTGGGAGCGTAGTGGTGTAGGTTGAGCTAAGCGCTTGTTCAGATAGTTGGAAATTTCGAGGACAAAATTTCTTTAAGGGGGTAGAATTGTAACGCCCTGATTTGGGCCTAGAAGTATTGGGCCTTGAGTTGAGTCCGTAAGGAGGTTGAATATAAGTATTTAATTGTGCAAGGAAATGACACAATTAAATATCTACTTTGGTGGTTAATGGCCCTGAGAAGTGTTGGAGAAATCTTGGGTTCAAACCTAGGTTTTAGCAAAAATTTTGGTATTAAGTGAATAAATCCCTGGATACTTGGATGATGGCCTTTTAAATTATTGTGTTAAATAAATAACACAAGGGAGCATGTGGTCTAGTGGTTGCGGCATCATTAAGGTTGCAAGGGAGCCTGGGTTCAAGTCTTGGCTCTTATAATTCATTTTGGTTTTCCTCTTAAGTGAATCTGGACATTGGCATATATGTCTTAAAGTTAATTATGGACGTTTTTATTACAGAAAGAGCCTGTGGTGGAGTGGTAAGGTGGCGTATTGTGTAACTGTGAGGTCTGCGGTTCAAGTCTTGGGATGTGCAGTGGAGTATTTATTTTGCTATTTGAGTTGTGTAGGAGGTGGAGTTGGACTGGAACTCTATGGTTGAAGTGGTCATAAGAATGAGGAATTTTTCCTAATGGTTGAAAGCAATCCCACATCAGGAAGCTAACATTAGAATTGGTGAGAAGCTGGCTTTAAATAGAGTGAACCAGATGAGTTGGGGAGGAAGACTCAATATAGGATGTGCCAAGCTTGGTGATTGTGGACTTCGGTGCGTTCTCACAAACATGTGTGTATTCACTCCCTTCTTTGTTAAAAGTCAGCAAAAGTCGAAAAGCCAAAACTTTGGCATTTGAGGCCTCACGAGCGTGCAATCACTCGTGTGGTAAATCGAGCCCACAAACTATGGGCGATAGACTGTAGAGGCCGCCACGAGCGTTCTCGTGTGTTGGGGTTTTTTTGGGCCCAATGGGCCTGTGGGCCCACTTGTGTAAATCTAACTGTTAGGTTGGAAGTAGTTGGGCCACATAACCGTAACTAAATTTGGGCTAAATAGGCCACACGAGCGTGTGGGTCCACTTGGGCTGAGTAATGGGGAATCCCATTTTTGGCCAACTACTATCACCCCCTCAAACTCCCTTAATCCTCTCCTAAAATCTCTCCATAATACTCTCCTTGATTTTTTCCCCAAATCACTCCAACACCCCATTCAAACTCTATTCAAACTCTAATGACCAATTCAACCTCAGAGTCTCAATCCAACTCCACTACCTACCCAGCTCCACAGCAAAATAAATTATCCATTGAGCAACCCAAGACTCGAACTCAAGTCCCCCAATAGAAGGAACACGCCACCTTACCACTAGACCACACATTCATTTGTGTCATATATTACCTAATTAATTAAAGAAGCCTACTATATAGAACCAAAGACCCTATTCACTTCAAATTAATTTTTTTTCTAAAGCCCAGGTTTGAACCCATGACTTCTCCAACACTTCTCAAGACACTTAACCACTAAAGCTAGCATGCATTTATGCCATTTTCTTGCACAACTAAATACTTACGTGCAGTCTCCTAGTTGTTCCCATGCTCAAGGCCTATTCCTTCTTGGCTCAAATTCGGTGCGTTACAACAACCGCCACATTTTCCTTTCCACCACCTTACCATCGTCTACAACCAACATTCCATCTCTTTTCCTTTTAGTTTCCCCTCCCTCTTCCACCATGTGCCGCTGTGTCCGCCATCGCAACCACCTCTAGTAACCTTTTCCACCACTACTTTTTTTCTCTTCTCTCTTCTTTCTTTTTATCCTCTCTTTCAATTAAAAGTGATCGAACTATCCTTCCTACTTGTATTTCGCACCACCATTGGCCAATCGCACCCCTTATTTCTAGACCACTGTCGAGCTACCGTTGTCGTCGAACAACCGCTGAGCCGCTACTGCCGTCGGACCACCACCGCCAATGATCGATTTCTTTCTCTCTTTTTTTCTCTTTCTTTTGCCGATTACCCTAGTAACTAAAAAATATATTTTCTTTTCTTTTATTTGATTATTTTAGATTATCCAACCATCAATTTCACTCTATTTTCATTTCTTTGATCATTTCGTAACGAAACTAGTGTAAGTGAAGTTTTGGGATTGAAAATCCTTCGTCTTAAAATTTTGTGACATGGCTGAATGGTATAGGGCCTAAATAATTCGTATTTTTTTAATTTCAAAAATTATTAGTACTAATGCGATCTTATGTTAACTGGAAGGATCGATTAACAATCCTCCAAGAAATCAATAGTGAAACATTGCGAGAGTGACGAATCCGAGCATTCAAATTGAGGGTAATTGGTGAGATTTTCACATTAAATCTCATATTAAAAGCCATGTTATTCAAATATATCATGACAAAAATGGGTTAATCGTGTATTTAGATTTGTGATCAAGACTAGACCTAAACGAAACTTCTACAATGGAACAAACGATTTAGATCTATATTAAGGTGTGGGATCTAACTCTCGTCTTAAGTGAAGTTCAATATTACTATTTAATTAATTAATGTGTGAGTACCTTAAGTACTCATGTAGAGTTGAAAAAATCAATCGAAGAGGAAATCAAGTGACCTAAACTATTAAGTGTTGTGAAAAATCTGTGATTTGTGATATGTGATGCGTGAAATACTGATCTCAACTATATGTTATGTGATTTATGGCTAGATTAATATACGATGATCTAAAACGTGATATTTGTATATATATGATAAGATCCACGTTTTAACACAGATTATGTATGTTAAAGCATGCTAAAGTGAAACTATGTGATATGTGAAAATATGAGCATGATACATGCATATGTGAAAATCAAAATACATGAGTTATGAGCATGAAAATGCAAAAACTGTGATAAGTGATAAATATGTGTTAAAATGGCCATATCACATGCATAGGGTGGGTTTGTGAAAGGAGGAAGATATGCGGTAGTTTAACGACAATTATGTGGTCGTCATCAGTAATTATATGGTGGCTTGTCCACAATGTGTTATGTGACTGGTCATCGATATCTATGTGGTGTCTTGTCCACAAACTGGTGTGTTATTGGATGAACTAGTTCTGGTAACTTGATATTGGTCTGTAGCAAAGATGGGTAGGAAATACTATAATTATACATTGTTCAAAAGCATGCCATGTTTTGATTCAATAAATGCGATAATATGTGAATTCTGTGAAAGATGCTTTGTAATATTTTGATGTGTTATGTTATGTGTTAAAATAAGTATTTGTACTGATCTCACACTGATTCTTTTAAAGCTCACCCATGATTTTCATGTGTCTCAGGTAATCTTCGTACTTAAGGCTTAGATTTGGATCTTCAAAGAGGCTCTCAATATAATATGGTTTCATGGTTATGGATTTTGGAAATGGTTTGGTGTTTTCATGGACTTTTTGAACTTCTCTAGGACTTTTACTATGAACTTTAAAATTGGGTTTGTTTAAATGGTTTTGGGACTTTAAATTTTATATTATGAACTGTATAACAAAATAATTTAAATAATTTGATATTACTATGTTACATTTCAAATAATTTTTAAATTTTAAGGGACACATAACTCTATAACGAAAAGTACAAGATGTTTTACAAAATCAAATGTTTTCAAAAGTTAAGTGAATTCTCTATTTAAAAAATTATTTTGGCCAACTTCAAGGCTCATGTAATCACTCAGATTGGGCCATTACGTCTGTGCCCAATTTTAGGGGTTACACTGGTTCTTTCATTTCTCATTGGCGAAAAAGTAGAATATATTATGGATACATTTCATTTATTGAAGTCTCAACCTCATGTCTCACTCTATTTCTTGTGATATCAAATTTCTTCTTTTTTCTGAGCTCGATCAAATAAAAATTACAAACTCACAAAATTTCATTGCACTGACAAACATTTTAACCACATTATTCAATCCATCTCTGAAATAAATACATAATTTCTCTTTAATTGATACCATCTTATAAACATATTTACTAAGCTGAACTACTCTCACCCAAAATCCACAACTGATCTATTTCCCAACTTTAATTCAAGAACTTCCTTTTTCTTCTTTTCTAAATATCATTGGCTGACATAATTCTTTAGGAAATAAATTTAGAAGAAATCCTAGTTAACTCGCTCTTTCAATATGATCGTAGTTAAAGTTAATTTCCAATTACTAACCTCCTTATTTAACAGTGTCACTACACATCTCAGATAATCTTCAAGAAAAATATAAATCTTCGTCTTAAACTCTCTGTGTTTGCTTCCAGTCTTAGAATATTTACTGATTCACTATTCACTTACATCTAAACTCTTCAGCTCCGCCCTTTCAAATTTAATCTTGTGAATATTCTACCATATAGTACTTTGAGGAAGATAGGGTAGAGGTTGTTTAGTCACCAAAATTTATTGACACTTATTAAACATATCATTTGTTGTAAAAACTATTATAGAGGACATTCTCTCTATACATTTTGAATTTCGAAACATTAAGAGCAGTCTTTTAATCGAATACTTAAGTATTGCTTTTAACTTCATCGGAATTAGCTCGGTTGGAAAAAAATCACTTATCTATAAAAGGAACAAAATCACATTAAGTCAGGAGACATCACACTATCATAATGTAACGCCCCAAAAATTTAAAGTCTTTAATTTTGTATTATCTGACACAAATTGCATGTTTGCTTTATTGGCTAAGTGATTTAGGTGCGTTTGGGAGTGTTTGAGAAGCCTGGGTTCAAGTCTTGGCTTTTATAGAAATTTTTATTTTTGCTCATAAATGAATCTGGACACTGTCATATAGGCTTTATAAATGATAGTGCTTGTTTTATGACACAAATAGAGCGTGTAGTCCAGTGGCAAGGTGGCGTGTTACTTCTGTTGAGGGACTTGAGTTTGAGTCCTAGGTTGCGCAATGGAGTATTTGTTTTGCTGTTTGAGCTATGTAGGTAGTGGAGTTGGACTGAGACTCTGAGGTTGAATTGGTCATTAGAGTTTGAATGGGATGTGGGAGTGATTTATGGAGAGAATCATGGAGAGATATTAGGAGAAAATCAAGGATGTTGAGGGTGTGGATGTAGTAGTGCCGAATTGAGATTCTAGTTACTCAAAATTTTCGCTGTAACTTCTTTTGGGGGAGTTTTCCTTGTTTTGATTTCTCTTTTGACACTCTTTCTTTCGTTTTTTTCCCTTCTGGCCAAACCTCTCTTTTCTCTCTTCTCTGTGCTTCTTTTCCTTTTTCCTTCCTTACTCCCTTTTTGTTGGTAAACCGATTGCTCACTGCCTCTTCTCCTCCTCTTTTTCATCCATTTTGGTTTTAGCTGTAATGCCCTAAAAATCCCGAAACCTAAAAATCTTGAAACCCCGAACTTTCTTTATTTTCAGTTTTGATAAAAATTGTGTTTTATATTTCTGGCCCAGTGATAACTATAGTAGGTCTTAATTCAAATTTAAGGGTAAATGAAATTATAGTTTAATTATTAAAAGAATTAGGGTTGGCAAGTAGTTGGACTTTTAAATAAGGTTAGGGAAAATAGCATCAAAAAGCCCTGTAGAGGAGTGGCTAAGTGACGCCACTTAGTGTGTAGGAAGGTGGGGTTAATAGCTAGTAAGGAGGTCCAAGGTTCGAATCCTAGCTTAGTGTTTTTAGAAGTTTAATTTTATCCTTCTAGAAGGATGGAAGTGGCGTGAAAGTGGACTCCAAGGGAAGTGTTCAGGAGAGAAAATTAAGGAAGGGATTAAGGGGTTATCAGGGAGAAAAATGAGGAGATGAGAAGGGAGAAGTGATGGAGTCGAATGGGGAATTGGGTATGATAAAATTCAGCCATAAGGCTTATAAATGGGTGTCAAATGCTAAGGTATGAAACTAATGTCAAATTTCCTCCACCCTGTTGCCAGAAACTCTTTTGTCTAAAAGCTGAAAACTCTCTGCCTTCTTTTCTTTTTCTTCTTCCTTGTGTCGAATTCTATTTCTCCTCTACTCAATATATTCATTGTTTTAGCCGATTCTTCTTCCTCTCTTATATGGTGCTGAGTAATCGATTGTTGCCATTCAAATCTCTAAAAGTCGAATATCCTTTGGCCGAATACCTTTGGTGCAGCCACTACTCTTTCCACCCAGTCGATTCTAATGTAAGTGTTCGCTCTCCCAATCGATTTTTGAGAAATACCGAGTATTCAGTTCCTCACTTCTTTCTAATCAACTTTGGTAGGGAATTAGTGTCAGATCTCGGTTTTGGATTCCTGCTGATTTGCTATTCAGATTTGAGAGATATACATGATTAGTGACCAAAGTAGAAGCTAGTAAAGGTTTAGCGTTCAGGTAAGGTTAAGATGAGATTCTGGCTTTTGGTAAAGTATTCGATAAGTATGTGAGATTAATCTTTGAGTGATATCAATTGTAGGTTTGGGCTACAGAAATCGCAACATGCTTGCTTACCAGGTGTGAACATACACTGCACACACAATGAATCGGCAAAAGCCGAAAAGCCAAAAAGCCAAGAGTTTGCTATAGTAGTCTTGTGAGTGCGTGAACACTCGTAAGGAGGAAACCAATAGGTTGCCTGAGGCCCACGGGCAGTTCTGTGGACTTGAGTTGTGATTTGGCCATATGGGCCGGAATGGGCTAAATGGACCCAATGGGCTGTTGGGCCCATAGTAGGCAAAAACTAAATATTGATGCTTTGTGATAGGAATTTGTATGTGAGCATGAATATGAATGTGATTGGGCCTAACGGGCCATATAAATGTGATTTGGGCCTAATGGGCCATATACAAGTGATTTGGGCCTAATGGGCCATATGAATATGATTGGGCTTAATGGGCCAGATACAGGTATGTGAAATTTTTTGGGCTTTGTAAGGGGTTTTGGGCCTGGTATATGATATCCACATAAGACTTAATTAATATATTACAACCGTGGACAAGTCAAAGGGATTAAGGTGTGGCAACGGGTATATGCATGTCTAGGATTGGATCTAGGGAGAGCTTGGTACTTAAGCGGTCTTAATGACCCACCTCCTCTTCTCTGGAATCCTACCTGGAATCCTACGGGCCAAGATAAGTGAAAACCGTAATTAAGGGAAAATTACCGAAATGCCCCTAAGGGCGAAAATGACCAAAATACCCCTAGGTGTTGAATGTAAGTTTTATGGATGCAACATGCATACATATGATATTTTGCTTAGGTTGAATATGGGTTGGGAATTATGGAACGAAGGAAGTATATGAGGATCTCATGGTTGCTTGACAATCGTGGATCCACCGACGACTTTTAAAGCCCAATATGTAAATGAAGGTAGTTTTGCAACCGGGATACCATGGTGTGAGGGTTGGGTGGGTCGATATTTATATCCCCACATGGTGTGATGAGGGACGGAGCCGGTGTGTAGCGGATGGATAATTTGAATGGGATTGTATTGCATGAATGATGAATGATGTTTTTTTTGAATGCTTGTTTTCTTCGAGGGTTGTACACAATGAGTTTGCGAAAACTCACCCCCTCTTTTATTTTATTTTCAGGTGATGCTCAGTAGAAGGTTCGGTGTTTGGAGGGACTCTGGATGGCCAGCTAGCAAGATGATTTAGACTTGGGTTTTTTTTAAGCATTTAAGTTTTTACTTCTTTTTAAGTATGTTCCAGACCAGATTGTAATAAGGTTTTCATTGTGTTATTATTACTTGAATTATTATTATTTTCAATGTAATTGCAAGAAGTTGAACATGGATTTCTTAAATTATAGTATGTTTTCTACGTTTCCGCAACTAAGTTTTTTTTTTAATCAAATGTTTTAAACAAGGCTTTCGTAACTGAAGGTGTTTCTTTTAAGTTAATTAGGGTTTCTTTTATTTTAACAAGGGTTTTCAATGAAAACACGATTTTCACTAAAACACTTCAATGTGACACACCAAATTTAGCCATAGCGTCTAGGCCAGGTTTGGGGTGTTACATTAGCCATTGGTTCATGACCGATTCTCTCTTCCTCACCTCTTTATCTTGTTGCGGCTTGACGGCTATTGTAGGTGCATTCGAATCTTTCTTGTTTTTCTTTAATCTTTTTCATGTTACCTCTGCTTAAAGCCGAATTCTCCTCCCTTCTCTTGTTCCCTTATAGCCGATTCTTGTCTTCTTCTTTTAGGTGTGCTATTCTTTTGATTCTTAGAATTCCTTGAGAAGTGAAGGAGTTTTTGGGGATATTTAGTCATCAAAATCGTTTTCTTATCACTCGACTTAGGGTAAGTATGTGGGCTAACATGTTGGGGTGTTGGCCGAAGGCTCTATCTCTGGTTTTCAGTTTTATTTAGGCAATAGGTATCGATTCAAGTCCTTGGTTTATGCGATTATTGTGAATGGGTTCCCTGGATAAGGCAACTTTTCGGCAAAAAAGGGTGTGGCCTCCCTGCAATTAACATTATTGATGGTTAAACCATATTCGTTGATTAAGGCAAGTGTTAATGCTATTCTTTTTGGGATTAAGTATTAGTAAGTAGGTGTTGACCCTAGTGCCAAAAATTTAACCAAATGTCTTGATTAATGTAGGTTGGTGTTCGAAGGCTTTTTGCAAGTATTAGCAACCATGTGTGTAATCACACCCTCTTTCAACTGTAGAACGGCCAAAGTCGAAAAGTCAAAAATACGGCATTTGAGGTCACACGAGCATGCATCGCTCATGCGGTAAACCAAGCCCACGAATCATGGGCATAAGACTGTAGAGGCCACCATGGGCGTTTCCATAGGCTTAGGCTGTTTTGGGTCATGTTGGGCCAAAATGGGCTATGTAGGCCCAATGTGCTCGTGGGCTTTACAAGGATAAAATCCATGATACATGACAAATACTGAATTGGGCTGTGTAGTTCGCAAAGCCATGGCTAAACTTGGCCTAAATGGGCCACACGAGCGTATGGGCCCACTTGGGCCGAACAATGGGCCTTGGGCCCATTTACACCGTTATGACCGTTAGTGCTGCTTGAATTGCCCGAGGCAACTTTGGACCTTTAGAGGGGTCGATATGCGACTCTGGACCCCAAGATGGGTAAAATGACCAAAATACCCCTAAAGGATAAAGTGACTATTTTACCCCTAATAGATTAAAATGACCGTTATACCCTAGAGGTAGATTGACTAATGTGTTAAGATAAGTATATGACTGTACTGAACATGACATTCTGCATACACGTATGATTTATGATATGACATTCTGCATGGGGTTGGGATGCTATTACGAAGGAAGTGTACTGTACTGGTGGCTTTGCCACATATACTGTTACTGGTGGCTTTGCCACATATACTGATATTGGCAGCTTTGCTGTGTTATTATTACTGGTAGGTATGCTGCGATATTGGTTTGTTGGCTGGATGGGTTGACTTTGTCCCCACATGGTGTGCTGGTGGTACGAAGTGGTGTGTTGGTTGGATTGGGATGGGTTGCATTATTGTACTGTACTGTTACTATATTGGGCTAAGGTCCACACTATTACTATATTAGGCTAAAGCCCACTCTGTACTATTTTTGAGTAGGGCTCAGGCCTAGACAGTTACTGTAAGCTGTATACCAATTGATTGGTAGGGGATTATACACTGAGTTTTCGTAAACTCACCCTTTCGTTTACCTGTGCAGGCAATCCTCAACTATAGGCGATTTGGTGCTGCGAGGGACTTGGAGGTGGCCACACGACTGCAATTAATTTACGTATGGGATCTAATTTATAATTGGGCTTTTATTTACTTACTTAAAAACTGCTAGTTATAAGAAGTCGAGTTTCCAAAATAATAACTGTTTTTCAAAGACACGCGTTTCAACTTCAAGGTCTTAAAAGCTTCCACAATCTAAAACAATCTAGCATATCAAAAGCAATTAATCTGGTAAAATGTTTGACAAGATGATTTGGTAATAGCAAAGAACTTAATTCTCTAAAGTTTTAAAAAAAAAAAAACAACAACAAAATCACAAAGAGATTTTTGTCTGACGATAATTTTTTATTCATAAGTCCTCATTTTTGAAAGACACTTCGATGTGACATGCCGGATTCGGCCATAATGTCTGGGTTGGGTTTGGGGTATTACATTTAGTGGTATCAGAGTCAGGTTGCAAAACTCAACTGTGGAATGGATTTTGAAAATGTTTGAAAATTCTGGAAAACTATTCTCGAAATATTTTAGAGGATTCGCAGGTGTGGGACACCGAGTCCCCAGCGCCAAATCCATAAGTTTCTTGATAACTGATCATTGTTTGGACTGAAATACAATACTGAGATTCCTTTAGATATGAGACTGTACTGTGATACTCTAGTTAGAGTAAAGTGAAACTACAAGAATTTGAAAACTGTGGGGAGACCTCGATCTGCGAAAATAAACTCTGATTACTGCTTTTCATAAGATTTCTATTAATAATTACTGGAATTACTAACTGAAACATAAAACTTCTAAAACAGATAATACAAGAATCGATATGAGCGCTAGAGGTACTCACGGAAGAGGTACAAGAGGTTGTGGTAGAGGCCGTGGAAGTGCTAGGGCTAGGTCTTCAGTATCGGGCCACATGCCTAACGTTGAGGCTCGGGAGGCACCAACTTCACCGGTAACTGAGATGGGATCATACAATCGAGTAGTTGGGGATGATACACTATCACAAGCTAAGCTCCAAATTCTAGAGAGTTGTTGGAACCAATACGGGTGCTGTGGGTCGGGGGTCAATTTTGGAACGACTTCGGTCAAATGGATTGGAAATTTTTAAGGGTATTTCTATAGTAGCCCTTAATGTGGCTGAATACTGGTTGAAAGCCATGGAGAGAATAATAGACAATCTCGACTGCACTTCTGATAAAAAACTAAAAGGTGTAGTGTCTTTACTGCGAGACGAGGCCTATCAGTGGTGGCTTACCGTGAAAAAGGGTACTCAGGCCGATCGATTAACATGGGATTTCTTTAAGGCAGCCTTCTAAGGGAAATATATGGGCGCAAGTTATGTGGACGATCGAAGCAGGGAATTTTTGAGCTTGACCCAAGGGAATAAATTTGTGGTAGAATATGAGGCTGAGTTCTTACGATTTAGCCGCTATGTCGTGGGATGGTAGCGACTAAGTATGAACGCTGTGTGCATTTTGAGAATATGCTCCGAGATGAGTTACGAGTCTTGATAGCTCCGCAGAGGGAGCGAGATTTTGTTGCCCTCGTAGAAAAGGCAAAAATCACCGAGGATGTGAAGCGCTCTGAGCGCAAGAATCGAAAAAAGGATAGAGGCAAAAATAAGAGGGATTCAGGCCCCTCAGGTTCTTTTGGTGGGTCTAAAAAGAAGGCCAAGTTTGATGGGCCAGTCTAAGCAGGGGTTCCTGTTGTGAGATCGCAACCTTGTGCAGATTGTGGGAGACATCACCTAGGTGAGTGCTAAAAGAAGATTGGGGCGTGTTTCAGATATGGGTCTATGGAGCACCAAATTAGGAATGGTCCTCAGAGACTTGTTCAGATGCAAGCTATAGGACAGGGTTATCTATAGCCAGCAAGAGGTGTTTAGCAGCCACTGAGAGGCCATGGTCAGGCCAGAGGCAAAAATGGTATGGGGCGAGGTCTTGGGTACCAGGCAGAGGTGCTGGTAATACTGAGGCAACGCAGCCAGCTCTGGTTTATGCTACACAGCGCCAAGAGGACAGAGACGCCCCAAATGTTATAACCGATACGTTCGTAATCCATAATGTACCTTATACTGCTCTAATTGATATTGGGTCTACGCACTCATACATTGCATGCACTGTGTCTAGAACCTTGGGTATCTTGTGTATGAGTACTGTTAGTGAGATGACTGTGATAAGTCAACTGGGACAGTCAGTAAGGGTAGATAAGTTGTTCAGGAATGTGCCCTTATAGGTTCAAGGAGTAATCTTTCCAGTGGATTTGATGGAGCTACCGTTTGGTAAATTCGACCTTATCTTGGGGATGGATTGGCTGGTAAAATACCGTACAAGTTTGGATTGTGTTGCTAAGCATATGGTGTTGAGGACTATTGAGGATGAAAAGGTGGTTGTGATTGGGGGCGAAGGGATTATCTATCAAATGTAATCTCTGCACTAAGGGCCGAGAAATTTCTTCGTAAGAGTTGTGAGGTGTTTCTAGCCTACATTGTTGTATCTGATTCTGAGGGTTATTCGGTCGAAGGTATTAGAACTGTTAAGGATTTTTCTAATGTATTTCCTAATAAACTCTCTGGGTTGCCTCCAAACCGTGAGGTCGAATTTGGAATTGACCTCCTACCTGGAACAGCTCTAGTGTCCATCGCTCCTTATAGGATGGCATCGAAGGAGCTGGTGGAGTTAAAAGCTCAAATTCAAGAACTACTGGACCGGGGATTCATTTGACCTAGTGTGTCTCCGGGGGGAGCACCAGTGTTGTTCGTAAGAAGAAAGATGGATCTATGCGCATGTGCATCGACTATTGGCAGTTGAAAAAACTGACTATCAAGAATAAGTCCCCTTTGCCAAGGATAGATGATTTATTTGATCAGCTACGAGGGGCTTCAATTTTCTCAAAAATAGATTTTCATTCTGGGTATCATCAACTGAAAGTTAAAAAGACTGATGTGTACAAGACAACATTTAGGATTTGCTATGGTCATTATGAGTTCCTAGTGATGCCGTTTGGGCTGACGAATGCACCAGCTACCTTTATAGATCTGATGAACCGAGTGTTCCAGCCCTATCCTGGTGTATTCGAGAACTGAGGAAGAACATGATATGCATCTCCGTGTTGTTCTGTAGATTTTAAGTGAGAAGCAGTTATACGTTAAGTTCAGCAAATGTGAGTTATGGCTGCGTGAGGTGACATTTTTGGGTCGCGTGGTATTTACCGAGGGGGTTAGGGTTGATCCTTGGAAAATCAAAGCTATTCTTGATTAGAAACCACTTATGACTGTATCTGTTTGAAATTTTCTAGGTCTGGCTAGATAGTACAGACATTTTATGGAGGGGTTTTCATTGATTGCTACACCTCTGACTAAGTTACTGCGTAAAGGAGTACAGTTTGATTGGACAGATAGGCAACAAGAAAGTTTCGAGAGACTGAAGAATGTTCTGACTGAGGCCCCTTTCTTGATACAGCTAGAATCTGGGAAGGAATTCACTATTTTTAGCGATGCATCACACGTTGGTTTGGGTTGTGTGTTAATACAAGAGGGTAAGGTGGTTGCTTATGCATCTCATCAGCTTAAAACCCATGAGGTGAATTACCCTACACATGACTTGGAGTTAGCCGCGGTGGTATTTGCTCTAAAAATCTAGAGGCATTACTTGTACGGTGAGAAGTGTATCATTTACACTGATCATAAAAGCCTTAAGTACCTCCTTACTCAGAAGGAATTGAATCTTAGGTAGCAAAGGTGGATGGAGCTACTCAAGGATTATGACTGCTCGATTGAATACCATCTTGGTAAGGCTAACGTGGTAGCTGATGCACTGAGTCGTAAGGTTGTATCTGATCTAAGAGTGATGTTTGCTCGTCTTAGCTTGTTTGATGATGGTAGCTTGTTGGCTAAGCTGCAAGTTAAACCAACATAGACTGAGCATATTAGGGGCAAGCAGTTGATGGATGGGTCAATAGTTCCTCATTTTTGACAAGTTGAGAATGAGGAGATTTCTGATTTTGGGCTGAATAGTAAAGGGGTACTGTGTTTTTGTGGGAGAGTCTGTGTATTGAGGGATTCTGATCTGAGGCAGTCTATACTGCAAGAGGCACATAGTAGTCCATATGCTATGCATCTTGGTAGAAACAAGTTATACCGAGATCTTCGTAAGCTGTTCTGGTGGCCAGGACTTAAGCGCGAAGTTACCGATTTTGTAAGTAAGGGTCTGACATGCCAGCAAGTTAAGGCTAAGCATCAACTGCCTTCAGGCTTACTACAGTCAGTTAAGATTCCACTCTGGAAGTGAGAGAGGGTAACCATGGATTTTGTGGGTGGGCTACCCTTGACGCCTACTAAGAAGGACTCGGTATGGGTTATCATAGACCAATTGACTAAATCTACCCATTTTATACATGTCCGTACTGATTATTCGCTGCAAAAGTTGGCTAAGTTATATGTGGCTGAGATTGTGAGGCTGCATAGGGTACCGATTTCCATTATATCTGACAGGGATCCTCGATTCACATCTCAATTTTAGAAGACGTTACACGAGGCACTGGGTACAAGGTTGGACTTCAGTACTGCGTTCCATCCTCAGACAGACAGTCAGTCAGAGAGGGTGATTCAGATACTGGAGGACATGCTAAGAAGTTGTGTAATTGATTTTTGAGGCAGTTGGGAAGACTACTTGCCGTTAGCTGAGTTTGCATATAACAATAGCTACCAGTCCAACATTCAAATGGCACTGTACGAAGCATTATATGGTCGTAAGTGTCATACTCCTACGTGTTGGACTGAGTTGGGTGAGCGACGAGCTCTGGGCCTAAAATAGTTTCTGATATTGAAGACAAGGTAAAAACTAATTCGAGATAGTTTAAAGATAGCGTCAAAAAGACAAAAGTCATATGCAGATTTGAAACTTAAGGAGGTTGAGTACTCTGTGGGGGATTATGTCTTTCTTAAAGTCTCACCATGGAAGAAGATTCTGAGGTTTGAACGTAAGGGCAAGCTAAGCCCTAGGTTCATTGGGCCGTATCGTATACTGAAGCGCGTGGGACCGGTCACCTATCAACTTGAGTTACCTCCAGAGTTGGACCAGATTCATGATGTATTTCACGTCTCCATGTTGAGGCGTTATCGCTCTGATCCTATGCATATAGTACCAGTTGAGGAGATCGAGGTTAGGCCAGATCTGACCTTCGAGGAGGAGCTAGTGCAAGTATTGAATCGTGAGGTTAAGGTAATAAGGAAGAAATCTATTTCACTGGTTAAAGTGCTTTGGCGTAATCACAGCTCAGAGGAAGCCACATGGGAACCTGAGGAGGCTATGCCACAACAATACCCTCATCTGTTCTGATCAGGTAAATTTTGAGGTCGAAATTTCTTTAAGGGGGTAGAGTTGTAATGCCTCAAAAATTTAGAGCCTTTAATTTTGTATTATCTGACACAAATTGCATGTTTGCTTTACTTGCTAAGTGATTTGGGTGCGTTTGGGAGTGTTTGAGAAGCCTGGGTTCAAGTCTTGGCTTTTATAGAATTTTGAATTTTGCTCGTAAATGAATCTGGACACTGTCATATAGGCCTTATAAATAATAGTGCTTGTTTTATGACACAAAGAGAGCGTGTGGTCTAGTGGCAAGGTGGCGTGTTGCTTCTGCTGGGGGACTTGAGTTTGAGTCCTGGGTTACGCAATGGAGTATTTATTTTGCTGTTTCAGCTATGTAGGTAGTGGTGTTGGGCTGAGACTTTGAGGTTGAATTGGTCATTAGAGTTTGAATGGGATGTGGGAGTGATTTATGGAGAGAATCATGGAGAGATAGTAGGAGAAAATCAAAGATGTTGAGGGTGTAGATGTGGTAGTGCCGAATTGGGATTCTAGTTACTCAAAATTTCGGCTGTAACTTCTTTTAGGGGAGTTTTCCTTGTTTCAGTTTCTTTTTTTACACTTTTTCTTTCGTTTTTCCCTCCTGGCCAAACCTCACTTTTCTCTCTTCTCTGTCCTTCTTTTCCTTCTTCCCTCCTTGCCCCCTTTTTGTTGGTTAACCGATTACTCACTGCCTCTTCTCCTTCTCTTTTTCATCCATTTTGATTTTAGCCATTGGTTCATGACAAATTCTCTTCTCCTCACCTCTTCATCTTGTTGCAACTTGACGGCTATTGTAGGTACATTCGACTCTTGCTTGGTTTTCTTTAATCTTTTTCATGTTACCTCTACTTAAAGCTGAATGCTCCTCCCTTCTCTTATTCCCTTATAGCCGATTCTTGTCTTCTTCTTTTAGGTGTGCTATTCTTTTGATTCTCAGAATTCCTCAAGAAGTGAAGGAGTTTTTGGTGATATTTAGCCGTCGAAATCGTTTTCTTATCACTTGACTTAGGGTAAGTATGTGGGCTAACATGTTGGGGTGTTGGCCGAAGGCTCTATCTCTGGTTTTGAGTTTTATTTAGGCAATAGGTATCGATTCAAGTCCTTGGTTTATGCAATTGTTTTTAATGGGTTCCCTGGATAATGCAGCTTTTCGGCAAAAGAGCGTGTGGCCAACCTGCGATTAACATTATTGACGAGTTAAACTACATTCATTGATTAAGGCAAGTGTTAATGCTATTCTTTTTGGGATTAAGTATTAGTAAATGGGTGTTGACCCTAGTGCCAAACATTTAACCAAATGTCTTGATTAATGTAGATTGGTGTTCGAAGGATTTTTGCAAGTATTTGTCACAAGGTGTGTAATCACACCCTCTTTCAACTGTAGAACGAAAAAAGTTGAAAATACGGTGTTTGAGGTCACACGAGCTTGAGATCACTCGTGCGGTAAACCAAGCCCACGAATCATGGGCGTAAGACAGTAGAGGCCACCATGGGCGTTTCCATAGGCTTAGGCTGTTTTGGGTCATGTTGGGTCGAAATAAGCCGTGCGGGCCTAATGGGCTCATAGGTTGTACAAGGATAAAATCCACGATACGTGGAAAATACTAGACTGGGCTGTGTAGTTCACATAGCCATGGCTAAACCTGGCCTGAATGGGCCATACGAGTGTATGGGCCCACTTGGGCCGAACAATGGGCCTTGGGCCCATTTACACCGTTTTGACCGTTAGGGCTGCTTGAATCGCTCGAGGAAACTTTGTACCTTCAGAGGGGTTGATATATGACTGTAGACCCCAAGACGAGTAAAATGACCAAAATACCCCTAAAAGGTAAAATGACTATTTTACCCCTAATATATTAAAATGATCGTTATACCCTAGAGGTAGATTCACTAATGTGTTAAGATAAGTATATGACTGTACTGAACATGACATTTTGCATACACATATGATTTATGATATGACATTCTACATGGGATTGGGATACTGTTACGGAGGAAATGTACTGTACTGGTCTCTTTGCCACATATACTGTTACTGGTGGTTTTGCCATATATACTGATATTGGCAGCTTTGCTACGTTATTATTACTGGTAGCTATGCTGCGATATTGGTTTGTTGGCTAGTTGGGTCAACTTTGTCCCCACATGGTGTGCTGGTGGTACGGAGTGGTGTGTTGGTTGGATTGGGATGGGTTGCATTATTGTACTGTACTGTTACTGTATTCGGATAAGGCCCACACTGTTACTGTATTGGGCTAAAGCCCACTTTGTACTATTTCTGAGTAAGGCTTAGGCCTAGACTGTTACTATAAGCTATATACCGATCGACTGATAAGGGATTATACACTAAGTTTTCGTAAACTCACCATTTTTTTATCTGTGCAGGCAATCTCCAGCTATAAGCGATTTGGTGCTGCGAGGGACTCAGAGGTGGCCACACGACTGCGATTAATTTACATATGGGATCTAATTTATAATTGGGCTTTTAGTTACCTACTTAAAAACTGCTAGTTATAAGAAGTCGAGTTTTCAAAATAATAACTGTTTTTCAAAGAAACGCGTTTCAACTTTAAGGTTTTAAAAGCTTCCGCAATTTAAAACAATCTAGTATATCAAAAGCAATTAATCTGGTTAAATTTTTTACAAGATCACAAAGAGGTTTTTGTCTGACGATAAGCTTTGATTCATAAGTCCTCATTTTCGAAAGACACTTCGATGTGACACGCCGAATTCGGGCATAACGTCTGGGCCAGGTTTGGGGTGTGTTATAAACTAGCATGTATTTCTAAACTCCATACATGCTACGTTCAATCTGAGAACTGATTAAACTGTAGCTCTGATACCACTGAATGTAACACCACTAACCCATCCCTGACGCTGAATTAGGGTTACAAAGCATTATAGTGCAAAACAAAACCTTAAACATCGAAACATAGATCAACATGCAATTCATATAATTATATTTGATAACATAACTTAATTATGATATAAATACTTTTACGAGCCTTAAATCGAGCTTGATTGGCCCTAAAAATAGTTTGGAAATAATCAAGGATTAATTTGAAATAAATCAAAAAGTTTAGGCAAAACATAAAAATTGTGAAATAAGGGTTACGCGGCTATGTGACAAGGCCGTGTAACACAGTCTAGGCCGTGTGGGTATTCAAACCATGGGACACACGACTATGTCCCAGCCCATGTGTCAAACCGTGTAACTCTTTGACTTAGGTCACATGGCCATGTCGCAGACCATGTGAAACCTACACCTGTAATAAAAAGACACACAACTATGTAGAGCAGTCGTGTATGGTACATGACCGTGTGACACCCCGTGCCTCAGGCCGTGTGCTCCAAATTGAGCCCCTAAAACAAGCCATTTCAAGACCTATGCATGCATACAAAGATACATATTTCTCCCACACATTCACATGATCAAAACACACCTTAAACACATGAAAAACAAACCATTTTAATCATCATGTATATTCTAACCAATATACCATTAAAAGGCACCACAACTCAATCATCAATTTGATACCTGTCAAACCACTCACATGCTTGAAACATTCACCATACAAACATATACTCCGTTGATTTTACTCATTTCTAAGGTAGTCATAAGTCACCTAATTATATGTCACATAATATATCTCACAAGAAAACACTTATCTATGCATTTACAAATAAAAACATTAGGTTTTAAAACATGCACAAGCTAGGCTCAACTCAAATATTACCAATTCAACAAGAGAACACTTATAACCCTATTACATGCCATTTATAACCATTTTCCAAAATAACCAAAGGCTACCAAAATGGACCAATGGATAATATGATCGTGCTCCGATGCAATTCCAACCAATCGAGCTTTCCGATAACCTACAGAAATAGGGAAAATCAATTGCGTAAGAAACTAATGCTTAGTAAGCTTCTATAAAGAACTTAAACTTAACAAATGCATTAAATTAAACAACCAAATATACTCTTATCATGTCATACGCCAAACTTCCTTTCCTATACACATCACCCCCTAAGATTAGTAAATATAACATTTCATATAAGCTCCATGCAAATCATGGCATATACATAATAAGCACTTAGGCTTTATATATACCATCCATCTCATATATATATATATATATATATATATATATATATCCATTACACATTCTTCTCATTTGAATTCACATAGTTAAGAGATAATAAGTAAACATAACACCTACAAATATATTAAGAAATGAATTACATGCATATTTCATCCATCACATGATAAATATTCACCCTTTTCATTTCATATATCTATATCCATTTTTTTTCATTTCATGTGTACATTATTAACATTAAGTCTTTATACATGCATTTCTATGAACTTTTACTTACTTATTGAACCATATAGAATTACATCGAATATTCAGTAATACTTACACAAAGTGTACCTTTTCATACATTCGTAACCTTTCCAATAATGCTCACACGAGCTATGAAATGGCCTTGCTCACACAAAATGTGGGTCGAAATGTTAGCTACACAATGCTGCTCACATGAGCTGTAAAGAATCCTCAACAAATGTAGGACCTCAACCATCGGTAGGATACCCAGGACCAACACTCACAATCGTATAATCCAAGTTTTGTTATCTATTACATTGCCACAAAGTCTGCTAGGCTCAAGGCCTGATAATATACATCGGCACAAAGCCTGCTAGGCATAAAGCTTAATCATATACACCAGGACAAAGTCTGCTCGGCACAAAGCCTGATTATATACATTGGCACAAAGCCTGTTAGCATAAAGCTTTATAATATCTCCAATACCACTCAATTTCATTATTAATTTTTCATCAACCACATTCAAAATTACAACACCACAGTTATTTGAACAAAAAAATTAAAAATAAATTTAATTTAACATATTACATATAGTACGAACTTACATATACCAAAACGATGCCCTAACGTGATCCAACGACTAACTCGCTATATTGACTTTTCCGTGATTTGTGTCCATTTGAGTCATTCTTGATCTAAATATTAATTTAATTTAATTTAATTTAATTTAATATTTAAAATAACTCAAAATATCTAATTTAAACTTATAACCCATTTTATTGTAAAATTACAAAATTACCCCAATGTTTTACCTCTTATGCAATTTAGTCCCTAACTCAAAACAAGAAATTTACCATTTTTTTTAACCATCAACCAAGCTAACTAAATTTCTCATATTCACATATCATCTCATAATCATCAAAATTTTATATTAAATCCAATAAATTTTACTTTTTAAAGACTTAATCCTTTAACATTAAAATTACTAAAAATCACTTAACAAAGTACTTCTATTTAACAACCAAGCTTAATAATCTATCAGAGAACTTCAAAAACATATCAAACTCATCCATGGCATAATCTATAACATTTAACAGTTTTGCAATTTGACCCCCAGCTAGCTAGATTAAGCTAAAATGAGCTCAAAAACATAAAATTACTAAAAATGGATCAAATTTACACACCATGCACTTGAAACAAAGGTTGGTCGATTGTTCTCTACTCTCCCATGGTGTTTTCGATCAAATTTTGGTGAAATAAGGAAGATGATAATATTTGGCTTATTAATTTTATGCTTAATTATGAATTTACTATAATACCCTTTGTTACAACCTTTAAATTTCTTAATTCTTTTATCCAAAACTGTCCACTAACATCACCAAGGGTATAATTACCCAATAAGCCCATTAACTCTTGTTTACTTATTAAATTAACATATTTTTACTAATAGAAACTTACTGTTGCAACATTTATAATTTAGTCCTTTTTATTAATTAACTATTTATACCTTAAAATATCTTAAAAAATTTTAATATCACCCTAATAACACTCTGTATGGCCTCAATTTATAAAAACAATGTCCCAATACCTCATTTTCTAAAACCACTTGACTTTAGGGACATACCACTTAAACCTAATTATTCGTTCAAATAACATAAATTATCAAATCAAAATTTATTATAACACTATATTTGACTCGTAAATATTAAATAATAACATTTACGGACTCATTCATCAAATTTATGGTCCTCAAACCACTATTTTCTGACACCACAGAAAAACAGGATGCTACACATGGCATTGCCTTCAATGATATGATCATTGAACTGGAAGATCGTGATACATGAGAATGGTTATGTAGCCTCTAGTAGGGCAAACGTAATTGCAAACCAGATTGGCAGAGTATGACAAAGGAAAAGAGATGTACAATTGATATGATCTCTAAACACGTGATAAATCTAAATTATATAGACTTATTTAGCATCTTTTTACTTAATATTTGAGCAAATTTTGAGTATATTATTAAAAAATTATATGAACTTAATTCATATTAAGACATTGAGAATGATTTTAGTAAGTTTGTAATTTTATTAATTTTTAAAGTTAATTCTACATAAAATTAAGTACTATTGTTACATGTTTAATAAAGAACTTAATATACTGCAGTGGAACCATGGAATTTACTAACATAGGAGCAAATTAAATATCACACATGAACAAGTCATATGGACGACTAAAGTATGATTGTGTTCAGAAATTTTACCTTGACTCATTTGAAGCTGGTTGCTGAATAGAAATCTAATTATGTCTTGAATTGGTTCATAAAATCGTCCATAAAAGGGAAGAGAATCCCAAATTCGGCAAGCATGTAAGCAGCCCAAAATTAGCTTTTGGATGATTTATTTGGAGGTCATTGCACTTGGGAAAGAATAAAAAATCAACTCCCAAATATTGCCCAAGAAACCGTCCAACCCCTAGCACAAATCAAACAAGAAAATCAAGAAAAAAATCAACCATTTTCCACATTTTATTGTCGGCCAAGAGAGGGAGCAGTTCAAGGGATCCCTCAAGCTATTTTTAGCAAACTTTCATGTCACCCTTCTATTATAGATACCACTTTTCTTTCCCATTTCACTCATTTATCTCTTATTTCTCTCTTCACTTTGTTTCTCTTTTCATGCATAACACTCCCGTTTCCCATCTAATTTAGCCAGCATTTCCCTTGAGGAAAATCACTCTTGGCCAGCCACCTTGAAGAGTACTTTGTGAAGGAGCAAACACGAGGATAGGAGGAAGCCACTGCGATCGATTTTTGGAGGACTGTCGAAATCATTCAGAGTTTCTTCTTTTTTATCTTTATTTTGTTCTTAGTTATTCAACATATTTGCAAATTGTTTTAATGTTTTTTCATTAACAATGATAGCTTAATTTTGTTTAGATAGAATAATTACATTAATTTGACGAAAGTCATTTGATTCATGTTTATGATGTCTGTGCCTCAATCATTCATACTTTCAGTTAAACTCATGCATATATTTCATTCATGAAAATGTGACTGAATGCATTAGAATTAGTTTATCAGTCCTAGCAAGATGATGATTAATGGACACAATAATTGAAATATGCATGCTTAATTTAATTAAATTAAAGGTTTGTAATAACTCAAGAGAGCTCTATTACCTTGCATAACTTTTAGATTTGTGTGATTAAATTGTTTCAAACCTAATCCGTCCTTGTTACTTGACATAAACTCTAAGAAACCCTTAGTTAAATAAGATCATGGTAGTATGCATGTTTTTCTAAGCATAAGATTCTGAAAGGACTTACACTGGTTTCAAGTTAATGAAAGATCGAGTTGCCATGAATCCGTTCCAGACATTGTTAAACATGATGAAAAATGAATTACATTGAATATTGTAATTATTCTAGCTCATTCATGTTATTATTGTTGAAGCTAGTGAATTTGCTACTAAACCATCCCATCTCATTCATTGCATTTAGATTAATTAATTTGTATTTAGTTAACATTAATTTTATCCATCACATCAAAATTATTGTGTTTTCTTAAAAACTTGTAATCTTTAATTTTGCAATTATTTGATTAACATATACAGTCCTTGTAGAGACGATAACTCTTATACTTACTTATTACTTGATAACGAATGTGTATAATTGCATAAACCTACGTCTTACAACACAGACTAGAGTTTTTGGCTAACACAAAGAAGGTTGTCTGCATGAATGCATGGACACAATGTATGTGCCAAAGGAACTTGGTCTGCTATAAGGTATATGTAAGTTTTGTATTTTGCTAATGGGTGAATTGTACAAAGTTTGTTGTGTATAATATTCTCCAATGGGTGAATTATATGTTCCATTGAGTTAAGAAAGTTTACTTTTTTATCATATGTATAGTCATCTTAGTGTCTGCTCTAGAACTCACTAAGTTCTATGACCTTACTTCATTATCTTTACTTCTCAAGATCATTGAATAAGTAAAGGAATCACCAAGGACCACGCCAGAGGATATTTTATGTTGTGAGACTTCTAATAATTTTGTTTTATACATGACAATGGGGGTGGCGTTAAGGCTTAGGATTTTAAAGAACGACTGTAACTAAAATTATATTCGTAAAATTATTTTTCCTTGACTTTTATAAAGAAGCTTATGATCTCGATTCGTAATGGTTTACTTCATGATTTAGTATTTCAAATTTTTTTTTATCTTTAGTTAGATTTGATGAAATCTAACTTTTTCTCAAATTATGGTTGGAGCAAAAAAAGGGAAAATATGTAAGGCTATAACGCGCCATTCCTAGATCCTCCTTACGGGTCAGGTATGGGGAGCTACAAATTTGGTATCAGAGCCCGATTCAGTCGATTCTTTAACAATGTATGTAGAAGTAGCCCTATGTGTATAATACGTCAAACCTGGTTAAGTTCCTCAGATATGTAAAACTTTTCTTGCTTATGTCTAAGATGTATGTAATAATGATGTAAGAAAAGAGAAAGAAGAAAAATAGATACCTATGGGGAAAATCTAAAACTAAAGATGATGGATGTAAAAAGCTTAAATGGAGGAAATGTAACGCCTCGAATTTGGGCCTAGAAGGAATGGCCTTGAGTAGGGAAACTGTAAGAAGGCTTGATATAAGTAGTTAGTTATGCAAGAAATGACACAATTAAATGTCTGCTCAAGTGGTTAAGGGTCCTGAGAGGAGTTGGAAAGTCCTGGGTTCAAACCTGGGCTTTAGCAAAAATTTTGGTTTTAAGTGAATAAAACCCTGGATGCTTGGATGAAGGCCTTTTAAATTATTGTGTTAAATAAATGACACAAGGAATCATATGGTCTAGTGATTGTCGCGTCATTAAGGTTGCAAGGGAGCTTGGGTTCAAGACTTGGCTCTTGCAATTTATTTTGGTTTTTTGTTAAAGGAACTTGGACTTTTGCCTATAGACCTTATAATTAATTGAGGATAAAATATGACATAGAAAGAGCCTATGGTGGAGTGGCAAGGTGGCATGTTGTGTAACTGTGAGGTCTGAGGTTTAAGTCTTGGGATGCGCAATGGAGTATTTATTTTTCTATTTGAGCTGTGTAGGAGGTAGTGTTGGACTAGAACTCTATGGTTGAAGTGGTCATAAGAATTTGAATTGAATTTGAATGGGAATGAGTGATTTGTGGAAGAAATCAAGGAAAGGATTATGGAGGGATTTTAGGAGAGGAAAGGGGAGTTTGAGAGTGGATAGGTTGGTGCCGAATTTGCTTAGGGAAAACTCATAATTTTGGATTTGGGGAGGGGAGTGTTCATTTCGGCAATTAAGAGCCTATAGGGGAAATTGTAGAGCAATTTCAGCTTTAGTGGTCCTCTCTTGCCATTTCTATTTCGGGTTTTCTGCACTTTCTGTTTTGGAGTAGCCGATTTGGTACCATTCAGGTATTTTTGCTTGTGGGTTCTACTTTTCTTCTGTCCCTTTTGATCGATTCTTTTCTATCCCCTACTCTCTTCATAAGTCAATTCTCTTCCCTCTTCATAAGTCAATTCTCTTCCCTTACTCTATATTGGTGTTAGCCGAATTTACCATATTCCCTCCCTCTTTATTCTTTTCGGCTTTCTTTCCCTTGTAGGCAATTCTTTTTCTGCTCTCACTCTTAGTTCTTGTTTCTTTTGATTCAACATCTTTTGTTTCGATTGAGTGTCGACCTTCCTTTTCTTCTCTCTGCATTCATGGTTTCCCCTCAACTCTCTCTTTTTCTCTTCTGTGAGTTTGGCTGAATATAACTGCTCTTCTCCTTCACAACCCATTCGATTTTCATTGTTAGCCGATTGTGCTTTCCTTTTTGTGAGCTGAATCTCTCTGCATTTGGTTATCCATCTTATCATACTCGCGATGAGCAAAAGGGGTTCTAACAATAAAGGGATGTTAACAGTGCCGAGCGGGAGTGGATGCGTAGCCTCTACCCCTAAGTTTAAGCGGCGTAGGGTGTCGGTAGTTCAGGACTTTCCGCCAGGTTGTGGAAGGGTGACTGCACCTAACTTTGGATTAAGTAGGCAAATTACAGTTGACCAAGGCAAGTGGTAGTCGATCCTTTGGCTAGGGATTTTTGTTAAGATTCTTTTAACTATATTGATAAGTGATTAATCGATGTTATGTTGAATATAGGTTCTAGCGATCATGAATTTTTAGTACTCTACGTGATCAGGTGTGTAATCGGATGCCTTATTTGATAATCAGCTGAAAAGCTAAAAATGTACATGATGTTCACTCTGCTATGACTGTACATTGGCAAAATGCCAAAAAGCCAGAAACAAGGCGTATGATGCAACACGAGCATGTGATCGGACGTGTGGTAAACCAAGCCCACGAAACGTGGGTATACGATAGAAGAGGCCGCCACGAATAAATTCATGGGCTTAGGCCATAATGGGTCGAATGGGTCCGATGGGCTCGTGGGGCCACCTATGTAAATCTGACTGTTAGGTGGAAAATAGTGGGGCTTGTTATGTCGCCCACATAGCATAGGCCATTTTGGGCCTCGATGGGCTGGAATGGGTCATGTGGGCCCAATGAGCCCGTGGGCCTCACACGGGTAAAATCCACGGAAAGTGACAATTAACAGATTGGGCTATGAAATCCGTATAGTCACGTCTGAGTATGGGCTAAATGGGCCACACGAGCGTGTACGCCCACTTGGGTCGAGTATGGTTACTTAAGTCACTCGAGGCGATGGTGGACCTTCTATTGGGTCGTTAAGACGCCGATTTGTAAAATTACTGAAATACGTCTAATTTGTAGAATTACTAAAATACCCTCGATTTGTAAAATTATCAAAATACCTCCAGTTTGTAAAATTATCGAAACACCCCCAGTTTGTAAAATTATCAAAATACCCTTGTAGTGTAAAATGATCGTAATACCCATGTATGGTAGAATAACGATTATGCCCTTATGTTTCATATGACTGATATGCTTATGATTTACATATATGATTGTACTGAGTATGACTTTGCATACACACAATATTTATGACATGACATACTGCATGGGGTTGGGTTATTATTGACGGAGGAAGTGTACGGCTTGTAGTCGTTCTGTACAAGGCTTTCAGCCTTTCTGCGGTACTTATGGCTTATAGCCGTTCTATTAACTGGTAGCGTTACTGCGATATTTATGGCCTTGAGTCGTTCTATCTACGGCGTTGAGCTGTTCTATTGACTTAGTGCTGCAACCGATGCTAAGCTTGGTGTGTTGGCTGGGTGGGGCAGTTTTATACCCATATGGTGTGTTGGTTGGTACAGGTCGTGTGTTGGTTGGACAAGGCTGGGTATCTATCTGCATATCTACATCCGATACTGATTCTGTATTGGGCTTGGGCCCACCTAATTCTGTTAATGGGCTAGGCCCAACTGTCACTAGTTCTGAGAATGGGCTAGGCCCAATTGATTCTAATGAGGGCTGAGACCTAAGTGAAATTATACTGGGCTCAGGCCCCCACACACACATTTTTCTATTATTGTAATGGGCTCCGGCCCAGACTGATTCTGAATTCTGTCTATTTACTAACTGTTTTTATTTAGGAGGGGATTACACACTGAGTATTCATAAACTCACCCCGTTTATTAACTGTGTAGGTAATCCCCAGTAGTAGGAGGATCGGTGCTACGAGGGACTCGGAGGTGGCCACACAACTGCTATTGTTCTGATTTTCTTTCAAGTTATCTATTTATAAGTAATTATATTTTGATGTGGGTTGTAATAAGGCCTCTTTACAATTTCTAGATTTTAAATTTGAAATTTTATATATTGTTTTATAACTGCTAGAATGGAACACGGTTTTTCCAAAACAACAATTGCTTTTCAAAATATCACGTTTCTGCAACTGTTTAAAATTAAGTTTCTGCAGCAAGTAAGGTTTTAAAGGTATTAATGTTTCACAAGAGAATAACTTTTAATAAACCACGTTTTAGTTTTAAATTGTAAGAAAGGTTTTTAATGAAAACAAGGTTTTCGAAAAACACTTCAATGTGACACGCCAGATTTAGGTCTAACTTCTAGGCCAAGTTTGGGGTGTTACAGGAAAGGTTAAGGTTTAGATCAATCTTACCAAAGAGTTTGAAAAGGTGTGTTCTACAAAGTAATGTTAACATCTGTCAAACTGGGTAAGTGAGTAACGTTTAAATATATGAGGGCAACCGGCAAATCCTGAATTCGCCCAACTCATGGTATGCGCCTGGCACAGTCAGTTAGTTACCTGTTATACGTTAAAATTCTCCAAAGTTAGAAATTTTGAGGGTGAAATTTTGTTAAGGGGATGAGAGTTGTAACACCCCAATTCTGGCAGGTTTAAGGTTGGCGCATAGTTTTTGAAATTGTCTGTTTGGCAAAGTGGTATTTTCCTGATAGTTTCCTTTGGTGTACAGAATGGGTGTATTCCTAAAAATGTTTAAGTTGAGGGTGGTTTGATGATAGATCACCATGTTGGTTGGAATGAGATAATAGCCAAGTAAAGAGATGACTAAAAAGAGTACTCGCCAAAGGCGTAGTGCGCCATGTTATTAGGGTGACTGCTAATTGCATTGTAAGTGTAGTAATTAGGAACCCTCTGGTTTGGGTAATCGGATATTCTCTATATTGGATTCTTATTTATATTTTCATTACAAATATAGACCATTAATAAAGATATTTTTGAAAGAGTGTGACACATGTCAAGTTCCAATGGGGACTTAAGTTATATTTATAGGTATTCAGGCTAAAGAAAAGTGGAGTTTTTATTCTTCCTTCTTCAAAAGTACTGATAACTGAATCTTAAGGAACCAACAATATTTTTTTTCTCCTTTGAGCTAGAACTAAAGATCAAACCAAGAGTAAGAGATTTCATCATATCCTGGTGATTGATGCTCATTGCAAGTCAGGTGTTTGGATCTAGCGTTCAAGCTATTGTAAGTAAGTTTCCAAGTGAGTCTCTACTATGACTCTTGCATGCATACTATTCTTATTAAAGTATATCTACGAACATGATTGAAATGCAAAATGGAAATCATAAAAAGTACAGAAAGAATGTAACATGTATAATATTGTAAGAATAAAGTTAGGTCATGAATGATTATGTAAGACCATGAGGTCATGACCCATGGCAGTATATGAAATGATGTTATGAATGGATCATAAGTATATGACTCTGTATGAAATCACCAAGGCGTGTTTCGTATGGAATCGTGATGGCAAATTCATTACAATGCCTCCTGGCATATTCTGTGGAATGTTTTGTGACGTATTTTGTCTGCTACTCAGTAGCGCACTCTGATCGAATCTTATGGCATCCTCTGTGAAGTCCATCGGAACAGCAAACGAGTGTCCGTATGAAGCATGTACGTATGTTCTGTTTGGTCTGAATGGTGTAACCTCTCATGAATGTTTGGTAAAATTTACATACCTATATTTCTAGTAAGATATGAATGAGTCAGATAGTTTTGTAATAAATATAGCTAAGGTAAAGTATTACTATGCTCATTGAGAGTTGTCTCTATAATGATTAATGGTTGAATCAGAGTTATTTGAAATCTATCAAATCACAGTGGTATGGGATTTAATGACCTCTCCTGAGATCATAAGTAACCTGGGAAGAATAGGTATTCTGAATATACATATTCATGAAAAAATGGGCATGGAATTCGTTTGAAATAGTCTAAGTAGTATCTTGTCAATATCAATACATGTGGCATAGAATCAAGGTATATCTGACTGTTCTTTTGAAGGCATTCAATTCAATGAAAGTATTCACCAAATACATTTGAATCCATCCAAAGTAAATGTCAGCGAATAATTTTTTGAAATAAGACTATGGCTTAAGGCATGGGTTGTTAGAAATGGATTCTATGATATGTATTGTTAAGAATTTATTATTATGACCAGAAATTTTATGAAAGGTTTAAGTGGATTTCTCAGTTAACTAGATAAAAAAGATTTAGTAGAATAAGCGCATGATAATCGGCGTTTGAGAGAATGATGAAACTGTGGTGGTATTCGTTAAAATTAATGATGCAGGATAATGACTAGTATACAGTAGTTCATACAAGGTTACTAAGTATGCATTAGGGTATTGTTGTTATCTATATTCTAGAAATTGTGAAGAGTATATAAGATATTGAAGAAGGGAGTATGTATGTATATAAGAAATTAGATGAGTTCAAATTATATGACGAATTGTGTATAGGTATGTATTGTGTTGAAATACATCTACATGAATGTGTCTAGCACGTGAAACATGAGTTTTAATAGTTGTATAATTGGTGATAAGAAATGTCAGGTATGAATCGTGTTAGTGTCTGAGGGACTGGTTTGTAGGTTTGTGTCTAATCACCGAGGTGGGAAATGATCGATAGGCCCTCGTGGTGTATTCTAATGGATGACCAGTGTGGCGGGTTCAGTATAGAGCTATATGTCGTGTTTAGTATGACTCTTAAGTATGAGCAATGAAATCAAAATGATTAAAGATATCAATTGAATATATGGTAAGAACAGGACCAAGTTAATACAAAACTAAAGGTAATGATATGAAAGCGATGTAATGGGGACCCTCATTGAAAGAACAAATTTGAATAGGGTTGTATCTAATAACTTGAATAAGGGCATTTATCTGTAAACAGTAGAAGTTAAGATTAGGTATGAGAAGCAATTTTGAACTTCGATTTGCAGGAATATGAGTAAAAAACCATGACCAAGATGAGTTGAAAGAGATTCCTGAGAGAACGATTTTTAGTTATACGTGACAGTAATGGATTTAGACTACGATATAGCAGATAAAAGGAATGCATATGTTGTGCGATTTGTGTGATGTTGAATGTGATAGACAGTTGATGTTGAAAGAAGAGAAGCTGGCACTTTATGCAAACCATGATCAAGGCATAAGTGATTAATTCTCACTAAGTTCTTACAAACTTACATGAGTTATACTTATCGTTTCTGTAATAGCCCAATTTTGGGTCGAGTCGAAACAGTGGTTTTGGTGCCACAAATCTGACATAGAAAAATTTATTCTTCTTATATTTTTATCGTCTACAATTTTATGGAATGATTCTATGAAAATTTCATTTCAAAAATTTGGCGTTTGAGCACTCAATTTAGCAAAAAGGACTAAATTGGAAAAAGTGCAAAACTTGAGTTCTAGAAGCTAGAGTTGTCTAATTGCTATGAAATTTTAAATTGAAGGTCCTTAGATGGTAATTAGACCATTTGTTAAGTTAATGGACAAAAAAGGACATGAAGTAAGAGAAATTTTATGTTTTAAGAAAAGGGCATTTTGGTTATTTGGTAATTAAATGAATTAAAAAGCCAACATCTTTGTCCATCTTCCTCACCATAGCCGAATTTTAGAAGGGGAAGCCATAGCTAGGGTTTGGCGACTTCCAAGATCGATTATAAGTCCGTTCTTGCCCTATTTTTAATGCTCTTTACATTTTTAAAGTCGTTGTAACCCGATCTATCTATTTCTACCACTAATTTAAGAAATAATCAAAGTCTACATTTTTACCTATGATAGATATTTGTGTATTTTGATGTCCAATGGTAGAAAATGCATATTTGGTGTTAGATAAACAACTTTTGCTAAGTCTAGGGGTAAAATGGTCATTTTGTGAAAGTCTAGGGGCAAAATGGTCATTTTTCCCAAATCATAAATTATTGAGCGTTTAGATTTAATAGATAATTAAATGGATATATGTTGTCATTTTAGATCAAGAAATATAAAATCTGAACCTAGACCGGGGAAAGGCCAAGCAAGTAGATTAAACCAACTAGTCGCCACATTTTGAGTACCGAGGTAAATTGTATGTTAATAATGCAACTATATCTTTATGATGTTCAATTGAATTGATATGGCATAAATTGTTTTGTTTTTGAATACGAGAAAACATGTTGAGAAATTAACATAGTAGAGACTTTCGTTGAACATTTGGAATAAACTTGGATATTGATACCTTGATATTGGGTGATTGTGTGCTAGTGTAAAACATGTCTGGGACATGCATCGGCCCCGAGATATTTAAGCCAGTGTAAGACATGTTTGGCACATGCATCAGCCTCGCGATAGACAAGCTAGTGTAAGACTTGTCTGGGACATAGCGTCAGCTTGTTGTGTGTCAGTGTAAGACCTGTCTGGGACATGGTATCGATATTGACAGACGAGAGCCAGTGTAAGACCTATCTAGGACATGGCATCGGCCTCGCTATATGAAAGTCAGTCTAAGACCATGTCTGGGACATGGCATCAGCACCTTAACCCATGTTAGGGCTATTGAGTATCTAGTAGTATTCCAAATGGTTCAACAAAAGGTTTATGATTTATATCGAAATGAGAAAAGCTATGATCATGTGATGAGTGGTATAGGTACCTAATTGAAATGTATGAGATATGGGCTTAATGTATGCAATATGAGTTGTATTGGATGGTGATGAGTAAGTTGTACTTACGTTTATTTATGGTATTCATGAATAAGCTATGAAAGGTTATTAGCATACTGCCTTATGATAAGTGGTTGTTGTTTATTTGCATGAACTTACTAAGCTTTATGCTTACTCCCTCTCTTTTTCATTTTCTTATACTACCGTTTAACTAGCTCGAGGATCAACAGACGGCGAAGGCATCAATCACACTATCAGCTGAAGCACTCGGTATAATTAGATTTATCATTTTGAATATGGCATGTATAGGAACTTAGACTTTTGAATGTTGTGTCATTGTTAATTTTCCAAATGTGATGGCTTATCTTAGCATTTGATTCATGTTGTATAAGGCATGAAAAATGGCTAATATTGAGAGTTATTATATGGATGCAAGATAGTCTTTCATGAATGTGAAATTGTTGGCATGGTTGAATATATGAAATGTATGTGGGCCTTAGCTATGGTTGTTTGGTTGAGAAACAATATTTAGATAGACTTTGATATGTTGGTTGGCATTAGATTGGGTTTTAGGATGGCAAAAAGGCTTGGTAGATAACCTTATATTGTCTACACGGGTACACACACTGGTATGTGTCTAGGCCGTGTGTGACACACAGTCAGTCACATTGGCGTGTTGTTCGGCCGTGTATCCCCTTCACGTAAAAATTGCAAGTCAGTATACTTGGTAGTAACACACGGGTAGAGACACGGCTGTGTGTCTCAGCCGTGTGAAGGGCACGGCCTAGCACACAGGCATGTGCTTTGGCCGTGTGACCCTTAAGGATTGCTGACATCAGAAACAAAATGGCAAGGTTTTCGAACACCGGCTGAGACACGGACGTGTCGAGGCCGTGTGAAGGACACAGGCCATGGACACAGGCGTGTGCTAGGCCATGTGAAAACCCCTGTAGGTTCAAATTAAAAAGTAAACCTACACCAGTGTAGGACACGAGCGTGTCCCTAGGTGCTTAGGTCGTGCGTGTCACACGGACCATCAGCACGACCATGTTCAAGTTCCACACAGGCGTGTGCCCTATTTCAAAGGTCATTTTTCTAGTGTTGGTTAAAGGACCCGAGTTAGTCCTGAGTAGTTTCCAAAAGGTGTTTTGGGCCTTGTAAGCCCATGATAAGAAGTTTTAGACAAAGTTTGAAAAAGTTTTAAGTTTTAACGGGCTTGTATAATTTGAGTTATATGTATATGTGCGATTTGTGAATGGTAATGCCTCGTACCCGGTGTCGATGTCGAACCCGGGTTAGGGGTGTTACATTTAGTGATATCAGAGCTATAGTTTAGTCAATTCTGGGACTAACCTAGCATGAGTACGAGTCTAGCTATACATGCCATAATTGTTTATTGATAGTGTGACGACTCCTAATGAGATAAATTATGTTTTTATTTATATAGTGAATGAATCCTGACATAGCTACGGTGGATGACGTGGAAAGTAATACACCGGCTCCCGCTGAAGGGACTGCGCCAATAGATAGTGGGCCCGTGACAATGAGTCAGAGTGGAGGGGCTAGAGAAGCTTACCTCCACATGATGGATGCCTGATACTCGGAGTTTGTTCGTGCGAATCCGAATGCTCCACCTCCCCCACCTCTTCTGATTCCTCAGTATGCCCCTGTAGCTCCACAAGAAGTGGATATGGTTAGGAGAGAGAAACCCCCTGTAGATAAAATACGAAAGTAAGAGGCTGAGGAATTTCGGGCTAACATTGATGATGACCCAGAAAGAGCGGAGTTCTGGTTGGAAAATACCATTAGGGTATTTGATGAGCCAACGTACACGCCTGATGCGTGCATGAAGTGCGCAGTGTCACTCCTACGAGACTCAGCCTACAAATGGTGGAATACTCTCGTGTCCGTTGTACCGAGAAAGGATAACTTGGGAATTCTTCCAGGAAGAATTCCGAAAGAAATACATTAGTCAGACGTGTATAGACCAGAAATGGAAAGAATTTTTAGAGCTGAAGCAAGACCGTAGAACGGTGACGGAGTACGAGCATTAGTTTGTGAGACTCGGCAAATATGTACAAGAGTGTGTATCTGCAGAAGCTATCATTTGCAAGAGGTTTGAAGATGGTTTGAACGAAGATATCCGTCTATTGGTTGGCATTTTAGAATTAAGGGAATTTGTGGTACTCATGGAGAGAGCATGTAAGGCCGAGGAATTGGCCAAACAGAAGAAAAAAGCTAACATCGAGTCTCAAGACTCAAGGGAAAGACAGATGGGGAAATCACAGCAAACCTCATCTAAGAGATCGAGAGAGTTTTCTACTCGATCAAACGCGTTAGTAAGGTTCTCGAGTAAGAGCAAGAACAAGCAGCACACGACGTTTAAAGCTCAAACCACTTCTATCACTAGTGTTGGTAGTGCTCGGTCAAATAGGCCAGTGTTTACAATGTGGTAGGTATCATTTCGGCAAGTGCCGAGGGAATGAGAGAGGTTTCTTTAAATGTGGATCAGTAGACCACTTCATCCAGAACTGTCTAGAATTAGATGACAAAGAGAAATATCAAGATATAAGGGTGAATAGTGCTCCTTCGAGGGGTAGACCATAGAAGAACCCAAGTAGTAGAGCTAGCAGTATAGGTGCTCCTAGAGATTCAACTGTGAGGCCCGAGGGCCGAGCGCCTACAAGAACTTATGCCATTTACGCTCGCGAAAAGGCATCTTAATCAGATGTGATTACGAGTACTTTTTCTCTTCACGATATTTCTATTGTTGCTTTAATTGATCTGGGGTCTACCCATTCTTATGTTTGCATGAAATTAGTACCCAGTACGAACATGTCTGTTGAGTCTACCGAATTTGTGATAGAAGTGTCAAACCCGTTAGGCAGGCATGTGATGGTTGATAAAGTGTGTAGATATTGTCCTTTAATAATTAGAGGTCATTGTTTTTCGGCAAACCTCATGCTACTACCGTTTGATGAATTTGATCTAATTCTTGGCATGGATTGGTTGACTACTCATAATGTGATAGTGAATTGTGGTAGCAAGTTCATTGAAGTGAAATGTAAGAATAGGGATATTATTCGGGTTGAATCAGGTGAAACAGATAACTCATCAGTACTGATCTCGTCTTTCACCACCGAGAAATATTTGAAAAAAGGATATGTGTCCTACCTAGCATTTGTGTTGAACACCAAAGAGTCTGAAAGGAGAATTGAGACAGTGCCTGTGATATGCGAATACCCGGATGTATTTCCGGAAGAGTTTCTCGGGTTTCCTCCAATCAGAGAAGTCGAGTTTGGTATCAAGTTGGTCCTGGTACGGCACCTATCTCGATTGCTCCATATAGAATGGCTCTAATAGAGTTCAAGGAGTTGAAGACTCAATTACAAAGCTAACGGATAAAGGTTTTGCGAGACTGAGTTATTCATCGTAGGGTACTCCGATACTTTTTGTGAAGAAGAAGGACGAATTGATGAGATTGTGCCTAGACTACCGATAGCTTAACAAAGTGACTGTGAAGAACAAGTATCCCTTACCAAGGATCAATGATTTGTTCGATCAATTGAAGGGAGCCACTGTGTTTTCTAAAATCAACTTAAGGTCTGGCTACTACCAGTTAAGGGTTAAGGAGCAAGATGTATCGAAAACTACTTTTCGGATGAAGTACGGCCATTATGATTCCTTGTCATGCCCTTTGGTTTAATGAATGCTCCTGCGGTATTTATGGACTTAATGAACCGCATTTTTTGAACATATTTGGATAAGTTCGTTATCGTTTTTATCGACGACATATTGATTTATTCGCGTGATAAGAGTGAGCATGCGGAGCATTTAAGAACGGTTCTACAAACCTTGAGAGACAAGTAGTTGTACACCAAGTTCACTAAGAGCGAATCTTGGCTACGAGAGGTCGAATTCTTGGGACACATTGTATTAGGTGATGGGATCAGAGTTGACTCGAGTAAGATCTCGGCTATCGTTGAGTGGAAACCCCCAAGGAATGTAACAGAGGTTCAAAGCTTTCTGGGTTTGGCGGGATATTACAGAAGATTTGTGAATGGATTCTCTATGATAGCCACTCCAATGACAAGGTTGTTACAAAAGGATGTCAAGTTCGAATGGTCAGAGAAGTGCCAACAGAGTTTCGAGAAACTAAAGGCTTTGTTGACCGAAGCCCCAGTTTTAGTGCAATCGGAACCAGAAAAATAGTTTGTGGTGTATAGTGATGCATCCTTGAATGGGTTAGGGTGCATGCTCATGCAAGAAGGCAAGGTAATAGCCTATGCCTCGAGACAACTCAAGCCAGATGAGAATAATTACCCGACCCACGATTTGAAGCTAGCAGCCATCGTGTTCGCATTAAAAATTTGGAGACACCATTTGTATGGCGAGAGATTTCGAGTGTTCACCGACCATAAAAGTCTCAAGTATTTAATGACTCAGAAGGAGTTGAATCTACGGCAACGAAAGTGGCTAGAGTTGATAAAGGATTACGAGTTAGTGATTGACTACCACCTAGGGAAGGCGAATCTAGTCGTCGACGCTCTGAGTAGAAAATTATTATTCACCTTAAAGGCTATGATTACTCTGCTGACCGTGACTAATGATGGCTCGATTCTAGCCGAGATGAGAGCTAGACCTATGTTCCTTCAAGAGATTTGTGAGGCTTAGAAAGGTGATAGGGACTTGCAAGCTAACATGGCTCAGTGTGAGACGGGAAATGAATTAGAGTTTAGTATTGGTATCGACAGTTGTATAATGTACCGAGACCGAGTTTGTGTACCCAAGAATAATGAGCTTATTCAGAGGACTTTGCGAGAGGCACATAGTGGTTGCTTGTCTATCCATCCAGGTAGTGTAAAAATGTATAACGACTTGAAGAAAATGTATTGGTGGTCGGGGATGAAAAGAGACATTTCTGAGTTTATTTCTAGGTGTCTAGTTTGTCAACAAGTGAAGGCCGAACACTAAGTACCCTCAGGTTTACTTCAACCTGTGATGGTTTCTGAGTGGAAGTGGGACCAAGTAACCATGGATTTTGTGTCAGAGTTGCCTTTGACACCAAGGAAAAAAGATTCAGTTTGGGTAGTTGTTGATAGACTTACTAAGTCGGAACATTTTATACTAGTGCGTACTAACTATTCCCTTGAGAAATTGGCCAATCTATATGTTTCTGAGATTGTGAGACTTCATGGAGTGCCCTTGTCGATTATTTCAAATAGAGATCCGAGGTTCACCTCGCGATTTTGGAAGAAGTTGCAAGAGGCATTGGGAACGAAACTAAATTTTAGCACAGCTTTCCACCCGCAAACTGACGGACAGTCAGAGAGAGTAATTCAAATCTTAGAAGATATGTTGCGGTTTTGTGTTCTTGAGTTCCAAGGCAGTTGGAAAAAGTATTTACCGCTAGTTGAATTCGCCTACAACAACATTTATCAGTCAAGTCTGGAAATGGCGCCTTATGAGGCTTTGTATGGGCGTAAGTGTCGAACACTCTTGTATTGGATCGAGCTGAGAGAGAATAAGATACACGGGGTTGACTTAGTTAAAGAGACCGAGGAGAAAGTTAAGGTGATTTGTGACTGTTTGAAGGCCGCTTCGGATAGATAGAAATCCTGTGCAGATTTGAAACTGAAAGAAATCGAGTTTCAAGTCAGGGACAAAGTATTTTTGAAAGTATCCCCGTGGAAGAAGGTTCTCCGATTCGAAAGGAAAGGCAAATTAAGTCCCCGTTTCATAGGACCTTATGAGATTACCAAGAGAGTAAGGCTTGTTGCCTACCAATTGGCTTTGCCCTCAGAGTTGGAAAAGAGTCATGACGTGTTTCATGTGTCCATGTTACGTCGATATAGATCGGATCCTTCACATGTGATCGCGCCAACTGAGGTTGAGATTCAGCCGGACATGACTTATGGCGAAGAGCCAGTTAAGATTTTGGCTCGGGAGGTCAAACAATTGAGGAATAAAAGTGTAACACTCATGAAAGTTTTGTGGCATAGACATGGAGTCAAGGAAGCCACGTGGAAACCCGAAGAGATTATGAGAGACCAATACCCTAACTTATTCACCGGTAAGATTTTCAGGGACGAAAATCCCTAAGGGGGAGAATTGTAGCAGCCCGATTTTGGGGCCAGTCAGAATAGTGGTTACAAAACCACTATTTTGAAGCCATAGAAATTATTTTAATATTATTTTATGTGTGATGGAATGATTATAAAGGTGTATGAAAATTTTGTTGAATTAATTTTAACGTTTGAGAGCTTAATTGCGAAAAAGGACTAAATTGCATAAAGTGCAAAAGTCCTATTTTGATAGCAAGGGTGTCAAATAGCTAGAGAACTTAAATTTGTGGTCTTTAAAGGGCAATTAGACCCTTAGAGAGAGGCATGGCCAACCATAGGAGACAAAGATGGTCAAAAAGTCAAAAGATGACTAGGGTTGGTAAGTGATAACATTAGCAAATTGAATATTCAAATAAAATCAAAGAGGTCCTCTTTCTTCTCCATTTTTCCACCAAAAATAGCAGCCATTAGAGGAGTTTTTGAAGCTTGAAATTTTGGGCACTTAGTCTCTCTACAAGTAAGTGATTTTGATGGTCTTTCTTGTTGATTTTTGTACTTTTAGAACCCTTGTAGCATAAGCTTTCAAATGAGGAGACTATTTTGCAAAATGGTTGAAAGTCTAGGGTTTTACCATGAGAGTGTTCATGTTGTTTTCTAAAATTTTATGGAAGTGTTCATGTTGTTTTCTAAAATTTATGGACGAAAATGAATCATGGATGTGAAATAAACAACTTTTGTGAAGGGACTTCTCATGAAAACCCTAATAGGACCATTTTGTAAAATTTGTAAAATAGATAGTAATGTTGTGAAATATTGGAAATTTGGGGTTTTCATAAGTGAGATAAATGGTCGGTTAGGCTTGACTAATAAGGAAACTCGATAAAAATTAATTTTCGGGCCTAGGGGTAAAATGGTCATTTTGTGAAAGTCTAGGAGAAAAATGGTCATTTTTCCCAAATCATAAATTATGGAGCGTTTATATCTAATTGATGATTAAATGGTTATATGTTGTCATTTTAGATCAAGAAATACAAAATTCGAACCTAGACCGGGGAAGGCCAAGCAAGTAGATTAAACCAACTAGTTGCCACATTTTGAGTACCGAGGTAAGTTGTATGTTAATAATGCAACTATATCTTTATGATGTGAAATTGAATTGATATGGCATAAATTGTTATGATTTTGAATACGAGAATACATGTTGAGAAATTAACATAGTAGAGACTTTCGTTAAACATTTGGAATAAACTTGGATATTGATACCTTGATATTAGGTGATTTTGTGCTAGTATAAGACATGTCTGGGACATGCATCGGCCACAATATGAGAGCCAGTGTAAGACGTGTTTGGGACATGCATCGGCCTCGAGATATTTAAGCCAATGTAAGACATGTCTAGGACATGCATCGGCATTGAGACGAGAGCTAGTGTAAGACATGTCCGGGACATGCATCAGCCTCGCGATAGACAAGCTAGTGTAAGACCTGTCTAGGACATGGCGTCAGCTTGTTATGTGTCAGTGTAAGACCTGTATGGGACATGGCATCGACACCGATAAACGAGAGCCAGTGTAAGACCTGTCTAGGACATGGCATCGGCACCTTAACCCATGTTAGGGCTATTGAGTATCTGTTAGTATTCCAAATGGTTCAAGAAAAGGTTTATGATTTATATCAAAATGAGAAAAGCTATGACCATGTGATGAGTGGTACATGTACCTAATTGAAATGTATGAGATATGGGCTCAATGTATGCAATATGAGTTGTATTGGATGGTGATGAGTAAGTTGTACTTACGTTTATTTATGGTATTCATGAATAAGTTGTGAAAGGTTACGAGCATATTGCCTTATGATAAGTGGTTGTTATTTATTTGCATTCAACTTACTAAGCTTTATGCTTACTCCCTCTGTTTTCCATTTTCTTATAGTGCCACTTAACTGGCTCGAAGATCAACACACGTCGAAGGCATCGATTACACTATCAGCTGAAGCACTTGGTATAATTAGATTTTTCATTTTGAATATGGCATGTATAGGAACTTAAACTTTTGAATTTTGTGCCATTGTTAATTTACCAAATGTGATGGCTTATCTTAGCATTTGATTCATTTTGTAAAAGGCAATGAAAAATGGCTAATATTGAGAGTTATTATATGACTGCAAGATAGTCTTTCATGAATGTGAAATTGTTAGCATGGTTGAATATATGAAATGTATGTGGGCCTTAGCTATGGTTGTTTGGTTGAGAAACCATATTTAGTTAGACTTTGATATTTTGGTTGGCATTAGATTGGGTTTCAGGGTGGCAAAGAGGCTTGGTAGATAGCCTTATATTGTCTACACAGGTAGACACACAGGCGTGTGTCTAGGCTGTGTGTGACATACAGTCAGCCCCATGGGCGTGTTGTTCGGCCGTGTGTCCCCTGCACGTAAAAATTGCAAGTCAGTATGCTTGGTATTAAACACACGGGCAGAGACACGGCCGTGTGTCTCAGCCGTATGAAGGGCACGGCCTAGCACACATGCGTGTACTTTGGCCGTGTGACCCTTAAGGATTGCTGACATCAGAAATAGAATGTCAAGGTTTTCGAACACGGGATGAGACACGAGCGTGTCGTGGCTGTGCAAAGGACACGGGCAATGGACACGAGCATGTGCCAGGCCGTGTGAAAACCCCTGTAGGTTCGAATTAAAAAGTAAATCTACACGGGTGTAGGACACGGGCGTGTCCCTAGGTGCTTAGGCGATGCGTGTCATGCAGGCCATCAACACGACCATGTTCAAGTTCCACACAAGCGTGTGCCCTGTTTCAAAGGTCATTTTTCTAGTGTTGGTTAAAGGACTCGAGTTAGTCCTAAGTAGCTTCCAAAAGGTGTTTTGGGCCTTGTAGACCCATGATAAGAAGTTTTAGACAAAGTTTGACAAAGTTTAAAGTTTTAACAGGCTCGTATAATCTGACTTGTACATATATGTACAATTTATGAACGGTAATGCCTCGTACCCGGTGTCGTTATGATGCTTATTATTTACATAGGAACTTACTAAGCTTTATAGCTTACTCCCCTTCCTTTTCCTTGTCTTATAGTGTCACCAAGCTGGCTCAAGGATCGGAGATCGTCAGAGATCCAATCACACTATCAACAATTATTTTGGTATCAATGAATTCAACATTTTGAGTTATGGCATGTATAGGGGACTTGGTCATTTTGTTATGTGTCATGATTGATTTGGCCAAATGTGTTGGCTTATATTCGTTGAAAGTTCATTTTTGTATAAGGCCACTTGAAATTGGCTAATATTGGTATAAGTATATTCATATGATGATGCCCTTCATTAACGTGGAAACTTGCATGATTTGAGTTGATGAGTATGTGACGTTTGTGTATGATAGATGGTAGTATGTGAATGATGTGTTGATGTCTTGATTGTAGCTGATTTGGTTGTATGTATATGCTTGGTTTGGTACTATGTTGAGTTGTATAGGTGTGTGCATAAAATAGTGGCAAAAACCCTTGGTAAATAGGCTTATTTTTGTCCACACAGGTAGACACACAGACATGTGTCTAGGCAGTGTGTGACACACGGTCTGCCCCATGGGCATGTGTTCTGGCCGTGTGTCCCCTACACCTTAATTTTGAGAAAAAAAATGCTCAAAATTGAGCACACGGGCAGAGACTCAGGTGTGTGTCTCAACCGTGTGGATGAAACGGCCTCGGGCACGGGCGTGTGTCCTAGGCATGTGTAGTCTGCACCTATTTAATGAAAAATCATAAATTTTAAATCGATCACACGGGCATATGACTTGGTCGTGTGTCTTCAATTTGTTCTTGGGTGACAAACAGAGAGTTACACGGGGTAGGGACATGGCCTACCCAATGTGCGTGCCCCATACCCACACGGGCTTGTGACCCCTATTTAGTGAAAAATTTTCTATGTGTTGCAAGATTTTCTAAAGTTCTCGGTTTAGTCCCAAACCACTTCTAATGCATGTTTTTGGCCTCCTAGGCTCGTATTGAGGACTTTATGATTGAACATGAAAATTTTTAATTTGGATGAAAATTCATGGCTCAAAAATGCATGTTTGCTTGTGTTTAAGTCTGATAATGCCTCGTACCCTCTTCTAGCATCGAATACGGGTAAGGGGAGTTACAGTTTCAGGTTGATGATGTGAGTCTCCACCTGAGGGACGATGCCAAGATTATGCTATCGGAAAGGTGTATCAAATTATTATGCGTACAGATCAAGCCTAGTGACATTTATGGATCAATAGGGTTGCATAAGAGTAATTATTTTGATAGTTGTAATATGTTATAATGTTAGATGAGAACTTTTGTAATTTAATTCCTCCACTTACTTTTATTTGTAATTATATTTCTTTAATGTATATGTATTCTTTTAAATTGCATATTGTTTTAGGATGTAACTGTTCAATTGCAAGTTGAGTCTGTATCCATGTGGTATCACCCAAGATCCAAATCTAGTGAATCAGATGAATTTTGTTGTTGTGAATGACGCTACATATTACAGAAGTCGTACACCCAATGTACCAACTTTCGATTTCTTATTTATTCGAATTCAGTCTTTTACTTACATAAAAGTGTACAAATCACTCATACATAGTCCGCCATTAGGATTTAGGTATGCCACACTATGAACATCATAAGTGAATAAATCCATAAACGAAATCAAGATTCATTCTTCTTAGATCTAGTCTGATGTACTTTCAGTCCAGTCAGTCATATCTACATCTCTATTTTGTAGGACTCGTCTGCTCTGATGCCTAAGACAAAGCATCTCCTCAATTGGACTTGATAGACGACATATTAGTCTTTCAATTTGTTTGCTCGTTTTTTATTAGACTAAGGATATGGTTAGGTTCGTCTACTAATATAAGTTGTCTTTTTGTCTTACGATTTGATCACGTAATATCACTTAGTATTAGTTTAAACATTAGACAACTAATGAGAATAGTTGCTTCCATTTTGCTTTGCATGCAAAAACAATATGAGGACAATTACACAAAGTATATTAATGTAATCAATGAATTTGTTTCATTAACCAATCTATTAGACAAACTTACAAGTTCACATTGACGAAAATACTACACTTAAGGCACCGGATCCAACATGAACCCTCAAAGTCGTGACGTCAATCCGATAGTTTAAAAATTTTACAATTTGGTCCTTATTCGACCTCGAGTTCTCCAAAGAGCTTTTATAAGCTTGTATAAGGTTTGTATATGATTGAATAGCATACGATAATGATGTTTTCAACTTAATAATATGAATTAACTATTAAATTGAATTGTAATCAATCTGCTCTGGCAACGAATGTGACATCTAGTAGCTCAAACCTGGTGATCAGGTCAGGTATGACGTGTTACACTCAAGGGTAGAATTTAGAGTTGAAAGATCTAGTCTTTAGATACAAGAGTAAGGTTATTATACCAGGGTGTGATAGAATTAAGGTTACTTGTTGTATTAAGAACAAATATAATAGATTCTTCTCACTGAGGTAGACTCCACGTACATAGGAAAATTGAACTACATAAACAATTTGTTGTCCCCTATTTTTATTGTGTTTTATGCAACACCATTAGAAGTGTCTACTTCCACTCTCACTTCATTTCATACTTTTTTTTCTTAGCATATTAACACCTAGTGAAGTTCAACAATTGAAAAAAAATTTCAATCTAAACCAACTCTATATAGATCTCATAAATCATGACATAGAAAGTATCCCCTTCATGTTCGTTTTATGATCTATGTTCGGGATTCATGGCTACCCCTCCTCATAATGTCATCTCTAAAGTTCAAACTCGTGTTATCCGCTTGAGAGAATAATGTGCCATACCATTACACCCAATACTTGCTAGTATGATTCTAGGATATTTAGAATAATATGATTATTAGAAATGTATAAAATTACTTGATGCGAAATTGGAATTGACTATTGAATTTTGACGAAGAAGACAATAATAAATTAATTTCTCTCTCTTGACTTTTTTTCTTATGTTACACAAACCCTAATGATAGTCTATGAAGCTATAGTTTTTATTAGATTTTACATATGAACTCTAATAGATAGATGGTGTATCAAGTTATAACCTTTAATCCAATACGTCCATCAAATAATTAAATGAGCAAATAAGATTTAATTATCATTAAAATAAATAACTTAAACACTTTAAATTGTACCATTAACTTTAAACTTAATTGGATCCATAAATATAAGTTATAAACTTACACTTTCAACCAACAACCCTGCGCCCAGGCCACAAGTCTAGCACATTTTAGCCACCACACCGTTATACCGAGCCTTGTCCACTTCCTCCCTACCCAAGCTTCACATTCATACGTCAATGAGTAGCCAACCTAGCAGCACCTAGCTCGCACCTTGCTGTCGCACATCAAGCCTCCGCCATTAGCTCCAACATGCGCCCCTCATGCTAAACCTCCTGGCAACGCCCCTAGACCATCAGGCCCAACCATGCGCGCCACTGCCTCAGTCCCATTTGGTTTTTCCCTTCTCTTATATTTTGGCACCTTTATTAATGACTTGTTGCTGTCTTTAGGAAACGAGAATTACCTTGGATGGATTACTATGTTAGGGTGTCGTTGGTTTATTATAGCGGAAAACATATGGGTTAAGGTGAACTTGAATTGCTAAAAAGGGAATGTTTATGCACCACACTTAGAAGTGGAGTCAAAGGAAAGCCGATCATCCATGATGTTAAAAAGAAAAAAAAATGATATTGTATTTAAGGACTTTTTACTGTGGTGGTTATACGTGATGATTTCTTTTTTGTTCTTATTTTACAGGTTGATTTAGTGGTGAAATAGTAGGCGTTCGTGGGATTCTCTTGCTTGAGTAGGCTGGATTAAATAATAGCTCGGTAAAATTCTCTTGTTGTTTTCGTACTCTTGTGAGCAATAGGAAAGAAAATTTTCACGACTCCATTGAAGTGAAATAATGTGCTTCACTTGAAGTTAGCTATCATTGAGCCGAACTTCAAAGGGACATCCGGAGCATCATCAAACTGAACCCGACTTACTTTCACTGCCTCCATCTCCTCTTGCATTACTTAGAGAAGTCTCCTTAACTCTTATTTCATTCATTTAAATAGGTTTGTGATCTATCGAGAACAATGAATGAAGTAAGCGTTGAGGGAGATTAGTTTAGCTTTTAGGGTATTGTCTTTATTTTTCTTTTTTAAATTATTTGCATTTTTTTATTTTTTTAAACAAATAAACGAACTTTGACATCAACGCAAAGCAATTTAGAAAGTGAGTTCGCTTATTTTTCTTGTTATTTAAGAATGCTATTATGCCATTGGATTAGCAACTGATTATTTGCAATAATTAAATATTATTGAGACTTTAGATGCTTCAACTTTGCGACTTTCTTAGTTATATATTCAATGAATTTTCCTTGTTACATTACCATTCTTTAAAGGAAGTGCATGAATTGTAATCGACCATAAGTAAGGAATATTTCTTTTAATTACTCTTACCATTGGTTTCACAATAAAGGAAGACTGAAAATTTTCAACCTTTTAATCGGGAAAAAATTGTATGAACACGACGTTGTCTATATTTTTTTCTCATAATTTTATCCCACATCAGTATTTTCATTTTGAATTTCAGTATTTTCATTCTGGACAAATCAAATCCAAATTAAAATCCTGAAATTTAAAATAAAATTACTGATGTGGCATAAAACTATTAAAAAAAGACAGATATAATGCGGCATCACTATTTCTTACACTTACTTTGTTATTTCTTAACCCTTTTTAGTCTTTAATTATGTTTGCTCTTAGCACTTTTACTTAAAAGATTACTTATTTTGTTGCTTGAAGTATGGATTTGGATAAGTAAAAACATTAAAGTCGATATTTTAATGAGGAGAGATTACACATTAAATTTTATTGTTATTTATAATTCTTGTTTACATTGTTTCAATTTGAGATAAAAAAAAAAGAAAAAAAAACAGAAAATTCAAAAAAAATCGAAGAAAAGTAAATAAATAAATAAAAAGAAAGATGAAAAGTACTAATAGTTCAAGCCATAATCAAGAGAAAAGTGCTTATTTGTTTTCTTTTAATTTATTTTATTTAGTTTATATCTTTTGTCTTTAATTCATACTTTATTCTTAAATGTTTTGAAGAAATAAGGGGTGAGTAAAAATGGTAGAGTTGAAAATGTGTTCTTATTGGGGACATTGGGAATGATATTTTATCTATGGTATTGAGCAAGGTGGTCGGTACCACATCAATAGATGCATCATTTTTTTTCTTGGAACTTGTACATATCAATATCAATCTGTTTTGATGTATCTTTTTAGATTTATCAATATTTTTAAATATATATATTTAATATATTTTTATAAATATATGTACAAATATCAAATAATTTATACTCAAAAAAATTTAAATATAAAATATTAATCAATTATATAAAATATTCATTAATAACTTGACAAATGAAAATCTATCATTCAATAAATCTAAAAATAACAAGAAAAAAAAGTTGAAGGATGAATGGGAACTTTTTCTTTGATAATCGAGTGATTTTTTCTTAATATATTTTAGTTGGTACATTTACTATTAAGATAAAAACTAAATTGGAATGTAAAAGTTTTTTTTATCAATTTGTACATCTCAATTAAGTCTTTAGCATAATAGTAGATGGTTAAAAAATTTATATTTTTTTTAATATTAGTCATGCACCAGTTGGTGCACCATGTTCTGACTAGTGTAATCAGAGTTATCCGTAATGAGCTAGTGTGACCAATATGAAATAAAATTTTTACCAGTGCGAAAAAAGATGTGTGTTCTGCTTTAACATTGGAGCGGTGCGCACCGACCAATACGACCAAAACTGGTCCAGAACCAACCACCATGGTATTGGGCCAAAATTTATTATTTTTATCCTACATTAGCTCAAGCATACTTTAAAGACCTAGTAATTTTGCATGTAGTTTTTATAAAATCATGTATTTTTATTGAAAAATGAATTTTTAAATAAATTATATTTTTAAAATTTTTGTTTTTTGAATTTTTAAGATTAAAACTAAATTGATAAAATGTGTAAAATTGAAGGTTATATTTGTTGATTTTTTTAGAATTATGACTAAATTGATAGAATATATAAACATTGGAGGACTAAATTTGTTACTATGCCAATAAAAAGGTTAACGTAATTGACTTAATAGATGAGTGAACAAAATATTAAATTTTGATAACGTTAGTTACTAAAATTAAAAAAATTTAAACCTTGATGACCAAAACAGAAACACCCAAATAGTTGAATAACTATTTTTATAGTTTACCCAATTTTTTTATTTCTAGAATTAAATTGCAAGAAAGTTTTGACATAATCACGTTAGTAATAGAATCAATTAGTGTTGGATGTAATGGTAAGGCACATTGCAGTCCTAATAGAAGACACAAGTTCGAGCCTTAGGTAGACACAAACCTCGAACATGAATCATGAAACAAATATGAATAATATCCAAAAAAAATAACAATAGTAAATATAATAGCTAAAATATATTTCCATAACTAATAATAATAAATATATATTGTTGGAATATTACTTGAGAGAGAAAAAAAAGTAATCTAATATTGAAATTATATTTTATATTATCGAATTTTTGCCTAATGATAAAAACTTATATAGTGTTATTAATGTAAAATGAGATGATCCAAAACGCCCCCTATCAAGTCATTTTATCACAGCAATAATAAGTTGTTGCCCTAGGAACAATACTTCACAAGACATTGTTTGTCCATTATAGAAAATGAGGGACCATGCAATCAAATGAGCCAAATGAAGCAAACAAAAACTAAAACAAAAACAGTGGACAAAAGTATATGTCAAAAGCGGTTTTAGGGAGAGAGGAAGAGGGTTTTATATTATTGTGGGCTACTACATGCCTCTGCCATGCAAATAGAAACTCTATAAACTAAAGTTTAATTCGTTTTCTTTTATATTTAGTACAAAATAAAGGATTTAATAATAGAGAAAAAAAATAGATTATATTTGGGTTTTGTGATTTACTGATTTAGTGTTGTCGGTTGAAAAATAAAGAGAGAAAGCAAGCCAGCCCTTGGTTTTGGGGAAAATTGGTTATTGGCATTTGATGATTGTAGAGAGAAGAAGTGGTTGTGTAGTAGTCTTTTCATACCAGATTCTGATAATGGCCCCCAAATCTAATCTATACCTCATTCTATACGACCTTACAAGACCAAACTATCTACCAACGGTCAATATTTATAATTAACTAAGTTGCTTCCCTACCATTGTTTTATTTTCCAAGTGTTATAGGAAAATTAGATTAATTAATTAAGAGTTCATTTGATTGATGCATTTTTTTCAATGGGAAAACTAATCCAATACAACTTACGTTTTTTATTTCTAGGTTGAGTGCTATAACATTTATCAAATATTATTTGTAGATATAAGTACCATAAAGGTTTATGTATTAAAAATTAAATTATATTTTAGCTCATTTACTCAAAAACTGGTAAATTAGTCCTCGTATGTTCGATCAAAGAGTAAATTAGTATTTCTGTTAAAAATTTTACCAATTTTTACCATTAAAAGCTGGTCCTTATACGTCAGTATAAAGTATATGTGGCACATTATATGTCATTGTCTGGTTATTTTGTCAATCACACTAGTTTTTAATAGTACAAAGGAATGAAATTTTTAATAGAAAGGACCAATTTGTTCTTTAATCTAACATACAAGGACTAATTTGCCCATTTTTTTATTAGAGGGAGTAAAATGCAATCTAACTATTAGTATAATGACCTCTATGATGTTGGAGAATGTTGTACAATATTTTTTCTGCATAAGAGTATAGAATCAATTTATTGTTGTCGAACTATCACAACTATAATAGTTGAAATAGTGTGACAAAGATTGAGGCGTGGGCTAGGTCACTCTATTGGGATGATATGCCCCCTCTTGGTGATAATAACCAGTGCAAAGAGGTTTTATTGCACGTCATTCCCCAAGACAAAACAACCTCAGTTACCCACTGTACACCTTGCTAACCTACACAAGTTAGAAGGTAGAAGCACCACCAAAAACAACACTTTCTTCACCCAATTAATTAAAACTCTCCGAAAGCCTTAGGAAGGCTTATTTTTATTTCTCTAGAAAAATGGATGCAATTCTTATGGAAGTATGATTCCTATTTATAGGATAAGATGAAGCATTAAAAATAAATGGAGAATTAAAAAAAATTAAACTTGATTTAAATCATTGAAAGAAAAAAGTTACATCATTAAAGTTTGATATTAAAGCTTTAGCAAACTTAAAAACAAAAATGTTTCATTTAAAATTTCTTCAATACAAACGTTTATAAGATATAAAAAATTTATTTTTGTATTAAAATATCCCAACAATCCCCAACTTATTTTAATAAAATCAATTAAGTACTATTTTTTTTAGGTGAAAATAGAAAACTATGCATAGTGGAGGTGCCAATGGCTTAAAACTACACTTAGTGTTCAACAATCTCTACTCCAGAGCCAATACTGAACTAAGTTTGGAACTAAGGCTGCTTTGGGGAAACAAAGTATTATGTCACACACATAGATTTCTAGTTCCCTGTGTAATAGCCCAGTTTTAGCTAAATCGAAACGTGGTTTCGGAACCAGCAATACGATGTCTAAAAATTATTTTAATATTATTTTAAGTGTTTACAGCATGAAAATATGAATGTGCAAAATTTTCGTGAAGAATTTTTATCATTTAATTGCTTAATTTGAGAAAAAGGACTTAATCGCGTAAAATACAAAAGTTGCATACTATTTGTTTAAATTGCTTAATTGCTATGATTTAATAAATCAAAGGTCCTTATGTTGTAATTAAACCATGGTTAAGGTTAGTGGACATTTATGTCCATGGTTTATGTGTTATATATTAATGTTTTATGAAGGTTAAAATGGTAAATTATTTATTAATAAAGTATTAATTAAAACAAAATCAATTTTAAGCTTGATTTTCATCTTTCTGGCCGAATATGAAGAGAAGAATAAGCCATTCTTAGGGTTTAAAGTTTCGGCTACTTCATTGCTCAATTGGAAGTCCATTTTTGCTCGATTTTTAATGATTTCTATGTTTTTGTAATCGTTGTAGCTCAATCTAGCTAGCCCATACCTTTAATTTCAAAATCGTTAAAGATTTTAAGAGCTTCAATTGATGATTTTATGTGTTCTTTGGTGTTTAATGTTGAAATATGAAAGCTTGATGATAGTTTTACATATTTTGTTAAGTGATTTTTGACAAAAATGTCAAAAAGGGATTAAATTGTGAAATATGCAAATTTAGTGGTTGAAATGTGAAATAAATGAAATTTTTGGGCTGCTAAGGGCACTATGGTAAATTATCCAAGCTTGGGTTTATTGAAATTATATGAATTTTGTGTATTTATGAAATAAGGACTAAATTGATTAAATGTGAAAGTTTAGGGGCTAATGTGTAAAAATGCCTAAATGAGTATTTTTGGACTAAATTGAATGAGTAAAGGAATAAATAAGTTAAATTTGAATTCATATAGATCAAGAAAGAAAGAATTCAGATTTAGATCGGGGGAAAAGTAAGGTTATCGAGTAGTCGACCCGATTCGTCAATTCCAAATACGAGGTAAGCTTATTTATAATTGTATTTTATATGCTTTGATATAGCACGAATTGTGATTGTGTGATTGCGGACAAATTCAAGAATGATTCGACAGTAATTCGAAATGATTCGACTACGATTGGTATTGGAGAATCTCAATTGAACCTTAGGAATAGTCTAGGATATTATTGACATGTCATTAAGGTATTGAGTTGGCTTCGGGCCATGATATCGGCACTTCGGGTGCGAGTTATACCTTGATTTGGCTACGGCCATGGTATAGGTATTTCGTAAAGGAGTAACCTTGATTTGGCTATGGGCCATGGTATAGGTATTTATCGATTGATATCCTTGAATATCCGACTTCTATTCTGAATGGTTCAACTGGAAAATAAAAGATATGGACAAGAATGAGATTGGTACGAGTTGGTACAGGTGTGTACGTAAAGTTCAAAAACATTAAATCCATGAAATGAATGAATTCTTGGTAAGTTAGTGAATGAATGATCGAATGGCTTGAGATTTAATGCATTTTTGTTATGTTGCATTTATATTGTTTGAATTATGAATGAATGGTGAAATTGTTCATTACGTTAATACGAACTTACTAAGCTATGAAGCTTACTTTGTGTTATTTTTTTATGTTTTTATAGTGAATCAAGGCTAGCTCAAATCCGATAGTCGTCGTGAACATCATCATCGCACTATCAAATATCTAAGTTGATACTTTTGAGTTATACATTATGGTATATGCCACGTATAGGCTAGATATGGTATTTTGGTTATAATAATAGCCATGAGAGTTGGGTTGCAAATAATGTTAATATTGATGTGTGTCTGGCGATTAGAAATGGCTTATAAATGTATATGTTTTGGTTTGTATATATATAGCCATGAGTGATGGCTTATTTTGATATGTTTAGTATGAATGTGGTTAATGTTTTATAGTTGCTCAAATGGTTATTTGAATTATGGTAAATGAACCATAATGTTTGGTATTGCTATGGCATGTATTTGGCTAAGTAAATGGTAGTAATTTGAGATTTGGTATAGATGAAATTAAAATGATATTAATTGTGCATGAATTGGGATTGATTTGGCTGCCCTTTGTGTATGGAAATTGTACATTTTACCTTGTGTAGGTACATTGAGGTTGGGGAGGCAAATTGGCCTTGCAAATGGCCTATTTTTGTCCACATGGGTAAAGACACGGGCGTGTGTCTCCGCCGTATGCACACATTGTCATGTTACATAGCCGTGTGTCCCCTGGTGTTGATATTAAATTGAAGTCAGTATGCTTCACACGGTCTCACACACGGGCGTGTGACTGGCCATGTGGTACAAGTTAGTATACCCCCCTAATCGGTACACGACCTAGCACACGGGCGTGTGACTTGGCCGTATTGCATAAGTTAGTATACTCTCCAATTTTCACATGGTCTGGCACACGGACGTGTCTTCGGCCATATGATACAAGTCAGTATGTATGCCCTATTTTCACACGGCCTGAGACATGGGCATGTTTGAAGCCGTGTGAGGCACACTACCTGTTCACACGGGCGACCCTTGTATGGTTGAAATTTTTTTTTAAGTTTCTAAAATTTTTGTATGTTATCGGTTTAGTCCCGAACCACTTTTAAAGCATGTCTAAGGCCTCGTAGGTTCTAATAAGGGACAATGTGATTGTGATTAATGGTATTTGAGTATGAATGCATAAATATATGAGCTATGTATGTTAAATGATGTGTATTGATCAGTAATACCTCGTAACCCTACTCTAGCCACAGATACAGGTTAGGGGTGTTACATTCTGCAATGAGCTTCGTAAGCCAGCATGTTGTAGCCATGTGCTTTATCCTACTTATAATGAGTGTTCTAGAGAATAAGACCTAAATCTCATAGAAAACGGCTTCACTTCTACACTCATATAGGTGAGGCTATAAAAAATGCTCCTATAACTCTACATCCCACTCAAACAAGCTATAAACCTCATTAAGAGTATAAATATATTCAACCTTTATTAGTGTTGCAGAATTCATGCACCGTATCGTAGAGAGGGATTTGTTTATATGTGCAAGTCATCAAACCACTCTATGATTCGTTTTTCCCTTTAAACCTAATTCTTGAGATCTCCAATTACTAGATAGGGTATCCTCGTAGTTGATTTTTATTCTTATTTGGGCTTCAGTCCTATCCCCCTTAATGTTATCCAGATCTTTTCTCTACCTAAAGCTTTTGTCAAATGATCTATAAGGGTATCATCAGTTTGAATATGGTCAACATTAATGGTACCATTAGTTATATGAGATCTCACATAGCTATACTTTCTTCTTATAGATCTAGATTTTCCATTGTAATATCTTCTATTGACACTTCTAATGGTTGCAATATTATCACAATGGATTGATACAAGTGGTATTGGTTTTTCCCATATTGGAATCTCTAATAAAAGATCTCGTAACCAACCTGCTTCTTCATTAGTTGAGGCTAATGTTATAAGTTCAACCTCTATGGTGGAGTTTTTTATAATTTGTTGCTTTTTAGATTTCCAACAAATTGGTCCACCTCCCAATATAAACACATAGTGAGAGGTAGATAAGGAATCACTAGCCAAGGTATTCCAGTTAGCATCATTGTATCCTTCAAGTATAGCAAGATATTTTTTATAAAGTAGACCATAACTTAGGGTTATTTTTAAATACCTCATCACTTGAATAATTGCATTCCAATGCTCTATGTTTGGTTTACATGTAAATCTAGCTAGCACCCTTACAACATAAGCTATGTCAGGATGGGTACCTGAAGCTACCAATAATACTCGCATATTCTTTTTGGTTACATACGTATTGACATTCTCCATGAAAAATAAATGTAAATTTGGATCAAAAGAAGAGCACAAGGGTTTTCAATCGAAAATTTTATATTTTTCAATATAATGAATTTGGTTTAGAAAAATACCATTTAAAGTCCATGTGATCCTTATGCTAGGAATTACATTTGCTTCCCCTAAATATTTTATGTGAAAATGAGTTGTGGGTAACATCTTGGGAACATTTATAGTCTTTAAATTAGTTCCAAAAATCAAGATATCATCAACATATAAACAAATTATGACATGTGAATTATTATTAGCTTTATAATATATGCACTTATCTCTTTCATTAGTTTTAAAACCATTAGAAATTAAACACATGTCAAATTTCTTATGCCACTACCTAGTACCTTAATTTTAAACCATATAATGATTTTAACAATATGCACACTTTAATTTCATTACCTAGCACAACAAAGCCCTCAGATTGCTCCATTTAAATTTCTTATTCCAACTCACTATTTAGGAAAGTTGTTTTTACATCCATTTGATGGATTATCAAATCATAGATAGCAACAACTGTAATTAGAACTCTTATTGATGTTATTTTGCTCACAGGAGAAAATGTATCAAAGAAATCTATGTCCTCTTTTTGCCTAAAGTTGCAAGCCTGGCTTTATATTTTATCAATTAAGCCATTATCCTTCAATTTCTTCCTTAGTATCCACTTACACTTTATTGGTTTATAGCCTTCTGGTAAGTCTACTAGCTTCTAGGTTTTATTGGTTGTTAAGAAGTCCATCCCATGTTAATGGCTTCTTTTCAAATGTCAGAATCAGGAGAAGATAAAGCCTTATTTAAAGTAATAGGATCTTCTTGAACATTATACACATGATAATCAAGGCCAAAGTCTCTCTTACTTCTTCTAGGTTCACTCACAAGTTGAGAAGAAAATTATTCAAGAGTTTGTTGATTATTGTTGGCCTAGATTCAACACCCTCACTATTTCTAGCGTTAAAAGGAAATGTATTTTCATGAAACAGGGCATCTAAGGATTCAATTATAACATTGTTATCAAGGTTGAGCAACTTGTATGCGTTACTCATCAAGGCATAACCCATAAATGCATATCTGGAGGCTTTTACCCCAAGTTTTGGTCTTTTAGGATCTGGAAGCCTAACAAAGGTAGAAAAACCCCACACTCTAAATTAACTCACATTTAGCTTATAACTTTTCCAAAGTTCTTAAGGCGTTTCTAAAAAGTGTTTTTGTGGTACTCTATTAAGGACATAATTAGCAGTAAAAACTACTTCTCCCCATAAACTTTTAAGAGAACTAGAGCTCACTAACATAACATTAGTGAAATCTATTAGAGTTCTATCTTTGCGTTCAGCCACTACATTTAATGTAGGAGAATAAGGAGGAGTTTCATGAATAATACCCAATGATTGAATAAAAGTATTTATTCCAAGGCTGTCATACTCACCTCCTCTATCACTCCTAAATCTTTTTATTTTTCTCCTAAAAGCTTTACTTTTATTTTTCAACAAATAAACATATGCATATCTTGAAAAATTGTCAATAAAGGATAAAAAATACATTTCTCCACTGAGTGTTAGAATCCCTTCAAATTCACAATCTTAATGTGTATTAATTCTAATAATTCAAATTTTCTTTCTACACTTTTCAAAGGTATTCTTGTAATTTTAATCATGTTACATGATTCACATTTTCCAAATTCAATATCTAGTTTATGAATTAAACCTACACTACTCATGTTTTTCACATATTTGCTATTAACATGACACAATCTAGCATGCCACACATTCACAAAAGAAACAATCTAAGTAGAAATATTGAAATTTCATTCATTTCAACATTGAGTTTAAAATGCCTTCATTGGCATAATCTTTCCAACAAATTTGACCTTTTTCAAAAAAAATAAAATGATCTGATTTAAAAATTTGTTTGAATCCATCTTGGTTTAAGAGCGAACCAGACACCAATTTTTTTTTCTAATTTCTAGAACATGCCAAACATCGTTAAGGATCAACTTTTTAACATAATTGAAATTAAGCTCAATATCACCATAACCCAAGGCATTAACGATGTGGGAATCACCAAGCAAGATTTACTTCCCTTTCTCAAACAGAGAATATGTTTTAAACCAATTTTTATTGTAGCAGGCAGGCCTAAAGGCTCCAAAGTCTACCCACTATCCTTAAGAGGAATCAACAGTGTTGATTTCAAATATCATATCCATAAATGGCTCTTCAATTATATTGGCCTGATTAGAAGGTCCATGTTTTTAGAAATGACATACTCTTGCTATATGTCCAGATTTCCCACATACATAACACCCATATTTTTTTTTATTTATTTGGTGCTTCTCTTAAAAAAAGGCCTTGGTTTTTCCTCTAATTAAATTGTTCTTTAAGTTGTTTCCCGTAAGACTTATTTGTATTAATTTTATTTTTTGTTTCAATTTAGTATTGTTATAAGTCTTAGGCATGTTCTCATTAGAATATACAAGATTTAACTTTGAATTACATAAATGACTGAAGTCAAGAAAGTTGTCTTGATTTTTGTGTTCTTCTGCTCTTAGGTGCATGATTAGAGATTAAATAGAAAGTTCTTTTTGTGTATCATAAGAACTTCCCAAATTCTTTCCAAGATTCGGGCAATTTGTTAATAATGGCGGACACTTTCATTTGCTCATTGACTATTATTCCTTCATGTCAAACATCATGTGCAAGCATCTAAAGATCGTGGGTTTGTTCTATAATAGAATTATTTTCCACCATTTGAAATATGAAATAAAGACTACATGAATACTTTTTGGATCTAGCTTCTTCATTGTCATACTTTTGCTGCAATGCTTTCCAAATTTTCTTTGTTGAAGCATACATTTGATCATAATAATCATATAAGTTGTCAGAAATATAATTGAGTAAATAATTTCTACAATGGTCATGATCCTTCTTCAGTGTCATACTCTTTTCTCTCTCCTTGTCTAATTTTTTTCTTTAAGGCTTTTTTAAGGGTTTTTTGTTTAGGTTTTTTAGTTTTAGGGTTTTTAGGGTTTGATTAGTTTTAAGGTTTGGGATTTGGGATTTTTTATGGTTTAAGATTTTTTTTACTATTTTTGGAGTTTAGGTAGACACTGTGAAAGATTAAAGGTAGATTTGAGTTGTTGGGGATGCGATAACACTGGGAGACACACACATTTCATATGCTGTGTCGAGATGGAACCATTACCTTAGAAGCTCACCCTGTGAAAGTCAGGTTTCGAGGTGACGGTGCTTTATACGGTCACAGGTTGAAATGTATGTAAAGGTTTCAGTCAGCAATCGTTATGTGGTCATAGGTTGGGGTATAACTTGGGAGCCAGTTGATGGTCATTATGCGGTCTCGAGTTCAAGCTTTAGAGATACCCAGACATGGTGGCTTATAAAAATCATTCATAAGATTGAGGTCATAATCATAAGGAAAAACGAAAGGGCTTTTCAGTGTAATCAACATAATTTTTTTCTCTATCTCCACCGAAGGCAGTATTTGTAAACTTCGTTCTTATCTAAAGCTAGGGGACTGAGATAGATCCAAGAGAACTCTTAAGGGGGAGCAGATGTTTCAGTAGAGTAAAGATAAAACATAAGTCGTGGCGGTAGCAGTTGTAGTTATTAATGAGCTGCTTAATAACGACAATTGTTGTCACCCCAAATTGAGCTTCACCTTTATTCCATTGTCATAGTCGATCCCCCTAAGAGTCCTTTTGCCTCGAACTTAATCTCGGGCTTCAGATAAGACGGAGGTTAAGGACATCGCCTTTGGTGGAGATGGGGAAAAATAATAAGTTGATTATACCGTGAAGCCACTCAGATTTTCCTTATGATTATGCCCTCAAACTTATGTATGGCATCATCCCTGGGTATCTAAAAAGCTTGAACTTGTGACCACATAATCCAACTCGTGATCGTATAACGGTCGTCGACCGAGACCTCTACTTAGACTTCGACCTGTGACCATAGAAACCATCATCACGTCGAAATCTAACATCCATAGGATGGGTATCTAAAGTAATGATTTCATCCTGGCATGAACTATGAAATGTATGTGTCTCGAAGTGCTATCGCATCACCGGCTACTCAAAAACACCTTAAAGCTAGCACACTCTCTACCTTAAATAGAAATAAATATTTTTGACGAAAATTTTAAACACTGAAGTAGGAAGAAAACTGAAAGAGAAATTTTTAAAAGGGAGGGATAGTGTCCGGGACAGATTATACAGTAAGGGGAGAGCCCCCATCTTATAGGTTGGGGGTGAAACTAAAATGAAAAAAATGAGGGATTCAGGGATACATTAAAAGCACATTTTCTAACACGCGTTTTAATCGCATAATAGCAATGTTTGCTTCAGTTGTGCTTTAAAACTTACATGGGATTCCCCAACGCAAGGCATCTGCCCAGGCTTTGGACAAATGGAAGAGAGAGAGTGCATCTAGCTAGCGCGTTTGCTATTAACATGGAAGAGAGAAAGCGCACCCAATTTATCGTATTTTCTTCGAAATTATCAAAAAGCGTCCATTTGGGCGAGCTTTCCCTGACATGGTAGCAAAAAACGTGCGCATGTTGACACGTTTTCTTTCCTCTATTTGTCTAAAACCTGCGTAGATGCCTTGTCCCTAGGAATCTCAGGTAAGTTTTCAAACACAACTAAAACATACATTATGATTCGATGAAAATACGTGTCAAAATACACGTTTTTAATGTATCCCTTCCTCTCTCTTTGTTTTTTCTCCTATTAAACTACCCAAAATTCCCACCAAAGTATTTAATACTAAGACACCAGTAAATTATGTTTGTTGAAGAGTTCCATTTCGACTTTTGTTCCTGTTTCTTTAAATAACCATTTAAAGTTTGTTTCGTTCTTCTCAATTTTAGATAATTAGTACTCTTTTTTTCTAAATATTTAATTAATTTTAAATTGAGTACCCGATTATTGTAGGGGAGGATATGAGTCAATGATTCAAAGTCGTAATTTATTACGATGGTCGAATTTGTAATATGAACATCGAGGTCGTATTTGCAGAAGCCTAATCAACAGATTTGGCTTTCAATTGTAGCAAACAATTGTGTGAGCTATGGAAAGAAATTAGGAGGAAATTTGGGGTTCATGCCGGAAAAGAATTTCCAGCTTGAAATGTAGATATCTAGCCTCACTGGACCCCTTTAAGAATGAACTCTTTGATGTGAAAGGAGAGATAGAGCTCAAGGCAAGATGGAGCTCAAGGCGGTGTTGGATTCGCATTGCTCAATTGGAAATGCTATACTTGAGTTATATGTCAAGTTTTTCGAGGTCGATAGAGTTGGTCCACCTTTGATCAATATTTTAGGTCATGCAAAAATTGAACAAGTAAAAAAGTCCTATAACACGGTTGTGCGATAGGTTCACTGTTTTGTTACAAAGCTCCCATTACAATATCCTGAAATCATCAATGGGAAGACATTTTTCAGTTTCAAACACCGATTTCAAATTCAGCAGTCATTCCGTCCATTAGTCGGGATATCTTGGTAACCCAAACTTTGACAGTCAAGTACAATATTTAGTCAATGCATTCAATTTCAACTTCGGTGGATCGATGTCCTAGGCTAGAAACACTTATACTAGTATTCCATCAACTTACGTTGATTGGCAACCTATTGGAGATTTTGACCGTAACGTGGGGTATAAAAGATCTGATGATTTACTCCCTATGTTCGGAGCAAGCGAAGAGACATCCAACCCTACACATGTTACTAAGGTTGTTGAGGAAGATGAAATTGAAAATGCAACTGAGGAAGAAAATGCAGGTGAGAAAGAATGGGCAACGAATGTTGTTGGTGGATTTGAATCCAACCCCAATCCAATTCGACAATCTGGGTCGAATTGTCTGGAAACAACAATTTTTTCGTAATCAGACTAGGTTCCAACTAAGCTAAAACCTTACAGTTCTAACGATGGCAATTTAGACAATGCTCTAAAAAAAATCTACAATTTAAGGCATATGTACCTTCAATCCACATCCATAATGTCGACCTCTCAACTGATGGTAGGTTAGAGTTTCTGGATCTTCCACACAGAAGAACTGGTCATGCAAGTTCTTCATCAAATGTTGAGGAATTACAAGTTGGCATGGAGCATTCCTTAAAAGATTATTTTCTTACTGCAGTGATACGGTTCAGCATCAAGAACAGCATGAACTATTATGTCACAAAATCCAGTTTAGAGAAATTTAAGACCAAATGTGCAAAGTGTGACGGCAAGTGCCAAAGAAAAATCATGGCATCTTTTCGAAAGAAGATAGGGTTGTGGATAATAAAAAAGTATACCACTCCACATATTTGTGTTGCCACAAGTGCATCATGTGGTGACTCGAAATTTCTATCTGAACTAACAATAGTCTCTGTATCTAACTTTAACTCCTCCTATTGCAGGTGTATCACAAGATCATGTAAAGCTAGACTCTGGCAAGATAATTGACATAATATTACCTATAGTGAAAATGAGTCTTAGGATTCTCGTGCTGATTTTGATTGCCAATATCTACAGTCAGTATGATTGTACGCAATCGTACTACAAGGCATGAGTTGCAAAAAAAAAGCTAAGGAGAAGATGCATAATGAGTGGGACAAGTCCTATAATAATTTGTGGCAATAATGTTAGGTACTGGACCGGTATGTACTAGGTTCCATAATCGATCTGCAAATGGAGCCAATATACTTTCGTGATCATTTGGTCCCTAAGAGAAGAGTTTTACATTGATTTTTTTGGACTTCGACCAATGTAGAGAAGCTTTTCAGTATTGTAAGTCATTGGTACAAATTTGCAGCACTTAGTTGTATGGGAGATATGAACATCGGTTGTTGATGATCGTTGCCCAAAATGGTAATCAGAGAATTCTGCCAATAGTATTTGAAATAATGGTGGGAGAAAAGGTAGATAATTGGGATTTCTTCCTGAGCTAATTGTGTCGTAATGTTATCCTAAAACTCAATATATGCATCATCTTTGACAAAGGACTCAGAATCCTGACCACAATTGAATGGCATAGAAGCCTTTAGGACCGCACACACCATATCTATTGTATAAGACATACTGGTGCTAACTACATGGCAAAATACCATTCAGATAGTCAGCGGCAACAAGTCATTGACATGGGTATGTATTTGTCACTATTTTCCTAATAATGCTATAACATATACAGTGTTTGCATTTATGGGTATACTATTTTACTTTGAATTTTTGACAAGGTACGAGTCCAACATTGTTTCTATGAAATGTCAGAAAGCTTACACACCATCAACAACGTCGGTACGATGTACCTCACTAACATACCCTTCGACCAGTGGACACAATCATATGATAGGGGTCTACGATACGGGCATATGATGACGAACCTAGCGAAAGAAATCAATTCTATATTGAAGGAGACACATCATTTGTCGATAACCTTGATTGTGAAAGAACCATACTTTCACTTGATAGCTTTATTTCCAAAGTAAGGGAGAAATATGTTGGACAGACAATGGGTGGTCACATTTGGTGCGAGGATGTCATGAAAGAAATTAAACAAAATTCAAAGAGAGAAAACTCTATTCATGTAGTGTGTCACTCATATCCAAACCTATCATCCCAGGTCACGAAGTTCGCTAGACTCAACCAATATATTGTTGGGACAACATATCGTGTTTCCCTAACACAAGGGACCTACGATTGTGGGAAATTCCAAACACTTCGATTCCCATAGGCACATGTAATTATTGCATGTGCACAGGCATGAATACAGTACACCATATATTAACGAAGTGTACAAACTGGAACGCATCTAAAATGTATGAAAATCTGAATTCCTATTGGTCCCAAATGAGAGTATGCGGTCGTTTGTGTCAAACGCCTCGTTCGAGTTGGTACCAAATATATCGTTGTGTCGTAACTCAAAAGGTCTTCCAAATTTTACTCGAATGCACGACAATATGTATATTCGGAAGAGGACTAATCAACTGAGGTTATGCAGCTATTGTAGGAACCTAGGGCATACTAGGGCAACATGTCTACAGTTGCAGGATACATTAAGGACAAGACCTTGTTAACAAATTTATTCATTTTTTACACAAATTTATTCAGTTTTTTGTACAAAATTTTTTCATTCATTTTATACCTCATAGTCATGGGTCACATTACACGTTTTACTTTGAATTTTTCATAGAAATTAAGTGATAGATAATTTTTACCTTATTCATTATTTTGTTTTTTATGGTGAAATTGTGAATAAAGATAAACTAGGTGTAATAGGTACGTTGAGGCTCTCCCTCAAGGTATCAAATTTAATTTTTGGGTATACTTTATTTAATATTATTAAATTATGAGTTGTTTTATATTTTAATAATTTACCTTTAAAAACTTATAAAATTATCATTAAATTATTGATTCAAATATTAATAGTTGGAAAATTATATACATTAGAATTTAAGAAAGTGAATTATAAGTTGCAATACAAAACTTAAAAAAATGATCATATCCTATAGATATCAAATATATTTATATCACAAAACTAAAGGAAAAAAACATCATTAACGTTGTCAAGCCGAATTAGAGCCACAAGACGGTGGGTGATGGTTAGTGGTAGGATTTCTTCACACAAGTTGGGTTCTAGCTCCTCGCCTACATATTCACCTTGACCCCTCATCTTCATCTTCATCTCCTTCTTCTGTGGTTGAGTCCGGTGTCATCCTAGCCTCCCATCGTGTCTTCTTCATTTTACAAAAAGGTGGTTGCGAAGATGAGCCACTTTGGTAAAATAATAATATGGGGGGTGTTTACAACACTATCATTGGAGAAGTGTATGGTGTTGCATAAGCTAGTTGTGGATAATATCCCGAAATCTTTATTGTTGGTGGATACATCAGCATTGGTGTTGGCATCAATGTTGTCATCAGGGCGTAATATGCTGGAGACGGAGGTACCACGGAAAAAACACTTGGAGAAGGTGTAGATGCAAGGTCTTGCAGTGGTGCATAGTGTCGTTCTAGTGTAAAATACATGGGATTAGTGAAAGAAACAAGAAAATATGGAAGGAACTGACCGGGATGTGGTGCAGAAATCGATGCACCTTGTTAGCTTAGAGCCGATGACGAACCTATTGCGCCACGTGGTCTGAACCTAGGATTCTAAGGTAGTCATAATGGCCCCTTCGGACGAATTTGCCTACTCCTCACCTCCACTGATAGTAGATATGGCTTCCCATGGTGTCTAAACCATAGCATGTACTACGCAAAGGTCGTCATTTCCAGTGAGAAAAAAGGTGAGGGTATAAGTATGAAAAATTTCCTATGATCCCAAATGTCTATATATTCCTTGTGGAATTCCCATCAATTTTCGTCGATCTCGCCCCGCAAATCAAGCTTGTATAGTGCTTTAATGTCTTGCGGTGGCAACAGAATATTTTGCCTCCACTCGAACTATCATATCACTCGAACAAATTCGTGTATCTCCACCGTCGCGTAAACTACCAATGGCACATTCACGTCCCACATACTCTGATTGGCCAAATTTTTAGACGGGATGCATTCTATGATTGCTAGATCGGCGTATGACATCTATTCAAACTATAGTACACAATTATAAATTTTGTTATCTACATAATATTAAATTTCAAATAATTATGTAATTATTATATGTTTGAAAAATTCAATAACTAACATCGACTTCTAAGCATTGATCTAACAGTAGCTGGATATCTTTGAGCTACTCTAGTAGTCCCACATAACTCGCCCCAAAGTTCTACCTACTCAAACAATATGTTAATTCAAACATATAAAAAAAATAAAAATTTACTATGGTAACTATATTATTATCAAACAAATTTTACCTTGTCACTAGTGGAAATTTATAAGAGGCATCGATTTGAGGATGTAAAATTTGTAGTCACCACTACGACCATGACTGCAATAGGAGCAAACAACCACTGATTAACATGTTATCCGGTTTCATCACCTGACACAACTCTCAGTACAACGTGGCCAGTTGATCCCAACTGAATTGACCGCATTATTTGAAGTCAACCAAATGTTGCAGCCACCTTAAGTGTACCAAATTTTGAGATTTATCGAGCATTAGAAAGCCAAAATTAACCTCAAGATGAATGTTCGAGCGTATTGTTCTTTTTCAAAGGAAGTTGTATGCTCATCAAGCTCACCGAAATTATCTTCCAACCATTTGATCTCTATTCGGCCACATTGAAACTTGTTCGACATGGTCCCTAATAGTGTGTTGCAAAAGTCCTCCCTACCGGGAATGATCACTGGCCCCATAACGACCTACCGGGAATGATCACTGGCCCCATAACGACTTTCCCATCCACCGATAAGCCCAATTGTAAAACTACGTCCTCTAGTGTGATCGTACACTTACCGCATGGATATGGAATGTGTGTGTCTCAGGTTTCCATATTTCCACTAACGCGCTAATAAGTGTGAGATCCAATTTACAGCCCCTCGAGCATATAAGGCACTTGTAAGAATCCCGCATCTTGCAAATGACAACGAATTGCATTAGGTGCGCTCTTTGATAAATTGTGTATGAATCCCTCCAAAACCTGATCATCCGCCTATTTATATCAACAAAATAAATTATAAATTTAAAATATTTAAAATTAACTTAATTAAAATTAATAAAAATAAAAAAAATTCTTACCATTGTCAATTGTGCGGCAGAAATGTGCTTGTCGTCGAAACGAATAAGAGAACTTGTCATTCGTGAAAAATTAATTAAAATGAACAATTTACGAAATAATAAAGTAAAACTAGAATATTTTTATAGAAATTTATTGAAAAATTTGAAACTAATCTTGAGAGAATAGAGTGTATGGAGAGGAATAGATTTGAGTGAAAAGAGTGAAAAATGATCTGGAAATTTATAATTTGACCATTGAAAATTTACCGTTGGAAGAAAACACGTCCAACTGGACATATTTTCTTGCCAACTGTGCAGAAAGTACTAACTAAATATGTTTTTATACTTTTTTTTTTTCTAAATCAATCTATTTCTCTAATTTTTCAAGAAAATGACGAATTTTGAAAAATATTTTTTCCAGCATATAAATAGAGGTGAAACTAATAATCTACATTTATATATGAAACTAATATTACCAGTTAAATTATAATACTATCCAAACTTTTTATTAAGGAGAAAAAATAAAGAAGACATCTACATTGGTTAGGTAGGAGACGCATTTCAGTGGAGGCCTACCAAACAGTGGTGTTGTCGGGAATATGGAAATAATAAAATTAATGTCGCTGTTGCCTGCTGTAAGGAAGGAACTTCAAATTTCGTCCCTAAAATCTCATTTATTAAAAGGGAAAACTTTTTGGATAATAGTTAATCAACTCTCATTTATATTCTGGGTTTGATCTTTTAAGGAATCTAAATGTCTATATTTTTTTCCCTTTTATTAAAATAATATTCAAAAAGCAAATCTCCATTCCTTTCCTATTGCTTTATTACTTAATTCATTTCGGTTTCAGTTTTTTTTTTATAATATTCATTCTTTTATATCGTATGGTATATATATATTACTTCTTATTTATTTATTTATTTATTCTTTAAAAATTAAATTTTAACACTAAATTTCAGCAATTTTAGTATGAGTTTTGTTGGATTTTTTATACAAGTTTTGTTTGATTTTTGGTATTTCAGTTTTTATGAAGGATTCAACAATATTTTTAAAATTGAAATTTTATAAATATTAATTTTAATGGTACATGCATTGCTTGTAAATTTACGCTTAATTTTTAATTAATTTTTGAATACTTTGTTTTTAATCAACATATAAGAAAGTGAATTATAATGTTAATTTGAAAATTAAAAAAAATAAAACAACATGTAGCAATTATAATAATAGTTCATAATAAATAGAAAATATATTTAAACTAAATTAATAAATATATTTAATAATAGGGATTAAAAAATTTGTTGAATTTTGACTTTCTTTTCAAAACAAACTCACCAAACATTTTTTATCCACACCAAATAAATAACAAATAGATAAAAAAAAATAGTTGTAAGAGCACTTGCTTCACACAGTATAAACTTATTAATTTTTTTAAAAAAATAATATCATAATATAATATTACCTCATCATCAATTAATATAGTCTTTGATCACCCTTCAATTACCCTTTGATGCCATTGTTGTTTGAATGTAATCTGATATTGCCTTTTCGAAGAAACATGACTTTAATTCTTCATTCTCTTTTATAATTCTATCTTATTAATGTTAAAAATCTCCAATTTTTTACCCGTAATTTTTTTGTAAGATGCAATTTAATTGAATATGCCTAATTATTAAATGTTATTTATAAAACTAAACTTAAATTTTAATTGGTATATAATTCTAGTATTAATTAAGTGATAGTTAAGATGTTTTGAGTTTTATTCAAATAACAATTCTACTTTACATTAATAAACACAATTTTTTTTAAAAAATTTAACATAACCTTTTTTTATTTCAAAATTTTAATTAATAATTATAAATTAAATTATAATTATAATTATTAATTTTTTTCTATATTTTATGCTAGAGTTTTATGAAAATAAAAATTCTATCTTAAAATTAAATTATAATTATTTTTAAATTTAATTTAGTAATATAATAAAAATAAAAGATATTCTCTTGTTTTTTCTAAACTTATGCTTTTATACATACTAATTTTTTTTCACATGCATTGCAGGTGAATAAATATATTTATTTTTTATAAATTAAAAATTTATAAAATATAACTTATTTAATGTAAATAGTACTAAAAATAAATAATATTTTATGAACAAAAGAAGTTGGTATCATAACTTAAGCTAATAATAAAACACCAAATGAAAAATAAAATATTGTATATTATACAAGTAAAAAATAATTATATATATTAGTTAATAATAAAATTATTCCTGTGCTCTTTCAAATCATGAAAAGAAAAAAAATCAAAAAATAAGACAAATCTTTGAATTGTTGCATAAAATTATTGAAAATAATATAGAAATTTAGAATTATATTAAAAGTAAAATAAAATATTAAATCAAAATAAAAAATAAGTAAAGAAACATGCATCAGTTATAATTGTTCATGATAAGTACAAAAAATATTTATATTAAATGAATTAAATATGAAAAAATATTCACATTACATTAAAAAAACACATTTAATAGCGATTATTACAAAATAATTATTAAAATTTTATAGGGTAAATCTTTTATTCTTTTTTTTTAAAATTTTTCTGTCATCAGTTAACAACTTTAATAATAATAATAAGGTAATATATATATATATATATATATATATATATGTAACGGTCTAAATTTCAATAGTATCAAGAAATTTAGTTTTAGGGTCGAATTTCTTGAAATGAGTTTATTAGAGATTAGAATCAAATATTTATGTGTCAAGTATGAAACTGTGGGGTTGAATTATTAAATAGAACTAAATTAGAAATTATTAGTAATAATAATATAGGGACTAAATTGCTTAATAACAAAAATGAGTAAAGATTAATTTTAAATTTAGCAAGTGCCTTAAATGGCAATTTAAACTAAGGATATATTAGCAACTAAACCAATGTTAAATATGACTTAGTGGATTGATGTGTTCCTAACTGTTGATGTACACCAAACCTTTTGATAATTGATCACAGCATATTAAGTTATATTATTTAAATCATTAGTCATAGGAATTATGAAAGGAAGAAAGAGAAGGGGTGTGTTCATTAATTCATCTTCAATTCATGGCAAAAACAAGAAAAAAAATAGGAAGAATGAAAAAGAAGCTTGCTTAAACTTCATTCCATAGTAGAACCTAAATTCAAAGCTGACACGAGGTAGAGTTCACGAGGGGAGAAGGCGAAATCCAACAACGAAGAACGAATACGGTTTGTGTCCTCATAATTTTACTTAAATTTATGCTTTAATTCGTATCTAATTATAACCATTTAATATTTAAATCAAACATGAAGTATAAACTTAACTACTCAATTTAATCAGATTAAGTCAATGTATATATATATATATATATAAATGTTTGCATTGGGAAAATACGATGTTATCTATATTGAAAATGGTTGGATATATATAATGAATATATTCGATGATTTATATTATTGTATCATTACTTGTGCTATATAATAATTAATACAAAAGTAATATATGGAAATGTAAAAATTGATAAATTCAAATATTTGATTTGATTGAATTGTATCAAAATATGAAATTATATGTTTACATGAATTAATATGATATTATCCGTATTGCATTTGGTTGATATATGCTAATAGTGAATGCATGTTTTACATACAAAGTTGTGAAATTATTGTAATTCAATATGACTATACGATGATTAGAAAAGAATAAAGTCATATTAACAGTGTAGGATAAAGTTACTGGTATATTTGACGTATTATAGGGTCTGTTTGATAGGTGGAAGTTTCAACATTTTATGTATGTTATATTCAACATATTGCATGTGTTATATTTAACGTTTTATACTGGTATGAAATTGATGCGCTTATCCTCGACTAGAACTTAAGTGACTATACTGATGTGTTGGTGAATTAATTCATATATCTGTACTCAAATTCAAACCAGTTAATAAAGGCTAAACTAATAATATGAATGCGATTTATATAAAGAATAACCAATTATGTTTTAATAATAAAAAATGAGATTTATATATATATATATATATGATATGTTTTGAGAAGCTAATACCTTTAGGGTGTGTCAATATTATTGATAGTAAAATGAATACTTAGATGGTGACTTAATAGTTTAATAATGTGAAAGTTTATGCAATTCATGTGGTTAAAATCAAAGTTGTTAGTTTGTGAAATAATGTTCTTTAACTATGTGGTTTACTTTATTGACATTAGTTATGTTGTTTTTGAATTATGATGGCACCATTGAGTATGTATTGTTCAGTGTGCGGTTGTTTTTGTTTTTGTATGTCGATTTTGTACAAGTTTTAATAGATCAAAGTTGCAAAGTGTCCAAGGTTAGCAGCTTAACTCAGCTCGTATCAAATATATATCTTTTAAAATGTTAGTATAGATAATGGCATGTATCTAAATTGAATCTTGCTACGATTTGTTTATTTTGTGAAGGTGTTGGTATGTTTTTGGTAGTTGGAATTATAAGGCTTTAGTTTATTGGTTGCAATATCTATATGGTATGTTTTTATGCATGTGTTAAGTAATAGACCATGAGATTAACCATGCAGGAGTAAGTGGCATTGAATGTGATGTTTTGGTGAGTATGCGTTTATGTTTTATGGGTTACGAAGACATATATTAAATTGGGGTGAAGTTAGGTTAGTTTAGGCATAATTTTGTTGTGTTTTATGCATATAAATGTTCATTTTGGACACTTTTATATTTAAGTTATGAGATAATAAGAACATGTTTTAAAATCGTAAGATCAAAATAAATCATTTGGTTCATATTAATAGTTTAGGCCTCGAGACTAACTATATTAGTCTTGAGACAACATGACTTAAGTCTTGAGACAGAGTGATATGTGTCTCGAGACAAGACTACATTGAAATGAAAATAGTTTTGCCCTGTTTCAAGCCTCGAGACAAGAACTCCTTATCTCGAGATAGTCAAACATCGAAGCTAAATTAAGAAAATAAGTTCCAAGATCAATCTTGAAATTTGAAGGTCATTGTCTCGAGACATTTCATCATTGAAACAAAAATAAAAAAAGATATGTCTCAAGACATATGGAGATCCCTATCTCGTGGCATAATGTTGAAGTTTGACAATAAAAATTTGGATTTGAATCCCAACTATGTTATAAACTTCGTACAATCCCTAAATGCATAGCATGTAATTAACGTGCATTAATAGAATTGATTGTGATGTATATGCTATGAATGTGTGAAATTTATTTACTTGAATATCTTGTTATTTAACAATTGCGATGGAGTCAGTTTGAGTTACTCTAACAATATAATGTGATGTCACACATTCGGATCCGGTGACAGATTGAATGTGGATATCACAGTGTAAAAGATTACTTACTTCGCACATTATAAACAACTAATAAAAAACTTTAAAAAATCATATTACCTCCTCAAAAGACGAAAAATTGTTACTTTAATGCTCTATTCTTTTTTAGATATTTTTAACTTATTAATACTATCAATTTATGTTCTTTTAACTAAACTTAAATTTTAAATGGTATATAGCTCTAACATTAATCGAGTGATAATTAAAAGATTAAATCAATCTCTAAATATATACTTGGACTTCTATTTAAGTTATAACTTTATTTTATTACATTGATAAATATGAAAGTACAAAAATTTACTTATAAAAAATAAAAATAACTTAACCTTAATTATTAGTAATTTTTACTTACTGGTAACGAGTTTGCTTAAACTTTTATTCAAGTTATAACTCTATTTTATAGTCAATAAAATTATCACAACTCGTTTTTAGATAGAATTATAACTAATAAATCTAAATTAGTTTGTAGAGGTGGTATTACAAATGACAGATTGTGTGCCATTTGTGGACATAGCCAAGAAATGGTTGCGCATGTTCTAAGGGATTGCTTAGCAACACGTTCCGTATGGCAGTTGGTTATCCCATGGAGTATGGGGGATGGATTCTGGTCGGCTTCTATCGACTTGTGGCTTGTGGAGAACCTTTGCAACTGTAAGGATGTGCTGGTTGAAGGCGTTCGCTGGGAGGTTCTGTTTGGCGTCTTAGCATGGTGGATTTGGATGACTCGTAATCAATTTATTTTTAGTCAAGACAGCCATAGTGCTGCATATGTTGTGCCTAATAGATTGTCATGGGCAAAAGTCATTTCTGACGTCTCTACTGTAGTATAAATGTGCGATAGTGTCGGTCGTTAGACGGGTGGCACAAGTTGAATACGAATAGAGGTGTTAGTCAGACTACAATGATGTAGTTGGAGGTGGACTAATACGCGATTCGATGGGACGGTGGGTTGTTGGGTTTGGACGCAACATTGGCTGTTGCTTGGTCTTATCGGCTGAGTTGTGCGCTGTGTATGACAATTTGGGGGTTGCTTGGGAAGCGGGAATTTGAAGGTTGGTGGAGGAGAGTGATTGTTGGGAGGCTATCGATCTTCTCGAGTCCCAAACCAAGTAAGGAACGATTGATTTGGTTGATGATATTCAACGCTTGTTGTCTCGACAATGACAAGTGGATGTGCAACATGTAGTGCGTTGTGTGACGGATGCCATGGCCAAGGTTGCAAGAGGACTATCCCCGGGGCTCCATCTTTTTCAACAACCTCCTGCTTGGGTTGAGTGTTTGTTTAGACAAGATATGGCATAGTTTATGGTACTAAATTATTGTTTTGGCTAGGCTTATGTCTGTTTTCGTTTAAGATAAAAACATCTAAATTAAATTATAAATATTTGTAAATGTTAATTTTATAATATACTAAAAAATAAAAAATATTTTTTTCAGTTTAAATTTTTTTCTAAACTCATACTTTTATATATATTATAAGTTATAGATATATGAGTGAAGATATTCAAGAACTTTTTACTCAATGAAAACTTTATAAAATTAAAAAACAAAACAAAAAAAAAATTCAACATCCAAAAAACTAATTTTCTGCTAAATATTTAATTCGAAAATTTTGAATAATATTAGGGTATAAACTCCATCAAAATATTTCACTTAGATTTTTTTTTTTGGAATAAATTACAAATAAATCTATGAAAAATATATATATTTTTAAAGATGAATGAATTTTATATGAAAATGTTACCACCTTTATTACTGAATATTGAATTAAAACATAAAAGTACATTTTCAAACAAAACTCATTCATGTCAAATTCAATATTCAATAATAACGGCAATAACATTTTCATATATGTCAAAATTTCCTAAATAAAAAAAAAAGTACATAATTTACTATTTTTGCGTATAATTGTTTTCATCACCTTGGTAGTTGAAGTTGAATTCATCTCTTTACAAAAATAAAAAATTGATTTGATTTTTTTGAAGTTGTTAGGTTAAAGTTGCGGAAAATTATGTAAGAATTTGAAAAAAAATGTCAAACATCGAAGTGGAAGTTCCAATTTAAAAAAAAAAAAAAATTTAAAACTACCAACACATCCCGTCATGATCCAAGTTTACAGATAATTTATATCGGGTTGAAGTTAAATTTAAAATCTCAAAGTTTCTAATATCTCAATATTATTATTAAATCAAAGTTTGATAACTAATACGGAATATTTAAGTAAACAAAATAAAAATGTTTAAAATATAGACAAAAATAATAAAGAAATAAACGATGTTAAATCATTAACTTGGTATCTTTTGGCTAGCCACCCTAACTTTCACAGCTGCTATCGCTTTCTTTCTCCTCAAACAATCTCAACTCTTGCATCTTTCTGGGCATTCCTCTACCTTAGGAACTATACAACTTCCACCCTTAACCTTCCTCAACTTGCACCACTCCCAAATCCACAAGCTTAATTAAACCCAAATTTTAGACTTTTCAGTTACCACTGTATTAATTTGTAACATTTAGCTAACTATTGCAATTTTCTCTTTAATAGTTAGGGATTAATTGATTATAATATCAGAGACTGATACACGCTTAAAAAAATGTTAATGTTATTCTAATTTTTTAAGTAAGATAGAGTTCACAAGCTGACTCTTCAGTCAGTCATCCCCAAGACTGTCAGTAAACAGTTAAACAACTTAGGCTTTCTAGGTGCTGCAGCCTTTGCTTGTTTTGTTTGGTACATTCATATTATATCTATATTGCTTTGCATGTGCTTCCTGCAGTAATTATATTTGTAGGTGCTTGGCTAGCTCCCAAAATCCAACATATTTCCATGTTTCTTAGTGCCCAAATCACCAATGATTCACTTGTGAACGTACTTTGCATATCTGTATAATTTTATGGTTTTATTGGCTTCGTTATTTGTATCCTTCAACATGCCTTAAAATACATCCTATTCCTTATTTGGTCTAATCTAAATTATCAAATTGACGAATATATCTAATTTTTACATTTATGCATGCTTTTTCAATATAATATTAAAATTAAAGAGTAGAAAGATAGAGAAAAAGGGTTTGCATTAATAATTTTGTGATGATAAAATTAGAAACAATAATAGTGATAAAAGAGGGGTTATGAAATGAACAAAGAACCTGACAGAGTATGATGTTAAGCCACCTTTTTTTGGTTATGACAGAAGATTTGTGGGTCAAAGTTTTTTCAGTGAATTGGATAGTAAATATTAAATTTGTCTGATTGATTATTTCGGTGAAAAGGACTAATTTACCTTGAGAGAGAAAGAGAAAAAGAAGCAGATTCCGTTGTTAATGTGTTCATATATTCTATTATAATAAGTAGCATCATTATTTAAATAGTCTCTATATATTCTAAGTTAGGGCAACTTCATGTTATTAAGCTTTCCCTTTTTTTCCCCTGCTCAGATCAGTTCTCATTGGAACTTTTTTAGAGAGAGAGGGAAATGGAGCTCTCACAGCATGGTTTCCTGGAGGAGCTATTGGCTCCAAGAAGAGACAGTTGGACCACTTTTTCAGCTGGGGTGACTGAGTTCCTCCCTAATGGCTCATGGAATTTTGATTCTTTTGATGAGAATCCAACTTTGGCTCCATCAAATCTCTCCTTTGTTGCATTCTCTCCACCACCACCACCTGATCAAACCCCCAGCTTTGAATGTCCTTTCAGTGATCAACCCTACCCTTTTGTTGATGGATTCACAGTGCGGGACATGGATTCTTCGTACACCAACGTCAATGTCGTCCACCCCCACACATCTCCTTTCCCAGCTACTCAACAAGACTTCCCATCCATGGTTGATGATGAAGATCAGTTTGGTCTTCTTACCACTGATCATCAACAACACAGCTTGGAAGAAACAAAGAGTAGCTGCAAAGTCGAGATTGAGCAAACCAGCAACATTCAGGGTTTCGACATGGGCGACTTGTTGTTAGGCAAGAAAAGGGCCAAGACAAAAAAGTTAGAAGGTCAGCCTTCAAAGAATTTAATGGCAGAGAGAAGGAGAAGGAAGCGACTGAATGACAGGCTTTCAATGCTGAGATCAATAGTCCCCAAGATCAGCAAGGTGACCCCTGGTTTTTTTCCCTAATCTGTTAACACTTTTTTTATGCAACTGATCCAAACAATGGTGAACGTGAACAGATGGATAGAACATCTATACTTGGAGATACCATAGATTACATGAAAGAGCTTCTAGAAAGGATTAATAAGTTGCAGGAAGAAGATACAAAAGAGGGTATTATTATTAATCAACAGAGTTTATTGAAGAACCTGAAGGAGCAAAAGCCAGATGAAGTATTGGTGAGAAATTCCCCAAAGGTATAGTCGGTTTCTAATATTAACCATTATATGGACATGTAATTGAAGACATTGCCCCTCTACTGATTCTTTTTTCATGTTACCAAAAACACAGTTTGATGTAGAGAGGAGAGATACAGATACTCGAATCGATATCTGCTGTGCAACGAAACCAGGCTTGCTGTTATCTACAGTGAGCACATTGGAAGCACTAGGCCTTGAGATTCAACAGTGTGTTATAAGTTGCTTCAATGATTTTTCAATGCAAGCTTCTTGTTCAGAGGTAAATGTTTATTTTATGTTTGATTGCAATTTGCAAAATCAGCGGTTGTTTCCCAATAATGTGCATTTCTTCCAATGTAATGTACTAGGTAGAAGAGCAGAGGACATTGATAAGCTCTGAAGACATAAAGCAAGCATTGTTCAGAAATGCAGGCTATGGAGGAAGATGTCTGTAGAATCATTAGGAGGAGAATAAGATGATCATCTAACAAAGCTTAATAGGAATTAAATTTTCTCTGAATTTGTTCTTCAAGGATTTGCAATTGCTGTAATAATATTTTCCCATTATTAATCACTGTTCAATCAAAACCCGTCATGAATTTCATATTTTCAATGGAAATGGAATGAATGGAATCAGGTCAGGGCCAACTGTGCAGAAACCAGTGGCCTACTAATGTTTTTTTGTCTAAAATACAACTAAAATTATTCTTTTCTCATTGCTGCAGCAGACATAAGCCAATCAATAATTAAAATTCAGATAGGTAAATAGATGGTGACTACTAGTCCTTTAATCTCTGAACAAGTATATATCTTACACATCCTATTGCTAAATCAAACTAATAAATGCAGTACTTCACCAGGCCAAAAAGCAAATATCATTTCCACTGCAAATGTAATTATGAGGAAGCCAACAGTTGATAATAAATTAAAAGGATAGTAGTCATCTGAAATAGGTTTATTTCTCTCAAGTTCTTCACTTTTTCTTTTCTCTCCCCTTTTTGGGTTCTAAATATTAGCTCTTGTCTCTATGTTAGTTTAATTATTAATTTCATTGTTAGGCAGTGAGAGAACGGAAACTGTGACTTCATGGTTGTACGGCCACAAATGCAATAAATGCCCGTGACAGCAACTGCACATGTTCTAACTCACTTACCTGTTACAATTATCCTAATGACTAATATTTTAATCATTGATTACCCACAATCAAGATGTCTAAATGCAAAAGACTAATCAATCTAATACAAGGATGATGAGATTACGAGTATTATTATACATACGAGACCCGTTCAAGTACCAGCCAATAGGCCTGGCCCGATTCGAGTTGGATTTTGGCCAATATAGATTCTCAATCAAGAGCAGTTGAAAGCTCACATTTTTCTACATTGAAATCATTCATGTATACCAGGAGAATCTAGTTGCTGTACAAGTTCAGGGAAACGATGGTTTTTTTTTTAAGCATCTGATTCTCTCTGCACCTGCATAGTTAGAATCAGCAACAACAATTCAACAATACAGAGAGAATCCCCATTGTTGCAGTAGTTCAGAAACTACACCTACAAGTAATATCTTCTGCAATCATCACTGTTTGCACAATCTTTTCGACAATATACATATTTCAGTTTTCCACAAAAGAAGCATGATTTCCAGTTCTACACACTATCCTGAATCTATAATCTATAATTGGCATATAGTTTCTTCTGGAAATTGAAAAGCAAAAACTTAAATATATTCTACTAATGGCGAAGAGCCTGTCATTCTCAGACATGTTACCTAGAGCATATTAGACCACGGCTGGAAAGGAATCTATTTTAAGCGATACATAATTCTTTATGATGAACTATCTTAATAATGCTATATGTATGTACGCTTGTTTTTAGTATTTACCTGCAATCTGCATTAGAATTAACTGATCAGGTATTGAGACTGCTACCATCTAACATTCCATATAGGCAGCCATATATTTAAACACTAAATTAATTAGATGCGTACTTGAAAATAATTCAAATTTTACTCAATCATCGTGACTTGAGTTTCAACTTTTCGAGCGAACAAAGTACAATCATCTTAATAATTGGTTTGGATAGTTTGTGAGTTTAATAAGTTTTTCTATTTAGTTAAAATATGTTATTAGTTTTGTATTTTGACTAAATTTGAGATTTAGTATTTATACTTAAAAAGTTAAAAAATTCAGTCTTATTACTTTCTTTCTTTTTTTTAAAAATTTCAATCTAATTGTTATCTCACTTGATATTGCCTATGATTGACAGAAAATAAATATGATAAGTTGATAAGTTTTGACAGAAAACAGTTCGATTAAAAATTAAAAAGAAATTAAAAAAACTCGTTCAACTGTCGGTTCAATCAATTCATACTGGTTCTTGATCTAATTGGTTCAAAGCCACTTTCTAAACTGGTTTGACTGATCCAACTGACCAGTCTGATTCAAACAACATCGATAATGATTGAACTAGAATTTGTAAGTTAAAAAATAAAGAGGATTTATTTTTTAACTTTTAAATTACTAGGACTAAATCTTAAATTCTATACAAATACCTATTAAAACCATAAAACAAAATTTGATAAAAACTTAAAATTGTAAATCAGAATCAATCATATCAAATTATTAATAACAAAACTAGATGCAGAAACATACTTGAATTAACTGATTTCTTGAAATTTACGGATCATAAGGTTTTGATCTTCCAAATTAGCACACAAGAAATACAGAGAATATGACTCTCTCTTTTTTAAAATGGGATAGTAGACAAGTTACCTTATGTATAATTTGGGATCATAACCCTAATATATAACTTTTGCACATAACCCTAATTTCATCATTAACTAGAAATTAGTTATTAGAGTATCTACACATATTTGACTCATACTTTATTTAATAATTAAAGTCCAATAAACCTTAACCAAATTATATCACTTTTAATTTGGGCTAACATATTATGATAATAAATAATAACATATAATTATCTTTATTATATACGTGATGTCTATATTTTCCAACAATACTGAGACTAACAACATATTTTAACCTTTCTTTTTTAATATATATTATTTTTAATTGTATTGAAAATCCACAAAGTCAAACTTGAGCACAAATGTAAATAATCAAATTGAATATTCTAACATGAATGTTGATTTTATAATAAGTAAACTACAAGTTTAATATTTGCATTTGTTTATGTTTGGATTACTAAACTTTTAATAATTATTACATAGTCACTATATTATTAATTTGTTACGTTATGATCATCATTAACGTGTGATGGCAAACTTATGTAGCATGTTAATATCATCATTTCAAATAAAAATTTTACGTCATGTAACACCCCAAAAATTTAATTTTCGGCTTTTGTAAATTTTTGATACAATTGTCTGTCTACTTCAGTGGTTAAGTGTTCTAGGTGTGTGAGAGGTCCCAAGTTCAAGCCTTACATGTAACACCCCACACCCGTGCCCCACGCTGGGTCGGAATATGAGGCATTACCTAGCTTAAACTTATGCATAAAAGTATTTTCAGAACACCAAAACATGGTCAAATTAAAACTTTTATAATTATTTTTATAAACTCCTTAATAAGAGCGTACTAAGTCCAAAACGTCCATTAGAACCCATTTGGAAAATAATCTGAGTCCTTTAAAGAACTCTGAAAATAACTCTTAATACAGGGGCACACGCCCGTGTGGGAAGGGCAACACGCCCGTGTGACTGATTTGACATGGTCGTGTTGTTGGCCCGTGTGGCTTACACAGCCTAAGTAATACAGGGACACGCCCATGTCCTTTACCCATGTGGAATTAATTCTAAGTTCACATCTACAGGGGTTTTCACACTACCTGGCACACGCCCGTGTCCTTGGCCCGTGTCTTTCACACGGCCATGACACGCCCGTGTCCTAGCCTGTGTCCAAAAACCTGGACATTCTATTTCTAATGTCAGCAATTCTTAAGGGCCACACGGCCAAGGCACACGCCCGTGTGCTAGGCTGTGCCCTTCACACGGCTGAGACACACGGCCGTGGCTCTGTCCGTGCGTTTACTATCATGCATACTGACTTGCAAATTTTACGTGTAGGGGACACACGACCGGACAACACGCCCATGGGGTTGGCCGTGTGTCACATATAGCCTAGGCATACGCCCGTGTGTCTACCAATGTGGACAAAATAAGGCTAGTTACCAAGCCTCTTTGCCACCCTTACATACACCTATCTAAACATGATCAATCAATATCCATACAAACACAACATGCATAATCAAAACAGCCACAACCTTCCAAATTTGCATCATTTCATTGAATAATCGTTAATGTTAGCCAACATTCATGGCCTATGCAAATGAGTATCATATTTATCATATGAGCCAACACATTATGGCAAACTAACATAACACTAAACAAAAGACTTGAGCCCCTATACATGCCCGAAAACAAAACAATGAAACTAGCTATACCAAGGTCTTGAGTGATAGTGTGATCGAAGCTTTTGATGTCACTGGATCTCCGATGCTAGTTTGGCAGCACTATAAGGAAAGAAAAGAAAGGAGGGTAAGCATGGGAGCTTAGTAAGTACATATATGCAAATAAAGTGTAATTAAAAGAAAATCATATCGTCAAACAGTGACTTGTCAGGCTCAAAAGATATAAATCACTTAACATCTCTATCTTACTCTTCCTTTCATTCAAATATACTTAGTGCACCTCGCTCTTTACTCAGGTCTTAACCAAGAGTTCAGTATATGTACCCCATCAAGGTTTCCATCAACTAAGACTTTAAGTTACTCGTTGAACTCTCGGAATGCATACAAACACGCGAAAAATTTGCATCTAAATGCCATATAAGTAGTCAAAGCTACCTCGTGCTATGAAACACTTACTTTTGAGCTACTCACGGGCCTTTTTATCAGTCAGGACCCGGACCCCATAGCTATCATGTAACGTTCACTCATTGAGCTATTCACGGGTCTGTACACAAAGTGAGCACCCGGACCCACGTTACTTATAACGTTCATCTCATGAACTCAGACTCAACTCATGAGTTTAGACCACATAATTTTCATAATATGCCCCTTTGTATCCCACGCTATGTCTAAAGTTCAACGGGCTTCCATATATAATCGACTTGCATCGCATTTGCTCGCAATGTAATTTACTCAAATAACATGTCATTTGCACATTCATGGCAACGATTAGACTTTATATACATAATGACCATAAGCCAATTATACATGTATATTATCAAAATATTCTAAAATAAGCTTCATTAGCACAATATTTACATATGTACTTACCTCGATACAAAATGTTAAAGACAAGCTTAATCCTCGTAAATTTTGTTCTTACCCCGATCAAGACCCGAATCACGCTTCTCTTGATCTAAATTAATAAAATTCATTTATTTCATTAGCACATCGGTTTAGACACTCAAAATTTCATAATTGGGCAAAATAACTATTTTTCCCCTAGACTTTCAAAAAATAACCACTTTATCCCTATGATCGAAAATTAATTTTTATCGAATTTCTCAATATTATAAGCCTAGCCTATAACAGCTCGATTTAGACCCTAATCAGAACAGTCGTTTTGGGGCCACAAATCCAAGTCAGAAAAATATTTTTAAATTATTTTTTGTGCTTATTTTGTGTGAATTTATGTCTGTGAAATTTTCGTGATTTAATTTTGTCGTTTAGGTGTCCGATTAAATAAAAAGACTTAATCGCGTAAATTGAAAATTTGGTAGTTTAATATATAAAGGGGCCGAATTGTTAGTGGTTTTCTAAGTTGGGGTGTTTATGTTGCAATTTTTCCATTTGCATGTTGTTTGGACGGTAATAACCATATATGTTATGATTTTATTATTATTTCATAAAGGTTAAATTTGTAAATGAAATAACATTTATAATATATCTAATATTAACATAATTAAAAACCATGTTTTATTTTTGTTCACCATTGCTGAAACTTCATAAAAGAAAAAGAAAGAAGACAAACTAGGGTTTGGTTGTATTCAAGCTTGATTAAGGTACAAGTTTAGCTCAGTTTTTAATAATTTCTACGTTTTAGAGATCGTTGCTTCGAGTACTACAAAACCCAAGATTTAATTTTTGATTTTGATGAATATTTTGAGTTGTGTCATTGTTTATAGTTCGTTATTTTTGTTGTTTGATGATGAAAAATGGAAGATATGTTTTAGATTAACATGTTTTGTATTGGAATTTTTGATGATTTTGAGTAATTAGGACTTAATTGCAAAAATAATAATTTGAGGGACTAAAATGTAAAATAAATTAAATATATGGACTTATTTAGTAATGGGTAAGATTCAGCTAAGCATGGGTACCTTAAAATTTTGAATATTTTGTATTTTGTGCAATAGGGACTAAATTGTAAAAATTGTAAATGTCAAGGGTAAAATGGTAATTTGTACATTTATGTGTTTTTGGACTACATTGAATGAAAATATGTTTGAATGAGCTTAATTTGAATATGTTTAGATCAAGAACCAAAGAAATCGGATTTGGACCGGAGAAAAATGAAAGTTATCGACTAGCAGCCCCGTCTCGTTTTACGACGTCCGAGGTAAGTTTATAAGAAAATAGATGTACTTAACTTCAATTAATCATAATATATATATTCTGAATTGAAAAATATGATTTTATATATGTCATAGCCGAATGTGACTAAGCCTGGTTACTATGTTTTCGAATCGGTTTCGACCGAGATACGACGTCTGAAAGCCTCGTATGAACCTTAGAAATAGTTAGGATGTCATGACATAGGATTCCGATATATGTGTGCGAGTAAGACCATGGCATCAATATGTGGTTCCGGTATGTGTTTACAAGTAAGACCCTATCTGGGACAGTGGGATTGATGTGTGGCTACATGTAAGACCACGTCTAGGACGTTGGCATTGTACGATTTATGTGATTATCTGAGTGTCCTATTCGATTCCGAATGGTTCATCGGGCAATGATAACCTATGTTTGAATATGTAAAACCATCTATGTGCCATGTATGGATTAATTTGTTACCAAGTCAAGGTAAGGTAAGTAAGTAATTAATCTTTGATACAAATGACTTATTAAATAAGTATGGAAGGTGAAATCATATAATAGTAATAGAATTTGATAAGGATATATATATATGTACTGTAATTGTCTTCAAAATGATATATGACATGTTTATTAATGGAACCAAGTGTATTCGACCATTTGGGTAATGTGTACATGATGATATATTACGATGCTTGAATAGAAATTATGAGTATATGTGAATTCGATTGTTTAAATGATATCTTGGCTTTGTAAATGAAATATGAATTACTTATGTTGGTTATATAGGCATTCAGCCAAGGTGAAAAATTTTGTATAAAAATGAAATATCATGAATGAATTTGATAGGTCGAGACTAAGCATACTCATTCTAGTATAATTCGGTTTAATTTATTATGAGATTCTTATATTATTAGATTGTTTATTTGCTTATGGCTTACTAAGTTATAATAGCTTATTGTGTGTATTTTTATTCTATTTTATAGATTTTGGAAATCAAGTTACAGGCTCGGGGATCGTCTACGAAGCTCATCACACTATTCACTATTTTGGGTACTTTTATAAGTTAAATTCGAATTATGGTGCCTATAGGCTAAAGTGTGTTTTGGAAATGCTGAACGTTGGTTGTGTATAAAGCCATACGAAAATGGCTAAGCTATTATCTTTAAAATTTTAGCTATGTTAAGTTTGATTATCGTCCACTTTGCTTTATAGTTATGTGTCATCTACGCATGATATTTTTGTCATGTATTGCGTCTGCTAAAAAAATGATTGATGCTATGTCTCTATTCGATTTTACTTATTAGATTAAAAGTTCACTAAGTTCGATTGTTGATAAATAGCCTATATGCTTTGTGGACAATTGAGGTGTTTAAATGGCATGTATTTTATGTTAGATAAGGTCTTTGTTTCAGGTAAGATACACATAATATATGTACTTCACTTACAGGTTCGGCCTTGGTATATTGTATGAAAATATATAAGATTGTTTATTAGATAAATTAAAATGTTTGCATGCATATATTGAGTTTATGATGTTGCCGTGTGAGCTAAATCGAGAATGATAATAGGTGCTTAAAAGCTTAAGATATCCGGATAATATCAATGAATATATGTGGTTGAGTATTCGGTCATGACATATGGATGAACCCTCATACGTTTTTTCATATATATATTTGTAGATGTTTTTATTATGGTTGATTTGCATATGTACAAATGAGTTGTGATAGCCGAATAGCTATAGAATGGAATGGTTTCTTATATGTACCCGAATGTTCGTCCATAATTTGTATAGTTATGCATAACATCAAAGTTAATATAAACTTAGGTATAAAAGTCGCATAAATGACCTATTATGGATGTATTAAATGATCGAACAAAATTTAAGTAATCTGGTTGTATAAGTGCATTTTTAGTTTATTACATTTTATTATAAATGCTCAAAATGATTCAAATCTTGACAGGGATAATCGTGTGTAAAGTTTATATTATTATATGAAATGTCCCTAGCATATTAATGAAACTGATAAAGGCATATAAGCTGATGAATATTTGTATAAGTAATAGCATGTTCGGTAACTCATCATAACCCTAGTTCGGCGACGGATACATCAAAAAATGTACATCGAAAATGTACATCGAAAATCAATCGAGACCAATCTGGGTCCTTTTTCTGACTATAGAAAAAAAATGTCACTCGGCACAAGGGCACACGCCTGTGTAGGAGGGGCAACACGCCCGTGTGACCATTCCAACATAACCGTACTGATAACCCGTGTGTCTCACACGGCCTAAGCAAAATAGGGACACACCCATGTCCTCCACCCATGTGGAATTAATTCTAAATACAAACCTACAGGGGTTTTCACACAGCCTGGCACACGCCCGTGTCCCTAGCCCGTGTCCTTTACACGGTCATGACATGCCCGTGTCCTATCCCGTATGGAAAAACCTGGAAATTCTATTTCTGACGTCAGCAACCCCAAAATGTCACATGGCCAAGGCACACACCCATGTGCTAGACCGTGTTCTATACAGAGCTGAGGCACACGGCCGTGTCTCTGCCCGTGTATTTACTTCCATGCATAGTGACTTGTAAAGTTTACATGTAGGGGACACACGGCTGGACAACACGCCCATAAGGTTGGCCGTGTGTCACACATGGCCTAGACGCATGCTCGTATATCAACCTGTGTGGACAAAAATAAGGCTATTTACCAAGCCTCTTTGCCACCCTTACATACACAACCTACACAATAACAACAAAAAACAATACAAAACTACTTCATGCAGCCAAATCAACCACAATAGACAACATTTCATTTGTGTAATTTACTCATCCATGAAACTAACATCATTTGCATATATCAAAATGAATATTAGCCATCATTCAAAGCTTAATACAAAGTGAGGGATTTATCCCAAGCCAACACATTTAGCCAAATTACAAACACACAAAACACAAGTCTAATCCCCCATACATGCCATATTCAAAAATATAAATCAAACTATACCGAATGCCTCGATTGATAGTGTGATCGATATCTCTGACTTCCTTTGATCCTTGAGCTAGCTAGGCGGCACTATAAGAAAAAGGAAAGGAGAAGGAGTAAGCATAAAGCTTAGTAAGTTGCACATAAATAATTATACAACACAACTTTACCATTCATCAACAAGCTCATAGTACACAAATGGGCATAAGTAAAACTTACTCATCAATATTCCATACACTTCGTATAGCATATATTGAACTCACAATTCAAACATAGCTATTAGGTACCTGTATCACTCACAACTTGTCATACTTTCCTCAATAACTAGAAATCATAACTTTCACCATTGAACCATTTGGAGCTCTATCGGATATTCCATAAGCCTCATGCATAGGGTAAGGTGTCGATGTCATGTCCCAGACATGGTCTTACACTGACTATCATTTCATAGCCGACGCATGTCCCAGACATGTCTTACACTGGCTTACATCTCGAGGCCGAAGCATGTCCTAGACATGTCTTACACTAGCACTCATCTCAATGTAGATGTTATGTCCCAAACACGGCCTTACATTGGCTATCACAAAGTAGCCAATGCATGTCCCAGACATGTCTTACACTAGCTCACACAAGTGACCCGATCGTCATGGCATGAATATCTGATTTATTTTCTAGGTTCAAACGGGAACTCTACTATCTATATTATCATCATACTTTCTCAATTCCACAATCAAGCAATTCATGCCATAATAATTCAATACGATTCAACATATACATTAGCAATATAGTTGTATTATTTACGTACAACTTACCTCGGATTACAAAATGTGACAACTAGTCGATTTAGTCGATTTGCTTGGCTTTCCCTCGGTCTAGGATCGGACTCAGTAATTCTTGATCTATAATAGAAAAATGTACTCATTTAGTCTCTAATTAGAATTAAGAAATCAAAAATTTGCATCTTTGGTAAAATGACCATTTGCCCCTAGATTTTGACAAAATGACCATTTTACCCCTAGGACCAAAAATCAATTTTTATCGAATTTCTTTATTTCTCAAGACTAGTTGAACCTCTTTGCCTCTTATAGAAACTCCAAATTTCCACTATTTCACACATTTATTGTCTATTTTACAACTTATGCACATTAGTCCTTTTAGGTGTTTTCATGCTAACACCTATCACAAAAGTTGTTTATAAGACACCCAATACTCATTTTCTTCCATAAAAATTCAGCGAACATCACAAATGTTTTCATGGAAAAACCCTAAACTCTTTATCATTTTGCAAAATAGTACCCTCATTTGAAAGCTCATGCTTCAAGGGTCTCAAAAGTACAAAAATATTTAAGAAAAGCCATTAGGATCACTTACTTGTGAAGGCTTAAAGTTTCTGAAATTTCAAGCTCTTAAAACCCCATTCTTTGCTAAAAATTTCGATAGAGGAAGAAGATGAAAAGGGATGATATCATCCTTCTTTTATCTATTTCCATTTTAGTCAAAATAAGCCACCTAACCCACCAAATTTTAAAATTTTGTCTCCTCTTTGACTCTATGGCCGGCTATGCTCCTTTAAAAGGGTCTAATTGCCCTTTAAAATCCCCCAATTTTGATTCTCTAATAAAATAACACCTTTATCTATCAAATTAGGACTTTTGCACTTAATGCGATTTAGTCTTTTTTCGCAATTGGGCTCACAAACGTTAAAATTAGCTCACCAAATTTTTCATGCACTAATATAAACATGCTATGAGTCTATATTAATAATAAATTAATTTCTATGACTTTGAATTTATGGTCCCGAGACCACTATTCCGACTAGCCCCAAAATCGGGCTATTACATTTCTCCCCCCTTAAGGATTTTCGTCCTAGAAAATCTTACCTGCGGATAAGTTTGGGTATTGATCTCTCATAGTCTCCTCAGGTTCCCATGTGGCTTCCTTGACTCCATGTCTATGCCACAAAAATTTTCTTAAAATCGGGCTATTACAAGTTCAGACCACATAATTTTCATAATATGCCCCTTTGTATCCTATGCTATGTCTAAAGTTCAACGGGCTTCCATTTATAATCGACTTGCATTGCATTTACTCGCAATGTAATTTACTCAAATAACATGTTTTTTGCACATTCATGGCCACAATTAGGCTTTATATACATAACGACCATAAGCCAATTATACATATATATTATCAAAATACTCTAAAATAAGCTTCATTAGCACAATATTTACATATGTACTTACCTTGATACAAAATGTTAAAGACAAGCTTAATCCTCATAAATTTTGTTCTTACCCCAATCAAGACCCGAATCGCGCTTCTCTTGATCTAAATTAATAAAATTCATTTATTTCATTAGCACATCGGTTTAGACACTCAAAATTTCATAATTGGGCAAAATAACTATTTTGCCCCTAGACTTTCACAAAATGACCGTTTTATCCTATGATCGAAAATCGATTTTTATCGAGTTTCTTCATATTATAAGCCTAGCCAAACATTTTCTTCTCTTATAGAAAATCCAAAATTTCCACTATTTCACACATTTATCAACTATTTTTCAACTTATGCAAAGTAGTCCCTATTAGGGTTTTCATGAAAAATCCCTTCACAAAAGTTGTTTATTACACATCTAAGATTCATATTCTTTCATAAAAATTTAGAAAACAGCCTAAATTCTCTCATGGAAAAATCGTAAAACTTCAACCATTTTGCAAAATAGTCCTCTCATTTAAAAGCTCTTGCTTCGAGGGCCCAAAAATGTAAAAATCATCAAGAAAAGTCATGAAAATCACTTACTTATGAAGGCTTAAAGTTGCTGAAATTTTCAAGCTTCAAAAAGCCCTCTCATGGCCAATTTTTCAGTGGAAAAGAAAGGGTGAAAAGATGAAACCTTTTGTTGTTTATTTTATTCAAACTAGTCAAAATTGGTGACCAAACACCACTTAATTTTGACTTTTCCATCAATTTGTCCCCTATGGCCGGCCAACCTAAGAATTAGGGGGTCAAATTCCTCTTTAAGACCCCAAATTTAGGTTCTTTAGCTGATTGACACCCTTATCTAACAAAATAAGACTTTTGCACTTTATGCTATTTAGTTCTTTTTCACAATTAAGCAAGCAATTGCTAAAATTAATTCACCAAAATTTTCATGTACTTATCTAATCATGCTACAATACGTAAAATGATATTTAAAATAATTTCCTCGACCTTGATTTAGTGGTTACAAAATCACTATTCTGACTAGCCCAAAAATCGGGCTGTTACATTGCATTTGACAAATTTTGGTTATTTTTGAAAATAAGCCCTAACTGTATTCAATAGGCTTATATTAATTCTTTGTACTTTCACATCAGAATGGGCTTGCAAGAATGTTATTTTTGCTCGTTTGACCGAGAGAATCTCGGTCAAATAGAAATTCTGGGTAGTGGGTTGAGTGGAGAGATTTGAGGGATATGGGGAGTTGGGAATTATCTTGATTAATTTCTTTTTGCAAAATTTCGACCCCTTTTCCCAAAAATTCTAACATTAAGCAAAATTTCATTTTCCTCTCTGTCGTTTTTCCCTTTCCTCCATCCTGCCAAAACTCTGCTCTTCCCTTATCTTTTTTCTTCTTACGTTCTTTTCCTTTCGTTCCCTTGTGTATCGTGGGCTACACGTTTTGCAGATTGCAAGGATCGAGATTCTTCTCATACTGATTAGTAATCGATTGATTTGAGGTGTTGGGGGTTTTGAAGTACTCGGGATTATTTTAACATCAATCAAAACCAGGTGTGTACCCAAAACGCAGAAAATGGGATCTGGTGAAAAGCCGAAAAAGCTTACTGCAGATGCCACACTGGCATGTGGACGCCCGTGTAGTAGGCCGTGTGATGGAACATGGGCGTGTGATCGACGAGCCAGGCCGTGCGCGTATGACACGGCTGTGTGATAGCCAGGTAGGCCGTGTGCAAGACACGGGCTACACTGTGAGACTACACGGGTGTGTGGGATTTTGGGCCAGGCTGTGTAAGGTTACACGGGTCGTCCTAGTTGGCTGTAGACCTACTGCAGGGTCGGTAAGCTTCACTTAGACCCCAAATTATGTGATCTGGTTGTAGGGTGCCTGACTGAGCGTGATATCTGTACTGAACTGAATGAATGTTCTGTTATTAGCATATTTGCATGTCATTTATGGTATGTTGCATTGCATCAGGGTAGGTTGATAATATTTGGAGGAAGTATCTAAAAGGCTTTTAAGCTCATATCCATGACTCACCGCAACCTTCTCGATTATGTGTCGTATTTCTGCATCGCATGTGTGTGGGATGGGTGGGTTGATTTAATCCCCACATGGTGTGTAGGGCTGGACGGAGATGGTGTGTAGAGGCTGGTGGGTAGGATTCTGATTTACTGTATCTACATTTTGTATCTGATATGGGCCAAGGCCCTAATATAATTGTGAAATTGTATCCGATTGGGCAAAGGCCCAAACCGAATTTGTAATGGGCTCAGGCCCAGCCTATATTTGACTGTATTCTGATATGATCTATATGCTTGTTTTCTGTGGGGATTACACACTAAGTTTGCAAAAACTCACCCTTTTCTGTTTAATCTATACAGGTAATCCCTAGATTGACGGGTCGATACGACGGAGGACTCGGCGGTGGTCACACATAAATTTTAGACCATTTCTGTAAATTTTCAACTTTTATTACTTATTTGGGGGGTTTGATGTAAATATTGGACTTGGACTGTTTGCTTTAAAATTTGGGACTTTATACTGTTCTTATGGGTCTTTAAACTGCAACTCAACAAAACCCGGGTTTTCTCTAAAAAAAACTAAGGTTTTTGTAAATAAAAATGGTTTTTCCTAAAATAGTTGGTTACAAAAGCTTCAGCTTAAAAGACAAGTTTTGAGGCAAATCACCAAGAGTACATTCTTTCAAATTAAATAAAAGCTACTAAATTGGAACGGTTTTTAAGTTGACAAGTTCGGTTTCAAAAATCCATTCCATTTAACATCGCTAGATTCAGTCATAACGTCTAGGCCGGATTTGAGGTGTTATACGTCAAATTATACATCTAATCTTAATATTTCTTTTTTTTTTTCTTTTTGAGTAATTTATTTGTTTTTTCTTTTAACTTTCCTTTTTCCTTTTCTTTTTTACTTTCCTTCTCTTTTTCTCCATTTCAATTTAATATGCACATTTGTTCGAAATTTTATCCCCTTTTTTTTTCGTGACCAATAAATCAACCAACTCCGAAGAGCAGCATACCTCTATCCCTAACAATGGCTTTACTCTAGAATAGCTTATGCTAAGATAGTAATTGCTAGAGCGTCTAGGGTTTGGAACTTTTGTTTCTTTTATCAAATGTTTTTAAGGTAGTAGTTGTCGTATGAGGTTTAATTTGTTGGTTTCTAGTTTTGTTTACCCTAAAACAAGATAAATAGTATTGATTACAGAAACAGGCTGATTTTTTGAAAATTTACAAGAATGGGCCAATTTTGGTAAAATGTTTTCGGCTAGAGACGTTTTTGCCACATAAGCACTAAAAGTGGCAAAACCAATTTTTTGTGTCACCTATTAATATAGAAATAAAACTTACAAAATAAGTCTTTATATAAACCCAAAGTCACATTTCCCTTGTTTTCTTAGCAATATGGGATATGAGATATGTGTATATATAGACTCATAAATAGGTTTGCAGCTTGTTCCTAGATAATATGAGATTGCTTCCTTAAATTGTGATATATATAGATAATGTGTATATATAGACTTATGAATATGTTTAATCCACCACTTTGCCTAAATAATTATTTTATTTAGATAAAAACCCAAATTATTTAATTTAAATCTTTTTTTTCCACCAATTTTTTTAGTATCACAGTTCCAAATCCTAGAGAATTTGGAAGAGTATGGTCCCCTAGTATTTTATGTAGAGATAAATCTTGATTTTTGTTTTTTTCCATACATATTATTATTTTTTGTTAAAATAGATTGAAGTCCTTGTATTCTTGATAAGTTTGGAATTTAGGTCTTTTATTTTTATTTGAAATAATTTAGTTTCTCTATTTCTTGAATTTAAAAATACAAGTCTAATTGTTAACATTGTTAAAATTAATTTTTTAAATTTATTGGTGTGACTAAATAAAAAAATTCACAAATATTGTAACATCTAGGTTGATGATTAAACTGACCAACCCATCAATTTTCGATTTAATCATTCAACAATATTTAAATAAAAGATTCAAATCAACTCTAGATTTTGTGACAAGTGTTGAACTTTGATTTCCAATATATAGCTCTAAATCATGTAAAAAAAGGACAAAACTGAAAGTTGTGCAAGAAAAAAGAAAGAACATTATCCTTAAATCATAATTTTTTTCAGAGTAAATTATAAATCTTGAAGTTAAAGTGCAGCCTAACTATTTTAAATATACATCTAGAAAAAAATTTAAATTATTTTTTGAGTATGTCAAATATAGATTTTAACTAGTATGAAACATGGAAATTAATAATTTTAAATACTCATTTTAAAAATATTTTTTTTCACTTTGTTTCTTTATTATATTAGATATAGACTTTAGATTCGCACTTTTCATATAAATCAATCACTTTAAATACAATAGTTAAACATTAAAAAAAACACATTGAGTTTATTATTAATCATATAAACACAATCACTTTATGATTTTTTATTAATATAGTTTAAGAAAAAATCAATTCTGTAACGCCCCAAAAAAATTTAAACTTTTGTTTGTTAAACTTTGTCAATAATTAAATATCAATTTTTGGGGACTAGAGCCTTAATCGTGTGTTTGAGATCATGGGTTCAAGTTGCATTTTTGTAAAACTTTTTTTTATTTGTTTTGTCAAACCTTTATCCTTGCACTCTCAACTTAAATTTAATTTTGTGCAAACTTATGTTAAGATTGAGTTTGATGGTTCAATGGTTAAACCTCTATATATCATTTGGTATTGTGCTTGAGTCTTTGTATAAGTGATGAAGAATTATTTTTGCAATGTATGGTAATTAGTTTGTTTTTATTAATTAAATATTTATTTTTCTAAAAAAAAATTCCCTCTTACATTTTTTTTCTTAAACTTTCCTTTTTTTTTCTTCTTTACTATCGCTCTTCCTTCTCTTCTTTTTGTGATCTTTTGTTTTGTTTTGTTGTTGTGTGAATTGCTGAATTGTATCATTCTGTTGGTCGATTTCAGTTTTCAAATGCGAGATTCTACTATCTTTTTTCGCTTGTTTGGTGTTTGGTTTGTTATGGGTTTGGATGTTTACTTCAAACTTCGAAGTTGGTGTTTAATCTGTTAATCAATCATTGTGTTGTTGTTATGCCTGCTTTTAGGGGAAAATCTAGAGACGCCTAACGTTCTTCCCACGACTTCAGGTTCGAGCAATTGCTGTTGTTCTTCGATAAGTGTTAGTTGCGTTTTGGGAGTTGCGTCGAAGTTTTCAACATATTTTGGTTGAGTGCTAAATTGTGCGAGTTATTTTGATTAAGTTGTTGATTGGGTAATTGGTTTACCGTTTCTAAGTTTCGTAGTCACTTCTATTGCTTCTATGTCGAATCTACATCAGGTGTGTAACAAAAATCTAAGATTTTGCGAACGGTGGAAGCCGGAAACCATGACTGTCAATGCCATACGGTCGTGTGCCAGGCTGTGTGGTAGGCCTTGAAACTCTCTATCTTGGCTCACACAGGCATGTGTCCAAGCCGTGTGAAGGATTGTTTTGATTGTACGCCACAAATGGTTGACACGAGCATGCGTCTAGACTGTGTAACTCTCTGGTTTGAGCCACACGGGCGTGTGTCAGGCCGTATGCCAACTTGTGTAACTCTCTGACTTAGGTTACACGGTCATATGATAGACTGTGTGAGGCACTGTGATGAGCCACATGGGCATGTGCCAAGCCGTGTGCACCACATGGGCCAGCCATCCAGGCCATGTGAGTCTACATAGGCGTGTGGGCCAAAAATAAAAAATTTATCTAAGGCCATAATCATCGTTTGAACCGAATGTAGGCCTACCATAAGGTTTGTATGATCTGAATTAGGCAATGAAATCTGTTATCTAATGATCTGTTATTTTTACATACATTTTGTTATGTAATCTGATAAGTAAGTGTGACTCGCATTGCATGAGCATGATCTGAAATTGTATCATTATATACACCTATCTAATATCTGTTAAATCTGCATCTACATTAGGGCGGGAATTGTGATAAAGAATGAAGTGTTGGCAATTTAATTATCTGCCGACTCTGGTGGCTAAGCCACATATATATATATATATGTATATTCGATTTTGGCGATTTATCGCACTTTGATCCGGCAACCAATCAACAACATTCTAAATGTGACATACAATCACTATGCGGTGGACAGAGATGGTGTGTAGAGGATGGGGGTAGAAAATCTGCATTTGTATCTTATATGATCTGTATCTGTATCTATTATATCATGTTTTTGTTCTGTTCCTGACTTTGATAACAATCTGAATACTGGAAACCTGAATATGTATTTGGCATTTTTGAATATTAAGGTTGCACACTGAGTTCGTAAACTCATTTAGTTGTGTGCTTGATTTACAGGTAACCCACAAACTTAAGCTAGTTGGCGTGGCAGGAGCTTAGTAATTTCTATTCTAGTTGTTTTACCATTTTTTAGGAATTTAAGCTATTGCATATATAATTTCAGATTATTGTTTATAAGTCTGGAATTTCATGCTGGTTTAACTGTTTCAATGATTTCCAACTATTGAATTTCAAATAATTTAAGTTAGAGTTTTTAAAGATGATTATTGTAACTCTCTAGATTTGGCCATAACGTTTAGGCCGAGTTTGGAGTGTTATAAATTCACATATTGACAACTTAAATTTCATAATCTATATGTCTTCAAAAAAATCACAATTTATATTGAACATATTTATGAGTCTATATATACACATTGTCTATATATCACAATTTAATGAAGCAATCCAACATTGTCTAAGAACTGGCTGCAAACCTATTCATGAGTCTATATATACATATATCTCATATCCCACATTACTTAAGAAAACAAGGGAAATGAGACTTTGAATCTATATAAAAGCTTGTTTTGTAAGTTTTATTTCCACACTAATAGGTGGCACCAAAAATTAAAAAAAAAATGGAGCTACCACTTCTAGTGCTGATATGGCAAAAATGTTTCCAGCTGGAAGAGTTTTTCTGTCAATATGCTGGAAGCATTTTTCTAGGTTTCCCTTGAAAAGCGTTTTCCCAAAATCGGCTCATTCTTATAAATTTTTTAAAAAATTTAACCTATTTTCGTAATTTAAAAAAATTATTTTTTTGTAATTTAGTCTATATCTAACTACATAAAAGTTGTTGACTAAATTTGAAAAAATAAATAATTTTATTTTCATTGTTTAATACTCATCACAAATATATATATTTGACTTACTACTTATGGCTATTTTTTATTTTGGTTTGTATCATTTCTGTGCAATAATTTGTTTACTCTTAACAAGATACAAAAGCATCGAATATGTTACCTCATATAACCTCTAGTGACTCCAGTCTGAAAGATAGTTGATGTTTAGATAGTTCTAATGATAAGAAAGAATGGAAAAGAATTGCACTTCATCTTAAAAATAGTGGCATAGTTACACGTATTAAATTTTATCTTATTGATTGGTTTCTTGTTCAAGTATCTTGTTTTATTATTGGTTTTTCTTTTTGAGTAATTATTCGTGTTTCATTCATGTATTTGAGTTCCTTACCAACAAAGCAGTTGACAACAATATTAATAAGAGAGAAACAAGATTACTTGTTGAAGGGAACACATAAAAGAAGACTCTCACACAAATATTTCTGCAACAATGAATGTTCTTGAAAATAGGACTTCGTTGTCTTTAAAGCCACGGTAAGGTACTAATAATCATAGTTCATGGCATTACTAGTGTACATATTTAACTTGATTTTAGGTAAATTATGCAATAAACTTTGGACATGATTAATATTTTTATGAACTATGATTTTTCTTTACAAGTACAATATATGTTGTAAGGATACTAGAATCCAAAGATAATTAATTATTTCAATTGGCATATGGTTAATATTTGATCAAAACTTGGAGACAATGTAGTTGACATGCAGCAAAGAAGATGGGCTACACATGAAAGCTTGTGGATCAAGTTGTTAATTTTGGGGACTATTTTGAGATAAATAATTGATTTTGTACTTAATTAAAAAAATTGTTCAATCATAAGTAATTGTTCAATCATAAGCTAATTAATTATTTTAATTGGCATATGGTTAATATATGTTTGGTTTCATTATAAGAAGCTTACACTATTTTGCCTTTGTATGATTGTCTGGGTCATAATGATAGCTTTTGCCCAATAAAACTAAGGAGGGAAATGGATGATTTAGAAATGGGATGGGTTATTTCGTTACGGGTACCGGTGAGAAGAGTTATCACAGTGGCAAGTATTTGGTTGAGGAAAAAGAATGGGAGAGGTTTCCTAGGGAAACCTTCTGACAATAAGCAGGGAAAGAAACATCAAAGAATTCTTATTTTCAGGACATATGAGGCAGTTTAATCTAGTGCTGGAAATTAATCTAAAAGGGGCTTATATAATGGGAAAGGGGGGGACAGATGGGTTCCTTTACTAGTATGGGAGAGGATCTAACGATTCATGATTTAGAAGATAGTCCGATTGAGGGTTTTGATAGGAATAAAAGGAAAAGAACTGTGGATTTATCTTGTGGGGTTTCTGAACTTTTGAATTCTACAGAGAAAGGTGATGAGCAACTATCGGTTTATCAAAATGAGTTATCAGTGGCCGCCAAGGGGTAGGTCGGTTAGCAATAATAAGATCATGTGTTGGAATGTTCATGGGTTGGGGAGCTCAAGGCTACGAGGATGCTTTAGCACATGTTGAAACCTTACAATCCCCAAATTACCTTCTTTATGAAGACAAAGCTTAATTCAAATAGAATAGAAATGGTGCATAGGAAGGGTGGATTTGTTCATGATATTGAGGTGGCGGTAGATGGTATTAGGAGAAGACTTAGTCTGGGTTGGAAATCAGATGTCTCTATAGATTTAAGGATTTTTTCAAAAAATCATAACGATGTGAAAATTCGGAAGGATGTTGACAGGGATAAATGGAGGATGGTAGGGTTTTATGGTTCTCTTAATATGTAGTCTTGTTTAGAGATGTGAGATCTTCTACGAGTTTTGGGTCAAGATTAAAAATTTTCTTGGTTAGTGTGCAAGGATTTCAACAAGATCCTCTATTCTTTTGAGAAGAAAGAAAGGGCTTTTCAGGATGAAGGTCGTAGGAGGATTTTCGGAATGTGTTGGCAAATTGTTAGTTGGAGGTTTCGAGGTACGAATGGCCTTGGTTTCCATAGGAGTAAGGGAATTTTGTGGAAAATAATATTAGCAAACAGTTGTGGTGTGTCGTTGAAAGCATCAAAAATAACTTATCCCTATGAAATAACAAAAAGAATAGTATAAAGGAAGTAAGGTCAAATCCTCAGAGATTGAATTGCTACAATTTCTTGTTCCTCAAAATCCTGAGCATAGTTGTGCCCAAGAAAAACGGCGTACCTAGTAAAATAAAAAAGACAGAATTAAAAGTATAGACGAATTGAAAGTCTATGAATTGAAATTGAAATTGAAATTGTAAAAAGAAATAGAACTGAGGAAAGGGATTCTTCAATTTAAGGGATTCTAGCCTCTGGTTGTCTCGATCCTTCTTGGGTTCAATCCTAGGTTTTTAGGTGATCCTTCTCATAACAGAATAAGCCAGTTATAGTGGAAGAGGACGCCTACGACCACCAGATCCACTTAGATTTATAGGAACCTAACTCTAGCCAACCGTCACTTTTGTGGGATTGTCTTACACTAGATCACCATTTCTTAATGGCAAATGCCACTCCATTTCGTCTCTTGGGCTCGACAACCATTAACGCAATAAGTTAGCGAACTGACTGTGCAACCTTTCCAAAACATACAGAACGGTTGTTCCTTGCACAAGATGAAAAGATCACTTTTGGAAGGACATGGGTGGAAGCGTCAGTCCCTTAATGCGGAAAAACGATGAATACTTGTTGAAAAGGCTAAGTGCGGGTTCTAAGCCTCATGAACCTTTTTTGGGGAATCTTGACAACCTTTGGCTAGATGAGTTTAGTGGCTTGTGCTTTTGGGAAAAGAAAAGGGAAAAGAAACAAAAAAGTAGATCCTTATAGGAATGAGCTTTTTACAGAAAAGATGAGTCAATATTCATGTCACTCTATCTCCTATTTATAGTACATAGAAAACCTAGTTTATTCCTATTTAAAATCTAAAAGATAAATAAAGATATAATCCAAAATTAAATCTAAATAATATCATAATAATCCTAACAATAATCCTAAAAATAAAATTCAAATTTAAACAGAGTCTTCTGTTCATAAATCTCTTCTTTGAATTTTTGCCCCAAGTCTTTTGCACTTTGTATTTTCGATACCATTTCTTCCCTATTTCGTATGCTGACTCATTTTGTCTTTAAATTCACGCTTTTTGCCCTCAAATTTCCTTTTTTCTTGTAATTTAGTCCCTACAAGATAAAAAACTGTAAAAAGCCCAAATTAGTAGGATCATACTCAAAATATATATGTAATGAACACATAAAATTATGTTATTTTAGAGTATTATGATATTCCCCCTACTTAGCCCATGCTTGCCCTCAAGTATGGTTCCTATCCCACTATGTAATATAGATTTTACCATGAAAGAAGTATCACTCCAAAGTTTTATAAAAATTAGACATAATGCATATAAAAAATAAAGAGAACCTTTAGCTTGCTTTAAGTAAACACGAAAAGTATACGAATCTTAAACACACAAAAGTTAAATCGACTTGGATTATTTCATGAAAATTAGGTAATTTACTAAACTTACCAAGACACCCTATTTGTTCCCCCCTTAGTCCCCAAATAAAATTCTTCTTTTTTTTCTTTTTCTTTTTTAGTTTTTTTTATTAAGAATGTATTGACCCTTTTGACTCAAAGAGGGATGACAACCCAAGCACCTCACCCAAGTTACTCAGCCCAACACACTCTTATTTTATTTTATATATATATATATATTTGTGGTTAAGAATGTGTTGGACCTTTTGATGCAAAAAGAGATGACAACCCAAACACCCCACCCCGGTTACTCGCCCAACACACTCTTAAGTTTTTTTTGTTTAATTCCGGTTAGCGGAGTTTTGCATAACATGTCACACAACTTTTTGACGCGAAGTAGGATGAAAACCCAAGCACCGTACCCCGGTTACTTAGTCAGTCATGTTTTAAGATGTGCTCATAACCAAGGAATCATTAGATTTTATTTTATTTTATTTTTTTAATGAAACAAAAATTCAACTTTGGAGGGATAGGAAAAACAATCAAGTGTTAAAAATAAGTTTTGACAATTACCTATCAGTCATGAAAATAATTTTAGCATACATTCATATTAAGTGTCCTCTTTGCATTTAGATTTAATCAATTCTACTATAAGCAAGATAGGGTTAACTTCATTAATCATAGCCTAAATAGAAATAAAGCAGTGGAGATGAAATCAATATAGCAAAATCATAACAAACTCAATAGACAAAAATCACGTTTGCAGGTCAAACAGTGGGTAATTCTTGGTGAAAATCTTGGGCATGAAAAGGGACAAGATATACTAAAAAAAATAAATGTGAGCAAAAATAAGCACAATGCAGCAGTAACAGTAACACAATAATAAATATAGTAGATAAAACATCAAAAATAATAAGGAATGTCTCCCTTACTTAAATCACATTGTCCTCAGTTTGAAAAATAATATGAAAAAGAAAGGGTTTAGAACACTCCCCATGTTGTTTCGTTATTGTTTTTGCCCGTTTCCAAATTTAATTTTTTCGATTCCTCGATTCTCCTGAATATAAGAAGAGATGAAATTTATTAACATGTAAGAAAATAAAGAAAATAGAAAAAAATATATATAAATAAAATAAAATAAAAATAAAATTGGGTTGCCTCCTAACAAGCGCTTGTTTAACGTCGTTAGCTTGACACCCCAACTAGTATTGGGGTTGTTCCAGCTGAATTCTTTAGATCATTTGGGCTTGGAAATTCTCCTTTTTTACCACATCCAATATATTTGAGTTCAATCGTCCTTGCGCCTCTCACTTTGGTTTCGTATTTTCTTCCAAGAAAATATTATATGTACATGTCAAGGGGCTAATCCCTTTTAAGTCAGCAATGATCTCATCATTCTCTAAAAATGTGCACTTGAGATGCTCGAGAAGTGGTTTTAATTCTAGATCTTGTGCCTGCACAATAGAAAGTAGAAGTTTAGTGTTTATAAGAGCTTATAATTCATTAACAGATTCGCAAATAAATCTGAAATCGAAATTATCATCAAACAAGGTTTCAAGTTTATCTTCATAAGGTGACTTAAAAGTTTCTTCTACTAATGAGTCACTTATGTCAACACGGTTTACGTTCAAGATTTCACTCGGGTGACTAATAGCATTATAAACGTTAAACTTTATGATCTCCCCGTCAAACTCCATTGTGAGGATTTCACTACATACGTCAATCTTAGTACTTGCGGTACTAAGAAAAGGTCGTCCCAACAAGATATCCAAAGACCCAGGAGTGTTATCTTCTTCCATTTTTACCACATAAAAGTCCGTAGGAAAGGTAAGTCTGTTAACTTTCACTAATACGTCCTCAAGAACTCCTTCAAGATACACAATAGACCTATCTACTAATTGAATAATAACACCTGTTTTTATAAAAAAAATCTCACGTTAAGCGATTCATAAATAGAAAAATGCATTACATTTATGGAGGCCCCTAAATCACACATAGCTTTTTTAATTTCTAAATGGCCTATTTTGCATGGTATTGCAAGCATGCCCCTGTCTTTACATTTTGCTATCATCTTTCGTTGCAACACCGCAGATACATTTTCACCAACACTTACTCTTTCATTTCCAGTTAATTTTTGCTTGTTGGTGCAAAGCTCCTTAAGGAACTTGGCATATCGTTGAATTTGTTTGATGACATCCAACAATGGTATGTTGATCTCGACGTTTCTAAATGTTTCAAGGATCTCTTTTTCCTCTTTACCTCTCCGATGTTGGTTCAACCGTCCTAGAATGGAGGTTGAATTATGGGCAACGGAGGTTTCGTTCAGACTTGTTTATTGGTCTTCTACTTTTTCAGGGTAGAATCTTGATCAAGATTCCTGCTAGGATTTGGTTTTAGTATTTTTCCACTTCGTAACATCACTGTATTTGCATGTTGTCTTGGGTTAGGTTTCGCTTATGACGCCAGCTTTCTTTGCAAGTTCATTTTCTCAATTGATGTGGTCAACTCTCTTATAGACGCCTCGATTTTCATTTGAAAATTTTTGTTTCCTTTTGGAAATCAAGAGTTTGTCATTGTATTTGCTGTTCGAAATCAAGCATATTAGCTGCTAATTTATTGACCATGGTTTCTAGAGAGGTACTTGAATCTTGCGTTTGTTGTGGAAACCAATTTTGGTATGGCTAGTTATACTGCAGGTTTTCCCCATAACTCAAGTTAGGATGACATTTCCATCCTAGGTTATATGTACTTGCATAAGGGTCTTATTGCCTTTGAGGCGGTCTAAAAAAGTTCCTTACAGCATCCAAATGGACCATAGTATCATAATACAAACTAGGGCATGTGTCAGTTGTATGTTCAGGCGCTGCACAAATTTCGCATAGTTAGGTCAGTCCTGTAACACCCCCTAACCCTTATCCGTCACCGGAATAAGGTTACGGAGCATTACCGAACATTACAGATCAAATACGAACAATTATATAATAATATAACATACACATCATAATTTAATCATAATGTCCCTTTATAAGCCCTCGAGGCCTAAATCACGTGTTAGAAATAAATCGAGACTCAATCGGAAACTCAGAGAATTTTTCATGAAATTTCATAATTTTTCTTAAGTGCAAGGCTCACATGCCCGTGTGGTCAAGGGACACGCCCGTGTGACCCTATGACATGCCCGTGCTTCAGGCCGTGTCCTAACCAGTGTCACTCCTTGACTTACCTCACACGGCCAAACCACACGCCTGTGTGCTAGGCCGTGTGCTTTACACGACTAACACGACTGAGATACACGCCCGTGTCTCTGCCCGTGTGGTTATACCTGAGCATTCTATTTTAAATTTTTAAGATGCAAGGGACACACAGTCTGGTCACATGCCCGTGTGCTAGGTCATGTGGACTCAAATAAACCTTATACATCAAGTTTACCAACCCTGCAAATCTTGAACCTCAAGCAACACAAAAACCAAACATTCAACCAATCCAAAACATGTTCAAATACATTTAAAACATGTCTAATTAATCATACTAAGTACCTAACCAATATACTCTTATACATATTTCACATATACTAACCTAATCAATCCAATTAAAATTCATTCAAACCAATTCTAATTTCATACAAATTTACTACTAAAACTTATCATTTGATAACTTTAACATTTCATATATATATAACTAAGCATTATCATATTGCGACATTATTTACAAACATTTCTCAAAATGACAAACACAACATCCTAGGTACATGCTATTTACCAAAAAGAAATGTACTTCACCACAATGAGTTCGGGATCGGCCTTGAATGATGATTCAACGATCGGACTTTAACCAAACTTGCACACGAAAGCAAACCGTACGCTGAGTATAAACTCAGTGGTATTTCTATAATCCGAATACTTCAAAGGAAATAACATTATAAAACATACACTTTTAACCAAGTATAAACATTAGCCAATCAATAATTCATTTTATACATTTAACATTCATTTCTCATCAATAACTAATTCAAATAGCTTTTTCTCACTTTAATTCACATATCATTTAGCAATAATAATACTCCTTTCATGAACCCTTGGTTCATGCATTTCATTTGTACAATTCAATTCAATGTTCAATTTCAAATTCACATTCAATACTATTCAATATCAATCTTTTTGCCAATTCATTTATTTACCCCTATTAACACGACTCGGACTTTTGCGGATACACAGATCCAACCAAAACACACTAGTATGGCACCCAATGCCTCATCAAATAATTCGAAGAAATAAGTTGACACCCAGTATCTCATCGGCCATGCCGAAGTAAGTTGGTACCTAATACCTCATCGAATTTATCCAAAGAAATAATTTGACACCCAGTGTCTCATCGACCCGTGGTCGAAGTATCCCTGATCACTTCCAATCCTATGGCATGCCAACTATATCTAACTCGGCCTGATACAGTTAATAGGGTTTTTAAATCACTTTTCGATTTCCAATCAATACTCATTTCAAATAATCACATATACTCATAATTCAATTCAATTCAATTCAATTCAATACCAATACTCACCTCAATTCCACTTACCATATATATAATAATAAATACAATAATTAATAATTAATTTCGAATTATAGAAATACAAACCGTAATTCTCGAGTTAATCCTCGATAATCTGGTCTTTTCCTTTATTAGTCGAGGTCTCTAGCTCAACATTAGCTACAGAAATCAAACAATTAAAATTTATCAATACACTACAATTTAACATTGAATATTTTAATTTATACACAATTTTTGCCTAAATTTCAATTTAGTCCCTAACCAAAACTAAGTTTATTTTCTTCACAATTTATTCTTTATTTTCATTCAATTAACACTTAAAACTAAATTTAACTCTCAAATTTCACCATAAATTCCCCAATTCAAAATTTTCTCAATTTAGTCCCTATTACTTCAAAACATATAATTTATTTCACAATTTAATCCCTTTCCACTTCTAGCTTAAAATTCTATCAATTTAAACCCTAATACTTCAAATTATTCAACATGAACATCTAAAAATTCACTAATTTTTAAAATTTCAACATAAATCAAGTAGTATTTTGTTCTAGGATTCCAAAAACATCAAAATTACAAAAAAAGAAGCTAAATTAACTTACCAAATTGAATTTGACCCTAAACCCTAATTTTTATCTTTTTCTTTTCTTTCTCCTTTCTCCTTTCTCCTTCTCTATTTCATTCCAATGCTTTGTTCTTTTTCTATTCTTTTCTTTATTTATTTGTTTCATTTACTTTATTTTATGTTATATAATATAATAATATAATATAATAACATAATATCATTTACTTAAATAATATGTAAATAATTAATTAATATATGTATTTTATTTTACCACATGTATTTCACTATCACCACACACTTGTCACTTATGGCTTAATTCCTAATTTAGTCCTTTGACTTTTCTCTATTCTATAATTAAGTTTTCACCCTTTATTTAATTTAGTCCTCACACCTAATTAATCTTAATTCAAACTAGTTCACCTAACCAAAATCTAATTAATCACAAAACTAACTTTGTAAATATTTTTAATAAATATTTACGGATTCATTTTACGACAATGGTGGCTCGAAAATGTATTTTTTCGATACTCGTAAATTTTAGATCGTTACAGGTCTTGTTTTACTGTAAAAAGAGAATTCACAATATTAGTAAGTCTTTCAACTTTATCTTTTAAATTTGAATTACTTAGCTGGTGAACCCTTTTAATAGGTTTAGGATTGGCTTGAAATTGCTGTGTATTTGCAGCCATCGTGGAGATCAAGTTCCTTACCTGTTGGGGGCTCATGTTGACTAATGTCCCTCTACTGGCGGCATCTATCATATTCATTTTTATGAGCTTCAAGCCCTTATAAAAGTATTGGAGCAGGAACTATTATATTATCCCATGTTGTGGAAAACTTGTACACAACTTCTTAAATCGCTCCTAATAGTCGTAAAGAGACTCCACATCTTTTTTCCTTATCCAAACAATCTCTCTCCTTAATTTAGCTACACATGATGCTGGAAAAAATCTGTTAAGAAACAAACAGAAAAGATTAGCCCACATTGTGATAGATCTAGAAGGTAAATAAAATAACCATTCCCCAGAAGAATCTGCTAGGGAAAAAGGGAAAACACATTATTTGATTTGATCCTCAGTTATGCCCTAAGGTTTCGTACTAAAACAAACCATATGAAACTCTGTCAGATGTTTGTGTGGATTTTCATTTTGCAATCCACGAAAAGTCGACAGTAACTAGATTAATCCTAACTTCAGTTCAAAGTTAGTATCTATAGTAGGATATGCAATGTATAACAACTGTTGTTCTACATGAGCTTTGGCCATTTGGCGAGTCATTTAAGCTATAGGTTTTTGTGCTAGATTCGGGTTTACGTTAACCTTAGTGTTAGACTCTTCTAGTGGGTCGACTCTTATTCTTTCTTTCTCTAATGTTTAAGTAGAGTTTTCCTTAACCCGTGACTCAATTTCGTCGCCTACTCCTATTTTCAGTGGTGGGTTACTCTGAGTTCCTACCACCTCTGACTGTTTTTTTCGTAGCTTCGTTTCCTTGCGATTAGCTCTCGTAGTCTTTTCTATTTCAGAATACAACACAAGATTTTTTAGAGAAGATCTGGTCATAAAAAAAAAGAGACAAGATAAGTATGTTGCCAGTCCTTAGCAACGGTGCCAAAATTTGGTTTGTTGTTAAAAGCACCAAAAATAACCTATCTCTATGAACTAATGAAAAGAATAGTATAAGGGAAGTAAGGTCGAATCCTCAAGGACTAAATTGCTACAACTTCTTGTTCCTCAAAATCCTAGGCACAATCGTACCCATGAAAATGACGTACTTGGAAAAATAAAAAAAATATTAAAAATATGGATGAATTGAAATTGAAATTGTAAAAAGAACTAGAATTGAGGAAAGAGATTTTTCGATTTAAGGGATTCTAACCTCCGATTATCTCGATCCTCCTTGGGTTCAATTTTAGGCTTTTAGGTGATTCTTCTCATAACAGAATTAGCCAGTTATAGTAGAAGAGGACGCCTACAACCACCAACTCCACTTAGATTTTACACTTATGATTTATAAGAACCTGACTCTAGCCAACCGTAACTTTTGTGGGACCGTCTTACACTAGATCATCATTTCTCAATGGCGAATGCCACGCCATTTCATCTCTTGAGCTCGGCAACCACTGAAATAGTAAGTTAGCGAACCAACTATGCAGCCTTCCCAAAACATATAAAGCGGTCGTTCCTTACACAAGATGAAAAGATCACTTTTGGAAGAACATAAAAGGAAGCGTCAGTCTAGTAATGCGGAGAAACTATGAATACTCGTTGAGAAGGCTAAATGCAGGTTCTAAGCCTCATGAACCTTTTTTGGGAAATCTCGGTAATTTTTTGCTAGAGTTTATTGGCTCATACTTTCAGGAAAAGAAACACAAGTGTAGTGGAATAAAATTTTATTGAAAAGGGAAAAGAAACAAAAAGGCTAAAGCCTTAGAGGGAATGAGCTTTTTACAGAAAAGATGAATCAATATTCATATCACTCTATCCTCTATTTATAGTACATAAAAAACTTAGTTTTGCCCTATTTAAACTCTAAAAGATAAATAAAGATATAATCTGAAATTAAATCTAAATAATATCATAATAATCCTAACAATAATCCTAAAAATAAAATTCGAATTTAAATAGAGTCTTCTGTTCATAAATCTCTTCTTTGAATTTTTGCCCCAAGTTTTTTTGTACTTTGTATTTTCGACACCATTTATTCCCTATTTCGCATGCTGACTCATTTTGTCTTTAAATTCGCGCTTTTCTCCCCCAAATTTTCTTTTGCCTGTAGTTAGTCCCTACAAGATAAAAAACCATAAAAGCCCAAAATAGCAGGATCATACTCAAAATATATATGCAATTAACATATAAAAGTATGTTATGTTAAAGTATTATCAAGTTGGATAGGGGGACTGTGAATGCAGTTTGGTGGGAGCGATTCTCTACTTTTTCATTAAGGCATCTACCTCATTCGTTCTCTGATAATTACCTTCTGTTGATAGATACGGTACAAAGGATGGTAAGGCAAAAGGTGGAGAGGTTCCGCTTTAAGTCTTGTTGGTCGTTAGAGGAGTCGTGTGAAGCTGAGATTAGTCATTTTTGGAAGAATAGTGGAGGGAGTGTTATCTAATGGTTAATGTTATTGTGTAAGCATCTGAATCATTGGGTGGCTCACTTGAGATCAAGGAATGGGGGTGAATTAAGGGGCTACAAAATCGACTGGTGAATCTCAATGAGGGTGATAGAGATGAGAAGAATCTCTCTAATCTTTTGGGCACTAAGTTGAAAATGAATCTTGAAATTGATAATGAATAACTATATTGGTAGTAAAGAGCATGGGTGAATTAGTTGAAGCTGGGGGATAGGAATATAGGTTTTTTCTATCGATTTGCGTCGTAAAGGTGAAGAACAAACAAAATTAAGGGTTTAAGGGGTGATAGGTATACTGTTTCAAATAGGGATGACTTGTTTGCCATTGCTAATGACTATTTCATGCAGCTTTTTTCTTCGCAGGAAGGGAGGGAATTCTGATCATATTTTAGAGGGGGTGGAAGTATGCATTATTGATGAAATGAATGTTTTCCTAAATGCTAGCTATGAGGAGGAAGTCTTTACTGCTTTAAGAGTTGTGGCACTAACAAAACTGTTGGGACCGAATGGTTTACCAACTCTATTCTATCAGAATTACTGGCACATTGTGGGACAGGATGTTAGGGACTATTTCCTTGAGGTATTGAATAAAGGTAAGTCACTTGTTGACATTAATAAAATAAATATAATCGTTATCCTAAAAACAGCAAAAATCCTACGTGTTTGCAACAATTCTGTCCCATTAGTTTATGATTCGTTTTGTATAAGATCATTTCAAAAACAATGGTGAATAGGTTGCAAAAAATGTTGAATTTGTGTGTGGATGAAGCGTAGAGCTCTTTTGTTTCGGGAAAGCTAATCATGGACAATATTCTTCTTGCATATGAAATTCTCAATGTGTATAAACAAAAGAGATTGGATAAATTACGTCATTTCGCTTTTAAACTAGATATGAGTAAGGCTTATGATAGGGTGAAGTGGAGTTTTTTTAGATAAGATAAAGTTGAAGATGGGTTTTTCGAAAAGATAGGTGGTTGTATTAGCACGATGTCTTACTTTGTGGTTCTGAATGGTGAGTTGGGAAGGGACTTTTTCTCCTAAAAGGGTCTTCGTCATGAGTATCCCCTTAGTCCTTACTTGTTTCTGATTTGTAGTGAGGGATTGTCTTCCCTTATGTGAATGGCATTCTGGGAAAAATTGGTTAGGGGAGCAAAAATCCATAGGAAGGGCTCGAAAATCTCACACTTACTGTTTGCAGTTGATTATATTCTATTTGGGAAGGTGATAGAAAATGGAGCTATGATTTTAAAATAGATTTTGGCAAAATATGAGAATGCGTCGAGTCAATGTGTTAATTTTGATAAATCAGTTGTTTATTTCAGCACAAATGCCGAAGAGTTTAATGGGAAAAGTATTGTTGAATGCATTGCGATTCGTTCCTTTACTGATCCAAAGTAGTATTTGGGCTTACCCAACATAGTGGGCTATAATAAAAGGTGGGCTTTTCATGTTATAAAGGATCGCTTAAGAAGCTATATTGCGAGTTGGTGTGTTAGACCTTTGTCGTAGGGGGTAAGGAGGTGGTTATTAAAAGTGTTTTGCAAGCCATCCCTACCTTTGCAATGTTATGTTTCTTATTACCAGCCTCGTTTTACTTAGAGTTAGAAAGTATTATTAGTCAGTTTTCGTGGCAAAAGCATGGGGAAGAAAGGATATTCATTGGTGTGAATGGGCGAAGTTGTGTGAGCTAAGGGAGGATGAGGGACTTGGGTTTTAGAAATTTGGCGAAATTTAATATTGCTTTACTTGTGAAATAAGGGTAGCGTTTGATTAAATATCCGGATTCACTTTTAGCATAGTCACTTAAAACAATATAATATCTGTCTACTGATTTCATGAATGCAAATCTAGGTACTATAACGACCCGAAAGTCAGTGGTGTTGAAAAGTGTGGTTTCGGGACCTTGTATTCGTAAAATGAAATTGTAAATATTTTTATTAAACATTTACGGATGTATTTTAAAAGTGAATTAAATTTTAGTCAGGTAATTTCGTTGAATTAGTGCTTAATTAGGGTTTAAGGACTAAATCGTAAAAGTGTCAAATTTTCAATTTATATAAGTTTTTATTATTCGGGAATGGAGTGAGGACTAAAGTGGTAATTATATCACTTATAAGTATAGTGGATGGTAGCTTAGAAAATTTATAAAGAAAATTGTCATAAAAATTTATGTTAAAATAAAATAAAACATAAGTAATTAAATAAAATAATGATATAAAAGAGAAGGCTATCGTCTTCATTTCATCAAACTAAAACCAATGGGAAGAGAAGAGAAACACTTTCGGATAAGGGTTTCAAAGGTTCCAAGCTTTAATTGGCTAGTCAATTTAGTCCATTTTTTGTAATTTTTATGTTTTCAAAATCTTGGGAGATTAAGCTAGTTGACCCATGTCGTGTTTTTCAATATTGTTAAAAATTGAGAATGTTACCATTGTTGAATAATTGGAGCTTGAAGTGTTATTTTGATAGATTTTAAGGTTATAAGTGAAAAAGGACTAAATTATAAAGTTAATTGATGATTTTGTGCAATAGGGACTAAAATGCATAAATTGTGAAATCTGTGGTACAATTGAAAACTAAGAAGTCTTATAGGGACTCTAGTGAATTCAACATAAAATTAGAGGGCTAAATGTAAAAGTTATGTTAGTCTTGATTTTAGGGACTAAACTGAATAAAATACAAAAGTGGCATAATTTAGTAATTGAATGCAAATTTGGCTGTGTATTGATAATTTATTATGTTTGTTTTAATCTGTAACTAATGTCGACACGGATTTCTCGAAAAGGAAAGGAAAGGACAAAGTCGAATAGTTCAGAGTTTACAGTTTGTGTTTCTATAATCCAAACTACTTGTAAATTGTTGCATTTTGAACTATGTGAACATTTTAAGAATATGAGTGAGTCATTTTGTGATGATGAGATGAGTTGGGTTGAAATGAACTAATTGATGTTTCTGGGGACTAAATTTAATAATTATGAAAGTTTTATATATTTATGTAAATGTGAATTTGAGTATGTATTAGGCTGATCTATTGATGTCATATGTTGAATAAATGTATATAAGATTAAAATAAATGTGAATTGAAATTTGATTGATAATGAAATATGAAATGAGAACGCTATTAACTATTCAGGCAAAGTTGGATAGTTGGCATGCTAAAGGATAGGAACAGTTTAACCGATGAGACACTAGGTGTCAACTTATTAATCGCGTTGGGCACAACTCTAGGTGCCAAACTGGTGTGTTGGTGGAATTCGTATATCTGTCCGAGTCGTGTTAATAGGGAAATAAATGGTGAAATCGAGAATGATTTTGAAATGACAAATGACATAGAAATGGTAATTCTATTGAAATGGCAAATGGTATAGAATGAAATGAACTGTGAAGTCGAATATGAAATAGTGTACTAAATTATGAATATTGATTGTATTTGTTCAATGAACACTTAATATGGGAAATTGAGATGGAATGTGCCATTACATTAGTTGAATTTGCAAATGACTTATGAAATGTGATTGTTATGTCTTACTATTGGTAAATGAGCATATTGGGATTAATGACTACGTGAATTAGCCTATTGATTTTACATATTGCATATTATCTTAATTAAGTTTATGCAATATTATGACTTATATTATGTTTTAGATGTTCAGATTATAGAAATACCACTAAGTTATACTCAGTGTACAGTTTTGTTTTCCTTGCGCAAGATAGGTTCTTAAAGAATCAATCAACGACTCAGCATCCAGTAATAGTCTTAGACTCAAGTGTTGGTGATGTTTTAAATTTTTGTCTTGGCATGTACCTAGGAAGTTTTTTGGTTAATATGATCATTTTGTATCTTGATGGTATTTGAATGTTCAGTGTATAATTGTTTATATATGTGGTTATGGAATTGGTCAAATTGATGTTATCTTGCTAAAGTAGTTTGGTTATGTGTATAATGGCGTGATGATTGCGGGAATAATAAGTTAGGTGATAATTTTGGTTGGTGCATGATTATATATTGATAAATGGTATGCATATGCTAACTTTGAATGATTTTGCTAATGCTTAACTCATGAGTTATATGATTGATAGGGAGCTAAATGTGAGTTTGTTTGAATGGTTGAATGAATGCATGTTTGTTTATTGTTTAAGGTGTCATTAAGGGCATTTTGATATTGTATGAAATGTGATAAAATTTTGTATAAATAGTGTTGATAATGCTATAATGATAATTAGTTAAATATAGGGATTATTGTTTATGGATTAATATGTTTTGTTTGATGATTTCAGGTCTTAATTATTTCCAAAGGGTACCATTTGAGTTTTAGGTGCTTTGGGCATGAAATAGATATTTTAAAGATAGATTTTTACCATTTTTGAACTTAAGTATCAATATTTTAGCATTTCGTATCGATACCTGACCATATGAACAATTTTAAAACAAACAGAATGCCAAAATAATATCGAAATTTATATGAGTATCGATACCCTTCTTTTACAAAACAAATAGTATCATGATTTGGTATCGATCTTAAACAAGGTATTGATACGGTATCGATACCAAGCTATTAAATATCAATACCAATACTAAATTTTGAAAGTTTTACAAATTCAATCTTATTTCATGCCTGGACTTCACAAATAGATTCATATAGATTGTAAATTATTATTATATTTGATTACAAGTAATATGATTAAATATTTATTTAGATTTTGATTAATAAATTGCATGTAGTTGATTTGTATTTGTTTGCACATCCTATTACTCGGGTTCGATGATTGAATCGGGTAAGGGGTGTTACAGTTACTTACCCATTATATACCTAGAAGAGCATCTATGTTATGAGGGGTTTGCTCCAAACGGGACTGGGCTAACAAGTGGGTTATGGCACCAATATCAGAATATGGGAGGACATATGAGTTCCGGGGCTGCCTAAACGGAAAATACAACCACGTGAAAGGAACTCACCAGTTCGGTTAGTGTCCGAATTGATTAATCATCAAGAAAGACAGTGGGATGAGCAACAACTTATTGTGCATTTGGATGAGGAAATTGCTAAAAGCGTACGATGTATTCCTATTGCTGGGAATCTGCAAGAGGACATGGTGGTTTGAGGGGAGTAGCTGTCGAGTGATTTTACAGTAAGGAGCGACTATAAGATCTTAATTCAAAATGCTGAGTCTACTGGTAATAACGGTAATCATACATCTTTCTTTACGAGCTCTAGCAAATAAAGTTACTAGAGAAAATAAAAATTATAGCATGGAGAATCTTTAAAAATCACATCCCTAGCTACTATAATTTGTACAATAATAGGTTGCGAAGTTTAGCAATATGCTCGAAGTTTACAGGAGATAAAACCTCTGAGCATATTTTTAGAGGGTATCCTTCTGTAGCGAAAATATGGAGAAAGTTAGATTTCGAATGGCCTGATGATATTGCTAATGGATCTTTGCAAGAATGGCTTAATTACATTGTTTCCACGTTCTCTACTACTACATGCAGGATTGTGATTTGTACCCTATGGTATATGTGGTCCGCAAGAAATAGATTAATTCATGACAGGATGATCTTATTATCTCAAAACATAAAATACAAAGGGTTGAGTCTTACATTAGAGAAGTTGATGTGGTACAGAGGAAATTACCCATTCGAAGGGTTGAGAATGAACGTTGGAGGCCCCCCGGAGGCTCCTTTCCTCAAAATAAATTTCGATGCAACATTTCAAGGGAATGATAAGAGATCCTGCACAGGAATAGTTATTAGAAATTGGAGGGGTTAAGTGGTGGGCTCAATAACAATTGTAAACTGTCACATACCTATGAGTTTTGCAATGGAGGCCCTTGCATGTCTCCATGCAGTGAGTTTGGGGATAGATTTCCCTGTTGGTAATAAAAAAAGATGAGGTCCTGGAGTGAAGATGGGTCAGTTATAGGGGCTTATATATATGATGCAAAGAAAAAGTAGAGGGGTTCACAAAATGCTTATTTAGACATGATCCTAGAGATGCGAATCGAGTTGCACATATATTAGCAAGAGAGGAGTTGAGAAGAGGTGGGAGTACTTACCTAGAAGGGTGTGTGCCGGACTTTGTGAGGGATGCGGTGGACAACAATCGACATAATCGACATGTGGGGAAGGGGGAAGAAATGGTGGAGATGTTCTCTGATGGCATCACACTGGGTGTTTGTTGGTGGACAAGGAACTTTAACGAGGCTTGAAGGAGGGGAAGGGTATTGAGGATTGCTGCTATTTGGGGTGGGGGTACGAAGATCGGTATTGTAGGATGGATCAGAGTAGGTGGGTTTCTTTTGAGGTGGTGATGGGTTGTTGTGTTCTTTGAGTTTTCGACGAGTTTTTTTTTTTTTTTGGGGCTCGATTAAGATCAGGGGAAGTGAACAATATGATTGTTACCTAGGAACAAACTTTGTCGTTTTCGATTCCATGGTGCTGGTGGTTGTCCATGGAAAGGGAAAGTGAGTATGGCCTTAGAAGTGATAGAATTCGAGAATGCTCTATCGAGTGGATGCCAACTCAATGTCGGGTTGTTTTATTTTGTTTCGTTTAGTCTCGATTTTTTCTCTAATTGGTTTTGAATTCTTTCTAGTTGTTTGGTTTGTTTATTTTATTATTTTATTATTTTATTATTAATAATAAAATAATCCAGATCCCCTTAAAAAAGTATTATTTTCGATGTTTATAAAATTATGAGGGTTAATTTTCATATTTTCTAGCTGAACATAGATGAAAGTTCCAGTTTTTTTATGATTGTGAGATTCAAGTATTCATCTTCTCTTATTCAATTGATATTTAGTCATTCTTTATTTTATGGGATTAGGTTCCATTCCTTATTATTGTTAGCGGTATCATTTCAAGTAGGTTAGGACAGTAAACAATTAATTTGAATAACTAGACCCATAATTGGTTTTTTTTTTTATTCTAATAATAATAACAACAATAATTTAACATAAATTGATTGAATATTAGGTGACAGAGTTGTAGCATGGGAATAGTAATTTAATTTAAATATATCACTCAATTGTAGTTGTTGATTAAAATTGAGTTGACAAATTGAATTTTAAAAATGTTTGTCCGATTTGCAATAATTAATTGTTGAACTAGTCACAGTTAATTTACAAACAAAAAAAAAAAAAAAAAGGCTGATGATATAAAATTGTTGTTTGATTGTTATAACTAACTTTTCAACGAGTAACAAAAACCTAGTCTAATATGTGATGAATCCAATACTGAGACTAATATCACACCTAAGGCTAAAGTTTTCCTCATATTAATTATTTCGAATTTTCTATTTAATATTTTGATTCCTTTTGTTTCCATTATCATTGAAAATTCCATTTATTTATTTGCTTGCAATTTTTTTTTATAAAATATTTCTTTACAATTTACTTAGTCACGAGGATAATTCATTTTTGGTCACAGCAGAATTTAATTCTTTTTATACAGAATTTGACCCTATTCCTTTATTTGTAATTCAGTTATGTTATTAGGTATAAAATAAATAAATAAATTCGGTGAATTCGGCGTGCACTCGAAGAGACCAGAAGTGGTCTTTGAAGACAAAGAAGAAAAAAAATCTGAAAATGAGAAGAGGATAGATGCAAAAAAGGAAGATGCCCCTTCTGAAAAACAACCTCGTATAGCTTTTGAACGTGAGAATAATTCTTCTATAAATAGAGGCCATGCCATGATTTGGAATTTGTTACTTAATTAATATTGCTTGTCTTTTTTCTTTTTCTTTTTTTTTTTTTTTTTTTTGGTTTAATTCCATTAACTCGGTAAGGAAAAATAATCTCTTGCTTTGATGATAACCTGACCTCTCTTTTACAATTGACATAATTAATAAATTTAAAATTTAGTGTTTATTTATTATATCAATTTAATTATAATTTTTTTTTAAAATAACTCTTAAAATTTACACAATTTGATACTAATTCTAGTAAGCCTTATTTTTTCTCCTTTCTCGACCAAAAAAAAAAAAAAAAAACCCTTAATTTTCCACTAGACTACAAACTGTAACAGCCTCCTCCGACTGCCAACACCTCCGTCGAAGCATCTTTCAGTCGGATTTCTACACCAAAGCAAAGCCTTTCCTTTCCTCTTTGACATTCTTAGCCCCAATTTTCCCAAAATAAACCAGAAAACCTCTTAAAACCAAAAATGCTTTTTAAACTTCCTTCGACCCAATTTCTATCATTGATTCCAATCGACCTAGTTTTCTTTATTTGGGATTTGTTGTGCTTTTGTTAGTAATTTGGTGATGAGGTAATGGTATGGGTACTAAGTTAGTTTCAGTTTGGTGAGTAGACTTGGGTGAGAGATTGTGGAGGTTAGTAGTTAGATTTGGGTAGATGGTTTACCCAAAAATGAAAACTATTTACTTAAGTGTTGCTTCTTCTTGAGAAGTAGAAAAGAAGAGAGAGAGTTTTAATGGAGGATTTCAATTATGAGGATTGCAAAATTTTCCAGTTCGTAGCAAATCCATATTCTCCTTGGTTCATAAGGAAGTGTAGTAAAACAAATGGAATACTACTCTTGTGGCGACAAATTTCTCTCTTACTTGTTATGAAATTCATTTTTCTACCCCATTAATTATTTGTTATCTTAGATTTCAAGTTCATCATGTTCCATTCCTTCTGGTTAGTATTTCTTATCTCCAAACGTACATTTTGAAAATCCTATTTACTTATAAATCATAGCCTCTTAGTATGAGGAATTGGCTTCATCTTACAAGCATGTATCTTTTTGTCTTGAACACATTGGAGAATTTTTTTTTCAAGAGAAAGGGAAAGCGACAAATATGAGTTGACAACTGGAAAAAGAAAGAAAAGAAAAAGAAAACATTGACGGGTTTGGAGAAATTAGAAATGTTGATGAACACGACAACTTTAACTCTACTAAAGGCAAATTTTTTTTTCATTTCATTTGCATCTGGGTAATCTAAGATATTCTTAACCTGTAAGTTTTTTTTTTTTTTTTTTTACTTGAGAGAATTTGAGTTAGTGTAGGGATCCCAGTTTCTCATATCTAACAACTCTTTTTCTTTTTTGTGGGCTCAGGATTCTTCGCACTCCCTTTCAATCATTTCTAGTATGTGTCGAGCATTTTATAATGTTTTTTTTGAGAATCTAGATGATTTGAGATAATTCGGAAATGTTTAAGATTAATTTTTTTTAAATTGTAAATATTAAAGGTTAAATTTGTTATCGTATCATGTTAAAACTATTATATTATCATTTCGTCACAAACTTAATAATATTTACATAATTAATTTTAATATAATTGGGTGAGGTTTGAATTTATATTATAAAATTACTTTTTATATAATTATCTTTTCAAAACAAAATAACATAATATAATTATGATGTTTAATAATGATAGAATTTAAAAATTGAAAATTAATTTTATTAACATAATATTTTAATATTTGATAGTTTTTAATAAAAATTAAATATTATTTCAATGCATTAAAAATTCTGAATAACTTGCATTATTTTTAGTTGTTAGTTTGTGAAGTGGACCATGAATTTAAATTATGAACTGGGCTTCGCACAAGCTAGTGATGTTGGGGCCCAATAAGAATGGGCAGGGAAATCTTTTTCAAAATAAAAACAAACGAAGATTTAAATAATTTTGCTATTAGTAAATAAACTCATATCATTCAATATTGGAAAACTGTTTCAAGACAACTTAAGTGAGGAAAATTATGTGTGTAAAATCTTTTAGATTTTATAAGTGGGTTAGTTTGTCTAAGGAACTTACAAATGGGGTACCTGATATCTGCTTCTTTGTGTGCTATGTTGGTCTGCTCAAACATGTTCCTGACTGCTGTAATTTGTTTTTTGCCTTATGCCTTTGCTCTATCATTCTCTTATATTTAAATAGGTTAGTATTTTGTACACTGGGACTGTATTCTTTTTTATTCCATAATCTTTATTTTTTAATATTATATTACACTATTATAAAATACTTTTTAACCCATTAGTTTTATTTGTGAAGCTTAAAAAATCTACTGATAATGTACCAAATTTTTTCCTTTTAAATATAAATTAAATATTATGTTAGGTTTCAAAATAGTAATGATTTAAGACAGTTCATTTTGGATCAGAGTGTAATAAAAGTAGATAGAATTTATTTAAATAAAATGATAAATTTTTGTTTTATTTTATTTTTACCTGTAAATAAAGAAATGAAAATGAATGATGGAGTGGGAAAGTAGAAGATTTCTTTTTCCTTCTTTTTTCCGGCCACAGAACATTATCAAATTCGCAATGAAATTGGACGTTTATTGCAATGAGTCCCGGTGGGGTTTATTTTGGATTGTATATAGGAAATAATGTAATGCTTTTATGATGATAAATAAATAAAATTAAGTAAAGGGATAAATATTAAATTTATAAAAAAATTTAGTTTAATGTTAGTTTAATATATAAATTTTGATTTGGTATAAATATACAATAAATTTTGATAATGTTTCATATTTTTAAATAATTTTTTTATTTTAATTTAACTGTATAAATTTAAATAAAAAAATGCATCTATTTGTTTCAAATTGGATTAATATAATATTTGTGCGTGTGCAATTATATAAAAATAAAATAATATAATATCGATTCTGTTAATAATTTATAAAAATTGAATCAAATTAAAATTTTATATATAAAATTGTATAAAAATTAATATTTAACATCAAATCAAAATATAATTTTAATATTTATTTTAAAAATCAAAGTAAAAGCATGGTGGCCTATGGGTGACAAAAGAATCGGATTCATTACTTTGAGTGAGAAAATTTTACTTTTTCTTTCAACGACTGTAAGATCCAATTTCGAGGATGATCAATTATAAAAATTGTATTTATGGAAATTAAATATTAATTATCAAATGTAGGTCTAGAAACATCCTAAGAAAACATTTGTAAGAATCTTATCACGAAGGCTAATATATAATTGTTATATCTCTATTTGACTTGGATTCATGGTAACGTGAAGCAATTTGAGAAATATTCACGAATGGCTTTTCGACTTGTATTATTCTGGTGGTCCTAATCATTCATGTATTTCACGCCTTCATCAAGTCACTCACTATTAGTGGCTGTGCACTTATCTCCAAGAGGGAACAACTAAAGGACCAATGAGGCTTAACAGCCTCGTACTACTTCAGTAAAAGGAATGTTAGAGTAGGCCTCGACTTGATAACAACCAACAAATAATGAATCTACCACCTAGTCGACTATATCAGCAGGCCACCACTCATATTGTTGGAAACGTGGCACTACCAAGCATGGGGACTTTCCCCTATATATATACCTTAAGGCACATTGAAGAGATGATATTTTCCCCAACTCTCAACTATCTTAAGCTTTATACCTTAGTATCAAACCCTTTTCTCCTCCTTCATCCTCTACTTATTCTAACTCTCCACCTAACTCTAGTGAATCGACCTGCTAGTCACCACCACCATCTCCTCCTTATCTCTTCCCTTATTGAATACCAATATTAACAACTAGATTGGTGAATGTGGATTAAACCATGGCTAATTTTTCAGTTGAAACCCCTATTAAACCAACAAACCTAATAAATCCTACAATAGAGCTTCTTTCAGACCAAGCATAAACTCAAGTACCTACTTCAATTAAACCACTTGCACCAATTACCCAACAATTAACCATGAACCCTAACTAGACAACACCGTGCTAGTATTAGTAGTCTTAGCCTCCACTTAGTGCCTCTTACTATTTTTCTAGAGATGCCTATGCCTCATTGTGCCAACACCCACCTTTAATTTGATGTTATGCACTATCTCTTAGTTCACTACTACCACCACTCCTACCGACTAAGCCTTTTAACACCAAAACTCTGGCTCCCAATGTAACGGCCTGGTTTTGAGCCTAGTCGGAATGGTGGTTTCAGAACCACTAACCCGAGGTCAGAGAAATTATTTTTTAATATTATTTTATGTGTGATGGCATGTTTATAAAGGTGCATAAAAATTTTGGTAATTTAATTTTAACGTTTGAAAGCTTAATTACGAAAAAGGACTAAATAGCATAAAGTGCAAAAGTCCTATTTTGATAGCTAAGGGTTTCAAATAGATACAAAACCAAAATTGGGGGTCTTTAAAGGGAAAATAGACCCTAGGATGATGCTTGGCCGGCCATGAGACAAGGAAATCAAAATAATCAAATGTTAGGTGAAGTTTGGTAACTTATTTGGCCAAAAAGAAAATAAAATAAAGGAAAGATGATATCATCCCTTTTTCATATTCTTCTCCATAAAAAAACACCAGCAAAATAGAGGTTTGAAAGCTTGAAACTTTCAGCAACTTGTAACCCTCACAAGTAAGTGATTTTGATGGTCTTTCTTGATGATTTTTGTACTTTTAGAACCCTTGTAGCATGAGCTTTCAAATGAGGGGACTATTTTGTAAAATGGTTGAAAGTATAGGGTTTTAACATGAGTGTGTTCATGTTTTTTTCTAAAATTTTATGGAAGAAAATGAGTTATGGTGGTGTAATAAATAACTTTTGTGAAGTAGTTTTCATGGAAACCCTAACTAAGGACTATTTTGCATAAGTTGTAAAATAGGTAATAAATGTGTGAAATAATAAGAATTTTGGGCTTCTTCTAGTATAAAAAGTATTCGGCTAGGCTTGGTTAATGATAAAATGTGATAAAAATCTATTTTTGGACCTAAGGGTAAAATGGTCATTTTACAAAAGACCATTTTGCCCAATTTCTAAATTATTGAGTACCTAGGTTAATAACATGATTAAATGTGTGAATTTTAATCATTATAGATCAAGAATTACAAAATCCGGGCCTAGACCGGAGAAAAGCAAAGCAAGTAGATTAAACCAATTAGTCACCACATTTTGGGTACCGAGGTAAGTTGTATGTTAATAATGCAAGTATATCTTTATGATGTGCAATTGAATTGATATGACATAAATTGTTTTAATTTTGAATACGAGAATACATGTTGAGAAATTAACATAGTAGAGACTTTCGTTGAACATTTGGAATAAACTTGGATATTTGTACCTTGATATTGGGTGATTGTGAACTAGTGTAAGACATGTCTGGGACATGCATCGGCCATAATATGAGAGCCAATGTAAGACATTTCTGAGACATGCATTTGCCTCGAGATATTTAAGCCAGTGTAATACATGTCTGGGACATGCATCGGCATTGAGACGAATGCTAGTGTAAGACATGTCTGGGACATGCATCAGCCTCGCGATAGACAAGCTAGTGTAAGACTTGTCTGGGACATGGCGTCAGCTTGTTGTTAGTGTGAGACCTGTTTGGGACATGGCATCGACACTGATAGATAAGAGCCGACATCGGCCTCGATATCTGAAAATCAGTGTAAGGCTTGTCTGGGACATGACGTCGACACCTTATTCCATGTTTGGGGCTATTAAGTCTAGTGGTATTCCAAATGGTTCAACAAAAGGTTTATGATTTATATCGAAATGAGAAAAGCTATGATCATGTGATGAGTGGTACAGGTACCTAATTGAAATGTATGAGATATAGGTTTAATGTATGCAATATGAGTTGTATTAGATGGTGATGAGTAAGTTGTACTTACGTTTATTTATGGTAAGTTGTACTTATGTTTATTTATGGTATTCATGAATAAGCTGTGAAAGGTTATGAGCATATTGCCTTATGATAAGTGGTTGTTGTTTATTTTCATACAACTTACTAAGCTTTATGCTTATTACCTCTCCTTTCCATTTTCTTATAGTGCCGCCTCATTAGCTCGAGGATCATCGGACGTTGGAGGCATCGATCATACTATCATCTGAAGGACTTGGTATAGTTAGATCTTTTATTTAGATTATGGCATGTATAGGACCCTAACTTTTGAATTATGTGTCATTGTTAATTGGCCAAATGTGTTGGCTTACTTTAGCATTTGATTCATTTTGTATAAGGCTAAGGAAAATGGCTAATATTGAAAGTTTATATATGAATGCAAGATAGTCTTTCATGAACGTGAAATTGTTGGCATGGTTGTATATAATACATGTATATAGGCCTTAGCTATGGTTGTTTGGTTGAGAAATCATATTTAGTTGGACTTTGATGTGTTGGTTGGCATTAGATTGGGTTTCAGGGTGGCAAAAGGCTTGGTATATACCCTTATATTGTCCACAAGGGTAGACATATAGACATGTGTCTAGGTCATGTGTGACACACGGTCAGCCCCATGAGCGTGTTGTTCGGCCGTGTATCCCCTGCACGTAAAAATTACAAATCAGTATGCATGGTAGTAAAGACATGGGCAAAGACACGACCGTGTGTCTCAGCCCTGTGGAGGACACAGCCTTTGGCCACAAGCATGTGCCTTGGCCGTGTGCCCTAAATTGGATGCTGACGTTAGAAACAGAATGTCAAATTTTTTAGACATAGGCTAGGATACGGGTGTGTCATGGCCATGTGAGGGACACGGATCATAGACACGGACATGTGTCAGACCGTGTGAAAACCCGTGTAGGTTCGAATTTAGAATTTAATTCACACGGGCATGGGATACGGGCATGTCCTTAGATGCTTAGGCCGTGTACGTCACATGAGCCATTAGCACGACCATGTTATAATGACTACACGGGCATGTTGCCTTTCCACACGGTCGTGTGCCCTATTTCTAAAGTTATTTTTTTAGAGTTATTTAAAGGATCCTAGTTGGTCTCGAATAGTTTCCAATGGATGTTTGAGGTCTCATAAGCCAATATTAAGGTGTTTAGACAAAGTTCGAAAAAGTTTTTAATTTGACTGAGTCTTAATGACATTGAAATGATTGTATGCATGCGGTTAAGTTAGGTAATGCCTCGTGTCCAGTCGCAGCCTCGGACTCGAGAAAGGGGTGTTACACCCAACAGCAAGTCACTAAGATACAAGAGAAGATGCATAGCCTTGAAGCACAACTCTTTGAGCAACAACGCCAGTTTTAGGAATAGTAAGAACACTAACACCTATTGGACTTAAAGAATGCCCAAAATAAGTAGCTGATTGTGGAACTCAAGATGGGAGACCGACAACCTCAAGAGGGGGACATCGTCTATCTATCCTTCGTAAGAAGTAGGACCAAAGGCACTCGTGATCACAACATCTTCTTAGAAAAACATGTGAGTATTAAAAATTGAGTTTTTGCAAGAATTTTGAGGGGGCTATAACCTCCTTTGGTCTTTTAAATTTCCTAAGGTCTCAAATGGTAGTCTAGGAAACTTGAAAGATCACTTGGCCCACTACAACAACCATATCAACATTTTGGAGGCATTTGAAGAAATCAAGTGTTTGGAGATCTTTATGACACTTACCTATACCGTATGATTGTGATATTTGTTCATGCCAAAAGGTTCTATTCGTATCTTCGACCAACTATCCAATATGTTCATGAACCAATTTTTGCCAAAGAAGACATTGTAACAATCCTTTGCTTACCTCATGTCCATCCTCTGAAAAGAAGGGGAATCCCTTTATGACTTTATATGCTTTTCATTACAACCACAATGATCACAAAAAGGGTTTCAAATGATCTAGCCAACCAACCCTTCATAATTAACTGCCAAGGGTGTTTTTCATTCATATAATCATAATTAACATATTAAGTAGCTTGTAATTGACCTAATTTGGTCATTTAACACAAACACTATAAATGTTAGCTCTTACAGCCTAATTAGGGAGTTTAGTTCATCATTCAAACTTTATTCGACAATAGATAATATTAACATGGAAGCACATGGAGAGTGAAATGAACAAAAATATGATATTGAAAAACTCATTTCATTGAACAAAATTTATATACAACATACAAATACAAAATAAAAATACAAAAAATGAAGCCTAGTCCTCTACATTCATAGCATCACGGGTGACATCTTTTTGCAAAGAAATTATAGTAGGATCTTCTATAGTACCCCCAAATTGAGTATTCTCCCCTTCTAAACCAGTCGTGGATTTATTTGGAGGGGTAGAAGGAATAAAGAAGACCTGGCTAGGCATGCTTTTTAAAAAATTTTCCAAGGCCTCACTTGATAAACAAAAAAATCAAAGTCCAATTCTATTTCACCGGCTTTCACCAAGTCAATATAAGGTTTCCAATTCACCGTGTACAAATCTAGTAACTCGCGAGAGACTTGGACTCTCAAAACAATTCTATCTCTAATAATAGGGCCCAAGGTAAGTTATGCATCATCAAACATCTTAAGGTCCTTAAGCTAAACACTTCTCTCCTTTTCTAGCTCCTCTTCGACCTATTTGAGCTCTACCTCTTCCTTGTGAAGAGCCAACTTCAGTTCAATAACCTCTCCAGGCTGTATCCAACTCCTCCGTTTGTTAGTCATAACGACAGGCTAATGTTTCCTTATCCCTCTTAAAGAAATCCTAATAAGCCTCAAGAAATCCCACCTAATTTTTCAAATAAGCCATCTTATCATTACTTGAAATAGACAATAGATCATCTTTAGAATTAGCCGTTTAGAGCTCATCTACAACCTTTTTACTTTCAACTAACTTGTCATTAACCTTTTTCAATGTCTCGTCAAATCGAGTTTGGTTCTCTTGAACAATTTTATAATAGTAAAGAATATACGTTAGCTTAGTTTACATATGACAACTAATCATGGTAAGAAGTCCTAAGTAACATGAACTGAGACTTTGGCTTCTGCAGCTAAGTTTGGAATAGTGAGTAAAGTGGTTTTAATCTAAAGAGTTTCAAGAATAATAGCCACCCAATTCAGCGCCACAATAAGTTAAACAATATTAGTAAGAAAATGAAAATATTATACTTGAAGGATTGGTGGTAGGTATCGAACAAATTGAGTTGAACTGTCCTTGAGAGGGGTACCACTTGTACGAAGGGTCTGGGTTGTGGCTCCAAATTGGCCTCCCAAAGCAAATGTTGAGGAAACGACACTAGATGAGACTCAACAATACATACTAAATGAGCAATAGGCTCTTGTACAATTATCCTAATATGCTTCGGGAAGCTCTACCCCTTAACCATGGCAATACTTTTGATCCTCTTGATCAATTCTTTTAGTTGTTTAGATGGTTTCTCAAATAGTTTACTTGTTCTTTTCTCACCAACGATGATTTTGATAACCTTAGGAGTAATTGCATAAAAGAAAAGTATGATCAAATTTAACAAAGTCCAACGCAATAGAAACACTTAAAAATTGTAAAGTTTAAAAGAAGGATACAACGAGAGTTTATCATCCTCATAAAAGCACCCCTCCTAGCTCACTCAAACTACTCTCTTCGTTGTTTAACAAACTCCTAAAGCTTTTTCTTATCCACATTCGCGACTAGCGGCAGGATTTCCAGAGGGACCTCCCTCTCATCCTCTTATTCGAATGACATGTAAATATCCACATTCAATGGAGGGACATCCAAAAGGGCTCACCCTCATCTTCTTAATCTAAAGATATGTCAATGGAAATTTGAGCCTAAAAAAATGTTTCGACACTTGAATCTTAAGCTTGAGTGCAAGAGTTAATGGGTCGGCTAGATCCTCCACTAGTAGTAGTTAAAAAGGTTTTTGTAACTGCGAGAGGAGCCTTCAGATCTAAGGGGATGATTGGTAAAAAATGGTGCATTCCTTTTGGAGCCTTCTACGAGGACTCAGGGCCTTTCTTAAAGTAACAGTATAGTTCCATGATTTTTCTATGACACTGTGAAGGATTAAGGCCACTGTGTTATCTGAGTTAAAAATCCAAGTTTGACAATGTGGCCCTCACGACCTATCATTTATGAAACCTTGGGTAAGGTTGGACTCAACGTATCTGTTTGTGCCCCAATCCAGCAGGCAATATTTGAAAATCTTTCAAAGGGTGATATATTGTGGAATGTTAAGGAGACTAGCTTGGTTTAACACCCTGAATTGCTTCTCAGCTCTTTGATATCCCTTTGATGAGGGCTTGTAGGTGCACACATCCGTGGGATACTCTACTCAAATGGAAAATCAAAATCATCCCTAAACTTCAACTCCACTAGGATATAGTTGTAAAAATCGAGGTTCAAATGATCGACCCTCCTATAAAACATGTTTTTGGTGTGAGGGATGCTCGACCTCCTCGAGAAATATAACAACCTCAGGTGGTTCACAACTAATTCTCTCATCAGTTTATACATGTTTTAAAACACTCTTAGCATGGGCCACATGCCTTACTATTGGCAGAGGATAATCATCGAGATGATTATCCTCTAGGATACCCCATTTAGTTGCTCGAGTGCAACCTTATAGCAACTCAATAGCTAGATGATGAACGAATGTAGAGAACAATGGAATCCAACTTCCAAAACATGCAACGATAGGTAAAATCCTAGTCTCCAGCCACCGTGCTTGGGCTCCTAAATCTTAATAAGCGGGTATCACCCATTTAAGATGCTGAAATTATAGCGGTGGTGCGTCTATAGCACTGAAGCACCCTCTAAAGTTCATACTTGTGGTATTTCACTCATAAGTAGTAATAACCATTGGTTTCTTATGCTTTCTAAAAGCCCTAATCTACCTCTTTTCAATAACCGTTGAAGCTCTGACCTCTACACTTCAGTTGCTTTTCGGTTATGGTTATCGGAAATTGTGAAATAAAATGCAAAAAGCACTAAAAAATTCAGGCCCTGCCATAGAAAACCTTAAAAGTGGAATACATAAATAAATATGGTTGAGATTTGAAACCGAAGGAAAAAAAAAACTAATGAGAACAAAAAAGTTGAAAACCTAAAGAAAATCAAAGGACAATTGCAAAAAAGATGTAGAAAAGCTTGGAAAATTTGAAATGGCTAAATAGTTTGAAGAAGAAGACTGTATATATAAAAATCCCCCAAAACGATGCGTTTTATTAAACACCTGACCCAACACTTCACATCCAATGTTATCTGGATATATATCTCATGAAGCAATGTGACTCATCATTGTCCCCACCCCTATAAATAGCCGGCTAGCTTTGCATTTAATGCGAGTGTTCTAAAATTTTCAAAGTAACCTCTCAACTTCAATAGTTTCCTCAACACATAAAAAAATAACTTTTGGTATTTTGAACCATCCACCACTTCATTTGCGATAGATGCTACCTATTGGGACTATCTGCAGATGGTCTCGAGCCAGGCCACTTTATAACCTACCTCTCAACTAAGGGTGAGACAATTGTTATACCCTTACTCAAATTGGACACACGGCGACGTGAGAAGCAATATGAGAAACACCCATAAGTAAACTTCCAACTTATACTACCTAAGTGGTCATCCATTGACTAGCTACCCGTGTGTTTAAAACCTTTTTCAGGCCACTCGTTATTAGGCTACCTACTATTAAGAGGTGCACACTTATCTCCAAGAGAGGAGCACTAAAGGGTCATTGAGGCTTAACAACCTCATACTACCTCAGGAATGGGGAATATCAAAGCAAGCCCCCACTTGATAACAGCCAACACATAATAGTTTTTTCACCTTACTAACTACATAGGCTAGTCACCACCCATATTGTCTATGATATGAGACTACCAAGTGTGGGGACTTTTCCCCTATATATATGCCCCAATGTACAATGAAAAGAGGATTTTTTCCCCAGCTCTTGACTCCCTTAAGCTTTATATCCTGGCATCATAGCCTTCTCTCCTCATTCATCCTCTACGTACTTTGGCTCTCCACCTAACTCAGGTGAACTAGCCTCCTAGTCATCACCATCATCTCTTTCTTGTCTCCTCCTTTATTGAACACCAATATCAACAATAATATTATCTAAGGTTTCATGAATTAATAGAGAATTAATTCAACTGAGAAATTATCAAAATGATAAAACTTTTAGAACAAAAAAATATATTAAAAGAGTTATATATGTAATTTAATATAATTTATAAATAAAATAAAAATCAAACTTTAAAAGCACAAATTTCTAAAATCCAAACCTTATTAACACAATCCAACTCTAATTAATAAAATTGTTTACATTTGATTACTTTATCAATAATTATTTTAAAAAAAATATTACTTAACCATATTTATATTCTTGTTATTCCTGTCATTGTCAATGCAGCACAAGATTAGTATACAAAAAATTTATGAAATATTTCATTGTTATTTTATTATATTATCAACTTTTTTGAGAATAAATATTTTTATTTTTTATTTGAACTCAAATGTTATATTGGTACAACATAAAGATTAAGAATTTATTTAAGTACCCTTTAAAAATAATACTATATTATTATTTTATGCAAAAGGGACTAATTAAGCTAAGGTAGAAGAAACATATGACACAAGCTTTGCATTCTTAGTATATTTTTTAAAATTTAAGTTATGATGACAGACCTCATATTTAATAAATGGTTGATGAAAAGCAGAGAGAAAGAGGACAATTACCTAATTTTATGATTAGTTTAACCACTAAAAAGCTTACCCTTACTTGCATCATGATCAACCTAAGTTCCTAATGGTCACTAAAATATAATACTATATCCTTAATGCTGATATGCAAAAAGTAAGTTTCTCTTGTGGCTTTTGACTTATATTTTAGGTGAACCAAATCTCTTGTTTTAGTTAATCCATCGTGTATACCAAAAAAACTAAATGAAATTTATAACATACCTAACTTTTATAGGCATTTTTATAATTCATCCAATCAATTTTATATTAGTGTTATTTTAATTTCATCTTGTATCGTATTTAATGTGTTATATATTTATATAATATTTTTTAGATTAATAATTTTTATTACATTTTTTATATTTTCATGTATTTATATTATTTTTATAATACTAAGCTTTAATTTTTTTTTATGTTATATTAATGGAATTGTATCCAATATTATCAAATGGATTACGACTTTGGGTGCTTTGAATGATGTTCAATTGTGCTTTAAGTAACCCACTACATCAATGTCACTTTCAACGGATGCGGACAAAAAACTAACTTTACTAGATTTGGCAGTACTTTCTTACCCATTCCCCCATGAAAGCTTTCATAAAAGACAATTTTTTTACTATTTATTCTCATTAACTTATAACAACTATAAAAACAATTAACTATTAACTCAAATTTTTAACCAAAAATATAATTTTCTAATCAAGTATTAAAGTCTTATTAGAAACCCAAATTTATAAAATTCTTAAAAAAATTGTAAAGAATTTGTTAATTGAAAATATTTAAAAACCATAAAATTATAAATTATTTGATATTATATATTTTACAATTTAATTAACAAAGAGGTGAGTCATGTGAGTATATTGATCGTGCCTGGATGTGCGTGTATTGAGGCATAAGAATTTGCAAACATATATAAAAAAATGCAATGTACTGTAAGTGTAACAAGCCTAATTGTAACACTTATAAAGATATACAATGAAATACCTTTCGAAATATTTTAAGGATAAAACTCAAAAAAATTATGTGATAAATTTGAATTAACAGAGAAAAGCATGCAATATATGAAGCCTAGATAACTACTTATCTAATAATTAAAGTATGGCAGATAATAAGATAGCAACTGAGCACTAATTAAGTAAAAGATCTAATTGTAAGAATACCAAAAGTTGCAAGTGAACCACGCAAGACAATAAAATGGGAATTGGTTAATTTCTGTATTCACAATTAAATTTCAGATTAATGAATTTAACAAATAATTTTCTAATTGATGTAATTAATACTTTTCTGCCTATAATTTTACTAATTTGCAATTTAGTCAAGTCTAACTATTCATCTAACTTAAAATAAATTGGACAATTGAATTTCTTCCTAAAAGGGTCACATCTAGGTATTCTTTATCTAAATTTTTACCTAGAGTGGTCAATTCTAGATTTTGTTTTTTATTCAATTTAGTCTAATTATTCCATTTAACCCCTAAGTCTTAAATTAATTACTCTCACTCCAATTAACCAATTCCCCAATGAACTTAGTTTCTATTCATTTCAATCCATCAAAACCCACTCAATTTCCAATTCATTTAAGCAATTAAATAAACAAAAAATTGAGAGTTTAGAAATGTCCAATGTATAATCGTTGAAATCTTTGTTCTGCTGATTGTGATGAAGAGAAACCAAAATCCTCGTTGAATGATCTGATTAAGAAATTTTGATGAAGAAAAGAAACATCCAATTAAACTACTTGTATTTTAAAGTGTAGAAGTTTTCTAGAGAAAAATCGAAGATTAAAACTGCAGAAAAATATTGAGAACTTAAGAAAACTACAGCAGCCACTTAGAGAAATTTTAATCTAAACCTAGAAACTAAAATTATACGTAAAAGGATCGTTTAAACCTTGTTTTAAAGTAGTATTTATAATAATTTTAAATTTAACCTAAATTAGATCATTATGCCCTTGGTTAACACATCCATTTGAGCCTGTGTTGATAGAAAAACCCCTTTAGGTTATGATCGGAAGTAAACATGCGAACATTTAGACTGGAAATATTGCAACAGAAAGATATGAAATTAAAGCAACGGTGTTTGCAAGTATATGGGTCAAATTGTAATATAGTATTATACAATAGGGTACAGGAAGTAATTCGGAGATTGTACCCAATGGAGGATAGCTTGAACTTGATATTATATTCTACAGTAACAAGTCTAAATAGTAATAATTGAAAATTATATTACGACAAATAATAATTAATTTAAGATCATAAAATAAACTAAAATTACTGAAAAGAAATTAATAGTTAATGAAATCTCAAATAATAGGTAGAAGATTAACTTGCTTCAGTGTTTGTAATTAACTTCAAAACTCAAGTTTTAGTGAAGTAACTAATAACTTCGGTGGTGGTGGATAAGACGCATTACTTGATTGTACTGAAATGCCACTACGTTTTTCTTCCTCGTATTTATGTTTGAGTTTTATAAAGCATCCTCTTCTGATGAGAAACTCGTTGTCGTGCCCGCATAACCACTGTCAACTATGACCCCATTTATGTTCCATCCCTTGACAACATAACCTTTGTAAACTTGAAGCCCTAACTTCAACCCCAGGTCATAGAATCACCGCCAATTGGTACCTTGAGTTGCAACGTGAACCAGCTTTCCAGGAGATGGCTCCATACTCACATGGTAGATGAAATTTGTAGGTCACCAAGCTCCACAATAGCATCGTTAATTTAAACATTCCTTAAACCTATAACCATGTCTATCTCAAAAACGAATAAAAATAAATTTACAAATTTCTAATTTACAACCGCAAAAAAAAAAAAGAAGAAAAAGATATAAACAATTTCTACCTAAGTGAAAATGCGACGTACAAGGTGCATTTTCATTGCCATATTAGTGAAAATGCACCCTGTAGGATGCGTTTTTGGAGAGAGAAAGGAAAACATGTCTTACATGGCGTATTTTCACTAATGTGGCAGTGAAAAAGCACTCTATAGGACATGTTTTATTTTCTCTCTTCAAAAACAGTGTAGATCGAAAAAAATTTAGCATTTCAGCATAGATTCTCAATTAATTTTTTTTCAGGATATATACATAAGTTATCCTATAAAAGCCCTTGATTTTAATATTAAAGTAAAATTATTTTGAAATTTTAAACTAATTTTCATTTTACATTAACAAAAATTTGATTAGAATAGTTTATTAAATAAAAATAAAACAATATTTTAAAATTTTTGAAATTGCTTATTTACATAACACAACCATTCTTTTGAAAATTTAGATTATTTTTTTAAAATTTTATGTTGATGTTAAAAATGTATAGAATTTCTATTGCGTCAACAAGAATTTAAGATAAGAGTCTAAAATTAAAAATGATTTTACTATAATATTAAAATCAAGGGTTTTTATAAGTAAAAATCATAGGATAGTGGTTTATTTGACTATAAAATAGTTTAAGAACTTGTTTAAACAAAGTGTAATAGTATAAGGGTTTTGTATATTAACCTATTGTAAACCTAAAAGATAGATACTATACAAGAAAATCTCACTTCACCTCTAATTATTCTTTCAATTTGAATATTGATATTTCAAAAAAAAAAATACTAAAGAAAGAAAATGATTCAGAAACAAAAAATCATCCAACAAACAAACCTAAAATGTTTATTGGATAATATAGTCTCAAAATAAATAAATAAAATATATTAAAAATCCTATCATACACGTATGCATGTAAAAATTATAGACTTAGAACATCGGTGTATTTTTAAAAAATAATATACAATAAACAATGAAACATATTATTTGAAACTAATTAATTATAATAATACATGAAATATATATGATACTAACTAAAAAAATTAGATTAAATTATGAGTAAAATAAAATTTAAACCTATAAATATATCATAAAAATAATACTAAATACACTATGATTATTTATCATGGTTTTGTCATCAATTGTGAGTTAGTGTCGATTTGACTCGTGTCACTAACTTAATTAACAAAATTATTAATAGTAGACATCCTATCACACGCGTATGCGAGTGGAAACTACGGATTTAGAACACAGATGTGTGTTTAAAAACAACATTCAACAAAAAAAATGAAACGTATGGTTTGAAACTAATTAATCATAATAACACATGTAATATGTAAGATATTAAAGTTAAAAATATTAAATTAAATTATGAGTAAAACGAAATTTAAACACATAAATATATCATATAAACAATACTAAATGCACTACAATTATTTATCATGGTTTTGTCATCAATTTTGAGTCAATGTCAATTGACATGTGACATCAACTCAACTTGTAACATCTATAATTTTAGGGTTAGAAGTTTTGAGTTTTATGGTTAAGGTTAGTAAGTAAGCTATTGTGTTTAGTTGCGTGTTTTAATGTAAGAATGGGTCTACTGGTCTGGTGGTTGGTTGTGTATTAGTTTAGTTTGGGATCCTGGGTTTGAGTCATCAAGAGTGTTTTGAGGAATTATTTTTGTTTTGTTTTAAAAGTTTGGATAATTACTTCATTTATTTAGTGTTATTTTATTATTTTTATTTTTTAGATTTTACTGTTCTTTTCTTTTTCACGTTCTCCCTCTCCCTCTCCTTTGTTTGCTTTTATTTTTATTTTTTTTCTTCTTTTGGGAAATGGTTTCACTTGCGGATTTTGGAGAGCTTCGCTCATTTTTCGTCGAGTCAGTGTCTGGACGTCATTGATCGCAAATCAGGTGTGGGTTCTGAATCTTTCCTATTTTTTTTTTTGAATTCTTAAGTCGATTCTGTGAAAGTCAGCTTTTCACGTGTGTGTGTTCGTAACCGGTTATTTGCGATGCTGCATTGCTATTTTATGCTTAGAACTTGTTCAATTTGGTATGATTTCGGGTTATCGAGGGATGAAAAGTGTTTCGAGTGCAAAAGCACGATTCTCCGGGCTATTTTAGGGTGGTTTCGTGACCACACGGGTGTGCGCCCCCACACGAGTGGTCTACACAACCGTGTTGAATTGGAAATTAGGGTTTCTGGCCAATTTTGATGCCACACGGCCGTGTGGCTGATTTGGGGATTTTAGTCGATTCTTACACAGACATGGGTGTGTGTGTTTGGGAATTAAGGTTTTAGTGATTTGGTGCCACATAGCTATGTGGCTAATTTGGGGATTTAGGGATCCCACACGGGCGTGTTTTGGACACACGACCATGTCCCTAGCTCATATGGGCGTGTGCTTCAGCCACACAGCCGTGTGCCTCCTCCCATACGGGTGTGTTGATCCCCACACAGGCGTGTTGACCCCTACACTGCCTAGGCATTTGCATACGGCTAGAGTACAAGGCAGTGTGGCCCTATGTCACCAATTTTAGTTCTGTGTATGTTTTTTTAATCTAAAAATGGGTTTGTGTGTTTCGACCTTTGGCTAGGCTTTAGTGAGGATAGTTAAGACTCTGATCTGGGCCTCGACTTATGTGTTATTTGTGATTGTTATGCTAGATATCTGATTTTGAACCCGGTTAGCTGGATGTGTACATGTTTGTTTTTGTCTGACTGCCTGTTGATGTGTTCATTGTTTCTGTGAGGTTGTAAGCATACATGCACTTGCATAAAGTAATTTTTGGGTTGGTTGTAAAGAGAAGGAATACTGATTCCGATCTGATCTGATAATTTAACTGCAACTTGTCGGTATAGTGGTTTACCACACTGTACTGCATGTACATCAGCTTTGCTGCGTACCATTATCTAATCTGACAGTTTAAACTACAACATGTCTGTATAGTAGTTTACCGTAATGTACTGTACTGCATATACGCTGTAACACCCCTTACCTGCATTCGACGCCGGAATAGGGTTCAAGGCATTACCAAACTTAAACATAAGCAAATATACAAAACGAGATATAAATTTTTGTTCAAATTTAAAACTTTTCACATACATTCATATCGTTCCTAAAATGAGCCTACGAGGCCCAAAACATGCATTAAAGGTGGTTCAGGAGTAAACTGAGAACTTTATAAAATTTCATGACACTTAAAATTTTTTTCACTAAACAGGGGTCACCGCACGTGTGACATTGGGACACGCCCGTGTGGTCACACACGTTCGTGTCCCTAACCCATGTAACTCTCTATTTTCATTCATGAACAAATTGAAGTCACATGGCCAAGGCACACGTCCGCGTGCTTAGGCCGTGTGGTCGATTTAATTTTCATAATTTTTCATAAAATAGGTGCAGACTTCACACGGCCAGGGTACACACCTGTGTTCGAGGCCGTGCCGTTCATGTGCTCAATACTGAGCATTCTGTTTTGCAACAATTAAGGTACAGGGGACACACGACCAGAACACACGCTCATGGGGCAAGCCGTGTGTCACACGACCAATACACACAACCGTGTGGACAAAAATAAAGCTATTTACCAAGCCATTTTGTCACCCTTCCATGCAAAAACCTACACATCAACATATAACACCAATCCAAGCATATACATATAACAAATCAGCCACAACCAAAACATCAACCCATCATTCACATGCTATTAACTATCACATACACATTCTACATCCATGAAAAACATCATCATATGCATATATACTTGAACCAATATTAGCCAATTTCAATGGCCATTTACAAAACAAATTATCAACCAACATAAGCCAACACATTTGGCCAAATCAATTATGACACATAACAAAAAGACCAAGTCCCTATACATGCCATAACTCAAAACATTAAAATCATTGGTACCCAAAATGTGAAGTTGATAGTGTGAATGGATCTCTGACAGTCTCCAATCCCCGAGCTGGCTTGGTGACACTATAAGACAAGGGAAAAGAAAAAGGGAGTAAGCTATAAAGCTTAGTAAGTTCCTATGTAAATAATAGGCATCATAATCACACATTAATATATAATATACATGAAGTAAATTTAACATAAATGTCATTATAACTTTCATAATCAAACTTGTTCATTCACAACCTTACTAGGGATTCACCACATATTGAGCTTATTATTCAATGAGTTTTATGTACGTACTTGTACCAACTCACAACATAACATAACCTTTCATAACGTTGACATTCTCATTGAATTTCTTGTTGAACCACTTGGAATACTAAAGGATACTCAGGAGTCTCGCACATACATTACCATACCAATGTCATATCCCAGATATGGTCTTACATGGGATCTCATATCAATGCCAATAGCCCAGCTATGGTCTTATACGTAGTCTCATATCGATGCCATATCCCAGATATGGTCTTACATGTAATCTTAGTAACCTTAATGTCATGACATTTGTATCCTAACTATTCCTAAGGTTCAACCGGGATTTCTCACTTGTCAAACTTTGTCAATTACATTCAAGAGCAATTCACAATTCATACAATATTAAAGCAATTAAAACATAAATAACAATGCATTATTTACATATGAACTTACCTCGGTACAAAAATAGCGGAAATGGATCTAATCGTCAATAACCTTGTTTTTCCCCTAATCAAGGTCCGAACCTCGTCTTTCTTGATCTATAATAACAAATTTAACTTATTTAATTATCACATTGTAACAGCTCAGTTTTAACTTAGTCGGAATAGTAGTTTCAGAACCATAAATACGAGGTTTTAAAATTATTTTAATATTATTTTTGGTGTTTATAGCATGTGGATATATATGTGTGAATTTTTGTGTGATAATTCTATCGTTTAAGTGGTCAATTTGAGAAAAGGACTAAATCGCGTAAAATGCAAAAGTTGCATTCCACTTTTTAAAAGTGTCTATTTGATATGGCTTATTAAATGAAAGATCCTTATGTGGTAATTAGACCATTGGTAGTGGAATTTGACATAAATGGGCATATATTAGGTGATTTTATAATTTTATAATTGTTTAATTAAGGGTAAAATAATAAATTATGTATTATGTATAATAGAACAAAACAAAATTGAAAATAGTGGTCATCTTTCTTAATGGTGACCGAATATTGAAGATGAACAATGCTTAAATGGATTTTTAGGGTTCGAAAATTGTAAATCTAATTTGGTAAGTGTTTTGAACTCGGTTTTTGATAATTTTTATGTTTTTGTGATCGTTGCTTTGTATTTTAGCTAGCTCGTGCTTTAATTTTCGAATTTGATGATGATTTTGTAAAGTGCCATTGATGAATGCTTGAGCTCTTGAATATTTGGTGATGGAAAATGAGTATTTGTTGATAGATATTAAATTTTTGTTAAGTGATTTTTGACAAAAATATTAAATAGGGATTAAATTGTGAAAAGTGTAAATTGAAAGGTTGAAATGTGAAATAAATGTGAAAAATGGGCTACTAGAGACCTATAGAGAATTCAGCCAAGCATGGGTTTTGTCAAATTTTGTGAATTTTGTGTATTTATGAATAGAGACTAAATTGAATAAATGTGTAACTTTAGGGGCTAAAATTCAAAAATGCCCAAATATGTGTCAGTGGATGAAATTGAATGAATTGAGGAATAAAAGATTTAATTTTGAATGTATATAGATCAAGAACGAAAGAAATCAGATTTAGATAGAGGGAAGTCAAAAGTTATCGAATAGTCGATCCAGTCCGTTTATTCCGACTACATGGTAAGTTCATATGTAAATAAATGTCTTTAAATTGAATTACATGTGTTTACTTGTCATGGAAATGTTATAAATGTTGAACGAGCACTTACGAGCAAGAACCGATAGAGTAACGATATTCGAAAGTCCCGTACGAACCATAAGAATAGAATAGGATACGAATGTCATAACATTAGGTTATCGAGATGTGATTACATGTAAGACCATGTCTGGGACAATGGCATTGTATTGAGATTACGTGTAAGACCATGTCTAGGACATTAGCATCATTAATTACTTTCATGTAAGACCCTGTCCGAGACAGTGGCATCGATATATAATAACATGTAAGACCATATTTGAGATATGACATTGTATGAGCTTTATGTAATTTTCGAGTATCCTTAACGATTCCGAATGGTTCAACGGGCAAAGTCAAGTTGAGAAAGAATATGTGAATGAGCTAAGTGACTCAGGTACGTACGAAATTAATACGAGTATTGAAAAGAGGAAAATATTTAATGAACTTGATTAAGACATTGAATATATATTCAATGGGAAAGGTTTGTGAATTTGAATGATTGTAGCTATGTTAAACATATTTGAATTGAAATGCAAATGTTCATGTGATAGCTTTATTTGTATATGGCTTAGAAATGCAAATGTTCATGTGATAGCTTTATTTGTATATGGCTTACTAAGCTTTTATAGCTTACTTTGTGTGTTCTTTCCATGTTTTATAGATTATCGAAGCTAGCTCGAATTTGGGGATCGTCTGAAATTTGTCATGCCACTATCGATCATATTGTTGGTACTTTTGGAGCTTTGTATATATAGTATATGGCATGTATAGGCTAGTGTCATTATGGTATGTTTTGAAATTTGATTTTAGCCATGAGATTTGGCTTGTAAATGTTGTTATGAATTTGGCCATTTAAGTTGGCTTAATTTATGTATTCGATAAGTTATTTAGGTGATGTATATAATGCCTTATATGTTGGCTTGTTTGGTATAGTTATATGGTTGTTATTTTAATTAGTTGTGAATGAGAGTATTAAGATTGGAATAATAGTATGTTATGACTTAATTATGTGATATTGAAATGGTAAGTCTTGTGGCTTGAAATAGGTGATAATATGATGATAATGAAATGCATTTAGAAGTTCTGCAAGTTTGATGGTTTTAGCATAATTGTGTTTGAGAATTTAAGTAGTGAAATGGTTGATTAAGAAATGACATGAATTACATGTAATTTGGTATGTTTTGGCTGCCTATATATGTGATGAAATGTTACCATTTTGATGGCTCGGTGTGTATGAGAAAAAGGGTGGCAAATTGACTTTGCAAATGGCCTATTTTTGTCCACATGGGCAGAGACACGGGCGTATGTCTCAGCCGTGTGTGACACACAGTCATGTTACACAGCCGTGTGTCCCCTAGGGTACCCTTCGAATTAAAGTCAGTATACCCTATAGTTTTGACACGGCCTAGACACATGGGCGTGTCTGTTGGCTGTGTGTGGCACACGGATTAGCACATGGGCGTGTGGTCGGCCATGTGACCCAAGTCAGTAAACTCCTTAGTTTTCCCATAGCCATGGCACACGGGCGTCCCCTCAGCCGTGTGGTGCAAGTCAGTATGTATACCCTGTTTTCAGACGACCTATGACACGGGCATGTCTGGTAGCCGTGTGAGACACATGGCCTGTTCACACGGGTGTGTGACCCTATAATTAAAGAAAATTTTTTAAGTTTTTTAAAGTTTGTAAATGTTATCGGTTTAGTCCTGAGCCTCGTTTAAGCATGTTTTAAGGTCCTCATAGGACTTTATAAGGAACAATGTGATTGCTATGATTGGATTGTGAGTATGAATGAATATGTTATGTATGTGAACAATGTGTATTGATCGGTAATGCCTCGTAACCCTATTCTGGCAACAGACACGGGTTAGGGGTGTTAGATTTAATTGGTATCAGAGCTACGGTTTAGTCGATATAATCTATTAGTTACTGAGCCCTGTTTGAACTGTATGAATTCGTAGGATACAAGTGACATGTCACTAGGGTTATCATTTTGGTCGAGCTCTTGCATTTGTTACAGACTCACCACAGCTCGTATGAGCTTATCGTTATTTTAGCTCATAAGAGCTTACTGTTTTCAGCTCATTGGAGCTTACCATTTCAGCTCGTATGAGCTTACTGTTCAGCTCAATAGAGCTTACTGTTTCAGCTCAAATAGAGCTTACTGTTCATCAGCTCAAGAGGAGCTTACCAATCCTGGCTCGAAAGAGCATAAATGATAATGAATTGACGGATTACTGATGTTTATCACCCGAGTATCCTTTGAAGTTTTATTAGGTTCAACGAGCATAAATTCTTTTTATACGGATGAGTACTATTATTGAAAAGATTATTGGTTATAAGATTGAGAATGAAATGTTGAATGCTATATATATTGAGTATTAAATTGTGATAATGGAGGATTTCATGTATTATATGACGAACTGATGGATGAATGTTTGTGTTTAGGCATTTGGTACTTAAATTGATTATACCTTGAATAAATTGCTTTGATTATGTATAATGGTAAGTTTAATTCTGAATTATATGAGCTTACTAAGCTATAATCTTACTGTGTTTCTTTTTCTATGTTTTATAGAGGTTCGATAACTCGCTTGTTTCGGACAAGTCAGAGTTGCACATCACACTATCCAATTTTTGATTGGTACTTTTGAACATTGTGAATAATTATAAATATGGCATGTATAGGCTAGTTGAAATGGTGATAGTTATGGTTACTTGAGAATTATGGTTTTTGGTATAACTTGTGTATAATCTAAGCCATGTGATTTGGCTTATTTTGGTACCATGGTTGATTTTGTATAAATGTTATAATATGGTATGTTTTGGTAAGAAATAGATGGAATGAGAATGTGAAAATGATGTCTTGATATGTATTTGGCATATGAATGGATTATGCATGATATTAATTAGGTAATTGAGTACCAAGTTGAATTGATATATAATGTGCATTGAAATGGTTATTATGATTGCCAATTGAGTTATGAAATGTGGTAATTTATGCTTGTGAATGCTTGTGTGTATAGGGTGGTAAAATGGCTTTGCAAATAGCCTATTTTTGTCCACACGGGCAGGGACACAGGCGTGTGTCTCAGCCGTGTGTGACACACGGTCAAGTATAGGGCCGTGTGTCTCCTGGTGTTGAATTGGAATGGAAGTTAGTATGCTCCACACGGCCTCACACACGGGCATGTGACCGGCCGTGTGGTACAAGTTAGGATACCCCCTAAATGGCACACGACCTAGCACACGGGCGTGTGACTTGGCCGTGTTGATAAGTTAGTATCCTCTCTAGTTTTCACACGGCCTGACATAAGGGCGTGTCCTCAGCCGTATGAGACAAGTCAGTATGTATGCCCTATTTCCACACGGTCTAAGACACGGATGTGTCTATTAGCTGTGCAAGGCACACGGTCTGTTCACACGGGCGTGTGATACTTGAAATGTTGAAATTTTTCTAAGTTTTTAAATTTTTCATATGTTACCGATTTAGTCTCAGATGCATGATTTAAAATTTGTATGCTCGATTTAAGTAAATATTGAATGTGAATGATTGATATTTACTGAAATGAGATGACATTTGATAAATGATTGTTCTAAATTGATTTACAAGTCCGGTAATGCCTCTTAACCTATTCTGGCAACGGTTACGGGTTAGGGGTGTTACACGATATGTCTCAAAAATCTAACCTCTCGGAGCCAAAACTCACTTTTACTGAATTTAGCTAATAACTTCTTATCTCTCAAAGTCTACAATACCATCCGCAAGTGTTCGGCATGCTAGGACTCATCTCAAGAATAAATCAGAAAATCATCAATAAACATAACCACAAACTTTTCCAAATACAATCGGAAAATTCTATTCATCAACTCCATAAAAGCGGTAGGTGCATTTGTTAATCCGAAAGGCATAACAAGGAATTCATAGTGCCCATACCTCATTTTGAAAGTGATTTTCGGTACATCCAACTCTTTAACTCTCAACTGGTAGTAGCCAGATCTCAAATCAATCTTCAAGAATACTGTTGCCCCTCTCAACTGATCAAATAGGTCATCTATCCTCGTAAAAGATACTTGTTCTTTATAGTCACCTTGTTGAGCTGTCAATAATCAATACAAAGTCTCATAGATCCGTCTTTCTTCTTTATAAATAGCACTGGAGCACCCTAGAGAGAATAACTCGGTCTTGCAAAACCCTTTTTTGTTAACTCTTGCAAGTGGGTTTTTAATTCCTTCAATTCAATGGGGGCCATTCTATACGGAGCAATAGATATTGGCGAGGTTCCTGGTACTAATTCAATACCAAACTCAACTTCTCTAACCGGTGGCAACCCTGACAACTCTTCTAGGAACACATCCGGATATTCACAAACTCCCGACACTGATTCAATTTTCAACTCAGTCACTTTCGTATTCAACACATAAGCAAGATAAGCTATACAACCTTTCCTTACATATCTCTGGGCAGACATCGAAGAAATCACAATAGGTAATTCACCCGACTCATCTGAATGAATCAGAAGAATTTCACCATTTTCACATTTCAGTTTAATAATCTTTCTTTTACAATTCATTACAGCATCATGTAGTGTCAACCAATCCATACCCAAAATAACATCCAATTCATCAAATGGCAACAACATTAAATCAGCCATAAAATAATGACCTCGAATCATCAAGGGACAATTCCTGCAAACTCTATCAACTAATACATGTTTGCCTAAGGGGTTTGACACTTTAACCACAAACTCAGTAAACTCAATTGGTAAGCTCTTACTAGCTACTAATTTCATACAAACATTAGAATGCGTCGATCCAGGATCGATCAATGCAACTACATTAGTATTATAGAGAGAAAAAGTACCAGTGATAACATCAGGAGATGTCACTTCTTCACGAGCACAGATGACATAGGCATTAGTAGGTGCTCAAGCTTCAGATCTCACAGTTGTGTCTTTCATCACACCTTTACTACTAGCTCCATTACCAGTATCTCTTGGTGGCCTACCCCTATTAGTGGTATTACTCGACCTTGCACTCTGAAATTTTTCTTTCTCAGCCATCTCGGGGTATTCTCGGATAAAATGCTCTTGAGAGCCACACTTGCAACAAACCCTATCATTCATTCTACACTCACCGAGATGACGTTTTCCACAATGCTGACAATTGGTTCTGTTAGGTCTTACATTACCCACACTTGCAATTGAAGTGGCTTGAGATTTAAAACTCAAGTGTTACTTCTCGCGGTCTCTATGGGAATACCCAGCTGAGACATTCGAACAGGAATACATTTTCTTAGACTTCTTAGAATGAGATGGAAATAACTTACTCATCGGTCTTTTCTTCGAATCTCTAACTTCATAATCAGCTTTCCTCTTTTCTTTATTCAACTCTTCGGCCTTACAAGCTCGTTTGACCAATACCACAAATCATTTCAGTTCTAATATCACAACTAACACACGAATATCCTCATTCAATTCATCCTCAAACCTTTTGCATATAATAGCCTCGGTGGAAACATATTATCGAGCCTATTTACTAAGCTTGACAAATTCTCGCTCATACTCTGCCACTATCATACGACCCTATTTCAACTCAAGAAATTCCTTATGTTTCTAATTGATGAATTGCTGACTAATATATTTCTTTCGGAACTCATCTTGAAAGAATTCCCATGTAACCCTCTCTCTCTATACCACCGATACCAGTGTATTCCACTAGTGATATGCAGAATCTCTCAGAAGTGAGATGGCACACTTTAAACACTCATCCGATTGCAAGACAACTCATCAAATACCCTGATAGAGTTTTTGAGCCAAAACTCGGCTCTTTCAGGATCATCATCCACATTAGCTCTGAAGTCTTCAACCCCATGCTTTCAGATTTTATCAACCGAGGCCTTGTTCATTCTTACAAATTCCATACCTTGAAGGGCTACGGGAACCGATCGAGGAATAGGTGGGGGTGAAGGAGGTTGGGCATTCGGATTTATTCAAACAAATTCCGTATACCACTCATTCATCATGTCAAGAAAGGCTTCTCTGCCCCCTTCTCCCTGACTAACCGTAGGAGGTCTCCTATTAGACGGTGCTACCCCTTGAGCGGGGGCTGGCGTATTACTTTCGACATCATAGCCTCAGCTCGATTGGGATCCATTACTATAAGAAAACACAATTTACAATTGTAAGGAGTCATCACACTATTACAGTTCATTTTTGGCATGTATAGCTAGACTGTTACACATGCTACGTTGGTCCAAAAATCGACTAAACTTTAGCTTTGATGCCACTAAATGTAACACCCCTTACTCGTATTCGACACTGGAACAGGGTTCGAGGTATTACCAGACTTAAACATAAACAAACATACAAAATCAACACATAAATTTTTGTTCACATTTAAAACTTTTCACATACATTCATATTATCCCTAAAACAAGCCTACAAGGCCCAAAACATACATTGGAGGTGGTTCGGTACTAAACTTAGAACTTTAGAAAATTCCATGACACTTAGAAAATTTTTCACTAAACAGGGGTCACATGCCCGTGTGACTTTGGAACATGCCCGTGTGGGTAGGCCGTGTGGTCACACACGCCTGATCCCTAACCCGTGTAACTCTCTATTTGTCATTTATGAAAAAATTAAAGTCACACGGCCAAGGCACATGCCCGTGTGCTTAGGCCATGTGGTGGATTTCATTTTCATAATTTTTCATAAAATAAGTGCAGACTTCACACGGCCAAGGCACATGCTCGTGTTCGAGGCCGTGCCATCCACATGGCTGAGACACATGCCCGTGTCTTTGTCCATGTGCTCAATACTGAGCATTCTGTTTTGCAACAATTAAGGTTCAGGGGACACACGGCCGGAACACATGCCCATTGGGCAAGCCGTGTGTCACACACGGCCTAGCAACACGCCCGTGTGTCTATCTGTGTGGACAATAATAAGGCTATTTACTAAGCCATTTTGTCACCTTTCCATGCACAAACCTACACATCAACATATAACACCAATCCAAGCATATACATACAACAAATCAGCCACAACCAAATCATAAACCCATCATTCACATGCTATTAGCTATCACATACACATTCCACATCCATGAAAAACATCATCATATGCATATATACTTAAACCAATATTAGCCAATTTCAATGGCCATTTACAAAACGAATTATCAACCAACATAAGCCAACACATTTGGCCAAATAAATTATGACACATAACAAAAATACTAAGTCCCTATACATGCCATAACTCAAAACATTAAAATCATTGGCACCCAAAATGTTAAGTTGATAGTGTGAATGGATCTCCGATAGTCTCCAATCCCTGAGCTGGCTTGGTGACACTATAAGACAAGGGAAAAGAAAAAGGGAGTAAGCTATAAAGCTTAGTAAGTTCCTATGTAAATAATTGGCATCATAATCACACATTAACATACAATATACATGAAGTAAATTTAACATAAATGTCACTATAACTTTCATAATCAAACTTGTTCATTCACAACCTTACTAGGGGTTTACCACATATTGTCCTCATTATTCAATGAGTTTTATGTACGTACGTGTACCAACTCGCAACATAACATAACATTTCATAGCGTTGACATTATCGTTGAATTTCCCGGTAAACCACTTGGAATACTAAAGGATACTCAGGAGTCTCGCACATACAATACCATACCAATGCCATATCCCAGATATGGTCTTACATGGGATCTCATATCGATTCCAATATCCCAGCTATGGTCTTACACGAAGTCTCCTATCGATGCCATATCTCAGATATGGTCTTACACGTAATCTTAGTAACCCTAATGTCATGACATTCATATCCTAACTATTCCTAAGGTTCAACCGAGATTTCTCACTTGTCAAACTTTGTTGATTGCGTTCAAGAGCAATTCACAATTCATACAATATTAAAGCAATTAAAACATAAATAACAATGCATTTTTTATATACGAACTTACCTCGGTACAAAAATAGCAGAAATGGATCTAATAGTCAATAACCTTGTTTTTCCCCCGATCAAGGTCCAAACCTCATCTTTCTTGATCTATAATAGCAAATTTAACTTATTTAATTATCACATTGTTCAATTCAGCCCGAAAATCACACTATGGAAAAATTACCGTTTTCCCCTAACTTTTCACATTTTCACACATTAGTCCTTAGGCTCGTTAATAGAAATGTATTCAATTTCTTTGTTACCCAAGCCTAGCCGAACCATATACATATATTAGCCCACATTTTTCATCAAATCACATCTTTACTACACATTTTATAACTTTTTTACAAATAGGCCCTTTTATGTATTTCCATAAAAAATCACTTAGTAAAAGTTGTTTACTACACATAAAACTTTCATTTTCTACCATAAAACATCAAAACTCATGCATGTCATACATGGGTAAAATTTTAAACATGAACCCTACTTCAAAGTAATGGTAGAAATAGAAAGATTGGGTGAATACGACTTCAAAAACATAAAGAGCATTGAAAACAGGGCTAGGATATACTTACAGTCAAGCTTGAGAGATGAAAAAACCCTAGCTATGGTGCTCTTCCAAGTTTTGAACAAGGTTGAAGAAAGATGAGCAAATTTTGCCTTTATTTTCCCTTTTTATTCTTTTATTAACCAAATGATCAAAATGCCCTTTTCTCAAATCACCAAGATTCTCTTACCTCATGTCTATTTTTGTCGACTAACTTAAAAAATGGTCTAAGTATCATATAATGACCTCTAATTTAAAATCCCATAGCAATTGGACACTTTTAACATGTAGAAATAAACTTTTGCACTTATTACAATTTAGTCCTTTTGACTAAATTGAGTGCTCAAACGTCAAAATTTTCGAACAGAATTTTTCACAAAATCATTCGTAAAATTGTAGACCATAAAAATATAATAAAAATAAAATTTTCTTTGTATGATTTGTAGTCCCAAAACAACTGCTCTGACTAGCCCCAAAATTAGTCTGTTACATACGCCAGCTTTGCTACATATTATTATCTGAGTGGCTTAGTCTACATACATGGTGTGTAGGTTTGGATGGGCCTTTCAAGGTCCTTTGTGGTATGTTTGGTTGATGAGCTTAAATAGCTCTTTTTGGGGTGTGATCGGGGGACGGAGAGGTGTGTTAGCTGGATAGGTGGGTTTTTACTAGTTGATTGCATTCATACGCTTCTGATTGAGTGGTTGGGTGTAAATCTATTTTTTTATATTCTATCTGCTTGTCTTAACATTCGTGACTGTTTTGATTGCAAGTATTAAGGTGTAAGCGCAATTTCTATTTTCTTATAATTGTGTTTGTGATGATTATGTTTTGGTATCAACCCGTTGATGGGTTTGCCTGTTGTAATTCTGCTTATAGTACCAAGTGTGTTGATTTTTGCGTATGGTCAGGGCATAGGTTTCGAGTTTACCCTCTGTTTCTTTGTATCTCTATAAATACACAATGCCATTGAACTGCTATTTAGATTTCTGTTCTACAATTTTGTTGTTTGTCACCTTTTAGACTCACATTGAGCTCATGTAGCTCACCCACTTAGTGTTTCCCCTCTCAGGTACATTATTGCTTTCTGAAGCTTGGACTCAGCAAGCCAGAGGTCTCAGACAGTCATGATAAGGAAACATTTTAGCGTTTTTACGGAACTTAAATGCTGTAATGTTTTTTCAGCTTGTTAAACTGAATTTCCCATGACCACTTCGATGATCAATGTGACTTTCAGAATCCGGCCTAAACTTCTAAGCTGGGTTTTAGGGCGTTACACAACAAATATAATTATTAATATATACAATTAATGGAGATTATAAATTGTGAAAATAAAAATAAAAATAAAAATAAAAATAAAAAATGTATAAAACAAATTAAAATGAAGTTTTGATTGAGTGCTAAATTTAAAATTTTACTAATGCAGTAAGCGTGAATTCAAATCCTATCATTTGCATGTTCTTCTAGTTACCAATCAATTGATATAACATCATTCATTTATCACAACTCATTTCAATTTATTTATGTTTCTACCCAATCATATCAATTTCTACAAAAGTCTTGACATAAATTCAAACATAACTAAAAACAAAATTAAATACAAGCATACCTATCAAATAAGGAAGGGTAGTAAGTTCCGTAGGAACTTACCTTTCAAAAAAAAAAAAAAAAACGAGTAGATTTCTTAGGGACTATTCTACAATTTTTGTCCTTCCTCTACAAGCTCTTCTTTTATCCAATTCTTGTTCTATAAATATATATATATATATACACATACCAAATCAATATCATGTATTAACACACAATAATCATTCAATGGCTCACAAAAACAATGTCATGAGATGCATGATCCTAATTAATCCCCTTTTTTATACACCCTGTTTTACATTTTATTCAAATTAGTCCCTAAACTTGGGATAAACATATTTTGTTATCCCTAGATTTGGATAAAAATCTGATTTCACATTCTCTCATTGGGGACCATATACTTTCTATTTCTACCATATACTAGAAGGGTATTATAGGCACCTAAATATTTTAAATTTAGCCTATATAAAGGGCTGTTGTAATCAGAATTATACACATATTTAGGAAGACAAATTATTACTTAGGGATTTTATTCAGTTTTCAGTTTTTACTTAGTTTTATTTTATGTTCGCTTAATTGGAAGATCCTATTCCGAAGAGAGATTATTGAGAGAGGAGATTGCTCTGAAACCACGCTTTTGCATCAATTAATACATAAGCATTCTCCATCTCTTTTTTTATTCTATTATTTATATCTCTTTCCTTAAATCTGTTACTAGAATGTTTGCATGAATATTATAATAAGTTTATACTTTATATATATCTCGAATGTTTCCACTATTTTATCTAATTAATTAAATGAAGGAAAGAGTTTCCTCTGGATTGGTTGGATTAGATTAAGAGTATGTAAACCCTAGGAATGACGACCCTAGGAAGTAACACAAGTAAGATTAGGTCAGGAGATGAGTTTTCCAAGAATCCCTTAATATATCCTGGTATAAACTATGAGGTCGAGAGATAGGTAGATTATGTTGATTAGTTAATTTAGTTAGAGGCCAAAAGGTAATAACTAGCTAATTATTTAAAACCCTAATGATTGCCTCCGGACGTACTAACGTCCAAAGTGTGAATACTACAGTAAAAGATATATCAATGAGGCAATATCCGCAAGTATACGAGTCCAGGTGTAATATAGTTACAATGGAGTAGGTGAGTACTACGAGGATCGTACCCAAGGGAGGCTAGTGTTAGATTGATTTTAACTTGAACACTGAAAGATATAATTAGTATTCTAAATCAGTTATATACGAAAACATAATAAAAGAAGTTTTTGAGAAAATATAATAAAGAAAGAAATAAAACTCAAGAGATTGAAAAATAGAATAAATCAAATCTAATTATGATTGATTAGCTCGCTTCGGTAATTCACATCAATTGTCGCTTCAGATTCCTCGTCAAACAACTATTCGTTATCCTAGCAGGATCTTCTGATCTTCCATTCAAATAACGAGTCGACAAGGACTACTTATCTTCCGACCTTACGGTCCAGATCGGCTTGGGATAAAGGTATTCACGGATAGACCATACCAATTTTAGTTTAATTCATTCCTTGATGACTTCCTAAGGCTGTTAGGCCTAGGGTTTAGGTTCCTTCCTTTCCACAATAGTTGATCCATTGAGTAACCCTACAAAACAGTTAATAGATCATACCTCCACTCGCTAATCCCCCATAGAAGGATTAGTTCCTCATGGTTTTCATGTACAATATAGAATCAATATAAAGAATAAGCATAATAGACGAATCAAAAGTATAGAGTTTAAGAAAATGTCTGATTTGTATTTAAGAATGAAGTGAATCCACAAGTTTGAATGTATTCCACAAACTAGATCTCTCGAGATAAAAAAAAGTACAACTTGAAAATAAATCTAAAACCTAAAAAGAAAGAAAAACTAAATTGAAATTAAAAGCAGAATTCTAAACTAAGTAATTGATGTCCATAACATGTGAAAAAAGAGCCTATTTATAGATATCAGGCGGTTGTCGTCTTAAACCCTAGGTTAGCTGATGCTCCCGAGCTTTAAGCTTTAAGTTTATTAGCTTACCCTTAGGCCTAATTCGGCCCCTAAAGTCAATAAAATCCTCAATTTGCACATTTTATTAATTTTAAGAAAACTTACAAAAACATAAATAAAAATTAATAGAAATGCTTACTTTCAAGCTCCTAAAGTACAGAATTTAGTTTAATTACTACACTGAATTATGACAGATTAAACTCCCTCAAGCAATATAAACAAAAACAAGAAATAGAAGAGATGACCTTTGAACAAATATAGTACAAGTACTTTCATATTTACGAATAACTTCGACATGATGAATAAATGATTTACAAATTTTGACCTCAAATATCTAAGTTCAGTGCATTACAAAGTATACAAGTATTAAGGGCATCACCTTTAAGAGTGTCGTGTGTAAATATAATATGCGAATTGTACAAGTATACAGGTCGAATCAAGTAATAAAGTGATAAGTGAGATCGTCTCCATAGGGATCGGATTAGGTATAAGAGTGGTTAAGTTATTATAATGAATGACGATTAATGCTATAGCAAAACCGAGTTAAGTATACAATGGTAAATTAAAAAAGCAATGATGTGTGTAAAATATATATTGACTAATACTGGGAAATGATAAGGCAAAGTAAGAGTGAAAATGCAATGGCAATTATGAGAATAACTACATGAATAATATGCAGGCGAATAAATAAACAACTAAAAATGATATGGCAAAGATACTACGGAAAAGGATAAAGGGTCTACGATGTCAATTAGGAAGGTTGGGGTTGCTAAGAAGAGACCTAAAATGACTTGCTTCTTTCAAAAGCAAGATCTCAAGTTACCTGGCCTGTGCCTATAGGCCTTAACACGGTACCTAGCATTGTTTTGTCTTCATTCTATACAAATGCTACTTTATGTCCAGAGTTTGCTATAAGTATTCTATAACACCTCAAATCGGGCCCAGACGTTATGGTTGAATCTGAGAATGTTACGAAGAATGGTTAAGAATCGAATCATATTATGTTAAAAACCTCGTATATTTCGTTACTAAAAGAGTCCACCTCTTATAAAAACATATTATTGTACCTCTTAGTGAAAACCACCGATTGCTTACTTTCTAATTTAAGCAATAGTTTGCAGCGAAAGTTTAAAAGTCGTGTATTTTGAAAACCGCATTTGTGTTCTTAAAAATGTTTGTTTGCATAAAACCATTATTTTTGAAAATTGTTTTGTTGAGCATTGCAAGAAAACTTAAATCAAATCCAAAAAAAAATAAAATAGTCTAGAGAGCCCTATATTTACAAAACTCTCATAATAAGTCAGAAATTTAAATTAAATTTTTAAGAAAACAAAGTGTACGGACGCATGGTCACAACTGAGCCTCCGTCGCACCGACCTGCCTATGCTTAAGGATTACCTGAATAGAACAAACAAACGGAAGTTAGTTTTAAAAACTCAGTGTGTAACTCAACAGGAACAAAATTCTAGCTTTTATCACATAGCAGAACAGATACAAACATATGTTCTTTATAGAATTAGATTATTGACAGAATCATACAGAATCAGATCTGCATAATCCTATCCCCATCCTTTATACACCAACTTCGACCATCCCAACACACCATGTGGGGTATAAAACACCCACTCAGCCCTACACATGAAATAGTGTCTGTACAACACTTATCAGAATAAATTGTAGCCATTCTACTAGTATGTTGGCGAAATGTTGCCTCACAGAATATTTCCTCCACATATGCATAACCCACCCCATACGTAGGTACAGATAAACAGAATAACAAATAATATGCATGCTTATACATAACAGACATTATACACATAAGTGTAATAGAATAGATCATACACCATGTCTTATATAATCGTTATTTAAGTTATTTTCAGTCTAACAGAGTAACAAGTTTCAAGCTCAAGGGTTTGTTTTACCTGTACCGACCTTACGGAAGGCCCACAATCGATCGGCACAATGCTTGTGATCCTAAGGAAAAATTCTAACATTTGGGCCCATATACCCGTGTGGGCCCACACGCCTAATTTGACCTTGCCCATGTGGCCCGCATGGCCTAGCCCATAGCCCACATGCCCAAATTGGCCTAGGCTGTGTAACCCACACGACCACACACACACCTATCACACAGCCATGTGGGACCACACTGTCCAGCACACACCCGTGTGGCGTCGACAGGTCAGATTTTTAGCTTTTGCCGAACTTTATTTCCTCGTTTTTTTCGTTAGACACCTAGTTCATTTCTGATGTGAAAGCAATCCCAAGACAACCAGAACCTAAAATTCGTCAAAAAAACCCAAAATCAATCTTAATTCCTCAATATCAATCGAGTCACCACTCTACTACAATGTAACCATAAACAAATAGCAAAATTTTCCTAAAGTGGGACTTCAACCCAAGACCTCAAACATACAATGAGAACACTTAGCCACTGAAGTAGATACATATTTATGACAAAATTCGTAAAAACAATTTTAAATAAATCAGGGCATTACAACTCTACCCCTTAAAAGAAATTTTGACTTTGAAATTTACCTGATTCAAACAGATGCAAATGCTGTTAATGAGTCAAGTCTTTGGGTCAAAACATGGCCTCTTCAGTGTTATGATTCTGCCATAGAACCCTAACTAACAAAATAGATTTCCTCCTCAGAATTTTTACATCTCAATCCAAAATTTGAATCGGCTTCTCCTCAAAGGTCAAATCTAGTCTAACCTCTATCTCTTCAGCAGAAACAGCGTGAGATGAGTCAAACTGATATCGCTTCAACATAGAGACATGAAATACGTCATAGATACTGTCTAACTCTGAAGTTAACTCCAACTGATATGCAATCGGTCACACGTACTTTAGAAACACGAAATCACCCACGGAGTGCCCTTCTTTTTAGATCTACATAGGACTTCTATTTATCATAAGCTGCCTTAAGACGATCTTGAATAAGTCTAACTTTGTCTTCAATCTCATAAACCAACTCAGGACCCAAAACTCGATGTTCACCCAACTCAGTCTAACACAGTGGTGTACGACACTAACGGCCATACAGAGCCTCGTAAGGTGCCATCTGAATACTGGATTGGAAACTCTTATTGTAGGTGAACTCGCTAAAGGCAGAAAATCCTCCCAACTATCTCGAAAATCAATTACACAACTCCGAAGCATATATTCTAGTATCTGAATCACCTTCTAAGATTAACCATCAATCTGAGGATGAAACGTAGTACTAAAATTCAATCTCGAACCCAAAGCTTTATGAAGTTTTTGCCAAAACCAAAACATGAAGCGAGGATCTCTATCTGAAATTATCTAAACCAGAACCCCGTGAAGTCTCAAAATCTCATAAATGTATAGCTTTGCCTACTTCTAAAGAGAATAATCTATCGGAACTGGAATGAAGCAGACTTGGTCAATTGATCCATGATGACCCATACAAAATTCTTCTTAGTAGGTGTTAAGGGCAACCCACTATAGAAATCCATAGTCACACGTTCCCATTTCTATAAGGGAATCTTAACAGGTTGGAGCAAACCCCAAGGCAGCTGATGCTTAGTCTAAACTTGTTGGAATGTCAAACAACGAGAAACAAAATCTGTTACCTCTCATTTCAAACCCGACCACCAATACAGTTCACGAAGATCCCAATACATCTTATTTTCACCGGGATACTTATCATAAGGACTACTATACGCATCTCTCATAATCAACTGTCTCAAATTAGAGTCGTTTGGTACACAAACCCGTCCCAAAAAACACAAAACCCCATCTATTCAACCTAAAATCATACGTACTACTATCTTCTATCTGACAGAAACGCAGAACTAGAGATTCATCCCCCAACTATTTATCCCAAATCTAATCAATCCATTTCGGCTTAACTTGCAACTTGGGTAGCAGACTCTTATCATCAAACAGACTTAGCTGAGCAAACATCGCCCTCAAATTAGACATTTCTCTACGACTAAGAGCATCAGCCACCACATTAGCCTTACTAGGATGATATTCTATAGTGCAGTTGTAATCCTTGAACATCTCAATCCGTCTATGTTGCCTAAGGTTCAACTCCTTTTGGATAAGGAGGTACTTAAGGATCTTGTGATAGGTGTAGATGATACACCTCTCACCATATAGATAGTGCCTCCAAATCTTTAAGGCAAAAACTACGGCAGCCAACTCGAGATCGTGCGTCGAATAATTCCCCTCGTGTAACTTAAGCTGTGGGGACGCATAAGCCACAAGCTTACCATATTGCATCAGAATGCATCCTAAACCGACATGCAACACATCACTATAAACAACAAACTCCTTACCACATTTAGGTTGTATTAGAATAGAAGCCTGAGTCAAAATAGATTTGAGATTCTCAAAGCTCGATTGCTGCTCATTAGTCTAGAAAAAAGGAGAATTCTTATGCAAAAGCTTAGTCAGAGGAGCTGCAATTAACGAGAACCCCTCGACAAACCTACAGTAGTAGCCCACAAGACCTAGAAAATTGCGGATCTCAAAAATGTTCTTAGGCTATTTCCAATCAAGTACAGCCTCAACCTTTCTATGATCAACTCAGATCCTAGCAGAAACCCCATGCCCTAGAAACGTTACTTCCTTTAACCAGAATTCACATTTGCGTAACTTAGTATAGAGCTACTTCTCTCGAAGTGAATGAAGAACTATTCTAATATACCTATCATAGTCGTCTTCGATCTTAGAGTATACCAGAATGTCGTCAATGAATACTACGACGAATTGATCCAAATACAACTAGAAAACCCAATTCATCATATCCATGAATGCAACTAGAGCATTCGTCAAACCAAAAGGCAGGACTAGGAACTCGTAATGCCTATAAGGAGTCCTAAAAGTAGTCTTATGGATATCAACTTCCTTAACCTTAAGCTAATGATACCTAGAGCGGAGATCTATCTTAGAGAATACTGAAGCCCCATGAAACTGATCAAACAGGTCGTCGATCCTCGAAAGTGGTTACTTATTCTTCACAGTTAGCTTATTCAATTGTCGGTAGTCGATGCACATCCTCATAATGCCATCCTTCTTCTTCACGAATAAAATTGGTGCCCCTATAGAGACACACAAGGATGGATGAAACCACAATCCAAAACCTTTTGAAGTTGAGCCTTTAGCTCCATAAGCTCCTTTGGTGCCATACCGTAAAGAGTAATGGACACTAAAGCTATCCCGGTAAAAGCTCGATGCCAAATTCAACTTCCTGGCTCAGAGGTAAACTTGCTAACTCTTCCAAAAAAACATCCAAAAATTCCCTCATTGTTCTGATGCTCTTAACAGAAGAGTCCACAGAAGTTGAAACACTTACATAGGCTAGATAAAGTAATCTTGACCGGTTTTTTCGAACTAGTTTTTCAACTACATGAGTGAAGATTACATTGGATAAGTAATCCTGACACTCGCCGATCAAAAATACTTCCACATCATTCTCAGATCTTAGAACTACTTTCTTGATTGCACAATCCAAACTGACTCGATGCCCCACAAGGTAGTCTATACCCAGAATCTAGTCAAATTCTCCGAACGGTAGCTCCATCAGATTAGCAGGGAACACAACCCTTTATACTTCCAACAGCACATTCCTACACAGTCTATTTACCTGAAAAGATTGGCCCAACGGACTCAGTATAGAAATCTCTCAAGAAGTTCTCTCAAAAGTAATTCCCAAGTTTTCAGAAATAGAGCTAGCTACATAGGAGTGTGTTGACCCTATGTCTATCAGTGCAATATAAAGAGCATAAAAAATAAGGAACGTACCCGTAATCACATTAGGGGCGTCTCTATCCTCACGACGTCGAGTAGCATATACTAGCGCAGGCTATCTCGCCTTAGTCTGATTAGCACATCTATTCGATGCTTTCTGTTCTCTACCCACACCCTTACCACCCCTGGTTGGACCACAACATCTAGGCGGTTTCTGAACTGTCCTCTAAGGCTGACCGAAACCTAGAACTGAAGCCTGCATCTAATTAGAATGTTGTGGGCAATCTTTAATATGATGCTCCATCGACCCAAAACATGCTCTCAACCTCCTCCAACACTTGATTGAATGGCGCCTACCGCAGTCCCTGCACGGTTGAGCAACAGTAGGAGCAACTGGAACTCCCACTCTAGAAGGCCCATTAGGTCTGGTCTGTTTCTTAGGCCTCTAAATAGTCTAGAAGGCTCTAAATCCCTCTTATTCTTACCTATCTCACGATCCCTGTTCTGGCACTTAACGTGCATAACCTCTTCGACGATCTTCATCTTGTCCACCAAAATGGCGAACTCCCGCTCCTTCTGTGGAGTTATCAGAACTCTCAAACTTTCTCTCAGGCCATCCTCAAAGCGAACACATTTTTCATATTTAGAACCACTATCCCTCAAGCGTAACGGCTCAATCTCAGAAATTCAGCCTCACACTCGGTCTCTATCTTATCCCCCTAAGTGAGGTTCATGAAAAGCACCCACATAACTCATCCCCACTTATTTCCTCTAGAAGTTGGTCTTGAAATACTCCCAATTAATCCAATGCGGCTGAGTACCCTTAACTGATAACCACCACTGGAACACCTCATAGCGAAACTAAGATACTACACCCTTCAGTTTCTGCTCAAGAGTGCAGTCAATGTCATTTATTATCCTCTCTGTGGCCTCCAACCAGTATTCGACCATGATAGGGGCGACTCTGGTGACGTCCCTAAACAGCTCAGCACCATTAGATCGGAGTCGTTCAGTTACCAACCCACGACCCCCAGAACTAGAATATAGTCCAGCGACCTTCTCCAACACTTCCAACATGGCTTGGGGACAGTACGTCATCCCTAGCCGAGTGGTTTTGAGACCCAGTCTCAGTAGTAGGTGTAGCCCGTGTCTCGCTCGTATCCAAATTAGGCATAACTGCCCACCAAGGAAGATTTAGCACAAGTCCCCCTACGGCGCCAGCTGCGCCCACAAGTACCACGGCCACATTTCCCATGAGCACTCATTGTGTTCAAAGTTTTATCAACATTACAAAATTTTATGAATCAGTTTCAATATTTAATAGCAATATTTTATTTTTCAAACCATTATCAGAAGTAGTAAAGGAAGTTCAAAAAGTTTAGAGTTTTCAGTCTCTAACTAACTATATACAGTTTTAAATAGTTTAGAGTATTCTAACAACTATATTTATCAATTAGAAGTACTTACAAGATCGGCGCCGAAGACTCGGTATACCACATACTTTCTTCAAAAATAAACTTACTCGAAAAATCGTTACAAATAAATTTTGAACCCATAATTTCACAATCTGAGTTTTACATCCTGACTACGATACCACTAAATGTAACACTCCAAATTGGGACTAGACATTATAGTCGAATCTAGAAATGCTACAAAGAAGGGTTCAGAATCTAATCTTATCATGTTAAAAACGTCATATATTTTGTTACTAAAAGAGTCCACCTCTTATAAAAACATATTATTGTACCTCTTAGTGAAAACCACCAATTGTTTACTTTTCCAATTTAAGCAATAATTTGAAGCTAAAGTTTAAAAGTCGTATATTCTGAAAACTGCGTTTGTGTTCTCAAAAACGTTTGTTTGGGTAAAACTGTTATTTTTGAAAATTGTTTTGTTGAGCGTTGCAAAAAAAAGTTAAATCAAATCCAAAACAAAACAAAATAGTCTAGAGAGTCCCATATTTACAAAACTCTCATAATAAGCCAGAAATTTAAATAAAATTTTAATGAAAACAAAGTGTACGGACGCATGGTCACAATTGAGCCTCTATCGCACCGACCTACCTATGCTTGAGGATTACCTAAACAGAACAAACAAATGAAAGTGAGTTTTAAAAACTCAATGTGTAACTCAACAGGAATAAAATTCCATATTTTATCACATAGCAGAACATATACAGACATATGTTTTTTATAGAATCAGATTATCGATAGAATCATACAGAATCAGATCTACATAGTCCTACCCTCATCCTCTACACACCAAATCCGACCATCCCAACACACCACGTGGGGTATAAAACACCCACCAAGCCCTACACACCACATAGTGTCCGTACGACACTTATCAAAATAAATTACAGATATTCTGCCAATATGTTGGTGAAATGTCGCCTCACAGAGTACTTCCTCCATATATACATAACCCGTCCCATACACAGATACAGAAAAACAAAATAACAGATAATATGCTTGCTTATACATAACACACATTATACACATAAGCGTGATAAAACAAATCATACACCATGTCTAATATAATCACTATTTAAGTTATTTTCAGTCTAGCAGAGTAAGAAGTTTCAAGCTCAAAGGTTTATTTTACCCATATCGACCTTACGGAAGGCCTATAGTAAATTAGCACGATGCGTGTGGCCCTAGGGTAAAATTCTAACATTTGGGCCCATATACCCGTGTGGCCCATACGCCCAAATTGGCCTTACCCGTGTGGCCCATATAGCCACACACATACACAATTGTCATACAGCCGTGTATTGCACACAACCTACCAATTGACCCGACACATGCCCATGTAGCCTCGACAGGCAGATTCTCAGCTTTTGTGTAACATCGTTTTGTCGCGTTTTCGTTACACATCTGGTTCATTTCTGATGTGAAAGCAATCCCAAGATAACTAGAACCTAAAATTCCTCAAAAAAGGCCCAAAATCAATCTTAATTCCTCAATATCCATTGTGTCACCACTCGACTACAATGTAACCGTAAACAATTTCATCTAAAGATTGCACTTAAAATCATTTCAAAAACTTACCCACGTCCACGGTAGCCCCTAAACTTTATTACATAACTGGAGAGTCTTAAATTTCTTGCGTATTACCTACAAAGCCGCACGATGTAATCGAGGACTCAAAACACAACAAAGAATAAGAATTGTGACCAAAATAAATAGAAGCAAAAAAGGGAAAAGGTAGAGAACGAAATAGAAAAAGAAAGTGAAAAGGGGGAAAACAATTTTGGGGAAAATTAAAAAATAAAAATGATAAAATAATAATATCAGCTAATATCCCAACTACCCAACTAACACCCAAATTCCACCAAGATCGACCCCTTAATCCACATCCAACAACCTAAGAATTTCACTTGAACTAAAATTAACATCCTTCTCTTACACAGGGATTTGAACATAGGACCCTAAGGCAAGCAACACCTTACCACTTGAACTAGCAAGCTCATTCTGACATGAGTTGACCAAAAGTATAATATAAGCCAAACCACTAAATATAAGGTTAGGATAAAAAAATAGCAGAATTTTCCTAAAGTGGGACTTGAACCCAAGACAACAACCATACAATCAGAACACTTAGCCATTGAAGCAGATATATATTTATGACAGAATTCACAAATTTTTTTAAAATAAATCAGGGCGTTACATAGTCGGTCAAATACTAGCTTGCATCATTTAATTTCAGTCCAACTAATTCAACCTTTTCAGAATTAGACTTAGTTTATAGGCATACTGCACACTCATCTATGTCTGGAGACTGTACGCATATAATTTGGGAAATAAAAACAATTGAATGAAACAGTAGATTAAAATATATATAAGCTTCAACCATTAAAGAAAATAAAAGTTTCATCATGTAGTCCCAACCATATGAGATTTAGCTCATAGATTTACAACTAAAATTCAAGTCGAAAATATCATCCAACATCGCTTCAATCAAATCAATTCATGGGAGAAAAAATTAAGAAATAATGAAAAAACTTAGGAAAAATGGTTGTCGCCAAACCAATTCACAATCCAGCAATACAGTGTCCTGTGGTGGCTGAGAGAGACTACCTTCGGGTTCTTCTTTTCATCTTCACTCAGCCGTTACCCTCTATTTTTCCTACCAATAACCCTTTTAGGGTTTTCTCATTTTTCTTTTTATAAGCTTTTCCCCTAGGGTAACTCCAACAACCCATGATATCTTCTCCTTTTTTAGGTAGATTTTTCTGGTACAAGTAGAGTTGGGCTGAGACTGGTATGCATTGAATGTTGACTCGGTCATCTTTCTAGAATTACCGCGGCATACGAGGTGGCAAAATATCCAAGCTTTTACCCTGAAACCCTTCATTCATTTATTTCTTTATCCACATCTTGTACCTGCCAAACCACCAAACACAACCCTTCCACACGCAATTGAAAGTATATAACATTTAAACACAGTCCAAGCTCCTAATGCAATGAAAAAAAATACTAATGAAATGTCCTAAAATGCTACTAAATGTACCAAAGTACAAGAAATTAGCTAGGTCTAAAGATATGAAATATAACTTTTTTCAAGAATTATCAAGGAGTCCATCAACAAATCATACAAGTAATTTGATTATTCGAGCAAAATACAAATGGTATTTTATGCGATTGTTTAATATTCTGAGGCTTAAGACAGCTATAGAATTAAAAAATAGTAAGCATCAAAAGGGTTGCAAACATGAAAATAGTTTGGCACATCGTATTGATCCCTATTCATCCCCCTTTAGTGACCTTTACCCGTTCACCTCCTTATTTCTCCTTATTTCACCTTCCTTGTTTCTCCATATAGGAAATCATGACATGACATAGTAACTATGGCTAACCTATGAGTTTTTGTGCACTAATGAACGAGTTTTTCTTATTCTTGTGACTTTATCACTTTTTTTTTCTCAATTCAACTCACTTATTAATGCTTTTTGGTTTTTAAGAACTTTTTCTACTTATATTAATTTTCTTTTTGAGTTTTTCTTTTGTTTTATACTTTCAGGGTAACCTATAGTTCATATATTGTACCAACCTTTCCTATTTCACTCTATTTTTACAAAATCTACCATGATATATCTACTTAACCCTCAATATGTATGGCTAGATGTCTATAGTCGTCCAGTGCAAGACCAAAAAAAAAGGGAAAATACAAATTAACGTTTCAGACTCGATTTTATAATAAGTATCATCAAGATATGTTAACAGGATCAAAAAATCGGTACTAAAGGTGAATAAATATAGGTCAGCTTTTTGCCTCTGGGAATGTTCCAAACAATGCCTTAGGTCATGCCTTAAAAATCTAAATATGCACAAATTTAATCAACCAAACAAACTCAAGTTCAACTATTTATCACTAATACTAGCATGCTCGTTTCCATGTATTTTCTATATCATTTGTTAAAGTTGATTACTTCATTCTTATTTACAGTGTAACATATAAAACTTAGTAGTCTAATAATAAAAATTTTAAAATCACCTATTATCATGCCAAATTTATTTGTAACCACAAACAACCTATGTACATGCTCCTAACAAATCATTTGTATTTCCACAAGCTCAAGCACATAAATGACAAGAAAACTAAAAGAAAAATGTAAAATTTTAAAACAAATTTTCTATGTTACCCACCACACTTTTGTTAATATATTGTCCTCCATGTAGAGCCCATAAAAGGATAAGGAAAGAAGTTATTCGATTGATCGTGGTTATTCCAACTACTAATGGTGGGTGCTTCCTCCTTTGTTCATTAATTTCTCAAATTGTTGTGTCTCCTTTGTTCGTTAAACAAAGTACAAAGCAACTAAAAAACTACTATTACTCCTACTCCTACTCCTACTTACTCACAAATAAATAAAAATCATCCATAAAAATTAGTGTAATCTAATCAAAAGTACCAAAAAGAAGTAAAATTCAATCATCCTCTGAATCATCTAAATGAGGATCATGCTTTTACTCCATCGGTGCATTGCCCTTACCCGAGCTGTATTGTTGATGGGAGCTCCTACCTTTGGAATATGTTTGTCGTTCTAGGCTACGAATGACAAGCCCTTTTGTTATTAAATATTGCGGCTAGAATGACGCTTCATATTCATCTTCCATCTCGGGGTGCTATTAAGCAGCACCTTCCTCATCGAGATTAGCCTCCTCATCATAATAAATTGGTGTTGAGCTAAACATATCCGAAGGGTAATTTGGAGCTCATAACCCATTCATTCTTGTAAATTCTTGGAGCACTGGTCCAGTCTCTTGTATCCATCTAATCATTCCATCGAGCTTTGCTTTTATGCTTCCACTGGTTCCTTTTCAAACTTTCAAATGATCTCTCCATTTTAGTGATCCCGAAACGTCCATTTTCTCCTTCTTCTTTTGGTTCCATTTGATAATTTACTTTCACTGAAGCTCGATGTATTGTGTATAATGTATCTCTAATTATGCTTTTTTCTGGCTTCTTGAATTGCTCGTTTTCACTCATTGGCACTTCTATCTTTTGACATAGTGCTGTCATAAGATGAGGAAAGAAAAGTATAGCTTTCTAGCTTTATATGCATCATTTCATTTCTTAGAAGATCCAATGCCCTATACATATTTATTTATGCTACAAAATACCATATAACAAAATAGCTCGAAAGACATTAACGTTAGAAACATTTAATACAGGTGTAATTTTGGTGCCAATGAATTGCATCCACATCTTTGCAACAGGAAACATAATTGCTTGATTTAAATTAGTTGGCGGCCTAGTATCTGGCCTATAATTCGAACTACCCTACCCTAAGTCAAATATTTTATAACATCCTCCATATCAATATTTTGCAATTTGTCCAAGTTTACGCTATCAGTAAAATCTTTTTCATAAAAAGGGCTGTCATAAAACTCTTAAATATCACCAGAGAATAAGGGAACTTCTACTCTTCAAATTGTGACAGAGTAACATATACCCCGGTTCCATCTTGAACTATCTGGTGTTTACGAGAACCATAAAATTCATGAACTACAAGAATAATTGCGTTTTCTTTGGGAAAGATACAAAATCACTCCCAATGATGGTATTGAACTAAAGTCCATATTTCTTTGCAGTAGACCATAGAGGGGTTGAACCCTCGCTCCTGTATAAAAGGTCTCCCTTACGACTCGAGAAAATATTTTTCAACGTTCAAATGATGAAATCTTATAGGGTTCGAAATAGTCGGGGTTTTTGAGACCATAGTTCTTTTACTCTTACGAGGAGGCATTCCTCAATAAAAGTTTCTAACAAAAATATAGATGAATAGTAATTAATGGAACAGTAGAATAAAATTGAGAATACTTAAACCTTAACCTTTTTTATCTCGTGCATGCTTCCTTTTTTGATCATTTGATGATGTTTTTCCTCCAATATGGTCTATAGATTTAGGTATGAAGGATTGAAAACCTATACTTTTGGTAAAAGAGGGTTTTGAAATTAGAGGTTTTAAAAAGGGTTTGGATGGTAAAATAAGCTTAGGTTATATTAGTAGGGGTTTTTTTGCTTAAAATTATAGTTTTTGAGGTTTAAATCTAGGTATTTTTAAGGTTAAAAAGTCAGGTTTCGTAATTACGTTGGGTTGAGCCTGTTGAAAATTGTCGCGATGTCATGACACAGGGGTTCCATGTCGCGACATCCCTAGGTAATTGTTCATGTCACAACACCGGTGTTTGATGTCACAACACATATTGCAAATTTGAAAATCTGGAAGACTGTCTGCCATGTTGCGATGCAGGACAGTGGTGTCGCAACATCAATCTGATTTTTGTAATTCTTTGCTACTGACCATGATGTTGTGACACAAAGTATTCGTGTCGCGATGTTGACCCTGTTTTTCCAAATTTTTGAATTTAGAGTGTTTCAAGTGCCCGATAACCTTGCCTTTGATCTACCTGTAATATTTTAATTAATTAATTAGAAAAATATACAATTTTGTACAGTTAGTAAGAGTTTTTACGTAAAGATGTTTAAGTTTTGCTACCGGACTCGTCCGCCAGCTCAATCAGTATATACCAAGGTGAACCCTGTAAATTGTCTCTGTCTATATTGATCTAACAACCATTGTGCCATTCTACTCATCTATGATTGTCTCTCTCTGAACTTTCCTTTTCTGCCTATCTTAACCACTGATAGTTTTTTTCACAGATCATAACTATTAATTATTTGTAGAAACACGTTACTATGCAACCATTTTAGTTTTTTTCTTAACGTTCTTGCTTCATAAGAAGATTAAGAGTTGTTGTTCATACTTGTCAATCATTGTGTTTCTGTCCATCTAATCGATCAGTAATGGCTTTTCAAGAGTACTTTTTGAGCTATGTCACTTGGATTCTGACTCTGCAGGCTTTTAATTTTGTCCATTTGTTTGCAGATAATTCTCTTAAATGGTTCTTGTAAGAATAAAATATTTTGTGGTGCCCGTAGCTCAATGCCTATAATCATCAGTTATCCAGTTTTATTGAGGCCTGCTATGTGATCATAAATCCCATCAATACATATTTTTCCAATTCTTTTTAGCATCTAGAAAATTCCTAGATCACCAAACTTCTGGGGTGCCTAGTTTAGGATTAAGGATGTTTAGAGGATAATTAATTCAGGCTTATCAGCTGGAACTATTAGGTTCTTTTCATTTGGCTATGTGAATTCCTGACTCAGCAGATATTCCTCCTCTAAGTCTGCCATGAATACCATTGTCTTTGTTGGTGGTTCTGTGTTGTACAGCTATTGTGTTTCAGCCCTATCAGAAGAACCCATAATTAGTAGGACTATGAGTTCCATGCCTATCTGATTCTTTTGTTTATTAGCCATTTCCCCAACTAGCTCTATACTTTCTCTTGTTGTAGTTTCGTTTAATTTATCTGGGTGCCCTTCTATCTACAAGGATAAATAATAGTCTAGGAGTTCCTTTCTCTCACAAGTATCTATAGTGGAATTCTTTCATTTGCTCAATTCTGGACTTGACACATCTTGAGCCTTTATGAGGGTATACTAATGTTCGACTCCGTTTTATCGTCTTGGGAAAAAAGTTAAGGTTTCTCCTCGGAGTTGACTTAATTTAAGCATAAATAATCATTGGTTCTTTTGTATCTCCCAATCCTGATAGACCCCCTTCGTAAATATTGACATCATAATCAAAGTCTTCGTCTAACCACATATAATCGAAAATATCCATTCTCCTGTTGACTAGCATCCTATAGTTACTACGACTGTAGTTTTTATTTGGAATGAGCACGAAGGTCTTCCTAAGTAAAATAGATAAGTAATGGTGAAGTTAGTTAGTTGAATAAATTAAATATTGTATCTATAACCTAAGAATTTCCTACTTATTCCTTTTGAAATGCAAAAATTAAAATCAAGCTAGTGTTGTTGCCTCCCCGGCAATGGCGCCAACATGACCGCCTCCAAATGTACTAACATCCAGAGTGTGAATACTACAGTAAAATATATATCGATGAGGCCGTATCCGCAAGTATATGGGTCCAGTTGTAATATAGTTACACGAGAGTAAGTGAGTCTTCCGAGGATCGTACCCAAGGGAGGCTAGTGTTAGATCGATTTTAACCTGAACACTAAAAGATCTAATTACTACTTCAAACCAGTTATAGTATGAAAACATAATAAAAGGAGTTTTTGAGAAAATATAATAAAGAAAGCAATAAAACTTAAGAGATCGAAAAATAGAATAAATCAAATATAATTATGAGTGATTAGCTCGCACGGTAATTCCCATCAACTGTCGCTTCGTGTTCCTCGTCAATCAACTAGTCACTACCTGAACAGGATCTTCCAATCTTCCACTCTAATAATGAGTTGGCAATGACTACTTATCTTCCAACCTCACAGTCTAAATTGGCTTGGGGTGAAGGTATTCATGGATAGGCCATACCTATTTTGGGTTAATTCCTTCCTTGATAACTTCCTAGGGTTGTTAGGCCTAGGGTTTAGGTTCTTTCTTTCCCTAACAGTTGATCCATTGAGTAGCCCTAGATCATACCTCCACTCGCTAATAACCCATAGAAGGATTAGGTCCTCATGGTTCCAATGAACAATATAGAATCGATATAAAGAATAAGCATAATAGACTAATCAAAAGTTTGATTTTCCACAAATTAAATCTCTCGAGATAAACAAAGAACAACTTGAAAACAAATTTAAAACCTAAGAAGAAAGAAAAGCTAAACTAAATTAAAAGAAAAATTCTAAACTAACTAAATGATGTCCATAACATGTGACAAAGGAGCCTATCTATAGATTTCAGGTGGTCGTCGTCTTTAACCATAGGTTAGCTGACGCTCCCGAGTTTTAAGTTTGATTGTGTGAACCAAAATGCCCTCTAGCTCGCGGTTTAATTTTGATACTGAGTCGATGTCGCGACACACTAGGACCTGTGTCACGAAAATGGAGTCAGTATACTCCTCTTGGGATAACTTTATAGGTATGTCGTAACACCATTAGTCTATGTCACGACATCAAACGTAGTCTCATGATTTCTCCATTTTGCTCCTTATGTTGCGACATTAATCCTTCCTTGTTACGACATAGTGAACAGTGTCAGTTTAGTATGCGTTCTAATGGCCTCCTACGCACTTACAAAGTTCATTAGCTTACCCTTAGGCCTCATTCGACCACTAAAGTCAATAAAAGACTCAATTTGCACATGTTATTAATTTTAAGAAAACTTACGAAAACATAACTAAAACTTAATGGAAATGCTTTCTTTCAAGCTCCTAAAGTGCAAAATTTTGTTTAATCTGCTACACCGAATTACGACAGATCACCTAAATTGAAAGAAAATTAATAATCAAGTAATTCAATTGATTCTAGGTATTTTAAGAAAGTAGCTTGTGTAGTCGAAACTAGGAATAGGTGAAACTGACAACTTAACTTAGGCTTAGTTTAGTTTAATTAGTTTTTTTAATTGTTAATATAAATTTGGATTTACAACACTAATTCATAACTCGAGCACATTTTTACTTATATTCAGTAAGTGATTTAATAGTAGTTTTCTCCAAATAACAATCCATTGGGTACAATCCTCTTTTATTAACCTGACCATAAATTAGGACCGAACTGTAAAGTTTTAAAATTCTCATATTGACGTTGTGACTTCACCCTTTCATATCGTGACGTCACCAACTCGGTAAGTCACGTTGAGACTTCATGCATATCGATGTCGTGGCGTAATTCACTATCGATCCGTGTTGTGACATTGGACGTTTGTAGTCATGAAGTGGCACCTATTTTTGGTAAAAAAAATATCTTTTCGTACCTAATCACATGTTTTAACCATAACCTAACAATGTATATATCCTCATATCATTTTCACCTATACCCAAACATGTATATTCAAGCTAAGAAAAAGTCTATGACATCTTAAGAACTTGATCATTCAAATGGCATAACATATATGTTCAAAACCTATTCATATTCCAACCCTATGTCAACTCAACTTACCATTTCCTTCTATATGCAAATCCTAATATATATATATATATATTTGTATATATATCATGCACAAGTTTAACATGATCAACTCAATAACATCAACCAAAGCCAAACCATGCATCATTTGGTACATACGCCAAGCTTCATATACAATTTAACATTAACCCGGAACTCAAGCTTACCATTCTGTCAAGAAAATGACCATTTCCATACACCTTATCCTTATTTACATGCCACAACTTTGATAACCAAAATAAAAAAATTACTACCAATTCGGTTATAGTGTGAGCTTTGCAATTATCTGGCCTAACCAGTACCATAAGGTTACGATCTACAAGGGAAGGAAAACTGTAACACCCTATACCTGACCCAATTTACCAGATCCGAATATAAGATATCACGATACTTACATACTTAACAAAATTTTACAATCCGCGAAAATTATACTGAATGTACTTCTTATTTATTTAAAATGCTTTTTAAGATAAAAGAGTTTGAATGAATCATTTATCATTTGTCATAGACTCTCAAAGGTAGGATAAAGCCTTATAACATAGATATTTAATAAAATAGACATCTTCGTAGCGTGTATTACTATTTTTTATTTGAAAACATGTTTCTAAAAGTGCCCTTTTGTATGCATAACATTGCCCTCGATCTTCTACCATAGCGCATTCCTAGCTTGGTCCCTCCTGGCGCACTGGTTCGATTCTCAGAACCTACATACCAAAAGACACATATAAGTCCAAGGGAACTTAGTAAGTTTGAATCATTATTACGTTTAAGTGATGTTGTACAATTTCTCAACTTAGGGGTTTTATATTTCTTTTAAACCTTGATGAATACTTTACTGATTCCTGGTTGGTGGATAACTATACACCAATCTCTACACTTAAGCGTCCTATACATATTTCACCTATAACACCCTCGACTTAATCTGATTTGTTAGATCCAGATCTTGGCCATTGCCAACGAATACAGGCAAAACTTAATTACAACTTAATTAGAAAATTTCAACTAAAATACATGAATACATACATAGTAGGTAATTACAACTGCATCACGTGGTAAGTAAATCACAATAATATCTAAATTGAAATCACATTCCATTATAGATGCCCCAAGGTAGGGTTTTCTGAGTAACAATTCAGACCTCGAAGACATCGCTAAACTTACTCTATATGCATAATAACCTGATACGCCACTTCTTAGCGTAGTCCTGGCATTGTCCCTTCTGGCCCAGACCTGCATCAACGCACCTATAACATAACACACAAATAAGTTCATAAGAACTTAGTGAGGAGAACATCATTTATTTGAGTCATATTTGCACATTAGAACTAGTAATTTATATAGATGATCTCATTGTTCTTGACTTTCAACTTTGTTTCTAGCGAATACTTCCTCAAGTTTGATTCCTTCATAATTGTCCGATACTATATCTCATTCTGAAATTATTTCATTTTTCTTAACAAATGTCTTCGATACATCACTAACATCCTTTATTCTCTGAGTCATGACCTCAGTACGATTCTAGAAGAAACACATACAGATCACCGATACTTCCTTGATCATACAAATTCATGCCCTTAATCAGGATACATTTTCAATGCGAACACATTACATCTCTACGTCTCTTTAATTCATTATTTCCAACAGAGTCTTAGTCTTATATAATACCTTACCATGTAGTGCATAGATACACCTTGTCCTTAATGACTCCACTGATTATGCTTAAGAGCCATACAGAGCATACCACTAGGGAAATTCATTAAAATACGCCATCAAGGTCTTATCGTGACACGCCACAAAGAACATCTTTCAAGTTCTTCACTGAAAGTCTTATTAAGAAACACCACAGGTGTAACATCTCGAATTAAGGTCTAGTCAGAACAGTGGTTTCAAGACCACAAATCTAAAATATAAATAATTATTTTATGATCATTTGATGGTCCATGGTATGATTGCATGTTTGAATGAAATTTTCATGAAGAAATTCTATGCCTAAGGTGTCCAATTTGACTTTAGGGACTAAATTGAAAGAGTTGCAAAATATGTATTCTAGAAGCTTCAAGCATGAAATTGTATTGGATTATAAATTAGAAGGTCTTAAATAGCAATTTGACCAATTTCTATAACTTTAGACAAAAATGGGCATGAATAGGAAAAATTTGAAAGAAATGCTAAAAGGATATTTTTGTCATTTGGTTAATAAAAGAATAAAATGGGAAAAATCAAGTAAAAAATGGTGTCCATCTTCTCCAAGGGGTGTCAAAATTTCCAAGAGCCATAGCTAGGGTTTTGTTTAACTTTTCAAGCTTGATTGTAATTGCTCCCAAGCCCCGTTTTTTATGTTCTTTGCATTTTTGAAGTCTTTGAAGCATGATCTATCCATTTCTAGCCATATTTTGAACTAGGGTTCATGTTCAACTACTTACCCATGTGTGACATACATGTATTTTGATGTTTAATGGAAGAATATGAAAGTTTGATGTGTGTTTAACATCTTTTACTAAGTGACTTTGGATAGAAATGCATGAAAAGGACTTATTTGTAAAAGTGTGAAATAAAGGAAAATATGGCCTAATATAGGCATAGTATAGGTTCGGCTAGGCTTGGGTAACCAAGAAAATGCATGCATTTCATTTTACGAGCCTATAGACTAAAGTGTAAATAAGTGAAAAGTTAGGGGTAAAAGGTAATTTTACGAATAATATATGTATTAAATAATGTATGATTTGAATATTGTATAGCCTATAGACTATAGACAAAAGAAAATGCATGATTTGAATAATGCATGTATTAAATAAGTTAAATTTGGCATTTTAGATCAAGAAAAATGTTATTCGAATCTTGATCGGGGGAAAAATAAATTTTACGAGGATTAGGCTCATTTTTATCATTTTATACTGAGGTAAGTTCATTTGCAAATTATGCAACATGAACCATACTTTAAATGCTTTAGTATTGCATGTATGGTAAGTATATATATGATTAATGTGATGTTTACCATGTGTTGATGCTTAAATTTTATTATAAAGTACGCTTTGATTATTCCATGAGCATGTGATTGGTGCTATGGATATTGAAATCGACATTACGAGCAAGTTCGATAGAAATGTGGTATCAAAGAATCCCGTTTGAACCTTAGGAATAGTTTAGGATACAAGTGACATGGCACTAGGAATTATGTGATCTGAACTCATGAGTTGTGGTCTGAGTTCATGATATATGTGACACATGTTTTGGCATTTCGGGTACTGGTCTTGTTTGTCTACGGGTGGCTGGGTAGTCCGGCATGTGTTGCGGATACCTGATAGCTTGTGTGAGCAGCCCATGTAGCTACATCCTGACCGATTGCTTGTGTGATCTAACCCGAGAGTAGCTCGAAAGCGAGCAACATGTGATATATTATATGAGGCAGCGATGGCTACATATAGGGCACTTAGGTGCGAGTTTCTGATGTGTCCGACGGTATTCCAAGTGTTCAACGGATAGTTCAAAGAGAAGTTCCATGGGTAATCTTAATGAACACGTCAAAGACAAAAAAGTAAATATTATGTGCAAGATGGTACAGGTATGTATATAAACTGATGATTGAAGATCTCGGTATGCTATGAACATGTGGTAAGAATGCATATGAGAAAGTTATGCTTATGAGATTTGATGACATTTATGAAACTTTTCCTTATGTTAATTGTATGATTTATGTTGCTTATTATTTGCATGTGAACTTACTAAGCTTTAAAGCTTACCCACTTTCCTTTCCTTTCCTTATAGTGTCACCGAGCTAGCTTGGGGATCAGAGGACGTTGGAGTTTTCGATCACACTATCAATTGGAAAATTTGGTGTAGTTAGATTCAAAATTTTGAATATGACATGTATAGGGACTTGGTCATTTTGTTGAGTGTCATATTGATTACCAAAATGTGTTGGCTCATGATGATGTTATAATTCATTTTATGTATGGCCATGAGAAGTGGCTCATATTGATTATTTGGGTTGTAACCCTAATTAGTTATGCATGCATACAAATGTGTTTATGCTTGTTGTGGTTGCTTGATGGATGTATGATGAGATGTGGTTGGTATGTTTAAGGTATGTGTTGATGAGGCTTGTGATTGTTTGTGATAATGAGTGAGATGAATGGCATGTATGTTAATATATGAAATATGATTAATGTGTATGATAATAAATGTGGTAGGATTGAGTAGATTGAAAGAAGACTTATAATGATGAATAAATATGAAATTGGTGTGGAATGCTATAAGAAGGCATGATAGGTTAAGTATGTATTTTGAGACAATCATAGACATAATCTAACCATAGAAGTGAATGCTTGAGTAATCAAATGTGCCATGTTGCATGCCATGAAGATAGTTTAGGTAGATGAGTGTTCAAGGGTGAAAAATGGCTTGGAAAATAGCCTAGAAATTGTCTACACGGTTGGAGACACGAGCATATGTCTACGTCGTGTGTGACACACAGTCTACCCTATGGGCATGTGGTCCGGCCGTGTGTCCCCTGTACCCTAATTAATGTAATCAGAATGCCCAGTAGTAAACACATGGGTAGAGACACGGCCGTGTGTCTCAGTCGTGTGGAGGACACGACCTTAGGACATGGGCATGTGCCCAGGCTGTGTGAAGTCTGTACTTAATTTTTGGATTTTAATTTGCCACACGGCCTAACCACACAGGCGTGTGACTTGACCGTGTGACCCTAATTGTTTGATGATGTCATAGTCAGAGAGTTACACGGGCTAAAGACACAGGCGTGTCCAAAGCCACACGGGCGTGTGTGATCAACGGCCTACCCGCACGGGCGTGTGACTCTCCAAAACAAGAAAATTTTCTAAATGTCAAAAAGGTTCCGAAAGTTCTCGGTTTAGTCCCAAACTGCTCCCAATGTATGTTTTGGGCCACGTAGGCCTTTTTAAGGGATAATTTGCATGCAATTGAAAATTTTTAAATTGGACTGAGATTTTATGGCCTGAATTTGTGTGAATGTTTATGTTTTAGTCCTGTAACGCCTAGAACCCTGTCCCGGCGTCGGATATGGGTAAGAGGTGTTACAACAGGGTAGTCCATCCAAATTACGCCACAAAGGCTATCCTTACAAGGTTCACCACAAAGGCTACTCTTTCTTATTTTGCCACAAAGGCTACTCTTTCATATTTCGCCACAAAGGCTTCTCTTTCATAGTTCCCTAAAAAGGCTACTCTTTCCTGACATGTTTGCAATTTGGATTTCCCTAAACTCACATTATGTGAGGTTTGCCCATTATCATCTTGGGACACGCAGAGAAACCCATTAGGTAATCACCGTCTTTTAGTTCCTTTCAAAAGGTGCCATGGCCATGGACTTTTCCTTTCAGATTCCATGTTTGAAGTCACAATGAACCCATTTAGACAATACCGTGAAGACAAATATAGACTCCTAATAGAGCATACTACATATCAAACATCTTAGACACACATATAGAATCATACTTCCCATCACATTACTTGAACTCATCAAATCTATACTAGATGTATCTATCATCCTCAACAAACAAACACACAGCCATAGATATTCTTAAATAATCTCTTATATAATCACATACATATCATGCTATAACTTTCATTATTTTGACATTACCATTTTAACTAGTTTTCTATAGATCTTCCGGTAAGGATAGTACACAAATAAGAGTTAGCATAGAAACTTACCTGACAATCACAAGTAGCAGCTTGAACTCCAGATCCAACAAGAAACTGCAACAACCATTGCTTCTAAAATAGAAGAACACTATTAAAACTCATTCGTAACCTTTACCATCATCACAAACCTAGATAATCCTGGTATAAAGCCTTAATTCTTCATCTTACTGTTCATGCACACTAACAAGCCTAATCTTTCATAACATAACATGTAAAGCCATAAAACTTACCTTGATATGGAGTAACCACTAATAGAGATTCAAATCTACAACCTTAGCTTAAAGGGGAAAGAAATAATTTAGGTTTCTTAAGATTCAGATATCAATACTTCTTGAAGAAGGAAAAAGAAAACCTTCCTCTTTCTTTAACCTGAATATCTATTAATATAACCCAAGTCCCTATTGGAACTTGACACATGTCACGAACTTTCAAGAACTACCTTTATAAATGGTTTACAGCTATGAAAACCTAATTTTTTTTATATTTATTGTTCATCTGTCTAGTTAGCTTCTAACCAAACCATTTACAACGTATCTAGTACAATAACTCAATGAATTGGGAGTACAACTCCTTCAACTATAACCCCTACTTATAGGGTTCTCAACACTCTTACCAATCTCTTTTTCTTTATGACTTCATACATTTTGAGAACAATCCTTGCATAATATTCTAATATCTACTACGCACTCGATCTATACACCAAAACAACAATTGGGCGAATAGGCTGCGTCTCACAGATTACTTTCCATCTACTCGCCAGAACTTAAAACCTGCCAATACCGGGTGTTATATCACCTGACTAGCAGATCTGAAACTTCACACCATATTTTGAATCTCATTACACAATTTATTTGCATATAGTAGTTGGATGCGCTTCCCAAAACAAAATCCAGTGGATACTACTATTGACAGATTCCTTTATAATACCCAGATATTATCAGAACACTAGTTACATCGTATCTTCAAATCAGTCCAGACAAACATAATTGCTTAGAAGAATACAACATTTTAATTCAAGCAATAAAATCTCAAATCACTTCAATACAGAACCTAAAAAATTCCAAGTTTAGCGAAAGCTTGATATGATCATTAAAAAGGTAAACTGCCGAGAATTCTTTCAAAATATGCCTTATAGACATGCCCTGATCTTGCCATAAGGGTGGATTATTAACTCATCATTTAGGCATCGCAAAATCCACAATACGAACCTTTCAGAAAACTTGCCATAAGTATTTCCCAGATAACTCTGCCACTAAGGCTTTCTGAATAATATGCCAAGGATATTTTACAAAGAGTTTGCCATAAGGGCTTTACAGGTAATCCATGTTTACTATCCCAACAGACCATCTCTATAGATGCCATGGAGCTTCTCCTACATGGTTTTATACCATCATGCCCTTTTGGCGTATTATCATATGATGCCATGACTATGGACTTTCCACAACTTTATTCAATGATCTGATAGCCTGGTTAGCATTACAGTTGCCTTACCAAATGTTACACAATAAATCTCCATTTTTACAGTGATATGCTTGTCCGAACAATAATATACCTGCCTTATCAGAGGCTACACAAATGAATTTTTTTCTCACCTTTTTACGTAACACAAATTTATCAGGTATTGGAATCATATAACAAAAAACTATTAGGTAATGACCACACACACACGCCAACAAAAAAATCTTATATCACACATCATATCATGCCGCACATTGTTCACCTCATTTACATATTTGTAGATACCTCTTAAAAAACACACATACACATAATTACATGACATGTAAGAGTCAGGTTTAAAGAATCACCAACCTGAACCTCGGCCTGGAGCCTCCATTTCAACTATTCGTCCCAAACCAGTTGTGTCTAAAAAGTTGACGAATTTTCTCACTATAGAGCTTGATTTTTAGAATTCTTGAGTTGGTCTTTTATTTCTATTACAATTCTCCCTCTTAAGAAATTTCTTCCTCAAAATTTACTAGAGAAAATATGAGAATATTGAGATTTCGTATCTTTTTCTAGCTTCCAAGTAGCCTCTTTTGTGCCGTGACGGTGCCACAAAACTTTCACTAATTCAATGCTCGTATCTTAAGTTTTTCATTTCTTGAGCTAATATTTTCACAGGTTTTTCGCCATACATCAAATTAGGCGGTAACTCAATTTCGTTAGAAGTTAAGACATAGGAGAGGTCAAATCTATAAATTGTCAACATCGATACATGAAAAACATTGTGGATTTTATCTGATTTTTGAGGTAGAGCTAATCTATAGCATATAGATCCAATTCTATCGAGAATTTAATGCAGTCCAATAAACCCCGGACTGAGTTTTCCTTTTTCTGTAAAATCGTAAGACTTTGTGAAATTTTTACGAAGACTTTGTGAAATTCAACTTTGTACCTAGAGCTTCATCTAGTTTAGCCCAAAATCTAGAGGCAAACCTCATATCCTAATCGATATAATAGATAATAGTACACAATGCAATCCCACAATCTCAGAGATATATATTTTGACTAATTTCACAAACGAATAGCCAACCCTAACCCAAATGGAATCTTTATTTTTCAGTGATAACGATAATCCCAATACAAATCCATAGTAACGCACACCCATTTATATTCAACAATCATTACAGGTTGCAACAATCCTAAAGGATACTTGATGCTCTGCCTTTACTTGATGACATACCAAACACTTAGCTACGTATTCGATTATCTCCCTTTTCATGCCTAGCCACCAATATAATGGTCTCAAATCCTTATACATTTTATTGCCACTAGGGTGCATCATATAGGTACTATGATTTGCCTCAAGGAAAATATCTTGTTTCAACCCTAGATTATTTGGCACATGCAACCTATTACAGAAGTATAGACTGTCGTCGCCATTTTTTTCTAAATTCATTGGTCTGACTATTTTCAACTAATTTATGTTTAGCTTCCAATTCATTATCATCTCTTTGAAATTCTCGAATTCTTTAAAGAAATATGGGTTTAGCTCTCAACTCAGCCAAAATAGAGCCATCTTGCTCTAAATTCAAATGTGTATTCATCGCTTTCAAAGTGAAAAGGGTTTTTCGACTTAAAGTATTAGCCAAAACATTGGCTTTTCCAGGATGATAATTTATGCTTAGATCATAGTCTTTAAACAATTCGAGTCAGCTACATTATCTCAAATTCAACTCTTTTTGCATAATCAAATACTTCTTCAAACTCTTGTGTTCGGTGAAGACGTGACATTATTCTTTGTACAAGTAGTGCCTCTAAAGCTTCAAAGCAAAAACTACAACTGCAAGTTCCAATTTGTGAGTAGGATAGTTCTTCTCATGCGGCTCAAGTTGCCGGGAAGAATAAGCAATCACTTTCCCTTGTTACATCAATACATATCCTAAATCGTTGAGCGATGCGTCGCTGAACATAACAAATTCTTTTCCTATTTTAGGTTGGGTTAAAACCGAAGCTTTAGTCAACATTGCTTTCAACCTTTCAAAACTCTGCTAGCACTTAGCAGATCATACAAAATTTACATTCTTCTGTAGTAATCTAGTCAGGGAAAGGGTTATCATTGAAAATCCTTTTACAAATAGTCGGTAGTAAAAACTATCACATAGACCAAAAATTATCACTTCTCGTAGCCAGAATTTGCATTTTCTAAACTTAGCATACAAATGTATTTCTCGCATCAGATGTCGACCATGATTTTTCTCATTCTTTGAATAAATCAAAATATCATCCATAAACACAACGATAAATTGGTTTAGATATGGTTGGAAGATTCTGTTCATCAAATCCATAAAAGCGACAGGGCCATTACCAAAAACTCGTAATGTCCATAGCGAGTTTGGAAAGCGGTCTTTAGCACATCTGACTCCTTAATTTTGACTTGATAATATCTAGGTCAAAGGTTAATTTTTGAAAACAACCTTATAATATCCTGATCGAAGGTCAGTTTTTGGAAACAACCTTATAATATCCCGATCGACGGTCAGTTTTTGAAAACAACCTTACTCCCTTTAGTTGATCAAACAAATCCTTCATTCGGAAGTGAATACTTTTTCTTTATTGTTACTTTATTTAACTGTCGGTAATCGATATACAATCTCAAAGTTTCATCCTTTTTCTTCACAAATAGAATTGAAGTTCCCCTAGTGATTCACTAGTTCAGATAAATGCTCAGTCATAAGTTCTTGCAAATGAGCTTTAAATTCTTTCAATTCATCTAGTGTCATTCTATACAGTGCGATAGAAATTGGCACAATTACAGGTGCTACGTCAATAACAAATTCAATTTCCCTCTCAGGTGGCAAGCCTAGTAACTCCTCATTTGGGAATTCTCGAACTATAGGAACTTGATCTAATTCGGATCCTAGTATTTGAGTATCCAAAGTACAGGCTAGATACACTTCACACCCTTTTCTATTAAATTCTTGAATTAACATCACAAAGATTATGTTGGCTAAGCATTCAGATTTGTCGACCTCTACATTAATCAGTTCACCCTCCACAGACTTTAACAAAATTCTTTTCAACTTACACAATTGACTATAGCGTCATGGTGAGTCAGTCAATCTCTATCAAGAATTACAACAAATTTATCAAAAGGTAGAACCATCAATGTAACACCCCTCACCCGTATCCGACGTCAGGACAGGGCTCGAGGCATTACCGGACTTAAACATTCATGAACATACGAAATCGGGTCACCAAATTTCGCCCAAATTTTAAAACTTTTCGAACACATGCATATTGTCTCTTATACAGGCCTTCGAGGCTTATAACATACATTAGGGCGGTTCGGGACAAATTTGAAAACATTCGGTAAACTTTGGGCGACTTAACAAATTTCTAGCTTTGGAGAGTTACACACCCATGTGGGTAGGCAGTGTAGACATACACGCCCGTGTGGCTCTATACACGGCCGTGTCCTTGGCTCGTGTAACTCTCTGACTTAATCCTTAACATTTTGTTAAAGACACAAGGCCAAGACACACGCCCGTGTGGCCTGCCCGTGTAGTCAAAACTTAGGCTAATTTCCTAATTTTTTTTTGTCATCTTTATAAGTACACACATACATGATTTTTATGGCATTCCTCAATAGTTCATTATTATGCATTTGTTCCTCCTACTCGTGATAAAATAATCTAGCCACATTATTACACATTCATGTGACCTTGTCATCTTATTAATCACTTATACCATTATATTATGTTTACTAACTTATAAATTAAACATCCATGTTCAGGCCACTAACAACTTATTACCATATCATACATTTATTCCATGGCCATGACCACCTCGAATGGTCCTAAGGCATTCACCATGTACATATGTCATATACTTCTTAAACATAGTGAACAAGCATAATCACATACCCACATCATAAGACATGTACACATATCATAGATAAATAGGCTTCCAAATCAAATTCATTATAAGCCACATCTCATGGCTACATACAACAAATCATTATAAGCCAATACATTTGGCTAATCACAACAATATCAATCACAGAAAAACTAAGTCCCTATACATGCCACTCACTTGAAAACGTATAACATATACATGTCAATACTCCAAGGGTAATGGCTCGATAATGTGATGCTGCCCCCGACAATCTCCAACCCGAGCTGACCTATCAAAACTAAAAGAAATGGAAAGGAGGGAGTAGTATTTACGCTTAGTAAGTCCATATGAAAATAATAAGCATTAATATAACATGTTTCCTTAAGTAAAAAAACTATAGTTACACTTTTATTCATATTCTCGTCAAGCTATCTACTCGAGTCATAGTCGATAAATTATTTATAACTAGAGCTACGGAACTCAAAATTAAGATTTGTTAATTTTACATGAAACTAGACTCAGATACCTTATTACCATAAAATTTTAAGAATTTTTTGTCTACCAAATAAGTACATTTTATTATTCAAAGTCTCCCCTATTTCACCATTTGACAGCTTCGACCTTTCTTCACTAATATTTATTTATCTCATAGTACGAGACTCGGATAATGTTTCTGTCTCTTTTTCTTTAAATTAAACTCATTAAGGATTTCATTCATATGAATTTTAACCTATAATTATTTTTGTAAAATTTTTAGTGATTTTTCAAAGTTGAGATAGGGGAGTCTGGAATCACTCCGACTCTGTCTCACAAGAATTCATATATCTCATACTACAAAATTCTTTTTCTTACACTATTTCCTTTACGTGAAACTAGACTCATTAATCTTTAATATCATATTTAGTTCAGTCTCTAACTCAATTTCCACTATTTTTGGTGGATTTTAAAATTCAAACCAATGGTACTGTACCAAATCTGTATTAGTGCAACAAGATAATAACCATCACAAATTTGTCATAGAAATTATTCTCATAAATATCATTCATTCATTTGCACTATCGTCACAAGTCCATTTCATTTCACATGTCAAAAACGTGCTCATAGGTTTCGAGTACTTACCTGTGCTATCATTTAGCACTGCACTCGTTCAAACATAACAACTCATATGCATCATAATAATATCATATAACATACATGATGTATCATGGCAAGAACCTTTTATTTCATTTTTCATATTAATCTCGTTGAATTTCTCAGAATCTCGATGGATATTCCATTCTCCGTCAATTCATACAAGTGATCATTTCATGTACGCACTCCCGCGAACCTCACATCTTACGGCGGGATTACCAGTCCAGGCTAAATCCCCCGTAATATAAACTCATGGAGTGATGTCGAGATTACGAGTCCAGGCAATATCCCTTGTAACGACAAGCACACTAAATGAGATCGAATCTGAATTACCAGTCCAGGCTAAATTCATACCCTAATTGAATTACCCGTCCGGGCTAAATCCATAATGCACACATATTCTTCGGGAGGCTCTATCACTCAAGGAACACCAGCCGAGGCTAGATCCTTTCTATACTTGAGATTTTCGGATTACCAGTCCAGGCTAAATCCTTTTCTGCAACATATGCAGGATCTCAAGTCTCATGTAAATCATGGTTTATCCATCAAATTTCCATCAAGTATATCATTATGCATAGCTAGTCATGTAAAGTAAATCCAATTCAACACATTTCCATGTTTATTTAGACATTAGTCCATAAAATAAACATGGTATTGCATATAATTATAATTTGGCATTTGTTACAATTTATAATCTTCATATCAACTAAATAAATATCCATCACACAATGTCAACACATCATTTTAAGTTCAAGTATGAACAATAATAATATCATTGCATTATCATTGACATATGAACTTACCTCGGTTTCGAGTATGACTATTTATTTCGTGTTTGTGCTTAACCTTGTTCAACCTCGTTCTAAGCCCGAATCTTGTTTTCCTTGATCTATAATATCACATTTAGCCTACTAATTAGTCACATTATTCATATGGGTCCAAAAATAATATTTTTACAAATTTGCATTTTGACCCCTAAACTTTTGCATTTTGCACTTTTGCCCCATGCTCGAAAATTAAACTTCATCCTATTTTCTTAGGTTTTATGACATGCTGATCATTTTTAATAACTATGACAACCCCCAATTTCCACTAAATCACCCATTTATGACCAATTTACAACTTTTACAAAACGGTCCTTTCAGACGTTTTCATCAAAAACCGCGTAGTAAAAGTAGTTTATTAAACACCCAACACTCATTTTCTACCATTAGACATCAAAATACAAGCATGTCATTCATGGGAAAATTTTTAAACACAAACCCTAGCTCAAAATAATGGTAGAAATAGCTAGAACGTGTTACCGGGATTTCAAAAATGTAAAGAACATTAAAAACGGGGCTCGAAATCACTTACTATTGATCTTGGAAGCTTGGCCAAACCCTAACCATGGCTGCTCTTGGTAAGTTCGGCTGAAGCAAGAAGCAAGGGACACATTTGGGTTTTAAAATTTGTCTTTTAATGCATTTTACCCTTAAATGACCAAAATGCCCTTTTTGCCTTTCCTTGAAATTTTGTCCATCCAAGGCCATTTTTGTCCAAAAAGTTATACAATGGTCTAATTACCATTTAAGGACCTCCCATTTAAAATTTCATAACAATTAGACACCTCTAACATGTAGAACTCAACGTTAAAATTAGACACCTCCCATTTAGTCCTTTTGACCAAATTGAGTGCCCAAACGTTAAAATTTTCGAACGAAATTTTCATGAAATCATTCCGTAAAATTGTAGACCATCAAAAATATAATAAAAATTAATTTTCTTATGTCGGATTTGTGGTCCCAAAACCATTGTTTCGACTAGGCCCTAATTCGGGATGTTACAATCAAATTGGCCAAAAACTCTCGACCCTCGATATTTAGAGGACAATTTTTACAAATTTTATTAACAATGACACTCTGACCCAACAGATTGGTTACCGAAACAAAAAAAATTTTCATTTCTATTAGTATGTTTCTTTCTACTACTAATAAGGTACAAATATATGAATAAGTTAACCTAAGGTCAATCAACGCATGCACAGATATATCAAATAAGGAGAAGGTACCAGCAATAATATCAAGAGCAAAGACCTCCTCTTTAGCTTAGATAGCATAAGCCCTAGTAGGCGCACGAGCCTCGAATCTTATTGATGTATCTCTTGTTCCTCCATGATTGATACTAGAACTACCACTTGTTCTTAGCTTTCTACCTCTCTGCAAGGTTGACACCAGCCTTACAGTAACACCCCTAACCTGTATCCGTCGCTGAAACAGGGTTACGAGGCATTACCGATCAACCATAACATAAATCATACATTTATGAAATCATAATCAAAATCCCTTCATCTCAATCATAATGTCCCTTCTAAGGTCCTACGAGACCTTAAAACTTGCTTAGAAGAGGTTCGGGACTAAACCGATAACATTTGCAAACTTTAGGAAACATAGAAAATTTTCAAACATTTAAGGGTCACACGCCCGTGTGAACAAGCTCGTGTCACAGGCCATGTGAAAACAGAGCATACATACTGACTCACACCACACGGCCGAGGATACGCCCGTGTGCCAGGCCGTGGGAAAATTCGAGAGGTTACTGACTTGGCCACATGGCCAGTAGACACGCCCGTGTGTCTAAGCCATGTCAAAATTGTAGGGTATAATGCCTTAATTCGAAAGGGTACCCCAAGGGGCACACGACCGTGCAGCATGACCTTGTGTTGCACACGGTTGAGACACACGCCCGTGTCTCTGCCCATGTAGAGAAAAATAGGCCATTTGTAAAGACAATTTGCCACCCTTTTCTCATGTACACCTAGCCATCAAAATAGTATCATATTAATACATATATGGGCAGCCAAAACATGCCAATTCACACACATATCATGCCATCTATCATCAACCATCTCAACTACTCAATTCCATAATAAGAAACATATCAAATCAATATACCAAAATCATCAAAAACTTACATATCTCCTAAATGAATTTTCTCACCTTTCTATCAATCAAATCATGCTTCTCAACATACCAATTCATCATCTATAAATCATACCAAAATATATCATTTCTCAAGCTATAATATATATCAGCTAATAACTAACCAAATGAGCAACCACTTAGCCATACAATCAACCATGCCAAACATGCCAAAACCCATGGTAATTGTTAACATATGTGTCAAGCCAACTCAAACGGCCATACACATCACCATTTACAAGCCAAATCTCATGGCTAATATCATGACTCAAAACATACCAAAATGACACTAGCCTGTACATGCCATATACCATATATACAAGGCTTCCAATAGTACCAACGAGATGATCGATAGTGTAATGACGTTTCCTGACGATCCACAAGTCTGAGTTAGCTTTGATACTCTATAAAACATAGACAAATAACATACAATTAGCTTCATAGCTTAGTAAGTTCGTACTAAATAAACATGACAGTTCATAATATTCAAATCATCAATTATTAAACACTTAATAAGCCTCAAATCATCACTAAATTCTAACCCATGACCATTTATCATATATACACAAATCCATCAAGCTTCATACACATAGTATCAACTACCACATAGGTATCGTACGTACCTGTACTCTCCCGTATTTATTTATTACATTTTCACCTCTTTGTTCAATACGTTAATCCATCCGAAAATCTTTCAATACTCAAGGAACTCGCACACTTAGTGCAAAAATGATTAGCCGAAGCTATAAAGATATCGTACACTTAGTGCCATCACATTAAACCGAAGCAATCTCAGTATCTCACACTTAGTGCCACATATAGCCGAAGCTATTCTAGTTCTCACACTAAGTGCTACATATAGCCGTAACTATCTCGAAACGCACACTAAGTGCCAAACTTAGTCAATTTGTCGTCATACTCGACTGTAGTCTCATATATACAATTTATGCGATATTAAATCATTCGAAACCTAATTGTAACAATGTTTATCATGTACGAACTTACCTCAGACGTAAAACGTACTTTGTATATTAAAACAAATTAAACTCTTTTAATCACAAAATCTTTCAATTTAGTCTACAACACATATTTGGGTATTTTGCACTTTAGCCCCTAAAGTTCCACATTTATTCAATTTAGTCCCTATTTCATAAATACACAAAATTTCACAATTTCTTTCAAATACATGCTAGTCGAATTTTCCTAGTGCATATTTCAGCCCATATTTATCATTTATTTCACAATTTAACCCCTCAATTTACACTTTTCTCAATTTAATCCTTAATATGCATTTTTACTAGAAATCACTTTACAAAGCATGTATATTAAATACCAAACTTTCATATTTCACCATGAAAATCCAAGAACACATGAATTCATCAATGGAAACTTTCAAATTCATCAACACTTTCAAAAATTGAGGCATGGGCTAGCTAGTACTCAAAGAAACAATCACAAAAACATAGAAATCATAAAAAACCGAGCTCAAAACATACCTTAATTTACTCTCGCAATTGTCGAAACTTATTTTCCTCCTTTAATGATATATTTGGCCATAGATGTTGAAGAATAAGAAAGATGATAGTATATTCATCTTTTAATTCTTTTACATCTTCTATTATTTATCAATTTACCATAATAACCTTAACGAATAAACATTAAAAACTTATAATGAATGTCCATAAATTTTCATTATCACAATAAATGGTCTAATATCAACGTAAGGACCTTTCATTTAATGCCTCATAGCAAATAGACACTTTTAACTTATAGAATGTAACTTTTGCATTTTACGCGATTTAGTCCTTTAGTCAAATAAACCACTTAATCGATAAAATTATCACACAAAACTTTCACACATATATAATCACAGACTGTAAACACAAAAAATAATATTAAAATAATTTTACAACCTCATATTTGTGGTTATAAAACCACTATTCTGATTTAGCTACAACTGAGCTGTTACAACTTTCCCCCTTAGGGATTTTCATCCCCGAAAATCGTACCAGTGAATAGGTTTGGATATTGCTTTCTCATAGCATCTTCAGATTCCCACGTAGCTTCTTCAACCCCATGTCGATGCCACAATACTTTTACCAATGCAATTCTTTTATTTCTTAGCTCTTTGATCTCACAAGCTAGAATTCGGATTGGTTATTCACTATACGATAAATCTGAATAAATCTCAACTTCGTTCGGGGAAATAACATGCGAAGGATCAGATCGATATCGTCGAAGCATCTATACATGAAATACATTATGAATCTTTTATAACTCAGACGACAACACTAGCCGATAAGCAACTGGTCCAATTCGCTCAGTAATCTCATACGGTCCGATGAATCTCAGACTCAATCTGCCTTTACATCCAAATCGAAGTATTTTTTTCCACGGAGATACTTTCAAAAACACTTTATCCCCGATCTGAAATTCAATATCTTTCAGTTTCAAGTCTGCGTATAACTTCTGACGATCTGACGCTACTTTCAAACTATCACGAATTACTTTTACTTTTTCTTTTGTTTCTCTAATTAGATCGACCCCGTGAATCTTATTCTCGATAAGCTCAGTCTAATACAACGGTGTTCTACACTTACGACTGTATAGAGCTTCGTACGGTGCCATTTTAATACTTGATTGAAAGCTGTTGTTATACACAAATTCAATCAATGGCAAATACTTTTCCCACGTACCATCGAACTCAAGAATGCAACATCTCAACCTATCCTCGAGTATCTATATAACTCGCTCAGATTGACTATCCGTCTGTGGGAGAAATGCGGTACTAAAATATAGTTTTTTACCCACTACATCTTATAATTTCTTTCAAAACCACAATGTGAATATCAGATCTCTATCTAAAACAATAGAAACAGGTACCTCGTGTAATTGAACAATCTCTTAAATGTACAACTCAGCAAGCTTGTCAAGTGAATAGTCAATTCGTACCGGAATGAAATGAGTCGATTTTGTCAACCTATCAACAACAACCCAGATTGCATCTTTCTTACTCCAAGATAGGGGTAAACTCGAAACAAAATCCATAGTCACTCTATCCCATTTCCACTCAGGAATCATGATAGGCTGTAATAAACTTGACGACACTTGATGTTCAGCTTTAACTTGCTGACAAATCAAACATTTAGAAACAAACTCTGAAATGTCACGTTTCATACCATGCCACCAATAAAGTTGTTTTAACTCATTATACATTTTAGTGCTTCCCGGATGAACAGACAAACGACTACTATATGCTTCGTTCAAAATCATCTGAATCAACTCTGAATTTCTCGGAACACATTTTCAGCCTCTGAATCTTAAACAATCATTGGAATCAACTTAAAATTTTGAATCAGGGTCCGAATCACATTGAGCTCTTTTAGCTAACATTTCATTATCAGTCTTCTAAGCTCCGTAAATCTTCTGTACAAACAACGGTCTCGCTTTCAACTCAGCTACTATCGAGCCATCATCAAAAAGAGCCAACTGAGTATTCGTACAAGTAGAGAAACCAACGATTTTCATCTTAATGCATCAGCAACAACATTTGCTTTTCCCGGATGGTAGTCAATCACTAACTCATAATCTTTTAGCAATTCTAGCCATCTCTGCTATAGCAAATTCAAATCTCTCTGAGTCATCAGATATTTTAAACTCCTGTGATATGAATAAACATGGCATTTCTCACCGAACTGATAATGGTGCCAAATCTTTAACGCGAACACAATAGCTGCTAACTCTAAATCATGCCTCGAATAATTCTTTTCATGTGACTTCAACTATCTCGAGGAATAAGCTATGAATTTCTTTCCTGCATCAAAATGCAGCCCAGACCATTCAACGATGCATCACTATAGATTACAAATTCTTTACCTGATCTGGTTGTATTAACACTAGAGCTTCAGTCAGAAGAACTTTCAACTGATCAAAACTTTTCCGACATTTCTTGGACCATTCAAACTTTGCATCTTTCTGAAGCAATCTTGTCAATGAAGTCGTAATCATCGAAAATCCTTTAACAAATCATCTATAATAGCCGGCTAGTCCCAGAAAACTGCGAACTTCGAATACATTTCTCGGAGGTTTTCAATCCATTATTGCAGAAATCTTGCTCGGATCAACTCGAATACCAGATGCTAACACAATATGCCCCCAAAAAACTAACCTCACGCAACCAGGATTCACATTTACTGAACTTTGCATATAACTGCTTATCACACAGGGTTTGTAATACAATTCTCAAATGCTCAGCATGCTCAGTTTCATCTCTTGAATATATCAAAATATCATCTATCAACACAACAACAAATCGATTTAGATACGGTCTGGAAATCTGGTTTATTAAATCCATAAAGATAGCAAGTGCATTCGTTAGTCCAAAAGGCATAACTAAAAATTCATAATATTCGTACCTCATTCGAAAAGTTGTCTTTGGCACATCAGAATCTCTAACTCGTAACTAGTAATAACTCGATCTCAAATCTATCTTTGAAAACCTTGTAGCCATCAAACAAATCATCAATCCACGGTAGAGGGTATTTGTTCTTGATCATCACTTTATTAAGTTGTCGATAATCAATACACATTCTCATCATGCCATCTTTCTTTTTCACAAATAGCATGAGAGCACCCGAGGGTGAGAAACTCGGTCGTTCAAACCCTCTATCGGTTAATTCTTTTTACTCTATCGGGGTCATTTTGTACGGAGCTATCGATATCAGCGTTGTACCTGGCATTAACTCAATGCCAAACTCAACCTCTCGGATTGATGGTAAACTCGGTAACTCTTTAGGAAACATATCTGGATATTCACATTCAACTGGCACTAATTCGATCTTCTTTTCAGTCACTCTCGTATCAAGCACATAAGAAAAATAAGCTTCGCAACCCTTTCTCACATATTTTTGAGCCAACATCGATGAAATCACTACTGGCAAATCATTCAGATTATCTGACTCAATTTGGATAATCTCATTATTCTGACATCTCATATCAATCATCTTTCGTTTGCAATTCACAACAGCATCATGCAGCATTAACTAATCCATACCTAGAATTATATCAAATTCGTCAAATGGCAACAACATTAAATCAGCCAGAAAGCAATTATCTCGAATCATCAATGGAAAGTTCTTGCACACTTTATCAACCAACACACACTTGCCTAAGGGGTTCGATACTCTAATTACAAATTTAGTAGACTCTACAAGCAAAGTCTTATTGGATACTAAATTCACACATATATACGAATGAGTTGATCCTATATCTATCAATGCAATAACTTTAGTATCATAGAGAGTAAAACTATCAGTGATAATATCTGGAGATGACGCTTCTTTGCGAGTTTGAATAGCGTAGGCTCGTGTAGGTGCTCAAGCATCAGATCTTGCAGCATTGTCTTGTGTCACACCACTATCACCCTTCATATTTCCCATGTTTCTGGGTGCTCTACCTCTAACTACAGTGTTACTCGGCCTTGTGTTCTGAGTATTATCTTTTTCAGCTAACTCTGGGCAATCTTTAATAAAGTGATCTCGTGAAGCACAACAATAAAAATTTCTATTATTATTTTTCACCCAGCAATTTCCAAAATGTCGTCTTCCACATTGTTGACACTCAGGTTTAAAATCTTTTACGTTGCCAACACTCGATACTGATGTGGCTTGAGCTTTAGGGTTGGTGTATTACTTCTCGTGATCTCTATTGTGATATCCCACTGAAGTTGTCGATTGGTTAAAATAGTCTCTAGATTCATTCGACAAGGAATGATAAGATTTACTCATCGATCTCTTCCTTGAATCTCTTGCCTATAAATTAGCCTTTCTCTTTTCTTTGCTGAGATCCTTGGCTTTACAAGCTCTCTCCACTAGTATTACAAATTCCTTCAATTCAAGTATCCCGACTAACAGCTTTATATCTTCATTCAACCCGTTAACAAATCGTTTACACAAGATCTCTTCAGTGGAAACATATTACCGAGCATACTTTCTCAAACGTACAAATTCTCTTTCGTATTCTATCACAGTCATTCGACCCTGCTTCAACTCTAGAAACTCTTTATGTTTCTGATCAAGAATTCTTTGGCTTATGTACTTTTTTCGGAACTCGGTCTAAAAGAATTCCCAGGTAACCTGTTCTTTAAGAACTACTGATGTCAACATTTTCCACCAATGACATGCATTGTCTCTAAGCAAAGATACAACACACTTGATACGTTTATCTGGATTACATGACAGTTCATCAAATACTCTGATCGTGTTCTCGAGCCAGAACTCTGCTCTTTCCGTATCATCATCAACTGTAGCCCAAAACTCTTCATCCACATGTTTATGAATCTTATTAACAGGTGGCTTACTCAATCGAATTGGATCTATCACTTGTGGTACAACTGGGAATTGTTAAGGAACAGGTGGGGGTGGAGGTTGTTGAGCAGCCGGATTCGTTCGAACGAACTCCGTGAACCACTCACTCATCATTTGGAGGAAGACTTGCTTAGCCTCTCCCCCCTTTGTAAGGTCCTACGAGATCTTAAAACATGCTTAGAAGAGATTCGAGACTAAACTGATAACATTTGCAAACTTTGAGAAACATAGAAAATTTTCAAACATTTAAGGGTCACACGCCCGTATGAACAGGCCGTGTGCCTCACAGGGCTACCTGACACATCCGTGTTATAGGCCGTGTGAAAACAGAGCATACATACTGACTTTCACCAAACGGTTGAGGACAAGCCCAGGCCATGTGAAAATTTGGGAGGTTACTGACTTGGCCACACGGCCGGCTACACGCCCATGTGCCAGCCCGTGTGCCACACACAGCCAGTAGACATGCCCGTGTGTCTAGACCGTGTCAAAACTATTGGGTATATTGCCTTAATTCGAAAGGGTACCCTAAGCGACACACGGCCGTGGAACATGATCCTGTGTCGCGCATGGTTGAGACAAACGCCCGTGTCTTTGCTCGTGTGGACAAAAATAGGTCATTTGTAAAGCCAATTTGCCACCCTTTTCTCATGTACACCTAGCCATCAAAATAGTATCATTTTAATACATATATGGACAGCCAAAACATGCTAATTCACACACATATCATGCCATCTATCATCAACCATCTCAACTACTCAATTCCATAATAAAAAACATATCAAATCAATATACCAAAATCATTAAAAACTTACATATCTCCTAAATGTATTTTCTCACCTTTTTATCAACCAAATCATGCTTCTCAACATACCAATTCATCATCTATAAATCATACCAAAATATACCATTTCTCAAGCATTAATTTATATCAGCTAATAACTAACCAAATGAGCAACCACTTAGCCATACAATCAACCATGCCAAACATGCCAAAACCCATGGTAATTTATAAACATCACATATATTATTTGTTAACATATGTGTCAAGCCAACTCAAATGGCCATACACATCACCATTTACAAGCCAAATCTCATGGCTAATATCATGACTCAAAACATACCAAAATAACACTAGCTTGTACATGCCATATACCATATATACAAGGCTTCCAACAGTACCAACGAGATGATCGATAGTGTAATGACGTTACCTGACGATCCACGAGTCTGAGTTAGCTTTGATACTCTATAAAACATAGACAAATAACACACATTAACCTTCATAGCTTAGTAAGTTCGTACTAAATAAACATGACAGTTCATAATATTCAAATCATCAATTATTAAACATTTAATAAGCCTCATATCATCCCTAAATTCTAATCCATGACCAATAGGTATCGTATGTACCTGTACTCTCTCGTATTTATTTAATACATTTTCACCTCTTTGTTCAATACGTTAATCCATCCGGAAATCTTTCAATACTCAAGGAACTCGCACACTTAGTGCAAAAATGATTAGCCGAAGCTATAAAGATATCGTACACTTAGTGCCATCACATTAAACCGAAGCTATCTCAGTATCGTAACTTAGTGCCACATAGAGCTGAAGCTATTCCAATTCGCACACTAAGTGCTATATATAGCCGAAGCTATCTCAAAACGCACATTATGTGCCCAACATAGTCAATTTGTCGTCATACTCAACCATAGTTCCATATATACAATTTATGCAATATCAAATCATTCGAAACATAATTGTAACAATGATTATCACGTACGAACTTACCTTGGACGTAAAAATGATAAAACTAGTCGGTTAGTCGAGTACTTTGTTCTTGCCTCGATCTAAGTCCAGGTTCCTCTTTTCTTAATCTATATTATAACAAAAATATTTCAATTTAGTCTACAACACATATTTGGGCATTTTGCACTTTAGCCCCTAAAGTTCCATATTTATATAATTTAGTCCCTATTTCATAAATACACAAAATTTCACAATTTCTTTCAAATGCATGCTAGCTAAATTTTCCTAGTGCATATTTCAGCCCATATTTATCATTTATTTCACAATTTAACCCCTAAATTTTCACTTTTCTCAATTTAATCCTTAATATGCATTTTTACTAGAAATCACTTTACAAAGCATGTATATTAAATACCAAACTTTCATATTTCATCATCAAAATCCAAGAACACATGAATTCATCAATGGAAACTTTCAAATTCATCAACACTTTCAAAAATTGAGGCATGGGCTAGCTAGTACTCAAAGAAACGATCACAAAAACATAGAAATCATAAAAAATCGAGCTCAAAACATACCTTAATTTACTCACGCAATTGCCGTAACTTATTTTCCTCCTTTAATGATATATTCAGCCATGGATGTTGAAGAATAAGAAAGATGATAGCTTATTCATCTTTTAATTCTTTTACATCTTCTATTATTTATCAAATTACCATAATAACTTTAACAAATAAACATTAAAAACTTATAATGAATGTCCATAAATTTCCATTATCATAATAAATGGTCTAATATCAACCTAAGGACCTTTCATTTAATGCCTCATAGCAAATAGACACTTTTAACTTATAGAATGCAACTTTTGTATTTTACGCGATTTAGTCCTTTAGTCAAATAAACCACTTAATCGATAAAATTATCACACGAAACTTTCACACATATATAATCACAGACTATAAACACAAAAAATAATATTAAAATAATTTTACAACCTCATATTTGTGGTTTTGAAACCACTATTCCAATTTAGCTACAACCGAGCTGTTACATTTGCAACTTGACCACTATTAACATCTATCTTCCTCGAGCAGTCCCTTATGAAATGATAAGTGGACCCACATCTAAAGCAGACTCTTTTTTTTAACCTAAACTTTCCCAAATGACCTTTACCACAATTCTTGGAAAAAATTTTACTCATTTTTTGAACATATCATGCACTAGCTTCTAACATAGCTTGAGGTCGCGGATTACATGACCTCGGTATTTCTCTCCTCAAGATCCTTGTAGGAGTGGAGGAATGACTTTAGAAATCCATCCTATTTTTAGATGGAGGCATTGGAAAAGATCGGGCCACACTTTCTAAAATCACAAATTTTAAATTTGGCTTACCTCTTCTCATTTCGGATGTCTTCCATTTTCTAAGCTCATTCAGATAAAAAAACAAACTTTTTTAGCTCTAGAGTTCCCACTAGCATATGAATATCTTCGTTTAATCCCCACTTAAAATGGGTATACATCTCCACTTCGATAGACACAAGCTCCCTAGTAATTTGCTAAGGCAAACAAATTCTCGTTCATATTCAGCTACTGACCTCTCTTCCTGTTTCATATCCATAAATTTTCTTTACTTTTTTTCTAAGTACAGCCAGCTAAAGTATTTCTTTTTAAAATTGGCTTGAAAGAACTCCCAATTTACCAAATCTTTCGGGGTTATGGTTGTCAAAGTTGTCCGACATTAATACACTTCCTCTTTAAGTAAAGACGCAACACACCTCACATAGTCCTCTAGGGTACACAACAACTCGTCGAGGACTCTCAAGGTATTTTCTAAAAAATAATCAACGTTTTTTGAGTAGTAATCTTTCTTGCCTTTAAACTCCTCCACTCTGCACTGGTAGAGTTTTTTAAAAGAAAGGTAAGCTACCGATACCAGACTGGGAACTTGACGTTAGGGTGATGCCACTAGGGCATTACCGATAGAGGGGGCATTTGTAGTTTAGAAGCTGAAGGGGTAGCTCCCATATATTATGTGAACCACTAGTACATCATATGTAAAAAGACACCCTTGGCCTCATTTCCTAGCCCTTGCAGAATAGGCAAACTTTGAGTAGCTCCTTAATTAGAAACGAGAGCATTACTTTCAACTTCATCACTTACAGCACAATTAAAATCAACTAATATGGTTTATCTATATTTTAAATAGAGCTAGTTTAGATCAGAACACATCACACTATCACAGACTATTATGGCATATATTTCTAGACCCAACTCACTTTATGATTTAGTCCTAAAATCGACTAAATCATAGCTCTGTTACCATCACCCCTTACCCAAAATGATTTTTAATACCCTAAACCCTATCCGATTCATTGGATTCAGATTTCAGGGGTTACACTTTTTTTCCATTACAGACTTTTTATTGACTTATAAAATTTTACAACTCAACTGGAAAATCTTCTAACTGAATTAACATTTGAGACACAGTATATAATTACATTGACCATGATGGGCTTTACATGATAATAGTATGACTTAGTTACATAGTTCTAATCATTTACATCTAGGTGTTATCACTGACTCGGTCGTATTACTGACATGGTTTATATACAATCCTAACCCTTATAAATGAGTCTCTCAGTTATTCACGTTACTCCCATCAGACTTGATTATGCCAACCCAAGCTCGCTCTGTATGCATAACAACCCAACGCGCCCCTCCTTAGGCATAGCCCTGGCATCGTCCCTCCTAGCTTAGCCTCGATCAACTTACCTATGACATAAGAACACATAGGTAAGTTCAGTAGAACTTAGTGAGTAAGCCCTCATTTACTTGAGTCTCATCTAAGAACTTCTTTTATTTAACTTCTTATCTACTATTCTTCAACTTGACTCTAACGGATACATCCCTTAGATTGTATTCATTATACCATGGGTGTCATGCTATGCACTAAGGTAATATATTGCCTTTCATACCTTCTGTACGAATCTCACATTCCTTGTCTTATTCCTTCATTATTCCTTAACCATTCTCGTTGCAAAGGGCCTTATAGACAAAATACCTTTGGTTCGCCACTTATGCTAGTGCGCTGTTCTTACCTTGATACTATATGGGGTTCGCCTTAACACTTTAGATAGAAATTTTCCTTCAGAGTTTCCATACTTATCGTTCCTTCAGAGGACCTCATACATCGTTTTACTAGAATTCGCCATGGATTCTTTTTTTTTTGTCTAGAGTCCATGTGTCTGCCCGTGTGTCACACGCCCATGTGTCACGCATAGTCTAGACACACGCCCGTGTGCCTGTCCATGTGGACAAAAAGAAGCCATTTCTAACTTCATTTCTAACCCAAAATTTTACCCAAGACCTGCACTTGAAACACACAACCAATACCAACCATTTCAAACATTACTATCCATTCCAATGGCTAGGTTACAAAACATCATTTTCAAGCCATTAATGGCCAAGTTGTCCTATACATGCCATTATGCCAAAATGACTAGTTGATAGTGTGACGATGCTCCAGTGATCTCTAACCCTCGCGAGCTTCCAAGCACTATAAAACAGGGGAAAAAAGACGGAGTAAGCATTACATGTTTAGTAATGTAACACCCCGAATTTGGGCCTAGAAGTATTGGGCCTTGAGTGTGGGTCCGTAAGGAGGTTGTATGTAGGTATTTAATTGTGCAATGAAATGACACAATTAAATGTCTGCTTTGGTGGTTAATGGCCCTAAGAAGTGCTAGAGAAATCTTGGGTTCAAACTTGGGCTTTAGCAAAAATTTTGGTATTAAGTGAAAAAAAAAAACCTAGATGCTTGGATGAGGGCTTTTAAATTATTGTGTTAAATAAATGACACAAGGAAGCTTGTAGTCTAGTGGTTGTGGCGTCATTAAGGTTGTATGGGAGCCTGGGTTCAAGCCTTAGCTCTTGCAATTTATTTTGGTTTTTTTAAGGAACTGGACTTTGGCCTTTAGACCTTATAATTAATTGGGGATAAAACATGACACAAAAAGCCTTGTGGCTTAGTGGCAAGTAGCGTGGAGCATCCGAGGGGAGGCATGGGTTCGAATCCTGTATGAGCAATGAGCATTTATTTTGCTAACAGGGGCGACAAGAGTTGGTGTTGAATTTAAACTCGATGTTGGAGGATCCCACATCGGGAAGCTAACATAAGAGTGGTTGTGAAGTCGGGCTTTAAATAGAGGAACCATGAGGAGAGTAAAGGTACCTTTCTTGGTGATCCTTTTCATTGTATGGCGTGCTCGTTTGGGTTAGGCGTCGGCTAAGAGTGCTCGGAGTGTGGATTAACTCCAGTCTCCTATCAGGTGTGTGTATTTTTCACTACTCTAGCTGTAGGATGGCTACTTTGGGCCGGGATGGGCCAAAAGGGGCTATGTGGGCCCAATGGGCCTACGGGCCCAATTGGATAAGTTGTTTGATTGTGTAGTAAATATTGGACTAGGCTAGGTGAATCTCATATTCGTGGCTAAATTTGGGCTAAAAGGGTCACACGAGCGTGTGGGCCCATTTGGGCCGAGAATGGGCTTTAGGGCCATTTGTATTGTTATCCCTGTTTAGAATACTTTAGTTTACCAATTATTGAAATGCCCTCGACTTGTAAAATTACCAAAGTACCCCCGATTTATAAAATTATCGTTTTACCCTCGATTTACAAAATTACCATTTTACCTTCAGTTTACAAAACTACCGTTTTACCCTCGATTGTGAAATTACTGAAATACCCCTGTATGATAGAATTACCAAAATACCCCTAGTTTGTAAAATTACCAAAATACCCCTAGTTTGTAAAATTACCGAAATACCACTAGTTTGTGAAATTACATAAAATACCCTCAATTTGTAAAATTACCAAAATACCCCTAGTTTTTAAAATTACTAAAATACCCCTAGTTTGTAAAATTACCGAAATACCACTAGTTTGTGAAATTACATAAATACCCTTAATTTGTAAAATTACCAAAATACCCCTGATTTACAAAATTACAGAAATACCCTTGACTTTCTAAAAGTTATAGAAATACCATTGGTTTACAAAATTACTGAAATACCCTTGGTTTGTAGATTTACCAAAACACCCTTGTAGGATGAAATGACTAAAATACCCCTAATAGGTAAAAAGACCGTAAAGCCCCCAGTAGGTAAAGTGACCGTAATACCCTTTGTATGGTAAAATGACGAATATGCCCTTATGTTCCGTATGACCGATGTGCTTAGGATTTACATATATTGATATTGGATTAGTTAAGTTTGAGTGACAGTGGTGGTTATCGTAGGTGATTGATTATGGAAACGTTTCAACTTCAACCCATAACAGTGTGTACTAACCTCGTAGTAGCTTAGATTAATATCTGTTGAGAGGCTTTCAAATGCTAAAATATCGGCATTTCGGAACTTGTAATGTTGCGTATGGGTATAGATGCGATAAATAATGATAAGGTCGGTGTTTGGATCGATGGAACGGTAAGAACTCAATTTTGTGCACGATGGTAAGTTGGGCCTCAATGAAATTTGAAATTGGGCCAAATGGGCCCGCTTTGGGTAAAATTGATAGAAAATGGAATTTGGAAAAGTTGCATGTTAACACGGTTAGTATTATGGTAAAATTTGGGTTAAGCGTGCTTAGTGGGCTAAATCAAGATTCGTAGGGCCCATTAGGGGTTTTGGGCCCAAAAGCCCGAATTTGATAAGTGGGTTAAGGATCATTGTTTAAACACTCAGAAATATTGACAAATGTAATGAACATGGAAAACCTTGATTTTTGGTAAATTACGAAAAATACCCTTATAATATGAAAAATGACTGCTTTTGCCTTGTGGGGCAAGTGACCCGACTTGGATGTGTGGTTGACTGATTTGATTGTGAATATATGTTGGTGATATGAATGACTTGACTGTGATTGTTTGATTCAAATATGGGCATGACATTCTGCATACATGACATATTGCATGGGATATGGGTAATATTGATGGAGGAAGTGCTAAAGGGCTCGCCCTGCTATTTTGAAAAGGGCTTATGCCCCGCCACAAAAGGGCTTATGCCCCAGTTATTAAAAAGAGGCAAGGCCTCCAGTTATATGATAAAGCAGCTATGCTGCCAGTGGAGAGTTTGGTTGGGTGGTTTGAGTTATTCCCCACATGGAGAGCTTGGTTGGTACAGGTGGAGAGTAGCGGATGGTGGGTCAAGTAGTCTCCCCAAATGGGCTTGCATACATTCATTGACATTACATGTGATATTGAAATGGGCTTGCATACATTCATTGACATTACATGTGATATTGAAATGGGCCTAAGGGCCATACCGCTTTCTGATAAAGGCTTCGGCCCAGTGATATGATTTATGAAAAGGCTTCGGCCCAGTAACCGTTAAACGAAAGGCTTCGGCCCAGTATATGTCAAGACTAAATAGGGCTTTGGCCCAGATTGTACCGATACCGTGTTATCTATCGCTGTTTTGTTATTGGGATTACACACTTTGAGTTTTCGTAAACTCACCCCGCTTCTAATCGTGCGTAATCCCTAAGCTTAGATGGTTTGGAGTCATGCGAGGACTCGGTGATGGCCACACTCATGCTTTTGCTTTACGCTTTTAATTGCAATAAGTAGCCGATTTATTTCTTTATAAGTTTTATCTTATTAATATTATTATTTGGTTTTGGGTTGTAATAAGGCCGTTTTAATTATTTTTCTGGGATTATTTTATCTTATACCCTATATTTTTCTGATAAGAATATGAGTTAGACCTAGGGCATGTTTCCAAAATGATAATTGTTTTCAAAATAACATAATGATACAATTAATCGGTTTATCAAAAATATCTACTTAAATGAATTCCTACTCGTTTTTCTCAAAACCTAACCTAGCACCAAAGTGTGGCAATGGTTGTAGGCATGTCTAGGATTGGATCCAATCAAGAGCTTGGTACTTAAGCAGCCTTCTAGGCTCACCTCCTCTGTTTCGGATACCTACCTGGTGCACAACTTCCATTCACTTTATTAACTTAGCAAAGACTATCTTTTAAAACACTAAGAAGGATGCTGAAAGAGGCATGGGTTTTCTTAAAAACTTCAATGTGACACGTCGGATCCGGCCGTAACTTCTGGGCCGGGTTTGGGGTGTTACAAGTAAGTTCGTATAATGGAAACTAAACTTAGCAATCTCGTTTATTAAATCTGAGCAAACAATAACAATTTTTCCATCCATTTGGCTAAATTGCCTAAACACATGCATCCAATCAAACATGTTAGTCACAAATTTTACATAAATTACCATTTTGCCCTTAACTTTTCCATAAATTCTAATTTCATCCCTAGGCTCGGAAAATGAAACTTGTGCAATTTACTCCCTATTTCAAGCCTAACCAAAATCCCATTATGAATTTTACAGCACATATATACATAAAAATTTAGAATTTTTCATCAAATTTCACAAGTTTACATTTTAGTCCCTAAACTATGTTTTCATCAAAAATCACTTTGGAAAAGTTCTTTATCTATCAACAACCTTTCATTTTCTACCATAAATTTCTAATTTTTAGCATATACATCCTTTACCCATTTTGCATACTTTGATAAATTTTTAAATTAATCACTCAAATAGAGAGATTAAGCTATCACAGTTTTAAAAATATCAAAATTACTAAAAATGGGACAAGAAAACTTAGCCAATTAAGCCTTGAAGGTTTCCCTTCTCTCTCCTAGGGTTTCCATAGAATTTTAGGTTGAATATGACAAAAATAAGATGATATTTTCTTTTCATCTTTTAATTAATTAAGTATTTTACAATTTCCAATTTAGTCCTTGCCCTTTTTCTATATTTCCATGGATGAGTAATCCAAAAAAATCTACATACTTCTTTAATGGTCTAATTACCATATAAGGGCCTCTAGATTTGAATTCCATAGCTATTTAATCCTTATAGCTACTAGAATTCAACTTTCACATTTTTTACGATTTAGTCCTTCTCGTAATTAAACACGTAATCGATAAAATTTCCGTATCAACATTTTCACACGACATGCCTATTATAATACGGACCATATAATGAAATAAAAATAAACCTTATTTTCGGGTAGGATTTGTGGTACCGAAACTACTATTTCGATTTCACTGAAAATGGGCTATTACAACTCTTCCCCTTTAGGGATTTTCATCCTCGAAAATCTTACCAGTAAAAAGATTCGGATATTGCTTCCTCATAATATCCTCCAGTTCCCAAGTCGCTTCTTCTATACCGTGTCGTAGCCAAAGAACTACAAAAGCTACCTTCTTATTTCTTAATTCTTTTGTTTCTCGGGCTAAGATTTTTATTGGTTCTTCACCATATGTCATATCAGGCCGAATCTTTACCTCTGTCACAGAGATAACATGTGAAGGATCAGATCGATACCACCGTAGCATAGACACATGAAAAACATTATGAATTCGATCAAGCTCTGGTGGTAAAGCTAACCGATATGTATTCGGTCCAATGCATTCTGTAATCTCATATGGTTCAATGAACCATGGACTAAATTTTCCTTTACGACCAAACCGGAGAACTTTCTACCAAGGCGACACTTTCAAGAATACTTTGTCACTGATTGAAATTCTATTTCTTTTCACTTCAAATCAGCGTAGGACTTTTGACGATCAGAGGCGGCTTTCAATCTGTCCCGAATTACTTTCATGTTTTCCTCGGTCTCTCAGACCAGGTCAACTCCATGTAACTTTTTCTCACTGAGTTCTGTCCAATACAATGGAGTTCTACATTTGTGACCATACAAGGCCTCATACGGTGCCATTTTAATACTAGACTGATAACTGTTATTATAAGCAAATTCAACCAAAGGCAGATACTTTTCCCAGTTACCTTCAAACTCAAGCATACAACACTAAAGCATATCTTCCAAGATCTGTATTACCCGTTCAGATTGGCCATCTGTTTGGGGATGAAATGCAGTACTAAAGCGTAACTGAGTACCCAGAGCTTCTTGCAATTTGCTCCAAAATCGAGATGTAAATCGAGGATCTCTATCCGAATAATGGAGACAGGCCCTTCATGCAATATGACAAGCTTAGAAACATATAATTCAGCCAATCTATCCAAAGAGTAATCCATACGTACCGGAATAAAGTGTGCAGACTGTCAACTGATCAACAATTACCCAAATGGCATCTTTCTTCTTTGGAGACAAGGGTAATCTCGTTATATAGTCCATAATAATTCTTTCCCATTTCTATTCTGGTATTTTAACTGGCTGTAATAGTCCAGAAGGCAACTGATATTCAGCTTTTACTTGCTGACATATCAAACACTTAGATACGAACTTAGAAATATATTGTTTCATTCCTGGCCGCCAGTACATCTTTTTCAGATCATTATACATTCTATTACTACTAGGATGTATAAACATGTTATTATTATGAACTTCATTTAAAATATTCTGGACTAGTTCTGAATCTTTCAGTACACATACTCTTCCTCTGAATAACAAACAACCATCAGTTCCGATCTGAAATTCTGAGTCAGGAGCCGAATCACTTTTTACCCGTCTTGCTTGCAAATTACTATCAATTTTTTGAACTTCAGAGATCTGTTGCAAAAACATAGGTCTAGCTTTTAACTCAACTATGATTGAACCATCATCAAACAACAACAATCGGGTGTTCATTGCTTGCAAAGTATCAGGGATTTTCTGCTCTACATTGGATTTTTTCGGATCGTAGTTAATTACAAGATCATAATCTTTCAATAAATAAAGCCATCTGTGCTGTCTCAAATTCAAATCTTTCTGTGAGATCAAATATTTCAGACTTTTATGATCAGTGAATATGTGACATTTTCCCCAAACCAGCAATGCCGCTAGATTTTCAATGCAAACATTATGGCTTCTAATTCAAGATCACGTGTCGAGTAGTTCTTTTCATGTCGCTTTAGCTATTGTGAAGCATAGGCTACTACTTTACCATATTGCATCAAAACACAGCCTAAACCATTAATGATGCATCACTATAAACTATAAATTCCTTACCCAATTCGGGCTGGACTAACACAGGTGCTTCTGTCAATAAAGCCTTTAATCTGTCAAAGCTCTGCTGGCATTTGTCAGTCTACTCAAACTTTACATCTTCCTACAATAAACGGGTCTTCGGAGAAGCAATCATTGAAAAACTTTTTACAAATCTCTGATAATAACCAGCTAGTCCCAGAAACCTTCAGACTTCAGACACATTCTTCGATGGCTTCCAATTAACAATGGCTAAAATTTTATTCGTGTCTACTCTGACACCTTCACCAGATACTATATGCCCAAGAAAACTAACTTCTCGTAACCAAAATTCACATTTACTGAATTTGGCGTACAATTGTTTCTCTCGCAAAGTTTGCAACACTATTCTCAAGTGCTCAACATGTACATTTTCATCTTGGAAATAAACCAAAATATCATCTATAAATACCACCACAAACCTGTTCAAATAAGGGCTGAAAATTCTATTCATCAAATCCATAAACACTGCAAGTGCATTTGTCAAGCCGAATGGCATCACAAGAAACTCATAGTGTCCATACCTGGTTCTAAAAGCTATATTTGGCACATCTGATTCTTTTACCCGTAGTTGATAGTAACCAGAATGGAGATCAACCTTTGAAAATACAGTGGCACACTTTAACTCGTCATACAAGTCATCGATTCGAGGCAATAGATACTTGTTCTTTATTGTAACTTTCTTGAGCTGTCTATAATAAATGCACAGCCTCAACGATCCATCCTTCTTTACGAGCAGAACCAACACACCCCAAGGTGAGAAACTAGGTCGAGCAGAACCTCTATCAATCAATTCTTGCAACTGTAGTTTCAGCTCTTTCAATTCAGTAGGGGTCATTCTGTAGGGTGCTATGGATATTGGTGTCGTTCCCGGAACAAGATCTATATAGAATTCCACTTTTCTAACCGGTGGTAAACCAGGTAATTCTTCTGGGAATACATCAGGAAATTCACATACTATCGGAACTAATTGAATCTTTGACTCAAATACTTTAGTATCCAACACATATGCAAGATAAGCATCATAACCCTTTCTGACATATTTTTGTGCTGATTTTGCTAAAATCACATTAGGTAATCCATCAAGTTTATCATATTCAACATGAAGTAATTCACTATTCTAACATTTCAATACAATATATTTCTATTTGCAATTCACCACTGCATCATATTGGGTTAACCAATCCATTCCCAAAATCGCATCAAATTCATCAAATGGCAATAACATCAAGTCAGGCGAAAAGCAATAACCTTTTACTATCAATGGACTGTTATTACAAACTTTATCAACCATAATACACTGGCCCTGGGGGTTTGAAACTTTAACCACAAATTCAGTGAATTCAAAAGGTAAATTTTTAATAGACACTAGGTTTGTGCATATGTATGAATATGTAGAACCAGGATCTATCAATACAGTAATATCAGTATCGAGTAGAGAAAATGTACCAATAATGATGTCTGGTGAATAGGCATTCTCTAGCGTGAATAGCATATGTTCTCGCGGGGGCTCGTGCATTAGATCTAACTGTAGCATCCTTGGTAGTACCTTGACTACCACCAACATTACTAGGATGACGGGGTGGCCTGCCCCTCGAGATAGGATTACTTAGCTTTAGAGCTGGTTCTATCTCATTTTCAACTCTTTCTGGACAATCTCTAAGAAAATGCTCAAGTGAACCACATCCAAAACAAGCTCCACTTCTAGACCGACATTCTCATTAATGAAATTTGTTACAATGTTTACATTTCGGTTTGGGATTACCAACACTACCCACACTGGTCACAGACAGATATGAAGACCTTGGGTTAGAACGCTGAGAGCTCCGCTCTCTTCTAAAATATCACGTAGAGGTGGTCACACGATCATAATACTTCTTTAATTTTTTAGAAGCAAATGATTGTGACTTACTCATAGTTCTTTTTCTAGAAACCCGAGCCTCTCTTTCGGCTTGTTTCTTTTCTTTACTCAATTCCTCAGCTTTGTGAGCTCGACCGACTAACACCGTAAATTCCCTTATTTTGAGAATCTCAATCAATAACTTGATATCCTCATTTAAACCCTCTTCAAAGCATTTATATATTTCAGCCTCAGTTAGAACCCATTCTCTAGCATACTTGCTCAACCGAACAAATTCTCGTTCATATTCGGATACAGTCATGTTTCCTTGTTTGAGCTCTAGAAATTCTTCCTTTTTCTTATCCATAAATCTCTAACTAACATATTTCTTCCTGAATTCAGCTTGGAAGAATTCCCATGTAACATTCTCTCTCGGTACCACTGAAGTTATGGTATTCCACCAATGATAAGTTGTATCCTTCAGTAGAGATACCGCACATTTCAGACATTCAGCAGGTGTACAAGATAATTCGTCAAAAACCCAGATAGTATTTTCTAGCCAAAACTCAGCCATTTCTAGATCATCATCTGCGATAGCTCTAAATTCTTTCGCCCTATGTTTACAGAATTTATCTATCGCGGGCTTACCAATTCTAGCAGGTTCAGCACCCTATGGTACCTCAGGAACCGGTCAAGGAGCAAGTAGGGGGGTTGTTGTACAAAAGGGTTGGTTATCAGGTACTGTGTAACACACCTTACCCGTATTCAATGCTAGAACAGGGTACAAGGCATTACCGGACTTAAGCACAAGCAAATATACATTTCCAAGCCGTAAATTTTCATCCAAATTAAAAAATTTTGCATTTAATCATAAAGTCTCTATTACAAGCCTACGAAGCCTAAAACATGCTTTGGAAATGGTTCGAGACTAAACCGAGAACTTTAGAAAATGTTACAACACTTAGAAAATTTTTCACTAAACAGGGGTCACACGCCCGTGTGAGTATGGGACACGCCAGTGTGGGCAGGCCGTGTGGTCACACACGCCCGTGTCCCGAACCCGTGTAACTCTTTGTTTGTCACCAAAGAACAAATTGAAATCACATAGCCAAGTCACAAGCCCGTGTGCTAGGCCGTGTGGTCGATTTAAAATTCTTGATTTTCCATCAAATAGGTGCAGACTTCACACGCCCAGGACACAGGCCCGTGCCTGAGGCCGTGTCATCCACACGGTTGAGACACACGCTCGTGTCTCTGCCCGTGTGCTCAATTCTGAGCATTCTGTTTCTCAAAATTAAGGTATAGGGGACACACAGCCTAAACACATGCCCGTGGGGCAAGCCGTGTGTGAGACACACCCGTGTGCCTACCCATGTGGACAAAAATAAGGCTATTTACCAAGCCATTTTGCCACCCTTTGTTGCACACACCTACACAACACAACATAGCATCAACACATCATTCACATGCTACCATCTATCATGCATATACATAATATACGTATCAACTCAATTAAGTAAATTCCCACATCCATGAAAAAACATCATTATATAAATTACTTATACCAATAGTAGCCAATTTCAAAAGGCCTTATACAAAATAAGCTTTCAACCAAGATAAGCTAACATATTTGGCCAATTCAATTATGACACATAACAAAATGACCAAGTCCCCTATACATGCCATAACTCAAAATGTTTAAATTATTGATACCAAAATAATTGTTCATAGTGTGAGTGGATCTCCGACGGTCTTCGAATCTTGAGCTAGCTTGGTGACTATAAGATAAGGGAAAGGAAGGGAGTATGCTATAGAGCTTAGTAAGTTTCTATGCAAATAATAAGCATCAATCCACACATTTAACATACAATTTACATAATGAAGATTGGCATGAATTTTATTAAAATCTTATAGTCATAACTTACTCAACCACAACTTTACTAAGGGTTCATTATATATCGAGCTCATTACGCATGAGTTTTACGTACATACCTGTACCAACTCGTAACATAACCATAGTATTTTACAACTTTGACATTTCCATTGAACACTTGGAATATTAATGGATACTTGAAAATCTTGCACGTAAGTGTCATATATGTAGCCATAGCTACCTCACATCTCATAATACATATAGGCTCATTTTCGAGCTATTCATAGGCCTGCTCACACAAGCTGTTAGTCAGGACGTAGCTATACAGTGCTGCTCACACAAGCTGTCAGATATTCGCAACATGTGCCGAACTACCCAGCCACTGGTAGGATGTACGAGACCTGTACCTGAATCACATAAACACATGGGTTCCTAGTGACATGTCACTCGTATCCTATTCTATTCCTAAGGTTCAACTGGGAGTTCTTGCTTGTCGAAACTTTGTAGAATACGTCCAAAAAGTCAATCATAAGACATACAATATTAAAGCATTTAAAACATAAATATAAAAATGCATTATTTACATACGAACTTACCTCGGTACAAAAATTAGTAGAATTTGACCTAATGTCAAACACTTTGTTTTTCCCTCGATCTAGGTCTGAACCTCGTTTTTCTTCATCTATAATAAAAAATTTATCTTATTTAATACTCACATTGTTCAATTCAGTGTAAAATTATATTTTTGCCCCCTAATGCTTCACATTTTTACAATTTAGTCCTTAGGCTCGTAAAATGAAATGTACTCAATTTCTTCAAAACCCTAGCCTAGCCGAACCATTTTCATACTCATACAAGCCCATATTTTTCATTTAATCACACTTTTACTACTCATTTTTGTAACTTTTACAAATAGGTCCTTTTTTACAAATAGGATCAGAACGGTATCATCGCAACATCGACACATGAAACACATTATGAATCCTTTCTAACGCTATCGGTAAAGCTAATCGGTATTCCACTGGCCCTATTCTTTCAATAACCTCATACGGCCCAATGAAACGTGGACTTAACTTGCCTTTACAGCCAAATCTCAGAATCTTTTTCTAAGGAGATACTTTCAGAAATATTTTATCACCAATCTGAAATTCTATTTCTTTTCTTTTCAAATCTGTGTACGACTTTTGTCGAGCAATCACGAATTACCTTCACTTTTTCTTTGGTTTCTCTAACCAAATCAACCCCGTGAATCTGTCTCTCTCTAAGCTCTATCCAATGCAACTGAGTTCGACACTTACGGCCATACAATGTCTCATACGGCGCCATCTTTATACTCGACTGAAAATTTTTGTTATAAGCAAATTCGACCAATGGTAGATATTTCTCCCGACTACCTTCGAATTCTAGAACACAACATCAGAGCATATCTTCAAGAATCTGAATTACTCTTTCATACTGACCATCAGTTTGCGGATGAAACACGGTACTAAAATTTAACTTCGTACCCAAAGCCTCTTGTAACTTCTTCCAAAATCTCAAAGTAAACCTCGGATCTCTATCCTAAATAATAGAAATAGGCACTCTATGCAATCTCACAATCTTAGAAATGTACAATTTAGCTAACTTATCAAGTGATTAGTTAGTGCGTACGGGTATAAAATGAGCTGATTTCATCAATATATCAACAACAACATAGAAGACATCTTTCTTTTTCGGAGACAAAGGCAAACCTGTTACGAAGTCCATCGTAATCCTATCTCATTTCCACCCGGGTACCATCACAGGCTAAAGTAAACCCGAAGGTACTTGATGTTTGGCCTTTAATTGTTGACAAATTAAACATCTCAAAAAAAACTCCGAAATATCTCGTTTCATACCTGACCACCAGTAGAATTTCTTCACATCATTATACATTTTCGTACTACCCGGATGAACTAATAAGCAACCATTGTGTGCCTCATGTAAAATTTTCTGAATAAATTCATCATTTTTCAGTACACATACTCTATCCTGGAACATCAAACAATCATCTGAACTGATCCGAAAGTCTGTATCACTATTCAATTCACACTGAGCTCTTTTGGCTTGCAATTCACTATCATTTTTCTGAGCTTCAAAAATTTGCTGAATAAATATCGGTTTAGCTCGCAACTCGGCCAAAATTGAACCATCATTAGACAAGGTCAATCTCGTATTCATAGCTGTCAAAGCAAACAAGGACTTTCTGCTCAAAACATCTGCGACTACATTCGCCTCTCCCGGATGATAATCAATCACTAGTTCATAATCTTTCAGTAACTCGACTCATCTCCGTTGTCGCAAGTTCAGATCTTTCTAAGTCATCAAGTATTTTAAACTGTTATGATCAGTAAAGATATGGCATTTCTCACCGTACAAATGATGACGCCAAATTTTCAAAGCAAAAACGATGGCAGCCAATTCCAAATCGTGCGTCGGATAATTCTTCTCGTGCGGTTTCAATTGTCTCGAGGCATAAGCTATCACTTTGCCCTTTTTCATTAACACACAACACAAACCATTCAATGACGTGTCACTATAAATTACAAATTCTTTTCCCGATTCAGGTTGTACTAAAATTGGTGCCTCAGTCAGTAATGCTTTCAATTTCTCAAAACTTTGCTGACATTTTTCAGACAATTCAAATTTAACATCCTTTTGCAACAACTTGGTCATAGGAGTAGCAATCATCGAAAATCCTTTGACAAAAAGTCTGTAATAACTGGCTAAACCCAAAAACCTTCTAACTTCAGATACATTCCTTGGTGGTTTCCAATAAAAAATTGCTGAAATCTTACTTGGATCAACTCGAATACCATTACCTAAATGATATGTCCCAAAAATCTGACTTCTCGGAGCCAAAACTCACTTTTACTAAATTTAGTAAACAATTTTTTATCTCTTAGCATCTGTAATACATTTCTCAAGTGCTCAGCATGCTCGGACTCATCTCGAGAATAAATCAGGATGTCATTGATAAACACAACCACAAACTTATCTAAATACAATTGAAAATTTCTATTCATCAAGTCCATAAAACGACAGGTGCATTAGTTAGTCCGAAAGCCATAATAAGAAATTCATAGTGCCCGTACCTTGTCCTAAAAGCAGTTTTCGGCACATTTGACTCTTTAACTCTCAACTAATAGTAGTCAGATCTCAAATCAATCTTCAAGAATACTATTGCTCTTTTCAACTAATCAAATAGGTCATCAATCCTCGAAAAAGGATACTTATTCTTTATAGTTACCCTGTTGAGCTATCGGTAATCGATACAAAGTCTCATAGATCCATTTTACTTCTTTCCAAATAACACTAGAGCACCCCAGGGAGAAAAACTCAGTCTCACAAAACCTTTATCTGTCAACTCTTGCAACTGAGCTTTCAATTCTTTCAATTCAGTCGAAGTCATCCTATACGGAGCAACTGATATCAGTGAAGTCCCAGGTACTAAATCAATAGCAAACTCAACCTCTCTGATTGGAGGTAACCCAGGCAACTCCTCTAGAAACACATCCGGATATTCACAAACTACCAGCACTGATTCAATTTTCAATTCAGACATTTTTTTATTCAACACATAAACAAGGTAAGCGTCACAACATTTCCTTACATACTTCTGAGCAGATATATACAAAATCACAATAGGTAATTCACTTGATTCATCGGTTTCAGCCCAAAGAACCTCACCATTTTCACATTTCAATTCAATAGTTTTCTGTCTACAATTTACTATGGCATCATGTAGTGTCAACCAATCCATACCCAGAATAACATCGAATTCATCAAATGGTAACAACATTAAGTCAGCCGGAAAACATTGACCTCGAATCATCAAAGGACAATTGTTGCAAACTTTATCAACTAGCACATATTTGCCTAAGGGGTTTGACACTTTAACCACAAATTCAGTAAACTCAACAGGCAAACTCTTACTAGGTACCAAATTCACACAAATATAAGAATGAGTCAATCCAGGATCAATCAATGCAATAACATTAGTATCATAAAGAGAAAATGTACTAGTAATCACATCAGGAGATGACGCATCCTCACGAGCACGAATTGCATAAGCTCTAGCAGGTGCTCTACCCTTAGATCTCATGGCTGTATCTTTCGTCACACCTTTACTGCTAGTTCTATTCCCAATATTTCTTGGTGGCCTACATCTGTTATTAGTATTACTCGGCCTTGCACTATGAAATTGTTCTTTCTCAGCTATTTCAGGACAATCTTGAATAAAATGCTCCTGGGAACCACACTTGAAACAAGCTCAGTCATTCATCCTACACTCGCAGGAATATCTTCTTCCACAATGCTGACATTCGAGTCTGCTAGACCTAACATTACCCACACTTGCCATTGAAGTAGCTTGAGATTTAAAACTCGAATATTGCTTCCCGCGGTCTCTGTCCGAATACCCAGCTGATACATTTGAATAAGAATTCATTTCTCTAGATTTCTTTGACTGAGATTGAAATGACTTACTCATTGGCTCTTTTCTTGCATCTCTAACCTCACTCTCGGCCTTTTTTTCTCTTTGCTTAGTTCTTCAGCTTTGCAAGCTCGTTCAACTACTACAACAAATTCTTTTAGTTCCAAGATTCCAACTAACAGTTGGATATCCTCATTCATCCCATATTCGAACCTTTTTAAACATAATAGCGTCGGAGGAAACACACTCTCGGGCATACTTACTGAGCCTGACAAATTCTCACTCATACTCTGTCACTGACATTCGACCCTGATTCAGCTCAAGAAATTCTTTACAATTTTGATTGATGAACCGCTGACTGATATATTTCTTTCGGAATTCCTCTTAAAAGAATTCTCATGTAACCCTTTCTCTCGGTACCACAGATACTAGTGTCTTCCACTAGTGATATGCCGTGTCCCTCAATAATGATATAGCATATTTCAAGCATTCTTCGGGTGTACATGATAACTCATCAAACACCCTGATAGTATTCTCAAGCTAGAACTCGGCTCTCTTGGGGTCATTATCTACATTAGCCCTAAATTTCTCAGCCCCTTGCTTTCGAATCTTTTTAACTGGAGGCTTATTCTGTCTTACCAAATCTACACCTTGAGGAACTACGGGAATCGGTTGGGGATAAGGAGGGGTGGAGGATGTTGAGCATTCAGATTTGTTCGAACAAACTCCAAATACCACTCATTCATCATGTGGACGAAGGCTTCCCTAGCCCCTCTTCCTTGACTGACCATGGGAGGTCTATTTTCAGATGACGCTGCCCCTTGAGCAGGAGCCGATGTATTACTTTCTATATCATCAACCACAGCTCGGTCGGGATCCATTAACTATATAAAAAAACACAGTTTAAAATTGTCAGGAGTCATCACACTATCACAGTTCAAATATGGCATGCATAGCTGGACTCATACATACACTACGTTAGTTTGAGAATCAACTAAATTGTAGCTCTGATACCACTAAATGTAACACTCCTTACCTGTATTCAACATTGGAATAGGGTATGAGGCATCACCGGACTTAAACACAAGCAACCATACATTTTCGAGCTGTAAATTTTCATCCAAATTAAAACTTTTTACATTTAATCAAAAAGTACCTACTACGAGCCTACGAGGCTCAAAACATGCTTTGGAAATGGTTCGGGACTAAACCGAGAACTTTAGAAAATGTTACAACACTTGGAAAATTTTTCACTAAATAGGGGTCATACGTCTGTGTGGGTATGGGACACGCCCGTATAGGCAGGCCGTATGGTCACACACGCCCATGTCCTGAACCCGTGTAACTCTCTATTTGTCACCCAAGAACAAATTGAAATCATATGGCCAAGTCACACGCTCGTGTAGTAGGCCGTGCGGTCAATTTAAAATTCTTGATTTTTCATCAAATAGGTGCAGACTTTACACTCCCAGGACACAGGCCCGTGCCTAGGGCCGTGTCATCTACACGGCTGAGACACACGCCCATGTCTCTGCTCGTGTGCTCAATTCTGAGCAATCTGTTTCTCAAAATTAAGGTACAGGGGACACACGGCCTAAACTCATGCCCATGGGGCAAGCCGTGTGTCACACACGGACTTGACACACACCCGTGTGCCTACCCGTGTGGACAAAAATAAAGCTATTTACCAAGACATTCTGCCACCCTTTGTTGCACACACTTACACAACACAACATAGCACCAATCCAAACATTTACATAAAACCAAATCAGCCACAACCAAGACATCAACATATCATTCACATGCTACCATCTATCATGCACAAACATCATATACTTATCAACTCAATCAAGTAAATTCCCACATCCATGTAAAAACATCATTATATAAATTACTTATACCAGTAGTAGCCAATTTCAAAAGGCCTTATACAAAATGAGCTTTCAACCAATATAAGCCAACACATTTGGCCAATTCAATTATGACACATAACAAAATAACCAAGTACCCTATACATGCCATAACTCAAAATGTTGAAATCATTGATACCAAAATAATTTTTGATGGTGTGAGTGGAACTCCGACGATCTCTGAATCCCGAGCTAGCTTGGTGACACTATAAGACAAGGGAAAGGAAGGGAGTAAGCTATAAAGCTTAGTAAGTTCCTATGCAAATAATAAGCATCAATCCACACATTTAACATACAATTTACATAATGAAGATTGGCATGAATTTTATTAAAATCTTATAGTCATAACTTATCAACCTATAACATCCCGAATTAGGGCCTGGTCGGAGCCGTGGTTTCGGGACCAAAAATTTGACGCAATAAAATTTATTATTATTATATTTTTATGGTCTACGATTTCACGGAATGATTTCATGAAAATTTCATTCGAAAATTTTGACGTTTGGGCACTCAATTTGGTCAAAAGGACTAAATTGTAAAAAGTACAAAAGTTCTACATGTTAGAGGTGTCTAATTGTTATGAAATTATAAATGGGAGGTCCTTAAATGGTAATTAGATCATTTTATAAATTTTTGGACAAAAATGGCCTTGGATGGATAAAATGTTAAAGAAAGGCAAAAAGGGAATTTTGGTCATTTAGGGGTAAAATGCATTAAAAGACATTTTAAAACCCAAATGTGTCCCTTTCTTCTTGCTTCAGTAGAATTTACCAATAGCAGCCATTTTAAGGATTTGGCCAACCTTCCAAGCTCAATAGTAAGTGATTGTGAGCCCCGTTTTTAATGTTCTTTACATTTTTAAAATCCCGATAACACGTTCTAGTTATTTCTACCATTATTTTGAGCTAGGGTTTGTGTTTAAAAATTTACCCATGAATGAAATGCTTGTATTTTGATTTCTAATGGTATAAAATGAGTGTTGGGTGTTTAATAAATCACTTTTTACTAAGCGGTTTTTGATGAAAACGTCCGAAAGGACCGTTTTGTAAAAGTTGTAAAATTGGTCATAAATGGGTGATTTAGTGGAAATTTGGGGCTGTCATAGTTATGAAAAATTATCAGCATGTCATAAAACCTAAGAAAATAAGATGAAGTTTAATTTTCGAGCATTAGGGCAAAAGTGCAAATATGCAAAAGTTTAGGGGTCAAAATACAAATTTGTAAAAATAGGATTTTTGGACCCCTATGAATAATATGACTAATTAGTAGGCTAAATGTGATATTATAGATCAAGAAAAACAAGATTCAGGCTTAGAACGAGGTTGAACAAGTTTAAGCACAAACTCGAAATAAATAGTCGTACTCGAAACCGAGGTAAGTTCATATGTCAATGATAATGCAATGATATTACTATTGTTCATACTTGAACTTAAAATGATGTGTTGACATTGTGTGATGGATATTTATTTAGTTGATATGAAGATTATATATGGTAACAAATGTCAAATTATAATTATATGCAATACCATGTTTATTTTATGGACTAATGTCTAAATAAACATGGAAATGTGTTGAATTGGATGTACATTGCATGTGCAGCTATGCATAATGATATACTTGATGGAAAGAGAAAATCTCGATTGAATAAAAAGGGAAATTCGATGGATAAACCATGATTTACATGAGATCCTGCATGTGTTGTGGAAAAGGATTTAGCCTAGACTGGTAATCCGAAGATCTCAAGTATAAAAAGGATCTGGCCTGGACTGGTGTTCCTTGAGTGATCGAGCCTCCTGAAGAATATGTGTGCATTATGGATTTAGCCCGGACGGGTAATCCGATTAGGGTCTGAATTTAGCCTGGACTGGTAATTCAGATCCGAGCTCATTGAGAGTGCTTATCGTTACAAGGGATTTAGCCTGGACTGGTAATCTCGCCATAAGATGTGAGGTTCGCGGGAGTGCGCACACGAAATTATCACTTGTATAAATTGACGGTGAATAGGATATCCATCGAGATTCTGAGAAATTCAACGAGATTAATATGAAAAAAATGAAATAAAAGATTCTTGCCATGATACATCATGTATGTTATATGATATTATTTTGATGCATATAAGTTGTCATGTATGGACGAGTGCAATGCTAAATGCTAGCACAGATAAGTACTTGAAACCCATGAGCACATTTTTGACATGTGAAATGAAATGGACTTGTGACGATAGTGCTAATGAATGAATGATATTTATGAGAATAATTTTTATGACAAATTTGTGATGGTTATTATCTTGTTGCACTAAGATAGATTTGGTATAGCAGCATTGGACTGACTTTTAAAATCCACCAAAAATAGTGAAAATTGAGTTAGAGACTTAAATAAATATTAAATTAAACCTTAATGAGTCTAGTTTCATGTAAAGGAAACGTTGTAAGCAAAAGAATTTTGTAGTATGAGATATATGAATTCTTGTGAGACAGAGTCGGAGTGATTCCAGACTCCCCTATCTCAACTTTGGAAAATCACTAAAAATTGTAAAAAAATAATTAAGAGTTAAAATTTACATGAACGTAATTCTAATGAGTCTACTTTCAATAGAATGAGACAGGAACATTATCCGAGTCTCGTACTATGAGATAAATAAATTTTAGTGAAGAAAGGTCGAAGCTGTCAAAAAGCAAAATAGGGAAGACTTTGAATAATAAAATGTACTTATTGGCTAGATCAAAAATTCTGAAATCTTATGGTAAGAATATATATGAGTCTAGTTTTAGATAAAATTTACGGATCTTAATTTGGAGTTTTGTAGCTCGAGTTATAAATAATTTATCGACTATGACTCGAGTAGACAGCTTGACCAAAATATGAATAAAAGTGTAACTATAGTTGTTTTACTTAAGGAAACATGTTATATTAATGCTTATTATTTTCATATGGACTTACTAAGCGTAAAACTTACTCCCTCCTTTCCATTTCTTTTAGTTTTGACAGGTCAGCTCGGGTTGGAGATCGTCGGAGGCAATATCACACTATTGAGCCATTACCCTTGGAGTATTGACATGTATATGTTATACGTTTTCAACTCAGTGGCATGTATAGGGACTTAGTTTTTCTATGATCGATGTTGTTGTGATTAGCCAAATGTATTGACTTATAATGATTTATTGTATGTAGCCATGAGATGTGGCTTATAATGAATTTGGCTTGAAAGCCTATTTATCTATGATATGTGTAAATGTCTTGTGATGTGGGTATGTGATTATGCTTGTTCACTATGTTTAAGAAGTACATGGCATATGTACATGGTGAATGCCTTAGGACCATTCGAGGTGGTCATGGTCATGGAATAAATGTGTGATATGGTAATAAGTTGTTAGTGCCCTGAACATGGATGTTTAATTTATAAGTTAGTAAACATAGTATAATGGTATAAGTGATTAATAAGATGACAAGGTCACATGAATGTGTAATAATGTGGCTAGACTATTTTATCACGAGTAGGAGGAACAAATGCATAATAATGAACTATTGAGGAATGCCATAGAAACCATGTATGTGTGTGCTTGTAAAGATGACAAAAAAAATTAGGAAATTAGCCTAAGTTTGGACTACACGGGCATGTGTCTTGGCCGTGTGTCTTTAACAGAATGTTAAAGGTTAATTTAGAGAGTTACGCGGGCTGAGGACATGAGCGTGTCTAAAGCCACACGCGTGTGTATGTCTACACGGCCTACCCAAATGGTCGTGTGACTCTCTAAAGCTAGAGAATTGTTAAGTCGCCCAAAGTTTACCGAATGTTTTCGGCTTTTTCCTGAACCGCCCTAATATATGTTATAGGCCTCGAAGGCCTGCATAAGGGACGAAATGCATGTGTTCAAAAAGTTTTAATTTTGGGCGAAATTTTGGTGACCTGATTTTGTATGTTTGTAAATGTTTAAGTCCAGTAATGCCTCGAGCCCTATCCCGGCATTGGATACGGGTGAGGGGTGTTACACAACCACAACCTTACCAATGGTTCATCACATATCGAGCTCATTACGCATGATTTTTACGTACATACCTATACCAACTCGCAACATAACCATAGTCTTTCACAACTTTGACGTTCCCTTTGTACACTCGAAATATTAACAGATACTCGAAAATCTTGCACATAAGTGTCATATATGTAGCCATAGCTACCTCACATCTCATAATACATATAGGCTCGTTTTCGAGTTATTCATGGGCCTGCTCACACAAGCTATTAGTCAGGACATAGCTACACAGTGCTGCTCACACAAGCCGTCAGGTATCCTCAACATATGTCGGACTACCCAGCCACTGGTAGGATGTACGAGACCAACACACGGATCACATAAACACATGGGTTCCTAGTTACATGTCACTCGTATCCTATTCTATTCCAAAGGTTCAACCGAGAGTTCTCGCTTGTAGAAACTTTGTCAAATACGTCCAAAGAGTCAATCATAATTCATACAATATTAAAGCATTTAAAACATAAATATAACAATGCATTATTTACATACGAACTTACCTCGGTAAAAAAATTAGTAGAATTTGACCTAATCGTCAAACACCTTATTCCCCCCCCCCCAATATAGGTCTGAACCTTCTTTTTCTTGATCTATAATAAAAAATTTAGCTTATTTAATATTCACATTGTTCAATTCAGTCCAAAAATCATATTATGGTAAAATTATATTTTTACCCCTAACGTTTCACATTTTTACAATTTAGTCTCTAGGCTCGTAAAATGAAATGTATTCAATTTCTTCAAAACCCAAGCCTAGTCGAACTATTTTAATACTCATACCAACCCATATTTTCATTTAATCACACTTTTACTATTCATTTTTGTAACTTTTACAAATAGGTCCTTTTTGACATTTTCATCAAAAATCACCTAGTAAATGTTGTTTATCTAACACCAAACATGCATTTTCTACTATTAGACATCAAAATACACAAATATCTAACATGGGTAAAATTTTAAACTTCATATTTCTTTCAAATTATTCCTTGAATAAGTTAGATTAGCTTGCAACGATCTCAAAAACATGAAAATCATTAAAAAAAATGCTAGAATGGACTTACAATCGAGCTTGGAAGATGAACAAACCCTAGTTATGTCCTCTCTTGAGAATTTTGACCATGGGGTAGAAGATGAGCAAAAATTGGCTTTTATTTTGCTTATTAATTCATTTAATTGCCAAACAACCAAAATGTCATTTTCTTAAAACACTAAAATTTCTCTTACTCCATGTCTATTTTTGTCCACCAACTTAAGTAATGGTCTAATTACAATCTAAGGACATCTAATTTAAAATTTCATAGCAATTAGACACCTTAAGCATCTAGAACTCAAGTTTTGCACTCTTGTAATTTAGGCCTTTTTGCTAAATTGAGTGCTCAAATGTTAAAATTTTCAAACGAAACTTTCATAGAATCATACCATAAAATTTTAGACAATAAAAATATAAGAAAAATAAATTTTTCTGCGTTGGATTTGTGGTCCCGAAACAACTATTCCGACTGGGCCCATAATCGGGCTTTTACATACTGTGTAAACCATTCATTCATCATTTGAAAGAATACTTATTTTCTTCCTCACTTCAGCCCTCAGTCACGGGCCTTTCACTACTAGACGCAAACGCAACTCTTTGAACTGAAGCTGAAGCATTACTCTCAGCTTCCTCGAATTCAGCTCTAGCTCGGTTGGATGATATTACTATATGAAAAACACATTTAAAACGATCAGGAGTCATCACACTATCACAATTTATATAATGGCATGTATGGTTAAACTCGTGTTTACTACGTCAAATCCGAGAATCGGCTAAACCATAACTCTGATACCACTAATTGTAACACTCTTAACCTGTATCAGTCGTCGAAACAGGGTTTCAGAGCATTATTAGAACTTTCAAAACATTTTACAAATAATTCGTGTAAGTTACTATTCATTTACAGTGATCATTCAAAACGTCCCTTAATTGGGCCCTCAAGGCCCATTACAAGCATTATAGTTGAGTCGAGACTTAATCAGAACCTCTAAGAATTTTTCGTGATATTTCAAAATTTTTCCAATGTAGCAGGGCTCACACGCCTATGTGGTCAGGCCGTGTACTACACACGCCCGTGTCCCTAACCCATGTAACTCTATCTGGCTTTTAAGGCATGAAGAAGTTGAAGTCACACGGCCAAGTCACACGCCCGTGTGCTAGGCCATGTGGCGAATTTAATTTTAAAAATTTAACTGTAGCTTTCACACGGCCGTGTAACATGTCTGTGTCCGAGGCCGTGTCAACCACACGACTGAGACACATGCCTGTGTCTCTGCTTGTGTGCCCAATTCTAAGCATTCTATTTCTCAAAATTATAGTGCAGGGGACACACAACCTAACCATATGCCCATGTTACTAGGCCGTGTGTCACGCACGGTCTAGACACACGCCTGTGTATCTGCCTGTGTGGACAAAAAGAAGCCATTTCTAGCTTCATTTCTCACCCAAAATTTTATACAAGACCTGCACTTGAAACACACAACCAATACCAACCATTTCAAACATTCAATTTAGGCAATTTCGATCATTCAACATAGCATACCATTACATGCATGGGTGGTTATAAACTTACCTTGGACTAACTTAGGCAATAACAACCTTTGATAAAATATACTCAACTTAACACATGTGTATATATATATATATATCAAAATAACCTACTTAATCATACTAAAATAGGCCATTACTAGCCATTCCAATGGCTAGGTTACAAAACATCATTTTCAAGCCATTAATGGCCAAGTTGTCCTATACATGCCATTATACCAAAATGACTACTTGATAGTGTGACGATGCTCCAGTGATCTCCAACCGTTGCGAGCTTCCGAGCACTATAAAATAGGGGAAAAATAAAACGGATTAAGCATTACATGCTTAGTAAGTTCATATAACAAAAACTAAACTTACCAATCCCGTTTATTAAATCTAAGCATACAATAACAAGTTTCCCATCCATTTGGCTAAATTGCCTAAACACATGCATCCAGTCAAACATGTTAGTCACAAAGTTTACATATACATAAAATAAGAATAGATGAGCTCATCATGCATTACAATTTCAAGACATTATCATTTCATCTCATAATTCTCATGCCATGTCAAGATTTTTATGTCCGCTGAATCACTGAAATTCCGATGGATGCTCAAGTAGTACACTCGAGGTGTACAATTCCATAATCCTTCAATTCTTATTCGATGGTACCCATTATGGCACTTAATCGAGGAACACACTCTTGAGCCACATATCATATAACAAGATTACTAGTCCAGGCTAAATCCTTTATATAACGTATGCTCAAAGAGTTCAATTAGGGTTACCAATCCAGGCTAAACCCTAATCATAACGTATACTCGAGAGGTATTATATCAGGATTACCCGTCTGGACTAAATCCTTTCTTTATCAAGGTCAATGGGATTACTCATCTGAGCTAAATCTCATCTGCAACAAATGCAAGACCTCATTCATTTTGGAAAAGCGCATATATTCATCAGAATTTAATGTTCAATCTGGACTTAACCCTTTTTCATCATTTCAAGCATGTATTAAATTTTTCATTATAGCAATCAAATAATTCACATCAAATGATAATAACATTTCATACAATCACAACATTCAATTAAACATATTTACACACCGAATTAAGTTACACGAACTTACCTCGACACTTGTTCACGTTAGAAATCTACTAATCCGAAACCTTTTCTTTTCCTCGATCTAACCTCGAATTAGTGTTGTCCGAATCTATATAAATGAATTTAACCATCAATTTCACACATTTCATATTTAAACAGACTCAATTTACGTCCTAGGCAAAATTACCATTTTTCCCTTAACTTTTGCATAAATTTTGATTTTGTCCCTAGGCTCAGAAAATGAAACTTGTGCAATTTACTCCCTATTTCAAGCCTAACCAAAATCCCAATATGAATTTTACAGCACATATATTCATAAAAATTTAGAATTTTTCATCAAATTACACAAGTTCACATTTTAGTCTCTAAACCATGTTTTCAACAAAAATTACTTTGGAAAACTTGTTTATCTATCAACAACTTTTCATTTTCTACCATAAATTTCTAATTTTTAGCATATACATCCTTGACCCATTTTCCATACTTTGATAACTTTTCAAATTAATCCCTAAAATAGAGATATTAAGCTATCTCGGTTTCAAAAATATCAAAATTACTAAAAATGGGACAAGAAAACTTACCCAATTAAGCCTTGAAAGTTCCCCCCTCTCTCTTAGGGTTTCCACATAATTTTAGGTTGAAGATGACAAAAATAATATGATATTTTCTTTTCATCTTTTAATTAATTAAGTATTTTACAATTTCCAATTTAGTCCTTGCCTTTTTTTATATTTCCATGGATGAGTCATAAAAAAAATCTACGTACTTCTTTAATGGTCTAATTACCATATAAGGACCTCTAGATTTGCATTCCATAACTATTTAATCCTCATAGCTACTAGAATTCAACTTTCACATTTTATGTGATTTAGTCCTTCTCATAATTAAACACTTAATCGATAAAATTTTCGTATCAACATTTTCACATGACATGCCTATTATAATACGAAAAGTATAATGAAATAAAAATAAACCTTATTTTCGGGTCAAATTTGTGGTCCCGAAACCACTGTTCCAATTTCACTGAAAAATGGGTTGTTGCAGAACCAAATTAGGTAATAACTTTCCTTAAATTTCCCCATATAATGTTGTAACCCACCACTTACGGTCTTACATGATATGGTCTTCTTTGCCATGGCCATGGACTTGTCCTTTCAGAGATTTGTGTTTTTAGTCCCGACGGACCCCTTTGACGACTCTAGAGATAGACACAGACTTATCATGCATCAAATCATCATACAATGACTTGCTCATGACAAACATATTCATACTTTCAAACTCATATGCACACCATAATGATTCAGATTCCTAAGTCTTACTTTTCTTATCAGATTCGTCACATCACACTTTACTAGTTTCAGTCTCATGCTTTGGCCACTTAGCATAGAAGTTTATAGAAGGCATGCAATGCATGTAAGAGTCAATTTAGAGACTCACCTGATAAAGATGTTTAGTAGCTCAGGCACCAGACCTAAGGACTTCTTAGAACTGCAGCGACCACTGCCTTGTAAAAACAGAAGATGTTCCATTAACCCCCATCCAAACAACCTTTACAATTATCCTACCCAGATAATTCTCTAACAAAGCCTTATTTTCTTCTTACACTTATAAAGATCTACTTTCGCAGAGTAATAAGACTTACCTTGGAATGGAAAAATCACTGATAAAATATGGGGTCTTAGATCCAACTTAAAGAAATATTGTCGTTTCTTTCAGCCTTAGATTTCAATATTTTTAAAAGGAGAAGAACAGAAATCTATTTCTTCAAACTTAAAGACTTATTGGTATAATCTAAGACTTAATTAGAACTTGAAAAATGTCACATCACCATTGAATTGTCTTATTAAGGTATACAACTTCTGAAAAACCTAATTGATTATTCTCCCTTATCTTTCAACTATCCTAGTTCACATTTAGTTAGTTCCTAACTAGCTTACCTTGTAACTTAACTAGTACAGAACCACAGTTATAGGGACACTATACCACCGGCATAACTCATATTCAAAAAAAAATTCATCTTACTTAGCCACAATTCTCATTCCTTTAACTTTTAGTAACTTGACATAGAAACCTTTATTCTCTTGTACTCATTTCGGAGTTCGCCCCACACCGTACGCCAAAATGTATTTGGACGAATACCTCTCCGCCAATTATACTTCTATAAGACTGCACGCCAGGTTTCGTGTCTTCTAGGACTGAAGCATTTCAGGTGCACTCATAAGGTTCTTATACTTCATCCAATTCTAACACTGTACATTCTTAAGATCTACTCTATATGCCTTACTTTCATAAATAATATCTATACACGTAGGTTTCACCGGGTCTGAGATGTAATAAGCTACATTCGTTTCTAGAGTAACTTCATACAATTTTACAACATTAAACCAATCACATATGCAAACAATATCACTCACATTTTAAATATGCATCACAATCATTTTCGGGTCTTACACGAGCTTACAGAAGCTCTTTTATTAACCCGGTTATAAATTAGGACCAAATTGTAAAGTTTTACAATTCTCAGACCAACGTCATGACTTCACCTTTTCCACATCGTAATGTCGCCAAATCAGTAAGTCACGTTGCGACTTCATACATATCGACATCATGACAACACTGATTGTTGGCCATGTTACGACCTTGGAAGTTGGAAGTCATGTTACGACTTCATACATTTCGTACCTAATCATATGCTTTAACCATAACCTAATAATACATATATTCTCATATCATTTTCACTTATATCAAAACATGTATATTCAAGTGAAAACAAGTCTATAACACCTTAAGAATTTGATCATTCAAATGACATAACTTATCTGTTCAAAATCAATACATATTCCAACCATTTATCAACTTACCATTTCCTTCTATATGCAATCTTAGCATATATATATATATATATCATGCACAAGTTTAACATCATCAACTCAATAACATCAACCAATGCCAAACCATTCATCATTTGGTACATACACCAAGCTTCACATACAATTCAACATTAACCCTAAACTCAAGCTTACCATACTATCAAGAAAATGAAAATTTCCATACACATTATCTCTATTTACATACCACAACTTTGATAACCAAAATAAACACGTTACTACCAATTTGGTGATAGTGTGAGCTTAACAATGATCCGGATCGATGATTTTTGCAAGTTTACAATCTACAAGGGAAGGAAAACAACTAGAGAAAAAATTTTGAATGCTTAGTAACTTCAAATAGAAAATATTATGCTTACCTTATTCTTACATAAGCATTTAAGCTACCATAGTTTGACATAATGTTAGCTAGAACATGACACTCAAACATCAACAAGTTGAGTATATATATACTCATGGTCATTGGAAGCCACAAGTAACTCAAATATACAATTTCATATTACTTTCATATTACCTATCACAATGGAATATTCATCCAAAAAATCAAAAGGTTATACCAAGTGTACATGATTCAATTTAATCACCTTTGCTAAAGATATTTTTTTTATCAATTCAATTCGTTTAATGACATTTCAATTTTAATATCAAGCCCATTTCATCATATTTCCAAATTTCCAATTTAATTTATGATGTTTCGCCCGATGAACCCTAGTAAATCAACTCAGATACACAAGTAACCTACACCACACTAGTTGCTCATCCGAGCTGAGTATATATATATATCAGGTTACCCATCTGGGCTAAATCTATATCACGAAACATCAAATTACTCGTCCGAGCTAAACCTATGTCACATAATACCCAAGAATCCTCAACAAATTTTGGATCTCCTAACATCTATAATCAATCCCATACAAGCATGTATAATACCTTATTGGTATGCCAATCATATCCTAACATTTTACTAAGTTCACACGGGCATCCATTTGGAAGATTGCAATATCATCCTTGTAATCATTTACATTTACATATCACAACCTATATAGGGATGACATTCTTCATTTCCATATCATGAAATCATTCATACTTACACATTTGTACCCTATGTTATTATGTAATAATCAATTATAACACAATATTTCAATTCAATCCCTTACTAGCCAAGTATGCCAAATTCCATAATATTTCAACTATATTGAAACATTCATATACTAACTTAAACACAAGCATACACATATAATACAAGATGAAATATTAAGTTCTATATGAACTTACTTGTTCAAAATGTGAAAAGAGTAGATATTTCAGGGACTAATATGCAATTTTAGCTTTTTCCCTGTTAGCTTCAGTTTGATCCAAATCTTGATTTATACAATTATTTAATATCACCAATTAATGCCAAACATTCTCATACAATATTATGATATGCATGAACCTATATGAACTCATTTTTCAATATCTCTAAAATTTTACATTTTATTAAATTTAGAAATTGAACTCGAGATAGTCATCACTTTCAATTCCTAGCTTCGGATTAAAATTTGATTTCATATATTATTAGGGACCTTATATTTTCTATTTCTAACATAATTTAATAAAAACTTTCACATTTATTCAATTTGGTCCCTAATGTAACAAAGTTAACTAACAAGCTAAATAACCTTACAATCTAGTCCTTTTTCACAATCTAAGCTTAAAATCTTTCAATTTCAAGCTTAATTCTACAAGAAATCAATAATGACAACTTCCACAAAGTTTAACGATTTTATAAATTGGTACATGGGCTAACTATTTAAGTTCTCATGACCTCAAATGGATAAAAATTTTAAGAATAGGACTAAATTCTATACCTAATTTATATGGACGAATGCTTGAAACTCTTGGATGATTTTTTGTTTGTTCTTTCCTATGGAGAATCGGTCATGTAAGGAAGAAAAAGATGATAACTTTCTCTTTCCTTCCACTTATCAACCTATTTATATGGTAATTAATGGTTAATTACTTAACAAACCTTAATTAATTAATGTAATTTGGTTTTAATTTCACTTAGTGGAGATGAACATCATCTCCCACTAACATTTGCTTAATAATAGTTTAATTACCATTTTAGTACCACCGATTAATTTCTATTTAAATCCCTAAGTCTTTTGCCAATTAAAAATCTATAGCGATTAAACTCTTATAATTTCGTCCTTGAGTCTTAATTAACTATTTAATTGACAAATTTTGCTTGAGCAAACTTCAATATATATTGATATTATTTATGTAAATATTCATATTTAATATTTATGAACTCAATTTACGAAAATGGGGTTTCAAAATTACATTTTTCGATACCACTGAAAATTAAGCTATTACATATATGATGCAACTGCCTTGTTTTGGGAGCACTGATGCTAATGGACAACCTCTTGCTTGAAAGTTGAGCAAAGCCCTACTTAGGCTAAAAAAAGCACCACAAACATGTTTGAGAAGTTGATGAATTTTCTCACTATAAAGTTTGATTTTTAGATTTCTCAAGTTGGTCCTTCTTTATTTTTCAAGAAAGCTATAGTTTGTTGTATTTTTGTTGGTTTTGTACATTGATGACATTATACTAGTTGGTGAGGCATAACAATATTGGTTGGAGCATATTATATAGAGGTTGAATGCTGAGTTTTCTTTAAAAGACTTGGGTTATCTTCATTATTTTTTGGGTCTGAAGGCCCAAGACTTAAGGGAGCATTACACTTAAGTCAAAAGAAGTATATATTGGAGATGCTCCAGCGAACTGGCATGTAAAATGCAAATGATGTTTCCACACCTAAGGTTAGCTCTCCTGCTTTGTCAATATTCTTGGGGATTGCACAAATTTGTAGGAGCATGTTGAAAAATATGGACATCACATATATAATAAGGGTAATTACATGTTATTATTTACTATAATGATAGGTTAGCCCAAATTAAAAGTGATCTCATTTGGTTAGAATTTTATTGGGCTTTAATTATTAAATAAAGTATGGGTCAAATATGTGTAGATACTTTAGTAATTGAGTTCTAATCAAATTCTAATTAATGATGGGCTAATTAGAAATTGATTAGAACTAAAATGCCAAGGTTATAAATATTAGGGTTATGGTCCCCAAATTATACACAAGATATCTTTTCTAATATCCCATCATTAGGAAAGAGAGAGTAGATATTCTCTGAATTTCTTGTGTGCTAATTTGGAAGATTAAATCCCCAAGATCCAATAAAACTTCGAGGAATCCATGGATTCAGTTATGCTTCCGCATCTAGTTTTATTCTTGATTTATTCTTGATGATTTGACATGATAGATCTTGGTTTATTCAGTTTTATTTTTAGATTTATTTTACAAATCTAACAAGTGGTATCATATCCTCGTCATATCGAATCATTGAGAATTGATTAAGGTTCTTCTTTTGAATAATTGATTCATGAAATTTTATGGGTTTATATATTGATATTTGAAGGTTTATATTAAAGTAATTTTTTTTAAGATCTTGAAGGACTTTCACATTTGGGATGTCTAGCTAAGGCAAGGCCTTATAGGCCACATGAAAAGAATTTGGACTCCAAAACAGTAAGCATCTACTTTATTGGCTATTCCGAGTGATCTATGGGCTATAAATTTTATGAACCCATAATAATGAATATTTTTTAGACGGGAACTGCAACATTTTTTGAGGATGTTGAGTTTGAGGAGAAATAAGGTTAGAGACATTGCTTTTAAAGAGGAATCGAATTCTAACTCAGTTCCTACTATCACTTTTGACAATGTTCATGTTCTTATACCTATCATTGATCAAGAAGTGAATCTAGAACCTCTACAAGACAATGTTGAACAACTCCCCATTCAAAATGAGGTAATTGTTCCAGAAGAACAAACTTAACAACCTCAAGAACAAGTGTCATTAAGGAGGTCTACAAGAGAAATGAGAAATGTTATTCCAGATGATTATATTATATTTCTCCAAGAACATGAGGATGATAATGGAATGATGGAAGATGGAAGATGGTCCAATCAACTTTCATCAAGCCATGAAAAGTTTTAATTCTCAAAAGTGGATTGATGCCATGAAAGATGAGTATAAATCTATGCAAGACAATAAAGTTTAGGAACTTGTCCCATTACCTGAAGGTGCAAAACCAATTGGTTGTAAATGGATATTTAAAACCAAGAGGGATGCAAATGGTAATGTGGAGAGATATAAGGCGCGTCTTGTAGCTAAAGGATATACTCAAAAAGAAGGTATTGATTTTACAGAGACTTTCTCTCCAGTTTCATCAAAAGACTCCTTCAAGATAATCATGGCGTTTGTTGCTCATTTTAATTTTGAGTTACATCAGATGGATGTTAAGACTGCGTTTCTTAATGGCGACATTGAAGAAACAATATATATGGTGTAACCAAAAAATTTTGAGTCGAAAGACTCAAAGAATATAGTTAGCAAATTGACAAAATTCATCTATGGACTGAAACAAGCTTCCCGTCAATGGTACGACAAGTTTCATCAAATAATTTTTTCGTTCGGTTTTGAGATGAATATTGTTGATGATTGTGTGTATCACAAATTCAATAGGTATTTCTGGTTTTATATTTTGATGACATTTTGGTGTCACTAATGATATAGGCTTATTGCATGAAACCAAGAGGTTTTTATCTAAGCATTTTGAGATGAAAGATCTTGGGGACGCCTCTTTTGTTTTAGGAATTTAGATACATCGAGATCGATCTCGAGGTATTCTTGGATTATCACAAAAGAGCTATATCGATAAAGTACTCAAAAGGTTTGGCATACAGAGTTGTAGACCAGGTGACACCCCTATCGCTAAAGGAGACAAACTTAGTCTTACTCAATGCCCTAAAAGTAACCTTGACATTCAGGAAATGCAAAAGATTCCCTATGCATCAGCTATTAGGAGTTTAATATATGCTCAAGTATGTGCGCGTCCGGACATTGCATACGTTGTTGGGAAGTTAGGCAGATATTTAAGCAACCCTGGTATAGACCATTGGATAGCAGCCAAAAAGGTTATGAGATATCTTCAGAGAACAAAAGATTACATATTTACTTACAAGAGATCAGATCTTTTGGAGGTCACAGGGTATTCTGATTCTGATTTCGCTGGGTGCCAAGATAGTAGGAAATCTACATCAGTCTATATTTACCTATTAGCTGGAGGAGCTATATCTTGGCAAAGTGTCAAACAGACACTTGTAGCTTCGTTCACTATGGCAGTAGAGTTTGTAGCATGTTATGAGGTATCAAACCATGGAATATGGTTGTGGAACTTAGTCACAGGGTTGCGCATTTTGGAGAATGTAGAAAGACCACTCAAATTATTTTGTAACAATAAGTCAGCAGTGATATATTCCAATAACAACAGGAATTCATCTAAGTCAAAGCATATTAGCATAAAATTCCTAGTTGTAAAAGAAAGAGTGCAAAATGGTCAAATATCCATAGAGCCCATTGGGACAAACTCCATGATAGTGGATCCGCTCACAAAATGTTTACCACCCAAGGTCTTTCATGAGCACACTGCTCACATGGGTGTTACATTGTTTGAAGATATCATGATTTAGTAGGAGTTTATATTTTTTTTTGTTTTATGTTGGTTTTCAGACATTTATGTATTTGGTTATTTTCTGATCAGAAATGAAGTATTCAGTTTATTCACTTTGTTTATTGTTTTGAAACTGACCTCACTTAAGTTTAAAGCACTTAAGTTTAAAGAGGACCAGTTGGAAATAAACATGTTTAAATCATATTGCATGTAATTTCCATGCTACACATCCATACTTGATATATGTCATTTGGTTGTGTTAATATATGTGATCATGGATGGATTCAGTTACGATATATGTAACGAAAGTCGCGTTGGTTCTATGTTAACATAATTAATAGACGAGATTGTTCGAAATACCTTTTAGATATGATAGTAAAATTTTGAGCTCATAAGGTTATATAATGACATGTAATTATAGAGTAATTAGTATATATATGTGGTCCAAGTGGGAGATTGTTGGAAAATATGGACATCACATATATAATAAGGGTAATTACATGTTATTATTTACTATCATGATAGGTTAGCCCAAATTAAAAGTGATCTAATTTGGTTAGAATTTTATTGGTCTTTAATTATTAAATAAAGTATGGGTCAAATATGTGTAGATACTCTAGTAATTGAGTTCTAATCAAATTCTAATTAATGATGGGCTAATTAGAAATTGATTAGAACTAATATGCCAAGATTATAAATATTAAGGTTATGGTCCCCAAATTATACACAATATATCTTTTCTCATATCCCATCGTTAGGAAAGAGAGAGTAGATATTCTCTGAATTTCTTGTATGCTAATTTGGAAGATCAAATCCTCAAGATCCAGTAAAACTTCAAGGAATCCATGGATTCAGGTTCGCTTCCGCATCTAGTTTTGTTCTTAATTTATTCTTGATGATTTAACATGATAGATCCTAGTTTATTTAGTTTTATTTTTAGATTTATTTTACAAATCTAACAGAATACTCCAATATCTGTTTCTAACTAGACTTTATATTGCTTACTCTCTTCTTCTTTTTTCTCATCTAAAAATAATGTTATTAATAATCCCCAAAGGGTAGAGACTAACCAAAAGATTAATAAAATATGAGTGTTCCATAAATTACACCAAAAAACTCGAGATAGCCAAAATAGGCACCAAAACAACCTTACAACTATAAGAATCTCAGAAAAAAAAATCATTAATCATAACCCTCACAAGCTAATAAAATATCACCCTAGTACACCCAACATAACAAACATATATGACGCAAAAAGTCTGGGAGAAAGTTCTGCAAGGTATGTTGCAAGTTAATCATGTTTCAGGGAGAGATCAAGTGGTTGAAGTTAATCATGTTGAGCTACCACATCCCAGTAAGACCCTTCATAACTTTAGTACCAACTCCATATGCTACTAGCAAGTCAATGCCTAATAAGGCTTCTATCGCATTACAACCAACCTTATGGAATAGATCATTTGCATAAAAGGGTCCACACCAAACCCTTCCTCTATAATTAAAATTTTCTCTAAAAAGCACGAATTCCTCACTGTAATTCTATCTCAATCCCATCATAACTCTCCAAACTTCTGTAACTTCTCTTAATGATTCTCGACACGTCAAGTGTGAACCACATCCAACATCCATCTCTAAACTTTAAATAACAGTATTTTTTATTAAAATAATATTTAAAAAATTTAAATTAAATATTTCAACTTTCATTTCATAGTGCAATTTGACTACTTGGATTACCGCTACTAATAATTTAATAAAATTATAACACGTAGAAAAACCTTATAATAGTGATGGAAAAGAAAAGCAAAAAAAAACAAAAAGGAGCAAGAAATGCTGCGTCTATGACATCATGAAGTTTTTTTTTTTTTTTTTGTAGCAAAACTGGGAACAATGACGTGGAGGGAATCAAAAACAAATAAATGCTCCAAACAGTGAAATTGGGTCATCTCTGAGAGAGAGAGAGACCAAAAATATTTTTTTAATAAAAAATTCAGCTTAATTTGTGGAATCGAAAGTGGCATTCTCGTAAGCCCACGTGATGCCAATACATGAAATTCGTTCAACTTCTTTTCATACAACAATACATTGCCTTGTTGCCTCAAATTATCACTCATCACATCTTCTAAAATGATACCAAGTCTATCTCCAATATAATATCAATTCAAGTTACTTTCTAAATTGGTAAACTATAAAACTATTTTGAATACTCACCTCTCCAAAATTTATATAAAAAATATATATAATATTTTTAATATAATTATAATACATAAAACTATATATTTAAAACACAAAAATATATTTAAAAATAACATATAATTATAATACATAATAAATAAAAAAGAATTCGAATAATTACACTCTGGAAAAGTGGAGTCCACTAATAATTTCTTCTCTAGATTTACGCTTCTAAAGTAGTTTATGGTGGTTTTGGGAATTTGAATTTGATTACAAATTTTAAGTATTGATTTATAAAAAGTAAATTACATCAGGGTTATTTTAAAATAGTGTTTGGTTATTTTAATTTTTTTTTGTTAATTTAGTTATTTTAATTAAAATAATTATTTGAATTATTCATCATTGTTAAAAATTTCGTTAATTCACTAATTGATTGTTAATTTAATTTTTTTTTTTACTTTTAACTAAAGTTAGTCATCACTCTATAATTATTTCAAAACATATTTTTTAAATTTATTTGTAACATAAAAACCATAAATTATAATCAATGTCCAACACTAACCATAAAAATCATTAATCCTCATAACTGTGCATCCCCCTTTTTTTTTTTATCATTTTTATCGTTCCTCGCTCCGTTGCCCCTACACCACAAAAATCACCTTACTTGACTGCTTCTTCAACAAAGATGATGCAATTATTTGATGAATTTTAGCATTAAAAACAAAAACCCAGATTACCACAATAATTAAACCCAACTGCTAAAATTTGTGGATGTTGAATCTCATAAGCTAAAAAAAACCATGAATTCAACTCAACTCCATTCCAGAAATAACCCCAAACACAGTGTAATGAAATTACCCATCTTTTTTAGCTTTAAAAACAATAAGATACTATACCAACAGCTGAAATTAAAAACTCTATGCAAAGCAATTAAAAAGATTCGGTCTTTTTCCAGTTTTTTAAACACCCAAGTTCACTAAAATTTAATATATCCAATAGCTAACATTTGTCTAACATTGGGTTTTGTTAGAGGATAAATGAACTTTTATCGATTAAAACTCAACTAAAAACAACACACCTTACATATAATTCAGTCGTATAAAGTAATTCTTATAAGCTATAAAAATGGGAGATGATAAAAGATAGGTAATTCTTATATTCATATAAATTAAAATATATATTTTAGATTAATTATATTTAAAAGTTAAAAAAATATCATGCTAATAATCCGTATTAATGAAATTTTGAACAGTTGACAAATCTATTCCAAATTTGAAAATGAAAATTTACAAAAACATATATATTATTTGTCACATTTTTCTACCTATTTTCTTTTTCTAATTCTACTTGATGATAATCAATTTGGTTGATTATGAAAATTATAAATTTATCCCATATACAATAATTATAATAATTTGAAAATACAAACATAGTGGCATGATTTTTGTTGTTGTACGTGGCATGAGAAGGGTTGAATCCCTGTCCCTTAATTATCAAGACCAATACACAGATTTTTTCCTCAATTATTTTGCTTATTTATATTGTGTTTATTTTTATAATAAAATCGAATTCAAAATATTAAGGGTAAATTTTTTCAAATGATCACCTAACTTTCATAAATTTTCATTTTAGGTATCCAAATTTTCTTCTATCATTTTTTACTATCTGTTTTCACTATGATATTTCTGTTAACAAAAGTCCAAGCTGGCATTTTTAAAACAAAAATAATATTAAAATTTCCACATAATATTAAATTTTTATTACATGGAAATTTCACCTGCTTCACTTCAAACAAAAATGACGTTTCAACTTGCTGCTGTCACCGCCACCTGCTCCGGTGGTTTTGTCGGACAACTAGGCACGCCAAAACTCTCCTCTTCCTTCTCGTCTCAAATCTCATATTAGTTTTGCCACTAACTCTTCAAAGCCTTGAAACTAGGAGTTAATGTCTTCCGATCTCCTTCTCCGGCCATCCGATTGCCTCAGTTCCAAGGTATGTTGTTCTTCTCAGTCTAAGCGTTAAATCCACCGTCCGGAATTGGAAGGAGACCACTGGAGACTCCGATTCTATTAGATGAGTCTCCGTTTTATTTATTTTTCTTTTCTCTTTATAATTTTTCTCCTTTGATTTTTTTTTTTTTTTTACTTCTTTCTTTTCTCTTTTCTGACTTAATTATTTTTTGTTTTTGAAGTTTTGATTTGGAGCTTATTTTATTTTTACCAAGTAAAAGGGATTTGGATTGGTTAGGCTTTGGGTATGGTGGTTGATGGGGTATTGACAGTGGGTTTGAGAGTGGTGAATGTATGGTGAGGAATGGTGGTGATGGTTGATGCACATGGTGGTTTGGCTATTGATGGGGTATGTTAGTGTGGTGGCTGAGAGTGGTGGTTGAGATGGTAGGGGTAAAGAATTTTGAGAGTTTTTTTTTTTTTTTTTAAAACCCTTAATGGCATGGAATTTAAAATATTATGTGAAAATTTTATAAATGATTTATTAATTATAAAAATGTCAGCTTGGACTTATGTTAACAGAAATGTCATAGTGATTAAAATAAAATTTGGATACTTAAAATAAGAAATTATGAAAGTTGGGTGATGATTTATATAATTTACCCAAACATTAAATACATATATAATTTTGATAACTAGTTATTTGTTTTATGCGAGATTTTATTTATTTATGTTGTGTTTGAAATATGTGTCAAATCAACAATATTCAATAACCCGTTTGTGTTATTTTGTATCATAATTATTTCTTATGTAAAAATTTTTTATAAATTTTTCAATAATTAATTTCATATAAAATAAAAAATATTTCATAAATTATTTCTATCACATTATTCATGATTTTATCCAATTAAATAGGACACATCATTTCTTCTTCTTTTTTTCATATCATATAAATACATTTTGATGCTGGACTTGCCAAAGAGATTGTGTATTAAAAGGATAATATAGGAAGTAACAATAATTTAGAGAAACCAATAAAATATGGAGTTTTAAGACCTGACCTAATATTTGAGAGGGACAAGCATTGATTGCTCATAGATAAGGGTGAGAGACTTTTATTCCCCCCCTAAAAACAAAGAGACAGGATTGTCGCGGTTTCATTGGTAATTCTAGCTTTGGTTAAAATATATAGACAAAGACAAGGAGGCTTCACCTCAATCACTAATTCTATGCCCCAAATGCTTCATTTTTGGGCATTTCGAATCGGTAAAGAAATTACCTACATCCCTTCTTCCTTGATAACAATTTAAACCCTGCTTTAATTTTCGGATAAATGTTTAAGATCGAATCGCATCTTTTTATATCTACAACATAATATCATTTCATTGTTATTGGACTAAAACATATGAAAGATAAAAATATATATATATCCACACACTGGAACAGTTATTAATTAAAATTTGCTTTATATTGGACACCTAGGGTCTGTATACTGAATGAAAGATGCATTTTGAATTTGAGTCTTATATATAGTGAAAATAACATTGAAAGTTGAACAGGTCGGTTTGAATCTGTAAATAGCAAGACAAATTTAACCAGGACATTGAAATTTTTTCTCTCTTTTATATATATATATATATATTGGCATGATCTTTTATATCTTTGGGGGTGATGAGAGAAATGGATAACAAGTTCATTAAACCATTGAAATCAGAGGGTTGAAAATCAAACTCAAAGACAAGAAAACCGGGTTATGAAGAACTGAAAATCATGAGTATGGTGAGTTGAAGATGATTTTTCAAGTGTAAAAATATGAAAGAAGGAACAAAATCCTAACATCATATTCTAAACTATACTATGGCTTGGCTTCATCCTTAATCCAACTTCAATGTTGTTTTGGCCATGCTCTGTGATTTGCAGGTCCATTACCCCTTTGGTCTTCAACCTCTCAAACATAAAACCCATCAGCAAGAAACTGTAATGGTGAACTCTAAACTAATTCCACCTGTGCCCTTCCCTGGAGTCAAGAAAAAATTAATGTAATATCCCAATATGTACAACAAATTGTGAATTTGCTAATATAATGGCACCGGGAAACGCGGCGGCTTGGGCGGCTTTTCCACTTTCACTTCAACCTTATCTACCCTTGGAGGTTCACATGGACATGGCAATGCTATGAACTTTGGGATCTCATCTCCTGGCATTAACACAGAGAAGCTCTGACTTCGGTTTTTCTTTAAAACCTATCAATACAAGAAAAAACCATCATAAGAACATTAATTGTATATATGATTAAGCTAAGGTTATTCATGTGGATTATGAGGAGGATGGGGGAGAAAAGTGTACCGGTGAGTGGGGGTTGGATTTGGAGGGGGAGGCTTCGATATCAACATGGGGATGAGCGAAAGATCCTCGGAGTGATCTGAGCTTGTCCCAGTGGTAGCAACAAGAGAAGATGCCACTCAAGCTGAAGACGATGATCAAGAGGAGAGCGGTGCCAAGGGGGAATCCGAGGGAGGGTCGAGATGCATCCACATGGGGTGGGGAAAGATTATGATTCTCCATCACATATACCTTTTTTTTTTTATCTTTTCCTTGATCAACTACTAGTACTTCCTTACTACAGCTGCTGCTCTTTCTCTCGTTTACGAAGAACGTCCAAACTTATGACATTGAAAGATCAAACTATAGTTCTTTTTTTTTTTTTTGGGGGGGGGGGTGGAATTGAAGGCAATTTGGTGAGGGAAATGGAAGGGGGGCGGGGGCTATTTATAAAATGAAGGGGATGGTTGAATTTAATGTGTACGTAGAAAAGTACACAGCAAAAAGTCCTAAGAGTCCGGGCCACGGTACGGAATACGGTGGAGTCTAATTGTTGGGTGCAAACCAAGAAAACCGCAAAAATCTTTAATGCAAAAAATGTCAAATTCTGTTATTAACCCCTATATATGTATAAGTTGTAGATTTAGTCCCAGTATTCTAATTTGGTCATTTTTAATTAGGGGTGAGCAAAACTCAATTCAATTCGAAAAAGTCAAAAAAGAATTTGAATTCTGAGTTAACCGAATCGAGTTATTCGAATTATTCAAGTCAACTCAAATAAGTAATTTGAGTTTTGAGTTTGAGCTGAGTTGAATTTTACAATTTGAATAACTAGAATAACTCAAATAATTCGAATAACAGATTGATGTAAATACCCTTTTGGTTACCCTTTTGGTTCTTGCTAATTTTGAAAATTAGCAACTTGGTCTCTCTCAACAAAAATTACAAAATAATTCAAAATAATTTTTTAAAAAATCAAAATATTTATAAAAATTCCAAAATATATATTTTTTTAATTATAAAAAAATATATAAAGAAAGTTAAAATTTTAAAATTTTATAAAATAATAATATTAGGACTAAATAAGTTAATTAATTATTTAAAATATCTTATATTTTTATTATTTTGCTTTGAAAAAGTTTTAAAATATATATGGTTTCGAATTTATGTGCTTTAACATGGAATTAGCTATATTGTAACAAGATTTTAATTTGACATGTTTAAGTTTTTTATTTAACTTAAACAATTTCACTTGATTTGACTCGACTCGAATTTCATTCCACTCGATTCGATTCGAATAAATTTCAAATCAAGTTGGGATGATAAAATATGACTTGACAATTCGATTAACTCAAAATTTTTTCACTTGATTTGATTTGACTCGACCGAACATTCACCCCTATTTTCAATCTTTTTTCTTTTCAAAATTTAAAACTTTAGTCCTATCTCAAACGTCATCCATTAGATTTGTTAAGTTAAATTCTTCCATTTACAAAATCTTATATAGCAAACATATTATTAATGCGTAATGCCATGCTAGTTAGCTAGTTTCCTATAATACTCACAAAAATACCATATAATTCATCTGCTACTGTTTTAAGCTAAGACTGAAATTTTAAATTTTGAATAGTATAAAAGCTAAAAGTGATCAAATTGAGGAAGAATTAAATCCACTATTTATAATTTGTACAAGACAATAACAAAATTTGACCTAACAAATTCATATACTATTGTCTAGATCAAGACTAAAATATTAAAAATATAAAAATATAAAAATGAAAAACTAACTCCTGAGATTAATATAAGAAAAAAACCCCTTCATTCCTGATTATTTATTTGGTTTCATAATTGATTCTATTTTAGTTATTATTTAATAATTAAAAATATTTTTATTTAGATCTAATAGTATTTATTCAAAAGAAATAAAAATTTGATTTTAATTTAATCCTGCCAAATACAATTCTATGGTTGTTGGATTTTCGGTTGAGAAAATATAATTCGGATTAATTTAAGTTTTAAAAAATTTAAATTATCTCAAGTTTTTATTAATTTCAGGTTGAAATGATTTGGAATTTAAATTTATCAATCGAATTCTTTAAGATTTGGCTGTAATTCACTTAAATTTTGATATTATCTTTCCAATCATTCCCATTCCGAGTTCAAATTCAACAAGTTATAATACTTTATCATATAAATTTTAATTCAAATCAACCTTGAGTCATAGTATGGAATCCATATTCGGAAAATATGGGCAAAACAAAGATTCCAACTTGGGAGTTTCTATGTTTTATTTACTTAATAAATAAATAAATCATTTTTATTAAAATTTTATTCATTTTTACTATTAAAAATTGATAGGACTGACAAAATAACTAAATAATATATATGGTATGCTATGTGTACTTCATACTGACGTACATAAATCAATTTTTAATAGTAAAAATTGATGAAATTTTTAACAAAAAAATTAATTTATTTTTTTATTTAATGTATAAAATTTAATTTACCTATTTTTTAAATAAAGAGAATAAAACACAATTTAAATTCGGCATGAAGCATGTTGTAAGGGTTAGTTTTCTCAACTCACAATCGGTAGAATTCAACAACATTTGAAAGTGGGTTATGCTAAACAGTGTGTCCAGCCACTGAATTATAATACTTTATATATATTCAACCAGTTGATATTTAAGTTCAGCCCTTTGTGAAATGCAAGGGAGCTCCTTATCCTACGGCAAGAGGGCTTTTTATGGTAGTTGGCCTTTTCATGTTCTTAAAGGGCAAAAAAAAAGAAAAAAAGTAATGACTCTGTTGAGAAGATGCAATTAATTGGTTCATTTCATGTCACAATTTTTTTTTTTTTGTGGGTTCACCAGTGAATTAAAAGATCTTTACAGTCAAGTGGAAGTAGAAAAACGTTCCACCATTTTCTTATCAAATATGAAACAGTAGGAATAGTAGCAATTCTCCTTTGATAACAAAATATGCCTATTTATCTTACAATAAGTGCATTATTCTATGTTCTCTTTACTATAAGCTTGTCCCTTATTTATATTAGGCTTAAAAGAATACGAGATTCTTAAGAAAAATAAATCAATTAGGCCCCTCAACTTACTTCACTCTCAATTGAACTTTTGTTGTTAATCAAAAAATTCAATTAAACTCCTCAACTTAATTTTCACTCAATAAAAAAAATTAATTAAGTTTATCCGTTAATAATTTTTATATTTGACTATGTTGACGGTTAAAATCAATTAATAGATTTAACAACATGACAACTTCTTGTTTAATCTTTCATTTTCTCCTTAAAAAATAAAAAAATCATAAATAAATAATTATAAAAATTATAAAAAAATCATAAAAGCTTATAAATAAACCATAAATAATATTAAAAAATATATGAACTTATAAAACTTATAAAAACTTATAAAAATTCACAAAAACCTATAAAAATGTAAAAAAAAAAATTATAAAGATTATTTAAAAAAAAGGCATTTATTGCTTCCTTATTTTGGAAATTAAACCCATAACATTAGAATGAACATGTGGCATCAAACTAATCTTTGAATAATCAAAAAAGTCGCTAGATCATTGGAGCCATTTTCATGCTGAATCAAATAGTCTCAACTTTCCACGGATGAGAAAGAATTGTGTGAAACTGTGATTCCATGTTATCATTATCGCTTTCCAACGAGAGAATGACAAATCATATTTTTCCTCCTGATTTTTAACATTTTTAGTTGGATTTGAATTTTTTCGAAGGAAAAAGCTGAAAATCAAGAGAAAAAAACTGATTTGTCATTCTCCCATTAAAAAGGGATAAGGATGACGTGGAATCATAGTTTCATACAATCATTTCTCTCCACGGATAAGACGACAATTGCATGACACTCTCTTTTTCTTGATAATTCATTACTTTTATTATTTATTTTTTATCTCTAAATTTTTTTAAGCATAGTACTTTTGACATTGAAAAATTGAAAAGTATTTGGTAATTATTGTATGTTATAAAGTATTTTTGGTATGGTTAGATACTATAAAAACCAAAATTTTATAATCCAATAGTTGGCTTGATGTCACGTGTTTATTCTGATTTTAAGGGTTCAATTTCTTAAATAAGGAACCAATAAATGACTTTTTTTTTATAATTTATACATATATTAATATATTACAATTTTATAATTTTTCTATAATTTTATAAGTTTTTATATTTTTATAATTTTTTATAAGTTTTATAAGTTTTTCAATGAATTTTTTTATTTTTTATGATTTTTATAGTTTTATGAATATTTATGAGGAAAATGAATTATTAAACTAGGGCCTGCTATATGTTGCTATCTGATTAGTCCATTAGTTGATTTTAATGATCATCGTGGTTAAAGATGAAATTCCGTAATGGAGCGGCCTAATTGATTTTTTTTTAGTAGCAATGTTGCAATTGAGTACGGATTAAGTTGAGAGGCTTACTTGATTTTTTTTTTCTTAAGAGCTTTTTATACCTATAAGCCTTTATATTAACTATAAAAGATAAATATGATTTATATATTCAAATTAAAATTTATAAATAATTTATATTAATTATTTAAAAAGTAATTAAAAATTATATTTCATATATCCAATATTAACAAGGGGTTTCCATAAATTATTTCATTATATCTTGTACTATAATCTAAGTTAAATATTTGTTAATATCAAAATAGTAATAACTTGGCATTGTGGTAATAATAATATGTAAAAGTAAGGATAATTTACATTTGAGTCTATTATTATTTTTATTATAATTTAAGTTTATATATTCCATACATTATAAAATTAATAAATTTAAATTTAATTTAAATACATATTTTCTACTTTATAACATCATTTCTAATGTGAATATTTTATCTTCTCAAAAATACTTTTTAATAGTAATGGTAAATACTATCAAACTTTTGAAAAGCAAATTTTCACACCACTTTTCAAAAGCAATTTCAACCTCAATGCTAAATTGACCTTATTTAGGGATAATAGCATATTTGATGCTTGAATTTTATCAAATCTTCTAATGTGGCATCTCTACTTTGAAATGATCAATTTCGGTACATGTACTTTTACACCATTTATAAATGTGGTACATCTAACTAACTGTGTTAATTTTTTACTTGTCAATACATGTGGGTCAATTTTGCTAGAGATTTTTTAGGGTAAACTACCTTGGTCACTTTAATTTTTTTATCAGTTTAGTCATTGTTGTTAGAATAATTGTTTAAAATGGTCACTTAATCGTTAGCTCATTCACGTGAAGCTAACTAGACCTGCCACATTAGCATTTATTTTCCACCTAATATCTACATTTTTTCCACATAAACTAAAAGTTATTTTTTTTAATAAAATGAAAAACAATAGATGTTTAGAAGGAAACAACAAATCTCACATGATAATACCTATCTTAGGGCTGACAAATTATCATATGATATCACATGATAGTTATCTCTTTTAAGGAAATCTCTTAAGTGAAATTGTGTCACATCCAAAAAAAAAATGGGCCTAAAAGAAATATGGATAAAAATTAGATTTTATTTTTTTAGAACAATGGGTAAGAGAATTTAGTATGCCTTAAAAATTATTTTTGTTAAAAAGTTGACAAGAATGGGTTTGTTGGTTTAGTGGTAAGGCTTTAGTTTACCCATAGATCCCAAGTTTGAAACCCTTGTGTGCATTCAACCAAAATATTTTATTTCCTTATTTTTGCCCCACAAAAGTAACGAATTTTAAAATAGCCCAGCCCAAAAACTGTTTTTTTTTTAAATTTTAGTCCATGATTTAAATTAGTTCTAGTTCTACACAAATTTTTAAAAACCTATTTCAATTAGGGAAAGAAAGTATTATAAATAGCCAATTTTAATCAAACCCTAGAACTTTTACCTAGCAAGTTTTCAAGAAAAACACCCTTAAACTCTTTTCTTTCCAAAACAATTTTCAAAGCAAAAGAAGTTAAAGTTTCAAAATCATCCCTCTCATCCCGAGAAGATCACAAATCTTCTTATCCGATTAAGGTTTTTGTGTCTTCAAATCAAGTGTAGGATCTAACCCAAATCATTATGTAGGATTAATCCATTGAGGAAGTAGGAAGTAAGGTAGTCAGTAATACGAAACCTTAATACATGTATGCGAACCCCCTCGAGTAAGTATATTTATATGTGAACACCTAGCAATACTAGGTGAACCATAAGAGGGTTATATGTAAACCCTAGTATATATGAATTGTTATGCGAAGCACACCAATGTATGCAAAACCTTAGGTATGCGAACCCTTCATGTTTGAGGTATGCAAACCCTACATATTAAATTAGGCAAACACTTAAAGTTTTATGCGAACCCCATAAGTTTGATACATGCAAACCTTAGATACTGGTGAGCCCTATGTATAACATGCGAAACCTACATGAAATATCATGTGAACTACCTATATAGTTGTGATGCAAACCCATGCATGCGAACCACCTACATGTGCAAACCTTTAATGTGTGAGCCCCTTAGTGAGATCCCTTTTCTGCGAGCACCTTAAGCGTGTACCTTTTAGCGCGAACCCTGTAACACCCTAAACATGGCAGAGACGTTATGACCGAATCTGGGAATGTTACGAAGTAGGGTTATGAATCCAACCTTATCAAGTTAAAAACCACGTATAATTTATTACTAAACGAATCAACTTTATATAATCATGTTAATATTTTCCTTAATGAAACCTTCATTTGTTTGCACTTTCAAGTAAAACAATAATTTGCAGCGGAAGTTTTAAAATCGTTATATTTTGAAAACCGAGTTTGTGATCTTATAAACATTTGTTTTCGTAAATTGTTTTGTTGAACGTAGCAAGAAACTTAAATCAAATCCAAAACCAACAACAAAACCAAAAATTCTAGAGAGTCCCATATTTACAGAACTCTCAAAATAAACTAGAAATTTAAATAAACTTTTTAAATAAAAAAATTTACGGACGTGTGGACACCTCTGAGCCTCCGTTGCACTGGCCCACCTAAGCCTGAGGATTACCTGAACAAAACAGACAAACAAAAAGTGAGTTTTAAAAACTCAGTGTGAAACTCAACGGAAACATAATAATACTAATATTTTCCACATATCAGAATAGATACAGACATAAGTCCTTAATAGAATCAGATTAACAATAGAATCATATAGATATACAAGGTCCTTACCCCATCCTCTACACACCAACTCCGAACATCCCAACACACCACGTGGGGTATAAAACACCCACCCAGTCCTATACACCACATAGTGTCCGTACAACACTTATCAGAATAATCGCAGTCATGCTGCCAGAATAATGGCGAAATATCGCGTAACAGAATACTTTCTCCACATATACATATCCCACCCCAAACACAGATACAGATATACAGAATAATAGATAATATGCATGCTTATACATAACATATATAATACATGCATATGCGTGATAGAGTAGATCATACATATCTTGTCTCATTAATCTCGTGCATATCTTATTTAAGCCATTCTCAGTCTAACAAAATAACATGTTTCATGCTTAAGGGTTTGATTTTCCTATACCGACCCTACGGAAGGTCCATAGTCGATCAAAACGATGCGTGCGACCCTAGGAAAAATTATGAAATTTGGGCCCACACGTTTGTGTGGCCTATACGCCTAAATTGGCCCCAACCGTATGGCCCACATGCCCGTGTGGCCCATATGCCCGAAACCCATACAGCCACGCACACTCGTCATATGATCGTGTGTAGCATACGGCCTGGCACATGCCTGTGTGGCATCAACAGGCCAAATTTTTAACTTTCGCTGAATATTGTTTTCTCATATTTTCGTTACACCCCTGGTTCGATTCTGATGTAAATGCAACCCCGAGATGACCTGAACCTAAAAATCGTCAATAAATACCCAAAATCAGTATTAATTCCTCAATAACAATCGAGTCACGACTCGACTACAAAGTCACCAAATACAATTTCAACTAAAAGATTGTATTCAAAACGTTTCAAAAGCTTACCCACATCCACGACAGTCCTTAAATTTACTATGCAACCGAATAGTCTCAGATTTCCTGAATATCACCTAGAAAAATCGTATACAGAATCAACTTATACATCAACATAAACTAATACACTAACCAAGACTCTTTCCAAAGCATAGCAAACCCTTACCTACGAAGCCGTACGAAGAAATTGAGAATTCAAATGTAATGAAAAAAAGAATGAGAACTTTGTGATCAAAATCAGCAGAAACTGAAAAAGAGAGGTGGTACAGAACAAAAAAAGTTCAAAAGTGAATGGAATTTTGGGGAAAACAGAAATAATAAAAATAGAATAATATCAAATATTATTCCAACTACCTAACTAACACCCAAATCCCACCAAAATCGACCTCTTAATCCACACCTAGCTACTTTAGAATTTCAATTCCATCCAACCTCTACTACACAACCAGCACACACTCACAATAGCAAAAATTAACCTCATTCGCTCACACGGGGGTTCAAACACAAGACCTCAAGGCAAGTTAACACCTTACCACTTGAACTAGCAGGCTCATTCTAATATGAGTCGACCGGAAATAAAACATAAGCCAAGCCACCAAAGATAAGGCTAGGATAAAAAATAACATATTCTCCAAAAGTGATACTTGAACCTAATACCTCAAACACACACCCACATCACTTAACCACTAAAACAGATACTCATTTATTATAGAATTCATAAAAACAAGCTTAAATAAATTAGGATGTTATAACTCTACCCCCTAAAAGAAATTTCAGCCTCGAAATTTACTTGATTCGAACATATGAGGATACTGCTGACAAATCGAGTCCTTTAGGTTCCCACGTGGCTTCCTTAGTGCCATGATTCCGTCACAGAACGTTAACTAATGGAATAGGCTTCCACCTTAGAATTTTTACATCTCGATCCAAAATCTGAACTGGCTCTTCCTCAAATGTCAAATCTGGTCTAACCTTGATCATCTCAACAAGAACAATATGAGATGGGTCAGACTGATACCGTTTTAACAGAGACACATGGAAAACATAATAGATATTATCTAACTCTAGAGGTAACTTCAACGATAAACAACCGGTCCCACACACTTTAGAATCCGATACAACCCAATGAACCTAGGGATCAACTTTCCCTTACGTCCAAACCATAAAATCTTCTTCCACGAAGACACATTAAGGAATACGAAATCACCCATAGAGTACTAAATATCCCTCCTTTTTAGATCTGCATAGAACTTATGTCTATCAAAAGCTATTTTAAGGCGATCCCGAATCAATCTGACTTTATCCTCAATTTCAGAAACCAACTTAAAACCCAAAACCCGTCATTCACCCAACTCAATCCAACACATCAAAGTACGACACTTACAACCATACAGGACCTCGTAAGGTGCCATCTGAATACTGGATTGGAAACTATTATTATAGGTGAACTCGGCTAATGGTAGGAAATCCTTCCAACTACCTCGAAAATCAATCATACAACTCCAAAGCATATTTACTAGTATCTGAACCATCCGCTCAGATTGACCATCGGTCTGAGGACGGAATGTAGTGTTGAAATTCAATCTCGAACCTAAAGCTTCATGAAGTTTCTTCTAAAACTGAGACGTGAAACGAGGATCACTATATGAAATTATCGAAACTGGAATCTCGTGAAGTCTTACAATCTTAGAAATGTAAAGCTTGGCCAACTTTTGAAGAGAATAATTTGTCCAACCGAAATGAAATGGCAAACTTGGTTAACCGGTCCACGATGACCCATACAAAATTCTTCTTAGTAGGTGTTAAAGGCAACCTACTAACGAAGTCCATAATTACACGTTCCCATTTCCATAAGGGAATCATAACGGGTTGGAGCAAACCAGAAGGCAACTAATGCTCAGCCTTAACTTGCTAGCACGCCAGACAACGAGAAATAAAGTTCATTACCTCTCGTTTCAAACTTAGCCACCAATAAAGTTCATGAAGATCCCGATACATCTTATTTCCACTGAGATGTATAGCATAAGGACTACTATACGCCTCCCTCAGAATAGGCTGTCTCAAATTAGATTCGTTCGGTATACAAACCCCTCCTCAAAAACAAAAAACCCATCTCTATTCAGCCCAAAATCAGACCTACTACCATTCTCTACTTGACGAAAATGTAGAACCAGAGAATCATCCTTTAGTTATTTATCCCGAATTTGATAAATCCAAATCGACCTAACTTGCAACTCGGCTAGTAGACTTCCATCATCAAACAGACTTAGGTAAGCAAACATCGCCCTTAAATCAATCATTGCTCTATGACTAAGAGTGTCGACCACCACATTAGCATTACCGGGATGATACTCTATCGTGCAGTCGTAATCCTTGAGTAGCCCATCTATGCTACCTAAGGTTCAACTCTTTTTGAGTAAGTAGGTGCTTAAGGCTCTTGTGATCATTGTAGATGATACACCTCTCACCATACAGATAGTGTCTCTAAATCTTTAAGGCAAAAACTACGGCAGTCAACTTGAGATCGTGTGCTGGATAATTACCTTCGTGTGACTTAAGCTGTTGGGACGCATAAGCCACAACCTTACCATCTTGCATCAGAACACATCCTAAACCGACATGCGACACATCACTATAAACCACAAACTCCTTATCAGATTTAGGCTTTATCATAATATGAGCCTGAGTCAAAACAGATTTGAGCTTCTCAAAGCTCGATTGCTGCTCATCAATCCAAGCAAAAGGAGCTTTCTTACGTAAAAGTTTAGTCAAAGGAGTTGCAATTACTGAGAACCCTTTGACAAACCTCCGATAATAACCCGCAAGACCCAAAAACTGTGGATCTCTGAAACATTTTTAGGCCATTTCCAATCAAGTATAGCCTCTATCTTTTTAGTATCGACTCGAATCCCTTCAACAGAAACCACATGCCCCAGAAATGTTACTTTCCTCAACCAGAATTCATACTTACTCAACTTAGCGTAGAGCTATTTTTCTCGAAGTAACTAAAAGACTACTTTAAGATACTCATCATTATCATCTTCGGTCTTAGAGTACACCAGAATGTCATTGATAAAGGCTATGATGAACTGATCCAAATACGATTGGAAAACCCAGTTCATCAGATCCTTGAATGCAGCCGAAGCATTCGTCAAACCAAAAGGCAAGACTAGGAACTCATAGTTACCATAACGAGTCCTAAAAGCCGTCTTATGAACATCAGCTCCTTAACCTTAAGCCGATGATACCCAAAATATAGATCTATCTTAGAAAATACCGAAACCCCCTGAAATTTATCAAGCAGGTCGTCGATCCTCAGAAGTGGGTATTTATTCTTCACAGTTAGCTTATTCAACTGTTGGTAGTCAATGTACATTCTCATGGTTCTTTTTCTTTACAAACAGAACTGGTGCCCCCACAGAGACATACTAGGATGAATAAATGCACGATCTAAAAGCTCAAAAAGCTTAGCATTTAACTCTACAAGCTCCTTCGGTGCCATACAATATGGAATGATAGACACCGAAGTTGTACCTGGTAGAAGCTCAATGTTGAACTCAACTTCCCGATTCAGAAGTAAACCCAATAACTCCTTAAGAAAAACATCTAGAATTTCCCTAACTATTCTGATATTTTCAACAGAATAGTCCACAGAAGTTAAAATATTCATAAAATCTAGATACGCTTCACACTCTTTTCGAACCAATTTTTTGGCCACAAGAGCGGATATTACATTGGATAAGTAATCCCGATGCTCACCAATCACAACCATTTCCACATCATTCTCAATTTTCAGAACTACCCTATTGGTTGCACATTCTACACTAACTTAATGATCCACAAGCCAGTCCATACTCAAAATCAAATCAAATTCTCTGAACGATAGTTCCATCAGATTTGCTGGAAATACAACCCCTTGTACTTCCAGTGGTACATTCCTATACAGTCTATTTACCTGAACAAATTGGCCCAACAGACTCTGTACAGAAATCTCACCAGTAGTAATCTCAACAAAAATCTCAAGTTTTCAGAAACAGAACTAGCTACATAGGAATGTGTTAACTCTATGTTTATCAATGCAATATATGGGGCATAAAGAATAAAGAACATACCCATAATCACATCACTGGTATCTCTGCCCTCAAGACGTCGAATAATATAAACAAGCGTAGGTTGCCTCGGTATCAGTTTGATTAGCACCTCTACCCAATGCTCTCTATCCTCTACCCATACCATTACCACCCAATGCTCCATTGACCCATAACGGAAACATGCTCCCAGCCTCCTCCAACACTCGCCCAGATGGTGCCTACCATAGTCATTACACGGCTGAGCCATGGTAGGAGCAACTGAGACTCCCACTCTAGAAATGCCATCAGGTCTGGCCTATTTTTAAGCCTCTAAGCAGAACTAGAGAGCTCCAAATCCTTCTCATTCTTACCCTTCTTGGTCCTTATTTTAGTGCTCAATGCGCTTAACCTCTTTGGTGATCTCCACCTTGTCTACCAGAACGGTAAAATTTCACTCTCTCTACGGAGCTATCAGAATTCTTAGACTATCCCTCAAATCATCCTTAAAGCAAACACACTTTTAGTATTCAGATGCCACCATCTTTTGAGCGTAACGGCTCAATATCATAAATTCAACCTCATACTCAGCCACAATCCTAACCTCTTGCATGAGATTCATGAACTCATGTCTGCGAGCATCCACATAACTTGTTCCCACATATTTCCTCTAGAAAGCAGTCTTGAAATATTCCCAGTTAACCCAATCCGGCTGAGTACCCTTGTTAACCGGTAACTACCAATGATACGCCTCATCGCAAAGCAGAGATACTGCACCCTTTAGTTTCTGCTCAGGAGTGTAGTCAGTATCATTCATTATCCTTTCTATGGCCTTTAACTAGTATTCGGCCATAGTCGGGGCGACTCTAGTAATGCCCCTAAACAGTTCAGCACCATTAGATTGAAGTCGTTCAGTTACCGACCTATAGCTCCCAGAACCAAAATGGGGCCCAGCGACCCTCGTCAAAACTCTCAGCATAGCTTGGGATAAGGCATCGTCCCTAGCTGAGCAGCTTTGAGACTCGATTTCGGTAGTAAGTGAAGCTAATGTCTCACTTGTATCCGAATTAGGCATACTACTCAATAAGAAAAACTAAGCTCGAGTTCCTCTACGGCGCCTGTCGTGCCCACGAATACCACGGCCATGCATTCCACGAGCACTCATCATTTTAAAATTATCTACATTATAAAATTTTATGAATCGATTTCAATTTTTATTAGCACTATTTTATGCTTTAAACCATTATCAGATGTAGTTCAGAAAGTTTGGAGTTTTCAGTCTCTAACTAACTATAGGTAGTCTTAGACAGTTTAAAGTATTCTAACTACAATATTTCTAAGTTTAGAAGTACTTACAGAATCGGCGTTGGAGACTTGGTGTACCACATACTTTACTTAAAAGAAACAAACTTTGTTTCGAAACCAGTTCTTTTACAAATACAATTTTGAACCAAAAATTTCACAGCCTGAATTTTGCAACCCGGCTATGATACACTAAATGTAACACCCCAAACTCGACCGAGATGTTATGGCCGAATCTGGGAATGTTACGAAGTAAAGTTACAAATCCGACCTTATCAAATTAAAAAACACGTATAATTTATTACTAAACGAATCCACTTCGTACAATCAGGTTAATATTTTCCTTAATGAAACCTTCATTTGTTTGCCTTTCAAGAAAAACAATAATTGCAGCAGAGTTTTAAAATCATTATATTTTGAAAACTGAGTTTGTGATCTCATAAATGGTTTTTTTCGTAAATTGTTTTGTAGAACATCACAGGAAACTTAAATCAAATAAAAAACCAACATCAAAACCAAAAAGTCCAGAAAGTCCCATATTTACAAAACTCTCAAAATAAACAAGAATTTTAAATAGAATTTTTAAATAAATGAAATTTACGAACGTGTGGACACCTCTGAACCTCCTTTGCACCAACTCACCTAAGCCTAAGAATTACTTGAATAGAACAGACAAACAAAAAATGAGTTTTAAAAACTCAGTGTGTAACTCAACGGAAATATAATAATACTCATATTTTTCACATATCAAAACAGATAGGACATAAGACCTTAACAGAATCAAATTAACAACAGAATCATATAGATATGTAAGGTCCTACCCGTATCTTCTACACACCAACTCCGACCATCTCATGTAACAGCCCAATTTCGATGAAATCGAAAAAGTGGTCTCAGTATCACAAATCCAAGCCAAAAAATAAAATTTATTTTTATTTTATTATATGATCCATATTATATTAGAAATGTTGTGTGAAAATTTTGAAAAGAAAATTTTTCCGATTATGTGCTTAATTACAAAAAAGACCAAATCACATAAAATGTAAAAGTTAGATTTTAGTAGCTAGAAGGATCAAACGGCTATGGAAGTCAAAAGAAAAGGTCCTTATATGGTAATTAGCCCATTAATAAAAAGTATGTAGATATTTTTGGATGATTCATCCATGGGAAATGAGAAAAAGACTAGGGACTAAATTGGAAAGTGAAAATATTAATTAATTAAAAAGATGAAAAGAAAATAAAAATCATATTTTCTCATCTTCTTCCCCAAAATAAACATGGAAACCCTAGGAGAGAGAGAAGAGACTTTCATGGCCAAATTGGGTAAGTTCCCTTTCCCGTTTTTAGTAATTTTGGTATTTTTGAAACCGAGATAACTTAATCTCTCTATTTGAGGGATTAATTTGAAAAGTTATCATGGTATAAAAATTGGTTCAAGGATGTATATGCTGGAAATTTGAAATTTATAGTAGAAAATGAAAGATTGATGAAAGATAAACAACTTTTACAAAGTGATTTTTCATGAAAACTTGATTTAGGGACTAAAATGAAAAGTTGTAAAATTTGATAAAAAATTCTGAAATTTTATGAATACATGTGCTGTAAAATTTGTAATGGGGCTTTGGTTAGACTTGGAATAGGGAGTAATTTGCACAAGTTTCATTTTTCGGGCCTAAGGACAAAAATGAAATTTATAGAAAAGTTAAGGGTAAAATAGTAATTTTTCATAGGATAGAAATTTAGTTCATATGAATGTAAAATTTGATAAATTGATGTTAAATTTACTTATAAAGATTTGGATAGATCAAATTCAGAGTTAGAACGAAGAATGAGGAAAATGTCGGATTAGTAGATTTTTATGCACACGAACCTTTATCGAGGTAAGTTCGTGTAACTAAATTGTATATGTTTTTATGCTTGATTTAAATGTTGTGTTCGTGAATTTTATCAATGTCAAAAATATGTGAAATGATCACCTACTCGATATAGCCCGATAAATGAAAATGCCCGATAAAATGGTAAATGAATAAAATGTTACTTGTATGTTTGACATGAATGTCGAATGTGCTCTACTTGAATTACATAAATGTTAAAGAGGTATGAAATAATCAAGTTCCCGATAATTCTTGACAAGTGTTTAAACCTCGGTTGAATAAATGGAAAATCGATGGATATGTGATTTTTCGAAATGAAAGAGGTCTTGCATTTGTTGCGGATAAGATTTAGCTCAGAAGAGTAATCCTTCGACCTTAATTTTGATAGGATTTAGCCCAGGCGGGTAATCCTGACATAAGTCCTGCCGAGCATATATTATGGATTGGATTTAGCCCAGACGGGTAATCTATATCAAGCTCTTTAGAGCATATGTCATAAAACGGATTTAGCCTGGACTGGTAATCCTGTTGTATACATGTGTAGCTCGAGAGCGTTCTCTATGAAATAGTACCTTATGATACCATTGGAGACGAATTGACAAATTCTGATTTGTACACCTTGGGTGTGCTACCTGTGTATCTATCGATATTTTGAATAAATTCAACGGGTAAAATTCTGACAAGGGCAAAGATGAATTTAAAACAAATTGACATGGAGTGATACATAGGTTAAGGAAATATGACATGAAAGAATATTATGAAATATAAGAAGATATTTGTATATGGAAATTACTTGATGAGGATGTTCATCCTTGATCATAGACCCGAATACCTCGAATGTACTACTACTTGGGTGACCTTAATACTTGAATAAAATGAGTAAAGTTTTGGTATGGAATGATCTGAACTCGAAATGAATTATTATGAAATCATATTTGAAATAATGAGATGAATTATGCATGTTGAATGAATACATGATGTGGCAAGCATATGTGCTTGAAAACTTTGTTGTTGTTGAGCCCTTATATGTTTTAATGTTAATATGAAATATATGACTAACGAGAGCAGTGAGAATGTGTATAGGGCTGGAGGGAAAATTGATTGATTATGCCTTACATAGTTACCTCATAATAGAATGAATGGTAAGTTAAGTACCATGTTATACGAACTTACTAAGCATTTTTATGCTTACTCCATTCTATTTCCCCTGTTATAGAGTAAATCGAAAGCTCGTTGGATTGGAAGCTTGGTGGAGATCACTCTTGGTGGAGATCACTCACACTATCCATCGGCCCACGTCGGTATAGTATGGTAATTCAATTACAGTTGTAATGGCATGTATAGGATATGTTGGTCATATTGACATGTAAACGTAAACGATGCTTGTAATCTAGCCATTGGAGTGGCTAGTAATGATTGTTTTGAGATACTTGTAATGTCATATTATGTTAACCACATATATGTTAAGTAGTGATCAAATTATATCTAACATGAGATCATAACCAAGGTAAGATTGTAAACACGTGTGCATAAAATGTTATGCCAGGATGATAGATGGAACATGCTTGATTAGAATTCTTGAAATGGTTAATAATTGTATATGATGATATATCATGTTAAATGATGGAATTAACTTGAATAAAATGTTTAGATTTGTTGGGTTATGAATGCAAGATGTGGTGTAGGATTATGGAAAAGATTGGGGTGAGAAATGAAGCTAGGAATGGCTTTATTTTGTCCACACGAGCAGACAAACGGGCTTTGTCTAGACCATGTGTGACACAAGGCCTGGTAACACGAGCATGTGGTTAGGCCGTGTGTCTCCTACACCTTAATTTTGAGAAACAGAATGCTCAGAATTGAGCACACGCATAGAGATATGGGCGTGTGTCTCAACTGTGTGTACCACATAGCCTAGCACACCGGCTTATGTCTCAACCTGTATACCACACGGCCTAGCACACGGGCGTGTGGCATGGCCATATGTACAAGTTAGAGAGTTACACAGGGTCGAGCACGGCTTTTAACACGGGCATGTCCTAAGGTCACACGAGCATGGACCACATGGCCGTGTGAGCCCTACACCTTGGAAAAATTTTGAAAAGTTGCAAAAAATTCTCAGAGGTCCTGATTAAGTCCCGACTCATTTCTAACGGTCGTATTGGGCCTCGAGGGTCCATTTAAAGGACGTTAAGATTTTGGAATATGAATAGTAACTTTTATGATTTATCTATAAATTTTTTTGAATGTTTCGATAATGCTCTAAAACCCTGTTCTGGCGATGGGTACGGGTTAGGAGTGTTACATTTAATGGTATTAGAGCTATGGTTTAGTCAGTTCTCGGGCTGAACGTAGCATATGTGGAGTCTAGAAATACATTCCATTATAGAACCTGTGATAGTGTGATATCCCCCAACTCTGATGAAAATTATCTTACAAATAGACAGATATGTTTTCCAACTGAGCTAATTCCGATGCTGCTAAAAGTAATACTCACGTGCCTAAGTGAAAATGTTACTCATAATGAAATATAATTTGAAAAGGTACAGATAGATGATTTATAGTACATGAGAATGATGAATGTTATGTTATATGAGTACGAGCATATATGTATATGTGAAAGTTAAATTTGTAGGCTTCCAATCTCTACCCCCTTACCAGTATAGTATTACACAATGAAATTCACAAGATTTATATGGATTAAACTCAAGAATGTGAAACTAAAGAATTCAAATAGTGAATGATTAATGATGTAATTAGAGCCGAGAATGGGTTAGTAAATAAAGGTAGGTTCTGAAGAGAGATATAAGATATTTCTGAAAACTGTTCAGGATACACAATGCTTATTAAAGAAAGAAGTTATTTATGAGAAATTGAGTTATTTAGATATGGTATCTACAGAATGGGTTAACTAAAAATTTCTTCCGAATAAGCTTCACGAGTGAACTAAATGATTTGAGATTATTGATGACTATATATGTTAGTGGAATAGTGATGAAATTGCAAAAATATTGAATACAACTGTCATAATCGGGTATATATTACAACAATCTCTTATGGGTATTTTATGTATTCTGTTATTTCTCAGAGGCATATGAAATTGTGCATGAACAGATGCAATATTTATTGTATTGAAAGGATAGTAAATTATGATAGATGGAACTACTGAAGTCAGGTTGACTCATGAGCGGTATTATTCTAGCATACTCGAGTTTTCTAATTTATCGTGATTGATATAAGATTTGATAGTAAGGTTGATGTGATATTATTTTCTGCTTTTACTGATTGAAGCTCTAAATTGCGAATGTGCAAGTCATATTGTCTATATCACAGTTGTTTCTGCTGAGTATGCATAATACTACCCTTCTGAATTTTTCTGAGACATCATCAATCTCTTTATTATGTAAACATGGGTTACTTGTGAAAGATATTCATTAGTCAGTTGTGACTATTCTTACCACTGTTATGAGTTCTGACGTGAATATGAGAGTATGGTAATATGGAACACAGATTATAGAAATTGTATTATCGCACTGGTTGAAATTGGAAGCACCTTTGGTTTTCCTCTTTTATTTGAAAAATATTATTGAGATTGAAGTATTGTTCCATTTACATGGTGGAAACGTCAGATCTATTATAGTCTTATGGTTTTAACCTGTCTGATGATTGTGACCTCAGAATAATGTAAAGCTTTGATATCATTTTTAATTCTTGTGAAAGTGTTTTCTATGATAGCTACATCAATGATAAGGATATTACAGAAAGATGTAAGAGTTGAATGGACCAATAAATGTCGGTAAAGTTTTGACCAGTTGGAAGCTCTATTGATCAAAGTATTGATTTTGATTCAGCCTGAATTTGGTAAGGAACTTGTTATTACAGTAATGAAACATTGCATGGCATTATATTGTGATTTGATGCAGTAGGAAAAAGTAATAGCCTGTACTTTTAGACAATTAAAAACCACGTGGAAAGAATTACCCAATATATGATCTAGAATTGATAGCTATTGATTTTCTATTGAAATCTGATAACATTACTTGTTTGGTGAAAAATGTTGTATATTCACCGATTATAAAAGTTTGAAGTGTCGCGTTGCTAAAAGATTTGAATCTGAGATAGCGTATATGGTTTGAAATGTTGAAAGATTTTGACTTGATAATTGTATATCACTTGGAAAGAATGAATGTGGTTAAAGATGTTCTGAGTAGAAAATCTCTGTATATTTTGCAAGCCATGGATTTCGAATATAATTGTCTAATAATAACTTAAATTTAGCTGAGTATAGAGCTAAACCGGTGTCTCTACAACAGATTAATGAAACTCAAAAAAGTGATAATGAGTTGTGAGTTAAATGAGTACAGTTTGAAATAATTTTTGAATCAGGATTTCAGGATAGATTCAGTAAATGTCTGTTATTCTGAGACAGTGTTTGTGTACTGAAGAAATTAGAGCTTGTACTGAAAATTTTACATGAATGATCACAATGGTACTATGTATGTTTATCAGGAGGATGATAAAATGCATAATGATTCGAAAAAGATGTATTAGTAGCTCGGAAATGAAATGTGGTATTTCTTGAATTGTACTTAAATGATGGATGTACCAGCAAGATAAGGATGAAATTTTCAAGCTGGTTATAGTAAAAGAAAAGACCGAAGTGGAAATGGGGCAGTTACTATGAACTTTATGTTGGGATTATCCATGTCTATGAAAAAGAAAGATACTATTTGAGTAATTGTTGATTGTTTAACAAAGCCTGCACATTTTTATTCTAACATGAATGAATATCTCGTTTGATAGATTGCTTGAATTACCTATTTCTGAGATTGACAGATTATATGATGTACTAGTTTTTGTTATCTTGGATAGAGATCTACGGTTTATAATTCGATTCTGAAACAAGTTATGAGAAACTCTAGGTACATGGTTACATTTGTAACAGCCCGATTTTGGGGCTAGTCAGAACAATGGTTTTGGGACCACAAATCCGACAAGGAAAAGAATTTATTTTTATTATATTTTTATGGTCCGCTGTTTCACAGAATCATTTCATGAAAATTTCGTTCGAAAATTTTGATGTTTGGGCACTCAATTTAGTTAAAAGGACTAAATTGTAAAAAGTGAAAAAGTTGAGTTCTACATGTTAGAGGTGTTCAATTGTTATGAAATTTTAAATTGGAGGTCCTTAAATGGTAATTAGACCATTGGTTAATTTTTTCGACAAAAATGGACATGAAATAGGTGAAATAGAATATTTTTAAGTTAGAGGCATTTTGGTCATTTAGTAATTAAAATGAATTAAAAACAAAATTAAAGGCCAATTTTTGTCCATCTTTGACCCCATGGCCGAATTTCACAAAGGGAAATCATGGCTAGGGTTTTTTAAGCTTCCAAGCTCGATTGTAAGTCCGTTCTAGCCCCGTTTTTAATGATTTTTATATTTTTGAGATCCTCGTAACTCGATTTAACTATTTCTACCATTATTTTGAGCTAAGGTTTGTCTTTAAAATTTACCCATGGATGATATACATGTGTTTTGATGTTTTATGGAAGAATATGAAAGTTTGGAGTGTAATAAACAACTTTTACTAAGTGATTTTTGATGAAATTTCATAAAAGGACCTGTTTGTAAAAGTTGTAAAATATGTGTAGGAAATGTGATTTAGTGAAAATGTGGGCTGATATAAGAGGGAATATGAATCGGCTAGGCTTGGGTATTGAGAAAAATGGATACATTTCATTTTACAAGCCCAGGGGCAAATTTGTCAATATGTAGAACTTTAGGGGCAAAAATATAATTTTGCCATAATATGATTTTTGGACTGATTTGAATAGTATAATAATTTAATAAGTCGAATGTGATATTATAGATCAAGAAAAACGAAGTTTGGACTTAGAACGGGGAAAAAACGAGTATTGGACGATTTGGTCCTTTTCACCATTTTAGGTCGAGGTAAGTTCGTATGTTAATAAACGTTATTGCTTTGTGCTAATTATGCAATATTATTATATATTTGATTAAATTTTTAAAATTAAAGTAAATGTTCAAATTGAGTAAAAACGCAGAATCGATCACGATCGTTGCGTAGTGAAATATGAATTGACGGTAAAAGACCATGGTTAGACCATGGCAATGTGCTAAGTGAAATAAGTGATCCGCATGTAAGACCATATCTAGGATATGATATTATGCTAAGTGAAATAAGATCATGGCATTTAAGTGAAATAAGTCCATGGTAATGTGCTAAGTGAAATAAGTCCATGGCATTGTACTAAGTGAGAAATTTTCCAATTGAACCTTAGGAATAAAATTGCTTTGGATATAAGTGTGGTACTATGTGAAGGCCACTTTATGAATATAATAGCTTTGGACACAAGTGTGGTACTATGTGAAGGCCACTTTGTGAATATAATAGCTTTGGCTACAAGGGTGGTACTATGTGAAGGCCACCGTGTATCCGTTATTATTCCGATGCGTTCAACGGGAAATGACTAGATGTAATTGAATGTGACTATGTGATGAATAAGTGCAGGTACGTGTGTGTAAAATTATGAGCAATGTGCTCGATATGTGATCGAACTTTGGTAAGATTGATATGGAGTAAGTGTTACAATGAAAGTTACTACAAAGAAAACATGAAAGAGTGAAATTTAGTAATAAAACAGTTTTGGACAGCAGCAATTGTGTGACTTTGAAAAATCACCAAAAATGGTGAAAATTGAATTAGAGGTCGAATAACATATGAAATTAAATCTTATTGAGTCTATTTTCATATAAAGGAAATGATGTAAGCAAAATAATTTTATATTATGAGATTTTTGAACTTTTGTGAGACGGAGTCAGAATGGTTTCAAAATCCCCTATTTTGATTTAGGGAAATCATTAAAAATTGTAAAAAAATAATTATGGATTATAATTTATATTATTAAAATCCTTAATGAGTATATTTTCAAAAGAAACAAACAAGAGCATCATCTGAATCTCGTATGAGAAGATAATTAATTTTTAGTGAAGAGGGGTCGAAATTGTCAGACAGCGAAATAGGGGAGACTTTAAAGAATAAACTGTACTTATTGGCTAGACCAAAAATTCTAAAAATGTTATGGCAAGAATATATTTGAGTCTAGTTTCAAAGAAAATTAGCAGATATTAATTTGGAGTTCCGTAGCTCAAGATATAAATAATTTAGTGACTATGACTTGAATAGACAGCTTGAGATGAACAAGAGTAAATAGTGGAACTATGTGCAATTATAATTGTATTATCTTGAGAACATATTGTGAGAATTGGTAAAAGCATGTTAATAAATTTCTTATTATTTACATACCAACTTACTAAGCTATATAGCTTACTCTGTGTGTTTATAATGTCCTCAGGTTAGCTCGGGTTGGAAGTTGCCGGTGAACCTATCACACTATCAAACTAACAAATTGGATATTGAGAATTCTTATACTTAAGGTCATGGCATGTATAGGGGACTTGATTATTTTTGTATGTGTCATAATTGTTTTGGCCTAAAATGTTGGCCTATGCTATTTGAAAGTTCATTGTAGTGTAAGGCCATTTGATGTTGGTATATTGGCTATATTATAAGTCCATGATGATGCATTTCAAGGATGTGTATGCTTACATATGTGGATGAATGAGTGGTGATATTTATGTGTGATGTAAATTTGTTTGCAACGGTAAGTCAGATTAGTGCACGGGCTAGGGACATGGCCATGCAAGCCACACGACCGTGTCCTAATATCACACGGGAGTGTGCCCCTGTTTTTCATGAAATTTTCAAAGTTCTCTAAAGTTCTCGGTTTGGTCCCAAACCGTTTCCAAAGCATGATTTGGGCTTCGTAGGCCCATATTAGGGACTTTAAGATGAAATGTGAAAAGTTTTAAATTTGAACGCAAATTTATGACTCGATTTTATACGATTGCATGTGTTTATGTCCGGTAATGCCTCATACCCTGTTCCGGTGTTGAAAACGGGTAAGCGGTGTTACAACATTTTAGTATGGTATTTCATCCTCAGATGGATGATCAATCTGAACATATGATTCAGATTTTGGGAAGATATGCTTCGATGTTATGTACTTGAATTTGAAGGTAACTGAGAAAAGTATTTGTCTTGGGTTGAAATTACTTATAATAGTTGACAGCCACATATAAAATTATACTATACGAGGCTTTATATGATCACAAATGCAAAACTCTGATGTTTTGGACGAAGTTAAATGAGAAAAGATACATGTGGTAGTTTTGATTCGTTGAACCCGAAGAGAGATGAAAGGGACCTGAAATAGTTTAAAAGCAATATTTGATCGTTAGGAATCCTATGTGGATCTAAAATGAAAAGAAATAGAGTTTCTGATAGTGACAAAGTATTTCTGGAAATTCACCATGAAAGAAAGTTCCCCAGTTTGCCTGTAAAGGCAAATTAAGTCTGTGGTTTTATAATACCCCGAAAATTTCTATACTAAGATATTATCCTTGATATAGAAAAATAAGGAAAGAAGTGACAAAAATGGAAGTTTTGAGTTATGACAACATTGGGAAGTAAATTATGATATCTTGATTCAAGAAAGGACTAAATTGTAAAAGTGTGAAAAGTTTTGTTTCCCAAGAGTAAATACTCAAAACTTGAGGGGTTAAAGTGTAAACATGAAAAATTTGAAGGGCTAATAGTGTAAATATTTTAAGGGTGGAATGATCTAGAAACTAAGGAAAATGGATGAATTAGGACCAAATTGAATAGGTGAAGAATTATGAGGGACTAAATTATAATTTTACCAAATTAAATGATGACTCAAGGATGAAATTTTAAAAGATAATAAAGGGAAAAATGGTCATTTGGAAGAGAGAGAAATCTAGAAAGTAATGATGATGATGATATTTTATAATTATTTAATTAAGATAAATATTATTTTAATATTTTAATGAGATATTTTATTATTTATTATTATTTTATTATTAATTTATTTAATATATATGGAAGGAAAGATAAAGAATTTCTATCATCTTTCCATCCATGCAATTCACGTTAGAAGAAAAGAGAAGAAAGAAAGTTTTATTTTCTTTACAATTTGGTCCTTCCACCAGAAATCTACCATTTTCACTTAGAAATCAAAAGAATTTCCATAGCTATCAAGAGAGAAAGATGACAAGGAGACTATGTGGAGCTAGAATATCAAGTTAGATTCAAGAAATAGAAGCTGGAGGAGAGAGAAAATCAAGTTAAAGATTGAAATCAATGAGACAAGGTAAGAACATCAAGATTTCAATATATTTTTAAGTTTGATACTATTGAAAAAAACATGGAAATGATGTTAATGTAGAGTTTTATTATATAATATTTTATAATGTTGATATGTTAGTGAAGAGAAAATAATGAGAAATGGTGTAGAGAAAGAAAATAAGGGTGTTATAAACATGGTAAAAAAACATCTAGCACTAAAACAATTTTGGACAACAATAGTAGGCTAATTTTGAAAAATCACCATAAATTGTGGAAATCAAATTAGAGGATAAAAAAAATATAGAATTAAATATTATTGAGTCTAGTTTCTTATAGAAGAAACGTTGTAAGCAATGGAATTTTTAATTATGAGATATAATAAATTTTGTGAGATAAAGTCAGAATGATTTCGGGTTCCCCTGTTCTGAATTTGGAAAATCATCAAAAATTGGAAAAACTAATAATTAAGGGCTTAAATTTATATGTTTAAAATCTTTAATGAGTCTATTTTCAAGATAAATAAGCAGAAATATCATCTGAATCTCGTACGAGGAGATAATTAATTCTTAGCGAAGAAGGGTCGGAATTGTTAGACAGCAGAACAGGGGTAAATTTAAAGAATAAACTGTACTTATTGGCTAAACAAAAAATTATTAAAATTTTATGATAAGAATATACATGAGTCTAGTTTCAGAAAAAATTAGCGTCTCTTAATTTGGACTTCTGTATCTTAAAATAAAAAAAATTTAGTGACTATGACACGGATTGACAACTTTGAATATACATATAAGTAAATAGTGAAATTATAGATAATGTTACTTATAAGCATGTTATATACATTAAGGATGTGGAATGGAGAGGAGGAGGAGGAAAATATATATGAATTTTCAGCTAGTATGGCTAATTTGCATGTTTTAGGCTCAAGGACTAAATTGAATAAAAGTAAAACTTTTGGGGACAATTTTATAAAAATGTCAAAAATGACCAAATTGAAGGGAATGAATTGTTTTATTATCTAAATTAATAAATTGAATAAAATTATTAATTTGAGATCGGGTGAAAATTGGGAAAATGGTAAATTACCAAAATGCCCCTAAATCTTGGTATTTCTGCAATTTAGTCAGGTAAGTTCGTATAACTTGAATGAGCATGTAAATATGTCAATTTAAATATTATATTGTATTTTATATGATGTTTGAATTGAATATATGAAATTTATGGGTGTTGAAATGAAAGAATTAATACATGTTCTGAAACTACTTGAAAGGGATAAAATCTGTTTGAATATTGAGTTCCAGATAGATAAAGGTGATTTACCAAATGAAAGAGTTCCTACATGTGTTGCAAAAATAGATAATCTGGACGGTTAATCTGACAAAGCCTTATCGAGAATATAAAGTGGATAGGATTCATTCCTGATTCGCTATAATACCTCAAAGTGGATAGGATTTGTTCCTGATTCACTATGGTAATTTAAAGTGAATAGGATTTATTCCTGATTCACTACGGTAACTTAAGGCAGATAGGATTTAACCTGAAAAGGTAATCCTAATTCGTTACGGTTACATGATATATGATTCATTATGGTAACCTAAGGTGGATAGGATTTGACCTAAAAAGGGTAATCCTGATTCGCTACGGTTACACGATATATGATTCCTTATAATAACTTAAGGTGGGTAGGATTTGACCTAAAAACGTAATTCTGATTCACTACAATTACATGAGATGTGATTAGAGAGAGTGCTTGATGATTAAACGTCCTAAGGGTTATTTCTAAATATGAATTGATGGAATATGGAAATGTACGCTTTGAATGTACTGTTGAAAAATCCATCGGAATTCCAATGGTTCAACAGATAGAATATTGATATGATACGAGAATTATAATATGAAATGGATGTTACATGAAACATGAAAATGAGTACTAAATGATATAAATTAATTGAAATTATTCTAAAAATTTCGGCAATGCCTCGTATCATATCCCGTCTCTGGTACGGGTATGGAGTGTTACAGGTTTACCAGGTCATAAAGATTATTGAAAAGAATTGGACTTGTTTCGTATTGATTGGTATTATTATCAGAGTTCTACAGAATTCATAATGTTTTTATGAGTATATGTGTTATGACAGAATCGATCAGACCCATCATCTGTTATTGCTTTGATAAATGTTAAATTCTGCTTGGCAGGACTTACAACGAGTGACTGGTTGAAATTCTGCATGTGAAGTGAAAGAAATGAAAAGTATAACGGTATCTTTCATGAAAGTTCTTGGACAATGATATGATAAAGAGAAAGCTATTTGGGAATTGGATAGAAACATGAGAAATTAATGCCTGAATCTTCTTACTGGTAAATTTTTCGAGGATAAAAATTTTTTAAGGGGGGAGAGTTGTAACAGCCCAATTTCGGTGAAATCGGAACAGTGGTCTCGAGACCACAAATCCAAGCTGAAAAATCAAATTTATTTTTATTTTATTATATGATCCATATTATACTAGAAATGTCGTGTGAAAATTTTGAAAAGAAAATTTTACCGATTATGTGCTTAATTACGAGAAGGACCAAATCGCATAAAATGAAAAATTTGGATTCTTGCAGCTAGAAGGATCAAATAGCTATGGAATTCAAAACTTAAGGTCCTTATATGGTAATTAGACCATTAATAAAAATTATGTAGATATTTTTGGATGATTCATCCATGGAAAATGAGAAAAAGGCTAGAGACTAAATTGGAAAGTGAAAATATTAATTAATTAAAAAGATGAAAAGAAAATAAAAATCATATTTTCTCATATTCTTCCCAAAAATAAACATGGAAACCCTAGGAGAGAGAGAAGAGACTTTCATGGCCAAATTGGGTAAGTTCTCTTGTCCCGTTTTTAGTAATTTTGGTATTTTTGAAATCGGGATAGCTTAATCTCTCTATTTGAAGGACTAATTTGAAAAGTTATCATGGTATAAAAATTGGGTCAAGGATGTATATGCTTGAAATTTGAAATTTATGGTAGAAAATGAAAGATTGATGAAAGATAAACAACTTTTACAAAATGATTTTTCATGAAAACTTGATTTAGGGACTAAATGAAAAGTTGTAAAATTTGATGAAAAATTCTAAAATTTTATGAATAAATGTGCTTAAAATTTGTAATGGGGCTTTGGTTAGGCTTAGAATAGGGAGTAATTTGCACAAGTTTCATTTTCGGAGCCTAGGGACAAAAATGGAATTTATGGAAAAGTTAAAGGCAAAATAGTAACTTTGCCTAGGATGAAAATTTAGTCCATATGAATGTAAAATATGATAAATTGATGTTAAATTTACTCATATAGATCTGGATAGATCAAATTCAGAGTTAGAATGAGGAATGAAGAAAATGTCGAATTAGTAGATTTTACGCACACGAACCTTTGTCGAGGTAAGTTCGTGTAACTAAATTGTATATGTTTTTATGCTTGATTTAAATGTTGTGTTCGTGAATTTTATCAATGTCATAAATACGTGAAATGATCACCTACTTGATATAGCCTGATAAATGAAAATGCCCGATAAAATGGTAAATGAATAAAATGTTACTTGTATGTTTGACATGAATGTGGAATGTGTTTTACTTGAATTACATAAATGTTACAGATGTATGAAATAATAAAATACCTAATAATGCTTGACAAATGTTTAAACCCCGGTTGAATAAATGGAAAATTGATGGATATGTGATTTCCCGAAACGAAAGAGGTCTTGCATTTGTTGCGGATAGGATTTAACTTGAACGAGTAATCCTTCGACCTCAATTTTGATAGGATTTAGCTCGGACGGGTAATCCTAGCATAAGTCCTCTCGAACATATATTATGGATTGGATTTAGCCCGGACGAGTAATCCATATCAAGCTCTTTAGAGCATATGACATAAAAGGGATTCAGCCTGGAATGGTAATCCTATTGTATACATGTGTAGCTCGAGAGCGTACTTTATGAAATAGTACCTTATGGATACCATTGGGCACGAATTGACAAATTCTGATTTGTACACCTTGGGTGTGCTACCTGTGTATCCATCAATATTTCGAATAAATTCAACGGGTAAAATTCTGACAAGGGCAAAGATGAATTTAAAACAAATTGACATGGAATGATACATAGGTTAAGGAAATATGACATGAAAGAATATTACATGAAATATAAGAAGATGATATTTGTATATGGAAATTACTTTATGAGAATGTTCATCCTTGATCATAGACTCGAATATCTCGTATGTGCTTCTACTTGGGTAACTAGTAATGATTGTTTTGATATACTTCTAATGTCATATTATGTTAACCACATTTATGTTAAGTAGTGATAAATTATATCTAACATGAGATCATAACCAAGGTAAGATTGTAAACATTTATGAATAAAATGTTATACCAGGATGATGGATGGAACATGCTTGATTAGAATGCTTGAAATGGTTAGTAATTGTATGTGATGATATATCATGTTAAATGATGGAATTAACCTGGTTAAAATGCTTGGATTTGTTAGGTTATGAATGCAAGATGTGGTGTAGGATTATGACAAAGATTGGGGTGAGAAATGAAGTTAGGAATGGCTTTATTTCGTCCACACGGACAGACACACGGGCGTATATCTAGATCGTGTGTAATACACGGCCTTGTAAAACGGGCATGTGGTTAGGCCGAGTGTCCCCTGCACCTTAATTTTGAGAAACAAAATGCTCAGAATTGAGCACACGGGCAGAGACACGAGCGTGTGTCTCAACCGTATGTGCTACACGGCCTAGCACACGGGCGTGTGGCATGGCCATGTGTGCAAATCAAAAGTTACACGGGGTCGAGCACGGCCTCTAACACGGGTGTGTCCCAGGGTACACGGGCGTGTCCCTTGGACCAAACGGGTGTGTGAGCCTTGCAACTTGGAAAAATTTTGAAAAGTCGCAAAAAATTCTCAGAGGTTCCGATTAAGTCCCGACTCGTTTCTAAAGTTCGTATTGGGCCTCGAAGGTCCATTTAAGGGACGTTAAAAAAGATTTCAGAATATGAATAGTAACTTGCATGATTTATCTTTAAATGTTTCTAAATATTCTGATAGTGTTCTGAAACCCTGATCCGGCGATGAGTACGGGTTAGGGGTGTTACATCCCAACACACCACGTAGGGTATAAAACACCCACCCAGCCCTACACATCACATCGTGTCTGTACGACACTTATCAGAATAATCACAGTCATGTTGCTAGAATAATGGCGAAATATCGTATAACAGAATACTTCCTCCACATATACATATCCCACCCCAAACACAGATATAAATATACAAAATAATAGATAATATGCATGCTTATACATAACAGATATAATACACGCATATCCGTGACAGAGCAGATCATAAATATCTTGTCTCATTAATCTCGTGCACACCTTATTTAAGCCATTCTAAGTTTAACAAAATAGCAGGTTTCATGCTTAAGGGTTTGTTTTGTCCATACCGACCCTATGGAAGGTCCACAGTCGATCAGAACGACGCGTGCGACCCTAGGAAAAAAATTTGAAATTTGGGCCCATATGCCAGTACAGCTTGCCAGTGTGGGCCCACATGATCGTGTGGCCTATACGCCCAAATTAGCCCTACCCGTATGGCCTACATAGCCTAACCCACTGCCCACACTCCCATGTGGCTTGGCTGTGTGGGCCAATACGCCCGAATTAGCCTAGGCTGTGTGACCTACACGACTACACACACCCGTCACTTGGCTTACCACACGGCTAGGCACACGCCTGTGTGGCATTGACAGGCTAGATTTTCGTCTTTCACCAAATGTTATTTTCTCACATTTTCGTTACACGGCTGGTTTGATTCTGATGCAAATGCAACCCCGAGATGACCAGGACCTAAAATTCGTCGATAAATGCCCAAAATCAGTCTTAATTCCTTAATAACAATTGAGTCACCACTCAACTAGAAAGTCACCAAAGATAATTTCAACTAAAAGATTGTACTCAAAACGTTTCAAAAGCTTACCCACGTCCACGGTAGTCCCTAAATTTACTATACAACCGAAAAGTCTTGGATTTCCTGAATATCACTTAGAAAAACGATATACAGAATCAACTTATACATCAATATAAACTAAGACGCTAACCAAGACTCCTTCCAAAACACAGCAAACCCTTGCCTACGAAGCCACACGAACAAACTGGGAATTCAAATGCAATGAAGAAAATGAGAACTTTGTGATCAAAATCAGCAGAAACCGAAAAAGAGTGGAGGTACAGATCAAAAAAGTTCAAAAGGGAAGGGAATTCTAGGGAAACAAAAATAATAAAAATAAAATAATATAAAATATTATCCCAACTACCTCACTAACACCCAAATCCCACCAAAATCGACCCCTTAATCCACACTTAACTACCTCAAAATTTCAATTTCATCCAACCTCTACTACACAACTGGCACATACTCACAATAGCAAAAATTAACCTCCTTCGCTCACACAAGGGTTTGAACACTAGACCCTAAGGCAAGCTAACACCTTACCATTTGAACCAGCAGGCTCATTCTGATATGAGTTGACCAAAAATAAAACATAAGCCAAACCACGAAAGATAAGGCTAGGATAAAAAATAGCATATTTTTTTAAAGTGATTTTTGAACCCAAGACCTTAAACACACACCCACATAACTTAAACACTTAAGCAGATACTCATTTATGATAGAATTCATAAAAACAAGCTTAAATAAATTAGGACGTTACAAGCCCCATTGAGTGCGACCACCATGTTATGCGACCTTTATGTAGTGTGAACCTCGACACGCGAACACTATGTCACACCCCAAAATTGGGCTTAGAAGTTTAGAGGGTAAAATGTAGATTTTAGCTCTAGTGAGCTTGAGAATATCGTTAGCATTGTATTCGAAAATATTTTTGTCTATGGCATTTTAAAAATTAAAACAAATTTTGAAAATAATGTTCAAAAGGCTTTCTATTTTGAAATAAGGACTGATTTGTAAAAGGGTCTAAAGTATGAGTTTTAAAAGGCAATTAAACCAAAATTTAATTTTCACTTTATTTTCCCCCTTCATCTTTATAAAACCCACGTTAGTCTTTTCTCTATATTTTTGTTGTGCCATCCATTGTATTCCAAAACTCCTCTTATTCAATTTTGATTCCCAAACTTAATTCATTAGATTTCTATCATTCCCCAAGCCATAAATCTCCATAGTATTTTAAGAAAAACATCCAAGAACACCATAAATTTCTCCATTGTTGAATTTTTAGGTTTTTTGGTTTTTCGATTAAACGTTTGATTTTTCGTCAACTAAGGTAACGATTTAGTTCCTTATTAGTTTTTGATGTTATTTGATCATTTAAATTTAGTTTTTAGTTGTTAAATCACATGTTTTAAATAAAAACCAAAAATTGGGTCGTTAATCGTGCATTCTGGGATTTTGGGTAAAACATGATTTCAAGGTATTTTTCAATTATTTCTGATGTGATTAAAAGGTTTCTAAACTTACTTTAAAGTTTCGTTGAAGATTTCAAACGTTTTAATGAATTTTTGTGAAAATTACCATAAACATGTAAAAAATTTTGATACTATGAATTGGGTGTTTTTGAGTAGTTTAAAGGTTGAAAAACAGTTGAAGGTGAATAATTAGATGAACGAAATTAGGTTTAGGCAAAAATATTAAGTATAGATCGAGATAATTGAAATTGAAGTTGCTATGTCGAAGTTTTCATTTACAATAGAATTTAGCTTAGGCTTGTGTTTTGATTGTTTAAAGTAAGTCTTTGGCTAATTATTGATTGTGTATATTGTGTGGTTATTATGTGTGTAGCATCCATTGGAGCCTTCTACGAGCAAGGCAAAAGGCAATGAAAAGCTAGTTTAAGCTTTCAACAATTAGGCGAAAGCATGATCGGTGAGTGTTTGGAATTGCTACTTGTAGAAATAATTCATAATGTTAATTAGGAGCTTAGGAATAGGCTAAACCCCTGTCTTAAGCTCCGAGAGTAAGCTTTCTATTGCCCTTGCTTTATTTTGGAAAATTATGTAATTATGTGAATAATTGTGGATTGGTTATTATGATGCGATATTGTGATATGAGACATATGTGATGACAATTGTGAATTGTGTTGTGTTGTGGGCATGATATACATACCAAATAATAGTGATAATGATATGTTAATAATGCAAATATGCAATGGAAGTAAGCAATATGTTGATAAGTATATATGTATTGAATTGTAGAATGTGATATTATTATGACAGGTAATATGTGAGAATACTTGTATGAGATACATGATGTACATATTTTAATGCACACATATGTGATGGCTCAATTAGCATTATTGTGGCACTTAAAGTGCAATTAAATGTGAATTCGGTAAGCATGCATTCTGTACAAGTTGTGATGTAAAATGATGAATATGAACAAATATGATGTGCATTAAATCAGTAATTAAAAATGTATAATTGTGGATATTTTGGCATTGTGATATCTTGAAACCGTTGGATATAGTTGGCATCCCATAGGATTGTGAATACTCACAAATATTTGTAACACCCCTAACCCGTCTTCGTCGTTGGATTAGGGTTACAGAGCATTACTATACAAAACAAAATATTTAGCATCGAAACATAAATAACATGCAATTTATATATTAACACTTGATAACATAATTAAATAATAGCATAATTACTTTTTCGAGCCTAAAATCAAGCCTAAGAGGCCTTAAAATAGTTTGGGAATAATCAGGGACTTATTCGAAACAAATCAAAAATTTCAGGCCAAACTTGAAAATTTTCAAAACAGGGGTTGCACGGCCTTGTTGGCATTCAAACAATGGGACACACAGTCGTGTCCCAGCCCATGTGTCAAATTGTGTAACTCTCTGACTTGTGTCACACGGCCGTGTCGCAAGGCTAGTGCCAGACTGTATGAAACCTGCATCTAAATTAATATGACACACGGCCGTGTGACATCCCGTGTCCCAGGCTATGTGCAGCAAAAAGTGCCCCTGAAACAAGCCATTTCAAACTAAATTTCTTTTATACCAATGCACACCATATCTAACCTATTTCACATGGTTAAAAGTACATTCAAAGCATCAAAAACAAGTCAAATTCTCAACCAACCTATGACTAACCAATATGTCATCAATAAAATCTCTAATTCACACTCCAAAACCATTCATGAACTAAATTACAATATCATGTCTAAATCATATATCATGAATACTAAAAGACCATTTCTTTTCAAATTATACCATCAAAACTTATCACTTTAGATAGGCAAAATTTAAATGACCATATCCATAAAATTTCAAACATATACAAGCCAAATAAAACTATATATATACAACTAGACATAAGAAGAGCCAAAATTTACCATAGGTTAAAACATTCAAAAACCACCAAAACGGATCGATGCATAGTGTGATCGTGCTCCAACGATGTTCCCAACTGATCGAACTTCTGATGACCTACAAAGAAACAAAAAAACTAACATGTGGCTTAGGACACGCCTGTGTCATCAGTCCATGTAACTCTCTGTTTATGACGTCAACAAAATAATTTATACCACATGGTCAGGCCACACGCCCGTGTACTAGGCCGTTTCCTTCACACGGTTGAGACACATGGCCGTGTCTCTGCCTGTGTAGCTAACACTTAGGCTATTTTTTAAGCCTTATGTTGACCTTATTTCTCCCCATACTTATACACATCATAGACACAAATTATAACATCAATTTAATGTTTAATCAACCTTTGGTGAAATTCAATTAAATAATTTGCATGTAGTCATACATGTGTTTATTACCCAATACTTAATCTCTACAAATTCTACAAATGTCCATGTTCAATCATTATCATCTTACTACCATGCCACACATTCATTCCATGGCCACGACCATCTCGAATGGTCCTAGGGCATTCATCATGTACATGTGCCATATACTTCTCATACATAGTGAACAAGCATAATCACATAACCACATCACAAGACATTAACACATACCATGGATAAATAGGCTTACAAGCCAAAATCATTATAAGCCACATCTCATGGCTATATACAATGAATCAATATAAGCCAACATCTTGGCCAAAACATAAAAACACATTTCAATAATTAATTCCCTATACATGCCACTCACTTGAAGAAATTAAGTTTCAACAATACTCCAAAAATGGTAGCTTGATAGTGTGAGGTTGCCTCTGACGATCTCCAACCCCGAGCGGGCCTGAGGATACTAGAAGAAATGGAAGAGGGAGTAAGCTTTATGCTTAGTAAGTCCATATGGAAATAATAAGCATTATAACAACATGTTTCCTTAGGTAGAACAACTATAATTACACTTTTACTCATGTTCTGGTCAAGTTGTCTACTCGAGTCATAGTCGATAAATTATTTATAACTCGAGCTACAGGACTCTAAATTAAGATCCATTAATTTTACTTGAAACTAGACTCATATATCTTCTTACCATAAAATTTCCAAAATTTTTGGTCTAGCCAATAAGTATATTTTATTCTTTAAACTCTCCCCTTTTTTGCTGTCTGATAACTTCAACCTCTATTTACTAAAAATCAAATATATCATAGTACGAGACTTGGATAATGTTCCCGTTTATTTATCTTAAAAATATACCCATTAAGGATTTCATTCATATGAATTTTAACTCATAATTATTTTTTTAAAATTTCTAGTGATTTTCCAAAGTTAGGACAGGGGAGTCTAGAGTCACTCCGACACTGTCTCACAAGAATTTAAATATCTCATAATAAAAAATTATTTTTCTTACATTGTTTCCTTTATGTGAAACTCGACTCATTAAAATTTAATTTCATATATTATTCAGCCTCTAATTCGACTTCTACCATTTATGGTGATTTTTCAAAGGTAGGATACTACTGCTGTTCAACACTATTTCGGTGTAAAATCACAATAGCTATCATAAATTCATTGTCACTTTGATCATGGACTCATTATTTCATAAATCCCATATTCAATTACACAATGTAAGTTAACATGATATTGCAACACAATTCATAATCATAAGCATAAGGATGGTCCATCTTTTAAATCCTTTCACTTGTTCATCATGTATACACATACATATGCATGAATTCGCTTACTCATTATTCATCAGATTTCAATAAGGTATCACTTATGAGTATCATGTACATACCTGTACATACCCATAGCATAAAAATTAACTTTACCTTTATCACCATGCCCATCTTGGGACTTTCATCGCATTATTCATTATAATACCCATTGAATTTCTCAAAAATCTCGATGGATAATCCATTTACCGTCAAGTCATACAAGTGATCATCTCAAGTGCGCACTCCCGCGAACCTCACATCTTACGACGGGATTATCAGTCCAGGCTAAATCCCTCGTAATATAAACTCATGGAGTGATGTTGGGATTACCAGTCCAGGCTAAATTCAGACCCTAATCGGATTACCCGTCTAGGCTAAATCCTTAATGCACACATATTCTTCGAAAGGCTCGATCACCCAAGGAACACCAGTCCGGGCTAGATCCTTTTTATATTTGAGATCAATGGATTACCCGTCCGGGCTAAATCCTTTTCTACAATACATGCAGGATCTCAAGTCATGTAAGCCATGGTCTATCCATCGGATTTCCCTTTTTATTTAACCGAGATTTTTTTCTCCTTTCATCAAGTAACTCATTATGCATAGCTGATCATGCAATGTACATCCAATTCAACACATTTCCATGTTTATTTAGACATTAGTCCATGAAATAAACATGATATTGCATATAATTATATTTATGCATTTGTTACAATATATAATCTTCATATAAACTAAATAAATATCCATCACACAATGTTAACACGTCAATTTAAGTTCAAGTATGAACAATAATATCATTGCATTATCATTGACATATGAACTTACATCGGGTTCGAGTATGACTATTTATTTCGAGTTTGTGCTTAACCTTGTTCAACCTCGTTCTAAGCCTGAATCTTGTTTTCTTGATCTAACATTTCAAATATAACTTATTAATTATTCAAATTATTCATATGGGTCCAAAAATCATATTTTTACAAATTTTCATTTTAACCCCTAACCTTTCACATATTTGCACTTTTTCCCCAAGGCTCGTAAAATGATTTTTATTTAATTTCCTTGCATTTCAAGCCTAGATGAATCATTTTCATAACTATGGAAGCCCTCAATTTCCACTAAATCACCCTTTTATGACTAATTTTATAACTTTTACGATTTAGTCCTTTTAAGCATTTTCATAGAAAATCACTTAGCAAAAGTCGTTTATTACACACTGAGCCTTCATATTCTACCATTAAACATTAAAATGCATGCATATCATTCATGGTTAAATTTTTAAACACAAACCCTAGCTCAAAAGAATGGTAGAAATGAGTAGAGCATGTTACCGGGATTTCAAAAATGTAAAGAACATTAAAAACGGGGCTTGAATGCACTTACTATTGAGCATGGAAGCTTGAAAACCCTAACCATGTCTTCTCCCATGCAATATTCGGCCATAGGTAGAAGATGGACAAGAAATTTGGCTTTTATTTTGTCTTTTAGTCCATTTAATGACCAAATGACCAAAATGCCCTTTTAGCCTTTCTTTGAAATTTTATCCATCCAAGCCCATTTTTGTCCAAAATTTTAAAACTTGGAAAAATTTATATTTAAGACCTCATAATTAAAATCCAATTCAATTTCATACTAAAAACTTCTAGAACTCATTTTTTACAATTTATTCAATTTAGTCCCTAAAGTCAAATTGGACACTTTTCACATGAAATTTCTTCATGAAATTTTCATACAAGCATGTAAACATATCATAGACCTTATAATAATCATAAAATAATTATTTTTACTTCGGATTTGTGATCCCAAAACCACTGTTCCTACTAGGCCTTAATTCGGGATGTTACAAAACTAGTCTTACCGAATATACGAAATGTAAACCTTTCAAACATGAATTTATTTATATGTCAATTGCACATCTTTAATTTCTATACACATACATTTCAAATGTTAGCAAATGAATTAATAAAACATATAAATATAGCCAATCTTGAACATACGTAATAAGCTTTGCCTTCCAAATTCCATTCAACACTTAATTCACTATCATAAAATCCTATACCTATTCTTCACAACAAAAATTTTCAATTTACAAATTGTAACCATGTAACCTTCCATACATATATTCATATTCATTCCATTAACCTTAATTACCCAATGTACCTAACCTTAATTACCCAATGTACCTAATGAAATAACATCGAATACTTAGAAAATACTCATATATCCATTTTACTCTCTAAACCCACCACAAACATATAATTACAACAATGCATTTATAATCATCATCAAACTATACTAGTTAAACATTCATCTCATATTCCTACTTGTGGTACATATTTCACTCGAAACATGTTACCTGAATAGCGAACAATAGAAGGATGAGATACTGACCTTTCCATTGATATCCTCTCATGTCATCACAAAAGACCATAGATAAAGGTCGTAGGTCTTATTTAGGGACCTTCTCTCACTCAATCCTTTAGAAAACATGCAATATTTTTATTTCCATTTTCAATCATGAATGATTAAAATGTCAAGACAAATATATGTGGCATTCTTTTCCCTAAACTATATGATATGCTTATAATACATATGCATGAATATACTTTTGAGTCAATTTAAAAATCCATCATGCTATAACATAAAAAGTATAAATTAAATTGACTCTAACTAGCCAAAGTTTCCATGATTCCATCCTAGAAAAAAAAAACAAATTTACATTTATTATCCAAAAGCATACTTTTGGTCTTCTTGGTGAAATTCAAATATCCTAATTTTGGGTTTCCCAGAACCCAAAACTTTGAAAATGTCACTGAAGGGATTTATCGCTAAACTGTCATCACCATTGGCACCTTCGTTAACGACCCCACCGTCGGTTGTCCAACCACTGTCGGCCACCTGTCGATCACCGCTAGTCGGCCCGCTGTCAACTTTCGTTGGTTGGTTCACTGTCGATCTTTTGTCGATTGATTGAGTCAGGTTTGCATCATTTCAACCAATTTTGGATGTATCTTGATTTTCTCAAATTCTTTGAAAAATTAGGTTACAAAAATCTTAAGTCCATTTCCAACTCACATAAGTTATTCTAAAAATTAAAATAAAACCTATGTGGAGATGATAGTCCATGATCTAATTACATATCCCAAAATTTAATAAAACCTAAAATTACACCCAATTTAATTTTTTAAGAAGCACAACTTTGGAAAATTTATTTTATCATATATAAAAATAACTAAAATATATTCATTCACGTATATAACCCAAAACATGCATATAATTAAAAGAACGTCACATCTTATCTAACCAAACATGAAAAAAGGAGAAAATTTGATATTGGTTTATACCATAAACAAAGCACAATCTCACTCTAGTACCAATTGTTGGAAAAATCCTATTAAGAAAATGGATTTTAGTTACAACGGAAGTTTAAAAATTTTGAAAACCGAGCCAGTTTATGATACTTATAGCAATAAACCTTTTTTCGAAAAGTATCTGTGTTTTGTACAATATGAATTTGAAACGTTCTCGACCTTCAACCAAATGTTCTTCTCGGCTATCCTCCTAACATGAATTGTGTCAAATGTGGGCTCGAATAACAATAACCAAACATAGAACCAAAAATGATTTATTACTTTTAGTAGGAAAGTAATTCTCTCAAAAGAAACTAGTAGAAATTATTATTCCAAAAAAATATAAATTCCCACTACTTTCAGGCATAATAATAATATATGAAACTTATGTTTTAAAAATTTTGTAAATAGCTCTACTAGTTTCATCTATTTATAGGGAGAGATAGGAGAATCCTAGTTGAATAAGTATAACACAAAAATAATATTTATTTAATAGAAAAACATTCTCCTATTCTAACTAGAAGGGGGAGCAACACACCCTAATTAAAAACACTAATGTTGTCGCCCCACACATGTAAAATGAGGGGAATTGGGGGTCTCATGTATTGGGTTAAATTATATGTACTTCCTAAACTTTTGACCCAACACTTCATAATTTAATCTAACTTAATATTTGATTTCTATTCTCAAAATAAATATTAATTTATTTATTTAATTAACTAAATAAATTTCTCAATTAAATAAATTTTCTCAATCAAATTTTAATTCTGTTAAAGTCATTACGACTTTACCATAAAAGAATTTATGAGGAAATATATTTAATGGATTCATAATGGTTAATTAATTTAATTCCATTTTCGAACCTCAATTATTTAATTATAATTAATTAAACAATAATTTGAAAACCTTAAATTATTTCATAAGTCATTTAAATAATCAATGATATAACGCATTCATTTGTGAATGCGACCTATTTTTCTAACTTTATTATTTCCATTCATTTCTGTTCATTTGGTTATACATGCAATTTATTTCTAGTTTCAACAAGGTAGCGGAAGGACCAATTGGGCATATAATTAGGACTCAAATAATTTATAATTAGGTTCCAGCTTTTTGTCTATTAATTCTAAACTTATTTAGTCACGAAGTCATTCCCCTATAGTATTGTGACTGAGCTCTCCCTAATTACATATCATTACGAAAGCTACTAAAAAATTGCTAGTCCAATGATCCTGTCATAAATGTGTTACCCTTATAGGATATTTTTAATCTCTTTGGGATAAATCTGTTCTCCCAATATGATCCTATTCCAACTGATGGTAACCATTACATCTTCCTTTATGAAAAGCCAATTACTATCAACTAGTAATTAATTCATTTATCACAAAGACAAATGACCCGTGACCACGTTTTCTTTTATCTATCATGTAATGCCGATGAGAGGATATTATTTACCCATTAGTTAGGCTATGAATTCCACTATTGTGAATGATGCTACATACTGCAGAAGTTGTATACCCAATACACCAACTTTTGGTTTCTTATCTATTTGAACTAAGGCTTTTACTTACATCAAAGAATATGAGTCACACATACATCATCAATCATCCACTCAAGATTAATGTATGTCACACTATGAACATCACAAACGAATAAATCCATAAACGAATCTTGGATATATTATACTTGGGTATTGTTCAATGTACTATCAGTCCAATCAATCACATTTATGTGTCTATCTTTTAGGAGTCATTCGCTCTGATGCTCAAGATAAAGCATCTCCCCAATTTGACTTAATAGAAGATATATTAGTCTTTCAGTTCGTTTGCTCATTTTTTTTATTAAACTAAGGACATGTTTAGATTTATTTACTAATACAAGTTGTGTTTTCATATTACGATCTAACCATATAATACTGCTTAGTATTAGTTAAACATTAGATAACTAGTGAGCCAACATTTGCTTCCATTTTGTTTTGCGTGCAAAAACATTAAGGACAATATACAAAAGGTATTAATGAAATTAATGGATTTTTTATTAAACTAATTTATTCAAAAAATACAAATATACTTCAATTAGGACAATAAATCCAATAGTCTCTCACTTGCCTTAATGAAGTAGATAAGTTATATTTCGAATTCACATGTTCTCTACATATTTCTCAAAACTCCTAGATATTAGAGTCTTAGTAAAAGAATTTGGGGAAAAAGGAAATGGAGGATTTTAGATGCGGCCTAATAACTCTTACAAACATGAGGTTGATATTGGTTCTGTTGAACTCTTTTTTCATTTTAATTTTAAAAATAGAGTAAAATTAGAAAAGTTAAAACAAAATTTAGGTATTTTTTATTTGCCTTGGAAATTTGAGAATTAGGGTTTAAGGCTCAGATGATTTTTTTTATTTAAGAAAAAAATAAATAATGAAGAGGAAAAGCAAAAAAGAAAAAACTTGTTTAAGTAAAAATAAATAAATAAAAAGGAAAGGAAAGGGGAAATTAAAATTATTTTTTATTTAAGCAAAATAAATATAAATAAATAAATCAAGAAAAAAATAGTGAATAAACATGTTTTTTTAATTTAATTTCTTTAATATTTGGGGTTTTAATTTTTTAATTTAAAAAATTAAAGGTATATTTAATCTTGGGTCCCTGGTTGAATTTAAAAATTAAAAAAATTACAAAAAATGATATGTATCACATTTTAATTGGGCCACGTGTCTTGCCAGGTCAGAAATTAATATCGTTAGTTAAAGGTACCACATTGGTAAAAGGTATTAAGTTCAAGTACCAAAATCGTCTTTTTGAAAGTTCAAATTTCACATTAAAAGATTTGCTAAAGTTCAGGTACCAAATATGTTATTAATTAGAGCGCATTTAATTCACTAATTATAAGATTGTTCTAATAACAATATTATCGAAAAGTAAGATTACCATTTTTTTTTATTTAGTTGGGTAGAATATAATATTTGATTGTTTGATTAATGGGATGTAAGATTATTTAAAATAATTTGTCATCAAATTGTCCTTAATAAATAATAATAATTTATTAAAATATATTAACAGTGAAAGTTAACTATGAATTATAGAAAAAAATTAAGAAAATAATAATATTTAAAATGTTAAAATTTCTCAACTAATAATAAGTTGTTGTTATTATTACTACTAAAGTTATCATTACCACATGAGAATAGGTTGTAAGAAAATAAGCTTATATCTTAAGTACGATAAATGTTAACTTTGTCTTATATTTTTTTCCTAGGTCATGTTAAAATCAAATTTGTATTTTATGATTAAAGCGGCATATAATTTAATTTGGTAAAAAAATTAAAAAAGAAAAATATTGACAATAAGTAAATTAATTACATTTGACAAATGAGAAAATGAGTTATGTTAGCTTAATAATAATACATAAATTAATTAATGGGATAAACATTGAGAATAATTATATTGCATATATTAGCTAAGGGGATAAACCTATGGTTTAAATGTAAAGTGATAAGAATTGAAGGATAAAATTGATATAAAACTAACATTTCTTCAAAAATATTACTTTACCTAAGGAAGAGGTGATATTCATTAGATTACCCTATATATTTTGAAATCTTGATACTATTAGAAATGTAAAATTAATGACTCAAAGTGACCTTCGAAATCCAAATAGGAGAATGCCATTTAGGAATCTTATATTACTCGTGAGAATGTGAGATTCAACCAAATGATCCCTTAGGATAAACTACACTAATGGCTACTAAATTATTAGTAACTTTTTGTTTTGATTATTAAATTATGAATAATTACAAAATAATCGCTAAATTTATCAATTTGTAACATATCGGTTACTCATTCCTTAATTGCCATTAACTTGATGAAATGATGATATGGCTCGTTTTATATGGGGTTAATACTTTAATTTGGTCCCAAGACTACAGCTAAAATATCAATATAGTCCTTTTATAGTTTTTTAACAATAAATCCAAAAATATTCTTAAAATATAATACAATTCTAAACAAATATGAAAATTCAAATTTATTTTCTAAAATTATAAATATTATAATTATGAAATTAATAATTTACAAAATTCTAGAAGAACCAAAAATCCCAAAAGAATAAATAAAAAAAAGAGATTATTTTTAAATTATAGAAATGAAAAAAAAATATTAAACATCTAAAATTCTAAAAAATCCTTAAAATTTAGAAAACAATCTAATTTTTTAACAAACTTTAAAATGTTGTAAAAAAATATTAGGAATAACTTAAGACTAAGCTAAAACTCAAATTAAATCATAAATAATCTTTGTTTTTGATTGGTTCTTAAGCAATGTTGTTTGAAATTGTATTTTTCAAGGATTAAGTTATATTTAGTTACCCCTAGGAGTTCATCTATGAAATGCGAGATCATTCCTCTAAAATGCCTAAATTATTGGTGCTCCAGAGTTGTTTAAGGGTGAGTTTGGATGGACGATGCGTTTACCTGCGGTTAGTGTAAAAACAGCGGTGGCGGTGAGATTAGATACTGTAGCGTGAGACAAAAAGTAAACTAAACGCACCGCACCGCACCACACCTAATCGCCTATCCAAACTAAGCCTAAGATGTGGGATAGAAGTTGATGGTGTGATAAATCTTCAAGAGTTTGGGGATAAATTATATGCAATTTCGTTTTAGAGGTTGGAATGCAGGCAATGATGATCTAATATTTGGTAAATAATAATGAGTCAAAAGATGGAAAAGCCTTATTTATGATCCATCCTAACTACTTCCAAGTCACTACCTTTATTTTCTTCCTAGTATATTAAAAGACGTACTTGCTATTTGATTTCCTCAATTTCCTTGGAAAATGTTACGAATGTTTCTTGTGGTCATTGTGCATGATTGATTTTTGCTCTATTTTTTATTTTTTTTATACTTTCTATAAATTTATAAATTTTTGCTTAATGCGTGATTCAACATCTAATATTCTATTTGGAATGTTTGAAGTAAACGAGAGTTTTAAAAAAAAAATTGATGAAATATGGATATTATTATATATAATTAAAAATTGTTATTTTATGTATGTTTATGAGGATTTAAAATATAAATGTTATTTATAAATGTACAATTATATTCTTAAAATATGCACATATCATTTTTTTCTTTTAATAAAAGGTTATTATTTTTTTCTTTTTTATTGAATATTTTATATTTCATTTTTTTTCTTTTTATTAAAATAATATATTATAATATGTGATATGAAAAAGTTGCTTTTTGATATTATTTTTCTTTATTAAACCATAGAAATGATTAAATATTGATTTATAATTTACAAATTTTTATTGATCAAAGTTCGCTACAAATTTCATGAAGCTACAAGTATAATTTCAAAGCAACTATCATGGCAACGACAATATCTTCTAAAATATCACATATTTGATATTAAAAGTAAGACCCACACCCGATCTAGTTGTTAGATCTAAATGCATGATGTCACATTACATTATCGAAATAACTCAAGCTAACTTACTTCTTTAATCATATAATTTAAAGCATAATTATCAACCATAACAAAATAATCTTCCATTTCATTCACAATCTTACATTCATAGAGTGTAATAATTTAATGTATCTACTTACAGGATGACACTAAGTCAAATTAGGAGTTTGGACTCGAATCCAAACTCAATTATCAAATTTCAATGGTGTGTTTTGAAACAAGCTTACATTTATTTTAGGTATTTTTGCTTTGAAGTTAAACTGTCTTTAGACATAAGAAATTTTGTCTCGAGGCAAGGTCTCTTATGTCTCAACATTAGATCTCGAGACCAACCTCACATGTTTTCTTTTTCTAACTTTGTTGTTTAAATACCTAAAACGGTAGTTTCGGAACCCCGTATTTTGATAATTGAGTTGGTAAATATTATTTATTAATATTTATTAGTCTATTATGATATTATATTAGATTTTGGTTTGATAATTTTGGTAATTGAACGGTTAAGTAGAGTAAAGAGACTAAATTGTAAAAACCGTAAAAGTTAATTATTATTGATTTCTATTAATTAAAAGGCTTAAATAGTAAACATGTGAAGACTTATGTTGAAAATAGACCAAAATGGAACAACATGTACGGTTAATGCTTGTTTCTTTTGATTATTTTATGTTAAAGTTATTAAAATAAGGAAAAATAAAAGTAAAAGAAAGAAAACATCATCACCATCTTTCTCATTTTTTTATCTACCACAGAAAATTCACCATTGTTAAGGAAAGAAAAGCTTCAATCTTACAAAGACATTCGACCCTTTGCATGTGAGTATTCTTAAGTCCGTTTTTAATAATTTTTATGTTTTTGATATCGTTGTAGCTTAATCTAGCTATTCTAGTGATTAAATTGTAAAAATGTTATAATTTGAAAAGTTACCATTGGTTTTTAATGTTTTAATGTTAAATGATAGATTTGTAAACTTGGAAATGAAATAAGACTAATTTGTAAAGTGATTTTTGTTAGTTTTGCATTTAGGGACTAAAATAAAAAGTTGATTAAATTGTCATGCATTTTTGTTAAATATGGATATTAGAGGATCTTAGAAAGGTCTTAAAAGTTAATTAAATTGTCATACTGTAGTTGTTCAACTGATTCTGGAGGACTAGCTCATGCTTATACAGCTAGGGAGTTGTGGGATCACGAGTCGACTGACGTGATTCAGGTACTTTTACGTTACAATCCATTTCATTGTTTTTGCTAGTTGATTCAGGTTCTACTCATTCATATATCATAAGCGATTTGATTGGTGAGTTGGGGATTCCAATAGAGACTATTAGGTTGGGTATGACAATTACAAGCTTTTTGGGCAAGAGTGTCATAGTTGACAGAGTGTACCCAAGGTGTCCACTGACGGTTTAGGGACATGTCTTCCTTATAGATTTGATGGAGATGTCGTTTCATGGGTTTGATGTTATTATTGACATAGATTAAATGGCCAAGCACAAGGTAAAGGTGGACTTCGAGACTAAGTAGATTACCTCGCGAGGTAGAGACGGCCTAGAGATTGTGGTCGTTGGGGAGAGACCCGAATTTCTCTCTAATGTGATTTTAGCAACTAAAGCCAAGAATATGATGGGTAAAGGCTGTGAGACATACTTGGCCTATGTACTGGATTCTAGGAGTAAATAATTGAAAGTTCAAGATATCCACACCGTGAGGGATATTTCTAATATGTTTCCACAAGATTTGCCTGGTTTGCCACTAGATAAGGAGATAGAGTTTGGTATTGATGTTTTATCGAGTACTGCATCTGAGTCCATTGCACCCTATCACATGGCACTGAAGGAACTCAAGGAGCTAAAGGTTCAATTACAAGAGTTATTAGATCAAGGGTTCATCCGGCCGAGTGTATCTCCTTGGAAGCACCAATATTGTTTGTGAAGTAGAATGATGTTACCTTGAGGTTGTGTATTAACAATTGAATAAGTTAACCATCAAGAACAAGTATCCATTGCTCCGGATTGTTGACCTATTTGATCAGTTTAGAGGTGCAACGATTTTTTCAAAGATTGATTTGAGGTCCGGATATTATCAACTCAAGGTGAAGGAGTCTGATATTCTCAAGACTGCGTTCAAGACTCGGTATGGTCACTACAAGTTCTGGGTTATGGCATTTGGGTTGAGTAACGTGCCTGCAGCATTCATGGATCTAATAAATCGAGTTTTTCACTCATATCTAAATCATTTCATAGTTTTTTTTTATAAATGTCATTCTCATGCATTCTCAAACTGAGGATGATCATGATGCACATCTACGGATTGTTCTTCAGATTTTGTGAGAGAAGCAATTGTTTGTTAAGTTGAGAAAGTGCAAGTTTTGGTTAAAAAAGGTGATTTTTTTGGGGCATGTGGTGTCTTTTGATGAGATCCAAGTTGACCTAAAGAAGATTGATGCTATTCTAGAATGGAAGCAATCGAAGAGCGTCACTGAGGTTTGGAGCTTCTTGGGGTTGGCTGGTTACTATTATTCATTGAAGGGTTCTCCATCATAGTTACACCCTTAACGAAGCTACTCCAAAACAATGTGATGTTTGAATGGACGGATAAGAGACAGAGGAGTTTAGAGAAGCTTAAGGTAGTTTTGGTTGAGGCACCAATGTTGATTTAGCAAGAGTCTGGGAAGGAGTATGTGGTCTACAGTAATGCATCATGTACATGTATTGGATGTGTTCTGATTCAATATGGTAAGATGATGCCATATGCCTCGAGATAGTTGAAGCCATATAAGCGTAATTACCTGACCCATGATTTGGAGTTAGCTACAATGTTCTTTGCGCTTAAGATTTGGCGACATTATCTGTATAGTGAGAGGTGTGTCATTTACACTAATCACAAGAGTCTTAAGTATCTCCTCACCCATAATGAGTTAAACTTGAGATAGGGACATTGGATTGAGCTGCTAAAAGATTATGATTGTGTGATTAAGTATCATCCAGATAAAGTGAATATTGTTGCTAATTCTTTAAGTCAAAAATAAATAGTTGTGCTTGAGCTGCGAGCAATGTTTGCACATTTCGGTGTGACTGGTGATGGTAGTTTGTTGGCTAAGCTTTAAGTAAAGCCAACTCTATCGCAGCAGATCAAGAAAAGACAGTTGATTAATGATAGTTTGGGGAAGAAGATTCGATAGGTTGAAGAAGGTAGTGGTGGAGACTTCGAGCTAAATTTCAATGGTGTTTTGAGTTTCTGAGGGAGACTTTGTGTGCCTGCTGATATAGAGCTTAGGCATGCGATTCTTACTGAGGCGCATAGTAGCCATACGCTATGCATCCTGATAGTAATAAGATGTATCGGGATCTTCAAAAGCTGTATTGGTGGCCAGGATTAAAGCATGATATGACACACTTCGTATCTAAATGTTTAGTTTGTCAGAGGGTGAAGGCGAAGCATCAACACACTTCAAGTTTAATTCAGTCGATTAAGATTTTAAAGTGGAAATGGGATAGGATCACGATGGATTTTGTCTTGGGTTTGCATTTGACTTTGAAAAAGAAGGATTTGGTATGGGTTATTGTCAATTGATTCTTGAATAGTGCACATTTCTGGCAGTGTGTACTAGTTATTTGATGCAGAAGTTGGCAGAGTTGTATATAGTTGAGATTGTCCGACTATATGGTGTGCTGATTTCTATTATTTCTGATAGATATTCGCGTTTCACTTCGAGATTTTAGAGGAGTCTTCAGAATGCTTTTGGTTTGAAGCTTAACTTCAGTATGGCTTATCATCCTCACAAAAATGGTTAATCGGAAAGGGTGATTCAAATTCTTGAAGACATGTTGTGTAGCTGTGTTATCGAGTTCTGTGGAAGTCGGGAGAGATATTTGCCTTTAGCAAAGTTTGTGTACAACAACTATTTTAATTCCTATTACTATTCTTATTAATTTATTTATTTTAATTTCACTTAATGATTCAATACTACTATTTTTGTCTTCAACATGTGACCATTGAATTATAATTTATTTAATAATTCAACTCATTAAATTTGGTTCAAACCCTAATTTTTCAACACCATAGAAAATTGTGTCATTACAATAAATTACTCCAAACTATTTTTAAAACAAATCGTAATATGTAGAATCATTTTTCTAATCTAATAGATAAAAAGATAGAATTAGTAAAGCTAGTTGAGCTTTTCAACTACATTACCTAAAGCGCAACTAATCATAAATGACTAAAATATCACAACCATATAAAGTAAGTATAAAAACAAAAAATTAAAAGTAATTAATCAAATAGTATTAGTCTCGTATGCAATTTAAAAAGTTAGAACATTTTACATGAACAATATGATACTTAGTTCATAGCACATTTACATATCTATTGTTATTTCCATAGTTCCATAGCATATTCACCTTACAAAATGTCATTACATATCACCTATCATCAATAAACTAAAGCCAAAACACAACAAAAAGTTAGAAGAATATCCTTAAAATATCATATCACTAATTTCCCTCAATTAGCAGTCCCTTCAACCATATCTCCTTCTGTTCAATTGGGATAGTAAAAAAGAATAAGTATAGTTATTGAATTTTAAGAATCTTCCTTAATGTAGCAAGTTTTTCAATTTGGATAGTCTTGATATTTTCATCAACTCATCCCAATATTGCATAGACTTTTGAGCAATCAAGTGATATGTCCTTAAACTCTTTGTCAACTTATTTGTGGCTTCAACTATTTTGCTTCCCAACACCTCAATAATTCATAAAAAAAAATAGCCTTATCGTTAGAATCCGAGCCTATCTTACTCTTATCAACTTTTTCAACCCTTCTAATTTGGCCTCTACTAATAGATGGAGGACGTTGACTGGCCAATGTATTCAAGATCTATTGATAACCCAACATTTCCAGTATCAATCATGTCAGATTCTTCCACACTTGTACCATTTGCATTGTTCTTTATTTCACCATTATCATCTTCATCATCTTCTAACTCTTCAATAATGCCAACTGCTATTTGAGCATAATTTCCAATGACATGGCATTTACCATATATCATACTGAAATCTCCAAAATATGGTAGTGTCTTATTCTTAAATAGGGTTGCATTTTTATGACTTTTCATACATATTCATATAAAAAATTATTAAACGGGTTCAAATATAATCTAAAGTACAAGTAGATACCCTTGTTTAAAGTTACAATCAACATTGTGGGTGCCTATATGGTACAATTCAAGAAGGCACTATACCAAAATTCTATCATCTTCATCTTCTAGTGTATCATAATAGACTTGCTACTTGAACTCTCACCTTCGAAGTTTACCTCTCGACCTGTCATTATATTTATATATGACAACTTTTTTTAACATAACATATCATAATTTTTTATCGAAACTAGTATAGCTAAAATGAAAAAGATAGAAACATAAAGATATCTCATACAAATAAATGCACACATTACATGAAAATACAAAAAAAATATTTACAAAAATATAGTTTGAGCATAGACAACTAAACTTAGTTCATGTATAAAAAAATCCTTAGTTTTACATTTATTGAAGATTCATAACATCAAATTGAACTCATTTTTCCATTACCTCACCTCTTTGATCGAGTAGTCCCTCACTCATTAAGCATATCCATAGCAGGTTGTTATCTATATATGGTTCACTCATTTGTAGGCTCGATTCAAAAAACTAATGCTTCATTAGTATCATATTTGACATCCTTAATACTTGAAGCTTCATCATCGCATTCCAAAGCGTCTGAAGACATTTCTTTGCAAATATAATTGTGCAACAAGCAACATGAAAGGATAATTCGATTGTGTCCTAATGAGATAGAAAAAATGGCTCCTAACTACACCCTATCTCATTTTTAAAAGACCAAAACACCTTTTAATTACATTTCATGCGAAAGTATGTTAAAATAACTATTTACTGTTGGTAGGTTGATAGCCACACATTCATTCATTAAAGTGATATTGTTGCCCTCTAAAGGGGGCGAAGAACAATATTGAGTGTATGTAACCCGCATTAACAAGGTAATAACAACCTAGCCTAATTTATGAAAATAATGCATAAAAGTTACAGTTTAAATACAAAAAGTTTGCTTAAATAGTTTGAAGTGCCTCATGAAGTCTCGTTATCATCATAGCCTAAGAAACGTATACAGATGAGCACTTTTAAACCATTCTTCCTACTCAAAGCATCTTGAAGAACTCTTTTGTTAATAGTTGACCCTTACCTACCAGGTAACATGTATATAAATTTCATATTAGGGTTACACGCCCCTAGAACATTAGTGGTTATCTCATTTTTCCTTGTACAGTATCTAGGTTTCTCCTCAAGTGGAACTTGTACCTTGAGGTGAGTTCCATGTACTGCCCCAAGACAATTCTAATAACATATAATTACAAAGAATTTTCAAACTTGCTTAAATCATGTGAGTATTATGTATATCAAAACAACAACATTATTTTCAATTAATTATCTTAAGCCATTTCCACCTATCTTTAGTTGAATTGTTGAGAATAGGCTTCGATTTTCTTAATAGTATGTGTTGGAGTTTAATGACACTAATAAGGACTTTAATTAAATACTTACTCATCGTTTCACCTTACCATTGAAACATATCACTACAAGTTCTATTTTTAATGCGATGAGAAAGTGTGAAAAGGAAAATTGCTACTTGCTCATCAATCAAGAAGTTTTTTGTGTCCTTCAACTTTTATTTTTTTTTAATAACCCACACAACTTAAAAATGGCACTTCTAGTCATCAATCAAGGAGTTTTTTTGTGTCTTTCAACTTTTATTTTCTTTATCAACTCACAACTTAAAAATGGCACTTCTAGACATTCTTAATTCATCAATAACAAAAATTTTAATCTTCTCTTGCTTCTTGAAAAAAATCTAAAATGTAGGACCTAATTTTAGTCCAATATGAGGTTAACCTTTTCTTCATGATGAACTTAACAAAGTAACAATTTAGTGGTATTATTATCTTAATCCAATGAGTTAACACAACCGCTATCCTTCTCCTTCAATTCCTAAATCCAATCAAATTAAAACATCCATTCTTACATGTTTAAATATATATTAATACTCAAACGAGTCACTCTTTATGAAATACCTTCAATTGTATCATATATAATAATAACGCTATCTATACCCAACAATTACACACGCTAGTAAAAAAATTTACATTTTACATTTTCAACATTAAGACCTAAGTTATCATTGTTCTAACATAAGTATCTGTAATTTAATGCCAATAAATAAATTAGTCGTACAATAATAGTTGAAATAATAGTTTATTATGGATTTTGCTCCCGAACTATATCCATTTTTTCATATAGATATTAATTTTTTTTTATCCCATAGTACTTTATCTCTGTTTACATTTTTGGTCCAAGTGCCTTAAGAAAATAAAGCAGGGTGAATAGGATTTGGACACGTGTTCTATTTTTCCCATGTATGATAAACAAATTCAGAAAAGAAATACTTTAATTTATATATTTATTTTGTAGAAAAACAAGTTAAGTTTCTTCTCCAGAAGGTTAGGGTTTAGAGACCCATTCCTTAAAGCTCATTTTTTTTTTTTTAGTTTCATCTTCTCTAACGGGATTGGGATACATCTTCCATTGCTGAAAATTCCTTCTTCTCCACAAAATTATGATATTGTTTGGGTCAAAAACTCCACTGTCAGCACAAGCAGATTATAAAAAAGAACAGAAAGGTTTGAGGTTTCAAAAATATGAATACTTGTGACAGTATACAGGTAGTCAAGAACATTCAAACAAAAATGGATCTCGATTTTGACAGGAAAAGTTTTCAGTTTTTAGAGAAACAAATATCAATCCATTTTGAGGTTTCAGAAACAAAACGAACAATAAATTGAAGAGAAACGATTGGAATGAACAAATTCTAGGGATTTCTGCTTCTTACACCAAATGAACACTCTCTTTCTTCTTTTTTTACAGATAAAAGTTAAACTGAGGTAAAATATGATTTTAACTTTTCCTTATCTTTTATTATTTCTTTTTCAATTTCTTTTATTTCTTTAGACAAGACATGCTAATGAAAGTTACTAATACGAAACAATTTTTTTTTTTAAATACAAATAGGTATAGTTTTGGAGAATAAAACCTAATATTCATATATATTTTAACTAATATAATAAATATTATGTTTTATTTTTTTATAAACATAATATGAATGTATAATATAATAACAACAATATTTATACTATTACATAATATTTTTTTTTTAATTTTAAAAAATATTTACTTAATATTTGCAACGCCGTAGAGTGCCAAATGTCAATTTTTTGAAGTTGGAGCACAAACATTTCTTACAACCTTGAAATATATATATACACGATGTATGATAATGTTGAATTTTAACTCTTTTTTTTTTTAGTTTCTGAAAGTTTGACTGAATGTTTAAATTTATATATATTTCAATTTTTATGATTTTTTGAAATTTTAAATTGATATTTATATATGTTTAAAGTTTTTAAAGTTTCTAGTTTTTTCTTATTTTATCAAGTTCGTAATTTTCTAAAAGTTTAGATAAAATTTCTTATGATTTTTTTAATTTTTAATTATATATTTTAGAATTTTTTAATATTTATTATTATAATTTTTTAATTTTTAATTATATATTTTAGAATTTTTTAAATATTTATTATTGTTGAGACATTTGTCAATGAGTGTCTGCACCAATGCTTAAACTAGTGCCAACTAGAAGTAGCACTGTCTACTCAAAAAATTGTCTTGTTTGAGTGACAAGTTTTGACAATAAAATTACTTAAAGTTGCAATCTCCTTAGTTATTTAGGACATCTACTAGCCCATCTTGGATATCCAAACTTCACTTAACAAGAGATTTTGGATATTTGTTTAAATTGGATTAAAGCAATCACCATCCCTTAACTCATGGATAGGATCGGATTGAATCAAGCTATAGAAGGAAGTATATCCAACGACTCAAGCCTAATTCTGTGTTGTTTTGTAGATATTATTTGTGCATGTTATCTTGCTAATTTGATGGGATACTTGATTGTAAAAGATATAGTATGTTAGCAAGATTTGTTCGCTTATATTTTATGGATACTTGCATAGGTTTTGTACTGATTAAGGACACTTTATTTTGTTCAATGAGAAACATTTTTGTGAGTGCATCAAATTGTAATAATCAAATGTGTGACTTGATTAGAGTCTAAGCTTTGAAAGGGAAAACTTAGAGGGGAGAGATTTAGATTTTAGGTATAAAAGTGAGAAGTCTAAACTGGTGAGTGTTAGAGCTTGGAAGCACTTGTTGTACAAGGTGATTGGATATAGGGGTGTTCAAATAATTGGTTCAGTTAATACCCGAACCGAATTACTATTAAATGAATTATTCGAAATGTAAAAATCTTTAATCATTAATCGAACTGAATTTTTTTTTCAAATACATTAATTGGACTGAAATATTTCAGTTAATTCGATCGGTTAACCGAATTTTATATGTTTTTGTCTTTTGGTTAAAGTAAGTAGAAAACATATAAAAAAATACATTGTTAATGTTCATTTTCTTTTATTTATTAGTTAAAAAAACTTTAAATGGAGGTGAAAACAACAAATAAGACATTAGAAACACTACATAAGTTTTGAAAGTTAACAATCAAACACTACTTAAGTCTTGAAAACAACAAATATAATTACCATATTTTAAACTGAATTAACTGAAATTCCAATAAAACATTAACCGATCTCCAACTGAACTAAATTTGACCACTGACCGATTAATCGAATTAGATTGGTTCGGTCAATTAATTCGATTTTAACTGAACTGTGAGCACCCTTACTTGGATAGTGAATATTCTCTTTGGGCAAGGCCCCACTAATGTATGAAAATCTAATTATGTAAACATTTTTTTGTGCTATTTATTTTTCTACAATTTTCATTACAAATGCCTGAAGCAGTTAGAACTATTCTAAGCACTGCTTCTGACACTACTTGATTTTGTCTTAAATATCAATTTCAACTCAACAATGTTAAAAATGTAACTTTTTTCTAATTTTTTTTAAAAAGAAAAAGTTATATGAGTTGATTGTGAATGAGTATACATTGAATGGGTAAAAATGTGACATTGTTGATAGTGAGTTTGGACATTTTTGAACTTAAAATATGGGTGTTATTTATGAGAGAAAAAGAAAATAGAGTAGCAAAAGAAGAAAGTAGATCCATATCTTATTTACGTACGTTTCTTTCCTCAAGTGAGTAGTTTTATTTTCTTCCTCTTATATTGAAAGATGCTAATTCATTTCACTTGCAAAGTAATCAAATTCTTTCAACTTTTTATCCTAAGAATATGCTTCATAATTGCTTCTTCTTCTTTTTTTCTTATGACCATATGCTAGTTATCTTCGATTTCCTTAGAAAAGGCTATGAATGTTTCTTTAGGTCATACTACATATTTGGGTATTTTCTAGAAATTTATGAATATTGTTATAAAATTTTGATTTAATGCCCACTTCTAAATTATATTATTTTCTCATCTTAGTATTTTCCCCCTAAAGTTATATTGCTTTATCTAATTTAGTTTAATACTGTTAAAAAGTAATTGACGTATTGTCAGTTAGAAAGTGTCATGTGACACTTCTTAATTAATTAGAACATAATATGTGACATTCATGTCTATTGAAATTAATTGTAACACCCCAAACCCAGCCTAAACGTTATGGTCGAATCTGGCGATGACACATGGAATGGATTTTCGAAACCAAACTCCTTAAGTTAAACCATTCCGGTTAGGTAACCTTTATTTAAATTGAAAGAATCACGCACTAGATGTTTTGTTTCAAACTTGTCCTTTTTAAGCGGAAGCTGTTGTAATTAATTAATTTAGGAAAAACCGTTTTTGTTTACGAAATACTTAGTTTTAGTAAAACTATTTTTGTTGAGTTGCCGTTTAAATAAATATAAAACAATATAAAGTTCCGAAACAGAAACCAAATAGTCCAAGTCCAGAATTACATCAAAACCCAACCAAGTAATAAATCTGAAAATTTGTGAAAAACAGTCTAAGATTTTACGTGTGGCCACCGTAGAGTCCTTCGCTGCACCAATCCGTCAAGTCTGGGGATTACCTAGATAGATTAAACAAAAAAGGGTGAGTTTCGCAACTCAGTGTGTAATCCCACAGATATCTAACGTACAGAGTAATCACCAGAAATTAGAAATCACAAACTAAGCCGGAGCCCATTACAGAAATAGTTTTGGCCTTAGTCCACTCGAATGCAGAATCAGAAATATATTACGGCCTCAGCCCAATCAAATACAAAATGTAGATCAGAATATTAGAATCCTACCCACCAGCCTCTACATACAAGCTCCGTCCAACCCTACACACCATGTAGATATATAATCAACCTACCAATCCCTACACACCATGTTGTACCGAAATGTGGCACATAAACCGAATAATACAGTTGAGCTGCCAGATAACAAGCTTAAAACCCTTTAGACATTTCCTCTGAAATATCATCAACCCTCCTCGATGTAATGCAACATACCAAATATGACATGCAACATACAAATAACCGATTATACATTTAGTTCAGTACAGATATCATGCTCAGTCAGACACCATATAATCAGATCACATAAATAGGGGTCTAAGTAATGCTTACCGACACTACAATAGGTCCACAATCGACTTGGGCGACCCATGCAACCTTACAAATCATTTTAAAAAAATGGGTTCACATGCCCATGTGGCCTGCCCGTGTGGGCCCACACGCTCATGCGGCCCACACGGCCCAAATTGGCCTTGGCTATATGGATCACATGGCCTAGCCTAGAATTTCACACGCCCGTACGGCCCACACGGCCCAATTTTGTCTAACCCGTGTGTCGCACACGACCTATCTAGCCATCACACGGTCGTGTCTAACATGCACGGCCTGGCCTCATTAGTCACAAGGTCGTGTTGTTGCACACGACCTACTATACGGGTGACCACACGCCTGTGTGGCGTCGATAGAATAGTTTTTTAGCTTTTTACTGAACCTCGTTTCCTGTGTTTCAGGTACACACCTGTTACGTTTTAATGCTAAAACGAACCCCGAACACTCCAGAACCTATATTTGACCAAAGTATCATCCAATTAATCTCCTAATTTGCAATTCTAAAAGTTACCATCAAAAGGAACATTCCCCTTAATCTAACAACGTCCTTACCTCGAGTAAGTAATGGTAATTTCGCAACACCCAAGCCCTGACTGGCTATCCACCGCCTATTATCTTCCACCTAAATACCAAAATCAGCCCCCTATTAACAGAATATTCGTTACAAATATGAAACACACTTAATCAACTTACCAACAAGGCTCAAAAGTGCGAAAACTATGATCATCGGTCACTTGTTTGCAGAAAGAACGAATAAAATAAAAATAAAAGAAACGGTAATGATAGTGAAGTAGAGAGAAGGATTTTAGCAGGGAGAATGGAAGGGGAAAAACAAATGAAACGTTAGAAACTTTGAGAGGGAGAGAGAGAAACAAAATTTTGAAAAAAACAAAGGAATAACCGATAATTCAAATATCTTAACTCCTCTAATTTTTCTCCAGCAACTACCCACTACTTAGAATTCCTGTTTGACTGAAACTCTCATAGTCAAACAAGAAAAAATAGACTCCCACGCTCACGCAGGGATTCGAACACAAGACCTTCAGTAATCTAACACTCAACTTAACCACCAGACCAGTAGGCCCATTTTGATATGGTTTTACAAATACTTAAATATAAGCCTATTGAACAAGGTGAAGGCTTTATTCAGAAAAAAATACCAAAATTTACCCAATGAAAGGCTTGAACTTGGGACCTCACACACATACCCAGAATACTTAACCACTAAAGCAGATACAGATTTGTGCCATAAAATCACAAAATAAAAATAATAAATTTTAGGGCGTTACAACTCTACCCCCTAAAAGAAAATTTTGGCCTAAAAATTTACCTGATCAAAACATATGAGGATACTGCTGACGCATCGCATCCTCAGGCTCCCACGTGGCCTCCTCAGTGTTATGATTCCGTCATAACACCTTCACTAAAGAAATAAATTTCCTCTTCAGAACCTTAACGTTGCGATCTAGAATCTGAATCGACCCCTCCTCGAAGGTCAGATCTGGTCAAACCTTAATCTCTTCAACTGAAACAATGTGTGTGGGATCAGAGCGGTAGCGCCTCAACATTAAGACGTGAAACATATCGTGGATACAGTCTAACTATGGAGGTAACTCTAACTGATAAGCAACCGGTCCTACTCGCTTCATAATATGCTACGGCCCAATAAATCTAGGGCTCAGCTTGCCCTTACAACCTCAAGATCTTCTATGGCAAGACTTTCAGAAACACGAAGTCCCTCACAGAATACTCGATCTCGCGCTTCTTCAGATCTGCATAAGATTTCTTCCTGTTCAGTCGATCTCGAATCAACCTAATATTATTTCCTGTCTCAAAGACCAACTCAGGGCCCAGAACAGGTCGCTCGCCCAACTCAATCTAACATAAAGGAGTGTGACACTTACGATCATAAAGTACCTTGTAAGGTGCTATCTGTATACTAGACTGATAATTATTATTGTAAGCGAACTCTGCCAATCGCAAATACTTCTCCCAACTACCTCAGAAGTCAATTACACAGCTCCTCAACATATCCTCCAATATTTGAATCACCCTCTCAAATTGACCATCTATCTGAGGATGGAAAGCAGTACTGAAGTCCAACCTTGAACCTAGAGCCTCATGTAGCTTTTTTCAGAATCGACACGTGAAATGAAGATCCCTACCAGATATGATCGAAACTGGTACCCCATGCAATTTCACTATCTCGGACACATACAATTCAACTAGCTTTTACAGTGAGTAGTCAGTACGAACCGATATGAAATGAGCGGACTTGGTCAATCGATCCATAATGACCCATACTAAATCTTTCTTAGTGGGTGTGAAGGGTAACTCACTAACGAAATCCATAGTCACTCATTCCTACTTCCAAAGGGGAATTTTAATTGGCTGAAGAAAACTCGAAGGTGACTAATGCTCAGCCTTAACCTGTTGGCATGTCAAGAATCTAGCTACAAAATCGTTAACTTCCCGTTTTAGCCCTGGCCACCAGTACAACTCACGGAGATCTCGGTACATTTTGTTCCCGTTGGGATGCATAGTAGAGGGGCTATTATGCGCCTTCCTTAAAATCGACTATCTTAAATCTTCATCATTCGGTACACAAATCCGACCACAAAAACAAAGTACCCCATCACTGCTTACCCTAAAATCAGTAGTGCCACCATTCTCAACCTGATGAAACCGTAACTCAAGAGACTTATCCCCCAACTGTTTACCTCGTATCTATTCAATCCATGTTGGTTTAACATGAAGTTCTGCCAACAGACTCTCATCGACGAAAAGGCAGATTCAAACGAACATTGCTCTTAGATCGATCATAGCCCTACAGCTCAATGCGTCGGCCACCACATTGGCCTTACCTGGATGGTACTCAATGGTACAATCATAATCTTTAAGCAACTCCACCCACCTACGCTGCCTAAGATTTAACTCCTTCTAAGTGAGGAGATACTTGAGGCTCTTATGATCAGTGTAGATAGTACACTTCTCACCGTATATGTAGTGCATCTAAATTTTTAAAGCGAAGACTACCGCAGCCAATTCCAAGTCATGCATAAGATAGTTCGCTTCGTGAGTTTTGAGCTAACGAGATACATACGCTACCACCTTACCATCCTGCATCAATACACACCCTAAACCAAAGTATGAAGCATCACTGTAGATCACGAAGTCTTTATCGGGCTCAGGCTGTATCAGAACAAGAGCTTGAGTCAGAACAGTCTTAAGCTTCTCAAAGCTCTCTTGTTGCGAATTAACCCAGTTAAATGGCACACCCTTACGTAGCAGCTTAGTCAATGGTGTGACTGATCGCTCTGCAAACCGTCGATAATACCCTGCCAATCCCAGAAAGCTACAGATTTCAGATACAGTCTTAGATTGCTTCCAATCCAAGAAAGCCTCAATCTTTCAAGGATCGACTTTAATCTCCTCTGCAAAGACCACATGCCCAAAAATGTTACTTCACGTAACCAGAACTCATATTTACTGAACTTAGCGTACAGTTGTTTCTTTAGCAGAATCTGTAGAACCACCCTGAGATGTTCATCATGCTCATCCTTGATCTTCAAATAACCCAGTATATAATCAATAAATACCACCACGAATCAATCCAGATAGGGCTGGAACACTCGATTCATTAAGTCTATAAATGACATTGGTGCATTAGTCAATCCAAAGGGCATAACTAGGAACTTTAATGTCTATAACGAGTCTTAAATGTCGTCTTATACACATCAGCCTCCTTAAACCTCAACTGATGATACCCTGATCAGAGATTAATCTTAGAGAAAATTGAAGCTTCTCAAAACTGGTCGAATAGATCATCTATCCTCGGTAAGGGGTACTTATTCCTGATGGTCAGCTTATTCAGTTGCCGGTAGTCGATACACATATGCATGGATCCATCCTTCTTTTTCACAAATAGCACTGGTGCTACCCACAGAGACACACTAGGGCGGATGAACACACGATCTAGTAATTCTTAAATCTGAGCCTTAAGCTTGGTAAGCTCCTTTGGTGCCATTCAGTAGGGGATGATAGACACTGAAACTGTACCCAGAATAAGTTCAATCCCAAATTCCACCTCTCCATTCGGAGATAAACCTGGTAGTTCATCAGGAAAGACGTCCGAAAAGTCCTTAACCGTCTTGATATCCTTAACCTAAGAATCTATCGAATCAAAAATATTGATGTAGGCCAAATATGCCTCACATCCCTTACGCACTAACTTTTCTGCCCTCAAAGTAGAAATCACATTCGATAAGTAGTTCTGACGCTCCCCAATTACGACTACTTTGTCGTCTCCTTAGATTCTTAAAAAAACCTTCGTAGATGCATAGTCCAGACTCACTCGGTGCTTAACCAACAATCCACCCTCAGAATCAAGTCGAACTCCCCAAACGGAAGCTCCATCAAATTAGCTAGAAATACTGTCCCTTGAACCTCTAACGAAACGTCTCTATATAGCCTACTAACCCAGATAGATTGTCCCAATAGAATCAATACAGTCACCTCACTAGGAGCATTCTTAACCGAAATTCTCAAAGTTTTTGACACAGTGCTTGCAATGTAAGAGTATGTAGAACCTATGTCTATCAGTGCAAGATAAGATACATTATAAATTAAAAACGTATCCGTAATAACGTCTGGAGTATCTCGATCCTCTTAGGGATAGGCAGCATAAACAAGAGCAGGCTGATTTGCCTCAGTATGTCCAACACCTCTGCCCGATGCTCTCTGTCCACGGCCCATGCCGTTACCACCCCTGGCCTAACCACAGCTCCTAAGTGGCTACTGAACTACCCTCGGTAACTGCGCATTACCTGAACCTACAGCTTACATCTGATCAGTCCTCAGCGGACACTCCCTAACACGATGTTCAGTAGACCCACATCTCAAACACGCCCTAGTAGTCCTCTAACACTCGCTCAGATGACGTCTACAACAATGCCCACAAGGTGAGAACCCAAAGGGGCCTCAACTCTGACTAGCCCATCAGGTCTGGCCTTTTTCTTGGGCCTCATCACCGAATTTAAGGGCTCTGAATCCCTCTTGTTTTTACCCCTCTCGCGATCCCTGTTCTGGTGCTCCGCGCGCTTAACATCCTCAATAATCTTAGCCTTTTCGACAAGAACAGCAAACTCACCCTCCCTCTATGGGGTTATCAGCACCCTCAGGTTATCCCTAAGGCCGTCCTCAAAACGGACACACCTCTCATATTCAGACGCCACCATGCCTAGCGTATAATGGCTCAGTCTCAGAAATTCGGCCTCATAATCGGCCACTGATCGATCACCCTGGGTAAGATTTAAGAACTCACGTCTCCTAGTGTCGATGTAGCTTGCCCCTACATACTTACTCTGAAATGCTGTCTTATAGAAATCCCATGATAGACGTCGGGCTGAGTGCCCTCCTTAACGGTCAGCCACCATTGGTATGCTTCATCGCGAAGCAAGGAAATAGTGCCCTTCAGTTTCTGCTCGAGGGTAAAATCCAAATCATCCATGATTCTTTCAGTGGCCTCCATCCAGTACTCAGCCACGTTAGGGGCGACTCCAATGACACCCCTAAAAACTCAGCCCAATTGGACTGGAGTCGTTCTATAACTGACCTTCGGCCCCTAGATCCAACATTGGGCCTAGTGACCCTCTTTAAAATCCTGAGCATAGCCTGGGACAATACATCGTCCCCAACCATGCGATCACGAGACCCAGTCTTAGTAGCAAGCGACACTAGCGTTTCACTCGTGCTCAAATTCAATATATTATCCATGGAAGAAGACTCAACTCGAGCCCCTCTACGGCCTCTACCTTGGCCTCTAGTACCACGTCCGCGGATACCTCGTGCGCTCATTATCTAATCGAATTTATCTATATTACAAATTTTATGGATCATTTACAGTTTTAGTACGGTTTACTACCTATAGTAGTTTCAGAATATACTATCTACAATATTGCGAAATAAACAGTACAAATTTTAGAAAACTTACAAAATTAACGCTGGAGACTCTGTGAATCACACACTTAACCAGAATATTTGAAAATATTTGGAAATAATTTCTTTAAAAACCAATTTTGGAACCCAAAATTCACAGTCGAGTTTTGAAATCTGGCTCTGATACCACTAAATTTAATACCCCAGACTCGGCCTAAATATTATGGCCGAATCTGGCGATGTCATATGGAATGAATTTTTGAAACCGAACTTTTTAAGTTAAACCATTCTGGTTAGGTAACCTTTATTTAAATTGAAAGAATCATGCACTAGATGTTTTGTTTCAAACTTGTCCTTTTTAAGCGAAAGCTATTGTAATCAATTAATTTAGGAAAAAATCGTTTTTGTCTACGAAATTCTTAGTTTTAGAAAAACCGTTTTTGTTGAGTTATCATTTAAATAATCATAAAACAATATAAAGTTCCAAAATAGAAACCAAACAGTCCAAGTCTAGAATTACATCAAAACCCAACCAAGTAATAAATCTAAAAATTTACGAAAAACAGTCTAAGATTTTATGTGTGGCCACCGTAGAGTCCTCCGCTGCGCCAATCCGTCAAGTCTGGGGATTACCTGGACAGATTAAACAGAAAAGAGTGAGTTTCGCAACTCAGTGTGTAATCCCCACAAATATCAAATATACAGAGTAATCACCAGAACTTAGAAATCACAGACTGGGCCGAAGCCCATTACAGAAATTGTTTGGGCCTTAGCCCACTTGAATGTAGAATTAGAAATATATTAGGGCCTCAGCCCAATCAAATACAAAATGTAGATCAGAATATTAGAATCCTACCTACCAGCCTCTACACACCATCTCCGTCCAGCCCTACACATCATGTGGGGATATAATCAACCCACCCATCCCTACACACCATGCTATACCGAATGTGGCACATAAACCGAATAATGCAGCTGAGCTGCCAGATAACAAGCTTAAAGCCTTTCAGACACTTCCTCTGAAATATCATCAACCCTCCCTAATGCAATGCAACATACCAAATATGACATGCAACATGCAAATAACCGACCATACATTCAGTTCAGTACAGATATCATGCTCAATCAGACACCATATAATCAGATCACATAAATAAAGGTCTAAGTAATGCTTACTGACCCTACAGTAGGTCTATAGTCGAATTGGGTGACCCATGCAACCTTACAGATTATTTTATAAAAATGGGCTCACACGCCCATGTGGCCTGCCCGTGTGGATCACACGGCCTGGCCCAGAATTTCACGCGTCCGTGTGGCCCACATGGCCTAATTTCGTCTAGCCCGTATGTTGCACAAGGCCTACCTGGCCATCACACGACCGTGTCTAGTGCGCACAGCCTGGCCTCGTCAGTCACACGACCATGTTGTCGCATACAGCCTACCACACAGGCGACCACACGCTCGTGTGGCGTCGACAGAATGGTTTTTCAGCTTTTTGTCGAACCCCGTTTCCTGCGTTTCGGGTACACACTTGTTACAGTTTGATGCTGAAACGAACCTCGAACACTCTAGAACCTATATTCGACCAAAGTATCATCCAATTAATCTTCTAATTCGATATTCTAAAAGTTACCATCAAAAGGAACATTCCCCTTAATCTAACAACGTCCTTAAATCGAGCAAGTAATGGTAATTTCGCAACACTCAAGCCCTGACTGGCTATCCACTGCCTCTTATCTTTTACCTAAATACCATAATCAACCCCATATTAATGAATATTCGTTACAAATACGAAACACACTTAATCATCTTACCAACAAGACTCAAAAGCATGAAAACTATGATCCTCGGTTACTTGTTTGCAGAAAGAACGAATAAAATAAAAATAAAAATAAAAGAAATGGTAATGATAGTGAAGTAGAGATGAGGATTTTGGCAGGGAGAATGGAAAGGGAAAAACAAATGAAACGTCAGAAACTTTGAGAGGGAGAGAGAGAAATGAAATTTTGAAAAAATAAAGGAATAACCGATAATTCTAATATCTCAACTCCCCTTTATTTTTCTCCTGCAACTACCCACTACTCAGAATTCCTGTTTAACCGAAACTCTCACGGTCAAACAAGCAAAAATAGACTTCACACTCACATGGGGATTCGAACACAAAACCTTCAACAATCTAACACTTAACTTAACCACCAGACCAGCAGGCCCATTCTAATATGGTTTTACGAATACTTAAATATAAGCCTACTGAACAAGATGAAGGCTTTATTCAGGAAAAAATACCAAAATTTACCCAATGAAAGTCTTGAACTTAGGACCTCACATACACACCAAAAACACTTAACCATTAAAGCAGATATAGATTTGTGTCATAAAATCACAAAAACAAAAATATAAATTTTGGGGCGTTACATTAATATATATAATCTAAAATTTGTAAAATTAAAATATATATATTTAAAAAGTCTGTAAAAATTTTAACAATTTTTAAACCAATATGGTTGACTTTGATTGATTATTGATCAACATTGACTGAATTTTAGTTTACAATTTTTAATATTTTAAGAAGCTTTATATATATATATATATATATATATATATTATTGAGTCTTTTACAATAAATATATTTTTGAAGTTATTACCATTTTCAATAATTTATATATATTTTTTAATTATATAAGCTTTTAATTTTCTAATGTCTAATTTTTTTCAGTGTTTAGAATTTTTCAATATATTTTAGGGGTTTTTTTCAACATATATTAAAATCATTGTAATTTGTCTAGAGTTTATATATATATATATATATATATATATTGAATTTTGATATATTTTTTAGTTTCCTATAGTTTAACAAAATGTTTAATTTTTTATTTTTTAAAATTTTATGATTTTTATTTTTAGTTTATATTTATATATTTCAAAAGTTTCTAGAATATATATTTTTAAAATTTACCAAGTTTTTTAATTTTCTAAAAATTTAACTAATTTTTTATTTTTGAATATTTATTTATATATTTTAGAATTTCTAAAATTTTATTTTTTTTAAAATCAATTTTTCTATTTTCTATTATATATATGTTAATTTTTTATCTCCATAGATGCCATGAGGAGTATTCTAATATGATGGAAGTGCCACGTACCACAATTTAATAGGTGACATATGTTAGTTGGTTTTCTAAACATATTTTAACATTATTGGACTAAAGTGATAAACAGAATGTAACTTTAAGCACCAATCTGAAAAAAAAGAGTAGCAAAATGAGAAAAGCAACATAGTTTAAGGGCTAAATCATGGCTAAAATGTTTTATAAAGTTCACAGAATTATAATCATTAAAAAATACTTTTTATAGTTTTAGAAAATAAAGTTTCAATTTGTTTTTAGAATTTTATGATTTTTTTAGATGCTTTTGGATTTATTCTTAAAAGTATATAGAAATTTAATGGGCTAAATTAGATATCAATCCTATATAAAACATTGGACCTCATAATTCTGTCAAGGGGTTAATGGACAAATGGAAAAATGACCAAACGTTACAAATCCACAAATCTAGTGATGATTTTGAAACTTTTTACCGTCTAGTGACTGGAATGAAAACTTACAAATAAGGAGGTGACTCTTAGTGCAATTTATCCTTTAAAAAATAAAGGTTTTTTAGGCAGAGAAAGGCGTCCAAACCTAGCAGACTTATTTCGTTGGAGAAGTGTGGGCAAGTGACATCCCAAATGGTAGGGCCTATTGGACTTATATCATTGTTGTGCCATAGGTTTGCAAATTGCAGGATATGGAACATCACATGTTTGTGTTGACTTCAAAATTGAGACGCTTAAGAACTATTTCAGCTCCTCTTATTATGACTTAACAGCTAAGATCAATTTCTGAATAATTCAATTGCCATTTGGGTAAACTAAGAAACAGATAATTTTAAAGTTGGGTCATCTGCAGGTGGTCACGGCTCCATTAGTCTTTATCTCCTACTGCTATTATTACACACTGAAACAGCTACCTCTAGCCTCCCTATCATCTTATGCTTCCTATAGTGCTTGGATTTCTGCATCTATCCCACTATTCACCGCCACCATCACATGCCTTTTCTTGTTCTTTCCTTTTCATCTTTTCTTTAACATTCAGAAAGGGAAATTTAAAAAAACAAAAAAGAAAGTTTCAGTCTCCTTCAACTTGCCATCTGTACGGCTATACCTACCTGATGTTGAATATTGGAAGTTGGAGTCATTAGCTTTGAACGTTTACTCATCAAGTGTAGAGAAAATCTACATTTTTTGTGGTCACTTGAGCTGTTGATTGACAATGACAACCCTTCGTCTATTTAAATTATTGGAAATGTGTTTGTTAGTTTGCCAAAATCCAGAAACTTGTACGGAGAAAACAAATAAAAAAATTAGTGGTGCATATAAACCTATAATCAACACATGAGAAGAATCAAACCATGGCAGATAAAGGTCTAGGTTATCGGAATTTAAGGTAAAGTATTTTTAAGTGTATGTGTATGATAAAAGGGTATATTCATTCTCTTCAATTCGTAATCATATATTATACGCATATGGCCGTATGATTAGCATCCTTAGGAGAAAGGTGAATTGGGTAGAGAAGAAATACTAACTAAAATTATTGGCAGAATCAGAACCAGCTAGCCAGAAGGAATCAAAATAAATTCTCCATTATTTCATGCCATATTCTCATTAATAATTTAATCTCATAACTCAATCAATTTGCAGCATCTGGTGCCTGCAAGATTATGAGAAATGAAGAGCTGGTTCTGGTACACTGAAATTATTGTACCACCGCGTGGCACTTGGCACATCTTCCTCGGCTCTACATCAACAATTAAAAGCAGCATTCCTGTTGGCTTTGGCTTATTTGGAGCTTCATTTAAATATTAGATTTGTATAGTTAAAATATCACATCATACCGCTACTTATCAGCTATAAATTGCATTTCCTATCATCTAGCTGCTTTCATACTTATTATATGCTAATACTATGTACTAGAATGTTTGTCACGTCTACATTTTTGTCTTCAGATCTTCAACTGCAATTTATATTTCACCATTTTTATTAAAAAATAATAAATTAATTATTATACATTAGATTGAAAAGTAAATTAATTTTTCCATTAAAAATTTTATTTATTTTTACTGTTAAAAATTGATCCATGTATGTTTGAATGAGGTACACATGGCATGACATATATAATTGTCTGATTATTTTGTTAGTAACGTCAGAAATTCATGAAATTTTTAAAAAAAATGATTAGTTTTGCTCTTTGATCAAATTTACTGGGACTAATTTGCCCATTTTTTGGGTAAAAGGGCAAAATGAAAACTAACTCTTAATACAAGGGTTTTCATGATACTTTTACCCTTCAATTATTTTTTTAGGTTAAATTTTGCTGTTAGTCCCTGTACTTTGTAAAATTTGTGGATTTATTCCTTGTAATTTTATTTGATTAATTTTAGTCCATGTACTTCTTAATTTGGTTAATTTTAGTCCTTTTTTCCAATTTTGAAATTTTAGTCCTGACCCAAAGAGTTGTAGGTAAATTCGTTTAGTTAAATTCAAATACTAATTCTGCACTGTTCATACAGGTGTAGATTTAGTCCATTTTATCCAATTAGATCATTCTAAGTTCCTATACTTTTCGAATTTTGAAATTGCAATCTTAACGCAAATGGTTGTCGTTGTCGTTAATCTATTAATTGAATTTTTTTAGTGAGTAATATGTGGAAATGATAAGCTAATATGACATTAAAAATATGATAATATGTTTGGTGCATCAGATTTTAAAAATAACATAACCTTACTTGATTAATTTAACAATTATTGTTTGGTGTGAATAAAAATTTTAAATTTTAAAAAATACAGTAACTAAAAATAACTAAATAAAAGTATAGAAATTAAATGAATAACTTTTTTTTCTAAATATAGGACTAATAGCAGAATCATCATCAACATTTCCTTCTGGTTTTATTATTTAAAATTCATAAAGAAAAAGATCAGGGTAATTTTGGGCTTGGTCCAATTCATGGGGAATATAATAGAAACCGAGGACAATAAAAGCCTAAACCCAGGATGAATTTCAGAAGGGCTGGCCCCTTAGTTATTGTAACCATTAAACTTGTAACGACGCCTCTGGGCCTACTAAAACTTGGAATTGACTTTTCAAATGGTTTTAATCTTCCAAAATTTTTTATATTCTTCTAAAATTTAAAATTTAATCTCTATATTTTAATTTTGAGATATTAAGTCTCCATCCTTTTTTTATCCATCAGTTTTTTATTAGAATTGATGATGTAGCTGTTAAAAAAAAAGTAAAATAACTTTTTTAGTTTTCATATTTTTATAAATTTTTGTCAATTTGGTCCAAACTCTTTAAAAGTATATAAAATATTAGTGTAAAATATTTTAAAATAATAATACAAACTTTAAATCGATTCAAATTAAATTTAAATAATGATAAAAATATATTACATAATAATGATAAATATTTTCTTATTCGAAATACACTATACTTTTTAATTAAATAAATTAAGTCTTAATTTATATTGAGTCAATCGATTTATACAAAAAATATTTTTGATATATAAATTATTTGAATTAAATAATAATACAAACTCTAAATGATTCCAACTAAATTTAAGAATACGGAGTAAAATTTTTTGGTTCAAGGTATATCATATGAAAATTTCAATACTTAATTTATTACCTTTGTATTTTGTCAAAATGGGTTCATTTTTATATAAAATTCTTTTAATATGGTGTATTTTGAACAATAAATTATATTAATTTTAATCTAAATTAATTTAGAATTTGCATCATTATTTAAAAATTAGTTTATACTAATTTCTATATATTATATAATTAAATTTACATAAAAATATTTTTTGATATATAATTAATTTTATATAAAATATAAAAAAAACTTATCAAGTTTTGAATTAATATAGACCAAAGGAATAGCTCAAAGCTTGGAGACCGTATTACCATTCATGGAATAAATAATACATTGTTTGAATTTTTTAAAAATTTATATCTTTCATATATTTAAATTATTTAAAATGGATTTTGAAAATTTATTTAATTTTTTATTTTAAAGAGTTTTAAATTTTTTTTTCACATTTTTATCAATTTTATTGAAAATGTGTAAATTATTTAATTTTTAAAATAATTGTTGTAATTGTTTATGTGCTTTTAGTTTGGACCAAATTAACAAAAAAAAATGTAAAACATGAGGCCTAAAAGAGTTATTTTACCTATTTTATAACAATTACATCATCAATTCTAATGGCAAAACTGATGGAGAAACCAAAATTTGAAGTAAAAAAAAGTATAAGGACTCAATCTCTCAAAATTAAAATAAAAGGACTCAATTTTAAATTTCAAAAGGGTATGTGAGCCTTTGGCATATTTAAACATTTCAAATTCACATGCTTTGCATTTTTATATTTTTACTAACTCTCAAGTCACGTCCGTTGTATGCAATTTTACATGTCTAATTTTTAAATTTATTAAATAATATTATAATTTTTAAAATATATATTTGCTAATTAAATGATAACCGGTTGAATTTATAATAAAAGTCTATCAATTTTGAAAAATAATTGAAATAATAAAATAATATTTAAAAAGTAATGAAAATAAAAAAAGCAGAAAACAATCGATAATAAAATATTAAATAATTAGATAAAATAATGTCATTCCAATATGAGTCAAAATTTCATCTAAAAGAATTATTATTTTAATATTTTATTATCTTTGACATAATATTTTACGACACAATGGAAAACAACATTTACAATTATGTAAATATTATTAAAGTCAAATAATAATAATAAAACATCTCAAATAATAATGAAAATCATATCTTTTTTTTATGATGGAAACCAAAAACTATTAAATAATGCTAAAATATGATTTTTTTCCCACTAACTCTTTAAATGTTATTTTGAATGAAAATGCATTGCTAATGCATAATATTAGTTTTAATTTGTATATAATTGTAACACTAATTAAGTGATAATTGATCTAAAATAATATGTGTAATTTAATATAGATCTAAAGTGTACTTAAGAGATAATAACTATTGCATTGATAACGAAAATGTAACACCCTTCGCCCGACCCGATCACCAAGCCTGAGCTATAGAATGCTACATTAGTTGCCGGAGGAACTACTATCAAACATACTGTAATTAAATCATTTTAACATACTATAATTAAATCATTTTAACAAACATTCAAGTCTTAAACACATTCATAAGATGATATACAATTAACTTCAAGCTTTAATCGAGCTTACAAAAGCTCTTTTATTGACTCGAGCACAAAATAGGACCAAATTGTAAATATTTAAAAATTTAGGTCCAACATGTTACGTCAGCTTCTCCACGTTGTGATGTCGCCAAACAGTTTGTCATGTCACAACGTTAGGCCACTCGACGTCACGACGTCACATACTGTTAGCCAACGTTGCGACGAGGAGATGTGGTCATCAGAACGAGGACTCTATTTTTTTGTACAAATTAGACCATTTAGTACCTATTTCATGTTAACACAACCATTTGTATCTTTGATGCATTTGTGCACATTAAAACCTGCATAAGACTTGACCAAACTCATACCAAACACTATCAAATTAACCAATTCATATCATTTAACCCAATATGCCACAATTTGGCATTAAAACATACCCATTCAACCTATTCAAGCTCAACCTATACTATCATGCCTTTAATCCTTTCAACATCAACATTATACCATCTTTTTTCATGATCAATATGCCGTTTGAATACTATTCAACATGTTGTAACACATTATCAAATCAAACATATACAAAATTGGCATTAGTTTGCACAAAATCAAGCATTAACCAAAGTTTCAAACCAAACTAACATTTTTAAGTTAACGTAGCAACACCTATGTACATGCCACATAACTAAGTTCAAAAAATGACTAAAAGACTACCGATTCTATAATAGGATAGTGTGAGCTTCGAGGTGATCTAATTGACACGTTCACAAATCAACAATCTACAGGGAAGAGGGAAAATAACGGGTAAGCATAATGAATGCTTAGTAAGTTCATAGGTATTTAAACGATAAACTTACCTCTAGTTACAATCAAACATATCAAACTAACTTGTCACAATATGCCTAACATAGCAAATCACAACAATAAGGTGAATTCATCATATGATCAAATTGTATAGCAATTCAACATTTAATTCAATTAATGACATTCATGTGAAATCAATAATTTAATACCATATGCAAAATCCGATAAACATTTAACCATTTATAAGCCAAACTCATATAATTCCATTATCATTTTTCATTTTCAATAATCACTTAACCAGAAGAACTTTAATGAACAGATTTAGATATACAGGTAACTATACCACACCAGATTGTTTATTCGAGTAGTAACTAAACTACACTAGGGCACCGAAGTGCAAAGCTTGTAAGCTACCGTATATAATTGTATAACAATATGTCCCTCCACCATATCAGGGTCTTTATAGAGGCATTCAGTATTCAATGATCCGCAACAAATGTTGGTGTTGCAGGCCAATTTTGACCCACCTTAGCTAACACCCCTAAACTACCAACCCATTACAATTAAACCCACAAAACCTAAGCCCGTTTACAACATTTTAAACCCAAACATCAGCCCAACTATCCTAAAGCCCAAAACCTAAAATTAACCTAGCCCAACACAAAAAATCAAAAAAATTGTAGAACCTTAGCGGCCCTAACCCTAGCCTCCCCACTTGCCTCTGACACCGCTGTGGCCACTGCCCAAGGTCACGTCCACCGTCCATCCTCAACACCTACACACATTAAAAGAGACAAGACAGAAAATAATAGAAAATCAAGTTGTATGGCTATAAAAGCCAGATCTAAACATTTGTAAGGGGGGATTTTTTTTTTATGAATACAAGAAAATATTCTAAATACTATCAGTAGATCTAAAGCAAGAGATCTAACACCAAAAACAGAGACGCAACCATCAACAATCGCAAGAAGTAAAAAAAAACCCAAAGAGGAAATCAAAATCGGAAATCGAAAGGTGTTCTAAATTTTCTAAATTTCGAATCTGTTTCTTTTTTTTCTTCTTTTCTTTTCTTTTCATTTCTACATGGATATATATAAATTATTAAACTAAAAAGGAATACAAAAAAAAATCATACCTTTGCGATTTCCGGCCATCGTGCCACGGCCGGCGACGGAGGTGCGATGGACGGCGACTGGAGTCCAAGGCTGGAGCTCGGGCTCAGCTAGAGAGAATTCTCTCCCTCTCTCTTCCTTTTTTTCTTCCAAATGCTACAAATGATTATTTTTTTCAAAAAAATTGGCCTTTTATAGCCCCATAAAACGACGTCATTTTGGGGCTGGCCTTAAACCCCAAAAACGACGTCGTTTTGCCCTGGATCGGGTTGACCCGACCCTACTCACTCAGGATCCGCGTGTTTTTGCTCTTAGGGGTTAATTGCGCGCACGGTCCTTCCGCTTTTTCATACTTTTTTGATTTTTAATTTGGCCCCAAAGTATATAGCGCTTTGCGATTTAGTCCCTCTTGCTGTGTTGCGTTTTGAGAGGAGGAATAATTGCTTTTTTAGTCCTCCCTTGTTTTGTACGCATCCAAATCGATCCTATTTTCCCTTATTTCTTTTTAAAATTACCCCAAACTATTGTTTTAATTTAAATTTTGTCCTTTTTCACCCTCTTTTACGTATTTTATTTTATTTTAATATCATTTACACTATTATTATTTTATTAATATCATTATTATATCTATTATCAATATTTTGTTACTATTATTGGTACTAATATTAGTTTCAATTAGTATTTATGTGTATATATATATGTATATATTTATGTAGTACTATTAATAGTTATTTTTAATATTATTATTATCATTTCTAATATATATATTGTATATGTTTTTCATATATATTATGTATATATTTTTAATATTATTAATTATATATTTTTTTATATATATTATGTATATATTTTTAATATCATACTATTCATATATTTTTTATGTTATCTTATGTATATATTTTTTTAATAACTATATTATGTATGTATTTTTAACACTATATTATGTACATACTTTTAATATTATTATGTATTTATTTTTAATGTATATGTACATATTTATGTCGTATTATTAATAGTATTGTTTTTTAAACATCATTATTATTTCTAATAAATAAATTATGTACACTTTTTTATTTCTATTTTATTTATCAATATTATTTATTATTATTCTAATATTCTAATATTGTGATATTTTAATATTTTATATTTTATTATTTGCATCATTATTCGCATTTTTTTACAATAATATTCTTAGATTTTTTTACTATCATTTTAGAAACTTTTTTTTTACATTTTTTAATTTTAAAAATAAGGCAATGTACCGATTTTAACATCAAGTTTGTGATTTCATTGCTATGCTGGGTGAATCACGTTGGCTCGTGTTAAAAATGGGACATTCTTAAAAAAACCAAAAAAAACTTGAAATTTCTCGTGTTTTAATCGGATCACGATTAAATGTTACATTGAACTCGCATTTTTTAAAATTAAGACAACACATGTTTAACGAGATACCAATTTTGGGCGTCGCGAGGGTGCTAATACCTTCCTCGTGCCTAACCAACTCCCGAACCCTATTTTTTCTCTGGCTTTTGACGTAGACCTAAACTCGGCCTTCTTTTTGTTTAAAAATAAATTTTCTTTTAAAAAAAGAGGATTTATTAGGTGTCCGATCATACCTAGGAAAAAGGATCGGTGACGACTCCCTTTTTTAATAAAATCGAAAGTCGGTTTTCAAATTTTCAATAAACCGCCTCAATTAGTGACCAAAGCGAAAATTTTACGTTGCTACAGCTGGCGACTCCACTGGGGACGTTCTTTCTTTTTGAGAGTCGAATCTGGAATTAAACGCGTGTTGTCAAAATTTTTGAAATTCCCTGTTCAAATTAATATTTATTCGTGATCTTGAAAATTTTAATTTTGAGAACCATGCATTTGAATTGTGTTGTAAATATTCTTCTAACTTGTTTTATCTTGTTGATTTTCAGCTCTAAATTTTTATGGTTTTAGTTTTTTAGTTTAGTTTTTAAATAAAACGTAAAGGTTTGTGAGTTTCTCCCCACACACCGTGCACTCGCATTAATATGAGCTCTATACCCGGGCTCCGTCTGCTAAAGTGGAAGTAAATACTATGCCTTCGTGAGTTAACTCGTCCCTCCGTACAGGTTAGTGAATACTTCCGGGTTACATATGACTTATGCTTTTGTGAGTTAACTTGTCCCTTTGCATAGGCATAAGTAAATGTAATCCCTCGAATTGAACTCGTGAGCCTGTGATGGGCTACGACCGAGGCTTCGTACTAGTCTTAGTAGACGATAGTACGAACAATTCGAGTACCTGTTTAGAATCGAAACTGCATATAGTAAACCATACGAGCCACCTAACTAGAGCCATGCCGAACCTCCGTCCGTTAATAGTCACCAAAATAAGTACACAGGAAAAACGCCTCTTGCCTTTCATTTCCTTTACATTTACACTGTTTATGCAAAAGAATTGAACTGGGTAGCTTAATTTGTTGAAGTTGCCATAGTTTTTCTCAGTTCATATTTGTTGTGATTACTAACCAAGGTTGTTTGTCTTTATTTTTATTTTTCATCATGCATCATAGGCATCTTGATTAGGAAGGTGTTGATTAGAGATTGGTTGCCAAAAACGGGTTTCTGATGGAGGAGTCAATTACACAAGTGACCGAGAAAAATGCCGTGATTCGAGATTGATCTTTGAAAACTCAAAAAGCGAAAGGGGATAGTTTAACGGAAGGATGTATCTCCAATCTTCCCGAGTAAGTAACTACAAATGTTCGTCAGAATAACCTCGAGGATTTGACTCGAATTTGGAAACAGTGGGATTTAGACACTAAGGGCATCTTCACCGAAAAGTATGGGGATATAGCTCACTTGATCGTCGTCAACATAGGCGAACAACAGATTCAAGCCATGGTTCGATTCTAGGATCCAACTTACCAATGTTTCACTTTCAATCAGGAAGATATGACTCCGACCATAGAAGAGTATGCTGCCTTGCTTCGCATTGACAATGTACAATTCAGCAAGATATATGTGAAAGAGCCCAAACCAATGACCTTCAAGAAAAAGTTAGTGAGGTTGACGGGAATGACTGATATGTGGGCTGAAAAAAAATAAAGAAAAAGAACAAAGTTAGTTGTGTTTTATGGTTTTCTCTGCGAGACTTAGTTCAAAACCATCTAGATATTGTGAAGAGGATGGATCTATTTGCTTTGGCCATTTACGGATTGATTATCTTCCCAAAGGTTTTGGGGCATATAGAAATCGCGGTAGTTGATTTCTTCGAAAGGTTGAGGCAAGGGATCAACCCCGTCCCAACCATCTTGGTCGAGACTTTTAGATCTCTGAGTAGTTGTAGGAGAAAAGGGGAAGGACGTTTTATCGGATGCGCGCAGTTACTTAATGTCTGGATTCTGAGCCATTTTCTGAAAAGTGGAGCGCTCACCTTTCCACATGTTTTCAAAAACATTCACCCCATTGAAAGCTGACCTTGAGAAAGATTGGCCAAAGGATGTCACTGAACAGCATTGGGTTTCAATTTTTCAGAACCTTCGTACCGAAGATATAACTGGAGAGCACCATGGATCCGTCCTTCAGTTCTATTATACAAATGTGAGAACCAAGATTGGGTGCCTTTACTAGGATTATGGGGAGGAATTGGATAAGCTCCATTAATGGTTCAAAGACAGTTTGCTTCACGACAGTTCATACCCGCTACCGGAGGATTGGCACAATCAGAGTTCGCCTTTATTGGTGAAGGCTACATGAAAAGAGTCTGAGATACTGCAAAGTCTTGGAAGAAAATTCACCTAATGGAGTTAGCCCTTTATGCTGATACTACCACTCAGGATTATGACTTATGGAGAAAACGACGAGTAAAAAGTCAATAAATCTCACTGACGAGTTACACTTTCCATAATCCTTTCTTAGAAGAAATGCCATCCGAGCTGGAAGTAGCGAGACATGAATTCGAACGTGAAAAGGCCAAGCTGTTACGGGATATCAATTCTTTTCAAGAGGAAAACTACCAGCTGAAGATCGGGGTTCAAGTTGAAGAATCCAAAACCAGGAAAGTTCAAAAAGAAGCTGAGATCGTGAGAAACGACTTAAGGAACCTTCATTTGGAAAATAAGAAATTAAGAAACACTATAAAAAATAGTGGTTTGGGCAAGTCGTCAGCAGAATGGAAGGAAGAAATTAGCAACATCAAAGGTGGGATAGAATTCTGGAAAGGGAAAGCAAAGAAAGAAGAGGAAAAAGCTGCGCGTGCTATGATAGAGTTAAGGAAGAAGAATGCTGAGTATGAAACTATGTCTGCAGAATTTGTGACTAGTCAGTCTAAACATCAAGAGCTAAGAGAGAAAGTACGAGATTTAGAAAATACACTGCAAGCTCAACAGCAACAGTTGGATAATCTCCTAAAAGCTTTGGAAGAAAAGAATAGTCAGTACGCCAGAGACACTCATGCCTACGAAAGAGCTCTCTAAGAAAAAGAAATACAACTCGGCTTTTTGATCAATGAAATTCGCAAGGTGGCTATGCAAGTTATGCAATTATCAAATGAAGCCGAAGCTCTCAGTTGCCAATTCCCTCCGAGTCAAAGATCAAGCATATCAGAATTCTTAGAACGAGTGAAGAAACAAGGCGATGTGGCTAGAAAATTTGTGTAACTGTTGAATCAAAAATAGCGAAACGTTTTGTAATAGACTCTTTTGATTAATGAAATGCCTAAGCAAGGGCCATCTTGAAATCAACACAAAATTCTTGCATATTTATTCATGACTAACATTCATTCGTCATTTATTTAACATTCATTTGTCATTTATTCATTCATCCATTCATTGCATGTACATATCCCATAATCATTCACTGAGGCTAAAACCGTATAATCTACAGTTGTGATACTACAAGTCTGGAATCACGCCATTCTTATAGGACGCGCCAAAAAGCTAGAATTATGGAAGTCAAGTTCAATGAGAGAATTGAGAGGATGGAAAGGACCCAAAGAGAATTACAAGAGCAGTTGACCAAGTCACAACAGGAAGCAAGAGATTTGATGTTAAGATCTCGAGAGGAATCGCTCGAGCAAAGAGATCAGATGGCCAAAATGATGGAAATGATGACAGCTTTGGTCAAAGGAAAAGGACCTATGCGGAGCCCTGATACTATGGAGCCTTAGCCAAGAACTAATCATGATCGGGATCCGCTCTATCCCCCAAAATTCACTCCACCTCATACACATGTAATGCAAAGAGATTGTCCTCGAGGAGAACCTACAAGAGTGGAGCAACGATCCGTACCCCCTGCTCATCTGGGGCAAGGTATATACGTATCGAACCCCGGAGCTAATCCTGCTGATCCTAATGTTCCAGATTTGGATGATCCGGTAGAAATAGCCAGGTTGAAAATGAATGATCGTGATGCTCAGGACAAGTATAGGATCTTGGAAGAAAGGCTCAAGGCGATAAAAGGTGCTGAAACCTTCTGTACACTAAGTGCCAAAGAGCTTAGTTTGGTGCCCGATCTGGTTCTGCCTCCAAAATTTAAAGTGCCAGATTTTGAAAAATATGATAGAATGAAATGTCCGAAGGTGCATCTTGTCATGTTTTGCCGGAAGACGACTGGTTACGTGAATGAAGATAAATTGTTAATACGCTGTTTTCAGGACAGCTTGGTCAGATCGGCCCTTCGATGGTATAATCAACTTAGTAGAGAAAGGATCCGATCATAGAAAGACTTGGCATCAACATTTTTGAACAATACAAGCATGTATTCGACATGGTGCCTGATCGACTAACTCTGCAGATAATAGAAAAGAAGCCGACAGAGACTTTTAGGCAATACGCACAAAGGTGGAAGGATATCTCAGCCCAAGTAGAACCCTCATTAACTAAAAATGAAATAACGGTCCTCTTCATCAACACTTTGAAAGCACCGTTTTATGATAAGTTGGTAGGAAGTTCCACGAAAGACTTCGCAGATATTGTAATATCCGGGGAACTTATAGAAAATGCCATCAAGAGTGGAAGGATGGAAGGTTTCAAAAGATCGAAAAGGGCGGCACCCATAAGGAAAAAAGAAGCAGAAACCCATATGGTGGGAACTGAGAGCCACAACACTTCTAATGCTTACCCAACCTAACCACGACCTCGATATCACCCGCCTCCAAACTTTTATTATCCTCCCCAACGCCCTTACTATCAAGCACCTCCTCCTTACCCCGTCTACGCCACAGATAACCAAAGACCATTTGCCATGTTCCTACCAAATACCATGCCTGCTCAAAGTCAACACAAAAATGAACAAAGACCGACAAGATCCAATCCTAAAACCCCAGTTCACCCCAATTCCCGTGTTATACGGAGAGCTGTACCCAAAACTGTTGGAAAAATAATTAATATTCCCACATTATATGACACCCTGAAGCCTCCATACCCAAAATGGTACGATCCTAATGCTAGTTGCATGTACCACGCTAAAAACTAGGGGCATTCTACAGAAAATTGTTTGGCCTTTAAAAGGAGGGTTCAAGGTCTTATTGATGCAGGCATTCTATGATTTTATGGTGCTGGCAATACGGATGGAAACCCGCTCCCTAACCACACTAAAGGGAACGTGAGCACGGTGATAAAAGAAAATGAGTGGCGTGCCAAAAGTTGTGTTTCTGAAATAAAGACACCACTGCGAAAGATTTGAGAGATAATGGTTGAAAAGGGGTTGTCCTGTCATCCCAACAGAATTTTCAAAGAAGGAAATACAAAAAGTCAATGTTTTTGTGATTTTCATGGGATCGAGGGGCATGACATCCAGTCTTATGAAGGATTCAGAAAACTACTTCAAGACATGATGGACAACAAGGAAGTCGAGATCTTTAACAAAAGGGAAGAGGCCGATGAAGGTAAAGTATGCACTTCTGAAAATCAATCATCAGTTTTCCTTTTTAGTGTCGATCGACCGTTGGTGATTTATTATGATGCAAAAAAAGAGCAAGTGAAACCAAAGATGATAATTGAAGTACCATCTCCTTTCCCTTACAAAAACAACAAGGCGGTACCATGGAAATATGATGTCAACATTATCATACCTGAAGGTGAAAAATCCAAAGTCACAACTGGAAATGTTGGCGAAGTAGGACACTTCACCCACAGCGGGAGGTGTTATTCTAAAGTGGTCAAACCAATGAAGAAGAATAATGACTCGAAGCAGATAAAAAAAGCACTGATGCATGAGGCCGAGGTCGAACTTGAGACTCCGCCTGAACAAGAAGTTAAAAGGCCCGTGAATGAAGAGGAAGTGCATGAATTCTTAAAGTTCATCAAGCATAGTGAATATAACGTCGTGGAATAATTAAGCAGACAACCGGCACGAATCTCGGTATTATCCTTATTGTTGAATTCAAAACCACATCAGAATGTTTTACTAAAAGTGTTAAATCAAGCTTACGTGGCAAGCAATATATCTATCGAAAAACTTGATAGGTGGATGAATAACCTGAACGCGGATAATTTTATTTCTTTTAGTAATGAAGAAATACCGCCAAATGGTAGGGGCTCTGTAAAAGCATTGCATATCACAACCCGTTGCAAGGGTTATATAATACCAAATGTGCTCATTAATAACGGGTCAGCACTTAATGTCATGCCTTTGGCCACACTTTCTAGAATTCCAATTGATATATCTTATCTGAGGCCTTGTCACTCCATAGTAAGAGCATTCGATGGGACAAGACGAGAAGTCATGGGAAAAATTAAAATTCCTCTAGAAGTGGGCCCCTATATATATGACATCGAGTTTCAGGTCATGGACATCACGCCTTCGTATAATTTCCTTTTAGGAAGGCCTTGGATCCACTCTGCTGGGGCAATTCCTTCATCTCTCCATCAAAAAGTGAAGTTAATCATGGATGGTCTTTTGGTCACTGTCGTGGGTGAGGAAGACATTGTCGCATCTATCTCTGCTAATACACCATACCTCGAAGTAAGCAAGGATACAGTAGAATGTTCCTTCCGTTCCTTTAAATTCATCAATGCTACGTTCGTTGCTGAAGGAAATAAAATTCCCATGCCTAAGCTGTCAAGGAATACCATGATGGGAATTAAGCTGACTGTGGGAAAGGGAGCCCGAGCGAGGAAAGGTTTGGGAAGATATCAGCAAGGGATAGTTAGAGCTCTAAAATTAGTGCCCCATAAGGCTCGATATGATTTAGGGTTCGAACCAGATATACGACAGAGAAGAAAATAGTTGCAGAAAGATCAAGAAAGGAGGGTTTCAAGAGCCTTAGGCTGAGAATTGGAATGGGAGCCTATAACGTACCCTCCTTTGTCAAAAATATTTACATCTGCAGGAATAATATACCCTGGGAAAGATAATTCACGAATCACGCTGTTATTGATTGAAGGGGGTCTTCAGAATGTCAGTATAAATGTTATTGACAAAGGAGATGATGCAATTGAAGATGTTTCAATGATACGCCCTTATCCTCCTGGATTCGTTTTGAACAATTAGGCTGCTGTGGACCTTCTTGTAGTTTCTAAGTCTCTTTCAGAGTAATGCTCAGTGTTAACACTCTTCTTTTTGTGTGTCCCTAAGTAATAGTGGGATTCTTTTGTAAGAGCTTATGTTTGCTCTTTATCATTTAAATGAACATTAATGGAGATACATTTTGTCATGGTCTTTTCATTCTCATTAACTTCATAATTTTTCCCTCTTCTCACAGCCTGTCATTGCATATATCTCACGTCATGCCATAACATTATGCTTGTTGGTCCCAATACTTTGATGCTCCTCTATAGTTTTCTTTTCCATTCAACTTTCAGGTGCTCAGATATCAACGATATGAATAAACCCGTTACAAATCTTGAAATTGATTTCGAGAAAGCTATTTGTTTAGTAGAGTTCAAAGTTGAGGAAAATGTTGAAGACTATGTCTCATCTCGTGACTTACTAAGAATGGTAGAACAAGAAGATAAACAGATTCTACCTCATCAAGAATCTATTGAGATAGTAAACTTGGGAAATGAAGAAAAGAGGCAAGAAGTGAAGATTGGGACCTCTATTTCAGATAACACTAAACATGATTTGATCACTTTGCTTCATGAGTACAAAGATGTATTTGCATGGTCGTATCAGGACATGCCAGGATTGGATGAGGATGTAGCGGTCCATAGACTCCCACTGAAACCAGAATGCAAACCCATTCAACAGAAGCTAAGACGAATGAGACCTGAAATGATATTAAAGATAAAAGAAGAAGTCAAGAAACAATTCGATGCTGGCTTCTTACAAGTCTCCAAGTGTCCACAATGGGTAGCTAACATAGTCCTAGTACCGAAGAAAGACGGCAAGGTACGAATGTGCATGGATTGCTCCGATCTGAATCGAGCAAGTCCTAAAGATAATTTTCCCTTGCCACACATCGATACATTGGTGGATAACACAGCCAAACATTCATTATTTTCATTCATGGATGGATTCTCGGGTTATAATCAGATAAAGATGGGTTCTGAGGATATGGAGAAAACTACTTTCGTAACGATGTGGAGAACATTCTGTTATAAGGTGATGCCGTTCGGATTAAAGAACGCTGGGGCAACATATTAGAGGGCCATGGTGATGTTGTTTCATGACATGATGCACAAAGAAATAGAAGTCTACGTCGATGATATGATCGCCAAATCCAAAGGGGAAAGAGAGCATGTTGGGAACCTCAGGAAGTTGTTCGAAAGACTGAGAAAGTTCCAGCTGAAGTTTAATCCAGCCAAGTGTACGTTTGGGGCAACCTCGGGAAAATTGCTAGGCTTCATCGTTAGCGAGAGAGGTATTGAAGTTGATCCAGATAAGATAAAAGCCATACAAGAACTACCACCTCCGCGCACACAAAAAAAAGTCAGAGGATTTTTAAGGAGGTTGAACTACATCGCTCGGTTCATCGCTCAACTTACCAACCAGTGTGACCCAATTTTTTGACTTCTTCGAAAACATAATTCGGGAGAATGGAACGAGGAATGCCAAGTGGCTTTTGACAAGATAAAACAGTATTTGTCTAGTCCTTCGGTGTTAGTACCGCCAACTCCAAGAAGACCGTTAATATTGTATCTGACTGTGTTCGAAAATTTAATGGGTTGTGTACTGGGGCAACATGATGAGTCAGGGAAAAGAGAAATGACGATTTACTATCTCAGCAAAAAGTTCACAGAGTATGAGGCAAAGTACTCGTCAATTGAAAAATTCTGTTGCGCTTTGGTTTGGGTAGCTTGGAGACTCAGGCAATATATGTTGTATCATATGACATGGTTAATTTCAAAGCTGGACCCAATAAAGTACATGATGGAATCACCTGCACTTTCAGGAAGAATGACACAGTGGCAGATCTTACTATCGGAGTACGACATCGTCTATGTGAGTCAAAAGTCGATAAAAAGAAGCGCAATAGCTGACTTCTTAGCAACTTGAACAACGGATGAATACGAGCCATTGAGATTTGATTTCCTGGATGAAGAATTGATGTGCATTACAGAAAAAGAGTGCGAGTCATCAAAAGAGAAGTCATAGAAGATGAGCTTTGATGGTGCATCGAACACATTGGGGCATGGGATTGGAGTAGTCTTAGTATCACCAGAAGGGAATCATTATCCGTTCACTGCCAGGCTAAATTTCTTCTGTACCAATAACATAGCGGAATATGAGGCCTGTATCATGGGACTTCGTGCAGCTATTGAACAAAACGTCAAAATCTTAGAGGTGTATGGGGACTTAACGTTGGTGATATACCAAATCCGTGGAGATTGGGAAGTGAGAGATTCGAAATTAGTTAAATACAGCAATCTAGTGGCAGGACTGATTAAAGAATTTAAAGAAATAACTTTTAATTACTTACCACGAGAAGAAAACCAATTGGCTGATGCCCTGGCCACTTTGGCTTCAATGTTCAAAGCGAACAGAGAAACAGAAATAATGTCTCTGCAAATGAGCATATATGAAGTCCCTACACATTGTTTTAGCGTCGAGAAAGAGCCAGATGGACGGCTATGGTTCCATGATATCTTAGAATATGTCAAGAATCAAAAGTATCCCGAACAAGCAAATGAGAATGATAAAAGAACAATCAGAAGAATGGCAGTAGGATTTGTTCTTGATGGGGACATTCTGTACAAAAGAGGAAAAGATCAAGTGCTCTTGAGATGCGTGGATGTTGTTGAAGCCAGAAAAATACTTGAAAATGTCCATGAGGGAATTTGTGAGACACATGCCAATGGTTTCACTATGGCCAGGAAGATTAAAAGACTCGGTTATTACTGGCTGACGATGGAAAGTGACTACATTAGTTTTGCATGAAAATGCCACAAATGTCAAAGTCATGGTGATAAAATTCATGCAGCCCCTTCGCCCTTTCATGTCATGACTTCTCCGTGGCCTTTTTCTATGTGGGGCATAGAAGTTATAGGGATAATTTCCCCAAAAGCTTCTAATGGACACCGATTTATTTTTGTAGTGATAGATTACTTCACGAAGTGGATAGAAGCCGCTTCATTTGCTAATGTAACGAAGACTGCAGTTTGCAGGTTCTTAAAAAAGGAAATCATTTGTCGATATGGTTTGCCTGAAAGAATCATTTCAAATAACACCTTGAATTTGAATAACAAGATGATGAAAGAAGTGTGTGAGCAATTTCAAATAAAGCATCATAACTCCTCGCCCTATCGCCCAAAGATGAACGGAGCTGTTGAAGCGGCCAACAAAAATATTAAGAAGATTATTGGAAAAAAGACAGAGACATATAAGGACTGGCACGAGAAGCTACCATTCGCTTTGTATGCATATCGCACATCTGTACGGAAATCTACGGGAGCAACTCCTTTCTCTCTGGTTTATGGAATGGAAGTTGTGCTACCTATCGAAGTTGAGATCCCCTCTTTACGAGTCTTAATGGAGTTGAAACTAAAAGAAGCAGAGTGGGTTCGAGCTCGATATGACCAGTTAAATCTTATCGAAGAAAAATGTTTGAAGGCAATCTGCATGGATAGATGTACCAGAAGAGAATGATCGTGGCCCATGACAAGAAAGTATGGCCAAGAGAATTCCACGAAGGAGAACTTATGCTGAGAAAGATTCTCCCAATACAAAAAGACTTCTGAGGAAAATGGACACCAAATTGGGAAGGACTATATGTCGTGAAGAAGGCTTACTCAGGTGGAGCTTTGATTCTCACTGAGATGGATGGGAAGGAGTTACCTAATCCAGTAAATTCAGATGCCGTGAAGAAATATTATGCCTAAAAAAAGAAAAAGAAAAAAAAGATCAAGGTGAAAACCCGAAAAGGGCGTCTTGATTAACACAAAAGATTAGGATAAAAACCTGAAAGGGCGTTCTAATGAAGCAAACCTGGGCTTAAAGAGCAAGGCGGTTGAATGGTGGGTCAAACAGCAAGACTACAATATTTGAAGCATTTCTGAAAGCTCGAAATCTTCTACACAAGATGCCACACTCGAAAGGATTCTTGATTAAGAAACGTGGAAGAGTTCATGTGTTGAATATCTAGAGCATTTGTATCCGTTGAATGCGATCCCCTTTCTCTTTATGATACTTTTTACTATCCTCGGTTAACTTTCTTTCTTTGCTGCCTTTGAAATAAATAAATGTGAGGTATCCCTTTTGTCCCTACCTGACCACTTTCATGCATCTCATTATGTGGTTTATTTAAATAATAAATAGTAAAATGACATACTCTGAACAAAAGAAATGTTAAGCATTACTCGGATAAGAATTTGATAAGTACAAGAGCCTCAAAGCAAGGACAACGTTCAACCAGGGGCAAAAGAGTGATATCTAAGAAACGCAGATTGTTCCTGAAGCTCGAGGACGGGTACAGAACTTAAAGAGAAAGTTAAGAGCCGAAGTAATGAATGCAGATCATCATAAAAATCATGAAGAAAAAGGACATATGACAAACATGCCTAAGGCGCATAGCATAATCATGTAGGCATAAAGGCATTTAAGACAAATATCATGCATGACATATACAAGTACTCCAGTAGAGCAAGAGGATGTGATGATAGTTGTACTGAATCAAGGAAAAGACACCTTAGTTCCACCAGATGACATGTTTTGGTGCTCTAATTTTTCAATTCCTGTTTTTTAAAAATCAACTCATATTACGAGAGGTGAGTTGAGCCTCGGGCCACATGCCGAGGTATTTTCAAATTCTGTTTTTCAAATTCTATTTTTCAAAAAAATCAACTCATATTGCGAGAGGTGAGTTGAGCTTCGGGCCACATGACGAGGTATTTTCAAATTCTGTTTTTCAAAAAAATCAACTCATATTGCGAGAGGTGAGTTGAGCCTCAGGTCACACGCTGAGGTATTTTCATTTTTTTATGTTTTTTTTTAAAAAATCAACTCATATTGCGAGAGGTGAGTTGAACCTTGGGACACACTGAGGTATTTTCAATTTCTGCTTTTTAAAAAATCAACTCATATTGCGAGAGGTGAGTTGAGCCTCGGGTCACAACCCGAGGTATTTCCAATTTCAGTTTTTCAAAAAAATTAACTCATATTACGAGAGGTGAGTTGAGTCCTATGTCACACACTAAGTTCACAGGCCGATCTATTTTCGATGTTTGTTTCTCAATAAAGAATAAAGATTGGAGCTGATTGAAGACACCAGATTTTGCCTCCTTGAAGTTGTAGTGGAGCAGATTGAAGTTGCAAGTCTTATCTTCCTGAAGTTGCAGTGGAGCTGATCGAGGATATCAGATATTACCTTTCTGAATTCGCAGAAGAAAAGACCATAAACCTTATCTCACTGAAGTGGTAGAAGAGCGGATTGAAGTTGTAGATCTTATCTTCCTGAAGTTGTAGAGAAGATCGAAGCCATAAATCTTATATCCTTGAAGTTACATTAGAGTAGATTGAAGCTACAAGGCATATCTCTGAATTTGCAGTGGATTGAACCAAAGCTACAAGATGCGGTGAACTGGAAAGAGACTACCTAAGCAAGAAGATCACCAAAGAAGTCAAGACTCGGCAAAACCGGGCAAAGTTGACATTTTTTTATGTATTTGCTCTATTCTCGTTACACGACAATGAGCAAAGAGGGGCAGCTGTTGCAGGCCAATTTTGACCCACCTTAACTAACACTCCTAAACTACCAACCCATTACAATTAAACCCACAAAACCCAAATTCGTTTACAACATTTTAAACCAAACATTAGCCCAACTATCCTAAAGCCCAAAACCTAAAATTAACCTAGCCCAACACAAAAAGTCAGAAAAATTGTAGAACCCTAGCTTCCCCACTTGCCTCTGACACCGCTGCGGCCACCGCCCAAGGTCACGTCCACTGTCCATCCTCAGCACCTATACACATTAAAAGAGACAAGACAGAAAATAATAGAAAATCAAGTTGTATGGCTATAAAAGCCAAATCTAAACATTTGTAAGGGGGAATTTTTTATTATGAATACAAGAAAATATTCTAAATACCAACAGTAGATCTAAAGCAAGAGATCCAACACCAAAAACAGAGGAAATCAAAATCGGAAATCAAAAGGTGTTCTAAATTTTCTAAATTTCGAATCTGTTTCTTTTTCTTTTCTTTTCTTTTCTTTTCTACATGGATATATATATATATATATATATATATATATATATATATATATATTATTAAACTAAAAAGGAATACAAAAAAATCATACCTTTGCGGTGGGTGTGGCACACCATGATGAGAGCGCGACGGACGACGACCGGAGTCCAAGGCCGGAGCTCAAGCTCAGCCAGAGAGAATTCTCTCCCTCTCTCTTCCTTTTTTTCTTCCAAATGCTACAAATGATTTTTTTTTTCAAAAAAATTGGCCTTTTATAGCCCCATAAAACGGCGTCGTTTTGGGGCTGGCCTTAAACCCCCAAAACGACGTCGTTTTGCCCTGGATCGGGTTGACCTGACCCTACCCACTCAGAATCCGCGTGTTTTTGCTCTTAGGGGTTAATTGCGCGCGCGGTCCTTCTGCTTTTTCATACTTTTACAATCAAGTATTTTTTTATTTTTAATTTGGCCCCAAAGTATATAGCGCTTTGCAATTTAGTCCCTCTTGCTGTGTTGCGTTTTGAGAGGAGGAATAATTGCTTTTTTAGTCCTCTCTTGTTTTGCGTGCATCCAAATCGATCCTATTTTCCCTTATTTCTTTTTAAAATTACCCCAAACTATTGTTTTAATTTAAAATTTGTCCTTTTTCACCCTCTTTTACGTATTTTTATTTTATTTTAATATCATTTACACTATTATATTTTATTAATATCATTATTATATCTATTATCAATATTTTGTTACTATTATTGGTACTAATATTAGTTTCAATTAGTTTTTATGTGTATATATATATGTATATATTTATGTAGTACTATTAATAGTTATTTTTAATATTATTATTATCATTTCTAATATATATTGCTTATGTTTTTCATATATATTATGTATATAATTTTAATATTATTAATTATATATATTTTTATATATATTATGTATATATTTTAATATCATATTATTCATATATTTTTATGTCATCTTATGTATATATTTTTTAATAACTATATTATGTATGTATTTTTAACACTATATTATGTACATACTTTTAATATTATTATGTATTTATTTTTAATATATATGTACATATTTATGTAGTATTATTAATAGTATTGTTTTTTGAACATCATTATTATTTCTAATATATATATATTATGTACACTTTTTTATTTCTATTTTATTTGTCAATATTATTTATTATTATTCTAATATTTTGATATTTTATTATTCGCATCATTATTCGCATTTTTTTTACAATAATATTCTTAGTTTTTTTTACTATCATTTTAGAAACTTTTTTTTTATATTTTTTAATTTTAAAAATAAGGCAATGTACCGATTTTAACATCAAGTCTGTGATTTCATTGCTATGCTGGGTGAATCACGCTGGCTCGTGTTAAAAACGGGACATCCTTCAAAAAAACAAAAAAGAAACTTGAAATTTCTCGTGTTTTAATCGGATCACGATTCAATGTCACATTGAACTCGCATTTTTGAAAATTAAGACAACACATGTTTAATGAGATACCAATTTTGGGCGTTGCGAGGGTGCTAATACCTTCCTCGTGCGTAACCGACTCTCGAATCCTATTTTTTCTCTGGCTTTTGACGTAGATCTAAACTCGGCCTTTTTTTTGTTTAAAAAATAAATTTTCTTTTAAAAAAAGAGAATTTATTAGGTGTCCGATCATACCTAGGAAAAAGGATCGGTGGCGACTCCCTTTTTTAATAAAATCGAAAGTCAATTTTCAAATTTTCAATAAACCGCCTCAATTAGCGACCAAAGCGAAAATTTTATGTCGCTACAGTTGGATCTCGATAAGATTTGTAATAAACTTCGTACAATCATATACTTCGTACCATTACCTGTAACCTCCCAAACTCAGCCTAAACATTATGGTCGAATCTTGAAGGTTACAATAGCCACCGAAATGATCAAGTAAGTCTGGGTCATCTTGAACAATTTTTCAAAAAACTTAGCACGGTTGCATTAGGTTTGTTTAAAATACCAATTTATTAAATCATCTATAATTTAAGTCCAATTTATTATAAAGTTGTATCACTTGAAAAACTCATTTTTCATAGTTGGTAGCAGAAAAAGTGAAACATTTAGTTTTGCTAAAAAAAAGAAACCGTATTTTATGCCATATTATGCCCATCAATTAAATTGTTCAACTTTTAATAAAATACCATGCATGCAAATCCCAATAAAAATAAACTAATGCCACAGTTTAAAATTAACAAAATTTATAGTCCGAAAAATAAAACCATAATATATAAAGTAAAATTTAGTTAGAGTAATTTAAGTATTGAAACTTAATAATGACAATTTAATATTTTATAAAAGAATTTATTTTTTATTACATTTAAATTTTTTGTGATTTTGTTGTTACTTAATGTTCAAGTATATTTTTGATAATTTTTAAATATTATTATTATATTTTAATTATTTGTGATTAATTTCTACTCAATGTCCAAATAAATTCATTTATGTTTAATTATTTTTTTAATTGTAAGTTATATATTTTGAAGGTCACAATTTGTACTATTAAATTGTTTGATGTTACAATACTATGGTGCTTATAAATAGCCACTCTTTTATTTGTTAGAGGCATGCTAAATTATTGGTTTTTTTTTCTTCTCATCATTTAACCACTTTTTTTTTATGTTTTCATAATATTTGGTCAAATAAAAAGTTTTTTATTTTCATTTGATTAATAAATTGTTGTTTGACTAAGTGAAAAAGCTTCTGTTCATTTCATTTTCAATTTTTATTAGTTGTTCTTCTAATATTTTAGGTTATTATTTTACATGGCAATGTTTTGGGATTTTTCGGATTTGTTTGGGGTTAAGAAAATTTAAATTTGGAGTTTGAGACTTATTTAAACAAAGAAAAGAAGTAAAAGGAGGGGTTTTAAAGTTTCTTTTTTAAGTAATGCAATTTTAGTTTTTTTTTCCTTGTTTTATTTATGTTTAAAGACTATTTTATAATATATTTTTAATTGTGATAGAGGGTATAAATTTTTTTTAATTGTGAGTTAAATTTTTTGGAGGTTATAATTTGTATTATTAAATTGTTTGAGATGTTAGAATATTATAGTGTCTTTAAATTCCCACACTTTTATTTGTTGGATGCATGGTAAGTTACTTTATTTGTTTTTTTTTTTCTTTTAATCATTTAAGCACATGTTATGTTAATTATTTTAAATTTTTATTGGCATCAATGTAATAACTTTGACAACATATTAAACATTTTATCAGTTTTGATTTACATTTTGTGTAATGCCCGCTTAATTTATTTATGTTTATGTAAATATTTAACATAAGTGTGTATTTGTTTTATTGGTTAAGTATTTTGGGTGTGTTGTGAGGTCTTGAGTTCAAGTCCCATTTATGAAAAATTTTGTTATTTTAGATTCAAGCCTTATCCTTGGTAGATTGGGTTATATTCTATCTTTGGTAAACTCATATCAGAATGAGTTTGTTGGTTTGAGTGGTAAGGAGTTGGTGTGTTGGAGGTCTTGTGTTTGAATCTTTGCGGTGATAATTTTTGCTCTGATTGTCTGTTAAAGGTTTGGTGGAGTTGGGAGTCTGTAGTAGTTAGATGTGATTGTTGTGGGGAGTTGGGATATTTTTCTCTCTCATTTTCCCTAAAATTTCTGACGTTATACTATTCTTTCCTCACCAAAAACTTTTTTTTTCTTTTCCCTTGTTTCTGTTAAAATTTCCCTTATGAAATTTCGATAATACGAATCTTCGATTGTATTGCGCATTTAGGTAACTGATAGTGATGAGTTTCTTCTTAGAGTGGGGCATTGGTTAAAGTTTATTTTAGTCAGTTTTGTTTTTCGTTGGTTGATTTTTGGATTTGGTAGCTGTGAATCGCGAGGAACATGGTTCTCCTATTGCAGAATCTAGTTGGAGTCGTTCAGGGAAATGGGTAAGCGTTGAACACTAGAAATTTGATTTTGTTAGTTTCGTTGGTTCGGTTTAACTATGAATGTAGACTGATTTTGAGAGTTTTGTTGAATCAATTTTAGGTGCTGTGAGGCTCGGGAGTGTTTTTGCATCGAAACCATACTAGGTGTGTTCCCAAAACACAGAAAAATCGAGCTTCGGAGAAAGCCAAAAAAGCATACTGTCAATGCCACACTAGCGTGTGCCTAGCCGTATGGTTGGCTGTGTGTGAGACATGACTGTGTGTTTGATAAAGGCATTGCCATGTGCTAGACATGGCTGTGTGGTGGTATGGGTGTAACCGTGTTGGCCACATGAGCGTGTGGGTTCTGGGCCAAGCCGTTTGGGCCACACGGGCAAGGCTAATCTGGACGTTTGGGCCCACATGCCCCGTGTGGACCAATAATTCTGAAATTATCCGTAGGATCGCACGATTTGTTTCGATCGACTGTGGGTTTACCGTAGGGTCGGTAAAGGCTAATCAAACTGTAAATTATGTGATATGATATTCTGATAGTCTACATTGTGTAGGATACTGATATGTACATCTGTTCTGTTAAGTATATAAATACGATCTGTATATGAGCATGTTATGCATGATGTTATTGTATTTGTTATTCTGTATCTGTGACTGGGTGAGTTTTGTATATGTGGAGAAAGTAATCTATACGGTGACCTTTCGCCTATATTCTGGCAGCTTGACTGCATATTAACTGATATGTGTTGTAATGACACGATGTGGGGTGTAAGGATGGATGGGTGTTTTTAACCCCATGTGGTGTGATGGGATGGTCGGAGTTGGTGTGTAAAGGATGGAGGTAGGATTCAACATATCTGATTCTGTTATTTGTATCTGAAATAGACATAAGTTTAAATCTGAATCTGACTGTATATGTGACTTCTGTATGTATTGCATGTCTATTTTTGTTGGGTTACACATTGAGTTCATGAAAATTCACATCTGTTGTCTGTTCTGTCCAGGTAATCCACGGACTTAGGCGAATCGGTGTGACGGAGCCTCACGGTGACCACGAGTTCACAAACTATTTATGATTATGGTTTTTATTTTGAGTTAAGGATTATTTTTGAGAGTTTTGTAATAATTAGACTCTCTGGACTGTTTGGTTTAATTTTGGGATTTGTTTCGTTTTCACACTTTATTTGCGACAATTACCTAAAAACATGGTTTTTACTAAAACAAAGGTTTTTTGAAAATACGAACGAGATTTAAAAATGTAACGTCTTTCATGGCTTTCGCTGAAAATCACGTTTTGGCAAGTAATTTAATAACGCTTTTGATAATAGATTTAAAACTTGAATAATTTATCGCAACAACTCAGTTTTCAAAACCCTTCTATGTGACATATCTGGATTTGGCCATAACGTCTAGACCGGGTTTGAAATGTTACATTTAGTGGTATTAGAGCTAGGTTACAAAACTCTTGATATCAATTTTGGGTTCCAAGATTGTGTTTAAAAAAGAACTGGTTTTCAAATGAGTTAGATCACTTTGAGTAAGTATGTGGTACACCGAGTCCCTGGCGCTAATCCTATAAGTATTTCTGAACTTAGATAGAATACTCTGGAAACACTGTAGTTAGCACTTTCTAAAAACTATACTGAGCTAGTTAGAGACTAAAATCTCTGAAACACTTCTGAACTTCTAATAATTTACGCATAAAATATCTGCTAATAAATACTAGATCTGATGCATAAAATTTTATAATGTAGATAAAAATTTAAATTTACGAGCACTCATGGAACTCACGGTCATGATATTCATGGGCGCAGTAGAGGCCGAAGAGGGGCTCGAGTGCCAAATTTAAACACGAGTGAGACACCGATTTCGCCTGCTATCGAGACTGGGTCTCAAAGCTGCTCAGCTGGGGATAATGCACTATTCCAAGCCATGTTGAGGGTGTTAGAAAGGGCTGCTAGACCTCATTCTAGATCTGGAGGCCGTGGGTCGGTAACTGAACGACTCTGGTCTAATGGAGCTGAGTTGTTTAGGGATGTCACTAGAGTCGCCCCTACTGTGGCTGAGCATTGGTTGGAGGCTACTGAGAAGATCATGAATGATATAGATTGTACTCCCAGGCAGAAACTAAAGGGTGCAGTCTCTTTGCTTCGCGACGAGGCGTATTAGTGGTGGTTTTCAGTTGAGGAGGGTACTTAACCGGATCGTCTGAGCTGGGATTATTTTAAAACTGCTTTCCAAGGAAATTATGTAGGTGTAAGCTATGTTGATGCTCATAGGCGTAAGTTCATGAATCTCATACAAGGTGATAGATCTATGGCCGAGTATGAGGCTGAGTTTTTGAGGTTGAGCTGCTACGCTCGAGGTTTGGTGGCATCTGAGTATGAGAAATACGTCCGCTTTGAGGATGGTTTGAGGGAAGTTTGAGGGTTCTGATTACTCTAGAAAAGGAGCGAGAGTTTTCACTTTTAGTGGATAAGGCGAAGATCATCGATGAGGTTAAGAGCGTGGAGTTCCAGAATAGAGATCATGAGAGAGGTAGAAATAAGAGGGATTTAGATCCCTCTAATTCTATTTAGAGGCCTAAGAAACGAGCCAGACCTGATGGGCTTGTTAGAGTAGGGGTTTTTGTTGCTCCTACTAGGATTCAGCCATATGGTGATTGTGGTAGGCGCTATTCGGGCGAGTGTTGGAGGAGGTTAGGGGCTTGTTTGATGTTTGGGTCTTTGCAGCATCTTATTAGAGAGTGTCCACAGTGAGCTGATTAGATGCAAGCTTCAGGATCGAGTTCTGTACAGCCTTAAAGGGTAGTTCAGCAACCATCTAGGGGCCGTAGACCGGCTAGGGGTGGTAATGGTATGGGCTAAAGGCAGAGAGCACCCGGCAGAGGTGCTAGTTAGACTGAGGCAAGACAACCTACACTAGTTTATACTACTCGACACCGAGAGGATAGAAATGCTCCTGATGTCATCACCTATACATTCTTTATTTTTTATGTTTCATATACTGCATTGATAGGCATAGGTTCTACACATTCCTATGTAACTAGTACTGTTTCTGAAAACCTGGGGATTTCTGTTGAGAGTACTTCTAGTGAGATTACTGTACTGAGTCTGTTGGGGCAGTCTGTTCAAGTTAATATACTTTATAGGAATGTTTCGTTAAAAGTGTAAGGGGTTGTATTTTTGGAAAATCTAATGGAGCTACCATTTGGGGAGTTCGACTTGATTCTGGTTATGAACTAGCTAGTTGAGCACCAAGTTAGCTTGGATTATGCGACTAAGAGGGTTGTTCTAAGGACTGTGGAAGATAAGGAGGTGGTTGTGATCGTTGAGCATCAAGATTACCTGTCTAATGTGATCTCCGCTCTTGTGGCTGAGAAATTGGTTTGGAATGGGTGTGAGGCGTTTTTGGCCTACATCAGTGTTTAAATTTCTGGGGACTCTTCTGTTGAGGATATTAGAACAGTGAGGGAATTTCCAGATGTCTTCCTTGAAGAGTTAACAGGTTTACCTCTGAGTCGGGAAGTTGAGTTTGGTATTGAGCTTTTACCGAGTACAGCTCTAATGTCCATCACTCCATACCGCATGGCATCAAAGGAGCTTACAGAGCTTAAGGCTCAACTTCAAGAGCTTCTGGATCGTGGTTTCATCCGCCCTAGTGTGTATCCATGGGGGCACCGGTTCTGTTTGTAAAGAAAAATGATGGCACCATGAGGATGTGCATCAACTACCGGCGGTTGAATAAACTGACTGTAAAAAATAAGTATCTACTTCCGAGGATCGACAATTTGTCTGATCAGTTCTGAAGGGCTTCGATGTTCTCGAAGATAGATCTTCATTTTGGGTATCATCAGCTTAGAGTTAAGGAAGTTGATGTTCATAAGATTGCATTTAGGACTCGTTATGAGCACTACGAGTTCCTAGTTATGCCCTTCGGTCTGACGAATGCTCTGGCTGCGTTCATGGATTTGATAAACCGAGTGTTTCAGCCATATTTGGGTTAGTTCATCATGACCTTCATTGACGATATTCTAGTTTATTCTAATACCGAGGGTGACCATGATGAGTATTTTAGGGTAGTGCTTCAGATACTCTGAAAGAAATAGTTCTACGCTAAGTTGAGCAAGTGTGAGTTCTGGTTGCGTGAGGTAACTTTTCTGGGTCACGTGGTTTTTGCTGAGGGGATCCAAGTTGATCCTAGGAAGATTGAGGCTGTGCTTGATTGGAAACAACCTAAGAATGTATCTGAAATCCTTAGTTTTCTGGGTCTTGCAGGTTATTATCAGCAGTTTGTCGAGAGGTTCTCTTTGATTGCAACTCCTTTAACTAAGCTTCTACGCAAGGGTGTTTCTTCGTCTAGTTTGATGCGCAACAATCGAGCTTTGAGAAGCTCAAGTCTGTTCTGATTTAGACTATTGTTCTAATACAGCTTGAATCCAAAAAGGAGTTTGTGGTGGGGTGTGTATTGATGCAAGATGGTAAGGTTGTGGCTTATTCGTCCCTTCAGCTTAAGTCTTACGAGGGAAATTATCCGACGCATGATCTTGAGTTAGCTACTGTGGTATTTACGTTAAAGATCTGGAGGCATTATCTGTATGGTGAGAGGTGTATCATCTACACTGATCACAAGAGTTTCAAGTACCTTTTTACTTAGAAGGAGTTGAATCTTAGGCAGCACCGTTGGATCGAGTTGCTCAAAGATTATGACTGCATGATAGAGTATCATCTGGGTAGGGCCAATGTGGTGGCTGATGCTCTCAGTCATAGAACGATAACTGATTTGAGAGCGATCTTCACTCGTCTTAGCCTGTTTAATGATGCGGGTCTATTAGCCGACTTACAAGTTAAGCCGACTTGGATTGGGCAGATTGGAGAGAAGCAGTTGAGGGATGAGTCTTTGGTTCAGCGATTTCGTCAGGTTGAGAGTGACAGTACTTCAAATTTTGAGTTGAATAAAGATAGGGTTCTGTGTTTTTGAGGTCGGGTTATTGTACCGAACGATTTTGATCTGAGATAGTTGATTCTAAGGGAGGCACATAGTAGCCCTTATGCTATGCACCCCGGTAGTAATAAGATATATCGAGATCTCCGTGAACTATACTGTGGCCAGGTTTAAAATGTAAGGTTACGAATTTTATTGCTCGTTGTTTGACGTGTTAGCAAGTTAAGGCTGAACACCAGTTGCCTTCAGGTTTGCTATAACTAGTTGACATTCCTTTATAGAAATAGGAATGAGTGACGATAGACTTCGTTAGTGGGTTGCCCTTGACACCCACTAAGAAGGATTCTATTTGGGTTATCGTGGATGGATTGACTAAGTCCACTCATTTTATTATGGTTTAGACGGGTTATTCTCTGTAAAAGTTAGCGAAGCTCTATATCTCTGAGATTGTAAGATTGCATGCGGTTCCAGTTTCGATAATATCTTATAGAGATCTTCACTTTATTTCTCAGTTCTAGAAGAAACTGCATGAGGCTCTAGGTTCGAGATTGGACTTCAATATTGCGTTCCATCCTTAGACCGATAGTCAATCTAAGAGGGTGATTCAGATACTAGAGGATATGCTTCAGAGTTGTGTGATTGATTTTCGAGGTAGTTGGGAAGATTTTCTACTACTAGCTGAGTTCGCCTACAATAACAGTTTTCACACTAGAATCCAGATGGCACCTTATGAGGCTTTGTATGGTCGTAAGTGTCATACTCCGCTCTGTTGGGCTGAGTTGGGTGAGTGATAGATTTTGGGTTCAGAGTTGGTATCTGAGATTGAAGATAAGGTTAGACTTATTCAGGATCGTCTGAAGGCAGCTTCTGATAGACAAAAGTCTTATGCAAATCTGAAAAGAAGAGATATCGAGTACTCTGTTGGTGACTTCGTTTTTTTTAATGTTTCTCCGTAGAAGAAGGTTCTGAGATTTGGTCGTAAAGGCAAGTTAAGCCTTAGGTTCATTGGGCCGTATTGATTCTAAAGTGTGTAGGACCAGTTACTTATCAGTTAGAGCTACCTCTAGAGTTGGACCATATTCACGATGTGTTTCACATCTCAATGTTAAGACAGTACCGATCTAATCCATCTCATATTGTCTCTGTTGAGGAGATTGATGTTAAACCAGATTTGACTTTTGAGGAGGAGTCAATTCATATTTTGGATCGTGATATTAAGGTTCTGAGGAGGAAGTTCATTCTGTTGGTAGGTTCTGTCGCAGAATCATAGCATTGAGGAAGCTACGTGGGAACCTGAGGACTCAATGAGTTAGTAGTATCCTCATCTGTTCAGATCAATTAAATTTCAAGGTCGAAATTTCTTTTAGGGGAATAAAGTTGTAACGTCCCACTTAATTTATTTATGTTTCTATAAATACCTGACATAGGTGTGTATCTTCGTCAAAGAAATCACGGGATTCATATAGTCGTCTGAATGCTTTAGTGGGATATTCAAATAGAGATCGTGGGAAGCAATACTCGAGTCCTAAAGCTTAAGCTACATCAGTATCGAATGTTAGTAGTGTGAGAAACAATAAACTTGAGTGTCAACAGTGTGGACGATGACATTTTAGAGATTGTTGGATGAATACTAAAGCTTGTTTCAAATGTGGTTCGTTAGATCACTTTATTCGAGATTGCCCTGATTTAGCTGAGAAAGATAAATTTCAGAATGCAAGACCGAGCAATATTACTACAAGAGGGAAGCCACCTAAAAATGCGGGAAATGTGACTAGTAGCAAAGGAATGACAATGGACTCTGCTGTGAGATCCAAGGCTAGAGCATTGCCAAAGTTTACGCTATTCGCGCTCACGAAGATGAGTCATCACCAGATGTTATCACAGGTACATTTTCTCTTTATGACACTAATATAATTGCCTTGATAGATCCTGGATCGATTCATTCATATATCTGTATGAATTTAATGTTTAGTAAGAGTTTGCCTGTTGAGTCTACTGAATTTTTTATTAAAGTATCGAACCCCTTAGGCAAGTATGTCCTAGTTGATAAAGTTTGCAAGAACTGTCCTTTAATGACTTGAGATTACTGTTTTCAGGAAATTTTGATGTTATTATCATTTGATGAATTAGATGTATTTCTGGGAATGGATTGGTTGATGCTACATGATGCTGTTGTGAATTGTAGAGGAAAGACTATTGAATTGAAATGTCAAAATAGTGAAATCCTTCGAATTGAATTAGATGAGTTGAATGGATTACCTGTTGTGATATCATCAGTATTAGCTCAAAGATATATGATAAAAGGTTGTGATGCTTATCTGGCATATGTATTGGATACAAAATTATCTAAATCGAAGATTGAATCAGTGCCAGTAGTCTGCGAATATCTGAATGTGTTTCCAAAAGATTGCCCGAGTTGCCATCGATCAGAGAGGTTGAGTTTGCTATTGAATTAGTACTGGGAACGTCATTGATATCGATAACTCCGTACAAAATGGCTCCAATAGATTGAAAAAATTGAAAGCTTAGTTGCAAGAATTAACAAATAGAGGTTTTGCACAACCTAGTTTTTTGCCCTAGGGTGCACCAGTGTTGTTTGTAAAGCAGAAAGACAGATCAATGAGACTATGTATAGATTATTGTCAGCTCAATAAGGTTATGATTAGGAATAAGTATCCTTTGCCGATAATTGACATTTTGTTTAATCAGTTGAAATGAGCAACAGTGTTTTCGAAGATTGATTTGAGATTTGGCTATTATCAATTGCGAGTTGAAGATTCAGATGTGCTGAAGACTGCTTTCAGAACAAGGTAGGGCATTATGAATTTCTTGTTATGTCTTTTGGATTAACTAATGCTCCTGCAGTTTTTATGGATTTGATGATTTAGATATTTAGACTGTATTTAGATAGATTTATTGTTGTATTTATTGACGACATTCTGATTTATTCCCGAGATGAATCTGAGCATGCTGAACATTTGAGAATTGTGCTACAAATATTGAGAGACAAGCAACTGTTCGCTAAATTCAGCAAATGTGAGTTTTGGCTCCGAGAGGTTGGATTTTTAGGACATATTGTTTTAGCAGAAGGCATCAGATTGATCCGAGTAAAATTTTCGCAGTTGTTGATTGGAAACCGCCAAGAAATGTGTCCAAAGTCTGAAGCCTTTTGGGATTAGCTGGCTACTATCGACGTTTTGTTAAAGGATTCTTGATGATTGCTACACTGATGACTAGATTGCTACAGAAAGATGTGAAATTCAAGTGGTCCGAGAAATGTCAACAGAGTTTTGAATAGTTGAAAACATTGTTAACTGAGGCACCAGTTTTGGTTCAACCTGAGTTAGGTAAAGAGTTTGTGATTTTCAGTGAAGTGTCATTGAACGGTTTAGGTTGTGTTTTGATGCAAGAAGGAAAAGTGATAGCTTATGCTTCTAGACAGTTGAAACCGCATGAAAAGAATTATCCGACGCATGATTTAGAATTGGTCGCTATTGTTTTCGCATTGAAAATTTGGTGACATCATTTATACGATGAAAAGTGTCATATTTTTACTGATCACAAGAACTTGAAGTATATAATGACTCAGAAAGATTTGAATTTACGTCAACGAAGATGGCTCGAGTTGTTGAAAGATTATAAGTTAGTGATTGATTATCATCCGGAGAAAGCGAACGTAGTCGCGGATACTCTGAGCAGAAAATATTTATTTGCTTTGCGAGCGATGAATACTCAGTTAACTTTGCCTGATGATGGTTTGATTTTGGCTGAATTAAAAGCTAAACCATTATTTCTTCAACAAATTTGTGAAGTTCAGAAGTGTGATAATGATTTGCAAGCTAAAAAAGTGTAATGTGAGTTAACTACTGATTTAGACTATCAAATTGGATTCGATGATTGTTTAATGTTTCGAGGTATACCAAAGAATTCCGAGCTCATTTAGAAAATTTTACATGAAGCACACAGTAGTTGTTTATCCGTACATCCGGGGAGTACAAAAATGTATAATGATTTGAAAAAATTGTATTAGTGGTCAGGCATGAAATGAGACATTTCAAAGTTTGTGTTGAGAAGCTTGGTTTGTCAACAAGTTACAGCCGAACATCAAGTGCCTTCAGGATTACTACAGCATGTGATGATACCAGATTGGAAATGGGATAGAGTTACGATGGATTTCGTATCGGGATCACCCCTGTCTCCGAAAAAGAAAGATGTTGTTTGGGTTGTTGTTGATTGACTAACGAAGTCTGGACATTTCATTCCAGTATGTACAGACTATTTGCTTCTTTGATTAGCTGAGTTGTACATCTATGAGATCATTAGATTGCACGGGGTGTCAGTTTCTATTATTTCAGATAGAGACTCGAGGTTTACATCGTGATTTTGGAAGAAATTGTAATAAGCTTTAGGTACGTGATTGCATTTTAGTACTACTTTTCATCCGTAAACCGACGGTCAGTCTATGAGAATAATTTAGATTCTCGAAGATATGATTTGTTGCTGTGTTTTAGATTTTGAAGGCAACTGGAGAAATATTTACTATTGGTTGAATTCACATATAACAACAGTTTTCAATCAAGCATAAAAATGGCACCGTTTGAAGCATTGTAAGGTCGCAAATACCGAACTCGGTTGTATTGGACTGAGCTTAGTGAGAAAAAGATTCACGGGGTTGATTTGGTTAGAGAAACTGAAGATAAAGTGAAAATAATTCGTGACAGTTTGAAAGGAGCTTCAGATCGACAAAAATCTTACGTGGATTTAAAACGTAAAGACATTGAATTTCAAATTGGTGATAGAGTATTTTTAAAAGTATCTCCATGAAAAAAGATTATTAGATTTAGTTGTAAAGGAAAATTGAGTCCGTGTTTCATGGGGCTGTATGAGATTATCGAAAGAATAGGACCAGTGGCATATTAGCTAGCCTTACTGTCAGTGTTAGAAAAGATCCACAATGTGTTTCACATTTCGATGTTATGACGGTATCGATCAGATCCATCGCACGTAATTTCTTCGACAGAGATTGAAATTCAACCTGATATGACGTATAATGAAGAACCGATCAGAATTTTAGCTTGAAAGGTTAAAGAATTCATAAATAAAAGCATAGCTTTAGTGAAGGTTTTGTGACAACGGCACGGTGTTGAAGAAGCCACGTGAGAACCCAAGGAAGCTATGAGAAAATAGTACCCTAACCTCTTTTCTGATAAGATTTTTAGGGACGAAAATTCCTAAGGGGGAGAGTTGTAACAGCCCGTTTTTAGTTAAATCAGAACAGTAGTTTTGGGACCACAAATCCAAGGTCAAAATAATTATTTTATTATTATTTTAATGTCTTCGACATGATAGAATGATTGTGTGAAAATTTCGTTAAGAAATTTTATCGTTTGAATGATAAATTTGATAAAAATGACTAAATCGCGTAAAGTGTAAAACTTGTGTTCTATTAGCTAAAGGTGTAATATTAAACTGAAGGTTCTTAAGTGTTAATTAGACCATTTTTAATATGAGTGGACAAATATGGCCATTAATTAGGTGATTTTAATGATTTATTAATAAGGTTAAAAAGGTAATTTAGTAAAATAAATAAGTAAAATAATAAAACAACAAAGCTACCATCTTTCTCTAATCTTTCCCACTGAAATTAAGATGGAAACCTCCATGGATGCATGCAAGGTTCCACCAAGCTTACAAGCTCAATTGGTGAGTGAATTTTGTCCCGTTTTTAATGATTTCTATGTTTTTGAGATCGTTGCAGCTTAATCTAGCTAGCCCAGGGACTAATTTGCAAAACTATTAAAGGTTTAGGGTTTTGCCATTGATGAATCTATGTGTATTTTTGTAATAGTCCATTTTTAGTAAAATGGAATAGTGGTTTCGGGGCTACAAATCCGAGCCGAAAAGAAAATTTATTTTAATATTATTGCATGCTTAGTATTATGATAGAAATGTAATATGAAAATCGGATAAGAAAATTTTACCTATTATGTGCTTAATTACGGAAAGGACCAAATTGCATAAAATGTAAAAGTTGAAATCTAGTAGCTAGAAGGATTAAATAGCTATGGAATATAAAACTTGAGATCCTTATAAGGTAATTAGACCATTAAAGAAAAGTTAGTAGATTTTTTTGGTGAATCATCCATGGAAAAATTAAAAAAGGCTAAGGACTAAATTGAAAATAGAGATAATTAAAAGATGATAAATAATTAATAAGAAATAAAATCATTTTATATCATCTTCTTCCCCAAATATTCCATGAAAACCCTAGGAAAGAGAAAACAAGCTTTATTGGCTTAATTGGGTAAGTATTCAAGTCCCTTTTTTAGTAATTTTTATATTTTTGAAACCGGGATATTCTAATCTATCTATTTGGGGGATTAATTTGAAAAGTTATTAAAGTATAGAAGTTAAGCCATGGATGAATATGCTGAAAATTTAAAATTTATGGTAGAAAATGAAAGGTTGTTAATAGATAAACAACTTTTACAAAGTGAATTTTGATGAAAACATTATTTAGGGACTCAATTGTAAAGTTGTCAAAATTGAAGAAAAATTCTAAATTTTATAGAGTACATTTGTTTTAAATTTTATATTGAAATTTTGGTTAGACTTAGAAGGAGTAAATTGTATGAATTTCATTTTCCGAATCTAGGGACAAAATTAAAATTTATGAAAAGTTTAGAGGCAAAATGGTAATTTTTCCTAGTCAATTGAATGTGAAATGTGATAATTGATGATTAAATTCATTTATATAGATCCGGATAATTCAAATTTGAAACTAGATCGAGGAAAAAAAAGTTTCACGTTAGTAGATTTTATTAAACGAACTATTATCGAGGTAAGTTCGTATAACTTAATTATACATGTTAATATGTTTTAAATTGAGTGTTGTGTTTGATTTGAATGTGGTAGATGTTTTATATGAAAATTTTAAATTCATGGAATGATCATAAGATTTGAAAGGTTATTAAAAATATTAAATTCCGTTGGAATAATCAAAATCGATGGATACGTATGATTCCCCTATATGAATGAGATTCTGCATATGTTGCAGAGGGGATTTAGCTTGGACAAGTAATCCCGATATAAATCTTGAGCATCTTAATATATATAGTTCCTGCGAGCATCCTGATCGGTAATGATTTTGTATTTTTTGCATATTACCGCAGCTCTTTGTGAGCATCCTAATACATATTTCGATCGGTTGTGATCCAGCTATAATGCGGACACAAACACAACTCTTCATGAGTGTCCTGTTAAGCTCGCTTGAACTTATTATTACCTTATTCGAAGCTCCCTGATATTATCTCTTTGGAGATATCTGAAAAGCTTTATGAGCTTCTTGAGTTAAAACTATTATGAGTTTCTTGATTAGCTCGGATAAGTGTCCTGTTAAATGATTACATGGCTCAGTTGAGCATCTTGACATATGGATTGAGAGTGTGCTCCCTGAATAAGAATTGACGGTTTGTCCATCGACATTTCAATAATTCAACAGACAACACTATCGATTTGAGAAAAATGATGAGATAAATAGAAATATGCCCTGAATGTTTTTGAATTATTTGATGAAGGATTATATGATGAGCTCATCTATGTTATTTAGCATTTACATGTATTATATGACTAACTTGCTTGATTGAGTATATGTGTTTAGGTAAATCTATCAAAATGATGAAAGCATATTAATTGTAAACTTAGTGTTGTTGAATGTGATTGGTAAGTTCCAATTCTTGTTATACGAACTTACTAAGCATATAATGCTTACTAAGTTTTATTTTTTCTGTTTTATAGTGCTCAGAAGTTCGCAAAGGTTAGAGATCGGTTGGAGCATCATCACACTATCCACTAGCTTGTTTTGGTATAAATAGTAAACTCATTTTGGTATAATGGCATGTTTAGGTAACTTGGCCATTGTTGGCTTAGAAATGTTGTTTGTAATCTAGCCATTGGAATGATTAGTAATGATTATGTTTTGGTATATCTATTAAGTAATCCTATGGTATTATCACGAGTATATAAAATATGGCTTGATTGAGCTATGCTAAATGAATATAACTATTAAAGATAAGATTAGAAATAGGTATGCATGTAATCATATACTATGTTAGATGTTAGAATTGGCCTTGTTATAATGCTTGGATTGGTTGGCATATGAATGCAAATTTTGGTGTAGGTTATTGGCAAATTTGGGTGAGAAATTAAGCTAGGAAATGGCTTTGTTTTGTCCACACGGGTAGACACACGAGCGTGTGTCTTGACCGTGTGTCACACACGACCTGGGCCATAGGCGTGTGGTTTGGCCATGTGTCCCCTACATCTTAAAATTGAGAAACAGAATGCTCAAAAATTGAGCACACGGGCGTGTGTTTCAACCGTCATTGCCTAGAACATGGGCGTGTGTCTTGGCCGTGTGAACCCTTCCCCTAATTTTTGAAAATTAAATTGATCATAGGGCCTACCCACATGGGCGTGTGGCTGGCCGTGTGGCACATGTCAGAGAGTTACACGGGGTCAAACACGGCTTGTAGCACGGGCGTGTCTTAGGGTTACACGGGTGTGTCCCTGGACCACACAGGCGTGTGAACCTTGCACCTAGGAAATTTTAGAAAAAAATTGTGAAAAATTCTCTTAGTTCTTGAATTACTCCTGACTCAATTCTAATACTTATATTGGGCCTCGAGGGTTCATCTAAGGGGCGTTATGAATAATCTCGAGAAATGAATAATAAATGACATGATTTATCTGTAAATATTCTGTAAACTCTGGTAATACTCGTAACCCTGTTCTGGTGACGGATATGGGTTAGGGGTGTTACAATTTTGATGTTTGATGATAGAAAATGTATGCTTGTTGTTAGATAAACAACATTTGTAAAGTGATTTTTGACAAATTTGTCATTTAGGGATTAAATTGAGAAATATTGAAATTTTATGGTTAAATTGTGAAATAAATGAAAAATATGGGTTGCTAAGGACTTAATTGAAATTTGGCTAGCAAGGGTATAGGTTGAATTGCATGAATTTGTATTTTTATGAGATAAGGATTAAATTGTAAAAATGTTAAAATATTAGGGGCAAAAGTGTAAAGTTGCCTTAATGTTTATTTTGGTCTAAATTGAATAGATTGACAATTTAATAAGTTAATTTTGATTACATTTAGATCAAGAAAAGAAAAATTTGGATTTAGATTGGGGAAAACAAAGTATCGGACTAACCGACTTATTTCGCCGTTTTTGCAATCGAGGTAAGTTCGTATGTAATAACCATTGTTATATTTGTGTTTTAAATGTTTTAATATTGTAGAAATTGTGAATATGACCTTGTAGACATATTCGACAACGATTCGAAAAATGTGAAATCTAGGTTGAACCTTAGGTATATATATTAGGATACGAATGACATGTCATTAGGGGTTATGTTATTTGGGTGCTGGTCCGAACGTCCTACCGGTGGCTAAGTTATCTGGCATGTGTTGCGGATTCTCGTCAGCTTGTTTGAGTAGCACCGTGTAGCTTCGTCGTGACCATCAGCTTGTGTGAGCAGACCTGTTGATAGCTCGAGATTGAGCATTATATGTGATATTAGATTGAGATAGCTTTGGCTATATATGTGGCACTTAGGGTGCGAGATTTCCATGTATCCAATAGTATTCCAAATGGTTCTACAAATATATGAAAGACATGGATGAGTATGAGATTGATACGAGATGGTACAGGTATGTACATGAACTGTATAAGTGTTGAATCGAAGAAACTTGTGAAATTCACATCTAACCTTGTGATTGAATATGTGATAGGTTTGTGTATTTATATGAGTTGTATATTGATATGATCAATTGTTTAAATTGTGTTTGTATGATAAGAAGAGTTTATTATTATACAAACTTACTAAGCTTTATAGTTTACATTGTTTATTTTTTCGTGTTTTATAGTGAAATCAAAGCTAGCTCGGATTTGGGAATCGTCGGAGACCTCATCACACTATCAAGCTACCACTTTGGTGCTTTTGAATCTATGTTTTTGGGATATATGGCATGTATAGGAGCTTTGGTCATTTTGGTATGTGTTAGTAATGAATTTAGCCATTTGGATTGGCTTGTAAATGTTTAATGTTTGGTTTGATATATAGCCATGAGAGTTGGCTTACTTTGGTTTATTTGGTTATGTATATATATGCAAATGGCTTTTATTATGCATATGATAATTGCAACATAAATGCTTATGATGAAAGGTAGTTTGTGAATTGGTAAATTAGTGTATCATATGTTTGATAAATTAAGATTGGTATGTTTGTTATTTTAGGTAAGATGATGCTTAAATGAATGTGGTCTTATTGATGATTTGAGGTTATGAGTTTTGGTATGAAATTGAATGGAACATTGTGGAATTTGTGTACCTTTTATTGTTGGTATTGATATGGCATGAATTAAGTTTATTTGGGATTGGATGAATGTCTATTTATGTCATGTTTGGTGCCATTTGCTTTGGTGTAGGTATATGCAAATTTGGGTGGCAAGATGGCTTGGTAAATAGCCTATTTTTGTCCACGCAGGTAGAGACACGGGCATGCGTCTCAGCCATGTATGACACACAGTCAGGTAACATGGCAGTGTGTCCCCTGGTGTTGAATTAGAAATCAAGTGAGTATGTTCCACACGACCCAGCACATGAGCGTGTAACTTGGCCGTGTGGCATAAGCAATATACCCTACAGGTTTGGCACGACCTAGCACACAGACATTTTCGGCCATTTCGAAGGCCATACGGGCTGGTCACACGAGCGTGTGGTTGGCCGTGTGACCCAAGTCAGAGACTTAAACGGGTTCGGACACAGGCTGGGACACAGCCATGTGATCTAATTTTGAATATCCACACGGGCGTGTCTTTGGCCGTGTGAAAGGGCCACACGGGCGTGTGTCCCCTGTATTTTGCAAAATTTTCTATGTTTTCTAAAAATTTTCTAAGTTATCGATTTATTCTCGAACCACTCCTAATACATGTTTTGGGCCTCGTAGGCTCGTATTAGGGACAATGTGATTGTTTATGAATGATGATTATATTTGAAATGGGAAAGTGTGTGAGAATTGTATGTGTATTTGTGTAATAAGTCTGGTAATGCTTCGTAAACCTATTCCGGCGTTGAATACGGGTGAGGGATGTTACATCTTTCCTCACCAAAAACTTTTTCTTTTTTTCCTTGTTTCTATTAAAATTTCCCTTTTGAAATTTCGATAATACGAACCTCTGATTACGTTGCGCGTTTAGGTAAGTGAAAGTGGTAAGTTTCTTCTTAAATTGGGGCATTGGTTAAAGTTTATTTTAGTCAATTTTGCTTTTCGTTAGTTGATTTTTGGATTTGGGAGCAGTGAATCACGAGGAACGTGGTTCTCCTCTTGCGGAATCATAGTTGGAGTTGTTTGGGGAAACAGGTAAGCGTTGAACACTCAAAATTTGACTTTGTCAGTTTCGTTGGTTCGGTTTAACTATGAATGTAGACTAATTTTGAGAGTTTTGTTGTGTCGATTTTAGGTTTTGTAAGGCTTGAAAGTATTTTTTCCTTGAAATCGTACCAGGTGTGTTCCCAAAACGTAGAAAAATCGAGCTTCTGTGAAAGCCAAAAAAATATACTGTCGATGCCACACGGGCGTGTGCCTGGCCGTGTGGTTGGCCATGTATGAGACACGGTCGTGTGTTTGACGAAGGTATGGCCGTGCACTAGACATGACCATGTGGTGGTATGGGCGTGGCCGTGTAGGCTACAAGGGCTAGGCCAAGTTGGGCGTGTGGGCCCACATGGGCATGCCACACAGGTGAATGGGTTTTAGGCCAGGCCGAGTGGGCCACACGGGCAAGGCCAATATGGTCATGTGGGCTACACGGGCATGTGGGCCCATACAGGCATGTTGGTCCCATAATCTGAAATTATCCCTAGGTTCACACGGTTCATTCCGATCGATTGTGGGTCTATTGTAGGGTCAGTAAGGGCTAACCAAACCCTAAATTATGTGATATGATCTTCTAATAGTCTGCATTGTGTAAGATACTGATATGTACATTTGTTTTGTTAAGTATATAAATGCGATATGTATATGAGCATGTTATGCATGATGTTACTGTATCTATTATTCTGTATTTGTGACTGGGGTGAGTTTTGTATATGTGGAGGAAGTAATCTGTACGACGACCTTTCGCCTATATTTTGGTAGCTTGACTGCATATTATCTGATATGTGTCGTAATGACACGATGTGGCGTGTAAGGATGGGTGGGTGGGTGTTTTTAACCCCACATGGTGTGATGGGATGGTTGAAGTTTGTGTGTAGAGGATGGGGGTAGGATTTTGTATATCTGTTCTGTACGTAAGTAAGTATAACTGGAAACACAAAAATTTACACACTTTTTCATACCATTTTTAACTTAAATTCATGCGAATTTGGTTAAATTCTTGTCAAAAAATAATTAATTTTTATAAAATAATTAAAGTGCACTTAAAATATGAACATGTTAAATTTTATTTAATTTCATAATTATTTTTTGATGGATTTTGGTTATTTTCGACATATTTGCACAAAGGGAGAAAAATAGCTTGGTAGACACTACTAGAAGCACGAAACTGAGAAGCAATTTGAAGTATCGAGGCGAATTAAATTTCAGCCTGAGAAAAAATATATGTATTTATTCGTAATATAACTAATTTTTATTTATATCCAATTTAATTTGGGTTAATAAATTATGATTAATTAATTATGAAGAAGTGGTTCGATTAAATCGAACCGAGTAAACCGAACCGGCCAAGAAAAGGACAGCCCAAAACTGTCCAAGTGTTGACCCAATTCAGCTCATTAGCTGATTAATTAAGCTACAAAGAAGCCCTTTAAGACTTGTTCAAATTTCAATTAAACTCCTCCACAATTGGTGGCTTTGTAGATTTGCCCCAAGCCATTTTTAGCAAAGTTGAAGCCAGCAAGTTTGCCACATAGGAGGCCGGCCAAGGGGTGGCTCTTTGGCTGCTATTTTTAGCAAATTTCAGCTGCCACATTCAGCTATAAAAATCCCCACTGGATAATCATTCAACACATCCCTCATTCACATCTCTTCTCTCACAATTCTTCTCTCCTCTTTCACTTTATCTCTCATTTTTCCCATTCAAAGTTCCTTGCTCTTTTTCCAATTTCTCCCCTTGAGAAAGGGTTCTTCTTCAGCCATTCTAGAGCAGCAATTGAGTGTTCATAGCAACCTTGATCAGCGAGGACAACAAAGAAGGAAGAACGGAGCAACCTAGTCAAGCCACAGAAAAACACCGGATTTGATTCTTATTCCCTATCTCTTTAATTTTTGTTTTTTTTGGGATGAACATATCTATGAATATTTATGTTGTTGGAATGGTTAATTTAATCAGCTTAGCTTAAATTTAATTCGTGTTGGGCTGATTGCATTTTGTCCTCTTAAATTATTAAAATTGTCTTTATGTTGTTATAGGCCTCGGTAAAATGTTTGATTAAGTAAAATCATGTCTAAGTTATTCTTGCATTATAATTGAGAGGGAACTAATGAGTTAATTACTTAAATGGATTGAAATTGTAATTAATTGGCACAATAATTAATCAGTGCATGTTTATTCTTCTAAGGTAGTTGAAGGTTAAATTAGCATTGTATCTGGCAATACATTTACCTTGCATAACTTGCAAGATTATTATGATTAAACTGTTTCAAGGTAAGGATACCTTGTTACCTCACATAGTCTTTTATGTGCTTATTAGATTTAATTAATCGTTTGAATTGACATAGGAATATGCAAGAGATTAGTTCAATTTAATGAGTATGTATGTGCAATAAGTGTTTGCTTATTAGAATCTATTTAATCGATTGAATTAACATAGGGATATATTAAGAGATGAATGGATTTGTGTAGGTGAGTATGTTCATAAGTTATCAAATTACCGAGTTTCTGTGAATTTATTCGTAGCAACATAAACATGATTTTAATAATTCTAAGTTAAAGAAATGTAATTAATCCAACACAATTATGTCATCTTGATTAAATCATATTTTGAAATCGTGCATTAGAACTTTTATTTTTATTTAGTTTAAAATCTTATTTTTTTAATCACCCTTTTCAAAACAAAATATTTTTTTTACCAAAGTGTTTTAAATTACATTCATAAATAATTCTTTTCACAGTCCTTATGGGTATGATAACTCGACATTTACTTGTCACTTTATTACTTGTTGCCATTGTGTACACTTACACATTTCCATCGTTCCAAGTTTTTGGTGCTGTTGTCGTGGACTGTTTTAAAAAGTTATTATTTGTGAATTTGTTAGTTTTTCATTTTGGTTTAATTTTCTATTTAATTTTTAACTTAATTAACTTTTTTGTGATTATTTTAGGTGTTTATGACTATTGACCAAAGTATTGACCTACTCCCTATAGACCCTGAGATTGAACGAACTTTTCGACCGCAAAGAAGACAAGCAAGTCAGAGAAGGACCGAAGAAATGAACTTTGAAAATCCAAATCAAGGAAACAGAGCAAAACCTGCTCAGAATCCTATCCTTATTGCTAATGATAGGGATAGAGCTTAAAGACAGTATGCTGTGCCAGTGTTTCATGATCTTAAGCCAGGGATTAGGAGACCTAAAATTGAGGTAGAATAGTTCAAGTTGAAGCCAGTTATGTTCCAAATGCTTCAGATTGTGTGCCAATTCAGTGGAATGCCTACCGAAGATCCTCATCTTCATTTAAGACTGTTTATAGAGGTGAGCGATTCTTTCAAGTTAGCCGGAGTACCTAAAGATGCATTACGATTGAAGCTGTTTCCATACTCGCTAAGGGACAGAGCTCGAGCCTGGTTGAACTCATTGCCACTAAACTCAATTTCCATATGGCAAGAGTTAGTAGTAAGATTCCTTATGAAGTATTTCTCACCTAGCAAGAATGCTAAGTTAAGGAACGAGATCACTGCTTTCCAACAAATGGATGATGAGTCCTTGTATGAGGCATGGGAAAGGTACAAAGAATTATTACGAAAGTGCCCTCATCATGGATTCCCACATTGCATCCAACTCGAGATATTTTATAATGGTCTCAATACTCACACGAGGATGGTAGTAGATGCTTCTGCTAACGGTGCTCTCCTTTCTAAGTCTTATAATAAGGCTTATGAAATCATTGAGAGGATTGCCAGCAAAAATTACCAATGGCCAACCAATCGAGCAGCATCAAGAAGACGAGTTGTTGGATTACATGAAGTAGACGCTCTTACTTCACTCGCATCTCAGGTATCCTTAATATCCTCAATGTTAAAAAATCTTACTACTAATGGGTCTAATAGTTTTGCAGCACAACCGCCAAATCAATTTGAAAATGTAGCATGTGTTTATTGTGGGGAAGGATATTTGTTCAAAGAATGTCCATCGAACCCAGAATCCGTGTATTACATGGGTAACCAGAACAAAAATTGAGGAAGACAAGGACTGCAATCTAATTTCTATAACCCATCGTGGTGAAATCACCCTAATTTTTCCTGGAGTAACCAATGGGTTGGAACCAGTAACACTTATGCCCAACCTAGACCAACCCAGCCGCCTAGTTTTCCCTAACAAGTTCAGAAACTAGCTCAAGCTGAATCATCCAATAGCTTAGAAAATTTATTGAAGGCATACATGGCAAAAAATGACGCCACTCTAAGGAATTTGGAGAATCAAGTGGGCCAGCTTGCTACTGAACTCAGGAACCGACCACAAGGTGCTTTACTTAGTGATACGGAGAATCCGAGGAATCCAGGGAAGGAGCATTGCAAATCATTCACATTGAGGAGTGGAAAGACAGTAGAGCCCAACACCATTGAAGCTGAAAAGGAGCAAACTGACGCTCCAAATTCAGAGGAAGTTCAACCGAGTGTTGAAATTCCAGTTTCACAAGAACCAGAATCTGTAAAACCTGATAAGGTAATTTCAGAACCAGTTGATTTTGATCAACTAATAACTCTGTTAGAGACAAAATTGCCGCAGAAGACGAATCAACCAGTTCCAATAAAGAAACCACCACCACCCTACCCTCAAAGACTTCAAAAACAGAAGCAGGAAATTCAATTCAAGAAGTTCCTAGACATACTCAAGCAACTTCATATCAACATCCCTTTGGTTGAAGCACTTGAGCAAATGTCGAACTACGTCAAATTCATGAAGGATATCCTATTCAAAAAATGAAGACTTGGAGAATTTGAGACGGTAGCTTTGACGAAGGAATGCAGTGCATATCTTCAAGACAAACTACCCCCAAAGTTGAAGGATCCTAGATGTTTTACCTTACCTTACAACATTGGAAACACATATTGTGGTAAGGCATTATGTGACTTAGGTGCGAGTATTAACTTGATGCCTATGTCAATATTTAGGAAGTTGGGGATAGGTGAAGTTAGACCAACTATGGTTACACTTCAATTAGCGGATCGATCCTTAGCACATCCAGAAGGAAAAATCGAGGATGTATTGGTACGTATAGATAAATTTATCTTCCCTGCTAATTTTGTTATTCTAGACTTTGAAGCAAACAAAGAAGTGCCAATTATCTTAGGAAGACTGTTCTTAGCAACTAGAAGGACCCTTATTGATGTGCAGAAAAGCGAGCTTACTATTTGTGTTCAAGATGATTCGGTAACATTTAACGTTTTTAAGTCTATACGATTTCCTGACACAATTGATGATTGTTCTGCAGTATCCGATTTAGAGGATTTAATAGTAGAGAAGGAGCTCAACTATGTTGAGGATCCATTGGAACAAATTTTGACATCAGTTCCTCCGAATGATGAAGAGGAGGATGAATACTTAGCATTGTTAGAAGCTAATTAAAAAGGATTTAATTCGCAATCCCGTTTTGAATCTTTGGAATTAGAGAAAAGGGATTATGCCCAACCAAAAGCATCAATCGATGAGCCACCTAAATTAGAACTCAAGGTACTACCTTCACATTTAAAATATGTTTATTTATGTAATTCTTCTACTTTGTCTGTGATTGTTTCAGTAGAATTAACTACTCAGCAAGAAGAGAAACTCATCCTGATGTTGAAATAATTCAAGAAGGCTATCGGATGGACTATAGCCGATATTCACGGAATTAATCCATCTATATGCATGCATAAGATTATCCTAGAAGATGGCGAAAAAGGGACGATTGATGGACAACGAAGATTGAACCCTTCATGAAGGATATAGTCAAGAAAGAAATCATCAAGTGGTTAGATGCAGGTATAATCTACCCCATCTCAGATGGTTCATAGGTAAGTCTGGTCCAGTGCGTGCCAAAGAAAAGAGGTATCACGGTTATTAAAAATAAGAATAACGAGTAGATACCGAATAGAATGGTTATGGGATGAAGAATTGCATCGATTACCAGAAGCTGAACAAGGTGACTAGGAAAGATCACTTTCCTTTGCCCTTTTTGGACCAGATGCAGGATAGACTCGCAGGGCGAGACTATTACTATTTTCTCGATAGATACCCGGGGTATAATCAGATTACAGTAGCACCGGAAGATCAGCACAAGACAACATTCACCTGCGAGTACGGTACATTTGCATTTAGGCACATGCCATTTTGGTTTATGTAATGCACCTGCTACATTTCAAAGATGTATGATGTCTATTTTTACTGACATGGTTGAGAAGTATTTGGAAGTTTTTATGGATGATTTTTCAGTATTCAGAGATATATATGATGATTGCTTAGCCAATCTAGTGAAAATACTAAGGCGATGTGAAGAAACAAACCTAGTACTCAACTCGGAAAAGTGTTATTTCATGGTACGAGAAGGGATTGTTCTAGGGCATCGGATAACGAGACATGGGATTGAGGTAGATAAAGCAAAGGTAGATGTTATTGAGAAACTCCCACCTATAACATCTATAAAGGGTGTTAGGAGCTTTTTGGGTCATGCCAGTTTCTATCAAAGATTTATCAAGGACTTATCCAAAATTGCTAAACTTTTATGCAAATTATTGGAGAAGGACATGACATTCAAATTTGATGAAGAGTGCTTAAGAGCTTTTAAATATTTGAAGAGTTGACTAGTTTCGGCACTCATAATCGTCACACCAGACTGGGATTTTCCATTTGAATTGATGTGCGATGCAAGTGACTTTGCGATAGGAGCTGTCATGGGTCAGCAAAGGAGCAAAGTTTTCCATCCCATTTACTACGCAAGTTGAACTCTGACAGGAGTCAACTGAATTATATGGTAATAGAAAAAGAGTTACTTGCTATTGTGTTTGCTTTTGACAAACCAAAGTGACTGTCTATACGGACCACTCAACAATTAAGTACTTACTTGCCAAGAAAGACGCTAACCCAAGGTTGATCCGATGGGTACTTATACTTCAAGAGTTTGATCTAGAAATTCAAGATCGAAAGGGAGTAGAAAATCAAGTAGCAGACCACTTGTCTAGATTGGAGCCGCAAGAAGGGAACTCTTCTTTTATACCAATTCGAGAGACATTTCTAGATGAACACATTCTGAAGGTAAATCATGTCCATAATACTCCTTGGTTTGCTGATATTGCTAACTTTTTAGCTTGTGGTTTCATGTCGATTGATAAGACGTATCATCAAAAGAAAAAGTATCTTCACGATGTGAAGTACTATTTCTGGGAAGAGCCGTACTTGTTTAAAAAGTGTGCAGATCAAATTATCAGGAGATGCGTGGCAGAAGATGAAGTACATAAGATTTTATACCATTTTCACTCAGCTTCAAGTGGGGGACACTTTAGAGGTATACATATTGCAGCCAAGGTAATGCAAGCCGAATTCTTTTGGCCAACACTATTCAAAGACACATATGCTTACGTAAAGAGTTGTGATCGATGTCAAAAGGTCAGAAATGTTACCAACAAAAATGAGATGCCTCGAACAAACATCATCGAGGTAGAATTATTCGATGTTTGGGGTATTGGCTTTCTCGGTCCTTTGCCTCCGTCTTTTGGTCACAAGTACATATTAGTAGCAGTAGACTATGTGTTTAAGTGGGTTGAGGCAGAGGCATATCTGACAAACGATGCTAGGGTTGTGATGACGTTTTTACAGAAGCATGTGTTCACAAGGTTTAGAACCCCAAGAGCCATCATCAGTGATGAAGGGTCCCATTTTGTGAACAAGTGGTTGAAATGGTTATTAGATAAACATGGAGTGAAACACAAGGTCGCGACAGCTTACCATTCGCAGACAAATGGGCAAGCTGAACTGGCAAATAAAGAGATCAAAGGCATACTTGAGAAGATAGTTTGCCTGAACTGATGAGATTGGTCCAAAAGACTGGATGATGTTTTATGGGCTTACGGACAACATACAAGACACCTTTAGGGATGTCACCCTACAGGTTGGTCTTTGGGAAAGCCTGTCATTTGCCTTTGAAGTTAGAGCACAAAGCTTACTGGGCCCTTCAACAACTCAACTTGGATCTTAAGCTTGCTAAAGAGAAACATATACTCCAACTCAATGAGCTAGAGGAATTTTGAATGTTCTCGTACGAAAATGCCAAATTACTCAAGGAGAGACTCAAGAAATGGCATGACAAGCACATTCGAGTTCAAGAATTTGATGTAGGTCAGCAAGTCTTATTATTTAATTCGAGATTAAGGTTCTTTCCATGTAAACTAAAATCATGTTGGTCCGGTCCATTTACGATTCATCGCGTCTATCCATACGGAGTTGTTGAACTCTAAGGTAAAAGAGGTAATTTTCAAGTTAATGCTCAGCGTCTAAAACATTACTGGAGAGATAAGATTGAACGGAATCAAATTTTGTTCACCTTATCTGATGTTTAAATTTTCTTATTTTCCTTTTTTAATAAATGATTTAGGGTATATTTTAGAGATTAGTATGTTTAAATAAATTCTGTCTAGGAGATTGAAACTTAAACGGGACCGCTTGTGACCCCTTCAATCTTTCCTGGGAAATGATTTTAACATAATTTTCCGTGAAATTATTACCTAAATAGAAAATTAAATTTTTAGTTTTCCAAATAAAAAGGTCAATTTTGATTCAAGTTTTAAATTGCAACTCAATTTCAAATTTTCATTAAGTTTAGGGACTTAATTGAATTATTTTTAGAATTTGGTTGCTCTTTTCATAAATAATAAAAATTAGGTGCCTCTTTTTGTAAATATTTTTAGAAGGCATCTAGAATAAATGTTTTTAAATAAAAAAATTTACAAATAATAATAATAAGATGATAATTTAATTATATCTATTATAACTGATATATTAATTTTTATCAACTTAGCATGGAATTAGGATTAGTTTAATTTTAATCTTGTTTTAATAAATTAATAGAATTAATAATTAAATATGCATATATTTGATTATTAATTGTTGTTAACTTTGAGTAGAATTAGAATTAGAATTAGAATTTCTTTTTTAACTGTTAAATTATACTAAGAATTCTGCTCTAATTCCTACTACTCTCACTATAAATTCCACCCTTACTTCCCTCAATTCATTCATCACTCAAAACCCCAAAGCACCAAATCCCTTAAGTGCCGCAAGCTCCAAGCCACAACATCACTCAGCAGTCGGCCAGCACACGCCCAGCAGACCTCACGCACGCCTGCCCATCGCTCGCTGCCTTGCGCGCCTGGCCCTGCTCAGCGCTTGCTGCTCCAGCCATAGCTGCCCAAGTTATGTTCTGTACCTGCGCCTAGCACCTACACTAGGCCTACTCGACTAGGCTATGCATGCTGCTCGCACACCCAGCCCAGCTCCCGCGCGCACTACTACCTTCTCCCGTGCCCTTTCAACCGCACACCTAGCAGCATTCCAACACCCGAGCGGCACACACCTTCACCCATCCTTAGCTAAATCCTCCAACCTACCTTAAATCGATCTCTTTTTCTTTCTAACTATTTTTTTAGGAGTTCTTAAAAAAGGGTGGTAAGACCGAATTTTCTCTTAAATTTTAATTTTATTCTAATATTTAATTTTTTAATTTATTGAATCATTAATAATTTTTATTAATTAAATTTTTGAGAAAATAATTTTCCCATCTTTTGTTCAGGTTAATCATGCCTCGCAAGAGAACTTGTGCCTGCGCCCAAATTGATGAAATACAAAACAAGTTCCATTGTGAAGAAGCCAAAGCAAGATATGAGAGTATCTTCAAAAATCAACAGATGCATCTACAGAAAGGCTTTACATTGAAAGAGAGCAACTTCAAAGACTTTATGGCACGTATTCGTCAAGTTGCTCAAGCCCTCAATTGGGAATTATTTTGTGAGAAGAGACCTAGTGTAGATGAGGAGTTAGTGTGCGAATTCTATGCGAATTTAACCTCAAGCGAGTTGACAAAAGTTCCAGTTTGCGGAATCCAAAGCCTGAAAATTTGCATGAAATTCTTGAGGAACTTACAGTTCTAAGTTCTAAATGGACTGTGTCAAAGCAAGGAATCCACACTTGTCGAAGAGAATATCTGACACCACTCACAAAGGTATGGTACTATTTCATCCATTTTAGTCTTATGCTTAGCTTACATGGGACTACAATTTCATTAGAGCGAATGGCTTTATTATACTTGATTTTAACTGGAAAGACCATTGATGTTGGAAAAATCATCTTGAGAGAGATGCAGAATTGTGTCATTAGACGTTTTGGCCCAGCCTACTTTCCTTTTACAATAACAATTCTATGCTTGAAAGCTAAAATTCTTGCAAACGTAAAGAAGACAGGTTATAGCTAGGGCACAATCACAGATTGGGACCTCTATCGAATAGCTGGAGAATCTGTTCTACAGCAACGAGTTCAAGAAAGTGAGGACCCCGAAGAAGAAGAAGAAGATCCCACAATGCAATCAGTTGAAGTCCCAGATAAGGCGGAACCAATGGAACCAGAAGCTGAACCTGATGCTGAAACTTCAATGTTCAGAGCTCAATCACCTCCCCCAGATCTTCGAGATGAGCTATCAAAATTGATGGACATAATGCAGCATATGCAATGGCTGCAACAAGCTTACTAGAGATACTAAAAAATAAGGGATGACTCGATGAGAAGTGCTCTTAAGAAAAGTTACAATGACCCATTTATTTTTGTGCTTGAATTTTCAGATTTTATATTTGAACCATGGAGTCCATTATCAAAGAAGGAGCGAAGCAATTCATGCAAAGGCAATAATGATAGAGCAAAAGACGAGTCGAATTTGGAAAGATCTGTAAATAAATAAAAGGGGGGATCTTGACTTTATTTTATTTCTGTTCTTAGGCCATTTTAGGATTAAGTTTAATTAGAAATTTTTATTTCCGCATAATAAAGCAAGAGATGGAAATCATGAATAATGAACAAGTTGTAAAGTATAAAGTGTGGCAATAGGTATATACATATCTAGGATTGGATCTAGAGAGAGCTTGGTACTTAAGCAGTCAATTTGACTCACCTCCTCTTTTCTAGAATCCTACCTGGTGTATAGTATCTATTCACTTTAAACAATGAGGATATTGTTCATCTTAAGTAGGGGGACTAAAAAATTGAATTATTTCCACTCAGAATAAATTTTTCTTTTAATTATGGTTAAGATATATTTTGTTCAATAATTGGAAATTTTGTTAAGTATGCTAAACTTCAGTATAAATAAAGTTCTATTATTCCAATAAATTATTATGTTAGCTTAATAATGATATGAATGTATAGCTTAATAATGATATAAATGTATTTCTAATAAAGTATGCAAATCATACCATAAATTTTTAGTTCCTTACGAAAGTTAGGCATGCATGAAAGTTTAAGTCTTTAGAATTGACTTAGTAGTTTCTTGAGGCGAAATCCTAGGCAGCATGGAACATTGAAAATGATTTAGGCAACTTTTGTTTGGATTGTTTGATCCTTTCAAGCCAACCATGATGAAATTTTTATCCTTTGAAACCCAATTTTGAGACTATATGGCCTAATTTTATTTGAACCCTTGCAAATTTAGCCATCACTTCTCTCTTAACTATCTTAAACTTGTCCCAAACACTAGACTCAGTGCTATTCAAAGTACTCTTTAAAAATAAGTTTGGGGGAGTTGAAAAGAAATATCAAATGCTTTAAACATGTAGTACATTCAGTAAAATGCTCGTGTTAAAAAAAAGAGCATGAGTTCTTAAAATAAGATGTACAAAAGAGCACATGAAAGCAAAGTAAGTTGGTGTATTGAGGGAAATTATTCCAAAGGTCCAATTGAAGCTGAGTCTAGGGTTTAAAAGCCTAAATTTATCTATCTTTTACCTACCCCTAAGCCCAACTACGTTACAACCTTGTTAAAGACCTATTGATTCAGAGTTCCAATGCTACCTATATTAGTGGAGAGAAATTGTTACGTTCAACATATGAAGGCATAAGTTAAACTTAATGATTGTAGGTTAATCTTGAATAAGGGAATAAAATTAAATTGGTAAGGTTTAACATGACTTTATTAGGAAGCATTTAGTCTAATTTTTGCTATCATAAGAATGATTGAGATTAATTTGAACGATATGTATACTTAAGTAAGCATAACTATCAAATTTCTTGTTTTTGAGCATAAGTATATTAAATTCATAATTCTGGGAAGAATGTTGTTCTGAAGGGATTTTTCAAAGGTGTTTATGAGAAATTCTTTTCAATTTGTGCATTACTCGGGACGATCAATGAATTAAGTTTGGGGGTGTGGAAACACAAAAATTGACACACTTTTTCATAATCTTTTTAACTTAAATTCATGTGAATTCGGTTAAATTCTTGTCAAAAAATAATTAATTTTTATAAAATAATTAAAGTGCACTTAAAATATGAACATTTTAAATTTTAGTTAATTTCATAATTATTTTTGATGAATTTTGGTTATTTTCAACAAATTTGCACAAAGGGCGAAAAATGGCTCGCTAAACACTGCTAGAAGCACGAAACTGAGAAGCAATTTGAAGTATCGAGGCGAATTAAATTTCAGTCTAAAACGGTCCAAAATTATATGTATTTATTCATAATATAATTAATTTCAATTTATATCCAATTTAATTTGGGTTAATAAATTACGATTAATTAATTGTGAAGAAATGGTTCGATTAAACTGAACCGAGTAAATCGAATCGGCCAAGAAAAGGACAGCCCAAAACCGTCCAAGTGCTGACCCAATTCAGATCATTAGCTGATTATTTAAGCTGCAAAGAAGCCCTTGAAGACTTGTTCAAATTGCAATTAAACCCCTCTACAATTGGTGGCTTTGTAGATTTGCCCCAAGCCATTTTTAGCAAAGTTGAAGCCATCAACTTTGTCACATAGGAGGCCGGCCAAGGGGTGGCTCTTTGACTGCTATTTTTAGCAAATTTCAGCTGCCACATTCAACTATAAAAACCCCATTGGCTGATCATTCAACACATCCCTCATTCACATCTCTTCTCTCATAATTCTTCTCTCCTTTTTCACTTTTTCTCTCATTTTTCCCATTCAAAGTTCCTTACTCTTTTGCCAATTTCTTCCCTTGAGAAAAGGTTCTTATTCAGTCATTTTGGAGTAGCAATTGAGTGTTCATAACAGCCTTGATCAGCGAGGACAACAAAGAAGGAAGAACAGAGCAACTTAGTCAAGCCACGGAAAAACACCAGATTTGATTCTTGTTCCCTATCTCTTTAATTTTTGTTGTTTTTGTGATGAACTATCTATGAATATTTATGTTGTTGGAATGGTTAATTTAATCAGCTTAGCTTGAATTTAATTCGTGTTGGGTTGATTGCATTTCGTCCTCTTAAATTATTAAAATTGTGTTTATGCTGTTATAGGCCTTAATAAAACGCTTGATTAAGTAAAATCATGCCTAAGTTGTTCTTGCATTATAATTTAGAGGGAACTAATGAATTAATTGTTTAAATGGAATGAAATTGTAATTAATTGACACAATACTTAATCAGTGCATGTTTATTCTTCTAAGGTAGTTGAAGGTTAAATTAGTATTGTATCTGGCGATACATTTGCCTTGCATAACTTGCAAGATTATTATGATTAAACTGTTTCAAGGTAAGGATACCTTGTTACCTCACATAGTCTTTTATGTACTTATTAGATTTAATTAATCGTTTGAATTGTCATAGGAATATGCAAGAGATTAGTTCAATTTAATGAGTATGTATGTGCAATAACATGTTTGCTTATTAGAATATGTTTAATCGATTGAAGTAACATAGGGATATGTTAAGAGATAAATGGATTTGTGTATATGAGTATGTTCATAAGTTAGCAAATTGCCGAGTTACTGTGAATTTATTCGTAATAGCATAAACATGATTTTAATAATTCTAAGTTAAAGAAATGTAATTAATCCAACACAATTATGTTATCTTGATTAAATCATATTTTGAAATCGTGCATTAGAACTTTTATTTTTATTTAGTTTAAAATCTTATTTTTTTAATCACCCTTTTCAAAACAAAATATTTTTTTTACCAAAGTGTTTTAAATTGCATTCATAAATAATTCTTTTCACAGTCCCTGTGGGTACAATAACTCGACATTTACTTGTTGCGATTGTGTACACTTGCACATTTCCATCATTCCAATAACACATGTTCATAAACGTTACACAATCATTTTTGGGTCTTATAAGAGCTTACGAAAGCTTAAGCAATCATTTTTGCCAACCCGAGGTCGAATTAGGACCAAACTATAAAGTTTGCAAATCATTGGATTGACGTCGCGACTTTGAGGGTTCCTTTTCATGACACAATTCACTAACGATTTCTCGTCACAACGTGACCGCTTGTTTCCAAAAGGTCCAATTGGTACCAATTACATCACCTAAAAAAATTTCCTTTCCTCATTTGCCAACATTTCAACAATAATGCCATTCCAACATGTTTATTTCTAGCCTTAGACATCCTATATGCATTTACATGACACAATTCTCATTTCACCAACATCACAATTGACAATTATCACAATATTAACCATTCAATTCGTCATTCACTACTATGTCATTTTTCATTTATAAACCTTAATCAAGTTATATATATGACTTAAATTGTATTGCAAATCTAAAATTCACATAACATTACAAATTTGGGACTCAAAATAACCCTTTGATACAAAACTGACTCAAACCTAGGTACAACCATATATGTAACAGCTCATTTTCAGTAAAATCGAAATAGTAGTTTCAGGACCATAAATCTGAGTCAGAAAGAAAATGTATTCTAATATTATTGCATGGTCTACATCATGATAGGAAGGACGTATGAAAATTTCGATAATAAAATTTTACCGATTTTGTGTTTAATTATAAAGAAAGGGTCAAATTGCATAAAGTGCAAAAGTTGAATTCTAGTAGCTAAAAGGATTAAATATCTATCGAATTCAAAATTAGAGGTCCTTACATGGTAATTAGACCATTAAGAAAATTTAGTAGATATTTTTATGATTCATCCATGGAAAATTAGAAAAAAAAAGGACTAAATTGAAAATTGAAATAAATAAAAGATGATAAATTAAATAAATAACTAATATCATCATTTTATATCATCTTCTTCCCCAAATTCTATGGAAACCCTAAGAAAGAGAATGAAAATCAAGCAATCTTAATTGGGTAAGTAATCTTATCCCGTTTTTAGTAATTTTTATATTTTTGAGATTAGAATAACCTAATCTAGCTATTTTGGGGATCAATTTGTAAAGATATCAAAGTGTTAAAATTTTTCCATGGATGAGAATACTAAAATGTTGAAATTTATGGTACAAAATGAAAGATTATTGATAGATAAATAACTTTTGTAAAAGAAATTTCCATGGAATTGTGATTTAGGGACTAAATTGTAAAAATGGAAAATTTTAATTTTTTGTGAAATACATGGGTTATAAATGTTATATGTACAAATTGATTAGGCTTGGAATAAGGATTAAATTGCATGAATTTTATTTTTCAAGCCTAAGGACAAATTAGAATTTATCAAAAGTATAGGGGCAAAATAGTAATTTTCCCTAATATGTGAATTGAATGAAATTGAATGTGAAATTAATGTTAAATTTATTTATATAGATCCAGATAATTTAAATACGAAGTTAAATTGAGGAAAAGAAAATATATCAAATTAGTAGATCCTTGTATATGAACGTTTATCGAGGTAAGTTCGTGTAACAAAATTATGTACTTTTATGTTTTAAATTGAATGATATGTATGTGAATTGTATTAGTGTCATGAATATGAAATTAATATTATATTCAACAAAGCCTATATATGATAAGTCCCGTTTGAATAATGGAATTCGATGGATACAGGATTTCCTGATTGGTTGCGGTCTTGTATATGTTGCGGACACACCATAGCTCTTACGAGCATCCTGTTATAAGCCCTCTCGAGTTTCCTGTTTATGGTTCCTGTGAGCATCCTGATCGGTAGTGATTCTGCGTCTATTACAGACTATCGCAGGTCTTTGTGAGTGTCCTGTTATATGATCGGTTATGATCCTGCATATATTGCGGATACAAACGCAGCTCTTTATGAGCGTCCTGATATAGGCTCTTTCTGAGCTTCTTAATATGGCTTTCTTGAACATCCTGTTATATGACTATCCGAAGCTTCCTGATAATAGCTCTTCGGAGTTACCTGTTAAGCTCAATAAGTTTCTTGTTTTAAACTCTTATGAGTTTCCTCATTTAACCCGGATAAGCTTCTTGTTACATGGCTCACATGAACATCCTGTTATATGGCTCGAGAGAGTGCTTCCTGATTATGTGCCCTAATGGGTACCCCTGAACATGAGTTGACAGATTACAGTTTTGTACAGTTCAAGTGTACTACATGTGTAACCATCGATATTTCAATTAAATTCAACGGGCAAAGTTTTATTGTGGCTAATCTGAACTTGAGATGATTTATCAGAGAAATGTATATGTTATATGGAAATGTGATAAGAAAAGTATATGTGTGTGAAATTTATTACATGATGGGCTCATTTTTCTTACTTGAAAAGTATTTTGAAATTCATGACTAACTTGCTTAATTGAGTGTATGTGATTAGGCAATTGGTCAATTTGTTGGGATGCATTTTATTTACATGAATACTTAAATTTAATATAATTAGTAAGTTAAATTCCTCTTATACGAACTTACTAAGCATTTGAAATGCTTACTCTGTAACGGCCCAAAAATACTTATTTTGGCTTTTATGAAAATGTGACACAACTGTGTATCTGCTTCAGTGGTTAAGTGTTATGAGTGTGTGTGAGGGGTCCTAAGTTCAAGTCTTAGCTTTGGCAAATTATGGTATTATTTTGATATAAGCCCTATCTCTGTTCAGTGGGCTTATATTAAATTATTTGTAAAACCATATCAGAATGGGCCTGTTAGTCTGGTGGTTAAATTGAGTGTTAGTTTGTTGAAGGTTTTATGTTCGAATCCCTGCGCGAGTCTGGGAGATTATTTTTGCTCTGTTAACGGTGAGAGTTTCAGTTGAGTTGAAATTCTGTGGGAGTTGTTGAGTAGTGGGTTAGTGGGAGAGATTTGAGGGATTTGGGGGTTATTTTGATTTACTATTTATTTTATTTTATTTTGTTTTAATCTTTTTTCAAATTTTCTCTCCCCTTCTAAATTTTCTGACGTCAAATCCTCTTGTTTCCCTCCTAATTTTTTTTCCTTTTCTCCATCCCTGCAACTTGCTATTTTGGGTTTTTATTTCGGTTGGTTATTACATTGTGCAATCGGGTTGTTGGAATTGACAGGTTTCCTTTTTGGTAAATAGAATTCTGTTGAGATTTATTTCTGGTTTGGGATTTTTGGAGATAACAATTCATGGTGATTGAAGGGTGATTTTTTGTGCTTAGGAACAGATTGTGGAGCAGAGAATTACACTTCAACGTTTAGAACGCATTAGCAGTGGTTGTCGTTGGTGGTAAGTTAGCATCGTGTTGATTACATGTTAACGAATTCGGTATTCAACCCGCTCAATCATTGTTGGAATACTCTGTTTTTAGGTATTTGAAGGCTCGGGAGTGATTTTGCGTTAAATCGATATTGTAACATCCTAAAATAAGGTCTAGTCAGAATAGTGGTTTCGGGACCACAAATTTGACGTTAAAATATTTATTTTATTATCATTATGAGGTCTAGGATATGAAAATATGCATGTGGTAAAGTTTCATGAAGAAATTCTAAGTATAAGGTGTTCAATTAGAAAATAAGGACCAAATTGAATAATTTGCAAAACTTGGGTTCTATAAGCAATTTGTATGAAATTACTTTAGATTTTTAATTAGAAGGTCTTAAAGATCAATTTTCCCAAATTCTAAGTTTTTGGACAAAAATGGGCATGTATGGAAAAAATTTGAAAGAAATGGCTTAAGGGCATTTTGGTCATTTGGCTAATTAATGAAATAAAATGGGAAAATAAGCCAAAAATCAACTAATCTTCTCCGCCTTACTGCCGAAATTTGAGAGCCACCATAGCTAGGGTTTCTTCACTTTCTAAGCTCAATAGTAAGTGCTCACAAGCCCCGTTTCTAATGTTCTTCGTATTTTTAAAATCCTCGTAACTTGCTCTCTTCATTTCTACCCATATTTCATACTAGGGTTCATTTTTAGAAATTTACCCATGCATGAGTTACTTGTATTTTAATGGTTTATGGAGGAATATGAAAGTTTAAAAAATGGTAAACAACTTTTACTAAGTGATTTTTCATGGAAATGACTTTAAGGACCATTTTGTAAAAGTTGTAAAAAATGGGTAGAAAGATGAGAAATAATGGAAAATGTGGGCTGCCATAAGAGGGAAAAACATTCAACTACGCTTGGGTAATGTAGAAATTGCATGCATTTCATCATATGAGCCTAGGGACTAAATTGTAAATATTGTGAAAGGTTAGGGGAAAAATAGTCATTTTGTCCGGGGGTGAAATTTAGGCTTGTAATGAATAATGTGAGTTACTAATGACTTATTTTTACTGTTATAGACCCTGAGGAATAAATTTCAGAGGTAAACGGAAGGTTTTGAAATAATCGAAACACGAACCCAAAGTAATTACCAAGTAAGTTCGTGTAACTCGAAGTAAACTTTAAATATACTTGAAAATGCATATTCTTAAATGTATGTTAATTTGGATAATGATTGCATGACAATCCAAGAAAGATGACAATTGTTCTGGTTGAATGAAAAATAGAGATTCGATGGGTAATTTCTTATTTACATGACAAGAGATCCTGCATGTGTTGCAAAAAGGGTTTTAGCCCGGATGTGTAATCTGATGATCTCAGTATGGTAAGGATCTAGCCCGGACAGGTGTTCCTTAAGTGATCAAACTGAACCACCCGATAAACATATGTGCATTGTGTGTTTAGCCCGAATGGGTAATACGTTTAAGGGCTAAAATTAGCCTGGTCTGGCATTTCAGATCTAAGCATATTGGAGTAATTGTCGTTGTAAAGGATTTAGCCTGGAATGATAATCCCAACAATACTCCTTGAATTTATGATATGAGGGGTTTAACTTGGACTGGTAATCCCGCCGTAAGAGTAAGGTTCACGGGAGTGTATATTTAAAATGGTCACTAGCATGACTTGACAGAAAATGGGATACCCATAGAGATTTCCAAGAAATTCAACGGGACTATAATGAGAAACAAGAATGATAATATTGAATTGATGAGCTCATCTAAGATTAATGCTATATTGTTTGAGATGAAACTAACTCGATGATTGAGTGTATGTGATAGGGAATTTATACTATGCATGTTTGGCAAGAATATCTTTTATGGTTATATGATAAATAACCAGTAAGTTTACCTTCCTGTTATCCAAACTTACTAAGCATGTTAATGCTTATCCCCTTTCATTTCCCTGTTTTACAAAGCTTGTGGACTCGTGAAGATTGGAAGACGATTGGAGGAATCATCACACTATCACTAGTCTTGCTTTGGTATATGAATACTTTTATTTTGTTATAATGGCATGTATAGGGTAATGGTCATATTTTGTTATATGTGCCATTTGGTTAGCCAAAGTGTTGGCTTATGGTATTGATAATTCTTTTGTATATGGCTATGAGATGTGGCCAATATTTAGATGGGTTGTAATCCCTATCTATTTTGTATGCCTATGTTTACTTGCCTCATGTATTATGATGTTATGATATGCCATGGATGAATGTGTTAAATGAGGCCAAATAATTTGAATATGGCAAAGGTTTAAAATGGTATTTGGTATCAATAGGGCCCAAGTATGAAATGTGAAATGGGATAATGAACATCCTCAATGCAAAAAGGGATAACCTAGCATGTACTAACCAATTATATGAGGCTACTATGTAAATGACCATATCAAAGTGGTTTAAAGATACATATAGGCCATGTTATATGCCATAGGAACTTTTAAGTGTGTATGAGTGATTTTGGGTGACCAATGGCTTAGAAAATAGCCACCAAATGATCCACACGGGTAGACACACGGGCATGTGTCTAGGCTGTGTGTGACACACGATCAGCCCCATCGACATGTCGTCCAGCCGTGTGTCCCCTGCACCTTGAAATTTTGGGCAGTAAGCTTTGTAGTAAACATACGGGCAGAGACACGGCCTTGTGTCTCAGCCGTGTGGAGGACACAGCCTCTGGCCACGGACGTGTGCCTTGGCCATGTGCCTCAAATTGCATGATGACGTCATAAACAGAATGCAGCCTAAAATCACACGAGTGGCCACATGGGCGTGTGCCTGACCGTGTTAAGGACACAGGCAAAGGACACGGGCGTGTGCTCGGGCATGTGCTCGACTGTGTGAAAATCACTTTAGCTTCGAAATGAAAAATAAATCGAAATAATTCCGCACGGGCAAGTGACACGGGCGTGTGAGGCCAGGGTATGAAAATTTTCCACGAATTTTCTTAAGTTCTCAGTTTGGTCCCGGATCGTTTTAAAGTATGTTTTGGGCCTTGTAGGCCCATAATAGGGACAATATAATATAATTTGATTTAGTTTGACATTGAAATGAAATTTTACAACCTGTCTTTTTTCGAAATATCCTTGTATGTTCGCGGTAATGCCTCGTACCTTATCCCGGTCTTGGGTACAGGTAAAGGGTGTTACAGATACTAGGTGTTACCCAAAAATACAAAAAATAGGGTTTTGATGAAAGCTGAAAACCCTACTGTCGACACCATACGGGCGTGTGGTCACCCGTAAGGAGGCTCTGTGGCATAACACGAGCGTATGATCGACGAGGCCAGGCCATGCGCTTAAGACATGGCGGTGTGATGGCCAGATAGGCCGTGTGCGACACACGGGCTAGATTGTTTTGGGCCGTGTGGGCCACAGGGTGTGTGGGTCCACATGGGTAGTCCATACGGCCGTGTGGGCCCACATAGGTAGGCCACATGAGCGTGTGAGCCCATTTAACTGAAATGTGTTCTAAGGTTGCACAGGTCGCCCAAGTCGACTGTGAACCTACTATAGGGTCGGTAAGCACTACTTAAACCCTTAAATGCGTGAACTATATGTATGATGTATGTACTAAGCATGATGATTATATGAATGAATACTGAACTGTATGTATAACTGATATTCATGTATTAGCATGGCATATACTGTATGTTGCATTGGGTTGGGATGTTGATATTTGGAGGAAATGTACTGAAAGGCTATTAAGCCTATTATCTGGCATCTTAGCTACAATTTACTGATTATGTACCGCATTCGGTACTACTTGGAGTGTAGGGATGGGTGGGTGTTTTAAACCCCACATAGAGTGTAGGGATGGACAGAGATGTTGTGTAGAGGCTGGTTAGGTAGGACTCTGTTATTGATTAATGTATATCTGATACCGTTACTGTGATGGGCTTAGGCCCTAATGCATATCTGATATTGAAACTGAAATGGGCTAAGGCCCAAATTGCTACTGAAACTGAAATGGGCTTAGGCCCAGACTGCATTTGACTGATTATTGCGTTTGACTGTATGCATGTCTTCTGTGGGGATTACACACTGAGTTTATGTAAACTCAACCCTTTTTGTTTTATCTGTCTCGGTAATCCTCAGACTTAGACGGATCGGGACGGCGGAGGACTCGACGGTGACCACATGATTATTGAACTATTTTAACTTCAGTTATGGTATTTATTTTCTATTTATTTTCTGGGTTATTTTTTTATGTAAATTGGACTTTTGGACTGTTGCTTTTACATGGGCTTTTCACTGTTTCAAGGATTTTTAAACTACAAACTCAACAAAAGCTCGGTTTAACTTAAAACATCATTTTTCCTAAACGCGAACGATTTTCTTAAAATATCATGGTTTTAAGAGCTTCTGCTACAGAATACGTGTTTAAACGAATCAAATTAACGATAAAATAGTTTTGAAATTGATAAAAGATAACTAAAAGCTAATAAACGGAAATAGTGTAAAATTGATAAATTCGATTTCAAATTCCATCTCATGTGACATCGCTAGATTTTTCCATAACGTCTAGGCTGGGTTTGGGGTGTTACATACTCGATTTTCTTTTCTCTGTTTTATAGTGCTTGGAAGCTCGTAAAGGTTGGAATCGGTCGGAGTATCATCACACTATCCTTCAGCTCATTTTGGTATAATAAGTAAACTTTATTTTGAGTATAATGACATGTATAGATAAATTAGCCAATGTTGGCACACTAATGTTTTGGTTGTAACTAGCCATTGGAATGACTAGTGTTTGGTATATTTTGATGTAATTATATAAGTTATTAACATGTTTGATATGTGTATTATAATGAATTAATGACAGGAGCTATATAAGTATGTTTAAGAATGCATGATTTGGTAAAAAATATATATGTTAATATGGCCAAATAAGTAAATTGGATAAATGCATTTAAGAAGTGATATATCGAGCATAAGATTGAATTTGGGCTAGGTTATAATGTCTTAAATTGGTTGGTGAAAGTGTTCAAAGATTGTTGTAGGTTGAAGGCAAATTTGGGTGAGAAAAGTGGCCTTGAAAATGACCTATTTTCGTCTACACGGGTAGACACACGGGCGTGTGTCTCAACCGTGTGTGACACACGGCCATACACACGGGAATGTGGTTTGGCCGTGTGTCCCCTGCATCCTAAAAATTTAGAAACAGAATGCTTCGAATTGTTTACATTGGCTTGGCACACGGGTGTGTGATTGGCCGTGTTACTCAAGTCAGAGAGTTACACGGGTATGGACAAGGGTTGGGACACGGCCGTGTGCCTCACATCGAATGCCCACATGGCCTGAGACACGGGTGTGTCACTTGGCCGTGTGAGGCACACAGCTTACCTACACAGGCATGTGTCCCCTGCATCTAGGAAAATTTTTAAAATTTCGTAAAAAATTCTCTAAGTTTCTAATTTAGTCCCGACTTGTTTCTAATGTATAAATTCAACCTCGATGATCCATTTAAGGGACAACATGATTGAATTATGATTTGTTTTGGATTTGAATAATAAAAGACATGAATTAATTGTAATTGATCTATAAACTACGGTAATACTTTGTAACCTTATTTCGGCGACGGATACAGGTTAGGGGTGTTACAATATATTAAACAAAAAGAGACTATACAAACATTGTTGAGTCGAGGGCCATAGATTGGATGTTGAAATCACCTTTTGAAACTTCGAGATCCATACAAACCTGTGCATAAAATAAACAAACTGTACTCTGAGTGATAAAAATCAATAGTACTTTCATGATTCAAATCAATAGAACACAAACATTAATCAAATGCTTACTATCAATTCAAGATCAAATTTTATCGATTTCATGTAAAATTTCATACTAAAAGCTTCCATTAACATATGAGATATGCATATAACCATTTTTCACATCATTTCATTTGATAATAACATTTAAACTTATCATATCTTCTACTTAACATTAAAGCACTCAATTCCAATTCAATTTCAAACATATATATACCACCATTCCATATTTGAATCGAATTCATTGATTCGCTATGTTTTCATATTGGCCCTACCGGCTCGTATAATCCAATTCACATGGTCTTTCACTTATTAAAGCTAATAACAGAAATTAAGTAAAAATATAACAAAAACACCTAAATTTCTTGGAAACAAGCTCGTTAAGTTTAATAGGGAGCCTAATTTGACATATCATATTACGACATATCACTAAGCATATACCATAACTCAACCTCTTTTCAGCCAATCATACATTTCTAATAGATTCAATACTAACCATCATCCATACATATAGACATTCCTTTCTTTTCATTATTCTCTTTCAATCATCAACATAAGTTCATTAATAACTATCAACTTCATAACATGAAGAATACATACACATATTCATATATTATTTCTCAACCATAATGCCATTACTTACTTCATACCTTAATTAGAATTATAACAATTCTAAGTTGCATTTATATCAAACATATACTATCTTCAATATTCTAAATCCAACATCTAGAGTTTATAAACATCAAACTATACCAAAATGACTCTACTAGGTACATGCCATATAACTTAACAAAATAGATTCACAAACATTGTTGAATCCGAGATCTTAACTAGATGCTGAAGTCAATGCTCAGAATCACAAATTAAACCTAACTTGTGCACGGAGAACAAAATAGTACGTTGAGTGATAAAGCTCAGTGGTATTTTTACAATTCAAATCAAAGTAACACATGAAATAGTCAATTGTATACAATATCTATATTAATACTATGAGTCAATACAATGCTTTATATGATTAGTTCATTCAATTCATCTTATATGTATATTCTATACCAATATTACAATGCTTAATGAATTGCATAAATACCTAACTTATAACAAATAATCATGCAACATTTCATTACCAAGTCAAATGATGTATTTCAAATCTTACCGAATTGGCTTTCCGGCTTATTAATCATTTTGCATAATATTTTACATACGTTGACATTTAATATTGTATATAAGTTCCTGTAATCCAACTTAGAAGCATATAATCAATTCCAATCATCATTCAACCAATTTGAAATGTATATGCATATAATTATCCTCCTATTAACCTAACTCGGACTCGAACGGATACACGGATCCAATTCGACACCCAGTGCCTCATCAGAAAATTCGAAGTAAATAAATTGCACTCAACGCTCATCGGTATAACCAGAGTAAAAGTTTTTCCCAGAACTCATTGACACGTAGTCGAAGCAATCCGTACTCAATCTATCTTATGGCATGCCAACTATATATGACTCCGCCCAAATAGTTATTAAGGTAACCAATTATCCAATTCATAATATAGCATAGCTCAATTTATAACTCATTAGTTTCAATTCATCAACCAATTCATCAATTCATATATATCATAACATGAGTCAACCCAATTCAAAGCCAATTTCACATCATCAAGTTACATTATTTTCAATTCTATTCAATTTAGTTCTTTATCTTGATAATTAACCAACATTGTACCAATTTAATTCTATTAGTCATTTTTAACTCACCTCATTATCATAACATGAAAAACAAGGTAAATATGCAACAGTTGAAATGATTCGAATCATAAAAATACAAATAGAACACTCGAGTTACTCGTCGTCAGCTCTTATCTTTCTTTTCTCTCTCGACATTCCTGTATCGTCTTTAGCTATGAATAATAATCCAACAATACAAAATATTTAATTCCAGCTCAAATCACAATCAATTACAAAGCTACACACATTTTTACAATTTATTCAATTTAGTCCCTAAAATTGAGACTAACCTAAGTTTCAATTTAAAGCTCCAAATTAAAATACGATTTCACTATTACCCATTAGGGACCTCCTATTTCTTATTTCTACACTTAATTTTATATCTTGTTCAATTTAGTTCTTAATATACAAAACTATCAATTAAGCTTTACAATTTAGTCCTTTTTCACATCTAAGCTTAAAATCTATTCATTTAACACCTAAAACTTTCAATTCTCAACAATAGAAACTTTCAAAACTTCAATAGTTTTACAAATGGTATATGAGCTAACTAAATTAAGCTCTCATGACTTCAAATCTATAAAAATTACAAGAATATAAATAAGGACTTAGTTGAATTTTGAAGTTGTAAGCTTAAATTTCATGAAAATGGTGTCAAGCCCTTCTTTTCCTCTTGTGGACGGTTTGTAAATGAAAGAAGATGATGAATTTTCTTTTAATTTTTCTTTTATACTAAAATTAAATGGTTAATTAACATAATTAAGCTTAATTTAATTAATAAACCTTATTATTAATTTATTCATCCCAAAATTCTACTATCCACTAACTTAAGATCTAACATGGTTTATTTTCTGTTTTGAACCTTGGTTTAATTGAGATTTAAGTCCTCTATCCATTTTCTAATTAAAAATCTATAGCGATTGGACTTTACAGTTTAATCCTTGGGCCTTAATTAAACACAATTTTAGCTAAATTACTTATCCGACATTCAATTCATTATATAATAACTCTATAAATTTTAGGTAAAAATATTTATGGACTCGATTTACGGAATCCTGAAACTACATTTTTTGATGCCACTAAAAATCGAGTCGTTACATATAATTTGTCTATATTTTCTTATTCTATAATAAAATTAATAAGAGGATATGATTTTCATAATAATTATTTTAAAATTTTCACTTAACAAATGCATTTAAATCAAGAACTAAAGTTGAAAATTTTGAAAAGGATTTAATAATGTTGCTGCTCTATTGGAATTTTTTTAAAATTTTGTATTCATTTAAAGTAATTGGAATAATGTTTTGATTCATTTTTTTGCCTAATATTTTACTATTATTTTTTTTTTGTGAATTACAATAATAGAGCAAAGTCGAAATAAACCAACGTGACTAACACAACTCGAACCCAAATTACAACCGGAATGATGAATGCCTTTACCCAACAAACCATCAAATGGGGTTAATCTTAGTAGTATCTTTAAATATATACAACATAAACAATTATATATCTTGTCACTATAATACACAATTAATGCTTTATTATTAATAATTACTCAAGTTTTATAATTAGAATTAAAATTTTAATGATCATTTGATTTAATTACCGGTAAAAGTTTCACGTAAACTAATTTAGAACAAAGAAATAAAATATTAAGAGTATATTGTCTATAGATATCACACTATAACATGATTTTTTTTTAATTAAATAACTTTTTGAGTTTTTTTTTTTTATCATAGGATGTCCTTAGTGCAAAACTCTTATACAAAAAAATGTCCTTAGTGCAAAACTCTTATACAAAAAATTATGTATAAATTTTTTATATTAATTTATTAAAATTTTGATCCCACATCAGGAGATTATATTCCTAGTATATATTATATAAAAAGTTCCCATGACAGCTTATTCAATTATAGTTAACTTAATCACCTCATTCAGTTAAACTCCATTTTGAAGTTTTGTTTTAAAATAATTTTATTATAGATTTTGATTATCTAATTTTTTTACACAATATTTAAAATTGTTCATAGCTCCTTTCAACTCATAAATAAGAAAATAATATATTTCAGCACACTCAAACTCGTATTCTTTTATATTAACTAATCGAATTAAGACTCCATTAAAAAAATTATTTCGAAGTTAAGAAGTAAATAAATGATTACAATGGTTAAATTTTTATTAGTGAATCTCATAAATGGATGGAATTAATTGAGTTGATATTAACAATTACAAATATTTATATTTTATAAATTATATTAAATTATGCCCAATACCTCAAACCAGCCCTAATAAAAATGAAATGGGTTCTATAACAATAAATAATAACCCAAAACAAAAACTCTCCTACTCTCATCTTAGTATTTCACCGACTCTTTCAATTTTAGCTTTAGTATTCTACAAATTTCTTAACCTTTCAGCCGACAGCCGCCGCTCATCTTTCTGCCTTTCACTCTCAGACTCACCGACGGTTGCTTAGGCCACTTCCATTCTCATCATTTATCCAACACAGTTTCACGATAAGTCCTCTTCCAGCAAAATGTGACGACATTGATACAAGTAGAAGGTTTTTTAATGAATGTTTATCTTATACTACACTCCCATGAACCCTGTAGATTGTAATACCCGCTTATTCATATTCTGATGCCATTTTTGTTTTGTTTTAATTTAGGTAGGTGAAATGAAATGATGATATTTATTCTCTTTTTTTTCTCTGAAATTTTATATATATATATATATATATTAAAATTATATTGTTTTACATGAAAAAAAAGCTATATCCCCAAAAAAAAAAAAAAAAAAAATAATCGATGGACTTAACCGAATTCTTACTCTTAATTGTAAATATTTTTAATTAATTTAAATTTATTATAAATTTATCTATATTTAGATGAAGATATACTATATTTATTACCTCAATATTATATTCTATAACTAATTTATACTCTATAAATAATTTTAAGAAGACTCATTTTCTTTAATTTTGGATTATTTTTAAGGGTAATCTACAAAAATAGTCACTTTTGTTTACCTCAAGTTACATTTTAGTCACTTATGTTTAAAATCTTACGTTTTAGTCACTTATGTTATTATTTTGTTACGAAGTGATCACTCTACCGCTAAGTTCCGTAATCTCTCTAACGGTAATCCTAGGTGGCAGTCTAACTAGATTTTAGGTGCCAACTTGGATTTTTAAATTGGATGAAAATAGATTTTTAATTAAAAAAATTTAATTAATTAAAATTTTCAAACCTAAACCTTACCTAAAAAAACTGTTCATCTCCTCTTATTAATTTTTCTTTTGCCTCTTATTTTTTTCAATGGGTTTTTTTTTTCATTTGACTGGAAAAACTATTATTAAGATCAAAATAGTTGAAATCAGCAATAAGAAAGAATAATCTAGAATACTCACAAAGAGATTGTGAACATACAAAGTTGATTCGGATCGAGAAAAATTTGATTGAGAAACCAATTATTCAAGAACTGTGAAAGAACTAGAAAATATAATAATTAGGAACAAGAACAATGAAAATAATATCCTTTTCTCAAAAATTTTAAAATTAGCTTGAATGAAACATGTTCATGAAAACATGTTTCTGGTTGCATTTTATAGGATGTCTACTGACGCAAAATAAAATACATGTTTACAAATAATTTCAAAAAGTAGAAGAAAATATTAAGAATTTTAATTTAGGGTTTTCATTAAACAATAAAAAATCCACTCTTTTATTTTTCAGTATTGAATAAAAGAAATAGAGGAATTTAAAGAAAACATACCTGAACCCTCCATTGAATCCATCTTTATGAAGCAATCAATTTGATAAAAAAAAACCCATTGAAAAAAAAGAAGAGATGGAAAAAAAATTAAAAAGAGGATATGAACAGTTTTTTTAGTTAAGGTTTAAGTTTAAAAATTTTAATTAATTAAATTTTTTAATTAAAAATCTATTTTCATCCCATTTAGAAATCCAAGTTGGCACTTAAAATCTAGTTGGATTGCCACTTAGGATTACCGTTAGAGAGATAGCAGAACTTAATAGTAGAGTGATCACTTTGTAACAAAATAATAACATAAGTGACTAAAACATAACATTTCAAACATAAGTGACTAAAATGTAACCTGAGGCAAACAAAAGTGACTATTTTTATAGATTATCCTATTTTTAATTGTTATTAAGCAACAAATAAGGATTCATTCATGAGACAAAATTACATTAAATAAAAAATTAAATGTAAGAACTATAAAAAAAAAATCTATATTTAAGTGAAGATATTCTATATTCATTATCTCTTATTATATTTGTTCTTTTTAAAACAATGCTTAAAAAATTATTTATAACTCATTCTTAACTCATAAATTGGAGGATAATATGTTTTAGGGCACTCAAACTCTAATCCTCCTACATTAATAATAATATCTATACATTTCAAATTAAGACTCAATTGACAAGTTAATTTTATTTAATCTGTTTAAAACAAAATGAAAGAGTAAAGTATGAGTTTAAAGAACTATATCCTTATAACATCTTTTAACAATATTTGAAGTATGCTAAAAACTGGAAAGTGAAAGGTTTTTTTTTTTTTAGATAATTACTCAAAATAATTCATTAGAAATTTTTAGTTTTTAAATTATTTTTTTGGAACAATCTCATTATAGGTTCTGATAATAATTGTTATTTTTAACATAATACTTAAAACTACCCATGACTTTTCTCAAGTTTTAAATTCATCAAAATACTGTGAAAAACCTATAAATAGGCCTGATTAATGTCTTCGGTGCAAGGGTTTTTCTTTGTATAAGTTCATATGATTTATTTTTGCTATATAGTGTGACATTTATTTTAGGCTTTATTGGAAAAAATTCTGTTAATTGTCAATGAAAATTTTTTTGGGAGAATGATTTTAAGAATTTGGTTTAATATTGGGATTATAATTATCTATTGTTATAAGGGTAGATTAAGTTTAAGCTTATAGGTGATGGAATATACTCATTTTCTGACCAATATTCCCAAAGTAAGATTATTGAATTCCAACTACTTTAGCAAATATTATATTCTAATTTCTTTTTATTTTGTTTATTTCTCTTTGCCTTAAAACTATTCTGTCCCTACTTATGTTGCAGAACAATTACGAAACAAAAGGCATTTTCAAAATTTACCAGTTTTAGATTAGATTACTAAATTACAACACAAATGATTTTTTATAATGAAATTTAATTTATTTAGTACCTAAAAGCATAACTAAACCATTAAAATTTCAGCTAATATGTAAAAGATATTAAGATGTATTTTGTCATCTTTAGATGGTTGAATTATAACACAAATATTGATTTTTATAATTTTTTTGTTAGCAATATTTTTTTTCTATCAGAATTCTAGTTTCATTTTTAACAAATCCAATGTATCTTTCTCTCTCTTTTTTTTTTATGACATTTCTTTCATTTTTTTTCCTTTATATTTTATATGATTTAACTTTTTTTAGGATAATATAATCTAACTTTAATAACATATTAGTATGATTCTTACCTGACGCTTCACTTTGATTTGGTTATTTGTTTGTTTGAGTAAAAATTTGAAGCTTAAAAATACTCTAAGTTTCGACACACTTTATACATTTGAAATTTAGTTACTTTACTTTTTTATTTTTAAAGAATTTAGTCTCTTCACTTATTGAATTTTAAAATTTAAGTCTAATTGTTACCGTCATTAAAACTCTTGTATTAAATTCTTAGGTGTAACATTTTGAAATTAAAAAAAAAAAATCACTTGGTAGTTATGTAACAATGAAAATAATGTTGAAAATACTTACTAGGATTTTTTTTAAAACACCTATTCAAACTCGTCATGATAAAATAATCTTTTTGTTGGAATAGCATTCTCAAGGAAAATTGACATCAACATTTTGATTGAAATAGCAAACAATATTAACTATTTTGACTTACTAATGACATTATAAAAGTATAGGGACCAATTTATGCCAAAAATAAATTATATAGATTAAATCTCAAGTTTCACCATAACCCAAAGGCTAAATTGAAATTTGACCATTTCTTATAATGTAAAAGAAAAAATAACACAAAATTAAATGAAATGGGAAGTCACGTGACAATCTTTAAGACTTTTAGAGCATTCAATTATATAAAACTACAAAATATATTTTAATAAAAAAGTTAATGTTATTAAATATTTTGATTGATTAATAACATTATAAAAATATAGAGACCAAATTGTGTTAGAAAATAAAGTATAGAAATTAATGTAAGAATCGTAAAACTCATATATAAAACTTAATAAATTAGGATCTGCCATGTCAGATCATCAAGAAGAAAATTAGATGCGGAAGTATATTTGAATCCATCGATATCTTGAAATCTTGAAATCTTTAAGTCTTATGGTTTTTATCTTCCAAATTAACACAAGTACTTTAGAGAAATTAAATCTCTCTTTTCAGAAGAATAGATGTAAAAAAAGTTACGTATGTATAATTTGAGGACCATAACACGGATATATACATAACCTTAATTTCTAATTAGCCCATCATCAATTAGAAATTAGTTATTAGAGTATTTACACATATTTGGTCAGACTTTATTTAATAACTAAAACCTAATTAGAGTTGTCCATAGGCTGGGCTGTGGCCTGATTCCAAAAAGATTTTCATGCCTAGACCAGTTTTCTGGCCAGGCCAGCTTACTTAAAAACCCATTTTATTGTCCAAAAATTAATAAAATTTTAAAAAAAGTATTTTTTATTGATATTTTACAATTAAATTTACACTTAAATATTTTTATTATTTAAATTAAGTCTGGGCCAGCTCAAGACACAAGAATCCTTGTCCTAGCTCGACCTAAGTTGGGTCGAGCCTATCGGGTCAACCGGACTGCCCGATCTTTGGATAGGTCTAAGCCTAATAAAACCTAATACAATAATAGCACTTTTAATTTGGGTTAACCTTTTTATGATAGTAAGTAAATAACATGTTATTTTCTTATATGTGTGTGTGTGTGTGTGTGTGTGTGTGTGTGTGTGTGTGCGTGTGTGTGTGTGTGTGTTGCCTATATTATCCACCAATCTCCCACTTAGACCAGATATATATGTTAGTTATCTTATAATTATATGTCTTTATAGAACCTTATGAGCTCAAAACTTTACTATCATAACCAAAAGGCATCCTGAACAATCTCGTCCATTAATTATGTTAACATAGAACCAAGACAACTTTCGTTACATATATCATAACTAAATATTCCATCCTTGATTTGTAACATCCCAAACTTGATCAAGATGTTATGGCTGAATCTGGAGAAATTACATTAGTTTTTTTAAAAACCCATAAGTTAAATCCTAGCTTTAGAAACCGAGAATTATGAAAATAAGATTTTTAGCAAAACACTTGTTATTTCATAAATTACGCACAGAGCTTATTTATTTTACAGAATAGCTCTTAACTTGATCTCGTTTGAAAACTTCTAATTTTAGTGAGTGTTTGGAAAATATAAATATGGAAAACATTCGTTAGAAGCTATTTATTCGTTTACAAAAAACACTTAAGAAATTACTTAATTTGCAGCGGAAAATTTTTTGAGTTTTAGTTTTGAAAACTGAAATCCATTTGTTAACTCGTATGATTTTGCAGTTTCACATTCGAAAATATCAATTACCGATGAATTAAACAAAAACCAAAACAAAGCCCAAAAATATGTTACAGTCCAAAATAAATAATTACTAAAATCACCACATTTTAATTAACTAAAAAAACAATCCGAGCTCTCGCACGTCGTCCGGTCCTAAGTCAAAAGATTACCTCAAAAGTCAAAGATTAAACAAATTGGTGAACTATAAAGCTCATTGTGTAACAAACTCAAACCGGGAACTTAAATAACACAACCAACAATTCACAGAATCACAAAGAATTACATAACGATCATTTGAGCAAATCTGAGAATGTGTGCTTATGCCAATGCAATATTTTTTAGAAACGTAATACAAGTTTTTATGCAGAAAACATCCTACCCAACTCCACTACACACCAAATAGAGTTCCCCAGAACTCGTCCATCCAATCGCACCAACAAAATAATTATTGTCAATGCCATTAGAGACTGCAATTAAAACTGCCATATTGGATATATGTGGAAAAACCACTATATTGCAGCTAAGCTGCTAGAACAATATATGTGTGTGGTTAAGCCACCATAAATGCAGATAAGTTACTAGACAGAAATGTAGATAAACCACCAGATAATGCAGATTAGTAAATTGCCAACACTTTCTCCGTTCCATAATATTCCAACTCCATACAATGTGACATGACATGTATAAACTGAAACAAAATGATAAGCATGTTGAACATGCATTCATGTTCTTAACAAAAACTAGTAAGCATGTGATTTCATGCTTTGTAGATAGATATATCAGAATTACAAATCACTTTAACTAGAAAAAGCCATAATGTTATATGCATGGTAATAAAGTCGATTCAGAAATATACGAATTAACATAGTCATACATCATACACACATATACAGACATAGTGAATCAGGACATACCATCAAAACTATCATAGATCATACAAATATATATATTTCACATACCTTAAACACATCAACACAGAAGTATATTAACATATATCTTGTTTCCAAGCTATAATTAAGCAATATGGGCCCTACGAAAAGTCTAATTATGAATTCTAGAGTCAAACGGGCGTAGGCAAAATTTTTTAGAAAATAGGCCTACACGATCGTGTGGCCCACACGGCCTGATACACGGCCTCACACACACCCGTGTGGCTTACACGACCCAATTGACCCAGATTGTGTGGTTCACACGGCTGTGTGGCATCGAGAGACCAATTTTTGACTCTCTGTCGTTTGCTATTTTTTGATTTTTTTCAATACACACCTTGTCAGTTTTCAATGTAAATCCATAGAAGCAATTTTCAGTACCTAAACGTCATTAAGAACCAACCATTTAGCAAAGATTCACTTCATTTTAAACCACCAATTTAGCCATAACCGCTAACAAAATATCTCAATAAAAAGGAGATAGCCCCAAAACAAAGCATCGTTCAATTACCCTTGAACAAAACAACAGCCTACAACACTTAATTTATTACCACATCCTTACCTAAATGAGATTTCTCATGGTTAGAACTTTAGTCACACAACAGAAAAATCATAACCCAAAACATGCCACTCCCAAAAAACCAAATACGAAACTTAAATTCACAAACTTACCATACAAGATCGACAATGGTGCAAAAGGAAAACATTGGTACAGGAAATTCCAAAAGCCAAAAAGAGTGTAATTAAAGAAGATGAATGACAAGAGGAAATCTTATGGCATCAAATTGAATTAAAAAGAAAATGAAGGAAACAAAATTGAAACTTATAGTAAGGAACAAAAGAAACGTAAAAGTGAAGGGGGAAGAGGGAGAATGAATGGCCGGTAGGTAGTGTGAGAGATTTTAGGAGTAGTTTTGGGAAAATTTTAAAAATAAAGAATTTCAAAAAAACCATCCACTAAATGCACACATGGGGACTCAAATATAAGACCAAAAGGTAAGTCGACACCTTACCATTAAACCAGCAAGCTCATTCTATCATTAATTGCGCAAAAATAAAATTTAAGCCAAATAACCAATGGTAGGGATTGAGTCCAAATTAACAAAATTACAAATGAAGAATTTGAACCTAAAACCTCACACACACAAGCAACACACTTAACCACTAAACTATATCAAATCACTTCATATAATTTTCAAAATCTTAATTCAAAATCAGGACATGATCACTTTTGGTTTCACTAACCCAATTTATTCACTCTTGGTTTCTACTCTTGATTTCACATGTCAAATGTTTAAAATTGCTTGTGGAAAAAAAAAATATTGTTACTATACAAAATACTCACCCTTAAATAAATTGTAATATATGAAAGCTTTAAAAAATGGACTAAAATAAATTGGAAATATGTTATCATGAAATTTTATTTTTATCATGACCTAAAAAATAATTAGACCATTAAAACTTTTGCTAATATGATAAAAATAAAGGAGTAATTAAACCATTAAAATTTTGACTACATGTTAAAATTCATAATTTATATGTGAAAAATTTGATTACTTGCAATACATTTTTATTTAACTCAAATTCATTTTTATAATTATTTAAATCATATTTAATATACATTAATGTATACTTTGATTTATTAAATTTATACGTGTCAATAAGTAAGTATTAGTATTAATTTGTATGCGTTTATATATTAATATAAACTAAATATATTATTTAAGGTTTTACGAGTTAATATTTTATGTATTAAATAAAAAAATGCAATATTTAATTATGTAAACACTTATGAGGTTTAAAATAAAAAAATTATGAATACATATTTCATAATAAAATTAAGGTATGATGATTTTTTTGGCCCTCAACTTTACAAAAAAATTAATTTTAATCATCCATTTAATCTTTCGTCTCTTTTAACTTTTAAACTTCTATTTTTTATCAAATTACCCTAAAATGGATGGAAAAGTTAACATTTGGCATACACGTGGATAACATGTCATCATTTAATTAATTTTTAAAATATAAATAATTTTAAATAATTTTAATGATTTTTTATTTTAAATATAAATTATATATATTTAAAATTTTAAAATTAATTAAATGCTGACATGTCATTCACGCGACAATCCACTTGTATGCTATGTCAACAAAGTTAAAAAACGTTTAACTTTTTCATCTATTTTGAGGTGATTTGATAAAAAAATACAAGTTATTTAAAAGCTAAAAATGATAAAAAATTAAATGTAAGGCTAAAATAATTTTTTTTATAAAATTGAAGGGTTAAATAAGTCATTATGTCTAAAATTAACTAATACATTTTATGGGTAACAAATGAGATGACTTGGTATCTATATGCTGAGTTAGAAAGAAAGGATGGACTAATTACATTTTAAGTCCCTCAACAGTTTTATGCTATTTTCTTAAAGTTTTATTATAATAAAAAAATTAATTATTATTTATTTTCAAATTGATGATATTTTGCAACATTATACATATATTTGAATAATTACTTTATTTTTAAAGATAATGTAATTAGAGTTAGTTACTACTATTAATTTATAATGTTGAATATTATTTGGTTTGTTTACTATTATATCTACCATATCTTTTATATTTTTTAATAAATCATTATGGAAAATCTTGGAATTGAGAAAAATAAAATTCAAGAATTGATTGTTGAGTAGTGCTTGATTACGAAATGATACATATACAACATGCTCATGAATTTATATATGGATCATATCAACAATATATATAGCTTTGAAAAGATTTTGTATCATTTTTATAACAATATATAATCATACAAGATTATGTTTTATATACTTTACTTCCTTCTATCTATGAATAGAAAAAAAAAATCATATCTTTTTATATTATATTCAAATATTTGTTTTACATTTCGTCCAATAATATGAATTTTTAATTTTAATGTTTTTTATTTGTAAAATAATATACTTGAATTTATTTCTCATATTATTCATAAAATTTATAAAAATTACTAATCTAGCTTTTTTATATATAGCAAATATGATGACTAAATTAAATTGTACAACCAAAAAACCGAAAAAAAAAACGAAATATTCATTTGGTAATGATTTCATTGATGTTTAAATTTTACTAATTACAATCCTAACTTTTCACACGTTACATTTGCATAAAATTTTAAACTAATTTAATGTAACGACTTAAATAAATATTAATTAAATTTGAAAGTATTTAAAAATGACAAATTTTATTAAGAGAATTTTTTGTCTTTTATATTTTTATATAATATTTATAAAAAAAACATACAAAATAAATTTATAAATGATAAAACTTAAATCTAAAACACTAAAATCATCAAATCCTTAATTTTATCATATTAACCAAAATTTCATTTATTTTTATGCAAATATTTTAAAAATATACTTTTACAAAAAAAAAAAATCACCAAATGCACCATAATCTTAGTTTTGATTTATTACTTTAGTTTGAGTGGATAGCTTTTAATTAAATAAATTTTTTTTTGTGAATGGTAATTTATATACAATATTGATAGGTATTAAGTAGGGGTGAGTAAAATTTGATTTTACTCAAAAAATTAAAAAAAAATTGAATTTCGAGTTAATCGATTTGAGTTCTTCGGTTTTTTTCAAGTCAACTCGAATAAATAATTCGAGTTTCGAGTTTGAGTCGAGTTGAATTTTACAATTCAAATAATATATTGGTGTAAATACTCATTTGGTCCCCATCAATTTTGAAAATGAGCAAATTAATATCTCTCACCATAAAAAAAAATCAAAATAATATTTTAAATTCAAAATATTTATAAAAAATTCTAAAATTTATATTTTTAAAAAATATATAAAAATTAAAAAAATTCTAAAAAATTTAAAGAACATATAAAAAATTTAATTTTTTCCTAAAATATTAATTTTGGGACCTAAAAAAGTAAATTAAAAATTCAAGTTTATCATACTAAAGTATTTATTTTGCTTTGAAAAAGTTTTCAAATTTATGTGCTCTAATATGGAAGTAGTTATTCTCTAGCAAAATTTTATTTTCACATGTTTATTTCACTTAATTTGATTTGATTCGATTCGATCAAACGCTCATCCCTACCAGACATTGAAAATTGACTAAAACTTAAGCAAGTTGATTTATATTTCAGTGAATGAATTAAATCCATATTGGAACCTCCAATTCCATTTAACCACTATTAAATACTCCTATTTAATTTACAAATATTTACAAACATCCGATGGAAAATCACAAAATATAAATTCCTGATTCGCTTTCATGCATGATTTGAGAGCTTCCCCTTGTATAAATATATTCTAAGGGATAATTATGATTGAAGTGACCCAATCTCAATTTTGATTATGTTGCCTTTTGACTTTGCGGTTTGGAATTGTTGACCTTTTAATAGGCAATACTGTTAATTTGTCTTTCTTTAGCCTCCCCATTAGTAGTGCAAGTAGACTTTGTTGTTGCCTGGAAAATTTTCCCAAATTAGTGCAAGTTTAATCATCACTAACACCACAAAAGATCAGTTGCTTGGTATTCCTGAATCTGCAGATTATAAAATTCAAATATGCCTTCTTTTCAGCCATATAAAGTTGGATAGCTTACAATTTTGTCACTATCTAAAGATTTGCAAACTTTTTCTCCCTTTTCACAAAATTTGTCTCTTAACATTTCTACTATTTTCTTTAAAGAAGCCTACATACGTCTACCGCAAGCGAAATTTGTGCTAAAATAATATTTAAATTAAGGAATCAAATTTAAATATTTTAGTATTCAGTCTTGAATAATTTGTGAATGTAATTATTTTAATATACTTTTATTATTATTTCTAGTTAGTATTGAAAAAAAAATCAATTATAATGAGATGGCATAAATTTTACATGGGATTTACTACAAAAATAAGCTCGATTGAGCAAATTTAAAAAAAAAAATTAAAATTTGTCTCACGTTGAGTTGAAATTTAATATTTGAGTTTCACTTTAAAATTATTTATCTAAGGCTTTTTATGTCATTGATTTAGTGATAAATTTGCATTATTTGACATGAAATCTAAGATTTGATACATGTATTTCATATATTCATATTATAGTTACTAAAAGAACCATTATGAATTAGTATAAATTTACAATATTAAAGTAAAAATAATTAGTGAAAAATGAGTTGAGAGGCAGGAAACACCCATGAGATTAAGACTTGTGTACACAAATATAAGAGTGGGATAAGGATAAATAAGAAAAATGGGGTGCCCCACCTATTCCTAATCTACACCGACAGAAGGAAGTCATAATGTGTTTTGTTTTATTTTATCAGTAGAATTGTGATCCCACCACCCTTTCTTTCTGTGGGTTTCCACTTTGGCTGTTTCCTGTTGCTCTTTATCTGAAATTTCAATCTCCTATTTCTTCATTAATTTCATGTTTTTTCTTCTTCATTGCATTTGAATTTCATTTTCTGAGATTTTTTAAAAGCAAGGATTGAAAAGTTTGATGCATCTTCTTCAATGAACATTGCTGTATCCTTGGGGGGTTCACTAATTAATATTTTTTTAGAAAAGAAAGTTGGGGTTGTTTAGTGAGGTTAATTTTAATTATTAAAATCAATTAGTGGAAGAGGAAATCAAGCTACCGGCTGGTGAATTCTGTAGTAATCATTGACTGTTTTCTTTAAAACAAAATAATTGCTTGGGAATATTCTTGTGTTGTTATCATTAAAAGTCACCCTTCTTTATACTGTCATCAATTTGCGACATTTAATCAAATCAATCATCTCCTCATCATATACCAATACTGAAACTGTTGAAATGATGAAGGGAGTTTTTAATTTATTAAAAATCATGTACTTTTATAATATAACGACTGTATATTTTTCATATTTTAATAAAATATTTTAATTTTTAAAATTTAAACTTAATCATTTATAAAATAAAATTTTTATCTATTTTTTTTTATCCACATCACAAATATACCATGATTTAGTGTATATATATAATATGATAAAACACCAGTAAAATCTTTAAACTCCATATCTCATTTGAATATAAATATTAAAAAAATATATAAGACATGCAAATAATATATTTTCTTTTAAACAATCCTATTATAATTTTTGATTATATCTGTTTTTTTTAACATGATACCTAAAATTATATATAACTTCTCCTCAACTCATAAATAAGCGGATAATAAATTTCAGCACGTTTAAACTCGTATCCTTCTATATTGATAATAATACCCATACTAAGTAAACTAAAACTCAGTCGACAACATGCGAATAACATTTCAACTAAGTTTAAATGGTAAATGCAAATGTATAGTTTTATATCATTTGAAGATATAATCATATTGATATTAAATAATTCAGTAACAACAAATTTAATAAAAATCTATGGTTGATGCTTGGAAGAATAATAAATAAAATGTTGCAGATTGGATCTTGTATATCTGCAGATCCAGTGGGTCCTGCCCATCTCAAAATTCAACCACAATCTCAAAAAGTACGTAACTCCAATGATTTATCAACAAGCATCCAACTAGACACCCTTTAAAATTTTTGTGTTCTCTTTGGTTGGAGGTACATGCAATAATCTCAGTTTTTATTGATGTGGGTCAAAAAATACCAAAAATAATTAAACTACATTTAACGCTTAGTAGACTTTACAATAATCATACACACAACATGAATAGTATAATTAAAAATAAAGGATACAAAAGAAAAGACTATTGCGAAATCTTAAAATCTATACTTTATGAGTTATGTGTTAACATCTCCAAATTAATTTAAATATAATATTATGATACATGAATACAAATTATCGGACTATTAGTTTTTTTTGTTTCTTACAATTAGTTTTTAATGTCACATGCATTGTATATAATAATGTTTAATTTCTTTCTTTTAATATTGTACTTTTAATTGCAATAATTAGCGTAAAATGATATTTTTATTTAAATTATTGAATATATATAATTAAACTATATTAACTTATCATTTCAGATATTATAATAATTAAATCATTTTTAACCTATTCAACATACACTTTATTTATTTTTTATGTAATTATTGTAAAGTAATAGTAATCAAAATAATAACTAATTCTAATATTAATTAACTGATAATTAATGTGCTTAGAATTCTATTTAAATAATAACTCTATTCTACACAAATAAAAATAACACAATTTTTGTTTATGTCAAAATTTTTTAACTAATAATTATAAATTATAATTATCACAACATTTTTCCTCTATCTTTTATGTTTAGAATTTAATTAAAATAAAAAATCTATTTTAAAATTAGCACAACTTTTTTTAATTAATAATTTTATTTTAAATTCTAATTATTTTTAAATGTATAATTATCACAAAATCTATTAAATTTTAATCATTTTTAAATGTATAATTATAACAACTTCTATTTTATTTTATTTTTAACTAATAATTCTAAATAAAATATTATAATTATTTTAAATATAAATTTAATAATATAATAAAAATAAATAATATTTTCATCCATTTAAAAAATTTTTAAACTCATGATTTTATATATATTATAATTTATTCTTTCTTATCTCTACTGCACAAAAAGACAAGCAGTTGGCCACCAAAATTTAGGTCATAAGGATAAAAATGTAATATCTGTCATAATTCTGGAATTTGAATACAAAATAATCATATGGTCAAAAAATCAATTATATATATATTACACGGTATTAAATATATGATTAAAAAAATACTAATAAATGGTTAAAATGAGTGGTGGTGAATTTTTTCTTTTAACCATTTGAATAAAGTTTGAATTTTAAATTTATTATTATTAAAAAAGTTTTACCCGAATATTATCTCAAATCAAATCAAATAGTCTTAAATTATAAAATAAATAAAGACATTTGTGTATATATATATAATATAATATAATTTTCGATGTGTCCAACTTTATATATTATTGATAAATGAAAATACACCAACCGCATGATCCTTGGAATGTTACAGAACGATAGATTTTCATGTACAAAATTAGGTGCATGGCGTCAAGCTTTTGAATTGTCGTGTCATTTGTTAGATCACAATAATATTTATTTTTTCAGAAATGTGTAAAGTATGATTTGGCATTTTTAAAGGAAAGAAAGAAAAGAAAGTATTATTTGGCTTTTTAAAAAAAAAAAAAAAAAGAGAGAGCAAAGCTGTTGGAACCATTGAATCATGGTATTAGGTCTTTCCTTTTATTTATTTATTTTTGTTCATTATTTTCTTTAGGCTCTTTTAATAAATAAATAAATAAGAATAATTGAAACTCTGGGCGTTGGTTGCGAAGCAGTCCTTTTCAGTAACTCAATCAAAGTGCATAAATACAACTCTTCAAATTTTGGATCTTTCTTTTTTCTGGTATTTCTCTACTTTATTTTCTTATTTGTACTTAATAGTGTTTCATGTCGACGAATACCATTTTTCTACTTTCAGATCGTCTTTATTCCTTTTTGGGTTAGCAATTGAAAAACAAAGAAGCTTAAACTAATGAAGATTAGACTTTGCATAAATTATCTGGCAATTAAATTCAATTAAACTAATGAAGATTAGATTATTGAGTTAATAGTGGTCATTTCCTCTACTATTGGGTCAATCACATAATTTGTTTTATTTGTTGACATCTTTAACCAAAATATTTTAAAATTTTACTTACATTTTTTTTATAAGATTTTGTACAATCGATCTCATGTTTATTATTGGAGAAAATGTTGTATTAGTAATTGACTTGTTCACATATAAATGTATTAGTGCCTTTGATTGTAATAATCTCAACCATTTGTGTTCTCCCACTTTTTCTTTGATATACTTTAAGGTATATTTTGGAAAATCCTTTTAATTAAGGGTTTCATTATTTAGTAGACTTTTGTGGTATTAGTGAAGTTATCATTCAGTGTTGGTGCCTGAGAACGTAGGCAATTTGCCAAACCTCATATATTTGGTGTGTTCTCTCTTTTATTATTTATTTGAACTTATTAGTTTTTTTTATTGCATTTGATATTTAATAATAATTTGTTGGGTTCATACACTGTGCTTGGATAATTTCAATTTTCTTTTGGAGTTCCCAATTTATTTTGGTGTTTAATATTAAAGCTATATTCATGTGGGATATTATTACCCGGTGTCCCCAACAATTGGTATCAGAGTCTCTGTGAAGAAGTGTTAATTTTTTTTATTATACTTTGTTGCTACAATATTGTCTGATCTTCCACATCAGAAAAAAGAATCGCAATTGGAGATTGTTCGTGATTCCTCAATTACTGGATATAAGTGTAGTTGCGTGAAAGTGTATGTCTCGGAAAAGTTCTGGCTAAGAAAGACTTGGTATTTAAGAGTGTCTTTATGACCCACCTTTCTTTCCCGAAACTTAATTGGTGCACTGTTCCTGAACTACACTCACTATCCTGGTAGCAAGTACTTACTATTGAATATTGTTAGTTGCTGTTGATATGGTGTTGATGCTGTCATCAAGCTCATCACCCATGAGGACAGCAATGCCAAATGCAAAGTTTTTAATGGAGTTGTTTGATGAAATTGGTCATTTTAGCATGTGGTAAGGCGAGGTGTTAGACACTTTGTTTCAACAAGGTCTAGACATCTCTATTAAAGAAGAAAAACCCGAACATATGGAGAAGAAAGAATGGAATACTATCAATCGCTTGACATGTGGTACGATTCAATCTTGTCTTTCCAGAGAGCGGAAGTATAACTTCAAGAATGAAACTTCTGCACATATGTTGTGGAAAGGGTTGGAGTAGAAATTCTAAAAGAAAAGTAGTTAGAATCGTCTCTACATAAAGAAAAGATTGTTTAGGTTTGATTATCAACCAGATACCACTTTGAATGAACATACCACAACTTTTAATCAGTTAGTAGCAGACTTACTGAGCTTAGATGAAACATTCAAAGACGAAGATTGACTTTAATGTTGCTATCCTCTCTTCCTGAAGAATTTGAATATCTTGAAACAACCTTACTTCATGGAAATGATAAGGTAACCTTTAATGAAGTAACTTGTGCTTTGTATAGCTATGAGCTTAGGAAGAAAACTAAGAAAAGAAGAAAGAATAATGAAGTAGATGCATTAGTTGCACGGGGTCGTTCAAAAAGCCAAAAGCCAAAAAAGAGAGAGAGATCAAAGTTAAAGGCCAGCCTTGGAAAAGATGAATATACCTTTTCTTGTGAGGAAGACCATTGGAAGAAAGACTGTCCAAAGTTGAAGAAGAAAGACAAGAGCACACCAGATTCATGTGTTGCAGAGCGAGATGCTAGCGACTTTAAAATGTCATTGGTTGCTTTACCATTATCATCCCATTCAGACGAATGGATATTGGATTCAAGTTACACATATCATATGTCCCCTAATCGAGAATGATTATTTGATTTAGTGAAATTAGGTGGAGGAGTTGTTTACACGGGAAATAACAATTTCTGTAAAATAGTTGGGATAAGTTCATTACGTCTGAAGAATTAAGATGAATCAACCAGGATTCTAAATGATGTTCAGTATGTACCCAGTTTGCAGAATAATCTTATTTCTTTGGGAGCCTTGGAATCCAAAGGTTCAGTTGTTACAATGATAGATAGAAATTTGAAATTTACATCTAGAGCACTTATTGAAATGGAAGGAATTAGGATAAATAACTCGTATTACTTCCAAGGTAGTATTGTTATTAGGGTAGTAATTGTAGCATCCGATGATGATAAATTGGATTTAACCAAGTTGTGCCATATGTGGTTGGGATATACTGGTGAGAAATCCTTGCAAATACTAGCAAAGCGAGGATTGTTGAAAGGTGTAGAAGCTTGCTATTTAGAATTTTGTGAGCATTATGTTCTGGGAAAACAAAAGAGAGTAAAGTTTGGCACCACTTTTGTAACACCCCTAACCCGTCTCCGTTGCCGGATTTGGGTTATAGAGCATTACAGTACAATTCAGAACATTTAAATTAAAATAAAAATTAATTATACAAATTATCTCATAACATTCAATAACTCATACAAATCAAGGAAGAAATACATTTATAGACCTTAAATCAAGATTACAGGGCATTAAAAATAATTTGAAAACCATCAAGGGTCATTTTAAATAAAATAGAAAAATCTGGGAAAAATTGGAAAGCAGGAGCCATACGGTCGTGACATAGCCCAGATTGTGTGAGTACTCGAAGTATGGACACACGATCGTATCTTAGCCCGCATGTCTGCCCGTGTGAATATTCGAAATAGGGCCATACGACTGTACGTCAAACCGTGTGTATATTCGAATTATGGACACACTGCCGTGTCGTAGGTCGTATGCCAACCCGTGTGTGCTTTTGATGTTGGGTCATACGATCGTGTTGTAGGCCGCGTGCCAGACCGTGTGAAACCTGCACCAAAATAAAAATGACACACAATTGTGTGTGGTGGCCATGTATGGCACACAGCCGTGTGACAACTCGTGTCCTAGGCCGTGTGGAGTGGCCGTGTATGGCACACGGCCATATGATAGCCTGTATCCTAGGTCGTGTTCTCCTAAATGTGCTTTTAAATTGAAGTTTACCAAAATTTACTTACTTGGACAACAAGCCATCCAATTTCCATCAATTAGACCTACTCAAAACACGATTAAACAAGCTTAAAACATGTCAAAACATCCATCTTAAGTGCCCAACCAATGTGTCCTCATCGACACCACAATTCAATTTATCAACCAAGTTACATACAAAACCTATAATTCCTCACCATGAACACATATCAAATTTTCCCAATCATACAAACCATTCAAGTTTCTTCTAGCATAATATAACCTTTAATAGTAGCATATAACCAAAAGATTAAACCACTTATTTATGAGCCAAAACAAGCTAAACATTAAAGGCATTTTTATACACAGACCAAAATATATCCAAGACAAAATCATTCAAGTATGGCAACTGCCCCAAGTAACTAGAAATCAAAGCATTTACAAAACACCTATTACATGCCATATAATCGAAAGTAAATGTTCAAAACTACCAAAATATATCTGAATTGTGTGATTTCTTCAGCTTGATCCGATCACCCGATTCCCACGAAATGTTATCTATAAAGAAATAGACAAATAACACGAGTAAGCTTTTATATAGGTTAGTAAGTTCGATGATTAAAATAATAAAGCTTACCGAAATAACATGAAAATTTAAATAGCGAGATTATTAATCAGAATTTCTAGTCATCCACAATCCATACCAGTTGAGTTACACATAATCATGTACGAGATACAATCAAACGTAACCATGCGAGACAATTCAAAATCAAGTCAAAATTACATCAATAATTCATGAATAACTCTCTGACAATTTGTTAACAAATCATTTACCATTGGAAATATTTCCCGATGAACATTATATGAATATGAGTACACAATTATCCACCTGAAACAAGCCAAACGCTCAAATGAGCTAATCCAACTAAAAACATGCCCTGTCACCAAGTGCTTAGCCTGTAGGCTAACATCCCTTCAAAACACGCCTAGGCACCAAGTGCCAAGCCGAAGGCTTTACCTCCGCCCCTGGTAAAATGACAAAAATACTATAGTATAACCTGATAGTTCGCAACAAATGCTAAACCTCGGTATACTCAGTGAATAAACACAAATAAAGTATTATCTCCCTATTACACAACAATCTCGTACCATGTACAATACCAATTGTACTCTATCCTACGTTCATCCAGCTCAAGAGATATCATAACTAAATAACGTTTCAACAATTTACTTTTTCAATTCACTCTAATTTAACATTGAACATTCAATTAAGTTTTCAGCAACCAAATTCTCATTCAATTACATTTCAATATAAATTTAACTAAACCAAACGAACTTACCAGGGCTAAATTGCAGTAATGGCAAAAGTCCAAGGACTATTTCGGAACCTTCCCTTTTCCTTGGTTATCAACTTGTTCTTGATCTATAATATAATCTATTTTTCAATTATGAGCCTCAATTTCATATATCATTCAATTTAATACATATTCTTTTCTATTTATAATTTTTTCATTATTGACCTCAAACTTTTACATTTAATTCAATTTAATCATCAATATTAAAATGAGCCTATTTTCATAATTGGTCACTAAACCCATGTGCCTAATTCATTTACATTATTGAAAAATCCACACACCAAAAATTTTCAAGAAAAACATGCTTATTTTAACTTATTCTCAATTTAACCATTTAACTTAAAAACTACTCAAATTTTACTTTACCAACTAAATCAAAACCATCATCAAGCTTCCAAACTCAAGAATAACATCAAGAAATTTTAAAAACATCAATGGTGAACTTTATAACCTTTGATAATTTTATGAAATAAGCCCTAATCTAATTAGATAACGAAACAACAATCACAAAAATACCAATTTAATGAGAAACTAATTAGAGAAACACTTACATGCATAAGCTTGAATATGGTTGAATTTTTAAGCTCTTCTAATAGAGTTCTCCTTTCATAAATAGTGAAGAAACAAAAGAACAAAGATTACCTTCCACTTTGTCTTTTGTTTTATTAATTAATCATTTTATTTTATTTTGAATAACATTTGAATAACAAACTAAATGTCAAGTGAGCATTAACAAAAACTATGGCTAAATTGCTTTATAAATCTATCATTTCATGCTTTATACTCAATTAACTTAATTAAAATTTAACATTTAACTTTAGCAAACTTTACGATTTAGTCCTTTTTCTATAATTAACTACTTAAATATTAAAATTTATTAACCAAATTTTAATATGATATTAATGACTTCATAATTACTAAATAACCAATTTTTACTGAGTAACACTTCAAAATTGTGGTTTTGAAACCACTATTTTTGGCACAACTGAAAAATGGGTTGTTACAACTATCCATGATATAGAAGGTATTTTGGATTATGTTCACTTAGATGTGTAAAGGCCTTACAAGACACCTTTGTTAGGAGAAAAACACTACTTTGTAACTTTTGTTGATGATTTTTCCAGAAGAGTTTAGGTGTATACGATGAAAACTAAGGATGAAACGTTTGGAATTTTCCTTAAATGAACTATAATCGAAAACCAAACTAGTAGGAAGATCAAACAACTTAGGCCGAATAATGGAGGAGAATATAAAAGTGATACGTTTTTCAACATATGCTAAAAGTATGTTGTTGAGGCCCAATTTTGAATAAAAAAATAAAACCTAAACCTACCCAACAGACCCATTTTACACCCTCAGCCCAACACTAATCAAACCCATACTCAGAGCCCAATAACCAAGCCCAATCCCGAAACCCTAACCACCTAGCTGAATCAGCCTACCCGCTTGCCTCTGACGACCCTGTAGCACCGCCCCACCGGTCATGTCCTCCACCCACCGCACCTGCAAACATTAAAACAAGAAAAGACAGAGAAAGGAAGCAAACACGCAACCAAATAGCAAAAATATGACCATTTTGTAAGAGCTTTAAAAGACTGATTTAAAACTTTGTAACAGGAGGATTTTTTTCTCAATACAGATATATATTATTTCAAAAAGAAAAACAGTAGATCAAGCAAGAAAATCAATCCAAATCAGAGAACCAAAGCATTAACAGTCGAAACTAGAAACCCGAAGGTGATTTCATCGTTTTTTCTCTATTTATTTTATTTTTTTAGTATATATCTTTATCTATAAAATATATATATATTATTAAGCCAAATAAAAAATATATAAAAAAAATTACCTTTTCCGCCCATCAGTGCACGGTGGCGTGGTGATTTTGGCCACGATGCAGGCAGAGACCGGACGGGACGGATCGGCCTATGGCCTAAATCTCCCCAGCTCCTCTCCCTCTCTTCCTTTTTTTTTTCTTCCACTTTGCTGCAAATGAATTTTTTTAAAAAAAATTTGGCCTTTTATAGCCTCCCAAAATGACGTCGTTTTGGGGGCTACCTTTTAACCCCAAAACGACGACGTTTTGCCCTGGATCGGGTCGACCCGACCCAACCCACTCAGGATCCGCGTGTTTTTGCTCTTAGGGGCTAATTGCGCGTGCGGTCCTTCCGCTTTTTCTATGATTTTCAATCAGGTTTTTTATGTAATTTAATTTGGCCCTATAATTTGTTGCGCTTTCCAATTTGGTCGTCAATGCTGCTGCGCGTTTTGGGTGGAGGGATTTATTTCATTTTTAGTCCCTCCACTATTTGTGCGCGTTGAAATAGGTCCCCTTCCCTTCTTTTTATTTCAATTTCACCCCAAGCCTTTTATTTTTAACTCGATTCGATCCTTTTTTAATTACTTTATTATTAAAATTAATTATTTTAGTATTATTATTATTAGTACTATTCATGTACATATATATTATCATTATTGTTACTATTACTATTATTAATCTTCGTATTATTATTATTATTTCTTTATTATTATTTTATATTATATTATATTATTAGTTTTTTACTATTATTAGTATTAGTTTTAGCTTCAATGAATATTTTTAACATGCATATATATACACTTTTATGTATCATTATTAATAATTATTTTTTTAAATATTATTATTATTATTTATATGCATATATATTATGTGTATATTCTTTTAATAGATATTATGTATATATTTTTATATATTATTTGTAACTTTATCTTATGTATATATTTTTAAATATCATACTATTCATATATTTTTATGTTATCTCATGTATATATATATATTTAATATTATTAGTTATATATATTTTTATACTATTTCATGTATATATTTTTGTATTATCCTTATTATTATTTTTAATATTAGTATATGTTTTATTATATATATGTATATATCTTTAATATATATAGGTATATATTTATGTAATATTATTAATAGGTGTTTTTAACATTATTATTTCTGATATGTATATATTATGTAAATATTTTAATATTATATTATATATATATATATTTCATATATGTTATGTATATATGTTTTTAATATTATTTTTATATATATTATTATGTATATATTTTAATATTATTAGTTATATATCTTTTATACTATTGTATGTATATTTCTAATACTATATTGTATATTTCTAACACCATTGTTATTTATATATATATTATTCGTATTTATGTAGCGTATGAATAGTTTTTTTATATATATTATTATCATTTCTAAATATATGTATATATTGTATATATTTTATATATATTATATATATTTTTAATGTTATTTGTTATATATTTCTTTTACTATTCCATGTATATGTTTTTATATCATCTCATGTACATATTCTTGAATACTATGTTATATATGTATATATATTTTTAATACCATATTATGTATATATTATTATATTTATTTTATCCCTATTATATTTATTATTAATATTAGTACATATATTTTATTATATGGGTATATATATATTTTATATATAGTATTATTTTCATATATCGTTATATTTATTATGATACCTTCTATTTTCACTATTGTCACTTATTATTTTATTTTAATATTATTATGTGTTATTTGGTGTAGATACATCTTATTATTATTATTATAATTATTATTATTAGTATATGATTATTATATATGTATGTATCTTTAATATATATGTATATGTTTATGCAGTATTATTAATAATTGTTTTGTAACATTATTATTATTTCTAATATATATATATATATCTATATTTTAATAACTATATTATGTATGTATTTTTAACACTATTTTATGTATATACTTTTAATATTATTATGTATTTATTTTAATATATATATGTACATATTTATGTAGCATTATTGATATATATATTTTTATGTTATTAGTACTTCCAATATATATTGTATATGTTCGTTTTATATATATTATGTATATATATTATGTATATATATATTTAGTATTATTATGTATACACTTTTCATTCCTATTATTACGTATATACTTTAATATATATATAGCACTATTAGTATTTTTAATATTATGTTTATGTCACTTAACTTATTATTATTATATGTTTATATAAATATTCGTCTCTATTTCATGTTTAATACCATTATTATCATGTTTAATATCACATATACTGTCATTGTTTTTAATATTATTGTCATATTTATTATTTGCTTCAATGTATTTCTAACTCTTTTATTTTTTGTTTCTCGTCCATTTTATATCATTTTGCTATTCACTACTTTAAAGATTTTTATTCATGTTTTTTACTAATTTCAATAAATAAGACAATGAACCGGTTTAACATTAAGTCATCGATTTCATCGCTATGTTGAGTGAAATTTGTCGGCTCGTGTTAAAAACGGGACACCCTTCTAAAAAAAAATCGAAAACTAAAAATTCTCATTTTCAATCGAATCACGATTAAATGTCAAATTGAATTCGTATTTTTGAAAATCAAGCCAACACCTGTTTAATAAAGATACCAATTTTGGGCGGCGCGAGGGTGCTAATACCTTCCTCGCACGTAACCGACTCCCGAACCCAACTTTACTTTGGTTTTTACCGTAGACCTAAATTCGGCCTTCTTTTTGTTTAAAAAATAAATTTTCTTTTAAAAAAGAGGATTTATTCGGTGTTCGATCACACCTAGGAAAAAGGATCGGTGGCGACTCCCCTTTTTAATAAAACTAAAATTCCATTTTCAAAATTTTCAAATAATTGCCTCAACTAGCGACCAAAGCAAAAAATTTTTTACGTCGCTACATATGTCATTATTCAATGCTTCATAGTTAGGGATGCACCACAATAGAATGGGGTGGTAGAGCATATGAATTGAATATTATTGGAGAAATTTTGATGTATGTTGTCCAATATTGGGTTGGGCAAGCAATTTTGGGCTGAGGCTATGACATATGTTGGTGATCTCATTAATCGTTTGTCATTATCTACAATTAAAGGAAAAACACCTATGGAGGTATGGTTTGGAAAATTTGCTATAGATTATCATTCATTACATGTGTTTGGATCCATTGCTTATTACCATGTGAAGGAGTCAAAATTAGATCCGAGAGCAAATAAAGCTCTCCTTATGGGAATCATTTCTAGAGTAAAGACATTTTGACTTTGGTGTTTAGACTCAAAGAAAATTATCTATAGTAGAGGTGTTACTTTTAATGAATCTACCATGTTGAAAAAAGTAACAGATGAAGATGTTCAGACAAATGGAACTCTATAGTAGGTTGGGCGTAGTCCAAAATAGGTGGAGTTTGAGTAGATGGTGATTAGCTTAGTTAATAAGTCTGGTTCTCTAACCATAGTGGAAGAATTAAAAAATGAAGAGGTTCTTACCTAAGGATTTTCGAATACACCAGAACCACTTGTAGTTAGAAGGCCAATGAGAGATTCATAAACTTGTTCATTTTATTGATGACCTATGCACTCCCAGTTGTAGAGGATGATATTTGTGTCACTTACAGATAAGTATTGTAGAGCTCAAATAGTGACAAGTAGAAAAGCACCATAGATAAAAAAATGCAACCTCTCTCTAAGAATAATACTTGGGGGTCGGCAAAATTACTAAAAGGTAAGAAAATAATTAGATGCAAGTGAGTGTAAGTAAAGAAAAAGGGATTTCCTAACAAGAAAGATGCTTGCTGTAAAGCAAGGTTGATAGCTAAAGGTAATGCTTATAAGGAGGGAATTGACTAAAATGAATTATTTTCCCCTATTATGAAGCATTCCTCCATAAGAATTTTGTTGAATTTAGTAGCATATTTGAATTTGGAGCTAGTTCAACTTGATGTGAATATGATTTTCTTGCATAGTGATTTCAAAAAGGAAATCTATATGACTTAACCAGAAGGATATAAGGTTAGAGATGGAGAAAATTAGGATTATAAGCTAAAGAAATAATGGTATGGATTACAGTAATCCTCGAATAAAGTGGTACAAGAGAGTACACAAAAAAAATGACCGTTATGTATATTTGTGAAAGCTACAAGATGAATATTCATTTATCTTCTCTTATATGTTGATGATATGTTGATCACTTCAAAAAGTCAAAGAAAAATAGATGAATTAAAGGCTCGATTGAATCAAGAGTTTGAAATGAAGGATCTAGGTGAGGCCAAGAAAATTCTCAGCATGGAGATACATGAAGATAGAAAAAGAGGCAAGCTTTGATTGACTTAGTTGCAATATCTATGAAAAGTATTACGATGATTTGGTATGAATAGTAATACAAAACTTGTAAGTAATCCACTTTTTTCTCATTTGAAACTTAGTACTCAACTATCTCCTAAGAGTGATGAAGAGAAAGAATATACGGCAAAAGTTCCTTAGATGTATGCGACAATGAGTACTCAACTAGGAATTTCACAAGCAATTGGAGTTGTGAGTAGGTATATGCATAATTCTAGTAAAAAGGACATTGGTAAGCTATGAAATGGACTCTACGGTGCTTATTAAAAATTATAGATGTTGGTTTTATTTTTGAGCAGGATAAGATGCTTGGTCAGTAATTAGTAGAATATGTTGATTTCAGTTATGATGGTGATTTAGATAAATTTCGATCTACTACTGGGTATCTATTTACTCTTTCTAGAGCCACAGTAAGTTAGAAGTCTACCTTACAGTCTACAGTAGCTTTCTCAATGATAGAAGTAGAGTATATGACAATTTCAAAAGCTGTTAAAGAGGTTGTTTGGCTTAATGGGTTGTTGGAAGAATTGGAAGTTATTTAGAGTCGCTTTAGTCTTTATTGTGACAGTTAGAGTACAATTCATTTAGTGAGAAACCAAGTTTACCATTCAAGAACTAAGCACATCGAAGCAAGGTATCACTTTATGCGTGAAATCTTTAAAGAAAGAAATATTCTACTTTAGAAGATTGTAATAGCTGGAAATCTTGAAAAAGTGATGACCAAAGTGGTAACATCAATCAAGTTCAATCATTGTTTGAACTTGATTAACATCCTGAAAGTTTGAACACCTTCGAGTGTATGGCGCTCAATAGCACATATGAAAGTGACTTCACGAAGTTTGAGTGGAAGACACTAAAAGTTGAGTGGGATTGGTAAACTCGCCAAAGGTAGAGATTTGTTAGCAATTGGCTTGTTTTTATCCCACATGAAAATGGGAAAAAGATATGTCACCTCACCCACTGTATAGTAGTAGTCATTTAACCTTCAATTGTAACCATCTCAACCATTTGTGTTCTCCCACTTTTGCTTTGACATGCTTTAGTTATATTTTGGGAAATCTTTTTAATCAAGGGTTCCATTAGTTGGTAAACTTTTCGGTATTAGTGAAGTTATCATCCAGAAATAAATTGGGAACAAAAAGCGAATTGAAACTACCCAAACACAAAAGATTAACTTGAAAAATTGCTATTACATGTCAAATATGATAGAAAAACCAATAAGTGCAAATAAAACACTAAAGGAGAGAACACACCAATTTTTGAGGTTTGACAAATTGCCTATGTCCTCAGGCACCAACAAATTGAATTAATCAAGATTACATTTTAAGGATTCTTATGTGATCTACTTACTTTATATATTGAGATATGCAATCCAAGAAGATATAACCTAACTTTATGCTCTTTTGTATCCTTATATAAAGAAAGATTGATTTGATGAGATTTAGACAGATTAAGATGGATTAAAAGTTCCTTTGTGAAGATGTATTTGTTCTCTAAATAAGGAAGCCTTGATAGTTGTTTTATTATTGAGGTAAGTTTTTTTAAGTGGCTGTCGAAGTGGCAACGAAAGTGATCACTACAATTGGTACTTCGATAGGCAACATAACTTTTCTTATTTGGAGTTGGAATCCTTTTCAACCAAACCACTAGGATAATAACTTAAATGATTTTGTGGATGTGTGTTGACCCATATTTGAAGATTAATCTTGTGGAACAACAAATCTTTGAAGATTGGATCGGATCAAGCAATCAAATTCTTTAGATTGTGGAGAACGAATCAAGTTATCATTAAATATAACATCGAAAAATAAATCCTCAACATTCCAATTTATATTGGTCTTTATTAATATATTGTATTTTGCCATTTATTAGCTGTTGTTTAATAGGATGGAATTGTAATCGATCTCTAGTATGCTAGTATGTCTCGAACTTCTATATATACAAAAGACTTTATAGGTTTTGTATGAGAGTTGATAACATTTATTTGTTCATAGAGGAACATTTTTTGTGAGAGTGCATTCAGAGTGTAAAACAAATTTGTTACTTGGTTTTTCAGCCTAAGTTCTCAAGGGGAAATTTAAAAGTGAGTGATCTAGGTCTTTAGGTACAAAAGTGAGGTTTCTTTATTGAAGTGTGATAGGACTTAAATTACACATTGTATTGAGATTTAAGATAGTAGATTTACGCACTAAACTAGGCTTTGCAGACATTAGGAAATTGAACTGCACAAACAATTTTTTGTCTTTATTTTTATTTTGTTTTATGCAATGCCATTAGAAGTGAAGACTTTTGGTGCCACTTTGGTCACCATTTATTCATTATGTTTTTCTTAAGCAATTATTGACCGGTTCGGGTCAATAATTTTGGTAAGGAAAGGGGTAGTGAATTGAGCCTTTAGTGAAATACGTTTGAGCCAACTTTCCATTTCAATCTTATCGTAGTATTGTTTGAATAGCATAAGTTAGTGCCGTGGAATACTTTAAATCGCATTGAAGAAACTTTGGATTGGCTGGAGCCAAAGCCTTTAGTTTATTACAGTGAACCATGAAACTTTTTTATTTGACAAAAATTCTCATACTTTTAATTATAATTTTCCCAAAAAAATGTTATATCCTAATTTAATTTTTAATATTAATGAAACATGTTATGTCTTATAATAAAATATTTTTCTGTATTAAAAAATTATCCAAGTAGATATTTTAAAATTTTTTTCTTAGTATAATGTTATTATTTGTGAAAATAATACTTCGTATTATTATAAAAAAATGAATTAACTATAAAAATAATTTAAAATTGTATCATTTAATATGATAAATAATTTTAAAAAATTATATAATTAATTAAATATTTTTAAAAAGAATATTATGATTTATATTATTATTTTATTAAATAAAATTACATATTCACATATTTTTTATAACTTCATAAAAATAAAATAATTTAAAATTTTATATTATATATAATTTTAATATAATGTTCTTAATAGTTATTTTCTATTTTCACCTCATTATTATTGCTGCATTTGAATTTAAACATACACCTCATTATTGATTTTAATTTCATTGCTACAATAAATAAACTTATCATCACTATTATTTTAAACCTAACCAAAGACAATTTTACCAGTAATTCAAAGAAACCTTAATATTAATCAAGATTTTATTCCAATTGAAGTCCTTAATTAAGTCAAATATTATTAGTCAATACATATACATATATTTATATACTAGTTTTAGTGTCTCATGCGTCATCATAATTAAATTTTAATATAAAAATTAATTTAATAATTGATTAATGATGATTTTTAAAAAATTAAGCGTATTTATAAATTTTATTAATTTTTTTATTATCTAATATCAAATAAAAAAATTAAATAATTACCTTGGAATGTATTTCCTTATACATTTAACATTGCAACAATTGATCTTTCTTTTCTCATGTCTTCGAGTAATTAACCTTCAAATTTTTTTTCTAAACTTCCCCCCCAAATAATACTACTATGGTTTCATCCTATAATCAGATAAAAAAGCATGTTAGATTATTATAAATTAACTTCTTATCTAGAAAAATTATTAGTATAGTATTCATTCTTGTAATTTGGTGCCTAACATGGTACCCTTTAAAATCAATAACAAAATCTAATGTATCTATAAATAAATTGATTTAGTTTAACATAATTCATATTATATAATGTAAGTATACCAATGATTTGTTCTTCTGTAATTTTCATTACACTTTGCAGTAAATGCTACTAAAGCAATTTTTTTCTCAAATGGAGTTTTTTTTTTGCTTCTTTTACATTGGGGTAGAATGTAATCGTAAATCCAATCTCTTTTTTAACATTAAAAAAAATTCTTTCTTAATAAGCTTAAAAAAGAATCCAATAACATGTACTACTTGCCTTTTGTCAAGAACATAAGGATTATTTTTATTCTTTCATCAAATAACATTGTTCAAAATTTTGTTTCCTACAATTTATAAGTAAATTTAGTTTTGAATATATAACAAAACATTCAAATATTATATCCAAGTTGAAGTAAAGTTTATTGTAGGACAAAACACGTTAGCGAAAAAATATAAATATAAATATTTATATTAAATACAAGATTTGAACAAACAATATAAACAAATATTTATTCTTGATGATTTAACATGATGGGGCTTTGATACTACTTGTTAGAATCATAAAATCAAAATCTAATATAAAACTTAAAACAAACCATAGATCAAGATCTACCATGTCAAATCATTAAGAGTAAATAAAGAACAAAACTAGATGCGGAAGCGTACCTGAATTAATTGATTTCTTGAAATCTACGAATCATAGGGTTTTGATCTTCCAAATTAGCACACAATAAATTCAGAGAATATTTGCTCTCTTTCCTATGGATGAGATATTAGAAAAGTTAGCTTGTTGTGTAATTTGGGGACCATAATCCTAATATACATAACTTTGACACATTAGCCTTAATTTCTAATCAGCCTCATCAATTAAAAATTAGTTACTAGATTATCAACACATATTCGACCCATATTCAATTTAATAATTAAAGCCCAATAAACTTTAATCAAATTAGATCACTTTTAAATTGGGCTAACCTATTATGATAGTAAATAATAACATGTAATTATCTTTATTATATTTGATGTCTATATTTTCCAATAATCTCTCACTTGGACCACATATATATACTAACTAATCTATAATTACATGTCATTATATAACCTTATGAGCTCAAAACTTTACTATCATATCCAAAAGGTATTCCGAACAATCTCGTCCATTAATTATATTAACATAGAACCAATACGACTTTCGTTACATATATTGTAACTAAATCCATCCCTGATCACATATATTAACACAACCAAATGACATAGATCAAATTTGGATGTGTAGCATGAAAATTACATGTAATCATAAATTTTAGTTTTGACCTTTGACTATTGGGTAAATTTTAAGTTTGAATATTGATATACTTATATATATATTTTAAAATAACTTAATTGAAGCAGTAAGCCAAAGTGATCTTTTTTGTATAAATTATTTTGTTTTAAAATATAAAAGGCTGTGTGCATGTAACTTAAGTTATGTTAATATTGATCGACCCAAATGAAGGTTAATAAAATTACATGTGCAACTATGGTAATAAACTTGTGACAATTATTCGGTTTTACATGTGAGTAATAAATTGGCCCAAAGGAAGATTTGTGGTTCAACATGTTCTTATTGTCAATACTTGATTATTACAACAATATATCATTTACAAGTTAATATCCTGTCCAAAGATGAATTATTAATGGAGTTTCTGATATCTTGAGATGAGGTTTACCTTTATTCAAATTATTTTAGTTTAAATTTGAAGTCTTATGTGAGGTTGTTTATGATTTATTCAACTATTATTATATTTTCCAACATCATTTTATGTTGTTTTGGGATAAATATATACACATATATATATACTATTACCTTTTAATTTGATTAAAAGATGAAATTAAGAGAAATATTTTAAAACAAATAAATTCAAATTTTGGCTTCAGGTTTTAATTAAGGATGTCTAATATTTTAATTAGATTAGTTGAAACAAAATGCCGCCAAAGTGACCTCTTTGTATAGATTAATTTATTTAAAATATCAAGATGATAATATGTTTTTGTGATTCATGCGTTTATTAATTGACCCAAAGGTAAGTTAATATTTGACAGGATTTCAATGACAACTGTGGTGATAAATGTGTGACAATTATAAGGTACTTTATGTGAGCAATATATTAGTCCAAAGATTAATTCATTGTTTGACATAATTTATTGTCAATGTTTGATTGCTACAACAAGAGTGCCGCTTACTATTAATATTACTGTCCAAAGACTTTATATTAATTTTGTGTTTGGTATATTGAGTTGGGATTAGCCATTATCTTGAATTTATTGTTTACTTATGAATATTGATGTGAGCTTGTTTTTATTTATTTTTGTTCTATATTCAGCTAGTCCATCTTCTACTGCTACAATATTTGCTAATATAAATTCTATACCCATGTTTAATGAGACTAATTTTAAGGAATGGAAAAGACATTTATAATGTTTGGTTGTATGTACATAGACCTTGCATTAATGGAAGAACAACCCACAACTCTAACTGCAGAAAGCACCCCTTATGTTAAAAGAGATTTTGAGAGGTGGGATTGTTCAAATCGGAGGATGAGTTTATGATCCTAGAATTAAAACTATTTTTGAGACGAGAATTGCAACATTTTGAGGATGTTGAGTTTGGAGGGAGAAATAAGGTTAGAGACATTGCTTTTGAGGGGAAATTAGACTCTAACTCAATTCCTACTATTACTTTTGACGATGTTCAGGTTCTCATACCTATCATTGATCAAGAAGTGAATCTAGAACCTTAACAAGACAATGTTGAACAACTCCCTATTCAAGATGAGGTAATTGTTCCAGAAAAAACAAACACAACAACCTCAAGAACAAATGTCATTAAAAAGATCCACTAAACAAAAAATTATATGGCTTTAGTGGAATATTTTGACGTTAAGCTTCATTAGATGAATATTAAGTTAATGGTTTCTCAATGGTAATATTGATCATACATTTACATGGTACAACTAGAAAACTTTGTGTTTGATGATGCAAAGTTAATGATTTGCAAAATAAGGAACTTCATCTATGGGCTTAAGTAGACTTCTCGTCAATAGTATTACAAATTTTACCAAATTATTATCTCATTTGGTTTAAAGATAAATTTTTTCGATAATTGAATATACCATAAGTTTAGTGGGAGTAAGGTTTTATATTTGGTTTTATATGTTAATGACATATTGTTTGTCAATAATAAATATAGTCTCAATCAATGCCCTAAGAATGATTTTGAGATTACAAAAATGCATAATATTTTTTACATTTTAGCAGTGGAAAGTCTAATCTATGTTTAGGTTTATATACATTGGAATATTGTGTACACTGTTAGGATGTTAGGTAGATATTTTAAGCAACCCTGGTTTGGACCATTGGATAGCATCCAAGAGGTTTATAAGGTATTTTTAGAGAACAAAAGATTACATGCTCATATATCAGAGGTCTAATCAGTTAGAGATCATCAGGTATACAGACTCCGATTTTGATGGAATATGGATATAAGATTTTGTCACTAAGGTGCAAATCGTGAAAATAAATTGTAGTCTTTTATTCTAATAGCAACAGGAGCACATCAAGTTCCTAGTTGTTAAAGTAAAAGTTTAGAATGGTTGTAAAGTTTAGAACAAATAGACTTTAAGTTCCTGGTTGTTAAAGTAAAAGTTCAGAATGGTTAGGTGCCTATAAAGCATATTAGGAAAAACTCCATGATTGTGGATCTGCTTACTAAGGGACTACACCTAAGGTTTTACAAGAGCACACTGCTCATATAAGTGTAATGTCGTTTAAAGATATTTGGTTTTAGTGGGATTTTGTACTTTTAAATGTTTTTATGTTATAGACACATTTTTAATTATTTTAGTTTATAAATATTAAGTTTATTTTCTGCAGAAATAAAGTTTATTTGGTTTATTCACATTCTGATTTTGGTAAAGTTTGATCTCACTAAGGTTAAAAAGGACCAGTTGGAAATAGACATGTTTATATCATATTTCATGTAATTTACATGTTACACATCCATATTTGATTTATGTCATTTGGTTGTGTTAATATATGTGATTAGGGATGGATTTAGTTACAATATATGTAACGAAAGTCGCCTTGGTTCTATATTAATATAATTAATGGACGAGACTGTTCAAAATACCTTTTGGATATGATAGTAAAGTTTTGAGCTCATAAGGTTATATATAATGGAACGTAATTATAGAGTAGTTAGTATATATATATGGTCCAAGTGGGAGATTGTTGGAAAATATGGACATCATATATATAATAAGGATAATTACATGTTATTATTTACTATCATAATAAGTTAGCCCAAATTAAAAGTGATCTAATTTGGTTAAAGTTTATTGGGCTTTAATTATTAAATAAAGTATGGGTTGAATATGTGTAGATACTCTAGTAACTAATTTCTAACTGATGATGTGTAACACCTTAAACCCGGCCTAGACGTTATGGCCGAATCTAGTGACGTCACATGAGAGTGCTTTTAGAAAACCTTAGCAAGTTTAAAATTTTCTATGTCTATTATCTATACTTAATTCGTGAAATCATTATTCAAGTTATTACTTGAAAACATCTCTTTATCGCGGAAGTTATGACATCATTCATTTATACAAAAACCTTAAGTTAAGTTTCCAAAACGTATTTATGGTGTCGTCGTTTATAAATCAATAAAATTAACAATTAAAATCCTGAAATAACTCAAAACAGTTCGAGCCTAAAAACATAAATAATCCCTAAAATAAATATTAAATGAAAGCAAATAAAATAGAGTATAACTCATAAGACCAACACATGATTAGCGGTGGTCACCGTCGAGCCCTCCGTCGCACCGATCTATCTACTACTGGGGATTACCTGACAGATAAAAATAAACAAAGGGGTGAGTTTTTGTAAACTCAGTGTGTACATCCCCACAGTCAGCATGCATACAAATAGGTAACAGAATACAGACAATTCGGCCTTAGCCATTTTCAGAATCAGTGTGGACCTTAGCCCACTCAGATACAAACATCGCATGCATAACAGATCAGATTATCAGAGAAACATGCCCACCAACCCTACACACCATCTCCGTCCAGCCCAACACACCCTGTGGGGATAGAATCAACCCATCCAACTCTACACACCCAAATGGCACCGTAAAACGGCACATGTCAGATACATGCAGCGTAGCTGCCAGATAACAGGCTAATAGCCTTTCAATCTTCCTTCTCTTCTCAACAATCCCAACCCAATGCAATGAAGCATAAATAATATGAAATGCTTATATGCAGATATCAGATCATACCATTATCAAGTCAGAACAGATATGCAAAATCAGACATATACACATGCTTAAACTAACATGCTTTTGCTTACAATCTAGTAACAAATCAGAGTAAGGGGTCTAAGTAATGATTACCGACCCTACAGTCAGGTCACAGTCGACTTGGGCGACCTGTGCAACCTTACAGAATATTTTTAACAAATTGGGCTCACACACCAGTGTGCCCTGCCCGTGTAGGCCCACACGCCCGTGTGCCCACACGGCCCAAATTGGCTTTGCCTGTATGGATCACACCGCCTGGCCCAAAATCCTACACACCCGTGTGGTTCACCTGTGTGGCCCATATGCCCATGTGGCCTACATGGCCCAGTTGGTCAAGCCCGTGCCTCGCACACGGTCGTGTCCATTACGCCCGTGTGGCGCGCGCATGACTTGGCTCGTTAGTCACACGCCCATGTATCGCAACACAGACTACCACACGGGCAGTCCACACACCCGTGTGGCGTCGACAGACAACTTTTTGACTTTTGTCGAAACTCGTTTTTTGATTAAACGGAGTACACACCTGGTTCATTTTTGCTGTTAATCCCACCACGAGCACTTCAATACCTAAAATCGATAATACCAAGCCCAAAATCAGTTTCTTAAATTAGATTATTAAGAATACCCAATCCTAAATCTTACCGATAACCCCTACCTTTAAGCGAATAATGTTAATTCCGCACCTCGTCGGCACCACACGAAAATCACAACCCCTCAAGGACTTCCTAACACCAAGACAATACTCCTATTTAATAACCAATGTGAAATCAAGACATGACCAAAGAAGAGCATCACTTACCGCTACATCAGCAGGGAAAAGTAAGGGGAAACGTAGAGACTAAGCGGCAAAAGGAAGGCAATTGTAACAGGAAAAAAGAAAGGAAAAATCGGTAGCAATAGGGAGATTCCCTGCCGAAAATCACAAGAAAAGAAAAGATGGAGAGGAGTAATGCAGAGAATTTCGGTAGAGGAGGGAGAGTAGAATGTTTTGGGTAATTTCCAAACCCCTAAATTTGCTCCTACTAAACTACTATCACCACAACCCCTTTAGTATCCAGGATAATTCAAACTCTTGTTGAATCAAATAGTAAAAATTATCCCCCTTTTCCATGCAGAGACTCGAACTCGAGATTTCAGGCCTAATCCCCTGCCCCTTAACCACTAGACCAATAGGACCATTTTGTTAAGTTTTTACCAACAAATTCTTATAAGCCCACTAACCAAAAGTCAGGCTTTTTCCAAATAAAAACCAAAATTTAGCCCAAGTTAAGGCTCGAATTTAGGACCTCCCAAACACACTCTAGAGTACATAACCACTTAAACCAAAATATATTTTATGCCAAATTAACATAAACAAACATTCAGTTATTCCCATGTTCAACAATCACAAAAGCCGAATTTACAGAAATTTAGGGCGTTACATGATGGGCTGATTAGAAATTAGGGCTAATGTGCCAAAGTTATACATATTAAGGTTATAGTCCCCCAAATTACTCAACAAGCTAACTTTTCTAATATCCCATCCTTAGGAAAGAGAGAGTAAATATTCTCTGAATTTATTGTGTGCTAATTTGGAAGATCAAAACCCCATGATCCGTAGATTTTAATAAACCAATTAATTAAGGTACGCTTCTACATCTAGTTTTGTTTTTGATTTATTCTTGATGATTTGACATGATGGGCTTTGGATTTATGGTTTGTTTTAAATTTTATATTAGATTTTGATTTTACGATTCTAACAATAGGCAATAAAATGGTTTAAGAGAAACCTCGGATAAAACCTATTATCTTTTTTTGAATTTGCACCATTTATGCAACCAATCATACTTCTATTTTATTTTTTTGGGTGACTTGTAAAGGTATTTGATTGCCTTCACTCTTGAACAAATCTCATTATTTATATGGTGAAAATCATATATTGTCAATAATTTTGTTCTTTTGTCTTCATCGATAAACCATTTGCTCTTCTCATATATATTAGGTCATGTGTATCTATCAAATTAAGTTCTGTTCTCATCAACTATGCATGATTTAGTACTTTCATATATTCCAAAAAGGTCATGTGTATCTATCAAATTAAGTTCTCTGTCACATGCATTTACCAATTTACATAACTCTGGATTAAGATCTCTGTCACACAAATATATCTATCAAATTAATCTTTAAATAAAATATTGTATCCATCTTGTAATATGATTAATATATGGGCATGTAAAAGTACTTAATTTAATAACATGAACATGTGCAACAATTTTTTAAATTTTTTTAAAGAGCTACTCTTTTAGATAATGTAGTGTAGCAAAAAAAAAAAATAGAAGTTAGATTTTATTTATATTTAACAAGATTATCATTTTAAAGTTCATTTATAATTTTTATCCATTATGGATTACATGTCATAATTATAAAAAGCAGGGATGGATCGAATGGTGGCGGTCACCCCCTTGGAATTTTCAAAATTTTGAATTTTATATATAAATTATCATGTATTTTAGATTTGGTGTCCACGTTGTATAATATTAGCCCCCTTGGCCAAATAATAATAATAAAATATTAATGTATGATGGGGCATTGAAAGACTAAACTTAGATGTCCAATGTGAGCTTTAAAATCAAATTCCAAAATTAATTGATTTGGCCCATATCCATACATATTAGGTTAGTGACTTTCTTGTATTTTGATTTCTATGTCTTGCTAATTAATTATATTCCTTTGTAAAGTGCTGATATTGCTGAGAGAAAAAGAAAGGAGTTTGACATCGAGACTGAGAGCATAGAGTAAAAAAAATGCAAATTATCTTTTTCCTGGTTCCTTACGTAAAATATCTCTCAATAAATATTTTTGCATAAATAATGTTCTTTATTTATTTGACTTATCATTTTTTTTCTTTTTCCTAGTATGTTGTTGTTTATAGTCTTCAGGTTTTTCAATTAAATTATGGTCAACAAAAAAGATCAAATCTTTTTTCATGAAAAAGGTGACAAAGCATTAATGACCAGTCGGTTCCTTAACCTTCTATTATTAGTGGAGAAAAATCAAATATTGAATCTCCACCAAGATTTTGAATGAGATATTAGGTCTTCTTAATCCAAAGCTCCTGAATGTGATATCGAGTCTTCCCAAGCTACTACTCAAGATATCAGGCCTTCTCAAGTTTTTGAACGTCCTCATAAGGTGTCGAGATTTGAAATAAAAGAGTTTGATGCTTATTATTTAGAGCGTGATCCGGGACTTCAAAAATCTATTTGGGATTACCCTCCAAATCAATAGAGCGAAGTCTGTCGAGCTTAAATTAAGTGTGGGTCATATCAATCAATTCCTCCAAGCGAGGCTTTAACATCTTCTTAGTATGTTAACAAGAATATACGCCGGTTTTTCCATCTTGGTACAAATTATTCCTGGATTGGCTCGAGTTTTAACCAAGTAAGAATGTCGCATATTGCCTAATTTTCTCTTCAACAAGTCATTTGGGCATCCTGGAAATACTTTTACAAGCTAAGGATTTCGATCATTGAAGAAGGTTGAGGAAGGATCTAAATATCCATTTGTTACTCACATGGGTAAGGATGCAAGTTCTTTACATAAGAATGCAATGAAAAATTATCTCAATCTTTAGAATTCCTTGCAAAATATTGAGAGGATTATTAAGAAACAAAATTCTGAACAAGTTGTAAGAAACCTATAACAGCCCGTTTTTAGTGTTAATCGGAACAGTGGTTTTGGGACCACAATCTGAAGTTAAAATATTTATTTTATTATTTTATTATGGTTTAAAACATAATAGAATTATTGTGTGAAAATTTCATAAAGAAATTTTACCGTTTAAAGGCTTAATTCGCTAAAAAGGACTAAATCGCGTAAAGTGTAAAAGTCGCGTTCTATAAGCTAAAGGTGTCAAATAGCTATAGAAATTAAATATAGAGGTCCTTATGTGGCAAATATCCCATTTATGAGATAGTGGAAGATAGTGGAGTGGCAATTGGTCTAATTACTAATGTTTTTAAAGGTTAATTTAGTAAATAGTTAATAAAGGTTAATATTAATAAAAGAAAAGCCAAAAATCCTTATTTTTATCATCCCTTCCATCGAAATTTGAAGATAATTGCAGCCATGGATGAGCTAGGTTTGACCAACATTGTTTTTCTCATTTAGATATGGATTTTGATCCGTTTTTAATAATTTCTACGTTTTTGAGATCGTTGCAGCTTAATCTAGCTAGCCCGTATCTCTGTTTTTGAAACTGTTATAGATTTTGTGAGATAAAATTGATGAATATTCATGATTTTTGATGTTTAATAGTGAAATATGAATATTTGATGTTAGATTTTCATATTTTATAAAATGATTTTTGATAAAAATGTCAATTTTGGACTAAATTGTGAAATATGATAAATTATGTGGTAAAAGTGTGAATAAATGAAAGATATGAGCTGTTATGAGCATGTCTGAAATTATTCTAGCTTGGACTATGATAAAATTGATTAAATTTTCATTTTACGAGTTTAGGGACTAATTTGTAAAAAGGTCAAAAGTGTAAGGGTAAAATAGTAATTTTACCAAAATATGAAATTGGATTAAAATGAATAGAATATGAATTGAAATAGCTGAATTTGATTGATTAGATCAAGTTAAGCCTCGGACGAGTCTATATCGAGGGAAAAACAAAGTTTCAGATTAGTCGATCCATTTCGACGTTTTGACGATCGAGGTAAGTTCGTATGCTAAGAAACATATTTAAATTATGTTATAAATGCTTATTTATTATTGAATTGAATTGAATTATATACGTTTATTTGATATTGAACTGCTATGAATGTCAAATAAGTAACTACGAGCAAGAATCGATAGAGTTACGACATCCGAAAGTACCATACGAACCTTAGGAATAGTATAGGATACAAATGTCATGACATTAGGTTACTGAGATGTGATTACATGTAAGACCATGTCTAGGACATTGGCATTGTACTGTGATTACGTGTAAGACCATGTCTGGGACATTGGCATCGTTAATTGATTTCCTGTAAGACCCTGTCTGGGGCAGTGTCATAGATATGTGAAAACATGTAAGACTATATCTAGGATATGATATTGTACGAGCTATACATGATTATTAAGTATCCTTAACAATTTCGAACGGTTCAATAGGCATAGTCAAGATGAGAACTAAAGTACGGTCGAAATAAGTAAGACAGGTACGTACAGAACCTATGTGAGAATTGAATGAAAGTAAATTGGTGAGTTCATATTGTATTATGTATATTAAATAAGAGAGAATTGTGTATAAGTATGTTTCATGTCAAAATGTGTTTATTTGACTATAATGAAGTATCTATTGAATGTTATATGATATGTGAATTATAGTTGCGTTAACTAAATATACATATGGTAATCGACCAATAAGACCATAACCGAGTTATGGCACGTAAAAGAAAGACCACGGCAGGGCCTTGGCAATGTATGTGTAAGACCACAGTTAGACTATGGCATCGGAAAATCGATGAATTTGTATCATAAGTAATAATAAACCAAAGAAGCTTGATAAGAGTATGGGTGATAAATAGAAAGGTATCAGTACAGGTATGTACGGAAAACTACTCAAGTATTGAGTTATATGAAGTTGAGAACTTGCGAATGAGGACATGAATAATTTGATGTTAGCTCATGAATTTATGCTTTAAATGTTAATGATTTATCTATTTCGAGTTGCTATATGAATGTTGTGATCATTTTAGGCTCACATACGAACTTACTAAGCTGTGAAGCTTACTTTGTGTTATTTTTCTATGTTTTATAGTGTCTCGAATGTTTGCTCAGGTTGGGAGTCGATGGAGATTGCATCACAATATCCGGCTATTGATTTTCAGTATTTTACACCTTGTGGCTTGGTTTTATGGCATGTATAGGCTAGTGAGTTGATGATATGTTTTAAAGTTTAATATATCCATAATATTTGGCTTGCTTTTGGCTTGTAAATGTTGGTATGTATTTGGCCATTTAAGTTGGCTTAAATTATGTGTTGGATAAGTGTTATATGTGATGTATATAATGTCTTGTGTTTTGACATTGTTTGCCATGGTTGTTGATATGATTAAATGGTTACTCACTTGGTTAGTTATTAATGTTTGAGGAATAATATATTATGATATGATTATAGATGATAATTTGATGAGTAAATGCATTTAGTAGTTATGTGAGATTGATGATTGTGGCATATTGATTTGATATGTTTTTTAATATAAAATTGAGTAATTGAAATGGTTGTTGATAGATGGCATGTTATGTGTATGAAATAGCACGTTTTGGTTGCTAAAATGTGTATGAAAATGATACCAAATTGGCTGCTATGTGTGGATGAGAGAAGGGTGGCAAATTGGCTTTATAAATGGCCTATTTTTGTCCACACGGGCAGAGACACGGGCGTGTGTCTCAGCCATGTGCGACACGTGGTCATGCTACACGACCGTGTGTCCCCTAGGGTACCCTTCGAATTTAAGCCAGTATACTCTACAGGTTTGACATGGCCTAGACACACGGGCGTATCTATTGGTCGTGTGTGGCACACGGGCTGGTACACAGGCGTGTGACCGACTGTGTCGCCAAGTCAGTAACCCTTCTAGATTTCACATGGCTTGGCACACGGGCGTGTCCTCGGCCGTGTGGTGCAAGTCAATATGAATGCCCTGTTTTTACACGGCCTGTGACACGGGCGTGTCTGGTGGCCGTGTGAGGCACACGACTTGTTCATACGGGCATGCGACCCTTAAATGTTTGAAAATTTTTTAAGTTTCCCAAAGTTTGCAAATGTTATTAGTTTAGTCCCAAACCACTTCTAAGCATGTTTTAAGGTCCTGAAGAGCCTTACAAGGGACATTGCGAATGTTTTGAATGGATTTTGAGTATGAATGCATATATGTTATGTATGTAAACGTTGTGTATTGATCGGTAATGCCTCGCAACCCTATTCTGGCGACGGTTACGGGTTATGGGTGTTACAAAACTGACTACAGCTCAAGGTGTCAAGAGATACTGTCAAGTGGCTTGTATTTTAAGGTTGTGCCCTTAGAGGACACGATAAAGCACAAGATTCAAGAAATTGAGGTAACTTTCTTGAATAAAACTCATGGCTTCTTATAATGAAGATATGGGGGGAAATTGTCTTAGAAAATGCCGTTCAAAATGCACAATATGTCAGTTTGACTGTTCAGAAGAACATTCTTTCTATTTTGACGATTAAAATCCAGGATTCATTCAGGAAAAGACTGAAGATTCAAAGTTTTGCACAATAGTGGATAAAGCTCGTGATGAGTCAAATAAAAAACAAATGATAATTGTATTTTATTTTGTTGATAAATAAGATTTTATACGTGAATGATTCTTTGATTTGGTTCATGTGAAGGACACTACATCGTTAGCTTTAGAGAAGGAAATTTGTGAAGTTCTTTTACGTTATTGCTTTAATGTGGATGATATTTGTGGTCAAGGATATGACAGTGCAAGTAATATGCGTGGTGTATGGAACAACTTGCGAGTGTTATTTGCTAAAAAGAGTCCATTTGCATACTATGTTCATAGCGTCACTCATTGTTTCTACTTTACTCTAGTAGTTGCATCCAAGGAGGTTATTCCTATTTGTCAATTTTTTTCATAACTGACTGGTATAATCAATTTGGTTGCTTCTTCAAGCAAGCGGCATGATCAATTAAGAGACATTGAGGCAAAGGGAAAAATCAAACCAGTACTCTCTAACGTCCAAGCGATTAGCTTCTCTCAATAGCTTGATGAGGATGTTTGATTCTGTCTCTGTTGTATTAATAGATATCATCATGTTAGGAAACCTTACTCAAAAGGGTGAACCTAATGGAATATATAATACAATGACATCCGTTAAATTTATTTTCATATTGCATTTCATGATTGAGATGCTTGGAATCACTGATGATCTCTATCAAGCACTGCAGTATAAATCGCAGGATATACTAAACACGATGCAGCTGGTGTTATCAACTATAACGCTTTTCCAGAAATTCAAAGAACATGGGTGGGATTCTTTTATTGAGAAAGTGAAGTTATTTTGTAAGGATTATGAGATAGAACTCCCCAATTTAAGTGCTCCATACAAAGCTGGTCGCGGTTGGTCTCGCATCTAGAGAGATAGTCTCACAATTAAGCATCACTATCGATTTGATATATTCATTGCTGGTATCGATTCATTGCTAACAGAAATGAATTCTTTCTGTAATAATGAGTTAGTGGAGTTACTTGTTCTTAGCTCCGCTTTGGATCCATGCAATAATTACAATGCTTTTCGGGTGGAAGATATCTGCAAGCTTATAAATGATTTTTACCTGGACGATTTTATGGAGCAAGAAACGCTACACATGAAGATTCAATTGGAGCATTTTCAACTTGATGCTCATCAAACACGAAGTTGCAAAAAGCTTCTACAGTTGTCGAGTTATGTCAAGTGCTAGCTAAGACAAATAAGTCAAGTATTTATCCTCTTCTTGATAGAATTATTCATCTTGTGCTAACTTTTCTCGTATCTATTATAATAATCGAACCAGTATTTTCAGCCATGAAAATTGTGAAGACAAGGCTTCGCAACAGAATCGAGGATGATTTTTCTCTTTCAACTTGCTTGGTGACATACATCAAAAAAGAGATAGCTTGAGAATCTTCAACACATTCTATCATTGATGAGTTCGATCTTATGAAAAAGCGGAAAGTGCAATTTAGGATGCCTAGTATTGAGAAATAGGACTAAGGCTTTTGGAATTATAATGATATTTATGAAATTTTTAGTATAGTATTAGTTATTCTTTTTTGCATATTGGAAAAAATATTTAATTTTATATAGTGTGATTTTTTTTCTTTTAATTTTTTATAGTTAAATTGTTATGCTTTTTGAGAAACATTAAATTGATTTGTTTGATAAGAAAAAAAAAGTAACCGAGAAGAATTGACACTTTTTTTGTTAAGAAAAAGGTCGTTTGGATTTAAAAGTTTTACCCCAGTTAAAGTAAAATCCTAAATTCGTCCCCCCAAAAAAGATTTGGCTTATGAGACAAATCATTGGAATTCAACAACTAAGTTATAAGGATTCGTTTTACCTATTGATGCAATCACTAGAAGCAAAGCACATCATATGAAATCGAAGCTTTATCTTTTTGTCCAAGAATTTATTTTTAACCATTTCAAGTTCGTTTAGAACATTGGTGAAGTCAAAATATACAAGTAAGCAATTCTATGGATGAATTTGCCTAGTCTTGAAATCTTTTCATGTTAGGAAACCCTCATTTTTGGTAAACTTTCCATTTTAAAAAACTTGTTTATTTTGGAAATTTATTATCATCATCATCATCAGTAATAGTAATAATAATTTTTTCTTTAAAAACTTCATATTATTTTCATTATTTTGTTTTTAGAAACTTTATTTATTGTAGTAATTTTAAACTAGTAGAGAATTTTATATATGCCATGCTCACGCATATAGAAGTTGAAATTAGTAGAGAGCTTTCTACAATGCATGCCCATGCCTTAATTAATTTCTTAAGGAAAAATTCTAAGTATGGTCAATAGACGTGAAATTCATATGTTTAACGGGCTTATATTTTGTTTTAATTTCTTGTAGGCCAATTAAGAGTTATTATGAAGAGCAACCCATGAACTAATGAGCGGTAATGAGAGCCCAAAAATAGCATGGGAAATTTTGCTATGTATATCACATGGGACTTACCTTAGATTATTACTTAGCCATGAAGAAATTGAAGATTTTGATATGGTGAATTCAACTATGTTTCCTCATAAAAATCAACCTCTTCATAATCTTTTAAGAATATTCAATTTTAATAAGTTTTTTTTATTTCTTTTAAATCTAAATCACCTATAACCTCCTTGGTTGAAACAAGTCATAGGTGATTATAGTGATTTTTTATTAGTTTGTAAGTGATATTAAGAAATTTACTTAATAAATAAGTTAGCCACCACCCTCATTATGCATTCAATAATTATTTTCTCCTCGGTGAAATTTTGATTTTTTCTTTATCACATTATAATTCATTTTAATGAAGCAAGTTATATTTTTAGTAATGAATGGTTTATACATTTTGCTTTTCATGTAAAAAGATTTGACGATAAACCTATAGAGATTAATTAATTAAATATGTGATAATATTATTTATTCGATTAGTCCTAAAAGATTAAAAGTAGTGTAATGAAATCAGTGCACTAAAACTACAAATTCTAATGACACTCTCTCTTAGTATATTTCAAAACCTATCTGCCACCTAAGTTAATTATGAAAAATAAATTGAATAATTAATTAATTGTAATATAAACCCATCTTTAACCTATTTCAATTATTAATTCATTAACCTATTATCTCTTCACCACTTAGAACAATTAGTTCATAATGAATTTCAAATAATAACATAATCAAAACAAAGGAAAATATTAAAGAGAAAAAAAATATCTTATTAGATTGAAGAACAAGTCTCTTCGATAATATGATCTAGAAGATGATTGAAACCACAAGTAAAGTTTTAACATAATCACTCTTGAAAAGTAAAGAAAAGAAATAAAATCTAAGCGGCTAGAAAAATAGAAAACTATCAAAACTTTCTTTTTATTCCCTTCTTTAAAAATAGCTCCCATACTCTAAAATAAAATGTTATGTTCTTTAATTCCCCCTATCTGAGTTTCATGTAAATCGATAGGGGCATTAAATTAATGGTGGTCCCTAAATCACAAAGGACCTAACTAAAATTTTTACCCTTTATTTCTACAAGAATTGTAAAACTAACCAAATCTTTTTATTTTGGGGTACCTTTTTAGCAATTATAGCACTGCAGAAAGCATCAATATTAATTTGCTCATCCATTTCAACTTGTTATGCCTCAAAATTATTTTTTTAGATATTCAGCATATTTTGAAATTTTATCGATTAATTCCAAGAGTGATAAATTAACATTAAGGGGCTTGAATAAGTTAAGAAAACTTACAAAATCACCTTCGTCCCATCTTTGTTTGTCCTCTAGCCTTAATGAAAATGGAATCTTTGTCGTGCTAAGATTTGAAATTACTGGCTCAGCTACCTGTTCGGCTACCTTCTGAGCTAAATCCTTAGGCTCGTTTTCTCTAAGGGTTCATCTGCAAACTTTTGCAAATCCTCATCTTCTTGGATGGTTACATTTGGGTTGTCAAGTGTTTTACCTGATCGTAGGGCAATGACATTTATGTGTTCCTTCCCATCCTTTCGAGGATTATTCATAGTGTTACTAGGGATACCTTGACCAAATTGCTTTTGTAACAAACTCATCATTTGACTCATTTGGTCATGAAGGCTATCCATTCGAGATTTGAGTTGGCCGCACTTAGCATGGACTTATCAAAGCTTCATTTTCATTATTTTTATCTCCCATTCTATTCTGTCTAGCCTTTGACCACATATAATATTGTTGTTCCCAATGGATCTATCTAAGATCTCCATACATGCGGAGGTTGGTAAGGAGTCAGTCGGTTTTGCATTGGATTTTCGCCTCGTTGAGTACCTCCTCATTTTAAGTTCAAATGATATTTCTAACCAGGGTTATATGTGTTTGAGTAAGGGTTGTAGCCCCTACTACCCAAATAATTTACCTTCTCAGGCTGTGTCACGTGCAAAATGATATGCAAATTATGCAAGTATAAATGTCGAATCAAGAAATAAAGTGATAAGTAATATCGTCTCTACAGGGATCGATTAGGTATAAAATGATCAAGTTATTATAAAGAAATGTAATTAATGTTATGGCAAAAGCAATAATAAGAATGCAATGGTAATTAAAGGAATAATGATGTGCGAAATATGTAAACAACTAAGAATGTTATGGCAAAGATACTATGACAAAAGATAAATGGTTTACAATGTTGATTTGGAAGGTCGGGATTACTAAAAATCTACTTTACAATGTTGATTTGGAAGGTCGGGATTACTAAAAATCTACTCTCACTATCAGTAATGCCTCAGCAAATCATACTTAATCTACTGTTCAGAAGAATCCTAAATGACCTGCTTCTTTCGAGAGCAAGATCTCTAGTTACCTTGCCTAAAGAGATATATGTCTATAAGCTTTATGAATGATATCCAACACTATTTTGTCCTCATTCCATACAAACGTTGCTCTGTGTCTTGAGTCTTTTATGAATATTCTTTCAAATACCCACTTTTGTCATTCAATTTTGATCTAACTAACCCGACCTTTTCAGAATCAGATTAAGCTCATGAGCATGTTGCATAGTCAACTATGTCTAGAGATCGTATGCTTACAATTTTGGAAATAAAAAAAATTGAATGAAATAGTAAATTAATTCATATCTATGCTTCAGTCATTAAAGAAAATAAGAGTTTCATCAAGTAATCCCAACCCTATGAGATTTAGCTCCTGGATTGGCAAATAAAATCCAAATCTAAGATATCATTCGACAACATTTTCATCATTTAATTGCACGAAAAAGCAAATTTAAAAAGTAAAAGAAGAACTTCAGGAAGTTTGCTTTCGTCGATACAGCCCTCTACTATGATGATTCAACGTCTTTTGAAGACCAGAGTTGACTGCGTTCATCTGCTTCCTTGCTCTTCAGCCCTGTTTCCCAACTGCTACCCCTTTCTTTATCTCAGCATCTCCCCTTTAAGGTTTCCTCTTTTGGCTTTTTATATCTTTTTTCCTAGGGTAGATCCATCAGCCCATAATATTCTCCTCTCTTTTTTAGGCAGATTTTTCTAGCACAAGTTCAACTGGGTTGAGACTATTATGCGTTGAGTGTTGACTTGGTATTCTTAGAATTGCCACGGCATATAAGTTGGCAAACTGTCCAACCTTTTTCCACTATAAACTTTCACTCTTTCACTCATTTTCCACATTCTGCACCTGCCACTCATTCAATAACCAAGTCCTACTTGCAGACAATTAAAAGTAACAAAGAAAAACCTTTAAGCACAATTCAAGCTCCCTAATGTAATGCCTTAAAAAAAATACTAATATAATATCCTAAAATGCTACGAAAATCACCTAAATACAAACAATTAACTATATCAAAAGGCATGGAATATAAATTTTTTCAAGAGTTATTACACCCTCAAACCTGAGTTATTGCTTGTCCTCAAGTAAGATATGCATGAATACATGAATGTAAAAATTGCCACAGGAACATAATTACCCTTGTATTGTTAGACCATTAAGAAGGCATCTTGTACTTCAGTTCTTAGCAATCTTTTTTGTCTAAAAATTTGATCAAGTTTCATAAGCTCATTCAAGAAAGGCAGTGTAGAAAATATTGCCCTAAAAACAAGAAACCTTAAGTACCAATACACTTTTATTATAGCATGTATCTCCTAATTTACCTAGTTCATTTTTTAACTAAACCCAGATTCATTTTTTTCCTCTCTTTTTTATTAGCCTTATACATACTCAAATACATACATATCTATTTATTATATTTTTTATTAGGGGATTCAACTTTCCACATGATTTTTGACTCGACAATCACAGTGGAGCATAAACTAAATTGCTTGATACTCAATCATGTCACAATTTGAATGGGGCTCACTCATGAAGCTAAGGCTTTTGACTAAAAAGATGGATGAAGAAAACAACTAACCCTTTAGCTATTCAGGAAAGACAGTGCAGAAAATATTGCCCTAAAAACAAGAAATTCTAAGTACCCATAAACTTCCAATATAGCAAATATCTCCTAATTTACCCAGTTCATCTTTTAACTAAGGCCAGTTTCATTTTTTCCTCTCTTTTTTGCTAGCGCTATACATACTCAAATACATACATATATACTTATTACATTTTTTATTAGGGGCTTCAACTTTTCATATGATTTTTTGACTTGACAATCACATTGGAGCATAAACCAAATTGCCAGATACTCAATCATGTCACAATTTGAATGGGACTCACTCATGAAACTAAGGCTTTTGACTAAAAAGATGGATGGAGCAAACAACTACCCCCTTAGTTACTTAGCCTATTACTACAGTGGAGTGTTGTAAACTCTTTTTTTTTTAAGCACCCTTACTCAAACTTGCTTTTCTAATCAACAACATAATGGAGCAAATAAAATGTTGCTGACCTACTCAGTTGTTCTAAGCATTGGAGTATTTTATGGCATTTCTTAGATTTTTTTCTTCTTGAGTTTTCTTAAACATTTCCACTTTATTCATTATTGAGTATTGTCATTTTACTGAATTTAGCTTCAAGAGTCTCTAATTTTGTTAAAAGAAACTTACTATAGACTAAGTGTAATTGGAACTAGGACAACTTACATTTTCAGGGGTCAATTTGCAAGCAAAACATCCTAAGCTAAAATCACCTAATCCACCACCACAACTTTTTAAATTGATTAAAGAATTAAGCTCCTCATCGAACATCACAAACAAAAATACACTCATCACAGTCTAAATAATTATTGGCAACTATGTGTGTTATGGCAAAATGAAAAAAAATATTAAAATAAACATGCTCAACTAAATATCTAATACATTCTAAATGCTCAACACACCCCTAAACCTAAGGGATGCATTGTCCTCAATGCATGTACAATCATGAATCAAGAATGCAAGAACATATATATGTATACAAAATGATGCAAAAAAAGGAGAAAAACTTCCCTGGTTTGGAGTTGAATAGTGTTACTTTAATTACACTAAGTGAACTTGCGTGTACTATGTTTATAATGCAGCTTCCTTTTCATAATTCTCTTTTGAGATGCTACGACAAACACCTCTTAATATCATAATTGGCAAGCTTGCACTTTTATTCCGTCTCTGGAAATCCTGGAAAATTCCGTCTCTGGAAATCTTGGAAAAACCCTTTTCATTGACCAAAGATAAAAAATAGAAATGAAAACAAAATTAAATAATTAAATATAACAAATAATATAAATGAAATTGAAGTAAATCAATTAAAGAAAAGAAAAGAAAATAACAAAATTATTAGCTCAAACATCGCAAAGGTTAATGGAATACTTGTCTCGATCCACATGAGCACCCTAGTAGTGCTTCAAGCGTTGTCCATTAACTTTAAATGCAATCCCAGTCTTCACATCTTTAACATTAATAGCTTTATAATGATATATGTGGGCTACTTCAAAAGGACCTGACCAACGAGATTTTAATCTACTAGGGAACAATTTGAGCCTAGAGTTGAACAATAACACTTGTTTCCCTAGTTTAAATTTAAAATATTTTTATTTGTAAGGGTTAAATTATCATTTGTGATCTTCCTTATTATTATTTTATCTAATCAAATATTGTAATATTATTAAAAGTTTATTCCATTCAATGAGCCAAACTAAGTAATACTATTCTTTCCTACTTCATTCCCACTGAATAACTATTCAATTCATATCTTATTTCATTCCAACAAACCAAATATACCGTCAATGTTACAAGAAAAAGTTAAAAGGAAGCTTGTTACCTATCTCCATATCTAATCCACCAAGCCAATCTATCTAGAACATCCCAAGAGTGAAAACAACCCAAGAACCTCGGCATTCTCTAGGGTTATTTCCACTTCTACTTTGGTGAAGTAATACAATGAGTGTCACACCCCAATTTTATTTAGTTATTATTATTTTTTTAACAAGATCGAGTGCTAGCCTAGTAGTTAAGAACAAGTGAAGCTATCATTAAGATCCAAGTTTGAGTTTCCTTTCATGTATTTTATTTTAATTTCGACACACCCTTTAGTCAAATCTCATTGTTGCCCAAACTACTTGCCAGATACTCAAGATTCTTCCTTCATTTTCTTCCTCATTCCTTTCATCCTTCCTCCCATAGTTACTCTTCTTTTTGCTCTCTATATTTCCTTTATTTCTTTTTCTTCCTCTTTTTTCTCTCCTTTCATTTTTCTTCCCATTTGGATTGTTTGTGCCGCCTTTACCACTAAACAATCTTCATTTTTTTTTCATTTTGCATCTCATCTTCTCTTTTCTCTCCCATTTTCTTTTCTCCACTATCTTGTGCCACCATCTTTATTTCATTTTGCCGTCGTGCACCACAACATAACCACCATTGCATCGTCGCCCTTCACTATTCCCCCTCTTGTGCTGCCATCGCTCCACTGCCGCCACCATTTGTGTTTCTTCCTTTCTCCTCTTCTCTTCTTTTCCTTTGATTATAAATGAATCTTTTTTATTCTCTCCCTTTTCCAAGTTGATTTATTATTTTTATTTATTCTTCATATTCATCTTTTCTTCACTTTTGTTTCTCCATAGTCAATATTCGTCCCTGTACTCAAGATCTTTATTGAATCGTAGTTTCCTATCTAAACGGTAAAGCGTAAGTGATGAATCACCCAATCGAATCTCAATTTTTTCTCTTGAATTGTTAGGGTCAAATCTTATATGTTAAACTCATGAATATTGTGTTTTCATTGAAGGTCCCAATTTGGATCACTCAAATCTGCATTAGAACAAAAAATATTATTGGATTTCCGTTGAAAAGGTGATAGAGTAAGTTGATTTCATTCAATTTCATAAGAGGATATTATTGGACTGTTAAGCCAAAATTGATACATGTGTTTTTTTATGTATGTACCATCATTCTATGATAAAATCAAGGCAAGATTTGATTCGATCTGTAACGTTGAAGTGTGGAGGATTAAATCTAGTATTGTGGAACCTTTATTTCAGGTGTGGGTTCTAACCATTAAAGGATTGTGGATGATCTATTCGCAAATAATTTAAGAGTATATTTAATACTAAGAATTATAATAATAATGTTTGTTTAAAACTTTGATTATACTTATAACTAATCGTATGCATAAGTGATCTTGGTGAAAAATAAATCCTTTATAAATATTGGCTACAAGTAAGTATCTTTGATCTAAGAAATTCGTGTAGCCAAAAATATGTGTATAGAGTTCAAAAATGTTCATATGTTTTGTGATATTTAAGCATGTCACTGTTCTGCTATTGATACTGATAGCATGATAAACCATGTTCACTGAGACTGATAAATATGATTGCATGTTTAAGGCATGCCACAGTTTCTGTTAAAAAATTTTGGTTACATGATAAAATCATGATTATTAATACTAAAATACTGAACACATGATAATTCACGCCTACTGTTTTTGCCATTGATCGCATGTTTTAATCATGCATATGTATTATTTCTATTATTGTTAAAGCATGTCATATTACATTGGGGTTAGGATGATTATGTAAGGAGGAAGTACTAGTAGCTTGTCTGCAATTCTGGTGGCTTGTCCACATTACTGGCAACTTGTTTGCAATTTTGGTGGCTTGTCCACAATACTGGCAATTTGTTTGCAATTTTGGTGGCTTGTCCATATTACTGACAGTTTATATGCAATACTAGTGGCTTGTCCACAAACTGGTGTGTTATTGGCTGGATGAGTTCTAAGGAACTCTTATTATGGTGTGTAACAGAGTTGGGTAGGAACTTTTCTAAAAATTCTACATTGACATGTTCATGCATGACAAAAACTGTGAATTTTGTATTGTTTTTTAATATCTTGTATATTCACTTGCTTGAGTGCTATATTTAATGCCTATTACTGTTTACTTGAGTTATGTCTCACACTGAGCTTATCAGCTCATTCCTTAGTTTATGATTTGATTTCAGATAACCCTGAGGTTAAGACTTGCACACAACTATTGGAGGAGCTTCTTAGATGTTTTCACTTTTTGAGTACTTTAAATTTAATTTTAATGATTGTTTTGGGACTATAATAATTTTTATCCGGACTGTGGGATGGGACTTTATTTTGGGATTTATTTCGAATTGCATGACCTAAATTTTTAAATTGTTTGAATTGATATTTAAATGACTATGAATGAAATTACTTTTTAATAAAAGTCTAATTAAATCACTTTTTTTCCGCTGCAATGCTAAAAAATAAATTTTTAACAAAATTCAACTTAGTTTTTAAAATTATTATTCTTTACAAATGAAATTCTAAAATCAATCAATTTTTTTGAAATTAACATGTTTTCTTGGTATAAAAACAAATATCCAATTTCACTAGTTTTAAATAGAAAAGTAGATGGTTTTCAAACATGTTTGAAAATACAAAAGTTTATCTAAGCCTTTTCAATGGCCAATGTAGCCTTCATAATTCGGCCATAACGTCTAGGCCGGATTAGGGAGGTTATAATGTGAAACATCTTTTACAAAACATCTTTTGAAATGCAAGACGACGATTGTTCTTAAAAAATAATTTTTTTGACATGTTCCAAATGTGAGCTGTTCTCAACATAAAAGTTACTTTAAACAAGAGTTATTTTATGCTTATGCTTTTCTTGGAAATGCTTGTTCAAAATAATGGCTCTTCTTAAAACATTATTGTTACAAATAAAAGTTGTTCCAAACACTAGTTGTTCTAAGTATAGCTATTCTTGAAACACAATTATTCTAAATAAGAGTTAAGAGTTGTTATCAAATGATAACACCGGATTTCAGTTGTTCTAAATTGAAACATTATTCTCGACATAGTTATTTCCAAACAAAATTCATTCTAAACAACAACTATTCTAAACAATAGTTGTTTTTTTAGAAATGATATTAAGTGAAATGATGATGCTACTTGTTTCACGCTAGGAAGCACGATTTCTTGAAACGGTAGCCAAAACTAAACATATATGGGGATATTTAAATTATAAAAAAATGGGATGAAACAACAAATTATTCATTCTCAAATTATTCATTCTCAAACAAATATTCCAAAAATGACTCCAAATAGAATGTCCCAATTAGTAACAAAATAACTCGATCTTTGCAAGCTAAGAAGAAGTCACTCTTGAATATCTAAATTGAAAAAACCTTCAATCTTTTCTTGTTTAATAAGCTTTAACTTGATAAAGGTGGACATAAAACATTATTTAAGGTTATGGTTAATATCTTCTACTAAATTTTTGCACAATGTACAACTTGCACCGATATTGAAATGTCTCCTAACTCATTCTTGCATCATTATGAACCAACCAAAGAAAGCTTTATTCATTTGCAACCAACAAAAGCACCAAATATGTTTCCATTGTGAGTCACTCCTAAAGGAGTTTGAACCAAATGCACCATAAGCTAATTTTATCAAGAAATGCCTTCTTTTATCCCATTTCCACTTAGGCATATCATTAATGTCCTTCATGCAAAAAGGGAGAGTGGCTATAATATTCGCCAAACAAGACAAATGAAGTAACTTATCTAGTTAGCTCTAATCCCATTGTTTTTAAGGGGAGACCATATCACGAACTGGTACACATGATGATGTAACTTTCCATTAATAAAAGAACCAAAAATTGGATTGCAATCCATCAACCATCAATCTTTCCAAAAATCCATAGTTCAACCATTACCTATTTGTACCTGGATCCCATGACTTTCACCCACAAACTAATCAAGAATCATTCAAACTATAGAGAGTTTCAGGAATTAGGCCATCTTATTTATAATTGGATCCCATGATTTTCACCTACAAACTAATCTTTATTCAACATCATAGACAAGGTAATTTTCATAAGAAAATTACCATTAACTTAAGTCGATTTCCAAAGTCCCGAACCTTCATCTTCAATCTTTTACAAACATCATCCCATTTATAAGATTAACACTTCTTTTTTGTTAGATGCGTGGCCCAAAAAAAAATTATGAACAATCTTCTTCATTCTAGGCAAACACAGTTAAGACCTATCGTTTCCTTATCATACACAGGAATAATATGTGTTAAAAAATATATTAATCTATATAAACGGTAAAAACTTGAATATAAAAGTAAGGTACTAAAAATGTGGTGTAATAATATATCCTAACAAAGTATGACTTAAGTACAAGCCTTAAAATGTTATTAAGGTGAATGTCAAATTAAGTAAGCTTTCAGGAGTATAAAGTGAAATTGAATTGTAAGATCCATAAGATGGGATAAAATGTCCAAAATAGGAACATATGTATAAATGAAATTGTTAAAGAAACGGCTTAAGGGTTGAAATGAAAGATCAAATACCATATGAACTTACAATAAGGGACCTAAGCATGAATTTTATAATAAAATTGTTAATAAATCGTTAAGTTGTAAGCTGAGCCCTTAACTTGGCAAATTCATATAAATGGGTTGAAACAGTAAAATATGACTTCAATAAACTTAGTAAGATGATTCATTTGAAGGGCTCAATGTTAATAAAGATTAAGATAAGTATGATTATCCTTGTTACTTAATAAGCTTCTAAAGCTCATGCGTTAGTGGTTTAAAGCGTGTAAGTACGGACTTGCCAAAGAGTCGCTATGATAGCTTGGGAGTATTACATCACCCGACAAACCTTTAAGTTTGCATTTTAAACATTTGAGTGTTATTTGAGTTGAATTAAGTGGCATGTATACAAAGACTTATTTTGTATGCAAGGTTGTAAAGTGGAAAGACATGTTTAAATTCTTTATAGAGTTCTTAACAATTATAAATGTCATTCCATCCATGAATGTGTTAATGTTTTGTATTTGAGTTTAAATGAATTTAAATTTTGATTTATAATATTTTTATTCGTAATGAAATGTTATGGTGATGTTTGGATATGTCTTAGGAGTGTTATTGGCTTGATTTTCAACTTCAGAGGGGTCATAGTCTGGTAGAAGGTCAAAATTTAAAGTACATGGATTAAGGTGCTGGTACCTAGCCTGTTAGACAAGGCCATTAAATTGTTTTGGTCGTTTTAAGCTCTCCGAGGCTTGTATTTGATTCTGGGCACTTCCAATTGCTTGAAAAGTGTTTCCAAATGGTTTAAAGTTATTTTTAAAGACTTCAAAATATTTGGTAAAAAGACTTCTTTCGTTCCTCTAAATTTTAATATTGAACAAATTGGTACCTCTAAAAAAGGGAGTAATTTAGTGTTCGTCAATTTCTAAAGTGAGCAGTTAAGATTGGTACCTCTAAAAAAGGGAGTAATTTAGTGTTCGTCAATTTCTAAAGTGAGCAATTAAGGACAATTAATAAGATCAACTTTTTTCATCCAATAATCCTATTTTGATTGGTACAATAACAAATTTAGCCATTAATATTTACATATTCTATCAAATTGATCCTAATTCTAAAAAACTTATCCGAAAATATATAACTTAAACATTCTAATATAATTTAAACTTCAAAAAATATATAAAATTTAAAAAAAAATCTCAAAATTATATATATTTAAAATCATTAAATTTTGAAAAAAAATAAAAATCTGAAAAATATTTTTTTTAAACCCCTCGGCCCTCATCTTCTTCGTCTAAAAGGATGAAGATTTTCCCTGCCATTTTTTTATTTACTTAAAAACTTTTTCAGCCCATCAAAGTTTACTTTTGAACCCAATTCTATTCAGATCCCTCTTTGTTTCATTGTTGTAATCGCCATAAGCGCCATTCGTACAACTGCTAACCCCATTTATACTGACAATTGTACAAGCCCAATTTTGGGCCCAAACCCCAAACCCAAAACCCCTAGCCCACTAAGTCTAAAAGAACCCTAGCCCAACTCAAAACAAAAAATCAAAAAAAAAAGAAACCCTAGCCGTTCAGCCTCTGACCCCTGACCCCTGTCCCATCCACCGACGCCTGCAGCCACCGCCCTCATCACTGTGCCACCGCCCAAAAATGTACCTGCAATGCATTAAACAAGAATAGACAGAAAGCAAGGAAAAGGGCAGTGAAAACGAATATATAAGCGAGAATGAACAATGTAAAGAGGGCCTTTTTTTTTTGGCTTCCCATTTTTCTTCGTTCTTCGTAATAAAAAAGTGATATTAACATCAAAACATACAAAAACAAAAACTCAAAAGACTGTAGCAAAACGGATCGAAGGCTAATCGAAGGTTTACCCTTTTCTTTTCATTTTATTTTTTTTCTTTTTTCTTGCCTTTTCGAATTCGTTTACACGAATAATATCTCTTTTATTAAAAAATATATATATTAAATAAACATACAAAGAAAACAAAAAAAAATATAAAAATCTTACCTTCGGGCGATTTCCGGCCACCGTGTGCGGTGGCCGGCGCGGCGGACGGCGCGACGGCGGCCGATCTGCTCCTCGCCGAAGCCTGGCTCGGGCCAGAGAGAATAAGACCCCCCTTTCCTTTTTTTTTATCTGAAGCAGGGGAAATGAAATTTTAAAAAAAAAAATTGCCTTAAATAGGCCGATCGAAACGGTGTCGTTTTGGTCGGCCTCCTTAATGCCAAAACGACGTCGTTTCACGTGACCGACCCGCGACCCGACCCGCTCCAGCTTCAGGATCCGCGTGTTTTCACTGGAAGGACTATTTGCGCATTTAGCCCCTCCGCTTTTTTATTACTTTATAATTAAGTCTTCGTTTTTTAAATGTGGCCCAATAATTTGCCGCGTTTTCCAATTGGGTCCTCAATGCTGCTGCGCGTTTAAATGGAAGGGTTTATTTCATTTTTGGTCCCTCCACTATTCGTGCGCGTTCAAATAGGTCCCCTTTTTTATATTTCCTTTTCGAATTGACCCCAAAACCTCATTTTTCTTCGAATTTGGTCCCCTATTTAAATTTAATTTGATTTTTATGTTATTTTACCTTTTTTTTGTTTTATTTTAGTTTTATTTGATTTTATTTTCGTTTTTAATATTTTTTAATTGTTATATTTATTATTGTCACTATATATTAGTGTACATTTCATATACATATACGTATATACATATATATATATTTTTCATTACTTTAGTTTAATATTTTATTTATTATATTTGCTTTTGTATGTCTATATTATTATATAGTAATATGTATTTTCATTATACATGTATGTATATGTTATATAATATTATTAATAAGCTTAATATTATTGTTTTTATTAACGTATTTGTATGTTATATATGTATTCATTTGGTGCATGTATGTTGTACCACGCACAAGTGCATTAATATTGTTACATATATCCGTTCTTCTTAAACGTTATGTATATTTCGTCTGTTCTGAATAATCTATACATGTATATAATCTTATATCGTATATGTATTTTCTAATCTATATATATATATATATATATATATACCATGTGCATGCTTTTGATCGCGTCGTGTATTTGTCTTTCGTATATTCGTACGTATATTATGTATATACTTTCATATTATGTGTATATTATATTTTTAAATACTACTATATATCTATTTTCAATATATTTACGTAATGTTCTTATTATTATCATCATTATTATTATCATTATTCTTTATTGTTATTGTTATTATTATTATCTTTATTACCGTCGGTATTATTTTCCTTATTATTATTTAGTTATATTACTATTATCGTTATATTATTATTACTATCGTTATTATTACTATTATTATTTATTGTCATTATAAACATATTGTTTTTCTCCCTACTAACGTATTATATTGTTTTCCACCTTATTATTATTACTAGTATTATCATCATGTTATAGGATTAGTTAATTTTACGTAGTTATTATTATGTTATTATATATTCTCTAGGGACCCATTTATATTATTACTTATATTATTATTACTATCGTTATTATTCATTACCTTATTATTATCACTACTATTATATTATTATTATGTTTTACCCATTATTCTTTAAATACACTTATTTTGTTTTTACTTCTCACTCATATTATATATTATTTATCTATCCATATACACATGCATATATACACTTTCATACATCATCCCAAAATTATTACTTGTATTGTTACTACCAATATTATTATTTTTATCATTATTATACTATCATTCTTTAATTTTACATCATGTTTGTTTATTTATCACTAGCACTCTTTAATTTCGAATATTTCCTAGTATACTCGTCACTTTCTTTTTATTCGTTTTATTCGTTTATTATTGCTCTTATCGTTATCATTGTTCACATGCGTGTTTTACGTTTATTCTGTTATGCTCGTTAATACCGAAATTTTTATTTGTTTAGGCATTCTCTATTATCTCATATTATTACGAATTTATGTTTTGTTCAAACCCCAAAATTAATTCTTTCATAAAAGCAATATCCGGTATTAGGTAATTCGAGATAATCGTGCCCTAACTTACTGGGTTTCGACTTTTCTCATTTAACCTAAATAACGGAATATTCTTTTAAATCGCAGCACGAGTTTTGAAAAATGCTTATCCTCGGGGATACGAGGTGTCGTGCCCTAACTTACTGGGTTTCGATTTCTCTCGTTTACTCTGAATGATCGAATACCCTTTTTATAAATTAAAATACACAAATTTTATACAAAAAAGGCAAGCTCTCTCTCGAAAATTCAAGATGTCATGTCCTAACTTACTGGATATGACGTTTCATATTTTGGGACGAGAAGGTCTTTAATGTTCGGTTTTTTTTAGAAAGAAGGATCGCATTTCAAAAGTCTTTCAAAGTTTTCAATCTTCGATCTTAAGGTATTAATTAATCAACTAGGTACCAATTTTGGGCGTATCGAGGGTGCTAATCCTTCCTCGTACGTAATTGACTCCCGGACTCATTTTCTGATTTTCGTAGACCAAAAAAATTGTCGTTTTAGTAAACTTTAACTTTTATTAAAATGATTAATTTAAGGTGACCCGATCACACCTCGTCAAAAAAGATCGGTGGCGACTCCTCTATTCGTTTTCATTTCCTAAAACCTAAGTCGATTCCCTTTTTTCAAAAAAAATGGTTACGACAACAATGAACTCTTGAAATAAGTAAAGATTCCAATTCGAAACTTGTTGGAAAAATGTGCAAAGAATTTTCCTCATGCTGTTTATGCGGGTATTTCAGAGCTAATTCTAGGCAGACCTTGCGGATTGGCCATTGGAGAATTTTAAAATTGGAACTCCACCGGAACTAGCAACAGCGGTGGAAGACGCGGAAGGGAAAGAGATGGCAATGGTTCTTGTGGATTAAAATAATTGTTTTATTTTTTCAAATAGTTCAAAGTTTAAGTAAATAAAAGAACAAGGAAAATCTTCTCCTTCTCGATGAAGAAGACGAAGGATTTTTTTTTAATATTTCATATTTAAAAACTAAATTTTTACATTTTTTCCCAAATTTTAATGATTTAAAAATATGTTTCTTTCATAATAAAAAATATAATTTTGAGAATTTTTAAAATTGCATATATATTTTTGAAGTTTAATTTTTTAATAGATTCTTTTTGAATTTTTTTATTTTTTAAAATTTTTATATTTTTAAAATTTTAAACAATTTTTTTAGATTCAGAACTAAATTGACAAAATGTATCAATGTTTAGGGTTAAATTTATTGTTTTTTAGAATAAGGACTTAATTAATAGAATATGTAAAGGTTAATAACTAAATTTATTATTATATCAATCAAAAGTAGGATAATTGAATGGAAAAAGGTAATGGTGTCATTAATTGTCCTTAACTACTCACTTTCGAAATTAAGATGGATTGAATTGCTTCTTCTTGTTTGAGAGGGATCAATTTGCTTAATATTGAAATTAAAAGAGACCAAAGAGGACTTTTTACCAAATATTTTTTACACTATTTTATGATTTTATTTAATTTGTTTAAAGTTTTGAATTGTAATAAGACCCTTTTTTACTTAACTCGAAAAACTTGGGTTTAATTTGATGAGTTTCGAAACTTTGTTTTATGGTTGGGATGTACCCATAAGTGTTAAAGAATTTGAAATGGTTTCTAATCATATTGAATCCCTTTAAACTTTATCAATTTATTTTAAACAACATTAAAGCATTTTGGATCGGTCGTTTTATAAAAGAAAAATATTGGTTCAATTTGAAAGTACATCAATAGCGAATCCTATTCCTACTATACTTCGAAACAGATGTGGAGTGTGTTTTGTTTTTTATTTATTTTTATATAGACTGATCATATATATTTTTTCAGTCCTTTTCGCTTCAACGTCTCATAAAATATATACAAATTTAATTTATGATTAAATTTCAAATTTATAAATATATTCAGTAATGAATTTTAAATTCTTACACATATTTATGAATTTAGGTTACATTTGTTTCACTGAAAATGACTTCCGAAAAATGATTTACTTTTCTGGAAAAACTAATATTTTCTGGTGTTTGGATGAATCTGTGTAAAATATTTTCTGTTGTTCGGTAGATTTCTTTAAAATATTTCATATAAGTTGTTTTCAATTAAACAAACATACATTTGAGATTTTTTATTTTTCATTGTTTAATTGAATTTATTTTTATCTATAATTTTATATTTTACATTGATTTTGCATATATTAAATATTATGTTAAATTCAGATTCATTACATCATTATTTTTTTAATTACATAACTACTAAGTGAGTATTTTTTATTTAAAAATGTGATATCAACAAAATTGACAAAAAAAATTAACGATATCAACAATTGGACTTGATTTTTAAATTTGAAAAGTAAAGGGACTAAATTCTTAAAAATAAAAGTACAAAGACTAAATTACAAATCTATAAAGTGTACATAGACTTATGACATATTTTAACATTGATTCTACAAAACATTTATTATTAATATATTTATAATTGTAATAAATATTTATTATTAAAATACTAATATTGAATATTTTCAATAATATGTGAACAATATTACTTAAAACTATTATTTTTAAAATTTATTATTAAAATAAAATTGAAATATTAAGTAATTTATTAAAATAATAAATTATATTAATAATTTAATATATGATTAAATATAAATAATTAAATATGTATGTTTAATAATATTGAAAAATATAACATTTTAAATATTTTTAAAAATAAAAATAAAAATTATTATTAATATAATAATATTAAACTTGATTTAAGTTAATTTTTATAAAAATAAAATAAAATTATTTATAGATGAGCTCTTTTCCGGAAAATGACTTATTCTTTTCAAAAGAGTAAGTCATTTTACAGGAAAAAGAGCTTATTTTATCTTGACTTGTAAGTCATTTTTTGTTGACCAAACTATTTTCTATGAAACAAACACAAGAAAATACAAAAAAAATTTCCGTAAAACATTTTATATGTAAACAAATGAACCCTTAAAACCAATATTTTTATAAAAATATTCAAAATTCATGTATAAAAATTAAATTTACCATGTAAGCAAGAAATACATTTGTAAATATATATATATATATATATATATATGTATATATATATTTATATAATATTTTATTAAATAGTTTAAAAGCAAATTTGACGCACATATATATATATATATAATAATTTTAGAAAATCAATAATAATATGTGAAACACATTGATATTAATATGTATTAATACCATAATGGTATCTACTTATACAAATTTAACTTTGGTTATTAGTTCACAAGATGGTTACATTTTTTTTTTTTTTTGTTTCTCAAAATATTCATCGGAATAAATCTAGTAGCTAAGATGTTTACTCTTCAATTATTATTATTATTATTAAAAAAGGGGTTTGAATTGTGAATCAAAGGAGTGTGGTTGAAGGGAGGGGCATGTGTCCCTTAAAGCACACAGAAATTGAAGCTAGCGAAACATACTAACCATAGTAATATTGGATTCAATCTTAGGATTTTAAAACATCTAAAATCGTTGGATTCAAGTGATAAACACTCAACTAAGTAGTTGATGTTATGAATAGACATCAAGCATAACATTCTTGAAGTTGCATGTTTGCTTCGTATATTTTAAGATTTGTTTTGGAATGAATGTTATGTGTAATCCCATAAAAAAATGGTCAATGGAGTGCGTATTAAACATTCGAGTTATAATTGCAATGAGAATTTTGTTGCATCCATAAAAGTTCAAACTTTAGCACATTTAGGGTTTAAATTTAAATTTGAATTTGTATAAATCATATGGGGCTATATTTGTTCTAGCTTAAATCTCATACTATAAATATTATTTACAATTTTTTAATTTAAATTATATTTTATTTATGTTTTGTAATAATTAATTTTACTTTTAATAATTCAAATGTTGTATTATGTTTATAATAGATTAGTTCGATTGTATTTATAAATTTTAACAATTCTTAAATAATTTATTTATTATACATTTGACATTGTTCTTTAGTCTTTGCTTGACTTGTGGAGTGTTGGGCTCCATCTTCCCCCACAATCACCAACATCAATAATCTTTACTTTGAATTCCTTAATTTTCACATCATCAATCATCGTGTCATCTAATTAGAAATCAATTGCAGAGCTGCTAATATGATCTCCCACCTACTAGGTCTTCAAGACTTCATCCTAATTTGTATATCTCCAATTGTATCTGCCGCAGGTTGTAATTTTTTACTCAACCGAAACATGATGCTTATTAATGTTGAGAAAAGGGAAAAGTTTAATCTACTTTCTTCTTCATAGATTTTTCCCTTAAATTGTTTTATTTGTAAGATCATTATTTTATTATGAAATTATTATTTTAATAAATAAATTTTATACTAGAAAATAGAACTATGGGTTTTCATTTATTTATAAATATTTTATAACTTTGTATGTATTTTTATCAAACATAAACTTTTAAGTATATATTTTTAAAAAATTTTAATTTTTAAGAATCAAAATTAAATTAACAAAATGTGTAAAGTTGAGGGTTAAATTTATTGAATTTTTAAAATTAAGACGAAATTGATAGAATCTATAAACACTAGAGGGTTAAATTTGCTATTATGCTAATAAAAAAGACTTCCATTAGTGATTGAATGTATGAGTAACCAAATACTAAATTTCGATAACGTTAGTGACTAAAATAAAAAAAAAAATTTAAGTGACCAAAACAGAAACATATTAATAATTGAGTGGCTATTTTTATATTACCCAAAATTAAAATATTAGATATTATGATAAAGAAATCTCCTTGGGGAAATTATTTTGCAAAGATCCGTTTGGGTTTCATCCGCAACCAAATTTATACTTCTAATCTTTCTTTATTTGCAATTAAATTATTAAAAGAAAACACTTGGCGTTTCGACTAAAATTAACTTATAGTGCATTCTTGAAAATTTATTTTTATCTGTTACTTTAAAAAACCACATTTATGATTCATAATATTTTAAAACATTTCATCATTCAGGTTAAAAACCGAACTGATCAATGTAAGCACCACATGTCAATTCGTATAACTTACCCCATGATACACAATATGTTATGTTCCTTAAGGTAATTGAGTTATAAGTCACAAACAGTTACTTTTAAGTTAAAGTGACGAAATTAAAATTTTATGTATAGTTTAATGATTAAAACTGTAGTGTACTTTTGTTTTAATTACATTTTGAAAGTCTCAAAATAAAACATCATAAACATAAATGTTTAATGCTGAATTTGATTTCTGAATTTTCTTTATTTTTCTATTTTAGTACTATAATTTTTTTTCTTTTCAATTTGATACTCCAACTATCATCTATTACTTAAAAAAAAAAAATCAAGATTGTCATGTGGTGCCATAAAAGTGCGTCTTGTCGGCCTACTTTTTTAATTTTTACTATTATATATTATTATATTTATTTAAAAAGTAAAAAAATAGTTTTTTTTTTTAATTTTGTAGTGTATTTTATTAAGATATGTTTGGTAGTGGTTTTAGTAGAATTATTAAAATTGTTAGAATTGTGTATTGACATAGTTTTAGTAGTGAATGTTTATTTTATATTTTAATGATAATTTGTATAGTTTTAAATATCACATTTATCATTATATTTTTGTTTGAATGATTAGATTTGTATTGAAAGTAATATTAAGATTGGTTTGCCTAATGTATATTTTTTTATATTTTAATAATAATTTGTATATTTTAAGATATAAAAGTGAACATTATTTGTTTGTTTGAATAATTAGATTTGTGTTGATTACGAAAATGAGCTTTGAAAAAAAATAATTGTTATTATTTTTATATTGTTTATTTGTTAAGTCAATGATTAAAATTTTAATTGTTTGTGTAAATATCAAAACGGGTTCTTTAATTACAGCAAACAATCACATAGTAAGGACGATCCATTTGCTGGTACAAAATGTTCTATTTTTTATTCACAAGTATATACATATAGTTGCACGTAATTTTTTATTTAATTGCGAGATCTTAATTGATGTTGTAATTTAATATGATTAGGATGCATATTGCATGTTGAGGCCGTATGGCCATGGTCCGAGCTACTGACCAGACGAACGCATTATGCCCTACCTAGATGTCGCAGGATTATGCCTCGTGAGACCTCCACCATGCGCCTCTTTCATGAGCACATCTCGAATGGAACTTTGAGGGATACATAATTTACCTTCTTTAAAGAGGTATCCATCATGCTTATAGTACCTTTCGAATGCCCCCTTTTCACAAGCTTTGTAGATCTCACCAAAATCAATATCAGTTTCATAAAGTTCCTTATGATACGCAAAGCCAAGCAATTTAGAGTCTACTTTATTGAGAAGTGCGTACCTTCTTGATAATGCATTCGCAACGAAATTTTCTTTACCTTTCTTGTATTTATTCACGTAAAGAAACGATTCAAGGAATTCCACCCATTTGGCATGTCTCTTGTTCAACTTGTTTTGCCCCTTGAGATGTTTTAATGCCTCATGGTTGGTGTGAATGACAAACTCCTTGGGCCATAGGTAGTGTTGCCAAGTTTCTAACGCTTGAATTAATACATACATCTCCTTATCATATGTTGGGTAATTAAGGGAAGCACCATTCAATTTCTCACTGAAGTAGGCTATAGGAGTTAGAACGGCTCCAATCCCTATTCCTAAAGCATCGCATTCAATCTCAAAAGTTTTTGTAAAATTAGGTAAAGATAATAGTGGTGCATTTGTCATGCAATCTTTAATCAAAGTACAAGACTTCTCTTGCTCCTCACCCTAATGAAAGTTTGAACTTTTCTTGATAATTCCAATTAAAAGAACAGCTATGGTGCTAAATTTAAGGACAAACCTTCAATAAAAACTAGCAAAACCATGAAAACTTCTTACTTGGCTTATGCTAGTAGGTCATGGCCACTTTCGGATTGCTTTTACCTTTTCTTGATTGACTTTGAGGCTTTCCGAGCTAACCACAAAACTTAGAAAAACAAGTTTGTTAGTGCAAAAGGAACACTTTTTAAGATTTGCAAATAAAGTTTCCTTTCTTAATACTTCCAACACGGATTTTAAATGATGAATATGATCTTTCAAAGACTTACTATAAATCAATATATTATCAAAATACACTACACAAAATTTACTAATAAAGGATCGAAGAACATGATTCATTAACCGCATAAAGGTGCTTAGCGCGTTAGTTAGGCCGAAGGGCATAACCAACCATTCATACAAACCGTGCTTAGTTTTGAATGTAGTTTTCCATTCGTTTCCTTCTCTCATCCTTATTTGATGGTAGCCACTCTTTAGATCTATTTTGGAGAAAACGAGAGCTCCACTTAGCTCATCTAACATGTCATCTAAGAACGGGATTGAATGTCGATACTTGATGGTAATCTTTTTGACTAGGCGACAGTCGATGCACATGTGCCAAAAGCCATCTTTATTAGGTACCAACAACACAGGCACGGCATATGGGCTTAGGCTTTCTCGAACATACCTCTTTTTCATTAGCTCAGTAACTTGCTTTTGTAGCTCATTGGTTTCCTCATGGTTACTTCGATAAGCTAGCTGATTCGGGATAGTGGCTTTGGGAATAAAGTCTATTTGATGCTTGATACCCTTAATGGGTGGCAACCCACTTGGGATGTCCTCCAAGAACACATCCTCGAACTCTTATAGCAAAGACATGATAGAAGAAGGAAGAGTGTCACCTAAATCATTAATACTAAACATACTTTCCTTGTACATGAGCACGAGCAAAGGATGCTTCAAAAGCAAAGACTTTCTGATTTATCTTTCTTTTGCAAAAACACTTAACTTTCCTAACTCACTCTCTTCTTTTGTTTCATTTTTCTCTTCTTTTTTTACCTCATTCTCTTTGTTTTTCTCTCTCTCTTTTTTTACTCATTCTTTACTTTCTTCTTTTGTATTTTCTTGTCTTTTTCACTCTCATTTTTTTCCTCCTTTTCTTTTACTCTCAATTTTTATTTTAAAATGAAGATGAAGTCGCCACTAATCCTTTTTATTAGGTTTGATTGAGACACCTCAAAATTTATTAATTTTAATAGAGGGTTAAGATTAGTAAAATGATAATTTTTTGTCTACCAAATTGAAGAAGTGGGTCCGGGAGTCGGTTACGTGCGAGGAAGGATTAGCAACCTCATAACGCCTAAAATTTGTACATAGTTGATTACTTGATGTCTTAGTGTCGGAAATTGAGAACTTGAAGAGAATTTAAAATGCGACCCTTACATGATATTATTCAATAATATTAAAAAATATCATTATCTAAATTAAGTCTTGTAGAGAAGGTTTTCTTATTTTTAGTCAATTGAGAGGAAAAAGTCATGCTCCATAAGTTAGGGGCACAACTCCTCGAATCCCCAACATAAAGAACATCACCTCAATTTTAATTACTTCTTATGTGTTGTGTAAAAATGAATACAACACTTAATATGATATGTGATGGAGCGTAGTGCGAAAATGAATAAATGTATCTAAGCATAATAGATAATATGATGATGAATAAAATAAAATAACTACATGAGAAAAAAAAATGAAATGACCGTAGTAAAATAATAATAAAAGAACAAAAGTAATGGTGATCATGATAGTCACATAGTAATAATGCAACTATAATAATAATAACGACACCAATCGGTGATACTAATAATAATGATTATGACGTGACTAATACCATATGTAATAATAAAATGAAATAAAATAATAAATCAACGATGAAAGTGAAAATCACATAATTGTAAAGGAAAAAAATGTAATTAATAAAATTGACCTACAAGAAAACACACTTTTTAGCGCCGCTAAAACTATTTGCGGCGTTTTCACAAGTGCCGTAAAAAATGCCGCTATAGGAAACGCCGCAAAAATTTGTGGTGTTTGTGGGGAAAGCGTCGCTAAAAGTCACGGCTTTTAGCAGCGTTTGTGGGGAAAGCGCCGCTAATTTTGGCAGATTTGCAATGCATATTTTTCACCAATATCCAGCCCTTCCTGCATCAAATCTAACCAAAAACAGCAAATATAGCATGAAATTCAACCAAAAACAGCAAATTTAGCATAAAAAATACAACCAAAAACATTAATTCTAAATGATACTTCAAATTTAACGAAAGATATATGATGTAATTAATAAATAAAGTATAACTAAAAAAATTCTGACAATAATGTTAAATGTGACAAAGTTAAAAAATTCTTACAATGAGAAAACTAATGTCTAAGATGGAGACTTTTGCGACTGCTGAAACATCTGCATCATCTGCTGAAGCTGTAGTTGGAGCTCATCGTACTTTCTGCTCTGCTCTGCTGCCATCGCTGTTGCCTCTCCCTTCCTTGTTGCTGTCATTGCCTCCCTCTCTGCTGCCTCCGCTCTAAGTTGTTGCTGGAGTTCTTCATATTTTTTTGAACCTCGGCAATTTGCTCAACCGTGTTCTCTTGCATCTGAGCTATGTGGTCTCTTAACCTCTGAACTTCAGCTTGAGCTTGACTCCTGGAAGGCATGTATTGCTGGGAGCCGGATCCAAAATATTGGGTCGGGGTAACACCAGATCCTTGAAATCGAACCCGACCGTACCTTTCAGGACCCAAAACTTCAGTGATAATTCTGTTATCAATGTTCTCAAGATTAACAGAACTATCAGTCGAAGCAACCGCTTCATACTCCGCCTTCTTCTCCTTTAGTTTCTCCTAAAAAATCAATTAAAGAGTTAGAAACGAAATATATAATAAAAAAGAATGTAACATAACTTAACATTATTTAAAACTACTAATGACAAATTAAACCATTATAATTAAACATTATAAATATTTATAATAAATCAAATTTTATTAAGTAAATATACCATAATTTCTCCAGCTTCGGATGTCATAAGAGATTCATCTTTCTTCCTATGCGTAATCTCAAAAAGCTGAAGGCGTCCAACTTTTTGACCAGACGATACTTCTTACAATATAGTAGTAAAAATATTATTTAATAGTAGAAAGTCATTAATATTTTAAAGAATTAATAAATTCATAATACATCAGCCTTAGCTACAAAAGCAAAACTTCTTGACCTTGCCATGTGCGTAAATTTTTGTTTTTGCCTGCTGCTTGTTCCAACTCGCTCACGATCCTACATAATGAAATTATTATTACGTATATAGTAAACACTATATATATATAAGAGTTTGGAAATACGTAATACCTCTCCTTTCTTTGAATTCCAGAATCTAACCGCATCTTCCCATTGGTACCTCAGCATTCCCGGCGGGACATTTCTCAATTTTTCCTCGAGGCTTATGTATTTCTTAAAATATTGTTTTTTCAAAGTGCTTTTATGGTCTCTCCATTTTTTACCCAATGCCTTCTTGATATAGTCATCGGAGACCTCTAAAGCAAATCTGTCCTAAAAAAACACAAGTTTAGAATGTAAATATAAATGAAATTTAAACCAAAGTATTATAAATTACATTCACGTTTTGTTACCTTAATATTATCGAGAGCTTGATTTTTGTTGCTATAAGGCATGTGATGCCATGATTCATAGTTAATGGGCAACATATTGGCATTTCATGCTATAATGCCCAAATAGCCTGCTAAAAGTCGAGCTTCAGATCCAACAGGCTGACCATGACTATTTCTACTTACTTTGACACGCTCGATAGGATTTAAGTCGTATAAATCTTTAAGCAACAGTCGTCCTCGAACTCACAAGGCCCCACACTTTTAGCTGAAAAACAATATATTATTATTATATTAAAATTGACAAATAAATCAATAATAAAAGTCAACGCATGTAAAATGAACTTAACATTACTTTGAAATTCTGCAGGCTCGTCAAGTGTCTCCGGCACATTCGAAGATCCAACAACTGTCTGTTTTTTGCTATTTACTTCTTCCAAATTTAGAGTATTCTGGACAATACTTAAATCTCGTAATCTTCTTCTACGCATTTTTCTTGCAATACACATAAAATAGTTGAAGTTTTAGTAACAAATTACAACAATAATAGTACATCTAAAATAGTTAAATTATATAACATGACCAAGATTAAAATTATAATATTACATATAATTAAAAAATCATAAAATCTTACTACATCATTATTTGTAAATATCTTCATCCACATCATGTCGAACCCATTGATGTTGTGTACTAGTACTAGAGATATTTTCATTTAAGTTTTGTTCTGGAAAAGGTAATGTTTCTGATCTTTCGACGATGTCAAAAGGTAATATTTCTGATCTTTTGACAATGTCATCTCTACTTCCATTACCCATGTCAAACAAGTCTCTAGGGGTGTTCCGGAGTACAACATAACAACCCTCATCAGTTGGATCTTTTGAATAAAAAACTTGTTTCACTTGAGAAGAAAATACATATGGCTCGTCCATCAATTGTTGTCCAGTGTGAATCAAGCGAGAGAAATTAACCATTGTAAAACCAAATTGATCTTTTTTAATTCCGCGAGCAGTATTAACATCAGCTCAATCACACAGAAAAAAAGACAACTTTCCATCTGCCATAGTAATCCAACTCAATAATGTCAGTAAGAAGTCCGTAATACTCCACATTACCCTTAACCGGATTACTGTCCCTAACACTAGCATAACTTGTAATTGAAGAATTAATAACAATTCCACAATTTTGAGTTCTCCTCATTCTCTCACGATATTTTGTATGAAGTCTGTATCCATTGATGAGGAAGGCACTATATCTTTTTATTACTCTGTTCGAACCTTGGGAAAGCCATTTAACTTCGTCGTTGACGTCCTTCCCATTCCAAACCTATTGAATTGAAAGTAAATTGAGAAATTATAAATGTATTATGTAAAAACATTCTTATTTTATTAACTAAATTTTGTGATTATATGTAACTTATTAACTTCAGTTACATACCGTTTGGCTTAACCATTCATGAAAAGATTCTGTGAATAACTTATTAATCTCTCGATGTTGTAATCTTCGAGAGCGTGCACGAGATCTCAAAATTTGTTTGTACTCACTATGTTAAACACAAGTTTAATTGGTTAGAAGATAAACAAATCAAAACGACGAATATGTGAGGAAATTTTAGAACTTACTTGCTTAACGGTTTAATTGAATCGTGGTGAAAAAGTACATATCGATGTGCTTGTATCCACAATATATCATCTAATTCTGCAATTTCAACTTTGCCGATTGGTTCTCTATAACTTTGGAATAAATAAGTTTCGGCCAAGTTATGATCATTGAGCCCAGCATTTCTACTTGGTCTATTCAATCGTGTTTCAACATCTTCTAAATATTTAGAACAGAAGGTCATGCACTCCTCTGCCAAGTAGCCTTCAGCAATTGATCCTTCTGGATAACACTTATTGCGACAATAAGACTTCAATTTCCTTAGGAACCTAAACACGATATACAATATTTATCAAAAGCTATAACTAAATGTATAGAGGTGAATGAATGAATACTTGAAAAATAAATTAGCACATTTCTATAGGATACATCCATCGATAAAAAACTGGTCCACCAAGTATTGCTTCTGAGGGAGATGGATTACCAAGTGCACCATAATGGTGAAGAAGAAAGGTGGAAATATCTTCTCCAAATTGCATAAAGTCAAAGTGACTCGATCCTATACTTTCTTAAGTTCTTCAACATCCAAAACTTTGCCACAAATAGCTTTCATTATATTAGATAGTTCAATTATACAGGACGTCACTTTTTTTGACATACAGCAGTAAAGCAACTGGGAGTAAATCTTGCATCAAGATGTGGTAATCATGTAATTTTAATGAATATAATTTTCAATCTTTAAGACTCACACATCGAGATATATTTGACGCATACACATCTGGGACCTTTATATCCTTTAACACCGTGCAGAACACTTCTTTCTCTTTCTTTGACATTGAAAAAATAGAAGGCGGCAACCAATATTTTCTATTCGAAAGTACTTGAGGATGAAGATCACGTCGAATTCTCATGTCAACTAAATCAAGTCGACTCTGAAAATTGTCTTTTGATTTTCCATCGACATTCAAAATTGTCCCAATTATGTTATCGCAGACATTCTTCTCCATATGTATGACATTAAGATTGTGACGTAAAATGTTGTGCTCCCAATAAGGCAACTAAAAAAATACTCCTTTTTTTTTTCCACAAGTCCGCCTTATTAGGATCATCCTCTTCGTCAGATTCATCATCAGATTCATCCCTCGATCTTCTCTTTGTTTGCGTGTTAGGTGGTTGATTCATCTTCCCATAACTAAAGTTGATATCTTTTAACATAAACAGGACTTCAGATCTAACGGTCTACTCAGGAGCTCCTTTGTACTCTTCAGTACTGTCAAATAGAGTCCTCTGAAATCTAAATTTATGATTTCCATCTAACCACTGACGATGGCCTATGTAAGAGAACTTTTTCCCATTATACAACCACTTCGAACAAGTTTGCGCAACACTACAAGGACAGGCATAAAGTCCTTTAGTGCTCCAACTCGATAAATTAGCATAAGCCGGGAAATCATTAATTTTCCATACAAAGCTACACGTAAATTAAAGTTCTCCTTTCTCAATACATCATATGTCTCAACACCCGACCATAACTGTTTTAACTCTTCAATAAGTGGCTGCAAATAAATGTCAATATCATTTCCGGGACCTTTCTCTCCAGGGATAATCATTGATAAAATAAAAGAAGATTGCTTCATGCAAATCTACGGAGGCAAATTGTAAGGAACAAGCACCACAGGCCAAGTACTGTACGAAGTACTCATGATTTTAAAAGGATTAAATTCGTCAGCTGCTAGCCCAAGCCTCACATTCCGAGGATCGCTTGCAAAGTTTGGAAATTTACTGTCAAACGATTTCCAAGCTAAAGAATCAGTAGGATGCCTTAATAATCCATCATCGGTTCATTGATCATTATGCCACCACATTGAATCGGCCATCTTTGACGACATGAAAAACCTTTGAAGTTTAGGTATTAGGGGAAAATATCGTAAAACCTTGACTGGCTTCTTTCTTAACTGTACCCCACCTTCATCCGCATTCACATCTTCTATATTTCCATTCATCCAATGAGACTTACCGCAAAGATAACAAGTTTGTTGGTTCTTCTGATCACCCCAATACAACATGCAATCATTTGGGCAACTATGAATTTTATCGTACCCAAGGCCCAAATCTTTTATTAGTCTCTTCATATCTTAACAAGACTGGGGGATTTTTGCAAACGGAAACATCTCTCTCAGAAACTTTAGGAGCATTGTAAAAGAGTTTTCGGTCCACCATCCCAAACATTTTAAGTGAAATAGACGAATGCAGAAGGACAATTTTGAATATTTTGATCCCTTGTAAAGTTCTTCGTTCATTTCATTAAGTAAATTGTAGAAGTTCGCCACTTCTTCATTTGGCTCCTCATCAGGTGCACTTGTTCCCGTTTCGCAAAAAACATTTCCACCAATATTACAATCATTGGATGCAATAAAGTCAGGTGGAAACGATTGCTCACCATGACTGTGCATATTAAATGCATCCCGCAACATACCTTCCATGTCATCTTGTCTAGCATACTGGTGGTAATCAGTATCAGGATAAGTCGGATTAATCGTTGAAGAAGTTCCACTAGATGTACACTCTTCATGGAAAATCTATTTTTTATACCCCCGAATAAAGCCATCAACAATTAAATGTTCGTAGACAACTTCATGAAAATGCCAATTGATGTTGCCACACTTCTTACATGGGCAAAGAATCATATTCTCTTGGCTTGCATTTTGAAATGCAAAATTTAGAAAAGTTTGTACTCCATTTTGATAGGCGTTGCTTACCCTTGACAATTTCATCCAACTCCTATCCATTTCGTAGTTCTTGAAGTCTAAACTTGACAATAAATTACGATTACTAAAATAGATAATACATATCAAGTATCAAGTATCAAGTATCTAATAGGTGTAAAATAATTCAGGTAAGTTGCAGGATTTTCAAGTGTATATTTATGTATTACATAAGTTAAGGAAGTTTTGTAAGTTATGTAAGTTATGATATGATATAAATTTATGTAAGGTATGTATGTAAATTATAATATGAAATATATTTATGTATTACGTAGGTTATGTAAGTTTAAAATATCATGTATTTAATTATTTTAATTAAATAATATTTAAATAAATTAATCCAAATTATATAATTTAAAAAATTATGTATAAAAAAGTCGAAAACTGTATAAGATGAAATGTCAACTTTGTTCCTTGGAAAAAAAATAAAAATAAAAATTGACGATGTGAAAAATCACCTGGAAAAATTTATTTTAATTAAATAATATTTATAAAAATTATTTTAATTAAATAATATTTAAATATTAAATTAATCTGAATTATATTAATTAAATTATATTTAAATAAATTAATCCAAATTATATAATTTACAAAATTGTGTATAAAAAAGTCGAAAACTGTATAAGATGAAATGTCAACTTTGTTCCTTGGAAAAATAATAATAATAAAATTTGACAATGTGGAAAATCACATGGAAAAAAATTATTTTAATTAAATAATATTTATAAAAATTATTTTAATTAAATAATATTTACATAAATTAATCCAAATTATATTAAGTAATTAATATTTAAATAAATTAATCCAAATTATATAATTTAAAATAAGATTGAATCTTGTTTTAATATAGACATGTCTTTTGCTTTTATTTGGCAAATCACATGTGCAGTTAAAATATAGATGTACAATAGTCCACACTTAATTTAATTTATGTTTTACAAGTCATATTTTCTTAAGTACATGTTAAAGCATTGTGTGAACATCCGTATTTAGCTTAAAAGCTATGATTTATTTTGAATAAAAAGTTTAACTTAAATGATAAAACGGACGATAATATTTGTGAATATTTCAATAATAATTTAAATTTAATTATAAAAATATATAATATATTTTATTAAATATTTGTATAGGAGATGGGACATATTATACTAATAATTAAATTTATTAAAAATCGTGATAGAAATATAGAAATATTAAATCACAAATTACAAAAATAGGGTAGAAAAAATTCACGTGGCAAGCATACATGTATAGAGGTATAATATTATTAAAAGGTTGCAAATTGAGCAGAAATGATCCCTTTTACAGTATTAATGCAAGTAAGAACATACATATTGGAACCAGTAGCATAGATTCCGAAGCGAACGAGGCAAATGAAGTGGAAGTTGGTGTACATGTGCAAACATGTGTGTGATATCTAGAAACTGCCTATTTTAATCTCAAGGCCGAGAAAGGTATATATGATAAATTTTGATGAACTTAAGTTTTGTACTTGATGACTTGTAAATTTGAGTTTTATTATATATCGCCAGATTTAAACAAATTAAATATACATACCTATTTGAAATTGTACTTACCTTGTACTTAGCTCATGGAATACATGGCAGATTTCAAAAGAGAGACATCAAATAAATATTTACCAAATTAAATATACATACCTCTTAGAAATTGTAAATTGGATGGTAGAGTCAATTACAACAAATTAAATTACACCTGCAAACAATGAACAACCATGAAATAAAAAAATAATCTAAGGATAAACAAGAATTAAATAAGAATTAAAAACATGATCCATTAACGAATTTTCCAAAGCAAAAAGCTATAAATTATTTAATTTAAGGATAAAAACCAAATTTATATAATTGTTTATGTATTATGAAATACATAAATAAATCAATGAATGCTTTGGATAATTTCTTTGTTTTTGCTTGTTTGGTTACTGTAATATTACTCAGTTGCTGCCAATTTCAAACTCATAAATAGATTTTGCACTAATTATTTAATGTGGATCATAAAGTATGTTTTTCTACTGTATTTATTGTTAGAAACATAAAAGTACAAACATCTTTCAACTTCAACAAGACTGTGGTGTCACTGTTTAATGACAATAGGGGTTTTCATTTTGGTAGAAATGTAGTCTTGTAACCTAACAAAGGTTATCGTATAAATTGTCAGAACTAAATGCATACTTCATACATAAATTGGTCGAGATTCAATATGATTAATATTTGAAAGTCAAAAGGAACATGAATCTAAAAATTACAAATACCTATAGGTTTTTCAATTTCAAGACTAAATAGGCATCCAACAAATCCATGATAGAGAACTAAACATCAATGTTGCACAGAAATCATCTTGCTGTAACATACGCATATTTAAGATGTAAATCAGCTTCGAACTAAAAGGGTAAAGGGACTTTGAAAAACATTGAATTCGTCGAAATTAACTTCCAACAATGAACCCCATATCTACTTCACTGATACTCATGTTATGTTATTTAGACAATTCACTTTTCTAAGAGTGCCCTTGTCTATCTATGGTCAACACATGGTCAAACATGATTATGAGCATATGATCTTTGAAATATTTATATATATACATATCCTACCCTTACCATGAGCTAAGGTAGCATAGCTCCAATAAACATCAAACTTTACTTTCCCAAATGAATCGGAAGAATAACTGGAATTGTATATTTATACAAAGGAAAGGAAAGATAATAAAAAATTCCCACAATTTCATTGAGATTCACTTTACTTCAGTTCCTTCCTTTAACAAAAAATACTAAAATGCTCAAAAATCCCAAACAAATCTCTACATTCATTCAAATCCAAATATATATACACAACAAAACTAGCTAACTCCAGACCTGTTAGATACCATCTATTACAAATAAATACATGAACCAATCTAGCTAAGCTTTGATCAAATCGAATTGTTTTCAATCAATTCATCAAAGAATGTGTACTACTATTCAACTCATGAATTCATGGCCATTAAACCATTTGCCTCCACCAATTCAAACACTCCACCTAATATATATATAAAAAAAATCTACTGTTCAAAGTGAATGTAAAATTAGAATTCCTCTATTTTCTATCATTCCAACTTCTACCATTCAAAACCAAATACAAATTTACCTTTTCATACAATATTAATTTATTCAAATTGTCAAGCAGGCAATATAAAATTGATAGAACCCAATCAAACCACACAAAAAATCGAAGCTTACCATCGTCCAACAATAATGGAATTCTATCTGGGTATTTTACCCTAATTCTTGCAGCCTCAACGAGCCTTTCTTCTGTAACAAAAACAATAACAAATTAAAAAAGCCAACCAAAAAATAGCTAAATCAAAAACAAAAACTAATACTAATACACAAATATCAGTAAATACCCTAATTCTTACCTTGAACTATTTTCTTCAACCCCAAAGATGACTTCTGAAACCCTTGCCTTTCTTAATCCGATTTTCTATAGATGGGAAATCAATAGCCAGTGGGAAGGGTAAATTTTAGGGATTTCAAATTGGGGAAAAGATAGTTTTTTCCGGATGTCGAATTGGGGAAAAAAACCTGATAATACTTTAGGGATTTGGGACTAAGGAAAAGAGGGGAAATGAAGGGGAGAACGGAGAAAAAATTAAGTGTTATTGTGTGGGTAAAAAATAAGACAGCAAAACGACGATGTTTTGACCAAAACAATTTAACATTTGCGGTGTTTCCACTGTAGCGCCGTTAAAAGGGTAAGCTATTGCGGCATTTTACCAAAATGCCACTAATAAACCAATAAAATGTCGAGTTTTAATATAAACAAAATAATCTTTAGTGGCGTTTATACACTAGCGTCGCTAAATCCAAACCTATTACGGCGCTTTACAAAAAACGCCACTAAGAAATCCTATAAAACAGTGCCGTTTAGTTTAAAACATGATGCTCTTTTGTGGCGTTTTTGGAAAAAACACCGCTATTGCATACCTTTTGCGGCGTTTATGAAAAACGCTGCTAATGCCTTTAAAAATTAAAATTATTTAATATATAAATAAAAAATTATAAATTAAAAAACAATCAGTCATATACCCAAAAAATTTTAATTTTATTTTAAATAATAGTATTTTAATTTTTTTCATTTAAATAAATAATTTTTTTTAAAATTTAACTAATATTTAAAAGAACTAGATAAAATTTGAAATCTTGAAAATTATTGAGAATTTGAAATTATTTAATATATATAAATTAAAAAAATCAGTCATATACCCTAAAAATGTTTAAAATTAATTATTTTAAATAATAGTATTTCAAATTTTAATTAAATTTTTTAACACTAATTATCCTAAACCCTAAATCCTAAACCCATGTCCTCTAAACCATAAACTCTAAACCCTAAACTCTAAACCTTAAACCCTTAATCCCTAAACTTTAAACACTAAACCCTAAACTAAGTCCCCTTAACCCTCTAACCCTTAACCTCTAGACCCTCAACCTTTAAATCTTAACCCTTAAACCATAAACCCCAAATCCCTAAACCTCAACCCTTGAACCATAAACCATAATCCCTAAATCCACAATCAATAATTCATAAACCTTAAAATATTAACCCATAAACCACAAACCCCTAAACTTTAAACCCTAAACCCATAATCCCTAAACCCATGCATAATCCATAAACCATAAACCCTAAACCATGCATCAACCTTAAACTATAATGATAATTAATTCAATATTTTAAAATTAATATCATCTCTTTTATGATTATATAAGAATTTATTTAATATATAAATTGACAAACAATCAGTCATATACCCAAAAAGCTTTAAAATTATTTTAAATAATACTATATAATTTTTTTTTTCATTTTTAACATATATTTTTATACGTTTTTATTTTCAATTTTTTTCTACGTGTCATTAGTTTAGGGTTTGGGATTTAAGGTCTATAGTTTATGGGTTTAGGGGTTAGGGGTTAGGAGTCAGGGTTAATGGGTTAGGATTTATGGGTTAAGGTCTAGTGTTTAGAGTTTTAAGGGTTTATGGTTTGAGACTTAGGGTTTAAAAGTTTAGTGATTTAAGGGTTTAACGGGTTAGGGTTTAGAGAATGGTGTAGTTAATTTATATTGTTTATAAAGTCAGTTTCAGATATGATCAAAATAAAATCGAAATCAAAATAAAAATAAGACCTTATTTAATTTGTTATAATTTGGTCCTATCCAAAATAGATAGTTACTTATCCATATCAATCTGTTACTTTACTTATTTATTTTTCAATAAATAATTTGTTATATTTTTAATATATTAAATTTAATATTATTCTTTTACAACTATATAATAGATTATTTAATATATAAATTAAATATACTAATTAATCTAAACCCTAAACCCTTAACTATAATATCCAAAACCCTAAATCATAAAACATAAACCATCAACCCTAAACCAACCCTTAAACCCATAATCCATAATCTGTAGCGACTTTTTTTTCAAAAAGCGCTGCTAAAACTCAATCTGCGTTTTTGAGAAAGCGCCGCTATTGCCACTGAAGCTCAAAGTTAACGTCGTCGTTTGGCTAAATCTTTTAGTGGCGTTTTTATAGAAATGCCGCTATAGGTCAACCTTTAGCGGTGCTTTCTTAAAAACGCTGCTAATACTCAATCTATAGCGGCGTTTTTGAGAAAGCGCTGCTATTGCCACTGAAGCTCAAACAAAAGATGTCGTTCGGCTTAATCTTTTAGCGGCGTTTTTTTTAAAAAGCCGCTATAGAGCGAGCATTAGCGGCGCGTTTTCTATTCAAACGCCGCTAAAAGCGCTGCTAAAAACCTGTTTTGGTGTAGTGTGAAAATGTTAAAATTTAAAAGAAAAAGTAAATGAATTAAATTAAATAAAAGACCTAATTGAAATTGAGATAAAATTTAAAGAATAAATTACGAAGAAACTGAAAATAAAGGATTAAATTAAAATCAACTAAAAAGTACAGGGACCCAGAGTGTTATTCTCCCAAGCCCAGTATACGTGTCACTCCCTTAATGGGTCAACATTGAGTCAAGGGACTGAAATGTAAGAGAATAAAGTTAAAGGCGTAAAAATAAAATAAATAAAAGAAAATACAGAACAAAATTATAAAAGAAGACAAACGCGGAAGGGCCTAGGCAACAATTAGACCCCTCCTCCAAAAACACAGGAATCTTAAGGGGATTCAGGTCGGATCTTCAGGTCGCATCAAAACAACGCCGTTTTGGGCATCTGAAACCAAGCCCAAAACAACACCATTTCAGGGGAATATATAAGTTTCCCTTTTTTTCTCAGATTTTAGGGTTTAGGGAAGCCTAAAGCGACAAACGAATGCGGAAGCGGATCGTAAAGTTTATCAAAGTCACGAATTTGACTTAGGGCTCTAGACGTTTGAAAAGAAACTTGGATTTTGACACAACCTGAAACAAAATTGAATCCAAGTCAGATAAAACAATTAAAATAAATAACTAAAATAAAATAATAAATCAAAGATTAGAATAATAAGGCAACAAATAAAGAAGATAAATGGAAAGATAGAACATGGCGTGTAGAAGTCCTAAGAATCCTTGAAAACATGAAGAATCCACAACCCCCTAAAGCGGCTCTAATTTCCCCTTCAAGATAGAAACCTTGGCAAAGAAAAAGTTTGAAGATGATCCCTACAATCTAAAAAGATTATTAAAACTCTTCTAAAAGAAACTCAAGAGAAATTCATGAAAAGAAAAACTTAGAGTGAATTTATTAACTCAAAAGAGAAATAGAATAATAATGAATTGTCTGAATTGTGTACAATGCAAAGGCCTATATATAGGCTAGCTAATTAAATCTAAATAAAACTCTTAAGTATACTAGAACTATAATTTAATCTAAACAAGAAGTAGTTTTAAACTAAACTTTCTTATTAACATAAAACTCCTAAATAACTTAAAATACTTAATAATTATAAAAAAATTAGAATAAAATAATAAAAATAATAAGAGCTGATAAATACAATATTGAACTCATATATAATAAAAATTAAGCCTAAAACCCGAACCCAATATGATTTAAACTCGAATTAAAAGACCAAAAGTTGTAATTCTCATCATAATCCCGTTCAAAAATTCTGCTTGCGCAGTCGTCACTAAAATGGTCATAACTTGAGCTCCCAAACTCAAATTTGAGTGATTAAAAATGAATTTCAAAGCTAGTAGATAGATCTTCAAACACCATGAATACATCTCAACCCAGAAATGCTAAGATCCCATCCAAAAAGTCGTCGCAAGTCTACTGATTTCCCAAGCTTAAAAATTGGCAACTTTGGTGATTGGAATTTAATAAATTTCACCCCATCCGTGCATGTATCATTCTCCCTTTCCTTAATAAGATTCGTCCTCAAATATTGTCTTTGATCGAATCCTGATTTGATTTGCTTAGCCTTTGACATTGTTGTTGGGCCTTGAGGTAGTGTGAACCCATCACATTCATGAATCTAAAATTGTGCCTTGAGGTTCGCATCATTCCCCCCTTCCTCAAGAAGATTCATCCCTGAATCTTTAGTTGTACAGAAAGAAAAGGGATTAGAATAATTAAAATGAATAAAATACTTACCTAAGCTTTCTTGTGCGCCAAAACTATCTCTTGGATCAAAGATATGATTTTGATATCCCAAATCAGCATTTATCAAGTATCTCTCCTTAAAAAACAAACCATCAACACTAGATAAAGAAATATTAGGCACATGAGTGTTCAAGTAAAAAATAACTTGTAACTTTCTTTTAATATGCATGATCATCCATAAGAATTTCCAACGATGAGTTAAGAATTTCACATAATTATAAAAATCAAGTAGTTTAATACTAATATGCAAAAATTCATATTTAGAGTTTAAGGTAGAAAATTTTGTTGCAAGATCAAATGCATGAGGTTTTTTTAATAAACTTGTTGAATGCAACAAAAGTAAACTTTAAATACCTAGATAAACCCATAAAATCAATTGAACTTTCAGACCATTGTTTATTGAAACTTGACCAATGAGAAAGCATATCATAAGAAAAAATAAAATCAGTAGCATACTTATCAAAAACATTCAAGGTATGTCTACATATTTCAAATTCCGATACCATTACTTTTCTTACCTTCTAGCACCTATGGAAAATTATCTATGTTCAATTTACCTCTATCCTACAAGTAAATTCGTTAATCAATGGTAGAGTAATATAATTGAGAGTCCATCAATGGATCCTTGAAATCCTGTAACAAAGAAACACCACAAAACAAATTAAGTTAGAGTCAGTTAAAACATAATCATTCCTCACTTTTGTATGGGTATTTTCTTACTTTTTATTTTCTTTTCCCACTTGAGAACTCTCCAATTTTACCTCATATGGATTTTCACTCACCAAATTTGGACCATTAAGTAGACTTTTATAATTAAAGGTCTATTTTCTCTCTGTCTTTTCACATGATTTTTTCTCACTTCCCATATCCCCCTCACAAGGATTATGAATATTCAATTCAGTATAATATATCTCATTATCATTTTTTTCTGGTTTACAAAGTTCACCATATTCTTTTATCAACAAAAGTATCGTGTTGGCACAATCACGACTATAGTGTCCATGCCCTTTACACGTAAAACATTCAATGTCACGAGCTCTTTGTTGTTTTGGTGAAAAATTAGTAGAAATGAGCTACTTGAAAGATATAGAAGAATGTTTTGTAGGAGCCCCATTTTTCCACTCAAAATGTTTAGTCTTAGCATGTTTTGGCAGCAACTTATTAATAGCATAAGAAGGTTTCAAATTGTTGAAAGTAAAATTAGAACTTGTACCTCGATAATAGTGTGATGCGCCATATGGATGAGATTGATGTGTTGAAATTGTTGCTCAATCTCAATTGCCTTGTGTACCATCTCCTCAAGATCAATATAGGTTTGAAGATTAAGAGCATTGGCTATCGAAACGTTCAAGCCATCTATAGATTGCACCATGGTAGTTTTTTCATCCTCTCGTATATTTGTTCTTTGCTTAAGCATCTCCATCTTCTTAAAGTACTCATCAACAGATCGATTACCTTGAACAATGCATTAAAGTCTCGTTGAAACCTCTCTATAGTAATGAGAAGTAATGAGAAGGAACGTAACACTTTCGTATCACTTGCTTCAGCTCATCCCTTGTTTCAATTACCCTTTCGCGGTTTCTCTGACAATCAATTCCAATTTGAATCCACCAACTCAATGCATAATCTGAAAATCCAAGGGTCACCAATTGGAATTTTTCCTCTTCCCAGCATTTATTGTAACGAAACATAAGTTCAATTTTTTATTCCCACCCACAATATGCTTCGGGATCATACTTCCCTCGAAATTGTGGAATATTGAACTTTGGTTTAGCTAAAAAATGTTGCATACAATCATTATTAACCAAAGTCTCATCATTTACACGAGAGACAAGTCGAGCATTATTTGCACGAAGACGAGGCTTGTCAACCTTATTGTAACACCTCAAAATTCAGCCTAGAAGTTTCAGCCGGATCTTAGAGGTTACATTGACTACTGAAGCTATTCTAAAACGATTTATAAAAGATATGTTTACATTGACTATTGAAGTTTCAGTCGAATCCAGTTTCAAACACGAAATTTACTTGAAAGAGAGAAATTAAGGGGACCAGCTACGCGAGCTCAATGTGAGTCTGAAACGTAAATAAACAACAAAAAACGAGGTTTCAAAAACAATTATCCCAGACAAGAACCATAGTTAATGTACAAGAACCTTGAAGCGGTAATCAGAGGTACGGCACATAAAATAAGTATAAACATTCACAAACAATTTGAACCAAATCATAATCAGACACATGCTCAAATGCAAACCAAATGCAACAAGTCAAAACCCACCCAACCATCCGAACTCCACTTCGACTACCCTGCACACCACATATGAGCTATATCAAGCCCATCCACCCTACACACCACATAGGACCACGGTATGTCCATCCACCCTAAACACCACAAATGATGGAACTAAGCCACTCTGACAATAATATGTAGCTGAACTGACATATTTTTCTTGCGGACGTACTGCTGTACAAAAGTATTGCAGTTAAATTGCCCAAACAGACTCCCTTCTCTTCACAACCAAAATCCCAAATATTTATGCAAATGCAAAATGAACACTATTTGCAAACTAACATACAAAAACAAATTACGGAAACAGAAATACACTTATTTAATTGCACAGGCTCAATATCAGATTAACTTAGATTCTATCATTAAATAGTTTCTCAATTTCATAAATCACATCACATTAACACTTAACAAGCCATAAAATTTATGCTACAGTTACGAATTCTCTCACGATTCTAAGCCGAAACAGAATCCCTAACACAAATACAAAGACTTCTAAGAACAGTGGGCGACACAAGAATTGAAACAGTTCAATTGATTACACAAATGAAAACCTGTGAAACAGGGCTACATGGCCATGTGCCCTGGCCGTGTAGAAGTGCCTAGATCGTGTATAGAGGGGACACATGCCCATGTGACCGAGTTACATGGCCGTGTGAGCAGCCCATATAACTCACTGTCCAAAATTTGCAAAATAATGTGTAGAGTAGACATGGCCATGTGGGAATCTCACATACCCATATGCAAATCAATAAAAATCCTCAAATCGTAGCCACAAAGCCGTGTAGCATAAAAATTTCCCAAAAACCCTAATTCCCAAAATCACATGGTCGTGTGAACAATTCGTGTGTGGCATACACCTGTGTGGCCACGAAACAACACCGAAACAAACTAAAAATCGTGAATTAGCATCCGTAATGCAATCCCTAAATACTAAGGGTTCAAAAACACACTTAAAAAACACTTCCCACGCACAACAATCAACCAACACCTCAACTATCATTTGAAAACATGATTACGAAAATAGAACAACCCAAAAAGGAGCATGATTAGGATAAAATAAACACAACTAAAAGAAAAGCCAATCAATACAAAAATCACACACACTTCTACTCGATTCCGATTTGAAACGAGAATGGAAAATCACAGTAACCTCTAATGCGACAGAAATAAACCACGGAAATGGATCAGAAGAAGAAAATCGATGAACAAAAGAAAAGGATTGATAAACAAAAACAACAATTATACCCTCCAAAAAATCTAGAAATTTGGGGAAACAAGAGAAAAAAAAAGGAGGAAGAACATGAAGAGAGAAAACAAAAATGGGAAAAGAACGTATGCAAAATTTTAGAATCACTTTCTCTTTCAAAAAAAATAAAATAAAAATAAACAAATATTTGTAACTTTAAAAAAATAACACTCGAACAAAATTAATTCCTCTGAAACACTCACAAGGATTCACACACGAGCCCTAGAGATAAACTAACACACATTCAACCACCAAAACAACAGGCTCATTTTAACACTAAAACACGAAAACAAACCCAATTGCTCAACCTGCTCACTGACCCTAACCACAAACCTCAAAACTTTTAACCCTAAATTCTGAGGTGTTACATTTATCTTCCCAATTACGATTCTGACACTTAATTTTGTACGTTGCTGATCTTGAGCATTTCGAATCTCTTGATCCTTTTTCAACTTCCTGAACCTCTTGATCCCTTTTCAACTTCCCAATCATAGTATTGCAAATCATTATGAAAGCCTGAAAAACACTCAAGAAAAGGAAAATTTAAGCAAACTTCACTATTATGCACTCAGAAATAAAAGTAAAATTCTCAATGAGGTAAGAATTAATCTCGTGATTCCTTTAAAAACTGTCTATATCAATCAATCAAAATGTATTAGAATCAAACTAACAAAGCAAACCTAATAGATCTATGAGTCCAAAATCAACCAGACATCAAAGAATTCTGTTGCACGGAGGAAGGAATATGCGACGTGCTTTAACCTACTAACACAAGAAACAAGAAAGTGTTAGAATGCGAAAAGGAACAATAAAAAGTAAAAACAAATGAAAACTTAAAGCTAAGAGTAAATGAAAATTGTTGAAACCCGAAAAATTGTGAAGCAACTTGACAAACTTCATTTGGGGTGTTCTTAATTTCCAAAAATCACAAAATTTAAACTAGAGCCTCCTCAAATAATGTAGATATGATCTGGAAAGTTTCAGCACAAAATTCAACCCACATAATGTTTTATTTTTTCTTTTTTTCGTATTTTCTTTTTTTGTACTTTTTCGATCACTTTTTTTGTGGGAGATACTTTTTATACTCTAAAATAGTGCCAAAAATAGTATGTAAAATTTCAGATCGTTTGAAAATCGTTTACCCACTGAAAAATATATATTTTTTGAAAACTATCGGGGTAAAAAAATTTGTTTTGAGGCTATTTGCCAGAAATCAATTTATAAAAACAAAAAGAACACCTAAACCACCCAAATCTGATACCAAATGATAAAAAAAATGAGATGGATGAATGCATAAGCGAATCGTAAAGTTTGTCAAAGTCATAGATTTGACTTAGGGCTCTAGACGTTCAGAAAGAAACTTGGATTTTGACACAATCTAAAACAAAATTTAATTCAAGTCAGATAAAACAATTAAAATAAATAACTAACTTAAAATAACAAATTAAAGATTAGAATAATAAGGCAGTGAATAAAGAAGATAAAGGGAAAGATAGAGCGTGGCGTGTAGAAGTCCTAAGAAGCCTTAGAAACACGAAGAATCCACAACCCCCTTCAAGCGACTCTAATTTTCCCTCCAAGATAGAAACCTTGGCAAGAAAAAGTTTGAAAATGATCCCTACAATCTAAAAAGATTGTTAAAACTTTTCTAAAAGAAACTCAAGAGAAATTCTTGAAAAGAAAAACTCAGAGAGAATTTATTAACTCAAAAAAGAAAAAGAATAATAATGAATTGTTTGAATTGTGTACAACGCAAAGGCCTATATATATTAAATATAAATAAAAATCTTAAGTATACTAGAACTCTAATTTAATCTAAATAAGAATTAGTTTTAAACTAAACTTTATTGTTAATATAAAACTCCTAAATAACCTAAAATACTTAATAATTATAAAAAAATTGGAATAAAATAATAAAAATAATAAGAGTTGATAAATACAATATTGGACTCATATATAATAAAAATTAAGCATAAAACTTGAACTCAATATGATTTAAACTCGAATTAAAAGACCAAAAGTCGTAATTCTCGTCATAATCACGTTCAGAAATTCTACTCGCGCAGTCTTCACTAAAACAGTCATAACTTGAGCTCCCAAACTCAAAATTGAGTTATTAAAAATTCGTTTCGAAGTTAAGAGATATATATTCAAACATAATGAGACATCTCAACCCAAAAATGCTAGGATCCCATCCAAAAAGTCATCACAAATCTGTTGATTTCCCAAGCCTAGAAATTGACAGCTTTGGTGATTGGAATTTAATAAATTTCACCCCATCCGTGCATGTATCACCGTTCAGTTTCTTCTTCTTCGACGAGGCTTTAGACGAATCCCTTTTTCTGATCTATAAATCTCTGATTAATATACTTCTCTCATTTTCCCTTGGCACAAAAGAAACCAGAGTATTCCACCACTGATAAGCTGAATCTTTTAACAATGATACGGTACATTTCAGAACTGAGCTAGTGTACATGATAATTTATCTAAAACCCTGATAGTATTTTCCAACCAAAATTCAGCCCTTTCCAGATCATCTTCGGTAGTAGCCCTAAATTCTTCTACCCCATATTTACGGATTTGATCTACCGGAGGTTTACCAGTTCTAACAAGTTCAGCACCTTGTGGCATGTCAGGAACCAGTTGAGGAGCAGGAGGGGGTGGTTGTTGTACAACAGGATTTGTTCTAAAAAAATTTGCCTTGTACCTACATTAATTCTTGCATACATATATCAACCAATTCAAGGTGTTAAAACCAAGGCAACATTAACATTATACTTGATATATCATCACATGTATTCAAACTTACCTTTTTAAAGGACATATATGTGTTTACTATAATTTAATCTAACCATACCAAGCACACATATTTAAACCATATTATAACCTCAAGTATATAATCACTAAATATAACATTACTAGCCATTCCAATAACTAGATTACAAACAACCATTTACATGCCAACATTTGGCCAAGTTAACCTATACATGCCATTATACCAAAAGAAGTTTAATATTTATACCAAAACTAACTGAAGGATATTGTGATAATGCTCCAACCGATCTCCAACATTTACGAGCTTCCAAGTACTATAAAACAGAGGAAAGAAAACCTAGTAAGTGTTTGATGCTTAGTAAGTTTGTATAACAGGAATTTCACTTACCAAGCATGTTCATTTAAAATAAGCATATCAATAACATGCATCCCAACAAAATTAGCCATTTGCCTAATCACATACACTCAATCAAACAAGTTAGTCATAAATTTTTTAAATACTTTTTAAATAATAATGATAATGAGCTCATCATGTAATAACTTTCATATACATAATCCTTTCATATCGTATTTTCACATAACTTATACATTTCCATAACAAGTCATCTCAAGTTCAGTGTAAACATGTTAAAACTTTACCCGTTGAATTTATTTGAAATATCGATGGATACATCAGTAGTACACTCAAAGTGTACAAAACTATAAATCCGTCAATTCATAATCAGGGGTGCCCAATTAGGGCACATAATCAGGAAGCACTCTCTTGAGCCATGTAACAGGATGCTCATGGGAGCCATGTATCAAGAAGCTTATCCGGGCAAAACAGGAAACTCATAAGAGTTTTAATCAGGAAGCTTATTGAGCTTAACAGGTAACTTTGAAGAGTTATTATCAGGGAGCTCCAAATAGCCATTTAACAGGAAGTTCAAGCGAGCTATAACAGGACACTCATAAAGAGTTGCATTTGTGTCCACAATATATGCAGAATCACAACCGATCATATAACAGGATGCTCACAAAGAGCTGCAGTAGTCTACAACACATGCAGGATCACTACTGATCAGGATGCTCGTAGGAACCATGTAATAGAAATGCTCAAGAAGGCTTTTAATAAGATGCTTGTCCAAGCTATAATGTCTGCAACATATGCAGGACTATAATCAATACGAGAAAATACTATATCCATCGCATTTCATTATTCAAACAAGACTTATCATTTATCAAACAATATCGGGTATGTGATTAATTTCATACATTAAACAATTATGCAATTCGCATAAATACAACATACGATTCAAACATATTAATATACATAATTAAGTTACACAAACTTACCTCAACACTTGTTCGTGTATGAAAATATACTAATCCAACACCTTTTTCTTTTCCCCGATCTAACTCTTTATTTGATCTTTCCGGATCTATATGAATGAATTTAGCACAATTTAATTCACTTTATACTCAATTGAATTCAATTCACATCTTAGGCAAAATTACCATTTTTCGCCTATACTTTTCATAAATGACAATTTCGCCCCTAAGCTTAGAAAATGAAATTCATGCAATTTAATCCTTATTTCAATCCTAACCAAATTTTACATGTTACAATAACATCCCATGAATTTCACAAAAATCAAAATTTTTCCATGGGTTTTACATCTTTACAATTTAGTCCCAAAATCACAATTTCATCAAAATTCTCTTTGTAAAAGTTGTTTATCTATCAAAACCTTTCATTTTCTACCATAAATTTTAAAATTTCAGCATTTACATCCATGGAAAAAATTTTATACTTTGATATCTTTACAAATTAATCCCCAAAATAGATAGATTAAGCTATCCTAATCTTGGAAATATAAAAATTACTAAAAACGGGACAAAATTACTTACCCAATTAAGCTTATTTGATTTCCTTTCTCTTTCCTAGGTTTTTCATGTATTTTGGGGAAGAAGATGATAATTATAATATGTTATTTCTATTTAATTATTAAATCATCCTTTATTTATCCTACTTTCCAATTTAGTCCTTTTCTTTTTGTAATTTTCCATGGATGATTCATCATAAATATCTACTAACTTTTCCTAATGGTCTAATTACCATATAAGGACCACAAGTTTTGAATTCCATAACTATTTGATACTTATAGCTACTAGAACTCAACTTTTGCATTTTATGCAATTTGGTCCTTTCCACAATTAAACATGAAATTGGTAAAGTTTTCTTAATGAAATTTTCATACGTCATTTCTATCATAATGCAATTCATGCAATAATATTAAAATAAAATTTCTTTCTGACTCGGATTTGTGGTCTTGAAACCACTATTCTTGTAACACCCCTTACCCGTATTCAACATAGGAACAGGGTACGAGGCATTACCGGACTTGTCACATGATCAAACATACAATTTTGGGTTATAAATTTGTGTCTAAATTAAAACCATTTGCATTTAATCATAAAGTCCCTGATACGGGCCTACGAGGCCCAAAACGTGCATTGGAAGTGATTTGGGACTAAACTGAGAACTTTAGAAAATTTTACACTAAACAAGGGTAACACGCCCGTGTGGGTATGGGACACGTCCAATGGGGCAGGCCATATGGTCAGACACACCCGTGTCCCGACCCCGTGTAACTCTCTGACTTGTAACTCATGAACAAATTGAGATCACATGGCCAAGTCACACGCCCATGTGCTAAGCCGTGTGGAAAATTAATTTTCATAAAATAGGTGCAAATTTCACACGGGTAGGGCACACGCCCGTGTTCGAGTCTGTGTCGTCCACATGGCTGAGACACACGCCCGTGTCTCTGCCTGTATGCTTAATTCTGAACATTCTATTTCTCAAAATTTAGGTGCAGGGGACACACGGCCAATACACATGCCCGTGGGGCAAGCCGTGTGTCGCACACGGCCAAGACACATGCCCGTGTGGACAAAAATAAGGCTATTTACCAAGCCATTTAGCCACCCTTTAAAGCACACACCTACACAACATAACATATCACCAATCCAAGCATATACATACAACCAAACATCCACAACCAAGACATCAACACATCATTCATGAAAGGCATCAATATATGAATATACTTATAACCAATATTGGCTCATTTCCAATGGCCATATACAAAATGAACTTTTAACAAATATAAGCCAACACATTTGGGCAAATCAATTATGACACATAACAAAATGACCAAATCCCCTATACATGCCATAACTTAACATGTTGATTTAATTAATACCAAAATAATTGTTGATAGTGTGAATGGATCTCTGACGGTCTCCGAACTAGAGCTAGCTTGGTGACACTATAAGATAATGGAAAGAAAGGGGAGTAAGCTACATAGCTTAGTAAATTCATATGCAAATAATATGCATCTTAACAACACGTTAATCATGCAATTTATATAAAAAGAGACAACATAAATGTTACTAAAATCTCATAGTCATAACTTGCTCAATCACAACCTTACCAAGATTTCATCATCCATCGAGTTTATTACTTATGAGTTCTGTGTACATACCTGTTGTAACACCCTTTACCTGAGTCCGACATCAAGACAGGATACGAGGCATTACTGGACTTAAATACCAGTAAACACACACACAACCGACCATAAAACATTATTCAAAATGAATTCATTCATACATATGCAAATTGCCCCTTATATGGGCCTACGAGGCCAAAAGTATACGTCGAGAGTAGTTTGGGACTAATCCAAGGACTCTAGAAAAACTTAGAAAAATTTTCATGAAACAGGATCACACGCACGTGTGGGTAAGCCGTGTGGTCATACACGACCGTGTGGCTTGGGACACGCCCGTGTAACTTTCTGTTTATGAGGTCATCAACACAAATAGGGTCACATGGCCAAGTCACATGCCCGTGTGCTTAGGCTGTGTGGTGAATTAAATTCCAAAATCAGGTGCAGACTTCACAAGGCTTGGGCACACACCTATGTTCTAAGGCCGTGCCCTTTACACGGCTAAGACACACAGCCGTTTCTCTACCCGTGTGTTTACTACTGGGCATTCTGTTTCACCTAATTGGGGTGCAGGGGACACACGGTCGAATCACACGCCCATGGGCAGACCGTGTGTCACACACGGCCTAGACACACGTCCGTGTGTCTACTTGTGTGGACAAATTTGAGGCTATTTTCCAAGCCATTTGTCACTATTAAATGCTCACTCACCATACATTTTTTATAGCATGCAACATAGTATATTTAGTCACTCAAATACTCATAAACATGATTAATCCATGACTTTGTAATGTCAACATATCACCTAACCAAACCATCATGCTTTCATATGGCATTCCACACCAATTTCATATTTATTCATCATGATAACCTACTTTCAATTTACTCAATTATACCATAGCTTTGGTCATACTTATTTGCCACAATTCATTCATTAAGCACATGTGCCATTCATCTCACATATAATCCATAGGCAACCACATCAAGCATAACACATTGCATGCATGCATAATTAATTAGGGTTACAACCCAAATAATCAATATGAACCATATCATATGGCCATATACAAAATGAATCAAATATTATCACAAGGCAACACATTTGGCTAAACCAATATGACATATAACAAAAAGACCAAGTCCCTATACATGCCATAGTCAAAATGTTGAGACTAGCTATACCCAAAATTTTTAATTGATAGTGTGATCGAGTCTCCGACCTCTTTCGATCCCCGAGCTAGCTTGGCGATACTATAAGAAAATGGAAAAGAGAGGGGAATAAGCATATAGCTTAGTAAGTGCACATGCAAATAAATAGCAACATAATCATTAATATATATATATACCATTTACATAACATAGTTTACATATGTGCCATCAGAAATTCATAGGCATAACTTAAATTTATAGGCATAACTTACACAATTTTCAACCTTACCAAAAGATCATCACATATGGGGTTTATTCACAAGAGTTTTTCATACATACCTATACTAACTCGTAATACATTCTCATATTTCCTCATCAATGACTTACTTGTCGAACAACTCACTGATTTACCCATTGAACACTCGGAATACTATCGAATACACGGAAGACTTGCACATAGTGCTTCAAACATAGCCACATGCTACCTCATATCACAATCACACATTGCTCGCTCTCAATCACGGGCCTGCTCACAAAAGCCGACAGTCAGGACGTAACTACTCGAGCTGCTCACACAAGCTGACTGGTACCCGCAACACATGCCGGGCTACCCAGCCACTAGTAGGACATACATGACTAGCCCCCGGATTCACATAATCACATATACACATAATATCATGAGCTCATAATCACATAGTTTCGAGTGACATGTCACATTGTATCCTAAATTATTCCTAAGGTTCAAACGGGATTTTCTCGATTTCACATCTTTATCGAACTTATTCGAAATGTCATTCTCATAGACCATAATGTCGTTCATACACTCATCATAAAATTAAACATAGAAATTCATATATTAATAAAGCATTAAAACATGATACAACATTGCATTATTTACACATGAACTTACATTTGTGCAAAATATGGACAATTAATTTGATTTAGTCCAAAACCTTGTTCTTTCCCCGGTCTAGGTCCAGACACTGTTTTTCTTGATCTATAATAACAAATTCAGCTCATTTAATCATCACATTATTCAAAGCAGTCCAAGAACTATATTTAGGCAAAATTATAGTTTTGCCCCTAAACTTTTACATATTTACAAATTAGTCCCTAGGCTCGTAGAATGAAATGTGTTCATTTTCTTTGTTACCCAAGCCTAGCCAAACTTATAAAATACTCATAGAAGCCCATATTTCTCATTAAATCATACATCTTACTTCTCATTTTACAAACTTTACAAATAAGTCCTTTTTAGCCATTTTATCTAGAAATCACTTGGCAAAAGATGTTTATCACACATCAAACATTCATATTCCTCCATTAAACATCAAAACACATGCATGTCATACGTGGGTCAAATTTCAAACATGAACCCTACTTCAAAATAATGGTAGAAATAGGTAAATCGGGTTACAAGGACTTCAAAAATGTAAAGAGCATTAAAAACAAGGCTAAGATGTACTTACAATCAAGCTTGAAAGATGAAAAAACCCTAGCTATGGAGAGCTTGAGAATTTTGGTAAAGGGTTGGAGAAAATGGACAAATTTTAGCTTCATTTTCCTTTTTTATTCTTTTATAAACCAAATGACAAAAATGCCCTTAAAGCCTTTCTTTTAAAATTTTCCTATTCATGCCCATTTTTGTCCATAAAACTAGAAATTAGGAAAATTGCTATTTAAGGACCTATAATTAATAATCCATGGCAATTTCATGCTTAAGGCTTCTAGAACTCAAATTTTGCAACTTTTGCAATTTAGTCCTAAATGTCAAATTGGACACTTTATCAATGAAATTTCTTCATGAAATTTTCACACAAGCATGGAATCATACCATAGACCTCCTAATAATCATAAAATATTTGTTTGTACTTTAGATTTGTGGTCTCAAAACCACTGTTCTGACTGGGCCTAATTCAGGATGTTATAATTCTCCCCCTTAGGGATTTTCGTCCCCGAAAACCTTACCAGTGAAAAGGTTTGAGTATTTGTTTCTCATGTTTTCCATGGTCTCCCATGTAGCCTCTTCAACCCCATGTCTTTGCCATAAAACTTTCACAAGGGCAATTCTTTTGTTTCTCAATTGTTTTAATTCCCAGGCTAAAATCTTAACCGGCTCTTCGGCATAAGTCATATCCGGTCGGATCTCATGTGAAGGATCAGATCGGTATCAGCATAACATAGACACATGGTACACATTATGAATCTTTTCCAATTCAGATGGTAAGGCTAACTGATAGGCAACTAGCCCTACTCTCTCGATGATCTCATATGGTCCAATAACTCGTGGACTTAATTTGCCTTTTCTACCAAATCTCAAAACCCTTTTCCATGGAGATACTTTCAAAAATACCCTATCATCGATCTAAAACTCAATCTCTTTTCGTTTCAAATCTGCGTACGAATTTTGTCTATCTGAAGCAGCCTTCAAATAGTCACGGATCACCCTTACTTTTTCTTCGGTTTCTCTGACTAAATCAACTTCGTGAATCTGTTTCTCTCTGAGTTCGGTCCAATACAAAAGCATTCAGTACTTACGCCGATACAATGCCTCACAAGGCGCCATTTTCAAACTCGACTGAAAATTGTTGATGTAGGCAAATTCTACCAACGGTAAATACTTTTCCCAATTACCTTGAAACTCAAGGACACAACACTACAGCATATCTTCAAGAATTTGAATCACCCGCTCAGACTGACCGTCAGTCTGTGGATGGAAAGCGGTACTAAAATTTAACTTTGTACCTAAAGCCTCCTGCAACTTCTTCCAAAATCGCGAAGTGAACCTTAGATCTTTATCCGATATAATCGATAAAGGCACTCTGTGCAACCTCACTATTTTAGAAATATACAACTCAGCTAACTTATCAAGTGAATAGCCAGTGCGTACAGGGATAAAATGAGCCGACTTCGTCAATCGATCTACAACAATCCATACAACATCTTTTTTTCTCAATGTCAAAGGAAAACCCATCACAAAATCCATAGTAATACGATCCCATTTCCACTCGGGAACCATCATAGGCTGAAGTAAGCCTGAAGGTACTTGGTGTTCAGCTTTCACTTGTTGACAAATTAGGCATCTCGAAATGAACTAGGAAATATCTCTTTTCATACTCGGCCACCAATATAATTTCTTCAAGTTATTATACATTTTCGTACTACCAAGATGCATAGACAAATAACCACTATGGGCCTCAAGCAAAATCTTCTGAATCAGCTCGGTATTCTTAAAAATACAAATCCTATCCCAGAACATCAAGCAACCATCGAAACTAATTTAAAAATCTAATTCCATACCCGATTCACATTGGACTCTTTTGGCTTGCAAATCACAGTCCCTTTGCTGAGCTTCATAAATCTATTGGAGAAATATTGGTCTAGCTCTTAACTTAGCTAGAATCGAACCATCATCTGATAAGTCCAACTGAGTGTTCATAGCCCTCAATGAAAATAAGGATTTCCTACTCAAGGCATCGACAACCACGTTTGCCTTCCCCGGATGATAATCAGTCACTAGCTCATAATCTTTCATCAACTCTGGCCATCAACATTTCTCACCATACAAATGATGTCTCGAAATCTTCAACGCAAACACAATGGCAACCAATTCCAAATCGTGTGTCGGATAATTCTTCTATCCTATATAATAGAAATAGGCACTCCGTGCAATCTCACAATTTCAGCAATATACAATTCAGTTAGCTTATCAAATGAATAGTCGATACGTGTCAGAATAAAATGAGTTGATTTTGTCAATCTGTCAACAACAACCCAAACGACTTCTTTCTTTTTCGAAGTCAAAGGCAAACCCATTACGAAGTCCATCATAATCCTATCCCATTTCCACTCAAGTACCATCACTGGCTGAAGTAAACCTGAAGACACTTGGTGTTCGGCTTTTACTTGTTGACAAATCAAAAATTTTGAGACAAACTCCAAAATATCATGTTTCATACCTGACCACCAATACAATTTCTTCAAATCATTATACATTTTCGTACTACCCGAATGAACTGATAAACAACCACTGTGTGCCTTGTGTAATATTTTCTGAATAAGTTCATCATTTTTTGGTACACATACTCTATCTCGGAACATCAAACAATCATATGAACCGATCTGAAAGTCTGAATCACTACCCAAATTACACTGAGCTCTTTTGGCTTGCAATTCACTATCATTTTTCTGAGCTTCACAGATTTGCTGAAGAAATATCGGTCTAGCTCTCATCTCGGTCAAAATTGAACCATCATTAGAAAAAGTTAGCTTCGTATTCATAGCTCTCAAAGCAAGCAAGGTCTTTCTGCTTAAGGCATTTGCGACTACATTCGCCTTTCTCGGATAATAGTCAATCACTAATTCATAATCTTTCAGTAACTCAAGCCATCTCTGTTGTCGCAAGTTCAGATCTTTCTGAGTCATCAAATATTTTAAACTCTTATGATCAGTAAAAATATGGCATTTCTCACCGTACAAATGATGACGCAAAATTTTCAAATCCAAAACAACAGTGGCAATTCTAAATCGTGCGTCGGATAATTCTTCTCGTGTGGTTTCAACTGTCTCAAGGCATAAGCTATCACTTTGCCCTCTTGCATCAATACACAACCCAATCCATTTAATTAAGCATCACTATAAATTACAAATTCTTTTCCCGATTCAGGTTGTACTAAAATCGGCGCCTCAGTCAATAATGCTTTCAATTTCTCAAAACTTTGTTGACATTTTTCAGACCATTTGAATTTAACATCTTTTTGCAACAACTTGGTCATAGGAGTAGCAATCATCGAAAATCCTTTGACAAAACATCGGTAATAATCGGCTAAACCCTAAAAGCTTCTAACTTCAGATATATTACTTGGCAGTTTCCAATCAACATTTGCTGAAATATTGCTTGGATCAACCCGAATACCATCACCTGAAACAATATGTCCCAAAAATCTGACTTCTCAGAGCCAAAACTCACTTTTACTTAATTTAGCAAACAATTTCTTATCTCCCAAAGTCTGTAATACAATTCCTAAATGTTCGGCATGCTCAGGCTCATCTCGAGAATAAATCAGGATATCATCAACGAATACAACCACAAACTTATCTAAATATGGTCAGAAAATTTGATTCATCAAATCTATAAATACGGCAGGAGTATTAGTTAATCCAAAAGGCATAACTAGAAATTCATAATGCCCATACCTTGCCCTGAAAGTGATTTTTGGCACATTTGATTCTTTAACTCTTAACTGATAGTAGCCAGATCTCAAATCAATCTTCGAGAATATCGTTGCTCCTTTTAACTGATCAAACAAGTCATCAATCCTCAACAAAGGATACTTGTTGTTAATAGTCACCTTGTTGAGCTATCAGTAATCGATACAAAGTCTCATAGATCCGTCTTTCTTCTTTACAAATAACACTGGAGCACCCCAGGGAGAAAAACTCGATCTCGCGAAACCCTTATCTGTAAACTCTTGCAATTGAGCTTTCAATTCTTTCAATTTAGTCGGAGCCATCCTATACGGAGCAATCAACATCAGTGAAGTCCCATGTACTAAATCAATAGCAAACTCAACCTCTCTAATCGGAGCTAACCTAGGCAACTCTTTTGGAAACACATCTGGATATTCACAGACTACTAGCACTGATTCGATTTTCAATTCAGGCATCTTTGTATTCAACATGTAAGCAAGATAAGCTTCACAAACTTTCTTTACATACCTCTGAGCAGATATAGATGAAATCACATAGGCAATTCACTTGATTCATCAGTTTCAACCCAAAGAACTTCACTATTTCCACATTTCAATTCAATAGTTTTCTGTCTACAATTTACTATGGCATAATCAAGTGTCAACCAGTCCACACCCAAAATAACATCGAATTCGTCAAATGGCAACAACATTAAGTTAGCCAGAAAACAGTGACCTCGAATTATCAAAGGACAATCCTTGCAAACTTTATCAACTAGCACATATTTGCCTAAGGGGTTTGACACTTTAATCACAAACTCAGTCAACTCAACAGGCAAGTTCTTACTAGATACCAAATTCACACAAACATAAGAATGAGTCGGTCCAGGATCAATCACTGCAATAACCATAATATCATAAAGAGAAAATGTATTGGTAATCACATCAGGAGATGGCGCATCCTCACAAGCACATATGGCATAAGCTCTAGCAGGTGCTCTAGCTTTAGATCTTACAGTTGAATCCTTCATCACACCTTTACTACTAGTTCCATTCCCACTATTTCTCGGTGGCCTACCTCTATTGGTAGTATTACTCGGCCTTGTACTCTAAAATTTTTCTTCCTCAGCCATCTTAGGGCAATCTCAGATAAAATGCTATTGAGAACCACACTTGAAATAGGCTCGGTCAATCATCCTACACTCATCGGGATATCGTCTACCACAACGCTGACATTCAAGTCTATTAAACCTAACATTACCCACACTTGCAATTGAAGTAGCTTGAGTTTTAGGACCCAAATATTGTTTTCTACGGTCTCTATATGAATACCGAGCTGAAACATTCAAACGAGAATACATTTCTCTGGATTTCTTTGACAGAGATTACCCTAAGATGACTTACTCATCGGCCTTTTTCTTTCATCTCTAGCCTCATTCTTGGCCTTTCTTTTCTCTTTCCTTAGTTCTTAGACTTTGCAAGTTCGTTCAACCAATACAACAAATTCTTTTAGTTCCAAGATTCCAATTAATAGTTTGATGTCCTCATTCAGCCCATCTTCAAACCTTTTACACATAATAACCTCGGAGGAAACACACTCTCAGGCATACTTACTGAGCCTGACAAATTTTCGCTCATACTCTATCACTAACATTGGGCCCTGTTTTAGCTCAAGAAATTCTTTACATTTCTAATCGATGAACCATTGACTAATATATTTCTTTCGAAATTCCTCTTGAAAGAATTCCTATGCAACCCTCTCTCCCGATACCACAGATATTAGTGTCTTCCACCAGTGATATGTTGTGTCCCTCTATAACGATATAGCACATTTCAAGTATTCATTAGGTGTACATGATGACAAATCAAATACCCTGATAGTATTCTCAAGCCAGAACTCGGCTCTCTCGGGGTCATCATCTACATTTACTCTAAATTTTTTAGCACCTTGCTTTCGAATCTTATCAACCATAGGCTTATTCAGTCTTACCAATTCCACACCTTGAGGAGCTACGAATTTGTTCGAACAAACTCCAAATACCACTCATTCATCATCTTGAGGAAGGCTTCCCTAGCCTCACCTCCTTGACTAATCGTGGGAGGTCTACTTTTAGATGGCACTACTCATTGAGTAGGAGCCGGCACATTACTTTCTACCTCATCAGCTACAGCTCGATCGAGATCCATTTACTAAATGAAAATACAGTTTAAAATTGTCAAGAGTCATTACACTATCACAATTTATTCATGGCATGTATAGCTAGACCTCTACAAATGCTACGTTAGTCCAAGAATCGGCTAACCGTAACTCTGATACCACTAAGTGTAACACCCTTTACCCGTATTCAATGCAAGAACAGGGTACGAGGCATTACCAGATTTGTCACACGATCAAACATACAATTTCAGGTTATAAATTTGCGTCGAAATTAAAACCATTTGCATTTAATCATAAAGTCCCTGATACGGGCCTACGAGGCCCAAAACATACATTGGAAGAGATTTGGGACTAAACTGAAAACTTTAGAAAATTTTACACTAAACAAGGTTCACACGCCCGTGTGGGTATGTGACATGCCCGTGTGGATAGGCCGTGTGGTCACACACGCCCGTGTGCTAAGCCTTGTGAAAAATTAATTTTCATAAAATAGGTGCAGACTTCACACGGCCAGGGCACATGCCCGTGTTCGAGGCCGTGTCGTCAACACGACTGAGACACACCCCCGTGTCTCTGCCCGTGTGCTTAATTCTGAGCATTCTATTTCTCAAAATTTAGGTGCAGGAGACACATGACCTACACACATGCCTATGGGGCAAGCCGTGTGTCGCACACGACCTAGACACATGCCCTTATGTCTACTCGTGTAGACAAAAATAAGGCTATTTACCAAGCCATTTTGCCACCCTTTAAAGCACACACCTACACAACATAACATAGGATCAATCCAAGCATATACATACAACCAAACATCCACAACCAAGACATCAACACATCATTCATGAAAGGCATCAATATATGAATATACTTATAACTAATGTTGGCTCATTTCCAATGGCCTTATACAAAATGAACTTTTAACCAATATAAGCCAACACATTTGAGCAAATCAATTATGACACATAACAAAATGACCAAGTCCCCTATACATGCCATAACTCAAAATATTGATTTCGTTAATACCAAAATAATTGTTGATAGTGTGAATGGATCTCCGACGATCTCCGAACTTAAGCTAGCTTAGTGATGCTATAAGAAAATGGAAAGAAAGAGGAGTAAGCTATATAGCTTAGTAAATTCATATGCAAATAATATGCATCTTAGCAACCCGTTAATCATACAATTTATATAAAGTGAGATAACATAAATGTTACTAAAATCTCATAGTCATAACTTGCTCAATCACAACCTTACCAAGAGTTCATCACCCATCGACTTTATTACTTATGAGTTCTGTGTACATACCTGTACCAACTTGTAACATAACCTCATCCTTTCACAACTTTGGCATTCCCGTTAAACACTTGGAATATTATCGGACACTTGGAAAATCTTGCACATGAGTGCCATATATGTAGCTAAAGCTATCTCATATCGTGTAACACATATGGGTTAGCTCTCGAGCTATTCACGGGCTTGCTCACACAAGCTATCAGTTAGGACGTAGCTACACAGTGCTGCTCACACAAGCTGTCAGGTAACCGCAACATATGCCAAAATACCCAGCCACTGGTAGGACGTACAAGACCAGCACCCGGATTACATAAACGCATATACACATGGGTTCCTAGTGACATGTCACTTGTATCCTATACTATTCCTAAGGTTCAACCGGGATTTTTCACTTGTCGAAACTTTTTCGAATACGTCGAAAGAGTCAATCACACAATTCATGCAATATTAAAATATTTAAAACATAAATATAACATTGCATAATTTATATACGAACTTACCTCGGTACAAAAATAGTAGAATTGGACCTAATTGTCAAACACTTTGTTTTTCCCCCGATCTAGGTCTGAACCTTATTTTTCTTGATCTATAATAAAAAATGTAACTCATTTAATACTCACATTATTCAATTTATCCCAAAAATCATATTATGGAAAAATTACATTTTTCCCCTTATGTTTCATTTTTTACAATTTAGTCCCTAGGTTTGTAAAAATGTAATGTATTCAATTTCTTCAAATCTCAAGCCTAGCCGAACCATTTTCATACTCATATCAGCCCACATTTTCCACTTAATCACACTTTTACTACTCATTTCATAACTTTTACAAATAAGTCCTTTTTGACATTTTTACCGAAAATCACTTAGCAAAAGTTGTTTATCTAACACCAAACAAGCATTTTCTACCATTAGACATCAAAATACACAAATATATAACATGGGTAAAATTTTAAACTTCACCTTTATTTCAAATTAGTCCTTGAAATAGCTAGATTAGGTTACAAGGATCTTAAAAACATGAAAATCATTAAAAACGGGGCTAGAATGAACATACAATCGAGCTTGAAAGCTTTGGCCAACACCCTAGCTATGGTGACTCTTCAAATTTGGCACAAGGGGGCTAAATTGGAGAAGATGACATCTTTTTTTTAGTTAATTTTGTCTTTATTACCCAAATGACCAAAATGCCCTTAATGCCAAACTTTGAAATTTCACCCTACCATGTCCATTTTTTCCTACTTAAATTAAAATGGTTTAATTACCATTTAAGGACCTCCAATTTAAAATTCCATAGCAATTAGACACCTCTAACTTTTAGAACACACATTTTGCACCTATTGCAATTTAATCCTCTTAGTCAAATTGGACACCTTCTCGATAAAATTTCTTAACGAAATTTTTACACAATCATTCAATCATACTGTAGACCATAAAAATATAATAAAAAAATCTTTCTACGTTAGATTCGTGATCCTGAAACTACTGTTCCAATTTGACCCTAAAACAGGCTGTTACAACTATCCCTCTTTAGGGATTTTCGTCCCCGAAAATCTTACCAGGAAATAAGTGTGGATACTATTTTCTCATAGCTTCCTCAGGTTCTCATGTAGCCTCTTCGAACCCATGTCTTTGCCATAAAAATTTCACTAGGGCCATACTTTTATTTCTCAATTGTTTAACTTCTCGAGCCAAAATCTTGATCGGTTCCTCACCATAAGTCATATCAGGTCGAATCTCGACTTCTATCGGTGAAATTATATGTGAAGGATTAGAATGATGTCATCGTAGCATCGACACATGAAACACATTATGAATCCTTTCCAACTCTGTCAGTAAAGCTAACCGATATGCCACCAGCCCTATTCTTTCAATAATCTCATACGGCCCAATGAAACGTGGACTTAATTTGCCTTTACGACCAAATATCAGAATCTTTTTCTATGGAGATACTTTAAGAAATACCTTATCACTGACTTGAAATTCAATTTCTTTCCATTTCAAATCTGCATACGATTTCTGTCTATCCGAAGCGGCTTTCAAACAATTACGAATTACTTTCACTTTCTTTTCAGTTTCTCTAACCAAATCAACCCCGTGAATCTGTCTCTCATTGAGCTTGGTCCAGTACAACAGAGTTTAACACTTGTGGCCATACAATGCTTCATATGGTGCCATATTTATACTCAACTAAAAACTATTGTTATAAGCAAATTTGATTGAAGGTAGATATTTTTCCCAACTACCTTCGAACTCTAAAACATAGAAGTGAAGCATATCTTTGAGAACCTGAATTGTCCTTTCAGATTGACCGTCGATTTACGGATGAAATGCGGTACTAAAGTTTAACATTGTACCTAAACCTTCTTGGAACTTATTCCAAAATCGTGAAGTAAACCTCGAATCTCTATCTGATATAATAGAAATAGGCACTCCATCAAAAAACATCAAATTCGTCAAGTGACAATAACATTAAGTCAGCCAGAAAATAGTGACCTCGAATCATCAAAGGGCAATCCCTGCAAACTTTATCAACTAGCACATATTTGCCTAAGGGGTTTGACACTTTAATCACAAACTCAATAAGCTCAACAGACAAATTCTTACTAGATACCAAATTCACACAAACATAAGAATGAGTTGATCTAGGATCGATCAATGCAATAACATTAGTATCATAAAGAGAAAATGTACCGATAATCACATCGGGAGATGACGCATCCTCACGAGCACATATGACATAAGCTCTAGCAGGTGCTCTAGCTTCGAATCTCACAGTTGAATCTTTCGTCACACCTTTACTACTAGTTTCATTCCCTATATTTCTCGGTGGCCTACCTCTATTGGTAGTATTACTCGGCCTTGTACTCTAAAATTTTTCTTCCTTAGCCATCTCAGGGCAATCTTGGATAAAATGCTCTTGAGAACCACACTTGAAGCAGGCTCGGTCATTCATCTTACACTCGCCGAAATGTTGTCTACCACAATGCTGGCATTCAGATCTATTAGACCTAACATTACCCACACTTGCAATTGAAGTAGCTTGAGTTTTAGGACCTGAATATTGTTTCCCGTGGTCTCTGTTTGAATACCCAGCTGAAACACTCGAACGAGAATACATTTCTCTGGATTTCTTTGACTGAGATTGAAATGACTTACTCACCGGCCTTTTTCTTACATCTCTAGCCTCACTCTCAGCCTTTCTTTTCTCTTTGCTTAGTTCTTAGGCTTTGCAAGTTCGTTCAACCAATACAACAAATTCTTTTAGTTCCAAAGATTCCACCTAACAGTTTGATGTCCCCATTCAGCCCATCTTCAAACCTTTTACACATAATAGCCTCGGAGGAAACACACTCTCGGGCATACTTACTGAGCCTGACAAATTCTCGCTCATACAATGTCATTGACATTCGGCCCTGTTTTAGCTCAAGAAATTCTTTACATTTCTGATCAATTAACCGTTGACTAATATATTTCTTTCGAAATTCCTCTTGAAAGAATTCCCACGTAACCCTCTCTTTCAATACCACAAATACTAGTGTCTTCCACTAGTGATATGTTGTGTCCCTCAATAACGATATAGCACATTTCAAGCATTCGTCGAGTGTACATGATAACTCATCAAATACCCTGATAGTATTCTCAAGCCAAAACTCAGCTCTCTCGAGGACATTATCTACATTTACTCTAAATTCTTCAGTACCTTGCTTTCGAATCTTATCAATCAGAGGTTTATTCAGTCTTACCAATTCCACACCTTGAGGAGCTTTGGGAATCGATTGGGGATAAGGAAGAGGTGGAGGATATTGAGCAATCGAATTTTTTCGAACAAACTCTGAATACCAGTCATTCATCATGTGGAGGAAGGCTTCCCTAGCCCCTCCTCCCTAACTAACCGTGGGAGGTCTACTTTTAGATGGCGTTACTCCTTGAGTAGGAGCTGGCATATTACTTTCTCCCTTATCAGCTATAACTTGATCGGGATCCATTTACTATATGAAAACACAGTTTAAAATTGTCAAGAGTCATCACACTATCACAGTTTATTCATGGCATGTATAGCTAGACTTTTACACACGCTATGTTAGTCTGAGAATTGACTAAATCGTAGCTCTGATACCATTAAATGTAACACCCTTACCTATATTCAATGTTGGGAGAAGGTACGAGGCTTTACCAGACTTGTCACATGATCAAACATACAATTTTGGGTTATAAATTTGCAACCAAATTAAAACCATTTGCATTTAATCATAAAGTCCCTGATACAGGCCTACGGGGACCAAAACGTGCATTGGAAGTGATTTGGGATTAAACCAAGAACTTTTAAAAAAAATTCACTAAACAAGGGTCACACGCCCATGTGAGTATGGGACACGCCTGTGTGGGCAGGCCGTGTGGTCACACACGCCCGTGTCCTGACCCTGTGTGCTTTTCCAATCGCAATAAAACTTTGTCACTATATTTTTCAATCAAGAAAGTAATAACAGCTTGCTTAGTGACTTTGAGCTCACCACCATCTTTGAGCCATTAAAGGTTGAAGGATGTGGATGTTTAGTGGTTGCTAGGCTGAGTTTTTCTACCAACATGCTGGTTGTAATGTTAGTACAGCTACCTCTATCTATAATGACACTACATACCTTTCCTTAGAAATGGTTGTGCGTGTGAAAGATGTTGTTACTCATTCTCCATGATTTGGATGCTCAAGCTTCGTTCAATGACAAGGATTGCACCATCCATGGCATACTCCAAGTCATCTTCCTCATCAATAGTCATTTCAGGCTCATCTTCTTTTTTTAGTTCAGATTTTATCTCACCATTGTCCCTTAGAATCATAACGCCCTAATTTGGACATTGGTTAGCAATATGGCCCCTCCTAAGGCATTTGAAACACTTTATGTCTCGAGATCGGTTTGGCATGACCTCGTTCTTTCTTTTACTCAAATATCCACTGGACTTATTAAACTTTGATACCTCAATGTTGTCTACAACATCCTGATTTTGGGCTTAGTCAGAATAGTCGTTTCGAGGCCACTAATTCGAAGTATAAATTATTATTTTATGAATAGGTTGAGATCTATGATTTGTTTTCATGATTGTGTGAAAATTTCATGAAGAAATTTTATTGATAAAGTGTCCAACTTGACATTTAGGATTAAATTGCAAAAGTTGCAAAATGTGAGTTCTAGAAGCTTTAAGCCTGACATTGCCATGGATTATTAATTTGAGTTCCTTAAATAGAATTTTCCCAATTTCTAATTTTATTAACAAAAATATGCATGGATAGGTAAAATTTGAAAGTTTAGTAAAAAGTGCATTTTGGTCATTTAGTAGTTAAAAGATTAAAAAGGGAAAAATGAATCAAAATTTGCTTATCTTCTTCAAGCTAGGGCTGAAACTTTGAAGCTCTCCATAGCTAGGATTTCTTCACTTTCCAATCTTGATAGTAAGTGCATTCTAGCCTCGTTTTTAATGCTCTTTGTATTTTTGAAGTTGTCATCAATCGGTCTAGCTATTTCTACCATTAATTTGAGCTAGGGTTCATGTTCAAAAACTTACCCATGTGTTACATGCATGTATTTTGATGTTTAAAGGAGGAATATGAAAGTTTGATGTGTGATAAACATCTTTTACTAAGTAGTTTTTCATGAAAACACCTAAAAGGACTTATTTGTAAAAGTTGTAAAAATTAGTAGAAATGTGATTTGATGAAAAATGTGGTCTATTATAAGCATTATATAGGTTCAGCTAGGCTTGGGTAACAAATAAAATGAGTGCATTTCATTTTACGAGCCTAGGGACTAATTTGTAAATATGTGAAAGTTTAGGGTCAAAATTGTAATTTTATCAAAGTATGGTTTGTTGACTGATTTGAACAATATGACGATTAAATGAGCTAAATTTGCTATTATATATCAAGAAAAAAAGAGTTTGGACCTAGAACGGGGAAAGAATAAGATTTTGGATGAAATTGAATTAGTTGTCTATATTTTGTACCGAGGTAAGTTCGGGTGTAAATAATGCAGCCTTATATTATGCATTTATTATTTGATATTGCATGAATTTTTTAATTATTTTTATGAATACGACGAAGATTCGATGTGATAAAATTCCCGGTTGAACATCAAGAATAGATAGGATACAAATGTCATGTTATTGGGGTTATGTGTGATTTCGTGTAAAACCATATCTGGGATATGGCATCGATATATGATTTAGTGTAAGACCATGTTTGGGACATGGCATCAATACGAGACATCGTGTAAGACCATAGCTGGGCTATCAGCATCGATATATGTGATCCCATGAAAGACATATCTGAGATATGGCATTGGCATCTTACTATGTGTATGAGATTTCTCGGGTATCCTTTAGCATTCAAAGTTGTTCAACGGGTAATTTGAAGGTTATGTTAATGATGTGAAAGGCTATGATTACATTATAAAGTGGTACAGGTATGTACAAAAAACTCATGAGAAATGAGCTCGGTTTATGATGCACTATCAATAAGGATGCAAATAAGTAAGATATGCCTATGATCATTTGATGATTATGTGCAAATTTATAATATGCTATGTGTATGTGATATCATGTTTAATGTTGTTTATTATTTAAATGCAAACTTACTAAGCTTAAAGCTTACCTCCTTCCTTTTCATTCCTTATAGTGTCGCCAAGCTAACTCGAGGATCGGAAGTCGTCGGAGCATCGATCACACTATCAACTTAGTCATTTGGGTATAATTGGTTTTGATATTTTGATTATGACATGTATAGGGGACTTGGTCTTTTTTGTTTATGTGTCATATTAATTTGGCCCAATATGTTGGCTAATAATGACTCGATGATTTATTTTGTATATGACCATGAGAAATGGCTTATATTGATTATTGGGTTGTAAGTCTATTTATTCATGCATGCATATGCTTGTGCAATTGTGATGTGGATGGTGGTTGTGTGTATGTGATGAGGTATGTTGTGGCTATGAATGCTTGATGATTTAATTGGGATTTGACTAGTATGATGATAACTAATATATGAATGTGTAAAATGGAGTAAATTGATGTTACCTAATGCATGTGAATTGGTAAGCTTGGCTTAACAAGGTATGGTAGCATAAGCATGTATAAGTTGATATGGTGTTGCCATGAACATGACTTATTTGATGATGTCTAAATACTTAATAATGCCATTTTAAGTGCCTTTGAAGTCTTGTATGTGTTTGTGCAAATAATGGTGGCAATTGGCTTGGAAAATAGCCTCAAAGTTGTCCACATGTGTAACATCCTGATTTTGGGCCTAGTCGGAACAATGGTTTCGGAACCACAAATTCGATAAGGAAAATTTTATTTTTATTATATTTTTATGGTCTACAATTTCACGGAATGATTTTGTGAAATTTTTGTTCGAAAATTTCGATGTTTGGACACTCAATTTGGTCAAAAGGACTAAATTGTAAAACGTCCAAAAGTTGAGTTCTACATGTTAGAAGTGTTTAATTGTTATGAGTTTTTAAATTAAAGGTCGTTAAATGGTAATTAGACCATTTTGAAGTTTGTGGACAAAAATGGACATGGTATGATAGGTTTTTAAAAGTTTTTCATTAAGGGTATTTTAGTAAATTGGTAATTAAATGAATAAAAAAGCCAAAAATAAGCCAAATTTGCTCATCTTCTTCCTCTGGGACGAATTTCTCATGAAAAACACCATGGATAGGGTTTTCAAGCTTTCCAAAATCATTTGTAAGTGCTCCTGAACCCCATTTTTAATGTTCTTTACATTTTTGAAGTCCCGGTAACATGATCTACTCATTTCTACCATTATTTTGAGCTAGGATTTATGTTTAAAAATTTACCCATGAGTAATATGCATGAATTTTGATGTCTAATGGTAGAAAATGAGTGTTGGGTGTTAGATAAACAACTTTTGCTAAGCGATTTTACGTGAAAACGAGTAAAACGTCATAACCGGTAAAAATACCTAATGTTCATAAGTACATGTTAGAGTGAGAATTTGATGTTGTCATAGAAGGGAAAAATGATCAGAATGTCATAAAACATAAGAAAATAGGATAAATTTTAATTTCTGAGCCTTGGGGAAAAAATGCAAATATGTAAAAGTTTAGGGGTCAAAATGAAAATTTGTAAAAATATGATTTTTGGACCCACATGAATAATGTGACTAATTAGTAGGCTAAATGTGATATTATAGATCAAGGAAATTGAGATTCAGGCTTAAATCGAGAAAATACAAGGTTGTGAACTAAAATGGTAAATTGCCATTTCTAGATTGAGGTAAGTTCATTGTTAATAATAATGCAATACCATGCTTGAATTGTAATTCTCTATTGATATGGCATAAATTGTATGATTTAATATGTTTAGGAGAAGTTGATGGATGGTGTGTATGATATAGAAAATATGATGCTTGTTGTGTCATGTGAAATTGAATGGCAAATTATTGTTACATGAATTGGGTGTTAAATTACTATTAGATGGGTTGTATGAATTGCTACATGGTTGTACTTGATGAGATTTCAAAAAGTAAGTTTGGATAGCTTAAAGTAAACTTATAATATGCCTAATTGCATGATTTATGAATGTATGACATTTGCATGTGATAATGGCATGAAATTACATGAAATGTACCTTTAAAAATGACATGTTGAAAAATGTCCCGGTTGAGGTTAAAAAGGAAGTTCGACGGATAAACCATGATTATGTGTGATTCGAGATCCTGCATGTGTTTCAGAAATGATTTAGGCCAGACGGGTGATCCGTTGATCTCAAATATAAAAAGGATCTAACCCGGACGAGTGTTCCTTGAGTGATCAAGCCTCCCGAAGAACATATGTGCATTGAGGATTTAGCCCGAACGGGTAATCTGGTTAAGGTCTGAATTTAGCCTAAACTAGAAATTTAGATCCAAACTCATTAAAGGTGCTTATCACTATAAGGGATTTAGCCTGGACTGGTAATCCCGACATCACCTTATGAGTTTACGCTACGGGGATTTAACCTGGACTGGTAATCCTGCCGTAAAAATGTGAGATTCACGGGAGTGCATACATGAAATGATCATTCTTTTGAATTGACGGTAAATGGATAATCCATCGAGATTTCTTAGAAACTCAACGAGATTAACATGAGCTATATGTACAAGTGAAAGGATGTATGATGAGCTCTTCTAAGACAAACTTACATGGTGCATTGTCATGAGACTAATTTGATGATTGAGTGCATGTGATAGGGAATTATCCTATACTTGGAATGTATGACTAAGTGTGCCCATGAGAAATAATAACTTTTATATTGAGCTCTATTGTGAAAAATAAGTAAGGGATCCATGAAATGGTAAGTTCATGATAGTTGGAAATGATCTTATGATAGTGATCATTATAATGTAGCAAACCAGATTTGGACAGCAGCATTGGTCTGACTTTGAAAATCCACTAAAAATAGTGGAAATTGAGTTATAAGCTTAATAAAATATGAAATTAAATATTAATGAGTCTAGTTTCACATAAAGCAAACGGTGAAAGAAAAAGAGTTCTGTATCATGAGATATTTGAATTATTGTGAGACAGAGTCAGAGTGATTCCAGACTCTCCTATCTCAACTTTTGAAAATCACTAGAAATTGTAAAAAAATAATTATGAGTTACAATTTATATTAATGAAATCCTTAATGAGTCTATTTTCAAAAGGAAGAGATGGAAACATTATCCGAGTCTTGTACTATGATATATTTAATTTTTAGTAGATAGAGGTTGAAACTATAAGACAACAGAACAGGGAAAATTTTGAATAATAAACTGTACTTATTGGATAGACCAAAAATTCTGAAAATTTTACGGTAAGAAGGGATATGAGTCTAGTTTTTGGAAAATTTATGGATCTTAATTTGGAGTCTCGTAACTCCAGATATAAATAATTTAATGACTGTGACTCGGGAAAATAGCTTAGCTGGAATTTGAATAAATAGAAAGAATATGAAAATAACATGTTATCGCATTGCTTATTATTTTCATGCGAGCTTACTAAGCGAAAAGCTTACTCCCTCCTTTCCATTTCTTTTAGTTTTGTCAGGTCTACTCGGTGTTGGAGATCGTCAGAGGTAGAATAGCACTACCGGGCCATTATCCTTGGAGTATTGGCATATGTACGCGAAATGTTTTCATGCGAGTCACATATATAGGGACTTAGTTTTTCTATGATGAATATTGTTGTGATTAGCCAAAGGTATTGGCTTATATTAATTGTTGATTATAGCCATGATATGTGGCATATAATGATTTTGGCTTGTAAGCCTATTTATTCATGATATGTGTTAATGTCTTGCGATGTAGCTAGACTAGTTTATCATGAGTAGGTGGAACTAATGCATAATAATGAGCTAATGATGAATGCCATTGAAATCGTGTATGTGTATGCATGTAAAGATGAAAAAAAGGCTTGGAAATTAGCCTAAGTCTTGACCACAAGGGTAGAGACATGTCCATGTGGAGGACACAACTTCTGGCCACGGGTGTGTGCCTTGGCCGTGTGCCCTTAAACGGTTGCTGACGTCATAAACAGAGAGTTACACGGGCGTGTCCTAAGCCACACGGGCATGTTACTTTCCAAAGTTATAAAATTTTTAATTTGCCCAAAAATTATCGAATTTTTTCGGTTTTGTCCCGAACTGCCCTAATGTATGTTTTATGCCTCGAAGGCCTGTATAAGGGACGATATGCATGTGATTGAAAAGTTTTAATTTTGGGCGAAATTTGGTGACCTAGTTTTGTATGTTTGTAAATGTTTAAGTCCGGTAATGCCTTGAACCCTGTCCTGGCGTTGGATATGGGTGAGGGGTGTTACAACACAGGTAGACACACAGGCATGTGTCTAGGTGTGTCTAGACAGTGCGTGACACACGGTCAGCCCCATGGATGTGTGATCCAGCTGTGTATCCCCTGCACCTTAGTTTTAAGAAATAGAATGCCCAGTAGTAAACACACGGGTACGAGACATAGCCGTATGTCTTGGCCGTATGAAGAATACGGCTTTAGGGCATAGGCGTGTACCCAGACCGTGTGAAGTCTGCACCTTATTTATGGAAATTCATGAAAATTAAATTTGCCACACGGCCTAGCACACAGGAGTGTGACTTGGCCGTGTGACCCTATTTTGTTGATGACGTCCTAAACAGGGAGTTACACGCGCTGAAGACACGGCTGTGTCCCAAGCCACACAGGCGTGTAACCCCTATTTTGATGAAAAATTTTCTAAGTGTTGTAAAAGTTTCGAAAGTTCTCAATTTAGTCCCGAATTGCTCCCAATGTATATTTTGGGCTTCGTAGGCCAGTAATAGGGACGATATGCATATGTATGAATGGTTTTAATTTGGATGAAATTTTATGGCCTAGTTTTGTGTGGATGTTTATGTTTAAGTCCGGTAATGTTTCGAACCCTGTCCCGGGGTCAGATACAAGTAAGGGGTGTTACATTGTCTTTGGATCAAATGGTGGTATCCTTTTTGTAGGTTCCTTGACCCCACTTCGATGTAGAAATAGAATTAGAAAGGGGTCGTATGGTACCTTTTCTTTTCAATTGTTTTCCCACCTTGATCGCCACGTGAACCATATCAATGAATTCAACATAGTGTTGCAATTCAACTATATTTACGATGTCTTGGTTGAGGCTAGCTAGAAATCTTACCATGGTAGCCTTTCAGTCTTTCTCAACATCGGCATATATCATTGCTACCTTTATCTCCTTGAAGCAATCCTTCACTCTTCGATTACCTTGGGTGAGATTTTTTTAATTTTTGATACAATTTTTTATGGTAGTGGGCTGGTACGAACCTTTTTCTCATAATAGCTTTCATTTCAACCTATGTAGACACGAGTCATTCGCCATTGCTTCTCTTACTCAAGGTTAGCTGATCTCACCAAATAATAGCATAGTCAGAGAATTCGATGGTAGCAAGTTTTACCTTTTTGCTTTTTGAGTAGTTATGGCATTGAAAAACGAGTTCAATCTTCTTTTTCCACTCCAAGTAAGCTTCGGGGTTAGTTTTCCCTTAGAATGGGGGGATTGCCATTTTAATATTGCTAAGGTTATCATCTATTTGATTTCGTTCCCTCAGCCTTCGATTTCCTTGTCCTCAATGCCTCAAGCTAAAACTAGAGGCTCGATCATTCTCTATTTCACTTTGATCATAGTAATCTTCTTGATTCGGCCTTAGAGGACCTCGCTCACCCTTTGATTTTGAGAAGAATATCCCATTTGGGCTCTTTCCTCCAATTGGTCCAATTGTTCTTGCATTGGCTCCAATCATTGTTGCAACATTCTGTGCATCTCACGAATGAGAGCTTGGTATGCTAGATCGGGCACACCACCACCACCAACATTATTCCTTTTGGGGCGCACACTACCACCACCAATATTATCCCTTTCGAGACTTTGAAACATGATGTTTTCTAAAAAACAAACCTCATTGATACTCACAGAAAGAAATGTTCTCTCCTTCTGTGTTTACACTTGTTATTGGCTTTTAACCCCTCTAATGCTCGCCTGCACTCTTGCCTTTTACCTATCTTACTCTCTCTCTAAGTTCTTATGTGACTTCCTTAGACTTAAGCAACAAACCTTCTGGAATCAACTTCAAATGTGATGTAAGATAGGTATTAAGGTTAAGTGATAGGGAAGGCTTAGAAAAGAAAAAAGCAATTAAGGGTAATTTGAAGTGTGGCTAAAATCGTTGTGGTAAAGGGAAACTTGTACTTGGGAAAAGAAACACTTTCAAACTTTTTTTTTGTTTTTTTATAGAAATTTCAAATCTCCCTTTTTTTTGTATTTTCGAACTTGGGATGTAGATATGCTACATTCTTTTTTTTTAATGTTTTTTCAATTTTTTTTAAATGCCAATCTCGAGAGAGATAAAAACATTGGATACTTTCTTAATTTAGCTAAGTCTGATACCAAATGATGCGAGCTCATCCTTAAAGGATGATTATGAGTTGCAAGAGTTCCCGATCAAAATTAAAAAGTATCAAATGTAATGTTTTTCGTAAAGGTTGAAAACGTGAATGGCAGGCTTTGGAAAGGTGGTTTGATGGATAATAAAAGAAAAAGGAAGGATAAGATTGAATTCAGTTTAAAAACTAAAAAATGAACCAATATTATAGAACAATACTAACCCAGACCTTATATTAGCACTTAAAATGGATATAAAAAGGAAACAAGAATTGTGACCCTTTATCTAGCAAGAGAGGAACCAGTTGGCATACAGGATGAACGCTACACTTCTAAAAAGTGATAAGTTTAAATGAAACAGATTGATGCCACAGGAATGCTTCATAAGTCAATTTGATTCAAATGAAAACAAAGAGAGTGAACACTCACAATAAGATTAAACTTCATCAAATGTTGTTACAAAATGTCTCAAGCCTCATATTTATAGGTTGTACAAGGAGCCATCTGAATAGGCATGAGATAACAATAAGAATAAATGTGTTTGATGTTTATTAATTCGTTCAAAGCATCCTTTGGGAGTTTCTAGACATTGATGATGCCAAAAGCCTTGTTTACATTGTGAATTTTAATTCCCAAACAACCATTTACATTGGTCCTTGAGAGTTAACTGAATGTGCATGGAATTGAATGGTTTCAATAGTGTGAACATGAATTGATGCTGCCTTGATAACCGAATGGTCATTTGGGATATGTAGATCATTAGTGTTGATTATGTCACACGAAGAGTCTTAAGGTGTGAACAGCAATAAGTGAATGGTTCCATAGGTGTGAACTTGGTAGCCAACCGAATGGTCAAGTGTGAAAACACTTGATTCTTTCCTTCTCACGAAATGCTCATAGGAGGTTGTTGTTCAACTCTTTAAATGTTGTTTATGCAACACGATCAGTTTGGGAGGAAGCTTCCTAGCAGCAGCAATGTGATCAATCTGGTCAAAACTAAGACAAGGTTTAAATGCAACAATTTAAGACAAAAAAACACACATTTAAGTTGTATGAACTTAGACAAATATTAATGATGTAAAAACTAAGACACATAATTAAAGTGTTGTATTTAAAACACACATTTAAGATGTTTAAATTAAGACATAATTAAAACTCAAACTAAAATAACTAAATGGATAAAATCCTTATTTCCAGGAACCTAATTTAAACACACAATTATTAAAGTTTTGCATGTAGCACATTGCATGGGATGCATGGTTCGCATGAAATGCATGGGTTGCATAGAATGCATGAAATGCATGTTTTGCATTGAATGCTTTAAGTGCATGCCCAAACTCGATCAATTAAACCCATGAAAACTTCTTTAAACTTCTTATCTCATGTGTGAATAATTGGCCCTCTTGGAAGCTTCGATTGGATCTTGCAAGGTTTCACGAGTTGGTTTTTTGACATAAAGGGTTTTGGTTGGGTCCATGCTCGCATCACCTTACTAATTGATTTGTAGTTGTCTGTTCTTATAGTTGGGGGTCAACAACACTAGCGACGTTGTATCATGAGCTTTGTCGAGAAACAGAGCACAATACACAAGATATAGGCAGATGACTGGTACTGCTACAATCCTGGGCTATACAAGAAGTCATTCCTGGCATCAATGGATCACCAAGTACATGTGTTCCCACTTGTGAATAGGAAAAAGAAATTAAAACTTGAGACAAGATTTTTTTATGAAAATATGTTCTTATGAGTTTGCTATATTTTTTTAGATGATATACTTGTCTGAATATCGAGAAGTCGGAAACACTCATTATCTATCAACATATGATTGAGGCATACGTTAGGGATGAGGTAATTTATTTTCATAAAATAAAATTATATTAACTTTTTTGTAATTAGTTTATTTATTTAATTATGTTATTATAAGTATTTTAATCATGTCACTTTAATCATGTTGTTAATTTTGCAGTTCGTGTAGATGTCATTTACAGCATCAGATGTTGCTTCCGTTATTCCTCCGTTGGTAAGCGTCTACACACTTGTATGGTGCATTAATACACCCGCGATCAATTTTTCAACAGTGAAGTGGTACAATGGAGACTAGGTGTTTCACCAATTCGAGTGTCGTCAACATATTTCAAACATTCCTATATGGCATCCACAAACTTGACAAGAAGCGAAAAATGCAAAAAAAAAGGGGCGTTAGAGCATCAACCATAAATTGCATTGTGGAACACAAGGTTGGAGAGAGGGCCTCATTTGGAATCATGTTTGCCTGATTTCACTCCCCCGAGGGACTACCAGCAATTCTACATGTGGAATGGGCTGCCCTACCTATATGATGGCGAATTGATAGTAATCCCTCCACATATACAACAACGAGGTCCCCTACAAAGACAACCCCATCAACTATCTCCTCCTCCCCCACAAAAGCTCGAGCCTAAACCTGTATTGTAAAACACACAATTGACTGGTAGTTCCTATCATATGGAGATAGAGGGTTATAGTTTTGCCCTGGAATTCTTGGGTTATGCACTAAACCCAGACATGGTAGGTTGCAGTTCTTCCTATCATCAACCGACATCACCAATGATGTTTGACATATTTAGCCCATTGCCACTAGTACTTCGCCCCTATCGAGCAAACCTTTGTGACAACAATTTTTTGAGTTTGCTAAGTACTCCCCAAGGTTAGCCTATGGGTGTGGGAATGTCGATTCGAGTAAGTTGAACATTGACCGTCAGGAGCACCTACAATGCGAATGAAGGCCACCATGACAGTACACCCCACGAACAACACCGTCGAACCATCAATTTTGATGGTTTTAATTTTAATGTTTCGAATTATTGTAATGTACAATTTATTGGCATTTTAATTTTATTTTATTATAACATTTGATTCATTTTAATGAAATGTTTGATATTTTTTTAAATATGCGTGACAATCAAGTTCATGCAAATATGTTACAAGTTCATGCAAATATATGTAACATAATTGAAGTTAATAAGAAATTCATTTCATCCATTTCTTATACAAGAATGGAAATTTAAGTTGAAGGAATATATAATAACATATTTGAACATGGGATGCATAAATTTACATTCCAGTCGAGCGTGATGACTATCCCAGGTGGTAGTTTCGATGTAGGCAATTTTTTCGATTATGACCCATTATTCTGCACACGCCACAATGTTTGGGGTCGACCTTCTCCCTTAAGTCTATGTCATTTCTTATCCAGGTGACATACGAGTGACTTTGGGTTTCTTATGTAGCCCAAATTCTAGTATCAACTCGAAAGTCAATGGAATAACATCCCACATCGACACATCCTACATTGTTGGGAACTCGTTTCCCTAAATACGTAATGTGTGTTCCAGTGTGTACACCTCATCGGTATATTGTTCAACAGTGATGGAGGTGTCAGCACATGCTGCAACGACGTGCGCACACGAGTACCGAAGTGTCTGGAACTTACCATAGTCTCACCGCCTATTTTAGATATCAACTTCGTATGACCTAGGTAGGATACTCGATCAACGACCAACAGTCTTTGTCACTAGAAAAGTTTAAAATGTCGAGAATATAATTAAATGTTCATCGTCCTCGCTTTCTGTCTGTTGACCTCCTTCACCTTCTTGACAGCCTCGACATACATGTACCCCCCATTCATCTGATTTACTTGTTTGAGCCCCATTCTTGGCATCAATGTTGCTAGCCTATAGAATGTAGCAGAGAAAATAGATAAAATTGGGAGATGACGTGTATGCTTCAATACTATGTTAACGACCTCTATCAAGCTGGTGTTCATATGATCATATAGCGATCCGTCATCAAAACTTTGAGCCCATTTCCAAGGCTCCATGCTTTCAAACCACTCCTGTAATGTAGTGGTCATTTAACCTTGCAAATCAGCCTAAAGGTCAGCCAGTCTTCATTATAACCAATGTGGTTCTAGCTCATACCTTGAACCATTACAACATGTTACATTTCGTTTCACAAACTATAAATATATATAAAAAATAAAACAGATACTTACCCATGTTCACAACTTATTTGCGCCAATCTGCATTTTTTAATTCCTTGTGGAAGTTCACTACAATGTGGCGAATGCAGTAGAGGGATTTCCACAAAACACCCAAACGTGTGGAAACACAAAAATATATAAACTTTTTTAGCACCTTTTGAGCCCTAATTCATGCAATTTCTTAGTAATTTTTTTCAAAATTCACACTTTAATTATAAAATATTTAATTTGCACTTATAACATATTGAATTTTAATTATTTTATAATAAGTTTTCAAAAATTTGGTTTATTATCGACAGTTTTGCACAAAAGGTAAAAATTAGCTTGACAGACACCTCAAAAGGCTTGAATTGTCGGAGAAATTTTTGCATCGAGTGTGTAATAGCTCGTTTTCAGTGAAATCAGAACTATGATTTTGGGACCACAAATTCGAGTCAGAAAGAAATTTTATTTTAATATTATTCCATGGTATGCATTATGATAGGGAAGACATATGAAAATTTCGATAAGAAAATTTTACCGATTTCATGTTTAATTATGGAAAGGACCAAATTCCATAAAATGTAAAAGTTAAGTTCTAGTAGCTATAAGTATCAAATAGCTAAGGGATTCAAAATTTGAGATCCTTATATGGTAGTTAGACCATTAAGAAAAGTTAGTAGATATTTTTGATGATTCATCCATGGAAAATTAGAAAAAGAAAAGGACTAAATTGGAATTTAGAATAAATAAAGATGATAATAGCCTAATATCATCTTATTTCATCATCTTCCCCAAATTTTCTATCGAAACCCTAGGAAAGAGAAAGAAAATCAAGCAAGCTTAATTAGGTAAGTAATCATGTCCCTTTTTAATAATTTTTATATTTTTTAGATCGAAATAACCTAATCTATCTATTTTTGGGATTAATTTGAAAAGATATTAAAGTATTGAAATTTTTTCATGGATGAATATGATGAAAATTTGAAATTTATGATAGAAAATGAAAGGTTGTTGATAGATAAACAACTTTTGTAAAGTGAATTTTAATGAAATTGTGATTAAGGGACTAAATTGTAAAGATGTAAAATTCATGGAAAATTTTTTATTTTTATGAAATATATGTGCTGTAAATGTTATATGTAAAAATTAGTTAGGCTTGGAATAAGAATTAAATTGCATGAGTTTCATTTTCCAAGCCTAGGGACAAAATCGTTATTTATGGAAAGTATAGGGGCAAAATGGTAATTTGTCTAAGATGTGAATTGAATTAAATTGAATGTAAAATGGATTAAATTAACTTTAAATTCATTTATATAGATCTGGATAACATAAAAAGGAAGTTAGATCGAGGAAATAAAAAAGTGTTGGATTAGTAGATTTTCGTATACGAACAAGTGATGAGATAAGTTCGTGTAACTAAATTGTGTATTTATATCTTTTAAATTGAATAATATGTATGTGAATTGTATCATTATCATGAATATGAAATAAATCTTATATCCAACAAAGCTCGATATATGATAAGTCCCGTTTGAATAATGGAATTCGATGGATACAAGATTTCCTAATTGGTTGTGGTCTTGCATATGTTGCAGACACACCATAGCTCTTATGAGCACCCTGTTATAAGCCCTCTCGAGGTTCCTAATACATGGTTCCTGCGAGTATCTTGATCGGTGATCTTGCATGTGTTGTGGACAACTGCAGCTCTTTGTGAGGGTCCTATTATACGGTTAGTTGTGATCCTGCATATGTTGCGGCCACAAACGCAACTCTTATGAGCGACCTGATATAGGCTCTTTGTGAGATTCTTGACATGGCTCGCTTGAACATCCTGTTATATGGCTATCCTAAGCTCCCTAATAATAACTCTTCGGAGTTACCTGTTCAACTCAATGAGCTTCCTATTCTAAACTCTTATGAGTTTCCTGATTTAGCCCGGATAAGCTTCCTGTTACATGGTTCACATGAGCATCCTGTTATATGGCTTGAGAGAGTGCTTCTTGATTATATGCCCTAATCAGATACCCCTGAATATGAGTTGACGGTTTACAATTTTGTACACTTTGAGTGTACAACATGTGTATTCATCGATATTTCAATAAAATTCAATGAGAATAGTTTTGGCATGGTTGAATTGAACTTAAGATGATTGGTTATAGAAATGCACTTGTTATATGGAAATATGATATGAAAAGCACATCTTTATGAAAGTTATTACATAATGAGCTCATCTTTGATTTTTGATGTTTACATGATATACATGACTAATAAGTTTCTTGAGATCATATGTGTTTAGGCAAATGGCCATAATGATTTGGATGCATGTTCGTATACTTATTTTGAATGTACATGATTGGTAAGTTAAATTATTGTTATACGAACGTACTAAGCATTTTAATATGCTTACTTTGTTTTTTTCTCTATTTTATAGTGTTCGAAGCTCGTAAAGGTTGAAATCGGTCAGAGCAACATCACACTATCCTTCAGCTTGTTTTGGTATAAATAGAAAACTTATTTTGGTATAATAGCATGTATAGGATAACTTGGCCAATGCTAGCATGTAAATGGTTGTTTGTAATCTAGCCATTTGAAATGGCTAGTAATGATATTTTTGGTGAACATATATATGAGATTATGGTATGGTTAATATATGTATGCTTGGTATGGTAGATTGAAGGATGGTAAACATATATGTCCTTAAAAAGGTAAGTTTGAATACAAGTGATGATATATCATGTATAATATTAATGTTGGCTTAATTTTAATGTCTTGAATTGGTTGGTATTTATATACAAGTATTAATGTAGGTATAAGGCAAATTTTGGGTGAGAAATAAGGCTTGGAAATGGCCTTATTTTGTCCACACGGGTAGACACACAAGCTTGTGTCTCAACCATGTGTGACACACGGCCATGCGCACAGGTGTGTGGTTTGGTCGTGTGTCCCCTACATCTTAAAGATTGAGAAACATAATGCTCAGAATTGGCCACACGGGCAGAGACATGGACATGTGTCTCAGCCGTGTGAAACACATAGCTCATCACACGGGCGTGTGTCTTAGCCATGTGAATCTTGCGCCTAATCTTCGAAAATGAAATTGTCCAAATGGCCTAGCACACGGGCGTGTGGTTGGCCGTATGACCCAAGTCAGAGAGTTACACAGGTATGAACACGGGCTGGGACATAGCCGTGTGTCTCACATCGAATGCCCACACAACTTGGGACACGTGCATGTCACTTGGCCGTGTGAGCCACAAGACCTGACCACATGGGCGTGTGTACCCTGCACCTAAAAAAAATTTTAAAATTTCACGAAAAATTCTCTAAGTTTTCGATTTAGTCCTGACTTGTTTCTAAAGTACAAATAGGACCCCGATGGTCCATTTAAGGGACAACATGATTGAATTATGATTTTCTTAGATATGAATAGTAAAAGACATGAATTAATTATATTTATTCTCTAAACTCTTGTAAAAGACATGAATTAATTGTATATGAATAGTACAAGACATGAATTAATTGTATTTGTTCTGTAAACTCTGGTAATGCTTCTTAACTCTGTTCAGGTGACATATATGAGTTAGGGGTGTTACAAAGTGAACCAAGGGCAAGATTAAATATTTTTCCATCTAAGGTCGGTCCAAATGATGATCATTTTATATACTTTATATTTTATTTTTATCCAAGTTAAATTGGGTTAAAAAAAATATAAAGCCTAAATGAGAAAGTGACCTAGTGTGCTAAGTATTGAATACTGATCCAATAAGAAAATTTGTAGCCCAAAACGACCCAATAAGCTGACCTAATCGATTTATTTAGTTGATTAAACTAATTGAAAAACAGCCCTCAAGTTTCCTTAAAATCCAATTCAAACCCACTTTCTGTGCCTTTAAAGATTTGCCCTAAGCTAAATTTAGCAAAGTTTAAAAACTTTGCTACATCTGTGGTCGGTCAAGGGGAGTGTGTGGCTACTAATTATTTGTTATTTTTATCAGCCACTCTCACCTATAGATACCCCTTTTCACCTATTCATTCAACACACCTCTCATTCCACATTTCTCACTCTCTTCTACTCACTTTCTCACATCCAAAACCTCCATTTGTTTCCCATTTTCCCCTTCTACTTTCCTTTGTCGATTTCCCTCTTAGAAAAAAGCCTTCAACCACCTTGGGTAGCATTATTCAATTACTTATAGAAGCCTTGGATCGATAGAATGAGTAGAGAAGGAGAAGACCTCAGTAGTCTGGCTTTGGAGAAAAAACTGGATTTACTTCTAGCTTCCTTTCCTTTAAAATTTCTTATTGTTATGATCATGTCTATGAATATTTGTTATGTTGCTATTCTAAATATAATTAACATGGCTTAAATTTAATTCGTGTTAGGTTGATTGCATTTCGTCTACTTAAGTTGTTAAAATCATGTTTGTGTTGTTATAGGTCTTGGTAAATTTTTTGATTAAGTAAAATCATGATTATGTTATACTTGCATTATAATTGTAAGGTAACTAATGAATTAATTATTAATTGTGTTGAAATTGTAATTAATTGACACAATACTTAATCAGTGCATGTTTAATCTTCTAAGGTAGCTAAGGATTAAATTAGTGATGATATTAAACGGTACATTAGCCTTGCATAACTTGTAAGATTATTGTGATTAAACTATTTCAATGTAGGAATATATTGTTACTTCACTTAATCTTTTGCTTGCTTATTAAAATTGATTAATTGTTTGAATTGGCATAGTAATATGTTTAAGAGATTAGTTAATTTAGTAAGTCTATATGTGCTATCGTTAACAAATTACCAAGTTGCCATGAATTTATTCGTCACAACATGAACATTGTTTTAGTAATATTAAGTTAAGAAATATAGTTGATCTAACATGATTATGTCATATTGATTAAACTTATTTTTCAGAAATCGTGCTTTGGAATTTTAACCTTTTAATTTTCTTAGTTAATCTTCTTAGTAAAAATCTAGTTTTATTAAACCCTTTTCTTTCGAAACAAAAAGTTTCCTTCACCAAGGTGTTTTTAATTGCATTTCATAAATATTTTCTTACACAGTGCTTATGGGTACGATAACTTGACATTTTCTTGTCACTTTATTACTTGTTGCGATTGTATATACTTGCACATTTCCATCGTTCCAACGCGTAATTGCAACAATTAGCCCCTTTGATCTATCAGAAATGATACAAACATTGTCTTGCGTGACAACATACCTTCGCAAATTCATCAGGAAAAATTCTCACGACTCCATGTTCTTTGACACAACAATGGCAAACGCTACCAATAGCAAGTTTTAATTCCCATCTTGTGCCAACGAATTGAGGAGGATCCGCGTATATTTCTCATACAACCAAGTCCCATCTACATGTACAAGCAGCTTATAGTGGGAAAAGCTCAAATCCAGGGATCGAATGTCCAAAACATCAGGTGGAAATTCTTTTTCCCGGATTTAGCTGGTCATCCTGCTCGTAATAAGGCAACGCCTGTAACTCAACAACAATCCCTAAAATGTACTCTCACATTGTGACTATCCACCATTGGAGTTCATTATACGATGCATCCCTATCTCTGTACAACTGATCCATGGCCATCTCTTTAGCCACCCATGCCTTCCAGTATGAAACTCAGTACAATTAGCACCGATACAGTAATGATGTGTGTGTCTTTAACTATTGGCAAGATGCAGCTGCAGATGGTTTTTGAATCAAGCTTGCGGTAGTCCTGCGTCATATGTGTAGAAGTGAATGTATAAGGCTCAACATATTTTCATATTCCCCACTGCTGGGACCTCTGGATAAATGCAACTTGTACCCGTCACCTGCACCCTTCTACCAACTTGTAATAGCCTGTTCTTAGTGAAATCGGAACAGTGGTTTCGGGACCACAAATTCGAAGTCGAAAGAAAATTTATTTTAATATTATTTTATGGTCTACAATATGACGAAAATATCGTATAAAAATTTCGTTAAGAAATTTTACGGTTTACACGTCTAATTTAATAAAAAAAGATTAAATTGCATAAAGTGCAAAAGTTGAATTCTTATAGCTAAAGGTATTAAATAGGTATGGAATTGTAAATCGAAGGTCCTTATATAGTAAATAGACCATTTAGAGTAGTTAGTGGATAAGAATGATTATTCATCATTGGAAATTTAATAAACTATTAAGGTTAATTTTGGAAAATTTATGATAAAATGATGATAAATAAATAATATAAAATAAACTATTATCATTTTCATCATCATCCACCAAAAATAAAAGAAAACCCTAGCCATGGAAGTTTGAGTTTTAGCAAACTAGTTTTACTCATTTAGGTAAGTATTCTTGTCTCGTTTTTAATGATTTCTATGTTTCCGAGATCGTAATAGCTTAATCTAGCTAGCTCAAGGATTAATTTGCAAAATCGTTAAAGTATTAGGGTATTTCCATTGATGAGTATGCTTGAATTTTTAATTTTTATGATAGAAAATGAAAGGTTGTCGTTAGATAAACAACTTTTGTAAAGAGAATTTTGATGAAATTATCAATTAGGGACTAAATTGAAAAGATGATAAATTTATGGTAAAATTCTAAATTTTGTGAAATACATGGGCTGCTATTAATATGTATGAAAATTGGCTAGGCCTGAGTAAGGATTAAATTGTATGAATTTTATTTTCTGAGCCTAGGGACTAAATTGTAATAAATTAAAAGTATAGGAGCAAAATAGTAAATTTGCCAAAAATGTGTGTTAGACTAAATTGAATATGAATTGTATTAAATTGAGTTAAATTCATTTATATAGATCCAGATAGACCTAATATGGAGTTAGATCGAGGCAAAGAGAAAATATTTGATTAGTCACCCTCGTATCTACATACACTTGTCAAGGTAAGTTCGTGTAATTAAATTGTACATTTATATGTTTTAAATTGAATATTATAGTGTGTGATTTGTATAAATGACATGTATAATTATCAATCACATTTCTGACAAATACCGAGTCCCGTTTGAACCTTAAAAAATTCGTAGGATACAAATGACATGCCATTAGGGTTATCGTTTTGGTTGTAGTCCTGCATGTGTTGCAGACACACCATAGCTCACATGAGCTTCTCGATATTTAGCTCTCATGAGCTTCCCGATATTTAACTCGTATGAGCTTCCCGTTACTTAGCTTACATGAGCTTCCTATTATTCAGCTCGGAGGAGCTTCCAGTTTACAACTCATATGAGCATACATGTATATGAAATGGCAGATTATAGTTTTGTACACTTCATGTGTACTACCTATGTATCCAACGATATTTTAAATTGTTCAACAGACAATGTTCTGCTATTAGACAAAATGAGTTCGGTACGATCTATTACTAGTATATACATGAAATACAAGAGAATGATATTACATGATATATTGAAATATGAAATGGATGATACATTTATATGAAACTTGCTTAGTAGTTATGTTCATTCATGGTTATGGGCTATTATATGTGCTTACATGGCTAAGATGTTGAGGATATGTGTTTAGGCTTTTGGCCAAATTGGTTTGAATATGTCTTGTATGCTTACCTTAAATGTGATTAAATGGTAAGTTAAATTTCATGTTATACGATCTTACTAAGCTTAAATGCTTACTCTGTGTTATTTTCAATGTTTTATAGTAATTCGAAAGCTCGTACGGGTTGAAAGTTGGTCGGAGCTATTTCACACTATACATTGACTCTTTTGGTATTTTCAGTAAATTAATTTCCGTTATAATGGCATGTATAGGTTATTTTGGTAAATGTTGGTATATAAATGTTTTGTTGAAACTAGGTTTATAAATGTTTTGTTGAAACTAGCCATTTAAATGGCTTGTGTTTGGTATATTTTGATTGTATATAAGTGGCCTTATCATAATTGATGTGTATTTAATATGGTTGAATGATGGAGAATTTATAGGCATATTGATGATTTGGTTTGAAGTAGTATATTTGGTACAAATATGCATATATGTGTGTTTGGTTATTTAGGTAAATTGGATAATTGGTTGACATGTTATAAGTTGTTATTTGAAGTGCCTAAGGGCATATTGGTTGTATGTGATTATATTTCATGTTTAAGACTTGATTTTAGCTTGATTTGAATGTCTTGTTATGGCTTATTGTTGTGTAAAAATGTTGAGTTAGGTTGATGTCAAATTGGGTGAGAAATGTGGCTTGAAAAATGACCTATTTTTGTCCACACGAGTAGAGACACGGGCGTGTGTCTCAGTCGTGTGTCCTTGTACCTTTAAAATTATGCAAGTCAGTATGCTCAACACGGCCTAGCACACGGGCGTGTGACATGGCCGTGTGACCCAATTCAGAGAGTTACATGGGTATAGACACGGGCTGGGACACAACCATGTGCCCCTATTTCGAATGCCACACAGCCTTAGACACGAGCGTGTCTCTTGATCATGTGAATCAAATGACTTGGCCACAGGGGCGTGTGTCCCCTGCACCCTTGAAAAATTTTAATGTTTTCAGAAAAATTCTTTGAGTTCCCGATTTAGTCCCGACTTGTTTCTAATGCATATTTTGGGCGAGGGCTCGTATAAGGGACAATATGTTTGGTATTGATTAATTTCTGACATGAATGTATTATTATGTGAAATGTATGTTTATTTGATCTATAAACTCCAGTAATGCTTTGTAACTCTGTTCTGGCGATAGATATAGGTTAGGGGTGTTACACAACTTCCAACACTCACTAACATAGATCATTGGTGTAGAGTCAGCCACTCTGTAGTTGACAGGCACCTTCATACTATACAACTTGATGGCAGCAACGCACTCTTCTTTGCTCACGAATATTTGACCCACGAACAACACTTCCGATTCAGGATCTACTAACATCAGATGAGCAGGTACTATGCTAGGGTACTCAGAAGCATGCGCCACTTCGAGATCAACGATCAACATGTAGGCTGCAGGATCATTGTGTATAACGATGCCACAACTCGAGTTTTCGATCGAAGGGGCATAATCATTTTCATTATCCACTCATTCACCGTCGATATCATCCGAGACATCGGTCTCAATAACAACTAGATGTATCTATAAATGACCATTATTATTAAATCCATTTTTACCATGTGAATCAGTCTCAATAACGACTAGATGTATCTATAAAGTAACATGGTGTGGATTTTCGACCCATGTTGATGTGGCTCCACCACTGTACTGATATGAACATCCAACGTTAAGATCGATATCAAAATCGCACACAGACAACATCCTATCGACGGACGCTCTAGGAACCTCTGTACAGGAGTCTTTAACTCCATATTGTTGACTTAATGGAGTTACATTTTCAACGAGCTCTGCATCGGCTAACTCAACAAACAACTGAATCTGTTCAGTGTTCACCCTCTTAGGCAGGCAATACAATGCGACTATTGTCTCGACGTCATCATTGTCTAAACGTTCCATCTCGATAAATTGGGATTTGATGAAATTGGAAATTTATAGATTAATTTTGACATCCTCATTCCACAATGCCTAGAAATTTTTACACTGATCTTCTCTTTCATATTATTGACGAACACACTCCTATCGAACCTCATTCTGATTTTCTGGTGAGTCTAAAAAGTACAACCAACATTTATTTCTAAAATAACACCATCGAAATGAATAGCCGCAAAAAAATTGGTTCTCTATTTTTTTCTGAAACCGTAAAAATACAAATCTAAACTTTTAACACAAATCCTAACTAATAATAATAATGATTATTACAAAAATTAATAGTACAAACTAAAATATAAATAATTCAATATTACAAAAAAATAATTAAAAATATCTTCTTTTTTTCTTGCAAGGAGACCTTCCTTCTTCTTCTTCTTATTTTTTTTGTGGTGTGGTTGGGTCTTAACTTTTTTTTTCCTCAACAGATTGTTGTGCGAGTTGAGAGAATAAACTAACCCCCTTTCATGATGAAATTTTTAATATTTTAAACAAATTAAAAAAAGCTAAAATTTTAGGTTTCAAAACTTGGACTCGTGATCGACAGGTCACATCAGTGGTAGGCTGTCAAGCAGCACCGGCCTGACAGCCTGCCACCGATGTGACCCGTTGGTCACGAGTTTGGGTCTCGAAACCCAAAATTTTAGTTTTTTTAATATTTTTAATAAAACAATATATACATACATATTAAATTAATTTCAGTGTCGCCTGACACGTCGACAGCACCATTAAAAAATTATTTTTTTTACCGTTGACAGTATAAATACATGGTAGAGGAATACCAATGTTGTCGATTGATCAGGTGGCACTAAAGAAAGATTATTTTTTTATTCTCTCCAATCATCACACCATCATCAAACCAATCACTACTATCAGGAGGTTGGTGCCGCTGAATTCTTAGGCGGCATCGTAGGTACATTGTTCATTTTGCCTATATTGATAAATAATGGAGACCTTATCCCATTTCAGTATTTAAATTTTTTTTATATTATTTAAGTAAAAAACCCTAAAAATATCATATATAATATACAAAAAAATGTAAAAATAAAAAATATATTTTTAAATAAAATTTAATTTTTTTTAAATTTCTAAAATATATAAATATAAATTTTAAAAAGCCAAAAATAATATATAAAAATTAAAAAACTATAAAATTAAAAAATGTATTTAAATTTTAGAAAAATGAAAAAAACTTTAAATTTTTAAATATATTCTAGAATTTTTTTAATAAATTTTATATTTTTCAAAAATTCTAAATTCTAAACATTCAAACAATAAATCAAAATTTTAAAAACATAAAAAGTTGAAATAAAAATATAAAGTCTATAAATTGAAAATTCGAAAAACTTCAACATTAAAAACTTGAAATTTTTTAAAAATAAAATATATAGCTTTTATAAAATTTTAATATTTTTTAAGAAGTGAAAAAAATATTTTTTTAAAATAATATTTATGAAAAATATTCTAAAATTTAAAGTCAATGGTCAATCAACATCGATCAATGGTGGCCAATGATTAGTCAACATTGATCAAAGGTGGTCAACGGCGACCGATATCAATCAATAATGGGTCAAAGTTAAAGGTACTTTTATATTTAAATAATAATTTCTTTTTTTATTTTTTAAATTTAATTTTACTAAACTTGAATGCCATGTGGCACATTATGATTGGTTAGATGTGCCATGTGGCACATTCTAATTGTTGCCATGTGTCACCCAATTTTTTTACCGCCATTATAAAAAATTGATTGAATTGGGGGACAAAATGATAGTTTGAGTACCAAACTGAGACGAAAAAAGGTTTAGATACTAAAATAGGAAAACAAGTATAGTTCAAGGGCCAAATTGAGCACTAAGCAAAAATAAAATGCAATTTTATATCCTTAATTTATTCTTTGTTTCATAATTCCTTTCTTTTTCTTTTGGCTTAACAGGTAAAAACAACCCCTCGAACTTTGGAAAAATAAAATCAATTAAACTGCTCCACAAAAAGACACACTTAACTAAGCCTTAGAATCCCAAATTGTATCAATAAAGCTCTTTGACCAATAATTTTCTATTTTAATCGTTATGTCATTGACGTGCTTGTTGATGACATTGGCCTAGTGGTTGATGTTAGTTAGTTGCCATGTAAGCAAAAAAATCTAAAAAATTAAAATTTTTTAAATTTTTTATGCATGAATTTTAGACAACCATTTGTCCAAGTTCATTCTAGATTTTTTTTTAAAATTGTATAAATTTGCAAAACATTATTAAAATTTATAAAAATATATATAGTTTCAAATATATATTGTTTGACATGTTTATCATACTAAATTATTTTTTTATATATATTTTGCTTTGAAAAAGATTTCAAATATAAATGATTTTGTAATTTATATGCTCTAACATGAAATTAGTTATAGTGGCACAATATTATAATTTGATATGTTTAATATTTTAATTTAACTTGAACAATTGCACTCAATTCAACTTGACTCGTATTTCATTTCACTAGATTCAAAAAAATTTTAAGTTGAGTTAGGATGATAAAATATGACTCGTCCACTCAATTAACTCGAATTTTTTCACTCGATTCGATTGAATGCTCACTCCTATTTTACAAGGAAAATTAATTAATAAACGATTATGTTAGTACTTTAATTAGCTCTTCTACACTTCAATAATTAATATTAACTTTGTCGTGCGAGTTCTACACATGCGATTTTAACATATTATTTTTCTCCATCAACTTTATCCTAGGAATCCTAGGTTGCAGGGGCTCAATAGTAATAAAGTTTTGAGGTTAAAATGGCTAGAGATAAAATGCTTCCTACAGGATGTGTTTTCAAGCCAAATGCTTGACATATCAAAGGAAAACTCACCCTACAAGAAGTGTTTTCACTGCCATGTCAGATGAAAATGCCCATATAGGGAGCATTTTCTCTCTAGCCATTTTAACCACCGCAGCTTGATTGCTTCTGAGCCTTACAACCTGCGATTCCCAGGATTAATATTTTTTCCTTTATACCCCACCCCATCCCTTATATAAATGTCCATTCTTCATCCCCCTACTCAGGACATCTCAATCTCCTCTAATTTGTTTTTATCTTCTTCTTACGTGTTGAAATTTTAGGGTTTAAAGATTTATTTCTCTCTCGCTTTGAGGGAGACGTGGTCATAGTTTTAAGTTGTGTTTGGGTTCACGGTGATGTCATGGAGCTCGATAACCTACAAATTTCAGTTGTCGTGTGAGTATGGTTCCATCGCTTGAGAAGTTGAGATCTCTGTGCAACTCGAGGTCCAAGTTGTCGGTAATTATACCATCTCGAGTTGAAGTGTAACTAAGCTTCAAGTTTACAAAGGTTATGCTGTCAAAAGATTATGCATAAATGGAGTCACAGTTGATGGTGCTAATGTGGGCACAACAATGAGTATTATCGTTAGAAGAGCTTGTTTCATAAAACTCAAACATAGGTGCGAGGAAAGAAAACACAATGGCCCTTTAATATAATTAAATTATTCATGTTGTCCATCTTTATCGAATGCAGTGACCTTTTTAATATAACCTGTTACACCCTAATGCTATCATAGGTTATAGTAATAGGTTCACCACCTTTAATGGTGGTGGATAAGACACATTACTTGATTGTACTGAAACGTCACTGTGTTTTTTCCTGGTATTTATATTTGAGTTTTATAAAGCATCCTTTTCTGATGAGAAACTCGCTGTCATGCCCACATAACCATCGTCAGCTACGACATCATTTATGCTCCACCCCTTGACAACATAACATTTGTAAACTTGAAGCCCTAGTTACACTTCAACCCTAGATCGTATAATTACCATCAATTGGGATCTTGAGTAGCAACGCGATCTGACCCCCTAGGTGATGGCTCCATACTCACATGACAGATGAAATTTATAGGTTACCCAACTCCACGACACCACCGTAAATTTAGACATTCCTTAAAACTGTAACCATGTCTATCTCAAACATGGATAAAAATCAATCTACAAACTTCTAATTTCCAACCGTAAGAAAAAAAAATTTTGCCTAAGTGAAAACGCGTCCTACAGGGCTCGTTTTCATTGCCACATCACAGTGAAAACGCATAATGTAGGACGCGTTTTTTGGAGAGAAAATAAAAAAAGTCCTACATGGTGCGTTTTCAGTAGTGTAGTAGTGAAAACACAACCTGTAGGACGCATTCTCCTTTCTCTCTCCAAAATCAGCGTAGATTAATAAATTTTTAAAGTTTTAGCCTAATTTGTCAATTATTTTTTTCAGCATATTTATAAAATTTAGCTTGTATTTTGTTACCTCAAATTTATGGAATAATTTGTATATACTTTTTTTTAAAAAAAATTTATTGAAATTGAAATACAATATATCTTGGCTTTTTAATATTGTTTTAAGGGTGAAAAACTTATCTAAAATATATATTTATAAAAAAAATTATATTAAAATTTAGGTTTTAATTGAAATGTTTAAATTTAAAATTCATGTTTTCAAAGTTAAAATTTTATTATAGTATTATTATTTTTTAAAATATGAAAAGACCCAAATGTATTTTATTTAATATTTGTTACTTTATAAAAGTAAAGTATTTAATAATTTTTAATCAGTTAGTACTCGTAACACAACTAAATTAAAAATTTAATATAAATATAAAAATTAATAATAAAATGTTCAATATTATGAAAGAAATTATAATAGAATATAAGGCAAAACAACTAAATAAAATGCTTAATACCAATTTTAGCTATTATATTATAGGCTATTTTACTCATTTAATCCAGAAAATATTAATATTTACAAAAATAACTCTGGTTCAAAAATATTTACTCAAATGACTTGAAATAAACAATAAAATTGAGTTATGGGAACTAGATGGCCGGTACCACTATTTTTTCTATTAAAAAAATAATTTTTAGAGTTTTAGACACTAGATGGCCAGCACCCATGTATTTTTTTTCAAAAAAATTTTTTGGGTGCTGGCACACTGATGGCTGGCACCCCTTTATTTGATTAAAACAATTTATTTTTTGGGGGTGTGGTTCGAGCCAACAAATAGCCAAAGTCACCCAACAAAAGGGATGGACATATTGCAACATCAACCCCTCCTTGTTTTCTCATCTTTTTTATTTCTCAAGTTTAATTACATATTTTATATTTTAAAATAATATTAAATTTAAAAATTAATTTAAATTTAATATGCACAATTAAATTAGATTTTTTTGGTAAAATTAAAACCTACTTTTATAATAATTCAAAAAAACATTGCTAAATTATTTTTTTTATTTTAAAAAATAACAAGTAATATATTTATACACGTTATTTTATACATTTTAAATGTTTCTAAGTTTATAAATATATTACTCGTTATTTTTTAAAATAAAAGAAACAATAATTTAGCAATGTTTATTTGAATTATTATAAAAGATGAAAATAATTAAAGTAGGTTCTAATTTTATAAAAAAATCTAATTTAATTGTGCATATTAAATTTAAATTAATTTTTAAATTCAATATTATTTTAAAATATAAAATATGTAATTAAATTTGGGAAATAAAAAAGATGAGAAAACAATGAGGGGTTAATGTTGCAATATGCCCATCCCTTTTGTTAGGTGACTTTGGCCATTTGTTGGCCGGCACCACACATCTAAAAAAAAAAAAATCATATAAAGGGATGCTGGTCATCAGTGTGCCAACACTTCAAAAATAAATTTTTTTTTTTAAAAATATGGGTACCGACCGTCTAGTATTCGAAACCTCAAAAATTATTTTTTTAATAGAAAAAAAGTGATGCCGACCATCTAGTTTTCATAACCCAAATTTATTATTCATTTCAGATTATTTAAATGAATATTTTTGAACCAAGATCAATTTTGTAAATATTAATTTTTTGGAGTAGATAGGTAAAATATCTTATATTATAACTACACCATGTTACTCAACTTTGTTTTATTTTTTTTGTCATTGTCCTTTTGAAACTTACAAAGACAGACTAATATTTTTGGGTTATTACAAATTTGTCACTCCATTGTTATTGTCATTATTCAGTTAACATGAATATGACGTGGCACGTTAAATATGTCACGGGTTTAAAAACATTATTTCTTTTTTTAATATTAAATTTTTTATTTGTTTAATTTTCCTTTTCCTTCTCTTTTCCATTTCTTCTTCTTTCTTTTCTTTTCTTTTTTATCTTATTTCCCTTCTCAGCAAACACTAGCGGCTATTGATTCCACCACTGTCAGTGGCTTTCCCCGGACACTAAACCCACCGAAATATTTGTTTTCAACTCACCACCACACCGCTTGGGAAAAAAAAAAAAAAAGAAGAGCAACAACACCATTCTCTCACTGGGTCTTTTTTGTTTGTTTCATTTATTATTATGCTAAAGAAGGAAGAAGACCTGAGCAGCCAAGCCCAGCCGAAACCAATGGTGCTAAACAAGGAAGTAGAGTTCGCATTTGGTAGCTAAGTTGAAAGAGCTGAAAAAATCTCCATAAGAAATCAGCATTTTGGTGCCCACCGTTAACAAACATTACATAAGCCAACAAAACGGTACGGCATGTAGTCAGTTTTTTTCTTTTTGTAAAATCCTTAAATTTCAAAAAAAATATCATAAAAGTAAAAAAAAAAAAAAAAAAAAAAAAAAAAGGAATTTCTAGGCTTAATTCATAAATTTCTTAAAAAAGTCTAAAAAATTCCTAATTTTTAGATTTTTTAAAACTTTTTTTTGATATTTTAAAATTTGTTTTTAAGGGTGCTTGGCATCTTATTACATGATGTTTTCTTTTTTGAAAAAAAAGACAAAATATCAAAGAGATTCACAGAATAAAGATTAAATTCTTGAGGTACTAAAATAAAATATTATAGATAGTAGAAGCGCTAAAATAGGCATTAAGCCAAAAAGGAAAGAATATTAAAATAGAGTGAAAGGAAAGATTAAAATAATAAAAGAAGAAGATGGTGGATACGTGGGCAGTTGAAAGGGGTAAGATACAGGATACCTCGGTTTTCACAAATTATTTTCCATTGATTGCTAATACAAAACCTTGTCTTCTTCTCAAGATTCACGTGTCACATGGGACGCTATCCAACTTTGAATCTAAGATATTGATTGACTAACTAACAAATAAATACTTTTTTTTAAAACAATGGATTTTATCTCTACCGGTTGCCGGTAAATTAACATCTCTCCATCTTTTCTTTCATTCTTTCTACGTAATTATTAACAGATACTCTTGATTTTTCATATTAAAGAAAATCAACGCTCATTCTTTCTTTCTTTCTTTTTTTTTTTTTTATTATTGACTTTTTGCTCGACTGCAATTTTCGAGATGAAAAAATAATTGAATTTTTTGACCTAGGGTTTACTTGTAGGTGAAGCACGTGAGTACTGCGGTTATTAAATAATTAACTGACTGTCAGCTGTCAAATCAATAGTCTCTCAATGTTTTATCATCGGCTACGTACCATCCATGCCTGCGATGTCCGACTACTGGACCTCTGCCATAGTATCCTATGTCCTATTTCTTATTTTAAATTCCCATGTATTTAAGTTTTTAATTGAATTTGTATTACAAATTAATTAGATATTAATTCGATTAAAAAATTATAAAAATAATTTTTAAAATTAAAATGAGATATATTATTTCAAGTTGCTTTAATTTTATTTTTTATAATGAGATTTCAAACTATACTGAGGGTTGTTTAGTTGATTAATCGACCCGAAATAATATTAACTAAATTAATTGACCTTTTAAAATTTTAACCGTTAACTAAATTAAAATTTTTTCAAAAAAATTAACTGAACCGAAATATTTTCGATTAATTCGGTCGGTTAACCCAATTAACCGAAAATTATATATTTTTTTATTTTTGGTTAAAATAAGTATAAAATTAACCGAATTAACCGAATTATTTGTATAAAATTATATTTTTTATTTTTATTTATTAAATTATTTGTAATTTTTATGATTGGGTTGGGTAATTGGGTTAGGTTGGGTACTTGGGTTAATATATATTAGATTAGGTATTTGAGTTTATGTTGGATTGAGTTTGAGTGAATAGTGGGCTATTTATATATTATAATTTTATTTATTAATTTTTTCGGTTAAATCGAAAAAATTTGGTTAACAAATCGGTTTCGAACCGAATTAACCGTTAACCGAAAACTTAAAAAATTATTAACCAACCCCCGACTGAATTAATTCGGTTAACTGACCGATTAACCGAATTCGGTCAGTTAACCGAATTTTTTTTTGTTTTACCCGAATTTTGCACACCCCTAACTATACCAATTGAATTGGTAATAATTTAAATTTACTACTCAACTAAAATTTCATTTTGACGTGTTTTATATATTCTTTTTACTATACACAATTTATTATTCCTATAAGTTGTACCTATATATTATTATTTACGCCTCTGATTAAGTTACTGTCACGAGTCAATCGGACATCAACTTGGTTAGAAAAATTACAAAAATATCCTCTCGTATTTGAATTAAGTTATATTATTCGAGTTTGTTTTAATCTTTTTATTTAAAAAAATACTTATGGTGATATTTGAACCCGCGCCAACATGAAAAACCTTATATTTACCACTCATCCAAAGTTCTATTTTAAATTTTTTATACATTTTAATTTTTTTTATTAAGATAATGTCACAAATGAACTTGATACTAACTTAAGATTAATAACAACATCATGACAACACTATGATAAATAATCATTTTTATTTAATATTCTTAATATGATATATTCATGAATTTAAACTTTATTTTACTTGCAATTTAATCTAATTTTTATTTTAATATCATACATATTTTATGTGTTATTATCAATTAGTTTCAAACCATACTATTAATTATTTATTGTATATTACTTTTAAACACAAATTTGTTTCTAAATACGTGGTTATTACGTACATTTCAAGTGATAAAGTTTCTAGTTGGATAAAATGCAAGTCATACAATTATATATAAATTTTCATTTTTATCATCTAATTATAAAAATTTATAAAATGGTTATCCAATTAATCGGATATCTTTTTTGGACTAATTTTGTTAACTATTATTAACTTTATGATAAAAAAATAACGTGACAGTTTTACAATCAACATAACAATAAATTTAATTTTTAATATTTACAAAATTTTCTAACTTAATCATAATTAAAAAAATTAATCTTTAATATTTATAAATTAATTCAATTTAATTCTAATTCTACAAAAACTAAACAAATCAAGCAAACAAATTCTCTCACATCTATTTGGCATGGAATCCAAAAAATTAGAAACACCTAATGGGAGAACATTCATTTAATTTCACAAAAACCTCCTCTCTTTTTTCCCTTGTTTTTAATCACTTCAATTCTTTCTTTTTATCAGAATTAATATATCACTTGGATTCAAGTTTGACAATTTTTTGACAAACTATTTTAGTATCTGTGTTATTTTTGGTCTAATTTAATATTTGTATTTAATAAAAGTTATATATTTTAGTACTCAAAGGTAGTGGCGGAGCCACGTTGAGGCCCAAGAGGGATTTTTTTCAACTTAGTCCTTTGTAAATTTACACTATGGCCCTCCCAAAAATATAAATAGCCCCTAAGGTTTAAGATTTTTGCAATTTTTCCCTTCGTATATATATTGTAGCCTTCCTAAAAATATAAGTAGGCCCCTTCAGTATTTTTATAGGATTAAAAATAATATAAAAAATTACTCTTGATAAAAACAAAGAGAAAATCTTTTTAAAGAAGCTAAATTACTCATGATGACTTTTGAATGATATTTTGTTAAATAATAAATTAATTTTTATTTTATAGTTTACTTAACATAATAATATTTTATAAGTAATATAATATATGTATATAGATATATATATATATATATATATATATATATAAAGAAAAGATGAAGAGACTTTTATCATGTTTCTTATTCATATTGGTGCTTAGCAAGAAAAAAAGAAAAAAAATTTCTTTATCATTTTTCCTCCAAATTTGAAGTACAAGGTATGTTTTTCTTCGAACTTTTCATAGATTTTGAATATTTGAAACTTGTTTTACATATATGTACCAATAATTTTATTGTTTTATCAAGTATATTAAAAGTTGCCATTAAAGGATATTGATGGAACTTGGAAGCTTATAAAATTAAGTGAAATGTGTATGTTTTTGTATGGAAAATGATTAGGAGACAATTTCTATATTGTTAGAAGTGTAAAAATGAAACAAAAATAGTTAGGCAATGTTATAGTAAGTTTCGACCAAAGTGAAGGGGAGAAAGAAAACCTTGGTCACTTTGTTTAAAATTATGTCAAATGATAGAATGTGAAGTACTGAGCATTCTTGTGAAAACGGAATGAAAATGGTTAACCGAGTCAAATGATAGTTATTTCGTCTTAATTGTTGGAATACAACTTCTTTTAAATATATTTTTTATATGTTTAAATCGATTGTCATGTTGGAATATTACTTCTTTTGAATCGATTGTTTATATGCTTAAATCGACTGTTACATAGCACTTCTGATTTTAACTTGCCCCCCAAGATTAATATCCTGGCTCTGCCATTGCTCAAAGGTAACAAAGTTAACTTTTTAGAGTTTAATTTGGGTTTTAGAGTTGATTTTATGAAAGTTAATTGCTAATATTATTAGTTTTGATTTTTTATGACTTTGTTAATAGAATAAATTTAGTACTAATCGGGAATATGTTTAATTTGTCAAATACAGTCCAATAGATGTGATTTAATTTCGGTTTTGGGTTTGATTTGATGAAAGTTAATTGTTAATATTATTAGCTAATTATGGATTTTCTTCAAATCAACTCTAAAATCGAAATTAAACACTAAAAAACTTACATTATTATTATAAAGTACCAAAATGTATAAATTTTATTAAATACATGTACCTCATTGAACCAAAAAATAACATAGGTACTACATTAGAAAATAGTGTCAAACTCATGTACCAATTTATGCATTAAGCCTTTTTTTTAGATTCTAGTTTTCTCAGATAATAAGCGATGTATGTATTTGAGAGGTCCCTCTATTATAGGGATCTAAACAAATTAGTCTCTTTATTATTAAATAGATCGATTTAGTCTCTATACGATTAAAAAGAATCAAATAAGGGCAAAATTGAAATAGAGTTAACGTTTATTCTTTAAAAATATCATTTACTTTTTAATTCAATTAATATTTTTAAAGTTTTTATGGTTTTGTAAATGAAATCTTTTGTTATTGAACTACAATTGAAACAAAATAATTTTCAAGACATTTTTATGTAAAAAATGTTAACTTTGTTACAATATGAAATTGTTTTTATTCTTTTTATTAGTGTAGGGACTAAATTAATATATTTATTAATGAAGAGACTAATTTGGTTTAGTCACTATAATACATAAACCTCCTTAGTGCTTTAACCAATACTAAACACACCAAAAAGGGGGAGGGGGAGAGAGATGACGAAATTTGTGAGAGAAGAGTTTTTTTTTTTTCCATATATACAAGTTAGAAATTTATTTAACAATGTAGCAGTGTTTCTCATCTATTTAGCCAACCAGCTGAATTTGGCACATTGAGGGACCGATTACAATAGAATTTGTGACATGGAGGTGTGGACTTTGAAGTCAGTCCCTCAAGGTGTCAACTTCTTTTTTGCATTTCAGTTACTTTAACTGTATCAAATATAGCTTGCACAAGGAAAGTGGAAAAAAATACATGAAATAAAATGCTTTGGTATGCAAAGAATCTTTGCACCCTTGTAGCTATGTCATGCCAAAAATAAAGCTTGCACGTCTCTCTTTGCAATTCAAAAATCAGATCACTTGAAAGCTATTTGGAAACATCAAATGGATTAAATGAAATATTAATTCAAAATTTTAGAAACTTATACATTGATAGTTTCATATGTATATCAATTTACTCCCCAACACACAAAACCTTTGAATTAAAAGGAAAAAATGTTCCCATTAATATTCAACCTCCTTAAATCATTGAGTAAGTTTATCTTTTAGTATTTGTAAAATTTTAGATTATTATTAGTTTAAATATTATTATATTGTTTGTAACACCCTAAACTCGATTTAGACGTTATGGTCAGATCTGAAGAAATGTAACACCCCTCGCCCGTATCTGACGCCGGAACAGGGTCCAAGGTGTTACCTTTCTTGACTCAACCAACTATACAAAACCGGGCCATAAAAAAATTCAAACAATTTAAAATATTCTCTTTTTACATATCTCATATAGGGACTTACGAGGCCCAAATCATACATTGGGGTGGTTCAGAACCCAACCGAGAACTCATGAAAAACTTAGAAAAGTTTCATGCATCAAGACTCCACACGTCCGTGTGGATATAGAACACACGGTCGTGTGCTAGGGACACGCCCATATCCCGAACCCGTGTCTGAAAACCTGGGCATTCTGCCAAAACCATAGGGCCCAAGCACACACCCATGCCCTATAACCGTGTCCTTCACACGACCGAGACACACGGCCGTGTCTCTTGCCTGTGTACTATTAGCATGCATACTGACTTTATGACACGGCCTGGGCACACGCCCGTGTGGCTTGCCCGTGTACTAAAATGACTTTAAAGTTTTAAGTGCAGGGGACACACGGCCATAACACACACCTATGGGCGTGAGCCGTGTGTCACACACGGCCTAGACACACGCCCGTGTGTCTTACCCGTGTGGACAAACTAGGCTATCTTCCAAGCCATTTTGTCACCCATTTTGCACAACCTACACAAGATCATTTCAATATGCAAATTTCATCATAATGGACACCAATTCATCCATAGAAAGAACATTGTATACATTCATCAAAGTGAATAATAGCCATTATTCCAGGCTTGATACAAAATGAAGGGCTTTTAACTTGAGCCAAAATACATAAATAATTCTCTTAATCCAACATCTTAGTCTAGCCCTATACATGCCACATTCAAAAATATAAATCAAGCTAAACCGAGTATTGCGGCTGATAGTGTGATTGATATCTCTGACTTTAAGGGATCCTTAAGCTAGCTTGGTGACACTGAAAGAAAAAAGAAAGAAAAGGGAGTAAGCATAAAGCTTAGTAAGTTGCATATAAATAACTATACAACAATCTCACCATTTACCATCATGCTTATAGCTCAAAGGTAAACATAACTTAACTTACTCATTATCATCTACTCGAGTCTCATTTTCTAAATTTAAGCTCGCTATTCATGCTTATCATATAGGTGCTTGTAACACTCAAAACATGATCATCCTTTCTTTATCAAAATTGAACTATAACTTTCACTATTGAACCGTTGGAATACTACTGGATATTCCATAAACCTTCAACATGGGATATATTGCCGACGCCATGTCCCAGACATGGTCTTACACTGGCTCTCATATATGCGTGCTGATGCATGTCCCAGACATGTCTTACACTAGCACAACTCCTAGCCGATGTGTGTCCCAGACACGTCTTACACTGGCTATCTTTGTCGAGGCCGATGCATGTCCTAGACATGTCTTACTCTAGCGCTCATCTCTATACCGATGCCATGTCCCAGACATGGTCTTACACTGGCTCTCATAATGTGGCCGAAGCATGTCTCAGACATGTCTTACATTGGTGCACAAATCACCCAATGTCTTGGCACAAATATCCAGTTCATATCTTGAGGTTTCAACGAGATATTTCTACTATCTCAATATTACAAGGCATTCTCAATTTATAACTTAACAACTCGAAAAATATCAATTCAATGGCAATATAAATACAAGTATTAACAGTGTAGTTGTATTATTTACATACAACTTACCTCGGTTTACAAAAAGTACTTGACTAGTCGGCTTATTCGGATTACTTGGCTTTTCCCCGGTCTAGGCTCAGTTTTGGCAAATCTTGATCTATAATAATATACATCCATTTAGTCACTAAACACAATTAGGCATTCATAAATTCACAGCTTTGGTGAATTGACCATTTTGCCCCTAGGCCTTGGCAAAATGAGCATTTTACCCCTATGCTCGAAAATCGATTTTTATCGAATTTCCTTGTATTTCAAGCCTATCTAAACTCTTTTTACTACTATGGCAATCCCAAATTCTCACTATTTCACACACTAACCACCTATTTTGTAACTTATGCAAAATAGTCCTTTTAGGTGTTTTCATGCTAACACATTTCACAAAAGTTGTTTATAACACAACTAAGGCTCATATTCTTCCATAAAAAATCAGCATATATCACAAATAAATCCATGGAAAAATCCTAAACTCTTGACCATTTTGTAAGATATCACCCTCATTTGAAAGCTCATGCTTCAAGGGTCTCAAAAATATAAAAATCTTGAAGAAAACTCATTAAAATCACTTACTTATGAGTGCTTTAAGTTGCTGGAGATTTTTGAGCTTTCAAACCTCTATTTTGACTGATATTTTCGGTGATAGAGAAGAAGATGAGAAGGTGATATCATCTTTTCTTATTTTATTCCTAGTTTAGTCAAATTAGCCACCAAACCTAACCAAACTTGGACTTTTTGACCAATTTGTCTCCCATGGCTGGCCAAGCACTCTAAAAAGGGTCTAATTGCCCTTTAAATACTCCAAATTTTTATTCTCTAGCTATTTAACACATTTGGGTACTAAAATGCAACTTTTGCCTTTTATTCGATTTAGTCTTTTATCGCAATCGGGATTGAAAACATTAAAATTAACTCACCAAATTTTTCATGCACCAAAATAATAGTACCATAACCTCATAAAAATAATAAAAATATTTTTCTATCTTCGGATTTGTGGTCTCGAGACCACTGTTCCGGCTAGGCCCTAAATCGGATTATTACAAGAAGTCACCATAATTAACTTCTGAAAATCCCAGAAACCAGTTGGCTTGAAGCATTAGCGTAAGCTTTTGATACAAAACTATTTCAGTTTATTTTAAAAGAAAATAACTTTCTCACTCAGTTTGTTATTTAGTCGAATTCATTTTATATTTATAAAGCACTTATGATTGTAGTGGTACTCTTAGCTAAGTTCAGTTTGGAAATCACTGTTTGAATTTTGAAAATTCAACGTTTTGTTGATAGTATAATTAAAAGTTTAAAATGAGTAAATGTTTAAAATGAAAAATTTAAAGTCCAAAACAAAATAATTTGAATGTCTGAAACAATCCAATAATTCCAAAACAGTGTAAACCAGATTAAAATAGCATAATTAAAAAAATATTTAACCGAGCTCCCATCGCACCGACCCGTCCTAGGTCTGAGGGTTACCTGAAAGTAAACAAACAGAGGTGAGCTTTCGAGCTTAGTGTGTAACGTCTAATAATAAAATCAATAGTTACGATTTCAGACATGCTTTCAGATTTCAATCAGACATATTTCATATAGGGAAACAAAATCAGAACATAGCAAATGCATATTTACAGTCCTACCCCCATCCGCTACACACCATCTCCGACCATCCCTACACACCATATGGGTATTAAATACCTATCCAGCCCTACACATCACTAAGTGACTGCATGTCACTTTTTAAAATATATGTAGCCTAGCTGCCAGATCATTAGGCATTATACCGCCAAATATAAATTTAATGTGGCTGAGCCACCAGATACGATAGATAGATTAAACTACCTATACTTCCTCCATAAACATATTTCTCACCCCAATGCACATGTAGAACTAACAAGTGTTAAAAATGTATATGCCATAAATGCTTAATAACAGATTCAAATAATGTTTAATGAATAATAGATCATACTTTTCATAATACAGATCATACTTAACATATAACATATTAACCATGTGTACATAAGTCATATTTAATACAAACAAAACATCAGAAATCGTGATTTACAACCGAATTTGTACCATACGAACCCTACGGGGGTCTACTTTTGACTCGTACGATGACCATGTGATCGATTGTTTAACATCACAGTAATAATGTGCAAGCGTACACTATCAATGCAAGTATAGTAGACAGATATGAGTCTGTTGGATATCGATCCCACGAGGATGGTTGTCTTTTGTCTATTAATGTCAGTGCAATAAATAGATAAGATGAGATAACTTGTGAGAGTAGTTGTTGAAGCAATAACTTGAAAATAATAAGATAAAATATGATAGTGAGAAACTGTGATCCCCAACGTGAATATTCCCCAGAATGCTAAGTGCTCACAAAGTAAAAAGGATAGGTGATGGTCGATGCATTAAACTGCAACTAATATCTTACCAAGCTTAACTTCTATATTTAATCTAAGACTTAAACATGCACATTAGCCACACCTTCCGATGATGAAAATGGAACACTATTAAGAACGCATGGATTAAATTCCTCTAATCCTCAAGCAACTCCCGTTATCATGCTTGTGTGTCAGTGATCGTAATAACACTTCTATGCTAAAAACATTCAAACTCAAAGATTAAACCGTAGAAATAAGATTGAATAAAATAACATTTAACCTAAAAATCATGTGTACTTCCATACTAACATGAAATAGAAAGTAATCACTAGCGTTTAGAAAAGAAAAATAAAAGAAAGAAGTGGAGAATACTATTCCTAGACAACTCGACTTGGATTTGTCTATTCCTCCTTGTGTCGCACTCAGGGCTTATCATCAAGAGCTGGTCTACATCTTTTTCACGTTGGTTCACCCGTCGGAGCTTAAGCTGCCATAGCCGAAAGTTTCAAGAGATAAGCTGAATAAGATAATCCAAAAAGCTCTCTCTTTTTTTCTCTTTTCGTGAATATTTATCTATTTTTCCCCAAATAGCCTAGGTATCTTTTCATAAGAATCATGCTATCTCTGTACGTATAAGTTAGTTGTACCAGATTGGACAACTTACGTATTTTTTTCCTATCCAAACAATTGTCAGTTGCAGCGACAATTCTGGGCACAATCTAAAATTACTCATGTAGTGACATCAGTACCAAAATATGACAAAATTAAGGATAAATAGGCTGAGATCCACTGAGTTATAAAATGTAATTTACTGAACTTAAAATGCTAAAATATGTGCTAAAGATAACTAAATGGGTACAAATTAACGAATAAGTAGAGAGAAAACATATATTCTTTCTAGTACTATCAACATGACCCTAGGAAAAAAAATTAGAATTTGGGCCCACACGCCCGTGTGGCCCATACTAGTTGACATACGATCTCACACACCCTCGTGTGGCCTACACGGTCCAATTGGCCCATATCGAGTGGCTTACATGGTCTAGCACACGGCCTTGTGTCACACACAACACGGCACATAGTCGTATGGCGTTGACAGTATAGTTTTTTGACTTCCATCTGTTCACAATTTTTCAGGTTTTTGTTACACACCTGGATGTTTTCTGACATGGGTTCTAAAATTAGTATACCAGCACCTAAAAACATTATACACTTAACGAATTAGCCAACAATAGCAGGTTGATTTAAGAGGATATAGTCCTCAATTTTCCTAAAATACCAATCCAATCCACAAACGATTAACCCAAACAGCCGCAACAGTTCCAAATTGGTATAAATCCCTTAACTTTGGACGACCAGCACCTCCACAAATCCTAAGTTGCCACTGGATTGTTATTATTTTTTAGTTTCCTCTAAACCAAACGAAACAATTAACAATGATAAAATGCCCCAACACGCCTCAACAAAGCTATAACCAATGAAAGAAAATTTCCATAACGAAGAAGAGAAAATGATAATTACGCATGAATCAATTTGGAATATATTCAATCAACACTTACTATTGAACTTGGTTGGAAGAACAAAGAGAATTTGGTACAACAAAGATCAAGAAAAAGAAAGAAACAATTTGAGACCTTACCAATAGGAAACCCATGTGAAGGAGAAAGGAAAGAAGAAAATAAAATAAAATAAAATTGTTAAAAAGGAAGAAAAGAAAAGAGGAACATGAGAATAGGGGAGAGTGTTTTGGAAAATATTTTAATTTTCAAAAACAAGAAAATAAAATAATCCCAATAAAACCAAATCCTATATAACCATTAACCCCACTAATTTTTCCATCATCCAACAACTTTTGAGTTCAAATCTGACCAAAATTCCATAGAATAGACCGTACAAAAAAATAGCAAAAATAATCCCACTTGCTCACGCAGGGATTTAAACTCAAGACGAAGAAACCTTACCACTGAACCTACAGGCTCATTCTGTCACAGATTGAGTGAAAGTAATATTTAAGTCATAAGGATCAAGAGAGGAATAGGGACAGAAATAAAAAAATTCTCCAAAAGTGAGATTTGAACCTAAGACCTCAAACACACAATCAAGGCCCTTAATCATTGAAATAGATACTTAATTATGAAAAAATTTAGCAAATCGAATATTCAAATTTTTGGCGCGTTATAACTCTCCATTTAAAATAAATTTCGGCCTTAAAATTTTGCTTGATTCAAACAGATGCGGGTATTACTATTGAATCGATCCTCAAGTTCACAAGTGGCTTCCTTAGTGCCATGATTTTGCCACAGAACCTTAACCAAAGGAATAGTCTTTGTCCTCAAGACCTTAATGTCTCGATCCAGAATCTAAATTGACTCCTCCTCAAATGTCAAATATGGTCTTACCTCAATCTCAAAAAATATAATATGAGATGGGTAAGACCGATACTGTCTCAACATAAAGACATTGTAATAGCCCAATTTTAGCTAAATCGGAACAGTGGTTTCTGAATCACAAATTCAAGGTCGTAAAATAATTTTAATATTATTTTATGTGTTTACAGCATGTGAATATGTACGTGTGAAAGTTTTGTGTGCTAATTTTATTATTTAAGTGGTTAATTTGAGAAAAGGACTAAATCGCGTAAAATGCAAAAGTAGCATGCTAGAGTTAAAAGTGCTTGATTGCTATGAAATTAAAAGGTGGAAGTCCTTATGATGTTATTAAACCATTGGATTAATGGATGGACAATTATGCCTATAATTGGTGGAATTTTAATGTTAAATCATTAAGGGTAATTATGTCATTTTGTAATTTAAGTTAAATTAAAAAAAAACAAAGGTTAAAATAGATTCATTCATCTTTGCTTCAATTGGTATGTGATTTTTGTTCAGTTTTTGATGATTTCTATGTTTTTATGATCGTTGCTTTGAGTACTAGCTAGCTCATGCCTCAATTTTTGAAAGTGTTGATGAATTTGAAAGTTGCCATTGATGAATTCATGAGTTCTTGAATGTTTGATGATGGAAAATGAGTATTTGTTGATAGATTATCATGTTTTGTAAAGTGATTTTTAGTGAAATTGCATAAAATGGACTAATTTATGAAAAGTGTAAAATGTGTGGTTAAATGTATAAAATATTGATAAATATGGGCTGTTATGGAGCCTATAAATATTCGACTAGCTTAGGTTTAGTTGAAATTGTTGTAAATTGTGTTTTTATGAAATAGGGACTAAATTGAGAAAATATGGAATTACAAGGGTTAATGTGTAAAATGTCCCAAATTGTGTGTTTTGGATGAAATTGAATGAATTAAGGAATAAAAGAGTTAATATTGAATTTATATAGATCAATAATGAAAGAAATCTAATATAGATCAAGGGAAATAGAAAGTTATCGAATAGTCAATCCGGTTCCTCTATTCCGACTACGAGGTAAGTTCATATGCAAATAAATGTCTTTGAATTGAATTATATATGTTTCATTAGCATTGAATTGCTATGAATGTTGAACGAGCAAATATGAGTAAGAATCGACGAAGTTATGATATCCGAAAGTCCTGTACGAACCTTAGGAATAGTATAGGATATGAATGTCATGACATTAGGTTACTGAGATGTGATTACATGTAAGACCATGTTTGAGACATTGGCATTGTATTGAGATTATGTATAAGACCATGTCTGGGACATTGGCATTGTATTGAGATTATGTGCAAGACCATGTCTGAGACATTGGCATTGTATTAAGATTACGTGTAAGACCATGTCTGGGATATTGGCATCGTTAATCGATTTCGTGTAAGACCCTGTCTGAGACAGTGGCTTCGATATGTGATAACAAGTAAGACCATATCTGGGATATGGCATTGTACGAGCTTTATGTGATTCCAAGTATCTTTAACGATTCAGAATGGTTCAATAGGAAAAGACAAGTTGAGAAAGAATGTGTTAATGAGTTAGACGACTCAGGTACGCACGAGACTCATACGAGAATTGGAAAGAGAAATGGTTGATGAAATTACAGGTGAATTTGAATATGTATTCATTGAGAACGGTTTGTATATCTATATGTTTTTATTTGTATTTTGCCTATTGATTGAAATGTTGTGATTCATGTGGTAGATTTATTTGTATATGGCTTACTAAGCTTTTAAAACTTACTTTGTGTGTTCTTTCCATGTTTTATAGATTATCGAAGCTAGCTCAAATATCGAAGATCATCGGGAACCATCATCACACTATTAACTACTTGTTGGTACTTTTGGAGCTTTGTATTTACAATATATGGCATGTATAGTCTAGTTTCATTTTGGTTTGTTTTGATTCATGATATTAGCCATGAGATTTGGCTTGTAAATGTTGATAATGTATGGCCATTTAAGTTGGCTTGAATTGTGTTTGATAAGTGATATGTATGTGATGTATATAATGCCTTATATGTTGGCTTATTTTGATATGTTTGCCATAGTTGTTGATATAGCTAAAAGGTTGTTCTTTTGATTGGTTATTAATTGTTTTACTAATGCTTAGAAGTTGGCATATTGTGGTTTAATTTGAGATGATGATATGATATGTTATAAGACTTGAAATAAAGGATAAGTTGATGAGTTAATGCATTTGGAAATTAGGTAAGTTTTGATTATTTTGGCATAATGATTCGGTATGTTTGAATTTGGAATTGAGTGGTTGAAATGGTTGTGAATAGATAGTATGATAAGTGTATGAATTGACATGTTTTTGGTTGCTTATATATGTGTTAAAATGGTACCATTTTGATGGCTAGGTGATCATGAGATAAGGGTGACAAATTGGCTTTGCAATGGCCTATTTTTGTCCACACAGGCAGAGACACGGGCATGTGTCTCAGCTGTGTGGGACACACGGTCATGCTATACGGCCGTGTGTCCCCTTGGGTACCCTTTCGAATTAAGGCAGTATACCCTACAGTTTTGACATGGTCTAGACACAGGGGCGTGTCTATTGGCCGTGTGAGGCACACGGGCTGGCACATGGGCCTGTGGTCGGCCATGTGACCCAAGTCAGTAACCTCCCTATTTTCCCACGGTCATGGCACACGGGCGTGTCCTCGGCTGTGTGGTACAAGTCAGTATGTATGCCCTATTTTCACACGGCCTATGATACGAGCGTGTCTGGTGACCGTGTGAGGCACACGGCCTGTTCACACGGGTGTGTGGCCCTTTAAAAGTTTGAAAATTTTCTATGTTTCCCAAAGTTTGCAAATGTTATCGGTTTAGTCTTGAAACTCTTCTAAGCATGTTGTAAGGTCTCGTATAGTCTTATAAGGGACAATGTGAATGATTTGAATGAGTTTTATATATGAATGCAAAATGAATATGTTATGTATGTGAATGATGTGTATTAATCAGTAATGCCTAGTAACCCTATTCCGGCGACGGATACGGGTTAGGGGTGTTACAGACGTGGAACACATCGTGAATATGATCTAACTCCAACGGTAGCTCTAATTGATAGATGAGTAGTCCAACACATTTCAGAACTCGATAAGGCCCAATGAACCTAGGGCTCAACTTGCACTTCCATCCAAACTGAAGAACTTTCTTCCACGGAGATACCTTAAGAAAAACTTAGTCACCCACAGAAAACTCAATATCTCTCCTCTTCAAATCCAAACATGACTTTTGTCTATCAGAAGCTGCCTTAAGATGATCCCGAATCAGTCTAACCTTGTCCTCAATCTCAGAGACCAACTCAGGACCTAAAATCTACCTTTCACCCAACTCATTCTAATAAAAAGTTGTACGACACTTACAATCAAATTGAACCTCGTAAGGTGCCATTTGAATACTGGATTGAAAGCTGTTATTTTAAGCGAACTTAGTAAGTGGAAAAACTCCTCCCAACTATCTCGGAAGTCGATCACACAACTCCATAACATATCTTTCAGAATCTGAATTACTCTATCAGATTGCCCATTAGTCTGAGAATAGAACGTAATACTAAAGTCCAACTGAGTACCTAGAGCCTAATAAAGTTTTTTTTCAAAATTGAGAAGTGAAACGTTGGTCCCTATAAGAAATAATCTAAATCGAAACCCCATGAAGTTTAGAAATGTACAATTTAGCCAATTTCTATAGAGAATAGTCGATCATGATAGGAAAAAAATGAGCAAACTTGGTCAAACGATCCATGATGACCCAAACATAATCTTTCTTAGTGGGTGTTAAGGGCAACCCATTAATAAAGTCCATAGTCACACACTCACATTTCCAAAGGGGAATCTTAAATGGTTGAAGCAAACCCGAAGGCAGTTGGTGCTTAGCCATAACTTGCTAGCATGTCAGACAACGAGAGACAAAATCAGTTACCTCCCGTTTCAAACTGAGCCACCAGTATAACTTTCAAAGATCTTGATACATCTTATTTCCACTGGGATGTATAGCATATGGGCTACTATGCACTTCTCACAGAATAGATTGCCTCAACTCAGAATTGTTAGGGATACAAACCCAACCTCTAAAACACAGAACTCCATCACTATTCAGCCAAAAATTAGAAGTCCTACCTTCTTCAACTTGTTAAAACCACGTAATCAAAGAATCATCCACTAACTATTTAACCCAAATCTAATCAATCCAAGTCGACTTAACTTGCAACTCGGCTAATAGACTATCATCATCAAATAGACTTAGTCGAGTAAAAATCACTTTCAAATTAGTTTTCACTCTACGACTAAGAGCATCGGCAACAATATTGGCATTACCAGGATGATACTCAATAGTGCAGTCATAGTCCTTAAGCAACTCAATCCATCTATGTTGCCTAAGATTCAACTCCTTTTAAATATTATTATATTATTTGTAATACCCTAAACTCTACCTATAAGTTATCACCAAATCTAGAGAAGTAACCATTATTCACTTTTGAAAATCTTATAAACTAGTTGGCTTGAAGCATTAGCGTAAGCTTTTGATACAAAACTATTCTAGTTTATTTTAAAAGAAAATAACTTTATCAACTTAGTTTGTTATTTCAGTCGAATTCATTTTATATTTATAAAGCATTTATGATTGCAGCGATACTCTTAGCTAAATTCGGTTTGGAAATCGCATTTGAATTTTTAAAATCCAACATTTTGTTGATAGTATAATTAAAAGTTTAAAATGAGTAAAAGGTGTAAAATTGAAAATTTAAAGTCCAAAACAAAACAGTCAGAATGTCTAAAACAGTTCAACAATACCAAAACAGTATAAACCAGATTAAAATAGCATAATTACAAAAAAAGTTTAACCGAGCTCCCGTCGCACTGACTCGTCCTAGGTCTAGGGGTTACCTGAATGTAAACAAACAGAGGTTAGCTTTCGAGCTTAGCATGTAACATATAATAATAATATCAACAGTTACGATTTTAGACATGCTTTCAAATTTCAATCAGACAAATTTCATATACGAAAACAGAACCGGAACATATCATATGTAGATTTACAATCCTACGCCCATCTATTACACACCATCTCTGACTATCCCGACACACTATGTAGGGTATTAAATACCCATCCAGCCCTACACAACGTTAAGTGACTGTATGTCACTTTTTAGAATATATGCAGCCTAGCTGCCAAATTATTAAGCGTTATACCGGCAAATATAGATATAAGTGTGGCTGAGCCACCGGATACAATAGATAGATTAAACTATTTATACTCCCCCCATAAACATGATTCTCACCCTAATGCACATGCAGAACTAATGGGTGTCAGAAATGCATATGAAATATGTGCTTAATAATAGATTCAGGTCATGCTTAATGATTAACAGATCATACTTATTATAATACTGATCATACTTAGCATATAACATATTAACCATGCATACATAAGTCTTGTTTAATGCAAACAAAACATTAGATATCATGGTTTACAACCCAATTTGTACCATACGAAGCTTATGGGAAGCCCACTTTCGACTTGTAGGACGAACACGGCACTAGGGAAAAAGTTCATTGTAGCTTGATAGTGGATGCTTAAGGCACATGATTGGTGACAAGAGCCATTTTATCGAGTTAAAGCCAAAATGTGGAGGAAAAGTTATCTTTGGTGACAACTCCAAAGGACTCATTGAAGGAATTGGCTCTATTGGTAAAACTCTTCAATTTTTGTAAAAAATGTTTTATATGTCAGTGATCTTAAGCATAATATTCTAAGTATTATTCATTTATGTGATAAATGTTTTAATATCATATTTGAGTCTGATGGATGTAAAGCCATTGACGTTGTGTCTAATAAGACTATGCTTGTCAGTCATAGATTAGGAAATACATACATGGTGTATTAAAAAGACTTGCATGATTAAAAGACTTGCATTATTCAAACCTTTGCCTCATGATTTAAAATGAAAATACTTCTTTGTTGTGCAATAGGAAATTAGGACATGCTAGTATGAGCATATTGTATAAATTGGCTAAATATGACTTAGTAAGAGGATTGCCAAAAATTGATTTTAACTTAGATAAAGTTTGTGATGCATGCATCAAATGCAAACATAAGAGAGTTTCTTTTAAACCTATTAATGATGTATCTACAAGCAGAGTTCTACAATTAATTCACATTGACTTCTTTGACCAATTAAGACTACTAACTTGGGTGAAAAATTGTAACATCCCGAAATAGGGCCTAGTTGGAATAGTAGTTTCGGGACCACAAATCCGACATAAAAATATTTATTTTGTGATTATTATGAGGTCTAGAATATGATAATATGCATGTGTTTAAGTTTCATGAAAGAATTCTTTGAGTAAGATGTCTAATTGAAAATTAGGGACCAAATTGAATTAATTTCAAAACTTGGATTCTATAAGCAATTTGTATTAAATTGATTTAGATTATAAATTAGAAGGTATTGAAGAGAAATTTTCCCGATTTATAAGTTTTTGGACAAAAATGGGCTTGTATGGATGAAATCTTAAAGAAAGGGCTTAAGGGCATTTTGGTCATTTGGCATTTTAATGAAATAAAATGGGAAAAATAAGTCAAAAATTAGCTCATTCTCTTCTTGTTGCTACCGAAACTTTAGGGTTCTCCATAGCTAGGGTTTCCAAGCTTTTCAAGCTCAATAGTAAGTGCTCCTAAGCCCCATTTTTAATGTTCTCCGTATTTTTGAAATCCCGGTAGCTTACTCTCTCTATTTCTATCCATATTTCATGCTAAGGTTCATGTTTAAAAATTTACCCATGCATGAGTTACTTTTATTTTGATGTTTTATGGAGGAATATGAAAGTTGGATGTGTGTTAAACATCTTTTTCTAGGTGTTTTTCATGAAAAACCCCTAAAAGGACCTTTTTGCAAAAGGTGTAAAATGTGTGGTAGAAATGAGAAATAATGGAAAAATGTGGGCTGCCATAGGAGGGAAAAATATTCTGCTAGGCTTGGCTAATGCAGAAACTGCATGTGTTTCATTATATGAGCCTAGGGACTAAATCGTAAAAATGTGAAAGGTTAGGGGTAAAATGGTTATTTGGACCAGGGGTGAAATTTAGGCTCAAAAAGTACAATGTGAGGTGTTAATGATTTATTTTTATTATCATAAACCCCAAAGAATAAATTTTAGAGGTCGATCGAGGAAAACGAAAGGTTTCGGAATAATCGAAACACGATACCGAGACGAATACCAGGTAAGTTTGGATAACTTAAAGTAAACTCATAATATGCCTAATTGCATGATTTAATAATGTAAGATAATTGTATTTGATGATGACATGAAAATACATGAAATGCATACTTAACAATGACATGTTGAAAAATGTCCCGGTTGAGGTTGGAAAAGAAGTTCGATGGATGAACAATGTTGCATGTGATTTTGAGATCCTGCATGTGTTGCAGAAAGAATTTAGCCCGGACGGGTAATTCTTTGATCTCAAATATAAAAAGGATCTAGCCCAGATGGGTGTTCCTTGAGTGATCTAGCCTCTCGAAGAATATTTGTACATTATGGATTTAGCCCGGACGGGTAATCTGATTAGGGTCTGAATTTAGCCTGGACTGGCAATTCATATCCGAACTCAGTAAGGGTGTTTGTCGCTAAAAAGGATTTAGCCTGAAATGGTAATCTCGACATCACCATATGAGGTTACGATACGGGGGATTTAGCCTAGACTGGTAATCCCACAGTAAAACGTGAGGTTCGCGGGAGTGCATACCTGAAATGATCATTCTTATGAATTGACGGTTATTGGATAATCCATCGAGATTTCCTAGAAACTCAATGGGATTAATATGAGATATATGTTTAAAAGGAAATATTGAATGATGAGCTCATCTAAGATAAATTACATGGTACATTATTATTATGACTAACTTGTTGATTGAGTGCATGTGATAGGGATACCATTTTCATGCTTGTTGATTCTATTGCCTAATATGGTTTTATACTAAATAATCAGTAAGTTTACTTTCCAGTTATTCAGGCTTACTTAGCATGTAAATGCTTACCCCTCTCTTTTCCCTATCTTACAGAGCTGAGGACTCGCAAAAATTGGAAGATGGTTGGAGAGTCAACACACTATCAACTAGTCCATCTTTGGTATATAGACACTTTTGTTTTGTTCAATGGCATGTATAGAACTTTTGAATATTTTGTTTTGCCAAGATGAAAGCATGTAAAGATATACATATCTTTTTGTATATGGCCATGGGAATTGGCTCATTTTGAAGTAGGCTATGACCTACAAATCTATGTATGTTTATGTTCATATGTGATGGCTTTGTTTTAATTGGAAATGAGTTATAAGAATAAGCCAATCTTGAATGTGTCAAGGAGATATGGAAACCCTTAATACAAAAAGGGAATTAATCTAGCATGCATAAAACTGATGATATGAAGTTTTCATGCAATGAGGTTTATTAAGATTTTGTATAAATGTATAATTTGGCCTTATCATGTATTAAAGTAACCTATAAGTGTGATTGGTTGATAGAGGGTGACCAAAGGCTTGAAAAATGGCCTAACAAGGTCCACACAGGTAGACACATGGCTGTGTGTCTAGGCCGTGTGTGACACACGGCTCGCCCCCATGGGCGTATGGTATAGCAGTGCGTCCCCTGCACTTAAAATTTTAAGTTAGTATAGTGCACGAGCTAGACATACGGGCGTGTGTCTTGGCCGTGTGCCCCTAAATGCATGCTAGCATCATAAATAGAGAGTTACACGGGCTGAAGGCATGGGCGTGTCCCAAGTCACACGGGCATGTGTGACCACACGACCCCACCCACACGAGCGTGTGACTCTCTAAGGGAAGAAAATTTATTAAGTTGCCCAAAGCCTATCAAATGTTTTCGGTTTTGTCCCGAACCACCCCGACGTATGTTTTAGGCCTTGAAGGCCTGTATAAGAGACAATATGTATGTGTTTGAAAAGTTTTAATTTTGGGCGAAATTTGGTGAGCTGGATTTGTATGTCGTGAAAGTTTAAACCCGGTAATGGCTCGAACCCTGTCCTGGTGCTAGATACAGGTGAGGAATATTACATTTAGTGGTATCAGAGCTACGATTTAGTCGGTTCTTAGACTACTGTAGAGAGTATTAAGGTTTGCTATACATGCCATTATATGATTGTTGATAGTGTGATATCTTTCAAGTGTTTAAATTATTTTCGAATATAGTAAATATCTTCCAATCAAGCACAAGATGAGTCCGAGGGAGCCGAGAGCCATGCTCCAGCTTCTGTACAACGAGCTGTATTTAGTAGTTGTAGAAGATTTATGTTTGAATACCGGGAAGAGGCTCGAGCCACCTTCTTTAACATGATGAATGAATGGTTTGGGGATTATCTGAGGAATCACCCCAACATACCACGACCTCCCCCGCCCCCTAACCAATCTGATGAGGATTTGCCACGAGGTATGGCACCGGTAGGAATTGGTAAGGCCCCTATAGATAAGCTTAGAAAGTATGGGGCCGAGAAATTTAGAGCTAAAATCGAAGATGATGCTGGAAGAGCCGAGTTCTGGCCTAAGAATACTATACGGGTACTAGATGAATTATCGTGCACACCTGAAGAGTGCTTAAAGTGTGCCGGGTTTGTCCTGAAGGATACCGCATACCATTGGTGGAAGACCGTATCTTCGGTGGTGCCAAAGGAAAATATCACTTGGAAATTTTTCCAAGCAAAGTTTAGGAAAAAATACATCAGTCAAAGGTTCTTAGACTCGAAGCGAAAGGAGTTCCTGGAACTCAAACAAGGGAATAAGGCTGTGGCAGAATACGAAAGGAAGTTTGTAAGGCTAAGTCAGTGTGCAGCTGAATGGGTTCAAACCGAGTCAAAAATGTATAAACATTTCGAGGAAGGTCAGAATGAGGAAATCAAGTTGTTGATTGGGATTCTTGAAATACAGGAGTTCACCGACATTAGCTGATCGGGCCAAGAAGGCCGATGAGCTCAATAATGAAAGAAAGCAATCAAAGAGAGAGGCTCGAGTTTCGAGCAAGAGATCCAACTGTAATACACTCTCATTTCTCATAAAGAAATCAAGGAGCCAACATAAACGCTCCACTTTATTGGTAGGATAATCGGGTAAAGTGAAAGGCTCTAAACGACGAAATCAGAAGTCTTCCTCCCCGATGGTGACTAGTGTGGGGAGTGTAGATGACCAAAAGCCAAAATGTAAGAGCTGCAACAAGTTTCACTTCGTAGAGTGCCGAATGAAGAGCGGTGCATACTTCAGATGTGGTTCTCTTAACCACTTTCTTAAGGATTGCCTAGAGCGAATTGAAAAAGAAGTGGAAGTAGCCCAGAAGTCGAGTGCTCCTATTGCACGAGGTAGACCTCTAAGGTATCCTGGAAGTGCTAGTGGCAGTCAAGTTGTAGCCAAAAACGCTACAAAATTAGAGGCTCGAGCCCCGGCAATAACGTATGCAATACGCGCTCGAGAGGAAGCCTCTGCTCCTAATGTCATCACGGGTACTTTTTCTCTTTTCAATACATGTGTTGTTGCCTTAATTGATCCGGGGTCAGCGTATTCATACATTTTCATAAGATTGGTGTCTAGTATGAACATACCCATTGAACCTACAAAATTTATCATTAGAGTGTCGAACCCACTAGACAAATCAGTCCTGGTTGATAAAGTTTGTAAGAATTGCCCTTTGACGATTCAAAGTCATTGCTTTCCTGCTAACCTTATGTTATTACCATTTGATGAGTTTAATGTAATACTTGGTATGGATTGGTTAGCCCTGCACGATGTAATTGTGAACTGTGGTAGTAAGAATATAGAATTGAAATGCCCAGATGGAAAGATTCTACGGGTTGATTCAAGAGAATTGGGTACGCCACCGGTTATAGTCACAAAGATGGTTGCTTAGAGATAAATGACAAAAGGGTATGAAGCCTACCTTGCTTTTGTATTGAACACTAAAGAAATAGAGTTAAAGATTGAGTCTGTGCTAATAGTATGTGAATATCCAGATGTATTCCTGGAAGAATTACCCTGACTATCTCCTGAAAGAGAGATAGAGTTTGGTATTGAATTGGTGCCATGAACAGCTCCCATTTCTATTGCTCCGTACAGGATGGCGCCAATCGAGCTGAAAGAATTAAAAGCACAATTGCAAGAGCTGACGAATAAAGATTTTGCAAGGCCATGCTTTTCACCTTGGGGTGCCCCCGTATTGTTTGTAAAGAAGAAAGATCGTTCGATGAGGCTATGTATAGATTATCAGCAATTGAACAAGGTGACTATCAAGAATAAATACCCTTTGCCAAGGATCGATGATTTGTTTGACCAGTTGAGAGGAGCCACCGTATTTTCTAAGATAGATTTGAGGTCCGGCTATTATCAGCTGTGAGTTAAAGAATCAGATGTAACTAAGATAGCTTTCAAAATGAGGTACGATCATTATGAATTTCTTATCATGTCGTTTTGGTTAATGAACGCATTGGCCGTATTCATGGACCTAATGAATAGGATCTTTCGGCCATACTTGGATAAGTTTGTCGTTGTGTTCATTAACGACTTCTTGATTTATTCCAAAGATGAGACAGAGCATGCGAAGCATCTGAGAACAGTGTTGCAGACCTTACGAGAAAAAAAATTGTATGCTAAGTTTGGCAAGAGTGAGTTTTGGCTCTAGGAAGTTAGGTTTTGGGGTCATATTATTTCGGGTGAAGGCATCCGAGTGGATTCAAGTAAGATCTCTGCTATTGTTGAATGGAAACCGCCTAAGAATGTAACCTAGGTTAGAAGCTTTTTGGGCTTAGTCGGTTACTATCGAAGATTTGTGAAAGGATTCTCCATGATAGCGACTCCAATGACGAGGTTGCTACAGAAAGACATTAAGTTTTAATGGACGAAAATGTGTCAGCAAAGTTTCGAGAAGTTAAAGACATTGCTGACTGAAGCTCCTGTTTTAGTATTCCCTGAGCCGGAAAAGGAGTTTGTGGTCTACAATGATGCATCCTTAAATGGACTGGGTTGTGTACTTATGCAAGATGGAAAGGTGATAGCCTACGCTTCACGGTAGTTGAAGCCACACGAGAAGAACTATCCGACACGTGACTTAGAGCTCACCGCCATTGTCTTTGCCTTGAAAATCTAGAGGCATTATTTATATGGTGAGACCTGTCGTGTATTTACCGATCACAAGAGTTTGAAGTATTTGATGAATCAAAAAGAATTGAATCTGAGACAGTGGAGGTGGTTAGATTTAATTAAAGATTATGAGCTGATCATTGACTATCACACGGGAAAGACCAATGTGGTCGCCGACACGTTAAGCAGAAAATATTTGTTTGTATTGAGAGCCATGGATGCTCGATTAGCATTTCTTGATGATGGTTCAGTCTTGGCAGAGCTAGAGGCTAGACCAACATTTCTTCAGGAAATCTATGATGCTCAAACTAATGATAGTGACCTACAGGCTAAAAGAACTCAACGCGACTCAGGCATTGAATCAGATTTTCGAATCGGTCCTGATGGATGTTTGAGGTTTAGAGATAGATTTTGTGTGCCCAAAGATGATGAGCTTATTCAAAAAATCTTGCAAGAAGCACATGATAGCCGGTTGTCTATTCATCCGGGAAGTACCAAGGTATACAATAATTTGAAGAAAATGTACTGGTGGTACGACATGAAAAGAGACATTTCCGAATTCGTATCGAAATACCTGATATGTCAACAAGTTAAAGCTAAACATCAAGTACCTTCAGGTTTGTTACAACCTGTGTTGGTCCCCAAATGGAAGTGGGACAAAGTTACTATGGATTTCGTATAGGATTACCGTTGACTTCGAAAAAGAAAGATGCTATATGGGTTGTGGTGGATAAGTTGACAAAGTCGGGTCATTTTATTTCGGTAAGAACAGATTACTCTCTTGATAGATTGACCGACTTATATATCTCTGAGATTATGAGGTTACACGGGGTACCGCTGTCGATTATTTCACACAGAGACCCGAGGTTCACTTCGAGATCTGGAAGAAGTTACAAGAAGCCCTGGGTACAAAATTGAGTTTTAGTAGGGCTTTTCACCCACAGACCGATGGTCAGGCTAAGCGGATGATTCAGATTCTTGAGGATATGTTGCGATGTTGCATCCTCAAATTTCAGGGTAGCTGGGAAAAGTACTTGCCATTGGTAGAATTTGCCTACAACAACAGTTTTCAAACGAGTTTGGAGACGGCACCTTATGAGGCCTTGTATGGCAGAAAGTGCCGAACTCCATTGTACTAGACAGAACTCATGGAAAATCAAATTCACGGGGTTGATCTAATTAGGGAAACTGAAGAAAAGGTTAAAGTGATACGAGACTATTTAAAAGCAGCATCGGATAGGCAAAAGTCATATGCTGAACAGAAAAGAAAAGAGATTGAGTTCCAATTTGGAGATAGAGTATTTTTGAAAGTGTCTCCATGGAAAAAGGTGTTGAGATTTGGCCAGAAAGGCAAACTGAGTCCGCGATTTATTGGACCATACGAGATCATCGAAAGAGTTGGACCATTAGCCTATCGTTTGGCATTGCCACCCGAACTGGAAAAGATTCATGACGTGTTTCACGTATCTATGTTAAGACGATATCGATCAGACCCCTCTCATGTGATTTCACCGGTAGAGATTGAGATTAGACCAGACATGTCCTATGGAGAGGAGCCGGTCAAGATTTTGGCTCGTGAGGTTAAACAATTGAGAAATAAAAATGTGGCCTTAGTAAAAGTTTTATGGCATCAACATGGTGTGGAAGAGGCTACATGGGAGCCGGAAGAAACCATGAGAAGCCAATATCCGAACCTGTTTACTAGTAAGACTTTCGAGGACGAAAGTCCTAAGGGGGAGAAATGTAACATCTCGAAATAGGGTCTAGTCAAAATAGTGGTTTCGAGACCACAAATCTGACATCAAAATATTTATTTTATGATTATTATGAGGTCTAGAATATGAGAATATGCATGTGTTAAAGTTTCATGAAGGAATTCTTTAAGTAAGATATCCAATTGAAAATTAGGGACCAAATTGAATAAATTTCAAAACTTGAATTCTAGAAGAAATTTTTATGAAATTGCTTTAGATTATAAATTAAAAGGTCTTACAGAGCAATTTGCCCAATTTCTAAGTTTTTGGACAAAAATGGGTTTGTATGGATAAAATCTTAAAGAAAGGGCTTAAGGGCATTTTGGTCATTTGACATTTTAATGAAATAAAATGGGAAAAATAAGTCAAAAATCAGCTTATTCTCTTCTTGTTGCTGTCAAAACTTTAGGGTTCTCCATATCTAGGGTTTCCAAGCTTTTCAAGCTCAATAGTAAGTGCTCCCAAGCCCCGTTTTTAATGTTCTTCATATTTTTGAAATCCTGGTAGCTTACTTTCTTTATTTCTACCCATATTTCATGCTAGGTTTCATGTTTAGAAATTTACCCATACATGAGTTACTTGTATTTTGATGTTTTATGGAGGAATATGAATGTTGGATGTGTGTTAAACATCTTTTCCTAGGTGATTTTCATGAAAACCCCCCTAAAAGGACCTTTTTACAAAAGGTGTAAAATGTGTGGTAGAAATGAGAAATAATGGAAAAATGTGGGCTGCCATAGGAGGGAAAAATATTCGGCTAGGCTTGGGTAAGATAGAAATTGCATGTGTTTCATTATACGAGCCTAGGGACTAAATCATAAAAATGTGAAAGGTTAGGGAAAGACGATCATTTGGACCGAGGGTGAAATTTAGGCTCAAAAAGTACAATGTGAGGTGTTAATGATTTATTTTTATTGTTATAAACCCTGAGGAACAAATTTCGGAGGTCGATCAAGGAAAACGAAAGGTTTCGGACTAACCGAAACACGATACCGAGATGAATACCAGGTAAGTTCGGATAACTTAAAGTAAACTCATAATATGTCTAATTACATGATTTAAGAATGTAAGATAATTGCATTTGATGATGGCATGAAAATACATGAAATGCATACTTAACAATGACATGTTGAAAAATGTCCTGATTGAGGTTGGAAAAGAAGTTCGATGGATGAACCATGTTGCATGTGATTTTGAAATCCTGCAGTGTTACAAAAAGAATTTAGCCCGGACGGGTAATCCGTTGATCTCAAATATAAAAAGGATCTAGCCCGAACGGGTGTTCCTTGAGTGATCTAGCCTCCCAAAGAATATTTGCATATTATGGATGTAACCTAAACTGGTAATCCGATTAGGGTCTGAATTTAGCCTAGACTGGCAATTCAGATCCGAATTCAGTAAGGGTGTTTGTTGCTAAAAGGGATTTAGCCTGGACTGGTAATCTCGACATCACCATATGAGTCCACGATATGGGGGATTTAGCTTGGACTGGTAATCCCACCGTAAAACGTGAGGTTCGCGGGAGTGCATACCTGAAATGATCATTCTTATGAATTGACGGTTATTGGATAATCTATCGAGATTTCCTAGAAACTCAACGGGATTAATATGAGATATATGTTTAAAAGGAAATATTGAATGATGAGCTCATCTAAGATAAATTACATGGTACATTATTATTGTGAATAACTTGTTGATTGAGTGCATGTGATAGGGATACCATTTTCATGCTTGTTGATTCTATGGCCTAATATGGTTTTATGCTAAATAATCGGTAAGTTTACTTTCAAGTTATTCAGGCTTACTAAGCATGTAAATGCTTACCCCTCTCTTTTCCCTGTCTTACAGAGCTCGATGACTCGCAAAGATTGGAAGACGGTTGGAGAGTCAACACACTATCAACTAGTCCAGCTTTGGTATATAGACACTTTTGTTTTGTTCAATGGCATGTATAGAACTTTTGAGTATTTTGTTATGTGTCATTTGATTTTCCAAGATGAAGGCTTGTAAAGATATATATATATATATATATATATATATATATATTTTTGTATATGGTTATGGGAATTGGCTCATTTTGAAGTAGGCTATGACCTACAAATTTATGCATGTTGATGTTCATATGTGATGGCTTGGTTTCAATTGGCAATAAGTTATAAGAATGAGCCAATCTTGAATGTGTCAAGGAGATACGGAAACCCTTAATTCAAAAAAGGAATTAATCTAGCATGTATAAAACCGATGATATGAGGTTTTCATGCAATGAGGTTTATTAAGATTTTGTATAAGTGTATAATTTAGCCTTATCATGTATTAAAGTAACCTATAAGTGTGATTGGTTGATAGAGGGTGACTAAAGGCTTGGAAAATTCCCTAATAAGGTCCATACAGGTAGACACACGGGTGTGTGTCTAGGCCGTGTGTGACACACGGCTCGCCCCCATAGGCATGTGGTATGGTCATGCATCCCCTGCACATAAAATTTTAAGTTAGTATAGTGCACGGGCTAGACACAAGGGCGTGTGTCTTGGCCGTGTGCCCCTAAATGCATGCTGACGTCATAAACAGTGAGTTACACGGGCTGAGGGCATAGGCGTGTCCCAAGTCACACTGGCATGTGTGACCACACGGCCCCACCCACACGGGCGTGTGACTCTCCAAGGTAAGAAATTTTATTAAGTTGCCCAAAGCCTATCAAATGTTTTCGGTTTTGTCCCGAACCACCCGACTTATGTTTTAGGCCTCGAAGGCCTGTATAACAGACAGTATGTATGTGTTTGAAAATTTCTAATTTTGGGCTAAATTTGGTGAGCTGGATTTTTATGTCGTAAAAGTTTAAACCCTGTAACGCCTCGAACCCTGTCCCGACGCTGGATACGGGTGAGGGGTGCTACTAAAACAATATGCTTTTGTGCTTGTTGATGGCTATTCTAAATTCACTTGGGTTCTTAAGTACTAAAGATGAAGCTTTAGAAAAATTCATCATATTTTCAAAAGTTAATAAAACTAAAAAGGGTTAATCAATTTCCAGTGTTAGGAATGACCATAGAATCGAATTTTAAAATCCTAGTTTTGATAATTTTTGTAACTCAAATGGTATTAGTCATCATTTTTCTGCACTTAGAACCCCTCAACAAAATTAAGTTGTTGAGAGGAAAAATAGAACTTTAGAAGAAATGGATAGAACCATGCTTTGTGGAAACAATTTTCCAAAATATTTTTGGGCGGAAGCCACAAACACTGCTTGTTATTTATTAATCGAGTAATGATTAGGCCTATTTTAAAGAAAACTCTATATGAACTTTTCAAACATACAAAGCCTAACATTAGCTATTTTCATCCTTTTGGATACAAGTGTTTTGTTTTAAATAATGGATAATAAAATCTTGACAATTTTATGCAAAAAGTGATGAAGAAATTTTTCTTTGTTATTTGTTAAATTCTAAAGCTTATCGAGTCTTTAAGAAAATAACTTTAGTAGTTGAAGAGTCCATACATGTTTTTGATGATTTTAACTTCCTTCATAGAAAGGATTCTTGTGATGATAATGATGATGATGTAGGAATATGGAACAATGATGAATTGATCAATTATCAAATGGAAGGATTCAAGAACATACACAATATGCTTTAAAGGAGCTCATCCTAGAAATCCAAGGGGTAAATGCTAGATCTTCTCTTAGAAATATTTGTAATTATTTTGCATTTATCTCATGCATTGAGCCTAAAAATATAAAAGAAACATTAAATGATGAATATTGGATATTGGTCATACAAGAATAGTTAAATCAATTTGAGAGAAATAAAGTATGGACTGTAACACTCCTTAACCCTTATCCGTCGCCGAAATAGGGATTGTAGAGTATTACCGGAACTTTCAGAGCATTTTTCAAATAATTCACATAAATTACAATTGATCAATTAAGATTATTCATATCGTCCCTTAAATGGACCCTCAAGGCCCAATACGAGTATTAGAATCAAGTCGGGACTTAATCAGAATCTCTAAGAATTTTTCGCGAAATTACAAAAATTTTCCAAGATGCAGGGTTCACATGTCCGTGTGGTCTAAGGGACATGCCTGTGTGACCCTAGGACACGCCTGTGCTGTAAGTCGTGTTCGTACCCATGTAACTCTCTGACTTATGCACATGGTCATGCCACACGCCCATGTGCTAGGCCGTGTGGTTAATTAAATTCTTTAGAAAGCAGGTGTAGGTTTCACATGGCCATGACACACGCCCGTGTGCTCAATTCTGAGCATTCTGTTTCTCAAATTTAAGGTGAAGGGGACACAAGGCCTAACCACACGGCCACATACCAGGCCGTGTGTCAAATATAGTCTAGACACACGCCCGTGTGTCTGCCCGTGTGGACAAAATAAAGCCATTTCTAGCTTCATTTCTCACCCAAAATCACATTAATGACCTGCACTTAAACTCTTGTCTAAATACCAACCATTTCAAGCATTCAAATTAAGCAAACTCTATCGTTCTACATGGCATATCTTTACCTGCATACATGTTTATAATCTTACATTGGAATATTCCATATGTTAGGCATAATTTGAACAACCACTTAACATGTAAGTAGCTACCATAGTATGACATTACAAGTATATCAAAAACAACAATTACTAGCCATTCCAATGGCTAGATTGCAAACCACATATTTAAGCCATCTATAGCCAAGTTAGCCTATACATGGCACTATACCAAAATGATTTTACTATATATACCCAAAATAAGGTAGTGAATAGTATAATGATGCTCCAATGATCTCCAACCATCGCGAGCTTCCGAGCACTATAAAATAGGGGAAAAATAAAATGGAGTAAGCATTACATGCTTAGTAAGTTTGTCTAACGGAAACTAAACTTACCAATCTCGTTTATTAAACCTAAGCATACAATATCATGTTTTCCATCCATTTGACAAAATTGCCTAAACACATGCATTCAATCAAACATGTTAGTCACAAAATCTTCAGATCAATCAAGTAAACATAGATGAGCTCATCATGCAATATTCTTTCAAAACATTATCATTTCATCTCATAATTCTCTCATTATACCAAGAGTTTTGTCCGTTGAATCATTAAAATTCCAATGGATACTCGAGAGTACACTCAAGGTGTACAATTCAATAACCTGTCAATTCTTATTCAAAAGTACCCAACAGGGCATTTAATCAAAGAAAACACTCTCAAGCCACATATCGCATTACAGGATTACCAGTCTAGGCTAAATCCTTTATGTCATGTATGCTTAGAAGGGCTCAATTAGGATTACTAGTCCAGGCTAAACCCTAATTGTAACATATGCTCGAAAGGGTTATATCTGTTATTACCCGTCTGAGCTAAATCCTTTCTATAATAAGACCAATAGGATAACTCTCTGAGCTAAATCCCGTCAGCAACAAATGCATGACCTCATTCATTTCGGGAAAGCAAATATATTCGTCGTAATTCAATATTCAAACGGAGCCTATCCCTTTTTCACCATTTCAAACATGTATTCCACTCTTCATCATAGGAATCAAACAATTCACATCAATGTAAGTCACATTCCATACAAACAAAACATTCAATTTAACATATTTACATGCTTGATTAAGTTACATGCTCGATTAAGTTACATGAACTTACCTCGACACTAGTTTGCGTATAAAATCTACTAATCTGAAACCTTTTCTTTTCCTCGATCTAACCTTGAATTTGTGTTGTCTAGATCTATATAAATAACTTTAATCATCAATTTCACAAATTTCATATTCATTTGAACTCAATTTACGTTCTAGGTAAAATTACCATTTTGCCCCTGACTTTTCCATAAATTACAATTTTGTCCCTAGGCTCGGAAAATGAAATTCATGCAATTTACTCCTTATTCCAAGCCTAACCAAAATTTCAATATAGAATTTACAACACATATTTTCTATGAATTTCAAAATTTTTCATCAATTTTCACAATTTTACATTTTAGTCCATAAATCATGTTTTCACCAAAAATCACTTTGTAGAAGTTGTTTATCTATCAACAACCTTTCATTTTCTACCATAAATTTTAATTTTTTAGCATATTCATCCATGACCTAATTTTCATACCTTGATAACTTTTCAACTTAATCCCCCAAATAGATAAATTAAGCTATCTCGGTTTTAAAAATATCAAAATTACTAAAAACAAGACAAAAAAAAACTTGATCAATTAAGCCATGAAAGTTTCTTCTCTCTCTCCTAGGGTTTCCATGTATTTTTGGGGAATAAGATGAGTAAATAAGATGATATTTTCATTTTCATCTTTTTAATTAATTAAATTATTTCAAATTCCAATTTAGTCATTGCCCTTTTTCTAAATTTCCATGGATGAGTCACCAAAATATATACATACTTTTCTTTAATGGTCTAATTACCATATAAGAACCTCTAGATTTGAATTCCATAGCTATTTAATCCTTCTAGCTACTAGAATTCAACTTTTGCATTTTATGCGATTTAGTCCATCCCGTAATTAAGCGCTAAGTCAATAGAATTTTTTAACAGAATTTTCACATGACATTTCTAACATATTATGGACCATGTAATAATATAAAATAAATTTTATTTTCAGATCAGATTTGTGGTCTCGAAACTACTATTCTAATTTCATTGAAAAATGGGATGTTACAACTCTCCCCCCTTTAGGGATTTTCGTCCTCGAAAATCTTACTAGTAAAAAGGTTCGAGTATTGCTTCCTCATAGAATCCTCCGGTTCCCAGGTAGCCTCTTCTATACCGTGTCGTTGCCAAAGAAATTTTACTAAAGCTACTTTTTTATTTCTTAACTCTTTTGTTTCTCAAGCTAAGATTTTGATCGGTTATTCACTATATGTCATATCAGGCTGAATCTTTACCTTTGTTAGAGAAATAAAATGTAAAGGATCAGATTGATACTGCCGTAGCATAGACACATGAAAAACATTATGAATCAGATCAAGTTCTAGTGGTAAAGCTAACCAATATGCAACTGGTCTGGTTCTTGCTGTAATCTCAAATGGTCCAATGAACCGCGGGCTCAGTTTTCCTTTATGACCAAATCAGAGAACTTTCTTCCAAGGCGATACTTTCAAGAATACTTTGTCACCGACTTGAAATTCTATTTCTTTTCGTTTGAGATCAGCATAGGACTTTTGACGATCAGAGGCTGCTTTCAAACTGTCCCAAATTACTTTTACTTTTTCCTCGGTTTTACGAGCTAAGTCAACTCCATGTAACTTTTTCTCACTGAGTTCTATCCAATACATTGGAGTTCTACATTTGCGACCATACAAAGCTTCACTTGGTGCCATTCTAATGCTGGACTGATAACTGTTATTGTAAGCAAATTCAACTAAAGGTAAATATTTTTCCCAGTTAACTTCAAACTCAAGTGTACAACACCGAATCATATCTTCCAAGATCTATATTACACGTTCAGATTGACCATCTGTCTAGGGATGAAATACAGTGGTAAAATGCAACTAAGTACCCAGAGCTTCTTGCAATTTACTCCAAAATCGAGAGGTAAACCGAGGGTCTATATTTGAAATAATGGAGACAGACACTCCATGCAATATGACAATCTCAGACACATATAATTCAGCCAATTTGTCCAAAGAATAATCCATATGTACTGAAATAAAATGTGCAGACTTTGTCAACCGATCGATAATCACCCAAATGGCATCTTTCTTCTTTGGAGACAGGGATAATCCCGTTACAAAGTGCATGCTTTTAGGATGCTTTTAGTTTTTGCATGCTTTAATGATTTCAAATTATATCAAATGGATGTGAAAAGTGCTTTTCTAAATGGTTTTATAAATTAAGAATTTTATGTTGATCAACCACTCGGTTTAAAGATTCAAAATTTTCAAATCATGTTTTCAAACTTTCAAAATCTTTATATTGTTTGAAACAAGATTCTAGAGCTTAGTATGAAAGATTACCAAATTTTCTTATTCAAAAATGTTTTTGTAAAGGGAAGATTGACACAACACTCTTTATTAAAAGAAAAGACAAGGATTTGTTAGTAGTTTAAATATATGTTGATGATATTATTTTTGGTGCTACTAATGATATTTTTTGTCAAGAATTTTCCAAGCTATTATAGGGTGAATTTGTGATAAGCATGATGAGAGGACTAGCCTTCTTTTTAGGACTCTAGATCAAGCAAATGAAGGTTGAAATTTTCATCAATTAAGCTAAGTACACAAGGGAAATGCTCAGAAGTTTGGCATGGACAATCTCAAGCCACAAGCTACACCTATGAGCTCTTCTACAAAGCTTGACAAAAATGAAAAAGGTAAATGTGTAGATATAAAATTATATAAATCAATGATTGAATCTTTGCTTCATCTTATTGCAAGTAGACTAGATATTATATTTAGTGTTTGTTTGTGTTCTAGATATCAATCATGCACTAAGGAATCACATTTACAAGTCATTAAGAGAATTTTTAGGCACCTTAGAGACACTCTTAATTTAGGAATTTTGTATCCTAGAGATTCATCATTTAGCTTGCATTCTTTCTCAAATGTGGATTTTGGAGGTTTCAATCTAGATAGAAAGAGCACCTCTGGTACTTTTCAATTCTTAGGTAACATGTTAATTTCATGGTTTTCTAAGAAACAAAATAATGTTGCATTGTCCACCAACGAAGCGGAATACATTTTAGCCGATAGTTGTTGTGCTCAAGCTTTATGGATGAAACAATAACTTAAGGACTATGGAATTGATGTAGATACCATTTCTATCAAGTGTAACAATACTAGTGCTATTTATCCCACTAAAAATTTCGTCCAACACTTTAGAACTAAACATATTGAAATAAGACATCATTTAATTAGAGATCATATCCAAAGAGGTGATATTGTTCTAAAGTATATAGACACTTTGCATCAATTAGTTGACATTTTTACCAAACCATTAGATAAGGAAAGGTTTTGGACACTTAGGAGAGAACTAAGTATTACTACCTTGCCTTGGTTTTGTGTTCAAATGAATTTGTGCACTTTGATGTTTTCAAAATGTTTTATGACTTAAAATTGATTGAAAAAGCATGAATAAATAATTTATATCGCTCTTATATGCAATTACTTAAAGGGAGTTAATGTTGCATGTTTAATCTATTTTGACAAATTTTTGAATGCCTTTCATTATGCTAAATTAGACTTTAACATTCAATTTTTCATATTTTATCATCTTCTATGATTCATATATATCATGCTTTAGTTCTATACAATTAGGTGTATGAAATCATTAGAAATGGCCAAAATGATCGCATCTTTCAAGTCATTTTTCTTTTCATATTTCTATGTGATTGCACTTTACTGTTTATTTGGTATTTTAAGACACTTTAATTATATTTTTGCAAATGTTAGTTCACTAATTCTTTATTTTTAAATATCTATCTTTGAACTAACTACTTTTTTTTTCTTTTAAATTTTATTTGTTTCTTTTTTATATAACTAAAAAGGGGAGAAATAAAGGTAAATTTTTGGTATTTGGTTGATTATTTTTTGATGACTAATCTTTTAATGCAAACACCTAAGAGACCAGTTTTTCACACTCAGGTCTTTGTTCAAAATTATAAAAATAGTTCTTTAATTCAAAATCATAAAGTGAAGTCTTTGATTCAAATTGAACTTTAACAAGGGGGAGTAGCAAATTCAAAAACAAATTTACCAAAATATTTTTTTTTGTATAAAAAAGGGAGAGATTATTAAACTATCTTTATTTGATAAATTGTTTTGATATAAAAAATAAAAATATTTTTAAATAAATTTTGTTTTTGAACAAAGGAATTATAAAGTTAAAAGCATAAAATTCATTTCAAGACTTATAAACATCTTAGAAAATGTTTTGAACTCTTAGAAAAATTTTGGATAAAGTTCAAAAATGGTTGAAACCTTTTTAAATCGATTGAAACATTTTTAAATTGATTGAAAAACTATTCCCTACCAAAAGTATCGATCTTTTTCAAAATATATCAACACCCATACAATTTTTATCTATACTTTTTTCAAGATCGATACCAAACTTACATTTTGACTTGATGATTTTTCAAAAAATCACAACAAGTATCGATACCCTTTCAAAAAGTATCGATACATTTTACCAGGTATTGAAATAATGTCTTCGGTGTATCATTGTAAACTAACTTAAACTGTCCCTGAATGAGGCAATAAATGCTAATAGTATTGACACTCGTAGAAAAAGTATTGATACCTTTTGTTGTAGGTGAATTTAATGATTTGATATTTTCATCCCTTTCAATTCCTCAACAACCACAAGAGTTGGAAACTAATTAGGTGGTATAAACACCAGTTTCTAAAGTTCCTACAACAAGAAGTGAGACTACAATAGATAAAGTGCTTCAAGATACATCAAAAATCCATTACCAATCACTTTTTGCTTCAATTCTTTTTCTTCTTTTTGTAAACACTTGTGAGCATTCATTGTATTTTCTATCAGCTCAAATGTTTTCCTTGTATTTGTGCTTAATTGGCAAACATTTTAACCTTGTGAGGATTATTCTTTGTTTTCTTATTTGTTTCTCTTTGAGAGGGTTTGTGTATTAAGATTTGGGTAGAAATCATAAAGGAGTTGTAACACCCCTAACCCGTATCCGTAGTCAAAATAGGGTTATAGAGCATTATCAGAGATATCAATTCAAAACAATAATAAATTTAAAACTTTAATTTGTATCATTAATCATAGCTAAACCAACCAATAGCATACATACTGTACCTTATATGAGCCCTCGACGCCTTAAAAACACAATAGAAACAAGTTGGGACTAAATTAGAAACATATAGAATTTTTCAGAAAAAGATGAAAATTTTAAAACTGTAGGGGTCACACGGCCATGTGAACATTGAAAGTAAGGACACAAGGCAGTGTCCTAACTCGTGTTTGTACCTGTGTAACTCACTAACTTGTGTTATACGGCCAAGCCACACGCCCGTATGCCAGGCTGTGTACCCTTCGAAATGGCCTTAAACGCCCGTGTGTCAAGCCGTGTGCTAGGCCGTGTAACAGCCTAAGTTACAACCCTTTGAAAGCTATAGGGGATACACGGTTGAGGCACACGCCCGTGTGGACAAAAAATAGGCCAATTCTAAGATATTTTTCAAACCTATTCAAGCACATACCTACAATCAAATTCCCACATATGAACAAGCCTTCAAATTGCACTAAAAGCATGCATAATGAAGCTATTCCAATAAGGTACATATTCATACAACCAATATGCCTAAAAGGCACCTCAATCACAACAATTAAACATGTACAACGATATGCAAAATTTGGCCAAAAGTTCAACTAATTTATAACTAAGTTTATGCCAAATCATACCATTCTGTTTACCAATCAAATTCATACTAAAACGTACTAAATATGCCATTTAACATTTAACACCATTAGCATACATGTCATCTATAACAATTATGCCAATTCACCATATTCAAACATATCAAAAGACCATTTATAACATACATTTTTATCTACCATTCCGTCTGTAACAGCCCAATTTCAGTGAGCTCGGAACAGTGGTTTCGGGACCACAAATTCGAGTTAAAAATAGAAATTATTTTATTTTATTTTATGGTTGGCATCATGATAGGAAGGTCACATGAAAGTTTTGATACGAAAATTTTATCAATTGTATGGTTAATTAGGTAAAAACTAAATTGCATAAAATGAAAAAGTTGGATTCTAGTAGCTCTAGGTATCAAATAGCTATAGAACTCAAAACTTAAGGTCCTTATATGGTAATTAGACCATTGGAGGGTAGTTAATAGATATTTTAATGACTCATCCATGGAAAAATTAGAAAAGGAAAGAGACTAAATTGGAAACCACTAAAATTAAAAGATGATAATTAAAAAAAAAGAAATATTCATCTAATTTCATATCATCTTCCCCAAAATTTCCATGGAAACCCTAGGAGAGAGGAAGACAACTTACCAAGCTTGTAAAGATCCAAAAAGACCAACTACGAAACTTGATCGAAGAAAGCAAAAGGTTTTGGATTAGTTGAAATTCAGAAACGAACCATTTACAAGGTAAGTTTGTGTAACTTAACTATGTATGTTAAATGCTTGAATTTAATTGTATGATTGTGTTGATGTGCATGAGATAACATACATTATAAAATAATCATAAGTTTTGAAATGTGGACAAATTGCCATGTTCCGATTGAACGCTGAAATTCGATGGATTAATGTGATATGCTTGAACGAGAATAATGTTTCACATGTTGTTAGAAGGATTTAGCTTGGACGGGTAATCCTGATATAAGCCACTCAAGCCAATGCTATAGATTGGATTTAGCCCGTACAGGCAATCCAAATTAAGCTCTTTAGAGCATATTCCCTAAAAAGGATTTAGCTTGGACCGGTAATCCTATAACATAACATGTGGCTCAAGAGTATGCTTGCTAAGTTTGTGCCCAAAGGGGTACTTTTGAGTATACTAACCGGAAGTCCATCGGCATTTCGATAGTTCAATGGAAAAAGGAATCTTGAAACAAGGGAAGGTGAAAATTTTATGGAACTTGTAATGTGATGAGCTCATCTATGTTTACTCGATATTCATATGAGATTATGTGACTAACTTGTTTGAATAAGTGTATGTGTTTATGTAACTTACCCAAAATTTATGGAATATATATTTATGTGTGCTTGTATTAATAAATAAGATCGGTAATTTTATTTTCCCGTTATACGAACTTACTAAGTATAATATGCTCACTCCATTTATTTTTCCCTGTCTTATAGTGCTCAAAGCTCGCGAAGGTTGGAAGTCGGTCGGAGCAGTCATCACACTATCCACTATCTCATTTTGGTATAAATAGAAATTTCATTTTGGTATAATGGCATGTATAAGCTTAATTGGCCAATTATGGCTTGATGAAGATGTTTGTAATCTAGCCATTGGAATGGCTAGTAATGGTTGTTTGATATACTTGTAATATCATGCTATGCTATCTTTATATATATTAAGTGGTCGTTTTTAGTAAGTTTAGTATATGGGTTAAACTAAGGTAAAATTATGAACATGTATGCATGTAGAGGTATGCCTTGTAAATGATGAAATTTGCTTGAGATGGATGCTTGAAATGGTTGGTTTGTATTTGGCATGTTTAGTGCAGGAACATGGTAAAATTTAGGTGTCAAATGAGGCTAGGAAATGGCTTGTTCTTGTCCACACAGGTAGGCACAAGTGCGTGTGTCTTGGCCGTTAGTGTGACACACAGCCTGTCCCATTGGCATGTGGTCTGGCAATGTGTCCCCTTCTTCTTAAAAATGTGAAACAGAATGCTCAGAATTGGGCACACGGGCAGAGACATGGGCGTGTGTCTCAGCCGTATGGTTGACACGACCTTGAACAGGGCAGTGTTACATGACATGTGAAAACAACACCTAAATTTTGAAAATAAAAATTTGCCACATGACCTAGCACAAGGGCGTGTGTAGTACACGGCCTAACCACACGGGCGTGTCCCTAGACCACATAGGTGAGTGATCCTTGCACCTAGGAAAAATTTTAGAATTTCACGAAAAATTCCCTGAGTTCCTAATTTAGTCCCGATTTGATTCCAATGCTCGTTTTAGACCTCAAGGGTCCATATATGGGACGATATGTATCAGATCAAAAAAGGAATAGTAATTTAAGTAAATTAATCGAAAAATGTTCTGAATGTTCCGGTAATACTTCGAAACCTTGTTCCAACGACGGATACAGGTTAGGGGAGTTACACCATCTTCTATCATTCAAGCATCATAAGCCATGATATCAACCATTATAAGGCCAAATATATCCATGCCAAAATTAGCACCATTTTACCATCCAAAATGCCATAAACACAAGCCAAAAGCAAATGGCTAAAACATCAAACAAAAACACCTATACATGCCATTATAAACAAAACTTAGAAACACTAAAATCTACCGATTTAGCCGATGAATAGTGTGATATAAATTCGACAACCTTCCAACCCGAACAAGCTTCTGATTCACTATAAAACACAAAAAATAACACAGAGTAGGCATAAATACTTAGTAAGTTCATATAATGTAAAACTCAAGTTACCATTTCATTACATATTAAATAAGTTAAACATGGCATAATCGAACCACACTTAGCCAAAGCCTAAGCATTTACACCAGACATGTTAGCCATATAAGCATCTAACATAAACAATTTAATCATGTATGATCATAACATTTAATCATGTATCATATGCATATATCATTCATCTCAACTTTCATTACACCATGTATCACCAATTCAAGGTAATTCACATGTGTTCATGTCTTAGTTCGTATCGAACTCTTATCATTCTCTTTCAAATCATGCCTATTGAACAATTTAGAATACTGTTGGATACCCGAGATAGCTCACACATAGTGTGCTAACTCATATTATTGTAATCCGTTAATTCTTGTACATGTATGCTCACACGAGCTATGAAAATAGGCTTTGCTTACACGAACTGTGGGTCGGAACATAGCTACACGATGTTGCTCACACGAGCTGTGGAGTATTTGCAACACATGTCAGACCTCAGCCATCAGTAGGACATTCAATACCAACATCCGAATCATATAAACCCTAATGACATGTCATTTGTATCCTACGAATTCCTAAGGTTCAAACAGGGCTCGGTATTCGACGTAACATCGTTGGATATGCAATCGGCATATATATATGGTAGTCCACAATACATGTATAATTTAATTTAAAACACATAATTACAATATAATTACACGAACTTACCTCAACGATTAAACGTAGATACACAGGGGACTATTCCAAAACTTTATCTTTGCCTTGATCTAAAGCCGTATGAGGTTTATCTTGATTTAAACGAATAAATTCAGCTCAATTCAAAACTTATATTATTCTATTTAACTAATACTTATCTTTTAACAAAATTTTATTTTTCCCCTATAATTTTGATTTCATTTCACTTTAGTCCCTAGCTCATAAAATGAAAATTCATGAAATTTTCCCAAAACCCACTATAGCCGAATTTAATATAGGTCCCTAGCAAGCCCTATATTTTATTTATTTTAAAATTTCACCATGAATATTTTCTATTTTTCAATTTAATCCCTATTTAATAATTTCATTAAAAATCACTTAACTAAAGTTGTTTTTCTAACAACAACTAACCATTTTCTTTCATAAAACATCAAAAACAACCTATATTCATTCATGGCAAAACTTTAATCTTTTAACAGTTATACAAATTAGTCTTTGGGCTAGATATATTAAGCTACAACAATCCTGAAAACATAAAAAAACATTAAAAATAGATTAAAATTCACTTACATGCACACAGTAAGGTTGTAACACCCCTAACCCGTATTCATCTTCAAAACAGGGTTTCAGAGCATTACCGAAACTTTCAGAATAATTTTCAAATAACTTATCTAAATTAATATTCATTAAACGAGATCATTCAGAATGTCCCTTGATTGGACCCTCGAGGCCCAATACGAGCATTAGAATCAAGTCGGGACTTAACCAGGAGCTCTAAGAATTTTTCGCGAGATTTCAAAAATTTTCCAAGGTGTAAGGCTCACACGCTCGTGTGGTCCAAGGGACACGCCCGTGTGACCCTGGGACATGCCCGTGCTACAGGCTATGTTCGACCCCGTGTAACTCTCTAACTTGTGCACATGGCCATGCCACACGCCCGTGTGTTAGGCCGTGTGGTTAATTAATTCAATTCAAAGTTAGGTGCAAGTCTCACACGACCAAGACACACGCTCGTGGTCTAGGCCGTGTAGCACACACGGCTAAGACGCAAGCCCATGTCTCTGCCCGCATGCTCAATTCTAAGTATTCTATTTTTCAAAATTAAGGTACAGGGGACATAACCACATGTCCATGTTACCAGGCCGTGCGTCATACACGGTCTAGACACACGCCCGTGTGGATAAAATAAAGTCATTTCTAGCTTCATTTCTCACCCAAATTTACCATTTCCCTACACTAGAACGTACCAAACACATTCCAAGCAATTCAAGCATTCAAATTAAACAAATTCCATCATTTATCATGGCATACTATTATATGCATACATGCTTACAATATTACCTTGGTTCAATCCATATATTAGACATAATTTGATCAACTACTTAACAGATATTTAACTACCATAACATGACATTACAAGCATATCAAAACAACCATTACTAGCCATTCCAATGGCTATATTACAAACATCATTATCAAGCCACTGATGGTCAAGTTGTCCTATACATGCCATTATACCAAAATGATTTTACTATGTATACCCAAAATAAGCTAGTTGATAGTGTGACGATGCTCCAATGACCACCAACCTTCGCGAGCCTCTGAGCACTATAAAACAGGGAAAATAAAATGGATTAAGCATTACATGCTTAATAAGTTCATATAACTGAAACTAAACTTACTAATCCCATTTATTAAATCTAAGCATACAATATCATGTTTTCCATCCATTAGCAAAATTGCCTAAACACATGCATTCAATTAAACATGTTAGTCACCAAAATCTTCATACCAATCAAGTAAACATAGATGAGTTCATCATGCAATATTCTTTCAAGTCATTATCATTTTATCTCATAATTCTTATACCATGTCAAGAGTTTTATGTCTGTTGAATCATTGAAATTTCGATGGATGCTAATCGGTAATCAACCGGTCCAATTCTTTCTGTAATCTCATATGGTCCAATGAATCGTTGGCTTAGTTTTCCTTTACGAACAAACCGGAGAAATTTCTTCCATGACGATACTTTCAAGAATACTTTGTCACCGACTTGAATTTCTATTTCTTTTCTTTTCGATCAAGATAGGACTTTTGATGGTCTAAGGTCGCTTTCAAACTATCCCAAATTACTTTCACTTTTTCCTCGCCACGATCTAAGTCAATTTCGTGTAACTTTTTCTCACCGAGTTTTGTCCAATAGAATGGAGTTCTACATTTGCAACCATACAAAGCTTCAAATGGTGTCATTTTAATACTAGACTAATAACTATTATTATAAGCAAATTCAACCAAAGGCAAATACCTTTCCCAGTTACCTTCAAACTCAAGTATACAACATCGAAGCTTATCTTCCAAGATCTGTATTACCCATTAAGACTAACCATCTGTCTGGGGATGAAATGCAGTGCGAAAGTGTAGCTGGGTACCCAGAGCTTCTTGCAATTTGCTCCAAAATCGAGATGTAAACCGAGGGTCTCTATTTGTAAAAGTGGAGACAGGCACTCCAAGCAATCTGACAATCTCAGAAACATATAATTCAACCAATCTATCCAAGGAAAAATCCATACGTACTAGAATAAAGTGTGCAAACTTTGTCAACCGATCAACAATTACCTAAATGGCATCTTTCTTCTTTGGAGACAGGGGTAACCCCGATACAAAGTCCATAGTAATTCTTTCCCATTTCTATTCCAAAGATCGTGAATCGGGTCAGTAATAGTCCGTAGGCAACGATGTTCAACTTTTACTTGGCGACATATCAAACATTTAGATACAAACTCGAAATATCTTGTTTCATTCCTGGCCACCAGTACATCTTTTTTACATCATTATACATTTTATTACTGCCAGGATGAATAGACATGTTACCATTATAAGCTTCATTCAGAATTTTCTATACCAGTTCTGAACTTTTTGGTACACATACTCTACCTCTGAATAACAAACAACCATCAGCTCCGATCTGAAATTCGAGTCAAGAGTCTATTCACTTTGTATTCGTTTTTCTTGCAACTTACTATCATTATTCTCGAGCTTTAGAAATCACTTTGCAAAAACGTTGGTCTAGCTTTCAACTCTGCTATAATTGATCCATCATCAAATAATGACAATCGAGTGTTCATAGCTCGCAAGGTCATAATCCTTCAATAATTCAAGCCATCTACGTTGTCTCAAATTCAAATCTTTCTATGACATCAAATATTTCAGGCTTTTATGATCAATGAATATGTGACATTTTTCACCAAACAGTAATGCCACCGATTTTTCAATGCAAGCACTATGGCTGCCAATTCAAGATCATGTGTCGGGTATTTCTTTTCATGTGGCTTTAGATGTCGTGAAGCATAGGCTACCACTTTACCTTCTTGCATCAAAATACAACCTAAATCATTCAATGATGTATCACTGTAAATTATAAATTCCTTACCCGATTCTGGCTAAACTAACACTTGAGCTTCTGTCAATAAAACTTTTAATCTATCAAAACTTTGTTTCTATTTGTCAATCCACTAGAACTTTACATATTTCTGTAGTAAACGAGTCATCGGAGAAACTATCATTGAAAAACTTTTTTACAAATCTCCGATAGTAACCAGCTAATCCTAGAAAACTTCGAACTTCAGACACATTCTTTGGTGGCTTCCAATTAATAATGGCTAAAATTTTATTCGGGTTTTGTAACATCTCAAAATTTCTTATTTCGGCTTTTGTGAAGATGTGACACAACTGTGTATCTGCTTCAGTGGTTAAGTGTTCTGGGAGTGTCTAAGAGGTCCTAAGTTCAAGCTCTTCCTTTGGCAAATTTTAATATTTTCTGATCTAAGCCTTATGTTTAGGGAGTGGGATTATATTAAATTAATTATAGAAACATATCAGAATGGGCCTGCTGGTCTGGTGGTTAAGTTGAGTGTTAGTTTGCTAAAGGTCTTGTGTTTGAATCCCTACGCTAGCGTGGGAGTTTATTTTTGTTCGGTTATCTGATAGAGTTCTGGTTGTACTGAAAGTTTGAGGAGGTTGAGATAATGGATTAGTGGGAGAAAATCAAGGGATGAGTGGTTTATCCATGATTTTATTTTATTTTTCATTTTTATTCTTTTTCCAAATTTTTTCCTCCTTCCAATCGACTGACGTTAACTTCTATTTTTCCCTACCGTTTTTCCCCTCTTTTCTTCGGTTTTGTTTCCTTGTTTACTGCTATCGTACCTATTATTCTTAAGATTTTGGTGCTCGTTGTGCGACTCTGTTAAGTGATTCTAGGACATTTTGTGACTAGCGTTGTCTATATACGAATTGGGATTATAATCTTCTTTAACTGGCGTTAGGGTGAGTAATGTGGAGGTTTAATTCAGTATTTTTGTGGATTAGGAGGAAGTGGTAAATAGTGAAGTCGTGTTCTGATAGCCTTTATCGCGCTAAGGTCGATCCATTCTTCGGTAAGTTACTTGTGCTATTTTGGGTTCGGTTTTAGTTTGATTTTGAGCGATTAATTAAGTGCTTTGTGGTTCAATCTTAGGTGTTGGTCTGCTCGAGAGTGATTCTACATCGAAATAGTACCAGACGTGTACCTAAAAATGCAAAAAGGGTTTCAACGAAAAGTCAAAACCCCATCGTCGACACCACACAGCGTGTGGGCGCCTCTGTGATAGGATGTGTGTCGTAACACGGGCCGGATCGATTTGCGCTGTGTAGGCCCACACGAGTAGTCCACACGATTGTGTAGGATTCTGGGCCACGTCGTATGATCTACACGGCCAAGGCCAAATTGGGTTGTATGGGCCATAAAGGGCGTGTGGGCCCACACGAGTAGGCCACACGGGCATGTGAGCCCATTTAACTGAAATGTGTTCTAAGGTTGTACGAGTTGCCCAAGTCGACTGTGAACTTGCTGTAGAGTCGGTAAGCACTACTTAGACCCTTAAATGCATCAGTCGGTAAGCACTACTTAGTCCACACGGGTGTGTAGGATTCTGGGCCAGGTTGTGTGATCCACAGGGCCAAGGCCAAGTTGGGCTATATGGGCCACAAGGGCGTGTGGGCCCACATGAGCAGGCTACATGGGTGTGTGAGCCCATTTAACTGAAATGTGCTCTAAGGTTGTACGGGTCACCCAAGTCGACTTTGAACCTATTGTAGAGTCGATAAGCACTACTTAGACCCTTAAATGCATCAGTCGGTAAGCACAACTTAGTCTACACGGGTGTGTGGGATACTAGGTCAGGTCGTGTGATCCACACAGCCAAGGCCAAATTGAGTTGCATGGGCCACAAGGGCGTGTGGGCCCACACAGGCAGGCCACATGGGGGTGTGAGCTCATTTAATTGAAATATGTTCTAAGGTTGTACGGGTCTCCCAAGTTGACTGTGAACCTCCTGTGTTCTAAGGTTGTACGAGTTTCGGAGCATTATTGAAACTTTCAAAATAATTTTTAAATAATTTATGTAAATTACTATTAATTAAGCGAGATCATTCAAAACATCCCTTGATTGGACCATCGAGGCCCAATACAAGCATTAGAATTGAGTCTCGAATTAACCGGGAGCTCTAAGAATTTTTCACGAGATTTCAACAATTTCCAAGGTGCAGGGCTCACACGCCCATGTGACCCTGAGACACTCTAGTGCTGCAGGCCATGTTCGACCCCGTATAACTCTCTAACTTGTGCACAAGGCCATGTCACATGCCCATGTGCTAGGTCGTGTGGTTAATTAATTCAATTCGAAATTAGGTGCAGGTTTCACACGACCAAGACATACACTCGTATTCTAGGCCGTGTAGCACACACGGCTGAGACACACGCTTGTGTCTCTGCCCGTGTGCTCAATTCTGAGCATTCTGTTTCTCAAAATTAAGGTGCAAGAGACATACGGCCTAACCACATGCCTATGTTACTAGGCCGTGTGTCACACACACTGCCTAGACACACGCGTCAGTGTGTGCGCTCCGTGTGGACAATATAAAGCCATTTCTAATTTCATTTCTCACCCAAATTTACCATTTCCCTGCACTAAAATGTACCAAACACATTCCAAGCAATTCAAGGATTCAAATTAAACAAATTCCATCAATCATCATGGCATACTATTATATGCATACATGCTTACAATATTACCTTGGTTCAATCCATATATTAGACATAATTTGATCAACTACTTAACATATATTTAACTACCATAACATGACATTACAAGTATATCAAAACAACCATTACTAACCATTCCAATTGCTACATTACAAGCATCATTATCAAGCCACTGATGGTCAAGTTGTCCTATACATGCCATTATACCAAAATGATTTTACTATGTATACCCAAAATGAGCTAGTTGATAGTGTGACGATGCTCCAATAATCTCCAACCTTCGTGAGCTTCCGAGCACTATAAAACAGGGAAAATAAAATGGAGTAAGCATTACATGCTTAGTAAGTTTGTATAACAGAAACTAAACTCATCAATCCCGTTTATTAAATCTAAGCATACAATATCATGTTTTCCATCCACTATACATGCCATTATACCAAAATGATTTTACTATGTATACCTAAAATAAGCTAGTTGATAGTGTGACGATGCTCCAATGACCACCAACCTTCGCGAGCCTCTGAGCACTATAAAACAGGGAAAATAAAATGGATTAAGCATTACATGCTTAATAAGTTCATATAACTGAAACTAAACTTACTAATCCCATTTATTAAATCTAAGCATACAATATCATGTTTTCCATCCATTAGCAAAATTGCCTAAACACATGCATTCAATTAAACATGTTAGTCACCAAAATCTTCATACCAATCAAGTAAACATAGATGAGCTCATCATGCAATATTCTTTCAAGTCATTATCATTTTATCTCATAATTCTTATACCATGTCAAGAGTTTTATGTCTGTTGAATCATTGAAATTTCGATGGATGCTAATCGGTAATCAACCGGTCCAATTCTTTCTGTAATCTCATATGGTCCAATGAATCGTTGGCTTAGTTTTCCTTTACGAACAAACCGGAGAAATTTCTTCCATGACGATACTTTCAAGAATACTTTGTCACCGACTTGAATTTCTATTTCTTTTCTTTTTCGATCAGCATAGGACTTTTGATGGTCTAAGGCTACTTTCAAACTATCCCAAATTACTTTCACTTTTTCCTCAGTTTCACAGACTAAGTCAATTTCGTGTAACTTTTTCTCACTGAGTTTTGTCCAATAGAATGGAGTTCTACATTTGCAACCATACAAAGCTTCAAATGGTGTCATTTTAATACTAGACTAATAACTATTATTATAAGCAAATTCAACCAAAGGCAAATACCTTTCCCAGTTACCTTCAAAATCAAGTATACAACATCGAAGCTTATCTTCCAAGATCTGTATTACCCATTAAGACTAACCATCTGTCTGGGGATGAAATGCAGTGCGAAAGTGTAGCTGGGTACCCAGAGCTTCTTGCAATTTGCTCCAAAATCGAGATGTAAACCGAGGGTCTCTATTTGGAAAAGTGGAGACAGGCACTCCAAGCAATCTGACAATCTCAGAAACATATAATTCAACCAATCTATCCAAGGAAAAATCCATACGTACTAGAATAAAGTGTGCAAACTTTGTCAACCGATCAACAATTACCTAAATGGCATCTTTCTTCTTTGGAGACAGGGGTAACCCCGATACAAAGTCCATAGTAATTCTTTCCCATTTCTATTCCAGTATCGTAACTGGCTGTAATAGTCCAGAAGGCAACTGATGTTCAACTTTTACTTGCTGACATATCAAACATTTAGATACAAACTCAGAAATATCTTGTTTCATTCCTGGCCACCAGTACATCTTTTTTACATCATTATACATTTTATTACTGCCAGGATGAATAGACATGTTACCATTATAAGCTTCATTCAGAATTTTCTATACCAGTTCTGAACTTTTTGGTACACATACTCTACCTCTGAATAACAAACAACCATCAGTTCCGATCTGAAATTCTGAGTCAAGAGTCTATTCACTTTGTATTCGTTTTTCTTGCAACTTACTATCATTATTCTGAGCTTTAGAAATCTGCTGCAAAAACGTTGGTCTAGCTTTCAACTCTGCTATAATTGATCCATCATCAAATAATGACAATCGAGTGTTCATAGCTCGCAAGGTCATAATCCTTCAATAATTCAAGCCATCTACGTTGTCTCAAATTCAAATCTTTCTATGACATCAAATATTTCAGGCTTTTATGATCAATGAATATGTGACATTTTTCACCAAACAGGTAATGCCACCAGATTTTCAATGCAAGCACTATGGCTGCTAATTCAAGATCATGTGTCGGGTATTTCTTTTCATGTGGCTTTAGATGTCGTGAAGCATAGGCTACCACTTTACCTTCTTGCATCAAAATACAACCTAAATCATTCAATGATGTATCACTGTAAATTATAAATTCCTTACCCGATTCTGGCTAAACTAACACTTGAGCTTCTGTCAATAAAACTTTTAATCTATCAAAACTTTGTTTCCATTTGTCAATCCACTAGAACTTTACATATTTCTGTAGTAAACGAGTCATCGGAGAAACTATCATTGAAAAACTTTTTTACAAATCTCCGATAGTAACCAGCTAATCCTAGAAAACTTCGAACTTCAGACACATTCTTTGGTGGCTTCCAATTAATAATGGCTAAAATTTTATTCGGGTTTTGTAACATCCCAAAAATTCTTATTTCGGCTTTTGTGAAGATGTGACACAACTGTGTATCTGCTTCAGTGGTTAAGTGTTCTGGAAGTGTCTAAGAGGTCCTAAGTTCAAGCTCTTCCTTTGGCAAATTTTAATATTTTCTGATCTAAGCCTTATGTTTAGGGAGTGGGATTATATTAAATTAATTATAGAAACATATCAGAATGGGCCTGCTGGTCTGGTGGTTAAGTTGAGTGTTAGTTTGCTAAAGGTCTTGTGTTTGAATCCCTACGCTAGCGTGGGAGTTTATTTTTGTTCGGTTATCTGATAGAGTTCTGGTTGTACTGAAAGTTTGAGGAGGTTGAGATAATGGATTAGTGGGAGAAAATCAAGGGATGAGTGGTTTATCCATGATTTTATTTTATTTTTCATTTTTATTCTTTTTCCAAATTTTTTCCTCCTTACAATCGACTGACGTTAACTTCTATTTTTCCCTACCGTTTTTCCCCTCTTTTCTTCGGTTTTGTTTCCTTGTTTACTGCTATCGTACCCATTATTCTTAAGATTTTGGTGCTCGTTGTGCGACTCTGTTAAGTGATTCTAGGACATTTTGTGACTAGCGTTGTCTATATACGAATTGGGATTATAATCTTATTTAATTGGCGTTAGGGTGAGTAATGTGGAGGTTTAATTCAGTATTGGTGAGTAATGTGGAGGTTTAATTCAGTATTTTTGTGGATTAGGAGGAAGTGGTAAATAGTGAAGTCGTGTTCTGATAGCCTTTATCGCGCTAAGGTCGATCCATTCTTCGGTAAGTTACTTGTGCTATTTTGGGTTCGGTTTTAGTTTGATTTTGAGCGATTAATTAAGTGCTTTGTGGTTCAATCTTAGGTGTTGGTCTGCTCGAGAGTGATTCTACATCGAAATAGTACCAGACGTGTACCTAAAAATGCAAAAAAAGGGTTTCAACGAAAGCTAAAAACCCCACTATCGACACCACACAGGCGTGTGGACGCCCTTGTGATAGGATGTGTGTCGTAACACGGGCTGGACTGATTTGCGCTGTGTAGGCCCACACGAGTAGTCCACACGATTGTGTAGGATTCTGGGCCACATCGTATGATCTACACGGCCAAGGCCAAATTGGGTTGTATGGGCCATAAAGGGCGTGTGGGCCCACACGAGTAGGCCACACGGGCATGTGAGCCCATTTAACTGAAATGTGTTCTAAGGTTGTACGAGTTGCCCAAGTCGACTGTGAACTTGCTGTAGAGTCGGTAAGCACTACTTAGACCCTTAAATGCATCAGTCGGTAAGCACTACTTAGTCCACACGGGTGTGTAGGATTCTGGGCCAGGTTGTGTGATCCACAGGGCCAAGGCCAAGTTGGGCTATATGGGCCACAAGGGCGTGTGGGCCCACATGAGCAGGCTACATGGGCGTGTGAGCCCATTTAACTGAAATGTGCTCTAAGGTTGTACGGGTCACCCAAGTCGACTTTGAACCTATTGTAGAGTCGATAAGCACTACTTAGACCCTTAAATGCATCAGTCGGTAAGCACAACTTAGTCTACACGGGTGTGTGGGATACTAGGTCAGGTCGTGTGATCCACACAGCCAAGGCCAAATTGAGTTACATGGGCCACAAGGGCGTGTGGGCCCACACAGGCAGGCCACATGGGGGTGTGAGCTCATTTAATTGAAATATGTTCTAAGGTTGTACGGTCTCCCAAGTTGATGTGAACCTCCATGTGTTCTAAGGTTGTACGAGTTTCGGAGCATTATTGAAACTTTCAAAATAATTTTTAAATAATTTATGTAAATTACTATTAATTAAGCGAGATCATCCAAAACATCCCTTGATTGGACCATCGAGGCCCAATACAAGCATTAGAATTGAGTCTCGAATTAACCGGGAGCTCTAAGAATTTTTCACGAGATTTCAACAATTTCCAAGGTGCAGGGCTCACACGCCCATGTGACCCTGAGACACTCTAGTGCTGCAGGCCATGTTCGACCCCGTATAACTCTCTAACTTGTGCACAAGGCCATGTCACACGCCCATGTGCTAGGTCGTGTGGTTAATTAATTCAATTAGAAATTAGGTGCAGGTTTCACACGACCAAGACATACACTCGTATTCTAGGCCGTGTAGCACACACGGCTGAGACACACGCTTGTGTCTCTGCCCGTGTGCTCAATTCTGAGCATTCTGTTTCTCAAAATTAAGGTGCAAGAGACATACGGCCTAACCACATGCCTATGTTACTAGGCCGTGTGTCACACACGGTCTAGACACACGTCCGTGTGTCTGCCCGTGTGGACAATATAAAGCCATTTCTAATTTCATTTCTCACCCAAATTTACCATTTCCCTGCACTAAAATGTACCAAACACATTCCAAGCAATTCAAGGATTCAAATTAAACAAATTCCATCAATCATCATGGCATACTATTATATGCATACATGCTTACAATCTTACCTTGGTTCAATCCATATATTAGACATAATTTGATCAACTACTTAACATATATTTAACTACCATAACATGACATTACAAGTATATCAAAACAACCATTACTAACCATTCCAATTGCTAGATTACAAGCATCATTATCAAGCCACTGATGGTCAAGTTGTCCTATACATGCCATTATACCAAAATGATTTTACTATGTATACCCAAAATGAGCTAGTTGATAGTGTGACGATGCTCCAATAATCTCCAACCTTCGTGAGCTTCCGAGCACTATAAAACAGGGAAAATAAAATGGAGTAAGCATTACATGCTTAGTAAGTTTGTATAACAGAAACTAAACTCATCAATCCCGTTTATTAAATCTAAGCATACAATATCATGTTTTCCATCCACTATACATGCCATTATACCAAAATGATTTTACTATGTATACCTAAAATGAGCTAGTTGATAGTGTGACGATGCTCCAATAATCTCCGACCTTCACGAGCTTCCGAGCACTATAAAACAGGGAAACTAAAATGGAGTAAGCATTACATGCTTAGTAAGTTCGTATAACAGAAACTAAACTCATCAATCCCGTTTATTAAATCTAAGCATACAATATCATGTTTTCCATCCATTAGCAAAATTGCCTAAACGCATGCGTTCAATAAAACATGTTAGTCACCAAAATCTTCATATCAATCAAGTAAACATAGATGAGTTCATCATGAAATATTCTTTCAAGTCATTATCATTTCATCTCATAAATCTCACACCATATCAAGAGTTTTATGTTTGTTGAATCATTGGAATTCTGATGGATGCTCAAGTAGAACACTCGAGGTGTACGATTCAATAATCTTTCAATTTCTTATTCAAGGATACCAATTAGGGCACCTAATCAAGGAACACACTTTCCAGCCACATATCTTATAACAGGATTACCAATTCAAGCTAAATCTTTTATATAATGTATGCTCAAAAGAGCTCTATTAGGATTACCAGTTCAGGCTAAACCCTAATCATAATGTTTACTCAAGAGGTATTATATCAGGATTACCCGTTCGGGCTAAATCCTTTCTATAATGAGGTCAATAGGATTGCTCGTCCGAGCTAAATTCCATCTGCAACAAATGCAGGACCTCATCCATTTTGGGAAAGCACATATATTCATCAGAATTCAATATTCAATCGGGACTTAATCCTTTTTCACCATTTCAAACATGTATTAAATTTTCCATTATACCATTCAAGTAATACATTTCAATATAAGTCACATTACATACAAGCACAACATTCAATTAACATAATTACATACTCGATTAAATTACACGAACTTACCTCGACACTTGTTCGCATAAGTAATCTACTAATCCGAAATATTTTCTTTTCCTCGATCTAACCTCGAATGTGAGTTGTCTGGATCTATAGAAATAGCTTTAATCATTAATTTCTCATATTTCATACTCATTTGGACTCAATTTACGTCCTAGGCAAAATTACCATTTTTTCCTTAACTTTTCCATAAATTTTAATTTTATCCCTAGGCTCGGAAAATGAAATTTGTGCAATTTACTCCCTATTCCAAGCCTAACCAAAACCCCGTTAACAAATTTACAGCGCATGTATTCATAAAAATCAAAATTTTTCATCAAATTTCACAAATTTGCATTTTAGTCCCTAAATCATGTTTTCATCAAAAATCACATTGTAAAAGCTGTTCATCTATCAACAACCTTCTTTCTCTACCATAAATTTCTAATTCTCAGCATATTCATCCATGACCAAAATTTCATACCTTGATAACTTTTCAAATTGATCCCCCAAATAAATAGATTAAGCTATCTCGGTTTCAAAAATATCAAAATTACTAAAAACGGGACAAGGAAACTTACCCAATTAAGCCTTGAAGTTTCTTCTCTCTCTCCTAGGGTTTCCACATAATTTTGGGGTTTAAGATGACAAAATAAGATGATATTTCTTTTATCATCATTTTAATTAATTAATTATTCCAATTTCTAATTTAGTCGCAACTCTTTTCTAATTTTTCCATGGATAAGTCACCAAAAATCTACATACTTCTCTTTAATGGTCTAATTACCATATAAGGACCTCTATTTTTGAATGTCATAGCTATTTAATCCTTATAGCTACTAGAATTCAATTTTTGCATTTTATGCGATTTAGTCCTCCACGTAATTAAACACTTAATCGATAAAATTTTCATGTCAAATTTTTCAAACGACATGTCTATCATAATACGGACCATAAAATAAAATAAAAATAAACTTTATTTTCAGATTGGATTTGTGGTCCCGAAACCACTGTTTCGATTTCACTACAAAGGTTGGTTGAATGCTTCAAGCGCTAGCTATGGCTACCTAACCTTCAATTTTTGGTGGATTTTAGCTTTAGGAAGATGATGCTTTAATTTTACTTATTTCAATTTTAAGTTATTTGACTATTTACTAATTTAACCTTAACATATGAACTTTATAATTTCATTTTAATGGCCATAAAAGTCCACTAGCAATTTATATGGTCTAATTGCAACATAAAACCCTCAACCATTTAATTTCATAATCATTTGATACCTTTAACAAACAGAACTCAGGTTTTGCACTTTATGCAATTTTGTCCTTTTTCTCAAATTAAGCATACAAACGGTAAAATTTCTTAACGAAATTTTTATACGATAATTCTAACATGCTGTAGACATTAAAATAATAATAAAATAAATATTTTTATGTCGAATTTATGGTCCCAAAATCACTATTTTGATTTCACTGAAAATAGGTTGTTATAGAGTTGTATGATTACACCTTGTCCTCAAAGGTTGATCAAATTAGTGAATTTGGAAAAATCCTTAGTTGTGGAAAGCTAAGGTAGTGGAGTAGGCAATTGGGGTTAAACCATTATAAATTGTTGTGTTCACTGTTTCATAATTTTTCATTGCTTCCACCATATTTTTAAAAAGGCCAATTCACCCCATCTTGGCTATTTTCGATGATCAATTGAGCTAACATATTATATATATTTTTAATTATTTACAAACCTTTTATATTATTGTTTGTTTAAATATTATTGGTGGATTGTTATATATTTAGCTTATTATTAATTTAAATGTTAGTATGTTGTTTTATATTTTAGAAAAAAAAGTATGTTGTTTTATTAAAGGTTAGTATATTGTTATAATATTTGTAAGTGTGTGTACAATTTTAGTAGATTGTTTGTTTCAATGTTAGTATATTGTTATAATTTTTTAAGTATTTGTAAACTTTTTAGATTATTGTTTGTTTAAATGTTATTATATTGGTAGATTGTTATATATTTAGTTTATTGTTGCTTGTTAGTTCAAATGTTAGCATGTTATTTTATTATGAGTTAGTATATTGCTATAATATTTGAAGTGTATGTAAACTTTTAGTTTATTGTTTGCTTAAATGTTAATTTATTGTTATATTTTGTACTTAGGAATTCTATACAAAATGAACAATAGGCTTTATTTTGTTGTGAATTGTAATAGTCGAGTTCGTGAAATCGATATCAATGTAATATTCAAGTTTAAAAGTGTGATTAACACGAAGTTCAAAAAGGACATCATGTTAGTGGAGATGAAGCACAAAACTGGTCAAAATATCAAGGCTTATGTTAGTTTGTTGAGGTATAGATTTATTTCCTATGCCAATCTAGTGAGATATTTTGGAATCCATGTCATGAATGATGATGATCTACAAATAATGAGGTACTAGAAGAGTTTGAGTTGTATGTGGAGCTTATGACATTCAACAACGACATAGGGGGGATAGAAGGCGATATTTCACAATGTTTTTCAAATATTTTGATATAACAAAGTCAAACTAAATATTCATTCATCATCAAATTTGCAAATTAATGATACAATCTTTTAAAATCATTTTCAAGTGTTTCAAACTCATAAATGGTCCAACATATCTTAAAATATGGTTCATAAGTGTAAAACCTCAAATTAGTTGAACTTTGTCATGAGTTGGTACCTGCTTCAGTGGTTAAGTGTCTTCAGTGTGGATTGGAGGTCACTGGTTCGAATATCTGTGTGGGTGTAGGGTGATTTTATTTTGTGAAACGTCTTTGGGTGTTACTTAGCTAGTGGAATTTGGGATTACATTGGACTCTCATAAAGCTATTAAATAAAAATTGGATTGTGAGTTTGTTGGGTTGTTGGGAGAGATTTCAAAATTCCCCCCACTTTGCATTCGATTTTTCACGTCAGTTGCAGCGCAGGGATTTCCAAAATTTTGTTTTCTTTCTATTGTTTACTTCCTGTCCCAAATCTCCTCTATTCTTTTGTTCTTTATCTTTTGTGCTGCTTAATTTTGGTGGGGTGTGTGTGGTTGGTTCATTTGCTATTCCATTCTGTGTATGTAATGTTTCTTTTAATTATTTTTTCTTTTTTGTATGGGGTTTTCTCCATTTGTTGTTTTTATTCTAGATGGGAGTTTGTGTGATGCGCTTGTGCTAATCGATTAAGGTCTTTTAGGTGATGTTCGTGAGACAACAGATCCTCCGACTATTTAAGTTTTGTGGTAAATGGTGGTTTTTCGTTAGGGTAAGAAGTAATCGCTATATTTGATGACTTCAAATTGTCTGTAGGAATTTTGATTGTTATAGATTTTGCTATGTTTGGTTGTCATTTTCGCGTGTGGAATTTGTTAAGGAATGTGTTCATTAAAGTGTACATTGTCAATTTAGGTTTTGGATTTCTCATATGGGAATCGACATTAGAATTAGACAAGGTGTGTATCGAGAAACATGAAAAACAACAAACGGTGGAAGCCGAAAATCTACCCACTCGACGCCACACGGCCTTGTGGTAGGCCGTGTGTGACACATGATCGTGTGACATGTCGTATGCTAGATCGTGTGAGACACATTGTCTAGGCTATTTTGGCCATGTTGGCCACATGGACGTGTGGGCCCAAAATTTTGAAATATTCCCTAGGGTCGTAAACAACATTTAGATTGAACGTAGGCCTTCCATAGGGTTGTGTACATTTGACATGTATGTGTAATTAGGTATATGTATAAATATACACATCTGATATGGATAAGCTATGTAAGTATATATGTTATGCTTTATTTGAATATCTGTAAATTTGTATGTGTATTGGGGAGGGATACAGGTTTTGGAGGAAGTGTAACACCCCTTGCCCGTATCCAACGCTGAAACAGGGTATGAGGTGTTACCGAACTTAAACTCAACCAATCTTAGTAAATCGAGCCATAAAATTTTGATCAATATAAAACTTTTCATTTCATATTCAATTTGCCCCTTAATAAGGCTTACGGGGCCCAAAACATACATTCAAGGTGGTTTGGGCCCAAACCGATGGGTCAAGAAAAACTCGGAGAAATTCATGCATTAAGGCTCCACACACCCGTATGGGTATAGGGCACACGCCCGTGTGCCATACCCGTGTGACCAATTTAATTCTATAATTTTTCATAAAATAGGTGCAGACTTCACACGGCCGAGAGACACGCCCGTGTCCCTTGCCCATGTCCTTTCACACGGCCATGACACGCCCGTGGCGTAGCCCGTGTACAAAAACCTGGGTATTCTATTTCTGGCGTCAGTAGCACACAACCATGGTACATGCCCTTGTACTAGGCCGTGCCCTTCCACACGGCTGAGACACACGGTCATGTCTCTGCCCATGTGACCATCACCATGCATTCTGACTTGAAATTTCTAAGTGCAAGGGACACATGGCCTTCTCACATGCCCATAGGGCTGTCCGTGTGTCACACACGGCCTAGACACATGCCCGTGTGTCTACCCGTGTGGACAATATGAGGCTATTTACCAAGTCTCATTGCCACCCTAGTATGCCTATTTTCATGTCAATATCAACCAATACCAAATCAAGCATGATAGACATTCATTTAACCATGAAGATGCATCTATTATAGACTCAAAATGATTTTTACCCTCATTCAAGGCTTAATGTGAAGTATGGAATCAATTTCAAGCCAACACATTTGGCCAATTCTCAAAGACACCAAAATAATAATGTCTAGTCCTATAAATACCATAATCAAAAATATAAATCCTACTATACCGAGTATTACGGATGATAGTGTGATCTATATCTCTGACTTTAAGGGATCCTTGAGCTAGTTAAGCGGCACTAGAAGAAAAGGTAAAGGAAAGAGAGTAAGCATAAAGCTTAGTAAGTTGCATATAAATAGGTGTACAACAACAATTTCACTATTAGTGATCATACTCATAGTTCAAAGGTAAGCATAAACTTGACTTACTCATTACCGACTATTCAAGTCACATTTTCTAATTTGAGCTCATTACTCATGCATACCAACTAGGTACCTATACCACTCACAACATTATTATACTTTCCTTATTAAATAAATTTCATAACCTTTAAATTTGAACCTTTCGGAATACTACCGGATATTCTATAAGCCTCAAACATGGGATAAGTTGCGGATGCCATGTCCTAGACATGGTCTTACACTGGCTATCATCTTCAAGGCCGATGCCATGTCCCAGACATGGTCTTACACTAGCTCTCGTATATACATGCTGATACATGTCCCAAACATGTCTCACACAAGCACAACTCGTAGCCGATGCATGTCCCAGACATGTCTTACACTGGCTATTATCATCGAGGCCGATACAAGTCCCAAACATGTCGTACACTAGCACTCGTCTCAATATCGATTCCATGTCCCAGACATGGTCTTACACTGGCTCTCATCTTATGGCTGATGCATGTCCCAGACATTTCTTACACTGGCACATAGATAACCCGAATGTCATGGCATGAATATCCGATTTGTTTCCTAGGGTTCCAACGGGATCTTTCTATTATCTCAATCATTAATATGCATTCTCAGTTCACAATCTAGCAACTCACACTATATCAAATTAATAACAATTTGAATACATGCATTAACATTGTAGTTGTATTATTTACATACAACTTACCTCGGTTTACAAAATGTACTCGATTAGTCAGTTTAATTGATTTGCTTGGCTTTCCCCCGGTCTAGGTTCGGATTTGGAAAAACTTGATCTATAATAACAAAATACACTCATTTAATCACTAATTAAAATTAGGAATTCATAAATTTACTTCTTTGGTAAAATGACCACTTTGACCCTAGACCTTGGCAAAATGACCATTTTTCTCCTATGCTCAAAATTCTATTTTTATTGAATTTCTTCGTATCTTAGGACTAGCTGACCCCTTTTTACTCTTATAGAATCACCAAAATCCCACTATTTCACACACTTATCACCTATTTTGCAACTTATGCAAAATTGTCCCTTCAGGTGTTCTCATGCTAACACCCTTCACAAAAGTTGTTTAGAACTCTTTTAAGACTCATATTCTTCCATAAAATTTCATAAAATAACATGAAAATTCACATGGTGAAACCCTAGACTTATCACCATTTTGCAAGGTAGTCCTCTCATTTGAAAGCCCATAAAACAAGTATTCCAAAAATGTAAAAATCATCAATAAAATCATCAAGATCACTTACATTATGAGAAAAATAAGTTGCTGCAAATTTTCAGCTTTAAAACCTCCATATTTTATGATATTTTCGGTGGAGAGAAGAGATGGAGAAGAACAAAATAATAGTTAGGCTTTTAGGCACTATTTTATCACCAAATCATGACATCACTTACCTAAACTTTGACTACTTGTTTAAAATCCATCTCATGGCCGACCAAAACAATTAAAAAGGGTATAAAAAAGCCCTAAATTTTAGTTCTCTAGCTATTTAACACATTTGGGTACTAAAATGCAACTTTTTTCCTTTTATGCGATTTAGTCCTTTTTCGCAATCGGGCTCACATACATTAAAATTAACTCCCCAAATTTTTCATGCACTAATATAATCATACTATAAACTTATAATAATAATAATAATAATTTCCCAACTTCAGATTTGTGGTCCCGAGACCACCGTTTCAACAGGCCCTAATTTGGGCTGTTACAGGAAGTGTAGTAATTGGTGGCACTGCTACATCTATTTCTGTACATGGCGATAATTCGCTTTTGGATTTGGTTGCTAAGCTTAAAATATAATCTAAAAAGTGTCATACCGACACTAAGTGGTGTGTAAGGCTGGATGGGTATTTAATACCCTATATGGTGTGTAGGGATGGTTGGAGATGGTGTGTAGCGGATAGGGGTAGGATTGTAAATTTGCATCTGATACTAATTCTGTATACGATATGTGTCATGTATCTACTTTGATATGATATATGTCTAAAATTAAAATTAAGATTCTGTTTTGTTTTAAGTTACACTCTGAGTTTCGAAAACTCATTTTCTGTTTGTCTGTTACTTTCAGGTAATCCTCAGACTTAAGCGGATCGGTGTAACGGAGCTTGGTTAAATTAATTTGGTTTCATATTGTTTTAATTAAATTTGGGGTTATCATGTTACGTTATTTCTGGACTGTTTTGGAATTTCAGGACATTTTTGGTTTAGACTTTGTGTTTTTCAGCTTTTAAGTTGTTTCATAGATTTTGGCTTGTTTTGAAACTATCTGTAAAATTTCTGTTTTTCATCATCAAAACATGTTTTTCAAAACCGAATCTAACTAAGGTTTGTGTTGCAAATTCAAACAATTATAATAATAGTAAAAGTAGTGTTTTCATTAAATTGGTTAAATATACGTTTTCTCTAATAAACTGTATTTTTTTATATAAAAAGAACTAATGACATTTTTTTATATAAACCAACAAACACTGAGTTTTCAATCAATTTATGTAACATCTCCAGATCTGGCCATAATGTCTAGGTCGGGTTTGGAGTGTTACAATAAGTTTGAATTTCTAAATGACTTTGGAAATATCATCTTAAAATAACATTTAAATGTTTTAAAGGAGTTGTGTCGCAATAAGGGGCAGTTGTATTAGTACAACTGGTGTTGTGCCAATACCTAGTGGGTCTTGTTCTCAAACAAGCCTAATAGTGAGCACTCAAGTTTTCCCCTACAACTTCTACTGATACAAAGGAAGACTTGTTTTGCCACAAGTCACCTACTCATGAAACCATGTGACTTATATTTATTGGAAAAATCAATTTAGAAAACAATATTTTTAGGCAAAACATAAATTTTAATTTTTTTCTTTAAAATTGAGCCATTGTGATATCTATAACAACAAACATTTAATCAAAGTTATACCTATGCTTTGTACGAGATGATTGAGTCGATCCTACCTTTCTACCAAACGACCTTCTCCGCTATTTCTAAACCACAAATTGCTTTGAGTGTGGGATCAAAGAATCATGAACCAATCGCATAAAATGAAAACTTTATTAACTTTTAGTAGAAAATGTAATTCTTTTTATAACTTGTAACTATGTGTTTTCCCCAAAAACTATATTTTATTCTGTAAAATAAATTTTCAATATTTTCTAACAGAATAACAATGTAGGTGTGTAAATAGTTAAACACATATTTCCTATTTATAAAGAATCAATACAAGAGTTTTGTTCGAATATGGTCTAATTAAATAATAATATTTAATAGAAAACACAACTTCTACTCCAAATAGAAGTAGTAGGGTGGTAGCATGCCTTTTGGGACATTAAGGTTTGTCGCCCCTTGTATTCCAGAAGGTTTAATTGGACCTTTCATGTATTTGGTCCAATTATACGTGTTATTTGAACTTTTATCCAACACTTAAAATTTATTCAACCCAATATTTATTTTCTATTTCCTAAAATATTATTTATTTAATAAGTTAAATTAACTAAATTAATTTCTCGATTAAATTATTTTCTCAACCTAATTCTAATTTTGTTAAAGTCATGACAACTTTACCATAATAATATATTTAATTGTCTTATTCAACAAATTCATGATCACTAGTTACTTTAATTCTTACTTCTAACTTCAATTATTTAATTAAAATTAATTAAATTAATTTCTAAGTCATCTTTGTAGTCATCGAGAAAACACATTCACTATAGATAGTGATACATGCGACCAATTTCTCTTACTTTGTAGTTTTTAATCATTTCATATTTATTGGTTCTACATTCAGTTATATTCTAGTTATCTCGAGCTAGTGGAGGGACCAATTGGCATATATAATTAGGGCTCAAATAGTTTGTAATTAAATTTTGACTTTTCTCCTATTAATTACAATATTATTTAGTCATGAAGTCATTTCACTAAAGTATCATGACTGAGCTCTCCTTTATTATATACCATTATAAAAGCTACTCAATAAGTGCTACCATCATAAGATATCCTTAATCTCTTTGGTATAAATTCATTCTCCCAATATAATCCTATTTTATCTCATGGTAACCATTACATCTTCATTAATGAAAACTCAATTATTAACATATAATAATTAAATCATTTATCTCTAAGACAAATGACTCGTGACCATGTTACTTTTCATATATCATGTAATGCCAATGAATGTAATGTCAATGAAGGGACATCATTTACCTTTTATTGGTCTCTGAATTCCACTATTGTGAAATGATACTACGTCATGCAAAAGTTGTATATGCTCTAACTTTTAATTCCTTATATATTCAAACTCAAGCTTTCATTTACATGAAAGTATATAAGTCACGCTTACATATTCTATAATCCACTCAATATTAGGTATGTTACACTATAAATGTTACAAGTGAATAAATCCACAAACAGATCTAGGATCTATTCTACTTGGATCATGTACGATGTACTGTCAATCCAGTCAGTCACATCTATGTCTCTGTTTTCTGGGAGTTATATGCTCCAATACCCAAGATAAGATATCTCCCCAATTGGACTTGGTAGACGACATATTAGTCTTTTTGTAACACCCCGATACCCGACTGCTCGCTGGGTCTAAGTTACAAGACGCCAAATTTGTTGCTGGGGCAACTATGATCAAATATAATCAAATTAAAACCATTAAACACTCAAATACGAATAATACATGCATACAATATAATAAAGAATCATTTTCGGATTTTATACGAGCTTATGAAAGCTTTTGCTAGTCCAAGATTGAAATAGGACCAAATTGTAAAAATTACAAAATATCAGGTTAACATCACAACTTCAAGAGTTTCACATCATGACACAACTCACTGACTAGTTCTTGTCGCAATCATAAGGATCCAACATCGCAACGTGACCATCTATTTCTAAATAATCCAAATTGATACCTATTTCATCCACTCATCTATGCAAATTATTCCTTCCATTTATTCAACCAATCAAAATACCATAATTCAATACTCTTTCCTAAACATTTAACACAACTTATGCATAAAAGTTACTTCCCTTCCATCATTTCATTCAAACATACAAGTAAATATAATGCATTTTAAACTCATTCATCACAATTGTAATATCGTATTTTCAGTACAATCTCAAACTTTTCCAAAACAATATATTTATATATATATAATATATGTCTTTCACTCTAAATTTGAATAGAATTCTCTCTTAATGGTTAGTCATATCACTGCCAATTCTTTTCCCAATATAGTATACAATTTTTTCTCTTTCTTTTCTCTTATGTTTTGCTTTATTACTATAAAATAATTCACATTTTACAAGTCTTCTTTTCTTATGTGCATGCCTCACGATTATTTTTTCTAGAAAGCAAGTTTTACATCAAATAAGAGAAAGTAAGGTTCTATTTCTTTATTTATTTTTTTCAATTATTCGAAATAACTCTATAAAAGATTTTATCATATAACAAGTTCATCCCATATCTTATTCTAATCCATAACATATTTTGTTTATGAACGTAGCCTAGGCAATACTGCATCTAGAAGGAAAAAAAGCAGAAAGCACTTAATGCTATCAAGAGATGTTACGACTTGAAAAAGAAGAATGATAACCTTACAGAAGCACTATGTATTTAAAACGATAAGACTGTATTTAGATGTTAAAATAAATGAATGTCAAGGAGATAGAGATTTTTTTTCTCTTACTGTTATTTTCATTTCACTATTACATATTATGTTCTTTCCCAACTATTTTTAAATTATTATGTTCTATTCATAGATAGCAACCATTTATAATTTTTTTAGATTTTATTTAGATGTTAAATTTTTTTAATGAATATTTAATTTCTTGCTTCGAATAATTTTTTTATCAAAATTACTTTAAATAATTTAATTCGCGTTTCCACCCTTTAAAGAAAATCTTTGGTTCCATTGGGCTTTCACGAAGGTATCTCAACCCTTCACTTTTTTTTTTTTTTTTAATCTATGGTGAGGATTTAAGTTTTTTTAAGATTTATCATTAGTAATTAGAGTTTAATATTTAATATTTAAACTTTAATACTAATATTTAGAGTTGAAAGTTTAATATTTAATATTCAGTATTAGAGTTTAAGATTTCATGTTTGAGTAAATATTGAAAATTTAGAATTTAATATTTAATGTTTAAATTTTAAAGTTTAATATTTATATTTAATTATAAATAAAAAATTATGGAATAGTGTCAACCATTTCTATTAGTTGAAGACGGATTTTGTGTTAAAAGTTAATTTGCAATTTCCATTTATGATATTTCTAGAGAATTTGAGTAATTGGGTTTAAGGTTCCAATGTGTCAAGGAATTGTACTAGTCTTTATTAGTTTTTAGGATTATACTTAGAGTTAAGTATAAGTCTAGAAGTATCTTGTGAATAATATGTGTTGAAGTTTGCAGTGGTTGTAATCGAAGATAAAAAGAAATTGCCACCTTAATATCAGATTAATTCCTCAGTTAACTATAATCCTCTGTCTGCTATCCTTTGTTATCTCCAACAAATTTGGTATCAAGAGCCAATATGGCCTCCGTTGAGAAATGTGCCTATATTGTAGTAAACATATAATTGTTTTCTATGTATTTGAAAGATAAATAAAAAAATTTCACATTTCACTGTCATGTCTTTTGTATTTTTCTTTTTCATATTTTGCATTCATAGAAAAATTTTGACAAGCAAATATTAGCTCATTGATTGTCTAAGTTCAAACTGATGATAAGTGGCATTGTAAGAACCTTTACATTGCGAGAAAGATAACTTACTTCTGTAGATAATCTAAACAAGTTCGTAATCTCGTAAAAAAATCAAAGTGAGCATTTCATTCAAATATTGAGAAGGATTCTTATATCGTCTACAATTCCAATTGAGGAGATGGTTAGTCTTGGCTATTAGAGCAGTTGACTTCACCGGTAGAGACATAGTTGTATTCATTAGTAGGATGATACATTAGGCTGGACCCAAGACGAATTAATTTTGAATTCATTTATGAATTATTTCACTTGTGACATTCATAGTGTGATTTACCTAAATCCTGAGTTAGTCGCTTGTGCTAATACCTGTTGCCTACATACTCTATCACTTCGCCTACTGCTCATCTGCCAATTTTTCTGTTTCCGCTTAGGTAAGAAACCTTTCCCACTCATGCATGTTGACCCTCCCCCAAGTTTTCTCAGTTCTAATAAAATCTCCCTTGCATAACATTTGGTACCAAGAACTTATCAATACTTAATTTCACCTATGTAATTACATTCTTCTTCCCTCAAATTTCGGTTAAACGTGTAAAAAACAAAGGGAGCTTCCCTCAGTATTATATTAAGGGAAAATACATAAACACACCGCATAAAGTATGATGAATCATTACCCTTATGGAGCAACAACAATTAGCAAAAAAGGATTAGAATAGGATTCGTAATGATCAACGTGAAGGCATGTATGTTTCGAACTATAAATCATGCTTACACAATATTTGGCCTCAAGAAGTTATCAATACTTAATTTCACCTGTGGATTTACATTCTTCTTCACTTAAATTTCAGTTGAACGCGTGAAAAGAAAAAGGAGGTTCCTTCAGTATTATGTTAAGGGCAAATATGAAAACACACTGCATAAAGTATGAGAAATCATTACCCTTCTGGAGAAACAACAACTGACAAAAAACGATTAAAACAATATTTGTAATGATCGACATGAAGACACATATTTCTTGGACTATAAATCATGCTTGCATAACATTTGGCCTTAAGAAGTTATCAATACTTAATTTCACCTGTGTAATTACGTTCTTCTTCCCTCAAATTTTGGTTGAATGTGTGAAAAGCAAAAGGAGGTTCCCTTAATAATATGTTAAGGGCAAATACGTAAACACATTGCATAAAGTATGGCGAATCATTACCCTTCTAGAGCAACAACAACTAGTAAAAAAAGATTAGAACAAGATTTGTAATGATCAACATGAAAGCACGTATGTCTTGGACTATAAATCATGCTTGCACAACATTTGGCCTCAAGAAGTTATCAATACTTAATTTCACCTGTGTAATTACGTTATTCTTCCCTCAAATTTCAGTTGAACGTGTGAAAAACAAAGGGAGGTTCCTTCAGTATTATGTTAAGGGCAAATACGTAAACACACCGCATAAAGTATAAGTAATCATTACCCTTATGGAGCAACAACAACTGGCAAAAACAGATTAGAATAGGATTTGTAATGATCAATGTAAAAGCACGTATGTCTTGGACTATAAATCATGCTTGCACAACATTGGGCCCCAAGAACTTATCAATACTTAATTTCAGATGTGTAATTATATTCTTCTTCCTTTAAATTTCGGTTGAATGTGTCAAAAGCAATAGGAGGTTCCCTCAGTATTATGTTAAGGGAAAATACATAAACACACAGCATAAAGTATGAGGAATCATTACCCTAATGAAGGAACAACAACTGGTAAAAAAAGATTAGAAAAGGATTTATAATGATTAACCTGAAGGCACGTATGTCTCAGACTATAAATCATGCTTACACAACATTTGGCCTTAAGAAGTTATCAGTACTTAATTTCACCTGTGGATTTATATTCTTCTTCGCTCAAAGTTTGGTTGAACCTGTGAAAAGCAAAAGGAGGTTCTCTCAGTATTATGTTAAGAGCAAATGCGTAAACACGCCACATAAAGTATGATGAATCATTACCCTTATAGAGGAACAACAACTAGAAAAAAAAATTAGAATAAGATTTGTAATGATCAACGTGAAGGCACGTATGTTTTAGACTATAAATCATGCTTGCACAACATTTAGTCTCAAGAAGTTATCAATACTTAATTTCACATGTGTAATTATGTTCTTCTTCCTTCAAATTTTGATTGAACGTGTGAAAAGGGAGGTTCCCTCATTATTATGTTAAGAGTAAATACGTAAGCACACTGTTTAAAGTATGAGGAATCATTACCCTTATGGAGCAACAACAACTAGCAAAACAAGATTAGAATAACATTTGTAATGATTAACCAGAAGGCACTTTTATAACATTTGGCCTCAATGCGGTGTATTGATAACTTGTTGAGTCCATATGTTATGCAAAAAAAGTCACTCATAGAAGAGAGAAAAGTTCTCACATTAAACTAGCCACATAGCAAAAGGTTTCAACAAAGAATACGCATATTTACTTTCAAAACAGTCAATTTCTCTACCGAGTGTGCATATAAAACATTTGGAATTTCCATATGTTGGTAAAACTTGAACTTTGGAGTAAACTGAGCAAGCATTGATTCAGTTCCACACGTATAAACCTTCAATAGAGGAAAACATGCCATGTAAATATTAAAATGTCATCTTCCATAAATGACACACTTACGTCTCAAAGGATCAAATCATCAACAAAGGCATAAAATTTGTAATGAATAGAAACAAAAAAAAAATCTTTGAGTTCATAATCGTCTCTAATTCATGGATCTTCTGTCAATAGCTATCAGCGGAGTTTGCTCTTAAAGTAATAGATAGGGGGAAAAAGTTCAAATACTATAAAAAAAAAAGGAACACATATAACCAATAACAAAACTGAAAGCTTAAAAGAATCACCTTTTGAGTTTATAGGAGAAGCAGTCATCCCAAAAATCCTAGGAAGATTAGATACACCAACTTCTAACTAGCGATGATAAAAATCCTATAACACAAAAAAAAAAAAATCCTTAAGCAATATGACAAAAAATAGAAACCATGCCTGGCTATAGCTATGAGGAAATAAAACACACTTAAAGTGAAAGATAGAAAACAATATTTGACAGCTCTATAAGTGTGAGCCGTCAATGTATACAATTTAATTAGACATAGTTAAGTGCATAGCTTTCCATATTTTTCCATACATATAAATTTTGTGGAGAACTATCATAACATCAATAATCCAAAACAAAGAACAAAATAGTCATACATATATTATAAGCATCATTATGATACTTAGAGTAAACAAAATTAAAATCTAATGAAAGATGAATAGAAAGACAACTCACTCTCATAATAGAGGCATAAGGGTGCTTTCATTGGACATGATGGCATTCATCAATTATCAAAATGTTTATCATGTTTACTACACTCACCACTTCTATTTTTGCCCCTATTTCAACAACTTCAACACTATAATTAAAAATCTATCCAAGTTACTCAAATATGTAGGTAAGAAGGGAAGGGAAAAGAAGAGAGCAAGAGTGCGAGGGTTATGGTGAGAGCTGAATGAGACAGAAGAGAGCTCCTTAAAGATTCAAAATGATCTACAATGCATAGCAAAATATTGAGCGACTCTAAAAATGAACAAATGAAAAGTATAATTATAAGGAAGTATATACTAGTCAAGCATAACAGAACAGAACATAACAGAACAAATGAAAGGTAATGATAAGACCACTATAAACAGAGTTCTCCATGGCCAGTAATTCATCAAGACAAACATAAGTTCATACTATGAGCATATTCAGGGAATTCTTATGGCAATTAAGACACAACAGAGAGCTCAAATCTATAGGGATAAAGTGAAATTAATAAACCAAACATAAAAATATATATTTGAGTTGAAGTATTGAAGTTAAAAACAATACATTTTCCCAAAGTATAGCTAATAACATTAAAGTTTAATATTTAGGCTACGGGCTACAATTTTATGGCAACCGCCTCAGTCCTTCCCCCACAACTGCACATACATTATATCTCCAAAAGCGAATCGATTAACCCCAAAGTCAAAACCAAAAATAAAAATAAAAATCAAACAAAGAAAACACCCTAAGTACCCAATTTGTAAAAAAGAGACATCACCCTAACAAGACAAAAGTTGGTGCAATCAAAGGTAAAACTTGAAATGGATTATGTGCTAACTTTTTTATTTTTCTAAATTATGTGTTAACTTATGGGGAAATCAAAATTTGAAACTATTGCTGGTGAATGTTTGACCAAACTACCAATAGGCGAGGATGATGTTCCAAGAGGTGGAAGTGCACCTGCCAATACTTGTGACCTTGAATGAAAGTGACTGACCAACCAGCATAACATTTGACTACCAATTCTGACCCTAGCTTTGGCTCATGCTCATCCACCTTTTCCTTGATCCTTTCACGCTAGCCTTCACGATATCCCTACACTTGCCAAGTTGAAAATCAACACCAAGTTCAAGTATTGGAATCCACTGATTATGAACTTTATCCCTCCCCTTTTTCGGGATGACACCCTGTATAATTTAAATCAAAAGCACCACCCTTTTTAATCTTATGTTGGTCTCATTATAATAATGATTAAAAGAACATTCTTTGAAAAATACATATAATAATAATTTAACTCTTAAAAAGGTTTTAAAAAAGAAATCCATACTTCTTTGCCTTTGAATCCTCATATGTAAAGAATAGAAAACACACTTTCTAAATGCAATTTGGTAGCATTTTATGTTACTAAAAAGTGGCCAATAAATAAATTAAACATAAAATATCATTACCAAATTAATATTAGATAGAACAAAAGTGGTAAGGAAATAGAGTGGCATAGCAATGGTCGGAAACAAGAACAATACTGGTACGGTACCATGCATGGCGAGGTCAAAGTGAGGACGATGAGGGTTACACCAGCCACCATTAGCTATCAATAGAGTTTGCCCCTGAGGTGATAAAGAGGGGAAAAATTTTCAAATACTATAAAAAAAAAAGGGAACACTTATAACCAATAACTGATCTGAAAGCTTGAAAAATCACCTTTTGAGTTTATAGAAGCAGTCATCCCAAAAATCCTAGGAAGATTAGATCCACCAGCTTTTAACTGACGATGATAGAATTCCTATTACGTAAAAAAATGATTAAGCAATATAACAAAACATAGAAACCATACATGGCTATAGCTATGAGGAAGTAAAACACACTTAGGGCAAAAGATAGAAAACAACATTTGACAGCTTTGTAAGTATGAGCCATCAATGTATACAATTTAATTAAACATAGTTAATTGTATAGCTTTCCACATTTTCCCGTACATATAAATTTTGTGGAGAACTATATGTGAAATCAAATACAAGAGGTAAGGGATAATTCAAAATAATAATAATAAATACTGAAACCAAAAATACAAAAAGTAAACCCTATGGTTCAAGTAATTTTCTCTATAAAAATAAATACAAGTCATGCCACATCATCATCTATATACACAAGTCAAACCTTTTGAATCAAAGACAAATCTATAAAACACTTTAGGTGCAGTCTTTGGTTGCAGATGGGGTATGACTCTCAGCTGTATTTGAGACTCAAGAACAAGCTATTCAGAGCTGATTGGCTGCACCAATTTGACAAATTCACCATTTCTCTATTACGACACAACCGAATAAATTGCCAGAAAAATAACGAAAGGAACAAAAAAATGATAAAAATCAACAAAAACCCAATTCCATGGTCTATCTAAAATTATGAACAAAGAAATGGAAAAAAGAATGAATAAGAACATAATAGAAAATAGGATAAATAAAAACATACTTAAATTGTAGGAGAAGAAATGAAAGGTTAGAAAATACCTAGAGAGGACAAATAAATACAAGAAAGAAGTAAAAACTATCAAGCCATGGACATAATGATAAATAAGGCCCTGACTATATAAAAAGCAGGCTAACCATTGCAAAATGAGAGGGAAATGGAGATTTCTTACCTGAGTTGTCAAGACAAACATAAGTTCATACTAGGGAATTCTTATGGCAATATCGTATATGACAATAAAGACACAACATGGAGTTTAAGCTATTAGAATATAAGAAATGGAAAAATCAGCACTGTACTCAGAATAGAAAAATTCTTATGGCAATAGCATATATGGCAATAAAGACACAACAAAGAGTTCAAGCTAGTAGAATACAAACAATGGAAAAATCAAAGATAGCAATGGTGGCAATAGAAAAATCAAAGCAAACTTTACTTACTAGTTTTAAAAATTAGCACTATTTCTCAGTTGAAGGGAGAGATGAAGTGAGAATGATTGTTTTCAACAATGGTTTTCGGCAATCATTTTCTGCAATGTCTGCCGGTGATAGGATTCATTCAAAATGGAGATTTTATTAGGACTGAGGAAACTTGGGGGGTCAACGTCCATGAGAGGGAAAGGTTTCTTACCTGAGTGGCAGCAGGCAAAGCAATATAGGAAGTAGGCAACAGGGATTAAGACTGAGGAAACTTGGGGGATGAGAAATGTTCTTTGCTCTACAAATCAATCAACTCGCATTTAATGCCTACAATACTGATGGCTTAAGGGATAAGTATTTCAAATGTGTTTCGGTGTAGTTTATGTAGCGTGTGCTTGTATATACTATTATTTTTTTGAATAAATATATTATTATATAATTAAGAGTATTTTTTTATATTTATATATAAAATTAATAAAAATAATTTATGATAAGATTTAACTTATACTATTAAGATGATCGAGCCGATAGCCAGTATGTTGGGTATATGACTTCTATATGACATGGCTTTACTAGCAACAATAGAATTCATAGCCCAATTAAATAGTTAATGATGTTATCTTATTTGCATTGCGTGGACTGATAAATATAGAACGTGACCATGGGTTGCTTGTTCCTGAATGAGCAATTTACCACAGTCATTTGTTGACAGTGATCATATTAATCATTAAGAAGACACAATGGTGATAATGAGATAAAATAGGGTTGTATTGAGTGAATAGATTTAACTTAAAGGAATCAAAGATATCATATAAGGGTAACACACACATAACGAGGTCATTGGACAACGCAGTTGGATGAATTGCATTCATAAAGAGTATACAATAAGGAGTTTTCAATCATGGTACTTTTTGTCGACTGACTCCATTATTAAGTAATTACAAATTATTGAAACGATGCTTCTGGGTATAATTGCGTTTATTAGAGCCTAATTGCATATGTCCGATTTGTCCCTCGGCTAGCTAAAAAAAAGCTCGATCGAACTGTATCTGAATTAGAAGAAAATTCTACGACTTTGAAAATAATTTAATTGAGTTAATTTATTCAACGTGGAATTAAATTGGGTGGTTGTAAGAATTATTCAACTAGAGAATTTGATTAAAGAATTTTCTTGAAAATTTAATTTAGAAAATTTAATTTAGAAAATTTAAGTGATTTTGGGGGAAATCAATTTTGATCAAGTAAAATTAAATTAATCAAATTAATTAAAATTAATATGATATTTTTGGAAATTAATTTTCAAGTTAGACAATTGGCCCAATGGGTAATTGAACTTGAAATTTGGATCTGAGATCGTAAATTGGACCCGAGATCGTAAATTGGGTCTAAAAGCCCAAAACCGAGACCAAGACCCAAATATTGGTCGAACTGGGTCTAGTATATAAGACCGGGCCAACGGTCCAACCGGTGGCTGGATCGGACCAGTTGAGACTTCATTGGCCTAAACCGAACCGATAGAAATCGAACCAACTCGGGATGCCGATAGCTACGATGGTCGCATTTCAGTGGCCGAAAAATGGTCAACGATGGTGGGAGTTCAAGTGGTTAAGCTGTGGAAGAATTACACTCCTACTAGGATTGTACCAGAGAATTTGATTTTAGATTAACTATTCCAAAAATAATATTATTTTAATAAATATAATATTTAATTTAATTGAATACTTATCTTAACAGTACTATATGAATTTAATATTAAAGTGATTATCTTAATATTAAATTTAATTTAATATTTATCTTGTAGATAAATATTTTTTTAATTTAATAATAAAGTGATTCAGTTTAACCATAGTTTAATTATCTAAACTCTCCCTATATAAAGAGAGCCTTGGGTCATTATATACAGACACTTTATTTCAAGAGAAAGTTGTAGAGAGAAAATTCTCTAATGAAATTATTTCACAAAATTTCTAAAGATGTTTTTTCTTATTTACAACTTAGAACAAAATTTTAGAGAAATTGTGAAATTTTCTGATTCGAAGCGAGCCCACACTCGATATACAAGAGCTTGAGGATACGGGAGAAGACTACTCAATCGAAGCGTTCATCCTAGATGAATTGAAAAGGTACAATTTTGATTAAGCATTTATTACTTTAGTTATCACAACCAAGTTCTTGTTTTGGAAAAAAATTTAAAACTCTAGTTTTTCCCTAAATTTGTTTTTCACTACGTTTTCCAAACTTCATTTTCTAACATCCTCATCAAACCCTTTAACATTCTTCCCCTATTCCCCCAATCAAATACCATGATTCGAAGAACACTACGAGTTCCCAAATGGAGACCATATTTATTTCTCAAGATCTATGGGACATGGTGGAGCAATAATATGAAGTCAAGTCTGAATTGGCTGTGAAAGAAGAACAAGAGAGGTAATTGAAAGAGAATATAAAGAAGAATGCGACAACTTTTCGAATTATTCAACGAGGGTGAGCTAAATCCATCTACCCTGGGATTTTTTGCATCAAGAGCATCCAAGAAGCATGGAACATTTTGAAGATGGAGTTCAAAGGGGCTGATAAAGTAATCTCCATTAAGTTGCAAAACTACTAGAGAAGTTTTGACAATTTATCGATGAAGCAAAATGAATCTATTAAAGAATTTTCTTCGAGGGTGGTTGAGATTGGTGATACAATTCCTAAGAAGAAAATAGTGGAAAGAATTCCCAGGTCTCTACCGCAAAAGTTCGAGCATATTGTTATTGTGACCAATGAGACTAAGGATAAATCGCAACTAACTCGATACAAGTTGTTTAGCTCTCTAGAGGCACACAAAGAAAAAGGCAATAGCTACACGAATCAGCCACAAGGAGAAGAAATCTGATGCAAAATAGGAACAAAGAGGAAGTTCATAATCCAATAAAGGAGCATCGAGCAAAGGACAAAGAGGCTAGTCGAGAACATGAAAGGAAGTCATCTTCAGGCGAGTAGAGGTCGGACTCACAGTGTCGTATCTATAAAATACTCAATTATGAATCAAGAGATTGCTAGCGTCGTTGAACTTAGTGAAAAGTTCTCAATCATTCTAAGCAAGACTAATAGTTTAAAGAGAAGGGTGAAGCTATAGAATCTAAGACAAATTTTGCAACAGAAATTGATGTCAAAAAGATATTTTATTCATCTTTGGATGCTGAGCGTAGCACTAAGGAGACATGGTTTCTAGACAATAGATGCAACCACTGTATATCTGGAGATCAAGAATCTTTTGTTGCGTTACAGAGAAATTCTCCACACAAGTGGAACTCGGTGACAGGAAGCAAGATCAAAGGGTGAGGAGTCGTTGGTGTCTCCACAGATGGAGGAAACAAAAAGCATATTCACAATGTTTATTATTCTTCTAACATTGCGCAAAACTTGATGAGTGTTGGGAAAATGATGAAAAATGGTTATAAGTTTATTTTCATAATGGTCGTTGTGACATCATTGATAATAAGAGTAATATGAAAGTAGCTTCCGTGAATATGAATGCAAATTGTTTTTTTTTTCATTCGATCTAGTGAAGCTGTAGAGTTATGTTTTCAAAAGTGGAGACATTAATGAGTCCTATCTTTGGCCTTTGAAATATGGATACTTGAACTTTAAGAGTTTGTATTTTTTTGAAACAAAAGGAGATGGTGGTTGGATTTCCTCCGATTCATCCAAAAGAAAGAGTTTGTGAAGGTTGTGTGTATGGGAAGATGTATCGGTTTCTATTTATAAAGATAGCTTGGAGAGCTCAAAGTCTTTTAAAACTTGTCCATGTTGATATACACAGTCCAACTCGAAGTCCTTCACTCGATAACAAGCAGTACTTTATTCTATTTGTTGATGATTTTACGAGGATGATCTAGGTCTATTTTCTCAACATTAAGTCTGATGCTTTCAACACCTTCCTACACTTCAAAGCTTTTGTTGAGAAGCAAAGTGGATGTTCAATCAAGACTCTTCGAACCAACCGAGGAGGAGAGTTTTTATACAAGCCTTTCCTCAAGTACTGCAAGGAGAATAGGGTTAAATGACAACTCATCATGAGGTACACTCCTCAAAAAAATAAAGTTTCTGAAAGGAAGAATCAAACGATTGAAGAAATGGCTCATAGCATGCTTAAGGGGAAAGGTCTCCCGAACAAATTTTGAGCCGAAGCTGTGAATACGGCATGTATATTTTGAATCACTCTCCAACAAAGGTGATTTTGAATAGGGTTCCGTTTGAGGCCTGGTATGATCCGAAGTCAGTTGTAAGTCAGCTAAAAGTTTTTTGGTGCATTGACTATGCACATGTTTTGCCGTAAAATCAAGAGAAGTTTGATGAAAAGGGATAAAAGTTTATTTTTATCAGTTACAGTGATGAGTCCAAGGGGTATCATCTTTATAACCCAAAAACTAGTTTGTGGTTCTGTCAAGGGATGTAATCTTTGACAAATTGATTGCTTGGAATTGGGATAATAATGAATCATAAGCTACAGTAGTAGCCAGTAAAGTCGGGATAATTCCACTAGTTGATGCCTCTTTTACCAACTCCGAGGACACGAAACAGGATAGAATATGAAAGTTCTAGAGTTGTTTCATCAAGTGAAGAATTAGACTCGAATTCTCCTCAGAGTATCGCTCATTATCTACCATATATGCTGCAACCAATTTTGTTTTGTTTGCTGGAAAACCACAAAATTACGAGGAAGCTGCAGAGCAAAAACTGTTGTGAAAATCCATAAATGAAGAAATTTGAAGCATCAAGAAAAATCAAACATAAGAATTGGTCGATTTGTAGAAAGGAAAGGATGTGATCGGAAAAAAATGGATATTCAAGACAAAGTATAATAAAAATGGAAGCATTAAGAAATACAAGGCCAGAGTGATCGTAAAAATCTATTCGTAGCAATCGAGGATTGACTTCAATGAGACATTCTCACCAATTGCTCGGATGGAGATACTAAGAATTTTTCTCACATTGGCAACTCAATTGGAGATGAAGGTGTACCAACTCGACATTAAGTTAACCTTCTTGAATAGAGAGCTGGAAGAAGAAGTATATGTATGCAAGCTTGAAAGATAAGTTGTAAAAAAGAAGGAAGAAAAAGTGTATCAGCTTTAAAAAGCTCTTTAAAGGTTAAAACAAGCCCCTTGGAATAGCAAGATTAACTAGTACTTTCAACACTTTTGTCTTCAACGAAGCCCTACTGAGCCATCCCTCTATGTGAAGGTTAGAGGAAACGAGAACTTTTTAATAGTTTGCCTTTACATTCATGATGTGATCTATGCAGAAACCAATATGAAGATGGTTGAAGATTTTAAAAGGTCCATAATGAAACAGTTTAAGATGACTAATCTTAGCCTTATGAAGTATTTTCTAGGGATTCAAGACAAGCAATCAAGTGGCAAGATTTTTATTTCGCGGGAAAAGTATCTGGATGACCTATTGAAGAAGTTTCAGATGTCAACTTGAAAGTCGGTGCCTACACCTATAACATTTAATGAGAAGTTGCAACAAGAAGATGGCGAAGAGATGGCTAATGAGAAGCTTTACAGAAGCTTAGTAGGATCTCTAATTTCTCTCACTAATACAATGCTCCATATTGTTCAGCTCGTAAGTGTAATGCCCCAAAGTTTGAACATTTTTTTGATAAGTTCTATCTATAATTAAGTCTTTGTATTTGTGGCTAAGTGATATGCTTGTGTGTTTAAATCAAGGGTTCGAGTTGTTCTTTTTGGGATTTTGTTATTTATTTTGGTTTAACCTGAATCCTTGACCTCTTGATTTAAGTTTAATTTTAGGTGATTCTGTGTCACGAATGAGCCTACTGGTTCAATGGTTAAGCTTATGTATACCCTATGGTTTTAAGTTCGAGTCTTGGCATAGGCAATAAGGACATATTCTTTTTGCACTGTGTGGTAATTAGTTATTTTTCATTAATTACATATGTTTAAAGAAAAGAAAAGTTTTCCTCTTATGTTCTTCTTTTCATTTTCTTCTTCGTTACTATTTTTTGCACTGCGTTCTTTGTTACATATTGATTCTTACTCGTGGTCTTGTGACCTTTTTTTTTTTTTTTTGGTGTGAATTATTGAACTGTGTCCTTCTGTGTTTGGCTTCAGTCATTAAGGTAAGATCTTGTGGGTTAATTCATTTTTTTGTATTAGATTCGATGTATATTAAGGTTTTCCCTCAAACTCCACTATTGTGTTTTAATTACTCTTGTTTTGGTTGTTGTTCCAATACATTAAGGGAAGATCAAGAGACACCTAACGTTCTTCATACTACCTAGGATTCGAGTGTGTATTGTTGGTTCATAGGTAAGTATATTCTATTCATTTTGGGAGTTGTGCACTGAAGTTTCGACGAAGGTTAATGGTGGTTTATTTAGCGCTTAGATCGATTGTTCTATTAAATTGGTTATTGATGGTTGTTTTTAGGTTCCAATTTCCTCCGTGCTACCCCGATATCTAAACCATACCAGTTGTGTAATGAACACTCAAAAACTTGCAAATAACAGAGGCAAAAAAACATGGTTGTCGATGCCACACAGCCATGTGCTAGACCGTGTGAGCCACAATACCGTATGGCAGGCCGTGTAACTCACTGTTTTGGCTTTAGGGTCACACGGGCCAGGGATATAAGCGTGTGTCCAGGCTGTATAACTCATTTTTTTGGCTTTAGGGTCACACGGGCGTGTGTCCTGGCCATGTAACTCATTGTTTTTGCTTTAGGGTCACACTGGCCAAGGACACGGACATGCGTCCAGACTGTGTAACTCACTGTTTTGGCTTTAGGGTCACACGAGCCAATGACACGAGTGTGTGTCCAGGCCTTGTAACTCATTGTTTTGGAGTTTGAGACACACAAACGTGTCCACACCATATAAGACGTATTTGGGTCTTGAGTCACACGAGCTTGTATGGGGTCGTGTGCTAAACCGTGTATGCAACAACCCGTTTTTAGTGAAATCGAGATGGTGATTTTGAGACCACAAATTTGACGTATAAATATTAATTTTATTATTATTTTAATGTCTACAACATGTTGGTATTACCGTATAAAAATATCATTAAGAAATTTTGTTATTTGCATGTTTAATTAGATAAAAATGAATAAATTGTAAAAGGTGCAAAATTTGAGTTCTATAAGCTAAAGGGATTTAATAGATATGAAATTAAATTGTTAGAGGGTTTATGTTTTAAAATAAACCATTGTATTATTAAGTGGATTCTTATAGACATCTTTTTAATGATTTTTAAAGTAAATGGTAAATGTTACTTTAGTAATTTCAAAAATAAATTAAGATAAAAATAAGAAAAGATGGTATCGTCTTCTTTAATGCATCATCCACCGAAATTTTAAGAGGAAAAAGCCATTAGAGAAGCTTTCATATTCGGCCAATCTTTCAAAGCTTGCATGGTATGATTTTTCGTCCTATTTTTAATGATTTCTAAGTTTTTGGAGTCGTTGTAACTTAATCTAACCAACCTAGGGACTAATTTACAAAACTGTTAAAAGATTAAATTTTTTCCATGAGTGAATTCATGTTGTTTGTGAAGTTTGATGGTAGAAAATAAATCCTTGTTGTTAGATAAACAACTTTTGTTAAGTGATTTTTGATGAATTTGTCAATTAGGGATTAAACTGGAAAAATATGAAATATTCATGGTGTAATTTGTGAAATAATAAAATGTGCGAGCTACTATGAGCTTGTATGAAATTTGGCTAGGCTTGGGTAGGGGTGAAATTGCATGAATTTTATTTTACGAGCCTAAGGACTAATTCATAAATAAATCAAAACATTAAGGGTAAAAGTGTAATTTTACAAAAATATGAATTTGGATTGAATTGAATTGAATAGTTATTAAACTGATTAAATTTATTCATTTAGATTAAGATAGACCATGTAACGCCCCAAAAATTTGTTTTTCGACTTTTGTAATTTTTTTACACAACTGTGTATCTATCTTAATGGTTAAGTGTTCTCTGTGTGTGTGGGAGGTCCCAAGTTCAAGCCTTGTCTTGGGTAAATTTTGGTATTTTTCTAAATAAAGCCTTAACCTTACTAAAAGGGTTTAAGTTTAATTGTTGGTAAGCTAATAACAGAATGGGCTTGCTAGTCTGGTGGTTAAGTTGAATGTCAAATTGCTAAAGGTCTTGTGTTCGAATCCCTGCACGAGTTTGGGAGTATGTTTTTGCTCGTTTAACCGAGAGAGTTTTAGTCAAACAGGAATTCTGAGTAGTAGGTTAGTAGAGAGAAATTAGGGATATGTGATCAGTTTTTCTGTTTCCCCAAAAAGTCTCTTTTCTTTCTGACGTCAAATTTCTTCCTTTCTTTCTCTACTAATTTCTCTTTCATATTTTCCTCTTTCACTGTTTTCCTCTTTTCTTTCTTTTCTATCGGCAACTGTTTGCTTTCAATTTACGGTTTTCCTGTTCATGATTCTTTGTGTGTGGGTAAGTACAGTAGAATTCTTTTTATCGAGTAGGGTGTTCTTCTTTTGAACCGATAGAATGATTAGTTCCCTTTTCCTTTTAGTAATAGAATTGTGTTTTGGTAGGAGCAAATCAAGAAGATCATGACGTTACTTTTGTGGAATCGTAGTCAAACCGTTCGTGGTGTAGGGATAAGTGAGGAATGCTTACTTAAATTTTTGTCAGTCTTGTGAAATGCGTTTACTTAAGAATTAAAACTAATTATGGAAGGTTTTTGGTTTCGATTTTAGGTTCTGGAAGGCTCGGGATAGTTTTCACATCGAAACAGAACCAGGTGTGTACTCGAAACGCAGAAAACAAGGTTCGACAGAAAGCCGAAAAAGCTTACTGTCGATGCCACACAGGCGTATGGTCGCCCATGTGGTAGGTTGTGTGATGGAACACAGACGTGTGATCTACGAGCCAAGCCGTGCGCATATGACACGGCCATGTGATGGCTGGATGGGTCATGTGCAACACATGGGCTCGACCAATTTGGGTCGTGGGGCCACACGAGCGTGTGGGATTCTAGGTCAGGCCGTGTGGATCACAAGGCCAAGGCCAATTTGGGCCGTAAGGGCCATACGGGCATGCTACATAGGCGTGTAAGCCCATTTTTTTGAAAAGTTCTATAGGGTTACACGGGTTGCCCGAGTCGACTGTGGACCTACTGTAGGGTCAGTAAGTATTACTTAGACCCATATATGAGTGATTTGCCTGTCTGATTTTTGTATTGAGCATGAATTCTAAAATAGGAATGTATGAACTGTAATTTCATAATAGCATGACATTTTATGTATGTTGAATTGCATCGGGGTGGGTTGATGATTTATTGGAAGAAGTGTCTGAAAGGCTATTAAGCCTGTTATCTGGCAGCTTTGCTGCGGTATTCTAACTTTGTGCCACATTTCGGTGCAAATATATGTTTATGTGTCGCCTTCCGGTAAAGCATGGTGTGTAGGGATGGGTGGGTTGATTTAATCCCCACATGGTGTGTAGGGTTGGACGGAGATGGTGTGTAGAGACTGGTGGGTAAGATTCTGATATTCTGTTTTGATCTGCATATCATATCTGAGATGGCCTAAGGCCCTAATTTATATCTGATTCTATATCTGAGTGGGCTAAGGCCCACACTGAATCTGTAATGGGCTTACACCCAAAATGTATATACATGATTGATTTTTGATATTATGCTGTGTGCATGTATTCTGTAGGGATTACACACTAAGTTGCGAAAACTCACCCTTTTCTGTTTGATCTATTTAGGTAACCCCCAGCATTAGATGGATCGGAGTAGCGGAGGACTCGGCGGTGACCACCACTATTCGTACTATTTTAATTCGATTTTTTTAAGTTAATTAATTTCTCATTAATAATTTGGGTATTTATTTTTGTAATTGGGACTTTTAGGGACTAACTGTTTAAATTTGAGATTATACTTTACTTTCAAGTTTTATCACTACAAAAACACGACGTTTTCTTGAAATTAAAGTTTTCCTAAAAACGAACGGTTTTCTAAAACAAAAAGTTTACAAGCTTCCGCTAAAAAGTCACGTTTGAACCATAACAATGAACATGCGTTTTTCTGAGTTAATTAAAGACTAATTAACTGGAATGGTTTTAACTCGACAAACTCGTTTCGACTTTCATTCCATGTAATATCGCCAGATTCGGCCATAACGTCTGTAATAGGCTCATTTCGCCCGGGCCCATACCAAAACCAAAATAATAAATAATAAAAAAATAGAATCATGAGCCAAATAAATTAAATGTCCAAGTCCTTTTACAGATGATAAAACCCAACCAAACCATTAAACCCAAACTACCCAGCCCAATTACTAATATCCTAACCGAAAGTCCATTACACCCAAAACCCCTAAACCTAGCCCAATTCATCAACGGGCCCAAAGTAGCCCAATAATGTGAAAGCACCAGAAACCCTAGAGGTTTCTGGAATGCGCCAGTGCTGCATCGAGCCCCCACAAATGGCCTCCCCACGAGTAGCTTTCTTCTCCGTACACCTCCACATCAGCATAAAACCTGCGAGAACAGAAAACAGAAATAGGCCAGCAGATGATAGTAGAAAGTAAAGTTTTTTTTTTAATTTTATTTAATTTGTAAATCGGCTATAAAAGGCCAAGAAAATTAGTGTAAAAGGGGGATTACGAAGACAAATCTAAAAATTTTGAATAAAAAAATACAACAATTTTTCAAGAGGTGATTTTAAATCTTGTTTTTTCTTTTGATTTTGCTTCTACTTCTTTGATTTATTTATTTGCATGTAAAAAATAACGAAAGGGGAAAGGGAACTCACCTATGGTTCATTGTTTAAGCCTCGACTCCTCCAAGATCAGATCTAAAGGGGTCGGGTTTACTCTTTTCATTTTTCTAATGTTGAAAAGGGACTGATCCTCCGAGTATGGCATGAGCGGAATCGAAGACTCTCCTCGCGCATGGTGAATCACCAGATTTAACGGTGGCGTGTGGTGGCTGGGTAGAAAGTTCATGGTTTAGCCAAATGAATAAGGAGGGGTTTAGTTTTTTCCTTTCTTTTGATTTTGTTAAAGTAACTGAATGTTTGATTTTAGGTTTCTTTTAGGCTTGATTTTGTGTTGAATTTGAAACGGTGCCGTGTAGAAGGGGAGAAGATTCGCACGCACACCCGAACCATGTGTTGAATCCGCGCTCTGGCACTTCGAATGGTAAAATTGCGCGACTAATCCCTCGCCTTCGCGCAAACCTTTAAATTGATCCTCATTTACATTTTATTTCGTTTCAAATTTGCCATAGAATTTGTGTGTCTTTACAGTTTAGTTCGCGCCTAAACGCCATGTTTTAGGATCTGGAATATTTTCAGTTTTGATTCCTGGACATTCGCGTGTATTGCACTTTAGTCATTATTTCAATTTCAATAGTTTTTTATTTTATTTTATTAATTATCCCTCTACTTTGATTTTATTTCAATTAAGTTTTTTCCATTTCAATTTGTATAATTCATTTTTTTTCATCTCTTATTTTTTATACATTTTAAATCACTTTGATAAATTATTTTGTTTTTATTATAAAAGTGTTATTTTAAAATCACCTTTTATATATCATATTGTTTTAAAATTTTGTACAATATTTAATTTAAATTACCTATATATATAATTTATATTAAAATTAGTTTTATTTTATAAGCATTATTAATTCTATGTTATTTTATATATATATATAATTTCTTTCAAATCTGCTTATTTTCATCTCCTTTTAAATTTATTATGTATATAGTTTATTCTTTAAAAAACATATTTTATTATTTCTTTGTTATTTAGGATTCTTTCATGTATATATAGTTTTATTATATATTGGCTTGTTATTCTTTTATGTATATTGCTTATTCCTTATTTTTATTATAGCTTCATCATATATTGTTTACATCGATTTTTTTTTTATTATTGTATGTATATTATCACCTTTAAATAGATATGTATTGTTTTTAAAATATTTTTGTATGATATTTGCTCCAAATTTCTTCTTTCACAATATTTATTTTAATATTCATTTACATATTTTTAAGTTTTATTTTTATATATGTAAATCATTTCAAACCCTAGCCTGCATTATTCATTTGTAAATTTTTCATATAGTTTTTAAATTGTTGTGTATTATATTGGCTTTCGGTGTCCATATTACTTTGTATATTATGTGTTGCGTTTTCTTTTTCATATTATTTTATATATTATTATTGTATATTGTCAATCAGTCTTTTGTACTATTACTTCAATTTATGTTCATCTACGTTCAAAACTTGTTATATTTTATTCTAATTTATTTTTGGATGTGAGCTCATTGCTATTGTGTGTATGTTAATTTGTTCTTTTTTGTCCACTTGTATAATATTTCATTTATGTATACTGATCCATGTTTGTAACTTTGATTTTTCTATATTATTGCACCGTGATTCAAATTTTAATGTTTGATTGATAATAGTCATTTTTTATTTCAAGTCAAATAAATGTGTTTTGAGCTAGTTTACAATTTTTTATTTAAAAATTCTAAAATAAGGCAATGTTCAATATTTGGAAATTCGAGGAATCGGGCCCTACCGTGTTGGGTTTCGATTTCTCGTTGGACTAAATAATTGAGTATCCTTATGTAATCTTTAACATAGAAACATTTGGAAGTCAAAAATCAATCAAGTTTTCGAAGGCATAAAGGATTATGTCCTATCGTGCTGGATGTGATCCTGCATTTCTTTGAAACAAGGAAATTTCGGCAACTCACTTGAACCACTCAAATGTTTTAAAAAGGAACCATGTTTCAAATTTTTTAAAAATTTTAGACATAAGGGCAATACTTAATCAATTTGGTACCAATTTTGGGCGTAGTGAGGGTGCTAACCCTTCCTCATACGTAACCGGCTCCCGAACCCATTTTTTTAAATTTACGTAGACCAAAATCGATTTGATAAAATGTTTTATTAGGTGATCCAATCACACCTAAGCAAAAATATTGGTGGCGACTCCACACTTTACCTTAAAAGTCGATCCCCGTTTTTTCCAAAATAAAAATGGTTTCGACAGCTTGGCGACTCCACTGGGGATTGAACAAGAGAGTCAAGCCATAAAATTGATTATTTTCTGTCCTTTTGTCTAAAATTGAAAATTTGATTTGAAAAAAATCATGATTCTTTGTTACATTTGTTTGTATGATTGTGCAGGTTAAGTCTTCTAGTGTACTCTTGCATTGCATTGCATGACCGTTGCGGTTATACCTTTAAGTGGGAGTAAGAAACTAGGCCTTCGTGAGGTTTTCACCTCCGTGTGGGCTAGTGGATTACTTCCGGGATACATCCGTACCTATGATTTCGTGAGATTTTCATCTCCGCATGGTCATAGGGAAATGTATTCCCCTAAACTGAACTCGATCCATATGAGCCTATAATGGGGGAGGATTGAGGAATTTGCTGGTTCAGGTACCCTTTCTCTAGAACCAAGCCACATATAGTGAACCTTGAGAATCCACTTTAGGTAAAACTTTGTCCAAATTTAGTGGTCGCCTGAATAGGTACTTTATTTGTTATTTATTTCTCCTGTACTAACGTGTTTTGTTTTTGTTTTGTTTATAACTACATTGCATTACATCATCATAGAAAGGAGGTGTTGATTCATATTTGATTCCTAAATAGAACAGCTTGTCATGAGAAAATGAATTTCTTAATAAAGTGGATTATAATATGGTTGTCTGAATATGATCCAAGTAAACACAACGAAAGAAGGCTGATAGTTCGTGAAGGAAAACAAGACTTTGTTTTATTGCCTGAGGATTCAAGCCGATAAAGATTGTTCAAGAGCAATCGTGTCCCGATTTTCTTAAAAGAGCTAATCAACATCGCAAGGATAATAAGTCGTGGCCTGGATCAAGCAAAAAAGAGCTGGTGGAGGCATTTATTGGAAGCTTGCGAGATTTGATTTTTACGAAGAAAAGGGATCGGTGTCTTCACCTGGAATATAAAGGCAAGGCCGTATATGTAATCCGTTTTATGTAAAGGAATTTGTTTTCTAGAAAAGTTATTCTAATGTAATTGAATTCAAAATCAACGCCTTTCTTTCTTTTACATTCATCTCATGCATTTGCATTTGCATTACATTGCATCATTGCATCATTTGCATTCATCTCATGATGGATTGGTTGTCCCAATTGCTAACTAAGGGGCTAGGAAAAGGGAAAAGCTCCATGATCAATGCTGGGGAGGAAAATAAAGGGCCTCTCTACCCTCCGGGTTTCACCCCGACAAATGCTCAGACATGTCCGCAAGGTGTACCTATTATCAAAACTCAGCAATATCAGGCCGGTACCTCGACACCAGTGGATTGTCCAATAGGCTCAGGCTCTAATTTGGGGGGCAACCCAACCAATCTTGAAGCACCTGATCTAGATGAAACGGAAAAAGCAAAGAGGGAATTATTAAGACAACTTGAGGATCGGTATAGGTGGTTAGAGGAAAAATTTAGAGTAATGGAGAATGTTGACTTCTACTGTGGGATTGACACCAAGGATCTGAGTTTGGTACCCAATCTAGTACTCTCGCTAAAATTTAAGACTCCAGAGTTTGAAAAGTACAATGGGACTAGTTGTCCTGAAGCTCACATCACAATGTTTTGTTGAAGGATGACAAGATATGTTAATAACGACCAATTATTAATCCAATGCTTCCAAGACTGTCTGATCGGGTCAGCAGCTAAATGGTACAATCAGTTAAGTCGTGCTAAAATCAATTCATGGAAGGACTTAGCACAAGTTTTTATGAAGTAGTATAGCCATGTAGCAGACATGGCACCCGACAGAATTACCTTGCAAAATGTGGAAAAGATGCAAAATGAGAGCTTCAGGCAATATGCCTAAAGATGGAGAGAGGTAGCAACACAAGTCTAACAGCCTCTTCTGGAAAAGGAGACTATGATGCTTTTTATCTATACCTTGAAAACCCCGTTCATTGACTATATGTTGGGAAGTGCTACTCTGAGCTTTGCAGATATATTAATTTCCGATGAGATGATTAAAAGCACAGTAAGAAATGGGAAGATAGATGTGGGAGAAAGCGCTAGAAGGTCAACCCCGGGAAACAAGGAAAATGAAGTGAACATCGTGATCATGCCTTCTAAATTGGTCAACATAAGCCAGTCGAGGGTTGTAACCACTAGTTATCAAAGAGAATTTGAATGACATATACAAAGAGAGGTCCAAGGAATAAAAGTTTCCAAACCCTTATTTACTTGGGGGTGTTTTAAGCAATGGGACTGTGAAAGAGATCTATATATTTTTAGAGCTAATCTAGAGTAATGTTTAAAACGCGCTTGTTACTTTTAAGCTTAGGAGCAATAAGAATCCTTTTTGTGAAATAGGCTTGTGTCCAAAAATTTTTATTTTAATAAAATGCATTCTTTTTGAGTAAATATTCTTTCATTCTTTATTCTTTTGTTCTTTGGACTATTTTTTTAAATATGCTTTCATTCTTCATTCATGATTATACCATACAAATAATCATCCTTAGAATAATTTATTCTTTGGAATTTACTTTTGTACCTACAATAGGTCCCCAGATATCAATGACATGAGTAACGTTGTAACTGACTCCCTTTTGGGGTGAGATATGTGTTTGAGTGGATCCTAGAACTTTGAAAATGACAGAGATTGTGACTTATTTCCTGATTTGTTAAGGACAGTAGAACAAGATGAAAAATAGATCCTACTTTACGAAGGGTCAATGGACATTGTGAGAAAGGGGTAAAAATCGAAACCTGAGCCACCACAAAGACAAAATGAATCGTCATTAAGTTACTCCAATAATTTAAAGATGTTTTCGCATAATCATGTCAAGATATACCTAAGATATTAAGATTTGTGGACGATACAAAATGTCTATACGGTGCCAGAAGGACACATGTTAATGGTTTCATGGTAGCCATGCTAATCATGAGGTTTGAGTACTATTGATCCACAATGGAAGGGGATTGCATTAGTTAGGCTGTTTTTAGGGAGACAAGATTCATGTGCCTCATTTATTTCTTCACAGATTTTCTCTATATGGGGCATGGATGGTATCAGGCCATTCTCGTCTAATATACATCGATTCATCTTTGCAGTCATTGATGACTTCACGAAAAGGGTGAAGGTCGCTTCATATGATAATATTACAAGATCGATAGTCATCAAATCTCAAAAAAAAAAAAGGTTGCTGACAAGTAATGACAGAAAGGATCACTTCTAAACTACACAATGTTAAAAGTTTGCAATCTGTTCAAAAATCATACACCATATCACAGTGTAGCAAAGGCATCCAAAAAGAAAAACAAAAATAGAAAAAAGAAAAGGAAAAGGAAAAGCAATAAAACAATAAAAAAAAGGTCATAGTGAAAGACGACTGAGTCTTGTAAGGATTGGTATAAAGAAGTTATCATTTACCCTCTATGTTTATCAAACGTTGGCCAGGACCGTCACTGGGGTAACACATTGCTCATTGGTTTATGGGATAGAAACGGTTTTGAAGATGAAATTTTTTGTCTTCGAGTTTTGTCAGAGTTGAAGTTGGATAAGGCAGAATGGATCTAAGCTCGATATGATCAATTAAATTCGAAGAGAGGAGATTCTGTCATGGTCTAATACACTAGAAATGAATGATATGAGAAAATTCTATGAGAGGAACTCGATATTGAAGAAGATCCTTCCTATACAAAAGGGCTTAAGAGGGACCTTATACAGCAAAGAAGGCCTGTTCTTGACCGAAAGGATTTGCTCAATCCAAGGAATTCAAAATGCAATCAAAGAGTATTCTACCTAAAATGGGAGAGGCCAATGTGAAAACCCGCAAAGGGCGCCTTGAGACCTTAAAAAAATATCGAAATAAAAATAAAAAACAAAAATAAAATAGAATAAAAATTAAAAAATAAAATCAAAAAAATAAAAATAAAAAAGAAGAAAGAAAATGAGAGGCCAATGTGAAAACCCACAAAGGGCACTTTGAGACCAAAGGGGATTTGAGTTGAAAACCCCGAAAAGGGCGGCTCGAATTTGGATCAAAATGGGGCATACAGTAGTCTTGCTATGTTTGAATTAACAATGAAAGAAATATGTTACGTCTTGGGGCATCGACAAAGTACTCCGGATCCCCTGAACACAGATTGAGCTTAGAATGGTCCTCAAGAAGTTGGTACAGAGAAGCTCAAGCTGCGATATCCGAGGCACCTAGCTTTCCATTTCTACCTGTTTTTTTGTTATCTTTGATTACCTTATTCTTTTCAGGTCACGTCCCAATAAATTTCTTTCTTGGTTGCATTTGCTTGTTTGTTTCGAGATATATTCTCAATTAATTCCTTTCTTGTCCATGGTTATGATCTTTTTCAAGCATTTTGCATTGAAATAATGATTTTTAGACTAATAATACTTTTATAATGGGAGTTTCGCATATTACTTTGGGAAGTTTCTAAATAATACAGGAGCCTAAAACAGGACTATTGTTTAAAACTCACCAAGTTTAAGGGTTGGAAATATTTAAGCCCAAATTGAGATTATCTCATTGGATTTACTGTCAAAGATATTAATTGGTGTTTTAATCCCGGCAAAGAATGAGCAATGGGATTATTCTCGGAAAAAGAAATGGTATTCTGTATTCATGCAGATATTAGGCATATATGTCTGTTCATTACACTCAGGGAATGGTGTAACAGATCAAATTGATTGAAGATGATGCAAAATGGATAGAAGAAATCAAATGATTATTCCCTTGAGGTTCTAGTGGGAAGTTCAAACTTTATGTCCCAGAAGTTACAGTGTAAAGGACTCTGAAATTATAGTGAGGTAAGTTGGTTGAGCAGAATGTGATTGTTTCTTTGGATTTTCTGTCAAGAATACCAGCCGAACGAGATGGCAGCATAATAAATCAGTGATAGTGCCCTGGTGAACAACGAGCAATGATGCCTTAAGCATTTAAAAAAAAGATCATTTAAAAAGATCATTCTCATTTTTGCATTCATTCATAACACATCTAGTTAGGAGCATTTGATTCATTTTGATCATAGTATCCTAATTATTTGACATAAGCATCACATCTAGTTAGGAGTATTTGATTCATTTCGATCATAGTGTCCTAATTATTTAAAATCAGCATCACATCTAGTTAGGAGTATTTGATTCATTTTGATCATAGCATCCTAATTATTGGGCATAAGCATAGATACATAAAATCGAGTCTACAGGACATGTCCCAGAGGACGATGTAGCAACATCGGTGAATTCACAACTTATCTCCCTGAAGGTGCAGTGCAGCAAGTTGAAGATTACAGGTCTTATTTCCCTAAGCAGTAGTGGAACAGACCAAAGACAACAAACCTTATCTCCATGTACCGGCAATGGAGTAGATTTAACTCACCGTCCTTATCTCCCTGAAGTTGTAGTGGAGCAAGCTCAATATACAAGTCTTATCTCCCTGAGGTTGCAGTGGAGCAGACTGAAGATTAAATATCTTATCTCCCTAAGCAGTAGTTGAGCAGATCAAAGATGGCGAATCTTATCTCCATGTACAGGCAATGGAGCAAATTTTAACCACTGGCCTTATCTCTCTGAGGTAGCAAGAGAGTAGGTTGAAGATGGTAGTCTTATCTTCCTGAGGTAGCAAGGAAGCAGACAGAAGATTGAAGATCTTATCTCCCTAAGCAGTTGGGGAGCAGATCGAAGATGGCGAATCTTATCTCTATGTATCGGAAATGGAGCAGATTTTAGCCACTAGCCTTATCTCTCTGAGGTAGCAAGAGAGCAGGTTGGCGATTAAAGTCTTATCTTCCTAAGGTAGCAAGGAAGCAGACTAAAGATTGAAGATCTTATCTCCCTCAGCAGTAGTGGAGCAGATCGACGACGAATTTTATTTTCCCAAGTTCTAGTGGAGTATACCCCTGAAGACGGTGGGATCAACTGAGATTGCTTGAAGAAAAGAAGTGCCAAGAAGCCAAAGATTTAACAAGATCGGGCAAAATCGGTCCTTTTAAAGTCTTTGTTCTATTTTTTTTACACGACAATTAGCAAAGAGCGGCAGCTGTAATAGGCCTATTTCGCCCGGGCCTATACCAAAACCATAATAAAAAATAGAATCATGAGCCAAATAAATTAAATGTCCAAGTCCTTTTACAGATAATAAAACCCAACCTAACCATTAAACCCAAACTACCCAGCCCAATTACTAATATCCTAACCCAAAGTCCATTACACCCAAAACCCCTAAACCTAGCCCAATTCATCAACGGGCCCAAAGTAGCCCAATAATGTGAAAGCACCAGAAACCCTAGAGGTTTCTGGAATGCGCCAGTACTGCATCGAGGCCCCACAAATGGCCTCCCCACGAGTAGCTTTCTTCTCCGTACACCTCCACATCAGCATAAAACCTGCGAGAACAGAAATGATAACAGAAATAGGCCATCAGATGACAGTAGAAAGTAAAGTTTTTTTTTAATTTTATTTCATCTGTAAATCAGCTATAAAAGGCTAAGAAAATCAGTGTAAAAGGGGGATTACGGAGACAAATCTAAAAATTTTGAATAAAAAAAAAACAACAATTTTTCAAGAGGTGATTTTAAATCTCGTTTTTTTTCTTTTGATTTTGCTTCTACTTCTTTGATTTATTTATTTGCATGTAAAAAATAACGAAAGGGGAAAGGGAACTCACTTATGGTTCATTGTTGAAGCCTCGACTCCTCCAAGATCGGATCTAAAGGGGGTCTGGTTTACTCTTTTCATTTTTTTAAAGTTGAAAAGCGACTGAGCCTCCGAGTATGGCATGAGCGGAATCGAAGACTCTCCTCACGCATGGTGAATCACCGGATTTAACGGTGGCGTGTGGTGGCTGGGCAGAAAGTTCATGGTTTAGCCGAATGAATAAGGAGGGGTTTAGTTTTTTCCTTTCTTTAGATTTTGTTAAAGTAACTGAATGTTTGATTTTAGGTTTCTTTTAGGCTTGATTTTGTGTTGAATTTGAAACAGTGCCGTGTAGAAGGGGAGAAGATCCGCGTGTACACCCGATCCATGTGTTGAATCCGCGCTCTGACACTTCGAACGGTAAAATTGCGTGACTAATCCTTCGCATTCGCGCAGACCTTTAAATTGATCCTCATTTACATTTTATTTCGTTTCAAATTTGCCATAGAATTTGCGTGTCTTTGCAGTTTAGTTCGCGCCTAAATGCCATGTTTTAGGATCTGGAATATTTTCAGTTTTGATTCCTGGACATTCGCGTATATTGCACTTTAGTCATTATTTCAATTTCAATACTTTTTTTTATTTTATTAATTATCCCTCTAGTTTGATTTTATTTCAATTAAGTTTTTTCCATTTCAATTTGTATAATTCATTTTTTTCATCTCTTATTTTTTATACATTTTAAATCACTTTGATAAATTATTTTGTTTTTATTATAAAACTATTATTTTAAAATCACCTTTTATATATCATATTGTTTTAAAATTTTGTACAACATTTAATTTAAATTACCTATATATATAATTTATATTAAAATTAGTTTTATTTTATAAACATTATTAATTCTATGTTATTTTATATATATAATTTCTTTCAAATCATTTATTTGCATCTCCTTTTAAATTTATTATGTACATAGTTTATTCTTTAAAAAATATATTTTATTATTTCTTTGTTATTTAGGATTCTTTCATGTATATATAGTTTTATTATATATTGGCTTGTTATTCTTTTATGTATATTGCTTATTCCTTATTTTTATTATATCTTAATTATATATTGTTTACATTGATTTTTTTTATTATTGTATGTATATTATCACCTTTAAATAGATATGTATTGTTTTTAAAATATTTTTGTATGATATTTGCTCCAAATTTCTTCTTTCACAATATTTATTTTAATATTCATTTACATATTTTTAAGTTCTATTTTTATATATGTAAACCATTTCAAACCCTAGCCTGCATTATTCATTTGTAAGTTTTTCATATAGTTTTTAAATTGTTGTGTATTATATTGGCTTTCAGTGTCCATATTGCTCTGTATATTATGTGTTGCGTTTTATTTTTCATATTATTTTATATATTATTATTGTATATTTTCAATCAGTCTTTTGTACTATTACTTCAATTTCTGTTCATCTATGTTCAAAACTTGTTATATTTTATTCTAATTTATTTTTGGATGTGAGCTCATTGCTATTGTGTGTATGTTAATTTGTTCTTTTTTGTCCACTTGTATAATATTTCATTTATGTATACTGATCCATGTTCGTAACTTTGATTGTTCTATATTATTGCACCGTGATTCAAATTTCAATGTTTGATTGATAATAGTCGTTTTTTATTTCAAGTCAAATAAATGTGTTTTGAGCTAGTTTACAATTGTTCTTTTAAAAATTCTAAAATAAGGCAATGTTCAATATTTGGAAATTCGAGGAATCGTGCCCTACCGTGCCGGGTTTTGATTTCTCGTTGGACTAAATAATTGAGCATCCTTTTGTAATTTTTAACATAGAAACATTTGGAAGTCGAAAATCAATCAAGTTTTCGAAGGCATAAAGGATCATGTCCTATCGTGCTTGATGTGATCCTGCATTTCTTTGAAACAAGGAAATTTCGACAACTAACTTGAACCACTCAAATGTTTTAAAAAGGAACCATGTTTCAAATTTTTTTAAAATTTTAGACATAAGGGTAATACTTAATCAATTCGGTACCAATTTTGGGCATAGTGAGGGTGCTAACCCTTCCTCATACGTAACCGGCTCCCGAACCCATTTTTTTAAATTTACGTAAACCAAAATCGATTTGATAAAATGTTTTATTAGGTGACCCAATCACACCTAAGCAAAAAGATTGGTGGCGACTCCACACTTTGCCTTAAAAGTCGATCCCCATTTTTTCCAAAATAAAAAATGGTTTCGACAACGTTTAGGCCGAGTTTGGGGTGTTACAGACCACGTACGGCTCTAGATCGAGGTGTAAAAAATGCTTCAGATTAATCGACTACATTTTTACTTTTATCATCAAAGTAAGTGCGTACGTTTAAATAGCGTTTTAAATTATGTTTTAAATGCTATTATTTTATATAATATTGAATTGTATCTCAGTGGAAAAATCTAATGGCATATCGATGATCATCGACTAATGGAAAGGGATAGCCTCAACTATCGAATAATGAAAAGGGATGGTGACAACCATCAATAATGAAAAGGGAAAGTGACAACCATCGAACAATGGAAAGGGATAGCTTCGGCTATCCAATAATGAAAAGGGATAGCTTCGCCTATCAAATCATGAAAAGGGATGGTGACAACCATCAACAATGAAAGAGGATGGTGATGACCATCAAATAATGAAAAGGGATAGCTTCGGCTATCGAGCTAGGAAAACGGTAGAGACAACCATCGTGATTTTACTCGTGTGAGCTTCGGTAAGAACTATCAATGCAATTTACCTTATTATTATGGAAGGTAGGAATTTTGTGTTGTCTATGGCAATGAAAAGTATAAATTCACTTTATTTAAGTCTATGAATCATTTATTCTTATGTTGGATTGATACATATGTATTTTAAGATTATTCAATGTATTGATAAGCATAGTTTGTATACTACGAACTTACTGAGCATAACATGCTTACCTTGTGTTTTTTTTCTATATTTTGTAGTTATTGAGAGCTCGTTTGGGTTGGAAAGTTATCGGAGACCTATCACACTATCCATCGGCTATATCGGTAGATTTTGATGTTTTTAAGTCTTGGTTATAATGGCATGTATAGGTATTTTGGTTGATGTTATAGCCATTTTGTTTTGGCTTGTGAATTTGGTATTTTGAATGATGAAATGGTGCTAAGTTGGCATGTATATATTTGGCCTTGTAATGGTTGTTGTTTTGGTGATTTGGTATATTGGTTATAAATGACATATATGGCTAATGGTACTAGGTGTTAAATAGCATATTAGGTACTTTTGGTGTGAATTTGATTGGTAATCAAAGTGGCAAGTTTTGGCATAAACTTAGTTATATGTCAGTTGAACTTTTGGCCAAACTATATATATGATTATATATGTTTAATTGTGGTTATTAAGGTGCCTTTTAGGCATATTGGTTTTATGTTTATGTACCTTATTTGGATAGCTTGATTATACATGTTTTTAGTGAAATTTGAAGGCTTGTTTATATATGGAAAATTGGTTGTAGGTAGATGCATGAATGGGTGAGAAAAATAGCTTGAAAATGGTCTATTTTTTGTTTGCACAGTTAGAGACACGGGCATGTGTCTCAGCCGTGTGTGACACACGGTCGTGTGTCCCCTGTAGCTTACAAAAGGGTTGCAACTCAGGTAGTTACAAAGCTTAGGACACGGCCTGGGACATAGGCATGTGAGGCTATTTCGAACGGTACACAGCCTGGCACACAGACATGTGGCTTGACCATGTGCCCTAAGTCAGTGAGCTACACGGGTACCAACACGGGCTAGGACATGGCCATGTGTCCCTACTTCGAATGTCCACATGGCCTAAGACACGGGTGTGTGTCTCAGCCGTGTGAGTCACACGGTTGTGTGACCCCTACAGTTTGAAAATTTTCACCTTTTTCTGAAAAATTCTATATGTTTTAGATTTAGGCCCAATTTGTTTCTAATGTGTTTTTAGGGCCTCGAGGGCTCGAATAAGGGACAATATGTATGTATTTGATTGGTTTTTCTATGATTGATTATGTGAATTGAATGTTTTAAAATTTTTATCGTTTTGAATTGAAATATCTGGTAATGCTCCGTAACCCTATTCCGGCGACGGATACTAGTTAGGGGTGTTACAATATAACTTACTGTTTTTGAGCCACACGGTCGTATGACAGGACGGATGAGCCACAAACTTGATTCACATGAGCGTGTGCCAGGCCATGTGGACCACATGAGCCAGCCATCCAGGCCGTGTGAATCCATACGGTGTGTGGGTCAAATTCTGAATTTTTTCTCTAGAGTCGTAAACATCATTCAAATCGAACATATGCCTACTGTAAGGTCTATATAATCTAATTTTGGTAAGGAAATCTGTTATTTGATAATCTCTTACTAAATATTATATTATTTACATACATGTATTGACTTGATACTTGATAAGTAAGTGCAACAACATTGCATAATTATGATCTGAATTGGTATTACTGTATACGCATATCTGTTATCTATTAAATCTGCATCTACATTGGGTTGGGGTTGTATAAAGGAGGAAATGTAGGCAGTTTAATGATTTGCCAATTTTAGTGGCTAAGCCACAAGCTTATATCTAATTCTGGCGATTTATCGCGTTCTGATTTGGCAGCTAGTCTACAATCATTCTAAAATGTGTCATATTGACACTCAATAGTGTGTAGGGTTGGATGGGTACTTTATATCCTAAATGGTGTGTTGGGATGTTCGGAGATAGTGTGTAGCGGATAGGGGTAGCACTTTGCATTTGTATTTGAATCTGTATTTGCATCTAATATGTTCTATATCTGTTTCTGATTATGATAGTTGACTAAATGATATCTGAAAGTAAGATCGAGACTGTTTTTACTTAATTAGTTCATAAGTTACACACTGTGTATGTAAACTCACTTCAACTGTTGTTTGGATTTCAAGAAATCCTCAAATTTGATCGGGTCAGTGTGTCAGGAGCTCGGTCATATCGTTTAATTAACTTGTTATGTTATTTAGTTTTACATTGTTACAATCTTGTTAGGTTTGTAGACTTTAAATAATGGGTTTTGTATTTTGTTTATAAATTTTTAAATGTCTTGGGTTGTTTAAACTCTATTTATTAAAGGTTGGACTTTTTCGGAAAGAGTTGATGTAGCTCTTCAGACTTGACCATATCATCTAGGTCAGGTTTAGGGTGTTACAATAAGTGTTCTTTTAAGGTTCATGAGCAAGTCGAGCAAAAATTCATTATGCTGCTACAAAAAGAGTGCTTAGGTACTTGCAAGAAACGAAGAAGCAGGGGCTGAGATATGTGAAAGAATCGAGCAACAATCTGGTCAGTTTTACATATAGCAATTGGACAAGTTTCATCGTAGATAAGAGTACTTTGAGATATCTTTTATGCTTGGGATCGAAGTTGATTTCCTGGAGCTCAAGGAAGTAAAATATAGTGGCTTTATCATCTGCAAAAGCTAAATATGCTACAGCAACAGGTGCAACAAATTCTAGCTAATCTACAACATAAAAAAGAAGTTTCAACTACCATATTCTGTGATAATATGTCAGTGGTCACGATGACAAAGAATTCGATTTTTCATGCTCGAAGTAAGTACATTGAGCTCCTTCATCATTTCATTTGAGATTTGGTAAACAAGGGAGAAATTTTCTTGGAGTTCGTCGGGACAACGAGCAGCCTGAAGATGTTCTCACAAAGTCTATGTCATTTGAAAAGCTCGAAAAGTTTAAAGACTCAATTAAAATTACAAATTAATGGGACGTGTTACAAGTTAATTTGCAATCTTCATTTATGAAATTTCTAGAGAACTTGAGTAATTAGGTTCAAGGTCCCCATGTGTCTTGGAATTGTGTTAGTCTTTATTAGTATTTGGGATTATACTTAGGAGTTAAGTATGAGTCTATTCTTATGAATAATATAAATGTGTTGGAGTCTGCAGTGGTTGTAAGCCAAGGTCAAAAGAAATTGCCCCCTTAATATCAGATTAGTTCCTCAGTTAACTATAATCCTTTATTTGTTATCCTCTATTATCTCCAACATTCTGAGGGTAGTAAAACCCAAAAAGAATAAATTATATAAAAAAATAACCGATTATAATTTGAATAATATATTTTCCATGTAAACAATTATGTTATAAAATTATTCCTCAATTATGCCTACATTTATTAATATATGAATTTACTCCTCAACTATGCGATTGATAATTTTTATTTTTTTTTTTGGTAAATAAAAATAGATAAGTTCAAATAACTAATTACAATTAGTCTAATGAAGGCCTACAACTTCTAATGCTTCATGGGCATCATTTTCAAACACAAATCGAGCATGAGCAAGTAGATCTTCAAACATCGACAACCTATTAAGATCACTAAGCTTTGGCCATACAATCTGGCAATCTATATGGTCTAGCAGGAGATGCCAAAACTTGAGCTACCAATCTTGCTTACATAAATCATGTATCAATCGCAACTCCGAAAGGTTGCTATCAGCCATATAACCACTTCTAATTAAACCAATCAAAAAGCATTGTCACTTTCGGTCACTACCTTGCAAAAACCTTTTTTTCTAAGCTAGAGAGAGTCCTGTATATATCGCTTGTGCTTCTATTTGGAAAATGTCATATACACCAACTCTCATGGCAAAACCAAACAGCCAACCTGCTCTCGAATCATGAAACACACCACCAATAGTAACAGTATGTTGTTGTGGTGAGAGTGTGTCGTTCATATTAAGCTTTGCCCATTCATCTTCACGCGGATATCATTTATTACAAAGGAAGGTGTTATACATAAGTTGATCCCTGCATTTATAATTACTAAAGCTTCGTGTCCAAGCCTTGAATCCTTTATTTTTTTTAAGGTAAAACAAAACAAGTCTTTAATTATTGAATAATATATTTTGGTATACCAATGCAAGAAATTTTTTACTAATATATAATTTATTAGTGAAATAAGATTACATATGAAAAATTAATAATTTTACGTAGTTTTATTGATGCATACAATTATTTTTTTTACTAATATATCATCTATGAATATGTTAGAGCTTTAATTGATATTATAGTACTTTAATATATTTATAAGAACTAGTATATATTGAAGTAGATATTTTTAAATATCAATTTTATTAAAAAAAGTACAAATATATATCCACTTTAAATCCATATTATATACTGAAGTAGATATTTAGGTAAGTAATTGATAGATATCATTGTTCATCACTTTATTTTAATTTTACCTAAATTATTTAATCTAAAATAAATGCTATTATATAATCAATAAATATTATTATGTACTCAATAAAGTTAGCAGTCATATATGATTTCATTAATATAGATTACAACCTACATATATTCAAAATATTTAGAGTTTTTATATCCTAAATAGTTTTAGACATATTAACTTCGTGCATAGCATGAAAAAGAAAACTAGTTTATTACTATGTTTTTATTTCTAATGGCTATCAGGGGCGAAGCCAGGCGTTGGCATGGGCCCCAGCCTCCCTAAAATGTAAAATTATATTTTACGCCTTTAAATTTTTTTAAAAATTTTAAATTAGTAAAGGTAAAATTACACTTTGGTCTCTTTAAAATTATAAAAATTTGATTTAATCCTTTACAAATTATAAAGATATAAACTATAAAAAATTAAAATTTCATCCAGCCCCCCTAAAAAAATTTTCTGGCTTCGCCCCTTATGGTTATTATTATGTCACTTATTATTATGTCTATGATTATATTCTTAATTTTTTTTATGCTTGCATTTGATTTGGGAATGCAACATATTTTTTTTTTATGTTTACATCTCGTAGAGTACATTTCTAAACATCTCAATATATTCTTTATTTAAAGAGGCCACTATCAAAACTAAAAAATGGTTGAAATATAAAAATTTATTATCAAATCTAAACTTTACTCGTGCTTATACAATGATAAATCAAAGATTAAGAATAAAAATTAAGATCCATTTTGAGATGGAATCTTTTAACATCCATAACAACAGAGAAATAAAACAACTTAACTATAATTAATCACAAAACAATAATAATAATAATAATAATAATAATAATAATAATAATAATCTCAATACGAAATATTAAACAAAAACTTCCTGTAAATCTCTGTCACAATTTCGAATTTTTTTCCCGACAATTTTGACTTTTTTCTTCTATGCAACAGGAAAACTGTTTGAATTTATAGATATCTTGGCATACACAGGGTTCAAATATACAATTGAATATTGATTTTATTGATTTTCTTTGTACACAAGGTTTAAAAGCTTAGGATCTTCGAAAAAGTAACGAGGGGTGTTAGTTCAATCCGTAAAAATCAAAGAAAATTTTATTTTCTTGGAATAGTACGGGTGAGTTTAGGAAAGAAAATGAATATGTTAATGGTAATATGTTATGAAATAAAGAATAAAAAATAGTATAAGATATGAAAAATAGAACGTATTGTGTTTATTAATAAAAATATTTATAATGCTTTTCAAAATTTACATTTATAGATAAGAAATAAAAATAAAATAAAATTTTAAAATATATTAAACTAATTTCAATCTTAATTGACATCCACTTAATAATAAAATAGTTATAATAATTACATATTAATTAAAAATTTTCATGGGAATAATTTCTTTGTCAGACCAATTTACTTTTGTAACTGAACCTTAAGACTATTGATATTTAAATAAAATTTTAAGTTTAAATTTTATAGATAAAAAAAATTACTTTTTATTTAGAATCTAATTAATTTGATTCTGAACTTAAGCTCAACTTATATGAAACAAAAAATTGATGACATTGAACCAACTACATAAATATTATAAAAGTTGATTGACGGTCAACATAGTTGATATAATTGAAGTATTCAAGACCAGAAATTTAATTTGATTTTTTAAAGTTGTTTAATGATATATCAGCACCAACTACACTTACTAAAACATTTACCTCTGACTATATATAACCAAGTCATATTGTTTATGTCTTTCATTTATTTTTGGTTGAATTCAATAAATAAATTTCAAAATTTCAAAGTTGAAATTTCAGAATTCTTAATTGTGAAATATAATATAAAATAAATTACTTGAGCAACCACATATTATTGCTACACTTAACTGAATATTATAGTCTCAACTTACAATCTCCCCTCTCATTAAATAAAATTTATTACTAATAATTTCACTCTCAACATTCATATTAATTCTGTTTAAGCGCTTTCATATTATCAAACAATGTTTTACCAAATCACATTCATAATCGTAAATGAAATATCCATACAGTTGTAAGTAATATATCATCATCCATTATTATTATTGGTAGAGGGATCTATTTATTATTATTGATGCTCAGGCCTCCAAATTATATCACTTTTCCCACAATATACTTCAAATTTTTTTTATCCCATCTAAACTATCATTCTGCCACATCATTTTAAATTAGGGTTTTAGCATAGTGACTAAACCCACTATTCTTCCTTGTGATTCGCCTAATGTACCTGCATTTTTTTGGGTGATTTAGTACACCAATTGTAGATTTCTATAACTTACAAATAAAAAGAGTTTTTGGTTTTAATCATTTAAATTAGTAAGGGTTTCAAATTAAATGGGGTTTTGAATTTCAATTATTTCGAACTAACCTTGTCGATTGTTAGGGTTTTATACTGATGAGATTTTCTACTGTTGTTGCATCATATTTCAGGATTGGAAGACACAAATGGTTATATTTATGAATTTTTAAGTTTGATTTTTAAAAATTTTCAGATTTCATGGAAGAAATTGGGCAGCTGATTTTTAGAGGATTAAGAGATTTTAGGGTTGATTGAACAATTGTTTAGTCTTTTTTCACTAGTGTTATACATCAGATATCTCTAACCTATGACCTGGATAGGTCCCACTAGAAAATTGACTGTGAAGCGGGACAAGAAGAGAACAACAAGGCGAGTTCACAGACCTAGGACCCAACTCGCAATGCAAGGCCACAGTCTCAGCTCGCATACACCCAAAAAGCTCACAAAAAGGGCCGCGTGCTCCACAAGCCACCTAAACACGCATCTAGTAAGTACGGAGCCAACCCGGAATGCCAGTCCCATGAACAAAAAGGACCGCGTGCTCCACAGAAACATGCCTAGCAAACCTAGAGTTCGCAGAGAATGTCAGTACTAAGGACAAAGAATGTCAGTACTAGAGGCAGCGAGGTCAAGACAAAATAGTGGGACCTTATCATTAGCTATAATGGCACTTGTAACATGTATAAATACCCAAACATTCCTATCAATAAAACACAAGAGAAAATATTACTCAACAATTAGTGCAGTGAGCGTCGACGAATTTCTGATCATTAGAGTTTTTCAAATTTGATTAAGTTTTCTTCAATTTTCGAAGCAAATGGCTTACTCGAGTGAAATTTTCCCCTTCAACTCTTTATCAGGATAGGCCAGAGTGTCAGGTTTCGAACACCAGCATAAGAAACAGACTTATTAGCCAAATGGTTTGTTGCTAGACCAAAAAACCTTGGTAACACAATTTATCAGGGGGCTTTTGGTCCTTTGGATTTGAATATCACTACCAATCAAGAGTTGTCACTCCCTCTCAACTAAGAGACAACCCCACAGTAATTTTTGGCCCTCTAGAAGCAAATGAGACTTATGAAAGAATATATGGCCGCCCAAGAGGCGCAATTCCAACAGCAATAAGTTGTTCAGCAAGACCTGCTAAAGCAGAACAATGAGCTGTGAAGGAAGGCACATTCCGATAACTCTGACTTCTAGGATAATGTAAACACACAGGACGAGGCCCCAGGCACCTAGGCTAAGGAATGGTAAAACGAGATAGAGAAGTTGTGAAGAGACGTACAAGTGTTGCACCTTGAATCGCAAGACATGGATTGACTGTTCTGCTTCAATAACCCACTAACCCTCGAGCTCGTAGTAGTAAACCTGCCACGTGACTTCAAGGTCCTGAAAGACATGTTTGAAGGAAAAAGGGACCCCCTAGCTCATTTGATGCAGTACAATAACTATATCAACGTGCTGGGAGCATCAAACGCAGAAAAATGCAAAGCCTTTTCCACAATGCTTAAAGGAAGCACCAATGATTGGTACTTGTCTCTTCCACAAGGTTTGGTTCAAAACTTCTAGTAGTTTGGACAAATGTTCTTAGATAGATTTAGGATCCATAGAACGATTATGAATACGCTCATGGGACTCATGTCTGTGAAACAAAAGGAGGGAGAGTCTCTTTAAGATTACGTAAAGAGGTTCTACTCAATAACTCTAAACACGAAGAACTTGGAAGACCAGTGGGCCATAGATGCCTTTATCATAGGGGTACAAAATGACCATTTACAATACTCCTTCACAAATAATAGGCCATAGAGTTTGGTTGACCTCTACGATCGAACTCACAAGTTTGCCAAAAGCGAAGGAGATCAAACGAGCATCGCGTACACCTTCCAGAGGAAGGACAGATAGTTTAGAAATAGAGAGGGACCTCACAGCAAGCAAAGCCCCTCTAACCAATCACTACGAGTAAAGAACAACATGCCACAAAGGAACCAGCCCCGAATGATACATTCAGAGCTCCCTAAAGACCTCAGCAAGACCACGCCAGAAGATACGTCCCTCAAGGAAGATTCAAAGCATACACCTCTTTAAATACCTTCCGTACCTATATCCTCAACCAAGTCAGAAGCTTTGGCATCTTACCCAAGCCACCTCCGATAAGGAGCATTGGGAGAAGGATGAACCCGAGGGATCGATGTGCTTACCACGATGATATGGGACATAAAACTGAAGATTATTTTATATTGAAAGACACTATAGAAGGGGCAGTCTGAAATGATGAGCTTGCGAAATTCGTAAATCAGAGTGGCCCTCAACAAGGTTAGAGCTCGCGCAACGATCCCAAGGGTAAAAAAAAGGTTAAGGGCACCATACATGTGATTATAGGCAAGGACGAAAATTGGGCAGGCTCTAATGCGAAAAGGAGAGCACAGATGAGAAGTATGATGTCAATCAATGCTTCTAAGAGGTCACAAAAGCAGGAAAAATAGTGTTGATTTTGGTAGTGATGACGAGGAACTGGTCTGAGATGAGGAAGAAAATAACCAGATGGTGGTTTCAGCAATAATCATGAGTTTTGAGGTCAAAAGAATACTCGTGAATAGTGGGAGCGCGGTGGAGGTGTTATCTTGGGATACATATCAAAAAATGGGATTAAAGGAGCAAACATTGTCCAAGGTTAGTCCGTTGTACGGTTTTTCAAACCATCCTATTGAGGTAAAATGATCGATCACTTTGCCAGTCATCTTAGGGGATGGCGAGCACATAACCATAGAGTATGTCTATTTTCACGTGGTAGATCACCCAATGGCATACAACACCATCTTCAAAAAGCCAATAATGAAGATGAAAAAGATGGTGATAGCAATGTTCTATATGAAAATTAAGTTTCCGATAAAGACCGAAGTTGGATTCCTACGATCTGATTAGCAAACTGTAAAGTAGTGCTATATGTTGTCTGTCAAACAAGCCAGAGAGCTTGAAGCTAAAGAACAAAATTCGCAGGGGGCTGAATTGGTGCGCCAAGTTCTTAATTTAGACAGTTTGGACATGAGAGATAAACATAGAAGAAAAAAACCCAAGGCTACGGAACATACTGAGACTCTGCAGTTATTTTGTGATAACGAGGAAAAAACCATCAAAATTTCATCAGCTTTGGAAGAAGAAGAAAAGAATGTACGGATCCAATGTTTGAGGAAGAACTCAAATATTTTTGCCTGGTCCATAGCAAACATGCCAGGTGTAGACCCCCAAATAATTGTGCACAAGTTGAACGTATTCCCAAAGGTGAAGCTGGTAAAACAGAAGCGAAGAAAGTTCACGTCACAAGTAGTGGAAGCAGTAAGGTAGGAAGTAGCTAAGTTGCTATCAACAGGATTCATCAAAGAGGTGGAATACTTGAATTAGGTTTCAAATGTAGTAATGGTGAAGAAGGCGAACAGAAAATGGAGAATGTGTATTAACTTCACCAATCTCAACAAAGCATACCTTAAAGACAGTTTTCCCTTATCGTCAATTGACTGATTGGTGGACGCCTCTACAGGCCATAAGTTCATGAGCTTCATGGATGCTTTCTTGGGATACAATCAGATTCTGTTGAATCGGGGCAACAAAAAAAAAAGACAACTTTCATCACCGAAAAATGACTTTTTTTGCTATTAGGTCATGCTATTTGGCCTCAAGAATACGGGGACAACCTCCTAGAGACTCATAAATAGGATATTCAAGAACCAGATATGTCGCAGGCTTGAGGTCTATGTGGATGACATGTTAGTAAATAGATATTCGATGAAGGAACATGTGCGAAGCCTATTAGAAACATTCGCAGTCCTAAGGGCTCACAGCAAGAAATTTAACCCCAAGAAGTTCACCTTCGGAGTGCGAGCTAGTAGGTTTTTGGGCTTCATGATCTCAAAAAGGGGAATAAAGGTGAACCCATAAAAGATCCAAGCCATCATGGAAATGCCCCCTCCATGAACTATAAAGGACATACAACACCTCATAGGCAGAGTGGTGGCACTTAACAGATTCATTTCCAAGATGGTAGACAAGTGCCTCCCCTTCTTCAAAGCTCTGAGGATCTCCTTCTCATGGACCGAAGAATGTTAGGTGGCCTTCGAGGATTTAAAACTGTACCTTACCTCCCCTCCACTTCTAAAATCACCCCGGGTAGGAGAAACCCTTTACCTATATTTGGCTACCTCAAAAGAAACAATAGCAGCAGTGTTGGTTAAGTTAGAGGGCGTCTACCAAGTTTTGGTATACTATACTGGCAAGGTACTCCGAAATGGAAAAATGAGGTACTCTAAAATAGAAAAATGTATCTAGGCTTTGATAATTGCAGCTCACAAATTACGCTCGTACTTTCAAACCCATCCAATCATTGTGGTTACAAATCAGCCTATGAAGGAAGTATTGTCCAAGGCAGATACTTCAAGAAGAGTAACAAAATGGAGTATTGAACTTGCTGAATTCAAAATAGACTTCGGTCTGCGAATGACAATAAAAGGACAGATGCTAGCCGACTTCATAGTGGAGCGTTCCTTTGAAAGAACTGAGGACATATCAGGTAATGTGGGTTACAACTTGAAATGTTGGATAGTAATTATCCTATAAAAATTGTATGTTGTATGAACATTAATAGAAGTTAACAATTTGATTAATTATATTTTATGATGAGGCATAGCATGCTAACAATTCTATATGTTATATGAAGAACCACCATGTATTCTGTATTTTATACTAAAATTGCTTTTTCGTTTGTTGTACAATGTTTAGTAGCTAACCCATCTTCAGAAAGTGTACATGCAACTGATAACTCAAAAAGTTAGCTAGTTTATGTCAATGGTTCCATAGCCAAAACAGGACCGAGAGCAAGTACATTCATAATCGACCCTAGTGGCAACAAATGGCAGTACGAATTGTCATTTGGGTTCTAAACATCCAACAACATCGTCAAATATGAAGCCTTGGTAACAAGACTATAATTAGCACGCTAGCTAGGAGTAAAGGGCCTGATTGTACATACAGATTCGTAGTTGGTGGCAAAACAAATGAATGGCGAAAATGATGTGAAAAAAGTTGTGCTAAAAAAATATCATACGATGGGAAAATAGCTACTTGCAAGGTTCGACAAAACCCAAATTAAGCAGCTCCCGAGAAGTAACAACACACATGCCGGTGCTTTGTCCAAATTGGCATCCTCGGTTATCATCGAACAAAGACGAAAATCCTACTCGAGCATAGAGAGACCCCGAGCTATGACACATCGCAAGTACTATACATGGATCAGGAGGAAACCTAGACAATGTCTATAATTTGCATCCTCCAAGATGAACTAGACAACCAAGATAAAAAGGAGCTCGTAAAACTACAACACAAAGTAGCAAGGTATGTCATCATTACAAATTATGAATACTTGCAAAATTTCCAATACATGAATCGTATATTTGAATATTTCAAACTCATTACATAATGAATTGAGACTATATGTTTTATTCCATATTTGGTAGATACACCCTTTTGGAAGGTGTACTATATAGAAAGGGGTTTTCGCATCCACTGCTATGATGCCTATCACCACCTGAGGGTGAATATTTTATATGAGAAATCTACGAAAGAATTTGCGGTGATGACTTAAGGGGTAGACTGGTCATGCAAAAAATTCTTTAGACAAGGGTTACTAGCCTATAATCCAGAAAGACGCACACCAGCTAGTTCACATGTGCGATTCTTGCCAAAGAAACGTCAAAATCTAGCAACAACCAGCGGAGCCTCTTCAAGTCATGTTAGGCCCTTGGCCATTCGTAACTTGGAGGGTCGATATCCTTGGCCTGTTTCTCATAGCTACGGCATAGAAGAAGTTTATAGTAGTGGTTGTGGACTACTTCACCAAATTGGTCGAAGTTAAAGCTTTGGCAACTATCATAGATAAATAGATGGAATCCTTCCTATGGAAATCGGTTATCTACAGATTTGGGATACCTCGTGTGATTACTATAGACAATAACACACAGTTTCAAGAAAAGTTCAAAAATTTCTACTCTAACCTCTAGATAGCTCAAGCTCAAAACTCAGTGAAAACACCACCAACTAATGGGCAAGTGAAAGCCATTAACAAGAAAAAAGTTGGCGAGGCTAAGGGAGTTGGAAAACTACCTGGAATTTTATGGGCCTTGTGAACTACACCCCATACCGTAATAGGGGAAACAGCTTTTTTCTTATCTACAATACAAAATTTGTAATCCTTGTAGAGATTGGTTTGAGATCGCACAGAACACAACACTTCAACGAGGAAACTAATCAGGATGCCATTATGCTCAACCTTGACCTGATTGACAAACTCAAAGAGACAGCTGAAATTAGGAATGCAGCACGTACCCAGCAAGTAGCTCATAACTATAATTCCAAGGTAAAAAAAAAGTAGTTCCAAGTCGGCGATCTTGTCTTAAGAAATACTGAAGCTAGTCTACTTGATTCGTAATAACGAAAGATGACTCCAAATTGAGAAGGGTCATACAAAGTTATAGAAAAAATAGGTTACGAAGCATATAAGCTAGCAAGAATGGAGGGCACAGTTGTACCACGAACTTGGAATATCCGACATCTCAAAAAGTATTATGTGTAAATCCTTACCCTATGAAAGAAGAATCTTTCACTGACAACATTTATGTCATATTAAGGCTTGCAGGCAAAGAGTCGCAGCCTTCAACACTGTTAGTGAGAGTAAAGTTTCCATCTGTCATATTAAAGCTCGCAGGTGAAGAGTCACAGCCTCCAACACAGTTAGCTAGAGTAAAGCTCCTAACTGTCATATTAAGGCTTGCAGGTGAAAAGCCAAAACCTCCAACACAGTTAGCGAGAACAAAGCTCCTAGCTATCATATTAAGGTTTGCAGGCGAAAAGTTACAACCTTCAACATAGTTAGCGAGAGCAAAGCTCCCAACTGTCACGCTAGGGCTTGTAGGTGAAAAACTACAACCTCCAACACAGATAGCGAGAACAAAGCTCCCAACTATCATATTAGGGCTCTCAAGATAAAAATCACAGCCTCCAACCTAATTTGCGAGAGTTGAAAACTCTCAGCCATGTTATCTTTCAAAATGTTCTCAAGTATAAAATAACTCGCGGATTCACTTCTTCATTTGATTATCTTTCAAATCTTTCCTAAGTATAAAGCTGCTCATGGATTAATATTCCCAGCTAACAATCTCATTAAGTCTTAAACAGCTTGCAGCTGATGATTTTTTAAGGTTTTTACTTAAAGTTTTATAACTATGCGACGAATGTGATAAGCTAGCAAAAGACACGATGACAATAACTATCAAAAAGATGATTTCTTCTAACACAAATTTTCATTTCATAAAAAGAACAAGAAGTGCAAGACAACTATAACACATTACTTCCATCCTCTTCATTAGTGCCTTGGCCTATGTTGCCATCATGTACAAGAGAAGCCATGTCATCGTCTTCAGCAAGAGAGGTCACGACGTTATCCTCTGCTGGGTTCTCCTCCAAATAGAAGTTTAGAGAGTTCTTTCAAGTATACACAAATAAGTCTTGTGCATCACCAACAGGAAAAAACATGTTGAAACCCAATTCATTCATGTCTACCTCGCCGAGAGTGTTAAAATCCACTTGGCGAGCACCAAAGGTGCCATCAACTACTTGAGCATAAGTAATATGTTTATTTTTAGCTTCGAAATAGAATTCAATACATTCTCAGTGTTTTTTCTTTGAACTTTTCCAAGGCCTCAAACTACTTCTACACACTAGCCTCCACTTGGTCCTAGCATTTCTTAATGATTTTCTTGAGAGTGGTTGTGTGCTCCTTAGTGACCCTTTTTACCTTAACCTGCACAACCTCATTACTCTACCTTTTAGCAACCACCTCGTAGGCTAGCCCTTCCATCTTAATCTTAGCGACATCCAAGCGATCTGTAAGATCCTCATTTTGTTTATTGATAACCTCATTTTCCTCATTCATCTTATGATACAGCTCGCGAACACTTTCCAACTCTATCTGAGCCTCTGCAAGCTCGCTCTGACGAGCCTCTTCATATCTTAACCCAATCATATTAGCCTCAGAAAGTAAGAATCATAGAGATGAGGGTAACTCGATACTAGGGGTATTCGTGTATTTCTTAGCCTCGCACAAAAGCTTGCCATCCGAGGGCCACATCATTATGATTCTAAGGGTACTCCTGCGCACTCAAATCTCCGTGCCACGGAAATGAACCCCCATGACTTCCAACCAAAGCTTCTCCAAAAACAGGCATAAAATGAGAGACATGGCAATTGGCAAGCTGACATGGGGAACATGTGGCAAGGTCGCCACTAGAGAACTTGGAGAATTCAAAGCTTCAACCACTATAGCAATAGAACCAATAGGGTCTGCCATTTTCTTACTATGTCGCTCCAATTGCTCACTATTCCCCTCCTTTTCACTCACAGAACTGATGCACATAGCCCCAGCAATAATCTTACGCCTCTTGCGAGCACCACTTATCAGAAAATCAATATCCATGGCCTCATTGATCTCACAGGAGATACTATTAATCTCACTCAAACTATCCCCAAAACTGTGATTAATCCCTGCATCAGTAACAACCCTATGATCAATGGAAGCAGTTAACATATTTATATTATGCCTACCACCTTCCCCTTGCAAATACTCGGCGAGAGCAAATGGGTGCAACTTCATCTCACAAAAGCGATAGAAAAAGTTCAGTGGTTTCTCTGTGGCACCCCGCAATATTAGGCCTAGCTCATCAAAAGAGTTATGAGGCCACATACAGTTCTTAGGCAGTGCACCAAAGATTGGGCAAGCTCCACATTATCATTAAGCCTCTACCCGTTGGGGTTGTAACCCTCCAAGCAATAATGAAAAGCATTCCTCGTTGTGATAAGATCCTTCAAAACCAACAGACGTGCAGTGTGAAGCCTTTGAAATTGGGCCACGGCTTCGTCTGTAGGGAGAGTTTGTTGGAATGAACACATGTCTTGGCTCGGTGAAAACTACCTTATTGGGAACCCAAAGTTCTCACCAAATATGTTGCAAACTCGAACATACTTCCTCCAGTTCAGACAAAGGTTGGAATATTGATTCACAATAATCATCTTCACCTTATTGCGATGAGAGAAGTAATAGAACCCCGACAAGTTCTCCAGATTTTGGCCCTTCAACTAGTATAGATGCTGAAAAACGGCGAGTAAGGGAAGCTCACCATGCCGAGAGCAGTTGATGAAATAAGTTATGGCAACCCACCAAGAAAAGCCCGAGAATTGGCCAGGTGCAATGTTGTAGTCTTTGAGCAGACTATAGAAGAAATGGTGCAATAGCAAGTGGAACCCAGCCTCAGGCACGTGAATCGGAAGAAGGAACCTGTCTTCAGTGATTTCGCATAGCCGATGCGACCCCTCTTGGATGGAGAACTCGTACGCAAAATTGGGAAGTTTTACTCCCCAAACGGCCAAAACCCTTTGCAGTTCCTCCTACTTAGTAGTGCAAGGATAAAGCTTGTCTGTTACCAGAACCAGAGACAGTCACTCTCATGGTGGATCGACTGAGACTATCCGATTGCCAGTTCCGCTTATCTTCACCATAACTCGAGTAAAAGAAGAAAACAAAATTTTAAAAAGCAAAATTTCTTAAATTACCTTTGTTTCGATTGTAGAAAATGCTAAATGTGAAAGATTTAGGGTTCCAAAGGCTCCTCCTTTTAAAGAAGGATTTATCTTCCTGCTCTTTGACGATTCGTATAATTGAGGAAAATCAACTATCCAAATGTGAGCAAATGGGAACAGTTCAACTTTCAACAGTCAGATACGCACACTCAAAACCCGCTCGCCCACGCGGCAGAATGATCGTTATACATCACAGCTCACAAACGTACCGAGCAAGCTGCATTAAGACTCGACATGATGGACCTAAGACACGCCACTTTATAGCACTTCTTAAGCCCACTAAGGGGGAGTAGATTATTATACATCAGATATCACTGACCCGAGCCCTACTACGGATCTAGGTCTCCAACCCGTGACTTGGATAGGTCCTACCAGAAGATTGAGTGCAAAGCGGGCCATGAAGAGAACAACAAGGCGAGTTCGCGAACCAAGCTCGCAAGGCAAAGCCAAAGACTCAGCTCGCAACGCAAGGCCAACATCTCAGCTTGCAGAAAGGGCCAGTGCTTCGCAGACCACCTAAACAAGCGTCCAACATATACGAAAACCAGCTAGAATGTCAGTCCTAGGAATAGAAAGGATCACGTGCTCCGTAGACACGTGCCCAGCAAACTTGGAGTTCGCAGAAAATGTCATTAATAGGGACAGAGAATATTAGTATTAGAAGCAGCGATGTCAAGACAAAATAGTGGGACCCTATCATGAGCTATAATAGCACATGTAATAACATGTATAAATACCCAAACATTCCTATCAATAACATAAGAAAAAAAAATATTACTTAACAACTAGGTTAAAAGTTTTATCTCCATGAATTGAATAATATTTTTTCTTTAATTACAATTTCTAAATTTCCACAAAATAATTAAGCTATTTCCATTTAGTTGCGAACTTCGATGTTGATGTGTATATTTATTGGCATATGGCTTTTTTAATAAGTGGGTTTCAAAAAATCAGTTCATCTTAACATCATTACAAAAAAAAGTGTACCGTTTAACAGAATAATAATTTAAGTAATTAAGGGGGAAAAAAATTAGATATCAACGTAAAGAAAGTGAAATAGTTTGGAAGTCAAATTGAGTATTAAGGCCTATTATTATAATTATAATTATTAAGTTTATAATATTTTATTATGATAGGCTAAAGTGAATAATATATTAATTAATTTTCACTTAAATATTGAATAATTTTTTTGTTTAATTAAGTTTTAGTTTGGTTTGCGTCGATATTGTTGCTCGAGTAAGAGAATGTGGGTTCGAGCATGCTGAAGCATATTTATTCTCCTATTTAAGGGTGAGAAGGGGTTATAAGTAATTTTAAACATTATATAAAAAGATATTTTTTAAAATTGTAAGATTTTTAAAAAAAATTTAAATTATTTTATATATGTTTGCACTTCAAAAAAAGAAGAAGAAAAATTATGGTGAGTTAAATGTGGTTGTTAAAAAATTATGGTGGGTTAAATATAGTTGTTACAAAATATATTCAAAGGGTGAACATTTAATATATTGGCAGAATATATTTTTTTTATTTTACAAATGATCTTAAAAAATTAGCATGTGTCTTTCTTAAAAAAATATATTTATTGTTTCAATATTTTATTATACTTTTATAGGATATTTGTTAATATCTTTACATTATTTTTATATTCAAATAACTTCATAAAAAGAAATGAAGTGTTGCAACATGTAATTAATTTCAAGAGTATATTTTTAAAAAGTGAAGAAAGATTTATTAGTGATTAATAGCCAAATTTATAAAATTGAAGTGAGATATTACTTGTTTGTTATTAGAAGATTAGTATCAATATATCATTATCATATATATACAGTAGAGTCCTGAGTGCATAAAAAGTAATGTCCACATTCATTTTATCATATGATGAAATTTGAAATCTTCCAATTCCATACAACTTAATCTCTATCAAATTATTGTTTTTTTAATTTTTTAAGCATTAAAAGGTCAGCATTTATTTTGGAAAAAGAATATTAGATCATTATCATATGTAGTTAATTTTTAGTTTATTACAATTTAATGTTAAAATTTTAATATGTCAAAATCTTAATTTTACTTGTAAAAAAAAATTTCATTCATTGTGTATTAAATAATTACTTTAGATAAAAATAATATTTTGAAGTTTAAATTTTTTTTTTATTTTTCTCTTATAGCCAAGCCTTTGTGTTAAACTAAATCAAATTAATAGGAATTTTGAAAACCATCTTTTTAGGTGGAGTTTAAATAAGGTGTAATTTTTTATTGTTTGAGAATATGAATTTGAAATTTTGATTTGAATTTTATTTATGTAAACGGTACATCGTGGATAAATTAGTTGGGATTTAGTATTATATTTATTTAAAAAGAATTAAAATATGAATGTCTCAAATTCAATAATATTTTAAGAAATGTCGATTGAGTTTTAGTTCGATTGTCATGGGTATTGTTATCAATATAGGAAGACGTGGGTTCGAAAGCGTCGAACGCATTATCCTCCCATTTATGGGTTGAGGAGAGTAATTTTAAGCTTTGTGTCAAAAAAAAAACATATATGATAATAATGTTTTAAGAAATTCAAATTCACTACTAAATACTTACCTAATAAATTCATGAATTTGAAGAATAATAATGAGTTTTACATTTTGAAATATTTTAATATGCAATTTATATTATCTTTAAATCCAAATATAAATTTTTAAAATTTAAATTCTCAAATTTTATCCTAGGTGTTTTGAATTTTCATTATTCTTATCCAAATAAATAAATTTAATTATGTAATTTATAAAAAATTGATAGAAATGGAATCACTCTTTCAACTCCCTTCTCCAAATTTATCTTAAAATTCAAATCAAATAATATAAAAACAAAAACAAACTTAGAATGATAATTCTATAGAAATCATTTTTACTAATTAGTAGGATTACTTTTTATTGATAAGTTAAACAGGGTTACTCCTATTCATATTAATCTATAGAAAATAAAAAGCCACTCAAATTTTGAGGCAAATCCTTGTATCTTTCAACACTCGAGTTTGAATTTTATCATGCATAACTCTTCAATCTCATTATTTATATATGTATATATATTATATGGATTTTTTTTAAATTTTTTAATTTAATTTGATTTTTCATCCGTTATACTTTATATTGATTTAATTTTACATTATAATTGCTCGAACAAATATTTATACTAATTTAGTATCCCATGCGATGCATGAATTGCTTGTATGTTATATAAAATTGTTATTACTTAAATAACAATTAGAATATTTAATACTCCCAATCACTAAAAATTGCTTTAAACTTATGTAATTTATTTAAATATTAATAAATTTATTTTTTTATGTTTTCTATTAGAAAACATTATAAAATTATTTTAAAAATAGTTTTTTCAAAATTTTGAAACTTTTAAAATGGAAATAATAATAAATTAGCTTATATTGAATTTAAAAATCTTATTTATAAATAAAAAGAATAAAATAAATAAATCACATTCAAAAAAAAATTGAAAGCCAATCCCATTGGAATTTAGCTGTTGTGTTGGAAGTTTATTTAATGTAGTACAATATAAGTGAATTAAAGTGGAAGGGAAATTTTGAAATATTTTAAATAGTTTTGTTATAATTAAATGCAAAACATATTAATTTTGTTTAACTCTGGATATTTAGTTATTTTCCTTTTTTTTTAAAAACCTTTTTATTTACATATAATAATATAAAAAGAGAGAAAATAAAATAAAAAACAGATATTCCCAAACAGTTGAATATATATGTACTAGAAAATATCTATAATAATTTTTTTAAAAATTTCCATAATCATTATTCTTTAAACACAAATTTAGTCCAAACATAACTATTATCAATTTACTAATAGAATCTTTTCCCTAAAAATCGTAATTTAATAACGATTAAGGAAATTCCATAATCTTTTTTTTTTTATTTATAATAGTTACCGTAATTTAAAAGGTTGTGTTTTTGACTAAAATTAATATACGAATGATTTAATAAATTATCATAATTTAAAAAGGATGAATTTAATCTTTTTAATTAGAAATATTACACAAACATTATAAGTGTAAATTAATGAGGGTACTATAATAATGCAAATTGCTTATGTGTCACTGGAAGCTCATTACCAAATTATATGTTTCCTAATTTGCTTAAATACTTTACTCTTAAAAAATAAGTATATTCCTTTGATTGAGAATATGCAATATAAATCACTCTAATTTTTTGGTCAATCATCATTTAATAATATGTTTAAGAAAAAAAAAATTTTGTTAATGTTGTTCAACATATTGGTATATTGGTACAAATTGTTAAAAAAAATACGAGTGTCTTTTTGTCTACACAGGCAGAAAAAATATAAATAGAAAAAATATTTTTTTTATTGGTGCTACTTAACACATCGATGACATCACTTTATTTTTTTTTTTAAATGGCTAACATTAAAAAAAAGTTATTGACTAGAAACACAGATGTTTGTAATACTGATTCGTGATCGATTGGTCACGAATGTATACAAGATGAACGTACATGAAAAATTATTTATTTATCTTCAATAATAAGTCTGTAAAATAAATAAAAAAATATTAGTTCCTATTGAAACAATTCATACAATTTTAAGGAACAAAAATACTTTTTTATCAAACAATATAACTTGGATATCATATAACTAATTATCAATATAAAGAAAAATAAAATTACATAAAAATAATTACAAACTAACATTATCAACTCAAAATTTAATTTTAAAGTCTAAAATGAAAAACAAATATGTTGATCTTCCTTCAATTTTGATTTCTAACAATTCTTTTTTTTTCCCTCTCATTTTAGTAAATAAAAATTTTTTTCTCTTTTTTTTTTTTTTTTTTAAACAGGTGAAAATTGTTTTTTGGCCAAAGGAGGGGGTTATATATATATATATAGGGAGTTGGTGCCACCTGACAACATGACAATACCCATTTAAACGATCAAAACTTTTAATTTTCAAATCGGTGTCACTTGACACTTTAGCGGCACCATCTAACGTCAACAGCTCCTTATACCCTCTCTTTACTTTTTTTTCCCGTGTCAGGCTTTTTTTTTTAATAATCCTGATCGTGGGTCAAGCCACTCATCTAGGCTCGAAGGCTCGCTTAAAAAGTGGGAGGGTTTGAAAAAAAAATATAGGTTAAAAAATGAGCTTAGAAAAAAAAATAAGTCTCATTTTCTAAATGGGTCGAGCCTCAGGAAAGAATTTTTTTACTTGGGCTCGACCCGAATTGCCTAGAATTTTTTTCTTGCTACCATTTTGCTATTATATTACTACTATTTTGTTGTTATTGTTTAAATATTGTATAACTCTTATTTTATTGTCAATTTTGCTACTATTTTAGAGGCATTTGTTTGCTAAATTGTAATTATATTAGTGTTATCAAGTATAGAGACTTTTTTAATGCATTTTAAATTTGTTGAGAAGCATTTATTTTAATGTTTTTAGTGCATTTAATGTATTATATTTTTTAAAATTTGTTTTTATATAAATAATAATATAAAAATTTAATACGGACGAGTCAAATCGGGCTCGAGTTTAATATTTTTTATCTGTGATAGACTTGGGCAAAATTTTAGGCCCAATTTTCAAGTCGGGCTAAGCTTGAGCTTAGAAAATGGGCCTAATTTTGGCATCGGCTTGGCCCAACCCATGATTAAGTCTAGTGGTGCCACAAACCAGTCAAGCGACACCGATATTCACTGTTTAAAACATCCATTTCCATAGTTAATTCTTTCATGTACCATTTTCGTATTTATTTTTCTTTTTATATTATTTATATTTAAAAAACCCTTAAATAGACCTGCCCGAAGGCCTACCCAAAAAGTGGAAGAATCTGGGTAAAAATATAGGCCCAAAAAATGGCTTTGGGCAAAAAAAATAAAGCCCGTTTAAGAAACGAGTTAAGCCTTTTTTGTCCCGAGCCTAGCCCGAATAAGTAAAAAACTATTTTTTTTACTATTTTCTTCTTGTTGTTTTTATTATTTTGTTAATATTTTCTTGTTGTTTTTCACTACTTTGCTACCATTTTACAATTATGTTACTACTATTTTGTTGTTATTATTTGGATATTGTATAACTCTTATTTTCTTGTTAATTCTGTTACTATTTTAGAGGCATTTGCTTGTTAAGTTGTACCTATATTAGTGTTATTTAAATATACATTTTTTAAATTTGTTGAGAAACGTTTATTTTAATATTTTTAGTATTTTTGATGTATTTTATATATATATATATATATTTTTAAATATGTATATATAAAAATAATATAAAAAAATTAATATGGATGGGCTAGGCTCGGGTTTTAGCATTTTTATCTAGACCGGACTTAGACAAAAATTTAGGCCCATTTTTCAAGTCGGGGCCTAGCAAACCGGCCTAAAATTGGACACCTTTACCCTTAAATTTGTCCATTTAATTTTAATTTTTTTCTTTTTTATTCATATAAGTAAGAAAATAACCGTTGCTTTGAATTTACATTTTGTTTCATCCACTGTTATTATTACAATAATTTCTCTTTACTTGCAATAGAATTATAACCAATCTAATTAATTTTCTTACCATTGGTATAAGTATTGAAGCCATATAATTAGTTTTGTTTAAGAATATAATAATTCAACTCAACCAATTAACAGTTTTAAATGTTGTCTGATTTCGATTATAAAAGTTTAATCTAAGTTTTGAGGTTAATTAGGATATTTTGAAGGTAAATTAAGGAATTTATGTAATTGTTATATCCTTATTCACGTTAACACACGTGACAAGTTAAAAAAAGTATCCAAATAATAACTTGCCATCAACAAGTCGAGAGATCATCTACAAGCTCACTATTCTAGGATGACTATCCAGACATTGGATGGCTTAATCTTTATTGAGAACATGAAGTTGTTGGTCACCAAACATCACGTGGGTCTCAACTGTTTCATCCCATCAAGTTAAATAAATGACAGGATCTCTTGTCATAGACATCCTTGTCTCATCGAAGACATCTCTCGCCCCTACACGCTTTGTAATGATGGCTAGATGATAAGTCCAGCACGTTAACGTCTTCTTACATGAGACCTTTGCCTATAAATACCTCCAGTAATAATAAAGAGGGGGTCGAATCTTTAAAAAAAATAGACCTACACATTGTCAGCAACTATTAGTATCTACATTCTCTTCACCTCCACTTTTCATAACCTCTGAATTTCCGTCTCGACTAGGTGAACTGACCTTTATAGCGACCACCCTACTCTTCTCTACATTCCTCCCTTGTTGTAAACAATATCAACAATTGATACGGTGAGCGTGGACAACATGGCATCACAATCTCAAAGTGGCACCCCCACTGATCAAACCAACCAGATCAATAACCCAACTAGTCAGATTAATTCTTCTACCCCACCCAATACACCTATCCCACCTACTTTAAGAGTTTGCACTAGCCTGAACACAATTCCTTCCTCTTCCACTTCTACAGGATCTTCTCTACAATACGTAAGTATTCTCCTCCCCACCCTAGAGCAACTGGTAAAGGCTTTAAAAGATCCTCTAACCAACCTTATCACTCCTGTTGCACCAACAAGAACTACTCCTCTGATGAACTCAACTCCCCTCATAGCTGCAATGCCTTAGCCACAACTTGGTGTGCCCATTCTTAGACCTTTTGACCATATAGCTTATTGCCTGTAGAAAGTTGTAACCTGCCTCATAACCAAGTGATCCCCACCAATCGTGACTCTAATTCAAGGGGACCAAGGTTCCCACTAGCAAGCATCAAGTCCTTAGCCCCATGACTTAGAAACTCAAGAGAAATTACAACGTTTGGAAAAATAATTTTCTCAATGAGAACATCACTTTAAGGAGCAACAAGAGCAATAATGTATCATCGACCAAAAGAATACCTAGAATAAACAATTCATTGTTATGCTAAGGTTACATGAGAGGTTCCTAAATGAGAGAATTTGATTTAGTAAGAATATGAAGCTCAGTCTACCTTCTGCGAGGAGCGCAAGTGTAATAATCTAGAAGACCTTCATAGGAGTAACATCGACCTCTTAGCAATATCCCAACATTTCCAGGGTAATCACAATATTTTTGTAGTAGAACAACTCAAAGATTTTAAAACAGATCTGATGTAAGAAGTGAAAGGAGTAAAAAAAACTTCCTGCTCCCATCTATAGATCGATTGGTAGACACCTATACAAGCCACCAATATATGAGCTTCATGAATACCTTTTCAGGCTATAATCATACATTTATGGCAAATGAGGATTAAGAAAAGACAACTTTCATCACTCAAGATGAGTTATTCCGTTACAAGATGATGCCTTTCTGTCTCAAGAATGTATAAGCTACATACCAATGGTTGGTGAACAAGCTATTTCAGAACTAGATATAGAGGTGTATGGAAATGTACATCGATGATCTGTTGGTCAAGAGTGCTACCATGGACTAGAATAAAAATGACCATTGAGAAGTGTTCATAGTGCTGCGTTGATATAGTATGAAGCTTAATCCAAGTGTACTTCGAAGCCAACACTGGGAAATTTCTGGGTTTAATGATATCCAATAGAGGGATTGAAGCTAACCCAGAGAATATTAAGGCCATTGTCGAAACTATTTTTTGAAAACGGGAATCGACTTTGTTTGAAAGTGAAAATTAAAACGGGAGTCGCCACCGATCTTTATTAGGTGTGATCGGATCACCTTTCCTTTAATAAAACATTTTAGTTTATTAAAACGGTGTTTTTGGTCTACGAAACTCGAGAGAAAAGGATTCGGGAGTCGGTTACGTGTGAGGAAGGATTAGCACCCCTGACACGCCCAAAAATTGGTACCGAATTGATTAGTTAGTGTCTTAGTGTCGAAAGTTAAAATCGGGAATGAGTTTGAAATACGATCCCTTTTTATTGACGTTGATTAAAAAAACGCTTGAATTAGATCAAAACGATCGTTAAAGACTTCCTCGTCTCGAGATATCAGAGTATCATATCCCGTAAGTTAGGACACGATATCATGAATTTTAAGTTTGTCCTTAATTTAAATTGGAATTCCGTGTATTTTAAAACTCAAAAGGGTATTTGGCTATTTAGAACTAACGGGAAAATCAAAACCCCGTAAGTTAGGGCACGGTTTCTCGATGTTCCAAAACGTAAAATATTGCCTCATTTAGAAAAGTTTCTTTTTGAACCATAGCAAGTACAATACTTAAGCGACGTGTATTATTTGTTAGGATTAAAACGGTCCATGTTTGGACAAATACATTTGAGGTCGATACGCGATATGATTTAAACGAAATAAAATAAAAGGGAGTATAGAGCATGTAATAATAATACAAGAATAACATCACAAATGTATGACAAATATAAAGATGCGAGTGGACGAATTAAGGTACACACAATGACAATAAGCAATCAACATGCATTATTTAAATATTAACATTAATAATCAAGGAACAATAATAAATAAATAAATAACATATATGACAATCTAAAAAATAATTAGTATAAGGCAAATTAAAACGAATAAAACATAAAAACTATTCAACATGATAATAACTAAGTTTTAAGAGTAAATAAAGTGAAAAATTAATCTTTAAAATCAATAATATATAAAATAACTTAAGAAAAGATGATACATTTATTTACAAAAGTTTTAGATCAAATGATGCGTACATATATATATATATATATATAAGTATAAAATAGGTAATAATATGAGGAAGTAACTTATAATGAGTAATAAATAAAATATTTAAAATAAATAAATTGAGTTCTAAAAGGGGACATAAAACAATTTAAAATAACAAAACAGTTTTAAATGAATAATACACAAAACAATTTTAAAATGAAAAGGCAATTTAAAGTAAAGAACATAAAACAATTTATAATAATTAACATATTTAATATTTTTGGCATAAAATAAAATAATATATATATAGCAAACTTCAAATAAACAGTATGTTAAATGGATCAAGATGAATAATACAAAAAAAAAAAATTAAAGGGACACTTTAAAATAACTTACAAAAGAGCTTAAAATGAGTAATGTGTAAAAAAGGAAGCTTAAAATAAATATTGTTCAAAAATAATTTAAATAAATATATACATAAATCCAAAATAATATATATAAAAAGTTTAAAATAAGTACCTATGTAGTCTTAAAAATAATAAAAGGTTTACGATACATAATAAAGGGATTTAAAATAGTTTTTATATAAAATAGTGTAACTAAATAATATAAAAATTTAAAATAGGGTTTAGCTCAAATGACATACAAAATATTTAGAAAGAATGATGTGAATAGAGAAATCTGATGTAAGATAATACATAGAAAAATGTTTAAAATAATATATATATATATATATATGTATACATGTAATAATCTAAAATATCAAGATACGTACAAGAATCTCAAAATAAATATTACATATGATGATTAAAAAGAAATGATATATATATATAAAATATTTAAAATTGGTAATAGTTTAAAATGCGTTATATGTTCAAAAATAAATACAATAATAGTAATAATAATAATGTAGATAAATACATAAAAAATGATAAAATAATAATAATAATAAACTAAGGAATAACAATGATGCTAATAATAATACAAATAAAAATATAAACAACAAAAAAAGGCAATAGCAATAATAATAATGGAATGAAGGTAATAATAATAATAGCAAACAATATGCAAGAAAATAAAATACAATTATAATACCATAATATTAAATAATAAAATAAAATATAAAAGAAGAGGACGAAAAGGGGCTAATTTGAACTCTAGACAGAAATTCGGGGCGAAAATAATAAAATAAAAATGAAATGGGACCGAATTGATAATATACATAAGTTTCAAAGCCAAATTAAAAAGAAATGAAATAAAGGAGGCATGATTGAATGTTTGCGCAAATGAGAAGGACCTAATGCACAATTCCCCCATTTTCAATTAAAAGGCGCATATTAGGCCTGTTAAACGGGTTAAAGTGCAGGCCTTTTTTTTTTTGTACAAATAACTTAAAACCCTTTTTTTATTTTGTGTTTCCAGCCCCTATTTTGAAAAGGAAAACAGAGAGTTCCTTGGCTCTCTCTCCCTCCCCCTTTCTCCTTGACTGCTAGGGTTAGGAAATAACCCATCATTGCTGCCGCCATGAAGCCACCGTAAGTGGTGGTTGGGGTTGCGCGAATGGGGTCTTTTGACCCCGATTTTGGGGGGCCCGAAGGCCCTATTTTCTTAGCCCAAAAACATGAAAGGAGAGACCCTCATTTTCCTTTTTGAAAGCCGATTTCAACGACGGAGTAGGGCTCCGATGTCGCGGCTCCGAGGTTCGGTTAAGTCCCCTTTTCTCTTCTTTTTTTATTTTTGTTTTAAAACTGATTCTTGAACAAAAATAAAGAAATAAAGAAACACCAAAAAAAAGGAATAAAACTCAACCTTTTTGTTTTCTTTGATTGCATAATGCTTTGTAAAAAATACATTCTTGTTCCAGGCTCTCTTATAGCCGAATACCAAGACATTGGTTTACTGTTTGTTACATTTTGTTTTGCTTTTGCTGTTGCTTTTGTTTCTGTTGTCCTTCTTTTTCTTCTTGCAGGTGTTTTTGGAGGGTCAACGAAGAAAGGAGGCCAACCCTTTGCCGTTTCGGTGAAAATAGAGACAAGAAGGGTCGAACCTCGGGTGTTGGTCTTGCCGACGAAGCACGTAGGTGGCAGAGAATGAGTACGGCACACTAGGGGAAATTAGGGTTAGACTTGGCTAAGATTTGGGTTTAGGTTGGGCCTATTGGGCTATCCGGGTTTGGGTTTTAGTTTATTTTTTTGGCCTGGGCTGATTAACAATTTTGGGCCCGGGTAAATTTGGGTATCTACAGCTGCCCCTCTTTGCTCATTGTTGTGCAATGAGAATAGAGCAAAGACTATAAAAGAGGGCCAAATTTGCCGGGACCTGCCGAGTCTTGACTTCTCTTGGTGCTTCTTTTCTTCAAGTAGCTTCAATATGTTTCACTGCAACTCTAGGGAGATAAGACTTGCTATATTCAATCTGCTCCGCTGCAACTTCAGGGAGATAAGACTTGTTTTGATCTGCTCTATTGCAACTTCAGAGAGATAAGATCTGTGATTTATAGGTTCAATTTGTTCCACTGCAACTCCAGGAAAATAAGACCTGTTATCTTCAGTTTGCTCCACTACAACTTCAAGGAGATAAGACTTGTTTTGATCTGCTCTACTGCAACTTCAGAAAGATAAGACTTGTAACTTCAACCTACTCCACTGCATCTTCAGGGAGATAAGGTTAGTGGCTTCGATCTCACAGTGATCTTGCAACTTCGGGAGATAGGATCCGCCATGGTAGATTTAATCCGATCTTTGTAACTCAGAGGTATAGGATTGATAGCTTTAATCTACTCTACTGCAACTTCAGAGAGATAAGATCAATGGCTTTAATCTGCTTCACTGCAACCTCAGGAAGATAAGATTCGCCGTCTTCATTTTGCTCCACTGCAACTTCAGGGAGATAAGATTAATGGTTTTAATCTGCTTCACTGCAACTTTAGGAAGGCAAGATTTGTCATAATTCGTGATTACGATCGATCTTGCTACACCGTCCTCTGAGGGACATGACCTGTAGAATCAATTTCTTGAGCCTATGCATATGTCAAATGATTAGGATGTCATGAATGAATCAAATGCTCCTAACTAGATGTGCATGGATAATGTTGGCGTGAATGCAAAAATGTTATTTTTAATGCTTAATTTGATATTACTCGCTGTTCATCAAGGTTTTATCAACGACCTATTATTCAGTTCTCCTCTTCAGTTTGGTATCTCTTGAAGAATAATCACAATTTGGGCTATTTTTCAATGTTTCTTTGAATTTGGGTAATTCAAACTAACTAGTTCCGTTTTAGGTTCTTGTATCATTTAAAATCATTTTAGAGTAATATGCAGAACTCCTTTTGAATGTCATTAATCCATTAATCATTATTTCAATGAAAAGTTCTTGAAAAAGATCATCGCAATGGACAAGACGGAATTTTATTGAGAGCAATGCTCGAAATGAATCTGGTAATCAGAATAGCAAATTTTGCTAAGATACAAAATGAATAAGATGAAAATAGGTGCCCCAGATATTGTAGCATAAGCTTCTCTGTACAAAATTTTTTGAGGACCTTTTGAACTTGGTATGTGTTTGGAAAACCAAGAGTACTTTGTTGATGCCCTAAGATGTAGCATTCCTCCTTCTTTTTAATTCAAAGAAGACAAGACCAACATATGCCCCAATTTCGATTAGAATTTGAGTCGCTTATTCCTGGATTTTTGACTCAAAACCCCTTTGGTCTCAAAGCGCCCTTTTGCGGGTTTTCGCTTTGGCCTCTCCGTTTTTTTAGGTAAAGTACTTCTTGACCGAATTTGAATTCACGGGATTAGGCAAACTTTTTCCACTCATCTCAGTCAAAATCAGAGCCCCTCCAGAGAAGGCTTTCTTCACCACATAAGGTCCTTCCCAATTTGGCATCCATTTTCCTCTAAAGTCCTTTTGTATGGGGAGAATCTTTTTTAAAACGAGGTCTCCTTCATAAAGTTCTCTAGGACGAACCTTCTTGTTATAAGCCCGCATCATTCGCTTTTGGTACATTTGACCATGACGAATAGCTTTCAGCCTCTTTTCTTCAATTAAGTTCAGCTGATCATATCGAGACTGGATCCATTCTGCTTCATCTAACTTTAGCTCCGACAACACTCGAAAGGACGGGATCTCAACTTTGATTGGCAAAAATGCTTCCATTCCGTAAACCAAAGAGAAAGGCGTTGCCCCGGTAGAGGTTCTGACTGATGTTCGGTAGGCGTAAAGGGCGAATGGTAACTTCTCATGCCAATCTTTATAAGTCTCAGTCATTTTTCCTACGATCTTCTTGATGATCTTATTGGCTGCTTCTACCGCGCCATTCATTTTTGGACGATATGGTGACGAGTTATGGTGTTTGATCTTGAATTGGCTGCAGACCTCCGCTATCGTGCTGTTGTTCAAGTTCATCGCATTGTCTGATATGATCCTCTCAGGCATTCCGTATTGACATATGATCTCTTTCTTTAAGAACTTGCTGATTGTTGATTTCGTGACGTTGGCATAAGAAGTGGCTTCTATCCACTTGGTGAAGTAATCGATGACCACAAAGATGAACCGATGCCCGTTAGACGCTTTCGGTGAGATTGGCCCTATGACATCCATGCCCCACATAGAAAAAGGCCATGAGGAAGTCATGACATGAAGAGGTGAAGGCGGTACATGAATCTTATCTCCATAAATTTGACATTTATGGCACTTTTTGGCATAGTTGATGCAATCCCCCTCCATAGTAGACTAATAATATCCGAATCTCATGATTTGTCTGGCCATTGTGAAACCGTTGGCGTGTGTTCCACAGACACCCTCATGGACCTCTTCTAAGATTTACTTAGCCTCGACAGCGTCCACACATCTTAAGAGTACCTGATCCTTTCTTCTTTTATTTAGGATCTCTCCATCTAAGACATAATCACTGACTAGCCTTCTCAATGTCCTTTTATCATTTTCTGTTGCTTGGTCAGGGTATTCACGATTTCTTACATATCGCAATATATCCTGATACCAAGGATGATCTTCCTTTTCCTCTTCTTCGTCAATGTTGTAGCAATGAGCCGGGGCCTCGTAGATACTTATCTAGATAGGCTTCACATCCTCTTGCTTGTTTGCTTTGATCATAGAAGCTAAAGTTGCCAAGGCGTCAGCCATCTAGTTTTCATCTCGTGGGAGATAGCAAAAACTGATATCGTCAAACTCCTCAACTAGTTCTAGAATCAACTTTCGGTAATTGATCAGTTTAGAGTCTTTCGTCTCCCATTCACCTTTGAGCTGATAGATCACTAATGTAGAATCCTCATATACTTCTAGCACCTTGATTTTACGTTCAATAACTGCACGGATACCCATGATGAATGCTTCGTACTCTGCCATGTTATTTGTGCAATCAAAATCCAATTTACTAGTAAAGGGATAATGATTTCCATTTGGGGATACCAAAACTACCCCGATTCCATTACCCACAGCATTTGAGGCTCCGTCAAAATTCAGTCTCCAAGGATGATCTTCTCGAGAGTCTTCTTCTGTGGTTGCAACGTACATTAAGTCTTCATTTGGGAAGTCAAAACTCAAAGGCTCATAATCTTCTAGAGCCCTACTGGCCAGAAAATCCGCTATCGCACTCCCTTTTATGGCCTTCTTGTTCACGTAGACTATGTCAAATTCAGAAAGCAGGATTTGCCAACGAGCCATTCTTCCGTTCAAAGCATTTGACTCCATCATGTACTTCAGAGGGTCTAATTTCGAGATGAGCCAAGTTGTATGGTACAACATGTACTGTCTCAGTCTTCGGGTCGTCCAGATCAAAGCACAACACAATTTCTTGATTGGCGAATATCTTATCTCGCATTCAGTGAACTTCTTGCTAAGATAGTATATCACCTTTTCCTTCCTTCCTGACTCATCATGTTGGCCTAACACACACCCCATGGAGTTCTCGAATACTGTCAAATGTAGTATCAGTGGTTTATCTGGGCAAAGTGGCATCAGCACCGGGGTATTAGACAGGTAATGCTTGACTTTATCGAAAATTATTTGGCACTCTTTGTCCCATACACCTGGTTTGTGTTTCCTAAAGAGGCAGAATATCGGGTCACATTTCTCCGTTAGTTGTGAAATGAACCGAGCGATGTAATTTAGCCTTTCTAGGAAACCTCGAACTTCTTTTTGAGTGCGTGGTGGAGGTAACTCTTGTATGGCTTTGACTTTATCTGGGTCGATTTCGATCCCCTTTTCACTGACTACGAATCCTAACAGCTTTCCTGACTTGGCCCCGAAGGTGCATTTTGCGGGTTTGAGTTTTAATTGAAACTTTCTTAATCTTAAAAACAATTTCTTCAAGACTTGCACGTGCTCCTTTTCTGTTTTGGATTTCACGATCATATCATCGACGTAAACTTCGATCTCCTTATGCATCATGTCATGGAACAAAGTTACCATGGCTCTCTGATATGTTGCTCCTGCGTTCTTTAGTCCAAATGGCATCACCTTGTAATAGAACGTTCCCCACATGGTCACGAATATGGTTTTTTTCATGTCTTCGGGATGTATCTTTATCTGGTTGTATCCCGAGAAACCGTCCATGAAGGAGAAAAGTAAGTAACCTGCCGTGTTATCCACTAATGTATCAATGTGAGGCAACGGGAAATTGTCTTTTGTGCTGGCTTTATTCAGATCCTGATAGTCCACGTACATCCGTACTTTTCCATCTTTCTTAGGAACCAGAACTATATTGGCTACCCATTCTGAGTATTTAACCACTTGTAAGAAATCAGCGTCGAATTGCTTCTTGACCTCCTCCTTTATCTTCAACAAAACATCAGGTCTCATTCTTCGAAGTTTCTGTTGGACTGGCTTACACTCTTCCTTTATGGAGAGTCGGTGTACCACAATATCGGTATTTAACCCAGGTATATCCTGATATGATCATGTGAAGACATCTTTGAATTCTTGTAGTAGCTCAATAAGATCTCGTTTTGTCTCTACGGTGATACAGGCTCCGATCTTCACCTCTTTTCCTTCTCCTAAGCTCACAATTTCCACTGACTCCTTGTGAGGTAGGATTTGTTTCTCGTCTTGTTCTACCATCCTTAACAAGTCCCGAGATAGGTTACAGTTTCGGTCATTTTCAAAATTCTGAGAATCTTCTATACACACATCTTGCTCAAAAGGGGACTCTGAGTCAGTAGCAGCATCACTCATGTCATTGATATCTGGAGACCTGTTATAGAGATAAAGAAAAGTCCAAAGAACAAAAGAAATCTAAGAATATTTATTGGTGGCATGATTATGAATGAAATGGAAAGAATAAAAGAATATTTGCTCAAGATGATACGTGAAGATGCATTTTTATTGAAATTGGATAAAAGCCTATTTCACAAAAGGATTCTTATTGCCCCTAGGCTTAGAGCAATAAGCTTGTTTTGGACATTACTTTGAATTAATTTTAAAAGTTACAGGGATCTCCTCCGCAGTCCAATTGTTTAAAACGCTCCCAGGCACATATAGGCAAATGCCTAATTGATCACCTTCTCTTGTTTCTTCCTCGGATATGGTGTTAATGCTCAAAGCAGCCCCTTTCCCTGTCGACTTTCCTTCAGAGTAAATAATCCCTCCCGACACGAATGTTCTGGATATATGAGGAAAGGTCATTGGTTCCCATTTGACCTCTTCTCTGTTTAAACGCGCTCTTCTTCTCTCTTACCTCTTCTCTATTTCCTTCTTCCTTTGCCTTGCATCTGGTTTGTACCCTAAGCCAAAACGGTCTCGTTTGTCCGTGAGCATGGGTGCCTCGATCCTTTCTTGTAGATTTCTTCCAAACCCCTTTTCGGGTACAGCTCCTTTCCCGACTGTCAATTGCAATCTCATCTTGGTAGTTTTGGAGATTTTGGGCACCGGAACCTTGTTCCCTTCGATAATAAAGGTTGCATTCACAAATTCTAACGATCGAAACGAACATTCTATTGCTTCATCATCTGTCCCCACATAAGGTGCGTCACTGGTAACAGACGCAATGATATCCTCTTCCGCGTTTACAGTCACCAATCGTCCTTTCGTTATAAATTTGAGCTTCTGATACAGTGATGACGGCACTGCCCCTGCCGAGTGAATCCAGGGCCTTCCCAATAAGCAATTGTAAGAGGGTTTGATGTCCATCACTAAGAAATCTATCTCGTATGTACTTGAACCGATTAAAAGGGGTATTTCAATCCTCCCCATTACCTTCCTTTTAGTACCATCAAATACCTTTACTATATTCTGGCATGACTTTATATGGGAACTATCCACTGGCAACCTATTCAACGTAGATAGGGGTAGGACATTTAGCGCAGACCCATTATCAATCAACACTCCCAATAGTGTATATCCTTTACAGCGGGTGGTAATGTGTAGCGCTTTTGTTGACCCTATTTCCCCCGGCGGTATTTTATCGTCATTAAAAAATATGAAATTATAGGTGCTTATATTATTGACGAGACAGTCCAACTTGTTGACAGAGATATCATCCGCGACGTAAGTTTCGTTCAGTACCTTCATTAACGCGCTTCAATGTGTCTACGAACTCAAGAGCAAAGCTAGCACCGAGATGCGAGCCGGTTGTTTGTGTAACTGTTCAACCATGCTGTACTCACTATGCTTTAAGAATTTTAGGAATTCTCTAGCTTCCTTCTCGGTTACTGGCTCGTTGATTGGCGATTCAAACCTGACCGTCTTTTCCTTTCTTTGCTCGGCTATTGGGGTCTTTCCTTTAGCAATTTCAATTTCTGTACTCGTAGGATCATAACGTCTTCCGCTGCGTGTATAGAAACCTACATCTTGGTTCTTCGTTGAAGCGCTAGCTGAGTTTTCCCCATCCAGGATCGTCACGTTGCAGTCATAATTCCAGGAAACCCTTTTACTATCCTTGTAAGGGAAAGATACCGACTTCTGAATTATGACTCTCGACGTCATTTGCACTCCTGCTTCATTGTTCTTTGGTCACGAAATTATCACCACAGGATGATTAACTTTTTGGACCCCTTCTGTTGTTCCTTCCTCTAAGGCGTAAACCTCTCCTTCTTCTAATCCTTCGATTTCTTCGTAAAATTCAATCTCCTTATTGTCCATTAGATTTTGCACTATGGACCTGAACTTATTGCACTCTTGGATGTCATGGCCTTCATCGATATGAAACTCGCAGTATCTTCTTACTTCTCTAGGCCTTTCCTTTGAATCTTGTGTGATTAAACCTCCTTCCACCATCTTCTTCCAAACCCATTTCAACGTGGTTTTTACCTCTAAGACATCTATCTTGGTTCTCTTCTTTCCATTTTCAATTATCGCGTTTACCCCTTTGTCTGAATGACTAGGTAGCGGATTCCCAGCCACATTAGGTCCTGTGGGCTCATAGAACTTCACAACGCCCATGCCTATGAGCCTTTCGACTACCTTTTTGAAGGCAGTGCAGTTCTCAATCGTATGCCCCGAGATTCTTACATGGTATTCACATTGAGCATTTGCATCATACCACTTAGGGAATGGAGGCTGTAGGGGTTTCAAGTAGTAAGGTGACACCACATAGGCATCGAATAAACTCTGATACAATTCTTTGTATGATATTGGGATAGGCGTAAACTGCACTCTTTCTGTATTAGGCCTTGGGTTTGAATCTTGTCTTGCGAGCCCCACGATGGTGGTAGTCACCGCTTTCTCTTGGTTGCTCACAATGGATCGGCTTGGAATGACTCTTATTGTATACGCTCGTGTTAATCACTTCATTTTTCTTTCCTTCTCGGAGCTGATTTCTTTTCCCCTATTTCGATCTTCCCGCATCTTATCGCATTCTCTATCATCTCTCCTGACATTGCTATGTCTGAGAAGCTCTTAGTAGCACTTCCCAACATGTGGTTGATAAATGGAGCTTTCAGAGTGTTGACAAAGAGCATAGTCGTTTCTTTCTCCAGTAGAGGTGGTTGGACTTGCGTCGCTACCTCTCTCTATCTCTGGGCATACTGCCTGAAACTCTCACTTTGTTTCTTTTCCATGTTTTGTAACATGATTCGATCTGGTGCTATGTGCGCACGTGGCCATATTGCTTCATGAAAGCTTGTGCCAAGTTTTTCCATAAATGGATTTGCGCGCGACTTAGTTGGTTGTACCATTTGGCCGCAGACCCGGCCAACTTTCTTGAAAGCAATGAATTAATAATTGCTCGTTATGAACATACCCTGCCATTCTTCGACAAAACATGGTGATGTGGGCCTCTGGACAGCTAGTTCCATTGTATTTTTCAAAATCTGGGATTTTGAACTTAGGAGGGAGGACTAGGTTTGGGACCAAGCTCAAATCTTTGGCGTCGATCCCACAATGATAGTCAGCATTTTCCATCACTTTGAACTTTTCCTCTAACCACTTGCATTGATCCTCCAATTCTTTTGAGAGCCCCGTTCTCACTCTTTCTTCTTCCGCCATATTATCCAGATCAGGGATTGTAGGATTAATAGGGTTATCCCTGGTATTAGAGCCTGATCTCGTTTGATAATTAATTGGCATCGAGGTATCGGCCTAAAATTGCTGATGCCTAATCATAACAGACGATCTTCGCATGTGTGGCTCGGGTTGCGTTTGAGCATTCATCGGGGTGAAACCAGGGGGTAGAGGGGATCTTCAGTAATGGATGGTCTCTGTGTGTGTGTCTTATGCTGCGTTGCAGCGTTCGCTGGGGTAAAACCAGGGGGGTAGAGGGAATCTCTATTATTATTTCCCATATCGGCCATAGGGCCCTTTCCTTTGTCCGGCCTACTAGTCAGTAGTCGGGTTAGCTCTTCCATCATATTTCTTTGAGATTCCAGCATCTGGTCTCTCATTTCTTACTGAATTTTTGCTAACTATTCTTGCACTTGTGCTTGCATCTGCTCCTGCATCTCTTTCTGCATTTGCTTCAGTCTCTCTAGCTTTTTATCCATTGCTTCAGTTTTCTTCCTTGTACTGTAGGAATGTGTATTTGGGAGATTTTCGTCGGTTTCCAGGTTACTAAAATATTTTTAATTAATTAGAATCTTTTTATGACCTTTAATGCATATGATGTAATGTAATGCAAATGCATGAATACAAAAAGAGGCATTGATTCTAATTCAATTTCATTAGAAGAACTTTACTAGAAGAAAAATTTCTTTACATAGAATAGATGATTACATATACGACTTTGCCCTAAATCCCAAAGCCTTAACTTTCCTAAGAAGTCAAGCTAAGTTTCGGCCTCGATCTGATTCTGACTCGTATTTTAGGCTCAATACATCAGCCTAAACTGCCGAGGTTTGTAAATGGTCGGCTATCTCCTGAACTTGAGCCACAGCTTCGCCCATGACATAATCTCTATTTCTGATTTGATCTTGGGAATGGTGAAGTTGTTCTTTGCAATGTTCGTTGTTTGCCACAAGAAATTCTGCTCGGCTTTTGTTATCTTGTAGTGCCTCTTCGAGTTCCTCTATTCTTCCTTTCAACTCCTCGATTTTGCTTAAGCTGGTTTTCAATTCAATTACGGAGTTACGGCTTCGATGCAGATGCAGCGATTTTTCCAGTTCGGCTATCCGGGCTTGTAGTTTCTCTTTTTCACTCTGGCTTTCCAACAAACTCTTTTTTAAAACATCTTCCTGCACTCAAATATCTTGGAACTTCTTCTCCCAGTGATCGGCTCTAGCCTTTTCTTTTTTAATTTCTTGACGCCACTGATCCAATGTCTTACCCAAACCGGCAGTTCTTATTGACACACGCAGCTTCTTATAATCAGTCTTCAGACTATCCAAGTCCTCTTCAGCGCTATTCTTCTTTTCTTAGCTTCTAAACCTCTAGCTTGTGGATGTCGACATCCAATCCTAGCCGCATCTTTTCCTCCTCTAGTTGCTCTATCTTCTTTCCCAACTCCGAGCTCATTTTCTCGAAGTCTTGCTTGATAATTTCTAACTCGGATGGAACCACTTGTAAATGTTCTTCTATCAGTCGGGTATTTTCCTGACTTGGCATTGGGATGTTGCCGTTGACTCTTTTACCCCACCACCATTCATACTCGGGGGTCATCATCGGACCCGTGGTGAATCTTTTCATTCTTCGAGTTTGGTTCCAAGCATCTGATATCTCACGAACCCTCCTCTTATAATTGTTATCTTTGTAGGGGAACTCACATTGTGCCAACCCTTGTGTCACCGGGATAAATTACCTCGATCGATACTGCCTTAACACCATTAGCGGAGCGTATCCCACAACTTCCCATATTCCAGCCAGAGGGACCCAATCAAAATTACCGCACCGATATAAAATTTCGTCAGGGATCAACCACGGATCCCTCCATTCAACATCTTTGGCTTGCAAATTCTAGAGAATAGTTATCCATTTCTCTTCTGAGATGTCATCTCGCCTTGATGTAGCCACTAATTCCCTTAACAAGGAATAGTCCTTGGAGAAAACTCAATAGGAGACCTTCTCCACCTTCCAAAAATGGTTATGGAACCAAGCTAGTAGAAGCTGTGCACAACCAATAAATCTTCCTTCGCCGGCTCTCCGACATGCATTCAAGGATCTGAAAGTTTCTGCTAAGATTACCGGAATGGGCGTGGTCCCTTTATCAATCGAATAAATCCGAGACGGCTTCATCTACATGTCCTAATGCCTTAGGAAAAATGATCAAACCGTAGAGGCTTAAGGCGAAAACATCAACCCTCTTTTTTATATCCGGGTGTGCTAAGATTAAGTACCTTAAATTCCTCCAAGGAATACACTTACTATCCCCTTTCTGCTTGATACGGGCTGCAACCCATTGTTCGCTCATCCTAGTGGTCTTCATCAATTTCTTCAAAAAAGTCGGGACATTAACAGGTCTTGAATAGGCCCTGTCGGCTTGAATCTTCGGGCAATTAAGTAACGCCATGTATTCTTCTACAGTAGGTACTAAATCAACTCCTCCGAAGGTGAAGCAACTGTAGGCGGGATTCCAAAACTGCGCGAGGGCTCGAAACAAGTATTTGTCCACCTTTACATCGAGCAGATAGGGTAGGTCACCGTAATTATAATAAAAGAGTTGCTTGACCTCGTTATTCCAACTGTTCCATATATTCCTTAATTCTTGCAGGTCGTTCTGAGTCACACTGATGCGAGTGAAATCCCACAACTCCGATTCATATTCCTCGGTCAAACTATCTCCTTTCTCTTGTTGCGCTCTTTCAGACCACACTCGGACGGCCGCATTATCCTCCACTCTATCAAGAAATCCTTTTTCCATGCTAAACTCTCCTATCTAGTAACCGAACATGAATCAACACCCTTTTATGATGAGATGTCATGCAATAACAACAAAACACAACAAGTCAGTATTAAAACAAAGAATAGAATTCAAAGTAAACAGGAAATAATTAAGAACCTATTCGGGTAACCACTAGGGTTTGGTGTGGTTCTACCTAGGGTAGGCCCTTAGGGCTCATTACATGTGGTTCGGTTATAAAGTAAAGGTACTTGAACTAGCAGATTCCTCGATCCTTACCCATTATAGGCTCATATGGATCGAGTTCGATTCAGGGGAATACATTTCCCTATGGCTATACAGAGATGAAAACCTCATGAAGATGCAGGTACGGATGTATCCCAAAAGCAATCCACTATCCTATACGAAGGTGAAGACTGACCACAGCGATCATGCAATGGAATGTGGGAGGATATGTGCATAAGGAAAACTCGAGACCATAAACATAATGAAAACCGTAAGAAAAACGAATGAAATGTAATGAAGGGATCATAAGCTTAAAATGAGTTTTCAATTTTCGACAAAGGACAAAAATCAATCAATTTATTAGCTCGACTCTCAATTCCCCAGTGGAGTCGCCAAGCTGTCGAAACCATTTTTTGAAAACGGGAATCGACTTTGTTTGAAAGTGAAAATTAAAACGGGAGTCGCCACCGATCTTTATTAGGTGTGATCGGATCACCTTTGCTTTAATAAAATGTTTTAGTTTATTAAAACGGTGTTTTTGGTCTACGAAACTCGAGAGAAAATGATTCAGGAGTCGGTTACGTGTGAGGAAGGATTGGCACCCCCAACACGTCCAAAAATTCGTACCGAATTGATTAGTTAGTGTCTTAGTGTCGAAAGTTAAAAATCGGGAATGAGTTTGAAATACGATCCCTTTTTATTGACGTTGATTAAAAAAACGCTTGAATTAGGTCAAAACGATCGTTAAAGACTTCCTCGTCTCGAGATATCAGAGTATCATATCCCGTAAGTTAGGACACGATATCATGAATTCCCGAGCGCAAGTTTGTCCTTAACTTAAATTGGAATTCCGTGTATTTTAAAACTCAAAAGGGTATTTGGCTATTTAGAACTAACGGGAAAATCGAAACCCCGTAAGTTAGGGCACGGTTTCTCGATGTTCCAAAACGCAAAATATTGCCTCATTTAGAAAAGTTTCTTTTTGAACCATAGCAAGTACAATACTTAAGCGACGTGTATTATTTGTTAGGATTAAAACGGTCCATGTTTGGACAAATACATTTGAGGTCGATGCGCGATGATTTAAACGAAATAAAATAAAAGGGAGTATAGAGCATGTAATAATAATACAAGAATAACATCACAAATGTACGACAAATATAAAGATGCGAGTGGACGAATTAAGGTACACACAATGACAATAAGCAATCAACATGCATTATTTAAATATTAATATTAATAATCAAGGAACAATAATAAATAAATAAATAACATATATGACAATCTAAAAAATAAATAGTATAAGGCAAATTAAAACGAATAAAACATAAAAACTATTCAACATGATAATAACTAAGTTTTAAGAGTAAATAAAGTGAAAAATGAATCTTTGAAATCAATAATATATAAAATAACTTAAGAAAAGATGATACATTTATTTACAAAAGTTTTAGATCAAATGATGCGTACACACACACATATATATATATATATATATATATATGTATATATAAGTATAAAATAGGTAATAATATGAGGAAGTAACTTATAATGAGTAATAAATAAAATATTTAAAATAAATAAATTGAGTTCTAAAAGGGGATATAAAACAATTTAAAATAACAAAACAGTTTTAAATGAATAATACACAAAACAATTTTAAAATGAAAAGGCAATTTAAAGTAAAGAACATAAGACAATGTATGTTATGTACAAAGAATGTTTTATTATTTTATTTAATTTATTTGTTAAGTGTGTTTTAGGTTAATTAGATATATTTTTTATGAAATTTATTTGGCATGTTATATTCTATTTTTTTATGTGATGGGGTTTTTTACAAAAAATAGTATAAAAAATAAAATATTAAAAAATATCTTAATGAAAAATAAAATACGAAAAAAATATTTTTTGGAGGAAAGTGGTGCTGGCAGATTTTTTACTAAAATAATATAAAAAATAAAATCTGAAAATAAAAAAAATACAAACAAATGGCCAAATGTTTTCTACTAAATTAGTACAAAAAAAACACTAAAATAATACATTTGAAACATTATGCATTAAAATAATATAAAAAATAAAACAAGAAAATAGTATATTTTAAAAAATAAAATTTGAAAATAAAAAAAATACAAACAAAGGGCCAAAGGTTTTTTACTAAATTAATATAAAAACACTAAAATAATATATTTAAAATATTATGTACTAAAATAATATAAAAATAAAATACGAAAAAAGTATATTTTAAAAAATAAAATCTGAAAATAAAAAAAATACAAACAAAGAGCCAAAGGTTTTTTACTAAATTAATATAAAAAATACTAAAATAATACAGTTGAAATATTATGTATTAAAATAATATAAAAATAAAATATGAAAATAGTATATTTTAAAAAATAAAATCTGAAAATAAAAAAATACAAACAAAATTAAAAAAATTATTATTGCATCACTCACATTATTATTATTAAATAAAAATTAATTTAAAATATATTGAACTACATGCCGGGTATATTATATATATTATATTTATTATATTTTAAACCAAAATATTTCACTTATTATCATTTTAAAATAATAATAATACTTGTATTTGAGTTGGATATATTTATTTTTTTAATGTAGTATAACAAAAAATATGTTGTCGAAAAAATTGTTTGGTATATTTTTGTAATTAAAAGCAATATATAAAATTTAGTTATTCTGATAAATATTTAAAATCCATCAAACATTGAAATTAATAACCGAAATTTATTTTGAAATTGCAAGCATCGCAATGGCTTCATTGATTACGAAAGATCCTCACATATTTGACTCAGTTAATAATATGGTAATATATTATTATTTGTTAATCATGAGTTCCATTAAAAAAAGATCTACGTAATTTAAGGAAATAAATTATGTTATTATAACTTTTTTCTGTAATTTAACATTGTCAGAGCCCGTACCGCGCATTAAGGGGCCGGGTGAATGGTTTAGGATATTCCCTAGATGCACGACTGATGCCCTACTTGGAGCAAGCTGAATTCGGGTCAGCAGCATTGATCCGGACATTCAATTTGCGGTACGATTTAATATCCGCATTGGTCAAGCGTTGGCGTCCGGAAACCCACACTTTTCATTTGTCATGTGGGGAGTGCACTGTCACTCTGGAGGATGTTGCATTGCAACTTGGACTCCCAATCGACGGGAGTGCCGTAACGGGCGTAAGTGCGATAGCTGAGCCGGTTGCACTTTGTTATAGCCTACTAGGAGCCTCGCCCGGTGATGATAAGTCCAATTTTTAGTTTGAAATTTACATGGCTGAACGCTAATTTTGAGCATTTATCAGTTAATGCCACTGAAGAAGAGTTGATGTGCACAGCTCGAGCGTACATTATGCATATTATAGGGGGTGTACTGATGCCCGATAGGAACAACAACAAGGATCATCTCCAATATTTACCTCTATCAGCTGATTTGAATAATGATCGCTCGTATAGTTGGGGTTTCACAGTTTTGGCTATGTTGTATCGTGAGCTTTGTCGGACGACAAAGCCTGATGCCGTAGACATAGGCGGATGCATTGTATTGTTGCAGTCATGGGCTATTTATCGGATGCTATTCTTCGCATCAGTTAGTCACCAACCAAACGTATTTCCACTAGTTAACAGGTGATAAAATTTAACTTGTTATTAATTGACAATTTCTTTATAATGATACTATTCTAACGATACTATATTTACTTGAAATTTGTTTTCATAGATGGAGTATTTATCCAAGTATCGAGAGGTCGTACACTGTCCCGATATATCGTTTGATGATTGAACAACATGCCGGAGAAGGGCTAAGCTATTCCAATATTCGTAACATGTAATTACTTTGTGTATCTTACTCGAACCGTGTTAAATTTTAACCATGGTAGTAATTATGCAGTTTATATGGATGCCATATCGTAGACCAGAAATTGTGGCTAATATACCCTCGTCTACCTACATTGATTCTTAATTGTGGTGCACTAACGCACCAATCATCAATTTCAATGTAGTCGAGTGGTACCAGGAGGATCGAGTACTACAATAGTTTGGTTGCATCCAGTATATCCTGGATCCGCCAATGCAGGTGGGGAAGGTTCATGGCATCAACAAGAGAGGAAAACATGGAAGTCATTATGGGGTTGTGCACTAAAAATATATTGCGGTGTGGGATAAGTGGATGGCTCGAAGACCTCAAATGGATATGTCTTCTGATTTGCAACCATCATTAGAGTACATACAATGATACTCTAGTATGGGAAAGCCATATTTACTTGGTATGCAGTTGACTGTAGTCCCCCCGCACGTGTAGCAACCTAGGGCATACGAGCTAGTGGACGATATAGAGGCCGAGCCAGAGCCAGAGCCCGAGCCCGAGCCTGAGCCACAGCCGGAGGCCGAGTCTGAGCAATCGCATTCACATTCGACTAATACTTCTTATCATCCGGATTTACCGGGCAATGACTATTTCTCTGGCTCTTCAAGGGGCGGATACCATTACAGGTTTAATATCTTAGGGTCGTATCCATCACAGTATAACATTTCTCACGGCGTGTATCCACCGTAGTACAGTAGTACCCTCGGCTCGTATCCACCGCAGTACTTCACTCCTCCTGGGTTGTATCCACCGCAACATGGCACTCCTACCGGCTTAAGTTCATCGATGCCATTCGAGTCATATGATTTTTCTTCCATGTATCAGACACCCTCACCTGTGACTGAAGAAGATGTTGGTCGTCGCAATCACCCACAACTTGAACGTCGACCTCCGCAGAAATATACCCCTAGGACCACACCATCGAACTATCAATTTTAGGGGTTTCTTAGGTTTTGATATTAAAAAGTTTCTATTTTTTGTATATATTTAATTAGATTAATTGAAACTTTAAAAATTAAAACAAAATTTGACCATAATCTAAATTAGATTAATTTAGACATTTTGAACATTAAAACACTAAAACTTGTAACAAAATTAGTCTTATAATATAAATTAAATACATTACAACATTAATCTAATTGGAACGAACTTTGCAATATAATTTTTTTATATAAATTAAATACATTATAACATAAGCTCAATTCCTACCCAATCGTGACGATTGTCCAATATGATAGTTTCGCTGCGGGCATTTACTCCGATTATGACCAGCTAACTTGCATAATCCACAATGTTTACCATCAAATTTCTCCCTAATGTCCATTTCATTATGGATTCTGGATGATTGCGGATAACCTCTTGGATTCCTACGTAGCCCTCTGTCTGGGACAAACTCGAAAGTCGTCAGAGGCACCTCTCACGTGGACAAGTCAGTCAGGACAGGGAACTCATTTTCCTAGACACGTAACGTGTGCTCGAGTGTGTACACATCATCAAAAAATTGTTCAACATTAAGGTTCACTTTAGCACACACTGCCACGACATGCGCACATGGATAATGAAGTGTTTGGAACCTCCTGCAATTGCACCGTCTATTCCATAGATCAACTCCATAGAACCTAGGTGGTATACCAGGTTGACGACCGATAGTCTCCGTAACTCGAAATGTTTCAAGATGTCGTGAATATATTTCTACATTTATTGACCTCGCCATCCGATGATTTGCAATCAGTGCATCCCTGACATTTTCAACAAATATGTGTCCTACCTCCATCTAGTTGACTTGTTGCTGACCCATTATTGGCATCAAGATAGCCAACCTGTAGAACGTAGCCGGAAAAACAGATGAAATCGGAAGATGTCATGTTTTCAACAACACAGCGTTGACCCTTTCCACTAAGTTTGTGGTCATTTGACCATAACGAAAGCTCTCGTCAAAACTTTGAGCTCATTACCACGGCTCCATTGTACCTAACCACTATCGAAAAGATGTGTTCGTTTGACCCTCCATGTCACTCTCAAGTCTCGTCATTCTTTGGCGAAAAATATGTGGCTCTAACTCGTATGCTGTATATGTATTAAGAAAAGATAAGTTACAGTAACTCAATAACATAAAACATTACAACTTATATTGAAAATATAAGGTTATCCTTTACCCATTTTCACTATTTGTCTCTTCTAGTCTGCATTCTTATAATCTCGATAGAGGTTAGCTGCAATGTGACGGATGCAGTAAACGAATCTCTACGGTACATCGAAACGCCTAATTATGACAATTAATTCTTTCCCTCTATCGGAGATGATGCAAATATTATTGTTGCTAATAACATACCTCCGCAAGTTGGTTAGGAAGAGTTCTAAAGATTCCATGTTCTCCTTATCTACGATGGCAAATGCTATCGGGAGCACGTTCTTATTGCCATCTTGAGCAACCGTAAGGAGTAGGATCTATGTATATTTTCCATATAGCCAAGTCTCATCCATTTGTAAAAACGACTTGTAGTAGGGAAATGTCCGCACAAATGGATCAAATGTCCAAAACATCCCATGGAAAAAAAATTTCCCGATTGTAGTTGGTCATCCGGGCCGTAATAAGGTCGTGTTTGTAACTCAATGACAGTCCCCGGTACGTACTCACGCATAGCGGCTATCCATCCCTGTAGCTCGTTATACGACGCATCAAAATCCCTATACAATTGCTCTATTGTCATCTATTTAGCTATTCACATCTTTCGATATGATACTCGATACTGAAATCGTGCCTGCATTTCGGCAATAAGTACCAAAACTTTAATTGTCGGCATGTCTTTCACCATTGATATGATACACGTACAGATAGTTTTGGAATCAAGTTTTCGATGATCTTCTGTCATACGTGTTGATGTGCATATGTGAGGCCCAACAAATTTGCGTACCTCTAAAATCTTCGAATTTTGAATAAATGCAGCTTTTACCTGCCAATTGCAGCCTTCCATCGGCTTCCAACACTCCCTAATATATAATGTCGGTTTAGACACTGTAACTTTATAATCCACTGATATATTCATACTATACCGCTTAATAGCAAATACAAACTTTTCTTTACTTTTGAATCTCTGGCCTACGAACAACTCTTCAGGATCAGAATTTACGGCCAACCGGTGAGCAGGAAGTATTTCAAGGTACTCTGGGAACTCAGCTACATACGCCGCATCGGGGTCTATAAGCAACATGTATGGCTCAGGATTATTGTGTATCACAATACGTTGCATCTGGTTCCCCACCGAAGACGCGTTAATGTTTCCATCGTCATTCACGTCTTCATCGTCAATATCATCAGAGACATCGTCCACATCGAGATCACTATCACTATCGACCTCTTGATCACAAGGATCACTACTATCGTATCTATCATCACCAACCACATCAATATCGGGTGTAACATTAAAATCGATATCGATCCCACGTATAGTCAATTCACTATCAACGTATGATATTAGAGCCACCATGCACAGTTCTTCACCTCCACATTCTTCACCATATGCAGTGAGATCTTCATTTTGCTCCATGCTGGCTAATTCAGCAAATAAGAAACTGGTGCATTTTTGTTACTTCTATTCCTACAGTAAAGAGCGATCATTGTCTCCATGTCTTCGTCGTCTATAAGTTCCATTTAGGTGAATTTGATGGGATCTGTCGAAACTAGAAACTTGTAGAAAAGTTTCGAGATCCTTATCCCACAACGTCTAACAATTTTTGCGTTAATCCTTCCCTTCATATCATCCAACGAGACATTTCTATTAAATTTCATTGCTATTTGTTGCCGACATTCAAATATGTATCCAACGATTGTTGTCAAGATGATTCCATCGAAATAAACGTATACGAAAAACTGATTATCCATCTTCAATACTCAATCTATTAAAAAAATAAACAAAATTTCTCAAAACAATTTCGAACAGCAAATAAATTACTAAAATAAAAAATTAATTAATCAATATGCAATTTTTTTCATTCACAAGCTTAGACTTTTTTAGTTCCCATTTTGTACATGAACAACATTTATCTTTACATTTAACCACTTAAATTCAATTCTACGTTTTCTTCTATCTCTGATCTTGTATCTTCATCTAGGAAATTCTCTACAATCCAATTTAGAAATTCTTGATTCTCTTCATATTCATCTTCTACAATTCAATTTGGAAATTCCTCGAGATCTTCTGGCTCTTCAATCTTTATAACGAGTATTGAATATACAAGTTCTCTTGGTAATTTCCTAACAACTAATTTATCCATCCATGGTTGTCAAACACATTTTGCTTCTCAGTAAACTTTCATGAACCTATACTTTATCTCGCTATATTCCTTGCTCCGTAAGAGATTATAAACTTCGTGAAGTTTATACTTAGATTCCAATAGGTTCGTGGTACCGATGTCTTCCAAAGTTCGTCTAAAATGATTTGATACTCCCGTTCTATTAATATCCCTCTAAAGGTTAAGTGTTGCACTTTATTATTTCTAATCATTTCATAACCCTTTCAGAACACTTTTTGCATCTTTCGATTTACGGTAATAAGGTGTTGAACAATGTCTTCTTCTGGTTTCATTCTATAATCTTGCACTTCTCTCATCATCTTATCAACTTTCTCCTTTTGTGCTAAAGTTATTATCTCATCATGCAATACCAAATATGTTGTCATTTCTAGCAATATGTATAATAGAAATATTTTCAATTGTTATCACTAATTAGCAATTACTTTATAATAGTTTTACTAACATAAAAACTTTCAAATATATTAAAAAAATTTAAAACATAACATTCACAATAAACACATAATTAATCTAAATAAAAAACTAACTAAAAAATCACAATAAACAAAATAACTTTTAAAACAAAACATAAAAATAACATTAAACAAACTATATAATACTAACAAGATAATTTTTTCTTATCATAATCTATTCTATTTAAAAATAACAAAAAAGAAGATACCTTTTCTTTCTTCTCTTCTCTTCTCCATCTCTTCTTCTGTAATTTTTTTTTACTGAAAATTTTTATTTCTTTCTTTCTTCGCTTCTCCCTCTCTTCTTTTACAATTTTTTTTACTGGTGTGTGCCTTCGTTTAACATTGATGCTTAAATAGAGCGTTTGGGGGTGTGGGTGTAGCCTATGCCATGTCAGCAACTTGTGCCACCTCTGATAGAGGCTTCACCAGTGCCGACTCTGGCACATCCTCCTCTTTTCTTCTTTTTTAACAATTTTTTTTCAGTTTATTATTTTTTTAACTAATATTTTTTTATGTCAGAAAAGGGGTGGTCACGCCTCTGTCAAAGGCGGCACCACTCTGAATGTACCATTTTGGTACATAATTTTTTATTGTATTATTTTAATTTTTTATATTATATTAATAAAAAACTCCAATATAAACTTATAAATAATTTGTAAAAGAGATATTTGAAATTTGAATTCACTTCACATTCATATTATTTTTCATGTGGAATCTATTACATATCCAAATTTTTACAATTAACAAATTATTTTATATAAACTTTGATGTCGTGGTTTTTGTGTCATGTTTATTTTATTTTTCATATCCTAATTCATTATATAATTTGTATAATGTATCGTAATAGTTTTCTTAACTCTAAATGGTTGTGTAAAAATTGAATGCATTACATTTATATTTTAATATAATTATAATGATTAAAAATCAAATTTCTTGAAATGCAGTAAGAAGAACAACCTGTTTAAGTCTGATTCTGAGAATTTTGAAGTTCATGAGATTGGGGTTGTGTACCTATTAATCCTTTACAACAGTACATTAGATGGGTTATTTTTTAATCCCTGAGAATTTATTGTTCCAAAATTTTAAAATAATAACCGTTATTTCTAATATCAATTAAGCACTAAGTGATGGTGAATTACTATCATTGGGCAAGAGAAATGATTATATAAAATTGTGATTTTATGTCTTATCCTTTGTCATAATAAGAGAATGACAAATTAAATTTTTTCTCCTAATTTTTTAGTATTTTTAGTTTTATTTAAATTTTTTCAAAAAGAAAAGGCTGAAAATGAGGAGAAAAAAATCTAATTTGTCTTTTTTTATTGAAGAGGAATAAAGATAATGTAAAATTACAGTTTCATATAATCTTTTTCAATAAAATTACCTTTTAATTTACTTTTATTAAAAATTTACAGAATATAATTTTTTAGGTTTAAATTTTATTGTAATAATATTTTAAATTAATATTTATTATATATAGTTCAACAAAGTAAAATAATTTAAAATTTTAAATAATGATTAGAAATAGATAGAGATACACATGTGTAATTGATCATAGGATTTCATGAACATCACAATGGACCCACAACCACCATTGATTGATATTTGATAGAGGTAGAAACCACCCCCACCGCCATCCCAAGAACCAAATCGAAAAAGAAAAAAAAAATAGAAGATTGATTGTAGTAGCATCATAAGAAACATGGAAACTCTAAAAATTTGATTTGCAAGAAAAGAGGTGAGTTTGGCGACGAGTAAGCCGAAAGTGTGAATTAAGGTATGTTGTTTTTGGCAAAGGGGGTCTGTCCATACCAAGGTCGGTCGGTTACTACAAAATTAACAATTAAGTTGTAAACGTTGCATGCCAAACCGTTGACTTGTTACTGTTCTGTAATAAGTAAATAAGTAAGAACCTCCACTTGCCAGTTTACCAGTAACCTTCGCCAATACCCAACTTTTTGATTTTTGTCCTTTTAAAGCTCTCTCTCTCTCTCTCTCTCTTAAATTATCAGACCGAGTACATTTATTGTAATTCCAAACTTTATAAATGAGCCAGCTCTGTTTCTTCAATTGCAGAGTAGTATATATAAACTATATAACATTATATAATTCATTTCATCTTCTTATCTTTTCAGAGTGGAAGAAAGAAGAATCGAGTTTTATATAAGCCTTGTTTGAGTAAAGCAAACAAGATAGAGTAAAGCCGTGATCTTTTCGACTCATCTCTCTCCTCTTCCAATCCTTTTGTGTGCATCTAATCCATTTCTTTGGTCCCTCTGTTTTCTTTGTTATTATTATTTTTTAAAACACGAATCGATTTGCATGCTCAATCTAGTTCTCCTTTTTCTCTATCGAACAAAATTGTTGGTTATAAACTAAAATCTCTCACTGAAGAAAAATATTCAACAGAAACAGAAAGATTAAGAGTATCAAAATGGTGACTGGTTGGAGAAGAGCTTTTTGCACTTCCATTACCAAGAAACAGGACACCCCAGTTTTACCAGAAAAACAACAGCAGCAAAGCAATGGCACCAAAACTCCAAGATTTAGCTCAAAGTTTGGATTTTTCTCCAACCCATCGACTCCGAGGTTGCAATCTCAACCCGTTTCAAGCCCAAGTCTTCGTTGCCGAACCACTTCCAACCCAGCTTCTTCACTTCCCAATAGCCCCAAACTTCATTGCAAAACATCCCATTTCTCCAATCCTTCATCACCTAAATCCCCTTCCAGTTTCTCCCTCCTTAAGGCAACTCTTCGCCTCTCCAAAGTAAGCTTCTTCTTTTTCTTTCTTCCTCCCCCCGACAGTTTTTTAGTTAAAATTTTAAGTAATTTTGTTATGTTACGACTTTTTTCAGGGTGGTCGATGTGGAATCTGTTTACAAAGCGTGAAAACGGGTCAAGGCACGGCGATTTTCACGGCGGAGTGTTCCCACTCCTTTCATTTCCCTTGCGTCGCCGCCCACATAAAAAAGCAACAATTACTGAACTGCCCCGTCTGTTCCACCTCCTGGAAGGAGCTTCCTTTACTCTCCCTTGAACAACAACCTAGTAAAACATCACTCAAGAACATCAACACGAAGTCGTTTCGGGTCTACAACGACGATGAGCCATTGGCCTCCCCGGTTTCTCTTTCTCAGTTTAATCCCATTCCGGAATCCGACGAAACCGAAAACGACGACGTTGAAGAGGAATTCCAAGGATTCTCTGTGACTCCTACGATTCCGAAAGAAATTGGAGTTCATCCAAGAAATGTAGAGGTTAGGTTGCTACAAGAGGCGGCGATGGTGGCAGTGGGGAGGAGCCATGAGAGTTATGTGGTGGTTATGAAAGTGCACGCTCCAACGGCGACGCGGAGAGTGAGGAGGGCTCCGATTGACTTGGTTACGGTATTGGACGTTAGCGGGAGCGGGATGCTGTTGCAGATGGTGAAACGCGCGATGAGGTTAGTTATCTCTTTGCTTAACGAAACGGACCGTTTGTCGATCGTGGTCTTTTCGTCGAGTTCGAAGCGGTTGTTGCCGTTGAAAAGGATGAGTTCAAACGGACGGAGATCCGCGAGGAGGATTGTTGACGCGCTGGGAAGCAGCGGGAAAGGGATGAGTGTGAAGGACGCGCTTAAAAAGGCGGCCAAAGTGTTGGAAGATCGCAGAGAGAAAAACGCCGTTGCCAGCATCTTGATCTTATCCGACGGTCAGGATAAACAATGTGAAATGAATTCCACCAATCAGAACCTCCCAGTTGTTTCAACCACGCGCCTGGCACAATCAGAGATCCCCGTGCACTCCATCGGTTTCGGCACATGCAGTCAGGCTCCAAACGACGACGCTTTCTGTAAAATCGTGAATGGGCTTGTAAGCGTGGTGGTTCAGGATGTCAGACTCCAACTGGGATTCGTATCCGGGTCAGCGCCAGCAGAGATTTCGTCGGTCTATTCATTGACAACCCGACCGTCTTACGTCGGGTCGAATTCGGTACGGATCGGGGACTTGCACTCGGGCGAGGAAAAAGAGTTACTGGTGGAGCTGAAAGTACCCGTATCGTCCAGCGGGTCCCACAGGGTGATGTCCGTACGATCCTCTCACAAGGATCCATTTACCCATGAGATGGTCTACTCGAGGGATCAAAGGCTGTTAATACCTAGACCATCGCAATCGGTCCGATCCTCATCTCACACCATCCAACGGCTGAGGAACCTCCACGTCAGCACACGTGCCATCGCGGAGTCTCGCCGTCTGGTCGAGCGGAACCATTTATCGGGAGCGCAACATTTGCTCACCTCGGCTCGAGCCTTGTTGCTGCAATCTGGTTCCAGTTCAGCTGAGGAATTTATTCGCCGGCTGGAAACTGAATTAGCCGAGTTGAACGGGCAGCGCCATAGACAGAGGGCAAATAATAACAATAATAGTCAGGTGGAAGACAAGGCCGAGCCGATAACACCGACGTCGGCTTGGAGAGCCGCGGAGCGATTGGCTAAAGTGGCGATAATGAGGAAGCATCTGAACAGAGTGAGCGATTTGCATGGATTTGAAAATGCCAGATTTTAATTTTTTTTTTTACCCACTATTTTTATTTTGTAATTGTAACACAAAAAATTAAAAAAATGTTTTGAATGGAGAAAATTTATATATATTAATAATTCAAAAAAGAAAAAAAGGAAGCGATGTTGACTTCACTGAGGACAAAGAGGACCAGATTGATAGGCCCTTTCTGCAGGAGGACAGTGAGTGAGATGAGAGTTCAGATAAACCCATTTTCAACCTTCGATCCACTTCAACATCTCCTTTTGCTTTTGTCATTATTCTCATTTGTTTTTACTGTAATTTTTTAAAATAAATAATTAAATAAGGTAAACTACATGAAAAAAAAACAATTTTAAATTTTCAAATTTTATATAATAATATTATTAAGTTAGTTATATTTGAGTTATTCAACTGTTAACTTTTGTTACCAGACATAACTTAAAAAAGTTAATAACTAATTTCACCCTAAATTATAATTAAAATATTATTTTGATGTTATTAGAATTTTCCTTAATAATAATTTCAAAAAACTAAAAGAAGGTAAAATATATTTACTGTTAAAGTATATTAAATAGAAAATTAGTGAAATAATATTGGGAAATGTTGGCAAATTCTAATATTATAAAATTAAATATTTATTATAATTATTATATTTTCTTAAATATAAAATTTATACATGAAATATTTATTTTTTCGCTCATATAATTAGTATAGCAAATTTCAGTATTTGTCATACGTAAATATTATACTGTAATATATCAATATCATATAATAAAAAAGTAACATTGTTTTATTGAGAGTTGAACACAAGTTTTCAAACTTACTAAAAAATTATCTAACAAAACAGACAATATAACATTATACGGTAATATAATTCATTTTCTTTTATCTATCTAAAAATACAAGTTATTAATTAAAAATAAAACTTCTAAACAGATTTTAACCCAAATTCCACAATTTGAAACTACACAAATTTAAATAACAAGTCAAATGACATTAGATTTTTTTTTTTTGGCAATTAAGGTAGTGATTAATTTTTTTTGTTGTGGATGCTTTTCAAAAAGGTAAATTGATTAGCTATAAATGTGCTCTATTCCCATGAACAAAGATCGAACATCAATCATATGATTAATGGATGAAGTGAGCAACCACAATACTATCCTCATAATTTAAATGATCCATAATGAAAGATAAGTTTTGGCCTTGTTTTCTTATAATCTGTAATAGAAAAAAAATCACTAAACTTATCGCACAAACTTTTTATTTATCTATTATTTTTCATTGGGATTCAATCCAAATCACAATGTCATTTTCTTGTTTCTGAATGGATTTCATCAATTTTTTATTTAATTTTTTAAAATTTATGCTTTACTCCGAATAAAGATTCACTTGATTTTGATTTTTTATATATAAAAATGGCGTTTAGCTATTAATTCTTTTGAAAAGCGGTTTAGCACCGTGTAAGCACAACCAACAAAACTGTGCTATTTACTTAAATAAAAATAAAATTACATGAACCACGAGAGTTAGGTGAGATGGGAAGGGTCTCTCCTACCTTAATCAGTGATAGAGGATTTGATACTCGCATTAGGTATGAAGCAGTTTTAAAACTCGTGGCCAGCATTTATCTCATTAATAAACTTACAGAATATGAAAGATTAGTTATTAAATTCACTCCGATAAATACATTGAAAAAAAATTAAATTACGTGAATCCTTAAATATGTGATATTGAGAAAAAGAATTTAAAAAAAATTTTAATAAAAGAAGAAGTGAATGATTGTTTGGTTGGCGGGTCAAATCAAAAGAATGTTTAAAATTTTATAAAGGGTAGCGTGAAAATGATGAGATGGGAGTGGGACTAATGGTTTCTTTTCATTTGTAGTGTATTTATTATGTGAGCTGTGAATGGCATAGGAAAATGCCAAATGGTTGTTTTATTTTATTGTTTTGGTTTGTTTTCAACATTCATTTGTTAAAGATAAAAGGCCATAGATTTTTGTTCAAAGGAGAAGGGATTTTCTTTTTCCTTGCTTCACTTTAAATCTTTGGTCAATATGGTTTGAAATGTGAACATATTAATTTTCTCAATTCTTGGAGATTGATGTTTGTAAAATGAATGCAAAAGTTAAAAGGAAAGGGAATGATGATTTTAGTTTTCAGCTTTTCATAATATAGATAGATGTGCGGCTAATGTGTCCCGCACTAGAAACATTTGCTCTCTTAGTGCCCATACCAACCCCCCCCCCCCCCAAATTACACTAATTACTAATCAAAACATTCTTCTAAGTGCTTCCAGATATATGTATTAAAATGTGGATTTTGTTCATTTTCAAAACCAAATAACAAGAACCAGTTATTTCAAGGTAAAGGAGACTTAAGGTTTTAGGGTTTAGGGTTTATGGGTTTAGGGTATACCCCAAATTACATTCGTTCATTGGATTATAGGTGAAATGGTATACTATGAAGAAAAAAATTTATGCTCATCTCTCTTTATAAAAAAAAATAAAGAAAATTAATGTTAAAATATGGCTTAAGTCTTTGGTACTTTTTGAAAATTTGAAATTCAATCCCTGTATTTTTATTTTAAAATGTAGTCTCTCTACTTTTTAGATTTCAAAATTTAAGTTTAATTGTAACGAGTATTTTTCTTTATTTCAAAATATCACATTAATAATTTTTTAAAATAAATTTAAAAGTGTTAATATTTAAATCTAAATTTTAAAATTTTAAAAATAGAAGAATTATATTTTAAAAAAATAAAAACATAAATATTAAAATCTAAATTTATGAAAAATATAAAAATTTATGAAATATGTTCACCAAAATTTAATAACCAATCATCTATGCATATATATATATTAAAAAGGTGGATCCAAACTTTGTAATTGAGTTTGTGGCTTTATTGACCTTCTTTTATATGGGATTTTGTTCTCGTTTTAGAAAAAAAAAAAAAAAGACTTGAAATGAGGATAAAAGGAAAAAGGGCATTGGTTGAGAGTGAGAGAGTAAATGTAAAACTTTGAGCAATGAATTGCTAAAAAAGTTTGGGTAATAAAGAGCATGAAAGTGGGGAAAAAGGTGCATTATTTCACACTCATATTCCTAGATGCTACAAGAAGTTGCCTACATTGTGCGTGTCCATAATTATGTCAGCTTCTTGCATTTAATGATAAATAAATAAATAATGACCACTCTCTTAGCTGTCCTCTTAAGTAGAAGTATCAATGGATTAGACTTTAGGGTGAATCAATTTCAACATTATTTACTCAAGCCTTCTTTCAAATTCCATTTATAACTTGGTTTATTTATTTTTACACATTAAAAAAAAAAAAAGGCATTTGTTGAATTATTAGGTAGATTTTTTATGATTTCTTTTGTTAAAAAAAAAAAAAAAGGAAGAAGAAGAAGAGAAATTGTAGCCTACAAAATAAGTAACAAACTTATAGCATTAGTTATAACAGATTTGAAATAATAATAATAATGAAGTTTTTTTCCCTCGGTGCTTGTAATAGAAACTAGTCGACAAATAACTCAAATGTCAGGAATTTCAAAGACTTGTAAGATTTTTAAGGTAATGGCTAAGGAGGTGTTTCATTTGTTGCGTGTTAGATAGAAAAAAACAAAGAAATTTGTTTATTTATTTATTTATTTTGGATTAATGTTCTCAAAACATCCTATTTGTGATCATTCCTTTTCATCAACAGTACTGAAAGTTGGCACTTGGTGCCTGCTAGCTGAGGTTCACATATAGCTTAAAACTAATAAATGGGAGGGATTCTCTACCTCTTTTTAGAATTAATATTTTACGATTTTATTAATATAATTATATGTGATACATTTTTTATTATATTTATCTAAAATATTGTTTAGGTTAATATATATAATGATTAAATGTTTTTTTTTACATAAAAATAAATAATTAGAAAAAATTTAATCAATTTCAAACTTGAATTTATGATTTACATGAATACAACACTATAACGGTTGAATTGTTGTAATATGGGTTAATATGTAGTCTGCTCCCTCAACTAGTATTCACCAATGTTGGTACTTTCGCACTAACACTATTAGTTTGTACTGACGTGGCATTGACGATCAATCCTAAAGTGACACGTGACAACCTCTTAGTATAATACGTGGCAGACATAAATTAAAAAAACTAAAAAATCTTTTTAAAAATATAAATTAATTTAAAAAAATATAATTTATCGGACAAGTTCAGATACCAATTAGATACTTTTGGACAAATTTAAGTGACAAACTACATGTTAACCCTTAAAAAATTAACATTGTTAATAAATTGGGTCAATGTCTGTGACAGAATATAAATACATATGCAAACTAAGTAAAACAAAATTTAAAAACTAACTAAATACTTTTGAACAAATTTAGAATGAAGTAGACAACCTTTATAATATTTATTGTACAAAAACTTATATTACAGTAGTTTTACTTCAAATATGTATGAAAAGCCATTCCCTTTAGTTTTGTGGAGTCTTTGCTTTACCTTCCCCCCTTTTGTTTGCTTTGCTTATGGCCTTAAATTGGGAAATACTTTATGTGGTATTGATGACTTCTTGCTTTTCATTTTTCTATTTCACAGTGTGCAAGAGTCAAAAGATCTCTCCTCATCATTCCTTTATTTATTAATACACCAGAAGAAAAACCTAGGTTTAATATTTCAATTTAACAAAATCCTCTATACTCTTACTAATGTTTTAAGCAAGCTTTTGATATTATATATTTACTGTCAACCTATCAAACAACTTTTAAGCTTTCTTCCTTTTTTTTTTTTTTTTTATATATAGATATTTTAGCTAGGTGAAAAGTGTTATAATATTATTTAGTGACTATGAATTTTAGTTTAATGGGTAATATTATACATGAACTTTAATTTTGTGTAATTTTATATATGAGGTTTTGATTTGATGTAATATTTACAAACTCCTAATATCATTATAAATATAACATATTTTATGTATACATATTACATACATATATAATTATATTTATCTAATATAGAAATAAATTGATATATTTATTTTTTAAAATATGTAGAATTGAATCAAAATTAAAATTCATATATCAAATTGCATATTAAATCAAAATTTATGTATAACTTATTAATTTAGAACATCATTTAAGGATAGAAACAATTCGGCCTGCAACCCAATAATTGCCCAATAGAGAAGGGTTCCATAAGCTAAAATTTGTACCCAACCCAAACCTTGGATATCAAATCTTATGGGCAGCTACACGAGGTCCAAACCTATTGGATATGCTGCATGGAGGTCCATGTTCTATTGACAGCAACTTGGTTTCTATTACAAAGCATAAATGTAGAAAGAATTTTTCTTTACAAATTTAACTATGTTACAGTCGAGAAGTTCTTTGGGTTGAGAAAAAATGTTTTTGAAAAGTATTGTGGGTAAATATCGTGAAAAAATATTATTAATTTTAAATGTTTGGCATTGCTGTTAGAAAATTTAGTGAAAAATTAAAATTTTTTATTTTAGATTAAAAATAAATTAATTTATATGATATTTAAATAACTTAATATAATTACACATTAAATATATAATTTAAATACTTTATAAGTAACTAATAAATTGTTTGTAAATTTAATGATACATAAAATATTTTAAAAATTTAAATATAATAATAAGTAATATTTAAATAATTTATATAAAATATAAAATAATCTGATTTTTATACAAATTTTAAATATTTAATATTTAAACTAATCTAAAGTTTTAAATAATTTATATAAATAAAAATATTTTAATAATTTGAGCTTCTAAGGAAAAATACTAGTGTAGCCCATATCCTTTTGTCTAGATGTTATAGACACAAATTTAACTGTGATCATTACTCTAAACAAGTTTTAAATTTCAGTATTATTTTTTTTATATAATTGGAGGTGAGGACGAGGTTGCTTGAGACTAAACTCAAATTCTTATGCCTATAACATAATATTTTTGTCACTAAATTAAGAAATTATTTACTTCAATATCACTTTAAATAGTAAAGAAAATGTTTATATACACATTTATAGCGTGTTCCAAATGCAAGTATACAACTAATTGCACAATCAATTTTGACACTTTTTAACTTTAAAAGATGAAAATATTGTAGAAACAATCAAATACTATTGAGGTATATCACTATGCTAACAATCCGTCAAATCCTTTAAGAAACATACATTATTAGGGTGTGTTTGATAAACCATTAAAATTTTTTTATTTAATTGAAAATGAAAATTTTTAACATTTAATATTTTAAATGTGTTTAATAATCATTTTAATTAAAAGTGTTGAATAAGATAAGTATATAAGTAGCTACTTATCACTTAATGTAGAAAATATTAAATTAATTTTTTATTAAAAATTAAAATAAATTATTTTTAAAAAAAATGAGATATTCAAATTAATGTATTTATCTTTCATCCAAAACAATCCAAAACAATATAAAATATTATATTAATAAGATTAAAATTAAAAAAATAAATAGTCTTTAAAAAATCAATATGTACTTTTATCAAACAACATAATTATATTCCTTACTTATATTTACTAATTTACTAAACAATTTTCTAATATAAATTAAACACTTATAAAATTTAGCGGTTAAATTTTCAATTTATCAAACACACTCTAAGTTTATTATTTTCTATATATAATTTTTATAAATTATTATTAGTATAAATTGAAAAATTAATACAATTTATAAATTCCCTTTTTATAATTTTATCAGGCCAAATTTGATAAAAAAATATTATTTTTTAAAAAAATTATGGTTTTAGACCTATATTTGTGATATTTATGGAACTAGACTGATTTTGGAGAGAGAAGTGAAAACGTCCAGCAGGTTGCTTTTTTTGCTTATGTGGCAAGAAAACGCATCCTATGTCAATTGAAAACGCATTCTATTGGATGCGCTTTCACTTTCTCCCTCATCAATCAGTTTTTTAGGGTTTTTATTTTTTGTAGGGTTTAGGGTTGGAAATTTGCGGAGACAGATTTATTTGTGTTTGTATTTGAGGTAGACATTGTGAAAGCTTAAAGGTATATTTGAGTTGATAGTGATGTGATAACGCTTGAAGACTTATACATTTCATTTGTCGTGTCGAGATGGAACCATTGCCTTAGAAACCCATCACATTGCAATTAGGGCTTCGAGTTCACAGTGCTTATATGGTTATGGGTTGAAATATAACTAGGGCTCATACTTGATGAATGTTAATGTGCGGTCACGGGTTGGAGTATAACTAGAGAGCCTAGTTGACAGTGGTTATGTGGTCACGAGTTCAAGTTTCATCTCACTAGAAGAAAGTTGTCCAAGAAGTTTCAAAGCTAAGTTTTGGAGCAAAGGTATTGAAGCACCATGAACTAATTACCAAGACTTGGGATCCAAAAGCCATCTATCTTGTAGTGAATCAAATGAACCAAAAACATCTAGTGCTCCCAAAAATCTTGCAAACTCTTGGAAAACCATCTTCCTTTCTTCGGTAGAAGGAAAATATCTTCTTAAGCACTTATTCCTTTCCTCTGAGATTTCTACATCTTTATGTGGAGGAAGGCAATTTGGAACCTCATTAAGCCAATAACTACAATAATACCTATGTAAACAAATAAATTTAATTTTTTTAATTCATAATAAATAAAACAAGTATAAAAGAATAAAAAAAAGCATAAATGGAATATATGTTATCTAAGTTTACCTTAGATTTAAAGAATGAGCCATACAATGAAGTGATGTACTACTCTTAGTCCATCGATCAATAAGAATATCATATACCACTTCATAAAAGATTGATCTCTCGTCTTCTTTCTTCCCTCCATGCCTATAAATGCTTGTATTTAGTTTTTCAATCGTTTCATCCCACATCTCATAAACCAAGTGAAGAGTAGGCCTATCCTTGTCCATAATTTGAAGCATATCATATATAGGTCTTGTAAAAGAAAGGATATGGTCAACCTTATCCCACCAAAGGTTATCCAAAATTTTTTCCTTTACCAAATAGGCTTTGGAAACGTCATCTTCTCTATAACTAGACCATTCATCACTAATAACCATATTTTGGAGACCTCGTTTAATGAGCTTGAGTCTTTTCAATATCACAATCACAGAAGCAAATCGAGTATTCGTAAAGGCAAGTAATTTCAAAGGCACAAAAGAATTAAATATTGCCAACCTCATAGAGTGATTCATTGTGAAGCTTCTTATAAAGATAGCATCATCACCAACATTATTTATCCAACATAAAACATCATATGTAACCTCATTCTTTTCGGTGTTTTTTGTAGAGCATATATTTTTAAGAGCAAGATTAAGAGTATGTATCACACAAGGTGCCCAAACGGTCAATCACTGTTCTTTTTTATAAATGTTCTGAAAGTTTCGATGATGCTCTGTAACCCTGTTCCGGCGACAGATACGAGTTAGGGGTGTTACATTTAGTGGTATCAGACCTACGATTTAGTCGGTTCTTGGGCTGAACGTAGCATATATGAAGTCTAGAAATACATGTCATTATATAACATGTGATAGTGTGATATCTCCTGACTCTGATGAAAATTATTTTACAAATAGACAAAGATGCTTTCCAACCGAGCTAATTCTGATACTGCTGAAAGTGATACTCACGTGCCTGGGTAAAAATGTTACTTATGATGAAACAAGACTCATAAATGTATGAAATAAATATTTTATAATAGACATGTTAATGATACACGTTAAGTGATATGTGTGTATTTATGAAAGTTAAATTTTGAGGCTTACGATCTCCACCCTCTTACCAGTACAGTTTTATACAATGAAAATTCACAAGATTTATATTGATTAAGTTCATAAGTGTGAGAGAAGGGTTTAAAGGCTGAATGGTTAATAATGTAGTCAAATTGAGAATGGGTTAATAAGTAAAGACGATATTAAAAGAGATATCAGGTTTTTCTGAAGATTATTTTGAATATGTGATGTCATTGTTAAGGAAGAAGTTATTCATGAGTAATCGACTTGTAACAGCCCGATTTAGGGCCTAGTCGGAATAGTGGTCTCGGGACCACAAATTTAAAGTTATAAAATTTATTTTATTACAATTATAAGGTTATAACATGATTATATTAGTGTATGAATAAGTGCATTTTGTTATTATAGATCAAGAAATTCTGAATCCGAGCCTAGACTGAGGGAAAGCCAAGCAAATCGACTAAATCGAGTAGTCGAGTACATTTTGTAAACCGAGACAAGTTGTATGTAAATAATACAATTACATTGTTAATGCATGTATTCGAATTGATATTGTTTTGATATAGTATGAATTGTTAGATTGTGAACTGAGAATGCATATTAATGATTGAGATAATAGAAAGATCCCATTAGAACCGTAAGAAACAAACCGGATATTCATGCCATGACATTCGGGTTATTTGTGTGCCAGTGTAAGACATGTCTGGGACATGCATCGGCCACATAATGATAGCCAGTCTAAGCCCATGTCTGGGACATGGCATCGGCATTGAGACGAGTGCTAGTGTAAGACATGTCTGAGATATGCATCGGCCTCTATGATGATGCCAGTGTAAGACATGTCTGGGATATGCATCGGCTAAGAGTTGTGCTAGTGTAAGACATGTCTAGGACATGCATCAACACATATATACGATAGCTAGTATAAGACCATGTCTGGGACATGGCTTTGGCAACTTATCCCATGTTTGAGGCTTATAGAATATCCGGTAGTATTCCAAAAGGTTCAACTTTAAAGGTTATGAAAGTGATTTAATAAGGAAAGTATAATAATGTTGTGAGTGGTACAGGTACCTGATTGGTGTGCATGAGTAATGAGCTCAAATTAGAAAATGTGACTTGAGTAGTCGGTAATGAGTAAGTCAAGTTTATGCTTACCTTTGAACTATGAGTATGATGACTAATGGTGAAATTGCTGTTGTATATTTATTTATATGCAACTTACTAAGCTTTATGGTTACTCTCTTTCCTTTCCCTTTTCTTTCAGTGCCGCTTAACTAGCTCAAGGATCCCTTGAAGTCAGAGATATCGATCACACTATCAGCCGTAATACTCGATATAGTAGGATTTATATTTTTGATTATGGCATGTATAGGACTAGACATTATTATTTTGTGTCTTTGAGAATTGGCCAAATGTGTTAGCTTGGAATAGATTCCACACTTTACATTAAGTTTTGAATGAGGATAACATTCATTTTGAGTCTATAATAGATGCATTTTCATGGTTAAATGAATGTCTATCATGCTTGATTTGGTATTGGTTGGTATTGACATGAAAATAGGCATACTAGAGTGGCAATGAGGCTTGGTAAATAGCCTCATATTGTCCACACAGGTAGACACACGGGCGTGTGTCTAGGCCGTGTGTGACACACGGACAGCCCCATGGGCGTGAGAGAAGGCCGTGTGTCCCCTGTATATAGAAATTTCAAGTCAGAATGCATAGTAATGGTCACACAGGAAGAGACACGGCTGTGTGTCTCAGCCGTATGGAAGGGCACGGCCTAGTACATGGGCGTGTACCATGGTCATGTGATACTGATGTCAGAAATAGAATACCCAGGTTTTTGCACACGGGCTGCACCATGGGCGTGTCGTGGCCGTGTGAAAGGACATGGGCAAATGACATAGGAGTGTATCCAAGCAGTGTGAAGCCTGCATCTATTTTATGAAAAAAAATTGTAGGATTAAATTGGCCACATGGGTGCGGGACAAGAGCGTGTCCCTAGCACACGGGCGTGTGCCCTGTACCTACACGAGCGTGTGGAGTCTTAAAGCATGAAATTCTCTGAGTTTTTCTTGAGCCCTCGGGTTGGTCCTGAACCACCTTAAATGTATGTTTTGGGCCCTGTAAGCCCTATTAAGGGACAAATTGTATATGAAATGAAAATTTTAAATTGATCAAAATTTTATGGCCCGATTTCCTAAGAATGGTTGAGTTTAAGTTCGGTAGCACCTCAAACCCTGTTCTGGCGTTCGATACGGGCGAGGGGTGTTACACAACTTATCCATATATGATATTTACAAAATAGATTAGCCGAAAATTCTTTCGAATTGACTCTTTCAGTGAACTGAATAGTGTAAGTGTAACACTCCAAACCCGTATCCGTCGTCGAAACAGGGTTTCGGAGCATTGCTAGAATTTACGAATCACCTAAAAAAAATTTCAATTAAATACTTATCGATTCAATGCATCATATAAAAAAATAAATATATTATCATTCAATCAACAGCTTGACACTTGTATAAGCATCAAACAGCAACACTGTTAGTATACTAGTACATATTTCATATAAATTCAACATTGATATACTTATTTTCTCAACATGTCACACTTGAGTTTAATAATTGTCTTTACTTATATAATTTCCTTATATCAACATATCAAAGATAGTCATATATGTACATGTCACGAGACATATTATTTGCTTACTGTTTCTTTATAAGCATATATCATTCATTTCGTTATATCAATATTTCATGCACCATAATTTCTATATATCTTATGTATATTTATTTTGGTAATAGTTCATATTAAAATTAACATAAATTAAATTCCATGTACCTATACTTATTTCATTTATCTATCTTTTTAATTATTTCATTCAACTATTTTGTACATATATTTCCATATGACCAATTCTTGTAAACATTTCACAGAACCATTTCCTATAATCATTCTTCATCTGATACATATTACCTGAATATCAATTGTTCAACTGATGTCATAGCATCTCTCATCCACGATCTTATTTATCTTCGACATGATGCCATATTGTCTTTCAACTATGGTCTTACTCATTTTCTGCTAGGTTGCCATGGTATCTTTCAACCATGGTCTTGTTCATTTCATGTTACATTGCCATGGTATCTTTCAACCATGGTCTTATTCATTCCCGTCATGTTGCCATGGTATCTTTCAACCATGGTCTTATTCTTTTCATGTCACATTGCCATGGTATCTTTCAACCATGATCTTACACATTTCATATCATGTTGCCATGGTGTCTTTCAACCATGGTCTTACACATTTCATTTTAGAAAGCACACTCCCGCGAACCTCATCCTTACAACGGGATTACCAGTCCAGGATAAATCCCCTATAATATAAACTCATAGAGTATTGTCGGGATTACCAGTCCAGGCTAAATCCCCTGCAACGACAATTACTCTAATAAGCTTGGATCCGAATTACCAGTCCAAAGCAATTCGAACCCTAATTCGGATTACCTCCAAGCAAATCCATTTTCCACATATTCTTCTGGAGGGCTATATCGTGATAGGATCACCCGTCTGAGCTAGATCCTTTTACCGTCAATTCCTTTTCAAAGATCCATCGAATTTTCCTTTCATTCAACCGGATTTCTTCCCTTTTTATCAAACATGTCGATGATTTCATAAATTTTCATATAATGAACATTCAAATCATATTCATATAAAAAAACATACATTTCAAGCATTTATGAATATAATTCAAGTTACACAAACTTACCTCATTGTTTGTTTGTGTTTATAATTTCATTAATCTGATATCTTTTCTTTTCCACGATCAAGTCTCTTATTTGAGTCGTCCGGATCTTTATAAATAAATTTGATCATCATTTTCATTCATTTCATATTCTAATGTATTTAATTAATGCTCTAGGCAAAATTACCATTTTGCCCCTAAACTTTTATTTAATGATGATTTCATCCTTAAGGTCAAGAAAATAAAATTCTTGTAATTTTAATCCTTATTTCCAGCTATTATTCTCATGCATATTAATAACAGCTCATGAATTCTATAAAATATCAAAAATTTCCATAATTTTAACACCTTTCAATTTAATCCCTAAAAACATGTTTTTCCCCGATCTTGAACTGAATTCATAATTTCATTCAATTTTGTAATTTAAATAATAAAATAATCCATTTCATGCAATTTGGTCATTTCTGACATTTTTACAAAATTACCCATAAAATTTTACTTTTATTCAATTTAGTCCCTGAGCCTAAAACATGCAAATTAGCCATGCCAGATGAATATTCATACATATTTTCCTCCTCCTCCTCTCCATTCCACATCCTTAAACTTATATAATATGCTTATAAGTAACACTATCAATAATTTCACTATTTACTTATATGTATATTCAAAGCTTTCCATTTGAGTCATAGTCACTAAATTATTTATATCTTGAGCTACAGAACTCCAAATTAAGATTCGTTAATTTTTCCTGAAACTATACTCACACATCTTCTTACCATAAAAATTTCAGAATTTTTGGTATAGCCAATAAGTACAGTTTATTCATTAAAGTCACCCCTGTTCTGCTGTCTGACAGTTCTGACCCTTCTTCACTAAAAATTAATTATCTACTTGTACAGAATTCAAATGATGTTCTCGTTTATTTCTCTTGAAAATAGACTCATTCAAAATTCTAAGCATATAAGTTTAATTCCATAATTATTTTTATCCATTTTTTTATGATTTTCCAAAGTCAGAACAGGGGAACCCGAATTCATTCTGACCTTATCTCACAAAATTCATTATATCTCATGATTTACAAATCCATTGCTTACACCATTTCTTCTATGAGAAACTAGACTCAATAAGCTTTAATTTCATATTTTTTTTATCTTCTAATTCAATTTATACAATTTATGGTGATTTTTCAAAGTTAGTCCACTGCTGCTGTCCAATATTGTTTTAGTGCAAGCTGTTTATTACCATTTTTCCCCTAAGCTTTTAATAAATAACAATTTCGTCCCTACTCAGTTAGCCTCTCAATTGAGCTTATTTTTCTCAATTAACACTTTATTCTATCACTTTAAGCTACTTTAAAAATTTTGGAAATTATAATTTCAGTACTAGAATTTAATTCCAAACCTTTTCACAATTAGGTCCTAAAATCAATTTCCATCAATTTTACTTGATAAAATTATCATATATCAAAATTAAAGCTTCAATTCTATGTTTACTCATCATATTATTCCAGAACTCATCCATAATATCTTTAAAAATTAACTATGACATCAAAAACTAATGAAATAGTAAGTTGGACCCAATTGTAAAAGTCTAAAAACATAGAAATTTCAAGGAGAAAGCAAGAATTAAACTTACATGTAGCTAGAGAATGAAAATCAGCTTGAATACTCTTCCATGGCTGTTTTTCAGCTGATGAAAATAAAGAAAAATGAAGAGAATTCTAGATATTCCAATTTGGTCCCATTTTTATTTAGTTTATTTTGGCAATTTTCCAATTTTACCCTTATTTCACCCTTTTCTTGATTTTTCTCAGCTATTGCCGCCCAAAATATCTCCTTTGGGCTTATTTGCACTTTAGGTCCTTCCTCATTTGATAATTGAGTTATTTAATCCTTTTAGCAACTTTTACACCTTTTTCAATTTAGTCCTTTTTATTTAATTAACCACCCAAACGTTAAAATTTTCTGACGAAATTTTAATACTACCTCATTGATACTCCATAAATATTTATAGAAATATTTACGGCTCGATTTATAAATTTGAGATTTCGATAACTATTTTCTTCAATTCCTTGACTTAATAAATCTTTATAAAACACAAATTACTAATTTAAAAATCTCTCAAAAATCACATTTGGCTGATAATTATTAAATAAATAAATTACGAGCTTATTTTTTGAATTTAGTGGTCTCGAACCACTATTCCCGACATTATTGAAAGTCGGTTATTACAGTAAGATTATTGATGACTTTATTAGTCAGTGGAATAGTGATGAAATTCCAAAAATATTTGAATAGAGCTATTATAATCGGGTATATTACAACAATCTCTTTTGGGTATTTTATATGGGTATTCTATATGTATTGTTATTCTCAGAGATATATGTAACTATTCATGTTCGGATGTTATAATCATTATATGGAAAAGTTGGCTAAACATGGTAATAGATGGAAATTATTGCAAGTCTGATTGACTCATGAGTGGTATTACTTTATTTTTCTTCGGTTTTCCAAGCCATTATAGGTGATAGAAGGCTTGATGATAAGATTCGTATGATGCTATTTTCTACTTCTATTGGTTGAAGTTCTGAATGAAAAATGTGCAAGTTACACTATCTCTATTAAGACTGTATATAGTGTGAATGTGCAATATTACTCTTCTGGACTTTCTCTGAGATGTCATCAATCTTTCTATTATTCAACATGGATTATCTTCTCGAAAATTCAGTGTAGCTTTGAATTTTGGATTTCTTTATCTCGATTTTCTTGTTATTTTATGGTTTATTTGTGAAAGATATTCATTGGTAAGTGGTAATTATACTTACTACTGTTATGAATTCTGACCTGATCATGGGAATTTGGTAATATGGAACACAGATTATAGAAATTGTATTATTACACTAGTTGATATTGGAGCCACCCTTGGTTTTTCTCTTTTATTTGAAAAATATTATTAAGGTTAAGGTATTGTTCCATTTATATTGTGGAAACGTCAGATCTATTATAGTATTATGGATATAACCTATCTAATGATTGTGAACTCAGAATAATTTAAAGCTTCGATATCCTTTTTAATTTTTGTGAAAGTGTTTTCTATGATAGCTACATCAATGATATAGATATTACAGAAAGATGTAAGATTTGAATGGTCTGACAAATGTTAGTAAAGTTTTGATCAGTTGGAAGCCGTAATGATCGAAACATCAGTTCTGGTTCAGTCTGAATCGGGTAAGGAATTTATTATCACACTGATACATCATTGAATGGATTAGACTGTATTTTGATGAAGAAAGATAAAGTAATGGTCTATACTTCCAGCCAGATAAAGCTACAGGAAAAAGAATTACCCGATAGACGATCTTGAATTGACAATTATTGTGTTTGCACTGAGAATTCGGTAACAATATCTGAATGGTGAAAATGTCATATATATATACTAATCATAAATTTTAAAACACCAAATGGTATAGAAAGATTTGAATCTGACACAGAGTAGATGGTTTGAATTATTGAAAGTCCCTGATTTGGTAATTGATTTTCATTCAGGAAAAGTAAATATAGTTGCTGATATGTTGAGTAGAAAATTTTTTGTTTGCTTTGTAAGCAATAAATACTTGATTACTATTGTTTGATGAAAGAATAATTTTAGCTGAGCTTAAAGCTAAGCTGATGTTTCTACAACAGACCTGTGAAGCCCAGAAAAGTGATAATGACTTGTAAGATAAACGGGTACTGAATGAAATAATTATTGAATCAGGATAGCAGATTTAAATTTGATGATTGTCTATTATTCCGAGATAGAGCCTGTGGACTGAAGAATTTGGAAATTTTACAGAAAATTTTACATGAATGATTATAGTGGTACTATGTTTGTTTATTTGGGAAATGATAAGATGCACAATAATTTGAAAAAGATATACTGGTAGCCCGAAATGAAATGTGGTATTTCTGAATCTATATTTAAATGCTGGATGTATCAAGAAGATAGAGATGATACTTTTAAGATGATTATAGTCAGTGAAAATATCGAAATGGAAATGGGACAAAGTTACTATGAATTTTATATCAGGATTCTCACTATCTATGAAAAAAATACTATTTGCGTAATTATCGATTGTTTGACGAAGCCTGCACATTTTATCCTGGTATGAATGGATTTCTCACTTGATAGATTGCTTGAATTATCTATTTTTGAGATTGTAAGATTATATGATGTGCTAGTTTCTATTATTTCTAAAAGAGATCTACAGTTTATATTCCAATTCTGAAACAAGTTACAAGAAACTCTAGATATACGGTTACATTTTAGTACTGTATTTCATTTTTAGATGGATGGTCAATCTGAACATATGATTCAGATCTTTGAAGATATATTTCGGTGCTGTACTTTAGAATTCAAAGGCAATTGAAAAAGAAATATTTGTCGTTAGTTGAATTTGTGTATAATAACAGTTTACAGTCAAGTACGAAATTTTACCGTATGAGGTTTTATATGGTTACAAGTGCAGAACTCCATTGTATTGAACAGAACTTTGTGAGAAAAAGTTACACAGAGTTGACTTAGTTCGTGAAACCGAGGAACAAGTGAAAGTAATTTGAGATAGTTTGAAAGCAGCTTCTGATCGTCAAAAGTCCTATGCTGATCTGAAATGAAAAGAAATAGAATTTTAAGTCGGTGACAAGGTATTCTTGCTTGGAAGAAAGTTCTTCGGTTTGGTCATAAAGGAAAACTCAGCCTACGGTTCATTGGACCATATGAGATTACAGAAAAAATCGGACCGGTTGCATGCCGGTTAGCTTTACCACCAAAACTTGATCAAATTCATAATGTTTTTCATGTGTCTATGCTACGGCGGTATCGATCCGATACTTCACATGTTATCTCTCTAGCAGAGGTAGAGATTCAGCCTGATATGACCTATAGTGAAGAACCAACCAAAATCTTAGCTCGGGAAACAAAAGAGTTAAGAAATAAAAGGGTAGCATTAGTAAAAGTTCTTTGGCAATGACACGGTATAGAAGAGGCTACCTGGGAACCAGAGGATACTGTGAGGAAGCAATACCCAAACCTTTTTATTAGTAAGATTTTTGAGGACAAAAATTGTAACACCCCTTACCCGTCTTCGACGCCGGATCAGGGTACGAGGCATTACCAGACTTAAACACAAGCGAACATAAAATTTTGAGTCATAAATTTGGCACCAAATTAAAACTTTTTAACAATCAATCATATCGTCCCTAAAACGAGCCTACGAGTCCCAAAACGTGCTTTAGAAGTGATTCGAGACTAAACCGAAAACTTTAGAAAATTTTACATGTTTTAAGGGCCACACGCTCGTGTGGCTTGGGACACGCCCGTGAGGCTTGGGACACGCCCGTGAGGGCAGGTCGTGTGGTCACACACGCCTGTGTCCCTAACCCGTGTGACTCTATATTTGTCACCTAAGAACAAATTGAAGTCACACGGCCAAGACACAAGCCCGTGTCCTGAGGCTGTGTCTTTCATGCGGCTGAGACAAATGGCCGTGTCTCATGCCCGTGTGCTCGATATTGAGCATTCTGATTTGCAACAATTTAGGTGTAAGTGACACACAATCGGATCACACGTCTATGGGGCTGACCGTGTGTCACACAAAGCCTAGATACACACTTGTGTGTCTGCTTGTGTGGACAAAATAAGGCTATTTACCAAGCCATTTTGCCACCCTCACTTGCACACATCTACATAACATCACATGGCACAAATTCAAGCATGTAAGAGTAGCCAAACAATCACAACCAATACAATAACATACCAATACCATATCAACATCTATCATACACACAACATTTATCATGCCAAAAATCATTCATGTCATAAATCACATTTCCAAACAATTCACATTCATCAAGCATACCATGATCATATCACCATAGACATTGACACATATATGAATATACTTAGGCTTACAACCATGTTGCCAACATAAGCCAACTTACATGGCCAAATAGCAAAACAAGCCTTTGACGATTACAAGCCATCACATTGGTTAAAATCATATGACGCATATAACAAAATGACCAAGTCCTTATACATGCCATAACTTAAAATACTTGAATTTATCAATACCAAAAATGATAGCTTGATAGTGTGATAGGATCTCCAGCAATCTCCAACCCGAGCTAGCTTGATGGCACTATAAAACATGGGAAAGGAAGGGGGTAAGCTATATAGCTTAGTAAGTCCGCATGAAAATAATAAGCAACTCTTATTAAGCATTTATCAAGTTCAACAATTTAAACACAAAATAATACCAATTGCTATAAATCTCGTAGTTATAATTTTATTCAATCATGATGTTTACTCTATTAACTTATAAGCATAATTTAACATATCGTGGCATTAGCTTAACTACCGTAATCTTTCTTTCGTAACATATCACAGCATTTAACAAGTCATTTCAAACCTCATAGAAAACAAGCACCTTAATTATGAGTATTCACATTTCAAGCATATATTTTAATATTTTTCAATTGTTCCAAGTTCATATCTTATCATACTTCCATAATCATTTTAATAGACAATTATACCAATCTTTCCTCTTTCCCATATCCGATAGATCGCAACTTAGGTGAATAAAACACGCTATATCGTAACTCAATTTGGCCCAAAAACCAATTACACAATCGCCAATCGAATTTACCATGTATTTCATACATAAAAAATATAGACCAATAATCACAAGGCTTTCACAAAAACATTCTCATGGAAACCATGAACTCACAATATTATGAAGTTAATGCTTATAAACTTATGTACATACCTGTACAATTTCGTAATACTTACATGTTCTTTCTCTTCTTTGACATACCTATTGAATTACTCGTTGAACCACTTGGAATACTAAGGATACTCGGGAGTCCAGTACACACGGTACTGTACCAATGCCATATCCCAGATATGGTCTTACATGTAATCTCGTATCAATGCCAATAGCCCAGTTATGGTCTTACACGAAATCTCATATCGATGCCATATCCTAGATATGGTCTTATACGGAGTCTCATATCGATGCCATATCCCATATATGGTCTTACACGTAATCTCAGTAACCCTAATGTCATGACATTTGTATCTTACCTATTTCTAAGGTTCAACCGAGATTTCACGCTTGTCGAACTTTATTGAACACGTTCAATGGTCAATCATAATTCATACTATAGTAAAGCATTTAAAACATAATTAAAACAATGCATTATTTACATACGAACTTACCTCAACATAAAAATGGCGAAAATGACCTAACCGTCAAATACTCGTTTTTCTCCCGTTGTAGGTTTGAACCTCGTTTTTCTTGATAATCAAGCTTGAAATTTTGAAAAACCCTAGCCATGGTTTCCCCTTGTGAATTTTGACCATGGGAGGAAGATGGACAAAAATTGGCTTTTAATTTGGCTTTTTAATTCATTTAATTATCAAATTACTAAAATGCCCTTAATGAAAAACTTTAGAAACATACCTAAGCATGTCCATTTTTATCCAAAAACTTAACAAATGGTCTAATTACCATTTAAGGACCTCCAATTTAAAATTTCATGGCAATTAGACACCTCTAGCATGTAGAACTCAACACTTTTTACAATTTAGTCCTTTTGACTAAATATAGTACCCAAACGTCAAAATTTTCGAACGAAATTTTCATAAAATCATTCCATAAAACTGTAGACTATAAAAGTATAATAAAAATAAATTTTTCTACGTCAGATTTGTGGTCCCGAAACCACTGTTCCAATTAGACCCAAAATCAAGTTGTTACAACTCTCCCCCTTAGGGATTTTAAAGAGATTAGGGTAATGTTCTCGTATTTTCCTTTATCTCATCAAAGAGTCATCTTCAAGGGCAATACTTCCAAAAGCACTCTGTCATCGATCTAGAATCCAATATCTTAAATTTTCAAATCTGTATACTACTTATGTCATTCTGAAGTTGTTTTCAACTTTCACAAATCTTTCACCTTTTTCCTCAGAATCAGAAATCAATTCCACCACGCATATCTCTTTCCAATCATCTTTGAACTCTGAAACACAATGTCGGAGCATATCGTCAAAGATTTGAATTACTCTCTGATTGAGCAAATGAGCTACTATTGAGTCTCGTACAACATTTTCTGCATAAGCTCTGGATAATTCATTGCACGAATTTTATCTCGGAGTAATAATAATAGAAATCAGAATCAAAGGTCATCTCACACTGTACTCGTTTAGTTTACCACTTACTATCACAGTCTTGAGGTTCTCAATCTTGCAAAGAAAACATCGCTTTAGCTTTTTAATTTAGCTAAATTCAGGCTTCCATCAAATAAGATTAATCAAGTAACCAACACTCACAAAATGAACAAATGCTTTCCATTCAAGCATCTGCAACTATATCTACTTCCCCAAAGGTTAATCATTAACTATTCACAATCTTTCAATAGTTCAAGCCATCAACGTTGTCTAAATTTTAGATTTTTTTGTAACACTAAATACTTTATACTCTTGGAATCAAGAAGCATATGACGTTTTTTTTTTCAAATAAACAATGTCATCAATTCTCAACACAGACATAAGAGTGGTCGACTCTGAATCACCCATCAGACAATTCTTTTAATGAGATTTTAATCATCAGAAAGCATAAATTGTCACTTCACATTCTTGTATTAAGTCACATTCCAATCCGTTCAATAGTGCATCATTGAAAAATCACGAATTCTTTACTCAATTCAAACAGAACCCAGAACCAGTGCTTCAGTTAATAACACCTTCAACTGTTTTCAACTTTACTAACATGCAACAAACCATTCAAACTTTCACAAATGTGATAACTTTGTCAATCGGAACAATTTTAACTCATAACAACATCATTTAATTAGAACAAATCTAATAGGTATACCTCCGTATCATACTTTCTAGAATATGAATTCTTCCTTCGAACTGTCCGTCTATTCACCCATAAAGGTACAAGATTTTATTTTCTTACTTGAGGGTAAACTTAAATGCATATAACTCAAATTACCTTTTAACTGACCAGCTCACTCAGATAAAAACAATTGTGTCATTCTCGACTATCAAATAATAACTTATTAAAATACTTCTTTCTTCATGTTGTTAAAAAACTTATTAGTTATTTCACTACTGATCTTTTTAGTCTCTCACTTGTGAGCTCATTCAACATAAATCTCATTATAAAATACCACATTGGTAAGGGGGTGAGGTCATAAAGCCTCTAACTCGACTCTTATATATACACACATGTGACTTAACATTCATCATCATCATCATAATATCATCACAGTTATACAATTTACTTCAGGAAAATTAAAATACATATTTATGTTACACGAACTTTCCGAGTATATTATTCAAACAAGTGCACTTATACATACATTCTATAACTTTTGAGTAAATTTACTTATCGCATTCACTTAATCAAACAAGTTAGGCACATAACATCATATGAATGAAAAATAAACATGGATGAGCTTATCACAATATAAACTTTTATTTCGTTTCATAAAATCACCATAATCCATCGAAACATAACGTTCAACTAGAACAATGACATTTTACCCATATTTCTCAACTTATGGTTATTTCATTTTGTACATCATCACATACATATCATGAACTCTTATTCATACCTTTCCAAGTTTCAACTTATCACAAACACATTTGTGAATATCTTAGCATCACTTTCAGTGTTTTTGAAAGTAGCTCAGTTGGAAAGCATCCCTGTCTCAACAAAACAATCTCATCAGAGTAGGGAGATATCACACTATTACAGGTTAAATATGACATGTATAGCTAGATTCTCACACATGCTATGCTAAGTTAGTCCGAGAATCGACTAAACCATAGCTCTAATACCACTAAATGTAACACTCCTTACCCGTATTCGACGTCGGAACAAGGTACGAGGCATTACCGGACTTAAACACAAGTGAACATAAAATTTCGAGTTATAAATTTGGCACCAAATTAAAATTTTTTAAAAATCAATCATATCGTCCCTAAAATGAGCCTACAAGGCCCAAAACATGCTTTGGAAGCGATTCGGGATTAAACTGAGAACTTTAGAAAGTTTTAAATATTTTAAGGGCCACATGCCCGTGTGGCTTGGGACACGCCTGTATGGCTTGGGAAACACCCGTATGAGCAGCCCGTGTGGTCACACACGTCCATGTCCCTAACCTGTGTAACTTTCTTTTTGTCACCTAAGAACAAATTGAAGTCATACGACCAAGACACACGCCCATGTCTCGTGGCCGTGTCCTTCACATGGTTGAGACACACGGCCGTGTCTCATGCCCATGTGCTTAATATTGAGCATTCTGTTTTGCAACAATTTAGGTGCAGGAGACACACGGTCGGATCACACGCCCATGGGGCTTCCTGTGTGTCACACGCAGCCTAGACATACGCTCGTGTGGACAAGAATAAGGCTATTTATCAAGCCATTTTGCCACCCTCATTTGCACACAACTATACGACATCACATGGCACAAATTCAAGCATGTAAGAGCATCCAAACAATCACAACCAAGACAATACCATACCAATACCATATCAACATCTATCATACACACAACATTTTTCATTCCATAAAACATTCATGTCATAAATCACATTTCCAAACAATTCACATTCACCAAGCATACTATGATCATATCACCATAAACATTGACACATATATGAATATACTTAGGCTTACAACCATGTTGCCAACATAAGCCAACTTACATGGTCAAATAGCAAAACAAGCCTTTGACGATTACAAGCCATTACATTAGCTAAAATCATATGACGCATATAACAAAATGACCAAGTCCTTATACATTCCATAACTCAAAATACTTGAATTTATCAATACCCAAAATGATAGCTTGATAGTGTGATAGGATCTTCGGTGATCTCCAACCCGAGCTAGCTTGATAGCACTATAAAACATGGGAAAAGAAGTGGGTAAGCTATATAGCTTAGTAAGTCCGCATGAAAATAATAAGTAACTCTTATTAAGCATTTATCAAGTTCAACAATTTAAACACAAAATAATACCAATTGCTATAAATCTCATAGTTATAATTTTATTCAATCACGATGTTTACTTTATTAACTTATAAGCATAATTTAACATATCGTGGCATTAGCTTAACTATTGTAATCTCTCTTTCGTAACATATCACAACACTTAGCAGGTCATTTCAAACATCATAGAAAACATGCACATTAAATATGAGTATTCACATTTCAAGCATATATTTTAATATTTTTCAATTGTTCCAAGTTCATATCTTATCATACTTCCATAATCATTTTAATAGACAATTGTACCAATCTTTCCTTTTTCTCATATCTAATAGATCGCAACTTAGGTGAATAAAACATGCTATATCATAACTTAATTTGGCCCAAAAACCAATTACACAATCGCCAACCAAATTTACCATGTATTTCATACATCACAGATATAGACCAATAATTACAAGGCTTTCACAAAAATGTTCTCATAGAAACCATGAACTTACAATATCATGAAGTCAATGCTTATAAACTTATGTACATACCTGTACAAATTCGTAATACTTACATGCTCTTTCTTTTCTTTAACATACCCATTGAATTACCCGTTGAACCACTTGGAATACTAAGGATACTCGAGAGTCCTGTACACACGGTACTGTACCAATGCCATATCCCATATATGGTCTTACATGTAATCTCGTATCGATGCCAATAGCCCAGCTATGGTCTTACATGAAATCTCAAATCGATGCCATATCCCAGTTATGGTCTTATACAAAGTCTCATACCAATTCCATATCTCATATATGGTCTTACACATAATCTCAATAACCCTAATGTCATGACATTTGTATCCTATCTATTCCTAAGATTCAACTGGGATTTCACGCTTGTTGAAGTTTGTTGAACGCACTCAATGGTCAATAATAATTCATACAATAGTAAAGCATTTAAAACATAATTAAAACAATGCATTATTTACATACGAACTTACCTCGACATAAAAATGGCGAAAAGGACCTAACCGTCAAATACTCATTTTTTCTCGTTCTAGGTCTGAACCTTGTTTTTCTTGATAATCGAGCTTGGAAGCTTGAAAAACCTTAGTCATGGTTTCCCCTTGTGAATTTCGGCCGTGGAAGGAAGATGGACAAAAATTGGCTTTTAATTTGGCTTTTGAATTCATTTAATTACCAAATTACTAAAATGCCCTTAATGAAAAACTTTAGAAACATACTTAACCATGTCCATTTTTGTCCAACAACTTAACAAATGGTCTAATTACCATTTAAGGACCTCCAATTTAAAAATTTCATAGCAATTAGACACCTCTAGCATGTAGAATCAGCTTTTGCACTTTTTACAATTTAGTCTTTTTGACTAAATTAAGTTTCCAAACGTCAAAATTTTCGAACTAAATTTTTATGAAATCAATCCATAAAACTGTAGACCATAAAGATATAATAAAAATAAATTTTTCTACGTCAAATTTGTGGTCCCAAAACCGGGCTGTTACAAAAATCCTTAAAGGGGCGAGAGTTGTAACAACCCATTTTTCAGTGAAATTGGAACAGTGGTTTCGAGTCCACAAATCCGATCTGAGAATAAATTTTTTTATTTTATTACACGGTCTGTAATGTGTTGGAAATGTCATGTGGAAATCCCAATAAGAAAATTTTATCGATTATGTGTTTAATTAAGGAAAGGACTAAATCGCATAAAATGTGAAAGTTGAATTATAGTAGCTATAAGGATTAAATAGCTATGGAATTCAAAACTAGAGGTCCTTATATGGAAATTAGACCATTAAAGAAAAGTATGTAGATATTTTGGTGACTCATCCATGGAAATTTAGAAAAAGGGTAAGGATTAAATTGAAATTGAAAAATACTTAATTAATTAAAAAATGATAAAAGATATACCATAAAGATATAATAAAAATAAATTTTTCTACGTCAAATTTGTGGTCCCAAAACCGGGCTGTTACAAAAATCCTTAAAGGGGGGAGAGTTGTAACAACCCATTTTTCAGTGAAATTGGAACAGTGGTTTCGAGTCCACAAATCCGATCTGAGAATAAAATTTATTTTTATTTTATTACACGGTCTGTAATGTGTTGGAAATGTCATGTGGAAATCCCAATAAGAAAATTTTATCGATTATGTGTTTAATTAAGGAAAGGACTAAATCGCATAAAATGTAAAAGTTGAATTATAGTAGCTATAAGGATTAAATAGCTATGGAATTAAAAACTAGAGGTCCTTATATGGAAATTAGACCATTAAAGAAAAGTATGTAGATATTTTGGTGACTCATCCATGGAAATTTAGAAAAAGGGTAAGGATTAAATTGAAATTGAAAAATACTTAATTAATTAAAAAATGATAAAAGATATACCATAAAGGTATAATAAAAATAAATTTTTCTACGTCAAATTTGTGGTCCCAAAACCGGTCTGTTACAAAAATCCTTAAAGGGGGGAGAGTTGTAACAACCCATTTTTCAGTGAAATTGGAACAGTGGTTTCGAGTCCACAAATCCGATCTGAGAATAAAATTTATTTTTATTTTATTACACGATCTCAATGTGTTTGGAAATGTCATGTGGAAATCCCAATAAGAAAATTTTATCGATTATGTGTTTAATTAAGGAAAGGACTAAATCGTATAAAATGTAAAAGTTGAATTATAGTAGCTATAAGGATTAAATAGCTATGGAATTCAAAACTAGAGGTCCTTATATGGAAATTAGACCATTAAAGAAAAGCATGTAGATATTTTGGTGACTCATCCGTGGAAATTTAGAAAAAGGGTAAGGATTAAATTGAAATTGAAAAATACTTAATTAATTAAAAAATGATAAAAGATATCATCTTCTTCCCTAAAATATTCCATGGAAACCCTAGGAGAGAGAGAAGAAATTTTCTTGGCCAAATTGGATCCGGATAGACCAAATTCGAAGCTAGAACGAGGAAAGAGGAAAATGTCGAATTAGTAGATTTTTCGTACACGAACATTTGTCGAGGTAAGTTCATGTAACTAATTTGTGTATGTTTATATGTTTTAATTAAATGTTGCATTGTGAATTATATAATTATCATATATATATGTGACATTGAAATTGTATCTGACAAAGCTCGATCAACGATAATGCCCGAAAAAAGATAAATGACAAAAATGTTACTTTTATACTTGAATTGAATGTGGAATGTGTTTATTTGAATTATATGAATGTTATTGATGTATGAAATAATCACATGAATGATAATGCTTGAAAAATGTTTAAATCCCGGTTGAATAAATAGAAAATCGATGGATATGTGATTTCCCGAAATGAATGAGGTCCTGCATTTGTTGCTGACGGGATTTAGCTCAGACGAGTAATCCTATTGACCTCATTACTAGAAGGATTTAGCTCAGACGGGTAATCCTGATATAAGTCCTCTCGAGCATATGTTATGGATTGGATTTAGCCCGAACGGGTAATCCAGATCAAGCTCCTTAGAGCATATGTCATAAAAAAGATTTAGCTTGGACTGGTAATCCTGTTGTATACATATGTGGCTCGAGAGTGTACTCTCTGAAATAGTACCTTATAAGTACCATTGAATATGAATTGACGGATCCTGATTTGTACACCTTGAGTGTACCACCTATGTATCCATCGATATTTCAAATAAATTCAACGGGTGACAATCCAGACATGAGAAGATATGAATAATAAACTGAGTTACACTTATCCATCTAAAATAAAATAAAATGATAATACATGACAAGTGATATATGAAATTATGAGATGATAATATTTGTATATGGAAATTATTTGATGAGAATGTTCATCCTTGATTATAGACCTGTATAGTACTACTACTTGTGTGACCTTGATATTTCAAATGATTTGAGTAAAGTTCTGACATGAAATAACCTGAACTCAAGATGAACTATTATGAAATTATACTTTTAATATAAAGAGATGGTTTATACATGTTAATTGAATACATGTTGTGGAAAGAATATGTGCATGGAAACTTGATTGTTGTTGAGCCCATATATGTTTTGATGTTATTATGGAATATAAGACTAACAAGGGCAATGAGGATGTGTGTAGGGCTTGAGGTCAAATTGATTGAATATGCCTTACATAGTTACCTCAAAATAGAATGAATGGTAAGTTAAGTACCATGTTATACGAACTTACTAAGCATTTTATGCTTACTTAGTTTTATTTCCCTGTTTTAGAGTAAATTGGAAGCTCGTTGGATTGGAAGCTTAGCGGAGATCACTCACACTATCCATCGACCCATATCGATACAATATGGTAAAGCAATTATGGTTTCAATGGCATGTATAGGTTATATTGGTCATATTGGCATGTAAATGTAAATGATTATTGTAATCTAGCTGTTGGAATGGCTAGTGATGATTATGCTTTGGTACATGTATATATATGTATTTAAGTTTATTTTATGGAGATAACATAAATGTTTATTATTGATTAATTGAGAAAGGTTAAAATGAGTATGCTTATAAAAGGTAAGATTAAAAGCATGAGTGCATGTGACAATATATCATATCAGATGTTATAAATTGCTTGAATTCAACGCTTGGATTGGTTGGTATTTGGATGTAAGTTTCGTGTAGGAATTTGGTATGATTTTGGGTGAGAAATGAAGCTAGGAATGACTTTATTTTGTCCATACAGATAGACACACGAGCATGTGTCTAGACCGTGTGTGACATACGGCCTGGTACATGAGCGTGTGGTTAGGCCGTGTGTCCCTTGCACCTTAAATTCGAGAAAATAGAATGCTTAGGATTGAGCACACGGACAGAGACACGGACGTGTGTCTCAGCTGTATGTGCTACACGGCCTAGCACATGGGCATGTGGCATGGCCGTGTGCACAACTTAGAGAGTTACACGGGGTCAAACACGGAACGGACGTGTCCCAAGGTCACACGGGCGTGTCTCTTTGACCACATGGGCGTGTGAGCCCTGCACCTTGAAAAAATTTTAAAATTTCGTGAAAAATTCTTCAAGTTTTTGATTAAGTCCCACTTGATTCTAATGCTCGTATTGAGCCTCGAGGGTTCATTTAAGGGACGTTATGAATAATCTCAAAAAAAGAACAGTGATTGACATGATTTATTTATAAATGTTCTGAAAGTTTCGGTGATGCTCCGTTACCCTGTTTATGCGACAGATATGGGTTAGGGGTGTTACACAAATGATATGAGGATGTTCTGTCTCTACTAATGATCCCACGGCTTTAAAAACCGGTGCATTATCGGTTAGCACTTGAACAAGATTTTGTGCCCCAACCTCACTTATAGCATGTAACACCCCTAACCTATATCCGTCGTCGGAATAGGGTTTTAGAGCATTACTAAAATTTACAAATCATTTAACATAAATTTCACTCCATATAACATTCATACTTGAAACCAATCAAATTTAATCATAATGTCCCTTATGTGAGCCGTCGAGGCCCAAAATATACATTAGAAACATATCGGGACCAAACTGAAAACTTAGAAAATTTTTCAAAAATATTTAAAATTTTCAATACTATAGGGGTCACATGACCATGTGGCTCACACGGCCAAGAGACACACCCGTGTCTTAGACTGTGTGGGCATTTTGTTTTGCATAAATTAGAAGATGCAATGGAAACACGATCGTGTCATCTGGCGTGTGTCACACACGGCTAAGACACATGCTCGTGTCTCTGCCCGTGTGGACGAAATAAGCCATTTTCGTAACCTCATTTATTACCCAACTTGTCATCAAACTAACCAAACATTTTAGAACATCTTCATTATAAGGAAAATTATGCATATACCAAAACACCAAAACACATATAGGCTAATGTTTAACCAAAATAACCTATACATGCCATTATAATTAGAATTAGGTTATCCAAAATTACCAATAGAACTGATGGATAGTGTGATATAGCTCTGACAAGCTTCCAACCCATTCGAGCTTCTTATAATCTGTAAGGTAAATATAAACAAATACGTAAGCAATGAATGCTTAGTAAGTTTGTATAATCTTTGATCATAATACTTCTTTTGAAATATAAAATTTATTTATATCAAGAAAAATTCATTATTGATACCACAATACTCATGAAGTTATATTTAACAACTCACCAAGTGAGTGATCTATAGTATCACTTATACATATTATTCCTAGCATGGTAGGATTTTAAGCAACTTTAACTCTTTCACATTCATACTGTATGCTTAACACACCAGTCATAAGCATATCATTCCATCATAGCTATAAGCTAGTGCATTTAAACGTAGACCTTTTTCAAATTAATCACATGATAAATCATTTCATAAGAAATTGCACAATTTAAACCTTGCCACTCTTTCATGAGTATTAGCATATTTTCTCTTGAGTACTTACCATTTCAATGCTTCATATAAATAAACATATTACCATTAAACCAATAGCTTGGAACTTGCCTAAGCATCAACAACAACACTTGTTAGTGTACTTGCACATATTTCATATAAATTCAACATTGATAAACTTATTTTCTCGACATGTCACACTTGAGTTTATTATTCGTCTCAACTTACATAATTTCCTTCTACAACATATCAAATATAGTCACATATTTACATGTCATGATACATACCATTCTCTTGTCGTTTCTTTATAAACATATATCATTCATTTCATTATATCAATATTTCATATACCATCATTTTCATGAATTTCATTTTATTCTAGAAACATTTCATAATCATGAATATACATAATTATCAAGCAAGTTTCATACACATGTATTTTCCATGTCATGTTTCAATATATCAAATAAATATCATTTCCATGTTTTTCAGGGATGTTTAAGAAATAAATTATATTAAACTCATATTTTCTCACATTCGGAGTTTTGTCCGTTGAATCATTGAAATATCGATGGATACCCAGGTAGTATACACGAGGTATACAAACTAGTGATTTGTTAATTCATATTCAGGGGTACCCTTTAGGGCACATAATCAGGAAGCACACTCTCGAGCCATATAACAGGATGCTCAGATGAGCCATGTAACAGGTCACTTATCCGGGCTAAATAGGAAACTCATAAGAGTTTAGAACAGGAAGTTGATTGAGCTTAACAGGTAACTCTGAAGAGTTATTAACAGGGAGCTCCAGATAGCATAACAGGAAGTTCAAGTTAGCCATATCAGGAAGTTCATAAGAGCTTATATCAAGACGCTCACAAAGAGTTGTGTTTGTGTCCGTAATATATGCAAGATCACAACTAATCATGTAACAAGACGCTCACAAAGAGCTGCGGTAGTGCGCAACACATGCAAGATCATTACCGATTAGGATGCTCGTAGGAACTACATAATAGGACACTCGAGAGGGCTTATAACAGGATTGCTCGTCCGAGCCATATTCTGTCCGCAACATATGCAGGACCACATTCAATACAGGAAATCATGTATCCATTGAATTTTATTATTAAAATGGAACTTAACATTTTCCAGACATTAACGGACATGTGATTATTTTATACATTATAAAATTTATATAATTCACATAAACATGTACCACACTCAATTCAAGCATAAAAATAAACACAATTTAGTTACACGAACTTACTTGGCTAAGTTGCAGAAATATCAAGATTTAGGGGCATTTTAGAAATTTTCTATTTTCCTCTATTTTTCACCCGATCTTGACCTAAATTAATAATTTCATTCAATTTATTAATTTAAATAATAAAAAAATTCATTTCATGCAATTTGGTCATTTTTGACATTTTTACAAAATTGCCCCTAAAATTTTACTTTTATTCAATTTAGTCCCTGAGCCTAAAACATGCAAATTAGCAATTTTTAATATAAACCCATCCTAGCTGAATATTCATATATTTTTCTCCTCCTCTCCATTTCACATCCTTAATGTATATATAATTCCACTATTTACTTATATGTTCATATCAAGCTGTCCACTTGAGTCATAGTCACTAAATTATTTATATCTTTAGCTAAAGAATTCTAAATTAAGATCCACTTGATGTTTTTGAAACTAGACTCAAATATATTTCTACCATAAAAATTTCAGAATTTATAATTTATTCAACAAGTATAGTAAAATCTTCAAATTTATCCCTATTCTGCTGTTCGACAATTTCGACCTTTCTTTACTAAAAATTAATTATCTCTTGGTATGGGGTTTGAATGATGTTTCCGTTTGTTTCTCTTGAAAATGGTATCATCAAGAATTTAAAAATATAAATTTGAACTCCTAAGTATTTTTTTACAATTTTTAATGATTTTCCAAAGTTAGAATAGGGGAACCCGAAATCATTCAGACCTTATCTCACAAAATTTATTATTTCTCATAATTTACAATTCCATTGTTTACACCATTTCTTCTATGAAAAGCTAGACTCAATAAAATTTAATTTCATATTTTATTCAACCTCTAATTTGATTTCCACAATTTTTGGTGATTTTTCAAAGTGAGACTATTGTTGCTGTCCAAAACTGTTTTAGTGCAAAATGTTGATTACCAAGTTTATAACACCCTTAGGGTACATTTGGTTCACTGTAATGGAATAGGGCTATAATTGAATAGAGCTGTAATGGAATAGAGCTGTAATTAGTAATTCAATTGTTTGGTTGAATGGAATAAAATAGAACTATAATAGAATTCTTGTGTTTGGTTGAATGGAATAGATGTTGTAATAGTATAATGAAAAAGATTTAAATGACCAAAGTACCTTTAGCAGAATTTTTTTTAGGTATATAATTATTGTTATTGTTATTATATTTTAATAAAATTATTGTTAAATATATTTTATTAAAAAATATAAATAATTTAACCATATATTAACGTAATTATTATTAAATATAATTTAATAAAATAAAATATAATTTAATAACATTCTTAATATAATTATTATTATATGAATTAAAAAATCATAATATATAATACTATAAAAATAATATATAATATACTTTATTATTTTTAAACTGCAATATATATTTAATGTGCTAAAACATTATTAGTGAAACAAATAATTTAATTATTCTATAATATAAAACAAAATATTAGAAGTAATAAATAACTTGAGAATTATATTTCACATCCAAGCGTAATATTCATATATTAACAAAAAGTTAAATAATTTCATTAGTTTATATGTCATAATCCATATGTTATAAAATTTTACAACATCAAAAGGTTACAATATTGTAATGACATTCTATCATGTCATTATACCATCCAAATATTACAAACACAAAAAGTTACCAAAATATCATCAACACAACCATGATTTTTAATGGTCAGCAAGAAATCTTCTGACCCATTCCAATTGCACAAAAGAAGGTAAACTAAAAAAAATGAGCATCTGCGTTGAATGATCTGGAATTTTTCTCAATGTGCGATAGCGCTCATCCTCAATTAAACCTTCTACTTCACATAATGTTGGATATAGTTTCAAAGCACTTTCTTGAATGGTCATTTCTGACTTTTGTTGAATTAGCACTTCTGAGGCAATACCCTTACTAATTTCAAGGCCAATGGTTTGAATGTTTTTCGCCAATAAAGTGGCAACATCATTAAATGAAGTAGAAAAATCACTTGCATTAGAAATCGATTTTTTCTGCTTTAAAAATGTGGAATCACCTTGGTTTCTAGCTGGTTGCGGTTGTGTAGCTAAAAGATCCATGTCATCCAAAGAAACATCAGCTTCGCATCCATGGAAATCGTTTCTTTCTTCATGAGTATTTGTAGTTGCTACATCCTCAACATCTATTTCTTCAATAATATCAGCTGTTGTGCATTAAAGGTTCCAACATTGTGCAAGTCGACCATACAAGCAACCAATGCAGCATCGTCTTTTGGAACCTATTTCATTTTGGTTCCTCAAGAATTTTGGGAAGAAACACTTGATTGTGAAAAACCTGACATAACTATCTTAAGAAAAAACTCAAATTAAAATTAAGTACAATATTATGAATCAAAAGGTCAACACTTTATAAAATTATAACACATGATGAATCAAAAGAAATTAAATTATAATTCAACAAGTCTAGTACAATACAAAAAAACAATTCAAACACCACCAAAGTTTCATAAACTAGATACATGAAATAACATAAAAAAATTAACATTTACTATTTTTACCCTAAACCTAACTAGTTTCTAGATGCTTGCCATTCACCGAGCATTTGGTTGGCTAGTTTCATCCTTCAAGTAGCCCATGCATCCGATGGATGAATATTTACGATATTTGGTTCATCGTCATCTATCACGTTACTAGGTAATCCTTTTCCCAACTCTACTTCAAGAGGATCAAGACTCATATAAGTTCGAATAAAATTATGGAGCAAACAACATGCAATAATGATTCTATTGTGCACTATCACAGTATAGAATGATGGACTCCAAAGTATTCCCTATCTAAGTTTTAATAACCCAAAACATCTTTCAATAACATTACGCGCTGAAGCATGTTTCATATTGAAAAATTCTTCCGGAGTACTTGGCTGGTAACCTTGACGCCACTTATTCATATGATATCTTTGTCCTCTAAAAGGCGCAAGAAATCCCCCAAAATTTGTGTATCCAGCATCAACTAGATAATAACAAGCTATAAAAAGAAACTATTTATCATCGTTAATTTCCCAAAAAAGTATAATCTTAAAAATTAATTCAAATTCCTCTAATTTTACACTTTACCATGAGGAACTTTTAGTCCATGTCTCCTACTAATGGCATCTCGAAGAACCCCTCCATCGGCAACAAAACCTTCCCAACCAGGTAGAACATAAACAAAATGCATATCAGGTGTACAAACACTTAACATATTTGTTGTTATGTCACCTTTTCACATTCGATAACTAGGTTTATCAATTGTTGGAACCCTAATCTTGATGTGGGTTCCATCTAAAGCACCTAAGCAATTCTACATCACATGTATAAAACCTCAGGTTAGGATGCTATATTTAAATCTAAATCAGCTAAATTATGCACGAGCTATATATAGAACTCACTCCAATACCTTGAACCATTTCCACCTTGTGTCAGTAGAATTAGCTGTAATTGCTCTGCCTTTTTAAATAACACATCTTATAAGTGTATGACAGCATTTAAAAAATTGTGAAATGATCTGCTAACAGTTTCCCTGGACCTATTAGAGTGATGCTTGATAACTCAATTTTTAAGGTGATGAGAAATGATATGTAAAAACATTGCCACTTGCTCATCAACAAGCATGTTCCTTGACGACTTCAATCCCCCTAAAGTTTGTAACATCTCACATAGTTTAAAAATGGAAATTTTATTCATCCTAACTTGTTCAATACAGGTCTCATCACTAGCATATACAAGTCTTTTCACATAATCTCGTTTTGCATAAAAATCTAAAATATAAGATCTAATCCTTGGTCCATAAGTATGTAGGCTATGGATGGCACCCAATACAACTAAGAACCAACTCGCAACTGTACAAATTTGCAACCATATTGTCATAGTAAGACCAATTCTTTTATGCCTCTCACTTTGTACTATTAAAGACAGACAAGCCATTACTGTAAGATATTAAAGAGTTACATATCTTCAAATCGTAGTAAAAAGGTCACATTTCTCCAATACTAATTTTAATAACAGAAAAACAAAATCAAACAATTTAATTGCCAAAGAACTTACAGTGATTCAGAGAATACAAGATGCCCAACTCTGGGTGGAGGAAGCAATAACAAACTACCAAAGAAAAATGAACAACACATATTAAGAACCTTTACAAAATACAAAAAAAGAAATTACAACTAAATATAAGGGTCTATTTAGAATCTTTAAATAAAATACATATTAAGAAAAATGAACAATACATATTAAGAATCTTTAAAAAAAATACCAAATAAATTCACTACTTTATCCTACAATGCGCATGTTTTATGTTTTTATTCGTTTTTGTGTTGTTTGTATTTCAATTATTTTCCCTACCCTCCCTCAACTCTTTTTATAGTTACTATTTACTAGTATTTTTACATTATTGTTTTTTTTACCATTTCTATTATTACTATTTAATCATCCATCTTTAAATAAAAAAATACTTCTAAACATATTCGAATCAATATTTTTATTATTATAACAATAATATTAACTAAATTGAAACTTTATTATTAATTATTGTTATTGAAAAGAGAAAAAAAAGTTAGTAGATACATAAAGCGATGAAGTTAGATAATATAGAACTCTGAATGCTAACATTTAATTGCCTCTACACATAAATTACAACTATTTAAATAAGAATAAAATAAAAATTTTAAAATTTATATCGAAAATAAATCTCAAATAAAACCACATGCTAATTCTACTGTTATGATTAGGAGAAATCATAATTTTAAATTTATTAAACAAAACGTATCATTTATTGGAAACAGTTGGTTTCATAATAAATTGGTAAAGAAGTATTGGAACGGCTTTTAATAACCAGTCAATCAACCTCTTAAGAAAAGAACCATAGATAGAAATTACAACTCAAACAAAGTGACTCAAAAACATGAGGTAAAATAAGAGAGTGTAACATTTAGATAGTAAGAAAAGAACCACAGATAGATAAAGGAAAAATAAGAGAGAGTGTAACATGAGGAAAGAGTAGCTGTTAGATTAGCCAATGTGACTCAAAAATAGCTTCTTGAATACAGATGTAGGATGAAAAGGAAAATTAGGAAGATAAATCTAGCTTAAGAAATGGAATTAAAAAGCAAATAATTTGTTACAGTAAATATTTATTTTTCAAAAGGTTCCTCCTTAGCAATTCTTTTGATTCCATGATACGATAAAACAAGACCTCCCTTAATCCATCAATCACTGGTTCTTATTGTTCATAGATAAAGAATGTAGTGCCGAAAACCATAGCTACAATATGGATTATTTCCAAAAGGAATATTAGGATAAACTGAAAGAACTACTCATTTACTGGAAAAAGTACATTTTTACTCACCAATGCCAACAAACACAGCCAAGGAATAAGATAGAGCCCACTTGGTGAAATAAAGAAAAACCGTAACCTAAATAAGTTAAATGCATTTCTCAAAGTTCAATGATACCATAGAACCCTTGATCCATCAATCATTGGTTCATATTGTTCATAGACAAAGAATGCAGTTAAAAGTTTTTGAACCATACTTTTTCCTCTAGTTTGCTTTAAAAGTTTGGTTTTGGTTGGACCTTTAACAGAGGGATTAGATTCTTTTATCATCCTAGCATACATAAACTTCACCCAAAACTCAATGTGGGTTTGTTTTGAAAATGCAAATTATGCACGTCCAAAACTTTTTTGATTGATTATAACCATACCAGTCAATGTCCATATGATGCACAACTATGAGCATAATATTAAGTTCTGTGGCTTTACATATGCAAACTTTTCTTCAATATTCATTGAACTTCCAAAGTAACCAATGCTTACACAATCCAAAACAACATCTACTATATCCTTTAATAGTACTTCTTTAGTAACCCAAACATGCTTTTCAACATTTCCAAAATCGAACATACCCCAAGCAACAGTGCATTCCTCACTAGTGGCGCTGGCTTGGTTAGCTTGGCACTCGATACCTAAACAATGAAATTGAAGAAAACAATTAGAAACAGTAACATTAAAAAACCCCCCTAAGTCAAATTAACAAAAACTTGAAAAAATCAAGATAGAAATACGTCTGTTTATTATATATACATGCATTCAACATAGGATGACTCAATCATTCCAGGCCTAATTGATCCATAGAATATTTAATTTAGGCACAATTTGCTTTGTTTGTTTTAAAATTTACTTTGCTAGTTTATATCCAAATACGAAAGGGGAAAAGAAAATTTGAAAGAAGTGAAACAACTTTAACTAAAAAAATCAGATAAAAAAAGGAATCAAAGGCACTTACTGTAAATAAGGAGGTTCAACTAGAAGGAAGATGAAGATGAAGGGCGAATGGATGCTTGATTTGTCGTCAATTAAGGAGCTAATTTCTAGGGTTCACTTGGGGGATAAATGTTGAGGAAGAAATCTGGAGTGAAAACGATGAAGAAGAGAGGCAGGCTATTTTGGTCAAAAAAAGTAAATATGTTATTACGGGTGTGGTTTTGAATAGGCATTCAGACCCCGAACCTCTGAATTCCTATTACAAAAGTTTAGGGAATAAAGGTGCAATAGCAATTCTGTGGAATCACTTAAATGGTGAACCAAATAAGTGCATTACTGTAGCGCGCAGAATAGTGACGGAATGGAATAACAATTCCATCGAACCAAACATGCTCTTATTTCCTTTCTCTATAATATTTCCCATCACTTCCTCTTATTTTCCTTCACTAACATATCAAGAACATAAAACCTTAAAAAAAACTCTACTTTAACATCATTTTCATGCTTTTTCAATAATATCAACTTAAAAAAAAAATGTTGGAGTCTTGATGTTCTTACCTTGTCCTATTAATTTCAATCTTTAACTTAATTTTCTCTTTCCTCCAGCTTCAATTTCTTGAATCTAACTTGATATTCTATCTCCCCATAGTCTCCTTATTATCTTTCTCTCTTGATGGCTATGGAAATTCTTTTGATTTCTAAGTAAAAATGGTAGATATTTTGTGAAAGGACCAAATTGTAAGAAAAGAAAATTTCTTTCTTTCTTTTCTCTTTCTCACTTGGTTGCATGAAAGATGAAGAATTCTCTTCATCTTTCTCTCCTTATATATTAAATAAAATAATAATAAAATATCTTATTAAAATATTAATAAACTAATATTTATTTATTTAATTAATTTAAAATATCACGAACATCTTCATTGCCTTCTAGATTTCTCTCTCTTTCTAATTGACCATTTTGGCCTTCATGATCTTTTAAAATTCCATCCTTGAGTCATTAGTTATTTTGGTAAAATTACGATTTAGTCCCTCATAATTCTTCACCTATTAAATTTGGTCCTAATTCATCCATTTTCCTTAAAATATTAGCACTATTGGTCCTTCAAATTTTTTATATTTACACTTTAATCCCTCAAATTTTGAGTATTTACTCTTGGGCAACAAAACTTTTCCCACTTTTATGATTTAGTCCTTTCTTGAATTAATATATCATAATATACTTCCCAATGTTGACATAGCTCAAAATTTCCCTTTTTGTCACTTTATTTCCTTATTTTACTATATCAAGGATAATATCTTACTTTCTTACTATATTAATTTTCAGGGTATTACATTTCTCTCCTCTTTAAAATAAATTTCATCCTCGAAATTTCCTTGTTTTCTTTTAATCATGAACTTTATTATTTCTATATTCCTTCGACTATCCTTTGAAGTTATTCTTATAATTATATATTTCCTTTTTACTGAATCGAGCTCTTATTTCTTCTCTTTCCACTTAACCAGAAGTTCTTTCTTCATTTAGTTTTCTTAAAATCATCTTTATAGTTCTATAGTCCTTTTTGCATAGATTTATCTAGCTTAGTATTTGTATTCATTCTCTATTCTTTCATTTCATGATTTAGTCCTTAAATCCTCACATATTTTCTTACTATTTCTTTCACAATTTATTTTTAATTCAATATTTCAAACATGAATCAGAAATAAACCTTTACCTTGTAACAAAAATTGTTTATCTTTTTAGCGGAGGCCTAGTAGATTAAATAGGACACTTAGGATATACGAAACTGATACAGAGGTGCATTATTATGCACTATTAAACAGAGAGCACAAAGGTGATAATATTTGGAAAGCACTAGCGTGCTATTAATCAGAGAGTGTGTTAGGGTCCCTTAATGATGTACCACTAATATCGTAGTAGTTCTAATCTCATCTACTTGGGTAAATTATATCATGCACGCATATCACTTTTACACTTTTTGCATAATGGTTTTACATACTTTACAATTTAATCCTTGTACCATTAATCCGTATACTTATATCTTCACTATCTTTAATACATGTAATATATTTCAAAATTCACTATTCATCCATAATTCACTAATAATTCTTATCATGTACTTCATATATCACTTTTATATATTTTGTAATTTAGTCATCAGCACAATATTTCGTGTAGCAATATAATTTACTTTTAATAACACATATAACATAACATTCATCATCGATATGTATTATAAAACATTTATTTATACCTTTATGAGTTCCGGTTCATCATAATCAACTACACATATACTTGAGTATCGCTCTCAGCATTATTAGAATTAGCTTGGTTGGAAAGCATCTCTATCTATAAGTAAAATAAATCTCATCAGAGTCGGTAGATATCACACTATCACAGGTTATATAATGACACGTATTTTTAGACTTCACATATGCTACATTCAGTCCAAGAATTGACTAAACCGTAGCTCTGATACCATTAAATGTAACACCCTAACCTGTATCCGTCGCTGAAACAGTGTTTCGAAGCATTACCAGAATTTACAGATCATTTAACAAAAATTTCACTTCATATAACATTCTAACCTAAAATCAATCAAATTTAATCATAACATTCTTTATGTGAGCCATCGATGCCCAAAATATACATTAGAAACATATCAGGACTAAATCAGAAACTAATTTTTTTTAAAAAATATTTAAAATTTTCAATGCTGCAGGGGTCACATAGCCGCGTCTTAGACTGTGTGGGCATTCTGTTTTGCATAAATTAGAAGATGCAGTTGACACACAGCCGTGTCTTCTGCACACAGCCAAGACACACGCTCGTGTCTCTGCCCGTGTAGACGAAATAAGCCATTTTTCCTAGCCTCATCTCTTACCTAACTTGTCATCAAACTAACCAAACATATTAGAACATCATCATTATAAGGCAAATTGTGCATATTCCAAAATACCAAAACACATATAAGCTAATGTTTAATCAAAATAACCTATACATGCCATTATAACCAGAATTAGATTATCCAAAATTACTAATAGAACCGATGGATAGTGTGATTTAGCTCCGACAAGCTTCCAACCCATTCGAGCTTCTGATAACCTGTAAGGTAAATAAAAACAAATACGTAAGCAATGAATGCTTAGTAAGCTCGTATAATCTTTGATCATAATACTTCTTTTCAAATATAAAATTTATTTACATCAAGAAAAATCCATTATTGATACCACAATACTCATGAAGTTATATTTAACAACTCACCAAGTAAGTAATCTACAGTATCACTTATACATATTATTCCTAGCATGGCATAACTCTTCCACATTCATACCGTATGTACAACACACCAGTCATATCATTCCATTATAGCTACGAGCTAGTGCATTTAAACATAGACCTTTTTCGAATTAATCACATGATAAATCATTTCCTAAGATATTGCACAATTTAAACCTTGCCACTCTTTCATGAGCATTAGCACATTTTCTCTTGAGTACTTACCATTTCAATACTTCATATAAATAAACATATATAACCATTAAATGAATAGCTTGGCACTTGCCTAAGCATCAACAACAACACTTGTTAGCATACTTGCATATATTTCATATAAATTCAACATTGATAAACTTATTTTCTCAACATGTCACACTTGAGTTTATTATTCGTCTCAACTTACATAATTTCCTTGTATTAACATATCAAATATAGTCACATATTTACATGTCATGATACATACCATTCTCTTGTCGTTTCTTTATAAACATATATCATTCATTTCATGATATCAATATTTCATATACCATAATTTTCATGAATTTTGTAGATATTTATTCTAGAAACAATTCATAATCATGAATATACATAATTATCAGGCAAGTTAAGGCTGAGCATCAGTTGCCTTCGGGTTTGCTACAACGCGTTAATATTCCTTTGTGGAAGTGGGAACGAGTAACGATGGACTTTGTTAGTTGGTTGCCCTTGACACCCACTAAAAAGGATTCTATTTGGGTCATCGTGGATCAATTGTGTAACACCCCTAACCCGTATCCGTCGCCAGAAGGGTTACGGAGTATTACTAAAATAATTCATGCGCGAATAGTCGAACAAAATATAATAGTGAATAATCATCTTATCGATCTTTGCAATTAAACAAAATCGAATTCAGAACGTATTAATTTATCACGTATAAACAATTTCACAACCTATACATACATATGATTTACAACATGCCTTGCACTCATATATGCATCATAAAAAAAAATCACTATTCATTTGGTGGTTTGCCATTATAGCCGAATGCATAACTAAGTTTAAATACACATAGTATTTAGCTCATTCATATAAATAATGAATACATCCCATAGGCCTAACTTCTAAGTAAATATATATATATTTTTAAGTGACCTATATAATTTAATAATTAGCCACCCATTTAGTATCGTTTCACTTAATCAAAAGAGTTGTATTATAAAAGCAAACATAGCCACTTTTGAAATATTAAAGTTTAAGCCATATTCGCATGGCCATGATTACAAAAATAAATATTATGGCATGGAAATCCCAAAATTTAAAGTCTATACATGCCAAAATGTTATACTTAAGACTAACAAAAAAAGGGGTATCAAAACGTTGCAGGCAGGTGCGATGACTTCATTGATGGTCCCGAGCACACAACGGATCAAAAAAAAAATCTAAATAAGAGGCAAGTGAACACACCAAATGAGTTTTCAACTCAGTAAGTCGTAAGCAATATAATGCAAACAATTAACTTGATATATCGAAATAGAAACTAGAAAAGTCCACATTACAATTAACGCTTCAAAGTAACATTTAACTCCTTTTTTATCTCACTCTGATAGACATCTACTTATTATAATAATATTCTTTTGCAAAATCAACTATCACAAATTACATCAATCTATGCCATATATCATTTAGATTATTAATCTAACTACAAGTCAAGTCATGCTATTCAATCAAAGTATCATACAACCAAATGCCTTAAATCTTTTCCTCAAAGTATTAAACAATGACGAAATAGATGGATTCATGCATATACGTTTCATATGTCCAATTTCTTATTTCACTCAATAGCTTTAATTCTTCATTCAGTTCCTACATTTATTGTATCAACAACCGATTTCGCACACATAGTGCTCGGTCAAGTAAATTCGCACACATAGTGCCATGCTAACCCGCACGCATAGTGCCTTGCTAATCCCCACACGCAGTGCCATTCAAATCCACACATAGTGCCATTCAAATCCGCACACATAGTGCCATTTAAATTCGCACACATAGTGCCATTCAAATCCGCTCACATAGTGCCAATGTCATTTCATTATAAACAAATCAATTAACTTAATCCAATATGTATATACGACTACAAATCTATAAATCAAGAAAATATATATACAAGAGTAGTTCTTTCATGATATGTACGCACCATTTATGTATAAAATAACTAATCTTAAAATTGCTTATGGACTTACCTTGTGTTGGATGAGACGGTTCCAATCGGCTACTCGATACCCTTTGTTTTTCCCTTGCTTGATTCCCCTCCTTTGGGTTCTTGAGCTAGAACAAACAAATTGACTAGTTTAATTTCCTTGCTAGTTTATTTATATCCCACAATATTAATAGTTTCATATCACAAGAATCACACGGCAAAATTTGATTTTCATCCACCTTATGCTTTCATTAAACTTAAGCCATTCGGTTCCCATTGACACATTCAAATATCATATCACAAACATTGTTATTATGAACTTGCCTTTTTCCCTTACTAATTATTCCATAAATTTAAACTAACCATTCGGCTATTGACCACCTAAGATCCAAATATTATAAACAACCCAATCAATACTTCAATAAAACACACACACATATATATATACAGCAACCACCCCTTGCTAAATACTCACATATATAAATTTAATAATTTCCACTTCATCTTACAACCTTCATTGTTTAAAACATTAAAACCTCAACTAATGTTTATCTAATGTCTCAAGGACGAATGCATATAAATTTTTAGTATACATATAAAGTTTATACTTTAAATAAATTATTCACATACTAACAGGCCGAATATCATCTTCACTAAACATTTAAACCATAATTCCTTAACAATCTTTTCACTTTCGGCATTATCACTACCAAAAAAACAATTGCACATCACTTTGTCATTTAACACATAATTTCACCACATAACCACCTTGACCGAATACTTCTAAAACTAGCAAAAGCTTTACATTTGTTCATACTGTCATTTAAGTTCACATATATCTATTTAGCTAGCTCATCTTCACCTTTCTAATATTTCTATCCAAAACATAAAAACACTATCCTCTTAGCATTTATCCATTATAACCGAATGCACATTTTGTCACCAATTCAAAAAAAATCCACATATGGGCTATAGTAAGAGCTTGACTACTAACTCAATTTTCATAAAATTTAATAGAAATAACATAAAATCCTACCTTAATTAACCCTTAAGATGGCCGAATGCCCTTGACATTTTCCTTCTTCTTTCACTTATGTTTTCGGCAATGAGGATGGAAGAGAAACATTGAATTTCCTTGTTTTTATCACCCCCACTTAATATATTATAACTTATTTTATATTATAACATATTTCAATTATATAATCTATTATTATAAAAAGCATATAATTATTATATACCAACCCCATTACCGTGCCCTTAATTTAAAAAGGTAAAATAGACATGCAAATCTACCATTTTAGTAATTCAACAAACTAATCCCTTGGACATTTACCTACCACATTTTCAAAGTTCTCAAACAAGTCCTTTTTAGTTAAATTTCACGTCCAAAAGACAAAAATTAAAATACCAAATTTTCAAACATATCAATTCAAAAAAAATAAAAAAATAAAAACATAGAAAATAATATATATATTTATTTTTTTTTAAATTTTCTGACTCAGTTTTGTGGTTTCGAAACCACTTTTCCGATTAGGGTCAAATTAGTACTGTCACAACTCTCCCCCCTTAGGGATTTTTGTCCCCGAAAATCTTACCGGCAAATAGGTTAGGGTAACGTTCTTTCATCGAGTCTTCTAGTTCCCAAGTCACTTCTTCAACTCTGTGTTTGATCCACAAAACTTTCACTAATGAAATTTTCTTATTCCGTAATTCTTTCACTTCCTGAGCTAAGATACGGATCAGTTCTTCCTCATAGCTCAAATCCGATTGAATCTCAATTTCAGATGAATTAACCACATGTGAAGGATCAGATCTATACCGTCTAAGCATCGATACATGGAACACATTATGAATCTTTGCGAGTTCAGGTGGCAGAACCAATCTATAAGTAATCGGCCCTATCCGTTTTGCTATCTCATATGGTCCAATAAATCTTGGGCTCAATTTGCCCTTACGGCCAAATCAGAGTATTTTTTTTCCAGGGTGAGACCTTCAAAAATACTTTATCACCAATTTGATACTCAATATCTTTGCGTTTCAAATCTGCATATGATTTCTGATGATCCGATGCTGCTTTCAAACTATCATTAATCACTTTCACTTTTTCTTCAGCTTCTTTGATCAAATCAACCCCGTATATCTTATTTTCACTGAGTTTGGTCCAATACAGTGGTGTGCGGCATTTACGACCGTATAAAGCCTCGTACGGTGCCATCTTTATACTTGATTGGAAGCTATTGTTATATGCAAATTCAATCAAAGGTAAATATCGTTCCCACGAACCACTGAACTCGAGAATGCAACATCTCAACATATCTTCGAGTATCTGAATAACTCGTTCAGATGGGCCATCTGTCTGGGGATGGAAAGCAGTGCTAAAATGTAACTTAGTACCCAACGCTTCATGCAATTTTCTCCACAATCGGGATGTAAATCTGGGGTCTCCAATAGAAGTAGGTACTCCATGTAGTCGAACAATTTGAGAAACATATAATTAAGCCAATCTATCAAGTGAAAAATCCATACGAACAGGGATAAAATGAGCGGACTTTGTCAATCTATCAAAAATAACCCAGATTGAGTCTTTCTTGCTCTGCGTCAATGGTAAACCAGATACAAAGTCCATCGTTACTCGATCCCATTTCCACTCAAGTATCATGATCGGCTGTAGTAATCCCGAAGGAACCTGATGCTCCGCTTTTACTTGTTGACATATCAAACATTTAGAAACAAAGTTAGAAATGTCTCTTTTCATACCATGCCACCAATATTGTCTTTTTAGATCGTTGTACATTTTCGTGCTACCAGGATGAACCGACATTCGGCTACAATGGGCCTCACTCAAAATCATCAAAGTAAGTTCTGAATTTCTTGGGACACATAATCGACCTTTGAATCTTAAACAATCATTGTCGTCAATTTGAAACTCTGAACCCTTATTAGAATCACATTTAGATCGTTTAGCAACCAATTTGTCATCGATTTTCTGTGCTTCACAAATTTGCCGTATTAACATTGGTTCTACTTTTAATTCCGCTACTAGCACATCATCAGCGGAAATAGACAGATGTACATTCATTGCTCGAAGAGCAAATAGAGATTTTTAACTTAGGGCATCAGCCACCACGTTTGCCTTACCTGGATGATAATCAATGACAATTTCGTAATCCTTTAATAATTCAAGCCACCGTCGTTGTCTCAGATTCAAGTCTCTCTGGGTCATTAAATATTTTAGGCTTTTATGATCAGTATAAACATGACATTTCTCTCCAAACAGGTAATGACGCCAAATTTTAAGAGCAAACACAATCGCAGCTAGCTCGATATCATGAGTTGGATAATTTTTCTCGTGAGGCTTTAGTTGTCTCGAAGCATTCGCAACAACTCTACCCTCCTGCATCAACACACAACCCAAACCGCTTCAAAGAAGCATCACCAGAGACTACGAACTCTTTTTACCGACACTGGCTGAACTAACACAGGAGCCTCCGTCAAAAGGGTTTTCAGCTGGTCGAAACTTGTTTGACACTTCTCTGACCACTCAAACTTGATATCTTTTTGGAGTAGTTTCGTCAACGGTGTTGCGATCATCAAGAAACCCTTAACGAATCATCGATAGTACCCAGCGAGTCTTAGAAAGCTCCGAACTTCAGAAACATTCTTCGAAGGTTTCTAATCAAGAATGGCTGAAATTTTATTCGGATCAACTCTAATACCCGAAGCGGATACAACATGTCCCAGAAAGCTGACCTCCCTTAACCAGAATTCACATTTACTGAATTTTGCATACAACTACTTATCTCGTAAAATCTGAAGTACAAACCTCAAGTGTTCGGCGTGTTCGGACTCGTTGTGAGAATAAATCAGAATATCATCTATGAACACCACTATAAATCGATCTAAATACTGTCTGAATACCTGATTCATCAGATCCATGAAAACCGCAGGGGCATTAGTGAGCCCAAACGACATCACTAAAAACTCATAGTGTCCATATCTCGTTCTGAAAACAGTCTTAGGAATGTCAGAATCTCTAACTCGCAACTGATAATAGCCAGATCGCAAATCAATCTTCAAAAACACGGAATCTCCTTTCAACTGGTCAAATAAGTCATCTATCCGCGGCAACGGATATTTATTCTTTATTGTCACTTTATTAAGCTGACAGTAATCAATACACATTCGCATAGTTCCGTCTTTCTTCTTCACGAACAGAACTGGAGCACCCCAGTGTGAGAAGCTGGGTCGCGCAAAACCTCTGTCGGTCAACTCTTGCAATTGAGCTTTCAATTCTTTTAACTCGGTCAGTGCCATATGATACGGAGCGATCGAAATTGGTGTCGTACCCGGAACCAATTCTATGCCGAACTCTACTTCTCTAATAGGTGGCAATCCCGATAATTCCTCTGGAAACACTTCTGGATACTCACAAACTACAAGCACAGTCTCGAGCTTTCGTTCCGATACTTTACTATCTAGTACATATGCAAGATAAGCTTCATAACCCTTTCTCAAATATTTCCGAGCTAACACAGAAGATATCACTGCCGGTAACCCACTCAGATCACTAGACTTAACTTGAATCATTTCACCACTCGAACATCGCAAATCTATAGTCTTTCGCTTACAATTTACCACAGCGTCATGTTCAGTTAACCAGTCCATTCCGAGAATAATATCGAATTCACCGAAGGGTAACAACATCAGATCCGCCGGAAAATAGAAATCTTTAATTATCAATGAACATCTTTTGCATACCTTATCAACTAACACATAACGACCCAAAGGGTTTGACACTCGTATCACCAACTCAGTAGACTCAACAGGTAGAGTCTTACTGGACGCTAATGTTTCACATACGTAAGAATGATCGAACCAGGGTCAATTAAAGCAAGTACACTAGTACTATAGAGAGTGAATGTACCAGTGATAACATCAGGGGAGGATGCCTCCTCTTGTGCACGGATGGCATAAGCTCTGGCAGGGGCACGAGTCTCAGATCGAACAGCCGTATCAGAAGTCCCTCTCTGATTACCACTCCTGCCTCCTGTATTTCTTGGTGGTCTACCTCTAGTTGTTGCACCACTCGATCTCGCACCTTGCACCTTATTTTTCTCATCAGGTTCCGTGCAATCTCGACTGTAATGATCCCGCAAACCGCATCTATAACAGGCTCTGTTAATAGACTTACCCAACATTCACCTACATGACGTCTTCCACACTGTGAACATTCGGGTTTTTCTTGTCGATTGTTGCTAACACTAGCAATCGAAGTAGCTCGAGAGTCTGTTGATGGTCGCTCCTTAATAGAAATTCCTGCAGTCGTCTTTGATCTGTTAGTATCGTCTCTGAACTTCTTTGCAGCCGAGAAAAAAATTTTACCCGTCGATCTTTTACGAAAGTCTCTAGTTTCAGATTCAGCTTTCTTTTTCTCCTTTCCAAGCTCTTCAGCCTTGCAAGCTCGTTCAACCAGTGTTACGAATTCATTTATTTCTAGAATACCCACCAGTAGCTTTAAATCTTCATTCAACCCCTCTTCAAATCTTTTACACATGGCAACTTCATCAGCTACACACTCCCGAGCATATCGACTGAGCCTTACAAACTCACGTTCATATTCGGATACCGAAAAATAGCCTTGTTTAAGTTCTAAAAATTCTTTGCACTTTTGATCGATGAATCGTTGACTGATATACTTTTTACGAAACTCCGTCTGAAAGAAGTCCCAAGTAACTTGTTCCTTCGGAACAATCGAAATCAAGGTTCTCCACCAATAGTAGGCCGAATCTTGTAATAAGGATATGGCACACTTTAGACACTCATCGGGTGTGCAAGATAGCTCATCAAAAACACGGATGGTATTATCAAGCCAAAACTCAGCCATTTCAGCTTCATCAGTAGCTATGGCTCGAAATTCCTCGGCCCTGCGCTTTCTAATCAAATCAACAGGAGGTTTACTCAGCTTCAAAGGATCAGTAGTTGCTGGTATTATAGGCACTAGAGGAGGATTATTTAAATTTGGGAATTGTTGAGTAGCCGGGTTTGTTCGGGCATATTGTGCAACCCACTCATTCATCATGGAAAAGAAGGCTTGCTTAGCCCCATCATCTTGATTACTCGCAGATGGTTGAGGTTCAACAGGCGTTGTCCCTTGTGCAGAAGCAGGCGCTACACTCTCAACGTCATCTGCTAAGGCTCTCTCTAGAGTGGATTCCATTTACTAATCAAAACAACAATTTCAACCGTCAGAAGTCATCACACTATCATATACTAGCATTTTGGCATGTATAGCTAGACTCACACGCACTACGATAATCCTAGAATCGACTAAACTGTAGCTCTGATACCAATAAATTGTAACACCCCTAACCCGTATCCGTCGCCAGAAGGGTAACGGAGTATTACTAAAATAATTCATGTGCGAACAGTCGAACAAAATATAATAGTGAATAATCATCTTATCGATCTTTGCAATTAAACAAAACCAAATTCAGAAGGTATTAATTTATCATGTATAAACAATTTCACAACCTATACGTACATATGATTTACAACATGCCTTGCACTCATATATGCATAAAAAAAAATCACTATTCATTTGGTGGTTTGCCATTATAGCCTAATGCATAACTAATTTTAAATACACATAGTATTTAGCTCATTCATATAAATAATGAATATATCCCATAGCCCTAACTTTTAAGCAAATATATATATTTTTTAAGTGACCTATTTAATTTAATAATTAGCCACCCATTTAGTATCGTTTCACTTAATCAAAAGAGTTGTATTATAAAAGCAAACATAGCCACTTTTGAAATATTAAAGTTTAAGCCATATTCGCATGGCCATGATTACAAAAATAAATATTATGGCATGGAAATCCCAAAATTTAAAGTCTATACATGCCAAAATGTTATACTTAAGACTAACAAAAAAAAGGGGTACCAAAACGTTGCAGGTAGGTGCGATGACTTCGATGACGGTCCCGAGCACACAACGGATCAAAAGAAAATCTAAATAAAAGGCAAGTAAACACACCAAATGAGTTTTCAACTTAGTAAGTCGTAAGCAATATAATGCAAACAATTAACTTGATATATCGAAATAGAAACTAGAAAAGTCCACATTACAATTAACGCTTCAAAGTAACATTTAACTCCTTTTTATCTCACTCTGATAGACATTTACTTATTATAATAATATTCTTTTGCAAAATCAACTATCACAGCCGTACCAATCTATGCCATATATCATTTAGATTATTAATCTAACTATAAGTCAAGCCATGCTATTCAATCAAAGTATCATACAACCAAACGCCTTAAATATTTTCCTCAAAGTATTAAACAATGACGAAATAGATGGATTCATGCATATACGTTTCATATGTCCAATTTCTTATTTCACTCAATAGCTTTAATTCTTCATTCAGTTCCTACACTTATTGTATCAACAACTGATTTCGCACACATAGTGCTCGGTCAAGTAAATTCGCACACATAGTGCCATGCTAACCCGCACGCATAGTGCCTTGCTAATCCGCACACGTAGTGCCATTCAAATCCGCACACATAGTGCCATTCAAATCCGCACACATAGTGCCATTTAAATTCGCACACATAGTGCCATTCAAATCCGCTCACATAGTGCCAATGTCATTTCATTATAAACGAATCAATTAACTTAATCCAATATGTATATACGACTACATATCTATAAATCAAGAAAATATATATACAAGAGTAGTTCTTTCATGATATGTACGCACCATTTATGTATAAAATAACTAATCTTAAAATTGCTTATGGACTTACCTTGTGTTGGATGAGACGGTTCCAATCGGCTACTCGATACCCTTTGTTTTTCCCTTGCTTGATTCCCCTCATTTGGGTTCTTGAGCTAGAACAAACAAATTGACTAGTTTAATTTCCTTGCTAGTTTATTTATATCCCACAATATTAATAGTTTCATATCACAAGAATCACACGGCAAAATTTGATTTTCATCCACCTTATGCTTTCATTAAACTTAAGCCATTCGGTTCCTATTGACACATTCAAATATCATATCACAAACATTGTTATTATGACCTTGCCTTTTTCCCTTACTAATTATTCCATAAATTTAAACTAACCATTCGGCTATTGACCACCTAAGATCCAAATATTATAAACAACCCAATCGATACTTCAATAAAACACACACACATATATATATACGGCAACCACCCCTTGCTAAATACTCACATATATAAATTTAATAATTTCCACTTCATCTTACAACCTTCATTGTTTAAGACATTAAAACCTCAACTAATGTTTATCTAATGTCTCAAGGACGAATGCATATAAATTTTTAGTATACATATAAAGTTTATACTTTAAATAAATTATTCACATACTAACAGGCCGAATATCATCTTCACTAAACATTTAAACCATAATTCCTTAACAATCTTTTCACTTTCGGCATTATCACTACCAGAATAACAATTGCACATCACTTTTTCATTTAACACATAATTTCACCACATAACCACCTTGACCAAATACTTCTAAAACTAGCAAAAGCTCCACATTTGTTCATACTGTCATTTAAGTTCACATATATCTATTTAGCTAGCTCATCTTCACCTTTCTAATATTTCCATCCAAAACATAAAAACACTATCCTCTTAGCATTTATTCATTATAACCGAATGCACATTTTGTCACCAATTCAAAAAAAATCCACATATGGGATATAGTAAGAGCTTGAATACTAGCTCAATTTTCATAAAATTTAATAGAAATAACATAAAATCCTACCTTAATTAACCCTTAAGATGGCCGAATGCCCTTGACATTTTCCTTCTTCTTTCACTTATGTTTTCGGCAATGAGGATGGAAGAGAAACATTGAATTTCCTTGTTTTTATCACCCCCCACTTAATATATTATAACTTATTTTATATTATAACATATTTCAATTATACAATCTATTATTATAAAAATCATATAATTATTGTATACCAACCCCATTACCGTCCCCTTAATTTAAAAAGGTAAAATAGACATGCAAATCTACCATTTTAGTAATTCAACGAATTAATCCCTTGGACATTTACCTACCACATTTTCAAAGTTCTCAAACAAGTCCTTTTTAGCTAAATTTCACGTCCAAAAGAAAAAAATTAAAATACCAAATTTTCAAACATATCAATTCAAAAAAAATAAAAAAATAAAAACATAAAAAATAATATATATATATTTATTTATATATTTTTTTAAATTTTCTGACTCAGTTTTGTGGTTCCGAAACCACTTTTCCGATTAGGGTCAAATTAGTACTGTCACAAATTGAACAAGTCCGCTCATTTTATTCCGGTTTAGACAGACTACTCTCTACAAAATTTAGTGAAGCTCTATATCTCTGAGATTGTAAGACAGCATGAGGTTTTGGTTTCGATAATTTTTGATAGAGATCCTCGTTTCACTTCTAGCGTAACAGCCCGATTTAGACCCTAATCGAAATGGTGGTTTTGGGACTATGAATCCAAGTTAGAAAAATATTTTAAAAATTATTTTCTGTGTTTATTATGTGTGAATTTATATCTGTGAAATTTTCGTGATTTAATTTTGTCATTTGAGTGTCCGATTTAATAAAAAGGCTTAATCGCGTGAAATGAAAACTTGATAGTTTAATGTGTGAGGACCAAATTGTTGTTGTCTTTATAATATGAAGCATTTATGATGAAATTAGGCCACTATTAATGTAGGTGGACGGTAATGGACATAATATATGTGATAGTATAATATTTTAACTAAGGTTAAATATGTAAATTAAATGTTAAGTTACTATATGTCATAATATATCATAAAACATAAAAAAATAAAGCCATTTTTGTGTTTATATCTTGTTCTTGCCGAAAACAAAAGAAAAGAAAAATAAAACTAGGGTTCGGCATTTGCAAAGCTCAATCAAGGTAAGTTCTGGCTCGGTTTTTGATAATTTTTATGTTTTTGAGATGGTTGCTAAGTTATTTACAAGACCCATGCTTGAATTTTTGATTTTTGGTAAATATTTTAAATTATGCCATTGTTGAAAGCTTGTGATTTTTGTTGTTTGGTGGTAGAAAATAAAAGATATGTGATAGATTAACATGTTTTGTATTGGAAATTTTGATGATTTTAAGTAATTAGGACTAAATTGAAAAAATAATAATTTGAAGGATTAAAATGTTAAATAAATGAAATATATGGACTTATATGAACACTAAGAACATTCGCCTAACATGGGTATATTGAAATTTTGCATATTTTGTGTTTTGTGCATAGGGACTAAATTGTAAAAACTGTAAAATGTTAGGGGTAAAATGGTAATTTACCCATTTATGTGTTTTTAGACTAAATTGAATGAAAATATGTTTGAATGTTTTTAATTTGAATATGTTTAGATCAAGAACCAAAGAAATCAGACTTGGATCAGGGGAAAACTAAAGTTGTCGACTAGTCATCCCGTTCCGTTTTTCATCGTCCGAGGTAAGTTTATAAGCAAATAAGTGTTAATAATTTTGAATATATATGTTTTAAATGCTGAATTGAATTTTATAATGGTATATACTTGATGACCGAATGTGTAAATGCTTGAAAATTGAGTTTACGAGTTTGATTTGATCGAGTACGACGTCCGAAAGCCCCATATGAACCTTAGGAATAGCTAGGATACATATGTTATGACATAGGATTCCGATAGGTGATATGCGAGTAAGACCGTTGCATCGATATATGTGTGCGAGTAAGACTCCGTTTATACGTAGGCATCGATATGTGACTCCGATATATGTGTGCGAGTAAGACCCTGTCTGGGATAGTGGCATCGATATGTGATTACATGTAAGACCATGTCTAGGGCGTTGGCATTGTACGATATATGTGATTATCCGAGTGTCCTATCCAATTTTGAATGGTTCATCAGGCAATGATATGTTATGATCGAAGGGTAAAATGAGCTAAAACGACCAGGTATGAATTAGTTGTTTGTCAATTTAAAAAAAAATAAGGTAAGTCGACTATCATGTATGTGTTGTAAATTACATAAGTTACTAATGTAAACATGTAATCCTTGTAAAGTATATTCGGCCATTGCTATGTATGTGCATATGAAATTATATTTCGATTCATGAGTATGTGAATATGTGTGTACATGTATGTGGTTACATAATAATATTGAGCTTTGAATCGAAGGATGCTTTGTTAATATACATATATGTATTCGGTCATAATAAGATTATATGTGAAGTATATGATAAATGTTAAATCATAAGATTGAGGTTTAACTTGAGAATGATAGTATAGTTTGGTATAGTTTAAATGTATGGATTATGTTTTTGAATTGTTCATTTGCTTATGACTTACTAAGTTATGATAGCTTACTCTGTGTGTGTGTTTGCTTCTGTTTTATAGATTTTGGATTCAAGATACGAGCTCGAGTATCGTTAGCAAAGTCTATCACACTATCGACTGTCTTCGGTATTTTATAAACTGAATTTTTGAACCAATGGCATGTATAGGCTGGATTGTATTTTTGAAATGTTGTATTTTGGTCTATGTAAAATTTAAGCCATGCGAAAATGGCTTAACTTATATGCGAGCATTCGATTTTGTTTGATTTTGGTTTAAGTTCATTTCTGTTTTTTTGCTATGTATCATGGATGAATGATATTTGTGATATCTATTTTGTGCATTGAAGTTGGTTGGTGACTTTGGATGTGTGCATTTGGTTGATTCGGTTATGATATATGGATAGATAAACATGTATGTGAATTCGATTGATATACTTAATTAAGGTATTATTATGTGATTTGGTAATAAAGAATATTTGGTTATATCCAAACATGGTTGGAACTTATTTTAATGTGTATGTTATATGGTATGATTTGTCTTTATGAATGGTTTATATTATTACCGAATTGTTAAGAATCAAGTTGGTTTTGAGTTGTATTTTGGTAAATGTATAGTATAAGTATTTAACATGATTTGGTATATATATATATATATATAGATATATGAATATAATGTCATAAGTTTGATATGACATAAATCTTAGTAAAATGTATATCTAAATACTCAGTCAAAAATACGGTCTTTGGATTAATTAAAATTGTGATATTTGTTATATTGCTTAATAGGTAATATTAGTATGTTTGTATTCGATTATGGCATGTTAAAATGTTGGATAAACTATGTTATATATATTATATGTATATTGATTTAGATATTTGAAATGTATAAACTTGTAAAGTGATTGAATAAAGTTGAAAGTGAACAATTGTTAAAGCATATTTGTTAAACATATTTGTATTCGGCTAAATGCATTGAAAAATGACCAAATGAATAGTGACTTGTGCAATAGTAAATCATGAAAATTATATGAGTTTTTATGTGATGTATAAGTGTCCACCTTGATAATAGATGAATGTCGTGTGGTGTATAGGTTAGTCCTTAAATTATGACTATAAATTGACTGAACATGTAGTAATGTACAAGTGCCGAATATGATATGATCAAATTGAAATGATTATGTGTACTTGGTTTTGTTAGTTCTATTAATGTATGATTTTTAGTATGCGATTGAAATGTAATGTAGTTTGTATGTTTTGCACATTCTATCAGTTGCATTAAAGTTATATTCGGCTATATGGTAATAATAATTAAATCGATTATTAGTATTAATAATTGATTGGTTTAAAAGTTTGTGCAAGTGTATGCTCATGATTATATGTAATTTGTGTCTTGTCTGGTCATACCTCGTAACCCCATTTTGACAATGGATACGGGTTAGGGGTGTTACATTTTATTGATATCAGAACTACGGTTTAGTCGATTCTAGGACTAACATAGCGCGTTTGAGTCTAGCTAGACATGCAATATTATATACTGCGATAGTGTGGTGACTTTTGACACTTGAAAATGTGTTTTCATATAGTAAATGGATCCCAACAGAGCTGTAGTTGATGATGTCGAGAGTGTAGCGCCTGCTCCCGCACAAAGGACAACGCCAGTTGATTATCGACTGACTTCGAGTAACCAAGAGGGAGAGGCTAAACAAGCCTTTTACTAAATGATGAATGATTGGTTTACTCAGTATATCCGTACTAACCCGGTTGCAAAACAACCTTCACCCCCAACAAATCCATCTTCGATACCTAGTATACCTCAAGTGAGTGATTCGTTGAGATTGGTTAAGCCTCCTGTTGATAAAATCAGAAAACACGGGGCTGAAAAGTTCAAAGCTACTGATGATAATGATGCTAAGTGAGCTGAATTCTGGCTTGATAATACTATCTGTGTGTTTGATGAGCTATCTTGTACTCCGGATGAATGTTTGAAATGTTCCATATCTTTGCTTCAGGACACCGCATATCACTGGTGGAATACACTAGTATCGGTGGTACCAAAAGAGCGGGTGACATGGGAGTTCTTTCAGATTGAGTTCCGTAAGAAATATTTTAGCCAGAGATTTATCGACCAGAAGCACAAAGAATTTCTAGAGTTAAAACATGGTCGGATGACCGTGACAGAGTATGAGCGAAAATTTGTGAGACTCAGTCGGTATGCCCGAGAGTGTGTTTCGACTGAAGCCATAATGTGTAAAAGGTTTGAAGATGGGCTGAACGAAGTTATTAAACTATTGGCATACTTGAGATAAAAGAGTTCGTAGTACTGGTTGAGCGAGCCTACAAAGCCGAAGAGCTTGGGAAAGAGAAAAGAAAAGCTAACTTTGAAGCTAGAGATTCATGTAAGAGACCATTCAGTAAGTCATTCCAGTAAGCAGCAAAGAAGTTTCGAGATGATTTAAGCCGTTCCAAAGATACATCGAGTTATTCTATACGAGATCGGCATAGACTACCTGTGAGCTCGAGAGCTACCTCAGTAGCTAGTGTGGGTAATGTCAGATCAAATTAACCCGAGTGTAAACATGGCGGTGAACGACATCCTGATAGTTGCAGATTGCGTGATCGGACATGTTTTAAATGTGAATCGAGCCTGTTTTAAATGTGAATCGATGGATCATTATATTCGTTAATGCTTAGAGTTAGATGAAAAAAATCTGGTACAGAATACGAGATCGGGTAACACTGCAGCTCGAGGTAAACTACCCAGAAATACGGGTAATGTGAGTAGCAGTCATAGAGGGACTAAAGATACAACAGTTAGATCCGAGGCTCGTGCACTTTCCAGAACCTATGCTCTTCGTACACGCGAGGAAGCCTCATCCCTAGATGTTATTACTGGTACATTTACTTTATATGATACTAGTGTAATTACATTGATTGATCTTGGTTCGACTCATTCTTATGTGTGTGAAACTTTAGTATTTAGTAAGACTTTTCCTATTGAGTCTACTGAGTTTGTGATTAGAGTATCGAACCCCTTAGGCCTGTGAGTTATGGTTGACAAAGTGTGTAAGAATTGTCCCTTGATGATCTGAGATTTGTGATTTCTGGCTGATTTGATGTTGTTGCCATTTGATGAGTTCGACGTAATCCTAGGTATGGATTGGTTGACTTTGCATGATGCTGTTGTAAACTTCAAAAGAAAGACTATTAATTTACGGTCCAGAATGATGAGATTATTCGGATTGAATCTAATGACCTAAATGGTTTACCAATAGTGATATCTTCGATGTTAGCTCAGAAATATGTGAGGAAAGGTTGCGAAGCTTATTTTTCCTATGTGCTTGATAGTAAAGTGGCCGAAAGAAAGATTGAATCAGTACCTGTTGTGTGCGAGTATCTGAATGTGTTTCCTGAAGAATTATCGAGTTTGCCATCTATTCGAGAAGTTGAGTTCGGTATTGAATTAGTGTCGGGGACAACTCCGATATTAATAGCTTCGTACAGAATGACACCTATGGAATTAAAAGAACTGAAAGCTTAGTTGCAAGAGTTGACAGATAGAGGTTTCGTACAACTGAGTTTCTCTCCTTGGGGTGCACCAGTTTTATTTGTGTAAAAGAAAGACGAAACTATGAAAATGTGCATCGATTGTAGACAGCTCAATAAGGTGACTATAAAGAATAAATATCCGTTGCCACACATTGATGATTTGTTTGATCAATTGAAAGGGGCTACAGTGTTTTTGAAGATAGATTTGAGATCAAGCTACTATCAGTTGCGAGTTAAAGACTCCGATGTGCCAAAGACTACTTTCCGAACGAGGTATGAACACTATGAGTTTTTGGTTATGCCTTTCGAACTTACTAATGCACCTGCTCTTTTCATGGATTTGATGAATTAGATCTTCAGATAGTATCTGGATTGGTTTGTGGTTGTGTTCATAGATGACATTTCGATCTACTCCTGTGATGAAACTGAGCATGCCGAACATCTGATACTTGTCTTATAGACGTTGCGAGATAAACAGTTGCATGTAAAGTTCAGTAAATGTGAGTTCTGGTTACGCGAAGTCAGTTTTCTGGGCCATGTTGTATCAGCATCGGGTATTCGGGTTGATCCGAGTAAAATTTAAGCTATACTTGATTGGAAACCACCTAGAAATATTTCTGAAGTCTGAAGTTTTCTGAGACTTGCTGGTTACTATAGACAGTTTGTGAAAGATTTCTCTATGATTGCAGCCACGATGACAAAGCTATTGCAGAAAGATGTTAAGTTCGAGTGGTCAGAAAAGTGTCGGAAAAGTTTTGATCAGTTGAAAGCTTTTTTGACTGAAGCCCCAGTACTAGTTCAACAAGAATCAGGTAAAGAATTTGAATTTGTTATCTATAGTGATGCATCTTTAAATGGTTTGGGCTATGTTTTGATGCAGGAAGGAAAAGTTATAGCTTATGCTTGGAGACAGTTAAAACCACATGAAAAGAACTATCCGACGCATGACCTGGAATTGGCAGCCGTTGTGTTTGCGTTGAAAATTTGGCGTCATTCTCTATTTGGTGAGAAATGTCATGTTTATTCTGATCACAAAAGCCTAAAATAATTGATGACTCAGAAAGATCTAAGTTTGAGGCAACACCGATGGTTAGAATTGCTAAAAGACTACAAGCTTATGATTGATTATCATCCGGGAAAGGCTAATGTTGTTGCTGATGCTCTAAACCGAAAATTACTATTTACTTTGCGTGCAATGAATGCGCATATGGTTATATCTGATGGTGGTTCGATAATAGCTGAATTAAAAGTAAGACCATTATTTGTTCAACAAATCTGTGATGCCCAGAAAGTTGGTGATGATTTAATAGCAAAACGAGCTTAATGCGATTCAAATGTTGATTCAGAGTTTAGAGTTGATACTGAGGGTTGTTTGAGGTTTAGAAATCGAATATGTATCCCAAGAAATTCAAAGTTGATTCAGATGATTTTGAATGAAGCTCACAGCTATCAGTTATCTGTTCACCCGGGTAGTACGAAGATGTACAATGATCTGGAACAATTTTACTGGTGGCATGGTATGAAACGAGACATTTCTAACTTTGTTTCGAAATATTTAATCTATCAGCAAGTAAAAACCGAGCATTAATTACCTTCTGGGTTGCTACAGCTGATCATGATACCTGAGTGGAAATGGGACAGAGTCACAATGGATTTTGTATCTGGTTTACAGTTGACACCGAGCAAGAAAGATGCAATCTGGGTTATTATGGATAGATTGACTAAATCGGCTCATTTTGTTCTGGTTCGTATAGATTATTCACTTAACAAGCTGGCTGAGTTATATGTTTCTCAAATTGTGAGATTACACGGTGTGCCTATTTCTATTGTCTCGGATAGAGATCTGAGGTTTACATCACGGTTTTGGAAGAAATTGTAAGATGCACTAGGTACGAAATTACATTTCAGCACAACTTTCCATTCGCAAACAGATGGTTAGTCCAAACGAATCATTCAGATACTTGAGGATATGTTAAGATGTTGCATTCTCGAGTTTGAAGGTACGCGGGAACGATACTTACGTCTGATTGAATTTGCATACAATAATAGCTTTCAATCGAGTATCAAAATGGCACCTTACGAGGCTTTGTATGATCGTAAATGTCGTGCACCATTGTATTGGACTGAGCTCAGTGAAAATAAGAAACACAGGGTCAATTTGATCAGAGAGACTGAACAGAAAGTAAAAGTGATTCGTAAAAGTCTGAAAATAGCGTCAGATCGTCAAAAATCGTATACAGACTTGAAACGAAAAGATATAGAGTTTCAGATCAGAGACAAAGTCTTTTTGAAAGTCTAACCATGGAGGAAAATACTCAGATTCGATCGTAAAGGTAAATTGAGTTCGAGATTTATTGGGCCGTATGAGATTATAGAGCATATCGGGTCAGTTGCTTACAGACTGTTGTTGCCACCTGAGCTAGAAATGATCCACAATGTATTCCATGTTTCGATGCATTGTAGATATCGATCTAATCCTTCACATGAGATTAATCCATCAGAGGTTGAGATTAAGTCCGACATGACATATGAGGAAGAACCGATTCGTATTCTGGCTCGCGAGGTTAAAGAATTACGAAATAAGAAAATTCCATTAGTTAAGGTACTGTGGCATAAACATAGAGTTAAGGAAGCAACATGTAAGCCAGAGGATGCAATGAGAGAGCGTTATCTGAACCTATTCACTGGTAAGATTTTCGGGGACGAAAATCCTTAAGGGGGGAGAGTTGTAACAACCCGATTTAGACCCTAATCGGAATGGTGGTTTTGGGACCATGAATTTGAGTCAGAAAAATATTTTAAAATTTATTTTTTGTGTTTATTATGTGTGAATTTATATTTGTGAAATTTTCGTGATTTAATTTTGTCGTTTGAGTGTCCGATTTAATAAAAGGGCTTAATCGTGTAAAATGAAAACTTGATAGTTTAATGTGTGAGGACCAAATTGTTGTTGTCTTTATAATATGAAGCATTTATGATGAAATTAGGCCACTATTAACATAGGTGGACGGTAATGGACATAATATATGTGATAGTATGATATTTTAGCTAAGGTTAAATATGTAAATTAAATGTTAAGTTAATATATGTTATAATATATCATAAAACATAAAAAAAAATAAAGTCATTTTTGTGTTTATATCTTGTTATTTCTGAAAACAAAAGAAAAGAAAAAGAAAACTAGGGTTTGACATTTACAAAGCTCAATCAAGGTAAGTTCTAGCTCGGTTTTTGATAATTTTTATGTTTTTGAGATCGTTGCTAAGTTATTTACAAGATCCATGCTTGAATTTTTTATTTTTGGTGAATATTTTGAATTATGCCATTATTGAAAGCTTGTGATTTTTGTTGTTTGATGGTAGAAAATAAAAGATATGTAATAGATTAACATGTTTTGTATTGAAATTTTTGATGATTTTAAGTAATTAGGACTAAATTGCAAAAATAATAATTTGAAGGACTAAAATGTGAAATAAATGAAATATATGGACTTGTATGAACACTAGGAACATTCGGCCAAACATTGGTGTATTGAAATTTTGCATATTTTGTGTTTTGTGCAATAGGGACTAAATTGTAAAAAGTGTAAAATGTCAGGGGTAAAATGGTAATTTTCCTATTTATGTGTTTTTGGACTAAATTGAATGAAAATATGTTTGAATGAGTTTAATTTGAATATGTTTAAATCAAAAACCAAAGAAATCGGATTTGGATCGGGGGAAAACTAAAGTTGTCGACTAGTCATCATGTTCCATTTTTTATCGTCCGAGGTAAGTTTATAAGCAAATAAGTGTTAATAATTTTGAATATATATATGTTTTAAATGATGAACAAATTTTATAATGGTATATACTTGATGAACGAATGCGTAAATGCTTGAGAATTGAGTTTACGAGTTCTATTTGATCGAGTATGACGTCTGAAAGCCCCGTATGAACCTGAAGAATAACTAGGATACATATCTCATGACTTAGGATTCCGATATGTGATGTGCGAGTAAGACCATGGCATCGATATATGTGTGCGAGTAAGACCACATTTATACGTTGGCATCGATATGTGACTTCGATATATGTGCTCGAGTAAGACCCTATCTGGGACAGTGGCATCGATATGTGATTACATGTAAGACCACGTTTGAGACGTTGGCATTGTACGATATATGTGATTATTCGAGTGTCCTATCCAATTCCGAATGATTCATCGGGAAATGATAAGTTATGATCGAAGGGTAAAACGAGCTAAAATGACCATGTATGAATTAGTTGTTTGTCAATTTTAAAAAAACGAGGTAAGTCGACTATCATGTATGTGTTGTAAATTACATAAGTTACTAATGTAAACATATAAGCCTTGTAAAGTATATTCGGCCATTGCTATGTATGTGCATATGAAATTATATTTCGATTTGTGAGTATGTGAATATGTGTGTACATATATGTGGTTACGTAATAATATTGAGCTTTGAAATCGAAGGATGCTTTGTTAATATACATATATGTATTCGGTCATAATAAGTTTATACGTGAAGTATATGATAAATGTTAAATCATAAGATTGAGGTTTAACTTGAGAATGATAGTATAGTTTGGTATAGTTTAAATGTATGGATTATGTTCTTGAATTGTTCATTTGCTTATGACTTACTAAGTTATGATAGCTTACTCTGTGTGTGTGTTTGCTTATGTTTTATAGATTTTGGATTCAAGATACGAGCTCGGGGATCGTCAGCAAAGTCTATGAAACTATCGACTGGCTTCGGCATTTTATAAGCTGAATTTTCGAACCTATGGCATGTATAGGTTGGATTGTATTTTTGAAATGTTGTATTTTGGTCTATGTAAAATTTAAGCCATGCGAAAATGGCTTAACTTCTATGTGTGCATTCGGTTTTGTTTAATTTTGGTTTAAGTTCATTTCGGTTGTTTTGCTATGTGTCATGGATGAATGATATTTGTGATATTTGTTTTGTGCATTGAAGTTGGTTGGTGACTTTGGATGTGTGCATTTGGTTGATTCGGTTATGATATATGGATAGATAAACATGTATGTGAATTCGGTTGATATGCTTAATTAAGGTATTATTATGTGATTTGGTAATAAAGAATATTTGGTTATATCCAAACATGGTTGGAACTCATTTTAATGTGCATGTTATATGGTATGATTTGTCTTCATGAATGGTTTATATTATTACCGAATTGTTAAGAATCAAGTTGGTTTTGATTTGTATTTTGGTAAATGTAAAGTATAAGTATTTAACATGATTTGGTATATATATATATATATAGATGTATGGATATAATGTAATAAGTTTGATATGACATAAATCTTAGTAAAATGTATATCTACATACTTAGTCAAAAATACAGTCTTTGGATTAATTAAAATAGTGATATTTGTTATATTGCTTAATAGGACATATTAGTATGTTTGTATTCGATTATGGCATGTTAAAATGTTGGATAAACTATGTTATATATATTATATGTATATTGATTTAGATATTTGAAATGTATAGACTTGTAAAGTGATTGAATAAAGTTAAAAGTGAACAATTGTTAAAGCATATTTGTTAAACATATTTGTATTTGGCTAAATGCATTGAAAGATGACCAAATGAATAGTGACTTGTGCAATAGTAAATCATGGAAATTATATGAGTTTTTATGTGATGTATAAGTGTCCTACTTGATAATAGATTAATGTCGTGTGGTGTATAGGTTAGTACTTAAATTATGACTTTAAATTGATTGAACATGTAGTAATGTACAAGTGTCGAATATGATATGATCAAATTGAAATGATTATGTGTACTTGTTTTTGTGAGTTCTATTAATGTATGATTTTTAGTATTCAATTGAAGTGTAATATAGTTTGTATGTTTTGCACATTCTATAAGTTGCATTATTATATTCGGCTATGTGGTAATAATAATTAAATCGGTTATTAGTATTAATAATTGATTGGTTTAAAAGTTTGTACAAGTGTATGCTCATGATTGTTTGTAATTTGTGTCTTGTCTGGTCATACCTCGTAACCCTATTTCAGCGACGGATACGGGTTAGGGGTGTTACATCTAGGTTTTGGAAAAAAAATGCATGAGGCTCTGGGTTCGAGATTGGACTTCAATATTGCACTCCATCCTCAGAACGATGGTCAATCTTAGAGAGTGATTCAGATATTGGATAAAATACTTCGGAGTTGTGTAATTGATTTTCGAGGTAGTTGGGAGGATTATCTACTGCTAGCAAAGTTTGCCTACAATAACAGTTTTCAGTCTAGCATCCAAATGACACTTTACGAGGCTTTGTATGGTCATAAGTGTCATACTCCACTATGTTGGACTGAGTTGGGTGGGCATCAGGTTTTGGGTCCTGAGATGGTTTCCAAGACTGAAGATAAAGTTTGATTGATTCGGGATCGTTTAAAGGTGACTTTTGATAGACAGAAATCCTACGCAGATCTGAAAAGGAGAGATACCGAGTATTCTGTAAGGGACTTTGTATTTCTTAAGGTTTCTCCGTGGAAGAAAGTTCTAAGATTCAATCGTAAGGGCAAGTTGAGCCCTAGGTTTATTAGGCCTTATCAGATTCTGAAGCTTCTGTGATTGGTTGCTTATCAGTCAGAGTTAACTCCGTAGTTGCATCGTATCTACGATGTGTTTCACGTATCGATGTTGAGGCGATATCTGTCTGACCCATATCACGTTGTCTCTATTAAGGAGATTGAGGTTAGACCGGAATAGACTTTTGAGGAGGAGCCAGTTCAAATTTTGGATTGTGATATTAAGGTTCTGAGGAGGAAGTCCATTCCGTTAGTAAAGGTTCTGTGGCAGAATCATGGCACTGAGGAAGCCACGTGGGAACCTGAGGACTCGATGTGTCAACAGTATCCTCATCTATTCTGATTAGGTAAATTTCGAGGTTGAAATTTCTTTTAGGGGGTAGAGTTGTAACGCCCTAAATAATTTATTTCTAATTTTGTAAATGTTTGACACAAATATCTGTCAGCTTCAGTGGTTAAGTGTTTTGGGTGTGTGTGTGAAGTATTGGGTTCAACTCTCATCTTTGCCAAATTTTGTTATTTTTCTAATCCAAGCCTTACCCTTTTTGAGTAGGCTTATATTAAATTTTCTATTAATTCATATCAGAATTAGCTTGCTGGTTCGAGTGGTAACGAGTTAGTGTATTGAAGGTCTTGTGTTCGAGTCCCTGCGTAAACGTAGTTAATATTTTTTGCTTCAGTGGTGGTTAGAAGTTTAGTGGAAGTGGGATTCTGAGTTAGTAGGTGGTTATGAATGTAAATGTAGTGCGATTTGGGTAAAATTTGTTTTCCAAAAAATCTCTCCATTCTTAAAAAAAAAACTAACATTTCCTTTTCTTCCTCCTCTGTTATTTTCCCCTTTTCTTTTCAATAGAAGTTTTCTCATTTTTCTTTCTTATTTTAATAAAAAATGTTCCTCCATATTGCGGTGTTTCGTATCATTGTGGTTATACGTTAACTAAGTAAGGGTAGTATATGTTGCTCGAGTAGGGTGTCTTTCTTTAATTTGTTTATAGCGGTGTTGAACTTTTTGTTGATGTTAGCCTCGTGTTTTGGAAGTAACGAATCACAAAGAACGGGGATCTCCTCTTGCCAAATCGTAGTTGAAATCGTTCAGAGTGTTGGGGTAAGTGATGAACATTTGAATTGGACTGTTGTCAATTTTGGTGGTTTCGATTTAATCATGAATTATGACTGATTTTGGAGTTTGGTTTGTCGATTTTAGGTTTTGGTGATCTCGGGTGTGTGCTCTCATCAAAATTGAAATAGGTGCGTTCCTAAATTACGAAAAATGAGGTTTCCACGAAAACCAAAAATGTCTACTTTCAACGCCACATGGGCGTGTGACCAGCCGTATAAGTGGCTGTGTGCGAGACACGACCGTGTGATTGACGAGGGCATGGCTGTGTGCAAGACACAACTGTGTGGTGGTGTGAGTGGGGCTGTGTTGGCCACATAGGCTAGGCCAAATTGAACGTGTGGGCCAACACGAGCATGCCACACACGGGCGTATGAATTTTTGGGCCAGGCCATGTGGGTCACATGGGCAAGGCCAATTGGGCGTGTGGGCCACACGAGCATGCCACACAGGCATGTGGGGGCCATTTTTCTAAAATTTTTCCTAGGGTCGCACAAGTCATTTCGATCGACTGTGGGCCTATCGTAGGGTCGGTAAGGGCTAACCAAACCTTAAAATTATATGATCTGATAGTTTGATATTTTGCTCTGAGTGTGACGTTGTTATGCATTTCTATTTAGTTTGATGTATTTGTATATATTTGATATTTGTAAATGAGCATGTAAGTATGATTATTCTGATTATCTTTATCTGTTTGGGGTGGGATTTGTACATGTGGAGGAAGTGTTTTGTACGGCGATCATCACCTATATTCTAGCAGCTTGGCTGCACATTATCTAATATGTGTCGTAATGGCACAATATAGTGTGTAGGGATGGGTAGGCGTTTTTAACCCCATATGGTGTGATGGGATTGTAACATCTCGAAATAGGGCCTAGTCGGAACAGTGGTTTCGGGACCGCAAATCCGACATCAAATATTTATTTTATGATTATTATGAGACGTAGAATATGAGATTATGCATGTGTTAAAGTTTCATAAAGAAATTCCTTAAGTAAGGTGTCTAATTGGAAATTAGGGACTAAATTGAATAAATTGTAAAACTTGGATTCTAGAAGCAATTTGTATGAAATTGCTTTAGATTATAAATTAGAAGGTCTTGAGGAGCAATTTTCCTAATTTCTAAGTTTTTGGACAAAAATGGGCTTGCATGGATGAAATTTTAAAGAAAGGACTTAAGGGTATTTTGGTCATTTAGCATTTTAATGAAATAAAATCGAAAAAATAAGCCAAAATCAGCCATTCTTCTTCCTTGTACCAGCCGAAATTCTCAAGTCCTCCGCTAGGATTTTCAACATTTTCAGGCTCAATAGTAAGTGCTCCCAAGCCCTATTTTTAATGTTCTTTATATTTTTGAAATCTCGGTAGCTTGATCTTTCCATTTCTACCCATATTTCATGCTAGGGTTCATGTTTAAAAAATTTACCCATGCATGGGTTGCTTGTATTTTAGTGGATTATGGAGGGGTATGAAAGTTGAAGGTGTGTTAAACATATTTTCTTAGGTGATTTTCATGAAAAACCCCTAAAGGGAGCTTTTTGTAAAAGTTGTTAAATATGTGGTAGAAATGAGAAAATAATGGAAAATGTGGGCTGCCATAAGAGAGAAAAATGTTCGGCTAGGCTTGGATAAGATCGAAATTCCATGTGTTTCATTATACAAGCCTAGGGACTAAATCGTAAAAATGTCAAAGGTTAGGGGCAAAACTGTCATTTGGACCGAGGGTAGAAATTAAACTTGAAAAGTGTAATGTAGTGAATTAATGATATAATTTTTTTGTTATAGACGCTGAGGAACAAATTTCGGAGGTCGATCGAGGTAAACGCAATGTTTCAGAATAACCGAAACACAGCTCAGAAACGAATACCAAGTAAGTTCGGATAACTCGAAGTAAACCTATAACATGCATATTTGTATGTTTTGTGAATGTATGATAATTGCATTGTTGATGGCACGGGAATGCATGAATTGCATCTTTAATAATGAATTGTTAGATAATGTCTCAGTTGAGGTTGGAATGGGAATTCAATGGATAAAGCATTATTTACATGAGACTTGAGATCCTGCATGTGTTGCAGAAAAGGATTTAGCCTGGATTGGTAATCCGAAGATCTCAAGTATAAAAAGGATCTAGCCTGGACTGGTGTTCCTTGAATGATTGGGCATCCCGAAAAATATGTGTGTATTGTGGATGTAGCTTAGACGGGTAATCCGATTAGGGTCTGAATTTAGCCTGGACTGGTAATGCAGATCCGAGCTCATTAAGGGTGTTTGTCGCGTAAGGAATTTAGCCTGGACTGGTAATCCCACCGTAAGATGTGAGGTTCGCGGGAGTGCATACTCAAAATGATCATTCGTATGAATTGACAGTGACTGGATAATCCATCGAGATTTCCTAGAAACTCAACGGGACTAACATAAAGTATATGTACAAATGACATGTAAAATGATGAGCTCATCTAAGATAAAAAAGTTCATGGTAATTGTTATGTGACTAACTCATTGATTGAGTGCATGTGATAGGGAAACCATTTTCATGTTCATTGGTTTCATTATCTATTATGGATGTATGCTAAACAATCGGTAAGTTTATTTTCCAGTTATTCGGGCTTACTAAGCATGTAAATGCTTACCCCTCTCTTTTCCCTGCTTTTCAGAGTTCGAGGACTCATAAGGATTGAAAGACGATTGGAGAGTCAACACACTATCAACTAGACAAGCTTTGGTATAAAGACATTTCTATTTTGTCCAATGGCATGTATAGGATTTTTGAGTATTTTGTTATATATGTCATTTGATTTGCCTAGTGAAGGCATGTAAAAATATGTTTATCTTGTTTTTTGTATATGGCCATGGGAATTGGCTCATGTTGAAGTAGGCTATACCCTACAAATCCATGCATGTTTATATTCATATGCGATGGCTTAGTTATAATTGGCAATGAGTTATAATAACGAGCCAATCTTAATATGTCAAGCAAACATGTAAATCATTAAATGCAAGATAAGAATTAACTTAGCATGTATGAAACCAATGACATGAGGTTCACATGCAATAAGGTTAATCAAAGTTTCATATTTGCAAATGGATAATGTGGCCCAAATATGCACTATAGTAATCTATAAGTGTAGTTGGCTAGTAGAGGGTGACTTAAGGCTTGGAAAATAGCCTAATAAGATCCTCATGGGTAGACACACGGGCATGTGTCTAGGCCGTGTGTGACACACGGGCTACTCCCATGAGTGTGTGCTATGACCGTGTGTCCCCTGCACCTGAAATTTTAAGTCAACATAGAGCACGGGCTAAGCACACGGGCGCGTGCCTTGGCCGTGTTGCATACTAAAAAAAAGACACGGGCGTGTTCTATGCCCCACGGGCGTGTTGCACTTCAACTAAGGAAAATTTCCTAAAGTGCCCCAAGTCTATCGAACAATTTCGGTTTTGTTCCGAACTGCCCTTAGGAGTGTTTTTAGGCCTCGGAGGCCTGTATAGAGACAAAGTTCACATGTTTGAAAAGTGTTAAATCACGAGCGAAATCCAGTAACCCGATTGAGTAAGTTTGTAAAGGTGAATTACCGGTAGCGCCTTGAACCCTATCCCAGCGTCGAATACGGGCAAGGGGTGTTACAGGAATGATCAGAGTTGGTGTATAGAGGATGGGGGTAGGATTATGCATATCTATTTCTGTTATCTAAATCTGTAAAGGACTTAAGCCCGAATCTGAATCTAACTATGTATGTGATTTCTGTATGTATAGCATGTCTATGTCTGTTGGTTACACACTGAGTTACGTAAACTTACTTCTGTTTGTCTGTTCCGTTCAGGTAATCCTCAGACTTAGGCGGATCGGTGCGACGAAGACTCAATGTTGACCACCCGACCGTAAACTGTTTAAACTTAGTAATTTATGGTTTATTTAAAATTCTTGATTTATTTGAGAGTTTGTAATTTTTGGGACTCTCTGGACTGTATGGTTTTTAACTGTTGATTTTTAGTTTTGTTTTTTTTGATAATTTGCATGCTCCGACAAAATTGTTTATGAAAACGACGGTTTTACACAAATAAAGGTTTTTCTAAAAATACAAATAAGATTTCCAAAATGTATCGGTTTTATTTAAACTTCTGTTGTAATTTGTGTTTCGGCAAATGAAACAATTGAATAACTTTTCCAGCAATAGCTATAAAAAAATGGGTTTTATGAACTTGGATGATCTATCGAACAACTGCACAAGTTTTATCGAAGTAACACTATTTTCAAGATCCTTCCTTGTTACACTCTCTGATTCGGCCATAACGTCTAGGTCGGATTTGAGGTGTTACAAATATATAAATCCAAGAAAAGTAAATTGAATAGTGTTGAATATTTATTTTTTTGTTATATTATATATATTAGGGACCATCATGTTAGCTATAGCTTATTTTCAAATATATTATGGTTTTGATCACTTTAACATACTTAAATTTGAGCTTTAATCCCTATACTTTTATTTGGTATAATTTATGTTTGGTATTAGTGTCTTTAGTCATATTTTGGATTTGATCCCTTACTATGTATAAATTTGAGATTTAGCTCATATACTTTTTGGGGCAAAATTTTGTCTCTATACTGTTATAACGATATTAGTTAATCTAAATAGTTAGCACCCTTAACTATTTCGGTTACAATGTTAATGTGGATTTGTTCTCAAAAACACCTATTCAATCTCATCTTGATAAAATAAATTTTTTTGTTGAAAAAATATTCTTAAGAAAAATTGGCATTAGTACTGTTTTTGTTAACAATATTGGTTGTTTAGATTACTATGACATTATAAAATTATAGATATCAAATTATGTTAAAAATTAAAACATAAAGATTAAAATTTGAATTTCAACATAATATAGGGACCAAAATTAAAATTGAACCATTATATTTTAATGTAAAAAAAAAAGAAAAAAGAAAAAAGATAAGTAAACACAACAGTAAGCAGTCACTTGTGAAAAGGTAAACACTTTGGACAATACTTTAAACTATAGTAGTATAGATTATAGAATTTTTAATTGAGATAGTCTCACTAGTTTAATTGTATTTGAAAATTATTTTTAAAGAAATAACCAAATGATTTTATTTTGTAATATTTTTATATAAAATAATTAATAAAAAAACTGAAATCATTGGTGATAAATTTTTTAAAAAAATTTAATATACATTAACTATCATTCCCTTTTTCTTTAATCTAATTAAATTGGTTTAATCAATTAATTAAATTATATATATTTTTTCATATTTTACTCAATTTCACTTTTGTAATTTTGTGTTTTAATTGAATTAATTTACAATTGTGGTTTTAATTTTTTTCCATATCGTTCATTTTTTTTATCTAATTATTGTATGTTATTTTTATTATTGATAGAATCACAATGAAATCTACATAATAAAGCAAGAAATAGGCTATTCAAATTATTCAAAATATTAAGCTTTAAATTTATAATTAATATATTTATTTTGCTTAAATCATATTAATGTATTAAGTTATTTTTTTAATAAAAATTTCTTATTCTAAATATTGTGTAATACAATGACTAAATTGATTATAGATACTAACTTAGGTTTGTAATACAACAAAATTTTAACTTTATCTATTTAATTTAATTTATTTAATTATTTGCAATAAGTATTCACAAATTTATAATTTATAATTTTACAAAATATTTAAACCTAATTACATCAACCACCACCATTAGCTTAGAGCACCAAAATGGTAAACTACAAAATCTTCAAAACTTGCAAACACTTAATTAATTAATAATTTGAACAAAAGTTTAGAAGTATCAATTATTTCTAATTTTTAAGTATATAGATTATTTTAACTTTTCGCTAAAATTTTCACAAGAAAAAAATGGATATTTTAGGTGAATTTTTTTTAAAACAATAAATTATTCAATGGATTAATTAAAATACTGGCTAAAATATATTTTAAAAAATTATTCTAAAACATACTAGAAATCTTCTTTACCAAGGTCATCAACTATCCAGAATGCAGTCTAATTAAAAAGTACAAAGAAAAAGACTTCCTCACACCTACTATATGGATATGTAAGATAGTACAAATATTTATATATTTCTTAAAATAATGAATATATCACTAGGAAATTTAATACTTGAATTTGTTAGTAGTTACAATCAAATGCTATCATTTATTTTATTTTTGTTTATTATAAGTTACTTTTTTTTATAATTCTATAAAATAAATTTTATTTCTGTTCAATCTTTTAATAAAATTAAGATGGTTTGAATTCATGCCAAACAAATGCCTAAATAATTTTATATTTATATATTTTAAATATTTGATATTAAATAATTTATTTCGCAATCTTAAATCATGTAATATATTTAGAATATTACAAATTTATTATATTCTAAATAATTTATACACATAATAAATTTATACATCGCACCAATATACAAACTAATTACTTTCTAAATATAAAAAATAAAAAATAAATCAAGTTATAATACATGAAAAATGGCTTATGTGACTCTTTGTGAAATCAACCGTTATTAAAAAAAAAAAAAAAAGAATAAGCACAATGTTTCTATAAGATGGAACATTCACTAATTAAAAAATTTAAAACTAAAATATTGAATTTTAAAAAGCTTTTTAACCTTGGGAAAATCACGTACCTTGTATCTTTATTCCTCTATTTCTTTCCGCTTTAGATTATGGTATATACATGTAGAAATAATATAAAACTGTATTATAATATATTTTTATTTGAGAATACTAAATATATAATAAAAGAGTCTGGTTAAATTCAATTTTAATTGTGAATGCATCTTAACTCTATTTGTACAAGCATATTTATGAATTGGGAATGATATGATAAAAGTTTATAATGAGATGGTTAAAAAAAATAATGATAATAATAATTTGATTTAATTGCACCATGCCATCCCTTAAAAATCCTTTTATCTACTTTTGGGAGTTGGTCTTTTGGCTATCTGATTTGCATTTCTAAGAGGTGATTGGAGTGCTCTTTTACAGAAATTCCCAACTGGGGAGCTTGATTTTTACTGAAATTGGAAAAGTGCTGGATTAATACAGACGGTAGGGATCTATTTTCAGGTTGGTGGGTACAGCCATGTAAATCAGAAGTGGCTCATTTGACTGCCAATCCAGATTCTTTCTGGTCATTTCCTGTTTCCTATTCTACAACCTGACCTCTCAGTTATTAATGAAATGTAAACTAAAACGGATCTTTTCACCTCTTCGGAGAATAAGAAACAGGCTTAACTAAGTTAATTTTTTTCTCTTTCTTTTATTCATGATCAACACTGGTACGGATATTACCTTCATATTTTTTAGAGACAAAGCAGGGTTGGATTGGGCAAAGTCCGAGTCGTTACAGTTTTTTACGGGCAGTATTGATAAAGAAAAAAGACAGAAATATTCAAAACTTTATATCAAGACAGAGTCTTGTCTTCTCGGGTTTTTTTTCTTTTAAAAACAACATCAAAATCGGCTAAAACAACGTTGTTGTTTCTTGACTATATAAACTAGGGAGATTATTGTGGATAATTGTACCAAATAAGAAAAAATAAAGTTTATAATTGTTTTCCAATTCATCTTGATATTTCAGAAAAAAGAAATGGCAGCAAACGGAACGGGCGTTACGTCGCCAAGGACTCCATTGAAGAGTATACTGACGGAGAAGGCAAAGGGGATACCCAATGACAGTGCTGGAACCGTTAAGGCACAGACGATTGAAGAGCTTCACTCTTTACAGAGGAAGAGATCTGCGCCTAACACGCCTCTCCAAGGCACCGCCGGTGCCTTCGCTAACTTGTCTGAGGATGAACGCCAGAGACAGCAACTCCAGTCCATCAGGTACACCTGCACCATGCACCGCTTTGAGTCTCACTTTGTTTAAAATATGTGTGCATTTTATTCAAAATCCTTTTCTTATTTGCTTTTCCTAATTTTAACTACTGTGTTTTTTTGTTTTTTTTTCATTTGCCTTTTGACAGTGCATCTTTGGCGTCACTGACTAGAGGGACGGGGCCAAAGGTGATAAGAGGTGATCCAGGAGGCGGGAAATATCAGGCGGTTTCGCATGTGGCGCACCACCACCATATAGAGGCACCAGTCATCAGCGTCAGTGACAGTTCTCTCAAATTCACCCATGTCCTCTACAACCTCTCTCCTGGAGGTATAATATAAACATAACCATTCCTCATTAAAACCCTTTTCTACTCCATCATCATTGTTTGTATTGGTGCAGAGTTGTATGAGCAGGCCTTAAAATATGAGAAAGGATCTTTCCTTACATCCACGGGTGCGTTAGCCACCCTGTCAGGAGCCAAGACCGGGCGGTCTCCCAGAGATAAGAGAGTTGTTATCGATGACACCACCCAAGATGAGCTTTGGTGGGGAAAGTAAGTCAATATAATCCTATTTTATTTCTATTTTGAAAACACGAATTTAAATTACACCATTGTTACTTTGTTAAATGTAATAAGTTTGCAATCGCAATAAATATAACGCAATACGTCTACAATTGTAATTTAAATCTTTGTGGGTGGTGAGTGATAGTAGAAACTAATAAATGGGAGGACAGGGGCTCACCCAACATTGAAATGGACGAGCATACCTTCATGGTGAACAGAGAAAGAGCTGTGGATTACTTAAATTCTCTAGACAAGGTGAACTTTTCCTTTCATTTATTTAATATGCTGGGAGTTCTATTTATTTCTCCTATATTAAATTATTAAAAAAATGATTTTCCAGGTTTTTGTGAATGATCAATTCCTGAACTGGGATCCAAAGAACAGAATTAAAGTCAGAATTGTCTCTTGTAGAGCCTATCATTCATTGTTCATGCACAATATGTAAGTAAAACAATAACAATTTAATATTGATGAAGCCTCTATATCCTTGTAATGATATAATGTTAATATTGTATTGTATCATGTGTTGAGTTTTATCATCCATATAGAATTTCCATGGAGGCATATGGTACAGCTTAGGTTACAATTGGATAATTGGGTGGGTTGCAGGTGTATCCGACCCACTTCAGAAGAGCTCGAGAATTTCGGTACACCGGACTTCACTATATACAATGCTGGACAGTTCCCATGTAATCGTTACACACACTACATGACATCCTCCACTAGCATAGACATTAATCTTAATAGGAAGGAAATGGTCATCCTCGGCACCCAATACGCCGGGGAAATGAAGAAGGGTCTTTTCAGTCTCATGCATTATCTCATGCCTAAGCGTCATATCCTATCTTTACATTCTGGTTGCAATATGGGGAAAGATGGAGATGTTGCTCTCTTCTTTGGACTCTCAGGTATAGTATCATCTGATCAAAAGGTCGCCACCGTTGTGCTAGTCCACAAACAGATATGTTCCCTCTTACTTTGTTCTTTGAAGCTTTACATGCATTTATTTCCTTTTTTTATTACCTTGGTTTTGCATTGTTGCTGATAAGTTCTGTTTCTTCAATAATTTTCCTTACAGGTACCGGGAAGACTACACTGTCGACTGATCACAATAGGTTTCTGATTGGAGACGACGAGCACTGTTGGAGTGACGATTGTGTATCGAACATCGAAGGTGGTTGCTATGCCAAGTGCATTGATCTTTCGAAGGAGAAGGAACCTGATATCTGGAATGCCATTAAGTTTGGCACTGGTGAAACTCTGTCTTCTTTGTTCTTGGATCATTTAACCTGGACTACCATCATAGTTCTCGGCTTGATCTTTTTACCCCTCCCTCCCTCCCTTTGTTTCTGCAGTGTTGGAAAACGTTGTATTTGATGAACATACAAGAGAAGTGGATTATACCGACAAATCAGTTACAGGTAATATACATTATCAAACAATCTAGGAGTCTTGTATTCATCACAAGTACCTAGACTCAAAAACTTATCTAGATAGCCATGAATTCAGGATGGCATGGAAGATAGGTAATATGCTGGAAATTAATCATTCTTAGACGTGTTAACCTTTAATATTATTTTCTCTCTTTGCAGAGAACACTCGTGCCGCTTACCCCATCGAATTCATTCCAAATGCCAAGATACCATGCTTCGGTCCGCACCCTAAGAACGTCATTCTTTTGGCATGCGACGCCTTTGGTGTTCTTCCACCTGTGAGCAAGCTAAGTCTGGCACAAACCATGTACCATTTCATTAGCGGCTACACTGCTCTGGTACATTTTCTATGTCCTACCTTAAACTTGCTTTCATGTCCTTGCATCATTGGACTGAACTTGGTTGATGATCCATATAGGTGGCTGGAACCGTAGATGGTATTAAGGAGCCAACAGCAACATTCTCAGCTTGTTTTGGTGCGGCATTTCTCATGTTGCATCCAACTACGTATGCAGCCATGCTTGCTGAGAAAATGCAGAAGCATGGGGCAACAGGATGGCTTGTCAACACTGGCTGGTGTGGTGGAAGGTAAATGCTGACCATTGATAATCATTTTTCCACTAGTAACATTTTTAACTTTTGTTTTTTTTTTTCCTTGGGTAAGTTGAATCCATCAATGAATATTGGTTTCTTTTTTCGGCAGCTATGGGTCTGGAAACCGTATAAAGTTACCGTACACTCGGAAAATCATCAATGCCATTCACTCTGGTAGCCTCTTGAAAGCAACTTACGAGAAAACTGAGGTGTTCGGTTTAAAGATCCCCAGTGAGATTGAGGGAGTGCCTAAAGAAATCCTGCGTCCGGAAAACGCTGTAAGCTAGTGCTGGCCAAGCTGTTTTCCGAGTAGGTTACTTGAACTTTAGTCAAAATTTTTAATGAAACTGGTTTCATGGATGGCAGTGGGCTGACAAGGAGGCATACAAGAACAAGTTGTTGAAATTAGCTGGCCTATTCAAGAATAACTTTGAGACCTTCACAGAATATAAGATTGGAGAGGACAAGTTAACTGAGGAGATCCTTGCAGCTGGTCCAATCTTTTAATTTCTCAACCAAGGAAGAAGCCAATTATTCAATGTGAGAGAAAATAAGATTTATGTAAATATTCATACTCGATTTTAGATGTAGCCCAATCTTTATGAGCTCGAAAAAATAGCACTGGAGCTGGAAGTTCAACAACAATTCAACACCATGGTATGTGATAATAGTATGAATTGTTTTTCAATTACTGGTTTTAACTTCAAAGAGGAAGTGATTAAAAATTCTATACCTTAAGGTTGAATGTAAGCTTGGTAATGGCAATTACTCAGCTTCCTTGCATGTATATATATATAATCTTTTGTTTTTAATACACCCTGATAAAAATGTTAAGTCTTTAGCAACTACACTAGTGACTAGTTAATAATATTATTGTTGTATATGTTTTGATTTATTAATGTACAAATAGATATATTATAAAACTAATGTTGACAATTTTTATTAAAATGAAATAAATTATTCAATTTATATACATATATAAGATAAATTTTAGATATGATATAAATATAAATTAAAAAATTTTAAATGCAATATACAAAGAAAAATAACATGAATACATAAATTATTGAGTGTGTCGTAATCAATATAAAAAAAATCATTATGTATATATAAAATTCTATATTAATTTATAACACTTTAAGAACAAAAATTAATACCTATTATGAAGAAATAAAAAAATTCTCTCAAGATTGAATTATTATGAAAATTTATGTAAAAATATGGACTGAAATAAGATAAGACACAAATATATTGTTAACACTCTAATTTTTATCTAAATTAAATCCTTAAAATAGGTAATACAAGAAAAAAGAAAAGAAAAGAAAAGAAGAAGAGATGAATTGATATACGGTATAAACATAACAAGAAAAATTAATTAAAATAAAACACGAAAAACAACATGAGCATGATACAAATGTAAAAAAGCATTAAAAATATATAAAAATAGTTTATTAAGATGAAAACCTTGAACAAAAATAATATCACGAATATGAACATACAAATAATTCTTTAAAATTATGCATCACAAATATAATATGGAAAAATAATTAGCATAAAAAAACTGAATAGAATGCAAATACGAAAGCATGTCAAAATCTATACGAGTATATAGTATTTTGAATGAATAAAAAGTGATAAATAAATAAATAAATAAATAAACACCTATATGAATATCTATAATAAAAGGAAGACTTGGGTCAATCTTAGATGACACCAATCCATATATATATTTTTTTAATATATACATGTAAGATAATAATTGGATTTCAATTTTGATATTTTACTTGTTTTTCCGAATTATATAATAATGATTAAATTTCAATTTTAGTTTCTATAACATATTCATATTTAACATATTCATATTTGAGACTTAATATCTATATTTTAGTTTTTGATGTAACTTGATACCTCAACTTTTATAAGGTTATGTCTTTTTTATATGACATGCAGCTAAACTTTTTTTTTTAACATAAATTTCAATTATGATCCATTTACTTCTTTTTCTTTTTTGAGATTATATAACAATTACCAAATTTTTGTTTTGGTGCCTATATTATGTTCAAATTTAATATTTAATATATATTCAACATAATTTGGTACCTCAACTTTTATAACGACATTAGTTTAACTACCTCAACTTGTATAACGACATTAGTCTAATTACTTTATTATAATTAAAATGCTGACATGGATTTTAAGAATTGTTAACGTTGTTAAAATTCTTTGTTAAATTTAAGTCCATTACAAAGTCTTTTTTTTTCTGTCATATGATTATAAAGCGAACGTTTAAAAAATTTAAATTGTCACACCAACAAATTTAACTAAAAAATTTAACTGTATTAATAGTGTTGTCCATTTGCCAAACTCATCAGTATTTATGGCTTATGAAAACGAAACCTAAACTTTATTGATTCCAATACCAAAATATAATTCTTACAAATAAATCACATAATCATTAGGAATAAACGGCCTCTATGAGTTAATTTTTTCTAACGATGTTTCATCATTTAAATGTTGTGCAACATTATTAGGACCTTCATTTATTATCAGAACATTATTTATCATAGTTGTTGATAAAAGAACATTTATAAATATAGAAGATTTTGCTCTAGTTTCTTGTATACTTAAGCACACTTATTAACTTCATCATTTGCAAGGAATCTAGCATTACTAATTTCTATGGTTCTTAGACGATGGTTTGAAATGTGAAACATATATCCTTTATGTAATAGCCTGGTTTAGACCTTAGTCGGAACAGTGGTTTCGGGACCACAGATCCGAGTCAAAAAATATTTTAATATTATTTTCTTTGTTTACAGCATGATATATGATATGTGTGAAAATCTTGTGTGGAAATTTTTATCGTTTGTGTGCTCAATTTTATAAAAGGACTTAATCGCGTAAAATGTAAAAGTGACATGCCATAAGTTAAAAGTGTTTATTTGCTATGGTTTGTTATTTATGAGGTCCTTATGATGTTATTAACTCATTTATAATGTTAATGGACATTAATGGGAATTATATCATGAATATTGGTAGTTTTAATTAAAGGATAAAATGGTAATTGATGATTTAAATTATATTAAATAAAATAAAAACCATTTTATGCTTAATTATCATCATCCATAGCCGAATAACAAGAGAAAAGAAGAAGAAAATGTTATTTTAGGATTCGGCCCTTGTTGTTCTTGATTGAGGTACGTTTTTTGCTCGGATTTTAATGATTTCTATGTTTTTGTAATCGTTGCTTCATGTTCTAGCTAGCTCGTATCTTAATTTTCAAATTTGTTGAAGATTTTGTGAAGTGCCATTGATGAGTGCTTGAGTTTTTGGATGTTTGATGATGAAATATGAAAGTTTAATGATAGATTTTAATGTTATGTAAAGTGATTGTTGACAAAAATGTCAAATAGGGATTAAATTGAGAAAAGTATAAATTGAGGGGTTAAAATGTGAAATAAATGAAAAATATGGGCTGCTAGGGGCACTATGGTAATTCGTCCAAGCATGGGTTAAATTGAATTTTTTGAATTTCTTGTATTTGTGAAATAGGGACTAAATTGAATAGATATGAAAGTTTAGGAGCTAAAGTGAAAAAATGCCCAAATGTATATTTTTGGATGAAATTGAATGAATAAGTGATTAAATGAGTTAATTTTGAATACATATAGATCAAGAAAAGAGGAACTCGGACTTAGATCGAGGCAAGAACAAAGTACTCGATTAATCGGCTAGTTTCGTTGTTTCTACGACCGAGGTAAGTTCGTAGGTGTTCATTTCATTATAAATGAATGTTATATGCTTTGATTTTACATAAAATGTGTTTATAAGATTGTGGATAATGTTTGAATTGTGAATAAGACTATACGGAAGTGTTCGACGACGAAATCAACAAGTGAAACCTTTCGGTTAAAGTTTAAGTACAATGATAATGATAATGTAATGTTATTAAGTTAATGCATTGGCTTCGGGCTATGATATTGGCACTTAGGGTGTGAATAATACCCTGATTTGGCTACTGGCCATGATATAGGTATTTTGAGAGGAGTTACCTTGATATGGCTATGGGCCATGGTATAGGTACTCCGGGATAAGTTACCTTGATTTGGCTATGGGCCATGGTATAGGTACTTATCGATTTTGATTCGTGAGTATCTGATTTCTATCTCTAATGGTTCAACGGATAAAAGAATGACTTGTTTGAGAAAGAGATTATTACGAGGTGGTATAGGTACGTACGGAACCTATTTGAGCATTACATTGAGAAAGATAAAAGAGATGATAATGAATCATGTTTTGAGACATGATAGGAAGGTTTGTGTTAGTGAGATGTTGATTTGGTAATGTGTACATGATTGAATTATATTTATTTGATGAATTTAATTGCTTAACTACGAACTTACTAAGCTATGAAGCTTACTGTGTGTTATTTGTATATGTTTTATAAATGATCAAAGCTAGCTCGGATTCGGGGATTATCGGGAAATGTCATCACACTATCGATCATTTGTTGGTACTTTTGAAGCTTGTATATATGGTATATGACATGTATTGGCTAGTGTCATTTTGGTATGTTTTGAACTATGATGTTAGCTATGTGTTTTGGCTTGTTAATAATGTAATTGTTGATGTGTTTTAGCCATTTAAATTGGCTTAAGTTAAGTGCTTGATAAGTGATATATGTGATGCAAATAATGCCTTTATATGTTGGCTTGTTTTGGTATGTTTGTCATAGTGGTAGATATAGTTAAATGGATGTTGTTTTAATTAGTTATGAATGTTTTAGTAATGGTAAATTGTGATGATTTTGGCATAATGATTTGGTATAATTTGAATATGAAAATGGTTAGTTGAAATGGTTGATTATATATGGTATGTTATGTGTATGTTTTGGTTGGTTTTGGTTGCTTATAAATGACTTGAAATGGTACCAAATAGGTTGATTTATATGAATGATTGTAGGGTGGCAAATTGGCTTTTCAAATGGCCTATTTTTGTTCACATGTGCAGAGACACAAGCGTGTGTCTCGGCCGTGTGCGACACACGGCTATGTTATACGGCCGTGTGTCCCTTGGGGTAACCCTATGAATTTAAGTCAGTCTTGAGCACAGGCTAGACACACAGGTGTGTGGTTGGCCGTGTGACCCAAGTCAGTAAACCCTCCAGTTTTCCCACGGCCAAGACACACGGGTGTGTCTTCGGTCGTGTGGTGCAAGTCAGTATGTATGCTTTATTTTCACACGGCCTGCTTACACGGGCGTGTGACCTACGAATGTAAAATTTTTCTAAGTGTTTGGAAATTTTTATATGTGATCGGTTTAGTCCTGAACCATTCTGAAGCATGTTTTAAGGTCTCGTAAAACCTTATAAGGGACAATGTGAATGTTTGCGAATGGTTTTTGATAATGAATGTATAAATGTATGTGAATGGGATGTGTTATTAGGTAATGCCTCGTAATCCTTTTTTAGCAACGGATACGGGTTAGGAGTGTTACATTTTATTAGTATCAGAGCTACGATTTAGTTAGTTCTAGAACTAACGTAGCGTGTGAGAGTCTAGCTATACATGCCATATATATAAATTGCGATAGTGTGATGATTCCTGACTGTTAAAATGTATTTTTATATAGCAAATGGATCTCGAACGAGCCATAGCTGATGATATGGAAAGCAATGCGCTTACTTCCGCTCAAGGGGCAGTGCCAGCCGATTCTAGGCCTATTTCTAGTAGTCAGTGAGGAGAGGCTAAACAAGCCTTTTTCCAAATGATGACTGAGTGATTCGCGAAATTCGTATGAATAAATCTGGCTGCTCAACAACCTTCACCCCCACATGTTTCTCAATAAGTTCCAGTTGTGCCGCAAGTGATAGATCCAATCCGATTGAGTAAGCCACCTGTTGATAAGATACTTAAACACGGGGCTAAAGAGTTTCAGGCTACAGTTGATGATGATGCTGAGAGAGCTGAGTTTTGGCTTGAAAACACTATCAGAGTATTCGATGAATTATCCTGTACTCTGGAAGAATGTATCAAGTGTGTGGTATCTTAACTCAAAGATAATGCATATCACTGGTGGAAAACATTGACATCGGTGGTTCCTAGTGAACGGGTTACTTGGGGGTTCTTTCAATCCGAATTCCAAAAGAAGTACATAAGTCAAAGATTTCTTGATCAGAAACATAAAGAGTTTCTAGAGTTGAAACAGGGTCGAATGACTGTGACCGAGTATGAAAGAGAATTTGTACGATTGAGTAAATACGCTCGATAATATGTTTCTACCGAAGAGATTATGTGTAAGTGGTTCGTTGATGGGTTGAATGAAAATATAAAGCTATTAGTTGGAATTCTAGAAATTAAAGAATTCATTGTTTTAGTTGAAAGAGCATGTAAAGTTGAAGATCTCAACAAAGAAAAGAGAAAAGTAGATTCAGATGCTAGAGACACCAAAAAAAGATTAATGAATAAGCCGTATTAGTCTTCATCAAAGAAATTCAAAGATTCGTATAATCGTCTGAATGTTTCAATGGGATATTCAAACAAGGATCGTATTAAACAACACTTTGGTTCTAAAGCTCAAGCTACATCAGTAGCTAGTGTTGGTAGTGTGAGAGGTAATAAACCTAAATGCCAGCACTGTGAATGATGACATTTTGGAGAATGCTGGAACAAAAGAAATAAAGCTTGTTACAAATGTGGATCGTTGGATCATTTTATGCGAGACTGTCCAGAGTTGATGGAAAAAGTGGAGGTTCAGAATACGAGGCCGAATAACACTGTAGCTAGAGGTAGACCATCCAAAAACACGGGAAATGTAAGTGGTGGTAGAGGTGTGACACGAGATACTGCTATGATATCTAATGCCAGAGCACCTACTTGAGCCTATGCTATTCGCGCTCGCGAATTGCATTGATAGATCCAAGATCAACTCATTCGTATATATGTGTGGACTTAGTATGCAGTAAGACTTTGCCTGTAGAGTACTGAATTTGTAATTAGAGTATCGAACCCCTTAGGCAGATGTGTTTTGGTTGATAAAGTGTGCAAGAATTGCCTGTTGATGATTCAGGATAATTACTTTCTGGCTGATTTGATGTTTTTGCCATTCGATGAGTTTGATATAATCTTGGGTATGGATTGGCTAACATTGCATGATGCTATTGTGAATTGCAAACGAAAGACGATTGATTTGAGATGTCAGAATAATGAGATTATACGAATTGAGTTGAATGATTTGAATGGCTTGCCATCAGTGATTTCATCAATGTTAGCTCAGAAATATGTGAGAAAGGGTTGCGAAGCTTATTTAGCTTATGTGCTTGATAAGAAAATGATTGAAAAGAAGATTGAATCGCTCCCAGTTGTGTGTGGGAACACAAAAATTTACATACTTTTTCATATCTATTTTTATTTAAATTCGTGCAAATATGGTTGAATTCTTGTCAAAAATTAATTAAATATTATAAAATAATTAAATTGTGTTAAAAATATGAACATGGTGAATTTTAATTAATTTTATACTTAATTTTAATTAATTTTGACTATTTTCGACAGATTTGCGCAAATGACGAAAATTGGCTCAGCTGACACTGCTGAAAGCACAAAACAGAAAAGCAATTTGAAGTATCGAGGCACATTAATTTCCAGCCTAAGAAGGTCCAAAAATGTGTATTAATTCATAATTTAATTAATTCTAATTTATTCCCCATTTAATTTGGGTTAAATAAATTATTTTTAATTAATTATGGAGAAATGGTTTAGTTGAACCGCATTGGTCGAACCAAATTGAGTGAACTGAATCAGCCACTAATTGGGCAGCCCAAAACCGTCCATATGCTGACCCAAATCAGAATTTTAGCTGATTAAATATGCTTGCAAAAAGGCCCTTGAAAGACTTCCAAATTGCATTCAAACCTCACCTTTAATTGTGGCTTTGTAGATTTGCCCCAGGCTATTTTTAGCAAACTTGAAAGTCTCAACTTTTTCCAAGTAGATGGCCGACCATAGGGGGGCTATTTTGCTGCTGGAATTTGCTATTTTTACTAGCCACTATCAGCTATAAAAGCCACCCCTTTCTGATCATTCAAACCATCCCTCAGTCCCACAACATTCTCTCATTCTCTCTTCTCCCCTCTCACTTTTCTCTCCATTTTTTTCCATCCCATTTCCCTTTTTGTTCAAGTGCTAATTTCTTCTCTTGGAAAAGAGGCTCTCATCATCCATTTTGGAGCAGCAATTAGGTGTTCATAAGCCACCTTGATAGCCGAGGGCAACGAAGAACGGAGAACAGAGCAACTAGTCAAGCCACAGAAAAACACCGGATTTGCTTCTTGTTCCCTATCTCTTTAATTTTTGTTGTTGTTTTGACGAACATGTTTATGAATATTTATGCTATTGAAATGGTTATTTTAATCAATTTAGCTTAAATTAAGTTTGTGTTGGGTTGATTATATTCTTCCTGCTTGAATTGTTAAATTGATGTTTATGCTGTTATAGGCCTCGGTAAATTGCTTGGTTAAGTAAAATCATGCCTAAGTTATTCTTGCAATATAATTGTTAAATAACTAATGAATTAATTATTAAATCGTATTAAAATTATAATTCATAGACACAATGCTTAATCAGTGCTTGTTTATTCTTCTAAGGTAGCTGAAGTTTAAATTAGCATTGTATTCGGCGATACATATGCCTTGCATAACTTGCAAGATTTTTGTGATTAAACTGTTTCAAGGTAGAAATACCCTGTTACCTCACTTAATCTTTTATATGTTTGTGAAGATTGATTAACCGCTTAGATTGACATTGAAAAATGTTCAAGAGATTGATTAATTTAATAAGTATGTATGAGCAGTAGTTAGCAAATTACCGAGTTGCCATGAATTTATTCGTAGCAATATAAACATCAGTTTAATAATTCTAAGTTAAAGAAATGTAATTAATCCAACACAAGTATGTTATCTTGATTAAATCTTATTTGAAATCGTGCATTAGAATTCCTTTGTTTTATTTTAATTATTTACTTAGTTTTTAAATAGTTTTTGACCATCTTTTAAAACCAAATTATTTTTACCTCACCAAAGTGTTTTACAATTAATTTCATAAATAATTCTTTTTACAGTCCCTCTGGGTACGATAAATCGACATTTACTTGTCACTTTATTACTTGTTGCGATTGTGTACACTTGCACATTTTCGTCGTTCCAAGTTTTTGGCACCGTTGCCGGGGACTATTTTAAAAAACCCATTATTTGTGAATTTGTTAGTTTTACGTTTTGGTTTATTGTTTAAATTTTTACTTACTTAATTTTTCTGTGATTATTATAAGTGTTTATGAGTATTGACCATATTATTGACTTACTCCTTGTAGACCCTGAGATAGAACGAACCTTTCGACAGCGAAGTAGACAAGCGAACCAAAGAAGGATTAAAGGAATGAATTTCGAGAATATGAGTCAAGGAAATGGAGCAAACCTTGTTAAAAATCCTATCCTTATTGCTGATGATAGGGATAGAGCCTTAAGACAATATGTTGTGCCAGTGTTTAATGATCTTAATCCGGGTATTAGGAGACCCGAAATTGAGGCACAACATTTCGAGCTGAAGCCAGTCATGTTCCAGATGCTTCAGACAGTGGGCCGATTCAGTAGAATGCCTACCGAAGATCCTCATCTTCATTTAAGGCTGTTTATGGAGGTGAGCGTTTCTTTCAAATTAGTCGGAGTACCCGAAGATGCATTATAATTGAAGCTGTTCCCGTACTCACTAAGGGACAGAGCTTGAGCTTGGTTGAACTCATTGCCACCAAACTCAATTTCCACATGGCAAGAGTTAGCCGAAAGATTCCTTATGAAGTATTTCTCATCAAGCAAGAACGCTAAGTTAAGGAACGAGATCACTGCCTTCCAAAAAATGGATGATGAGTCCTTGTATGAGGCATGGGAATGATACAAAAAATTATTACGGAAATATCCTCATCACGGAATCCCACATTGCATCCAACTTAAGACATTTTATAATGGTCTCAACGCTCACACGAGGATGGTAGTGGAAGCCTCTGCTAATGGTGCTCTTCTTTCTAAGTCTTACAATGAGACTTATGAAATCATTGAGAGGATCGCCAGTAACAATTATCAATGGCCAACCAATCGAGCCGCGTTAGAAAGATGAGTCGTTAGAATACATGAAGTGGACGTTCTCACTTCACTCGCATCTCAGGTATCTTCAATATCCTCAATGCTTAAGAATCTTACCACTAATGGGTCTAACAGTTTTGTAGCCCAACCACCTCACCAATTTGAGAGTATAGCCTGTGTTTATTGTAGGAAAGGACATTTGTTCGTAGAATGTCCATTAAACCCAGAATCTGTATATTACATGGGTAACCAGAACTAAAATCGAAGAGGGCAAGGAATGCAATCCAAATTCTATAACCCATCGTGGTGAAACCACCCGAATTTTTCCTGGAGTAACTAAAGGGCTGGAACCAGTAACAACTACGTCCAACCTAGACCGACCCAGCCACCTAGTTTTTCCCAACAAGTTCAGAAACCAGTTCAAGCTGAATCATCTAATAGCTTAGAGAATCTACTGAAGGCTTACATGGTAAAGAATGATGCCTTAATTCAAAGCCAAGCAACTACATTGAAGAACTTAGAGAACCAGATGGGCCAGCTTGCAACTGAACTCAAAAATCGACCACAAGGTGCTTTACCTAGTGATACAGAGAATCCAAGAAATCCGGGGAAGGAAAATTGCAAAGCAAGGAGCAAAAAGATAGTAGAGCCCAACACCATCGAAGTTGAAAAGGAGCCAGCTGACATTCAAGACTCAGAGGAAGTTCAACCGAGTGTTAAAATTCCAGTTTCACCAAAACTAGAATCTGTAAAATCTGATAAGGTAACCTCAGAACCACCTAATTCTGATCAACTAACAACTGCATTAGATGCAGAAGTGCCACTAAAGGCAAATCAACCAGTATCGGTTCCAGTAATGAAACCTTCACACCCTACCCTTAAAGACTTCAGAAGCAAAAATAGGAAATTCAATTTAAGAAGTTCCTTGATGTACTCAAGCAACTTCATATCAACATCCCGTTGGTAGAAGCACTTGAAAAAATGCCAAAATACATCAAGTTTATGAAAGATATCTTGTCCAAGAAGCGAAGACTTGGAGAATTTGAGACAGTAGCTCTAACGAAGGAATGCAGCGCATATCTTCAAGACAAACTACCCCTAAAGCTGAAGGATTCTGGATGTTTTACCATACCTTGCAATATTGGAGCAACATATTGTGGTAAGACACTATGTGACTTGGGTGCAAGTATAAGCTTGAAACCTATGTCAATATTTAGAAAGCTAGGGATAGGTGAAGTTAGACCTACTACAGTTACACTTCAACTAGCAGATCGATCATTAGCACATCCAGAAGGAAAAATTGAGGATGTATTAGTACGTGTAGATAAATTCATCTTTCCTACTGACTTTGTGATTCTAGATTTTGAAGCAGACAAAGAAGTACCAATTATCCTAGGAAGACTATTCTTAGCAATCGGAAGGACCCTTATTGATGTGCAGAAGGGCGAGCTTACGATGCATGTTCAGGATGATCAGGTAACATTTAATGTTTTTAAGTCTATGTGATTTTCTGACGCGATTGATGATTTTCTGCAGTATCCGACTTGGAGGATTTAGTAGTGGAAAAGGAACTCAACTTTGTTGAGGATCTATTGGAAAGAATTTTGACATCGGATCCTCTAAATGATGAAGAGGAGGATGAGTACTTAGCTTTTCTAGAGGCTAATCAAAGGGTATTTAATCTGCAATCCCATTTTGAATCTTTGGGGTTAGAGAATAGGGAGTATGCCCAACCAAAAGCATCAATCGAGGAACCAGCTAAATTAGAACTCAACGTATTACCTTCACATTTAAAATACATTTATTTAGGTAACGCTTCTACTCTGTCCGTGATTGTTTCAGCAGAATTTACTATTGAGCAAGAAGAAAAACTTATCTTAGTCTTGAAACAATTCAAGAAGGCTATCGGATGGATCATAGTTGATATTTATGGTATTAGTCTATCTATATGCATGCACAAGATTATCCTGGAAGATGGCGAAAAAGGGACGATTGATGGACAATGAAGACTGAACCCTATCATGAAGGACATGGTGAAAATGGAGATTATCAAGTGGTTAGATGCGGGTATCATTTATCCCATCTCAGATAGTTCGTGGGTAAGTCAGGTCCAGTGCGTGTCAAAAAAGGGAGGTATCACAGTCGTAGAAAACGAGAATAACGAGTTGATACCAACTAGAATAGTTACGGGATGGAGATTTGTATCAATTATCAAAAGCTAAACAAGAAGACTAGGAAATATCACTTTCCTTTGCCGTTCTTGGACCAGATGCTGGATAGACTCGCGGGGCGAGACTATTATTATTTTCTCGATGGATACTCGTGGTATAATCAGATTATAGTAACACTGGAAGATCAACACAAGACAAAGTTCACTTGCCCATACGGTACATTTGCATTTAGACGTATGCCATTTGGTTTATGTAATGCACAAGCTACATTTCAAAGATGTATGATGTCTATTTTTACTGACATGGTTGAGAAGTACTTGGAATTTTTTATGGATGACTTTTCAATATTCGGAGATACTTACGATGATTGCTTAGCCAATCTAGCTAAGGTACTAAGGCGATGCAAAGAAACAAACCTCGTACTTAACTGGGAGAAGTGCCATTTCATGGTACGAGAAGGAATTATTCTAGGGTATCAGATAATGAGACATGGGATCGAGGTAGATAAAGCGAAGGTAGACATTATTGAGAAGCTTCCACTGCTAGCATTTGTAACGGGTGTTAGGAGCTTTTTGGGTCACGCTGGTTTCTATCGAAGATTTATCAAAGACTTCTCCAAAATTGCTAAACCCTTACGCAAATTATTGGAGAAGGACACGACGTTCAAGTTTGATGATGAATACTTAAGAGCTTTCAAGGATTTGAAGAGTCGATTAGTTACAACACCCATAATCGTCACACCAGACTGGGATTTGCCATTTGTATTGATGTATGACGCAAGCAACTTCGCGATAGGAGCTGTCATGGACCAGCGAAGGAACAAATTTTTTCATCCCGTCTACTATGCAAGTCGGACTCTTACAGGAGCTCAACTGAACTATACTGTAACATAAAAGAATTACTTGCTATTGTATTTACTTTTGATAAGTTTTGATCTTATCTTGTAAGTACCAAAGTGACTGTCTATATGGACCACTCGGCAATTAAGTACTTACTTGCCAAGAAAGATGCTAAGCCGAGACTGATCTGGTTGGTGCTTCTACTTCAAGAGTTCGATCTAGAAATTTAAGATCGAAATGGAGTAGAAAACCAAGTAGCAGATTGCTTGACCAGATTGGAGCTGCGAGAAGGGAATTCTCCTATTATACCAATTTAGGAAACATTTCTAGATGAACACATACTGAAGGTAAGTCATGTCCATAATACCCCTTGGTTTGGTGATATTGCTAACTATTTAGCTTGTGGTTTGATGCCAATTGATAAGACGTATCAACAAAGGAGAAAGTTTCTTGACGATGTGAAGTACTATTTCTGGGAAGATCCATATTTATTTAAAAAGTGTGCAGATCAGATGATTAGGAGATGCATGGCAGAAGATGAAGTACAAAAGATTTTATACCATTGTCACTCAGCTCTGAGAGGGGGACACTTCGGAGGTACTCGTACGGCAGCCAAATTATTATAAACCAGATTCTTTTGGCCAATACTATTCAAGGATGCATATGCGTACGTAAAGAGCTGTGACTGATGTCAAAGGGTCGAAAATATCACCAATAGAAATGAAATGCCTCAAACAAACATCATTGAGGTAGAATTGTTCAATGTATGGGGTATTGACTTTCTTGGTCCTTTCCCTCCGTCTTTTGGTCACAAGTATATATTGGTATCAGTAGACTATGTGTCCAAGTGGGTCGAGGCTGAAACTTATTCGACAAATGATGCGAAGGTTGTAATGAAGTTCTTGCAGAAACACGTGTTCACAAGGTTTAGAACCCCAAGAGCTGTCATTAGTGATGAAGGGTCCCACTTTGTAAACAAGTGGTTAAAATGGTTATTAGACAAGCATGGAGTGAAACACAAGGTTGCAACAACTTACCATCCACAGACGAATAGGCAAGCTGAACTGGCAAATAAGAAGATCAAAGGCATACTTGAAAAGATAGTTTGCCCGAACCGATGAGATTGGTCTAAAAGGCAGGATGATGCTTTGTGGGCTTACAGAACAGCAGACAAGACATCTTTAGGGATGTCACCTTACACGTTGGTCTTTGGGAAATCCTATCATCTACCGTTGGAGTTAGAGCACAAAGCTTACTGGGCTCTTCAACAGCTTAATTTGGATCCTAAGCTCGCGAAAGAGAAACTGATGTTCCAACTTAATGAGTTAGAAGAGTTCCGAATGTTCTCATATGAAAATGCCAAATTACTTAAAGAAATACTCAAGAAATGGCATGACAAACACATTTGAGTTCGAGAATTTGAAGTAGGTCAGCAAGTCTTGTTGCTCATATCCAGATTAAGGTTCTTCCCAGGTAAGATAAAATCACATTGGTCCGGTCCATTTATGATTCATCAAGTCTATCCATATGGAGTTGTTGAACTCCAAGGTAAGGGAGGTAATTTCCGAGTTAATGCTCAACGCCTGAAACATCATTGGGAAGATAAAATTAAACGAGATAAAATCGCGTTCATTTTATCGGATACTTAATTTCTTATTTTTATTTTTGAATAAATGATTTAGGGTATATTTTCGGGTTTTGTATGTTTAAATAAATTTTGTCTAGGAGATTGGAACTTAAGCGGGACTGCTTGTGACCCCTCCAATCTTTCCTGGGAATTTATTTTGACATAATTTCCTAAGAAATTATTCCCTAAATGGAAAAATAAATTTTTAGCTTTTCAAATAAAAGGGTCCATTTTGATCCACGTTTTAAATGGCAACTCAATTTTAAATTTTCATTAAGTCTAGGGACTTAATTGAATTATTTTTAAAACTTAGTTGCTCTTTTTGCAAATAATAAAAATTAGATTCTCTTTTTGTCAATATTTTCAAAAGTCTTCTAGAATAAACGTTTTTAATTTAATAAAAAAAAAGTTAAACATGCCTCGCAAGAGAACTCATGCTTCCGTTCAAATTGATGAAACACAAAACAAGTTCCACTGTGAAGAAGCCAAAGTGAGATACGAAAGTATCTTCAAAAATTAATAGATGCATCCAGAGAAAGGCTTTACATTAAAGGAAAGCAACTACAGAGACTTTATCGCACATATTCGTCAAGTTGCTGAACCCTTCAATTGGGAACAATTTTGTGAAAAGAGACCTAGTGTGGATGAGGAGCTAGTTCGTGAGTTCTATGAAAATTTAACTTCAAGCGAGATGATAGAAGTTCCAGTTCGCGAAATCAATGTAGCGATAAATTCAAATGCTATTAATGAGTTCTTTGAATTACCTGATTTTGAAAATGATGAATATTCCATATTAATGAGCAATATCAAGCCTGAGAATTTGCAAGAAATTCTTGAGGAACTGACAATTTAGGGTTCTACGTGGACTGTGTCAAAACAAGGAATCCACACTTGTCGAAGAGAATATTTGACGCCTCTTGCGAAGGTATGGTGTTACTTCATCCGATTCAACCTTATGCCTAGCTCACATGGGACTACAATCTCGTTAGAGCTAATGGTCTTATTGTACTTGATCCTAATTGGTAAGACCATTGATGTGGGAAAGATCATCTTGAGGGAACTATAGAATTGTGCTGTTAAATGCTCTGGCCCTGTTCACTTCCCGTTTACAATAATAATTCTATGCTTGAATGCTAAAATTCTTGCAAATGTAAGGAAGACAGGGTATAGCCAAGGCACAATCTCAAATTGGGACCTCTACCGAGTAGATGGAGACTTAGTTCTACAGCAACGAGTTGAAGAAAGTGAGGAACCTGAGGACCCTGATGAAGAAGAAGATCCCACGATACAATCATTTGAAGTCCCTGATAAGGTAGAATTAGTGGAGCCAGAAGCTAAACTTGATGCTGAAACTTCAATATTTAGAGCTCAACTGCCTAGCCCAGACCTTTGAGATGAGCTATCAAAATTGATGGACTTAATGCAACATATGCAATGGCAGCAAAAAGCCTACTGGAGATACTCAAAAATAAGGGATGACTCAATAAGAAGTGCTTTTAAGAAAATATACAATGACCCTTTTATTTTTGTGCATGAGTTCCCAGATTTCATATTTGAACCATGGAGTCCATTGTCAAAGAAGGAGCGAAGCAATTCATGCAAAGGCAATAATGATTGGGCAAAAGATGAGTCCAATTCGGAAGGATCTGCAAATAAATAAAAGGAAGGGATCTTAACTTTACTTTATTTTTGTTCGTAGATTATTTTTAGGATTAAGTTTAATTAGGAATTTTTATTTTTGCATAATAAAACAAGAGATGGAATTATGAGTAAATATGAACATGTCACAAAATATGAAGTGTGGCAATAGATATATACATGTCTAGGATTGGATTCAGAGAGAGCTTGGTACTTAAGCAGTCAAATTGACTCACCTCCTCTTTTCTGGAATCCTACTTGGTGTATAGTATTTATTCACTTTAAAAATTGAGAAAATTATTCATTTTAAGTTGGGGGGACCGAAATTCCCGCTCATAATAAAATTTTTCTTTTAATTATGATTAGGATATATTTTGTTCAAAAATTTGAATTTTGTTAAGTATGCTAAACTTGAGTATGAATAAAGTTCTATTATTTCAATAAATTATTATGTTAGCTTAATAATGACATGAATGTATTTTTAAATAAAACATGCAAATTCGTACCATAAAATTTTTAGTTCTTCAAGAAAGTTAGGTATGCATGAAAGTTTAAGTCTTTAAAATTGACTTAGTAGTTCCTTGAGACGAAATCCTAGGGAGCATGAAACATGAAAATGATTTAGGCAACTATTGTTTGGACCGTTTGAGCCTTTCAAGCCCACCATGGTAAATTTTATCCCTTGAAACCCAACTTTGAGACTATATGGCCTAATTTTATTTCGACCCTTGCAATATTTAGCCATTACTTTTCACTTAATGATCTTAAAATTGTCCCAAACACTAGACTCAGTACTATTCAAAATGTTCTTTGAAAATAAGTTTAGAGGAGTTGAAAAGAAGTATCAAATGCTCGAGAATTGCAGTACACAAAGTAAGTGCTCGGGTTATTTAAAAAAAGAAAGAAAGAGCACATGTATTTGAAAGAGATGTACAAAAGAGCATATGAAAGTCAAGTTGGTGTATTGAAGGTAAAAATTTCGAAGGTTCGATTGACACTGAGTCTAGGGTTTTAAGCAAAAATTTATCCATCTTTCACTACCCCTAGCCTAGCCACGTTACAACCTTGATAAAGACCTATTGATTCAAAGTCCTAATGCTACCTACATTAGTGGAGAGAAATTGCTACGATCAACATATGAAGACATAAGTTAAGCTTACTGATTGCAGCTTAGTCTTGAATAAAGGAATAAAAATCAAATTGGTAAGGGATAACATGTCTTTGTTACAAAAGCATTTAGTCTAAAATTTGCTATTATAATAAGTTGTTAAATCTAATCTGAACATTATACTTAAGTAGCATAACTATCATATTTCTTGTTTTTGAGCATGAGTATATCAAATTCATAATTTTAGGGAGAATGTTGTTCTGAAGGAGTTTTTCAAAAGTGTTTCCGATAAATTCTTTTCAAAATTTGTGCATTACTCGGGACGAGCAATAAATTAAGTTGGGGGTGTGGAAACACAAAAATTTACATACTTTTTCATACCCATTTTTACTTAAATTCCTACAAATCCAGTTGAATTCTTGTCAAAAAATAATTAAATTGTGTTAAAAATATGAACATGGTAAATTTTGGTTAATTTTATACTTAATTTTGATTAATTTTGACTATTTTCGACAGATTCGCGCAAAGGGCAAAAATTGGCTCGGCTGACACTACTGAAAGTACAAAACCGAGAAGCAATTTGAAGTATTGAGGCATATTAATTTCTAGCCTAAGACGGTCCAGAAATGTGTATTAATTCATAATTTAATTAATTCTAATTTATTTCCCATTTAATTTGGGTTAAATAAATTATTTTTAATTAATTATGGAGAAAGGGTCCAGTTGAACCGCATTGGTCAAACCAAATTGAGTGAACCGAACCAGCCACTAATTGGGCAGCTTAGAACCGTCCATATGCTGACCCAAATCAGCATTTTATCTGATTACATATGCTTGCAAAAAGGCCCTTGAAATACTTCCAAATTGCATTCAAACCCCACCTTTAATTGTGGCTTTGTAGATTTGCCCTAGGCTATTTTTAGCAAAGTTGAAAGTCTCAACTTTTTCCAAGTAGATGGCCGGCCATAGGGGGGCTCTTTGGCTGCTGGAATTTTCTATTTTTAGCATCCACAATCATCTATAAAAGCCACCCCTTGCTGATCATTCAAACCATCCCTCAATCCCACAACATTCTCTCATTCTCTTTTCTCCTCTCTCACTTTTCTCTCCATTTTTTTTCCATCCCATTTCCCTTTTTGTTCAAGTGCCAATTTCTTCTCTTGGGAAAGAGTCTCTCATCAGCCATTTTGGAGCAGCAATTAGGTGTTCATAAGCCACTTTGATAGCCGAGGGCAACAAAGAACGGAGAACGGAGCAACTAGTCAAGCCATGGAGAAACACCGGATTTGCTTCTTGTTCCCTATCTCTTTAATTTTTGTTGTTGTTTTGGCGAACATGTTTATGAATATTTATGCTATTGAAATGGTTACTTTAATCAATTTATCTTAAATTAAGTTTGTGTTGGGTTGATTATATTCTTTCTGCTTGAATTGTTAAATTGATGTTTATGCTGTTATAGGCCTCGGTAAATTGCTTGGTTAAGTAAAATCATGCCTAAGTTATTCTTGCAATATAATTGTTAAATAAATAATGAATTAATTATTAAATCATATTAAAACTATAATTAATAGACACAATGCTTAATCAGTGCATGTTTTTTCTTCTAAGGTAGCTGAAGTTTAAATTAGCATTGTATTCGGCGATACATATGCCTTGTATAACTTGCAAGATTTTTGTGATTAAACTGTTTCAAGGTAGAAATACCCTGTTACCTCACTTAATCTTTTGTATGCTTGTGAAGATTGATTAACCGCTTGGATTGACATTGAAAAATGTTCAAAAGATTGATTAATTTAATAAGTATGTATGAGCAGTAGTTAGCAAATTATCGAGTTACCGTGAATTTATTCGTAGCAATTATAAACATCAGTTTAATAATTCTAAGTTAAAGAAACGTAATTAATCCAACAAAAGTATGTTATCCTGATTAAATCTTATTTGAAATCGTGCATTAGAATTCCTTTGTTTTATTTTAATTATTTACTTAGTTTTTAAATAGTTTTTGACCATCTTTTAAAACCAAATTATTTTTGCCTCACCAAATGTTTTACAATTAATTTCATAAATAATTCTTTTTACAGTCCCTGTGGGTACGATAACTTGACATTTACTTGTCACTTTATTACTTGTTGCGATTGTGTACACTTGCACATTTTTGTCGTTCCAGTGTGCATGTATATTGATGTGTTTCTTGAAGAGTTACCAGGTTTACCATTGATCCGAGAGGTTGAATTTCGTATTGAGATAATGCCAGGTATAACACCTATATATATAGCTCCGTATAGAATGGCTCTGACAGAGTTAAAAGAGTTGAAAGCTTAGTTGCAAGAATTGACAGATAGAGGATTTGCACGACCAAGTTTCTTGCCCTGGGGTGCTCCTGTATTGTTTGTGAAAAAGAAAGACAGAACTATGAGAATGTGCATCAATTATCAACAGCTTAATAAGGTGACGATCAAGAACAAATATCCACTACCACAAATTGATGATTTGTTTGATCAGTTGAAAGGGGCTACAATGTTTTCAAAGACAGATTTGAGATTAGGTTGCTATCAGTTGAGAGTTAAAGACTCTGATGTGTCAAAAACTACTTTTCGAACAAGGTACGGGCATTATGAATTTTTAGTTATGCCTTTCGGACTGATGAATGCACCTGCTGCCTTTATGGATTTAATGAATCGAATTTTCAGACCGTATCTAGATCGATTTGTTATTGTGTTCATAGATGATATATTAATCTGTTCGAGAAATGAAACTGAACATGTCGAACATTTAGAATTGTATTACAAACTCTAAGAGATAAGCAATTATATGAAAAGTTTAGTAAATGTGAATTTTGGTTGAGTAAAGTTGGTTTTCTGGGGCATATTGTGTCAGCATCGAGTATTCGAGTCGATCCGAGTAAGATTTCTACAATAATGGATTGGAAGCCTCCGAGAAATGTATCTAAAATCCACAGTTTTTTGGGACTAACTAGTTACTATAGGCGATTTATGAAAGACTTTTCGAGGATTGTGACTCCGTTGACGAGATTACTTCAGAAAGATGTAAAGTTTGAATGGTCCGAGAATTGTCAAAAAAGTTTTGATCAGCTGAAAGCTTTATTGACTGAAGTTCCGGTGTTAGTACAACCAGAATCGGGTAAAGAATTCGTAATCTATAGTGATGCATCATTGAATGGTTTGGGCTCTATTTTAACGCAGGAAGGCAAAGTCATAGCTTATGCCTCGAGACAGTTAAATCCACATGAAAAGAACTATCTGACACACGATCTGAAATTGGTAGCTATTATATTCGCATTGAAGATTTGGCGCCATTATCTGTTCTGTTGGAAATGTCATGTTTATTCAGATCACAAGAGTTTGAAATATCTGAAGACTTAGAAAGATTTGAATTTGCGACAGCGGAGATGACTAAAATTGCTAAAAGACTACGAGCTAGTAATTGACTATCATCCGAGAAAAGTAAATGTTGTTACTTATGCTCTAAGCCAGAAATCTTTGTTTTCTTTGCATGTATTGAATACTCAGTTAGCTTTGTCTAATGATGGCTCGATTTTAGCTGAGCTGAAAGCGAGACCGTTGTTTATACAACAAATTTGTAAAGCTTAGAAAGTTGATAATGAAATGTTAGCAAAATGAGCTCAGTGTGATTTGAACCTTGATTCAGAATTTTAGATTGATGCTAATGATAGTTTGAGATTCAGAGGTCGAATTTGTGTTTCGAGAAACTTAGAGTTGATTCAGATGATTTTAAATGAAGCTCATAGCAGTCGTTTATCTGTACATCCGGGATGTACGAAAATGTATAACGATCTGAAACAACTTTATTGGTGGCCTGGTATGAAGCATGATATCTCTAAATTCATTTCAAAATGTTTAATCTGTCAACAAGTTAAAGCTGAGCATCAAGTACCGTCTGGGTTACTTCAGCCAGTTATGATTCCTGAGTGGAAATGGGATAAAGTGACTATGGATTTTGTGTCGGGATTACCCCTATCTCTGAGTAAGAACCTATCTCCAAGTAAGAAAGATGCAATATGGGTGGTTGTTGACAGACTGACTAAATCAGCTCATTTCATTCCGGTACGCATTAACCATTCACTTGATAAGCTTGCTGAGGTATACATATCTCAAATAGTGAAATTACACGGAGTACCTATTTCTATTATTTCAGACAGAGATCCGAGGTTCACATCACGGTTTTGGAAGAAATTTCAAGATGCATTAGGTACGAAACTTTTGTATTGGACTGAGCTAAGCGAGAATAAGATTCACAGGGTCGATCTGATTAGAGAAACAGAAAAAAAGTGAAAGTGATTCGTAAAAGTATGAAAGCAGCATCGGATCGACAGAAATCATATGCAGATTGGAAAAGAAAAGAAATTGAATTTTAGATTGGGGATAAAGTGTATCTCCGTAAAAGAAAATACTTTGCTTTGGCAGAAAAGGCAAGTTAAGTACGAGATTCATTGGTCCGTATGAGATTATCGAGCATATTGGACCGGTTGCTTACAGATTATTGTTTCCATCTGAGCTAGAAAAGATTCATAATCTATTTCATGTATCAATGCTTCGACGATACAGATTAGATCCCTCGCATGTCATTTCCCTGACTGAGGTTGAAATTTAACTAGATTTATCATACAGTGAATAACCGATCTGAATTTTAGCTCGTGAGGTTAAAGAATTGAGAAATAAGAAAATTTCATTAGTGAAAGTCTTATGGCATCAACACGAGGTTGGAGAAGCTACGTGGGAGCCCGAGGGTGCTATGAGAGAACAATACCCAAACATATTTGCTGGTAAGATTTTTAGGGATGAAAATCCCTAAGGGGGGAGAGTTGTAACAGCCCGGTTTAGACCTCAGTCAGAACAGTGGTTTCGGGACAAAAAATCTGATTCAAAAAATATTTTAATATTATTTTCTATGTTTACAGCATGATATATGATATGTGTGAAAATTTCGTGTGGAAATTTTATCGTTTATGTGCCCAATTTTATAAAAGGACTTAATCGCGTAAAATGCAAAAGTGGCATGCCATAAGTTAAAAGTGTTTATTTGCTATGGTTTGTTATTTATGAGGTCCTTATGATGTTATTAGCCTATTTATAATGTTAATGAACATTAATGGGCATTATATCATGAATATTGGTGGTTTTAATTAAAGGATAAAATGGTAATTGATGATTTAAATTATATTAAATAAAATAAAAACCATTTTATGCTTAATTATCATCATCCATAGCCGAATAACAAGAGAAAAAGAAGGAGAAAATGTTATTTTAGGGTTCGGCCCTTGTTGTTCTTGATTGAGGTACGTTTTTAGCTCAGATTTTAATGATTTCTATGTTTTTGTGATCGTTGCTTCGTGTTCTAGCTAGCCAGTATCTTAATTTTCGAATTTGTTGAAGATTTTGTGAAGTGATATTAATGAGTGCTTGGGTTTTTGGATGTTAGATGATGAAATATGAAAGTTTAATGATAGATTTTAATGTTATGTAAAGTGATTTTTGACAAAAGTGTCAAATAGGGATTAAATTGAGAAAAGTATAAATTGAGGGACTAAAATGTGAAACAAATGAAAAATATGGGCTGCTAAGGGAATTATGGTAATTCATCCTAGCATGGGTTAAATTGAATTTTTTGAATTTCTTGTATTTGTGAAATAGGGACTAAATTGAATAGATGTGAAAGTTTAGGGGTTAAAGTACAAAAATGCCCAAATGTATATTTTTGGATGAAATTGAATGAATAAGTGATTAAATGAGTTAATTTTGAATATATACAGATCAAGAAAAGAGGAACTCAGACCTAGATCGAGGCAAGAATAAAGTACTCGATTAATCGGCTAGTTTCGTTGTTTCTACGATCGAGGTAAGTTCATAGGTGTTCATTTCATTATAAATGAATGTTATATGCTTTGATATTGCATAAAATGTGATTATTAGATTGCAGATAATGTTTGAATTGTGAATAAGACTATACGAAAGTGTTCGACGACGAAATTGACAAGTGAAACCTCTCGGTTAAACTTTAAGTACAATAATGATGATAATGTAATGTTATTAAGTTAATGTATTGGCTTCGGGCCATGATATCGACACTTCGAGTGCAAATAATACCTTGATTTGGCTACGGGCCATGATATAGGTATTTTGAGAGGAGTTACCTTGATTTGGTTACGAGCCATGGTATAGGTACTCTGGGATAAGTTACCTTGATTTGGCTACCGGCCATGTTACAGGTACTTATCGATTTTGATTCATGAGTATCTGATTTCTATCTCTAATGGTTCAACGGATAAAAGAATGACTTGTTTGAGAAAGATTATTACGAGATGATACAGGTACGTACGGAACCTATTTGAGCATTACGTTGAGAAAGATGAAAGAGATGATAATGAATCATGTTTTGAGACATGATAGGAAGGTTTGTGTTAATGAGATGCTGATTTGGTAATGTGTACATGATTGAATTATATTTATTTGATGAATTGAATTGCTTAACTACGAACTTACTAAGCTATGAAGCTTACTGTGTGTTATTTGTCTATTTTATAGATAATCAAAGCTAGCTCGGATTCGGGGATTATCAGGAAATGTCATCACACTATCGATCATTTGTTGGTACTTTTGAAACTTGTATATATGGTATATGACATGTATAAGCTAGTGTCATTTTATTATGTTTTGAACTATGATGTTAGCCATGTGTTTTGGCTTGTTAATGATGTAATTGTTGATATGTTTTAGCCATTTAAATTGGCTTAAGTTAAGTGTTTGATAAGTGATATATGTGATGCAAATAATGCCTTTATATGTTGGCTTGTTTTGGTATGTTTGCCATAGTGGTAAATATAGTTAAATGGATGTTGTTTTAGTTAGTTATTAATGTTTGAGTAATGGTAAATTGTGATGATTTTGGCATAATGATTTGGTATAATTTGAATATGGAAATGATTAGTTGAAATGGTTGATTATATATGGTATGTTATGTGTATGTTTTGGTGGGTTTTGGTTGCTTATAAATGACTTGAAATGATACCAAATAGGTTGATTTATATGCATGATTGTAGGGTGGCAAATTGGCTTTTCAAATGGCCTATTTTTGTCTACACGAGCAGAGACACATGCATATCTCGGCCGTGTGCGACACACGGCTATGTTATACGGTCGTGTGTCCCCTAGGGTAGCCCTACGAATTTAAGTCAGTCTTGAGCACGGGCTAGACACACAGGCATGTGGTTGGCCATGTGACCCAAGTCAGTAAACCCTCTAGTTTTCCTACAGCCAAGACACACGGGCGTGTCTCTGGCCGTGTAGTGCAAGTCAGTATGTATGCTCTACTTTCACACAACCTAGGACACAGGCGTGTCTGGTAGCCGTGTGAGGCACACGGCCAGCTTACACGAGCGTGTGACCTAAGAATGTAAAATTTTTCTAAGTGTTTGAAAATTTTTATATGTGGTCGGTTTAGTCCCGAACCATTCTTAAGCATGTTTTAAGGTCTCGTAGAGCCTTACAAGGGACAATATGAATGTTTGCGAATGGTTTTTGAAAATAAATGTATAAATGTATGTGAATGGGATGTGTTATTCGGTAATGGCTCGTAATCCTTTTCTGGCGATGGATATGGGTTAGGGGTGTTACACTTTATATTTCTCTTGATAACTGATAATATATCCACTAATTGTACGATATTATCCATCATCATTTTTGCTTGATAACCCTAAATATGTAGGTGTCTCAAGTTGGGTTTTCTTCCAATCCATAACTCGAAACGAGTTCTATGTACTATCTTACTAAGAATCTCATTTAATATGTATTTATGAGTTTTGAGTACATGCATTTAATAAAGTTCGAGTATGCATTTCTAGAACACGATTTTCTTAGGTGTGCCTAGCATAGTATATTGTACAGATATGCCACAACTTTCAAGGAATTTTGCATATGGACTTGAACATTCTCTCAATTAAATGTCTTTCTCATATTATTCATCACCATTATCTGATCTTACTATTTCCACATTTCTATCTAAGTGTCTTTCAACCTCATTAATGTATATCTCAAGAACATTTATTGGTCAATATTATTTATTAAGCAAATGAATATAATAATATCGTGAAAAATCATCAATAAAGGTGAAAAATATTTTCCATTAAAATATGAAACATAAAAACATTTATATATATTAGTGTGTATCATTTCAAAAATACTTTCTTAGTTTGTTTGGTTTGCCTTTCTTTAATACAATTCATACAAGCATTAAGATCAATAAAATTTATATCCGGTAAAATCTGATTATTTACTAACCTTTTTAGTCTTATTTGAATGCATGATCAAAATGATTATATAACAAAGAAAATTTTTCATTTAGTATACTACATTTTAATTCTAACATTACTCTAATCAATAAGTAAGGAATCAAATTTTTTTTTAATTTCAATTTATATAAACCATACACACTTCAATAAAATTTATGTATTATTAATATTTTAAGGTTAAATTTTGCTATTAGTCTCTATATTTTCCAAAAGTTTGGATTTAGTTCATGTATTTTAATTTGGTCATTTTTAGTCATTGTACTTTTCAAATTTTAAATTTTTAGTCCTCGCCAAACAACAGTTATTAAATCCATTCAAATAAGTTCTACTATTTCCTAAATATGATACGAGAAACATATAACAATATGTGTAATGACATGTTAGCTTGTTATTTTCACATATTACTCACTAAAAAATTTATTTAATGGATTAATGATTGCGATATGTGTTATGATTGAAATTTCAAAATTCGATAAGTATAAGAACTTAGAATGATCCAATTGAAGAATATGAACAAAATCTACAATTGTATGCATAATACATTGTAAATGTATTAATTCCATTAATACAAAATTCGTTTCACCCGTCTCTATCACTAGATTAGGGTTACGAGATATATAGTACATAAAAAAATAGCATCATGCTATATCAATTCAAATATCTCTAAACGATCATGAATCATCAACCATAAGTCAAAAACATGTTATTCATACAATATTGGGGTTAAATCAAACTTATGAAAGCTCTAAAAATAATTTAGAACAAAACAATGACTATTTTTAAATATTTCAAAGAAGTGTGGTAAAAATGCAAAATAAGGGTCACTTTGTAACATCTCGAAATAGGCCTAGTCAGAATAGTGGTTTCGGGACCACAAATCCGATATTAAAATATTTATTTTATGATTATTATGAGATGTAGAATATGAGAATATGCATGTGTTAAAGTTTCATGAAGAAATTCTTTGAGTAAGGTGTCCAATTGAAAATTAGGGACCAAATTGAATATATTTCAAAACTTGGATTCTAGAAGCAATTTGTATGAAATTGCTTTAGATTATTAATTAGAAGGTCTTAAAGAGAAATTTTCCCAATTTCTAAGTTTCTAGACAAAAATGGGCTTGTATGGATGAAATCTTAAATAAAGGGCTTAAAGGCATTTTGATCATTTGGCATTTTAATGAAATAAAATGGGAAAAAGAAGGCAAAAATCAGCCATCTTCTCCCTTGTACCAGCCAAAATTCTCAAGTCCTCTATAGCTAGGGTTTTCAACATTTTCAAGCTCAATAGTAAGTACTCCCAAGCCCTGTTTTTAATGTTCTTCGTATGTTTGAAATCCCGGTAGCTTACTCTCTCTATTTCTACCCACATTTTATGCTAGGGTTCATGTTTAGAAATTTACCCATGCATGAGTTACTTGTATTTTGATGTTTTATGGAGGAATATGAAAGTTGGAGGTGTGTTAAACATTTTTTCCTAGGTGATTTTCATGAAAAACCCCTAAAAAGGACCTTTTTGAAAAAGGTGTAAAATGTGTGGTAGAAATGAGAAATAATGAAAAAATGTGGGCTGCCATAGGAGGGAAAAATATTCAGCTAGGCTTGAGTGAGGTAGAAATTGCATGTGTTTCATTATACGAGCCTAGGGACTAAATCGTAAAAATGTGAAAGGTTAGGGGCAAAACTGTCATTTGGACTGAGGATGAAATTTAGGCTCAAAAAGTACAATTTGAGGTGTTAATGATTTATTTTTATTGTTATAGACCCCGAGGAACAAATTTCGGAGGTCGATCGAGGAAAACGAAAGGTTTCGGAATAACCGAAACACAATACTGAAATGAGTACCTGGTAAGTTCGAATAACTTAAAGTAAACTCATAACATGCCTAATTGCATGATTTATGAATGTATGATAATGGAATTTGATAATGGCATGAAATCACATGAAGTGTATCTTTAAAAGAAAATGACATGTTGAAAAATGTCTCGGTTGAGGTTAAAAAGGAAGTTCGACGGATAAACCATGATTTATATGTGACTTGAGATCCTACATGTGTTGCAAAAAGGATTTGGCCCGAACGAGTAATCCGTTGATCTCAAATATAGAAAGGATCTATCCCGGACGGGTGTTCCTTGAATGATAGAGCCTCCCGAAGAATATATGTGCATTAAGGATTTAGCCTAGACGGGTAATCCAATTAGGGTTTGAATTTAGCCTGGACTGGCAATTCAGATCCGAACTCAGTAAGGGTGTTTGTCGCTATAAGGGATTTAGCCTGGACTGGTAATCCCGACATCACCTTATGAGTTTATATTATGGGGGATTTAGCCTGGACTGGTAATCTCGCCGTAAGATGTGAGGTTCGCAGGAGTGCATACATAAAATGATCATTCTTATGAATTGACGGTAAGTGGATAATCCATTGAGGTTTCCTAGAAACTCAACAAGATTAATATGATGTATATCTATGAAATGATGAATGGTGTCAAAGACAAATCACATGGTATATTATTATTGTGACTAACTTGTTAATTGAGTGCATGTGATAGGGATACTATTTTCATGCTTGTTGATTCTATTGCCTAATATGGTTTTATGCTAATTAATCTGTAAGTTTACTTTCTAGTTATTCGGGCATACTAAGCATGTAAATCTTACCCCCTCTCTTTTCCCTATTTTAAAGAGCTCGAGGACTCGAAAAGATTGGAAGATGGTTGGAGAGTCAACATACTATTAACTAGTCTAGCTTTGGTATATAGACACTTTTATTTGGTTTAATCCTATGTATAGAACTTTGAGTATTTTGTTATATGTGTCATTTGATTTGCCAAGGTGAAATGATACCCATATCTTTTTGTATATGGCCATGGGAATTAGCTTATTTTGTAGTAGGCTATGACCTACAAATCTATGCATGTTTATGTTCATATGTGATAGCTTGGTTATAATTGGCAATGAGTTATAAGAATGAGCTAATCTTGAATGTGTTAAGGAGATATGGAAACCCTTAATACAAAAAGGGAATTAATCTAACATGTATAAAACCGATGATATGAGGTTTTCATGCAATGAGGTTTATCATGGTTTAATATAAGCATATAATTTGGACTTATCATGTATTAATGTATCCTATAAGTGTGATTGGCTGATAGAGGGTGACCAAAGGCTTTGAAAATGACCTAACAAGGTCCACACGGGTGTGTGTCTAGGCTGTGTGTGACACACGACTCGCCTCCATGGGTGTGTGGTATGGCCGTGCGTCCCCTACACTTAAAATTTTAAGTTAGTATAGTGCACGGGCTAGACACACGGGCGTATGTCTTGGCTGTCTGCCCCTAAATGCATGCTAACGTCATAAACAGAGAGTTACACGGGCTGAGGGCATGGCCGTGTCCTAAGCCACACGGGCATGTGACTCTCCAAGGCAAGAAATTTATTAAATTGACCAAAATCTATCGAATGTTTTTGGTTTTGTCTCAAACCGTCCCGATGTATGTTTTAGGCTTCGAAGGCTTGTATAAAGGACAGTGTGTATGTGTTTGAAAAGTTTTAAATTTCAGGCCAAATTTGGTGAGCCAGATTTGTATGTCGTGAAATTTTAAACCCGGTAACGCCTCAAACCTTGTCCCGGTTTTGGATACGAGTGAGGGGGTTACATTTAATGGTATCAGAGCTACGGTTTAGTTGGTTCTAGGACTACCATAGAGAGTATTGAGGTTTGCTATACATGCCATTATATGAACGTTGATAGTGTGACATCTCCTAACTGTTAAACTTGTTTCTGAATATAATAAATGTCTTCCAATCAAGCACAAGATGAGTCCGAGGGAGCCGAGAGCCGTGCTCCAACTTTCATACAATGAGTTGTATCTAGTAGTAGAAGGTTTATGTCTGAAGGTCGGGAAAAGGCCCGAGCCGCATTCTTTAACATGATGGATGATGGTTTGGGGATTACTTGAGGAATCGCCCCAACATACCACGACCTCCCGCCCCTTAACCAACCTAATGAGGATTTGCCACAAGGTATAACACCGGTGAGAATTGGTAAGGCCCCTGTAGATAAGCTTAAAAAGTATGGGGCTGAGGAATTTAGAGCTAAAATCGATGATGATGCTGAAAGAGCCGAGTTCTGGCTTGAGAATACTACACGGGTACTGGATGAATTATCGTGCACACCCGAGGAATGCTTAAAGTATGTCGTGTCTCTCCTGAAGGATACTGCATACCACTAGTGGAGAATCGTATCTTCGGTGGTGCCAAACGAAAATATCACTTGGGAATTTTTCCAAGCAGAGTTTAGGAAGAAATACATCAGTCAAAGGTTCTTACACTCGAAGTGAAATAAGTTCCTGGAACTCAAACAAGGGAATAAGACTGTAGCAGAATACGAAAGGGATTTTGTAAGGCTAAGTCAGTATGCAGCTGAGTGGGTTCAAACCGAGTCAGAAATGTGTAAACGCTTTGAGGAAGGTTTGAATGAGGAAATCAAGTTGTTGATTGGGATCCTTGAAATACAGGAGTTCCCCGCATTAGCTGATCAGGCCAAGAAGGCCGAGGAGCTCAATAATGAAAGAAAGCAAGCGAAGAGAGAGGCTTAAGTTTCGAGCAAGAGATCCAGAAGTAAGACAATCCCATTTTCCACAAAGAAATCAAGGAGCCAACATGAACACTCTACTTCATCTGTAGAATATTCGGGTAAAGCAAGAGGCTCCAAATGACGTAATCAGAAGTCTTCCTTCCTGATGGTGACTAGTGTGGGGAGTGTAGATGACCTAAAGCCGAAATGTAAGAGCTGTAACAAATTTCACTTTGGAGAGTGCCGAATGAAGAGAGGTACATGCTTCAGTTGTGGTTCTCTTGACCACTTTCTCAGGCACAGCCCAGAGCGAATCGAAAAAGAAGTGGAAGTAGCCCCGAAGTTTAGTGCTCCTATTGCACAAGGTAGACCTCTGAGGCATCCTAGAAGTTCTAGTGGCAGTCGAGTTGCGGCCAAAGTTACTGCAAAATTAGAGGCTCCAGCTCCAGCAAGAACGTATGCAATACGCGCTCGAGAGGAATCCTTTGCTCCTTACGTCATCACAGGTATTTTTTCTCTTTTCAATACATGTGTTGTTGCCTTAATTGACCCGGGGTCGACACATTCATACATTTGCATGAGATTGGTGTCTAGTATGAACATACCCATTGAACCTACAGAATTTATTATTAGAGTGTCGAACCCACTAGGCAAATCAGTTCTAGTTGACAAAGTCTGTAAGAGTTGTCCTTTGACAATTCATGGTCAATGCTTTCCGGCTAACCTTATGTTGTTACCTTTTGATGAGTTTGATATAATACTTGGTATGGATTGGTTAGCCCTGCATGATGTAATTGTAAATTGTGGTAGCAAGTATATTAAATTGAAATGCCCAGATGGTAAGATTCTACGGATTGATTCAAGAGAATTGGGTATGCCGCCGGTTATAATCACGGAAATGGTTGCTCAGAGATACATGAGAAAAGGGTATGAAGCCTACCTTGCTTTTGTATTGAACACTAGGGAAACGAAGTTAAAGATTGAGTCTGTGCCAATAGTATGTGAATATCTAGACATATTCCCAGAAGAATTACCCGGATTACCTCTTGAAAGAGAGATAGAGTTTGGTATTGAATTGGTGCCAGGAACAACTCCCATTTCTATTGCTCCGTATAGGATGGCGCCAATCGAGCTGAAAGAATTAAAAGCACAGTTGCAAGAGCTGACGGATAAAGGTTTTGCAGGGCCAAGTTTTTCACTTGGGGTGTCCCCGTATTGTTTCTAAAGAAGAAAGATGGTTCGATGAGGCTATGTATAGATTATCAACAATTGAACAAGGTGACTATCAAGAATAAGTATCATTTGCCAAGGACCGATGATTTGTTCGACCAGTTGAGAGGAGCCACCGTATTTTCTAAGATAGATCTGAGGTCCGGCTATTATCAACTGCGAGTTAAAGAATCGGATGTGCCTAAGATAGCTTTCAGAACGAGGTACGGTCATTATGAATTTCTTGTCATGCCGTTTGGGTTAACGAATGCACCGGCCGTATTCATGGACCTAATGAATAGGATCTTTCTGCCATACTTGGATAAGTTGTCGTTGTGTTCATTGACAATATCTTGATTTATTCCAAAGATGAGACAGAGCATGCGAAACATCTGAGAACTGTGTTGGAGACCTTATGGGAAAAGCAACTGTATGTTAAGTTTAGCAAGAGTGAATTTTGGCTCTAAGAAGTTGGGTATTTGGGTCATATTGCTTCAGGTGAAGCCATCCGAGTGGATCCAAGTAAGATCTCTGCTATTGTTGAATGGAAACCACCTAAGAATGTGACCAAGGTTAGAAGATTTTTGGGATGAGCCGATTACTATCGAATATTTGTGAAAAGATTCTCCATGATAGCGACTCCAATGACGATGTTGCTACAGAAAGACGTTAGGTTTGAATGGACGAAAAAGTATCAGCAAAGTTTTGAGAAGTTAAAGACATTGCTGACTGAAGCTCCTGTTTTAGTATTGCCTGAACCGGGAAAAGAGTTTGTGGTCTATAGTAATGCATCCTTGAATGGAATGGGTTGTGTACTTATGCAAGATGGCAAGGTGCTAGCCTATGCTTCACGGCATTCGAAGCCACACGAGGAGAACTATCCGACACATGACTTAGAGCTCGCCGCCATTATTTTTGCCTTGAAAATATTGAGGCATTATTTATATGGTGAGACCTGTCGTGTATTTACCGATCACAAGAGTTTGAAGTATTTGATGACTCAAAAAAAATTGAATCTAAGATAGCGGAGGTGGCTAGAATAAACTAAAGATTATGAGCTGATCATTGACTATCACCCGGGAAAGGCAAATGTGGTCGTGGACGCATTAAGCAAAAAGTCTTTGCTTGCACTGAGAGCCGTGGATGCTCGATTAGCATTGCTTGATGATGGTTCAGTCTTGGCAGAGCTAGAGGCTAGGCCGACATTTCTTCAGGAAATCTATGATGCCCAAACTAATGATAGTGACTTGCAGGGTAAAAGAACTCAATGTGAGTCGGGCATTGAATCTGATTATCGGATCGATCCTGATGGATGTTTGATGTTCAGAGATAAAGTTTGTGTGCCCAAAGATGATGAGCTTATTCGGAAAATCTTTCAAGAGACACATGATAGCCGTTTGTCTATTCATCCTTGAAATACCAAGATGTACAATGATTTGGAGGAAATGTATTGGTGGAACAGCATGAAAAGAGACATTTTCAAATTTGTGTCGAAATGCTTGATAAGTCAGCAAGTTAAAGCTAAACATCAAGTACCTTCAGGTTTGTTACAACCTGTGATGGTCCCCGAATGGAAGTGGGGCAAAGTTACTATGGATTTCGTGACAGGATTGCCATTGACTCCGAAAAAGAAAGATGTTATATGGGTTGTGGTGGATAAGTTGACAAAGTCGGCTCATTTCATTCCGGTAAGAATAGATTACTCTCTTGATAGATAGGCCGACTATTATATATCTGAAATTGTGAGATTACACGGGGTACCGCTGCCGATTATTTCAGATAGAGACCCGAGGTTCACTTCGAGATTCTGGAAGAAGTTATAAGAAGCCTTGGGTACAAACTTGAGTTTTAGTATGGCTTTTCATCCACAGACCGATGGTCAGTCTGAGCGAATGATTCAGATTCTTGATGTAACACCCCTTGCCCGTATCCGATACCGGGACAGGGTTCGAGGTGCTACCGAACTTAACTCAAGCACTTTCATACTAAACTGGCCATGAAATTTCGTTCAAATTTAAATCTTTTCATTTCACATGCATACTATCCCTTAAACGGACTTACAACGCCCAAAACTTACATTCGGGGTGGTTTGGAACCAAATCGAGAACTTAAGAAAAACGTGGAAAATTCATGCTTTAAGGCTCTACACGCCCGTGTGGGTATAGGGCACACGCCCATGAGATCATTTTGACATGGCCGTGTTGGTTGCCCGTGTGCACCACACGACCTAGTGTTCATTGGGACACGCCCGTGTCCCTCACCCGTGTAACTCTCTGTCCATTTGGTCATGAACAAGACAAGACACATGACCAAGACACACGCCCGTGTGCTAGGCCATGCCCACCACACGGTTGAGACACACAGCTGTGTCTCTGCCCGTGTGTTTACTACCATGCATACTGACTTGAATTTCCAAGGTGCAGGGGACACACGGCCGGGTCACACGCCCATATGGGCAGATCGTGTGTCACACACAGCCTAGACACACGCCCGTGCGTCTACCTGTGTGGACAAATACAAGGCTATTTTCGAAGCCATTTTGTCACTGTCACAACATACGCACACTTACTTATATAAAAGCATACAACAAGGCATATATGGACACTTAAACATCCATAAACATGTTATGATCATGTCAATTTCTCATGCAATAGATATCATAAGTTTTACTCACATCTTTACCATATTCATGCCATAATCATTATAAACTCATCACATAAGACCATAGCACATGCATGCATATGTATAAATAGGTTTACAACCTCAATATTTAATGTAAGCCATTACATTTGGCTAAAACATAATATCACATGCTCAAATATTTAAACCCTATACATGCCATAGACTCAAAGTACTTGAAATCACTTACACCAATAGCGATAGCTTGATAGTGTGATAATATCTCCGACGAACTCCAACCCGAGCTAACCTGGCAACACTAGAGAACATGGGAAAGGAATGGGGTAAGCTTTATTCTTAGTAAGTTCATAAGAAAACAATAAGCAACTCATTAACATGGCTTTATCAATGTTCCCAACATATTCTCAAGTTCATGATAAGCTATCTTCTTGTACAATAGTCAATAAAATGTTTATGTCTAGAGCTACGAAACTCCAAATTAAGTTTTGTTAATTTTCCTTAAAACTAGACTCATGTTCCTTTCTACCATACAATTTCTAAAATTTTTGGTTTAGCCAAATAGTCCAGTTTATTCCTCAAATTTACCCCTAATTCACTACCTGACAGTCCGACCCTTCTGCAGTAAAGTTAAATTTTCTCATAGCAGAGGACTCGAATAATGTTCCTATCTATTTTTATTGAAAATATACTCATTAAGGATTCTAAAAATATAAATTATAACTCATAATTATTTTTTACAATTTATAATGATTTTCTTAAATCAGAATAGGGGATTTCAAAGTCATTCTGACTCTGTCTTACACAACTTCAAATATCACATTTTAGAAAAAAATTTTGCTTACACGGTTTCTTTTATAAGAAACTAGACTCAATAAGCTTTAATCCCATATTTTATCCAGTGTCTAAATAATTTTTCACTATTTTTAGTGTATTTTCAAATTTACACCACTGCAGTAGCCTAAAACTGTCCGGGCTAATTTTCTCATTCACAAATATTGTTCACCAAATTAATACAACATAATTTCATTTATCATGGTAAGAACGCTATGCATCATAAGCATGGACCCATAATCTCAATGTCATCAAGTATCAAAGACTTATTCTAAATCATGGCATTTTCATAGTATTCACCAAATACTATATACATCATAGATTATCACATATCAATGCATTACTCATAAGTTTAGTGTACATACCTATACCAACTCGTAATAAAGTATATAATCATACCTTCTTTAACATGCTCTCCTTAGAGCTTTCATCACATCATCCATTACATTACCCGTTGAACACTCGGGATGCTAAAGGATGTTCAGAATTATCATACACCAAATAGAATACCAAAGCCATGTCCCATACATGGTCTTACATAGATCCACATATCGTTGTCGTATCCCGGATATTGTCTTATACAGTGTCTCATGTCAGTGATGATGCCATGTCCCGGTCATAGTCTTATACTAGTACACATATCATCACATTTTCATTGAATCATCACAAGTCAATTCCAATAAAGGCATATATCCATATTTCGTGCAATATCAAGTATTAAGCACATGATAATGAAGTTGATAAATTACTTTCATACCAACTTACTCGTTTCAAAGAAACATCATATTCCATCAATCTTCCAATATATTAAATCATATAATATATGCAATATTAATAAGGAATATAATTCAGACATAACTTTGCATTATTATTATCATAAGAACTTACCTCGACACCAAATTGGTAAAAGAGGCCTAAACATCAATTTCTCGTTTTTCCTCGTTCTAGGCCCGAATCTCATTTTTCATCATCTATAACATTACATTTAACTTATTAACACAATATAATAATCACATTAGTCCAATGACACATTTTGGCAAATTTTTTTATTTTGCCCCTATACTTTGTCAAAATTACCAAATTTCCCCTAGGCTCGTAAAATGATTTTTATGATATTTTCTTACCCATTAAGCCTAGAAAAACCATTTTCATAACTATAGCAACTCACAAATTCAATTATTTCACACATTTACACTTATTTAACAACTTTGCAACATAACCCCTTTTTTAGGTGTTTTCAAGCAAACTTCCTTCATAAAAGTTGTCTATAACACATCTAAGACTCATATTCTGTAATATCCCGAATTAGGGCCTAATCGGAATAGTAGTTTTGTGACCACAAATCCGAAATAGAAATAATTATTTTATAATTATTTTGAGGTTTATGATATGATTGCATGATTGTGTGAAAATTTCGTGAAGAAATTCTATGCATAAAATGCTTAATTTGAAGTTAGGGACTAAATCGGATAAGTTGTAAAACTTGCATTCTAGAAGTTTTTGGTATGAAATTGCTTTGAAATATTAATTAGGAGGTCTTAAATAGAAATTTGACCAATTTCTAAAATTTTGGACAAAAATGGGCTTGTACATGAAAATTTTCAAAGAAAGGTATTAAGGGCATTTTGGTCATTTGGATAATTAATGAAATAAAATGGGAAAAATAACACAAAATAGTCATCTTCCCCATTTAGTTGCTGCCGAAACTTCACTCTCACCATAGCTAGGGTTTCTTCAACTTTCAAGCTTCATAGTAAGTGATTTTAAGCCCCGTTTTTAATGATTTTTACGTTTTTGAGATCCCGGTAGCTCGATTTAGCTTATGCTAGCAATAATTTAACCTAGGGTTTATATTTGGAAAAATACCCATAGGTGAAATTTGTGTATTTTGATGTTTTATGATAGAATATGAGGTTTTAAATTATGTTAGACAACTTGTACTACTCGATTTTAAGCAAAAACGAGTAAAAGGGCTTAACCGGTAAAAATACCTAATAGTCACAAGTACATGTTAGAGTGAGAAATTGATGTTGCCATAGAAGAGAAAAGTGATCAGCATGTTACAAAACATAAGAATAAGGAATAAAGTTTAATCCCGAGCCTAGGGGCAAAAGTGTAAATATGAAAAAGTTTAGGGGTAAAATTGTAATTTTGCCAAAATTTGAATTAAGGATTAATTTGATAATGTGAGTATTAAATAAGCTAAATGTGTTATTTTAGATCAAGAAAGACGTGGAATCGACCCCAATCGAGGAAAAGAAAAGATTGTGGACTAAATTGCAAAATCTTTATATTTTGGTACCAAGGTAAGTTCATGTGTAAATAATGTAGCATAATTGTTATTTTTAAGTTATTGATGTTAAGTATGTGATATGCTGATTTTTATCATGAAATATATGCTTTGTGGTTATTTTCGAACAAAATATAAATCATGTGTGCTACTTGCTAAATATAATTATTACCGAGTATTGATTTCGGCATTCTACGGAAGACGGCAAGGATATGTGTTAGAGGAAAATCCCATTTGAACCTTAGGAATAGATTAGGATACAAGTGACATGTCACTAGGATGGTTGAGCATCCGAACTCGTTGAGTTGAGTCCGAGTTCGCTTATGGATGCGAATGTCCGAACTCGTTGAGTTGAGTCCGAGTTCGTGAGATGTAACTAGGCATCCGAGCTCGTTGAGTTGAGTCCGAGTTCACTTATGGATCTGCGAACCCGAGCTCGTTGAGTTGAGTCCGAGTTCGCTTATGGGCGGGTTACATGATTGCTTGATTGCATATGTGGCACTTATGTGCAAGTTATCCATGTATCCGAATTATATTCCGATGTGTTCAACGGGTAAAGTTTTACTCAAATGGAGGAATACTCGAGATGTAAAGAGACGCGTATTGGTAGCGATGAGAAATGGATATTTTGTACAGGTATGTATTTAACCCTCGGGTTGAGTATTGATACAACCACGATAAGGTAATAAGATGATGAAAAATGGTTAGAAATGTGATATGTGTTTTGGTGATGCATGCTAATGTTGATTGGTATGATTGTTTGTTATGTTACTTATTATTTGCATATGAACTTACTAAGCATTTATGCTTACTCCCTCCTTCTTACTCATTGTAGTTTTGGACAAGCCAGCTCAAGAGTCGGGATAGGTCGAAGGCTCAGTCACACTATCCGGAAGACTTGGTAAATGGCTTGTAAATTTAAGTATGGCATGTATAGCAATATACCTATTTTGTGTAAATGATCTTATGGTATGGTGATGAAATGGTTGAGGAAATGCTTGATAATGATAAATTATGGAAATGGTTAGTTTAGATTATGTTTGATGTTATGGAAGTTATTAGGACACCTAATTCATGAAAACTCATAAAAAGGATGAAATTGCCATAAACAGAATATTGCAGCAACACTGACGTGAGTTTGAAAATTTATTAAAAATCATAGAAATTGAATTAAATGATGGATTAAATATAAAATTGAATCTTATTATGTCTAGTTTCACATGAAACAAATGAAATAGGTAAAGAAATTATATGTTAGAAGATATTTGAATTTTAGTGAAACAGGGTCAGAGCAGTTTCTAAATCCCCTGTTCCAACTTTAAAAATTCACCATAAATTTTACAGATATATTTAGGTGGTGTATTTTATATTCTCAGAATCCTTATTTAGTATAGTTTCAGGAGAAATAAACCTCATAGTCATATGAATTTTTTACAGAGAGAAATGTGGTTCGTAGTAAACAGAGGTCAGACCAGTCAAGTCCTGAAATAGGGGTAACTTTAACTAATAAACTGTACTAATTGGCCTAACCAAAAATTCTGGAAAAAAATTAGCAAATAGGTATATGAGTCTAGATTTAGGGAAAATTTACGGATCTTGATTTTGAGTTTTGTAACTCGAGATATGATTTTTCTTGTGACTATGACGCAAGTAGCTTGAAAACTGTGAATGTAGAAACAAATAATTCAAAGTTCTAAAAATGTTAAATTAAGCTTAATAACACCTCATATTCGACTCCGGCGACGGTTTCGGGCGTGGGGGCGTTACATTTAGTGGCATCAGAGCAGGTTTAGTCGGTTCTCAGACTATGTGTTGTATGTACGGATTTTGCTATACATGCCATATGTATAAATTGTGATAGTGTCACGACTTCTGACCCTTTTAAATGATTTTTTTATAGTAAATGGATCCCAATCCAGCTGTGGCAGATGAAGTAGAGAGTAATGCGCCAGCTCCGGCTGAAGGAGCAGCGTCGACTGAAAATCCACCTCCTACTGTTGGTCAGGGAGGAGGAGAAAGGGGTCGGGAAGCCTTTCTCCAAATGATGAGTGCATGGTACACTAAGTTCGTTCGTACGAACCCAAATGTACAACCTCCCCCACCTCCCCCAATTCCTCAACCTGTACCCCCGATGCCTCAAGATATGGATCTGATGGAATTTCATAGAACTCCAGTTGATAGAATCCGCAAGCAAGGGGCCGAAGAATTTAAAGCAAATATTGATGATGATGCCGAGAAAGCAGAGTTTTGGCTTGAAAATTCTATCCGGGTATTTGATGAATTATCTTGTACACACAAGAAGAATGTTTGAAATGCGCTATATCTTTGTTGAGGATTCACTTATAATTGGTGGAAGACTTTGATTTCGGTGGTACCGAAAGAGAGAATAACACAGGAATTCTTTCAAGAAGAGTTTCAAGAAAATATATTAGTGAAAGATTTATTGATCAAAAGCGTAAAGAATTTCTTGAGTTGAAGCAAGGTAATATGACTGATTCTGAGAATATGAAAGAGAGTTTGTTCGATTAAGTAAGTATGCCAGAGAGTATGTTCCTACAGAGGCCAAGATGTGCTGACGATTTGAAGACGGGCTAACGAATATATCAAGGTATTTGTTGGAATTCTTGAATTAAAAGAAATGGTAGTATTGGTTGATCGAGCTTGCAAGGCTGAAGAACTACTTAAAGAGAAGAAAAAGGCAGAGACTGAGACTAGAAACTGGAAGAAAAGACCGATGAGCAGTTCATTTTCACAAACAACCGGGAAAGTCAAGAAATATGAATCCTCGTTCCCAAGCTTCACTGGGCAATCATATATGGAATTATAAGAAGCAAAATGTGGGTCCTAAGTCCCGGACTACTTGGCGACGATGTGTAGGGAATTCGAGATTTGTTAAACTCGAGTGCCAGGTGTGTGGTAGAAATCATTTTGGTCCGTGTAGAGCAAATGAATGTTTTCGATGTGGTTCTCCGGATCATTTTATTAGAGACTCGCCCGAGAGAGAGCTGAAAAAGAAAAATTTCAGAATACAAAAACAAGTGGGGCGGATTCGAGAGGAAGATATCCAAGAAAAGTGGGAGCGAAGCAAGCGGTAAGAATGTAGCCGAGGATGCACCAGTTAGACTCAAGGAAGGGCTCCGGCTAGAACTTATGCTATTAAAGCGCGCGAAGATGCTTCCTCACCCGATGTGATTACCGGTACATTTTTTCTCTATAATGTTAATGTTATTGCTTTGATTGATCCCGATTCTACTCATTCATATGTGTGCATGAAATTGGTTTCTAGTATGAATATACCTGTTGAGAACACATAATTTATGATTAGAGTGTCGAATCCGTTAGGCAAATGTGTGATTGTTGATAAAGTATGTAAGAAATGTCCTTTAATGATTCGGGATCATTACTTTCCGGCCGACTTGCTGTTGTTGCCGTTTGATGAATTTGATGTTATTTTGGGTATGAGTTGGTTGACATTGCATGATGCTAAAATAAATTGCAAAGAAAAGGTTATAGAGTTAAAGTGTGAAAATGGTGAAACTCTGCGGGTTGAATGAGATAAATAGAGGCATTGCCTAGTGTGATTTCTTCAATGTCGGCTCAGCGATATTTGAGAAAGGGTTATGAAGCTTATTTGGCGTATGTAATTAATACAAAAGAAGTTGAAAAGAAAGTTGAATCAGTGCCGGTTGTGTGTGAATTTGCGGACGTATTTCCAGAAGAATTGCCGGGTTTGCCTCCAGTCAGGGAAGTAGAATTTGGTATTGATTTGATACCGGGAACAGCTCCGATTTCGATTGCTCCATATATAATGGCACCAGCAGAGTTGAAAGAATTAAAGTCGTAGTTGCAAGAATTGACTGATAAAGGCTTTGTGAGACCGAGTTTTTCACCTTGGGATGCTCCCGTGTTATTTGTGAAAAAGAAGGATGGTTCTATGAGGTTGTGTGTTGATTATCGGCAGTTAAACAAGGTGACAATCAAAAACAAGTATCTGTTGCCAAGAATTGATGATTTGTTTGATCAGCTAAAAGGAGCGACATGGTTTTCAAAGATTGACTTGAGATCTGGGTATTATCAACTGCGGGTAAAAGAGTCGGATGTGCCTAAAACTGCTTTTAGAACAAGGTATGGTATTATGAATTTTTAGTTATGCCATTCGGGTTGACAAATGCTCCTGCTGTGTTTATGGATTTAATGAATCGCATATTCCGACCATACTTGGACAAATTTGTTGTGGTGTTTATAGATGATATTTTAATTTATTCAAAAGATGAGACAAAGCATGCTGAGCATTTGAGGATAGTTTTGCAAACTTTAAGAGATAAGCAGCTGTATGCTAAGTTTAGTAAAAGTGAATTTTGGCTCCGGAAAGTTGGATTTTTGGGTCATATTGTTTCAGGTGATGGTATACGGGTTGATCCTAGTAAAATTTCAACCATTGTTGATCGGAAACCACCGAAAAATGTAACTGAAGTTAGAAGTTTCTTGGGGCTAGCTGGGTATTATCGACGGTTTGTAAATGAATTTTCTATAATTGCTGCTCCTATAACTAGATTACTTCGAAAGGATGTTAAATTTGAATGGACGGAGGAATGTCAACAGAGTTTTGAAGAATTGAAAAAGTTATTAACAGAGGCACCAGTGTTAGTACAGCCCGAATCAGGTAAAGAATTTGTGGTGTATAGTGATGCTTCTTTAAATGGTTTGGGCTGTGTGCTCATGCAAGAAGGAAAAGTGGTGGCTTATGCTTCGAGGCAGTTAAAACCTCATGAGAGGAATTATCCTACTCACGATTTGGAATTGGCTGCAGTGGTGTTTGCTTTAAAGATTTGGCGACATTATTTGTATGGTGAAAAGTGCCGGGTATATACCGACCATAAAAGTCTTAAGTACTTGATGTCACAAAAAGACTTGAATTTAAGACAGTGAAGATGGTTGGAGTTATTGAAAGATTACGAGCTTGTTATTGATTATCATCCGGGAAAAGTGAATGTGGTTGCTGATGCTTTGAGCAGAAAGTTGTTGTTTGCTTTGAGAGTTATGAACACTCAGTTGAAAGTGTCAGATGATGGTTCGATTCTAGCAGAGCTAAGAGTAAAACCGAAGTTTTTACAAGAGATTTCTGAAGCTCAAAAAGATGATCAAGATTTGCAAGCCAAGAGAAAGCAGTGTGAAGTTGATACAGAATCAGATTTCAAAATCGGTTCCGATGGGTGCTTAATGTTTAAAGATCGGATTTGTGTACCGAAGAATGATGAATTGATTCAAAAGATCCTACAGGAAGCACATAGTGGTTATTTCTCGATTCATCCGGGTAGTACGAAAATGTATAATGACTTGAAGAAAATGTATTGGTGGAATGAAATGAAAAGGGATATATCAGAGTTTGTGTCCAAATGCTTAATTTGTCAACAGGTGAAAGCTGAACACCAAGTGCCTTCAGGATTACTTCAGCCTATTATGGTTCCTGAATGAAAATGGGATCGGATTACTATGGATTTTGTTTCAGGATTGCCATTGACTCGTGAAAGAAAGATGCCATCTGGGTAATAGTTGACAGATTAACTAAGTCGGCTCATTTTATTCCGGTACGTATGAATTATTCTCTTAACAAATTGGCTGAACTGTATATTAGAGAAATTGTTAGACTACATGGAATACCATTGCCAATTATTTCAGATAGAGATCCAAGGTTTACCTCGCGGTTTTGACAAAAGTTGCAAGACGCGTTAGGTACGAAGTTAAATTTCGATCTCGCTTTTCATCCACAAACTGATGGACAATCAGAGAGAGTAATTCAGATTCTTGAAGATATGCTCAGATGTTGTGTATTGAAATTTCAAGGAAGTTGGGAAAAATATTTACCGTTGGTAGAATTTGCTTACAATAATAGTTATCAGACGAGCTTGAAAATGGCACCTTATGAAGCATTGTATGGTCGTAAATGTCGAACGCCATTGTATTGGACTGAACTCAAGGAAAATCAGATTTATGGAGTTGATCTAATAAAAGAAACTGAAGAAAAAGTGAAGGTAATTCGAGATTGTTTGAAAGCTGCTTCGGATAGACAGAAATCTTATGCAGATTTAAAACGAAAGGACATTGAATTTCAAGTTGGTGATAAATTATTTTTAAAGGTGTCTCCGTGGAAAAAAGTTCATAGATTTGGACGGAAGGGCAAATTAAGTCCGCGTTTTATTGGGCCGTATGAAGTAATTGAAAAAGTTGGACCGGTAGCATATCGACTAGCTTTACCACCTGAATTAGAGAAGATTCATGATGTGTTCCACGTATCTATGTTACGTCGGTATCGTTCGGATCCTTCACATGTGGTTTCACTGACAAAAATTGAACTACAACCAGATATGACCTATGAAGAAGAACTGATTAAGATTTTAGCTCGAGAGGTCAAACAACTAAGGAATAAAAATATTGCACTTGTGAAGGTGTTGTGGCAAAGGCATGGAGTAGAAGAAGCTACATGGGAATCCGAAGAAACTATGGGAAATCAATACCCACATCTGTTTACCGGTAAGATTTTCGAGGACGAAAGTCCTTAAAGGGGGGGAGAGTTGTAATATCCCGAATCAGGGCCTAATCGGAATAGTGGTTTCGTGACCACAAATCCGAAATAGAAATAATTATTTTATAATTATTTTGAGGTTTATGATATGATTGCATGATTGTGTGAAAATTTTGTGAAGAAATTCTATGCATAAAATGCTTAATTTGAAGTTAGGGACTAAATCGGATAAGTTGTAAAACTTGCATTCTAGAAGTTTTTGGTATGAAATTGCTTTGAAATATTAATTAGGAGGTCTTAAATAGAAATTTGACCAATTTCTAAAATTTTGGACAAAAATGGGCTTGTACATGAAAATTTTCAAAGAAAGGTATTAAGGGCATTTTGGTCATTTGGATAATTAATGAAATAAAATGGGAAAAATAACACAAAATAGTCATCTTCCCCATTTAATTCTTAAAAATTCTTAAAATTTTATGATAAGAAGATATATGAGTCTAGTTTCAGGAGAAATTATCGGATCTTAATTTGGAGTTATATATCTCCAGATATAAACAATTTAGTGACTATGACATAGATGGACAGCTTGAATATTCATAAAAGTAAATAATAAAAATTATAGATAATGTTACTTACAAGTGTGTTATATACATTAAGGATGTGGAATGGAGAGGAGGAGGAGAAAAAATATGTATGAATATTCATCTAGCATGGTTAATTTGCATGTTTTAGGCTCAGGGACTAAATTGAATAAAAGTAAAACTTTATGGGTAATTTTGTAAAAATTTCAAAAATGACCAAATTGCATGAAATGAATTATTTTATTATTTAAATTACAAAATTGAATGAAATTATGAATTTAGTTCAAGATCGGGGAAAAACATGTTTTTAGGGATTAAATTGAAAAGTGTTGAAATTATGGAAAATTTTGATATTTTATAGAATTCATGGGCTGTTATCAATATGTATGAGAATAATAGCTGGAAATAAGAATTAAAATTGCAAGAATTTTATTTTCCTGACCCTAAGGATGAAATCGTCATTAAATAAAAGTTTAGGGGGAAATGGTAATTTTGCCTAGAGCATTAATTAAATACATTAGAATATGAAATGAATGAAAATGATGATCAAATTTATTTATAAGGATCCGGACGACTCAAATAAGAGACTTGATCGTGGAAAAGAAAAGATATCGGATTAATGAAATTATAAACACAAACAAGCAATGAGGTAAGTTTGTGTAACTTGAATTATATTCTTAAATGCTTGAAATGTATGTTTTTTTTATATGAATATGATTTGAATGATCGTTATATGAAAATTTATGAAATACTGACATATTTGATAAAAAAAAGGGGAAAAAATCCCGGTTGAATGAAAGGAAAATTTGATGGATCTCTGAAAAGGAATTGACAGTAAAAAGGATCTAGCTTGGACGGGTGATCCTACCTTGATATAGCCCTCCCGAAGAATATGTGGAAAATGGATTTAGCCCGGACGGGTAATCCGAATTAGGGTCTGAATTTAGCCTAGACCGGTAATTCAGATCCAAACTCATTAGAGTAATTGTCGTTGCAGGGGATTTAGCCTGGACTGGTAATCCCGACAATACTCTATGAGTTTATATTACAGGGGATTTAGCCTAGACTGGTATTCCCGCTGTAAGGATGAGGTTCGCGAGAGTGTGCTTTCTGAAATGAAATGTGTAAGACAATGGTTGAAAGACACCATGGAAACATGATATAAAATGTGTAAGACCATGGTTGAAAGATACCATGGCAACAGGATATAAAATGTGTAAGACCATGGTTGAAAGATACCATGGCAACGTGACATGAAAAGAATAAGACCATGGTTGAAAGATACCATGGCAACATGACAGGAATGAATAAGACCATGGTTGAAAGATACCATGGCAATGTAACATGAAATGAACAAGACCATGGTTGAAAGATACCATGGCAACATGACAGAAAATAAGTAAGACCATAGTTGAAAGACACTATGGCATCATCTCGAAGATAAATAAGATCGTGGATGAGAGGTGCTATGACATCAGTTGAACAATTGATATTCAGGTAATATGTATCAGATGAAGAATGGTTATATGAAATGGTTCTGTGAAATGTTTACAAGAATTGGTCATATGGAAATATATGTACAAAATAGTTGAATGAAATAATTAAAAAGATAGATAAATGAAATAAGTATACGTACATAGAATTTAATTTATGTTAATTTTAATATGAACTATTATCGAAATAAATATACATAAGATATATGGAAATTATGGTGCATGAAATATTGATATAACGAAATGAATGATATATGCTTATGAAGAAATAATAAGAGAATAATACGTCTCGTGACATGTACATATATGACTATCTTTGATATGTTGATATAAGAAAATTATATAAGTAAAGACAATTATTAAACTCAAGTGTGACATGTCGAGAAAATAAGTATATCAATGTTGAATTTATATGAAATATGTACTAGTATACTAACAATGTTGCTGTTTGATGCTTATACAAGTGCCAAGCTGTTGATTGAATGGTAATATATTTATTTATTTATTTATATGATGCATTGAATCGGTAAGTATTTAATTGAAAAAAAATTTTAGGTGATTCGTAAATTCTAGTAATGCTCTAAAACCCTGTTTCGACGACAGATACGGGTTAGGGGTGTTACAGGTTTTGTCTCGAACCGTCCCGATGTATGTTTTAGGCTTCGAAGGCCTGTATAAGGGACAATATGTATGTGTTTGGAAAGTTTTAAATTTCGGGCGAAATTCAGTGAGCCAGATTTGTATGTCGTGAAAGTTTGAACCCGGTAACACCTCGAACCCTGTCCCGGCACTGGATACGGGTGAGGGGTGTTACATTTAGTGGTATCAGAGCTACGATTTAGTCGGTTCTAGGACTACCGTAGAGAGTATTGAGGTTCGCTATACATGCCATTATATGAACGTTGATAGTGTGACATCTCATAACTGTTAAACTTATTTTTGAATATAGTAAATGTCTTCCAATCAAGCACAAGATGAGTCCGAGGGAGCCGAGAGCCATGCTCCAGCTTCCGTACAATTAGCTGTATCTAGTAGTAGTAGAAGGTTTATGTCTGAAGGCCGAGAAGAGGCCCGAGCCGCCTTCTTTAACATGACAGATGTATGGTTTGGGGATTATTTGAGGAATCGCCCCAACATACCACGACCTCTCGCCCCCTAACCAACCTGATGAGTATTTGCCACGAGGTATAGCACCGGTGAGAATTGGTAAGGCCCCTGTAGATAAGCTTAGAAAGTATGTGGCTGAGGAATTTAGAGCTAAAATCGAGGATGATGCTGAAAGAGCCGAGTTCTGGCTTGAGAATACTACACGGGTACTAGATGAATTATTGTGCACACCCGAGGAGTGCTTAAAGTGTGTCGTGTCTCTCCTGAAGGATACTACATACCACTAGTGGAAGACTGTATCTTCGGTGGTGCCAAACGAAAATATCACTTGGGAATTTTTCCAAGCAGAGTTTAGGAAGAAATACATCAGTCAAAAGTTCTTAGACTCGAAGCGAAAGGAGTTCCTGGAACTCAAACAAGGGAATAAGACTGTAGCAGAATACGAAAGGGAGTTTGTAAGGCTAAGTCAGTATGCAGCTGAGTGGGTTCAAACCGAGTCAGAAATGTGTAAATGCTTTGAGGAAGGTCTGAATGAGGAAATCAAGTTGTTGATTGGGATCCTTGAAATATGGGAGTTCCCCACATTAACTGATCAGGCCAAGAAGACCGAGGAGCTCAATAATGAAAGAAAGTAAGTGAAGAGAGAGGCTCGAGTTTTGAGCAAGAGATCCAGTAGTAAGACGCTCCCATTTTCCACAAAGAAATCAAAGAGCCAACATGAACGCTCCACTTAATCTGTAGGATATTCAGGTAAAACGAGAGGCTCCAAACGACGTAATCAGAAGTCTTCCTCCCCAATGGTAACTAGTGTGGGGAGTGTAGATGACCAAAAGCCGAAGTGTAAGAGCTACAACAAATTTCACTTCGGAGAGTACTGAATGAAGAGAGGTGCATGCTTCAGATGTGGTTCTCTTGACCACTTTCTCAGTGACTGCCCAGACCGAATTGAAAAAAATATGGAAGTAGCCCCAAAGTTAAGTGCTTCTATTGCACGAGGTAGACCTCCGAGGTTTCCTGGAAGTGCTAGTGGCAGTCGAGTTGCGACCAAAGACACTGCAAAATCAGATGCTCGAGCCCCAGCAAGAACGTATGCAATACGCGCTCGAGAGGAAGCCTCTTCTCCTGATGTCATCACGAGTACTTTTTCTCTTTTCAATACATGTGTTGTTACCTTAATTGACCCGAGGTCGATGCATTCATACATTTGCATGAGATTGATGTCTAATATGAACATACCCATTGAACCTACGGAATTTATTATTAGAGTGTCGAACCCACTAGGCAAATCAGTTCTAGTTGACAAAGTCTGTAAGAGTTGTCCTTTGACAATTCATGGTCAATGCTTTCCGGCTAACCTTATGTTGTTACCTTTTGATGAGTTTGATGTGATACTTGGTATGGATTGGCTAGCCCTGCATGATGTAATTTTCAATTGTGGTAGCAAGTATATTAAATTGAAATGCCCAAATGGTAAGATTCTACGGGTTGATTCAAGAGAATTGGGTACGCCGCCAGTTGAAATCACGGCAATGGTTGCTCAGAGATACATGAGAAAAGGGTATGAAGCCTACCTTGGTTTTATATTGAACACTAGGGAATTGAAGTTAAAGATTGAGTTTGTGCCAATAGTATGTGAATATCCAGATGTATTCCCAGAAGAATTACCCGGATTACCTCTTGAAAGAGAGATAGAGTTTGGTATTGAATTGGTGCCAGGAACAGCTCCCATTTCTATTGTTCCGTACAGGATGACGCCAACCGAGTGAAAGAATTAAAAGTACATTTGCAAGAGCTGACAGATAAAGGTTTTGCAAGGCCAAGTTTTTCACCTTGGGGTGCCCCCGTATTGTTTGTAAAGAAGAAAGATGGTTCGATGAGGCTATGTATAGATTATCGATAATTGAACAAGGTGACTATCAAGAATAAGTATCCTTTGCCAAGGATCGATGATTTGTTCGACCAGTTGAGAGAGCCACCGTATTTTCTAAGATAGATCTGAGGTCCGGCTATTATCAGCTGTGAGTTAAAGAATCGGATATGCCTAAGACAGCTTTCAGAACGAGGTACGGTCATTATGAATTTCTTGTCATGTCGTTTGGGTTAATGAATGCATCGGCCGTATTCATAGACCTAATGAATAGGATCTTTCGTCCATACTTGGATAAGTTGTCGTTGTGTTCATTGACGACATCTTGATTTATTCCAAAGATGAGACAGAGCATGCGAAACATCTGAGAACTGTGTTGGAGACCTTACGGGAAAAGCAACTGTATGCTAAGTTTAGCAAGAGTGAGTTTTGGCTCTAAGAAGTTGGGTTTTTGGGTCATATTGCTTTAGTTGAAGGCATTCGAGTGGATCCAAGTAAGATCTCTGCTATTGTTGAATGGAAACCTCCTAAGAATGTGACTAAGGTTAGAAGCTTTTTGGGCTTAGCCGGTTGCTATCAAAGATTTGTGAAAGGATTCTCCATGATAGCGACTCCAATGACAAGGTTGCTACAGAAAGACGTTAAGTTTGAATGGACAGAAAAGTATCAGCGAAGTTTTGAGAAGTTAAAGACATTGCTGACTGAAGCTCCTGTTTTAGTATTGCCTGAATCGGGAAAAGAGTTTGTAGTCCATAGTGATGCATCCTTGAATGGACTGGGTTGTGTACTTATGCAAGATGTCAAGGTGATAGCTTACGCTTCATGGCAATTGAAGCCACATGAGAAGAACTATCCGACACATGACTTAGAGCTCGCCGCCATTGTTTTTGCCTTGAAAATCTGGAGGCATTATTTATATGGTGAGACCTGTCGTGTATTTACCGATCACAAGAGTTTGAAGTATTTGATGACTCAAAAAGAATTGAATCTGAGACAGTGGAGGTGGTTAGAATTAATTAAAGATTATGAGCTAATCATTGACTATCACCTGGAAAAGGCGAATGTGGTCGCCGATGCATTAAGCAGAAAATCTTTGTTTGCACTGAGAGCCATGGACGCTCGATTAGTATTGCTTGATGATGGTTCAGTCTTGGAAGAGCTAGTGGCTAGGCCGACATTTCTTCAGGAAATGTATGATGCCCAATCTAATGATAGTGACCTGCAGGCTAAAAGAACTCAATGTGAGTCAGGCATTGAATCAGATTATTGGATCAGTCTTGATGGATGCTTGATATTCAGAGATAGAGTTTGTGTGCCCAAAGATGATGAGCTTATTCGAAAAATCTTACGAGAGGCACATGATAGCCGTTTGTCTATTCATCCGGGAAGTTCCAAGATGTACAATGATTTGAAGAAAATGTACTGGTGGAACTGTATGAAAAGAGAGATTTTCGAATTTGTGTCGAAATGCTTGCTATGTCAGCAAGTTAAAGCTGAACATCAAGTACCTTCAGGCTTGTTACAGCCTACGATGGTCCTTGAATGGAAGTGGGACAAAGTTACTATGGATTTCGTGACAGGATTTCAATTGTCTCCGAAAAAGAAAGATGCTATATGGGTTGTGGTGGATAAGTTGACAAAGTCGGCTCATTTCATTCCGGTAAGAACAGATTACTCTCTTGATAGATTGGCCGACTTGTATATATCTGAAATTGTGAGATTACACGGGGTACTGCTGTTGATTATTTCAGATAAAGACCCGAGGTTCACTTCGAGATTCTGGAAGAAGTTACAAGAAGCCTTGGGTATAAAATTGAGTTTTAGTACGGCTTTTCATCCACAGTAACTAGGAAAAATACTCAGTACAGTCATATATGTAAATCATAAGCACATCAGTCATACGAAACATAAGGGTATAATCGTCATCTTACCATACAGGGGTATTATGGTCATTCTGCCCTACAAGGGTATTACGGTCATTCTGCCTACAGGGGTATTACGGTTATTCTGCCTAACAGGGGTCTCAGTACATTTAGCGACCTCTCAAAAGGTCTACAGTAGCCTCGAGCGAATCCGGTAACCGAGATGGTCAAAACGTTGTAAATGGGCCCAAGGCCCATAGCTCAGCCCAAGTGGGCCCACACGCTCGTGTGGGCCATTTAGCCTAAATTTAGATACGGCTGTACGAACGACGTAGCCCAGTCCAAAAATTACCAAATAATATACATTTTATCCGTGTGGGTCGACAAGCCCATTGGGCTCACACGACCCAGTTCGGCCCAACATGGCCCAGAACGGCCTGTGCCACGTACACGACATGACTACCCAACTGTTTCCCACCTAACAGTTAGATTTACACATGCGGGCCCACGTTGCCCATCAGGCCCATTCGGCCCTTTGAGGCCCTTGACGGCCCAAGTCCACGAGAGCACTCGTGGCAACCCCTACAGCCTATCACCCATGTTTTGTGGGCTTGATTTACCCCATGAGCGATCGCACACTCATGAGGCCTCGAATGTCGAAATTTTGGCTTTTCGGCTTTTACCGATTTACAGTAATAGGTTTCAGTGTGCAGTTACACACCTATTTGCGGAATCACGCAGTAAAAATCTCTAAATCCCAACCTTGATTAGCAAAAGACTTCAACTCTTAAGACCTCCGATCAGGATTGATCACACGCGAATGTTAAATATCTGTATTAAAACAGATCTTATTAACCCATACAGGTCAAATATGTGGTCTCAATCTACAGATGTTAACTTACCAACCACAGGATTATACAGCCCAAAGTAAGAATAAGGTAGCGATCTTACCTTATACGATTAATGAAAGGCAGAGTTTGATGACTTGAATAATCTTTGCCCTTTTCCACTCCTCAGGATTTCTTACCCCCAATGTACCCCACCGATTGTTAAATCTTCAGCAAAACCAAACCACCATACCACAGTGCACCGAACGATCAACCAAACACTGAATAGAAGACAAGAAACTGAAAACAAATAAAAGGGGAAGGAGGAATGGTCGGCTCAGAAAGATCGAAAGAAAGAATGAAATGTTAGGGAGAAAGGGAAACTATATTCGGTTATTTCCTTAAGAAAAGAGGAAGAGAATAAAAAACAGAGATGATCCAAGAGAGACTATTCGGCCATTGCTGAAGAAAGGTTAGAGAGATAATATAAAAGACACAACAATTTCGGCAGAGAGGGAAATATAGAAGATAAGAAGAGTCAAGAAGAGGCTTGGCACTTATCACATTCGGCAAAAGAAGATAGTAAAACAAAAGGAACTCGAATGATAAAGACACATTCGGCTAACACCAAAACGTAACAGAGAACGATCCCAAAATGTAATATTCGGCCAAGTCAACAAAAGCAAAATGAATGCCAAAGAAACAACTATCGAAACTCCCAAAGTCACTGACCAATTTGGTACCAAGTTAATGACCGAATAAGCACCCATAAACTCCCAAATTCGGCCAACTCCTCCCCCAATCAACTCCACGATTTTCTCCATATAACCCTTCCCTTATCCCTCCATGATCCACTCCCAAGATCACTCCTCAATTCTCTCCTCAACAACCTCCTCCATCAGAATTCCACTACAACTCAACCACTGGCCGTACCCAATTACAAAATAAATACCTTATTTGTGCTGTGCCATGCTCGAACCTCAAACCTTAAGGTTCTTTTACATGCCACCTTACCACAACACCACAGGCTCTTTTTTTTTCACTTTTCATCCTCAATTAATTATAAGGTCTATAGGCCAAAGTCCATGTTCCTTTAAAAGAAAAACCAAAATCAGCACCACCAGAATTGACTAATAATGTTTTCTAATTCAGAACAAAGCACTTTTGGTAATAAATAAAACATAACATAGAATAGGTAGGTAGAACTTGGAGGACTGATTTTATAAATACCTCTTTGCCTCCTTATGAGAGATGTCAAATACTCCATCCAGAAATTTTTGCTCGCATCATATCTTTAAGACTCTGAAAAGCTTTTCTTTTACCATTTTTGTAACACCCCTTACCCGTGTCCGACGCTGGGATAGGGTACGAGGCATTACCGACCTTAAACATAAGCAAACATACAAAACCAGGCCATAAAACTTTGTTCAAATTAAATTCATTCATATATATGCAAATTTCCCCTTATGTGAGCCTATGAAGCCCAAAACATACATCAGGTATGGTTCGGGACTAAACCGAGAACTTTAGAAAACTTTGGGAAAACTTAGAAAGTTTTCATGAAACAGGGTCACACGTCCGTGTAGGTAGGTCGTGTGGTCACACATGCCCGTGTGGGTAGGTCGTGTGATCACACATGCCCGTGTGGGTAGGTCGTGTGGTCACATATACCCGTGTAACTATCTACTTATGACGTCATCACCACAACCCGTGTCCTCAGCCCGTGTAACTCTCTGTTTATGATGTCATCACCACAATTAGGGTTACAAGGCCAAGTCACACGCCCGTGTGCTTAGGCTGTGTGCGAATTAAATTCCAAAAATTAAGTGCAGACTTCACACAGCCTGGACACACGCCTATGTCCTAAGGCTGTGCCCTTCACATGGCTGAGACTGACGGCCGTGTCTCTGCTCGTGTGTTTACTATTGGGCATTTTGTTTTACCTAATTAGGGTGCAGAGGACACATGGCCGGATCACACGCCCGTGTCCCTACCCGTGTGGACAATTTTGAGGCTATTTTTCATGCCTTTTGTCACCCTCAATAACACATGCACAGTATTATATATATCTCAATGACATCCTACATGACATAAATGAGCACTTACACATTCATAAATATGGCTCATACATAATAACTTCTTATGAATTTATACTTGATTAAGACTTCATATTTTATTTAGACCAAGCTTACCAAATCACATGCAATATGAAACATCAATTTAATTCCCTTTCATACATCAATGCCTTAGTTGTTATTATGTCATTTACTCATAATTCCATCATCAAGCATTCATGATCATATCCATTGTAACACCCCTTACTCGAGTCCGAGGCTGGGACTGGGCACGAGGCATTACCATACTTAACTACATGTATACAATCGTTTTCAATTCACCAAGACTTGATCAAACTTAAAAATTTTTCGAACCCTGTTTAAACTCCAGAATGCGAGCCTACGAGGCCTCAAACTATCATTGGAAACCACTTGGAACCAACTTGGGTCCTTATACCGACTTAATAAAAATGACCCTTGAAACAGGGCACACGCCTGTGTGGAAAGGCAACACGCCCGTGTGATCATTACAACATGGCTGTGCTGATGGCCCATGTGACACACATGGCCTAAGCATCTAGGGCACACCCGTGTCCCATACCCGTGTGAATTAAATTCTAAATTCGAACCTACAGGGGTTTTCACACGGCCTGACATATGCTCCTGTCTATGACCTGTGTCCCTGACACGGCCATGACACGCCCTTGTCCTAGCCCGTGTCCAAAAACCTTGACATTTTGTTTCTAACGCCAGCATCTAATAAGGGGCACACGGACAAGGCACACACCCGTGGCCAGAGACTGTGTCCTCCACACGACTGAGACATATAGCCGTGTCTCTGCCCCTGTTTTACTACCATGCATTCTGAATTGAAAATTTTATGTGCAGGGGACACACAGTCGAACAACACGCCCATGGGGCTAGCCATGTGTCACACACGGCCTAGACACACGCATGTGTGTCCACCCGTATAGATAATATTAGGCTATCTACCAAGCCTTTTGTTACACTGAAACACAATCTAATGCCAACCAACATTTCAAAATCTAACTTAATATGATTTCTCAACCAAACAACCATAGCTAAGGCTTATGTAAATTTCATTTATTCAAACATGCCATCAATTTCACATTCGTGAAAGACTATCTTACATTCATATGATAACTTTCAAAATTAGCCATTTTTCATGGCCTTATACAAAATGAATCAAGTAAGCCATCACATTTGACCAATTAACAATGACACAAAACTCAAAATTCTAAGTTCCTATACATTCCATACTCAAAATATTAAGTCTAATTATACCGAATGCTTCAGCTGATAGTGTGATCAATACCTCCGACGTCTGTTGATCCTCGAGCTAGTTAGGCGGCACTATAAGAAAATGGAAAGGAGAGGAAGTAAGCATAAAGCTTAGTAAGTTGCATGTAATAAATATAACAACAACTTTATCATTCATCATCATGCTCATAGTACTAAAGTAGGCATAATCACAACTTGCTCATCACTATCCAATACATTTCACATAACATATATTAAGCTCACATCTCATACATTTCAATATGTACCTGTACCACTCACAACATGGTTATACTTTTCTCATTTAACTTAAACTGTAACTCTTGTCGTTGAACCATTTGGAATGTTGTGAGATATTCACTAAGCCTTAAACATAGGGTGTAATACTGATGCCATGTCTCAGACATGGTCTTACACTGGCTCATCCATCAAGTCGATGCCATGTCCCAAACATGGTCTTACACTAACTATCGAAATCGAGGCCGACGCCATGTCCCAGACATGGTCTTACACTGGCTCTCACATCTCCGTGCCAATGCCATGTCCCAAACATGGTCTTACACTGACACATCTATACGTGTCGATGCCATGTCTCAGACATGGTGTTACACTGACACATCTTGTAGCCTATGCATGTCCGTGACATGTCTTACACTAGCTCTCGTCTCAATGCTGATGCCATTTCCCAAACATGGTCTCACACTGGCTCTCATAATGTGGCCGATGCATGTCCCAGACATGTCTTACACTAGCGCACAAATGACCCAAATGTCATGGCATGAATATCCGATTTGTTCCTAAGGTTAACCCGGGAGTTCTATTATCTCGATTATCATCATGTAATTTCATTACCACAATTAAGCAATTTATGCTATATCAATTCAAACACAGATAATAACATTGTAGTTGTATTATTTACATACAACTTACCTCGGCACTAAAAATGGGGCGACTAGTTGATTTAATCTACTTGCTTGGCTTTCCCCCGGTCTAGGTAAGGATTTTTTATTTCTTGATCTAAAATGGCAACATCTAGTCATTTAATCATCAATTAAATCTAAACGCTCAATAATTTATAATTTGGGCAAAATGACCATTTTGCCCCTAGACTTTCACAAAATGATTATTTTACCCTTAGGCCCGAAAATTGATTTTTATCGAGTTTCCTTATTAGTCAAGCCTAATCGAACATTTATCTCTCTTATGACGACCCCAAATTTCCAATATTTCAAAATATTACTATCTATTTTACAAACTTTACAAAAATGGCCCTATTAGGGTTTTCATGAAAAGTCCCTTCACAAAAGTTGTTTATTTCACAACCATGATTCATTTTCTTCCATAAAATTTTAGAAAACAACATGAACACTCTCATGGTAAAACCCTAGGCTTTCAACCATTTTACAAAATAGTCCCCTCATTTGAAAGCTCATGCAACAAGGATTCTAAAAATACAAAAATCATCAAGAAAGACCATCAAAATCACTTACTTGAGAGGCTTACAAGTTGCTGAAATTTTCAAGCTTTCAAACCCCAACAATGGCTAAATTTTCGGTGGAGAAGAAATGGTGAAAAGGGATGATATCATCTTTCTTTTATTTTATTTCTATTTTAATCAAATAAGCTACCAAAACCCACCTATTTGACTTTTTAACCATTCTTGTCCCCATGGCAGGCCAAGCACTCCTTTTAGGGTCTGTTTTCCCTTTAAAGACCCCCAATTTTTGTTTTCTAGCCATTTGACACCCTTAGCTATCAAAATAGGACTTTTGCACTTTATGCAATTTAGTCTTTTTTTTTTTGCGATTAAGCTCTCAAATGCTAAAATTAATTCACCAAATTTTTCGTCCACCTTTATAAACATGTCATTACACATAAAATAATATTAAAAATAATTTCTACGGCTTCAAAATAGTGGTTTCGTAACCACTATTCTAACTAGCCCCAAAATTGATTTGTTACATCCACAATTCTCCCCCCTTAGGGATTTTCATCCCCGAAAATCTTACCTGTGAAAAAGTTCAGGTATTGATCTCTCATAGTCTCTTCAGGTTCCCACGTGGCTTCCTCGACTCCTTGTCTATGCCATAAAACCTTCACGAGTACTACACTTTTATTCCTCAATTTCTTGACCTCTCGATCCAAAATCTTAATCGGTTCTTCACCATAGGTCATACCCAGGCTTATTTCAATTTCTTCGGTAAAATCATGTGTGAGGGGTCAGATCAGTAGCGGCACTACATCGATACATGGAACACATCATGAATTTTCTCTAGCTCACGAGGCAAGACTAATCGATATGCTACCGGTCCAATTCTCTCGGTTACCTCATAAGTTCCAATAAACCGTGGACTTAATTTGCCTTTCCTTTTGAATCAGAGAACCTTCTTCCATAGGGATACCTTCAAAAACACTTTATTCCCGAGTTGAAACTCGATATCTTTTTGTTTCAGATCCGCGTAGGATTTCTGTCTATCCGATGCGGCCTTTATACAATCACGAATCACTTTAAACTTTTCTTCAGTCTCTCTGACTAAGTCGACCCCGTGAATCTGATCCTCTCTCATCTCGGTCCAATATAAACGCGTTCGGCACTTACGCCCATACAAAGCCTCATAGGATGCCATTTTCAAACTCGACTGACAACTATTGTTGTAGGCGAATTCCACCAGCGGTAAATACTTTTTCCAACTGCCTTGAAACTCGAAAACACAACACCGCAACTGTCCGTCAGTCTGCGGGTGAAAAGCCGTGCTAAAATTTAGTTTAGTTCCTAATGCCTCTTGCAACTTCCTCCAAAACCGTGAGGTAAACCTCGGATATCTCTCCGAAATAATCGAAAAGGGCACTCCATGAAGTCTCACGATCTCAGAAACATATAGATCAGCCAATTTCTCAAGGGAATAGTTAATACGCACTGGTATAAAATGTGCCGACTTAGTAAGTCTATCAACAATGACCCAAACTGAATCCTTTCTTCTTGGTGTTAAAGGCAACCCTGAAACAAAATCTATGGTTACTCGGTCCCATTTCCACTCGGGAACCATCACAGGCTGAAGTAAACCCGAGGGTACTTAGTGTTCGGCTTTCACTTGTTGACAAACTAGACACTTAGAAACAAACTCAGAAATGTCTCATTTCATCCCTGACCACTAGTACATTCTCTTCAAGTCGTTATACATTTTAACACTACCTGGATGGATAGACAAGCAACCACTATGTGCCTATCGTAAAATCTTCTGAATAAGCTTATTATCTTTGGGCACACAAACCCTATCTTGGTACATCAAGCAGCCTCCGGTATTAATCCAAAAATCTTATTCATCACCCGACTCACACTGAGCCACCTTAGCTTGCAAGTCCTTATCACCTTTCTGAGCCTCACGAATCTCTTGAAGGAACGTAGGTCTAGCTCTCATCTTGGCTAGAATTGAACCATCATCAATCACAGTTAATTGAGTATTCATAACCCTCAAGGCAAACAATGACTTTCTACTCAAAGCACCGGACATTAACCTTTCTCGGGTGGTAGTCAATCACCAATTCGTAATCCTTTAGCAACTCCAACCATCTTTGTTGTCGCAGATTCAACTCCTTCTGAGTCATCAAATACTTGAGACTTTTATGGTCGGTGAACACTCGGCATCTCTCACTATACAAATGGTGTCTCTAAATTTTCAACGCAAACACAATGGCGGCCAACTCTAAATCGTGCATCGGATAATTCTTCTCATATGGCTTTAGCTGTCTCGAGGCATATGCTATGTAATAGCCCAATTTCAGTGAAATCTTAATAGTGGTTTCGGGACCACAAATCCGAGTCCAAAAAATGAAGTTATTTAAATTTCATAAAATGATAGGTATTATGATAGGAATATTGCATGAAAATTTTTATAGAAAAAATTTATTAATTATGTGTCTAATTGCAAAAAGGACTAAATTGAATAAAATGTCAAGGTTGAATTTTAGTAGCTATAAGGATTAAACAGTTATAGAATTAAAAGTGAAAGGTCCTTATATGGCAATTAGACTATTGATGAAAAACATGTAGATATTTTAATGAGTCATCCATGGAAAAATTGAAAAATGTTAAGGACTAAATTGGAAATTGAATTAAATAATATATGATAAATGATTAAATATAATTAAAACTCATTTTATATCTTCTTCTTCTTCATAAAATGCATGGAAACCCTAGGAGAGAGAAAAGAAACTTTTCAAGCTTGAATTGGTAAGTTCTATGTCTCGTTTTTAATGATTTTCATATTTTTGAGACCGGGAAAGCTTAATTTCTTTATTTAAGGAATTAAATTGAAAGGAAATCAAAGTTTAAAAAATTACCCATGGATGAATAGGCTGTAAATTGAAAGTTTATGATAGGAAATGAAAGGTTATTGATAGAGAAATCATTTTACAAGGTGATTTTTAGTGAAAACATGTGTAGGGACTAAATTGAAAAGTAGTGAAATTCTTGGAAAAATTTTGAAATTTCTGAAATACATGTACTGTAAAAGTTATATTAAAATTTTAATTAAGCTTGAATTAAGGAGTAAGTTGCATGAATTTTAATTTCCGAGCCTAGGGACGAAATTGGAATTTATAAAAAGTTTAGGGTTAAAATAGTAATTTTGCCTAGAAAGTAAAATTGACTCAATTGGATGTGGAATTGATGATTAAGCTTATATATATATATATTGAACAAAGAAAAAGACCGAGGAAAAGAAAAAGTCTCGGAATAGAAGATACAATCAATTATCAAGGTAAGTTCGTATAACTTAATTAAGCATATAAATGTGTTAAATTGATTGTTGAACTATGTGAGTTATGACTTGTAATTCGTATGTACATGTAACAAGCAAATATTGATTTTTAATTAATAACAAGGCATACGAATCTATTTGAATATAGATTTTCGATTGCACAGGTGATTACCGTGTATATGAGGTCCTGCATGAGTTACAGTATAGATTGTCTCGAAAAGGGAAATCTTTAATCTCATTACGAAAAGGAATGTAACTCGAAAGAGTGACACTTGAAAAGGTTATGTACACTTTGTGTGTACACTTGAAAAGGTTATGTACACTTTGTGTGTACTATTAAAAAGGGAATGTACACCCCGGGTGTATAATTGAAAAAGGAAAGGTCCACCAAAAATTCAATGATTCAAAGGAAATGACATTGTAAGTGATATAAGAAGAAATGGCATGATGAGCTCTTCTATGCAGATTAACATTTTTGTACTAATCAATTTGATTGAATGATTGGAAATAGAACATATTTACTATCTTTCTAAGTTGATGGATAAGTTGTTTTATGTATGATTTGGTTATTGAACGTGATCGGTAAGTGTAGTATTGGTTATACGAACTTACTAAGCATTATTGCTTACTAGGTTTATTTTCTCTATTTTATAGTACTCAAAGCTCATGAAGGTTGGATTTGGGGTCGGAGTTATCATCACACTATCAATCTCTTGATCTTGGTATAAATGTTAGACTTATTTTGATATAATGGCATGTATAGACTAATGTAGACATATAATACTTAAAATGTTGGTTTGTAATCTAGCCATTGGAATGGCTAGTAATGTATGTTTTAGTGATGATATGATATGGTATTGTATCATGAGTTGTTTTGGTTAACAAAGTTAAGTAAAATCATCCATTAACATAAATTGTCAAATTTTATGTAAAAGTAAGTTTAAAAGCATGATTGAAGATAGGAAATATCAATTTGAATATTAGAAATTGGTTGAATTGGTTGGTATATACTTGTAAGTTTTCATGCAGGAAAATGGCTAAGTTTGGGTGAGAAATAAGGCTAGGAAATGGCCTTATTTCATCCACACAGGTGAGACACACGGGCGTGTGTTTAGGCCGTATGTGACACACGGGCAGCCCCATGGGCATGTAGTCCGACCTTGTGTCCCCTGTATCTTAAACTTTTGCTTCAAACTAGCCACATGGGCTAGACACGGTCGTGTGTCTAGGCCGTGTGAGAGACACAGTCATGGGACATGGGTGTGTGCCTTGGCTGTGTGAAGCCTGCACCTTAATTACAAAAATTAAATTCGTCACACAGCCTAAGCACACGGGCGTGTGACTTGGCCGTGTGCCCCTAAATATATGATGACGTCATAAACAGAATGTTAAGGTTTTTGTACATAGGCTGAGACATGAGCGTGTCATGGTCGTGTAAGGGACATGGGTCATAGACACGAGCGTGTCCTAAGCCACACAGGCGTGTGAAATCCACACGACCCAACCACACGGGCGTGTGGCCCTTCAAAACAAGTAAAATTTTCTAAATAATACATGCATTCTTAAAATTTCTAACGAATTATTTCTGATGTATGTTTGGGACTCTTAGGCTCGAAAAAGGGACAATATACATATGATTGGATAAATTTTGAATTGTTTGAATAATTATAGCTCAGTTTTACATAATTATGAATGATAAAGTCTGGTAATACCTCATATCCTGTTCCGGCGACGGATATGGGTAAGGGGCATTACATGCTATCACTTTGCCTTCTTGCATGAGCACGTACCCTAATCCATTTAAGGAGGCGTCGCTATATACCATGAATTCTTTCCCTAATTCTGGTTGCACTAAAACCAGGGCTTCGGTCAACAAGGCCTTTAATTTCTCAAAACTCTATTGGCACTTCTCTGACAATTCGAACTTGACATCCTTTTGTAACAACCTTGTCATCGGAGTAGCTATCATAGAGAATCCATTCACAAATCTTCTGTAATATCTCACCAAACCCAGAAAGCTTTGAACCTCTGTCACATTCTTCGGCGGTTTCCACTCAACAATAGCCGAGATCTTACTCGGGTCAACTCTGATCCCATCTACCTACACGATGTGTCCTAGGAATCCAACATCTTTAAGCCAAAATTCACTCTTACTGAACTTAGCATATAACTGCTTATCTCTCAATGTTTGTAAAACCCTTCTCAGATGATCCGCATGCTCACTCTTATCACGTGAGTAAATCAGTATGTCGTTAATAAGGGCCATTACGAACTTATCCAAATACGGTCGGAAAATGCGGTTCATCAACTCCATAAACACCGCAGGGGCATTTGTTAAATCGAAGGGCATAATAAGAAACTCATAGTGCCCATACCTCATCCTAGACGCAATTTTCGATACATCTTGCCCTTTAACCCTTAGCTGGTAGTAGCCAGACCTTAAGTCAATTTTAGAAAACATGGTAGCTCCTTTCAACTAATCGAACAAATCATCGATCCTTGGTAAGGGATACTTGTTCTTCACAGTCACCTTGTTGAGCTGTATGTAGTCTATACATAACCTCATCAACCCGTCTTTCTTCTTCACAAAAAGTACCGGAGCACCCCACGAGGAAAAACTCTGTGATATCTCAAATTAAGGCCTAATAGAAATAGTGGTTTCGGGACCACAAGTCTGAGATAGAAATAATTATTTTATAGTTATTTTTAGATCTATGACATGATTGCATGATTGTGTGAAAATTTCATGAAGAAATTTTATGCATAAAGTGCTTAATTTGAAATTAGGGACTAAATTGAAGAAGTTGCAAAACTTACATTCTAGAAGCTTTTAGTATGAAATTGCTTTGGAATATTAATTAAGAGATCTTAAATAGAAGTTTAACCATTTTCTAAAATTTTGGATAAAAATGGGCTTGTACATGAAAAATTACAAAGAAAGGCATTAAGGGTATTTTTGTCATTTGGTAAATATAGTCATTAAAAAGGGAAAAATAACACAAAAATGGACTCATCTTCTCCATAAGGGCTGCCGAATTTTTCTTGTCACCATAGCTGGGGTTTCCAACATTTTTAAGCCTTGATTGTAAGTGATTTTCATACCCGTTTTTAATGCTCTTTTCGATTTTAAAATCTAGAAAGCATGTTCTATCATTTTCTAGCAATATTTTGAGCTAAGATGCATGTATGAAAATTTACCCATGTGTGACATAATTGTATTTTGATGAATAATGAAGGAATATGATGGTTTGATGTGTGTTTAACAACTGTTACTTAGTAGTTTTATGTGAAAACACTTAAAAAGGGACTTAATTGTAAAAAAAAGGGTAAAATTGATGGTAAAAATATGATTTTTGGTGTAAAATATGGGTTGTTATGGACACTAGGAAATTCGGCTATGCCTAGATGTCATGGGTAACACATGTAACTCATTGTACAAACTTAAGGACTCAATTGTAAATAATTGAAAAGCTAGGGTAAAAGGGTAATTTTTATCCAAGCCCGTTTTAGGGTCTGTTTTGATGAATGTGTATATTGAATAAATTAATTTGGTATTTTAGATCAAGAGAAACGAGATTCGAGTTGTGATCGAGGGAAAAATAAAGTTTACGAGGAATAGGCTCGATTTCTAACATTTTGTACCGAGGTAAGTTCATGTGTAAATGTGGAAACATAATTGTCATTTTAAGTAATTTAATGATATTTATATGGTATGATGATTATTATCATGAAATATTATGCTTTGTGGTTATTATTGAGTAATATGCAAATTATGTGAGCTACTTGATAAATATGAAATGCTACCAAATATCGGTTTCGACATTCCGTGGAAGATGGCAAAGATATGTGATCGAGGAAAATCCCGTTTGAACCTTGGGAATAGATTAGAATACAAGTGACATGTCACTAGGATATTTGAGTTCCGAACTCGTTGAGTTGAGTCCGAGTTCGCTTATTGGTGGCTTACATGGTAGCTTGGCTACAAAATTTCCACAGGCTATTGAGTTTGTCTAGCTACGGGTATGGCATTTATGTGCATTCAATCCGTGTATTCGAATTATATTCTGATGTGTTCAATAAGTGAATCTTAAGTGAATAAAGAGAATACCTAAAACGAAGGTGACATGTTGGTAAGTGTGGTGAATGAGAAAATTTGACAGGTATGTGCTTAAACCCTCGGGTTGAGAACTTGGTATGATGAAATCGTGGTAAGATAGTAAATGCAAATATAACATGAATGTCTTGGTAATATTTATGCAAATGATGTTTTGTGTTGGATTGCATGATTATGTTACTTGCTATTTGCATGTGAACTTACTAAATATTTATGCTTACTCCCTTCATTCCATTCTTTGTAGTTTTAACAATCCAGCTCAAAAATCGGGAACAGTCGGAGGCTCGTTCACATTATCCGTGGACCATTTTGGTGTAGTGGCTTGTATATTTTGAGTATGGCATGTATAGCATTATAATCATTTTGTGTATATAATTTTATGATATGGCTATTGAGTGGTAAGGAAATGTTTGGTAATGATTAGCCATTAGAATGGCTAATCAAAAATCATATTTGGTGTTATGTATGCTTAATGTGCTATCTAATCCGTGGAAATTCATAAAAAGGTGAAATTTGCTATAAAATAGTATCATACAACAGCAATGACGTGAGTTTCAAAATTCACTAAAAATAGTAGAGATAGAATTATATGGTGAGTAAAATATAAACTTGAAGCTTATTAAGTCTATTTTCATAGGGAAGAAACAAAACAAGTAAATGAGTTATATTTCATGAGATGTTTGGGTTTTGGTGGAAAAGGGTTAGAGTGATTTTTAATCCCTTGTTTTGACTTTAGAAATTCACTAAAAATTTAAAAAAAATAATTAGGAGTCAAACTTTATATTTACATATTCCTTATTTAATATACTTTTAATAGAAACAAACGGTATAGTCATCTGAATTTTGTACAGAGAGAAAAGTGATTTGTAGTGAACAGAGGTCAGAGCAGTCGAACACTAAAACAAGGGAAATTTTAACTAATAAACTATACTAATTGGCCTGACCAAAAATTCTATAAAACAATTATTAAATATATATATATGAGTCTAGTTTTAGGGAAAATTTACAGATTTGAATTTTGAGTTTCGTAACTCAATATATGAATTTTTTAGCGAGTGAGACGCAGATGGGCAGTTTATTACGAAATGTGAAATAAATTGTTTGAAATTGTTTAAGTGATAATTTAAGTCTGTTAACACCTCGTGCTCGACTCCGGTGACGGTCTCGGGTAAGGGGGTGTTACAAACTCGGTCTCGCAAAACCCTTATTAGTTAATTCTTATAGTTGAACCTTTAACTCATTCAATTTTGTAGGAGCCATTCTATACGGAGCAATTGAGATGGGTGTCGTACCGGTAACTAACTCAATTCCAAATACAACTTCCCTCACGGGAGGTAATCCGAGCAATTCCTCCAGAAACACATCTGTAAACTCATAAACCACTGGTACCGATTCAATTTTCGACCCAGACACTTGAGTATTCAGCACAAAAGTGAGATAAGCCTCATAACCTTTTCTCAAAAATCTCACTGCCAACATGGATAATAACACCACAGGAAAGTTATCTGTTCTATTCGGTTTAACCCGAAGAACATCCCCGCTACCACACTTCAACTCAATAACTTTTCTTCCACAGTCCACTACAGTACTATGAGAAGTCAACCAATCCATCTCAAGGATTACATGAAATTCATTAAATGGCAATAACATCAAGTTAGCCAGAAAACAGTGACCCCTAATTGTCAAAGGACAATTTCTATAAACTTGGTCAACTAACACATGTCTGCCTAAAGGGTTTGACACTTTTATCACAAATTCGGTAGACTCTACTAGCATGATCATACAAGGTATCAATTCCATACAAATATAAGAGTGGGTAGACCCCGGATCAATTAAAGCAACAATAGGTATATCATGGATAGAAATGGTACCCGTGATCACATCAGGAGATTCTGCCTCTTCACAGCCACGTATCGAATAAGTCCTTGCAGGCGCTTTGCCCTCAGACCTCACTGCAGCATCTCTTGGTGCACCTCTACTGCTAGCCCCACTTCTACGGTTCTTATGTGGTCTACCCCTTGAAGGAGCACTATTCGCCCTCACATCTTACTTTTTCTCTTTATCTTCTAATTCAGGACAGTTTCGGATAAAGTGATCTAGTGATCCACATTTGAAGCAGCCCCTTTCATTCCCTCAGCACTCACCGAGATGACGCCTACCACATTTTGAACACTCTGGCCAATTTGGCCGAGCACTACCAACACTATCAATAGAAGTGGTTTGAGCTTTAGACGTCGTGTGCTGCTTGTTCTTGCTCTTGTTCGAGAACCCCACTGACGCGTTGGATCTGCTAGAAAACTCTCTCGATCTCTTAGATAAGGTCTATTGTGATTTCCCCATCTGTCTTTTCCTTGAGTCTTGGTACTCGATGTCAGCTTCTCTCTTCTCTTTGGCCAATTCATTGGCCTTACATGCTCTCTCCGCAAGCACCACAAATTCCCTTTATCTCTAAGATGCCAACTAATAAACGGATGTCTTCATTCAAGCCATCTTCAAGCCTCTTGCACATAATGGCTTTTGTACATACGCACTCTCGCGCATACTTGGGGTCTCACAAACTCCCTCTCGTATTCGGTCACCATCCTACGGCCTTGCTTCAGCTCTAAAAACTCTTTCCATTTTGGTCTATAAACCTCTGGCTAATATACTTCTTTCGGAACTCTTCCTGAAAGAATTCCCACGTTATTCGCTCTCTCGGTACGACTGAAATGAGAGTATTCCACCATTGGTAAGCCAAATCTCAAAGGAGTGACACTACGCACTTCATACACTCGTCCGGTGTGTATGATAATTCATCGAATACCCTGATGGTATTTTCCAACCAAAACTTGGCCCTTGCGGTGTCATCATCAATATTTGTCTGAAATTCCTCGACCCTTGCTTTTGTATTCTATCTATAGGGGGTTTCTCTCTCCTAACCATATTCATTCCTTGTGGAGCTACAGGGGCATACTGAGGAATCGGAGGAGGTGGGGGAGGTGGAGTGTTTGGATTCGCACGAACAAACTCCGTGTACCAAGCGTCCATCATGTGCAGGTAAGCTTCTCTAGCCCATCCACCTTAACTCATTGTCACGGGCCCATTATCTATTGACGTGGTCCCTTCAGCGGGAGTCGATGCATTACTTTCCACATCATCCGTCGTAGCTACATCAGGATCCATTTAATGTATAAATAAAAACACAGTTTATCCCATCAAAAGTCATCACACTATCAACATACAATTATGGCATGTATAGCTAGACTCGTACTCATTCTAGGTTAGTCCTAGAACCGACTAAACCATAGCTCTGATACAACTAAATGTAACACCCTTACCCGAGTCCAAGGCCGGGACTAGGCATGAGGTATTACCATACTTAACTACATGTATACAATCGTTTCTGAGTCACCAGGACTTGATCAAACTTAAAACATTTTCGAACCTTGTTTAAACTCCTTAATGTGAGCCTACGAGGCCTCAAACTCTCATTAGAAACCATTTGGAACCAACTTGAGTCCTTAAACTGACTTAAAAAAAATAACCCTTGAAACAGGGCACACACCCGTGTGATCATTACAACATGGCCGTACTGATGGCCCATGTGACACACACGGCCTAAGCATCTAGGGCACGCCTGTGTCCCATACCCGTGTAAATTAAATTCTAAATTCGAACCTACAGGGGTTTTCACACGGCCTGACACACGTCTGTGTCTATAGCCCATGTCCCTCACACAGCCATGACACGCCCGTGTCCAAAAACCTTGACATTATGTTTCTGACGTCAGCATCTAACAAGGAGCACACGGCTAAGGCACACACCCGTGGCCAAAGGCAGTGTCCTCCACACGGCTGAGACATACGGCCATGTCTCTGCCCAAGCGTTTACTATCATGCATATTGACTTGAAAATTTTATGTGCAGGGGACACACAATCAGACAACACGCCCATGGGGCTAGCCATGTGTCATACATGGCCTAGACACATGCCCGTGTGTCTACCTGTGTGGACAATATAAGGCTATCTACCAAGCCTTTTGCCACCCTGAAACACAATCTAATGCCAACCAACATTTCAAAATCTAACTTAATATGATTTCTCAACCAAACAACCATAGCTAAGGCTTATGTACATTTCATTTATTCAAACATGCCATCAATTTCACATTCGTGAAAGACTATCTTGCATTCATATGATAACTTTCAAAATTAGCCATTTTTCATGGCCTTATACAAAATGAATCAAATGCTAAAGTAAGTCATCACATTTGGCCAATTAACAATGACATAAAACTCAAAAGTCTAAGTTCCTATACATGCCATACTCAAAATATTAAGTCTAATTATACCGAGTGCTTCAGTTGATAGTGTGATCGATACCTCCGACGTCTGTTGATCCTCGAGCTAGTTAGGCGGCACTATAAGAAAATGGAAAGGAGAGGGAGCAATCATAAAACTTAGTAAGTTGCATGTAATAAATATAACAACAACTTTACCATTCATCATCATGCTCATAGTACTAAAGTAGGCATAAGCACAACTTACTCATAACTATCCAATACATTTCACATAGCATATATTAAGCTCACATCTCATACTTTTCAATAGGTACCTATACCACTCACAACATGGTTATACTTTTCTCATTTAACATAAACTGTAACTCTCACCGTTGAACCATTTGGAATGCTGTCGGATATTCACTAAGCCTTAAACATAGGGTGTAATGCCGATGCCATGTCCCAGACATGGTCTTACACTGACTATCAAAATCGAGGCCGACGCCATGTCCCAGACATGGTCTTACACTGGCTCTCACATCTCCGTGCTGATGCCATGTCCCAAACATGGTCTTACACTGACACCTCTATACATGCCGATGCCATGTCCCAGACATGGTCTTACACTGACACATCTTGTAGCCGATGCATGTCCCGAACATGTCTTACACTGGCTTACATTTCGAAGTCGATGCATGTCCTAGACATGTCTTACACTAGCTCTCGTCTCAATGCTAATGCCATGTCCTAAACATGGTGTTACACTGGCTCTCATAATGTGGCCGATGCATGTCCCAGACATGTCTTACACTAGCGCACAAATGACCCAAATGTCATGGCATGAATATCTGATTTGTTCCTAATGTTCACTCGGGAGTTCTATTATCTCGATTATCATCATGTAATTTCATTACCACAATTAAGCAATTTATGCTATATCAATTCAAACACATATAATAACAATGTAGTTGTTTTATTTACATACAACTTACCTCGGCACTCAAAATTGGGCGACTAGTTGATTTAATCTACTTGCTTGGCCTTCCCCCAGTCTTGGTCCGAATTTTGTATTTCTTGATCTAAAATGGCAACATTTAGTCATTTAATCATCAATTAAATCTAAATGCTCAATAATTTATAATTTGGGCAAAATGACCATTTTGCTCCTAGACTTTTACAAAATGACTATTTTACCCCTAGGCCCGAAAATTGATTTTTATCAAGTTTCCTTATTAGTCGAGACTAATTGACCATTTATCTCTTTTATGACAACCCCAAATTTCCAATATTTCACAACATTAATATCTATTTTACAAACTTTACAAAATGGTCTTATTAGGGTTTTCAAGAGATGTCCCTTCACAAAAGTTTTTTATTTCACAACCATGATTCATTTTCTTCCATAAAATTTTAGAAAACAACATGAACACTCTCATGGTAAAACCCTAGACTTTCAACCATTTTATAAAATAGTCCCCTCGTTTGAAAGCTCATGCAACCAGGGTTCTAAAAATACAAAAATCATCAAGAAAGACCATCAAAATCACTTACATGAGAGGGTTACAAGTTGCTGAAATTTTCAAGCTTTCAAACCCCAACAATGGCTGAATTTTCGGTGGAGAAGAAATGGTGAAAAGGGATGATATCATCTTTTTTTATTTTATTTCTATTTTAATCAAATAAGCTACAAAAACCCACCTAATTTGACTTTTTGACCATTCTTATCCCCATGTCCGGCCAAGCACTATTTTTAAGGTCTATTTTCCCTTTAAAGACCCCCAATTTTGGTTTTCTAGCCATTTGACACCCTTAGCTATCAAAATAGGACTTTTGCACCTTATGCGATTTATTCCTTTTTCGCGATTAAGCTCTCAAACGCTAAAATTAATTCACCAAAATTTTCATGCACCTTTATAATCATGTCATCACACATAAAATAATATTAAAATAATTTCTACGGTTTTGGATTATTGGTTTCGTAACCACTGTTTCGACTAGCCCCAAAATCGTTCTGTTACACAAACTTACCTCGGTACCCAAAATATGGCTACTATTTGATTTAGTCCACAACCTTGTTCTTTCCTCGGTTTAGGTCCGGACTCCATTTTTCTTGATCTATAATAGCAAATTTCACTTATTTAATTATCAAATTGTTCAAAATAGTCCATAAATCATACTTTGGCAAAATTATAATTTTGCCCTTAAACTTTCACATAATTATAACTTAGCCCTTAGGCTCGTAAAATGAAATGTGTTCATTTTCTTTTATTCCCAAGCCTAGCCGAACTTATATCGTACTCATATTAGCCCACATTTTCTTTCAAATCAGATTTTTAACCACCAATTTTACAACTTTTACAAAAAGATCCTTTTTAGGTGTTGTCATGAAAAACCACTTAGTAAAATATGTTTATCAGGCATCAACCTTTCATGTTCCTCCATTAAACACCAAAATACATGCATGTCACACATGGGTAAGTTTTTGAACATGAACCCTAGCTCAAAATAATGGTAGAAATAGCTAGATTGTGCTTCAAAGATCTCAAAAACATAAAGAACATTGAAAATGGGGCTATGGTGTACTTACAATCGAGCTTGAAAGGATGAACAAAACCCTAGCTATGACTCCATGAGAATTTCGGCTAAGGAGGGAGGAAGATGGACACAATTTTGACATATTTTTCCCTTTTTATTCTTTTATTAACCAAATGACAAAAATGCCCTTAAGGCTTTTTTTTCAAATTTTTCCTATCATGCCCATTTTTGTCCATAAAAATAAAAATTGGGAAAATTGCTAATTAAGGACCTCTAATTAACAATCCACGGCAATTTCATGCTTAAACCTTCTAGAACTCACATTTTGCAATTTAGTCCTAGATATCAAATTGGACACTTTATCAATAGAATTTCTTCATGAAACTTTCACACAAGCATGCAATCATATCATAGACCTCACAAGAATCATAAAATAATTATTTCTACTTCAGATTTGAGGTCTCAAAACCACTATTCTGACTAGACCCTAATTCGAGATGTTACAACCTCTAATAATGTTTGGTAGGCCTAGGTACTTCTCTGACAACTATAGTAGTTAAACATAATGTCGGATAACATTTTGGTTTGGAATTTTAATTCCCAACCTATGAGCTAAATATCATAGGGTTGCGATTACTTTTGATGAAACCTTAACTGTTTTTATGGATGCAATATATATCTAATTTACTTTACTGTTTCATTTGATTGTTCTTATTTCTTAATTAAAATGCATATCTCTAAACATAGAAGAATGTTTGTATACTTATAAACTGATTCTAATTCCAAAAGGGTTGGATTGGTTGGATTAAAATTGAATGGAATGAGTAAGTATTCGATCGACAGTTGTAGTCGACTCTAGACATAGAGTCACGACCATATAGAAGGAACCCATGGAAGTTATCTAAAAAGCTTATAAACACAGGCAAGGTAACTTGAGGTTTTATCCTAGCGAAAGGCAGGCCATTTTAGAAATGATTTTGCCAAGACATTATTGATAGTCAGGGTTGATTCTGGGTAATCCTGACCTTTCAAATTAACATCACTTTATCTTTAATCTTTGTCGTAGTATCTTTGCCACAGCATATTTAGTTGTTTATTTCTTTATTTAAATTCTATTCAGATAATCACTCTCGTTATTGCCATTACATTTCTGCTTTCACTTTTGCCATATCATTTCCAAGTATTCATTTATTCCATCTATATCATTTATCATTATTCCTCTAATTATCACTGCATATTTACCTTAGTTTAGCATAGCATCTTACTCGTTAGTCTTACCATAACATTTTACCATAACTTGACCAATTTTATGCCTCAATCCGATCCTCCTAAGAATGATACTCACTCATCACTTTATTACTTGAACCGACGTGTATACTTGCACAAATCGCATATCATATTCACTCGTGATAGTCACACAATTGTGTCGCAACCTGTGTATTCGCCCGTGTATAAATTGAAATAGGATCACATGGTCATGTTGTGGGTCGTGCCCCATACCATATGAGTATTCGAAATGAGGTCACACGACCATGTCGCTAGGCCATGTAACTCTTTGTGATCGTGTGGACAAACTTGCACCTAAAATTAAGAAGACACACAGCCCTGTGGAGAGGCCGTGTGTGGCACACGACTGTGTGACAGCCTGTGTCTCAGGCTGTGTGTATCTTAAATAGATTCTAAACCAAGCCAAAACACTACCCATTTCTTAAGTGCCAAGCCAAACCAAAATCACATATTTACAAGCCTTCAAAACACATTCAAACGAACTTTAAAAAAATTACCAAAACATTCAATTTATTTGTGTAACGAATGTTCCCTCATTGACACCATAATTCAATTACCATAACAAATGCATTCAAAGTTCACAAATTCATACATTAAACACTTGCTAAACTTTCCATTCATTCCTACCATCCAATCATTCACAAGTAGCATAATTCAACAAAACACAGAAGTATGGACATTTACAAACTATGAGCCATGACATATATACAAGTGAACGAAGAATCTAGTTAAAACTACATCATCCAAGTATAAGGTGTATCACAAGTATTAAGTATTCAAAAACATAAACAAGACTCCAATTAAATGTGATATAACCTAAAGCTAAAATTGTCAAAATCTATCGATAGATCTCTGGATAGTGTGATCTTCAGGTTGATCCGATCACCTGATTCCACAAAATGATATCCACAGAGAAACAAAAAATGACACGAGTAAGCTTTTATAAGCTTAGTAAGTTCAACGGTTAAAACAATAAAATTATTGAATAAACATATCATTCATATAATACAGTTAATAGGTAATAATCCTGTCAACCATAACCATTCAACAGTTGAGTCTTTATGTTTATACACATATTGTATAACTTGATCAATTTAACTAGATCATTCAATACCAACTCATTTTATACATTCAAAAGATCATGTAGCCATTTATAATATTAAATAACGAATCATGTAACCATTGAAAACATGCCCGATGAATGATATAAACGAATTTGGATACGCGGTTAACCATATAGAACATACTAGAATGCTCAAACGAGCCAAACTAACCGAGAACACACCTAGGCACTACCCCGTAAGCTAACATCCCTCCGAAACACACCTGGAAACCAAGTGCCAAGCCTGAAGGCTTTATATCCGCCCCTGGTAACACACCAGAATCACTGTAAATATAACATGATAGTCCGCAACAAATGTTGGACTTTGGTATATTTAGTGGATAGTAACGAATCCATAATTACCATTTAATCATAAGTCAAACCCGTACCGTGCATATTAAAAACCTATTGGTATGCCAATTGTATCCTGTCCTACGTTTATCCGGCTAAAAAAATATCATCATTTAACAATGTTTAAACAATTACTTACTCAAATCATGTCAATTTATAACAAACCAATTATACCAAAATATTCAACAACCAATTTCATAATCAATATAACATATCAAATTATACTAAACTAAACCGAACAAACTTACCAGTGCTAAATTGCAGTGACAATAAAAGTTTAAAGACAAATTAACAACTTTTCCTTTTTCTTAGTTATCTAGTTGTTCTTGATCATGCAACTAATTTAACTTGGCTGATTCCTTAAGCTTCCTCAACCATGGAGTTTTCAGTTTTGGCAAAAGAAAACAAAGAAGATGATAGGTTCTACCTTTTGTTATTTGTTTATTTATTATTTAATTACCTTATTAACCTTAAAAATTAAAACAATTTTCATAAAATACCAACCTAAATCGTCCACTACAACAAGATAAGGTTTAATTATCTTAAAAGACCATTGCTTCATGTTTTAATATCCATTAAACACATATAACCTATTAATGGCTTACTTTTGCAGCTTTTACAATTTAGTCCTTTTTAGTTAATTAAGTATCTAAACACCGAAGTTTCTAAACCAAATTTTAATACGACAATAGTGATCTCGTAAATTGTAACACCCCAAACTCAACCCAAACGTTATGGTTGAAACAAAGAGTGTTACGAAGAAGGGTTTGAAGCAAATGTTAATTACTTGTTAAAAAGAGTCCAAGTTCTAAAACATATTCATTACCAAAACCGTCGTCAGTTTGCTCCTTCACCAAAACATAATTTGTAGCAGAAATCTTAAAAGCTGTTATAGTTGAAAACCGAATTTTTCTGTTTTCAGAAAATCATTTGTTTGTGTAAAACTATGATTTTGTCAAAAGTTGCAATATAAAAGTCCAAACACAATCAAAACCAAAATTAAAACAAAACAGTCCAAAGTGTCCCAAAACTACAAAACTCTAAAAAATAATCCAAAATTTAAATAAAAATCGTTATTAAAAATAGTTCGCGAACTAGTGGTCACTGCTGAGACTCCGTCCCACCGACCCACCTATGCATGAGGATTAACTGAACAGATCAGACAAATAGATGTGAGTTTTCATAACTCAGTGTGTAACTTACAAAAATATACATGCATAATATTCAAATTTCCAGTATTTCAGAAAAAAACCAGACATAAGTCCCTAGTAGAGTCAGATCATATCAGAATCAGATTTTCAAAAACATACAGATATACAGAGTCCTACCCCCATCCTCTACACACCATCTCCGTCCATTCCAACACACTATGTGAGGTATCAGGTACCCACCCATCCCTACACACCACATAGTGTCTACACAACACTTATCAGAATAGTATGCAGACAAGCTGCCAGTATATTGGCGATATGTCACCTCACAGAACACTTACTCCACATATATAAAACCCACCTCATACACAGATACAGATAACAAATACAGATAATAGATGCAGATATTCAGAATTAACGTGTCTCGCATGCTCATATACATATATCACACATGCTTTTACAAAACAGACAAATCATACATATCAATTTCTTAATCTTAAATCAGTCTATCAGATTAAGAAGGCATCACACGTTAGGGTTTATTTGCCTTTACCGGCCCTACGAAATGCCCACAATCGATTGGAATGACTTATACGACCCTAGGGAAATTTCAGAATTATAGGTCAACACGTCTGTGTGGACCCACATGCCCAAATCGACCTAGCTTGTGTGGTCGTGTTGCCAGTCACATGGTTGTGTATCACACACGACCGAGCACACGCTCGTGTGGCATCGATAGGTCACTTTTTGGCTTTTGTCGAATCTCGATTTCTTATGTTTTTGTTATACACTTGGCTCGTTTTTTATGTGAAAGCAATCCCATAACCACTAAAACCTAGAAATGGCATACCAAACTCCCTTTTAGCAATTTAATTTACGAAACAAAAACAATAACCCGAACAACGCATACAAACTTACCAGCGACGAAAATGACTTCTAACACAAATCAGGTCATTGGAGCGCAATTCGCTGCTTCACAGTCTTCTCCTATGCAACACACATTCACAGAGATTAAATCCCCTTACTTCAGATCATAAATGAAATTCAAACGAAAAGAAACAATCCTAAACAGCTTACAGAAACCTAAACTGTAACACCCCTTATCCGTACCCGAGACCGGGATAGGATACAAGGCATTACCGAAAGCATACACAGTCACTCAAGCAAAACCGGGCCATAATTTTTTTATATAACTTCAATCATACATACATAAATTGTCCTTAGTATGGGCCTACGAGGCCCAAAACATACATAAAAAAAATAATCCGGGACTAATCTGCGAACTAAAGAAAATTCTAAGAAAATTTCTAGGGTTGAACCCCACACGCCCGTGTGCTTTAGAACACGTTTGTGTTCCTTACCCGTGGGGAATTTCTAAAAATTATTTTTCATTTTGAACCTATAGGGGTTTTCACACAACCAAGCACACGCCCGTGTCCCTCATATGGCTTCGACACGCCCGTGTGACCGCCCATGTCCAAAAACCTGGACATTTTGTTTATGACGTCATCATTCATTTTGAGGCACACGGCTAGGGCACACGCCCATGTACTAGGCCATGTCCTCCACACAGACGAGACACACGGCCGTGTCTCTGCTCGTGTGTTTACTACCATGCATACTGACTTAGAAAACTTGGGTACAAGGGACACACGGCTCCTCAACACGCCTACGGGGTGGACCGTGTGTCACACACGGCTTAGACACATGCCCGTGTGTCTACCCATGCGGTCTTTTGGAAGGATATTTTCCAAACCATTAGTCACCCTCATTCATTCTTACACTTATGCATAAGTCATAACATGCAGCATGGCATATTTAATCACTCAAATATTCAATTCTATAGCACTTCTATATCAACATAATGACACCCTATTGCCTATTCATTTTATTATACTAATTGAAATCATTCCACACCAATTTCATGCCATATTTAACTAGTTACCTTAGCTTCAAATTTTGCATTCATATCTATAGTCATATTAAGTCATTAAGTCATATTCACCTTATCACGCATTCATCAAGCAACAATATATCATATCGTCGAGGCATTGTCACATGCATGCATGGGTAATTAGATTACAACTCAATGATCAAATATAAGCCATATCACATGGCTACTACAAAACAAATCATCATCATCATCATAGGCCATCACAATTTGGCCAAATAGTATGATACATATCACAAAATGACCAAGTCCCGTATACATGCCATACTCAAAATAATACATTCACTATACCAAATGATCTTTTGATAGTGTGATCGAATGCTTCGACAATGTTTGATCCCCGAGCTAGCTTGGCGGAACTACAAGGGAGAAAAAGAAAGGAGAGTAAGCATTTAAGCTTAGTAAGTTCATATGCAAATAATATGCAATAGTAACAAACACTATCATGCAAAAACATAGAATCATATATATAAGTTACTCATCATTCAAATCCTTTTGGCTTACTTATCAAGTAATCACATATGCACATATGAGCTCACTTCTTTGTCACATGTCATCCCATAGAAGGCATTACATATGGGAATAATGTACGTGCCTGTACGTACCTGTACATACTTGTAGTATCTTAAATAATTTTACCTAGCCCATCTTGGGACTTTCATCGCATCGTCCCTTATATCAATTGCCAAAATTCTCGTCAAATTTCCCATTGAATTACCCGTTGATCTCTTGGAATACCATGGGATACACGGAATCTTGCACCTGAGTGCCATATAAACATGGGTAGAACCCAATAACATGTGTCGCATCCATTTTGAACTCGAACCGCTCAACGAGCTCGTATGCTCGCATCTATAATGAACTCGGACCACTCAACGAGCTCAGATGCTACATATCTCATGAACTTGGACCGCTCAACAAGTTCGGATTATCCACATGTATCACGAACTCGGACCGCTCAACGAGCTCAGATATCATATACGTCACGAACTCGGACCGCTTAACAAGTTCGGACTTCTTAATTTCCTAGTGACATGTCATTTGTATCCTAAACTATTCCTAAGGTTCAAATGGGATTTCTTCTTCATTTGTCCATGGAAATCTCAGTTACACTTGCTCGTGGTGTCGGAATAACATCCATAACAATTCTATACTTGCAATGTCATCAATAAACATAACATATACAATAATGACATAACGATAACTATGCAATATCAATGCATTAAAATATATCATATTGTCACATTATTAACATATGTACTTACCTCGATACAAATTGATAATAATCGAGTCTAATCGTCGTATACTTTATTCTTTCCTCGATCGAGACCCGATTCACGTCTTTCTTTATCTATAATGCCAAATTTAACTTGTTTATTATTCACATTGTTCAAATCAGTCCATAACTCATGTTTTGGTAAAATTACCCTTTTACCCTTAACTTTTCACTTATTTACAATTTAGTCCCTAGGCTCGTATAATGAAATGTACACATTTTCCTTGTTACCCAAGCCTAGCCGAACTTATAGCAGCCCATATTTCTCATTATATCATGCATCTCTCTACCCATTTTACAAACTTTAAAAGTTAGTCCCTTTTTTAGCCATTTTCACTAAAAATTACATAGCAAAAGATGTTTACCATGTCTCAAACATTCATATTCCTCCATTATTCAACAAAATACATGCATGTTACACATGGGTAATTTTTCAAACATAAACCCTAGCTTAAAATATAGCTAGAAATGGATAGATCATGTTACTAGGACTTCAAAAATATAAATAACACTAAAAACGGGCTAGGGAAACAATTACTATTAAGCTTGGAAATGTTGAACAAAACCCTAGCTATGGAGTCTTGGTATTTTCGGCAGCTAAGGAGGAAGATGGACAACATTTTCACTTGATTTTTCCCTTTTTATTCTTTTTATTACTAAATGACCAAAATGCCCTTAGGGTTTCTCTTTCCAATTTTTCCTATGCCTGCCCATTTTTCCCTAAAATTATAGAAATTGGTCAAATTGTTAATTAGGACCTTCTAATTCATAATCTAAAGTAATTTAATGCTTAAAGCTTCTATAATACATGTTTTTCCTTTTATTCAATTTGGTTCCTAAAATGCAATTAGACATTTTATGCATAGAATTTATTTATGAAACTTTCACACAAGCATGCATTCATAACATAAACCTCATAAGAATCACAAAATAATTATTTTTATCTCGGGTTTGTGGTCTCGAACCCACTATTCTTACTAGGCCCTAATTCGGGATGTCACAACTCTCCCCTCTTTAGGGGTTTTCGTCCCCGAAAATATTACCAGTAAAAAGGTTTGGGTATTGTCTCTTCATAGCCTCTTCGGGCTCCCATGTAGCCTCTTCAACCCCATGTCTTTTCCATAAAACATTCACAAGAGCAACACTTTTGTTTCTCAATTGTTTAACTTCCCAAGCTAAGATTTTAACTAGTTCCTCACTATAAGTCATATCTAGTCTGATTTCCACCTCTATCGATACAATCACATGAGAAGGGTCAGATCTATATTGGCGCAACATGGATACATGAAACACATCGTGAATCTTTTCCAATTCAGGCGGTAAAGCCAATCGATAAGCAACAGACCCTATTCTTTCGGTAACCTCATAAGGTCCTATAAAACGAGGACTCAACTTCCCTTTTCTTCAGAATCTCAAAACCTTTTTCCGTGGAGACACTTTTAAGAATACTTTGTCACTGACCTGATACTCGATTTCCTTCCTTTTTAAATCTGCATATGACTTTTGCCTATCTGATGTCGCTTTTAAACAATCTCGAATTACCTTCACCTTTTCTTTAGTTTCTTTAACCAGATCAACTCCATGAATCTCATTCTCTTTAAGCTCAGTCCAATACAACGATGTACGACATTTACGTCCATACAATGCCTTATAGGGCACCATTTTTTAGCTCGACTGATAACTATTGTTGTAGGTGAATTCAACCAAAGGTAAGTATTTTTCCCAACTACCTTGGAATTCGAGAACACAACATCTGAGCATATCTTCAAGTGTCTAAATCACTCTCTCAGATTGTCCATCAGTTTGTGGATGAAAACCAATACTAAAGTTCATCTTCGTACCCAATGCTTCTTGTAACTTCTTCCAAAACTGCGAAGTGAACCTCGGATCTCCATCCAAAATAATCGATAAAGGCACTCCATGAAGTCCCACAACTTCAGAAATATACAATTCAGCTCACTTATCAAGTGAATAATCAACACGTACCGGTATAAAATGAGCCGATTTAGTCAATCTGTCAACCACAACCCATATGGCATCTCTCTTTCTCGGTGTCAATGGCAAGCCTGTCACAAATCCGGTCCCATTTCCATTCAGGAAATAAAATAGGCTGGAGTAAACCTAAAGGTACCTGGTGTTCGACCTTTACTTGTTGACAAATCAAGCATCTCAATACAAACTCGAATACATCTCTTTGCATACCGTTCCACTAATACATTTTCTTTAAGTCATTGTACATTTTCGTGCCACCCGGGTGAACTGACATGCTTCCATTGTGAGCCTCATGCAAAATATTCCGAATCAACTTAGCACTCTTTGGAACACAAATTCTATCACGAAACCTCAAACAACCATCGAAATCTATCTAAAAATCTGATTCGCTGCTCGACTCACACTGAGCTTTCTTAGCTTGTAACTCTTTATCAACTTCCTGAGCAGCATAAATTTGTCTAAGAAAGGTCGGTCTAGCTCTTAGTTCTGCTAAAATTGTACCATCATGAGATAAGGTTAACCGTGCATTTATAGCTCTCAACACAAATGAAGACTTTCTACTCACGGCATCGACAACCACGTTTGCCTTACCAGGGTGATAATCAATCACGAGCTCATAGTCTTTCAACAACTCAAGCCATCTTCGTTGCCCCAAATTCAAATCCCTTTGAGTCATCAAATACTTAAGACTTTTATGATCTGTATAGACATGACATTTTTCTCTGAACAAATAATGTCGCCAAATCTTCAAAACAAAAACAATGGCAGCCAACTCTAAATGCGTAGAATAGTTTTTCTCATGTGGCTTCAATTGTCTCGAGGCATAAGCCACTACCTTGCCTTCTTGCATAAGCATATAGCCTAGTCCACTCAAGGATGCATCACTGTAAATCACAAACTCTTTCCCTAATTTCAGTTGTACTAACACGGGTGCTTCTATCAACAATGCCTTCAGCCTCTCAAAACTCTATTGACACTTCTCTTTCTATTCAAACTTGACATCGTTTCGAAGTAGCTTCGTCATAGGAGTGGCTATTATAGAAAATCCTTTCACAAATTGTCTGTAGTAACCAGCCAAACCCAAAAAGCTCCTAACTTCAGTTATGTTCCTCGGTGGCCTCAATTCGACAATAACAAAAATCTTACTGAGATCAACTCGTATACCATCCCAAGAAACAATGTGGGTTAAAAACCCAACCTCTCGAAGCAAAAATTTGCTTTTTCTAAACTTGGTATATAACTGTTTATCTCTCAAAATCTACAAAACAGTTCTCAGGTGTTTGGCATGTTCTGCCTTATCTCTAGAATAAATCAGAATATCATCTATAAAAACCACAACAAGCTTATCCATATATGGCCGAAAGATTCGGTTCATTAAATCCGTAAACACGGCAAGAACGTTCGTTAATCCAAACGGCATAACAATAACTCGTAGTGACTATACCTTGTTCTAAAAGCAATCTTAGGCACATCAGACTCTTTAACTCGTAACTGGTAATATTCGGATCTCAAGTCTATCTTAGAGAACCATGTCGCTCCTTTCAGCTGGTCAAATAAATCATCAATCCTTGGAAGAGGATACTTATTTTTAATTGTTACCTTGTTGAGTTGCCGGTAGTCAAGCATAATCTCATAGAACCATCCTTCTTTTTCACAAATAATACAGGAGCACCGAATGGTGAAAAACTCAGTGTCGCAAAACCCTTGTCAGTTAACTCTTGCAACTGTGACTTCAATTCTTTTAGTTTAGTCAGGGTCATCCTATACGGGGAAATGGAAATAGGTGTTGTCCCTGGCATTAATTCAATACCAAACTCAATTTCTCTATTTGGAGGCAAACCTGGCAATTCTTCTGGAAATACATCTGCGTACTTACACACAACGGGCACTGACTCGATTTTTAACTTAGATTCCTTTGTATTCAATACATATGCCAAATAAGCTTCATACCTTTTTCTCATACATTTCTGAGCAGTCATTGAAGAAATTACCATTGGCAACTTACCTACGTCATCTTATTCAACCCGAAGAATCTCACCGTTTTCACATTTCAATTCCATAACTTTCTGTCTACAATTCACTACAGCATCATGTAGTGTCAACCAATCCATACCCAAAACAACATCAAACGGCAATAACATCAAGTCAGCCGGGAAACAATGATCTCTAACCATCAAAGGGCACTTTTTACATACTTTATCAACTATCATGTACTTTCCTAACGGGTTTAACACCTTAATCATAAATTCGGTAGACTCGTAGGTATATTTACACTAGATGTCAATTTCATACACACATATGAATGAGTAGAGCTAGGGTCTATCAAAGCAATAACATTAGTATCAAAGAGAGAAAAATTACCAGTAATTACATCAGAAGAAGTTGCATATTCACGTGCACGTACAGCGTAGGCTCTAGCTGGAGCCCTAGCTTTAAATCTTACTGCTGTTTCTCTTGTCACATTCTTACTACTAGACCTATTCCCAGCATTTCTCAGAGGTCTTCCCTTAGAAACTATGCCACTCAGCCTAGCATTCTGAATTCTTTCTTTCTCCATCTTCTCAGGACAATCTTTAATAAAGTGGTCGAAAGAACCACATTTAAAACAAGATCCTTCACTCACTTTATAGTTACTAGAATGATGTCTACCACATTGCTGGCATTCAGCCCTGGAAAGTTTAGCATTACCCATACTTGCCACAGATATAGCCTAAGATCTAAAACCTGAATTCTATTTTTTACAGTTCCCGTATGAATACCCAGCTGACACATGTGAACGAGAGTACATCTTTCTAGATTTCTTAGACTGAAATGGCAATGACTTACTCATATACCTTTTTCTAGTGTCTCAACCCTCAGACTCGACTTTCCTCCTATCTTTGGTCAGCTCTTCAACTTTACAAGCCTGTTCAACAAGTACCACAAATTCTTTTAACTTAAGAATTCCCACCAATGTCCTTATATCCTCATTACGACCATCTTCAAATCTTTTACACATCTTAGATTTGAAAGATACACATTCTTGAGCGTACTTACTGAGTCTGATGAATTCTCTCTGTTTCAAATCTAGAAATTCCTTACGCTTCTAATCTATAAACCGCTCACTAATGTACTTCTTTTAGAATTCCTCTTGAAAGAAATCCCAAGTAACTCTCTCTGGAGGTACCACCGATATCAGAGTTCTCCACCAGTGATACGATGCAGCTCTCAATACGGATATGGCACATTTTAAGCACTCCTCGAGTGTACAAGATAATTCATCAAATACCCGTATAGAATTCTCTAACCAGAACTCTGCCCTTTCAGGATCATCATTAGCATTTGCCCTAAAGTCCTCAGCACCTTGCTTTCGGATTCTGTCAACCGGTGTTCTGGAAAATCTCATAAATTCCATACCTTGAGGCATCATTGGCGCGGATGAGGATTTGGGGGAGGTGGGGAGGTTGAGCATTAGGGTTCGTACGAACGAACTCTGTATACCATGCGCTCATCATGTGGAGAAAGGTTTCTCTGCCTCCATCTCCTCTACTAACAGTTTCAGGTCTACTTTTGGATGGCACCACTCCTTCAGTTGGAGCAGGCGTATTACTTTCTACATCATCTGCCATTACTCGGTCAAGATCCATTTACTATATGAAAACACATTTTAATACTGTCAGGAGTTGTCACACTATAATTACATATGTATGGCATGTATAGTTAGACTCAAACACGCTAGGCTAGTCCGAGAACTAACTAAACCATAGCTCTGATACCACTAAATGTAACACTCCTTATTCGTACCCGAGATCGGGATAGGATACGAGGCATTATCGAAAGCATACACAGTCACTCATGCAAAACTGGGCTATAAATTTTTTTTCTAAAACTTCAATCATACATACATAAATTGTCTCTAGTATGGGCCTACGAAGCCCAAAACATACATGAAAAGAATAATTCGGGACTAATCCGTGAACTAAAGAAAATTCTAAGAAAATTTCTAGGGTTGAGCCCCACACGTCCGTGTCCCTTACCTGTGTGGAATTTCTAAAAAAAAATTTTCATTTCGAACCTACAGGGGTTTTCACACAGCCGAGCACACGTCCGTGTCCCTGGTCCATGTCCCTCACACGGCTTCGACACGCCCGTGGCCAAAAACCTAGACATTCTGTTTATGATGTCATCATTCATTTTGAGGTACACGGCTAGGGCACACGTCTATATACTAGGCTGTGTCCTCCACACGGTCGAGGCACACGGCCGTGTCTCTACCCGTGTGTTTACTACCATGCATACTGACTTAGAAAACTTGGGTGCAAGAGACACACGGCTACTCAACACACCCATGGGGAGGACCGTGTGTAACACACGGCCTAGACACATGCCCGTGTGTCTACCCGTGTGGTCTTTTGGAAGGCCATTTTCCAAACCATTAGTCACTCTCATTCATTCTTACATTTATGCATAAGTCAAAACATGCAGCATGGCATATTTAATCACTTAAATATTCAATTCCATAGCATTTCCATATGAACATAATGACACCCTATTGCCCATTCATTTTATTATACTAATTGAAATCATTCCACACCAATTTCATGCAATATTGAACTAGTTACCTTAGCTTCAAATTCTGCATCCATATCCATAGTCATATTAAGTCGTTAAGTCATATTTACCTTATCATGCATTCATCAAGCAACAATATATCATATCATCGAGGCATTATCACATGCATGCATGGGTAATTAGATTACAACTCAATGATCAAATTATAAGACATATCACATGGCTACTACAAATAAATCATCATCATCACTGGCCTTCACAATTTGGCCAAATAGCATGATACATATCACAAAATGACCAAGTCCCCTATACATGCCATATTCAAAATAATACATTCATTACACCAAATGATCTTTTGATAGTGTGATCGAATGCTCTGACAACATTTGATTCCCGAGCTAGCTTGGCGGAACTACAAGGGAGAAAAAGAAAGGGGAGTAAGCATTTAAGCTTAGTAAGTTCATATGCAAATAATATGCAATAGTAAAAAACACTATCATGCAAAAACATAGAATCATATACATAAGTTACTCATCATTCAAATCCTTTTGGCTTACTTATCAAGTAACCACATATACACATATGAGCTCACTTCTTTGTCACATGTCATCCCATAGCAAGGAATTACAGATGGGAATAATGTATGTACTTGTATACACTCGTAGCATCTTAAATAATTTTACCTGGCCCATCTCGGGACTTTCATCACACCGTTCTTTATATCAATTGCCAAACTTCTCATTGAATTTCCCATCAAATTACCCATTGATCTCTTGGAACACTATAGGATACACGGAATCTTGCACCTGAGTGCCATATAAACATGGGTAGAACCCAATAACATGTGTCGCATCCATTTTGAACTCAGACCGCTCAACGAGCTCGGATGCTCGCATCTATAACGAACTTGGACCACTCAACGAGCTCAGATGCTACATATCTCACGAATTCGGACTACTCAACAAGTTCGAATTAACCACACGTTTCACGAACTTGGACCGCTCAACGAGCTCGGATATCATATATGTCACGAACTTGGACCGCTCAACAAGTTTGGACTTCTTAATTTCCTAGTGACATGTTACTTGTATCCTAAACAATTCCTAAGGTTCAAACGGGATTTCTTCTTCACTTGTACATGGAAATCCTGGTTACACTTGCTTGTGGTGTCGGAATAACATTCATAAAAATTCTCATGCTTGCAATGTCATCAATAAACACAACATATACAATAATGACATGATGATAACTATGAAATATCAATGCATTAAAACATATCATATTGTCACATTATTTACATATGTACTTACCCCGGTACAAAATGATAATAATCGAGTCTAATCGTTGTATACTTTATTCTTCCCTCGATCGAGACTCGGTTCACGTCTTTCTTGATCTAGATGCCAAATTTAACTCATTTATTATTCATATTGTTCAAATCAGTCCATAACTCATGTTTTGGTAAAACTACCCTTTTATCCATAACTTTTCACTTATTTACGATTTAGTCCCTAGGCTCGTATAATGAAATGTATACATTTTCCTTGTTACCGAAGCATAGCCGAACTTATAACATGTTCATAGCAGCCCATATTTCTCATTATATCATTCATATCTCTAACTGTTTTACAAACTTTACAAGTTAGTCCCTTTTTTAGCCATTTTCACTAAAAATTACCTAGCAAAAGATGTTTACCATGTCTCAAACATTCATATTCCTCCGTTAATCAACAAAACACATGCATGTTACTCATGGGTAATTTTTCAAACATAAACCCTAGCTTAAAATATAGCTAGAAATGGATAGATCATGTTACCAGGACTTCAAAAATACAAAGAACATTAAAAACGAGCTAGGGAAACACTTACTATTAAGCTTAGAAATGTTGAACAAAACCTTAGCTATGGAGTCTTGGTATTTTTGGAAGCTAAGGAGGAAGATGGACAACATTTTCACTTGATTTTTCCCTTTTTATTCTTTTTATTACCAAATGACCAAAATGCCCTTAGGGTTTCTCTTTCCCATTTTTCCTATGCATGCCCATTTTTGTCCAAAATTATAAAAATTGGTTAAATTGTTAATTAAGACCTTTTAATTCATAATCTAAAGCAATTTCATGCTTAATTCTTCTAGAATGCAAGTTTTACCTTTTATTCAATTTGGTCCATAAAATGCAATTAGACATTTTATGCATAGAATTTCTTCATGAAACTTTCACACAAGCATGCATTCATAACATAAACCTCATAAGAATCATAAAGTAATTATTTTTATCTCGGGTTTGTGGTCTTGAAACTACTGTTCTGACTAGGCCCTAATTCGGGATCATAAACCCACAGACAAGTGGAAACCCTACTTACAAAAATCGCATGATGAACACCAAATTTTTTGAAATCCAACGATACAAATAATAGTTTATGGACAGGATTACAGGAAAATGAAAAAGAAGAAGAAGAGTTGCAAAGAAGGGATAAAACTAACGTCAGAAGTAAAGTTTGGGAAAAGAGAGAAAATAGAAAATAAAATAAAATTTAAGTTCAAATAAAATCCCTCAAAATAAGGCATGATCTCACACTCCAACCAATCCTAACTACCCACTCACTCATCAACTAACAAATACTTTCAACTCTACTGAACTTCTATCAGACGATCACAACAAAAATATCATCCACGCTCACGCGGGGATTCGAACACAGAACCTCAGGGTAAGATAACAACTTACCATTTGAACCAACAGGCTCATTCTGATATGCGTTTACCAGAAATATAATATAAGCCCACCAACAAAGATCAAGCTAGGATAAAAAATAACAAAATTTTCTAAAAGTGGGACTTGAACCCAAGACCTCAAACACACATCCAGAACACTCAGCCACTAAAGCAGATACTCATTTGTGACAAAGTTCACAAAAATAAGGTTAAGAAATTTAGGGCGTTACATAAATATTAAATAATTAATATTTATAAATTGTCATGTCAAATTTGTGGTTTCGGAACCACTATTTTTGATACCATTGGAAAATACATTGTTACATCAGTAGACCCACATCTGAAGCAAGCTTCAATCCTCCTCCAACACTCGCCCAAATGGTGTCTATTACAATACTCGCAAACTTGAAACTCGCTCAACCCTGGTAACTGGCTCAACATGCTGAGGTCTCTCAACCCTAACCCGTTTCATAAGTCGTTGAGAAGAATTAGAATGACCTGAATCCTCTTATTCTTATTTTGGTTCTTTTCCTTATCTCTTTTCTCGTGCTCTACGCACTTAATCTCCTCAGTAATTTTCGCCTTCTCCACCAAAATTTCAAAGACTTGCCCCCGCTAAGGAGCTACTAATACCTTAATATCGTACCTTAGCCCTTCCTCAAATCGGATACTCTTATCATACTCGGTCCCAACTAAACCTTGAGCATATCTGCTCAACTTTAGAAATTCAACCTCATACAGCCACAGATCTCTCACCCTAAGTTTATCCTATAAACTCACGTCTACGAGCCTCAATATAACTCCTCCCCACATATTTATTCTGGACAAAACTTCAAAAATAGGCCTAAGTCACTCACTTAGTTTGGTGCCCTTCACAACATTCAGCAACAATTAATATGCTTCATTGTGAAGCAAAGATACCACACCCTTCAGTTTCTACTTGAGGGTACAGTCTAAATCGTTCATTATTCTTTCTATAGCCTCCAACCAGTACTCGACTATAATCAGAGCGATCCTAATGACACCTCTAAATAGTTCTACCCCACTAGACCAAAGTTGATCAGTTACCGAACCTTGGCTCCCAAATCCAGTGTGGGTCCCAATGACCCTCTCTAACACCTTCAACATAGCTTGGGATAGTGCGTCGTCCCTAACAATTTGAGCCCTAGACCTAGTCTAAGCGATAGGAGTTCCAACAGTCTCACTTGTTTCTAAATTACACATATTACTCCTCGAAGATGGCTCAGGTCAAGCTCCTCGACGGTAACCATCATGCCATGGGTACCACGTCCTCGAGATCCACGTGCACTCATTATCTTATCTACAATTTCAGAGTTTTATGAATTAATTTAGGTTTAGAAACCTTAAATCTAAAGTTTTATCAAAAGTGCTTAGCAGAGTTTAGAGAATGTTTTAATTTTCTAGGGTCTCTAGAGGCAAATAATTGTACTAAAGTAGCAAATGTAAGGGTATCTAAAGTATAACTAAAGTTTCGAAGTTTCTTACTTGGATTGGCACCGGAGTCTCGGTTTCAATTTTCAAAACTCAAAAGGTCAAATTTAATAAAAATTCCAAATAATGAAAATATATATTTTAAACATATTGAACCCAAAATGCACAACCCAAGTTTTGCAGCCTGACTCTGATACCACCAAATGTAACCCCCCAAACTCGGCCTAGACGTTACTATTAGATTATGAAGGTTACATCGTTATGTAAAATATTGTTCACTTATTTTCATGAAAACTTAGATTCAATTAAGGGTAAATAAATTTAATTTATTTTACAAAATATAAGTGTCTAGAAATCCCTATGAGAGAGCGTTTCGAAGAAAACTTGTCTTATTAATTATTTTTTAAACAACTATTTTCGCCCTAACTACTCGATATTGCAAAACAGCATTTTATTAATTACGAAACCTTTTGTAGTGGAAAAATAACTTGAAGTTTTTAATTTTTAAAATCATAGTTTTTGTTGGTTATACTATCTTGTTAGAAATACCAATTAAAGAATTATGTTTACAAAGTAAAAACAAATATCAAAATAAATATCCCAAAAGAATTTAAAAAGTCTGAAAGTCCGTAAAGTCCATATTTAACCCAAAACATGCTTAAAATTTAAAATTTCTAAATCGAGCTCTGAAATCGCCTTCAAATCCTAAGTCTGAGGATCACCTGAAATGAATCAAACAGACGAGTGAGCTGGAAGCCCAATGTTTGATTTGGTCCACATACATAATTTTACTTATAACACACATATACAAATATCATAACAAAATTTCATATTTTCAGAAATGTATATCATAACAGAATAAATCCTACCCCCATCCACTTCATATCATCTCCGACCAACCAATCCAACTAATTAGTACTACATGAGTCCATCCATCCAATCACACCGGTAAATGGTGGTATGCCACTCATAAATATGTAGCTAAGCTACCAGAATACACTTCCTCCATCACATATCAAAACCTACCCTAATGCATATGCATAATAAAACCAACATATATTCATATCACATGTAATGTATAACATGCATACCTAAACATACAGATCATATTATATCATATTGCTTATTCAAAATTAATCCTGCTTATCATGCCTTATAAGCATACTCGTAAGTAACATACCGAATTTACGCCTTTAAATGCCTACAATAGGATTCCCACCATTTCGTTCTGAAATTTTGAACTAACAATAGGATTCCCATGTATAGATCTTGTTCATAAGCATAATTCTAAGAAATACACAAATTTGAAAAGAAATAGATTGTTTTGTATATGTGTTTTCGGTCTAATTTTGGATGGAATTTATCAAAGAACTTGGCCCATAAATTTTGGATTTTTGCTAATAGGATATCAAAAGAAAATGGTTCATATAAGTTCAATCATTCTTGAATCCAATTTGGAAACTTGAATTGGGTGTCATACATGAAATATATATGCCAATAATGGCTCATATGTTGATTGTTGATAAGAAAGGTGTTGTACCAAATTGTTTCATTGTCCCAATATGTAAAATGTGGGTGGTAGTCTATTTTGGTGCTAAATTTGGTTGGGAATATTTTTTGGAGAGTTTGGATTTTCACCATTATCTCTTGGTCTAAGAATTTTTATTATTTAGGCTATTGAATGGGTAATGAAGTTAGGGTCTTTTAGATTTGTATAATGTTTGAACAATATTGATTCAGTTTGAACCAATATGTTTTCATAATATTTTTAAGTTTTTTTGAGAGTTTAATAGCTTGATATGTCATATTTTGAAAAGTTCTTTGATAATAATATGTGGAGGTCTTTTAGAAAATTCTTTCTTCATAATGATTTTTTTTAAAACATTTGTTTGTAATATATTGTGAGGATTTTTTTTGTGTAGTAGTCTATGAAGATGTTACTTTTTCCTAGAAACCTCTTGAAGAAATGTTTCTTTTAAAATATATTTTTTAGAGATTTTGATTTGTATAAAATAATCTCTCTATTTTTTGAAATCTTGACTGCTTGAATAGAAAATATTCCTTTAAAAAAAACCTTCCAAAATCTTTTATATAAAAAAATAATGTTTTTCATGCTCTATTCCTTCTAAAAAATATTCATAAAAATAATATTATTTTTTAATATTATTTACCAAAATGCATAAATCAAACTATTAATATATTAAGACCTTATATAAATTTCCAATGTTTTCATATTAATTTAGATTAAATATGTAACTTCCCATTTATATTAAAAAAACATTATTTTTTCATAAAAACAATATCAAATTTGACTTTTTGAAAAAATCAATGCATTCAACTAATTGCTTAAAATATATATAAGTGGCTAAATAGGTAGTATATGCCATTTTTTTTTAAATTGGACAAAATAGGCCATTTTTTTTAAATTTAGGGATATAGGTCGATTTTGGAGAGAGAGTGCACTGGACGCGCTTTCATACTCTCTCTCCTCGATCATCATTTTTTAGGGTTAGGGTTTTTTGGTTTAGGACTTAAGGTTTTGAGAGTGAAATAGTAAAAGTTTATACGTAGATTTGAAGGGTCGAGGATGCGTAATGCATCTCAGAACACATACATTTCATATGTAATGCCGAGATAGGACCATTACCTTATAAAACCATCCTTTGGAAGTCGGGTTTCGAGGTGACAGTGTTTCATATAGTCATAGGTTGAATTCTAAGTGGAAGTCTCAGTCGGTGGTCGTTATGCGGTCATAGGTTTGAGTATAACTGGGGATCAATTGATGGTCGTTATGCAGTCACAAGTTCAAGCTTTTTGGATACTCACAAATGATGCCTTATATATATATATATCATACATAAGATTGATGCTATAATCATAAGGAAAAACAAAAGGATTTCCGGTGTAATCAACATAAATTTTTTCTAGTTCCAAACAATCGATATATTTAATCTTTCATTCTTATCCAAAAGCTAACAACGAGGTGGCAGAGAGCAGATGTTCTAGTCGAGTAGAGGTCAAACTCAAGTCAATGCGATAACGATTGTAGTTATTAATGGGTTGTTTATTAACGACAACTGTTGTTGCCCCGAAAGGAGCATCACCTTTACTCCATCATTACAGTTGTTGCCTGCCTGAAAGTCTTTCAGCGTCCACTACAGTGTCGGCCTTTGGATAAGAAGGAAGGTTACAAATACCGGCTGCGTGGAAATGGAGAAACACCGATTATAGCGGGAAGCCCCAAAGTTTTTCTCTATAATTATGCCCTCAAACTTTTGTATCGTATTTATAAGGCAACATCTTCTAATATCCAAAAAGTTTGAGCTCGTGCCTGCATAACGACCATCAACTAGTTCCCTAGTTATACTCCGATCCATGACCTCATAACGACCATCAATTGAGACCTCTACATAAGCTTCTATTCGAGACCATATAAAGTATCGTCACCCTAGAAATTGACTTTCACATGATAGGTTTTTGAGGTAATGGTCTCATTTCAATAGGATATATGAAACGTGTGTGTCTCAGAGTAATATCGCATCACCGATGAATCAAGAATACTTTAAACAGGAATAATATTGTCGAAAAAATTTTGAACACTAAAGCAAGGAAGAAAATTGAGAGAGAAATATTGTAAAGTGAATGGATGATGACCAAAAGAGATGGTAGGTTTAGGGATAATAGAATATGGACGGAGAGCCTCCTCTTTTATAGGTGCAAGGAGGGGTGAGATTAAAAAGAAAAAACAACTCGTGGTTGAAAATGTCACATAGAAAAGACGTTTTCATTAAATATCTAAAAGAGGTGCCTCAAATCTTAAACGAGATTCTCGGGATCAGGGCACCTTGGCAGGCTTTGAGTGTTGGTGGATAGAAAGCTGGCCCAGTTGGATGCACTTTCTGTCCACCACCACTCAAAGCCTACCAAGGTGCCTTGCCCCCAGGAATCCTGGATACATTTTCAAACACGTTTTCAAGCACATTGAAGACCCTTTGAAGCACACGTCTACTAAAATTGATGCCGTCGAAATGCATTTTCAAGCACAAAAGAACATTTCATTATTATTATTCAATGGAAATGCATCTTGAAATGCGCTTTCAAGCACATCTTCCCTCTCTCATTGTTATTTTTTGCTATTAAACTACCGAAGCATTCAATACTTAGACACAAGCAAATTTGTTCTTTTTTGAAGAGTTGCATTGCAAATTCGTTCTTAAACCTGTCCCAAATAAGAGTATGTAACCGTCAATGTTCAGCCCCCCATTCGAGTTGGCACTGAATATCAACTTACGCCACCTCTCAAAAAGTCGTCCGAATTCTACTCGGATATGCACCAATATGAATATTCAAGAGAGGGACAATTAATAAAGGTTATGTGACTATTGTAGGAACCTAGGGCATATGAAGGCAACATGTCAACATTTGAGGAATGTATTGAGGACAACACGTCGCTAACATATTTTTTTTGTATAGAAATTGATTAAAATGTTTTTTTTGGTACAAAATCTGTTCATTCTTTTCTATACTTAATAGATTGTTTGGTCTCATTACACTTTTTACTTTCAACATTCATAGAAATTTTGTGATGGATAATAAAATTATCCCTTTCACTATTTTGTTTGCCATGGTGAAATAGTGAATAAGGCTAAATCAGGTGTAATAATTTACCTCTCAATATTTATAAAATTATCGTTAAAATTTCTATATCAAATATTATATATGGAAAATTACGTACAATATAGATTAGAATTTAACAAAGACAATTATGAGTTGTAACACAAATATAAAAAAAAAATTGATCACGTTTTATTGATATCAATTATAATCACATCATAAAAAGTAAATGAAAAATATATCATCAACACCATTGGGTTGAATGTGCGCCACAGGGCAGTGGCTAACGATTGCGAATATGATTTATACATACAACTTGAGGTGTCGGCTCCTCTTTTTAGTCGTGATCATCGTATTCATTTTCACCTCAACCCTCGTATTCATCTTCGTCTCCACCCTTATCTTCATCTCCATCTCCTTCTTCCGTGGTTGAGTATGGTATCATCCTAGCCTCCCATCGTGTGTCTTCCATTCTACGAGAAGGTGGTTGTGATGATGAGCCACCTTGATAAACTACGACACGATGGGTGTTTGTAACACTATCGACAAATAACCGTATGATGTCACAAAGCCTGGTTGCATATAATATCAGGGAATTATTGTTGTTAATGAATACGTCGACATGATGTCGGCATTGATGTTGACATTGGTGTCAGCATTTATGTCGGCATCAGGGCGTAATATGCTAGGGACAGAGGTGCTGCTGAATACACACTACAGAAGGTGTAGATGTAGGATGCTACGGTGATGCATAGTATGGTCTATAATGTGGTGCTTATGAAAGATATATGGGGTTAGTGAAAGAAACATAAATATATGGAAGGAACTGACTGGGATATGATGCAGACATCGGTGCCCCTTGTTGGGTTGAAGTCGATGACGAACTCGTCGCAGCACTTGCTCTGGATCTACAATGCTAAGGGGTCATCGTGGTCTCTTCGGATGAATTTCCCTACTCATCGCCTCCACCGATTGTAGATATGACTTGCCAACGAGTCTAAATCAAGGTATGTACTCCATAGAGGTCGTCGTGTCTAATGTGAAAAAGGTTCACAAATGGGTATGAAATTTATCCTATGATCCCAAACTTCGATATACTCCTTGTGGAATTCTTGCTAATTTTCTTCGGTTTTCCCCCACAAACCAAGCTTGTGCAATGCTTCAATGTCTTGTGATGCCGGCAGAAAATTTTGCCTCTACCCAAACTGCCTCATCACTCGATCTGATTCGTGCATCTCTACCGTCACATAAACTCAATGGCATCTTTACGCCCCACATATTTTGAATGACCAAAATTTTGGGCAGGACGTATTTTATGATATCCAAGTCGACATATGGCATCCATTCAAACTGTAGCGCACAATTATAAATTTCGTTATCTACAAAATTTTAAATTCCAAATCATTGCATAATTATTATAAGTTTGAAAATTTCAATAACTAACATTGACTTCCGAGCATTGATCTAATAGCAACCGGATATATTCGAGCTACTCCAGTAGTCCCACATAACTTGGCACATGGTTCCATTTACTCAAATAATATATTAGTTCAAACATATAATAAATAGAAAACATTAATTATGCTAACTATATATTATTATCAAATGAATTTTACCTTGTCACCAATGGGAATGTATAAGGGTCGTCCACTCGGGGACGTAAAAATGGTTCGTCCACTCGAGGACGTAAAAATTGTAGTCACCACCACACCCATGACTGCAGCAAGAGCAAGCACCTACCAATTGACATCTTATCTGGTTCTGTCGCCCGACACAAGTCTTTGTATAACGTGGCCAACATGGTTGATCCTCAACTCAGACAACCACATTGTTTGAAGTCGACTAGGTGTAGTAGCCACCTTATGTGTATCAAATTTTGAGATTTATTGGGTATTAGAATGCCCTTGATTAACCTTAGGATGAATACTTATGCGTATTATTCTTTTTCGATGTTAGTCACGTCCTTAAGAAGGAATTTGAAATTATCTTCCAACCGTTTCATCTCTATCCGACCACCTTGAAACTTGTTTGGCACCTTCCCTAAAAATGCCTCGCAGAGGTCCTCCTTATCGGGAACGACCACTGCCCCTTTAACGACTAAGCCATCCACCGGTAAACTGAGTTGTAAAGCTATGTCCTCGAGTGTGATTGTACACTCACTGTATGGAAGAAGGTATGTTTGTTTCTTTGGTCTCTATCTTTCCACCAACCGTTGATAAGTGTATGATCCAATTTACAATGCTCAAGCATACGAGACATGTGTAAGAATCTCACATCTTGCAAATAACCACGAATTTCACTGTCTAGGCTATTTGATAAATTGTGTATGAACCCCTCCAAAACACTATCATCCTCCTAATTATATAAGCAAAATAAAATAATTTTAAAATTTTTAAAACTTTAAAATTAACTTAATTGAAAATAATGAAATTAAAAATTTTTCCTTACCATTATCGATTGAACGGTAAAAATGTGCTTGTTGTCGAAACGAGTAGCAGAACTTATCATTTGTGAAAATTTAATCAAAATGAATAATCTATGAAATAATAAAATAAAACTACAATATTTTTATACAAATGTATTGGAAAATTTTGAACAAATCTTGAAAAAATTGAGAGAATTGAGAATTTAGAGAGAATAAAAAGAGTTAGATTTGAGTGAAAAGAATAAAACATGACCTGATATTTATAAGAAATTAAATTTATTGTTGAGTTATTTAAAAATTTTACTGTTAGCGTGTTTGAATTTATACAGTTGGGAAGATGACAGTAGGAAGCTGGACTCTCTCCAGAATCAGCATATTTAGCCTATATCATCACCGAAAATTGACTGCTATAATTGTGCAATTTCATAAGCAAAATTACAACACATACCCAAAAACCCTAAATCTCTTACGAGGATAAATAACAGTACTGAGATTTGTTTATCTTTAGATTTTTCATATATGATATCGAGTTTGAGTGATGTCAATGATTTACCTCTTCCATTCTCTTATGTTTACTTTTAAATATATTACTGTATAATGTTAATTACATTATTATTTACTTTTCGGCTATGGGAACTTGCTGGGATTCAAATCAAACAAACTAACTTCTCAATTCCTACTTTTCTATTAGCTGCATATTTTTCTTTTACACAAAATTTTCCTGTTTAATATATATTTCTTTATCAATTTTAATACCTACTTCATGGGAATATACAAATATATTTAATAGTAATTCTTTTTCTTGCAGTTTTTTAAAGAAACTTTCCTGCAATTCTCAAAATTTTCTTTATTCTATAAACTGTCAATGGCTGGAAAATCTGCATCACAGAACTGAGAGGTTAGATTCTCAAACTTAGTTCAATTATATATAACATGGATAAAATTTGAAACGTCTAATGTTTTGTGTTCTTATCAATTTCAATGAGTGCAACAACAAAAATTCTAGAAGCAAGAAAAACAAGTATTCCTTTATTGACATATAAACATGTATGTTTTTATTTTTATTTTTATTTTTTAAAATTATTTGAATTTATATATCTAATATAAAAATTAAGGTATCCTTCATATTAGGAGTATTCCATGATCTATATTATTGCATAATTTTAAAAATTGTTATATCATTATTAAGACATTTTCATTTTCACGAACTTATCTTCTATGTTTGAGACGAAAGTGATTAGTAACGTTAACGCAGATTATATTATCCGTCATGAATTAACTCTTTGAAGAACCTATCACTTGGGGCTCAATTCATGATGCTGTTGATGCTATATTAAAATTAAGCTTCATCAAAAATGGCAACACTAAACTTAAGGGAACATCTAAATGCACTAAGCAAGAAATACTCAGTGTATGCTTAATGCCCATTTTATGGTAATAATATTAGCTAATATTTGGCAATTTGATTTTCAATTGTATGTGTTTATAATATTTTAATATATCATATATGAATTATAAAAAAAATTAACCGCTTTTATAATTAAGTTATAATCAGGTTTTAATATATATAATGATAAGAAAACACATTTTAAACCCTTTATTTTAATCACATACCAAAAATTGAAAAATAAAAATTTATATTATATTATATTATATTATATTATATTATATTTACATTTTTTAATGAAAATATTTTTTTTAAAATTTTAATAAATAAATAGAATATATTTTAATATAAACAATCATCTGCAGCAAGTTTTAAGCCCCTATAGAAATTGATTTAGTGTTCCACTTTAAAGTCTTAGAATTCATAATCATTACATCAATTGTTTTTGGCAGAAAAAGAGTATTAAAAAAAAGAAAGAGTGAAATTTACAGAATGCTCTCTCTCTCTCTCTCTATGTTATCCTCTCACTCTCTATATAAAATATATGTTAATTTGTTGTACATTAACTTTTATAAGTTCCTCCACTTTACTTTTTCTCCATTTGTTGCTAAACTTTAAAGGTTGCCTGTGATTTCTTACAACCTGGAACACCCTTTAAAAAGATATTTTTTATATTTATAAATAAAATTCACATTATCATTTTTGTTCATCATCCAATTTGAGATCGTATTATAGGAAATTTAAATTTTGAAAATGGTTAATTAATAACTTTTATTGTGACGGAATATGTGGCTTGAAAATGAAATTAAAATGAAGAAATTCCACCGAACCCGAACAACACCGCCTTGGAACTTAGAATCCATTAATAAATAATAATATAATTCTAAGTAGCTTAGTTATAAAATTACAAAAAGAAATGAAATATATTGGCTAAATTAACTAAAAGTGCCTTTTCTTTTAATTAAGCATTTAAACTGTTTATTTATTTATTTATTTAGAGAAATAGGTCGTTTTTAGGAGAGAAAGAAAAATCACTTTCAGTTGGATACGTTTTCCCTTTCTCTATCCTAGGGTTAGCGTTTATAATTTTCTTAGGGTTAAGGTTTTGGATTTTCTTAGGGTTAAGGTTTTGGATTTATGTTGTATGGTTTAGGATTTTTTTGAAAGGGTTTAGGGTTTTCGACTAAAACCGCAAAAATTCATAGATAGATTTGAAGGGTCGAGGATCTAATAACGCGCCTCAAAACACATACATTTCATGTCATGGCGGGATAGGACTATTACCTTAGAAACCCATCGTGGGGAAATATGGTTTCGGGGTAATAATGCTTGATACGATCAGGGGTCGAAGTCTAGGTGGAGGTCTTAGTCGGCGACTGTAATGCAGTCATGGGTTCGAGTATAATCGGGGGGGCAAGTGACGATCATTATGTGGTTAGAAGTTCAAGTTTTTTGGATACTCACAAACAATACCCTATATATACCATACATAAGATTGATGCCATAATCATACAGAAAAACTCTAGGGACTTTCGATGTAATCAACGTAATTGTTTTCTCTATTTCTAAGCAGCCGATATCTTTGACCTTTCATTCTTATTCGAAGGCTGGCATCGAAGTGGACACAAGAGGGCTTTCAGGTGGAGAGTGGATGTTCCAGCATAATAGATGTCAAACTCGGGTCGACACTGCAACGTTTATAGTTATTAATGGGTTGTTTAATAATGACAATCGTCATTGCCCCGAAAGGAGCATCACCTTTACTACACCGCAACAGTCGCTCCCCGCCTAAGAGTCCTCTTACGTCCATGACGGTGCTAGCTTTCGAATAAGAAGGAAGGTTAAAGGTATCAGTTGCTTAGAAATGGAGAAAAAAAACTATACCAATTATAGCGAGAAGGCCCAAATTTTTTCCATATGAATATGCCCTTAAACTTTTATATGGTATTTATAGGGCATTATTTTCAAGTATCAGAAAAGATTGAGCTCGTCGCAATGTAACAACTGTCAACTGGCTCCCCCATTATACATTGATCTATTACCGCATAATATTCATTGATTGAGACCTCTACGTAGTCCACGCATAAAGCAAAATCATCTCGGAACCTAACTTCCCCATGATAAGTTTCGGAGGTAATGCTCCCATCACGGCAGGACATATAAAATGTGTGCATCTCGAAGCGATATCGCATCACCGATTACTCAAGAATACCTTGAACATTAAGAAAATGTTGTATAGATGATGGATGGAGAGGGGAGGAGAAGATGTTTGAGGGACAATGAAGCTTGGTGTGTGTGACCTTTGTTATAGGCGCAGGGAAAGGTTGGTTTGCAAAGTAAAAATTCTCTTTTCTTGAAAACGCGCTATAGAAGTCAAAGAATATATTTGAAATGAGGTTAAAGTGGCTGAAAAACATGAAGCGTCAGACACTTTTGATGTCTGGAAGAAGAAAAATGTTAGAGAAAGCACTAAAAGCGCGTTCAGCTAGGCGCGCTTTCCTGCCATGTCAATAAGAGAGGAGCTTTGTCTAACATTTTTCTTTTGCTGTTGTACATTGAAGTAACTTTTGCAAAATACCTAGGGAGAAAGTTATGAGGTGGGCTGAAATTATATAACTTCTGAACGCGTCTTGAATACTCTGGTGCACTTGCATCATGTAAAATTCAACGAATGCGTACATTCATGAATGAATTTTGAAGCACGTATTCTCATTATCCCTATATTATCTTTGTAACACCCTTAACCCGTATTCATCATCAGAATAGGGTTACGGAGCATTACTGAAATAAACAAATCGAATACAGACATTTCATATTATTTAGCATTCATGTCAGATATTATTCATAAAGTCCCTTATATGAGCCCTCGAGGCCCATAATGCACATTAGAAACAAGTCGGGACTAAATCGGGTACTCAAAGAATTTTTTGCGAAATTTCAAAATTTTTCCTAGGTGTAAGGTACACACGCCCGTGTGGTCAAGTCGTGTGGGCATTCAAAATGGGGCACACGGCCAAGTCACATGCTCGTGTGCTAGGTCGTGTGTTAGTGCAGGGGTTACATGGCTAAGCCACACGCCCGTGTGCCAAGCTATGTGATCAATTCTGAGCATTCTGTTTTGAAATTTTAAAGATGTAGGGGACACACGGCCAAACCACACACCTATGTGCTAGGCCGTGTATCACACACGACTAAGACACACGCCCGTGTCTTTGCTCGTGTGGACAAAATAAGGCCATTTCCAAGCCATATTTCTCACTCAAATTTGCCTTCCACCTACATAAACACTTAAATATGTTCTCAAGTCAATACAAGACATTCAAATCCAACCATCAACATGTTTATAAATTATCCATCATTCAACTATACTAGCACACATTAAACATAATAAGACATTTTACATACATATCAAAATATGATCATCACAAGCCATTCCAATGGCTATTTACAACCAAAATCATTTTCATATTAACATTGGCTAGTGAACTTATACATGTCATTATAACAAAAAGTAATTACTATTTATACTGAGATGAGTCAAGGGATAGTGTGATAATGCTCCGACCAGCCTCCAAACCTTTACGAGCTTCCGAGTACTATAAAACAAAAAAATAAAACAGAGTAAGCATATAACGCTTAGTAAGTCCATATAACAGGAAATTAACTTACCATTTATTTCACATTAAGGTAAGCTAACTAAACATGCTCAAACTAATTTGGCCAATTGTCTAAACACATATCATCATCAAGCATGTTAGTCATGTAATTCACATAAATACCAAGAAACATGAATAAGCTCATCAATATTCAATTTCCACATACATGTATTTATCACTTAAAGTATACGTGAACATGTACATATCATATCTTTGTACTTCAAATATTCCACATAGTAATTCATCTTGAATATATTTCATCTCATATCGGAACTTTACCCTTTGAATCAATTAAAATATCGATGGATACTTGGGTAGTACACATGAAGTGTCCGAATCAGAGATCTGTCAATTCATATTCGGGGGTGCTCATTAGAGCACATGATCGGGAAGCCCTATCTCGAGCCATATAACAGGAAGCTCATATGAGTCATATAACGGAAAGCTTATCCAGGCTGTATAACGGGAAGCTCATAAAAGCCATAATTAGGAAGCTTATGCGAGCCAATAACAGGTAGCTTTGAAGAGCCATTAATCGGGAAGCTCCGGATAGCCATATATTGAGAAGTTCAAGCGAGCCATATTGGGAAGCTCCAGAGAGCCATTAATCAGGAAGCTCAAAAAGAGCCTTTAATCGGGAAGCTCATGAATAGCCATATATCGGGACACTCATAAGAGCTGTGGTGTGTCTATAACACATGCAGAATCACAATTAATCGGGATGCTCCGAAGAGCTATTAACAGGAAGCTCGCAAGAACCATATAATGAGAAGCTCGAGAGGGCTAATAACAGGATGTTCTTTCGAGCTATGGTGTGCCAGCAACATATGCAGGACCACAACCAATTCGGGAACCCTATATCCATTGAATTTCATTTATTCAATCGGGATTTAATACTTATCGAGCATTATCGGATATGTGACTGATTTTCATACATGTAAATTATACAATACACATACATAACATTCAATTTAAACATATAATTATACATAATTTAGTTACATGAACTTACCTTGACAAGTGTTTGTTGATTTGTTATATACTAATCCGACACTTTCTCTTTTCCTCGATCTAATTTTGTATTTTGTATTTCAGGATCTATACAAGTAAATTTAAATCAATTTAATACAATTCATATTAAATTCAATTCAATTCACATCTTAGACAAAATTACCATTTTGCCCTTATACTTTTATTTAATTATGATTTTGTCCCTAGGCTCTGAAAATAAAATTCATGCAATTTAATCCTTATTCCAAGCCTATTCAATTTTTACATGTCACAATACCAGCCCATGTATTTCATAGAATTTAGAATTTTTCCATGAATTTTACAACTTTTCAATTTAGTCCCTAAATCATAATTTCATCAAAATTTTTTTTACAAAAGTTGTTTATCTATCAACAACCTTTCATTTTCTACCATAAAACTTCATAATTCAATTATATTCATCCATGGAAAAACCCTATTACTTTGATAACTTTGTAAATTAATCCCCAAGATAGCCAAATTAAGCTATTACGATCTCGGAAACATAAAAATTACTAAAAACGAGACTTGAATACTCACCTAATTGAGTCAAATAAGCTTGCTATCTTCAAGATCTTCTAACTAGGGTTTCTATGTAAAAATATTTGGGAAAGATGATGAAAACGATGATATTTTCTTTATTTAATCATTTATCATCTTTTATTATTTTTACTTTCCAATTTAGTCTTTTTCTTTATTTAATTTTTCATGGATGACTAAGCATACTTATCTACTAACTCCTCTTAATGGTCTATTTTCCATATAAGGACATCAAATTTTGAATTTCATAGTTATTTGATACTTATAGCTACTAGAATCTAACTTTTTCATTTTATGCAATTTAGTCCTTTCTATTAAATTAAACATGAAATCGGCAAAATTTATTTACGAATCTTTTTATATGATATTTCTATCATAATTCAGACCATAAAATAATATTAATATAAATTTTTTTGGACTCAGATTTGTGGTCCCGAAACCACTGTTCCGATTTCACTGAAAACAGACAATTACAATCTTCTTATAAAAGGAACGTATTTTTCATAACCTAGACATGCATGAAATAAATATCAAACATTGAATAGTTGTCTTGTGAGATTTGTGTGTACTACGACAGTCAAATCTGTAGTACAGAAGTCAGGTGGTGTTTGTAGGAGTGAAGTTCATGGAACTAGCATTCAGTCCTACATTAAATTGTGTGAGCTACGAACCAGAATTAGGAGGAAAGTCAGGGGATCAACCCAGGGAAGAATTTTGAAGCTGGAATGCAGATTTCTTACTTCTGTTGACCCCTATAGGTATGAGCTATTCAATGTGATTGGCGAGGTCCATCTCAAAATAGTCATATCATCACACTACTCCAGTAGAACTGTTGTAATGGAGTTACACGCCGAGTTTACCAAAAATGGTGGATCTGGACCATTTTTACCACCATTGTGGCGAATATAGGAATTGAAGCTGAAGTAGAAAGTTCTACTACACAATTGTGTGGTGGGTTCACTAGCATATTACAAAGCGGTTACTACGATGTTCCTAAAATATCTATGGGCAGACACTCATCGTTCTTTAATATGGATCTAAACTTCAATGCTCAATACTGATTGGGATTTGAGCATAACCTAAATCTTGACAGTCGGGCTCAACATTCAATCAATACGTTCAATTTCAACTTCAGCATTAAGTTGATATCATAGGGCAGAAGCAATTATACAAGGGGATCATTGACGTATACCATACATCAAACTAGTGTATTTTTTAGCAGGCATATAGGTTACAAGAGAACCAATAACCTACTTATTTCGACAGTGACCGATGAGAGTATGTCTAGCCCTTTGCTTAAGGGTGACAATGAAGGCACAGATGAGAAAAAAGATGTGGCCTATAAAGAACGTACCAGTGAGGAAGAAAGGGTGGCCGAGGAAGAAGATTCAGGTGAGGAAGAAGGGGCAACAGATGTAGTTGATGAGGAGAAGTCAAACCCTAAGCCAATCCGACAATATAGTCCAAATGGTTCAAAAGTGACACTATCTTTCGAACTAGAGCCAAAACCTTATGAGTTTGAAGATGACGCCTCAAACAATGCTTCAAATCCAGATCTGTGGTTCAAGGTATATGAACCTCTGCCCCACATTACGAACATCGACACATCAGTCGAGGGTGGTTTAGAATTTTCGCAGCTACCGCACAAAATACATGGCATGTAAGCATATCTCGTGATGTACGAGTATTGGAAGTTAGAATGAAATACTCAAACAAAGATGCTTTCGTTACTGCATTAAAGTGGTACAACTTCAAGAACGGCATGAGCTACTACGTTACGAAATCTGTTCCAAAAAGTGTACAATGTGAGATGGAAGGTGCAAGTAGAAAATCATGACATCTTTCCATAAGAAAATCGGGCTATGAATGATAAAGAAGTATTCTGGTCTACATACTTTTGTTGTGTTTGGTGCAAGTTAAGACTATCCGAGACTAGACTCGGACATGATTTTTGACATTATTTTACCGATGGTGAAGGCGAGTCCCAAGATTCTTGTCTCAGTGTTGATTGCAAACATTCGTAGCTAGTACGAGTACACTCTAACGTACTATAAAGTGTGGGTTGCAAAATAGAAGACTATGGATAAGTTGCATCACGGGTAGGATAGTTCATACAACTATCTATGGCAATAGTGTCAGGTATTGGATCAGTACGTACTAGGTTCCGTAATCGATTTGAAAATGTATTCTGCGTACTTCGGTGATCAATTGGTCCTTGAAAAAAGAGTATTTCATCAAATCTTTTGGACCTTCGATCAATATGGAGAGGCTTTTTGGCACAACAAGACTTTAGTTCAAATTGATAGCACCTGGCTGTACGGAAGGTAGCAACATTGTCCGTTGATTACTGTTACTCAAGATGGTAATTGGAGGATTCTACCGATAGCATTTACAATAAATGTTAAAGAAATGACAGACGAATGGGATTTCTTCCTGAGCAGACTGAAACACATTCAGAATGTATTGAGTCTTAAATTCCCAACTATCCCAGATGAGAGTATGTGGCTGCTGGTGTCTAGCGTGTCGTACGAGTTAGTGCCAAACAAAGACCTACGTCGCGTCCCCAAAGGTCTCCCGAATTTCACCTGAATAAGGAACAATATAGATATTCGAGAAAAGAACAATCACCAATGGTTATGCGAGTATTATAGAAACTCAGGGCATACGAATACAAAATGTTCTCTATACAGGGGCACATTGTGGCCACAACGTTGATAGCATTATTTTCTTCCAAATAATATCTTAATTATAATGTTTCCATTATTGAGGTGTTTCAAATTTGTTATCTTTTGTTAATTTACACATAACTCACATTAGACAATAACGGAAACAAATGTGATGTTTAAATGAAAAACCTCGGTTTATTTATTTATTCCAAAAATATATATTTACATTGCACTATTTAGAAAAAAATACATCAATCGTAAAACGTACATCAATCGTCTCATCGGGGAGAATGTGTGCGATGTTTGTATCACTATCGTCGTGTAACAATAAGGTGACCCAAATCTCAGGTACATTAGCATTGTCCTCGACATCGACATTGACATCGACTGCTGTATGAGCATTTGTATTGGTGCTGTCATCGGTGGCGATGCATGTGCCGGCATCTGATCGAATATTTGGGTCGGCATTAATACTAACATGGGAGTGAAGAATGCAAGGGACATCGGTGCCTCGAAATATATACCTATGGGAAAAGAATAATCGCCCATGTGCGACAGTGGTGCGTAGTGTGGTGACTTGTGAATGAAACATGAGGTTTGTGAAGTAAAAAAGGAACAAGTGAAGTGAACTGACCTGAATATTGCGTAGACATAGGTGACACTTCTTCTGCTAAAGTTGATGACGACTTGTCGTGCGATTGCGTCCCTTTCTACTTTGCTGCTGTGGTGGTCGTCATTGCCTCTTCGGCTAAATTTGCCTACTCCTCGCCTCCAACGATAGTAGATACGATTTTCTGGTAACCCTGAAGCACGTCATATAATCAGTATCTACTGTTGTGTCCGCTGAGAAAAATGGATTGCGGACGGGTAAGGATTCCATCCTACAATCCCAAGCCTAGATGTACTCATTGTGCTTCTCTGCCTAATCTTCGTCATTCTTCCCTAGCATGTCCACCTTGTGCAGCTCCTTCATGTCTCGTGGTGGCGGCAGAATTCGTTGCCTCCACCCGAACTATCGCAATACCCAATTCGTACATTTCCACTGTTTCGTACACTATCAATGGCACCTTTGTGCCCTACATATCTTGGTTTACAAACACTTCTGATGGGATGCAAGACATGATATTAGTGTCAGCATACAATATACATTTAAACTGAAAAGCAGAATTACAAATATCGTTACGTATGATTTTTTTTTTACTAATCATTGCGTAATTAATATAATTTAGAAATAATAAGTAACTAACCTCGGCTTCGGAGCATTGATCTAACAGCAGCCTAAAATCTTTAAGCTCTTCCGGTAATCCCATGTAACTCGGCCCATGGTTCAACTTGTACGGGCAATATGTTAGTTGAAAATATAATAAATAAAAACATTTATCGTACAAACTACATATTTATTAATAAATTTACAATTTTTACCTCGTCACCAACAGGAACACGTATGGGTCTGTCACTCTAGGATGTAGAAATGGTAGTTGCCACTAGGCCCACAATTGCAATAGGAGCAAACAACCACCGGTCCACATTGTATCCGATACTGTAGCCCGATACAGCTCCCAGTATAACGTGGATAAGACAATAGACCCCCAACTTAGTTTTTAGCATTCCGTGAAGTCCACTAGATGTAGTAGCCGCCTAACGTGCACCAAATTTCGAGATTTATCAGGCATTAAAATTCCCCTGATTAACCTCATGTTGAATGCTCGAGCGTATTGTTCTATGACCTCTTCCGTTGAGTCTTCAAGAAGCTTTTCGGAATTATCCTCCAACCAGTTAATCGATATTCGACCACCGTCAAACCTGTTCGGGACCTTCCCCAACATTGCTTTATAGAGGTCCACTTTACTGGGAACGACCGCGGATCGTGTGACAACTAGCCCATCCACCGGTAGACTGAGTTGTAACGCTACGTCCTCGAGTGTCATTGTACACTTGCCGTATGAAAGGTGGAAAGTGTGTGTTTCGAGCCTCCATCTTTCCACCAACGCGCTAATTAGTGTAGGATCGAGTTTACAGCCCTCGAGCATGTGAAATGTATGCAAGAATCCAACCTCTTGCAAGTAGCCACGAATTTGAGTGACGAGAGGCTTTCCCATATTATGTATGAACCCCTCCAAAACATGATCATCCGTCTATTTATAACATCAAAAATTATTTCAAATTATTAAAAAATAATTAATTAAATTTAACATAATTGAAAATAACAAAATTTAAAATTTCGTCATACCATTGCTACTTAGGAGACGGAAATATGCTTGTTGTCGAAATGAATTAAAGAGACGGTCATTCGTGAAAAATTAATTCAAGCAAATAAAATACAATATAATTAAAAATAATAATATTTTTAAATGAGAATATTGATAAATTTAGAACAAAAAGATTAAAAGAGTTTGAGAGAATTGAAAGAAAGATATGAATGAAAAATAAAATAAAATTTGAGAGGAGTTTCCAGGATAAAAAAAGAAAGAAGATATTTTTAAAGTAAAAAAAAAAGTTACCTTGACCCATTCAAATATATTGCATGAAAGAAAAGAAATTGTTATGCAAAGACATCCTCTCCCCAACTGGATTTAGAAAAGAAAAGAAAAGAAAAGAAAATCCGTTGTTAAAGAATTGGGTCAACTGAAGTCTTACTGCTATATTCTATCCATGAAATGCACTGCATTTTCTCTTTGGAGCCTCCTTTACTCTTAATTCTTTATTCCGCTTCGGGGATATTAGTAGATTAAAGTAATTTGCATCTGAATAAACTCATGTTAATATCAAAATTTTCAAATTTTGGAAAGATAAAAAGATGAAATCCATTTTACAGTGAATCTCTCCTACGTATATTCGATATATTTTACATTGACGAATTACGAAATCTAAAAGGGGAGTAGGCGGCACGGTCATGGTTGCGTAACCAACCAAACCAAAGGACTTTTATTTTTTAAAAACAGGTCAAGTTTTAGTGGCGTCACCTTCTTCAGCTCCTCCAAAAGCAGAGGAAAAACAAACCTCATCTCCACAATCAAACGTTCCACCACCAGAAATGGTTCCTCCCTCCTCCTCTATGGATCCTTCTCCTCCTCCTTCCTGGTTCACTCCCAAACGGTAAAACTTCTTTCTTTAAAAAAAAAAAAGAATAGAAAATCAATTTTAACCTTCTTTTTTTGAATGATTACTGAAATTATGCTAGTTTCTTTCACTTTTTCTGAATTTTTATTGCTTTCTTTCTAAAATTAGGGTTGATAAAAGACAAGTTAGGTGAACCTATAGCTTTTTTAGTTGACTTTTTTTGGATAAAGATGCTAACTCCTAACTTATATTGTTTTTTTAAAAACAAAATTTCGTGTAGGTTGTTGATTATATTTTGTGTGATTAACATGATAAATTATGTGGATCGAGGAGCCATAGCAAGTAATGGTGTAAATGGGAGTAGTGAGACTTGTGATGACAAGGGAATTTGCAAATCCGGTAGTGGAATTCAGTAAGATTTTATTCCAAACGATGCGTCTCTTTTGCTGCGTGAATTTAGCTATCGTAAAATATTTTTTTAGCGTGATTAGCTTCAGTTGTGTTACTGCGAATGATTTTTACTTGCAGGGGAGAATTTGACTTGACTAACTTTCAAGATGGTCTCTTATCGTCTGCATTCATGGTTGGGCTTCTCGTGGCATCTCCAATATTTGCTTCCTTAGCAAAGAGGTAAATTTCTTTCGATGGTTCTTTGCATTGTACTTGGAGAACATCTAGGTTGTGTTTTGGAATTTTGGTTTCAAACATATTATAAGTTTTGTGATATAACACATATAAATATAACATTTATGGTTTTCTTCAAACTCATGAATTTGTTGGATGTCTATTTACTGGTGAATTTAATATTCCTATATATATATATTTGTAATTTTGAGATTCATGTTTTTTATACCTTTGAAATATAAAATCATTGAATCTTAATTAATTTATACATGTTATATTCATTTCATTTTCATAATTTATATAGGAAATCCAAATTTTCAATTTCATGTTCCCAAACATAGCACTAAAGTTTTCCAATGTGCCATTTTGGTAGTAGAACTGCCGCTTTAAATACTATGTAAAACCAGCACTAAGTTTTGGAGTTCATCATTTCAATGTTGGAGTTATTGCACTATATTTGATGATAAACATGTCAATTTGGTTTTCAATGTCAGTTTATTTCTATAATTGCAGCTACAACCCTTTTAGGCTTATTGGAGTTGGATTATCTGTTTGGACCTTGTCTGTAGCTGGATGTGCTAGTGCATTTTCCTTTTGGTTTATTGCGATATGCCGAATGTAAGTGTAACAATCTCAATGCCTTCTTCATTAGTTTCTTGTGCCAAGTTGTGTGCGCATGTGCCAATGTTTAACTTATTGCTGGGTCTTGATGTTTTAGGCTGGTTGGTGTTGGAGAAGCTTCTTTCATAAGTCTTGCAGCTCCATTTATTGATGACAATGCTCCTGTTTCTCAGGTTCATTTGTTTATTTCTTTTTCAACTCCAGAATTTAGAACTATGACTTCCTGCCAGAACTACACGATTATACTAATTCTCTGTCATACTACAGAAAACAGCTTGGCTTGCAATGTTTTATATGTGCATACCTACTGGAATTGCTCTTGGATATGTTTATGGTGGATATGTAAGTTTGTACATCCCTTTCTTTAGTTTGCACTTTATATCTTAGTTTTACATTAAGGATGTGATATATAGTCCTAGATCAAAGCACTTCATATGATTCATCTGTACTATCTAGGCACGTCTCCAAGATGTCTAATATTAAGTGCAAACTGTGTTTGCTAATCATATAGGTAGGGGGCCATTTCCACTGGCGCTATGCATTCTGGGGAGAGGCATTGTTGATGCTTCCATTTGCTGTTTTTGGCTTTTTGGTTAAACCTTTGCAGTTGAAAGGTAATTATTTTGATGTGTCACCTGCATTTCGTGTTCTTTTTAATGATCCGACAATAATTTAATTATTGACATCACTGAACTTCAACCATAGGTTTTTCTCCTGTTGAATCCAAAAAAGCATTGGCATCTGTGGAGACAGTTTCTTCTGTAACTGATGGTATGTGTTCTTATGGTTTTCTTATGTTATTAACTCATTAGTGGCTCTGCTATTTGTTTTGAAGTTGCTTTCAATGGTAGGGTGCTAAACACATAATATATATCCATGCATTTGAACAAGACTGGATAGAGTAGAAAGAAGGTGTCTGGTCCTCCTCCTTATAAGTGGCTGAGCTAGTCTTTTGCATAATTAGGCAAAACCAAAATTCAAAGGAATTTTGTTTCCCTTCTAACGTAAAATATTTGACTTATCATGTGTCACTCATGTTTTCATTATCCAAATGTTTTACCTAAGAAGTTTTTCTATATCTCTATTGGGATGTAGCCAAAACATAGAAGTAATGGGATTTCCTTTATGATGCCAATCCCTGGTCCGTGCAGTAAGACAGATCAAATGCAAGGTCTTCTCTAGATTCTATAATTACTCTCTTGATGTGCGGTACAAGTTCTGCAACTTTTTAATTCCTCCTATTGTTTTGTTTTGCATTCTAAAGGTACTTATACATGACTGTCTATCATGTTAGTATTTGTAATCATCCATAGATATTTAGCTTTTTTCATACTCCTGTTCCAGCATTTCTGTCTTGTTGTTCCTGTGAATGACCTTTCATATTTGACCAAATCTTTAAACCAGCATAAAACATGTGTAATCATGTTGCAAATGTATGGACTGGCAATTACTATGGATTTTCTTGTGATGGATTGGTTCAACTTCTTGCTAACTGAATTCAAGTGTTGATCGAGTTGATTTTGATTGTAATTGAGATAAAATTGTGGGTTTAAAAATCTAAACAAAACTCAACTAAAACCTTTGGTTTGTTGGTTCTAGGAAAATACTAATAAGAAAAGAAGTACAACTAAAATCAAGTTCATTCATAAGTTTTCTTTTAAAAAAGAAAAAGGTTTGCATGTTTCTTGTAATAAGCTGGCTTGCTAACCATTAAAGTACCTTTTTTTTTTTTTTTTTTTTTTCAAATTTCAACTTATCTTAGTTGCAGATTCAAAGGCATCAAAACTAGATGGTCGTATGTTGGTTGGAGGTGATGGTATCATTGGTGACGAATTGAGTAAAAATTCCAAGTAAGTGGCTCTTCAACCCATGCTTTCTTATAAATCATTCATTAGTCTATTCGTGTCAGTGAGAGGTTCGTCAACCCATGATGGGAAACTTCTTCAAAATATTATATACTTTTTCCCAATAAGAAATTTATTAAAGAAAGGGAGAAAGTCATATACTAAACTAGATTGAAAGGATTTATAATACGTAAAGCATTAGGATTCTAGTTGTATTAAGAATGTTGGACACATTAGGGTCATCACCCTGCTCCATCTTGTTTCTATCAGTCTTCTTACCAATAGGCCCCTAGTTGGAAGGTGGGAATGGCTGCTATGACTTTGGAGCTTATGAAGAGTTAGGCACATGAAAAGTGCACGAAACATGAAGATCATAAAATATAATCTGGTAATAACCAGTCTTGTGATGGAGGAATCCTTAATCTTTGATATCCTTGCACTTGACCATGGGGCATAGACCAACATCCAATGTAATTGTCAAAATGGGTCATGTATCCTTGGAATAATTGTATCTTATCCTGTTTTACTGATGTTAAAAGCAAATTTGTTCAAGGATTTAATACTATGGATGTGCGGAAACATTTGGCATGTACTTTGATAGTTATCATTCCTTCAATACCTTGATTGTTCCTGTTTTCATTGATAGGTCGGAAAGCATACACAACATTTTGAATCAGCTCTCTCGGTTTGCAAAAGACATGAAAGTGCTTTTGGTGGACAAAGTTTATGTTGTAAATGTTTTTGGTATTTTCTTGACCCCCTCACATCCACTTGTAATGCTGAGTTTTTCTATTTTTGCAACAACTTTTGCAAGTTAAATTTTGCTTCTGGCCATCTCTAAGACAGTCTATAAAAAATGTGGTGGTTTCTGTTTTCATCACTGCTGCAAAGCTTGTATTTATTACATATGGTATTACTTTGGTTTGTGAAATATTACTTTACTGACATTTTGTCTGTCAGGTTACATTGCATACAACTTTGTCATTGGAGCATACTCTTATTGGGGACCAAAGGCTGGTTATAATATTTATCATATGGTACGGTTTCTTCCAAATTGCATTCTTATCCTTTAAAGTCTTCTTTTTAGTATTTTCTTTTGGCATCACAAAGAATCACCCTGCCCTCCTTTTGGTGTTGTACTCATTTAAGTTGTGCTATTTGCAGAAGAGTGCAGATATGTTGTTTGGAGGGGTTACAATTGTATGTGGGATTTTAGGAACAATATCTGGTGGCTTCATCCTAGATCGCATGGGTGCTACAATATCTAATGCTTTTATTGTGAGTTTGTTTTGTTTTGATGATGTTTTGCCTGAATGGTATCATTTTACATATCAAAATATAGGAACACTATCTGGTGGTTTCATCCTAGATTGCATGAGTGCTACAATATCTAATGCTTTTATTCTAAGTTTGGGTTGCTTTAATGATGTTTGGTGTGAATGGCATGCTTATAAGAAAAGGGCTATTCAGTTTCTTTCATATGGATAGGAAAATAAGTTGATATAAACTGGAGAGGCTTTTCAGAGAAATTGAACTATTAAGTGGTATTCTTTGTTATTTTGCCTGATAAAGCCTCTGATGTAATAAAACAAAAGATGAACATAGGACTTTGTTAATGGAAATTATCCTCCAATATTACTTCTCTAAATCCACACAGTTAAGGAGAAATCCCAAACACACTACAAGTTATAGAAAAATAACAAATTAACCAGCAAACAAAGACAAACAGATATATTGTGATTTTCATAAAATTGGGTAATTCTATCCCACTTCCAGATGAAACTAACTATTAGCTGTTATAGTATGAAACTGTCTCCTTCTGTTGTTTCCTTTTATTGCATTATATATGGCTTACTTTGCTTCTATAACAGCTTCTTTCAGGTGCAACATTTCTGGGTGCAATATCTTGCTTCTCTGCTTTCTGTCTCAGGAGCTTGTATGGTTTTATAGTTCTTTTTGCTGTGGGTGAATTACTTGTTTTTGCAACTCAGGTAATATGACAATGGAGTGGGCTAGATTTTTCCTTTTTGGTGTTTGAGTATGCTAGATTTATGATTCTGTTTTTTCTCCAAATTATTATATATTTGTATTTCTGCAGGCGTAACTCTCATTTTGAGGAAGATTTAACTAGAATCTATTCAACGAGTCTTACCCACTTGTTTTGAACACATATAGCTTTTTAGTTTATTGATATTGAACCATTAGCATTTTCCTCCTTTGAAATAGGAGCTTTTCTAGTTCATATTTGCCAGTGTAGTGAATTCATCAGCACTGGAACAATATTTATTATTTTGGACTAGTATTATTCAAACATTTGACCAGTTTTGTTGATTTATAGTGTTACTTTCTCCTCAAACATTGTTTTTGCAGGCTCCAGTCAATTATGTATGTCTCCATTGTGTAAGACCAAGTTTGAGACCATTATCTATGGCAATCTCTACTGTATCGATTCACATATTTGGCGATGTACCTTCCTCACCACTTGTTGGGATTCTCCAGGTGAGTTCATTTACATCTTAGCTTGTATAGGCATGTATTTGGTGTGGTAGACTTGTTGATTTACATTGATATGCTGTTTTCTGATTTGTATTTCTCCGAAAATTTTATTTGCCCTTTTTAACTTTGAACACAATATTCGAAAATTCTTTCAACCTTTTAGAAGTGTGCTTAATTTTTGACATTACTTTCAACTTATAAGAATTTAGCATGCCTTGCAGTTGTCCTGTAATTGTTGTCAAACACAATAGTTTGTCAAACTATTGTAAAAAATACTGCTAAAATTGTGGGTTGAAAATTTGATCCTTGAAACTCACATTAATTTCATTGTTGAATAAGTTAAATGAAATTGTAATAACATATGAATTGCATATATATATATATATATAGTTTCTGTTCATTTAAAAGAGGTTTATGAAAAACTAATTTGACCCTTGCTGATAGCTGTTCTGTTCTGTTTAATGGCTAACCTTATCTTTGCCTTATTAATTAGCTTATTTCTTAACACAACCCTTTATAATTGCCTAGCTTCTATTTCTAATCCTGCTTCTTGTAGCATTACTTGATGCAAGAATCTGAATATATTTTTATTTCTTTCAAATTTGGATCTTATGAATTATTACATGTCTTTCCAACTTCAACCTATCTATTTTCACTATGGGCTTAATTTTTTATTGCGTCATTGACGAGCAGGATCATATTAACAATTGGAGGGACACTGCACTTATTTTGACCTCTATTCTCATTCTTGCTGCTGGAATATGGTTTATAGGTGAGTAATAAATAAGTTTTTGATAATGTTTCCTGGAAAAGATTGGATTATAGATTCTTTATTTTGTTCTTTTTTAAATTAAGCCTCTTTGAAACATACCAATGTACTCAAAGCTACTAACCGTGCATCACTTTTACAAAGAGACAATTAATAAAATGTTCCCCTAAAAAAAAAAATAGAATTATGTTTATGTGCTACAACGGTCGGGCATCATCTCATCTGAGAAGTTAATCATGATGCAACACTGTTTCTGTATGATCTCAAGGTGAAGTTTTTCTGGGGATTACTAGTTTAGGATAGAACATTCTTTGTCTCTTGTGTTACACTGAAAAATCTAGATGCAGCATGATTCCTTGATAAAAAAACTTGAACTTTTCATATATTGGTTATTTTTCAGAAGGTTTTATAATTGGTGTTTATCTGACAGGTGTTTTCCTACATGCCGTCGACAAATCTAATGATGGAAGTCAACCAGTCTCTACACCCAGAATAACTAGTAGGAAGCCATTGCTTGACGGAAACGTGGATGAAAGTTTGTGTGAAGTGTAATTGCAGAGGTGCATGCTAGTAACATTTGCTCATCCCAAATGTAAATAAAATCAGTAGTTGAAGCAAAAAGACAGAAATTTGGTGGCATTCTTTGGTCACTTGTTTCAGTCGACATCTACACCGGAAATGTTGAGATTTCTTGTAAAGAATCACGTAATGATAAGTTTGCAACTTAAATCAGTCTCCAAGAAGTTAGGGGGAGAAAGGGAATATATGATACCAATGGTATTTTGCTGTTGAATTTGATAAAGGTACTCCGTTTACAACGTTACTTTTTTTTTTTTTTCTTTAAATGATTTAAATATAATCCATTGTAGATATATCAACTAATCTAATACTTACGTATCATTGATAGATGTAATGTATCATGGGTACATGTTAACTCCTTCCTCCCCCCCCCCCCCCGGGTAGTATATTGTATTTGCATTCTTTCCCCTTTTCTGATTGCAGATATATTGTAAATTATACTTGGATTAGATTAGACCTTTATCCTATAAAATAGGAGTACTTTTTTTTATCATGTTTTAGAATATGAGTTAGCAATAAACTAACTTCAATTGGTAATGTTTAGTTACTCATGACTTGTTTTTGGGAAAGAAAAGTGAACTTTTTTGCTTGTTTTGAAGAGGTATTATTTTTGTAAGAGTTTTTATTTATTTTTTTAGTTTCAAGTTTAAATTTGTACTAGCTATTTTTTATTGCATGTTTAATTAGTGTAATACATGTGTATTAAATAATCTTTTTCTTCAACACTAGACGTTAAAGTTTTATTATGAACTTTGATTTGAAAAAAAGTTTTAGGGTTTTTAGTGTTTACGTTGTTGCTAATCTTTGGATGTAAAATTTGATGACCACATTTTTAATTTTCAAGAATAGGAAAAGGAAGGCAACAATGATTGTTGAAATCAAGTATGATGGAAAAGGAAGATATTTTGTGTATTCCTTGTTCATCTTGTTATTTGTTATAGAAGACAATTCCCCTTCCCCCATAGCCACAATAAATACGAAGCAAAGGGTTATTAATGCCTGGGTAGTTTAAGATCAATCTTTATTATACACAGACATGCATGTATCGCAATATGATATATGTTAGAATTTGGATGAGTAATTAAATTTACAGGTGTTGGCCTATCTTTTACATCTGACAGACTTGGCAGACAATTGAAGGTACTCACATAAGTCCATGATAAAAGTATCTAAGTGAAAATTGTAACATTTACCGTTACCGTGTTAGAATGAAACGGTGTGCTTTTTTATATTTGTTGTTTTTTTCGAAATAGATGTTCCATTTTTACGGAAACATAATATTATAGATGTCAAGATTTCCTCTTGTAGTACTTCCTCTCTTTTGTTTGTTCTTCCAGCACATTTTGATGGAGTAAAGATGATCAATATCGAGCTTCGGATTTAACCTTTCTACAAGGCCCACTAACAAAATCAAGATTCAAGATTTTGAAAATTAAAATTCAAAGATCATTTATTAATCAGACAATTTTAGAAATTAATGAGTAAGTTAATTGATTTACAAATAGTTGAGTATAATGGTGAGATACATTATACTTTTAAGAGAGAATATAAATTTAAACTTTCAAAACGAAAATTACGAAACCTAAACATGGACCGTAAAGCGAACTTGTAGAGTATAAAAAAGAAAAGTTCTATTTTAGTCACCCATCTTCACAAAGAATATAAAAGAATATTTTATTTTGATCACCCAACTTCAAAAACTTTTAATTTCATTACTACTTGGTTTTTTAAAATTATATTGTTTGACTTTCCACAATTATTAAACTTCCACGAAGCCAATGCAACTATGGAATCTAGTTTGCACAAGCACTTACGCTGCTACGCATCGTGCAGATATTGTTCGGGGTTTGACAGTTATGCATGGATTGGGGATTCTTTCTGCGTCACATGATAGGTTAGTATCCTTCATCCTTTGTTTTATTATCATATCACTGCAAGGTGGCTTGTCTTTCAGTTCTAAATTTATCTTCATTTCCCCTCCTATGTCTCTCTTTTAGTTTTTTTTTATCATGTTCTTATTACTTGAATGTATAGTTGCAATAACTCTTACTACCTGTTTCTTTTGCATTAGTTCTATCATGTTATGGGCACAAAGTGGCAAAGTATTAATGGTGATGGTTAGTCATACTTCCATTGTCTATTCAGTTGATGCTCATGTTTCTGGACTTATTGTCAATGGCAGTGAAGACCATATTGCAAAGATATGAAAAGGTGATTGTTTCTGCCATTTTATACCTCTATTTAAAGGTTTGGAATCTATTCCAAAGTTTTATTGGTTTTTTCCTTATTGCTGTCTTTTCTTCTACCTTTCTCTTATTCCTTGGAGGGTTTAGAGTTGAAAGATGAAATTAAAGTGAATGAAAGTATTGATAGAGTAATTGAAATGTGGTAGGATTTTATTCATTTTAAACAAATAAAATTTGAGTTTGCTAGATTCAAGCGATCTAAAGGGTTTGTAGGGACGTCCAAGTTCGAGTTTGGTGGTTGGTAGGGATTTTCTCCAACTTTGGATGTCTATATCCAACCCAAATTCCCAAGGCATTACATTCGAATGTCTTTTTTAAACAAATTCTACATATTAATTAAATATTAAAATCAAATTCGAATTTTTAATTCTATAATAAAAATACAACAAATATAAAAAAAACACGTGTGCATGTTCTAAGGTACAATGTCTTAAATCTATAAAAAGTTAAAAACATATTTATTTTTTCTTCAAATGTTAAAAAAAAACAAAAGTGAAAAATCTCGTGACAAATTTCCCCAAAACCCAACTACCAGGCGTTAATTGTGTGGTTTTAGTTTTAGACAGCATCGTACTTTTTTTTCACGTCATCTCTTGTCTGGGTTTTAAAAATGTGTCTCCTCTTATATTGATTTATTACCTCCTTCACAGGGCAATTAATAGTATTTTACTTTCTTCGCTGCATCATCTTTATTTACACCTTTAACGCATTGAATCTTTCCCTCAAACGCGTCTCCCACTAATTCCTGCGTAATTATTTTATTTAATTTATCTTTTAGAAAATGGCGACTCCTGTTTTTTATGATATATAATGTAATGACATATATTCAAATTTTCTCCGAGTGGGTTACCATTCTTTTTAAAAAAAAAAAAAAAAAAGACATAAAATCGGCGTTTCTTCCAGACTCATTTTGAATTTCCACTGAAGTTGAAAGGTTTTCAGCCACGAAATTTAGGTTGAAATCGATGTGGTTAAAATATGCCGACGATTAGAGCTCCAGCTAAGAAGCAAACTACGACTTTAACGGTTAGTTTTCTCTTGTTCACTCTGAAACTCACTCTTCATTTTTCGCATCTTTCATTTCATCATAATTTTCTTGCTATTCTTTTATTTTTACAGGTTGCGGTAAAATGTAGACCGTTAAGTCAGAGGGAGTGCGGTCGCGACATTGTTAGAGTAAAAAACAACAAGGTAATTGCTCAAATTTTTCTTCTTTTTCTTTTTCTTTTTCTAAGTTTTGATTTGAAAATCTGAAAATGAGAAATTTGTGAAATTCAAGGAAGTGGTAGTGTTAGATCCTGACTTATCAAAGGATTATTTGGATCGCATTCAAAATCGAACCAAAGAGAAAAAGTATTGTTTCGATCACGCCTTTGGTCCTCAGTCTACAAATTTGGTACGTCCATTCTTTTTGGAAAGTTTATACTTAGAAGCCTTGTAGTTTTTGTTAATGGATTTGGGAACAGTAAGTTGCAATTTGAAATGTGAATTTTAGATTTCAATTTAGTGTTAGAGATAAAAAAAATGCTTTTTCATGATTATGACTCTAAACACATCAAGTTATTTAATTTAGTCTTTGTAAAGTATTTTCATAATGTTTGTAACTGTCGAACCCAAATTCTTCCTCCCTAGCTTTTGTTCCCAAATGGAGCACTATTTTAGCCAAGCAGCAGTTCCCAGTAAAGGGAAATTGAAACAGAAAGTGAGAAGATGATTATGATTTTGTTGACCATGTATTTTGATGACCATAACTTTATGGTAGTGTCTATTGGCTGTGACTGCAACGCCCCATTGTGTGCTCGTTTTATTTCTAAGATTGAAGGTTTGATCTATAAGTATATCCAGGGCTCCTATGGTCCTTTCTTTTTATGTTTTACTTTCCTCTGCATTGGACTCCTCTAAAGTCTATAATAAAGAATAATGGTGATGATATGATTTAATTGGAGTTTGGTTGGTTTGATATTGACATTATTGCGATATTCAGTGAACCATGCTGAACAAAATACAGTTTGAATGCTCCGCTTACTTTCTGTAGTTAAAAAGAAGGCATTCTAAGTAATCACTTTTTGGTTTTGTTTATATGACTTGGCTTTTTATATCCAGGATACCTACCAGAAATGTATATCTACTATAATCTCGGGAGTTGTACAAGGTCTTAATGCAACTGTATTTGCCTATGGTTCAACTGGAAGGTAACAGAAACATGTATTGGCATTGTTATATTCTCATAATTGACCGATCATAACCGGCATAAATTTCACAGATTATATAAAGTTTTTCCCTTGATGTTTCTTTTGATGATATGGTCTAGGGGACCCAGGCTTGGCGTGGGTCTAATCCCCTCTTTGGGCTATCATTTTGCCCAATCAACCTAAATCATTTTCTAAAACAATTTAATATGTTTGCACAATTTCTAAAACTTATCTCTTGAAATCTTTGCATCTACATATCAGTCTTTCACTTATAAAAGGTTGACTATGTTATTCATTTGCAGTGGTAAAACTTACACAATGGTTGGGACACAGCATGATCCTGGACTCATGGTTCTGAGTTTGCACACAATTTTTGATCTTATTAGAAGGGATAAGAGCTCTGACGAATTTGAAGTTACTTGTTCCTATCTTGAAGTTTACAATGAGGCATGGAATACATTTTTACTAAGGAACTTATTTCCTTTCTAGTTCCTATAGTATGTCTAACTACATTTTGTTATATATGTTATTGAATTTTCAATTTCTAATGTTTTTAGGTTATATATGATTTACTCGAAAAATCATCAGGTTCTTTGGAACTTAGAGAGGATCCTGAGCATGGAATAGTTGTTGCTGGGCTAAGATGCATTAAGGTTCAGCCCTTTATCTATCAATTTTAAGCCACTGAGCTGAATAAATTAAATCTGAGGGGTATTTTTCATGCAAAACATTAATTTCTGTCTGTACGTTGGAGTGAGTCATTATTTACTAAAGTTGGACTTGCCTTTACAGTAAATGTGGAGGATCTTTTTTTCCCCTCTCTGAAGAAATTTTACTAAGACACTGTTCTAGCTTTTTATAGTTCAGCTAGAAATTATATAACTATTTACTTGATATTTTTATCCTTTTGTTTTTATTGATGGAAAGAAATCTATTTTGTTCTTAAATTAAAGTCTAACCTGTTTTTTTTTACTATAAATATAATCAACGGAATCCAATATAATGTATATAACCAATCAAAAGAATCAGCAATCATGTTGTAGTGTCAAATATTGTAAATCATTCTTTACTTTAGTGGCAAGAGGTTGCAAATTTCCTGTGAGAGGTGAATCATTATCTTCTGTTTCAGACGGTATGTAATCATTTCTCCATTGTGGTAGTGATCCAATATGGCTTTTCGAAGTTTGGTTTGGATTTGTGGCATTTTAGAATGCCTAACAATATTAAATGACTTTTCTTATCTGTTTGGAGATCATATTAAGGGTACCTTTTTATGCTTCACTGAAAATATGTGCTTGTACTAGTATTTAAAGCTGGGTGTTAGCTACCTCCATTTTGTAACTTTTTAACTCATAAGAGAAAGAGATTGTCTCTTTTTTCACCTAGCATCCGACAACCTAGGACCATATGCAGTTTTATGGTTAGGTTAAAATATTCTTCAAGTCCTTGTACTCTTCCTAGATTTGGAATTTAGTCCCTCTACTTCTCTGATTTAAAATTTTATGTCCAATTGTTAACACTATTAAGATTATTCTATTAAGTTCATTGCTGGTAGCCAAGTAACCAAAAAGTAGAGGGATTGAATTCTTGAAATTAAAAGCAAGGGGATTAAATCCCAAATCTACAAAGACTACAGGGATTTGGAGCAAATTTTAACCTTATTGTTAATACTAGATTCTCTTTATAACAGCATACCAAAAAAAAGAAATAAAATCCTTATAATCTCTCCCTATAATTTCTCTCAGATGAGAATTCCACGACATTGTTGTTACATAGAATTTCTTTTGTATTCCTTTGGTGGATGAAACTCCTATATTTGGGATTTTTTTCTATATAAATTATTGGTGTTCCTACTTTACATTCTTTTATCAATCAAGGTTCTAGTTTGTGGGTGAGTGCTATGACCTTGATGTTCAGTGGCCTTTGTTGATGTCTCCATCATCAGGTTCATTCAGCTGATAAGATCCTTGAACTTTTAAATTTGGGGAATAGTCGAAGAAAAACAGAAAGCACAGAGGCTAATGCTACATCTTCAAGGTGAGAAAGTATTAAGTTGAACCTCACTTTTGTTACAATTTATTACTCTTTATGTCGGGTTTTCTCTAACGTTACTTTCATATTTGTTCTCACTTTTGAATGTATTATCTCTCAATGTGTTGTAACCTTTTACATTATCTCATATAAAGTTGTATCCATCCAACCAGATCACATGCAGTATTGGAGATTACTGTGAGAAGAAAACAGAGAAACAAATATAAAAATCAAGTCATGCGAGGAAAACTTGCACTTGTTGACCTTGCTGGCAGTGAACGAGCTTCTGAAACAAACAGTACGGGCCAAAAGCTGAGGGATGGTGCTAACATTAATCGTTCACTTCTTGCTTTAGCGAACTGCATCAATGCTCTAGGGAAACAACAAAAGAAGGGTCTTGTCTATGTTCCATACCGCAATAGGTATATTTTAGTAGCTATTGTAGCATAGTAGTCTGACTCTTTACTGATGCAGCTATTGGTAATTTTGCAGTAAACTGACAAGGATACTTAAAGATAGTTTGAGTGGTAACTCTCAGACAGTGATGGTTGCTACAATATCTCCTGCAGATAGTCAGTATCATCACACTGTGAATTCCCTGAAATATGCAGACAGGGCAAAGGAAATAAAGACACACATCCAGGTGAGGCTGAATGTAACTTTTGGGAAGACATTACGTAACTCCTTTTAAGAACAAATTTTGGTCAATTCTTCATCTTACTCCTTTATTAATGCTTGTAACTCCTTCCTATGATGGATGATGTATAATTATTAAAGTTCTCTTTCTCTATTTGATTTTTCTTTCCCCTCATGTTAGGAGCAGTAAGTTCTTTTATTATGCTGAATTATCAAATGCCTCACTGTCTTTTATTTTTTCCAGAAAAATATTGGCACAATCGATACACATGTATCAGATTATCAACGAATGATTGACAGTCTTCAGGTAAGCTTTTTGATGAATTTTCATTGAGTTGGTTATCATTGCAATCTTATTTGGTGTTGATACCCTGTTGGTTGTGTAGATTGAAGTTTGCCGATTGAAGAAAGAACTAGCAGACAAGGAATCACAGTTGAGTGTCAAACCAACAGAAACGACTGCTGATGATGAACTGTCTTGTTTAAATGTCTTGAGCCAAGAAATCAGTGAAAATGTTCAGGAACGTATAAACTTACAGAAGGCACTGTTTGAACTTGAGGAAACCAATCTTCGAAACCGCACTGAACTTCAGCATCTTGATGATGCTATTGCAAAACAACCGGTTAGACTTACATGTTTCCTTGATGTTTCTTTATCATTAGAAAATGACAGTTTTCTCTTTTTCCACAAAATCCTTTTGAGTTATGGTACCAAGATAGAATTGAACTACAGAATGTTATGAGTTATTAGTACTGCCAACCCATCCAACATCAACCCACCTACTGACCCAATGTCTTCACCTGCCTTAAGAATACCAAGTCAAAGTAACAATAACATATGACAAGCTTTCTGTTTCTTAGTTTCTTTTTTCCCCTTTACATAGATGTGTGGTATGCAAGTGTGAGTTGGTGAAAGGATTTACTTGTATCATTTTCTGGTATTCAATTTTTTTATCTGTGTAAATAGGTTTCTGAAAAGGATGTTACAGTTTCTGAAGCTCTGAGAGTGAGGAGGCAAGATATTCTTGATAACATCCGTGACAATGATGAGGCTGGTATTAATTACCGAAAGGTAAACTTTGCTACAGAGTCTTATATGATTACAATCTCTTGCTGCTTTTAATATGTCAAATGATTAATCTTCCTATAGGAAATTGAAGAAAATGAAAAGCATCGTTGCCAACTCCAAGGTATGATTGAGGAAGCAATCAGTAACAATGGCAATAAAACTTACTTGCGCATACTCAGTCAATACAGACTCCTGGTGAGTGGACTCTGGTATTTTCTACGATATCTGTGTATAACTGCTAATTGCTACTTTATGCAAAGGTGAACACCGCATAACTACTAAAGATAGTGAAATAATTACTTATGCCATCAGTCTCATCGTTTTCTTTGCATTTACGCAGGGGATGGCTAATACCGAGCTTCAGTTTGAAATGGCAATGAGAGAACAGATAATCCACAACCAAAGAGAGGCACAAAGAAATCTTTGGAACTTGATCATGGGGTTGGGACTTGATGAGAAACAGATACTTGACCTTGCTGCCAAGCAGGGAATAACGATTGAAGATTGGACAGTGACACGCTACCCGGGGCTTTCAAACAGAGGGAAATCACCCAATTTGGCATCTGGAGGGTATGCTCCATTCAGTTATGGTCTTTCTATAAACCAATGGCGTAGATCATCTTGCATCTGCCAGAATCATCAACGTGTTGCTTCAAAGTCATTTTCTCAAGACCGCTGGGACCTGTCTCCTACATTTTGCCGGGAAAAGCACCATAGTTTTTACTACTTACTAGCTCATGATAACTCTCCGCCATGTGTCAGGTTCAGGAGGAGTAGTGATAACTGGGTCAGTGGTGGTCATCCAATTTCTTGGTTTGGCACCCCTGATAAGCTTCCCCTAGATTTTCGGAAATCATACCCAGAGATAACTCCTGTTTCATCATGCAATGAAATCTATCTACCAACTCCAGCTCTCGGTGCAGATTTTGGACAGGGGCAAAAGGTAGGGTTCAGTCATTGGTCATTGACAGTTTGCACTATTTTCCTGACATTCCTCATCTTTTCTATCAAGCTTAAGACTACATTACGTGAAGTAAATATTTAGAGCACTAATAGCTGTATCTTCTCCTGAATTAGATCATGTTGTTGTACTCGTCAGCATAAAGTCTCAGAACTTCAATGTCAGTTCTTTTATGCCATTTTCATGCTTTTGTTCTTAGCTTATTTTGTGTTAAACAGGACATTATGAGGCAAAATTTATACAGCAAGGCTCCTCATGGTGCAATCAGTAGCAGCAGCCAAGACATGGTCAAAGGACCAATAGTCGGTCACGGTAGGACAGCCAATGGTTTGTTGGGATTTATCCCATCCGAACAATCCTTTAGTACACACGGCCTGAATCATTCGGTCCAAAATTCCAACCCCTCCAACCACCCAAGCCTTTCCTGCATTCATACATTTACTAACCAAAGCTTTAAAACTTAAGGCTGCCCCCCCATTTTTGTATAGCTTTCTTGTTTGTTGTACCTTAGTCTTTCTTTCCATTGTTTTGTTTTTGCATTCTTTTCTCTCCAGTGTTGATGTAGATACATGAATCAGTGCATCAGAGTTGGCTTAGGAGGAATTGGTAGCTGAATTCTTTGTTTCCCCATTGTGGAGATTAGAGGGTTTATAAAACCCAAGCTGCGGATTGTAGGTTGTTTTTGTAACAGTAATGTTTCATAGAAAAAAAAAAAAACGTTCAATCAATTTCTTCAGTTGAAATCTAAGTTACAAAATGAACGAAAAAATTGCTGCCAAGAACTTGTTTGTAATGTTAATGTTAAGTGTTCATTTTATATTTATTCGATGAAATAAAGATTGTGACCGGAAGTAAAGTGATGTGGTCCATTGAATAAGATAGTTTTAGAAAATTAAATGTATTTAACAAATTGAAATTTTTTTGGTGAAGAAAAAATGAGATAACAAGATCAAACTAAATGAACAAAAAGCACTAGTAGCTTTGTCTTGCTCAAGAAAGTCAATCAACCCCATAAACATACTTATTATTCTCTGCATACTATCAATCCCAACAGAAGACATTTTAGCTAAATGGTCAGAAACTTGATTTCTTTCTTTAGGGGCATGCCTAATTGTTTAATGTTCTTTGTACTGTAACATTTGCTTAATTCGTTGAATCAAGGCTGAGTTTGATACCCCTAAATTAGCTATCTTGAATATCACTGACCACTCTAAGGAATTAGTTTCAATTAAAGCTTTAACATACTCCTTTTCTTGTAATAAGAGTAAACCACTCTAGATACTCCAAAGCTCAGCATCAAAGACTAAACAAACACCTAAATTATGATTAAACCCGACAATCCAGTCTTCAAAATGATCTTGCACTACACTAGCGGATGCGTATCTTGTGCTCACATTCACTACCCCATCAGTATGTAAGAAAACACAAATACCTGACAAAGATTGAACCTAAGCTCCAATGTATCTACTAAACATCATAGTCGTATGTACATTAAAAAATTGTCAAGCCCAACATAATGAAACTTTAATTATCTCTAAAGCATCCCAAGACAAACCCTGAAAAATGAATAAATTCCTATTCTTTCAAAGACGCCAAAGCACCCTTAAATGTAAGGATAAGTTGAAACTAACTAGTCTGCAAAGTTGGAAGCAGAGAAAAAATAATTACTCTTATTTACAGGCACTACGCTCAACTATACCTCTTTTGCCACTGAACAATCTCTAAAAACATAAAGGTCTCCAGAGGCACGATCGCAAACTGGGTAAGAACGATCCTGACCAATTCCTCCCCCAACATGTTTCATGTTTGTAAGTAATCGTTGCTTTAAAGCAAGCCACAAAAAGAAGCGAACTCTTTGTGGCCCTTGAAATTTCCATACCGTATTCCAAGACTCATCTATAGTTCACTTAAAATTCTCCTGAGTCATGTGATATACACTTTTAACGGAAAAAAGATTTAGTAGATTGACTACTCCAAGCAATCCTATCCGGTCCCACTGAAGAATGGGGTATTGGGATACTGACTATGCACCGAACAATGTCTTTAGATAGCCACACCTGAAATAAATCAAGATTCTACAACCCGTCCGCCGTTACCATCTTGCCAAGCATGTAATCAGGATCCAAGTTAGCATGCGAATAGCCACATCAATAGTCCTACACTCGCAATCTAATGATCTTTCTAGCAACGAATTGACCTTCCATCTCCTATAGGCCATACTAGATTTTCTTTAAGCAAAGGCCAAACATTGGATAAAACCCTCCAAAGGAACAAATTCGAACTTCTCAAAATGCTATATGGCAGTACCAAACTAAACCCCAACTTAAAAAAAAAAAAGACTTGTTTTGGACCTCCAAACGACGAAACCTAAGTCTTCTAGAAGAACGAGGTTGATAGACTGAATCCCAACTAATGCTAGTTTTTTGTTTCCACTCGACCAACCCCAGATAAACTGTTTGACCAAGCACTCAATCTCATCATAGACTCCTTTAAGAATCATTAAAGTCTGCATGAAATAATTATGAAAGGATAAAAAAGCACATATTGTGCTAAAATAGCTCTCCTAGCTAAGGATAACTTCTTGGCATCCCAGTTGTACAACTTACTTCGAACATTATCCACCACAATCTAAAAGTACTATTGGTGACCTTTTCATGAAAAAGAGGAATGCCTAGATATGAGTCGAAATTATCATTTTTTGGAAACCAAGCAAACTACTAATTCCATTTCCCACCGCCTCGTCACAATAACCAGAGAGATCACATAAATTATCCAAAATCTCCTTAAAGGAGCTGTGCATGACCCAAATCAACTTTGTTAAAAATTACCAGATCATCAATAAAGAATAGATGCAATAAATTTGTCCCAACTCTAAATAATCTAATTGGATGCCATTGACCATTAGATATAGCCAAACGAAAACTATACCTGAGTCGTTCTATACATAGAACGAACAAATACAAGGATAAAAATTAAAATTTTTATTCCTTATAAACTTTAAACCTTTTTCCTATAAATTTCTTAAATTATTACATCCTTAAACTACACTCCCAAACTATTGATAAACTAAAAAAAATTAAATATAAAATTTTTAGTACATAAGATTATATATGTTGAATTTACATTATAAAGCTATTTGTGATATTTAATAAAAATTAAGTACTAAATATGACTATGTTGTTTGATAATAAAAATTTTAATATTTTAAAATTAAACTTTCATAGTTTTAATCTTAATAATATAATATTTTATATTATTTTGGATAATTTTAAATAAAATTACATATAATAATTTGAATATTTCATTGAAAAAAAAAACAAAAGTAAAAAATCTATGGTTAAAACTCTTGTCAAATATTTGTTTGGTTTAGGTTCAAAGTGTTACTGATAGCTCTTAAAAAGAGTTATAATTCACGCCTTTAGACTGAGTCAATTGTCTATACTTAAGTGAACTTAGTTGCATTTTAAGACACTATTTTAGCAGTTTTAGAACACTGCATAAGAAGATTGGACGGTGCTTAAATATTATTATTTGTTACTTTTAATTGCATGTGGAAGGGTTGTGTTTCGGGTTTGGCAGGTGGAGGTTAAGCAACGAGAAATAAAGGAGTGTAGGTTTGCCGAGACAAAAGGTTTTTATCTTAGAAAAAAAGAATTAGAAAGAAGATAATCTTGAGTTGTTGAAAAAAGAATTTAAAAAGATTAGAAGGTAATCTTGGGTTGTTGGATTTACCCTAAGGAATAAAAAGACAAAGGAGGAAACCCAAAGAGGGACGAACAAGGGTAGAGATCTATAGGTGAAACTAGAGGGTAGCGGTTGAGTAGAGACGGAAAGAGGAGGACGAAGTTAGCCCCTCTCAACCATCACAAGACACTGTTGTAACAACTCAATTCTAGTGGTGTTGGAAATAATGGTTTCAAGACCACGGCTGCGACAAGTTAGTTATTATTTTAATGTTTATTTAGTGTCTATAGGATTAATTTAAGATAATATTAAATTTTTGTTATGAAATTTTGAGGTTTAAATAGTTAATTAGGTAAAAATGACTGAATTACAAAAGGTGTACATATTCTCAGCATACAACAAAACACATTTAAATTACTCCAATACCCAAATTCCAAGATTAAGTTCTTCCCTTAATACCTCCATGCACTATCTAAATTTTTACATGCACTTCTTAATCTTTTCATACTAATTCATAACCTCTAGGTTTTTATATCCTTCTTCCCAACCTTACATATTTATAACATTGTTATGGCCATACTAATTGATCATGGATCATTCACCAAATAAACACGCCATACCTTACATCTATCATTCAAAAGCAACCACATCAACATGAACACATTGCATGCATAATGATTAATAAGGGTAACAACTCAATAATAAAATATGAGCCATATCTCATGGCCATAAACAAAATGATTTATCAACTATCATAAGCCATTACACTTGGCTAATTTCAATGACACGTATAACCAAAAGATAAGTTATCCTATACATGTCACTATATCAAAATGAATAGTTCTTTTATACCCAAAATGAGATTGCCAATAGTGTGATCAAACTTCCACCGTCCTCCAACCTTCACGAGTCCAAAAGTTCTATAAGAAAGGAAAAAGTAAAAAGGGGGTAAGCATTACATGCTTAGTAAGTTCGTATAACGGAAAGTAAACTTACCGGTCATTTTAAACACATAATCACAATAAGCCATGTATCCATCAATTATAAATAATTTTCCCTAAACACATGCACTCAAGGAATAAGTTAGTCACATGATTTTCAAGACCCATAGATGAGCTCATCATATCATATACATATTCAATTTCGTATTTCTCATGTCATTTAAAATTGTTTTATCCGTTGAATCATTGAATTCTTGATGGATATTTCATCACTTAGTACGCTCTAGGTGTACTATTTTATTAACAGTCAATTTATCTCCAGTAGTGCCCTATCCGGTACACTCTCAAGCCGCATCTTTTATAGCAGAATTACTAGTCCAGGCTAAATTCTAGTTGTATCATGTACTCTAACGGATTTTTTAGATTACCAGTCCAGGCTAAATCATTTATATGACAAAGAATTCCCTACAGAGTCTAATCTAGATTACCAGTCCAGGTTAAATCCAGTCAACTAGGATTACCAGTCCAGGCTAAATCCTAATTAAAACATATACTCAATAGGCTCGTTTCAGGATTACCCATCCTAGCTAAATCCTTTCCATAATGAGATCAATGGATTACCTGTCCGGGCTAAATCCTTTTTGCAACACATGCAGGATCCCATTTCTCGTGAGAAGTGACCTATCCATCGGAATTTCCATATTCAAATAGATTCTAACCCATTTTTCAATAAATTTCAGAATTATGAACATTTTCGTACAATTCATTATTTATACATTTCACATTCAATTTAACACAACAATTAAAGTCAACATGCATAAACATCCAATTTGGTTACACGAACTTACCTGAATGATGTCTCGGGTTTGGATTCTGACTATTTCAAAACCTTTTGTTTTCCACGGTCTACTTTCGGAATTGGTCTTTCCGAGTCTATATAAACAAATTAAATTATTAATTCATCAAATTCTTCAATTTCAACTCGGAAACTTACTCTATGGAAAAATTACCTTTTTACCCCTAACTTTGTACATTTTTACATTTTAGTCCCTAGGCTCGTATAATGAAATACATGTGTTCCCTTGATTTCCCAAGCGTAGCAGAATTATATTCTAGCTTATAACAACCCACATTTTTTTATTTCACTTTTCTACTACTCACTTTCACATCCCTTACAACTTGGTCACTTTTTAGGTGTTTTCATGGAAAACCACATAACAAAAGATGTTTATCATACATCAAACTTCCATATTCCTCCATTAAACACCAAAATACATACATGTCACACATGGGTAAGTTTTTGAACATGAACCCTAGCTTAAAATATGGGTAGAAATGGTTAGAACATGCCTCAAAGATCTCAAAAATATAAAGAACATAAAAAATGAGGCTAGGGAGCACTTACTATCAAGCTTAAAAGTTGAAGAAAACCTTAGCTATGGTCCTTAAAATTTTGCACTACATTGAAGAAGATAGACAAGATTTTCACTTCTTTTTCCCTTTTATTTCTTTTATTTACCAAAAGACATAAATGCCCTTAAGGCCTTTCCTTGAAATTTTATCAATGCATGTCCATTTTTGTCCAAATTTTTAGAACTTCGTCAAATTACTATTTGAGGACCTCTAATTTATAATCTAACTCAATTTCATGCTAATAGCTTCTAGAACTCAAGTTTTGCATATTTTGCAATTTGGTTCCTACTGTCAAATTGAGCATCTTAGGCATAGAATTTCTCCATGAAATTTTTACGCAAGCATACATTCTCATTCTAGACCTCATAATAATCATGAAATAATTATTTCTATTTCGAATATGTGGTCCCGAAACCACTGTTCCGACTAGGCCCTAGATCGGGATGTTACAACTCTCCCCTCATTAGGGATTTTCGTCCTAAAAAATCTTACCAGTAATAAGGTTCAGATATTGGTTTCTCATAGTCTCTTCAGGCTCCCATGTAGCCTCTTCAACTCCATGCTTTTGCCACAATACTTTCACGAGAGCAATATTCTTGTTCCTTAACTGTTTGACTTCCCAAGCTAGTATCTTAATCAGTTCATCTTCGTAAGTCATATCCGAACAAATCTAAACCTCTGTTGGTGAAATTACATGTGAGGGGTCAGATCAATAACGGTGCAACATGGAGACATGGAACATGTCATGAATTCTTTCCAACTCTGATGGCAAGGCCAACCGATATGCTACCGGACCAATCCTTTCAGTAATCTCATAGGACCTTATAAAACGACGACTTAATTTGTCTTTTTCTCCAAATCTTAGGACCTTTTTCCACAGAGACACTTTTAGAAATACCTTATCACCTACTTGATACTCAATTTCCTTTCGTTTTAAATCAGTGTAAGATTTTTTCCTGTCAAAAGTAGCTTTCAAACTATCACGAATAATCTTTATCTTTTCCTTGGTCTCCTTAATTAAGTCAACCTCATGAATTTTGTTTTCTTTAAGCTCAGTCCAATATAAGGGTGTTCGACATTTACGCCCATATAAAGCCTCGTAAGGTGCCATTTTCAAACTTGATTGATAACTGTTGTTGTAGGCAAATTCTATCAACGGTAAGTACTTTTCCCAACTACCTTGGAATTCAAGAACACAACAACTGAGTATATCTTCCAAGGTCTGAATCATTCTCTCAGATTGGCCATTAGTTTGTGAATGGAAAGCAGTACTAAATTTTAGCTTCGTACCTAAGGCTTCTTATAACTTCTTCCAAAATCAAGAAGTGAACCTTGGATCTCTATCCGAAATAATCGATAATGGTACTTCATGAAGTCGCACAATTTCAGTAATGTATAGCTTGACTAACTTATCAAGTGAGAAATCAGTTCGTACCGATATAAAATGAGCCGATTTAGTTAATCTGTCAACTACGACCCAGACGACATCTTTCTTCTTTGGAGTTAAAGCCAATCCTGTCACAAAGTCTATAGTAATACGGTCTCATTTCCATTCGAGGATCATGATAGGTTGAAGTAACCCTGAAGGAACTTGATGTTCGGCCTTTACCTGTTGACAAATCAGACATTTCGATACAAACTCTGAGATATCCTTTTTCATGCCATTCCAACAATACGATTTCTTCAAATCATTATACATCTTTGTACTGCCTAAGTGGACTAATAAACAAATGTTATGTGCCTCATATAAAATATTTCGAATCAACTCGGTGTCGTTCGAAACACATATCCTACCACGAAACCTCAAGCAACCTTCAAAGTCAATCTGAAAATCTGATTCACTGCTAGACTCGCATTGAGCTCTTTTAGCTTGTAACTCTTTATCGACTTTTTGGCCATCACAAATCTATTGAAGAAAGGTCGGTCTAGCTCTCAACTCTGCTAGGATCGAGCCATCTTCAGATAAAACCAACCGTGTACCCATAGTTCTCAAGGCAAACAACGATTTTCTACTCAAAGTATCGGCGACTATATTCGCCTTACCCGAATGGTAATCAATCACAAGCTCATAATCTTTAAGTAATTCGAGCCATCTACATTGCCTTAAGTTCAAATCCTTTTAAGTTATCAGGTATTTTAAACTTTTATGATCGATGAACACCCGGCACTTCTCACCATAGAGATAGTGTCTCCAAATCTTTAATGCAAAGACAATGGCGGCCAATTCCAAGTCATGTGTCGGGTAGTTCTTCTCTTGAGGCTTCAATTGCCTTGAAGCGTAGGCTAGCACATTATACTCTTGCATGAGTACACATCCCAAACCATGTAAGAATGCATCACTATAAATCACGAATTCTTTACCCGGCTCGGGTTGTACCAAAACTGGTGCTTCGGACAGTAACGCCTTTAATTTCTCAAAGCATTGCTAACACTTTTCCGACCACTCAAACTTAACATCTTTTTGGAGCATACTGGTCATCGGAGTGGCGATCATAGAAAATCCTTTAACAAATCGTCTGTAGTAGCCAGCCAAGCTTAAAAAACTTCTAACTTTTGTCATGTTCTTCGGCGGTTTCCATTCGACGATAGCCGCAATCTTACTTGGGTCAACTCTAATGCCATCAACCGAAACAATATGTCCCAAAAACCCAACTTCTTTAAGACAAAATTCACTTTTGCTGAACTAAGCATACAATTGTTTATCTCTCAAAGTTTGCAAAACTGTCCTCAAGTGTTCAGCATGCTCGGATTCATTATAAAAGTAAATCAGTATGTCATCAATAAACACTACAACAAACTTATCCAAGTATGGTCGGAAAATTCAGTTCATTAAGTCCATAAATACTATGGGAGCATTCGTTAGCCCAAACAACATAACAAGAAATTCATAATGACCATACTTTGTTCGGAAAGTAGTTTTGGGAACATCTGATTCTTTAACTCGCAGTTGGTAATAGCCGGATCTCAGGTCTATCTTTGAAAATACTGTTGCTCCCCTCAACTAGTGAAACAGATCATCAATCCTCGGTAACGGGTATTTGTTCTTGATTGTCACCTTTTTGAGTTGATGATAATTGATGCATAGTCTCATAGAACCATCCTTCTTTTTCACAAATAGTACCAATGCACCCAAAGGAGAGAACTAGGTCTTGCAAAACCTTTATCCGTCAATTCTTGTAACTGAAACTTTAACTCTATTAATTTTTTCTGAGCCATCTGATACAGAGCAATCGAAATAGGTGTTGTTTTCAGCACCAGGTCAATGCTAAATTTAACTTCTCTAACAGGAGGTAATCCTGGTAACTCCTCCGGAAACACATCTAGGTATTCGCACACTACTGGCACTGATTCAACTTTCAATTCAGATTCCTTAATAATATTCAACACATAAGCCAGGTAGGCTTCACATCCTTTTCTCAAGCATTTTTAGTCGACATAGAGGAAATCACAACGGATGGTACGTATGACTCATTTGGTTCAACTCGAAAAGTTTTGCCATTTTCACACCTCAATTCAATGACCTTCTGTCTACAATTTACTATAGCTTCATGTAGTGTCAACCAATCCATACCCAAAATAACATCAAACTCATCAAATGGCAACAACATTAGATCAACTGGAAAATAATGACATTTAATCATTAAAGGGCATTTCTTGCATACCTTGTCAACTAGTACATGTTTGCCTAACGGATTCGACACCTTAATTATGTATTCCGTAAATTCTACAGGTAATTCTTTACTAGACACCAATTTTATGTAGACATATGAATGGATTGACCCTGGGTCAATCAAAGCAACAACAGAAATATCATAAAGAGAAAATGTACCTGTAATGACATAAGGAGCTGAGGCTTCCTCTCTAGCGCATATAGAGTAAGTTCTTGCTGGGGCTCGAGCCTCTAATTTGGCAGTAGAGTCCTTTGCAACACTACGACCTCCACTGGCACTTCCACGGTATCTTAGAGGTCCACTCCGAGAGATAGGAGCATTCAGTTTCGGGTGTGGCTCAACCTCTTTGTCATCTCGTCCTGGGCAATCCTTAAGGAAGTGGTCAAGAGAACCACACCTATAGCATGCCTCGCTCCTCATCTGACACTCTCCAAAGTGAAACTTGTTACAACTATTACACCACAGCTTTTGGTTTCTCACACTCCCCACACTAGTTGTCATGGGAGATGAAGATCGCGGATTAGGGCGCTTATTGTTTTACCCAAATATCCCACTGATGAATTGGAGCGTTCCTGGTGGCTTCTCGACTTTTTTGTAGGAGATGTATATGTCTTGCCCATGAATCTCTTACTCAAAAGTCGAGCTTTCCTCTCTACTTGTTTCTTTTCACTATTTAACTCTTCAGCTTTCTTAGCTCTGTTGGCCAACACTGCAAACTCTCTTATCCCAAGGATCCCAATCAATAGTTTAACATCCTCGTTTAATCTTTCTTCAAAGCACTTGCACATTTCCGCTTCATTCTGAACCCACTCTTGAGCATACTGGCTCAGTCGAACAAACTCTCATTCGTATTCTGCCACAGTCTAATCCCTTTGCATAAGTTCTAGAAATTCCTTTCTCTTTAGATCCAAAAATGTTTGACTAATATACTTTTTTTTAAATTCAGCTTGGAGGAACTCCCATGTAATATTCTCCCTCGGTGTCACTAAGGATACAGTCTTCCACCAGTGATATACAGTGTCTTTCAAGAGAGATACCATACATTTTAAACATTCCTCAAAGGTATATGATAGTTCGTCAAGAACTCACACGGTGTTCTCAAGCTAGAACTCAACCCGTTCTGGATCCTCGTCTATTGTAGCCCTAAACTCTTCAGCTCCATATTTCCTTAGTTTATCTACTAGAGCTTTACCAATTCTTATTGGCGCCATACCTTGTGGTACTTCATCTTCAGATCGGGTAGGGGGTAGGGGAGGTCGTGGTATAGTAGGGTTGGTTCTTAAGTATTCACCAAACCATTCATTTATTATTTCGAAAAAGGCTATCTTTGCCGCTTCCCGTCCCCTAGACATGGGCCTCTTACTATTACCAGACGTGGCTTGTTGTACAGAAGCTGGAGCATGGCTCTCGGCTTCCTTAGACTTATCTTGGGCTTGGTTGGAAGACATTTACTATATACAAATACATTTAAATGGTTAGGAGATGTCACACTATCATAACTTGTATAATGGCATGTATAGCTAGACTCAATACGTGCTATGTTAGTGTGAGAATCGACTAAACTGTAGCTCTGATACCACTAAATGTAACACCCATTACCTGTACCTGAGGCCGGGACAAGGTACGAGGCATTACCGAATATGCATACAAATGTTCATGCAAAATCGAGCTATAAAATTTCTTTTAATTCAAAAGTCATTCAAACATATGCGAAACATCCCTTGTATAGACCTAAGAGGTCCAAAACATACATTGGAAATAGTTCGGGACCAAATTGGAAACTTTAGAAAAACTTGGGAGATTTTCTTAAATACAAAGTCACACGCCCGTGTCCTCAGGCCGTGTAACTCTCTGACTATGACGTCAACACCAAAATAAGGTCACATGGCCGTGTCACACACCTGTGTGGCTAGGCCGTGTGGCCAAATAAAAATAAATGATTTTTCATAAAATGGTGTAGACTTCACATTGCCAAAGTACAAGCCCATGCGGTTAGGCCGTGTCTTTTACACGGCTAAGATAAATGCCCGTATCTTGGCCTGTGTGTTACTACTGGGCATTCTGACTTGTAAAATTTGGCTGTAGGGGACACACAGCCGAACGACACGCCCATGGGGCAGACTGTGCGTCACACATGGCCTAGACACATACCCGTATGTCTACCTGTGTGGACCAATTCTAGATTATTTTCCATGCCTTTTTGCCACCCTTTAAGACTCACTCATTTATACATATTCTTAGCAGACAACAAAACACATTTAAAATTACTCCAATACCTAAATTCCAAGATTAAGTTCTGCCCCTAATACCTGCATGCACTATCTAAATTTTTACATGCACTTCTTAATCTTTTCATACCAATTTATAACCTCTAGGTTTTTACATCCTTCTTCCCAACTTTACATATTTATAACATTGTTATGGCCATACTAATTGATCATGGATCATTCACCAAATAAACACGCCATACCTTACATCCATCATTCACAAGCAACCACATCAACATGAACACATTGCATGCATAATGATTAATAAGGGTTACAACTCACTAATAAAATATGAGCCATATCTCATGGCCGTAAACAAAATGATTTATCAACTATCATAAGCCATTACACTTGACTAATTTAAATGACACGTATAACCAAAAGATAAGTTACCCTATACATGTCATTATATCAAAATGAATAGTTCTTTTATACCTAAAACAAGATTGCCAATAGTATGATCAAACTCCCACCGTCCTCCAACCTTCATGAGTATAATGATTAAATCAATGGCCCTAGATCGGGATGTTACATTATCAATATCTGACCACGAGAGTTGGGACAGGTAAGAGAGCTATTGGTACCATAGAGCTTGATGCAACCACTTCGTTGATAGCTTATGTATCATTTCTAGCTAATATGATTAAAACAATAAAAAATTCAATTGCTGTCCTTGAGATGAAATCAATCGAGCTATCATTCATTTATTGTGGCGAAGATCATGTGTTTGATGAATTGCTATCAAACCCAACACTGGTATACTACATGGGTAATTTTAACTGAAATAATAACCCTTATTCCAACACTTACAATTTGGGGTGGAAGCAGCATCCGAATTTTAGTTGGAATAATCAAGGTGCAGGGAGTTCACATAGTGTTGCAAGACAAAATATCTACAATGCACCGCCTGGTTATAATGATCCTATGCCAAGGCAAAATGTTCAGCAATATCAAGTATCATCTTCTAATTTTATTGAATCTTTGTTGAAGGATTATATGGCCAAAAATGATGTTGTGATTCAGAGTTAAGCTGCGTCTCTCCGAGCTCCTGAAAATCAAGTGGGGAAAATAGCGAACGTTTTAAATTCAAGGCTATAAGGAGCATTGCTAAGTGATACTAAAATTTTGAGAACCCAAGGGAAAAAGTAGTAAATGGCCATCACTCTTAGAAGTGAGACTCAGTTGGATAAAGTGGTTCAAGATGCCTCAGCAGAAGAAGACAAATCCACCCGCAATTAGGAAAGGACCTCAGAACCTACTGAATGACAGACAACACATGAAAAGGGTATGTAGAGAAATGTTGTGACAAAATTAGATCATGGTTCCAACAGAAATGCCACAACAAAACAATATCAGCAACCTGAAGGATGACCACCTTTACCTTTTCCTAATGATTTCATAATCTAAGTAGGATATATAGTTTAAAAGGTTTTTAGATGTTTTGAAGCAATTCCACATCAACATATCATTAGTAGAAGCTTGGAGCAAATGCTTAATTATGTGAAATTTATGAAACACATATTGTTAAAAAAGCACAGATTGGGAGAATTTGAGACTATTGCTCTATGTTGACAAATAAATTACCTTCAAAGTTAAAAGATCCAAGGAGTTTCACTATCCACTGTTCAATTGGAAATCATTATGTTGGTAAGACGTTATGTGATTTAGGAGCGAGTATAAATCTAATGCCCATGTCTATTTTCAGAAAGCTAGGAATAGGGAAAGCAAGACTTGCTACGGTTACGTCGTAACTGGTCGATCGATCCTATGCCCATCCAGAAGGTAAAATTGAAGATTGTAACATTCCAAAATAAGGCCTAGTCGAAATAGTAATTTCGAGACCCCAAATCCGACGTAATAAAATTTATTCTTATTATATTTTTATGGTCTAAAATTTCAAGGGATGATTTCGTGAAAATTTCATTCGAAAATTTTGATGTTTGGGCACTCAATTTTGTCAAAAGGACTAAATTGTAAAAAGTGCAAAAGTTGAGTTCTACATGCTAGAGGTGCCCAATTGTTATGAAATTTTAAATTAGAGGTCTTTATATGGTAATTAGACCATTGGTTAATTTATTGGACAAAAATAGACATGAAATGAGTGAAATAGAATATTTTTAAGTTAGGGGCATTTTGGTCTTTTGGTAATTAAAATAATAAAAGGAAAAATAAGCCAAATTCATGCCCATCTTCTTCATCCAACCGAAATTTACATGGAAGCCATAGCTAGGGTTTGGTTCAAGCTTCCAAGCTCATTTGCAAGTGATCCCGAGCCCCGTTTTTAATGTTCTTTACATTTTTGAAGTCTCGGTAACATGATCTACTCATTTTTACTATTATTTTGAGCTAGGGTTTATGTTTAAAAAATGACCTATGAGTGACATGCTATTATTTTGAGGTTTAATGGTAGATTAAGCATGTTTATGGTTAAAGGAACGACTTTTACTAAGTGATTTTTGATGAAAACGTCCAAAAGGACCGTTTCGTAAAAGTTGTAAAATTGGTCATAAAAGGGTGATTTAGTGGAAATTGGGGGCTTCCATAGTTATGAAAATGATTCTTCTAGGCTTAAAATGCAAGGAAATTAAATAAAAATCATTTTACGAGCCTAGTGGCCAAAGCGTAAATAAGTGAAAGTTTAGGGGTCAAAATGAAAATTTGTGAAAGTATGATTTATGGACCCATTTGAATAATGTGAGTAATAAATGAGCTATATTTGTAATGTTAGATCAAGGAAATCGAGATTCGAGCTTAAATTGGGAAAATACAAGGTTATGGACTAAAATGATAAATTGTCGTTTTCGGGTCCGAGGTAAGTTCGTGTGTTAATAGTAATGTAATGCTTGTTTAAATGAAAAACCCATTATTGTTATTGTATGAATGGCATGAGTGAATACATTGAAAGGTGATGGAATGAGTTCATGATGTGAAAATATGAAATGAAACAATGATGCATGGAATTCAAGAGAATAATGATACATGATTAGTAAGTACATAATTAATGTGACAATGTATGATATTTCTAATGCATTGATAGTATGTGAAATGTAAATGTTTCATTTCTACCTTGTATTATGTGTCTCGATGTTTCATGTATTATATGTTAATTGTTACCATGAAAACATGATTGATATTATTGTATTGATGAAAAGATGGTAAAATGTCCCGGTTAAATAAAAATGACATATGATGGATACGCCATTCTTACATGATACGAGATCCTGCATGTGTTACAGAAAAGGATTTAGCCCAGATGGGTAATCTGTTGATCTCGGTATAGAAAGGATCTAGCCCGGACGGGTGTTTCTAAAGTGATCTAGCCTCCCGAAGAATATGTGCGCATTATGGATTTAGCCCGGACGGGTAATCCGATTAGGGTCTGAATTTAGCCTGGACTAGTAATTCAAATCTGAGCTCATTAAGAGTGTTTGTCTTTACAAGGGATTTAGCCAGGACTGGTAATCCCGACATCACTCTATGAGTTTATACTATAGGGGATTTAGCGTAGACTGGTAATCCCATTGTAAGATATGAGGTTTACGGGAATACGTGATTAAAAATGATCACTTTTATGATTTGACGGTAAATGGGCTATCCATCGAGATTCCGAAAAACTCAACGGGAATTTAAATGAGAAATGGAATGAAAATACATGAAATGATAAACTCATCTATGCTTAAATGATACTAGTATGATGCATATGATTGTCATGTTTAGTTAAATAGATGTGCTAAGAGATAGCACAGGTACGTGCTCGAAACCTATGAGCATGTATTTGACATGAGAAATGAAATGGACTTGTGATAAGAATGTAAACGAATGAATGATATTTATGAGAATAACTTTTATGACAAATTTGTGATGATTATCATTATGTTGCACTAAAACAGATTAGGACAATAGCAGTGGTCCGAATTTGAAAATCCACCAAAAATAGTGTAAATTAAGTTAAAGACTGAATAAAATATGAAATTAAAGCTTATTTGGTCTAGTTTCAGATAAATGAAACAATGCAAGTAAAGGAATCTCAAAAGATGAAATATTTAATTTTTTGTGAAACAGGGTCAGAGTGATTTCGAACTCCCCTGTCTCAAATTTGGAAAATCACTAAAAATTGTAAAAAAATAATAATTATGAGTTATAAAGTATATGATTAAAACTCTTAATAAGCCTAGTTTCAAGGAAATAGATGGGAGCATCATCCGAGTCCCGTACTATGAGATAATTAATTCGTAGTGAAGGGAGGTTGGAACTGTCAGATAGTGAAACATGAGTAACTTTAAGGAATAAACTATACTTATTGGCTAGGCCAAAAATTCTAAAAATTTTATGGTAAAAAGATATGTGAGTCTAGTTTCAGGAAAAATTAGCGGATCTTAATTTGGAGTTCCGTAGCTCCAGATATAAATAATTTAATAACTATGACTCGAGAAAATAGCTTATCTAGATTTTGAATAAAAAGAGGGAAATTGCAAAATAGCATATTACTATATTGCTTATTATTTTTCATGCGAGCTTACTAAGCGTAAAGCTTACTCCCTCCTTTCGATTTCTTTTAGTGTTGTCAGGTCAGCTCGAGGTTGGAGAACGTCGGAGGCAATATCACACTACCAAGCTATTACCTTGGGATATTGATACATAGGTTGAGAAGTCACAAGTGAGTGACATGTATAGGGATTAGTTTTTATGATATGTGTTCTATGATTTGGCCGAATGTATTGGCTTATTTTAATTCATTTGTATATGGTCATAGGGTGTGGCTCATATTGAGTATGGTTTGTAAATTTATCTGTCCATGCTATGTTATAATGTTTGTGATGAAATGATGTGAACATGATGGTTGGTCATGCATGATTGGTGTTATGACATGTATGTGTGATGAATGTTTCATGACCATTCGAAGTGGTCATAACCATGGTAAATGTATAATAGGGCAAGTAAGATTATAATGCCTTGAACGTGAATGTTGGATGGATAAGTTGATAATCATAGTATAGGAGAATAAGTGGTTAAGTATTTGACTTGGTCAAATAAATGAGATTTGGTATGCCTAGAATCGGTATAATGTGAAGAATATGTAAATGTGTATGATACCTCGAAAACGTCATGTTGTGTCTTAATAAAGAGTGTTTTAATCATTAAAATATTGCTATGAACTGTGGTTATGACATGTATAAAGATGTAAAGGATTGTGGGTAACATGAAGGCTTAGAAAATAGCCTAAGTGTTGGCTACACGGACTGAGACATGGCCGTGTGTCTCATCCGTGTGAGGGACACAGCTCGGTGAGACGGGCGTATGGCCTGGCCGTGTGGTTCAAATTGTGTGCTGATGTCATAAACAGAGAGTTACACGGCCTGAGGACATGGGCGTGTTGATGACACACGGACGTGCCCTTGTGTCCACACAGGCATGCGACCCTGTTTTATGATAAAAATTTTTAAGTTTTCCCAGCACGTTCCAAAGTTCTTGGTTTAGTCCCGGACCATTTTAAATGCAAGTTATGGGCATCGTAGGCTCATAATAGGGACACTATGAATATATTTGAGTGGTTTTAAATTTGAAACGAAATTTTATGACTCGGTTTTGCATGTTTAAGAATCTTTGAGTCCGGTTATGCCTCGTATCTTGTCCCGGCGTCAAACACGGGTAAGTGGTGTTACATTGACGTACTGGTAAGGGTAGATAAATTTATCTCTCATGCGGATTTCTTTATTTTAGAATTTGAAGCTGATCAAAATGTGCCAATTATTTTTAAAGACCTTTTCTTGTTACAAGTAAAACTCTAATTGACGTACATAAATGTGAACTGACCATGAGGGTAAATGATCAACATGTTACTTTTAATGTTTTTGATGTATTGAATTGTGTTGATGAGAAGGAAAAATGCCATGTCATTGACTTGATGAAAACAATAGTGGAGGAAGAGTTCATGAGATTTTGCCATAGCAATTCTGATAGTGATGAAGATTCATTTGAGCAAAGACCCTTGTGCACTTTGTTGAAGCAAAATAAACCTTTCAATTTTGATGAACAATGCTTGGTAGCTCATGTATATCCGCATAAAGCTGTTGATATCAAAGACATGAAAACATGGGACATATTTAAAGTTAATAGGCAACGCTTGAAGCACTATTGGGGTGCTCATGTAGAGCAAGACAAATAGTCTATTGATCTTCGAGATGTTTAACTTCAACATCTTGAAAATTATTTTTATATTTATTTCATTTTGTCGATTTAAATTTCTTTTAGTAATTTAATTTCCTTTATTTAATAAACTATAGGAGGGGAAGGGGTCAGTGACGTAGAGCCCGTTGAGACGAATTCTACCGATGAAGAGAATGCACCCAAAGTACCGGAGAAAGAACTAGAAAAAAACAAAGTTTGTCAGCATTGAGACTGACTGTGAGGACGAAGAAGAAGCAAATCCCTCAATTGCACCACCAGTGGACAACACTGCGGCTGTTCCACCTCCTTCTACTGAATCGATGACTGTACAGGATTGTGAGATCGATCGGATTATTGATGAACTCACCAGATTTGATAATGAAAAGGAGGATGTACCACTCAATCTACTTAAAAGGCCAATGTGTTATAAGATGAGTGCACAAAAGACCACTCGCTGCAATTAAAGTACCACCATTTTGTTCGAGCTCGGGAAGTTTTTCTCTCTTTATTACATCTTATTATGCACATATATATGTTCTTGCATTCATGATTCATATTTGTACATGCATTGAGAACAATGCATCCTTTAGGTTTGGGAGTGTGTTGAGCATTTAGTATTGCATTAAATAGTTAGTTGAACATGTTTTAACTTTTTGTTCATTTGTCATTCATTTTGCCATGGCACGCATGATTGCCAAGAAATGTTTAGATTGTGATGAGTGTGTGTTTGTCTATGATGTTCGATGGGGAGCTTAATTCTTCAATAAACTTAGAAAGTTGTGACAGTAGATTAGGTGATTTTAGCTTAGGATAGTTTGCTTGTAAATTGATCCTTAAAATTAAGATGTCCTAATTCTGATTACAATTGATCCATAATAAGTTTCTTTTGATAAACTTAGAGACTCTTGAAGCTATATTTGGTAACATGACAATACTCAATAATGAATAAAGTGGCAATGTCTAAGAAAATTCTTTAAAAAAATGCCATCGATACTCCAATGCTTAGAATTATCGAGTAAGTCAACACCACTTTGTTTGGTCCATCGTGCTGTTGACTAGAAAGATAGGTTTGAGTAAGAGTGTGTAATAAAGAAAATTAGGGGCATTCCACTGTAGTAATGAGCTGAGTAGCTAAGGAGGTAGTTGTTTGCTCCATCCATCTTTTTAGTCAAAAGCCTTAGCTGCATGAGTGAGTATTCAAATTGTGACATTATTGAGTATTCGACATGATTGAGTATTCAACATAATTGAGTATTCAACATAATAAATATGATGAGCTAAATCCCCTAGTAAATAAATAAATAGGCATAATAAATGGATATGTATGTATTTGAGTATGTATAAGGCTATATGAAAAAAAGAAGAAGGAAAATTGAGTTAGTTAAAAGATGAACTAAGTAAATTAGGAGATACTTGCTATAGTGAAAATTGCATGAATACTTACGAATTTTCTTTCTTTTAGGGCAATATTTTCTACACTGCCTTTGCTAAATAAGCTTATGAAACTTGATCAAATTTTTAGACATAGAAGATTGTTGAGAACTGAAGGACAAAATGCTCTCTTAAGAGTCTCACAATGCAAAGGTGATTATGTTGCTGTGACAATTCTTACGTTCATGCATTCATACATATCTTGCTTGAAGACAAGCAATAACTCAGGTTTGGGGTGTAATAACTCTTGAAAAGAGTTATAATTCATGCCTTTAGATTGGGTCAATTGACTGTACTTAAGTGAACTTAATTGCATTTTAAGACATTATTTTAGCATTTTTAGAACATTGCATAAGAAGCTTGGATGGTGCTTAAATATTATTATTTGTTACTTTTAATTGCATGTGGAAGGGTTATGTTTTGTGGTCTATCAAGTGCAGGTTGAGGAACGAGAAATAAATGAGTGAAGGTTTGTCGAGGAAAAAGGTTGGACATTTTATTAGCACGAATACCATAGTAATTCCAAGAAGCTGAGTCAACATTCAACGCATACTAGTTTCAGCCCAACTGTACTTGTACCAAAAAAATCCACCTAAAAAAGGGGAGAAAATAATCATAGGATGTTGGTTTTTATCCTAGAAAAAAAGAATTTAAAAAGAAGATGATATTGGGTTGTTGAAAAAAAATTTAAAAAGAGGAAAACATAATCTTAGGTTGTTGGATTTACCCTAGGGAAAAAGCCTATAAAAATCGAAAGGAGGAAACCCAAATAGGGACGAACAAGGGTGGGGATCCATAGGCGAAACTAGAAGGTAGCGGTTGAGTAAAGATGGAAAGGGGAAGACAAAGGCAGTCCCTCTTAGCCATTATAGGACACTGTGCTGCTGGAGTGTGAACTGGACGTGCGAAAGCTATCTTCTTTTTGTTCTTCTGTTATTTCTTACTTTGTTCCTCCATGAATTGAATGATGAAAATGATGTTTAATGATATTTTGGTTTTGAATTTTATTTGCCAACCCATGAGCTAAATCTCATAGGGTTGGGATTACATGATGAAACCTTTATTTTCTTTAATGGTTAAAGCAGAGATTTGCATTAATTTACTGTTTCATTCAATTGTTTTTATTTTTAAATTGCATGCGTGCAATCCCTAGACATAGACAATTGTGAAGCATGCCCATAAACTAATTTAATTTTGAAAAGGTTAGATTAGTTGGATCGAAATCAAATAATATGAGCAAGTACTCGACAGATACTTGTAGTAGACTTTAGACATATAGCAGCGTTCATACAGAAGGAAACAATGTAGGGTACCATATTAAAGGCCTATAGACACATAAAAGGTAACTTGAGGTTTTTGCTCTCAAAAGAAGCAGACCACTTTAAAACTCTTCTGAGCAGTAGATTGATTACGATTTTGCCGAGGCAGTTTTGACAGTAAGGGTAGATTCTTAGTAGTTCCAACATTCCATATCAACATTGTATATCCCTTATCTTTTGCCATTGTATCTTTTCCATCGAATCCTTAGTTGTTTATTTGTTCAATTGCATATTACTCATATAATCATTTTCGTAATTGCCATTGTATTTCTACTCTAGTTTTGCCATAGCATTTCCAAGTATTCATTAATTCCACATATCGCGTACATCTCTATTCCTTTAATTGCCACTACATACTTACCATAGCTTTACCATAGCTTTAATTTCATTTTATTATAATAACTTGACCACTTTTGTTCCTCAATCTGATCCTTATGGGAATGATACTCACTCATCATTTTATTACTTGATTTAACGTGTATACTTGCACAAATTGCATATCATTTCACACGCAACAATTATCCCTATTCCTCGCCCCAATATTGTGTCAAAAAAATTAAAGAGATAAACTGTTTTCAATATATTTTTTTACAATAAAATCAACTTAATCTTTTTAAGATTATGTCATAAGTAGCTATCTACGTACTTATTCAATTCAAATTTTTTTGTTGTTGAAAATTTTAATTTAAGTGCTTTTTTTTCAATGAAATGGAAATTTAGGGGCACTTATAATTATGAAATTATATATGATAAATTACACTTTTAACCTAAAAAATAAAAATAAAAATATATTTAATTTTTTAAAAAATATATAAAATTACAAATTAATACATAATAAAATTATATTTAGACCTCTATAATTTAATTCAACACTCTTAAAAACTTTGTAGATTCACCTACCAAACTCACCAAAATTAATAGGTAATATCACTCCAACTCACAATTTCTAAAACCCTACTACCATTATCGATGCCAACATTGTTGTAATCATTATTTCTATTGACTTTCGATCTAAAAATGTATGGAAAAAAAGGGTTTGAATAGGATTTTCTAATAATAATAAAAAAAAATTATTGTGAAAGACATGAAAAACGTTGTGACGTTGAAATCAACGCTATCTTTTTAATTCTCGAAACAAATGGCGCATTTTCGATAATTAATACAATCATTTTTGCATGGATTAAAGATTGTTTTGATGTTACTACATTGTCAAAAGTTTGGAATTAAGTCAAATTTGTGGTGCTTACTCAATTAGCATGGTGGAATATCATTAGTACTTTCGTTTCCCATTTTTTGTATGACTTTTGAATTGGTCTTTTATCAAATTAGAAGGAATTTAATAGAACATTCGATTCCCATTTTAATTTATTTTGGATGCCTTTTAAAGATAAGGCACATCGGTGAACCTTATTTTATGCATCAAGATTTATTCTTGTTTAAATTGAATATATTCTTATCATCTATTTGAATGTATTAATTGTAATTGTAATTGTGATAATATATACTTACTTATATACACCCAAAATGTATTCTTATCTAGATTTGCATGTATTTTTATTATCGATTTGATCATATTATGTAAAGTTGATTCAAATTTTAATTATTTGGATATATATTTATTTAAAAAAATCTAAACATATATATACCCCTATATAAATCAACCACTTAGTTGAAGTAATTAGGCATAAAGCATACAATAAAAATATAAAAAGTCCCCTTTAAGAAAAAATATACACTTTTACATGTCCAAAACATTGGGAGGGTTTTGTTAATAAAAAAGTTTGGATTTAGAGTGTAGGAATGACATAAGGGCTGATCATAGCAAAACATTTATTACTAATACTATATTTAAAAATGGGTGTTATCTCTAATGATATCAATATTTCAAAACCAAGCATCCTGCTGCCATTTTGTCAATAGTGGGCCTATACTCAAAACTTGTCTCCCCTTTTTCTTATGTACTTCTTTTAAACTAACAAAAAGATTCATTCAGATTTCTTGATTGGGACTGTAATTAAAAAATATTTATATAATTCAACTACACAAAGCTAGGTTTTGGCCTTTTTCTTTGCTCTCTTTGCCGCCAAATCAGATCTTGTGTATATATCATAGAAAGATAAATGGGTGAAATTTTGGTGGGTGGCACTGCACATGTTTTCTATTGGATGCGGAACCTTTGTAACCAATGGGGTTTATTATTGTGCTAAAATTTTTATTATGATTAATTTAGATCAAAGATAGTAATTAAAAAAGTTTCGAATTTAGTTTGAATATATGGGGAAGAAGTTTACTATCATTTCGTCCCATCACTTGTTGGTAAATTTTTATTATTTTATTTTGAGATAAATATCAAAACCACATATGAGCTTTGATCGAATGAGTAATTTGATATTATCTAATCATAGACATAAAATATTTTTTTGCGAATTAATTGCACAAGTTTAAAGAATTAAATATATCAAATTATGTATATATTAGATCCACATAATTATTTGTGTATATAATATATGCATAAAATGACTATATTAATAATTATGTTAATAATTTCTAAAAATTAAATTAAATTAAAATTATATATAAATTTATACAAAACCAAAGTTAATATAATATATAATATTTAGACATACCCCTTTTATATAAAATAGTACTTGCAAACTTTTTCAAGAAACATGTACGGTTGTACCTTTATTTGCTTTTTTATCCTATATTTTATCTTATTAGGTTTGGTACAACTTTTTTAATTGTCAATGGAGGTGTTGGCCCCAACTAAAAAAATTTGAAATTCTCTGTACTCAACTTCATTCCCATTTCATCATTTTAGAAAATAGCAATACTATATTTTAGAATTAAATTTAAAATAAAAAAGATTGGAGTCCTAGAGATGAAATAACCCCACCAACAGTCTTGAGGAATGTAAATTTTTTAAAAAGAAAAGGTTACTTATATACGTATTCATACATCTCCAGAAGTCCTAGACAAGGTGATGAATGCTGCCTTGGCAAGAAATATATGGATAAACTATAAGACTTAATTTTTTCGATTAATTTGATTACGAAAAGAAAATCTAAGCAATTACGAGTTAAATAGTAATTTTTGGTTCAAACTTTCGTTGCGGATCAATTCCAAAGCATTCAAGGTTGCATTTATGATATCAAGAATTAAGATTGGAACCATTCTCGCTTGGAAGAATATATACACTCTAATCAAATACAACCATAGTTTGTTTTATTAAATAAAATTCATGTGATTTTATTAATCCATCATATCAACATAATTTAATGTTAGAGTTTCTTTTAATTACATCTATTGTAATTCAATTTATTAAATTTACTTCAACTTAATGCATAAGGTTATGACTAAGTCAATTGTTTAAAAGTAAATTAAACGTAATTTCGTTAGTTTATATATCTTATATATAATATTTAAAGCCAAAACATCTAATGAAAGTGGAATGTATTGGGGCAAATCTAGGGGCTGGCAGGGCTTCGGTCTTCTTAAAATAGAAATTTTTTTATTTAATTTTTTAAAATTTTTAAAATTTTAAATTAGTAAAAGTAAAATTGTACGTTAACTCCTCCTAAAAAATGATAAAATTTAATTTAATCCCTTAAACATTATAAATATATAAACTATTAAAATTATGAAATTATATTTTTACTATTGTAAAAATTAAAATTTAATTTCGACCCTTAAAAAGATTACTTTGTGGCTATGTGAATTTCCACACGCTTAAAAATCTTTCATGTATCATATTATATATTTAATATTTTATGATTCTTTCGTTTAAAAAATTAACTAAATGGAAATTATTTTTTATATAATAATAACTTATAATTGAATTTTCTGTGTATAGAAAAACATGTTATAATAAATAGACAAGAAAATGAACAGAAACAACACATTAAGTATTGGGAAATGAAAAGAAATGAAGCAAAGCTTGAATAAAACGGAAGTAAAATAATTGAATTTTTTATATTCTTAAAATAATTTTATTATATATTATTTGTAACTATGAAGTTTATTTAATGCTATGGTTATAAATTATGTCTACACTGGTAAAAATATAAAGAAAAAATAAAAAGAGAAGGAAACAATAACTTTGGTCATTCAGTCCATCAAGTAAAAGGTGAAGTTACAAAGGAGAGAGACTTTACACATACAACCGAATATTAAAAACGGAACATTATCTTACAAGGTCCCTAGACAGTAAAAACTTCACCAACCCTGAGAAAGAAAAACTGCCTGTAAATCTCCAAATTCAATTGAGAAGTGGAGAAAAAAAAAAAAAAAAAGGAAAATAAGAGGCCATGTATGGTACTCAAGACCTATCAAAAACAACTTTTGCCTATAGGCTTAGCTAAACTTAAAGAGAACCAACATACAGCACTTGGGGAGGGAATTAAACGTGGCCAACAAGACGAGACCACGCAAAAAAACACAAACACTTCTTAATTTGCTGCAAAATTGGTTCATCCTCCTAGCTGCTTCTAATGGCTGGTGGTCACTGTTATTTGAGAGAATTGTTTACAGGCTGTTGTTTCGCTCTCAAGGAATAACTAGGGAAAAAGAACACTAACAAACTATATAGAAAATCATCACTGATAAAAAAGAAAAAAAGAAAAACAAAAAACCCGCTATAGAGAATTAACAATTATTCCTAGTAATTTTATTGTTGAAAGTGTTTCATCACATAAAGTTGAGCAAAGCCAGTCGCAGACTTTTCACAAGATCCTTCACTGTCATTGAAAAATCAGCTTCCATCTGCAATATTAATAAGGCTTTAGTCAAGGGTTTTAATCGCGTTAATTAAATTGGAAAGGTTCCTTTCCAGGCTAGAATTTCTGGGAAGGTTGGATTGGAAAATTACCTGAGCAACAATGGTTATGTCAAGGGTAGCTTGCCCAAAGGGCAAGACGTTGGTATTAAGCACACAGAGATGAAGCTTTTCGACTTCGTTTATGATATTTGGTATGCACCCTTTGTTTTTCTCGCAGTGGATTCTAATGAGCACATCTTTTTCCGAAACTCTTGCTTCGATCTCGGGGAATGGATTGTTAGATTGGCTTTCAAAGTTCTCACCACACGACGATGTTTCATCATCTGAATAAATTTGGGTTTTCCTCACAATGATCACCGATTCCATTGTTTTCGTAGCCACTTGATTCTCAAGCGTACCCACTCGCTCCTGAAGTTGCTTCAAGTATTTGATAGCGTCCCCGAGAACAGAAGCCTTGTCATTCTGCATACACATTCGTATACTAGATCAGCATAAGCCAAAATTATTGCATGAAATATTAGTATTTTATGAATTATGAACTTGTATGGTACCTTTTTCAGGCCAGGAATAAGTGCTGAAAGAGAGATGAACCTTTGGCTGAGCTTTTCACGACGTTTTCTTTCAGCAATTACATGATCTTGAGCATAAAGTGGAGCCCTAGTCGATGAACCAACCCTCTTTGAAACCTGCTCAAATTTAGGTGAACAATATTGGTCCTCGTAGGCACCTTGAGAAATTAAAGATGGAAAAGTTCCCGTGTAATTTCCATCTGAACCCACCTCATTTTTCCGTTTCAAATCACGGTCTAGACCACAATGTTTCTGAGATATATCCGGCGGTGACGAATTCGAGTTGTCAAAAGAGATTATATGGGAAGAAGAGGAAGAAGCAGCCTTAGGTGGGATGTTATCTGTGATGCAAGAAGACTTCCAAGTGCTGCTGCTGGTCTTGAGTTGTTTCATTGGCCTTCTAAAGTCGTCGCCACCGACCTTATGAGAAGCTTCAATATGTAAACCATGGGAGTGGTCGATGTTGGTGTAGGATGTGTAGCTCTCGGGAGAAAAAGATCCGAAATTGAAATCATCAAACGAAAAGTCAATAGGGTTCATCGTTGGATATTGTGGGAAAAACGTGGGATCCTCCATTTCCTGTAAATATTCAAACCCATCAAAAAGCTGATTATATGAGAAATGCTTATCCCTTATGTGTTTTTAGATGGTTGGGGGAACAGTCTTTACCAGTTCAGATAACCATTTGGCTGAAGCAATTTCCATGTTGAGGCCGCCCTGAAACCTGCAAAAACAAATCAAAGCAATTAGTAAGTTGCTTTTAATTAAAGAAATAACCCCATCAGCTCCATCAATGGAGACTGAAGAGCTCAAAGAATCTCATTTAAGTTGTAGAGTTGGAAAGCTTACCTTGATAAACTAATGACTGGGAGTCTTAAAGTCTAAAGAGGAGTGTTTGCAGATGTGATTTTGGATGGAAATTATTCTGTGATAGGAGGAATCAACAAGTGTACATCTATATATACACTCTCACACGCGCACTAAGTGCACCGTACCTTCGTACGCGCTTCCTAGGACTATATGGTGTTCTGGCTAGTGTGAAAATATTGTTTAATGCCCCCCATCCGACCTTTTTTTTCCAGTTTTCACTGTTCATTTGGAGGCTCTGTTTTCCGGAATCTGACTGGACTTTTTCTCCTTGTTCTTTTCCTTTACATATTCGATTTGTCGCATAAAATTTATGTATCACAAAGGTCTCCTTTTGCCTGGTTTAATGTTTTGAGGACGGTGTTGTACATCAAAATCGAATTATATCTAAAATTTTGAAGTTTAAAGTTAAAAATTTTAATTTTAATTATTAATTTTTGAAAGTACAAAAATATAAAACATTCTTTTATTTTTTTATATTACTTTGTACTCACGGTATTTATGTATTAGTTTATAACGATTTATTTATAGTTTGTATTATATGTTATGTATTTATATTATTGTTGTTTATCATTTTTTATTAAAAAAAAAAGATTAGCTTTTTCTACTTCTGAGATTAAAATTTATGTTATATATTAGAATTAATTATCCTATACATCCTTAACCTATAATTCTCATTTTAAATTGGCCTTTAAATTTTAAAATATTCTAATTATATCTACAAAATATCAATATTATATCAATAAGGTTCTTCCATTATTGAAACCGTTAAGTTAACTATTAAATGACACGTAAAATCTTATGTGACATAATTTATTTCATAAAGAAAAATAAAATGTTGTTGCATAACTTTTAAATTAAAAAAGAAGAAGAATGAATGATAATTTTTGTAAAAGCTCCAAAAACATCAAAATTAAGATTTTTACAATATTCATTCTTCTTTATAATTTTCATTTTAAATTATGTCACATAAAATCTGATGTCTCATTTAACAATTAAATTAACGATTTTAAACAAAAGGACCTTATTAACATAACATTGATAATTTGAGAATGTAATTAGAGTATTTTAAAATTTAAGGATATTTGGTACAATTGACTCTTTTTTATTATTATAATTATGATTTAAAACCCAAACTAAGTAATGGGAAATGTAGAACTTTTGTTATATCTCGTATTTTGAAAAAAAAAGGAATTTATTATTCTAATATTTTCTAAATTTGACTTATTTTAAGTTTTTTTTTTTTAAATTGGGATTCCAAGAACAGTATTTGTGATTATTTTTTTAAAAAAAGTAAATAGCTAATCATAAAATATGTTCCATAGGAGAGATAATGGTTTAGTTCAGTCAAACTTTTTGAATTTTTTGAGTTGTGCATCATAATTTGGTTAAGTTCTCGATTTTTTCATATTAATTTCTAATTTTGGATTTTGACAAAATGAGGTTTATTTTATGTCATTTGAATATTATTTTAAAGCCTTTTAAAAAAATATTTATTTTTATATCAATAAATTAAAAAAACAGAATTTAGTTGGGTTTTGAATAACTAAAATTTTTAGACTTACATTTTATAAATGATCCAAATACATCCATTTAGATTAATATTAAACTTTTTATTTTTATTTTTCTTGCTGAACACTAATACTCCACCCTTTGATCTATAATCGACTTTACCCTTGTATTTCATACAGAAATTGTGTTGTTTTATTTCCTTGTAATTGAAGTCTTATATTGAATAGTACGTATTAGTTAAAGAGTGAGAGGCAACTTTGATACTAATTGACATTAATATCCAGAATTCCACATGTGAGAAACACATTTTATATCTAAAAATGGATGTAAATGAATTTCCGTTATTCAAAACACGACATTATGGAAGTGACAGTTTGGTCGATTGGCTTTCCTTTTCAACGAGGCATGAGCCCATAAGTTGGCATGTTTTCTATATTAATCACAATTTTTTACTTAGACGTGAATTCCAATATTTGAAAGTAGACCTAAAGAAAGCAAAACCTGGCTATCATGTAAACAATTTCGACTTAAATTCTCATGCTGGATTGGATTGTAATAATTTCATTTCATTTAAGGAGAAACCAGTTTTTTTAACTTAGGGGTCCAATGAGTAATCACAGTTTGCTTCAACATTACAGCGTAGCAGTACAAATTGGAACGGAAGAAGGACCTAAAATTCAAGACGTGTAGTAGTTGTAATGGTGCAATAATAGAAAGGTTAAAACATGCACATGCACAAATGAAGGGAAATTAATGAGTCAAAGCTCACGTGCAAATTTAGGAACCTGAGATGAAGGTCCCTATGGGGAAGGGAAACAAGCTTACATAATGCAACAGGATTAAAAAACAAGATGGGTTTTCATTTTAAAACCATGTTTGTGTGTTTCTTTATTACCATATCACAGATGATCCAGATTTCAAGATATTTTGAGTTTGTTTTAATGATTTGAGGTTTAATTAATTAATTCTGACAATTCAATTATAATCCCAAATCATTAAAACCATACCCAACATATCTTTTAATTAGATTCGATTATTTGTGTTTTGTTTTTTCTAATTATATAAAATGTAATTGAAGAACCCACCTCTAGAAAAAAGGAAACTAAGAATGGGTAATGAAATATGCGAAAACATGAGTTTCAATATGGAAGAGAAGAAGGAATCTTTTTTTTTTTAAATTTAATTTATCGTGAAAGGAGAAACTAACATTAACAGCCAAACTAAACGTTTGAATTAATAGAGATATATCTATAATTTGGTGTGAAAACATGAAAAATTCTCCATTCCCAATTTTTATTTATTTATTTAAATAATTTAATCTTAAATTTCTTTCCCTTTATCTTACTATTGTCGTTTGCCCTATTAAAACAACAACAAGAAAACAATGATTGCATTAATATAATTTATAATTTGACCCCATAGCAAAAAATGTTTGCATCGCAATCAGCTTTAACTTAATGTATTTGGACAATCTGAAAATAGAGGAAAGATTTTTCTAAAAATTTATCAAGACCTAGCTGGAAGAAAATATATATAAACAATGATAGCTTAACCCGGGGACTATAATTTATTAATACTATCTGACAATGTCTTTGTTTCTTTCAATAATGGAAAAGAATTAATGTGGGGATTATAAATATTAGCATTTAAGACAAAATCTTTCCACATATTCTATTAGCAAGTGTTTTAAAAACATATTTTTGAAGATATTGGATAAGTTAATTTTTTAAAATACATCTAAATTAAACAAAATATTTATTAGGTATTGTATTTTATATAAATGTTGTTTCCATACATCGATATAAATGTTATTACAAAGAATAACTCAATTTTAACATATACAATAATGTTTTTAAATATGCCAAAATATTATTTGTGATACTTGACATATTAGCAACACCTATTAAAATAATTTTTTATAATTTTTATCGGTGTCATTTAATACATCAATAATACTCATTAATTTTTTTCTTCATTGTAAGTACATGAATTTTTTACAAGTATTTCAAAAAATACATATCAATACCTCTGAGAGAGTAATAGCACCTAAAATTTTTTTAAATACATACCAGCGGCAACAACGATAACATTTTTTTCCTTCATAATTAATTAATTAATTTTTTTTGAGTTTTTGAAAAAAGGTCAGCACTTTAATGTGTGGACAGGTGGGGTCTATTTTTGGTTTGTTTAAATTAAATGTTGTTGGCTATTTGTTTTATTTGTTACATCATGATGACGTAGTTTCCAAGAAGCTTCTACCCTGAAAATGATGCTGTATTTAATTAATCTATTTCTTTTTTCACTCAAATAGCAAAGGAATAATTTGAACAGAAAAAAAGAAAGCAAATTAAGGAAGAAGTGGACGGCACAATTACATGATAAACGTGATTTAGCATTTGTCAAGGGAAATAGGAACGTTATTAATAAAGCAAGCTGGAAAATTTAACCCATCGATGATCTCTTAGAATCTGAATAAACAAACTAGACATATCAATTAAATATGACGTTCTAAATTCTAATCAATTGACCCATTCCCAAAAATATATACAAGAAAATGCAAAATAAAAACTGCAAAGATATCAACTGGAAAACAAAATCAAGATTAAGTCATTGTATTAGTTTTTATATATAATTTTTAAAAAGTTAAATTAAAAATTTATTATTTTTTAGAAAGCTAAAGTGTAATTTGATTGTTTACTAACTTATTATTTTATGAAAGGATAACTATATAAATGGTCACCTAATTATGTTTACGTTCTCGTTTTGCTCATTCATTGTTAAATTGATAACGAAAAGTCTTTTTTCAATTGGTATAATAACACATTTAGTCTTCAATACTTATATATTTCATCAATTGGATTCTAATTTTAAATAATTTAATAAATTTAACTCTTCACATTTATAAATTCGATCAATTCCTAACCAAAACTTTTAACTTTTAAAACAGAGACATCTTATGTCTATAAATTTGTAAAATCCAAAAAAAAAAAAAAAGAAAGAAAGAGAAAAAAAAACACATTTAATTGATACACACATGCCCATACATTTATCCTAATAGTTGGATATCAATTAATTGATGCACGAAGTTGATTGTATATATCAATTAAAATATATTAAATATATTTTATGATTTTGTTATAAATTTTATAATTGATATTATATTTAAGTTTAAATAATTTTATATATTTTGTAATTCAATATCTTATTTGATAAAATTAATGTCTTAAATCATTATTATACGTATATGGTATATATGATTTCCTAGATTAGATATATATGAAAAAGTGTTTGTAGAACTATTATTTTTTTTATTTATAAAATATAGTTGTAAAAAACATTTTTTTTAAAAAAAAGGAGGTGTTTCTAAACTTTGTCTATTTTTTTTTAGAAAACTGTTTTAAGTTTTTTTTAAAGTTTAGTTTTTATTAATCTATTTTCAAATTATTTTGTTTACATAGTTTAAATTTAATTATGCTACTTAAAAGTTTAAACTATTTTTAATTTATTGATAGTTGGATGGTTACTAGTGTAATTTATCCTAAAAAAAAAATTAGAAATTCACATCAATAAATTATAAAATGATTAAATATATTTTAATTGATATACACACATCTAGTCTACGCATTGAATGAGTATATTTTAATGCACGAGATATAAAAGGGTGTTTTTGTTTCCTTGGATATCCCTTGCATTGCTTACAAATTATATACTTATTGGGTTAAGTGATAAAAAATTAATATCTAAAATTTTGAGTTTGAGTATTGTAAATTAGAAAAAAAAAAGTTAAACTGGGTTACTTTGATACCAATATAGAGCCTCTTACCATTTGTTTTATTGGACAAGTTTTTTTTAGAACAGGGGGTTAAAAAATTTATAGATTTGGAATGCCTCTATTTTAAAAGTTGAAAGCTTTGGTTAGAAAATTTGATGATCAAAATGATAGAGTTTGTAAATATGAAGGGTTATATTTATTGAATTATTTAGAATTAAAATCAAATTGATAGAATGTGTAAGTATTGAGGACTAATTATGTTATTATACCTGTTAGAAAAGGCTTTTTGTTATCAATTTAACAACAAGTGACCAAAATAAGAATGAATTCACATGTTAGTATTTAAATTAAAAATTTTTACAGTTGAGTTACCAAAATATAAACTTGGACATAATTGGGTGACCATTTGTATAGTTTATCCTTTATAAAATTTAAAAAGATAAAAGTACTATTTTCTTGTTTTAGAAGGCCTCGGCCCTTGGCATTACATTGTAATGCATGAAGGGATTCACAAATACAAGATAGAACCTTGGACATCATGCTTGTAACATCCCAAATTGGGGTCTAGCCGGAATAGTAGTTTTAAGACCACAAATCTGAAGTAGAAATAATTATTTTATGATTATTTGATGATCCATGATATGATTGCATATTTGTGTGAAATTTTCATGAAGAAATTCTATGCCTAAAATGTCCAATTTGACTTTAGGGACTAAATTGAATAAGTTGTAAAACTTGTGTTCTAGAAGCTTCAAGCATGAAATTGCATAGATTATTAATTAGAGGTTCTTAAATAGCAAATTGACCAAGTTCTAAAATTTTAGACAAAAATGGGCATGAATAGGAAAAATTTGAAAGAAAGGCCTTAAGGGCATTTTGGTCATTTGGTTAATAAAAGAATAAAAAGGGAAAAATCAAGAAAAAATCTTGTCCATCTTCTCCCATCTTAGCTGAAATTTGCAAGGGCTCCATAGTTAAGGTTTTCAACATTTCAAGCTTGATTGTAAGTGCTTCCAAGCCTCGTTTTCAATGTTTTTTTTTTTTTTTTACATTTTTGAAGTTGTCATCAACCGATCTAGCTATTTCTACCATTATTTTGAGCTAGGATTCATGTATGAAATTTGACCCATGTGTGACATTGTTGTATTTTGGTTTTTAATGAAGGAATATGAGTGTTTGATGTGTGATAAACATCTTTTACTAAGTGATTTTTAGTGAAAATACCTAAAAGGGACTTATTTGTAAAAGATGAAAAAATGGGTAGTAGAAATGTGGTGTAATGTGAAATATGGGCTGATATGAGTTAGAATATGAATTAGCTAGGCTTGGGTAATAAAGAAAATGCATGCATTTCATTTTACGAGCCTAGGGACTAAAGTGTAAATAAGTGAAAAGTTAAGGGTAAAAAGGTAATTTTACCAAAGTATGTGTTATGGGTTGATATGAGCAATGTGTGTATTGAACAAGTTAAAATTGACATTATAGATCAAGAAAAACGTGATTCGGGTCTTGATCGGGGGAAAAAATAAAGTTTACGAGGATTAGGCTTAATTCTATCATTTTGTACCGAGGTAAGTTCATTTGCAAATAATGCAACATGTACCATATTTTAAATGCTTTAATATTGCATGTATGGTAAGTATATATATTTAATGTGATGTTGTATCATGTGTTTATTGCCTAAATTTTATTATGAATTATGCTTGATTATTCCATGAGTATATGATTTGTGCCATGGATATTGAAATCGACATTACGAGCAAGCTCAACAGAAATGTGGTATCGAAGAATCCCGTTTGAACCTTAAGAATAGTTTTGTAACACCCCCTACCCGTGTCCGACGCCAGGACAGGATACGAGGCGTTACCGGACTCAGAGATTCTAAGACATGCAAAATCAAGTCATAAAATTTTGTTCCAAATTTAAAACCAATCAAATATATTCATAGTGTCCCTATTATGGGCCTACAAGGCCCATAACTTGCATTTAAAATGGTCCGGGACTAAACCGAGAACTTTGGAAAGTTCTGGGAAAACTTAAAATTTTTTTCTCATAAAACAGGGTCACAAGCCTGTGTGGACACAAGGGCATGCCCGTGTGTCATCAACACGCCCGTGTCCTCAGGCCGTGTAAGTCTCTATTTATGACGTCAGCACATAATTTGAACCACAAGGCCAGGCCAGACACCCGTGTCACCGAGTCGTGTCCTTTACACGGATAAGGCACACGGTTGTGTCTCAGTCCATGTGGCCAACACTTAGGCTATTTTCCAAGCCTTCATGTTACCCACAATCCCTTACATCTTTATACATGTCATAACCACGGTTCATAGCAACATTTTAATGATTAAAACACTCTTTATTAAGACATAACATGACATTTTGGAGGCATCATACACATTTACATATTCTTCACATTATGCTGATTCTAGGCATACCAAATCTCATTTATTTGACCAAGTCAAATACTTGACCACTTATTCTCTTATACTATGATTATCAACTTATCCATCCAACATTTACGTTCAGGGCATTATAATCTTACTTGCCCTATTGTACATTTACCATGGTCATGAAGCTTTCATTACACATGCATGTCACAACACTAATCATGCATGACCAACCATCATGTTCACATCATTTCATCACAAACATTATAACATAGCATGGATAGATAAATTTACAAACCATACTCAATATGAGCCACACCCTATGGCCATATACAAATGAATCAAAATAAGCCAATACATTTGGCCAAATCATAGAACACATATCATAAAAACTAATCCCTATACATGCCACTCACTTGTAACTTCTCAACCTATGTATTAATATCCCAATGTAATAGCTTGGTAGTGTGATGTTGCTTTCGACATTCTCCAACCCCGAGCTGACCTAAAAACACTAAAAGAAATAGAAAGGAGGGAGTAAGCTTTACACTTAGTAAGCTCACATGAAAAATAATAAGCAATATGGTAATATGCTATTTTTCAATTTCCCTCTTTTTATTTAAAATCCAGATAAGCTATTTTCTCAAGTCATAGTCATTAAATTATTTATATTTGGAGCTACGGAACTCCAAATTAAGATCCACTAATTTTCCCTGAAACTAGACTTACATATATTTGTACCATAAAATTTTTATAATTTTTGGCCTAGCCAATAAGTACATTTTATTCCTTAAACTTACCCTTGTTTCGCTGCCTGACAATTCTGACCTCTCTTTACTACGAATTAATTATCTCATAGTACAAGAATCAAATTATGCTTCTGTCTATTTCCATTGAAAATAGAATCATTAAGGTTTTAAGTATATAATTTATAACCCATAATTATTTTTTTTCAATATTTAGTGATTTTCCAAAGTTGAGATAGGGGAGTCCGAAATCACTCTGACCCTATTTCACAAAAATTTAAATATCTCATCTTTTGAGATTCCTTTACTTGCACCGTTTCCTTTATCTGAAACTAGACCCAATAATATTTAATTTTATATTTTATTCAGTCTCTAACTCAATTTCTACTATTTTTGGTGGATTTTCAAAGTTGGACCACTGCTATTGTCCTAATCTGTTTTAGTGCAACATAATGATAATCATCACAAATTTGTCATAGAAGTTATTCTCATAAATATCATTCATTCATTTACGTTCTTATCACAAGTCCATTTCATTTCTCATGCCAAACACATGCTCATGGGTTTCGAGTACGTACCTATGCTATCTCTTAGCACATCTATTAAACTAAACATGACAATCATATGTATCATACTAGTATCATCTAAACATAGATGAGTTTATCATTTCATGTATTTCTATTCCATTTCTCATTTAAATTCCCGTTGAGATTCTTAGAATCTCGATGGATAGCCCATTTACCGTCAAATCATACAAGTGATCATTTTCAAGCACGCACTTCCCCGAACCTCATATCTTACGACGGGATTATCAGTCCAGGCTAAATCCCCCGTAGTATAAACTCATAAAGTGATGTCGAGATTACCAGTCCACGCTAAACCCCTTGTAATGACAAACACTCTTAATGAGCTCGGATCTGAATTACCAGTCCAGGCTAAACTCAGACCCTAATCGGATTACCCGTCCAGGCTAAATTCATAGTGCACACATATTCTTTGGGAGGCTAGATCACTTTAGGAACACCCGTCTAGGCTAGATCCTTTCTATACCGAGATAACGGATTACCCGTCCGGGCTAAATCCTTTTCTGGAACACATGAAGGATCTCGTATCATGTAAGAATGATGTATCCATCAGATGTCCTTTTTATTCAACTGGGACATTTTACCATCTTTTCATCAATACAATAGTTTCATAATATCAATTATATTTTCATGGTAACAATTAACATATAATACATGAAACATTGAGACACATAATACATGGTAGAAATGAAACATTTACATTTCACATACTATCAAGGCATTAGAAATATCATACATTGTCACATTAATTATGTACTTACTAATCATGTATCATTATTCTCTTGAATTCCATGCATCATTGTTTCATATCATATTTTCACATCATGAACTCATTCCATCACCTTTCAATGTATTCACTCATGCCATTCATACAATAACAATAAGGTATTTTTAATTTAAACAAGCATTACATTATTATTGACACACGAACTTACCTCGGACCCGGAAACGGCAATTTACCATTTTAGTCCATAACCTTGTATTTTCCCGATTTAATCCCGAATCTCAATTTCCTTGATCTAAAATTATAAATATAGCTCATTTATTACTCAAATTATTCAAATGGGTCCATAAATCATACTTTTACAAATTTGCATTTTGACCCCTAAACTTTCACTTATTTACATTTTGGCCTCTAGGCTCGTAAAATGATTTTTATTCAATTTCATTGCATTTTAAGCCTATCCAAATCATTTTCATAACTATGGCAGCCCCCAATTTCCACTAAATCACCCTTTTATGACCAATTTTACAACTTTTACAAAACAGTCCTTTCGGACGTTTTCATCGAAAATCACTTAGTAAAAGTCGTTCCTCTAACCATAAACATGCATAATCTACCATTAAACCTCAAAATACCAGCATGTAACTCATTGGTAAATTTTTAAACATAAACCCTAGCTCAAAATAATAGTAGAAATGAGTAGATCATGTTACCGGAACTTCAAAAATGTAAAGAACATTAAAAACAGGGCTCAAGATCACTTACAAATGAACTGGGAAACTTGAACCAAACCCTAGCCATGGCTTCCATATAAATTTCGGCTGGATGAAGAAGATGGGCATGAATTTGGCTTATTTTCCCTTTTTATTATTTTAATTACCAAAAGACCAAAATGCCCTTAACTTAAAAATATTCTATTTCACCCATTTCATGTCTATTTTGTCCAAAAAATTAACCAATGGTCTAATTACCATATAAAGACCTCCAATTTAAAATTTCATAACAATTGGGCACCTCTAGCATGTAGAACTCAACTTTTGTACTTTTTACAATTTAGTCGTTTTGACCAAATTGAGTGCCCAAACGTCAAAATTTTCGAACGAAATTTTCACGAAATCATCCCGTGAAATTGTAGACCATAAAAATATAATAAGAATGAATTTTCTTATATCAAATTTGAGGTCTCGAAACCACTATTTCGACTAGGCCCTATTTCGGGATGTTACAAGTTTAGGATACAAGTGACATGTCACTAGGAATTATGTGATCTGAACTCATTGAATTGTGGTCTGAGTTCATGATATATGTGACACATGTTTTGGTGTTTCGAGTACTGGTCTCGTATATATTACCGATGGCGGGGTAGTCTGACATGTGTTGCGGATACCTGATAGCCTGTGTGAGCAGACCCGTGAGTAGCTCGAAAGCGAGCAACATGTGATATAAGATATGAGGTAGCATTGGCTACACATGAGGCACTTAGGTGTGAGATTTCGATGTATCCGATGGTATTTCAAGTGTTCAACGGGTAGTTCTAAGAGAAATTAATAGGTCATCTTGATGAATACGTCAAAGACAAGAAAGTAAGTTATTATGTGCAAGTGGCACATGTATGTACATCAAACTCATAAGAATGACATGAGATATGATGACCTTGTGGTAAGAATATGTATATATATATATATATATGAAGAATAAGCTTAAGAGATTTGATAAAATGCAAGATTATGTTCACAATGTTAAATGTATGATTAATACTTGTTTAAGTTGCACTTTATTTGCATGTGAACTTACTAAGCTTTAATGCTTAACCCCTTTCCTTTCCATTTATTATAGTGTTGCCAAGCTAGCTCGAGGATCGGAGGACGTCAGAGACTCGATCACACTATCAATTGAATATTTAGGTATAGCTAGTCTCATCATTTTGAGTATGGCATGTATTGGGACTTGGTCTTTTTGTTATGTGTCATACTGATTAGCCAATGTGTGTCGGCTCATAAAGGTATTATGATTATTTTGTATATGGCCATGAAAGGTGGCTCATATTGATTAATGGGTTGTAACCCTAATTATTGATGCATGCATGCAAATGTGCTTATGCTTTAATGTCGTTATGGTTGCTTATGGTTAATGAGTGTGATGGATGACATGTATGTTTGGTGTATGAAATATGATTAATGTGTATGACAATAAATGTGATGCAAGTGTGTAACTTGAAAGTAGGTTAGTAAATATGATAGATAAATATGAAATTGGTCTGGAATGCCATAGGAAAGCATGATAGTTTGAATAGATGATATGTTGACATTACCAAGTCATAATTTAACCATGAATATGAATGCTTGAGTAATAAATGTGCCATGTTGCATGCCATGAAGTGAGTGTAAGTATGTGAGGGTTTAAGGGTAGCAAATGGCTTGGAAAATAGCATAGAAATTGTCCACACGGTTAGACATGCGGGTATGTGTCTAGGCCGTGTGTGACACACGGTCTGCCCTATGAGCATGTGATCCAGCTGTGTGTCCCTTGCACCCTAATTATGCAAAACAGAATGCCCAGTAGTAAACACACGGGCAGAGACACGGCCGTATGTCTCAGCCGTGAGAAGGACACGGCCTTAGGACATGGGCGTATGCCCGGGCCGTGTGAAGTCTGCGCTTAATTTTTGGAATTTAATTCGCCATACGTTCTAAGCACACGGGCGCGTAACTTGGCCGTGTGACCTTATTTATTGATGATGTCATAAATAGAGAGTTACACGGGTTAAGGACACGGGTGTGTCCCAAGCCATACGGGCGTGTGTAACCACACGGCCTACCCACATAGGCGTGTGACTCTCCAAATCAAGGAAAATTTTCTAAGTCTCAATATTATTTTCAAATTTCTCAATTTAGTCTCGAACCACCCTCGATGTATGTTTTGGGCCTCGTAGGCCCATATAAGGGATAGTTTGCACATGTTTGAATAAATTTGATTTGGAACAAAAATTTTATGGCCCGGTTTGTGTGAATGTTTATGTTTGAGTCTGGTAACGCCTCGAACCCTATCTCGGCATCGGATACGGGTAAGAGGTGTTACAATGCCAATAAAATTGAAACACACAAGTTTTCCATTAAGCCAATGGCATGAGTAGCATGTTTAGTTCTTTTAGATTTTATTTAAAATATAAAAAGATAAAAAAGAACATCCTCATAGTAATATTTCGCAATCGAGTTGAGACTCGATTGATAGGTGATGCCAACCAATTTAATCAAGTATTTAAAGAATAGTATAGATTAAAAATTTATCCAGTACCAACTAAACTTGTCCTTGGAATTTTAAAATGTTTCCAAACCTAGGCTAAAAAAAGAGTTCGACTCAATTTGATTAGATGCTTCATTTTATTGTTTATATATGAATCAAATATTAAAAAATATATTTACATTAATATTCATATATCTTTGTAATTAAATTAAATGTAGGTCAAGTTAGATTAGTTTAAAATGAAAAAAACCCCTCACTCAAGTCTGGCCTGAGCTACGTAAATCAACCAACCCATTGATAGGTTTAGTACCACCTCATAAGTAATTGACAAATAATGCTACATGTACATACAACATATCTTTTAGGTACTAGGGTTTTGAAATCTTAAAACTTTTTTCTTACTAAAACATTACAATGAAAAAAACTAGACATTAGAAGAAAAACTAAGCTTGCCCTAGAACTGCAATGGATTGAAAGTTTACTAATGCATAAACTACCATTTTGTGAATCGTATTTCTCCCTTTATGCCTTTGATTTGTAGTCCTAATGTGTGTTTTAATTGTATGTCATGTAATAAAGGTTTGAGTTTCTAGTGGATAGTAACATCATTCTTGTCAAGAATAAGTTTTATGGTTTTGTCCTTGGTCAAAATTACACACGATTTGAGTCTTAGTCCTAAAAGTTTAGCCGACACCAATCTTACTATTACCAACTTGGTGGCAATGTGGCATTTTTTCAGAAACCTACTACATCCATCCAAAGATTAAAATTTGTTGGGCTTTTAAAAAGGAATGCTACACACACCATATTGGCAAGATGCTTTCGCTGCATTATGAAATAGTTACCACAAGCTTGGTTTAGGATCTTTGATTTGAGTGTTAGGATTGTCTCTAGATTCTTTTATTACTTTCTTACTTACTGGCAAAGCACACTTAGTATTAAGCAACATGCCTTTTTCATTTATGATCATTATAAAATTGGGAAGGAGCTATATAAATAGACTATAAGCCCATATGATGAGTTCGTAAAATAAATACAATTAAAGTAAATAAAATAATAAAATACTATTTTGATTATTTAACCCTAATTCACAAAATTGGTAGTTAAGGATCATCTTTAATTAATGGAAATTAATAATCTATGCCAGATTAATCCTAATCTAGAATCAATGACACATATTCGTCTCTGTTTAGGCCAAGTGCTTAAAAAGAACAACTACCACTATTGTACCTTCCCTAACGCCTCCAAGTGGCATACTGTAGTTACCAACTCTACACTTGACTATTGTGGTCGTCAACTAGAGGTAATTACTTGGAACCAATCCTGGGTAATCTTTGAATAGATCGGTAGCATAGAGTGGGTACCTAGCTCTCAACCCATTTCCCCTTAGAATTTTTGTTAACTTGTCTGTCTCATAGATTAACTCATATGCACAAATCAGGATAAATAAACCGTAACAATCTTTTTTAAATAGAATTTTAATCCTATTTTAATTATTAAACCATTGAATCTTCAAACCACATAAACAATTTAGCTCACTGTAGATTGATTGTGCCACGACGTACGAAGCCAAGAAGAGAATTAGCACATAATATAAGAAATTAAAACTAGCTTAACTGCAAGTGTGATATGTCAGTTGTAATATTTATAAGTGTTACAATGGAACACTTCAAGCATTCTAAGGATCAAACCCAAGAAAGTTCAGGCAATAAGGTGAATAAAAATGATCAATCATGCAAATCAAAAGTCTAGCTAGTTAATCAGTAAGTACTATATTATGAGAATTCATCATTCAAGGCTAATTACACTATACAATACCTAGGAAGACCAAATTAAATAATAGTAAAAAGTACAACAAATATCAATTCAATGAGACAAAGTGTTTGGTTGATATCCATGTTGCTAGTTAATTCTTTGATTAGGGATCTAAATTGTTCAAACTCCTAATTGGTTCAAATTTAACTCTCACTCACCATTTTACCCAATTAGACGATTTAGTCCAATTTCTCTCTCGACCTTAATAAACTAAATTGAGGAAACCAAAGTAGTTCACAATAGGATCTTTTCTTGGTCTAAACTATCTAAATGTTCACCTAGAGGTGTAAAATCAAGGCTTTGAAGTCTATTCAATTTAGTCCCAAACCCAAAAATTAACCATGAAACATTTCAATCAACCAACCATCATAAAATTTAGTTCCTCTCATCATCACAATACAAATATAAGCCAACTTCATGCTTAGATGATTCATCAAATAATCACAAAAGGATAAGGTTTAGAAATTCTTAGTGAATCTTAAAGGAGTCCTTGGTGAAAATGATGACTGCAAGAAAGATGATAAATCCACAGCCAAAGATGATATTTTTGCACTTTTGAAAACTGACAAGAAGAAAACTATTGAATGCATTAAAAATAATCTTAAAATAAAAAAAAAAGACTATTGTATCTACTTGAAATAAAACTAAAGCTATAGTAGAAATGAAGAAGAAACTAATAGCCAGTAACTACTAAGCTTAGAAAGAAAAACCTAGAAAATTAAAAATGGTGAAATGAATAAAAGAGATGACAAAAGATGATAAAAAGCCTTCTTCTTCTTTTTTTGGCATAAGGATAACTTAAAAAAACAAGTTCTATAACCCTAATAATTGGTAAAAATGCCTTTAGAGAAAATGATGTGACTTGAGTTGATGCTGGACACAAAATTGCCCATGTAGTTTTTTACACCCTGTCAGGCTTCAATGTTGCGACATCCTGGGTAGTGCACACAATCTTTGCTTGGGAGGTCTTGTTGTCGTGACACAACTTTATTTGTGTTGCGAATTCAATGAAAATAAAACTAAGCTTCTTCACTACAAACATCGGTTTAGAGTCGCGACCTTGAAGGCTTATATTTGAGACATGGAGGCTTGATGTTGCGACACAACACATCTATTGTTGTGACTTCTTTGGTAGATTGCTCCAAATAGACTTTTCCTTGAAGTTTACTTCTATAAGGTGATGAAGGGTTAATGTCATGACACACATGCATCAGTGTTGCATCTCCCACAACAATTGATGTTCTCCTTGAGGTTTGGTGTTAGTCATCTCCCTAAATAAACTTAAATCAACCATTAGACTCCCAATTGCATGGTTTTGACGATTTGGGTCTCAAAAGAAATAAAACTTAAGAAAAGATATCATTAACACTAAAATCTAAAAAGAAAAAAAAGCACAAAAAAGAATCACAAATTGCTTGAGAACAAACTACGACATATTAAATCATGACATATCAAACTCTCCCACACTTAAGTGTTTTCTTGTCCTCAAGCAAACACTTGATACACTAGTGCATGCAACCACGAGAACCTTGAATAATGGCGAGACATGACAATCAATTAATAGATATGTAAAATGTAATCAATTTTTCTAATATACAAAATGAGAATGATGAATCCTAAATTCACAACTTAGAGAGTAAATCAACCTAGTTCACAAAGTTACATAATGAATAGACATAGATGCAATAATAGAAAAGTATCATATTTCATATTATTCCATCAAAATAAGCTATGTAGATATGATGTATATACACAACAAAGAATTTAACTCAATCATTCTCACTAAGTGTTGCAAGTTATGGCTTTATAAACAGAGATGTTAAGGTAACGAAGGATTTTTTGGCTTGTAACATTATGAGGCTTGGGAATATATGGATTCAAAGAAAAGAACAACTCAAAACGGTTCAAGCACTAAGAATAGTATATCATATGACGTTATCCATTGTCCCGCCCCCTCAAAAAAATTTAATCATTAAGCTTACCACCCTATTTATCCTTCTCTAGCCTTCTTTTTCTCTCCAAATATGTGGAAGATATAACTTGATATTAGTGAGTACAACCAGCTCAGGAATAGTTGTGCAATATAGAAATGAAAGATTTATTTTAATCTTAAGAATTGATTTTTGATTTGAGCATATTCTAAAAATTTTCACTCTTTTCACTCAAAATTATTTGAACTTTAGTCATGCTTTTATCCACTCGCTTTGCTTTTAACCCTAACAATGCTTTTGTTCACTAAATATTTTCATTCTAAGCATATTTTAGCGAAAGTCTATACACACTATTGTTAGATCTGGTGCCCCAAGTGTAGTATTTTTGTTTATGTACACTTATAATTTTTTGAATAGATTGGTTAACAAAAAAAAAAAAATTCATGGATTACATTAATAAAATTTGTATAATGTCTTCATGTGGCTTTTGCATGCAATGCAAAAATTGAAGCAAATATTGGCTCACTGATTGTCTAATGTTCAAACTAATAATAAGCGGGATTACATGGTCAGATCGTAATATGGAAAGATAAATTATATTAGTAGACGAACCTAAACATGTCCTTAGTCTAATCAGAAATGAGCAAACTAATTGAAAGAATAATATGCCGTCTATCAAGTCCAATTGGGGAGATGCTTTAGCTTTGGCATCAGAGTAGATGACTCCTAGAAGATAGATACATAGATGTGACTGACTGGATTGAAAGTACATCATCCTGGACCCAAGAAGAAGAGATCCTAAATCCATTTATGGATTTATTCACTTGTGACATTCAAAGTGTGGCATACCTTAATCTTGAGTGGATGACGGACTATGTATGCGTGACTCGTATACATAGATGTAAGAAAAATCCTGAGTTCAATTAGATAAGGAATTGAAGGTTGGTGTATTGGGTATACGACTTCTGCAATATTTAACGCCGTTCACAATAGTGGAATTTATTGCCCGAAACATAGGTAAATGATATCTTTTCATTGGCATTACATGGTTGATAAAAAGTAAACGTGGCCATGGGTCGTTTGTCTTTGTGATGAATGAATATGACTGACTGTACATCAAACTAGACCTAAAAAGAAGAGATCCTGAATCTGTTTATGGACTTATTCACTTGTGACATTCAAAGTGTGGCATACCTTAATCCTGAGTGGATGACGAACTATGTATGCATGAGTCATATACATTGATGTAAGTAAAAGCCTGAGTTCAAATTGATAAGGAATTGAAGGCTGGTGCATTGGGTATACGACTTCTGCAATATGTAGCGTCATTCACAATAGTGGAATTCATTGCCCGAGACATGAGTAAATGATATCCTTTCATTGGCATTACATGGTTGAGAAAAAGTAAACATGGCCACGAGTTGTTTGTCTTTGTGATAGATGAATGTGACTGGCTAGACTGACAGTACATTAGACTAGACCTAAGAAGAAGAGATCCTAAATCTGTTTATGGATATATTCACTTGTGACATTCAAAGTGTGGTATATCTTAATCCTGAGTGGATGATGGGCTATGTATGTATGACTCGTATACATTGATGTAAGTAAAAGCCTGAGTTCAAATTGGTAAGGAATTGAAGGCTGGTGCATTGGGTATACGACTTCTGTAATATGTAATGTCATCCACAATAGTGAAATTCATTGCCCAAGACATGGGTAAATGATATCCTTTCATTGGTATTACATGGTCGATAGAGAGTAAATGTGGCCACGGGTCATTCGTCTTTGTGATGAATGACTTGATTACTATTTGAAAGTAATTGACTTTTTATGAAGAAATATGTAATGGTTACCATGAGATAAAATAAGATCATATTGGGAGAACGAATGTAACAACCCGATTTTGGGTCTAGTTGGAACAGTGGTTTCGGGACCACAAATCTGACGTAGAAAAATTTATTTTTATCATATTTTTATGGTCTGCAATTCTATGGAATGATTTCGCGAAAATTTCGTTCGAAAATTTTGACATTTGGGCACTCAATTTAGTCAAAAGGACTAAATTATAAAAAGTGCAAAAGTTGAGTTCTACATGCTAGAGGTATCTATTTGCTATGAAATTTTAAATTGGATGTCCTTAAATGGTAATTAGACCATTGGTTAAGTTGTTGACAAAAATGGACATGGTTAGGTATGTTTCTAAAGTTTTTCATTAAGGGCATTTTAGTAATTTGGTAATTAAATGAATTAAAAAGCCAAACTAAAAGCCAATTTTTGTCCATCTTCCTCCCATGGCCGAAATTCACAAGGGGAAACCATGGATAGGGTTTTTCAAGCTTCCAAGCTCGATTGTGAGTCCATTCTAGCCCCGTTTTTAATGATTTTTGTGTTTCTGAAATTCTTGTAACATGATTTATCTATTTCTACCACTAATTTAAGACATAATCAAAGCCTAAAATTTTACCCATGATGGATATTTGTATATTTTGATGATTAATGGTAGAAAATGCATATTAGTTGTTTGATAAACGACTTTTGCTAAGTGATTTTCGATGAAAATGCCTAAAAAAGACTTATTTGTAAAAAGTTGTAAAATGGGTGTTAAAATGTGAATAAAAGAAAAATGTGGGCTGCTATAAGTATGTATAAGGTTCGGCTAGCCATGGGTATTAAAGAAATTGAGTACATTTCATTTTATGAGCCTAGGGACTAAAATGTAAAATGAGAAATTTTAGGGGCAAAAATTTAATTTTAGCCATAATGTGATTTTGGGCTGATTTGAATAGTATAATGATTAAATAAGTTATATATGATAATATAGATCAAGAAAAATGAGGTTCAGAAATAGAACGGGGGAAAAACAAGTATTTGACAGTTAGGCCCTTTTCGCCATTTTTATGCTGAGGTAAGTTCGTATGTTTAATAAGCATTAAATTATATATGTATAAATGCTTAATTGATATAATTGTGGTAAATGCTATATTATTGAAATGAAATATGAATGCTATTGAGTACGATACTACAGAAATGACTGATAGAGATTTGATACAGCGAAAGTCCTAGTTGAACCTTAGGAATAGATAGGATACAAATGTCATGACGTTAGGGTTAGTAAGATTACATGTAAGACCATATCTGGGATATGGAATCGATACGAGACTTCGTGTAAGACCATAACTGGGCTATTGGCATCGATACGAGATTTCATGTAAGACCATATCTGGGATATGGCATTGGTATGGTACTGTGTGTATGAGATTTTTGAGTATCCTTTAGTATTCCAAGTGGTTCAACGAGAAATTCAACGGGTATGTCAAAGAAGAGAAAAAGTATGTAAGTATTATGAATTGGTACAGGTATGTACATAAAGTCTATATGTATTAACTTCATGAAATTGTGAGTTCATGATTTCCATGAGAATGATTTTGTGAAAACCTTGTGAGTTTTGGCCTATACTTGTGACGTATGAAATTCATGATAAATTTGGTTGAGGATCATGTGATTGACTTCAAGGCCAAATTTAGTTATGATATAGCATGTTTTATTCACACAAATTTTGATTTATCGGATATGAGAAAAAGGAATGATTGGCATAATTGCTTATAAAAATGACTATGGAAGTATGAGAAGATATGAGTTTTAACAATTGAAAGGTGTTAAAATTTATGCTTGAAAGATGAATACTCATAATTAATGTGTATGTTTATTATGAGGTTTGAAATGATGGGTTGATTATGGTTATCTGTTATAATGGAGAGATTACGGTTGTTAGGCTAAAGTCAAGACATGTTAAATTATGCTTGCAAATTGATATAGCAAACAATGTGACTGAATAATTTATAACTATGAGATTTATAGCAATTTATACTATTTTGTTTTATGTTTATATTGTTAGACTTGGTAAATGATTGGTAAGATTTGCTTATTATTTTCATACGGACTTACTAAGCTATATAGCTTACCCCCTTCCTTTCCTATGTTTTATATTTCCATGAAGCTAGCTCGAGTTGGAGATCACCGGAGATCCTATCACACTATCAATCCATCATTTTGGGTATTGATAGATTTAAGTATTTTGAGTTTATGGCATGTATAGGGACTTAGTCTTTTAGTCATATGTGTCATTATGACTTAAGCCAATGTATTGGCGTGTAAGGGTCAAAGGCTTGTTTTGATATTTGGTCATGTAAACTGGCTTATTTGGCTAACATGGTTGTAAGCCTAAGTATATTCCTATATATCTCAATGCCTTTGGTGATATGATCATGGTATGCCTAATGAATGTGAATTGTTTGGAAATGTGATTTGTGGCATGAATGTGAAATGTTTGGTAATGTGGTCTATTGATGAGATGATAAATTTGTGTGTATAATAAGGTAACTAGAGAGTAGTTAAATGAAGCCTAATGAAGGCGAAATTGACATGAATGATTTATGGCATGATAAATGTTGATATGGTATTGGTATGTGATGTTCATAATTGTAAATGTTTTGGTTGATCTTACATGTTTGAATTTGTGCCATGTGATGTTGTGTAGATGTGTGCAAGTGAGGGTGACAAAATGGCTTGGTAAATAGCCTTGCTTTTGTCCACATGGGTAGACACACAGACATGTGTCTAGGCCGTGTGTGACACACGGCTTGCCCCATGGGCATGTGATCTGGCTATGTGTCCCTTGCACCTAAATTGTTGTAAAACAGAATGCTCAGTATCGAGCACACGGGCATGAGACACAGATATGTGTCTCAGTCGTGTGAAGGACACAGCCTCGGGACACGGGTGTCTGTCTTGGCTGTGTGACTTCAATTTGTTCTTGGGTGACAAACAGAGAGTTACATAGGTTAGGGACACGGGTGTGTATGACCACACGGCCTGCCCACAGGGGCATGTCCCAAGCCATACGGGCGTGTGACCCCTGTTTTAGCAAAAATTCTCCAAGTGTCGTAAAATTTTCTAAAGTTTTTGGTTTAGTCCTGAACCGCTTCCAATGAATGTTTTGGGCATCGTAGGTTCATTTTAGGGACGATATGAATGAATGTGAAAATTTTTAAATTTGGATGAAAATTTACGTCTCAATTTTGAATTTTTTCTTGTGTTTATGTCTGGTAATGAATCATACCTTGTTTTGACATCGAATACGGGTAAGGGGCGTTTCAACGAATTTATCCCAAAGAGATTAAGGATATTCTATGAGGGTAATACTATGACAAGGTCATTAGACGATGACTGGTCGAGTTACTTTCCTAATGATATGCTCTTGGGGAGAGCTTAGCCATGATGCAATATTAGAATGACTTTGTGACTAAATGAGTTTATAATTAATAGGCGAAAGGCTAAAACTTAATTATAAATCATTTGAGCTCTAATCACATATGTCCAATCAATCCCTCTACTAGCTCGTTGAAACCAAAAATGAATTGCATGTCGAATGAAATGAGCATAAATGAATCGAAATGGTGAAAATGGAGAAATGGAAAACATATGGAAATGAATATGGTTTTCTCCAAAATGAAAATGAAAAATGAAAATAACTTGGAAATGAATTTATGTTTTTCAAATTATATGAAGTTCAAAAGTGAAAATAAATCATTTGGTCATGGTGAACCGTTGAATGTAGAAATATTAAATATATTTTCTTATAAATACTTTTACGGTAAAGTTGTCATGATTTTAATGGAACTAGAATTAGGTTGAGAAGATTATGTAATTGGAAATAAATTGAGATATTTATTTTGGGAAATAGAAAAGCAAATATCAGGTTGAATCGAAAAGTACTTGTGATTAGACTTGATATGGGAGAGGCCCAAAAGCCCTTCATGTTAAAGGGAGGGATGGCAAACCCTAGTATTATTAACTAGGGTTGTCGACTCCTATAATTCTAGTTAGACTAAGAGTTCATTTTCTAGTTGAAATAAACTTCTACAATTCAAAAAGGGTTTTACTTCTTCTCCTTATAAATAGATGACACTAGTAGGGAAAAACATACAACTTAAAGATATTGTTACTCTGTACGAAAATAGTGAAAGTTTATTCTCTAACTTTTAAATCTATTTTCCAGAATAACAATTCTGCCAATTTCTATTGAGAAGTGATATTCGTTTTCACACTAAAATAGAGAAAACTATTTCTGATTATGTGTTTGATTCAAATCGGTCGAGCCTAAACTCGAAGAAGTTAATGGTACAAGAATAGCAAAGAAGGTCGTTCAATTGAAATCCAAGAATGACAAGGATCTGTCTAGCCGAAAACATATGTGTGAATTCAGTTAAGGGTTTATTGCTATAAATATCACAAACTGGTTTGATTTTCAAATTTTTTATTTTTCATTGTGTAAGAAAAACCGTTTTTGAACCAAAATTTTTTCAACAATTGGTATCAAAGTGTTAGATTGTGCTTTGTTTATAATATAAACTGATATCGAAATTCTCTCTCTTCTTCACGTGTGATTGATTTTGACAAGATGTGGCATTTTTGTAATTGTATACATGTTTAGGGAATTGTATGCGAATGAATATATGATATTATCTTATTATTATGTATAATAAACTAATTTTTTCAAAGTTGTTTTTCTTAGGAAATTAAATGTAATTTATTAATTCTCGAGCATGTATATTTTAGATCATGGATTATCATCTCCACGTAGGGTTTAATTTTGTCATTTTTTAATAAAACATGTAAGCCAGAAACTGACATAGGAATTTTGTAATATACTTTTTTTACGAAACTTAAAAAAACTGAAACATACCCAAACCAGTTTAGACAATGCAAACCTGAACCAGCTAAACTGACAACAGACTGACGGTGATGATCAATAACTAGGGTTGGTGGTGGTCCAATAGTGGCTGACAACAGTGATGACACAAAAACGGCGATAGAAAAATGGCGACGACATAAACGTGAATTAGTACCACAACAAAAATTCGTGGTGGCAAAATTGAAGACCCAATGTATGCTTTGGGGTGAATTTTGTATTTTTTATATTTTATTTTTCTCAGATGAAATCATGGAAACCTTGGTTAGTCAGAGTCATTTAAATTTTTATGCTTTTATATGTATGATAAGCAAGATGATATTTATATGACTGTGCATGTATGTTCATGCATATGTATGATAAGAATGCCATATAGTTTAGGGAAGAATGTCATATCTACTTGTGATGCATATATTGATCATTCATGATTGAAACCGGACACTAAAAACCTTGCACATTTTTAAAATATTGAGCGGGAGAAGGTCCCTAAACAAGATCTATGGCCTCCATCAATGGTCTTATTGAGGAGATTTCCTGAAAGTAAGTAGAACTGTCTTATAATCGTATAATAGTTTGATCAAACTTTGTGGTAAGTATTATCATGCAATAAATCAAGAAGTTTTGTCTTTAAAGAGGACAACTAGTAATAGTATGTGAATTAGTGAGATTATCCCAAGATGACTCATTTTTGTGCATATGCGATAGGTATTGAGTTGATGGTTATATAATCAAGATATTCTAGTTGACTAACTTCCCAAGAAGCTCTATTTGAGCTAGAATCATGGCCAAACATTACACAATTACTAGCTCGTGTGAATGCCTAAGGAATTAGGTTCATGTACTAATTGGATGGAAATCTATATTCTTACTAGTTGATCATGATCACTTCAATGTGTAATGTGTAACATCCTGATTTTAGGTCTAGTCGGAACAGTGGTTTTGAGACCACAAATCCGATGCAGTAAAATTTATTTTTATTATATTTTTATAGTTTACAATTTTATGGAACTATTCTGTGAAAATCTTGTTCGAAAATTTAGAAGTTTGGGCACTCAATTTAGTTTTAATGACTAAATTATAAAAAGTGCAAAACTTGAATTCTAGATGTGTAATGGTGTCTAATTGCTATGAGATTTTAAATTAGAGGTCCTTATATGATAATTAGACCATTAGTTAAGTTTATGGACAAAAATGGACATGATTAGGTGAAATTTTAAAGTAAGGCATTAAGGGCATTTTGGTTATTTGGTTATTAAACGAATTAAAAAGGGAAAATAAAGCCAAAATTTTGTCCATCTTCTTCACCACAGCCAAAAATTTCAAGCTCTCCATAGCTAGGGTTTCTTCAACTTTCAAGCTTAATTGTAAGTACATCCTAGCCCTATTTTTAATGATCTTTATGTTTTTGAAGTCGTATTCACCTGATCTTTCTATTTCTACCATTATTTTGAAGGAGGGTTCAAGTTTAAAATTTTACCCATGCATAACATGCATGTGTTTTGATGTTTTATGGTAGAAAATGAAAGTTTGATATATAATAAATAACTTTTACTAGGTGATTTTTGATGGAAATGCATAAAATGACCTATTTGTAAAATGTTGTAAAATAGGTAGTAAAAATCTTATTTAATGGAAAATGTGGGATTATCTGAGCATGTATACGGTTCAGCTAGGCTTGGGTTACCAAGAAATTGAGCACATTTCATTTTACGAGCCTAGGGACTAAAATGTAAAATGTTAAAAAGTTAAGGACAAAATGGTAATTTTGTCTAGGATGCAAATTAATGTAAATGTATGTGTAAAATGATGAATTGATAGTCGGATTTGCTTATATAGACCCGGAACAACCAATTATGGAACTAGATTAAGGAAAGTGAAAGGTCTCGGAATAGTTGAGTTCAAATATGAACCATTCTCAAGGTAAGTTCATGTAATTTAATTTGGTATGTTATTATGTTTTAATTGAATTATGTGATTGAGATAATATATATGTAATGATATACACTATCAAATAATCATAACATGGAAAACATGAATAAAAATTGTCATTATTCCATTGAGCATTATATTTCGATGGATTATAATAATTTCCTGAAACCGAACAAAAATAATATAGAAAGGATTTAGCCTAGACGGGTAATCCTGAGCTACACTCTCTTGAGCAAATTTTATGAAATGGATTTAGCCCGGACGGGTAATTCATAGTAGGCTCACTAGAGCTAACGTTATCGAAGGGATTTAGCCTTGATTGGTAATCCTGAATAAGCTCTTGAAAGCGAATGCTAAAGATGGGATTTAGCCTGGACTGGTAATCCTGTTATATAAATGTGGCTTGAGAGTGTGCTCTATGAATATGTGCTCAAGGAGCATTCTGGATGTAAATTAATGGACGATTGATATGTATACCTTGAGTACACTACTCGAGTCTCCATTGAGATTTACAATAGTTCATCGAAAAGAAATCTTGAAAAATGGAAATTGTGTGATGATATGAAAGTTTATATTATGGTGAGCTCATCTATCTTGGTTTGAATACTTCATGATGTGTATGACTAACTTGTTTAATGAGCGAATGCATTTAGGTAACTTGTCAAATTTATTGATGGAACGAATGCGTATGTATGCTTACTTGAATAATTATGACCGGTAAGTTTTCTTTCTATTACGCAAACTTACTAAGCATGAAAATGCTTACCCTGTTTTACTTTTCCTTGTTTTATAGAGCTCGTAAGGCTCACAAAGGTTGGAGGATTCGACTGGAGCAAGATCACACTATCCAAAAATCTCCTTTTTGTATAACTAAATGATTCATTTTGGTATAATGGCATGTATAAGCTACTAGGCATAGATGAAAGCTTGTAAGTAATATTTTGTGACTTAGCCACTTGAATGACTAAGAGTGTTCAAGGGGTGCATGTATGATGTTCATGTATGTCCAAATTCTTAAGTGTCAAGTATGGTTGATGATACATTTTGTAAATGGCCATGAAATTGGCTAACATTGGTTTAAGTTTATATGCATTTGATGATGTCTTTCTAGATGTGGAAATTGCATGGTATGAGTTAATAAGTATGTAAATAATGTGTGGACCCCTTGGTTGTGGCTGAATTGGTTGTATGTTTATACTTGGAACGGTATTACATGTTGTTGTGTAGGTTGTGAATGGAAGGGTGGCAAAAAGGCTTGGTAAATAGCCTTATTTTTGTCCACATGGGTAGACACACGGGTGTGTGTCTAGGCCATTTGTGACACATGACTTGCCCTATAGGCGTGTGTTCCGGCCGTGTGTGCCCTGCATCGTCATTGTTACAAAATAGAATGCTCAGTATCAAGCACACGAGCAGAGACACAAGCGTGCGTCTTAGCCGTGTGGACGGCACGGACTTAAACACTGGCGTGTGCCCTGGCCGTGTGAAGTCTGCACCTATTTTATGAAAAATCATGAAAATTTATTCGACCACACAGCCTAAGCACACGGGCGTGTGCCTTGGTCGTGTGACTTAAATTTGTTGATGACATCATAAATAGAGAGTTACACGCATTAGGGACACGGGCGTATGTGACCATATGGCTTGCCTACATGGGCGTGTCTCAAGCCACACGGGCGTGTGACCCCTGTTTTGGTGAAAAATTTTCTAAGTGTTGTAAAATTTTCTAAAGTTCTCTATTTAATCCCGAACCACTGTCAATGTATGTTTTGAGCCTCATAGGCTCGTTTTAGGGACGAAATGAATGTTTATGAAATGTTTTAAATTTGAATAGAAATTTGTGTCTCGGTTTTGAGTGTTTGTTTGAGTTTAAGTCTGGTAATGCCTCGTACCCTATTCTGGCGTTGAATATGGGTAAGGGGTGTTACACAATGGGTGTAGGAATTATCATTGCAAGGACTTACAAATGTTTTCTAGGTTTAATGAAGGACATGAATCATATCAATGCATATCATAATTTTGCAAAATGTTTTCAAATATTTGCTTAATGCAAATATATTAATGAATGAACGTTTTATTTTCATTTAAAAAATGACACCTATTCCCTTTTTAAATATACTCATTAAGAAAAAATTGAATGAAAATAACTATAAAGAATGAAAAAAGAATCTAATGATTTTCCTAAGATGTGAGAAATTTAAAACAATTCTTAATAAGTAAGGCCATCTGGACACTCAATCTGAGGCTAGAAAACACTAGTAGGAGTCTGATGACATAGTTCATTGCTATATGCTAGCAAACGTGACCAACACCCTTTATAAGCAATTGGAGAGTTGTAAGACTGCCAAAGTGATTCTAGACAAGCTAGAAGGCATGTTCGAAGGCCAAACTGTCTTGGCTCGATAGTCGATTATTACTAGTTTGATGAATGCCTAACAAAAGCCCGAAACTCCGGTCAAAGACCATATGATTACTCTTATAGGATGCTTTGTGGAGGCCATGGATAATGTAACCAATTTGGATTAGAACGCTTAGATTGAAATGGTGTTCAAGAGCTTGTCCAAGGATTTTTTTTCGAATTTTGTGTCGCATATAACCTTGGTAACAAGTCCCTAACGCTTACACAACTTATGAATGAGTTACAATCCTATAAGTTGATGTTGAATGGCGGTCAGCTAGTCCGAAGAGTAGAAGCAAACATAGCAGTCGCTTCTTTGTAACACCCCAAACCCAGCCCAGACGTTATGGCCGAATCCGACGTGTCTCATTGAAGTTTTAAAAAAAACCCATGATTCATTTTAGTGTTTAAAAAGATCGTCTTTTTTCTAAGTTAACAAAGTTAATGGAAGCTGTGCACCAGGTAGGTATCCGAAACAGAGGAGGTGAGCCATGAAGGCTGCTTAAGTACCAAGCTCTCGATTGGATCCAATCCTAGACATGCCCACAACCATTGCCACACTCTGATAAACGAGTTGAAGTTCATTCAAGTAGATATTCTTGATAAACCGATTAATTGTATCGTTACATTATTTTGAAAACGAGTATCATTTTGAAAATGCGCCTTAAGTCTAACGCATTTTGATTTATTATTAGAAAAACATAGAGTTATTAAAAATAAAAATAATCCCAGAAGAATAGTTAAAATAGCCTTATTACAACCCCAAAACAAATAATGTTAACAGTTAAGATAATACTATAATATAAAACTGTTTACTGATTTTAAAGTTCAAAAACGATCATCATGGCCACTCTGAATCCCCTCCGGCTCCAAGTTTCCGCATCAAGTCTCACCTGCAAGGTTAAGGAAGGGGGTGAGTTTGGAAACTCAGTGCGCAACAAGCCCCTTTCAGAGCCCAAACAAATATTAGCCTACTGGGCCTAAGCCCAAATTCAGTCTCAATATATACTGGGCCGAAGCCTTTCGTGTAATGGTTACTGGGCCGAAGCCTTTTCATAATTCAAATCACTAGGCCGAAGCCTTTTCATTAATCATGTCACTGGGCCGAAGCCTTTCGTTTAACGGTTACTGGGCCTTAGCCCTTATTCATATATAAACTCACTGGGCCGAAGCCTTTTCATAATTCATATCACGGGGCCGAAGCCTTTATTGTATACGGTATGGCCCATAGGCCCATTTTAATAACACATGCAATCTCAATGAACATATGCAAACCCATTTGGGGAGACTACTCAACCCACCAACCGCTACTCTCCACCTGTACCAACCAAGCTCTCCATGTGGGGAATATCTCAACCCACCCAACCAAACTCTCCACTGGCAGCATAGCTGCTTTATCATATAACTGGAGGCCTAGCCTCTTTAATTAACTGGGGCAAAGCCCTTTTTGATAGACTGGGGCAAAGCCCTTTTGCACTTCCTCCATTCAAATAAAACCCAACCCATGCATATATGAATATATCATGGCATATCATGTGCATATCATAGCATATCATGTACAAAACAATATCGCATGCATCCCAATTATACATATCCCTAGGGGTATAATGGTCATTTTCACCTAGGGGCAAAATGGTCATTTTTTATATTATAAGAGTAAGTTTATTATTCTATCATTTATTAGGATTTCCCATGCTCATTATCAGTTATCAACAATTTCAAGTGTTTAAACAGCGATTCTAGCCCATTTTAGCAAAACCGAGTCACTGGGCCAAAAAAACCCCTTATCGGCCCCACTTAGCCGATTTCATCATCTAGGCCCATTTAGCCTATATTCCATAACGGTATTAACTGTCTTAATGTGCAATTTATCTGGATTCCATTTACTACCAAATTAAATGGGCCCGAAAGCCCATTGGGCCCGATTACAGCCCCTCGAGGCCCAACTTATCGTGATGCCGAAAAATCGTGCTCTTACCTGTTCCAACGATCCCGATCATCAAACTTAGCGAATATACCTGACCTATGAGCGTTCGCATGGTCACAAGTCCTCGAAATGCCAAAATTTTTGGCTTTTCGGCTTTTCGGCAAATATCGAGTTAAGCTACGAAAGAGGGTTCGTTACACACCTGTTTTGTGACGTTCACCAATGAAGTCTCCCACGGCAACCTACAATTATTCACCACCATTCTTAGTCTACAATTCATGCCAATCATCTACATCTTGCCTTACCAAAATCGGCTAGAGAACCCCTAATGGCCATAGTTCACTTACCTTCACAGGGTCTGATGATATGGTTCAAGCTTATCCAACACTGACACTCCAAGCCTTGCTGCACCTCCAACGTTATCTATTCCACTATACAAAACATAAAAATCAAATGAAGAAGCCCAATAAGGCCTATATCTCAAATCGACAGCCCCCCTAAGCTATAGGGAGTTTCGGCTTTTGTTAACAATTATACCATTGAATCGATTGGAGTATGAATACTTACCACAGTCTTCCTTCTTGAACCGCTTAAAGCTTAGCAGATGAAGGAATTGGCCACCAAAAAGTGAAGGGAAAAGAAGGTTACTGGTCAATTAGAAGTCGACACCACCAAGTTTCACAGGTTTCGGCTTTCATGGCTTTTCGACAAAAGTGGAGATAAGAAAGGGAGTAGTAGATGGGAAGAAAGGAATAGTAGACTGGTTTTGGAGAAGAAAAGAAAGAAAGATGAATGGGAAGGGTGGCAGTTTCGGTTAGAGAAGAAAATAAAAAGAAAAGAATGGTTCTATGGTGCTCAAACAGAGGAAAATCGGCACAACTATAGCCTAATGCTGAAATACTACCCTCAAAATCCCCCTAGCCGATTTCTCCTCTCTAATCCCCTCTATTCAGCCAACTCTAATCTCTCTTTCAAATCCCTAAAATATCTCCCCTTATCACTCCTTAATTCAAGCATTCAACTATTCAAACTCTCTCCAATAGAGTTCCATTCGGTTTCAAACTTTTGCATGCACAAGGCATAAAAAAAATATAACATCACATTTGCCATCACAGAGAATCGAACCCAGGCTTCCCCCCAACCACTTACATGCCACCTTTTTAGCTCCTTAGTGGCGTGACTTAGCCACTTTGCCAGGGGCTCCTTTTTGTGATACATTTTACCCACAACTTTTAATAAAGCCATCTACCCAAAACCCCTAACTCCTTAAGTCCTATGTTCAAAAATTCTTCCGGGTTTTGGTCATCACATGGGCCATCCATAAGCCCATTTACATATTCCAACTATGAATTTTCACTACCCAATACCAAATTTTAAAAACTTTACCAAATTCTCGGAAATTTTGAGAAACCCAAAAATCAAGATGTTACAACTTTACCCTCCTTAAAAGAAATTTCGGCCTCGAAATTTTACCTGATCCAAACAGTTGAGGATATTGTTGACGCATTGCCTCCTCGGACTCCAAAGTAGCTTCTTTTTTGCCATGGTTTCTCCAAAGTACCTTCACCAATGGGACTGATTTCCTTCTTAGCACCTTGCTGTCGTGATCAAGTATCTGAACAGGTTCTTCTTCGAAGGTCAAATCCGACTGTACCTCAATTTCTGCAACTGGCACGATATGAGTTGGGTCAGAACGATATCGCCTTAACATGGACACATGAAAGACGTCGTGAATATGATCCAGCTCCGGAGGTAACTCTAGCTGATAAGCTACCAGCCCTATCCGCTTAAGGATCCAATAAGGCCCAATGAACCGTGGACTCAACTTGCCCTTGTTACCAAACCTCAATATCTTCTTCCAAGGTGAAACCTTCAAAAAGACCATGTCTCCTACAGCATATTCCATATCCTTATGCTTTAGATCAGCATAAGACTTTTGTCGATCCGCTGCCTCCTTTAACCGATTCTTGATCACCTTAACTTTGTCTTCAGTACTCGCTACTAACTCCAGTCCAAGTACTTGCCTTTCCCCCAACTCAGCCTAACAAGTAGGCGAACGACACCTTCGCCCATACAGTGCCTCGTAAGGAGCCATCTGAATACTTGTTTGGTAACTGTTGTTATACGCGAATTCTGCCAACGGCAAGTAATCCTCCCAACTGCCCCTAAAGTCGATAACACAACCCCTCAACATATCTTCTAGAATCTGGATAACCCTTTCTGACTGCCCATCCGACTGAAGGTGAAAAGCCGTACTAAAATCCAATCGCGTTCCCAATGCCTCATGCAACTTCTGCCAAAACCGAGATGTAAACCTTAGGTCTCGGTCAGAAATTATTGATACTGGCACTCCATGCAACCGCACTATCTCTGCCACATACAACTTGGCCAACTTCTAAAGTGAGTAATCGGTTCGGACAGGTATGAAATGGGCAGATTTTGTCAGCCTATCCACAATCACCCAAACTGAGTCTTAGAAGGTGTCAATGGCAGACCACTCACAAAATCCATGGTTACCCTTTCCCATTTCCAAAGTGGTATCTTCACTGGTTGTAACAATCCTGAAGGCAGTTGATGATCGGCCTTTACTTGTTGACACGTCAAACATTTTCCCACAAATTCAGTCACTTCTCGCTTGAGCCTAGGCCACCAATATAGCTCTCACAAGTCTCGATACAACTTACTCCTTCCTGGATGCATAGCACAACGTCCACCATGTGCCTCCCTCAAAATCATCAATCTCAAGTCAGAGTCCTTCGGCACACAAATTCTTCCTCGAAAACAAAGAACCCCATCACCATTTAATCCAAAGTCTGGATTCTCCCCCTTCTTAACTTGCTGAAACCGAGAAACCAACGACTCATCCACCAACTGCTGCTTCTTAATCTGCTCCACCCAAGTCGGTCTCACTTGTAATTCTGCCAATAAGCTTCCATCATCATACAAGCTTAAATAAGCTTATTTTCTCATTTTTAAATCATTAATATACCAACTAACCAAAATGCCTCTAATGCCTTTCCTTTAAATTTTCCATACAAGCTTATTTTTGTCCAAAAACTTAGAAATTGGGACAATTACTCTTTAAGACCTCCTAATTAACAATCCAAAGCAATTTCATACAAATTTCTTCTAGAACAGAAATTTTACAACTTATTCAATTTGGTCTCTAATTTCCAATTAGGCACCTTATACTTAGAATTTCTTCATGAAACTTTAACACATGCATATATTCATATTCTAAACCTCGTAAAAATTGTAAAATTAATATTTTAATGTCATATTTGTGGTCTCGAAACCACTATTCTGACTAGGCCTTAATTTGGGATGTTATAGTTTTTGATAATTTTTACGTTTTTGATATCGTTACTTCGAATATTACTTTTCCCATGCTTCAATTTTTGGAATTGATGATGAATTTGAGATATACCATTGTTTATAATGTGATGAAATTGTTATTTGATGATGAATAATAAATCTTTGACGTTTGATTTTCATGTTTAATTAAGTGATTTTTGATAAAAATGTGTATTAAGGACTAAATTGAGGGGCCAAAATGTGAAATAAGTGAAATGTATGGACTTTTATGAACATGGGTAGCATTCGGCCTGAGCATGGTGTGTGCAAATTTTGCATGTTTTGTGTTTTGTGCAATTTGGAGTAAATTATAAAATGTGTAAAATGTCAGGGGTAAAATGGTAATTTGCCCATTTATGTGTTTTTGGACTAAATTGAGTGAAATTATGTTTTAATAAGTTTAATTTGAATATTTTTAGATCAATAACCAAAGAAATCAGATTTGGATCAGAGGAAAACCAAAGTTGTCGATTAGTCATCCCGTTTTGATTATCGTTGTCCGAGGTAAGTTTATAAGCAAATAGATATTGTTAATTTTAATTATATACAAGTTTATATGCTGAAATTAAATTATGTGAAACTATATATGTGTTAGCCGAATGTGAATAAGCTTGGGAGCTATGTTTAGGAATTCGTTTCGACCGAGTTACGACATCCGAATGCCCCGTACAAACCTTAGGAATAGCTAGGATACATATGTCATGACATAGGATCCGATATATGTGAGTATGTGTAAGACCACATCTGGGACGTTGGCATCGATATGTGATTACGTGTAAAACCACGTCTGGGACGTTGGCATCGATATGTGATTACGTGTAAGACTACGTCTGGGACGTTGGCATCGATATATGTGGTTACGAGTAAGACCATGTCTGAGAAATCGATATCGTATTTATTTTCTATAAGACCCTATCTAGGATAGTAGCATCGATATATAACAGCATGTAAGACCACGTCTGAGACGTTGGCACTGTACGATATATGTGATTATTCGAGTATCCTCTTCAATTCCAAATGGTTCAATGGGCAACGATAAGTTGTGATTGAATGTATATAACAAATTAAAGTGATCAGGTATGTAATAGCTTATTACTTATTCAAAATAAGGTAAGTTAGTTATTTGATATGTAATGCAAGTTATTACATGATGCTAATGTAAATGTAAGTGTATTTGTGAAGTATATTCGACTACATGATAAGTATAAGTATGAGATATTAAAGTTTGATTCAAGAATATATGTTTAAGAGTGTGTATATATTCGATTATATAATGGTACTATGGTTTTGAAATTGAATGTTACCTTGATAATAGATATAGTACATTCGGCCAAAGGTTATGTATAGTGATATCATATTTGTAACCTATGTGCAAACATATATAAATGATTATGTACGACCTTAAGGATATAAAATAAGAATATTTATGAAATGGTCCATGAATATATGTATATAAGTTTATGTATATCCGGTTAAATAATGATATTATGGCTTTGATTTTGAATGATATTTTGATATTGGATGTATGTATACTTGGCAAAATGAAAGTATATGTATTATATGAAATTGTAAGTTTGAAATTAAATGTGATTTTGATAGTATGAATTGGTTTGGTAATTGAATTGATATTGTCATTGAGTTATTTATTTGCTTATGACTTACTAAGCTTTTAAACCTTACTTTGTGTGTTGTTCCTATGTTTATAGAGTTTCAGAGACTTGCTCAGGTTAGAAGTCATAGGAGACCTCATCACACTATCCAGTTTTTGCTTCGGTAAATAAATGTTTTGAGATTTGGTTATGTGGCATGTATAGGCTAGTTTTGATATATTTGGTTTTGAAATTAGTAAATATATATGTAGCCATGCGAAAATGGCTTGTTAATGAGGTTAATGTTTGTGTATATTCGGGCATGGTATAAGCTTATTTTGGGAAGTATGTTTCATAGTATGTATGTATGGTGTCTTGATTACATGTTTTAGTTGAGTAATGATTCGGTTGATGGATGTGTTTTTGCTATAATGCATATGTGCTCATGAAGCTTAAGTCCAAGTATATTTGATTAGGGTAATTTGGTTATATCTATTGAATGGGTATGTCACGAATGACTTATAAATTAGCTCACTTTAGTAAGCTTGATATTTGGCTTATCAATTTGTTATGTTTAGGTATAGGATTCGGTAATGGGAAATGGTAAGTATGGGTTCATTAGGTCTAGGCAATGAAGTGAATGATGAATGCATGTTTTAGTTATGGTATATTATATTTTGATTAAGTAATGTTTATGTCATATGTGTGTATAAGTGCTTTGATCAGTTTGTGAGATAAGAATTAGGTTATACAATGCATGATTATATTTGACTAAACTTAGTAAAAATACATATATGCTTATGAGACAATCACTTGTGAGTTGGCTTTTTAGTTTTGGTTTGTAATGGAAAGTTTGTATATATATATCATGATTAAATGGTTGGTATTTAGGTTCAGATTTTATACGTCCCTATTGATGTTGTAAGAGTGATGTTTAGATATAGTTATAGTATGCGAAATAGACATGATATACTTCAGTATGGATGTACAAAAAATGGTTTAGATTATTATGTCATATGTGCATAAATTTGTAACGTGAGGAGAGGTATATTTAATTTGGAAATAATGCTAGTTATTATCTTTTATGTTATTGAAAATTCAATCATGTGATATGACCGAATAGGTATATGTTTGAATGACCAAATTTTATATTATTCGTAATGGGCATAAATTTTATAAGTTAATGTCCTAGCCGAATAGTTTATGAAATAAATAGCTAGGTATATGTAGTCCGTTTGGTTATAATATGCATAAGTGTAGAAATTATGAATTAATATGTTACTATTTAGCTAATGAAATAGTTGTTTTGACATATGCTTGGTATATGTTATCTAATGATATATACTTAGATAATAGTTGAGCATTTGAATAATGGTATAAGTTGATGATACTGATGTGATTGAAATTTGAAGCATGAATTGTTTATGATTTATAAGAAATAAATTGTGATTGGTTTTAGTTGATTAAGTGGTCCGTATATGCGAATTTGACTTATATGAATGAATATATGGATGATATTCGATTGAAAAGTTTTGTAAAGAAGTTGATATATTTTTAATCATGAAATCAATTATATGAACATGTTGAACTGTGTTTTGTCAGGTAATGCCTCGCAACCCTAATCTTGCTACAAATACGAGTTAGGGGTGTTACATTTGATTGGTACCAGAGCTACGATTTAGTCGGTTCTAGGACTACCATAGCGTATGTGAATCTAGCTATACATGCCACCTTTAACCTGTGATAGTGTGATATCTCCCCGACTCTAACGAAAATTGTTTTGATGAGACAGAGTGTTTTCCAACCGAGCTAATTCTAATAGTACAAAAATAAATGCTCAAATGTTTGAGTGAAAATGTGTTGATGATGAGTTGAAACTTACAAAGGTATGAAATTATATGAAATTTGGCCATGAAAGGTATGTATATATATGATTAAATGTTATGTGAACTATTTAAAAATGTGATGAGTTTATAAGCAAGTGACTATGAATATTTGAACCATATGAGAAACAAGAAATTTCTTTTGTGTTATGGCATGATTCATATGAATGAAATGATATGAGTATATGAATTATGATATGTGACTTATGATTGTTATATGAAATGCTTTGATTGTGAATTAGTAATTTGAGTTGGCATATGAATAATGTGTTAAGAACAAAAGTGATTAAAAGTAAAAGTTTATTAAATGATTTGAGAACGTGAAATTAGTAATGAACTGGCTATTTGTGATAGTATGTGTTATGTGCATTTATGTGTAAGTTAAATTTGAGGTTTTACTACCCTCACCCCCTTATCAGTGAAATGTTAAAATGAAATCTGTAAGGTTTGGTTGAATAAGTTCACGAGTGTCGAGTTACAGAAATTCGTGTTCGAAAGATTAATAATGTGGTCAGAAAAGTGAATGAATCAGCAAATGAAGATAGTACTAAATGAGACATTGAAAAGTTTTAAAGGCTATTCAAATTATGCAAAGACACTGTTACAAAAGAAGTTAACTCCGATTAAATTACATATTCAGGTATGATATCTTAAGAAAGGTATTAACTGGAAGTTCTTTTGAATTGATTTCTGTTAGTGAAGGGATAATGTGAAAATTTTCTAATGACAGAACTAGATAGTGGATTAATATTTGAATTGTATTTATGGCTGAGTGCAGTGGTTATAGTCGGATAGTTACTATGATTTCTTCTGGGCATTCTATACGTACATTATCCTCAGAAGTATATGTGACTGTTAAATTTCAGAAGGAATTCTTATCGTATGAGAACATTAGTTAAACATGTTAATAGATAAAAGTATCGTTGGTCTGTTTGGGTTATATTCAACATTGTTATGTCTTTCTCTAGTATTTATTCCTTTGTATGGATATGAAAATCGTTGGTCTGTTTGGGTTATATTCAACATTGTTATGTCTTTCTCTAGTATTTATTCCTTTGTATGGATATGAAAATCAATGGTAAAATCTGTATGATGCTAATACTCTGTTTCTACTGGCTATTGTTCTGTTGAAAAATACATAAAGATTATATTGCTTCTATTATTGTGGATTCTAGCAATTATGAGTAATATTGTTCTTTCTGGACATTTTCTGGGATATCATCAGGGTTGATATCATTCTATATGGGTTGCAATTTTCTGATATTTTGTGTAACTTTAGATGTTTAAAATTTCACCATTCTGGTTTTCTTATGATTCTATATGATGATCTATAAGAGATATCTATTTAACGAAAATGGCTATATCTGTTATAATCATAATTTCTGTTTTGAAATTTGGGAAGTACTGCAGTACCGTTATCAGAGTTATAAAAGTTGTGTTTCTGCATTGGTTGATGTTCAAATCATATTTGATTTTCTTCTGGGTTTAGATGCTTTATTAACAGCCGGGATATTATCTATTGTTACGGGTAAAACGTCAGTCTTATTATGACATTATGATTTCTATTTGATGATTGTGACATCTGTATAATGATATGTCTGGGTTATTCTTTCTAATGAGAAGAAACGATTTCTTTGAAAAGACCGATTCAGTGGTTTAGACTGATTTACATTATATGATTAAAAAAATGAGAGATAATTGGGTTATATGTGACTGAATCTATTCACCGGATTGGAAATAAAATTTAAATGTACGCATGTGAATTGAGGAATGGTCTGGAAGAAGAGTTCGTATTCTTGAATACTTGATACAAAATTATATCTATCAGAACAACTCTAACTGAGAAATGTTGTGATAAATTAAAGTTAGTTCGATTTTTGAAGTTTCTTTTGCACGAAGATATTGTTAACTGAAACATCAACTCTGGTTCAGCCAAAGTTGAAGAAAAAGTTTATGAATTTTAGTCATGTGTTAATGAACGGTTTGAAGTGTGTTCTAATAATAGAGTGTACAGAGATATCTTGTGATTCCATACAGTTAGAGTTGCACAAAAAGAGTTATGTGACATATTTAATAATTACAAGAGATTAAAATGTTAATGCTGCAGAGCAAGATCCGAACTCGGCACAGCAAAGTTAGCTTGAATCGTCGAAAAAAAAAACACTTCTGAGTCTGTGAGTAAATATTATTGTTTGACAGAAATGATTTTAGTTTCAAATGATTTGAATAAGAAACTTTGGTGCACTCTACGAGCGATGAAAACGTGATTGATCTTATCAGAGGATGATTATATGTTTGTTGGATTAAAAGTTAAATTGATGCTTACTAAGTGAATTCGTGAAACTTAGAAAGGTGTTACCAAGTTATAAGTTAAAAAGGGGTTCAACATAAATTGATTTCTGTTTCAGAATTTCAGATATGAAATTGATGATTGCTTGTTGCTTTGAAATAGAGTGTATAAATCAAGAAGCCTGAGATTGTATAACCATTGTTCCAAAAGGCTCATAGTGTCAATTAGATTGTTTATACAGGAGTAATAAGAGGCATGATAATATGAGAAAGTGGTATTGATAATAAGTATAAAATGTAATATTTCTGACCTCGCGTTTAAATGTCTAAGCTACCAACAGAGTAAAGTTAATTATTAAGCGCCTTCAGGATTATTTCAGCATGTTTTGATATCTGAGTAGGAGTGAAATAGAATATTTTGATGAATTTAGTATCGGGGTCATCTCTTATCATTGAAAAGATAGATGTTATCTGAATTATTGTTAACTGTCTGAATAAGTCTTTCCGTATGTATAGATTTCTCTTTTGATAAATCAGTTTTGTCAGTTTGCACAGGGTGCTAGTCATCATTGTTTTAGATTGAAATTTAAAATTTTTGTGTGGTAATTCTAGAAGAAACTACAGTAAACTGTAAGTATAGGGTTGTTTTGAAAATTCTTGAAATATTTATTTATTCCTATGTTTTAAAGTTTGAAAGTAACCAAGAAAGATTGTTGCTATTTGACAAATTATCAGGTGAGTATAAAAGTGATATTGTATGAGGTATTGTATGTGGCAATTATCTAATTCCATTGTTCAGGATCGAACTTTGTAAGTAAATGATTCATGAGATTAATATCATCAGCGAAATAAAACAGAAAATGAAAGTCTTAATATGATGTATTGCAGAAGACAGATTATAATCTTAGTTGTGAGATTTAATAGATATGAAATTGGTAACCTATGTGAGATTGAAATATACTATGTGGAAGCAAATCTTTAATCTACTTTATGGTAAGATTTTCGGGGATGAAAATCCCTAAGGGGGGAAGAGTTGTAACAGCCCAGTTTAGACCCTAGTCGGAACAGTGGTTTTGGGACCACGAATCCGAGTTAGAAAAATATTTTAAAATTATTTTATGTGTTTATTATGCGTGAATTTATATCTATGAAATTTTCATATTTTAATTTTGTCGTTTGAGTGCCGATTTGATAAAAAGGACTTAATCATGTAAAATGTAAAAGTGGCAATCTAACTGTTAAAGCACTAAATTGTTATGGTTTATTAATTGCTAAGTCCTTAAAATGGAATTATGCCACTATTATGGTTGATGGACGGTAATGGACATTAGTTATATGGTTTTATAATTAAATTACAAAGGTTAATTTTGTAATTGGTATAATAATTAGTAATAAATATAACAAATCAATAAGTTAGTGGTGTTCATCTTTTCATGGCCGATTGTTGAGCAGAAAAGAAGCCATGGATGAAGCCTTTGAGTTCGGCACCAAGGGAGCTTAATTCGGGTATGTGTTTTGCTCAGTTTTTGTAACACACCTTATCTGTGTCCGATGTCGAGAAAAGGTATGAGGCATTATCAGACTTAAACAAAACTAATTATACAAAATCGGGTCATAAAATTTCATCCAATCTAAATCCAATCAAATAAAATCAAGTTGTCTCTATTGTGGACCTATGAGGCCCAAAACATATGTTATTAGCGATCCGAGATTAAACTGAGGACTATAGAAAATTTTAGAAAAAAAATTGTCCCTAGAGTTATGCCTCACACGCCCGTGTGGGGGCAAAGCACACGCTCGTGTGCTTGGAGACACGGTCTTATTCATCACCCGTATGGAATTATTGGATTTATTTTCTATTTCGAACCTATAGGGGTTTTTACACGGCCGAGCACACGCCCGTGTCCTTGGCCCGTGTCCCTCACACGGCCTGGCACACGCCCGTGTGGTAGCTCGTGTGATTTTTAGTGAGCATTCTGTTTATGTCGTCATCATGTAAATTGATGCGCACGGCCAAGCACACGCTCGTGGCTAGAGGCCATGTCCTCTACACGGTTGAGACACACGGCTGTGTCTCTGCCCGTGTGTTTACTACCATGCATTTTTAACCAAAAATTCAAGGTGCCTGTAGGCTGACCGTGTGTCACACACGGCCTAGACACATGCCCATGTCTACCCATGTTGACCATTTGAAGGCTATATTCCAAGCCATTGGTGACCCCTAATCAATTGTACACTCCAACATGTTCAATGGCTTACTCCATGGTAAATTTGGACACTCAAGCATGCAACATTATGGCATTATTATGACCCTTTTTATACTAGTTCCTTAGTATTCACACAACCTTATCTTTTAGTCATTCCACACCAATTTCATGGTTTACCATATCCTTTACTATTAATTCATTATGAGTATTAAATCATGCAACCACATACAAGCAAATAATCATCCACCAACAAAGCGCATCACCAACACTTACACATCTTGGTATGTATGTAAGGGTAAACTTAGGAATACATCCCAATCATCAATATGGACCAAATCACGTGGCCATAAACAAAATAATTAAGGCCCAGATGAGCCATTACACTTGGCTACTTCAACATGACACATATCCACAAAATAGACAAATTTCCTATACATGCCGTGACCAAAATAATTAAACCCTTTATACCCAAATTTCTTAAAGATAGTGTGATCCAAGCTCCGATATCCCCCGATCCTTTAAGCTAGCTTGACGTATCTAAAGAGAAGGGAAAATGAAGGTGGGTAAGCTATAAAACTTAGTAAGTACACATGCAAATAGACTACATTATTCAACAATTGATAATCTAAGCATAAATACTTATAACATTATGTCATGTATAACTTATCTTTCACATTCATATGCACATGCTCATTCAAAAACGTACCTTTTCATAATATCATCATATACTAAATACTCATAGGGTTTTAGTATATACCTGTGCCCCTTTTTGCACACATATAGTTTACATAATTTGCTTCTAGAATTCATAATACATTTCCCGTTGAACACTTGGAATATGATTCGGACATGCAGAAGAAATGCACCGAAGTGCCTGAACGTAGCCTTGGCTACCTGACAGAATGTGCACCAAAGTGCCTCATATCATAGAATCACATGCCGCTCTCAATGGGGGCTACTCAAAGAGATAAATAGTATCCAAACACTACTCAGGATACCCAGCACCCGGACCCTAGCATGTATCACATATTAAATGAGCTCATAAACACATAACTATCCAAGAAATCCATACCCTAAACATCGAATAATTCAACCTCCATAATTGGTTGCTGTAACATTTCATTACATCGGGATATAGAACCGGTGCGGTGACACCTATCGTATTGATTTACAAAATTATGGGCGTCTTTGAATAATATCGGCCAGTAGAATCCTGATTGGAGAACTTTAGCCGCAATTCTCATACCACCGAAATGACCTCCATAAGGAGCATCATGACAATGCTTCAGGATTGAAAGCATCTCCTCTTCCGGAACACAACGTCAAATGATGTTGTCATTGCATACCTTCAATAAATATGGCTCGTTCCAGTGATACTTCACTACTTCACAAAGAAATCTTTCTTTTTTTATGGTCTGTGACACCCAATGGAAGTTTTTCATACACAAGATAATTAATAAAATATGTATACCAAGGAGTTGCATCTACAACAAATAACTTCACATCTGGGAGTGTGTCGACAATTTGAAGTATTATTTCGTCTTCGCTACCAACTTCATGGTTTGCAACTTGATTCTCTAAACCCTTATGGTCTTTTATCTCGATGTCAAATTCTTTCAACAGTAATATCCAGCGTATTATTCTTGGTTTGACATCCTTTTTCGCAGAGAGATATCTGAACACCAAATGATCAGTGAATACAGGAACCTTTACGCCGACAAGATAGGAACGAAACTTGTCGAAAGCAAATACTATAGCCAGCAGTTCTTTCTCTATAGTTGTATAATTGATTTGAACCTCTATAAGAGCTTTGCTAGCATAATAGATGGCATGAAATATTTTTCCCTTTCGTTGTTATAGAACCGCACCCATAACAAAGTCGCTTGCATCACACATAACTTCAAAAGGTTGAAACCAATGTGGTGCAATGACAATGGGTGTATTCACTAGCTTCTTTTTTAACTGAATAAAGGCATCCAGACATGCATCGTCAAAGAAGAATTTTTTATTCTATTTCAGCAATGAGCATAAGGGCTTTGTTATTTTTGAAAAATATTTAACAAACCTTTGGTAAAACCCCGCATGTCCAAGAAAACTGCGAATACCTTTCACATTTGTTGGTGGAGGTAATTTCTCAATGATTTCCACTTTAGCTTTTTCTACTTGAATGCCGTGACAAAAGATGTGATGTTCTAACACAATTCCTTCAGTTGCCATGAAATGACATTTTTCCTAATTCAGGATAAGATGTGTGTCCTCACATCGCTTCAGTACTTTATCCAAATTGTCAGTGCAATGATCAAAATCATTCCCATAGACTGAGAAATCATCCATAAACACCTCTAAAGATTCTTCAATCAAATCTTAGAATATTGCCATCATGCACATTTGAAATGTTGCTGGTGCATTGCAAATACCGAAAGGCATACAACAAAAAGCAAAAGTACCAAAGGGACAGGTGAAAGTTGTTTTCTCCTGATCCTCCGGTGTAATAGCAATTTGATTGTACCCAGAATAGCTGTCTAAAAAGCAATAATAGGCATTTCCAGCAAGCCGATCAAGCATTTGGTCGATGAAAAGAAGCGGGAAGTGATCCTTCTTTGTGGTTGCATTCAATTTGCGATAATCCATACAAACTCACCATCCCGTGAGAAGATGTGTAAGAATTAATTCGTGTTTATCATTGCGAACCATAGTGATGCCACTCTTTTTAGGCACGCATTGCACTGGGCTTACTCAATTGCTATCAGAAATCAGGTAAATAATTCCAACATCAAGCCATTTTATGATTTCTTTCTTGATAACTTCTTTCATCTTCTCGTTTAATCTTCATTATTGTTCAATCAATTACTTGTCTTCATCTTCCAACTTGATCTTGTGCATGCAAAAAGAAAGACTAATACCTTGAATATCAACAATACTCCAAGCAATAGCTCATTTATGTTGCTTGAGAATATGGACCAATTTCTCTTCTTAAGTTACATCCAGTGTTGCGAAGAGAATAACTAGGAAAGTATTGTGGTCAAAATAACTAGGAAAGTATTGTGGTCACCTAGAAAGACATATTTAAGATAAGGAGGTAGTGGTTTCAATTCCAGAGTAGGAGTTTCTTCAATAGATGGTTTGAAAATTGGGGTTATTCTGTTGGCTAGGTCTAAGGATTCAGTCTGCCATCCATGCTTGAGTTCAAGATTATTAGCTTCAAGCATGCCATCACAATCGTCTAAGGATTTGGCATCAGATGTCACTGCAAACTCTTCAGAAAGTATTGTGCTTTGGTCATTGAACTCTTCCTCAATTAGATTATCTAGCACATTAACAGTATGGCAATCTTCTTTGTCCTTGCATTGAATAGATTCAAAAACACTGAAGGTGACTTGCTCATCATTAAGTCGTATGGTTAGTTCACTTTTGTAAACATCAATAAGAGTTCGGTCGGTGGCTAAAAATGGTTGTCCCAAGATTATGGGAATCTCCTTGTCTGCCTCATAGTCAAGTATGATAAAATTGGCTGGAAAAATGAATTTATCCATACGAACTAAGACTTTTTTTATTTGCCCTTCAGGTTGAGCCAAGGATCGATCGGCTAGTTGTAATTTCACTGCAGTAGATTTCATGTGACCAATTCCCAACTTTCTGAAAGTAGATAGTGGCATTAGGTTAATGCTAGCTCCCAAGTCGCATAAAGCCTTACCCAAATAATGATTGACAATTGAACATAGGATGGTAAACCTCCCAAGATCTTTCAATTTAGGGGGCAGCTTGTTTGTTAAAACAACACTATAGCCTTCTATGAGTGCAATAGTTTCAATATCAATAAGCTTGTTCTTCTTGGACAAGAGGTCTTACATAAATTTTTGATAACTCGAAATTTGTACCAAAGCATCTACGAAAGGAATGTTGATTTGCAGTTGCTTCAGTGTGTCTAGGAACTGTTGATACTGCTTGCCATGCTCATTTTTCCTGAATCTTTGTGGGAAGGGTGAAGGTAGAGATATATCTGCTTGCGCCGACTTCTTTGATTGCGGTGACAGTTTCGAAGGTCGTACATTAGGCATATGAGTAACAATTCGTGGAACTTCTTTGTCTGTTGCATTGAAAAACTCTTCAGATTCAACCTTCTCACCATTGATCACTCCATTCGTATCTTGAGGTGCTACAGTAGAGTCGATAAACAATTCGCCAATTTGTTTACCACTCCTAAGAGTGATAACCTTACAATGTTCTTTCCCTCTCGGACTAGGATTTTCTGTGTCACTAGGTAATAAGCCTAGTGGTTGAGTATTCATATTTAAAGTAAGTTTTCCTAATTGTGCCTCCAATGCTTGAATAGAAGATGAATTCCCTTGTACAATAGCTTCTGTACGAGGAATATGCTCCCACATTAACGCCTCAAGAGTTGCTAATGGGCTAGAAGTAAAAGCTTGTATGTACGGTTGCTGTCGATATCCTTGAACTGGCCTTGTTGTGGATGCATCTGAGTGTGCTGATTATAGTTCTACTATTTTTTATTGTAATTCCCTTGTCTGGGATTATAATTGCCCTGGGTAGATGTATTCCCATATCTGAATGTCGCATCATTTTATCCACCATTCTGAGTTCCCCAAAACTGTTGGTTGCATGCAGAGTTGTTGTAAGAATTATCATAAGAATTCTTGCGTATGTTACTAATATAACAGGCATTCTCTGCATGTTGTGGGCAATCTGCATAGCTATGGTTGTCGCTACAAATCTCACAACAAAAAGTAGGAATGTCAACTTTCTGAGTGACTTGTATAGGTGCAAATCCACTAGTCCCTTGCATATTTTTAATCATGTTTGTTAGAGAAGAAACTTGAGTAGTTAATGTGATTATTGCTTCCAATTCGATAACTCCTAGAGTAGTTTTTGATTGTGCAGCTCTAGATATAGGGTATTGATAATCATTCTGAGCAATTCTCTCAAGAATTTTCACATCATCATGATAAGTACAATCCAGCAGAGGTCTATTGGCTAATGCGTCGACAAGATTCCTTATATGTGAATTTAGCCCACTATAAAAAATCATAATTTGTGTTTTTGGTTGAATGTCGTGCATGGGACAACGTTGAAGTAAAGATTTATAATGTTTTGATGTGGTGTGAAGATTTTCATCATCCAGCTGATGATAAGCAGTAATGCCATTTCGAAAACGAGCATTCATTGTCGGCAGGTTAAATTACAAAACAAATTGTGTTGCTAGTGCATCCCAAGAAATAATTGATCCGACAGGTAGCCCAAAAAACCAAGTACGTGCTCTTCCTTGTAGGGAATAAGGAAATAATTGCATCTTCAAGGCATCATCAGAAACACTTTTTTGACTAAATAAAGCAAAGATCAATAAAAAGGATTTAAGATGTTCTTTCACATCTTCATGTGGCAATCCAGCATATTGTCCACTAGAATTCAACATTTGAAACATTACTGGGTTGAGTTTAAAATTCCCAGTTTGGATTGTTGGCCTAACAACTTTTGATTGTAAATCATCCAAAACAGGTACTACAAAATCTCGTATAGTCCTATTTTGTATACGAGCATCTTGCAAAAATAATGGGTTATTAACATTTTGTTGTTGCATCGGGGTTATGGCTGCACTGTTCCTTAGTAGAGCCATATTTCTTTGTACCCGATATCTACTCTGAATAGTCCTTTCAATTTTTGGATCCAAATCGGCAAGAAAATCTTATTTGCTTTGAGTTATAAAAGACCGAAATTGAAGTTTAAGAATTAGCAAAAAAAAAACTAGTTAGTGAATACTAAATATTATATAAAGAAAATAAAGTGCAAAAACACACAAAAACAAAAATAAACATCAAACAAATGCCATCCCCGGCAACAGTGTGAAAAACTTGGTTGACTGTTTAATGTCATAGCAATAATGTGCAGGTGTACACTGTCGATGCAAGTATAGTAGACAGATGCGAGTCTATTGAAAATCAATCCCACAGGGATGGTAGTCTTTTGTCTAGTAATGTCGGTGCAACAACTAGATGGAAACAAGATAAATTGTGAGAATAGTTGTCGATGAAATAATTTGAAAACAATAAAATAAAATATGATAATGATAAACTGGGATCCCCAACATAAATCTTCATCAGAATACTAAGTGTTCACAAGGTATAAAAAGATAGGTGATTGTTGAAGCAATAAAGTTCAATGTATACCTTACTCAGTGTCACTCCTCTATTTAATCCGAGACTTAAACATGCATACTAACCTCACCTTCCGATGATGGCAATATGGCACTATCAAGAACAAGTGGACTAAATTCCTCTAATCCTCACTTAACTTCTGTTGTAATGCTTGTTGGCTCAAACTGTCACTGCACTTTCCAGTGTCAGTGATTGAAATAATACTTCCTTGTTAAAAGGCATTCAAACCCCAAGATTAAACAATAAAAACAAGATTGAATAAGATAACATTTAATCAAGAATTCATGTGTACTTCCATACAAACAAAAAATAGAGAAGAATCACCAGCATTCATAAAGAAATAAGAAATAATTGAGTGGAGAATACTATTCCTAGACAACTCGACTAAATCTCTATATTCCCTCTTGTCTTGCACTTAGGTCTTCTCATCAGAAGCTAGTCTACATCTGTTTTTCATGTTGGCTCACCTGTGAGAGGCTTAAGCTGGCATGGCCGCAAACTTCAAGATCGGATGATGAATATGATGATCAGGAAAAGAAAAGCTTTGTTTTTCTTCTCACATCCACCTTTTATGTCCTCCTCTAATAGTATAGGTGTCCTTTCCTCAAAATTATTCTGTCCATACTATCTCTAATTTATAACTATATATACATATATAAGCAGCTATAAAAAGTAGATTCATTTGAGATTTAAAGAATGATAGCAGTCATCCACTACTAATGCAACCTAATCAATTCATCAAAGATTTGGAGCTACAACCTTCTGCCAAATTTGTCCAACTCATTCATTGATAATTCACATGGTTTAAGAATTAAGCATCGAATGTAACAAAAATTTTCGAACAATTTTCTTTAACTATGATTAAAACTTGCTTGCTTCATTACCGAAAGAAAAAATTTGAAAAGTGGGTGCATTTCCAAGCCCCATGTGCATTCCTACATAGAAAAATACACATTTTTTTAATTAATTAAAACAAATAAAATAAAATCTAACTAAAAGCAAAAAAAATAAAAATCATCCCAAGTCTAAAAATTATACAAGTCCCAAAATAAAAATTAAAAATTAAAAATCGTTTAAATTTAATCGAAGTCATGCACTGACTCCTCAACCATCGGTTCCTTTCCCTTGCCTCGATCTCGACCCTCAAATGGCTTGGTAGCCCTCTTACCCGAAGATTGAGTTGGGCTTTGTCGGCTCGGACTGAGGATGCAGAGATCCTTCGTCGAGGGCGTTCTAGCTGAAATACTGCCTCATATTCGTCAACTGGGAAAGTTTTATCATCATCATCATCTCCCTCATTTTTGTCATCATCATCGTCATCTTCCCTCTTTTCTTCCCTTTCACTCTCTTCAGATGGTGGGAAGGGCACATACTTGTTGGGTGGTGGATTTGGTACTTGCGTACCGAATCAATATGCATAGTTGATGCCACACGTGGTCATCTCTTGCAATCGTTGGATCGCCCACTCTGTATCTGACAAATCTCTCAATCGTGTCAGCAGGGGCTCCTTAGCTTTCTCTTCCTCCTCGAGGCCAGTGGGACATCCATCTTTTCCTTTCATCTTCAATTCCATTCCTTCACTTGTTTCCTTTGAAGGTCAATTAATTTACTGTACGTATTGTTTTTGAGCACACTCTTTGATGGCACTGCAAATTGCTTGGTAGGTGACATGGGACCCTTCGCTCATTTGCATAGGGCCATCACTAGGTAAGGGACATACCTTCCTCGCTTCTAGCCACCAATCATGTCAGCATTGTGGTTGGTTGTTTAACATCACAGTAATAATGTGCAAGCATACACTGTCGATGCAATTATAGTAGACAAATGTGAGTCTGTCAGATTTTGATCCCACAAGGATGGTAGTCTTTTGTCGATTAATGTCGGTGCAAAAACTAGATGGAAACGAGATAAATTATGAGAATAGTTGTCGATGCAATAACTTGAAAACAATAAAATAAAAAATGATAATGATAATCTAGGATCCCCAACATGAATCTTCATCAGAATACTATGTTCTCACAAGGTATAAAAAGATAAGTGATTGTCGAAGCAATAAAGTTCAATGTATATCTTACTCAGTGTCACTCATCTATTTAATCCAAGACTTAAACATGCATACTAATCTCACCATCCGATGATGGCAATACAACACTATTAAGAACAAGTGGACTAAATTTCTCTAATCCTCACTCAACTTCAGTTGTAGTGCTTGTTGGCTCAAACTGTCACTGCATTTTCCAGTGTTAGTGACTACAATAACACTTTCATGTTAAAAAAATTCAAACACCAAGATTAAACAATAAAAGTAAGATTGAATAAGATAACATTTAATCAAGAATTCATGTGTACTTCCATACAAACAGAAAATAGAGAATAATCACCAGCATCCATAAAGAAATAAGAAAGAATCGAGTGGAGAATACTATTCTTAGACAACTTGACTGAATTTCTCTATTCCCTCTTGTCTTGCATTTAGGTCATCTCGTCAGAAGCTAGTCTACATTTAGTTTTCACGTTGGCTCACCCATGAGAGGCTTCAGCTGCCATGCCCACAAGCTTCAAGATCAGATGATGAAGATGATGATCCGAAAAAAAAAAGCTCTGTTTTTCTTCTCACGTCCACCTTTTATGTCCTCCAACAGTACAAGTGTCCTTTCCTCAAAATTATTTTGTTCTTCTATGGATAGGTTGGTTATACCAGACTGGATAGCTCACGCAATTTTAATTCTTATCCAAACAGCTGTCAAGTGCGGCGATAATTCTGGATGCAATCTGGAATTCACTTACGCAGCGACATTAATGCAAAAAGATAGCAAAATTAATGATAAAAAAGGCTAGGATTCACTGAGTTAGAAAATACAATTTACTAAACTGAAAATGCTAAAATGTATGCTAAGGATAACTAAATGGGAACAATTTAACCAATAAGTAAGGGGGAAAACATATGTTCTTTCTAGTGCTATCACATCGTTTGGTAGATCCAACGACCAACACAAACCTCTTTTTCTACAAAATAGAATCAAGCAAAACCACTCTAAAGGCAGTGACATGAGAGACGTTCTGAGTAGAAGAGACACGGGTGCAAATAAATTGCATTCATATCTTGTCCATCAGAAACATTATGGCCTGATTAAACTTGACAAGGATGTTGGTACTAGCTTGGCCAGTCCACTCACCACACCCCTGCGCCAGATATCTCAAAATAGTACACATATTGATCCCTTATACATACTTAAATCAACAGACTCTAAGAAATAAGAGGCATAATATGGAGCATCATAATATAAACAAATTTCTCAGGTTGTGACTAGTACCTCTTTACCTCGAATGGTTACAGAATTAAGGTTATTAATTGGGAGTTGCGAATTTCCCTATCCTTTAATGATGTGTAAAATTTATAAACTATTGCGTTGACTGTTGGTTCGTTCGAGATCGAGCAAAATTTAGGCCAATGGTGGAAATCCACCAACTCCTAAATGGTGTCGTAATCGGTTAATGAAGGATCAAACCTTCATTCTTGAATGAATTTACGACCGCTCATTTGCAAGTAATAACGTTCGAATTCCACGTTTCCAAAAAGGTTAGCATCGAAATTCATCGATGCCTTGACCTCCTCCAAACATGAGAACGTTTTAGAGTAAAAATCATGCAAATAAAAAAATATAAAATTAGCGCGGTATACGCAAGAGAATAGGTCAAATTGTAATATAATTTAGTGTTACAATAGAACACTGGTAAGTGTTTTGAGGATCATACCCAGGTGAGGTTGAATTAAATCTAAATATATTATTTACACTCGTAGGTTTAAACATTAATCACAAAAAATAATATTAAAAAATTTAATATTATAGATTAAGGCTGTAAAATAAAAACGAAACTACTAAAAAAAAGTTAACAAATGAAAATCTTTTAATTAACAGGAAGAAGATTAACTCATTTCAATGGTTGCAATTAACTTCAGAATTTGGGTTTTATTAGGGAATTAGTATTAGCTAACCAATATTACATCTTGTCTTCTACTACTTAACTAATTGTCCAGTATACGCTTATCCCTCGACCTCACTTTCCTAACCGGGATAAATCCATGATTTTCTTAGTAAACTTATCTCTCAAACTTGTTTATCTTAGATTACTTCTTAGGGTCGTCAATCCTTAGGTTTAAACACACATGAATTTATACCAACTAACTCTATTGGAAAAACCCTAAATCCTTCGTTACTCACTCCCACATCCACTACTTAATCTACCTAAGGATACTTAACAATCATCTTTTCCACAATTAAATTAATCATGCAAATTAACATAAAAGAGAAAGAAATATAATTTGTCTGTTTGGTGAACTTCTTGTGCTCAAAATCGCAAAATCTTTTAATAGTGATTGAGATCTTGTCAGTTGCAAGCAAAAAGTGAAAGAAAAGTATTGAAATAATTAATAATGAAGACTTGGACTTAAATCAAATCCAAGTAGAAGAACAAGAAAAATAAAACTATTTTTGAAATAAACTAAATGTAACACCCCTTACCCGTATTCAACGCCGGATCAAGGCTCGAGGCATTGCCGAACTTTCATCACAAACAATTATACAAATCGAGTCATAAATTTGCATCCAAATTAAAACCATTCATATTCATTCATAAGTCCCTAATACGAGCCTACGAGGCCCAAAACATGCTTTGGAAGTGGTTTGGTACTAAACCGAGCACTTATGAAAATTTTACAAAACTTAGAAAATTTTTACTATGAACAGGGTTCACACGCCCGTGTGGCGTAGGACACATCCGTGTGGGCAAGCCGTGTGGTCACACACGTCTGTGTCCCTAACCCATGTAACTCTCTATTTTGCAATGCATGAACAAATTGATGTCACACGACCAAGTCACACACCTATGTGCCAGGTCAATTAGTAAATTATATTTTCATAAAATAGGTGCAAACTTCATACGATTAGGACACACGCCCGTGCCTGAGGTCGTGTCCCTTACACTGTTGAGACACACGCTCGTGTCTCTTCTCGTGTGCTCAATTCTAAGCATTCCATTTCTCAAAATTAAGGTGCAGGGGACACACGGCCAGAACACACACCCATGGGGTAGACCATGTGTCACATACGGCCTAGACACACGCCCGTGTGTCTACCCGTGTGGACAAAATAAAGGCTATTTACCAAGCCATTTTTCACCCTCATTTACACCTACACACACACACAAGTTCAATGGCATAATTCATGACATGTTTAAGCAACCAAAACATCCAAAATCAAGGCTAAATCATATCATTCATTACCAACACTTAACGTATTTACTATAACATAATTTACCAAATCAATTCATACCAAACTCACATTCACAAATATCAATAAGAATACTTTCATCTTAGATAATTCTACTTAGATTTCCTAGCACACCATAGAACTCATCACATCCATTTCACAAGTTATTTAACCATAATAAACATATAACAACCCATTACAAAACACAAAATACAGAAAAAGAAGAAGAAGAAGAAGAAGGCATTAACATATATACTTATATAAATGGGCTTACAATCATTTTAGCCAAAATAAGCCAATTACATGGCTAAATATCAAATCACCTTAAACAAATATAAGCCAATACATTTGGCCAAATCAAATGACACAGATAACAAAATGACCAAGTCCCTATACATGCCATAATTTCAAAATACCAAGATCATTAATACCCAAAAATGAGAGTTTGATAGTGTGGTTCGGATCTTCGACGATCTCTAATCCGAGTTAGCTTGGTGGCACTATAAAACATAGAAAATAAACAAAGTAAGCTATATAGCTTATTAAGCTCGTATGCAAGAAATAAGCAACCTTACCATGCATATAACATTTAAATATTATAACATAATTAAATGTAAATTTACCATAGTCTCATGATCATAACTCATTCCACTACAAACTTACCTCATATTCATCGTTTCAAGCATTTAATAAACATGGGCTTTATGTACATACCTGAACCATCTCGAAATGAATTTATACATATCCTGATCTTTAACATACCCATGAACCACTCTGAATAATAATGTCGGATACTCGGGATTTTTTCACACTAAGTGCCACAAAGGTAGCCAATGCTACCTCAATCTCATATCACATAATCGCTCGCTCTCGAGCTATCAACGGGCTTGCTCACACAAGTTGTCAGTCAAGACGTAGCTACACAGTGCTGCTCATACAAGCTGCTAGGTATCCACAACATATGCCAGTATATTTAGCCACCGGTAGGACGTACAAGACCAACACCTTGATCACATAATCACATAACACATAATGACTGTAGTGACATGTCACTTGTATCCTAATCTATTCCAAAGGTTCAACGGGATTTCTCACTTGCCAAATTATCGTCGAACTCGTTTGTAGAATTATACTTATTCACATAATCAAACATTCAATTCATGCAATATTAAAAGCATTTAAGTACAATTATTCTAAAGCTTATTTTAACATACGAACTTACCTCGGTACAAAATGGCTAATAGTTCGATTTAGTCCACAACCTTGTTCTTTCCTCAGTCTAAGTCAAAACCTCTTCTTTCTTGATCTATAATATCAAATTTAACTCATTCAATCATCACATTATTCAATCAAACTCCAAAAACACCTTATGGCAAAAATTATATTTTTACCCCTAACATTTTAACTTTTTACATTTTAGTCCCTAGGCTCGTACAATGATTTTCATTCAATTTCATCATACCCAAGCCTAGCTGAACCTTTTCCTTGCTCATAACAGCTCACATTTTTCATTTATTCACATTTTTACTCACATTTTACAACTTTTACAAACAGGTCCCTATTTGACATTTTCATCAAAAATCACTTGTTAAATGTTGTTTATCTAACACCCAACATGCATTTTCTACCATTAAACATCAAAATACACAAATATTCAACATGGGTAAAATTTTATACTTTGATTTTGTTTCAAATTAGTCCTTAGAATAGCAAAATCAAACTACAACATTCACAAAAACGTAAAAATCATTAAAAACGAGAGAAATACGGGCTCACAATCGAGCTTGAAAGTTTGGCCAAAACCCTAGCTATAGAGACTCTTCAATTTTCGATTAAGGGGACTAAATTGAAGAATATGGTCACTTTTATTTGATTTATTTTGTCTTTATTAACCAAACGACCCAAATGCCCTTAATGCCAAACTTTGAAATTTCACCTAACCATGTCCATTTTTGTCAAACTTAAAGTATAATGGTCTAATTACCATTTAAAGACCTCTAATTTAAAATTTCATAGTAATTAGACACCTCTAGCTTCTAGAGCACATATTTTGCACCCATTGCAATTTAGTCCTATTAGTTAAATTGGACGCTCTATCGATAAATTTTCTTAACGAAATTTTCACACAATCATTCAATCATACTGTAGACCTTAAAGTAATAATAAAATTAACATTTATACTTTAGATTTGTGGTCCCAAAACCACTATTCCTATTTGACCCAAAAATGGGTTGTTACACTAAAACTAAATAAAAATCCTAAACAACTAATGTAACGCCCCAAAAATTTAGAGTCTTTTTTTTTTTGCAAAATATGACATAAATATCATGTTTGCTTTATTGACTAAGTGATTTGGGTGTGTTTGGGAGTGTTTGAGAAGCCTGGGTTCAAGTCTAGGCTTTTGCAAAAATTTTAGTTTTTCCCCTTAGTTGAACCTTGCCTTTAGCTTGTAGGCATTATAAATAATAGTGCTTGTATTGTGACATAAAGAGAGTATGTGGTCTAGTGGCAAGGAGGCATGTTGTTACTATTGAGGGACTTAAGTTCGAGCCCTGAGTTACGCAATGAAGTAGTTATTTTGCTGCCTGAGCTGTGTAGGTAGTGGAGTTGGACTGAAACACAACTAAGGGAAATTTGAAGATAGTTTGAATGGGATGTTGGAGTAGATCAAGGAGGAAACCGTGGAGAGCTTGAGGGAGTGGATTAAGGAGCTAGGGAAGTGGTTGTTGTTGGCCAAAAATGGGATTCTTTGGGTACCAATTTGGTCATAGGCACTTAATGCCAAAATTGTCTAGCTTTTGGCTTTTTTTTCGGTAGCTATTCTCCTTTTGTTTTTCTCTCTTTCAGGTTCAAGCCTATTTTGGAGTAGCCATGTTGCGTTTTGACCATTGGGGTATTTTTTTTCTACTTTGGCATTTTTTTCAGTTTTGCTTATACTTTTTAATGTGCTCATTTCTTTTATCTTCTTTGAGCAGTAGCCAAATATTCTTTTCTCTCCCCATCTCCATTCTTTCATTTTCTTTAAGTGTCTCTTTTCTATTGCTAGCCGAATACCTTCTACTTTTCCTCATCTCTTTATTTTAAATTCTGCAGTTGTGGGTTTCTTCTTTAAGCCGATTGTTGTTCTTCTTCTCTTAATATTCTTTTGGTTTACCCTGTATTTTGGTTTGGCTGATTACTATTCTTCTCTGTTATTTCAGCTTGCAAGGGTTCTGTCAAATCAGTAAGTACTCATAGGTTCTCTCTATTGTTTCTCTGTTATTGCTATATGGGCTCAAATCCATTCCTTCTGCCTCCCTCTAAAAGTCGAATACTTCTTTTCTTAGTGTTCTGTGATTGCCGAATGGTGACTCCTTCCCCATGATGTGGTTCGTTGGATTCTAGGTATTTCCCGTGAAAAGTGCAAGAGTTCTCAAGCTTTCGAAACCCTATCTCCCAGTATTCGATTAAGGTAATTTTGATACCTTGTTTTTGGGGTATAAGCTTGTTACCCTAATGTTCTATAGGGTAATATTTGGGATATAAGCCATATCTTTAGTTTATTCTGTCTAACAAGATCTATCGTTAGTGCAGTTAATCACCAGGGTGCGAGTGATTAATTTTGGCCGGCGATCTAGGAGGGATATATTGCAGATCATCTGGTCGTGGTAGGTGATGAATGCTTAATCGTGGATTAAGTGCTTGTGAATGTTAATAATTGGGGAAACTGATTGAATACTTGGAATGAATGTAGGTCGGTGCTTTAGGGTTTTTCACAAGTGCTTGCAATCAGGTGTGTAACTGTGCAACTAAATCTATTACTATCAAAAAGCCAAAAAAGGTGTGTAACCACACCCTTCCTTACTGTAGATCGACAAAAGCCGAAAAGCCAAAGTGCCGAAACTTTGACATTTGAGGCCTCACGAGCGTGCGGTCGCTCGTTGGGTAGACTGAGCCCACAAATCATGAGTGATAGTCTGTAAAGGCCACTACGAGCATCTCCATGGACTTGGGCCGTTATGGGCCAAGTTGAGCAGAAATGGGCCGTGTGGGCCCAATGGGCTCGTGGGCCCCACGCAGATTAAATCCACGGTAAGTGATAATTATTGGACTGGGCTATACAGGTCACATAGTTATAGCTGAATTTGGGCTAAATAGGCCACACAAGCGTGTGGGCCCACTTGGGCCGAGTAGTGGGCCTTGGGCCCATTTTACACAGTTATGATCATTTAGATGTCGCTCGAGGCGACTGTAGACCTTCGGAGAGGTCGTGGTCTGAGCCAAAACCATAAAATAGGTAAAATAACCGTAATACCCTTGTATGATAAAATGAAAATTATGCCCTTATTCTCCGTATGACTGATGTGCTTATGATTTACATATATGATTGTACTGAGTATGACTTTGTATACGCGTAATATTTATGACATGACATACTGCATAGGGTTGGGGTCTATTTTGGAGGAAGTTCTGTACTAGTGGTTTTCCCACGTATTCTGATTCTAGTGGCTCCGCCACGTTTTCTGTTACTAGTAGCTTCGCTGCGTTATGGGTGTGTTGGCTGGGTGGGGCGATCGAATCCCCACATGGTGCGTTGGCTGGTATGGGTAGTGTGCTGGTTGGATTGGGTTGGGATACTTATTTTTTCTGTATTGATTTTGTTTTGGGCTTGGGCACACTCTGCTACTGTATAAGGCTAAAGCTTAGACTGCTCTGTTACTGAATAAGGCTTCGGCCTAGACTGTTTTGCATATTCTATTTTCTGTTGTCTGTTAGGGGATTACACACTAAGTTTTCATAAACTCACCCTTTCCTTTTTAACTGTTCAGGTAATCCTCAGCCTTAGACGATTTGGTGCTGCGAGGGATTTGGAGGTGGCCACACGACTGTTGTGTCTTGCATTCGACTTTATTTAATTTAAATTTCACTTTTGGGTTTTTAATTCTGTAATAAGGTCATTTGTGGGTTTCAAATTTTAATTAAGTTTTGGATTATATGTTTTATTTAAAACTGCTAAACTAGGTAAAGGCAAGTTTTTAAAACAATTACTGTTTTCTAAACCACGCGATTTAAACTTCAAATTTTGTCTGCAGTTTTGGGTGGCCCTATTATGGTTTGTTTAGATGTTGCTTCCAACCAGTTCAAATTTTCCAAAACTATATGGTAAGCATCTACCTTTTGGGTAGATTTTGTAAGTGTTGGTTTTGGATTGTAAATGAACCTTTCGTTAGGCCATATATATGAGTTCATAGCCATGTCGTCAATTATTTGACAGGCTCACTCGTACGTATGGCTTATTAATGCTCCTCCGAATGTGGCATCTAGTACACACCTCAAATTTTTATCTAAACCATTATAAAATACCAGCATTTGGAGCCACTCTTGCATTCAGTGATGGGGACACTTCCTCAATAATGACTTAAATCGATCCCAAGCTTCGAATCCATTTTTTCCTTTGAATTCCTTGAAGTTAGCAACTCACAACAAAACTGAATGGATATGCTTATCGAGAACACTATATGTAAAAATTTTCCTGCTAATTTGTCCCATGTGGTTATAGAACCTGGATCTAATGAATCCAACTAGTCAATAACGTGATCACATAAGGAAAAGACAAATAACAGAAGATGAACTGCATCATTGGTTACCCTATTGTATTTGAAAGTGTCACACAACTGGAGGAACTGTTTTAGGTCTTGATTTGGATCCTCCATCATGTTCCCTCAGAATTGTAAGGTACTTTGGATCATCTGTATCATAGCCAACATGATGTCAAAACTATTGGTGTTGATTGACAGTCGTTCAATACTACCTCGCGCAACATCTAGCGTTGGTAATGCATACTTACACAACTTCCTTTGAGCCGTCAGTAACTCTCAACGGATCTGTGCTTGTGGTTCAAGTAGATATTCAAATAGTGGATTTCCCTAGGCAAAACAACTACCATGGGTGGATCATTTTGCATCAAGTGACGATTGTGTCTCAGAATTCGATTCGAATCAACGTATGGATCGATTAGAATGCTTGCACTTTGGGTTATAAACTGAAATCAAAGATAGAGAAATAGAAATTAATAACTAAAAAATAAAATAAAATAAAGAATATGACAAAGATAAAATAAAATAAAATAAAAATTGTATCTATAATTTTTAATTTTCCTATTTATCCTAATAATTGTAGAAAATAAATTTAAATTTAATGCCAAAACCTCCTTGGAAACAACACCAACAACTTGAGCGCCTCCAAAGTGCAAACATTTTAGAGTAAAAATCATACAAATAAAAAAATATAAAATCAGTGCGGTATCTGTAGGCAAATAGGTCAAACTGTAATATACTTTAGTGTTACAATGAAACACTAGTATGTATTTCGAAGATTGTACCCAATGGTGGTTGATTTAAAAATCTAATTATATTATCTACACTAGCAAGTCTAAACAGTAATCAATAAAAATCATATTACAAAAATTAATATTAAAGATTAAGGTTATAAAATAAAAATGAAACTACCAAAATAAAGTTAACAAATGAAACTTTAGTGGCTGCAATTAATTTTAGAATTTGGGTTTTATTAGGAAATTAGTTATTAAATGACCAGTATTACCTCTCGTCCTATACTACTTAACTAATCGTTCAGTACATGCTGACCTCTTGACCTCACTTTCCTAACCGGATAAATCCATGAATAGCTTGGTAAACTAATCTCTCAACCTCGTTTATCCTAGATTACTTCCTAGGATCGTCAATCCTAGGGTTTAAACACACAAGAATCTATACCAACTAACACTATTTGAAAAACCCTAATTTTTTCGTTAATCACTCTCACTTCCACTTGTTAATCTTCCTAAGGATCTAGCCACTCATCGACTTAACAACCATCTTTTTCACAATTAAATTAATCATACAATAATGCAAATTAATGTAAATGAGTGTAACACCCCAAACCTGGCCTAGACATTATGGCCAAATCTGATGAGGTCACATTGAAGTGTTTTTCGCAAAGCTTGATATCGAAAGAAAACCCTTTTTCCATATTTACCTTTGTCACGTGATCTTAATGATGATTTTAAAACATGTCATTTATGAAAGGTTACTCATGTTAAAACGTATTTAATTTTTTTTAAATGTTGTCTCTTGCGGAAGCTCTTAAACAATTATGTATTCTTGGTATTTTTGGAAAACATTTGTCTTTTGAAAAATCGTGTCTTATCCTTCTACTAGCAATTATAAATCAAAATAATTAAAATCCCAAATTAAAGATTAAAAATTTAAAGAGGCCTTATTACATAAAAAAAATACCCGATTAAAATACTTATAATTTAAAATCTAATAAGGAAGTCCATGCAGTTGTGTGGCCACCTTTGAGTCCCCCGCAGCACCGACCCGCCTAAGACTAGGGATTACTTGCGTAGTTAAACAGAAGGGTGAGTTTATGAAAACTCAGTGTGTAATCCCTTAGCAAACATACAGTCAAACATGCAGTAGGCAAAACAGTTTGGGCCTAAGCTCAGTATCGATAATGATTCGATTTTAGTTAGGGCCTTAGCTCATTCTGATGATCGATGATCGATTGTGGGCTTAGCCCATTCTAGTGACAGTAGTAGTACAATTATGCAATTAGAAATCCTACCCATCCAGCCTCTACACTCCACTCCGTCCAACCCTACACTCCATGTGGTGATAAAATCAACCCATCCATCCTTACACTCAAAATTAGCACCGGTTGCGGCACTAAACAGTATTTGCAGCAAAGCTGCCAGTACAGTACACTTCCTCCAATCATAATTAACCCATCCCCATGCAATATGTCATGCTTCATGGCATAATATCATACATGTATGCAATAAAAAATTGGCATGCTCGAATACAGTCATACATATTATAGGGGCATATCAGTCATTTTACCTCATAGGGGCATAACAGTCATTGCATCAAATTGGGGTGTTGGTATACTTACCGACCCAAAAGTAGGTTCACAGTCGTCTTGGGCGACCCGTGCAACCTTAACAGTCAGACATTAAAAATGGGCCCAAGGCCCAAAACGCGGGCCCATGTGCGCCCACACGCCCGTGTGGCCCACTTAGCCCAGAAATGGCATTGGCCGTGTGGATTACATAGCATAGCCCAATATTCTCCACACATCTGTGTGGTTTACCCGTGCGAAACCGACAAGCCCATGGGGCCTACACGATCCGTTTCAGCCCAACATGGCCCAAAACAGCCTAAGCCAATGAAATCGCTCATGGTGGCGTCTATGATCAAATGCCCACGTTTATGCGTTCGGTTTACCACACGAATGAGCGTACGCCCATGTAGCGTCAATGGTCACATTTTCTGACTTTTGTCGATTTACGATTTGGGTAGTTTTTGCACACCTGTTTGCGAAAACGTGCGAATAGCCCACGAGCACCAAACCTACATTCAATCAAAATACTCCATTAATCATTGACAAAAGGGTTAACATCTCCCCTTAATAATTATCCCAAAATTTTCACTAATACTTGCCTTTATCGAACTAATGAAGATCACCCCTTTAAACCGATACACGAGACCTATTCTGAACTCCTTTAGAGATTGCCTGCATTCCAAACGAACTTATTAATTAACACAGTACACGCAAATAAATTGAACCAAGCGCACAACTACTTACCGAAGGTGTAAATTGGGACTAGGGGAGGAAATCAATCGGTCTACTATCCCCAAAAAGATCGCCCGCTATGATAGAGGCAGAGCTAGCACAACCACACCCCTAGCAATTGTCAGCAGTAAAAGAATGTGTTAGATGAGAACTATAGATACGACAGAAAGGAAAAATAGTGAGAAAAATCCAACTAGCAGCAATTACCACCAAGATCAATAGAGAAGAAGCAGAAGAAAGAGTTGGCACAGAGAGGGTAAATGAAAGAGTGGTATTCGGCCAAGCCAGCCAATTGAGAAAGCTAGAAAAAGAGAGGCAATTGATCAATAAGAAACCGACTGAAAAGCGAAAGAGGAGGAAGAGAATCAACCAACAAAGAATGAGTGGATTTGAGAGTGAGAAAGAAAAGTATTCAGCCACAAAAGGTAACAAGGGGAAACGGTTGTCAAAAAGTAGAGGGAGAAGAACAAAAGCCGAAATAGTCCAAAATGAAAGTACCCGAATGATCCTCTAGAAGTAATTGACTATCGAAAAGTGTAGAAAAGAACCCAAAAGCAATTGTCAAAACCAAAAGTGAGGAGGAAAAAGCAACAAAAGTGTACAACAACCGAAACTAAAGCTCACCCAAAGCCAAATTCTACACCAAACTGAATTCATTGGGTGCCTACAGTCCTAATTTGGCAACAACAATCCCTCCACTTCAAATCCCCTTGATTTCTCCTAAAATCTCTCCTCAATCCACCCCAACCGATCCCTATCCAACTCCCTTCATATTTCCTCCTAAATTTCGACTACACCAACCCCACTCCCCTCAAACACTCCAACCGTCCATCAGCTTTAGAATCCTACTGACATACAACCTCTTACACGGCACAGCAGCAAAATAAATTACTTCTTTGCATCACTAAGTCTTGAACCTCAGACCTCAAGCATAGGTAACACGCCACCTACCCCCTAGACTAGCAGGCTTTTTATGACATGTTATCCCCACAATTTTTTAAAACCTACTGTCTAAAGCCAAGTGTTTATTCAATTGAAACAAAATTTTTGCATAAGCCAAGGCTTGAACCCAAGACTTCTCAAACACTCCCAGAACACTCAGAACACTTAACCACTGAAGCAGATTCACACTTGTGTCACTAACATACAAAATATTTATTAAAGATCTGGGGTGTTACAATAAGAAAGAGATAGAATTTGTCTGTTTGGTGAACTTGACATGCTCGGAATCACAAAATCCTTTAATGGTGATTGAGATCTCACCGGTTTCAAGAAACAAGTGAAAGAAAAGTACTAAATAATTAATAACGAAGACTTGGAGTCAAATCAAATCCAAGTCAAAGAACAAGAAAAATAAAATTGTTTTTGAAATAAACTAAAACTAAATAAAAATCCTAAACTACTAACTAAAACCCTAAAACGGCTTGGTAAAAGCTCCCCAAGCTTTGCATTCACATAACTATTTATATGAAGAGTTTAGCAGCCCTAATTAGGTCAAATACAAGCCTTAATCACATAAAATATGAGTTGTGCAGACGGAAACATCCTTGCGTAATTTGTGCCCCACGTTGCACCTGTGTTGTGACACAGACTAAGGCTTGTTGCAACACATAACTTTGAGTATAAAATTCTGAATGGTTTTATTGTGTAGCGACACCAGAAACTTGTGTTGTGTCTCGACTATCGTTCCTGATGCTTTGGGGCCTTAAATAGATCATTAAATCTACCTTAAGACTAGTATAGGCCAAATAGGTCAACTAACTCAAAATAATGTGTAAAAATACTTTTTGCAATAATTTGAATCTAAGCTAAGAAATACGAAAATGCAATAAAAATATTAAAATGACTAGAAAAAATTAAAATGCCTCTACGATTTGTGGCAGATCATGCCTCTTAGGTATATCTTGCTTTGCGAGGTGCCATGTAATCAAGTTTAATTAAGGAAAAATAAAAGAACAATACCCAAACATGTAACAGAGAACAAGATTGGAACATCTAACCTTGATATGTGAATTCGTGTTATTGGGTTGTCTTTTGATGTGTTATGCCTACAAGAGAAAATAGGAAGCAAAGAAAACAAACTCATAAAGAAAGGGAATATAAATAACCGAGGAAAACTGAAGACTCGAATGTGAAAAGCTGAAGCAACGAAGGCGGAAGAAAAGTGTGACGGATCTAGGAACTTTTGGGTGACTATTAGGTTGTTCTGAAAGTGACATCTAAAGCTAAAATGGTTTGGTATATATAGGAAATCTAACGGGCCACGCACAGAAACGGGTTAGAAATTGGAAAAATTTGATATATTGGGTTACGTTATGGACTTAGGCGTGTCACGAAATAGACTTGAAATATTCAAGAATTTTGGTTTAAAGTTGGGTGTCACATCATAAGGGGACCTATATCGAGACAAGTATTAGGCGATGCAAAATTGTTATTATCGAACATGTCAAACTCTTGTGGTCATTCCTAATCACTTCAAATCACTCCTATGGTCATCTTAGCTCCTAACTAACCTAATTCCTACCCTAATTAAAATTACATATCCATAATTACAATCCTTAAAATCCGAAATTCACACAATTACAATTTTTATAGGAATAATAAATTTCAATGATAAAAATTTCAAGTATAGCTACCGGACTCGTCCGGTAACCCATTCATCTTCATTATTGACTTTTTTTGTCTCTGTCTATCATTACAATATGTCCAGTGGAGGTCTATCAATTTTGGATCTTTCTAGTTGTCTCATTCCCTTGAACTGTATTTTCTTATACAAATTAAACTCCAAAAATACCTTCGATCATGGCTATTATGGGTTATAGAATATAATACAAATCATTCGTTCCCAAATTGTTTTTCTAATCCCTCATCTTGGAAATCATGGTCGCATTTGATCTACATAGTCGTGTGACCCTTGTTTTCAAAAATTTTATATTTTTTTAAAATTTTATATCTTGTTTCAAATTAGTCCTTGATAGTTCCCAAACTATTTTTAAGGCCCCTTAAGCTCGATTTAAGGTCCGTAAATGTATTTATACTATGAATGAAATATAGATTTGAATGTTGTCATTTAAATTAATAAATGAATGACTTAATGATGTTAATTGTTTTTATATGTATTGTAATACTCTGTAACCCTAATTTTACAATATAAATGGGCTAGGGGTGTTACATTTAGTGGTATTAGAGCTATGATTTAGCCGATTCTCAGACTAAACGTAGCATATTAAAGTCTAGAAATTACATGCCATATAAACATGTGATAGTTTGATATTGATTGATCCGATCTAACCCTATTTTTCTTTTAGATTTGAAAGATATCAGTAGAACCTAATCATGCTAACACTGATGAAGTGAATAGAATGTTCTGACTAATGAACAAGAAGCAAGTCGTATGGAATAGTTCGATTTCTATTGGTGTCGAAAATAGTGATTCCGATATCACAATTCTAATGTGTTAGTCCGTAAATATTAATTATTTAATATTTACAAGGTCATTAGTGTTGTATTAAATTTTTGGTTAATCAATTTTATCGTTTAGTTAGTTAATTAAGTAAAAAAGGACTAAATCATAAAGTTAAAAAAGTTTGTTTCTATTATTTTAGTTAACAAATGGCTATGGAAATAAAATTGATAAACTTAATTAGTAAATAGAACATATTAGTGATAGTGGGTGGTGTTAGCTTGGTTATCTTGAAATTTCCAATATTTTTAAAGGGTATTTGGGTAATTATTTATTGAATTAAATAAAACAAAAGATGAAAATCCATCATCATTTTCATTGTTTTCTTCTTTTGGCCAAACACCATAGTTGGAAAAGCTTTAAGCTTTGCTTTGTGATTTAGCTCTTGCATGTAAGTTAATCCCTACCCATTTTTAGAGATTTTTATATTTTTATTATCATTTTAGCTTAATTTAATCAACCCAAGGGTTAATTTGTAGAATTATTAAAAGTTTTGAATTATGCCATAAATGAGTTTAGTGTATTTGTAACACCTCTAACCCGTATCCGTCGTCAGACTATGATTAAGAGGCATTACCAGACAAATCGGAACATTTAACATTCATTTCAAAGACATCATAACATCATAAATCATACATCAGTACAAAGTCCCTAACATAGGTCTATGAGACCTTAAGCATGCTTTAGAAATAGGTCAGGACTAAACCGAGCACATACAAAATTTTCGAAACTTAAATAATTTTTCAAAGTTATACAGGTCACACACCCCTGTGAGCAGGCCGTGTGCCTCACACGGCATTAGACACGCCCATGTGTCTAGGCCGTGGCAAAATAGGGCATACATACTGACTTATCCACACGGCCACAAGACACGCCCGTGCGTCTAGCCCGTGTTTGAAACTGACTTGGCCACACGACCTAGCAAACGCTCGTGTGTGCGACCATGTGGTCTACCCAGGCTCATTTCGAAATGGCCATTAAGCAACACGGCTGAGACACACGCTCGTCTCCCTACCCATGTGGGCAATAATAGGCCATTTACAAGGCCAATTTGCCACCCATTTAGGGTCCTCCCTACAAGTACCATTCAAGCATCAAATACATCATATTTCCAACCAAATTCAACCCCAAAACATTCATCATTCATATCATATATTCATCAACCAAATTCATGCTCATTATTCAAACCAAAACTTGCCAAATCATAAAGCAAAAACACATGTTTCCTAATCTCAATATACCTCATTCAATGTCATATCATGAACTTGCCAAATTCCTCAATTTAGAACATACCAAAACTTATCAAATTGACCAATTCACTTTGGGCAACAGTGAACACGTCATATTAGCATATTTGCATCACAAAGTTATAATCATAATTCATTCTTATACACAATCAAAATCAATCCATACCACATGGCTAGATATACACATTACAAAACATATACAAGTACTTCTAGCCTATACATGCCATACTTCAATATTTACACTTTCAAAAGGTTCCAAAATAGAGTCGATAATGTGGTGATGATCCTCGACGATCCTCGAGCTTCCGGTAGCTTCGATATCTATAAAATAATGCAAACACACACAAAGTAAGCTTTCAAAAGCTTAGTAAGCCATATACAAATAAATTTATCATATAACACAATTATAAACCAAATCAATCATGTAATTCATGGCCAAAATACTATCACTTACTACATAATTCATATACAATTCACATAATCCTAATTCATTTGCTCACATAGCATATTTTCTTATACTTATTTCAGATATCATCACTTGCACATGTACTTACCTTTTATTCTCAAATATAGTATATATTTCAAACGTACCTGATCCGGATGCACATTTCATATATTCATTTTTTCTCGAAATGCCCGTTGAACCATTCGGAATCATAAGGATACGCGGATAGCTTAGAAAGCTCGTACAATGCCAACGTCCCAGACGTGGTCTTACATGTAACCAAATATCGATGCCACTGTCCCAGATAGGGTCTTACACGAAATCAAATATGGTGCCAATGTCCCAGACATGGTCTTACACATAAATCATGTCAATGCCAATGTCCCAGATGTGGTCTTACACGAAAACACATATCAAATCCTATGTCAAGACATATGTATCCTAACTATTCCTATGGTTCGTGCGAGGCTTTTTGGACGTCGAAACTTTGTCAATACTTTCTCGGATAACTCATGCTCAACTCATATAACCATTCATCAATGTTCAATATCATATTAACAGTAACAATTCAATTCAAAACAAGTTTATTTGTATATCATCTTACCTTGTACGGAAATGAACGGAAACGAACGACTATTCAACGACTTTCATTTTCCCTCAATCTAATTCCGTTTTCTTTAGTTCTTGATCTAAATCAATTCAAATTTAACTTATTCAAACTCACATTCATTCAAATCAATCCAAAAACACATATATAGGGCATTTTACAAATTACCCCTCATATTTTCACATTTTAACACTTTAGTCCCTATTTCACAAAATCACAAAATACACAAAATTTCTTCGTACACATGCCTAGCCGAATCTTCATAATGTTCATATAAGTCCACCTATTTCATTTATTTCACATTTTAGTCCCTCAATTTACAATTTTCACAATTTAGTCCATTTTACTCAAATTCATCAAAAATTCAAAGACAAAACATGTGAACCCAATACATATCTTTCATTTACTGACATCAAACTTCATAAAACTCATAATTTCATCAATGTCTCAACTCAAAATCATCAACAATTTTAGAAATTAAGACATGGGCTTGATAGAACACTAAGCAACAATCACAAAAACGTAGAAATGATCAAAAACAGAATAAAACTCATACATTAAACTTCTTATTTTTTTTATTTTTGGTGCAAAATGGATGATAATGGCCTTGATTTTCATGTTGGTTTAATTAAAATAACTTAAATTACTAAATACCAATTTTGCCCTTGATTAATAACATTATAAAATCACATATATTAAGGCCATTAATGTCCATTAGCACTAACAATGGTTTAATAACAACATAAGGACCTCTCAATTAAAGAGACATAGCAATTAAACACTTTAAAAAATAGAAGGCTACTTTTTCATTTTATGCTATTTAGTCCTTTTATCAAATTAAGCTCACAAACGATTAAATTTTCATACGAAATTTTAACAATACTAATTCACATATAATAAACACGAAAAATAATATTAAAATATTTTTTAACTCGGATTTGTGGTCTCAAAACCACTATTCTGACTAGGGTCTAAATCAGGCTGTTACAACTCTTCCCCCCTTAGGGATCTTCGTCCCCGAAAATCTTACAGTTAAATAGATTCTGATATTGCTATCTCATAGCATTTTCGGGCTCCCACGTAGCCTCTTCAACACCGTGTCAATGCCACATTACTTTTACTAATGAAATTTTCTTATTTCATAATTCTTTAACCTCGCTTGCCAAGATATGAATCGGTTCTTCTTCATAGGTCATATCAGGCTGAATCTCAATTTCAGACGGAGGAATCACATGTAGGGGATTGGATCTATATCTTCGTAGCATCGATACATGAAACACATTATGAATCCTTTCTAGCTCTGGTGGCAACAACAATCTATAAGCAATTGGCCCGATAAACCTCGGACTCAATTTGCCTTTTCTACCGAACCGAAGTACTTTTTTCCACGGAGACACTTTTAAAAAGACTTTATCAACGATCTCAAATTCAATGTCTTTTCTTTTCGAATCTGCATATGATTTCTGACGATCACAAGCAATTTTTAGACTATCTCGGATCACTTTTACTTTCTGTTCGGTCTCTTTTATCAAATCAACCCCGTGAATCTTATTCATGCTGAGCTCAATCCAATACAAAGGTGTACGGCATTTGCGACTATACAAGGCTTCGTACGACGCCATTTTAATGCTCGATTGAAAACTATTATTATAAGCAAATTCAATCAATGGCAAATATTGTTCCCACGTACCTTCGAACTCAAGAATGCAACATCTCAACATATCCTCGAGGATCTGAATAATCCGCTTGGATTGACCATCCATCTGCGGGTGAAAAGTAGTACTAAAGTGTAATTCTATACCTAAAGCCTCTTACAATTTCTTCTAAAATCGCAAAGTGAATCTCGGGTCTCTATCTGACACAACAGATAATGGCACACCGTACAATCTCACAATATCATAAATGTATAACTCAACTAATTTATCAAGCGAGTAATCAGATTGTACCAGAATAAAATGAGCTAATTTCGTTAATTAGTCAACTACAACCAAGATAGCATATTTCTTTCTCAAAGATAGAGGCAAGCCCGAAACAAAATCCATCGTCACTCTATGCCATTTCCATTCCAGAATCATAATCGGTCGTAACAAACCAGATGGCACTTGATGTTCAGCTTTAACTTGCTGACAGAACAAACATTTCGTAACAAATTCAGAGATATCTCTTTTCATTCTATACCACCAATAAAGTTGTTTCAGATCATTATACATTTTCGTACTACCCAAATGTACAGATAACTGACTATTGTGAGCTTCGTTCAAAATCATTTGAATTAACTCTGGATTTCTCGGAACACAAATTCGACCTCTGAATCTCAAACAATCATCAACATCAATTCTAAATTCTGAATCAGAATTCATCTCACACTGAGTTCATTTTGTTATAATCTCATTATCAACCTTCTGAGCTTCATAAATCTGCTATAAAAACAAAGGTCTTGCTTTCAATTCAGCTAAAACCGAACCATCATCAAATGTACACAACTGAGCATTCATAGCACGTAATGCAAATAATGATTTTTGACTCTAAGCATCAGAAACAACATTTGCTTGTCCAGGTTGATAATCGGTAATAAGCTCGTAGTCTTTTAGTAGTTCTAGCCATCTTCTCTGTCTCAAGTTCAAATCATTCTGAGTCATCAGATATTTCAAACTTTTATGATCGAAATAAACGTGACATTTCTCACCAAACAAATAGTGAAACCAAATCTTCAAAGCAAATACAATCACAACTAACTCAAGGTCGTCCATCGGATAGTTCTTTTCATCTGGCTTTAACTGTCTCGATGCATAAGCTATGACTTTGCCTTCTTCCATCAAAACCCAACCTAGACCATTCAACGAAGCATCACTGTAGATCACAAATTCTTTACCCAATTCTGGTTGTACTAATACCGAAGCTTCAGTCAATAGAGCTTTCAACTGATTAAAACTTTTCTGACACTTTTCAGACCATTCAAATTTCACATCTTTTTGAAGTAGTTTAGTCAATGGAGTCTCGATCAACGAAAAGCCTTTCACAAGTCGTCGATAATAACTAGAAAGTCCCAGAAAACTGCAGACTTCAGAAATGTTTCTCGGAGGCTTTCAATCCAGAATAGCTGAAATCTTGCTCGGATCAACTCAAATACCTGATGTTGATACTATATGATCCAGAAAACCAACTTCGATAAACCAGAACTCATATTTACTGAACTTCGCATACAATTGTTTATCTCGCAAAGTCTGTAGCACTATTCTCAGATGCTCGGGATGCTTAGTTTCAGTACGCGAATAAATCAATATGTCGTGATTGAATACGATCTCTTCCTCGAATCTCTCACCTCTACATCAACTTTTCTCTTTTCTTTGTTGAGGTCCTCGGCTTTACAAGCCCTCTCAACTAGTACTACAAATTCTTTCAGCTCAAGTATCCTAACTAACAGATTTATATCTTCATTTAATCCATCAACAAATCTTTTACACATGATCTCTTCAGTAGACACATATTCTCGGGCATATTTGCTTAAACATACGAATTCTCTTTCATACTCAGTAATGGTCATCCGGCCTTGTTTCAATTTCAGAAACTCTTTATGTTTCTGATTGAGGAATCTCTAACTTATTTACTTTTTTCGAAACTCGGTCTGAAAGAATTCCCAAGTAATTCATTCTCTAGGAACCACCGATGTCAACGTTTTTCACCAGTGATATGCATTATCTCTAAGCAAAGATACTACACATTTGATACAATCAGCTAGAGTATAGGAAAACTCATCGAATACTCTAATAGTGTTCTCGAGCCAAAACTCAGCTCTCTCAGCATCATCATTAACTGTCGCCCGAAACTCTTCAACTCCGTGTTTACGAATCTAATCAATAGGTGGCTTACTCAGTCAAATCGGATCTATAACTTGTGATACAACCGGGACTTGTTGAGGAATAGGTGGGGATGGAGGTTGATGAGTAGCCAGATTTGTTCGTACGAATTCTGTGAACCACTCAGTCATCATTTGGAAGAAGGCTTGCTTAGCCTCTCCTCCCTGACTACTAGATATCTACCTAGATTCGTCCGGTGCTACCCCTTGAGTGGGAGCGAGGGCATTGCTCTCAACATCATTAGCTATCGCTCGTTTAGGATCCATTAGCTATATGAAAAACACATTTTAACTGTCAGGAATCATCATACTATTGCAATTCATATATATGGCATGTATAGCTAGACTCTCACACACTACATTAGTCCTAAAATCGACTAAACCATAGTTCTGATACCAATCAAATGTAACACCCTTAACCCATATCTATCGCCGGGCTAGGGTAAAGAGGCATTACCGGACACATCGAAACATTTTGCATTCATTACATAAACATCATAGCATCATGGTTATGAATCATTATAGAGTCCCTTACATAGGTCAACTAGACCGTGAACATGCTTTAGAAAGGGGTCGAGACTAAACCAAACACATACAAAATTTTTCAAAACTCAAACATTTTTCAAAGTTACATAGGTCACACGCTCGTGTTAACAGACCGTGTGCCTCACACGGCATTAGACACGCCCATATGTGTAGGTCATGGCAAAACAGGGCATACATACTGACTTAACCACACAGCCACAAGACACGCCCATGTGCCTGAGCCGTGGTCGAAATTGACTTGGGTCACACGGCCGACCACACACCCGTATGTCCAGCCCGTGTATCCTTTGAAATGGCCACACACGCCCATGTGCCAAGGCTGTGTGCCTCACACGGCTACCAGACACGCCCATGTGTCTAGGCTGTGCTTGAGACTGACTTGTATAACTAAGTTACAGCAGGCACATGGTCGAGACACATGCCCGTGTGCTCAATTGTGTGGGGTGAAATTGGGCTTGATTTAAGCCACATTTCCCACCTATCTCAATCACACCAAAACCACAAAATTTTGCATCATTTATAGGCAACCAAATCAACCATTTGATACATATTCCATAACATCCAAATACCATCCAATTCACTACTCAATTCCACAATCTAAATATATCAAAATCATTAAAACTCACATAAGTTCCAAAAGTATAATCTCATCTCTTATCACCTATTTCTTACCACAAAATTTACCATTTCAACATTTCACAATTAAACTATCACAGAAGCAATATATACATCATATAACTTACTTAACAAGCACACTATTTAGGCCAACTTAAGATGCCATACATATCAACATCTACAAGCCAAAACTCATGGCTAATATTCACAACACAAAACATGCCAAAATGACACTAGCCTATATATTGCCATATACCATATATACAACTTTCAAAATGGTACCAAAACAAATGTTCGATAGTGTGATTGATGTCGCTGACGATCCCCAGATCTGAGCTAGCTTTATAACACTATAAAACAGAGAACATTTCACACAGTAAGCTTTACAGCTTAGTAAGTTCATGATATAATACATTTAACTCATCAATCCACTAATTCAATCTCTTAACTAACACTTAATATTACTCATCACATTACTCATAATTATTCAAAGCTATATCTTACTATCATACTACATCTTTAAGCATATGATAAGCATTCACAATGCTATATAATGCAACTCATTTCATCATTCATTTACATAGTCTCTCATATATATCATACATAATATCATCAACCACATAGGTTTCGTACATACCTGTACCATCACTTTTTTACCTATCACATTTATCACTTCAATGCTCAATGCACAATGTCATTCAATCATCTTTAGACGTTCTATGAACTCACACACTTAGTGCCATTTAATTAGCAAAAGCTATACTAAGATTGCACACTTAGTGCCATTTCATTAAACTGAACTTATATCGGTATCGTACACTTAGTGCCATTTATTCAGTCATCGCTGATATAATCTCGCACACTCAGTGCCATTTTTAATAGCCGTAGCTATTTCATTTCTCGCACACTTAGTGCCTTAAATTCAATTCACATTTCACATACTCCAACTACTCAATTTCATTTCTATTTCTTTCATTACATATAAAAATTATATAAACAATATGTATTATACACGAACTTACCTTAGACATAAAAATGACGATATTAGTCGATCAATTGAGCACTTTGTTTTTGCCTCGATCTAGGTCTGAATTTCTCCTTTTTTGATCTATATGTATTTAAAATTAACTCATTAAATCATTAACACATTAAATTTAATACATATACACATATTTAGGGCATTTTACAAATTAGCCCTCACATTTTCACATTTTAACACTTTAGTCCCTAATTCATAAAATCACAAAATACACAAAATTTCCTTATACACATTCATAGCTGAATTTTTCCCTAGCTCATATAAGCTCACACATTTCATTTATTTCACATTTTAGCCCCTCAATTTCTCATTTTCACAATTTAGTCCAAATTACTCAAATTCATCAAAAATCCCAATACAAAACATGATAATCTAACACATATCTTTTATATACTATCATCAAACTTCATAAAACTCATAATTTCATCAATGGTTCAACTTAAAATCATCAAAAATTTCAGAAATTGAGACATGGGCTTGCTAGAACACTTAACAACAATCATAAAAAACGTAGAAATTATCAAAAACGAATAAAAAAATACCTTAATTAGCCAATATAAGTGTCGAAACCCTAGTTTGCTTAGTCTTTTATTTTTATTTGATTTTTGGCAATGGATGAACATAAAATGGCTTATTTTCATGCCTTTGTTTAATTAAATCAACATTATTAAGCCATTTACAAATTTAACCCTTATTAATATCATTAAAATTCCACCAAATAATGTCCATTAATGTTTATTCATGAATTCAATGGTCCATTTACAAAATAAGGACCTCACATATATAAAGACATAGCAATTTAACACTTATTCAAATAGAAGGCCAATTTTTCATTTTACGCGATTAAGTCCTTTTTCAAAATTAAGCACACAAATGATAAAATTTTCACACGAAACTTTCACACATATCAATTCATATATTATAAGCATGGAAAATAAAATTGAAATATTTTTCTGACTCATATTTGTTGTCCCAAAACCACTATTCCCACTAGGGTTTAAACTAGGTTGTTACAAGGGCACATTGGTTTGGCACTTAGGATGGATATTTTGATATGTTTTAAGCTTATTTAATCATGTTTTGAGTGAGTCTAATTGATGGTTATAGGGTTTCTTGATGTACAAGTAATTATGTTTTGGTAAACTTGATTTTTAAGGTACATTTTGGTGTAGATGGGCTATCACATGGCTGTGTGCCGCACACAACCTACTCACACATCGATGTACCTTTATTGTTACTATGTAGGTTGGTCCAAACAGGCACAGAAAGTTACACGACCTGGTGACAGAACCATGTGACCCTGAACTACATGATCACAGTGAGTTACACGGCCTGGCCACACGGCCAAGTGACCTTATACTACACGGGCATAGTCAGTTACATGGTCAGTGTACACGGGCGTGTGAAGAAGTCTCTTAGGTGTGTGCAGTAGCTACATAGCCATATTTTTTAGCCACACTTCTCTGCTCTACCACATGGTCGTGTGACCCCTATTTTTTAATTTTCTTAGATTTTTTTTATTTTGTTCTACAATGAACCTTGATTGTTTTCAAGTTTTTTAAGGCCCCATTGGCTCGGTTTAAGGTCCGTAAATGTATTTATACTTTGAATTTAAATGAATTATTGAATGATATGGAATAATTTGTATAAATATTTCTATTTGAAAGTTAATATCCCGAATTGAACTGTAATACTCTGTAACCTTAAACTGACGATGGAGACGGGTTAGAGGTGTTACATTTACTGGTATGAGAGCTACAATTTAGTCAATTCTAAGATTAAACATAACGTGTTTGGAGTCTACAAATTACATGCCATACATACCTGTGATAGTGTGATATTGATTGATCCTATCTAACCCCTATTTTTATTATAGATTTTAAAGATGTCAGCAGAATCTGAATGTGTTGACACTAATAAAGTTAATAGTAATGTTTCGAATTTGGAACAAGAAGCGAGTTGTAGTTTATCGATTCCCCACATGTTAGAAAATAAAGTCAAAAATATTTTCTTTAGTTTAATGGGTCAGTGGTTCACGGAATTCATGCGAACCAACCCTATGGCTTAACAACCTTCACCCCCTATTGTACCTCTTGTAGTACTTTCACCCTCTCAGAGAACTGAAGCAAGTCGACAGATCCTTTTTAATAAAATTAGAAACTGTAGAGTTGAGGAATTTAGGGTTAGAACCGACGATGATCCTACTAAAGCTGAGTATTGGCTCGAAAACATCCAGTGAGTCTTTGAGGAAATAGCCTGCTCTCTTAATGACTGTTTGAGGTGTGCAATATTGTTACTGAAAGATGAAGCTTATAGTTGGTGGTCAACATTAACAACTATAGTGCCGAAAGACAATGTTAACTGGATTTCTTCAAAGCAGAGTTTAAAAAGAAGTATGTCAGCAAATGTTATCTAGATCAAAAAAAGAAAGAATTTCTTAAACAGAGATAGGGAAACAAATTAGTAGCTAAATATGAAAGAGAGTTTGTACATCTCAACAAGTATGCTCATGAAATTGTACCGAATGAAGAAGAAATGTTCATCTGATTTGAAGATGGTTTGAATGATGAAATTTAGATGATGATTGGAAGGACAGAAATACGACAATTTGTAGTACTATTTGATCAAGCTCAAAAGCTAAAAGAAGTGCATAATCATAAGAAGTAGAGAGAGAGGAAATATCGAGAATTTGGTAAAAGAAGTTTTTCCAAGTCATTTTCTACTCCGACAACAAAGAAGAAAAAGGAAGATTTTGCCCGTGTTACTTCACCATCTAAATTTTTGGGTAAAAACAAGTTAGTGCAACATGATTCAAAGTCTCAGATTAAACCTGTTGACAGTGTGGCTAGTGTCTGAAATGTTCTGAGATTTGTGTATGAACATTATGGAAAACTACTTGCTGGTGAGTGTAGGACTAGAACTGACGCATGCTACAGATATGGTTCAATAGATCACTTTGTGCAGAATTGTCTAAGGTTAGCTAGAGAAAATAAAGAAAAAAATGAAAAGAAAAGGTCAACACCTGAGAAGAGCAGACGTCCAAGCTAGAGTAATAATGCTGGAGCAAATCGCGGTGGCACTAAGGACACAATTGTCCAATTAGAGGCTAGAGCTCTTACATGAGCATACGCTATCCAAGCCAGAGAGGAAGCTGTTGCACCTGACGTTATTGTTGGTACATTCTATCTGTTTTATGTGTATGCATTGATTGACCCTAGGTCAACTCATTCGTATATTTGCACAGCATTAGTAACGGATAAGAATATACTTGTTCAGTTAACAAAGTTTGATATCAGAGTTACTAATCCACTAGGTCAACTCATAGTGTGTTAGTTAATTCAATATGTTGTAAATGTCTACTGAGAATTCAAGGCTATGATTTTACTACTGATTTGATGTTGTTACCCTTTCCAGAATTTGATATCATTCTGGGAATGAATTGGTTGACACTGCATGATGTCGCGGTAAACTGTTGATAGAAACGGATTGGTTTGAGATGTTAGACAGATAAAATGACTACAGTTGAGCTTAATAGAACAAACAATGTTACTGGATTTATTTCAACTATTTCAGCACAGAAATTAATTCAAAAAGGTTGTGAGGCGTTTTTAACTTATATTCTAGATACTTGACATTCAGAGTCAAAGCTTGATCAGGTACTGATTGTAAATCAATTCACAGAAGTATTCCCTAAAGAGTTATCGAGATTGCATCCAAAAAGTGAAGTTGAATTTGTTATTGATTTGATGCCTGGAACTACACCGATATCGATCTCGCTATATAGAATCGCACTAGCTAAGTTGAAAGAACTTAAGGCACAGTTGGAAGAATTTTTAGACAAAGGCTTTATTCGACCGAATGTACCTCCTTGGTGTGGACCTGTGTTAGTTTTGAAAAGGAAAGATGGGTCGTTGAGATTCTGTATTGATTATAGGAAGTTGAATAAGATTACAATAAAGAATAAATATCCTTTGTCGTGGATCGACGATTTATTTGATCAATTGAAAGGTGCGATAGTATTCTCGAAAATAGATCTTAGATTAGGTTATTATCAATTGCAAGTTAGAGATGTTGACGTGCTGAAAACTACTTTTAGAACTCAATATGGTCACTATGAATTTTTGGTGATGTCATTCGGATTAACAAATGCTCCTACTACTTTTATGGATTTAATGATGATATCCTAACCTATTCTAAAACAAAATCCGAGCATGCTCATCATTTGAAAATTGTTTTACAGATTTTACGAGAGAAACATTTATATACAAAGTTCAATAAATTTTAGTTTTGGCTTCTTCAGGTCGGATTTCTCGATCATGTAATTTCTACAGATGGTATTCGTGTTGATCCAAGTAAAATTTTTGCTACTGTAAACTAGGAAGTTCTTAAGACTATTTCTGAGGTACATAGTTTTCTGGGGTTGGCTAGTTATTATCGTCGTTTCGTTAAGAACTTTTTGATTATTTCTTTACGAATAACTAAGATGTTACAGAAAAATGTTGAGTTTATTTGGGTAGAGAAATGTCAGCAGAGTTTTGAATAGTTGAAAAATATGTTAACAAAAGCTCATTTACTATCTCAACTTGAATTCAAAAAAGAATATGTTGTTTACAGTGACACATCACTCAGTGGATTGAGTTGCGTATTGATGCACACCGGGAAATTTATAGCATATGCTTCTTTCCAATTAAAGTCACACGAGAGAAATTACTTGATTCATAATCTTGAATTGGCTGCAATTGTTCTCGCTTTGAAGATTTTGCGACATTATTTGTACAATGACAAATGTCATATATTTATAGATCACAAAAGTCTGAAATATTTGATGACTAAAAACGAAGTAAATTTGAGCCAGCGACGATGGGTTGAACTATTGAATGATTATGATCTTGTTATTGGCCATTGGATCGACGGAAATGTGCAAGTGTACATAATCGCAACAAGTAATAAAGTGACAAGTAAATGTCAAGTTATCATACCCACAGGGACTGTGAAAAGAATTATTTATGAATGCAATTTAAAAACACTTTGTTGAAGAAAAATATTTTGTTTTGAGAAGGTGATTAAAAACTAGGATTTTAACTAAGTAAGATAAATAAAAATAAAATAAAAGTTCCAGTGCACTATTTCAAAAGATGATTTTAATCAAGATGACATAACTATGCTAGATTAATTACATTCCTTAACTTAGAATTATTAAACTCATGTTTATGTTGTTACGAATAAATTCACGACAACTCGGTAATTTGCTAACTTATGAACATACTTACCTACCAAAATCCATTTATCTCTTAACTATATCTCTATGTCAATTCAACCAATTGAACAAATTTTAATAAGCAAATGTGATAATGCACATACATACCTATGAAATTAAAATAATCTCTTGTACATATCTCTATGCCAATTCAAACAATTAATTCAATCTCATAAGCACATAAAAGATTACGTGAGGTAACAATGTATTTCTACCTTGAAACAGTTTAATCACAATAATCTTGCAAGTTATGTAAGGCTAATAAATCATTAGATACCGTTGCTAATTTAACCCTCAGCTACCTTAGATGATTAAACATGCACTGATTAAGTATCATGTCAATTAATTACAATTTCAATCCGTTTAAATAATTAATTCATTATTTACCTTGCAATTGTAATGCAAGAATAACTTAGTCATGGTTTTACTTAATTAAACATCTTACTGAGGCCTATAACAACACAAACACAATTTTATTAACTCATATAGATGAAATGCAATCAACCTAACATGAATTAAATTTAAGTTATATTAATTAAATTAAACATATGAACATCACAAATATTCATAGACATGTTCATAATAACAACAATAAAATTAAAAGGATAAGGAACAAAAATCAAATCCGGTGTTTCTCCGAGGCTTGACTAGTTTGCTCCGCTCATCCTTCTCTGCTTGTTCTTGTTGAACTGAGGCTTCCACAAACACTTTAATGCTACTAAAAATGGTGGTTGAAGGACTCTTTTTCAAGAGGTGAAATCAGCAAAGGAATTGGGGAAGAAAATGAAGAACAATGGAAGGTAATGAAGAGAGAAAAGTGAGAGAGAAGTGAATAAATGAATGGGTTTGAGATGGGTTTGAAGTGAGTAGCCAAGGGGTTATTTATAGGTTGATAATGCTGCTAAAAGTAGCCAAAATCAGCAGTCAAAAACTCCCCCCATGGCCGGCCACAAATGTGGCATGTTTGAAGATTTCAAACATGTTTTTTTTAGGTAGGGGAAAATCTTGAAAGGCATGAATAGTGGAGGGGTTTGAATGAAAATTGAAGGAGTCCTCGAGGGTCAAATTTCAAGCCAAATAATCAGCCAAAAAAGCTGACTAGGTCAGCATGTCAGATGGTTTTGGGCTGCCCAGTTCTCGGTTGGATCGGTTTTCTCGGTTCAGTTCAACTGGGCCCCTTTTCATAATTAATTAACAATAATTTATTTAACCCAAAATAAATTGGGTTAAAATTAAAATTAAAATTAAAATTAATTATATTATGAATTAATACACATAATATGGACCATCTTAGGCTTAAAAATAAATTTGCCTTGATGGTTCTCGGTTTTGTGCTTTTAGTAGTGTCTGCCGAGCCATTTTTCACCATTTGTGTCAATCTGTCGAAAATGATCAAAATTAATCAAAATTTATTATAAAATTAAGTAAAATTAAACATGTTAGTAATGTAAGTAAAATTTAATTATTTTATAATAATTATATGAATTTGAGTTAAAAAGGGCATTAAAAAGTGTGTATATTTTCATGTTTCCACACCTCCCAAACTTAATTCATTTCTTGTCCCAAGTAATTCACAAATTGAAAAGAATTTTTTCAAAAACACCTTGGAAAATTTCCTTCAAAATGATGTTCTTCCCAGAATTATGAATTTGGTATACTTATGCTCAAGAACAAGAGTTTTGAGATTTACACTACTTAATTATACATATCATTCAAATTAATCTCAATTATTCTTATGATAGCAAAAATAGACTAAATGCTTCCTAATAAAGACATGTTAAATCCCTACCAATTTGATTTTATTCCCTTATTCAAGATTAAGCTGCAATCATTAAGTTTAACTTATACCTTCATATGTTGAACATAGCAATTTCTCTCCACTAATGTAGGTAGCATAGAAACTTGAATCAATAGGTCATTAAAAAGGTTGTAACGTGGCTAGGCTAGGGGTAGGTAAAAGATAGATAAATTTAGGCTAAAAACCCTAGACTCAACTTCAATTGGACCTTCAAAGTAATTACCTTTAATACACCAACTTACTTTGCTTTCACATGCTATTTTGTACATCTATTTTCTTTCAAGTACATATGCTCTTTTTTGTTCTTTTTCTTTTCATTTTTTTCATGAGCACTTTACTGTATGTACTACAATTTTTTGAGCATTTGATACTTCTTTTTAACTCCCCCAAACTTATTTTCAAAGAACATTCTAAATAGTATTGAGTCTAGTGTTTGGGACAATTTAAAGATAATCAAGAGAAAAGTGATGGCTAAATATTGCAACGGCTCAAATAAAATTAGGCCATAAAGTCTCAAAGTTGGGTTTCAAAGGATAAAAATTCATCAAGGTTGGATTGAAAGGCTCAAACAGCCCAAAAAAAAAGTTGCCTAAATCATTTTCAACATTCCATGCTTCCTAGGATTTCGCCTTAAGAAACTACTAAGTCAATTCTAAATACTTAAACTTTCATGCATGCCTAACCCTGAGGAACTAAAAATTTTATGGTATGATTTGCATGCTTTATTAAAAATACATTTATGTCATATTTTAGTTAACATAACAATAATTGAAATAATAAAACTTTATTTGTACTGAATATTAGCAAATTTAACAAAATTTAAAATTTTTGAACAAAATATAACCTAATCATAATTGAAAGAAAATTTTATTCTGAGTGGAAATAATTTCAATTTTTTGGTCCCCTTACTTAAGATGAACAATGTCTTCATTGTAAAAAATGAATAGATACTATACACCAGGTAGGATTCTATAAAAGAGGAGGTGAGTCAATTTGACTGCTTAAGTACCAAGCTCTCTTTAAATATAATCCTAGACATGTATATATCAATTGCCACATTTTGTACTTTGCAACTTGTTATTTTTATTTATGATTTCCATCTCTTGTTTTATTATGCAAAAATAAAAAGTCCTAATAAAACCTAATCCTATTAAATAACCTAAGAACAGAAATAAAATAAAGTCAAGATCCCCTATTTTTATTTATTTGCAGATCCCTCTGAATTTGACTCATCTTTTACTCCATCGTCTTTGTTTTTGCATGAATCACTTCACTTCCTCTTTAATAGTGGACTCTATGGTTCAAATATGAAATCTGGAAACTCGGGCACAAAAATAAATGGGTCATTGTATATTTTAATAAGAGCGTTTCTCATTGAGTCATCCCGAATTTTTTAGTATCTCCAGTAAGCTCATTGCTGCCACTGCATATGATGCATTATGTCCATCAACTTTGACAGCTCATCTCAAAGATCTAGGCGAGGCGATTGAGTCCTAAACATTGAAGTTCCAACGTTAGGTTTGGTTACTGGATCCATTGGTTCTGCCTTATCAAGGATTTTAGCTGGCTGTATTGGTTCGACCTCTATGGGATCTTCTTCTTCTTCTTCTTCTTCTTCAAGATCCTTGCTTTCTTCAACTTGTTACTGTAAAACAGAGTCTTCGGCTATTCAGTAGAGGCCCCTGGCAATAACCTATCTTCTTTACGTTTGCAAGAATTTTAGCTTTCAAGCACAAAATTGTTATCGTAAAGGGAAAGTATGCTGGGCCAAAACGTATAGCGACACAATTTTGCATTTCTCTCAAGATGATTTTTCCCACATCAATGGTCTTTCCAGTTAAAATCGAGTATAATAAGACCATTTGCTCTAATAAAATTGTAGTCCCATATGAAATAGGCATAAGGCTGAATCAAATAAAATAGAACCATACCTTCGCTAATGGTGTCAAATATTCTCTGCGACAAGTGTGAATTCCTTGCTTTGACACAGTCTACTTAGAACTTGGAACTTGATTCCGTGAACAGAAACTTCTGTCAATTCGCTAAGGTCAAATTCGTGTAAAATTCACGAACTAGCTCCTCATCTACACTAGGTCTTTTCTTACAAAATAACTCCCAATAAAGAGCTTCAGCAATTTGTCAAATACGCGCCATGAAATCGATATAGTTGCTTTCTTTCAGCGTAAAGCCTTTTCCTAGGTGCATCTGTTGATTCTTGAAAGCGTTTTCGTATCTTGCTTTGGCTTATTCACACTGGATTTTTTTTTGTGATTCGTCAATTTGAGCAGAGGCACGAGTTCTTTTTGTGAGGCATGATTAACCTGATCATAAGATAGAACAAATATTTTCTCAGAATTTTAATTAGTATAAAATATTAATAATTCAATAATTTTAAATTTTAAATAATTAAATAAAATTGAAATTAAGAAGAAAATTTTGTCTTACCACCTTTTTATAGAAGTTAGGAACTCAAAGAAAATAAATATAAAGTAAAAGAGGTTGGTTAGGGATGGTTGTAGGGTGTCTTGATGGTGTGGTGCGATAGGAAAGGATGAGTAGTAAGGCACGGTGTGAGCAAATGAGTGGGCAGCAGGTGGCACTGTTGAGCGAACAGTAGGGCTGGTGCGTTGTCATGCACGAGCGGGTGCGTGAGAGCAAGTCTAGCGTGAGCGGTAGTAGCGGCGTGAGCTGCTGGGTGCGTGCGTGGGCTGCTGGCCGAATGGAGCTGCTGTAGGGGTGAGGATGCCGTGTGGAGCTGGGCGGTGTTGCGGCTAGAGAGTTTGGCACTAGGTGATTCAGTAATTGGCGAGTTTTGGATGCTAGGATTGATGGAGGGATGAGTAAAAAAAAGGAAAAGGTGGGTGAAATTTATAGTGAAGGGAGTAGGAGTTTAATTAGAATTCTTAGAACAAATTATAAGTACTATAATGCAAATTAAATTATTATTTGCTATTAATTTATTAAAATAAAAACTTATTAACTAAAATATGATCAAATTTAAACTAATTCTAGTTCTATACAAAGTTGATAATAATTAATATATTATAATAAATATAATTATATACTAGTTATTATCATCTTATTTATTTATTCTAGATGCCTTTTGAAAATATTTACAAAAAGAGACATCAAATTTTTAATATTTAAAAAAAGAGCAACCAAATTTTGAAAATAGTTCAATTAAGTACCTAGACTTAAAGAAAATTTAAAATTGAGTTGCAATTAAAACTTGGATCAAAATTGACCCTTTTATTTGAAACACTAAAAATTTATTTTGCCATTTAGAGAATAATTTCTCAGAAGATTATGTTAAAATCAATTCTCAAGAAAGATTGGATGGGTCACAAGCGGTCCCGCTTAATTTCTAATCTCCTAGACAAAATTTATTTAAACTTACTAATCCCGAAAATATACCCTAAATCATTTATTAATTTCTAATCTCCTAGACAAAATTTATTTAAACTTACTAATCCCGAAAATATACCCTAAATCATTTATTTAAAAAGAAAAACAAGAAAAATTAAATATCTAATAAAATGAACAGGATTTGATCTCGTTTAATTTTATCCCCTTAGTAATGTTTTAAGTGTTGAGCATTAACTCAAAAATTACCTCCCTTACTTTGAAGTTCGACAACTCCATATGGATAAACTTGGTGAATCGTAAATGGGCTGACCCAACGTGATTTTAACTTACCTGGAAAGAACCTTAATCTGGAATTAAATAATAAGACTTGCTGACCTGCTTCAAATTTTTGAACTCGAATGTGCTTGTCATGCCATCTCTTAAGTCTTTCCTTGAGTAATTTGGCATTCTCGTATGAGAACATTTGGAATTCTTCTAACTCATTGAGTTAGAGCATTCGTTTCTCTTTAACAAGCTTAAGATCCAAGTTGAGTTGTTTGAGAGCCCAGTAAGCTTTGTGCTCTAACTCCAAGGGCATGTAATGGGCTTTCCCAAAGACCAACCTATAGGGCGGCATCCCTAAAGGTGTCTTCTATGCTTTCCTATAGGCTCATAAAGCATCATGTAATCTTTTGGACCAATCTCGTCAAATTAGGCAAACCACCTTTTTGAGTATACCTTTAATCTCTTTGTTTTCCAGTTCAGCTTGCCCATTCGTCTGCTGATGGTAAGTTGTGGCAACCTTATGCTTCACTCCATGTTTATCGAGTAACCATTTCAACCCTCTGTTCACAAAATGGGACCTTTCATTACTGATGATAGCTTTTGAGGTTCTAAACCTTGTGAACACATGCTTCTCAATAATGTTTGTTCGGGGCATCTGTTCACAAAATGAGACTCTTCATTTCTGTTGGTGACATTTCCAACCCTTTGACATCGATCACAACTCTTTACGTAAGCATACGCATCTTTCAATAGTGTCAGAAAAAAGAATCTAGCTTGCAATACCTTGGCCACAGTATGTGTACCTTCGAAGTGCCCCCAACTCGAAACTGAGTGGAAAATATATAGAATCTTATGTACTTCATTTTCTACCACGCATCTCTTGATCATTTGATCTGCACACTTTTTAAACAAGTATGGTTCTTCCTCAAAATAGTACTTCACATCGTGAAGGAACTTTTTCTTTTGATGATACGTGTTATCAATCAGCATCAAACCACAAGCTAAATAGTTAGCAATATCAGTAAACCAATGGGTATTAAGGACATGATTTATCGTCAGTATGTGTTCATCTGGAAATGTCTCTTGAATGGGTATAAGTAGAGAATTCCCTTCTTGCGACTCCAATCTAGACAAGTGGTTTGCTACTTGGTTTTTTACTCCCTTTCGATCTTGAATTTCTAGATAGAACTCTTGAAGTAGAAGTACCCATCGGATCAGTCTCGGCTTAGCGTCTTTCTTGGTAAGTAAATACTTAATTGTCAAATAGTCCGTATAGACAGTCACTTTGGTGCCTACAAGATAAGATCGAAACTTGTTAAAAGCAAACACAATAGCAAGTAAATCTTTCTCTTTTACCGTATAATTCAGTTGAGCTCCTATCAAGTCCAACTTGCGTAGTAGATGGGATGAAAAACTTTGTTCTTTTGCTGGCCCATGACAGCTCCTATCAAAGTCACTTGCGTCACACATCAATTCAAATTGAAAATCCCAATCTAGTGTGACTATTATAGGTACTGAGATTAACCGACTCTTCAAATCTTTGAAATCTCTTAAGCACTCCTTATCAAATTTGAACGTCGTGTCCTTCTCCAATAATTTTCATAAGGGTTTAGCAACTTTGGAGAAGTCCTTGATAAATCTTCGATAGAAATCGGCATGGCCCAAAAAGCTCCTAACACTCTTTACAGATGTTAGAGGTGGGAGCTTTTCAATAACGTCTACCTTTACTTTATCTAACTCGATTCCATGTCTCATTATCCGATGCCCTAGAACAATACCTTTTTGTACAATAAAATGACATTCTTTCTAGTTGAGTATGAGGTTTGTCTCTTCGCATCGCCTTAGTACCTCGACTAGATTGGCTAGGCAATCATCATATGTATCTCCAAATACTGAAAAATCATCTATAAAGACTTCCAAGTATTTCTCAACCATATCAATAAAAATAGACATCATACATCTTTGAAATGTAGCAGGTGCATTACATAAACCAAATGGAATATGTCTAAATGCAAATGTACTGTACAGGCAAGTGAATGTTGTCTTGTGTTGATCTTCTGGTGCTACTGTAATCTGATTATACCCTGAGTATCCATCGAGAAAATAGTAATAGTCTCACCCTACAAGTCTATCTAGCATGTGGTCCAAAAACGGCAAAGGAAAGTGATCTTTCCTAGTAGCCTTGTTTAGCTTCTGGTAATCAATGCAAATTTCCATCTCGTAACCGTTCTAGCCATTATCAACTTACACACAAACTGTCTGAGATTGGGTAAATTATACTCGCATCTAACCACTTGATGATTTCTTTCTTTACCACGTACTTCATGATGGGATTCGGTCTTTGTTGTCCAGCAATTGTCCCTTTTTTGCCATCTTCTAGGATGATCTTGTGCATGCATACAGATAGACTAATGTCGTGAATATTAGCTATGGTCTATCCGATAGCCTTCTTGAATTGTTTCAATACTAGAATGACTTTCTCTTCTTGCTCAACGGTTAATTCCGCTAAAACAATCATAAAAAAAGTAGAAGCGTTACCTAAATAAACATATTTTAAATGTGAGGGAAGTACCTTCAATTCTAAATTAGGTGGCTCCTCGATTGATGCTTTTGGTTGGGCATAATCTCTATTCTCTAACTCCGAAGATTCAAAGTGGGATTGTAGATTAAATCCCCTATAATTAGCTTCTAACAAAGCTAAGTATTCATCCTCCTCTTCATCATTTGGAGGGTCTGATGTCAAATTTTTTTCCTATGGGTCCTCAACATAGTTGAGTTCCTTTTCCATGATTAATTCCTCTAAATCAGACTCTGCAAAAAAATCATCAATTGTGTCAGGAAATCGCATAGACTTAAAAACATTAAATGTTACTTGGTCATCCTGAACACGCATAATAAGCTCGCCCTTCTGCACATCAACAAGGGTCCTTCTAGTTGCTAGGAAAGGCCTTCCTAGGATGATTGGCACTTCTTTGTCTACTTCAAAGTCTAGAATAACAAAGTCAGTAGGAAAAATAAATTGATCTACACGTACCAATACATCCTCGATTTTTCCTTTTGGATGTGCTGAGGATCGATCTGCTAATTAAAGTGTAACTGTAGTAGGTCTAACTTCACCTACCCCCAACTTCCTAAATATTTACATGGGCATCAAGTTGATACTCGCACCCAAATCACATAGTGCCTTACCATAATATATTGCTCCAATGTTGCAAGGTATGGTAAAACATCCAGGATCCTTCAACTTTGCGGGTAGTTTGTCTTGAAAATATGCACTGCATTCCTTTGTTAGGGCTACCATCTCAAGTTCTCCAAGTCTTCATTTTTTTGACAGGATATCCTTAATGAATTTGGCATAGTTTGGCATTTGTTCAAGTACTTCAACCAATGGAATGTTGATATGAAGTTGCTTGAGTACACTTAAGAACTTCTTGAATTGAACTTCCTGCTTCTGCTTTTGAAGTCTTTGAGGGTAGGGTGGTGGAGGTTCTTTAATAGAACCAGTTGATTCATCTTCTGTGGAAATTCTGCATCTAATGAAATTTTTAGTTTATAAGAATTGATTGGTTCAAAAATTACCTTATCGAGTTTTGTAGATTCTGGTTCCAGTGAAACTAAAATTTCAACACTCAGTTGAACTTCCTCTGAGTTTTAAGCATCAGCTGACTCCTCTTCAACTTTGACGGTGTTGGGCTCTAATGTCTTTCTACTCCTCAATGTGAATGCTTTACAATGCTCCTTCCCTGGATTCCTCACAGTCTCTGTATCACTAGGTAAAGCACCTTGTTGTTGGTTTCTGAGTTCAGTTGCAAGCTGACCCATTTGGTTTTTTAGGTTTTTCAATATAGCTACTTAGCTTTGGATTAAAGTATTATTCTTGGCTATGTATGCCTTCAACAAGTTTTCTAAGCCATGGGATGGTTCAACTTTAGGTTGTTTCTGAACTTGTTAGGTAAAAAAAGGTAGTTGGGTCCAACCCATTGGTTACTCCAGGAGAAATTAGGGTGGTTTCACAACAATGGGTTATAGGAATTGGATTGTAGTCCTTACCTTCATTGGTTTTGGTTCTAGTTACCCACGTAATACACGGATTTCGATGGACATTCTTCGAACACTTGTCCTTCCCCACAATAGGCACAAGTTACATTTTCAAATTGATTCAGTGGCTGTGCAACAAATCTATTAAACCCATTAGTGGTAAAATTTTTAAGCATTGAGAAAATCGAGGATACTTGAGATTCTAGTGAAGTGAGAGTGTCTACATCATGTATTCTAGTGACTCGTCTTCTTGACGCTGCTCGATTGGTTGGCCATTGATAATTGTTGCTGGAAATCTTTTCAATGATTTCATAAGCCTTATTATAAGACTTAGAAAGGAGAGCACCATTAGCAGAAGCGTGCACTACCATCCTCGTATGAGCATTGAGACCATTATAAAATGTCTCAAGTTGGACGCAATGTGGGATTCCGTGATGAGGGCACTTCCATAATAATTCTTTATACCTTTCCCATGCCTCATACAAGGACTCATCATCCATTTCTTGGAAAGTAATGATCTCGTTCCTTAACTTAGCATTCTTGCTAGGCAGTAAATACTTCATGAGGAATCTTTCTGCTACTCTTTCCATATGGAAATTGAATTTGGTGGAATGATTTCAACCAAGCTCGGGCTCTATCCCTTAGCGAATATGGGAACTACTTCATTCGAAGTGCATCTTCGGGTACTCTGGCTAATTGAAAGAATCTCTTACCTCCATGAATAGTCTTAAGTGCAGGTGAGGATCTTCGGTAGGCATTCCACTAAATTGTCCCACTGTCTAAAGCATCTGGAATATGACTACTTCAGCTCGAACTGTTGTGGCTCGATTTTAGGTCTCCTAATACCTAGATTAAGATAATGAAATATTGGCACCACATACTATCTTAAAGCTCTATCCCTATCATCAGCAATAAGGATAGGATTTTGAGCAGGGTTTGCTCCATTTCCTTGATTCAAATTTTTGAAGTTCATCTCTCCGATCATTCAATGACTTGCTTGTCTTCTTCGCTGTCGAAAAGTTCTTTCAATCTCAGGGTCTACAGGGTGTAAATCGATCATTTGTCCAATACTAATAAACACCTAAAATAAACACAGAAAAATCAATTAAGTTAAAATTGAAAAGAAAAATAAACCAAAATGCAAAATTAACATATTCACAAATAATAACTTTTTAAAACAGTCCCCGGAACGGTGCCAAAAACTTGGAATGATGAAAATATACAAGCGTACACAATCGTAACAAGTAATAAAGTGACAAGTAAATGTCGAGTTATCGTACCCGCAGGGATAGTGAAAAGAATTATATATGAATGCAATTTAAAAATACTTTGGTGAAGAAAAAGATTTTGTTTTGAGGAGGTGATTAAAAACTAGGATTCTAACTAAGTAAAATAAACAAAAATAAAATAAAAGTTCTAATGTATGACTTCAAAAGATGATTTTAGTCAAGATGAAATGATTGTACTAGATTAATTATATTTCTTTACTTAGAATTACTAAACTCATGTTTATGTTGTTAGGAATAAATTCATGGCAACTCAGTAATTTGCAAACTTATGAACATACTTACCTACCAAAATCCATTTATCTCTTGACTATATCTCTATGTCAATTCAACCGATTGAACAAATTTTAATAAGAAAATATGTTAATGCACTTACATACCTATGAAATTAAAATAATCTCTTGTACATATCTCTATGCCAATTCAAACAATTAATTCAATCTCATAAGCACATAAAAGATTACATAAGGTAACAATATATTTCTACCTTGAAACAGTTTAATCACAATAATCTTACAAGTTATGCAAGGCTAATATATCGTTAGATACCGTTGCTAATTTAACCCTCAGCTACCTTAGATGATTAAACATGCACTGATTAAGTATCGTGTCAACTAATTACAATTTCAATCAGTTTAAATAATTAATTCATTAGTTACTTTACAATTGTAATGAAAGAATAACTTATTCATTGTTTTACTTAACCAAAATCTTACCGAGGCCTATAACAACACAAACACAATTTTAATAACTCATGTAGACGAAACGCAATCAACCTGACACAAATGAAATTTAAGTCATATTAATTATGTAATACCCCTTACCCGTATTCAATGCTGGAACAGGGTACAAGGCATTACCGGACTCACATCACAAGCAATAGCATAATTCTGAACCATAAATTTGTGTCCAAATTAAAACCATTTGTAATCAATCATAAAGTCCCTAATACGAGCCTATGAGGCTCAAAACGATGCTTTGGAAGTAGTTCAGGACTAAATCAAGAACTTTTAGAAATTTTTACAAAACTTAGAAAATTTTCCACCATACAGGGGTCACACGCCTGTGTCCTGACCCCGTGTAACTCTCTAACTTGTAACTCATGAACAAATTGAGATCTCATGGCCAAGTCACACACCCGTGTGCTAGGCTGTGTGGTTAATTAATTTAATTCGAATTAGGTGCAGGTTTCACACAGCCAAGACACATGCCTGTGTTCTAGGCCGTGTGGCACACACGGTTGAGACACACACCCGTGTGCCCAATCCTGAGCATTCTGTTTCTCAATATTAAAGTGCAGGGGACACACAGCCTAACCACATGGCCGTGTGAAACACACAGTCTAGACACACGCCCGTGTGTCTACCCTTGTGGACAAAATAAAGCCATTTCCTAGCTTCAATTCTCACCCAAAATCACCCAAAAACCTGCACATGGAACACTCAACCAATTCCAACCATTTCAAGCATTCAAATTTGGCAATTTCATCATTCATCAAGGCATACCATTTAATGCATACATGGTTACAAACTCACCTTAGCTTAACTTAGGCATTAACAACATTTGATCACATGAATATAGCATAACACATATGTATATATATATCACAATAGCTTACTAAATCATACCCAAAATGAACCTTCACTAGCCATTCCAATGACTAGGTTACAAAATAACATTTCAAGCCACCATTGGCCAAGTTGTCCTATACATGTCATTATACCAAAATGATTCTACTATATATACCCAACATAGCTAACTGATAGTGTGACGATGCTCCAATGATCTCCCAACCCTCACGAGCTTTCGAGCACTATAAGACAGGGAAAAGTAAAAGGAGTAAGCATGACATGCTTAGTCAGTTCATATAACGAAAATTAAACTTACCAATCTTGATTATTAAATCTAAACATACAATATCATGTTTCCATCCATTTGGCTAAATTTTCCTAAGCACATACATTCAATCAAACATGTTAGTCACTGAAATCTTCATATAAATCAAGTAACATAGATGAGCTCATCAAGCAATATTCTATCTAGTCATTACTATTTCATCTCAAGGTTTTCATGCCAAGTCAAGAGTTATATGTCCTTTGAATCATTGAATTCCAATGAATGCTCAAGTAGTACACTCGAAGTGTATGATTCAACAATTCATCAATTTCTTATTCAAGGGTACCCATTAGGGCACTTAACCAAGAAACACTCTCTCGAGCCACATATCATTTAACAGGATTACCATTCTAGGGTAAATTCTTTATATAACATATGCTCAGGGGAGCTCAATTAAGATTACCAGTCCAGGCTAAACCCTAACCATAACGTATGCTCGAGAGGTATTATATCAGGATTACCCGTCCAAGCTAAATCCTTTTTATAACAAGGCCAGTGTGATAACTTGTCCAAGCTAAATCTCGTCTGCAACAAATGCAGGACCTTATTCATTTTGGGAAAGTGCATATAATCATCGGAATTCAACATTCATTCGGGACTAACCCTTTATCTTCATTTCAAGCACGTATAAATTTTCCATCATAACATACATATAAGGCACATTATATAAATCACATTACATACAATGTAACATTGAATTAACATAATTGCATAGCCGATTAAGTTACACGAACTTACCTCGACACTTGTTCGCATAAAAGTCTACTAATCCGAAATTTTTTCTTTTCCTCGATCTTGCCTCAAGTTTGTGTTTTTTGGATCTATATAAATGAATTTAATCATCAATTTCATACATTTCATACTTAAAAGGACTCAACTTACATCCTAGGTAAAATTACCATTTTGCCCCTAACTTTTTCCAAAAATTCCATTTTTGTCCCTAAGCTCGGAAAATGAAACTTGTGCAAATTACTCCCTATTCCAAGCCTAACCAAAGCCCCCATTACAAATTTTTCAGCACATGTATTCATAAAATTTTAGAATTTTTCATGAAATTTTACAACTTTTCATTTTAGTCCCTAAATCATGTTTTCATCAAAAAATACTTTGTAAAAGTTGTTTATCTATCAATAATCTTTCATTTTCTACCATAAATTGCTAATTTCCAGCATAATACATCCATGACCCATTTTCATACCTTGATAACTTTTCAAATTAATCCCTCAAATAGAGAGATTAAGCTATCTCGGTTTTAAAAATACTAAATTTACTAAAAACGGGACAAGAGAACTTACCTAATTAGGCCTTTAAAGTTTCTTTTCTCTCTCCTAAGGTTTCTATGTGTTTTAGGTTGAAGATGATGAAAATAAGATGATTTATTTCTTTTCATCTTTTAATTAATTAAGTATTTTGGTATTTCCAATTTAGTCCTTGCCCTTTTTCCATAATTCCATGGATGAGTCATCAAGAAAAATCTACATACTTTCTTAATGATCTAATTATCATATAGGGACCTTAAGTTTTGAATTCCATAGCTATTTGATCCTTATAGCTACTAGAATTCAACTTTTGCATTTTATGCGATTTAGTCCTTCTCGTAATTAAGCACTTAATTGATAAAATTTTTGTATAAAAATTTTCACACGACATATCTACCATATTATGGACCATATAATGAAATAAAAATAAACCTTATTTTTGGGTCGAATTTGTGGTCCCGAAACCACTATTCCGATTTCACTGAAAAATGGGCTGTTACAAATTAAATTAAACATATCAACATCACAAATATTCATAGACATGTTCATAACAGCAACAATAAAATTAAAAGGATAAGGAACAAGAATCAACTCCGGTGTTTCTCTGAGGCTTGACTAGTTTGCTCTACTCCTCCTTCTCCACTTATTCTTGTTGAACCGAGGCTTCCATGAACACTTGAATGCTGCTCTAAATGGTGGTTGATGGAATTTTTTTTAAGGGGTGAAATCAACAAAGGAATAGGTGAAGAAAATGAAGAACAATGGAAGGGAATGAAGAGAGAAAACTAAGAGAGAAGTGCAGAAATGAATGGGTTTGAGATGTGTTTGAAGTGAGTAGACAATGGGGCTATTTATAGGTTGAGAAGGCTGTTAAAAATATCCAAAATTAGTAGCCAAAGAATCCCCCATGGCCAGACACACATGTGGCATGTTTGAAGATTTCAAACATGTTATTTTTAGGTAGGGGAATATCTTAAAAGGCATGAATAGTGGATGGGTTTAAATGCAAATTGAAGGAGTTTTCAAGGGCCATTTTGTAAGCCAAATAATCAGCCAAACAAGCTAATTGGGTCAGCATGTGGGACTGTAACACCCCAAACCCAGCCTGGACGTTATGGCTGAATCTGCGATGTCACATTGAAGTGCTTTTCGTAAAGTGTGATCTCGTTTGAAAAGCCCAATCTTTATTTAGCTTATTTGGGTGATTTAAAAGATGATTTTAAAACTTGTATCATCATCAAAAAGTATATTCTTTAAAATGTAATTAATTTTAAAATCTCGTTTATAGCAAAAGCTTTCTTGAAAACAGTTGCATACTTGAGTTTTACTTGTAAAACGTTGTTTTCTTGCGGTAGCTCTTAAAACTGTTTTTGTATTCGTGGTATTTTTTAAAAACATTTATCTTTTGAAAAATCACTTCCTACTACTAGCAGAATTAAAGCAAAACAGATATAAATCTCCAAATTAAAAACTAAAACTTTAAAAAGGCCTTATTACATAAAAATACCCAAATTAAGCTACTTATAAAATAAAAGACAAATATGGGAGTGTAAGCTATTGTGTGGCCACCTTCGAGTCCCTCGCAGCATCGATCCACCTAAGACTAGGGATTACCTGTACAGTTAAACAAATAGGTGAGTTTACGAAAACTCAGTGTGTAACCCCAGAATAAACAAATAGTCAAACATACAGTGAACAAATGTTGTCTAGGCCTAAGCCTATATCAGTAACAGTGTAATATCAGTTTAGGCTTTAGCTTATCTCAATATAGAAACAGTCATATACTCGGGCCTTGGCCCATTACAGTAATAGTAAACAGTGTAATAACAGTAAATAGTGTAGTATCAGTAATAGTATGCAGGCCCTACCTATCCAACCTCTACACATCATCTCCGTACCAACCCTACACACCATGTGGGGATAAAATCGACCCACCTATACCTACACTCCAGAATTAGCACCGGTTGCGACATTAAATTGTATTTGCAGTAGAGCTGCAAGTATGATAGGCTTAAAGCCATCAATGATTTGCAGCAGAGCTGCCACTACAGTACACTTCCTCCAATCATATAAAATCCCACCCCCATGCAATGCATCCTGCCACATGTCATTTCATAGCATCATATTAAACATGTACTCAACACAGTTACAATAGTATGCTAAAATATAAACATATATCACATAGGGGCAAAACAATCATTTACCACATAAGGGCAAAACAGTCATTTTACCATATAAGGGCAAAACAGTCATTTTACCACATAAGGGCAAAACAGTCATTTTACCACATAAGGGCAAAATAGTCATTTTATCGATTAAGGGTCTAGGTACGCTTACCGCCCCAATAGAAGGTCACAGTCGTCTCGAGCAACTCGTGCACCCTTAACAGTCAAACAGTGTAAATGGCCCAAGGCCCATATTGCGGCCCATGAGGGCCCACACGCCCGTGTGGCCCAATAAGCCCAAAAATGACCTTGGTTGTATGAACTATACAGCCTGGCCCAATAATCTCCACAAGTTCGTGTGTTTACTCGTGTGGGGCCCACATGGCCTATTTTGGCCCAATATGGCCTAAAACAGCCTAAGTCCATGAAATTGCTCATGGCCAGATTCAACGATCTTACGCCCACGTTTAGGCATTTCGATTACCACATGAGCGAGCGCACGCTCGTGTAGCGTCAACGATCACCTATTTTGACTTTTGCCGATTCACGATTATGGCAGTATGGTTACACACCTTATTTGCAGAGAAGCGCAACCATGAATACCCTAACACCTCAAATGAATGATAAAGATTCCCTTACTGCTTTAGCACCGCTCGAATCACTACAGTCAATTATCAATTACCTAAACACAATTTAAGCCTCCATTAGAAACAGATCATTAAACATAAAGATAATGTCCCCTCATCATCCTTGGCAAAAACGCAAAAAGAAGAGACCATAAGCCAAAATCCTGAAATGTTACCTTCAGTGCACCAACAGGTTTCGCACAACACGTACGAGGATCAGAGATCACCAATCCTCTAAAGAGAACCTATCACTAACAAAATTCCTTTTAATCGAAACACTAAAGAGAATAGTCAAAGTTAACATCTATCGACACTTACCTAACCAACCGAATCGGAAGATGATGCAAAAGAAGGAAAGATTCAGCAACAGAGATGAAAGTGCAAGGTAGAAGATGAAGTAGGTTCAAACAAAACAAGAGATAAAAAATTTCTCACTTCTCAATGGGGTAGAAGAAGAAGGGGAAAAACACCAACAAGGGGAAGAACGATCCCCGAAGGGAACCACAAACCAAAAGGAAGCAGAACAAAGTGTAGTAGTGATTTACCTAGCAAGAATCGGCCAAGGAAAGTAGCAAAGAAGAGAGGAAAAATGAACGATAGGCTTGAGAGAAGAAAACGAGTGTCAAAAGAATTCAGGGAAGGAAAACAACAACAATAGGGGATTCGAACGAAACAACCAAGATCCCTTCCCAATCCCAATAATTTCTCTTACAAAATCAGCACTACATATCCCACTCTTCCCAAAATTCCTTAATTTCCTCCTTAAAACCCTCCCCATATCTCTCAACCGACCACTCCCCCATCCAATCCCACTATTTCCTCCTCAATTCACTCCACCAATAACTCCTCAACCACCCATTCAAACACCTCAATTTCGGTCAAACTAGGACACTTTCACCGCACTTGTAGCAAAATAAAATGCTCCTTTTTGCATCATCAAGCCTCGAACCTCAAACCCCAAGGCACACGCCACTTACCACTAGACTAGCAAGCCCTTTCGTCATGTTTTAACCAACTTTTAACTATGAGCCTACTGGACAAAAGCAAGGCTTTATTTAATTAAAAGCAAAAATTTTCCCAAGCAAAGGCTTGAACCCAAGACTTCTCAGACACTTCCCAAACACTCAAAACACTTAACCACTGAAGTAGATGCACAGTTGTGTCACTTTCTTGCACAACTAAATATTTATGTGTCGCTTCCTAACTGTTCCCATGCTCAAGACCTAATACTTCTAAGCCCAAATATGGGGGGTTATAGGGACGATTTTGGGCTGCCCAGTGCTCAGTTGGATGGGTTTTCTCGGTTCAGCTCAATTGGACCCATTTTCATAATTAATTAACAATAATTTATTTAACCCAAATTAAATTGGATTAAAATTAAAATTAAAATTAATTATATTATGAATTAATACATATTTTGGACTGTCTTAGGCTGAAAAACAAATTCCCCTTGATGCTTCATAATAGCTTCTCAATTTTGTGCTTCTAGTAGTGTTTGTCGAGCCGTTTTCGCCCTTTGTGCGAATCTGTTGAAAATGATCAAAATTAATAAAAATTTATTATAAAATTAAGTAAAATTCAACATGTTAATAATTTAAGTACAATTTAATTATTTTATAATAATTATATATTTTTTGACAAGAATTTTACCGAAACTGCACGAATTTAAGTTAAAAAGGGCATGAAAAAATATGTATATTTTCATGTTTCCAACCATCGGCCGTGAAAAGCTAATGTGGTTGCAGACGCACTTATTCAGAAATCATTCTTTTCCTTAAGAGCGTTAAATCGTCAGTTGACTTGGATTCGTGATGGTTCATTTTTAGCTGAACTGAAAATTAAATTAGTGTTTCTTCAGCGAATTCGAGAATTGCGAAATGGTGACTTGAAATTAGTAGCTAAATGAGAACAGATTTAGCGTGATCAATCTACAGGATTTAAAGTGAATGTTGATGATTTAATATTCTTTCCCAATAAATTATGTGCTCTAAACAACCTGGAGTTGAAGCGAGACATTTTTTCTGAAGCTCACAGTAGTACATACTCTATTCATCGAGGTAGTACAAAGATTTTTTATGATCTGAAAAACATGTATTGGTGGTCGAGTGTGAAACGCAAAATTTCTAAGGTCGTAGCTAAATGTTTGATTTGTTAACAGGTGAAAGCTGAGCATCAGGTACCATTAGGATTATTACAACCTATCATGATTCTTGAATTGAAATAGGAATGAGTCACGATGGATTTTGCATCTGGATTGCAAGTATCACTAAGAAAGAAAGATTCAGACTAGGTTATTATTGACAGATTGACGAAATCGGCTCATTTCATCCCAGTCAGATAGGATTATTCACTTGAAAAATTAGCTGAGTTGTATGTGTCTGAGACCGTCAGATTCCACGGAGTGCCTTATCAATTATTTCATTAACAAATTTGATGATGTGTCAACTAAATTTTATGTTCAAGTTACTAATCCACTAAGTCAAAGTGTGATAGTTAACTTAATATTTCATAAGTGTCCACTGAGAATTTAGGGTTGTGACTTTCTTGTTGATTTAATGTTGTTACCCTTTCATGAATTTGACATAATTCTAGGAATGGATTGGTTGACACTTCATGATGTTGTGGTAAACTATAGACTGAAATGCATTACTGTGAGATGTCAGAGGGAAAAATGATTACAGTTAAGTCAGACAAATCAAACAGAGTTTCCAAAATTATTTTAGCTATTTTGGCATAGAATTTGATTCATAAAGGTTCTAAGGCATTTTTCACCTATACTTGATACTCGAGATCCAGAATCAAAACTTGATCAAGTATTGATTGTGTATGAGTTTACAAAAGTGTTTCTTGAAGAGTTACCAGGATTGTCGTTGGACCGTGAACTTGACTTTGTGATTGATCTTATGCCTGGGAATACTCCGATATTGATCGCATTGTATCGAATGGCACCAACTAAGTTGAAAGAACTTAAAGCACAATTGCAAGAATTTTCAGACAGATGTTTTATTCATCCGAGTGTATCTCATTTGCGTGCACCTATGTTATTTGTGAAAAAGAAAGACAGGTCGTTGAGATTATGTATTGATTACAGGAAATTGAGTAAAGTTACAATTCAGAATAAATATCCTTTGCCTCATATCGACGATTTATTTCACTAGTTGAAAGGTGCGACTGTGTTTCTAAAAATAGATCATAGATTAAGTTATTATCAGTTGCGAGTTAAAGATTGTGACGTGTCAAAAACTATCTTCCAAACTTGTTATAGCCATTACGAATTTTTAATGATGCCATTTAGATTAACTAATGCCCCTGGTACTTTTATGGATCTAATGAATTAGGTTTTTCAACCTCATTTGAATAGATTTGTGGTTGTGTTTATTGATGATATACCGATTTATTCAAAAACAGAATCCGATCATGTTTAGTATTTAAGAATTGTATTACAAATTTTGTGTGAGAAACAATTGTATGAAAAATTCAATAAATGTGAGTTCTGGCTCAGAGAAGTTGGATTTCTTGATCACATAATTTTGCGGATGGGTTCATGTTGATCTGAGCAAAGTTTTCACCATTGTCAATTGGAAAGCTCCAAAGAAAGTTTATAAGGTACGTAGTTTCCTGGGCATAGCTGGTTATTATCGTCGATTCATCAAGAATTTCTCGATAATTGCTTTATTGATGACCAATTTGTTACAAAAAAATGTTGAGTTTATTTGGTCATATAAATGCCAACAGAGTTTTGATCAGCTGAAAAATATGTTTACGAAAGCTCTTGTAGTGAGTCAGCCTTTGAGAAAGAGTTTGTTATTTATAGTGATGCATCGCTCAGTGGATTAGGTTGTGTGTTGACGCAAGCCAGAAAAGTTATAGCATATGCTTCTCAACATTTAAAGCCACACAAGAGAAATTATCTGATTCAAGATCTAGAACTGGTTACGATTGTGTTCGCTCTGAAGATTTGGCTACATTATTTGTATAGTGAAAAATATCTCATATTTACTAATCACAAAAGCCTGAAATATTTATTGGCTAAAAAAGAGTTGAATCTAAGGCAACGATGATGGCTTAAATTAATTAAGATTATGATCTAGTTATTGATTATCATCCAGGGAAACCTAATGTGGTTGTAGACACATTAAATGAAAAATCATTGTTTTCATTAGGAGTGTTGAACACACAATTGATTTGGAATCATGACGGTTCTATTTTAGCTTAATTGAAAGCTATATCATTGGTTCTTCAGCGAATTCAGGAATGGAAAAATAATGATCAGGCATTATTAGCTAAACGAGAATAGATTCAGAGTGATCAATCTGTAGAATTTAGGGTTGGTACTGATGTAATATTGTATTTTTGTAATATATTGTGCATTCTGAATAATCTGCAATTGAAGCAAGACATTTTATTCACAGTAGTACATAATCTATTCACCCGGGTAGTAATAAAATGTATAGTGATTTGAAATAGATGTATTGGTGGTTAGGTATAAAATGTGAAATTTCAAAATTTGTGCCAAAATGTCTAGTTTGCCAATAGGTGAAAGCTGAGAATCAGGTTTCATCTGGGTTACTACAACTTATTATGATCCCCGAGTGGAAATGGAAGTGAGTTACGATTGATACTTTATCGGGATTGCCTATGACACAGAGAAAGAAAGATTCGATTAGGGTTATTATTGATAGATTGACGAAATCGGCTTATTTTATTTGCTCAAAAAGTTAGTCAAGTTATATATGTCTAAGACCGTTAGATTGCACGGAGTGCCGATATCTATTATTTCTGATTGAGACCCGAGATTCACTTCTAGAATTTGAGCTAAACTTCATAAGGCTCTGGGCACTAATCTATCATAATTCGGTGTAGCATATTAAACTGATTTCTGCACTTTAGGATCTTGAAAGCAAGCATTTTCATTAGGTATAATTACGTTTTTGTAAGTTTTTGTTAAGTTAATAAAATGTGCAAATTGAGTCTTTTATTGACCTTAGAGGCTGAATGAGGCCTAAGGTTAAGCTAATGACCTTTTTAAGTGTGTAGGAGACCATTAGAACATGTAATAAATCGATATTGAGCGCTATGTCACAACACGGAATGCTTGATGTCACAACACAGGGAGCAGAATGGAGAAATCACGAAACTACCTTAGATGTCATGACACAGGACCTGGTGTGTCGCGACATCGACTCTGGATGGGAACTAAACATAACATAAGAGCTTTTTAGTCTACACAATCAAACTTAAAGCTCGGGAATGTCAGTTGACCTAGGGTTAAGGAAGACAACCACCTAAAATCTATAAATATGCTCGTTTGTCACATGTTATAGACACCATTCACTTAACCTAGAATTAGTCTTTTAATTTTAGTTTAGTTTTCTCTTTTCTTATGTTAGATTTATTTTCATTTGTTCTATTACTATTTTAGGATATCTGAATTGTGGAAACAATCAAATCTAGTGGATTCTCGATCAATCTTAATACAATCAAGCTCTTTCATAAAGTATATATTATCGATTTATTTAGCATGTTTTCTCTTTATATTGATTTTATATTGTCTATGGAGATCGTAAGGAACTAAATAATCTATGGAGGATAAGCGAGTAGATGCATGTTCTATTAACTATTTCGTAAACCCTAGGCCTGACAACCCTAAGAAGTCATCAAGGTGGGAATTAACCCAAAATTTGTATGGCCCATCCGTGAACATCTTCACCCAAGCCGGTTTAGACTGTGAGGTCGAAAGATAAGTAGTCCCTGCCGACTCGTTATTTGAGTAGAAGATTAGAATATCCTGCTAGGATAGTGACTAGTTGATTGACAAGGAACTTGAAGTGACAATTGATGGGGATTACCGAAGTAAGCTAATCACCCATAATCATATTCGATTATTTCTTTTCTTCAATCTCTTTAATTTTTGTTCCTTCTGTTATTTTGTTTTTATTATTATAAAAACCCTAAAAACTCCTTTTATTTTACCTTTATACTATAACTAAACTAAATTCCTAATTAAATATTTCAATGTTTAGGTTAAAATTAATCTAGCACTCGCCTCCCTTGGGTATGATCCTTGGAATACTCACCTACTCCGTTGTAACTATATTACAACTAGACCTGTATACTTGCAGATACCACCTCATTTATATATCCTTTACTGCAGTATTCACACACTCGACATTATTACATCCAAAGGCAATCAAGCATAAAACTCAACTTCATTACAACATTTCATCCACAAACTAATAAATAGTTAGAACGTGTAATATAGATGCTAGAAGGCATGTTACGGTATTGTATTCTTGAGTTTGAAGGTTGCTGGGAAAAATATTTGTCATTGACTAAATTTTCTTATAATAACAACTATCAGCCAGTATTAAAATGGCACCATTTGAAGCTTTATATGGACGAAAATGAAAAATACTGCTATACTGGTCAGAGTTAAGTGAATCCAAGATAGTTGGAATCGATTAGATTCGTGAAACTAAAGACAAAGTTCGAATTATTCGTATGCAGATTTGAAAAGAAAATATATAGAATTTGTTGTTGGCGATCAAGTGTTTTTAGGAGTTTCACTGTGGAAAAATGTGTTATGATTCGACAGAAAAGGGAAACTGAGTCCAAGATTTTTCGGGTTATATGAAATTATTGAAAAAATCAGCTCTGTATCTTACAGATTGGCGTTACCTCCTTAACTTGAAAAGATTCATAACGTTTTCCATGCTTCAATACTGAGGCGATATAGGTCAGATCCTTCACATGTGATCACTCCCAATGAAATTGAATTACAACCAGATTTGTCATTTTTTGAAGAGTCAATAAGAATTTTAGCTCGCAAGGTAAAAGAACTCTGAAATAAACGAGTATCGTTGGTAAAATTTTTGTGGCATCGACACAATATTAAGGAAAATACCTGGGAAACCAAGGAATCGATGAAATTGCAATGCCCGAATTTATTCTCAAGTAATAATTTTGAGGATGAAATTTCCTAATGGGGGAGAGTTGTAACAGTCTGTTTTCAAGTGGTTTCAGGACCATAATTTTGACAAGTGAGTCCGTAAATATTATTTATTTAATATTTATGAGTTCATTAGTGTCGTATTAAATTTTGGTTTAGAAATTTTAGCATTTAAATACTTAATTAAGTAAAAAGGACTAAATCGTAAAAATTACAAAAGTCAACTGTTATTACTATTTTTATGCAAATTGAGTATAAAGGTTTAAGTAGATGGTCTTAAATGGAAATTAAGCTATTTCTAATTGTAGTGGACGACTTAAAGCTTAATAAATTAAGCTATTGAATAAATTTTATATTAAAATAAGTTAAAATAATGAAAATAATAAAAGTAATGTATTGAAAATAAGGTCATCTTCATCACTTTAAGCTTCTCAACTCCATAGATTTTTGGTTTTCAAGCTTCGGTCTTGCTTATACTAATGCATGAATTTTATATTTTTGAGATCATTTTAGCTTAATCTAACTAACCCATAGGTTAATTTGTTAAATTGTTAAATTTTTTGGAAGATGCCGTTGATAAATATGATATGTTTTTTATGTTTAAAAGTAGATTACTATGCTTGGGTGTTAACTGGAAATATTTTGTTAAGTGATTTTGTATGATTTTTAAGCTTAGGACTTAATTGAAAATAATAAAAATATGACATGTTTTTCTTGTAAAATTTTAACATGTGAGGATTTATTTAGGAAGATTATGAATTAAGATCAATGGGTAAAGGGTTTAATTGTGAAAATATTTATGTTTTGGTCTTAAGGATCAAATTGAATAAAATGTAAAAGTTTGGTGCAAATGTGAAAATTTGTAATAGGAAATCATATGCATTAAATTGAATATTATATGAAATTGAGCCTAATAAGTTGAAATAAACTATTCATAGATCAAGAACAAGTATATAACCGAGGAAAAAGAAAAGTTGTTGATTAGTCTCTAAACTTTTGCTATCACTGCAGTTTATCCCTGGTAAGTTCATATGGTTTAATTAGGTATAATTTGTAATATTATATTGTATTCTGAGTTGTGATATGTCAAAATTATATCTCTATATATTTGAATTGTTACAAATTTATACAAGGCAAGAAAATAAATTGAATTGGAAATGTTATACAATTATCTGTATCGAGCTCGAATGAATATAGGATAGGATACAGTTGGCATGCCAATAGGATATATAGCGTGCGGTATGGGTTTGACTTGTGAAGAGATAGTGGTTATTGATTTGATGCTGTCCACTAAATATATCGAGGTCTAGCATTTGTTGCGGACTATCATGTTATATTTATAATGATTCTGGTGTGTTATCCGAGGCGAATGTAAAGCCTTCGGGCTAGGCACTTGGTGCCCAACTGTGTTCTCGGTTGGCTTGGCTCGTTTGAGCGTTTTGGTCTATTCTTGATGGCTAATTGCATATCTGAATCCGTTTATATCGTTCATCGAACAGATTTTCAAATGTTACATGATTTGTAATTAAATCTTGTAAATGTTTCATGATTTTCTGATTGATTAACATGAGCTGATATGGAATGATCTAGTATAATTGAATAAATTATATAATATTTGTATAAACATAAAGACTCAGCCGTTGAATGGTTGTAGTTGATAGGATTATTATTTATTAACTATATTGTGTGAATGATATGTTTATTCGGTAAGCTTTATCGTTTTAACCATTGTACTTACTAAGCTTATAAAAGCTTACTCGTGTCATTTTCCTGTTTCTCTGTAAATATTGTTTTATGGAATCGGACAATCAGGTCAACCTAAAGATCACACTATCCAAAGATCTATTAGTAGATTTTGACAAGTTTATCTTTAGGTTACATGGCATGTAATAGGTATCTTGTATGTGTTTGAATACTTATCCCTTGTGATCCATTTTGTACTTGGATGATGATGTTGTGTAAACTTGGTTTTTGGCTCATTTGTATATGCTTTTAGGTTTTGGGTTGTAAAGGTCCATTTATATAAGTTTTGGTCATTTTGGTATATGCTATTTGTGAGTGAATAGGTTATGGTAGAAATAGATACGAATGGATTATATAAAATGGCAAGTTTGGTATATGTTAATGTAAGGACTTGTGGACTTTGAATGCAAATTAGTTTGACAATTGAATTGTTGTGTCAATGAGGGCACATTGGTTAGGCACTTAGGTTGAATGTTTTGATATGTTTTGAGCATATTTCAATGTGTTTTGAAGGTATGAAAATGGTTGCTTTTGGGTTTGGCTTGCTACCTAAGTTTGAATGAAGTTTTGCATTGATTTAAAAGTTATTTAAGGTGCACATGGCTTGGGACACGGGTTGTCACACGGCCATGTGTTGCACACGGCCTCGTCACATAGCCGTATGTCTCTATTAATTTGGTACAAGTTTAACACAAACAGTCATAGAGAATTACACGACCTGGTGACACGGCCGTGTAACCTCATTTTGAATACTAACACAGTTTGGGACACGGCCCGCAACATGACCGTGTGACCCTATTTCGATTTGTACACGGGTGAGCACATGAGTAGCGACACGATTGTGTGACCCTTACTTCAAATTGTACATTGTTTGGCCACACGGTCATATGATCTTTGTTTCCAAAATTTTCAGATTTTTCTAAAATTTTCTATTTTGTTTCAAATTAGTCCCTAATAGTTCCAAAACTATTTTTTAGGCCCCTTAAGCTTAATTTAAGGTCCAAAATATATTGATGCTATGAATGAAATATAGATTTGAGTGTTGTCATTTAAATTAATAAATGAATGAATTAATGATGTTAATTGTTTTAATATGTGTCATACTCAATAACCCTAATCCAGCAAGAGAGACGGGTTAGGGGTATTACAATTAATGTGTTTATGTTGTCCAAAACACGACATATTAATTATGTTTCTTGCCGATTAAGTGCCTACATTGTTGACTCATTTTTGTTATCCAAAATAGGATAAGTTAAACATGATATTGATGATGAAATGCTCTATTTTAATGGTGTCTTATGTTGTCCCAAAATTGGACAAATTAAATGTGATTTTTTTTGTAGGTTAATTACCATGAGTGTGTGTTGTGTTTATGCTATCCAATTTTGGACAAATCGAAATTGTTCTTACATGTTAAACCTTCTAAATTTTCTGTTGTAGGTATGTATCCAAACAGTCCTGGTATTGGTAAATTTTTATCATCAATGCCAAGCAGTTGCAAACCGATTTAAGTCGCCAATAAAGCCTTTGGCTATAAACTAAATTAATATTAATATCAAATAATTGTTGCTACTATTAATCTATGTGAGTTGGTCATTAGGATGTATTTTATATTCTGATGTTTATATGATATCTGTTGAGTTTCTTTATAAATTTATTTTTGTGTTCTGGTAACTGTTAAGCTAACATAAAAGGTCGGCTGTGAAAGTATAGCTGAGTTATGTTTGTAGTTTAATGGCTGCTTGTGATTAAATGTTGTTAAGGTCTAATTTTGCCATGGTAACTACTGCCTGAACTTGGACCAACTGAAGGTGAAACTACATGTGAAGTTCTATGATATTGCCATGTTAAATGTGGTCCAATTAATTTAGACAAATTGAAGATGGAATTGTAAGTTGAATTTCATGACTTTTTCCATTGTAATTACGATCTGGTCTAGACAATTTGAAGATGGAATTGCCTGATTGAACCTAGTAATTAAAATACCATATTTATATTTTCCTAAACGATCCCCCATATATAAATTTAGCATTTATTTTAAGTATTTAAATGTCATATAATGTTGTCTGCTTTAATTTCCTTGTTAATGATGTTCATTATCCTTGTTAATCTATCCAAATAAATGAAATTTTACTATTGTTAGAATTAGTGAATTCTGTTACTGTCCAAATTAGTGCAGTTCTCAAATTTGTATTTTTTTTTGCTGTTTGAATTAGTATAATGTAGCTTCTGTAACACCCTACACCTGATCCGATCACCAAATTCAGGTACCAAATGTCATAACTACACGGCATTACTTAACAACATTTCTAGCTTGATTCATTTACAAACTTAAAAAATGCTAGATTTAATCCATATTTACCATATAATTTTATACTAGTCTCTTAGATATCAATATATTTGAAATTTAAACTTCAAATAAATTTTCTATTCTCCAATTTCTATGGTTCTTACAATCATTTTGTTACTGTGCCTATATACATACACAGTGACCTAGAGCTTAAAATTTTGGAAAAATTACACTTATTCAAACCCCAAGGCGTAGCCTCTAAGGGTTCCCCTCTATATGCATGATACAGTTACGATGCCATTCACGTAGACTTGGCGGTGTCTAGCTCGGTCCCTCCACACGATCCTCGAGTCATTCTTGACCCTGCATTCAAGGTAAAACACTCAAAAATTTAAATGGACTTAGTGAGACTCTGTACACCAGTGTTCATAAAAGACTTTTAAATTTTCCAAAAAATAAAGAATTAGTACACATAATTAAACTCTATAAACAACATACTAGGTCCCACAATTCGATAGGTGTAGACAACGCTTATACGTTCTTCTAGAACATATCCCTAGCAGATATAATAGTGTTGATTTGCACATAATCATTCTCTTTTGACATCTCACTTTTGAAACTTGTCTTGTCAAGCCTTAACTCAAACTTCTATTCTATCTTATTGGTTTGCCACATCAAAAGATAGTCATGTAAACAGGTGCACAAATCTTCGACTAACTTTGGCAGACTTGTAGTCACTTCATCGAAATGGCAGATTCTTACCCTAATTCCTCCATTCCACCTCAAATCTAGATCCTACTTACTGTATTATCAAATCATTCGTTTCCTTATAACTTAACTTTTGCGTAAACCATTTTTAGAAGGAAACCCATTTACTTCTATCCTTTAATGTAGCCTTCAAATAACATTTGACTGATATTCAAGCACTACCTTTATCTTACAGAATTGTACTCTTAAGATAGTCCCACTAGACTTTCCTTCTTCAAGATAGTCCGAATGGACTTCCCAACAGCACACAATCCCCAATGGGTTATCCCCTCATTAGATCGTATAAGGCGGACTTCCCATTTATAAAATAGACTTTGATAGACATTCCACATAAGATCGTCCATGGCAGACATTCCACGTAAGATAGTCCATGGCGAACTTCCTTTTCTATGATAACCTTTTCTTTAAGAAACACTTAGAAATAACATTTGAAGGGCCGTCTCACCTTCTCATGACCACTGTTGGCTTGTTTGTTACCTCTGGCAGACTCTTAATGATGGATACACATTTTTAACACATTTTGAAGGAACACCCCTTTTTCCCGTACATCCACGTACAATACATTTCCACATATTCCTCTTACCTTTGCAACTTGGCGACTCCTTTTATTCGCAAACTTGCCAGCGCTCGCATACGCGCCATAACCATCATGATAAACTTTCCTTCATGCAAGCCACATAGTAGCTTTCATGTACATCCCCTAATAGGCTTCCTTGTTTACTATCTCAACAGAATTCATTTTTGCCTTTTGGGAAAACATGTCCTCCACTGAATCATGTCATTTCTAGCCATGGACTTCCGGCTCTAAAGAGTCAAGAAACCATTTTCATGGTGTCGCTCCGTAAAACCAGTAGATCACTTTCGTGATGCCGCTCCGTAGAGCCAATAAATTATTTTCATGATGTCATTTCATAGAGCTAGTAGATTATTTATCAAACCCAACCTCCTTGAATCCCCTTTTAATTTATCCATTCCTCTATTATGCCAATTTTTTTATCTTCAACTAATCCGCCAATACTTCCCTCCATACTCCACATTTTATAAACATGCATATTACATACATTACTACAATCAATGCAATTTATTCCTAACATATCATGTAGTACGTCACATTTCAATCAATACACAACTATACTTATTTAACAGAAACATTCTTGCAACTCTCATATTTGCACAGACTTATGCATGTGTATATTCTCCATATAGTCCTAGACAAAAACACTCACACACAACCACAATATCAAACCAAACTTAGTACCAGTCAGGCAAGCAACACAGCAACTAGAACAACACCCAAATAGTGGAGTATAGGAACTCACCTGCTATCATTCGTCCTTGCCAGCTTAGCCTTTCCAAATGCCAAAGCCTCATTCATCTTGGAAGCTAAGCACGACAACCAATATACCAATTAAATCAAAGGTATTTCAGCTTTAAAACCCAAAATCTAGTAAAATGCAAAAGTTTTTAAAGATTTTAGAAATCCTTAACTTCTTTTTTTCTTAAATTTACAAATACAGAAAGATTAAGAAGCTTACCAGCTCACCGGATTCCCTACTTTCTAATCTTAAACCTCATAATCACTATTCCATGTAGAGGTTTCCTCAACTTTTTCTTCTTTGGAGCAACTAGAGAAGATGATGCAAAAGAGAAGAAAATATACAAAGAATGAAAAGAATTTTATCTACAGAATAAGGCTTCTCATACAAATATATAACCTGTAACAACCCATTTTTCAGCGAAATCGGAACAGTGGTTTCAGAACCACAAATCCGACCCAAAAATAAAATTTATTTTTATTTTATTTGATGGTTCATATTATGATAGACATGTCGTGTAAAAAATTTGACATGAAAATTTTATCGATTAAGTGTTTAATTACAAGAAGGACTAAATCGCATAAAATGTGAAAGTTGAATTCTAGTCGCTATAAGGATTAAATAGCTATGAAATTCAAATTTAGAGGTCCTTATATGGTAATTATACCGTTAAATAAAAGTACGTAGATTTTTGGTGACTCATCCATGGAAAAATTAGAAAAGAGTAGGGACTAAATTGGAAATTAAATTAATTAATTAATTAATTAAAAGATGATAAAAAGAAAATATCATCTTATTTTGTCATCATCAACCCCAAAATTCTATGGAAACCCTAGGAGAGAGAAGAAACTTTCAAGGCTTAATTGGGTAAGTTTCATTGTCCTGTTTTTAGTAATTTTGATATTTTTGAAACCTGGATAGTCTAATCTATCTATTTGGGGGATTAATTTGAAAAGTTATCAAAGTGTGGAAAATGGGTAATGGATATATTTCCTGAAAATTATAAATTTATGGTAGAAAATGAAAGGTTGTTAATAGATAAACAACTTTTACAAAGTGATTTTTGATGAAAACATGATTTAGGGACTAAAATGTAAACTTGTGAAATTGAAGAAAATTTTTGAATTTTTATGAATACATGTGCTATAAATTTTGTAATGGGATTTTGGTTAGGCTTGGAATAGGGAGTAAATTGCACAAGTTTCATTTTTCGAGCCTAGGGACGAAATTAGAATTCATGAAAAAGTTAAGGGCAAAATTGTAATTTTTCCTAGGACATAAATTGAGTCCAAATGAGTATGAAATATGGGAAATTAATGACTAAATCTATTTATGTAGATCCGAACAACTCAAATTTGAGGTTAGACCGAGGAAAAGAAAAGATTTCGGATTAGTAGATTTTATACGCGAACAAGTGTCGAGGTAAGTTCGTGTAACTTAATCGAGCATGTAAATATGTTTAATTGAATGTTGTGTTGTATGGAATGTGACTTATATTGATGTACATTACTTAAATGCTTTAATTAGAAATTTAATACATGCTTGATATGGTGAAAAAGGGTTAAGTCCTGATTGAATATTGAATTCAGATGAATATATGTGCTTTCCCGAAATGAATAAGGTCCTGCATTTGTTGCGGATGGGATTTAGCTCGGACAAGTAATCCTATTGACCTTGTTATAGAAAGGATTTAGCCTGGACGGGTAATCTAGATATAATACCTCTTGAGGATAGGTTACAATTAGGGTTTAGCCTAGACTGGTAATCCTAATTGAGCTCTTTTGAGCTTACGTTATATAAAGGATTTAGCTTGGACTGGTAATCCTGTTATACGATATGTGGCTTGAGAGTGTGTTCCTTGATTAAGTGCCCTAATGGGTATCCACGAATAAGAATTGAAGAATTATTGAATCGTACACCCCGAGTGTACTACTTGAGCATCCATCAGAATTTCAATGATTCAACGAACAAAAAACTCTTGACATGGCATGAGAATTATAAGATGAAATGATAATGTCTTGAAAGAGTATTGCATGATGAGCTCATCTATCCTTACTTGATGTATATGTAAACCTTGTGACTAACATGTTTGATTGAATGTATGTGTTTAGGCAATTTTTCCAAATGGATGGAAAACATGATATTGTATGCTTAGATTTAATAAACAGGATTGGTAAGTTTAGTTTCTATTATACAAACTTACTAAGCATGTAATGCTTACTCCATTTATTTTTTCCCTATTTTATAGTGCTCAGAAGCTCGCGAAGGTTGGAGATCATTGGAGTATCGTCACACTATCAACTAGTTATTTTGGGTATATATATGGCAAAATCATTTTGGTATAGTGGCATGTATAGGACAACTTGGCCATTAGTGGCATGAAAAATGATGTTTTGTGACCTAGCCATTGGAATGGCTAGTAATGGCTTATTTTGGTATGATTAAGTAGGTGATTATGACATACTCATATGTGATATGTTAAGTATATGTGATCAAACGATGTTAATGCCTAAGTTAATCAAAGATAAGTTTATAAACACATATGCATGTAATAGTATGCCACGATGACTGATGAAACTGTTTAATTTGAATGTTTGGGTTGGTTGGTATTGGATGTGTGTTTCAAGTGCAGGTCTTGGGTGAAATTTTGTGTAACACCCCTTACTCGTGCCCAATGTCGGGACAGGATACGAGGCATTACTGGACTTAAACATGCACATACATGTAAAATCGGGCCATAAAATTTCAATCATATCAGAATCATTCGATCACATGCAAAATGTCTTATACACGAGCCTTCGAGGCTCTAAACATGCATTAAAAGCAGTTTGGGACTAAATCGAGAACTCACGAACATTTTTACAACACTTAGAAAATTTTCATATTTGGAGAGTCACACGCCAGTGTGGGTAGGCCGGGTGGTCTCACACGCCCATGTCCTCAGCCCGTGTAACTCTCTATTTATGACGTCAACAAACATTTAGGGTCACACAGCCAAGTCACACGCTCGTGTGCTAAGGCCGTGTCCTCCACACGGCTGAGACACACAGCCGTGTCTCCGCCCTGTGGTCAACACTTAGGCTATTTTCCAAGACTTTTTGTAACCCTTTACATGCACACACACAAACATGGATCCAAAAGCATTCAACATCCTCAATTATGATGCAAACATTTCATTTACCTATCAACATACATGTGTTACACATTCTCACATTAAACCAAGTCTAGACACACCATATCTTATTCATTTGGCTTTGCCAAATACCTTACCACTTATACTTTTATACCATAATTATCTTCATGTCCATTTAATTCTAACTTATCATTAAGCATACACCTTCTAGCCAAGTCATATCTTTATAAAGTATCCACATTTCACATGCATAAAACAATATGTTTGACTATGACATTCTACACCAATTCCATATTCAGTATAACATTATTACTATTTCTCACTTTATACCATTGTGCCATGGTTACCCAACTATCCATCAAACGTCCATGTTCAAGGCATTATCATTTTATTTCCATATTACACATTTAATTCATGGTCATGATCACCTCAATTGGTCATAAAACATGCATTCAACACACATGACATATTACCAATCATGCATGGCGAACAACCATATTCACATCACAATTATTAGACATAACATGAATAGCTAGATTTACAAGCCATAATCAATAGCCCAATATAGGCCAATACATTTTTCCAAATTATAATAACACATGTTATAAAACTAGACCCTTATACATGCCACTCACTTGATATTTCTAACTTATGTATCAATACTCCAAAGGTATTGGCTTGATAGTGTGATGCTGCCTCCGACGATATCCAACCCCGAGCCAACCTAAGAACACTAATAAAATGAAAAAGAGGGAGTAAGCTTTACGCTTAGTAAGCTCGTATGAAAATAATAAGCAGTGTATTAACATGCTATTTTCCAATTTCTCTCTATTTATACAAAGTCCAATTAAGTTGTTTTCTCGAGTCACAATCACTAAATTATTTATATCCAGAGTTGTGGAACTCCAAATTTAGATCCGCTAATTTTCCCAGAAACTAAACTCAAATATCTTCTTACCATAAAATTTTTAAAATTTTTGGTTTATCCAATAAGTACAGTTTATTCTTTAAAGTCACCCCAGTTTCGTTGTCTGATAGTTCTGACCCCTCTTCACTAAAAATTAATTATCTATTTGTACAAGATTCGGATAATGTTTCCGCTTATTTCTTTAGAAAATAGACTTATTAAGGATTTTAAAAATATAAATTATAACCCATAATTATATGTGTACAATTTTTAATGATTTTTCCAAGTCAAAATAGGGGATTCCAAAATCATTCTAACCCTGTCTCACAAAAATTCAAATATTACATAATACAAAATTCTTTTGCTTTCACCGATTCTTTTATGTGAAAATAAACTCAATAAGATTTTATTTAATATCTTATTAAACATCTAAGATTTCCACCATTTTTGGTGATTTTTTAAAGTCACACAACTGCTGCTGTCAAAACTGTTTTATTAGAAATTTCACTCTTACATAATCTCACTTACTCCATTCCATCTTACCGAAAGTTCGCTCAACTATCGAGCACATTGCTCATAAATTTTCACACACATATAGCTGCACTTATTCATCACATAGTCATATTCCATTATACTAGTCATTACATGATCACATGTATTTTCACTTAGTCAATTTCCCGTTGAACTCATCAGAATAATAACAGATACTCGGTGGTCTGCACATATTACCACCCTTGTAATCGAAGCTATTTGGTGCAAATATGAAAAACCATAATTTATACATATTTTTACCCCATGCTTAGCACATTTTATGGATTATTTTTCCTTAGAATTGGTGAATTTGATGCTCATAATGCATTAATTTCATGTTTTATACTTAGGTGAGCTTAGGAGAGTAAAAGGAACGAGAAACGGGCCAAAAACAGAGAAAATGGGCCAACGTACGAAATCAACATGGCCTGGACTTCCTCACACGGGTAGACCACACAGCCGTGTCAATTTGGCAGAATCGAAGCACGACTCACACGGGTAGACCACACGTCCATGCTATTTTAGCAGACTTGACCACGGCCTGAAGTAATCGTACACGGGCGTGTCACACGAGCGTATCCCTGCCGAGCCCAAGTTGAGTCCAATTCGGAAAAGGCTAATCTTAAAGACTTTTAGGCATTCCAAAGCCTATAATTACACCTTAAAGGAGGAGAAAAAGGGGGACAGAGAGAGGAAGGAAGGAAGGAATTACTCGAAGAAAGCTGATTGATCCATCTTAGAAGCCGGATTCATCCTCAAGACTGAAGATCTCCCCTCAATTTCCCTTCAGGAGTTTTGGGTTTTCTTTATGTTTTGTATTCATTATTCTTCTGAGATATTTTCCTTTTTAGTTATGAACTAAATCCCTTAAATATCTAAGGGGAATGAAACCTAAGACAGTTCTTGTTATTATTATTTTCTGAATTGTATGATAAATATTTGACTTGTTCTTAATTATGTGTTCGTCATTCTTGTTTTGATATTCTAGGATATCGATTCAAGTTAAGCTCTTATGTAGAGGAGGAATAGATCTTGTCTAAGAGTACATTTGTCATAATTAAGCGGAGCTGATTGCACGCCTAGAGATAGGGTGACAAGATTTTGCCTGATTAGGGTGAAACCTAATAAGAGGATCCATAGATCGAGTTAATGCAACCCTAAGAAGTTATTTAGAAAGTGATTTCAATTATTCAACCTAGGGTTAGACGTTGTTAGTCTCGAGAGAGATAATAATATAACTTAGGGATTTCTACGGATCAAGTCAAATGAATAAATCGTCCGATTCAGAGTCAAATAACAAGTAAAGTCTAGGTGGATTTTTCTTTAGGTATTATCTTAATTCAATCGTTTTCCAAAAGTAATCTCCCAATTCTATTTTCTGTGAATTCTTAGTTTAGTTAATTAATTAGTTAAAACAAACGCCCTTATTCTTAGGCTAGATAATAAAAAGACAGTCATTACTAGTACTTTTAGTTCCTTTGGGTTCGACAATCCGGTCTTGCTAAAACTATACTACTATTCGATAGGTACACTTTCCTACATCGTGATAATAGTTAGTTTCAAGAAAGATTAATTATAAATATTTAAAACCTATCACAAAATAACACGATCAAGTTTTTGGCGCCGTTGCCGGGGAACTAAGATATTAGGAACACTCAATTTTTATTACTTTAGCCATTTATTTTCCTTGCAAGTTAATTTTATTTTATTATTATTTATTAATTTACTTTTTCTTTCTTTTGGCAGGTTTTTATAGTTTATGACTAGAAGAAACCCATCAGGACTACTACTTTTTGACAAAGAAATCGATCGCATAGTTTGCAAAAACCGAAGAGAAATAAGGCGAAGCCTAAGATACATAGAGGAAGAGTAAGAGGATGATATACAAGCCACAACCGAGGAGATGGCTGAAAATCAGGAAAACCTTATACCTCTTGTGATTGCTGTTAATCCAGTAAATCAGAATCCTACTCCACGCACTATGTATGATTATGCTAAACCTACTTTAACAGGAACTAAGTCAAGTATAGTTAGACCTGCTATTGCTGCGAATAATTTTGAACTAAAACCTAACACTATTCAAATGATACAGAAATTTGTTCAGTTTGATGGTTTGCAGGATGAGGATCCAAACACTCACTTGGCAAATTTCCTGGAATTCTGTGATACATTTAAAATTAATGGCGTTTCGGACGATGCCATTCGTCTTCGGTTATTCCTTTTTTTCATTGAGGAACAAAGCGAAACAGTGGTTGAGCTCGTTACCACTAGGGTCAATTACTACTTGGGAACAAATGACCGAAAAATTTTTATTAAAATATTTTTCACCGGCTAAAACGGTCAAATTACGTAATGATATCTCTTCGTTTGTGCAGATGGACTTAGAAACTCTTTACGATGCATGGGAGAGATACAAAGACCTACTGCGAAGGTGTCCTCACCATGGATTACCTCTATGGTTGCAAGTTCAAACATTCTACAATGGTGTGAACCCCTCGACAAGATAGGTGATTGATGTAGCAGCCGGAGGAACCATCAATAATAAAACACCTGAACCTGCCTATGAATTTATAGAAGAGATGTCACTGAATAACTATCAGTGGCAAGTCATGAGGACAAAACCAACGAAAACAGCCGGTGTTTATAACGTCGACTCGGTCACCATGCTCTCTAACCAGGTAGAACTCTTGAATAAGAAAATTGATGGTTTTCTTAGTTCTTCACAGGTTCACCCAGTAATGCAGTGCGAAGCAAATGGAGGTGGATTGAACAGTTCAGAAAACACGCCATATGGTCACAACATGGACAACGAGCAGTTAAATTACATGGGTAACAATCCTCGATCTCAAAACAATCCTTATAGTGACACTTACAATGCAGGTTGGAGGAACCACTCAAATTTCTCATGGGGAGGCCAAGGCAATCAGAGACCCCCTCCAGGCTTCCAACAACCACCCTACCAATAAGAGAAGAAGCCGAACCTTGAAGAGATGCTCACAAAGTTTATATCGATGTTAGAAACTCATTTTTAGAATATCGAGACAGCACTTAAGAATCAACAAGCATCGATCCAAGGGCACAAAACTCAGATTGGACAGCTTGCCAAGTTGATTTCTAAATGACCACAAGGTAGCTTGCAAAGCAACACAGAATTGAATCCAAGGGAGCAACTCAACGCGATTACTAGTCAAGATGAGGAAAGGTTAGTCACACCTGAACCAGAACCAAGGCAAGATACTGAGATAAGCAAAGGTAAAGGTGAGGTATACCACAAAGAACAAAAACTGGTAAATACAGAATACAAACCTTGTGTGCCATACCCTAACGCGACAAGAAAAGACCGCTCAGATGAACAATTTGGTAAATTCCTTAAACTCTTAAAAAAATTACACATTAACTCACCGTTTATTTAAGCTCTATCACAGATGTCAAACGTAATGAAATTTTTAAAGGAGCTTTTAGCAAATAAGCGGAAGTTGGACAAGGCATCGCATGTGGAGCTAAACGCAGTTTGCTCAGCTATTCTACAGAATAAGCTACCCAGCAAATTAAAAGATCTACGGAGTTTTACAATTCCTTGCTTAATTGGTAGTTTAGATGTTAATAATGCATTAGCTGATTTAGGGGCTAGTATTAACGTCATGCCCTACAAAATGTTCAAACAATTAGGTCTTGGGAAACCCAAACAGAGTAGGATGAGCATACAATTAGCATATAAAACTATAAGATTTCTTAGGGGTATTATTGAAGATGTGCTAGTTAAAATCAATAAATTTATATTTCCCGTTGACTTCATTGTTCTAGACATAGAGGAGGATAGCAACACTCCTTTAATTTTAGGAGGGCTCTTTTTAGCAGCTGCTAAAACAATTATTGATGTTGGCACAAGTGAGCTCACACTTCGTGTGGGAGACAAAACAATCACCCTTCAAGCTCGCAATTCTGGCAACATATCGGAAATTGAAGGTGAACATCTAATCCATTCTACTAAAACTGACAATATGGTGCAACCTACTTTGCAGGAAATGAGTCTGAAGGAAGTACATGAGTCATTCTCAAGCAATAGTAGAGGACCTATTCATGAAGATCGAAGGCTACAAATTAAAGATCTAGATAAATGGAGGACGCATAAACCAAGAGCACCCGATAAACCAAAACTACGCCAGAAGGAGCTCAATACATTTCCAAGTCAACTTAAGGTTGGAGATAAAATTTTTTTAGAAGCTGCAGATCCTCACACTGTCACTACCAAACCGAATGAAGAAGTCCCTCTTACGGTACTTAGCATTTTCCCATTCAGTACAGTCGAGGTAAGTCATCCCGAGTTCGGCACTTTTAAGGTAAACAACACCCGTTTAAAACCTTATTTTGATGAGATTGATAGCAGGAATGAGGAGTATAAATTCCTCGAACCACCATGACCATTCAATGGAGAGGTAAGTCGAGCTTAGACTATAAATAAGTGTTTCTCGAGAGGCAACCCGAGCACTAACAATATTAATTTCTTTATATTTTAGTGTTCAACACCTAACTTACTAACGGAGCTCTTGAACACAGGTTTACCACACAAGACACGGCCAAGCACACGAGCGTGCTGAGGACCGTGTGGAAACAGGGAAGAGATTTTTCCCAAACACGGGCTACGATAAAACGACACTGTCGTGCCATATGGCCGTGGGCCAGCCTGCCAAAGTAACACGAGCATTCGACACGCCCGTGTCCTATACCCGTGGTCGAACCTGTCAAATTAACATAGGCGTGGGCCTACATACACGGGCGTGGAGAAGCGAACAAAGCCAGACACGGTCGTACGACATGGCTGTGTGCACCCACATACCCAAAAATACACGGGCGTGGGCCGAATGCCAGATGCACCCAAATTTAAAAATACGAAACACACTGGCTGGAATTGGGGAAGACGGGCGTGTTCCCTGGCCGTGAGCCCCAAAATCTATAAATAGGCTGCACTATTCATTATCTTCTTCACCCAAAATCCCTAAACCTAGCCGCTGTAAGTCCACACGCCTGTGCGCCGCTTCCAACCCCATTTTTTTACGCTCATTCTCCTCTTTCTAGCGTTTGTTTACTCTTTTCCCTTTAATTGCACTCATTTTTCATGCTAGTTATCATACCAATCTGCATTTTATATGTTATTTTTATCTTTCTATCACTCAAAATTCATTATCTAGAGTAGTTATCATCCTTCTCATGTGAAATTCTTACTCATTACATGATTTGTCTGCCCCATTTGACTAGTTTAAAGTTATTATTCATGGTTAGAATAACAGACATACTCATGCATTTTGTGTTGACATGTTTCATCCGTCAAGTATGATTGCATTCCATGAAATTCTCTGTCATTCTTATGCCATAAAATTGATTGCTTTAGTTAAGTTGTTAGTCTTAGTATTTCTGGCTGAAATTATGATTTTTATTTAATTTTAATTTTTGTCTTCATTTTACTTTGACCATTCCTCAAGATGAATTAATGGTTTTGATTGTAGGTACAATATCGTCTTCACGAGGAAAGAAAATCGCCGTCCCCACTTCGAAGAGAAAGAAGGGGGCGTCATCTTCCTCGGGTCCTACCGTAAAAATTCATCACCCTTTTCTCCAGTTTCCCATTGGGCCCCAAGAAGAATTTTATCAAATACTCTGGGCTCGACCTTTAATCTATGAGCATTGCATCGATCGGGCTCTGATGAGAACAAGTTCGATTGGTGATGCGATTCGGGCCCTCCTAACCACCGACCCCTGGGAGCTTTTCTTTAGGATCATCGAGCCGACGTATCTCGAGCTTATGATGGAACTATGCTCAACGTTTCATCTTCAGACCGTAATAACAAACTACGATGATCCCAGCACGGTCCAATTTCGCCTAGGCAGATTAGTCCGCCAGCAAAGCGTCCCAGAATTCAGTACTGCATTAGGCTTATATATAGAGGAGTTCAAAGAAGAAAATGACTTATATTCTTTCAACCGTCACATCCACCATTCTCCCTCACGGTGCTGGGGTGCACTCGTACCACATTCAGCCACCTACGACCCCAGTTGCTCCAAGGCATCAGCTCTCCCTCCATCCTTGAGGTATTTACATTCGATTCTATCTCACACCTTGACAGGGCGGAGAGAGAGCACCGACGTCGTCACCACCAATGACGTCTACTACTTATGGTATATGTCGCATAGGCACGTCTTCGACCTCACCTACTTTATCGCCTTTGTCATTCGCCACCAGACAGAGCGACATCGAAAAGGGGTCATCTCCATTGGACCCTATGTGACGCGACTAGCGCGACACTTCGGTCTCCTCAACACCGCAGCCCAAGAATCATCCTTGACCCTCATTGGCCAGATTTCTCCACAAGGCATTTCAAGCATGCTAAGCATGAGAATGATCGAAAAGCGCCAAGGAACTTACCCTCCTCAATATCTTCTCGCCCAATCTATCGAGGAGGAGTCCCCCGAGGACATTACTAATGATGTCCCTCCACAGCACGAGGACCCACCGTCTTAGCCACCACGCTCTTCTCGTCCAGTTCATACGGCGGCTTCATACGCTGACATCTCTGAGTGCCTTACACGATTTGAGCAGTAATGTTTTCAACAATTTGATCACATTGATGCGACTCTACATAAGATTTGTCAGCATTTTCACATCTTATCGCCACCCCCACCTCGTAAACCATCTAGCGATGAAGATGTTTAAAAACTTTCATTAATTATTCTATTTTATGTTTTTACTTTTATTTTATCTTCAGACTCCTTTTTATTTTTCCTTACGCCTATCTTTATTAGATTTTGTAATTTTTATTTTACAATGACCAACTTCAGCTATTCCATTACAAGTAATTTTGTTTCCTTACATTTCTTAAAAAAAAAATTCATGATTTTGTCACAACTATAAAAGAGCTCCTAAGCTCATCCTCACATAGGAACTTAAAACTCCACCGGGAAAGGTTCTCCACGACTGCCATGTCCTGCTCAATCACGACTATAGCTACCAATAGATAAAATATTCTTTTGGCCCAGGACTTAGGGTCTAGCGAACCTCTACTCCCCACCGGAGTATCCTCCTCCACGCTGGTGCTGATTACTCTCTAAAAACTCCAGTTCAAGGAATTCATTCATCATTCAGGAAGTTTCACTTCTCTCCTTATCTTATGATCATAAATTTATCTTTTTCAATATATCCATCTTTGTACATTGAGGACAACGTACATCTTAAGTGTGGGGGGGTTATTTTATATCACCATTAGAATATGTCTTATTCTCACATGAATTACTCATATCACTATTAGAATGAATTTTAATCAACTCATATTTTTATTAATATGTCTTGAATTAAAACATAGGCATTTATGCATTGATTGTTTAAACTTTAAGACATTAGGGAATCAAGCATGATAAGTTGATTTTTGAAGAATTAAAAACTTCTAGGTTGTTTCTCTAAGTCTAGGTATTATCTTGAGTTGAAATTCACAAGTTTAAACATCAAAAGCCATAATTTTGTGAAATCTTGAGCCTTCAAGAGCATCTATTAATTCCTTTATGCTCACTTTCATTATGAGTGCGTTAGTATGGAACTGTTATTCTAGAACTTGCTTGATTATGTATGTCAAGACCACACTATTTGATTTGATATGTTAAGATGATATAGGCACTAACGATTAACCGATCATGCCATGAAAAGCCTACCTCCACGATTAACCCTTAGTAAACCCCGTTGAGCTAACAAGCCATTTCTTGTATTACCCTTAACACTAACCCTTAACCCATTATTGTTGAAATCCCCTCAATTAAATTGATCCCTATTTTTGTCGAGATTTGAATTGAATAAATTGCTTAGCTATGTCATGTTCTAAATAGTTAGTCATTTGACTTGTTCTTAAAAAAAATGTATACATATAGGTAGTAATGATCTTTTGAGCTAAAGTAGTTAAATTCCATATTCTGAGAAAAAAGCTCTGTTGTACGCAACTGATGACAAGTCATTTTTCTAGTTAGGTAATTTTTCAATTCAATCTTGTGACCACACCCTCTAACCAAAGCCACGTTACAACCCTTTAAAAGACCTTTTGATTGATGTTTCATCTCAATTTATAGTGGTGGAGATTTGATTTTCATGCAAGCCTATGGTAATAACTTTTCATTATTGACTATTGAGTGTTTCATAATTGTCCTTAAAACACCTCGAGTGATTTGAGTGAATCTTTAGTGAGGATGTGAAACTCTGTGATATTTTGAAATCAAGGGTAATTACTTGGATGAGGGGAGACACCTATGTTTTCATGATAAAATGCTCAACTTGGAATGTTTGAAACTTTGATGTTCTTTCAGTTAAATTTTCAATGTTTGATCACCTATGGATTATTTTGAGGTATTATCGATAGAAATTATAAGTTGAGAAGAATTTGTTTTGATTATAAGATGAGGATTTTGCTTGAGGACAAGCAAATGCTTAAGTGTGGGGGTATTTGATAAATCGTAATTTATACATATTTTTACCCCATGCTTAGCGCATTTTATGGATGATTTTTCCTTAGAATTGGTGAATTTGATGCTCCTAATGCTTTAATTTCATATTTTATACTTAGGTGAGCTTAGGAGAGTAAAAGAAACGAGAAATAGACCAAAAATGGAGAAAATGGGCTAACGTACGAAATTAACACGGCCTAGACTTTCTCACACGGGCAGACCACACGGCCGTGTCAATTTGGCAGAATCGAAGCACGACTAACACGGTTAGACCACACGCCCGTGTTATTTTAACAGGCTTGACCACGACCTGAAGTAATTGTACACGGGAGTGTCCCTGCTGAGCCCAAGTTGAGTCCAATTTGAAAAAGGCTAATTTTAAGGATTTTTAGGCATTCTAAAGCCTATAAATACACCTTAAAGGAGGAGAAAAAGGGGGAAAGAGGGAGGAAGGAAGGAATTACTCGAAGAAATCCGATTGATCCATTTTAGAAGCCGGATTCATCTTCAAGAATGAAGATCTTCCATCAATTTCCCTTCAGGAGTTTTTGGTTTTCTTTATGTTTTGTATTCATTATTCTTCTGAGATATTTTCCTTTTTAGTTATGAACTAAATCCCTTAAATATCTAAGGGGAATGAAACCTAAGACAAGATATTCCAGGATATTGTTCAAGTTAAGCTATTATGCAGAGGAGGAACGGACCCTGTCTAAGAGTACATTTGTCATAATTAAACGGAGTTGATTGCGTGCCCAGAGATAGGGTGACAAGATTTTTTTAGATTAGGGTGAAACCTAATAAAGGGATCCATAGATAGAGTTAATGCAACCCTAGGAAGTTAATTAGAAATAGATTTCAATTATTCAACCTAGGGTTAGACGTTATTAGTCTCGAGAGAGATAATAATATAACTTAGGGCTTTCTACGGATCAAGTCAAATGAATAAATCGTCCGATTCAGAGTCAAATAACAAGTGAAGTCTAGGTGGATTTTTCCTTAGGTATTGTCTTAATTCAATCGTTTTCCAAAAGTAATCCCCCAATTCTATTTTCTATGAATTCTTAGTTTAGTTAATTAGTTAGTTAAAACAAACCCCCTTATTCTTAGGCTAAACAATAAAAAGACAATCATTACTAGTACTTTTAGTTCCTTTGGGTTTGATAATTCGGTCTTGCTAAAACTATACTACTGTTCGGTAGGTACACCTGCCTACATCATGATAATAGTTAGTTTCAAGAACGATTAATTATAAATATTTAAAACCTGTCACAAAATAACACAATCAACATAATAGCTTGCACTTAGTACTACATCTGTGACCAAAACCATCTCTTACACATAGTGGCCTGCACTTAGTACCACACGTGATTGATGCTATCGGGTACGTATAGTAGCATGCACTTAGTACTACACACGTGACCTAAAACCATCTTAAACACATAGTATCCTGCACATAGTACTACACATGTGTTCTCACAATGGATCATTTGTATCTTTTCTATTTCAAAGGTCCAACCAAGAAATTTCTCACTTTTCAACATTTTACCAATTCATTCATAATCAACTTCAATTCATAATTTACATCAAGTGATCATTCAATATACAACCACATCTCATATAATAAAAAAATATTATAACATAAGTAAAAACGATGTATTATTTACATACAAACTTACTCGTTTCAATGAAATCTCTTGTTCCATCATTTTTCCATGCCCAATAAACACACAATGTGTAATTGACATATTAAGCTTTCGATTTCTTTATGGGATACATATCTTTCTCACTCGCAATATCATTAACATAAACTTAAATACAATCATAGCAAGATAGAATTCATGTATAAAAATAATAACATGAATAACATGCTTATTAAATCACAAGAACTTACCTTAAATGTAATTACGGCCAACTATTCCAATTTAGTCCATAATCTCGAACTTTCCCGATTTAGACCTGAATCTCAGTTTTATTGATCTAACATTTCAAATATAGCTCATTTATTATTCAAAATATTCAAATTGACCCAAATATCATACTTTTAAAATTTTCTTTTTTACCCCTAAACTTTATCATATTTACACTTTTACCCCTAGGCTCGTAAAATGTTTTTTATTTAGTTTTTTGCACTTTAAGCCTAGCCGAATCATTTTCATAACTATAGCAGCCTAAAATTTCCACTAAATCACACTTTTATGACAAATTTTATAACTTTTACAATTTAGTCCTTTTTAGCATTTTCACTGAAAACTACTTAGTAAACGTCATTTCTCTAACCATAAACATGCATAATCTACCATTAAGCATCAAAATTCACAAATTTCCAACATGGTTCAAACCCTATACCTTCATCATAACTCAAATAAATGGTAGAAATAGGTAAATCTTGTCACGAGGATTTCAAAAACGTAAAAATCATTAAAAACGGGGCTAGAACGGACTTACAATTGAGCCTGGAAGCTTGAAAAACCCTAGATATGTCTTCTCCATGCAATTTTCGGCCATGGGGTTGAAGATGGACAAAAATTGGCTTTTAATCTTGTTTTTAATTCATTTTAATTACTAAATAACCAAAATGCCCCTAACTTAAAAATATTCTATTTCACCCATTTCGTGTCCATTTTTGTCCAAAAAATTAACCAATTGTCTAATTACCATTTAAGGATCTCTAATTTAAAACTTCATAACAATTGGACACTTCTAGCATGTAGAACTCAACTTTTGCACTTTTTACGATTTAGTCCTTTTGACTAAATTGAGTGCCCAAACATCAAAATTTCTAGACGAAATTTTCACAAAACAATTCCATAAAATTGAAGACCATAAAAATATAATAAAAATGAATTTTCTTAAGTCAGATTCGTGGTCTCGAAACCACTGTTCCGACTAGGTCCTAATTCGGGATGTTATATTTTGGGTGAGAAATGAAGCTAGAAATGGCTTCATTTTGTCCACACGGGCAGACACGCAAGTATGTGTCTAGACCGTGTGTGACACACAGCCTGGTAACATGGGCATGTGGTTAGGCCGTGTATCCCCCACACCTTAATTTTGAGAAACAGAATGCTCAGAATTGAGCACACAGGCAGAGACACGGGTGTGTGTCTCAGCCGTGTGTGCTACATGGCTTAGAACATGGTCGTGTGTCTTGGCCATGTGAAACCTACACCTAATTTCGAATTGAATTAATTAACCACATGGCCTATCACATAGGCATATGGCATGGCCGTGTGCACAAGTCAGAGAGTTACACAGGGTCAAACACGACCTCTAGCACGTGCGTATCTCAGGGACACACGAGCGTGTCCCTTAGACCACACGGGTATGTGAGCCCTGCACCTTGGAAAATTTTTGTAATTTCTCAAAAAATTCTTATGGTCCCAGATTAAGTCCTGACTCGATTCTAATGCTTGTATTAGACCTCGAGGGTCCATTTAAGGGACATTTTGGATGATATCGGTTAATGACTAGTAATCTACGGTAATTAGTTGTAAAATGTTCTGAAAGTTTTGATAATGCTTCGAAACCCTATTTCAACGATATATACGAGTTAGGGGTGTTATATAATATTTCTTGCACGGTCACCAAAGCCTTAAATAACCATCCATTGATAATAATTATGTTTTTCACTAAGGAACTAGTCAATTCCAACTTAATTACACCAGAATTGATACTCAACTATTTACCATTCAACCATTAAAATTTCTAATTTTTTCAGTGAAGTCCACTGGATATACTATTTTTTTTAATTACCCTCAAATCTTATTTAACTATCAACCTTAATAGAAATTAGGTGTGACAAATCTCCCACCATAAAAAAATTGTCCCTAAAATTTCTTCTCATGACCAAAACCAGAAGCAAACTCAATGTAATAATATGTTCTTCAATAGCCTTCTTCCATCACCAATGCAAACACCTCTCGTTTTTCCCTGGTTCTTTAATGTTTTTTGCTCTTTCATAGATTCACTATAACCTATTCCATTTAATTGGCGGATCCATCTGTACTCAAGACATAATCATAGTCATCCTAGCAAAAAACCATAGCTTACACTCTTAACCAAAAGACTGCCCAATTAGAATACTACTTAGCGAACACTTTGTTGGCGAATACCAATTGGTGGATACTTGTTTGACAATTGGATCTAGTAGATATTACCACTTTTCTGAATACCAAAGGGTTTTAAAAAATATCTTCTCATGGCTAAATCATAGCTCTGATACCACTAGGTGTTACAAGATTGTTCTCATTCACGTCGGGAGACATCATACTATCACGAATCGATGGCATGTATAGCTAGACACTTATTCATGCTAGGTTAGTCTGAGAACTGACTAAACCATAGCTCTAATACCACTAAATGTAACACCCCTTACCCGTGTCCTACACCGGGACATGACACTAGGCATTACCGGACTTAAACACAAAAAATCATGCAAACTGAGCCATAAAAACTAGTTCCAAATTAAAACCAATCAAATATATTCATAGTGTCCCTATTATAGGCCTACGAGGCCCAAAACATGCATTAAAAATGGTCTGGGACTAAACCGAGAACTTGGAAAAGTTCTAGAAAAACTTAGAAATTTTTCTCATATAACAGGGTCACACACTCGTGTGGACACAAGGGCACGCCTGTGTGTCATCAACAAGCCCGTGTCCTCAGGCCGTGCAACTCTCTGTTTATGACGTCAACACACAATTTGAACCACATGACCAGACCACATGCCCATGTACTAGGCCGTGTCCTCCACGCGGTTGAGACACATGGCGTGTCTCTGCCCATGTAGCTAACACTTAGGCTATTTTCCAAGCCTTTTGGTTATCATTAATACTTCACATACTTATAAACATTATAGACACATACAATATAGAATCAAGTAATGATTAAACATCCTCCATTAAGACTCAATTGTAATATTCATATATATCATCATACATGTATTTTGCTTACTCATTTTATACCAAGTCTAAACATACCAATTCACAATCAATTGATCATGTCATTTTGATTATTACTTATACATTTATACCATGCTTTCCTAAGTCATTTCACACCAATTTCTTGTTCAAGCATTATTGACTTGCTGCCATATCACACTTTTATTCTTTGATTATGACCACTTCGTTTGGTCATAAGACATTCATCAAGCATACATACCGTAATACTAACCATTCATTTCAAACAATTATAATCACATGACCACATCACAAGGCATCAATTAATAGTTTGGATAAATAGGCTTACAAGCCATAACCTATACAAGCCACATCTCATGGCTAAACACAACGAATCAATTTAAGCCAACATCTTGGCCAAATCAAAAGAATACATATCATAATGACTAAGTTCCTATACATGCCACTCACTTGAAGACATTAAGATTCAATAAATACTCCAAAGGTGGTAGCTTAATAGTGTGATGCTGCCTTCAGCGATTTCTAACTCCGAGCAGACCTGAAAAGACTAAAGAGATGGAAATGAGGGATTAAGCTTTATGCTTAGTAAGCTCGCATAAAAAATAATAAGCAATATGCTAATATGCTAATTTTTTAATTTCCCTCTTTTTATTCAAAAACTAGATAAGTTGTTTTCCTGAGTCATGATCACTAAATTATTTGTATCCGGAGCTACGAGACTCCAAATTGAGGACCGTTAATTTTCCCTGAAACTAGACTCCTATATATTTTTACCATAAAATTTTTAGAATTTTTTGTGTATCCAATAAGTACAATTTATTCTTTAAAGTTACCCCTATTTTGCTGTCTGGCAGTTCCGTCCTCTCTTCACTATGAATTAATTATCTCATAGTACAAGACTCGTATGACACTCCCGTCTATTTCTCTTGAAAATAGACTCATTAAGGATTTTAAGCATATAAATTATATCCCATAATAATTTTTTAAAATTTTTAATGTTTTTCCAAAGTTAAGATAGGGGAGTTTGAGATCACTCTGACCCTGTTTCACAAAAATTCAAATATCTTATCATATGAGATTCCTTTGCTTACATAGTTTCCTTTATCTGAAACTAGACTCGATGAGCTTTAATTTCATATTTTACTCAGCCTTTAACTTAATTTCTACTATTTTGGTGGATTTCAAAGTCAGACCGCTGCTATTGTACTAATCTGTCTTAATGCAACATAATGATAATCATCACAAATTTGTCATAGAAACCATTCTCATAAATATCACTCATTCATTTGCACTCTTATCACAAGTCCATTTCATTTCACATGGCAAACACATGCTCATGGGTTTTGAGTACGTACCTGTGCTATCTCTTAGCATAGCCACTCATCCAAACATGACAATCATATACATCATACTAGTATCATCTAAGCATAGATGAGTTTATCATTTCAAGTATTTCCATTCCATTTCTCATGTTAATTCTCATTAAATTCCTCAGAATCTTGATGGATATCACATTTATCGTTAAGTCATGCAAGTGATCATTTCAAGTACGCACTCTCGCGAACCTCACTCATTATGGTAGGATTACTAGTCAAGGCTAAATCCCCCGTATCATAACTCACAGAGTGTTGTCGGGATTACCAGTCCAGGCTAAATCCCTTACAATGACATACACTCTCATAAGCTCGGATCTGAATTACCAGTCCAGGCTAAATTCAGTCCTTAATCGGATTACCCGTCCGGACTAAATCCTTAATGCACCCATATTCTTCGGGAGGCTCAATCACTTAAGGAACACCCGTCCGATCTAGATCCTTTCTAAATTGAGATCAATGGATTACCCGTCTAGGCTAAATCCTTTTCTGCAACTTGCGCAGGATCTCATGTCATGTAAACAATGATTTATTCATCGGATATCCCTTTTTATTCAACCGGAATTTTCTCTTTTCATCAAGTATATCAATATGCATAGATGATCATGCAATGTACATTCAATTCAACACATTTTCATGTTTATTTGGGCATTAGTCCATACAATAAAAATAACATATCACCTAGTTTTCATACACACTTATTCATTTCATTTTAAAATGTCAATTTCCATCAAATGTCCATTAACGTCAAATTCAATACAATCATAGCAAGATATATTTCATGTATAACAATAATAACATGAATAATATGCTTATTAAATCACGCGAACTTACCTCGAATATAGAAACGTCAAAATTACCATTTTAGTCCAAAACTTGTATTTTCCCAATTTAAGCCTGAATCTTGATTTCCTTGATCTATCATTTAAAATATAGCATATTTAGAACTCACATGAATCAATTTCACCCAAAATCATATTTTTTCAAAATTACATTTTTTCCCCTAAACTTTGTCAAAATTACACTTTTGCCCCTAAGCTCGTAAAGTGATTTTTATTCAATTTTCTCATTCTATAGGCCTAGAAAAACCATTTTCATAACTATAGAAAACTAAAATTCTCATCATAACACCCTTTTATACTATTTCTACAACTTTTACAAAATGCTCCTTTCAGACGTTTTTGTCCAAAATCGCTTAGTAAAAGTCTTTTATTTAACACCCAACACTCATTTTCTACCATTAGACATCAAAATACAAGCATGTCACTCATGGGTAAATTTTTAAACATAAACCCTAGCTTAAAATAATGGTAGAAATGAGTAGATCATGTTACCGGGACTTTAAAAATGTAAAGAACATTAAAAACAGGGCTCGGGATCACTTACAAATGAGATTGGAAGCTTAAACCAAACCCTAGCCATGGTTTCCATGATAATTTCGGCTAGATAGAGAAGATAATAGCCAATTTTGGCTTATTTTCCTTTTTAATTCTTTTAATTATTAGATTACCAAAATGCCCCTTACTTAAAAATATTTTATTACACAAATTTCATGTCTATTTTTGTCCAAAAATTAACCAATGGTCTACTTACCATTTAAGGACCTCTAATTTAAAAAATCATAACAATTGGACATTTCTAACATGTGGAACTCAACTTTTCCACTCTTTACAATTTAGTCCTTTTGACTAAATTGAGTGCCCAAACGTCAAAATTTTTGAACAAAATTTTCACGAAGTCATTCTGTGAAATCATTGACCATAAAAATATAATAAAAATAAATTTTCTTATGTCGAATTTGTGGTCCCAAAACCACTGTTTCGACTAGGCCCTAATTCGGGATGTTACATGGTCATTGGGAATTCTTCTAAATGATCTGGGATGTTACATCGTTAGAATGAGTTTGGTTTGGATTTGAGTCAAGATTTGATCTAGTTGGTAGTCTGATAGTTATTTAACTCGATATGGGATTTCTGCCAATTGTAAGATCTGTAAGTAGTATTCGCCAAGAAAGAAAGTATCTATGAACATTCATTCTGGAATAAAGGATATGTTGTGGAAGGGTAAAATAGTAGAAAGTGGGCTCTATTTAAATATCATTTGAGAAGTATCTCTGTTGTTTTGAGAGAAAAGAAGATATAATGATTGTTTAGTAACATCTGGAGTTAACGAAGTAGCAAAATGAGAGTTGATACAATAAAAATGGTTGATGGTGTATACAGGTATACATATCCAATGTTATGAAGGTGTTCGTTAAAGACAGGTTGATGATTCAAAGATTCAAAATGAAGATTTCAACTAGATAGACTTTAAGGTATTTTGTATTTAAACTCACTAAGTTCAAGTAAACTTACAAGTGTTTTGTTCACGTTTCAGGTCACAATGTAAAAATGAGTACGCCATGAGGGACAACGCCAGGGAAGTGGTGAGTAAGAATTTTATGCATATAGCGTATAGTAGGACTACGCCTTAAAGGGTTTTTTTTAGTAAACTTTTATGTTGTAATAAGTTGTAATCAGTCTGAAGTTATCTTACACATTCTTTTTTTTAAATAGCAGAATAACCCGAGACAGAATCTTTAATTACCTATATAGAGGGTACCATACACCAACTCTTATTCGCCAATAAATTGTTAATAGGCGGACTATACTATGCCAAACAGGTAATTTCACATTTATACACCTTCGAATCAAGTTCACCAGATTTGGAGTGTGACATTATTACTCTATCAGGAGCACATATATATACATGTTAGTACTGGTTCTACAAGTAAAGAGAATATAATCTAATTAAATCTAGATCCCTACAAATCAGCTACAAAATCTTCTATGATCTCTCTATACACATATTAGATATTCTTTATCAAAAACAAATACCCATAGTTAATTGGTTACAACATGGTGATCATAACACGTCATATTTTTAGGAATGGCTTCTAAAAAGAAAAACAGAAACTTTATAAAGCTTTTGGAAGATGTTTAGAGTCTAATAGTTACTGATCAAACAGAGAATGAACAATTGGTTTCTAAGTACTTTCATTCATTATTCTCTTTGAATGGCCCTACTAATATGGTTAGAGTTACTAATAAAATAAAATAAAAAGGTTGTATGTTTGATGAATGTTTTGTTCACTATATTATTGGTAAGAAGGAAGTCTTGAATAATGTTTGTGTATCCTGCTAGAGCCCTTGGTCAAGATGGTATGCCGACTAGCTTCTTTCAAACCTATTGGGAAATAATGGGTGATGCCATCTTTATGACATGTAAAGGTTTCTTCAATGAATCCCTTCTTTCTAGAAATTTTAATTTACTCAAAAGCATTAACAACACAAAAAATTATTTTAATTCTAAGAAAAGTGATGCACAATAAATTATATATTATTAATCATTTAACATGTGAATTGTATTATACAATATCCTATCCAAGGTGCTTTCTAATATATTAAAGGCTTATTTGAATGATATAATATACAAACATTAGAAAGTATTTATCATGGAGTGATTCATTACATACAATATGCTGATTGTTAAGCTCTAAGAAGAAAGCCAGAAGGTTGTAAAAAATAAATGGTAGTTAAGCTTAATATGTGTAAAGCATATGATATTGTTGAATGGGACTTTCTAAATGTTGTAATGCGATAGATGGATTTTAGTGAGAAACAGGTTGTGTGGGTTATGGCATGTCTAAGATGATTGGCCCAATGGCGCAACATGCTCTGCATGTTTAATGGCCCAATTATTATTTGACCCTAAATGCAAATCCATAACATGATAGTCATCTATGTTTTTCGGAGTTGATGGACTTTCTTAAACCATCCCACACTATCTTAAAATTCGATTATATTGATGCAACTTATTGCAAGAGAAGCATATTGAGCAACATGTACATGCTAAAAACCAATTATGCGCACGTGCTTCCATCAATAATATGAAAGTGATCTCTTTCGCCTAGTACTCTATCCACCCAAACTACAAAACTAATCAAACAAATGCATTTATTTTGGTATTATGGTTTGATATTAACAATAGCAAATAAATATCATTATAACACATAAATTATTAAAATATTTTATTCAACATCAATAGATTCTCGTATTCCTATGATATTGTCCTTCTAGTATGATGTATGGTTATTATTCTCAAACCATTTGTTAAAATATGAAATGTTAGTACAAATATAAAGAAAATTAGAATGTAATGCATTTATAACATATGCCACAAATTCTATCTTCTAGCAAGAAGGAAACTAAGATCTTGAAAGAGTATAGGTGCAATCCACCAAAGTCGATACCACTCCTACAATTATAAAATCTTAAGGCAGTCATTTACTTACTTTCCCCACTCTACACACCTTACATAACACGATATATAGAATGGCAGAACCCCAACCGTATGTACCAACCATTTTGAGATTATATAACAATCAAATATACTTGATATGAACTAACTTTCCAAACTTCTCTAGCATCAGCATTCCTCCGATCCACCCAAAAATGTAAGTTCTAGAACGTTGAATATCTTCAGGCATTGGATTCACTAAGAGATTGTAGGAATTAACGAATAAGGTTTGTGCATGTTCCCAATGCTCGAACAATGACCTCCCCTAGGTTATAGCCATTATTTCCTGATATTGGATGTTTGTCCACTAGAAGGCCCATCAGTAATATATATCTTCTAGCATTATTGTTGCTTTGGCACATTGGAAATTAAATGCATAAATCTAAAGTCTCCATCGTTGAATCAAAATATAAATTAATAACAATAAGAAAGTAAAATTCTTAATTTAAGTAGCATGATAAAAACCGATGTCTCTAAAATGAGAAATGATCAACTTGCTAAGCAATTTTGTTTTCATATTATTGTGACACTAAATCGCTAAAGAATACTCTATTGTTGCAACATTCTCATCTCATAAAGGGGCAACATTAAAATTTTAATTTTAATTACTATACTAAATTTTCAATTGAAAAGTTAAAAAGTATTTATTTTGATTTTTTTTTTATGGATCTTATGTACTCATTTCAACTTTATTGATATTTTTTAAATTTTAAAAATTTTTACATTCAATAAACTTTAATGATTGAAATTTACGGAAGTTTTTTAGTATTTTAAAATCTATAAGAGGATTAAACTTTTGGAATTCAAAATTTATTTCACCTTTGAATCTAACGCATTTTCAAGAATATAAAACCGTATTTAGATTAAAATTGAATATCTTTGCTACCTAATTTTCAATTTATTTCAAAAAAAGGAAATGAAATTTTTTTGATGACTTGTATAGATTAAAATTTTTAATATTTTTCAAAAATTTTAATGAACTTTAATTTTTTTAAATATGTTTTTCAATTTTTATAATTTTTTAATAATTTTTTCAAGTGTTTCTTACATTTTTTATAATAATATTACTATTTCAACTATTTTTTTCATTTATCATATTTTGTAATTTTTATTTGTATAATTTATATGATTTTTCTAGATTGTGTATATATTTTTTATTTTCTATTTTTCTATTTTGTTAATGTTTATATACATTTGATAAAAGGATAGATATATTTTTTTACAAAAAGATGTCACGTGGCTCTATATGATTGGCCGTCAAATGCTTTTTTGACATTTGTCAAAAAATGGATTAAAAAATATAACGAAAACATACTTTAGATACCAAATTGAGAAATGGGTGTACTTATGATACTAATTTAGATAATAAAAAAAACTTAAATACCAAAATAAAAAACGGGTATGATTCAGTGGCAAAAGTTTTAACGAGAATTAAACTTTATTTTACCTTTGAATTTAACGAATTTTCAAGAATATAAGTTGTTTTTTAGATTAAAATTGAAAAACATTGCTTTATAATTTTCAAAAAAGGAAATGAATTTTTTTTTTTAATTTGGTGACTTGTATAGATCCATGTCTAAAAAGAAAAACTCATTTTATCTAAGTGTTACAATTATTTTAATTATCATGGTTTTCATTAATTGCCATAGGTTTAAGTTTTACTTGGAAAATAGAAACTTAAATGGATAAAGTAATATTAGTATTTGGATTTCACAATTTTTCTCATTTTATTCTAAATTTTTTTTGTCTATATTATAGTTTTTTTTTTAATTTAGTCTTTGAATTTGAATTTTGTTAAGTTAATGATGGAGATCTCTTGAAAAAAAATAAAAAAAAAAAAAAATCATTATAATTTTTAATATATATTTTTTTAGATTTTATATAATTTCTAAAAAAAATTGAAGTGATGACTTTACATAAGGGGGCTGGCAGGGCCCAGCTCCCCCTAAAATGAAATATTTTTTTTTTAAATCCTTTAAAATTTTTAAAAGTTTAAATTAGTAAAATAAAATTATATTTTGGTCCTCTTAAAATGATAAAAATTTGATTTAATCCTTTAAAATTTATAAAGATATAAGCTATTAAAAAGGTAAAATTACAATTTTACTATTATAGACAATTTAATTTCAGCCCCTAAACAAATTTTTTAACTTCACCCCTATTTACATAACCTTAAAATACTATCATTATATCGTGGATTAATTTAGAAAAAAGTTTGTTAAGTTCCAAAATTAATGTGTACTAAAAAGAACTTGTTGCAGTCTTGTCACATAGAAGAATCTGAAAGAGAAAAAAAAGTGTTAAGTTGAAAAACTAAACGTTGTTTTATTGGATAATTAAATAAGATTGAAGTTAACTCTAAAATTGAAACGTATGGATGCAAAGAGGAAATGGTGGGCTGTTGACTCGCAGCAACTTTTGGTAACATCGATCCCGTTTTCCTGGAGGTTGGAGCAATAATGGAAGCCACCTTTCCAATTATACTACCAACTTTATATGCCTTACATCTTGCAAATCTTCAAGTTTCAAAAACAATCCAACCATTTTCCCATTTCATTAATCAATAAAATAATGCTAATCTAATCATCCAACTCATTAATTTATGGAGAAACTGTAGCCGAATTGCAGCCTACCCACACCCAAGAAACAAGAAATCCAAAGTTCAGAATCCCGGTCAGCTGAAGTTATCTATTATCAAGTCAAGCATAACATATATGATAAACTTTTTGTACTTGCTATTATATATCCCAACTTGCTTTTAGATAATTTGCAATTGTTTTCAACGTGGTTCGAAGTCAAATGACAAATTACAAGCAAGTTGCAATCTAAATATAACCCTAATAGTTGGAGATGACAGATTTTCTTTGATCATCCAACTTCCTTTTTCCCTCTTAATATCACACTGTAATTCATATCCAGAAATATGTTAATGTTAGTGTATGCCTGTTCTTTTAAAATTTCTAGAAGGAATATGTATATTTTGACCGCGATTCGTCTGTATATCGCGTTCATAATTGTTTGAAGAAGTAAATTAAAGAAGAGGGAAATAATAATTAGTTTCGACGTCAAGTGAGAAAAAGAGGTTGAAGAAGTAAAGTACACCTTTTTTCAATTAGTTAGCAGACAGCTGACTATAGGTGAAAATTATAGGAATGGCGTGATTCATGTGTAAATACTATCTTTCTAATAATAATGGGAACAGATATAGATCATGATTTGTTTGAAACAGCTACATAATTAACTACTCTATATTATATATTTAGGGTTTCCAATAAAAATACCTTAATGATACGTTGATTTTCTTGATGTTGATGCAGAAAATTAGATTGAGTTGCTTGATGTTACCTAACCGTCGTGATTTGGAGAGGACGGTGGAAGATATATCACTTTGCATTGCATATAAAGATCATGATGGAAGATAAAATCATTTTATTTAAATTTAAATTAATCTAAATACCATAAATCTATTTTTTCTTAGTTTTTAACATTTCATGCCATAATTGGTTAATAGATTAGGGTACATGATTGACAAAAATATATGCAAAAAGATTAATATAACAAATAAATAAAGCTTTCGTTAAAATCAAGTAGTTAGTATTGTATCAGAAGATGGCACGTTTTTGTCTTGGTATTTGTAAGTATCGATACGAACATGTTTTGATTTACTGTTTTGGATTTATCGATATTTTTTAAATATTCTTTATATATATTTATAATATAACTTTTAGTTTCCTAATAATTTATACATTTTGATCAGTATTATATTATATTATATATCAACTACATCCATATAAATATATTTATATTTAAATAAAAATTTTAAAATTATTAATTAGGTTCAATAATTTAATTTAATAACTATTAAATTTAAATGTAATTGTAGAAAAATTAATATGGTTAACATAACAAAAATTTTAAATTAGTTTTAAATATCAAAATTTTGTACCAATCAGCATGAGTCAATATGCACCGGTACAGGTCAATATTGATCAAACAAGCCAAAGCACACCAAAATGGTCAAATATTCGTCGAAATTTTAATCAAAACGGAACATAGATTACGTAGTACCAGTTTAAGACTGAAATAATACATATTGACTAATTTGACCAATACTGATATAGTATCAACTATCATGATTAAAATAGTAAAATTAAAATATTAAAGATTATGTTATTTTAGGTTCAAACTACATCATTTATATATTTCTAGATTTTACATCAAATATAAAATGAGATAAATATTTTCATATTAATATTTTTATTTTATAAAAAGAAAAATTATTTAATTAGGGTTGAAAATTTATTTGTATTTACTACTTAGCCTGAGCATTTCTCTACGTCGAGGTTATCGATTATATATATTTGAGGAAGATTATCAATAATTTGAAATCCCATATTTAACTAAATTGATACTATATATTGTTATTATGTTATAATCATAAGCACTGTTTTCTTGTAGCTTACAAGGTGAAACTGTGATGAGGTGGCTAAGCCAATATGTGGATTTCATATGTTGAATCCAAGTATATACAGAGAATTGAGATTACTTCCAATTAATGAAAATATACATATACTTTTTTGCATGATTCAACATCAAATGTTACAGAGGATAAACATTTTACAGAGGAATTTCACACAAGGATCAGACCCCAGACCCCTGAAAAAAAAAAAAAAAAAAACAGACCCAATTCTAAGAGAAACTGCAGGCTCATCTTCCCAATGTATATAAACATAGACCAATATCAAAAACACTAAGTTGACTAACTGTTTGAGCAAATTTCATAGAGAAGGGAGAGATTTCACTAAAAATATTGATAAGGTTAATGAAATCCCTAAGTTCTCTAAGAAACCAAAATCAATGAAATTTGAAAGCCTATTATGATTTGCAGGCGGAGTAATACAAACGTGGAAAACCACGCAAAAAAAAAAAGAAGAGAAAAAAAAACCCCGCACGATCTATATAGGCTGAAACAAACCTCATAGTAAAACAAGTTTTTTTGGGTACAAGCTAGAGATATGGTCTATAAAAAGGAGAGCCATGGTTTCCCTTACAAGATTTGAGTTCAAAACAACTTAAAGATATTTGTGGAAAGTTAAGAATCAATGACATGTCTTGTTGGATGTCACATGAACTTCAATAAAGCCACTCTGATGTCCTTAACAAGATCCTTCACTGTAATGTTGAATTCAGAATCTTTCTGCAAAATAAGAGAAGAAATAGTGTTGTTTTTTATTGGTAACGTTGAATTCAGTTTTAGTACATTAAAAATTCCCAAGAAATAAAATTTGTTCAAGTTAATTACCTTAGCGATTATGGTTATGTCGAGAGTGGAGTTCCCAAAAGGCAAGGCAGTGCTATTAACGACAGATAGATGGAGGTTCTCGATTTCGCTTAGTATTTTGGTCACAAAACCTTTGTGGTTCTCGCAATGGATTCGAACGAGAACATCGTGGTCGGAGACTCGAGCTTCTATTTCCGGCAGTGCTGCATCAGATGACGGGCCTAATTCGGAGTTATTGTCTTCGCATGAAGAGGATTCATCATCAGCTGATAACTGGGATTTCCTCACAAAAACTACGGATTCCACAGTTCTCTTCTTGGTTTGCTCCTCCAGCACCTTTACTCGTTCTTGAAGTTGTTTCACATACTTTATAGCATCACCAAGAACTGAAGCCTTATCCATCTACAAACAGAAATTCATGGTTTTAGTCAAAGAAATTTAAATTAAGAAAAATAAAAACAAGGATGGATGATACGAAGAAAAGATTTATGGTATACCTTCTTCAAGCCAGGAACTATGGCTGAGAGTGCTATGAAACGCTGGCTGAGTTTTTCTCTTCTCTTTCGCTCAGCTATGATGTGATCTTGAGCAACCGAAGGGGTTCTGGTCATAGAATAAGTCCTCTTGACCCCATGGTTATTGATTTTGGGTGCATAATTTGTGCTCCCGTAAGGACCATTTGTTACCGGAGGTAAAAGGTTCATATTTCCCGAAGATACCGTCTCGTCTTTAGGGTTGACGGTGTTGTCGATGTTATAAAAGTGGTGATGAGAGGTAGCGGGCAGTGAATTGGAGTTGCCGAAAGAAAGGATTTGAGAGGTGGGAGAAGAAGGTTTAGGTGGAACATGATGATGATGGGTGGTTTTGAGATGTTTGGCAGGTCTGTAATCTGGAGTTTCGATGGATGATGAACCGCTGAAAGTGGTGGTGGTGTTTTTGGTGTTGAAGTTAGGGTAAGATGAATAGCTCTCCGAAGAGAATGATTGCTTCAAGTTCCCTCCTCCCACTAGGGCCGTCGCCAAGTCATCTGCGGTGGTGAGTTCGGCTAAAGTGTTCATATGACATTGATGGATGATGTTGTATTCATCCATTCCCTGGAAATTCGAAACCCCAAGTTAGAAAACTGTTCATATATATATATATGTACATGCATCTTGGTACATACCAATTCAGATAACCATTTAGCTGATGAAGAATCCATAGTTGTGGCTAGATGTGAAATAAGGCTACCCTGAAACTGTAAGATCAAAGAAGGCCAATCAGTTTAGATATGAAGAAAATTAATCCAACCTAAAATCAAAATTAGGGAATTGAAACACAGCAATTAAACCTTTGCTTTTCAGACCTTGCAAGAAAGTTGAACAAGAAAAGTTAGGAAAGTGCTGCAATTTTCTTTTGCAATGGCTGCGAAAACTAAAAAAGACTTCTCCTCAGTTTCTTTCTTATAGTTGTTGTGTGTGAACTGTGAACCAGCTCTCCTTCGCTAACCCACGTTTGAAATTTGGTCAAATTCTATGTAAGGTCCTTGTACTATGCATTTCTACCAATTTAGTCTCTCTACTATAATTTGATCATTTCTAGTCCTCTACTCTTTTAAAATATGTATTTTCAAAACCAACTTTTTTCCATCCATTCTGTCAAATAAATTGACGTATATTACTTTTTACAACATGGTGATTATATGACAATTACCTTGGCATTTTTTGTATAATTGGAAAACTTTTACATATTTGAAAGAAGAAGAAAAATGAGAAAATGTAAAATAGTTGTGTCAAGATGTACATAATTGCATTTCTTTTACAAAATAAACCACATCAAGTTATTCTACTGAACTTACAGAAAAATTTGACCACAATTCGAAAAGTAAAAGAAGTAAATTATAATATACAGGGACTTCCCATGAGATTTTGTCCTAATTCTAAACCCATTATTCAACTCTCTCAATTGAATTGGAAAGGTGGACGCTGCAAAAGAAAACCAAATAAAATAATCCCAATTTGATCCAAACAGAAGATTGCGAATCAACAGAAGAAAAAAGAAAGAAACTGATATAATTATTGAATTAATCATTCAAGTCCATGTCAAGAATTTATAATCTGTTTCCATATTGCTTTCAAACCCATATTAAATTAATTTTATTTTTCTTATTATGGTTAATTTGTTACAAAATATGGGTATCACGAACATCAGTGCATCATCATTATCATCGTCAAAGCTTCAATACCCTGCGCTCTTCTTATCTCATCATCATCACAATCGTTGCCTTTTTCCTTTTTTTTATTTTCTGAAAGCACCAGTCCTGGCCAAGCATCTACACTGATCATGTTATGATTTGGGATTATTTCAAATTCAATGTGAACCTTAGCATTGGACCATTTTAATATCTTTGTTTGACGGAACATACAAAATCAGGGCATGCGTATTCAAGTAAATTAGGAGAAGAAAATCCTTTGGGATATGATATAATTTTATTTTTATTTGAGTTAATAAAATAAGCTACCAACATGGCTGAAAATATGCCATTCGGAAACGACTAAATCCACATTATATTTAAAATTAAACTTATTACCCAACACAAACATCTTACCACTAGTTCAGGAAATGAATGGCAACAGCAAAATTATTAGAAATGAATGGCAACAACATTCTAATCAAATAAAATTCTGCTAATTTGGTTTAATTATAAAGAAGACTAATAATTAATTGGTGGGAGTCCCCAAGATTCGTGGTATTATTTGGTACAAAAGATTGCGGGCAACCACCAAATCATGATTTTGTGCCTTTTTCTCAATTCAATTGCCAATTTGCCCATTCATTTTGTTTCTTCTTTTTTTTTTTTTTTATACATATAAATTTATATTGCTTCTTTAAAACTCCTTGCAAAACTTTATTAAAAAAAAAAAAAAGGCCACATTAATTTGTACGAGTTTTGAAATTACGGATAACATAACTTTATGAAATGGAACTGTCATAAAAAGTTACATTAACTGCTTTAGATGTAATTTATCAAATCCAACTATAAATAAATGAAAAGGTCTACCTTTTATATCTCTCTTAGTATATATCTTACTCTCAAAATATAAGTATTGTTAAAATAATTATTATCACTGTAGGGGCGAAGTTAGGGGTTGGCATGGAAATCGTCTTCCTCTAAAATATATAAAATTATATTTTAGGCCCTTAAAATTTTTTAAAAATTTTAAATTAGTAAAAGTAAAATTACACTTTGGCTCTCCCTAAAATTATAAAATTTGATTTAATCCTTTACAAATTATAAATATATAAACTATAAAAAATTAAAATTTTATCCGACCCTCCCTAAAAAATTTTTCTAGCTTCCCCCTTGTATCACTGGTTCAAAAATTCAAATAGATTTAAATCGGATTCTATTGAACTCGTATGAAAAATTCGTAGATCGAACTTGTTCTCTTATAAAGTTATGCGTGCATGGGATTATATAAATACGTGTTAGGTCTAGAGTAGGATACGTGTCTATATGCATGAAACCTCTTTAGTATGCCACATCAATAAACAATATTATTATCATATAAATATACAAACACCACCCTCTTAGATAGACAAAGAAAAACACTCAACAAGTATAAATTCATATACTTTATTGCTATAATTTTCCTTAAATAAATTTATTTATGAATATTTTAATCTAAGAGATAAAATTAGAAGTGAAAATCATTGAAATTGATAACAAAGAATTTTTATAGAGAAGGCGACAAAGTTCCATGAGCAAAGACAAAAAAGCGATGACCCCATTTTAGATTAGGTACTACTCAAAGATTGAAGGGCTAGATCCTTATCTTTGGATTATATTTTTTTTAATTAAAGAAATAAATCAAGAATTTGGTAGCATTAATATTAATATTATCATTGGCCGAAATTTGTTTAATTCGCACGAATGGGGCACTAAGGAAGGGAGGAATCCTTCTTTTTTTTCTTTTAAATTTTGTGATTTGGTGGTTTTGTTGTGACTGTAGGGTTGGGTAGGGTAGTTACTACAATCTAATTCTTAAAGACAACCTGGCTAAGGCTAAGCACACCACTGTCCTAAATTTGGGTTATAATTAGAACACTAATTTGTCTTTTATTAGAAATTCCATACCTTATTTCCTGTTATGTTGGTAAGTTTGCAGTGTTGTTGGGTATCCAGCAAAATACTCACACCTACCATTAACTCTTTTCTTTTATTTTTCTCTCCTCCTTGCAGTACTGTGATGTTCCCTTTCAATGAGTAATTTCATATCTCCGTCAACATTTGTTTATTGCTGCAGTTGAAAACTACTTTTTAGAAAAAATACTTCTTAAAAATATGGTAAAATAAAATTGTGAAAAAGTATGGTTTGTTAATTTTTATAAAAAAATTATTATCAAAATTGTAGTTGAAAATTAAAATATCATTTTTAAATATGATAGTGGAAAGTTAAAAATTAAATAAATTATATGATATTTAAATAATTTAATATAATAGTATTTGAAGTATAAATTTTAAATACTTTTTAAGTAGTTAATATAAATTATATATAAAATTAATAATACATAAGATATTTTAAAAACTTAAATATAAGAATAAATTATATTTAAATAATTTAATATAATGTTACATAAAATATTTAAATAATTTAACATAATAATACATAAAATATAAATTGATCTAATTTTTATACACTTTTTAAATAGTTAAGTTAAATAAGGGTCTTTTGATAATTTTCACCCTAAATGCAAGGGTGAAAAAGGCTAAATTAGCCATATACGCTATCTTTTTTTTCTTAATTGGCCAAATAGGTCCTTTTTTTAAAAAAAAATTAGGGAAATAGGCTAATTTTAAAGAGTGCGTGTGAAAGCGCATCCAACTATGCACGCTTTTGATACAATTGACAGGAAAGTGCGCCCAACTAGACATGTTTTCACATTCTCTCTCAAAAAACGGCCTATTTCCTTATATTTTCAAAAAATCGGCTTATCTGGCCAGTAAAATTTTTTTTTTTACATATTTAGCCAATTTAATTGATGAAAATGCACTTTTTCACCGTAATTTTGACATCGAAAGTTAAATTTTCTTCATTACTTCAGTGGTGGAAAAACACATTTAAAACCCTAAACTCAATTAAAAACAAGACCTTTGTCATCCAAAAGTATACCTCTCCAACCTCAAACTTAAGCATTCCTAGATATGGGAGTCTACTTTCATTACTTGAAAGAGGTCTTGAATTTGAACGTAAAAAACGTCACCTTTGATTAATGAAATCTTAAGCAATTTGCAAAGTGTCCTAAAGAGAACAATACTCATATTATATTCAAGATATTAGCACAACATGATTCAAAGAAATGAGAGTATAGTATTGTTGAGTAATATTTTCTTGTGTGTCATTGATAGGAACGTTCGGGTATTTATATATGTTGTTACAAAGGCTATTATAGCTCATGATAAAGCCCCACTATTTTGTCTTGACTCTGCTGCCTCTAGTACTGACATTCTCTACGAATTCTAGGTCTACTGGTACGTGTTTGTAACACCGCATACCCAACCTAGACGTTATGGCTGAATCATGAGGATTACATAAGTTCGTTTTGAAATCCAAGATTTGAACTAAGTACATTTCAAAATCTAACCCTCGTCTTTGTCCCTTTCCAAAACCTTAAGAAAACTTCTTACTAATTTTTAGCTATTTACTCTTTTGGAAACCACATTTTTTTTCTAACAGTTATTATGCAACGAAAATTCTAAAATGATGTAGTTTTAAGAAGTCGTATCTTTCTTTTAAAAATGCAATTTCTTTAAGTTTCAAGTGAAAACGTCCAAGGGATAATTAAATTGTCCTAAAGCAAAGAATAAATCCAAAAGCAAAACAGTCCCAAAAAGTCCAAATAAAACAGTCTACAAGGTAATAATTTATAACTTAACAATATTAAGGATAAAGCGTCTTATGAACCGAGCTCCTGTCACGTCGACTCGCCCTAGGGTTGTTGGTTACCTGAAAAGAAACATAATAAAATGTGAGCTTGCGAGCTCGATGTGCAAAATAACTCAATCAATAAATCAGATACATAAATATCATAGGGATCATATACCGGATCGTGTTCATTTATAGATTTTAGATATTATTCAATAACCGTTCAAATACAAATTTATTTTCAGAACAGAAACAGAATCAAATGCACATGTAGGTCCTACCCCCATCCGCTACACACTATCTCTGTCCAACCTAACACACCAGTTAAGGAACCTAGTACTCATCTAACCCCACACACCAATAAGTGAGCATATGTCACTTTACTGATATGAATCTGAGACAAGTTTGCCATATACGATGCACGATGAAACCGCCAAAATCATATATATGTGGCTAAGCCATTTGACAAGTAGTTAAATTATCTGCCAACATTTCCTCCACCATATCATACCCCAACCCAAATGCATGCAATCAAGTTAACAGATATACAAAATGCGGATGTGTCACATTACCAGATATACGAAATACGGATATAATCTTATTATCAGATATACAAAGTACAAATGCAAGCATGTTTACTACTAAGATAGTCAAGCTCTCAAAATTATCTAAACAAGCATCACATTCATATGGAATACATATTCAGAACATAATAACATTAATCATATTCTAAATTGTAATTTTGTCTTTTTTAATCAAAGAGATAAATTAAGGCAAGAAAATTAAATATTGAATTGTATTGTATAATTAATAATTTAACTTTAATCCCAGTTAAAAAAATCATTGGCAAATGTTTGTCACTAAAAATGAAAAGCTGACAATGACTTCAAGGAAAAAAAAACAATTGTAACCAGATTTGATAAATATGAAAAGGGAAAACACTAAATACAATTAATTATATAGACAACCATGAAAATACAATGCATGTATCTATGAATAGCACAAAACCCCATAAACTTTTAATTACTTCTAGTTTTCTAGTCTATATAATTATTTCCAATTTCTTTGCGTGGCTTTATCATCGACCAACATCACAAAACCTTGCTCGCCATCAACAATGAAATGGTAATGAATTGTTATTGAATGGTATTGAATGATATTGAATATGGATTGGAATGAACAATGAAATGAAATATGCAATTGAAATGCATGAAATTGAATGAATCATGGATTCATGAAAAGGATATTGATATTGAAATTGAATTGAGTATCTTATTGTGAAAAGTTGTTGAATAGCAATTATGAGATTGATATAGAAGGGATGATAACTGAAAGTGTTATGAATGATATGTATAAGAAATTGATTAATTATTTGAATGATTATGTTTGTGTGAATATACATAAACAATATAAATTTTTGCTTAATACGTATTCGAATTATAGAAATACCACTGAGTTTATACTCAGCGTACGGTTTGTTTCCATGTGCAGGTTAGGTAAAGTTAGATCGTTGAATCAGCATCCAGAGCCGATCCCGAACTCAAAGTGGTGATGTACATTTCTTTTTGGTAAATGGCATGTACCTAGGATGTTATACTTGTCATTTTGGATAATGTTTGTAAATGAAGTATAAGTTATTATTGGTACTTATATAAATATGTTTTGAGTTATAGCTACTAAATGATATATTTTGGTTGAAATTAGTATAATCTTATACTTGGTTCAAATGGTGGTTTTTGAATTAATTTGGATATTATGGTTAAAGTATTTATATAAATAAATAGGTTAGGTCATTAGATTGATTAATTTGTGAAATGTATGTTATTTAATTGCGTAATGTTTATATTTGAACTAAAATGACTAGTAATACTCCGTAACCCTGTTTTAACGACGGATAAGGGTTAGGGGGTGTTACAACTTATCACAGAAACCTCACCGAAGTACTCTCAACAGAAATATCTAAATTCACAGAAGCAGAACTAACTATATAAGAATGTGTTGATCATATGTCTATCAAGGCATAGCGTGGAGTAGTATTAATATAAAATGTACCAGCAATAATGTCTGCAACGTCTCTATCCTTGTGGCGCCTAGCCGCATATCCCAGCGCAGGCCGCCTAGTCTCTCTAACCTTTACCCATACTATTACTACCCCTGGCCGGACCATGGCCCCTAGGTGGCTGTTGTATTGCCCACTGTAGCTGAACCAAACCCGGAGCCGAAGCTTGCATCTGATCAGAACATTGTGAATAACCCTGATGCGATACTCCATTAACCCACATCACAAATAAGCTCTCATCCTCCTTCAACATTCGTTCAGATAGCGTCTACCATAATTTCCACATGTTTGAACCACAATAGAAGCAACAGGAGCGTCAACCATCGGAGGCCCATCAAACCTAGCCCGTTTCTTAAGTCTCTGAATAGAACTAGAGGGCTCTGAATCTGTCTTTTCGCGCTCAGTGCGCTTAACTTCCTCAGCAATCTCTATATTGTCCACTAAGACGACAAAAACCCGCTCCCTCTATGGAGCTATCAAAACCTTGAGGTCATACCTCAACCCCTCCTCGAATCGAATACATTTATCGTAGTTAGTCGACACCAGTCCATAAGCATATAAGCTCAGTTTCAGAAACTTGGCCTCACATTCGGCCACAGACCTATCCCCTTGAGTAAGGCCTATAAACTTGCGTATACAAGCCTTCACATAACTTGCCCCCACATACTTGCTCTGAAAGACATTCTTAAAAGTCTCCCAAGAAATCTAGTCAAGCTAAGTACCTTCCTCAATCATCAACCACCACTGGTATGCCTCGTCACGAAATAGAAATACTGCACCCTTCAATTTATGTTCAAGGGTGCAGTCGATATTATACATGATCCTCTCTGCGGCCTCTAACCAATACTCGGCCACAGTCGGAGCAACTCTAGTGACACCCCTAACCAGTTCTGCACCATTGGACTAGAGTAGTTTAGTTACCGGCTCTCAGCTCCCAGATCCAGAATAGCATCCAGCAACCAGCTCCAAAACTTACAACATGGCTTGGGACCCAATCTCAGCAATAAGTGTACCTGGTGTTTCACTTGTATCTAGATTGGGCATTCTACCCACGGAGGATGGCTCAACTCGAGCATCTCTTCAGCGACTGCTGCACCCTTGAGTACATTTGTCATGAGTTTCACGTGCACTCATTGTAAGTTATCTACATTACAAAATTTTATGTATCAGTTCAAATTTTCTTATCAGATGTTTTATGTACAAAAGTCATATCAGAGCACTTTTCAGAATTGTTATAGTTTTGAACTAAACGAAAGTATTTCTAATACTACAATTTCATTTCTAACTAAACATTTTAACTAATAAGAAATACTTATAAGATCAGTGCCAGAGACTCGGTATTCAATAAACTTATTTTTTAGATTAAAACAGAAATAGGTTTTGTTCAGAAAATAATTTTCACAAAATTTTAAAACCAAAATTTCATAGCCCAAGTTTTAAAACCTGGCTCCAATACAACAAAATGTAACACCCCATACCTAACTTAGATGTTATGGTCGAATCCCGAGGGTTACATAATTTCATTTTGAAATCCAAGATTTAAACTCAGTATATTTCAAAATCTAACCCTCGTATTTATCCCTTTCCAAAACCTTAAGAAAACTCCTTGTTAATTTTAGCTATTTATTCTTTTGGAAACCACATTTTTTTCTAGTAGTTATCGTGCAACAAAAATTTTAAAATGATGTAGCTTTGAAAAGTAGTGTCTTTGGTTTAAAAATGCAATTTTTTTAAGTTTGAATTGAAAACGTTCAAGGGATAATTAAATTGTCCCAAAGCAAAAAAAAAAAAAAAAGCAAAACAGTCCCAAAAAGTCCGAATAAAATAATCCACAAGGTAATAATTTATAGCTTAACAATATTAAGGATAATGCGTCTTATGAATCGAGCTCCTGTTACACTGACCTGCCCTAGGGTTGCTGGTTACTTGAAAAAAGAACATACTAAAACGTGAGCTGGTGAGCTCAGTGTGCAAAATAACTCAATCAATAAACTAGATACATAAATATCATAGGGATCATATACTAGATCATGCTCATTTAAGATTTCATATATTATTCAATAACCATTCAAATGCAAAATTATTTTCAGAACTGAAACAGAATCAAATTCACATGTAGGTCCTACCCCCATCCGCTATACACAATCTCTGTCTAACCCAACATACCAGTTAAGGTATCTAGTACCCATCCAACCCCACACACCAATAAGTGAGCATATGTCACTTTACAGTAACAGTGCAGACAAGTTGCCATATACAGTATGCAGTAAACCACTAGAATCAAATACATGTGGTTGAGCCACTTCACAAGCAGTTAAATTATTTGCTAACATTTCCTCCATCATATCATACCCCAACCCAAATGCATGCAATCATGTTAACAGATATACAGAACGTAGATGTGTCACATTACCATATATACGAAATACGGATGTAATCTTATTATCATATATACAAAGTACGGATGTAAGCATGTTTACTACCAAGATCGTCATGCTCTCAGAATTATCTAAACAGGAATCACATTCATATGGAATACATATTCATGGCATAATAACATTAGTCATATTCCAAATTTTAATTTTTTTTAAATCAAAGGGGTAAATTAAAGCAAGAAAATTAAATATTGAATTGTATATTATAACTAATAATTTTACTTTAATTCCAGTTAAAAAAATCATTGGGAAATGTTTTTCACTAAAAGTGAAAAGTTGGCAATGAGTTCAAGAAAAAAAAAACAATTGTAACCAGACTTGATAAATATGAAAAGGGAAAGCACTAACCACAATGAATTATATAGACAACCATGCAAATGCAATGCATGTATCTATGAATAGCACAAAACCTAATAAACTTTTAATTACTTCAAGTTTTCTGGTTTGAATAATTATTTCCAATTTCTTTGCGTGGCTTCATCATCGACCAACATCACAAAACCTTGCTCGCCATCAACAATATCATTATCATACATATATATATATATGTATGTTTATATATTCATGCATGTGATCACATCCTTCATCAATACAGTAATCATTGACTAGAATCAAACAAATCTCTTTATTTATACACTTAGACGAATTGGAGAACTCATGGTAATGAGAAATTAAATAACCTAAGAAAAAACGATTAAAAGGGAAATAACACATGGATGATTTTTCTCATTTTTTTCAGATTGTTTGTGGTGATTTCGGGTTAGAATCAAACACTGGATTTAGATTTGGTATAGATTCACGAACGAAAACTCTTGAGCCTAAAAAAAATCATCAAGCAACTCATCAATTAATATCGAATATTAACACCAAAATGTGGATTTCGGAAAAACACAAATCAGCAAACAATTTCTAAAATTGACATTCAATTCCTTACCCCAAAACTCAAAATTGATCAACAACTGCACCATAGGCGAACCACGTACCTCACGAGTAACACCTAACAAAACCAAATTCTTCCAAAATTAACACAACCCTTAACGCCATACATACTAAGGAAGTAAAATATTATAACCAAATATTGCACAACAAAATCGAAACCCACATAAACAACAGCAACTCGAAAGAAATTAAATGTACAAAACTTAAGACTTTACCGTAACAAGGCGAAATCCCAAATGGCAGTGAAGAAAATAAGCAAATGGAGTAGTAGTAGAACGTGATTAACAAGGAGAAAAACCAAGCAAAAGCAAGAAAAATTATCATAAATAAAGAATAGTGGAGAAGAAACAAATTTTAGTCCAATAAAGAAAAAAATTTGAAATAAATTCAACAATTAGAAACGTGAAAGGAAAGGGAACAAAAACCACTTGGGAGAAAAACGAGGGGATAAGATTATTTCAAAAGAAAACAAAATCAAAGAAAATAAAATAAAAGATAATATTTTGGTCGATTAAATCCACCACTACAAGAAAATTGAAATTTGACCCATTTCCTGAGTCAAAAACAAAAATTAATTCCAAACGCCTACAACTAGACTCAAACTCGAAACCCCCTACTCAAAAGTGCAACCCTTAACCATAGAACTAAGACCAATTAATTGTCAAGATCTAACAAATCAAAACTTACAAATTTATGGGGCATTACAGTGTTTACGGAGTACGTGATCCTTTCTGTTCCTGACACTGACATTCTAGATGGGCTCTATGCCTACTGGACACATGTTTGGATGGCCTACGAAGTACGTGGTCCTTTCTATGAGCTGGATATATGGACTTTCCTTGGAGCTGGGCCCGTGAGCTCACTTTCTATCATCTCGTGGTTCACCTCGCACTCAATCTTCTGATGGGTCCTATCTGGGTTACCGGTCAGAGACCCGAATCCTTTCTAGGACTCGAGCTAGAGATTACTAATGTATAACAATCTACTCTCCCCTAGTGGATCTAAGGGGAGTTATAAAGTGGCGCTCCTTAGGTTCATCATGTCAAGTTTAAATACAGTTTATTAGGTACGCTGCGAGATGTGATGCATAACGATTGCTCCGCTACGTGCACGAGTGGGTTTCGAATGTGTGTATCTGATTATTAAAAGTTGAATTGTTTCTATCTGCTCGCATTTGGATAGTTGATTTTCCTCAATTATACAAATCCTCAAAGAGGGGGAAGAGAAATCCTTCTTTAAAAGGGGGAACCTCCGGAGCCTTAAATCTTTTACACTTAGCATTTTCAGCAATTTGAAACAAAGGTAATTTCAAAAAAAATTGTGCTTTTTAATTTATGCTTTCTTCTTTTATCAATACTATGACGAAGATGAGAGGGATTGGTAACCGAACCATCCAAGCCCGTCCACTATGAAAATGACTGTCTCTAACTCTAGTTATTGATAAACTCTATTCATGCACCACTTAGTAGGAGGAATTACAATGAGTTCTGACTATGCGGGGAATAAAACTTTCTAATTTTGCGTATAAGTTATCCACCCCAGAGGGGTTGTAACAGCCTGATTTTGCTTATGTGTCCCCTGCACGTAAAAATTTCAAGTCAGTATGCATAGTAATAAACACACGGGTAGAGACACGGCCGTGTGTCTCAACCGTGTGAAGGTCACGGCCCAGCATACGGGCGTGTGCCTTGGCAGTGTGACATTTTGAGCATGCTGACGTCAGAAATAGAATGTCTATGTTTTTACACACGGGCTAGGACACGAGCATGCTATGGCCGTGTGAGGGACACGGGCCATTGACACGAGCGTGTGTCTGGCCGTGTGAAAAACCCTGTAGGTGTGAATTAGAAATTAATTCTACAAGAGTGTGAGACACGGGTGTGGGACACGGGCATATTCCAGGGTGCTTAGGCCACACGGGCTAGGACACGAGAGTGATGTGGCCGTGTGAGGGACACGGGCCATTGACACGGGCGTGTGTCTGGCCGTGTGAAATACCTTGTAGGTGTGAATTAGAAATTAATTCTACACGGGTGTGTACCCTATTTTAAAGGCAAGTTTTTTAAGGATGGTTTAAGGACTTAGAATGGTCTCAAATAGTTTTCAACGGTTGAATTGGGGCTCGTAGGAGATGTTCAAAGTAGAAATTAAAAAAGTTTTAACTTGGACCGTGTCTCGGTGACTTGAGATTGGTTGTATGTATGAGATTAAGTTAGGTAATGCCTTGTACTCCGCCCCGGTGTGGGTAACGAGTATAGAGTGTTACATTTAGTGGTATCAGAGCTATGGTTTAGTCAGTTCTAGGACTAATCTAGTGAGAGTACGAGTCTAGCTATACATGTCATAACTATATATTGATAGTGAGACGATTTTTGACGATTATAAATTATGTTTTTATATAGTAAATGGATCTTGATAGAGCCATGGCGGATGACATGGAAAGTAACGCACCGGCTCCCACTGAAGGGACTACGCTAGTAGAGAGTGAGCCCGTAACTACGGGCCAAGGCAGAGGGGCTAGAGAAGCCTACCTCTGGATGATGGACGCTTGGTACACGGAGTTTATTCGTGCGAATCCGAACACTCCACCTCCCCTACCTTCTCTGATTCCTCAGTATGTCTCGGTAGCTCTGTAAGGCGAGGACATGTTTAGAAGAGAGAAGCCTCCGGTAGACAAGATCCAGAAATAAGGGGCCGAGGAATTTCGGGCTAGCATAAATGATGACCCGGAGAGAGCAGAGTTTTGGCTAAAAAATACCGTTAGGGTATTCGATGAACTATCATGCACACTTGAAGAGTGCGTGAAATACGCAGTGTCACTCCTACGAGACTCGATTTATCTGTGTGGAACACTTTCGTGTCTGTCATATCAAAAGAGATGATCACGTAGGAATTCTTCCAGGAGGAATTCTAGAAAAAGTATATTAGCCAAAAATTTAAAGACCAGAAGAGGAAGGAATTCCTAGAGCTAAAGCAAGGTCGAATGTCAGTTACGAAATATGAGCGTGAATTTGTGAAGCTCAGTAAGTACGCGCGAGAGTGCGTGTCCACAAAAGCCACAATGTGTAAGAGGTTTGAGGATGATCTCAATGAAGATATTTGAGTATCTGTTGGTTTTTTAAAGATAAGAGAATTTGTAGTGCTTGTTGAAAGAGCATGTAAGGTAGAGGAGCTGGTAAAAGAAAGGAGGAAAACGACTTTAGAGTATCAGGATTCAAAAAAGAGGCAGATGAGGAAATCACATCAGTCCTCATGCAAAAGATTGAGAGAGTTCACTACCTGATCGAATGCTTCAGTGGAGTATTCGAATAGGAACAATAATCGGTAGAACATGACTTCTAGAGCCGAGACCATTTTGGTCACAAACGTCGGTAGCACTCGGCCAAATAGGCTAGAATGCTCGTAATATAGTAGGTGTCATTTTAGCGAGTGTCGAGGAAATGAAAGGCATTATTTCAAGTGCGGGTCATTGGAACACTTCATCCGTGATTGTCCCGAATTGGATGAGAGAAACAGAAAATAAGATGTAAAAGCAAGTAGTGCTCCTTTGAGGGGTAGACCATAAAAGAACCCTGGAAGTAGGACTAGCAGTAGAGGCACGCCAAGAGATGCTGCGTTGAGGTCCAAAGGTAGAGCGCTTGCAAGAACTTATGCTATACGAGCCCGAGAAGAGGTAGAGTCTCCCGATGTGATCACGGGTACCTTTTCTATTTATGATACATCTGATATTGCTTTAATTGACCCAGGATCTACCCACTCTTATATTTGTATGGATTTGATACCTTGCATGAGTATGCTAGTAGAGTCACTAAGTTTGTAATAAAAGTGTCCAAACCTTTAGGTAGATATGTGCTAGTTGATCAAGTATGTAGAAATTGTCCTTTGACAATTAGGGGTCTTTGTTTTCTGGCTAACTTAATGTTATTATCGTTTAATGAAGTTGATGTAATCCTTGGGATGGACTAGTTGACTTCTCATAGTGTTGTAGTGGACTGTGTGAGAAAAGTTATTGAGTTGAAAGGTGAAGACGGGAATGTCCTTCGGGTTGGACTAAATGAACCGAATAAATTGTCTGTAATGATATCGTCTATGTCGGCTGAAAAATATTTGAGAAAAGGATATGAAGCTTACCTAGCTTTTGTGTTGAATACTCAAGTGTCTGAGTTGAAAATTGAATTAGTGCCAGTAGTTTGTGAGTTTACAGACATGTTTCCAAAAGAATTACCCGAATTGCCTCTAGTGAGGGAAGTTGAGTTTGGAATTGAGTTGGTCCTCAATACGACACCCATCTCGATTGTTCCTTGTAGGATGGCTCCAACGGAGTTAAAAGAGTTGAAAGCACAGTTGCAAGAGTTAACTGATAAGAGCTTTGCGAGACCAAGCTTTTCCTCGTGGGGTGCTCCGGTACTCTTCGTGAAAAAGAAAGATGGGTCGATGAGGTTATGTATCGACTATAGACAACTCAACAAGGTAACAGTGAAGAACAAATATCCTTTTCCAAGGATTGACGATTTGTTCGATCAGTTGAAGGGAGCCACCGTGTTTTTTAAGATCGATCTGAGATCTGGCTACTATCAGTTAAGGGTTAAAGAGCAAGATATGTCAAAAACTGCATTTTGGACAAGATACGGGCATTATGAGTTCCTCGTCATGCCCTTTGGTTCGACTAATGCCCCGGTGATGTTTATGGATTTGATGAACCGCATTTTTCAGCCGTATTTGGATAAGTTCGTAGTAGTCTTCATTGACGACATATTGATTTATTCGCATGATGAGAGTGAACACGCGGAGCATCTGAGGATGGTTCTACAAATTTTGAGAAATAAGCAGTTATACGCCAAGTTTAGCAAGAGTGAATTCTAGCTTAAAGAAGTCAGATTTCTAGGACACATTGTGTCGATTGATGGGACTAGAGTTGACTCAAGCAAAATCTTGGCTATTGTTGAGTGGAAACCGCCAAAGAATGTGACAGAGGTCCAAAACTTTTAGGGTTTGGCTGGATACTACAGACGGTTTGTAAACGGATTCTCTGTGATAATTACACCGATGACAAGACTGCTGCAAAAAGATGTCAAGTTCGAATGGACAGAAAAATGCAAACAAAGTTTTGAGAAACTGAAGGCTCTATTGACCAAAGCCCCGGTGTTAGTATAGCTAGAGTCGGGTAAGGAGTTTGTGATATATAGCGATGTTAAATGGTTTGAGGTGTGTGCTTATGCAAGAAGGTAAGGTTATAGCTTAGCTTCAAGATAACTGAAGCCACATGAGAAGAACTACCCGACGCACGATTTAGAGCTAGCAACCATTGTGTTCACGCTAAAAATTTGGAGACACCATTTGTATGGTAAGAATTGTCGAGTGTTTACTGATCACAATAGCCTTAAGTACTTGATGACTCAAAAGGAGTTGAATTTGCAGCAATGTCAGTGGTTAGAGCTGTTAAAGGATTATGAGTTGGTGATAGATTACCATCTGGGAAAGGCAAACATCATCGTCGATGCATTGAGTAGAAAATCGCTATTTGCATTGAGAGCAATGAATGCCAATTTGGCCCTTTCCGAAGATGGTTCAATTCTAGCAGAGTTGAGAGCTAGACCGACATTTCTTCAAGAGATCTGCGAAACTCAAAAAGGCGATAAAGAGTTGCAAGCTAAGATAGCTCAGTGCGAGACGGGAAATGAATCTGAATTTTGTATTGGTATCGAGGGTTGTGTAATATTCAAAAATAGAGTTTGTGTACCTAAGAACAACGAATTGATCTAGAAAATTTTAGATGAGGCACATAGTTGTTGTTTGTCCGTCCACCCGGGTAGTGTGAAAATGTACAACGACTTGAGGAAAGTGTACTGGTGGCCGAGAATGAAAAGAGACATTTCAGAGTTTATTTTCAAGTGCCTAATGTGTCAGCAAGTGAAGGCTGAACACCAAGTACCTTCAGGTCTACTTCAATTATTACGATCCCCGAGTGGAAGTGGGATCGAATTACTATGGATTTTGTGACGGGTTTACCAGTAACCCCGAAGAAAAAGGATGTTGTTTGGGTTATAGTGGATAGACTAACAAAGTTGGCTCACTTTATTCCTGTACAGACAGATTTCTCTCTTGATAGATTGGTCGATTTATACATATCCGAGATCGTGAGATTACATGGGGTACCGTTGTCGATCATTTCAGATAGGGACCTGAGATTCACTTCGAGATTTTGGAAAAAGTTACAAGAGGCATTGGGAACAAAGTTGAGTTTCAGCATGGTGTTTCACCCGCAAACTAACAGACAGTTAGAAAGAGTAATTCAGATTTTAGAGGATATGTTGCGGTGTTGTGTTCTCGAATTCTAAGGAAGTTGGGAAAGGTACTTACCATTGGTCGAATTCGCCTACAGCAACAGTTATTAGGAAAGTTTGAAGATGATGCCTTATGAGGCTTTGTATGGATGAAAGTTTCGAATGCCCTTATATTGGACTGAGCTGAGAGAAAGTCAGATACACGGGGTTGATTTAATCAAAGAGATCGAAGAGAAAGTTAAAGTGATTCGCGACTGTTTGAAAGCAGCTTCGGATAGACAGAAATCTTACGCAGATTTGAAACGGAAAAAGATTGAATTTCAAGTTAGTGATAGAGTGTTTTTGAAAGTATCCCCATGGAAGAAAGTTCTCAGATTTGGTAGAAGGGGCAAGTTGAGTCCTCATTTCATAGGACCTTATGTGGTTACCAAAAGAGTAGGGCCTGTTGCCCTATCGATTAACTTTTCCATCGAAGTTAGAAAAGATTCACAACGTGTTTCATGTATCCATGCTATGTTGATATAGATCAGACCCTTCGCATGTAATTGCACCAATAGAGGTTTAGATTCATCTAGACATGACTTATGGCAAAAAGTCGGTCAAGATTTTAGCCTAAGAAGTCAAACAGTTGAGGAATAAGGATATAGCACTTGTGAAAGTTTTATGGCATAAACATGGAGTCGAGGAAGCCACATGGGAACCTGAAGAGACTATGAGAGATCAGTAACCGAACTTATTCGCCGGTAAGATTTTTAGGGACGAAAATCCCTAAGAGGGGAGAAATGTAACAGTCTGATTTTAGGGCTAGTCAAAATAGTGGTCTCGAGACCACAAATCAAAAGTTAGAGAAAATATTTTATTAATTTTTTAGGCTTATAATGAGTTTACATTAGTGCATGAAAAATTTGGTGAGTTAATTTTGACATTTGTGAGCCCAATTGTGAAAAAGGACTAAATCGCATAAAATGAAAAAGTTCTAAATTGATAGCTAAAGGTGTCAAATAGCTAGAGGATAAAAATTAGGGGTCTTAAGGGGCAATTAGACCCTATTTAGATAGTTTGGTCGGCTATGAGGGGATAAAAATGTTGAAAAGTCAACATTTGGTAATTGATGACATCATGTGTATGATAATAATACCCTAAGCCTAGCTATCATCTTTTTCTTTCATTTTTTTCTTCACTACTACCGAAATTTTCAATAAACAAATGGGGTTTTAAGAGCTTCAAATTTCAGCAACTTGAAGCACTCACAAATCAAGAATTTCCAAATCCAAACCTAGACTGGGGGAAAGCCAAGCAAATCGACTAAACTGTCTAGTCGTTACATTTTGTAATCCGAGGTAAGTTGTCTATAAATACAACTACACTGTTAATTTAGGTATTGAATTAATATAGCATGAATTGTTTGATTGTGGAATTGAGAAGGTATGATGATAATAGAGATAGTAGAGTTCCCGTTTGAACCTAGAAAATAAATCGAATATTCATGCCATGACATACGGGTTATTGGTGGCTAGTGTAAGACATGTCTGGGACATGCATTGGCCACATTATGAGAGCTAATGTAAGACCATGTCTGGGACATGGCATTGGCATTGAGATGAGAGCTAGTGTAGGACATGTCTGGGACATGCATTGGCCTTGAGATGTAAGCCAGTGTAAGACATGTCCGGGACATGCATCGGCTACGAGATGATATTCAGTGTAAGACCGTGTCTGGGACATGGCATCAGTACCTTACCCACATTTGAGGCTTATTGAATATCCGATAGTGTTCCAAATGGTTCAACGGTGAACGTTATGTTCTTAAGCTAAAGAGGAAACTACAACTGTGTTGTGAGTGGTACAGGTACTTAATTGGTACATATGAGTTATGAGCCCATTGTATAATATGTGACTTGTATGGATGGTAATGAGTAAGTTATACTTATGCCTACATTGGTATTACGAGCATGTGGATTATTGATAAATTGTTGTTGTTGTATACTTACTTATATGCAACTTACTAAGCTTTTATGCTTACTCCCTTTTCCTTTCCATTTCCTTTTAGTGTCTCCTAACTAGCTCAAGGATCACCAAAAGTCAGAGATATCGATCACACTATCCACTGAAGCCTTCGGTATAGTTGGGCATGTATAGGACTTAGACTTTATTATTTTGTGTCTTTGAGAATTGGCCAAATGTGTTGGCTTGGGTTGGAAACCCTTCAATTTGTATTAAGCTTTGAATAATGGCTAATATTCATTTTGAATTTGTAAGAGATGCATTATCATGGTTGAATGCATGTCTATTGTGGCTGATTTGATTATAGAAATTGTGCTCGTTTTGGTATTGGTTGGCATTTATATGAAAATAGGTATGAAATGGTGGCAATGAGGCTTGGTAAATAGCCTTATATTGTCCACATGGCCTAGACACACACACGATCTATCCCATGGGTGCGTAGTCCGGCCGTGTGTCCCTTGCACATAAAAATTTCAAGTCAGTATGCATGGTAATAAACACACGGGCAGAGACATGGCCGTATGTCTCAGCCGTGTGAAGGTCACAGCCCAGCACACAGGTATGTGCCTTGGCAGTGTGACATTTTAAGCATGATGACGTCAGAAACAGAATGTCCATATTTTCATACACGGGCTAGGACACAGGCGTGTTGTGGCCGTGTGAGGGACACAGGCCATTGACACGAGCGTGTGTCTGACCGTGTGAAAACCCCTGTAGGTGTGAATTAAGAATTAATTCTATATGGGTGTAGGATATGGGCATGTTCTAGGGTGCTTAGGCCGTGTGAACCACACGAGCCATCAGCACGACCTTGTCGATATGAACACACGGGCGTGGTACCCTTCCACATGGGTGTGTGCCCTATTTTAAAGGTAAATTTCTTAAGGTTGGTTTAAGGACCTAAAATGGTCCCGAATAGTTTTCAACGATTGAATTGGGGCTCGTAGGCCCCCAATAAGAAGTTCAAAGTAGAAATTGAAAAAGGTTTAACTTGGACTGAGTCTCGATGACTTGAGATTAGTTGTGTGTATGAGATTAAGTTAGGTAATGTCTTGTGCTCTGCCCCGGTGTGGGTAACGGGTATAGGGTGTTACAGGGGTCACACCGGCTGTGCGAAACCACCGAAGACAACTTTCTACTTCCAATTCTCATCCTTGAGGCTGGGTCTACTTGCCACTAAACCCTTTCTTCTATAATCTACGCAATGACTACAAGATTGACCCTAGTCTCATGCTTTTCTTGATAGATTTCCATGGCATACTTCATTGGCTGTTCTTGGTATGACGAGGTTCCTTTTCTCGTCGTTTTTCAACATCTATATCAATTGAAGGGCCATAATCTAGAGAACTTATCGGGGTTCTATTACTTCTCTCATCACAAAAAGGTGGAGACCATTTATTACAGACCAATGTTTGAGTTCGTAAAAAACTTGGCGAGGACTTTGAGTTCCCCATAAAGTGGTCCTCTCCAAGCAAGGACATGTACTCGTTTTAGAGAACTCTCCATTCAAAAAAAGTCATGGCTTAGTTTCAAAGGCTTTGTACTAGACGCCCGCTGGTTCTAGAGGATCTTATCACAGCGAGGAACGTATTTAAATATTGCTTGAAGGGTTTCAACCCCCATGGGTGGAGGCCTGGTGATAACAGTGAGGCCGCTCGGTTCATTGGTGCACTGCTTGAGAGCTGTATATTGCTTCATGACTCCTCTGAAGAGCTAGGTCTAATATTACAAGGCTCCACAGAGGAACCAATGAATTTTTTCTATCTTTTCTATGAGATGAAGCTTCACTCGTTTGCTCTTACTAAGTCTTCAGAAAGGGAAGGTGGTAGGTAGAATATTAATTTGTTAACTACTTCCACTAATCATAGGGTTGTTGCTGATGCAAGCATTAATCACAACTCTGGGGACAATTCGAGTGAAACTGATAGTATCTCTTGTGAACTCAACGAGGCTATGGATATTGATTCTTTGATCAGTGGTGCTCGCAAGAAGCGTAATACTACCACGGGGGCTATGCAAATAAGTTCGACGAGTGAGAAGGAGGAGACCAGCTACAGTTGAAGCAACACAGTAAAAGAAGAGCAGACTCTGTTGGTCTTATTGCTACAGTGGTTGAAAATCCAACTTGTCTTGTGGCGAGCCTACCACCTGTCTTCTCCGTTAACTCGCCGATTGCTCTTGATAAAGATACCCCTCCCTCTTTCCTTCGTATTTTTTTAACTATAGCTACTGTTGAAGAAGCGTCGGTTGAAAGTGATGGAAGTTTGTTTCCAAGGCACAGAAAACTGAACGCACAGGAGTACCCTTATAATCCTGATGATGTGGCCCTCAGATGGCAGACTTTTGTGCTAGAGGCTACAAGGCTAAGCAGCGCACGAATACCCCCAGCATTGAGCATGTCCTCATCTCTACGATTCCTGCTTTCTAAGGCTAATATGATTAGGTTGAGACATGAAGAGGGCCGTCAAAGCGAGCTCGTATAAACTAAGTCAGAGTTGGCAAAAGTTCGCGAGCTGTATCATAAGATGATGAAGGAAAATGAGGTAATCAATAAACAAAATAGGGATCTTATAGAACGTTTGGTGGTCGCTGAGATTAAAATGTATGAGTTAGTGTGCAAGCTGGTCACTAAGAGAGAGAGTAAAGAGGCCACGCAGGCTAAGGCAAAAAAGGTCATTGTGGAACATGCGACCTTACAGGAGAAAATCATTAAGGAGTGCTAGGACCAAGTGGAGAGCACTGTGTAGAAGCAATCTGAGGCCCTAGAAGGGTTTAACAAGAAAATAGTTGAAACTACTTTGAATTCTATTTTGAAGCTAAAAATGAACATACTGCTACACTCTCAGGTCACTGGTATCCCCTTCGATGTTCGCAAAGTGGACATTGATGCTTTCGATAGGGGTGGATATGAACGAGTTAGGTTTTGATGTGTTATGTCCCTTGAGTGCTACGTGGGACTCATTTGTGTCCACTTGGAAGAACTTTCTAGACTTCTACTTAGAGGAGAATCCAGCTGAGAATGAGGACTTGGTCCCTCTCACTAAAAATGATAACATTTCCCTTCCTGACAATACAAACGAAGGTGCTGATGGAGAAGATAATGTATCATAGTTTCCTTATATTTTTTGTTGTTTTGAAATTTGTGATTGAAGAAGTCTATTTTTTATAGTCTATTGCCATTGTATTTTTTGCAAGTTTATCACATTTATCGCATAGCTATATCATTATTATAAAGTATTTAAGTAAAAACCTTAGAAAATTACCAACTATACTAGAGAAAATTTTGAAAGATAACCAACTGGGGATGTAAATCTATGAGTTTTTTTATACATAGGAAAATTCTGAGAGATAACCAAACGGGGATGTGAATCCGCGAGCTGTTTTATACTTCTTTAAAATTTGGAAAAATAACATGACTGGGAGTTTTTAACTTTCGCTAACTATGTTGGAGGCAGTAGTTCTTATCCTACGAGCCTTAATATAACAGCTTGGTGCATTGCTCTTGCTAACTATGTCAGAGGCTATGGTTTTTTATCTTGTGAGTCTTAGTATGACAGCTAGGATCTTTACTCTCGCTAACTGTGTTGGAGGCTTCGATTTTTTAACTTACGAGCCTTAGTATGATAGCTGGGAGCTTTGTTCTTGCTAACTGTATTTGAGGCTGTGGTTTTTTATACTACGAGCCTTAGCATGACAATTGGGAGCTTTGCTTTCGCTAACTATGTTGGAGGTTATGATTTTTTATCCTGCGAGCCTTAGTATGACAATTGGGAGCTTTGTTCTCACAAATTGTGTTGAAGGCTACAGTTTTTTATCTTACGAGCCTTAATATGATAGTTGGGAGCTTTGCTCTCGCTAACTGTGATGGAGGTTGCAGTTTTTTATCCTACAAGCCTTAGTATGACATAAATGTTGTTAAGGAAAGATTCTTCATTCACAGGGTAAGGATTTACACATAATACTTTTTGAGATGTCGAGCATTCTAGGTTCGCAGTACAACCATGCCTTCTATTATTGCTAGCTTATATGCTCTGTAACCTATGTTTTCTATAACTTTGTATGGTCCTTCCCAATTTGGGGCCATTTTTCCCTGCTGTGAAGCGGGTAGACTAGTTTTGGTATTTCTTAAGACAATATTGCCTACTTAGAACTGTTTTTTTTTTACCTTGGAATTGTAATAGCGAGCTACTTGTTGGGCGCGCGTTGCATTTCTAATTTTAGCTACATCTCTCAGTTCAGCAATCAGGTCAAGACTTAGCCTGTTGGCCTCCTAATTAGCTAGCCTGTTGGCCTCCTAATTAGCTTTCTCATTGAATTGTTGTGTTTTGTACGACCTCAAACCAATTTTTGTAAAGATTATAGCTTCTGCACCGTAGACAAGCGAAAATGTTGTTTCCTCTGTTGTGGTATAGGGTGTAATTCGTAGGGCCCATAAAATTCCAAACAATTCTTCTAACTAAGCGTCTTTAACCCCACCAACTTTTTTTTCTTAAAAGCTATTAGAATTTTCTTGTTCATTACTTCTACTTGCCCGTTAGTATGTGACATTTTCACTGAGCTTTGAGCTATGGCTATTTGGAAGTTAGTGTAAAATTTTTTAAACTTTCCTTGGAATTGTGTACCATTGTCTGTAATAATCACACGAGGTATCTCGAACCTGCAAACAATCGAATTCCACAGAAAAGACTCCATCTATTTCTCTGTTATAGTTGTCAAAGATTTAGCTTCAATCCATTTAGTGAAGTAGTCCATAGCCACTACTATAAACTTTTTTTTGTGCCATGGCTATAGGAAACAGGTCAAGGATATCAACCCCTCAAGTTGTGAATGGCCAAGGGCCTGACATGACTTGAAAAGGCTCGGCTGGTTGTCGCTAGATTTTGGCATTTCTTTGGCAGGAATCACACATGTGAACCAACTGGTATGCGTCTTTCTGGACTATAGGCCAGTAATACCCTTGCCTAAATTTTTTTTGTGTGAGTAATCTACCCCCTAAGTGATCGCCACAAATCCTCTCGTAGATCTCACATAACATATTCAGCCTCAGGTGGTGATAGGCACCATAGCAATGGATGTGAAAATCCATTTCTATGTAGTACACCCTCTTAGAGTGTAACACCCTAAACCCGGCCTAGAAGTTTAGGCTGAATTCCGGATGTTACATTGATCACTGAAGTGATCATGGAAAAATTTTTACAAAACAAGTTATCACGTCAAACCGAAGTATTTAATCGTTTAAAATCAGTTAGTAAAAATTGCAGTAAGGTTTATTATAAATCCGGAATTAAATGAATAATAAAAACTTGAAATAGAGTTTGTACCACAACTTTATAAAATCTTACAGTCCAAAAACTGAATAACAAATAGAACCTAAAAATACAAACTGGTAATTTATTTTTTCACCGAGACTGTCCGAGACCACCGCATACCAAGTCCAACGTTAGAATTCAAAAATGTACCTGAAAAGGAACCACTAAGAGTGGGTGAGCTACTCGAGCTCAGTGTGAGTTCGAAATGTGACTAAAAATAATAGAAATCCAAAACACAATTCAATATCGAACAACTACAGATATGTACAGAAGCAGAAGGTAATTTTGGGATCAATGTCCCAACAGAACGTAACATTTCAGATAAACACCATATCACATAGGCAGTCGGTCATACATGTTTTCCATTAGACAGAATACAGTCAAATAATCTAACACCCAGAATATTCAAACAGATGAGCATGAAATGCAATCAAGTAATAAAACCCACCCATCAAGCCAACACACCTCTTTGTCCCTCGATCACACCCCATAAGAGTTGATTAAGCTCGTCCAACCAAGACACACCACATAGGACCTCGAAAGGCCTATCCAACCCTACACACCAATTAAGTCATCCCGGGTTACCCGACAACAATGACCTGCCACCCTGGGTTTCCCAGCAAAGATGGTTTATTAATATGCAGTTAAATTGTCAAATCAGTTAAAGGTACGCAGCAAAGCTGACGTATGCAGTACAATGCGATAAATTACTATACGAGTACTTTGCAGTAAAACTACTAGATCAAATCAAAATCGAACTCCTTTCTCTTCGCAATCCCACCCAAAACTTAACTTTATGCAAGTGCATGTATGTATACATTATCACAGGAAACAACGAGCACATCCACAGATAATCAGACTAAAACAAATATGCACACACACCCAGATAACCGGGTTCTGAGTCAGACATCTCATACAACAGTTACAAATATCACATAGGTCGCAGTCCAAACAAAGTCTTAACTACCCTTACTAAGGCTTAGTCAAGGGTTAGAACACACAGAACCACAAACAAGTCATAAATCAACATAATACAAAAATTCGCAAGATAGGACCACATGGCCGTGTGCCCCAGCCGTATAGAATTTCCCAGGCCGTGTGAGGGTCTACACACCTATGTGGAGGCCACACACACCCGTATGAAGGCCCCACACGCCCGTATGGAGGGGGCACATGCTCGTGTGAATAGCCTGTGTAACTCAATGTCCAAAAATGCTAGAAATTAAGAATAGAGGAGTCACGGCCGTGTGGAGATCTCAACGCCCATGTGGGTCACATGCCCGTATGGCCAGGCCATGTGGCACCAAAATTCACCCAAAAACCCTAATTCTGAAACACACACGCCCGTGTGTCTAGGGGACACGGCAGTGTGAAAATTGACTAATTTTTTCAAATCTGCCACATGACCGTGTGGCACCTAATCTTGCCCGAAAACTCTAATTCCTAACTCCACACGCCCGTGTGAACAATCACACGCTCGTGTTACCCTTTATATGGTCACGAAACCATTCTAAAACAGCTCGAAAAACATGAATTCTGACATGCAATAATCCTTAACCTCTAATAGTGAAAAAACACACCCTAACCAGTCAATTTTTTACGCAAAACTGCAACAATTGACACTTCGAATGATAATTTTAGAAACCCACAAACCACGTCGAAATTCACAGAACCAAATCAGAATTTCGTTAATAACAAAAGGAAGAGTTTTCAAACCCACACCTGATTTGACAATGGAGGAGCGAAATTCTTTGAGATACACACAACGCAAACTGTTTTCAAAAATAAAAGAGCGAAAGCAAAAAGAAAAAAAATAAAGAAAGAGGAAAATAGAAAAAGAAGAAACGTTCCACCAAAAACAAAAATAAAAAATAACCCTCTAAAACAAAATAAAAATAAGATAACATCTCGACTTAAAACAAAACTAAATAAATAAATAAAAATTACTTCTACAAAATGCTCGCAGAAAGACTCGAACTCAGAACCCTGAGGTATACTAACACTCACCAAACCACTAGACTAGCAGGCCTATTCTGACACTTAAACACGCAACTAACCACAATAGCACACCCTACACTCAGACCTTAACCACCACGACTCAAAACTTCTAACCCCTAAATTCGGGATGTTACATAGAGGGTGTACCTTTCAAATGTAGGATAAAATAAGTTGTCTTAATTCATCTTGTAATCAGATGGGTTTGTGACATTCAAATATTCAAATCATATATTAGGAATTTGGAAAATATTTGTAATTTATAATAATGACATACCTCGCTGCTCAGCGTTGTAGTTTTTTGAGCTCCTTCTTCTATCAGTTGTCTGGTTCACCTTGGAGTGTGCGAATTATTGGTGTCATCCATGTCTTCTCCTGATCCATGCATAATAATTGTGGTACATCATAGCTCGGGGTCTCTCTATGTTCGAGTAGGATTTTCTCTTTTTGTTCGATGACAATAGAGGATGCTAATTTGGACAAAGCGCCAGCACGCGTGTTGTCACTTCTCAAGAGCTGCTTAATTTGAGCTTTGTCGAACCCCCAGACAACTGGGTTATCATTGCATGATATTTTTTCAGCACCGCTTCTTTTATGTCGTATTCATCATTCATTTGTTTTTCCACCAACTACGAATCTGTATGGACAATCAGGTTATTTACTCCTAAATGGCGTCTTAATTACAGTCCTGATACTAAGGCTTCATATTTAGCGATGTTATTGGATGTTTGGAACCCAAATGACAATTCGTACTACCATTCGCTACCCCTAGGGTTGATTATGAGGGCTCTTGCTCCCGACCTCATTTTGGCTGCAGAACCATCGACATAAACTAGCCAAATTTTTGAATTATCAGTTGCATATATAGTTTCTAGAGGTGAGCTGACCACTAAACGACGTGCAACAAGCAAAAAAAAATTTTAGTATAAAATACGGAATAGATGGTGCTTCATTATAAAGGATAACATATAGAATTATTAGCATGTTATGTCTTATCATAAAATATAGCTAATCAAATTGTTAACTTCCATCAATGTTTACATAGCATACAATTTTTATAGGATTTTTACTATCCAACATTTCAAGTTGTAACCCACATTACCAGTTACATCATCAGTTCTTTCAAATGAACACTCCACTATGAAGTCAGCTAGCATCAGTCCTTTTATTGTTGCCCGTAGGTCAAAGTCTATTCTGAATTTAGCAAGCTCAATACTCCACTTCGTTACCCTTCCTGAAGTGTCCGCCTTGGACGACACTTCCTTCATGGGCTGATTGGTAACCGCAATGACTAGATGGGCTTGAAAGTGCGGGAGCAATTTGCAAGCTGCAATTATGAAATAATATATACACTTTTCTATTTTTAACTATCTCAGTTTGTCATTTTGGAGTACCTTGCTGGTTTAGTATACCGAAAATTGGTGGACACCCTCTGACTTATCAGTGCTGCTGCGACTGCTTCTTTCGAGGTAGCCAAATACAATTAGAGGGTTTCTCCTACTCGGGGTGATTTCAAGAGTGAATAAGAAGTGAGATATAGTTTCAATTCTTCGAAGGCTGCATGACATTTTTCGGTCCATAAGAAGGAGGTTCTCAAAGCTTTGAAGAATGGAGGTACTTGTCTATCATCCTGGAAATGAATCTGTTAAGTGTCACCACTCTGCCTGTGAGGCATTGTATGTCTTTTATGGTTTGTGAAGGGGCCATTTCCATAATGGCTTGGATCTTTCTCGGGTTTACCTCTATCCCCCATTCTGAAATCATAAACCCAAAAACCAACCAACTCGCACACCAAAGGTGCAATTCTCAAGATTCAGCTTCATTTTGTGAACCCTTAAGACCGCTAATGTCTCTGATAGGCTTTACATATATTCTCTTATGGACTCACTCTTTACTAACATATCATCCACGTAGACCTCAAGCTCGCGACCTATTTGGTCCTTAAATATCCTCTTTACTAGTCTCTGATAGGTTGCTCCTGCATTTTTAAGGCCAAATGGCATGACCCAATAGCAAAATTACCCTTCCTCAGTGATGAAGACTGTCTTTTCTTGTTCGCCCAAATCCAACAGAATCTAATTCTATCTTAAGAAAGCATCCATGAAGCTCATGAACTTGTGACCTGTAGAGGCATCCACTAATCATTCAATCGAGGGTAAGAGAAAATTGTCCTTTATCGTTTAAGTCGATATACATTTTTTATTTTTTTGTTTACCTTATTCACCATTACTATATTCGAGACCCAATTTGGATATTCCACTTCTCTGATGAATCCTGCTGATAACAGCTTAACTACCTCATGTCTCATTACTTTCATAACTTGTGACGCAAACTTCCTACTCTTTTTTGTTACTAGCGTCACCTCTGGGAGTACATTCAATTTGTGCACAATTACCTAGAGGTCGACACCCGGCATGTCTGTTGCGGACCAGCCAAAAAAAATCTAAATTCTTCTTCAAGCATCAGATCAATACACTTTTTTTTTCTTCTTCCAATGTTGAATAATTTTTTACAGTCATTTCTTCATTATCACAAAATAGTTGCAGACACTCAGTGTCTACAGCGGTTCAATTTTTTGCTCCTATGTTCATCTCTCACGCCCAAATTTGCTAAATTAAGAACTTGACTTACCAATTCAAGTTATTACGTACTTTGTCCTTTGGCCACAGGCTCTCTCGCTTATTTGACAGACAATATATGACATTGCCTCACAATCCGCTGATCCGATTACAGGAATCCAACCCTAGTCTCTATCGGAAACTTGATTTTCATACAGAACATTACGACCACCATCTTTTTCATCCTCATTATTGGCCTTTTGAATATGGCATTGTATGCCATTAGGTAGTCTACCATGTAGAATTGAACATATTTTGTGGTTGTGTGCTCATCATCCCCTAAGGTGACTAGTAAGGTGATTAAGCCTCTCACATCAACGTGGTGATTCGCTAAACTATACAACGAGCTAGCCTTAAACAATGTATGTTTCTTTAACCCATTTTCTGATATGCGTCCCAAGACAGCACTTCCACCACACTCCTGCCACCTACTAATATTCTTTTGACTACGAAACTCATGATTATTGTCAAGACCACCATCGGATTGTTACCTTCTTTGTCGTAGACAAGTTTCTCGTTGTCACTACCAAATTCCACACTCTATTTCTCATGTTGTCTTCACATGTGTGCCCTCCTCTTTGTATTGGAACTTGCCCAATCCTTATTCGCACCTACAATCACATGAATGGTACCTCACACTTTTTGCTTACCCTTAGAATCAGTGTACGAGCTCTAACCCTACTGCGAACCACTTTGATTTACGAATTCAATGAGCTCACCGTTTTGGACCACCTCTTCTATAACATTTTTCAGCTTAAAACAATCATCGATCTTGTGCTTCATGTCATCGTGAAAGGTGCATCGGTCCTTCTAATTCATCCTTCTTCTGATGAAGAGCATCAGGGGTGGCTTGGGTAAGATCCCAAGGCTCTTGACTTAAGTGAGAATGTAGGTTCGGGTAGTGTTTAAGGGGGTGTAAGCTTCAAATCTTCCCTGAGGAACATATCTTCTAGTGTGGTCTTACTAAAGTCTTAAGAGAGCCCTAAATGTGTCACCTTGGGCCTGACTCTTCTGTAGCCTATCATTTTTTACTCGCAGTGATTGGCTAGGAGGGCCTTTTCTGCTGTGAGATCCCTCCCTTTTTCTGAATTGTCTATCTTCCCTCTGAAAGGTGGCACGCGATGCTCTTTTGATTTCCTCTACTTTTGTGAACATGTGGGCTCGCTCGTAAAGGTTAGTCAGACATTGCGGTCTATTATCTGTGAAAGAGTATTGTACGTAGTCATTTTGTCCTCCCATGATAAATGCATCTATAACCCATTGGTCCTTCAAGTTTTTGGTGTTTAGGGTCGTCACATGGAACCTCTTCACGTAGTCTTGAAGGGACTCGTCCTCCCTTTGTTTCACGGACATGAGTCCTATATACATATTCATGATTGCTCTGTGGGCTTTGGATCTACCCAAGAACATCTATCCCAACTGCAAGAAGTTTTAAACTGAACCTTATGGAAGGGATAAGTATCAGTCATTGGCACACCCTTTGAGCGTTGTGGAAAAGGCTTTACACTTCACTACATCTGATGCTCCCACAACATTAATGTAGTCATTGTACTGTATCAGATGAGTTTGCAGGTCCCTTCTTCCCTCGAACATATCTTTCGGGACCTTAAAGTCACGTGGTAAGTTCACCACTGCAATTTTAGATGTTAATGGGTTATTGGAATAGAACAGCCAATCCATATCCTACGATCCAAAGTGTAATGCCCGTACATCTCTGTGCAACTCGTCCATCTTGTTTTGTCATTCTTTGATCTGCGTGCCTGGGGCCTCGTCCTGTATGTTTACATTGTCTTGAAAATCGTAGTTATCATAATGCACCTTTCTTCGCAGCTCCTCGTTTTGTTTCAGCAGCTCCTGTTGAAGAGCTTGTTATTGTTCGAACCGCACCTCCTGAGCAACCATCTTTTCCCTTATAAACCTCATTTGTTCCTAAAGGGCCAGGAACTGCTACGAGGGTGCCTCTTGTTTGAGAGGGAGTCACAACGTCTGACCAGTATAGATATTTAAGTCCAAAAGGCCCAAAGCTCACTGATAAGTAGTATTACTGAGATTTTTTAGTCTATCAACAAACCACTCAGCGAATAAGTTTGTTTCGTTGTGTTGGTCACCAGAACCTGCGCTCTGATCTGTCTTGATAAAGAGTTGAAGGGGACATTTTCACTTAGGTAAGTCATTTACTTCGAAAACTAAATAACACTTAATCAAACTCGAAAAAAATCTGATGATCGAAAGTCTATCCATGCTCACCGCACCAATTGTTGAGTAATATTTTCTCTTGTATCATTAATAAGAGTGTTCGAGTATTTATACATGTTATTACAGATGATATTACAAGTCATGATAGAGCCCCACTATTTTGTCTTGGCTCCGCTTCCTCTCGTACTGACATTCTCTGTGAACTCCAAGTCTGCTGGGTATGTCCTCTCATGGTTTGCCTTGCACTCAATCTTCTTATGGGACCTATTCAGACTACGAGTTGGAGACTCGGACCCTTTCTAGGACTCGAGTTGAGAATTACTGATGTACAACAAGTATGTATGATTTGTGGATTAGTGCTCATGTCAAATAAGCATATAATATGGATCATAGGACTTAATTCCGTATCGATTTAAATGCCTTGTTCTTGTAGTAAACTCAAACACAAAAGTTTAAGTTTCATTTCGATATAAAATTTGATCAATATTAATCAAATTAATATATTTATACCGTACTATTTGAAATAGAACGTACTGATTGATACAAAAAAAAAATTCTCCCTTTTAGACAAAAAATGAATTTATTTAATATATGCATTTGCTAAATAATGTCATGGAAATAAATTATACGTAACATCTTTTTCTTTTTGATATAATACATAGAACTACTCATAATCCCTCCCCAAATAAAGATGGCAATGGAGCGAAGTAGGGACGGACATTACTAAATCAACCACCACTCCATAGTTGACACACTCTACTCCACTACCCACCCCGCTTCACTATAGATGTATAATTTTGAAAGCCAATACTACATCCATGGATGTTAGATGCATCCATCTCCGCCACTCCTCACTACTTTTCAATTTAATTTTTGCTACTAATCTTTAATATTTTCAATATTTTTAAATTCAAGTAAATATTTAAACATAGTTCTTCAAAAAATATCAAAATATAAAATATATTGATTTTTTCTATATTACGTTATTACATTTTTACCCTTTTAATAGTTTAATATACAAGGTTAAGATGATCCTTTCATATGGTGGAGTGGGGTAAAGCAGGTAATTTCTATAACCGCATCACACCCACTATCCAAATAAAAAATCCACCCTACTTTACCTTGTCCCACATCCACTTTTCAAAAGAAAAAAATCTATTCCATTTAAAGCAAATTGTTTCGAATTTCAATACCGTTATCTCCAACCCTTAAATAAAAGGATAAAATGTGTTTGAACCTATATCCTCTTACACTAACAATAATACTGATGCCAATTAAATTATGACTCAATCAACATGTATTAACATATTTTAGTTTTAAGATACATATGTATATTTATACATATATTAAATAAATGTAATTAGCAAATATGTATGCATATATTAATTATGTGTAACATCTTACATAATTTATTAGTACTTTATATTTGAAATTTATTTAATCTCATTTATTTGATATTTATAAATATTTTTATATAAATATGTTAAATATTTTTTTAAAAATAATAAGTCGGAAACAATATACCAAAACATGATATCAATATATATACTTATAGAAAAACGATCTACAAAATACTAACAAGCTTTATATGAATACATTAAAAAATAGACTTGTAACAACATAAATTTTCTGAAACCATTCTTACATGCCTACCTAATATTTTATAATTTTTTTCAATTAGTACTATGATTTTATGGCATGTAAGAAAAAGTAATTGTTTGTTTGTTTTGAAGGAAAAGGAGTATTGAAGTTAACACTAAACTGGAAAACATTGGGAAACATCTTAGCTCCTTCAACCCCATTCCTTTTACCCTTTTCAAAGTCTGATTCTAGTCTGTATGCTGATGAATGAAACTTGAGGAGCTTTTCCACTAGCCAACTATATATTTTGCAAATTCCTCTTTATCTATTGCAACTCAAATGTTAGCTCCTTCATTTCAATGTTTAAGAATTTTTTTAATTTCGCCATAGATTTCTTGGGATTGAGGGTGAGTTGCAGAATCAGCTACAATCTGCAATTTTCCTTCTGCTGTTGCATCATCTTCATAATCTCAGCTTTACCTGGCTAGCCTCAAATGCTTCCATCACCCTTCCAGTTAAGTTTCATAGAACTTCACTGGAATGTGCAATGGAACTCCCAATGACATAATTTAGGATGGCAAGGCATTCCCTGCATCCATTCCTATAGCATACATGTCAATCATATTGCTCTACTTCAAAAACCAGCCTACACTGCCTCATTATTCTTGTTCATATACTCTATATCTCGTCTCTAGAAACCCGACACTACTGCGAGCAGTTATTTTATCAAAATACCCTTCTCTGCGCCTAGAAACACAACCAACTAATGTAGCTGAAACCAAAAAATGTTAACAATTATGGACAAACAAGTGCATTACAAGGCACACTAATCTAATGATCCCTAAGGGAGAGACTTTTTGCACATAAACAACTCCCAACACATCTCAAAGAGTACTTCTTGGATACACAGGCTGAAAGGGGATCATCAGTCAAAGGTACATGGAAGAAATGTTATGACAAATAGCAAAAGCTCCAGGAAAAATGCACGTTTCATCCAGACAAGCCAGAGGTCTACGCTAAAAATCGAAATCTTTACCAGCATCCCAATGTGAAACGTATTAGCAACTGATATTAATTGCAGATCATTCTTTCTCCTGAGTCCAGATCCTCACAGTCTTGTCGTTCCCAAGTGAAGCTGATGCAATCATGTTGCGAGTTGGGTGACATGCAACTGATATAACAGCATCGGTATGGCCTTCCAACTTCTGAACTACCTTCCGGGACTGAAGTTCCCACAAGTACACACATTTATCTTCGGAGCCGCTAACAATATACTTCCCATTTGTAATAGAGAATGAAGATGAAATGCAGAACTTTGAATTCACATGACCAGTGTAAGTTTTCAAAAATTTCCCAGTTTCAAAGTTCCATAGCCTCTGCAGAGAAAATGTAACAATTAGACAAAGTACCAACCAAAAATTTGAACAATTTATCATAGAATTGAGGACAAAAGACACCAGGTAGAGAAACACAAACAGAAACAAGCAAAGATCCTAATAAACCATTTTCAGAACATTAAAAGAAAAAAAAAAAAAAAAGAACTTCAATGCCGTTGTAATTGGCACATAAAAGAACTCAAAAAAATAAGAAAAACAATACAAGATAAATTCCTTGCCTTTGAAAAGCCATTCGAACTCCTCCTCGAAGCTAATAGGAAAGTCGATTGATAAAGCAAACATAAATTGCTTCAGCTAAACAGATTATTTCCAAATATAATAGCATCTCGAATAAAATGAGAGGTCCATTTATAAGCACAGAAACATAGAAAAAGGGTGCAAGTGAGTCAAGTATGACAAATTACCAATTCTTATGGGGCATCTTGACATTTGCTCTATCCATTTATGAAAATAATAATACACAACCTAACAATTTTTCTGATGAATATACGATTTCCAGCAGCAGCTAGTGAAATTTCAGACAAAACAACTGATTCATTGATTCCATAAATTACAGGGTAGAAGATAAAGCATAATGCTATTAAGTTGTCGATATTATAAGTGAAGTGATGAAGAGGAAACAAGGCCAAATTTACACACTCATCAAAAGATTAAGAGCAGCTCTGTTCTTTAACTAAAAACAGAATTCCAAAATAAATTACTAGAACAATAACAAAAACTACTAAGTATTAGCAGAAAGTCTCTAAGTCATTAATTCACATTCATGTATACACACATACATACAGACATATGTTTAAATGTTATTACATTGAGAGCAGACTTGAACATGGAAGTGATATGAAAAATAAAGTAAAACAAACTGATGAACTAAAGTAAGCTAAAAGGTGAATATACCAAAGTACAATAAAGAATTGGCAGCTCTTTAATTTGCAGCCTAATCAACTTCAAGAATTGCCTCAAACAAGTTGAAGTTTATATAAACATACAGTAGCCTTAAAAAAAAAACCTCAATCTAAGCTTGGAAAATCTTGAAGTAACAAACATTAAAAGAAATTAAAAAGGGAAAAGAAAAGACCCAAAAATAAGAACTTACCAAGGTGTTATCCAGAGTCCCAACAAGGATGAATTTACCATTAGGCGAAAACTTAACATAAGAAACAGGCGGATTCTCATCATCAATCAAAGTCTTCATACAATGCCCGGTTCCAGCATCCCAAATCCTACAAAGCCCGTCATAACTACTCGAGACAATGAGGGAACCATCTCGATTGAAATCAACTGCTGTCACTGGATCAGAATGAGCAGGCAAAACTTTCAGGCATTTTCCAGTTTTGACGTCCCAAACACGCACTGTTTCATCGAAAGAACCCGAGACAATCATGTTAGATTGAGGATTAAAGTTGACGCAGAAGACATAGTTGGTGTGGCCGTGGAGGGTTTTGATCAAAGAACCAGTGGGAACGTCCCAGAGACGGAGCGTTTTGTCGTCGGAAGCAGAAACGAGGAACCGGGAGTCGGAGGAGAAGGCGACGTCGGAGACGCCTTGGTCGTGGCCGGAGTATTCATGGATAGGAGTGAGAGTGGAAGCGGTGGGGGAGAGAGAGTAGGTACGGAGGGTTTTGTCGGCGGAGGAGGAGGCGAGGAGGCTGCCGTCGGAGGAGAATTTGACGGATGAGAGGGCGTTTTTATGGACGGCTAGGGTTTGGGCAAGAGTGTAGGGCTTGAAAGTTTCGGTTGTCGCCGCCGTCGATGTGGTGGTTGTAGCCACAGTCGCCATTTATTTTTATTATTTTTTTTTTTTTGGGGGGGGGGGGTATTTGAAGGAAGAGAGTCTTGGGGCAGGGTTTAAGGTTTTGAAGAGTGTAGGAAACGAAGCACTAATGCCGTGAGATGACGGTTTTTTATTCTGCTTAGGCAAAGTACGTCTCTTGAAGCATTTGTAAACTAAACTTCTCAGTTGAAGTTAAAAGCTTGCACTATCTTCTATTTTAACCAATTTACCGTTTCTTACCTCAACCAATCGGTTGCAAACTTGCTATCACCTAAAGTGAACACTTACAATTAAAATATGGCAAATCATACACTTCCTTTCACCGAAAACAGAATTTATATAATAAAAAAAATCAAACACATGCCTTTTCATCAATATTTTTGGAATCCACCCATTCATATCAAATACATTAGGGTAAATTATACTCAAAATGACTAAACTTTACCTTTATTATTTAATTTTAAAAATTTAAAAATGTTCATTGAAGTATTTTTGAAAGGTTTCTTTTAAGTCATTAAACTATTTAAAAGATTTTATTTAAATTATTAGACTGTTAAATTTTTTTCTAAAAAAAAAAAGTTTAACTAGTGAGCTCTAAGTGATGATTCGACGATCGTTATGGTAGATCAATATCCATCGACAATTAGACGAACATATCTTATATCTAAGTTGATCTGGCAATTAGTATTAGAGATCGAAAAAGAAAATTATTTGGATTTTGATTTGTAGATTCGTGATGTTTAAAATTATTTCATGAAAAAGCTAAACTATAGAAAAGAAAAAGAAAAAGAGATTTCGATTGGTGCAGGTAGTGCGAATGGAGAAGACCATACAACAACAATTTTAATAACTCAGTGACTTAAATAAAAACTTCCTAATATTTTGTAACTTTTTAAAGTTTAGTGATCAATACATAAATTTAATAGTTTAATAATATTGGGTGTAGTTTACCTAATAAATTATTAACAAAATCATAAAAATATTTAAAAATATATATAATTTATTAATTTGCATATCAATCAATTTTTACCTATTAATCCAATTCGATTGTGAAAACATTGTTTTTTGATAACACAGATAAATAACTGGTGGTTGACAATAATCATTGACTCTTGGGATAGAATCTGTCCTCAAAACCTTGCGTAAATTGTTATTTTATTATTTCAAAATATAATTTTAGTTACTTAAAGATTTAATCTTTAAATTAAAATCTTTATTTGGCATATTTGTTATGTTCATATTTTTATCCAATTTTCATTCATTTTATGAGAAGAACTAATCCTTTAGACTTTGGTATGCTCGATGAATTGAATGTTATTGTTGTAACAACCTATTTTCAGTGAAATTAGAACAGTGATTTCAAGACCATAAATTTGAGTTAGAAAGAAAATTTATTTTAATATTATTGCATGAATTGCATTATGATAGAAATGACGTATGAAAATTTCATTAAGAAAATTTTACCGATTTCATGATTAATTGTGGAAAGGACCAAATTGCATAAAATGCAAAAGTTGAATTCTTGTAGCTATAAGTATCAAATAGCTATGAAATTCAAAACTTAATGTTCTTATATGATAATTAGATCATTAAGAAAAGTTAGTAGATATTTTTGGTGAATCATCCATGGAAAACTAGAAAATGAAAAGGACTAAATTGGAATGTTGAAAAATTAAGGATGATAATTAAATTAAATAGAAATAACATATTATTATTATCATATTCTTCCCCAAAATACATGGAAACCCTAGGAAAGAGAAAAATATTCAAGCAAGCTTTCTTGGCTTAATTGGGTAAGCATTCTTGTCATATTTTTAGTAATTTTTATATTTTTGAGTTCGGAATAGCTTAATCTATCTATTTTGGGGATTAATTTGTAAATATATCAAAGTATAGAAATTTCTTCATGAATGAAAATGCTGAAATTTTGAAATTTATGGTAGAAAATGAAAGGTTGTTTATAGATAAACAACTTTTACAAAAAGAATTTTGATGAAATTATAATTTAGGGACTAAATTGAAAAATGGCAAAACCCATGAAAAAATTCTGATTTTTGTTAAATTCATGGGCTGTTATTTTAACATGTAAAATTTGGTTAGGCTTGAAATAAAGATTAAATTGCATGAATTTCATTTTCTGAGCTTAGGGACGAAATTGTCATTTATGGAAAGAATAGAGGCAAAATGGTAACTTTACCTAAGATGTGAATTGAATTCAATTGAGTATAAAGTGAATTAAATTGAAGTTAAATTCATTTATATAGATCCGGAAAGACTCAATAAAGAGTTAGATCAATGAAAAGAAAAGGTGTCGGATTAATAGATTTACCTACACGGACAAGTGTCGAGGTAAGTTTGTGTAACTAAATTGTGTTTATTTTTATGATAGAATTGAGTGTGGTATGTATTTATGTAAATTATATAAATGTTATAAATGTATGAAATGTTCACATGTCTGATAACGTCTAGAAAATGTTAAGTTTCGTTTGAATAATGAAATTCGATAGATACATGATTTCCTATATTGAATGTGGTCTTGCATATGTTGCGGACAGAATATAGCTTGGATGAGCATCCTATTATAAGCCCTTTCGAGCGTCCTATTATATAATTCCTGCGAGCATCCTGATCGGTAGTGATTTTGCATGTTTTGCGCACTACCGTAGCTCTTTGTGAGCGTCATGTTACACGATTCGATCGGTTGTGATCCAGCATTTATTGCGGACACAAACGCAGCTCTTCGTAAGCGTCCTGATATAGGCTCTTATGAGCTTCCTGACATGGCTCGCTTGAACTCCATGTTATGCTATCTGGAGCTCCATGTTAAAACTCTTCGGAGTTACCTGTTAAGCTCAATGAGCTTCCTAATTAAAACTCTTATGAGTTTTCTGTTTAATCCAAATAAGCTTCCTGGTACATGGCTCACATGAGCATCCTGATATATGGTTCGAGAGTATGCTTCCTGATTATGTGCCCTTATGGGTACCCTTGAACATGAGTTGACAGATCATTGATTTCTATACCTCGAGTATACTATCTGGGTATCCATCGACATTTCAATAATTCAACGGACAAAATTTATAATGTGAGAAAATATAAGAATTAAATGGATTATATCTCAAAAATTCCTGAAATACTTGTAAATCCATGTTTAATGAGCTCATCTCTGCTTTCTTGAAATTCATGTGAATTACATGACTAACTGTTTTGATGAGCATATGTGATTAGGTAATTGGCCAAAATGATTGGATGTATGTTTTGTATGATAATCTTAAATATAAATACATGGTAAGTTAAATTCTTGTTATACGAACTTACTAAGCATTAAATGCTTACTTTATTTTAGTTTCCTCTATTTTATAGTACTCAAAAGCTCATAAAGGTTGGAGATCTGTCGGAGCATGATCACACTATCCTCAAACTAATTTTGGTACAAATAGCAAACTTAATTTAGTATAATGGCATGTATAAGCTAAGTTAGGTAAAATGATGAAATGTTTGGTTGTAACTAGCCATTGGAATGGCTAGTGGAAAGTATATTTTGATGTAATTATATAAGGCCATATCATGTTTGACGAGTGTTGGAATGGCTAAATGGTAAAAGATATATATATATATATATAAAGCAAATGATGAATGGATTTGAGTTAGTATAATTGAATAACTTGCAAGTAAACATAAATTGTAATTGTGGAAATTTAAACATTTAATCATATGTGTTAATAGAACATAAATAATACTTGTTTTTGGCTTGGTTTATATGTACCAAATTGGTTTGAAAATATGTTGAAATGTCGATGTAGGTGCAAGGTAATAAGGGTGAGAAATAAGGCTTAGAAAATGGTATTATTCTATCCACACGGGCAGACACACGGGCGTGTGTCTCAACCGTTTGTGACACACGGCCATGCGCACGGGCGTGTGGTTTGGCCGTATGTCCCCTACATCTTAAAATTAGAGAAACAGAATGCTCAGAATTGAGCATATGGGTAGAGACACGGGTGTGTGTCTCAGCCGTGTAAGACACACGGCCCAACACATAGGCGTGTGTCCTGGCTGTGTAACCCCTGTTGTGACAACCCGAATTAGAGCCTAATCGGAATAATGGTTTCGTGACCACAAATCTGAGATAGAAATAATTATTTTATAATTATTTTTATGATTATGATATGATTGCATGATTGTGTGAAAATTTCGTGAAGAAATTCTATGCCTAAAGTGCTTAAATTGAAAGTAGGGACTAAATCGAATAAGTTGCAAAATTTGCATTCTAGAAGTTTTTAGTATGAAATTGCATTGAAATATTAATTAGGAGGTCTTAAATAGCAATTTTACCAATTTTAAGTTCAAGGACAAAATTAGGACATGGAAGGAATTTTTGGAAAGTTTAGTAGTAAGGGCATTTTGGTCATTTGTATATTAAATGAAATAAAATGGGAAAAATAACACAAAATTGGTTATCATCTTTATTAGTTGCTGCCGAAAATTGCTCTCCTCCATAGCTAGGGTTTCTTCAACTTTCAAGCTTCATAGTAAGTGATTTCAAGCCCCGTTTTTAATGTTCATCACACTTTTGAAATCCTCGTAGCTCGGTTTACTTATTTCTACCATTATTTTGAGTTAGGGTTTATGTTTAAAAATTTACCCATGAATGATAGGCATGTATTTTGTTGTTTGATGGTAGAATATGAATGTTTGAAGTTAGGGAAACGATCTTTTCTAAGCGATTTTTAACGAAAACGAGCAAAACGGCATAATCGATAAAAATACCTATTGTTCATAACTATGTGCTAGAGTGAGAATTTGATGTTGCCATAGAAGAGAAAAATGATCAGTAGGTCATTAAACATAAGAATAAGGGCTGAAATTAAATTTCCGAGCCTTGGGGCAAAATTGTAATTTTTTAAAAGTTAGGGGGCAAAAATGTAATTTTTGTATAATGTGATTTTTGGATTAAAATAAATAGTTCGAGTGTTAAATGAGCTAAATATGTTGTTATAAATCAAGAAAGACGTGGAATCGACCTCGAACGGGGGAAGGAGAAAGTTTTGGACTAAATTGCAAAATTCCCATATTTTGCACCGAGGTAAGTTTGTATGTAAATAATACATTAATTTCATTTGCATTCTTATATTTCAGCCTATTATATATATATATATATATATATATATTAGCTGATATTGAAGTATAAATCGACTATTGGAAGAATGGAAATAAGTAATAGAAAGAGAGATCCCGGTTGAACATTCGGAAAGATCGAATAAAATAGAGGGAGTGTAGCTAGGTCACATGTATGGTGCCGAGTGCACATCATGTGTACAAGAAAGCTACGAGATACTATGTAGTAGCTAGGTCACATGTGTGATACGGGATGTATCCCATGCAGACAAGAGAGCTACGTGAGAGATAAATGTAGCTAGGTCGCATGCGTGATTCCAAGTGAAGGACACCATGTAGACAAGAGAGCTACGAGACAAATCGGCTAGGTCGCATGAGTGGTACTAAGTGTTCACCATGTGTACAAGAGAGCCGAACTAAATGAAATATGATGGTGGGGCTGTGTGCTGAAACCTTCAAGTATTTAGGATTAATCCGAATTGTTCAACGGGATGGTTTTGTGATGACATTGTAGTCATGGACCTACACTTGTGATATATGAAATGTGGTGAAAATGATTTGTGATATATATATGTGTAAGTTAAAATGAGATTAGTATAAAGAATGTGTGAAAGAGTGAAATTAGTATTAAAACTGTTTTGGACAGTAGCAGTGACGTGATTTTGAAAATTCACCAAAAATAGAAGGAATTTAATTAGAGATTTAATGAGATATGAAATTAAATCTTAATGAGTCTATTTTCATATAAAAGAAATAGAGCAAGCAAAGGAATTCTATATTTTGAGATATTTACAATTGTGTGTGACTTGCTCAGGATGACTATGTGATCCCCTGTTCCAACTTTTAAAAATTATTAAAAATTGTACAAAACAAATTAAGAAATATAGTTTACATGCCTAAATTCCTTATTGAGTCTAGTTCTAAATGAAACAGGTTTCATGGTTATTTGAATTGTGTACTAAGATAAATTCAATTCGTAGTGAACAGAGGTTAGATCAGTTGAGCTGTGTAATAGGGGAAACTTTAACTAATAAACTGTACTAATTGGCTGAACCAAAAATTCTATAAAAAATTAGTGAGAAGTTTGATGAGTCTAGATTCAGGGAAATTTTACGGATTTTAATTTTGAGTTTCACAACTCGAGTTATGATTTATTTAGTGATCATGACGCAGGAGGGACAGCTTGATCAAATTGGAGTAAACAATAAAATTTAAAAATATGATATAATTGAGTTATGTTGTAAACATGTTAGATTCCTTATTTGTTATTTATATACTTACTTACTAAGCTATATGCTTATCTTCTTTTCTTTTTCTTGTCTTATAGAGTTACTAAGCCAGATCGGGAATTGAAGATCGTCGGAGACCCATCCACACTATCAATACTTTTTGGTACTTTCTAAACATTATTTTGAAATATGGCATGTATAGCAGACTTAGTTATTTTGTTACGTGTCATAAATGTCTAGGTTTAAATTACTACTTATAGTATCAAACTAATCATTTTGTATGAAGCCTTTGAAATTAGTTTGTATTGTTAATAGTATATGTTATAATGATCAAATTGCACGCTATATTTTTGTTGGGTTTTATTTAATAGTATTTACTATAATTTGTTAATACCTCGTACCCTGTTCCGGCGGGGGATACGGGTAAGGGGTGTTACACCTGTACCTAATTTTCAAAAATTAAATTGTCCACACGGTCTAGCACACAAACATGTGGCTGGCCATGTGACCCAAGTTAGAGAGTTACACGAGTAAGGACACGAGCTGGAACATGATCATGTGCCTCACATCGAATGCCCACACAGCCTAAGACACGGGCATGTCATTGGCCATGTGGCTCACACGGCCTGGCCACACGGGCGTGTGTCACCTGTACCTAAGAAAAATTTTAAGATTTCGCGAAAAATTTTAAGATTTCGCAAAAAAATTTCTGTGATCCTAATTTAGTCCCAACTCGATTCTAATATGTATTTTAGGCCCCGAGAACCCATATAAGGGACATTATGATTGATTGTGATTGATTTTCGAAAATGAATAGTAAATAACTTAAATTAATTTTATTGAATTGTAAACTCCGGTAATGCTCTGTAACCCTGTTTCGACGACGGATACGGGTTAGGGGTGTTATAATTGTAACCAATCCTTTTATATAATCAATATTTATATATTATTATAGCCAAAATATACATATAAATATATTTCTTATTTTCATCTATCATGTTGATATTGTTTTAGATTGCTCTCTTAAAGACATGACTACAGAGGAAGGCGCATGGAATCTTAAACTTTTTCGTGTCTGGCTATCGTTTGACATTATAAGACGTATTGTGGATATCCCTCCACCACATCCTTAAAGGGGTCCTAACAGAATCTCATGGTATCATACAAATATAGGTGTCTTTTCTGTCAAAAGTGCTTACAAGATGTTGCAAGAAGACTCTTGGAATCTAAGAGAAGATAAGTGGAAAATTGCGTGGAAATACCTAGGACCTAAAACAGTTTGTTTCTTCATTTGGACTGCTCTAAAATAAAGACTCATTATGAATATGGAAAGAGTTAGAAGAGGGATTGGCGCAGACCCTTCATGTCCTATTTGTGGCCATAACTCCGAAAACGTTTTACACGTTCATATAGATTACTCAGCAGCAAAGGATATCTGGCTAAACGTCATATTGGTAAATCAACAAAGGATTTTCTTTTTGAATAACTTACATGATTTGCTAGTTTCTAATTTACAGGACTTTTCAAAAATGTATGATGTAACACCTTATACCCGGCCTAGTCGCTAAACTCGAATATCAGGATACCACACTATCGTCTCATGTCATAACCAACAAGTAAAAGCTCATTCTAACAAAACATCCATCAATTTATTATTTGCATAGGTCTTAAGTCAATCATACTAGTAAGTTTCATTATCACGTACTAAACTTACGTTAACTAGTCTTATAAACATATTAAAACATGTATAAGGTCCATTTAGCAAAATTCTTAAACCAGATCCGTAGGTATCTTGTAACACCCCTAACCCGTACCCATCGCCAGACTAGGGTTAAAGGCGTTACCAGACAAAATAAAACATTTTACAAACATTTCATATACATCATCCACATCCATAGTCAAACATTACTATAGAATCCCTTATATAGGTCATCGAGACCTTAAGCATGCATTAGAAAAGGGTTGGGACTAAACCGAGTTCATACAAAATTTTTCAAAACTTAAACATTTTTCAAAGTTGTACAAGTCACACGCCCGTGTGAACAAGCCGTGTGCCTCACACTGCTTTAGACACGTCCGTGTGTCTAGGTCGTATTAAAACAAGGTATACATACTGACTTGTCCATGCGGCCACAAGACATGCCCGTGTGCCAGGCCGTGTGAAAATTAGAGAGGTTACTGACTTGGGTCACACGGCCAGTCACACGCCCGTGTGTCTAACCCATGCTCGAAACTGACTTGGCCACACGGCCTAGCACAGGCCTCTGTGTGTGACTGTATGGTCTGCTCAGGCTCATTTCAAAATGGCCCTCGAGCAACACAACTGAGACACACGCCCGTGTCTCTGCCCGTGTGGGCAAAAATAGGCCATTTACAAGGCCAATTTGCCACCCATTAAGGGTCCTCCCTACAATCATCAAATAGGCACCAATTGCACATCAAATTTCAACCATTTCATAATCAAAACATTCAACATTCATGGCATATCATTATCAACGAATCTCATGTTCATAACATATACCAATTCATGTCATTTCATAAGCCAAAAACATACCAAAACTTATGGTTTATAACCTTGATACATTCCATCCATTCTCATACCAAATTCTTACCCAATTCTAAAATATGCACATACCAAAACTTATCAAATTGACCATTTCTTTTGGCCAACCAAATACACATCATAATGACACACTTGCATCACATAATTCATACCAAAAACACATTCATATACACAACCCAAAACCAAGCCAAATCACATGGCTAAATATATACATTACCAAACATATTCACACACTTCTAGCTTATACATGTCATACTTCCATATATAGATTTTCAAAAGGTACCAAAAAGAAGTTCGATAGTGTGGTGACGATCCTCGATGATCCTCGAACTTCTGGTAGCTTCGATATCTATAAAACATTTGAAAAACACACAGAGTAACCTTTCAAAAGCTTATAAGCCTTATACAAATAAACTTATCAATATAAACAAATAAACATCATAATATACATATACTCCTTAGTCAAATGCTGTCACAAACCACATAGCTCAAATACATTTCACATATTTCCCATTCATTTGCACATATAGCATATTTTCTCATATTTTTGTCACTTATAATCACTTGATCACAAAGATACATATACTTACCTTTCAATATCAAATATGATACACAATTTCAAACGTACCTAAATCGAATACACATCTCATATAATCATTTGTTTCTCGAATTGCCCGATGAACCGTTCGGAATCATAAGGATACGCAGATAGCTCGGAAAGCTCGTACAATGCCAACATCCCAGACGTGGTCTTACATGTAATCAAATATCGATGTCACTGTCCCAGACAGGGTCTTACATGAAATCAAATACGATGCCGATGTCCCAAACATGGTCTTACACGTAAATCATAAGTCGATGCCAACATCCCAAACGTGGTCTTACATGATGATGGTCGCTAAACTAACTAAAAATTCGACTAAGGCAAGCGCACCTATCGAACAGTAGTATAGTTATGGTGAGACCGGAAATATCGTATCCATAAGGACTAAAAGTACTAGTAATTACTATCTTTTTATTATCTAGCCTAAGAATTAAAGGGATGTTTTTAACTAAGATTAACTATCTAATTGACTTAAAAATACGACAGAGATGAAAGTTAAAAAAAAATAGTTTTGGAAAACTGATTAAAAAAAATACTTTTGGAAAACTGATGGAGAAGACAATGCCCAAGGAAGAATCTACCTAGACTTCACTTATTACTTCAGAATTAGACGATTTATTCACTTCACTTAATCCGTAGGAATCCCTGATTTATGTTATTATCTCTCTTGAGACTAAAAACAACTGACTCTAGGCTGATTAACCGAAGTCTCTTTCTAATTAAAACCCCTATTGTCGCATTAACTTGATCTATGGATTCCCTTATTAGATTTGACTCTAATCTGGCAGATTTATGTCTCCTATCTCTAAGATTGTATGCAACTCCGCTTAATTATGGAGGATCTACTCTTAAGCAAAGACTTTTTCTCCACTGAATAAACACATTAAAACCTGAATTAATATCCTGGAATATTAAATCAAGGATTTAAAACTCACAATTAAGAATAAGAACAAGTATTTATCATATAATTCAAATAGTAATAAGATCCGTCTTAGATTTCATCTCCCTTAGGTATTTAAGGAGTTTAGTTCATAATAATGGGGGAAAACATCTCAAAATTGGGAACACAACAAAACACAAAGAAACCCAAAGAACTTCTAAGGAAATTGAATGGAGATCTTCAGTCTTAAAGTAGATCCTGCTTCCGAGCTGATTCTGATGGCTGCCTTCGAGTATTTTCTGCTTTTCTACTCTCTCTCTCCCCCCTTTTGATCCTCTTCTAGGGTGTTTATATAGACTTTAGAATGCTTCAAAACCCTAAAAATTAGCCTTTTTTAAGTAGAATTAGACTTGGGTTTGACAGGGACACGGCCGTCTGCCATGCCCGTGTGAAGGTACTCAAGTCGTGTGTAATTCTGAGTTGGTTTTTAGTCGACACAGTAATGACACATGGGCATGTGGCCTACCCGTGTGTCACACACGGGCGTGTAGGTTACCCGTGTGAAAGTGCCTAAACCATATGAAACACTGAATTAGGCCTGTTTTGTCCCTTTTTGGCCTGTTTCTTACTCTTTTTGCTATCCTAAGCTCTCCTGAGTATAAAACATGAAATTAAAGTATTAGGAGCATCAAATTCATTAAATCTTATGATAAACCTTCCAAAAATATGTCAAGCATGGGGTAAAGATATGTATATATTATGGTTTATCAAATATCCCTACACTTAAGCATTTGCTTGTCCTCAAGCAAAATTCTCAATTCACAATTAAAATTAATTCTTCTTAACTTATAACTCTAATCAATAATGTTTCGAAGTAATCCACAGATAACCATACATTGAGAATTCAACTAAAAGAACATCAAAGTTTCAAACAATCCAAGTTGAGCATTTTAATCATAAAATCATAGGTATCCCCCTTTATCTAAGTAATTACCTTTAATTCCAAATTGACAAGGGTTGACATCCTCACTAAAGATTCACTCAAATCACTCAAAGTGTTTAAGGTCCAATAATTAAGCACTCAATAATCTAACATGAAAAATTATTACCATAGGCTTGCATGAAAATCAAATATCCACCACTATAATTAAGATGATACACAAATCAAAAGGTCTTTAACAGGGTTGTAACGGGGCTTGGGTCAGAGCTGTGGATAAAGGCTGAAAAAGAGGGTTAGAATCGAGATTAATTTAATAAATTCCAAAATTAGAAAAATAAAGTTAATTACTGAACTACAAACAAGTGCCCAAACTAATGAAGTGAGCTTTTTCTCAATAATATAACTTTAACTTATCCAAGCTTTATCTAACAGTATGTAATTATATGGGTTTTTTTTTTAGAATAAGAACAAGTACAATAATGGAAAGTACATAATAAGAAATAATTCAGCACTGAGATGAACGAACATAGTTTGGTAACTAATCAAATCGAATCTCGATAAAAAGGGAGAAATTCTTAACGAATCAAAAAAGGGCTAAGTTGTGGGTTAACATTAAGGGGAAAATCAAGAAATAATGGTTAAGGCTCAAAGGGGTTCATTAAGGGTCAATTATATGGGTAGGCTTTTTATGGGATAAATGGGTTAGAACCTAAGTGCCTTTATCATTTCAGTATATCAAATCAAAGGTGTGGTCTTAACATGCATAATCGAAGCAAGTTCTAAAATGACAAATCAATGTTGACACACTTATAACCAATAAAATAAGTGAGCAAGAAAGATATATGCTCTAAAAGGCTCAAAATCTCACGAAAATTATGGGTATTTGATGTCAATCCTGTAAATTCAAAACTTCAAGATAATACCTCAATTCAGGAAAACAACCTAGCAAGTTTAATTCTCAAAAGTCAACTTATCGTACTTGCTTCTCTAATGTCTTAAAGTTTAAACAATCAATGCACAATTTCCTATGATTTAATTCAAAACATATCAATAAAAATTATAAATCAGTCAAAATTCACTCTAATAATAATCTGAGAAAATTATTTGAGAACGAGATAAAAATTCAGGGATTTTCTGATAATTATATAAATACCCTCCCCAGACTCAAGGTGTACATTGTCCTCAATGTACAAGGATAGATAATAACAATATAAGTATAATATTAGAAGAGAGGGAGAGAAACGAAATTGCCCTGAATTTTTAGATGAAATCCTTGGAATAGCGAAGGCTAGAATTATAGATGAGGCCAATGAATGGTATGATTCAGAATTACTAATAAGAAAATAAACACAACTGTGAAAGAGAATTAAGGGATTACTCGATAATAACCATAAAAATAAAAATAGTTCAGAATATAAAACATAAGTCTTCAAAAATAAATAAAAGAGAAATAAAATTAAAATTAAAAAAAGTAGTAATAATAATAAAATAAATGGACTCAAATGTCCTCATCATCGGAAGCCTTGTGGGTTGACGGTGCCGAAGGAGAGAAGTGGAGGTGGTGGAAAATCTGTTGAAGAGTGGCATCGAAGCTATCAAACCACTCAAAACACTGCTACTCAAAGCGAGTGAGTCGCTTGGATATATCTGTCAAAGTGGCAGCAGTGGGGCGATGACTCTGTGATGGTGGTGGAGGTGGGTCCTCATGAAGGGGAGGGATATCACCAGTAATGTCCTTTGGATCATCCTGATCATCAGAGTGGACGAGTCTGTGCTGAGGAGGGTCGAATCCACGGCGTCGCTCTATCATCCTCATGTGGATCATACTAAAAATTCCTTGAGGAGTCATCTGGCCTACTAGCATGAGTGTCGATGACATCTCTGAAGTATTGAAGAGGCCGAAGTGTCGAACAAGGTGAGTCACGTAAGGGCCTAGACAGATAGGGCCCTTTCTGTTGTGATCTATCTGATGGCGAAAGGCGAGAGCAATAAAATAGGCTAAGTCGAATATGCGGCCGGTTGTCATGCTCCAAAGATAGTATGTGTCAATAGTGCTTACAACTCCTGTGCTCTCTCTCTTGCTAGTCAACGTGTGAGCTAATAAGGCGTGAATGTATTGTAGAGCCGGAGAAAGAGATGTCGCCTTCGAGCGACTCGTATCATAACGGATTTGACTAGCTGTGAGATCGGTCCAACATCACAAAGGTGAGTAATGGATGTGACGGTGGAGGTGAACAAAGTTATCGACACCTATAAACTCATCGGTGTAGATGCCCAAAGCTGCACCGAACTCAAGAACGCTCATATGTCACACTAAGCCACCAAGTCGGAATGTAATGGTGTCGTGCTCGTCATGTGATGACATCACTCCCTGAAGGTGGAACGTCGAGCAAAAATCTAAAGTAAGCTCCATATATATGGGCTCGATGATATCAAAGAAACGGTCTCATGGTGTCGTAGTAATGAAAACACGAATCTCATCAGCTAGTCTGACCTGCTCCAATGCGGCCCTGTCAATACATCGGCCCAAACCTAGCGGTCGCACACACAAGAGCTGGAATAAGTCCTCAGGTGGGTCTGAAGAGAATCAGAGGTAAGGGTGACGAACCTCGGTAGAGGCGCTCAAGGAGGTTGCACCAGGACCTTTCTATTTTTTCGAAGCTGGGATAGCAGTTTTCTTGCCTCGTGTGTTTGTCATAATAGATCTGCAAGGGTAAAAGATTGTATCAATAAATCAATTTAACGAATCAACACAATAAGCAAGTTCATATTAAGTAACCTAGTTCAACTCAACACTTTGGACAAAATCATAATAAAAATAATAATCAAGATGCGATCTACCAAATAGAAATCAAGTAAGAGTAAATAGAACTAATAGTAACCACGAATAAAAATGGAGAAGCAAGACTGGTAAGAAAGAGATGAGAAAAGTTGTTTACTAAAACAAAGGAAGTAAATAAAATTATTGAATGAAAAGTGAAATAGCAAATGGCCTGAATTGTTATGAAGAAGCAATATTCAAGAGCTAAATAATTAATAGTGGCTAAATATCACAGTACCTAAATAAAACATTAGTAAATGCATGAATAATCTAATATTAATTAAAAGAAAATAGAGAGTAATAAAATTAAGAATACTAATAATAAAAACAGGATGAGAATAACATGTAACTGACGATTGTGGTTTGGGGACGGCGGTAAACGGCGACCAAATGGTAGGAGGGGTCATGCGATGGGGTGGGGGTTATGCGACGATGGAGGCTGCTGCTAGGGTGAAGGGGACAGGCTGGTGGCCATGCGGGTGGGGGGAAAAGGAGGGGAAAAAAGAAAGAAAAGGGAAGAAAGAATGGGTGAAGGGAGAAAGGGGAAGGGGAAGTTAAAAAATAGAAGTGGAGATGGGGAAAGGGAGAAGGGGGGCGACCGGTGGTGGGCAACGGTATCCAGAGTAAGGGGAAAGGGGAGCAGCAGCTAAGGTCAATTTTGAGTGAGAAAGAAGACAAAAGATGAAAAAGAAACTAGAGCTTGGGGTTAAAAAGGGACACGGTCGTGTGAGGCCCGTGTTGGGCCACACGAGTGTGTCACACGTCTGTGTGGTTCGAATCTACCCCGTGTTCATCGCGAACATTGAATGCCTATTCGTCACACGGCCTGGGACACGCCCGTGTTTTCAGGCAGTGTGGTTCGATACGGCCGTGTGCTATGTCATTCGCTTCTCCCACACCCGTGTGGCTCACCCACATGCTCGTGTAACATCCCACACGCCCGTGTGATCCGACCGTGTCTCGAACACGGTCGTGGACCTTTCCCATGTAGCTCTCTAACCTATTTAAAATTCAAAAAAGTAAGCTTCAAGTTTCATACGACCGTGTAGCTCGAGTTTTATGGTCGTTTGTATGTCGATACTTGGGAATTTTTAGCCCTGTTTCCACACGGCCTAGGACACACCTGGGTGGTTTGGTCATTTGGGTTACACGGCCGTGTCGCATGACCGTGTAATCCATAATTTCACCCATGTCAAGCCACATGACCTAGGACACTCCCGTGTGTCCAAGCCGTGTGGTTCAAAAAACCTACACTAAACACGAAAAGAAGTAAAAATAAACTAGTTAGTAGAGTTAGTGCTCGGGTAACCTCTCGAGAAGTGCTTATTTAAAATCTAAGCTCGACTTACCTCAATTTTCTATGGTCACGGTGGTTTGAGGAGTTAAAACTCCACATCCCTGCTATCAATTCTATCAAAATAAGGTTTGATTCGAGTATTATTTACCTTGAAAGTTCTGAATTCAGTATATGTTACCTCGACTGTACCGTGTGGGAAGATATTCAGTACCGTGAAGGGAGTTGCCTATCTGCATTGGACGTTGAAGTGACAACTCGAGGGTCCATTTTATCCATCAGTACCTGATCACCGACCTTGAAGTGATTAGTCCTATCCTTAAGCTTGATATAGTGTTGCCTCGGTTCCTCCTTGACATAATTTCGCCATTCATCTAGTTCATCTATCTGTAGTGTTCGTTAGTCATGGATGATTCCATTGTTGGTATTAGAACGTGGCTCGTTTTTGTTTTTCCGAAGTGTTTCCTGTAAAGAAGTTTGAACTACATGATTAGTCTCATTAACAGGTTTTATAAAATCATCTTCATGACTTGCTGTCTTGACCAAATCACGAGCTTGGAGCATGATCATATCTTCTCCTATACGGAGTGTGAGTTCACCTTTTCCAATATCAATAATAATTCTAGTAGTTGCTAAAAAGGGTCTACCCAGAATTAGGGGTACGTCACTATCCTCATCCATGTCTAAGACAACAAAATCGACTAGGAATATAAATTTGTCAATTTTAACCAGCACATCTTCAACAATACCCCTAGGAAATCTAATAGTTTTATCAGCCAGTTGAATACTCATCCTAGTTTGTTTGGGTTTCCCAAGACCTTGTTGTTTAAACACTTTATAAGGCATGACATTAATACTAGCCCCTAAATCAACCAAGGCATTTTTAACGTCTAAACTACCAATGAAGTAAGGAATAGTAAAACTCCCTGGATCTTTTAATTTGTTGGGTAGTCTATTCTACAAGATTGCCAAGCAAACTGTATTTAACTCCATATGAGATGACTCGTCTAACTTCCATTTGTTTACTAAGAGCTTCTTTAAAAATTTAACTGCATTTTCCATCTGCGAAAGAACTTCAATAAACGGTAAGTTAATATGTAATTTTTTAAGTAGTTTAAAGAATTTACCGAATTGTTCGTCTGTATGGTCTTTCCTTGTCGCACTGAGGTATGGCACACGAGGTGTATACTCTTTACTTACCGGTTTTGGTTCATTGTGGCTCAAAACAACCTTACCCTTACCTACCACCTTTTCTTGCCTCGGTTCTGGTTCATTTTCAACTAACCCTTCTTCGTCACGCACAGTGATAGCATGGAGTTGCTCCCTTGGGTTAGTTTCAGTGTTACTTGGCAAGCTACCTTGTGGTCGTTCAAAGATCAACTTGGCAAACTGTCTTATTTGAGTTTCAAGCCCTTGAATCGACGCTTACTGATTCTTAAGTGTGGTTTTGGTGTTTTGGAAGCGTGTTTCTGACACTAAGATGAACTTTGTAAGCATCTCTTCAAGGTTCAGCTTTTTCTCTTGTTGGTAAGGTAGCTGAAAGCATGGTGGTGGTGGTAGTCATTGATTTCCTTGTCCTCCCCATGAAAAATTTGGGTGATTCCTCCAACCTGTATTGTATGTATTACTGTAAAGATTATTTTGGGGTCGAGGATTATTACCTATATAGTTCATTTGCTTACTCTCCATGTTAAGACCGTAGGGTGGGTATTCTGAATTGCTCGTTCCACCTCCACTTGCATCGTACTGCATTACTAGATGTACCTGCATAGAACTAAATAAACCATCAATCTTTCTATTCAAAAGTTCTACCTGATTTGAAAGCATAGTAACCGAGTCAACGTTAAAAACATCGACTGCTTTTGCCGGCTTTGTCCTCATGACTTGCCACTGATAATTGTTCAGTGACATCTCTTCTATGAACTCATAAGCCTCTTCAGGTGTCTTATTATTGATGGTTCCACCAGCAGCTGCGTCGATCATTTGTTTAGTTGAGGGATTCAAACTGTTGTGGAAAGTTTGAACCTATAGCCAAAGAGGTAACCCATGGTGAAGACACCTTCTTAATAAATCTTTGTATCTCTCCCATGCATCATAAAGTGTTTCTAAATCCATCTGCACAAAAGAAGAGATATCATTCCTCAACTTTGCTGTTTTAGCCGGTGAAAATTATTTAAGCAAAAAATTTTCAGTCATTTGTTCCCAAGTAGTGATTGACCCTCATGGTAATGAGTTCAACCACTGTTTAGCCTTATTCCGTAATGAAAAGGGAAATAACCGAAGGTGAATGGCATCATCAGAAACACCATTGATCTTAAAGGTGTCGCAGAATTCCAGAAAATTTGCTAAATGAGTGTTTGGATCCTCATCTTGCAAACCATCAAACTGAACAAACTGTTATATCATTTGAATCGTGTTAGGTTTCAGTTTAAAATTATTTGCAGCAACAGCAGGTCTAACTATACTTGATTCAGTTCCTGTTAAATTGGGCTTAGCATAGTCGTACATAGTACGAGGGGCAGGATTCTGATTCATTGGATTTGCAGCAACTACAAGAGGCAGCAAATTATTTTGATTATCAGCCGTCTCCTTGGTTGTAGTATGGATATCGTCATCTCGCCCTTCTTCTATGTATTGTAGGCTTCGCCTTATTTCTCTTCAATTTCTGCGAGCTGTTCTCTCAATCTCACTGTTAAAAAGCAAAGGTCCTGACGGGTTCCTTCTAGTCATAAACTAAAGACACCTGCCAAAAGCAAACAAAAGAGAAATTAGAAAACAAAAATTAAACTAAAAGAAAAAAAATAAATTGCAATAAAAGTAAAAATGGCTAAAGTAATAAAAATCAAGTGTTCATAATATTCTAGTCCCCGGCAACGGTGCAAAAAACTTGATGGTCGCTAAACTAACTAAAAATTCGACTAAGGTAAGCGCACCTATCGAACAGTAGTATAGTTATGGTGAGACCAGAAATATCGTATCCACAAGGACTAAAAGTACTAGTAATTACTATCTTTTTATTATCTAGCCTAAGAATTAAAGGGATGTTTTTAACTAAGATTAACTATCCAATTGACTTAAAAATATGACAGAGATGAAATTTAAAAAAATACTTTTGGAAAACCGACGGAGAAGACAATACCCAAGGAAGAATCCACCTAGACTTCACTTATTAATTCTGAATTAGACGATTTATTCACTTCACTTAATCCGTAGGAATCCCTAATTTATGTTATTATCTCTCTCAAACCTAAAAACAACTGACTCTAGGTTGATTAACCAAAATCTCTTTCTAATTAAAACCCCTATTGTCACATTAACTCGATCTATAGATTCCCTTATTAGATTTGACTCTAATCCGGCAGATTTATGTTGTCCTATCTGTAGGATTGCATGCAACTTCACTTAATTATGGAGGATCTACTCTTAAACAGAGACTTTTGCTCCACTAAATAAGCACATCAAAACCTGAATTAATATCCTAGAATATTAAATCAAAGATTTAAAACTCACAATTAAGAATAAGAACAAGTATTTATCATATAATTCAAATAGTAATAAGATCCGTCTTAGATTTCATCTCCCTTAGGTATTTAAGGAGTTTAGTTCATAATAATGGGGGAAAACATCTCAAAATTGGGAAAACAACAAAACATAAAGAAACCCAAAGAACTTCTAAGGAAATTGAATGGAGATCTTCAGTCTTGAAGTAGATCCTACTTCCGAGCTGATTCTGATGGCTGCCTTCGAGTATTTTCTGCTTTTCTACTCTCTCTCTCCCCCCTTTTGATCCTCTTCTAGGGTGTTTATATAGACTTTGGAATGCTTCAAAACCCTAAAAAGTAGCCTTTTTCGAGTAGAATTAGACTTGGGTTCGACAGGGACACGGTCGTGTGCCACGCCCGTGTGAAGGTGCTCAAGCCATGTGTAATTTTGAGTTGGTTTTTAGTCGACACGGTCACGACACACGGGCATGTGGCCTACCCGTGGGTCACACACGGGCGTGTAGGCTACCCGTGTGGAGTGCCTAGGCCGTGTGAAACACTGAATTAGGCCAGTTTTGTCCGTTTTTGGCCCGTTTCTTGCTCTTTTTGCTATCCTAAGCTCTCTTGAGTATAAAACATGAAATTAAAGGATTAGGAACATCAAATTAATTAAATCTTATGATAAACCTTCAAAAACTATGCCAAATATGGGGTAAAGATATGTATATACTATGGTTTATCACACAAAAAGACATATCGGATCCTATGTCATGACATATGTATTCTAACTATTCCTATGGTTCGTACAGGACTTTTCAATCGTCGTCACATTATCAGAACTTTCTCGGATATCACATATTGAGCTCTCATATAGCCATTCAACACAATTCAATGTCATATAAACATAAATAAATCAACTCAAATACGTTTATTTGTATATTGACTTACCTCGTACGGATTCGGACGAATGGAGTCGACTACTCGACGACTTTCGATTTCCCCCGATCTAATTCCGTTTTCTTTTGTTCTTGATCTATATAAATTAAAATTTAACTCTTTTATTCACCAAACCATTCAATTCAATCCAGAAACACATATTTAGGGCATTTTACAAATTAGCCCTCATATTTTCACATTTTGACACTTTAGTCCCTAATTCACAAAATCACAAAATACACAAAAATTTCCTTACACATATGCTTAGCTGAATTTTCATAGTATTCATATAAGTCCATATATTTCATTTATTTTATATTTTAGTCCCTCAAAATATCATTTTTACAATTTAGCCCAAATTACTCAAATTCATCAAAAATTCAAAAACAAAACATGTTAACCCAACATCAAGCTTCCATATACTACCATCAAACTTCATAAAAATTATAGTTTCATCAATGGCATAACTCAAAATCATCAACAAAATCAGAAATTGAGACATGGGCTTGATAGAACACTAAGCAACGATCACAAAAATGTAGAAATTATCAAAAATCGAACAAAGACGAACCTTGAATCAAGCTTGGACCATAGCAGAATGCTTCAAACACTTAAACCCTATCTTTTCTTTCTATTTTCAATAGAAGATGGATGAACTAAATGAATTTTAACCTTTGTTTTTATTTAATTAAACTTAAATTACAAAATGACATTATTACCCTTAATGAATTAATATCAAAATTCCATTAACTATAGACATATATGTCCATCCATTAATCCAATGGTATAATTGCATCATAAGGACCCCACAATTAAAGAAACCTAGCAATTAAGTACTTTTTACAATTAGAAGGCCACTTTTACATTTTATGCGATTAGGCCCTTTTCACAAATTAAGCACACAAATGATCGAATTTTCATACGAAACTTTCACACATGTCAATTCACATATTATAAGCACGAAAAATAATATAAAAATATTTTTCTGACTCGAATTTGTGGTCCCAAAACTACTATTCCGACTAGGGTCTAAACCGGACTGTTACATATCTATATTGACATTAAGGTATCAATATTTTCTTTAAGTGATATTGATACCACCTGGAAAAACAATACCAAACTTGCATTATGTTTCTCACCAAAATTTCCAACCATTGAAAACTACCGGTACCTGCTGTGAAGTATCGATACTCGATCAAAGGCATAAATACCAAATCTTTATTTTGACTTCCTATATGTTTCAAAACACAGAGGTATCGATTTTAAAACCTGATTATCGATACCTCTGCCCCAGACCTCAAAAATGCAACATACATATGTAATTAATTCATTCCATTTTAGTTCATAAACATCATACATCAATTACTTCGATAAATAATCATTCAATGACCTAATTAACAGTTCAATATCATAAAATCATGTTTAAGCAAGTAACGTCAATCCATCCTCATGTTCATGAACCCCAAGCATAACAATAACGTGTAATCTTTATAAACCGAACCAAAAACCAGCAAAATATCTAGAAGTTAACATCGATACAAACAAGTCTACCACATTGCCTTATTCCCTAAAATATAAATAAATAAAGAACACCTACGAAATAACAAATAGACTTACTTGGATCACCTCTCGGAAACCACACCACTCACACAGACACACAACTAATCTGCAATGGTCTAAAAGGAGTGAGTGAGCTTAACAAGCTCAATGAATACTTAGAATAACTACAATGCGAACAATTCATCAAGTATCAATGAAACAACCATATAGCATAACCTCAACAGTTCTAATTCTAGTGTCATATTATACTTACTCGTGCATTATTACTAGTTCTTTTACATGGTAAAAATAATTCACTTTTAAGCATTACACATATAATCACATAACATTCTAGCATAATAGTCACATGCCATATAAACATATATCACAATATACACATATTCATAATTTAAGATAATTTGGCACATGATCTATGAAACATAAAAGTGAGATCTATCATCACTCATTAGATACACAGATCTCCAACACACCACATAGACTAATAAAGTCAACATGTCCCAAAAGTGAAGCATAAAACTAACACTCTCCTTATTTCCCCTCACATTTCCCGTTGAATGGAGCTTAGCTCACATTCCCTTATTCCTCCAACATGTTCCAGGGCCTCAATGCCCAAAGTTACTGTACATATAGGTGAGTACTTATAATCATATGATATGCCAACTATATCCAACGATTTCAAGATCACAAGGCCAAAATATCCAAAATCAAACACATATCACTTACCGATTATCTGTGCACTATCACTACATGTTTGCATCTTTAGCAAAACATTGTCACTAACATTTAACATATACATAACATGTACACATTTGCACTTTCACAACGGTTTTCATATCCACATATCACATGTTATAACATCTCATCTCAATTCACATATTTACAAACACATAAGTACATTGTTCACAAGATAGCATATGTATGAGAAAGCTTACACTCAGAATTTAGAGTAGGGGTTTAGACTACTACTAAATTCCCAAATAACACATTAAATCATGTCCACAAGCAATTATTTTAAACACTCACCAATTACGCTTTCGTCGAAAAGTTGAAAGTTCAAACTAGCTTTTCATTGCCTTCACCTTTACTCGTAGAAGGTCCTAAAGAATTCGAAACTTGAACACAATAATTTACACAACAATACATTCAAAAATTAGCTAAGGACTCACCACAAGCAATCAAAACATAAGCCTAAGCTATGTTCTCATGTAGCCGAAACCTTTAACATAACCAACTTGAAATTCAAATATCTCCATCTAGACTTAATTTTTTCACCTAAAACAAGTTTCATTCATCTAATTATTTGTTTACGACTAATTCCTAACCTTTAAACTACACGAAACTACTCAATTCATGGTATCAACTTTTTCGGTATATTTTATGGCTATTTTCCAAAAATTCATTAAAACTTAAGAATTTTTTTAACGAAACATTAAATTAAGTTTAAAAACCTCTTAATCATGTCAAAACTAATTGAAAAACACTTTGAAACCATATTTTTACTCAAAATCCTAAAATCTATCATTAACGACCCAATTTTTTTTGCTTTTATTCAAAACATGTGATTTAATGGCTAAAAACTTGGTTTTAAAGACTAAATAACATTTAAAATTAATAGAAAGATGAACGGTTACCTTAGTTGTAAGAAAAGCAAACTTTTTTTTGAAAACCCGAAAAATCCACACACGAAGAAGATGATGAAATCTATGGAGTTTTTGAGTGTCTTCTTGAAGATTTATGAAGGTAATTGACTTGGGGAAAAGATTGAAAATTTAACAAAGAAAATCAGATGAGGGATTTGGGGAAGCTTTGGACGACAAACACAAATAAAAAGGGAAGGTTTTTAAGTGACTTTGCTGTGGGTGGGGAAAGAAATAGGTTGAATTTTAAATTTTGGTTTAATTGTCTTTTAAAAACTCACAATTTTGACTCTTTTATAAATCAATCCTTATTTCAAAATTAATGATATTTTAAACACCTTTTTCAAAAATTGACTTGATTTTCTAAAAATCATAGATAAAAACATTACCAATAAACCATGTCGCAAAATTTTGAAACACTCTAAGGCTAAATTTCTTAAAATACCCCTAAAACTCCTAAGCCCTATTTTGGGGTGTTACACATGAGGGAAGAGTTAATTGGGCTTATCGATTTGGACTACTTGCTTGGCGTATTTGGAAGAACTGTAATCTTTTCTTCTTTTAAGGTATAATGTAGAATCCAAATGGGATCGTCAAAGTTTCGAATACTTGGGATAAACAATATTCTATGGTGTCTAGAGATGTTTCCATATGCCGTCAGGACCTTACTATTGAGCAACCAAAAACAAGGAATTGGGTTTCCTAAATACCGATAGAGCTGTTTCATTGAGTTTTGGCCTTGCTATTGTTAGGGGTGTCATGCGAGATGAAAATAGGGAGTGGACCCTTGGGTATAACCACCATTTGGGAAAATGCTCAGTCTTTAACGATGAATTATGGGGCATTTTGGATGGCCTCAAAATAATTCAAAAAAGAGGTCACGACAAAGTCATAATACAAACTGATAGTTTGGAGGTAGTCAGATCGATTCAAGACACTACATTGACCATTTTGAATTCTACTTTAATCTAGAGGATCCAGCATATTTTATCTGATGAAGATCAATGGCTTGTAAGACATATATATAGGGAGTACAACCATGTTGTGGACACTTTAGCCAGATTGGCTTTTGGACAGAAGGAAGACATGCAAATTCCTGATTTTCCTACTAGGGAGATTAAAGAAATCCTAGAAACAAATAGAGTTAAAAATGTGTTATTCCAGAATGTTTCCATGTGATTGATTACTTGTTTTAGTTTCTTTTACCAAAAAAAATGTCAATAATTACCATTAAGAGGGATCCACTTACACTCCTTTATAACACTTCCTATTAATTAATATTGTCATATTTTATGTTTCACTTATTTAAATCATACATGATATATTTTGTGGTTAACTACATCCAGCGTCACTAAATTATTAGTAAGTTTATATTTTGGCCACTCCATATCAAAAGGTTACAAATGGTCACTAAACTATTTGTAAGTTTTCATTTAAGTCATTGGGTTGTTAAAATCGTTGTCGTATTGGTCTTCTTTGTTCGTACCATCTGCACTAACCAAAAGCTATCATTCCCCTTCTCTTCTACAGTTACGAATCTATGAATCAAAATCCAAATAGCTTTTTTCTTCGATCTCTGACACTAGCCGTCAGATCGGCTTGGATATAAAGTATATTCTTCTATTTGTCGATGGTTACTAACCCACCATACCAATCATCTAACCGTCTCTTGAAGCTCACTAGTCAAACTTAAAATATAAAAAAATAATAATAAAAACTTAACAACTTAGTGACTTAAATAAAAACTTTTGAACAGTTCAGTGACATAAATGAAAACTTTTAAATAATTCAATGACTATTTCTTACTGTAACGGCCGTTTTCACTTAAATCAAAACAGTGGTTTCGAGACCACAAATCTGATGTCATAAAATTTATTTTAATATTATTTTAGTATCTACAGCATGATAATATGATAGTATAAAATTTTCGTTAAAAAATTTTACTATTTTTATGCTCAATTTGTGAAAAAAAGCTAAATCACATAAAGTGCGAAAGTTGTGTTCTATTAGCTAAAGGTGTTAAATAGCTATATAAATTTAAAGTTGAGGTCCTTATATGGTAATTAGACCATTAAAAGTGATAGTGGATGAGCATGGCTTGGCAATTTTGTTATTTTTAAAGTTAGGTAAGGTTAAAATGGTAAATAAGAAATAAACGGATAAATTAAATAAAACAAAATATCAACCCATTTGTTTCATCTTCTCCACCTAAAAACACAAGGAAAGTAGGGGTTTTGAAGCTTAAAATTTCAGCCACATAATTCCCTTGCATGTAAGTGATCCTTTGTCCCCTTTTTTTTATGTTTTTAGAATCGTTGTAGCTTAATCTAGCTAAAGAGGGGATTAAATTGCAATATGGTTCAAAGTTTAGGGTTTTTCCATGTGAGCATGTTAGTTTTTTTGGAAGTTTAATGGAAAAAAATGAATTTTTGTTGTTAGTTAAACAACTTTTGTTAAGTGATTTTTAATGAAATCGTCAATTAGGGGTTAAATTGATAAATGTGTAAATTGTGTGGCAAATGTGTGAAATTGTGAAATATTTGGATTGCTATATGCATGTATAGAAATCGACTAGGCTTGGGTATGGATGAAATTGCATGAATTTCATTTTACGAGCCTAGGGACTAAATTGTAAAGAAGTTAAAAGTATTGGGGCAAAATGATAATTTTATCATAACATGAATTTTGGATTAAATTGAATGGATTGAGAATTAAATTAGTTAAATTTGATTATTTAGATCAAGAAAATCCACATTCGGAATTAGATCGAGGCAAAGATAAAGTAGTGGATTGATCAGTCGATTTTCTTCATACTAATTCGAGGTAAGTTCGTATATTAATAAGATTATATTATATGTGTTTTAAATGCTTTATTATTATAATGTTAATGATATGACTCTACAGAAATACTCAACAAAGATTCGACGACTTATGGATTGGATCCTAGTTGAACCTTAAGAATAGATAGGATACAATTGACATGTCATTAAGGGTTATCGTGTTTTGGGTGCTGGTCTCGTACGTCCTACCAGTGGCTGAGTTTCCGGCATGTGTTGCAGTTACTTTACAGCTTGTGTGAGTAGCACCATGTAACTATATTTTGACTGATAGCTTGTGTGAGCAAACCCAATGATGGCTCGAGAGTGAGCATTTTTATGAGATATGAGATAGAGGTGATTTCGACCACGTATTGGCACTTAGTGTACGAGATACCCGAGTATTCGATAGTATTCTAAATGGTACAATGGGCACAGTGATGATATGAGGTTATACGAGTTCGATACAAACTAGTACAGGTATTCATGTGAAATATGAGAAGTAATTTATATTTGATATATAAATACATGGCTAACATGATTGTGATTGTGTGATAGGCTTTGGGCCAAGTTAAGTTGCATCTATGCTTTAAAATTTTGTTTACCTAAATTGTGGTTGATTTGGTAAGTTGTATTTATTAGTTATACAAACTTACTAAGCTTAATTGCTTACTCCATTTTAATTTCCATGTTTTATAGTGATTCGAAAGCTTGCTTGGTTTGGAAGTTGTCGGAGATCACGCTACACTATCAAACTCTTTAAAACACCCCTTACCCGTACCCGAGGTTGGGATAGGATATAAAGCATTATCGAACACATACATAATCATTCATGCAAAAACCAGGCTATAAAATTTTTCTTTAAAACAAATTCATCATACATATACAATTTGTCCCTGATATGGGGCCGCGAGGCCCAAAACGACCATCAGAAGGGATACGGGACTAAATAGAAGACTTTAGAAAAGTTTGGGAAATTTTCCCTAATACAGAGCCATACGCCCGTGTGAGACAGGGGACACGCCCGTGTGCTTTCAACACGCCCATGTCCTCCAGCCGTGTAACTCTCTAACTATGACATCAACATCAATTTAGGGTCACACGGCCTTGTGGCCAGACGTGTGGTCAATTAAAAATAAATGAATTTTTCATAAATGGTGCAGACTTCATATGGCCAGAGTACACGCCCATGTGGGTAGGCCGTGTCTCTCACACGGCCAAGACACACGCCCATGTCTTAGCCCGTGTGTTTACTACTAGGCATATTGACTTGCAAAATTTAGGTGCAGGGAACACACGGCCATTCAACACGCTCGTGGGGCAGACCGTGTGTCACACACGACCTAGACACATGCTCGTGTGTTTACTCGTGTGGACAATTTGTAGGCTATTTTCCAAGTCAATTGCCACCCTTAATCACTCATGCACTTAAGCAAATTTCGTAACATGCAACATGTCTTACTTAGACACTCAATACTCAACACCATAGCACTTTCACATTATTATAATTTTATCCTGTTGCATCTTCCCTTAATCACACCATTTGGAAGCATTTATACAAACTTCATGCAAATCAACTTAATTATCAAAATTTCAAGTTGCCCATTTATAACTATTGTCATCTTAGGTTATTAAACCATTCTTTATATCCTAGTATTTAATCCATACATCTTCATACATCCATCAAGCAATCGTATTCCACATCATCAAGACAATATCTCGTCATATATCCATCACACAACCACATAGAACATCATCAAAGCTATTTCAAAATGAATCATCAACATCATAGGCCTTCACAATTTGGCTGAACAGCATGACAAATACCATAAAATGACCGAGTCTCCTATACATGCCATACTCAAAATAACAAATTCACTATACCCAATGTTCTTTTGACAGTGTGATCGAATGCTCCGACAACTTTCGATCCCCGAGCTAGCTTCACGAAACTACAAAAGATGGAAAAGAGAGGGGAGTAAGCATTTAAGCTTAGTAAGTCCACATGCAAATAATATGCAATATTAATAAACCATAATCATGTAAGACATAATAGCATAACCACCAAGATTATTCATCATTCAAGTATTCTAGCTCATTTATCAAGTGTTCATATATATATAAATATACTTTCTTGTCACATACCATCCTTTAACGAGGTATCCCTTATGAGTATAACGTACGTACCTGTACATATCCGTAGCATATCAAATAACTTTACCTTCATTACCATGCCATCTTGGGACTTTCATCGCATCATTTATTATAATACTCGTTGAACACTTGGAATACTATTGGATACACGGAAACTTGCACATAAGTGCCACGTAAACATACATAGCTGAAGCTACCTCATATGATGCAACGCTCACCATGGAGCTACTCACAGGCTTGCTCATATAAGTTATCAATCAAGGTGTAACTACATGGGCTGCTCACAAAAGCTTTCAGGTATCCGACCACTTAAGGATTACCTACCCACCGGTAAGACACACAAGACCATTGCTCGGAACTCAATCACATGTATCGCATCCATTATGAACTCGGACCACTCAACGAGCCCGGATGCTCACATCCATAATGAACTTGGACCACTCAACGAGCTCAGATGTTACATATATTACGAACCCAAACCACTCAACGAGTTCGGACTTCTTAATTCCTAGTGACATGTTACTTGTATCCTAAACTATTCCTAAGGTTCAAACAGGGTTTTTCTCACTTGCACATTGCACCTCTATTGCACTTGCTCGTGACATCGTGGATAGCGACCATAATATCATTCATGCTTACAATAGCACCATTAAACATGGCATACATAATAGCCATAAAATAATTATCACATAATGTTAACACAGCATAACATACCACGTTGTCATATTATTTACACATGTACTTACCTTGGTACAAAAATGATGGTAATTGAGCCTAATCGTCGTATACTTTATTCTTCCCTCGATCAAGACCTGGTTCACGTTTTTCTTGATCTACAATGCCAAATTTAACTTGTTTATTAATCACATTACACAAATCGATCCATAATTCATACTTTGGTAAAATTACCTTTTTACCCCTATCTTTCCATTTATTTACGATTTAGTCTTTAGGTTCGTAAAATGAAATGCATACATTTTCTTGGTTACCCAAGCCTAGCCGAACCTTTATTATGCTCATATCAGCCCATATTTTCCTTTATTTCACATTATCACTACTTACTTTTACACTTTTACAAAGAAGTCCCCTTTTTAAGTGTTTTCACTAAAAATCACCTAGTAAAAGATGTTTATCACGCATCAAACATTCATATTCCTCCATTAATCAACAAAATACATGCATGTTACACATGGTTCAAATTTCGTACATGAACCCTAGCTCAAAATATAGCTAGAAATGGATAGATCATGCTTCAAAGACTTCAAAAATACAAAGAACATTGAAAACGGGGCTAAGGAGCACTTACAATCAAGCTTGGAAATGTTGAACAAAACCCTAGCTATGGCTATAGATAAATTCGGCTAGCACATGGAGAAGATGGAAACATTTTTGCTTTGATTTTCCCTTTTTATTCTTTTAATTACCAAATGACCAAAATGTCTTTAGGGTCTTTTTTTCAAATTTTTCCTATGCATGTCCATTTTTGTCCAAAATTATAGAAATTGGTCAAATTGTAAATTAGGACCCTCTAATTCATAGTCTAAAGCAATTTCATGCTTAAAGCTTCTAGAATGCAAGTTTTACATTTTATTCAATTTGGTCCCTAAAATTCAATTAGACATTTTATGCATAGAATTTCTTCATGAAACTTTCACATAAGCATGCATTCATATTATATACCTTATAAATAATTATAAAAGAATTATTTTTGTCTTAGATTTATGGTCTCGAAACCACTATTCCGACTAGGCCATAGTTCGGGATGTCACACGTTTATTTTGGTAATTTGGACTTTATATTTTGGGTTAAATGACATGTATAGGTATTTTGGCTAATTTCGCCTATATGTCTTGTTGTGTTTTGACCATTTGAATTGGCTTGTAAGGTGGTCATGTATTTTGATATGTATATATGTATAAATGACCTTATGATATGTGGTGCATAGTTGCTATATGAATGCCTTGCTTGTGAAATTGGGTGTTGTCACTAAATGGTTAGAATTTATATGTGTATGCATGCTAAGTTTTAGGCACAATGTCTCATATATGAAATTGACCATTTAGGTAGACTTTAAAAGTATATTTGGTATGTTTAAAAGTGGTCAAATGAATGTGCTCTTGGATATCATGTTGTATGTGCGGATAGTACATGTTATAAACTTGATATTGGCTGGTTTTGAGTATCTATTTATGCCATGGTTAAGTGCAAATTGATGTGTATAGGTTGGTACCAAGATGGGTGAGGAATATGGCTTGAAAAATGACCTATTTTTACTTACACGGGCAGAGACACAGACATGTGTCTCAGCCGTGTGTGACACATGGCCAGGTGACACGGCCATGTGTGTAACGCCCCATTACCCGAGACCATTGCCGGAGTCGAGTATGAGACATTACTAAACTTATTTTAGTATTTAAACAAGTTCAAACAATTCTCATAGTAAACTGTCCATCTGCGTCACAGTTGCTAAAAAAATTATATCTCGAGTTACGCAACTCGAAATTCAATTCCGTAAATTTTTCCTAAAACTAAACTCATATATATACTTAACAATTTTTTATAGAATTTTTGGTCAGGCAAATTAGTACAGTTTATTAGTTAAATTCTCCCCTATTTTAGGGTTTAGCTACTCTGACCCCTGTGCACTACGAATCAAATTTCTTCCTGTACAGAGATCCAATAACCATGCCATTTATTTATCTTAAAAATAGACTCAATAAGAAAGCCATAAATATAAATTACAACTCCTAATTGTTTTTGTACAATTTATAGTAAATTTTTAAATTCAGAATAGGGGATTTAGAAATCGCTCTGACTCTGTTTCACCAAAACATAAATATCTCATAAAATACAACTATTTTACTTATTTTGTTTCTTCCACATGAAAATATGTTCATTGAGCTTAAATTCCATATTTTATTCATCATCTAATTCTATCTCTACTATTTCTAGTGATTTTTCAAACTCACATCACTGCTGCTGTGTGATTCTATTTTATAACTAATTTCACCATTTAATGGTTTTCCATGGATTAGGAAATACATTAAGCATACATAACACTAAATATAAATTTTGATTAGCCATTCCAATAGCTAATCATCAACAAACATTTCCACATCACTCATTCACCATATAACAAGATTATATACACAAAAAGATCATAATGCTATACATGCCATATTCCAAAAATATGCAAACCATTATACCGAGGTGGTTCGTTGATAGTGTGAACGTGTCTCTGACCGTCCCGATCTCTATCCGGCTTGTCAAAACTACAAGGAAAGGAAGGGAAGGAGTAAGCATAAATGCTTAGTAAGTTCACATGTAAGTAGCAAGTAACATAACCATGCAATAATACAAAATCCACATTTGCATAATATCACCAAGACATTCATATCATATTTCTCATTCTTGATCCTACCATACTATTGTTATATTGAAGTCTCAACCCGAGGGTTAAGTACATACCTGTACAAAGTATCTGTTCCACAACACTTACCAACTAGTCACTTTCATCTCAAGAATTCTTCCATTTCACTAGAATTTTACCCGTTGAACACATCGGAATATAATTCGGATACATGGAAAGTTTGCACATAAGTGTCACATATGTAGCCAAGCTACCATGTAACCCGCCCATAAGCGAACTCGGACTCAACTTAACGAGCTCGAGCGTTCGCATCCATAAGTGAACTCGGACTCAACTCAACGAGCTCGGATGCCTAGTTACATCTCACGAACTCGGACTCAACTCAACGAGTTCAGACATTTGCATCCATAAGTGAACTCGGACTCGACTCAACAAGTTCGGATGCCTCATAATTCTCACGAACTCGGAACACAACTCAACGAGTTCGGATCTCAATTTCTTAGTGACATGTCACTTGTATCCTAATCTATTCCTAATGTTCAAACGGGCTTTTTCTCGGTTACACATCTTTGTCGTCTTCCACGGAATGTCGAAACCGATACTCGGTAACAATTCATATTTATCAAGTAGCATAAATAATTTGAATATTACTCAATAATAACCACAGAGCATAATATTTCATAATATTAATCATCATATCATATAAATATCATTAAATTACTTAAAATGAAAATTATGTTACCACATTTACACATGAACTTACCTCGGTACAATATGTTAGAAATCAAGCCTATTCCTCGGAAACTTTATTTTTCCCTCGATCACGACTTGAATCTTGTTTCTCTTTATCTATAATAAAAAATTTAGCTTATTTAATACTCACATTTATTAAAACAGTCCTTGACTCAAACTTTGGCAAAATTACATTTTTGCCCCTAAACTTTTGCATATTTACACTTTTGCCTCAAAACTCGAAAATTAAACTTTCCTACTTTCTTATGTTTTATGACATGCTTATAATTTTTCCCTTCAATAGAAACATCAAATTCACACTCTATCATGTATTTATGAACATTAGGTATTTTTACCGATTTTGTCGTTTTACTCGTTTTCACGTAAAATCGCTTAGCAAAAGTTGTTTAACACAATTTCAAGCTTCATATTCTACCATAAAACATCAAAATAAACATATTTCACCTATGGGTATTTTTCCAAATATAAACCCTAGGTTAAATTATTGCTAGAATAAGCTAAATCAAGTTACTGGGACTCCAAAAACATAAAGAACATTAAAAACGGGGCTTGGAATCACTTACTATGGAGCTTAGAAGCTTGAAACAAACCCTAGCTATGGAGAAACCTTGAAATTTCATCCTAATGAAGAAGATGGACATATTTTGCCATCTTTTTCCTTTCTTTAATCTTTTAATTACCAAATGACTAAAATACCCTTCATTACTAAACTTTCAAAATTTCCATCTATGTCCAATTTTTGTCCAAAAACTTAGAAATTGATCAAATTGCTATTTAAGGTCTCTTAATTAATATTCCAAATCAATTTCATGCTAAAAACTTCTAGAATGCAAGTTTTGCAACTTATTCAATTTAGTCCCTAATTTCAAATTAAGCACTTTATGCATAGAATTTCTTCATGAAACTTTCACACAATCATGAAATCATATCATAGACCTCAAAATAGTTATAAAATAATTATTTATATCTCAGATTTGTGGTCCCGAAACTACTATTCCGATTAGGCCCTAATTTAGGATATCACAATGTGTCCCCTGATACTTCTATAAGAATCAAGTTAGTAGCTTCACACGACCTAGCACACAGGAGTTTGGCTTGGCCATGTGGCGTAAGTCAGTATACCCTCTAATTTTTACATGGCTTAGCACACGGCCTGGCACACGGGCGTGTGAGGCCATTTCGAAAGGTACACGGCCTAGCACACGAGCGTGTAGTTGGCTGTGTGACCCAAGTCAGTGAGTTACACGTGGTCGGACATGGGCTGAGACACGGCTGTGTGTCCCCATTTTGAATGCCCATAGGACCTAAGACACGGGTGTGTCTCTTGGCCATGTGAGATACACGGCCTGACCACATGGGCGTGTGTCCCCTGCACTTTGAAAAAATTCAATGTTTTTCTAAAAAAATTCTTGAGTACTCGATTTAGTCCTGAACCACTTTTAATGTCTATTTGGAGCCTCAAAGGCTCATATTAGGGACTATATAAATGTATTTGGATGATTTTTGATTTGATTGATAATTGATTATGAAATGTATGATTGTTTAAATTGTAAGTCCGGTAATGCTCCGTAACCCTGTTTTGGTGTTGGATATGGGTTAGGGGTGTTACACATACTTTCTGAAGTTGAGTGACCAAAATGTAAACTCACTAACAGTTTAGTGACATTGGGTTTAATTTACCCTAAATTTTGAGTAATTTGAAAATATCTATATTTTACATAAAAAGCTTCCAATCATGACAATATTTGGATTAACAGGATAGAGTATTTTGGATTAAAATGATAGAGATATCAAATCAATTTGAAAATTTATATACATGGAAATACTTATATTGATAAATTTAACAGTTGGATCACTAAAATATTAATAGTAAAATCAATTTATGAAAATGCACAAAACTACTTATTTTACACCAATAAGTAATTCCTTCTCTCGGGAAATTTATAAGAATAATATTAAAATAATAATTTATTACCCAAATAATAGAGACCCACTTTTATTTACCCAAATGATATGTTTAGAATATTTTTAAAAAATTATAAGAAAAATCTTCATATTTTAAAAAAGGTAAAAGGTAAAAGTTAAAAATTATAATTGTAACACCCCTAACCTGTATCCATTGCCGGAATAGGGTTTCAGGTAGTACTAGAATTTACATATCATTTAACAAAAATTTCAATTAAATACTTATCGTTTCTTCATAAGTATATATCATTCATTTCATTATATCAATATTTCATGCACCATCATTTCCATATATTTTATGTATATTTATTCCGGTAATAGTTCATATCAAACTTAACATAAATTATATTCCATGTACCTATACTTATTTTGTTTATCTATCTTCATAATTATTTCATGAAACTATTTTATACATATATTCCCATATGACTAATTCTTGTAAACATTTCACACAACCATTTTGTAAAACCAATTCATATAACCATTCATCATCTGATACATATTATCTGAATATCAATTGTTCAACAGATGTCATAGTGTTTCCCATCCACGGTCTTATTTATCTTTGACATGATGCCATAGTGTCTTTCAACTATGGTCTTACTCATTTTTTGTCATGTTGCCATGGTATCTTTCAACCATGGTCTTATTCATTTCTTGTCACATTTCCATGGTATCTTTCGACCATGGTCTTATTTATTTCTTGTCATGTTGCCATGGTATCTTTCAACCATGGTTTTATTCATTTCCTGTCATGTTGCCATGGTATCTTTCAAGCATGGTCTTATTCATTTCTCGTCATATTGCCATAGTATCTTTCAACTATGGTCTTACACATTTGAATCGCGATGCCATAGCGTCTTTCAGCTATGGTCTTACTCGTCTGAATCGTGATGCCATAGCGTCTTTCAGCTATGGTCTTACTCATTTCTGGCATGATGCCATAGTCCAACTATGGTCTTACACATGTATTGTCATGGTCCAGCCATGGTATTGTCATGGTCCAGCCATGGTCTTACACTTGTGGTGCCATATCCCATATATGGTCTTATCATTAGGATGCCATAGCCTAGCTATGGTCTTACACATATATTGTCATGGCCCAGTCATGGTCTTATCCGTCAATTCATCACTGATCACTGAATGGTCAAACTCAATTCAGCGTTCTGCTCAATTTGAACTTTTGATATGATTTCCATAATTTAAAAATATTCATAATCCAATAGCAAACATATGAAATAATACATTATATCAATCCTAATTTAGCAAATAATCATGAAAGTTTAACCATATAAACTTACCTGGCTAAATTGCAAAAACACCAAAATTTAGGGGCATTTTAGAAATTTTCTATTTTTCTCTATTTTCCACTCGATATTTATCTAAATTGATAATTTCATTAAATTTATTAATTTAAATAATAAAACAATTCATTTCATGCAATTTAGTCTTTTTTACATTTTTATAAAATTACCCCTAAAGTTTTACTTTTATTCAATTTAATCCCTGAGCCTATAACATGCAAATTAGCCATTTTTAATGTAAACCCATGTTAGTTAAATATTCACATATATTTTCCTCCTCCTCCTCTCCATTCCACATCCTTGATATGTACATAATTCCACTATATGCTTATATACTTATATCAAGCTGTCCACTTCAGTCGTTGTCACTAAATTATTTATATCCTGAGCTACAGAATTCTAAATCAAGATCCCCTTGTTGTTTTAGAAACTAGACTAAAATATATTTCTACCATAAAAATTCCAGAATTTATAATTTAGCCAATAATTACAGTAAAATCTTCAAATTTGTCCATGTTCTGCTATTTGATAGCTTCAACCTTTCTTTACTAAAAATTAATTATCTCTTAGTACGGGATTCGGATGATTTTTTGTTTATTTATATTGAAAATAGAATCATTAAGGATTTGAAAATATAAATTTAAGCCCCTAATTATTTTTATAAATTTTTTAATTATTTTTCAAATTCAGAACAGGAAAACCCGAAATCATTCTGACCTTGTCTCACTAAATTTATTATATCTCACAATTTAGGATTCCATTGCTTACACCGTTTTTTCTATGAAAAACTAGACTCAATAATATTTAATTTCATATTTTATTCAGCCTCTAATTTGATTTCCAAAATTTTTCGTGATTTTTCAAATTTAGACCACTGCTGCTATCCGAAACTGTTTTAGTACAAAATGTTGATTACCAAGTTTATAACACCCTTATTTCCTTTCTCTACAATATTTTCCATCACTTTCTCTTATTTTCCTTCACTAACATATCAAGAACATAAAACTTTATATAAGAAAACTCTACATTCACATCATTTCCATACTTTTTCAATAATATTACACTTAAAAATATATTGAAATCTTGATATTCTTACCTTGTTCTATTGATTTCAATCTCTAACTTGATTTTCTCTCTCCTCCAGCTTCTATTTCTTGAATCTAACTTGATATTCTAGCTCCCCATAGTCTCCTTGTCATCTTTCTCTCTTGATGGTTATGGAAATTCTTTTGATTTCTAAGTGAAAATAGTGGATTTTTGGTGAAAAGACCAAATTGTAAAGAAAAAAAAAGTTTCTTTATGTCTTTTTTCTTCATACGTTAGGTGCATGGAAAAAAGATGATAGCTCTTTATGTTTCTTTCCTTATATATACTAAATAAAATAATAATAAAATAATAAAATATCATTTAAAAATCAAATTAAAATATTAATAAACTAATATTTATTTATTTAATCTAAAATATCTTCAACATCATCATTACCTTCTAGATTTCTCTCTCCTTCTAATTAATCATTTTGCCCTTTATGATCTTTTAAAATTCTATCCTTAAGTCATCATTTAAATTTGATAAAATTGTAATTTAGTCCCTCATAATTCTTCATCTATTCAATTTGGTCCTAATTCATCCATTTTTCTTAGTTTCTAGATCATTTTCTAGATCATTTCACCCTTAAAATATTTACACTATTAGTCCTTCAACTTTTTCATATTTACATTTTAACCCCTCAAATTTTGAATATTTACTCTTGTGCAACAAAACTTTTCTCACTTTTACGATTTAGTCCTTTCTTGAATTAATATATCATAATATACTCTCCAATATTGACATAACTCAAAATTTCCCTTTTTCTCACTTTATTTCCTTATTTTACTATATTAAGGATAATATTTTACTGTAAAAATTTTCGGGGTATTACAATAATTTTTAAAAATAAAAATTATGAAAAATAAAAACTCTTTTAAATTTAAAAAATAAAAAATTCAATGCTATCTAAACGACCAGTTGGATCAGAAATTGGCTAGGGGTATTGGTCCGTTGAGAGGTTAAAAACTGGTTGACTCTCGATTTCTAGTCTAACCAGTCCAATCTAATTTTTATAACATAGAATTTTGAATTTTTATATTTTTGGATTTTTAAAGAGTTTCTTTTCATATTTTTATTTAAAAAATATAATTTTAAACTTTTATGTTTTTTAAAATATGAAAAAAATATTTTTTTTAAAAATTATGTATTTTTAAAAGGTATGGACCAAATTGACAAAAAAATACTTTAAATGTTGAGGGCTAAATTTTTTTATAAATTTTAAAAACCAGTTGACCCATGAACTGATATAAACTGGTTAACTCGAGCTAAAAAAACAATTTGAATTGACAGCTAAATTGATTCTTATAATTTTTTAAATTTTTTTTATAATTTATTACTTTGAAGCAATTGGGCTAATAATTTTGGGAACCAATTGATCAGATTAGTTTGAAATTGGTTCAACTGCCAGTTAAATCTTTTTTTTTAGTTCGGTTCAATACCTTCTCATTTTTTGGTTACATTAATTCAGTCTGACTTAGATAACATTAAATTTTAGAATTTTTTATTTTTTATTTTTTAATTTTTTTTAATTTTAAAAAAATCATAATTTTTTATTTTTTAAAAAAATTAATATGATTTTTTTTTGAGTTTTCCAAAGCCAATTTGACACTAATTGTGTCGATTTGAACAATGAACCCCCAAAAAAAAAAAAAGAAAAAAAAGAAAAGATAAACCTATATTATTTTAATATTATTTGTGTAAATTTCCCCATAATCGTCCACAAACAAACTCTATAATTCCTTTGTGAACAAACTCTGGACAAAAGAAGTTGATGTGAAATCGTATCAAATAGAATCATTTTAAGATAAGTGAAGTCAAATTCAATCTATTGGTCCTGCCTGTTGGGCCATCTTTAATTGCAGCTCATAGTAATGCCCTTTCTTCACAATTCAAATGGAGCCCAAGATTTTATCTAAACATATATAAAGGCTCTAGCTGTGCAGAGTAAAAATCAAATGCAGCTGAATCAGGTCCCAGATGGCATATGGCCCATTGCAACACAAAGGCGACATGTACATTCAGTGAATCACTACTTTATTTAAAACCAGAATATCTTTAGCCAGAAACAGTCACTGTAGATGCTTACCACAAAGGTAAATAATTAGCTATTAATTATGCTTTATTCTCATTGATTATTGAAAGAGTGGCTTACACTTGTATATGCCATCTCATTTGAGTCCAAAATATAAATAATTAATAATTGGTAATATATACTATGATAAAACGTTTGCATTCGGTTTGTCATAGGTCAGGATTGCATCGTATGCACATCAACTGATTCATAAATGTCTTATCTACTTTCCTCACCTAATATGGGCCTGAATTGCACCAAAGGATACGTCAGAGGCTCCTCATGTTGTGAATGAAAATCATAAGGCAATCTTTGCATGTGTTACTACCTGAGTTTTTCTTTTTCTCAATTAAATGTTTATGTTTTTCTTATTAAACTACACATGTTACTAATTGAATATTGAAATCCAATTTAGATATCAAATTGAGATAAATTAAATTAAAATTAAAATACTAAATTTACTGAAATTATCATTCCATTAAATTGTAGTATTTATTAACCCAGAATTGAACTTACTTGGTAGGTGGAACCGAATTATCCTTTTAGGTTATGTGTGGTGAGTTGTGAGCACTTCCCTCTTCGTACTAAAAGTATGCCTTTGTGTTGAAACAGATAAACATAGGCATGTTTGATATATCATTATCATTTATCTGCCAAAAGAGAAGCAGTCTGAATGTGTCACTCAATCCCCATTCCAAATAATGCCTACGTAAATTTAACAAACCTAGATTTCTCATTGTGTTTCTTTTTTACTTCTTATATTTACTTATTCCACTAAGGTGGTGGTGATCCAGGGTGTCAAAGCCTGCAAATGAGCAGCAGTAACAAAGAACAGGTGCCCACTTCACCAAAAACTGCTACACATTAAGATATAAAGAAAAAAAAGAAAACTGAAAATGACTTGAGCTATGAGGTAAAAAACAAACATGATTAAAAACACCATTGTCTTGTTCATTGTCAATTTCCTACAACATTAATGCAATTTTGCCCGAGTTCCAGAATCTGCAGAAAGAATCACCAAACCCTTCAAAGTTGAATCTCCCACTTATGCATTCAAAAAGTGAATCTCAGTTGACCTGAGATTATGAAAATAAGCTTGGTATTTCACATCTTTAATCGCTTCCAATTCGGTTTCTTACTGAATTTTCAACCGGATATCAATAAATTTAGGGTGTAATTTTATATATTCTTTTACCATTCATATTGTAGCGATCTAATAATTATATTTTACATTCTATTCGTATATATAATGCATTTCAAATTTGACGTAAATTAAATATTTTTAACTATTTATTTTATGTAAAAAAAAATTCAACCAATCAATAAATATTAATATATATACATTATTTTAGATTGATAGGATAGAAATAACATATCAATTCAAAATTTTATATGCATGATAAATACAATTATATCAATAATTTTAACCATTAAATAGTTAAAATATTAATAGTACAACAATATAAAAAAAATGTATAAATACTTTAATTTTAGAGTGATGTAATTGGATGTATCTCCAATTAAGTTTATATATACAAGTTATGACTCTGCCCTTCTCACCTCGTTTTTACTTCAGCAAAATCCAGTCAAATTAGCAAAATTATCTAGCCTAGTGAGAACCTCATCAATTCATGGAAAGATCTGTTGAATCCTTAGTTTAGTTCCCTAAAGGAGTTAGAGAACATCCCCATGAGTTTTTGTCACCAAGGTTATATCATTAAGCATCTAATCAATCCTAGTAATCATTTAACCCCTTATCAGCACCCTCCTACCCATTAATCTAGCCTCCCTCTTAGCCCTTTCAACCACCCCTCATTTGAACTCCCACTAGTATTTGTTGGGAGGTTTTTTCTTCAAAGCCCTTTCAAAAACCCTTTTAACATATGTTTATATAAAATTGTTTTATATTGGGCTTAAAAAACATGACCATAAATACAATAAATGTTTTGAGATTAAAAATAATTTTTTTTATTTTAACTATAAAATAACTTGGAAATTATGTGAAAAAAAAGGAAAAATACATTCTATTGAGATAATTATCACGTCAACCTTTACCGTTAGTATTTTAATGGTTTTTGACTAAAAAAAAAATTGAAATCAAATCACCATTTTATAACATTGTAAAGTCAGATGATTTAATAATTGAGTGGTGATTTATAAATTACCAAAAACAAAAAGAAATATATATATATATATATATATTAAGAAGTAGGCTTTGGTGCCCTATGCAAAAAGCAATCACGAGATTTTAGTTGCATCATCTTAAGAGACTTCTTTGACTCTAAAAAAAAGTTAAAACCCTAAAGAAAACAAAACGAAAATGAAGCGCAAGCAATAAAATAAGAAGATGTTGATGGAAAAGAGAGTTAAGGTTGAAGAGACAAAAGCATTGAAACAGAGAAATGATAGAACGTGTTTTGTGGGTGGGAAGAGCTTTGGGCTCAGTGATCACTTCTTATCTAATTATTAATTTACATGTTAAGTTATTGTTTCTATTATTTTTCTTTTAATATAAAGGTTTTACATTTTTAAATAAAAAATAAGAAATATTTATGGTTACATTACATGTAAACTCCGCCTAACTCAAAGTCAAATGAATCTTGGTATAACAGAATTAAATAAAATAAAATAAAAAAATTATAATTGCCCCAACTTTGCTAGCTGTCTACACAAAACCAAAATTACTACGCTACCCTTTAAACCACATGAGATGTTGGGAACATAAACAAATATTGAATTAAAATGTAATAAAAAATAGAAATTTTATAAAAATACATATTATTTATGATTACAAGGCGTAAAACATACAGATAGAATACATGAAATCTAACATATATATTATAGCAATTTAAGCTTGTAATTAAAGAAAGTATTTCAATGTGGTACAGTTAAGAAACTTTCATTTCACACGTTAATTATTTACCACATATATTTATTGATTAAAGTTTAAAATGAATATTATTTTATTTTAATTTAATTTTCTTATAAAATATATCAACATTAAATACTATTCATATAATAAGGATTATATGTGTCAATAATCTGATCAAAATAAACTATTCCTAATGAAATTAGGAATTCAATTACTCACTTATACAAACGTGCTGTGGGTTAGGTTGCTTAGAAATAAATATAATATTCATGAGGTGTTGCCAACATCTATTTCAAGAAGTAATTGTTTGTTTGTATGGAGATCTTTGACGATGGTATGGTTGAATGTTATTGCTAATGTTTATTGGTCATTAGGAGATGGTCAACTAACAAACTTCTAGAATGATGTGTGGATTAGGCAGGTTGGTCCTCTTAGAACATTTTTCAAAGGGAGCAGCAATCCAAATGACATATTATGTGTTTGTAATCTGGTTTACGAGTTTGGTAATTGAGATTGGAATCGTTTAAGCAACTTAGTTCCTAATCAGATTCTCTTGCAAATGGCTAGTTTGGTGCCACCTTCATTAGATTCAGGGTCAGATCATTTTGCTTGGAAATGGATGACAAAAGATATTTACTCCATGTCTGAAACTTAGAGGAATCTTTACCCGAGTGAGGCTGGCGATTTCCTTAAAGTTTAGAAGATGATATGGAAGGATAAGACACCTCAGACAGTTCAAGTGTTTCTATGGCTTCTTTGGCAGGATAGAATTTTGAAGAATGGGGGGAATAGGCAAAGCGACATATGACTGATGATGGCCATTGTCCTTAGTGCAGTAATGTTAATGAATCTAGTATCCACGCAATTCGTTATTGCTCTTTCTCAAAATCGATCTAGCTCTATGTTGTGCCGAGACATGCTCAAATGGCTTTCTTTTCGATGAATTTTAAGGATTGACTGTTGGGGAATATGCAAAATGCAAGTCATTGTGATGTTGGGAATGTTGAATGGCATACTCTTTTTTCCACTTTTTGTTGGTTGTTATGGAAAAGTCGTAATTGTTGTGTTTTTTCTAATGGCCATAAATGTCTACAAAATATAGTTGATACAAGATTTGTTTGGGCAATGAGCTATGATTTGACTTTTTCCAATCTGATACATGCTGATCCAGCAGCCACTACAATGCATTGGTTGCCACCAGAGAGAGGATGTATTAAGCTCAACATGGATGGAGCATTGCCTTTATATATATCAAGAGCTTCTATTAGGGGTGTGTTTAGAGATGTCGATACAAACTGGCTATGTAGCTTTTCATTATGGATAGGCAAGGACACAATTTTTAAGGTTGAAGCAAGAGTTGTGCTATAAGGCCTTCAAATAGCATAGGAGAACGAATACAGAAAGTTTGAGCTGGAATGAGACAATGCCTTCTAGTAGAATTAATTTTAGCTGGTGGAACGACCAAGAGCAAATCAGGGGAGTAACACTTAATACATAGTTTGCTCAAGCAAGACTTGAAAGTAAGATTTCGTCACCGTTTCGAGATATCAAAATAAAGTTACTGATCATATGGCCAAAATAGCTTCAAGTGGATTGGGTTAGTTAAATAGTACTTTAAAATTGTAATCACTTTGTACTGAATCTTTCTATCCAAAAAAAAAAAAAATCTTTGTTATAATTGGTTTAGTCTAAATTATAAATATATATATGTACACACTTAGTCCAGTTAATTTTTTTCTTAGGCTTAAGGGTGTAAAAAACCCTCAAACTTTTTTAAAAGAAGCAATTAGTCCTTCTTCTTCTTTTTTTTTGCACTCAATTGGATAGTTGAACTTTTAAATTGCATCAAAAAGGCCCTCAAACTTTTTCAAACAAAGCAATTAAGTCCCTTTTTTTTTTTACATTCAATTGGATACTTAAAATGTCAAAATGCACCAAAAATGCCCTTTGACCATTAACTTTAACAATTTACCGTTAAAGTTAACCACCTCTAATTTTTTTCAGTTAAAGCCACAACATGTCACAACCATGGTGTGACATGTGACAAAAAAATAATAAAAAATAAATTAATAAAAGTTATAAAAGTTATTAAATTTTAATTAAAAATATAAAAATATTTAAAATTTACTAAAAATTAGTAAAAAATTATAAAATATATAGAAATATATAAAAAATTATAAAATTTTATAAAGTCTGTAAGAAAATTATGAAAAATGTAAAAAAATATAAAATTCGTAAAAATAATATAAAATTTATTGTACCAAAGGAAACATTTTATAATTTAAATTAGTAAAAAAAATATAAAAATTGTAAAAAAATTTATAAAAATATATATAAATATAGAAAAAATTATAAAGTTTTATAAAGTCGTAAGAAAATTATAAAAAATGTAAAGAAACGTAAAATTCGTAAAAAAATATATAAAATTTATCATACCAAAAGAAACATTTTATAATTTTTCTATAAATTTTATTGATTATTATTCTTTTATCATTCTTCACCACATGTCACGTTGTGTTGCGACACGTGATGATTTAATTGAAAAAAACTGGAGGTCGTTAACTTTAACTGTTAACGGTTAAAGTTAATGGTTAAAAAGCCTGTTTGATACATTTTATAATTTTTTTATGATTTTTATAAAATGTTACAAATTTTTATATTTTTTATGATTTTTATAATTTTTAATAATTTTTAATAATTTTATTAAAATTTAATAATTTTTATAATTTTTTGCCACATGTCATGCCGTGGTTGTGACATGAGGTAACTTTAACTGAAAAAAATTAAGGGCAATTAACTTTAACGGTTAACTATTAAAGTTAACAGTCAAAGGGCATTTTTGATGCATTTTGACAGTTTAAGTACCCAATTGAGTGAAAAAAAAAGGCTTAATTTCAATTTTTTTGAAAAAAATTGAGGGTCTTTTTTATGCATTTTAATAGTTCAAGTACCCAATTAAGTGCAAAAAGAAAAAGCATGGGCTTAATTGCTTTATTTTGAAAAAAAATTGAGGGCCTTTTTTATGCATTTTGAAAGTTCAAGTACCCAATTGAGTGAAAAAGAAAGCAGGGGCTTAATTGCTTTTTTGAAAAATTTGAAGGCCTTTTTTTTATACATTTTAAAAGTTCTAGTATCCAACTGAGTGCAAAAAAAAAACAGTGGCTTAATTGCTTTATTTTGAATAAAATTGAGGGCATCTTTTTTATGCATTTTGAAAGTTCAAGTATCCAATTGAGTGTAAAAAAAATAAAGCAGGGGCCTAATTGCTTTTCTTTGAAAATTTTGAGGGCCTTTTTTATGCATTTTGAAAGTTCAAGTATCCAATTGAGTGGAAAAAAAAAGAGAGCAGAGACTTAATTGTTTTTTTTTTTTTAAAAATTGAGAACCTTTTACATTCTTAAACCTTTTTCTTAATATTAATTCATTTTATACAATTTTTAATATCCAACGTTGGAAAATATAAATATGTGCTTGAAGTCTGTAAAATTTAAATTTTACACATTCATGCACTCATTTTTTTTTAATTATTGAAAATTAAATTTCATAAATAATATATATCAAATATTTCTTTCTTTAATAAATAAATGAGAATGATATTAATAATATTATTGAAATCATATACATCAATTTATTAATTTAATTACCAATTTCTTTTTTTTCTTTTTGAACGAGCTTATTTTTTCACAACTTTTTTTATGTAAATTTTTTGTTTAATAACTTAATTTACATGGTTTTTTTTTCTTTTTTAATCTTTAAATTATATTTAAACTCTTTTTTTAAGAGTAACACTAAATCATAATTAGGAGTAATATTAAATCGTTCAAGTTTATTTTAAATATTAATTATTTGGTTTTAATTTAAGTTAATTATAATTTAAATTATCATCATTATAAAAATTAAATATTTATATTATTTTTTCAATAATATTTTAAATGTATCAATTTTTAATAATTTAACATAATATATTTTAATTAATATATACAATTAATCTGTACACGAAAAAAATAATTATAAATTTCACCAAAAAAAAAATAGTTATAAATTATAGTAACTCCCTCGTGTAAGTCGAAATCTCAATCCCCTCCCTCGGCATGATGGTGATTGTAGTGGCATGTAGGGACTATTTGGTCAATTTCCAGGAGGAAAGCAATTGTTATTGTTCCCTGTTTTTGGAGCATGAAGTTCCCAGTAGCGGGTCCCCTGTCATACCAAAAGGGCAAAGAAGAAGTTTGACAACAGGGTGATAGTGATAATGCTAAAAACAGTTGATAGAAGGATAAAAAGATCAAATGGGCTTCCTATATCTCATGTCTTATTGTTGTGTCAGACAGTCAACTAAATTTGACCAAACTTTGCTATCACCATCACCATCACCATCACCAACAAAATTATTATTCTTTTAATAATTATAAATCATTATTCCTCCCTCCATTCCCATCTCTTTACCTAAGATTCTTCAATATTGTAGCTAATAAAACAACAAAAATGAAACCAAGCGTTTTGAATGAAATGCAAAAATTAAGCATGGGGAAAATTTTGGTAATGGTGGGTTACCAAAAAATATGATTGACATTGATGTCATTCTTTTTTATCCTCTGTATACCTATGTTTGTTTTTATGGTCACAGTTAAAGCTAAAATAGTAGAGTAAGGGACCCTTCTTTCCACTTTCTATCATTTCTTTCGTGGGTATCCCATCCTCTTGCTAATCAAATCATGCAGCATGCTAAGAGCTAGTTTTCTATTGTTATTTTTATTGGATAATATTTTTGACAACTACTTTTGAAAAAAATATTTTTAAAAATTATATGATTTGTTAATTTAAAATATTATTTATTACTATAAAAAAGTATTATAAGAAGTTAAAATATTTATTTTAGATATGATGTTAGAAATTAAAAAAAATAAATTAAAAAGGTATTTAAATAATTCGATATACGAATATATGAAATATAAAATTTAAACATCTTTTAAGCCATTAATATAAATTATTTGTAATGTTTAATTTAAACATATAAACCATATTAGAAAAAATATATTTTTTTATTAATTTACATGCCCATTGCTAAATGCTAAGTTAAAACTTAAAAGAATAATATTTGATTGCTATGGGTTGGGGATAAACCTGGTTAAACAGCGAGCAAGTAAAATAACAAAGAAATTGAAAAGATCAAATACAAATATTTTACGTGGAAAAATCCCTCTGAAGAGGATAATAAATAATGGGCAAATATAATTTTACCAAAACGGAAAAAAAAACGAAGAGTACAAAAGATGAAGATAAAACTAAATTTTGAAATCCAAAATAAGAACACTCAAAACGTAAACACAAAATTCTCTAAAAGCTTGTAAAAACTAATACCTAAATGTGTAATTGGTGGTTATCTCTCTAGGGTGGAAAAAGTGTCTATTTATAGGCTAAATTTGTAGTTCAAATAATATTAAAATAACCAAAACTAATTAGAGTTTAAGTGGAAAATTAAAAACATAGTTTTAATGGAAGAAGAAACGTTGAAAAATGCGATGCATAACTCTACAAATCTCCACCTTGACTCGTATTTCAACACGCCTTCTTTGCCAAAACCCGCCATAGGCTTATCTTGAACTATGCAGGATATTAACTAAGTCAAAGTTGTGCTTAGAAGCTGGAAGACTTCTAGTCTTCGACTTGAGCACTACCAAATCAAAACTGACCCAAGTTTGATTTCCACGAACGTAATGCCCTATCTTTTCAAAATCTGCATGCAAAAGAGAACATCTCTTATATAAAACGATCATACATTTTTCCCTTCTACGACCAAGTTGTCTTCACTTCAAACAAGTCGACTTCGAGTCCTTAACAAACGAAGGACGTCCTATTTCACCAGTCACCGTTGATCCTTCCAAAACATAAACTCTGCCAATCTTTTTACCTTTCATCAAAATGAGAGTCCCACGAGATACCTTAATCTGCTTGACTTGATGTTAATTCTACAACCCTTCGAGTCCAAAATTCCTAAGGAGATGAGATTTTCCTTTAAGTCAAGCACATGCCTGACATCTAACAGTGCCCTAATTGTCCTATCATGTATCCAGATTTGAACGGTACCAATATCAGTTACCTTACTGGGTGAACCATTCCCTATGCGCAATTTTCAGCCTAGAGTTTAATAGGTTCTTGAGAGATAAAATGGAAGCTAGTGAGAGAAAGCTTCATAAGGTAAGAAATGGTAATTTTCACCTGTCGTAACTTGTTATCTGAATTTAGATGTTGAATAAAAGCTTAAAAAGCTTATATATTAATTTTTATATATTTTTATTTGTATGAAAATGAAAAGATGTTGGATATTGAACTTCCAAGCTAGGATAATGATGGAAACAATCATTTGGAAGCTTGATGTTGAGTATTTATGCATCCAAGAGGTAAGTACCCTTGGATAACCTTACTTTTTCCTACACTAATATGTATGGGAGAATGGTTAGAATATTTAATAAGTGTGAGAATGAATAATAAATATTATCTATAATAACCATAGCCTAAATGTGTTAGAATAATTGGTTGTGAAACATTGAAGTCTAAATAAGCCTTAATTATAAAAATAAGTATTGACTATAATAATGCTATTAAGTTGTGAATTCCCATGAGATGGATAGTGAAAATGATTTGGTTTATGTGCTTACATATATGACATGTGATAATTACTGGGTGTAAAATTTTAATATGTTGTCATATCTAAATATGTAAACGTGTTGTAAAGTTGTCGATAAAATCAACATATTATTAAAAAGAGTACTAAAGGTGTGGAAACCTAATGGTTATGAAATTTGGGAGTTTGGTTATATTTGTTGTGATGACGACCTTTCTCGGACATTGCTTGGAAAATATTATTAATAAATAAATTTGTTATCCTTAGTCCATAAGAGCCATAATATAAAAAAATGAGCATATTCATAAGGTTTTTATTAATATGGATTTGAACATAAGTATATGAAAGCACTTAAAGCGCCCTTCTATTACTTGTGTGTGTGTTTTGATGGCCTTGATGATATATGTTAATTGTAATTGTAATGTGCTCTAGTAGACTTAGTGAAATGTTAAGATACGATTGACATGTCAATTAAGGTATATGATTTTGGAAAATTTGTTTGAAAATAGTGGAATAATGCATAATGGAATTTTAAAAATTTCTTTTGAAACTAATTAGTTGTGATGTTTATAGAAAAAAACCTATTTACTTAGATTGCACCTATGTTTTGTACAAGATAGACTAAATCGTTCCCAACTTTCAACCATTTAATCTTCTCTATTATTCATCAAAAGATAAAATTTATTTGAAAATAAATTTTCTATATTTTGATAGAATATTAGCGTATGAGAAGTGTGTATTTGATCTAGGCTTTAGTCTTTATATAGAGAGAGAATATCAAGAGTTTCAGGAGCACAAGAAGCGATTGAATAATAATATTTAATAGGAAAATGACTCCCATAGGGAGTCTATATGATAGGGGCGGTGGCAACCCCTTCTAGGACTAGACTTTGTCACCCCTGCCTATTAAACGAGCCTGATTCGACTCTCATCATTTGTTGAGTCAATTATATGTGCTATTTGATCTTTAAACCAACTCATAATTTTTCTAGCCCAACAAATATTTTCCTATGCCCAAAAATATTATTTATTTATTTAAAATAATTAATTGTTATAATTGAATTATTTTCTCTACCCAATTTTAATTCTGTTAAAGTCACGACGACTTTACCATACTATAATCTATGAGTAAATCAATGCAATTAACTTGTTCTTCAGAAACTATGATAACTTAATTGATTTAATTTATATTAAGATATAAATTAATTTTTGAGTCATCTCTTGTTCATAGTGAGAAAACGTATTCACTGCGGATAATGATACATCCAATCTATTTCTCTAGTTTGTCGTTTCACATTTTTCCATTTCATCAATTTATACAAACTATCAAGGTTATGCCAAGATAGCAAAGGAATTGATTAAAAATATATAATTAACACTCAAATAATTTTTAATTAAGTTTCGAATCTATGAGTAAATCAATGCAATTAACTTGTTCTTCAGAAACTATGACAACTTAATTGATTTAATTTATATTAAGATATAAATTAATTTTTGAGTCATCTCTTGTTCATAGTGAGAAAACGCAATCACTACGTATAATGATACATGCAATCTATTTCTCTAGTTCATCGTTTCACATTTTTTCATTTCATCAATTTATACAAACTATCAAGGTTATACCAAGATATCAAAGGAATTGATTAAACATATATAATTAACACTCAAATAATTTTTAATTAAGTTTCGAATCTCCGTCTATTAATTACAATATTATTTAGTCATGAAGTCATTCTACTAAAGTATCATGACTGAGCTCTCGCTATTATATACCATTACAAAAGCTACTTTACTAAGTGCTATTCAAATTACCTTGTCATATGTGTGTTACCCTCATAGGATATCCTTATTCTCTTTGGGATAAATTTATTCTCCCAATATGATTTTATTTTATCTCACGATAACCATTACATCTTTATTCATAGAAAACTCAATTACTAAAAAATAGTAATTAAATCATTTATATTAGGGTTTAAGATTTAAGGATAAATGACCTGTGACCACTTTACTTTCCATCAATCATGTAATGCCAATGATAGGACATCATTTACCCTTTATTGAGCTATAAATTTCACTATTGTAAGTGAAGCTATGTCATGCATAAGTTGCATACCCAACGTACCAACTTTCGACTCGATTACCAATTGAACACGAGCTATTAATACATCAAAATATACAAGTCACACACATATAACCCAACATTTACTCACGATTGAGTTAAGTAATATTATAAATGTCTCTAGTGAAAAAATCCATATATGGGTCTAGAATCTATTTTTGTTAGGTCCTGCTTGATGTATTATCAGTCCAATCAATCACATCTATGTCTATCTTCTGGGAGTCATCTGTTTCGATACCCAAAACAAGGTATCTCCCTAATTGGACTTGATAGACAACATATTAGTCTATAAATCAACTTGCTAAATTTTGATTAGACTAATAACATGTTTATATTATCTACTAATACAAGTTATCTTCTCGTATTACGATTCATCCACGTAAGGCCTTTTAGTATTAGTTAAACATTAGATAATCAATGAGTCAATATTTTCTTTCATTTTGCTTTGCGTATAAAAACCATTGAGAATAATATATAAAATATATCAATTATAATGATGAATTTTTATTAAACCAAATTGTTTAAAAAATTACAAGTATATGGATGTAATCACTACATTAAGGGAATTAAATATTAACATATAGAGTGTTTGGAGTTTTATTTCCTTCAGGCTTGGCACTTTGGTGCCTTTTGGTGTGGTAAAGGTTTCACACTTATATGTGCTTTATATTGCCTTTGGTCCTTGCACTTATATGCATCTTGGTGCGGTATAGTTCATGCTCTTATGAGCTTATTAGTATGGTGGAGAGATGTGTTACGTTGTCTTACGATTTAGCACTTTGGTGCTCATTGGTGTGGTGGAGGAGTCTTGTGCATCTAAGTTATTTTACTAAGTGCAAAACATATTAGAATTTTATAATGGAATCATAATTGTAAAAACTTTACTAAAGTGATATGGGCTAAAAGCTTAATGAGTTAGAAAGACCAAGTTGAATAAACGTTTGAGTTGAAAATAAACATATCATGATACTATGTTCCAACCACTTGTGGTATAAGTGAAATTTTAAATAAGCCAATAGTTAAATTATTATGTGTTTAGCATAAAAGTTAGGATAGAAGTCATAAGATGTAAAACTGAGAGTAAAACTTATGATTTCTTATGCCTTAATGAAAAATTGAAGAAAGTTGTGTATGACATGCATAAGGAACCAATTTCCATAAGTGAAATTGGGTTAAATGAATTTCGTTAAAAAGATGAACATATGTAAGGTCCTATGCTCATTAGAGCCATATGTTTGTGATTCATAATGAGAGTAACTAATGTACCATTAACATGTAAGTTGAGCCTCATGATTCGGTAATTAGATACGAATTTGTTAGAAAGGCTAAACAAAACATTAGTGAATTCCAAAAAAAAAAATTCTAAGGGGCTCAACACTAATAACGGAATAGGATAAGTGTAACATCCCTTACCTGTATCCGACGTCGAAATAGGGTACGAGGCGTTACCATACATGTACTTGGACATTTTCAAAAAATATGAACTATGAAATTTCGTTTCAAATTAAAACCAATCAAACCACATCTTAGTATCCTTACTATAGGCCTACGAGGCCCTAAACCTATATTGAGAATGGTTAGGAACAAAATCGAGCTCGTAAGAAAAATTTAAGAAAATTTCTAGGTTAATGTCTCACACGCCCGTGTGGAGACAATGCACACGATCATGTGCCTTCGGACACGCCCGAGTCCCCTGCCCATGTGGAATTAATTGAACTTATTTTCTACTTTGAACCTACAGGGGTTTTCACACAGTCAAGCACCACCCGTGTCTTTGGCCCGTATCCTTCACACGACCTAGACACGCCCGTGTAGTCGCTCGTGTCCAAAAACTCGAGCATTCTATTTATGACATCAGCATGCATTTAGGGGCACACGGCCAAGACACACGCCCGTTTGCTAGGCCATGTCCACCACACGGTTGAGACACACAGCCATGTCTCTGCCCGTGTGTTTATTACCATGCATTCTGACTTAAAAATTTTAGGTGCAAGGGACACACAACCATACCACACGCCCATAGAGCTATCCATGTGTCACACACAGCCTAGACACATGCCCGTGTGTCTACCCGTGTAGATCTTATTAGGCTATTTTTTTCAAGCCTTTGGTCACCCTCTAACATCCATACACACTTATAGGTTTTAATAATATTTAACATGGCCTAATTATACTTTTGAACGACCTTGATAAACCTCATTACATGTAAACCTCATCTTATCGGTTTTATACATGCTAGGTTATCCCTTTTGTATTAAGGATTTCTATGTCTTATAACACTTTTAAGATTGGCTCATTATTATAACTCATTGCCAATTATGGCCTAGACATCACATGTGATTTGGTCACATTACATGTATCTAAATGTGATATGGCATATTTCATCCTCACTAGAACAATTGAACATAAGCATGCACAAATTTGTAGGTCATAACCTACATCAAAATGAGTCAATTTCCATGGCCATCTACAAGTGAATATGTATACCTTTACATGCCTTCATATTGGCAAATCAAATGACACATATAACAAAATAACAAAAGCCCTATACATGCCATTGAACAAAATAAAGTATTTATATACCAAAGCTGGACAAGATGATAGTGTGTTGACTCTCCAATTGTCTTCCAATTTCTACGAGTCTTTGAGCTTTGTAAGACAGGGAAAAGAGAGGGGTAAGCATTTACATGCTTAATAAGCCCGAATAACTGGAAAGTAAACTTACCAATTAATTAGCATACAACCATATTAGGCAATACAACCAACAAGCATGAAATGGTTCCCCTATCACATGCACTCAATCAACAGGTTTGTCTCATAACAATATGGTTTCCATAAGAGCAATCATCTTGTGTATGCACTTCCGCGAACCTCATATCTTACAGCGGGATTACCAATCTAGGCTAAACCCTTGTAATATAAACTCATTGGGTGATGTCGGGATTACCAGTCCAGGCTAAATCCCTTGTAACGACAAACACCCTTAATGAGCTCGGATCTGAATTACCAGTCCAAGCTAAATTCAGACCCTAGTCAGATTACCCGTCTGGGCTAAATCCATAATGCACACATTCTTCGGGAGGCTCGATCACTCAAGGAACACCCGTTCGGGTTAGATCCTTTTTATATTTGAGATCAACGGATTACCCGTTCGGGATAAGTCCTTTTCTGCAACATATGCAGGATCTCAAGTCATGTAAGCCATGGTTTATCCATCGAGTTTTCCTTTTTGACTTCAACCGGGACATTTATTATCATGTCATCATTATTAACACATTGCATGGATTTTCATACCATCATTATAACTAATTATCATACATTCATAATATATGCAATTAAGCATATTAAGATTTTACTTTAAGTTATTCGAACTTACCTGGTACTTGTTTCGGTTTCACGTTTCGGTTATTCTGAAACCTTTCGTTTTCCTCGATCGACCTCCGAAATTTGTTCCTCGGGGTCTATAACAATAAAAATGAATCATTAATACCTCATATTATTCTTTTCAAGTCTAACTTTCACCCCAGACATAATGACCGTTTTGCCCCTAACATTTTACATTATTTACGATTTAGTCCCTAGGCTCGTATGATGAAATGCATGAAATTTATACATTACCCAAGCCTATCTGAATGTTTTCCCTCTTATAGAAGCCCACATTTTCCATTATTTCTCATCTTTCTACCCATTTTATTTCATCAATTAGCCAAATAACCAAAATGCCCTTAAGCCCTTTCTTTCAATTTTTATCCATACATGCCCATTTTTGTCCAAAAACTTAAAAATTGGAAAAATTGCTCTTAAGACCTTTTAATTAATAATCTAAAGCAAATTTATACAAATTGCTTCTAGAACTCAAGTTTTGCAATTTATTCAATTTGGTCCTTATTTCCCAATTGGACACCTTACTCATAAAATTTCTTTATGAAACTTTAACACATGCTATTTTCATATTATACGCCTCATAATAATCATAAAATAAATATTTCAACGTCATATTTATGGTTTCGAAACCAATGTTCCAACTAAGCCCTATTTCGAGATGTTACAATAAGTTTGATTATCCTTGTGTACTTACCAAGCTATTCAAGCTCACACATTAGTTGTTTTAAATGCGTAGTACGAGAAGCTTACAATTTCAACTTGGGAGCATCGCATCGCCAACATGGTTTAAAGGTTGTAAAGTTGATATTTGCATTTGCTAATTGTATTTTAGGATGTACATAAATGTTTAGACTATTATAAGAGTTTGTAAGTATTTGGATTTTTTGAACTAAAGTGCAACTTGAAAGTATTTGAGTGTTCATGGTAAGATTTGGATTATAAATTGATTTGGGACTTTTATGTATGCTTAATTGAGCGTTGAATTTATTTTTTAATGATTTGAAGCTCATGGATATCATAATTTGATGTTTGGGGATAATTTGAAGTATTTTTTTGAACTAATTTTGAGGTATTTTACATCAAGTCTTGAGACTAGGCACATCAAGTATCGAGATTGACAAGTTAGTAGCTAAAAAGCTACAGTAGCAAGTGCCGAGACTAAGGAGCAAAGCATTGAGACTTATAGGCCAAGTCTTGAGACTAGCTACTTAAGCTTTGAGTTACACTATTGCATTTACATAACTTGTATTTTTGTTTGTTTTTGACCCTTGAGACCCTATTTTATGTTTTGGACATGTCTAAACACATAGCAAATGATTCAAAATAATTATAAAATTGTATTCAAGCCTTCTAAACTTTAAAATTAGATTTAAAGGATTTTTATTAAGTCCTAAAATGGTGCCTTATTGAAATAAATTTTTTGTACAAGCTAAGAAAGTGCTCAAATAACACCTTCTATCTATAGTAATCGTCATGGCAGGTAAGGGGTGTTACAACCTTGTTATCATAATCCAAGGATAATTTATCTTTCCTAAAAAGATTAGTTCTTCCAATACTTTTCTCAACCACATAAGCTCACAAACACTCAAAATCATAGCTTTGTACCATACCGACAAAAATCGAGTTGTTGCAAGATCAAACTCAATATAGTTGGAGTTCTAAAACTTCATCCCCTAAGAGCAACAACTAGTGTAGTAACTTGAGACAGTAATGGGAAGTGGATTGTGGGTTTATGCTATAATGTTGGGGTTTGTACAATGTTCGAGAAGGAATTTGAAGCGATTCTTAATGAACTTTTATTAGCTTGGGATGGAGGTTTTATGCTAGTACACCTTAAGAATAAATTGCATTAATGGTCTAGTTACTTCATTTTAAGATTGGCAAACTCAACAATTTAGATTTGGTGAGGTACATTAGGGGGCTCTATATTAGCCAATAAGCGATTTAAATTTGACATATCTATCACGAGGCCAATTTCATTGTGGACTTTATGGAAAATTTGGTTGTGAATGCTAGTCATAGAATGTATGATATAAAGCTCGACCTTTGGGTGTTAGTAGCGTGCTATTAGGGGCTCTGTTAGCCATGTATTATGAAAGGAATTGTGTAGTTTAGTTTTTCCATTTAAGGCTTAAGACTCTTATGTAATAAAAATAAAAAATAAAAAATAAAATTTAGTTGATTTTTATCAACTTTAAGATACACATTTTGATAGTTTATTTAAACTTAGTTTTAAGGTTTTTTTTTTAATATAGTAGAAAATAATTAAGTATTAAAATAAGTATTCCTAAAAGTTTTTTCCCACAATATATTTTTTAGAGGTACCTTATAACAACCCGTTTTTTAATAATGTTAGAAATAGTGGTTTCGAGACCATGAATCTAACATGTCATTAGTAAATATTGATTATTTAATATTTATGAGATCCTTAGTATTGTATTAAATTTTGTTTAAGAAATTATAGCATTTGGATAGTTAATAAGTAAAAAAGGACTGAATTGTAAAAGTTACAAAAGTTGGGTTTATAAATTAAAAGGACCAAATGAATAAATTAACACATGGGAGTTAAATTAGTGGATTTAGATGGTGATATACACATGTGGATAAGTTTAATTAGGCCTAATAATAGTTAATTAAGAATTAATTATGAAAGTTGAAATATTTACAAAAAAAACCTAAGTATATATAATAATTTAAAGTAAAATAATTATGGAATTGCTTCATTTTGTTCATATTCTCCATGGCACTCAAGGGAAACTTGGGTTTCCATAGTTTTCAATTTTAAAGCTTACATTTGTAAGTAAATCCTAGCCTGTTTTTAGTAATTTTCATGTTTTTGGGTTCGTATTAGCTTAATCTAGCTAGCTCGAGGATCAATTTGTAAAATTGTTAAATGTTTTAGATTGTGCCATTGTTGAGTTAGAGTTATTCTTTAGATTTTATGGAGGATTATTAAGCTTTGATGTTATATTTGGTTATTTAGTAAAGTAATTTTTAATGAATTCAATGATTAGGGATTAAATTGCTAAAGTACTATAAATCCAAGAACTTGATGTGAAATTTATTACAAAAGTGGGTTGTAATGGGAGTTATTGATGTTTGGTTAGATTGGGATTTCAATAAAAATGGATAATTTGCATGATTAAGGCCTTGGGACTAAATTGAATAAAAATGAAAAGTTGTGAGTAATTTTGTAAAATAGTAAAAATGACTTAATTTCATAAAATGAGTTAATTTTACTGTTGGATTTAGTTGATTAAATGAAGCTATTATTTTAGATCATGAATGTGTGGAGGACTAAGGAAAAGACAAGGTGGTGGAGTAGTCCCCGTACTTTGGCTATTGATGTGAATCAGCCGGTAAGTTTGTATTTCTAATTTTATAATTTATGGTTCTTTCCTTAAAATATTGAATGCTTAAGATGCATAATTTCTAGGTTATTGGATCAAAATGAGAATTGATCAAATAAACAATTAAAGTGATTAGGTATTTGGCCGGAATGTGAAGTGATAAAACTATCACATTTCTGTTCCGATGTTTGGACTAATCCGATGACTAAGAATCCTACGTAAGTTATGGATTATCATTAGCTTGTGTGAGTAGCATCAAGATTTAGTGAAATAACTGAATTCTCTGTTCTAAAGAATGAACCGTGGCAATAGCTGAGGTCCTGCATACGTTGCGTATCCTCATCAGCTTGTGTGAGCAGTATTGCGAAATGGTCAGTATATCTAGAAATCTGGTCGAATGAGCGAGACTTTGTATTTCTAAAAATGGCGAGCTATGATATATGATTTAATTGATTTAATGAAATGAGTAGCTCTTATCTGTGGTGTATTGTGAACGACAAGGATTTATCTTAGTTGTTATTCAATTATGTTGTAAGAAAACCCATGGTAAGATTTATCATTATTTCTATGAACTTATTAAGCTTCACGTAAGCTTACCTCTGTTAGTTTTTTGTTTTGTAGATTTCGTATTTTTGTGAATGGGAGATCGGATCAAGTTCAAAGAAGTACATTATCCCAAGTACTAATTTAGTAGATTTTGGGATATTTTGGTTATATGGCATGTATAGGACCTTGGATAGTAATAGGCCTTGAATGTGTTTATGATCATTTTGGTACAAATATGCTTGTGGGGTTTAAGTCTTGTTTGATGGATTTTCTAAAATGTTTGATAAGTTTAAGTTCTTGGTCAACTTTAGATACTTAGAATATATGTTTCTTATGGTATGTTTTGCTTGGCTTGAAAATGATTATAATGGTATGTTTTGGTAACTAGTTGGAATTGGTTATCATGTGTAAAATGGTAAAAGGTTGTCATATTTGATAGTTGTTGTTTTGGTATAATGTGGTGTCTTTAAATAGTATAATGGTTAGTTGAAATAGGATCTTGGAATGGCATTTTAATGTGTGCTTAGGTGATGTTTAGGCCCATTTAAAGTGTACATAAATGGGTTGAAAATTTATGCATAGAATGGTTTTGTGATGGCTTGTTTTTAGGTGAATTTGGGTCCACAGGGGCGTGTGACTCAACTGTGTGAGACATACAGCTTGGCGACACGGCCATGTGTCATATGATGATTTTCATAGGTTGTAAGTCAGTGAGTTACACGGCTTGGCACACTACCGTGTGACCCTACTTAGAGAGTTACACGAGTGAGGACACAGGCTAAGACATGGTCGTGTGTCCCTAGTTCAAAGGTTATACGGCCTGAGACACGGGCGTGTGTCTCAACCGTGTGAGACACATAGCTTGGCCACACGACCGTGTGACCCTTGTTTTTAAATTTTTGTAACTTTTTCCTAGACTCTCTTAATGGTTTCAATTTGGTCCCGAATCGCTTCTAAGGTATTTTTAGGGCTTGGTTTAGAGGCGATATATATGTGTATGATTGCTTTATGACTTGAATAGGTTATTAAATGATATTAAGTTTAAATGTTTCTGATTGTTTTGTAATGCTCCATGACCCTAGTCTGGTGATGGATACGAGTTAGGGTGGTTACATACCTCAACACCTTTAGCTGTTGAGATCAAGATACTTAACTTTGATTGGGGATTTTTATGTAACAGCTTATTTTTTAGTGGTGTCAGAAACAGTTGCTTCGAAGCCACAACTCCAACGTGTCAGTCCGTAAATATTAATAGTTTAATATTTTACAAGGTCATTAGTATTGTATTGAAGTTTGGTTAGGAAATTTTATCGTTTGGATAGTTAATTAAGTAAAAGGAATAAATCGTAAAAGCTGTAAAAGTTGATTTCTATTAATTAAAGGTACTAAATGATAGTTGAAAGATAAAGTAAGGAACTTAAAAGGTAAATATACCATATGGTATCAATTGGATGGTAATGAGCTTGAAAATTATGAGAATTTATTAGTTTAAAAAGGTAAATTTGTAAATAAATAAATTATAATGTAATTATAATCATAAAACATATGAAATAAGTTATCTTATCCTAGTTTACTTCTAGAGAAAAACTGAAACACCATAGCTAGGGCATTGAAAGCTTTGACCAAGTTTGTATTCTTCGATTGGGTGAGTAGACCTTGCCAATTTTTAGTAAATTTTATGTTTTCGAGCTCATATTGTCTTAATCGAACTAACTTAGAACTATCACATGTTCTAAATTATGCCATTGATGAGTTTGAGTTATTCATAAAGTTTTATGAAAGATTATTGAGCTTTGTTGTTAGTTAGGACTGTTTTGTAAAATAGTTTTTGATGATTTTAATGTTAAAGGACTAAATTGTTAAAAGTGTTAAAATACGATGATTTGATGTGAATTAATAGCAAATAGGAGCTTTAGAGAGGCCCTTGTATATTTGACCAAGCTTGAATGTGAGTAAAAAATGGTTAATTTGCATGTTTTGTGCTTAGGGACTAAATTACACAAAAGTAAATGTTAGGGGTAATTTTTTAAAAGTGTCTAAAAGGACCTAATTGCATAAAATGAGTGATTTTATTGTTAGAGTTAGTCAATTGAATGAAATTATTATTCTAGATCAAGAACAAGTTGATAATCGCGGAAAAGAGGAGGTTGCAGAATAATCCCTGTACTTTGTCGTGTTGCAGTATTTAGGTAAGTTTGTTCAGTTTAATTCTAATATATTTACATGAATATTAGATGAATTAATTTGTTTGGTTTGAACATTATAATGATGTTATGTATATAAGAATAGAAGAAAATGATCATTATAACATTGATTACTAATTAAATGTTTTGAGCTGGATGAACGTGGGATAGAGTACTATTGGCATGCCAAGAGGTTATTTTGCAAGCGGTATGGGATTGATCTGAGTAGTGGAGATGATTTCTGTATATTCTCTATTCACTGGATATGCTGAAGTTTTGCATTTGTCACGGAGTATCATGTTACATTACATTGTATTCTGGTGTGTTGGTTGGTCTGACTCATATGAGCATCTGATGTGTTGGTTGGTTTGGCTCATTCGAGCATATGGTGTGCTGAATGGTTAACCATGTACTGCATCCATTTACCATTCATTGGGCTATGTTTTATTGATCTCTGAATGGCATTGAAATGTAAAAATTTATTAGTATTGTTGTGTTGAGTAATACTTGTTGAGAGTTGTGATTGACAAGAACTCTATTATTTTATCTTGTTATTTGAATTGTTATGTTTAATTTGATTACATTTTGTGAAACTGGGAGACCGAATCAATTCAAAAAATTATACTATCCAGGGATCTCTTTGGTAGATTTTGAATTTAACTTGGCTTATATGGTAAGTATTAGGACAATTTGCCCATGTTTTGTAATGGTTCATAAGCTTATTGTAGTGTATATATGTTATGCTTTCGATATGGTAGTTTAAACAAATATACAAAGTATGCATGTTTGATTCAAGGTTGATGTTAAGTAGCCTAACATGAAATGGTAGTTATCATGTTTAAGGTATGGCATGGTGAGATTGAAATAGGTTATTTTGTGTGTATGATATGTTTTGTGGATGTTAGCTAAGGTAGTGAATGTATAAGTACTCATAATGTGATTTCATGTATGATACATTGGTTAGGTCATGGGTTGTTGAATTTGGCATGTTTTGGTTGTTCTTAAGTGTGTTTTTGGTATTGTGATTATGTGTTATAAGTTGGTTTAGGTACCTATGATATTGGATGCAAAATGAGCATGATTTAGGCCATTTTTGAGCACATACGGCCTGGGATATGGGCTATCACATGGTCGTGTGTCCCACACGGGTAACCTACATGGGCGTGTTGGGTGCAAGGTTCACACGGGTTGACACACGACCTGTGACACAATTGTGTGACACAAGTTAAAGAGTTACACGGCCCATGCACATTGGCATGTGAGGTTGCACACAGGCATATAAGATAGTCACACGGCCATGTTTGGAGCCACACGGCCTGGGCTTTGTCACACAGTCTGGACACACGGCTATGTAACCCCCTGTAGTGAAAATTTTTAGTTTTCCCTAAAAGTTTGAATTTGTTTCGAATTGGCCTTTGTATGTTCCTAATCTATTTTTAGGGATCGTAGGCCCTAATTAAGGCTCGTAAGTGTATGCTTATTCTATTTTGAATTATATATGTATTTTATAATTTATAATTCCCAAAGGCTCTAAGTCTAGGATCTGCCTTTCATATTGTTCCTTTCTTTATTCGTCAAAAATTCCATTCCACCAGGATAAGTCATGAAAATCATTTCTATCTTTTAGAGGCGTCTCCTTTAAAAGGTTGCCACAAGGGCCATTCTTTAGAGTGTGCCACAAGGCGTCATTTACCAAATTTGCCACAAAGGCTTCTATTTTTTTGATTGCCTCTAAGGCTTCTATTTTCTTAGATTACCATACAAGCTTCCATTTTAGATACACCACAAAGACTTTCATTTTCTTAGATTGCGACAAAGGCTTCCATTTTTTGACATGTTCATGATAAGGATTCACCTAGACTCACGTTTTATGAAGTTTGTCCTCATCGTCTCAGGTCATGTAGAAAACCCTATTCAGTAATAACCTTCATTTAATTCTTTCAATATGATGCCATAACCCACCAACTATGGTCTTACACGATATTGTGTCATGGACTTTTCCTTTTAAAGGATCATGTTTAAAGTCCCAACAAACCTCTTTAGACAACGCTGCGGAGATAAAGACAGACTCATCATACTCTAACTTACTCTTGACAGACATAACTCATAACATGATATACAAGCATCTTTCGATTTCCAAATTCACATCACATGGTTTTTCATATTTCATGCAATTTATACATACACGATCAATCAACAGTCATCCTACACAGAATCATCACACCATACTTCTCTAGCTTCAGTTCCATAATTTATTTACTTTTCACAGAGGTTTCTAAGATGCACAATCACACATATAAGAGTCGGCTTAGGGACTTACCTGACTTTCATCTTCTGTAGTACCACACTCTAGATCCAAACTTTCATCGAACAATCCGCAACAACTAATTCTACAAAACATGGAAATTCATCAAGATCTACACCTCTTTTTTCGTTATCTCTAACACTAAAAATCCCCAAATAAGATCTTATATCATCCATCTTACCAAGTTAAATGGATTTACTCTTTCCCAATAATAGCATGTAGGGTCATAAATCTTACCTTGACATGGAGTATTCTTTGATAGAGATCCAAATCTACAACTTAGCTTAAGTACAAGAAGGGATTACCCTATGTTCCTTTAGATCTAGACAGAAATACTTCTTGAAGAAGGAAGAAAAAAAAAATCCCTTTTTTCCTAACTTGATTATCTAGATATACAACATTTCTCCCTATGGAAACTTAACATACGTCATAATCCTATTCAATCTACCGTATAGGTGATTTACAGTTGTAGAGAAACGTGTACAAAACCTAACACACATACACACATAGAGCAATTTCATCACTCATTTCTAACCACCTTGTTAGAATGTAACCAGTACCATGACTAACCAAACTTGGCGTACAATACTTCATGACGATAGCCCAATTACTCGAAATTCTTTAATTCATTACTAAGCTTTTTTTCTTAACAATTCATCCTTTCTAAGACAATCCCTCGCAATAATCCAACACTTGTTATGCGCCCACTTTTACATACCAAGAGCATCGATTGGGGAGATAGCACTATGCCACTCAGAGTACAACTCGGTTTACCTGCCAATTTTAGAACCCACCAAAACCGGGTGTTACATGGTTAGCACCCATCATTTTCTAACCATAGGAATTACCTCTTAGTCGATGGTAAAAGTAAATCGTACTTAATATCTTAAAATGTATTGAATGACCAATATTTATAATGTAACAGCCCATTTTTAGTGAAATCAGAACAATGGTTTCAGGACCACAAATTCGAGGTTGGAAGAAAATTTATTTTAATATTATTTTATAGTCTATAGTATGATAGAAATATCGTATAAAAATTTCGTTAAGAAATTTTACCGTTTACATGCCTAGCTTGATAAAAAAGACTAAATTGTATAAAGTTCAAAAGTTGAATTCTAGTAGCTAAAGCTTTCAAATAGCTATGGAATTTTAAATTTGAGGTCCTTATATAGGAAATTAGAGATTTAAAGTAATATTAAATAAAAGAAAAAAATCTGTTTTCATCATCTTTCATTAAAAAAAATGGAAACCCTAGCCATGGAAGCTTGAAGTTATCAAGCTTATTTTTACTCATTTAGGTATGTATTTTTGTCCCATTTTTAATAATTTTTATGTTTTCGAAATCGTAATAGCTTAATCTAGCTATCTCGAAGATTAATTTGCAAAATTGTTAAAGTATTAAGGTTTTACCATGGATGAGTATAGTTGAAATTTAAAGTTTTATGATAGAAAATGAAAGGTTGTTGTTAGATAAACAACTTTTGTAAAGAGAAATTTGATGAAATTATCAATTAGGGACTAAATTGAAAAGATGAAAAATTTATGGAAAGATTCTAATTTTTGTGAAATACATGGGCTGCTATTGATATGTATGAAAATCGGCTAGGCTTGAATAAGGATTAAATTGTAGGAATTTCATTTTTCGAACCTAAGGACTAAATTGTAATTAATTAAAAGTATAAGGGCAAAATAGTAATTTTACCAAAGATGTGTATTGGATTAAATTGAATATGAATTATATTAAATTGAGTTAAATTCATTCGTATAGTTCCGGATAGATTTAATACGAAGTTAGATCGAGACAAAGAAAAAGTATCGGATTAGTAGCCTTCGTATCTATATATACTTATCGAGATAAGTTCGTGTAACTAAATTGTATATTTAAATGTTTTAAATTGAATATTGTTGTATGCGATTTGTACAAATTGCCATGTATAATTATGATCACATATCTGATAATTATCGAGTCCTGTTTGAACCTTAGAAATTCGAAGGATACAAATGACATGTCATTAGCGTTCCCGATTTGGTTGTGATCCTGCATGTGTTGTGGACACACCACAGCTCTTTTGAGCTTCTCGATTTACAGCTTGCATGAGCTTCCCGATATATGGCTCATATGAGCTTCCCGTTATATGGCTCGGAAGAGCTTCCCATTTACATGCTTGTATAAGCACACAAGTACATGAATTGACGAATCACAGATTTGAACACTACGTGTGTACTACCCGTGTATCCAACGATATTTTAAATGGTTCAACGGACAAAGTTTTGATATGAAACAATATGAGTTCGAAATGAACAATTACGGGTATATACTTGAATTACATGGAAATGATATTGCATGATATATTGAAATATGATATGGACAATACATGTATGTGAATCTTACCTAATGATTATGTACATTCATATTTATTGGTTATGGAAAGTGTTACATGGCTAATATGTTGAGAATATGTGTTTAGGCTTTTGGCCAAATTGGTTTGGTTATATTAGTATGCTTACCTTAAATGTGATTAAATGGTAAGTTAATTTTCTTCTTATACGAACTTACTAAGCTTAAATGCTTACTCTGTGTTATTTTCCATGTTTTTATAGTAATTCGAAAGCTCATTTTGGTTGGGAGCTGGTGTAACACCCCTAACCTGTATCCGTTGCCAGAACAGGGTTTCGGAGCATTACTACCATTTGCAGATTACTTAAAAAAAAAATTTAAATGCTTACCGATTCAATGCATCATGTAAATAAATATATTACCATTCAATCAACAGATTAGTACTTGTATAAGCATCAAACAATAATATTGTTAGTGTACTTGCACATATCTCATATAAATTCAACATTGATATAACTATTTTCTCGACATATCGTACTTGAGTTCAATAATAATCTCAACTTACATAATTTTCTTGTATCAACATATCAAAGATAATCATATATGTACATGTCATGAAACATATCATGCTCTTACCGCTTTCTTCATAAGCATATATGATTCATTTCATTATATTAATATTTCATACTCCATCATTTCCATATATTTTATGTATATTTATTCCGATAATAGCTTATATCAAACCTAACATAATTTATATTCCACGTACTCATACTTATTTCGTTTATCTATCTTCATAATTATTTCATACAACTATTTTGTACATATATATTTCCATATGACTAGTTCTTGTAAACATTACACACAACCATTTCATATAACCATTCGTCATCCGATACATATTACCGATATCAATTGTTCAACAGATGTCATAGCATCTCCCATCCACGGTCTTATTCATCTTTGACATGATGCCATAGTATCTTTCAACTATGGTCTTACTCATTTTCTCATCATGTTGCCATGATATCTTTCAACCATGGTCTTGTTCATTTCATATCACGCTGCCATGGTATCTTTCAACCATGGTCTTACACATTTCATATCAGTTTGCCATGGTATCTTTCAACCATGGTCTTACACATTTCATATCAGTTGCCATGGTATCTTTCAACCATGGTCTTACACATTTCATATCAGGTTGCCATGGTATCTTTCAACCATGGTCTTTCACGCTTTCATATCGAGAGCACACTCCGCGAACCTCATCCTTACAAAGTGGGATTACCAAAGGCTAAATCCAAATCCTCAGATATAAACTCATAGAGTATTGTCGGGATTACCACCCGAAAGCTAAATCCCCAGCAACGACAATTACTCTAATGAGCTTGATCCAATTACCACCAAAGCTAAATTGCAGACTGACGATTCGGATTACCCGTTCGGGCTAAATCCATTTTACACATATTCTTCTGAGAGCTATATCGAGATAGGATCACCCGTCCCAACTAGATCCTTTTTACCGTCAATTCCTTTTCGAGATCCAACGAATTTTTTCTTTTCATTCAACCGAGATTTATTTTCAATTTATTTCGAGTATTATCAATATTTCATCAAATATCATGAATTGAATATTCAAATCATATTTTCATCACATAACCACATATTTCAAGTATTTAAAATACAATTCAAGTTACACAAACTTACCTCATTGCTTGTTTGTGTTTATAATTTCATTAATCCGATATCTTTTCTTTTTCACGATCGAGTCTCATATTTGAGTCGTTCGGATCTTTATAAATAAATTTGATCATCATTTTCATTCATTTCATATACTAATGCATTTAATTAATGCTTTAGGCAAAATTTACCATTTTGCCCCGAACTCTTAATTAATGACGATTTCATCCTTAGGTCGTCAGAAAATAAAATTCTTGCAATTTAATCCTTATTTCCAGCTATTATTCTTATATATATTGATAATAGTCCATGAATTCTATAAAATATCAGAATTTTCTATAATTTCAACACTTTTCAATTTATTCTTTCAACACTTTTCAATTTAATCCCTAAAACATGTTTTCCCCCGATCTTGAACTAAATTAATAATTTCATTCAATTTTGTAATTTAAATAATAAAATAATCCATTTCATGCAATTTGATCATTTTTTACATTTTTACAAAATTGCCCATAAAATTTTACTTTTATTCAATTTAGTCCTTGAGCCTAGAATATGCAAATTAGCCATGCTAGATGAATATTCATACATATTTTTCCTCCTCCTCCTCTCCATTCCACATCCTTAATGTAGATAATACACTTGTAAGTAACATTATCCATAATTTTTATTATTTACTTTTATGAATATTCAAGCTGTCTATCTGCATCATGGTCACTAAATTATTTATATCTGGAGCTATAGAACTCAAAATTAAGATCCGCTAATTTTCCCTGAAACTAGACTCATATATCTTCTTACCATAAAATTTTTAGAATTTTTAGTTTATCCAATAAGTACAGTTTATTCTTTAAATTTACCCCTGTTCTGCTGTCTAACAGTTCTGACCCTTCTTCACTAAAAATTAATTATCTCATTTTACAGAATTCAAATGATGTTCCCGTTTGTTTATATTGAAAATAGACTCATTCAGGATTCTAAAAATATAAATTTAAACCCCTAATTATTTTTATCCAAATTTTTATGATTTTACAAAGTCAGAACAGGGGAACCCGAAATCATTCTGACCTTGTCTCACAAAATTCATCATATCTCATGATTTACAATTCCATTGCTTACATAATTTCTTCTATAAGAAACTAGACTTAATAAGCTTTAATTTCATATTTTATTCATTCTATAATTAGATTTCTACAATTTTTGGTGATTTTTCAAAGTTAGACTACTGCTGCTGTCCAAAACTGTTTTAGTACAAAATATTAATTACCATGTTATAACACCCTTATTTTTTTTTTTCTACACCATTTTTCATCACTTTCTCTTATTTTCTCTTCACTAACATATCATGAACATAGGACCTTATGTAAGAAAACTCTACTATAACATTATTTCCATGCTTTGTCAATAATAACAAACTTAAAAACATATTGAAATCTTGATATACTTACCTTGTTCTATTGATACTAATCTTTAACTTGATTTTCTCTCTCCTCCAGCTTCTATTTCATGAATCCAACTTGATATTCTAACTCTCCATGGTCTCCTTAACATTTTTCTCTCTTGGTAGTTATAGAAATTCATTTGATTTTTGGGTGAAAATAGTGAATTTTTGGTAAAAGGACTAAATTGTAAAGAAAGCAAAACTTTCTTTCTTCCTCTCTTTCTCTCTCACGTTAGTGCATGAGAAAATATGGATGAGAATTTCTCATCTTTCTTTCTTTATATACTAATAAAATAATAATAAAATAATAATAAAATATCTTATTAAAATATTAATAAAATAATATTTATCTAATTAAATAATTATAAAATATCAAAATATCTCTAGCATCATTATTACTTTCTAGATTTCTCTCTCTTCCAATTGACCATTTTGCCCTTCATTATCTTTTAAAATTCCATCCTTAAGTCATCATTTAATTTGGTAAAATTGCAATTTAGTCCTCATAATTTCTTCATCTATTCAATTTGGTCCTAATTCATCCATTTTCCTTAGTTTCTAGATTATTCCACTCTTAAAATATTTACACTATTGGTCCTTCAAATTTTTCATATTTACACTTTAACCCCTCAAATTTTGAGTATTTACTCTTGTGCAACAAAACTTTTCTCACTTTTACAATTTAGTCCTTTCTTGAATTAATATATCATAATATACTTCTCAATATTGACATATCTCAAAATTTCCTTTTTTTTTTTTTTTTTTCACTTTATTTTCTTATTTTACTATATCAAGGATAATATCTTATCAGAAATATTTTTAGGGTATTACATTTCTCTCCTTTAAAATAAATTTCATTCCCTCGAAATTTCCTTGTTTTCTTTTGATCATGAATTTCATTATTTCTATAGTTTTATAGTTTCTTTTGTACATATTCACCCAGCTTTATCATTTATATCTATTCTCTATCCTTTTATTTCACAATTTATTTTCAATACACTATTTCACATTTGCCTTTCAGAGCTTTACCAATGTAAATAGAAAATAATATCGTATGAATCTTATTATCAAGTGTTCTATCACATATATTGGCTTGGAAAACCAAAGAAAAATAGAGTAGTAGCACTTGTGAATCAATCGGACTTTGCGATAATTTCTGTCTATTAGCATATTTATCCAACCTTTCCATATATTGATTATAGTATCCAAACATGAATAGCTTCCATATGCCTCAAAAAATATCAAGATATATAAGATACCCATATAAAACCCCAAAATTTAATATAATATACCCAATTATAATGGCTATATTCAAATATTTTTGCAATTTTTTTTTTTTCACCAATCTATTGACTAGTATAGATTGCATATAATCAGTATTAGTAAAGGGGTATAGATCGTAAAACCTCATAATTTAATTTTTATGTATTTACTCATATAACATTTATCATTCTCAAGTACTATAAAACATTTATCCGTATTTTTACGAGTTCTCGCTTTATCATAACTAACATTTTTACTCGTAGAGATAATCATTTTCCTCAGAATCTAAAATTGTTTACTTTTTACTTAGTAGAGGCCCAGTGAGACTAGATAGAACACTTTGGATATACGGGACTTATACAGAGGTGCATTATTATGCACTATTAAACAGAGAACACCAAGTGCTATACAGAGAGTACGAATATGCTGAATGTGCTAATAATCGTCGAGCACTAACTTGCTAGTAATCGAGAGAGCATGCTGAGGTCCCTTAATATCCTAGTAGTTCTAATCTTGCCTACTTGGGCAAATTATTTCATGCACGCATATCACTTTTACACCTTTCGCATAATGCTTTTACATGCTTTACAATTTAATCCTTGTATCAATAATCCGTTTATTTATGTCTTCTACCTTTAATACATGTAATATTTTTCAAAATTCACTATTCATCCACAATTTACTAATAATACTTATCATGTACTTCATATACCAATTTTATATATTTTGTAATTTAGTCATCAGCACAATATTTCATGTAGCAATATAATTTACTTTTATTAATACACATAACATTCATCATCGACATGTATTTATTCATACCTTTATGAATTCTGATTGATTCTAATCAACTTTTTACTCATATACCTGAGTATCGTTTTTAGCATTATAAGAATTATCTTGGGTCAGAAAGCATCTCATTTTAATAGTAAAACAAATCTCATCAGAGTCGGGAGATATCATACTATCACATATTATAATGACATGTGTTTTTAGACTTCACATATACTACGTTTGGCCTGAGAACCGACTAAACCATAGCTCTGATACCACTAAATGTAACACCCCTAACCCGTATCCGTTGCTAGAACAGGGTTTCGGAGCATTACTACCATTTGCAAATTACTTAAAAAAAAATTTAAATGCTTACCGATTCAATGCATCATGTAAATAAATATATTACCATTCAATCAACAGATTAGTACTTGTATAAGCATCAAACAATAATATTGTTAGTGTACTTGCACATATCTCATATAAATTCAACATTGATATAACTATTTTCTCGACATATCGTACTTGAGTTCAATAATAGTCTCAACTTACATAATTTTCTTGTATCAACATATCAAAGATAATCATATATGTACATGTCATGAAACATATCATGCTCTTACCGTTTTTTCATAAGCATATATGATTCATTTCATTATATTAATATTTCATACTCCATCATTTCCATATATTTTATGTATATTTATTCCGATAATAGCTTATATCAAACCTAACATAATTTATATTCCACGTACTCATACTTATTTCGCTTATCTATCTTCATAATTATTTCATACAACTATTTTGTACATATATATTTCCATATGACTAGTTCTTGTAAACATTACACACAACCATTTCATATAACCATTCGTCATCTGATACATATTACCTGGATATCAATTGTTCAACAGATGTCATAGCATCTCCCATCCACGGTCTTATTCATCTTTGACATGATGCCATAGTATCTTTCAACTATGGTCTTACTCATTTTCTGTCATGTTGCCATGATATCTTTCAACCATGGTCTTGTTCATTTCATATCACGTTGCCATGGTATCTTTCAACCATGGTCTTACACATTTCATATCAGGTTGCCATGGTATCTTTCAACCATGGTCTTACACATTTCATATCAGTCGCCATGGTATCTTTCAACCATGGTCTTACACATTTCATATCAGGTTGCCATGGTATCTTTCAACCATGGTCTTTCACATTTCATATCAGAGAGCACACTCCCGCGAACCTCATCCTTACAGTGGGATTACCAGTCCAGGCTAAATCCCCTGTAATATAAACTCATAGAGTATTGTCGGGATTACCACCCAAAGCTAAATCCCCGCAACGACAATTACTCTAATGAGCTTGGATCTCAATTACACCCAGCTAAATTCAGACTGATTCGGATTACCCGTCCGGGCTAAATCCATTTTACACATATTCTTCGGGAGGGCTATATCGTGATAGGATCACCCGTCCCGTGCTAGATCCTTTTACCACAATTCCTTTTCGAGAGATCTATCGAATTTTTCCTTTTCATTCAACCGAGATTTATTTTCAATTTATTTCGAGTATTATCAATATTTCATCAAATATCATGAATTGAATATTCAAATCATATTTTCATCACATAACCACATATTTCAAGTATTTAAAATACAATTCAAGTTACACAAACTTACCTCATTGCTTGTTTGTGTTTATAATTTCATTAATCCGATATCTTTTCTTTTCACGATCGAGTCTCATATTTGAGTCGTTCGGATCTTTATAAATAAATTTGATCATCATTTTCATTCATTTCATATACTAATGCATTTAATTAATGCTTTAGGCAAAATTTACCATTTTGCCCCGAACTCTTAATTAATGACGATTTCATCCTTAGGGTCGAAAATAAAATTCTTGCAATTTAATCCTTATTTCCAGCTATTATTCTTATATATATTGATAACAGTCCATGAATTCTATAAAATATCAGAATTTTCTATAATTTCAACACTTTTCAATTTATTCTTTCAACACTTTTCAATTTAATCCCTAAAACATGTTTTCCCCCGATCTTGAAATAAATTAATAATTTCATTCAATTTTGTAATTTAAATAATAAAATAATCCATTTCATGCAATTTGATCATTTTTTTACATTTTTACAAAATTGCCCATAAAATTTTACTTTTATTCAATTTAGTCCTTGAGCCTAGAATATGCAAATTAGCCATGCTAGATGAATATTCATACATATTTTTCCTCCTCCTCCTCTCCATTCCACATCCTTAATGTAGATAATACACTTGTAAGTAACATTATCCATAATTTTTATTATTTACTTTTATGAATATTCAAGCTGTCTATCTGCATCATGGTCACTAAATTATTTATATCTGGAGCTATAGAACTCAAAATTAAGATCCGCTAATTTTCCCTGAAACTAGACTCATATATCTTCTTACCATAAAATTTTTAGAATTTTTAGTTTATCCAATAAGTACAGTTTATTCTTTAAATTTACCCCTGTTCTGCTGTCTAACAGTTCTGACCCTTCTTCACTAAAAATTAATTATCTCATTTTACAGAATTCAAATGATGTTCCCGTTTGTTTATATTGAAAATAGACTCATTCAGGATTCTAAAAATATAAATTTAAACCCCTAATTATTTTTATCCAAATTTTTATGATTTTACAAAGTCAGAACAGGGGAACCCGAAATCATTCTGACCTTGTCTCACAAAATTCATCATATCTCATGATTTACAATTCCATTGCTTACATAATTTCTTCTATAAGAAAATAGACTTAATAAGCTTTAATTTCATATTTTATTCATTCTATAATTAGATTTCTACAATTTTTGGTGATTTTTCAAAGTTAGACTACTGCTGCTGTCCAAAACTGTTTTAGTACAAAATATTAATTACCATGTTATAACACCCTTATTTTCTTTTTCTACACCATTTCTCATCACTTTCTCTTATTTTCTCTTCACTAACATATCATGAACATAGGACCTTATGTAAGAAAACTCTACTATAACATTATTTCCATGCTTTGTCAATAATAACAAACTTAAAAACATATTGAAATCTTGATATACTTACCTTGTTCTATTGATACTAATCTTTAACTTGATTTTCTCTCTCCTCCAGCTTCTATTTCATGAATCCAACTTGATATTCTAACTCCCCATGGTCTCCTTAACATTTTTCTCTCTTGGTAGTTATAGAAATTCATTTGATTTTTGGGTGAAAATAGTAAATTTTTTGTAAAAGGACTAAATTGTAAAGAAAGCAAAACTTTCTTTCTTCCTCTCTTCTCTCACGTTAGTGCATGAGAAAATATGGATGAGAATTTCTCATCTTTCTTTCTTTATATACTAATAAAATAATAAAAAATAATAATAAAATATCTTATTAAAATATTAATAAAATAATATTTATCTAATTAAATAATTATAAAATATCAAAATATCTCTAGCATCATTATTACTTTCTAGATTTCTCTCTCTTCCAATTGACCATTTTGCCCTTCATTATCTTTTAAAATTCCATCCTTAAGTCATCATTTAATTTGGTAAAATTGCAATTTAGTCCTCATAATTTCTTCATCTATTCAATTTGGTCCTAATTCATCCATTTTCCTTAGTTTCTAGATTATTCCACTCTTAAAATATTTACACTATTGGTCCTTCAAATTTTTCATATTTACACTTTAACCCCTCAAATTTTGAGTATTTACTCTTGTGCAACAAAACTTTTCTCACTTTTACAATTTAGTCCTTTCTTGAATTAATATATCATAATATACTTCTCAATATTGACATATCTCAAAATTTCCTTTTTTTTTCTTTTTTTTTTTCACTTTATTTCCTTATTTTACTATATCAAGGATAATATCTTACTGTAAATATTTTCAGGGTATTACAGCTGGTCAGAGCAACTTCATACTATCCATCAGCCTTTTCGGTATAATTAGCAAATTAATTTTGGTGATAATGGCAGGTATAGGTTAATTTGACCATTGATGGCATATAAATGTTTTATTGGAACTAGCCATTTGAATGACTTGTGATAGATATATTTTAATATGTATATATAAGTGGTCTTATCATGTTTGATGTGTGTTTGAAACGGTTGAATGATGGAAATCTTATAGGTACATTGATGGTTGGGTTAAATTAGTACAATTAGTAAATTATGAATATATGTATTTGGTCATGTAGGTGAAATTGGTTATTTGGTTGATATGAGTTATGTTGTCATTTAAAGAGCCTAAGGGCATATTGTTGGAATGTGATAGTATTATAAGTTTAAGTATTGATTTTGGCTTGATTTGAATGTCTTGTTATGGCTTGTTGATGTCCAAAAATGTTGATTTAAGTTGATGACAAATTAAGTGAGAAATATGGCTAGGAAAATGATCTATTTTTGTCCACACAGGCAGAGACATGGGCGTGTGTCTTAGCCATGTGTGACACACGGCCAGAGACACGGGCGTGTGTCTCAGCCGTGTGTGACACACGGCCAGAGACACGGGCGTGTGTCTCAGCCGTGTGTGACACACGGCCAGAGACACGGGCGTGTGTCTCAGCCCTGTGTGACACACGGCCAAGTGACACGGCCGTGTGTCCCTTGTATCTTTAATTTGCACTAAGTGGAATGCTCATACAGACTAGCATACGGGCGTATGGCTTAGCCGTGTGACCAAGTCAGAGAGCTCACAAGTTTGGACACGGGTTAGGACACGGCAGTGTCCCAATTTCGAATGCCCACATGGTCTGAGACATGGGCGTGTCTCTTGACTGTGTGAGACACACGGCTTGGCCACATGGGCGTGTGTCCCCTGCACCTTTGAAAATTTTTGATGTTTTCTGAAAAATTCTCTGAGTAATCGATTTAGTCCCGACTTATTTTCAATGTGTATTTTGAGCCTCGAGGGCTCGCATAAGGGACAATATAATTGATTTTGATTGGTTTCTGATATAAATGCTAGATGATATGAAATGTCTGTTAATTAATTTGTAAAATTATGGCAATACTCCATAACCCTATTCAGACGATGGATACGTTATGGGTGTTACATATAATTTCCTATTGCATTGAATATTTGAATAGATTTAAGGGTCACTTGGATCTTACATGTTATAGAAAAGACCTTTACTTGGATGTGATGAGAAACCAATCAACTAGTCGGTGCAGAGGTATGTTGATGTTATATTCGTATTCAATTCATGTGATTATTCTTGTAAATAAATATAATTATATTTATTGTATATATTTGCAGTTACTATGATACCATACTTGGACAATTTAAGTTGTCCAATTCTACCTAGGACAACATGCAAGGATTATGTGTCATTTAGGGTAAAAGTGCCAATAATTTGTTTCTACATTGTAGAGCCATAATAAGCTGATCAGGTGAAACGAAAATTTGGGTTGGTGCAAGATATTCCCAGTGACCCAAAGAACAGCAATTTGTTTTATAAGTTAGACTTGATTAGGTAGGATAGCCTTGACCAACGAAGCGAGAGTAAACATTATGGTATGTTTCGAAATTCAAATTCAAAAAATCTTGAGTATGTAGGATATAAAAAATGTATATGAGAAATGTTTTGAGTTTTCTTTGAAAAATAACAAGCGAGATAAACTATTTATTGGTTTTAAGGTTAGATTTGTAAAAAAAAATATAAATTATTTTTAATAAAATAAAAATTATAAAATATATTAGAATTAAATAAAAATGATTTTTGAAGTTTACTTTTTTATTATTATCTTATAGGGACTATATTTATTAAATAAAATAAAATTATAAGGAAATTAAAAGAAAAAAAACACCTTTTTAGGTGGAATTTTAAAAAGGAAATCAAGTTACTGAAATCCTCTTTTGAAATTAATTACAAATTATGAAATTTTTCGATATTTTTACCCAAACAAGTAAATTCATTTTTAAAATTTAGAAAATTATGAGACAAATGAAATCCTTTCTTCAAATTCTTTATCCAAACACATCTTTAGGGTTTTTAATAAGAATTCAACATCCATGAGTGATTAAGTCAATTTAAATATTCATTCTCTTCTTCAAAAAAAAATAATTATATTAATTATTAGATTTTTAAAAAATGTTTTTATAAACACCTCAACATTTGTAAGTGTTGAGGTTTGCTTAAATATTATCCACAATAATTTTAAAATATACAAATAATTTCAAATATAAATTTAAATATTTTACATAAAATTTGACACTTATTGTTATCGAAGTTTTAGTAATCATTCTTCTATAAACATTATCTTAGACTCCAATAATCTTACAGAACTTGTCAAGACAACACATATAACTAAACTCAACAATCATGAATAATGAGGTACTAATAACAAAGCATCTCTTGAGGAAAAAAAAACTTTTTAGAGATACTTATTTTAATACTTAATTAAAATTTTTACTATATTCAAATTGAAAAAAAAATATATAGATTTAATAGCTTTTATGTTAATCTAAAATGTGTCTATATTAAAAATATTAATTGTGAACAAATAGTAAGTATCATCATTAGGGGTGAGAAAAAAATTCACTTTTATTTTAAAATTTGAGTTAATTAAATTCTGTTATTTAGTTTTTCTAAATAATCTCGAATAAGTAATTTTATTTTCGTCGAGTCGAATTGAATTTTATAAATTAAATAATTCAAATAAATTAATTAATAAATTAATGTAAATATTTATTGGGTTGCTAACAGTTTTGAAAATATGTACTTTGATCTCTCTAAAAATTACAAATATTCAAAATAAAATTCAAAATATTTATAATTTTTTTAAATATATATTCGAAAAATAAAAAAAATCTAAAAATCTTAAAAATATATGAAATATATGAAATGCTAAATTGTATTTTATAAAAAATCTAAAATGATAAATTTGAGACCTTAAACAAGTAAATTATCAAATCAAATTTATCATACTGATGATCTTGTAATTTTTCCTTTTATTTGTTTTAAAAGAGTTTTCAAATATACATAATATTTATGTTCTTTAACTTGGAATTTAATCATACTATCAACAAGATTTATGATTCGTTTAATTTTTTAATTTAACTTGAATAAATAAATTCGACTCGACTCGAATTGAATTGAATCTCATTTTACAAGACTCATTTTGAAAAAAAATTCAAATTGAATTAGGATGATAAAATATGACTACTCAATTTGATTAACTCAAAAACTTTTCACTCGATTCGATCGAATATTTTTCACTCGAAGTGGACAATCTCATTACAAGTGTACTTACATAATTTAATAATTTTTATTTTAATTTAAAAATAATTGAATAGAATAATTTGCTGAAGTACAAAATTTAAAAAAAAAAGTATATATATAAATGTTTTTATTTAAAAGTATGGTTGAATTTTCAAAATTTATTTGAGTAATGAATTTAATCAATAGAAGTTGAACAAAATAGATAATAAAAGATAAAAAATAAATGTATTGCTTAACATTATTCAAATTAAAAAATGAAGCCAACAATCAAAGTCCAAATCTAAAACAAATGAAACATTGAGGGCAATCATGAAATGTTCAAAATCAGCTCTACCCTCCGTAACCAAACAAATTTACAAATATTTAAAAAAAAAAAAACATAATAAAATCACACTTCTCGTCTTCTTCACTGACTCACCTCACTCTCCCCTCCCCTTGACCCCCCCCCCCCCATCTTTCCCTCCCAATTCCATTTCAGGGAGAAAAGAAAAAGAAAATCTTTTCTAAGATAGAGCTAAAATGAAGTTTCTCCTCCTCCTCCTACTGTTTCTTCTCCTCCGCATTTCCCATTCCTCCGCCGCACGAGCCGTCTCGGAGTTTCGCGCGCTTCTCGATGCTAAATCCTCCATTACCGATGACCCTCAATCTTATCTATCCAACTGGAATGAAAGTACATCGTTTTGCTCTTTTACCGGTGTCACGTGCGACCATACCGGTCGTCACGTGACATCCATCGACCTCACTAACTTCAACTTGTCCGGAACTCTTTCCCCGTCCTTTTCCTACCTCCGTTTTCTCCGAAACTTCTCCGTCGCAGCCAACCAGCTTTCCGGTCCAATCCCGACGGAACTCGCCGCCCTTTCTGCTCTCCGTTACCTCAACCTCTCCAACAATGTTTTCGGCGGTTCTTTCCCTTCCCAACTTTCCCAACTCAAAAACCTCCGAGTCATCGATTTGTATAATAATAACATGACTGGGGACTTGCCGGTTTCCGTCACTGAGCTTCCCAAGTTACGCCACCTGCATTTGGGAGGAAACTTTTTCAGCGGTCAGATCCCGTCAAGTTACGGCCGTTGGGAGCACCTTGAATATCTAGCCGTTTCAGGTAACGAACTTAGCGGTAAAATCCCACCCGAAATTGGTAACTTGACAATGTTACAGCAGTTGTACATTGGCTATTACAATAGTTTTGAAGGTGGTTTGCCCCCTGAAATGGGGAACTTATCAGAACTCGTTCGGTTCGACGCCGCTAACTGCATGTTATCCGGCGAAATACCACCAGAGATCGACAAGTTACAGAAGCTCGACACTTTGTTTCTCCAAGTCAATGCACTTTCTGGTTCCTTAACTCCCGAGCTGGGAACCTTAAAAAGCTTGAAATCAATGGATTTATCGAACAATATGCTGACTGGAGAGATTCCACAGAGTTTCGCTGACCTCAAAAACTTGACTCTTCTGAATCTTTTCAGAAACAAACTTCACGGGCAGATTCCAGAGTTTATCGGTGAGTTGCCTGAGTTGCAGGTTTTACAGTTATGGGAAAATAACTTCACAGGAAGCATTCCTCAGACGTTGGGAAGTAATAGAAAGCTTCAGCTCCTAGACCTTTCGTCAAATAAGCTAACGGGGAATTTGCCGCCGGATATGTGTTCCGGCAACACGTTGCAAACTTTGATTGCTTTAGGAAATTTCTTGTTTGGTCCAATTCCAGAAGCGTTGGGGAAATGCGAGTCGCTCAATCGGATTCGAATGGGGGAAAATTTTCTCAACGGATCAATTCCAAAAGGGCTATTCGAATTACCAAACCTTACTCAAGTTGAATTGCAAAACAACTACTTAACCGGGGGGTTCTCGGTTACCGATTCTCCCATTTCGGTGAATCTTGGGCAAATTAGTTTATCGAACAATCAGCTTTCAGGGGCTTTACCGGCGAGTATCGGTAACTTTTCAGGTGTTCAGAAGCTTCTTCTTGACGGCAACAAGTTTTCGGGTCGAATCCCAGCTGAGATTGGGAAGTTACAACAACTTTCAAAGATGGATTTCAGCCATAACAAGCTTTCAGGTCCGGTGGCTCCTGAAATTAGCAAATGCAAGCTGTTAACATTTGTTGATCTTAGTCGAAACGAGCTCTCGGGTGAGATTCCGACTGAGATTACAGGTCTGAGGATATTAAACTACCTGAATCTGTCAAGAAATCATCTTATTGGTACCCTTCCTTCATCAATAGCTACAATGCAAAGTTTAACTTCAGTTGATTTCTCATACAACAATCTCTCTGGTTTGGTTCCGGGCACTGGTCAGTTTAGTTACTTTAACTACACCTCATTCTTGGGGAATCCTCAACTTTGCGGCCCGTATTTGAGGCCATGCAAGGGTGGGGCTAATGGAACTGATCAAACTCATGTTAAAGGTGGACTGTCTGCTTCCTTGAAGCTTTTGCTTGTTATTGGCTTGCTTGTCTGCTCCATCTTGTTTGCAGTCGCGGCTATAATCAAAGCAAGGTCCTTGAAAAAGGCGAGAAAGTCTCGAGCTTGGAAGTTAACTGCTTTTCAGCGCTTGGATTTCACTTGTGATGATGTGTTGGACTGTTTGAAGGAGGATAATATTATCGGAAAAGGAGGTGCTGGGATTGTGTACAAGGGACTTATGCCTAATGGTGATCAGGTTGCGGTGAAAAGGTTACCAGCAATGAGCCGAGGGTCTTCTCATGATCATGGATTCAATGCTGAGATACAGACACTGGGGAGGATTAGGCACAGGCACATCGTGAGACTGTTGGGCTTTTGCTCAAACCATGAGACAAATCTTTTGTTGTATGAATATATGCCTAATGGAAGTTTAGGAGAGGTTCTTCATGGCAAGAAAGGGGGTCATTTGCACTGGGATACGAGGTATAAGATCGCGGTTGAGGCTGCTAAGGGGCTATGCTACCTTCATCATGATTGTTCCCCGTTGATACTCCATCGAGACGTGAAATCAAACAACATCCTCCTTGACTCTGATTATGAGGCACATGTTGCTGATTTTGGCCTTGCTAAATTTCTACAAGATTCGGGCACATCCGAATGCATGTCTGCCATAGCTGGTTCATATGGATACATCGCTCCAGGTTTAGTCAAACTCCATAATTAATGAATGTTGATTTTTGCTGTCTCTGTCACTGGTAGTTTTTATTTTCCAGGTCTATTTTGTTTTTTATTTATATATTAAGAAAAATGAATTCAAATAACTTGATATTTTTGGAGAAAACAATTTGAAATTCGTTCGAATTTGGGTTAGGGTCATTCATTAATACCTACCAATAATTTCCTATGTACTTTGTTTTGACTCTGGGGTTCATGTTAGCATGATTTGTGCTCTGAAAATTGTCTTTTGGGGGAGTTAATAATTTGTTCATTTCAATCAATATTAGCAAGTTTGAATGTACATAAATCTTATTTAAATTTGACCACCTAATTAATTCAACTATGTACCTATTTGAAATGATCCGTTCTCCCTGTAATTTGACTGAGAATTTCATTATCCTGTTTCTGCAGAATATGCGTACACGCTGAAGGTGGATGAGAAGAGTGATGTGTATAGCTTTGGTGTAGTCCTCTTAGAACTTGTCAGTGGTAGAAAACCAGTGGGTGAATTTGGTGATGGTGTGGACATTGTTCAATGGGTTCGAAAAACAACCAATTCAAACAAGGAAGGGGTTCTCAAAATCCTTGACCCTAGACTGTCTTCGGTTCCCCTCCACGAGGTAATGCATGTATTCTACGTTGCGATGCTCTGCGTCGAAGAACAAGCTGTAGAGAGGCCAACAATGAGAGAAGTTGTTCAAATTCTAACAGAGGTTCCTAAACCACCCAGCTTAAAGCAGCAGCAGCGAGACTCCACAATCACTGAGTCCTCACCAATATCACAACCCACAACTCTAGAGTCTCCTAGAGATGCAACAACAAAGGAACCAAAAGACCAACACACTCCACCACCTGATCTTCTTAGCATTTAAAGTGTTTTTTTTTTTTTTTTTTTTGGGATTGGCTTGTGCTCTAAATTTCATGAATTGTGGCAGTTATTACTACTGTGTTCTTTTTCTTTGGGAGGGGGTTTGCTCTAGCTTTAAGGTGATTAAAACGTCTGAAGTTTTTAATTTTTTTCTTTTATATTTTGTACAGTAGCATTGGTGGCGGTATTTTGTTATAAAAAAAAAACCTTTTGTACTCATGATCGTACCGGCTTCATCCTTATTCTGCCACTGCTACGCTATTGTTGCATGCATGGCACCAGTGTGACTGTTGAAAGCCTTGCAAAGCTAAAAAGGCTTATCAAAATCAATAATGGTAATAATAGCCTGGAAAAATAGGAATGGATGGGTGGTATGCACATAAACAAACACAAGGATCGGGTCTCAATTACCGAGACACAGACCATGGCCGATGGAGAGGGAAATGTCGATGGCATTCTGAACTGAGACTGGGGGCATCTGGCAATTCAGGGTCCTTGGAACAACATGTGAAATGAATGATGAAGCCAAGGAAAGGGATCGTTTCCTTCCAGAACACCAATTACTGGTAGATGCTTTTACTCTTCATAAATAAAGCTTTGGACTCTGTTTTTGGCAGCAAAGGCAAATAATGCTGGCTTTCTAGTTGCCCCTTTTGATGCTTTAGCCACATGCCATGCAACTTTCAATGTCATCCAAACATTAACATATGGAAAAATTGAATTCATAAGTTTAATTTGCATTACTACTTGTTGGTTTGCTATTTTTTTTTCTTAATTCGTTTGTGAAGATAGTACATCGAGGAATAAAAATACTTAAAGCTTTGTTTGATAAATTTTCGAAAATTAAATAATTAAATAATAATATTTTGAATGATTTATATATTTTTAAACACATTTTATAATTTATAATACAAATCACTTGATAGAGTCTTTTTCTATGAAAAATGATGAAAATAATGACTAGGTAGATAGCTAATTATCATTTAATGAAAACTATTTTTAATTTATTGTATTGTATTTTATTTCTTTTAAAATTATATTATAAAATTTTAATTTGTTTAAAATAATTGAAATGTTTAAAAATACGAATAAAAATGTGAAATAAAAGTTTCTATAATTTAACATTTACATTTATCTAATAATCTAGTTATATTTTGTTTTTGACATTAAGTAATATCCCAAATCAATTTCATTTAATTTTTCAACACTAAACTTTTTAGTTTATCAAATAACACTTAGTATAATACTCATAATAATATTTTTAATATAAAATACAATGATTTGTTTTATTTCAATGATTTAAAAACAATAATTTACTTAAAATGATAATAAAAAACATATTTATATTATAAATCTATGAATGTAAATATCCATATTCTAACCTCTTTAATATATAAAATAAAACCCCATCTATTTATTAGAATGGATGTTCAAGTTTCTTAATGTATGTTTTAATATAAAAATTAAGTAAGATTGATTTATTTGTATTTCATTGAATGAAAGAATCTTCTAACCCTTTTGTGAGTGAAAAAGAGATACATGAATACTTAAAATAGTTACAATATACAAGATGTTAGACTTGCACAGTATGATAATTTTATATTTGACAATTTTATAATTTTATACCACTTTACCTGTATGATAAACTACTTAAAAGGTCTAACTTCTCTTTGCTTTCATATCTTGTTTACTTTTAGTGTTGTCTGACAATTTTATAACACATTTTCAGTATAATTTTCTCAATAATCATTTTTCTTGTTGAAGGTAAAATAGTTCAACCATGCAACATCTTTGTTGAAGAAGCAACTCTAAGATAAAATACACGTATTTTGTAAATACCTAAAACTGATATTTGATTGTTATTTGTCCTTATTCTACATAATTTCATTATTTTTGGATGATTAATTTAATGTTTCTATGCATTTGAATTCATGTCCTTTTGCATTGACAACAATTCCTATATTAATCGAGTAAAGTCTCAATCAGCTCATCATATTTATGTCTTAGATTCATGTGACCTGCATATCATTAATATGATATTAACAATGTTGGTAATTAAAGCATTATTAGTGTAATTAATCAAATATATACTAATAGAATGCGAATGACCTAACAATTTTTGTACCATTATATAATGAATTCATTAGATTTGTAATATTTTAATAAATAACAAAAGTTATCTAATAGTAGCCATTCATGGAATCTAATAAAAAAAATGAAAAAGAGATATATATGCTATTTTCAATTTTTTTATTTACTATTGATTCATTATATAACCCAATGGTCATCATTGTCTTATATTAGTATGTCAAACATTGCAAAAATTGAATTTGCGGTCCTTGATATATTAGACAAAAATTATTTGTCAAAATCACCTAGACGCTAAATGTCTTGGGAATACAATTATACAAGGTTTTAAGGCATTTAAATAGGATAAAACTTAAGTTATGATTTTCCTCCATCATCATCATCATCTTCATGAAGGATTGTAAACATAATATTTGACTATAAAACATCCACTTGAATTGTGGAATAGTCTAAAAGAAATATACAACCATAAGAAAATGGTAATTCTACCAAAAACTTGTTATGGTTGAATGTACTTGAGGTTGTAAGATTACAAAACATTAAGTATAATTCCACAATATTTAAAATAAGTTCTCAATTAAAATTATGTGAAGAAAAAAAAACTGATGAAGACTTATTGGAGAAAAGTTTCTCAATTTTTCATGCATCTAATATGCTATTGTAGCAAAAATATTGTGAAAAGGGTTTTAAGAAATACTCCAAATTAATCCCATGCCATTTGGTGACTGGCGAAATAATGAGCTATTAATGAAAAATTATAAAAGTCGTTCTATTAGTTCTGCTTCATTTCTAGAAGTGAATGTAGCAATACATAGTAATAGAAATGAAAGGAATCATGGTCATGGTCGCGGTCGTGGTAGTGGTCATGGTAATGGACATGGTCGAGGATGTTATAATTACCATTATCATGGTGGAAACAATTAATATAACCACCAAAAGAAAAATAAAAAGATAAAATAAAGAAAAAGATGATGGTCCAAGTGTCACACCCAATTTTCATCTAAGCCCCAAACTTTAGGTAAGATGGGAGTTAATTAAATAAAATAGTAAGCTGACGGGATCTACTGGAAAACTTAAGAAATATTGTGGCTGATTGGTAATTAGTTAAGTTTAAATTCTAGTTTGGTTAGGCTGGAACCTGTTAGCCCCTTAGTGGAAGAAAAAATAAGTGTCAATGGATGACTTAATTGGAGCTTTGGTGATCGTGCGAGAAAGGTTATATATGTGGGAAATGTAACAGCCTGTTTTCAGTGAAATCAAAACAGTGGTTTTGGGACCACAAATTTGATGTGTAAATTATTATTTTATGATTATTTTAATATTTATAGGATATTATTAATGTTGTATTAAAATTTCATTAAGAAATTTTGATATTTGCATGATTAATTAAGTGAAAAGGACTAAATCGTAAAAAGAGTAAAAGTAGAGTTCTATTAGCTAGAAAGGTCAATTGGCTTTGAAACTTTAAAGTGAATGGACTTAAATGGTAATTAGATCATATGTATGAGTTAGTGGATGTGCATGGCAAGGTATTAATGTAATTATGAAAGTTTTTAAAGGTTAAAATAGTAAATTAGTAATTAAAAGGAAAATTAAGTTAAGAAAAGAATGAAAACAAGCTATCATCTTTTTCTTTTCACCTAGTTCATGTTGAAATCACCATAGGAAAGGGGAGAGAGCTTTAGTTTCTGTTTGTTCTTGCATGGTATGCATTCAAGCCCCGTTTTTAATGATTTTTATGTTTTCGGGATCATTGTAGCTTAATCGAGCTAGCCTAGAGATTAATTTGTAAATCTGTTAAAGATTGAGGGTTATGCCATTAATTTTCTTTAATGATTCTTGACATTTAATATTAGATTATGAATCTTTTTTGATAAATAAATAAGTTTTGTAAAATGATTTTTGATGAAATTTGCATTTAGAGATCAATTTGTAAAAATGATAAAATTTATGTTTAAAATTATGAAATAATGGTTTATTTAGGTTGATATAAGTCCCTAATAAATTTTTTTAGCTTGAATGGGGGATTAAAATGCTTAGATTTCAATTTATGAGATTAAGGACTAAATCGTAAAAAGTTAAAATGTTAGGGGCAAAATAGTAATTTTTCATAAAAATGAATTATGAATTAAATTTATGTTTAGAAGTACTCAATTGAATGAAACTATTGTTTTAGATCATGAACGAGTTGACGATCATGGAAAAGGAAAGATTTCAGAGCAGTTCCTATGCTTTGCAATTACTACAATCTAGTCCTGTAAGTTCGTTTTATGTTTATTTTTAGTTGAATTAAATACCTTGTTAGTGATTAAATCTTTAAATTATGTTATGGAATGATGTTTAAATGTCAAATTATATTGTTATTCAGGCTTTGTGCCTAGCAGGCTTAGTGTAGGTGTTATTCGGGCTTTGAGTCTAGCAGGCTTAGTGCTGGTGTTATTTGGGCTTTGTGCCTAGAAGGCTTAGGGCTAATGTTATTCAGGCTTTGTGCCTAGCAGACTTAGTGCTGTTGTATTAAAAGTTAACATCCTTTGGAAATTTGGTAGTTGATAGCAAATGAGTTTATTATCGAACTTACTAAGCTCATTTGTGCTTATTAGTTTGAGTTTTTTTTTTGTAGGACTTTTGGAATCGTTGCTTTGATTGGATCGACTCAGAAGCTCACACACTATCATCATCATTTCAACAGTCATTTTAGTACTTGTTGTAATTGGTTAAAGTGGCATGTATTAGGAGAAGTCCTTGGTATTATGATGTTTTGGTGAATATGTAAATGTTAAAAGTTGGAATATTATGCTTGTTGTTAATGAATGGTATTGGACTTATGTTGCATGACTAGGTAAGTCCTTTTGGAACACTTTTATTTAGTAGATGTATAAAGCATTTTGGTTCAAAGTGTTGGAGTAAGAATGTTTCAATTGTGTTGTGTTTTTAAGCTTAGTATGTAATGAGATATGATGCTTGAATTTGTGGTAGGTTTTGGCATGTTTAAGTAAGCATTATTTGTATGTGTTTGAGGTCCCTATGAGTGGCATATTGGTTGAATGTTAGATGGACGAATTAGCATGTTTTCGGCTTGATTTTGGTCACTTTGAATGGGTCTTTTGGTTGGAAAATGATTTACTTAGGTTACAAGTAAGCTTGAAATGGTAAACTTGTTGTTTAAGGTTAATTTTGGGTCCACACGACCTGAGACACGGGCGTGTGTCTCAGTCGTGTATGGCACATGGCTTGGTGACACGGTTGTGTGTCATCTAGGAATTTCTTTGTATGCAAGTCAGTGAGTTACACGGCCTACCACATGTGTAACACTCCTCACCCGTATTCAACGTTAGAATAGGGTTACGGAGCATTACCAAATATACAATACAATTACACATATATTTTCTCATTGCATTTTCAATTTCATGCAAATATCAATCAACTACATTCATATCGTCCCTAATATGAGCTTACGAGGCTCAAAACATGCATTCGAGGTGGTTCAGGACTAAACCGATAACTTTAAAAACTTAGAGAACACTTATACAATTTTCTCAAAAATAGGGGACACAAGCCCGTGTGGCCCGGCCGTGTGGACATTCGAAATGGAAGCATATGACCGTGTCCTAACCCGTGTCCGACCCCGTGTAACTTTCTGACTTGGTTCAGACGGCCAACACACACACCCATGTGCCCTAAAAGTGGCCACAGACGCCTGTGTGCCAGGTCGTGTGCTAGGCCGTGCCAAACCTGGGGGGTATACTGACTTATGCCATACGGCCAAGTCACACGCCCGTGTGTAAGGCCGTGTGGAGCATACTAACTTGGTTTCTATTTCAACACCAGCGGATACACAGCCGTGTAACCTGATCGTGCGTCGCACAGGCTGAGACACACGCCTGTGTCTCTGCCCGTGTGGACAAAAATAGGCTATTTACCAAGCCATCTTGCCACCCCAAACTTGCTCACACCTAAACAACAAAAATGGTTCAATTCATAGCATAAATAACCATTCAATACAACCACAACCAAAATTAAAACATGCCATTTCAATTCCAACAACTAATATGCTTATAATATCATGTTTTGCTCATTCAAATCATACCAATTTCACATTCACAAAGCATTTATAAACCAAATCACCAAGGAACCTTATCACATATATATAGACATCACCATATTTGCCAAAATAAATCAAAATAAGCCATCTCTCATGGCTATATACCAAACAGAATACTTATCATATACAAACCAAACCAAATGGCTAATTTCATTACCAAACTATGCATCAAAATGACCAACTCCTATACATGCCATATGACCAAAACGTAGTTTCAAAAATATCAAGGTGATAGTTGGATAGTGTGATGAGGTCTCCGACGATTCCCGTATAGTTGGATAGTGTGATGAGGTCTCCGACGATTCCCGTATCTGAGCTAGCTTTGATATCACTATAAAACACGATAAAATAAACAATATAAGCTATAAAGCTTAGTCAGCTCGTATGAAAATAATATGCAAGTCTCACCATTTTTTTAACATTCAAATTAAATGAAATAATATGCAACAATACATTAATATCAAGCTAACATGAATTTAACCACATACTTGATCATAAACTCTCAACTTTCTTAGACTCATAGATTGTATAGTTTTTCCGTACATACCTGTACCGATATGTATCTATTTCTCACCATTCCACATCTTTAATATACCCGTTGAACCATTCGGAATAAAAGTCGGATACTCGAAAGTCTCGCACCCTAGGTGCCAATATCATGTCCCGAAGCCAAATCAATGAAGCTTGCACCCGAAGTGCCAATATCATGGCCTGAAGCCAAATCAATGTAACTTGCACCCGAAGTGCTAATATCATGGCTCGAAGCCAAATCAATGTAACTCACAGCCAAAGTGTTAATATCATGGCTCGAAGCTAAATCAATGTAACTCGCACCCGAAGTACTAATATCATGGCCCGAAGCCAAATCAATGTAACTCGCACTCGAAGTGTTAATATCATGGCCCAAAGCCAAATCAATGTAACTCGCACCCGAAATACTAATATCATGGCTCGAAGCCAAATCAATGTAACTCCTAATGACATGTTCTTCGTATCCTCATTTATTCCTAAGGTTCAACCGGGATTTCTAATGTCAAATCTTTGTTGAATGTGTCTGCAAGTTCGTAATTCAAAATTCATGCAATATCAAAACATTTAAAACACAAAAATAACAATGCTTATTACATTCGAACTTACCTCGATTCACAAAAACGATGGAATGAACCGACTAGTTCGATACTTTATTTTTTCCTCGATCAAGATCCGAACTTCGCTTTTCTTGATCTATATAATATCAAATTCAGTTTATTTAATTATCTCTCGATTCAATTTAATCCAAAATTCACATTACGAAACTTTTACACTTTTGCCCTTAATGTTACACATTTTTACAATTTAGTCCTTATTTCATAAAAAACATAAATTCATGCAATTTAACCACAACCCATGCTAGCAGAATTTCAATTAGGTCATTATCAGCCCATATTTTTCTTTTATTTCACATTTTAACCACAAAGTTTCCACATTTCACAATTTAATCCCTAATTTTTATTTTCACTAAAAATCACTTAACAGAACTTGTATAATTATCATCAAACATTCATAATCTATCATTAAACATCAAAATACTCATGTATTCATCAATGGAACCTTCCTAAATCTTTAACAATTTTACAAAATAGTCCCTAGGCTAGCTAGATTAATCTGCAATAATCTCAAAAACATAGAAATCATTAAAAACGAGACAAAATACATACCTAATTGCCAAGATTGAAGTTGCCGAAATTGAAAGCATAAAAATGGATTCTCAAGCCATAAAATTTAGTGGAAGAAGATGATATGAAAGTATAATTTTGTTTTGTTTAATTTAATTAACCTTTAATTACTAAATTACGAAATTACAAAATTAACCTTATTATTAATTCAAAATTTCAATTATGCCAAGCCATTATCATCCACTATCCAAATAATGGTCTACTTACCATATAAGGACCTTAACTTTAAATTTCTATATCTATTTGACACCTTTAGCTATTAGAACTCAAGTTTTACACTTTACGCGGTTTAGTCCTTTTTATCAAATTAAGCACTCAAATGATAAAATTTCTTAATAAAAATTTCACACAATAATATTTTCATGCTGTAGATATTAAAATAATAATAAAATAAATATTTTGACTTCGAATTTGTCGTCTCGAAACTACTGTTCTGATTTGACTAAAAACAAGCTATTACAACTCTCCCCCTTAGGGATTTTCGTCCCCGAAAATCTTACAAGCAAAAAGGTTAGGGTATTGTTTTCTCATAACTTTCTCGGGCTCCCACGTAACCTCTTTTGTAACACCCTTTACTCGAGTTCGACATTGGAACAGGATACGAGGTGTTACCGGACTTAAACACATACATGGAAATATTTTCGGGTTATAAAATTTCGCTTAGTTTTTCTTTCTTCTTTTAAAACTTTCAAACTTCTTCTTAATGATCCTAATATAGGCCTACGAGGTCCAAAACAAGCTTTGGAAAGGGTTCAGGAATAAACTAAACACTTTACAAAACTTTATAAAATTTCAAAGCAATCAGGGACACACGCCCGTGTGTCTTATTAACATGGCCATGTTGAAGGCCCATGTGGATCACACGGCCTGAACATATCGGGACACTCTCATGTCCCTAGCCCGTGCAAATTTATTTCTCGATTCAAACCTATAGGGGTTTTCACACGGCTTGGCACACACCCGTGTCCATGACCCGTGTCCTCCACACGGTCATGACACGCCCGTGTCTCAGCCCGTGTACAAAAACCTTGACATTCTATTTCTGACGTCAGCAACCCTTTAGGGGCACACGGCCATAGTACACACCCGTGTACTAGGTCGTTTCCTCCACACCGTTGAGACACACGATCGTGTCTCTGCCCATGTGGTTACTACTGGGCATTCTGTTTTGCCAAATTTAGGTGCAGGGGACACACGGCTTGGCTACACGCCCGTGGGGTAGACCGTGTGTGACACACGGTCTAGACATACGCTCGTGTGTCTGCCCGTGTGGACAAAAAACAAGGCTATCTACCAAGCCTTTTTGCCACCCTTACTTCAACCAACCTACACAACATCAAACATATCCAATCCAAGCATAAACACACATAACTAAAATAGCCACAACCATGAGAATTTTCATCAAATGCATTTAATAATAATCAATATTAGCCAACATCAATGGCCTATACAAAATGAATATCACATCCATGTGAGCCAACACTTGTGGCTAAATTAACATGACACAAAACAAAAGACCAAGTCCCTATACATGCCACACTCAAAACATTTAAACTACCTATACCAAAAGCTTCAGGTGATAGTGTGATCGATGCCTCCGACGTCCCTTGGTCCCCGATACTAGCTTAGCGGCACTATAAGAAAACGAAAAAAAGAGGGAGTAAGCATAAAGCTTAGTAAGTTACAAGTAAATAATTAACATTACTTTACCAAGTAACATCATACTCATAACATATCATTCTATCATTCACTTGCACAAGCTTCATAAATGACTATAGACATAACTTACTCATTTCATCCTTACTATTCATATACATAACCCGAGCTCATTCTCATGACTTGCAATGTAATCATAACTTTTCTCAATTATGATATAATCTTTAAATTACCCGTTGAACCGTTTGGAATACAAAAGAATACCCGATAAGCCTCATAAAAAAGGGTAAAATGCCGATGCCATGTCCCAGACATGGTTTAACACTGGCTCTCATAAATCAGTACCGATTCCTTGTTCCAAACATGGTCTTACACTAGCCCATATGTTGAGGCCGATGCCATGTCACAGACATGGTCTTACACTAGCTTTCACATAAATGTCGGTGCCATGTTCCAAACATGGTCTTACACTGGCTCACATATCGATGCCGATGTCATGTCCCAGACATGGTCTTACACTAGCTCACATATCTCTAGTATCACGGCATGGATATCTGATCTATTCCTACGGTTCAACAGGGAGTCTCACCACATCAAATTTCGTCATGCATATTTGTAACAAAATCGAGCATTTCATGCAATATCAATAATTTAATGCATAATAACAATAGATTTATAATATTTACGTGTAACTTAGCTCGGTATACAAAAAGTGGGTGACTAGATTGAATTAGTCTACTAGCTTGGTCTTCCCCCGGTTTAGGTCCGAATTTCATATTTCTTGATCTAAAATGATAAAATTCACTGATTTAATCATCACATTAATTAATACATTTCATAATTCATATCTTGGCAAAATGATCGTTTTGCCCTTAAACTTTCACAAAATTATGATTTTGCCCTTAGGCTCGTAAAATGATTTTCATCGAATTTTCACATTAACCAAGCCTAGCCGAAACTACTTTAAGCTTATAGCATCCCACAATTTCAATTATTTCATACATTTGCAACCTATTTTATAAACTTCACAAAATGGTCCTCTTAGGTGTTTTCACGAAAACCCCTTTCACAAAAGTTGTTTATTTAACAACCAAGATTCATTTTCTTCCATAAAAATTCAGCAAAAAACATGAATAGTCTCATGGAAAAACCCTATACTTTCAACCGTTTTGCAAAATAATCCCTCCATTAGCTAAATTAAGCTACAAGGGTCCCAAAATTACAAAAATTATAAAAAAAAGTCATCAAAATCACTTACTTTTGAGAGAACTTAATGGCTGAAAGTTTCAAGCTTCAAAGACCCCTTTCTTGCTGAAAATTTTGGTGGTGAAGAGAAGAAATGAAAAAGATGATAGCTAGCCTTAGGTTTATTATATTATTATCAAATAAGTCACCTATCCTTTGACCATTCCATGAATTAAAGCTCCATGTCCAGCCACTAACAAGTTTGTGGTTTATTTACTCACTAAAGACCTTTAAATTAAGGTTCTCTAGCTATATGACACTTCTTATTAGTAGAACACAAATTTCGCCTTTTATGCGATTTAGTCCTTTTTCGAAATTAAGCAAGCAATCGCTAAAATTAATTCACAAAAAATTTTAAACACTCATATAATCATGCTATAACACATAAAATAATATTAAAATAATTTCTCTAACCTCGAATTTTTGGTTCTAAAACTACTGTTCTGACTAGGCCCAAAATAAGTCTGTTACATCTTCGATCCCATGACGTTGCCACAACACTTTCACTAAAGCTATACTTTTATTTCTCAACTGTTGAACCTCTCGAGCTAAAATTCAGATCGGTTCTTCATTGTAGGTCATGTTAGGTTAAATCTCAATCTCTGTCAGAGAAATTTCATGTGATGGATCTGAGCTATTGTAACTCCCCAAAAATCCCAAAATCTAAAAATCTCTAAAACCTGAATTTTCTTTATTTTTGATTTTGATAAAAATTGTGTTTAATATTCTTATCCAAGCGATAATTTTAGTAGGTCTTAGCTGAGTTTGAGTTCGAATTAAGGGGTAGAAGAAATTATAATTTAATTATTAAAAGAATTAGGGTTGGCTAGTAGTTGGGCTTTTGAATAAATGAAGAAACAATTGGACACAAAAAGAGCCTGTGGTGGAGTGGCTAAGTGACGCCACATAAGGTGTAGTGAGGTGGCGTTAGTAGCTAGCAATGGGGTCCAAGGTTCGAATCCTAGCTTAGTATTTTTAGAAGTTTAATTTTAGCCTTCTAGAAGGATGGAAGTGGCGTGAAAATAGACTCCAAAGGAAGTGTTCAGGAGAGAAAATTAAGGAAAAGATCAAAGGGGTTATTAGGGAGAAAAACGAGGAGATGAGAAGGGAGAAGTGGTGGAGCCGAATTGGGAACTGGGGCTTGAAGAATTCGACTATAGGGCCATAAATAGGGGATAAATACAGGGTTTCCAGGCTACTGCCGAAATTCTTCTTCACTTTGTGCCAAAAACCCTTTTCTCTTCAAGATCCAAAAAGTCGAAAACCCTCTATTTTACTTTCTTTTCTTCCTACCGATTTCTATTCTTCTCTACATAGTTTTCTTTGTTTCACTTAGCCGATTTCTTCTACTACTCTTCTTCTTTAATCTGTACTAAATAAACCTTATTCACCACACTAAGTTTGAAAAGCCGAAAAGCAGAATCTTCTAAGGGCCGAATACTTTTTGACTGAATCTAGTGTAAGTGTTGCTCTTCCAATCGATTTTTCTCTATTTAGTATCGATTATTGTCCCTTACTCTTTCTAATCAAATTTGGTAGGGAATTAGTATCGGATCTCGGATCTTAGCTCTCTATCAAAATTGCTTTCAGGTGCTCGCGGTTCTGGTAAGTATTCCTCTCCCATTGGCTAAGGTGGCCGAAAGGTCATAGTTAAGGTAATGAGACTTGTGTTGGATACGAGTCACCTATTATTCGGGTGTTAATAGTTAAGATTTGTACAGATCTAGGAAATACGTGATCAAGGAAAAAGCGATTAAGGATTGGGATTAAGGTAAGGTTAATGTGAGGTTTCGATTTTTAAGTAAATAAGTATTAAGCATGCGATTAATTGAAGGGTGATATCGATTATAGTTTTGGGCTAAGGAGATCGCATCATGCTTGCTTACCAGGTGTGTACATACACTGCACACACACAATGATTCGGCAAAAGCCGAAAAGTTAAAAAGCCGAAATGTCGAAAAGCCGAAAGTTTGGCTACGATAGTCTTGCGAGTGCGCGAAAACTCGTAAGGGGGAAATTGTAGGTTGCCTGAGGCCCATGGGCGATTCCGTGGACTCGGGTTGTGATTTGGCCATATAGGCCATATGGGCTGAATGGGCCCAATGGGCTGTTGGACCCATAATAGGCAAAAACTAAATATTTATGCTTTGTGATAGGAATTTGTATGTGAGCATGAATATGGATGTGACTGGGCCTAACGGGCCATATAAATGTGATTTGGGCCTAATGGCCATATACAGGTGATTTGGGCCTAATGGGCCATATGAATATGATTGGGCTTAATGGGCCAGATCCAGGTATGTGAATTTGATTGGGCTTTGTAAGAGGTTTTGGGCCTAGTATATGATATCCACATAAGACTTAATTAATTATTTGTGACCGTGGACAAGTCATAGGATTAAGGTGTGGCAACGGGTATATGCATGTCTAGGATTGGATCTAGGGAGAGCGTGGTACTTAAGTGGTCTTAATGACTCACCTTCTCTTCTCTAGAATCCTACCTAGTGCATAGTATTCGTTCATCTTAGCTCAAGGGACTTGTTAACGGGCCAAGATAAGTGAAAATCATAATTAAGGGAAAATTACCGAAATGCCCCTAAGGGCGAAAATAACCAAAATACCCCTAGGTGTTGAATGTAAGTTTTGTGGATGCGACATGCATACATATGGTATTTTGCTTAGGTTGCATATGGGTTGGGAATTATGGAATAGAGGAAGTATATGAGGATCGCATGGTTGCTTGACAATCGTGGATCCACCGACGGCTTTTAAAGCCCAATATGTAAATGAAGGTAGTTTTGCAACCGGGCTACCATGGTGTGTGGGTTGGGTGGGTCGTTATTTATATCCCCACATGGTGTGATTGGGGACGGAGCCGGTGTGTAGTGGATGGATAATTTGGATGGGATTGCATTGCATGATTGATGAATGATGTTTTTTTTGAATGCTTGTTTTCTTCGAGGGTTGTACACACTGAATTTGTGAAAACTCACCCCCTCTTTTATTTTATTTTCAGGTGATGCTCAGTAGAAGGTTCGATGTTGGAAGGACTCTGGGTGGCCAGCTAGCAAGATGATTTAGACTTGGGTGTTCTAAATTATAGTATGTTTTCTACGTTTCCACAATTAAATTTTTAAATGATAAGTTATCTTAAATCAAATGTTTCAATAAGGTTTTTGTAACTGAAAGGGTGTGTTTTTTTTTAAGTTAATTAATGTTTCTTTTATTTTAAGAAGGGTTTTCAATGAAAACACGGTTTTCGCTAAAACACTTCAATGTGAGACACCAGATTCGGCCATAACGTCTGGGCCGAGTTTGGGGTGTTACAGCTATAACGGCTCAACATCGACACATGAAACACATTGTGGATCTTTTCTAACTCTGATGGTAAAGCTAGACAATATGCTGTTGGCCCTATTTGTTCAATAATCTTATATGGCCTGATGAAGCGGACTCAATTTGTTTTTACGACCAAACCGAAGAATTTTCTTCTACGGAGATACTTTCAAAAATACTTTGTCACCGATCTAAAATTTAATGTCTTTTCGTTTCGAATCCGCATACGATTTTTGTTGATCTGAAGTTGCTTTCAAACTATCACGAATTACTTTCATTTTATCTTTAGTCTCTCGGATCAAATCAACCTCGTGAATCTTTTTCTCACTCAACTCAGTCCAATACAATGGAGTTTGGCATTTGCGACCATACAAAGCTTCATATGGTGCCATCTTTTTGCTTGATTGAAAACTATTGTTATACGCGAATTCCACCAACAACAAATATTTCTCCCAGTTACCTTCAAATTCTAAAACACAACAATGAAGCATATCTTCGAGAATCTGAATTACTCTCTCAGACTGACTAACAGTTTGCGGATGAAATGCGGTACTAAAGTTCAATTTCGTACCTAGAGTTTCTTGCAATTTCTTCCAAAATCGTGATGTAAACCTTAGATCTCTATCCGAAATAATTGAGACTGACACCCCGTGCAATCTAACGATCTCAGAAATGTACAATTTAGCTAATTTATCAAGTGAATAATCTGTACGTACCGGAATAAAGTGTGCAGACTTTGTTAATCGATCCAAAAAAACCTAAATAACATCTTTCTTTTTCAGAGACAGAGGCAAACCCGACACAAAATCCATCATAACTTTATCCCATTTCCACTCTGGTATCATTACTAGTTGTAGCAATCCCGAAGACACTTGATGCTCAACTTTAACTTGCTGGCACACCAAACATCTCGATACAAATTCTGAAATGTCTCGTTTCATACCCGACCACCAATACAACTTATTCAAGTCATTGTACATTTTAATACTGCTCCGGTGAATAGATAGACAACTACTGTGTGCTTCGTTTAGAATTTTTTGTATAAGCTCTGTATCTCTCGGTTTGCAAACTCTACCTCGGAACAATAAGCAATCATCAGATCCGATCTGATAGTCTGAATCACTAGTCGACTCACATTGCATTCTTTTGGCTTGTAACTCAATATCACACTTCTGAGCTTTACAAATTTGCTGAAGAAAAACCGGTTTAGCTTTCAACTCTGCTAGTATCGAACCATCATCAGACAAAGATAACTATGTATTCATCGCTCGCAAAGTATATAGAGATTTTCTACTCAAAGCATCTGCGTCTACAATCGCTTTCCCCAAATGATATTCAATCACCAACTCATAATCTTTCAACAGCTCGAGCCATCTTTTTTGTCTTAAATTCAAATATTTCTGAGTCATTATATATTTCAAGCTCTTGTGATCAATAAAGATATGGCTTCTCGCCGTACAAATGATGTCTTCAAATTTTCAATGCGAAAATAATAGCAGCCAATTCTAAATCATGCGTCGGATAATTCTTTTCATGCGGCTTCAATTGTTTGGAGGCAATAAGTTATCACTTTACCCTCTCGCATCAAAATGCAACCCAAACCGTTCAGTGACACATCACTGAAAATCACAAACTCTTTACCTGACTCAGGTTGAACCAACACTGATGCCTCAGTTAACAATGCTTTCAGCTATTTGAAACTTTGTTGACATTTCTCGGACCATTCAAATTTTACATCTTTTTGTAGCAATCTGGTTATCAGTGTAGCAACCATCGAGAATCCTTTAACAAAATGTCGATAATAACCATTTAGCCCCAGAAAGCTTCTAACTTCAGATACATTTCTCGGTGGTTTCCAGTCAACAACTGTTGAAATCTTGCTCGGATCAACTCGTACACCTTCTGTTGAAACAATGTGTCCCAGAAATCTAACCTCTCGGAGCCAAAACTCACATTTACTGAATTTAGCGTACTACATATCTCTCAAGGTTTGTAGCACAATCCTTAAATGCTCAGCATGCTTAGGCTCATCTCGTGAATAGATCATTATGTTGTCAATGAACACAAAAACGAATTTGTCTAAATACGGTCTAAAAATTTGATTAATCAAATCCATAAAAACTGCAGGAGCATTAGTCAATCTGAAAGGCATAACAAGAAATTCATAATGCCCATACCTCGTTTTGAAAGTAGTTTTCAGCACATCGGAATCTTTAACTTGCAATTGATAATAACCAGATCTCAAACCAATCTTTGAAAACACTGTTGCCCTTTTTAACTGATAAAACAAATATCTATTCTCGGCAATGGATACTTGTTAATTCTTGTAACCTTGTTGAGTTGACGATAATAAATACATATTCTCATTGATCCATCTTTCTTCTTTATGAACAATACTAGCGCAGCCCAGGGCGAAAAACTAGGTCGTACAAAACCTTTATCTGCTAATTCTTGCAACTGAGCTTGTAACTCTTTCAGTTCTGTTAGAGCCATTCTGTATGGAGCTATTAATATTGGTGAAGTTCCCAGAACTAACTCAATAGCAAATTCAACCTCTCTTATTGGTGGTAACCTCGGTAATTTTTCTGGAAACACATTTGAATATTCACAGACAACTGGCACTGATTGAATCTTAGATTTAGACACTTTTGTATCTAAAACATAAACAAGATAAGCTTTACAACCTTTTCTCACATATCTCTGAGCTGACATCGATGAAATCACAACTAACAACCCACTCAACTCATCAGATTCGATTCGAAGGATTTATCTATTCTGACATTTCAATTCAATAGTCTTTTGTCTACAATTCACAATGGCATCATGTATTGTCAACCAATCCAAATCCAAAATTACATCGAATTCATCAAAAGGTAGTAGCATCAAATCAGCCAGAAAATAGTAACTCCGAATCATTAAAGGACGGTTCTTGCAAACTTTATCAACTAGAAAATACTAGCCTAAGGGGTTCGATACTTTAATCACAAACTCAGTAGACTCAACAGAAAAATTCTTACTAGACACTAAATTTTTACAAACATACGAATGAGTCAATCCAGGATCAATCAATTCAATAACATTAGTGTTGTAAAGAGAAAATGTACCAGCAATAACATCAGGTGACTACGCATCTTCACGAGTGTGAATAGTGTAAGCTCTACTAGGTGCTCTCGCTTCAGATCTCATAGTCGAATCTATTGTTGCGCCTCTACTACTGGTCACATTTCCCACATTTCTCGGTGGCCTTCCTCTAGTGGCTGTATTACTCGATCCTACATTTTGGAATTTGTCTTTCTCAACTAGCTCATAACAATCTTGAATAAAATGATCTGGCGAACCACATCTGAAGCAAGCTTTATTACTTTTATTCCAGTATTCTCCAAACTGTCATCTCTCACACTATTGACACTCGGGTTTATTGTTTCCCACACTACTAACACTCGATACTAAAATTGTTTGAGCTTTAGGACTTGAGTATTATTTTTCCACGATATCTGTTCAGATACCCGATTGAAGCATTTGGACGATTATACGAATCTTTGGATTTCTTTGAAGAAGATTGATATGGCTTATTCATCAATCTTTTTCTCGAGTCTTTAGCCTCTAAATCTGCTTTTATTTTCTCTTTTTTGTGCTAAGCTGCTCGACTTTGTAAGCTCTATCAACCAATACAACAAATTCTTTCAAGTCTAGAATTCCGACTAGAAGTTTAATATCCTCGTTCAACCTATCAATGAACCGTTTGCACATGAATTCTTCTGTAGAAACATGCTCCCAAGCATACTTACTTAATCTTACGAACTCTCTTTCATACTCAGTTACAGTCATACAACCCTATTTCAATTCTAGAAACTCTTTGTGCTTTTGATAGAGAAACTGCTGACTTATGTATTTCTTCCGGAACTCAGTCTGAAAGAATTCCCTGGTAACTCTTTTACTAAAGTATTTCAACACTGATATGTTGTGTCTCTTAATAATGAAATAGCACACTATAAACACTCAGCTGGCGTGCATAAAAGTTCATCAAATACCTGAATAGTGTTTTCAAGCCAAAATTCAGCTCTTTCGGGATCACCATCAACAGTAGCTCTGAACTCTTCAGCTCTATATTTCTGGATCTGATCAACTGGCGGCTTATTTAGTCACAGAAGTTCCACACCTTGAGGGGCTACAGGAACCGGTTAGGGATTAGGTAGGGCTAGAGGTTATTGAGCAGCTGGATTTGTCCGAACAAACCCCGTGAACCACTCGTTCATCATTTAGTAAAAAAATCTTTTTTAGCCTCTCCTCCGTGACTACTCCATACATGTCTAGATTCAGATGGCGCTGCCCCTTGAGCGGGAGCTGATGCATTACTCTCAACATCATCCACTATAGCTCGATTGGATCCATTTACTATACGAAAACATGTTTAAATTGTCAGGAGTCATCATACTATCACAGATTATATATGGCATGTATAGCTAGACTCTCACATACGCTACGTTAGTCCTAAAATCAACTAAACTGTAGCTCTGATACCAATAAATGTAACACCCCTCACCCTATTCAACACTAGAATAGGATTACGGAACATTACCAAATATACAATACAATTACACATATATTTTCAATTTTATGCAAATATCAATCAACTACATTCATATTGTCCCTAATATGAGCCTACGAGGCTCAAAATATGCATTTTTGGCTGTTCAGGACTAAATCGATAATTTTAAAAACTAAGAGAACACTTATACAATTTTCTAAAAAATAGGGGACACACGCCCGTGTGGCCCGACCGTGTGAGACACGCCCGTGTCACAGGCTGTGTGTCTCAACCCGTGTCTGACCCTGTGTAACTCTCTGACTTGGGTCACACGGCCAATACACACGCCTGTGAGGCTGGGTCGTGTGCCCTAAAAATGGCCACACACGACCGTGTGCCAGGTTGTGCTAAACCTGGAGGGTATACTGACTTATGCCACACGGCCAAGTCACACGCCTGTGTGTGAGGTTGTGTGAAGCATACTGACTTGGTTTCTATTTCAACACGACGGGATACACGGCTGTGTAACCTGACCGTGTGTCGCACATGGCTGAGACACACGCTCGTGTCTCTACCCGTGTGGACAAAAATAGGCTATTTACCAAGCCATCTTGCCACCTCAAACTTGCTCACACCTAAACAACGCAAACGACTCAATTCATAGCATAAATAAGCATCCAATACAACCACAACAAAAATTAAAACATGCCATTTCAATTCCAACAACTAATATGCTTATAATATCATGTTTTGCTCATTCAAATCATACCAATTTCACATTTACAAAGCATTTATAAACCATATCACCAAGGAACCTTATCACATATATATAGACATCACCATATTTGCCAAAATAAATCAAATTAAGCCATCTCTCATGGCTATATACCAAGCAAAATACTTATTATATACAAACCAAACAAAATGACTTATTTCATTACGAAAGTATACATCAAAATGACCAACTCCTATACATGCCATATGACCAAAACTTAGTTTCAAAAGTACCAAGGTGATAGTTGGATAGTGTGACGAAGTCTCCGACGACTCCCGTATCCGAGCTAGCTTTGATATCATTATAAAATATGAAAAATAAACAATATAAGTTATAAAGCTTAGTAAGCTCGTATGAAAATAATATGCAAGTCTCACCATTTAATTACCATTCAAATTAAATGACATAATATGCAACAATACATAATATCAAGCTAACATGAATTTAACCACATACTTGATCATAAACTCACAACTTCCTTAGACTCATTGCTTGTATAGTTTTTCCGTACATACCTGTACTGATATGTATCTATTTCTTACTATTCCACATCTTCAATATACCTGTTGAACCATTCGGAATAAAAATTAGATACTCAAAAGTCTCGCACCCTAGGTGCCAATATCATGTTCTGAAGCCAAATCAACGAAGCTCGTACCCGAAGTGCCAATATCATGGCCTGAAGCTAAATCAGTGTAACTCGCACCCGAAGTGCTAATATCATTTCTTGAAGCCAAATCAATGCAACTCACACCCAAAGTGCTAATATCATAGGCCGAAGCCAAATTACTGTAACTCGCACTCGAAGTGCTAATATCAAGGCCTGAAGCCAAATCATGTAATTCACACTCGAAGTGCTAATATCATGGCCCGAAGCCAAATCAATGTAACTCACACCCGAAGTGCTAATATAATGGCCCGAAGCCAAATCAGTATAACTTCTAATGACATGTTCTTCGTATCCTCATTTATTCTTAAGGTTCAACCGAGATTTCTAATGCTGAATCTTCATTGAATGTGTCCGTAAGTTCATAATTCAAAATTCATGCAATATCAAAACATTTAAAGCACAAATATAGAAATGCTTATTACATTCGAACTTACATCGATTCACAAAAACAATGGAATGAACAGACTAGTCTGATACTTTATTTTTTCCCCGATCAAGATCTGAACTTCGCTCTTCTTGATCTATAAAATATCAGATTTAGCTTATTTAATTATCTCTCTATTCAGATTAATCCAAAATTCACATTAAGGCACTTTTACACTTTTGCCCTTAATGTTACACATTTTTACAATTTAGTCCTTATTTCATAAAAAACACAAATTCATGCAATTTAACCATAACCCATGCTAGCCGAATTTCAATTAGGTCCCTAGCAGCCCATATTTTTTTATTTCACATTTTAACCACAAAGTTTTCACATTTCATAATTTAATCCCTAAATTTTATTTTCACTAAAATTCACTTAACAAAACTTGTATAACTATCATCAAACATTCATAATCTATCATTAAACATCAAAATACTCATGTATTCATCAATGAAAACTTTCTAAATCTTTAAAATTTTTGCAAAATAGTCTTTGGGCTAGCTAGATTAAGCTGCAACGATCTCAAAAAACATAGAATTCATTAAAAACGGGACAAAATACATACCTAATTTCCAAGATTGAAGTTGCAAAAGTTGAAAGTATAAAAATGGCTTCTCAAGCCCTAAAATTCAGTGGAAGAAGATGTCATGAAAGTAGAATTTTGTTTTGTTTAACTTAATTAACCTTTAATTACTAAATTATAAAATTAACCTTATTATTAATTCAGCCATTATCATCCAATATCTAAATAATGGTCTATTTACCACATAAGGACCTTAACTTTAAATTTCTATAGCTATTTGACACCTTTAGCTATTAGAACTCAAGTTTTACACTTTACGCGATTTAGTCATTTTTATCAAATTAAGCATTCAAATGATAAAATTTCTTAACAAAAATTTCACACAGTCATATTTTCATGCTGTGGACATTAAAATAATAATAAAATAAATATTTTGACTTCAGATTTGTGGTCTCGAAACCATTATTCTGATTTGACTAAAAACGGGCAGTTACAACATGGCTTGGCACACGGGCGCGTAGGGCTGTTTCAAGAGTTACATGACCTGAGACATGGGTGTGTGACATGGCCGTGTGACCCTACTCAGAGAGTTACACAGGCTGGGACACGACCGTGTGTCCCTAGTTTGAAGGTTACACGACCTGGGACACGGGCGTGTATTTCAGCTGTGTAAGTCATGGTGTTTGAGAATGTCATGCGTGTTTAAGGTGGTATGAACTCATAAAAGTCTACAAGTATGTTTTGTGTGATAGAATTATGTATTGATGTAGTGACATTTGGTGCAATCCTTGTTATATTAGCATTTGGAATTTTTTGCATGAATAAATGTTTATTAATAAAATGCAGAGTCTTGAGGAATTTGCCCTGACGGGTTAGTAAAGATAGGTTATTGGCAGAATGGAGGAATGAAAGGATTGATAAGGGATGCGAGGGAGTTGGGCGACATTGTAGAATGAATGTCTACTGGTCTTTCGAGGTGATACCGTGACAATAGTTATCTACTGGTCTTTTGAGGCGACGCCGTGTAAATGACATATAGGTCTTTTGGGGAGAAATCGTGTAAACGGTATATAGGTCCTTCGACATGACACCTCGAAAGGGGTTTATTAGTTATTCGAAATCAAAAGTCCTTGGGTAGCCAGTGTAGCACCCCTAACTCGTATCTGTCACTGAATTAGGGATATGGAGCATTATCGATCAATTTATAAAAAATAAAGAACTTAAAGCAATTAATTAAATTTATAAATAACACTCAAAATAAAATATAATCATAGCAATATCATATTTAAACATCTTAATTCATGTATACGAGACCACAAAAATATATTAGCAACATTTGAGGATTGAATTGAACTAAAATAGAAACTTTAAAAGAAAAATTGAAAATTTTTAGATACAGGGGTCACACGGCCGTGTGGCAAAAAACATGGCCGTGCGATTGACACACATGCCCGTGTGGTTATCCCACATGCTTATGTGGCTATTCCACACGTTTATGCTCCTAAGCCATGTAACTCACTGACTTGAGTGACACGATCGTGTCCCAACCCATGTGGATACTACACCTAAATTTTAAAATGGTACACGGCCGTGTGATAGCCCATGTCATAGGTCGTGTGCAACCTATGTAACCTCTAATACAAGCATTTTACATACTATTTTCTTGCACTTCAAGACATACCATTACTAAATCAAAACCTAGGTTCAAAGATACATTTCAAACATCAAATTCATACCAAAATATCACTCATTCTAGATCTAACCAATATGCCATTCAAAGACTCCTCAAACAAGATTTAAACATTCAACTACACTAGCTAAGTTACTACATGACATTAAACACTTATTCACATCTCAACCTTAACCACAATGACTAAATATAAGTCTCATATCAAGTTGCATCAAAGACCTCTTATTCAAAACTTAATTTTAAAGATTACTACACAAGTGATCTCATACATTCATATTCACATACATTCAAAAGAATTCAACCTACAAGACATGTTTACATTCATTCACAACCATTTATAAAAGTTCACAAAAGGTATAACATAATTTAAAAAAAAATCTATTTGACATTAACCAAAACATTAACACCCTAGATACATGCCAAAACATAAAAGAAAATATCATCAATATTGAGTTCAGAACTGATGTTGGATGCTGAGATGACAATCACAAGTGGGTACCTAACCTTTACACAAAGAGATGATCAAATACTGAATAACCACATTAACTCAAAACTTCATATATACCCATAATAACCCAAACTTCTCAATCCTTAGCATATAATGATCATTACATATAGTTTACCACAAATTCTTCATAAAACTTTCTTACTTATTTCAAAGTGTTCCATATTTATCAATCTTCTACTTTGAATCGACCATATCTTAGTCATTTGGTTTGGATTGTTTTTGACACTCGGTGCTTGATGGATAAATCGTAATAAAGTTTGTGCCCAGTGCTAGTTGGATAAACCGACAGTATCAAATGTGTGCCCAGCACTAGCAGGATAAACCAACAATGTTTTGCACTCAACGCTAGTTGAATAACCGACAAATTGTGTGCCCAGCACTAGTCGAATGAATCGACATGGTTTTGCGCCCAATGCTAGTCAGATAACTGACGAATTGTCACCTAGCGCTAGTCGATTGAATCAAAAAATTTATACATAAATACATCTTCCCACCTTTTGTAACATCATAGCTTAAATATTTTGTATTTCGCATTTATACTAAAATTCTATGAATCATTTCATAATCATTTGAATATATATAATTGGATATCAAGTTATTTAAGAACATAACTAAACAAAATAATTAAAGTTCGAGTTTAAGGACTACGAACGTACAAAAATTACGCAAATTTCCAATGATCGTGGTCGATTATTCAGTGACTTTCTCCTTCCCTTGATTAACAACCATCCTATTCGTTTCTTGATCTATTATAATAATTTAATTTCATTAATTTATTCAACACCATAATAACTAAGCTTGAACAATTTATCCATAACAGTTTATACATTTCACCTTTAACAAATGTCATATACACAACCTAGCACTTGCCACAAAACAGTTTAACTAATATCATTAAACTAATTTTCCCAACTAGCAGATCATATAAGGGTTTTTATTCAGTCCCTAAAACCATGTATTTTTTTTATAGTTTAACTCCATACTATTTTACATTGCATTATTTTAGTCTATGCAAACTAATATTAATAAAAATCATTTCACAAGATAACAAATTTCATACCATACATTTAGTAAAGTCAATTAGCACTTCTAATATTTTACAGTTCAAAGAACAATCCCTATTATTGCCGTAATTTAACAAATTACCCCCTAAGTTAGATTGGTCTCTTTTCAAAGATCTTAAAAATACAAAAAAATAATTCAAAATAGCAATCTAAAACACTTACATGCAAGAAGTCTAACAGCCGGACTTTAAACTCCCTTGAATGGTGTTCTTCATTCAGTTCAATCAAAGAAAAAAAAAAGGTGATTGTGGATTTTCCTTCTTTTTTTTTTTCACTTACTTGTTTAGTTCATAATTTTTATTTATTAAATTACTACTTCACCCTTATTATTATTACTTTGCTGTTAACTATACATGGCCTTAATTGTCCACTTAATTAATTTAAGAATATTTACCCTTTTGATCCTTTATTGTTACACATTCTATCTAATTCACCTTTTTATAATAATAACTAACTTTTGCGTCTTTCGCAATTTAATCCTTTTTACTTAAATTAACTAACCAACATCAAAATTTCTTAACCAAATTTAAATTCTACCCTTCTCAAAACTATATAAACATAATTAAATAATAATTCACTGACTCGTTTATCAGAATTTAAATCTCAGAACATCATTTTCAGTGTTACTGAAAATAGATTGTTACAGCCATGGCATAATCTAGTGGCGAACAGGTATCCTTATGGCGAATTGAATTGCATCAGAATAGTGATATGGTAGCCTATCAAGGAATAAAAAAGGAAGTCACTGTATGAATCATGCATCAAACAGTTTGATATATCAATCAAAGAGTGTTCGAGAGCATGAGCAAGTGTGTTAATGAGAAGATTCTCTAAATTATGATGTTAGGAAAAACTGGTAGAAGTAACATTAACACGATCATGGGTGAAAGTAAGGTGGTATTTCCTTCAATGTATTGACAAATAGGTATCCACCAGTGTTTGCCGGGTAAACTAACATTGGCTATAATAAATCGAGAGGTTTATATAGATTGAAATCCTAAGAATGAGATAAGAGGGAATTTCACCATAATATATTGGTGGGCAATATATTAGAAACGAATAAAAGATGCGGATGTCTGTCAGGACATTACAGCGAGGGTAGCCACTTTGGACTATCAATTAAGAAAGTTTGCCAAGGGAAATCCAAGTAGGAGATAGTTTGTCGGGAACTACCTGCTATTGGAAACGTCTCAAGAAAATATTCTGAAGTGGGAAAATCTTGCGAGACTGTCTTACGGGTACAGGTTCATAAGGATTGGGGAGTTTACGTATTCGTCAAATGTCACACCCAGTTATCCTAAATTTCGAAACTCGAAGAAAAGCCAAAGATCTAATTAAATAGAAGTAAAAATTTTCGGGAATTGATAAGGCACTTAGAAAAATAAATGGCTGGCTAGGGATAGTTAGATCTTAAATCCAATTTGGTTAGATTAGAAATAACTGGTTCCATAGTGGAAGGTACAATAATTAGGATTGAGTGGTATCAACAATCTATATAGATCGTGCCAAGGGAGTATTAATAGGTTGAGTTGGAAACATAGTTTTTCATAATTATGTTTACCCATTTTCTCATTCTTTAAACCAAGTATCATCTTTTTTTAGACAATCTAAAGAAGAAAAGGGTGTAGCTATAGAAAGCTTTGCATGTTGTTACCATCGTGAGAACCGAGTTTAGAAGTAGAGGAATAATGAATTGTTGCCAGGACGAGGGAGGCTCTGGTGAATTTGACAAGCTAAGCTACTAAGAATAAGGAAGCAACGTGAGATTCTATACTCCAGCATGGCTGGTATGATCTCTATTGAGTTATTATGATATGTATGCATGGTAACATGAGTATTTGCCAATGCCTGTTAGTATGTATGAAATGATCATTGTATGATTTAAAGGTTTGATGTACTCTATGCTATTATGTTGTATAACAATACTTGTATGTATTGCATGAATGGGATAGGGTACAAGGCATTACCGGACAAACATACAAACATCCAATTAAAATACGGGCTATAAAATTTCATTTTTATTTTGAAATATTCATTCACATGCACATAGTCCCTTATTTGGGTCTACGAAGCCCAAAACATACTTTAGAAAGGTTTCGGGACTAAATCGAGAACTTTAAAAAGTTCTGGGAAAACATAGAAATTTTTCTCATTAAACAGGGCCACACGCCCGTGTGGACATAGGGGCACACCCGTGTGCCATCAACACGCACGTGTCCTTAGGCCGTGTAACTCTCTGTTTATGACGTCAGCATACAAATTGAACCACACGGCTAGGCTACACGCCCGTGTCTCTAGGCCATGTCCCTCACACGGTTGAGACACACGGCCGTGCCTCAGCCCATGTATTAACTCTTAGGCTATTTTCCAAGCCTTTTTGTCACCCTACATGCACCCACATGGTTTTAATAACATTCAACATCCTCTATTTGGATACAAATATATCATTTTTCCACCATCATGCATGTAATACTCATTCTTACATTAACCAGAACTAGACATACCGGATATTGTTCTTATTTTATACCAAGCCTAGACATACCATCAATTCACTTACATAAACAACATGCTTAACTAAGACATTCCACACCAATTTCATGTTTTACAACGATATTACTTATTCTTACCTTACACCTTTACATTAAGAATATGATCATATCTATTGATCATAATCTATCCACCACATAAATATGACATATCATATATTCGACCGTATCAAGACATCACCACACACATATCATAAAGCAATGGATCAAGCATGCATAATCAATTAGGTTTACAACCCAATGATCGAATATAAACCATATCACATGGCTATATACTATTTAATCATAATAAGTCAATACGTTTGGCCAACTCTTACTAACAACTATCATAAAGACTAAATCTCTATACATGCCACTCACTTGAAAACACTTGAAGTTGATCGACGCTTCACATCAATGTTCTGATAGGGTGATGCTGTCTCCGACGATCTCCAACCCCAAGCCGACCTACCAATTCTAAAAGAAATGGAGGGGAGGGGTAAGCTTTACGCTTATTAAGTCCATATGAAATTAATAATCAATTTACCAATATGTTTCCTTAGGTAAAACAACTATAATTACACTTTTATTCATATTCTGGTCAAGCTGTCTACTTGAGTCATAGTCAATAAATTATTTATAACTCGAGCTACAGAAATCTAAATTAATATCCGTTAATTTTCACAGAAACTGGACTCATATATCTTCTTACCATAAAATTTTCAGAATTTTTGGTTTGTCCAATTAGTACAGTTTACTCATTAAATTTTCCCATGATTCGCTATCCAACATTTCTGACCTCTCTTCACTCAAAATTATTTATCTCATAATAAAAAACTCGGATAATGCTCCTATCTATCTTTATAGAAATTAGACTCAATAATTATTTTAATAATATAAATTATAACTCACAATTATTTTTGTACAATTTCTAGTGATTTTCTAAAGCTAAGACATGGGAGTCTGGAATCACTCCGACTCTGTCTCACAAGAACTCAAATATTTCATAATACAAAATTATTTTGCTTACACCGTTTTCTTTATGTAAAACTAGAATCTTTAAGATTTAATTTAATATATTATTAAGCCTCTAATTCGACTTACACTATTTATGGTGATTTTTCAAAGTCGGGCTACTGCTGCTATTGGACACTGTTTTGGTGCAAAATCACAATAACCACGCCTCTCAACAGGGCTACATAAGCTCCCGGACCTAGCGTGTACCACATAATTACATGCCTCTCAATGGGGCTACACAAGCTCCCAGACCTAGCATGTATCATGTCATCAAATAAGCTCATACATACACAACTATCCTAGTGACATGTCACTTGTATCCTCACTTATTCCTAAGTTCAAACAGGATTTTCGGACTTTCATCTCCTTGTCGAACATTCTCGGAATGTTGGCCTCATATCATATGGTATTATCATATACAAATAATAACATGGAAACACTTATAACATAAGCATAAAACATCAAAACATATTATTGCAACAAAATAACCAAATAACATGTTAACCATATAAATATTATTTAAACATTTAAAACATCAATTAAGGTATTTATTTGTACATGTAATTACATCTCATGTACTATTAAAGCAATAAAATTAAAATACACATTGAATTATTAAATATCATATGAACTTGCCTCGTATACGAAAATGACCATTTTTACCATTTAAGTCCACTACTTGGTATTTTCCCGATTTTAGCCTGAATCTCGATTTCCTTGATCTAACATTACAAATATAGGTCATTTATTACTCACATTATTCAAATGAGTCCACAAATCATATTTTTACAAATTTTCATTTTGACCCCTAAACTTTTGCATATTTGCACTTTTTCCCCAAGGCTCAGAAATTAAACTTCATTCAATTTTTTTATGTTTTATGACATTCTGATAATTTTTCCCTTCTATGGCAACATCAAATTCTCACTCTAACATGTACTTATGAACATTAGGTATTTTTACCGATTATGACGTTTTACTCGTTTTCATGTAAAATCGCTTAGGAAAAGTTGTTTATCTAACACCCAACACTCATTTTCTACCATTAGACATCAAAATGCATGCATGTCACGTATGGTTCAATTTTTAAACATGAACCCTAACTCAAATTAATGGTAGAAATGGGTAAATCGAGCTACGAGGATTCCAAAAATGCAAAGAACATTAAAAACGAGGCAAATATGGACTTACAATCAAGCTTGTAAGTTTTACAAACCCTAGCCATGTCTTCCATCTCCATATACGGTTATGACATGAGAAAAATGAAGAAGATGACGTCTTTTTCTTAGTTATTTTGGCTTTATTTACTAAATTACTAAAATACCCTTAATGAAAAATAAATAAAAACATACCATGCCATGCCCATTTTTGTCCATTAATTACAAAATGGGCTATTTACCAATTAAGGACCTCCAATTTAAAAACCCATTACTCACAAGTACTTAGTACCTTTGTGAACTAGAACACACATTTTGCAACTTTTTACAATTTAGTCCTTTTGACTAAATTGAGTGCCCAAACGTCAAAATTTTCAAACGAGATTTTCATGAAACTATTCCGTGAAATCGTAGACTATAAAAATATAATAAAAATAAAATTTTATTCATCAGATTTGTGGTCCCGAAACCACTGTTCCGACTAGGCCCAAAATCGGGATGTTACAACTTTCCCCCTTTTAGGGATTTTCGTCCTTGAAAATCTTACCGGAATAGTGGTTTTCACTTAGATTCCTCAATCTCATATTTGATGCCAAAGAACTTCCACTTAGGTTGTGCCTCCAATACATCTTTTTAATTTCTCATACGATCTGAAAGCTTGCGGACTCAACTCTCAATTGTTCTTTAATTTTCAAAGCCTTCTCATTTTCCCCTGATATCATGACATAAAACCCAGATCTCAATTTGGTTAATGGAGACTAGAATTCCAAGTAATCCAACAATCAGAGAGATCTGGAATTCCATGAATCTGATGAGTAGAAATTCATTACATATCGGTATGATTTACAGATCTCGTCAAACATTTAACAATAAGATACACCACATTTTCCTTTTTTCGCTACGGAAATAATTCTGATATGGCCTCGAGAATAATCCTTTCTCATTTCCATCCTAATATTAATACTGATAGAGATAACTCTAGTAGATCCTGATGCTACGGATTTCAACCTACAGATGAAGAATCAGCTTCATTGTTCCTACCATCTATATTATATCATCCAAGAAAGAATAAGAATATTATATAATAAGAGGAGGAATCAATCGTTCAGTGATCGCTACGCTTGATTGATCGGGGCTACTCACACTGTTTTGGCTAAAAACCCATTTCCTTGCTGTTCCTCACAGTTTACCTACTCCAAATACGAAAGTAAAGACCACAAAATCTGTCTACATAGCTCCCTTTGAAGGTAGAGCTTCGCGGGGATCATATGTCAGCCAAGGCCTTAGACCGGAGTGCGCTTCTGTGGGTGCTCAGCTTCTTTTAGTTCTGTCCCTCCTCGGTGCTCAGATTTTCTGTGGCATCGACTGCTCTAAACTATCACATTACCTTATTGTCTTGAAACATATCACAATTTATACAACAGTACATTACTGAAAATCAGGAAGTCTTTACTCAATGCAGACTAGTCTAGTTCAAATGCTTCAGTTAGCAATATTCTCATCTGTCCGAACTTTGCTAACATGTAATAAACTTTTCAGCTTTCACAAGATGAAAACTTCATCATTCGTAGTAGCTTTAACTCATATCAAAATTTTTCTAAGAGATATACACTTCTCGTTCAGACTATTTGCCTTTTATCTATAAAGAAATGAAATTCTATTATCAGACTTGAGAAAAATGATCCTGACATAATTGTCACATTAAATCTTTCAAATAAATAATTCACACAGATTGAACACTCGAGTCGATCTTAATCACCAGTGAATGACATTTCAAGTAATCATTTCTTCTAGTTGCAAAACAATTCATCATGCAATCCTTTACTATTCATTCATTACGCTAATCAAAACCATCTCATTTGCATTAGCTCAAGTAACCAAAATATCTCAATTGAAGACATTAACTATGATTGACTTACTTGAGAGAAGTAATCCACCATACCGATTGAAACTCGCGCTTTTATCATCTATGCCTTTACTAACGTCAAATCCTTACACGGAAATTAGAAAAATCCCAATACTAAAATCACCACATTACCAAGATCAAATCAGAAGTATAGTCTTACTTGACATGATTATTACAAGCTGAAGAACGCACTTCAAACATGAGTCATAATTGACAAATTATGGAACAAAGATAATAAAAAAACCGAGTAAAGAAATCCAAGATAGAGAAACCCAGAATAAAGAAACCCAAGATACAATACTATGTCGGAAGATCGAAAACCAAACTCATAGGAAAATAAGGAAGATCTCAATAATTTCTCAGAGAAAAGAAGTCTAGAAGAAAACATCATTTAATCCCACTGGAATCAAATGCAATAAGAACAATGTATCTTCCCATATATATATATATATATATATATATATATCAAATGGAGCATCAAATAGAAGAAAAAAAAATCATAGTATCATACATATTCTCTCATCACTTCTTATCAGACGAAATGTAATAAAATGTCCGAGGGAATAGAGCAATACAAATTATAAACCAGTCAGGCTACCAATGCTTTCATCTAGCATCAGGATTAGAAAACATCCCCATATAACAAGAATTTCTTTAGAATATCAACAACCATAGAAATATTTCTGAGAACGGATAAACACATAGAACATCTTTGAAGAGACTGCTAAAATCTATCCAGCCGTAACTGTCACACTCAGATATTACACATTTCAAAATCATTCCTCCAACTAGTTCCGACTTTACTTACCAACTCATTCTCAATCTCTAATCATGTTTATGATTATTCTATCACTGAACTCTTTGGTTTCTCAACCGAAAAATTATTCAGTACAAATCTCATGAAATTCCATTATAAACACCACTTCGACAAGGAGGAGGGGTTGTAGGGCCTCTGACTTGACTTTCTTATACATATGCATATAACACTATTTCATCATCATAGTAACATTTTTACAATCATATAATTCACTTTAGGCCAATTATTATTCACACCTGGCATGAATCTTCCAATTATCTTATTTAAACAAGTGCACTTATGCATGCATTCTATGTTTTCTGGATAACCTTGCTTATCTATTCACTTAATCAAACAAATCATACTCATGACATCGTATAAGGGCCAAAAAAACATGAATATTTGTACCACAATCGCAACTTTCATTTCGTACATCATCATATACATATCATTACAATCATATAATTCAGTCCAACAATTTAACTTTGATAAGTTCATTTCATTCCAATCCTTTATCTCATAAAAAAAATATCATTGACATTCAACGTCCAATCGGGACAATGACATTTTTTTTATTCACATCATGATATCATGAACCTTTATTCATACCTTTACGAATTTCTATTTATCCCATTCACCTTATTAAGTAAGCCAAGTGCACTACATCATATGAGCATCACACAAGCATGGGTATTCATCACAACATGAACTTTCATCTCACGTATTATCACGTACATATCATGAATTTTTATTCATACTTTTCTAAATCGAGACTCATCATGATCGTAATTTTACTCAAATACCTTCGCATCACATTAAAAATGGTCAGTGTAGCTCGGTTGGAGAGTACCTTTGTTTAAACAAGACGGTTCTCATATGAGTTGGGAGACATCACACTATCACGGATCCGTGGCAAGTATAGCTAGACTTTTACACATGCCAGGTTAGTTCGAGAACTGACTAAACCATAGCTCTGATACCACTAAATGTAACACCCCTTACCCGTACTCGAGACTGGGATAGGGTACGAGGCATTATCGGACAAAAATACAAACATCCAACTAAAATATGGGCTATAAAATTTCATTTTTATTTTGAAACATTCATTCACATGCACATAGTCCATTATTTGGGTCTACGAAGCCCAAAACATACTTTAGAAAGGTTTCGAGACTAAATCGAGAACTTTGAAAAGTTCTGGGAAAACATAGAAATTTTTCTCATTAAATTGGGCCATACGACCATGTGGACATAGGGGCACGCCCGTGTGCCATCAACACGCCTGTGTCCTCAAGCCGTGTAACTCTCTGTTTATGACGTCAGCATACAAATTGAACCACACAGCCAGGCTACACGCCCGTGTCTCCAAGCCGTGTCCCTCACACGGTTGAGACACACGACTGTGTCTCAGCCTGTCTATTAACTCCTAGGCTATTTTCCAAGCCCTTTTGTCACCCTACATGCACCCACATAGTTTTAATAACATTCAACATCCTTTATTTTGATACAAATATATCATTTTTCCACCATCATGCATGTAATATACATTCTTACATTAACCAAAACTAGACATACCAGATCTTATTCTTATTTTATACCAAGCCTAGACATACCATCAATTCACATACATAAACAACATGCTTAACTAAGACATTCCACACCAATTTCATGTTTAACAACGATATTACTTATTCTTACCTTACACCTTTACATTAAGAATAATCTATCCACCACATAAGTATGACATATCATATATTCGACCGTATCAAGACATCACCACACATATATCATAAAGCAATGGATCAAGCATGCATAATCAATTAGGTTTACAACCCAATGATCGAATATAAACCATATCACATGGCTATATACGATTTAACCATAATAAGTCAATAGTTTGGCCAACTCTTACTAACAACTATCATAAATACTAAATCTCTATACATGCCACTCACTTGAAAACACTTGAAGTTGATCGACGCTTCACATCAATGTTCTGATAGTGTGATGTTGTCTCCGACAATCTCCAACCCCGAGCCGATCTGCCAATACTAAAAGAAATGGATAGGGGGTAAGTTTTACGCTTAGTAAGTCCATATGAAATTAATAAGCAATTTGCCAGTATGTTTCCTTAGGTAAAACAACTATAATTACACTTTTATTCATATTCTGGTCAAGATGTCTACTCGAGTCATAGTCGATAAATTATTTATAACTCGAGTTACATGACTCCAAATTAAGATCCATTAATTTTCCATGAAACTATACTCATATATCTTCTTACCATAAAATTTTCAGAATTTTTGGTTTATCCAATTAGTACAGTTTATTCATTAAATTTCCACTGATTTGCTGTCCAATAGTTTTGACCTCTCTTCACTCAAAATTATTTATCTCATAATATAGAACTCAGCTAATGCGCTCATTAATATTTATAAAAATTAGACTCAATAAGGATTTTAATAATATAAATTATAACTCACAATTATTTTTTTACAATTTCTAGTGATTTTCTAAAGCTAAGATAGGGGAGTCTGGAATCACTCCAACTCTGTCTCACAAGAACTTAAATATCTCATAGTAAAAAATTCTTTTGCTTACATTGTTTCCTTTATGTAAAACTAGACTCATTAAGCTTTAATTTCATTTATTAAACAGTCTTTAATTAGACTTCCACTATTTATGGTGATTTTTCAAATTCTGGCTACTGCTGCTGTTCAACACTGTTTCAGTGCAAAATCACAATAGCTATCATAAAATTCATTGTTACTTTATACTCATAGGCATGATTTAATATCATAAATGGATCTTTCCACAAACCATCATACTTTCATCAAATCATATAACATTACCGTTCATACATAATACACAAGGACATATATCGCCATAAATCATCATAGTCATACGAGCACATAATGGCAAATACATACCTTTGCTTTCTTGCACATATACATACCTTACTTAGCTTACGTTCGAATTTCATATACATTACCCGTTGAACATTTGGAATAATGAACTGGATAATCAGATACGAACGCACCAAAGTGCCATAATCATAACATTGCACGCCTCTCAACAGGGCTACATAAGAGCACCCGGACCTAGCATGCATCACATAACCACGCCTCTCAACAGGGCTACATAAGCTCCCGGACCTAGCGTGTACCACATAATTACATGCCTCTCAACGGGGCTATAGAAGCTCCCGGACCTAGCATGTATCATGTCATCAAATAAGCTCATGCATACACAACTATCCTAGTGACATGTCACTTGTATCCTCACCTATTCCTAAGTTCAAACAGGATTTTTGGACTTTCATCTCTTTGTCGAACATTCTCGGAATGTTGACCTCATATCATATGGTATTATCATATACAAATACTAACATGGCAACACTTATAACATAATCATAAAACATCAAAACATATTATTGCAACAAAATAACCAAATAACATGTTAACCATATAAATGTTATTTAAACATTTAAAACATCAATTAAGGTATTTATATGTACATGTACTTACATATCATGTACTATTAAAGCAATAACATTAAAATACACATTGCATTATTAACTATCATATGAACTTACCTCGTATACGAAAATGGCCATTTTTACCATTTAAGTCCACTACTTGGTATTTTCCCGATTTTAGCCCGAATCTCGATTTCCTTGATCTAACATTACAAATATAGCTCATTTATTACTCACATTATTCAAATGAGTCCATAAATCATTTTTTTACAAATTTTCATTTTGACCCTTAAACTTTTGCATATTTGCACTTTTTCCCCAAGGCTCGGAAATTAAACTTCATTCTATTTTTTTATGTTTTATGACATGCTGATAATTTTTTCCTTCTATGGCAACATCAAATTCTCACTCTAACATGTACTTATGAACATTAGGTATTTTTACCGATTTTGTCGTTTTACTCGTTTTCACGTAAAATCGCTTAGCAAAAGTTGTTTATCTAACACCCAACACTCATTTTCTACCATTAGACATCAAAATGCATGCATGTCACATATGGATCAATTTTTAAACATGAACCCTAGCTCAAATTAATGGTAGAAATGGCTAAATCGAGCTACGAGGATTCTAAAAATGCAAAGAACATTAAAAACGGGGCAAAGATGGACTTACAATCAAGCTTGGAAGTTTTAAAAACCCTAGCCATGTCTTCCATCTCCATATACGGTTATGGCATGAGAAAAATGAAGAAGATGACGTCTTTTTCTTAGTTATTTTGGCTTTATTTGCCAAATTACTAAAATATACTTAATGAAAAATAAATACAAAAATATCATGCCATGCCCATTTTTGTCCATTAATTACAAAATAGGCTATTTACCAATTAAGGACCTCCAATTTAAAAACCCATTACTCACAAGTACTTAGTACCTTTGTGAACTAGAACACACATTTTGTAACTTTTTACAATTTAGTCCTTTTGACTAAATTGAGTGCCCAAACGTCAAAATTTTCGAACGAGATTTTCACAAAATTATTCCGTGAAATCGTAGACCATAAAAATATAAAAAAAGAAAATTTTCTTCGTCAAATTTGTGTCCTGAAACCACTGTTCCAACTATGCCCAAAATCGGGATGTTACAAGTGAAGCTCCGGGCCTTGCGGAGGGGATATTGCGGTGTTTGAGCATTAATGTTAGATGGTGTTAAAGAGGTAATGGAAGGATGATTTGGGAACTCATTATTATGGAAAGGTATTTACCGTGACAACGATATCAACTAGACATTCAGGGCAACACTGTGACAACGGTATTAGGTTCCATAAAGTATCACCGTGATGACAGTTTGCAGGCCTATGGAGTGACATCACGATGACGGTATATGGTGTAAGATCATAGATGAAAAAGGCTATGACAATTTGGTATGAGGTACATAGTGTAAGACAATGGATTAAAGATATCATGGCAGCATGGTACAACGTATAAGGTATAAGACGTAAGACCATAGATGGAAGATGTTATGACATCTAGGTATGATGAATAAGACCATGAATGAAAGACTCCATGACATCATAAGACAGTACGCCAAGATGGAGAGTCGATGTAAGACCATGGGAGAAAGACTCCATGACATCCATAGAGATAGTTTGCTAGAACAATAGACACAAAATAGATAGTCCAGTAGGACAATAAACACAAAATAGATAGTTCGCAAGGATAGTGAACATGGGGTGGTCCGCTAAGACCAAAGGAATATGTGGTCAAAAGGGTGTAAGACCTTAGCTCGGCTAAGGCAACCAAAGAAGTCTGCCAAAATGTAAGTTACAGGAATACCAATGGGGAAGTTTGCCATTGGGGAGGTATGTCATGAACTGAATTCATAAGAGTAGTGTGACTAACACTATAAGTCACAAGTATAGACGAGCAAAGAGTGCCGAAAAGGCATAGACCACAGGAACAATAAAGGAACTCGCTGAAAGTGATATAAAATGTGGCCATGAGCACGTTAAATGAGTTCGCCAAGGAAAACCTGAGGAAGAGTTAGTTGTCGGGTACTATTTGACATCTTGGGGATATAGTGGAAGGATAACCAAAAATAGGGAAAGTCCTAAAGGGTCATTATACGAGTATAAAATTGTAATGAATTGGAAGTTTGTATATTTGCTAATTCTACCAAGCAAGATGACTAATGAGAATGATTGAAAAGAAGGTTTTACCCTGAAAGAAGGTTCAAGCATGTGCTGAATCATAAGAAAGACGTAGTAAGGGTAACGTGATAAGAATTTGGCAATTGAGATGGATCATCCGATAGACCGCCACTATAGTATGAGGAATGTTAGGTGTTGGCTATGCTAGGAAATTCTTGATGCTCCCAACGATACATAAGGAGTTTTAAATTTTTCATTTTATTTCTTATCTCCTAAACTAGAGAATTTGTATGACATTATTGAATAGAATCTCACTAGGTTCGTTTGAACTTACATTGGAAATGTATGGTTGTAGGGTCAATGGTTGACTCGAAGATCGTGATGGGGGATCAAGCCAGACATAGCCAAACCCATGTAAATGGTAATAATTATTTTATGCATTTAAAAGGGCACCCTTTGAGGTCATGCCTCAAGGACTTATTGAGTATAACTGCAACAAAGTCATAAGTCTTATTGATTGTGCATGAGAAGTTTTAAATTTATGATTAATCGTACTTGGAAACTAACTATTATCATGATAAAGGCAAGACTAACTATTATCACAATAAAGACAAGCGCACCTATCGAATAGTAGTATAGCTTATAGTAAGACCGAAATGTCGAACCCATAGGAACTAAAAGTACTAGTATTAACCTTCTTTTTATTATCTAGCCTAAAAATAAGGGGATTTGTTTTATCTAAACTAATCAACTAAACTAAGAATGCACAGGAAGTAAATTGGGGAAATACTTTTGGAAAAATTGATTGATTTGGACAATACCCAAGGAAAAATCCACCTAGATTTCACTTATTATTTGACTCTAAATTAGACGATTTATTCACTTGACTTGATCCGTAGAAATCCCTAATTTATATTATTATCTCTCTCGAGACTAACAACGTCTAACCCTAGGTTGATTAATTGAAATCTCTTTCTAATTAAAACCCCTAGTATTGCATTAACTAGATCTATGGACTCCCTTATTAGGTTTGACCCTAATCTGACAGATTTATGTCGTCCTATGTCTAGGATTGCATGCAACTCCGTTTAATTATGCTAGATCTTCTCTTAAACAGGAACTTTTGCTCCTCTGAATAAGCACATCAATACTTGAATCAATATCCTGGAATATTAAAGCAAGAATTAAGAACACATAATTAAGAACAAATCAAGTATTTATCATATAATTCAGAAAATAATAACAAAATCCATCTTATGTTTCATTCCCCTTGGGTATTTAGGGGGTTTAGTTTATATTTGTAAAAGAAAACATCTTAGAAGAATAATGATAACAAAACATAAAGAAAACCCAAAACTCCTGAAGGAAAATTAAGGGAGATCTTCCGTCTTGAAAGAGAATCTAGCTTCTGAGATGGATTAATCGGCTTTCTTCGAGTAATTCCTTGCCTCCTACTCCGTGTGTCTCTTTAATCCTCCTCTAGGGTGTTTATATAGGCTTTAGAATGCCTCCGAACCCTCCAAAGTGCCCTTTTCCGAATAGAACTAGATTTGGGCCCGACAGGGACACGGCCGTGTGCCATGCCCGTGTGAGGTGGCTTAGGTCGTGTTAGAGTCTATTGAATAGGCACAAGTGTGTGGTTTGCTCGTGTGAGCAAGTCTTGGCTGTGTTGATTTCCCATGTTGGCCCATTTTCTTTATTTTTAGCCCGTTTCTCGCTCTTTTTACTTTCCTATGCTCACCTAAGTATAAAACATGAAGTTAAAGGATTAGGAGCATCAAATTCCAAAAATCTAGTGATAATTCATCCAATAATGTGCTAAGCATGGGATAAAAATATGTATAAATTACGACTTATCACTTATTAACCTGTAATAATCGTTCGAGTCTCTTAATATGGAATGACGACATGTACTTAGTACATGAATGGAATAATAATTATTTCAATGTTTAAAATGAAAAGTTATTATTATTACTTATGAAAATTAAGTAATAGATAAGGGTATATAATTTAACTAGGGCTGCAAAGAACCGGTTAGGAATTTATTAAGAAATTCAGGTAATTATGGCACTCGATATCCGAATTTGGTGGAGAGGTCAAATTTAAGGGTGTTAAATTTTAGTGGTATCAGAGCTTCAGTTTAGCCGATCCTATAGACTTATGATGTTAGAAGACAACCCTATATACTTTTTTGCAGTGACTACAGCTTAGTAGCTCAGGTCATTACATAAGATTAATGTGTATTATGAAAAGTGGATGTAACGTTGCGAACTATGGAATCCAATGTTGGACATACCATGGCTAAAAGAAGTAATGCGAGGCAAAACACGAAGAAAATAAAGAGAGAAAGTAAAGGTAAATTTTATTATAAGCTAAAAGGTAGATATAAGGTATGTAAGCCATTCTGTTCTCTCTTGGAGTGGACTATTTTGGAGAGTCAAGGTCGGTTGCTTCCCTGTCTTGGTGATAAAAGAGACTTCAAGATTGCCTCCACTCTCTCTAAAATTCCTCTCAGCTAACTTCCGAGGGGTTGAAAACGTTAAAGTCAATGTTAGCCTTGGTAAAGTGGCGTAGGCAGCTAAAGTTTACTTGACTTAAGTCAATGGGCCCTGCAGCATTCTGAATGTGTAGCAATAGGTTAACCTTTAACTTGGGTAGGAAATCTTGAATGTCCTATTTGGTGTTCTCCTTGTACCTTGCTAGCGACTCCTCATTTTCCTTTTGGATGTGCTCCATATAGGCGAAATGTTGTTGTGTATAGGATTCCAATCTAGTGAACCTTATCCTTTAGCTCTCTGATTCTAGTCCTCAAAGATTGATACTTGGTCTTCGAGGCGAAGACTAGCTCGGTGAGCTTGACATTTTATTGGATAGAAGTTTTATACGACTGGCAGAGTTGAGAAAAGGACTGCTCGCTAGAGAGAAGAGCCCTTTCAAATTCGTCCTGTTTGGCCTCAAATACGATAGAAGCTTCTTGGAAGGCCTAGTTGGCTAAGCTACCCTTTTAAAATAACATAAAAATTGAGCTCGTTATCTTATACAGTGTAGGCTCGTTAATTCTAGAAGAAAAGGAAGAGAAGTCAGTTCCGGAGACAACTCTTCGGCAGGCTGAACCTTTCTATGATTCACACCATGATAACAATTGGATGCACGCCAACCATTAAGACTCCTACCCTTCAAGCAATAATGAAAGACATTCCTAATAGTGATAAGCTTCCTTAACTTTAGAGTCCGCCCTAAACTCAACCTCTCAAGTTGTTCAATAGTGATTTCTGTGTCCAAGGATTGGGACTAGAGGTAAGTAGACTCGGTAGGAATAAACCACCTTGTAGGGAAATTGAAACCGTTGGGAAGTTTACTTTTTACTAAAATAAATTTTGTACGGTCCAAACGAAGGTTTGGAGCTTAGTCTCTAAGTATGGGTTCGAGGCCTTGACGAACATTGAATTAAGTCATCCCAATAGAAGGCCCCTGTCATAACCTTCAACTGGTAAAAACATTGGAACACACCAAGAAGAGGTTAGTAACTCTGATGGAGGGAGTAACAATAAAGAAGGAAGTTTAAGAAAGTAGACTTATAGTTAAAAAAGGAACTCAAACAACAAGAAAAAATCTCTAAAAATCTTAGTTTAAGTAACTAAACGTCCAATAGAAGATTTGTTTGAAAAGGGTACGAAAATTGTTCAAATCCTCGAACCAGTTGTTGACAGTTGTCAACATAGGGGAAGGTTATGTTAACTGCTCGATAGAAAAAAGAGTAAGAAACTTCTTTAGAATGAATCACTCATTGATTATTTGCCAGATTTGATACAAGACAACTATCTAACATAAGGAATAAGCTTGGGACTCTACTAGGAAGGCTGAGAAACCACTTGTAGGTGGATAATCTCCACATATGAGAGGTTCGGATCCGCCATTCGGGCGGAGTGGCTTAAGATGCCATTTTGGACCATCAATTAAGTAAGTTTGCCAAAGAAAATCCAAGAAAGAGATAGTTCACTGAAAACTATCTACTATTGAAAGTGTCTAAGTAAAAGGTTCTGAAGTGGGAAAATCCTACTAGACTTTCTTGCGGATACATGTCCGCAAGGATTGGGGAGTTTACGTATTTTCCAAATGCCACACCTAGTTATCCTAAATTCACGAAATTGAAGAAAAGTCGGGATCTAATTGAATATGAGTAGAAATTCATGAACACTAATAAGACGCTTAGAAACTTAAGTGGCTAGTTAGGGAAAGTTAAATCTCAAATCTAGTTTGGTTAGATTAGAACTGACTGGTTCCATAGTGAAAGACACAATAATTAGGACTGAGTGGTAGCAACGGTCTGTGGAGATCATGCCAATAGACTATAAATAAGACAAGTTGAAACATAATTCTTTATAATTCTGTTTACCTATATTCTTTTTTTCTAAACCAAGCATCATCTTTTTTAGACAATTTGAAGAAGAAAAAGATGTAGTTGTAGAAGGCTTTGCATGTTGTTACCATCGTGAGAAGCCAAATCTAGAAGTAGAGGAATAATGTACTGTTGAGAGGATGATGGAGGCTATGGTGAATTTGAAAAGCTAAGCTACCATGAATAAAGAAACAATGTGAGACCCTATACTCCAACATGGTTGGTATGATCTCTGTTGGGTTAGTATGACATGTATGCATGGTAACATGAGTATTTCCCAATACTTGTCAGTTTGCATGAAATGATCATTATATTATTTAGAGGTTTGATGTGCTCCATGCATTTATGTTGCATGATAATACTTGCATGTATTTCATGATAATGTGGGGAAAATCGTTGAGGGGATAGATGAAGTTAGGAAGGGAAAATAGAAGTGACTCTATTAGATACCGCCACGAGCGATGCTCCATGCCTTGCAGAAGGGATACTGCATCGTTTGAGTATCAAGGTTAGGTGGTGTAAAAGAGGTAGTGGAAGGAGGATTTAGGAAATCATTACTGTGGAAAGGTATTTACCACGATATTGTATCAACTAGTCTTTTGGGGCGACACTGTGAGAACAATATTAGGTTTCATAAAGTATCATCTTGACGGTGGTCAGTAGGCTCTTGGGGTGACACCGTGAAAATGGTATATGACGTAATACCATAGATGAAAGAGGCTATGACAATTTGGTATGAGGTACATAGCATAAGACCATGGATGAAAGATTCCATGGAAGTATGGTACAACGTATAAGGTATATGACATAAGACTATAGATGAAAGATGCTATGACAGCCAGGTATGATGAATAAGACCATGGACGAAAGACTCTATGAAATCATAAGACAGTACGCTAGGATAGCAAATCAATGTAAGGCTATGGGAGAAAGACTCTATGGCATCTACAGAGATAGTCTGCTAGGACCAAAGAAATATATGGTCAGAAGGGTGTAAGACCTTAGCTCGACTAAGGCAACCAAAAGAGTCCGTCAAGACATAAGAACATCTAGTCCGCTAGGACGTTAGATATGGGGTTAGCTTGAGTAACATCATGGCTATATGACACTAGGGTATTGTGGGTAATCTGCATGGATAGTAAAGGCAGAGAAGTCCGCCAAGATGTAAGTCATAGGAATCTCAACGGGGAAGTTTTCCATTGGAGAGGTATGTCAGGAACTGAATCCATAAAAGTAGCATGACTAGCATGATAAGTCACAAGTATAGATGAGTGAGGAGTGCTTGAAAGTCATAGACTAATGGGACAATAAGGGAACTCGTCGAAGGTGATATGGAATGGGGCCATAAGCACGTCAAATGAGTTCGCCAAGGAAAACTTGAGTAAGAGTTAGCCGTCGGGTACTATCTGACACCTTCGGAATGTTATGGAAGGATAACCATAAATGGGGAAAGTCTTAAACGGTCATTATGTGAGTATGAAATCGCAACGAATTGGAAGTTTGCATATTCGCTAAACCTTCCAAATGACATACCCGATGAGAATGATTGGAAAGAGGGTTTTACCTCGATAGAAGGTTCAAACACGTGTCAAATCGTAAGAAGGATATCATAAGGGTAACATGGTAAGAATCCATCAAATGGGATGGATCATTCGATAGACCGCCACTATAATACAAGGAATGCTAGGCATTGGCTAGGCCAAGAAATTTGTGGTGCTCTCAAAGGTAAACCAAGAGTTTTAAATTTGGTGTTTCATTTTTTATCTCCTGAACTAGAGAATCTGTATGACACTACTGAATGAAATCTCATTAAGTTTGTTTGAACTTACGATGGAAATGTATGCTTGCAAGGTCAATGGTTGACTCGAGGATTGTGATGGAGGATCAAGCTAGATATAGCTAAGCCTGTGTGAATCATGGTAGTTGTTTCATGCATATAGAGGGGCACCCTTTGAGGTCATGCATCAAGGAATTATTGAGTATAACTGCAACAAAGTCATAAGTCTTATTAAGTTGTAATAATCGTTCAAGTATCTTAAAATGGAATGGTGACATACACCTAGTACATGTATGGAATAGTAATTATTTCAATGTTTAAAATGTGAAATTGTTATTACTTATGAAAATTAAGTAACGGATAAGGGTATATAATTTGACTAGGGTTGCAAATAATTGGTTGGGAAATTTTTAAGAAATTTGGGTAATTGTGGCATTCGGTATCCAATGATACATAGAAAGTTTCAAATTTTGTGCTTTTGTTCTTATTCCCTATCAATATAGAGTTTTAATGATGTACTATTGTACAAAATCTCACTAAGTTCATTTGAACTTATGGTTGTATTGCCTTGTTTGTAAGGTATATAGATGACTTGAGGTTTATGTAAAGAGATCAAGCTAGACATTGCCAAATCCATGCGAATGGTGGTAGTTGTTTCATGCATATAAAAGGGCATTCTTAGAGGCTGCGCCTCGGGGATTTATTAGGTGTATCTGTAGTAAAGTCCTAAGCCTCAATAATTAATATAATAATTGTTCATGCCTAACAGGGCTGAATGGTTTCAAGAACTTAGTACTTGTATGGTACAAAAAATAATTAAAATTTAAACTTTGAAATTCGAAATTTGTTATATTTTATGAAATTGAGTAAGGATTATATAGTAGCGATGGATGTATAATTTAATATTGACTAAGTTTGTAAATAATCGGATAGAAAATTTGTTAAGTAATTCGGGTTAATTGTGACATTTGGTACCCGAACTTGATGATCGAGTGTAACACCCTTCACCCGTATCCAATGTTGGGACGGGGTTTGAGGCGTTATCGGACTTAAACCTTCACCAACATACCCAACCGGGTCACCAAATTTCACCCAAAGTTAAAACTTTTCAAACACGTGCATACCGTCCCTTACACAGGCCTTCGAAGCCTAAAACATACATCAGGGTGGTTCGGGACAAAACTGAAAACATTTGATAGATTTTGGGAACCTTAATAAATTTTCTTACCTTGGAGAGTCACACGCCTATGTGGGTGGGGCCGTGTGGTCACACACGCTCGTGTAGCTTGGGACACGCCCGTGCCCTCAACTGGTGTAACTCTCTGTTTATGACATCATCATGCATTTAGGGGTATACGGCTAAGACACACATCCGTGTGTCTAGCCCATGCACTATACTGACTTAAAAATTTAAGTGCAGGGGACGTACAACCATACCACACACCCTTGAGGGCAAGCCATGTGTCACATACGGCCTAGACACATGCCCGCGTGGACATTGTAGACTATTTTTCGAGCCTTTGATCACCCTCTATCAACCAATCATACTTATAGGTCACTTTAATACATGATAAGACCAAATTATACACTTAAATAAAACCATGATAAACCTCATTGCATGAAAACCTCATATCATCAGTTTTATACATGCTAGGTTAATTCCCATCTTATATTTAAGGGTTTCCATATCTCCTTGACACATTCAAGATTGACTCATTCTTATAACTCATTACCAATTATAACCAAACCATCACATACGAACATAAACATGCATAGATTTGTAGGTCATAGCCTACTTCAAAATGAGCCAATTTCTATGGCTATATACAAAAAGATATGTATATCTTTACATGCCTTCATCTTGGCAAATCAAATGACACATATAACAAAATACTCAAAAGTCCTATACATGCCATTGAACAAGATAAAAGTGTTTATATACCAAAGCTGGACTAGTTGATAGTCCAACCGTCTTCCAATCTTTACGAGTCCTCGAGCTCTGTAAGACAGGGAAAAGAGAGGAATAAGCATTTACATGCTTAGTAAGCTCGAATAACTAGAAAGCAAACTTACCAATTAATTAGCATAAAACCATACTAGGCAATAAAATTAACAAGCATGGAAATGATATCCCTATCACATGCATTCAATCAATAAATTAGTCACAATAATAACATACCATGCAATTTGTCTTAGATGAGCTCATCATCTAATATTTCCTTTTGATCATATATCTCATATTAATCCCGTTGAGTTTCTAGGAAATCTCGATGGATTATCTATTAACTGTCAATTCATAAGAATGACCATTTTAGGTATACACTCCCGCGAACCTCTCATTTTACGGCGGGATTACCAGTCCAGGATAAATCCCCCATAATATAAACTCATAAGGTGATGTTGGGATTACCAGTCCAGGCTAAATCCCTTATAACGGCAAACACCCTCAGTGAGCTCGGATCTGAATTGTCAGTCCAGGCTAGATTCAGAATCTAATCGAATTACCCATCCGGGCTAAATCCTTAATACACATATATTCTTCGGGAGGCTCGATCATTCAAGGAACACCCGTCCAGGCTAGATCCTTTCTATATTTGAGATCAACGGATTACCCGTCCGGGCTAAATCCTTTTTGCAACACATGCAGGATCTCAATATCACATACAACATGGTTCATCCATCGAATTTCCTTTCCAACCTCAACCGGGACATTTTTTAACATGTCATTGCTAAGAATGCATTTCATGTGTTTTCACGCCATTAACAAATGCAATTATCATACATTCTTAAATCATGCAATTAGGCATATTATGAGTTTACTTTAAGTTATCGAAACTTACTTGGTATTAGTCTCGGCATCGTGTTTCGGTTATTCTAAAATCTTTCATTTTCCTCGATCGACCTCCGAAATTCGTTCCTCGGGGTTATTGAGCTTGAAAAGCTTGGAAACCATAGATATGGAGAACCCTAAAGTTTCGGCAGCAACAAGAAGGAAATAAGCTGATTTTTGGCTTATTTTTCCCATTTTATTTCATTAAAATGCCAAATGACCAAAATGCCATTAAGCCCTTTTTTTTTAAATTTCATCCACACAAGCCCATTTTTGTCCAAAAACTTAGAAATTGGGAAAATTTCTCTCCAAGACCTTCTAATTTATAATCTAAAGCAATTTCATACAAATTGCTTCTAGAATCCAAGTTTTACAATTTATTCAATTTGGTCATTATTTTCCAATTGGGTTCTTTACCCATAGAATTTCTTCATAAAACTTTAACACATGCATATTCTCATATTCTAGACCTCATAATGACCATAAAATAAATATTTCAACGTCGAATTTGTGGTTCTGAAACCACTGTTCCAACTATGCCCTATTTCGAGATGTTACATCGAGTCAGGTTTAGGGTGTTGCACCAAGCAATCATTCCAAAAGGCATTCAAAATTTGTGCCATTGATGCGGTATGAGTGGCATTGGTTGCGTACCTGTCGTACGCCTGAACATTTTATAAAATTTTAATAAGCCTCCATAAAAAAGAAAGAAAATAATATTGAAACAAATTTGACTTATCAAAATGATGATGGAAAGGTTAATTTTACTCACAGTGATGATGATTTTAAATGACTTGTTAATGTGATCCATCTTGATGTAAAAGATTTCTTAAAGGCTAGAAATCAATAATTTTAAAATATATAATAATATTTCATATTTCTCTAATGATTTTATAATTGTTGTTATTCATTTTGTGCGACTTTAGTATTCTTCTAGCATATTTTGTTTTTTTTTAAAGTATTTACAATATATCTTATTACATGTTTTCTTTTAATGAAGGGTATAAATTTCCCCACTTCATTGGTTGAATCAAAGATCAAGAATGAAGACATATATCTCGCAGACAATGCTACCACACATATTACACTTAAATATAGAAAAATATTTTTCTCATTTAATTGAAAATGCCAACACCATATTTAGCAGTGCAAAATTAATTGAAGGATATTGAAGAACTACTATATTACTACCCCAATGGACAAAAATTATTATGATGATGCACTATTTTCATCAAAGTCTCGAAAAAAATTATTTAGGTTTAAAGATATCCGCTGAAATGGAATCATTTCGAGATTACAAATGAGAAAAATATTGAGTATATGCATATAAAAAAAGTTGCATCTGTAAATAAATGTATTTGGAAAAATTATCTGCCTTGTCTTCATGATTGTACCATACAATTATTAATGTAATTGAAACACATGTTGTAGTAAATAGAAGTTTACATATCCAAATACATTTACTATCTGGCATGATTGATCAGACCATCTCGAGTCATCTACAATGTGAAAAATAATTGAGAATTCATATGGTTATTCATTGAAGGATTGGAAGATTCTTCAATTTTAAAAATTCGTATGTGTTGCTTGTTCTCAAGGGAAATTCATTACGAGAGCATCACTAGCAAAGATTAAGGTAGAATCTCATGCATTTATGGAATGTATTCAATGTGATATATGTGGGCTCATTCATCCACCATGTGGACCATTTAAACATTTTATGATATTGATAGATGTATTTACAAGATGGTCACAATAAGCATGAACATCTTTAATAAATGCATGAGTTATTGAAGAAACTCAATCATCATTTATGTCGATCAAGACATGTAAATTTTGGTTACATTATAACCATTATTAATAATATTTTTAATTAAGATAACTTAAATCAATAAATAAGGGGAAAACATTTGAGAGTTTATATATACGAAACACTTATTGAAAAAAAAAACTTACAATGCAAATACTAAAGAACAATGAAATTATGTAGAACAATTAGATCTAAAAAATTATTAGAATCAAACTTCGAAATTTCATTGACTAGAAAACAGTGTTTAGAAATATATATAATAAGAAAATTGAAAAAAAAGTTTGCCAAAAAAAAACTAAAAATTAACAAAAAGTCTTCCCTCTCTCCTAAAAGATCATATCTATAAAGTTTGTTTCACCGAAATTAAGTTTTCAATACTGGATTAGGCATTTGGCCTCGAAAAAGGACAAAATAACCTCAAATTTGAAGTTAAAATGGCAAGAAAGTCCATGACATGTAAGCATTAGTGTCGCAGATTGCGCACAGTCGTGTTGCGGCTTGGTAGCACGACAGTAGGGCGCAAGGCAGTGTGAGCACAAGCGTTAGCATGCTAAGGGTTGTGTGATCTGCATTAGGGCGACTGTTTTTGGGCTACAACTCACTCGGCCTTTTTCGGCCCTCCTCGTAATTGCTCAGTTCACTCCCAATAATCCTCCATCTTGCATCTTAAGCTTGTATATCGAATTAAAGTCATGAAAACATTAAAATAATTATTTATTACTAACTAATATAAAATCTAAGCAAAAATAAATAAAAATGCTAATATATGCAAATGTAACACATAAAATATGAAAATGAAGTTAAAAAATGATATTTTACTCAAAAATCAAGGAAAAGTAAAGTAATAAAGGTTTAAAATATATGAATTACGAGTACTTATTAATATGTAATATTTCTCTATTTTATTTTTTCTATATGTATTTACATGTGAATTATTTAAAATATAAATAGTATAATATTTTACACTTACACTTTATTTAATTGTAAGTTATTTTTTTTAAATTATAACTTCTAATATAAGTATATATTTTCAATTAAGTGTTAGAAAAATTATGATAAATATATAATATTTTTACTTAGTTAATACTTTATATAAAATTTTACAATTGTAATTATAAAATTTAGTATATTATAATTTGATAACATGATATACATAGTATGTGCCATTAAACTAGTGTGTATATATGTAGTTGCTCCATGTTGGCCTTCTTCAACAATAACAAAGTTGGAACATTGAGTGGTAATGGGTTGTGGGGATAAGTACCCAACATTATAATTGATATTCCTCCGGCCCTCCCCAAATAAAAGCAACCTTTGAAACTAAGTCCACTCTCCACTGAATAATTACCTTTTAGTATTTCAAACCTGCCTACTTTGAACATTTCAGTAGAAAGATTCGAAAAAGGTAATTCCTTTATAAAATATCATTATGTTATATGTTGGTATTTGCATGAGCAAGGAAAAAAGAATTTGTGGGGTCGACAAATACTTGGGACATCATATTTTGAAATGGGATAAACTCAATGAGTTAGCTTCCTTTTATCTATTATTATACATTCCTCAGCTTTCAACTTAACCTTTTGCTTCTGTCTTTAATATTATTATACAAAAAAACTTACATACATCAATCAAGTTATTCATAGCTCAAATTGAGTTTAGATGATAACAGAATTTACTAGTATTATGCACACTCATAGGAAAAATTAAATATAATATAAAAAGAAATTATTTAACTAATTATCTTTTTTTTGAAAAGAAAATAATTAATATATTTTTATTATTGATAAAAGAAAAGTAATGAGAAAAAAGTAAGAGAGGAGCATATAACTCTTAATATATCGTTTCTCCTTTATAAATTTATTTATTTTTATAGTTTTTCTAATTATATTAGTGTCAAATAATTATATAATTAACTTGTGATAATAATTCTATGATTTTATAAATAATAATAAGGATATAAATCAATCAAACAAATAAATAATTTCATCCTTTGATAAATGTAATAGGTAATCAATAAGTGTTGGTTGTAATGTAATGATAAGATGAAGGGCGATTTTAAAGGGGTAGGCAAGAAGCCTTGGTCGCTAAATTGAAATTTATGCAATTTAGTCTCTTTATTAATAATGAAAATTTAAGATAATATATGATAAAATTGTATTTTGCCTCCCTTAAAAATGAAAAAAATTTCTATTTAATCTCTTCAAAAATGATGAAATAAAAAAAATAAAAATTAATATTTTGGCCTTTTAAAAATTTATAAATTTAATTTCAGTCCCCATTAAAAAAATTCAATATTTTCCCTAAGACATGTTACACTCCTAAAAGAAAAAATACAAATTTAAAATTTGAAAATAATATTATTGAGACAACAACCATAAACATAAAAACAACATAAAAAAAATAAAGTAAAAAATCTAAAAGATAATAGTTACAAAAGGAGAAAAAGCCTATGAATTAAGAGTCAAAGCTTTTAAAATAAAATATAAATTTAAAAAAAGCAAACAAAAAAAAAGAGTAAAGCATTGCATGCAAGTGATATCATTTCATGTGATCTTTAGACTTTATTAATAATCTTGCAAAAGAGGCAATGATTTACGTTCGGGTAGAACACCTATTCTGACTAAGATCAAAGTTTGATTTGGGCCAATCTTGGAAAAAAAGGCGGTACATTTGGATTCTAGGTCGATTTAGGTTGCTGGGTTTTCTCTCTTATGGGTCACAAATGTTGCAGGTAAGGTTTACCTCACTTATGCCTATTGAATCCTTTGATGCATTTCATTTTACACTTTTTGGATCGCATGCACGTGCAGGTGGTACATAATTAGAGGAGGGCATGCAGGAGGTATCGGAAAAAGCTATGTATATATTAATTTCAGCATCTATTCGATTTCATCTTAACCCAAAGTGAAGTCTTGAAACAAAACAAAACAAAATTGCAGGTTTTGACCGATGACAAATTTGAGGGGGCGGTCTTCCATGCGTCAAACACGTTCCTTTCCAACCTCTTGCTCCCTTTCCCTTCCATTCAACCAAATTTCTATTATCATCTAGCAGCTGCCACCTTCTTCTGTCAATGGCGCTATAAAATCTGTATTCCTTTCTTCTAATCAATTACAACCGATATTGTTTAAGCAAGGTGTTTGTTGTTATGATTAATGGCCTCCTCATTTCAACATTTTTGCATGAGAATATGTGCAATCAATCAGCATCAAACTTTGAAAGCTTTTGATTATCAATGCTAAAGGTCTTCAGTTTATACTGTGCACACGTGCTCTGCCATTTTCTGCCCATCTCTGAAATGAATTGAAAATTATGGACAGGTAGATTTAATATTTTAAAGCTTTAACATATTTGAAGAATTATCTATTTCAAATATGTATGATGTGATAGTTTTAGTGCAATTTATTTTTATTCGAAAACCAAGACATTAAACATTAAAATAATTTAATAAATTCTTAAGTTTAAGGTTTAAAATGAACACCTTTAGTTTCATTTATAATGAGAAATGACCGCTTCTCAGTAGTTGGTTTGGTTTGCAACAGAGACAGAAGAAAGGCAACTCTGCAGCAAGAACAGGAAAATGAAATGTATAATACAATATTAAATTCCTTCACATTTTCTATTCTGCTGAAGAAGATATTCATGCTCCTTTTGTTGCTCTGACCCTCTCTCTCTCTCTCCTTCCTTTTACAGTAATGAGTTAAGATTTTCCACATTCATCCACACACAAGTTAGGTTTTTGAGTTTCTAAAAAGTAGTCATTTACTGCTATGGAAAAGAAGAAGAAGAAGAAGCATAAGAAACTTATTGCCACTTCTTTTAATCAAGAACCTGAATCAAATGATCTCTTGGTATTTGACCCTTTTCTTCTTCTTAAATGGGTTTGCCTTATTTTGTTTGTTCTTTCTATTAGCTGAAAGTTTATTGATTGATAATCTGGGGTTTCATTTTCCTGCCTTAATTTTTTTGGGGGGTGTCCTCAAATGTGTAGTGGTTGAAGGAAAACGAGTGTTTTGTTATGTGTTATGCCAGGGTTCATTGTTTTGGATGATAAGAGCACTTTTTCTTTATTTAGCATAATGGAGTGAGAAGTTGTGCATTGTCAACAAATCCAGTTGTAATTGTTGCATTTCAATTTCCACATCGCATGCAACTGATGGATGGTTGTGATGAGTGCATCTTTGATTATTTTCCCAATTTTAACGATCTGAATTCGTCATAAACAGAGCAAGGAACAACAAAATCAACCCAATGAGGCACTTGCTGCAAAAGTTACCAAAAATGGCAGCTCTTCACAAGAAAATCTTTCTTCCTTGAACGATCAACATTCACGTATTCTTCAATGGCCATACACCACCCAAAAGGCGGCAGAGCAGTCTTCCTTGAATCCAAGACCTTGTATATCAAGGCAGACGCCTCCTATTCTTGCAAGCCGACCACAGCAAGTAGCACCATTGCAGTCCAATTTCCCTAATCATCTTGTCCAGCAGGGCCAACCCACAGTGCATTTAGCCCCATCCACTTCACCCTTATGGCTGCCACAGCGACCTAGTTACCATTTCCCTGCAGTATCTGTGCCTGCCACATTTCAGCCGTTCACTGCTAGTTGGCAACCTTCTCCTCTAATTGGAGGAACTTCCCCAAGGAGCCAACATGAGGTCCCAAATATCGGTTACCATTTTAGCCCATACCCAAGTTTTCCAGGTAGGATTTGAACCAAGTACTTTGAATGTTACTGGTTTTCCTGGTAAGACAAGCCAAAGTTCTTTCTGATTTATGTTTATCATATCTCTTCATACTGTGTGATTACTATTAGTGCGAATTGATTTATGACATATCAATGGATATATGATGCTAATATGATCAGTTAGTGAATTGTGCATTCTACCAATTTATGTAGCATAGTTTCTAATTTGGAAGTCAAGAAGTTGCTAAATAGAGGACCTTGGAGCCATGTAATGGTGGATTTTTCATGTGAACAGGTCCTTGGGATCCCTCTTCTTGGTGGACTCATGGTCAGCAAGTTCATCCATCTTTCAACTATACTTTCCCAGGAGCTTATAATGGCTCCTTTTCTTCAGAACCTCCGTCAATGCCTAATTGTTCAGCAACCTTTGGAGAGTCCTCTCAAAGAGGGATTATTCGCCCAATGGCTAAACTTTCTCAGAAGCATCAACAACTTTGGGAAGCCCAAGTAGTAGTGTTTAACTCACCTAATCAGTTATTTTAGTATTTGTTTTTGCTCTTCTAACCATTGTTAGTAACACTTTGGTTTATCTGTTTCCATATGCAGTCATTTGAGAATGTTATGCTATGGAGAGTAATTGGTCAGGTGCAATCAGAATTAGCTGATTACAAGAGTCAAATATTAAAGCTTGAAGGTCAAATTGCATCTCTGAAACCGCCTGCGGATGAGCCTTCTGCTCAAGCTGTTCAGACTGGATTATCTGGAGCAGCATCAAAGAGGGGCAGACCTAAGAGGGCAGTTGCTTCAGTTGATGTGTCTGCTTCTCCTGATGAGTCTCATCCTCAAGCAAGAGGTCAAAAGCCTGCAGCAACTAAAGTTCAACCTGAGTCTAGAGTTCTTTTTTTTGAGAAAGTTGTTCTAAACAAGGTGGAAAAAACAGCTCACTCTATTTCGAGTACCAAGAAAGATAATGAGAAGACCATAACAAATAATAGTGTTAATGGAAGCAATTTGCCTATGCCTGCATTCCACAACCAAGCTCACCTGGAAGGTCCTGGCATCCAAATTTGCGGAATCGAGACCAATTCCTGTTTAGCTCAGCAAACTAAAGAAAACGACAAGGGGATTTCAGATACGCACATGGGAGGGACAAACGGTGAAGCCCTTGCTTGGCCTGCAAGTTTTGTAACTGAAGAGCCTCGGAGAAACATATATAATACGATCTCTCAAAGTTTATATGACAATGGCTGTTTGATCAGAGAAGCAGGAAAACTCATACCTGGATGGAGTTTTGTGAATGAAGAGGATGCTTCAGATGAGGTTGAAAATGGTGTAATGGCCTCAGCAAAGGATGAAAATGAAGAGGAAATGAGAGATGATGTTAGCTCAGAAGCTGAAGAAATTGCTCAAACAAAAGATGAGAGTGCTTACAAGATGGATTCTGCGGTAGGAAGTAACCCGAAGAATTTGCCTCAATATAATAACTGGTCTTAGGTTCCTGCTGTTTACATGGAAATTGGGTCATCAATTTCTTTGGTTTTGGCTTACATGTAGAGAGAGATTTGCCCTAAATTTTGTAGGAGAGTGGGATTTTAACCTGGGCAAAGTTAATTATATATTATGAAATTGCTACCAACTTCACTGAACTCTTGTTTCATCGAATGTTATCATCTTCTATGTGTACAAGTCCTGCTGATTTACAAACCTCTCAAGCTAATCCAAGCATCAACAGGGCATCGATGATCGTCCAAACTTCATCACCATCTTTAGGTGATAAGCTCTCATAATTCATATATTTTTTGAACCCCGGCCCTATTACTTTAGTCCATCACCATCTTTAGCTACAGTGCCATTCTTTCGAGCCGCAACGTCACTGTTTGTATCTTGCGGGTCTGGTTGCTGTTTTAAACCCAAGATGCAAGGTTAAATTAATCTTTTCTAGTATTTAAGTCCAAGCAAGTTTGTAACCCTAATTTTAAGTTAGACAGTTTTTTTTTTTTTTGGATTTAATATAATTCAAATCTTGTGAGATCGCTTCAATGTATATTTCCATTTACAGTTTCACAATGAGAATCGGATTATATACAGTTGAATGTATAAATAGATGTGCACACAAATTCTGTGAGATTTCTTTTTCATTATTTTATAAATTTCATAATAATTGGTTTTATGTTTTGGTGTACTGTTGTATGATTTGTTGAATTCAAATTTTAATTGCATGATTCAGGTAAATATTATTTATTGTTATTTTTTAAATATGATTCAACTTTATTTTGGATTATTTTAGAAATTATATTATTTTTTGACTTTTCACTATTAGGGATATATTAAATTTGAATTTTTTTATATGTTTATATATATTTTTTAAATTAACTTAGTTGACACAATAAATTACCAAAGTGTCTTATGTTGTTAAAATTATTTTATTTGAAAATATAAAAAGTTGTGTGTATGTAATATAAGCCATGTTAGTATTTGTCACCCAAAGGAAGGTTGATATTTAATAAAATTATATGTGCAATTATGGTAATAAAACATGTGACGATTATTCGGTTTTACATGTAAGTAATAAATTGACTTAAATAAAGATTTATTGTTTAACATATTATTATTGTCAATATTTGATTACTGCAACAAGATATCAATTACAAATTAATAGTTTGTCCAAAGATGAAATATTAATGAAGTGTCGATATCTTGAGATGGAGTCTATATTTATTTGAATTTATTATTTTGGTTTATATTTGAACACTTACGTGAGCTTATTTTATTTGATTTATCTACTATTATATTTGCCAACATCATTGCATGCATTGAAACATTTAGGGGCATTATTTTGTTCGAAGATCATTTTGAATTTTTTATAATTTTTAAGAGGGGTCAATTCGCTCATTTTCAAATTTTACAATAACCCAAAAGATATTTATACCAATTTGTTATTAAAGTTATTATAATTGCTCGAGTTGTAAACTTCAACTTGACTCAAATATGAAAAATTGAAAGGCTTATTCGATTTGATTTGAAAAACCGATTAAGTTGAGTTAATCAATTTGATTAACTTGAAATTCGATTTATTTTTTTCCATTTTGAAATGGTTTTCTCGCTTGAGACCTTGTTCATTTGGGTTATGCCCTGATAAGTTTTTCTTATTATTAGTGAGCTCGGTTAAGTTTGGTAAAGTTTTTAAAATTTTTCGAAATGTTCATAATAATTCGGTTCAATTTGGTTCTTGATTTTTCATATTAATTTTGGATTTTAGATTTTTAGACTTTATTTTTATAAAATGGACTTTGCTTTATAGCATTTGAACATTATTTGGTGAAGTTTCAAAGTTTTTTTCATAAATATTTTTTCTTAAAAAATTAATTTTTCAAGTAAATAAAAAATAATCAATAACTGTTACATGGTATTTTAAAAAAAATTAAATGTGAAATATTTATTTTACATCATAAAAAGCTTAAAATTAATTATAAGTTAAATAAAAAATAGTATTTGATTAGTATAACTCTCATATTTAGAGTTGTTTTAGTATAATTTTTATAGTATTTTAGGAGATAATTTTAGCATTTAAATTAGTTTTTAGTGCATTTTATAGGTTTCTTTTTGGATTAATTATATTTTATTTGATTTTTTTTATCAATTTTAGAGTTAGTTCAGATTTACTTATTATTTTCCTCTCTAGTTTCAAATAAGAATGAGGTTTGGAGTATAGAGTAAAAAAAGTAGTGAAGAGAAGTCTTCCACTTTATCGAATTTCAGTTCAGTGGAGCACAATCTTCAATTCAGAATTTTCAAATAGCAAGCAATCCACTCCATGTTAGTACAAATCTCTAGTGAAAATTGTTAGTACAAATCTCCGGTGAGGAAAATCTCGAACACATGAACATAACTCGAACAGAAAAAGAAGAAATAGGACAAGGCTCCAAGGCATGTATCAAACTACTATCTTTAAGGTTATATTCGCCTCCACCTATCTTCGGTGTGCAAATGAGTTCCAAGCAAATTAACCTCGAAGATACAATGAAGCCAATGACTATTTGCATTTTGCACTCACGATAATAGTCTACTACGTACTGAGCAATGTATAACAAGAAACTCAATTTCTATAAAAGATTTCTGCAATAATACTTTAGAGAATAATCTAATAATATTAGAAAATGAAGGAAGGAAGAAAGAATATTAGAATTTTTTGGTGTGATTTCCAAATGAAATCTCATTCCTATTTATAGGACATGTCTCTTCATAAAGACATCTTTCAATAGGTGTCTTTCTGAATAATAATGTCTTTAAAATAAACACATAATTATTCATTTAATATTATAACTATTCAAATAATATTATTTAAATAGTTATAATTATTTTTCAAAAAATCAAATAATATAACTTTTGATTAATTACACCCATTCATTTATAGTTATTGGAACACTATAAATATTTGAAATTGTTCCAACAATCTCCCTCCCCATTTTCAAAATATTTTAGATTTTGATATTCTTGAAAATCAATTTGCATAAATGAAGGTATCTTATGATTGAACCTTCACTTAGTGAAATTATGTTCAAGTTAATCGAAATTGCATGGTAGGCTAAGCTTTGAACCAACTATTCCATTTGATTAACCGAACACATCTCACACAATGATTTCAACATCGGTCAATGCATAGTATCTAGGGATACTATTATAGCCATATGTCTGTGTCCTCTTTTCATGAGTGCTATCAGAGCCAAGCCGTTGAGCTCCTAGAAGCGGCCACACTTCCACTCACATAGGTAGATCCCATCAAGAGTGTTTCCGTAATTATAACACTCTAACATGTTTATGTTATAGGTCCATTAAGAGTACATTACTCATTCTTCCCTTATCATTACGGGTACCTAGTATTTTAATCTTAGGATGAATTTATTTATAGTGCTAACAGTCACATACTAATAATGTACTTTGTCTCATTGAACTCAAGACTTGACGTTATACCAAGCGTTGAGTCAAGTTTTCATCATGGGTGACTTTAATTAATAGGCTTGAGTCCTATCCCTTTTGAGGTCCTTTTTACTGCATCTCTAGCAAGACTTTTTGTTAAAGGATTCGCCAAATTTTCACTTGACCTCACATAATTAATAGTGATCACTCCATCAGAGATTAATTATCGGGCATAGCTATGTCTTAATCTAATGTGTCTAGACTTTCCATTATATACTTGGCTATATGCCTTTGCTAGAGTAGCCTCATTATCACAACGGATAGAAATATGTGAAATTGGCTTAGGCCATAAAGGTACATCATAAAGCAAATTTCTTAACCATTATGCTTCTTTAGATGCAGTGGCTAATACAATAAATTCTGCTGCCATGGTGGAATCAATAATACATGTTTATTTCTTGGAACCCCAAGAAATGGCTCCTCCACCAAAAATGAAAATTCATCCACTAGTAGACGCATGATCTTCCAAACTAGTAATCCAACTAGCATCCGAATACCCTTCTAAAACTAGAGGATATCCATTATAACACAATCCATAGTTAATAGTTTTCTTTAAGTACCTAAGTACTCTATTTAAAGCTTGTCAATGCAAACTACTTGGATTACTTGTGTACCTACTCAATTTCCCAATAGCATATGCAATATCTGGTCTTGTACAAGTCATTATGTACATAAGACAACCAATTAGACTTGCATATTTCAATTGATCAATTTTCCTACCAACATTAGATACTAATTTTATTTAAGGATCAATGGGTGTAGATGCTGGTATACAGTTGAAAAGATCAAACTTTTTAAGCACTTTTTCAATATAATGTGATTGTGATAAAGCTATAATGCTTTCATCTTGGGTTATTTTAATCCTAAGAATAACATCTACTACACCCATATCCTTTATAGCAAAGTTGTTTGACAAGAATTTCTTTGTGTTTTCTATTTGTTCCAAATCTGTGTAAAAAATGAGCATGTCATCTACATATAAGCAAATTATGACACCTTTTCCATTTTCAAATTTGCTATATATGCATTTATTGGATTCATTTATTTTATAGCCATTAGCTAAAACAACCTTGTCAAACTTTTGGTGCCATTGTTTTAGTGCTTGTTTAAGTCCATATAAAGATTAACAAGCTTACATACTTTATGCTCCTATCCTGGAACAACAAATCCTTCCGGTTATTCCATGTACACTTCTTCTTCCAATTCACCATTTAAAAATGCAGTTTTTACATTCATTTGGTGAACAACCATATTATATATAGAGGTAAGTGATATTAAGAGTCTAATTGTAGTAATTCTTGCTACTGGAGCATATGTATCAAAGTAATCAATACCTTATTTTTGTGTAAAACCTTTGGCTACCAACCTTGCTTTAAATTTATCAATGGTTCCGTCGACCTTTATTTTCTTTTTGAAGATCCATTTACAACCTATTGGTTTGGAACCAGGTGGAAGATCAACTAAGATTTAAGTTTGATTTCCTATTATTGAATCCATCTCATCATTTATTGCTTCTTTCCAAAAAGCAGAGTCTTGAGATTTTATTGCCTCTTCAAATGTAATAGGATCAAATTTCGTATTATAACAATAAAGTATCTTATTGCATATACTTTCACATTTTCCTTCTACAAGAAACATAATGAAATCTGGTCCAAAATTTTTGACCTTTTTAATCCTCTTACTTCTTCTTAATTCTTGACAAGATTCATCATTATTATCACTTTATTCTAATGGAATCTCATTCTCATTTGAAGAATGAATCAATTATTGTGGCTGTAATTCTCTTGAAATAGAATTAAATCTATTTTCATAAAAAATAACATCTCTTGATTGAATAATAATATTAATTGAAATTGAATCAATTGGTTCAATTACCATGAACCTATATGCCTTGCTGTTATGTGCATATCCTATAAATATGCATTCAATTCCTCTTTCACCTAACTTTTTATGTTTAGGTGTTGGAACTTTGACAATATCTTTACAACCCTAAACTTTCAAATAATTAAGGTTTGGTTTCCTTTTCTTCCATTTTTCATAGGGTTTTTTTTAGTTTCCTTATTAGGAACTCTATTCAATATATGACAAGCTGTTAAAGCATCTTCTCCCCAAAAACCTTGTCCAAGACTTGAATATGATAACATTGAATTTACCATTTCAGTCAAGACTCTATTTTTCCTTTCAGCTACACCATTTTGTTGTAGTGTGTAAGGGGTTGAAACTTGATGGACAATTCCAGTGGATTCAAAATAACTTGGATTATAGTATTCTCCACCTCTATCCGATCTTAAGCACTTAATAAATGATTCACATTGAAGTTCAACTTCAGATTTATAAACTTTAAATTTATCAAGCGCTTCATCTTTGAATGCAATAAATATACATAACAATATCTAGAACAATCATCAATAAAAGTAACAAAATATTTCTTTCCACCTAATGTAGGAGTATTATGCATGTCACATAAATCACTATGTATCAAATCAAGCAATTTGGTTTTCCTTTTAACCTTAGGGAAAGGGTTTCTTGTAATTTCAGTCAATAAACATGTATTGCATTTTTCAATATTATTATTAAAATAGGAATTAAATCTAACTTATACATGTCATTCAATTTTTTATAATTCAAATGACCTAATCTATAATGCCATAAACAAAAAGATTCAACCATATAAGCAGAAATAGTATTTTTATTCCTATTAATAATATTGAGTTTGAACATACTCTCATACATATACCCTTTCCCTAGAAAAATTCCTCCTTTAGATAAAATAAACTTATCTACCTCAAAAACAAGTTTGAAACCAAACTTATTCAACAAACTTCCAGACACTAATTTCTTCCTAACTTCTGGTACATAATATACATCATTTAAGGTTAAAATCTTTCCAGAAGTCAATTGCAGTTTAACAGACCTTTTGCCTTTGATTGTTGAATATGGAAGAATTTCAAATTTACAAGACATTTTCATTTTCACATTGTGTGAACTTTGTGAACATGCTTTTATCTTTGCACACATGTTTGGTTGCTCCGGTATCAATCCACCATGTATTATCATCTTGTGCCATATTAATTTCAGATATCATTGCAATGAACTTTTCATTATTATCAGCCTTAGAAGATGATTTCTTCTTTAAAAATCGACATTCACTCTTGAAATGTCCCGGCTTACCACAATAATAGCATGAGCCTTTTTGTTTCTTTTTGAACTTAGGTGCTCTATCAGTCTGTTTGAACTTTCTTTTGAATGGTTTAGTAGTCTGTACTTCCTCCGTAACATGCACTTTGACATTTTCAGAATTTAGGTTCTGATCTTGCTTTCGATATGCTTTTTCAATACGAAGATGATTTACCAAAGCCTTAAGAGATATTTCTTCTTTCTTATATTTTAAACTTCTTTTAAAGTCTTTCCAAGATAGAGGAAGTTTGTCTATTATGGAGGATACAACAATCATTTCATCCATTTTCATATCATATTGCTTGAATTGATTCAACATCTTTTCAATATCATGAAATTGTTCCATAACAGAACGACCATCAACCATTTGATAATTATTGAAATGACTGATAAGAAATTTCTTACTTGTAACATCTTCGGTCATGTATCTTGTCTCCAATTTGTCCCATAATTCTTGAGCAGTGACCTCATTTCGGTAGGTGTCGAACAAACTATCAGAGAAACCATTCAATATGTGTGTGACCCATGCACATGTAATCAACATTGTCCCATTTTTGCCTTTAAAGTGTTGCAGTAATAGATTCGTTTTCATTCTTTCAGGTCTTGGAGTATCCAAAACATAAGCAATCTTTAAAATTGATAATAAGAAGTGCATCTTTTTCTGCCATCGTCAAAAATTGCCACCATCAAACCGATCAAGTTTGACAAAGTTGGAAGCCAACTCCCTTAGTGTTCCATTTTCATGTGTTGTGGTAGTCATCATGAATTATAACCTTAAAATTGTTAGTAAAAATCTCCGATCAAAATTGTTAGTACAAATCTCTGGTGAGGAAAATCTCGAACATACGAACGAAACTCGAACAATAAAAGAAGAAATAGGACAAGGCTCCAAGGCGTGTATTAAGCCACTATCTTTAAGGTTATACTCGCCCCCACCTATCTTCAGTGTGCAAATGAGTTCCAAGCAAATTAACCTCGAGGATACAATGAAGCCAATGACTATTTGTGTTTTGCACTGACGATAGTAGTCCACTACGCACTGAGCAATGTATAACAAGAAACTCAATTTCTACAAAGGATTTCTACAGTAATACTTTATAGAATAATCTAATAATATTAGAAAATGAAAGAAGGCAAGAAAGAATATGAGAATTTTTTGGTGTGATTTCCAAATGAAATCTCATTCCTATTTATAAGAATTTTCATGTCTCTTCATAGAGACATCTTTTAATAAGTGTCTTTCTGAATAATAATGTCTTTAAAATAAACACATAATTATTCATTTAATATTATAACTATTCAAAAAATATTATTTAAATAGTTATAATTCTTTTTCAAAAAATCAAATAATATAACTTTTGATTAATTACACCCATTCATTTATCCATTTATTAATAGTTATTGGAACACTATAAATATTTGAAAATGTTCCAACACTCCACCCTAATTTTGTCTTCGGTGGAGTAGAACGATTAAAACCCTAAAAATAAATGGTGACTCAAGAGAAAAAGAGGGGAAGAGAGAAAAAGAATCAACTTGGAGGTTAAGAAACAATTCTCTCACACTAAAGGGAACTTCAAGCTTGTAAAGAGAAGATGAAAAAGAGATCCGGAGCGCTCAACATCTATTCGATAATTATTTTTCTGTCTAGATTGTTTCTTTCTAGTTTTTATCAATATAAGTCCTTTTTGAATCTCTTATTGTGTTGTTTTCTCAAATCAAAATGAACTAAACTTTATTTTCTTGGAATGATAATGAATCATGTTTCTTAGTTAATTATTATGTTCTCTTTAATTGTTTCGATTTGTGTTAATTATTTATTCAGTCCTATGCTTATTTAATTTGCTTGCCTGATCACCGAGTTGCATTAATTTAATAATCTTGATTTGTCTTGGAAGAGAAAATTAAGGTTTAGGTTTAGACTGAATAAATCAGGATTAACTTTAGTCGTATCGACAAATGAATTAATTTGCGGTTAGGATATGAATATACTTGATGCCCTAATCAATGCTATAGGTCTGATTGTAGTGACTTCGCCCAACTTACGTAGCATAGGAATATAGCTATTAGGGGTGGGGGATTAACTTAGTTAGATACTAGAAAGGTTTGGTTAATGCCATTGAATCCTAGGTTAGTAATTACATAGATTGAACAATTGAGAGAGAGATAATTAATTAACTGGAATATATGAAGTTAAAGTTCCAAGATCATTAAAATTGATTGAGAAACTTATATATTTTCATTATTTTAGTTTAATAGAATTTTTATAATTTTTTAGTTTAATTTTAGTAATAATTAAAATTAAATTTTTTGTTCAGATTAGATAAAATTAAATAATTGGTGATTAACAATTTAGAATTTTCTTCTCGTGAGAACAATATATATTTTTTATTATTTTATTACTTGATTCGGCATGTATACTTACACAACGAAATTTTGCACATCAATTAAGTTTAAATAATTGTAAATTTTAACTTATATTTCAAAATTATTCAAATATTATGATTGGGAATAAATTTTTTAATTTTTTTTCTTAGCCCTATTTTTTACATTTATATCAATACTATTTACAAATAAATATAAAATACTTTTTTATTATCTAATTCGAATGACAAATTGACCATGATCCAACCCATATATCAAGTTAAAACACAAAAAGGATTGTGAGCTGTGAAATTGAAAGTTGTTCCTAGCAACCCCATAACCTCCCCACCCAAAATTATATATAGAAAAATGATCATGTTACGATAAGAAAAAAAAAAATGAGTTTAGGCCTAAGATATGCAAATTAATTGCTGAGATTCAAACCTATTATTAATTTTTTTTAAAATAAATATATAAAATAAAAGAATTAAACTCCAACCTAAATAGATTTTTTTAAAGAAAAACTTAAGACATATAACCTAAATTTAACGGTGGCATTTCCAAATCATTTACTTAGGGTGAACTTTATTGAATTGAATTAACTTAAATTGTTAATTTTTGTAATTTAAAAGATTAGTTGGCTGCGATGTATGTTTGAATAGGATCTAATCATTTTTGGGTTGAGACTTGAGACTAATGTTGAGTTATGTTATTTTGAATCACATTATTTCAAATTCAATAGCTTAAATTATGATTATTTTAGTGAAGACGGTAGAAACAGAAAAGTGTAGAGGTGATTATTACGGGAATTACGGATTTTAAATTTTAAAGTAACTATTAAATCATATTGGACTAAATTTAAGACTTAATTCATTAATTATTAAGAATGTGAAGCAAGTTGTTTTTAAAATAAAAATTTAGGAGATTTAAGTTTACTAAGAACCTTTTTATTTCATTAGAAAGATAGTCGGATTCAATAAAATATCATTTGGAGTTTGTTTATTTTTTAAAAAGTTGTTTCAACTCAAGATTGTTGGTGGGAGGGTTTGTGAAGAGGGTTGATTAAAATGGTTTGTTGAATTTATTGAAGTTTTTACTTCGAAAGGCACAATACTTTGTTTTGTTCAATTGAGAATTATACAATGATTCTTCCAAAGCAAATCAGCAGGTTACTCACCTTGCTCAATTCAAACCTTGAGTATTTCTAGCTGAAATACAACAACGTTTCAAGTTGTCCTAACTCAAGTAGAAACTTAAAACTTTGTTACAGTACAACTTCACCATCAATATCATTGTTAGATAAGTTTAGAGTTTAGGTTATTAATTAATAATTTGACTTACATTTGAAAGAAAAGAAAACCTATTAGGTTATTAATAATTTATTTACGTTTATTTTTATATTAAACCCAAAATTGGGTCCATTTTTAGTGATAAGAGAAAATCATACCTAGGATTCCAAGAGTAAACAAAGAAATTGAACAAGGCAAACCTTTAGATTCTATATACCATATTATTTGTTTTATATAAACCATCCCGTTTCTTCCTAAACTACTCCTCCCATTTACAAAAGCCAAACAACAAAACCCATGCCGTATACCACATGCCAACTTTCTACACTTCCCAGATCTCATGTCCAGTCCATGCCTCTTTCATGGAACAATATATCCACGCTAAGGGAAAATAACTCAATTTTAGATTCTTCTTTTAATACTTAAAGCTGATTGTTACCATTATATCATTTTCAGAGAAATAAATCTGTATCATTTATATTTATTTAATTCGATGTATCATAGTAAGCAACGCATATTGTTTGATAGTTACTTTATTTTTTATTTAATATAAAGTTTTTTAAAAAATGTTAGAATAAAATAAATAGGTAGGTAGCTACTTATCACTATTGGAACATTTTTAAAATATTTATAAATGTTCCAATAGTTATAATAGAAAGGTTACAAGTTATCCAAAAATTATGTCACTTAGTTATTAACCAAAAGTTGCTACTATTCATAGTGGTGAGTTATGTTTTTTATTACCAAAAGTTATGTCACTTAATCATTAATAAAGAATCATAATTAGTTAAGTAGATATCTATTGAATAATTATATTTGTTGTTAAAAGACTTGACTATATATTTGGATAGCTATATCTCCATGAAGAGACATGGAACTATAATTAGGAGTCAAATTTTATTTTGTTTGGTATACTAAAAACACATCAAAAGTTCCTTTCTATTCTCCTCCATCTTCTAATATTTCTAGATTGTTCTATAAAGAATTATTTCAAAAGTTATTTATAGAAATTGATACTCTTGCTATGCTCCTGTCACACATGATTTTCTTTAAGTTTGGAGTTTAAGAATAATTGAGGGATAAATTGAAAGAAATCGTAAGTTGGCGGCTTCTACTGTAAAATCAGGAAAGCTTAGTGGTTGATTTGGACATAGTTAAGTTCCAATTCTGGTCCGGTTGGATGAGAACCAACTGGTTCGTTAGTGAGAGACAAAATTATTACTAATGGATGATTTTATAGGGTTGATAACCGATCTGTAAAGGGCTATAAATAACTGAGAAATGAATTCCTAGGGTGAGTTCTTCTCAATTCTATTTTATTTTATTTCTTCTTCATCTTCTTCTTTGGTTTCTTTGAAGAAGAGATAATTAAGGGGATCTTTGCATGGAGTAGTGATAGATTTGAGTTGTAAAAGTAGAGAATCCGATGAAAACTGGTAAGTTCTAAGTCCTTCGATGTTAGTAGGATTAAGAAATAAAGTTATGAATTTTTAGAACCTCTAAAGGGTTCTGCATGTTTCTGGAAACTGAGTTTTTAAGTTGAAATTGCTAAATTTATTCTATGACTTTGGTTGTCAAGCTTAGTTGATAGGAGAATGGAAGCTCTAGCGTTCAAAAAAGCAAAGCTGAAGAAGTAAAGAAGCATCAGGTGAGTTTCTATACTCTATTCCTAGGATGTTGTGTGGTTGGCATGATTCTATGTTGAGTTCTGTGATGATGTATGATTCCGGTGATTGTGAATGCTAAGCATGCACAAGATTGTTTTGGTATATGGGTATCCTCCAATGTAGTTCAAAATGCATGAAATAGTTATGATTCCATGTTTAAAAAGATAGTGTAGTCCATGATAGCATGTAAATGAAATGCATCTATTGCATGATTTTAAGGGTGGGATATGAAGGTGAAATTATTGATAAGTTAGACAAAGTTAGGATTTTTGAAATGGTGTTTTTGTATACCGTCATTTGAAATTGTTGGGTGCAAACTGTGATGAGTGAAGCTTCGGGCCTTGCAAATGGGACACTATGGTGTTCGAGCATTAAGGTTAAAAGTAGCGAAATGGAGGAATGGATTAGGAAATGGAATTTCTATTAGATTCCATAATTTGGTGTTGCTGGGTGAAAATTGTGATGAGTGAAGCTTCGAGCCTTGCAGAGGGGACACTACGATGTTCAAGCATCTAGGTTAGATGTGAAATGAAATGTTATCGACTAGCTCACTAGAGTGACATTGTCACAACTATTATTAGGTTCCATAGAGCAACACTGTGACAGTGGTCAGCAGTCTCTATAGGGAAACACTGTGACGATAATAAGGTCTTTCAATGCGACACCTCAAAGAGGTTTAAGGTGTAAGACCATAACTCGACTATGGAAACCAACGGAGTTTGCCAGGACATTAAACATAGGGTTGTGTAAGACCATAGCTCGACTATGACAATATAAAGAGTCCACTAGAACTTTAATCATGGGGTTAAACTGAGTAAGACCATAGCTTGACTATGGCAACATATGACGTCTGTCGAGATATGAAACACAGGGTAGTCAGCCAAGAGATTAAACACGAGGTAGACCACCAAGATGGTAATTAGGAAAATCACGTATATTGAAAAAAAGGTTAGAAGAAAATGCAAGTGTTAGCGAGTGATAGTTAGTAAGCTGATTTTGAAGAATCCGTCGAACAAGGCAAAATTAGTAGAAAAGGGAATATGGGAGCTTGTAGGGCATATGGGTAGTAACCCAACAAGAATCAGACATCGAAAATGATGTGTCAGTAGTGCCTGGTGTATAAACAAATGGAAGAAGATTTATTTGAGGATTGCAAATAAGGATCCTCCATTAAGAACTGCCAGAAGGTGCTTAGTGAAAAATTTTAAGTTAGAGGTTCGATCATAAGTACCTTGGATAGACTATTTGGTAAAGAGGGATTAGTTATAACCTATTAACAGGTAGAGACGTTAAGAAGGTTAATCCAAGTGACAAATATGTCTGGAAAGACTATTCTTCTTTGAGGAAAACCTAGTGCAAGAGTATCCTCTATATAGTTAGTTCCACATGGAACTATCATATAAGGAAGAATGTAAACTCGAACGGTTAATAGTCTACTAGAATTTTAGACCAAAATAGTCCATTGCAGATAGATTCGACACACCTTAAAAGCAAGCTATCGTAGATAGGAAAGTTTACTACGGTGTAACCCAAACAACATTTCAACCCGAGTGTAGGGTAGAAGTAGAAAGGATGAAATAATATTAGGACTGCTAGTGTGGCGTGACCCTTTTCTAATAGGCCTGATGAGTAGAATGTTAGTTATTTTGCCAAAACTCTTATATGTTTACAAGTCAAGATAAAGATAAAAAGGATGTTCATGATAGAAAGTGTGAAGAAGGGGAACAAATTGTAATATGTGCAAGGAAAAGTGAGAATTTGCAAGGATGACAAATCATCTAAAATCCACCAAAATTAGTTGAATGGTCGAAAGCTCGACAAGTAATGATTGCTCTGAGATCAATTTGCCAATAAAGAAATGCAAAAGTCGAATAGGAGTCCGAAACTACGGATAGCGTGAATGTCTAAGTAAATTAGGGAGTTAGAATGTCTAAGTAAATCAGGGAGTTAGAGTATTTTATTTTCTTTTAGGTTAATACCTCAGTAAGAAGAGGGATAATCATATTCATACATGTAGTAGTAAAGAAACTCTTTAAGTTTATTTGAGCTTCAAGAAGTTTTGGCCTATGTTTGCAAGATTTGTGGGATAGGAAACTCAAGAAGGGACCTGTAACACCCCTCGCCCGTATTCGGCTCCAAGATAGGGTTCGAGGCGTTACCGGTAATTCACCTTTACCAACTTACACAATTGGGTTACTGGATTTTGCTCGTAATTTAAAACTTTTTAAACGTGTGCACTTTGTCTTTTATACAGGCCTCCGAGGCCTAAAAACACTCCTAGGGGCAGTACGAAAAAAAATCAAAATTGTTCGATAGACTTGGGGCACTTTAGGAAATTTTCCCTTAGTTGAAGTGTAACACGCCCGTGGGGCTTAGAACACGCCTGTATTCTTTTTCCAGTATGCAATAGGCCCAGGCACATGCCCGTGGGCTTAGCCTGTGTGCTACATTGACTTCAACCTCACCATTCTGTTAAATATACATGGCTAAGGAACACGTTTGTGTGCTTGGCCCGTGCTCTATGCTGACTTAAAATTTCAGGTATAGGGGACACACGGTCATAGCACACACCCATGAGAGTAGCCCGTGTGTCACACACGACCTAGACACACGCCCGTGTGCCTACCCATGTGGACCTTGCTAGGCTATTTTCCAAGCCTTAAGTCACCCTCTACTAGCCAATTACACTTATAGATTACTATAGTGCATATTTGGGCCAAATTATCCATTTATAAATATGAAACTTTGATTAGCCTCATTGCTTGTGAACCTCATGTCATTGGTTTCATACATGCTAAGTTAATTCTCATCATGCATTTAATGATTTATATGTCTGCTTGACATATTAAGATTGGCTCGTTATTAAAACTCATTGCCAATTATAACTAAGCCATCGTATATGAATATAAACATGCATAGATTTGTAGGGCATAGCCTACTTCAAAATGAGCCAATTCTCATGGTCAAATACAAAAAGGATAAACATAATTTTACATGCCTTCAGTAGGCAAATCAATTGACATATATAACAAAATACTCAAAAATCCTATACATGCCATTGGACAAAATAGAAATGTCTTTATACCAAAGCTTGTCTAGTTGATAGTGTGTTGACCCTCCAATTGTCTTCCAATCCTTATGAGTCCTTGAGCTCTAAAAAGCAGGGAAAAGAGAGGGGTAAGCATTTACATGCTTAGTAAGTCCGTATAACTGGAAAGTAAACTTACCTATTGTTTAGCATACATCCATAATAGATAATGAAACCAATGAACATGAAAATAGTTTCCCTATCACATGCACTCAATCAATGAGTTAGTCACATAACAAATACCATAAACATTTTTATCTTAGATGAGCTCATCATTTTACATACCAACTATACATATTCCTTGTGATAGTCCCGTTGAGTTTCTAGGAAATCTCGATGGATCATCCATTTACCATCAATTTGTACGAATGATCGTTTCAGTATGCACTCCCGCGAACCTCACATCTTACGGCGAGATTACCAGTCCAGGCTAAATCCCCCGTAATATAAACTCATAAGGTGATGTCAGGATTACCAGTCTAGGATAAATCCCTTACGCGACAAACACCCTTAATGAGCTCAGATATGAATTACCAGTCCAGGCTAAATTCAGACGCTAATCGGATTACCCGTCCGAGCTAAATCCACAATGCACACATATTCTTCGGGAGGCTCAATCACTCAAGAAACATCAGTCCAGGCTAGATCCTTTTTATACTTGAGATCTTTGGATTACCAGTCCAGGCTAAATCCTTTTCTGCAACACATGCAGGATCTCAAGTCTCATGTAAATCATGGTTTATCTATCGAATTCCCTTTTCAACCTCAACCGAGATATTATCCAACAATTCATTATTAAAGATGAAATTCATGCATTTTCATGCCATCAACAATGCAATTATAATGCATTCACAAAACATACAATTATGCATGTTATAGGTTTACTTCGAGTTATTCGAACTTACCTGGTATTCGTTTCGGAGCTGTGTTTTGGTTATTCCGAAACCTTGCGTTTACCTCGATCGACCTCTGGAATTTGTTCCTCGAGGTCTATAACAACAAAATTATATCATTAATTCACTACATTACACTTTTCAAGTTTAATTTCTACCCTCGGTCCAAATGACCATTTTGCCCCTAACCTTCGATATTTTTACTATTTAGTCCCTAGGCTCTTATAATGAAACACATGCAATTTCTATCTTACCCAAGCCTATTCGAACACTTTTCCCTCATATGGCAGCCCACATTTTCCATTATTTTCTCATTTCTACCACACATTTAACAACTTTTGCAAAAAGGTCCCTTTAGGGGTTTTTCATGAAAATCACCTAAGAAAAGATGCTTAACACACCTTTAACTTTCATACCCCTCCATAGTACACCAAAATACAAGCAATTCATGCATGGGTAAATTTTTAAACATGAACCCTAACATGAAATATGGGTAGAAATGGAAAGATCAAGCTATTGGGATTTCAAAAATACAAAGAACATTAAAAACAGGGCTTGAGAGCACTTACTATTGAGCTTGGAAAGCTTGGAAACCCTAGCTATGGAGACTTGGGAATTTCGGCTGGACAAGGAAGAAGAATGACTGATTTTTGCCTTCTTTTTCCCATTTTATTTCATTAAAAAATCAAATGACTAAAATGCCCTTAAGTCCTTTTCTTAAAGATTTCATCCATGCAAGCCCATTTTTGCCCAAAAACTTAAAAATTGGGCAAATTTCTCTTTAAGACCTTATAATTTATAATCTAAAGCAATTTCATACAAATTGCTTCTAGAATCCAAGTTTTGAAATTTATTCAATTTAGTCCCTAATTTCCAATTGGGCACCTTACTCAAGGAATTTCTTCATGAAACTTTAACACATGCATAATCTCATATTCTAGGTCTCATAATAATCATAAAATAAATATTTTGATGTCAAATTTATGGTCTCAAAACCACTGTTCTGACTAGGCCCTATTTCGGGATGTTATATTTCTCCCCCTCAGGGGGTTTCGTCCCCAAAAGTCTTACCAGTAAACAGGATCGGGTATTGGTTTCTCATGATTTCTTTTGGTTCCTATGTAGCTTCTTCCACATCATGTCGGTGCCATAGAACCTTTACTAAAGTCACACTTTTATTTCTCAACTGTTTAACCTCTCGAGCCAAAATCTTGACTGGTTCCTCTCCGTAAGTCATGTCTGGTCTCATCTCAATCTCCTCTGGTGAAATCACATGAGAGGGGTCTGATCGATATTGTCTTAACATGGATACATGGAACACGTCGATAATATTTTCCACTTCGGGTGGCAATGCCAAGCGATAGGCTAATGGTCCAATCCTTTCAGTGATCTCGTAAGGTCTGATAAATCACGGACTCAGTTTACCTTTTCAACCAAATCTCAACACCTTTTTCCATAGAGACGCCTTCAGGAATACTCTGTCCCCAACTTGGAATTCAATCTCTTTTCTTATCAAATCAGCATAAGACTTTTTCCTATCTGAAGCTGCTTTTAAACAGTCTCGTATTACTTTAACCTTTTCTTCAGTTTCCCTAATCAGATCCACTCCATGAATCTGATTTTCCTTTAGTTCTGTCCAGTATAATGGAGTTCGGCACTTCCTTTCATACAAGGCGTCATAAGGTGCCATTTTCAAACTTGTTTGGAAATTATTATTGTAGGCAAATTCTACCAATGGCAGGTATTTTTCCCAGCTACCCTAAAATTCGAGGATGCAACATTGCAACATATCTTCAAGAATCTGAATCATCCGCTCAGACTGACCATTGGTCTGAGGGTGAAAAGCTGTACTAAAACTCAATTTAATCCCCAAGGCTTTCTATAGCTTTTTCCAGAATCTCAAGGTGAACCTTGGGTCTCTATCTAAAATAATCGATAACGGTACTCTATACAATCTTACTATCTCAGAAACATATCAGTCGCCCAGTCTATCAAGGGAATAATCTGTCCTTACCAGAATAAAATGAGCCGACTTGGTCAACTTATCCACTACGACCCATATAGCATTTTTCTTTTTCGGAGTCAAAGGTAATCCTGTCACGAAGTCCATGGTAACTCTGTCCCACTTCCATTCGGAAACCATTACAGGTTGTAACAAACCTGAAGACACTTGATGTTCAGCTTTAATTTGCTGACATACCAGGCATCTTGACACAAACTCAGAAATATCTCTTTTTATATCGTTCCACCAATACATTTTCTTCAAATCGTTGTACATCTTGGTACTTCCTAGATGAATAGACAAACGACTACTATGTGCTTCTTGCAATACTTTTCAGATAAGTTCATCGTCTTTAGGTATGCATACTCTCTCTCTGAACATCAAACACCCATCAAGACTAATCCAGAAATCTGATTTAATTTTTTCTTGCAAGTCACCATCATTAAACTGAGCATCATGAATTTCCTGCAGAAATGTTGGCCTAGCCTCCAGCTCTGCCAAGACTGAACCATCATCAAGCAACGTCAAACGAGTACCTATGGCTTTCAAAGCAAATAAAGATTTTCTGCTCAGAGCGTCGGTGACCACATTTGCCTTTCTCGGATGGTAGTCAATGATCAGATCATAATCCTTAATTAATTCTAACCATCTCCTTTGTCTCAGATTTAATTCTTTTTGAGTCATCAAGTACTTCAGACTCTTGTGGTCCGTAAAGACCCGACACGTTTCACCATATAAATAATGCCTCCAAATCTTCAAGGCAAAAATAATCGCAGCAAACTCTAGGTCATGGGTCGAATAATTCTTCTCGTGAGGCTTCAATTGCCGTGAAGCATAGGTTATCACATTGCCATCTTGCATAAGCACACAACCCAATCCATTTAAGGATGCATCACTGTAGACCACAAATTCTTTTCCCAATTCAGGTAGCACTAAAACAGAGCTTGATCGTGAATGTCTTTAATTTCTCAAAACTTTGCGACACACTTTTCCGTCCATTCAAACTTAACATCCTTCTGTAGCAACCTCGTCATCAGAGTCGCTATCATCGAAAATCATTTTACAAACCTTCGATAGTAATCGGCAAAGCCCAAAAAGCTTCTAACTTCGATTACATTTTTAGGCGATTTCTAATCAATAATAGCAGAGATTTTACTTGGATCAACTCGGATGCCTTCACTCGAAACAATATGACACAAAAATCCAACTTCTTGGAGCCAAAATTCACTCTTGCTAAACTTAGCATACAATTGTTTTTCTCGCAAAGTCTGCAATACAATTCTCAGGTGCTTCGCATGTTCTGTCTCATTTTTGGAATAAATCAAGATGTCGTCAATGAACACAACAACAAACTTATCCAAATATGGCCGAAAAATCCTATTCATTAGATCCATAAATATGGATGGTGCATTCATCAGCCCAAACGGCATAACAAGGAATTCGTAATGACCATACCTCGTCTTAAAAGCTGTCTTTGGCACATCCGATTCCTTGACACGCAGTTGATAGTAGCTAGACCTCAAGTCTATCTTAGAGAACACAGTGGCTCCTCTCAACTGATCGAATAAATCATCAATCCTTGGTAAATGATACTTATTTTTTATGGTTACCTTATTCAATTGCCGATAATCAATACATAATCTCATCAAACCATCTTTTTTCTTTACAAACAACACGGGGGCACCCCAAGGTGAAAAACTTGGCCTTGCGAATCCTTTATCCATAAATTCCTGCAACTGTGCTTTTAACTCTTTTAGCTCAGTTGGTGCCATTCTATATGGAGCGATAGAAATAGGAGTTGTCCTTGGCACCAATTCAATACCAAACTCAATTTCTCTCTCAGGAGGTAATCCTTATAATTTCTCCAGGAATACATCTGAATACTCACATACTATTGGCACAGACTCGATCTTCAACTCTGTTTCCTTAGTGTTCAGTACAAATGCAAGATAAGCTTCGTACCATTTCCTCATGTACCTCTGGGCAACCATTGTCGTGATTACATTCGGCAGCGAACCCAATTCTCTTGATTCGACCCGTAAAGTCTCACCATCTAGACATTTTAACTTAATATACTTACTACCACAATTCACAGTTACATCATGAAGGGCTAAACAATCCATACCAAGTATTACATCAAATTCATCAAATGGTAGCAACATAAGGTTAGTCAAAAAACAATGACCTTGAATCATCAAAGGACAATTCTTACAGACTTTATCAACTAGAACCGATTTGCCTAATGGGTTCGACACTTTAATAACAAATTTTGTAGGTTCAACGGGTATATTCATACTAGACACCAATCTCATGCAAATGTAAGAATCCGTCAACCTCGGGTCAATTAAAGCAATGATACTCGTATTAAAAAGGGAAAAAGTACCTGTGATAACGTTAGGAGTAGAGGCTTCTTCTTGAGCGCGTATTGCATACGTTCTTGCCGGGGCTCTAGCCTCTGGTCTTGCAGTATCTTTAGCTGTGACTCGATTGCTACTAGCACATCCAGGGTATCTTGGAGGTCTACCTCGTGCCATAGGAGCACTCGACTTCGAGTTTACTTCCACTTTTTTTCGTTCAATTTGGGCAGTCTCTGGGAAAGTGATCAAGAGAGCCACATCTGAAACACGCACCATTTTTTACTTGAAACTCTCCGAAGTGAAATTTTTTGCAGCTCTTACAATTCAGCTTTTGATCGTCTACACACCCCACACTAGTCATCATCGGGGAGGAAGACTTTTGACTTCGTCGTCTAGGACCCTTCACTCTACTCGAATATCCTACTGATGAAGTGAAGCGTTCGTACTGGCTCCTAGCTTTCTTAGTGCAGAATGAGAGTGTTTTACCACTAGTCCTTTTGCTCGCAACTCGAGCCTCTCTCTTTGCTTGCTTTCTTTCGTTATTAAGCTCATTGGCTTTCTTGGCCCGATCAGCCAATGCGGCGAACTCTCGTATTTCAAGAATTTCGATCAACAATTTGATGTCTTCATTCAGACCCTCCTCGAAGCTTTTACACATTTCTGATTCAGTTTGGACCCATTCAGTTGCGTACTAACTTAGCCATACAAACTCTCTCTCATATTCAGCTACAGTCTTGTTCCCTTGTTTGAGTTCTAGGAACTCCTTTCGCTTCAAGTTTAAAAATCGTTGGCTAATAAATTTCTTCCTAAACTCTGTTTGGAAGAATTCCCAAGTAATATTTTCCTTCGGCACTACTGAGGATACGGTCTTCCACCAGTGGTATGCAGTATCCTTCAAGAGGGACACGGCACACTTTAAACACTTCTCAAGTGTGCATGACAATTCATCTAACACCCGTATAGTATTTTTGAGCTAGAACTCGGCTCTTTCAGCGTCATCATCGACTTTCGCTCTGAATTCCTCAGCCCCATACTTTCTAAGCTTATCTACAGGGGCCTTACCAATTCTTACCGGTGCCATACCTCGTGGCACATCCTCATCAGGTTGGTTAGGGGGTGGGGGCGATCGTGGTATGTTGGGGCGATTCCTTAGATAATCTCCAAACCATTCATCCATCATATCAAAGAAGGTGGCTCGGTCCTCTTCCCGGCCTTTAGACATAAGTCTCCCGCTACTACTAGATACAACTCGTTGTACGGAAGCTGGAGCATGGCTCTTGGCTCCTTCTGACTCATCTTGTGCTCGATTGGAAGACATTTACTATATTCAAAACAATTTAAACAATTAGGAGATGTCACACTATCAACGTTCGAATAATGGCATGTATAGCGAACTTTAACATCATCTACAGTAGTCCTAGAATCGACTAAACCGTAGCTCTGATACCACTAAATGTAACACCCCTCGCCAGTATCCGACTCCGGGATAGGGTTCGAGGCGTTACCGGTAATTCACATTTACCAACTTATACAATTGGGTTACTGAATTTCACTCGTAATTTAAAACTTTTCAAACGTGTGCACTTTGTCTCTTATACAAGCCTCCGAGGCCTAAAAATACTTTTAGGGGCATTACAGATCAAAACCGAAATTGTTCGATAGACTTGGGGCACCTTAGGAAATTTTCCCTTAGTTGAAGTGTAACACGCCTGTGGGGCATAAAACACGCCCGTATTCTTTTTCCAGTATGCAATACGGCTTAGGCACATGCCCGTGGGCTTAGCCCGTGTGCTACACTAACTTCAACCTCACCATTCTGTTAAATATACACGGTCAAGGAACACGTCCGTGTGCTTAGCTCGTGCTCTATGTTGACTTAAAATTTCAAGTGCAGGGGACACACGGTCATAGCACACATCCATAGGAGTAGCCCATGTGTCACACACGGTCTAGACACGCGCCCATGTGCCTACCCATGTGGACCTTGTTAGGCTATTTTCCAAGCCTTAAGTCACCTTGTACTAGGCAATTACACTTATAGATTACTATAGTGCATATTTGGGCCAAATTATCCATTTATAAATATGAAACTTTGATTAACTTGATTACATGTGAACCTCATGTCATTGGTATCATACGTGCTAAGTTAATTCTCATCTTGCATTTAATGATTTATATGTCTGCTTGACATATTAAGATTGGCTCGTTATTAAAACTCATTGCCAATTATAACTAAGCCATCACATATGAATATAAACATGCATAGATTTGTAGGGTATAGCCTACTTCAAAATGAGCCAATTCCCATGGCCAAATACAAAAAGGATAAACATAATTTTACATCCCTTCACTAGGCAAATCAATTGACATATATAACAAAATACTCAAAAATCTCATACATGCCATTGGACAAAATAGAAATATTTTTATACCAAAGCTTGTCTAGTTGATAGTGTGTTGACCCTCCAATTGTCTTCCAATCCTTATGAGTCATTGAGCTCTGAAAAGCAGGGAAAAGTGAGGGTAAGCATTTACATGCTTAGTAAGTCCGTATAACTGGAAAGTAAACTTACCTATTGTTTAGCATACATCCATAATAGATAATAAAACCAATGAACATGAAAATGGTTTCCCTATCACATGCTCTCAATCAATGAGTTAGTCACATAACAAATACCATAAACATTTTTATCTTAGATGAGCTCATCATTTTACATATCATCTATACATATTCCTTGTGATAGTCCCATTGAGTTTCTAGGAAATCTCGATGGATCATCCATTTACCATCAATTTGTACGAATGATTGTTTCAGTATGAACTCCCATGAACCTCACATCTTGCGGTAGGATTACCTGTCCAGGCTAAATCTCCCATAATATAAACTCATAAGGTATTTTCGGGATTACCAGTCCAAGCTAAATCCCTTACTCGAAAAATACCCTTAATGAGCTCGGATCTAAATTACCAGTCCAGGCTAAATTCAGACCCTAATCGGATTACCCGTCCGGGCTAAATCCACAATGTACACATATTCTTCGGGAGGCTCGATCACTCAAGGAACACCAGTCCAGGCTAGATCCTTTTTATACTTGAGATCTTCGGATTACCAGTCCAGGCTAAATCCTTTTCTGCAACACATGCAGGATCTCAAGTCTCATGTAAATCATGGTTTATCAATCGGATATCCTTTTCAACCTCAACTGAGACATTATCCAACAATTCATTATTAAAGATGCAATTCATGTATTTTCATGCCATCAACAATGCAATTATCATGCATTCACAAAACATACAATTATGCATGTTATAGGCCTACTTCGAGTTATCTGAACTTACCTGGTATTCGTTTCGGAGCTGGGTTTCGGTTATTCCGAAACGTTGCGTTTACCTCGATCGACCTCCAGAATTTGTTCATCGGGGTCTATAACAACAAAATTATATCATTAATTCACTACATTACACTTTTCAAGTTTAATTTCTACCCTCGGTGCAAATGACCGTTTTGCCCCTAACCTTTGACATTTTTACTATTTTGTCCCTAGGCTCGTATAATGAAACACATGCAATTTCTATCTTACCCAAGCCTATTCGAACACTTTTTCCTCATATGGCAGCCCACATTTTCCATTATTTTCACATTTCTACCACACATTTAGCAACTTTTGCAAAAAGATCCCTTTAGGAGTTTTTCATGAAAATCACCTAAGAAAAGATGTTTAACACACCTTCAACTTTCATACCCCTCCATAGTCCACCAAAATACAAGCAACTAATGCATGGGTAAATTTTTAAACATGAACCCTAGCATGAAATATGGGTAGAAATGGAAAGATCAAGCTACCGGGATTTCAAAAATACAAAAAACATTAAAAACGGGGCTTAGGAGCACTTACTATTGAGCTTGGAAAGCTTGAAAACCCTAGCTATGGAGACTTGGGAATTTTGGCTGGAAAAGGAAGAATAATGGCTGATTTTTGCCTTCTTTTTCCCATTTTATTTCATTAAAAATCCAAATGACCAAAATGCCCTTAAGTCCTTTCTTGAAGATTTCATCCATGCAAGCCCATTTTTGTCCAAAAACTTAGAAATTGAGAAAATTGTTCTTTAAGACCTTCTAATTTATAATCTAAAGCAATTTCATACAAATTTCTTCTAGAATCCAAGTTTTGCAATTTATTCAATTTAGTCCCTAATTTCCAATTGGGCACCTTACTCAAGGAATTTCTTCATGAAACTTTAACACATGCATAATCTCATATTCTAGGTCTTATAATAATCATAAAATAAATATTTTGATGTCAGATTTGTGGTCTCGAAACCACTGTTCCGGCTAGGCCCTATTTCGGGATGTTACAGGACCAAGCCAGACCATATTAGACCAAGGAACATTGCCAATTAGGTGTCATGCACATAAAAGGGGTACTTGCAGAGGTTTTGCCTTTGAGATTAGATTTTTTGTAACTAAGTAGTTATGACACCTCAAACCCAAACTCGGCTATTAGGTCGGGTAAAGGTGTTACAGCTTTGCTCAATGCTTAGTGGACTGTTTCTATCAGTGCAAGATGTTGACAGCCATTGGGTTTCATTGTATACTCAAGGTTTATTTGTCAGTAACTTTTGTGCACTCCAAAATATAGGTGGGAACGAATAGAACCTTAAAGAAAATGACATTGATGCACGCCTTGAAGCCTTTGTTAATTTCTCATAAATTCTTTTTTATCACTATACACCAATAATCACTTATAGTAAAAAAATATTAAGTTGATTTTATTTCATTAAAAAATTGAAATAAATTATTTTTTTTAAAATATATATTCAAATTACCATATTTAAATTTTTTTCAAATTTATCTAAAATAATATAAAATAATATATTAATATTAAAAGTAAGAAATAAATAAATATTTTTAAAAATTAATTTTTACTTTTATAAGAAAAACATAATTATATGCAATACTTATATTTTACCAATTTACCAAACAATTTTCTAATATAAATTCAACAGTTGTAAATTTAGTAATAAAAATTCAACACTTAATGGTTCAATTTACAAAATAACACTTAAAAATATAACCATCAAATACATATAACAAAGACTATTATTGATCAAAATCTTACATGTAAAACATATTGAAATTTTACATGTACGATCATAACACACAAATGTTATAATGAAATTACTTGAAAAATTGGAGACAAATCAAATAAAATTCATCGAACTTGATTTCTCAAATATAAATGAATCTTTTGTTTCTTTTTTCAAAAAAAAGCTTTTATTCAAGGCTCACTCGAACTTTGGTCTTGCTTGATTTAATTCATTGAAAAATTAAATTAACTAAAAATTAATATTTTTAGTAACTTAATTTTGTTAAGCATGTTTGATAATTCATAATAAAAAATAAATGATAGAATTTTTCAATGAAAAAGTGTGGAAAATAATATTTAGATAAGGAGTAACTTATCTGTTAATGTATAATTTTTTTCAATTATTTTTATTTTATAGATCCTTTAAATACTTCACCTTTAAAATTTTAAGAACTACATTTACCAAACAATCTAATTACATTCTGCACTTAGTTTTAAGAAATATGGCAAACACATTATATAATTTAAATCCAAAACTTAATTTTTAAATTTATCAAGCAACACCTTAATCTTAAAACAATGCAGTCTTCTTTAAGGTTCATTGAGACTTGATATTGAAAATAGGTTTAGAGAGATACTTGCTTGAGAGTATTGTCACACTACAATTTTTTCTTGTAACACCCCAGTTCTGGCGAGTACAAGGTTTGGCGTGTAGCCTGAAATAGTTTAATTGGCAGAATGATATCTGCCCATGAACATCTTTTGGCTTAGAGTGGGCATATCCCTTAAGTGTGTAAGTTAATGGTAGTGTAATATCAAAATTCCTATGTTGATTTGAGTAGGGTGCCAGATAAATAAAAATGTTTGTGGTTTGAGTTCATGCTCGAGGAGGGGATTTACGCCCTTTTTGTCTGTAGCACTGTGCAAGTTGAGTTGCAAGGTAAGTTGGTCAAGGGCCAACGGAATATATGTCTGGATAGTTAGAATAAGGGGTACTAAATTAAGTTTCTCGGAAAGTGGTAAACCTTTGGAAAAGATAATTTAGTAGGGATGTAACACTTATCAAGTTCCAATAAGGACTTAGATTACATTAATGGATAATAAGGTTAAAGAAAGAAGGAGTCTTCTTCTTCCTTCTTTAAGATGCACTGCTATCTAAATCTTAAGAAAAATCTAAAGTATTACCTTCTCTCTAAGTTGGAGTTGCAAATCAGGATCTCTATTAATGACTATTCCATGTCAATGTAAGTATTGTGACTCTGTATGTTAAAGTTATGAAAGAGTAAGTCTAAATAAGTGCATGAATAGTAAGATGAAGAAGTAAGGCTTTATATAAGGATTACCTAGGTTTGTGATGATGGTAAAGGTTACGAACAAGTTTTAAACACAAAATCTAAAGGAAAAGCCCATGGCCATGACACCTTCTGAAAGGAACTAAAGGACAATGATTACCTAATGGGGTTTTCTACGTGTCCTAAGGCGATGATGGGCAAGCCTCACATAATGTGAGTTTAGGCAAATCCATATCGTAAACACATTAGGAAATAAAAACATTTATAGAGAAACATAAAAGAAAAGCCTTTGTGGAAAATCATGAAAGAAAAGCTTTTGTTGCGAAACATGAAAGAAAAGTCTTGTGGCAAATCTTGAAAGAAAAGCCTTTGTGGTGAAATATGAAAGGAAAGCTTTCTGGCAAAATATGAAAGAAAAGCCTTTGTGATGAAACATGAAAGAAAAACCTTTGTGGTGAAATATGTGTAACACCCCTTACCTATATTTGACGCCGGAACATGGTACAAGGCATTACCGGACTTAAACATAAGCAAACATACACTTTCGGGTTATAAATTTGTATTCAAATTAAAATTTTTGCATTTGATCATAAAGTCCCTGTTACGAGCATACAAGGCCCAAAAATACTTTGGAAGCAGTTCGGGACTAAACCGAGAATTTTAAAAAATTTCACAACACTTAGAAATTTTTTTATGTTTTAAGAGTCACACGCCCGTGTGGGCAGGCCGTGTGGACACACACGCTCGTGCCCCTAACCTGTGTAACTCTCTGTTTGTCACCTAAGAACAAATTGAAGTCACACGGCCAAGTCACATGCCCGTGTGCTAGGCCATGTAGTCGATTTAAAATTTATGATTTTTCATAAAATAGGTGCAGACTTCACATGCCCATGCCTGAGGCCATGTCATCCACACGGTTGAGACACATGTCCGTGTCTCTGCCTATGTGCTCAAATCTGAGCATTCTGTTTTGCAACAATTAAGGTGCAGGGGGCACACGGTCAGATCACATACCCATGGGGCAACCCATGTGTCTCACACGGCCTAGACACACACCTGTGTGTCTATCCGTGTGGACAAAAATAAGGCTATTTACCAAGCCATTTTGTCACCCTTTTATGCACACACCTATGTAACAAAACATAGTGCCCAATTCAGCCACAATCAAGACATCCACACATCATTCACATGCTACCATTTACTACATACAAACATCACATACTTATCAACTTAACCATGCAAATTTCCACATCCATGAAAACATCATCATATGCACATATACTTAAACCAATATTAGCCAATTCCATTTCGCCATTTACAAAATGAGTCATCAACCAATATAGGCCAGCACATTAGGCCAAATCAATTATGGCACATAGCAAAATAACCAAGTCCCTATACATGCCATAACTCAAAATGTTAAATTCTTTGGTACCCAAAATAATAAGTTGATAGTGTGAGTGGATCTCCGACGGTTTCTGATCCCCGAGTTAGCTTGGTGACACTATAAGACAAGGGAAAAGAAAAGGGGAGTAAGCTTTAAAGCTGATCAAGTTCCCATGCAAATAATAGGCTTCATAAACACACATTTAACATATAATTAACATGATGATAATTAGCATAAATATCAATAAAATTTTATAATCATAACTTACTTAATCAAAATCTTACCGAGGGTTCATCACATAACGAGCTCATTTTGTATGAGTTTTACGTACATACTTGAACCATCTCGAATTGGATTTACACACAATTCATCTTTGACATACTCGTTAAATTACTCGTTGAAGCACTTGAAATACTAAAGGATACACGAGAGTTCCGTACACACGGTATCATACCAATGCCATAACCCAAATGTGGTCTTACGTGGGATCTCGTTTCGATGCCAATAACCCAGCTATGGTCTTACAAGAAGTCTAATATCGATGCCATATATCCTAGATATGGTCTTACATGAAATCTCATATAGATGTCATATCCCAGATATGGTCTTACACATAGTCTAAGTAACCCTAATGTCATGACATTTGTAACCTATCTATTCCTAAGGTTCAACCGGGATTTCACGCTTGTCGTAACTTTGTCAAACATGCTCAATGGTCAATAATAATTCATACAATAGTAAAGCATTTAAAACATAATTATAACAATGCATTATTTACATAAGAATTTACCTCGGTACAAAAATAGTAAAAATAGGACCTAATACCTGTTTTTCCATCGATCTAGGTTCGAACCTCGTTTCTCTTGACCTATAATAGAAAATTTAACTCATTTATTATTCACATTATTCAATTTAGCCCAAAAATTACACTATGGAAAAATTATATTTTTGCCCCTAAACTTTGACATATTTACACTTCGGGTACCTAGGCTCGTAAATTGAAATCTATTCAATTTCATCAAGACCCAAGCCTAGCCAAACCTCTTTAATGTTTATAATAGCTCACATTTTCCATTTAATCACACTTTTATACACATTTTGAATTCTTTTTACAAATAGGTCTTTTTGACATTTTCATTAAAAATCACCTAGAAAAAGTTGTTTATCTAACATTAAACTTGCATAATCTACCATTAGACATCAAAATACACAAATATCTAACATGGGTCAAACCTTAGACCTCAATCATCTCTCAAATTAATGGTAGAAATAGATAGATCGGGTGATAACGACTTCAAAAGTGTAAAGAGCATTAAAAATAGGGCAAGAACAGACTTACAATCGAGCTTGAAAAGTGGCAAAACCCTAGATATGTCTCCCTTGAAATTTTCGGCCAAGCATAAAGAAGATGGACTAAATTTTGGCTTGATTTTTGGTTTTTAATTAATTTAATTACCAAATGATCAAAATGCCCTTTTATCAAAACACTAAAATTCTCTTACCTTATGTCTATTTTTGTCCAACTTAAAGTAAAATGGTCTAATTACCATCTAAGGACCTTCAATTTAAAATTTCATAACTATTAGACACCTCTATCATGTAGAATTCAACTTTTGCACTTTTTACAATTTAGTCTTTTGTGCTAAATTGAGTGCTCAAACGTCAAAATTTTTTAATGAAATTTTCACGAAATCATTCCATAAAACTGTAAACCTTAAAAATGTAATAAAAACAAGTTTTACTACGTCAGATTTGTGGTCCCGAAACCACTATTTCGACTAGGCCTAAAATCGAGCTGTTACAACTCTCCCCTTTTTAGGGATTTTTGTCCCCGAAAATCTTACCAGGAAATAGGTTTGGGTACTGTTTTCTCATAGACTCCTCGGGTTCCCACGTAACCTCTTCAACCCCATGTCGTTGCCATAACACTTTCACTAGGGCTATACTCTTATTTCTCAACTGTTTAACTTCCCGAGCTAAGATCTTGATAGGTTCTTCACCATACGTCATATCTGGTCGAATCTCAATCTCTGATGGAGAAATCACATGTGAAGGATCAGAACGATATCGTTGCAACATTGACACATGAAACACATAATGAATCCTTTCTAGCTCTGTCGGTAAAGCTAACCGATATGCCATTAGCCCTATTCTTTCGATAACCTCATACGGCCCAATAAAACCTGGTCTCAACTTGCCTTTATGGCTAAATCTCAGAATCTTCTTGCACGGAGATAGTTTCAAAAATACTTTATCACCAACTTGAAACTCAGTCCCTTTTCTTTTCAAATCCGCATACGACTTTTATCGATCTGAAGCTACTTTCAAGCAATCAAGGATTACCTTTACTTTTTCTTTGGTTTCTCTGGCCAAATCAACCCCGTGAATCTGTTTCTCACTAAGGTCGGTCCAATACAAGGGTGTTCTGCACTTACGACCATATAATGCCTTATAAGGTGCCATCTTAATACTCGATTAAAAGCTGTTGTTATAAGCAAACTCGACTAATGGTAGATATTTTTCCCAACTACCCTCGAATTCTAAAACACAACATCGGAGCATGTCTTCGAGTACTTGAATCATTCTTTCAGACTGACCTTCTGTTTGTGGATGAAATGCGATACTAAAATTCAACTTCGTACCCAAAGCCTCTTGCAACTTTTTCCAAAATCTCGAAGTGAATCTTGGATCTCTATCCGAAATAATAGACATAGGCACTCTGTGCAATCCCGCAATCTCTGAAATGTACAATTTGGCTAACTTGTCAAGTGAGTAGTTAGTACATACCAAAATAAAATGGCCTGATTTCATCAATCTATCAGCAACGACCCAAACGGCATCTTTCTTTTCGGAGTCAAAGGCAAACCCGATACGAAGTCCATCGTAATTCTATCTCATTTCCATTCGGTTACCATCACTAGTTGAAGTAAACCCGAAGGCACTTGGTGTTCAGCTTTCACTTGTTGACAAATCAAACACTTCGAAACAAACTCTAAAATATCTTGTTTCATACCTGACCACCAAAACAATTTCTTCAAATTATTAAACAATTTCTTCAAATTATTAAACAATTTTTTCAAATTATTATACATTTTTGTACTACCCGGATGCACAGATAAACAACTATTATGTGCTTCATGAAGAATTTTCTGAATAAGTTCATCATTTTTTTGGTACACAAAATTCTACCTCGGAACATCAAACAATCATCAGATTCGATATGAAAATCTGAGTCACTACTCGATTCACAATGAACTCTTTTGGCTTGTAAATCACTATCACATTTCTAAGCTTCACAAATTTGTTAAAGAAACAACGGTCTAGCTCTCAACTCAGCTACGATTGAACCATTATATGACAAATTCAATCGTGTATTCATCGCTCTCAAAGCAAACAAAGTCTTTCTACTCAACGCATCTGCGACTACATTTGCCTTACCGGGGTGATAATCAATTACTAGCTCGTAATCCTTTAGTAACTCAAGCCATCTCTGTTGCCACAAGTTTAAATCTTTCTGAGTCATCAAGTATTTTAAACTCTTATGATTAGTAAAGATATGGCATCTCTCACCGTACAAATGATGTCTCCAAATTTTTAGAGCGAACACAATGGCGACTAATTCCAAATCACGTGTCGGATAATTCTTCTCGTACAGTTTCAACTGTCTCGAGGCATAAGCTATCACTTTGCCCTTTTGCATCAACACACATCCCAATCCATTCAGTGATGCATCACTATAAATTATGAATTCTTTTCCCGGTTCAGGTTGCACTAAAATCGGTGCCTCAGTCAATAATGCTTTCAACTTCTCGAAACTTTGCTGACATTTTTTTGACCATTCAAACTTAACATCTTTTTGCAGTAGCTTGGTCATAGGAGTAACAATCATCGAAAATCCTTTGACGAAATGGTGGTAATATCCGGCTAAGCCCAAAGAGCTTATAACTTCAGATACATTTCTCGGTGGTTTCCAATCAACAATTGCCGAAATCTTACTTGGATCAAATCGAATACCATCACTTGAAACAATATGTCCTAAAAATCTGACTTCTCGGAGCCAAAACTCACTTTTTCTGAATTTAGCAAACAGCTGCTTATCTCTCAAAGTCTATAATACAGTTCTTAAGTGCTCAACATGCTCGAACTCATCTCGAGAATAAGTCAGAATGTCATTAATAAACACAACTACAAACTTGTCCAAATACGGTTGAAAAATTCTATTCATCAAGTCCATAAAGATAGCAGGTGCATTTGTTGATCCAAAAGGCATAACAAGGAATTTATAGTGCCCATACCTTGTTCTGAAAGTGGTTTTTGGTACATCCGACTCTTTAACTCTCAACTGGTAGTAGCCAGATCTCAAATCAATCTTCGAGAATACTGTTGCCCCTTTCAACTGATCAAACAAGTCATCAATTCTCGACAAATGATACTTGTTCTTTATAGTCACCTTGTTGAGCTGACGGTATTCAATACAAAGCCTCATGGATCCGTCTTTCTTCCTTACAAATAACATTGGAGCAGCCTAGGGGGAAAAACTCGGTCTCGCAAAACACTTATTTGTCAACTCTTACAACTGAGCTTTTAATTCTTTCAATTCAGTCGGGGCCATCCTATACGGAGCAATAGATATCAGCAAGGTCCTTGGTACTAAATCAATACCAAACTCGACTTCTTTAACTAGTGGTAACCCGAGCAACTCTTCCGGGAGTACATCCGGATATTTATAAACTATCGGCACTGATTCAATTTTCAATTCAGACATCTTTGTATTCAACACATAAGCAAGATAAGGTTCACAACCTTTCCTTATCTATTTCTGGGCAGACATCAAAGAAATCACAACAAGTAACTCACCCGATTCATCTGAATCAATCCAAAGAATTTCACCATTTTCACATTTTAGTTCAATAATTTTTCTTTTACATTTCAAAATGGCATCATGCAGTGTCAACCAATCCATACCCAATATAACATCGAATTCATCAAATGGAAACAATATTAAATCAGTCGGAAAACAATAACCTCGAATCCTCAAGGGACAATTCTTGCAAACTCTATCAACTAATACATGTTTTCCTAAAGGGTTTGACACTCTAATCACAAACTCAGTAAACTCAACAGGCAAGCTCTTACTAGTTATCAATTTCACACAAACATAAGAATGGGCCGATCTAGGATCAATCAATGAACTACGTTAGTATTATATAGAGAAAAAGTACTAGTGATAACATCGGGAGATGTCACTTCTTCATGAGCACGGATGGCATAGGCTCTAGCAGGTGCTCGAGCTTCAGATCTCATAGCCGAATCCTTTGTCACACCTTTACTACTAGTTCCATTTCTGGTATTCCTTGGTGGCCTACCCCTATTAGGAGCATTACACAGCCTTGCACTCTAAAATTTTTCTTTCTCAGCCATTTCAGGGCAATCTCGGATAAAATGCCACACTTGAAACAAGCCCGGTCATTCATTCTACACTCACTGGAGTGACGTCTGCCACAATGCTAACATTCAGGTCTATTAGGCCTCACATTACCCACACTTTCCATTAAAGTGGCTTGAGATTTAAAACTCGAGTATTGCTTCCCTCGGTCTCTGTGAGAATACCCAGTTGATACATTCAAGCGGGAATACATTTCTTTAAATTTTTGCTTTGAATGAGATGGAAACAACTTACTCATCGGTCTTTTCCTCAAATCTTTAGTTTCACAATCAGCTTTCCTCTTTTCTTTATTCAACTCTTTGGCCTTACAAGCTCGCTCGACCAATGCTACAAATTCTTTCAGTTCTAAGATCCCAACTAACACACGAATATCCTCATTCAATCCATCCTCAAATCTCTTACACATGATAGCCTCGGTGGAAACACACTCTCGAGCATATTTACTAAGTCTGAAAAATTCTCGCTCATACTTTGTCACTGTCATACAACCCTATTTCAGCTCAAGAAATTCCTTACGTTTCTGATCGATGAACCGCTGACTGATATATTTATTTTGGAACTCCTCCCGAAAGAATTCCCATGTAACCCTCTCTCTTGGTACCACCAATACCAGTGTATTCCACCAATGATATGCAAAATCTCTCAGAAGTGAGATGACACACTTTAAACACTCATCCGGTGCGCAGGAGAACTCATCAAATACCCTGATGGAGTTCTCGAGCCAAAACTCAACTCTCTCGAGATCATCATCCGTATTAGCTCTGAAATCTTTAGCCCCATGCTTACGGATCTTATCAACTGGGGACTTATTCATTCTTACAAATTCCATACCTTGTAGAGCTATGGGAACCGGTCGAGGAATAGGTGGGGGTGGAGGAGGTTGGGCATTCGAATTTGTTCGAACATGTAATATCCTGATTTTGGGCCTAGTCGAAATAGAGGTTTTGTGACCACAAAATTCGAGATAGAAATAATTATTTTATAATTATTTTGATGTTTATGATAAGATTGCATGATTGTGTGAAAATTTCGTGATGAAATCCTATGCCTAAAGTGCTTAAATTGAAATTAGGGACTAAATCGAATAATTTGCAAAACTTGCATTCTAGAAGTTTCTAGTATGAAATTGTTTTGAAATATTACTTAGGAGGTCTTAAATAGCAATTTTACCAATTTCTAAGTTTATGGACAAAAATTGGACATGGATGGAATTTTTGGAAATTTTAGTAGTAAAGGCATTTTGGTCATTTAGGGGTAAAATGAATTAAAATACAAAATTAAAAGCCAATTTGCTCATCTTCAACACCATGGCCAAATATAGCAAGGAGAAACCATGGCTAGGGTTTTTCAAGCTTCCAAGCTCGATTGTAAGTCCATTCTAGCCCTGTTTTTCAAGTTTTTTACGTTTTTGGAGTCCCGGTAGCTCGATTTAGCTTATGCTAGCAATAATTTAACCTAGGGTTTATATTTGGAAAAATACCCATAGGTGAAATTTGTGTATTTTGGTGTTTTATGATAGAATATGAGGTTTTAAATTATGTTAGACAGCTTGTGCTACTCGGTTTTAAGTGAAAACGAGCAAAAGGGCTTAATCGGTAAAAATACCTAACAGTCATAAGTACATGTTAGAGTGAGAATTTGATGTTGCCATAGAAGGGAAAAATGATAAAAATGTCATAAAACATAAGAAAATAGGCTGATGTTTAATTTACGAGCTTTGGGGAAAAAGTGTAAATATGCAAAAGTTTAGGGGCAAAATTGTAATTTTTCCAAAATATGATTTTGGGTCAATTTGAATAATGTGAGTCCTAATTAGACTATATTTTAAATGATAGAGCAAGGAAAACTGAAATTCGGGCTAAAATGGGGAAAATACCAAGTTGTGGACGAAATGGTAAAAGTAGCTATTTTTGCATACTAGGTAAGTTTATATGTAAATGTTGGTAACATAGTTATTATTTTAAACATTTTTATGTTATTTAAATGATATGATAATTATTATGAAATATTATACTCGTGATAATTGTTTGATAATATGTCAAATTATGTGATATACTTGGAAAATGTGAAATACTACCGAGTATATCGATGTCGGTATTCCGTAGAAGATGGTTGAGACACATGATTGGAAAAAAGGTCCCGTTGAACCTTAGGAATGGATTAGGATACAAGTGACATGTCACTGGAATATTTGGGCATTCGAGCTCGTTGAGTTGAGTCCGAGTTCACTTATGGATGCGAATGTCCGAACTCGTTGAGTTGAGTCCGAGTTCGTGAGATGTAACTAGGCATCCGAGCTCGTTGAGTTGAGTCCGAGTTCACTTATGGATGCGAACGCCCGAGCTCATTGAGTTGAGTCTGAGTTCGCTTATGGGCGGGTTACATAGTAGCTTGGCTACATATGTGGTACTTATGTGCAAACTTTCCATGTATCCGAATTATATTCCGATGTGTTCAACGAGTAAAGTTCTACTCAAATGGAGGAATACTCAAGATGAAAGGGATGTATTGGTAAGTGTTGTGAAATGGATACTTTGAACAGGTATGTACTTAACCCTCGGGTTGAAAAATCGATATAACAACAATATGGTAAGATGATAAATGAAAATATGATATGAATGTCTTGGTGAGGATTATGCAAATGATGTTTTATGTTTACTTATATGGTTATGTTACTTGCTATTTGCATGTGAACTTACTAAGCATTTATGCTTACTCCTCCTTTTCATTCCTTGTAGTGTTGACAAGCCAGCTCGAAATCGGGGAGCGGTCGGAGGCACGCTCACACTATCCGTATACCATCTTGGCATAATGGCTTGTATATTTTGAGTATGGCATGTATAACATTATAATCATTTTGTATATATGGTCTTATGATATGGTTATTGAGTAGTATAAAAATGCTTGGTAATGATTAGCCATTGGAATGGCTAATTATGATCATATTTGGTGTTATGTATGTCAAATTGCTAGTTAATCCATGGAAACCATGAAATAGGTAAAATTTACCATAAAATAGATTCAGACAGCAGTAGTGACGTAAATTTGAAAAATAATTAAAAATAGTAGAGATATAATTAGATAATGAATAAAATATGGAATTGAAGAATTATGAGTCTATTTTCATATGGAAGAAACGAAACAGGTATATGAGTTATATTTTATGAGATGTTTAAATTTTTGTGAAACAGGGCCAGAGCAATTTCTGGATCCCCTGTTCTGAATTTGGAAATTCACCATAAATTGTATAAAAATAATTAGAACTCATAATTTATATGTACAGATTTCTTATTGAGTATAGTTTTAAGAGAAACAAACTTCATAGTCATTGAAATTCTGTAAAGAGAGATATCTGATTCGTAATTCACAGAGGTCAGAGCAGTCGAACCCTGAAACAGGGGAGACTTTAACTAATAAATTGTACTAATTGGCTCAGCCAAAAATTCTAGAAAATAATTAGTAAATATATATATAAGTCTAGTTTCAGGAAAAATTTACGGAATTGGATTTTGAGTTTCAGAACTCGAGATATGAATTTTTAAGCGATCAGACGCAGCTTAGCCAGCCTTTGTCTGGAATTTCTAAAATTAAATTGTTTGAGCTGTTTAAGTAATGAATTAAGTCTGTTAACACCTCGTATTCAACTCCAGCGACGGTCTCGGGTACGGGGCGTTACAGAACAAATTCCGTATACCACTCATTCATCATGTGGAGAAAGGCTTCCCTACCCCCTTCTCCCTGACTAATCGTTGGGGGTCTACTATTAGACGGTGCTGCCCCTTGAGCGGGAGCCGGCACATTTCTTTCAATGTCATCAGCCTCAGCTCGATTGGGATCCATTTACTATATGAAAATACAATTCAAACATGTCAGGATTCATCACACTATCACAGTTCATTTATGACATGTATAGCTAGACTCTTACACATACTACGTTTGTCCAAGAATCGATTAAACTGTAGCTCTGATACCACTAAATGTAACACTCCTTGTAACATCTCGAATTAGGACCTAGTCGAAACAGTGCTTTTGAGACCACAAATCTGACGTAAGAAAATTTATTTTTATCATATTTTTATGGTCTACAATTCTATGGAATTGTTTTTTTTTAAATTTCATCCGAAAATTTTGACGTTTGGGCACTCAATTTAGTTAAAAGGACTAAATCGTAAAAAATGTAAAAGTTGAGTTCTACATGCTAGAGGTGTCCAATTGTTATGAAATTTTAAATTGGAGGTCTTTAAATGGTAATTAGACCATTGATTAATTTTTTGGACAAAAATAGATACGAAATGGGTGAAATAGAATATTTTTAAGTTAAGGGCATTTTGGTCATTTAGTAATTAAAATGAATTAAAAACAAAATTAAAAGCCAATTTTTGTCCATCTTCAGCCCCATGGCTGAAACTTGCATGGATAAGACATAACTAGGGTTTTTCAAGCTTCCAAGCTCAATTGTAAGTTCGTTCTAGCCCTGTTTTTAATGATTTTTACGTTTTTGTAATCCTCGTAAGAAGATCTACCTATTTCTACCATTTATTTGAGTTATGATGAAGTTCTAGGGTTTTAACCATGTTATAAATTTGTGTATTTTGATGTTTAATGGTAGATTATGCATGTTTATGGTTGGAGAAACGACTTTTACTAAGTAGTTTTCGGTGAAAACGCTAAAAAGGACTAAATTGTAAAAGTTATAAAATTTGTCATAAAAGTGTGATTTAGTGGAAATTTTGGGGAACTATAGTTATGAAAATGATTCATCTAGGCTTAAAGTGCAAAAAAATTGAATAAAAATTATTTTACGAGCCTAGGGGCAAAAGTGTAAATATGATAAAGTTTAGGTGTAAAAATGAAAATTTGTAAAAGTATGATTTTTTGGGTAAATTTTAATAATGTGAATAATAAATGAGCTATATTTGAAATGTTAGATCAAGAAAACCAAGATTCGAGCCTAAATTGGAAAGTTCGAGATTATGGACTAAATTGGAATAGTTAGTCGTAATTGCATTTAAGGTAAGTTCATGTGATTAAATAAGCATGATATTCATGTTTTGATTTATATGTTAATGATATTGTGTATGGGAACGTGATGTACCTATGAAGTAATCGAAAGCTCAAATGTCGATAACATGTGATGGGATAATTGAATATAGTGAAAATTTGATGGAACATGATATTTCTTTGAAACGAGTAGGTTTGTATGTAAATAATATATCGTTTTTACTTATGTTATAATATTTTATTATTATATGAGATGTGGTTGTATATTGAATGATCACTTGATGTAAATTATGAATTGAAGTTGATTATGGATGAATTGGTAAAATGTTGAAAAGTGAGGAATTTCCCGGTTGGACCTTCGGAATAGAAAAGATACGAATGATCCGTTGTGAAAACACATGTATAGTACTATGTGCAGGCTCTTATGTGTTTAAGATGGTTTTAGGTCACGTGTGTAGTACTAAGTGCAGGCTACTACGTGTACCAGATGGTTAGGTCGCATGTGTAGTACTAAGTGAAGGCTACTATGCGTACTCGATAGCTTCGATCACATGTGTGGTACTAAGTGCAAGCCACTATGTGTAAGAGACGGTTTTGGTCACAGATGTAGTACTAAGTGCAGGCTACTATGTGCACCAAATAGCTTCGGTTACAAGGGTGGTAATATGTGCAGGCCACCGTGTATTTGTTATTATTCTGATGAGTTCAACGGGAAATTAACTAAGTGAAAATACATGTGATCATGTAATGACTAGTGTAATTGAATATGACTATGTGATGAATAAGTGCAGGTATATGTGTGAAAATTTATGAGTAATGTGCTCGATAGTTGAGCGAAATTTCAGTAAGATGGAATGGAGTAAGTGAGATTATGTAAGAGTGAAATTTGTAATAAAATAGTTTTGGACAGCAGCAGTTGTGTGACTTTAAAAAATCACCAAAAATGGTGGAAATCGAATTATAAGTTGAATAAGATATGAAATAAAATATTATTAAGTCTTTTTCACATAAAAGAAATGGTTAAAGCAAAAGAATTTTTTATTCTGTGATATTTGAATTTTTGTGAGACAGGGTCAGAATGATTTTGGAATCCCCACTTCTGACTTGGAAACATAATTAAAAATTGTAAAAATATAATTATGGGTTATAATTTATATGCTTAAAATCCTTAATGAGTCTTTTTTGAAAAAAATAAATGGAAACATTTTCCAAATCTTGTACAAAGAGATAATTAGTTTTTAGTACAGAGGGGTCAGAACTGTCAGATAGCAAAATAGGGGAGAATTTAAAGAATAAACTGTACTTATTAGCTAATCCAAAAATTCTAAATATTTTATGATAAGCACATGAGTCTAGTTTTAGGAAAAATTAGCAGATCTTGATTTGGAGTTCCATAGCTCAAGTTATAAGTAACTGAGCGACTATGACTCGAGTAAACAACTTAACTTGAACATAAGTAAAAGTGTAATTATGATTATTTTACCTTGGAATCATGTTGTAAGAATTGATGGAATCATGTTGATAAATTGCTTATTATTTTCATATGGACTTACTAAGCTATATAGCTTACCCCCTCCTTTTCATTTCTTTAGTGTTGTCAGGTTAGCTCGGGGTTGGAGATCGTCGGAGATAGCATCACACTATCGAGCTATCAATAGAGGATATCGATAAGTCTTAATCATCTTCAAGTGAGTGGCATGTATAGGAGCTTAGTTATTGATATGTGTTCTTATGATTTAGCCAAATGTATTGGCTTATATTGATTCATTGTATATAGCCATAAGATATGGCTTATAATGTTTTGGCTTGTAAGCCTAATCATCCTTGCTATGTGTTGATGCTTTGTGATAGGATTATAATTGTCTGCCATGAATGAATAGTAAATAACATATGTGCATGAGAATTCCCTAAGACCATTCGGGGTGGTCATGGCTATGGAATAAACGCGTAAATTGGCATTAAGTTGATAATGATTGAACATGGACATTTGTTGAATAAGTAGAGATTAATTATTGGGTAATATGTTATGGTTGATTGTTAAAAATGTGCTTTAGTGAGGCATGCTAAATCATTAAAATGATGCTATGATATGTGTCTTTAAAGTATTTAAGTATGTGAAAGATTATGGCAACAAAAAAGCTTGGAAAATAGCCTAAGTGTTGACCACACGGGCAGAGACACGGCCGTGTGTCTCAGCCGTGTGGAGGACACGGCCTTAGCACACGGGCGTGTGACTTGGCCATGTGACCCTAAATGTTTGCTGACGTCATAAATAGAGAGTTACACGGGCTGAGGACACAGACGTGTGAGACCAACCGGCCTAACCACAAGGGCGTGTGACTCTCCAAACATGAAAATTTTCTAAGTGTTGTAAAAATGTTCGTGAGTTCTCGGTTTAGTCTCAACCCGCTTTTAATGCATGTTTAGAGCCTCGAAGGCTCATGTATAGGACATTTTGCATGTGATCGAATGATTCTGATATGATTAAAATTTTATGGCCCAGATTTACATGTATGTGCATGTTTAAGTCCGGTAATGCCTTGTACCCTATCCCAGCATCAGACACGGGTAAGGGGTGTTACACCCTTTACCCGTATTAGACGTCAGAATAGCGTACGAGGCATTATCGGACTTAAACATAGCAAACATACACTTTCGGGTTATAAATTTGTGTTCAAATTAAAATATTTGCATTTAATCATAAAGTCCCTATTATGATCCTACGAGGCCCAAAACATACTTTGGAAGTGATTCAGGACTAAACCGAGAATTTTAGAAATTTTCACAACACTTAGAAAATTTTTCATGTTTTAAGAGCCATATGCTCGTGTGGGCAGGCCGTGTGGTCACACATGCCCGTGTCCCTAACCTGTGTAACTCTCTATTTGTCACCTAAGAACAAATTGAAGTCACAAGGCCAAGTCACACGCCCGTGTGCTAGGCCGTGTGGTCAATTTAAAATTTATGATTTTTCATAAAATAGGTGTAGACTTCACACGCCCAGGGCACATGCCCATGCCTGAGGTCGTGTCATCCACACGGCTAAGACAGATGCTCGTGTCTCTGCCCGTGTGCTCAATTCTGATCATTCTGTTTTACAACAATTAAAGTGCAGGGGACACACGGCCGGATCACACGCTCATAGGGCAAGTCGTCTGTCTCACACTACCCGTATGGACAAAAATAATGCTATTTACCAAGCCATTTTGTCACCCTTTTATGCACACACCTACACAACAAAACATAGCAACATTTCAAGCAAATACATTCAACCAATTTAGCCACAATCAAGACATCCACACATCATTCACATGCTACCATTTGCTTCATACAAACATCACATACTTTTGAACTTAACCATGCAAATTTCCACATCCATGAAAACATCATTATATGCACATATACTTAGACTAATATTAGCCAATTCCATTTGGCCATTTACAAAATGAATCATCAACCAATATATGCCAACAAATTAGGCCAAATCAATTATGACACATAACAAAATAACCAAGTCCCTATACATGCCATAACTTAAAATTTTAAATTCTTTGGTACCCAAAATAATAAGATGATAGTGTGAGTGGATCTCCGACGGTCTCCGATCCCTGAGCTAGCTTGGTGACACTATAAGACAAAGGAAAAGAAAAAGGGAGTAAGCTTTAAATCTTAGCAAGTTCCCATGCAAAAATAGGCATCATAAACACATATTTAACATATAACTAACATGATGATAATTAGCATAAATATCAATAAAATCTTAAAATCATAACGTACTCAATCAAAATCTTACCGAGGGTTCATCATATAATGAGCTCATTTTGTATGAGTTTTACGTACATACCTGAATCATCTTGAATTGGATTTATACACAATTCATCTTTGACATACTCATTAAGTTACCCGTTGAACCACTTGGAATATAAAGGATACTTGGGAGTTCCATACACACGGTATCATACCAATGCCATAAGTAACACCCTTTACCCGTATTCAACGCCAGAACAGGGTACGAGGTATTACCAGATTTAAACTCAAACAAAAATACAAAATCAAGACATGAATTTCCACTCAAATTTAAATTTTTTTACATGCATTCATATCGTCCCTATTACGGGCTTACGAGGCCCAAAACATACATTGGGAACGATTTGGGACTAAACCGAGAACTTTGGAAACATTTCGGATACTTAGAAAAAATTTCATGCAAAAGGAGTCACACGCCCCTATGGGTAGGCCGTGTGGTCACACACGCTCGTGTCCCTAAATCGTGTAACTTTCTGTTTATGACATCATCAACAAATTGAAGTCACATGGCCAAGTCGCACACCCGTGTCTCTGCCCGTATGCTCGATACTGAGCACTCTGTTTTGCAACAATTAAGGTGCAGGGGACACACAGCCAGAACACACACCCGTGAGGCAAGCCGTGTGTCACATACGGCCTAGACACATACCCGTGTGTCTACCTGTGTGGACGAAATAAAGGCTATTTTCCAAGCCATTTGCCACCCTTATTCACACATAACTTATACCAATTCAAAGGAACCGAACATAACATACTTAGGCAACCAATACCATCATAACTGAGGCTTAAACATGTCATTTAAAAGCAAACATCTATCATGTTTACAACATAATACTTTGCCAAACTCAAACATACCACAAGCACATCCATAATTAAGACAATAACATGACATCCTCATGCCATTATTTATCATGCATAGAACGCCAACCTTTCCACACCAAATCATGCAAAATTTCACAATCACAAATGGCATTAATATGTGAATATACTCATAACCAATATTAGCCAACCTCCATGGCTTTATACAAAAATGAACTAAACACCATTGCAAGTCAACACATATAGCCAAATTAATAATGACACATATAACCAAAATACCAATTCCTATACATGCCATAAACTCAAAATACTTGAATTCATCAATACCCAAAGTGATAGCTGGATAGTGTGATAGGATCTTCGACGATCTCCAACCCGAGTTATCTTATTAACCCTATAAGACATGGGAAAGGAAGGGGGTAAGCTATATAGCTTAGTAAGTCTGTATGAAAATAACAAGCAACTCTTACCAATCATTTACCAAGTTTAATAATATAAACACAAGGTAATATAAACACAAGGTAATATAAATTGCTATAATCTTCACAATTATAATTTACTCGATCACATAGTTTACTCTATCAATTTGCAAACATATTTTAACATGTTTTGATATTAGCCTAACAGTTGTAATCTCTTCGTTAACACAGATATCCAAAATCAACCAATCATTTCAAACCTTATAATAAACATGTGCATTCTCATTAGTAATCATCTTTCAAGCATATATTTTAACGTCTTTCAATGTTTTAAACTTATATCTCCTCATACTTCTATAATCATTTTAATATGGGCATTTATGCCAATCTTTTCTTTTTCTCATATCCGATAATTCACATATTGTGCGAATAAAACATACTTTTTCATAACTTAATTTTGGCCCGAAAGCCAATTACACAACTGCCAACCGAATTTACCATGAACTCATAATATCATGAAATCAATGCTTGTAAACTTATGTACATACCTGTACAAATCTGTAACATAGTCACATACTTTGTCATCTTGGACATACTCTTTGGATTACCCGTTGAACACTTGGAATAATATCGGACACACGGAAAGTCTTGCACATAAATGCCACATATGTAGCCAATGCTACCTCATATCTCGTAACACATAGGGTTCGCACATGAGCTAATCACGGGCTTGCTCACACAAGCTGTAAGTCAAGACGTAACTACACGGGCTACCCACACAAGCTGTCAGGTATCCGCAACACATGTCGGACTACCTAGCCACCAGTAGGATGTACATGACCAGCACCCGGATTCACATAGATCACATAACACATGGTATCCTAGTGACATGTCACTTGTATCCTAATCTATTCCTAAGGTTCAAATGGGATTTCTCACTGTACCGAATCTCGATCTATCATTTCTATAGTACCGTACTCAATAGTATTCACATTTCATTTCAATAATTTATCATTTATCACAAAGATAACAATTAGGCATTAATACATATATAATTTAATGCTTATTAAACGTATGAACTTACCTCGAATGTGACAACAACGAAAATGACCTATTTGTCCAATATTTATTTTTCCCCTGATCTAGACTCAAACTTCATTTTTCTTGATCTATAATATCAAATTTAGCCCACTTATTAGTCATATTATTCAATGCGACCCAAAAATCATATTATGGCAAAATTACATTTTGCCCCTAAAGTTTCATATATTTGTATTTTTGCCCCTAAGCTCGAAAAATGAAATTTATTCAAGTTCTTTAACATACAAGCCTAGCCGAATCATTTTCATAACTATAACAGCCCATAATTTCCATTAAAACACACTTTTACTACATATTTTATAACTTTTACAAATTAGTCCTTCTAGGCATTTTCACCGAAAATCACTTAGCAAAAGTCGTTTAACAAACAACTAACATGCAATTTCTACCATCAAATATCAAAATACACAAATATTTAACATGGGTAAAAATTTAAACTTTGACATCTCTTCAAATTAGTGGTAGAAATAGGTAGATCTTGTTACGAGGATTTAAAAAACGTAAAAATCATTAAAAATGGGGCTAGAACGAACTTACTATGGAGATTGTAAAGCTTGAACAAAACTTTAGCCATGGTGGAAATAGATAGATCGAGTGATAACGACTTCAAAAATGTAAAGAGCATTAAAAATGGGGCAAGAACGGACTTACAATCGAGCTTGAAAAGTGGAAAAACCCTAGCTATGTCTCTCTTAAAATTTTCAGCCAAGCATGAAGAAGATGGACTAAATTTTGGCTTGATTTTTGGTTTTTAATTCATTTAATTACCAAATGACCAAAATGCCCTTTTCTCAAAACACTAAAATTCTTTTACCTCATGTCTATTTTTGTCCAAATTAAAGTAAAATGGTTTAATTACCATCTAAGAACCTTTAATTTAAAATTTCATAATAATTAGACACCTCTAGCATGTAGGACTCAACTTTTGCAATTTTTATAATTTAGTCCTTTTTGCTAAATTGAGTGCTCAAATGTCAAAATTTTTTAACGAAATTTTCACAAAATCATTCCATAAAATTATAGACCTTAAAAATGTAATAAAAACAAGTTTTAATACGTCAGATTCGTGGTCTCGAAACCACTATTCTGACTAGGCCCAAAATCGAGCTGTTATAATATGAAAGGAAAGCCTTTGTGGCAAAACATGAAAGAAAAGCCTTTGTAGCGAATAATGAAAGAAAAGCCCTTGTGGTGAAATAAAAAAGAAAAGCCCTTGTGGCGAACCTTGCAAGGATAGCCTTTGTGGCATACTCTGGATGAAATGCCTTATGGTGTGTCTTAATAGGACTCTCAATGAAGAGCTTGAAGGATGTTGTTTATGGCATGTCACGATAAAGCCTTCATGGTGTATTCTAACAAATTTCCCTAGTGGCACGTTCTATATGACTCTTAAGTGTAATAAGTGGAGTTAGTAAGGACAAAGTGTATATATGGACTACATGGTAAAGTATTATAGAAGATTAAGATTTGATCAGAAATAATGAATTGAAGAGAAATAAAGATTTAATGTGTTAGCATTGAAAATGTATTCTGACTAGGGGCATGAATTTGTATGATCAAAGGAAGTACCTATGATCTGCATATGTGTTGTTTCTGGAATTGTGATGAGGTGATGACTCAGAGATTGAAGGATGTAAGTGATTTATCAGAGACATTTGTTTAGAAAATGAAATAACTTCAGAGTGAGGTATAGTATCAAACAAGTATAATAGAATAAAACTTGAGGAAATATTCATCAGAGACAAAGTTGAAGGTTAAGAATGATGAGATCATCTATATAAATTACCAGTTGCAATATGAAAGTATGACTCAGGTAAATGATGTTTTTCTCACTGAGTTCTTATGAGCTTACATGAGTTTATACTTTTTTTAAGCTAGGAGGAACGATGCGAGGACTACGCCAAAGGAAAAGGTGTATTGGGTTTTATGCATGCAGAGCACGCTTGGCGGTGTATTCAAAGTTTGAATTATCACTGAGAATTCTATACTTGGGGTGTTTGTAATAGATTGGGATTTCAATCAAATATCTTTGTAATTTAATTACCACGTGTTGTAGTTGCATTTACTTCTTGTATATGCTTATGTATGTAAGTTAGAAATTTTGTAATTAAGTAAGCTGTAATTGATTGTAATTCATATAAGTGGACTATGTTTGTGTCTGTATTTGTTTGGTAATACCCAATATCTGGATTTGGTTATTCGGATCTAGTTAAAGGGGTTATAAGTCTGGTATTAGAGCCTAGTTTAGTCAGTTTTTGGACCACAAAGGTGAAGAAGCCCTGTAAGCATAATACGTCGAACCCACAGTGTTGTAATAAAGTAGAAGGTACGTGATGTTAAGCTTTAGCTTACTGACAGATTAAGCATTTTGATAAGAACTCTAAAATCTCTCGTTTCATGCCTAGCCATCAGTACATCTGTTTCAAATCACCGTACATTTTATTACTATCAGGATGTATCAATAAGGTACTGCTATGAGCTTCCTACAAAATCTTCTAAATAAGATCAAGTTTCTCAAAACACAAATTCTATTTTTGAAGTACAAACTATCGTCTAAACCAACATGAAAATTTGAATTAGATGTCGACTTAATCTGTTTCTGTTTGGCAATCAATTTATCATCACTTTTCTGAGCTTCACTGTTTTTTGCAAAAGTGTCAGTTTAGCCTTTAATTCAAATAAAATTGAACTATCACTAGTTAACGTCAACTGTGTGTTCAAAACTAGCAAAGAAAATAGAGATTTTCTACTCAAAGCATCAGCAACAACATTAGCCTATCTCATATGATAATCAATGATCAAATCATACTCTTTTACTAACTCAAGCCATCTACGATGTCTCAAATTCGAATATTTTTATGACATCAAAAATTTAGGCTTTTGTGATCTATGAAAATATGACAATTTTCTCCGTACAAATGGTGTCGCCAAATGTTTAAAGCAAACATAATAGTTGTAAGTTCTAAATCATGAGTCGGGTAATTCTTTTCGTGCGGTTTCAACTGTCGCGAAGCATATGCTATCACTTTGCTTTATTGCATCAAAACACAACCTAAACCATTTAATGAATCATCACTAAAAATAAAAAATTCTTTACTGAACTCTAGCTGAACCAACACAAGTGCCTCCGTTAACAACGATTTCAACTGGCTAAAACTTTCCTGACAATTCTCAGACCATTCGAACTTGACATCTTTTTGTAGTAGTTTTGTCAACGGCGTAGCAATCGTCAAAAATCCCTGACAAATCTTCTATAATATTTGACTAAACCCAGAAAAATTTTGACACATTTGTCAGAAGTCTCTAGTCCACTATAGCTGAGATTTTACTCGGATCAACTTTAATACTTTCTGTCGACACTACGTGTCCCAAAAATCCAACTTCTTAGAGCCAGAACTCACATTTGCTAAACTTAGTGGACAACTGTCTTTCCCGAAAAGTCCAAAAAATAATTGTCAAATGCTGGGCATGCTCTATCTCATCTTGTGAATAGATCAGAATATCATCAATTAATACAACAACAAATCTTTCTAAATACGGTCTAAATATTCTATTCATCAAGTCCATAAACACAGTAGGTGCATTAGTCAAACCAAATGGCATAACAAGAAATTCATAATGTCCATACCTAGTTCTGAAAGTTGTCTTTGGCACATTCGAGTCTTTAACCCGTAATTGAGAATACCCAGAATGAAGGTCGACCTTTGAAAATGTTGTCGTGCTTTTCAGCTAATCAAACAAATCATCAATATGTGGCAAAGGATATTTGTTTTTTATTAGAACTTTGTTGAGCTGTTGGTAGTCGATACACAATCGTATTGACCCGTCCTTTTTCTTGACAAACAACACAAGAGCACTCCAAAGAGAAAAGTTGGGCTGAGCAAAGCCCTATATGTCAACTCTTGCAACTGTGCTTTTAACTCTTTTAATTTTTTAGGTTCCATTCTACGCGAAACTATCGATATCAGAGATGTTCATAGCTTTAATTCAATAGCAAAATCAACCTCTCTGACTGGCGGTAACCCTGGTAATTCTACTAAAAATACATCTGTGAACTCACAAACAATCGAAACCGATTCTAATTTCAATTCTGAAACCCTAGAATCAAATATGTAAACGAGATACGCTTCACAGCCCTCTCTAACATATTTTTATGTTGTCATAGCTGAGATAACATTAGATGTACCATCCAGTATATGCGATTCCATTCAGATCCTTTTACCATTCTGACATTTTAACACGATATGCTTTCATCTACAGTTCACAACAATGTCACGCAGAGTTAACCAGTCCATGCCCAAAATCACATCAAGCTCATCAAAGGATAATGACATCAAATTAGCCAAAAAGTTGTAACCCTAAATCATCAAAGGATAGTTTTTACAAACTTTATCAACTAATACATACTGACCTAGAGGGTTTGTTACATTAACCACAAATTCAGTAGACTCAAATGGTATTTTCTTATCCGACACTAAAGTTGTGCATACATATAAGTGTGTTGACCCCAGTTCAATCAAAGCATTAACATTAGTATCAAAGATAGAAAACGTGTAACATCTCGATTTAGGGTCTAATCAAAACAGTGGATTGAAGACTACAAATCTGACGTAAGAAAATTTATTTTTATTATATTTTTATGGTCTACAATTTCACACGATGATTTTGTGAAAATTTCGTTCGAAAATTTTGACGTTTGGGTACTTAATTTGGTCAAAAGAACTAAATTATATTTAGACCATTGGTTAATTTGTTGGACAAAAATGGACATGTAATAGGTGAAACAGAATATTTTTAAGTTAGGGGCATTTTGGTCATTTAGTAATTAAAATGAATTAAAAACAAAATTAAAAGCCAATTTTTGTCCATCTTCAAGCTATGGACGAAACATGCATGGAGAAACCATGGCTAGGGTTTTCCAAGCTTTCAAGCTCGATTGTAAGTCCGTTCTTCCCCAGTTTTTAATGATTTTTACATTTTTGAAATCCTCGTAACAAGATCTAGCTATTTCTACCATTTATTTGAGCTAGGGTTGATGTTTAAAAATTTAGCCATGTGTGTATTTTGAAGTTTAAGGGAGGAATATGAATGCTTGTTGTATGTTAAACGACTTTTACTAAGTAGTTTTCGGTGAAAACGCTAAAAAGGACTAATTTGTAAAAGTTATAAAATTTGTCATAAAAGTGTGATTTAGTGGAAATTGTGGGATGCTATTGTTATGAAAATGATTCGGCTAGGCTTAAAGTACAAATAAATTGAATAAATTTCATTTTACGAGCCTAGGGGCAAAAATGTAAATATGACAAAGTTTAGGGGCAAAAATGTAATTTTTCCATAATATGATTTTTGGGTCACAATGAATAATGTGACTAATTATTAAGCTAAAGGTGATATTATAGATCAAGGAAAATGAGATTCGGACTTAGATCGGGGAAAAACAAGTATTTGACGGTAAGTCCTTTTTTTCACCATTTTTGGTATCGAGGTAAGTTCATGCGATAATAATAATGCAATGTTATACTTGAATGTTAATGCTTGATATTACATGAATTGTAAGTGCATGTGTAAATAATGTGATGTATTACATGTTTTAATGCTTTAATGTTATTTAAACTTAAATGTTTATTTGCTATCATGAATTATATGCCCTGATATTCCATGAGTACATGGTTGGTATTATGGATATCATAAACGACATTACGAGCAAGTTTGACAGTGATGCGACAAGTAAGGAAACCTCGTTTGAACCTTAGGAATAATCTAGGATACAAGTGACATGTCACTAGGAATTAAGGAATCCGAACTCATTGAGCGATCTGGGTTCATGATATATATGTGACATCTGAGCTCATTGAGTGGTCTGATTTCATGATGTACGAGATACATGTAATTTGGTTCCGGGTACTAGTCTTGTGTGTCCTACCAGTAGCTAGGTAGTCCTGAGTGGTTCAGATACCTGACAGCTTGTGTGAGCAGCCCGCGTAGTTACACCCTGACTGATAGCTTATGCTAGCCGGCCTGTGAGTACCTCCATTGCGAGCGTTACATGTTATGAGGTAGCTTTGGCTACATATATATATGTGGCACTTATGTGCAAGCTTTTCGTGTATCCAATAGTATTCCAAGTGTTCAACGGGTAGTTCAAAGAATGATTTGATGATAGTCCCAAAAGGGTATGTCAAAGACAAGAACGAATATGTGAAAAATGTTGAAAGGGTACAGGTATGTACGCTAAGCTTATGTTATTGAAATTTTGAAATGTTGAGACCTCAGTGAGCTAAGATGTATGAATTATGATTATGAATTTTGTTGCAATATCAAGCTAACTTACATTGTGTAATTGAACATAGAATCTATGAAATAGTGAGTTCATGATTAGTTGAAAATGAACTTATGATAGTTATCATTATATTGCACTAAAACAGTTTTGGACAACTTGTCATGAATATAAGTAAAAAGTGCAAATATGATTGTATTACCTTGAGATCATGTTGTAAGAATTGGTAGAAGCATGTTAATAAAATGCTTATTATTTTCATACGGACTTACTAAGCTTTAAAGCTTACTCCCATTCTTTTCCCATCTCTTATAGGTTAATTTAGCTACCTCGGATTGGAGATCGTCGGGGATGCTATCACACTATCAAGCTATCTTGTTGGGTATAAGTGAATGCAAACCCCTTTAAGTTTATGGCATGTATAGGGACTTAGTTATTTGCTGTATGAGTCATTATGAATTGGTTAAATGTATTGGCTTGTGAAGGCTAAAGGTTCGATGTAATTTGTAGCCATGCAAATTGGCTATATTGGCTAATTGGTTGTAAGCCCATATAATTATGCATGTGCATATGGCAATGTTTTGTGATATGGTTTATATTTTCTTGATATATATAATGGATATGAATTTATTCATATGTTTATGCCTTTTGAGTGTGAATTTAGCATGAAATGATTTGGTAAGGCATGATGTTTAATGCATGATAGATGATGGTATGAAAATGATATGTTATTGCTTGATGGTAGTTTATTTATGCCATGAAATTTACTATTGAATTTGTGTTCAAGTATGTGCAAATAAGGGTGACAAATGGCTTGGTAAATAGCCATTTTCTCAGCCACACGGGTAAAGACACAGCCGTGTGCCTCAACCGTATGAACACGACCTAGCACACGGGCGTGTGAACACGACCTAGCTTGGCCGTGTGGCCCTTATTTGTTGATGATGTCATAAACAGAGAGTTACACGGGCTGAGGACACGGCGTGTCTCAAGCCACATGGGCGTGTGTGACCACACAGCCTAATCCACACGGGCATGTGACTCTCCAAACATGGAATATTTCTTAAGTGTTGTAAAATTTTTAAAAATTCTCGGTTTAGTCCCGAATCACCTCGGTGTATGTTTTGGACCTCGTAGGCCTGTATAAGGGGCAATGTATATGTGTTTGATTCATTTTAAATTGAATGAAATTTTATGGCCCGTTTTTATAAAATTGTGTATGTTTAAGTCCGATAATGCCTCGTATCCTATCCCAGCCTCGAGTACGGGTAAGGGGTGTTACAAAATGTACCAGTGATCATATCAGGTGTTGAAGCTTCCTCTTGAGTACGAATCGCATAAGCCCTAGTTAGTGCCCATGCTTAAGATCTAACAGTAGAATCTTTTGTTCCACTTTGACTGTTACCTGCATTTTTAGTGTTTCAGGGTGGTCTTCCTCTTGTAGCCGTATTACTCGAATGAGTATTCTGAGCCTTTTCTTTATCAGACTTTCTAAGTAATATCTAATAATCGTAGGAACCACATTTAAACCACAACCCGTCTTTCAATCTGTATTCACCAAAGTGTCATTTATTACACCATTGGCATTCAGGCTTGTTGTTCCTGACATTATCCACATTCGCTATAGATGTAGACTGAGGTTTTGATTTCAAATGATGCTTTTCTTTATTTCTTCCAAAATAACCTACCAAAGCTAATCAACGACAATGAAATTCTAAGAATTCCTAATGACATGTCATTAGATCCTAAGAATTCCTAAGGTTCAACCGAGACTCAATATTCGTCAACTCTTCATAGCATTGAGATGTTTATATATCTAACCATTTACATTATAAATAACATAATAACATCCAATTTAAATAATATAAACACAATAAACGTTCATACGAACTTACCTCAACGGTTAAGGCGTAGAAGTTAAATCAAGCTATTCTGAAGCTTTTTCTTTGCCTCGATCTAGGTCTGTACGTGTCTTCTCATGATCTAAATAGATAATTTCAATCCATTTAATACTTATAGTATTCAATTTAATCCACATTTCATATTTATGTAAAATTACCATTTTGCTCCTAACATTTTAACTTTTTCACAATTTAGTCCTTAAGCTTATAACTTAAAATCTAAACATTTTAATCCCACTCCATGTTAAGAAAATATGAAAGGGACCTTGAAAAAACCCATGTTTATCATTATTTCACATTAAAACCCTAGAATTTATACCTTTAACAATTTAGTCCCTAATTTGCAAAAAATTATCAAAAATCACTTTATAAAACTTTTTCATTTTTCAACAGAGATTCATAATCTATAATTTAACATCAAAAACCACTCAATAACATTCATGGCATAACCCTCAACCTTTAACAATTTTACAAATTTACCCCTGAGCTAGCTAGATTAAGCTACAAGGAACTCAAAAATATAAAAGTTATTAAAAATGGGGCTTGGGAACACTTACATGCAAGGTGGAAAGCTAACCGAGTGCTCAAGCTCAATGTCTATGGTGATTTTTGGTGGAAAGATGAAATGGGGAAGAAGATGAATTTGATTCATTAAGTTATTTAATTTTATTTATCAAATTACTATTTTAACCTTTAAAAATTATAATTATTTCATCAAAACGATGTCCATAAACATCCACTATCACTTTAACTGGTCTATTTACCAATCAAGTCCCTTAGTTTAAGACTTCATAGCTATTTGACTCCTTTAACTAATAGAACTTCACTTTTACACTTTTTACGATTTAGTCCTTTTTACTTAATTAATCATGCAAACATCAAAATTTCTTAACAAAATTTTAATACGACCTTACTAATATCCCATAGACATTAAAATAATAATAAAATAATAATTTACTCATCGGGTTTTTGGTCCTAAAACCATTGTTCCGATATCACTGAAAACGGGATGTTACAGTAAGCTTTCTCATACCTATGTTATCTTCTGAACTATGTGCTTATGTGTTTGTGAATATGTGAATTGACATGAGATGCTATAACATGTGATATGTGGTTATGGTAATTGTTGTGAAAGTGCAAATGTGTACATGTTATGTATATGTTAAATGTTAATGACAGTGTTTTGCTAAAGATGCAAATATGCAATGATAGTGCACAAATAATCAGTAAGTGATATATGTTTGATTTTGGATATTTTGGCCTTGTGATCTTGAAACCATTGGATATAGTTGGCATGCCATAGAATTGTGAGTACTCACCTATATGTACAGTGATTTTGGGCGTTGAGGCTCTGGAACATTTTGGAGGAATAAGGGAATGTGAGCTAAGCTCCATTCAACGGGACATATGAGGGGAAATAAGGAGAGTATTAGCTTTATACTTCACTTTTGGGACATGTTTGACTCTATGAGTCTATGTGGTGTGCTAGAGATCCGTGTATCCGATGAGTGGTGATAGTGCCACTTTTATGTGTCATAGCTCAGGTGTCAATTTATCTATAAACATATTTTTGAGTATTGTGATATATGTTTAAATGTTATGAGATTATATGTGTAATGTGATATATGCTTAAAAGTGAATATGATTATCATGTAAATGAACTAGTAATAATGCACGAGTAAGTATATTATAACACTAGAGTTGGAACTGTTGAGGTTGTGCTATATGGTTGTTTCGTCGATGCTTGATGAATTGTTTGCATGGTAGTTGTTGACTGAGCTTGTTAGGCTCACCCACTCCCTTCTTAAACCACTGTAGATTAGTAGTGTTCCGGTGTGAGTGGTGTGGTTCCGAGGGGTGATCCAAGCAAGTTCTTTTTCATTATTTCGTAGGTGTTATTGTTATCTGTTTTTGTTTTGGGGATAAGGCAGTGTGGTAGACTTTTACTGATATTTTTCATGATTTTTTGGATGGGTCCATAGATTATTTGTTCCTAAGTTTATGAGATTCATTTCGTATTACGTTGATTATTGAGCGGACTTAATTTAAATGTTTGAGACTATTACTATGGTTGTTTTGATGTTTATTTGATGATGATATGATAGCATGATGAATTGGTACAAGTTGGAATGACTTATAAGCTTAGAAATGTGCTATTTTTTTGGTCTGAAGCAGAGGTATCAATATTCGTGTTGTAAAAATGATACCTCTATGATTTTGAAATGTGCAGGAAGTTAGGATCATAAATTGGTATCGATACCCTAACATGAGTATCGATACTCGGGGTAATTTTATCGATTCTTTTACAAAGGTACCGATAAATTTTGAGACTTTGGTTTTTTTTTACTAGAAATAGAATGTTGATTTGGTACCAATTTTACAAATGATAGCGATACCGTACCAGAAAAATATTGATACCCTTATCCTAGTATCGATGCCTACGTGATTGTCTTGGAAATTTTTCTAAATGGTCTCTATGCATGTTTAATTATTATTTTAAGACATTTTGATGTATGCTTAGCGTGTAATGATGATAATTAAAGAGTACGATTGACTTAAATCCCATACGAATGATAATATGAAAGATATTTCTTCTAGAATGAGCTTTTATTTGTTGTGTATGACATGAGATGCTGGTGTGGCATCTTGATATTTGGGCTTGATGACTGAGCTGAGTATAAGTGTTACACAAACATATACCAAAAAGTGAAGCATGAAGCTAACACTCTCTAACACACCAAACATGTCCCGTTGAATGGAGCTTAGCTCACATTTCCTTATCTCTCTAACCTGTCCTAAGGCCTCAATACCCAAAAGCACAATACATATAAATGAGTACTCACAATCTTATGGCATGCCAACTATATCCAACGGTTTCAAGAGATCACAAGGCCAAAATATCCACAATTACACAATTTTAATAACTGATTTAAAGTACATCATCTTTGTTCATATTCATCGATTTAAATCACAACTTGTACACTATGCATACTTATCAGATTCACATTTAATTGCACTTTAGGTGCCACAATAATGCTCATTGAGCCTTTGCAGCATTAAAATCAGTACATCAGATATCACGTACAAGTATTCTCACATATTACCTGTCATAATAATATCATATTCCACAATTCAACACATATATACTTACCAAAACTCCACTTTCTTTCGCTACATATTTGCATTATTAGCATATCATTATCACTGTCATTTGGAATGTATATCATGCCCACAACACAACACAATTCACAATAGTCATCACACATGTCTTATATCACAATATCGCATAATAATAATCAATCCACAAATATTCACATAATCACATAATTTGTCAAAATAAAGCGAGGGAAATAAAAAGCTTACACTCAAAATTTAGGATAGGGGTTTAGGCTATTCCTATGCTCCCATATAACACTATGAATCGTGTCTACAAGTAGCGGTTCCAAACACTCACTGTTTGCGTTTTCGCCTAATCGTTGAAAGCCTAAACTAGCTTTTCATTGCCTTTATCTCTACTCGTTGAAGGTCCTAATGATACCGAAGTTTCAAAAAGGTAAATCACACAACAACACAATCAACAATCAATTGAAGACTCACTTCAAACAATCAAAACACAAGTCTAAGCTAAATTCTCATGTAATTGAAACATTCAACATAGCAAACTTGAATTCCAAATATCTCAGTCTATACTTAATTTTTTTGCCTAAAATAGATTCCATTCATCTAATTATTTTCCTACGACATATTCTCAACCTTTAAACTACACAAAACTACTTAATTCATGGTATCGAAATTTTCAACATATTGTTGGCAATTTTCACGAAAATTTATTAAAACGTTTGAAATCTTCAACGAAACTTTAAACTAAGTTTAGAAACCTTTTAATAATGTCAAAAATAATTTAAAAACACTTTAAAACCACGTTTTTATTCAAAATCCTGAAATCCACCATTAACGACCTAATTTTCGGCTTTTATTTGAAACATGTGATTTAATGGCTAAAAACTCTATTTAAAAGACTAGATAACATTAAAAACAAATAGAAAAATGATTTTTTACCTTTAGTGGAAGAAAAACGAGCTTTTGGTTGAAAACTTGGAAAACCCACAAGCTTGGGAGGTGACAAAATCTATGGTCTTTTGGGTATTTTTCTTGAAGTTCTATGGAGTTTTAATGATTGGGTGATGATATACATAGAAGGAATAAAGTTTGGGAATCAAAATTTAATGAAAGGAGCATTTGAAGAGCAAGGGATGACAACACAAAATAAAGAAGAAGAAGTTAACGTGACTTTAATATAGATGGATGGGAAAATAGGGTATTTTAAAACTTTGGTATAATTAATTTATAACTACTACTAATTTGAACCCTTTTACAAAACAGTCCTTATTTTAAAATTGAAAGTATTTTCAACCTTATTTTCAAAAATTGTTTTAATTTAAAAAAAGCCATAGGCAAAAGCAATTTCGGATTACCACAATTCAAAATTTCCGAACCCATTCTGAGCTAAAGTTCCTAATTTACCATCAAAACTTCTAGACCCAATTTTGGATTGTGACATAGATCATGCATGTCAAATTTGATGTAAATTGAAAATTTCTAACCATTTTTTTATGTAAAAAAAATAACTTTTGAATATGTATTAGTATATAGAGTATTTTAGATCAGTATGAAAAGTTTATATGATAGAGACATCAGATCGGTTTAAAATTTCATATGCATGAAAAGTACAATTATATTGATAAATTCAATAGTTAGATCGCTAAATATTAATCATATAAATTGTTATGAAAGTGTACAAAACTAGTTTAGTTTTTACACTATGTAAGTAAATCCCTCCCATATATATACGTGTATTCAATTTCTCACATTCCTTTGAATACTTTTTTCGATTTTGTAGAGATTTTCAATCTTCAAAATATTCTCTTCGAGCTTCAAATATGAACATTTGAACATTTTTTGAATGGTTTTGACATAACCTCATTTTATAATGCTAATTAATCAAAACAAAGTTTTTATGGATATGGTTTCTCCAAAAGAAAGTTAAAAAAACCTTATTTTTTATTAATTATTAATATATTTATTAATTTAATTTAATCATAGATAAGATAATTCTTAGAGAATATCATTTATTATTTATCTCTTGATTAATTTAATTTGATTAGAGATAAGTCAATTATTAAAAAGTATGTATAACACCCTAAATCCGGCCTAGGAGTTTAGATCAAATCCCAAATGTAACATTGATCACTGAAGTGATCGTAGGTAAATTTTTTTTTTTTACAAAACAATTAACATGTCAAATCGTAAAATTTAATCGTTTAAAATCCAATCAACAAAATTTCAGTTAAAGTAGTATATTTAAGCAGGATAAAAATGAATAAAACATAAATCAGAATTTATACCACAGTTTCATAAAACCTTACATTTCAAAACTGAAAAACAAAGTAGAAACCGAAAATGCAAACCAATAGTTTATTCCCCATTGAGACTATCTGAGACCTTCACATACCGAGCTCAGCGCCGGAGAACAGAAAAGGTACCTGAAAGGGAAACACTAAGAGGGAATGAGCTACTCGAGCTTAGTGTGAGTTTGAAACAAGACAATAGATAGAATTACAGATTTCAAATCAGCAACACAACAGATTTTCAAACACTCACAGAGTCAGAAATGCATACCTGGAGCTAATGTCCCAACTGAACTTAACAATCAAAGCACAACAAGTTCACACAAGATTCTCAGCACGAATGTTATGCAGACAAACATATTATAGACAACTAATCTTACATTCAGAACTCATAGACAGATGTAGATGAAATGCAGTCAAGTGATAAGATCCACCCATCCAGCCAACACACCTCTCTGTCCTTCGATCACACCCTAAAATAGCTGTTAAATCTTATCCAACCAATCACACCAATTAGGACCTCGAAAGGCCCATCTAACCCTACGCACCACAAATGTGGACTAAGCCACTCAAATAATAATACGCAACAAGGCTAACGTATATACTGTACAGTGCAATGCGGTAGTCCACTATACAAATGAGTTGCAGTTAAACTACAAATTAGATAATAGTACGCAGCAAAGCTAACGCAAATGTTGTACAGTGCAATAAATCGCTGTATGAGTAAATTGCAGTAGAACTGCCAGATCATATCAGAATTAGACTTCCTCCTCTTCACAAACCCACCCAAAATCCCTAACTTTATGCAAGTGTATGCAGGCACACAAATTCAGAGAATAGAGACACTTACACAGTCAGTCAGACGGAACAAATATGCAATACACCCTACAGACCAGATTCAAAATCATACATCACACACAATCATCACAGATATCAAGTTTTGAACACCTTCACTAAACTTAGCTAAGGGTCGGAGCATACGCAAATTCATATTAGAAATGCACACAGAACCAATATAAGAGTCTTAAAACCACACGCTCGTGTGCTCTGGCCGTCTGGTTTAGCCTAGGCCGTGTGAAGAAGGGCACACCACCGTGTGACTGAGGCACATGCCCATGTGAAGTGAGGCACACGGCCGTGTTACTAAGGCACACGCCCGTGTGGACTAGGGACATGGCTGTGGAGATAGGCCGTGTAACTCTCTGCACATTTGCTCTAAATTTGAGTACAGGGCTGACATTACTGTGTGAGAGTCTCACACACTCGTGTGCCCACCAAACACGGCCGTGTGTCCAAAACACACATCCGTGTGGGATCCCAAAATCCTTAAATTAGCCATACGGCCGTGTGGCACCAAATCACTCAAACCTGAATTCCCAAACTTATATGCCCGTGTGCCCAGGGGACACGACCTTGTGAAAATTGACTAATTTCCCTAAATTGGTCACATGGCTGTGTGGCACCCAAAACATCTCAAAAATGATAATTTCTATTTCCACACGGCTGTGTGATCTGACACATGCCCGTGTGGCCACGAAAACACCCCCAAACAACCTGCAAATCAAGCTTCTTTGGTCACTAAATCGACCCTCAATCGTTAGGACTCAGAAACACACTAACCAGAACGGTTTCCATGTTATTCAACTGTACTATTGAACCTCAACAACCAATTTCTCGAAAGACACCAACATTGCCACAATCTGTCAAAAGCCATTTTACGATTCATAAATAAAAAGAGTAGTTTCAAAACCCCTACGTGTTTTGATAATCGAAAACGTCCTGATACTGACTCGATGAAAAAGAAAAACAAAGCTCTACCGAAACCACCACACCACCGATTCAAAAAGAAAAAAGCCAAGAAGAAGAGTGAAAATAAAACATGAAAAAAAATAATTAATTAAACAATTAAAAAAACATATATTAAATTAAAACATAATAAAAGGCTCTCCAAAAATGCACTCCCAAGACTGGAACCCAGAACCTTGAGATATAGTAGTACTCACCCAACCACCAGACCAGCAGGCCTATTCTGCCACTTAAAGGTGCTACTAAACACAATAATGCACCCTTCTCATAGACCCTAACCACAAAACACAAAAACTTCTGGCCTTAAAGTTCGAGGTGTTATAGTATGATTTTTTTTATAGTGTCAAAGAATTTAGTTCTTGACTTAATTTTTAATTAATTTAATTAAAGAAAAACAATAATGATATGACATGAAATAAGATGTCCTCACCATCACACGTGATTAGGGTGATTAAAACTTGATTTGATTAGAGAAAATTGAAGTTTTTTGAATTTTGTTATGAATATTTTATTAGGTTAATGTCCATCAAGATCTAGATAAGTTTTGATATACTTTAAATTCTAATAGTCATTAAAAGTAGAGTTCTATTCCATTTATATTTCTTATGTCTATAAATATAGACTTTGGAGAAGCATTGTAAATTATTCCGTTTGATTAATAAAATATGCTATGTAACAGCCCGGTTTAGACCCTATTTGGAATGGTGGTTTTGGACCACGAATCCGAGTCAGAAAAATATTTTAAAATTATTTTCTGTGTTTATTATGTGTAAATTTATATCTGTGAAATTTTCATCTTTTAATTTTACCGTTTGAGTGCCGATTTAATAAAAAAGGACTTAATTCCGTAAAATGAAAATTCAATGGTTAAATGTGAAAGGGGCTGAATTGATGTTATCTTCATAATATGAAGTACTTATGTTGTAATTAGGCAATTGATTATACGAGTGGACGGTTTTGGACATGTTTTATATGGTTTTCTAATAAAATTTTAAAGGTTAAATATGTAAAATAGTAAATAATATATATGATATATTATAACATAATTAAAAGCCATGTTAATGTTCATATTTTTTTTTTACCGAAACATAAAAAAAAAGAAAGAAAAGAAAGAAACAAAGTTTAGGGTCCGGCCATTTGTTAAGCTCAATTAAGGTATGTAACTAGCTCGATTTTTGATAATTTTTACGTTTTTGAGATCGTTGCACTGTAATGTACAAAGCCCATGCTTGAAATTCTGATTTTGATGAATATTTTGAGTTATGCCATTGATGAATATTTGAGTTTTGTGATGTTAGTTGATGAAATATGAAAGATATGTTTTGGATTGATATGTTCTGTATTGGAATTTTTGATGATTTTGAGTAATTAGTACTAAATTGGAAAAATAATAAATTGAGGGACTAAAATGTGAAATAAATGAAATGTATGGACTTGTATGAACATAAGGAAGATTCGGCCTAAGCATGTTATGTGCAAATTTTGCATGTTTTGTGTTTTGTGCAATTTGGACTAAATTGTAAAAAGTGTAAAATGCCAGGGTAAAATAGTAATTTTCCATTCATGTGTTTTTGGACTATATTGAGTGAAAATATGTTTGAATGAGTTTAATTTGAATATGTTTAGATCAAGAACCAAAGAAATCAGATTTGGATCGGGGGAAAACTAAAGTTGTCGATTAGCCGTCCCGTTCCAATTTTCATCGTCCGAGGTAAGTTTATAAGAAAATAGATGTTGTTCATTTTAATAAACATGAGCTTATTATGCTGAAATGAAATATGTAAAGTATATGTATAGTTAGCCAAATGTGTATATGCTAAGGAACTATATTTACGAATTCGTTTAGACTGAGTTATGATGTCCGAAAGCCCCGTACGAACCGTTTGAATAGCTGGGATACATATGTCATGACATAGGATTTCCTATATGCGTTTTCGTGTAAGACCACATCTGGAACATTGGCATCAATCTGTGATTACGTGTAAGACCTTGTCTAGGACATCGACATCGTATTTGATTCGTGTAAGACCCTATCTGGGATAGTGGCATCGATATGAGATAACATGTAAGACCACGTCTGGGACATTGGCATTGTATGATATATGTGGTTATCCGAGTATCCTTTTCAATTTCGAATGGTTCAACAGGTGATAATAAGTTAAGACCAAATGAAAAATCGAGTTAAAAGGTTCAGGTATGTATTCATACTAAGTTATGAAATTATGGTAAGTTATATATTTGAATTGATGATATAAATGTTACTTGATAATGTGAACTACATGTATGCATATGTAAAAGTGTACATTCGGTTTAATGGTGTACTCATGATGTAAATGAAAGTATATGTGTATATGAAAATCATAAATGGGTCAAATGTTTAGTATATGTGACCTTGTAAATGTGATTTATGTTTATTCATATATAATTGAGTATATTCGGCCAAGGGTATATATATGTGATCTTTGAAGTGAAAAATAATTATGATATTAAGTACATGTGTATCCATTCTATTTAAATTTGATGCATAGTTATATGTTTTTGTAAATGCGTTATTTTGCAAGTTTGAAAATGTATGTGAATATGATATAATGATTTGAAATTGTTAAAATGAAATATAAATGTATTTTGAGCTATTTATTTTCTTATGAATTACTAAGCTATAATAGCTTACTGTGTGTGTATGTTTGTCTTTGTTTTATAGATTTTAGATCAAGTTACAAGCTCGAGGATCGTCAGCAAAGTCTATCACACTATCTACTATTTTGGTACTTTTATAAGTTGAACTCGAACTTATGGCATGTATAGGCTAGCCTTGGAGTTAATTATTTTGAATGTGTATGTATTTAAAGCCATGCGAAAATGGCTTGCTTATTATGTTTAAGTTTGGTTTTATATGTTTTTAATTAAAATGTTTGATGAGCTTGGTTTTGGTAATTCAGTATTGGTAATTTTGGATGTATTTGTGGTTGATTCAGCTATGGTTTATACATGGATAAAAGTATATATGAATTTGGTTGATATGTTTTGTTAAAGTGTAATTGTTTGTTTTGGTATTAAAGAAAATATCCAAACATGATTGGAGATTATTTTGGTATGGATATTATATAATATGTTTTATATTTATAAATAGTTTAATGAATTAATTTAATAATGGAGTAAAATGATAATGATTTATATGTATATGTATATATTTGAAAGTGTAATAGTTATTTTGCTTTGGTCTGTAATGGTAATGTATGTTTGCATATTGTGTATGAATGGTTGGTTAATTATGTATAATTGATGAGAATAAATAATGAGTACGTTATACAACTATTTTTGGTTAACATGATTTGTTTGAGGTACGGTATTAAAAGACCAAAATGTTAGTTTTTGTATTAAGTTGAAAATGTGTTATATATGTGGTTCAGCAAATGTGTTTAAATTAGGTCATTATATGTTTACCTGTATGTTCATGTTATAATTGCGATGTTGAATATTTGTGGACTAAGTTAAGCTACGAAAATTTTGATTAATGGATGTGGCTTTTGTGATGGTTTCAAATGACATTTTACTTGAATGTAATGGTCAGTTTATTTGAGTAGTTTAATTGGTTAAGTTGATTATATATATATATATTAGGTATATGCTAAGTTAAATATTATATATATATATCAATGTTACGTAAATGTTTTAGTTAGGTAAACAAAAGTTATAAAGGTATGATAATATTTGATAGATGAAATAGACATAATGGTATGTGTTATTTATATGAAAAGAAATGATGTATGTTTACATGTTCTAAAGTATGTGCATATAATTTGTAAGTTAATAAGTTATTTTATATATAAATTATTCGAATGTCTTAAATGTCAAGTATGTATATATGATTAGTATATGAAACGAAATATACTTGGTTATGTGTTAAGCATTCGATTTCCATGATTATTTGGTATATTGATTGAATAAAAATATGAATTATAAAATCAAAGTATGTTAGTTTGCTTAAAAATTTGACTAGATGATTAACTTTGAAATGAAAGTCTGTTCAGAGTTGTATTATGATCGGTAATGCCTTGTAACCCCATTCCAGCGATGGATACGGGTTAGGGGTGTTACACGCTCTCTCTTTGCTCTCTCATTCTCTTTGTTCTATATTCTCTGTCTTTTATTTTATAACACGTTATTAACATGATTCTCTTTTATTTTATAATATGATAACTCCAAATCTACTGCTAAAGTTTTTGTCGGTTGCCTTCTAAAGTTATTGTAATTTAGTCTTCAAATGAGGCTTGCGCACTATGGGTAATCATTATCCAAAAAAATTATATAATCGTTATGTGGGAAATGAAATGATGTTAAAAACCTTCAGGTATATTTTACTATAATTTATTTATTATATCATGTTTATTATAATTGAAAACTAATCATGAAAACATGAATAGATAGATTCTTATTTGAAATTCAAGTATATTTGCGATGATGATTATAAAATAAAGAATCAATGGAGGAGTTTAGAACCTATCCTACTAGATTTGTTACATTCCCCGAAGTGAATGCAAACATAAAGAAAATAAAATATATACTCATGGACTAGTAAAAGTGGGAACATAGTAATAAATAAGAGAAAAATTAGAATTGTCAAGATAACTCTTCAAAGGGTAAAGATAACTTATGTTATCAATGTGATGTGAAAGATTATTAGCGACGTATGTGGCATATACCCAAATATTTTGTTTCTGTTAATATTATTTGAGGAAGGATATGAGAATGTAGTAATTAATTTTATCATTAGAGATAGAAAATATAACACCCCAAACTCGGCCTAGACTCTATGTCCAAATCTAGGAATGTTACAAATAATGGTTTTGAATTCACTCTTATCATGTTAAAAACCTCGTATAATTTATTACTAAAAGAGTCCACATTTTAGGAAAATATATTATTATACTCTTTAATGAAACCATCAATTGTTTGTCGTTTTAAGTAAAACGGAAATTTGTAGCAGAAGTTTAAAAGTCATTTTATTTTGAAAACTGAGTTTGTAATCTCAAAAGTGTTTGTTTACGTAAAACAGTTGTTTTCGTAAATTGTTTTGTCAAATGTCATAGGAAAAAAATCAAAACACATCCAAACCCAAAAATAAACAACAAAACTAAAAGAAAACCAAAAGTCCAGAGAGTCCCATATTTACAAAACTCTAAAAAACACCAAAAAATTTAATAAACTATTAAGTAAAAATAGTTCACGAACTAGTGGTCACCACTGAGCCTCCGTCACACTGACCCGCCTATGCCTAAGAATTACCTAAATAGAATAGACGAATAGATGTGAGTTTTCAAAAACTCAGTGTATAACTCAATGGAAACATACATACATACGTACTCAGATTTCTCACATAACAGAACAGATACGGACATTAGTGCTTAATAGAAATAGATTATCTCAGAATCATGAAAATATGAAAAGTCATATCCCATCCTCTACACACCAACTCCGACCATCCCAACACACCACGTGGGGTATAAAACACCCACCCAGCCCTACACACCACATAGTGTCCATACGACACTTTTCAAAATAAGTTGTAGCAATGCTGCCAGTATATTGGCAAAATGTTACCTCACAAAATACTTCCTCCACATATACATATCCTACACCATACATTGTAACACCCCTCGCCCGTACCCGACGCCGGGATAGGGTTCGAGGCGTTACTGGTAGTTCACCTTTACAAACTTACTCAATCGGGTTATTGAATTTCGCTCGTGATTTAACACATTTCAAACGTGTGCACTTTCTCTCTTATATAGGCCTCTGAGGCCTAAAAACACTCCTAGGGGTAGTACGGAACAAAATAGAAATTGTTCGATAGACTTGGAGCACTTAGGGAAATTTTTCCCTTAGTTGTAGCGTAACACGCCCGTGGGGCTTAGAACACGCCCGTGTCCTTTTTCCAGTATGCAACACGACCAAGGCACATGCCCGTGGGCTTAGCCCGTGTGCTACACTAACTTAAACCTCATCATTCTGTTAAATATACACGGCCAAGGCACACGCCCGTGTACTTAGCCCGTGCTCTATGCTGACTTAAAACTTCAGGTGTAGGGGACACACGGTCATAGCACACACCCATGGGAGTATCTCGTGTGTCACACACGGCCTAGCCACACACCCGTGTGCCTATCCATGTGGACCTTGTTAGGCTATTTTCCAAGCCTTAAGTCACCCTCTACTAGCCAATTACACTTATAGATTACTATAGTGCATATTTGGGCCAAATTATCCATTTGCAAATATGAAACTTTGATTAACCTCATTGCATGCGAACCTCATGTCATTGGTTTCATACATGCTAAGTTAATTCTTAACTTGCATTTAATGATTTATATGTCTACTTGACATATTAAGATTGGCTCGTTATTATAACTCATTGCCAATTATAACTAAGTCATCGCATATAAATATAAACATGCATAGATTTGTAGGGCATAGCCTACTTTAAAATGAGCCAATTCCCATAGCCATATACAAAAAAAGATAAACATATTTTTACATGCCCTCATTAGGCAAATCAAATGACATATATAACAAAATACTCAAAAATTCTATACATGCCATTGGACAAAATAGAAATGTCTTTATACCAAAGCTTGTCTAGTTGATAGTGTGTTGACTCTCCAATTGTCTTCCAATCCTTATGAGTCCTTAAGCTCTGAAAAGCAGGGAAAGAGAGGGGTAAGCATTTACACGATTAGTAAGCTCGAATAACTGGAAAATAAACTTACCGATTGTTTAGCATACATTCGTAATAGATAATGAAACCAATGAACATGAAAATGGTTTCCCTATCACATGCACTCAATCAATGAGTTAGTCACATAACAAATACCATGAACATTTTTATCTTAGATGAGCTCATCATTTTACATGTCATTTGTACATATACCTTGTGATAGTCCCGTTGAGTTTCTAGGAAATCTCGATGGATTATCCAGTCACCTTCAATTCATATGAATGATCATTTTGAGTATGCACTCCCGTGAACCTCACATCTTACAGTGGGATTACCAGTCCAGGCTAAATCCCCCGTAATATAAACTCATAAGGTGATGTCGGGATTACCAGTCTAGGCTAAATCCCTTATAACAACAAACACCCTTAATGAGCTCGGATCTGAATTACCAGTCCAGGCTAAATTCAGACCCTAATCGGATTACCCTTCCGGGCTAAATCCACAATGCACACATATTCTTTGGGAGACTTGATCACTCAAGGAACACCAGTCCAGGCTAAATCCTTTTTATACTTGAGATCTTGGATTACATCCGAGCTAAATCCTTTTCTGCAACACATGCGAGAATCTCAAGTCTCATGTAAATCATGGTTTATCCATCGAATTCCCTTTCCAACCTCAACCGATACATTATCCAACAATTCATTATTAAAGATGCAATTCATGCATTTTCATGCCATAAACAATGCAATTATCATGCATTCATAAAACATACAATTATGCATGTTATAGGCTTACTTCGAGTTATCCAAACTTACCTGGTATTCGTTTCAGAGCAATGTTTTGGTTATTTCGAAACCTTGCATTTACCTCGATCGACCTCCGAAATTTGTTCCTCGGGGTCTATAATAACAAAATATATTATTAATTCACTACATTACATTTTTCAAGTTTAATTTCTACCCCCAGTCCAAATGATCGTTTTGCTTGTAACCTTTGACATTTTTACTATTTAGTCCTTAAGCTCGTATAATGAAACACATGGAATTTCTATCTTACCCAAGCTTGATCGAACATTTTTCTCTCTTATGGCAGCCGACATTTTCCATTATTTTCTCATTTATACCACACATTTTAAAACATTTGCAAAGTGGTCCCTATAAGGGCTTTTCATGATAATCACTTAGGGAAAGATGTTTGTCACACCTTCAACTTTCATACCCATTCATAATCCACCAAAATACAAGCAACTCATGCATGGATGAATTTTTAAACATGAAACCTAGCATGAAATATGGGTAGAAATGGAGAGAGTAAGCTACCGGGATTCTAAAAATACAAAGAACATTAAAAACGGGGCTTGGGAGCACTTACTATTGAGCTTGAAAATGTTGAAAACCCTAGCTATGGAGGACTTGAGAATTTTGGCTGGTACTAGGAAGAAGAATGGCTGATTTTGGCTTATTTTTCCCATTTTATTTCATTAAAATGCCAAATGACCAAAATGCCCTTAAGTCCTTCCTTTGAAATTTCATCTATGCAAGCCCATTTTTGTCCAAAAACTTAAAAATTAGGCAAATTCTATTTAAGTCCTTCTAATTTATAATCTAAAGAAATTTCATACAAATTGCTTCTAGAATCCAAGTTTTGCAATTTATTCAATTTAGTCCCTAATTTCCAATTAGACACCTTACTCAAGGAAATTCTTCATGAAACTTTAACACATGCATAATCTCATATTCTATGTCTCATAATAATCATAAAATAAATATTTTGATATCAGATTTGTGGTCCCGAAACCACTGTCCCGACTAGGCTCTATTTCAGGATGTTACATACATAGATGTAGATAACAAAATAACATATATGTCCAAACTAACATGTCTCGCATGCCCATATATAGATATTACACATAATACATAACAATCAGATCATACATATTGTATTTCATCATACTCAAACCAATCTAACAGAGTAGCTGATTTCAAGCTTTAGGGTTTATTTTGCCCTTACTGACCCTACGGAAGGCCCACAGTCGATCAGAACAACATGTGCGACCTTAGAGAAAAATTCTAAATTTTAGGCCCACATGCCTATGTGGCTTGCCCATATGGGCCCACACGCCCATATGACCCTGCCCAAGTGGCCCAAATGGCCTGGCCCACAGCCCACACGACCGTGTGGCTTACTCGTGTAGGCCTGCACGCCCGAATTGGCCTAGGCTATGTGACCCACACGACCTCACACACACCCATCACACGGTCGTGTGTCGCATACAGCCTACCACACGGCTGGGCACACGCCCGTGTGGCGTCGGTAGGCCAGATTTTTAGCTTTTGTCAATTGACGTTTTCTTACATTTTTGTTACAAACCTGGTTCGATTTTAATGCTACAATAATCCCGAGACCTCTGAAACCTAAGAACAATATCCCAAGCACCGTTTTAGCAATTAATTTACGAATTCAAATAAGGATTTGGTCACGATTAAAGCCTCTCAAAATCGAACTATGCGCAATACACTTACCATCTACAAGAAAAAACCACTCAACACTCAACTTGATGAAAGAGCACCAAACGTATATTGATTCTCCCCTATTCGAACATTAAGACGAACACTAATGGTATGTTCTCATTACAAAAGTAACTAGAAATTCCCAAAACACACAAATAACGAATTGCCCAACAATATACCTATTTTGAACGAATCCAAGAAGGTAAATGGACAACACTACCACCACAGCACAATCGATCAAAGTCAATGAAGATAGGCAGAAAGAGCCAAAAAGGAGGCGAAATCAAAGGTAGAAGAAAAACGTCAAAAAGAGAAAAAAGAGAGAAAAGGAAAAAAAAGTGGAAAAAGAGAACATCAAAAATGGGAAGAATTTTTAAGAAAATTAAAAATTATTAAAAATAAAAATTAAAACAACCAAAATCCTAACTCCCCACTAACCAACCTATCCCACTAAAATCGACATCAGATTCTTATCCAACAACTTCAGAGTTTCAGTTCCACCGAACCTTTATCACACAACCGAAGCAAAAATTATCATCCATGCTCACACGTGGATTCAAACACGAGACTTTAGGATAAGCTAACACCTTACCACTTGAACTAGCAAGCTCATTCTAATATGAGTTGACCAAAAATAAAATATAAGCCCAACCATTGAAGATAAGGCTAGGATAAAAAAAAATAGCATAATTCTAAAAGTGAAACTTGAACCCAAGACCTCAAACACACAATCAACACACTTAGTCACTAAAGCAGATACTCATTTATGACAAAATTCATAAAAACAAAGTTAAATAATTTAGGGCATTACAGAAAATATTTATCTTATTTGGTATTGAAACAAACAAATATTATTCCAATATTTGATAGTACAAAATTAGTTGAAAGCTCCAGAAGAGCTAATATATCAATTTCTAAAAAGCACAAAATTTGTTATGGTTAATGCATTAGTTTTAAAAGATATTCATTATAATGGATATCACATTGAGATTGTGAATGAAGAAAATATTATATTTCATATGAATCACTATTGCTATAAATATCTATATTGAAAGGATAAAACAAGAGGAGGATTGAGTTATTGATTACTCTTGTTATTAAATTGAATTGACTGTGACTATCTTTTGATCTTCTTTTGTCATCATCTTCATTAAGGGGTTGAAAGTAAAATATTTGACTGTGAAAAATGTACTTATGAGCAATAGAATATGGTAATTCTATTTAAAACTCGTTATGTTTGGATGCACCTGAAGTTGCAAGTTTTTTTTTTAAAAAAAAACTATGAGTATAACTCTATATATTCAGAATAAGTTCTCAATTAAAATTACGAGAAAAATATTACTAATGAGAACTTGCAAAAAAGAAAACTTATATATGAAAATTCATTGGTTATGTACCTATTGTACACCTAGGAAAAAAAATTCTACTTTCAAGGTTTGCTATTAATAGATTTTGATTGGACTCAAAGTCTACTACTGGACTTTAAGTTGCTTACTTCTTGATAAAGTCGTCAAGACTCAATGTAGAAGAAAGGTACATATTTAAATATTAAATCGACTTGATATATTGTTTAAATATTTGAGATGATTTTCTTTTTAAGTTTTGATTACATGAGTTACATATTGTTTTAAGCATCTCATTTGTTCATGAAAATGAATATTAACCGATTTATTTATGTCGCTATAATAGATTTTATAATTACATAATATATTTGATTAAAACATATCTAGTATGCAAATTTGTGCTAATAAACCAATGAATTTTATTGTTATTCAGATTTGATTTAGTTCAAAGAATTGTTAAAGGCAGTAGTTCATACGTTTTATTTCATGTGTTAATTATTTAGAGAAATGACATGAGCAATTGTGAGTGAAAAGTTCTACGAGCATGAATGGTTGGATTTTAATTTAAATTTCATGCATGTTCGTGATGATGGTTATGAAAGAAAAAATTGCTAGTTTTTCATTATTTCACATTTTAATGTTTGAGATGTGATTTTTATTGATATATCTAATTTGGACTTGTTTCTATACATGACTTAGGCAATTATTCTTGGTAGTTAATTGATTATGAAAAAATCTTGTTAAAAGGGCTTTAAAAGTATTTTGAATTGATCTCATATCTCTTTGTGGCTAAACAAAATAACGTTATCTGTTCCACCAGTTCTACTTCATTCCCTAAAGTGAATATAGCAATACATAATAATTATGAAAATTTAACTTATTGTCATTATTAACAAATAGATAAGAAGAAGATGGATGATTCAAAATGTTGCCAAATGTTTATTCTTATTACAGAATGCTTAATGATTTATACTAATTTATCATTCATTGAAGTAGATGATATTTATATAATCTTATTGGTAAGAAATATGATATATGCTTACATAATTGTCTGAATTACTTTTTGCACATTCCTTAAAATGAATGACTGCAATAAATATAATAAATTGTATAATTATTATTTTTGGACATTTGAAGATTTTGGCATTTTCCCTGAAGCGAATATTGCATATAATTGTTTGGAAATTATATTTATTTTGTTGAGTTTTACTTTAGACATTTCCAGTAGTAAATGTCACAATAGTACTTATATGTGGATACAAAATAAAAGGAATTACAGTAAATGTATCAATTTGTCACAATTTATATTGATATTATTAGTACAATTGAAATGAATATTAAAGTAAACTAGAAGTTTACTGATACAAATACATTTAATACTTGGCATGACTAGTTAGACCATCTTGGATCATATATGATGTGGAAATTAATTGAGAATTCATATGGAAATTCATTAAAGAACCAGAAGATTCTTTAATTTCAAGAATTCTCATTTGTTGCTTGTTCTCAATGAAAATTGATTATTAGAAACTCACTAGCTAAAGTTGAGATCTAATGTCTTCAATTTTTGAAATGAATATGGTTTCATTCATCCACCATGTGGATAGTTTTGATATTATATGATTTTTGTAGATGCATCTGCAAAATAAACACATATGTGTTATCAACTTACAACCTGTCATTTTCAAGATTGCTTGTTTAAAAAATTAATTTCAAATTACACAATTAAGATAATTCATCTTGCTAATACTGATGAGTTTATATTTTAGTATTTTATTGATTGTTGTATATGAGTTTGAATTTTTTTTTTAAAAATGGTTTAGAGAAATTATTGATTGAACACCCCTGATTAAAATCTAAATCATTACTTATGAGAACTAAATTTCTTATTTCAACATGAGATTATGTTGTTTACATGTTGTACATATCAAGCCAATAAGTTATAAATACTCTCCGTTACAATTGGATTTTGGTCAAGAGCTAAATAATTCTCATCTTTAAATTTTTGTATGTGCGTATATGTTCCAATTGCTCCACCACAATGTATAAAAATGAGTGATTCCTCAAAGAAAGTCGGGAATATACATTAATTAAGAGTCTCCTTGTATTATAGATGCTTTGAATATATTGGAGATCTAATTATGACATGATCTATGATTGCTATTTTGATTTGATAGTTTTCCCTACACTAAGCGGAAATAATAATTGAATGAAATCACTGCTTGTAATGAGTTATCATTATTTAGATTCTTACAAAGTGAAATTTGAACCAGAAGTTCAGAAATGATAACTCACTTTATTACAAGTTAACTGTCAGATGTATTTACAAACTTAATGAGAATAACAAAGTATTATATACCATCTAATATTTTAATTTGAACCAAAGTCCCAGTAGGACAATCAATTAGAATAAATGATAGATTTATCGGTTCCAAAGATGAAAATTCTTCTAAATAGTTTTATAGTTGAGAAGAGACCCAAGACATAACTAAAACTCCAAAAGAGATTCAAGTACCTAAAATTCAAGATTAAAATAGTGAAAATAAAGAAATCTCGATAAGTTATGTTAATTCGAGAAAATGTGGAACTGATAATAAAAGTGGTCAACAATGATTTTGCATGTAATATTATTGTTAAAATAATGAAATAAAAGGAGGATCTTGAATAAATCTATTGAGAAATATGGATATGGAATAAATGGGTCAAAATAGAAAGATGCAATTCAAGTACAATTAAATTCATGGAGTTTTTGGACCAGTAGTCCAATTATCCAAAGGTATAAAGCCAGTGAGAGTACAAATGAAGTAGTTTTGCAAAAACAAAATAAAATATGAATTTTTTGCTAAGTCCTAACATTGATTATGAAAAGATATAATATTCTTTTGTGGTGGATATAATAACCTTTATATATATATATATGTATTATTAAACAGACAGTTCATAAAATATTTAACTTGCATCTAATGGTTGTTGTTATAACCTTTTACGAATCATTATATAGTAAAGTTTATATTAAAATCCTTTAAGGATTTAGAATGGTAGAAGCATATTGAAATTTTCGAGAAATTGTTCATTTATATGAATTGAATTAATTTGAACATATGTGGTAAATTTGACTTAGTAAATAATAGTTGAAGAAGAATTATAAAATGATCCAAAATACCTATTTGTGTTTTCATAGAAGAATCATGATTAAAGTTTGCTATGATTATTGTTGAAACTCTTAAAGAGATCAAAATATATTTACCCTAAAATTTTCCCTCACTCATGACTTTTAAAAAAATAGTGATATAAATGCTTAGCAAATGCATTCAAATAGTCATTTGAAAAACTAGTATTCAAGATTAAATACATAGAATATGAGAAAGTATGTGATATTTTCATGAGGGGGAGTAAATACGAGCTGTACCATTTTCCCCTTAATTGAGGTTTTATCCCATTGGATTTTCCTAGTAATGTTTTTAATGATGCAATATATTACGCGTATTATAGATATGTGTACTCTTTTTCCTTCACTGTGAATTTTTCCCCACAAGATTTTTATCTTAGGTTTTAATGAGACACGTTATTTACAAATGGACATCCAATGGCAAGTGTTATGAATATTTTATTAAGTGGATGTCCATCAAAATCTAGATAAGTTTTGATATACTTTAAATTCTAATAGTCATTAGAAGTAGAGTTCTATTCCATTTATATTTCTTATGTCTATAAATATAAAATGTAAAGAAGCATTGTAAATTATTTCGATTAATCAATAAAATATGCTCTCTCTTTGCTCTCCTATTCTCTTTGTTCTTTATTTTTATTTTTATTTTTATTTTTTGTCTTTTATTTTATAACAAATTTTGAATTAATCAAATCAAGTTATTTGATTTTTTTTTCGAATAAACTTGAATCAGTAATTCGACTTTTCAAGTTTGAGTCGAGTTGAATTTTACAACTCGAATAATTTGAATAACTTGAATAAAAAATTAGTATAAATACCACTTGAGTCCCTAACAATTTAAAAAATATGCGAATTGGTCCCACTCAAAAAAATTAGGAGAAAAATCAAAACATTCTTCTAAATTCAAATTATTTATAAAATATATTTTCCAAAATTTTATAAAAAATATATTTAAAAAATTAAAAAAATTAAAAAAATATAAAATGTTAAATTATATTTTAAAGAATTCCAAGATAATAAATTTGAAGCCTTAAACAAATAAATTATCAAATCGAAATTATCATATAATTATCTTGTTTTTTCTATTATTTTAGTCTAAAAGAGTTTTCGTATATAATATATATGTGATACGTATGTTCTTTAACTCGGACTTTAGTCATATTATCAACAAAATTTTAATATGATCGGTTTAATTTTTTTTAATTTAACTCGAAAGAAATTATTTGACTCAACTTGATTTTCCTTTCACTCTATTCGATATGAAAAGAAATTCAAATCAAGTTAAAATGATGAATAAGACTCATCAACTTGACTAGCTCAATTTTCTCTATCGATTGGACTCATTTCAGTCGAAGACTTGCCCCTAGACATGACAACTTGTTAGTGACACGTGGTTACTTGTAATTGTTTCAAAAATTTCTTCATCTGTAATGATGAGTACATTTATAATTTCTAAAAATATTAATTGTATGCATAAATATAAAAACTTGCAAAATTAATAATTTTTAACTAGCATAAATTTCTCCATTCTCTTTTAAGTAATTATAGTTTTTAATGTACTGAAATTAAATAATATAATACACTGATTTAAAATTTTAATTTAATTAATCTTAAAAAGTATCCTAAAATTATTATTAAAGTAAAATCAATACGTTAGGAGACAATTAAACTCTTTTAGGTAAGGAAGAAGAAAATTGTGTGACACATGGGAATCATTGTCAAATTATTTGATTTCTTTACTATATAAATTGTTCACATATTATATCTTTAAGTAGCTGTCATAATAAAAGCTGGTTTCTCACTTCATTGTTAAGCATATTCTTACAATATCTTGATTTTATACACAAATACATCATTTTTCTTTAGCAATTTTATTCTTATCCATCATAGATTTTATAAGTTCTACTTCATATTACTAAACATTGTTTTCATTAAGAAATTAATCCTTGTTGTCTTATTAATTATTTTTTCATCTGCCTTCCATTTTGAAAAAAGAAAAACAACAGTTGCCAATTTAATCTTTGAATTTATCTATTTGTGCTTTGTTGGTTCTTAATTTTTGTTTTAGATTTAGTTAGTTTTTTAAACTTATATTTCGTCAAATATGTTGATATATTTACATTAATAAAAAGGGATTATATGAAATTGATATCTCATGTGTATTTCTTTTCAATAGTTTAATATCACATCAGTTTTTTTCTCTTGAATTTTAGTATTTTCTTCTTAAAAGAATCAAAATCCAATAAAAAATGTTGAAATTTAAGAGAAAATAACTAATGTGGCATTAAACTATTAAAAAATGATATAAATAATGTGGCATTCCAGTTTCGTCCAATCTTTTCTTTGCATTAACAATGTTAACTTGTGTTGATGTGGTACCACTCACCAATCTAATAATGCCATGTGGCAACCTCTTAGAATATCATGTGACAAACATAAACTAATATATATAAATTAAAATTAAAATTAAAATTTATTTTTTATGTAGAGTTCTAGGAAACTATCACCTGATATGTTGTTAACACAAACTAATTATATTAGTGTAGAGTTACTAATTTAGTTAATAATTTACAAGTTTACAATACAACTAAGTTGAAAACAAAATTTAAAAAACTAACTAAACATAAACAAATTCTACGAAAAATTATATATTATCCAATTAGAAAAGAACATGGTCATGTCGACGAGGCTTCCACCTGAATTCCCAATTCATCTGCTCCATTTAGACTCTCCCATTTGTTCACTTTAAGTAAACCCATCCTTTGCCAGTTGCCAGTGCCACCCGATGAGATTGAGACACAGACGTTAACATTTCCTCTCCCGATCTCAAGTCAAACTCCATCGCCATTCTTCTTTAAAGCCTCCACCGAAAGAACAAAAGATCCTCTCAGTTTCTTCAGCTTAGTTTTAAATGGCTGCAACAGCAACAACTACCCAAACCCATCCTCCAAACTCTTTATTGAAAGCACCCAAAGGATCAACAAGATCTAAGCTTGTTTGTTTCTCTTTTGCTGCATATTCCAAAACCATAATTGACCATCTTAAATCCCTCCACATTCCAGTCTTTTCAGGCTTAACCGACCAAGAATTCTCCTCTATTGAATCAACTTTCCACTTCACTTTCCCTCCTGACCTTCGTTCTATCCTCCAAGAAGGCCTCCCCGTCCATCCTTCATTCCCCAACTGGCGATCCTCTTCTCCTCATCAGCAACTTAACATTCTCCTTAACCTTCCTTCCTTGTCTCTCTCCAGGAACATTAGGTTCCACAACTTTTGGTCGGATTCTTGGGGGTCTAAACCATCAAACACCAATGATGCTTTAGCTTTGGTTAAGGACTTGTTACGAAATGCGCCCCTTCTTGTTCCTGTATACAGAAACTGCTATATCCCTTCGACGCCAAACTTGTCGGGGAACCCTGTTTTTTACGTTGATACGGAGGAAATTAGAATCTTAAGCTTTGATATAACTAGGTTTTTTCAAGAACTTGAACTCTCGACGAGGGGTGGGGTTTCTAAGCCTTTCATGAGGAAGAAAGCCAATAGCGTTAATATCAACGTTCCAGCTTGGGCGGCTACCGCGCCACGGAGGATTGAGTTTTGGACGGAAGTGGAGGAGAGAGGGAGGAGAACAGTGGCGCGTGAGGTCACGGGAGGGTGGTGGAATAGGGATGAGGTGGAGAGGGAGGGAGAGTCGAGGATAGGGGCATGTATGGAGGAAGTGTTTTGGCGATTGAGGGAGGGAGGGTGGAAGGAGGAGGAGGTGAGGGAGATGATGATGATTGACGGCTCTGATCATAACGAGAACAAGGAAATAAGCGGGACCCAATTGGTGATGGACGGTGAGGATGCGGCGTGGCACGTGAGGGTTTTATCTGTCGTGTTATTACGCGCGGGATGGAGTAGGGAAGATGTGGTGTACTCGCTCGATCTCCATGATGTTATTGATGATAACGACGATGATGAAAGTATGAACTGAGGAGCACGGAACCTTTTTAGAACTCAACGTCCGAATAGCTGTCGCGTTTAGGATGATAATTTACTAAATTAATATCTATACGTTATATTAAAATAAATAAATTCAGCTGTTTTTTCTTAAAAATTTTGTACATTTAAAAGATTATAGTGTATGATAAAAAATAAGATTCATATATTTTTTTTAATGAATAAAGATTAATTTTTAATAATAAAAATAAATAAATTTTAATAAAAAATTAGTTTATTAATTTATTTATAATATAATAACTAAAATATTAATTTAATTCTTAATGCAGAAAGCATAATATTTTTATTGAAAATAATGCTAATTTATCTGAATCATTTACGGCTATATAGATTATAAATAACAATTTTGTAAGCATAGATTTACTTTTGCGACTTGTCATACATTTTTGTAATTTTTCTCGTAAATAATATTAACAATAAAATATTTAATTTATTTTGTTGCACCATGTGAAATAAGGAGACATATGTAAGGGTATGAATAGCCAATGCCTTTATACAAAGAAGAATATATGGTAAACCCTTTTTATCTGCAAAAGTTGCAGAGTTTGATACATTGACGGGGGTTGAAGCGGTGAATTGGGGACCATTTGAAATGCGATGAGGAGAGTTTCATAGTTTTTGCTACCCTGTGTTCGTCATATAGATTTAATCATATAGATTTAATTCCATCATGCGTTTAAATAGCTAGAAATCCTATCAACATAAATATGTATAAAAATAATATATAATAAATAATAAAAAATATTTTAAAATTAATTAAGAATAACACATTAAATATATATGAAATTAAAATTTTAAAAAATAGATTAAATTATTTATTATTGTATTATTATTAATTTTGAGTTAGTATCGAGTTAATTTGTATAAAAAATTAGATTATGTTGTTAATTATTGATGAAAGTAATAAAGTTTAATAATAAAATTAAAATGTATAAAAATATCAAAATAAAACTTTAGTTCAATGGTATATTAAATGTTTTATTAATGTAATTGATTTGAATTTAAATTCTGTCATATTCATATTTTTATTGGTTTTTAAAAAAAAACTAAAATACTATTAAATAATTTAATTTATCTTAATTGTGAAAGAACATTTTCATAATTTTTCTAATTGAGTTAGTGATCTGAATGAGAGTGACACTGACTCAATTAGAAGCTTAAATAATAATATAGATACTATGAGTTTTTAAGCCAATATCATGAATGTGAGACCAGTAACATCCCAAAATAGGGCCCAGTTAGAATAGTGGTTTTGGGACCACAAATCTGACATCAAAATATTCATTTTATGATTATTATGAGGTCTAGAATATGAGAATATGCATGTGTTAAGATTTCATGAAGAAATTCTTTGAGTAAGGTGTCCAATTGGAAATTAGGGACTAAATTTAATAACTTGCAAAACTTGGATTCTAGAAGCAATTTGTATGAAATTTCTTTAGATTAGAAATTAGAAGGCCTTAGAGAGAAATTTGCCAAATTTCTAAGTTTTTGGAGAAAAATGAGCTTTGTATGGATAAAATTTTAAAGAAAGGGATTAAGGGCATTTTGGTCATTTAGTATTTTAATGAAATAAAATGGGAAAAAGAAGGCAAAAATCAACCATTTCTTCTCCATGGTTGCCGAAAATTGAGGAGTCTGCATAGCTAGGGTTTCCAAGCTTTACAAGCTCAATAGTAAGTGCTCCCAAGCCCCGTTTTTAATGTTCTTTGTATTTTTGAGATCCTGGTAGCTTACTCTCTCTATTTCTACCCATATTTCATGCTAGGGTTCATGTTTAGAAATTTACCCATGCATGAATTACTTGAATTTTGATGGTTTATAGAGGGATATGAAAGTTGAAGGTGTGTTAAACATCTTTTCCTAGGTGATTTTCATGAAAAACCCCTAAAGGGACTTTTTTGCAAAAATTGTTAAATATGTGGTAGAAATGTGAAAATAATGAAAAATGTGGGCTACCGTAAGAGGGAAAAGTATTCGGCTAGGCTTGGGTAAGGTAGAAATTGCATGTGTTTCATTATACGAGCCTAGGGACTAAATCGTAAAAATGTGAAAGGTTAGGGGCAAAATGGTCATTTGAACCGGGGGTGAAATTTAAGCTCATATAGTACAATGTAAGGTGTTAATGGTTTAATTTTATTGTTATAGACCTCGAGGAATAAATTTCGGAGGTCGATCCAGGAAAACGAAAGGTTTCAGAATAACCGAAACACATTACCGAAACGAGTACCAGGTAAGTTCGGATAACATAAAGTAAACTCATAACATGCATAATAGTATGATGTATGAATGCATGATAATTGCATTGTTGATGGCATGAAAATGCATAGAATGCATCTTTGATAATGATTTGTTGGAAAACTGTCTCGGTTGAGGTTAAAAAGGGAATTCAATGGATAAACCATGATTGACATGTGGCTTGAGATCCTACATGTCTTACAGAAAGGATTTAGCCAGCATGGGTAATTTGATGATCTCAAGTATGAAAAGGATCTAGCCCGAACAGGTTTTCCTTGAGTGATTGAGCCTCCTGAAGAATATGTGTGCATTATGGATTTAGCACGGACGAGTAATCCAATTAGGGTCTGAATTTAGCCTGAACTGGTAATTCAGATCTGATCTCATTAAGGGTGTTTGTCGCTATAAGGGATTTAGCCTGGACTGGTAATCTCGACATCACCTTATGGGTTTATATTACGGAGGATTTAGCCTGGACTGGTAATCCCGCCGTAAGATGTGAGGTTCACAAGAGTGCGTACTGAAATGATCATTCGTATGAATTGACGGTGATTGGATAATCCATCGAGATTTCCTAAAAACTCAACGGGACTAAAACGAAGTATATGTATAAATGACATATTGAATGATGAGCTCATTTAAGATAAGTTACATGGTGTTTTGTTATGTGACTAACTCACTGATTGAGTGTATGTGATAAGGAAACCATTTTCATATTGTTGGTTTCATTATCTAATAACAATGTATGCTAAATAATCGGTAAGTTTACTTTCTAGTTATTCAAGCTTACTAAGCATATAAATGTTTACCCCTTTCTTTTTCCCTGTTTTCAGAGCTTGAGGACTTGTAAAGATTGGAAGACGGTTGGAGAATCAACACACTATCAACTAGTCCAGCTTTGGTGTATAGATTCTTATGTTTTGTTCAATGGCATGTATAGAGCTTTTGAGTATTTTGTTATATGTGTCATTTGATTTGCCAAAATGAAGGCATGTAAAGTCATACTTATATGTTTGTATATGGCCATGGAAATTTGGCTTATCTTGAAATAGGCAATGACCTACAATTTTATGCATGTTTATGTTCACATATGATGGTTGGTTTATAATTGGCAATGAGTTATAAAAATGAGCCAATCTTGAATATGTCAAGTAGACATGGAAATCCTTAAATTCAAGATGAAAATTAACTTAGAATGTATGAAACCAATGACATGAGCTTTACATGCAATAAGGTTAATCAAAGTTTTTATATATATAAATGTATAATTCGAGCTTATCATGTGTAAAAGTAACCCATAAGTATGGAGGGTGATCAGAGGCTTGGAAAATGGCTTAATAAGGTCCACACGGGTAGACACACGGCTCACACCCATGGGTGTGTGGTATGGCCGTGTGTCCCCTGCACCTGAAATTTTAAGTCAGTATAAAGCACGGGCTAAGCACAAGGGCGTGTGTCTTGTTCATGTGTTTTTAACAGAATGTTGAGGTTGAAGTCAGTGTTGCACACGGGCGGAGGAAACACGCGTGTCCCAAGCCACACGGACATGTGTGACCACATGGCCCCATCACACAGGCGTGTCACACTTCAAAGTAAGGAAAAATTTTCTAAAGTGCCCAAAGTTTATCGAATGTCTTCGGTTGTGTCCCATATTTCCCTTAGGTGTTTTAGGCCTCGAAGGCCTGTGTAAGGGACAAAGTGTACATGTTTGAAAGGTTTTAAATTTGGGCGAAATTTGGTGACCCGATTTAGTAAGTTTGTAAAGGTGAATTATTGGTAATGCATCGAACCCTATCCTAGCGTAGGATACGGGTGAGGGTTGTTACATTTAGTGGTATCAGAGCTACGATTTAGTCGGTTCTAGAACTACCATAGAGGGTATTGAAGTTCGTTATACATGCCATTATATGAACGTTGATAATGTGATATCTCCTAATTATTTAAATTGTTTCTGAATATAGTAAATGTCTTCCAATCATGCACAAGGTGAGTCCGAGGGAGCCAAGAGCCATGCTCCAGCTTTCGTACAACGAGCTGTATCTAGTAGTAGTAAAAGAGTTATGTCTGAAGGCCGGGAAGAAGCCAGAGCTGCCTTCTTTAACATGATGGCTGAGTGGTGTGGGAATTATTTGAGGAATCGCCCCAACATACCACGACCGCCCCCGCCTCCTAACCAACCTAATGAGGAATTGCCACGAGGTATGGCACCAGAAAGAACTAGTAAAGCCCCCGTAGATAAGCTTAAAAAGTATGGGGCCGAAGAATTTAGAGCTAAAATTGAGGATGATGCTGAGAGAGCCGAGTTCTGGCTCGAGAATACCGCCCAGGTATTAGATGAGTTATCATGCACACCTGAGGAGTGCTTAAAGTGTGTCGTGTCTCTCTTGAAGGACACTGCATACCACTGGTAGAAGACCGTATCTTCGGTGGTGCCAAAGGAAAACATCACTTGGGAATTCTTCCAAGTAGAGTTTAAGAAGAAGTATATCAGTCAAAGGTTCTTAGACTCGAAGCGAAAGGAGTTCTTGGAACTCAAACAAGGGAATAAGACTGTGGCTGAATACAAAAGGGAGTTTGTAAGGTTAAGCTAGTATACACCTAAATGGGTTCAAACCGAACCTGAAATGTGTAAACGCTTCGAGGAAGGTTTAAATGAGGACATCAAGTTATTGATTGGGATTCTTGAAATACGAGAGTTCACTGCATTAGCTGATCGGGCCAAGAAGGCCGAGGAATTTAATAATGAAAGGAAGCAAGCGAAGAGAGAGACTCGAGTTGCGAGTATGAGATCCAGCGGTAAAATGCTCCCCTTTTCCATAAAGAAATCAAGGAGCCAACATGAACGCTCCACTTCATCTATAGAATATTCTGGTACAATGAGAAGCTCTAAACGACAAGATCAAAAGTCTTCCTCTCCGATGGTGACTAGTGTGGGGAGTGTAGATGACCAAAAATCGAAGTGTAAGAGTTGCAACAAATTTCACTTCAGAGTGTGCCGAGTAAAGAGCGGTGCATGTTCAGATGTGGTTCTCTCGACCACTTTCTCAGGGACTACCCAGAGTGAATTGAAAGAGAAATAGAAGTAACTCCAAAGTCGAGTGCTTCCATGGCACGGGGTAGACCTCTGAGATACCCTAGCAGTGCTAATGGCAGTTGAGTTACTACCAAAGACACTACAAAATCAGAGGCTCGAGCCTTGGCAAGAATGTAAGCAATACGCGCTCGAGAGGAAGCCTCTACTCCTGATGTTATTACGGGTACTTTTTCTCTTTTCAATACATGTGTTATTGCCTTAATTAACCCGGGGTCGACACATTCATACATTTGCATGAGATTGGTGTCTAGTATGAACATACATGTTGAACCTACATAATTTGTTGTTAAAGTGTCGAACCCAGTAGGCAAATTAGTTTTGGTTGATAAAGTCTGCAAGAATCGTCCTTTGACGATTCATGGTTAATGTTTTCCGGCTAACCTTATGTTGTTACCTTTTGATGAGGTTGATGTAATACTCGGTATGGATTGGTTAGCCTTGTATGATGTAATTGTAAATTGCGATAGAAAATATATTAAATTGAAATGCCCAGATGGCAAGATTCTACGGGTTGATTCAAGAGATTTGGGCACGTTGCCTGCTATAATCGCGGCAATGGTTGCTCAGAAATATATGAGAAAATAGCATGAAGCCTACCTTGCTTTTGTATTAAACACGAGGGAAACAGAGTTGAAGATTGAGATTGTACCGATAGTATGTGAATATCCAGACGTATTCCTAAAAGAATTACCCAGATTACCTCTTGAGAGAGAGATACAGTTTGGTATTGAATTGGTACCAGGGATAGCTCCCATCTCTATTGCCCCGTACAGAATGGTGCCAACCGAGCTGAAAGAATTAAAAGCACAATTGCAAGAGCTGACGGATAAAGGTTTTGCTAGGCCAAGGTTCTCACCTTGAGGTGCCCCCATATTGTTTGTCAAGAAGAAAGATGGTTCAATGAGACTATGTATAGATTACCAACAACTGAACAAGGTAGCTATCAAGAATAAGTATCTTTTTCCAACGATCAATGATCTATTCGACCAGTTAAGAGGAGCCACTGTGTTCTCTAAGATAGACTTGAGGTCTAGCTACTATCAGTTACGTGTTAAGGATTCGGATGTGCCTAAGATAGCTTTTAGAACAAGATACAACCATTATGAATTTCTTGTTATGCCATTTGGATTGACGAATGCACCGGCCGTATTCATGAATCTAATGAATAGGATCTTTCGGGCATACTTGGATAAGTTTGTCGTTGAGTTCATTAACGACATCTTGATTTATTCTAAAGATGAGGCAGAGTATGCGAAGCACCTGAGAACTGTGTTGCAGACTTTACGGGAAAAACAACTGTATGCTAAGTTTAGCAAGAGTGAATTTTTGGCTCCAAGAAGTTGGATTTTTGGGTCATATTGTTTCGGGTGAAGGCATCCAAGTTGATCCAAGTAAAATCTCCGCTATTGTTGAATGAAAATTGCCTAAAAATGTAACCGATGTTAGAAGCTTTTTGGGCTTAGTCGGTTACTACTGAAGATTTGTGAAAGGATTCTCCATGATAGCAACTCCAATGACAAGGTTGCTACAAAAAGATGTTAAGTTTGAATGGACAGAAAAGTGTCAGCAGAGTTTTGAGAAGTTAAAGACATTACTAACTGAAGCTCCTGTTTTAGTATTACCTAAGTCGAAAAAAGAGTTTATGGTCTACAGTGATGCATCCTTGAACGGATTGGGTTGTGTACTTATGCAAGATGACAAGGTGATAGCCTACGCTTCACGACAGTTGAAGCTACACGAGAAGAACTATTCGACACACGATTTAAAGCTCGCCGCCATTGTCTTTGCCTTAAAAATCTGGAGGCATTACTTATATGGTGAGACTTGTCGTATATTCACAGACCACAAGAGTTTAAAGTATTTGATGACTCAAAAAGAACTGAATCTGAGACAGCGAAGATGGCTAGAATTAATTAAAGATTATGATCTAATCATTGACTATCACTCGGGAAAGGCGAATGTCGTCGCCGATGTGTTAAGCAGGAAATCTCTATTTGCATTGAGAGCCATGGATGCTCGGTTAGCATTGCTTGATGATGATTCGATCTTGGCAGAGCTGGAGGCTAGGCCGACATTTCTTCAGGAAATCTATGATGCTCAATCCAATGATAGAGACCTGCAGGCTAATATGACTCAATGTGAGTCAGGCATTGAATCAGATTATCAGATTGATCCTGATGGATGTTTGATGTTTAGAGATAGATTTTACGTACCTAAAGATGATGAACTTATTCAAAAAATCTTGCAAAAAGCTCATAACAGTTGTTTGTCTATTCACCCGGGGAGTACCAAGATGTACAATGATTTGAAGAAAATGTACTGGTGAAACGGCATGAAAAGAGACATTTCTAAATTTGTATCGAAGTGTCTGATATGTCAGCAAGTTAAAGCTGAACATCAAGCACCTTCAGGTTTGTTACAACCTGTAATGGCCCCCGAATGGAAGTAAGACAAAGTTACTATGGATTTTGTGATAGGATTACCATTGACGCCGAAAAAGAAAGATGCTATATGGGTTGTGGTGGATAAGTTAACAAAGTCGGCTCATTTCATTCCAGTACGAACAGATTACTCTCTTGATAGATTGGCCGACTTGTACATATCTGAGATTGTGAGATTACATGGGGTACAGCTATCGATTATTTCGGACAGAGGCCTGAGGTTCACTTCGAGATTCTGGAAGAAGTTACAAGAAGCCCTGGGTACAAAATTGAGTTTTAGTATGGCTTTTCACCCTCAGACCGATGGCCAGTCTGAGCGGATGATTCAGATTCTTGAGGATATGTTGCGATGTTGCATCCTCAAATTTTAGGGTAGTTGGGAAAAGTATTTGCCATTGGTAGAATTTGCCTACAACAATAGTTTTCAAACAAGTTTGAAGATGGCACATTATAAGGCCTTGTATGGCAGAAAGTGCCGAACTCCATTGTACTGGACAGAACTCAAGGAAAGTCAAATTCATGGAGTTGATCTGATTAAGGAAATTGAAGAAAAAGTTAAAGTGATACGAGACTGTTTAAAAGCGGAATCGGATAGGCAAAAGTCATATGTTTATCTGAAAAGAAAAGAGATTGAATTTCAAGTTGGAGATAGAGTGTTTTTAAAAGTTTCTCCATAGAAAAATGTGTTGAGATTTGGTCGGAAGGGCAAATTGAGTCCACGATTTATCGGACCGTACGAGATCACTGAAAGAGTTGGACCATTAGCTTATTGTTTGGCATTACCACCCGAATTAGAAAAGATTCATGATGTGTTTCACGTATCTATGTTAAGGCAATATCGATCAGACCTCTCTCATGTGATTTCTCCAACAGAGATTGAGATTAGACCAGACATGACCTATGGAGAGGAACCGGTCAAGATTTTGGCTCGTGAAGTTAAACAATTGAGAAAGAAAAATGTCGCTTTAGTAAAAGTTCTATGGAATCGACATGGTGTGGAAGAGTCTACATGGGAATCAAAAGAAACTATGAGAAACCAATATTCGAACATGTTTACTGGTAAGACTTTCGAGAACGAAAGTCCCTAAGGGGGAGAAATGTAACATCCTAAAATAGGACTAGTCAGAATAGTGGCTTCAGGGCCACAAATCTGACATCAAAATATTCATTTTATGATTATTATGAGATCTAGAATATGAGAATATGCATGTGTTAAGATTTCATGAAGAAATTCTTTGAGTAAGTTGTCCAATTGGAAATTAGGGACTAAATTGAATAACCTGCAAAACTTGGATTCTAGAAGAAATTTTTATGAAATTGCTTTAGATTATAAATTAGAAGGCCTTAGAGAGCAATTTTCCAAATTTCTAAGTTTTTGGAAAAAAATGGGCTTGTATGGATGAAATTTTAGAGAAAGGGATTAAGGGCATTTTGGTCATTTAGTATTTTAATGAAATAAAATGGGAAAAAGAAGGCAAAAATCAGCCATTTCTTCTCCATGGCTGCCGAAAACTAAGGAGTCTCCATAGCTAGGGTTTCCAAGCTTTTCAAGCTCAATAGTAAGTGCTCCCAATCCCCGTTTTTAATGTTCTTTGTATTTTTTAGATCCCGATAGCTTACTCTCTCTATTTCTACCCATATTTCATGCTAGGGTTCATGTTTAGAAATTTACCCATGCATGAGTTACTTTTATTTTAATGGTTTATGGAGGGATATGAAAGTTGAAGGCGTGTTAAACATCTTTTCCTAGGTGATTTCATGAAAAACCCCTAAAGGGACCTTTTTGCAAAAGTTGTTAAATATGTGGTAGGAATGTGAAAATAATGAAAAATTTGGGCTTCCATAAGAGTGAAAAGTGTTCGGCTAGGCTTGGGTAAGGTAGAAATTGCACGTGCTTCATTATACGAGCCTAGGGACTAAATCGTAAAAATGTGAAAGGTTAGGGGCAAAATGGTCATTTGGACCGAGAGTGAAATTTAAGCTCATATAGTACAATGTAAGGTGTTAATGGTTTAATTTTATACTTATAGACCCCGAGGAACAAATTCTGGAGGTCGACTGAGGAAAACGAAAGGTTTCGTAATAACCGAAACACATTACCAAAACGAGTACCAGGTAAGTTCGGATAACTTAAAGTAAACTCATAACATGCATAATAGTATGATGTATGAGTGCATTATAACTGCATTGTTGATGCCATGAAAATGCATAGAATGCATCTTTGATAATGATTTGTTGGAAAACTGTCTCGGTTGAGGTCAAAAGGGGAATTCGATGGATAAACCATGATTGACATGTGGCTTGAGATCCTGTATGTGTTGCAGAAAGGATTTAGCCCAGATGGGTAATCTGATGATCTCAAGTGTGAAAAGGATCTAGCCCGGACGGGTGTTCCTTGAGTGATTGAGCCTCCCGAAGAATATGTGTGCATTATGGATTTAGCCCGGACGAGTAATCTGATTAGGGTCTGAATTTAGCCTGGATGGTAATTCAGATCCGAGCTCATTAAGGGTGTTTGTCGCTATAAGGGATTTAGCCTGGACTGGTAATCCCGACATGACCTTATAGGTTTATATTACATGGGATTTAGCCTGGACTGGTAATCCCGCCGTACGATGTGAGGTTCGCAGGAGTGCATACTGAAATGATCATTCGTATGAATTGACGGTGATTGGATAATCCATCGAGATTTTCGAGAAACTCAACGGGACTAAAATGAAGTATATGTATAAATCACATGTTGAATGATGAGCTCATCTAAGATAAGTTACATGGTGTTTTGTTATGTGACTAACTCACTGGTTGAGTGCATGTGATAGGGAAACCATTTTCATATTGTTGGTTTCATTATCTAATAACAATGTATGCTAAATAATCGGTAAGTTTACTTTCCAGATATTCAAGCTTACTAAGCATATAAATGCTTACCCCTTTCTTTTTCCTCGTTTTCAGAGGTCGAGGACTTGTAAAGATTGGAAGACGATTGGAGAATCAACACACTATCAACTAGTCCAGCTTTGGTATATAGACTCTTATGTTTTGTTCAATGGCATGTATAGAGCTTTTGAGTATTTTGTTATATGTGTCATTTAATTTGCCAAAATGAAGGCATGTAAAGTCATACTTATATTTTTGTATATGGCCATGGAAATTTGGCTTATCTTGAAGTAGGCAATGACCTACAATTCTATGCATGTTTATGTTCACATATGATGACTAGTTTATAATTGGCAATGAGTTATAAAAACGAGCCAATCTTAAATATGTCAAGTAGACATGGAAATCCTTAAATGCAAGATGAGAATTAACTTAGCATGTATGAAACCAATGACATGAGGTTTACATGCAATGAGGTTAATCAAATTTTTTATATATATAAGTGTATAATTCGACCTTATCATGTGTAAAAGTAACCCATGAGTATGGAGGATGATCAGAGGCTTAGAAAATGACTTAATAAGGTTCACACGGGTAGACATAGGGGCGTGTGTCTAGGCCGTGTGTGACACACGTCTCACCCCCATAGGTGTGTGGTATGGCCGTGTGTCCCCTGCACCTAAAATTTTAAGTCAGTATAGAGCACGGGCTAAGCACACGGGCGTGTGTCTTGGCCGTGTGTTTTTAACAGAATATTGAGATTGAAGTCAGTGTTGCACACGGGCGGAGGACACAGGTCTGTCCCAAGCCACACGCGCGTGTATGACCACATGGCCCCATCACACGGGCGTGTCACACTTCAAAGTAAGAAAAAATTTTCTAAAGTGCCCAAAGTTTATCGGATGTCTTCGGTTGTGTCCCGTATTGCCCCTAGGTGTTTTAGGCCTCGAAGGCCTGTGTAAGGGACAAAGTGTACATGTTTGAAAGGTTTTAAATTTGGGAAAAATTTGGTGACCCGATTTAGTAAGTTTGTAAAGGTGAATTATCAGTAATGCCTCGAACCCTATCCCGTCGTAGGATACGGGTGAGGGGTGTTACATGACCGCCACATCGTTTGCTCACCCAACAAAATTATTTTCTTTTTCTATTCAAATCTTAACTATTGATTTAGGAATAGTATCAAGTTAGGTTAGGTATACTTGAGAATTTTAGAAATAAATAAAATAAGAAATTTTGTGCCTATGGAAAATTAAAAAAATGCTCTTGAAATAAGAGAAATAAATCTGGGGTATTGACTTAATTGTAAGAAAATAAAAAGTATTGGAGCAAAAGTAAGAAATTTAAAATGATTGCATTGAATTGAAGGAAAAAAAAAGAGGAAGGACTAGAAGTGAAAATTTACCAAAATAAAGTATGACTCATTGATGGTATTATAGAGAAAGTTGGAGGATTAAATGGTAATTACTCAAACAAGATAATTATGGAAAATGTAATAATTAAGGACTAAAATGTGTAAAAGTATGATTGGTGGATCATTTTGATAATTATCATTTTAATTATTAAATTAATTAAATATTTTTATTAGAAAAGTTGAGAAAGATGAAGAAATCATTTATCTTTTTCCTACGTCTCATGCCACCTCTATTTCTCCATCCTTTCAACTTTTGTTTTTATTATAAATAGGTCATTTCCACCTTTATTAAGCCTTTTAAGTTTAATTTCTCTAATTTCTTTCATGAATCCTTATTGAAATCAACTGAGAAGTCTAATATTCACCTTAGTTTCATGAAAAGAGTATCAATAGTTTCATTAAAGGAGAGAGAAAATAAGAACTAGGGTCTGATTACAAGTGATTAAGGTAAGAATGATAAGCTTTCTTCATGAAATTCATGTTATTAAGTTGTAACGCCCCAAACTTGATCCGATGAATCAAATCTAGATCTAGGGTGTTACTGCTCAAGTAAATATGTAGCTCGCTCAATTATACAAAATTATATTCGATTTCAATTGTTTAATTATAAATTACTCTAAGAAATACATAAGTGTGAATAATACTGGAATTAAATTGGTACACACAGAGAATTTATTTACAACTATGATTGAATTAATGTTCTGGTCTATCATAATTATTCCGTGTAAAAGACTTCTATAGAACAACTCAGACTCGAATACGCCAACAAGCTTACTCTGTATGCATAGCAAATTACGCCACTTCTTCGGCGTAGCCATGGCGTCGCCCCTCTAGGTGAATACCCTTAAAACCCACTTGATAAGTTCAATGAAACTTGTGAGGCAAACACCATTTATCTAAATCATACTTGCACGTCACGTTTAATGTTTCAAGAATTATCTTGTTGCTCTTCTTTTTCTTAATTGAGTTTCTAAAAAAAGTTGCCTCCATTTCTGTTTCTTTATTTACGTTTGTTACCATACCTTACTCTAAGACCATTTCCTTCTCTTCAGTGTCTTTGAAACCTTACCTTTATTCGTCGTTCACCAAGCCATAACTTTTTCAAACTCTAGGAAGAGATCGATACACAGGTGACTGATACTTCTTTTCAAACGTATCATGTTTATGTTTATTTTCAAAATACATTCTCATTACCTAGCTATATCTCTTAAAATCTCCATCTCTGCACAAATATTAATCATATCGAGTACCTTACCATAATACCCGTAGATACGTTTCATACTTATTGATCTTATTGTTTGCATTTAAAAAAAAATACGCTTATCACTTAGTACAGAGTCTACCACAAGAAGCGGCCTTCATGGTTTATTCTTGAAACCATTTCCAGAACACGCCATAAGAGTAGCCCATTTTGTGTGTTCCGTGAAAACTTTCTCTATAGAATTTGCCATAGAGGATATTTCTTTGTAACCTGCCGTAAAGGCATATCCTTTATTCTTTTCCATGAAGGTTCTAAGTCCAAAATCTGCCTTTCATATTGTTCCTTCCTCTATTGGTACAAATTGACGGCACCTGGATGTACGGGAGGTATGAGCATCAATTGTTGATGGTTGTTGCCCAAGAAGGTAATCAGAAGATTCTACCGATAATATTTACTATAACTCTGGAAGAAAGGCAGATGATTGGGATTTCTTTCTTAGCTGGTTGTGCTATCATGTTTGCTCGCAACCCGACATATGTGTCATCTCCGATAGAGGACTCGAAATCTTGACCCCAGTTAAACGGCATGGTAGCCGTTAGGATTACTCACACCATAGATACTATATAAGACATGTCGGCTCCAACTACTACTCAAAATGGCCTTTGAAAAGTGACCAAGATCAACTCATTGACATGGGTATGTAGTTGCCACTATTTTTACAATCATTTTATACCATATTTCATTCATTGTTTGTATTCATGGGTATACTTTTCTTGACAGGGTATGATCTCATCCAACATAGTTTCCAAGAAATGTTGGATAACTTGCGCGCCATCAACAACCACGGTGCGGCATACCTCACTAAAATACCCTTTGTGTAACAATCTGATTTAGACCCTAATCGGAATAGTGATTTCGGGACCATGAATCAGGGTTGGAAAAATATTTAAATATTATTATTCATGTTTATTATATGTGAATTTGCATGTGTGAAAATTTTGTACGAAAATTTGAGTGTTTGTGTGATTAATTTGATAAAAGGACTTAATCGCCTAAGTTGAAAACTTGATAGTTTAAATCATAAAGGTTGATTTGATAGTGGCTTTTTAATATGGAGTATTTATGTTGCAAAAAATCCATTAATTTAGTGATGGCCGAATATAACCATAAAATATATGTTTATGTTATTATATTTATAAGGTTAAATAAGTAAAATATGATAAAAGTTAACATATAATATATTAAAACATAAAAAAATAATAAGAAAACCAAGCATTCATACTTCGTATTTGCCGAAAATAAAAGAAGGAAGAAAAGAAAAAGAACCAAGGTATTCGGCCATTGTTGATTCAATTTTAAGGCATGTTCTGTTTTGGTTTTTGATAATTTTTACGTTTTTGAGATCGTTGCTTCGAATACTACCCGACCCATGCTTGAATTTTTTATTTTGGTGAATATTTTGTGTTATGCCATTGATGAATAATTGTGTTTTGTGATGTTTGATGATGAAATATAAAAAATATGTTTTAGATTAACATGTTTTGTATTGGAGTTTTTGATGATTTTGAGTTATTAGGATTAAATTGCAAAAATAATAAATTGAGGGACTAAAATGTAAAATAAATGAAATATATGGACTATTATGAGTATTTTGAAAATTCAGCTCAACTATGTTTTTGTGAGATTTGGTGTATTTTGTGTTTTGTGCAATTTGGACTAAATTGAAAAAGTATGAAATATTAGGAGTAAAATGGTAATTTGCCCATCTAAGTGTTTTTGGATTAAATTGAATGAAATTGTATTTAAATGAGGTTAATTTGAAATTATATAGATCAAGAACAAAGGAAATCAGACTTGGATTGAGGAAAAACAAAAATAGTCAAATAGCCGATTCGTAATGTCCATCGATATTTGAGGTAAGTTTTTAAGCAATTAAACATGGTTTATTCTGAACATAAAATGATTTACTATGATAATTCATATTTTATAATGTATTATTATGTTAGTCGAATGAGAAATATCAATGAATTAATGTGATTGAGTTGTATTTGAATGATACCAAAACCTCTGAAAGTGCTTATGTGTTACATGGAGTATTATACGATTCGATATATGAAATGCGTTGTGGAATGGTTTTATGTTTGTGATATTTGAGCTTTAAGCCTAGCAAGCCTTGGGCTGGTGACTTTGATCGGGCTTTGTGCCTAGCGGGCTTAGTACCGGTGAATAAATATCAGACCTTGAGTCTAGCAGGCCTTGTGCCGGTGTGTAATTCGGGCATATGCCTAGCAGGTTTTATACCGGTGATTTTTTTTCAAGTCTATGATTATAAGATTTCAAGTTACTATGGATATTGAGCAAGTGAAATTGAGTTGAATGACATTATATATATTCGGCCACATAGGTAAGTATATGTGAGCTTATATTGAACTTGAATATTCGATTACATGTGAGTTTATATTGAATTTGTGTATTCAGTCATATATGAAGTTATTTTGAATGTGCATATTCGGCTATATGTGATGTTTTATTTAATTTGAACTATAGGTTACATATTATGTTTTATTTAACTTTTATATATTCGGCCACATGTGAGTCCATAAAGAATTTTGTGTATTCGACCATACATGTAAGTGCCAATGTGAAAATATATTTGTTCTTGTATAATTGGCTACATAGGAAAAATATATATACATGGTGACATATATTTGATTTTGAACATTCGGCCAAGGTATTTTAATGTGTTAATGTGTAATATTATTGATATAATTCGGTTAGTTGAATGTTTTGATTATTCATTGAGTTGTTTATTATGCTTAAAGCTTACTAAGCTAAGTTAGCTTACTCTGTGTGTTTTGTTACTTTGTTTTATAGATTTTGGTTGTAACTCACGAGCTCGGGGATCGTTATCGAAGTCATCCACACTATCGTCAACTTTCGGTACTATTAAAAATATATTTTCCAACTTATGGCATGTATAGGCTAATATGTATTTTGTTCAACTTTGAATATGTATATATATTGAGCCATGCGAATATGGCTTATCTTTAAAGTCTGGATATGGTTATGTTTGGCAATGGTTTATCTTATTTTGATTATTATGATATGTGAAGTGAATGAAAAGTAAATGTGGATGGAATTATATGTGTTGGTAATAGCTTGAAATGATAAGTGGAAATTGTTGTGGTTTGTCGCTTGGTTTTGATATGTTTAATTATAAATAAATATGGGTTGATGATTTGATTTTGATGTATGTTTATTCATTTATAAACGTGAGCTCAGGTGTTAGCATGTTTAATGTATACTAGAAATGCATGATATGAGGCATGCCTATATTCGAATATGCAAAGATTAGTTTAGTTTGGTTTGTATGCAAAAATGTATAAGTACTATAATTAGTTATAAGTTTATGAATGGTGAATTATTGAGATTTTATTGTTTAATAATGCTTCTAAGTGAGACATTGATAAATGACCATTTGAATAATGATTTTATGTAATAGTACACCATGAATATTATATGCATTTTTGCAAAATTGCTAATTATGTGTACGTATATACATGTACTTTGATTGTTAGTTAGAATGATGGTTTGGGTATATAATGAAAGTATATGCATATTTTTATATTTGTTAATGAAAATTTGATTATTTGAAAGGCATAAATTCAGTTAAATTTTGAGGTATGATTCGTAATTGTAATATGATAAATAAAGCATGTTTAATATTTAATTAGCCATGTATTATATATTTTTAAGTATGAATTGTATGAATATGTGAATGTTAGAAATTTTATTTTTGTTCAGTAATGCCTCGTAACCCTAGTGCGGTGACGGATACGAGTTAAGGGTGTTACACTTTGAACAGTGGACACAACCGTATGACGGGGTCAATGATATGTGTCACGCTTGATTTTCATTGAAACCCAAAAATTAGGATTATTAGAGAGTAAATTGAAAAAGACCGTAAGTTGGCGATCTTAATTGGAAAAACTGGAAAAGTTAAAAATGATGTTGGATAAGGTTGAAATCCAATTCTGGTTCGGCTAAATTAGAACTAGCCAATCCCTTAGTAGGGGACAAAATGATTGAAAATGAGTGGATTTTGCACGATTGAAGATCGTGTGAAAATGGCTAGAAATAGCTGGAGAGTGACTTCCCATGAGGGACTTCTTCAATTTATTTCTTTTCCATCTCCTTCCTTGGTTGCTCTAGAGGGGAGATAGCTATAGAAGCTCTTCATGGGGTGAGGATCATGAGATTTAAGTAGGAAAATAGGGAATTTAGTAAGCCGACAAGGTCCTAAATCATTTAGTGCAGTAAGATTCAAGAACCAAAGTTAAGGGATTCTAGAAATCATTTTAAGGATTCTGCATGTTTCTAGAAAATTAACTTTAAACTGGGGTTGTCAAGTTTAACCCATGAATTGGTTATCTTGCTTAGTTGCTGGGAGAATGGAAGCTTCAATGTCTGGAAAAAGCTAAGCAGATAAGGCGAGGAAGTCTCAAGTGAGTTTTTTCTAACTCAAACCCTGAATTGCTAAAGTATGATGCATGATTGCATGAGCTATTTAATATTCGCCATTCTAGCTGGGCATGCATGATGTGGAAGGGAAATTATCAAAGGAATAAGAAGAAGTTAAGATTTAAGAAAAATGGTGATAATTTTATATACCGCCATACAGTGTTGATGCGTACGCCCATTATGTGCGAAGCTCCAGGCCTTGCAGTGCTTGAGCAGCCAGGTTAGGAATGATGAAACGGAGGAATGGATGAAATGTGATGGGAGAAGTAAATAGAAAGATCATGGTTAGGCCATGAGTACGATTGGAGGCTAGACGCCAAATATGAGTAAGACCATAGCTGAAAGATATTATGGCATCATTGTCACACCCCTCAATCGTCTCAGTCTAGGATTAGGGTTACAAGATGCTACAACACATAATAGAACAGAATCATGTTATATTAATTCACATTTCTTTGAATGATAATCATTCACCAATCATTTAATCAAAAACATGTTATTCACACATTATCAGAGTTAATAGAGCTTACAAAAACATTAAAACAATTCATGAACATAATACGGGGACTATTTGAAACATTGATTTATCATACTTAGACACATATCATACTATAGCAATTTAAAATAAGGCTAAATTGAGCTTTAAAACACTTATAAATTAGAATTGAAAATAAATAACGACCCATTTATAAAATTTTAAAACTTTGGATAAAGTGTCGATAATGAATAAAGAAGTATCGATATTTTCTAACAAATATCGATACAAAAACATTATTGATACCAAATCTGTATTTTTCCAATTTGAAAACTATTCATTTGGTGAAATATCAATAGTCTAGGTTCTAGGTATCGATAATGAATAAAGAAGTATCGATATTTTCTAACAAATATCGATACAAAAATATTATTGATACCAAATCTGTATTTTGCCAATTTGAAAACTGTTCATTTGGTGAAATATCAATAGTCTAGGTTCTAGGTATCGATAATTTTTCCCAGATAGTGAAAAACTACAAGTTGAACATTCATTACATGCCAAACCTATACCTTTATTCAATACACGGTCATCTATAAACTAACCAAACTTGAACATGGTACATTCCAACCTAGAAAGGCCTAACTAATGTGCCATTTTGGCACCACCACAAACAATATAAGACATCCAACATAACTATCCAAACTTTACCTTTTTATTCAACCTAAACAAGTCTGAAATCATACCAATATTATCCATACACAAATCTCAAACATACAAATACTTTGGTACATAATCATAACTTAACAATCCATAAAACAACTTAGTACATAATCATAACTTAACAATCCATAAAACAACTTAGTACCACAATTACATATGCTACAAGTATCAACTAACACATATACCAAGCGTATTATCCAAGTTTAAACATTACATAACCATCTCTAAATCTAAGACCAAGCATACTATTTCCAAACATGCTTTAACGAATATACCATTAGTGCATACCATAGTAACCATTATATTCAACTTATTATATGTCAACCATTAAAATACATTACAACTTCAACTTATAACTTCAAAACCATCAACTCAAAATAACCTATATACATGCCACAAAACCAAAATAAACGAGTCAAAAACTACCCAGACTGAAGCTTGATAGTGTGAGTCTTGAAGTTGATTCGATTGCCTACCGTAAAATGTCAAATACAGAAAACAGTAAATGAAAGAGAGTAAGCTTGTATAGCTTAGAAAGTTCATAAGTGCTTAACAAGAATCTTACCTCGGTTTACAATTAAGTAAAGAAAATATAAGTAATCTAATTCGATTTCCTATCAAGACATTTACAATAACAAGGTGAGCATTTTATGTATCAATCGTATAATCTCTCAATCAATCAATATAACATATTTTCGTATCATTCAACACAAAAGATTCAACATATGAATCAAATTAACCAATTGATCATGCCTATCTATATTCATAATCATATACCATTTCTTTAAGCATATAGCTTTATCATAACAAATCACATTTACAAATCGGGCATTATACATATAAACTATAAACTTTTCAGTCATTTTGATATCATTTCAAAACAACTTTAAAACACATACACATCATTTACGTAATTTCATCAATTAACATTTCAATAATCGTATAAACATAACATTTCCAAGCAATTCTGGAAGTCAATTAATATAATTTCTTTTAACAATTGGCTTGTTGAACTATAGTAACATAATTTAGATACTAGGGTAACTACACCACACCATAGAGCATCATAATGCTATATAGAGGCACTATAGTACAAACAGAGGCACGGTTTGCAATTAGAGGAATCAAAGTACAAATAGAGACACCAAAGTGCAAACAGAGGCACTGTAACACCCCATACCCATATCCTATGCCGGGATGGGATACAAGGTGTTACCTAACTTAAACAAGTACTTGCAACCATTTCCGAGTCTCCAGAACTTGGACAATTTAAAACTTTCTCAAATTTATCAGAACATCCTTAATATGTGCCTACGAGGCCCAAAACACACATCGAAAATCATTCGGGTCCAACTCGGGTTCCTAAACCAACCTTAAAAAAATGACACTTGACACAAGGGCATATGCCCGTGTGGGAAGGGCAACATGCCCGTGTGACCATTTCAATATGGTCGTGTTGTTGACCCGTATGGCTCACACGACCTAAGCAATACAGGGACACGCTCGTGTCCTTTACCCGTGTGGAATTAATTCTAAATTCACACTTACAGGGGTTTCCAAACGGCCTGGCATACGCCCGTGTCCCTGACCCATGTCTGTCACACGGCCATGACACGCCTGTGTGCAAAAACCTAGACATTCTCTTTCTGATGTCAGGAACTCCAAAATGTCACACGGCTAAGGCAAATGCCCGTGTGCTAGGTCGTGTCCCTCACACGGCCAAGACACACGGCTGTGTCTCTACCCGTGTGTTTACTACCATACATACTGACTTGAAATTTTTTTTATTTGCAGGGGACACATGGCTAGACAACATGCCCTTGGGGCTGGTTGTGCGTCACACACGACCTAGGCACACGCCCGTGTGTCTACCCGTGTGGACAAAAATAAGGCTATTTACCAAGCCTCTTTGCCACCCTTACTTATACAACCTACACAATAGCAACCACACCCAAACAAGACTATTTCATGCAATAAAATTAGCCACAATAGACAACATTCCATTTGTACATTTTACTCACCTATGAATATAACATCCTTTCATATAAATCAAAATGATTATTAGCCATCATTCAAGGCTTAATAAAAGATGAGGGATTTATCCCAAGCCAAAACATTTGGCCAAATTAATAATAACACAAAACACAAGTCTAATTCTCTATACATGCCATATTCAAAAATATAAATCAAACTATACCGAATACTTCGATTGATAGTGTGGTCGATATCTCTGACTTCTGTTGATCCTTGAGCTAGATAGGCAGCACTATAAGAAAAAGGAAAGGAGAAGGAGTAAGCATAAAGCTTAGTAAGTTTCACATAAATAAATATACAACATGACTTTACCATTCATCAACAAGTATCCTAATACACAAGGGGGCATAAGCAAGACTTACTCATCAATATTTAATACACATCCCATAGCTTATATTGAGCTCACATTTCATACATACCAAATAGGTACCTATGTCACTCACAACACAATTATACTTTTCTTATTAACTAGAAAACATAACTATCACTGTTGAACTATTTGGAACATTATCTGATATTCCATAAGCCTCAAATATGGGTAAGGTGTCGACGCCATGTTCCAGACACGGTCTTACACTGGCTCATATCTCAAGTTGAAGCAATGTCCCAGATGTGGTCTTACACTGACTATCATCTCGTAGCCGATGCATGTCCCAAACACGTCTTACACTGGCTTACGTCTCGAGGCTGATGCATGTCCCAGACATGTCTTACACTAGCACTCATCTCGATGTCGATGCCATGTCCCAGACATGATCTTACACTGACTATCATCTCGTAGCTGATGCATGTCCCAGACACGTCTTACACTGGCTCTCATAATGTAACTGATGCATGTCTCAGACATGTCTTACACTAACCTATAGTAACCCATATGTCTTTACATGAATATCCTATATATTTCCTAGGTTCGAATAGGAACTCTACTATCTCTATTATCATCATACTTTCTCAATTTCACAATCAAGCGATTCATGCTATATTAATCAAATACAATTCAACACATACATTAACAATGTAGTTGTATAATTTACATACAACTTACCTCTGGTTACAAAATGTAACGACTAAACGGTTTAGTCGGTTTGCTTGGCTTTCCCCCGGTCTAGGTTCAGATTCGGTAATTCTCGATCTATAATAGCAAAATTGTACTTATTCAGCCACTAAATAAAATTAAGCAATCGACAATTCACATTTTTGGTAAAATGACCATTTTGCCCTTAGACTCAAAAATTGATTTTTTTTATCGAATTTCTTTGTATCTTAAGTCTAGCCACACCCATTTTTCTCTTATAGTAACCCAAATTCCCACTATTTCACACGTTTGTCATCTATTCTACAACTTATGCAAAATAGTCTTTTTAGGTGTTTTCATGCTAACACATTTCACAAAAGTTGTTTATAACACACCCAAGACTTATTTTCTTCCATAAAAACTCAGCAAACATCATAAATATTTTCATGGAAAAACCCTAAACTCTTTATCATTTTGCAAAACATTACCCTCATTTGAAAGTTTATGCTTTAAAGGTCTCAAAAGTATAAAAATATTCAAGAAAAACCATTAAAATCACTTACTTGTGAGTAAAATAACTAGCTGAAATTTTTAAGCTTTCAACCCCCTTCAATGGCTAAAAAATTGGTGGAGAAGAAATGGGGAAATAGGATGATATCATCTTTCTTTTATTTTATTTCTTTTTGGTCAAAATAAGCCACCAACTTCACCTAATATTTGACTTCCTTGATTTCCTTGTCTCATGGCCAACCATCACCTATTTAATGGCCTAATTTCACTTTAAAAACTCCCAATTTATGATACATGGAAATTTGACACTCTTAGCTATCAATTTAAGACCTTTGCACTTTATGCGATTTAGTCCTTTTTCGCAATTGGGCTCACAAACGTTAAAATTACTTCACCAAATTTTTTAAGCGCTCATAAAAACATGTTATAACATCTACATAATAATGAAATAATTTATTCTACTCTGGAATTGTGGTCTTGAGACCACTATTCCAACTAGCCCTAAATCGTGTTGTTATAGGCACCGAAGTGAAATCTTGTACAAGCACGCGTTCTAACCCTATTGTTATGCCAATAATATCCTAATCATTTACTACGTTCAACCGAGCATTTAAAAAGGTCCGCAACATTTATAAATCAAAGCACCTATATAATTTCAGTACACATACTGTAAACATGTCAAGTTCATTCCGAAATGACATAAATAATGTTTCACAAACATTCAACCATTTTCAAACAAGTCATTGTTCACCTTGTACTTAATTATAAACAATTTATAACTTCAAGCTAATTTCAAATATTAATTAATAATTCAATCAAAATCAATTTGTAACAACACAAAAATAAATAAGTATCTTATGAAATTATCTAATACAACCAACAAGCAAATTTGTTCATAGGGACTATTCTATAATTTTTCCTTTTCCCCTGATTTTCCTCTGTACGATTCAAATCTTGATCTATATAATAATTCATTCCACATTATTAGCTTTTAAAACTTTAAACCAACTAATTTCATGAATATAATATCTTTTATTCATTTTGCATTGTTTCCTTAAATTTTTGTATTTTATTCAATTTAGTACTTAAAGCTGAAACTATTATATCTTTCAAATTCAAGCTTTGATTTTCAATCCAATTACAATTTCATCATTGTACAACCCTTTAAAAACATAAAATTCAGTAATTCCTTGAAAAAAAATTACATTATTTCAATTTGGTCATTATACCCAAAACTAACAAAATTTTCTTAACAAATTAGTCTCTATTCACAATTAAGCTCACAAACATACCATTAAACATCAAAAACTTCAATTTTCATCAATGGAAAATTTTTTAAAACTTTAACAGTTTTGAAAAAAAGATAAGAGTTAGCTAGATTAAGCTACAACGATTTCAAAAATATAAAAATTACGAAGAATAGACCTCAATTAAACCTCCATGCATGCAAAACAATTTCGTGACAACCCATTTTTTAGTGGTGCCAGAAACAGTAATTTCGGGGCCAAAAATATGATAAGTGAGTCTATAAATATTACTATTTAATATTTACGAGTCAAATATAATATTATAATAAATTTTTAATTGATAATTTATGTTATTTAAACGAATTATTAGGTTCAAGTAGTAAATCCTTAAAGTCAAGTTGTTTTAGAAAATGAGGTATCGGGACCTCATTTTTATAAATCAAGCTCGTAAATATTTTACTAAATATTTATGGAGTGTTATTTGGGTCATATAAAAATTTGGTTAAGAAAATTTAATATTTAGTTAATTAATTAATTAAAAGGGACCAAATTGTAAAGGTTGCAAAAGGGGGTTTCTATTAGTTTAACGGCTTAAATGATTAAGGGCAAATAAAGTAATGGACTTATATGGTAATTGTACCAAATATTTAAATGTTGATTGGTTAAGGGGTTGAAAATAGTTAAAATTTGATGTTAATTAAAGGGTATAATGGTAATTAAGCATTAAATCATAAACTAAGAAAAAAAAACAAGTGGGTATCATCTTCTTTAGTCTTTCTTCCATCAAAATTGAAGAGAACTCCATTTTTATTTGTTTTAAGCTTCGGTGAACTTTAAAGCTTTGCATATCAAGAAACAATACGATTGGATTTAAATTGAGGAAAAAGCTAAAAGTTCCAGTATAGTTGTTGACTCTATTTTAGCAACCATTTTAATCGAGGTAAGTTCCTATAAGGATTAAGTTATTATAAGTTATTTTGTATGCCATGTTTATAGTTAATATGTTATAAATAATTAGATTTAAAATTATACAATATCCTGGTAATATAGACCAAAATATGATGTTAATTAAATTGAATGACATAGTGCTTTGGTTTAGATAAAATAATTAAAAGGGGAATTATGGTGAAGGAATTGTATATTGGAAAGAAAAAGGATATAATAGAAGGAAAAATTAAGGTAAATGGATTTTGGATGGATTATTATGTATAACATGGATGATGGTATTGTATTTAATAATTAAAGTGAGTTACAATGAATTTATGAGCATGTAAATTTCAAGAATGATTATATGAGAATGAAGGTTAGAGATAAGGGTATGGAAAGAGACCCATTGAGCCTAGAGAATGCTTAGGATACAAATAACATGTCATTAGGAAGTATATGTATTGGGTGCTGGTCTTGGAGGTCCTACCGATGACTGAGATCCAACATGTGTTGTTGATTCTCCATAGCTCGTGTGAGCAGCATTGTGTAGCTACCGTCCTGACCCACAACTCGTGTGAGCATTATTGAAAAGGAAAAGGAAAATTTACATTTACATTTACATTTACATGAAAAGCTATTCTGTGTATCCGATGTTTTTTGAAAAGGTTCAACAGATAAGAAAAGGTTAATGTAAAGACATGTATAAAAAACTTAATGTACTAATGTTCATATGAAATGGAAAGATAGATATGCACATATGCAATGAAAAGGATGAGAATTTATCATGTGACGGATGAAATAAGCATGAAATTTATTTCTTAATATATGTTATGTTTACTTATTATCTATTAACTATGTAGACTCAAATGTGTAGAATATAAAATGGGTATATATATGTATGATGGATGATATATAAAACCTAAATTCTTATTAGGTATATTTCATGATTTACTATGCTATATTATGTATGATATATGAAATTTGAGGTGTGAAAGGTAATGAAAATGAAAGTACATAGTATATAATGAAAGTAATTAATGATTCGAAAAGCTTGAGATGTTATATGCCTTATTTAGTTAAATTTATTTGTGCATTGCTTCACCTACTAATCTGGTGAGGTGTAGTGTATAGAAAAAGGAAATTTGGACTATGACTAAATAAAGTCATTTATAGTTGTTTAATCATTGAACGTGGTAAGTTTAAGTTTCGTTATACGAACTTACTAAGCATTAGTTGCTTACCTAGTTGATTTTTCTGTTTCTATAGGTCATCGGAAAGCTCAATCGGTTGGAATCTTCGTCGGAGCACAACCACACTATCCATTGACTATTTTGGTAGCTTTTGAATAAGTTAGGCTAATAGTTATAAATGGCATGTATAGGGTTGTATGTTTATTTGATATGTTTTGAGCCTATGCTTAACTTACTTGCGTATATATATGTTTTGAAATTAGTTGGTATATGTTTGTATTGATAGGTGAATTTTTTCTTTTAGGTGTGTCTTGTGAAGAAGTATAGCTAGGTGGTATAAATTGAGAATGAAGTAACTAAATGAATTGTGTGTGTGTGATATATGTTTTAACATGTATGGGGTTTATTGTCATTTATACTTTTGTTATGTTTTGGTTACTTTTATAAGTGTTTATATGTACATATGGAATAATTGGCTTGTAAATGTTAAAGGCCATATGAATATAGTCATTTTGGTATGTTTAAATTGAATGGTGAATGGATTGACAATTGTTGTGATTAGGTAGCTATTATAGCTTTGTTTTGATTGATGTTGTTTGATATTAATGAGGTGCCTTTGAATGGCATATTGGTTAGGAGAAATAGGTTGATTGAATTGGTATGTTTATATGGGTTTAAAATATATTTAGGTCTAGTGAATGTATGCACTAATGAAGTAGACAGTTGGACAAGTTTTGGACTTTAAATGGCTTATTTCTAGGGTCAAATTATGGAGCACACGGCTTGGGACACGGGTTGTCACACGGCCTGGCTACACGGCCGTGTGTCACCTATTATTTTTGGTGAAAATTTTCACACGGCCTAAGACACAGCCATGTGTATCAGGTTAGTATGTTACACAACCTAGCATAGGACCTACGACATGGCCATGTGTCACAAGTTAAAGAGTTACACGGTCTGGCACATGGCCTGCGACATGGCCGTGTGACCCAACTCAGTGAGTTACACGGTTTCAGGCACAAACTGGGACAGACCATGTGTCCCTTTGTTCGATTGTTACATAGTTTGGGCTATGTCACACGACCTGACCACACGGCCGTGTGATCCTTGTTTTCAAAATTTTCAACTTTTTCCAAAATTTTTTGATTTTTTCGATTTAGTCTCAGATCATTTCTAAATTGTTTTTTTTAGAGCTTCAAAGTCCCGATATAAGGTCCAAATGTGTATGTTTGGTTGGTTTATAATGAGTTGTATTTAATTGACATTTATATGATTATTGTTTGGATTTGCATGGTAAAACTCCGTAACCCTAATTCAATAACAAAAACAAGTTAAGGGTGTTATATTTAGTGGTATCAGAGCTACGATTTAGTCAGTTCTTGGACTAAACGTAACATGTTTGGAGTCTAGAAATACATACCATTCTATAACCTGTGATAGTGTGATGTTTCATGACTATAATGGGATTTGTTTTACATATAGATAACAGACATCTTCCAACTAAACTAATTCTGATGATGCTGAAAGCGATACTCAAGTCTCTGATTAAAATGTTGGTTATGATGTGTAAGAATTCAAGAAGTACAGAGTAGAGGTTTATGGTATTTATATTAATAATGTATAACATGTTTGATATGTATATGAGGATTAGATTTGTGGCTCTACAATCTCCACCCTCTCATCCTCAAATTCTTATACAACAGAATATTCATAAGATTTATGTTGATTAAGTCCACAAGTGAGGAACCGAAGAGTTCAGCAGTTGGATGAGTAATAATTTGGCCAGAGCTGAGAAATGGTTAGCAAATACAGAGAGTTCTAAATGAAAAATTAAATATTTTCAAAGATTATTTGAGATGTGCAGCATCAATATTAAAAGAAGCAGTTATTCATTGGTAATTAACTTTAAATATTATGGTATCTAAAGAATAAATTAACCGAGATTTCTTCTGAATTGATTACATTAGTGAAACAGAATAATATGAGACCACCGATGACTTTAGTAGCCAGTGTAGTAGTGTTTGAAATGTAAATAAACCTAAATGTATTCATTGTGGCCGAGTATCTTACTAGGACCTCCTCTGGGTATGCTATGTGCTATTTTATCTTTAGTGGCACAGGCGGTTGATAGACTAGAAAGAACATAGGTTTTCCTCCTTACTTATTGGTTAAATTGTTCCCTTTTAGTTATCCTTAGCATATATTTTATCATTTTTAGTTTAGTAAATTGTATTTTATAACTCAGTGAATTCTAGGCTATTTTATCCTTAATTTTGCTATCTTTTTGCATTAATGTCGCTGCACGAGTTAATTCCAGATGCGTCCAGAATTGTTACCGTACCTGATAGCTATCAGAATAAGAACTAAAATTGTGTGAGCTGTCCAGTCTGGTATAACCAAATTGTACGTACAAAGACAAAATAATTCTGAGGAAAGGACACTTGAACTGTTGGAGGAGGACATAAAAGGTTGAGGTGAGAAGAAAAGAGGAGCTTTTTTTTTCTAGATCATCATCTTCATCATCCTACCTTGAAGCTTGTGGCCATGGAAACTTAAGCCTCTCACGGGTGAGCCAACATGAAAAACTAGATCCAGACTAGCTTCTGACGAGGAGACCTAAGTGCGAGACAAGAGAGAATAGAGAGATTCAGTCGAGTTATCTAGGAATAGTATTCTCCACTAGATTCTTTCTTATTTCTTTCTAAATGTTGGTGATTACTCTCTGTTTTCTGTTTGTATAGAAGTACACATGAATTCTTAGTTAAATGTTATCTTATTCAGTCTTGCTTTTATTATTTAATCTTAGGTTTTGAATGTTTACTTAACACGGAAGTGTTATTGCAGCCACTATGACTGGAAAGCGTAGTGACAGTTCGAGCCAACAAGCATTACAACAAAAGTTGAGTGAGGATTAGAGGAATTTAGTCCACTTGTTCTTAATAGTGCCATGTTGCCATCATTGGAAGGTGGGGTAAATGTGCATCTTTGAGTCTCAAATTAAATAGAGGAGTGACTTTGGTAAGATATACATTGAATTTTATTGCCTCGACATTTACCTATCCTTTTATACCTTGTGAGCATTTAGTATTCTGCTAAAGATTCATATTGGGGATCCCAGTTTATCATTATCATATTTTATTTTATTATTTTCAAGTTATTGCATCGACAACTATCCTTACAATTTATCTAATTTATATTTAATTATTACACCGACATTAATAGACAAAAGACACCCATCACTGTGGGATCGATCTCCAGCAGACTCACATCTGTCGACTATACTTGTATCGACAATGTACACTTGCACATTGTTGCTGTGACATTAAATAGTCGATCAAGTTTTTAGCGCCGTTGCCGGGGATGGCGTTTGTTTGATGTTTATTTTTGTTTTTCTATTTTTTCACTTTATTTTGTTTATATAATATTTAATATTCACTAATTGGTTTTTCTTGGTTGCTATTTCTTCAACTTCATTTTAGGTGTTTTATGACCCGAAGAAAATCAAATTTTCTTATCGATTTTGATCCAGAAATTGAAAGGACTATTCGAAGTAAACTTCAAGAACAAAGAAATATGGCTCTACCAGGGAACAATGCAGCCATACCCCCGATCCAACAGTAAAATGTTAATAACCCATTGTTGCCACAAGTTGCGCACATACAAAATAGGACTATACGAGATTTTGTAGTGCATGTCTTGGATGATTTACAGCCGGGAGGTGTTAGGTCAGCAATCCAAGCTGGAAATTTTGAACTCAAGCCAATAATGTTTCAAATGCTAAATTCTAATGGGCAATATGTTGGACTACCACATGAAGATACGAGAGAACATCTTAAATCCTTTTTATTGATCTGTGCTTCCTTTAGTCAACAAGGTGTTCCTAATGATGCCTTGAGATGCAATTATTTCCTTATTTCTTATAGAGAAGAGCCCGTACTTGGTTATTTGGGCTACCTGCTAGATCAATTACTTCTTGGGATGCACTAGCAACACAGTTTGTTTTGCGATTTAACCCACCGATAATGAATGCTCATCTTCAAAATTATATTACTTCTTTTCGTCAGCTGGATGATGAAAATCTTCACACCACATGAGAACATTATAAATATTTAATTCGACATTGTCCCATGCACGGCATTCAACCAAAAACATAAATTGAGATTTTTTATAATTGGCTGAATTCACATACAAGGAACCTTGTTGACACATCAGCCAATCGATCTCAACTGGATTATACTTATAATGATGATGTGAGAATTCTTGAGAGAATTGCTCAGAATGATTATCAATGCCCTATCTCCAAATCTACATAAGCAAAAATTACTCTAGGAGTTGTTGAATTGGATGCAATAACTGCACTAAGTGCTCAAGTTTCTTCTCTCACAAACATGATTAAAAATTTGTAAGGGACTAGTGGCATTGCACCTATACAAGTAACTCAGCAATTTGATGTTCCTACTTTTTTTTGTGAGATTTATAGTGACAACAATAGCTATGAAGATTATCCACAACATGCAGAGAATGCTTGTTATATTATTAACATCTGCAACAATTCTTATGGTAACTCTTACAACAACTCTGCACGCAACCAAAAGTTTTGGGGAACTCAGAATGTTGCACAAAATGTTGTGACATTCAAATATGAGAATGCATCTACTCAGGGCAATTATAATCCCAGACAAGGGAATTATAATCAACAACAACAGAACTACAATTAGCACACATAGATGCATCCATAACAAGGCCAGACATATCCACACCACAATCTAATGCAGCCATAATACTCTTCAATACCGAATCAGTATGTTCAAGGACATCGACCGCAACCGTACACTTAAGCTTCTACTTCTGAGCCATTAGCAACTCTTGAGGCATTAATGCAAGAGCATATTACTCGCACAAAATCTATCGTACAAGGGAATTCATCTTCCATTCAAGCATTGGAGGCACAATTAGGACAACTTGCTTCAAATCTGAATACTCGACCACCAGGCTTATTACCTAGTGACACAAAAAATCCTAGTCTGAGGGGGAAAAACATTGTAAGGCTATCACTCTTAGGAGTGGTAAACAAACTGGCGAATCATTTATCGACTCTACTATAGCACCTCATGATACGGATAGAATGATCACTAGTGAGAAGGTTGAATCTGAAGAATTTGTCGACGAATCAAACAAAGAAGTTCCACAAATTGTCACTCGTATGCCTAATATCTGACCTTCGAAACTGTCGATGCAATCAAAGTTGTCGACGCAAGCAGATATATCTCTACCTTTACCTTTCCCACAAAGGTTCAGGAAGAATAAGCATGACAAGTAGTATTAGTTGTTCTTGGACACACTAAAGCAATTGCAGATCAACATTCCTTTAGTAGATGCTCTAGTTCAAATTCTGAGTTATGGGAAATTTATGGAAGACCTCTTGTCCAAAAAGAAGAAGCTCACTGATATTAAAACTCTTACACTCAAAGAAGGTTGTAGTGCTGTTTTTACAAACAAGTTGCCCCTTAAATTGAAAGATCCTAGGAGCTTTACCATCCCATGTTCAATTGGCAGTCATTATTTGGGCAAAGCTTTATACGACTTGGGAGATAGCATTAACCTAATGCCACTATCTACTATCAGAAAGTTGAGAATTGGTCATATGAAATCTACTGCAGTGACATTTCAACTAGTTGATCGATCCTTGGCTCAACCTAAAGGGCAAATCAAAGATGTCTTAGTTCATGTGGATAATTTAGTTTTTCTGGCTGATTTTATCATACTTGACTGTGAGGCAGACAAGGAGGTTCCCATAATCTTGGGATGACCATTTTTAGCCACCAGTCGAACTCTTATTGATGTTTACAAAAGTGAACTAACCATGCAACTTAAGGATGAGCAAGTCACCTTCAGTGTTTTTGAATCTATTCAATGCAAAGACAAAGAAGAATGCCATACTGTTGATGTGCTAGGTGATCTAATTGAGGTAGAATTCAATGACCAAAGCACAGTACTTTCTGAAGAGTTTGAAGTGACATCTGATGCCGAATCCTTAGATAATTGTGGCAGCATAGTTGAAGCTAATAATCTTGAACTCAAGCATGGATGGTAGATTGAATCCTTAGACCTAGCCAACAGAACAATCACAATTTTCAAACCATCTATTGAAGAAAATCCTAATCTAGGTGATCAAAATACTCTCCCAATTATTATCTCTACAATACTGGATGTAACTCAAGAAGAGAAATTGGTTCATATTCTCAAGTAACATAAACAAGTTATTGCTTGGAGTATTACCAATATTCAAGTATTAGTCATTCTTTTTGCATGCACAAGATCAAGTTGGAAGATAAAGACAAACAATCAATTAAACAACAAAGAAGATTAAATGAAAGATGAAGGAAGTTTTTAAGAAGGAAATCATAAAATAGCTTGATGTTGGAATTATTTACTCGATTTTTTATAGCAATTGGGTAAGTCCGGTGCAATGCGTACCTAAAAAGATTGGCATCACTGTGGTTCGTAACAATAAGGACTAATTAATTCCTACACGCATTCCCACAGGATGGTGAGTTTGTATGAATTATCACAAATTGAATGCGGCCACAAGGAAAGCTCACTTCCTGCTTTCTTTCATCAACCAAATGCTGGATCGGCTTGATGGAAAGGCTTATTATTGCTATTTAGACGGGTTTTCTGGGTACAATCAAATTGCTATTGCACAGGAGGATCAGGTTACACCTATTCCTTTAATACTTTCACTTTTTGCCGTATGCCGTTCGGTCTTTGCAACCATGATGGCAATATTCTCAGCTCTTTAGAGGTTTTTATAGACAATTTCTTAGTTTATGGGAATAATTTTGAGCATTGCACTGACAATTTGGACAAAGTATTAAAGTAATGTGAGGACACACGTCTTGTCCTGAATTGGAAAAAATGTCATTTCATGGCAACTAAAGGCATTGTGTTAGGACACCACATCTCCAGTCAAGGCATTCAAGTAGACAAAGCTAAGGTGGAAATCATTGAGAAATTACCTCTACCAACAAATGTGAAAAGTATTCGCATTTTCTTGGACATGCAGGATTTTACCGAAGGTTTATTAGAGATTTTTTGAAAATTGCAAAGCCCTTATGCTCATTGCTGGAACAGAATCGAAAATTCTTCTTTGACAATGCATGTCTGGATGCCTTTATTTAGTTACAAAAGTATCTAGTAAATGCACCCATTGTCATTACACCAGATTGGTCTCAACCTTTTGAAGTTATGTGTGATGCAAGCGACTTTGCTGTGGGTGCAGTTCTAGGACAATGAAAGGGAAAGATATTTCATGCCATCTATTATACTAGCAAAAATCTTATAGAGGCTCAACTCAATTATACCACCACAGAGAAAGAATTGTTGGCTGTAGTATTTGCTTTAGACAAGTTCCATTCATATCTTCTCAGCGCAAAGGTTACCGTATTCACCAATCACTCTGTGTTGAGATATCTTTTTGCAAAAAAGGATGTAAACCAAGGCTGATATGCTAGATATTACTATTGCAAGAACTTGACATCTAGATAAAAGACCTTAAGGGTTCAAAGAATCAAGTTGCAGACCATCTGTCTCAATTGCAAGTTGGTAGTGAAGATGGAAACATAATTCAAATTGTCGACGCATTCCCAGATGAGAAGTTATTTGTTGTAGATGCAACTCCTTGGTATGCGGATTTTGTCAATTATCTAGTGTGTAGAAAGCTCCCATTAGGTGTCATAGGCTATAAAAAGAAAATATTTCTTCATGACATCGTGAAGTATCATTGGAACGAGTCGTATTTATTCAAGGTATACAATGACAACATCATTCGATGTTGTGCTTCGGAAGAGGAGATGCTTTCAATCCTGAAGCATTGTCATGATGCTCCTTATGGAGGTCATTTTGGTGGAATGAGAACTACTACTAAAATTCTCCAATCAAGATTCTACTGATCGACATTATTTAAAGATGCCCACAATTTTGTGAATCAATGCGATAGTTGTCAACGCACCGGTTCTATATCCCAACACAATGAAATGTTGCAGCAGCCAATTATAGAGGTTGAATTATTCAATGTTTGGGGTATGGATTTTATGGGAGCATTTTCGAGTTCATTTGGAAATCTTTATATATTAGTAGCTATTGACTATGTCTTAAGGTGGGTTGAAGCTGTTGCAGTTCACAAGGATGATGCACGGACAGTGCTAAAATTTTTTCACAAGCATATATTCACCTACTTTGGCACACTAAAGGCATTGTTTAGTGATCAGGGTACACACTTTCATTGCAACCAAGTGGCAACCGCATTGAAGAGATATGGAGTTAAGCAGAGAATGGCTACTACTTCTCATCCACAAACCAATGGATAAGCCAACGTATCGAATCGAAAAATTAAGAACATTCTTGAGAAGGTTGTAAACCCTTCAAGGAAAGATTGGTCTTTTCGATTGGATGAAACTTTATGGGTATTGTGAACAACATACAAAACTCCATTAGGGATGTCACCGTATCAACTGGTTTTTGGGAAAGTATGTTACTTGCCAGTTGAATTGGAAAACAAAGCAATGTGGGCAATTAAGCAAGTGAACATAGACTATGAAGCGGCTGGAAAGAAAAGACTGTTGGATATCACTGAACTTGAGGCGATTAGGAGAAATGTTTATGAAAACGCTGTAATTTTCAAGGAAATGATCAAACGATGGCATGACAAGATTATTTTACAACAACAATTTATCACGGGTCAACAAGTTTTATTATTCAATTCTCGACTCCAATTGCACCCAGGTAAATTACGTTCATATTGGTTTGGATCTTTTGAAGTTGTTGACGTATTTCCTCATGGTGCAGTCACAATTCGAGATTTACGTGATGGACACCAATTCAAAGTAAATGGACAGAGGGTGAAACCCTATTTTGGCAATAGAGATCAAAAGCAGGCAGAGACCATTAAATTGGTTGAAAAGTTTTAATTTTTAATTATTACTCTGTGATTTTAGTTTATTTTATTTATGTTTGTTAAAGTTTGTTTTCCTTCCTTTTTGCAAAATAACTAGGTACCTTTGTCGACACATTGAAATTTTGATGTCAGCGCATTCCATACGTCTGTACTACTATTTATAAATAATTAGAATTTAGGAAATTCAAATTCCACTGTTGGATCAAAAATCACTCAGCCGTTTGATCCTTCTGAGCGGGCACAATTCCTATTGAACACAACTATTCCCGCCAGCCTTATATCTCTCCACAAAACAACATGCCTCTCCATCTTCCTCTTTCACTTATTATAAATCCTCCCCTAAAGAACCGATTGTAATGCATTTAAGTAACCATTTTTATTTCTTTTTCTCTTCTCAAGATCATATCTTTTTAAATTTAAACTATTTTCCCTCAACAAAAGATGGCAAAAACAAGAGGCTCGGTTAAGAAAGCCACCAAATCTGCTGAAGAACATGCATCCTCTATTACTGCAGTTTGTGAATCGAAATCCCCTAGGCCAGTGCAAACAAAGGAGCCAGTAATCTTTTTGAATAAAGCGGCAAAGGAACGATTTCATGACAACATGTTGAAGCGAAACTTCCATCCCGAATAGGGCATTTCCTTTTCGCCACAAGAAGACTTGGGTAAGTAAATCTACAAAACCATCTCAAAGTTAAAGTGGGAAACTTTTTGCAGCCATCCTGGAAGCTACTCTCCTTCACTAGTACGTGAGTTTTATGCTAACCTGTATGATCATGAGTTATAGTTCATTTTTGTTTGAGAAAGTGTAATACCCTAGGACACTAAAAACATCAACAAGCTATACAACACCAAAGACGATGTCAACGAACACTCAAAGTTCATCGAGGACATTACAGATGAATAAAGAGACCTGTTGGTGAAAGACTTGTGTGTCAAGGGAGCATTGTGAACGGGTTCCCATCAAAAGAATTATACGATGCACCACCGCTTCCTGACGCTGCAAGGCAAAATCTAGTTTCATTTTTTCAACTGTAGACTAAATCCCTCTACTCACATCACCACAATCACCCTCAATACAATGTGTCTGATACATTCCATCGTTAATGGCAGAAAGATTGATGTAGGTGCAATACTTCACCAGAAAATTGCTGATTGCACCGCGTGGCAAACTAAAATCTTGGTATTCCCATCATTGGTGATGTTATTGAGCCAGCAAAGAGGAATCGTGCCCTGTGCTGGTAAGGAAGTCTTGAAGAATAAGAGTGTAACATCCATTACCCGTATCCATCCCGAAATAGGGTTATGGAGCATTATTGGACTTATTACAAAATTAAACATACATTTATCTCACATTTTTTCATTTCAAATATAAACCATTCACAATTATTCATAACACCCCTAATACGAGCCTACAAGGCTCAAAATAAGCTTTAGAAGTGGTTCGAGACTAAACCGATATCTCAAGAAATTCTTGGAACACTTAGAAAATTTTACAAAATATAGGGGACACAAGTCCATGTGGCCAGGCCTTGTGTCTCACACGGCCAAAGACACACCCGTGTCACAGGTCGTGTGGACATTCGAAATGGGATCACATGGTCATGTCCCAGCTCGTGTCTGACCCCGTGTAACTCTCTGACTTGCGTCACACGGCCAACTACAAGTCCGTATGTCTAGCCTGTGTGCCTTTTCAAAATGGCCACACACGCCCGTGTGCCAAGCCATGTGCTAGGCCATGCCAAACCTGTAAGGTATACTGACTTATGTCACACGCCCGTGTGCTGGGCCGTGTGGAGCATACTGACTTGGTTTCTAATTAAACACCATGGGACACAAGGCTATGTCACTTGACCGTGTGTCACACACGGCTGAGACACACACCCGTTTCTCTGCCCGTGTGGACAAAAATAGGCTATTTACCATGCCATCTTTCTCAACCAAATTGCATTCACCTACATCAAACTAAAAGGCATATAATATGGCATAAATAGGCATTCAAACCAATCTCAACCAAGCATAATTCATGCCATTTCAATACCAAACACTATAAGGCACACATGTACCACAATATACCATCTAATTTCATACCAAAATTCACATTCTCAAATCACTAAACCAGTTAACTTTAAATCACATGCATACCAATTCTTCAAATTTCAACCATACGGTACTCCACATACCAATTCACAACAAGAATATAAATGGCAATATTATACAACATATCAAAGGGCCTTTCTCACATATATATACATCACCAAACATGCCAAAATAAGCCAAGTCACATGTCTATACACATAACAAACATTTTTCGTCTACAAGCCAACTCAAATGGCTAAATCCATTACTAACATATACCAAAATGACCATAACTCCTATACATGCCATATAACCAATTACATAAGTTCAAAAGTACCAAAGTGAAAGCTTGATAGTGTGATGAGATCTCCAACGACTCCCAAATCTGAGCAAGCTTCGATAAACACTATAAAACACTGAAAAGTAAATAGAGTAAGCTATAAAGCTTAGTAAGCTCTTATAGTAAATAATTAAAACTTACCATCCATTCACCTTTCAAGTAATATAAGCATAATATACTACAAAACCATTTAATCACAAGATTAACATTTAATTTTTCACATAATAATCATAAACTCACAACTTTCATAGGTTCGATGCTCATATAGTTTCTGTACATACTTGTACTGATTCATATATGTTTCTCACCATTTTGTATCTTCGATACACCCGTTGAACCATTTGGAATACTATTGGATACTCGAGAATCTCGCACCCTAAGTGCCAATACATAGCCGAAGCTATCTCAATCTCATATCTCATATAATGCTCAATCTCGAGCTATCAACAGGTCATCTCTCACAAGCTGACGGTCATGACATAGCTATACGATGCTACTCACACAAGCTGACGAGAATTCGCAACACATGCTGTATAACTCAGCCACCTATAGGACGTACGGACCAACACCCAAATCACATAACCCCTAATGACATGTCATTCGTATCCTAATCTATTCCTAAGGTTCAATCGGGATTTCTCATTGTCGAATCTTCGTTGAACATTTTCGTACAATCATATTCACCAATAATTCAAATATAAAACATTTAAAACACAATTACAGTAATGCTTATTAACATACGGACTTACCTCGATCGCAAAAACAATGAAATAGATCGATTAGTCCAAAACTTTGTTTTTCCCCTGATCTAGATTCGAACTTCACTTTTCTTGATCTATATCTAATCAGATTTAGCTTATTCAATTTTCATTCTATTCAATTTATCCCATAAGGCATTTATGGCAACTTTACACTTTTGCCCCTAATATTTTAACATTTTTACAATTTAGTCCTTAACTCATAAAAATACAAATTCATGCAATTAGGTTCCCAAAAATCTTACCAGAAAATAGGTTAGGGTACCGTTTTCTTATAGCTTCCTCGGGTTCCCACATAGCTTCTTCGATACCATGATGTTGCCATAGAACCTTCACTAAAGCTATGCTTTTATTTCTCAACTTTTTAACCTCTCAAGCTAAAATTTTGCTCGGTTCTTCGTTATACGTCATATTAGGTTGAATTTTAATCTCTATCGGCGAAATTACATGTGACGGATCTGGTCTATATCGACGCAACATCGAAACATGAAATACATTGTGAATCTTTTCTAACTCTGACGATAAATCTAGTCGATATGCCACTAGGCTATTCTTTCGATAATCTCATACGGCCCGACAAATCGCAGACTTAATTTTCCTTTGCAACCAAAATGAAGAATCTTTTTCCACGGAGATACTTTCAAAAATACTCTGTTGCCGATTTGAAATTCAATGTCTTTATGTTTCAAATCCGCATATGATTTCTGTCGATCTGAAGATACTTTTAAATTGTCGCGAATTACTTTCACTTTATCTTCAGTCCCTCTAACTAAATCAACCCCATGAATCTTTTTCTCACTAAGTTCGGTCCAATAAAATGGAGTTCAACATTTACGACCATACAATGCTTCATACGGTGCCATCTTTATCCTCGATTGAAAACTATTGTTATACGCAAATTCAACCATCGATAAATATTTCTCCCAGTTGCCTTCAAACTCCAAAGCATAACAACGAAGCATATCTTTAAGAATCTGAATTACTCTCTCAGACTGGCTGTCGATTTGTGGATAAAATGCAGTACTAAGATGCAACCGCGTACCCAAAGCTTCTTGCAATTTCTTCCAACATTGCGACGTGAACCTTGGATATCTGTCCTAAATAATAGAAACTGACACGCCATGCAATTTAATGATCTTAGAAATGTACAACTCAGCTAGTTTATCGAGAGAAAAGTCTGTATGTACCAGAATAAAATGTGTGGATTTCGTAAAACGATCAACAATAACCCAAATATCATCTTTCTTTTTCGGAGATAGGGGTAATCCCGATACTAAATCTATTGTAACTCTATCCCATTTCCACTCTGGTATCATCACCAGCTGTAGTAATCCAGAAGGCGCTTGATTTTTGGCTTTAACTTGTTGACAAACTAAACATATCGATACAAACTCTGAAATGTCACGTTTCATACCCGACCACCAGTACAATTGTTTCAAATCATTATACATTTTAGTACTCTCCGGATGAACAGATAAACAACTACTGTGTGTTTCATGTAGAATTTTTTGAATGAGCTCGGGATCCTTTGGTACACATATTCTATCTCAGAGCATCAAATAATCATCGAATTCGATTTGATAGTCTGAATCAGTAGTCAATTCGCACGACACTCTTTTAGCTTACAATTCATCGTGACATTTCTAAGCTTCACAAATTTGCTGAAGAAATACTGGTTTAGCTTTTAACTCAGCTAAAATCGAACCATCATCAGATAAGGTTAACTGTGTATTCATCGCTCGCAAAACAAATAAAGATTTTCTGCTCAGAGCATTCGCGACTACATTCGCTTTCCCTAGATGATAATCAATTACTAATTCATAATCTTTTAGTAATTCAAGCCATCTTTGTTGTTGTAAATTCAAATCTTTCTAAGTCATTAAATACTTCAAACTCGAGTGGTCGGTAAAGATATGACACTTCTCACCGAATAGATTATGTCGCCAAATTTTCAATGCGAAAACAATAGTGGCCAACTCTAATCATGTGTCGGATAATTCTATTCATGCGGTTTCAATTGTCTGGAAGCATAAGCTATCACTGTGCCCTCTTGCATCAAAACACATCCCAAACTGTTCAATGATGCGATGCTAAAAATCACAAACTCTTTAGCCGACTCAGGCTGAACTAAAACTGGTGCTTCAGTTAACAATGCTTTCAACTGTTCAAAACTCTGTTGACATTTCTCAGACCATTCGGATTTCACATTTTTCTCTAGTAATTGAGTCATTGGTGTAGCAATCATCAAGAATCCTTTTACAAAACGTCGATAGTAGCCAGCTAATCCTAGAAAACTTCTAACTTCTGATACATTTCTTGGTGGTTTCCAGCCAACAACTATAGAAATCTTACTCGGATCAACTTGTATACCTTCCGTGACACAATATGTCCCAAAAATCCAACTTTCGGACCCAAAACTAACATTTGTTGAATTTAGCACACAATTGCTTATCTCTAATGTTTGTATTACAATTCTTAAATGTTCAGCATGCTCAGACTCATCTCAGGAATAGATTAGAATGTCATCAATGAATACAACAATAAATCTATCTAAATACGGTCTAAAGATTCGATTCATCAAATTTGTAAAAGCTGCAGGAGCGTTAGTTAATCTGAAAGGCATAACAAGAAATTCATAAAGCCCGAACCTTGTTCTGAACACAGTTTTTGGCATATCCGAATCTTTAACTTGTAACTGATAATAACCAGTCCGCAGATCAATCTTTGAAAATACTGTTGCTTCTTTCAACTGATCAAACAAATCATCAATTCTCGGCAAAGGATACTTATTCTTAATCGTAGCCTCGTTGAGCTAACGATAATCAATACATAGTCTCATTGATCCATCTTTCTCCTTTATAAATAGCACTGGTGTATCCTAGGGAAAAAAACTAGGTCATGCAAAACCTCTATCTGTCAACTCTTGCAACTGAGACTTCAATTCTTTCAATTCTATCAGATCCATTTTGTAAAGAGCTATCAATATCAGTAATGGTCCTGGTACTAATTCAATAGCAAATTCGACTTATCTGATCGGTGGCAACCCAAACAATTCCTCTAGAAACACATCCAAATATTCACAAACTACTGGTACTGATTCAATCTTTGATTTACACACTTTTGTATCCAGTACATAAGCAAGGTAAGCATCAGAACCTTTTCTCGCATATTTTTAAGCTAACATCAACAATATCACAACAGATAACTCACTCGATTCATCAGATTCAATTTGAAAAATTTCACTATTTTGACATTTTCATTCAATAGTCTTTCATCTACAATTCACAATAGCATTATGCAGAGTCAACCAATCCATACCCAAAATCACATCGAATTCATCAAACAGTAAAAGCATCAAATTAGCCAGAAAATAGGACATACTTTCCTAAGGGGTTTGATACTTTAATCACAAATTCAGTAGACTCAACTGAAAAACTCTTACTAGACACTAAATTCATACAGACATATGAATGAGTCAATCCAAGATCAATCAAAACAATTACATTGGTGTCATAAAGAGAAAATGTACCAGTGATAACATCTGGTAATGACGCATATTCACGAGCGTGAATAGCATAAGCTTTAGCTGGTGCTCTAGCCTCGAATTGATCGGTCTTGCATTCTGATATTTATCATTCTCGTCTAACTCAGGACAATCCCGAATGAAATTATCTTACGAGCCACATTTGAAACAACCTTTATTATTCATCCAACAGTCTCCAAAATGCTGTCTTCCATATTGTTGACACTCGGATTTGTTGTTTCTCACACTACCAACACTCGATACTGAAATAGCTTGAGCTTTAGGACTCGTGTATTGCTTCCCAGAATCTCTATTAGAATACCCCACTGAAGCATTCAAACAGCTATACGAATCCCGTGATTTCTTTGACGAAGAGTGATATGGTTTACTTATCGACCTCTTTCTCTAATCTCTAGCCTCGAAATCAGCTTTTCTCTTTTCTTTGTCAAGTTCCTTGGCTTTGCAAGCTTTGTCAACTAACACAACAAATTCCTTTAATTCAAGAATCCCGATTAGAAGTCTAATGTCTTCGTTTAACCCATCTTCAAATTGCTTACACATAATTGCCTCAGTGGAGACATATTCTCGAGCATATTTACTAAGTCTCACAAACTCTCTTTCATACTTGGTCACAGACATTTGACCCAGTTTCAACTCCAAAAACTCTTTTCACTTTTGATCGATCAACCACTGGCTGATGTATTTCTTTCTGAACTCAGCTTGAAAGAATTCCCACGTAACCTATTCTCTCGGCACAACAGATATCAAACTATTCCACCACTGATATGTAGTGTTTCTCAGAAGTGATACAATGTATTTTACACATTTAGCTGGCGTGCAAGATAGTTCATCAAATACTCTGATCGTATTCTCAAGCCAAAAATTGGCTCTCTTAGGATCATCATCAACGGTAGCTCTAAACTCTTCAGCCCCATACTTTCAAATTTTATCAACAGGCGGCTTACTCAAGCGTCAAGGTTCCAAACCTTGAGGAGCTACAGAGGCCAGTTGGGGAATAGGTGGGGTTGGAGGTTGCTGAGCAGCCGGATTAGTTCGGACAAACTCAATGAACCATTCAATCATCATTTGAAAGAAGGCTTCCTTAGCCTCTCCTCCCTAAGTACCTGTTACGGGTCTCGACTCAGACTGCGTTACTCCATGAACGGAGGTTAGCACATTACTCTTAACATCATCAGCCACTACTCGATTGGGATCCATAGCTATATGAAAACATGATTTAAACTATCAATAGATATCACACTATCACAAGTTATATGTGGCATGTATAGCTAGACTCTCACATACGACACGTTAGTCCTAGAATCGACTAAATCGTAGCTCTAATACCAATAAATGTAACATCCCTCACCCGTATCTGTCACCGGAATAGGGTTACGAAGCATTACCGGACTTATTACACAATTAAACATACATTTACCACACATTTTTCAATTTCATATATATACCATTCACAATTATTCATAACGTCCCTAATACGAGCCTACAAGGCCCAAAACATGCTTTAGAAATGGTTCGGCCCAAAACAGGTCTTGTGGACATTCGAAATAGGATCATATGTCCGTCTCCCATCCGATATCCAAACCCATGTAACTCTCTGAATTGGGTCACACAACCAACCACACGCCAGTGAGTCTAGCCCATGTGCCCTTCGAAATGGCCATGCACACCCGTGTGCCAGGCTGTGTGCGAGGCCATGCCAAACCTATAGGGTATACTGACTTATGCCACATAGCCAAGTCACATGCCTGTATGCTAGGCTGTGTGGAGCATACTGACTTGGTTTCTAAGTAAACACAAGGGGATACACGGCCGTGTCACCTGAACGTGTGACACACGACTGAGACACATGTCCGTGTCTATAATATCCCGAATTAGGGCCTAATCGGAATAGTGGTTTCGTGACCACAAATCTGAGATAGAAATAATTATTTTATAATTATTTTGATGTTTATGATATGATTGCATGATTGTGTGAAAATTTCGTGACGAAATTCTATGCATAAAGTGCTTAAGTTGAAATTAGGGACTAAATCGAATAATTTGCAAAACTTACATTCTAGAAGTTTTTAGAATGAAATTAATTTGGAATATTAATGAGGAGGTCTTAAATAGAAATCTGCCAATTTCTAAAATTTTGGACAAAAATGGGCTTGTACATGAAAATTTTCAAAGAAAGGTATTAAGGGTATTTTGGTCATTTGGTAATTAAAAGATTAAAAAAAGGAAAAAGATGGCAAAATATGTCCATCTTCTTCATTAGGATGAAAATTAAAGGGTTCTCCATAGCTATGGTTTGTTTCAAGCTTCCAAGCTCCATAGTAAGTGATTCCAAGCCCCGTTTTTAATGTTCTTTACGTTTTTGGAGTCTCGGTAACTTGATTTAGCTTATGCTAGCAATAATTTAACCTAGGGTTCATATTTGGAAAAATACCCATAGGTGAAATTTGTGTATTTTGGTGTTTTATGATAGAATATGAGGTTTTAAATTATGCTAGACAACTTGTGCTACTCGGTTTTTAGTGAAAACGAGAAAAAGGGCTTAATCGGTAAAAATACCTAATAGTTATAAGTACATGTTAGAATGAGAATTTGATGTTGCCATAGAAGGGAAAAATGATCAGCATGTCATAAAACATAAGAAAATGGGATGAAGTTTAATTCCCGAGCCTAGGGGCAAAAGTGTAATTATGCAAAAGTTTAGGGGCAAAAATGTAATTTTGCCAAAGTTCGTATTTGGGGGTGTTTTGATGAATGTATGTATTAAATAAGATTAATTTGGCATTATAGATCAAGAGAAACGAGATTCAAGTCGTGATCGAAGGAAAAACAAAGTTTACGAAGAATAGGCTCAATTGCTAATAATTTTATACCGAGATAAGTTCATGTGTAAATGTAGTAACATAATTGTCATTTTAAGTAATTTAATGTTATTTATGTGATATGATGATTAATATCATGAAATATTATGCTTTATGGTTATTATTGAATAATATGTAAATTATGATTTGCTACCGAGTATCGGTTTCGATGTTCCGTGGAAGATGGCAAAGATGTGTAATCGAGGAAAAAGCCCGTTTGAACCTTGGGAATAGATTAGAATACAAGTGACATGTCACTAGGATGGTTGGGCATCCGAACTCGTTGAGTTGAGTCCGAGTTCACTTATGGATGCAAATGTCTGAACTCGTTGAGTTGAACCCGAGTTCATGAGATGTAACTAGGCATCCGAGCTCATTGAGTTGAGTTCGAGTTCACTTATGGATGCGAACGCCCGAGCTCGTTGAGTTGAGTCCAAGTTCGCTTATGGGCGGGTTACATGGTAGCTTGGCTACATATGTGGCACTTATGTGCAAACTTTCCGTGTATTCGAATTATATTCCGATGTGTTCAACAGGTGGATCTTAAGAAAATAAGGAGAATGCCTAAAACGAAGGTGGCATGTTGGTAAGTGTGGTAAATGAGAAAATTTGACAGGTATGTGCTTAAACCCTCGGGTTAAAAACTTGGTAATATGAAATAGTAGAAAGATATTAAATGTAAATGATGTTTTATGTGGGATTGTGTGATTATGTTACTTGCTATTTGCATGTGAACTGACTAAGCATTTATGCTTACTCCCTCCTTTTTTTTCATTGTAGTTTTGACAAGCCGGCTTGAGAATCGGGATAGGTCGAAGGCTCGCTCACACTATCCGAAGACCTAAATTGGTAAAATGGCTTGTATATTTTGAGTGTGGCATGTATAGCACTATACTCACTTTGTGTAAATAATCTTATGATATGGCTATGGTTTGGCAAGAAAAGGGTTTGTAAATGATTAGCCATTGGAATGGCCAATCTAAGTCATATTTGATGTTATGTATGTTTAAAATGATATTTAGTCCAAGAAAATTTATAGTAAAGTAAAATTTGCTATAAAACAGAATATTGCTGCAGCAATGACGTGAATTTGAAAAATCACTAAAAATAGTAGAAATGGACTTAAATGATGAAAAAGTTATAGAATAGAATCTTAATGAGTCTATTTTCATATGGATTGAACAAAACAGGTATATGAATTATAATTTATGAGATATTTGAATTTTTGTGAAACAGGGCCAGAGCAATTTCTGAATCCCCTGTTCTTAATTTGGAAATTCACCATAAATTTTATAAAAATAATTAGAAGTCATGCTTTATATTTATAGGTTCCTTATAGGGTCTAGTTTTAATAGAAACAAACTTCATAGTCATTGAAATTTTGTACAGAGAGATATCTGATTCGTAATACACAGAGGTCAGAGCAGTCAAACCCTGAAACAGGGGAGACTTTAACTAATAAACTGTACTAATTGGCCTAGCCAAAAATTTTAGAAAAAAATTAGTAAATAGATATATGAGTCTAGTTTCAGGAAAAATTTACGGAATTGGATTTTTAGTTTCAGAACTTGAGATATGAATTTTTAAGTGACTGTGACGCAGTTAGCCAACTTGTCTGAAAATTTTAAAAATAAATTGTTTAAGCTGTTTAATTGATGAAATTAAGTTTAGTAACACGTCGTGCTCGACTCCGGCGACGGTCTCGGGTATGGGGCGTTACAGTGTTTCTTCCCATGTGGAAAAAGTAAGCTATTTACCAAGCCATCTTTCTCACCAAAATTGCATTCACCTACATCAAACTAAAAGGCATATAATATGACATAAATAGGCATTCAAACCAATCTCAACCAAGCATAACTCATGCCATTTCAATACCAAAAACTGTAAGGCACACATGTACCACAATATACCATCCAATTTCATACCAAAATTCACATTCTCAAATCACTTAAATAGTTAACTTCATATATGCACTTTCTTACCTCAAATCACATGCATACCAAATCTTCAAATTTCAACCATATGGTACTCTACATACCAATTTACAACAAGCATATAAATGGAAATATTACACAACATATCAAAGGGCCTTTCTCACATATATATATACATCACCAAACATGCCAAAATAAGCCAAGTCACATGGCTATACACATAACAAAGATTTATCGTTTACAAGCCAACTCAAATGGCTAAATCCATTACTAACATATACCAAAATGACCATAACTCCTATACATACCATATAACAAATTACATAAGTTCAAAAGTACCAAAGTGAAAGCTTGATAGTGTGATGACATCTCTGACGACTCCTAAATCAGAGCAAACTTTGATAAACACTACAAAACATGGAAAAGTAAATAGAGTAAGCTATAAAGCTTAGTAAGCTCCTATAGTTAATAATTAAAACTTACCATCAATTCACCATTCAAGCATTTTAAGCATAATATACTACAAAACCATTTAATCGTAAGATTAACATTTAATTCTTCACATAATGATCATAAACTCACAACTTTCATAGGTTAGATGCTCATATAGTTTTCGTACATACCTGTACTAATACGTATCTATTTCTCATTGTTTCATATCTTCAATACACCTGTTGAACCATTTGGAATACTATCAGATACTCGGGAATCTTGCACCTTAAGTGCCAATACATAGCCAAAGCTATCTCAATCTCATATCTCATATAATGCTCACTCTCGAGCTATTAACAGGTCTGCTCACACAAGCTGATAGTTATGACGTAGCTCCACAGTGCTACTCACACAAGCTAACGAGAATTTGCAACACATGCCAGATAATTCAGCCACCAGTAGGACATAATTTGCAACACATGCCAGATAATTCAGCCACCTGTAGGACATATGGACTAGCATCTAAATCACATAACCCCTAATGACATGTCATTTGTATCCTAATATATTTCCTAAGGTTCAACCGGGATTTCTCATTGTCGAATCTTCGTCGAACATTTTCGTACAATCATATTCATTTATAATTCAAATATAAAGCATTTAAAACACAATTACAATAATTCTTATTAACATAGGAACTTACCTCAATTACAAAAATGACGAAATAGATCGATTAGTCCAAAACCTTGTTTTTCCCTTGATTTAGATCCGAATTTCACTTTTCTTGATCTATATGTAATCAAATTTAGCTTATTTAGTTTTCATTCTATTCAATTTAGCCCATAAAGCATATTATGGCAACTTTACACTTTTCCCTCTAATATTTCAACATTTTTACAATTTAGTCCATAACTCATAAAAATACAAATTCATGCATTTAGGTCCCTACCCATGCTAGCTAAATTTCTCTTATTACCATTCAGCCCATATTTTTCATTTATTTGACATTTCTACCACACAGTTCTCACATTTCTCAATTTAATCCCTAATTGAAAATTTTACCAAAAATCACTTTACAAATGTTGTTTATCTAACAAGAAGCATTTATTTTCTATCATCAAACATCAAAATACACACATATTCATTAATGGAAAAACCATAAACCTTTAAAAATTTTGTAAATTAGTCCCTGGACTAGCTAAATTAAGCTGTAACGATCTCAAAAAATATAGAAATCATTAAAAAGGGGACAAAAATGAACTTACATGCACAAGGAGACTAGATCGAATGCTTTAAGCTATTCTCATGGCTTTTCTACGTCTTAAATTTGGCTAGAAAGAAGATGAATGAATAAAATGGCCTTTCGTTTTATTAATTTATCAATTAATTATCTATTTACTTAATTAACCTTAAAAATTGATTCAATTTACAACATTACCAAGCCATTATCATCCACTATCATATTAATGGGTTATTTATCACATAAGGACCTCAACTTTAAGGTTCCATAGCTATTAGACACCTTTAGCTAATAGAACACAAGTTTTACACTTTACACGATTTAGTCCTTTTTATCAAATCAAGCACTTAAACGATAAAATTTCTTAATAAAATTTTCACACAATCATACTATCATGCTGTAGACATTAAAATAATAAAAAATTAATTATTTCAACCTTAAATTTATGGTCCCGAAATCACTGTTCTGATTTGACTAAAAACGGGTTATTATAAAGGGTCCAATTAATAAAGCCTCTATAGAAAGAATAACTCGTGGAAAGGATACACCAATTTTGAGGTAAGTAGAAACCAACAAGACAAGGAAGGGCAAAACCAAAATCGATAGCAAAGGAACAAACCTAAATGCGAAGACATCATTATGGTGCAAACTGAAGGATGTCGAAAAAATGGTCAACTCCATCAACAATAGGTAAATCAAGCTTGTCACTACAGTGGAGGATATGGAGAAATCCCAAAAAATTTTTATGCTTATATTGAAGCCTGGAACATTCTATTGTAGCCACATTAGGCCAACTAAGTCCATCCCTACTACTGGAATTCCCAGGGTTTCCACCAATCATTTGGAATTATGACCTCTCTTCAGTTGATGATGACTTAGAAGACCGAGAGAGATCAGTGGCATCCCTACCCATTGTGCAAGTTTCTGATAATGAGAAAGAAAAGGAATCTAGAGAATGCCTATGAAAGATTGATAGCTTGTTCGAGGATGGTATTTTTACTGATCAAGAGGATATTGTTGTTGAGAAGAAAGTTGCTACTATAGAAGAGGAAGTTGTTGCTAAAGAAGAAGTTGTTGAAAATGAGAAAGAAAGAGAAGAAGAAGATTCTATTATGAACATTGTCACCGCATCCGAGTCTATGGGTGCAAATATTGATAATTTGGAGCGAGCTGGAGTGAGACCGACGGAAGTTACTGAGGTAACCTGTGAGGAGCAATGTAATTCATTTGCAATAGTGGTCTACACTGGACCACTCTAGGTAGCCTCTCCTACACAATAAGTAGCTGATGATGCCAAGGCAGAGCCGAAAATTGAGGAGCAATTTGAGGACCGTGCAAATCCTAAAGAAAAGAAGAGAAAATGCTTCAAGGATAAAAAATGAAAGAAGGAGGAGAGGAAAAGGAGGAGGAAGAAACTTCGTGCAGCCACATTGATGGCTAAGGATAACTAAGTTAGTTTATTTTTAGCTTTAGTTGTAGTATTCATGCATTACATGTAGCTAAAAGTTTTATTTTGATAAATATACATTGTCATTTCATTTTTATTGTCATTACATTTTCGTGTTAGTGCATTGGGGACAGTGCAAACTTTAAGTTTGGGGGAATGCACATGTGGCTTGGAAATGCACCCACATTTCGAAAAAAATTTCGGTAATGAAACATGCAAAGTTTAATTATAGTTAAGGAAAATTGTTCAAAAGTTTTTGTTACATTCCATGCTTAATTCTTGAATCATGTGAATTATCAATGAAGGAGTTGGATAAATTTGGCAGAAGGTTGTAGATTTAATTTTTTGATGAATGGGTTAGGTTGCATTAGTAATGGATGACTGCTATCATTCCTTAAATCTTGAATGAATCTGCATTTTACAGCAGCTTATATATATATAGTTATAAAGTAGAGATACTCCAAAATGGGTGTAGTATAGAATGTTAAAAAGGGAACACTGCAATATTAGCGTTAGAAAAATCAATCTGGCCAAAGGCTATCGCTGCATGAGTGTGTATCGGCACAATTACGTACTCCCTGGGGGTTTGTTGCTCTCCATCGTTACTTCTTAGGAACAAAGGTACAGTAATGCAACGATTCCCTTATTTCAAAAAAATATGATATATAATACTTAGTATTGTACAATAAATGTTGTATTGGTAGATAGAACTTAGGGTTTGAGGCATGTTGCTAGCATTAATGAAGTTGTAACCTTATTCATTCATGCTTATGAATTGCCGATGCAATATTTTTTCATTTGAATGTGATTCATTCACTGGGAATTTAGAGGGTTCAAGTTGCTAGAATGATCATTTGCCTTAGTAAAATTTATGTTTTATTGGAGGACAAGTAAAAACTCAAGTTTGAGGGTGTGATAGCACTAGAAAGAACATAAGTTTTCCTCCTTACTTATTGGTTAAATTGCTCCCATTTAGTTATCCTTAGCATATATTTTAGCATTTTCAATTTAGTACATTTCATTTTATGACTCAGTGAATCCTAGCCTATTTTATCCTTAATTTTGCTATCTTTTTGCATTAATGTCACTACATGAGTTAATTCCAGATTACATCCAGAATTATTGTCGCACCTGACAGATATCCGAATAAGAACTAAAATTGTGTGAGTTGTACAATCTGTTACAAATAACTTGTACATACAAGGACAAAATAATTCTGAGGAAAGGACACTTGTACTGTTGGAAGAGGACATAAAAGGTTGACGTGAGAAGAAAAGAGGAGTTTTTTTTCTCTAGATCATTATCTTCATCATCCTACCTTGAAGCTTGCGGCCATGGTAGCTTAATCCTCTCACAGGTGAGCCAACATGAAAAACTAGATGTAAACTAGCTTCTGACGAGGAGACCTAAGTGTGAGACAAGAGGGAATAGTGAGATTCAGTCGAGTTGTCTAGGAATAGTATTCTACACTCGCTTCTTTCTTATTTCTTTCTAAATGCTGGTGATTACTCTCTATTTTCTGTTTGTATGGAAATGCACATGAATTCTTGGTTAAATGTTATCTTATTCAATCTTGCATTTATTGTTTAATCTTGGGGTTTGAATTTTTTTAACACGAAAGTGTTATTGCAGTCACTGACATTGGAAAGTGCCATGACTGTTTAATCCAACAAGCATTACAACGAAAGTTGAGTGAGGATTAGAGGAATTTAGTGTACTTGTTCTTAATAGTGCCATGTTGCCATCATCGGAAGGTGGGGTTAATGTGCATATTTAAGTCTAAGATTAAATAGAGGAGTGACGCTCGGTAAGATATACATTGAATTTTATTACCTCGACATTCACCTATCTTTTTATACCTTGTGAGCACTTAGTATTCTACTGAAGATTCATGTTGGGATCCCAGTTTATCATTATCATATTGTATTTTATTGTTTTCAAGTTATTACATCACAACTATCCTCACAATTTATCTCATTTATATCTAATTATTGCATCGACATTAATAGACAAAAGACACCCATCCCTGTGGCATTGATATCTAACAGACTCACATCTATCTACTATACTTGCACCAACAGTGTACACTTGCACGTTGTTGCTGTGACAATAAATAGTCGATCAGCGGTTTTCTTATCTCCAAATGTAGTGCTTATCATGTGGGGATGCTAGCTAATCATAATATTAAGCAAAGATATTGTTAGCGTAGTTGTAATAATGGTCGGCGCTGCTCTGTTATTGGCATTCTATTCAATTATGCTTTGGTGGAGGACTCGATGGCAAAGCTCTAGTGTTGTTTCTTTTCTGCCTCTACTGGTTGTTGCTCTGATTTATGCATATAAAATTTATGTTGTTTATGTCATAGCTGGTTCCAGTGCATCTAAGTGATATTCTCCTTTTGGATTTTTCTTTGGGGTATCATTAATTTCCTTAGAAACCAATATGCTCTTATTATGCCGCATAGTCTTCAATAGAAATAGCTTGGATGTAGACGGGTGTAACAACCCGTTTTTGGGTTTTAGGGTTTATGGTTTAAGGTTTAGGGTTTAGGATTTAGGGTTTAGGGTTTAGGGTGTTTTAGGACCACAAATCCAAAGTAGAAATGTTAATTTTATTATTACTTTAAGGTCTATAGTATGATTGAATGATTGTGTGAAAATTCCATTAAGAAATTTTATCAATAGAGTGTCCAATTTGACTAATAGGATTAAATTGTAATAGGTGCAAAATATGTGTTCTAGAAGTTAGAGGTGTCTAATTGCTATGAAATTTTTAATTTGAGGTCCTTGAATGGTAATTAGACCATTATACTCTAAGTTGGACAAAAATGGACATAGTTAGGTAAAATTTTAAAGTTTGGCATTAAAGGCATTTTGGTCATTTGATTAATAAAGACAAAATAAAACAAATAAAAGATGTCATCTTCTAAATTTCATCCTCCTTGTGCCAAAATTTCAAGGGTCACCATAGCTAGGGTTTTGGCCAAGCTTTCAAGTTCGATTGTAAGTCCGTTTTTGTCCCTTTTTAATGATTTTTACGTTTTTGTGAATGTTGTAACTTGATTTAGTTATTCTAAAGACTAATTTGAAAGAAAATCAAAGTCTAAAATTTTACCCATGTTGAATATTTGTGTATTTTGATGTTTAATGGTAGAAAATGCATGTTGAGTGTTAGATAAACAACATTTACCAAGTGATTTTTGATGAAAATGTCAAATAGGGACCTATTTGTAAAACTTGTAAAATGTGTGTAAAAATTTGAATAAATGAAAAATGTGGGCTTTTATGAGAAATGAATAGGTTCGGCTAGGCTTGGGTGTGATGAAATTGGATGAAAATTATTTTACGAGCCTAGGGACTAAAATGTGAAAAGTTGAAAAGTTAGGGATAAAAATGTAATTTTTTCGCTAAGGGGTTTTTGGGATTAAATTGAATAATGTGATGATTTAGTAAGTTAAATTTGATATTATTGATCAAGAAAGAAGAGATTCTGACCTAGATCGGGGAAAGAATAAGGTTGTGGACTAAATCGAACTATTAGCCATTTTGTACTGAGGTAAGTTCGTATGTTAAAAATAAGCTTTAGAATAATTGTACTTAAATGCTTTAATATTGCATGAATTGTATGATTGATTATGTGAATGAGTATAATTCTATGAATGAGTTTGACAACGATTTGGCAAGTGAGAAGTCTCGTTAAACCTTAGGAATAAATTAGGATACAAGTGACATGTCACTAGGGTCATTATGTGTTATGTGATTATGTGATCCGGGTGCTGGTCTTGTAAGTCCTACTGGTGGCTGATTATACTGGCATATGTTGTGGATACTTGATAGCTTGTGTGAACAGCACCGCGTAGCTACGTCTTGACTGACAGCTTGTGTGAGTAGGCTCGTCGATAGCTCGAAAGTGAGCAATTATGTGATATGAGATTGAGGTAGCATTGGCTATGTATGTGGCACTTAGTGTGAAAAAATCTCGAGTATCTGACAATATTATTTCGAGTGGTTCACATGTGTTAAAGATGAGAATATGTGTAAATTCATTTCGAGATGGTTCAGGTATGTACATAAAGCCCGTGTTTATTAAATGCTTGAAACGATCAATATGAGGTAAGTTTTGTGGTGGAATGAGTTATGATCATGAGACTATGATAAATTTACATTTAATTATGTTATAATATTTAAATGTTATATGCATTGTAACGCCCCCTTACTCGAGACCATCTCTGGAGTCGAATATGAGACATTACTAAACTTATTTTAGCATTTAAACAAGTTCAAACAATTTATTTTAGAATTTCTAGAAAAGTTGGCTAACTACGTCACAGTCGCTAAAAAAATCATATCCCGAGTTACAAAACTCAATTCCGTAAATTTTTCCTGAAACTAGACTCATATGTCTACTTACTAATTTTTTTCTAGAATTTTTGGTTGGGCCAATTAGTACAGTTTATTAGTTAAATTCTCCCCTATTTCAGGGTTCGGGTACTCTGACCCCTGTGTATTATGAATCAGATATCTCCCTGAAAAGAGTTTCAATGACTATTCCGCTTTTTATCATAAAACTAGACTCAATAAGGATTTCATACATATAAGGTACAACTCCTAATTGTTGTTGTACAATTTATGGTAAATTTTTAAAGTCAAAACAGGGGATTCAGAAATTGCTCTGACCCTGTTTCACCAAAACATAAATATTTCATAAAATACAACTCTTTTACTTATTTTGTTTATTCCAAATGAAAATATATTCACTAAGATTCAATTAAATATTTTATTCATCATCTAATTCTATCTCTACTATTTTTAGTGATTTTTCAAACTCACATCACTGTTGCTGACTGATTTTGTTTTGTGGCCAATTTTACCTTTCCAAAGATTTTCATGGTTTAGTTAAGACATAAAGCATACATGTTATTATATATAAACTTGATTAGCCATTCCAATAGCTAATAATTCTCAAACATTTCCATTCCATCCATGGGCCATATCGTAAGATTACACACACAAAATGATTTGGAATGCTATACATGCCATATTTCCAAAAATTACAAGTCATTATATCGCAATTGTCCAGTGATAGTGTGAGCGTGCCTTCGACTGTCCCAATCTCCAAATTGACTTGTCAAAACTACAAAGAATGAAAAGAAGGGAGTAAGCATAGATGCTTAGTAAGTCCATATGCAAATAACAAATAACTTAACAAAGCAACTATACCAACCAACATTAGTATAATATCACCAAAACGTATATCACATTTCTATTCATCATTCATCATCTTACCATATTACTGTTATCATATCCAGTCTCAACCCGAGGTTTAAGTACATACCTACCCAAAGTGCCCATTCTACAACACTTACCAATACGTCACTTGCATCTTGAGTATTCTTCCATTTTACTCGAATTTTTCCTTTTGAACACATCGGAATATAATTCAGATACATGGAAAGTTTGCACATAAGTGACACATATAAAGCCAAGCTACCATGTAACCTGCCCATAAGCGAAATCGGACTCAACTCAATGAGCTCGGGCGTTCACATCCATAAGTGAACTCGGACTTAACTCAACGAGCTCAGATGCCTAGTTACATATCATGAACTCAGACTCAACTCAACGAGTTCAGACATTTGCATCCATAAGTGAACTCGGACTCGACTCAACGAGCTCAGATGCCCAAGTATCCTAATCTATTCCTAAGGTTCAACAGGACTTTCCTCGTTCGTACTCCTTTACCATTCTCCTTGGAATACCAGTGACGATACTTCGGTAGTCTTTCACATTTTTCACATTATTCATAATTTTTTTTGCATATTGTCTAACAATTACCACAAAGCATAGAATCGCATAATAACAATCATAATATCGTATAAATAGCATTAAATGATTTAAAATAATGGTTATATTACAATATTTACATATGAACTTACCTCGGTACAATATGTTAGAAATCAAACCTATTCCTTGGAAACTTTATTTTTCCCTCGATCACGACTTGAATCTCATTTCTATTGATCTATAATAACAAATTTAGCTTATTTAATACTCGCATTTATTAAAACAGTCCTTGACTCAAACTTTGGCAAAATTACATTTTTGCCCCTAAACTTTTGCAAATTTACACTTTTGCCCCAAAGCTCGAAAATTAAACTTCATCATATTTTCTTATGTTTTATGACATGCTGATCATTTTTTCCTTCTATAGAAACATCAAATTCAGACTCTATCATGTATATATGAACATTAGGTATTTTTACCGATTTGTCGTTTTACTCGTTTTCACGTAAAATCGCTTAGCAAAATTTTTTTAACACAATCTCAAACTTTATATTCTACCATAAAACATCAAAATAAACACATTTCACCTATGGGTATTTTTCCAAATATAAACCCTAGATTAAATTATTGGTAGAAATAGGTAAACCGAGCTACGAGGATTTCAAAAATGTAAAGAACATTAAAAACGCGCATAGAAATCACTTACAATCAAGGCTTAAAAATGTTGAAACCCTAGCTATGGTGGAGAGAAAAATTCGGCTGCAACTTATGGAGAAGATGATCATTTTTGTGTTATTTTTTCATTTTATTTCATTTAATATCCAAATGACCAAAATGCCCTTCCTTACTAAACTTTCAAAAATTTCATCCATATCCAATTTTTGTCCATAAACTTAGAAATTGGTCAAATTTCTATTTAAGACCTCCTAATTAATATTCCAAAGCAATTTCATACTAAAAACTTCTAGAATGCAAGTTTTGCAACTTATTCAATTTAGTCCCTAATTTCAAATTAAGCACTTTATGCATAGAATTTCTTCACGAAATTTTCACACAATCATGCAATCATATCATAGACCTCAAAATAACCATAAAATAATTATTTCTATCTCAGATTTGTGGTCCTGAAACCACTATTCCGATTAGGCCCTAATTCGGGATATCACAACTCTCTCCCATTTTTGGGATTTTCGTCCCCGAAAATCTTACCAGTAAACAGGTGTGGGTATTGATTTATCATAGTTTCCTCGAGCTCCCATGTAGCTTCTTCTACCCTATTTTTTGCCACAATACTTTCACGAGTGCGATACTTTTGTTTCTTATTGTTTGACCTTCCGAGCTAAAATTTTAACCGGTTCTTCATTGTAAGTCATATCCGGTTGCAACTCGATTTCTATCAGTGAAATCACATGTGAAGGATCCAAATGATACTGACGTAACATAGATACATGGAATACATCATGAATCTTCTCTAATTCCGATGGTAATGCTAACCGATACGCTATCGGGCCAATTCTTTCAATTACCTCATACGGTCTGATAAAACGTGGACTCAACTTGCCTTTCTGACCGAATCTAAGAACTTTCTTCCATGGAGACACTTTTAAAAACACTTTATCACCAACTTGAAACTCGATCTCTTTTTGCTTCAAATCTGCATAAGATTTTTTCCTATCCGAAGCAGCTTTCAAACAGTCTCGAATCACTTTCACTTTTTCTTCAGTTTCCTTGATTTTTTCTTCAGTCCAATACAGCGGTGTTCGACACTTGCGACCATACAACGCTTCATAAGGTGTCATTTTCAAACTCGTCTGGTAACTATTATTGTAAGCAAATTCCACCAACGGTAAGTACCTTTCCCAACTTCCTTGGAATTCCAACACGCAACATCTGAGCATGTCTTCAAGAATCTGAATTACTCTCTCTGATTGTCCATCAGTCTGTGGATGGAAGGCAGTGCTGAAATTTAACTTCGTACCTAATGCCTCCAAAATCGTGAGGTAAACCTCGGATCTCTATCCGAAATAATCGACAATGGTACTCCGTGAAGTCTAACAATCTCACTGATATATAATTCAGCCAACTTATCAAGAGAATAATCAGTGCGTACCGAAATAAAATGGGTTGATTTAGTCAATCTGTCGACTATTACCCAGATGGTGTCTTTCTTCTTCGGAGTTAATGGCAATCCTGACACAAAGTCCATGGTAATTCGATCCCATTTCCATTCGGGAATCATGATAGGCTGAAGTAGACCCGAAGGCACTTGGTGTTCAGCTTTTACTTGCTGACAAATCAAGTATTGCGATACAAACTCGAAAATATCTCTTTTCATTCCGTTCCACCAATACATTTTCTTCAAATCATTGTACATTTGTGTACTACCCGGATACATTGACAAACAACCACTGTGTGCTTCGTGTAAGATCATCTAAATCAACTTATCATTCTTTGGTACACAAATCTGATTTTTAAACATCAAGCAACCATCAGAACCGATTCTGAAATTTGATCCCGTATCAACCTCATATTGATTTCTCTTAGCTTGCAATTCTTGATCATTTTTCTGAACTTCACAAATCTCTTGTAAAAACATCGATCTTGCTCTCAAATCTGCTAGAATCGAACCATCGTCAGATACTGTCAACAGAGTATTCATAGCTCTCAGAGTAAATAACGACTTTCTACTCAAGGCATCGGCAACCACATTCGCTTTCCCCGGATGATAGTCAATCACAAGCTCGTAATCTTTCAACAACTCTAACCATTTCCGCTGTCTTAAATTCAAATCTTTTTGTGACATCAAGTACTTGAGACTTTTGTGGTCGGTATATACTTGGCACTTTTCACCATACAAATAATGTCGCCAAATCTTCAAAGCAAACACTACAGCAGCCAGTTCTAAATCATGAGTTGGATAATTCCTTTCATGAGGTTTTAACTGCCTCAAAGCATAAGCCACAACCTTTCCTTCTTGCATAAGTACACATCCCAAGCCATTTAGAGAGGCATCACTATAAACTACAAATTCTTTACCTGGCTCAGGTTGTACCAACACCGGTGCTTCAGTCAGTAACTTTTTCAATTTCTCAAAAATCTATTGACAGTCTTCCGTTCACTCGAATTTAACGTACTTTTAGAGCAGTCTAGTGTCACGGGCCAGAGTTCGAAGCCCGTGACCATCGAACCAAATGCATCCGATGGAGGTCTATTACTTAGATGGGGATCATTTGACCCACGAGAGTTGGCCCGATTCAAGGAACTATTGGAGAAGCCTGTCAGATTGAAGCCTGGTTGGCCAACTTAGGCAACTATGGTAACTAATCTTAAAAGATAGAGGGAATCATATCTTTTAAGATTAGATAGGATTTGATATGGCAATATCTTGTAAATCCCTTAAATTATGGGATATGGTTAATCTCGTCCGTCAATGTAATTGTATCTTGACCGTCAATTTTGGGGGAGCTCAAGTATAAATAGAGAGCCTCCCCCTCATTTGTACTCACTCCATTCATTGTTTCATTATTCTTTGTAAATAAGAGAATAGAGAGCATTTACTCAAACACTTTGCGAGCGTCCCTTTCTGTTGTTCTTTATAAGCTTCTTTTGGCATAAGTTTGCTTCCGCTATTCGAGTTGGTGCCTTGGAGGAGTTCTTAAGGGATCCTCATTCGAGAAAAGGCTAACTTGGGTGAGTTTAGACGAGCAAATCACCTAAGGCTGCACGGATTGCGAGATGAAAGGTCTAGCCCCGTGACAAGTGATATCAGAGCCAGTGTTCAAACCAAGTGTTATCCAAACTGTTGGTTCGAAGGCACCGTTGGGATGTCGAAAGAAGAGTCCGAACAAAGATGGGTGAGAAAAGGTTTGAGGGAGATGCTGTTGGCAGTAGAGGTACGTGTGGGTAAACTCGAGGGATACATGGAGGACGTAAAGGAGGCACTCGATGGGTTCGAGGGTCACATAGACAACTGGAAGGAGCAGTCCAGAGACTATGTAAAGATGTCTCTTAATTCGACCATGGATAAGGTAAATGAGTTGTTTGATTCACACAAAGATAAACTGTTAGATAGGAATGATGCTCTTGAGGCCATGATGATGGCTTTGAAGGAGGAAACAATGGCCACGACATTGGCTTTGAGCACAAGAATAGAAGAGCTCCAGGGAGAGCTAGCCTTGTGTCGAGCAACGGTGGGGAAAGGAGTGGAAAATACAGCACTCAAAAATGAGGATGTCCCGAAGCTGAAAGAGTTTGTGGGGACAAGGTCTGCATGCAATGTGGACAATTTCTTGTGGAGGATGGAAAACTACTTCCGTGCCAAAGGCATCGAGGATGATGCGAGTAAGGTTAGAACTGCTTCATTATTTCTTACTGATATTGCACTTTTATAGTGGCGAGGAAGGACCACAGATAAAATACAAGGTGAGATTGGAATGTGGCAAGAGTTCCAATGCGAGTTGAAGGGACAGTTTTACCCAGAGTTTGCCGAGGAAGAAGCTCGGGCAATGTTGCAAGGGATAACACAATGGGGCATAGTAGGGGAGTATGTTCACGAGTTCAAGGAACTCATGCTCCAAGTTTTAGATGTGGCCAAGAAAGAAGCATTGCTTGCTTTTCAAGAGGGATTGAAGCTGTGGGTCAGACAGGAGGTGGAACAAAAAGATGTCCAAAAGCTGTCGGAAGCCATGATAGTAGCGAAAATCGTGGTTAAGCTTGGTCTAGGGAAAGACAAGCTTGGGTCTTCCAAGTCCGAGGAAAGGGGCGTATGTGAAGGGAATCACAAGGGAGACATTGAGTATGGCAATGGCAAAAACAACAATTGTGGTAATGGGAAACCACGAGTTGGGAAGAAGAAACCCAAGAAGAAAAGGGACAAGCTAAACTGCTTTCTTTGCGACGGTCCACACTTATTGAAGAAATGTCTGATGAAATCCGCGCTTAGGAAGAAGCCGGTGATAAGGGCTTGGGACTTGGTTCGACCGCAAGGGGTGTCGAAGCCAAGGAGGCTAAAAGCAAGAAGAAGCCAGTCGAGTGCTTCTTGTGTCATGGTCCGCATAGGTTGCGGAAGTGTCCGAAGAAGTCTGTCATTGAAGGGAACGATGGAGCAGACAAGGAGCCCAAGAAGCTTGGTTCGAGCAAGGGTAAAGCTGAAGCCAAGAGGGCAAAGAGGAACAAGTCTGTTATCAAGGGGAACGATGGAGCAGATGAGAGGCCCATGAAGCTTGGTTCGAGCAAGGGTAAAGCCGAAGCCAATAGGGCAAAGAGGAGCAAAAAGAAGCGAGTAAAATGCTTCTTGTACCGTGGTCCGCATGAGTTACGGAACTGTCCAAAGCAAGCCATAGTCAAAGGAAAGGCAACGTCCGAGCATGGTGAGTCGTCGGAGGGGCTTCCACCTAAGGAAGAGGTGAGTTTGTCATCGAACTTAGAGGAAGAAGTTACGATGAAAATAGTGAAGCTGGGACTAATGAGGCTCGAGTCGAGTGAAGCATCGGAGTTGGCCGAGTCATCGACAAGGCTTCCACCTATGGGAGAGGTGGGTGATGCATCAGACTTCAAGGGAGAAGAAGTGATGCATGTGGGACAGTTGACCCGAGTAAATGCGAAGGTACATTCCGAACACTCTGATAGTGTGTTGCATTCTAACTTGTGTACTTGGGAAGAACGTAGAGGCCCTTTCGAAGCTCTTGAGCAATGAGGCCGAGAAACTGTAGGCAAAGCGAAGCCAAGTGTGGTGAATCACGAGGATTCCATTCGAGGAGAGTTAGAATATGGGCAAGGGAGTGACATAACTCCTTGTCGTCGAAATGTACAAACGAGTAGGACGGCTCGAGTTAAGAAGTGACGGAAGCCGAGGCAGAAGTCCCGAAGGAAGGGAAAAGCCAAAGCAACGAGAGGGATCTGAGTTGAATCAAGTCAGTGCCATTCGGAAGTCGCAACGAGGACGTTGCGAGAATGGGTGGGGGAGAATGTCATGGGCCAGAGTTCGAAGCCCGTGACCATCGAACCAAATGCATCCAATGGAGGTCTATTACTTAGATGGGGATCATTTGGCCCATGAGAGCTGGCCCGATTCAAGGAACTATTGGAGAAGCCTGTCAGATTGAAGCCTGGTTGGCCAACTTAGGCAACTATGGTAACTAATCTTAAAAGATAGAGGGAATCATATCTTTTAAGATTAAATAGGATTTGATATGGCAATATCTTGTAAATCCCTTAAATTATGGGATATGGTTAATCTCGTCCGTCGATGTAATTGTATCTTGACCGTCGGTTTTGGGGGAGCTCAAGTATAAATAGAGAGCCTCCCCTTCATTTGTACTCACTCCATTCATTGTTTCATTATTCTTTGTGAATAAGAGAATAGAGAGTATTTACTCAAACACTTTGCGAGCATCCCTTACTGTTGTTCTTTATAAGCTTCCGTTGTTCGAGTTGGTGCCTTGGAGGAGTTCTTAAGGGATCCTCATTCGAGAAAAGGCTGACTTGGGTGAGTTTGGACGAGCAAATCACCTAAGGCCGCACGGATTGCGAGACGAAAGGTCTAGCCCCGTGACACTAGCCATAGGAGTAGCAATCATATAAAATTCATTCACAAATCGTCGATAATAACCAGCTAGACCCAAGAAACTTCTAACCTTAGTCACATTCTTCGGCGGTTTCCAATCAACAATAGCTGAAATTTTACTAGGATCAACCCGTATACCATCACCCGAAACAATATGACCCAAGAATCTAACTTCTCGAAGCCAAAACTCACTTTTACTAAACTTGGCATACAACTGTTTATCTCTCAAGGTTTGCAAAACTATTCTCAAGTGCTCAGCATGCTCTGTCTCATCCTTCGAATAGATCAAGATATCATCAATAAATACCACAACAAACTTGTCCAAGTATGGCCGGAATATTCGATTCATCAAATCCATAAACACAGCAAGAGCATTTGTCAAACCAAATGGCATAACTAAAAATTCATAATGGTCGTACCTTGTTCTAAAAGCAGTTTTAGGCACATCTAACTCTTTTACTCGCAACTGGTAGTACCCAGACCTCAAATCAATCTTTGAGAACCATGTCGCTCCTTTCAACTGGTCGAATAAATCATCAATTCTCGGCAACGGATACTTGCTCTTGACTGTCACCTTATTTAACTGCCGATAGTCTACACACAATCTCATTGAACCATCCTTTTTTTTCACAAATAATACGGGAGCACCCCAAGGCGAAAAACTCGGTCTCACAAAACCTTTTTCAATCAACTCTTGTAACTGTGACTTCAATTCTTTCAACTCTGTTGGTGCCATTCTATACGGATCAATTAAGATCGGAGTTGTTCTCGGTATCAACTCAATACCAAATTCTACTTCTCTGACAGGAGGTAAACTCGGCAACTCTTCTGGAAATACATCCGCAAATTCACACACAATCAGCACTAATTCCACTTTCTTCTCAAATTTTTTTGTATTCAATACATATACCAAATAAGCTTCATAACCCTTTTTCAAATATCTCTGAGCCGACATCGAAGTAATCACACTAGGTAATGCCTCTGATTCATCTAGTTCAACCCGCAAAATTTCACCATTTTCACATTTCAATTCAATAACTTTCTGTCTACAATTCACTATAGCATCATGCAATGTTAACCAATCCATACCCAAAATAACATCAAATTCATCAAACGGCAACAACATCAAGTCGGCTGGAAAATAATGACCTCTAATCATTAAAGGACATTTCTTGCATACTTTATCAACTATGACACATTGGGCTAACGAGTTCGATACTTTAACCATAAATTCCGTAGACTCAATAGGTATATTCATATTAGACACCAATTTCATACACACATACGAATGAGTAAAACCAGGGTCAATCAAAGCAATAACATTAACATCATAAAGAGAGAAAGTACCGGTAATCACGTCGGGAGACAAAGCATCTTCACGTGCCCTTATGGTATAAGCTCTAGCCAGAGCTCTAGCTTCAGATTTTGGCACTGATTCTCTGACTACATTCTTGTTGCCTGCCTCGTTCCCAGCATTTCTCGAAGATCTTCCTCTCGAAACAGTACCACTTGGCTTTGCACTCTAAAATTGTTCTTTCTCGATCCTCTCTGGACAATCTCTAATAAAATGATCCGGAGACCCACACTGGTAACATTCATTAGTTCTACAAGGACCAAAGTGACTTCTACCACATCGTTGACACTCGGGTCTAGCAATTCTCGAATTTCTTACACTAGCCACCAAAGTAGTCCGAGATCTGGAACCCACATTTTTCTTCTTATGATCCCCATATGAATGTCTCGCTGATGCCTGAGAATGAGATTACATATCCCTGTACTTTCTAGACTGCAGTGGGAGTGTACTACTCATCGGTCTTTTCTTCTAATTTCTTGTCTCAGCCTCTGTCTTTTTCTTCTCTTTAATTAGTTCTTCAGCCTTGCAAGCCCGATCAACAAGTACCACAAATTCTTTCAACTCAAGAATACCCACAAATACCTTAATATCTTCATTAAGTCCATCTTTAAATCGTCTACACATTTTAGCTTCTGAAGGAATATATTCTCGAGCATACTTGCTCAATCGAACGAATTCTCTTTCATACTCGGTAACTGTCATGTTGTCTTGCTTCAATTTGAGAAACTCTTTACGCTTCTGGTCTACAAATCTTCCGCTGATATATTTCTTCCGAAATTCTTCTTGAAAAAATTCCCAAGTCACCTTCTCTTACGGCACCACTAAAATTAATGTTTTCCACCAATGATAAGCCGAATCCCTCAGCAATGATATAGCACACTTCAAGCACTCTTCAGGTGTACAAGATAACTCATCAAATACCCGAATAGAATTTTTGAGCTAAAATTTTGCTTTTCAGCGTCATCATCAACATTTGCCTTGAATTCTTCGGCCCCTTGCTTGTGGATTCAGTCAACCGGAGATCTATAGAATTTCATCAGATCCATACCTGAAGGCATCTGGGGTATAGGTTGAGGAATCGGGGGTGGTGGGGGAGGTTGTTGAGCAGTAGTGTTCATACGAACGAACTTTGTATACCAAGCATTCATCATTTGGAGAAAGGCTTCCCGAGCCCTATCTCCTCCTCCTTGACCAACAGTAGGAGGTTGACTTTCAGTTGGCACCGCCCTTTCAGCAGGAGCTGGCACATTGCTCTCTACATCATCAGCCACAGTTGGATCGGGATCCATTTACTATAAAAAAATCATTTAAAAAGGTTAGGAGTCGTCACACTATCACAATATATAAATATGGCATGTATAGCAAAATCCGTACTTACACCACATTAGTCCGAAAACCGACTAAACCTGCTCTAATACCACCAAATGTAACGCTCCCTTACCCGAGACCATCGCTGGAGTCGAATATGAGACATTACTAAACTTCTTTCCAATGTAGACGCCCCCTTACCCGAGACCATCGCTGGAGTCGAATATGAGACATTACTAAACTTATTTTAGCATTTAAACAAGTTTAAACAATTTATTTTAGAATTTCCAAACAAGTTGGCTAAATGCGTCACAGTCGCTAAAAAAATCATATCTTGAGTTACAAAACTCAAAATCCAATTCTGTAAATTTTTCCTGAAACTAGACTCATATATCTACTTAATAATTTTTTTATAGAATTTTTGGCTGGGCCAATTAGTACAGTTTATTAGTTAAAGTCTCCCCTATTTCAGGGTTTGGCTACTCTGACCCTTGTGTAGTACGAATCAGATATCTCCATGTACAGAGTTTTAATGACTATGCCATTTATTTCTCATAAAACTAGACTCAATAAGAATTTCATAAATGTAAGGTACAACTCCTAATTGTTATTTTACAATTTATGGTAAATTTTTAAAGTCAGAACAGGGGATTCAGAAATCACTCTGACCTTATCTCACCAAAACATAAATATCTCATAAAATACAACTCTTTTACTTATTTTGTTTATTCCACATGAAAACAGATTCATTATGCTTCAATTAAATATTTTATTCATCATCTAATTCTATCTCTAATATTTTTAGTGATTTTTCAAACTCACATCACTGTTGCTGACTGATTTTGTTTTGTGGCCAATTTTACCTTTCCAAGGATTTTCATGGTTTAGTTAAGACATAAAGCATACATGTTATTATATATAAACTTGATTAGCCATTCCAATAGCTAATCATTCTCAAACATTTTCATTCCATCCATGGGCCGTATTGTAAGATTACACACACAAAATGATTTGGAATGCTATACATGCCATATTTCCAAAAATTACAAGTCATTATACCACAATTGTCCAGTGATAGTGTGAGTGTGCCTCTGACTGTCTCGATATCCAAATTGACTTTCCAAAACTACAAAGAATGAAAAGAAGGGAGTAAGCATAGATGCTTAGTAAGTCCATATGCAAATAACAAATAACTTAACAAAGCAACTATAACAACCAACATTAGTATAATATCACCAAAATGTATATCACATTTCTATTCATCATTCATCATCTTACCATATTACTGTTGTCATATCCAGTCTCAACACGAGGGTTAAGTACATACCGGCCCAAAGTGCCCATTCTACAACACTTACCAATACGTCACTTGCATCTTGAGTATTCTTCCATTTTACTCGAATTTTTCTTGTTGAACACATCAGAATATAATTCGGATACATGGAAAGTTTGCACATAAGTGCCACATATGTAGCCAAGCTACCATGTAACCCGCCCATAAGTGAACTCGGACTCAACTCAACGAGCTCGGATGCCTAGTTACATCTCACGAACTCGGACTCAACTCAACGAGTTCGGACATTTGCATCCATAAGCGAACTCGGACTCAACTCAACGAGCTCGGATGCCCAAGTATCCTAATCTATTACTAAGGTTCAACGGGACTTTCCTCGTTCGTATTCCTTTACCATTCTCCTTGGAATACCAGTGCCGATACTTCAGTAGTCTTTCACATTTTTCACATAATTCATAAAAATTTTTGCATATTGTCCAACAATTACCACAAAGCATAGAATCGCATAATAACAATCATAATATCGTATAAATAGCATTAAATGATTTAAAATAACGATTATATTACAATATTTACATATGAACTTACATCGGTACAATATGTTAGAAATCAAGCCTATTCCTCGGAAACTTTATTTTTCCCTCGATCACGACTTGAATCTCGTTTCTCTTGATCTATAATAACAAATTTAGCTTATTTAATACTCACATTTATTAAAACAGTCCTTGACTCAAACTTTGGCAAAATTACATTTTTGCCCCTAAACTTTTGCATATTTACACTTTTTCTCCAAAGCTTGGAAATTAAACTTCATCCTATTTTCTTATGTTTTATGACATGCTGATCATTTTTCCCTTCTATAGCAACATCAAATTCACACTTTATCATGTATTTATGAACATTAGGTATTTTTACCGATTTTGTCGTTTTACTAGTTTTCACGTAAAATCGCTTAGCAAAAGTTGTTTAACACAATCTCAAACTTTATATTCTACCATAAAACATCAAAATAAACACATTTCACCTATGATTATTTTTCCAAATATAAACCCTAGATTAAATTATTGGTAGAAATAGGTAAACCGAGCTACGATGATTTCAAAAATGTAAAGAACATTAAAAACGGGCATAGAAATCACTTACAATCAAGGCTTAAAAATGTTGAAACCCTAGCTATGGTGGAGAACAAAATTTGGCAGCAACTTATGGAGAAGATGATCATTTTTGTGTTATTTTTCCCATTTTATTTCATTTAATATCCAAACGACCAAAATGCCCTTCCTTACTAAACTTTCAAAAATTCCATCCATATCCAATTTTTGTCCATAAACTTAGAAATTGGTCAAATTGCTATTTAAGACCTCCTAATTAATATTCCAAAGCAATTTCATACTAAAAACTTCTAGAATGCAAGTTTTGCAACTTATTCAATTTAGTCCCTAATTTCAAATTAAGCACTTTATGCATAGAATTTCTTCACGAAATTTTCACACAATCATGAAATCATATCATAGACCTCAAAATAATCATAAAATAATTATTTCTATCTCAGATTTTTGGTACCAAAATCACTATTCCGATTAGGCCCTAATTCGAGATATCACATGCATGGTAAGGTTGCTTATTTCTTGCATACAAGCTTACTAAGTTATATAGCTTACTCCGTTTATTTTCCATGTTTTATAGTGTCGCCAAGCTAACTCGGATCGAAGATCATCAGAGATTCGAATCACACTATCAAACTCTTATTTTTGGATATTGATGATCTTAGTATTTTGAAAGTATGACATGTATAGGGACTTGGTCATTTTGTTATATGTGTCATTATGATTTTAGCCAATGTATTGGCTTGTAGTTGTCTAAGGATTGATTTGATATTTGGCCTTGTAAATTGGCTTATTTTTGCTAACATGGTTGTAAGCCTAAGTATATTCATATATGTGCCAATGTCTTTGGTAATATGGTCATGGTATGCTTGGTGAATGATGGAATGTGATCCATAGCATGAATGTGAAATGTTTAGAAATGTGATATATTGATGAGATAATAAATTTGTGCATAATTAGGTGTCTTGAAAGTAGTAAATTGAGGCTTAATGAATGTGAAATTTACATGATTGATTTAGGGCATAATAAATGTTGTGAGTATGATAGATGTTGCCATTGTATTGGCATGTGTTGGTCATAATTGTGGGTGTTTGGTTGCCTAAGTATATTATATTTTCTGCCATTGAATTGGTGTATGTGTATGTGTGAATAAGGGCGGCAAATGTCTTGGTAAATAGCCTTTATTTTGTCCACATAGGTAGACACACGAGCATGTGTCTAGGCCGTGTGTCCTTTGGGCATGTGTTTTGGCCGTGTGTCCCCTACACCTTAATTTTGAGAAACAAAATGCTTAGAATAGAGCACACGAGCAAAGACATGAGCGTGTGTCTCAGCTGTGTGGACGGCACTGTAACACCCCGAACCCGACCTAGACGTTATGGCCGCATCCGCGATGTCACATTGAAGTGAGTTTGAAAAACGTAGTTCTATTAGTGAAGTCCATTTGTTTTAAAACCTCGTTTATGATTCTTATGAAAAGGTATCTTATTTTATTTATTGGTTAAATTATAGGTTCTTTAAGCAAAACATGATCCATAGAAAATCATTATTATGCTTTAAAACATTGTTCATTGCAGAAACTTTTGAAACCAGTTACGTGACATAGCAGTGAAAACCATTTACTTTTTTTTTTAAAACCCGAGTCCTACAGCTAGCAGATATGAGTCAATTTAAATAAATCACACAATTTAAATAAGGCCTTGAACATGGGCGTTTGCCCTGGCCGTGTGAAATCTGCACCTATTTTATGAAAATTAATTTTCTACACGGTCTAGCACATGGGCGTGTGACTTGGCCGTGTGATCCTAATTTGTTCATGAGTTACAAGTCAGAGAGTTACATGGGGTTGGGACACAAGCGTGTGTGACCACACGGCCGTGTCCCATATCCACATGGGCGTGTAACCCCTATTTAGTGGAAAAATTTTCTAAGTTTTGCAAAAATTTCTAAAGTTCTCAGTTGAGTCCCAGACCACTCCCAAAGCATGTTTAAGGTGTCGTAGGCTCGTATTAGGGACTTTATGATTAATTGCAAATGGTTTTAATTTGGATGCAAATTTATGGCTTGGAATTGTATGATTGTTTGTGTGGTCAGACCAATAACACCTTGGACCCTGTTCCGGCATTAAATACGGGTAAGGGGTGTTACAACGGGTATGTCCAAAAAGCTCATAAATTTTCATATTCTAATAGTATAGAAATGGGTTATATTCTCACGATTTTAGTAAGGCTTTATATCTTGGACTTCTTTACCTTGGCTTTCTCATTATTCTTATTGTTTACTCTATCATATATGGTCCATCTGCCAATGATACACATTGGCTTGGGGCTATTACATTTGTTACAGTTATAATTCTTGTTTGGATCATTGGGTTTTTCTCATTTGCTTTGGAGTGCATTATTGGTACTTGAGGCAGTGTTTAGCTATGCGGTTGTAGCGTTTGTCTTTTTAGAGCACTATGATCCATCTGAAGGGAGGTTTCCGTAGAAAGGAGCAAAGTAGTTCTTCTAGTTCATCTGGTTGTGAATCAAGTATGAAATGCAGTAATAATGTTGTAGCATGTCATTCTACAAATATCATCACAGGTAGAAATTAGACTATGGTTCAATGCTTTAATGTAACACCCCTCACCCGTATCCAGCGCTGGGACAAGGTTCGAGGCGTTACCGGACTTAAACATTCACAAACATACAAAAACAGGTCACCAAACTTTGCCAAAAATTAAAACTTTTTAAACACATACATATTGTCCCTTATACAGGCCTTCGAAGCCTATAACATACATCAGGGTGGTTCAGGATTAAACTGAGAACTTTGAAAATCTTTGGGCAACTTAACCAATTTTCATGCTTTGGAGAGTCACACGCCCATGTGGGTTAGGCCGTGTGGTTGCACACGTCCGTGTGGCTTGGGACACGCTCGTGTCCTTAGCCCGTGTAACTCTCTGTTTGTGACGTCAGAAAACGTTTAAGGGCACACGGCCAAGGAACACGCCCGTGGCCAGAGGCCGTGTCCTTCACATGGCTGAGACACACAGCCGTGTCTCTACCCGTGTGGTCAAGACTTAGGCTAATTTCCAAGCCTTTTTGTCATCTTTACATGCATACACATACACAATTTCAATGGCATTCATCATTAGCTCATTATTATGCATTAATTCCACCTACTCATGATAAACTAGTCTAGCTATGTCGCAAGACATTAACACATATCATAAATAAATAGGCTTACAAGCCAAAATAATTATAAGCCACATCTCATGGCTATAATCAACAATTGATATAAGCCAATACCTTTGGCTAATCACACCAATAGTCATCACAGAAAAACTAAGTCCCTATACATGCCACTCGCATGAAAACATTTAACATACACATGCCAATACTCCAAGGATAATGGCTCGATAGTGTGAGGCTACCTCCGACGATCTCCAACCCCGAGCTAACCTGAAAAAACTAAAAGAAATGGAAAGGAGGGAGTAAGCTTTTCGCTTAGTAAGCTTGCATGAAAATAATAAGCAATGCGACAACATGCTATTTTCATATTCTTTCTATTCATTCAAATTCCAGCTAAGCTATTTTCCTGAGCCACAGTCATTAAATTATTTATATCTGGAGCTACAAAACTCCAAATTAAGATCCGTTAATTTTACCAAAAACTGTACTCATATCTCTTCTTATAATAAAATTTTCAGAATTTTTGGTCTATCCAATATGTACATTTTATTATTCAAAGTCTCCCCTGTTTCTCTGTTTGATAGCTTCGACCTTTCTTCACTAAAATTTATTTATCTCCTAGTACGAGACTCGGATGATGTTCCTGTCCCTTTATCTGAAAATAGAGTCATTAGGGATTTTATTCATATGAATTTTAACTCATAATCATTTTTTTTTACAATTTCTAGTGATTTTCCAAAGTTGAGACAGGGGAGTTTGGAATCACTCCGACTCTATCTTACAAGAATTCAAATATCTCATGATAAAAAATTCTTTTGCTTTCACCATTTCCTTTATGTGAAACTAGATTCATTAGTACTTAATTTCATGTTTTATTAAGCTTCTAACTCAATTTCCACTATTTTTAGTGGATTTTCAAATTCGGACCAATGCTACTATCCAAATCTGGTTTGGTACAATATAATGATCACTATCATAAGATCATTTCCAACTATCATGAACTTACCATTTTATGGATCCCTTACTCATTTTTCACAATGGAGCTCAATATAAAAGTTATTATTTCTCATGGGCACACTTAGTCATACATTCCAAGTTTAGGATAATTCCCTATCACATGCACTCAATCATCAAATTAGTCTCATGACAATGCACCATGTAAATTTGTCTTAAAAGAGCTCATCATACATCCTTTAACTTGTACATATATCTCATGTTAATCCTGTTGAGTTTCTAGGAAATCTTGATGGATTATCCATTAACCGTAAATTCATAAGAATGATCATTTTAGGTATGCACTCCCGCGAACCTCACATCTTACGGCGAGATTGCCAGTCCAGGCTAAATCCCCCGTATTGTAAACTCATAAGGTGATGTGGGTATTACCAATCCAGGCTAAATCCCTTGTAGCGACGAACACCCTCAGTGAGCTCGGATTTGAATTGCTAGTCTAGGCTAAATTTAGACCCTAATTGGATTACCCGTCTGGGCTAAATCCTTAATGCACATATATTCTTCGAGAGGCTCGATCATTCAAGGAACACCCATCCAGGCTAGATCCTTTCTATCTTTGAGATCAACAGATTACCCATCCGAGCTAAATCCTTTTTGCAACAGATGCAGGATCTCAAACCATATATGATTCATGGTTTATCCATCGAACTTCCTTTTCAACCTCAACCGGGACATTTATAATCACGTCATTATTAAAGAGTACATTTCATGTATTTTCATGCCATCATTAAATGCAACTACCATACACTCTTAAATCATGCATTTAGGCATATTAGGAGTTTACTTAAGTTATTCAAACTTACTTGTCGAAATCTCATCAAGTACAACCGTGTAGCAATTCATACAACCCATGTAATAGTAATTTAACACTCAATTCATGTAACAATAATTTGCCATTCAATTTCACATGACACAACAAGCATTACATTTTTCCATATCATACACACCATCCATCAACTTCTCTTAAACATATTAAATCATACAATTTATGTCATATTAATAGAGCGTTACAATTCATGCATGGTATTTCATTATTATTAACACACGAACTTACCTCGGATCCAGAAATGACAATTTACCATTTTAGTCCATAACCTTGCATTTTCCCGATTTAAGCCCGAATCTCAATTTCCTTGATCTATAATATCAAATTTAGCCTAATAATAGTCACACGATTCATATGGATCTAAAAATTATATTTTTACAAATTTACATTTTGACCCCTAAACTTTTGCATACTTTTAGTTTTTCCCCAAGGCTCGGAAATTAAACTTCATCCTATTTTCTTATGTTTTATGACATGCTGATCATTTTTCCCTTCTATGGCAACATCAAATTCTCACTCTAACATGTACTTATGAACATTAGGTATTTTTACGATTATGACGTTTTACTCGTTTTCACGTAAAATCGCTTAGAAAAAGTTGTTTATCTAACACCCAACACTTATTTTATACCATTAGACATCAAAATGTATGCATATTACTCATGGGTAAATTTTTAAAAATAAACCCTAGCTTAAAATAATGGTAGAAATGAGTAGAGCATGTTACCGGGATTTCAAAAATGTAAAGAACATTAAAAACGGGGTTCGGAATCACTTACAAATGAGCTTGGAAAGCTTGAAAACCCTAACCATGGTGTTTTTCATGAGACATTCAGCCATGAGGAAGAAGATGAGCAAATTTGGCTTATTTTTGGCTTTTTAATTCATTTAATTACCAATTTACTAAAATGCCCTTAATGAAAAACTTTTAAAAACCTATCATACCATGTCCATTTTTTCCACAAACTTAAAAATGGTCTAATTACCATTTAATGACCTTTAATTTAAAAAATCATAACAATTAGACACTTCTTACATGTAGAACTCAACTTTTGGACTTTTTACAATTTAGTCCTTTTGACCAAATTGAGTGCCCAAACGTTGAAATTTTTGAACAAAATTTGCTTGAAATCATTTCGTGAAATTGTAGATCATAAAAATATAATAAAAATAAAATTTTATTTATCGTATTTGTGGTCCCTAAACCACTGTTCCGACTAGGCACAAAATTAGGATGTTACATTTGATGTTAATAATTGGAATAGTCTTGTTATGTATCCAACTGATGAGCCAATTTTAAAATTTTCCTAGGTAATTTAACCTAAAGGTATTTTCGTCATTTTACCACCTATGGTAAAACTAATTTAACCTAAGGGTATTTTTGTGATTTTACCACCTATAGTAAAACTAACCCGATTTTAGAACTAAGTATTTATCGACCTTCTTTTAGTCAAATTATACAAGCCTAAAAATTTTTAACTTAATTTGAGTTCGTTTACTATGTCTAATTCAAGTTTTATTATTAAGGACTAAATCTTAACTAGTACAAACTATTAGTACCTATTTCGAATTACATATCAAGTGCGGTCTTATCAGATTTTGCTCATTACGAGACTAATCCTAAAATTTTACAAGGTTTCCTTATCATCTAAGGCTCTAATTAGACTAATCAATTTTCCAAGACTAAATTGTAAATTAAACAAATTAGAATACCAATTTAAAAAGACAAATATTCAAAACCCCAAAAACCCACACGACCGTGTCTCCTAGACCATGTGTCATTCAACACCCGTGTTCGTGTTGTGAAAAACATTCAGGCCAATTACACACGCCCATGTGGAAATCCCACAAGCCTGTTTGTGATAGCTTTGGTTTCCACACGCCGTGAGCAACCCCTCACATGCCCGTGTGGATAGGCACACGCCAGTGTCATCTATTTTTGTGAAAAATTCATTTTAAAACCAAATTTTGCATAGCTTAATAGCCAATTAAACCCGATTTAACTACGATTAATTAACATACATATACATACACCTTCAATTCAATTTATTGGCACCAATTAAGCCTCAATTATATCGAATTAGGCAATCAATTTTATGCTTAACAAACACTGAATAAATCAAACAAATGGTGTACCTTAGTCGCTAGTAAACCACTTCATGGAAGCTTCAATTAAATAATCGTTAGTGTAAATTTCATGCCTCACACACCGTATTATCAAGCAACAACACACCATAAATCATTCAATAATTAAACTCAAACATGCCTCAAAATTATTATAAAACCATCCAAAATAAAATGTCCAATGTCCAAAGTCCAATTACAACCAAAATTAAACTAATTCCCAAGAGTTCCACAATGGCTGATTACAGTCTCCAAAATGAGTAATAAAGTCTTTACCAAGCCTAAATCTCTTGGAACTCTCTTGCTCGGCTCCTCAGCTCCTTAATCCCAATGATTATTTGCACGAATTGTGGTGGTGTGAGCTTTGAAAAGCTCAGTGAATGTTAATAAAAATGACATGTAAATCAACATCCAAACCATTCTTAAATTACAATCGGTCAATCACTAGTTATCAGCCATAATAAAGAAACATGTCAATTTAATTTCCATATGCTTAATCACTATCAAAAATCAATCAATCATGGCTTACAAACATTTAATGATATAAAAACAATCACACATAAATATATTGACATGCATTTCTCATGGCTTAATCGGGTGATCATACATCAAATAAACAAATCTCCAAACTCCCACAAATATCAAATACAGTCCACCGAGTTGAGCGGGCCAAAGCACACGCTCCCTTATAGCGCCTCAAATAACCAAATGAGTGGAGACTCATGCTCAACACTTTCTTATCTACTCCAATCAAATCAGTTCAACTAGAGCCATATGCTCATGATGTCACCAATAAATGTGAGTACCCACAAATCCTATGGCATGCCAAATATATCCAATGGATCCACCATGCATTTTGCCAATATTTTCAATTAAACATAGCATTTAAATCAGTCATTAATGTGCTTAATTTAATGTGACAAGATGTTTATGTGTAACATGTAACATAACATTTAACATCCAACTAAATGAAGCATTTCATTTGCCAATTTCCAATGTTGAATTACCAAATGTAGTACCATTATATCATGATTAAAAATTCCAGTAAACATGCTTTAATCATTCTTATAATTAACCTAATTAAATAGCACAACACCACTCAAAAGCTCACTTACCCTTATTCATTAAAAATTCAATTCTTGCACATTTAATATCAATCTTGCAAAAATCAGTTAATCAAACATAACTAATCAATGCCAATTATCAATTAAGTTACTAATTAAGCATAAATGAGAGTCAATTTACCAAATTGCCCTTAAAAACACTCACTACTCAATTTTTCCTACCATAATCAAGTAATCAACCAAGCAAATCTAAGCTTCAATTTCAGTTATCTGGTCCTATTCAAGACTTGGAGCTTCAACAGAGACAAAGTAGGCATTACCATCTTTCCAATGCTATTTTAAACACGAATTTTAATTAACTATGCTAATCGAAATCATTTCATAAAGATACCTTACCGGATTTGTAACATCAAGTTGAAAACTCGATTCCTCATTAAAAATCATCCTCTCCAGTCCTCCTAAACAATTTCAATCATTAATACTAGACCAAATGCACTTATACTAAGCATCAATTCCATATTTAAATTAATTTCATGAAATTCTGAAAAATCGCTTCATGGAGATGATGAAATTCGAATTTTTTTACATTACCTCACAAATCATGTTTACTCTTGATAAATAAGATCAAAAACCTTTTAATAGATCCATTTTAAGTTGGAACATTCATTGATTTGTGGATTTCCTCTCAAAATTCAAAATCCACCATTAAAGAACCATGTGTAAGAAGATGACATTGATAAAAAAATCCTTCAATTGACTCTCAAATCATGAAAAAATATATCTAATCATCATAAAAAGAAGTTTAGCATTGAATATTACTTTTGATTCGTTCTAAATTCGTTGATTGAAAGTCTTGATTCAAGAAACTTGAGAAATTTTAGAATATTTTGGCTACTTTTGAGAATAATTTCGAGTGAATTGAAAGAGTATTTTGAGAAGGAAATTGGTTAGATCTATTCTCTGATGATAGATCTTTAAAATCATGCAAAGAAAACAAATTTTCAAGCTTTCTAATATGATGTAAAATGTGTGAAAAGTGGGCTAGATACATTAGTTTTAAAACTGAAATCACCCACCAGAAATTTAAAAATTGGGAAATTTGCCTAATGGCCACTACCACATTTCTCTTACTTTACCATTTAATCATTTCCCTCCAAAATTCTGAATTTTAAGGTTTATTTTCCATATAAATACTCTAAATTTTCCCTTGTTTTACAATTAAATCCTATTTAATTAATATTTAAAATTTACTCAAATTACCCCCAATAAAAATTATTTTAAAATTCTTTTTCATACAATTCTATTTTGTTAGTCTGAGAATATGCTTTTTCACTTGTTTGAAGGTATATTTTCTTGTTTGACAAATTTGGTATAACAAGATGGCAAGGCTTTGGTTTGGCAAAGTAAGAAGAGTTGTCGTCGCCTTTTTATTGCACGAAAGTTCTTTTGGAGGAAAAATAAGTAGCCTGGCATTTTTTAGGTACCCTATTATCTTAATGGGTTAATCTCCATTTTTGCATTCAAGGGATTCTAATGTCAAATGAAAATAATGATGTGCTTTGTTGGAAACATGGTTCCGTTTGCTGTTTTATTTTAGATTGTTGCAACCAAGCAAAGCCTTAGGTTTTCCATTTTGGGAGAGCAAGTGAAAAGTAAATAAGTATCATTATGCTAGTGTCAGTTTTATTTCAACTTCACTTTCTTATATTCTAGTTTTGTGTCAGACTTAAGTTATATGCCTATCAATATCCCATTGGTATTTCTTGCGAATACTTTCGGCTTGCCTGGAGTAGCTTAGTTCTTACACTAAAAGCCTGTTGGCTCAACAGGATGAACAAGTTCACAGTTTTGAGAGACCTCAATTTTGTTGCAGAAAACCTTGGTGTTGAGTTTTTCAAAGGTACTGTTGTGGTATAATAATCTTCCTGTTACTGATGATGTGTAGAGTTGAATGAATTTTGTTTTATTTTCTTCAACAATTAGAATAAATTGTATTTATCTCTTCGATCTCGAACCGGATGGCAAAGCTGTTGAGGGAGTATGGTTATGGAGCATTTTGATTTGGTGGACAAAGTAACTAAGCAGATAAATTGGCAATTCCAGGGAAACTTAAATTGGAATCAAAGCTTTTTTATTTTAAGAACATTGATGAAGTCAATTTTTAATGAAATAAATCAAGCTTCATCCGAAAGAGAAGTATTTAACTTGTAACACAAAAAAAAGGGTCTGTGTTCCTTCTCACTGTGCATCGAACAAGTACAACGTTCATGTGAAACTCTTAGATCTGACTTTACAGGTAACATATTAGAAACAAGTTATGCTATCTTGTTCAAGCAGTTTTTCTTTTAAAGCATCATGAACTTTGCTTGTAATATGCACAGATATATGGACCTTTGAAATACTGCTCCGCATTTATGAAATCCGTGAATGAAAAATGGATCACTCGAAGGTCAATGATGGGATTTTTACTTTCTTTTTCTTTTTTTTTCTTTTTTATTTATTTTCTCTTCCTCCCTTTCTTTAATATGCAGATACTATCTGGGTCTCATTCCATTTTTTTCCTGATTTTTTTTTTTAGCTTTTGTGTAACCACGTGCAAAAAAACACACTTGCTACAGCAAGATATTGAAATCCCACCCTTCATCGAATTGTAATTTTAGGTATGATTTTCACTTCGACTAACATTTTCTTTTCACGTCTTTTTTAGTTTCAAACCTATGCTTATCTTCTCTTATTTCTGTGGGTATTGTGGTTTTCATCTTTAAAACAAGTTTTCATCTCTGTTTTAGTTTTCAGATTTATTCTTCTTTTTTAGTTTTTTCATTGTGTTTTTGTTATTCGTTTTGGTGTTCAGCCTTATAAAACATTGCTTATATTCGTCTTTTTAAATCTTGTGATGTCCTCATTTTTTCTGATAGTTTATCGCTTGGTATGTGTTCTATTTTTTTCGATTATTTCTTTCCCTTTATATTTAAGGACATTTTCTTACAAATCTTTTAGTCCTATTTATGAGATTTTATAGCGAAGATATGTTTCTATCAACTATACAAGTATCTACCCTAAAACCCTCACTAATTAGCAGAAAATAAATGGAAACATTTTCTTGTTTCTTTCCCTTTTATTGTCTCTTGATTTTCCCTTTTTCAACAAGTAAAAACATTATATTTAAGAAAAAACTAATAAAATCATACTGAGTTTTTAAATATTTTCAGAGAATTTGGCATTAGATATTCTCACGACGAAGTTTTAGTAAGTACTGTGATATTGGGTTAGCTTGCGTCGGAGTAGATTTTTCTAGTGTTTTGTTCTAGTTAGTATTCATTCTTATTCAGCACCAGGGTTATCCCATTCTATCCCATATCGGGATAAACTATTCCAGTAATAAACTCATTATATCCCATTCCGGTTCAGTTGTTTTAGTAATCGGTTCAGATTTTTTACGTGTTTGAATCGGGATACCTGTCGTAGTTATTCCTGCTGAGGATATCCCATTCCAGGGATATCCCGATTTGAGGATATCTCATTCTAGAGATATCCCGATTTAGGGTCTAAGGGTTTGAAGCTTAAGATTTACGGTTGGGCTAGTGTTTTGGGGCTTTTGTTTTAGTGTTTGGGGCTGTGGACCGCTTAAGTTTTGGTTATTGGGTTATTGAGCATAGGTTTTATCTCATGTATTGGACTGGTTTAGGGCCTTCATTTAGTTAGTCAGATGGGCCCTTTTATTATTATTTTGTTCTTTTCCTCTGGGTTTTATTCAATTTTGTGTATATACTATTTATTTAGTTATTTTAATATCCAGTCCTTTATTTTTTCAAAAAATAAAATAAAATTCAAACTGTTTTCAAAATAAATAATATAAAAACTCTTTCTTCATTCATCTCTCTGACGTTCGGTTCTCCCTTGATTCTCTCATCTTTCCCCCTTTTTCTACTATTTTTCTTCTTTTTCTCTCTTCCTCCTTTATTCTCCTTTCTAACAAAGCTCTGCCGCTTCCTCCACACACTTACCAATGTCTTACCTCCGATCAGGCCAGCTTTCTTCCCATCATTCGAAATTTAAACCCTCAAATATATCTATCCAGTCCATTGCCCCGAATTTCTTCGAAGATTCTCTCTCACTCTCGGTCTCTTTTCAACGTTTTCCTATCATTCTTTTTTAGCTTTGGGTATCCACAGGCCAAAAAAACACACGCTAGAGTAGGAAGAGATTTTTCGTGAAAGAGAAACCCTAAGTTTTCTGTGGCGTTTCTGGTTTTTGTGATTTTTGAATTTCGTTGCTTCGACGGAGACTCATTTTAGGTATCAATCTCTTTTTTAGTTTCAGCTCCATGCTTTTTTACTTGTATTTCAGTGGATTTTTCTTAGGGTTTTTGGTTTTCAGCATTAGAAATACTGTTTTGTTCTGTCTTTCAGATCTATAGATGTCGGTCTTGTTCTTCATTTTTGTTTGTTTATCGTCTACTATATGTTGTTCTTTATTTTTTGATTGTTTGTTTCCCTCTGTTTGATATTATAGCTTTTGTGTTATTATCTATTTCTTTTAAATCTTTGCTTAGCAGAATACTAATTGCCTAAACAAAAAGCATCCGCATGTAAATTGTTTACTGCATCTGTGTTGGCTTGATTTTAGTTCTAGGAACCCAGTGGGAGTTGTGATGCATGTAGAGTTTATTTGGTAGTTTTTCTGGATGGTAATAACACACCATTTTAATTCGTTGTGAGTTGTAACATTCTGTTTCTTAGTTTACTCCAAAAGTCTGTACTTTAGTTTTAAAAAAATAATAATAATCTAATTGGGATGCTTGTTGATATTGATAAAAATTGGAGAATTTCAACCGATTTGCTAATTGCAAAGGTTTTTGTTGATTTGGGCTTCATGATCATTTACGGTGGAGATTGTCATGATTCGTGTATGCATATATGATTTCTTTTTCATACTGCTAGGTGATTGCATTAGTCAGTAAGTATTGGGTATATTTTCTTTAAAATAGTTGGGATTGTCTGAGTTCTGTTGGGAATGATTTGTAAATGGATTTTGATTGGAAGTTTTAGGTAGACTCATGGTATCTCTGTATATTAGCTGAATGGGAAGTTTTGTGTGATTATTGATATATCCATGTGGTGAAAATACTCTGATTTTGGTTAAAGATAGAATTATATTCAGCTCTGTTACCTAGCCTTACATGAAGGGAAATTGAGTTGTAATCTTTTAAATGAATAGGTTCTAGTCTCAATCCTTAGATTAACATAATTTTAATTTGCTTATTGGTTGATGCTTTTTTACTTGTATGTCAGTGGGTATTTTTATGATTTTTTTTCTGCTTTATAAATCCTTTGTCTTTGCCTTTTCATCTCTGTTTTTAGTTTAAGATGTATGCTTCTTTTTACTTCTATTTTCAGTGTGTTTTTGTCATGGTTTTTGGTTTCACCTTTAGCAAATCACTGTTTCATTCCTTATTGGAAACGATAGATGTTAGTGGTTAGATACCAAGATTGATAATTAAGTACCAAAATGTGAATAAAAATTTAAGTAACAAAATGTTAAAGAAATATATAAAAAAAATTAGAAGGCTAAAATGGTGAATAAAGTCATTAAGAAAAAAACATAATTTTTTCAGTTTTTCTCAAACCCTACCACAATATTGCGTCCAAAATACTCGCAACATGGAGATCTCGAAGGGCGCATGTCATAACCAATTTCTTCTTCATTTATTGTCTTAGTTGATTTCTCGATGCATGCTGGTTGTGAATACTTTTTTTTCTTTTGATTTTTCTGTTTTGGGTTAGCTTACAGAATTTAGAAATTGTCTTTGACCAATCGTTTGATAATTATTACCTTATACCAGTGCAGTTTGATTTTCTTTTTTCAATGTTGTCAAGTGTATAAATGTTGAGGGTTAAATTTTTTAGAATTAAAAGCAAATTGACATGATATATATACCAATTATTATATTATTTAATTCATATTATACAATTAATATAAAATGAAATATTTTATGTAGTATTTTAATTTTTTATAATTTTTTTATAATCTTTTAAAAATTTAAAATTAAGACTAAATTGTCATAGTGTATAAATGTTGAGGGTTGAATATTTTAGAATTGAAAGCAAATTGGCATGATATATATACCAATTAGAAAAGCCATGTCATCGGGTGAATAAAATATATAATCTCAAATAGTTGGATGATTAAATTATAACTTTTCATGGTTTAAAGATTAAAACGAAAATTCACATTTAATTCAGTGACCCATGGACTACAGTGTAGTTTAATAGCACTATAATTAAATATTCAAAACCCTATTTGGTTAACAATGGAAGTTTAATAAAACCCAAGGTTTTTTGCTGTTTCCATTCTCTTTTCTTCTTCATATTTGGAAAATATTGCTATCTAATTCAGAAATACTTCTAGGCAAGTCTTTTTTTCTCAGTTTTCTACCTTAACTATTGATTAAATCATTCATCTTACATTTTTTTCTTATTTGGGTTTGTGGGTTATGGTTCATGGTTTTAATGTTTCAGGGTTTGGGGTTAGGGTTTTGGGGCCTGGGGTTTTAGGTTTGGGTTTTGGGTTTCGGGTCTCTTTTTTTGAAATCTATCGATGTTGGTCTGTCTGTTTCTTTTTCGATAGATTGCAAACAAAGAGACTTGAACCCCCAAACCCTACACCCTGAACCCTAAAACCTTGAAACCATGAACCCAAACCCCAAATAAGAAAAGAACGTATCATTCTTTTTTAGCTTTGGGTATCCATAGGCCAAACAAACACTTGCTACTGTAGGAAGAGAGTTTTCGTGAGAGAGAAACCCTAAGTTTTCTCTGGCATTTCTGGTTTTTGTGATTTTTGAAATCCGCTGCTTCATCGAAGACTCATTTCGTATCAATCTCTTTTTAGTTTCGATCCATGCTTTTTACTTGTATTTCAATGGGTTTTTGGTTGTCGACTTTAGAAATCATCGCCTCGCTCCTCTTTCAAATCTATTGATCTCGGTCTTGTTCTTCATTGTTGGATTGTTTGTTTTCCTCTGTTTAATATTATAGCTTTTGTGTTATTTTCTATTTCTTTTAAATCTTTGCTTAGCAGAATACTAATTGCCAAAACAAAAAGCATCCGCATGTAAATTGTTTATTGCATCTGTGTTGGCTTGATTTTAGTTCTAGGAACCCGGTGGGAGTTGTGACGCATGTAGAGTTTATTTGGTAGTTTTTCTGGATGGTAATAACATGTCTTTTTAATTTGTTTTGAGTTGTGACATTATGTTTCTTAGTTTTCTCAAAAAATCTGTACTTTAGTTTTTTTTTTAAAGAAATCTAATTGGGATGCTTGTTAATATTGATAGTAATCAGAGGATTTCAACCGATTTGCTAATTGCAAGGGTTTTTGTTGATTTGGGTTTCATGATCATATTCGGTGGAGATTGTCATGATTCGTGTATGCATATATGTTTTCTTTAAAATAGTTTTGAATGGAGGTCATTTATTAACTTAGTCGGGATTGTTTGAGTTCTGTTGGGTATGATTTGCAAATGGATTTTGATTGGAAGTTTTAGGTAGACTCATGGTATCTCTGTGTATCAACTAAATGGGAAGTTTTGTGTGATTATTGATATATTCATGTGGTGAAAATACTCGAATTTTGGTTGAAGATAGAATTATATTCATATTTGTTGCTGGGAAATTGAGTTATAATCTTTTAAGTGAATAGGTTCTAGTCGCAATCTTTAAATTAACATAATTTTAATTTGCTTATTGGTTGATGGTTTTTATGAGACTGAAAAAAAGATGTGTTGAAAAAGAATAAACAAGGACCAATTTGGAAAAAATGTAAATATTAAAAAATTAAATTTATTATTACTAATATATTTCTATAGTTAATTTTTTAATTTAACCGTTCTTTAAATTAAATGATATATTTGGTCTAGCATTTAATCATTTGAGCAAAGAGGCTTTTTAATGAAAATGTGTCTTATAGGGCATGTTTTCAGCTGACGTTTTTAATGAAAACGTATCTTGCAGGACACGTTTTTATTTTCTCTCCAAAAACAACATATAGTAAATAAAAAGAACAGCACAAATCCTTAAACTTAAATCAATTTTCAACACCCTAATTTTCGAGTTATATTTGATTTTCTATTTTTGTTTTTTTTATTCTACTGCTTCTTACTATGTCATCTCATACACTCTCTTTGTTTACTTTTGAAACCTTAATAATAATTAGGTTAGGTATTCAATACAATGGTAGGATTTAAGAATAGATACATGGTTATGGAAGTATTGTTGGATCCAAATAAAGAAATTTCAGGGGATGATCTTATTGTAATTACTCAATTTAACATCTCAAAAACAATCAAGGATAGCATTCTTGTCAATTTAACATAGAGGAGTCCAACACCTTCGACCATACAAAGCCTCGAACATTGCCATCCAAATAATCTTCTAATAGTTATTATTATACGCAAACTCGGCTAACGGCAAGTGACAATCCCAGTTACCTCTGAAGTGGATGACACAACTATGAAGTATGTCTTCAAGAATCTAGATCACCCTCTCTGACTGACCATTAGACTGCGAATGATAAGCTGAACTGAAATGAAGCTTCGAACCCTAAGCCTCATGCAACGCCTTCTAGAATCTTGAAGTAAACCATGGATCTCGATCTGATATGATCAAAATAGGACCTCCATGAAGAGAAATCTCTCGAATATAGAGCTCAGCTAACAGATGTAGACTAAAATTTGTATGGACAGACAAAAAATGTGCAGACTTCAAAAATCTATCCACAATCACCCAAATCGAATCCTTACAATTCGGAGTAAAAAAAATCCAAAAACAAAAATCCATCGTAATCCGCTCTCATTTTCACTCTAGAATCTGAATAGGCTGAAGCAAACCTGATGGATGCTTATGTTCGGCTTTCACCCTCTGACAAACCAAACATCTCACAACAAAGTCAGCAACAACCTTCTTCAACTCAGGCTACCAATACAGAACTCGAAGATCTTGATACATCTTTTTTCCACTAGGATACATAGTAAAATGACTGCTATGAACCTCGGTAAGAATCGAGTGTTTCAAATCCTCGTCTCCCAAAATACACAAATGACCTCGGAAACATAGAACACCATCAGAGATGAGACCAAAACTCCCCTGAGCACCTGGATCAACCTAACAAATTTGACGAGCCAAAACCTCATCAAAAGGCTGACGCTCACGAATATATTGTGAAAGAACCAACCTTACCTAAAGTTCAGCCAATAAACCCCTATCCTCAAAAACAGACAACCATGCAAACATACCCCTCAAATTAAACAGAGACTTGTGACTTAGAGCATTTGCAACTACGTTTGCCTTCCTTGGATGGTACTTGATCACACAATCATAATCTTTCAGCAACTCCATCCAACTTCTCTGTCTTAAGTTTAACTCCTTCTGGGTTAAAAGATACTTAATACTCTTGTGATCAGTGTATATCACACACTTCTAACCATATAGGTAGTGATGCCAAATCTTGAGTGTGAAAACTACGGTAGCTAACTCCAAATTGTGATTCGGATAGTTACAATCATGCGGCCTTAATTGCCTCGACGCATAAGCAACTACCCTACCATCCAACATCAGCGCACAACCCAGTCTCGTATAGGAAGCATCACTGTAGGCCACATACTCCTTATCCGATACCAGTTGTGTCAATACAGGCGCTTCAGTCAAAACCAACTTCAGCTTCTCAAAGTACTTGTGCCTCTCATCAGTCCACTCAAAGGTAATGTTCTTCTGTAGCAACTTCTTCAAAGGAGCAGCAATGCTAGAAAACCCCTCGACAAAGCGATGGTAATAACCAGCTAACCCCAAGAAACTTATGACCTCAAAAACAGTCGTTGGTGGCTTCCAATCCAAAATCGCCTCAACCTTCTTTGGATCAACCCAAATACCCTCAGATGAAACAATATAACTTAGAAAAAATACCTCACAAAGCCAAAACTCACACTTGCTCAGCGTTGCATACAATTATTTCTCCCACAAAACTTACAGAACCACTTTCAAGTGCTCATCATGCTTATCCTCTGATTGAGAATACACCAATATATCATTTATGAAAACTACTACAATTCAATCAAGGTAGGAATGGAATACTCGGTTCATCGTGTCTATAAATGTGACAGGTGCATTCGCCAACCCGAACGGCATGAAAAGAAACTTGTAATGATCATACCGAGTCCTGAAAGCAGCAGTTTTCACCATATCTGAATCTTTAACCTTCAACTGATAATACCCAGACCTCATATCAATCTTCGAGAAAATTGAAGCTCCCTAAAACTGGTCAAACAAATCATCAATCCTCGGTAGCGGATACTTGCTCTTGATGGTCAACTTATTCAGCTGGCGATAATCGTTGCACAGCCTCAAAATCCTATCCTTCTTCACAAATAACACTGATGCTCCTTATAGAGACATACTTAGACGAATGAACCCACGATCTAACAACTCTTGCAACTGCAGCTTGAACTCTTTCAGTTCCTTAGGTGTCATACAATAGGGTGCAATAGACACTAGAGCAATACTAGGATAGAGCTTAATATTGAACTCAACTTCTCTATTCGGCTGTAATCCCTGCAACTCCTCAAGAAACACATCTGAAAAACCACAAATGGCCTGAATCTTTTCCAACCTTATCTCCCTACTATCGGTATTTAGGATATAGGCTAGATAAGCTTCGCAACCTTTCCGAACTAAATTTTGAGCACAAAGTGAAGAAATCACATTTGACAACAACTCAAACTTTTCACCACCAACAACCTCTGAACCGCCAGCACCATAAAGAGTCACCAACTTCACCTTGCAATCCACTTTATCCCGATGCTCAAACAACCAATCCATACCCAAAATGATATCGAAACTCCAAAATAGTAGCTCAAGATGATCAATCGAGAACACTTGTCCTTGAACCATCAAAGGACAACGACGATAAACTTGATCCACCACTACACTATCACCTAGAGAGCTCTTAACTATAACACTCAATCTAGATGTCTCTACAGTAATCCCCAACTCTTTAGCTACGTCTTTCAAGATAAATGACCTCATCGCACTAGAATCAACTAACACTAGTAGAGGAAAAGACTAGTGTGAAAGTACCTACGATAACATCAATGGCCTTACTAATTTGGGGCTCCCTCACTACATAAACTCTGGCTAGACCACTATTAATACCTCAAGCAGCACCACGCTGACTAACACCTTTACCACCATCACCTCTACCACGACCTTTCCCTTGAGCAGGAATAGGTGCAATAGCAACAACAGAGACTTGCTAATTGCGAACAATAATGGCTTTCTTTAGGCAGTCACTCACATGGTGCTTTACTGAACCATAGACAAGGCAAGGATGTGTCATCCTCTAGCACTCACCATGATAACACCTTTAACCCATATCCGTCGTCAAAATAGAGTTACAGAGCATTACCAGAATTTACGTTTCAAAACTATCAAAATTTAAAGCATTTAATTCACAACATAAATCAATTCAAAACCAATCAATGACATACATATTGTCCCTTTTACTAGCCCTCGAGGTCAAAAATACACATTAGAAATAAATTGGGACTAAATTGGAAAGATATAGAATTTTTAAGAAAAAGATGAAAATTTTAAAACTGTAAGGATCACACGGCCATGTGACCAAGCCGTGTGACTCACATGGCTGAGACACATCCCCATGTCTTAGGCCGTGTGAGCATTCGACGTAGAAACACACAACCATGTCCCAGCCCGTGTCTGTGCCCGTGTAACTCTCTAACTCATGGCCAAGCCACAAGCCTATGTGCCAAGTCGTGTACCCTTCGAAATGACCTTACAGCCCATGTGCCAGGTCGTGTAATAGCCTGACTTGCAACACTTTGAAAACTATAGGGGACACATGGTTGTGTCGCATGGCCTTATGTCACATATGGCCGAGACACACGCCCGTGTCTCTGCACGTATAGACGAAAAATAGGCCATTACCAAGCCATTTTTCTCACCCATTCAAGCACATACCTATAACCAAATTTCAACATATAAACAAGCCTTCAAATTGCACTAATAACATGCATCATCAAGCTACCCAATTAAGGTATATAAACATACAACCAATATGCCTAAAAGGCACCTTAATCACAATAATTAAACATGTACAATCATATGCGCAATGTGGCCAAATGTTCAACTAACCTTTAGCCAAGTTATTGCCAAAACATACCATTTTGTTTACCTATCAATTTCATACCAAAAAGTACCAAATATACCAATTAACATTAGAATCATAAACCATATATGCCAACTATATGTTTCATACCAAAATGACAATGTTCAACTTCCATCACCTAAGCATCATAAGAACTATAAAATCAATCAGCATAAGGTCACATATATATGTCAGCATAAAAACCATTACAAAGCTCAAACATATACATGCCAACTTAATAACAACTCCTTCATAAGAAAATGCCATAAACACAAGCCAAAATAAACAGCTACATCATCAACCAAAAATACCTATACATGTGTATATTGAACCAATTAGCACTTAACTTGTTTCTATGCCAAAACATAACATAATTGATATATAACCCACATATCATAATAGATTCAAAACCTTTCCAAAACATACCATATCTTGATCATGTTTAGGTTATTTCATCATATATCACTTTGGCCATTCAAACATGCTTTGACACATTATCAAATTAACACATATCTACAAGGCACCAAATGCACCAAGGCTACATCACTCAAAATGACATATACATGCCAAACACATCAACTAACATTCAACTAATCATCAACCATAAGTTTACCTATACCTTAACCAAGACATCAAAATCTACCTATATAATTGCTGGATAGTGTGATATATCTCCAACAAGCTTTCAACCCGATCGAGCTTCGGATAATCTGAAAAGTAAAGGAAAAATAGCTACGTAAGCAATGAGTGCTTAGTAAGCTCGTATAAACTTAGGTCATATCAATCCATTTCAAATATGAAATTTATACATATCAAGAACAATCCTATGCCAATATCGCAAGATTCATGAAACCATATTCAACAACTCACAAGTGAATAAGTCCACAGCATCACATATACAAATCATCCCTAGCATAGTAGGATTTTATAAAATTTAAACGCTTTCAAATTTTTTTATTTTCATTTACATTTCATTAATTTCTATTGCATTTAATTTCTTTAGCTTAAATAACAACATCAATTCAACTCATCTTTGCCTTTTTCATCATTTTACACTTCAAGTATGAACTTACTATTTCATTACCTTTCCACACCCATTTCATATGCACAACACACACGAAATAAGCATATCATCAACCATAGCCACAAGCTAGTGCATTTATATATAGTTGTTTTGGAGTTAACCACATGATAAACCATTTCATAAGAAATTACATAATTTAAACCTTACCATTCTTTCATGAACACAAGCATATTTCCATTTGGGCACTTACCATTTCAATGCATAACTAATAAGCAAACATAACACAATCCAACCAATAACTTGGCACATGCCTAAGCATTAAACAATAACACATGTTAGCATACTTAAACATATTTCACATGAATGCAACATGGATAATCATTATACTTGAATATGATTCAATTGGATATAACAGCCTTCTCATAACATATCATGTTTTTCATATATCACCATTTCAATGAGTTTCATGCACACATATCTCAATTCATATTGAACACTTACCATTTCATTTGCACAACTCATAAGATATAAATATAGCATTAACCATATTCACAAGTTAGTGAATAAACACATAATTTAGCATAAAACACCACATGATAAAATAACTTTCATGAATATAGCATATAAGCATTCATACTTTTCATGAACATGTCTATACACACTTTAATCATTAGCAACTCATACCTTTCCATACTTTCATGACATTGCCAATCGGAACACTTACCGTTCCTTCCCTTTGTATACTCGTTGAACCACTTAGAATAATATCAGATACGAGAGAATCTCACACACTGTGTACTAACATATGGTCGAAACCATTTCTCTCTTTTCTCATATAATTCTCTCTCTTGAGCCATAAGTGGGTCTGCTCACACAAGTTGTCTGTCAGAACGTAGCTACACGGTGCTGCTCACACAAGCTGTCAAATAATCGCAACACATGCCAAAAACTCAGCCACCGGTGGGACGTTCAAGACCAACACCGAAAACATGGTAACCTCTAATGACCTATCATTTATATCTTATATATTTTTAAGGTTCAAACGGAGCTCAATAGTCGTCGTATGTCGTTAAATTTTCATCGTTTCTTTACTCGATAAATTGTATAATTAACATATATATTAATTAATTTTCAATAAAATCATATAATAACATTCAATTTAGTCAACATTATACATAGTACAATTCATACGAAGTTACCTGGCTATTTTGCAGAAATGTCAAAAGTTCAGGGACATTTTGGTAATTTTCTATTCTCATCGATTTTCTACCCAATCTTGATTTAAATTAATAATTTCATTCAATTTATCAATTTAGACAGTAAAATAATGTATTTCATGCAATTTGGTTATTTTTGAATTTTTTAAAAAATTATCCCTAAATTTTTACTTTTATTCAATTTAGTCCCTAAGCTCAAAACATGCAAATTAACCATTTTTACTCAAAATTGAGCCTAGCTGAATACTCATGGTATCAAAAACAGCCCTTTCATGCAACAATTTCACATTTAATCTTTGCATTTTTACTTTTTAATAATTTAGTCCCTAATCTAAAAATTCATCAAAAATCACTTAATAAAATACTTTTAAATAACAACTAATATTTCATTTTCATCATTTAACATCTAAAATCACAATTTTCATCAATGGCAACATTCAAAATCCTTAATAGTTTCAAAATCGAAGGTACGGGATAGTTGGATCTAGTTGCAACGATCTCAAAGACATAAAAATTACAAGAAACGGGACTAAAATCACATACCAATTTTGCTTTTGAAGTTGTCAAAACCCCTAAGCTAAAAAAATGGCTTCTTCCCTCATTTTCAATCGGTTAACAAACTTTGAAAAAGATGAATAAAACTTTTGTTTTATTTATTATAATATAATTATCAAATTTCCATATTAACCTTAGTTAATAATTAAATATAACATCAAATTCATGTCCATTATTGTCCACTAACACCTTGAATGGTATAATTACCATTCAAGTCTTTTTTTTTTATTCAGTTAACCATTTAATCACTCAAATCAAATAGTAATCAAATTTTATATCTTTTACGATTTAGTCTTTTTTAATTAATTAACTATAAAAACGTTAAAATTTTTTAACGAAACTTTAATACCACCTTAATGACACTCTGTAAATATGTATAAAAATATTTATGGCTTGGTTTATAGAAACGAGGTCTCGATACCTTATTTTCTAAAACTACTTGACCTTAGGGTCTTACCACTTGAACTTAATAAATCGTTTTTATAACAAAAATCACTATATAAAAAATATTTTTAAAACCATGTTTGACTCGTAAATATTAAATAATAATATTTACGAAGTTACTCGTCAAATTTGGTGGGCCCGAAACCACTATTTTCGACACTATTGAAAAATGGGTTGTTACAGGCACCAGCAACACGTCATCCAGATCTATCGAAATGACCTCTCTTATACTTACGACCTGAACCACTAGCAGCCGTAGTTGACCTCTTAACAGCTCCAGACAAAGCAGCTTTGGGCTCCTCCCCTAAAGCCTCCTCTGACACACGAGCCTTCTCACCTAACTCGTCGAAGCCTTGGTATTTTGAGCAACCAGATAGAGCTTAATCTCATGGTTCAGCCCAAATCTAAACCTTTTACAATGGTTCACCTTGAAAGGCACCAACTCAAGAAGCATACTGGTTCAACTGAACAAACTCAGCCTTATACTTGTCCACCGATAGAGTACCCTGAACAAGATCTATCAACTCCTGTGTCCTAGCCTCGAGATACTGCTCTCTCATAAACTTCCTCTAAAAAGATGCTAAGAAGAAGTCCTAAGTTAAACGATCTGGCGCAGTACCCCTCTCGATAGTTATCCACCATCTGTGAGCCTCATCCGTAAATAGCGATATGACACAACCCAACTTATCCTCGTCAAAACAACCTATCTGATCGAGAATATGAACGACGCCCTCCAACCAATACTCTGCATGTGTTGGATCATCCCCCCTAACACCACGAAACTCCTTACCATTAAGAGCTCGTAAACGCTCCAGTGGCAAACCCTGATGAGCCGAAGCAATGTTGGCACCAACACTACTTGTAGTGTTCCTACCATCTCAAACATGAAGTGCTCAACGCGGCTCATCTAAGCATCGTCCATCTAAGCATCGTCCATCTAAGCATCGTCCTACAGTAGTGCATCTTTATCCATACTACTTTGATCACGACGTGGAGGCATAATAACTACCGTATACTAAAGAAAAAGAGTAAAAAAACGTACTAGGAGTGAGTAGCGGTAAGAGATCCAAGATTTAACTAAGTATAGTTCCTATAGGGCATTCTGTTCCCAATCCTACCCCAAGAACAATTCATATCACAAAGATCATACATATGTCAAAATACGAATTTCTAATCAACACAATCAAGCAAACATCATAGTCTAAGATCATTAATATTCAAGCAACCTAGACTAGCCTAAGGTTTTAAACTTTGCTTTGATACCACCAAATGTGACACCACAAACACGATCAGGACAGACCGATCCAAATTCGAAGCATTACATTAGTCACCTAAGTGACTCTCCAGCTAACAACCACCAAAGACGCACCCTGACCTTATAACACCTTAATCTTATCTAACTATTAGTTATTTATTAATGCGGAAGCAAATTATGAGCCAATTTTAAACATTTCCTAGGTAATTTAACCTATGGGCATTTTTGTCAATTTACAACCTATGGTAAAAACTAAGCCAATTTTATATCTAAGTATTTACTGACTTTCTTTTAGTCAAATTATACAAACCTAAAAATTTCCAGCTTAAATTGAGTTCGTTTGCTATGTCTAATTCAAGTTTTATTGTTAAGAGCTAAATCGTAACTAATAAAAACTATCAGTACCTATTCTGAATTATAAATCAAGTACATTTCTATCAAATTTTACCCATTATGAGACTAATCCTAAAATTTTATCAAGTTTTCTTATCATCTAAGGCTCTAATTAGACTAATCAAATTTCCAAGACTAAATTGTAACTTAAACAAATTAGAATACCAATTTAAAAAGATAAATATTCAAACCCCCGAAAACCTACACGGTTATGTCCCCTAGACTGTGTGTCATTAAACACCCATGTTCGTGTTGTGAAAAACATTCAGGCCAATCGCACACGCCCGTGTGGAAACCCCACACGCCTGTGTGTGATAGCTTCAGTCTCCACATGCACGTGTCACTTACCCACACGCCCATGTGCAACCCCTCACACATCTGTGTGGATAGGCACACACCCATGTGAAAACCACTGCACCTATTTTTGTGAAAAAATCATTTTAAAACCCGATTTTGCATAGTTTAATGGCCAATTAAAGTCGATTTAACTACGATTAATTAACATACATATACATACACAATCACTTGAATTTATTGACATCAATTAAGCCTCAATTATATCGAATTAGGCAATCAATTTTATGCTTAACAAACACTAAATAAATCAAACAAGTGGCGTACCTTAGTCGCTAGTAAACCACTCTATGAAAGCTTCAATTAAACAATCGTTATTGTAAATTTCATGCCTCACACTGTATTATCAATCACCGTGTTATTAAGCAACAATACACTGTAAATCATTTAATAATTAAACTCAAACAAGTCTAAATCTCTTGGAACTAATCCAATTATTATAAAACCATCCAAAATAAAATGTCTAAAGTCCAATTACAACCAAAATTAAACTAATTTCCAAGAGTTCCACAATGCCCGATTACAGTCTCTAAAATGAGTAATAAAGTCTCTACCAAGCCTAAATCTATTGGAACTCTCTTGCTCGACTCCTTAGCTCCTTATCTCCTCAATCCTGACGATTATGTACACGAATTGTGAGGGTGTGAGCTTTGAAAAGCTCAGTTAATGTTAATAAAAATGACATGTAAATCAACATCCAAACCATGCTTAAATTACAATCGACCAATCACTAATTATCAGCCATAATAAAAAAAAATGTCAATTTAATTTCTATATGCTTAATCATTATCAAGAATCAATCAATCATGGCTAACAAACATTGAATGATATAACAACAATCGCACACAAATATATTGGCATACACTTCTCATGGCTTAATCGGGTGAACATACATCGAATAAACAGATCTCCGGACTCCCAAAAATATCAAATACAATCCACCGAATTGAGTGGGCCGAAGCACACACTCCCTTATAGCGCCTGAAATAACACAATGAGTGGAGACTCATGAACAACACTCCCTTATCTACTCCAATCAAATTAGTCCACCTAGAGCCATACGCTCACAATGTCACAAATAAATGTGAGTACTCACAAATCCTATGGCAGGCCAAATATATCCAATGGATCCACCATGCATTTTGCCAATATATTCAATCAAAAATGGCATTTAAATCAGTCATTAATGTGCTTAATTTAATGTGACAAGATGTTTATGTGTAACATGTAACATGACATTTAGCATCCAATTAAATCAAGCATTTCATTTTCTATTTTCCAATGTTGAATTACCAAATGTTGCACCATTATATCATGATTAAGAATTCCAGTAAACATGCTTTAATCATCCTTATAACCTAATTAAATAGTACAACACCATTCAAAAGCTCATTTACCATTATTCATTAAAAATTCAATTCTTGCACATTTAATATCAGTCTTCCAAAAATCAGCCAATCAACCATAACTAATCAATGCTAATTATCAATTAAGTTACTAATTAAGCATAAATGAGAGTCAATTTACCAAATCACCCTTAGAAACACTCACCACTCAATTTTTCCTACCACAATCAAATGATCAAACAAGCAAATCTAAGCCTCAATTTCAGTTATCTCGGTCCTATTCAAGACTCGAAGCTTCAACAGAGAAAAATTAGGCATTACCACCTTTCCAATGCTATATTAAACACGAATTTTAATTGACTATACTAATCGAAATCATTTCACAAAGATACCTTACCGAATTTGTAACATTAAGTTGAAAACTCGATTCCTCACAAAATCGACCTCTCCAGTCCTCCTAAACACTTTCAATCATCAATACTAGACCAAATACACTTATACTAAGCATCAATTCCATCTTTAAATCAATTTCACAAAATTCTAAAAAAAAAATTTATGAAGATGATAAAATTTAGATTTCTTTAAATTACCTCACAAATCATGTTTAATCTTGATAAATAAGATCAAAAACCTTTTAATAGATCCATTTTGAGTTAGAACATCCATTGATTTGTATAAAGAATGATCTTAAGTGCAAGTAGACAACTTATTATGATATATGTAAATGAAGAAAGATGTTTTTAGTACAAGTTTATAGTATATGTTATATTGAAATGTTGTGATTTTAGGTGCTTATGATAGGCATATGGTTGGGTGTTAAGTTGAGTGAATTGACATGTTTTGGTTGATGATTCATATTGTTGTATAATTGTGTATACTTGTTATACCAATGAGAGTACATTGGTTTGGCACTTAGGATGGTGGATTTAGCATGTTTTAAGATTGTTCAATGTCATTTTGAATAGGTCTAATGGCTAGTAAATAGATTAATTAGGATCCAAGGAATCTTAAGATGGTAAACTTAATGTCTAAGGTTCATTTAGGTGTACACAGTCTGGGACACGCCTATGTCACTTGGTCGTGTGCCACACATGATCTGAGGCACGACCGTGTGTTTTAACTTAGTGTGTTACACAGCCTACGACACAGCCGTGTGTCACAAGTCAGAGAATTACACGATCTAGCACACAACTTGCAACACGGTTGTGGGGCCCAACTCAGTGAGTTATAAGGGCAAGGACACAGGCTGAGACATAACCTTGTGTACCTATTTCAAAAGTTACATGGCCTGAAGGCATTCCATACGGCCTGGTTACACGGTCGTGTGTCAACTATTTTGAAAATTTTCATATTTTCCTAAAAAAATTTTGTTTTGCTTCAAATTAGTCTCAAATTGCTAATAAGCTATTTTTAAGGCCTCGAAGGCTCGATTAAGGGACCAAATGCTTGTGTTTGATATATTTTGAATGAGATTAAACTATTGAATGTTATGTTGTTAAATGTTTTACAATTGATCGATAATACTTCGAAACCCTAATTTGATGATGGAAACGAGTTAGGGTGTTACAGGAACTACCTAACAGAGAGACTAGTTGGGAATAAGTTGAGGCATCGAGACAATTTTGAGGTGAGTTGAAGTAGTATCATTCCAAGTATGCAACATAAGCGTTGTGAGAATAATAGGGGAAAATGTCACTAGCTATGGACCAAAGCCCATGACGAATGCACACGGAACGTCTGATGGAGGTTAATTGATCAAATGGGGCTCATTTAATCCACTTGAATTAGCTCAATTCGTGGAACATATGAGAAACCCATATACTTAAAGCCTTGGTGGCCCAATGAAACACTCAAGTAAAACTAAAGTTACCAAGGTAATAATTGTAAATCTTAATAGATAAATATGTATAAAGTTTAAATCCCTTAGGACTATAATATTGTGGATAGGCACTAATATCAACCGTTGATGTAATTTAATTTGTATCATTAGATCTGGGGGAGCTCAACTATAAACAGAGCCTTCCCCTTCATTATAATCACTCAGTTGTAAACCTTCAAAGTAATAGAATACTTTTGAGAGCATTTACTCAAACACTTGGTGTACACTATTTTTCTGTTCATTCGTGGCTTCTTTCTCTTCCGAGTTTGCTTCCACTTTGTTTCCAGTGCCTTAGAGAATTTTTATTTAGAATTGTCACTTTGTGAGAGTTAAGTTGACTTAGGCAGCTTTGAAACCAACAAATTGCCTAAGGTCACATGGTTTATCAAACTAAAGTTCTAGCACATGACATATGTGTTGGAAAAATGAGTTTGGAAAACGCAGTGGAAATTTTTTTTGGAGAAAAACTGAGTTTTAAAAATTTTTCAAAAACATGATCTTAGTTGTGATATCTAAAGTAATAAACACTTAATCAAAATTGTAACTTTTCAATTCGTCTAAGATGAGAGCTTCGACCGAGTAGTCTTCTCCACTATCCTCAAGCGCACATCTGCCGAGTGTGGGCTCGCTTTGAATCAGAAAACTTTTCACAAAAATTAACAACGAGATAATTTTGTAATTTCTCTAAACTTTTAGGTCAAGTAATAAATTAGGAAAATATCTCTAGAAATTTTCTAAAATAATCTCTTCAGAGAATTTTCTTTTGAATTCAAATTTGCATAAATAATGACCCAAGGCTCTCTTTATATAGAGAGAGTTTAAAGAGCTCAACTATGATTAAACTTGATCAGTTTAATATTAAATTAATATAATATAAATATTAGATTAAATTTAATATCAAATCTTATTAAATTAATAGAATATTTATCTACAAGATAAATATTAAATTAAATTTAATATTAAGATAATCACTTCAATATTAAATTAATAAAATACTATTAAGATAAGTATTTAATTTAATTTAATATTAAACTATTAAAATAATATTATTTTTGGAATAATTAATTTGAAATCAAATTCTCTGTTAGAGTCCCAGTAGGAGTGTAACTCTTCCACTACTCAACCACCGAAGACCAACCGCTGTCACAGCCACCAGCACCGTTGTGTCCGGTGATGCAAGTGTGACACCCTTACGGCACCCCGAGCTAGCTCGACTGCTGCCAGTTTGGTCCAAGTCAAAGACGACCCGACTGGTTTGGTCTAGCCACAGGTCGGACTGTTGACCCGGTTTCACATACCAGGCCCGGTTCGACCAATTTTTGGGTCTTCTTCTCAGTTTTGGGCTCCCGGGTCCAATTTACGATCTTAGATTCAATTTTCAAGTTCAATTACTCATTGGGTCAATTGTCTAACTTGAAAATTAACTTCCACAAATATCATATTAATTTTAATTGATTTGATTAATTTAATTTTACTTTATCAAAATTAATTTTTCCAAAAATCACTTAGATTTTCCAAATTAATTTTTCAAGAAAATTCTTTAATCAAATTCTCTAGTTGAACAATTCTTACGACCACCTAATTTAATTCCACATTGAATAAATCGACTCAATTAAATTATTCCTAAAGTCGTAGAATTTTTTTGAATCAAATGCAGTCCGATCAAGCTTTTGTTGAGCTAGTGGAGAGACCAATCAGACATATACTATTAGCTCTAGTGATTGCAATTATGTCCAGAAGTATCGTTCCGATAATTTGAAATTACTTAATCATGGAGTCAGTCCACAAGAAGTACCATGATTGAAAACTCCTTATCGTACACTCTTTACGAAAGCAATTCATCCAATTGCTTTGTCCAATGACCTTATCATGTGTGTATTACCCTCATATGATATCGTTGATTCTTTTGAGTTAAATCTGTCCACTCAATACAGTCCTCTTTTATCTCATTTTCACTATTGTGTCTTCTCAATAATTAATATAATCACTGTCAATAAATGAGTGTGATAAATTGCTCGTTCAATAACCAGTAACCTGTGGTGTAACAGCCTATTTTTAGTCAAATCAGAACAGTGATTTTGGGACCACAAATTCAAAGTCAAAATAATTATTTTATTATTATTTTAATGTTTACAGCATGATTGAATGATTGTGTGAAAATTTTGTTAAGAAATTTTATCGTTTAAATTCTTAATTTGATAAAAAAGACTAAATCGCGTAAAATAAAAAAGTGTTGTTCAAATAGCTAAAGGTGTCAAATAGTTTTTGTTTTTAATTATGATGGCCTTAAATGTTAATTAAGCCATTTGAAAGATGAGTGGACAATTTTGGACAACCATTAAATGATTTTTAAGTTATATTAATAAGGTTAAAATAGTAAATTATGTATTAATGTAATAAAACAAAAGAAATAAAACAATTTGATGCTATCATCTTCTTAGATAGCCGAATATTAAATATTAGAAAAGCTAAAATTAGGTTTCCATTTGGCCATGCTTGGATAGCTAATCAAGGTACGGTTTTTGTCCCTTTTTGTTTTTGAGATCGTTGCAGCTTAGTCTAGCTAGCCTAGGGACTAATTTGAAAAATTATTAAATATTTTAGATGTTTCCATTGATGAATATGTATGATTTTTGAAGTTTCTTGATAGATTATGAATGCTTGATAATAGATATACAAGTTTTGTTAAGTGATTTTTAGTGAAAATGCAAAATAGGGATTAAATTGAGAAATGTTAAAAATGTGTGGTTGAAATGTGAAATAAATGAAAAATATGGACTGCTAGGGGCATTATGGTAATTCGACTAACATGGGTCTATTGTGAATTTTATTAATTTGTGAATTTATGAAATAAGGATTAAATTGTGAAATATGTGAAATATGTGGGGCAGAAGTGTAAATGTGTTTTAAAGTGTGTTTTGGACTAAATTGAATGAATAGTTGATTAAATAAGCTAATTTCGATTACTTATAGATCAATAAAAGAGGAATTCAGACTTAGATCAAGGAAAAAGTAAAGTAATTGAATAGTTGGTCCGTTTCGTTATTTTCGTACACGAGGTAAGTTCGTATAATTGAACTTGAATGTGTATTTATTTATTTGATGGATGAAATTGAGATAGTATTTATTTTATTAGTAAAATGTGGAAGTTATTAAATTAAATGTACGATTTAAAAAAAGGCTAGATGCTAAATAAGACCATAGCTAGGCCATGGCAATCGGATAATAAGACCCTAACCGGGTTATGGCATGTGAATGTAAGACTATGGCAAGGCCTTGGCAATGTATGTGTAAGACCATAGTTGGACTATGACATTAGAAAATCAACATACTCGTATCATATGCATTTAAAAACTTGAAGAGATTTGATAAGTGAATTGGTAAGAATAGATATGTATCAGTACATGTATGTACGGAAAACTATTCGAATAACAAGCTAATGGAAGTTGAGAACTTTATGTTAAGCTGGTGATTGGTGTCTTTAATGCAATTTATGCCATCCATTTAGAAATGTTAATGAATGATGAGATTATTTCATATTTACATACGAACTTACTAAGCTTTATAGCTTACTCTGCTTAGTTTCTTCTATGTTTTATAGTATATCGAAGCTAGCTCGGAACCGGGGATCTTCAGAGACTTTATCGCACTATCGAACATCTATTTTGGTACTTTTTAAGTTATATATGTATGATATATGGCATGTATAGGCTTGAGTCATTTTGGGTATGTTTGATGAACATGTATTTAGGCCATTTGAGTTGCCTTTTAATGATGAATTTGTTAATGTATAAAGATGTGTAAATGGCTTTGTTTTGAGTTAGATAATTAACCTATATTGAGTAAATGAGGTTGAATTGATAATGCATGTTTGGAATGGTTTAACTAAATGAATTATATATGTGAATTATGTATAGTAAAGCAAGTTGAGTTTATAGGTATTTAAATAGGTAAATGGCATTGAATTGATTATTGAATTAGTTGAAATGGATATAGTATGATTGTGTATTGGTTGATGGCTTTTGTTTGGATATTTGTGTCTTAAAATGGTACCAATTGAGCTTGTATATGTATGTGCAAAATGGGTGGCAAAATGGCTTGGTAAATGGCCTATTTTTTTGTCCACACCGGCATGTGTCTCAGTCGTGTGTGACACACGGTCATGTTACACGGCCGTGAGTCCCCTGATGTTTATTTTAAAAATAAGTCAGTATGCCCCACATAGCCTCACACACGGGCATGTGACTTTGCCGTGTGGTATAAGTCAGTATAACTTACATGTTTGACACAGCCTGGTACACGGCCTAGCACACAGGCGTGTATGGCCATTTTTAGGACACACATGCATGTGTGTTGGCTGTGTAACTCAAGTTAGAGAGTTACACGGGGTTAGACACAGGCTGGGACACAGCTATGTACTCCCATTTCGAATGTTCACGCAGCCTGTGATGTCTGGTGGGCGTGTGAGACACACGGGTGTGTCCCCTGTTTTAAAAATTTTTCAAAGTTTTGTAAAAGTTTCATAAGTTATTGATTTAGTCTCGAACCACTCCCAAAACATGTTTAGGGCCTCGTAGGCTTGTATAAAGGATAAATAGATTGAATTTGAATGATTATTGTATGAAATGATTGAATGTGTGAGAAAAGTATGTTTATATGTATTGTAAGTCTGGTAATGCTCCGTAACCCTATTCCGGTGTTGAATACAGGTGAGGGGTGTTACATTTATTGGTATCAAAGCTACGGTTTAGTCAATTCTAGGACTAACATAGCGTGTGTGAGAGTTTAGCTATACATGCCATATATAACCTATGATAGTGTGATGAATCCTGACATTATAAACTATGTTTTCTATAGTAAAGGATCTCGAACGAGTTGTAGCAGATGATGTTGAGAGTAATGCGCCAACTCCCGCTTAAAGGAGACTCGTGTCGAGTAGTCATGGAGATGAGGCTAAAGAAGCCTTCTTTCAAATGATGAACGAGTGGTTCACTCAATATGTCCGGATAAATCCGGCTGCTCAACAACCTCCACCCCTGCCAAATCCTTAACCAATCCCGTAGTTCCTCAAGTTATTAATCCAATACGATTGAAAAAGCTGATAGTCGATAAAATTCGTAAACATGGGGCTGAAGAGTTTAGGGCTATTGTTGATGATGATCCTCAGAGAGCCGAGTTTATTCGATCTAAATCAGACCTAGTGATTGTTTATTCGATCTAACATTACCTACACTTGGCACTGACATAGGGGGAGTTTAGCTACTTTTGATTCAGAGTTCCAAATCGGACCTAGTAGCTAAAATTTTGATTCAAATTTCCAAGTCGGGACCTACTTTTCTAACAAACTCTAATAGAGTTTAGCTACTTTTGATTCAGAGTTCCAAATCGGACCTAGTGATTGTTTGATGTTCTGAGGAAGAATTTGTGTACCGAGGAATCTCGACCTTATTCAATAGATTTTAAACGAAGCACATAATGGTTGTTTGTCCGTACATCTGGAAAGTACTAAAATGTACAACGATTTAAAACAGTTATATTGGTGGTCAGGTATGAAACGAGACATTTCAGAGTTTGTATCGAAATGTTTAGTTTGTCAACAAGTGAAAGCTGAACGTCAAGTGTCTTCAGGTTTGCTTCAGCTTGTGATGATACTGAAGTGGAAATGGGATAGAGTGACGATGGATTTTATATCAGGATTACCCATGTCTCCGAAGAAGAAAGATACAATTCGGGTTGTCATTGGTCGATTGATGAAATCTACATATTTTATTCCGGTATGTATAGACTATTCACTTGATAATTTGGCTGAATCGTACATATCTGAGATTGTGAGATTGCATGGTGTGCCAATTCTGATTATTTCGGATAGAGATCCGAGATCTATGTCGCGATTTTGGAAAAAATTGCAAGAAGCTCTAGGTACGAAGTTGAATTTTAGTATAGTTTTTCATCTAAAAACTGACGGACAGTCTGAACGAATAATTTAGGTTCTCAAAGATATGCTCAGATGTTCTGTTTTATAGTTCGAAGGCAATTGGGAGAAATATTTGTCGCTGGTTGAATTTGCGTATAATAACAGTTTTCAATCAAGCATAAAAATGACATCATATGAAGCTTTGTATGGTCATAAATGCCGAACTCCATTGTATTGGACTGAGCTAGCGAGAAACAGATTCACGGGGTTGATTTGGTTAGAGAAATCGAAGAGAAAGTGAAAGTAATTCGCAACTGTTTGAAAGTAGCTTTAGATCGTCAGAAATCGTATACAGATTTAAAACAGAAGGATATTGAATTTTAGATTGGTGATAAAATGTTTCTGAAAGTGTCCCCATGAAAGAAAATACTTTGATTTGGTCGTAAAGGCAAACTGAGTCCGAGATCCATCGGGCCATATGAAATCATTGAAAGAATAGGGTCAGTAGCATATCGGCTATCTCTACCATCAGAGATAGAAAAGATTTACAATGTGTTTAATGTATCGATGTTACGTCAGTATAGATCTAATCCATCACATGTGATTTCTCCATTTGAGATTGAAATTCAACCTGATATGACGTATAATGAAGAACTGATAGGAATTCTAGATTGAGAGGTTCAAGAATTGAGAAATAAATGCATAGCTTTAGTGAAAATTTTGTGGCAATGTCATGGTGTCGAAGAGGTTACATGGGAGCCCGAGGAAGCTATGAGAAAATAGTACCCTAACCTATTCATTGGTAAGATTTTTGGGGACGAAAATCCCTAAAGGGTAGAGTTGTAACAACCCATTTTTGGTCAAATCAAAATAGTGGTTTCGGGATCACAAATTTAAAGTCAAAATAATTATTTTATTATTATTTGAATGTTTACAGCATGATTGAATGATTGTGTGAAAATTTTGTTAAAAAATTTTATCGTTTAAATGCTTAATTTGATAAAAAGGACTAAATCGCGTAAAATGCAAAACTGCTATTCTAATAGCTAAAGGTGTCAAATAGCTTTGGTTTTTAATTATGGTGGCCTTAAATGTTAATTAAGCCATTTGAAAGATGAGTGGACAATTTTGGACAACCATTAAATGATTTTTAAGTTATATTAATAAGGTTAAAATAGTATATTATGTATTAATGTAATAAAACAAAAGAAATAAAACAATTTGATGCTATCATCTTCTTAGATAGCTGAATATTGCAGATTAGAAAATCTAAAATTAGGTTTCCATTCGGCCATGCTTGGATAGCTAATTAAGGTACGATTTTTGTCCCTTTTTAAGATTTCTACGTTTTTGAGATCGTTGCAACTTATTCTAGCTAGCCCAGGGACTAATTTGCAAAACTGTTAAAGATTTTAGATGTTTCCATTGATGAATATGTATGATTTTTGAAGTTTCTTAATAAATTATGAATGCTTGCTAATAGATATACAAGTTTTGTTAAGTGATTTTTAGTGAAAATGAAAAATAGGGATTAAATTGAGAAATGTTGAAAATGTGTGGTTGAAATGTGAAATAAATAAAAATATGGGTTGTTAGGGGCATTATGGTAATTCGGCTAGCATGGGTCTATTGTGAATTTCATTAATTTGTGAATTTATGAAATAGTGACTAAATTGTTAAATATGTGAAATATGTGGGGCAAAAGTGTAAATGTGTTTTAAAGTGTGTTTTGGACTAAATTGAATGAATAATTGATTAAATAAGCTGATTTTGGTTACTTATAGATCAAGAAAAGAAGAATTCAGACTTAGATCGGGGAAAAAGCAAAGTAATTGAATAGTCGATCCGTTCCGTTATTTCCGTACATTAGGTAAGTTCGTATAATTGAACTTGAATGTGTATTTATTTATTTGATGGATGAAATTGAGATAGTACTTATTTTATTAGTTAAATGTGGAGATATTAAATTAAATGTACGATTTAAGAAAAGGCGAGATGCCAAATAAGACCATAGTTAGGCTGTGACAATTGGATAATAAGACCATAACAGGGTTATGGCATGTGAATGTAAGACCATGGCAGGGCTTTGGCAATGTATGTGTAAGACTATAGTTGGACTATGGTATTAGAAAATCAACGTACTCGTATCATATGCATTTATAAACTCGGAGAGATTTGATAAGTGAATCGGTAAGAATATATATGTATCAATACAGGTATGTACGGAAAACTATTCGAATAACAAGCTAATGGAAGTTGAGAACTTTATGTTAACTTGGTGATTGATGTCTTTAATGCAATTTATGTCATCCATTTAGAAATGTTAATGAATGATAAGATTTTCTTCTATGTTTTATAGTATATCAAAGCTAGCTCGGAACCGGGGACCGTCAGTGTAACATCTCTTTTTTAGTCAAATCAGAACAGTGATTTTGGGACCACAAATCTGAGATTGAAAATTTGTTTTAATATTATTTTCGGTATTTACAGCATGTAATTTGATATGTGTGAAAATTTCGTGAGTTAATTTTATCGATTGGTTGGTTAATTTGATAAAAATGACTAAATCTCGTAAAATATAAAAGTTGCATTCTACTTGTTAAAGGTGTTTAATAGCTATGGTTTATTAAAGTGAAGGTCCTTATGTTGTAATTAGACCATTAATAGTATGAGTGGACATATATGGACATTTAATAGATGTTTTAAATGGTTTTTCATTAAGGTTAAAATGTTAATTAGCATAATTATTATATGTTAAATAAAACAAAAGCCAAATTAGCCTTATATTCATCTTTCTAGCTGAAAATTAGGGCTTAGAAAAGCCATAAAAATTACTTGAAGATGCAGCACACTCCTAGCTTGATTAAGGTACGGTTTTAGCTCGATTTTTAATGATTTCTATGTTTTTGAGATCATTGCAACTAGGTCTAGTTAGCCCTGGGTCTATTTTGTAAAACTGTTAAAGATTTTGAATGATTCCATTGTTGAATACATGCGTATTTTAAAGTTTCTTAATAGATTATGAATGGTTGTTGATAGTTAACAAGTTTTGTAAAGTGATTTTTAGTGAAATTGCAAAATAGGGATTAAATTGATAAATGTGTAAATTTAGTAGTTAAAAGTGTGAATAAATGAAAATTATGTACTGCTAGGGGTATTATGGTAATTCGGCTAGCATGGGTTAGTCTTGAATTTCATTAAATTGTGATTTTGTGAAATAAGGACTAACTTATAAAAAAAATGTGAAATTTGTAGGGAAAACGTGTAATTATGTTTTAAAGTGTATTTTGGACTAAATTGAATGAATAAATGATTGAATATGTTACTTTTGAATATAATTAGATCAAGAAAAGCGGAATACGGACTTGGATTGGGGAAAAGATAAAGTTATCAGCTAATCGACTCGATTCGCTGTTTTAACATCCGAGGTAGGTTCTTATGTATTAACCATTGTAATAATTATGCTTTTAGTGCTTTGATATTGCATAAATTGTATATACGAGACTACAGATAAGTTCGACAAAAAATTAGTTATTTGTGGCACTTAGTGTGTCATACGACATAGCTTCGGCTATATATGGCACTTAGTGTGCGATTCGACATAGCTTCGGCTATATATGGCACTTAGTATGTGATTCGAATTAACTTCGGCTATGTACGACACTTGGTGTGCAAGATATCGGGTGTGGCACTTAGTGTGCGAGATATTGAGTATGGCACTTAGTGTGCGAGGCATTGAGTATTCAACGACATTCCATGTATGTATGAACTTGTTATAGATTGGTACAGGTATGTACATGTATATTATGAGCTTAATATCGAAGAAGTTATAAAGTTTGTATATAAGCTTATGAATAAGCAGGTGAAAGGTTTGTTAGTAATCATAAAGTACATAATGATATGTTTAGATTGATGAATGTTGTATTTGTGATAAGTTAAGTTTATATCATACGAGCTTACTAAGCTTATTAGCTTACTTTGTGTTATTTTCTATGTTTTATAGTTAATCAAGGCTAGCTCGGATCCGGGAGTCATCGGGAACATCATCGTACTATCAAACATCTAAGTTGGTACTTTTGGATTATACATTAATGGTATATGGCATGTATAGGCTAGATGTGGTATTTTTCTTGTGATTATAGCCATGAGATTTGGCTTGTAAATTGTATATGTTTTGGTTTGTATATATAGTCATGAGTGATGGTTTATTTTGGTATTTTTGGTATGAATGTGGTTATGGTTTTATAGTTGCTCAAATGGTTAATTGATTTGTGGATTATAAATGTTTGAGAAATGCCTTGATGAGGTATGAATTTAGATGTTGTGTTGGTTGTTTATAAAGAAGTTATGTGTGTGTGAATTATGGTAAATGTACTATATAGATTGATATTGTCTTGGCATGTATTTGGCTAAGTAAATGGTAGTGATTTGAGATTTGGAATAGATGAAATTTTAATGGTATGAATTGTGCATTTGGTTGATGATTTTGGCTGTCTAATTGTATGATGAAATGGTACCATCTTGGTTGTTTAGGTGAGCATGAATAAGGGTGGCAAATTGGCCTTGCAAATGGCCTATTTTTTTCTATATGGGCAGAGACACCAGTGTGTGTCTCAGCCGTGTGTGACACACGGTCATGTTACACGGCCATGTGTCCCCTGGTGTGGAAATTGAATTGAAGTCAGTATGTTCACACGGTCTCACACACAGGCGTGTGACTGGCCGTGTGGTACAAGTCAGTATACTCCCTAACTAGCGCACGTCCTAGCACACAGGCGTGTGTGGCCACTTCAAAGGGCACACGGGCTAGACACACAGGCGTGTGATTGGCCGTGTGACCCAAGTTAGTATGTATGCCCTGTTTCCACACGGCCTGAGAAACAAGCGTATCTGGAGCCATGTGAGGCACACAGTCTGTTCACATGGGCGTGTAACCCCCTATATGGTTGAAATTTTTCTAAGTTTCCAAAATTTTCATATGTTATCGATTTAGTCCCGAACCACTTCTAAAGCATGTTTAAGGCCTCGTAGGCCCTTATAAGGGACAATGTGATTGTGTCGAATGATTTATGAGAATGAGTGCTTTATGTATGAGTTATGTATGTTAAATGTTATGAATTGATCGGTAATACCTAGTAACCCTACTCCAGTGACAGATACGGGTTAACGGTGTTACAGTCAAAAATTTCATCGCACTATCGAACATCTATTTTGGTACTTTTGAAGTTATATATGTATGATATATGGCATGTATAGGCTTGAGTCATTCAAGGTATATTTGATGAACATGTATTTAGGCCATTTGAGTTGGCTTGTGATGATGAATTTGTTAATGTATAAAGATGTGTAAATGGCTTTGTTTTGAGTTAGGTAATTGACATATATTGAGTAAATGAGGTTGAATTGATAATGCATGTTTGGAATGGTTTAACTAAATGAATTATATATGTGAATTATGTATAGTAAAGCAAGTTGAGTTTATAGGTATTTAAATAGGTAAATGGCATTGAATTGAGTATTGAATTGGTTGAAATGGATATAGTATGATTGTATATTGGTTGATGACTTTTGGCTGCATATTTGTGTCTTAAAATGGTACCAATTGAGCTTGTATAGGTATGTGCAAAATGGGTGGCAAAATGGCTTGGTAAATGGCCTATTTTTTTGTCCACACGGGCTTGTGTCTCAGTCGTGTGTGACACACGATCATGTTACACGGCCATGTGTCCTCTGGTGTTGATTTTGAAAACAAGTCAGTATGCTCCACACAGCCTCACACACGGGCGTGTGACTTGGCCGTGTGGCATAAGTTAGTATACCTTACAGGTTTGACACGGCCTGGCACACGAGCGTGTATAGCCATTTTTAGGGCACACGGGCGTGTGTGTTGGCCATGTGACCCAAGCTAGAGAATTACACAGGGTCGGACACAGGCTGGGACACGGCCATGTACTCTCATTTCGAATGTTCACACGGCTTGTGACACGGGCATGTCTGGTGGCCGTGTGAGACACACGGCCTGGCCACACCAGAGTGTGTCCCTTGTTTTGAGAAAATTTTCAAAGTTTCGTAAAAGTTTCATAAGTTATCGGTTTAGTTTCAAACCGCTTTCAAAGCATGTTTAGGGCCTCGTAGGCTTGTATAAGGGATAAATTGATTGAATTTGAATGATGATTGTATGAAATGATTGAATGTATGAGAAAAGTATGTTTATATGTATTGTAAGTTCGGTAATACTCCGTAACCCTATTTCGGCGTTGAATACGGGTGAGAGGTGTTACATGTGGCCGTGTTCCATATTTATCAATCTACACAATACCAATGAGAGGATATCATTAACTCTTTAATTGAACTATGAATTCCATTGTTGCTAGTAAAACCATGTCATACACAAGTCATGTACCCAACATACCGGATATGGGCTCGATCATCTTTAGAGCATAAGCCTCCACTTATATCAAAGCACATGAGTCGCATGTGCATGGTCAGTGACTAACTCAGGATTTAGGTAAATCACACCATGAACGTCACAAGTGAATTAATTCAAAAACAGATTTATAATTAATTCATCTTGGGTCCAGTCCAATGTATCATTCTACCAATGAATACATCCATGTCTCTACTCATGGAGTCAACTGCTCCGATAGCCAAGACTAACCATCTCCCCAATTGGAATTGTAGACAACATAATAATCCTTCTCAGTATTTGAATCAAATGCTCACTTTGATTCTTTTATGAGGTTACGGACTCATTTAGATTATCTACTGAAGTAAGTTGTTTTTCTCGTAATGTAAACGTTCTTACAATGCCACTTATCTTCAGTTTGAACTTAGACAATCAATGAGCTAATATTTGTTAATCACAATTTCGCTATGCATGCAAAATATAAAAGACATAAATACAAAATACATAATAGTGAAATGTGAAATTAACTTTATTTATTTATTCATCGTTCAAATAAATAGAAAACAGTTACATGTTTACTACACTATGGGCACATTTTCCAACAATATGAACCTTTTGGTCTTACTTGTTGTTTCGTTCTATGGTAAGTTGAGTTTATCTTAATTAAAGGTTGGTATTTTGAAGTAAGTGAGGGGTTTTATATGTCTTGAAACATTTAACGCCGTTATATTTTCATGTAGACAAATTTGGTAAGTTTATTACATTCTTTTTGCGACAATGGAAAGTATATCTCCGAGATTTAATTTTTATTTGCATCTAGGTACTAAAAGTGTGATTTTGGTTAAAAGAGTCTATTTTTGGATTACATTAATGGCAATGTCATATATGGCAAGAAAGTGAGACAACCAACTTGAGAGTGAGAACTGGATACCTCTGTGTATTAGCTTAGGCATCCAAGTCTTATAAATAACAAGCGTTTGTTCTCTAAACTTCACAACACCATCATCAAACACTTTCCTTTCATTTCTCTTGTAGTCTTTTCTCAATGGCAAGATTTTCAGGCAAAGGCGACCGCAAGAGCAAAATGTTGACAATTCAAGCAACTGATGCTCGGGGTGATCCTTTCTTCAAACGTAGTTTCAAGATCTTCAAGAAGGTCATTGAACTCTGGACATTATGTGCTCTAGAAAATGTCTTTATCGTCCTATTTTTAGGTGGCAAGGCATTTTATATTGGCAACCCCCCAATTTACACTTCGAAAACCTGTAGGCAGCCATATTTTGATGAAATCGATCTTGAAATAGATATGGAAAAAGCTACTCTGCTTCGGTGTATCAAAAAGGCCTCCGATGAACCCAAAAAAGATAAAGCTAAATCTATTGTAATTGAGAAACTCAAGAAGGCAAGCATAGAGAACGAAAGACAGGGCCTAAACCCGTATAAACTACCCAATGATCTCAGCATTGAGGAGTTTGCAATAGTAAAAGAAATGGTTCTTGAGTGCATGGCGAAGGTGTGGAAACGTCAAAAAGAACTTGACATTGAGGTGGCTACTTCAACTCCGATATCTGGTGGAGAAAGCAATGATTTTCTCGATGGTTCCAGCAAGAATGATTCCTCCGGTGATGATGGTCATGAACATTGATTTTTTTAAAGTCATATAGTCATTCCCTTCTGTTTTCATCTGTAGGATTGAGGAATGTAAACAAAATAAAATTGAAAATCAATAATAATAAAGTGGTTTGTCCTATGTCTACCATTTTTTATGTGACATTAAAATGTTCTATAACGCAAATATCTATTTAGTCCAAACCATGAAACTCTCTAACAAATTCTTGACCTGGTTGCAAAATGAGAAAAAAAAAATGGAATTAAAGCTTTGTGATTTGGTGAAAAACCTTGATTGTTTCATACACAATCCTTATTTGTGAATGAGCTATTGCAGGTTTATACATACCGCCGAGCGGCTATCTAGACTTGCTCATTGGTCTCATAATCTCAGCTTTGATTCAAATCGAAACCTCATAACTGGTTTAGAATCTGAAGTTTGTCTATTCGCACAGACAAATTCATTTTTCAGCCAAATAATATTGTTTAATATTTATTTTACAAACAGAAAGTAAGGTAAATATAATTTAATCCTATTTATCAGCGGAATTTGAGAAACTTTTTATAAGCCTGGCCCATAAGACTTTTCTACCGCCAATAGCTATAAGAAGGGTAAAAAAGGCTTTCTTTTTCGTCACTGAAAATCGAACAAAAAATGGCGATGGCGAGCGTGCGATCTGGTCTCCTCCGAACCGCCCTTCGCGGCGGATCTCGTCCTCCTGCTCCTCCCAAGCGAGGCTTTTCTTCCTCTTCTAATCACGACGATGCTTGTACGTGAGCTTTTCTCTCTCTTGTTTATCTTTTTTTGCAAAATTTCAACTGTTTTTTTAATCTTTTTTTTCTTTATTCATCTATTAATTGCTTATATTTTGATTTTATTCAGTTTTTGATGTTTTTAGAGTCTTATTCTTTAGTTTAACCTTGAGATTTTGATCGTAACTGTATTAGAAATAGAAGTAAAATGGGGACCTCAGAAAGCAAGTTTGTGGTTAAATTCCGAGCAGCTTTTAAAAAATATATAATTATTCTTTTCTACATGATCTTAGAAATTATAATTTTATCTTTTTCAGATGAAACGGCGAAATGGGAGAAGATAACATATTTAGGCATTTTAACCTGCACTGGTTTAGCGTTTTATAACCTATCGAAGGGTCATCCCCACTATGAAGAGCCTCCTGTGAGCTTATTTTCATTATGTTTAATTTCGTTGATTTTTTTTTTCTGCAAATTTCTATTCACATTTCAAAGATAAATTACTTTGTCACAACTGATTGTTGGATGTGTTTTGTTGTGTAAAATTTTGCAGCCATACCCCTATTTGCACATTCGCAACAAGGAGTTCCCATGGGGTATGTTGTCGTAATTGTTATGGGTTTCAATTTATTTAGACTCTATTTGATTTGATTTTTTAAATTCAGATTGGATCTTTCCATGGCATTAATAACATAGCTGGATTTTCATTTCCTTTGTTTTTTTCTCACTCATTTGGCTGCCATAGCTGGATTATCATTTTTTTTGTTTCTTCCCACTCATTTGGTTAGGACTCCTGGATTGGTAGGAATTCTATGCAAATTTAGAGAATCTAGGGTGTATCCAAAACCAGAGTTGAATTGAATTCTATTGGCTTTGGTTAATTGGAGATAAAATCAATTCACTTTCTTTCTTTTTTTTCAAAACACTTGTCAAGCATCCAAACACTTGGGTAACTTATATGGACTTAACATTTGCTGGCTTGTAGTGACATTGTGCATTTTTAGTATTATGGAAATGTGCTAAGTGCTAACTAGCCAACCAATTATGGTCTGCTTTTTTTTTCTTTTTCTTTTTGTTAAACTTAATTTGATTAGCGGTCACTCTTAGTTTCCCATGTTTCTACCCATCTGAATATGGCTAAATTCCCCCCCCCCCCCCCAATTCCTCTCTCTTACTCGATCTCTCTTTGCAGTTCTATACTAGGTTAGAAGTAGAAGTGGTTTTCTATGTTGAATGTTTGCCTCCTAGTTTATTTTAGATTATGCTTTAAGCATAGTAATACTAGTTGAAAATTTTCTCCAATACGGAGAACTAGGTGAAGTTCCCTTTCAGCTTATCTTACGTTCCTTGTTCTTAAACATACAGCAGAGCATTTCAAGTTCTCTTTCTATGCCTTTGTCCTTAATAGGTTGCTAAGGTTTGGATTTTAAGCAAGGCCTGGTTTAAAATTCATTTTCATCCAGTAAGACTATAATTACTTAAGTGGCTTTAGCTGTCTAGTTTTATCTTGTTTTGAACTACCTGAGGATATTATAAATAGCAGAATTAAGTTATTGATTTGTACGAATTTGTGGTCTCAAATTTTATAAAGCATTTTGTAATGTCTTTCCCCTTTTCAAGATAATAGAAAGTTCAATTAATCTTACTGCTGGGAGGATAGTTTTAGCAATAATATTGGTTATGAACTGTCAAAAACCAACATCTTTCTTATTCATAAAGTATGGTGCCTAGGCAATTGCATGATGATAATAACTGAAAATTGTTTTAGCCTTGTCAATGTCACTAGGTGGTGGTGCATGGACTATACATCTCTAAGTTTAATTTGAATCTCAGAAAATATAACCACGCATTGTATTTGTTGTGCTTGATGTGCATGTTTACAAGAAACATTTTGATCAGTGATAATAATTTTGCTTCTGTAGAGATGAATTTATGTTTGGTCAAGGACAGTTAAAATTTAGTTCATTATTCTCATGTACATGTGTATTTATATAGGTTGAATTAACCCTTCTATCATTTTATCAATGGTATTTCAGGTCCGGATGGTCTGTTTGAAGTGAAGCATCACTAGCACAACGGATTTCTTGTTGGATGCATATTTCCAATTCTGAGTTTAGCCCATTTCTTTATTTGTTACACAGACCAATCAGATAACTGTGGATGCATTTTACTTTCTTGATCTCAAGACTTGCACTGCAAGTTCTTCTGTTATTTCTTATTTTTTGGGCCGGTTGTCTACTATACACTTTTTTGAAATAAGATTAATAAATGTTGGAGCTAGAATGTAAGTAGGGTATTGAGTGTCATTCTCCTCTCAAACTCAAAAACCCGCCTAAAAAGCCCGAACTGGACCTGTTCTGATAAAAATTAATAATCTAAACTCCAACTCAGACCCATTCGAAATCTATCTGATTTCTGAAAAGACCGAAGCCAAAAATTAGTCCGAATTGATACAAGAAAACTCACTGTGGCTTCATGTAGTCTGGTTGATCATCTCAGTTGCAACAGTTGAGAAATACAGAGGTTAGTGACTAAAGGTTCTGTCTATGATAGACACTGGTTTTAAGAAATTAATATTAGCTACTTAATACCATTTCTTTTAAGTGCTTTTCTGTTGGCAGAATCATGAGATTGATTGATGGATTAACCAACTTATCGTCAGAAGAGCATTTAAACACCATTTCTTTAAAATGCTTTTCAGTTGTTCTTGTGCCTAATATTGGTTTTGATGTTTAGGGCTTCACATTGTCTCCCGGTGGTAAGTGGCTTCCATTTTTTGTTTTCGGGCTATATTTGTCAAATGAAGATATCAATCTTGACGGTTAATTTTCGCACTTGATAAATGGATTGTTCCTTTAATAATAAGTTCCCCGTTGGAGTAAATTGCTTCTAGCAAGGCACCTTAATGGTCACATGAAAAGGCCCTTCATGCACTTGAGTATATCAACTGAGCAAGCAACAGGTTAAAACTAGAAAGTGTACTGCATCCCTCGTTTGTGTTAAATGTTCATCCCAATTTGAAGCATCTGACCCGATATTAATCTTTCCCAAGGTCATAATTTTGGTTTGGCCTTTGGAAAATGTCATAACAGAGAATGCATTGGCATTTGTGAAGTTAAACAGGTGAGTTCAGGAGAGCTGCTTGAAAAAAATAAGAGAAAAGGGTTAAGAGTTTCGAATTCGAGTTTTGAAATGTGCTTGGATACTTAAATCCCTTTCTAGCCGACTGAAAATTTTGGGCATCCATCAATATGCAATCGACTGTTTTTGAGTTCGAGGGCAAGATGCACATAGAAATTCTGATTATTTGTACCTATCTACATCATCTGGGAATCATAGTTTGAAATGGCGACTCATGCCTGCAACTGTTTCTGCATATGAAAAGTAGCGAGTATTTTGTCCATGAGCAGGGGATAGAGAAATTTCAAAGCATACAATACAAGGTAATAACACTTGGGAGATAAAAAAAAGAGAGGTTTCCCTGTTGTGTGGGCCTCAGCTAGCTTTTTCCCCTTTTCTGTCTTGACCTTTGCACCAAACATTCTCTTTTAAGCTCTGACTGCTTTCATATTTAGGTTTTTTAGAGCATGGAGGAGATGGTGGCCCATGTCCCCCCACGTGACTGTAGCACCAAAGTGTACCTCCATATACTTTCCCAAGGGATTAAGCTTTGCTGAGTTTTTAGAGATAAAGCCATGACTCTGAACACAAATGATGATACATATTACTGAATTTCTTAAAACTGCCAAATTTTTTTAATAAATTATCAAATTAGATTTTTTTTTTTTTTTAAGAATGATGAGACTAAGTCGAGAAACTGCTTTTTGTCCCCAATATTATTTTATTTAACTTCCACGATTTTATCTGGAATGCCCCCTAGGTGAAGGCATGAATACCATCTCTATATACTTCGTGATATTTTGTTTGGTATTAACTTTTGTGAAAATAAAATTTATAAAACAGGTTTTTTTATAGACTTTAAGTCTCATTTTTATTTTTTTTTAAAGTGATATGGAATATGGGTCTATATAGACACATAATTTATTTGTAGTTTGTTCTTAGATAATGTGAGATTGTTTACTCTTTTAACTAATAACAAAAGATTAAAAGTTACACTTAACTTTTAAAAATTAAAGATAACTTTGTACAACATTAAACTCTAACAAAATATATGTTGTTATATTTAAATGTTATTATTTTGTTTGAGATTGTTCAGATTATAATTTAAGGATGGTCATTAGACAATGAATTATTATCTTTAAATTATTTTTTGCAGTAATTCGAGTAAATAATTCATGTTATTTATTTTATATTTTATATTTTCTTTCATTTTTTATGATGAAAATTTTATATACTCGTATCATATTTATGTTATTTTTCGTTTTATAATTATTTATTAATTTATTTTTAAAAATATTATTTACACTTGCGAATTTTTTTATCTTTTCTTACAAATAAAAAAATAAAAAAATTCTCATAATAATTTTTTTTGTAAATATGTAAAAATTATTTAAGTAATTTTCTTGTTTGATTTAGTCTCAACTCAATACTAAAGTTACATTATTGTTTTATTTTATTTTTTATAGGAAGAGAGGTAGAGTTATTTCATGTTTGAATCTAAAACTATGTGTTAATAGAAGACTAAATAATAATATAAATTCTTTGTCACCAAATTTTTCATCGATTAATGTACTTTTTTACTTTAAAAAATATAGAGAAATATAAAAATAAACATATCAAGTTAATACAATAATATATATAATTATTGACAAAATAATATCTATATTCAACATATTCAAAAATAAACACTAAAATATGCGTCACTATATTATCTCTATTAATTTTTACACTTTAATATCTATATATTAAATAATATGTGATACTATATGTGTAAGTTTGTCTTTCTTTTTTTATTGGACTTTTTTACAACGATAATATTTATATAAGAGTTTATAATTTTTTTTGTTAGAGAAATTTTGTCTTTAACTTTTAAAATTTAAGTTTAGCCTTTAATCTTATGTTATTAATTAAAAGGGTAAGCAATCTCACATTGCCTGGGTACAAACTCCAAATGGATTATGAGTCTAAATAAACTCATATCTTACATCACTTAAGAAAATAAAAAAAATGAGACTTGAGGTCTATATAAATACTTACTTTTGTAAGTTTTATTTTCACAAGAAATAAAAAAAATATTGAGGGCAGAAAATGCTTAGCATTTATATGCAAATCAACTAAAAACGTTTTCCTAAAATTCACCTAATCTCATAAATTTTCGAAAAAATACTACATTTTTCGGGTTTTTTACCTACATAATACTAAAAGAAAAAAACTAAAATAATATAACATTAAAATTATATACGAGAATGGTATAAGCAGGGTAGTTCCGCCTATGACAGAGGCAAGACCACCACACCATCGACCTAATCTGTTAAAAAATTTTGAAAAATCATTAAAAAATGAATCTGAAAAAATAATAAAATATTGGTCTTGCCTCTCTCGAGGCGGCACTCGGTCTTGCATCATCGAGGCGGCGTGACTGGTCTTACCTGCATCGGGCGGCACCACCGATGACGTGGCGAGAGGCGCACCGACTCCCAATCCCTATTTAAACCCTTCAGTGTTAAAACGAAACACACAGCAGTGAAAAAGAAAAACTTTCAGAAGAAGAGAGGGAGGGAGAAGAGAAGAAAAAAAGAAAGAAAGAAGGAAAAAAATTTCAGTAAAAAAAAGATTACAGAAGAGAAGAGAGGGAGAAAGAAGGAGAATAAATTAAAGGTATTTTTTTTGTTATTTTTAAATATAACAGATTTTCTGAAAAAAAGAAAGAAGGAAAAAATTTCAGTAAAAAAAAAGATTACAGAAGAGAAGAGAGGGAGAAAGAAGGAGAAGAAAAAATTAAAGGTATTTTCTTTTGTTATTGTTAAATATAACATATTATAATAAGAAAAAAAAATTTGTTAGTATTAATATAGTTTATTTAGTGTTATTTTTATGTTTTATTTTTTTATTGTGATTTTTTAGTAAGTTTTGTATTTAGATTACTTATGTGTTTTGTGTGAATGTTATGTTTTATTTTAATATATTTAAAATTGCATATTGATTAATTAATTTTTTATTTAAGTAATTTATTTGCTGTTCGAAATTGTTTTGAGAAATTTTGTTTATTTTTTAACAAATTTAGTATTGAATATGGATAATCAATTTTTCGTATGCGTTTATTTCGATGGAATTATCTTGACAACAACCGTTGGATGCATTTTGAATGTAGGCAACAAATAGCAATGAGATTTAATAGAAATGTCTCGTTGGATGATATGAAGGGAAGGATTAACGCAAAAATTGTTAGACGTTGTGGGAGAAGGATCTCAAAACTTTTTTACAAGTTTCCCATTTCGACAGATCCCATCAAATTCACCGAAATGGAACTTGTAGACGACAAAGACGTGGAGACGATGATCGCTCTTTACTGTGGGAATGGGAGTGACAAAAATGCACCGATTCACTTATTTGCTGAGTTAGCTGGTATGGAGCAAAATGATGATCTTAATGCATATGTTGAAGAACACGGAGCTCAAGAACCGTGCATGGTGGCTCCAATATCGTACGTTGATAGTGAATCAACTATACGTGGGATCGATATCGATCTTAATGTTACACCCGATATTAATATGGTTGGTGATGATGGATACGATAGTAGTGATCCTTGTGATCAAGAGGTCGATAGTGATACTGATCCCGATGTGGACGATGTCCCCGATGATATTGACGATGAAGACGTGAATGACGATGGAAACATTAACGCGTCATCGGTCGGGAACCAGATGCGACGCATTGTGATACACAATAATCCTGGGCCACACATGTCGCTCATAGACCCCGACGCGGCGCATGCAGCTGAGTTTCTGGAGTACCCTGAAATACTTTCTGCTCACCGACTGGCCGTAAGTTCGGAACCTAAGGAGTTGTTCGTAGGCCAGAGATTCGAAAGTAAAGAAGAGTGTGTTTTTGCTATTAAGCGATATAGCATGAATATATCAGTGGATTACAAAGTTGCAGTGTCTAAACCGACATTATATATTGGGGAATGTTGGAAGTCGGCGGAAGGTTGTAATTGGCGGGTACGAGCTGCATTTATTCAAAATTCGCAGATGTGGGAGATATGCAAATTTGTTGGGCCTCACACATGCACATCAACACGTATGTTAGAAGATCATCGAAAACTTGATTCCAAAACTATCTGTACGTGTATCATGCCAATGGTGAAGGACATGCCGACAATTAAAGTTTCAGTACTGATAACTGAAATACAGGCACGATTTCAGTATCGAGTATCATATCGAAAGGTGTGGATAGCTAAATAGATAGCAATGGAGCAATTTTATGGGGATTTCGATGCGTCGTATAATGAGCTACAGAGATGGATAGCCGCTATGCTAGAGTACGTACTGGGGACTGTAATTGAGTTACAGACACGACCTTATTACGGCCCGGATGACCAATTACAGTCAGGAAAAAATCTTTCATGGGATGTTCTGGACTTTTGATCCATGTGTACGTGCATTTCCCCACTACAAGCCGTTTGTGCAAGTGGATGGGACCTGGCTATATGGAAAATATACACAGATCTTACTTCTTGTGGTTGCTTAAGACGGTAATAGGAACGTGCTCCCGATAGCATTTGCCATCGTAGATAAGGAGAACATGGAATCGTGGGAATTCTTTCTTACCAACCTGTGGAGGTATGTTATTAGCAACGATAATATTTGTATCATCTCCGATAGAAGGAAAGGATTAATTGCTGCCATTAGACGTTTCGGTATACCATGGAGATCCGTTTACTGCATTCGACATATCGCAACTAACTTCCATCGAGATTATAAGAATGTAGACTGGAAGAGACAAGTTTTTAAAATGGGTAAATGATTACCTTATATTTTCAATATAAGTTTTAATGTTTTAGGGCAATACTATAACTTATCTTTTCTTTATACATATACAGCCCATGAGCTAGAGCCACACATTTTTTGCCAAAGAATGATTCGACTTGAGAGTGACATGGAGGGTCAAACGAATACATCTTTTCGACAGTGGTTGGGTACTATGGAGCCATGGCAATGGGCTCAAAGTTTTGACGAGGGCTTTCGTTATGGTCAGATGACCACAAACTTAGTGGAGGGGGTCAACGCTGTGTTGTTGAAAACACGACATCTTTTGATTTCATCTGTCTTCTCGGCTACATTCTACAGGTTGGCTACCTTGATGCCAAGAATGGGTCAGCAACAAGTCAACCAGATGGAGGCAGGACACGTGTTTGTCGAAGATGTTAGAGATGCAATGGTTGTAAACCGTCGGATGGCGAGGTCGATGAATGTAGAGATATATTCACGACGCCTTGAAACGTTTCATGTTACGGAGACCATTGGTCGTCGACCCGGCATACCACCTAGGTCCTATGGAGTTGATCTCCAGAACAGACGGTACGATTGCAGGAGATTCCAAACACTTCATTATCTATGTGCGCATGTCGTGGCAGCGTGTGCTAAAGTGAACCTTAATGTTGAACAATTTATCGATGATGTATACACACTTGAGCGCACGTTATGTGTTTGGGAAAATGAGTTCCCCGTCTTGCCTGACCTGTCTACGTGGGAGGTGCCTCTGACGACTTTCGAGCTTGTCCCAGACAGAGGGCTACGCAGGAATCCGAGAGGTCGTCCGCAATCATCCAGAATCCGCAATGAAATGGACATTAGGATGAAATCTGACGGTAAACGTTGTGGATTATGCAGGTTAGCTGGTCATTCCCGGAACAAATGCCCGTAGCGAAACTATCATGTTGGACAATCGTCACGATCCAGTAGGAATTGAGCTTATGTTGTAATGTATTTAATTTATATAAAAAAATTATATTGCTAAGTTTGTTCCAATTTGATTAATGTTGTAATCTATTTAATTTATATTAGTAGACTAGATTTGTTGCAAGTTTTAGTGTTTTAATGTTAGAAAATATCCAAATTAATCTAATTTACATTATGGTCAAATATTGTTCCACTTTTCAAAGTTCTAATTAATCTAATTAAATATATCAAAAAAATATAAAATTTTTAATATCAAAACCCTAAGAGACCCCCTAAAATTGATGGCTTGATGGTGTGGTCCTAGGGGTATATTTCTGCGGAGGTCGACGTTCACGTTGTGGGTGATTGCGACGACCAACATCCTCTTCAGTCGCAGGTGAGGGTGTCCGATACATAAAAGAAAAATCATATGGCTCGAATGGCATCGATGAACTTGAGCTGGGAGGAGTGCCATACTGTAATGGATGCAACCCAATAGGAGTGGAGTATTGGAGCGGATAGGGGCCAGGGGTAGTGCTATAATGAGGTGGATATGGGCTGGGAGAAGTGCTATGCTGCGGCGGGTATGACCCAAAGATATCAAACCCGTAATGGTATCCGCCCCCTGACGAGCCCGGGAAATAGTCATTGTCAGGCAAATCCGGATGATAAGAAGTATCGGCTGAATGTGAATGCGATGACGAGCCCGGTAAATAGTCATTACTCTGAAAATCTGGATGATAAGAAGTATTAGCCGAATGTGAATACGATTGCTCAGATTCGGCCTCTGGCTCTGGGTCAAGCTCGGGATCTGGCTGTGGATCAGGCTGTGGATTGGGCTCTACATCGGCCACTAGCTCGTATGCCCCAGATCGCTGCACGTGCGGGGGGATTATAGTCGACTACCCACCAAGTAAATATGGCTTCCTCATACTCGAGTACCATTGTATGTACTCTAACGATGGTCGCAAATCGAAACAAATATCCATCCGAGGTCTTCGAGCCATCCGCTTCTCCCACACCGCAACAAAGCTCTGATGCTTAACCCCCCAATGCTATCCATGTTTCCCTCTCTTGTTGATGCCGTGAACCTCCTCCACCTGCATTGACGGATCCGGGATATACTGGATGCAACCAAACTGTCGTAGTACTTGATCCCCGTTGTACCACTTGACTACATTGAAACTAGTAATTGGTGCGTTAATACACCACAATTGAGAATCAACATAGGCAGACGAGGGTATAATAGCCGCAATTTCTGGTCTACGATATGGTATCCATATAAACTACATGATTAATACCATGGTTAAAATTTAACACCGTTCGAGTAAGATATACAAAGCAATTACATGTCACGAATATTTGAATAGCTTACCCCTTCCTCGGCATGTTGTTCAATCATTAAACGATATATCGGAACAGTGTAGGACCTCCCGATACCCGGATAAATACTCTATCTACGAAAACAATTTTCAAGTAAATATAGTATCGTTAGAATAGTATTATTATAAAGAAATTATCAATTGCTAACAAGTTAAATTTTATCACCTGTTAACTAGCGGGAATACATATGGTTGATGACTAATCGATGCCAAGAATGGCATCCGATAAAGAGCCCATGATTGCAACAATACAAGGCATCCACCCATGTCTACAGTATTAGGCTTTATCGTCCGACAAAGCTCACGATACAACATAGCGAGAACTGCGGAACCCCAACTATACGAGCGAACATTACGCAAATCAGCTAACAGAGGTAAATACTGGATATGAACCTTATTGTTGTTGGAATTGGGCATCAATACACCCCCTATGATATGCATAATGTACGCTCGAGCTGCGCACACCAATTCTTCTTCAGTGGCATTAACTGATAAATGCTGAAAAATGGCTTTTAGCCATGTAAATTTCAACTCTGAAAAAGTAGAATCAGCATCGCCAGGTGAGCCTCCTAGTAGGCTATAACAAAGTGCAGCCAGCTCAGCTATCGCACTTACGCTCGTGACGGCATCCCCGTCAATTGGGAGCCCAAAGTGCAATGCAACATCCTCCAGAGTGACAGTGCGCTCCCCACACGGCAAATGAAAAGTGTAGGTCTCCGGTCGCCAACGCTCGACCAATGTGGATATTAAATCATACCGCAAATCAAACGTCCGGGTCAATGCTGCTGACCCAAATCCAGCTAGCTCCAAGTACGGCATCAGTCGTGCATCTGGTGGATATCGTAAACCATTCACCCGGCCCCTTAATACGCGGTACGAGTCCTGACAGTGTCAAATTACAGAAAATAGTTATAATAATATAATTTATTTCCTTAAATTACGTAGATCCTTTTTTAATGGAACCCGTGATTAACAAATAACAATATTTTACTGTCTTATTAACAGTGTCACATATGTCAGGAACATCCTTATTGATCAATGAATCCATTGCGATGCCTGCAATTTCAAAATAAATTTCGATTATTAATTTTAATATTTGATGGATTTTAAATATTTATTAGTACATAAATTAAATTGAAATATTAAATAAGAAATAAAACAATATGTTATTTGGAAAATAACTATTATTGTAATGACATACATGTTTTATTAGGTATAAGTATTTAAATTTTTATTTTTGTAATGTGAAACATGTGTAAATATATATATAATCATATTAGTGAATCTGCTAATACATACTTTACCCGGGTAAAGTATGCATTATTAAAATTAAATTGAAATATTAAATGAGAAATAAAACAATATGTTATTTGGAAAATAACTATTATGTTTTATTAGGTATAAGTATTTAAATCCCATAAAATATGACTTTTTGACCAATCTTGTCTCCCTTGGCTGGCCACCTCAATAAAAATGGTCTAATTGCTATTTAGAAGTCCCCAAGAGTAAATACTCAAAATTTGAGGGATTAAAGTATAAATATAAAAAAGTTGAAGGACTAATAGTGCAAATATTTTAAGGGTGGAATGATCTAGAAACCAAAGAAAATTGATGAATTAGGACCAAATTGAATAGGTGTATTTCTAAAATATTATGATTTTATTTTTTAAAATATACTATTTTCGTATTTTATTTTTTATCTTATTTTAGTACATAAATGTATAACTTTAGTGTTTTTTTATATAACCCTAATTTTGTCCTTTTATTATTTGTATTTCTAAAATATTCGAATTTTATTTTTTAAAATATACTATTTTCGTATTTTATTTTTTATCTTATTTTAGTACATAAATGTATAACTTTAATGTTTTTTATATAACCCTAATTTTGTCCCTTTATTATTTGTATTTCTAAAATATTCGGATTTTATTTTTTAAAATATACTATTTTCGTATTTTATTTTTTATCTTATTTTAGTACATAAATGTATTACTTTAGTGTTTTTTATATAACCCTAATTTTGTCCCTTTATTATTTGTATTTCTAAAATATTATGATTTTATTTTTTAAAATATACTATTTTCATATTTTATTTTTTTATCTTATTTTAGTACATAAATGTATTACTTTAATGTTTTTTTATATAACCCTAATTTTGTCTCTTTATTATTTGTATTTCTAAAATATTCAGATTTTATTTTTTAAAATATACTATTTTCGTATTTTATTTTTATCTTATTTTAGTACATAAATGTATTACTAATTTAGTGTTTTTTAAATAACCCTAATTTTGTCTCTTTGTTTATATTTTTAAAATTTTTGGATTTTATTTTTTAAAATATACTAGTATTTTATTCTTATATTATTTTATACTATTTTTCGTATTTTATTGTATTTTTTTCATATTCTATTTTTTCATTAAGATATTTTTTCATATTTTTTTATACTATATCTGTAAAATAGTATAAAAACCATATCATATAAAAATAAAATAAAAAATCAGAATATAACATGCCAAAGAAATTTTATAAAAAATATATCTAAAACATACTTAACAAATAAGTTACATAAAATAATAATAATAAAACGATCTTTACACATAACATACATAAAATTTTTAACTTCAATAAAAATTAAAAATAAATTAGAAATGAATGAATAAAAATATAAAATAAACACAAACAAACCTTAATATATATCTTTTTAATCAAATAACAACACCTTGCAAAAAAAATAAAATTAAAAATTAAATCTAAATTAAATTAAATTAAAATCAACAATAAATATTTACTTTAAAAAAAACCTTTAAAACTTTCTTTTTCCTTCCTTCCCTCTTCTTCTCCTTCTCTTTTTCTTTTTCTTTTTTCTTTTTTCTTCCCTTCTTTCACGTCTGTCTGGTAGCAACCTTCTTATTCTTCTCTTATTTTCTTCTTTCTTTTCTCTCCTTTCTTCTCCCCAAATGAGCTAAGGGACCATAATATATGGTCCTAAAGGGGAACAAGCCAAACCCCCCCAAACCCCCCGTGACCGAGTGGTCATATCCGGCCAGCGGTGTCGCCACTGGCACTGACACCACCGGTGCAGCCTGTGGCAAGCACACCACCAGTGTGTTCAGCTTTTTTTTTTCAACTTTATACTTTTTTTTACTTGTTTTATACTATTTTTTTCTTTTTTTTAAACAAATTGTCAGTGGTAGGGTGATCTTGCCTCTGCCATAGGCGGCACCACCCTGCCTATACCATTCCTGTATATAATTTTAATGTTATATTATTTTAGTTTTTTTTTTAGTATTATGTAGGTAAAAAACCCACATTTTTCAAAAATTCATTCTATATATTAGCTGCATGAGACGGTTAATTGGTGGCCGTCATGAATGCTAAAAGTTTATTAAACCAAATTGATAGAATTATCAGGATTGGGAGTGTAAGAAATCAATCATACACAGAATAGTGCAGCTGAGTGGATGGGGTGACGCAGAAATGTGGCTCTGTGTCCCTTTTTATTATTATTATTTAAGTTTGGATCTTCAAAACATTTTAGTACCAAAAAGTAAAACTGTTACTGTTTTGTATAATTCGGAGACTCATGTTGAGAGCATAAACCAAAGGATCTAAAGCTGCAATAATTAAAACATAATTCGCTCCTCTTCTCTTTTATTTCAAATTTAAGTTTAATTCCTTCAACAAAGTGAAGTATTTACATATTTGAGATAATATAGTTTTAAGATTTGAAGTTGGAATTATAATGGGAGAGTTCGACACATAATATGAAAATACTTCAAAGCTTTAAACACAAATTTTAATCAAATTCTCATTAACCCAAACTTCCTTCCCCCCCCCCCCCAAATGATATAAGTAGCCTTGGCCTTGACCTTTTGGTTCCACCAGTTGTCAGTCTTTCTCCTAGCTATCGGCATCTGTTTAAAAATTCGTACCTATTGTTATACTTCTAAAAAACTGTCTTGCCAAGCAAATTCCACTTCGGTAGAGGGATTAGGTTTAATTGAATAGGAGGTTTTTAAATTCTGTCTTGAGTTAGGTATTTAAATTTTTTTATCGAACCGGATATCTAAACTTTATTCCATAATTAAAGTTCGTACCTATCGTTACATTCTGTGAAACAAAAGCCAGAGATAGTCAGGAAGCGCCATATCACTATGTTAATAAAATCTAATTCAATAAAAACATTATATTAATATTTTTATTTTTTAATATTAATATGATTATTTTTATTTAATATTAATATAAATTTTTTAATTAATAAGATTTTAATGAAGTGGTGATATGACGATTCTTGATTGGCTTTGACTTTTTTTTTTAACGGAGTGTAACGGCAAGGGCCAAATTTGTTTGTGGAATAAAGTTTAGGTGCCCAATTCAACCAAAATAGAGTTTAGGTAAGCCAAGGAATTAAGTAATCTTCATCCTATGATTACTTCACCAAAAGGATTTAACAAAGGAGACCTCTTAAATCTTAAAGAAATATTTAAGAGGATCAACATTTGTTTTCTCCTTATTTTTCAATATCAATTCTCTAAAATAGAACACTGCTTTACTCAAATGTCTCATAATTTAACTAATCACCATCCATCCTAAAATCTAGATTGTAAGCATAAGCACCCTTGAGAAGTAAATATTTTTATAGGTCCAAACTTTTTATAGAAGTCTTTCCTTTCCATCAAAGGAAGCAGAAGACCTTTTACTATATAAAAAAAAAACTATTCTCAAACTTTGCCAAACACCTTAAAAAAGTATTTTAAAGTAGCTTTCAACATCCATATGGTGTGAGCTACCCTAAACCACTAAACCCTAGATCTTGTATCAACAATTTGTGTTATATGTAGGAAAAAGGTAAAAAAAAAAACATGTCTTTATCCATCCCTCGGTTTAAGAATCATCTTTTCTAAAGCTTAGAATACACTCAAATGCATCAGTAAACAACTTTATTCCCCCACTAGTAAAGCCTTAGGGGCTAAGGTTACCAAGATTATTTTGATTTTGATGACTCGTAAGACCCATGCTTTCCTCAACTAGCTCACCAAGGCCACAAGCATGATCCCTCGAAAGTCTTAGTTGTTGTTGAAAATTAAGAACGGAAGGGTCATCACTAACATCCTTGTATGAAGATTCCTAATACGCCTACTATTCAACAATATTAGGAGCTACAAGCCTAGAATAAATATCGCTAGGCCTAGCTACATGAGTGCCATATCCCCAACACGAAGAGTACTGGCTCATGGTAATCTCATTAAGACAATCAAAACATGCTTGGGATGAAAAACCAAGGGATTAAGAAGAACAAGGAATCTTCCTACACTTGAATCATGCCTTTGTGCCCTAAAATAGTTTGGATTAGGGGGAATAATAGTATCAATGACCCATCCACCAAGAATGAAAGGAAGATACTACAATTAATCATGGAAATCATCAATCTAAAGAGTTGAAACGTTGATTCTATTTCTTAGTTACGCCTAGCTTTATACCCTACAAGAACAAATTTTATAAGAAACTATAAGGGTAGGGGTCCTTACACCCCTTGCCAATGTGATTAAACCAGAGTCTAAGGCAAAATTTTGATTTCACAAAGATATATGACACATCACAAAAGACCGTCTTCATCTAAAAATTCCATTGATATAACCTCAAAAAAAGATATATAGGAATGTTCATAAAACAACCCGCTTGTCACCAAGAAATATAATGACATGAAGGCCCTTGGGTAAAATCTTAAAGGTTTGAAATCCCAGATTACTGATTCAAGAACTAGGGAAGTCCTAGATTGTTGGTGCATCACAACAACTTTCCTTAAAACATTTGGCTTTCATAAAGTAAAGTTAGATGTCTTGATGAGAGAAGAGGATAAGATTTACTTAGAGGTCAACCTATGAAAAGATGAGCTAATCTGCTCATCCACATCATCATATTGAAACCTTTGTATTTCTTTCTTAGGATTAACATGTTTGATCATAAAAACAAAAAAGAGAGATTGGAAAATGACAAAGCACTAAGAAACAAAGACAAAAAAAAAAAATGATTAGATTAAGAAGACCTTTGTAGTTCTTTATACTAAGATTCCCTCACATTTTCCACTATAGCAAAAAGCTTGAAAAGGGAAAATGTGTTACTAAAGTTAAAAAAGAGCTATCGAAGGATTTTGCCTCCCTAGTGAGGCCTCAACCCTCTTTATAACAAGTAATCAACTGAAGGGTTCATAATACTAACATCTTGCCTTCTTAAATTTTTCACTATTCACATAGCTTGTCTTTGCGATTGAAGTACTAACTACCTCGCCTAAAAACAAAAAATAATCTAGATTGCCAGTACAAATACAATGAAGATCTAGGGTGACAAAATCAACTAGCTAAAATGAGATCTTAAAAGAGTAAACATAAGCACACTTGAGAAGTCAAGGAAAACTAGCACAACATTCTTACCAAACAAGGACTCAGTGAAAGGCCATAGGTAGAAACCACTCTAGCGAGCTTGATAAAAAAATATCACTTTAAAATTAAAAGAATTGGAAAGAAAAATAAATGTCACACCTCGAAAATTGATGGACCCGAGAAGTTGAGTAAAGTAGGTAGGTAAACTGTTGGGCATGCTGTGGTAACATAATCCACTATCCTGTTAACCTGATGGCTAATAAAGAGTATCGACGTATACTAGCATTAAAGTATCCAACCGTTGGCGATATCTGAGGAATTAATTAAAGGGTGTTTTCAAGTAAAGAAGGATTGCACCAGAGAAAGTGCGCACCTATGAAGGGGATACACCCTGGAGTTTTGTTTAGACACTAAGAGCCTATCAAGTATATGAAGAAGTTGTAGGAAACTTAATTATCTCTAATACCTTTCCGAATGTGAGTTACAGCCAAGATATAGTATGCTTGATTTGCATAAGTATAGTTCAATTGGATCTCATATCGGGTTAGTTGGAAATTGTTGGGATTCTACAGCAAAAGAAGACAAATATCAGAATAAAGAGCAGAGTAGCATAATGTATACAAGATTGCTTGTACTCTATAACCAGTAAACTAAACAAATCATCACAAGCAGCATGGTTGGCCCTTTTTCATCAAGAGAAAATTAGATTGATTTAACCTCCCCATGACTGGTCAATAATGAAGTTAACCTTTGCTGAATTTTCTTTTACCTACCCTGGATTTGGTGGGAAATTAAGGGGTCCAAGAGTATATTTATAGAAGGGGACCATTTCAAATGGCTTTTCTTTTTACTTAATGTGCAAGTTCTTCTTTTTAACCTCAACACTTTCTTCTTATTCGTTAAGATCGAACAAAGATCTATCTTAATCAATGGATGATTATGTATTCTGTTACTGCTGTTGGATCGAGAAGAATTGTCAAAGTAGAAGAGTTGGGTCGAGGTAAAGGTGAGTCTCTAGTGGGTCTCTAAGCCTGACTCATGCATGTCATAAAATTATGCGTATATGTGTTTTTGGGAGGTATCTACAAATACATAAATGAGGTGAACAATGTACAGCATGATATAATGTTATGTGATATAAGATGTTATTGTTGGCGTGTGTGTAATCATTGCATAATACTTTCCTGTTATATGGTTCCAATGCCTGACAATTCTGAGTTATGTAAAAGGGTGGGAAAAAGATCCATTTGTGTTGCCTCCGATAGGGTAGGTGCATTGCTAACCGGACAAATAAATCACTGTGAAAATGGAGATTTGTTGTATAGCCTCCAGTGGGGTAGCTATAATGCTAATCGAACTGACAGATCACGAAATAAATGTTATTTAATTGGAATGTTTACTATGTTATTTTTAATGTAAATGGATATATATATAAATGTATCAATGTTATGATAAGTTGACAGATATTGAGTTTCTTATTGAACCTTAGGAATTCTTAGGATACAAATGACATGTCATTAGGGATTTATGTTTCGAGTGTTGGTCTTGAATGTCCTACCGATGGCTGAGGTATTGCATTTGTTGCGGATTCTCCATAGCTCGTGTGAGCAGTATTGTGTAGCTTACCATAGCTCGTGTGAGCAGACCCATTTCATAGCACGTGTGAGTATTGATGTAAAGGAAAGGTTACGGTTATTTGTAAAGGCATACTTCATGTGAGCTTTCCCGAGAATCTGATATAATTCTAGATGGTTCAACGGGAAAGAAAAGTAATGGAACGGCAAGTGACTCAACGAAAAGGTTCATGACTTTGTGAAAGGTTTGACGCATATGTAATGTATCTTATGAAATCTATTTATGTTATAAATAAGTTGATATGATTGTCAATAAATCTACTAACATGTGAGCTTGATGATGCTTGAATAGGCTCATATTAAACTCATGGTATTGGAAATGGTAAGTAAGTAAATGGAATGAATCATGATAGTATAGTAACGATGATGAATTAAATGTTATGTTTATACATGGTTGATTTCTTACGTTTCATGAACATATATGCTAACTTGTGAGTTTGATGATGTTATATAAGCTTCTACTAAGCTTATGGCATTGGTAATGGTTTGTACTTATTCTATAAATTTCACTATCGAAATGGTAGGTTATGTTTTAAGTTTATACGAGTTTACTAAGCATTCATTGCTTATGTAGTTATTTTCTTTTGTTTTATAGATTATTGGAAGCTCGATCGGTTGGAAGCTCGTGAGAGACCTATCACACTATCCAATAGACAATTCGGTAGTTGAGTAATTGGCTAAGGTTTATAATGGCATGTATAGGGTGCTTGTAATGGTATTATGGTGTATGTATTAATGGTGTTTTGGCATGTATAAGCTTTGGAAAGCTATGTTGGTTTGGTACACTTTGATGCCTCAGTAATTTATATGATTTTGGTTACTTTAAAATGCTTGTGTAACAGTTCGATTTAGACCCTATTTGGAACGGTGGTTTTGGGACTACGAATCTGAGTTAGAAAAATATTTTAAAATTATTTTCTGTGTTTATTATGTGTGAATTTGTATCTGTGAAATTTTCGTGTTTTAATTTTATTGTTTGGATGCCGATTTAATAAAAAGAGCTTAATCGCATAAAATGAAAACTTGATGGTTAAAGGTGAAAGGGCTGAATTGTTGTTGTCTTTTTAATTTGAGGTATTTATTATGCAATATAACCATTGTTTAAGTGATGGACGGTTATACCATGGCTTATAATGGTTTAAGAATTTTAATTTAAAGGTTAAATATGTAAAATAATAAACATGTTATTATAATAAAACATATAATAAAATTATCATGCATTTGTCTTTAATTATTCATGACCGAATGTGAAAATAAAAGAGAAAGAAAAAGTTTTTTTCAAAGTTTCGGCCATTGTTGAGCTTGATTAAGGTATGTAACTAGCTCGGTTTTTGATAATTTTTATATTTTTGAGATCGTTGCAGTGTAATGTACAAAGCCCATGCTTGAATTTTTGATTTTGGTGAATATTTTGAGTTATTCCATTGATGAATAATTGAGCTTTGTGATGTTAGTTGATGAATTATGAAAGATATGTTTTGGATTGAAATTTTTGATGAATTTGAGTAATTAGGGCTAAATTGCGAAAATAATAAGTTGAGGGACTAAAATGTGAAATAAATGAAATTTATGGACTTTTATTAGTATGGGTAGCATTCGGCCTAAGCATGGTGTGTGCAAATTTTGCATGTTTTTTGTTTTGTGCAAAATGGACTAAACTGTAAAAACTGTAAAATGTCAGAGATAAAATGGCAATTTTCCCATTTATATGTTTTTGGACTAAATTGAATGAAATTATGTTTGAATGAGTTTAATTTGAATATGTTTAGATCAAGAACCAAAGAAATCAGATTTGGATTGGGGAAAAACTGAAGTTGTCGATTAGTCGTCCCGTTCCGATTATCATTGTCCAAGGTAAGTTTATAGGCAAATAGATGTTGTAAATTTCAATATATGTATATTATAAATGCTGAATTGAATTGTTATAATTGTTTGAGAATGTGCCGAAATGATATATGTTTGAGAGCAATGGTTACAAGTTCGATTCGATTGAGTTACGACATCCGAAAACCCTGTATGAGCCCTAGGAATAGATAGGATATATATGTCATGACATAGGATTCCGATATGTGATGTGCGAGTAAGACCATGGCATCAATATATGTTTGCGAGTAAGACCACGTTTAGTACGTTGGCATCGATATGTGATTTTGATATATGTGTGCGAGTAAGACCACGTTTAATACGTTGGCATCGATATGTGATTCCGATATATGTGAGCGAGTAAGACCCTGTCTGGGACAGTGGCATCGATATGTGATTACATGTAAGACCACGTCTAGGACGTTAGCATTGTACGATATGTGTGATTATCCGAATATCCTATTCAATTCTGAATGGTTCAACGGGCAATGATAAGTTGTGATCAAGTGTGTAAATCGAGCTAAAGTGATCAGGTATGAGATAGTTGATTACTTATTTAAAAATAAGGTAAGTTGGTTATTTAATATATGATGCAAATTATACATGATGTTAATGTAAATATATGTACATTTGTGAAATATATTCGACCACATGTTATGTATAAGTGTGTGATATTAAAGTTTGATTCAAGAATATATGCTTATGAGTGTATATATATTCGGTTATAGAATGATACTATGGTTTTGAAATTAAATGTGGTTATGATAGTATAAATTAGTTTGGTTAAATTGAGTTGATATTGTCGTTGAGTTATTTATTTGTTTATGACTTACTAAGCTATGATAGCTTACTATGTGTGTATGTTTGTCTCTGTTTTATAGGTTTTGGAGTCTAGTTACGAGCTCAAGGATCGTCAGCAAAGTCTATCACACTATCGACTGTTTTTGGTACTTTATAAGCTGAATTTCGAACTTATGGCATGTATAGGCTAGATTATATTTGGATATATTGATTTTGGTATGTGTATATATATAAGCCATGCGAAAATGGCTTGTTTATTTTGTTAAGTTTGTTTTCATGGTTTGATTGAATTATAGTTATGTTTGGTTGTGGTTTTGATGATTCGACTATAGTTTATACATAGATAAAGATATGCAAACTTTGTTGTTATGTTTTGTATAGTGTTATTATGTGATTTGATATTAAAGTATATTTTGGTTATGGCATATAGATGAAATTATAATTGGATATATATATAATTGAGTAATATACTTACTGATTGGTTTTAGCTTGATCATGACCAAAGGTAATGTGTATTTTAATGATATAAGATATGTGTGAGCTATGCATGATATCATGGATGTATTCGGAAATGAAGATTGAATATGGATTATTATGTGAAATGTGGTACATGTTTTGTTAAGTTATGAGATGACTTTGCTATATTGTGAATTTGGTTATTTGGTGTGGTTCATTATTGACATAAAATTTGATTTATATATATATACTTTGTCTTGTAAAATTTTCTTGGAATTGGTAAATGAAGTGCATGCATATTCGGCTAATGGTGGATAAATTAGATACGTATGCATATGACATGTTTGTTTGTGTGTTTGTGGCTATGACTTAAATTCAGTTTGGAAGTGTATTTCATGGTGTATATATGTGTGATATTTGGTTATATGGTTCAGCTTGATTATTAAGTTAATTGATGATTTAGTAATTTGACATGGGATGAGTATATTATGGTAAGTATAATGTATAATCAGTTTAATAGTTAGCTCATTTTGGAAGTATGAATAGTGGTATAATTTAGGTAGTGAATGATGGTAAATTTTGGTTTAGTATTGAATTAAAATGATGGATATATATATATTTGATTCAATAATGGCTTTATATGTTCGGTTGCTAAATGGCAAGTAGTGAATATGTTATATGATTTTTTTGGTTGATTATATATAGTATTATTTATGTGCATTCATTTATGCTTAGACCTAATGTGGGAATTATGTTTCATGGTATACATGTGATGTTTTAATATGTGTTTCGGTTTGAAAAATGATAAAACTTGGTATAGTTATGAATATCAATGTATGAATAAAATTTTATAAGTCATATTGAAGTTATTTTCAAATGACCGAATGTTGGCTAATTGTTTGATATTGAATATGTAACTATAAGTATAGTAATAAGCATGCAAAGCATAGTAATAAGCATGCAAAATAAGTGTACTTTTGGTTGTTATTTGTACTCAAAATGGTTCATATTGTTTTGGTAATATGCACATGAATTTGCAATGTAAAAGAAGTATAATTGGCCATGTTATAATGCTAGCTATTATCTTTTGTGATAATGAATATTATGCCATGATATAGAGTAATATGGTATAATATACAAATGTATATTGATTATTTTTTTAAAAAGCCATTGCCGCATATGTTCTTAATAAATAAATTTTATTATATGATATGTTTGGTTATTAAGCATATGTATATCAATGAGATATTAAATGCTAAATTTTTCTGACGTATTGGGTTTCTTTAATGATAATAATACATGAATTTTGTATGTATTTAAAAGTATATTATATATGATTTTGAGTTTTATGATTTAAATTATGTGTTTAATGTTTAAACAGATTTATGTTTTAGTTATGTGAATATAACATGTGTATATATAAATGTTCGAAATTTGTGTCTCGTCCGGTAATGCCTCATAACCCTAATCCGGTGATGGATACGGGTTAGGGGGTGTTATAACTTGTGTATAAGGTTATCTTGGCATGATGATGATGGCTTGAAAATGGTTACTTATGACATGTTTTAGTTCATACTTGAATTAGGTTATCATGTATGGAAATGGAAATGTTATCATGTATAAGTCTTTTGTGTTGATTGTTTATTGATATATAAAATGATTGATTTAGTATGCCTAGGTCTTTGAAGATGATGTTAGTTGATGAACTTATAAAACTTGTTAAGTAAAGTCTTGTTGACTACTTTAGGGTAATTGAAATGTATGGTGTTATGGTATGCTTGTAATGGCTTAAAAGTGATAAATGTGGAATGATTTGGTAGGTGTTTGAATTAGGTATTTATGTTGTGGTGAAGCACATAATGGAATTAGTCTTTATGCATGGAATTTGGTAATGTTAACATGTTTTGGTAAATGGTGTTTGAATGTAATTGTGGTGCCTTTGAATGAAATATTGGTTAGGTGATTTAGGTTGTTTGAGTTTGCAAGATTATATGTTTTTGAATGACGTTTAAGTCCGTTGAAAGTGTGCAGAAATGGTGTGGTGAGTTATGCATGAAATGGTTGCGAATAGTTTGATTTTAAGTAAATTTTAGGTTCACACAGCCTGAGACACGAGCATGTGACTCAACCGTGTGAGGCACACGACCTGGCAACATGGCTGTGTGTCATCTGATGATTTTCTTAGGGTGCAAGTTAGTGAGTTACATGACCTAGCACACGGTTTGACACATGGGTATGTGGGGCAACTCAGTGAGTTACACGACCTGGTACAATAGCATGTGACACGGCCGTGTGACCCTACTCAGAGAGTTACACGGGTGAAGACATGGGCTGGGACACTGCCGTGTGTCCCTTGTTCGAAAGTTGCACGGCCTAGGGTGATTCCACACGGCCGTGTGTCCCATGTTTTGAATTTTTGAAACTTTTTCCTAAACTTTCCAATTTATTTCAAATTAGTCCCGAAATGCCAAAAAGCTATTTTTAGGCCTTGAGGGCTCGATTTAGGACAGAATGCATGTGATTAAATGGATTATGACATGTTTAATTTATTTAAATATTATGATGTTAAATGTTTTCGATCATATGGTAATGCTCTATAACCCTAATCTGGCGACAGAGACGGGCTAAGGGTGTTACAATATGAGCATACCCTTTTTGTTAAAATTAAAGATAATGGGGAAATGCTCATTGTATGCTTATATGTTAACGATCTTATTTTTATTGGAAATGGTAGTGTCATGTTTGATGATTTCAAGGAATCTATGATGAATGAGTTTGAGATGTTTAATCTTGGGAAGATGCATTATTTCCTTGGCCTAGAAGTGATGCAATCTGATGATGGAATTTCTGTCTCTCAAAAAAAGTATGTGAGAGGACGAATTGCAACTCTACCAACACTCCAACTGAGCTTGGCTTAAAGCTAATTAAAGAAGAAGATGGGAAGAAGGCGGATAGCACACTTTACAAGCAAATTGTAGGCAGTTTTATGTATCTAACTGCTACGAGGCCAGACATTATGTATTTTATGAGTCTTATTAGTAGGTACATAGAGAATCATTCGTTACTTACAAGGAACCAAGGATTTTGGGATTTTCTACAATAAGGGTAAAAAGTCAAACATGATTAGCTTCACCGAAAATGATTATGCAAGAGATCAAGATGACAAAAGGAGCAATTCAGGTTGTGTTTTTATGCTTGGCACATTGGCTATTTTGTGGCCATCTAAGAAGCAATCCATTGTCACATGATCAAGCACAAAAACTAAATTTGTTGTTGCTACAACTTGTGCTTGTCAAGCTATTTGGCCTAAGAGAATCCTTGAACAACTACAATTCAAGCCAAAAAGAGCCACTACAATTTTCTATGATAACAATTCAGCCATCAAGTTGTTAAACAATTTTCAACTGCATGGAAGAAACAAGCATATTGATGTAAAGTATTACCTTTTGCGAGATCTTAGCAATGAAAGAGCAATTGAGCCAGAGTATTGTAGAAGTAAGAAGTAAGCATATTGATGTATTTTCTCGTATTTAGTTTCTCTATTTTTAACTTTGAACTTACTAATTTTAACTATTATAAAATTTATAAAAAATTAGAATTATTTAGAGTTATTAATCAATTCAATAAAAATCATTTTGTCTCATTTGAATTAATAATTCATTTTTCTCTCTTTTTTACTTGTAAGTATAACATTGATTAATCGTCATCTTACTCTTAAAGCCTAAACTAAAAATCTTTATCGAACGAAATTCACAATAAACTCCAAATTCTCTATAAAAACCTTTCCTCTCAATCAATGACGAGAACTCGGCTCAAACTTCGCTAGGCATCTTAAAAATTTACTTTTAGTTTCACATGATGTGAGGTGTTCAAACCACCAACCCAACCTTACAATAATATATATGCCATCCCATTAAATTTGGTCGTCTTTTTTCCCAATCACGGTGATTCATTTTCCCTCTCGTCGGATGGATATCTCAATGGGTAATGACAAATAGAGCCATATTTGTTCTTTTTTCCTTGTCATTTGTTGGTTTGAATTTTTAAAAATGTTTTAAATTTTAATCATTATAATTTTTACTTTATTCTTAAATTGTAATATACATTTTTATATAAAAATCTACTAAAATTCGAATTATGAACATTTCCCCCTTTCTCAAAATTTTTTGGATGTTTTTAACATAAAATTTATCCTTTAATATTACGTAATACAATTTCTTGCATGATGTCTTATTCTTCTAAAATGGTTGGTGATCATTGATAAAATGATATAATAAATTAGAAGGATTTTCTTAATAAATGACTTAAAATCACTCCTTAAATTATTATATTGGACAAATTAATAATTTCGATCGAATTCACAAAAAATAACCATTAATTATTATATTTAATATAAACTTTATTGTTAATAATTGCCCCCCCCCCAAAAAAAAAACAGCTGGATTAATTTAAAAAAGACACTGGATTTAAGCTTAACACTTTTGATTAAAAATTTAAACCCATATTTTCGTAGGTAGATAAGACTACTTCTGAGATTCCTGACGAGCTATTAAAGTTTTAAGGGTGAAGTGGAGAAAGAAAAAGATTGTTATCTTGTGTTTTCTTACACGCCAAGAAACAATGCAAGAAACCAAAACACAACTCGAATCTGCCACAATAGTTGAGTATAGATCGCCCTAAGAGATTTAGATATCATCTCTTTTTGTTCGCAGCTAAACATTAATTAGAACTTATTTAATTGTTATTTGTTGATTTCTTATTTATGTTATATATATTTGTTTGGTTAGTTGGAAAAACAACACTTGTCGCACATGGTGAAACTGTGAAAGCCAAATCATTGTCAACTTTTTAAGCAAAACTTTTTTCCAGTCTGTTTTCCCTAATTTCTAGATCCTCTCTCCGACCCCCTATATCTTTTGGGATCCCTTTTAACTTCACAATAAGCATGATTACATTCAGACGTCATAACGATTATAAACCCTATACGCTTACAAATATACGGTCCAAATAAAATAGCTGAAAGAAGTGAGAGATGATGAACAAGACTAATTAACTGACATGGATACATGATCATGGAAATCAAAAAGGAAAAAAAGGGTTACTAATGATTCTCTTACAGTGATTTACATGGTTCAAAAATGGGTATTCAAGAAGTTAAAATTCAGTTCCATCAGGGGTTGAAGATGAAGTTCCCACATTTGCATTTCCAACTAATGGGCTTGTAGTTGGAGCTGCCATCTCCTCTTGCATAGGCAGCATTTGAGATTAATGTTGAAGAATTCTTGTTGCCGTGTTTGGCTTGGGGATTTGTGGGCACTAGAATGGCTTCACAGTGCCCGCATGAACTGCATCTTGTCTCACACCTTGGCGGCCTTGAACCTATCTGAGCTCTCAATATCGTTTTTTCTTCATTTACCATCTATTCCAAAGTAACAAGGTTAAAGAAACATTCTCAGCATTGGTTTTTTGTTCCATTTATGAGAATTTGAGTGCTTGCTAGCTAGCTCACCTTGGAGAAGCTATTGGATTTGGGGTTTGATCTACCTGCAAAAACAAGTAGGGACAAGAAGATTACTTCAAATTGAACCAAGTACTCGGAACTATTTAAAACTTATATTACCTTCAACTTTGTATCTCACTTGCGTTGAGCTTAAAATCAGAAGAAAAAGAAGGGAAAAATAGCATGGTCTCCGGCAAGATATGAAACCGTGACTTAAAATCCTCATTTTGACGAAAAGGACAAGGAAAAGGAAGGCAAAGGGCTCGGGGAAGAGTAGAGACTTTTAACTTATATAAAGCATTTCAAAAGGGGGGTTGGATAATGGAAGTATGGAAGGCAAAATGGCAAAGATCTAACAAGGCAAGTGGTTTGGGTGAATGAAATGACAGTTGACAGCATAATAGAACCGACATCTCGCTCTCTGTTGAAATGATGGAACGTGGAATGACAAATAAGTTACGCAGAAATCAAAGGAAAAGAACCCCTTTTCAACCTCGTTTGTCGAGCCCCATTACGATCCCCCCTTCACCCTTCACCCTTCACCCTTCACCTTACAACAACCCAACAAAACCGAGTTACTAGGAACTCGTAAGTCGCAGCAGAGAGCGGCGACAACACAGAAGCCTTTGAGAAACAAAGGTAATTCAACCCAAATAATGAAAAGGACAATAAGGAACCCAAACAACGAAAGAAACATACACCAGAAACGCCACCCACATCCCACAATCAGACGTCAAAGAACGCAGCTGTGGGAAATGAGTTCTCATTTTTCACTTTCCTTAGATATGTGTATGTGTGTATTATGTATGTGTATATATATATATTTCTGTTTGCATTTCCTGTGGTTGTTTGGAATTTGTCAATCCCCCAAGAGTTACATCTTACACTAAGGATGTGATTTTTTTCATTTTCTTTTCTGTGATCGATTTTTTTCCGATAATTAATAATATAGATGTGAATGTTGTGGCTTAAGAACCAAACTCCGCCATTAACTGACCAACAATAATAGATTTGATTTGTGAATTTGAATTATATATATGTAGGTCTCGAATGTAAGAGCTTAAATTCTTAAGGTCTCAACTTTATAATACAATTAAGATTTTCTTTAATGTTTTTTATTTTTATGTGTTAATTTTAGATAGTTATTTTCATAATTATTTTTTTATAATATGTTATAACACAATTGTAATTATGAAAAATTTAAGTTTGTAACTCTTGATTAATTTATAACTACTTATAAGTAATAAGTAATGGCTTACATTGATTGACATTATTGGTGGAGTGCTGAAATTTTAAATTCACTGTTAATGTTATTTTCACTAAAACCTTTAATATAATATTTAGTATTTTCATAAAATATATATATATATATATAACATTTAGTATTTAAATTTGATATTACTTTTTTTAAAAAAATTGATTGCTAAGTTTTTTTTATTTATTAATAATTTGATATTTGATCTTGATATTGCTAAATTTTTTTTTATCTAATTTAATATCTAAAATTTTCAAACATTATATAAATTACTCAAATATACTTACGATGTTATTTTTTATAAGTTAAGCAAAAATAATCAATATATGACGAACATGTGGTAATGGATGATAAAGAATTTCTTTTTTATATTTTAAATGTTTAATTACTTTTAATTTAATTAATTTTAATTTTTTATTTTGACATAATTAATTTTTTTATTTTGGGTTTTTAAGAATGTTGTTTTCTTCATCAATATTCATTTGTTAAATATAGTTCAAAGCACAATTTTTTAACACGAATTTTCTATGATACTAACAATTTTTTTTTTGTTTGGAATTGAGGGCTTTTTGAAGATCACATCATACTTTAAGCAAAGAGATCCTCTTAATTAATTCCCTCCATTAAGAATCAAAGTAATCTCAATGTCAATAAAAAATAAAAATTTAAACATCTTGTTTAGCAAAACAAAGGAAACTCCAAATAAATATAACAATTTCTGCCTTTAAATTTTATATCATTTGACACATATTTATCATCCATTAGCTAATTTTATCTCCTTATAAAAAAAACCAAAACTAACATCGCTAACTCCAATGTTTTGGGATACAAATTAAAAAGAAAAAAAAGTGTCAAGTTCAAGTACTAAATTAAGGAAAAAATTAAAATATTAAATTAGAAAAAAAATGTTAAGTTCAAATACCAAATATTATATTAAGATGAAAATAAATAATAAGTAAAAATCCATTAAACAATTAGCATTCTGCTTTTTCTGGGATAAAAGAAGAAAATATTATTCTGTTTAAATGACTTCAGCCCATAAGAAAATTGATTAAAGCTTAAATAAGAACTGGATAGGGCTTTGTTCATGAAACATGTTTAGATCCATTGCAGCCCATATGAAAATGGGCTAATAGTTTAAACACCAAAGCTCTAACCAAAAAAATCACGCCAAATCATATATATATATATATATATATAAACTATAAGGTTACAAAATAAATAAATAAATAAATAAATAAAATTTTTATGTTGCATAGCTTATAAATTGTCATTTTCACGATAATAATATTTCACATGTAACTTCTTACTATAATGAAAAAAAAATAATTCAAAGTAAATTTCTTATAAAAATATAGCCGACAAATTTAGAATAAAAAATTTCGTATATTTTGTTATTATCTCCATCACCCTTATTATATAATAAAATTATTATACTATATTTGGTATAAAAAATTGATTATCAAAATAAAAGGTCTTAAATTTAAATTTAAATTTAAATTTAATTTAGTTAAATATAAAATTTAAAATGGAAACTATATAATTTTTAATAATTATAATAATACAAGATAACCTAATATTAATAATAAATGTTGCTTAATTCAAAAAAATGCATGTTATATTTAATTTATTAATTTATTTTTTAAAAAATATATATTTATTGTTCACAAATATTGATGCATTTAAAATTAATTTTTTTCAATATATTATTATACATTATATTTTTGTTAAAGTCAATAAATTTTTATATGTATACATGATTATGCACATATAAATGTGCTTTATTTTTACATCATTAGCTTAAATAATATACTCTCTAAAAGTTGATATATTGAAATATGTATGGATATGTTAAATATATATGAAAAATAAAAAAATAATATTAATTATAATTGTACTTTTATGTATAATTGCAACACCCTTAACTTGTATCCATCACCGGAATAGAGTTTCGGAGCATTACCAAAATTTACAGATTATTTAACAGAAATTTCACTTAACATAACATTCATTCCTGAAATCAATCAAATTTAATCATAGTGTCCCTTATGCGAGCCATCGAGGCCCAAAATGTATTTCTGAACTTAACCGAGAACTAATTTTTTTTCGAAAGTATTTAAAATTTTTCAACACTGCAACGGTCACACGGCTGTGTGGCCAGGCCGTGTGGTTTAAACAATACTCATGAAGCTATATTCATCAATTACAAGGTGAATAAATCCACAGCATCACTTATACATATCATCTCTAGCTTAGTAAGATTTTAAATAATTTAATTTTAACTCTTCCGAGTTTCCTTATTTTCATATATTTTTCTTTACTTTCCACACTCATTCCTTGTGTATAACACACCAGTCATAAAGCATACTATACCGTCATAACCACAAGCTAGTGCAGTTGAACATAACCCTTTTCAATTAATCATATGATAAGCCATTTCATAAGATATTGCATAACTTAAAACTTGCCACTCTCTCACGATCACAGTATATTTTCATTTTAGCACTTGCCCCTTTAACACATCATATAAATAAACATATTATCATTTAACCGATAGCTTGACACTTGTCTAAGCATCATCAGTAACACTTATTAGCATACTTGAACATATTCATATAAATTCAATATAGATAAACTTATTTTCTCATCATATTACACTTGAGTTTACTGCTCATCTCAACATACATAATTTCTTTGTAGTAACATATTAAAGATAATCACATTTTTACATGTCATGATACCTATCATTCTTTTGCTATTTCTTTATAAACATATATCATTCATTTCATTATATCAATATTTCACGCACCATCATTTCCATATATTTCAGGTGTATACCGATAATAATTCATTTCAAACTCATGTTATCTCATATCAAAACTTTACCAATTGAATCATTTAAATATCAATGGTACACTTATTTCAGATCAATATCAGTAATAACCATAAGTCTTCTAATACTACATTCATATGTCACTTACCAATCTTTGTCAAATTAGAGAATGAGAACGTCTTGTGGATTTGAGTCCGTCGTTTGTTCAGTGCCACGATTCACAACTCAGTATAGTTTTCCTCATTGAAATACCATACCTACATTTTACAACTCGGTATAGAAAACACCATACCTACGTTTCATGTTCAGTATGGAAACGCCATACCTACGTTTCACACTTTGCCATGGATCAACCACGGTCTTATCCGTCAATTCATCACTGATCATTGAACACTTTGATATGTTTGGCACACTATATCACTTTGCCATGATTGGCACACTTTATTTCTTTGCCATAGTTCAACTATGGACTTGTACTTTCACACTTTTCACTTGTCACTGATCAAATAAGTGTAGCTAAAGCTACCACTTATCACTTGTCACTTGTAGCCGAAGCTACCACTATTCACTGATCAAGTAGCCAGAGCTACCACTTTTCACTCGATCGGTGGCCGGCTACCACTTTTCATCGATCGGTGTATTTGAAAGCTACCACTTTTCACTGATCAGGTAGCCAGAACTATCACTTTTCACTGATCAGGTAGCCGAAGCTACCACTTTTCACTGATTAGGTAGCCAAAGCTACCACTTTTCATATTGTACACACAAGGCGTACATTTCCTTTTCAAGTGTACACACAAAGTGTATATTTCCTTTTCTAGTTGTACCATTTAGGTACATGTATCCTTTTCAAGTGTCACCCTTTCGGGTAAAATTCCTTTTCATAATGAGATCATAAGATTACTCCTTTCGGAATAACCTTTACTGCAACACATGCAAGATCTCATTTATAAGGGTAATCACCTGTCCAATCGGAATTCAATATTCGAATGGATTCTTGTACCCTTTTTATCAATCACATATATCATATGTTAACATTTTCATGCTACATATCCATGTCATTTACATAACATAATTCTCACAAGTCAATAATCAAATCAATACATTTTCATACTTAATTAAGTTATATGAGCTTACCTGGCTAAATTACAGAAATATCAAGATTTAGGGGCATTTTGGTAATTTTTCATTTTTCTGATTTTTCACCCGATCTTGATCTAAATTAATAATTTCATTCAATTTATTAATTTAAATGCTAAAACAATTCATTTTCTTCAATTTGGTCATTTTTGACATTTTTACAGAATTACCCCTAAAGTTTTACTCTTATTCAATTTAGTCTCTGAACCTAAAACATGCAAATTAGCCATTTTTAAAGTAAACCCATACTAGCTAAATATTCATATATTTTCCTCCTCCTCCTCTCCATTCCACATCCTTAATTTATACACAATTCCACTATTTACTTATATGTTCAAATCAAGCTGTCCACTTGAGTCATAGTCGCTAAATTATTTATATCTTGAGCTACAGAATTCTAAATTAGAATACGCTAATTTTTCCTGAAACTAGACTCATATATATTCTTATCATAAAATTTTCAGAATTTTTGGTTTAGCCGATAAGTACAGTTTATTCATTAAATGTACCTCTATTCTGCTGTTTGATAGTTCCAACCCTTCTTCACTAAAAATTAATTATCTCCTCGTACGAGATTAGTATGATGTTAGCATTTGTTTCCCTTGAAAATAGACTCATTCAAGATTCTAAAAATATAAATTTAAGCCCATAATTATTTTTATCAATTTTTTTATGATTTTCTAAATTCAGAACAAGGGAACCCAAAATTATTCTGATATTGTCTCACAAAATTTACTATATCTCATAATTTAAAATTCCATTGCTTAAATTGTTTCTTCTATAAGAAACTATACTCAATAAGTTTTAATTTCATATTTTATTCATTCTCTAATTCTATTTCTACATTTTTTTGTGATTTTTCAAAGTTAGACTACTGCTGTTGTCCAAACTGTTTTAGTACAAAATGTTAATTACCAAGTTTATAACACTCTTATTTCCTTTCTCTACAATATTTCCATCACTTTCTCTTATTACACTTCACTAACATATCAAGAACATAGAACCTACATAATAAAACTCTACTTTCACATCATTTCCATGTATTTTCAATAATACTACACTTTAAAAATATATTGAAATCTTGATGTACTTACCTTGTTCTATTGATTCTAATCTTTAACTTGATTTTTCTCTCTCCTCCAGCTTCTATTTCTTGAATCCAACTTGATATTCTAACTTCCCATAGTCTCCTTAACATTTTTCTCTCTTGATAGCTATAGAAATTCTTTTAATTTTTAGGTGAAAATGGTAAATTTTTAGTAGAAGGACCAAATTGTAAAAAAAGTCAAAACTTTCTTTCTTTCTCTCTTCCTCTCACGTTTGTGCATGGGAAAGATGATGATGATTCTTCATCTTTCCTTCCATATATATATACTAAATAAAATAAAAATAAAATAATAATTATCACTTAAAAATCAAATTAAAGTATTAATAAACTAATATTTATTTATTTATTTAATATAAAATATCTCCAACATCATCATTGCCTTCTAGATTTCTCTCTCCTTCTATTTGACCATTTTGCCCTTAATGATCTTTTAAAATTTCATCCTTGAGTCATCATTTAATTTGGTAAAATTATAATTTAGTCCCTCATATTTCTTCACCAATTCAATTTGGTCCTTATTCATCCATTTTCTTTAGTTTCTAGATCATTCCACCCTTAAAATATTTGCACTATTAGTCCTTCAACATTTTCATATTTACATTTTAACCCTTCAAATTTTTAGTATTTACTCTTGAGCAACAAAACTTTTCTCACTTTTACGATTTAGTTCTTTCTTGAATTTATACATCATAATATAATTCCCAATGTTGACATAACTCAAAATTTCTCTTTTTGTCACTTCATTTCCTTATTTTACTATATCAAGAATAATATCTTACTTTCTTATTATAGAAATTTTCGGGGTATTACAATAATTAAGTTAAATAAATGATAGGATTACAAACTATAAAAAAAATGACACAAAAATATATAGTAAATTTTTAACTTAAAATATATTTTTTAAAATTAACTTTTACTGTAAACAATATTAAGAATAATTTACCGTAAATTATTAAACTTAAAATATATTTTTAAGTAAAATCACGTACCATTGATTAAAGTAAATTTATATATTTTTTCCAAATATTATTATTTTTTATATTTTTAATTAATTTAATCAGAAAGAAAAATTATATAAAAAAATTGTATAATATTAAGACACAAATAATCTAGATCGTACGAAAATCTAATCTCGTTGAAGAGTATATGTACTTGATTTAAATTCGTTAGTCCAAAAGACTTGGCTACAATGTTTTCACCAAGAAGACTAAAGGGTTTGCCTCATTGGTGCCTTGTTCATTGACATGGACACAACCCACAAAATTTATGAACTTAACAATGGTGGCAGATTGTGTATTGACATAACCCAAGATGCAAGGTCACCCTTTCTCCATTTGTTTTTTTACCATTCAAACACCCATTTAGGTAGTGGTTGTTTAAAAATATATGAATAAAGTAATTATTGCAGTGACTTCTCAGTTCTCACTCACCCAAAATCCAAATTCATGGCAGGAGTTTTGGGTCAAAATACAGTTTAGTCGTATCAAAATTTTGGTGTTATTGGAATAAAAAATTTGATATAAAACCTAATAAATAAGAATATGTCATGTCAAATTATCAAGAACAAAATTAAATACGGATATGTACTTGAAACTATCGTTTTTTTTTTGAATTTTTTAGATATTATAGTTTTGATATTCCAAATTAACACCCAAGTATTTTAGAGACGATGGCTCTCTCTTTTTTGAAGATGAGATGTCAGAAAAGTTACGTATGTGTAATTTTAGGATCATAACCCTAATATATAATTGTTGCACATTAACCTCAATTTCTAATAAGCTTATCATCAAATAGAAATTAGTTACTAGAGTATCTACACATATTTGACCTATATTTAATAATTTAAGCCCAAAAAGCTTTAACTAAATTAGATCACTTTTAATTTGAGCTAACATTTTATGATAGTAAATAATAACATGTAATTATTCTTATTATATATGTGATGTCCATATTTTTTCAACAATCTCCCACTTGGACCACTTATGTATATACTGATTACTCTACAATTATATGTCATTATATAATCTTATGAGCTCAAAACTTTACTAACATATTCAAAAGGTATTTTGAACAATCTCGTCCATTAAATATATTAACATAGAATCAAGACTACTTTCGTTAGATATATCGTAACCAAATCCATCGCTAATCACATATATTAATACGGCCAAATAACACAGATCAAATATGGATTTGTAGCATGGAAATTGCATGCAATGTGATCTATACATGACTATTTCACATTGGTCCTCAAATCTTAGTGAGATCAAATCTTTCCAAAATCAAAATATGAATAAATCAAATAAACCTTATTTTTACATAAAATAACCTTAAAAAACTTAAACTGGAATAACTGAAAATGTATCTACAAAAAAAAAGGTATTTTAAAATTACAAACTCTCACTAAAACCAAAGTTACTGAAATGGTATTACACCCATATGAGTAGTGTGCTCATAAAAACATTAGGTGACAGCCTTTTAGTAAGCGGATCTGCAATCATGGAGTTTGTCTTAATATGCTTTATAAACACTTAACCACTCTGAATTCTTTCTTTAACAACCAGGAATTTAAAGTCTATGTACATTGATCTTGATGTGCTCCCATTGTTATTGGAATAAAGGACTGTCATTTATTGCCACAATTGCATCCATATTCCATCAAAATCGAAGTCAGTATACTTGGTGATCTCTAACTTATCAAACCTACAATATGTGAGCATGTAATGTTTTGTTTTCTGAAGATAATTTATGAATTGTTTCATTGTTTTCTAATGATACATACTTGAATTGCTCAAATATTTGCACAACATCCTAATAGTATATACAATATTCGAATACATATCAACCTAAACATACATTAGGCTTCTCACTACTGAAATGCAGAGAATCTTATGCACTTACGTAATCTCAAAATCATTCTTGAGCGATTGATCAAGACTTAACTTATTACTGGCAAGTAATATATCATTGACATATAAAACCAAAAATAGAAGTTTACTCCCATTGAACTTGTGCTTTACACAATCATTAAGCCATCTCAAAATTAAATGAGATATTCACTTGGTAAATATTATAATACCATTAACAAGAGGCATGCTTAAGCCCATAGATGGATTTCTTTAATTTACAAACCATTGACTTTACATCACTGAATACAAAGTTTTCTGGTTTCACCATATAAATCATCTCATCAATGTTACCATTGAAAAACACAATCTTGACATCCACTTAATATAGCTCAAGGTCAAAATATGTCACTAAAGGCATTATAAATCTTTCTCTAGCAGATATTCTTAATGAAATTGGTTCTTCAGGTTGTAGAGTTTCTTATTTAACTGCGAGAGTCTACAACATTGTCTTAATCCAAAGTTGTTATTTGAACAATGTCAGGTATAATAGACTGTTTCTGATCTTTATCAATAACAATTAAAAGAATGTGTTAAGGAATATCAACATATTCTTCTTTAAATACAATGTCCTTAATTCTCTCTCCCCTTGCACAAACTCAACATCCTCAAATAACATACATTATTCGCCTTAAAATAACCTTAATAGTTGAGTTGTAAAATTTGTAACCCTTAGATCTTTCAAGTATCTTAAAAGATCAAAAGGAGTCAAGAATATTATTGGACACAAGTTCTCAATTCTCCTTTTGGAGATATAACCTAACCTCTAGTGTTACAATGAAGTTAAATTCTTAGTGGTTAATTTGTGCCTTTTACCTATTATGGTAGTATACAAGGATTCATTAAATGAAGCAATCATATTAAGTAAAACATATTATCATAACTTGATAATGAATTGAAGCCAACCAAATTAAAATTCTGAAAAGGAAAAAAAAACTAAATTTTCTTGTAACGCCTTGGGCCTAGAAGTTTTGGGTTTTGTGCATAGGGTCAGTGAGGTGGTTGCACATATGTGTTTAGTCGTGCAATTTAGTGACAAAGTGGGCCTGCTAGTTTGGTGGTTAAGTGGATTGTTAGTAAATCTCAAGGTTATTGGTTCGATTCTTTGGGTGCGCATTTTATTTTATTTTATTTATTATTTATTTTATTTTGATTTGTTTTAGTTAATAATTATAATCATTTATAATTATTAATTAATTGTTTTAATATTTTCTATTATAATTTCAATTTTTTTTTTCACGTTCTCCTATTTTCTCTATCTCTTCTACTTTTTCTTTTTGCTTTTGATAAAAACACTCAAAATTCTATTTGGCTTGTTAGCTTCGGGAATTCCGCTCCTCTATCGTCACCTTCGATCGCAAAACAGGCTAACTCATTGGTTTTGGGTTTTTAGTCGATGGAAGTGATAGGAATCGTCGCTTTTTTTATATATGTTGATGGGGAAAAGGTTAGGGACGGTTCAAGTGGCTGAAATGGCAGATTTGGGGTTGTTTTAGGGTAGTTTTGTGACTACCCTAGCGGCCACACGAGCGTGTGCCGTGGCACACAGCCGTGTGGATTTGGGAACTAGGGTTTCCGGGCCAAATTGGGTGCCACACAGCCTGGCCACATGGTTGTGTGGCCGATTTGGGGATTTTGTCAAAATTCATACGACCGTGTCCCTTAGGCATACGGGCGTGTGGGTTTGGGAATTAAGGATTTTGAGATTTGGAGTCACACAGCCTGGCCGCATGGCCGTGTGGCTGATTTGGGGATTTGAGGATTTAGGGATCCGATACGGGCGTGTGAGACCCCCATACGGCTATGTCTTCCCTGCACCTTATTTTATCAATTTTGGGCAGTGAGTTACACGGCCTATTCACACGGCCATGTTCCTGCTTTACACGGGTGTGTGCCTCTGTCACACGGCTGTGTGCTACCTTTCACATGGCCGTTGGACCCCCACACAGCCTGGATTGCTCCACACGGCCGAAGCACATGGGCGTGTTGCCCTATCTCGCCAAGTTTTGATTTTAGGTCAATTTAATTGTAATCGCAACTCTATGTTCCAGCCCTTCACTAGGCTTTACTGAAGTTAAGTATGACTTGATTTGGGCTTGATATGTGTGCACATGTATGATTCTGTAACTGACTGATCGGATGTGAATGCCTGCTTCTGATTGATTGTCTAATAACTGGTATTCTGATTGTGTACTTCTAACTGCATACATATATACATACATATGCATAAACTATTTTGGGTGAGATTTTGAAGAGAAGGAAGATTTACGAAATTGGTAGCTGATCTGCTGGTGACTGATAGCCCTATTAATTAGAGGGTCGTGGGCGGTCTCAATACCCTGAGGGTCATGGACAATGCTGATGGTCATCGTTGTCGGGAAACCCGAGATGACATCATATCAGTATAGCAGATTATCGCATTGCACTGTACCGCATGTATATTAGCTATGCTACGTACCATTAACTGAACTGGCAGTTTTACTGCAACCTATCAGTATAGCGAATTACTTCATTACACTGTACCGCATGTACGTTAGCTACGCTACGTACTACTATCTGATATGACAGTTCGTATTGCATGTCTGTATTGCGTTTTACCGCATTGCACAGTACAACTGATACGCTAGCTTTACTGCGTAATATATGAGACTGGCAGTTTATCTGCGCACTGTTAGCCCCAATACCCTAAGGGTCGAGGTAGTCCCAATACCATGAGGGTCGTGGACAATCCTGATAGCTATCATTACCGGGCAACCCGGGATGACATCAGTTGGAGTGCAGGGTTTGATGGACCTTACGAGGTCCTGAGTGGTGTGATTAGTGGGACGAGCTTAAAGCTCTTATGAGGAGTGATGGGGGACGGAAAGGTGTGTTGGCTGGATGGGTGGGAATTTTATAACTCATTTGCATTCATATACACCTGATTGATCTGTTTGACTAAATTGAAAGTTGTGAATGGTTGAGAATTACTGATACCATGACTGAATGTGTTACTATTCGACTAAAACGCACATGTGCCTTTATGAATTCTGTAGACTCTATCTGCAACTGTCTAACTGAACTGTTATTGTGACTGTGTGATTGACTAGTGAATTATTGCTACTGTATCTGAATGGCACGTGAGATTGTGTGTGTCTGATTGTTCCATGTGACCGAAAGGTACCTATGGTATATTGATTTTGGGCGAATATGCTCATATAAGCTGTCGGTAAGTATGCTTTGCATATATCGACTGGTTCTGAATAGTTCTGTAAGTTAGTTCTGCTTCACGACTGAAGCTGAACTGCGTCCAGGCTTCCTGTTTCTGTCCTTGTTTTTGTTTCTGTAGTTTAACTGGTTTGATCTCACACTGAGCTCAAGTAGCTCACCCCCTCTTCTATTCCCTTTTAGGTACAGTTCTAGATTCTGTTGATGGGCTCAGTACGCGGAGGTCTTGGAGAGTCTTGGTGGAAATAAACTATCAGTTTGTATTTTCAATTTTGATTATTATTTAGTTTTTTGAACTGTAAGGTTCAGACTGTGGTACAATTTCCGTTTTAAACTTTTATTCATACGGTTACTCTGTCAAACTTGCGGATGAAATTTTAAATGTTTACATGTTCTTGGATTTGTAATAAAATATATGTTTTGGGAAAATGGAATTAAAGTCGACTGGTTTTGTAAAATTTTCTCACGATCACTTCGGTGATCAATGTAGCATTCCGAATTCGCTCTAAACTCCTTGGCTGGGTTTAGGGTGTTACATTTCTATTTTAAAAATGAACAAAAATAAATAAATTTGTTCAATACTAAAAATCAAATTATGCGTAAAAGGCAATATAATAAAAGTCTTAATAAAATTTAAATAAAATTCAATTATAAACAATAATCTAAAGTTCATATTGGTTTAATTTCTATTGAATGACCATTGCCTATGTAAATGTATCTTTCACCATTATTTGACTTTTGGCAATTCTTGCTATTCTGCATAGACATACAGTTGTGTGTTGTTGCATTGGAATCTATCCACCGGTACTGAAGTCAAATTAACCTTAGAATAAAAAAAATTTAATAAATCAGCATGCCGCACCACAAAAGAAACAATTATATTTAGTTAATTCATTTTGTTGTTTCTTTTGTTATGTCATATCTGAAACTTTCTTATTTTTTTATATACCTCATTGAATTTAGATTTGTTAAGAACGTATCAATTTCAATATTTTCGTTCTTAACAAATCTCTTTTCAATGTCAGTCATAAGTTCCATAGTCATGGTAATCGGACATAATGCCCTTGAATGTTTCAATGTTTTTAGTGATGTTGGCAGGTATAATAGTAGTTAAATCAATCAAAACAAGCTCACATAAGACTTCAAATTTAAACCAAAATTATTTGAATAAAGGTAATTCCCATCTCAATATACCAATCACTCTATTAGTATTTCATCGTTGGACAAAATATTGACTTACAAGTGATATCTTGGTGTAGTAATTAAACACTGACAATAACGACATGTCAAATAATAAATCTTACTTTAGGTTGATTTATTACTCACATGTAAAATCGAATAATAGTCACATGTTTATCGCCACAGTTGCACATGTAATTTTGTTAAATATTAACCTTGCTTTGGGTCGATCAATATTAACATGGCTTAAGTTACATGCACATAATCTTTTTATATTTTAAAATAAAATAATTTTCACAACAAAGGTCACTTTAGCAACTTGTTCCTTTAATTATGTTATTTTAGAAATATATATATACCAATATTCAAATTCAAAATTTCAATAGATATCAAAGGTCAAAATTAAAGTTTTTGATCGTGCTACATTTCCTGAAATAACCCAAACTAATGTTGTCTTAATATGCAAGAAAAAAATTGAAAACCTTAATCTTTAACTGGTTTTATATATAATAAAAATAAAAACCTATGCAACCAAAACCTTTTTACACCAAAAACAATATCGTAATAGTTGACATATCCCACAATTCATATTGTAGATCATGTCATCATAATTTAATCAAATATTCAGATTCATAATATGCCAAAATCAAATACTCACAGGAAAATATAAAACTCAAAACCTTAAAAATGAATCAATCCATAATTATAGAAAATCAATATACTCCTAATCATTTAACATGATGAGCCTCAGACGCCACTTGCTAGAATTGAAAAATCTAATATAAAACTTAATAAACAATGATCTAATTAGATGCAGAAACGTACCTGAATCCATCGATTTCTTGAAATCTTCAGATCTTGTGGTTTTAATTATCCAAAGTAACACACAAGTAATTTAGAAAAGTTACGTATGTATTATTTGGGGACTATAACTCTAATATATAACTTTTGCACAGTAACCTAAATTTCTAATCAGCACATTATTAATTAGAAATTAGCTACTAAAGTATTTTCACATATTTTGCCCATACTATTTAATAATTGAAGCCCAATAAGCCTTAACTAAATTAGATCATTTTAATTTGGGCTAATCTTTTATGCTAGTAAATAATATGTAATTAATTCTTTTTATATATTTGATATCCATGTTTTTCCATCAAATCTTTCAAAATTTTATAATTCAATTTTGAGATCTTCAAAAATGATAAAATATTACTTTAATCGTCCATAAATTATAAAATTATAAGTTAATATAATAAAATTACATTTTGACTGCCCAAAAATTTATAATTAGATTCTAGCTTTCAAGAAAAAGTTTCAGGTTACTCCCCGAGTCCAACGAATCCTGAGGCTCTCCCAATTCATTAGCACGATATCAAAGTTTGCCAAGACAAATTTTTTCTTCGTTCTTCTTTGGCTTAATTATAATATTGACCCTCAAATAATATTGATTTTCTCATTTAAGTACTTTAAGTTTTTTTTTAAATTGAAAGTTATTTAAAAAAAAAAATCAACTAGTACAAATATAGTACAATTACAATTACAAGATAAGTATAAATATATGTCTGGGGTGAGCAAAATCCAATTCGATTCGAAAAACTTGATAAAAAATTTAAATTTTGAATTAAATAGTTTGAGTTATTTGAATTTAAGTTATTTGAATCAACTCGAATAAAAATTTAAGTTTTTCGGTTTAACTCGAATATGAATTACACAATTTGAGTTATCCAAAAATCTGAATAAAAAAAGGCAAAACTGCATCGTTTTGATAAATGTTTACCTTTTCTAAAGTTAAAAGTCAAAACCATTAAGTTAAAAGGAAATACTACGTCGTTTTCCAGCCATATTTGGATCAGTTCATCATAGTCTTTATCGACGACATTTTGGTGAACTCTAATACCAAAAATGATCATGATGAGCATTTTAGAGTTCTTCTTCAGATTCTGCGAGAAAAGCAGCTCTACGCTAAGTTGAGCAAGTGTGAATTCTAACTAAGAGAAGTGACGTTTCTAGGGTATGTGGTTTCTGCAGAGGGGATCCGAATTGAGCCTAGAAAGATTGAGGTTGTACTTGATTGGAAACAGCCTAGGAATGTTTCTAAGATCCGCAGTTTTATTGGCCTTGCGGGCTACTACCGGAGATTTGTCGAGAGGTTCTCACTAATTATAGCTCCTCTGACTAAGCTATCGCGTAAAAAACTCCCCTTTTATTTGGACTGATGAGCAACAATCAAGTTTTGAAAAGCTCAAATTTGTTTTGACTCAGGCTCTTATTCTGATACAACCTAAATCTAGTAAGGAGTTCATGGTTTATAGTGATGCGTTGCATGTCGGTTTGGGGCGTGTTCTGATGCAAGATTGTAAGGTTGTGGCTTATGCGTCCTGATAGCTTAAGTCACACAATATGAATTATACAACGCACGATCTCGAGTTAGCTGCCGTGGTTTTTGCCTTAAAGATGTGGAGGTACTATCTGTAACAGCCCGATTTAGGGCATAGTCAGAACAATGGTCTCGAGACAACAAAGCCAAGGTTAAAAATATTATACTATTATTATTTTGATAATCTATCATGCATATTAGTGCATGAAAAATTTAGTGAGTTAATTTTGACGTTTGTGAGCCTAATTGCGAAAAAGGACTAAATCGCATAAAATGTAAAAGTCCTAGATTAATTGCTAAAGGTGTCAAATATCTAGAGAACCAAAATTGAGGGTCTTTAAAGGGCAATTAAACCCTTTTTCTATAGCATGTTCGGCCATAGGGGACAAAATTTTTGAGAAGATCAAAATTAGGTGAAGCTTAGGTCATCAATTTTAACTAGTGTGATATTAAATAAAACAAAAAAAGAAGCTATCATCTTTCTCTCTTCTTAGCCAAAATTATCAGTGACTTTTGAGGTTTGAAAGCTTCAAAAATTTTAGCAACTTTAAGCCCTCTCAAGTAAGTGATTTTCATAGTTTCTCTTAATGATTTCTACATTTTTGGACTCCTTGAAGCATAGGCTTTCAAATGACAGGAGTATTGTGCTTAATAAACAAGAGTTTAGGGTTTTTACATGAATGTATTTGTGATAGTTGCTGATTTTTTATGGAAGAATATGAGTCCTAGTTGTGTTATAAACAATTTTTGTGAAAGGTGTTAGCATGAAAACACCTAAAGGGACTATTTTGCATAAGTTGCAAAATAGGTGATAAGTGTGTGAAATAGTGAAAATTTGGGGTTTCTATAAGAGTAAAAAGAGTTTGGCTAGGCTTGAGATACGAAGAAATTTGATAAAAATTAATTTTCGAGTATAGGGGCAAAATGGTCATTTTGCCAAGGTCTAGGGGCAAAATGGTCATCTTACCCAAGATGTGAATTTTAAATTGTTTAATCATGTTTAGTGACTAAATGAGTGCATTTTGCTAATATAGATCAAGAATTGCCAAATCCGAACCTAGACCGGGGGAAGGCCAAGCAAATCGACTAAACCGACTAATCGTGTACGTATTGTAATCTGAAGTAAGTTGTATGTAATAATACAACTACATTGCTACTATATGTGCTTGAATTTTCATTTGATTAATATGGCATGAATTGGTTGACTGTGAATTGAGAATGCATAATGATAATTGTGATAGTAGAAATCCAGTGGAACCCTAGTAAATAAACCGGATATTCATGTCATGACATTTGGGTAACTTATGTGAGCTAGTGTAAGACATGTCTGAGACATGTCATCGGCATTGAGATGCATGCCAGTGTAAGACATGTCTGGGACATACATCGGCCTCGGGACGTAAGCCAGTATAAGACATGTCTGGGACATGCATTGGCTACGAGGCGTGTCAGTGTAAGACCATGTCTGGGGCATGGCATCGGCACGGATATGCGAGAGCTAGTGTAAGACTATGTTTGGGACATGGCATCGGCCTCGAAGATGATAGCCAGTGTAAGACCATGTCTGGGACATGGCATCGGCACATTTACCCATGTGTGAGGCTTATGGAATATCCGGTAGTGTTCTGAATGGTTCAACAGTGAAAGTTATGTTCTTAATCTAATGAGGAAAGTATAATCGTGTTGTGAGTGGCATAGGTACCTAATTGGTACGTATGAGATGAGAGCTCATTGTATAATATGTGACTTGTATGGATGGTATTGAGTAACTTATATCTATACTTACCTTGGTATTATGAGCATGTTGATTATCAATGTATTGTTGTGGTATATTCATTTATATGCAACTTACTAAGCTTAATGCTTACTCCCCTTCCTTTCCATTTCCTTACAGTGTCATTTAATTAGCTCAATGATCACTGGAAGTCAGAGATATCGATCACACTATTAGCCGAAACATTCGGTATAGTTGGATTTATATTTTTGAATATGGCATGTATAGGGCTTAGATTTCATTATTTTGTGTCTTTGAGAATTTGCCAAAGGTGTTAACTTGGGATAGATCCCACACTTTGCATGAAGCCTTGAATGATGGCTAACATTCATTTTGAGTTAATAGAATATGCATCTTCATGGTTGAATGAGTGTTTATTGTGGTTGGTTTAATTATAGAAATTATGCTCGTTTTGGTATTGGTTGGTATTTGTATGAAAATAGGTATGCAAGGGTGGCAATGAGGCTTGATAAATAGCCTTATATTGTCCACATGGGCAGACACATAGGTGTGTGTCTAGGCCGTGTGTGACACATGGTCAGCCCCATTGGCATGTGGTCTGGCTGTGTGTCCCCTGCACGTAAAAATTTCAAGTCAGTATGCATGATAATAAATACACGGGTAGAGACACGGTCGTGTGTCTTAGCCATATGGAGGGCACGACCTAGTACACGGGTGTGTGCCATGGTCGTGTGACCTTTTGGGGATGCTGACGTCAGAAACAGAATACCCAAGTTTTTGCACACAAGCTAAGACACAGGAGTGTCGTGGCCGTGTGAGGGACACGGGCCATAGACATGGGCGTGTGTCTGGCCGTATGAAGACCCCTGTAGGTGTGAGTTAGAATTTAATTTCATAGGGGTGTGCGACACGGTCGTGTCCTAGAGTGCTTAGGCCGTGTGAGCCACACGGGCCATCAGCATGACCATGTCAGAATGGTCACACGGGCGTGCCACCCTTCCACACGGGGCATGTGCCTTGTTTTAAAGGCAAATTTCTTAAGATTGGTTCAAGGACCCGAAATGGTCCCGAATAATTTTCAATGGTCGATTTAGGGCTCGTAGGCTCATAAATAGAAGTTTAAGCTAGAAATTGAAAAAGTTTTAATTTGGACCGAGTTTCAGTGACTTGAAGTCGTTTGAATGCATGAGACCAAGTTAAGTAATGCATTGTACTCTGCCCCGGCGTGGGTTATGGGTATGGGATGTTACATTATCTGTATGGTGAGAGGTGTATCATCTACACTGATCACAAAAGCCTTAAGTATCTCATTATTCAAAAGGAGTTGAACCTTAGGCGGTGTATATGGATTGAATTGTTAAAGGATTACGATTGCACTATAGAGTATCATCCCGGTAAGGCCAATGTTGTGGCCGACGCTCTTAGTCGTAGAGCAATGTCTAATTTGAGGGCAATGTTTGCTCGCCTAAGTCTGTTTGATGATGGGTGTATCACCCCTTACCCATATTCAATGCAAAAATAGGGTTACGGAGCATTACCGGACTTATACCACATTTTACACATACATTTCACATACAATTAATCAAATCATATACATTCAATTCACAACCAAACATGTTGTCCCTAATACGAGCTTACGAAGCTCTAAACATGCATTAGGAGTGGTTCAGAACTAAACTAATAACTTTGGAAACTTTTTGAACACTTAGAAAATTTTTCCAAAAATAGGGCACACACGCCCGTGTGGCCCGGCCGTGTCTCTCACACGGCCAAAGACACGCTTGTGTCACAGGCCGTGTGGACATTCGAAATAGGAGCACATGGCCATGTCCCAGCCCTTGTTTGACCCCATATAACTCTCTGACTTGGGTCACAGGACCAACACACACGCCCATGTGGCTAGCCCATGTGCCTTAAAAATGGTCATACATGCCTGTGTGTCAGGCCGTGTTTTTGGTCGTGCCAAACTTGTAGGGTATACTGACTTATGCCACATAGCCAAGTCACACGCCCGTGTGTGAAGCCGTGTGGAGCATAGTGACTTGATTTTAGTTTCAACACCAGAGGACACACGGCTATGTAACATAATCATGTGCTACACACGGCTGAGACACACACCCGTGTGGACAAAAATAGGCTATTTACCAAGCCATTTTGCCACCAACTTAGATAAACCTACAACAAACCAAATTGGCATAAAACATGGCACATATAAGCATTCAACTACTCTTAATCAAACATCATTTATACCATTTCAAAAACTAACCAATTCAAACATAAATCATGCACATTCAATACTTCCATTCTCTATATACACTAATCACAAAATATGTCATACCATTTATACCAAATTCACATTTACAATTCAATTAAATATACACTTCCAAATATGCATCATTTAGCCTAATTTTTCCAAGTAAACCAATATCCACAAATCAACCATTTGATACACATATGCCTATTACCATTAAGCATTACACAACTATCATATACCTATCCATGAACTCACAATCCAAACCATATATATATATATGATTCAAATATACCAAAACAACCTAACTTATATGGCAATATACAAAACCAAACTTAGAACATTAACAAGCCAACTCAAATGGCTACATTCATTATTAATTTATTAACCAAAATGACCAAAGTCCCTATTCACGCCATATACTTAAAAAATAGGCCCAAAAGGTACCAAAGTGATAATAGGATAGTGTGACGATGTCTCCGACGATCCCCGAATCCAAGCTAGCTTTGAATTCACTATAATACATGGGAAAATAAACAAAGTAAACTTTATAGCTTAGTAAGCTCGTATGAAATGGACTTAATATAACCATAAACACATAATTCATCAATTGAATATAAACACATATAATTCACATTAGTTAACAAACCTTTCAAATACTCATTCACAAAACTTTATGTATTCTTCACCGTTTCATCGATTTAAAGCTTATATGATTTATGTACATACCTGTACCATTTAGTATCAATCTCATACTCAACCACATCATTCTTTTACCTGTTGAACCATTTGGAATAAATTTTGGATACTCGAGTGTCTCACACCCTAAGTGCCAATATCATGGCCCGAAGCCAAATCAATGAACTTCGCACCCAAAGTTCTGATATCATGGCCCAAAGCCAAATCAATGTAACTCGCACCCGAAGTGCCGATATCATGGCCTGAATCCAAATAAATGTAACTCATACCCGAAGTGCTGATATCATGGCACGAAGCTAAATCAATGTAACTCGCACCCAAAGTGTCGATATCATGTCCCAAAGCCAAATCAATGAAGCTCTTAATGACATGTTCTTTGTATCCTTCTTTATTCCTAATGTTCAACAGAGATTTCTAATGCCGAATCGTATTCGAATCATTGTCGAATATGTCCGTAGTCTCATTTTCACAGTTTATGCAAAAATCAAAGCATTTGAAATATATTCACAGTAAAACTTATTATATATGAACTTACCTCGGATGTAAAAATGGCTAAATTGGTCGATTAGTCGAGAACTTTATTTTTCTTTCAATCTAGATCCGATTTTTGCTTTTATTGATCTATATGTAATCAAAATTAACTTATTTAATCATCTATCTATTCAATTTAGTCCAAAATTCACTTTAAGGCATTTTTACACAATTTTCCCTCATATTTTACATCTTTTACAATTTAGTCCTTATTTCATAAAAACACAAATTAATGCAATTAAACCATAACCCATGCCAGCCGAATTACAATTAGGTCACCAGAAGCCCATATTTTCCATTTATTTTACATATTAACCACAAATTTTCCATATTTCACAATTTAATCCCTAATTTGCTTTTTCACTAAAAAGTACTTAACAGAACTTGTTTATCTATCAACAACCATTCATAATCTATCGTTAAGTATCAAAATACTCATATATTCATCAATGGAAACATCTAAAATCTTTAACAGTTTTGCAAAATAGTCCTTGGGCTAGCTAGACCTAACTGCAACGATCTCAAAAATGTAGAAATCATTAAAAACGGGACAAAACCATACTTAATTGAGCATAAATGCCTTGTCCGAATGAAAAAAAAGAATAAATGGCTTCCTTGTTGCCCTAAATTTGGTGGATAAGATGATAATAGGAAATTTATTTGTTTTGTTTTATTTATTTTAAGTTAAAATACTAATTTACTAATATAACCTTAATTAATCATACTAATTTCAGAAATACCATTCTCATAAATGTCCACTATCATATAAATGGTCTAATTACCACTTAAGGACCTTAAATTTAAAGTTCTATAGCTATTGAATACCTTTAATTAATAGAACAACACTTTTGCACTTTATGCGATTTAGTCCTTTTTATCAAATTGACTAGTCAAATGATAAAATTTCTAAACAAAAATTTCACACAATCATTAAATAATATTATAGACATTAAAATAATAATTTTAAATTCAAATTTGTGGTCCTAAAACCATTGTTTCGATTTAACTAAAAATGGGCTGTTACAGTGGGAGTCTGCTAGCCAAAGTGCAAGTTAAACCGACTTGGATTGATTAGATTTGGGATAAGTAGTTAGGGGATAATTCTCTGGTTCTACGTTTTCGTTAGGTAGATGATGGTAGTACAACTGACTTTGGGCTGAATAGTGATGGGGTTTTGTGTTTTCGAGGATGGATTTGTGTACCGAATGACTTTGATTTGAGACAGTCTATTATTAGGGAAGCACATAGTATCCCATATGTTATGCATCCTGGTGGAAATAAGATGTATCGGGATCTTCGAGAACAGTATTGGTGGTCGGGTTTGAAACGAGAGGTGACAGATTTTGTTTCTCGTTGTCTGACATGCAAGCAAGTTAAGGCTGAGCATCAGTTGCCTTCGAGTTTACTGCAACCCGTTAGAATTCCCTTATGGAAATGGGAATGTGTGACTATGGACTTCGTTAGTGGAACACCTACTAAGAAGGATTCTGTATGGGTAATATTGGATTAGTTGACCAAGTCTGCCCACTACATTTCTATTCGGACAGATTATTCTTTTCAGAACTTGCCCAAGCTATACATATTTGAGATTATGAGATTTCATAAGGTACTGATTGCGATTATTTCAGATATGGATCATCACTTTACTTTTTTGTTTTGGAGAAAGCTTCATGAGGCTTTCAGATTTGAGATTAGATTTCAGTACTGCGTTCTATTCTCAGATAGATGGTCAATCTGAGAGGGTGGCTCAAATACTTGAGGATATGCTTCAGAGTTGTGTGATTGATTTCTAACGTAGTTAGAAGGATTTTCTGCTATTAGCTGAGTTCGCCTATAATAACAGTTTTCAGTCTAGCATTTAGATGGCACCTTACGAGGCTCTGTATGGTCGTAAGTTTCGTACCCTGCTGTTTTGGACTGAGTTGGGTGAATGACGAGTTTTGGGTCCTGAGTTGAGTTTTGAGACTGATGATAAAGTCAAACTGATTCGGGATCATCTTAAAGTGGCTTTTGACAGGCAGAAGTCCTATGCAGATTTGAAAATAATGGACATTGACTACTCCGTGGCTGATTTTGTGTTTGTTTCTTAAGGTATCGCCTTGGAAGAAGGTTTTTATGGTTTGGTTGTAAGGGCAAGTCAAGCCCTAGGTTCATTGGGCCTTATTGAATTCTGAAGCGTGTGAGACTGATTGCTTATTATTTGGAGTTACCTCCGGAGTTAGATCATATCCATGATGTGTTTCACGTCTTCATGTTGAGACGGTATTGGTCAAACCTATCTCATTGTTCCTATTGAGGAGATCGAGGTTAGACCAGATTTGACTATTGAGGATGAGCCGGTTTAGATTTCAGATTGGGATGTAAAAGTCTTGGTGAGGAAGTCTATTCCGTTAGTGAAGGTTCTGTGGCGGAATCATGGCACTGAGGAAACCACGTGGGAACCTGAGGACTCAATTCGTCACCAGTATCTGCATCTGTTTGGATTAGGTAAATTTCGAGGTTAAAATTTTTTTAAGGGGTAGAGTTGTAACGCTCTAACTTATAAAATCATGTTTTTATGAATTGTCATTATTAATTGTCTACTTCAGTGATTAAGTGATGTGGGTATGTGTTTGAAGTCTTGGGTTCAAATCCCACTTTTGGAAAATTTTCTATTTTTGTTCCTAACCTTATTCTTGATTGCTTGACTTAAATTTTATTTCCAGTCAACTCATATCAGAATAGGGCTACTGGTTCAAGTGATAAGTGTTAGCTTGCCCCAGGGTCTTGTGTTCGAATCCTTAAATGAGCGTTTGGTAATAATTTTTGCTTGTGTATGTGCCAGTTGTGTAGTAGAGGTTTGGTGGAATTAAAATTCTATAGTAGTGTATGAGAGTTAGTGGGTCGGTTTTGGTGGGATTTGTTAGTTAGTGGGATAGTGTGGAGTTGGGATATTATTTGATTTAATTTTTAAAATTTTAATTTAATTCTTTTTCCCAAAATTCTTTTCTTTTTGATGTTTTTTTTCCTCTTCTTTTCTTTTCTCTATCAAATTTTTTTTTGGCTTCTTCCTTGATTCTACTCACAAATCTTTCGTTCAAATCGCTGTGCTTTGAATTCCTGGTGTTCTTTGTTAGGCTTGGTAAGTGGGGTTTTGCTTATCTTTAGCTTTTGATTTCTATAAGTCTGTTTTAAGATCTTCCTTTTTGAGATGGTGTAATGGTGTTATAGTTTGGGGAATTTAATTTCTGTGAATGTGTTGTGTAGGAAAAGATTGTGAAGCAGTGGATTTCACACCAACGACCTAATTCGTGTGTGTGACTGTGTTCGTTAGTGGTAAGTTCATGTGCGTTGTTCAATTTTGAGAGGTTAAGTTCGGTTTAGTCTTGTTGAATTCATAACTCAATTGCTAAAATAGTTGTTGGGATACTGTTTTTAGGTTTCAGAGGTCTCGGGGTTATTTTCGCATCAAAATCGAGCCAAGTGTGTAACGAGAAACTCGAAAAACGGTAATTGACGAAAGCCAAAAATTGGGCTTGTCGACACCACACAGTTGTGGGTAGGCCATATGTGACACACGATCGTGTGGCTGATGTGTGTAAGGCCGTGTGTGTGACCCACAGCCTAGGCCATTTTGGCCTGTGTGGGCCATACGGGCTATTAGCCGTGTGCCAGACCATGTGGGCTCACATTTTAAAATTTTCCTTAAGGTTGTACACGTCGTTTTAATCGACTATGGGCCTTCCATAGGGTCGGTACGTGTGGTATGAGTTGTAAAGCATGAAATCTGCCTCTCTGTTAGATTGAAATTAATGAAAATAACATCTACATGAGTATTGTGTAATATGATATGTATGAGTTGTTCTGTATGTAAGAGCATGTTTAGCACTTGTTATACGAGCATGCATGTGATATACGTTCTGGTATTTGTACTCTATTATATATGATATTCTGTCTGTATCTAACTATGGGTTGGGATTTATATTATGAGGAGGAAGTGTTCTGTATGAGGCGACATATCGCCAATATACTGGCAGCACTGCTGCGATTATTCTGAAAAGTGTCATATAGACACTATGCGATGTGTAGGGCAGGGTAGGTGTTTTATACCCTTCGTGATGTGTTGCGATGGTCGGAGTTGGTGTGTAGAGGATGGAGGTAAGACTATGCGTATCTGTTTCTGTACGATTCTGTAATATCCTGAATTAGGGCCTAATCGGAATAGTAGTTTTGTGACCACAAATCCGAGATAGAAATAATTATTTTATAATTATTTTGAGGTTTATGATATGATTGCATGATTGTGTGAAAATTTTGTGAAGAAATTCTATGCATAAAATGCTTAATTTGAAGTTAGGGACTAAATCGAATAAGTTGCAAAACTTGCATTTTAGAAGTTTTTAGTATGAAATTGCTTTGAAATATTAATTAGGAGGTCTTAAATAGCAATTTGACCAATTTCTAAAATTTTGGACAAAAATGGGCTTGTATATGAAAATTTTCAAAGAAAGGTATTAAGGGCATTTTGGTCATTTGGATAATTAATGAAATAAAATGGGAAAAATGACACAAAATAGTCATCTTCCCCATTTAGTTGCTGCCGAATGCTCTATCTCACCATAGCTAGGGTTTCTTCAACTTTCAAGCTTCATAGTAAGTGATTCTAAGCCCCGCTTTTTAATGATTTTTACGTTTTTGAGATCCCTTGAGCTCGATTAAGCTTATGTTAGCAATAATTTAACCTAGGGTTTATATTTGGAAAAATACCCATAGGTGAAATTTGTGTATTTTGATGTTTTATGATAGAATATGAGGTTTTAAATTATGTTAGACAACTTACACTACTCGATTTTAAGCAAAAACGAGTAAAAAGGCTTAATTGGTAAAAATACCTAATAGTCACAAGTACATGTTAGAGTGAGAATTTGATGTTGCCATAGAAGGGAAAAGTGATCAGCATGTTGTAAAACATAAGAATAAGGAATAAAGTTTAATCCCGAGCCTAGGGGCAAAAATGTAAATATGCAAAAGTTTAGGGGTAAAATTGTAATTTTGCCAAAATTTGAATTAAGGATTAATTTGATAATGTGAGTATTAAATAAGCTAAATGTGTTATTTTAGATCAAGAAAGACGTGGAAACGACCCCAATCGAGGAAAAGAAAAGATTGTGGACTAAATTGCAAAATCTTTGTATTTTGGTACCAAGGTAAGTTCATGTGTAAATAATGTAGCATAATTGTTATTTTTAAGTCATTGATGTCAATTATGTGATATGCTGATTTTTATCATGAAATATATGCTTTGTGGTTAATTTCGAATAAAATGCAAATTATGTGAATTACTTGTTAAACATAATTGTTACCGAGTATTGGTTCCGGCATTCTACGGAAGACGGCAAGGATATGTGTTCGAGGAAAAAAATCCGTTTGAACCTTAGGAATAGATTAGGATACAAGTGACATGTCACTAGGATGGTTGAGCATCCGAACTCGTTGAGTTGAGTCCGAGTTCACTTATGGATGCAAATGTCCGAACTCGTTGAGTTGAGTCCGAGTTCGTGAGATGTAACTAGGCATCCGAACTCGTTGAGTTGAGTCCGAGTTCACTTATGGATGTGAACGCCCGAGCTCGTTGAGTTGAATCCGAGTTCGCTTATGGGCGGGTTACATAGTAGTTTGGCTACATATGTGGCACTTATGTGCGAAGTTTCCATGTATCTGAATTATATTCCGATGCGTTCAACGGGTAAAGTTCTACTCAAATGGAGGAATATTCGAGATGTAAAGAGACGTATTGGTAAGTGATGTGAAATGAATATTTTGGACAGGTATGTATTTAACCCTCGGGTTGAGTATTGATACAATCACGATAAGGTAACAAGATGATGAAAAATGGTTAGAAATGTGATATGTGTTTTGGTGATGCATGCTAATGTTGTTTGGTATGATTGCTTTGTTATGTTACTTATTATTTGCATATGAACTTACTAAGCATTTATGCTTACTCCTCCTTCTTACTCATTGTAGTTTTGGACAAGCCAGCTCGAGAGTCGGGATAGGTCGAAGGATCACCACACTATCCTAAGAACTTTTCGGTAAATGGATTGTAAATTTAAGTATGGCATGTATAGCAATATACCTATTTTGTGTAAATGATCTTATGATATGGTGATGGAATGGTTGAGAAAATGCTTGATAATGATAAATTATGGAAATGGTTAGTTTAGATTATGTTTGATGTTGTGGAAAGCTATTAGGATATCCAATTCATGAAAACCTATAAAAAGGGGTGAAATTTGCCATAAACAGAATATTGCAGCAACACTGATGTGAGTTTGAAAATTTACTAAAAATCATAGAAATTGAATTTGGTGATGGATTAAATATAAAATTTAATCTTATTATGTCTAGTTTCACATGAAACAAATGAAACAGGTAAAGGAATTATATGTTAGAAGATATTTGAATTTTAGTGAAATAGGGTCAGAGCAGTTTCTGGATCCCCTGTTTCAACTTTATAAATTCACCATAAATTGTACAGATATAATTAGGTGGTTTATTTTATATTATCAGAATCCTTATTGAGTCTAGTTTCAGGAGAAACAAACCTCATAATCATATGAATTTTTTACAGAGAGAAATGTGGTTCGTAGTAAACAGAGGTCAGTCTAGTCAAGTTCTGTAACAGGGGTAAATTTAACTAATAAACTGTACTAATTGACCCAACCAAAAATTCTATAAAAAAATTATTAGATAGGTATATTAGTCTAGATTCAGGGAAAATTTATGGATCTTGATTTCGAGTTTCGTAACTCGAGATATGATTTTTCTTGTGACTGTGACACAAGTAGCTTGAAAGCTGTGAATGTAAAAACAAATATTTCAAAATTCTAAAAATGTTAAATTAAGCTTAGTAACACCTCATACTCGACTCCGGCGACGGTCTCGGGCGTGGGGGCGTTACAGATTCTGTATCATACTGATTCTGTAAAAGTTAGATTTCTATATTTGTTCTGTGATAAACCGTAATTTATACATATTTTTACCCCATGCTTGGCATATTTATGAATGAGTTTTCCTTGGTTTTACTGAATTTGATGCTCCTAATCCTTTAATTTCATGTTTTATACTCAGGAGAGCTTAGCATAGCAAAAAGAGCCAGAAACGGGCCAAAAATGGACAAATTGGTCCTAAAACAGTGTTTCACATGGCCTAGGCACTTCCACACGGGTAATCCACACGCCCGTGTGAGGCACACGGGCAGACCACACACTCGTGTGTCATGGCCATGTCGACATTATTCCGAGTCAGAATTGTACACGGTTTGAGCACTTGCACACGGGGGTGGCACACGGCCGTGTCCCTATCGAGCCCAAGTCTAATTCTATTCGGAAAAGGGCCCTTTTGAGGGTTTAGAAGTGTTCTAAAGCCTATATAAACACTCTAGAAGAAGATTAGAGGGATACACGGAGAGTAGAAGGCAGAAAACACTAAAGGATAGCCATCGGGATCAGCTCAGAGAGAGGATTTACATCAAGACTGACGATTTCCATCTAATCTCCTAAAAGTTCTTTGGGTTTCTTTATGTTTTGTTGTTTTCTAAACTTTGAGATGTTTTCCATTATTATTATGAACTAAACTCCCTAAATACCTAAGAGAGATGAAACCTAAGACGAATCTTATTACTCTTTGATTTATATGATAAATATTTATTCTTATTCTTAATTGTGAATTTTAATCCTTGTTTTAATATTCCAGGATATTAATTCAGGTTTTTGATGTGCTTATTTGGTGGAGGAAAAGTCACTATTTAAGAGTAGATCATTCATAATTAAGCGGAGTTGCATGCAATCCTAGAGATAGGATGACATAAATCTGCCGGATTAGATTCAAATCTAATAAGGGAGTCCATAAATCGAGCTAATACGACAATAGGAGTTTTAATTAGAAAGAGATTTCAATTAATCAACTTAAAGTCAGTTGTTTCTAGTCTCGAAAGGGATATTAACATAAATCAGGGATTCCTACGGAATAAGTCAAGTGAATAAATCGTCTAAGTCAAGGGTAATAAGTGAAGTTTAAGTGGATTCTTTCTTGGGTATTGTCTTCTCCATTGGTTTTCTAAAAGTATTTTCCAACTTCCATCTCTATCGTAATCTTAGTTAAATTAGAAAATTAGTTTAGTTTAAGAACACTCTTTTAATTCTTAGGCTAGATAATAAAAAGATAGTAATTACTAGTACTTTTAGTCCTCGTGGATACGATATTTTCGGCCTCACCATAACTATACTACTGTTCAATAGGTGCGCTTGCCTTAGTCAATTTTTTAGTTAGTTTCACGACCATCAAGGTTTTTGGCGCCGTTGCCGGGGACTAAGATATTAGGAACGCTTGATTTTTATAACTTTAGCCAATTTTACTTTTATTGCAATTTACTTTCTATTTTTTTTCTAATATTTCTTTTCTTAACTTCTGGTAGGTTTTTATAGTTTATGATTAGAAGAAACCCGTCAGGACCTCTACTTTTTGATAGTGAGATCGAGAGCACCGCTCGAAGAAATATAAGAGAAATAAGACGAAGCTTACAATACATAGAAGAAGGGCAAGAGGACGATATTCACACTACAACCTAGGAGATGGCTGAAAATCGGAATAATCCGATACCTCTTATAGTTGTTGCGGATCCAATAAATCAGAATCCTACCCCACGTACTATGTATGATTATGCTAAACCTACTTTAACAGGAACTGAATCGAGTATAGTTAGGCCTGCTATTGCTGCAAATAATTTTGAACTGAAACCTAACACTATTCAAATGATACTACAGTTTGTTCAGTTTGATGGTTTGCAGGATGAGGATCCAAACACTCATTTGGCAAATTTTCTGGAATTCTGCGGCACTTTTAAGATAAGTGGCGTTTCTAGTGATACCATTCACCTTCGGTTATTTCCCTTTTCATTAAGGAACAAAGCTAAACAGTGATTAAACTCGTTACTGCGAGGGTCAATCACTACTTGGGAACAAATGACCGAAATTTTTTTATTAAAATATTTCCCACCAGCTAAAACTGCTAAATTAAGGAATGATATCTCTTCTTTTGTACAGATGGATTTAGAAACTCTTTATGATGCATGGGAGAGATACAAGGACCTATTGAGAAGGTGCCCTCACCATGAGTTATCTCTCTGGCTGCAGGTTCAGACGTTTTACAACGGTGTGAACCCCTCAACAAGGCAATTGATCGACTAGCCGCCGGTGGAACTTTAAATAATAAAACACCTGAAGAGGCTTACGAATTTATTATAGAGATGTCACTGAATAACTATCAGTGGCAAGTTATGAGAACAAAGCCGACGAAAGCTGCTGGTGTTTTCAACCTCGACACGGTTACTATGCTATCTAACCAGGTAGAACTTTTAAATAAAAAGATTGACGGTTTGTATGGTTTTACTCAGGTACATCCAGTGATGAGATGTGATTCAAATGGAGGAGGAGTACACAGTATAGATTATTCAACCTTCAACCCTGGCACCGAGGAGGAACAAGTTCAATATACAGGTAATAATAATTCTAAACCTCAAAATAACCCATACAGTAACACTTATAATGCAGGTTGGAGGAACCATCCCAACTTCTCGTGGGGTGTTCAAGGAAACCAAAGGCCACAACATCCCCCAAGTTTTCAACAACCACCTTACCAATAGGAAAAGAAGTCAAACCTTGAGGAGATGCTAACGAAATTCATCTCGGAGTTAGAAACTCATTTTTAGAATACCGAAACAACACTTAAGAATCAACAAGCGTCGATCCAAGGGTTTGAAACTCAAATAGGCCAGCTTGCTAAGTTGATTTCTGAATAAACACAATGTAATTTGCCAAGTAATATCAAAACTAACCCAATGGAGCAACTTAATGCGGTTACTGTTCGAGATGAAGAAGGGTTAGTTGAACTTGAACCTGAACTGAGGCAAGGACTTGTGGTAAGTAAAGGTAAGGATGCGGTGGACCACCGTGAGCAAAAACTGGTAAGTAGAGAATATAAACCTCGAGTGCCATACCCCAGTGCGACAAGGAAAGACCACACGGACGAACAATTTGGTAAATTTCTTAAATTATTAAAGAAATTACATATTAACTTACTATTTATTGAAGCTCTTTCGCAAATGCCAAATGCAGTTAAATTTTTAAAGGAACTCTTAGAAAATAAGTAGAAGTTGGATGAGGCGTCGCATGTGGAGTTAAACATAGTTTACTCAGCCATTCTACAGAATAGCTACCCAACAAGTTGAAAAATCCAGGGAGTTTTACGATTCCTTGTTTAATTGGTAGTTTAAATGTTAACAATGCTTTGGCTGATTTAGGGGCAAGTACTAATGTCATTCCCTATAAAATGTTTAAACACTAGGTCTTGAGAAACCCAAACAAACTAGGATGAGTATTCAATTGGCAAATAAAACAATTAGATTTCCTAGGGGTATTATTAAAGACGTGCTTGTCAAAATTGATAAATTTATATTCCCAGTTGACTTCGTTGTTCTATACATGGATGAGGATAGTGACGTACCTTTAATTTTAGGAAGACTATTTTTAGAAACTGCTAGAACTATCATAGATGTTGGCACAGGTGAATTGATACTTCGTGTAGGTGATGACACGATTACTGTCCAAGCTCGTGATTCTGCTAAAATATCTAGTAATCGAGATGATTGTTTAAGTTCGGTTAATTCAAATAATATTACAACTCAAACTTCTTTGCAGGAGTCCTCTAGGAAGAAAAACAGAGCGATTCACGAAGACTGAAGACTACAAATTAATGAACTAGATGAATGACGAACACATGTTAAGGAGAAACAAAAAGCACATGATGAAACAAATCGACACCTTGATGAGCGTCGGGATGAAACAACACAATTTAAGTTTGGGGATAAAGTATTGTTAGATGAAAAAGACCCCCAAATTGCTACTTCAGAGCTCAACACAAATTGAGCAACTCCTTTCACGGTATTCAATGTTTTCCCATACGATACAATTGAGGTAAGTCATTCTCAATTTGGCACTTTTAAAGTAAATATTACTCGACTTAAACTTTATGTGGATAATAGAATTGATAGTAAGAAAGATGAGTCTCAACTCCGTGATCTGCCGTAATCATGCGAATGAGAGGTAAGTTCTCGGGAGGCAACCTAAACACTAACACCACTAACTAGTTTATTTTAGCTATTTTTAGTGTTTTGTGTAGGTACAGTGTCCCACACGGCCTGGACACATGGGTGTGTCCTTGGCCATGTGGAAACAGGGCTAAAAAAACCCCAAGTATCGAACCACACGGCCTGGACACACGGGCGTGTCCTAAGCCGTGTGAAAACTGGAGCTAATTTTTCAAATTTTAATTAAGTCAGGGAGCCACACGGGCAAAGCACACGGCCGTATGTTTGGACACACGGGCGTGTGAAGTACCACACGGGCGTGGGAAAAGTGAAGAACTTGGCACACGGGCGTGTAATGTAACCGTGTGCACCATACGGCCTGACCACACGGGCGTGTCCCTAGGCCGTGTGATGATTAGACATTCAAATTTCACGATAAACACGGGCTAGACGTGAGCCACACGGGTCTCACACGGCTGTGCCCCTTTTTAAACCCCCTCTCAAAGCCTAATTTATTTTCTTCTTCTTCTCCTTCAACCCTTCCCCCCTTAGCCGCCACAGCACCATGCCAACGCCCGTTTCCGGCCACCAGCACCACCGGTCGAACCCCCACTTCCTTACCTCTCCCTTTTTCTTTCTCTTCCCCCCTCCTTTCTTCCTTTTCCCTTCCTTTCTTTTTCCCTCCCATCTCCTTGCCCACTGTGCACCACACGGCTGAAACCCAATCCCCCACGCCCGTGTCCCGCCTTTACTCCCCACCGTCCGCCTGAGCACCCCCACTACCACCACCGCATCACCAACCTCCTGTTGCCACCTTGACAGATTTATCCGAGCGATTCACTCGCTTTGAGCAGTAGTGCTTTAAGCGGTTCGACAGCATCAATGCCACTCTCCGACAGATTTGTCACCACCTCCATATCTCTTCTCCAGCGCCACCGGCTCACGACTCTGATGATGAGGACCTTTGAGTCGCTTTATTTTACTATTGTTTTTTATTTTTATTTTTATTTTTATTTTTATTTAAATTTTATTGTCTCTTATTTATTTTTGAAGACTTCTGTTCTATATTTTAAACTCTGATTATCTTTATGATTATTATTATTGAATTATCCCTTAATTCTCTTCCACAGTGGTGTTTATTTTCTTATTAGCCCCTTAGAATTATGTCTTTTATTCGGCTTTACCTACAATTCTCGCTCTCGCTACTCTAAGGATATCATCCAAATTTCAGGGCAATTTTGCTTCTCTCCCTCTCTTCTGATATTATACTTATCTTCTTATTATTTATCTTTGTACATGTACATCTTAAGTGTGGGGAGGTTATTTATGCGATTATCAGAAAATCCCTGAATTTTTATCTTGTTCTCAAATAATTTTCTAATATCATTATTAGAGTAAATTTTGATTGATTTATGATTTTTATTGATATGTTTTGAATAAATCATAGGCAATTGTGCATTGATTGTTTAAATTTTAAGACATTAGAGAATCAAGTATGATAAGTTAAATTTTAAATTGCTAGGTTGTTTCCCTGAATTGAGGTATTATCTTGAAGTTTTGAATTTACAGGTTTGACATCAAATACCCATAATTTTCGTGAGATTTTGAGCCTTTTAGGGCATATATCTTTCTTGCTCACTGATTTTATTGGTTATGAGTGTGTCAACATTGATTTGTCATTCTAGAACTTGCATCGATTATACATGTCGAGACCACACCTTTGATTTGATATACTAAAATGATAAAGGCACTTAGATTTTAACCCATTTACTCCATAAAAAACCTACCCACATAATTGACCCCTAGTGAACCCCTTTGGGCCTTAACTATTTTTTTCTTAATTTTCCCCTTAATAATAACCCACGACTTAACCCTTTTTGACTCATTGAGAATTTTTCCTATTTTATTGATTCCTTTTTTTTATTGAGATTTAATTTGACTTATTACCTAGCTATGTTTGTTCATTTCAGTCCCTAAATTATTTCTTATTATGTATTTACCATATTTGTTCTTATTCTTAAAAAAAACGTATATTCATTCAATTACATATTGTTCTAAAGAGCTTAGATAAGTTAAAGTGTTATTTTGAGAAAAAGCTCACATCATTAGTTTTGGATAGTTTGAATTCTGGCACTTTTTTGTAATTCAGTGATTAGCCTTGCTTTTCAGTTAGGTAATTTATCAAGTTAATCTCAGTTCTAACCATCTTTTTCAGCCTGTATCACACCTTTAACCCAAAGCCCCGTTACAACCCTTCAAAGACCTTTTGATTTGTGTATCATCTCATTTATAGTGGTGGGGATTTGATTTTCATGAAGCCTATGGTAATAACTTTTCATGTTTGACTAATGAGTGCTTAATCATTGAACCTTAAACACATTGAGTGATTTGAGTGAACATTTGTTGAGGATGTCAACCATTGTCAATTTGGAATTAAAGATAATTACTTAGATAAAGTGGATGCCTATAATTTTATGATTAAAATGCTCAACTTTGACTATTTGAAACTTTAATGTTCTTTTAGTTAAATTTTCAATGTATGACTTCTTGTGAATTATTTCGAACATTATTGATGATAATTATAAGTTGAGAATGGTTTATTTTAGTCGTGAGTTGAGGATTTTGCTTGAGGACAAGCAAATGCGTAAGTGTGGGGATATTTGATAAACCGTAATTTATACATATTTTTAGCCCATGCTTGGCATATTTATGAATGAGTTTTCCTTGGTTTTAGTAAATTTGATGCTCTTAATCCTTTAATTTCATGTTTTATACTCAGGAGAGCTTAGGATAGCAAAAAAAGCGAGAAACGGGCCAAAAACGGACAAATTGGGCTTAAAAAAGTGTTTCACACGGCCTAGGCACTTCCACACGGGTAATCCACACGCTCGCATGTGTCATGGCCGTGTCAACATTAATCCAAGTCAGAATTGCACACGGTTTGAGCACTTGCACACGGGCGTGGCACACGGCCCTGTCCCTGTCGAGCCCATGTTTAATTTTACTCGCAAAAGGGCACTTTTGAGGGTTTAGAAGTGTTCTAAAGCCTATATAAACACCCTAGAAGAATATTAGAGGGATACACGGAGAGTAGAAGGTAGAAAACACTAAAGGATAGCCATCGGAATCAGCTCAGAGAGAGGATCTACATCAAGACTGAAGATTCCCATCCAATTTCCTAAAAGTTCTTTAGGTTTCTTTATGTTTTGTTGTTTTCTAAACTTTGAGATGTTTTCCATTATTATTATGAACTAAACTCCCTAAATACCTAAGAGAGATGAAACCTAAGACGAATCTTATTACTCTTTGATTTATATGATAAATATTTGTTCTTATTCTTAATTGTAAATTTTAATCATTGTTTTAATATTCCAGGGTATTAATTCAGGTTTTTGATGTGCTTATTTGTGGAGGAAAAGTCCATGTTTAAGAGTAGATCATTCATAATTAAGCGGAGTTGCATGCAATCCTAGAGATAGGATGACATCAATCTGCCAAATTACAGTCAAATATAATAAGGGAGTCCATAGATCAAGTTAATGCGATAATAGGGGTTTTAATTAGAAAGAGATTTCAATTAATCAACCTAGAGTCAGTTGTTTCTAGTCTCGAAAGGGATATTAACATAAATTAGGGATTCCTACGGAATAAGTCAAGTGAATAAATCGTCTAAGTCAAGGGTAATCAGTGAAGTCTAGGTGGATTCTTTCTTGGTTATTGTCTTCTCCATTGGTTTTCTAAAAGTATTTTCCAACTTCCATCTCTGTCGTAATCTTAGTTAAATTAGAAAATTAGTTTAGTTTAAGAACACTCTTTTAATTCTTAGGCTAGATAATAAAAAAGATAGTAATTACTAGTACTTTTAGTCCTCGTGGATAAGATATTTCCGGTCTCACCATAACAATACTATTGTTCGATAGGTGCGCTTGCCTTAGTTGATTTTTTAGTTAGTTTCATAATCATCATTCTATATACGGTTAAAATTTTAATGGTGTTTACGTTTGCATTGCACATTGAGTTATAAAACTCATTCTCTATTTATCTGTTTTATTCAGGTAACCCTCAGACTTAGGCAGGTCAGTGCGATAGAAACTAAGATGTGACCACTTTTCCGTAAAAATGCTTTTTCATAAAAGGTTGCTTAATTTTCTAGCTTTTGAGAGTTTTGTAGTTTTGGGACTCTCCAGAATTTTTGGGATTGTTTTTGGTTTCGAATTTTAGTTTAGTTTCCTAGCATAACAATTGATAAAATTGTTTTATTAAAAACGACAACTTTTCTGAACTAACGATTTTCTAAGAAACAATTTGATTTGCCAAAATTAAAACGTTTTGAAGAAACTTCGCTGCAAAACATTTGATTTAATGGAAAGACGTAAACGAGCAACAATTTTAAATCAAATAAGCATATCAATAAGTTTTCTATACAAATCAGACTTACTAGGTAATAACGGTTTACGTTGATTAGTAAATAACAAGGAAGTCGATTTATAAATTTTCTTTGTAACACTTCCAGATTTGGCCATAACGTCTAGGCCAAGTTTGGGGTGTTACAGTAACAACTCCCAATACAATTAATTTGTAGAAGGAAAGTTTCAATTCTCATGATCGTTACCTAACAACACAAATTCGTTGCAAAAATTAAACTCATACTATTACCCAATCAACAACTCACCCTATTAAAGAAACCCTTGATAGAAACAACCAAAGAAAAAGAAAAGAAAGAAAAAGAATATCAATTGAACAAAACTAAAACTTACCCACTCGTATAAGTACTGAACGCAAATTAAAGAAAAGGATCTAAAGCACAAAAGCTTCGTGCAACAATAGTCTTGGAAGCAGATTCAAAAAGTAAAAAGAAAAAAAAACAATTTGGAAAGAAAGAAAAGCCAAAAAATAAGAACAAAGAAAGAAACAATTTGAAAAACAAAACCCCACTTGACAGAAGCTTGAAGCGTGGGATAGAGATTTTAGGGGAAAAATATTATTATTTCAAAATAAAACTAAAATCCTAACCACTAACTTCTTGATAACCCACTATCTCTTTAAAGAGTTTTAATCAAATTCCAACACCACCAACTTGGACAGCACACTAAAGGCTAACAAAAATAATTTCAATTTTGCTCTTGTATGGACTCAAACACTAAACCCCAAAGTAAACTAACAAACATCTTACCATCAAACCAACAAGTTCATTCTAATATAATTTGACCGAAAATAATATTTAAGCCCAACGAAAAAAGTTAGGCCTAGGAACAAAAATAATTGAATTTTTCCAAAAGAATGTGACTTGAACCAAGTCCTCAAACACAGAATTAAGGCACTTAACCATTGATACATCTACTTAATTATAATAAAACCTAACAAATCATTATAAAAATTTTGGGGGCGTTATAGCATAAATAATAAGATTCGTTAACTCGACTTGACTTGACTCGAAATTTTTTTAGTTGATTCGAGAAAAATTCAAATTGAGTTCGATTTCTAAAATAAGATTCGTCAACTCGACTAACTCAAAATGTTTTTACTTTTTCGATTTGACTCGATCGAATACTCACCCCTACATATGTCTGACCAACTATGATATAGAATTCAATCAATACAATGTACAGTGAATGAAGAACAAAACAAATGCCAGACTGATTTGGAAAGAATCTGACAAAACCTATATTAAACATATGCACATAATGGGAGAGAGACCCACATATTGCAATTGCAAATGGTGGGACTCAAACCTAGGCCTTTAAGGTTTGGGGCTGTAACCTGTTCCATCAGTATGAAGGTCTCGTTGGCATTGAAAGCGACACTTAAAATTTCAATTTTGTCTCATTTTGCGCCAAAATACAATATCCACTAACAACAACGTGACACGTGGCTTGTTTTTACTAGACGTCGTTACTTTTTAAATAAAATGAGATAAAATTAATAGTTTAAATACCATTTTTAGCCAAAAATATCTTGATTTAGTGGAAATAGTATTTGTGTCATGGCAAAAGAACTTTTATTCAATCCCATGCAACACCATCTCTATCCCCAATTATAAAAAAATACTTTTTAGAAAAAAAAATTAAGTAAAAATATAAATGTCAATTTTACATTTAACCATTCTTTTTTATGGGACTTCTCCAAGAGCAAAAACCATTTCTCATGTTGGCTTTCAAAGTAAAAGTAATAATTTAGAAAATAAAGTTGGAAGATGAAATCCAAGTTACTAATGATGCTTTGCTAGGATATCGAAAACTTCGAATGGATAAAAAAGCCTCTTCAATATATAGCATGTGATATTATAAATTCAACATTAATATTTTTAGCTTAATGGTATAAATATCTTTGGAAGAATTTCAAAAAAAAAAAATCAATCAATCAATATCATTCCAATTTTTTTTCAAGTTTTTAAATTGACGATTTTAATCAATGGGATATTTTGACCAAAATAGATTGTTAGAAACTAATAGTAATGTTGACATCACCGTTAATGGTTACCACATCAGTCAATAAATACTAACATGATGGTCCACATCAGCACTTATGTCAACAAAAAAAAAAACCTGTTTTCAGAATAAATCCAAAGTGCACCTGAACTATGGTTGTTCGAATTCACTTGAATCTAAATACTCATTTATCTAAATTCATTCTAAAACTATAAAAATTATTAAAAATATTAAAAAACATTAGAAATTATATTCATTTTAAAATCATTAAAAATTATAAAAATTATTAAATTTATAATTGAACCATATTTGTAACATCCTCTGAGATGTGAACAATGGCAATTCAGGTTGACACGTGTTCAAGGTTTTTGGAGTAGACAAAATAAAATTATTAATATTAGTAGGGAAAATAATTGAGCATTGTAAAAAATTAGGAAGACTTTTGAATCTAGGAAAAATTAATTTAAGGAATGGATTAAATTGTAAACGTATGAAAGTGTTGAGCCATAGTGTAAAAATTAAACATAAGAAATGACTAGATTAAACGGATGAGAAAAGTGGAAGGACTTGATGAGCAAATTGACCATGATGGTACATAGAAATGATGATAATTAAACTTCATTTTAATTTAATACTAAAAAAAGATAGATAAAACTTTTTTATGGAAACTTGGAGAAACATCTCCACCATTCTCTTCTTCACATGCCATCATCATATCAAAGAAGAAAACTTTGCTTTCTTCTTCACTTTGGTCCTTTTTCTCCATAGCCAACAAGAATCACTTCAAACTTAAAATTTCTCCATAAATTGTTAGTAATAGTAAAATGACAACTACATAGTGTGCTTATTTTCTTGCAAAGCTAGCTAATAGACATTGTTGGAGAAGAAAGAAAGGTAAAAAAAAAACTAGGGCTTTTAAGTAAAAAGGTAAGGAGGATGAAGTTTCTTTTAGGAATTCATATTTATTTCATCATAATCCATGGAAATAGCATGTGATTTTTGTTTTGATATTAAATGTTTTATATGTGTTGTGATAATGAAGAGAAGGAAAAGAAGGGTGAACATCAAATGGGTGATAAAGGCAAAGATATAGAAAAGGAGTAAAGAAAGAAGGAAGGGGTTCATTCAAGCAATTTTGTTGTAAGTGTACCAATAATTTATTTTATCTAATTTAACCCTTAAGAAAAATATAATAAATTGGGTAAGTGACATTCATGAAATATGTTTGTTGTTAAAAAATAACGTTATGTATTTTGGAAACTATTTGAAAACAAAATGGTATTAATATAATAAATTGAAAATGTAAGTGTAATGAAATTAGAGAAAAGGGCTAAATTGTAAAGAACACAAAAAAATTAGATAGGTGAATTAGATATTGACATGGAGTAATTTAGTGAAATGTTGACATAATAGATTTCAAGTGAAATTAATGATTGATTCATGCCCAAGTAGACAAAATGAGAACTAGTAGGATATAAATGGCATGCCATTAGGATGATTGCTATACACGCAAGTGATTAGTGGCACTTCGGTGCAAAGTGACATCCGCACACTCGTGCGTCTAATAGTGGCACTCCAGTGTAAATTATCGACATTTCCACATATCCTATTGTGTTCTATTAAGTTTACAATTTAGCAATTTAATCAAAAAGGTAAGTGAATATTAAGTGGCAATGGTAAGTGGTTTGTATTTTATTGAATTGATATCTTATTGTAGGTTTTATTGAAATAAATTTGAACATGATGATAGAGATTATTGATAGTATTATATAATCATGTTTACACATAAGTATATAACTATGAATGTGTATGAAATGAATTCTAGATTTGTGGTTTAATTCTTAATATGCTTGATAAGCTCTTGTAAGCTTAACGCGTATTTAAACACGCAAGTAAAAACCATTTTGAAGTTAGAATGTGAAGATCATCTCAAACTTCATCTCATTACATCTCAAGCTATAACATCCCGATTTTGGGCCTAGTCGGAACAATGGTTTCAGGACTACAAATCCGACTTGAGAAAATTTATTTTTATTATATTTTTTATGGTCTATGATTTCACGGAATGATTTCGTGAAAATTTCGTTTGAAAATTTTTGACGTTTGGGTACTCAATTTAGTCCTTTTGAGTGCAAAAGGACTAAATTGTAAAAAGTGCAAAAGTTGAGTTCTACATGTTAGAGGTGTCAAATTGTTATGAAATTTTAAATTGGAGGTCCTTAAATGGTAATTAGACCATTGGTTAATTTTTTGACAAAAATGGACATGAAATGGAAGTAATAAAATATTTTTAAGTTAAGGGCATTTTGGTAATCTAATAATTAAAAGAATTAAAAAGCCAAAATAGCCAAAAATTGGCCATCATCTTCTCCATTCAGCCGAAGCTTGCATGGACACCATGGCTAGGGTTTGGCCAAGCTTTCCAATCTCAATAGTAAGTACTCTCGAGCCCCGTTTTTAACATTCTATGCATTTTTGAAGTCCTGGTAACTTGATTTACCTATTTCTACCATTATTTTGAGCTAGGGTTTATGTTTTAAAATTGAACCATGAGTGACATGTTGGTATTTTGAGGTTTAATGGTAGATTATGCATGTTTATGGTTAGAGGAATGACTTTTACTAAATGATTTTCGATGAAAACGTCCGAAAGGACTGTTTTGTAAAAGTTGTAAATTGGTCATAAAAGGGTAATTTAGTGGAAATTTGGGGCTTCCATAGTTATGAAAATGATTCGTCTAGGCTTAAAATGCAAGGAAATTGAATAAAAATCATTTTACGAGCCTAGAGGCCAAAGCATAAATAAGTGAAAGTTTAGGGGTGAAAATGCAAATTTGTAAAAGTATGATTTATGGACCTATTTGAATAATGTGAGTAACAAATAAGCTATATTTTTAATGTTAGATCAAGGAAATCGAGATTCGAGCTTAAATCGGGAAAATACAAGGTTATGGACTAAAATGGTAAATTGTCGTTTCCGGGTCCGAGGTAAGTTCGTGTGTCAATAATAATGCAATGCTTGTTTAAATTCAAGAGAATAATGATACATGATTAGTAAGTACATAATTAATGTGACAATGTATGATATTTCTAATGCCTTGATAGTATGTGAAATGTAAATGTTTCATTTCTTCCATGTATTATGTGTCTCGATGTTTCATGTATTATATGTTAATTATTACCATGAAAACATGATTGATATTATGAAACTACCGTATTGATGAAAAGATGGTAAAATGTCATGGTTGAATAAAAATGACATCTAATGGATACGCCATTCTTACATGATACGAGATCCTCTATGTGTTGCAGAAAAGGATTTAGCCCGGATGGGTAATCCATTGATCTCGGTATAGAAAGGACCTATCCCAGACAGGTGTTCCTAAAGTGATCTAGCCTCCCGAAGAATATGTGTGCATTATGAATTTAGCTCGGACGGGTAATCTGATTAGGGTCTGAATTTAGCCTGGATTTTTTTTTTTATAATTTGTAATGAATTTTGTTTTTATATTTTTTTATGAATTTTTACAATTTTAGAAAGAAGTTGGACACATGGAGATTCAGATTCAAGTTAATTGATTTTAAACAACTATTTATTCAGGTTCATTCTGAATTTTTTTTTGAATTTTTTTATTTTATTAAAATCATATTGTTACATCAATAATTGGTATTGATGTGGGTCATCACGTTAGCATTTGTTGGCTAACATAGAGGTCATTAATACCCACATCAACGTTGTTGTTAGTTTCTAACGATCAGTATTGGTCAAAAAATCTCACTAGTTGAAATTAGTTATAGTTCAAGAGCTCAATTGTGAAAAAAATTGAAAAAAAGTTAATTGATTTTTCTAAAATTCTTTAAAGGACTTTTATACCATTAATTTTTTTTTTTGTTGTTTCTAATTTTTGTAAGGGAATTATTTCCCAAACACTTATTAAATTATACTAATAATATTAATCTCACTGAGTTTTATGTCACAAATTAATTTATCATCATTTCGATTGGAAAATTTAAAAAATTATCCTTCTATTTTGGAAAAAAAATGAGGATGGCATATGTAAATGTTATTTAACAAAAGATTTTAAATATTTTATTAATAATATTCAAAATTTATAGCTATTTAAATTATAAAATTATCCACTTCACTTCTAACTTTCTATTGTATTCTTGATTCTAATTCACATATAACTTTCTATTTTACTTTCAATTTTTTTTATAGAAAACTACTTTCTTAAGTAGAACGTGGAAAAAAAGTGCACCATAATTCATTCCTTCATTTATCAAAAAAAACCATTGTGCAATTCAATCCGGTGGATGATTCCACCATATCAAACTATCATCAATACACATGGACACTACTCTATTGCAAGTCGACTAACCATTTCAATCCCCAAAAGCACCGCTTTAGCCTCTGTACAACTCAAATTTTGTCTGAGCTCATAAAAGCCCAAATATCAAATAAAAGCAGCAACCAATTATCAAACAAAAAAACCCAAATTAATTAAACCCTAGTCTAAAATACAAAGGCCAAAACTTAAATTTTTTCAGAAAAAATAAAAAAACCCTAGCCTCTGACAGCCACTTGCCACTGTCGCCACCCTAATCCCTGCCACCGCCTCTGCTCCACCGCTCAACCACCACCTGCAGCAGAAAAGATGTTAGACAGTAGCAAAATATAATATTGTATTAAATCGGCTATAAAGCCAAAGGACTCAATGCAATTTTTTTTACAAATTTTGAATACAAAAAAAACACAAGATTGAATCCAAAAAAAAAAATAAAAGAGACAATCGAATCCAAATAAAAAAACAGAGAAAGCAAGTGCCAAAAATACAAAGCGAAATCGAATTGATTACTAAGGTTTTTTTTTTGTTCTTTCGTTTCTTTTTATTTTATTTTTCCTCGAATCTTTTTTTTTTCCTTCATACATATATATATATATATACAAAATATAATAATAAAAAGGGGAGGAGAAAAACTTACTTTTTTAAATCACTGAAAAAATGACTTTTGGCCTTCCGGCCGCCATGCACGGCAACGCTGCCCCCCAATGGCCGAACCCCTGGCCGACCAAGAAGCTAAGAGAGAGGGAGGGAGAGCATTTTTTAGTTTTTTTTAAAGAAGGTAAAAAAATGAAAGTTTTTTGTCAAAAAAATTGAGTTTTATAGGCTTCTAAAACAACGTCGTTTTGGGACTGGCCTTAAACGCCCAAAACGGCGTCGTTTTGCCTCAAGGATCTGTGTGTTGACCCGACCCACCAGGGAGGATCCACGTGTTTTTGCTTTTGGGACTAATTGCACCTTTAGCCTTTCCGTTTTTTAATGTTTTTGCAATTAAGTTCTTTTTATTTTTAATTTTTGCCCTATAGTTTATTTCGATTTACAAATTGGTCCACGTTGAAGCTGCGCATTTTGGAGGGTGGGGGTTATTTCTCATTTTGGTCCCTCCTTGTTATTCGCGCGTTCAGATTGGTCCTTTTCCTTTTTATTTATTTTTTATTTGCCCCAAATTTTTGTTTTAAAGTTCAAATTAGTCTTTTTTATTATTTTTGTCATTTTATTATTAAATTAATTACTTTAGCATTATTATTACTATTTGTATTATATTTTTTTTGTATTTATTTACTTATTATTTTTTTAAATACACTTATTTTATTTTATTCATTTTATTATTTTTTGTATCCTTTTATATAATTTCAAACTTTAGGTATTCTGTTAGTTAGTATCATTATTAATAATATTATTATCATTATTATTATTTTTAAACTGTTTCATATGATATTTATTTCTTTGTTTGTTTACTATTAGGTTTTTTTAATTATTTTTATTTAGTTTTTACTTATTAATTTTCTTTTATAATTAACTCGTTTGGTTTTTTTTAATTTTTGTCTTTATTATTGTCATTCATATTAACACATTTATTATTATGTTATGCATATTAGTATCATTATTTATTTTTACATTTTTATTACAAATTTTTGTTACATTAATCTTTACCCGATGCATAAAAAAGATTTTTTTTAAATAAGTAACATTTCGTATTTTGAAATTCAAAAAGTCGTTCCTAACTTAGGGGGTTTCGATTTTCTCTATAAATCTAAATAAACGAACGCTTTTTAAATTTTTTTATAATCTCGAGAATTAAGAGAAGATCGTGTTCCAACTCATGAATATAATTTTCTTTCTAAAACCGAGATAGTCAAATATCTTTTAAATTAATTTTTTTGGCGCTTATTCGCGTATCAAGAATTTCAGACATTGTGTCCTAACTTACGGGACGTAATTTTTTACTTGATTAACGTAAAATATGTCATTTTCTCGAAATTTTCAATTAAATAATATTTTAACAAAGGATTGTATTTTTAAAATCTTTTCAAATTCTCAATTCTTGACACTAAGACATTAATTAATTAATTAGGTACCAATTTTGAGCGTTACGAGGATGCTAATCCTTCCTTGTACGTAACTGACTCACGAACCTATTTTTCTGAATTTCGTAAACCAAAATAATCGTTTTAATAAATTGAACTTCTTATTAAAATAATCAAATTGCAAAATAATCTAATCACACCTCATAAAAAATAATTGATAGTAACTCTCATTTCTCATTTTTATTTTTAAAATAAAAAGTCGAGCCCTCCGCAGCCTCCCTATGCAATATATCAAGATTACCCACAACGGACCAACTGCGAGCTGCAATTCACGCAATACGGCTCCAGACCCCATTAAAACACCACAATTATTATTGCTAGAATCTACTTTCAATTTGAATGAGCCAGGGGTCAGTTTGGACCAACGTGCGAAGCTACACCACTTACCCTTATTCATCGTCGCAAGCAAATTAGCAGATTTATACTGAAACATATAATTATGACACCAATTACTTACCTTCGTGAAATCAGGTTCGTCACCATCGCATATTCGCCAACAGGACGTTACATCTCTCTTTAATCCATCGGTCACACCATTTTCTCACCAAATAATGGAAAATATCATGCACCGCTCCACATGTCCAAATCTTGCAACTTGTCATTCCACATGGTCAAACACTATACGAGTTTTACAAGGCTGCCAAATAACATGAATTGGACTTCCCATTATTATTACCACATAATATGCACGTGGCATCAATGGTTAGTCCCCTCCTTTGTAAATTGCACTTTGTTGGAAGAACCTCCATCTGAAAATTAGGAACTTACTGCCACGTTTTAATTTTTGAAACATAAAAGTATTAGAGGTATTTAATGAAGAGTTAAAATATATTTTTTCTTTTTTTACCAAAAATATATATATTTTTTCTTTTTTCATAACAAAGTTGATAGAGATTAAGACTTTTAATATAAATATATTAAGATGATATTAAAAATTAAGATTTTAGGTATTAATAAAATTTTATCATGTTATCAAATTTTAAAGACTTAAAATTATTATTATTATATACTCATCTATATTCAATACACTATTCAACTCTAATTTTTTAAAAAAAATATAAGTGATTAAAATAAAAAAATAAAATAACATAGAAAATTTTAAAATTTACATAATTCGATTCAATGCAATATAATTCTAGAAACTAAATTTTTAGTACAAAAATAAAAAAAATTAACTTTTGAAAAAAAAACAAAATGATTAAAAATTATAAAAGAAAAAATGTTTGTTTATAATTTAAAAAAATTAATTATTTTAAGTAATTTAATTAAAGTTAAATTAAGTTGGAGAAGATAATAGATATAGATGAGTTTATAACAATACTTCATCATCTTTAAAATTTAATGATGTGATACTATTTTATTGGTGCCTAAATACTATATTTTTTAGAACCACCCTAATATAGTAATATAAGTTATTCTTATAAAAATCCTATTTTAAAATTTTAAAACCATCTTAATATAAATTATTCCATTAATCATTTAGTAGCTAGTGATTAAAAATATATAAACTCGAATGACCTAAAGGTAATTTTTTAAACTTAAATGATTAAAACAAAAATTAAATTACATATTAATGAGTGACAGACGTTATAGTTTACCAACAAATCAATTACCCATATAAATCAAAAGAAAAAATAAACCAAACATCGCATAGGAAATCGTTGTTAATATGCTTATAATAATATCGAAGTTGATGATTTCCCATTTAATGATTTCGATGAAATGTAATCGATATTAAAAAGTTTTTCCATTAAAATTTCAACAAAATCAAATTAACATATTTGGTACACTCAATATTTTTTTACAAATGTAATATTATTTTATAAAGTTTTTTATTAAATATAAAATAATATTGCTGTATTTTAAAATTTTTCAATAATTTTTATTATTAACAAATATTTGAATTAAATATTTAATGATTTTTTTAATACTTTTCTCATTTACAATATTTGAACTAATGCATAAGACATGAATTTTTTTCACATTTTGCTCCAATCCGATACATAAATACGTTTAAAAAATAATTTATATAATGACTAAAGATTGTGAAGATGTATAATTTATAAATTTGTTCTCATTACATTCTACATATAAATTCTAAGTGTATTTATATATTGCATATATAAATTAATATTAATAAAAAATACATTTTAAAAGTATTTATTTCAAAAGAAAATATATATTCATTTATTTTGAAACAATGAATTGAAGCCACAACTATCACAGGAGGGGAGAACATGCAACAATTGTGTTTTTATTTTTATTTTTTTTATAATGAATAAAATAATACCCAAACAATTTATTTTTTTTTAAAAAAGTTAATTTGTCTTAGCAATTTTTTTTACTTCTCATTTATATGGGAAAGTAACTTTTCGATCAAGAAATCACATTTCATTACTTGTGAGGGAAAAAAAAAACTCCAAAGGAAATATTACGTTCTAAAGAAAATAGATCAATTTTTACATATAAAATGATGTAATCACATTAAAACCAATTAAATTCATTGGAAAGTGAAAACTTTTCGTCAACTAAAGGGAATTTTCAAGTTTGAAGTGTTGAGAATTTTGAATTCTCATATTCAAGTTTCATTTATGTAAATGCATAGGTTTTCTTTTAAATTTATTTTGATTAGTTAATTAATTAGTTTCTTAGAATCGAATTAACTATTTATTTTTCTACTTGTAATGAACAATTATATTGAAACTATTATCACTTCAAAAAAAAATATAATTATAACATTAAAATTTCAACATGGATATTAAATTTTACAAACCAAATTAATAAGATAATATATCTTTTAAATTTAGAAAAAACGGTAATTATACTTAAAAAAAAAACCTGTGACAGTTTACTAGTTCTACTCCGACTATGAAAATCAAACTAAAAATATATTTAAAAATCAACCTTTTTTTTTTTGAAAAAAAAAAACTCTAAAATTATTGAATCTATAAACTATATATTATATAAAAGGAAGGTCATAATTACCTTCCCTCCAAAGACAAGCATTTTAAGGGAAACAAACTATAAGATATAAGATAATGGTTAATGGTTAAATTTCAATTTCAACTTTTTTTTAGATTATATAATAATAATTAAATTTCAATTTCAATTTTTACATTAATCTCAAACTTTAATATTTATATTTTAATTTTTTTTATGTAATTTGATACCTCAACTTTTATAAAGTAAGACATTTTTTACATAAAACATGTCTAAGTCTTTTTTTTCTTTGACATTATAAGATAATTGTCAAATTTCAACTTTGATCTCTTTATTTCGTTTTTTTAAAGATTATATAATAATTAGGGTTGAGCGCTCGATCAAATCGAATGAAAAATTTCGAGTTAATCGAGTTGACGAATCATATTTTATCATCCTAATTTGATTTGAAATTTTCTCGAATCGAGTCAAGTGAGATGAAATTCGAATCGAATCGAATCGAATCAAATCGAATATATTTGTTTGAGTTAAATTGTAAAAAATAATTTTAGGTTCCTGTAACCACTGTCACCTATCATAATAAAATTTGTCCACCTTAATCAAATTTTTTATTAACTTTCATCACCTCATAATTTATTTATTTATCTTTTATATACGGCTTCAGATTCTTGTCACTATGTATTTTGGAATTAAAAAATATATTAAATGTAAAAATGTGATTTTTTAATAAAAGTTATTTTAAAGATAAAATGTGAAATTGATACCAATATAAAATTTTAACACAAATATTTTATGGCATAATTAATAATTTAATTTTAATATAAATATTCAATATGACTAAGCAATTCAATAATATAAATAATATAAAATGTGAAATTTAATTTAATAATATAAATAGTATATATAAATAAAATTTTACTATTTATGTTTAGTGATTTTTTTTGAATAATTTTGATTTTTTATTTGAGAGTAAATGGTGAGAAGTAAAAGTTTAAGAGAAAAATAAAAAGTTTTGGGGAATAAAAGTTTGAGGGAAAGTAAATGGGAAGTAAAATTTTGGAGGGAAAATATTAAAAAAAAAATTGGGGGGGGGGGATGAGTTTGGGGTAGATGGGAGGTGGGATGGGAAAAGAGTAAAAGTTTTAGGGGGAAAGTGGGAGGGAGTAAAAGTTTTCGGGAAAAATAAAAAAATTTGAGGGTTTTTGAGAATAAAATTTTGAGAAAAAGTAAATGGGAGAGTAAAATTTTGGTTGGAAATGGATTTTGGGTAGATTGGGGGTTGGGATGGAAGGGGAGTAAAAGTTTTGAGGGGAAAGTGGGAAGGAATAAAAGTTTTGAGAGAAAAGTAAAAAGGTTTGGGAGATTGGGGTAAAAATGTAAAATATTATAGTTTGATATTCGAATTATTCGAATTATTCAAGTTATTCGAATTCGAAAAATCAACTCGATTCGAACTCGAAATTCGAAAAAAATTCGAGTTGACTCGAATAACTCGATCCGTTTAACTCTAAATTCGAGTTTTTTTTCGATTTTTTCAAGTCGAATTGAGTTTTGCTCACCCCTAATAACAATGATCCAATTTTAGCTTTGATTCATATATTACGCTCAAATATTGAATTTAAACTCTATATTTAAAATTTTGATATAATTTGGTATTTCAACTTTTAAATTGTTATTATTTGTTAAGTTTAGGTCTATTGCAATGTCTTTGTGAAAAATAGAATGTTGGTAATGACAATAAATCGCAAAGAAAAGATAAATAAAAATAAAGAACACACAGATTTTTATGTGGAAACCCTTTCGGGAAAAAACCATAGGCAGAGGAGAAGAAAATTCACTATGTCAAATTCGAAAAATTACAAGAGGAATATACTATGTCTATTTATAGGCTTGTAAAACCATATTCTAATAGGAGTATAGTAAGATTGAAACACCTTATTCTAATCAATATCAAATAGATGGAGTTTAATAAGGTTTAAAAAACCTTATTCTAAGATAAAATAAAATAAGTGTAGTTCTATATGGATTTTACTTTTGTTTTACTTTACCACTGTATTTTATTTAAATAAGGATTCGGGTCACTTAATTCTAACAATCTCTACCTTGACATGAATTCTCAATGAACAAGTTCTTCATCTCGAACTCTCAACGAACAAGTTCTCCACCTCTTCCATAAAACCCCTTAAGGGTTTAACTTCAACAATGAACACCAACCAAGTCTAAGCAATGCTCAAACTTGGTTATAGGAAGTGACTTAGTCATCATATCTACAGGGTTTTCACGAGTACTAATTTTGCTCACAACAATATCACCACGAGCAATAATATCATGAACAAAATGATACTGAACATCAATGTGTTTTGTTCTCTCATGAAACATTTGGTCTTTGTAAGGAAGATGACACCCTGACTGTCAAAAAATACTATACTGGTTTAAAGGTCTTCATTGAGTTCACTAAAGAGTCCCTTTAACCAAATAGCTTCTTTACAAGCTTTAGTAATCGCCATGTACTCAACTTCAGTGGTAGACAAAGCGACTATAGTTTGCAAAGTGACTTTTCAACTAATTGCACAACCTCTGATTGTAAAGACATAACCTGTGAGAGATCTTCTTCTATCAAGGTCTCCAGCAAAATCAGCATCAACATACCCAATGACTCCATCTCTAGTTCTTCCGTAAGCAAAGATCAGTAGTACCTCGTAAGTATCTTAAAATCCATTGAAATGTTTTCCAATGTTCTTTACCAGGATTCGCCATGTATCTACTAACTGCACTAATTGCATATGATAAATCTGGATATGAACAAACCATAGCATACATGAGAGATCCCACTTCACTAGAGTATGGAATATGTGACATGTACTCAATCTCATCATTTGATTGTGGAGACAAAGCCGATGAAAGTCTGAAATGAGCTGCTAAAAGAGTACTAAAAGGCTTAGCACTTTGCATATTTAACCTACAAAGAACTTTCTCAATTTACCCCTTCTGACTTAGGTACAATTTACTTGCTTTTCTATCACTGAGAATCTCCATATCAAGTATCTTATTTGCTGGTCCTAAATCTTTCATCTCAAATTCTTCACTTAGTTGGATTTTGACCTTTCTTATCTCTCCTTTATCTTTTGTTGCTATCAACATGTCATTAGCATAAAGGAGTAGATATACAAAAGAATCATCACTGTTTTTCTTAAAGTAAACACAACTGTCAAAGCTACTTCTTTTGAAATAATGAGAAGTCATAAAGGAATCAAACCTCTTGTATCACTGTCTTGGTGACTGTTTCAAACCGTAAAGGGACTTTTTTAGCAAGCAAACATAGCCCTCTTTTTCTGAGAATGTAAAATCCTTTGGTTGTTGCATGTAAATATCCTACTCAAGTTCTCCATTCAAAAATGTAGTTTTTACATCTAACTACTCAAGCTCCAAATCATGCATGGCCATAATACCAAGCAAAGCTCGAATTAAACTATGCTTCACAACTAGGGATAACACATTTGTGAAGCCTACTCTTGGAATTTGACTGTAACCCTTTGCAATAAGCCTTACCTTATATCTGGGTTCTTCAACTCCTGGAGCTCTTTTTAAACACCTATTTACAATGAATAACCTTTTTATCTTTAGGAAGTTTCACTATATCCCATATTCTATTTTTGTGGAGTGATTCCATCTTCTCTTGCATAGCAAACATCCACTTTTCTGAGTCTTCATAGCTAACCGCCTCAGAATAATTAGATGGCTCTTGGTTTGCATCTATATCTTCAGTCATATTTAAAGCATAAGCAACTAGATTAGCCTCGGCATGCTTTTTTGGAGGTTTAATTTCTCTTCTGGTTCTATTTTTGGAGATATAGTATTGTGGTGAAAAAGCAACTTTATTCTGAATTTTTGTACTAGCTTGAGGAGTCGACTCTGTTGTAGATTTTAGATTAATCTGATGCTCAACTTACTTTTTATTTTTTTTATTGGAAGAGTCTTTAAAAGATAATTTAGGAAACATAGTAGTTTCATCAAAAATAATATCTCTGCTAATCACAACTTTTCTATTTTCAGGACACCATAAATTATACCCTTTTACACCAACTTTATAACCAAGAAAAACACATTTAATGGATCTCGGTTCCAATTTTCCATTATCAACATGAGCATACGCAGCACACTCAAAGATCTTTAAATTAGAATAGTCAGCAGGATTACCAGACCATACCTCTTGTGGAGTCTTTTTCTCAATGGCAATGGATGGAGATTGGTTGATTGAAAAACATGCAGTAGAGGCTGCTTCAGCCCAAAACAACTTTGGTAAGTTGACATTTGACAACATACATTAACCTTCTCCATGATCATTCTGTTCATCCGTTTTGCAATGCTATTTTGCTGTGGAGTATGACGAACTGTCAAGTGTCTTACGATCCCTTCTGACTTGCATAGTTTATTAAACTCATCAGAACAGAACTCTAAGCCATTGTCTGTACGGTGGTATTTTATTTGTTTTCCCGTCTGTTTTCAATCATAGTTTTCCAATACTTAAATGCAGAAAACACATCGCTTTTCTACTTCAGGAAGAACGCCCAAACTTTTCTTGAAAAATCATAAATAAAAGTTAGCATATAATTAGCTCCACCTCTCAAGGCACTCTTGATGCCCCCCACAGATCAGAATGAATATACTCCAACGTTCCCTTCGTGTTATGGATTCCTCTAGTGAATCAAACTCTCTTTTGCTTCCCAAAAACGCAGTGTTCACAAAACTTTAGTTTGCAAATTCCTTACCCATCAAGAAGTCTTCTTTAGCTCAATTTTGTCATGCCATTCTAACTCATATGTCCTAGACGCATATGCCAAAGTTTAGTAATATCATCTGAAAGGCCCAATTTCTGCTTGGGCCCACACCAAAACCAAATAAAAAAAAAAAAAAAAAACAACAAACAAATAAAGTCCAAAATTTTAAACAGTCCATGGCCCAATTACAATGACCAATACCCATTACAAGCCCAAACCTAAACTAAATCTAACCCAACTAACCCAAACAACCCAAAATACCCTAGGCCCAAAACACCAATGAAATTTTCGGTAGAAACCCTAGGTCACTTGCACCGCAAGACCTCCACGCGCACCTCCGTACGGCCTTCTCCTCCGTACAGTCGAACCTGCAAGAATAAAAGAATAATAAAATGTAACAGTACCAAATACGGTAGAAAAATAGCAAAAAAAGAAAAGAAAATCAGTTTTTGTAATTTTAATTTTTATCAGCTATAAAAAGCCATCGTTTGTATTGTAATGACACACGAATACTGAATACAAAAAGCAACCAAAAATTAGAAGGTGATTTCAGATTTATTTTTTCGTGTTTCGATTTTTTTTCCTCTTTGTTCCTGCACATAGATCTTTTGCATAAAAATATAAAAGGGAAAGGGACTTATCTTTTTTTGAATAACGCCTTCGAGTCCTTGATTGTTTCATTGAAATTGAAGCTTAGATGAGGATTATACAACTTCAAATAGAGTCGAATTTGACGCCATCTGCCGATTATGGTGGCGAAATGGTGGTGATACGGCGAGGGAGAATGGTTTTGAGTCAGCCGAATATGGGAGTGAAAAGGAGTGTTTAGATTTTTTTTACTTTGGCTTTTAAATGACTAAGTGTTTTAATTTTAGGGTTTTTTTTGTTCTTATAATGTATATGAAACGGCACCATTTATGGCTTGTTGTAGTGGTTCTAAAATAGTGCCGTGTAAGGCGCCCGTGACCCGACCCGATCCTACCAGAAGGATCCGCGTGTTTCCTATTAAAGGGACATTTACGCGTGCGGTCCTTCCCCTTTTGTGGCGCTTGGCAATTGGGTCCTTTTTTTTCTTTTAAATTTACCCCGTGATTTTTATTGTTTTTCCATTTTTAATCCTAAAAATAATAGCGCCGTTTTAATGGTATGAGAATATTTCAATTTTAATCTGCGTACTTTTTCGCGTGTTTCATTTTGGTCCCTTAATCAGACATGTTTTTTTTTTATTTTTGAAAATTCGCCCCAAATGCTGCCCAAATTGCAATTGAATCCTGGGCCACTTAATTTCCATATTTTCACCTTTATTTATTTATTTATTTCTTCATTCTTTCGCACTAAATACATTATTCATTTCTTTATTTGGTGAATTTCATTGTTGCTAATGTTTTTATTAATTTATTATTGTTATTATTTTCAATCTTATTATTATTATTACCATTATTATATTATTAAAATTAATTATTTCAACATTATTATTATTATTATTATTATTATTATTATTATTATTATTATTATTATTATTATGTGTTTAGGGGAATCTCAAGACTTTGAAGATGACAGAGATTGTAGCCTATGTCCAAATTATGTTAAGGATGGTAGAACAAGATGAAAAACAGATCCTACTCTACAAAGAGTCTATGGACATTGTGAGCAAGAGGCAAAGATCGGAGCCTAAATCACCACAAAGACAAAGCGAATTGTTATTGTGTTTTATCAAGAATTCAAAGATTTTTTCGCATAATCATGTCAAGATATACCTTGGATACTAAGACCGGTGGACTCTTAAAAATGTCTATACGGGTGTCAGAAGGACACATGTTAATGGTTTCACGGTAGCCACGCCAATCGTGAGCTTCGGGTCCACCATGGAAGGGGATTGTATCAGTTAGGCTGTATTTAGGGAGACAAGATTTATATGCCTTATTAATTTCTTCACAGACTTTCTCTATGTGGGGCATGAAAGTTATCAGGCTATTCTCGTCTAATTTACATTAATTCTTCTTGACAGTCGTCGATTACTTCATGAAGAGGGTGAAGGTCGCTTCATATGCCAATGTTACAAAGTCGATAGTCATCAAATTTCAAAAAAAAAGATCAAGTGCCGACAGGGAATGTAATACCCCTATCCCGTAACCGTCACCGGAATAGGTAAGGGGTATTACCAGACAGACAGAACATTACAGACCAATACAGAATCACAGTTATTACATAATATTAATGCATAAGCAATCAACATAAAAAAAAATTGCAGACTTGATCAACCAAGACACTTTTGCCTAAGGGGTTCGATACTCTAATTACGAATTCAGTAGACTCTACAGGCAAAGTCTTACTGTGCATTAAATTCATATAGATTTAAGAATGTGTTGATCCAGGGTCTATCAATGCAATCACAGAAGTATCATAAAGAGTAAAAGTACCAGTAATCACGTTTGGAGACGAGGCTTCCTCACGAGCTTGGATAGCATAAGCTCTGGCAAGTGTTCTGGCCTCAGATCTAACAGCAGTATCCCTAGTATCTCTTTGACCACCACTTGCATTTCCTGTATTTCTGGAAGGTCTACCTCTAGCTAAAGTGTTGCTAGGTCTCGAATTCTGTACATTCTCTTGCTGAGCAGGTTCAGAATAATCTCTTACAAAATGGTCCAGAGATCCACATCGAAAATAGGCTCGGTCATTCAATCTACAATTTCTCAGATGTTTTTTACCACAGTGTTTACATTTAGGTTTCTCAGATCGAACATTCCCGACACTTGCAACAGAAGTAGCAGGAGCTCTGAAATTCAAATGCAATCTAGCTCGATCTCGATTCGAATGTTCTACATCAGCCTTTGAATGGTTATGATCATCTCGGAATTTTTTTAACATAGACTGAAATGATCTACTAGTAGATCTTTTTCTAACATCTCTAGATTCAAAATTAGCCTTTCTTTTCTCTTTACTTAATTCTTCAGCTTTACAAGCTCGCTCAATGAGCACTACCATTTCTTTAATCTCCAAAATCCCAACTAACAGACGAATATATTCATTTAGTCCATCTTTAAACCTTTTGCACATTATTGCTTCATTTGATACACATTCTCGAGCATACTGGCTCAATCTTATAAATTTACGTTCGTATTTAGTAATAGACATACGACCTTGTTTAAGCTCGAGAAACTCTTTACGTTTCTGATCGATAAATCTCTGTCTAATGTATTTCTTCTGAAATTCAGGTTGGAAGAAATACCAAGTAACTCGTTCACTCGGAACCACATATATTAAAGTTCTCTACCAATGGTACGTCGTATCTCTCAGAAGTGAAACGACACATTTTATACATTCCTCAGGATTCAAAGATATTTCATCAAAAACTTTTATTGTATTCTCTAACCAGAATTCGGCTCTTTCAGCATCATCATTTGTTGTAGCTCGAAACTCTACAGCCCATACTTTCTAATCTTATCAACTGGTGGTCAACTTAACTGAACCGGATTCACTGAGGGCATAACAGGAATTTGGGAAAGATTAACAGGGGGTGGAGGTTGTTGTACAGTCGGATTGGTTCGAATATATTAGGTAAACCAATCATTCATCATCTGATAGAAGGCTTGTTTAGCCTCACCATCACGGCTACTCGTAGTCAGTCGAGAATCAGCTTGCACCGTCCCTTGCGCGGGAGCAGGTGCATTGCTTTCTACATCGTCAGCTATAGCTCTATTGGGATCTATTTGCTATATAAAATCACATTACAATGTCAGGATTCATCACACTATCGCAGTTTCAAATATATGGCATGTATAGCTAGACTCACATACACTATGGTAGTCTCAAAACTGACTAAACTATAGCTCTGATACCAATAAAATGTAATACCTCTATCCCGTAACTGTCGCCGGAATAGGTAAGGGGCATTACCAGACAAACAGAATATTACAAACCAATACAGAATCACAGTTATTACATAATATTAATGCATAAGTAATCAACATCAAATTAACAATTCATCCCTTATAGAGGTTTCCAAGACCTAAGACATACTTTTAAAGAAAATTCAGGACTAAACCGAACACATTCATAAATTTCAAAACTCAGAAAATTTTTCAATTATGTTGAGTTCACACGCCCGTGTGACCAGGTCGTGTGCCTTACACGGGCACTAAACACACCCATGTGATACAACCGTGCCAAAACAGAGCATATATACTGACTTTTACACATGGCCAACAGACACGCCTGTGTGCTATGGCCGTGTGATACTTAGCTAGCTACTGACTTGAGCCCACGGCCATATGACATGGCTATATGTCTTAACCGTGTGATTATAAGAGGTTACTACTTTGCATACACGGCCACAAGGCACACTCGTGGTCCCTGACTGTGTGGCACAATACAGGCTTGGTTTAAGCCAATTTGCCACCCCTTTTTGGGTCATTCCTAAAAGCAATATTAAACAACATTTATACCAAAATTCTCAGCCAATTCCATACTCAAAACATGCTTCATTAAAACTAAATCATCATCATTCAATAAATTATTCAAATCCATACCAAAACACATTAAAAATCTTATTACAATAACATGCCAAAATACTCATTTCTTAGCTCATTTACGACACCTTCTAATTCATGCTTAAACTTACCATTTGCTTAACTTGGCATATTTCAAAAATGACCATCACATACAAGGCCATATAACCATTACAAGCATACACAATTTGGCATCACAATCCATCTACCAAAACTATGCACAAACATATCATTTACTAGCCAACTCTCATGGCATAACATATATACATATTAAAGCATAAATACATAGACATTCAGCCTATACATGCCATACTTAAAAATATTTACACATTCAAAAGTACCAAAATGAGTTCGATAGTATGGTGACAATCCTCGACTATCCCCGAGCCTTCAATAGCCGCGATAAATATAAAACAGACAGAAATCAGACAGAGTAAGCTACAAAGAGCTTTGTAAGCCAAATACAATTAGTCTAAATACTAGAGTATAAAAAAAATACAAATCAACAGTAAGAATTCATAACCATTTCATATAATAGTTCATAAGCCTAACCATGCTCATTTGCTTGCATATATGTCATGCTTCATTTCCAAATTCCATACACACACTTCACATTCATTATTTCACAGAAACAGAGTCTTTCATATTCAGAAATTTAGTACAATACAGACGTACCTGTATAGATTATATATTTCATATATTCATTCCCATATCTCATACTCTATCATCAGACGGTTTAAAAATGATACAGATACTCATAAATGGGTACAATGCTGATGTCCTGGACGTGGTCTGATATGTAATTCAATATCGATGCCTCTGTCCCAGATAGGGTCTTACACGAAATCTGATACGATGTCAATGTCCCAAACATGGTATTACACGTAGTTATCAAATCGAGGCCTGTATCCCAGACACGGTCTTACACGATATCTCAGATTGATGTCAATGTTCCTTTAGAAACATACAGAGCTTTTTAGATACTAACATATTATCGAAATTTACTCGGAATTCATTCATCAGGCTCTCATAGCCGTCCAATACAGATTATAGTTTGTATGTGCAGAATTTAGTCAATTTAACACGTAATTGTAATTTGACTTACCTCGTACGGATTTCGGACGGAAACAAGTCGACTATTCAACTATTTTGGACTTCCCTCGATCTAAGTCCGATTTTCTTTGTTCTTGATCTAATACAATTCAAATTCAACCATTAAATCATTCATTTCATTCAAAATAATCCATGAACACATTTTTAGGGCACTTTGCATTTTAGCCCTTACATTTTCACACTTTGACAATTTAGTCCATTTTTCACAAAATCACAAATATGCAAAATTCACCAAGACTATAGTTTGGCCGAATATGCATAGCTTCCATACAAGCCCAAATAACATATTTAATTCACAATTTAGTTATTCAAAACCTCATTTTCACAAATTAGCCCAAATAGCTCTATTCCATAAAAAATTCAAGAACAAAACATGATAATCTCACTTATATCTTTCATAATCCATATAAAAACATTACAAAGCTTATATAATCATCAATGGCACATTTCATAATCTTTAACAGAAACAGAAATTCAGACATGGATTTTGAAGAACACGAAGCAACCATCACAGAAACTTAGAAATTATCAAAAACAGACGAAAATTCATACCTTAATCAAGGATTAAGTTAGCCAAAACCTAAAATGGCTTTCTTCTTTTTATTTTCTTTGATTTTCGGTTATCATATGTGTTTTATGAACACATGCATGCTATTTGTTTTCTTTAATTCATGTTAAAGCATGAATTACCATTGTATCCCTCATTTATAAATACATCAATTACATAAAACAAGGTCATTTATGACCACTGATAAATTCCATTGAGTAATTGCCACATAAGGCCATAATAATCCAAAGCCATGCCAATTAAAATATTGAATATATGACATGCAAATTTTATCATTTACGCGATTAAATCCTTTTTCATAATTAAGCATAGAAACATACAAATTAAATCATAGAAACTTCGCAGATATAAATTCACATATCACATACATAGAAAAATAATATTCAAATATTTTTTTCAGAATTAGTTACGTGGTATCGAAACCATTGTTCCGACTAGGGTCTAAACCAGACTGTTACAGGGAATGTCAGAAATGATCATGTCTAATGCAGTTGCATAATGTCAAAAGCTTGCAGTCTGTTCAAAGATCAGACGCCATATCACAGTGCAGCAAAGATAACGAAAAAAAGTACAAAAAAATAAAAAATAAAAAAAATAAAAAGAAGAATAAAAACAATAAAACAAAGGTCATAGTGAAAGGCGACCGAGACTTGTAAAGATTGGCATAAAGAAGTTACCATTTACCTTTTACGCTTATCGAAAGTCGGCCATGACCTTCATCAGAGTAATGCCTTCTCATTAGTTTGTGGAATAGAAGCGTTTTGTCCATTGAAGTCAAGATTCCTTTCTTGGATGAGGCAAAATAGACCCAATCTCGATATGATCAGTCGAGTTTGAAAGATATCCGTCACAGTCAAATGATGCGGGCTTACGACAAAGAGGTTCATCCTAGAGAATTCCACAAGAGGGACCTCAGAGAAAAGTGGATGCCAAACTAGGAAGGACCTTATGTAGTAAAGAAGGCCTGTTCTGGAGGAGCGTTGATATTTACCGAGATGGATGGAAAATCTAGTCAATGAGTATTCTACTTAAAAAGGGAGAGGCTAAGGTGAAAACTCGTAAAGGGCGCATTGAGACCAAAAAACAAAAAAAATAATAAATAAAAAATAAAAAACAATCGAAAAAAGAAAAAAAATCAAAAAAGAAGAAAGAAAAAGGAGAGGCCAAAGCGAAAACCCGCAAAGGGAGCCTTGAGACCAAAAGGGATTTGAGTTGAAAACCCGAAAAGAGCGGCTCAAATTTGGATCAAAGTGGGCCATACAGTAGTCTTGCTAGGCTTGAATTAACAATAAAGAAGTATGATACGTCTTAGGGCATCGAAAAAGTACTCCAGATCCTCTAAACACAGATTGAGCTCAAAATGGTCCTCAAGAAGTTGGTATAGAGAAGCTCAAGCTGCGATATCTAGGGCACCTAGTTTTTTATTTTACCCATTTTGAATTTGTTATCTTTGACCTTATTCTTTTCAAGATACGTCCCAATAAATTTTCTTCTTAATTGTATTTGCTATCCTTGATTAACTTACTTGCTTCGAGCTATGCCCCTAATTAATTTCCTTCCAGTCCACTGTTATGATCTTTTTCAAGCATTTTGCATTGAAATAATGATTAGTGGACTAATAATACTTTCATTTAAGGAGTTTCGCATATTACTTTGGAAGCTTCTAAATAATACAAGAACCTGAAACAGGACTATTGTTTAGAACACACCGAGCCTAAAGGTTGGAAATATTGGAGAAAGATGATTATCCCTTTGAACTTTTTATTGGTTGAACAAAAAGACAAGGCATTTCGTCGGTGATACAACCTCGACAAATAACAAGCAATGTCAACTCAAGCATAAAAGGGGATCATTCTCGAGAAAAGAAAAATGATATTCTGTATTCATACAAATATTAGGCATACACATCTGGTTATGACACCCAGGGAATGATGTAGCAGACCAAATTGATTAAAGAAGATATGAGTCCTCTACCCCTGTGTTACAATGGGATAGATTGAAGTTGATACAAATCCTATACCCTTGAAGTGCAATGGGAATGGATTGGAAAAGATTCAGAGCCTATACACCTGAGTTGCAGTTGGAGAGTTTGAAGATGGTGCAAACTCCAAGTCTCAAAGGTACAGTAGAATGAACCCTAAAGTTACAGTGGGGCAGGCTTGCTGAGCAAAATATGATTGTTTCTTCGAATTTTCTGTCAAGAAAACATCGTCCAAACAAGAGGTCAGTGTAATATGTCAGTGATAAGACCCTGATGAATAATGAGTGATGATACCTTAGGTATGTAACAAAGGATCATTCTCATATCTGCATTCATGCATCTAGTTAGGAGCATTTGATTCATCTTGATCATAGCATCCTAATCATTTGGCATAAACATAGGCATATAAAACTGAGTCTACAGGACATGTCTCAGAGGACAGTGTAGTAACATCGGTAAAGCCAGATCTTATCTCCCTAAGATAGCAGTGAAGTAGATCAAAGATGGCGAATCTTATCTTTCCGAGGTAGTAGGGGAGTAGATTTTAGCCACCAGTCTTGTCTCTCTAAGGTAGCAAGAGAGGATGTTGAAGATCGTAATCTTATCTTCCTGAGGTAGCAAAGAAGCAGACTGGGGATTATAGATCTTATCTCCCTAAGTAGTAGTGGAGCAGATCGAAGATGGCGAATCTTATCTTCCCGAGGTAGCAGGGGAGCAGATTTTAGCCACCAGTCTTATCTCTCTGAGGTAGCAAGAGAATAGGTTGAAGATTGTAGTCTTATCTTCTTGAGGTAGCAAGGAAGCAGACTGAAGATTGTAGATCTTATCTCCCTAAGCAGTAGTGGAGTAGATCGAAGATGGCGAATCTTATCTTCTCGAGGTAACAGAGGAGCAGATTTTAGCCACTAGCCTTATCTCTCTGAGGTAGCAAGAGAGCAGGTTAAAGATTGTGACCTTATCTTCCTGAGGTAGGAAGGAGGAAAACTGAGGATTGTAGATCCTATCTCCCTAAGTAGTAGTGGAGCAGATCGAAGATGGCGAATCTTATCTTTCCGAGGTAGTAAGGGAGCAGATTTTAGCCACCAACCTTACCTCTCTGAGGTAGCAAGAGAGTATGTTGAAGATTGTAGTCTTATCTTCCTGAGGTAGCAAGGAAGCAGACTGAAGATTGTAGATCTTATCTTCCCGAGGTAGCAGGGGAGCAGATTTTAGCCACCAGTCTTATCTCTCTGAGGCAGCAAGAGAGCAGGTTGAAGATTGTGGTCTTATCTTCTTGAGGTAACAAGGAAGTAGATTAAGGATTGTAGATCTTATCTCTCTAAGCAGTAGTGGAGTAGATTGAATATGGTGAATCTTATATTCCCGAGGTAGCAAGAGAGCAGGTTGAAGATTGTGGTCTTATCTTTCTGAGGTAGTAAGGGAGTAGGCCAAAGATTGTAGTCTTATCTTTCTGAGGTAGCAAGGCAGTAGGCCAAAAATTGTAGTATTATTTTTCTAAGGTAGCAAGAAAGCAGACTGAAGATTGAAGATCTTGTCTCCTCGAGATAGCAGTGGGGCTGATCGAAAATGACGAATCTTATCTTCCAGAGGTAGTAGGGGAACAGATTGTAGTCACCAGCCTTATCTTCTTGAGGTAGCAATGGAGTAGATTTAAGTCACCAGCCTCATCTTCCTAAAGTTGCAGTGAAGCAGGTTGAAGTCACAAACCTTATCTTCCTAAAGTAGCTGTAAGATTACTTGAAGAAGAGGAGTACCAAAAAAGTCTAGATTCGACAAGACCGGGCAAAATTGTCCCTTTTATAGTCTTTACTCCATTCTCGTTACACGATAATGAGCAAAGAGGGGTAGCCGTAGGGCCCAATTTCTGCTCGAGCCCACACCAAAACCAAATAATAATAAAAAAAACAACAAATAAAGTCCAAAATTTTAAACAGTCCATGGCCCAATTACAATGACCCAATACCCATTACAAGCCCAAACCTAAACTAAATCTAACCCAACTAACCCAAACAACCCAAAATACCCCAGGCCCAAAACACCAATGAAATATTCGGCAGAAACCCTAAGTCACTTGCACTGCAGGATCTCCACGTGCTCCTCCGTACGGCCTTCTCCTCCCTACAGTCGAACCTGATAGAAGAAAAGAATAACAGAATGTAACAGCACCAAATACGGTAGAAAAATAGCAAAAAAAAAAGAAAATAAATTGATTTTTGTAATTTTAATTTTTATCGGCTATAAAAAGCCATCGTTTGCACTGTAAAGACACACGTATACTGAATACAAAAAGCAACCAAAAATTAGAAGGTGATTTCAGATTTATTTTTCTGTGTTTCAGATTTATTTTTTTTCCTTTTTGTTCCTGTACATATATCTTTCGCATAAAAATATAAAAGGGAAATGGACTTATCTTTGTTTGAATAATGCCTGCAAGTCCTTGATTGCTTCATTGAAATCGAAGCTCAGATGGGGATTATACGACTTCAAATAGAGTCGGATTTGACGCCTGGCGAAATGGTGGTGATACGGCGAGGGAGAATGGTTTTGGGTCGGCCGAATATGGGAGTGAAAAAGGAGTGTTTAGTTTTTTTTTTTATTTTGTCTTTTAAATGACTAAGTGTTTTAATTTTAGGGGTTTTTTTTTGTTCTTATAATATATATGAAACGACACCATTTAAGGCCTGTTTCAGTGGCTTCAAAACGGTGCCGTGTAAGGCGCCCGTGACTCGACCCGATCTTACCAGAAGGATCCGCGTGTTTCTTATTAAAGGGACATTTATGCGTGCGGTCCTTCTCCTTTTGTGGCGCTTGGCAATTGGGTCCTTTTTTTTCTTTTAAATTTACCCCGTGATTTTTATTGTTTTTCCCTTTTTAATCCTACAAAGAACAATGCCGTTTTAATGGCATAAGAATATTCCCATTTTAATCCGCGTACTTTTGCGCATGTTTCATTGGTCCCTTAATCGGACATTTTTTTTATTTTTAAAAATTCTCCCCAAATGCTGCCCAAATTGCAATTGAATCTTGGGCCACTTAATTTCCATATTTTCACCTTTTATTTATTTATTTATTTCTTCATTCTTTCGCACTAAATACATTATTCGTTTCTTTATTTAGTGAATTTCATTGTAGCTTATGTTTTTATTAATTTATTATTGTTATTATTTTCAATCTTATTATTATTATTACCATTATTATTATATTATTAAAATTAATTATTTCAACATTATTATTACTATTATTATTATTATTATATTTGTTATATTGATTATTATCATTTTTGTTACTACTACTATTATTATTTTCATGTTATTAAATTGATTTATTTAATATTTATTTATTTGTTTATTTACTTATCATTTTTTATAAATATAGATTTATTTTTGCAAATTTACATTTTATTTATTTATTACAAGTTTTTACACAGTATTGTAAATTGTTTTATATAATGTTTATTTTAAATTGTTTTATTTTATATCGTTTCAAATTATTTCATATATTATCTATTTTAAGTTTTTATATATATTGTTTATTTTAAACTTATATATTATCTTAAATTTTGTGATATATCGTCTATTTTTGAATCATTTTGTATTTTATTGATTTTCAAATTCCTTTCTCACATTATATATTTTGAATTCATTTGTTATCATTTTTGAATTATTTTTATATTCTATTTCGATTTGCTTTGTATATTTAAATTGTTATATATGACTTTTAATTCATTAGGCTTTGATTATTAATGTTAGTTCTTAAAACAGAATTGTAAGATTATCGCTATTGTGTATTTCGAATTGTATGTTCGTATTGTCATCACCGCTATTCATTCGTATAATGTTGAACTCACATATTATTTCATACTCGATACTATGCTAATACTTCTTATTATTACATTGTGATTTAAATCCTAGTGATTTGTCCAAAATTGATCATTTCATTTTTATTTCAAGCAAACTAAATAAGCGTATCTCAAGTCCGATTTTATAATCACTCATATTTGAAAGCTTCTAAAAAACAATGCAATATTTCGTGTTTAAAAATTCAAGAAACCGTGCCCTAACGTGCTGGGTTTCAATTCTTCGTTTGACCAAATAACTAAATATCCTTTTAATTGCATGTTTTGAAAATCATGAGAGGATCTCGGTTTTTGAGGGACTTAAGATGTCGTATCCTAACGTACTGGATATGGTATTTTATTCCTTCGAAATGAGTGAATCTTAAATTCTAACTCGAGTTATTTAAACAATCTCTAAAAGGGAAGCATATTTTAAAACTTTTCAAATTTTCGACATTAGGACATTAATTAATCAATTAGGTACCAATTTTGGGCGTTACGAGGGTGCTAATCCTTCCTCGTATGTAACTGACTCCCGATAGACCAAAATCAATATTTTAAAGAAAATGTTTTATAGGTGATCCGATCACACCTAAACAAAAAGGATTGGTGGCGACTCCATATTTCATTTTAAAGTCGATTCCCATTTTTCCAAATAAAAGGATGATTTCGACATCATCATCTGACAAGGAAGAGGAAGCGAAAACTGCATCACCAGTAACAGTAGAACCCTACAGAAAATATAATTTGGCAGTCTTTTTCTGCCCTTTCATCACAACTAGGGAACCTTTGGAAATATTCAAAACCCCACTTTCAGTTGTGTATATGTACCCTTTTGAATCAAGAGTACTCAATGAAATTAAATTTCTCTTCAATTCTTGAACATGTCGCACGTCACTAAGTGTTCTGACAACTCCGTCAATAATCTTAACTTTAATTGTTCCAACACCTGTAATTTTACACGAAGCACTATTTCCCATAAAAATAACACCTTCAAACACTGTTTCATAAGTTGTAAACCAATCCTGATTGGGACTCATGTGGAAGGTGCAGCCCGAATCAAGGATCCACTCCTCGCTCAATTTAGAATTGTTAATAGAAGTGACTAGAAGTTCACCATCGCTGTTGTCTTCTACAACATCAGCTTCACTAGAATTTTTTTGTTGTTTTCCTTTTTGATTCGTGGCCTCCCTTTTGATCTTGTTCTGTAGCTTATAGCACTCAGATTTAATTATAGCACTCAGATTTAATGTGCCCTTTCTTCTTGCAGAAGTTACAAGTTTTACCTCTATTTGAAGACTTCGATTTACCCTTAAATTTACCGTGAGGATTCCATTCCTGTGTCTTTCCACGATCATCATTAACGTTCCGATCTTGTCTCCCACAAACAATAAAATCATCTCCCTGAGAGTCGGTTTTAACCACAAGATGCTTTATCTTATCATATGAGGTTAAAGAATTATAAACTTCATCAACTGTGAAAGACTCGCGGCTATATAAAATCGTGTCTCTAAAGGTTGAATAAGACGAGGGCAACGAACATAGTAGAATCAACCTTAGATCTTCCTAATCATACTGAACCTCCATGGCATTTAAGTTTGAGAGAATTTCTTTAAACACTGTTAAGTATTCGTGCATAGACGCACCTTCCTCTAAACAATGAGCATAAAGGCGCTGCTTCATATGCAACTTGCTGGTTAGAGTTTTCGACTTATATATTTGTTCCAGCCTCCTCCATAAGGTAGTGGCGGTCTTCTCCTTCATCACATCCTGCTAAATTTCGTTAGACAAATGCAAATGTATTTGTGTTAACTCCTTTCGATCCTTACGCTTCTTCTCTTCATCCGTTAATGTCGAATGCATCTTATCTATCCCTAGCAGAGCATCCCCTAGATCTATCTGTTCAAGAACTACTTGCATCTTAATCTGCCACAACACAAATCTGGTGTTGCGATCCGATAGGGAATTTCATACTTCAAAGACACCATTACCGTGATCGAGATGAACAACCTAGAAACTCTAATACCAATTTATGAAAAATAGAATGTCGGTAATGACAATATATCACAAAGAAAGAGAAAAAAAATAAAGAACACACAGATTTTTACGTGGAAATCCTTTCGGGAAAAAAACAACAGACAGAGGAGAAGAAAATTCACTATGTCAAATTTGAAAAATTACTAGAGGAATAGACTATGTCTATTTATAGGCTTGTAACACCATATTCTAATAGGAGTATAGTAAGATTGAAATACCTTATTCTAATCAATATCAAATAGATAGAGTTTAATAAGGTTTAAAAAACCTTATTCTAAAATAAAATAAAATAAGCGTAGTTCTATATGGATTTTTCTTTTCTTTTATTTTATTTTACCACTATATTTTATTTAAATAATAATTTGAGTCACTTAATTTTAACAGTCTCTTTTTTCTTTCTCTGTCACATAATTATCCAGTAAGTCTTTAAAAAAATAAAAAAATTGTATAAAAAAATTTAATATAAAAAATTTAATGATATTAATAATTAGACCTAAATTTTTAATTTCGAAAAATAAATAGACTAAATTATTAAAAATAAAAGTATAAAAACTTAATTTTAAATATATAAAAAAAATTTAAAAATTGATACAATATTAAAAAAGAATAGTGATCAAACATATTGTAACCTTATAATTTAAGCATGTAGCCCAAAAAACTGAATCCAACATAAAACTTGGAAACCATACTATTATAGGGAAGGTCCAAATTATAATAATGTGACATCAAAAAGGAAGGACGAGAAGTTTGGCATAATCTGCTTTTAAGTCTAAGATGAAGCTGTTATTAGTCTTGTAATTGTTGTTGGTCTGTCAAATCCCGAAGGCTGACTTACCGGCAAACGACAAATATATTAAACCTATGCTTTTATGTCCAACCAAATTGCATTATTGGAGCTTCGATCCAAAAAAAAAAAATTGCATTATTGGAGAAGTATTTGCACTATTTGATTTGTCATAAACAATGAAAATACATATTTATACGATTTTTAATATCCATAATTGAGTTGAAGATCAATTATACTTTTTTTTATACCATTTATAATATTGTTGATAACAGCAAATCATGCCTCACACATTTCTGACAAACAATTTCTTTGATACTATAACATGAATATAAAATACACATTTTTAACAAAAAAAAAAAAATTTACTAACTATAGTTTTAACAAGTGTCACAAAAGTAAAAAGCAATCTGTTTAAATTGATACTGATTGTTTCAGGTTAAGTGTTTTTGAGAGTGAAAATATTTTTGAGAGTTTTTGTAATATTTTGGTCTGGAATTGATTATTGTTTACTGTCTATTAATTTTTGTTTAAATTGATGTTAGTTATTTCAGGTCGAGTGCTTTTTAGAGTAAAGGATTATTTAAGAAATTTTTGTAACCTTTCGGTTTTTGAGAAAAATTAGTATTTTCCGGCATCTTTCATTCTTTGTTTTTTATATTGACTGAGAAAAAAAAGTAAAAAATAATCATTCACTTCCACAACTTTATAACTTTAACTACCCACTTTTTTTAAATTTTTTTTTATGTGTGATCATTTTTGTTTTATTATTATTTTCTCTCAATACTAGGGTACGAAGGTTTTTATAGAATATTTTTATGCATGAGTGTAGTAAATAAGTGTTAATGCAACATCCCTTATCCGTACCTAAGACTGGGACAAGGTACGAGGCGTTACCGAATACACGGACACTTTTAGAAAATACGGGTTATAAAATTTCATTCTAATTTAAAACCGATCAAACAACATCATGATGTCCCAATTTTGAACCTGCAAGGTCCAAGAAATACAATAAGAGAGATCCGAGACTAAATTGAGAGCTATAGAAAATTTTAGTAAAATTTCTAGGGTTATGCCTCACACGCCCGTGTGGAGGCAAAGCACACGACCATGTGCTTGGGGACACGCCCGTGTTCCCCACCCTTGTTGAATTATTTGAATTTATTTTTCATTTCGAACCTACAGGAGTTTTCACACGGCCAAGCACATGCTCATGTCCCTCACACGGCCTAGACACGCCCGTGTTATCACCCGTGTCTAAAAACCCAGACATTCTGTTTATGACATCATCATTCACTTTAAGGCACATGGCCAAGGCACACGCCCGTGTGCTAGGCCCTGTAATCCACACGGTTGAGACACACGGTCGTGTCTCTGCCCGTATGTTTACTGCCATACAATCTGACCTATAATTCTAGGTGCAGGGGACACACGGCCGCACAGCACGCCCATGGGGCTGACCGTGTGTTACACACGGCCTAGACACACGCTTGTGTGTCTGCCCATGTGGACCTTTTTGGAGGATACTATCCAAGCCAATGGTCACCCTCAACATCCACACACATTTGTGAATTTCAATGGTATTCAACATGGCCTAATTATGCCCAATGACTACCTTCAACAGTCTATTGCATGTTAACCTCATCTCATCGGTTTTGTACATGCTAAATTATCCTCTTTGTATTAAGGACTAACGTATCATATAATACATTTAAACTTGGCTCATTTTATAACTCATTGTCAATCATGACCTAGCCATTTCCAAGTGATTTGGCCACATTCCACATGTCCATTCATGATATACCACATTTAACCATCTGATGAACATTTAAACACCAACATGCACAATTAGTAGGTTACAACCTAAATCAAAGTGAGCCATATCTTATGGCCATATACAAAATGAATAGGTATATCATTTAAGCCTTTACATAGACTAACCAATGACACATATAACAAAATAACCAAAAACCTATACACGCCATTGTAACAAAGTATAAGTATCTATATACCAAAGTAAGATAAGCTGATAGTGTTGACAATACTCCAATCATCTTCCAATCTTCACGAGTCCACAAGCTCTGTAAGACAAGAAAAGGAAAAGGGTAAGCATTAACATGCTAAGTAAGTCCGGATAACAGGAAGGTAAACTTACCTGTAATTTAGCATACAACCATAAAAGATATTCATGCCAAGCATGCATAGTATAAATCTCCTATCACATACACTCAATCATCAAGTTAGTTTCATCTCAAGAAATATAGCATTAATATTAGGTGAGCTCATCAATTCAACATTTCCATTCTCGTTTCTCATTATAGTCCCGTTGAATTTCTCAAAAATCTCGATGGATGACCATTTACTGTCAAATCATACAAGTGATCATCTCAAATACGCACTCCTGCGAACCTTACATCTTACGGCGGGAATACTAGTCTAGGCTAAATCCCCTGTAGTATAAACTTATAGAGCAATATCGGGATTACCAATCCAGGCTAAATCCTTTTCAACCACAATTGCTATCGTAAGTTCGGATCTGAATTGTCAGTCCAAGCTAAATTCAGTCCTCAATTGGATTACTCGTCCGGGCTAAATCCTTAATGCACTTATATTCTTCGGGAGGGTCGATCAGTCAAGGAACACCCGTCCAAGCTAGATCCTTTTTATATTGAGATCAACGGATTACCCGTTCGGGCTAAATCTTTTTCTACAACACATGCAGGATCTCGTGTCGTGTAAGCCATAATTTATCCACCGGATTTCCCTTTTTTTTTCAACCAGGACATTTATCATCTATTCATTTAAATTACGACATTTCATGGATTATCATACAATGAATATCTAAAATTATCATACATTCAAAGCATGCATTTTAAGTATACTTAGAGTTTACTTTGGGTTATACGGACTTACCTGGTAATTGTTTTGTTTCGTATTTCGGTTATTTTGAAACCTTTCGTTTTCCACGATCAACCTCCTGAATTTGTTCTTCAGGGTCTATATCAATAAAATTAGATTATAAATACATCACATTATTCATTTTTAGGCCTAAAACTCACCCTGAGCAAAATAACCATTTTGCCTCTGACCTTTCATAATATTTACAATTTAGTCCTAAGCCTCGTATAATGAAATGCATGTAATTCCTTGGCTACCGAAGCCTAGCCGTATGTTATTCACACTTATAGCATCCCATGTTTTCCCCTCATTCCGTATTTTTCTACCCATTTCCACAACTTTTACAATTTAGTCCTTTAAGCCATTTCCATGAAAAACTACTTAGTAAAAGTTGTTTATCATCCTTTAAACTCTCATATTCCTCCATAAATCATCAAAACACAAGCATCTCATGCATGGGTAATTTTCTAAACATGAACCCTAGCATGAAATACGGGTAGAAATAGAAAGAGCATGTTACAAGGATCTTAAAAATACGAAGAACATTAAAAACGGGGCTAGGGAGCACTTACTATTGAGCTTGAAAATGTTGAAAACCCTAGCTATGGAGAACCCTAAATTTTTGGTAGCATGGAGAAGAAGAATGGCTAATTTTAGCTTGATTTTTCCTTTTTTATTTCATTTATTACCAAATGACCAAAATGCCCTTCCTTACTAACATTGCCAAATTTTTCATGTATGCCCATTTTGTCCAAAAATTTAGAAATTGGGAAAATTACTCTTTAAGGACCTCTAATTAATATTCCAAAGTAATTTCATACAAATTGCTTCTAGAAACCAAGTTTTGTAATTTATTCAATTTGGTCCCTAATTTCCAATTGGACACCTTACACATAGAATTTCTTCATGAAAATTTAACATATGCATGTTTTCATATCCTAGGCTTCATAATGATCATCAAATAATTTTTTTAACGTCAAATTTGTGGTCCCAAAATCACTATTCCGACTAGGCCGTATTTAAGGATGTTACAATTAATCTATTTCTTTTCACTTGAAAAAAGATAAAATAAAATGATTTATCTTAATTTGTTATTTTACGATTTTTCATATATATAATGTTATGGTAAAGGGAATTCAGAGTGAAGTTATTCAATTTGATAAAATCATAAAAGTTTTTACATAAAATTGAATAAATTAAAATTTTTTATGTTAAATAATCAAGAACAAAAGATAGATGTAAAATCATTTTTGAAGTCTTCTAAATTAACACATAAGTATTTTGGAGAATGTGACTTTTTTTTTTTTTTTTATAAAGATGGGATGTCAAAAAAGTTATGTAATTTGAGGGACCATGACCCTAATATATAATTTTTACACTTTAACATTAATTTCTAACCAACCCATCATCACTTAGGAATTAGTTACCAAAGCTTCTAAATATATTTTACTCATACTTGATTTAATAACTAAAGTCTCATAAACCTTAATTATATTAGATTACTTTTAATTTGGACTAACTTTTTATTATAGTAAATAATAACATATAATTATATATATATATATATATATTAGTTTTCTTATCCCATTCGATGCATAGATTAATCATGTGTATTTATTAAAATATGGTATTTTTATTTGTTAAATTTTAATACAAAATTTGTAATGTTTATGACTCAAAGTTTATAAGACAGAAGAATGGAACAATTATTGTCAATGTTTTAAAATTTCAGTTATTTAAGTGAAATTTTTGCTTAAAATTATATGAAAATTTGTATTATGAGCTATATAAATTAACACCAGACAAATAATATTTATAATTCTATTATTAATTACAAATATTAATACCATTATTTTATATTTTTTTCAAAATTTTAATTACAATTCTATATTGATTTTTTAAAAATAAAATTTAAATAAATTGATCAAAATGTTAATAAAAGATTTTATGCTAATTTTAATTTTAAGTTTATGAATAAATACTAAAATACACTGAGATATTGAATCTGTTAAATAAGAGGACTAATATATTAACAAGTAAAAATATAAAGATAAATATGGTAACTTTTTAGAATATTAAAGTAACATTTAAATTCAATTTCAAACAAAATAATAATTGTCCCCTTAAAAATGAAAAAAAGAAATGGTAATAATTATCATACTTATCTAAAAAAGTTAAATTTAATATCAACAAAATCATCATTATTTTATATTAACCAAATATTAAGAATCCCAAATATATATAACATTGCATATATATAAGTTGTCCTAAATAGAAAATAAGAAAAGAAAGCACTAATTATGGGCCAAAATCTTCGTTAAAGGGAGATCTCATTACTATTGGATTGCTATTAACTAAATTGAGCAGGTTAAGGTTGATCTCTTGGAAGTCCATGTGGGGCGAAAGTCAAAATATCTGAAATCTTCTCTTTTTCCTTCTGTATGAAGGTCCCCTTTTAATATTTCTTTTAACTTTCGATAAATTAAAGTATTTTACAGTTCTTCTCATTCACCCTGAAGCATCAAACTGTTGCAATTCTTGTTTTGGTTGACACCTCCAGCAATGAATATTACCGCTAGACTTCTTTTCATTGTTAGTAATATAGATCTAATTTAACTATTAGTTAGTTAGCAGATATAGTAATTAGTCTGTTACACTTATGTTAGTTCTCAATTCTGTTATTTCTCTTTTCTTTTGTAACTTGTATATAACACATTCATTTTTACCTTTCGATTTCCTGGTCTAATATTTGAGAATAAATCTTGAAATAGTAGAAATAAAGCCCCCAAATTTCAAATTTTCTTTGGCCAAATCTTCACAGTTGATAGTTGGATAACCACATAACTCTAACCACGACCTCTTATCATTTTATGCAACTCTTAATCGTTTAAATTTAGAAAAAATTTCTCTAAATGTGGAACATCAAACAAACCCAAATAGGATTCAAAATTTTATCTTCCGTGTTTTGAACAGTAAAAAGAAAAAAAAATCTTCTTCTTGTGAAGAAAACCGTAAAAAAAATCTGTCGGGTTAAAAAAATATGAATGGGAGTACGCTAATTATTTATAATTGATTCAAACTTTAAATCAAAATTTATCTGATTAATTATTATTTTAAATCTCTGAAATTATTAATTTTATTTCAAACGTGTTTATTTTATCTCGTTAAAAAATAATTGTTGGGATAATTTTCGTTTTAAAAAATAAATTGATCAAAAAAAATTTTTGTTAGGATAATTTTCTATGTAAATGCGATTTAAATACACTTGATATATCATAATTGTTGAAATATTTAAATTTTGATAGGGATAATTTTATAATTAAATTAAATTTAATAACTGTGTTGTCAGTTAAATATCATATATTTATAATTATTAAATTCTTTAATAATATAAAATTGATATTATTAGTTAATTATCATATATTTATAATTTTATAGTATTGCGTTATGAAATTAAATAACAAATTAATATTTATGATATTTGAATAAATTCAATATGATTAACTTATTATTTAAATATATATATATATATTTATGATATTTTATGCTAAATAAGTTAATCATATATTTTCATGACCCTAAGCTAAAATATATCATTAATAAGTGTATAAATGAAATAATTATGTGATTATTTCAATATTTTCATATACTTATTATGTATCCATTAATTAGTAATTTAGGGTTAAATTTAATATTATCAAATATATAAAAATGTACCAAAATGATTAAAATATACACATTAAAATATAAATTCTAAAACTATTTTAATAAATATATTATATCAAATTTATATTACTATGTTATGAGTTATTGAATACATTTTTATATATTTAATAATTTTGAATTTAACCCTAAATTACTATTAACTTCTTCATAAGAATTATATGAAAATATTGATATAATTTCATAATTATTCAATTTATATACTTATAAGTTAAAATTAAAACTATTAAATAATAGTGTATAAAAATACTTGTGTATCCATCGATATCTTGAAATCTTCAAATCTTATAGTGTTAATCTTTCAAATTAACACATAAGTAATTTGGAGAAGGTGACTTTTTTTTCCTAAAGATGTGATATAAAAAAAGTTACGTTTGTATAATTTGAATATCATAACTCTAGTATATAACTTTTAGACATTAATCTTAATTTCTAGTCAACCCATTATCACTTAGGAATTAGTTACTCAAGTATCTACACATACTTTACTTATACTTTATTTAATAACTAAAGCACAATAAACATCAATTATATTAGATCACTTTTAATTTGAGCTAACATTTTGTGCTAGTAAATAATATCATGTAATTATTGTTTATATATTTAGTGTCTATATTCTCCAACAATCTCCTACTTGGACCACATATATATACTAATTACATTATAATTACATGTCATTATATAATCTTATGAGCTCCAAACTTTGCTATCATATCCAAAAAGGTAGTTTGAACAATCTCATTCATTAGTTATGTTAGCATAGAACCAAAGCAACTTTTATTACATATATCGTAACTAAATCCATCCTTAATCATGTACATTAACACAATCAAATGACATATATTAGGTGCAGATGTGTAACATGGAAATTATACGCAATGTGATCAAAATATGTCTATTTCCAACCTTACACCTTAGTGAGATCAGATCTTACCAAAATCAGAGTGTGAATAAACTAAATAAACCTTATTTAACTAGAAAATAACCTTAAAATATGTGTAATCTCCCTAACCCGGCCCAAAAGTTATGGTCGGATCATGAAAGTTACATTAGCCACCGAGATGGCTCAGTAAATGTAACGCCTAAAAATTTTGAATTTTGATTTGTTAATTTTGTTAGAAGTTAAGTGATCTGCTAAGGTGATTAAGTGCTTTGGGTTATGTGTTTGAGTCCTTACGAAAGCAATTTTTTTTTTGCTAAATTCTTTATGTGATTGATTAGCTAGTAGTAGTTGGGTTAAATTAAACTTTAATATAGCTATTAGATAATGATTAGATCATTTGAGTTTTTTTATTTATTTATAAAATGGGCATGAAAGCCACTACCTCTCATTAACTAGAATCATCGACTACAAACTTATGGATATCGCAAGGATACTCCATGTTAAAAGAAAGGGTACAACGTTTATTTAACGTAAGCTTACAAAGGCAATTCACTATACTATTACTCGCACGACCGATCCATTCAATCTTAAAATTGGTGAAGGATTCCAACAAACCGAAGATCTCCTTTAACTGATAGCCGAAAATAGAGATATCATCCCGATGATTCTTGAAGTGATTCACTAAGCTCGTACAATTGGACTAAAAAATTCCCTCGTGATATTTTTGTTACGCGCCTACATGATCCCTTCCCTCAAAGCCTTCGCCTCTGCCCATTCCACAGTCATCCGAGTCTCCTATACATCACACAACCACCTAGAACAAACCTGTTATAGTCTCGAGCAATGACCCTAAGGCCCACCAAATTATCATCAATAGTTTCATCAACATTAATCTTGACAAAAGCACAAGGGGGCTTATTCCACTTTTGGATCCTAGGGGTCTTGGGGATTAAAGGCGTATTTGTGAGGTTAAATATCCTGAAATCATCCCCTAATGGTCTAGCCCATTCCCACACAATCTGAGCATCTTTTTCCTTACCCCGAAACATGGCATTATTGCGACTATTCCAGATGTTCCATAAAGCCATGATAAGGTTATCATAAGCTTTAAGTCCAACAGATGGGTAACATCTTCAAAACAATCAATACACCTCACATAGTCATTATCGAGTAAGCAGCTGTCAAGCCCATCAAAGGAGAGAACTGCACCGGCCTTAGGGCAATTTCTTAAAGCGTGGATAGTATATTCTTCACCTATCCCGCACCAAATGCGTCCTCGACTAGATCCCTAAATAATCGATGCAACTCTAACATTAGTCAGGAGTAAATCATGATCGACCCTCCATGTGAAAATGCAGATTTTAAAAAGAGCCTGAAGCTTCCAAATAGTGCGCCAAAAGAGATGATGCGGGCCACATCCCACCCTACTAAGGATAAGCCATGAGTAACCCAATTTTGAAGAGAAGCATCCAGACTTATTGTGAAACCAAACAATTTTATCCGGCAACCCATTTTGAACAATCGGCAAAGCACAAATTTGTTCACTCAACATGTTTCCATAAAGCTCATCCACCTGGTCTCTATCCCACTCACAAGAATTGGGCATCCACAACTCACTCACCAGCCTATCCCTATTGCCACTTAAAGAGGCCTTCAAATAGTTGCCATCAAGACCCTCAAGACCCCATCTATCAAACCCAAATTTTTCTTTTATACCATCACTAATTTGCCACCCGAAGCTACTCTCAAGAGCTTTAACAGCATGTAGGATACTCGTCCAAGAATAGAAGGGTTTATCTACCACTTTTGGGTGGAACACATCACCATTTGGGAAGTATTTTGAGCTAAAAATGTGATAGCATAAAGTGTTCTTGTGATTAATGAGCTGCCACACTTGTCTTCCGAGGAGCGCTATGTTGAACAACCTAAGGTCCCTGAATCCAAGCCCGCCCATGCCTTTTGGTTTACATAAGGAATCCCAAGCCATCATCGTCTATCCTTGATCTTTGTTTTTATTCACCCACCAAAAGCTCATCATTCTCGAGAGCATCTCATCAAGTGTGCCCTTGGGAACAAGAGAAATCGAAAGAGCATAAGCAGGTAAAGACTGCAAAATAGATTTGATAAAAATGTCCTTACCACCATAGAATAAAAGCCTTTTTGACTAGATTTTTATAATGGAAAACTGATTAATGATGTGTTAAAAAGCCTTTATTTTGTTCTTGTAAATGATTAAAGGCAAACTCGAGTAATTATCCATGGCTTTGAGAACCTACATACCCAAGATACCACTTAGCTACAATCTTTGATTCCTCAAGGTATTAGGGCTAAAATTGATTATGGACTTAGACGGATTAACCTTTTGACTCGAAATCATCTCGAAGTATTGTAAGATATCTTTGATAGTCTCAACCTCATCTTTTTTATTCCTCACAAATAAAAGAGCATCATTAGTGAATAAAGGTTATTAATACGGGCCCATTTTGACTCGCCCGAATACCCCAAAGATTATTTGAGTTGATTGGGTTGTTGGGGGTAGTTTTTATTTTATTTTGTTTTATCTTTTTATCTTTTCCTTTAAAATTAAAAAAAAATGTTTCCAAGATTCCCTTCCTATTACTCACGTTCTCAAATTTTTCTCACTTTCCCATTCGTTTGCTTCATGTTTGTTTCAGTGGAGAAATTGCACAAAAAAATTGTTCTTCTTTCTTCTTTTTCCTACTTGAAAACTTCTTTACTTTCTTGTTTATGGTTTATTAGGTTCTTCAATTTTAGTGATTGATTTGTTTGCTACTCCGTTTCGTGTAAGTAATGTTTCTTTTATTATTTAGTATTTCTTTCTTCTTTTGTTATGAGGGTGTTCGTTTCCTTATCTTTTGTTCAAAACGGGGTGTCTGTGTGATGCGTTATTTTGTATTAATTGTTTGAGGTCTTCTAGATGACATTCATGAGATGGTTACTCCGACGACAAATTAAGTTTTGTGATGTTCGTCTATTTCGTTAGGGGTAAGTCGTTTAACGTTGTGTTGGGAATTTCAATTGCCATAGTGTAATCATTTTGTTGTCGATATCGCGATTATATTTGGTTAAGGGACGTGTTAATTGATTCTTGTTTTCTGTCAAATAGGTATTGGATTGATCGATTCTTAAAATTACATCAAAATCAGTTAAGGTGTATAATGAAAACTCGAGAAAATAGTGAACGATGAAAGCCAAAAAAGGAGACTGTTGACGCCACACGGTCGTGTACCAAGCTGTGTGGTAGGCCATGTGTGACACATGACCGTGTACTAAATTGTGCGAGACACACGGTCTGGGCTAATTGGGTCGTGTGGGCCACACAGGCATGTGGGTCAAAAGGGTGTGTGTGAGACCGTGTGGGCCCAAAATCCTAAATTTTTTCGTATGGCCCATATATTATAATTAAGCTATAAAAATGTGATTCCTAACAAATTGTTAAGCATAAAACTTGATATAAGTACGATCAAAGTAAGTATTTTTATCATGTAACAAAAAAAGTATAGTTTGTAAAACATTATGAGGATTCTGTAATATGATATGACTGATCTGTATATGCTATATGAGCATGTATAATATGCATATTTTGGATATCTGTAATTCTATATGTACATTGGGGTGGGATTTATGTATTGGAGGAAGTGTGGGTAGTTTAATTATCTGCTGTAACTGGTGGCATAGCCACATCTATTTATGTACATGATGATAATTCGCTTATTGATCTGGAGCTAAGCTGCATATATTCTAAAAAGTGTCTTACCGACATTAAGTAGTGTGTAGGGTTGGATGGGTGTTTCATACCCTATATAGTGTGTTGGGATGGTTGGAGATGGTGTGTAGCAAATGGGGGTAGGGTTATATTTTTGTATTTAACATGTTCTGATACTGTATCTATTAAGCAATGTGTTTATCTAAGATCCAAATTATTGTCTATTGATTATACTATATGTTACACACTAAGTTTCGAAACTCATTCTCTATTTGTTTGTTACTTTTGAGTAACCCTTAGACTTAGGACAGATCGGCGCGATGGGAGCTTGGTTAAGTACTTTTGTTAAAATATGAAAAATGGTTTGGTTTATAGTATTTTAATTTTGGTGGACTATTTGAGATATTTTTGGGACTAGTTAAATTTTTGGATTTTATTTTCTGATTTTAACTGTTTTACTGTTTTGGTGGGCTTAAAATTTGATCTACGACATGTTTGATTTCACTATAACAAACCGTGTTTTCAAAATTGGACTCAAATAAGATTTTTTCGCTGCAAACTCAAATGCTTATGAAATATATAAATATGTATATAAACAATGGTTTTATTAAAATTGTTAAGGAGGATATGCTTGCTAGCAAACTGGATTTTTATACAATAAGAGCTAACGATGTTTTCTTATAACAAACAAATTATGGGTTTTCAAATGAACATGCAATAACATCTCCAGATCTGGCCATAACATCTAGGCTGAGTTTGGGGTGTTACAGTAAAACATCGAGGTTACATAAAAAGAGTTAAGTAGTAAAAGCCTCAAATTTCTTAGAAGAAATCATCTCTTGTTTTAAAAAAGGCATTGAAACTCAATAAAGTACCGATATGATTTGGGTACTCTATCAACTTTGAAAGTTTTGAACAAAACATTTTCATACGATTTCGGTGTATATATATATTTAATCTTCTTATAGAACTGGTGAGAATCACTTTTAGAATAGAATTATGTTTCAGTTTCAAAATCATAGTTAAAATCTAATCTGTTTTAAGAAAACATTAATTTATTTTAATTATCTCATTTACTTAATTTTATTTACAAAATCAATAGGAAAATTCATACTTGTACTATTTAAAAATAATTTAAAATAATATCTTGAAAACCTTAACTGTAATCGAGTTTATTGTCAATAGCCTATAAAATCAAATCCCAAAGTTAACACCCGCGTTAAATAATAAAGTTCATACCATAGTCCGTTTGTAACAAGCAAAAAATCAACAAAATTTGTAAAATAGAGTTTAAAATATTTTTATAAAAGTCTGATGATAGTGCTCTGAAAGTCATGTCTGAACCCTAACCTCACGAGTTACCTAGTAAGATAAGAAACTAAAGAATGAGCTATGAAGCTCAGTGTGGCTTTAACACAAAGACAAATAAGTACATAAATAGTAAACATAGCATACAAAATAGAAGGAAACAATGCATAACAGATTATCAATCCCACAGTAAATATTCAGTAAATATTCAGTATGCATGGTTAACGGTACAATTTCCTACCCTATTCATCCGCTACATTGCACAGTAAGAGTTCCCTAGAACTCATCCATCCCTACACACCAAAATAATATTTTGCTGGTGAACCGTTAGTATAACAATATATTTGATCGGTGAACTAATCTTACATTTAAAGCCTATACTTCCAACTTCAAAATCCCAATCCCAATGCAACAATATGACATGCTTTTATAAATCAGAAAATAGTAATGGTAGAAGTATTAACATGCAACTTTTCATGCAATCAATAGCAGTTTGTAATTTTAATTGTAGTAATAGGCATGCATCGATAATAATTACAAAACCAACATAGGGAATTTGTCACCACATAATCAATATAATCAAATCAGAAAATAATAGCATACTACAATTAGATTTACCATACACAATTTCGTTACCCACTGAATTGAATCGTCGATTTTTCAATACCACAACACAGTCTATTTTCAAATCTGATCTGGGATTGCTTAGCAAAACCGAAACCATTTAACCATTTAATCATTAACAAAATATAAAATCAGTAACCAAAATTGCATGGGAGGCATACATACATTCGGCTAAATGCCAATACACACATAACAACACTAGGCAAGACACACACCTTTGCTCTAAACCGTGTGGTATACCTTTCGGTTAAATCTGATCTGACTCTCCCAGATTTGGCCCTTTAGACACCATAGACAAGAAATTACGCAATATTAAAATCAATTAACAAATGCTTCAGGTAGATCTAAATGTAATCGATTAAACCAAAAAGAAATGATTAACCACAACTCAGTTAATTTTCCTAGAATCTGTGTTTAATCGATACAAACTTATAACTTACTGATTTGCCATAAAAAGATATAGATCTAACACCAATAATGTTTCAAATGAACAAATAAATCCAACAAGGGAGAAAATGAAATTGGTAGCCCTTAGTGGTGGAGGAAGGGAAAACGATAACTAGGGTGCATATGGAGGAAATCGACGACAAGGAGTAATGGAAGGTGTGGTGGTGAGATGCGGAAAAGGGAGGAAAATGAAAGTCCACATGGGTGATAATTACAACAAAAGTAAGAGAAAAATAAAGGGGATCGGACGTTAAAGGGGCAAGATGCGATGGCTATGTAAAACAAAGGAAGAAAATAAAAGGAAAAGGGAAGAGAGGGAAGACGAAGAACCAATGATGTTAGAGGGAGTGGCGGAACTTATGGAGAAAAGAAAGAAAAGTAAAAGAGAAGAGGAGAGAGGTATGATGCAAGGAAGAGGGAAAGGAGAGAAAAGGGAGGTGGCTATGGTAAGAGAAAAGACTAACAAAAGAAACAAAGAAAATAGAGGGTAAGAGAGACAACAAAGAAAACAAGGGAAAGGAAAAGGGGCCAGCCATGCAAAACTTGGTATAAATACCTAGGGTTTCGACACTAGGGTTGGTGAGACAAGGAAAAGATGGGAAGGAAATTTAGGGCTTAAGGTTTTTCAGTAGTCCATAATAGACCTGTCCCTAATAGTAGCCCAAATATTCGCCTAAGCAAAAAATAAATTAATTACAGTAATTACAAAATTGAAATTCAAAAATTAATGCACTTTTTAGGGTGTGAAAATCTGTAGACTGAAATAACTTTAAAAATGTCAATAAAGGAAAAGTATTTAATATTACCAACTCCTACTAAAATTGAATCTTTTGTGTTATAGTATGCCCAAAGACCAATCATGAGATGATTGTAATTACATACTTGTTTTACCTTGTTTATTAATATAAGACATTGCCATTACTATTTTCGTTTCTTTTTCTGTGTATATAAATGAATTGTAATAAAGTCCTAAGAAAAATATGATTATTCTTAAAAGGTCCTTAGTCAAGTATTATTGTGGGCTTGGACAATAATAATACATTGAGACTAATGTGTAGTTTATTGATGAAAAAGTGTTGTTGACACAGGGATGTCAAAATCAATACATTAGTATATGCTAGAGATCAACATATTGGACTGACTCGCTATGAGTATATTTCTTGGATTATTATTATGTAATAGTCACAACATTACTCATAGTGATAACTATATATGTGATTCTCAGACTTGAGATCATCTTTATCCTAATATTGTGAATTGTACATTTTGATACGGTCAAATGTCTTTTGTAACAAGTTGTACTGAAAAGACTGATGTTAGATATGCAGCAATCTATGTAGTAGGATATGGTTGATCAATATAAGATTTGTCCCTCCTACATAATGAGAGCAATATATTAGGCCACTTGATTGAGTAAGACTAGAAATGCATGCCCATGCTCGAATAAGTTGATATGAGATATCATATGTATGTGTTTATTGTAGTCTACTCGAGATATCAAGAAACATGAGATTGGATTATGCAAGTATGACTGTTCCATGACTTGTGTCCAATCTAGATATAAAGGACAAAAGGATGTAATACATGAAAGGTTTATCATAGAAAGGTTATGTCGAATTACGACTTCTTGTACCTTAGGTAGCAATGATGCATTGCTAGATGCCACTCGTTACTTGTATTATTAGAAATATTCTAGTATTACTACTAATGTTACAAGAATCTACAGCATCACACCCTATGGTTAAAACGAACAAAAGCGAAACACAGTTGGTATTGTATTTAGCTGTCACATAAATTAAATTAATTATTGAATTAAATTAATTTGACAGTTAAATATTAAACGAATTTAATGTACAAGCTTATTGTACACAAATAGAGAACACAGTTAAAATTAATATATGAATTTGATTCATATAATATTTTAACAGAATACAGTTTATCGAAAATATTATAATAAATTATTATAATTATAATTTCAGTCAAACATTGAAACATGGTAGTTATAATTCTTCTTGGAAAGACTATAACATGTTTAATGCTTGTCATATGTTCTCTATAAGATTGATTCTGTTTTCAATAAATGCATACCAAAATCTTGAATTAGGGCAAGGGTGTTTTAAAAGAAAATTGAGAAAAAAGGTCTAGCAGTCGTTTGAGAGATTATTCTCTGGAATACTTCCAAGAGAGTTTTGACGTTCGTTTTATACCAGGTGGACTACGTAAAGGTCAGAACGTTTTCTTTGTGGATTGCCGAAACATTTTTTCACTGCACCACAGGGTGTATCGACGGTCCCAACATCCTAAAATTACATTATAATCATATGAGCAGTGTGCTCATAAAAACCTTGGGTGGGAACCCTATCACATCCTGAAATTTAGGTTAAATTTTCAAGATAAATTTGTAACTATTGGATTAATTTGAAGTCTTTATTTGAGTATGTAATTAGGCTCCTCATTGGGCTTAATCTATCTAAATGCTGAATAATATATTGATACTTATGTAGGTATTGATACCTTTCTAATAGGTATCGATACCTTTATAATTCCTAGTGTGGAAAACCTTAGTGTGCCGTCTAACCCTAATGTGCCACCTAACCCTAGTATATAATCATATTTTTCCTTGGTCGACCCCCTCTATTCACATCCCTAGCTTACTGTTGTCTCCCCTTAACCTAATTTTTTCTACTTTCTCTTTATTTTTCCTCCTTAAGCTGCCTTCTTCTCATTTCTTCTTTTCTTCCTTTTCCCTCATTTCTCTTCCTAGTCAACGCCCCTCATCCACCATACTTGTTGTTGTCGCGTATTGCACTCCCTAAGCCACCGATTTCTTGGCTTAATGAATCACCTTACTCGTTTGAGTCTTATTGGTGTTATATCTATCGATGATAACATCCTTTATCATTTTTTGTAGAACGATAAGCAATATCTCTTTTAACAGTTAAGACTCTATTCTCTAATCCTTGACTGTGTTGCGGGTTGTCCTCCTCTGTCTTATCAATCAATATTTCTTTAGCTCCCGAATTTAAATTGTATTGATAGCTAATGTGTTGTTATTTGTGTGTTTGTTGTTTAATGCATCAAATCTAGGAGAATCAAATCAGATCTAAATTATAGGAGTCTATTATATTTGAGTTGAGGAAATGGATCATGACGTGTGGAGTGCAGGTGTGTGCCTTAACCGTTTGTGTTTGAGTGTTTGGTTGAATGTATCATAATATATTCGGGTGATTGGTTGTTGAGTTTGTCGAATTGTATTACTTATATTAATCTAACGGATTTGGTTGCGTCAAGTAACATCTGCTCTAATTAAAAAATAACCTTTGATGAGGTACTGAGAAATCGATAGACTGACACATGGAAACAGAATCGTGTGTGATAGATTTAGTTGTGGAATGCTGCCTTTATTCTGAATTGTTATTGTTGATATGTGATTGATGTTGTTTCACTATTAATTCTGCATATTTTACCCTCGCATGCCTATTGTTATTACTTAATTAGCAAATTGTTACTATCTGTATGTTAATCACATGTTAATACTGATATTGTAACTGTTACCATTTACTATCATCATCAACATGCCATATTATTGCTTGGGATTTTGGTTTCGAAGGAGGAAGTGCATGCATTTAATGTTGGACCGATTTACTGATCAAATTTCTATTTTACTGGTACTTTATCTGTAACCTACTGATATACTAGAGGTTCATCTGCATGATTACTGGCGGTTCACCCGCAAATTATTATTTGGTGTGTAGGGTTGGACGAGTTCTAAGGAACTTTTACTGTGGAGTGTAGTGGATGGATGGGTAGGAAAATTTTCATTGTTATTCATGCATATTGTATGTTATTGATAATTACTGTGAGATTGATAATCTAATATGCACTGCTTATTGTAAGCTTGTATGTTATATTTGTTATTTATGTAATTATTTGTTTCTACATTAAGAACACACTGAGCTTCATAGCTTATTCTTTAGTTTTCCCATCTTTCCAAATAACTCGGGAGGTTAGGGCTCGGACTCGACACTCGGAGCACTGTTGATGTATTTTACTTAAAAACGTATTTTGAACTACTCCATAAATATTGTTTGGTTTTTTTTGTTTAACGGACTGTGGCATGGACTCTGTTACTCTTAACTTTTGGGGTTTTTGGCATTTTTCATATCTAATCATTAAATTTGAATTTGGTTAAAAATTTTAAGATTGTTAAACTATTTTAAAATAATTATAAATGGGATTTTTCTAACAACTTTTAAACTAAAATAAACTAGAATTTTCCTAAAATGGGTTAAACTGATACATATTTTTGAAAATAATTCGAAACAATTTTTAAAAATTGATTTTCATCAATTTTGGCATAAAGTATCAATTCCCTGGCATAAAGTATCGATTCTTGATCATTTAAATCGATTTTCAAAGCAATAGAATTCCAAATTGGTATCGATATCGATACCGAATAACCATGTTTTATAGATTTCAAAATTGGCAGAATGCTCAAATCATATTGATACTTAGTTACGTATTGATACTTTTCTATTTGGTATCGATACCCTTCGTAGAGATTTGAAACTCGGTATTTTTAAAACTATTTCTTGCTCAAACTATTAAAATTATTCCCTGAATGATTGTTTTAGACTAAATTGAACTAAAATTAAGAATTGTAAAACTTGACTCTTTTAAGAAGTGGGTTTTTTTTGGCTTTTCTGAAAACTGAACGTCTTGTTGGGCTATTTTGGTAGCTAACGTGATTTCCATGATTTGGCCATAAAGTTTGGGTCGAGTTAGGAGGTTACAAACCCCTTAATAATCGAATCCACAATCATAGAGCTTGTCCTTATATGCTTTATAGACACCTAACAACTCTGAACTCATACCTTAACAACTAGAAATTTAAAGTCTATGTGCTTTGACTTTGATATGTTCTTGTTGTTATTGGAATAAAGGACTGCCATTTATTGTCACAATATGCAGCTTAGTGACAATATTTTGCATCCACATTCATCAAAATTGAAGTCTATATACATGGCGATCTCTAACTTATCAGACATTTGATATGTGAGCATGTGATGTTTTGTTTTCTAAAGATAATATATGAATTGTCGAAACCTATTTTTTAAAAGGGATGTTTTAAAAAAAACAGGGATCGACTTTTGAAAAATGAAAACGGGAGTCGCCACCAATCTTTTTAGGTGTAATTGGATCACCTTATAAAATGTTTTGTTTTAAAACATTAATTTTGGTCTACGAAATTATAAGAAAAATAGGTTCGGGAGTCGGTTACGCACGAGGAAGGATTAGCACTCTCGTAACGCCCAAATTTGGTACCAAATTGAATAATTTTTGTCTTAATGTCAGAATTTTGAGAACTCTTTAAAAAAAGGGTTTCTTTATTGTAATAAATTAAGAGAATCGAGATTCATTCGCTTTGAGGAAATAATAAATATCACATCCAGCATAATTGGACACGATACTTTTAAATTTTTCATAGCTAAAATCATCTCATGATTTATAAAACCTGCTTAAAAAGGATATTTTAAATATTTAGATAAACGGGAAATTGCAACCCAGTATATTAGGGCACTATTTCTCAAATTTCTAAACATCCACAACATTGCCTCGTTCATTTTCTAAAAGTTCCTTTTTAATGACCTTTGGTTTTAAAAGTAATGATATGTTTCATATATTAAGAAATTAAATACAATATATATATATATATGCTTTATTATTCCATGCAAATATAGTAAAGGTGACAATGATAGCATAATTTACACAACATACAATATCATTTTTCACATATACCATCATGATGTTCATGCAACATTATTCCATGCAAAGTATCTTACAATGCATAATAAATACAACAAGTATAAATTGCAGTATACACACGATAATATCTTATACCAACCACCATAAATAATTACCCTAATGCAAATATACAAAAAGAAATATTATACAAAATTTAATCTATTAAACTATATCAAAATAAAAGAGAATTTTAAAATAATAAGCAAATTAAATGTATGAAATATAAAAGTTAGCTATTTAGAAATATATTAAACGATGTAAGAACAGTAAAAGAAACCCTTTTTTTTAAAAAAAAAATGTATACATATATAAATTATATGATAAGGCATAATAAATTAATATATGAAAAAAATAGTATAATAGATGTTGTTTATTCTTTTTAAAAATGTATATAATTAATAAGTAATGTATACTTTAGGATAAAATAAAGGTAGTAAAGAAATATAATAAAATATGATTTACAAATAAAAATAATATAAATCATATAGTAATAAAATATATGTAATAAAATATATAATATAATATAAGAAGAATGTATAAAATAATAATAATCTAGTAGGTATTTCATATAAAAATATAATAAAATAATTGATATATATATATAAAAAATACATAGTATTTACTAACTTTATAAATAAATATGTAATAATATGAATAATATAATAGATAAAATATAGTAAAATAAATAATATATATAATGAAATACATACAACATATAGTAAAATGCAAATATAAAAATAGCAATATATTGAATATATAAAAAAAATGATATATACTATTTAATATTAAAAATAAAAAAAACTAAATTCAATTGAAAATTCCGGGGTTAATTGTAAAATAATAAAAACATTTGGACTTAATAAAAAAAACAAGCTGGAACAGAGGGACTCATTGGGTAATTAAACCTTAATCCCCAAAACGGCACCGTTTCCAGAATGAATTTTAAAGGCTGTTTGGACTAAATTAAAACAAATATAAAAGATTAAGACCAAATTAAGATAAAAATAAAATGCAATTTAAAAAATTTACAAAAAACAGAAGGATTAATTGGGCAATTTGCCCATTCTCCAAAAAGCGCGGATCCTTCCCGGGTCATCGGGTCAACGCGCGGATCCTCCTTGGAACGACGCCGTTTTAAAGCTTATTGTTTTAAGCTAAACGACATCGTTTTAATAAGGCTATATAAGCCAATTTTCAGCTAAAAAAAAACTTTTAACCTGGTTTAAAAAAATGAGAATCCTCTGAAAGAGGAATAGGGAAGAGGCTCTCAGCGCTCCGTTGAGCTTCTGTCTCCGACCTCTCACGCGCTTACGCGCCGCCACATATGGTGGCTCAGAAGGCTAAAAACCTTCATTCCTCCGGGTAAAATACAGGTAATCTTCTTCTCTTTTAATATTATCAGTTTTAAAAAAAAAAACGATTCGTATGCCTGTTGAGAAAAAAAAATAACAGAATATAAGACTTTAATCACCTATCAAGAAACTGTTTGAATCTCCTTGTTCTCTGAATATATGTACGTATTTTTTATTCCCTCCAAAAAAAAGGTCCTTTACATTGTTCTGAATCAGGCTCTTTATAGCCACTGTACATAGCATTTTTACATGTTTAAAAATATTCCCTGCCATATTTGTTTTGTGTCTGTCCTTTCTTTCTATTTTTGCAGATGTCTCGCGAAGAAATCAGCGAATCAGGCCTTGATGGCGTCGGTGCTGGCGCTGATCTGCTTTCATTCAGCTTCAACTACGGCCAGATTCGAGGCCGGGAATCACGGCGTTGATGAGGGCAGGTGGAACGACCGAAGTTGAAAGGGCACGTTTTGCAGCGCGAAGCTTCTGGAAACCCTAAGGTTTCCAGATTAGGTTTAGGTATTGGGCCTCACTAATTTGGGTCTCTTTGGGCCTTGTACATTTTAGGTTAAGGGTGTATTAGGTACCAGGTTTTGGGTAAAAATGTGGGCTACCGACATTGGTGTTAGTTTTGGGCTTGTCAAGCTTTGAAGCCCGTTTATTGTAAATGGACTTGTATAATGGACTTTATTTATTTATTAATTTGATTCTTACAAGCCCGGGCAAATTTGGGCTATTACAGTTGCCCCTCTTTGCTCATTGCTGTGTAACAGGAATAAAGCAAAGACTATAAAAGGACCCAATTTGCCCGGTCTGGCCAAGTCTCAAAATCTTGATCCTTATTTTCCTCAAAGGTAGTCTGATGTCTTTAGGAGTGTCAAATTGACTATCTTTGCTTCTTGCAAACTCAAGAACACCAATCTATCATTTTTGATATGCTCTCTGTCAATACAAAGATGCCAAATCTGCTCTCTTTTATCTGCTCTCTGCCAATGCAGGGATGCAAAACCATCTTAGATTTGCTTCAGCATAAGCACGCAAAAGCCAAATCAATTATGCCTTCGATTTACTCCTTGTAAGCACAAGGATACCAAATCATCTTGGATTTATTTGAGAATATCTGAGAGTCAAATCTGCTATGTCCTCGATTTGTTCCTTGTAAACACAAGAATGCCAAATCATCTTGGATCCGCTTCAGTATAAACATCTGAAGATTAGATCTGCTATGTGTCTGCCCTCCGTCGAATATGGAGATGTCAAACTTCGATTTGCTCTCTGACAATACAGAAATGCCAAATCATCCTAGATTTGCTTCATCGTAAGCACATGAAATCCAAATTCGCTATGTCTTCGATTTGTTCCTTGTAAGCACAAGGATGCCAAACTATCTTGGATCTTGCTTCAGTATAAACATCTGAAGGTTAGATCTGCTATGTGTCTGCTCTCCGTCGAATATGGAGATGCCAAATTTTGATTTGCTCTCTGACAATACAGAAATGCCAAATCATCTTAGATTTGCTTCATCGTAAGCACATGAAAGCCAAATCCGCTATGTCTTCGATTTGTTCCTTGTAAGCACAAGGATGCCAAACCATCTTGGATCTTGCTTCAGTATAAACATCTGAAGGTTAGATCTGCTATGTGTCTGTTCTCCGTCGAAAATGGAGATGCCAAACTTCAATTTTCTCTCTGACAATACAAAGATGCCAAATCATCTTAGATTTGCTTCATCGTAAGCACATGAAATCCAAATCCGCTATGTCTTCGATTTGTTCCTTGTAAGCACAAGGATGCCAAACCATCTTGGATCTTGCTTCAGTATAAACATCTGAAGGTTAGATCTGCTATGTGTCTGCTCTCCGTCGAATATGGAGATGCCAAACTTCGATTTGCTCTCTGGCAATAGAGAAATGCCAAATCATCTTAGATTTGCTTTATCGTAAGCACGTGAAAGCCAAATCAGCTATGTCTTAGCCTGTTGCCCTACTGCTTAGGGGGTTAAGGCGTATCAATCTTCATTGTCCCTTAAAGGACATAATCTGTATAATGTGTATGAGTTCATGCCTAATGATTAGGATGCTATGATCGAAGTGAATCAAATGCTCCTAATTAAACCTGTTATAATGCAAAATGTTTATGAACATGACCCCTATTCTAGACGTCACCATTCATTCTTTCGTCGAAGTTTATCCTTATTTATCTCGAAATGTCATTCTTACTCAGCCTGTGGGCTTGTACCATTCTTCAAATGCTATGACCCACAAAAATGCCTGTAAGATGATCCTCTCTTAGGATCGAATCGTTTGAATTGTCCAATCATCATTTTGGACTAAAGAAAGAATTTCCTTGAGTTCTTTCAAACCTCACTTACGTGAATTCTTCGAACAATTGTTCTGTTTTAGTTTCTTGTATTATCTAGAAATTTCCAGAGTAATGAGCAAAACTTCATTTGTGAAAATTATTTAGTTCATCCATCATTATTTTAATGCAACATACTGGAAGATGAATTTAATCTTGAAAATAATTAGATTGGAACGAATACAAAGGAAATTAATCTAAAAGCCTATCTTTGAGAAGAAAGAGAATCTAAAGATAGCAAACAGGACAAAAGTTAGATGCCTTAGATATCGCCACTTAAGCGTTTATACACCAGCTCCATAAAGACTTTCTTGAGTTCAACATGTGTTTAAAAGATCCAAAGTAGTTTGTTAATGCCTCGATATGTAACATACTTCACTTCTCGTTGAATCCGGTATAGCAAGGTCACTGCATGACTTTCCAAATTTGAGCTGCCCTTTCAGGTTTTCAACTCAAAACCCCTTTGGTCTCAAGGCGCCCTTTGCGGGTTTTCACCTTGGCCTCTCCATTTTATTTTTTCTTTTTTTTTTTGGAATAGAAGTCCTAAAGTGCCCTTTGCAGGTTTTCACCTTGGCTTCCCTTCTCCTTCAGACAAAGTATTTTTTCACTGAGTCTGAGTTCACTGGGTTGGGTAAACTTTTCCCATCCATTTCCGTTAACATCAATGCACCACCAGAGAAAGCTTTCTTCATGACATATGGCCCCTCCCAATTCGGCATCCATTTCCCCCTAAAGTCCTTTTGAATGGAAAGAATTTTTTTTAGTACAAGGTCTCCCTCGCGGAACTCTCTGGGTTGAACTTTCTTATTGTAAGCTCGCATCATTCGCTTCTGATACATCTGACCATGTCGAATGGCTCTTAGCCTCTTTTCCTCAATCAGGTTCAACTGGTCATATCGGGATTGAACCCATTCAGCTTTATCTAACCTTATCTCTGTCAAAACTCGAAGAGAAGGTATTTCTACTTCAATAGGTAACACTGTTTCCATCCCATAAACTAACGAGAATGAGGTTGCCTCAGTAGAGGTTCTAACATATGTTCAATAGGCCAGTAGTGCAAACAGTAACTTCTCATGCCAATCTCTATAGGTCTCAGTCATCTTCCCCACTATTTTCTTAATGTTCTTGTTGGCGGCCTCCACTGCCCCATTCATTTTTGGACGATAGGGAGAAGAATTATGATGTTTAATCTTGAACTGGTCGCAAACCTCTGCTATCATGTTGTTGTTCAAGTTCAATGCATTATCGGATATGATCTTCTCAGGTATTCCATACCGACAAATGATCTCCTTCTTCAAGAATCGGCTCACAGCTGACTTAGTAACATTCGCATAAGAAGCGGCCTCTACCCATTTTGTAAAGTAGTCAATTACCACGAAGATAAACTGATGTCCATTTGAAGCTTTCGGTGATATTAGTCCAATGACATCCATGCCCCACATGGAGAAGGGCCATGGAGAAGTCATGACATGCAAAGGTGAAGGTGGTATATGAATTTTGTCCCCATAAATCTGACACTTATGGCATTTCTTGGCATAGTTGATACAGTCTCCTTCCATAGTGTCCCAATAATAACCAAACCTCATAATTTGCCTTACCATCATGAACCCATTTGCATGCGTCCCACATACACCTTCATGAACTTCTTCTAAAATTAGCCTAGCTTCCGCAGCATCGACACATCTCAAAAGTACTTGGTCTTTCCTTCTCTTGTACAGGATATCTCCGTCCAATACATAGTCGCAACCTAACCTTCTCAAAGTTCGTTTATCATTTTCATTGGCCTGTTCAGGATATTTACGATCCCTTACATATCGTAATATATCCTGATACCAAGGATTATCATCGTTTTCTTCATTCTCAATGTTGTAACAATGAGTGGGAGCCTCGTAGACACTCATTTGAATTGGTCTAATCTCTTCTTCTTTATTCACCTTAATCATTGAAACCAAGGTTGCTAAAGTATCTGCCATCTGATTTTCATCCCGTGGGAGATAATTAAAGGTGATGTCATCAAACTCCTCAAATAACCCCAAAACTACCTTTCGATAATTGATCAATTTAGGGTCCCTTGTCTCTCATTCACCTCTAAGCTGATAAATTACCAACGCAGAATCTCCATATACTTTTAAGGTTTTTATACCTCGCTCTATAGCTGCTTGGAGTCCCATAATACATGCCTCATACTCAGCCATATTATTTGTGCAATCAAAGTTCAACTTACACGTGAAAGGGTAATGATCACCATTCGGGGATACTAAAATTGTCCCAATTCCATTTCCTACTGCATTAGAAGCCCCATCAAAATTGAGTTTCCAAGAAGAATCTTCAGTCGTTGCTATACACATCAACTCCTCATTTGGAAAATCAAAGTTCAATGGTTTATAATCTTCTAGAGCCCTACTGGCCAAAAAATCCACTATCACACTTCCTTTTATGGCCTTCTGACTTATCTAGACTATATCAAACACTAAAAGCAAAATTTGCCATCTCGCCATTCTCCCATTTAGAGCCGTTGACTCCATCATGTATTTCAACGGATCAAGCTTTGAGATGAGCCAAGTGGTATGGTATAGCATGTACTGTCTTAATCTCCGAGTGGTCCAAATCAGCACACAACACAGCTTTTCAATTGGTGAATATCTCATCTCACAGTCAGTGAATTTCTTACTGAGATAATAAATTGCCTTCTCCTTTTTCCCTGACTCGTCATGCTGACCAAGCACACATCTCATAGAATTACTAAACACTGACAAGTACAGTATTAATGGTTTATTTAGGCTAGGTGGAGATAATACCAGAGCATTCAACAAATACTGCTTGACCTTTTCAAAAGCGTTCTGGCATTCCCCATCCCAAGTACCTTGATTGTGCTTTTTGAGGAGGCGAAAGATAGGATCACATTTCTCGGTTAGTTGTGAAATGAACCGAGCAATGTAACTCAACCTTCCTAGGAATCCTCGAACTTCTTTCTAAGTACGTGGTGGAGGTAATTCTCGTATGGCTCTGACCTTGTCTGAGTCGACTTCAATTCCTTTTTCACTGACTACAAAGCCTAACAACTTTCCCGATCTGGCTCCAAAGGTACACTTTGATGGATTGAGCTTCAACTGAAATTTTCTCAACCTTACAAATAATCTTCTCAAGACCTCGATATGCTCCTTTTCCGTACGCGACTTGGCAATCATATCATCGACGTATACCTCAATATCCTTATGCATCATGTCATAAAACAAGTTCACCATGGCCCTTTGGTACGTTGCCCCTGCGTTTTTTAATCCAAATGGCATTATTTTGTAACAAAAGGTGCCCCACAAGGTTATAAAGGTGGTTTTATCCATGTCCTCTGGATGCGTCTTTATCTGGTTGTATCCTGAGAAACCATCCATAAAGGAGAACAACGAATATCCCACTGTGTTATCTACTAAAGTGTCAATGTGGGGTAAAGGAAAGTTATCCTTTGGGCTTGCTTTGTTCAATTCTCTGTAATCAACACACATTCGTACCTTTCCATCCTTCTTAGGAATAGGCACAATGTTAGCTACCCATTCGGAGTATTTCACTTCTTGCAAGAATCCTGCGTCAAACTGCTTCTTGACTTCATCCTTTATTTTCAAAACGATATCTGGCCTCATTCTTCACAACTTCTGTTGGACTGGCTTACAATCCTGTCTTATCAGAAGACGATGTACCACAATGTCAGTACTCAATCCAGACATATCCTGATATGACCAGGCGAAGATATCCTTGAACTCTCGAAGCAACTCAACCAGATCATGCCTTGTGTCCTCACTAATTAGGGTTCCAATTTTCAACTCCTTCCCTTCCTCTAGGGTTATATTTTCTATTGCTTCTTTCTTATGAGGCATGATTTGTTTCTCTTCCTGCTTTACCATTCTTAACAAATCACAATCTTGAACACCTTCAAAATCCTGAGGTTCTTCTAAACACATGTCTTGCTCGCAAGAGAAATCAAGAATTGCCGTATCAATGCTCATATCATTGATATTTAGGGATCTGAGAAGTATAAAGAATATACAAAGAATGAATGAATTTAAGAATAATTATTTATGTACTATGAATGAAAGAATAAGAATTGTCAAAAATTTGATGGAATATTGATTGATAAAAATGAAGCAATACTCGTTTGAATTAATAAAAGTTATGTCTTATTAAAAAAAATGATAAATGATCATAAGCCTATTTCACAAATGTAATCTTATTACTCCTAGGCTTTAAAGTAACAAAAATGTTTGAGAATTACTCTGAAAAATTTCTAAAGACTACAGGAAGTTCTTCCGCAGTCCAATTGTTCAAAGAGCTTCCCGATTCATAAGGGCGAATGCCCTCAAGGTTCCTTTGTTCAGTCCCTTCCTCATGTATGACATTGATTTGATGGCTCTCCTCTCCAAGTAATCCTCCTGATATGAAGGTTTTAGATATAAGAGGAAATGTCATCGATTCCCACCCTACTTCTCTTCCATCTAAACGCGCCCTTCTCCTTTCTTGGCGTTTCTCAATGTCCTTCCTTCTTTGCTTATAGTCTGGTTTGAAGCCCAAACCAAAGCGGTCCTTTTTCTCAATCATCTTTGGGATCTGAATCCCCCTTGCGAATACTTTCTAAACCTCTTCCCGGTAAGGCTCCTCTTCCTGCCATCATTTGTAGAGCCATCTCTGTGGCTCTTGCCATCCTTGGCACCAAGACTCACTTCCTTCAAAAATAAAAGTGGCATTTACAAACTCTAAAGAGCGAAATGAACACTCAATAGATTCTTCATTTGCCTCAACATAGGGGGCCTTGCTAGTGACTGCTGCTATAATATCCTCCTCCGCATTAATAGTTATTAACCGTCCATCTGTCACTAACTTCAATTTTTGGTGCAATGAGGAAGACACCGCTCCTGCCGAGTGTATCCATGGCCTCCCTAATAAACAATTATAGGAGGGCTTGATATCCATCACCAAGAAATCAACTTTATATGTATTTGGCCTAATTTCCAAAGGGATGTCTATTCGTCCCATCACTTTTCTCTTGGTTCCATCGAAGGCTCTTACCACATTGCAACACGTTTTCATATGTGAACTATCAATGGGTAATCTATTTAATATGGATAATGGAAGGACGTTCAAAGCCGACCCGTTATCAATGAGTACACTTGAAAGTGTGTATCCCTTGCACCGAGTAGTGATGTGTAAGGCCTTGGTTGATCCTATACCCCCAGGTGGGATTTCATCATCATTGAAATAGATGAAATTGTCCGCGCTAATATTATTCACCAACCGATCCAGCTTGCTAACGGATATGTCATGGGTGACATATGTCTCATTAAGCACCTTCATCAATGCTTCTTTATGCACCTCAGAACTTAGAAGTAGAGCCAATACTGATATACGAGCCGGTTGCTTGCGCAACTGCTCGACCACACTATACTCACTATGTTTGAGGAACTTTAGAAATTCCTTAGCCTCTTCCTCCGTTACCGGCTCTTTGACAGGCATTTCAACCTCTTTTTTCTTCTCCACACTAGCATTCTTTATTTTTGTGGACTCATTACTGATGCCTACCATATCATACCGCTTCCCACTCCGTGTATGGGAACCCTCAATTTGTACATCTTTGGACGCACTGGCTACATCTTCTTTTTCCTGTAACAACACATGGCAGTTATAACTCCAAGGTACCCTTTTGTTATCCTTATAAGGAAAAGATACAGGTTTATGGATTGCGACTTTGGGCCTAGTTTGCGCCTCCACTTCATTATTCCCTGGCAAGGAAATAATAATTCTTGGTCGGCTGATTTCCTGTTGTTTATCTTCTAACACATTTATTTCTCTTTTATAAGAGCTACCTTTAAAAATTTGCAACTCTTTATTATCAATGAAGCCTTGCACCAAGGCTTTGAATTCTTCACAATTTTGGGTCTCATAACCCTCTTTTCCATGGAACTCACAGTAGTTCCTTATTTCTTCTCTTTCTTTTTCAGAGGTTATTATTCCTCTCTTCACCATCTCTTTTCAAATTACCCTTAAAGGCATTCTCACCTTAGCAACATTTTCTCTGATTATTCTTTCCCCAGTTTCATCAATGGCATTCACTCCTTGATTGTCATGATCTGGTAACAGATTTTTAGTGTTAGGGGTACTGTCGAATCTCACAACCCCTATCTTGATAAGCCTCTCCACGGCCTTCTTGAACCCAGTGCAATTTTCAATTGAATGTCCCGGTATTCCTGCATGATATTCGCATTTAGCATTTGCATCATACCACTTGGGGTATGGTGGCTGTAGCGGTTTCTAGTGAAATAGAGCAATGGCATGTGCATCGTATAAGCTTTGATAAAGCTCACGATACGTCACGGGGATAGGCGTGAATTGCATCTTCTCTGAATTCTGTCTTGGTCCCGATTCCTGCCTTTGAGTATTTTGCTACCCACCTGTAGCCACTTTAGGCTGACTAACTGTGACCGCCTTTGAATTGAAGCTACTTGTGTTATTCACCACATTGTCCTTTCTTCTTGAGGCTGATCTTTTAGCTGCTTCCCCTTCAATTTTACCACCTCTTATGGCATTCTCAATCATCTCTCCTGCCATGACTATGTTTGCAAAACTTTTGGTAGTACTTCCAATCATGTGAGTAATGAATGGAGCCTTCAAAGTGCTGATGAACAACATGGTGGTTTCTTTTTACAATAGTGGTGGTTGAACCTGCATTGCCACCTCTCTCCATCTCTGCACGTATTGCCTAAAATTTTCATTAGGCTTTTTTTCCATGTTTTGCAGAGTGACCCTATCAGGGGTCATGTCAGTCACATGATTGTATTGCTGCATGAAGGCTTGTGCAAGGTCTCTCCATGAACTTATTCTAGCCCGGCTCAACTGATTGTACCACATGGCTGCCACTCCTACTAAACTGTCCTGAAAATAATGGATCAACAGTTGATCATTGTTTACGTACCCGGTCATTCTTCTATAGAACATCGTAATGTGGGCCACTGGGCAAGTAGTCCCGTTGTATTTTTCAAACTCCGGAATTTTGAACTTGTGAGGAAGCACCAAGTCTGGGACCAAACTTAAGTCTTTGGCATCGACTCCATGATGCCCATCAGCATTCTCTAAGGCTTTCAATTTCTCCTCCAGCCATCGGCAACGTTCTTCCAACTGTTTTGCAGCCTCGGCTCTTAAATCTTCCTTTTCAGCTATATCTAAATCAGGAATGAGAGGATTGGTAAGGTTATCACCTAAATTGAATCCCGAGCCAGTTGGGAGATTTATAGGGATTCCAGCATCAACTTGACCCTGTTGGGGCCTTATTGTGACAGACGGCCCACGAGGATATGCCCCAGGTATGTGAGGTGGAGTGAAACCAGGAAGAGGAACCTCATTCTCTTCTCTAGTAATTGCCATGGGAGCCTTTCCCTTATCAATGGCCCTCAGTAGTTGAGCCATCTCAGCCATCATGTTCTTCTGAGCCTCCAACATATGCTCTCTCATGTCGTTTTGTATTTTTGCCAATTACTCCTGCAATTGGTCTTGCATATCCTTTTGTAGCTGCTCAAATCTTTGATCCATATTCTTTGACTTAGTGCGTGTACCGTAATGATGTGTTGCTTCCAGATTTCCTTTTTCTTACTCTCTTTCTCCCTCTACAATTTTAACTAATTAGGGCCTTTCTATAAACTTGAATGCATATGATGTAATGAAATGCAAATGCATGTATGCAAAAAGATGTCGATTCTGACTCAGTTTCATTTTAGAAAACATTATTTAAAGAACAAAAATCTTTTCATAAAATGGATTACAAAAACACTTTTGCCCGTAGGCCTAGAGTCTTAACCCTATCTAATAACAATGCCAACTCGCGTCCTTTGTCTGACGATGACTCATACATCATACTCAGTGTTTTAGCTTCTGTTGCAAACTCCTGTAAGTATTCAGCGACCTCTTGAATCTGAACTAATGCCTCTCCCATGACATGATCTCTATCTCCCACTTGACTCTGAAGATGATAAAGTTCTCCCTTCCATTGTTCTTCTCTTGCTTCGAGCTGCTCAATCCGTAACTCACAGCCCTGTAATGCTGCTTTTAACTCTCCAATGTTGTACTTCATTTTCTTAATCTCGTCCAAGCTTGTCTTTAACTCGATTGCAGAGTCACGACTTCGGTAATGATGAAGGGATCGTCCAATCTCTGTTACCTTAAATTTTAACCCTTGATTTTCCTTTTCTACGGCCTGATTACGTGACTGCATCTCTTGAAACTTCTTCTCCCAATACTCAGCCTTGGCTCGCTCCTCTTGAATCTCCTGTTGCCACTGCTCTGAAGACCTCCCTAATCCGACCCTTTTCAAAGTTATCTGGGCCTTATTATAATGCGTCTTTAAATCATCTCGATCTTCCTCGACCTTTCTCTTTTCCCTTTTCATCTTCTCAACTTTCATCTTTTGAACGTCAACATCGAGACTTAAGCACATCTTCTCCTCTTCGAGCTTCTCAATCCTCTTTTCTAGCTTTGAATTTCTTCTCTCGAACTCTTGCTTCATAACCTCCAACTCCGGTGGGATCACTCGCAAGCTCTCCTCTAATGATCGAGCCTCTCCTAAAATCGACCTAGGGATATTATCGTTGAATCTCTTACTAAACCAACCCTTATACTCGAGAGTTGACGTCGAACCTTCAGTCAAGATCTTCATACAAAAAGGCTACTTCCAAGCCTCAGAAATCTCTCGCATCCTCTTCTTATAGTGATCTCCTTTGTAAGAGAAATCACTCTGAGCTAGACCCTGTGTAGCCGGTATGAACTACCTCACTCGATATTACCTTAAAACAAGCAACGGTGTATATCCAACAATTCCCCAAATTCCTGGCAAAGGGACCCAATCAAAACTGCCGCATCGGTAAAGGACTTCACTAGGAACCAACCAAGGAGCCTTCCACATAACATCTTTCTCTCAAAGATTCTGAAGAATATTTAACCATCTCTCCTCCAAAATGTCATCTCTCCTAGGCATGTCCACTGCTTCCTTTAAGGGAGAATAACCCTCAAAGAAAACTCGACAAGGAACCCTATCTAGCTTTCAAAAGTGACTATGAAACCAAACTAACACAAGAATCGTGCACATCCAATGAATCTTCCTTCACCAGCTCTTCGACATGCACTCAAGGACCTTATCGTTTCAGCTAGGATCGCAGGCATAGGCGTGTTCTGTTTACCAAGTCGATCAAATAAATCTGCGACCGACTCATCTATGTGCCCCAACGCCTTCGGGAAAATCACCATGCCATAAATGCTCAAAGCCAGGACGTCGACCCTCTTCTTCACATCTGGATGTGTCAATATCAAATCCTTCAAAACGGCCCACGGGATGCATTTACTATCACCTTTTTGCTGTACACGAGCCATAGCCCACTGCTCACTCATCTCAGTAATCATTACCAATTTCTTCGCAAAAGTTGGAAGGCTAGCAGGCCTAACATAAGCCTTGTAACCATGAATCCTTGAACAACGCAGTAAAGTCGTATACTCCTCTAAAGTAGGTACAAGATCAACATCACCAAACGTAAAGCAACTATAAGCAGGGTTCCAGAACTGTACCATAGCTCGAAACAAGTGTTTATCTACCTTGACGTCCAGCAAATAGGGGAGGTCTCCATAACTCTGATAGAAAAGCTGCTTAGCATTATCACCCCACTGGGCCCAAATGTTTCTCAGCTCCTGCAACTCATTCTGTGTCGAAGTAACACGAGTGAAGTCTCGTAACTCTGACGTATACCCCTCGGTGACACTATCTCCTTTCTCTAACTAGGTTTTCTCTGACCAGGTACAAACAGAAGCATTGTCCTCCACTTTATTAAGGTATTCGTTCCTCATTATAAAACTTTCTAATCTAGAAATAGAGCCTTGAATCGACACCTTTAAATGTGGAATGACATGCAATGACAACAAAATAAAACTGTAAGTCAGTATCATATATATATAGGAAAGCGATAAATAAATCCTTATAAGGGTAATTTTCTAAAGGTTATCACTATTATCCCTAGGATAAGCACTTAAAAGTTCACTATATGAGTTTTAGTTCTAAGGCCAAGGTACCTGAACCAACAGATTCCTCGGTCTTCACCCACTATAGGCTCATATAGACCGAGTTCCGTTCAGGGGGACACTTTTCCCTATGGCCATACGGAGATGAAAATCTCACGAAGACATAGGTAGAGTATCCCGGAAGCAATCAACTAGCTCATATGAAGGTGAAAACCTTACGAAAGCGTAGCTTCTCACTCCCACCTAAAGGTATGACTACAACGGTCGTGCAAATGCAATGTAAAGCAATAAAGTAACAAACATATGCAGCAAACACATGTAAAAAGATTTAAGTGTTCCAAACTTCTGACATTAAGACAAAAATACTCAATTTCTTGGCTTGACTCTCTTAATGTCCCCAGCGGAGTCGCCAAGCTGTCGAAACCTATTTTTTAAAAGGGATGTTTTAAAAAAAACGGGGATCGACTTTTGAAAAACAAAAACAGGAGTCACCACCAATCTTTTTAGGTGTAATTGGATCACCTTATAAAATGTTTTGTTTTAAAACATTAATTTTGGTCTACGAAATTATAAGAAAAATAGGTTCGGGAGTCGGTTATGCACAAGGAAGGATTAGCACCCTCGTAACGCCCAAAATTGGTACCAAATTGAATAATTTTTGTCTTAATGTCAGAATTTTGAGAACTCTTTAAAAAAAGGGTTTCTTTATTGTAATAAATTAAGAGAATCGAGATTCATTCGCTTTGAGGAAATAATAAATATCACATCCAGCATAATTGGACACGATACTTTTAAATTTTTCATAGCTAAAATCATCTCATGATTTATAAAACCTGCTTAAAAAGGATATTTTAAATATTTAGATAAACAGAAAATTGCAACCCAGCATATTAGGGCACTATTTCTCAAATTTCTAAACATCCACAACATTGCCTCGTTCATTTTCTAAAAGTTCCTTTTTAATGACCTTTGGTTTTAAAAGTAATGATATGTTTCATATATTAAGAAATTAAATACAATATATATATATATGCTTTATTATTCCATGCAAATATAGTAAAGGTGACAATGATAGCATAATTTACACAACATACAATATCATTTTACACATATACCATCATGATGTTCATGCAACATTATTCCATGGAAAGTATCTTTCAATGCATAATAAATACAACAAGTATAAATTGCAGTATACACACGATAATATCTTATACCAACCACCATAAATAATTACCCTAATGCAAATATACAAAAAGAAATATTATAAAAAATTTAATCTATTAAACTATATCAAAATAAAAGAGAATTTTAAAATAATAAGCAAATTAAATGTATGAAATATAAAAGTTAGCTATTTAGAAATATATAAAACGATGTAAGAACAGTAAAAGAAACCCCTTTTTTTAAAAAAAATGTATACATATATAAATTATATGATAAGGTATAATAACTTAATATATGAAAAAAATAGTATAATAGATGTTGTTTATTCTTTTTAAAAATGTATATAATTAATAAGTAATGTATACTTTAGGATAAAATAAAGGTAGTAAAGAAATATAATAAAATATGATTTACAAATAAAAATAATATAAATCATATAGTAATAAAATATATGTAATAAAATATATAATATAATATAAGAAGAATGTATAAAATAATAATAATCTAGTAGGTATTTCATATAAAAATATAATAAAATATTTGATATATATATATAGAAAATACATAGTATTTACTAACTTTATAAATAAATATGTAATAATATGAATAATATAATAGATAAAATATAGTAAAATAAATGATATATATAATGAAAATACATACAACATATAGTAAAATGCAAATATAAAAATAGCAATATATTGAATATATAAAAAAATGATATATACTATTTAATATTAAAAATAAAAAAATTAAATTCAATTGAAAATTTCGGGGTTAATTGTAAAATAATAAAAAAATTTGGACCTAATAAAAAAAACAAGCTGGAACAGAGGGACTCATTGGGTAATTAAACCCTAATCCCCAAAACGACACCGTTTCCAGAATGAATTTTAAAGGCTGTTTGGACTAAATTAAAACAAATATAAAAGATTAAGACCAAATTAAAATAAAAATAAAATGCAATTGAAAAAATTTACAAAAAACAAAAGGATTAATTGGGCAATTTGCCCATTCTCCAAAAAGAGCGGATCCTTCTTGGAACGATGCCGTTTTAAAGCTTATTGTTTTAAGCTAAACGACATCGTTTTAATAAGGCTATATAAGCCAATTTTCAGCTAAAAAAAAAACTTTTAACCTGGTTAAAAAAAAATGAGAATCCTCTAAAAGAGGAATAGGGAAGAGGCTCTCAGCGCTCCGTTGAGCTTCCGTCTCAGACCTCTCACGCGCTTACGCGCCGCCACATATGGTGGCTCAGAAGGCTAAAAACCTTCATTCCTCCGGGTAAAATACAGGTAATCTTCTTCTCTTTTAATATTATCAGTTTTTAAAAAAAAACGATTCGTATGCCTGTTGAGAAAAAACAAATAAATAACAGAATATAAGACTTTAATCACCTCTCAAGAAACTGTTTGAATCTCCTTGTTCTCTGAATATATGTGCGTATTTTTTATTCCCTCCAAAAAAAGGGTCATTTACATTGTTCTGAATCAGGCTCTTTATAGCCACTGTACATAGCATTTTTACATGTTTAAAAATATTCCCTGCCATATTTGTTTTGTGTCTGTCCTTTCTTTCTATTTTGCAGATGTCTCGCGAAGAAATCAGCGAATCAGGCCCTGATGGCGTCGGTGCTGGCGCTGATCTGCTTTCATTCGGCTTCAACTACGGCCAGATTTGAGGCCGGGAATCACGGTGTTGATGAGGGCAGATGGAATGACCGAAGTTGAAAAGGCGCGATTTGCGGCGCGAAGCTTCTGGAAACCCTAAAGTTTCCAGATTAGGTTTAGGTATTGGGCCTCACTAATTTGGGTCTCTTTGGGCCTTGTACATTTTAGGTTAAGGGTGTATTAGGTACCGGGTTTTGGGTAAAAATGTGGGCTACCGGTATTGATGTTAGGTCTGGGCTTGTCAAGCTTTGAAGCTCGTTTATTGTAAATGGACTTGTATAATGGACTTTATTTATTTATTAATTTGATTCTTGCAAGCCCGGGCAAATTTGGGCTATTACATGAATCATTTGGTTGATTTCCAATGATCTATACCTTAATTGCTTAAATATCCATACAATATCCTAACAATGTACGTAACACTAAAACATGAACAAACTTGAGCATACATTAAATTGCTGAAGTATAGGAAATATTTTTCATTTATTTAATCTCAAAATAATTCTTGGGGCATTGGCTGAGACTAAAGTTATTACTAGCAAGTAATATGTCATCAACATATAAAACCAAAAAATATGATTACTCTTACTGAACTTGTGGTATATACAATTATCAACCAAATTCACTTCAAAACCAAAAGAGGTAACCACTAGGTGAATATTGTAATATCATTGAAGTAAAGTCTACTTAAGCCTATAAATGGTTTTCTTTAATTTACAAATCATTGATTTTGCATCACCAGACACTGAATTCGTTATCATCCTAAAAGAGTCTTTTGATGTAACCAGAGAGAACGTCTTTTTCTAATCAATGCATTCTTTTTATGTAAAGCCTTTAGCAATAAGACGCGTCTTGTATCTCTCCATATTGTCTTTTGAATCTCTCTTATTTTTAAATATCCATTTGCAACCAATGGGTTTCGCACCTTCTGGCAACGAAACAAGATCGAGCACATGATTGTCTCTTATAGACTTTATCTCTTCATTCATGGCATCTATCCACTTTTGAGAGTTAGAACTTTTTATGGGTTGATAGAGGTTGATAGGATTATCTTTCATCACTCTAATGTCAACTTCATGTTCTTAGAGAATATAATATAATCATCTAGTATTGCACTTATCATTTCTCTAGTGGCATTGAATCTTCTATAAGTTTGTATATATGTTTTAAATTTTTTTTAAAAATAATTGATGTCATGGCATGCATGTGGACTACTACGTCAGAAAGGTTAACAGACGTTAACTTTTCTACTTATTTTGGGGTGCTTTGACAAACGACACTAGTTCAATGGCTAAAAGAGACATAAAATTTATTTTTTTTTTGTAAATGTTGAGGGTTAAATTTATTGAATAATTTATATTTAGGATCAAACTGATAAAATGTAAACATTAAAGGGCTAAATTTGTTATTCGACCAATAAAAAAGCCCATATTAGCACTTCTGGAAATATTCCAACGGCCTTGGTGATGAAAATATTTGACTTTGAATAGTTTAATAACCAAAATAGAAAAAATCAGAAGTTCAATGACCAAAATAGAACATGGGCAGCACTTTAGGGACCATTTATTTACTTTACCCGAAACTATAATATATCAATATACCAATATTTTACCTTATATGGAAACCCTAAACTCAAATTTTAAACAAATTTATCTATAACACCCCCTACCCATATTTATTGCTAGAATAGGGTACGAGGCATTACCAGAGTTTACCGAATTAATTTTTCCATTATTACGAGTTAAATACTATTTGTTTACTGAAACATGTTATGACGTCCCTTAGATGGTCCTCCGAAGCCCAAAACATACATCGAGACCAAACCGAAATTAAACCAAAACCATAGGGAATTTTTCGCAAAACTCAAAATTTTTTTATTTATTATGAACTCAATATAACCCCTTTATAGATATCTAACCTTCCCTGCAATTTTTAACCATTCAATTCAACATATTTTCAAGATAGATTCATGCATATTCATAAGAAAACCTCATCACATACCAAAAGCAGGATTTGTTAGCCTTACCAATGGCTAACTTTACATTCATTTCACATTAACATTTACTTTATTAACTTATACATGCCATTGATTTCCAAAATAAAGTTTCTTGATATACCAAAATATTGAGGTTGATAGTGTGATGTGTCTCCGACCCAATCTGACCTTCGAGCTCTTAATACTCGATACTTGTTCGTATACAAAAATCTACTAATCTCGAACTTTTTTCTTTCCTCGATCTAGCTTTGTATTTGAATTTTCTGGATTTTGTGCTTAAAGGACCCCTCCTATGGCGTTTTGGTTGATGAGAATAAAGAGAAATCACAAGAAATCTAGATATTTCCATATTAGTCCTAATTTTATCTAGTTAATTATGCAATATTCCAATTTTGCCCTTAAATCATCCATTTTCTTGCTGATTTCATGCCCTTGTCGTCCAACCCTGATAAATTTTGGGTTTAATTGCCTTTTAAATGCTTTCTTATTAGACACTTAAGCTATTTAATCATCCCAGCCACTTTTACACATTTTCCAATTTAATCCTTTTTATTTAATTGACTACCCAAACATTAAAATTTCCTAACAAAATTTTAATACCACATTACTAACATTTCATAAATATTTATAAAAATATTTCTGACTCAGTTTTATGAGATCGAGGTCTCAATGCCTTATTTTTATCCAATTTCTTCAATAATTTCTTTTTCTAACCACTAAATCGGTAAAATTTTTCTATTGATATTTTCATACGATTTTCCTATCATATCAATATTCATGCAAAAATATTAAAATAAAGTTCTCTTTAAATCAGATTTGTGGTTACGAAACCACTGTTCCGATAACCTTGAATTTAGGCCATTACAACTCTCCCCCCTTTAAGGATTTTCGTCTTCGAAAATTTTACTAGTAAAGAGGTTCGGGTAATGTTTCCTTATTGTCTCCTCTGGTTCCCATGTCGCATCTTCAATCTCGTGCTTTTGCCATAATACTTTCACCAAATTTATCTTTTTATTTTTGAGCTCTTTTGTCTCCCGTGCCAAAATCTTAACTGGTTCTTCAATGTAACTTATATCTGGCTGAATATCCACTTCTGTCAGAGAAATAACATGTGAAGGATCCGATCGATATCATCGTATCATAAACACATGAAAAACATTATGAATTCTATCAAATTTCGGTGGTAATGCCAATTAATAAACGACCGGTCCAGTTCTTTCTGTGATTTCATATGACCCGATAAATTTTTTACTCAATTTACCCTTTCGACCGAACCGAAGAATTTTCTTCCAAGGAGACACTTTCAAGAATACCTTGTTACCAACTTGAAATTCAATCTCTTTTTGTTTAAGATCGGCATATGATTTTTGACGATCGGAAGCTGCTTTTAAACTATCCCGAATAACATTTACTTTTTCTTCTATTTCCCGGATCAAATCAACCCCATGTATATTCTTTTCATTGAATTCTGTTCAATATAACGATGTTCAACATTTTCTACTATAAAAAGCTTCATACGGAGCCATTTTAATACTGAACTGATAACTGTTATTGTAAGCAAATTCAATCAAAGGTAGATACCTTTCCCAATTACCTTTAAACTCTAGTATACAACATCGGAGCATATCTTCCAATACCTAAATTATACGTTCAGATTGGCCATCTGTCTGAGGATGAAATGCAGTGCTGAAATACAACTAAGTACCCAGGGCTTCTTGCAAATTTTCCCAAAAACGAGATGTAAATCGGGGATCTCTATCTAATATAATGGAGACAGTCACTCCATGTAGCCTGACAGCCTTAGATATGTACACTTCAGCTTGTTTATCTAAAGAATAATCCATACGTACCGGAATAAAGTGCGCTGAATTTGTCAATCAGTGAACAATCACCCAAATGGCATATTTCTTCCTCGGAGACTACGGTAACCCTGATATAAAATCCATAGTGATTCTTTCCCATTTCCATTTTGGTATAGTGATTGGCTGAAGTAAACCCAAAGGTACCTGATGTTCAGCTTTAACTTGCTGACACACTAAACACCTTGATAAACTAAGAGATATCACGTTTCATACCTGACCACCAGTACATCTTTTTCTGATCATTATACATTTTATTACTCCTCTGATGTACAGACATAGTATCATTGTGAGCCTCGTGTAGAATCTTCTGTATGAGCTCTGAATTTTGAGGTACACATACCCTACCTCTGAATAACAAAGAACCATCAATCCCAACCTGAAATTCAGAATCAATACCTGGCTCATGTTGTGCCTGTTTAGCCTGTAACTTTTTATCATTTTTCTGAGCCTCACAGATCTGCTATAAAAACATTGGTCTAGCTTCCAATTTAGCTATAACTAAACCATCATCAGACAATGATAACCAGGTATTCGTAGCTCGCAAAGCAAATAAAGATTTCTTGCTCAAAGCATCAGCTACAACATTAGCCTTACCCGGATGGTAATCAGTAATCAAATCATAGTCCTTTATCAGTTCAAGCCACCTGCGCTGTCTCAAATTCAAATCTTTTTGCGTCATTAAATATTTTAGGCTTTTATGATCAGTATAAATATGACATTTCTCACCGTACAAATAATGCCACCATATCTTCAGCGCAGATACAATAGCAACTAATTTAAGATCATGTACTGGGTAATTTCTTTCATGTGGTTTAAGTTATCTTGAAGCATAGGCTATTACTTTACCTTCTTGTATCAAGATACAACCTAAACCATTTAATATGGTATCACTGTAAATAACAAATTCCTTACCCAGTTCAGGTTGCACTAATACAGGTGCTTTCGTTAGTAGATCTTTCAATAGGTCTAAACTCTGCTGACATTCATCATTCCACTCAAACTTTACATCTTTCTGCAATAATCGAGTCATCAGAGAAGCTATCATAGAGAACCCCTGTACAAATGTCCAATAAAAACCAGCTAAACCCAAGAAAAATCTAACTTCAGATACATTCTTCGGTGAACTCCAATACACAATAGCTGAGATTTTACTCGGATCTACCCTGATGCCTTTCTTGCAGAATTTGCAACACAATTCTCAAATGTTCTGCATGTTCTTTTTCATCCCTAGAATAAACCAGAATATCATCAATGAATACTACCACAAATCTGTTTAAGTATGGTCTGAATATCTAGTTCATCAAATCCATGAATATTGTAGGTGCATTAGTTAGCCCAAACGGCATAACCAGAAACTCATCATACCTGTACCCGTAGCTGATAATAACCCGATCGAAGATCAATATTTGAAAACACTAGCACTTTTCAGCTAATCAAATAAATCATCAATCTGGGGTAATGGGTACTTATTCTTTATGGTTACTTTATTAAGCTGCCGGTAGTCGATACACAATCTCAAAGACCTGTCTTTCTTTTTCACAAACAAAACCGGAGCACCCCAAGATAAATGACTCGATCGAACAAAACCCTTATCAACAAGTTCCTGTAACTGTGTCTTTAACTCCTTTAATTCTATAGGAGTTATCCGGTACGGAGCTATGAAAATCAGAGTAGTTCCCAGAATCAAATTTATAGAAAATTCAACTTCTCTTTCTGGTGGCAACCCTGGTAATTCCTCTGGAAACACATCGAAAAATTCACATGCCACTGGCACTGCCTGTATCTTTAACTCAGATACCTTGGTGTCGAGTAATAAGCCAAGTAAGCATCATACCCTTTTTTGACATACCTCTGTGCTGCCATCACTGAAATCACATCAGATAACCCTTCTGTCTAATCAGATTTAACCCGGAGTAACTCGTCATTCTAACATTTTAGCACAATATATTTTTGTCTACAATTTACTATTGCATCATGCTGGGTTAGCCAATCCATGCCCAATATCACATCAAATTCATCAAATGGCAAAAACATCAAATCAGCTAGGAAACAATAACCTCTTACCATCAGTGGACAATTTTTACAAATTTTATCCACCAAAATAGATTGGCTTAGAGGGTTCAAGACTTTAACCACAAATTCAATAGGTTCAATAGATTAACTCTTTAACACATACAAGCTTTATACATATATATATGAATGCATAGAACTGGGATCAATTAATTCAGTAATATCAGTGTCAAGTAAAAAAAATGCACCAGTAATAACATCGGGTGCTGAGGCATTTTCTTTGGCACAAATGGTATATGTCCTAGCAGGTGCTCGTGGCTCAAGCCTACCTGTAGTATATTTTGTAGCTGGCTACCACTGACATTACTGAATGGTCGAGGTGGTCTACCCCTCGAAACTGATTACTCAGCTTCGATGTCTGTTCAGCTTCTTTTTCACCCCTTTCTGGACAATCTTTGAGGAAATGATCAAATGAACTGCATCGGTAACAAGCCCCACTTTTCAGCCGGCATTCTCCAAAATGAGCTTTATTACAGTACTGGCATCCCGGCTTAGGACTACCGACACTACCCATACTAGTCACAGATGGAATATGAGATCTCGGGTTAGTGCGTTGGAAGCCCCGTTCCTTTCCAAAATTGCCCGTCATAGAAATAGATCGATCAGAGTACTTCTTTAATTTATTTGTAATAGAAGATGACTGAAATTTTCCCATCAATCTTTTGCTGAAAACCCGAGCTTCCCTTTCATCTTATTTCTTCTCATTACTCAATTCCTCTACTTTATAAGCTCGCTCAGTCAATGTAGCAAACTCCTGGATTTCAAGTATTCCAATCAGGAACTTGATATCTTCATTCAGTCCCTCTTCAAACCGCTTGCACATCTCGATTTCTAATTGTACCCATTCCTAAGCATATTTACTCAACCGAACAAATTCTCTTTCATACTGAGATACTGATCTGTTGCCTTATTTCAGCTCAAAAAATTCTTTTCTTTTCTGATCAAGAAACCTTTGACTGATATATTTCTTTTTAAATTCATTCTAAAAGAACTCCCAAGTAATCTCCTCTTTCGGAACTACCGAAGCTTTAGTGTCCCACCAATGATAAGCTGTGTCTTTTAGCAGTGAGACGACACATTTCAGACATTCTTCTGGTGGTCATGATAATTCCTCTAAAACTCAAATAGTATTTTCTAACCAAAACTCAGCCCGTTCGGAATCATCATTAACTGCAGCTCTGAATTCTTCTACCCCATATTTTCTGATTTTATCAACCAGAGCTTTCTCTTTTCTGATAGATTTAGTACCTGTACCCTGTGGAATCTCGAGAATCGATGGAGGAGGAGGAGGGGGAGCTTGAGCTTGCTGCATTACAAGGTTGGTTCTCACATATTGACTAAATCATTCATTCATCATTTGAAAGAAAGCCATTTTAGCCTCTTCACTTTGGTCCCCTGTCTCGAACCTTCTACTACTAGTAGCTTCAACTTCTCTTTGTTCCCTTTCCGGGACCGGAGCATGACTCTCGGCTTCCTCAGATTGAGCTCGGTCAGCAGGCATTTACTGTAAAAAAATATTTAAATGGTCAAGATATATCAAACTATCAATAATAATTTAAATGGCATGTATATCTAATCCCATATTTGCTACGTCGGTTTGAGAACAGGCTAAACTGTAGCTCTAATACTAACAAATGTAACACCCCTACCTGTATTCATTGCGGAATAGGGTACAAGGCATTACCAGAGTTTACCGCATTAATTTTTTCATTATTACAAGTTAAATAATATTTTTTTACCGAAACATGCTATGATGTCTCTTAGATGGGCTCCGAAGCCCAAAACATACATCGAGACCAAATCGAAATTAAATCGAAACCATAGGGAATTTTTCTCAAAACTCTAAATTTTTTTATTATGAACTCAATATAACCCCTTTATAGATATCTAACCTTCCCTTCATTTTTAACCGAGACCAATTCAATTCAACATATTTTCAAGATAGATTCATACATATCCATAAGATAACCTCATCACATACCAAAACTAGGATTTGTTAGCCTTACCAATGGCTAACTTTACATTCATTTCACATTAACATTTACTTTATTAACTTATACATGCCATTGATTTCCAAAATAAAGTTTCTTGATATACCAAAATGTTGAGGTTGATAGTGTGATGTGTCTCCGACCAATCCAAACTCCGAGCTCTTAATACTCGATACTTGTTCATATACAAAAAGCTACTAATCTCAAACTTTTTCCTTTCCTCGATCTAACTTCGTATTTGAATTTTTTGGATTTGGTGCAAAAATTATGAAATACCAGCTTAAAGAACCCCTCCTATGGCGTTTTGGCTGATGAGAATGAAGAGAAATCACAAGAAATCTAGATATTTCCATATTAGTCATAATTTTATTTAGTTAATTATGTAATATTCCAATTTTGCCCTTAAATCATCCGTTTTCTTGCTGATTTCATGCCCTTGCCGTCTAGCCCAAATAAATTTTGGGTCTAATTGCCTTTTAAATCCTTTCTTATATGACACTTAAGCTATTTAATCATCCCAGCCACTTTTACACCTTTTCCAATTTAGTCCTTTTTATTTAATTGACTACCCAAACATTAAAATTTCCTAACGAAATTTTAATACTATATTACTAACATTTCATAAATACTTAAAAAAATATTTCCAACTCGATTTTACGAGATCAAGGTCTCGATACCTTATTTTTACCCAATTTCTTCAATAATTTCTTTTTCTAACCACTAAATCGGTAAAATTTTTCTATCGATATTTTCATATGATTTTCCTGTCATATCAATATTCATGCAAAAATATTAAAATAAATTTCTCTTTAAATCAGATTTGTGGTTACGAAACCACTGTTTCGATAACCTTGAATTTAGGCTATTACATTAACAATGATAATTATTAATATATCAACCTTTAAGCAAACAATATAAACTAAAATATAACAATCTAGCAAGATACTAACATCTAAAATAACAAAAATATGAAATATAACAATAAACAATCATTTAAACTAATCTCTAAATTTAACATTTTACAACTAAAAAAGGCTTAAAAATGTAACACCCCAAACCCGACCTAGAAGGCTAAATAGAATTTGGATGAGTTACACCAACGTATTGAAAACTGATTTCTTTTCGGAGTTTTAACTTTAAAAACATAAATTCATTTTAGTCGATTTAGGTGGTTTTGTAGTTTCGTGTTAGATATTGACAGATGCTAACGAGATTATAAAAAAAGGCAAGTCCAAAAACAGATTACAAACCCAAAAGATCAAATCATAGTTATATCAGTACAAAACAATCTGAGTTCCCGTACACTGTCTGATTCTAAGTTAGATGCCTACTTGACCAGATAAAGGTAAGACAAAGGGTGAGCTACCAAGCACCGTGTATAACCAAGCTAAGATACAAATAAACATATCATAATATATAAATCAAAGTAATGCAAAGAACTTAATAACAGTTATATAACTAGTACGGAACATATCTAGATTATCACAAAGATTTCAACAACGATAGTACAACAGAACCGAACAAAACAGAATAGAGCAGAACAAAATAATACAAGCAAAGTATAACAAAATAGAACTATGCAGAGGATCTGTGTTATGCAGATGTTGTATTTTTCAAACATATTAGAATGTAGATTTATCAGAAAACATCCTACCCAACTCCGTTACACACCAAAATAGAGTTCTCCAGAACTCGTCCAGCCAAATCACACCAACAAATAACTGTGGACGGTGCCACCAGAATTTTGCAGTTAAAACTGCTAGATCAGATACATGTGGTCAAGCCACTATAGTACAACTAAGTTACCAGAATAGAATTATAGATAAACCACCAGATAATGTAGATCACTAAATTGCAGAAACTTCCTCCTTTCACAAAAACCCAAATCCCATACAGTCTGTCATGGCATGCATATGCAAAATCAGAGTGATAAGCATGAAAGTTATGTTATCTTTCAATAACATAACCAGTAGACATGGGAGCCCATGTTTTTGTAAAATAGACTTATCAAACCTCAACAGATCATATCAGATTTGCCATGAAGTCACATACATGGATATAAATCAAAATAAGTAACAATCAATCTAACATGTTCAGATATCGTATATTACTTATCAACAAAATAATGTAGAAGATCATATTAGAATCAATAACAATTAATTTAACATATTCAGATATCGTACAATCCTCATCAACAAAGTAACATAAAGGATTATAAACCAAAATTAGTAACAATCAATCTAACATAATCAGATATCACATGTTTTTCATCAACAAAATAACGCGGAGGCGTACCAACAAACTTAAAAAATACAAATCATACCTGGATAATTCATACACATTAGACAATAGCACATTACGTTTTGACAGATCCTACTCACTTAGGTTCAAACATAGCAGACATACATATAGATCACAAGTTGTTCATCATCAGATCATCAGATATCAAGTTATATAGCCTAATTCAGATTGTACGGACCCTATAGTAGGCCTATGTTCATTTCGAATGACGTTTGTAGCCCAAGGGAAAATTCTAAATATTGCTTCACATGCTCGTGTACTTATCCGTGTGTCTCACATGGCCTGACGCAGCCCCGTGTCACTTGTCCATATGATCCTAATTCACAAACAGTGAGTTACACGACCTAAACACATGCCATGTCACTGCCCTCGTGTGAATCTTGCACAATTCATAACCACACACGGTATAGGCACACGCCCGTGGTGCCCCAAAGTTTTGTAAACAGTAAGTTATACGGCCTAGCACACGGTTGTGTGGCGTCGATAGTCCCATTTTCTGACGACTAAAATTTGAAGAAGAAGGCGTTTTCGATACCTACCTGATACATATTCGATGTAGGAGCAATAAGGATGAACTCCCGTCCTTAAACGACAAGAAATTCCCCAACAAACGATTAATTCACAGTCAAATCGCTAAAAACTGACATTTCAGAATCGAAGTTACGTCAAATAACTTTCGACACCAAAAATTTAAATCAACTTACTAGTCAACAAATTGAACTAAAAAAGAGAAGTCAAACCCTGTACAGAATCAGTGTAACATAACATAACAAAAAAAATGTCACTTGAAAATATGAAACCAAAACGAAGAAACTAAAGAATGGGAAAGGAATGACAGAAAAACATGGCAGGAAAAGAAAAAAACAAAATGAAAAACCACCCTGAAGGTTTCTAGAAGATTTTAAGTAACCAATCGAAACCAACTACCATACAACAAAATTCAAAAATAAAACATTCCCTATTGCTTTCGTTGGGATTCGAACACAAGACCAAAAAGTATACAAAAGCTTAACCATTGAACTAGCAGACTCATTCTTGTCATCAATTGGCTGAATTTAACTTATAACCAACATGTCTAAAGATAGGGATTTAATCAAAAGTTGCAGAATTTCAAGAGATAGGATTCGAATCTAGAACCTTACACATATAACCAGATCTAATCACTTGTCAAAAATTTCCAAAATCTAAACTCAAAATCAAGGGATGACCACTCTTGGTTTCAAAACCCATTTTTTTAACCCGATTTTTGGGATGTTACAAAAAAAAACTTAATTGAAAATGTTGAATACTAGGGATGAATTTTTAGAGAATATTTTACAAATATGGTGTGCTTGAGAGAAAACGAGAGAAGAAAATATGTTTGGAGAAAATGAGAGAAGAAAAAGAGGTTGGGAGAAAATGAGAAAACAAGTCGTTGTGCTTGAACATTTTGCTCTTTTATATACACAAAACTTAACTGACTCAATTGCATAACATTTAAACCTATTATTAAAAAATAATAATATGTCCAAATTGTAATGACCTACTTTTCAACGGTGTCGAAAAATTTAATTTTTGGACTAAATTTATTAAATCAAGTTAGTAAATAATATGAATAGAATAATTACGAGACATATATGGAGTTAGAAAGGTCGAATTATTAAGTGTTATTGAATTAAATCAATTATTAAAAATAATACAGAGACCAATTTGTTTTATGACTAAAACGAGTGGAAATTAATTTAAAATTTAGTAAGCCTTAATTTATACTTAACCTAATGACTTATGAATAAATTTTCCATAAATAAGTATGAATTAGTGGCTTAGTTTGATCATATCCATTCATTCTCCGTTAAGAAATTCATGAGTTAATTGGGACAATTGATTAATGAATAATTAAATTAATTAATTATTAATAGATTAATAAATGAAAAGAACAACATGTTAGTGTCATTTTCCTTCATCTTATTTCACGAAAAAAAAAGGGAGAAAAAAGTAATTAAGTTTTTTTTATTTTAAATTTAGGTTTCATTTGTTTCACTGAAAAATAATTTTTAGAAAATGATTTCTAGAAAATGACTTTTTTTTTAAAAAAAGCTATTTTTTTTTTTTTGTGTTTGGATGAATTTGTGAAAAATATTTTCTATTGTTTAACAAATTTCCAGAAAATATTTCTTAAAAACTTTTTTCAATGAAATAAATATACATTTGAGATTTTCTTATCTTTTCATTGTGTAATTGAGTTTATTTTATATCTATAAATTTATATTTTATATTGTTTTTGCATATATTGCAATGATTTCTTTATAAATAAATACATCAAATTAAATATATAATACTATTAAATTATTAAGCTAGAATATTAAGAGTCATAAATTGAAAACAACCAAAGCAAATAGATGTTTCCTGATTGTATTATAAAAAAAACAAAAAAATGAATAATAAATTAGCTTTCAAACCAAGATTAGTACTACATAATATTAAATTAATAATATTATCCAAATGCATAATTAGTACTACATGGTTCACGAAAATATATAAGTATACACAATCGTTGACAAGTAATAAAGTGATAAGTATAAAGTATCGTCTCCACAGAGACTGCATAGGCAAATTTTTTGAAATAAAAACTTAGCAAATTGGTGGTAAAAATAATTAAGGGTGAATTAGACTAACTACTCTATTTAATTTAAAACTACCTAAATGAAATTAAATGAAAGAGAAACACAGATAAAATCAACAATTCACAGAAGCAAATCTCAATGACACAAATGTGTTAGATTAATTATCTTCTTTTACTATGAATTATTAAAACCTAGAAATAGAGTTACGAAAAAATCCATGGCAACTCGATTATTCATTAACCCATGAAATCATACTTATTAAATTAATAAATTTTCCTAACACAAGTTTATGTTAAAACAATTTAGAAATTTTCATAAGCATTCATTCATATTAAGTGAGGTAACAAAATATTTCTATGCTAAAATAGTTTAATCACATTAATTCTAAGATTATGCAAGGTAATAAAGTTTTTCAATATTATTACTAATTTGACATATTTTAGCATTAAAAAAAAACATGCACCAATCAGATAGTGTGTCAATTAATTATAATCTATGTCGATTAAATAATTAATTCAATTGCACACACACATTCATAATGCATAGATAACATGTCATGATTTTACCTGATTGAATGAACAACCAAGGCACATAACATCATTAACAACATTTTAATAAATCTAAGTTAAAGAATATAATCAATCTAAAAACAATAAATTTAAGTCATTATGATTAAGTTAAAACTAGCAAATATTTGACAAGCATGTTCATCAATGCAAAACAAAATAAAAGTAAAGAGAGGAAGAACAAGATAAATCTAGTTTTTTTTTTGCTCGTGCTCCCTTCCTTCTTTCTTTCTGCTTTGCTTGTCTTGCATAAATCTCATTAGGAAAGTCAAAATTTTGCTGCCCAACACATTTTGGAATTGCTTCTTTCAAATTTCTATGTTTTTCTCTCAAAAGGGAAGTAGAGAAAATGGAAGAGAGGATGAGTGGGTGAGTGAGTGTTGAAATACAAATAGGGCCTATTTATACATGAGGGGAGTGGCTATTTTTAGCACATTGAAGGCTTGAAAATATCTCCCCCCATGGCTAGCCTTTGCTTTAAGGGAATGGAGTTGATGGATTTGCTAAATTTAGCTTGGTACATGAGAGAGGAAATTTAAAAAGGGAAAGGGGTTTGAATGGAAATATGATGGAATTTTGTGGCTTTTTTTAAATATGTTAATCAACCTTGGATGGCTGATTTGGGCCTCTTTTTCTTAATGGGCAATTTAGACTCTTTTCTCCTTAGTAGACTATCTAGTTTTTCTGCCCAATTTCTGAGTTAGGTCAAGCATGCCCCATGATCCATTAATACCTTAATTTGGGTGTCCAAAGCTTATTATTAATCAACCCTCATCTACATGGCTTTTGCTATAGGATGCTACAACATTTGAGCTCCAAAAGGTGACATTCCAAGACTGCCCTTTCTTCAAATGCATCAAACAACTTCAAATTGGAAAAATTGTGTAAGTTTAGCATGTAAATAAATAAAAATAGAGATTTTTCTTTAATTTTGTCCAACTTAGATATTTTTTAATAAAACTACAAAAATCTAATAAGAAACACTCGAAATTTGCATGAATTATTAGTCAGAAATGCTATAAAAGTCTATATATTTTGGAGTTATCAGTACATCGTATGATGACTACAATATTTTCCAAGTGCATGTTTAGCACTACACCACATAATTAATAGTTCACCTCATTATAATATAGTCCAAGTGCAGCTCAGATTATGGTAAAATCGTAAAACATGAGAAAAAAAAAATGGTAAAAACATGATAACTCCGAAGAACAGTAAACCAAGAAGAAGAGACAAGCTTAAAAATGTAGAACAATAGAAAGGGGCTCAGATCTATGAAAAATGCTTCTTTTATAGCAGATAGGTTGAAGAAAATATGAATGGAAAAGATGGTTATCCTTACTTGAGTTATCACCGTCGAAGAGGAAGAGGTGTCGACACTAGAGATGGGTTGTTTCTTCAACGACAAAGACAGATTCCCCTTTGTTGCTCTGAAAGCTTCCCCTTTTTATTTCTTCAACAGTGAACAAAGCATTATCAGTTTGGAAAATGTCTTACCAAAAAAATTGGTAAGACATTTTACAGGAATAAGGGGGTAAATTTACATTAATTGGAAAACCTTTTATGTTGACCATCCTATTTTACATGAAACAAACATCAGAAAAGGCTTAAAATATTTTCCATAAAAGCTTTTATGTGAAACAAACGAAGCCTTAATTAGATCTTTAAGTAAATATGCTAGTTTATGTAAGCCCACTTGTTAGATCTTTGAATTGTTGAAGTTTAGTTTGGCTTCTATGGTTGATTTTATGATAGATTAGTAAGAAAATATGACGACTTTAAATGAAATTGTGTATAATGTTAGTAAGGGAATGGGTGTTGTAGGAATAAGCTTGATTTAAGCTTAAAAGCTTTGAAGTTATTCTTGAGTTTTAAGGACCAAATTGAAATAAGATTGGATCTATTAGAAATTTATGTTATCGTATGATAGTTGGATGTATTTATACTATATTTATTAAGTCAGATTTGAATTTGACCGGCTAAATGGCAGGATATGAGTGTTTCAAAAACTAGATGTTTAGGGACAAAAGTGAATAAAATTTATTCATGTATATAATATGTTGAATTATGTGATTAATGAATTTTTTGTATTCAAATTTAATTTCGTAGCTATAGGCGATGTAAGACCATCTCAGGACAAAGGGAAATCCAAAGCCGTCAACGAGTAGATATCTCGGTTTGTACTCTTATAATTCAAGCTTATTAAATAATTAAATGTATATGCTTGAATTGTCAAATTATCGAAAATAGTAAACTATCTACATGTTATGTTTAAAAGGTACGTATATACCTGATTATGTGATTATGATCATTAGTATGTGATTTGTACATGTATATGCTTGCTTAATATTATATGATGATTAATAAAGTAATTTTCCCTATTAATATTATCAGATAGAGTCACGGGTATAGTTGGCATGCCATAAAGTTCGTTTTGATAGGAGGGAGATTCAACGCTATGAGCGTATTTATATATCATGATAGTTCTCTAATACCTTAGGGGTTAAGAATGTATCACTAGCTTAAATACCCTGAGGATAAGATCGTATTTTGGTGTGGTTGATGGGATCAGTGCATTTATGCCCAATTAGCACTTCGGTGTGTACTTAGTTTGATGGTGGATTGATTCACGTATCCATCCTTAAGTCTAATTTTGTTACTAGGGATTAGAACATAAAACTTATTATTTATGTGATTTGTAAATGATGTGATATATGACTTTGAACCAGTGAAAATAGATGTGAATATCTTGAGGGTGCATCAAGAATCTTATATTGTAAACGAGCACCTAAATGAAATGAATATGGTCAATCAATAAATGATTATTTGGTTCAATGATATATACGTGCTAATGATATTGATATCGATTTAGTTATTGAGTAATATGTTACATTTGTTATTTAGTTGGTTATATGATTTTGTTATGTTAAATTTGAATTTGAATTATATTCGTACCACTGAGTATACATTACTTAGCGTACGATTATGTTTGTTTTTGTGCGCAGGTATCAGATGAGAGCTTTAGTGGATTCGAGGTCAAGCATCCAATTTCTCAAGCTTAACTCAGAAGTCACCTAGTTCGGTGTATTAACTACTTAGTAAGGTTTTACTACTTTTGGGAGTTTGGCTTACAATGTTATTTTGGTTGAATTTTATCTTTTGATTGCTAGCTATTTATGCTAGAGTATATATGTAACACCCCAAACCCAGACTAGACGTTATGGCCAAATCTGGAGTTGTTACTTAATAAGATTGAAAATTTGGTTTTTGTATAACTAGAAAAAAATCATCATTAACTTTCAAAATCTCAGATTATTCAAAATCATATCTTAGTGTACTATTTTATTAAAAATGTAGATTGTTTTTAATTTCCAAAAACTTATAACTTTGTAACGGAAACTCCTTAAAAAGGAATATTTGAGAAACACGGTTCGTTGTTTGAAAGTCTTCAATTTTGCAAAAAAAAAATGAGTTTTGTCGTCTAAAACATTTAAACAGTATTAATCAAAATACGAAAATAAAGTTTAAAATCTAAATAGTTCAGAAAGTCTAGAGAGTTTAAAATTTACAGTACCCAAATACCAAAAATTTAAATAAATCATATTTTTTTAAAAATACGATAATAACCGAGCTCCTAATTTATCGATCTGCCTAAGTCTAAGGATTACTTGAAAATATCAGTCAAATAGATAATGAGTATTTGAAACTCAGTGTATAACGAATAACTTAAAATAGTTAATGTGCATCAAACAGATTTATAAAAAAACAAATTAATATCAGAGTAGTACAGATACAAATATATATAATCCTACCCCCATCCTCTACACACCAGTTCTGACCATCCCAACACACCATGTGTGGTATAAAACACCTACCTAGCCCTACACACCGCTTAGTGTTATAAGACACTTTCCAGAAAATATGCAGCAAAGCTGCCAGATGATGGGTGAATTATCGTCTTTTTTGGTAACACTACCTCCACAAAATATATAACCCATCCCAGATGCAAATACAGAACGTACGGTAATCGGGCATATTCACAGTATATACATATAACATAACTGATATAGAACATATATGGTATTTTTCATTTTTCCTATAGCCCATTACACAACTAACTCATCATATGACATTTTAGATGCAGAACAAATATCAAAATTTGTGCAAACAGATGCTTGGATTTCACATTTTGAAGTCTATTTAAGTACAAACCAACCTCACAGAAGGCCCACTGTCGATCGAAACAACGTGTACGGCCGTGGGAAAATTTCAGAATTTTAGGCTCACACGCCCATGTGGCCTACATGGCTTCACACACACTCATGTGGCCTATATGCCCGTGTGGTCCACATGGCCCAAATAGCCCAAATCGTGTCTCAAACATGGTTTATCACATGGCTGTGTGTCACACACGACCTACCATACAACCTAGCACACGACCATGTGGTGTCGACAGATTATTTTTTCGACTTTTGTAGATTACTATTTTTCATGTTTCTTGACACACACCTAAATTGATTTTAATGTGAACACCCCCACGAGCCTACTAGAACCTGAATACACCAATCAGAACACTAAATCAGTAATGAAAACAAATGATTTGAAGAACCAAGTCCTCGACTATCCTCAAATAGCAAAGCCAACAACCCAATCTAAACCATCTAAAAATATACATGCCAATCCTTACCATTTAACGAACAACTAAATGGTGAAAATTAATCTGTTGGAAGAACACCAATAGTCTCACGACTCTCTACTTATCACCCACTAAAGAAGATCACACATTTATAATCAATTCTAAAAGCCAATTGCACATTGCAATTTTAATGCCACATACAAAACTCAAACCTATTAAAGATAGAACACCAAATTACCTAATAAACAACTAGTAAGAGAGTGAAAACCAGAATAGTAGTAAGGGAATAAACCAAAATTAAGAATAAAAATTAAATGGCAACCCAACGATGATGGAAAAACAAAAGAGTAGGAACAACAGAAGAAAAGTAAAGCAAAAGCCAATTTGAAATCAATAGCAGGGTAGAAAGATAACGGTGCAATTAAAGGAATGAAGGAACCAAATCAAAATAATAAAAATGCTTCAAAATTTGATACGGGCTAATGAATCTAGGGCTCAACTTACCCTCACGTCCAAACCGAAGGATCTTTTTCCACGGAGATACCTTAAGGAAAACATAGTCACCCACAGAAAACTCAATATCATCCCTCCTTTTCAGATCTGCATATCACTTTTATCTATCAGAAGCTGCCTTAAAACGATCCCAAATCAATCTAACATTATCCTTAGTCTCAAAAACCAACTCAGGACCTAAAATCCATTGTTCACCCAACTCTGTCCAAGACAATGGAGTATAACACTTACGACCATACAGAGCCTTGTAAAGTGCCATCTAAATATTGGACTGTAAACTGTTATTGTAGACGAACTCAGCTAGTGGTAGAAACTCCTTCCAGCTATATCAAAAATTGATCACACAACTCCGAAGCATATCCTCTAGTATTTAAATCACCTTCTCAGGCTGACCATCGGTCTGAGGATGGAGTGCAATACTGAAGTCTAATCTCGAACCCAGAGCCTGATGAAGCTTCCTCCAAAACTGAGAAGTGAAGCGAGGATCTCTGTCAAAAATAATCGAGACCAGAACCACATGAAGTCTCACAATCTCAGAAACATATAACTTGGCAAACTTTTGAAGGGAATAGTTGTCCTAATAGGAATGAAATGGGTAGATTTGGTCAAACGATCCACGATGACCTACACAGAATCCTTCTTAGTAGGTGTTTAAGGTATCCCACTAACGAAGTTCATAGTCATACGTTCCTATTTCAAGAGGAATCTTAACAGGTTGAAGTAAACCCGAAACTAATTGGTGCTCAGCCTTAACCTGTTGGCACGTCAAACATCAAGAGACAAAATCTGTCACCTTCCATTTTAACCTAAACCACAGTATAACTCATAAAGATCTCGATACATCTTATTCCCGCCAGGATGCATAGTATAAGGGCTACTATACATTTCCCACAAAATAGATTATCTCAAATCAGAGTTGTTATGTACACAAACTCATCTTCAAAAACACAGAAACCTATCAATATTCAGCCCAAAATCAGAAGTACTACCATCCTTAATTTGATGGAATCATATTACCAAAGAATCATCCCTCAAACAGACTTAAACAAGCAAACATTTCCATCAAATCAGGCATTACTCTTTGACTAAGAGCATCAACCATTACATTGGCCTAACCGAGATGATACTCTATCGAACAGTCATGGTCCTTAAACAAATCAATCCACTTACGTTGCCTAACGTTTAACTCCTGAGTAAGGAGATATTTAAGGCTCTTGTGATCGGTGTAAATGATACACCTCTTATCATACAAATAATGCCTCCAAACCTTTAAGGCGAAAACAACCGCAGCCAACTCAAGATCGTGCGTAGGATAGTTACCTTCATGTGACTTAAGCTGTTGGGACGCATAAGCTACTACATTCCTATCTTACATCAAAACACAACTCAAACCGACGTGTGATGCATCATTGTATACCACAAATTCATTACCTGATTCAGCCTGTATCAGAATAGGGGTCTAAGTCAAAATAGATTTGAGCTTCTCGAAGCTCAATTGCTGCTCATCAATCTAGAAAAATAGAGTGTTCTTACGCAACAACTTAGTTAGAGGAGCTGTGATAAGTGAGAACCCCTCAACAAACCTCCGATAATAACCCGTTAGCCAAAGAAAATTACTAATCTCAGAAACGTTTCTAGGTTGTTTCCACTCAAGAACAACCTCAATTTTCTTAAGATCAGCTTGAATTCCCTCAGCAGAAACTACATGACCCAAAAAAGTTATCTCTCTTAACCAAAATTCGCATTTACTCAACTTAGCGTAGAGCTATTTCTCACGAAGTCTCTAAAGAACTACTCTAAGATGCTCATCATTACCATCCTTAATCTTAGAGTATACTAGAATGTTTTCATTGAATAACACCACGAACTGATCCAAATTCAGTTGAAGAACCCGGTTCATAAGATCCATAAATGCAGTCAGAACATTCGTCAAACCAAATGGCATAATTAGGAACTTGTAGTGCTCATAACGAGTCCTAAAAGTAGTCTTATGAAAATAGACCTCCTTAACCTTAAATTGATGGTACCCAAAATGAATATCTATCTTAGAGAACATAGAAGCCCCATAAAACTAATCGAATAAGTCGTCGATTCTAAGAAGTGGGTACTTGTTCTTTACCATTAACTTATTCAGCTGGCGGTAATTAATACGCATCCTCATAGTACCATCATTCTTTACAAATAGAACTAGTGCACTCGATGGAGGTACACTAGGACGAATGAACCTTCGATTGAGGAGTTCCTAAAGCTAAAACTTTAGTTCCATAATCTCCTTTTGTACAGTACGATATTGAGTAATAGACACTAGAGCAGTACCCGGTAGAACCTTGTTCCCAAACTCAACCTCCCTGTCTGGAGGTAAACCCGATAACTCCTTAGGAAAAATATCCGGAAACTCTTTAACTGTCTGAATACAAAACTCGGTAAACTCAGTAACTCCTCGGAATTTTAATGCCACATACAAAACTCAAACCTATTAAAGATAGAACACCAAATCACCTAACGAACGACCAGCAAGAGAGCAAAAAGCAAAATTGAAGTAAGGGAATAAACCAAAATTAAGATAAAAATTAAATGGCAACCCAACGATGATGGAAAAACTAAAGAGTAGGAACAACAGAAGAAAAGCAAGGCAAAAGCCAAATTAAAATCAGTAGTAGGGTAGAAAGATGACAACGCAATTAAGGGGAATGAAGGAACCAAATCAAAATAATAATAAAAAGAAAAAGAAATGGAACATGGGGAAAACAAATATTAAGTCAAAATATTATTTGCTTTTGAAACAAAAAGATAACTACCAAGATACTTTCCTAAAAAAAAGTCAGCCATCTACACCCACAACTAATCAGATATTAACTAAGGAATTTAAATTAAATCTAAGCTCATCCTTAATTTGACAAAACATATAATATTCCCACTTGCTCGCAAAAACAATTCAAACCCAAGATCTCAAAGACACACGCAAAGCACTGGGCCACTGAAACAGATACTTAATTATGATAGAATTTAATAAAATAGAAGTCAATAATTTTGGGCGTTACAATATAGGTTCGAATGTGCAAATTGATCAATTAAGTGTTGATGTGTTGGAAACTATGATTTGATAGTGATTGAATGTGTTTTGATATGTTGAATTGATGATTTTATATAGGTGTTAGTTTTAGGTGAGTTTAAGTACAAAATGGTAAGGTTTTAAACACTTGAAAATGTATATTTTAGGCTTATTGACCATTAAGTCCCAAGACAGCAAGAGCATGTCTTGAGACCGTTAGAATAAAATATTACTTTATTATGCATTTAAATGCTTAATGTGTCAAGACACGTCAAGGTGGTCTCAAGACAATTTCATCTAGATCTTGAGACAAATGACTTATATCTCAAGACAAGGAAACATCGAACCTAAATAAATTATGCCATGTTCTAAGTCTCAAGACAAGAACCCCTTGTCTCGAGGCATTCTACATCAAAACTTAAATAGGAAAACAGAGGAGGTCCATCTCAAGACTTAAGAATATTTGTCTCGAGACATGAATTTTATTGTCTTGAGACTTGTTAACATCGAAACAAAAATGGCAAATTGAAAGTGAAATCTGTCTCAAGAGAACAGGATAAATTTTGACATTTGAGTTGGAATTTGAATCCTAAATTCAAAATTGATTTATTATAAACCTGTAGATAGATATAGCTGATTCTTGAGTATTATGAATGAATGTGTATAATAATAAATAATGTATAGATTATTATGAAAGATAATTATGAATTTAATTTTGTAGATTTATTTCAAGTTAACTTAAATTATTTCGGCGACATAATATGATGTCACAGGTTCGAATTTGATAACCGGATTGAGTGTGGGGTATCACACAAATTCTTACCGACCTCAATTATTTACTTGAACTTCAACACTATGCGTGCTTTATTTTTCTGCTGCTTGCTACATGCTTCAATAATTTCTCTACTTGTTACATTTTTCTGCTTTGTGCATGCTTGAATTATTTGGCTGCATGCTGCCAGCGGTTCAATTACTTCCTTACATTCTTTGATGCGCCACTGTGCCATGCAAAATATATTTCCTTGCATTCAAAAACTGTAGTCGACATCTTCAGATTTGACTTTCAATTTTCCAAAATGGAAAGTCGATCGACTTCAAAGCTGAAACCTCAGGAGTGTCAACTTCGTCTATTTCCCTAAAAAATTATAATACCCAACTATTTTGCTAATTAATTTCTCAACCTAATATATATGGTTAAAAAGCCATTTTTCATATGTTCCTATGGAAAACTTGGATATTTGCCCAAAATATCTCTACCACATCTTATACATTACAATTAAAAAAATAAAATATAGTAGTAACTAAATTTGTCCTATTTTCTTATTTATGGATAAGAAAGTTGTTTCATTATTTAAAAGAAAATCATAAATATGAGTTAAGATTTATTTAGAGCAATAATTAAAATTATTATCTAACACTTAATTGATATACGTTTCATTTCTTTTTCTCTCTAATAATAAAAAATTTCCCTACAACTTATTAATTTTAACTATGATATTTATATATTATTTTTTAAAAATTTTTAATATTTATTTTACTATCCAAATTCAAAGGTGCCTAAGGATGATATTAAACATTAATCAGCATTAACAAAAGGACCAATCTTGTTTTAACACGTGTAGGTTAGGCTATATTTGAGCCTGCCCACATTTGGAAATGCACGTCAAAAGAGGTCCCCACTATTTACTAGGGGACCTTGATCCAATTAAAGTCATCCACGCGTTCTTGTAAAATCAAGTAACACAAATATGGTTAGCTGAGCTGATACACGTGGCTCCCAATGTTTGGTGAATTCCAGGATTCTTCTTTTTCAATTATCATGCTGAGTGAAAGAATATCTTTTGTCTCTTAGTTTTCAGTTTCCTCACTATAATTCTTTTCTTCATTTATTCTTAAAAGCTTAATTTGGTCCCTCAATTCCATGTACACTAACTTTATTCTTTTTCTGTTCATAAACATATAACTTATGCCACCATCTCACTACATTTAATCACAATTCCAGATCATTCTAGTGTTCTTGGTATTCAATTTGCCACGTTTTGGAGTTTTTATTTGATTTCACAGATCATAATCTTGTTGCATTTGCAAAACTCTTTTAAAATGAAAATATGACACGTTACAACATTTATAAATACTAAATTAATTCATTTATATAAGTGAGACTTCAACTTTAGATTTTAAAATTTTAAGCAAAAATATAATAAGCTCATTAAATACAATAAATATTATATTTCATTCGTATTTAAGATTCTAACATGTTTAATTATTTCTGTAGTTGTTATTGTTTTATTTTATTTTATTTTTTTTATGTTCACATGATTATTGTAAAAAATACATACACGATAATATAATCTTTCATCTCTGCACAGTATGTAAGATGAGACCCTCCAAAAAGTGGAGTGGCATGAACAGGAGGAATCCGCCCAAACGGAGGGATCCATATCAATCACCATCTCTCGGCTGTCCACAGATAATTTTAGATATATAAGGATGATTGGATGAAATTGGCTATAACTTTTAAGTCTAAACCAAGTTGACCGTTCTTTTTTTTTTCTTTTTTTTAATAGTTGTATTCTGATTAAATTTAAAGACGAGTTTAATTCAACACTTAAATGAGATATAAGCTTTTTCAGTACTATTTTTTATTCACAAAATTAATATTTAAAATTACACTCCTGTCACTTATCTAATACAAATTGGTTAAACAAAACCTTTTATAATATAAAATAATTTTATTTTTTATTTTTTTAATTAAAATTTAAATTAATGAAAAAATGAAAAAGAATATAAATGTAAGTATATTGTCATTATGATGATTGATGTTTTCATATGACAATACAATTAGCGGTAATCACTATAATAGTAAACTAAAAGTGTTAAGTGCAGTAGTAAAAGGTATTGTACTTTTAAGGAAAGATGTAAGTTTAAATATTAAAAATAATATTATTGAGAAATGAAGTCACGAATTCTTTGTGAATTGTAAAATAAATATAATGAACAAAAAAAAAATTATAATAATAATCCACAGAAGAAGAAAAAAAAAATGAGATGGTAAAGGGGAGAAAGAAAGAAAAAATGATCATTAGAATTAGGTTCCCGAAAGGCGAAATAAAAACAATGGTGTAGTAGGGCCTGACGACGGCTTGCCATTAGCTGGATGGAAAGCTAAGCTGCCGATGCCAATACTCCCTTTCCATATTTGAATACCAGCAGTCTACGTCGGTTTTTAGGGGATTTAAATTATTGTCCACTATTATACTTCACGTTTATTGCAATACCTTCAAGATTTAATACGTAATATTGCAATACCGTGTCTCTAGCCTTAACCTCCTACCTATATAAACACTAGAACTCCCATTTCATCACTAAACCAAACTCAATAATCAAAATTCTCTCATCTTTCTTTCCTTATTTAAAGAAAAGATGACAATGGCATTAACGAATGCTTTTGTTTTGCTTTTCTCTTGTGTTCTTGCGATTTCCTTTTGTGTTTGGGGTAAACCAGCTACTTTTCTTGATGATTTTCAGATTACTTGGTCTGATTCCCATATTAGGCAAATCGATGGAGGGAAGGCCATCCAACTTGTTCTAGACCAAAATTCAGGTTAAATCATTTCGTGGGGTCACTTATTGTTTAAGTAGAACTATTTTTAGAAACCTTAAATTAATTGGATTATCATAATGATATTTATTATACGTTTTTTTGTTTCCAAGGCTGTGGATTTGCTTCCAAAAGGAAGTATTTGTTCGGACGTGTCAGCATGAAGATCAAGCTTATACCTGGTGACTCCGCCGGAACAGTCACCGCTTTTTATGTATATGCTACATAATCTTTCAAAACTTGTCCATTTTCATCAAAAACTAAAAGCCTGTAAATAATAACTTAATTTTTTTCAGCTTATTAATAAGTTGGGTTCCATTGTAATTCGGATTGCGTGCAGATGAACTCTGATACAGATACAGTAAGAGATGAGCTAGATTTCGAGTTCTTGGGAAACCGTAGCGGCCAGCCTTATACTGTCCAAACCAATATCTATGCTCATGGAAAAGGAGATAGGGAACAAAGGGTTAACCTTTGGTTTGATCCTTCTGCTGATTTCCATACTTACACTATTATGTGGAATCATCATCATATTGTGTAAGTTCAAGAGCTCTAGATATCACAAACACAGCCGACACTTGTATGGTAATAAAATGACAGAAAGAGAGAGAGACTATCAGTCTATCAAATCAGTAAAGTTTAACATATAATGGGACGATTGACTGTATCTAATGATTGAGTTAAATTGAGCCATGGTTATTTTTAATGGGTTTTTTTTTGTCGGTGGAATTACAGCTTCTATGTTGATGATGTGCCAATCCGAGTTTACAAGAACAATGAAGCTAGAAATATACCATTCCCTAAGTTTCAGCCAATGGGAGTCTATTCAACACTGTGGGAAGCTGATGATTGGGCGACAAGGGGAGGCCTGGAGAAAATTGATTGGAGCAAAGTTCCTTTCTTAGCTTCCTACAAGGACTTCGACATCGAAGGATGCCCAGTGCCAGGCCCAGCAAGCTGTGCCTCAAACACAGGGAACTGGTGGGAGGGAACTACTTATCAAGCCCTTAATGCCATGGAAGCTAGAAGGTATAGGTGGGTTCGTATAAACCACATGATCTACGATTACTGCACCGACAAATCCAGATACCCAGTTAGCCCACCGGAGTGCATCGCTGGCATCTGAAGTCCTATTCGAAGTTCCACATCCATTTCAAATGTCATACATTACGTACATACCAACTTCCCCTTTGTATAATAATAGCTCTATAGTCTGTCCTTTGTTTGCATATAATTGTGAAGCGAGAAGTGGGATTCCGAGAATGGCCCAAGTTAATATCTATTTTATGCCCAATAAAAAAAAATTATTAATTGAATATTTTTCAGGCATACAAGAATCTTATTGGCTTTCAAAACAAATGGTTGGTTAAACCGGTAAGTTCTTCAATCATGATGATGGAAAACAACAAAAAAATTTTAATGGAAGGAAATTCAACGGTGTTTGAAATATTTGCTTTGAATTGTCATGCTAATGGTCCCCTCAGCGCCTCTTTTGATATATTGTTTTTTCACTTGGTAGTGTTAGGGCAGAATTTGATTCATCTGGTCCTAATAAATGCATAAAAGCAGGTTCATGGTTAAGAACCTTCACCACATTTAAGGTCCCAGGAGTGAAGGATTTGTCTGGAAGGGTCTTGCTACGGTCGATGTTATCATGATACGGTTGCCATTATAGAGCTAGCAAGGACCATCTTGTGAACAGCAGAAATATTTACTGCAACTCCATTAAATTGGATATAGAAGCAACATAATGTTGGATAAGGACAGACAATGCCAAAGAAATGACTGAATGGGGGAACAAAGGATCTATATTCCAGGGAGAACTACCAATCAAATTAAATAATCATAGTCGCAAGTCACATTCAATGAAACTGGAGGGGATTAGTGGCCACATACCTACAAATTTGGATGCTGTGTTGGTCTTGTTTTAAGGCTTTTGATTTCAGCAAAATGTTAATCCTCTTAGCAAAATGGAATGGAATTTTAGTATCAGCAGGCACAAGAGAAGCGTAATCTTTACGGAATTTTACTGTATATGACCTCAGATCTTTTGCAGCTTTAGTGGTTAAAAATTTAACAAGCATAAATCGTAGACTGCAACTGGCTCCAAATGTGGACAACATCGAAACAGAACATTGAATGACTTGCAACACAAGCATTCATAACTATAAATAAAGCAACCGAGTTATTGAACAGAACAAAGAAACGCTCAATGTCACCAACTGATCAAACCTTGACACCATTCAACCTAACAGGTAAATGTAGTTCTATTGATTTAATTGAACAATGTTTTGGATAATGTATTTCTGCCTTTAAAAGCTTGCAAGTATTCCCCGATTATCCAAATCCGACAAGACATTCACATTACATCCGATCTGTATTTCATGTAGATCCCTTTTGATCAGACATCACTAGGTGCAATAACTTTTATATTGCCTTAAACACAAGGTGCAAAAAGAAAGATCGTCCAATTGAAGTTAAGTACAATATGTCTGTGTGTATGCTTTTGCATGTGCCTGTATATATATAATTACATGTATATGTATAAAGCTTAAGATATATAAGATAAATAATGAACTTTAAAGAGCTGTCTATTTATCTACAAAGCATGCAATTTTTCGTCTGTCCATTTGCATGATTATGTTATATACACCGGTGTTGCTGGAAATGCCTTACTGCAACTGTTATTCTCACAACCTTTCCAGTCTTAGGTCCAACCTCACCATCAACTACAAAGTGCAAAAATAGTTGATAAACATCGAAAAAGCATGTAAAGCATGCCTAATGGGAGATACTGAGCATAACATATTAGATGGTTACTTTTCTTCATTGGCAATTGCGTCTTCAGAAGACTTCCCAGATTTTTTTGAAAAGGGTTTATACTTCATACTACACAATTAATCAGAAGACACTCCAGATTTTAATCTAGGATCATTGATATAAATGGCAATGGGCAATATGATGAACCGCTGAAACGTATAGGTCTTCTTTGGAAGACTTAGGACGAAAGATCAAGATCTTATTGGTTTGTCGAAAGATCACAGATCTATCATGACTCATAAGACTAACTAATTATCAATAATCTATCTTCTATATATATATATATATATATAGTTTAATATTATATATAAAATCATATACTTTACAAATACTTGGAAGAAGTGTATAGTTAACTGAGTTGATTACAAAAAAATCTTTAGGTTCCAATTCTCTTGGATTTGCTCAATCATGGGGTGGGTTGTTCAGTGCGGTTGACCCAACCCACTTTGCGTCCAGCTTGACAAAGGGTTTTTTTAACTTCAAGCTAGCAAGAAATGAATTAAAATAAAATAAGTTTCAACTTTGAATTTAATTATAGAGTATAGTGATAATTATATAAAATTATCTTTAAAATAGTACAATGGGCCATTTAAGTGGATTGAACCGGACTGGCCAGGACTTGTCGTTATCCATCTCCATACCATCATCCCAATCAATTGTTCATGCAAGTCATATCAACAAAACCCTACCCATTTTCAAACAAATAATTAGTTTAACCCTCAAGTAGAAAAATTAGTCAGACTAGCTTACCATTTAACTCTCTTCATCGCCTTCAATGGCCAAACCAATAAGCTTTCCCATTTCTAGAGTATCACGAGCTTGGGCTTTCAATATTTTCATTCGGTTTTTTATATCTGAGTTTGTTAAAGAAGCATCCACAATCCTGCAACAGTTTATTTTCAGTAGTGTTAGAATCGGATTAAATTAATTGGTTGAGCTGAGAATTATGGTTCAACAAGTTTAATTTGAGATATATAACAAGAAATAATACAAATTGTTGTGAACTAATAAAAAATAAAAAATCAAGATAAAAATTATTGGTTTAACCGATTATTAACTTAAGGATTTTATTTTTTCTTTTTAATAATTTTATATGTTTATTTAATTATTGTTGAAGTGAGAATTGATAGTCCAATTAACTCAACCATGGATCTAGTTATTACAACACTAGCCTATTTGCCTTAACTTCATGTCATGTGGTTGGGTTTTTTTTATTATCAAATTTTGAATCAATAGCTTTTTCAATATTTGATAAATAAATTATTGTTAATAAAATTTAAATAATTAATTTATCATTACTTTTCATATTCATATCCTGCTATGAAGAAATTATTCAACCATAGACCATAGACGAATACGGGGTTGGCAGTGGCCCTAGCTTTCTTAAATTGGAAAATTTATGTTTAGGTCCTTAAATTATTTTTAAAATTTTAAATTAGTAAAAGTAAAATTGTAGTTTGGCCCCTCTTAAAATTATAAAAAATCTATTTAATCCTTTAAAAATTATAAATATATAGACTATAAAAAATTAAAATTTTATTCGGTCCCCCTAAAAATTTGTTCTAACTTCGCCCTTGCCATAGACCCTAATCAATGATACAATGCCAACTAAAAATGTATTTACACGTCATTAAAAATTTTGCAAGCTCACTATTAGCCTCAATGCCGAGTAATCTTTCCCTGTGTTCTCCCTCACTTTCGCTTGTACTCTTTCCAGTCCTTCAATAATGCACTTTTTTTTTCAGCTTTTGAAACCCCCAAAAATTTCTAGCCTGAAAATTTAAATCCAATAACTGAGTTGAGATTTGCTTGTGTGCTTGATCGATACTAATGTTTTTTAATATAGATTTGTTTGGTTGTTTCATTAATTTTATTATTGAATTAATTTATCATTCGTTCGATTCTCTAATTGGATCACAAGACTTTTTAGGTTACTAATTTTATCAATCTCTATGATTCTTGCAGGGTTCTTTGATGGAGGGAGTGGGTAATTGGAGGAGAAAGCAGCATAGATGCTAAGACTGAAATGGGGCTAATAGTGAGCGGGCAAAATTTTTAATGACATGCAAATACATTTTTCGTTTGTATGCGTCCAAATTTTTTTGGAAATCGACTTTTTTATTTTAAAACAAAAATAGAGTCATCACCAATCTTTTTTATTTAAGTGTGATTGATCACCTCAAAATTTGATCATTTTAATAAAATGTTAGATTTATTAAAACGATAATTTTCGGTCTACAAAATTCAAGAAATGGGTTCGGGAGTCGGTTACGTATGAGGAAGGGTTAGCACCCTCATAACGCCCAAAATTGACATCTAGTTGATTACTTAATGTCTTGATGTCAAAAATTGAAAATTCGAAAAGAATTTAAAATACGACCCCTCTTTGCATGATGTTATTTGATTAAAATATCGCTAACTAAATTAAATTTCGTGGAAAATGTTTTATTTCGAGTTAATCGAGAAAAAAAAAGATTATACCCCGTAAGTTAGGGTACGATGTCTCGAATCCTTGAAAATAAGAATAATTGTCATTTGGTTATTATCTAAACCCTACGCATTTTCATTTTTAAAAAGGATATTCCTTTACTTCGGTTCAAGAAGAAAGTCATACTCCGTAAGTTAAAAGTACGACCCCTCGGATCCCCTAAATAAACAATATTACCTCGGTCTTAATTATTTTTTATGCACTTATGTTGAAAATTAGAGGAGTGTATGTAACAAATTTACAATGTAGATGATGGCAAATTTATGGTATTAACAAAATAACAACATAAATAATAAAATAAAATGACAATAATATAATGAGTACAATAATAAAAATAATGATAAAAAATATTCAATTAATAATACTATAGAATAATAATATCAATAGTGAAATAATATAAAAAATGTACGATGATAATATAACCACGTTCATAAAATATTGATTTGTGAGCAAATTTTAACAAAAATAATATTAATTAGCAACGATATTTACTTAATAGTATTATTAGTATCAATAATTAAAAATAAAGGACCATATTAAAATAATCAGGAAATTTGAGGGCAAAAAATTAAAAAAATAACAATTACAGGGACTCAATTAAATGAACAGGGGACTAAATTAAAATTGTGACAGAACCTTAAGTATAAATAAATCAAAATAGTAAATAACAGGGTTAAAATAAAAAAAATACAAGGTAGGGACCAAAAGGGTAAATAACCCAAACCCAGTACACGTCATTTTCCAAAGCGTCGATAATGTAGGGACTGAATTGAATATGTAACAAAATTTAAAGCATAAATCATAAAAAACAAAAAAAAAAGAATACAAAAGATCAAATTAAAATAAAATAGAAAATTACAGGGCCTCAAAGGGAAATTATCCCAAACTCATGTCGTTTCCTTAGTTCAACAGTGGATCAAAGGACCAACTTGCAAGAAAATTAAAATTATGGGGTAAAAATGAAATAAAATAAAAGATGCAGGACGAAATTAAAAAAAGCAAAAAAAGAAGAAGGGCCAAAATAGCAAATATCCCCTCCCTTCAAAAAACACACGGATCTTGAAGGAATTCGAGTCGGGCATTCGGGTCACACTTCAAAACGACGCCTGGTTTGGGGCGTCTAAAGCCAAGACCAAAACGACGTCGTTTTAGGGGCTATTTAAGTTAAACCCCCCTCAAAATCATTTCTCTTCTCTATTAAATTTTTTTCCCTTTTCCTTTTTTTTTTCTTTCAACTCTCCTATTCGTTTGACCCTTTGGGCTTCACAACTCCACTATGGCCACCGGTTTTTGGCGACGGTCCTCTAGTGGTCAGAAATTTTTAGAAAAACACCTTTTTTTTTCTTTTTTCGTGTGGAACACAGATCTGGAGTTCAAATCCCTAAAAAAGCAATAAAAACCCGACCAAGAGCAACGAAACCTTTCAGGTTCTCCCCTTTCCTACAAGGCCATCGACGGAGCCCTAGGAGGTTCCGAGGCTTCTCATGTCGGGGAAAAGGGACTCCTCGGTGGCGCCTAACAAATAAAAACTTAAATCTTTTTTATTTTTTGTATTTTAAAAAATAAAAGGGAAAAAAAAGGATCGACTACCTTTATTTTTTCTGAATTTTTTTTGGTTGTACTTTATTTTCCTCTTCTCCGTCGAGGCCGTCAATAAACCCCAATGGGTTCAGAGACCTTTCAAAATGGCAGAGGGCCATTGATGATGGTGGTGGGATATAAAGGGATAAGGTGGCGGTGTCAGGCCTCAGATGGCACGCCTGCTGATGTGCTGAAGGGAGCGACAATCGGGACTTTAGGGGGAGCTAGGGTTTCTAAAATTTTTTAATGTTTTGGGCTTTAGGGCTTAGGTAAATTAGGCTTTAGGGTTTTGCATTTGGGCTTGTGATGTTCTGGACTGGACTTTTAATTAATGGACTTATTTTTGTTTGTTTATTTATTTATTTCTTTTTGTGGGCTATTGTTGGGCAGGATAAAAATGGGCCTCTACAGCTACCCCTCTTTGCTCATTGTCATGTAACGTGAAGAAAGCAAAGACCTTAAGGAAGGACCAATTTTGTCTGGTTCCATTGCATCTCGACTTCTTTGGTGCTTCTCTTTTCCGAGTAACCCACTTTTTCAATTCCTTGGTTACTCTGCTCTACTATATTCGCTTCGCTACAACTTTAGAAAAGCAGAATTTCGTATTACAGCTTTATCTTGTTTCATTGCAACTTCAAGGAGATAAGATTTGCAGTTGTAGTTTCAATTCATTCCAATGCAATTTTAGGGATATAGGACTTGTAGTTTCATTCCAACCCACTGCAACTTCAAGGGTATAGGATTTGTAGCTTCATTTTACTTTACTGTAACTTCAGGGAGATAAGATTCACTATGGTAGCTTCGATCTAATCCACTGCATCTTTAAGGATATAAGATTTGTAGCTTCATCTTACTCCAATGCAACTTTAGGGAAATAAGATTTGATGTTATAGTTTTGATTCGATCAACTGCATCTTTAGAAATATAGAATTTACAACTTCATCTTACTCACTGCAACTTCAAGGAGATAAGATTTGGTACTAACTTTGATTCGATCCATTGCATCTTCAGGGATATAGGATTTAGCTTCATCTTGCTTCACTGCAACTTCAGGGAGATAAGATTTGATATTTTAATTTTGATTCGATCTATTCAATCTTCAGGGACATAGGATTCATTGCTTCATCTTACTCCATTGCAACTTCAGTGAGATAAGATTTGCAATAGTAATTTCATTCAAACCTACTTCAACTTCAAGGATATAGGATTTATAGCTTCATCTTGCTCTACTGCAACTTCAGGGAGATAAGATTTGCTATAGTAATTTTATTCTGACCCACTACAACTTCAGGGAAATAGGATTTTTAGCTTCATCTTACTCTACTACAACTTCAGGGAGATCAGATTTGCCATTGCAACTTTGATCCAATCCATTATTGTAATTGATGGTCACTAAACTGACTAAAAATTCAACTAAGGCAAGCGCACCTATCAAACAGTGGTATAGTTATGGTGAGACCAGAAATATCGTATCCACAAGGACTAAAAGTACTAGTAATTACTATCTTTTTATTATCTAGCCTAAGAATTAAAGGGGTGTTTTTAAACTAAGATTAACTATTTAATTAACTAAGAACACGACAAACATAAAATTTGGAAAATACTGTTGGAAAACCAATAGAGAAGACAATGCCCAAGGAATAATCCACCTAGACTCCACTTATTACTTCTGAATTAAACGATTTATTCACTTGATTTAATCCATAAAAATCCTTGATTTATGTTAATATCTCTCTCGAGACTAAGAACAACTGAATCTAGGTTGATTAATTGAAATCTCTTTCTAATTAAAACCTCTATTGTCGCATTAACTCGATCTATGGATTCCCTTATTAGATTTGACTCTAATCCGACAGATTTACGTCGTCCTACGTCTAGGATTGCATTCAAATCCATTTAATTGTGCTAGATCTACTCTTAAACAGGGACTTTTGCTCCACTGAATAAGCACATCAGACTTAAATTAATATCCTGAAATATTAAAACAAGATTTAAGAATACATAATTAAGAATAAGAACAAGTATTTATCATATAATTCAAATAGTAATAAGATCTATCTTAGGTTTCATCTCTCTTAGGTATTTAGGGAGTTTAGTTCATAATGATGGGGGAAAACATCTCAAAATTCGGAAAACAACAAAACATACAGAAACCCAAAGAACTTCTAAGGAAATTGAATGGAGATCTTCAGTCTTGAAGTAGATCCTGCTTCTGAGCTAATTCCAATGGCTGTCTTCGAGTATTATCTTTCTCCTACTCTCTGCGTCCCCCTTTGATCCTCTTCTAGGGTGTTTATATAGACTTTGGAATGCCCAAAATAGCCCAAAAGTAGCATTTTCCAAATAGAATTAGACTTGGGCTCGACAGGGACACGACCGTGTGGCACGCCCGTGTGATGGTGCTCAGGCTGTGTGTAATTCTGACATGGTTTTAAGTCGACATGGCCATGACACACGGGCGTGTGGCCTACTCGTGTGTCTAACACGGGCGTGTGAATTACCCGTGTGGAAGTGCCTAGGTTGTGTGGAACACTGAAATTAGCCTATTTTATCCGTTTTTGACTTGTTTCTTACTCTTTTCACTTTCCTATGCTCTCCTGAGTATAAAACATGAAATTAAAGAATTAGGAGCATCGAATTCAATAAAACTAATGATAAATCATCCATAAATATGCCAAGCATGGGATAAAAATATGTATATATTATAGTTTATCAAATATCCCCACACTTAAGTATTTGCTTGTCCTCAAGCAAAAATCCTTAATTCACAATTAAAATAAATTCTTCTTAACTTATAATTCTCATAAAAATGTTACGAAGTAATCCACAAGTGATCATACATTGAGAATTCAACTAAAAGAACATTAAAGTTTCAAACAATTCAAGTTGAGCGTTTTAATCATAAGATTATAGGCATCCCCATTTATCTAAGTAATTACCTTTTATTCCAAATTGACAAGGGTTGACATCCCTCCTAAAGATTCACTCAAATCACTCAAAGTGTTTAAGGTTCAATAATTAAGCACTTAATAGTCAAACATGAAAAGTTATTACCATAGGCTTGCATGAAAATCAAATCTCCGCCACTATAAATGAGATGGTACACAAATCAAAAGGTCTTTAACATGGTTGTAATAGGGCTTGAGTTAAAGGTGTGGATAAATTTTGAAAAAGAGGGTTAGAATCGAGATTAATTTAATAAATTACCAAACTTAGAAAAAATAAAGCCAATTACTGAATTACAAACAAGTGCCAGAATTAAAACTATCTAAAACTAATAGAGTGAGCTTTATTCTCAATATAATAACTTAAACTTATCCAAGCTCGTTATAACAATATGTAAAAATATAATTATACGGTTTTTTTAAGAATAAGAACAAGTATAGAAAGTACATAATAAGAAATAATTCAGCAACTGAAATGGACGAAAATAGTTAGGTAACTAATCAAATCAAATCTCGATAAAAAGAAATTCAATAAAAAGGAAAAAATTCTTAATGAATCAAAAAGGGTTAAGTTATGGGTTAACATTTAATGGGAAAAATTATCAAGAAATGGTTTTTAAGGCTCAAAGGGGTTTACTAAGGGTTAGTTATGTAGGTTAGCTTTTTATGGGGTGAGTGGGTTAAAACCTAGATGCCTTTATCATTTTAGTATATCAAATCAAAGGTGTGGCCTTGACATGTATAATCGATGCAAGTTCTAGAATAACAAATCAGTGTTGACTCACTTATAACTATCAATAAAAGTGAACAAGAAAGATATATGCTCTTAAAAGGCTCAAATTTTCAAAAAAATTAGGGGTTTTTTACGACAATCCTGTAAATTTAGAACTTCAAGATAATGCCTCATTTCAGGGAAACAACCTACAAATTTTATTTCTCAAAAGTTTAACTTATCATGCTCGATTCTCTATTGTCCTAAAGTTTAAATAATCAATGCACAATTACCTGTGTTTTAATCCAAAACATATCAATAAAAATCATAAATCAATCAAAATTTATTCTAATAGTGATATTAGAGAATTATTTGAGAATAAAATATAATTCAGGGATTTTCTGATCATCATATAAATAACCTCCCCACACTTAAGATATACATTGTCCTCAATGTACAAAGATAAAGAATAATAATATAGGCATAATATCTTAAAAGAGGGAAAGAAGTGAAACTGCCCTGAATTTAGATGTAATCCTTGGAATAGCGAAAGCGGATTTATAGACATTGGAAATGAAGTGTATGCATAACTAGGCAGAGGTGAAAGTGGGGCAGGATACTCCGCTGGTGGTAGAGGTTGGGTTCCACAATCACATGCCAAGTGAAGAGGTTATCTTGGTGGTCGGTGTCGTGGTGGCTATGGTCGTGGTCGACTAGGACATGGTAGTCGTGGATTATCTTTCCCCAGAGGATTGTTTGTATATTCCTGAGTAGCACCAATTGACTGAACCTTTTGAAACTGTGATAGCACCAGTAATGTTTTAGGGAGTTATATCGATGGGGTTGTTATGGTTACTCATAAAGAAACAACCATAATTAAGGGGTTCGAAATATACTAATAAAAGTCTTTTAGAACTTGAAAAATAAAAATAAAAATAAAGAAAAAAAGAAAGGAAAAACAAAGTGAAAATAAATGGACTTAAAAGTCTTCATCGGTAGTTGGATCTTGAGGTGGTGGTGTTGGAGGTGAAATGTGAAAATGCTGGCAAATCTGCTGCAGCGTTGCCTCTATACTGTCAAATCACTAAGCGGAGTTGTTGAACTGCTGAGTGCAATATTGCTCGAAGCGAGTTAAGTGGTTAGAAATTTTTGTCAATGAAGCAGCCGTATGAACTGGTCTGTGACTTGGCGGTGGCAGAGAAGGTGGATTCTCATGAAAGGAAGGGATACCGTCAGTAATATCCTCGAAGTCATCCTGATCGGTGGCTCGTGCTAGTCTGTACTGAGGAGGATTGAACCCACGATGACGCTCTATCATCCTCATGTGGAGCATACTTGAGATGCCCTGTAGGGGCATCTGGCCGATGAGTGTGAGTGATGAGGATTGCGGCAATATGTTCAGGAGCCCAAAATGTCGAGCTAGACGAGTCACGTAAGGGCCTATGCTGATGAATCCCTTTCTATGTCGCTCGATCTGATGGTGAAAGGCGAGGGCTATGAAGTATGCGAGATCGAAAACATACCCTTGCCTCATGCTCGATAAGAAGTATGCGTCGTTAGTATTAACGATGTTAGTGCTCTCTCGTCGTCCAGTTAAGGTGTGAGCTAAAAGGGCGTGGAGATATCGTAATGCTGGAGGGAGAGCCGATGCCTTAGAGCGACTGGGGTCATAGACACCTGTAGCAGGAATGAGGTCTACCCAACAGGAGAAAAGTGCATAATGAATGTGACGGTGGAGATGGGTAAAATCATCGGCCTCCATAAATTCTTTTGTATAAAATCCCAAGGCAACTCTGAACTCTGGGACACTCAATTAACGCACTAGACCACCAATACGGAACTGGACTGTGCCTGGGTTGTCAAAGTCTGACATAACTATTTGTAACTGAAAGGTCAAACAAAGTTCATAAGTGAACTCCAGGTATGTCAGCTCAATAATGTCGAAGAAACAGTCCCAAGGAGCGGTAGCGAGGAGGGCCCGTACTGAGTCAGCCAGGTGGACCTGCTCTAATACGGCCCAATCGATGCACCGGCCCATACCAAGGGGTCGTGCTTGTAGAATCTAAAATAACTCCTTCTGAGGTCCTAATGGGAATTGGAGAAAAGGATGGCGCAGCTCAGTGGTCGCACTCGAGGAGGTCGCTCCTAGACCCTTCCGCTTTTTAGAAGCTGGGACTGCAGACTTTTTACTAGTATTTGTCATGTGTCTCTGAGAATATTCAATAAAACTATGAGGATCAAGAACCCGCTAAGTTAGAAAATGCCAAAGCATGAATCATAATATAATGCATATAGTGGGACCAGCAGGAAAGAAAATATGCGCATAAATAGGAATTCTTGGCCTAAAAACCTAATAGAGAAATCAAAGAGCCTAAATAAATTAACCCTAAGTGGAACAAGGAACCATTGTTGAAATTAGAAGTTGTATGTCAGATAATTCTGAAACAGGGTTAAATGCTTAAACATGTAAAGTTCAAATGGTAGACTAACTATCAGAGAGAAATTCCAATAATCATAGTATGTTGTAAATGAATGATTCTTAAGCATAAAATATAATGGGGAACACTCTAAATTACAAAATATAATGCAATAGTCTAAGATAGCAATAAAGATAAGATAGCAAAGAAATAAAAATGTAAATAAATAGCTAAATGTGACAGGGAAAGAACCGATAAAGATGGAAAATGGTGGTAGTCGGTTAATGTTGGGGCATGGGGTGAAACTTGTGTGAGGGAAGAGGAAGGAGAGGGTGTCCTAGGCTATGAGAGTGAGCAAAGAGGGAGAAAAGGAAAGAAAGAAGGAAAGAAAGAAGAGTGGGGGTGTCGGTCACTGGCAGCTAGTCAGGAAATAGTGGTTGGAGAAGGGAAGATGAACAGTGAAAAAGGGGGTGTGATGGGTGAATAGTGGGGTTTAAATAGGAATGGGGGATTTTAGGGTTAGAGTTTGAATTAAAAAGAGGGGCCACGGTGTAGGCCCCATTTTGGACTATACGGTTATGTCCCATGCCCTATGTCTCGCTCCTATCCTGTGTTTTTAGTGAAATTTTAAGTCAATATCGCACACGGCCTTTTAGACACGCCCGTGTGGCCTACATGGTCGAATTGCATGGCTGTGTGCTCTATTGTTCGCTTCTCCCACACCCGCATGTATTCCAACACGGCCGTGTCATAATTTGTGCTTATGGTATGATGATTTAAGTCAGTGTCGCCCACGGCCTGTGGACACGCCCATGTGTCCATGTCGTGTGGCGCACACGGCCACATCGCATGACCATGTACTTTTTCGTTCACTTCTCCCGTGCCCGTGTCATACTCTCCACGCATGTGTTCTATAGTCAGGATTGCCCACGGCTTCTGGGCACGGTCGTGGGGTATGCTCGTTTCCATTCTAACTTGAAAGATTTCAAAGTATACACTAAGGTTTCCACACGGCCGTAGGCACGCCCGTGTTCATGACCTTGTGGGTTACACGGCCACATCGCACGACCATGGTGATTTAACACATCCCGTGCCTTTGCCAATTTTTTTTTGAAATTGAAGTGCAGTTTTACCACAGTCTGAGGCACACTCGTGTCCCTCAACTGTGTGGTTCACACGGCCGTCTCGCACAGCCGTGGCTTGTTGTCGCAGCCCGTGTGTCATTTTGATTTGGGAAAATGTATGTCCTGTTTTAACACGGCCATGAACACGCCCGTGTGTCCAGGCCATGTTCGATACTTTTGAATGTCAACACCCAGGCTTTAAGGGTTTACACAGCTCAAGGCATACCCATGTCTCTGACCCATGGTGGGCACACGACCTAGGACACGCCCGTGTGTCAGGCCGTGTGTGTCAAAGATACCTGCATTAAAACTATGAAAAATGAAAGAAAAAATTAGTGCTTGAGTTGCGTCCCGAGAAGCGCTTATTTAAAGTCTAAGCTCGACTTTACCTTGTAGGCATATTTAGACAGGTTCGCAGAACTGTAGCTCCTCTTTATAATCTTTAAAATCCTTACCGTTATAGAGTTTAAGACAATGTCCGTTTACCTTGAAAGTGCCGTGAGTTGGATGACTTACCTCTACTGTGCCATATGGAAAAATGGTTTGGACTATGAATGGACCTGACCATCGTGATTTTAGCTTCCCAAGAAACAAATTGAGCCTTGAGTTGTATAATAGGACAAGATCTCCAGCTTCAAATTGCTTATGTTACTTTAGATGAGCATCATGGCGGCGCTTCATTGCTTCCTTGTATAATCGTGAATTCTCATATGCATTAGCTCACCACTTATTTAGCTCGTTCAACTGCATCAACCTTTTCTCACTTGAAATTTTCTCACTTGAAAGTTTGAGATCAAAGTTTAGAAATTTTATAGCCCAGAATGCTTTGTGTTCTAGTTCAAACGGTAAATGTCAACTTTTCCCATAAACAAGTCTGTAAGGAGATATTCTTATAGGGGTCTTAAAAGCAGTTCTATAGGCCAATAAAGCATCATCTACTTTCATTGCCCAATCCTTCCTATTTGACTCTACAGTCTTTTCTAAGATACGTTTAAGCTCTCGGTTTGCTACTTCGACTTGTCCACTAGTTTGAGGATGGTAAGGGATAGCTGTTCTGTGGTAAACTCCATATTTCTTAAGGGTTTTATCAAATTGAGCATTACAAAAATGAGTACCCCTATCACTGATAATTGCTCTAGGTGTTCCAAATCGGGAGAAGAGTTTCTTAAGGAACCTCACCACTACTCTAGCATTGTTAGTAGGTAAAGCTTGGGCTTCCATCCATTTGGACATATAATCCACGACTACTAAGATGTATTTAGTCCCAAATGAGCTAGGGAATGGACCCATAAAATCAATACCCCATACGTCAAATATTTCACATGAGAGCATATATGTTTGAGGCATTTCGTCATGTCTGGAGATATTACCTGTTCGTTGACATTTATCACAAAAAGTAACGTACCTGTTGGTGTCTTTGAATAGTGTGGGCCAATAAAAACCTGATTTGAGCGTTTTATGTACGGTTCTAGTCCCACTGTAATGTCCTCCAGTTGGTACTGAGTGGCAATGTTCCAAGATTTTCATTGTTTCTGACTTTGTAACGCATCTTCTAATGACTTGATATACATATATACGAAAAAGAAAAAGTTTTTCCCAAAAGTAGTTTTTCATATCAGAAAAGAATCGCTTCTTTTGTTGATGTGTCAACCCTTTTGGTATAACGTTAGTAGCTAAATAATTCGCAATGTCTGCAAACCAAGGTACCTCAAAGTCAGATATAGCAAAGAGTTGTTCTTCAGGGAACGAGTCATTTATTTCAACTTCATCAAGCTCTTTAAGATATGGATTTTCTAATCTGGACAGATGATCTACTACAAGATTTTTTGCTCCCTTCTTATCTTGAATTTCTAAATCGAATTCCTGCAACAATAAAATCCATCTTATTAGTCGAGATTTTGCATCTGATTTAGTAAGAAGATAAAGAAGAGCTGAATGGTCAGTGTAAACAAAAACTTCAGATAATATTAAATACGGCCTAAATTTATCAAATGCAAAAAACCACATCCAACAATTCTTTCTCAGTCGTCATATAATTTTCTTGTGCGGCTGTCAATGTCTTACTAGCATAGTAGATTGGTTGAAAATGCTTGTCTTTTCGTTGGCCAAGGACTGCACCTACTGTAAAACCACTCGCATCACACACTAGTTCAAAGGGTAAATTCCAATCAGGTGCAACTACAATTGGAGCACTAATTAATTTATCCTTAAGAGTATTAAATGCTTCTAAACATTCCTGATTGAAATCGAAAGGCACATCTTTTTCTAGTAAATTCGTTAAAGGCTTAGCTATTTTAGAAAAATCCTTGATAAATCTTTTATAAAATCCAGGATGTCTTAAAAAGCTTCGAACAACCTTAACTGAACTAGGGGAGGTGATTTTTCAATAGTTTCAATTTTCTCTTTGTCTACCTCGATCCCTTTGCTAAAAATTTTGTGACCTAACACAATCCCTTCACGAACCATGAAGTGACATTTTTCCCAATTCAGTACAAGATTCATATCCTCACATCTCATTAGAACTCGTTTTAAATTTTTAAGGCAAAGATGGAAAGAGTTATCGAATACTGAGAAGTCATCCATAAATACCTCCATAATATCTTCTACGAGTTCATCAAAAATGACTAACATGCATCGCTGAAAACTAGCAGGAGCATTACATAATCCAAGAGGCATTCGTTGATATGCAAACGTACCGTATAGACATGTAAATGTCGTCTTTTCTTGATCTTCAAGAGCTATTGGGATTTGGAAGTAACAAGAGAGTCCGTCTAGGAAGTAGTAGTACATATGCCTTGGTAACCTTTCCAACATTTGGTCAATGAATGGCAAGGGGAAGTGGTCTTTTCTTGTGGCATTATTCAGCTTTCTATAATCAAAGCAAACTCTCCAACCTGTGACTGCTCTTTTTGGACTTAATTCATTCTTCTTATTGGCTACAACAGCCATGCCTCCCTTTTTAGGAACAACCTGTACTAGACTTACCTAAGAGTTGTCAGAAATAGGATAAATAACTCCAACATCTAGAAGTTTAATTACCTCAACTTTAACAACTTCTTTCATATTGGGGTTCAGTCGTCTTTGAGCTTGCACACACGTTTATATTCATCCTCCATTAAAATTTTGTGGGTGCATAAAGAAGGGCTGATCCCTTTAATGTCAGAAATTTCCAAGCTATAACCCTTTTATGTTCTCTTAATACTTGGAGTAACTCTTCTTTCTCTTTGGGTTGCAATTTAGAAGCAATAATCACCGGTAATGTAGAATTATCTCCAAGGAATGCGTATTCCAAGTGATTTGACAATTGCTTTAGTTTCAATTTGGGAGGTTCTTCGGTAGAGGGTTTTTGTTTAAGTTCACCATTCACCTCAATACCCTCATATTTTACTTGTCTTGGAGAGGGTTCATCCGTTTGTATCTTTCCTAACTCAGTGGTAATGTTATCTTCCCCCTCTCCTTGAATAATACATAGTTCCAACGTGTCCTTAAGAGCAATTTCCTAAAAAGAATCTTCAATAGCATGAACAATAGAATCAATAAAATAGCATGAGTCATCTTGTTCACTAGAAAATCTCATGGCATCATAAATTTTAAAAATAATCTCTTCATCACCTACCCTAAGCACAAGTTTACCATCACCTACATCAACAATAGCCCTAGCAGTGGCTAAAAATGGGCAACCTAAAATTAAAGGCACTTCAACATCCTCATCCATGTCAAGCACCATAAAATCAACAGGGAAAATGAATTTATCTACTTTAGCGAGTACATCTTCAATAATACCCCAATGATATTTAACAGATCTATCAGCTAGTTGGATACTCATCCTAGTAGGTTTTGGTTCCCCATGGCCAAGTTGCTTGAACATTTTGTAAGGCATCAAATTAATGCTAGCGCTTAAATCAGCTAGTGCCTTCTCAATATTTAAACTACCAAATAAACAAGGAATAGTAAAACTTCTTAGATCTTTCAAATTGGTTGGTAGTTTATTTTGGAGTATGACCGAGTACTCATCGTTGAGTTCTACTGTAGATAATTCTTCAAACTTCCTTTTATTTGTTAGAAGCTCCTTATAAAATTTTGCATATGTAGGCATCTGGGAGATAGCTTCAACAAAAGGTAAGTTAATATGCAACTGTTTAAAAAGTTTAAGAAATTTACCAAATTGTGTATCCATACGGTCTTTCTTCAACTCTATTGGATAAGGGATTGGTGGTTTATATTCTCTCAGCACCGATTTTTCACTATTTTCAGGTTTTACCTCCTCATCCTCTTTCCTATCAATTTCTTATGGCAGCTTCTTTTCAGATTCAGTTAACACTTTCCCACTCCTTAAGGTAACTGCTTTCACATGCTCTTTTGGGTTGGGTTCGGTGTTACTAGGCAAGCTCCCTTATAGTCTTTCTAAAATCATCTTAGCCAGCTGTCCTATTTGATTTTCGAGCCCTTGAATTGATGCTTGTTGATTTTTAAGTGTAGTTTTCGTGTTTTGGAAATGGGTTTCCGCTACTGAAATAAACTTCGTCATCATCTCTTCAAGGTTCGACTTTTTCTCTTACTGGTAAGGTTGTTGTTGGAAGCCTGGAGGGGGTGGTGGTCTCTGATTTCCTTAGCCTCCCCATGAGAAATTTGGGTGGTTCCTCCAACCTGTATTGTAAGTGTTACTGTAAGGATTATTTTGAGGTTGAGGATTATTACCCATATAATTTATTTGCTCGTTCTCCATGCTGGGGTTCAAGGGTAAATATTTTGAGTTGCCTATTCCACCTCTACTCGTGTCACATTGCATCACCGGATGTACCTGCATTGAACCACACATACCGTCAATCTTTTTATTCAAGAGCTCTACCTGGTTTGATAACATCGTGACTGCATCTAAGTTGAAAACTCCGGCTGATTTCTTTGGCTTTATTCTCATGACTTGCCACTGATAGTTATTCAGTGACATCTCCTCAATAAATTTGTAATCCTCTTCAGGTGTTTTATTGTTCAAGGTTCCACTGGCAGCTGCGTCAATTATTTGCCTAGTTGAGAGGTTCAAATCGTTGTGAAAAGTTTGAACTTGTAGCCATAGAGGTAACCCATGATGAGGGCACCTTCTAAATAAATCCTTGTATCTCTCCCATGCATCATAAAGTGTTTCTAAATCCATCAGCACAAAAGAAGAGATATCATTCCTTAATTTAGCCGTTTTACCAGGTGAAAAATATTTAAGCAAAAATTTTTCGGTCATTTGTTCCCAAGTAGTAATGGACCCTCGTGGTAACGAGTTCAACCACTGTTTAGCCTTATTCCGTAATGAAAAGGGAAACAACCGAAGGCGAATGACATTGTAAGAAACGCTATTTATTTTAAATGTATCGCAGAATTCCAGAAAGTTTGCTAAATGTGTATTGGGGTTCTCGTTCTGCAAACCATCAAACTGAACAAACTGTTGTATCATTTGAATAGTGTTAGGTTTCAGTTCAAAATTATTTGCAGCAACAGTAGGTCGAACAATACTCGATTCAGTTTCTATTAAAGTAGGCTTAGCATAATCATACATAGTACGAGGAGTAGGATTCTGATTTACTGGATTTACAGCAACCACAGGAGGTAGTGGATTGTTCTGATTATCAGCCATCTCTCCAGTAAAATTTGTAACATTCTTTTGCTCTTCCTCTATCTATCGTAAACTTCACCTTATTTCTCTTCATTTTTTGCGAGCTGTACTTTCTATTTCGCTGTCAAAAAGTAGAGGCCTTGACGGGTTTCTTCTAGTCATAAACTATAAAAACCTGTTAGAAACAAAAGAAAAATTAGTAAATTAGAAGTAGAAATAAATTGCAATAAAAACAAAATAAAAGGGCTAAAGTAATAAAAATTAAGCATTCCTAATATCTTAGTCCTCGGCATCAGCGCCAAAAACTTGATGGTCGCTAAACTGACTAAAAATTTGACTAAGGCAAGTGCACCTATCGAACAATAGTATAGTTATAGTGAGATCGAAAATATCGTATCCACAAGGACTAAAAATACTAGTAATTACTATCTTTTTATTATCTAGCCTAAGAATTAAAGAGGTGTTTTTAAACTAAGATTAACTATTTAATTAACTAAGAACACGACAAACGTAAAAGTTGGAAAATACTATTGGAAAACTGATAGAGAAGACAATACCTAAGGAAGAATCCACCTAGACTCCACTTATTACTTCTCAATTAAACGATTTATTCACTTGACTTAATCCATAGAAATCCTTGATTTATGTTAATATCTCTCTCGAGACTAAGAACAACTGACTCTAGGTTGATTAATTGAAATCTCTTTCTAATTAAAACCTCTATTGTCGCATTAACTCGATCTATGAATTCCCTTATTAGATTTGACTCTAATTCGGCAGATTTACGTCATCCTACGTCTAGGATTGCATTCAACTCCGCTTAATTATGCTAGATCTACTCTTAAACAGGGACTTTTGTTCCACTGAATAAGCACATCAAACTTGAATTAATATCCTGAAATATTAAAGCAAGATTTAAGAACACATAATTAAGAATAAGAATAAGTATTTATCATATAATTCAAATAGTAATAAGATCTATATTAGGTTTCATCTCCCTTAGGTATTTAGGGAGTTTAGTTCATAATGATGGGGGAAAACATCTCAAAATTGGGAAAACAACAAAACATAAAGAAACCCAAAGAACTTCTAAGGAAATTGAATGGAGATCTTCAGTCTTGAAGTAGGTCCTACTTCTAAGGTGATTCCGACGGCTATCTTTGAGTATTCTCTGCCTTCTACTCTCTGCATCCCCCTTTGATCCTCTTTTAGGGTGTTTATATAGACTTTGGAATGCCCAAAATAGCCCAAAAGTAGCCTTTTCCGAATAGAATTAGACTTGGGCTCGATAGGGACACGGCCGTGTGGCACGCTCGTGTGATGGTGCTCAGGCCTTATGTAATTCTGACATGGTTTTAAGTCGACATGGCCATGACATACGGGCGTGTGGCCTACCCATGTGTCTAGCACGGGCATGTGAATTACCCGTGTAGAAGTGCCTAGGCCGTGTAGAACACTGAAATCAACCTATTTTATCCGTTTTTGGCTTGTTTCTTACTCTTTCACTTTCCTTTGCTCTCCTGAGTATAAAATATGAAATTAAAGAATTAGGAGCATCAAATTCAATAAAACTAATGATAAATCATCCATAAATATGCCAAGCATGAGATTAAAATATGTATATACTATGGTTTATCAGTAATACCCTGAAAATTACTACAGTAAGAAAGTAAGATATTATCCTTGATATAGTAAAGTAAGGAAATAAAGTGACAAAAAGAGAAATTTTGAGTTATAAACTTAGTTATCAGCATTTTGCACTAAAACAGTTTTTGGACAGCAGCAGTGGTCTGACTTTGAAAATTCACCAAAAATTGTTGAAATTGAATTAGAGGTTAATTAAAGTATTAAATTAAATTCTATTGAGTCTAATTTTACATATAAGAAACGGTGTAAGCAAAAGAGTTTCATATTATGAGATTATGAATTTTTTTGAGACAATGTCAGATTGATTTCGAGTTCCCCTGTTCTGACTTTAGAAAATCATCAAAAATTGTAAAAAAATAATTAGGGGTTTAAATTTATATTCCTTTGAGTGGTAAGACATAATAACATAACAGACGGTCTTATGTACCATAGATAAATAACATGGAAAAAACAGATTGTTTATATAAAGATAAAACATGCAATCATACTATGCATATAGACTCTAAGAATGAAAATAATATTTCGGCCCTTAGTAAAGGATTTAATAGTTTAATGGATATAACTTCTATATATTTTAATAAATTATATAGTAAAGTTAATAAAATTGAACAACAAGTTAATAATTTAGGAGAGGTAACTGATTTAGATTTGAATAACGAATCTAAAGAAGTATTATCTAATATAAATAATAAATTAGATTCGGTTCTTATTAACAAAAATATAGAACAAGAAATAGATTTAGGTCTTTTATATTACGATAGTAGTAATATAATATTAACTTAATCTAAAGAAGAAGACACTTCTTCAGAAGAATCATCTTATACTAATAAAAGAAGAAAAAATCCTGAAAAACAGAAAAGAAAATATACTCGTCAACAAAAATATGATTTCCAATCTTACAAAGAACTTATAGAACATTGGAAATTTAAATTTTCTAAAAGTACAGATAAAAATGAAAGAGTAGAATATTTAAAATTAATAGAACAACTTTATGAAAAACATAAACACTTATTTACTTTATTTAACTATCATTATATGTTAAATTATGATACTACAGATAGTAGTAGTTCTAGTAATTCTGATAATCAAGAAGATTTAAAGGTTACTAGTTATAAATCTGATGAAGAAAACACTTAAACAGATAAAGAAGAAAATATAGAAATTCCAGAACCAATGGATACTGAAAAACAAATCCTTATGGAAAAAGAAAAATAGTCAGATATTCAAAACGATGATTATCTGAGAGCTTTAAATAAAAATTTTGAAAAAATTGAAAATGCAACTAGAATTTTTGGTAATCAAACTGAAAATATAACTACTAATGATATTAAAACTAAATATCCAGGAGAGTCATCTAGTCAACCTAGTCAACCTATACCACATAGGATTGATGATTTAAATAAAAAAAATGTGGCTCAAAGAGGAATATATTTAGACTTAACTAATATTTCAATATTAGAATATGAAAAAAATATAGATGATTGGGCACAGTCAATGACAATTGTTGTAAACAACAACAATGTTTGCTCAAAAGAAAAATTCTTAAATTATTTTGTTGGAACATTCCAAGGGGATGTTTTACAATTTTTAAGACGATGGGAGGAATCTGAAAAAGGAAAACAACAAAAAAGCCAGTTAATTAATCAGATAAGAACTCCTAAAGATCTTTTAAAAGGATTAACTTTTATTCTAAAAACAGAATTTTGTGGCTATTTTGATAATAAAGATTAGGATAGTATATCTAGTTATATATTATCTAAGATTAAATTATGCGATATTAGATATTTAGAAGAATTTTCTAAAAAAATTATTCATGAATGTCAAAAACTAAAAAATGAGAACATAGAATTTTGGAAAAACTAATATTTTCATAAATTACCACCACCATGGGATGAAATTTACATACAAAAATATGTAAAATATCTAGAAAAACATAACAAAAAGGTTGGAGTAGAACCAGAAAATATAGATTCTATAGGTAATAGGATAAATTTTGCAAAAGAAAGAATAACTTTACATTGCTTACAAACTAAAGCTTCTAAACAAGTTAAAAATAAATTAAGTGATAAACATTGTACTAAAATGTTAGAAAATGAGTGGGAATTTGGATGTAAATCAATACGTCCTAAAACTTATAAAAAACATAGAAAGAAAAATAGAAGATATAAACTAGTTAGATGGAAATTAGGAAATAAAAAATATACTAGTTATAATAATAAAAAGAAAAAAATTTGTTAGAAGAAAAACTTCTAAAAAATCTAAAAAACAAACATGTAAATGTTTTATATGTGACGAAGAAGGTCATATAGTAACAAATTGTCCTAATAAAGGAAAAATGCAAAGAAAATGATAAAAACTCTTGAAGAACAAGATTTAGAAATATGTTTAGAAGTGAAAATAAATCTTGAAGAAATATTATATGAATTAGTATCAGAAACAGACTCTGATTCAAATGATGGAGAATATATATTTATGTTTAATGTAGGGAGTAGTTCTAAAAACCAATTAGAAGAAATTCCTAAATCTGAACAATAGGATATAAAATTAGGAAATTTAATCGGAGAAGAAAAAGACTTTTTTGATGAAATGATAGAAAAAATTAATAAAAATCATATTTCTAAAGAAGAAATATATAAAATTTCTAAATTCAAGATATGGAGTCAAAGACATATAGAAATGATTAGTGGCAATACAGTCGCTAAAGATACTAGAGTGGATTAACAGAAATTCCATTTTTTTACTAAAGATAAAATTAAAAGAATTAGGAAGAAATATCCTCAGGTTAGATATATAAATTTAGGTATAATTATGATAACAATTAGAGTTTTATTTAGAAAGGTCATGATATACCTATAATAGAAGTTTTATTAGATAAAAGATTTGAAAATCCAATAAAAGCACTTATTGGAGGCATTTAGTCTAATTTACATACTGGTGTAATAGGTTTTAAAGTTAAACCAAATTACTTTATATCTATTACAGATCCTCTCATAGAAGAGTGTTTATGTTTAAGAATTCAGACAAAAAAATTCTGAAATAAATTATTTAGCAGAAGATTTGGCAATAAGTTGGACTTCTATTAATGAATATACTAATACTGCAGAAGTAGAAATTAAAAAAATAAATAATAAATTTATTGAGCTTTTTGAACCCAATAAATTTACTACAGAAATTCAACCAAAATTATTGCATTTAAAGGATCTATCAATACCAAGAGACTGGATGATTGATAGAATAAGTGGTGCTAATACTTCAAAACCCGTAAGTACTATAGAATATATGTCGTCAGGAGATAGATTATATTTTAAAAATAATGCTATAACAAATACAAATGTTAATTTAGTTTTACCCTCAAATACTCAAATAAAGGAAGACAAGGATAATATAAGTACAAGTTCAACACCAATAGGAATGAAAACAGTTCAAATACCTATTTTTCCAACTAAACCTAGTAGAAATTTTAGAAACACTAGAATGGAAGAAATTCAAACCTCAACAATTATTCAACAGATGAAAATTGGAAATAGTGATGTTATTACATTTTCAAATTTTCAACCAAGAAAATATTATACATATATTGAAATTACATTTCAATTTAGAGAATATAAAACATATTCTTTACATGCTTTATTAGACACTGGAGTTACCACCAGTAGTTGTAGAAAAAATGCCATTCTTATAGAAAAATGGGAACCAATGAAAAATTCAATTAGAGCTATAAGAATAGATGGTAATGAAATCATAATAGGATTTAAGGCTAGAAATATACCAATCTACATGAACAATGTTAGATTTGTTATTCCTAAAATATTTTGTTTTCCTGAAATGCATGGAGACATATTATTAGGAAATAATTTTATATATCAGCATTTACCATTTTCTATAGATAGAAATTTAATAATATTATATACAAAAAAAACTTCTATAGAAGTACGTTAAGTAGAAAATCATAAATTTGTGTGTGATAAAAACTTTACACCACCAAGAAAAGAACAGATTAAACAATTAGAAACAGATCATTGGTTGTTTAAAATTTTAGAAGATAATTTTAGTGAAGAACCATTAAAATTATGGCAGAATAGTCCTAGATATTGGGAAATAAAATTGGAAAATCCCAATAAAATCATTAGAGTAAAACCTATGATTTATACTAAATTTAATATACAAACCAAAGAATTATTAGAAAAAGGATTAACAGAAAAAACTAATAGTCCACATTCTAGTCTTGCTTTTATGGTAAGAAACCATGCTGAAATAAAATGAGGAAAAACTAGGATGGTAATTAATTATAAAAGATTAAATAAAAAAATTATTTTTTATGGATATTTTATTCTAAGAAAGGATATTTTAATTAATCAAGCTAAACAAGCAAAATGTTTTAGTAAATTTGATTGTAGATCGGGATTTGGGCAAATAATGCTAACCGATGAATCTAAACCTTTAACAGCTTTTAGTGCACCTAATGGTCATTATCAATGGAGAGTAATGTCATTTGGATTATGTAATGCACCTCAAATCTTCCAAAGATGGATGGATTCTATATTTAATAAATATAAAAAAATTATTTGTAGTTTATATAGATGATATTTTAGTATTTTCAGATACATTAGAAAAACATAGAAAACATTTAAATATCATTTCTCAAGAATTCATAAAACATGGAACAATCTTGAGCTTTAAGAAAATAGAATTAGAAAAAAATAGAAATAGAATTTTTAGGATTAAATTTATCAGCAAATGGTCTTAAACTACATGATCATATTAATATAAAAATAAAAGAATTTCATGAAAATATTAAAGATAAAAAACAACTTCAACAATTTTTAGGAATAGTTAATTATGGAAGAAACTTCTTTCCTAACTTACCTAAAAAAGTAGGTGAGTTATATGAAAAATTAAAAAAGGATAAACCTTTTAACTAGTCTAAAAAAGACTCATAAATTATAAAAAATATAAAATTAGAAATAAATTATACTCCAAAGGTTTATTTACCAAAACAAGATCATAAATTAATTTTAGAAAAGTTGCATCACAAAATTATTGGGGATGTATTTTAAAAGCTAAAATAGTTAAAAATGAAGAATTAATATGTGGATATAGTTCAAGTAAATTTAATCCAAATGAAATTAATTATGCTATTTATGAAAAAGAATTATTAGCTATTAAAAAAGGAATAAAGACTTTTCTTTTATATTTGGCATCTGAAAATTTTATTATAAAAACTAATAATCAGGCAGTTAAACAATTTCTTACTAATAAAAGTCTAGAAACTGTACCTAGGAGAATTAGATGGTATAATGAAATATGTACTTTTAATTTTGAAGTTTTATATGTGAAAGGCACTGATAATACTCTTGCTGATTATCTTAGCAGGCCTTGTGGATAGATGTAAAAAACCTCTAGAACAAGTAGGAGAATGGACTACTGTCCATAAAAAACCCAACAAAGGGAAGACAATAAATCCTAATCAAGGATTTACTACAATATCTCCACAAGCATCATTTTATCTTAATCAGGGATATTATGTTCCTTATCCACTGGTAAGACAACCAGTTAGATCTCAACTATCCTTCACACCAAGAACGGTAAGCCAATACCCTTGGTCTCAAGATCCAAATTTGGCATTTCAAGCCAGTTATTCTGAAATTATAAAAGGAGTGGAAAATTTGTTGAGACAGCAACAAATTCCAGAAATAAAAGATTTTTATAATCTAAGATTATCACCAGAATTATATAATTTTATAAATGAAATATGGAAAACCCATATTTCTGAGCAAAGAGCTAATTTCAGAAGAGCTCTTACAAAGTTTTCACAATTTTTACTTGAAAAAACAATTAAAGAGAATGAAGGTCATGACTTATTATTAAAATCTATTTTATATAGAGATTTTAATGAGCTTGAATTAGAATATATATATTAAGGAGATAAACAATCTTCTTAATATATTTTAATATTTTATTAATAAAGGGACAAATAGTCCTATTATAAATAAAATTTTTAGATTATGTCTATATAATAAAGCTAGAGAAATATTATCAGTAAATATTTTTTCAAAAATAAATAGAGTTATTTGCAACCAGCAAACTCAATTTAAAAATACTTTTTTCAGAATACTTTTTACAAGCATATGTTTTTACAAATGATATAGATGAAAATTTTCCTACTATTAAATTTAGACTTGATCTGAACCATTTGATATAAAATGTATTGAATGGGGTTTTGTCAAAGAAATAGTAGTTCGAAATTTTTCTTTTCATTTATTAAAAGATTTTCCTACAATTATTAAGTCTATATTATCACAAATAGTAAAACAAGATGATTTTTTCTACTATTTTTATATTCAAATAAGTAGCCTTATTAGTATTGCTGAAAAAGAAAGATTTTATCAGCCATATCAAATTTGGATTATTCAAAGAATGATGGGAAGCCCCCAGTTATCAATTGTCAAAGAAGATAAAGAACACTTGACAAAAAATATTGACAAGTGTTATAATAATTTTAATTATTATCAGACCCAAGCAGGGATTGATTTAATGTCAACAGCTCAACATGTTCTTCGACATCAAACTTATAGACTGATGACTGATGGGAGAAGAATTGTAGTAGATGAAACTGGAAATATCCAGAATAATAGAGACGAAGAATCCATACAACTATTAAAAAAGATAGCTGATATGGAAATTGATGATTTCCCATCAGAAATAATAGAGGAAATCAGAAATACGTGGGAGAATTGGAAGAGAGACATCATCCAAACTTCGTACTAAGAGATAATTAATTTTTAGTAAAGAAAGGTCGAAGCTGTGAAACAACAGAATAGGGATAAATTTGTAGATTTTACTGTACTTATTGGCTAAATTATAAAGTCTGTAATTTTTATGGTAGAAAGGTATTTGAGTTTAGTTTAAAAAAATCAATATGATCTTAATTTAGAATTCTTTATCTCAAGATATAAATAATTTAGTGACTATGACTTAAGTGGACAATTTTGATATGAACATATAAGTAATAATGGAATTATAGATAATGTTACATATAAGCATGTTATATACATTAAGGATGTGGAATGGAGAGGTGGAGGAGGAAAATATACATGAATATTCAGTTAACATGGGTTTACACTAAAAATGACTAATTTGCATGTTTTAGGCTCAGAGACTAAATTGAATAAAAGTAAAACTTTAAAGGCAATTTTGTAAAAATGTCAAAAATAACCAAATTGCAGGAAATGAATTATTTTATTGTCTAAATTAATAAATTGAATGAAATTATTAATTTAGATCAAGATCGGGTGAAAAATCAAGAAAATGGATAATTACCAAAATGCTCTTAAATCTTGGTATTTTTGCAATTTAGCCAGGTAAGTTCGATTAACTAAATTATGTATATTAATATGTTTGGATTGAATGTTGTATATGTGAACTATATAAATGTCTTATGTATGAAATTGATCACATGTTCAATAATGCCTGAAAAGTAATAAGTCCCGTTTGAATAATGAAATTCTATGGATACCGGATTTCCCATATTGTTTGTGGTCCTGCATATGTTATGGACACACCATAAATCAAAAGAGCGTCCTATTATAAGCCCTCTCGAGCTTCCCGTTACATGGTTCCTGTGAGCATCTCGATCAGTATTGATCCTGCATGTTTTGCAAACATACCGCAGCTCTTTGTGAGCATCCTGTTATATGATCGGTATTGATCCTGCATATATTGCGGACATACCACAGCTCTTTATAAGTGTCCCGATATATGGCTCTTCATGAGCTTCCCAATATGGCTCGCTTGAACTTCTTTATATATGGCTATTCGGAGCTTCCTGATAATAGCTCTTTGGAGTTGCCCATTAAGCTCACATGAGCTTTCTGTTCTAAACTCTTATGAGTTTCCTGTTATAGCTCGGGTAAGCTTCCTGTTACATAGCTCACATGAGCTTCCTGTTATGTGGCTCGAGAGAGTGCTTTCTAATTATGTGCTCTAATGAGTACCCTCGAATATGAATTGACGGATTTCAGATTAGTATACTTTATATGTACTACCTTTGTATCCATCGATATTTTTAATGATTCTGTAACACCCCTAACCTGTATCCGTCGCCGGACTAGGGTTAAAGGCGTTACTAGACAATCAGAAACATTTTACAAACAATTCACATACATTACCCACCGTCATAATCAAACATGATCATAATGTCCCTTATATAGGTCATCGAGACCTTAAACATGCATTAGAAAGGGATCGGGACTAAACCCAGCTCATACAAAATTTTTCGAAACTTAAACAATTTTTCAAAGTTTCACAGGTCACACGCCCGTGTGAACAGACCGTGTGCCTCACACGACTTTAGACACGCCCGTGTGTCTAGGCCGTGTGAAAATAGGGAATACATACTGACTTGTCCACACAGCCACATGACACGCTTGTGTGCCAGGCTGTGTGAAAATTAGGGAGGCTACTGACTTGGTGTAACACCCCTAGCCCGTATTCGTCGCTGGATTAGGCTACGAAACATTACCGATCATATAACAGTTTAGAAAAATAAGCATTTCACTTTACAGATCGAAATTTACACTTTATGCATATACATAATATATGTTACACCATTACCCGAATATTAGACCTTTATATATTTAATTACATCCATTCGAAAATATGTAAATTATTAATGATTTAATAATTAACCAGCATATAACAAATGTAACATGTTTCATCAACTCAACTAAACCACTTTTAGATACAACAAATCAATACCAAAACATGTGAAATTCACTATATTTTCAATCTGACATTTAAGCATGTATAACTATACCTATATAAGCTTATGATAAAACAGTTGTAACATATTACATAATTTAATATGCAATCACACATATACATATCTAATACATTATAACTTGACCGAATATGCTCTTAATGCAAATATACATGGTGCACATTTTACCCTAAAAATAAAGACTACACTTAGCTTAATAACATATTAAGCAACTGACCAAAATGATCTTGCAATACATGCAATACCTACAATTTAACAACCGAATAATTTAAGCTAGCATACATTCAGCCATCACTTTATTTATCACATTACATATTTCCATCAATAATTAACTAATATACCAAGTATATATATATTACACTATTATTCTATCATAGTCGAACCTTATTACCTAAGTTTACATATATAGACAAAGCTTCCATTATCTTCTTACCAACAATCAACTCATAAAGATGTTTTAACTAAAGACCTGTAAATCGAGACTAAACATAGTAACAAATTCACATATATACCGCATAATAATAAGAAACACATCCAAAGCAATCAAACATACTTATGACCGATTTTACTATGTCATATACAAGGTTATAACCAACTTTAATATATAATCACATAACACAATTTTTAAGTATTCATAGCACATGACATCTTGACCAAAATAGACTTAAACCATAACTAAACCGAAACCCAAAATCAAGCAAGGTAATTAAGCCATTTTTGCATGGCTAATATACATTCATTTTCAGAATAATTAATTTCAAAGCCAGCCTATACATGCCATAATTTAAGTTTAGCATATAAGATACCAAAAACAGTAGATAGTGTGATGAACTTGGCTGACGGTCCCTGAGCTTGTAGCTTGACTCCAAAATCTATAAAAAATAATAAACACAACACACAAAGTAAGCTATCATAGCTTAGTAAGTCACAAGTAAATAAATAACCCAATGAAGTTAACAAATTAACTAAACAGAACCAACTTATTTAATCATTTCACATTTAGATCCAATCATTTATAAGTACATATATTTGTATTAAGTATATATATATAACATATAAAATTATTTTCATTTATATTATCACCATGGTCGAATATTTATATAACCAAAATTCATATATATTGACCTTTAACCTTCATAGCCGAATATTTATTATATACCTAGCTCACATACACAAACACAAAACTCATATGGCTTATTATACTTTCATATACATATATTAACCATATAACCGAATACATATTTCATCATTTGATCACACATATATATCAAAACTATCACAACTTGCTTACTACCCATTCACAAAATAAGTACACATAACATATACACATATTTCCTTAATTTGCACTTACAGGATTTGTAACAAATAGCCAGGGTTTTTACTTACCTTTTCTCAAGTAGGTGACAAGTTAATTCTTACCTGACATATAACTCATTTTACACATTCGAACTTTTTATACCTTTGCCCGATGAACCATTCAGAATTGGATAGGACACTCGGATAATCACATAAATTGTACAATGCTAACGTCCCAGACGTGGTCTTACATGTAGCCACATATTGATGCCACTGTCCTAGACAGGGTCTTACTCGTAAACACATATCAGAATCTCAAATCGATGCCATGGTCTTACTCGCACACATATATTGAAATCCTATGTCATGACATATGTATCTTAGCTATTCCTAAGGTTCATACGGGGCTTTCAGACGTCGTAACTCGATCGTAACGAATGCTTGTACATGATTCCCAAGCTTATACATATTCGAAAATTGCATTTATAATATCATATATTTCAATTCAGCATATATACTTTACATTTAATTAAAATTAAGTACGTCTATTTGCTTATAAACTTACCTCGGACAATGAAAAACTGGTACGGATCGACTAGTCGACAACTTTCGTTTTCCCCCGATCCAAATCCGATTTCTTTGGTTCTTGATCTAAACATATTCAAATTAAGCTCATTTAAACATATTTTCATTCAATTTAGTCCAAAAACACATAAATGGGAAAATTACCATTTTACCCCTGACATTTACAATTTTTACAATTTAGCCTCTATTGCACAAAACACAAAATATGCAAAATTTCCCTATACCTATGTTGGGCCGAATTTTACCCGCTCTCAAACAAGTCCATATATTCAATTTATTTCACATTTTAGTCCCTCAAATTATTATTTTTGCAATTAAGTCCTAATTACACAAAATCATCAAAAAATCCAATACAAATTATGTTAATCTAAAACATATCTTCCATTTTTCATCATCAAACAACAAAAAAGCATAAGCCATCAACAATGGCATAACTCAAAATATTCATCAAACTCAAAAATTCAAGCATGGGTTTTGTAGTACTCGAAGCAACGATCTCAAAAACATAGAAATTATCAAAAACCGAGCTGAACTCTTACTTTGATTGAGCTTGAAAGGCAACTGAACCCTAGTTCTTTTCTTCTTTTTTTTCTTTCTTATTTAAGTTTCGGAAATGACATATAATATGAACATTTCTTTTAATTATCATATATTATATCCTAAATATTAACTTACCATTGTTTTACCTTTTTAACCTTTATTATTTAATGTTAAAATGTATTAAACCAAGGACATAACTGACCATTACCTATTCAAATGGATTATTTGCAACATAAAAGCTCCAACTTAGAAAGCCACTAACAATTTGACCCTTATGCTTTTAACTATCAAAATTTTAATTTACTCGATTAAGTCCTTTTATTAAATTGGATACCTAAAAGACAAAATTAAATCACGAAAATTTCACAGATATAAATTCACACAAAATAAACACAGAAAATAATTTTTAAATATTTTTCTGACTCGAATTCGTGGTCCCGAAACCACCGTTCCGATTAAGGTCTAAATCGGGCTGTTACACTTGGGTCACACGGCCAGTCACATGCCCATGTGTCTAGCCTGTGGTCGAAACTGACTTGGCCACACGGCCTAGCACACGCCTGTGTGTGCAACCATGTGGTCTGCCCAGGCTCATTTCGAAATGGCCCTCAAGCAACACGGTTGAGACACACGCTCGTGTCTCTGCCCGTGTGGGCAAAAATAGGCCATTTACAAGGCCAGTTTGCCACCCATTAAGGGTCCTCCCTACAATCATCAAAACCACAACACTTTATGCCAAATTCTCAACCATTTCTCAACCAAAACATATGCCATTCATAACATTATCAACCAATTTCATACTTAATAGCCATACTAAAATATGCCAAATCATAAGACAAAATCATATCTAATCATTTGTTTCATAACCTCTTTTCAATTCATTCATTCTCATATCAAAATATTACCAAATCCTTAAATGAGCACACATCAAAACTTATCAAATTGATCAATTCACTTGGCCATTAATGAACACATCACATAAGCATAATTTGCATCACATATCATATACCAAAATCAAACCATAAGATCAACCAAAACCAAGCCATATCACATGGCTAAATATTTACATGTCACAAAACATAATCTAATTACTTCTAGCCTATACATGCCATACTTCAATATATACACTTTCAAAAGATACCAAAGTAAGGTTTGATAGTGTGGTGACAATCCTCGATGATCCCCGAGCTCCCAGTAGCTACGATATCTATAAAATAATGCAAATACACACAAAGTAAGCTTTCAAAAGCTTAGTAAGCCATATACAAATAAACTTATCACTTAAATCATATAATCATCATCAATTTGCATATCATTCATTGCCAAATACTATCACAATCCTCAATGTTTATATACATTTCATATATTCCAAAATTCTTTAGCACATATAGCATATTTTCTCATGCTTTTATCACATATCATCAATTGATCACTAAAGTACATATACTTACCTTTTTACATTACATATGATACTCATTCCAAATGTACCTGAATTAGATACATGTTCACGTCATAATTCATTTTCTCGGAATGACTATTGAACCGTTCAGAATCATAAGGATACGTGGATAGCTCGGAAAGCTTGTACAATGCCAATGTCCCAGACGTGGTCTTACACGTAAATCATAAGTCTATGCCAACGTCCTAGATGTGGTCTTACACAATAACACATATCAGATCCTATGCCATGACATATGTATCCTAACTATTCCAAAGGTTCGTACGGAGCTTTTTAGATGTCAAAAATTTGTCGATACTTTCTTGGATATCTCATATTTAGCTCTCATAATATACATGAATAAATCAATTCAAACACGTTTATTTGTATATCAACTTTCCTCGTACGGATTCAGATAGATGGAATCGGCTACTCGACGACTTTCGACTTTCCCCGATCTAATTTTGTTTTCTTTAATTCTTAATCTATATAAATTCAAATTTAACTCTTTTATTCACCATATAATTCAAATCAATCCAAAAACACATATTTAGGGCATTTTGAAAATTAAACCTTATATTTTCACATTTTGACAATTTAGTCCCTAATCACAAAAATCACAAAATACACAAAATTTGCATATACCCAAGTTAGGCCGAATTCTCATAGCTTTAATATAAGCCCATATGTTTCATTTATTTCACATTTTAGTCCCTAAGTTTAAAATTTTTACAATTTAGTCCAAATTACTCAAATTCATCAAAAATTCAAAGACAAAATATACTAACCCAAAACATATCTTTAATTTACCAACAACTAACTTCACAAAACTCATAGTTTCATCAATGGCATAACTTAAAATCATAATCAAATTCAGAAATTGAGGCATGGGCTTAGTAACAACGATCACAAAAACGTAGAAATTATCAAAAACCAATCGAAAATCATACCTCAATTGAGCTTTACCATAGCCGAAACCTAGATGGTTCTTTTTCTTTTATTTTATTTTTATTTTCGGTGCATGAACACTAAAAAAGAGCTAATTTTAGCTTTTGATTTTATTAAATTATACTTATTAATCCAATTACCAAAATAACCTTACTAAAAACATTATAACATCATATATATCAAGTCCATGACCGTCCACTAACCTTAATAGTTGCCAAATTTCATGTTAAGGACTTCATAATTAATCAATCATAACAAATAAGCACTTTTAACATATGACAAGTAACTTTTACATTTTATGCGATTAAGTCCTTTTATCAAATTAAACACACAAACGATTAAATTTTCATACGAAACTTTCACCCATGTCATTTCACATATTATAAGAACTAAAAATAATATTAAAATATTTTTCTAACTCAGATTTGTGGTCCCGAAACCACAATTTCGATTAGGGTCTGAACTGGACTGTTACAGATTCAACAGGTAAAGTACTGATATGAGATAACATGAGTTCAAAATGAACTATTATCGGTATATACCTTAAATACATGGAAATGATATTTATTTGATTTATTGAAACATGACATGGAAAATACATTTATGTGAAACTTGCCTAATAATTATGTATATTCATGATTATGAATTGTTCTGGAATAAATATATACGAAATTCAAAAAAATGATGATACATGAAATATTGATATAATAAAATGAATGATTTATGTTTATGAAGAAACAACAAGAGAATGATATGTATCATGACATGTAAATATGTGACTATCTTTAATACGTTGATACAAGTTGAGACGAGTAATAAACTCAAGTGTGACATGTCGAGAAAATAAGTTTGTCAATATTGAATTTATATGTAATATGTGCAAGTACGCTAACCAGTGTTGTTGCTCGATGCTTAAGCAAGTGCCAAGCTATTGGTTGAATGGTAATATGATTATTTATAAGATGCATTGAATTGGTAAGTATTTAAGTGAGAATATGCTAGTGCTCATGTAAAAGTGGTAAGGTTTAAATTATGAAATTTCTTATGAAATGACTTATCATGTGATCAATTCAAAAAAGACTTTGGTTAAATGCACTAGTTTGTGACCATGGTTGAATGATATGTTTATGACTTGTGTGTTATGCATATAGAATAAGTGTGGAAAGTAAAGAAATGTAAATGAAAATAAAGAAATTTGGAAGAGCTAAAGTTAAATAAAATCCTACTAAGCTTGGGATAATATGTATATGTGATACAGTGGATTTATTCACCTTGTGAATTGATGAATATAGCTTCATAAGTATTGTGGTATCAATATTGGGTTATTCTTGATGCGTATAGATTTCATATTTGAAATGAATTAATATGATTAAAGTTTATACAAGCTTACTAAGCATTCGTTGCTTACGTAGTTGTTTTCCTTTACTTTTCAAATTATCAAAAGCTCAATCAGGTTGAAATTTTGTTAGAGTTATATCACACTATCTATCGATTCTATCAGTACTTTTAAATGTTTTGATTTGGTTATAATGGCATGTGTAGGTATTCTGGTTAATGTTGGCCTATATGAGTTTTATTTATATTAGCCACTTATTTGGCTTGTGTTTTGGCACATATTGGTTTGGTGAATATTTGTCTTAAATGTTTGATGTGTGGTTTGGTTTATGGTTGTATGGTGAAAGGTAAAATGTTAGATAAAAGTGCATTTATATACATGTATTTTGGGATGCAATGAATTGACCATGAATCGGTATCATGATATGTAAGGTATATATATAACTAAATATATTAGTATTTGAATTACATTTTGGGCATCAAATGGTAAGTTTTGGTAGGTAAGTGACTTGGTTTGAAATAATGAAAATTAGCTTGGTAAACTTAGGTACAAATATGCATATAAGTTAGTTATACATATGAATATGAAGATATGAATATATTTGTTATAATCTGATACCTGAGGTGCTTAAAAGCATATTGATTGTAAGTGACAATATTATATGTTTAAAGCTTGATTTTGACTTTTTTTTTTATGTCTAATTATGGTTTGTAGATATGCACAAAGTTGATTGTAGGTTGATACAAAATTTAGGTGAGAAATATGGCTTGTAAAATAACCTATTTTTTCCACACGAGTAGAGACATGGCCGTGTGTCCCCTGTATCTTTTAATTTGCATAAGTCAGTATGCTTAAAGTTTTCACACGACCTAGCACACGAGTGTGTGGCTTGACCGTGTGACCCTTGCACCTTAATATTATAAGTCAGTATGCTCATATGGCCTAGCACATGAGCATGTGGCTTAACGATGTGATCCAAGCCAGTAAACCCATAATTTTGGACACGGTTTGAAACAGGGGTGTGCCCCTTGACCGTGTGAGCCACACGGCTTGACCACACGGGCGTGTGACCATTGCAGTGTTGAAAATATTAAATATTTTTGAAAAAAATTTTGAGTTTTCGATTTAGTCTTTATTTGTTTCTGATGCATAATTTGAGCCTTGAGGGTTCATATAAGAGACAATATGTATGATTTTGATTGGTTCTTGACATGAATGATATATGATATGAAATGTTTACCTTTTCTAGCTGCTTGATTTATAAATTTCGGTAATGCTCCGTAACCTTGTTCCGGTGACGGATTCGGGTTAGGGGTGTTAAAACTACATACTCTCTGGGGAACAGCTCCTGTAGAATCTATTTTATTGGCTTATATTTTACCAAACAATTAGGATGTTATGATTAGAATGAATCAAGTGTTCCTAACTAGATGTATATGAATGATATTTGTATGAATGCAAAATGTCATTTTCGAGAATGGTCCCCTTTTTAGTGCTTAGGTTGACATTGCTCATTGTTTGTCAAAGTTCTATCACTGATGTGTTACCATGCCTTCTTGTTTAGGTCTAGTATCTTTGACAGGAAACCCAAAAAGGTAATCACAATCTAAACTATTTGTTCTAAGACCTTTCCAACTTTTAAATTTGGTTATTTTTAATTAGTGGTCCTGTTTCAGGTCCTTGTACTATTTAAAAATTTCCAAGGCGATATGCGTAAATCCTTTTATACTTTGACATTGTTAGTCCACTAACCGTTATTTCAATGAAAAAATGCTTGAACAAGGTCGTAAATTAATGGATAAGTCTAAAATTTATTGGGAGCAAAGCCTTTAATGAAAAGATTAATCAAAGCGGCAAACATAAAAAAAAATACAGAGTGGGTAAAAATGAAACTAAGTGCCCCAGATATCGCAATATGAGCTTCTCCGAGTAAACTTGTTGATACCCATTCCAAGCCTGAAATACTTTGTTGATGCCTCAAGATATAAAGTTTCTCCTCATTGTTACCTTTGAGGGGACACGATTATCACAAGCCCAATCTTCAATCAAAATTTGAGCTGCACTTTTTGGGTTTTCAACTCAAAACTCCTTTGGTCTCAAAATGCCCTTTGCAGGTTTTTGCCTTGACCTCTCCCTTCTTTTTTTAGGGGAAGTATTTTTTGACTAAACCTGAACTCACAGGATTAGACAGATCTTTGCCATCCATCTCTGTTAGAATCAACGCTCCTCCAGAAAAAAAAAGATTTCTTTACCACATAAGGTCCTTCCCAATTTGGTATCCATTTTCCTCTGAAGTCCTTTTGTATAGGAAGGATCTTTTTCAACACCAGGTCCCCCTTATGGAACTCTCTAGGGTGGACCTTTTTTTTCATAAGCTAGCATCATCTATTTTTGTTACATCTGACCATGATAGATAGCTTTCAACCTCTTCCCTTATATCAAGTTCAACTTATCATATCGAGATTGGATTTATTTTGCTTCATCTAACTTTAATTTTGATAAAACTCAGAGAAAAGGAATCTTAACTTTGATGGGTAAAACTGCCTCCATTCCATAAACCAATAAAAAAGGTGTTCCCCTGGTGGAGGTTCTGACAGACGTTCGATAAGTATAAAGGGCAAATGGTAATTTCTTATGCCAATCTTTATAAGTCTCTATTATTTTCCCCCACAATCTTCTTAATGTTCTTATTATCTACCTCCACTGCACCATTCATTTTTGGCGATATGGTGACGAGTTGTGATGTTTGAACTTGAACTGATTGTAGACCTCTACTATCGTGCTACTGTTCAGGCTCAATAAATTGTTAGATATGATCCTTTCTAGCATCCTATACGAGCATATAATTTCTTTCTTCAAGAATTTGCTAACTGCTGATTTCATGGCGTTAGTATAAGAAGCGGCTTTTATCCACTTGGTGAAGTAATCAATAACCATGAAGATGAATCGATGCCCATTAGAAGCCTTTGGCGAGATTGGTCCAATGACATCCATGCCCCACGTAGAGAAAAGCTACAGAGAAGTTATCACATGGAGAGGTGAAGGAGGTACATGAATTTTTTCCCTATAAATTTGACATTTATGGCACCTTTTGGAATAATTGATACAATCCCCTTCCATGATGGACCAAGAATATTTGAATCTCATGATTTGCCTAGCCATTGTAAAACCATTGGCATGTGTTCCGCAAACACCTTCATGGACTTCTTCTAGGATTTTCTTAGCTTTAACAGCGTCTACACATCTCAGTAACACCTAATCCTTTGTTCTTTTATATAGTATCTCCCTATCTAGGACATACTCATTGGCCAGCCTTTTTAACATCCTTTTATCATTCTCAATTGCCTGTTTAGGGTATTCACAGTTCTTTACATATTGCAATATGTCATGGTACCAAGGGTGATCATTCTTTTCTTCTTCTTTGATGTTGTAACAATGGGTCGGGGCCTTATAAATGCTCATTTGGATAGGTTTTACATCCTCTTGATTATTCACTTTGACCATAGAGGCTAAGGTAGTTAAGGCATCAACCATCTGATTTTCATCTCACGAGAGGTAGTAGAATGTGATGTCATCAAACTCCTTAATTAACTCGAGAACTAGCTTTTGATAATCCATTAGCTTGGGATCTCTCATCTCCCATTCACCTTTGAGTTGATAGATTACTAGTGCAGAATCCCTATATACCTCCAGCACTCTGATATTTTGTTCTATAGTCACACGGATGCCCATGATACACGTTTCATATTCCGCCATGTTATTTGTGCAATCAAAATTAGTTTTATTGGTGAAAGGATAGTGATCTCCATCTAGGGATACCAAAATTTCCCCAATTCCGTTACCTATAGTGTTTGAAGTGCCATCAAATTTCAATTTCCAGAGATGTTCTCTTGGAACACTTTCTTCAGTGGTCGCATCAGATCTTTATTCGGGAAATCAAAGTTCAAAGACTCATAACCTTCTAGAGCTCTGCTAGCTAGGAAATCCGCTATTGTACTCTCATTTACTGCATTTTGGTTTACATAGATTATATTAAATTTAGAAAGTAAAATTTGCCATCGAGCCATTCTTCCATTCTTCCATTCAATGCGGTCGAGTCTATCATGTACTTTAGAGGGTCTATTTTCGAAATGAGCCAAGTCGTATGGTACAACATGTCCAGAATAAGGCACAACACAGCTTCTCGATTGGTAAATATATTGTCTCACATCGGTGAAATTCTTACTGTGGCAATAGATTGCTCTTTCTTTCCTCTCCGACTCACCAAATACTGCCAAGTATAGTACCAGTGGTGTAATAGCCCGTTTTTGAGCTAAATGAGAACATTGGTTTTGGAAGCACAAATACAATGTCAAAAAATTATTTTTAATATTATTTTATGTGTCTACATCATGATAGTATGTATGTGTAAAAATTTCGTGAGCTAATTTTATCGTTTAATAGCTCAATTAGAGAAAAAAAGACTTAATCTCGTAAAATGTAAAAGTTGCATGCTATTAGTTAAAGGTGTCAAATCGCCTTGGATTTTAAATATGATGGCCTTAAATGGTAATTAGACCATTTATAATGTTGATGGACATTAATGGACATCCATTATGAGATTTTATATGTTTATTAATAAGGTTAATAATGTAATTAGTTAATAAATGATATAATAAATAAAACCAAAACCAAAATTATGTTTTATCATCATCTTTTAGCCGAATTTTGAAGAGAAAAAGAAAGCTTCCATGTCCATCTAGGGTTCGGTACATTCTTGGTTTGATTAAGGTACGGTTTTAGCTCGGTTTTTTTTATAATTTCTATGTTTTTATAATCATTGCTTCGTATTCTAGCTAGCCTGTGCCTTAATTTTTGAATTCATTAATGATTGTGTGAAGTGACATTGATGAATACTTGAGCTTTTGAATGTTTGATAATGGAAAATGATTATTTGTTGATAGAGTTAATAGTTTTGTAATGTGATTTTTGACAAAAATGTTAAAAAGGGATTAAATTGTGAAATATGTAAATTGAGGGGTTGAAATGTGAAATAAATGAAAGTTATGGGTTGTTAGGGGTCCCTATGAAATTTGGCTAGCATGTATTTGGTTGAATTGTGTGAATTTTGTATATTTTTGAAATAGTGACTAAATTGATTAAATGTGAAAGTTTAGGGGTTAATGTGTAAAAATTCCCAAATGTATATTTTTGGACTAAATTGAATGAGTTGGTGATTAAATAGATTAATTTTGAATACATATAGATAAAGAAAGAATGAATTCGGATTTAGATCGGGGGAAAAGCAAGGTTATCGAGTAATCGATCTGATCCGTCAATTTTGTATACGAGGTAAGTTCGTATAAATGAACTTAAATGTGTATCTATTGATTTTATTTGATGAATATTGAGAAATTAAATGAAATGTACGAGTTGAGTAAGGCGAGATGCCGAGTAAGACCATAGCTGGGCTGTGACAATCGAATAATAAGACCATAACCGGGTTATGGGATGTGAATGAAATACCATGATAGGGCCTTAGCAATGTATATATGAAAGACCATAGTTGGACTATGGCATTGGAAAATCAATGAAACTGTATTGTAAGCAATTATGAGCCAAAGTGGTTCGATAAAAGTATTGATGAAAAATAGAAATGCCTCGGAACAGGTATGTACAAAAAACTATTCGAATATCGAACTGGTGAAAGTTGAGAATTGATGAATGATGAGATGGATAAACCTTATATTAGCTTGTGAATTGATGACTTAAATGTCTATGATACTATCTATTTTGAATTGTTAATGAATGTTATAATTCTTTCATATTAACGTACGAACTTACTAAGCTTTATAGCTTACTCTATTTAATTTTCAATGTTCTATAGATTTACGAAGCTAGCTCGAATCCGGGAATCTTCAGAGACTTCATCGCACTATTGATCATCTATTTTGGTACTTTTGAAGTTATGTAAATATAGTATATGACATGTATAGGCTTGAGTCACTTTGGTATGTTTGATGTATATGTATTTTGGCCATTTGAGTTGGCATAAAATGATGAACTTGATGATGCTTATGAATGTGCAAATGGATATACTTATAATTTTTGGTAATAGACCTATAATGAATGAATGGGATTGAATTGGAATGTATGTTTGGATTAGTTTTTTCCAATGAATTATACATATGAATTATGCTTAGAAAAGCAAGTTAAATTACTTGATATTTGAATAGGTAAATAATATGGATTTGAGTATTGAATGGTTGATATGGATTTGGTATGTTTGTGTATTGGTTGATGAACTTTGGCTGCATATTTGTGACTTAAAATGATACCATATAAGCTTGTGTAGGTATATGCAAAATGGGTGGCAAATTGGTTTTGCAAATGGCCTATTTTTGTCACGGGCAGAGACACAGGCGTGTGTCTCAGCCGTGTGTGACACACAGTCATGCTACACAGTCGTGTGTCCCCTGGTGTTAAAATTAAATTGAAGTCAGTATGCTCCACACGGTCTCACATTCGGCATGTAGCTGGCCATGTGGTATAAGTTAGTTAAACCCTTAAATGGCACATGGCCTAGCACATGAGCGTGTGTGACCATTTTGTAGGGCACACAGGCTGGACACACGGGCGTGTGGTTGGCCGTGTGACCCAAGCCAGTATACCCTCTAATTTTCGCAAGGCCTGGCACACGGGCATGTCCTCGGCCGTGTGATACAAGTCAGTATGTATGCTCTGTTTTCACACGGCCTAAGACACAAGCGTGTCTACTAGTCGTGTGAGGCACACGGCCTGTTCACACGGGCCTGTGACCCTTATATGATTGAAAAATTTTTAAGTTTTCTGAAATTTTCGTATGTTATCGGTTTAATCCTGAACCATTTCTAAAGCATGTTTAAGGCCTCATAGGCCTTTATAAGAGAAAATGTGATTGTATTGAATGATGTATGTGAATGATTACTTAAGATTGATAAATGTTAGCTATGTCTTATGATTTGATCGATAATACCTCATAACCCTATTCCAGTGATGAATACGGGTTAAGGGTGTTACAAATGGTTTATCTGGGCTAGGTGGCATCAGCACTAGGCATTGGACAAATAATGTTTAATTTTGTCAAAGGTCTTCTGACATTCCTCATCCCATACACCTAGATCATGTTTCTTAAGGAGATGGAATATGGGGTCACATTTCTCAGTGAGTTGTGAAATGAACCGTGCAATGTAATTTAATCTCTCTAAGAAACTCCTAACCTCCTTTTGGGTACGTAGCAGTGGTAAATCCTGTATGGCCTTGACTTTATCTGGGTCAACCTCAATCTCTTTCTTGTTGACTACAAATCCTAACAATTTACTCGACATGGCCCAAAAAGTGTATTTTGTTGGGTTCAACTTTAACTGGAATTTCCTCAACCTTAAGAACAGCTTCCTCAAGACTTTCATATGCTCACTCTTTGTTTGAGATTTAGCGCATATCATCAACATAAACCTCAATTTCTTTGTGTATCATATAATGAAACAAAGTCACCATGACTTTTTGATATGTTGCTCCTGCATTTTTTAATCCGAATGGCATCAATTTATAACAAAATGTTCCCCAAATTGTTATGAATGTAGTCTTCTCTGTATCTTTAGAGTGCATCTTTATCTGGTTATATTTGGAGAAACCATCCATGAAGGAAAACAATGAATGTCCACTAAGGTATCAATATGGGGCAACGAGAAATTGTACTTTAAGCTGGCCTTATTTAAATCCCTGTAGTGTACACACATTCGTACTTTCCCATCTTTCTTAGGGATGAGGGATATATTGGCTACCCACTCCGAATATTTGACCACTTGTTAGAAACTAGCATCAAACTGTTTCTTGACCTCTTCTTTTATTTTCGATAGTATGTCTAGCCTCATCCTTCAAAGTTTCTGCTAAACTGTCTTGCATTCTTCCTTTATGGAAAGCCAGTGTACCACGATATCAGTACTTAGACTAGACATGTCTTGATATGACTATACGAAAACATCTTTGAGTTCTTGGAGTAATGCAACGAGGTCTTGCCTTGTTTCTGCAGTGATGCAAGTCTCGATTTTTACCTCTTTCTTTTCTTGTTCATCCCCTAAGCTCATAATTTCCACAGACTCTTTGTAAGGTAAGACCTATTTCTCATCTTCCTCTACCATCCTTAACAAATCAAGAGACAAGTTACAATCTCGATCATCTTCAAAGTCCTAAGGTTCCCTTAGACACATATCCTGGTGAAAAGGAGACTCTGAGTCAGCAATAGCATCACTCGTATCATTGATATATGGGGACCTGTTATAGGAATAAAAGAATATTCAAATAAAAAATAAATTAAAGGACGTAAAATGCATTATTTTCATTGAAGTAAAGATAATGGACATGCGCCTATTTTATAAAAGAATCCCTATTGCTCCCAAGGTTAGGGCAATAGGTATGTTCTGAACATTACTTTAAAATAGTCCTAAAAACTACAGGGATCTCTTCCATAGTCCAATTATTTAAAATACTTCCGGGGATATAAGGATGAATTCGAACTCTTTGTTGTCCATCAGACTTTGCACTGGAGCTCTGAACTCGGCGCACTCTTAGATTTCATGACCTTCCACATCATGAAACTCACATTAGCTCTTCACAACTTTTGGTACCTCCTCCGAATCTTGAATGGTGAAGCTCACGTCTATCATTTTTGGCCAAACCCATTTTAGAGGAGATTTCACCTTCACAACATTGGTTTTAGTCCTCTTCCCCCCTCTCGATTATCACGTTTACCCCTGGGCCAGGATGACTAAGTAATAGATTTCCAGCCATATTAGGCCTTGAGGGATCATCGAACCTTACAATCCCCATCTTGATAAACCTTTTGATCAATTTTTTGAATGCGATGCAGTTTTCAATCGAGTGCCTTGTTATCCCTGTGTGGTATTTGCACTGAGGATTCTCATTATACCACTTTGGGAATGGAGGTTGCATGGGCTTTAAGTAAAACAGAGATACTACATGCGTGTTGAATAGATTCTGATACAATTCTCCATATGTCATCGAGATAGGCGTGAATTATAGTTTTTCTGTGTTTGGCCTTGAATTGGGTTCTTACCTCGAAGGGCCCTGATGGCTGGTCGTCATGGTCCTAGGTTGCGCCACTATGACCGGTTTTGAATAACCCTTATTGTACACACAAGCGGTATTTACTTTGTTCTCTTTCTTTCTCGAGGCAGACCTTTTAACATTTTCCCCTGCGTCTATTTTTCCACTCCTTATTGCATTCTCAATCATTTCTCCCCAGCATAAGGTTGATAAACAAGGCTTTCAAGGTGTTGACAAAAAGCATTGTCGTTTTCTTTTCCAGAAGAGGTGGCTAAACTTGTGTTGCCACATCTCTCCGTCGTTGAGCGTATTGCCTGAAGCTTTTGTTTGACTTTTTTTCCATGTTTTATAGCGTAATTCTATCGAGCGTCATATCAGTCACATGGCTATACTATTTCATGAAGGCCTGTGCCAAATGTTTCCATGAATTAATCCTAGAACGGCTCAACAGATTGTATCATTTAGTAGCTGACCCAATCAAGCTATTCTAGAAACAATAGATTAACAATTGATCGTTGTTGACGTATCCAGTCATTCTTCGGTAAAACATTGTGATATGGACCTCAAGGCAACTAATCCCATTATATTTTTCAAATTCTAGAGTTTTAAATTTTGGTTGGGGTACTAAATCTAGGACCAAATTCAATTCCTTAGCATTGACCCCACAAAGGTAGCCAGTATTCTACATAGCTCTAAATTTTTCCTCCAACCACTTGCACCAATCTTCCAACTGTTTTGGAAGTTTTACTCTTGTCTTCTCCATTTTCGCCATGTTGTACAAATCTGGAACAACGGGGTTGGTTGGATTATCTCCAGGGTTAGAACTTGAACCCATTGGGTAATTCGTTGGTCCTGAGGTACCGACCTGGTATTGTTGTGGTCTTATGGTGACTGGTACTCTTCACAGATATGTCTCTGGTTGGGCTTAGAAGCCCAGGGGTATGTAAGGTCATCGTTATTGTCTCCAGAGTTTACCGTATCACTCTTCCCTTTTTTAACTCCTCTAGCTAGTAACTGGGTCAACTGGCTAAATGATCTTGCAACTGCGCTTGCAACTAATCTTGTGTGTCCCTCTGAATTTGTTCTAGTCTTTCTAGCCTCTGATCTATAGCTCTAGTTTTACTGCGAGTAACATAGTGATATTCGGTTGGCAGATTCTTAGTAGTTTCCAAGGTAATTGTCATAATTTTGATTAATTAGGGTTTTTTTATGAAATTTAATGCATATAATGAAATGTAATGCTAATAAATGAAGGCATTGATTCCAGTTCAGTTCTATTAGAACTTTACTAGAAAATGAGTTTCTTTACATATAATGGATACAATTTATATATATGGCCTCGCCGTAATGTTCAAAGCTTTAACTTTCCTAAGAAGCTAAACTAATTCTCGACCCCGATCCAATTTTGATTTGTATTTCAGGTTCAGTATGTCAACTTGAACCGCTAGCGTTTGCAAATGGTTGGCTACACCCCATACTTGGGCCAAAGCTTCTCCCGTAACATGGTCTTTAACTCTGATTTGACCCAGATAGCGTTGGACTTACTCTTCCCAATGTTCATTTTTCATTTCAAGAAGCTCGATTCAAAGTTCACAATTTTGTAATGCGGCCTCGAACTCTTCTATCTTTCTCTTCCACTCAACAATCTTAGTCAGGCTTGCTCTAAATATAGTCATAGATTTGCGACTACAGTATTGATGTAAAGACCTTTCCAACTCCACTACCTGAGCTCTCAATCCAACCTTTTCATCTTGGCTTTCTAATAATACCCTTTTTAGAGCATCCTCTCGGACTCAAGCATCTTGGAATTCCCTTTTGCATTGATCAGCTCTAATATTTTCTTCTTGGATTTCCTGTCGTCATTATGTCAACATTTTGCCTAACTCGATAGTCCTTATTGACAAGAAAAGTTTGTTGTAATCCATTTTTAAGCTGTCCAAGTCCTCCTCAGCCTTGTTCTTTCCTTTTCTCATTTTCTCGACTTTTAACCTTTGGATGTCGACATCTAATCCCAACTGAATCTTTTCTTCTTCCAACTTATCTATCCTTTTCCCTAGCTTCGAACTCTTATTTTCAAAGTCTTGCTTTACGATCTCTAATTCAGACGGGACCACTTGCGAGTATTCTTCTATTGGCCAGATGCTATCTTGATTTGATGAAGAGACATTATCATTAATTCTTTTACCCCATCACTAATCATATTCTGGGGTCATCATAGGATTTGTGGTAAATCTCTTCATTTCATGAGTTAGGTTCCATGTATTCGAGATTTCACGGACTTTCTTTTTGTAATTGACATCTTTGTATGCAAACTCACAATGAGCCAACCCTTGTGTTGTCAGAATAAACTGCCTTGACCTATGCTATCTCAATACAAATAGACGAGCATATCCAATAGCTCCCCATATCCTGAGTAGAGGACCCAATCAAAGTCTCCACATTGATGCAAAATTTCATCGAGAATCATCTAACGGGCCTGCCATTCAACATCTACATCTCGGAGACTCTAGAGAATTGCCATCCATTTTTCTTCAAAATGTTGTCTCGTTTTTGAATAGCCATAGATTCTTTCAATGGAGAGTAGTCTTCGGGGAACACTCAATAGAAGACTTTTTTTACTTTCCAAAAGTGGCTATGGAACTAGACTAGAAAGAGGTACGCACAACTGATAAATCTTCCTTCACCCACTTTTCGATAGGCATTAAAAGATCTAAAAGTCTTAGCTAAGATTGCCAAGAAGGGAGTGACCCTCTTGTCAAGCCAGTTGAATAGATTTGTAACCGCATCCTTTTTATGCCCTAATGCTTTGGGGAAGATAACCAACCCATAAATACTCAAGGCGAAGATGTCAACCCTTTTCCCTATGTCTGGGTATACCAAGATCAAATCCTATAGACTCTTCCAAGTGATGCATTTACTATCCCTCTTTTGTTTAATCCAGGCTGTGACTCATTGTTCACTCATCCCAGTTATGTTTATCAGTCTCTTATAGAAAGTCGGGATGTTGGTTGCTCTAGAGTTGGCTTTGTCGACTTGGATCTTCGAGCAATGGAGTAAAGTGGTGTACTCTTCTACAGTGGGCATTAGGTCTACTCTCCTAAAAGTGAAGCAGCTTTAAACAGGATTCCAATACTAGGTGAGAGCTCGGAATAGGTACTTATCCACCTTGACATCAAGTAGATAAGATAAATCACCATATTCATGGTAGAATAGCTGCTTGATTTCATCATCCTATTGATCTCATATTTCTTTCTGCTCTTGTAGATTATTTTGGGTCACACTAGTCCATGTGAAATCCCATAATTCTAACATACACTCCTTCAACAAGCCGTCACCTTTCTCTTGTTGTCTTGTCTCAGACCATATTTGTATGGCCGCATTGTCTTCCACTTTATCAAGAAACCCCTTTTCCATCACAAGTTCTCTATTTAGCAACTGAACACGAATCAACACCTTTTCTTCTAAGATGAAAATGCAATGCAACCACAATCAAAAGGAAGTAAGTCAGTATATTTTGTATAAAGATCGAATATAAAGCAAAGAACAACAATTAAAACATTCTTTATTTGTAATCTATTCGGGTAAATGCTAAAAGTTTGGCATGGTTCTTCTAGGGTTGCTCTTAGGGATTATTACATGCGGTTTGGTTCTAGAGTAAAGGTACCTAAACCAGCAAATTCCTCGATCCTCACCCATTATAGGCTCATACGGACATAGTTCAATTCAGGGGAATACATTTCCTTATCTCTATACGGAGGTGAAGACCTCACAAAGACATAGGTACGTATATATCCTGAAAGCGATCCACTATCCTATACAGAGGTGAAGACCTGACGAAGGAATTGCTTCTCACTCCCACTTAATATAAAAAATGTATGATGATAATATAATCACGTTCATAAATTATTGATTTGTGAGCAAATTTTAACAAAAATAATATTAATTAGCAACGATAATTACTTAATAGTATTATTAGTATCAATAATTAAAAATAAAGGACCAAAATAAAATAATCAGGAAATTTGAGGGCAAAAAATTAAAAAAAAGTAAGTACATGGACTCAATTAAATGAACAGGGGACTAAATTGAAATTGTGACAAAACCTTAAGTATAAATAAATAAAAATAGTAAATAAAAAGGTTAAAATAAAAAAATAAAAGATAGGAACCAAAAGGGCAAATAACCCAAACCCAGAACATGTCATTCCCCAAAGGGTCGATAATCTGGGGACTAAATTGAATATGTAACAAAATTTAAAGCATAAATCATTAAAAACAAAAAAAAGAATACAAAGGATCGAATTAAAATAAAATGGAAAATTACAAGGCCTCAAAGGGAAATTATCCCAAACCCACGTCATTTCCTTGGTTCAACAATGGGTTAAAGGGTCAACTTGCAAGGGAATTAAAATTATGGGGTAAAAATGAAATAAAATAAAAGATACGAGACGAAATTAAAAAGAAGAAAAAAATTGAAATGGCCAAAATAGAAAATATCCCCTCCTTTTAAAAAACACGCGGATCTTGAAGGAATTCAGGTTAGTCATTTGTAGTTTTTTTGGGTTATAAAAGGCCAAAGAAACATTTGTATTTTTTTACGAAGAAATTCAACAAAGAAATACAAAAAAAGAAAACAAGTTTAAAAGAAGGTCATTTTTTTTAATTTTATTTTCCTTTTTAAATTTTGAAAAAAAATATATAAAAAAATAAACAACAAAAGATTCAAGTTTTTTTTACCTATTAAAGCAACTTCACAAGCCTCGGAACCCCTAAGGTTCCGTCGAGGGCCTCGTTGGAAAATGGAGAAATCGAAGGGTTTCTTGCTCCATAGTTGAATTTTGGCTAGGTTTTTGGGGATTTTAACCTCGAATCTGTGTTACACGTGAAAAGGGGGCAAAAAAGGGATTTTATGCGAATTTTCTGGCCACCAGAGGCGGCGGTCACCTGCGTCAATGGCTGGTGGCCACGGCTGATGTGCGGTAACCTTGTGGTTGGAGGAGAAGGGGGAGTTAAGAGAGAGCAGAGAGAGTTTCTTTTATTTTAAAGGTTGCAAATGATTTTTTTAAAGATTTTTTTTACTTATATAGTCCACTAAAAACGATGTCGTTTTGGTTTTGGCTTCAGACGCAAAAAACGACGCCATTTCAAGCTTGACCTGATACGAATCCATCCCAGATCTGTGTGTTCTCATAGGGGAGAGTCTAATTGCCTTTTTGGACCTTCCGTTTTTTTGCTCCTTTTTAGTTTCATCTTATTTTCCTTTTTCAAGCTTGACCTGATACGAATTCATCCTTTGACCCACTGTCGACCTAAGGGAATGATGTGGGGTTGGAAAAATAACTCTCTGGGTCCTTGTACTTTTCCATTTTATTTTAATTCAATCCTTTATATTCTATTTTTTATTTTTTTATGATTTATGCTTTAAATTTTGTCACATATTCAGTTCAGTCCCCAGACTATCACTACAGAAAATTAAGGGTTTTAGCGACGTTTTTAGTGGCGTTTGGACAGAAAACGCTGCAAATATTATACATTAGTGTTGCTAAAGAAAAAACACCACAATAGGTAAAGTAGTAGCGACGTTTATGAGAAAAACGCTGCAAAAGGTCAAGTAGTAGCAGCGTTTATGAGAAAAATGCCGCAAAAAGAAAAGCATTACCAACATTTATGAGAAAAACGCCGCAAAAGGTAAGTAATAGCTTATTGATAAAAATGCCGCAAAGTATCATTTTATTTTAAACAAAATGGCACCGTTTTGCATGGCTAAAAATCTCTTATTTTCCCCTAAACCATAACCTCGAAATTTCTTATTTTTTCCCTTAAAAATCAGAATCCCCAAATCCCTTATTTTTTCCCCAAATCGAAATCCCCTAATCAAAATCCTGAAATCCCTTTGATTTTCCTCGACCGTCTGCTGCATTGTCGCCGACTGTCCCCTCTGCCGCATCGCTGTCGATACTCCTCTGTTGCATCTCTGTGTAAGTTTTTTTCATTTGTTTATGATTATTGTTGTTAAGCTACAAGATTTAATGGATGCTTAGCCCTAAAATTGCTTGTTCTCTTATGACAATAATTTACTTTAAATCAAGTAAATGTTATTTGTTAAGGGAACAAGAAAAAGTAGATGTTATCTGTTATATAAAGTATCTGAGCAAAAAGCACTCATTTATCTTCTTTGATTTTGTAAGCTATAAATATGGCTTTTATAGGATACAATTCTTTAGTTTTGTAGGTGATTACTACTTTTTTTATATACATCAATAATAGAATCAATTAGAAGGATTACAATTTTGAAATTGTTTCTTACCATTTTCTTATTTCTTCATAAATGATTTGGAAGCGGATTAAAAAAATGAAAAAGATTTGTTTGATCCACTGGTAAGGGAGTTTAGTTTTTCCATGGGGTCTACACAATGATATGCTTCTTAGGGTATATTTTAAAAAAAATAAAATTAAAGAAAAAACTAATTAAAAAAAACATGTGACATTCTTATGATTTAAAATTTTTATGCATATAAAATATTTGGCCGTGAAGTTCACTTGGGTTTTTGTAATTTTTTTCATTCATTCTGGTACTTGCATTTAACTTGGAAAATATAAAAATTTGGAGATTTGGAAATTAAAAAATTTATGTAAATTTGGTGAAGTCAGTCAAGAGTTGATTTTGATACCATTGATCAGATCATTGCTTTTCTCAAATCAATGATTCAACATGGACCAAATTTGTAAATTCTCACGTAAAATATAGGTAATATAAGTTTGGAGAAAAAGATTAGAAAGTAAGTTAAATGTAAGTTTTAAAATTGAAAGAGGAAAAGCTTATTTATATTATGTATCAACCTGTTTTGTTTATATTTGCATATAATAAACATTCTTTCATATGTTATATAAACCAAAATCATATCCCTGTGTATCAGTGGTCAGAAAATCACATCAAATGGCCAACGGGATCTCGATCAAGTTGCTGGAAGGATCGCGGTTGCCCCTTGAAAAATTAAGTAAATGCTTTCCTATGGCTAAAAATTAGTTTTTGCTACTGCTAGGGACAATAATCCTGTTGAGGGAAATGTGGAGTATTATGGAATCCTTACAAACATTATTGAGTTGGATTCCTATGGCAAATGGAAGGTTGTCTTATTTCAACATGATTGGGCTGATGTTAATGCTGCTCGCGAAATTAAAAAAGATCAATTTGGTTTTACAATGGTGAACTTCTCTCGATTAATTCACATCGGAAAACAATTGATAGAAGAGCCATATGTATTTTCTTCTCAAGTCAAACAAGTTTTTTACTTGAAAGATCTAATTGATAAGGGTTGGTACGTTGTACTCCGTAACACCCCTAGAGACTTGTTTGATATGGCCAATGGAAGTAGAAATGACGTCGACGAAAAATCAGAAACTTTGCCTTTTCTAGAACAAAACTTAAATGAAACTATCCCTAGTACTAGTATACAATTTCAATGGGTTCGCCAGGATGTGGATGAAGATATTACGAATCATGATGTAGTAAGATTTTTAAATTTTTTAATTATATGTAATATTATAATTTAAATCTTGATCTTGTTAAATATTTCAACTATTTTATATGTACTATTATTGTTGTAATTAGTTACTAATATTTCAACTATATTATGTGTATTGCAGATAAAATGCCTAGAAGAAGATCATGAGATCTCAGTAGTATTCAAAATCCTCCAAATTCAAAAGAAACAAATAGTGAACAACAAATTACTAGTGGATCTTCGAATGTTCCGAATACAGGTGACGAACTTGTAGAAATTCAAAGTAATGTTAACTCTAATTTACATGCATGTTGACTTTTATTATTATTTTTTTATTCAAATTCTTATATTATAATATACCATTTTTTTCAGCTGAAAGTGGTGGGAGGCGCAAAACTTGAGGACTACGCTATTAAAAGATTTATACGAGTTAAATTTTGTCAAGCATGTCAAAGTAGCTAGAAACAGTCTTGGTCAACCTATTGGATCAGAAGCTCGACTTTTAGTAGGATACTTAGGCATTATAGCACGAAATGCCAATTTATTGCTTACCAACTACGAGTCATGGCATCATATGCCTGATTGTAACAAAAATCAAGCTCTTTATAATATTAAGGTAATAACGTGAATGTAATTTATAATACTTTTATTTAAGTTTCATTTATATTTTCTTTCTAAACTTGTGTTATTTGTAGGAGAAATTTGCTTTAGAGGTCTCAGATAATTATGTGAAGAAGGCATTAGGAAAAAAATAGAGAGACCATAAAAGTGCTTTAAAGAAGGAATTTTTTAAGAAAAATATAAGCCTCGAAGAGATATTGCAAAATGTCCCGCCGGGAATGCTGAGGTACCAATGGGAAGATGCAGTTAGATTTTGGAATTCAAAGAAAGGAGAGGTATTACATATTTCCAAACTCTTATAGTTATTTTGGTTTATAGTATTTACTATATACGTAATAATAATTTCATAATGTAGGATCGTGAGCGAGTTGGAACTACAAGTAGGCAAAAACAAAAATTCACGCACAAAGCTGGGTCAAAAAGTTTTGCTTGTGTAGATGATGACGAGGTATTTTGAATTTATTAATGGTGTCAAATATTAATTACTTTCTACTAAATAATATTTTTCCAACTATATTGTAGGAACCGTCATTTGGTCAAAAAGTTGGACGCCTTCAGCTTTTTTATATTACACATAGAAAGAAAGATGGATCTCCTATGACTACTAAAGCTGCAGGAATTATGGTATATTTACTTAATAAAAGTTGAATTATTTTAAATATTTATCATGTTTAATTATAATAGTTTAATTCGTCGTTTGTAATACAATAATGTTAAGTTATGTTGCATTTGTTTTGATTATATATTTTGTTTCTAACTCTTTTATTGATTTATTAGGAGAAACTAAATGATAAAAGGGCGGAGTATGAAACGATTACTTCGAGTGATAGTTCTATTAATCTTGACGACATTGATAACCGAATTATTATTGAATTTTTGGGTCTTGAAAGGTATGGTTGGGTTCGATTTCAAGGATCTTTTGTTAACCCAACCCAATATTTAGACTCCAGCTTGCAGCAATACATGCCTCGAGGAATCAGGCTCAAGCTGAAGTTCAGAGGTTAAGAGACCAGATGGGCCAAATACAAGTGATCACAGTTGAGCAAATTGCTCAGCTTAAAGCAGAGGTAGCACTGAGAGAAGCAAAGGCTCAAAGAAAAAATGAAGAGCTCCAGCTATAACTTAAAGCGGAGGCAAGAATTGAGGACGAGAAAATATGAAAACTCCAACACAAACTTCTCTAATATGATGAAGATGTTTTAGCAGTCGTAGAATTTGTCATCTTAGACATTTGTTTTCTTATTGTGATAATATTTTAACAATATAACTTTTGAATATAATAAATTTTGTTATTTCATTTATTAATTTAGATCATATACATATTTCTTTCATTGGATTTGAAGTATCATTTAGATTTGTAGTTTTTGGTTGGATCTGATGTTACAGGAAATATGTTGACAATTTGAGCTCTATATGAATGAAAATGGGTTGTTAAAAATCTACTAAAGTTAGTGGCGTTTTTCCACAAACGCCGCCAAGAAACATGTTCTATTGTGGCATTTTTTCACATAAACACCGCAAAATTTAGCAACGTTATCTATAGCAGCATTTTCTGGGGCACTTATCAAAACGCCGCTAAAAACTTATTTTGCTGTTGTGTATCGACCCTTTGTGTGAAACCCCTCGCCCGTATCTAACGCCGGGATAGGGTTCGAGGCATTACCGGTAATTTACCTTTACAAACTTACTCAATCAGGTTACTGAATTTCACTCGTGATTTAACACTTTTCAAACATGTGCACTTTGTCTCTTATACAGGCCTCCGAGGCCTAAAAACACTCCTAGAGGTAGTACAGAACAAAATTGAAATTGTTCGATAGACTTGGGGCACTTTAGGAAATTTTCCCTTAGTTGAAGTGTAACACGCCCGTGGGGCTTAGAACACGCCTGTGTCCTTTTTCCAGTATGCAACACGGCCAAGGCACATGCCCGTGTGCTTAGCCCCTGTGCTACACTGACTTCAACCTCACCATTCTATTAAATATACATGGTGAAGGCACAAGCCCGTGTGCTTAGCCCGTGCTCTATGCTGACTTCAACCCCACCATTCTATTAAATATACACGGCGAAGGCACACGCCCGTGTGCTTAGCCCGTGCTCTATGCTGACTTAAAATTTTAGGTGCACGGGATACACGGTCATAGCACACACCCATGGGAGTAGCCTGTGTGTCACACACGGCCTAGACACATGCCCGTGTGTCTACCCATGTGGACATTTTTAGGCTATTTTCCAAGCCTTAAGTCACCCTTTACTAGCCAATTACACTTATAGATTACTATAGTGCATATTTGGGCCAAATTATCCATTTGTAAATATGAAATTTTGATTAACCTCATTGCATGTGAACCTCATGTCATTGGTTTCATACATGCTAAGTTAATTCTTATCTTGCATTTAATGATTTATATGTCTTCTTGACATATTAAGATTGGCTCATTATTATAACTCATTGCCAATTATAACTAAGCCATCGCATATAAATATAAACATGCATAGATTTGTAGGGCATAGCCTACTTCAAAATGAGCCAATTCCTATGGCCATATACAAAAAAGGATAAACATATTTTTACATGCCTTCATTAGGCAAATCAAATGACATATATAACAAAATACTCAAAACTCCTATACATGTCATTGGACAAAATAGAAATGTCTTTATACCAAAGCCTGTCTAGTTGATAGTGTGTTGACTCTCCAATTGTCTTCCAATCCTTATGAGTCCTTGAGCTCTGAAAAGAAGGGAAAAGAGAGGGGTAAGCATTTACATGCTTAGTAAGCCCATATAACTGGAAAGTAAACTTACCGATTATTTATCATACAACCATATTAGGCAATGAAACCAACAAGCATAGGATAGTTTTCCTATCACATGCACTCAACCATCGAGTTAGTTACATATCAATGCATCATGTAATTCATCTTAGATAAGCTCATCATTTAACATATCATCTATACATATTTCTTGTGGTAGTCCCGTTGAGTTTCTAGGAAATTTTGATGGATCATCCATTTACCATTAATTTGTACAAATGATCGTTTCAGTATGCACTCCCGCGAACCTCACATCTTACGGCGGGATTACCAGTCTAGGCTAAATCCCCCGTAATATAAACTCATAAGGTGATGTCGGGATTACCAGTCCAGGCTAAATCCCTTATAACGACAAACACCCTTAATGAGCTCGGATCTGAATTACCAGTTCAGGCTAAATTCATACCCTATTACCCGTCCGGGCTAAATCCACAATACACACATATTCTTCGGGAGGCTCGATCACTCAAGGAACACCAGTCCAGGCTAGATCCTTTTTATACTTGAGATCTTCTGATTACACCCAGCAAAATCCTTTTCTCGCAACACATGCAGGATCTCAAGTCTCATGTAAATCATGGTTTATCCATCGAATTTCCTTTCCAACCTCAATCGAGACATTATCCAACAATTCATTATTAAAGATGCAATTCATGCATTTTCATGCCATTAACAATGCAATTATCATGCATTCACAAAACATACAATTATGCATGTTATAGGCTTACTTCAAGTTATCCAAACTTACTTGGTATTCGTTTCGGAGCTGTGTTTTGGTTATTCCAAAACATTGTGTTTACCTCGATCGACCTTCGAAATTTGTTCTTCGGGGTCTATAACAACAAAATTATGTCATTAATTTACTATATTACACTTTTCAAGTTTAATTTCTACCCTCAGTCCAAATGACCATTTTGCCCCTAACCTTTGACATCTTTACTATTTAGTCCTTAAGCTCGTGTAATGACACACATGGAATTTCTATCTTACCCAAGCCTGACTGAACATTTTTCTCTCTTATTGTAGTCCACATTTTCCATTATTTTCTCATTTCTACCACACATTTTAAAACATTTGCAAAGTGGTCCCTACAAAGGCTTTTCATGAAAATCACTTAGGAAAAGATGTTTATCACACCTTCAACTTTCATACCTCTCTATAATCCACCAAAATACAAGCAACTCATGCATGGGTAAATTTTTAAACATGAACCTTAACATGAAATATGGGTAGAAATGGAGTGAGTAAGCTATCGGGATTCCAAAAATATAAAGAACATTAAAAACGGGGCTTGGGAGCACTTACTATTGAGCTTGGAAAGCTTGAAAACCCTAGCTATGGAGAGCATGAAATTTCCGATAGCTATGGAGAAGAAGATGGCTGATTTTGGCTTATTTTTCCCATTTTATTTCATTAGAAAGCTAATTGACCAAAATGCCCTTAAGTCCTTTCTTTAAAATTTCATCCATGCAAGCCCATTTTTGTCCAAAAACTTAAAAATTAGGCAAATTGCTCCCCAAGACCTTCTAATTTATAGTCTAAAGAAATTTCACACAAATTGCATCTAGAATCCAAGTTACACAAATTGCTTCTAGAATCCAAGTTTTGCAATTTATTCAATTTAGTCCCTAATTTCCAATTAGACACCTTACTCAAGGAATTTCTTCATGAAACTTTAACAAATGCATAATATCATATTCTAGGTCTCATAATAATCATAAAATAAATATTTTGATGTCGGATTTGTGGTCTCGAAACTACTGTCCCGACTAGGCCCTATTTCGGGATGTTACATTTTTCCCCCTAGGGACTTTCGTCCCTTAAAGTCTTACTAGTAAACAGGTTCGGATATTTGTTTCTCATGGTTTCTTCTTGTTCCCATGTAGCTTTTTCCACACCATGTCAGTGCCATAGAATCTTTACTAAAGTCACACTTTTATTTCTTAACTGTTTAACCTCTCGGGCTAAAATCTTGACTGGTTCCTCTCCGTAAGTCATGTCTGGTCTAATCTCAATCTCCTCTGGTGAAATCAAATGAGCGGGGTCTGATCGATATCGTCTTAACATGGATATATAGAACACGTCGTGAATCTTTTCCAATTTGGGTGGAAATGTCAAGCGATAGGCTAATGGTCCAATCCTTTCAGTGATCTCGTGAGGTCCGATAAATCGCGGACTCAGTTTACCTTTTTGACCAAATCTCATCACCTTTTTCCGTAGAGAAACCTTCAAGAATACTCTGTTCCTAACTTGGAATTCAATATCTTTTCTTTTCAGATCAGCATAAGATTTTTTCCTATCCGATGCCGCTTTTAAGCAGTCTTGTATTACTTTAACTTTTTCTTCAGTTTCCCTAATCAGATCAACTCCATGAATCTGATTTTCCTTAAGTTCTGTCTAGTATAATGGAGTTCGGCGCTTCCTGCCATACAAGGCCTCATAAGGTGCCATTTTCAAACTTGTTTGGAAACTATTGTTGTAGACAAATTCTACCAATGACAGGTTTTTTTCACAGCTACCCTGAAATTCGAGGATGCAACATCGCAACATATCTTCAAGAATCTGAATCGTCCACTCAGACTGACCATCGGTCTGAGGGTGAAAAGCTGTACTAAAACTCAACTTTGTCCCCAAGGCTTCCTGTAGCTTTTTCTAGAATCTCGAAGTGAACCTTGGGTCTCTGTCTGAAATAATCGATCATGGTACTCCGTGCAATCTTACTATCTCAGAAACGTATAAGTCGGCCAGTCTATCATGGGAATAATCTGTCCTTAGCAGAATAAAATGAGCCAACTTGGTCAACTTATCCACTACAACCCATATGGCATTTTTCTTTTTCAGAGTCAAAGGCAATCCTGTCACGAAGTCCATGGTAACTTTGTCTCACTTCCATTCGAGAACCATTACAGGTTGTAACAAACCTGAAGGCACTTGATGTTCAGCTTTAACTTACTGACATACCAGGCATCTTGACACAAACTTAGAAATATCTCTTTTCATACCGTTCCACCAATACATTTTCTTCAAATCATTGTACATTTTGGTACTTCCCGGATGAATAGACAAACGACTACTATGTGCTTTTTGTAATATTTTCTGGATAAGTTCATCGTCTTTAGGTACGCATACTCTCTCTCTAAACATCAAATACCCATCAGGACTAATCCAGAAATCTGATTCAGTCCCTGACTCACATTGAGCCCTTTTTGCTTGCAAGTCACCATCATTAAACTGAGCATCATGAATTTACTGTAGAAATGTTGGTCTAGACTCTAGCTCTACCAAGACTGAACCATCATCAAGCAATGTCAAATGAGTATCCATGGCTTTTAAAGCAAATAAGGATTTTCTGCTCAGAGCGTCAGCGACCTCATTCGCCTTTCTCGGATGGTAGTCAATGATCAAATCATAATCCTTAATTAATTCTAACCATCTCCTTTGTCTCAAATTTAATTCCTTTTGAGTCATCAAGTACTTCAGACTCTTGTGGCCCGTAAAGATACGACACGTTTCACCATATAAATAATGCCTCCAAATCTTTAAGGCAAAAACAATCGCAGCAAGCTCTAGGTCATGGGTCGGATAATTCTTCTCGTGAGGCTTCAATTGCCGTGAAACATAGGCTATCACCTTGCCATCTTGCATAAGCACACAACCCAATCCATTTAAGGATGTATCACTGTAGACCACAAATTCCTTTCCCAGTTCAGGTAGCACTAAAATAGGAGCTTCAGTCAGCAATGTCTTTAATTTCTCAAAACTTTGCTGACACTTTTCCATCCATTCAAACTTAACATTCTTCTGTAGCAACCTCGTCATCGGAGTCGCTATCATAGAAAATCCTTTTACAAACCTTCGATAGTAACCGGCTAAGCCCAAAAAGCTTCTAACCTCAGTTACATTTTTAGGAGACTTCCAATCAACAATAGCAGAGATTTTACTTGGATCAACTCAGATGCCTTCACCCGAAACAATATAACTTAAAAATCCAACTTCTTGGAGCCAAAATTCACTCTTGCTAAACTTAGCATATAGTTGTTTTTCTCGCAAAGTTTGCAATACAATTCTCAGGTGCTTCGCATGTTCTGCCTCATTTTTGGAATAAATTAAGATATCTTCAATAAACACAACAACAAACTTATCCAAATATGGCCGAAAGATCCTATTCATTAGATCCATAAATACAGTCGGTGCATTCGGCAGCCCAAACGGCATAACAAGGAATTTGTAATGACCATACCTCGTCCTGAAAGCTATCTTTGGCACATCCGATTCCTTGACACACAACTGATAGTAGCCAGACCTCAAGTCTATCTTAGAGAACACAGTGGCTCCTCTCAACTGATCGAATAAATCATCAATCCTTGGTAAAGGATACTTAGTTTTGATGGTTACCTTATTTAGTTGCCGATAATCAATACATAATCTCATTCAACCATCTTTCTTCTTTACAAACAACACGGGGGCACCCCAAGGTGAAGAACTTGGCCTTGCGAATCCTTTATCCGTCAACTCTTGCAACTGTACTTTTAACTCTTTTAGCTCGGTTGGTGTCATTCTATACGAAGCGATAGAAATAAGAGTTGTCCCTGGCACCAATTCAATTCCAAACTCAATTTCTCTCTCAGGAGGTAATCCTGGTAATTCATCTAGGAATACATTTGAATACTTACATACTATCGGCACAGACTCGATCTTTAACTCTATTTCCTTAGTGTTCAGTACAAATGCAAGATAAGCTTCATACCCTTTCCTCATATACTTCTAGGCAACCATTGTCGTGATTACATTCAGCGGCGAACCCAATTCTCTTGATTTGACCCATAGAATCTCACCATCCAGACATTTTAACTTAATATACTTACTACCACAATTCAAAGTTACTTCATGAAAGGCTAACCAATCCATACCAAGTATTACATCAAATTCATCAAATGGTAGCGACATAAGGTTAGCCAGAAAACAATGACCTTGAATCATCAAAGGACAATTCTTACAGACTTTATCAACTAGAACCGATTTGCCTAATGGGTTCGACACTTTAATAACAAATTTCATAAGTTCAACGGGTATATTCATACTAGACACCAATCTCATGCAAACGTAAAAATGCGTCGACACCGGGTCAATTAAAGCAATAATACTCATATTAAAAAAAGAAAAAGTGCCCATGATAACGTTAAGAGTAGAGGCTTCATCTCGAGCGTGTATTTCATACATTCTTGCCGAGGCTCTAGCCTCTGGTCTTGCAGTATCTTCAGTTGTGACTCGACTGCCACTAGCACTTCTAGGTATCTTGGAGGTCTACCTCGTGCCATATGAGCACTTGACTTTAGGGTTACTTCCACTTCTTTTTCTATTCGATATGGGCAGCTTCTGAGAAAGTGGTCAAGAGAGCCATATCTGAAACACGCACCGCTTTTTACTCGGCACTCTTCGAAGTGAAATTTGTTGCAGCTCTTACATTTCGGCTTTTGATCATCTACACTCCCCACACTAGTTATCATCGGGGAGGAGGACTTTTGACTTCGTCGTCTAGGACCCTTCGCTCTACCCGAATATCCTATTGATGAAGTGGAGCGTTCATGATGGCTCCTAGCTTTCTTCGTGGAGAATGAGAGTGTTTTACCGCTGGTCCTTTTGCTCACAACTCGAGCCTCTCTCTTTGCTTGCTTTCTTTCGTTATTAAGCTCCTCGGCTTTCTTGGCCCGATCAGCTAATGCGTCAAACTCCCGTATTTCAAGAATTTCGATCAACAATTTGATGTCCTCATTCAAACCCTCCTAGAAGCGTTTACACATTTCTGATTCAGTTTGGACCCATTCAGTTGCTTACTGACTTAGTCGTACACACTCTATCTCATATTCTACTACAGTCTTGTTCCCTTGTTTGAGTTCCAGGAACTCCTTTCGCTTCGAGTCTAAAAACCGTTGACTAATAAATTTCTTCTTAAACTCTGTTTGGAAGAAATTCCAAGTAATATTTTCCTTCAACACTACCGAGGATACGGTCTTCCACCAGTGGTATGAAGAATCCTTCAAGAGGGACACAACACACTTCAAACACTCCTCGGGTGTGCATGACAATTCATCTAACACCTGTGTAGTATTTTTGAGCCAATATTCGGCTCTTTCAGTGTCATCATCGACTTTCACTCTGAATTCTTCAGCCCCATACTTTCTAAGCTTGTCTACAGGGTCCTTACCGATTCTTACCGGTGCCATACCTCGTGGCACATCCTCATCAGGTTGGTTAGGGGGCGAGGGCAGTCGTGGTATGTTGGGGGGATTCCTTAGATAATCCCCAAACCATTCATCCATCATACCAAAGAAAGCGGCTCAGGCCTCTTCCTGGCCTTCAGACATAAGTCTCCTACTACTAGTAGATACAACTTATTGTACGGAAGTTGGAGCATGGCTCTCGACTCCCTCGGACTAATCTTGTGCTCGATTCGAAGACATTTACTATATTTAAAACAATTTAAACAATTTAGGAGATGTCACACTATCAAGATTCAAAATATGGCACGTATAGCGAACTTTAACATCCTCTACGGTAGTTCTAGAACTGACTAAATCGTAGCTCTGATACCACTAAATGTAACACCCCTCGCCCGTATCTGACGCCGAGATAGGGTTCGAGGCGTTACCAGTAATTCACCTTTACAAACTTACTCGACCAGGTTACTGAATTTCGCTCGTGATTTAACACTTTTCAAACGTGTGCACTTTGTCTCTTATAGAGGCCTCCGAGGCCTAAAAACACTCCGAGAGGTAGTACAGAACAATGCACCATGTAATTCATCTTATAGAAGCTCTTCATTTAACATATCATCTATACATATTCCTTGTGATAGTCCCGTTGAGTTTCTAGGAAATCTCGATGGATCATCTATTTACCATCAATTTGTACGAATGATCGTTTCAATATGCTCTCCCGCGAACCTCACATCTTACGGTAGGATTACCATTCCAGGCTAAATCCCCCATAATATAAACTCATAAGGTGATGTCGGGATTACAGTCCAGGATAAATCCCTTATAATGACAAACACCCTTAATGAGCACGGATCTGAATTAGCAGTCCAGGCTAAATTCATACCCTAATCGGATTACCTGTCCGGGCTAAATCCACAATGAACACATATTCTTCGGGAGGCTCGATCACTCAAGGAACACTAGTCCAAGCTAGATCCTTTTTATACTTGAGATCTTCGGATTACCAGTCCAAGCTAAATCCTTTTCTACAACACATGCAGTATCTCAAGTCTCATGTAAATCATGGTTTATCCATCGAATTCCCTTTCCAACCTCAATCGAGACATTATCCAACAATTCATTATTAAAGATGCAATTCATGCATTTTCATGCCATCAATAATGAAATTATCACGCATTCACAAAACATATAATTATGCATGTTATAGGCTTACTTTGAGTTATCCGAACTTACCTGGTATTTGTTTCAGAGTTGTGTTTCGGTTATTCTGAAACCTTGCGTTTACCTTGATCGACCTCCAGAATTTGTTCCTCGGGGTCTATAACAACAAAATTATATCATTAATTCACTACATTACATTTTTCAAGTTTAATTTCTACCCCTGGTCCAAATGACCGTTTTGCCCCTAACCTTTGACATTTTTACTATTTAGTCCTTAAGCTCGTGTAATGACACACATGGAATTTATATCTTACCCAAACCTGACCGAACATTTTTCTCTCTTATGGTAGTCCACAGTTTCCATTATTTTCTCATTTCTACCACACATTTTAAAACATTTGCAAAGTGGTCCCTACAAGGGCTTTTCATGAAAATCACTTAGGAAAAGATGCTTATCACACCTTCAACTTTCATACCCCTCCATAATCCACCAAAATACAAGCAACTCATGCATGGGTAAATTTTTAAACATGAACCCTATCATGAAATATGGATAGAAATGGAGAGAGTAAGCTATCAGGATTCCAAAAATACAAAGAACATTAAAAACGGGGCTTGGGAGCACTTACTATTGAGCTTGGAAAGCTTGAAAACCCTAGCTATGGAGAGCATGAAATTTTCGACAGCTATGGAGAAGAAGATTGCTGATTTTGGCTTATTTTCCCCATTTTATTTCATTAGATAGCCAACTAACCAAAATGCCCTTAATTCCTTTCTTTAAGATTTCATCCATACAAGCCCATTTTTGTCCAAAAACTTAAAATTTGGGCAAATTGCTCCTCAAGACCTTCTAATTTATAATCTAAAGAAATTTCATACAAATTGTTTCTAGAATCCAAGTTTTGCAATTTATTTAATTTAGTCCCTAATTTCCAATTAGACACCTTACTCAAGGAATTTCTTCATGAAACTTTAACACATGCATAATCTCATATTCTAGGTCTCATAATAATCATAAAATAAATATTTTGATATTGGATTTGTGGTCCCGAAACCACTATCCCAACTAGCCCTATTTCGGGATGTTACACTTTGGGGAATAATGTGTATTGGGTTTGGATTATTTTCCATTTTGGTCCCTGTATTTTATTTGTTTATTTAACTGTCCCAACTAGGCCCTATTTCAAGTTTATCAAATGACAATTTTTCTTGTTTTCAAGGATTCAAGACATCGTGCCCTAACTTACGAGGCATGATCTTTTCTTTTTGATTAACTTGAAATAAAGCCTTTTCTACAAAATTTAATTTAGTTAGTGACATTTTAATCAAATAACATCATACAAAGAGGGATCGTATTTTACATTCTCTTTTGATTTTCAATTTTCGATGCCAAGACATCAAGGAATCAACTAGGTACCAATTTTGGGCATTATAAGGGTGCTAATCCTTCCTCATACGTAATCGATTCCCAAATCTATTTCTTGGATTTTGTAGACCGAAAATTATCATTTTAGTAAAATTAACATTTTTATTAAAATGATTAAGTTTCAAGGTGATTCGATCACACCTAATAAAAAAGATTGGTGGCAACTCCATCTTCGTTTTAAAAAAAATAAAAAGTCATTTTCCAAAAATGTTTTGACAGTTTGGCGACTCCACTAGGGACAAATAAGAGATTCGAACCATGAGTTGATTACTTTTTGGTCTTTTGTCTAAAATTGATAATTCAGTTTAAATTGACGATCCCTTCCTTGCATTTCATCATTCATGTTTTATTTTAGTGGTAAATAATGTCTTTATTACCTTTGGTTACATATAAATTTAATACGTCTGTTTTATTGATTTGAATTTCTTTTTGTATGTTTTCACCTATTGCATGGCATAATTGCTCCATTTTACCCTTTTTATGTAGGCGTGAGAAGTTATTCCTTCATGAGGTCTTCACCCCCGTATAGGATAGTGGATCGCTTTCAGGATACATTCGTGCCTATGCCTTCATGAGGGTTTCACCTCTGTACAGACATAGGGAAATGTATTCCCCTGAACTGAACTCGGTCCATATGAGCCTATAATGGGTGAGGATCAAGAAATCTGCTGGTACAGGTACCTTTACTTTAGAACTAAACTGTATGTAATAAACCTTAAGAGCCAGCCCTAGGAAGAATCATGTCAAACCTTTAGCGTTTACCCGAATAGATTACAAAGAATGAATGTTTTGATTATTATTCTTTGCTTTGTATTCCAGCTTTATACAAAGTGTACTGACTTGTTTTGTTTTGTTTTGGCTATGATTGCATTGCATTTTCATCTTAGAGGAAAGGTGTTGGTTTATTTCAATTGCTAAATAGAGAGTTTGCCATAGAAAATGGGTTTCTTGATAAAGTGGAAGACAATGTGGTCGTATGAATATGGTCAGAGATAGGGACCATGTTAAAAGCGAATCTTTGGCCCAAGCACCGGAAGTAGCTGACCATTTGCGAACCCTAGTTGTTCAAGCTGACGCTCTGAGCCTGAAATATGAATCGAAGTTAGATTAGCGATGAGAATTAGCTTGGCTTCTTGGGAAGTTAAGGTTTTGAGTGTTAAAGTGAGGCTGTAAAATGTATCCATTTTATGCAAAGAAACTTGTTTTCTAATAAAGTTGTTCTAATAGATTTGAACTAGAATCAATGCCTTTCAGCATGCATTTTTCATTCATTAGCATTAAATTTCATTACATGCATTAAATTTCATAAAAGACCCTAATTAATCAAAATTATGACAATTACCCTGGAAACTACCAAGAATTTGCCAACCGAATATCGTTACGGTACCCGTGGTAAAACTAGAGTCATAGATCAGAGGTTAGAAATATTAGAACAAATTCAGAAGGACATGCAAGATCAGTTGCAAGCACAGTTGTAGGATTAATTAGCTAAGGTGTAACAAGACATGAAGGACCAAATACAGGAGTCCCAAAGAAACATAATAAGCCAGTTGAACTTGTTACTAGCTGGAGGGGTTGAAAAAGGAAAGAGTGTTGTGGTAAACTCTGGAGACGATAACGATGACATTTCATACCCCCCAGGATTTACCTCAGTGAACATTTAAGCCCAACAAAAGACATATCCATGAAGAGCACCCGTCACCATAAGACCACAGTAATACTAGGCTGACACATTAAGACTGTTGAATTACCCAATGGCTTCAGGTTCCATCCCCAGAGATAATCCAACCAACCCCGTTGTTCTAGATTTGGACGACATGGTGGAAATTGAGAAGGTAAAAGTAGAAATTTCAAAATAGCTGGAAGATTGTTGCAAGTGGTTGGAGGAAAATTTCAAAGCTTTGGAGAGTGCTGACTACATTTGTGGGGTTAATGCCAAGGATTGAGTTTGGTCCTAGATCTAGTACTCCTTCCAAAATTCAAAACCCTAGAATTTGAAAAATACAATGGGACTAGTTACCTTAAGGCCCATATAACAATGTTTTGTCAAAGAATGATCGAATACATCAACCATGACCAATTGTTAATCTATTGTTTCCAAGATAGCTTGATTAGGTCGGTTGCTAAATGGTATAGTCAGTTGAGCCATTCCAAGATTAATTTATGGAAGGATTTGGCGCAAGCCTTCATGAAACAGTATAGCCAAGTGACTGATATGACGCCCGATAGAATTACGCTACAAAACATGTAAAAGAAGCCAAACAAAAGCTTCAGGCAATACGCCTAACAGTGGAGAGATGTGCCACCAGCCACCTCGATTGGAAAAAGAAACGATGGTGCTCTTTTTCAATACCCTAAAAGTCCTCTTCATCAATCACATGCTAGGAAGTGCTACCAGGAGCTTCTCGAATATAGTTATGTCTGGAGAAATTATTGAGAATGCGATAAGAAGCGGGAAGATAAATGCAGAGGAAAATGCTAAAAGGTCTACCCTAAGAAAGAAAGAAAATGAAGTAAACACTGCGAACGTATATAATAAAAGCTATTCAAATTCGGTCACAGTGGCGCAACCTAGGCCCATGACAGCCGACCATCAGGGCTCTTCGAGGTAAGAATCCAATTCAAAGCCAAACATAGAAAAACTCCAATTCACACCTATCCCAATGATATATGGAGAATTATACTAGAATTTGTTCAACGCTCACGTGGTATCACCATTTTACATAAAGCCTATGCAACTTCTATTCCCGAAGTGGTATGATATGAATGCTTAGTGCGAATACCATGCAGGGATAATGAGACATTCGATCGAGAACCACAGTGCCTTCAAGAAACTTATCGAAAGATTTATCAATATGGGAATTGCAAGGTTTGATGATCCCTCAGGGCCTAATGTGGCTAGAAATCCGCTACCTAGTTATCATGACCAAGGGGTGAATGCGATAATCAAGAGTGGGGGCAAATGGACCAAAAGTGATGTTACAGAGATGAAATCCCCCCTAAAATGTGTTTGACAAAAAATGATAGACATGGGTTTGATCATTCAAGATTCAAAAGAGGTACCCAAAGGAGTGAAGGGTTATTGTGAGTTTCACGCTACGGAAGGTCATGAGATCTAAGAGTGCACTGGATTCAAGTCTCTGGTGCAAAGTCCGATGGACAACAAAGAGTTGGAATTCTTTAAAGATATCGAGGGTTTAGAGGGGAAAGATGTTTGTGCCTCCGAATAGGGAACTGAGGAAGGGAACCTATCAAAAATTTGTCCCTATATTCCCAGACGTTTGCAACAATTGGATTGTGGAGGATATCCCTGTAGTTTTTAGGACTATTTCAGAGTAATGTTCAGAACACACCTATTGCTCTAAGCTTGGGAGCAATAGGGATCCTTTTGTGAAACGGTGCATGTCTATTATCTTTATTTCAATAAAAACAATGTATTTTTATGTCCCCTTTGGTAAACAGTTTACTATTTCCTTCATTCATACTCATACAACATAGATAATCATCCTTAAATGTATTTGTTCTTTGGGTATTCTTTTATTCCTATAAAAGGTTGCCAGATATCAATGATACGAGTGACACTACTGTTGACTCGGAGTCTCCTTTTGAGCAGGATATATGTCTAGAGGAACCTCAGGACTTTGAAGATGATCAATATTGTAACTTGTCTCCTGAATTATTAAGGATGGTTGAGTAAGACGAGAAATGGATCTTACCTCAGAAATAGTCAATGGAAATTGTGAGCTTAGGGGATAAACAAGCAAAGAAAGAGGTGAAAATCGGGAGTTGCATCACTACAGAAACAAGGCAAGACCTCATTGAGTTACTCCAAAAATTCAAAGATTTCTTCGCAAGGTCGTATCAAGACATGCATGGTCTAAGTACAGATATCGTGGTGCACAAGTTTTTTATAAAGGAAAAATGAAAGTTGGTTCAAAAAAAATTTGAAGGATGAGGCTAGAGATACTATTGAAAATAAAAAAAGAGGTCAAAAAATAATATGATGCTGGTTTCCTACAAGTGGTCAAATATTCGAAGTGGGTAGCCAATATAGTCCCCATCCTTAAGAAAGATGGAAAAGTGTGAATGTGTGTCGATTATCAAGATTTAAACAATGCTAACCCAGAAGAGAATTTCTCTTTGCCCCAGATCGATATCTTAGTGGATAACACGACATGTCCATTCACCATTTTCTTTCATGGATGGTTTCTCCAGATACAACCAGATAAAGATGCATCCCGAAGACATGGAAAAGACCACATTTGTAACAATGTGGGGAACATTTTGTTATAAAGTGATGCCATTCGGACTGAAAAACATGGAAGCAACATATCAAAGAGCCATGGTAACTTTGTTTCATGATATGATGCACAAGGAAACTAAGGTTTATGTCGATGATATGATAGCAAAATCCATAACAGAAAAAGAGCATGTGAAAGTTTTGAAGAAACTATTTATGAGGTTGGGAAAATTTCGGTTAAAGTTGAATCCAGCTAAATGCACTTTTGAGGCCACGTCGAGTAAATTGTTAAGATTTGTAGTCAGCGAAAGAGGAATTGAGATTGATCCAAACAAAGTAAAGGCCATACAAGAATTACCACCACCGCGTTCCCAAAAGAAAGTTCAAGTTTTCTTAGGGATATTAAATTAGATTGCCCAATTCATTTTGCAACTAACCGAGAAATGTAACCTTATTTTTCATCTCCTTAAGAAACATAATCTAGGTGTATGGGATGAGGAATGCCAGAAGAACTTCAAAAAGGTTAAACATTACTTGTCCAATACCCCAATGCTGATGCCACTAGCCCAAATAAACCATTTATACTATACTTGGCAGTATTTGAAAATTCTATGGGATATGTACTAGACCAACATGATAAGTCAGGAAGGAAAGAAAGAGCAATCTATTACCTCAGTAAGAAGTTTACTGAATGTGAGCCAAGATATTCATCAATCGAGAAGTTGTGTTGCGCCTTAGTCTGGACTGCCCGGAGGCTGAGACAGTACATGTTGTACCATACAACTTGGCTCATCTCCAAAATGGACCATCTAAATACATGATGGAATCGACCGCATTGAATGGAAGAATGGCTCGATGGCAAATTTTGCTCTCCGAATTTGATATAATTTATATAAACTAGAAGGTAGTAAAGGGAAGTGCAATGAAGATTTCCTAGCTAGCAGAGCTCTAGAGGATTACAAGCCTTTAAATTTTAATTTCCCGAATGAAGATCTGATGTATGTTACGACCACTGAAGAAGGTGCTCCAAAAGAACATCTCTGGAAATTGAATTTTGATGGCACCTCAAACGTCATGGGTAATGGAATTGAGGCTGTCTTGGTATCCTTAAACAAAGATCACTATCCTTTCACCAGTAAACTTGATTTTGATTGCACAAATAACATGCGAAATCTGAAGCGTGTATAATGGGTATCTGTGTGGCTATAGAACACAAGATAAAAATGTTGGAGGTAATGGGTATTCTGCACTAGTAATCTATCAACTCAGACGTGAATGGGGGATGAGAGGCTCTGTCGAAAGCTAGTTTTTGAGTTAATTAAGGAGTTTGATGATAGCATCTTCTACTACCTTCCACGATATGAAAATTAGATGGCTGGTGCCTTAGCTACCTTAACCTCCACGGTCAAAGTGAACAAATAAGAGGATGTAAAACCTATCCAAATGAGCATTTATGAGGTCCCTACCCATTGTTACAACATCGAGAAAGAAGAAAATGATGATCACCCTTGGTACCATGACATATTGCAATATGTAAAGAACCGTGAATACCCTGAGCAGAAAACTGAGAATGATAAGAGGATGGTAAGAAGGTTGACCAATAAGTATGTCATATATGGGGAGATCCTATACAAAAGACGAAAGGATTAGGTGTTATTGAGATGTGTAGACACTGTTGAAGCCAAGAAAATCTTGCAAAAATTTCATTAAGGCATTTGCGGAACACACACTAATGGTTTTATAATGGCCAGACAAATCATGATATTCGGATATTATTGGTCCACCATGGAAGGGGATTACATTAATTATGCCAAAAGGTGTCATAAATGTCAATTTTATAGAGACAAAATTCATGTACGTCATTCACATCTCCATGTGATGTCTTCTCCGTGGCCTTTCTCTATGTGGGGCATGGATGTCATTGGGCCAATCTCACCAAAGGCTTCTAGTGGGTATCGATTCATCTTCATAGTCATTGATTACTTCACCAAATGGGCAGAAGTTGCTTCTTATTCTAATGTAATGAAATCAGCAGTTAGAAAATTCTTGAAGAAAGATATTATATGTCAGTACATGATGCCAAAAAGGATCATATTTGACAATGCATTGAATCTGAACAACAACACGATATGTAACAGCCCAATTTTGGCCTAGATGAAATAGTGGTTTCTGGACCACGAATCTGATGTAGTAAAATTTCTTTTAGAACATTTTTATGGTCTACATTTTTACGGAATGATTTTGTGAAAATTTCTTTCGAAAATTTTGACGTTTAAGCACTCAATTTAGCATAAATGACTAAATTATAAAAAGTGAAAAAGTTGAGTTTTACATGCTAGAGGTGTCTATTTGTTAAGAAATTTTAAATTGAAAGTCCTTTGGCTAATAAATGGACATGAGGTAAGAGAAATTCCATGTGTTAAGTTAGGGGCATTTTGGTCATTTGGCTAATAAATGAATTAAAAATCAAATTAAAAACCAATTTTTACTCCTTTTCTACCCTTGGTCAAAAATTTCAAGGGGAACCATAGCTAGGGTTTGTTCATCTTCCAAGCTCGATTGTAAGTCCGTTCTAGCCCCGTTTTTAATGATTTTTATGTTTTTGAGATCCTTATAACCTAATCTAGCTATTTCAAGGATTAATTTAAAAGAAAATCAAAGTCTAAAGTTCTACCCATGAAGAATATTTGTGCATTTTGATGTCTAATGGTAGAAAATGTATGTTAGATGTAAGATAAACAACTTTTGCTACTTGATTATTGATGAAAATGTCAAAAGGACCTATTTGTAAAAAGATTTAAAAATGTGTATAAAAGTGTGATTAAATGGAAAATATGAGCTGTTATAAGCATTAAAGAGGTTCGGCTAGGCTTGGGTCTTGATAAAACTGAATAGATTTCATTTTACGAGCTTATGGACAAAAATGTAAACATGTTAAAGTTTAGGGGCAAAAATTGTAACAGTTCGATTTAGACCCTAATCGGAACGGTGGTTTCAGGACCACGAATCCAAGTTATAAAAATATTTAAATATTATTTTCCATGTTTATTATATGTGAATTTGCATTTGTGAAAGTTTCGTATGAAAATTTGACCGTTTGTGTGCTTAATTAAAAAAAAGGACTTAATCGCGTAAAATGAAAACTTGATAGTTTAATGTGTGCGGACTGAATTATTAATTTCTTTTTAATATGAAGCTTTTATGTTGTAATTGGGCCACTATTAAGCTAAATGGACGGCAATGGGCATGGAATAAATAATATTATAACATTTTAACAAAGGTTAATTAGGTAATTAGATTAAATGTTATAATATGTTAAAATAAAACATAAAATAATGTCATTTTATGCTTAGTTTTGCCGATTATATCAAGGAAATAAAAGAAAAACACCAAGATAGGTTTCGGCAAGAGTTTTGGCTAGATTAAGATCAAGAAAAGAGAAAATCGAATTTAGATCGGGGGAAAAGTAAAGTTGTCGACTAGCTGATCCGTACTGATTTTTCATAGTTCGAGGTAAGTCTTTAAGCAATTAAACATTGTTACTTTTAAATAAATATGAGTTCTATATGCTGAAATGAATTATTTGAATATATATTTATGTAAGCTAAATGTAAATAAGCTTGGGAGCTATGTTAACGAATTTGTTACGACTGAGTTATAACATTTGGAAGTCAGTATAAACTATATGGAATATATGGAATTTTCAATATAAGAATTATTTATGAGACAGCTTTATATTAGTGTCATTCGGGCTTTGAGCCTAGCAAGCCTTGTGCTTATGAATTAAATTAAATCAGGCTTTATGCCTAGCAGGCTTATTGCCGGTGTATAAAATCAGACTTCGAGTCTAGCAAGCCTTGTACCGGTGTGTGATACAGGCTTAGGTCTAGCAGGCTTTATGCCGGTGAATTATTATAAGTTTATGCTTAAAAGACTTTATGCTGATGTGGGAATTGAATACATTAAATGAGCTAAAATGACCAGGTATGAGCTTAGCTTTTTACTTAATTGAAACAAGTTAAATAAGTTTCTTGATATCTAATATAAGATATGTAAGATATAAGTGAAGAATGTGAGTAGATATGAGAAGTATGTTTTGGCTATATATATATATGAAGTTGAGTTTTGATTCATGAGTATATATATTTGAATGAAAGCATACTTGGTATAATGTCATTTTGGGAATGAAAAGTTGAATGAAATTATGCTAAATATGAAATATTAGCATTCGACCAAGGTAACTTATTTGTGTAAAAGTATAAGTTATAAATAAATGAGATGATATGTTTGAGATAAATATAACAATAATGTTATAATTTGGCTTGATTAAAATGCTTTGATTATTCTTTTGAATGGTTAAGTTTGCTTATGACTTACTAAGCTAAATTAGCTTACTTTGTGTATTTATGTTTACTTCTATTTTATAGATTTCGTATTCAAGTTACAAGCTCGGGGATCGTCAGCAAAGTCTAACACACTATCGATCGCCTTCGGTATTTTATAAACTAAATTTTTAAACTTATAGCATGTATAGGTTGGATATGTTTTGAAATGACGAACTTTGGTTTTTTATAAAGCCATGCGAAAATAGCTAGGTAATTATGCTTAGTCTTGGTTTTATGTGTGCTTAGTTATTATGTTTAATGAGCTATGCATGAATGTGGTAAAAATACCTTTCATTTAAAGTGCTAAGTACTATGGATGGATGATGTTTTGGGTAAGTGTTTTATACATTGAAAATGGTTTTATTATTAGGTTTAAATTCGATATTGGTTGGATTATAGTTAAAGTTTATTTGGTTATCATGTTGTATATCATGGTTGAATATAATTTCTGTTATACGAATGTCTTGAGGATTGGTTGTTGATTTCGAATGTGGCATGAAGAAATTGGTTATGTTTTATATTTATAAATACATATAAATATTTAATCTTGTTTTGAGCTTATATTGGAAGTGTATCTGAGTATATGATGCATGTGAAAATGTTTTGTATTTCTGCTATATGTTTATATTGAGTGTTAAATAAGTTAAAGTAGGCCATGTGATTGTTAAGTAAAAACTGAGACACATACATGATACCATTTGGTGTACTTTTATCATATATACTAAGACAATGATCTACGTTAGCCGAATGGATTAGAAACTAGAATGAGTTTGTTTTTAAATGGAAGCTCATTATATTTGGTGTTAATATGCAAAATATACAAGTTTCATTTAGATTAATATGTTCGCGTCGTATATATAAAAAAAATTGATAATGTATATTTTATTTCAAATGGTCTATAATTTATGCATGTGCAAGACTTTTATAAAAATAGGTTTAATATTCAATAATGAAAATATTAATGTGTTATATGTTTTGTATATGTATAAATGATGGGTTATGTGTAATTTATATCATGCTATGAATGGCATATATTATGAGTTTCGTTAATTGATTTAGTTATAATAATTGATGTGATTAAAATTTTGAACTATATTATGTTATGCATATCTGTATGAATTGTAATATGTTCGGTAATGCCTCATAACCTTAATTCGGCAACGGATACGGGTTAGGGGTGTTACAAAAATGTAATTTTTCCATAATGTAAGTTTTAGACTGAATTGAGTAATCTGATTAATAAATGAGTTAAATTTGCTATTATAGATCAAGAGAAACGAGGTTCGGACCTAGATCGGGTGAAAACAAAGTATTTGATGATTAGGTCCATTTCCTACTATTTTTGTACTGAGGTAAGTTCTTATGTAAATAATGCATTGTTATAATTATGTTTTAAATAATTTACCATTGTATTAATTATGATTGACCATTGAGCATGTTCGACAAAGTTACGACAAGCGTAAAATCTAGGTTGAACCTTAGCAATAGATAGGATTCAAATGTCATGATATTAGGGTTACTGAGACTATGTGTAAGACCATATCTGGGATATGGCATCAATGTGAAACTTCGTGTAAGATCATATCTGGGATATGGCATCGATATAAGATTTCGTGTAAGACCATAGCTGGGCTATTGGCATCGATACGAGATCCCATGTAAGACCATATTTGGGATATGGCATTGGTATGATACTATGTGTACAGGACTCTCGAGTATCCTTAGTATTCCAAGTGGTTCAACGGGTAATTTAACGAGTATGTCAAAAATGAATTGTATGTAAATCAAATTCGTGATGATTTAGTAATGTACGTAAAACTTATATGAAATGAACTCGTTATGTGATGAATCCCTTTGTAAGGTTGTGATTAAGTTTGATTATGAGATTTATAATGACATTTATGTTAATTTACTTCAAGTTAATTGTATGTTAAATGTGAGTTTGTAATGCTTATTATTTGCATGGGAACTTACTAAGTTTTAAAGCTTACTCCCTTTCCTTTCCCTTGTCTTATAGTGTCACCAAGCCAGCTCGGGGATCAGAGATTGTCGGAGATCCAGTCACACTATCAACTTAATATTTTGGGTACCAATGATTTCAGTATTCTAAGTTATGGCATGTATAAGGACTTGGTCATTTTGTTATGTGTCATAATTGATTTTGCCAAATGTGTTGGCTTAAGTTGGTTGGTAATCCATTTTGTAAATAGCCTTTGAAATTGGCTAATATTGTTTTAAGTATGTATACATATGATGATGTCTTTCATTGATGTGGTAGTTTGCATGGTTTAAGTTGGTAAGTAGGTGATGTTTGTATGTGATAAATGGTAGCATGTGAAAGAAGTATGGATGTCTTGATTGTGGCTGATTTGGTTGAATGTATATACTTGGAATGGTGTTATGTTTTGTTGTGTAGGTTTGTGCATGGAAAGGGTGACAATATGGCTTGGAAAATAGCCTTATTTTTGTTCACACGGGTAGACACACGGGAGTGTGTCTAGGCCGTGTGTGACACACGGCTTGCCCCATGGGAGTGTGTTCCGGCCTAATTGTTGCAAAATAGAATGTTCAAAATTGAGCACACGGGTAGAGACAGGGGCGTGTGTCTTAGCCGTGTGGACGACACGACCTTAGGCATAGGCGTGTGCACTGGGCGCGTGACGTCTGGATCTATTTTATGAAAAATCAAAATTATTAAATCGACCACACAGCCTAAGTACACAGGCATGTGCCTTGGCCGTGTGACTTCAATTTGTTCTTAGTTGACAAACAGAGAGTTACACGGGTTAGGGACACGGGCGTGTCGACCACACAGCCTGCCCACACAGGCGTGTGGCTATTAAAACATGAAAAATTTTCTAAGTGTTGTGAAATTTTCCAAAGTTCTAAGTTTAGTCCCGAACCGCTTCCAATGCATGTTTTGGGCCACATAGGTTCGTTATAGGGATGATATGAATGTTTATGAAAAGTTTTAAATTTGGATGGAAATTTATGTCTCGATTTTGTATGTTTGCATGTGCATAAGTCTGATAATACCTCGTATCCTGTTCCGACATTGAATACAGGTAAGGGTATCAGAGCTACAATTTAGTCGATTCTCAGACTAACGTAGTGTGAGTAAGAGTCTAGCTATACATGCCATAAATGAATTGTGATAGTGTGATGACTCTTGACAAATTTGAGTTGTGTTTTCGTATAGTAAATGGATCCCAATCGAGCAGAGGTTGATGACGTCAAAAGTAATGCGCCGGCTCTCGCACAAAGGGCAATATCGTCTAATAGTAGACCTCAAACAGTTGGTCAGGGAGAAGGGGACAGGGAAGCCTTTCTCCATATAATGAATGAGTGGTATACGGAATTTGTTCAAATAAATCTGAATTCCCAACCTCCTCCACCCCCAGCTATTCCTCGACCGGTTCCCGTAGCTCCACAATGTATGAAATTTGTAAGAATGGACAAGCCCCTGGTTGATAAGATCTGAAAGCATGGGGCTAAAGATTTTAGAGCTAATATGGATAATGATCCCGAGAGAGCCGAGTTTTGGCTCAAAAACTCCATCAGGGTATTTGATGAGTTGTCCTGCACACCAGATGAGTGTTTAAAGTATGCCATCTCACTTTTGAGAGATTCTACATATCACTAGTGGAATACACTGGTATCAGTGGTACCAAGAGAAAGGGTTACATGGGAATTCTTTCAAGAGGAGTTCTGAAAGAAATATATTAGTCAACAGTTCATCGATCAGAAACGTAAGGAATTTCTTGACCTGAAACAGGGTCATATGACAGTGACAGAGTATGAGCGAGAATTTGTCAGACTTAGTAAATATGGTCGAGAATGTGTTTCCACCAAGGCTATCATGTGCAAGAGATTTGAGGATGGATTGAATGAGGATATTCGTGTGTTAGTTGGGATCTTAGAACTGAAAGAATCTGTAGTATTGGTCTAACGGACTTGTAATGCCAAAGAGTTTAACAAAGAGAAAAGGAAAGCTGATCTCGAGACTAGAGATTTGAGGAAAAGACCTATGAGTAAGTCATTTCCATCTCATTCAAATAAATATAAAGAAATGTATTCACATTCAAATGTTTCAGCTGGGTATTCACACAAAGATTGTGGGAAACAAAACTCTAGTTCTAAATCTCAAGCTACTTCAATGGCAAGTGTGGGTAATGTGAGGCCTAATAGACCTGAATGCCAGCATTGTGGAAGAAAACATCCCGGTGAGTGTAGGATGAATGACCGGGCTTGTTTCAAGTGTGGTTCTCAAGAGCATTTTATACAAGATTGCCTCGAAATGGTTGAAAAAGAAAAGTTTCCGAGCGCGAGGCCGAGTAATACTACTAAAAAGGGTAGGCCACTAAGGAATACCGAAAATGGAGCTAGTAGTAAAGGTGTGACGAAGGATACAACTATGAGATCTAAAGCTCAAGCACCTGCTAAAGCTTATGCCATCCGTGCTCGCGAGAAAGCGACATCTCCCAATGTTATTACTGGTACTTTTTCTCTCTATAATACTAATGCAGTTGCATTGATCGATCCTAGATCGACTCATTCTTATGTTTGTGTGAAATTTGTAGCTACTAAGAACTTGCCTGTTGAGTTTACAGAGTTTTTGATTAAAGTGTCAAACCATTTAGGCAAACATGTATTAGTTGATAGAGTTTACAAGAATTGTCCCTTGATGATTCGAGGTCACTATTTTTCTGCTGATTTAATGTTGTCGCCATTTAATGAATTCGATGTTATTTTGGGTATGGATTGGTTGACACTGCATGATGCCGTAGTGAACTGTAAAGGAAAGATTATTGAACTGAAATGTGAAAATGGTGAAACTCTTCGGATTGATTCAAATGAGTCGTGTAACACCCCTTACCCGTACTCAATCCTGGAATAGGGTACGAGGCATTACTGTACTCGAACGCAATCAAACACACGAAAATCAAACCATGCAACTTCATTCCAATTAAGGTCATTCAAACATATACTTAACATCCCTTATACGGGCCTAAGAGTTCCAGACTATGCATCGGGAAGATTTGGGACTAAACCGGGAACTTCTAGAACCTTTACAACACTTAGAAAAATTCTCATATTTTGAAGAGTCACACGCCCGTGTGGGTAGGCCGTGTGGTTACACACAGCTGTGTGGCTTGGGACACGCCCGTGTCCTCAGCCCGTGTAACTCTCTGACTATGATGTCATCAACCAAATAAGGTCACATGGCCAAGGTACACACCCGTGTCCATAAGCCGTGTAGCAAATTAAATTTCAAAATTAGGTGCAGACTTCACACGGCCTGGGCACACACCCATGTTCTGAAGCCGTGTCTCTCACACGGCCGTGTCTCTACCCGTGTGTTTACTACTAGGCATTCTGTTTTGCATTAATTAAGGTGCAAGGGACACACGGCTGGATCACATGCCCATAGGGCAAGTCGTGTGTCACACACGGTCTAGACACACGCCCGTGTGTCTACCCGTGTGGGCAACTTTAAGGCTATTTTCCAAGCCAATTGCCACCCTTATTTGTACAAACACATAGATGGCTTCAATGATACCTTAACACTCATAACATAGCTTATGCATGACAACTTACCATCACATTATACATGTTTAAGACTCTCTAATATGACAAATCAAATCTTACCAACATGCATATACGAATAAGCAATATTTTTTAGACTTGCATGCATGCATTTTCATACCATCTTATACACACACACGACATTCATCAACATTTAACCATCAATAACCATAGGCCATATCATAATAGAATTGGCACATACATGCATGGATGAATAGGTTTACAACCCAATAATCATTATGAGTCATATCTCATGGCCATACACAAAATGAATCAACTATCTTTATAAGCCAACACATTTGGCTAGACCAATATGACATATAACAAAAAGACCAAGTCCTTATACATGCCATACTCAAAATGTTGAGACTAACCATACCCTAAAGATCCAATTGATAGTGTGAATTAGCCTCCGATGTCTTTTGATCCCCGAGCTAGCTTGGTGATACTACAAGGAAATGGAAGAGAGAGGGAGTAAGCATAAAGCTTAGTAAGCTTGCATGTAATTAATAAGCAATAATAATATGCATTATCATACACATACATAACATAACCTCAATAATAATATGTATTATCATACACATACATAACATAACCTTACTCATCTCTTTTTCAGTAATCATTGTAGTTATATCTTACCTCATTCAATTTACATAATGTTTAATAGAACTCGAGATCATAATTTCTTTATTCTCATCTTACCGAAGTTTCATCATTTCGTAATCTCAATAACTACGAGCTTGGCGTGCATACCTATACCCTTTCAACATGATCATACCTTGATATTTCTTTGACAAATCCTTGGACTACCCGGTCAACCATTTGGAATACTAAGGATACTCGAGATTATCATACACAAAATAAGATGCCAATGCCATGTCCCAGACGTGGTCTTACATGGAATCTCACATCGATGCCATATCGCAAATATGGTCTTATACGAATTCTTGTTTCGACGCCATGTCCCAGACGTGGTCTTACACGAAATCTCATATCAACACCATATCCCAGATATGGTCTTACATGATAACTCATACTGATTTCGATGTCATATCTCAGATATGGTCTTATACGGGATCTCATCAACCCAATGTCATAATATTTGTACCCTAAGTATTCTTAAGGTTCAATCGGCTTTTATCACCTCAAATCTTTATCGAACAACATCAATAATATTCATGAGACAATTGTACAATTCATATAACATTAAATGCTAAATGCATGATAAAAATTGTATCAATCACACACAAACTTACCTCGGTACAAAAATATGGACAATTTATTGATTTAGTCTAAGATCTTGCTCTTTCCCCGGTTTAGGCTCGGACTCCATTTTTCTTGATCTATAATAGAACATTTCACTTATTTATTTACCACATTATTCAAAACAGCCCATAAATAATATTTTGGCAAAATTGTAGTTTTGCCCCTAAACTTTCACATAATTATAATTTAGCCCCTAGGCTCGTAAAATGAAATGCGGTCAATTTCTTTGTTACCAAAGCATAACCATTTCATATTACCTCTTATAGCAACCCAAATTTTTCATCAAATCACATTTTTAACACCTATTTTTACATGTTTTACAAACAAGTCCTTTTACGTGTTTTCATGAAAAACTCATTTAGAAAAAGATGTTCATCTAACACCAAACTTCCATATTCCTCCATTAATCATCAAAATACATGTATGACACACATGGTAGAAATAATGGTAGAAATAGTTGTATCATGCTTCAATGATCTCAAAAACATAAAAAACTAACACAAAAATGACTTACATGTAGAGGGTTTATTTTGCTAAACATTTCAAGCTTCCATGGGGCTTTCTCCTTCAAATTTTCAACTGAGAATGGAGGAATAAGAAGATGGCCACTTGTTTTATTTTATTAGGTTTTGCTTGTGTCATCAAATACCAACCCATGCCCATTTTTTTGACTTTTTGACTTTTCATTTATTACACATAATGTGCAGCTATACACATATATAATGGCCTAATTACTCATTAAGGACCTCAAATTTTAAGTTCTATAGCTATTTAACACCTTTAGCTAATGGAACACAACTTTCGTACTTTATGTGATTTGATCCTTTTTCACAAATTAAACATTCAAACGGTAAAATTTCTTAACAAAACTTTTACAAAATCATATTATCATACTGTAGACCTCAGAATAATATTAAAATAAATTTTATTGCCTCAGATTTGTGGTCCCGAAACCACTGTTCTGACTAGGCCCAAAATCGGTATGTTACAAGTCGGGTGAGTTACCTGTTGTGATTTCTTCGATGTCTGCTCAAAGATATGTCAGAAAAGGCTATGAAGCATATCTTGCTTATGTGTTGAATACAAAAGAGTTAGAATTTAAAATTGAATCAGTGCCAATAGTTTGTGAATATCCGGATGTGTTCCCGGAAGAGTTGCCTAGGTTACAACCGATTAGAGAAGTGGAGTTTGGTATTGATTTAGTACCAGGGACCTTGCTGATATCTATTGCTCCATATAGAATGGCTTTGACTGAATCGAAAGAATTAAAAGCTTTGTTGCAAGATTTAACGGATAAAGGTTTTACAAGATCGAGTTTTTCTCCCTAGGGTGCTCCAGTGTTATTTGTAAAGAAGAAAGACGGATCTATGAGACTTTGTATCGATTACTGACAGCTTAACAAGGTGACTATAAAGAACAAGTATCCTGTAACACCCCTAGCCCGAGTCCAATCGCCGGTTTAGGCTATGAGGTATTACCGAGCTAAACATTTAATAATAATTTTTTTCATTCACATAATCTAACAACAAAAGCAGAAATTGAACTGAATACATACTGATCTTTGAGTTATAAATACCATTTTTATATGGCCAAAATATTTACAAATACAAAACATATTTTGTCAACAGCCTAACCTATACATGCCATATCGAGACTAAAATATAACTGTACCAACAAGATCGATAGTATGATGAACTACTGACGATCCCCGAGTCGGTGGCCAAAATCAACAATCTATAACATAGATAAATAAGAAACAGAGTAAGCTTTCGAGGCTTAGTAAGTTTTAATCATTTCATACAATTAAAACTTGTCATTTAAATCGAACATTGAGTATCACAAAACTCGTATTCTAATTGTAATTCACTTGGCCGAATATACACAAGTACATTAGTTATATAAACTATTAACCGAATATATATATATAAATACACAAGAAATTTCCAGCACATATTTCACTATACTACATGGCTCATACAATTACTATAAGTCACATAATTTCATATAATGACATATATTGACCAAATAGGTCATTCTCTTATTCTTAAATATTGTATTCATCCACACACACATATATATCGTTCTTTGAAACTAATAATCACTTTGAAATCATTTCACATGTGAGTACATAATACGTACCTTAACATGTAATATATATATAGTACTTACTCGACGATGGTTACACGGATATTCAATGTCGTAATCTTACTTAACTTACTGGCATCAGTCCAATCAAGTCTTAAAACTCAAACACATTTCTAGCGCAAGCCTCACGGGTCTTTAACCCGGATACCATTCCAAAGACGAAGCTCATGGGTCTTTATGCCCTGATACAATTCCAAAGATATAACTGCGGGTCTTTAAACCTGAGATACAATTCCAAAGATATAGCTGCGGGTCTTTAAGCTCGATACAATTCTAGCATATAGCTGCATGGGTCTTTATACCCGATACCACATCAAATATCATACCTCTTTAATCATATAATAACACATATTATGGAACATTTCACATTAGTAGCCATTTGCTACATTCGGACATAAGCTTCATATAAACACCATCATTTTCATTTCGGCTTAACAATCATACATAAATATCACATATACCTTTCATCAATCAAGCTTATCCCGAATTGATCATTCAACTATAGGTCATATACTTAGATTATTTACCACACAACTAAATTCAACTAGAACCAAAAGAGATCAAAATTCATCTAGTATATATATATATATCAAGGCATCGTCAATTTCATAATGTAAACGATTACTCAAAACTTACCTCGGATGTTTTGAACAGTTGCGGATAGGCTACTGGATTGCTTTCTCCTTTCCCCTATCTGATTTAGTTCCTCTTTGCTCTTGAGCTTTAAATTTAAACAAATAAATTTGTTTAATTACTTACTCAACTTTGATTCTTTATTAGTCACATTTGGTAAACATATAACTTCAATGCATATTGTGTTTTATAAAATGTGCCATGACTCAATTTCATGCTTATTATAACAATATCTAATTCGCATACACAAACAAAGATTCACATAACTTACCATGCTTTCCTATACACGAATTTAACTATATATAATATATATATCCGAATGTCTCTTTGTCACAAGGTACATACATAAGGTATATATATTTATACCTATATGTGACTATCACAATTTAATCGATTACTCGTTCATGCACAACCACGTATACACCTATATATAATTATAGCATGCCTTAATATCTTATATACCCCATTCGGCCATAACCACTCAAACTTAGCTTTCATATACAATTTTCATTTCATGATCAAATGTAGCAAATTGCACATAGGTTTCATTCTTGCCAGACAATGACCGAATATGCATATCAAATAAATAGCTTACTTAACACATAACTCACATAGCCAAAGTACATATAACCCTAATGTCCAAATATGTATATCACCCAAAATTCTTATGACTTAACCTTTAACCCCTTTTTGCCAAATATCCATTAAATATCTAGTTCACATACACAAACACAAACACTATAAAATTTTTCTTTAACTAAACATATTTTTGGCAATGACCACAACAATTTAACAAATCTTAGAAACAATCTTTAACATTTTAAAATTCATCTTGTTCAACCATCATTTAAGCTACTTAACATATAACTAACATCTTCCCAAAAACTTATCAAAATAACACAAATTTAGAACTTGCCGAATGGATACTTGTTCATTGATTCATGAATTTAAACCATGGGTTAACTATGCTATGTATTTATCAATTTAATTTCATAATCAATTAAAAAAATAATTTACATACCTTTAAATGGAGATAACCATGGCCGAATGCCTTGGCTTCTTCTTCAATATTTTTCTTTTTCAAATTCAGCAATGAAGAAGGAAAGATGAACATCCATTATTTTATCATCTTTTCTTATTTTACTAATTATTTTTATTTCAAAAATAAAGCCATTACTAATTATAAATAAAACATATATTATCCATCAACCATCATTATGGCCGGCCACTAAACTAAAATTGGTCCATTTGACATGCAAATCCCCCATGTCAATAATTCATGCATTATTTGGTACTTTAAAATTTACCTATCACATTTTCAAGTCTTATCACATGAGTCCTATCTTATAAGTTTCACATACAAATGACAAAATCAAAGCATGAAACTTTCACACAGGCATTTACACATATAATAAACGTAGAATATAACGGTTAATTATTTTTATGACTCGGTTCTGTGGTCCCGAAACCACTTTCCGATTAGGGTCGAATTAGGGCTGTCACATATCCTTTGCTGAGGATAGATGACTTGTTTGATCAGTTGAGAGGAGCAACAGTATTCTTGAAGATTGATTTGAGATCTGGCTACTACTAGAGGAGAGTTAAAGAGGCGGATGTGCCGAAAACCGCTTTCAGGACAAGGTATGGGCACTATGAATTTCTTGTTATGCCTTTCGGACTAACTAATGCACCTGCTATTTTTATGGACTTGATGAATCAGATCTTTAGACCATATTTAGATAAGTTTGTGGTTGTGTTCATCGATGATATCTTAATTTATTCTCGAGAGAGTCTAAGCATGCTGAACACTTGAGGATTGTATTATAGACCTTGAGAGATAAGCAGTTGTTTGCTAAATTCAGTAAAAGTGAGTTTTGGTTCTGAGAAGTCTGATTTTTAAGACATATAGTTTCAGGTGATGGTATTCCAGTTGATCCAAGTAAGATCTTGGCAATTTTTGATTGGAAACCGCTAAGAAATGTATCTGAAGTTAGAAGCTTTTTGGGCTTAGTCGGTTACTACCGACGATTTTTCAAAGGATTTTCGACGATTTCTACTCCTATGACCAAGTTGTTGCAAAAATATGTTAAATTTGAATGGTCCAAAAAATGTCAACAAAGTTTTGAGAAGTTGAAAGCATTATTGACTGAAGCACTAGTTTTAGTACAACCTGAGCCGGCAAAAGAGTTTGTGATTTATAGTGATGTGTCACTGAATGGATTAAGATGTGTGTTGATGCAAAAGGGCAAAGTGATAGCTTATGCCTCGAAATAGTTGAAACCGCACGAGAAGAATTATCCAACCCATGATTTGGAATTAGTCGCCATTGTGTTCGCTTTAAATATTTGGAGACATCATTTCTACGGTGAGAAATGTCATGTCTTTTTCGATCATAAGAGTTTGAAATACTTGATGACTCAGAAAGAATTGAACTTGCGAAAACAGATATGACTCGTGTTATTGAAAGATTATGAGCTAGTCATTGATTATCACCCGGGTAAGGCAAATGTAGTCTCAGATGCATTGAGTAGAAAGTCTTTGTTTGCTTTGAGAGCTATGAATACATGGTTGAATTTGTCAAATAATGGTTCGATTCTAGTCGAGTTGAGAGCTAGACCGTTATTTCTTCAACAAATTTGTGAAGCTCAGAAATGTGACAGTGATTTTCAAGCCAAAAGAGTTCAATGTGAATTGAGTAGTGATTCATATTTTCATATCGGATCCGATGATTGTTTGATGTTCCAAGATAGAATTTCTGTACTGAAAAATGATGAACTTATTCAGAAAACTCTACATGAAGCACATAATGGTTGTTATCTCTGCATTCAGGTAGTACAAAGATGTATAATGATTTGAAGAAATTGTATTGGTGGTCTGGTATGAAACGAGATATTTCAGAGTTTGTTTCAAGATGTTTGATTTGTTAACAAGTGAATGCCGAACACCAAGTGCTTTTGGATTTGCTTCAGCCAGTGATGGTGCCCGAGTGGAAATGTGATAGGATTATGATGGATTTTGTAATGGCTTTACCTTTGACTTCGAAGAAGAAAGATGTTGTATGGGTTATGGTTGATAGACTAACAAAATCGGCTCATTTTATTATGGTACGTACTGACTACTCACTTGATAAGTTAGCCGAATTGTACATTTCGGAGATTGTAAGATTGTATGGAGTGGCTATGACTATTATTTCAGAAAGAGATCTGAGGTTCACTTCATAGTTTTGGAAGAAGTTACAAGTGGCTTTGGGTGCAAATTTAAACTTTAGTACCGCATTTCACCCGTAAACCGATGGTCAGTCTGAAAGAACGATTCAGGTACTTGAAGATATGCTCTAATGTTGTGTTCTAGAATTCGAAGGTAGTTGGGAAAATATATACCATTGGTCGAATTTTGCCTATAACAACAGTTTTCAATCGAGTATAAAGATGGTGCCTTATGAGGCATTGTATGGCTACAAGTGCCGAACACCCCTATATTGGATCGAACTTAGAGAAAAATATATTCACGGGGTTGACTTGGTTAGGGAAATCGAAGAAAAAGTAAAGGTAATCCGTGATTGCTTGAAAACAGCTTCAGATCGATAAAAATCGTACACAGACTTGAAAAGAAAAGAGATTAAATTTCAAGTTGGTGATAAAGTATTTTGAAAGTATCTCCATGGAAGAAGATTCTGAGATTTGGCCGTAAAGTCAAGTTGAGTCCACGTTTCATTAGGCCATATGAGGTTATCGAAAGAATAGGGCCAGTGGCTTATCAGTTAGCTTTATCGATAGAGTTGGAAAGGATTCATAATATGTTTCATGTGTCAATGTTATAAGGATATCGTTCTAATCCTTCACATGTGATTTCTCCAACGGAGATTGAGATTCGACTGGATATGATGTATGGGGAAGAACCGATCAAGATTTTAGCTCAGGAAGTTAAACAGTTGAGAAATAAGAGTATAGCCCTAGTAAAATTTTTATGGCAACGACATGGGGTTGAAGAGGCTACATGGGAACTCGAGGAGGCTATGAGAAAACAGTACCCAAACCTATTTTCTGGTAAGATTTTCGGGGATGAAAATCCCTAAAGGGGGAGAGAGTTGTGACAGTCCGATTTTGGGCCTAGTCGAAACAATGGTTTCAGGACCACGAATACAACGTAGTAAAATTTTTTGTTATAAAATTTTTATGGTCTACAGCTTAACAGAATGATTTCGTGAAAATTTCGTTCGAAAATTTTGACGTTTGAGCACTCAATTTAGCAAAAAGGACTCAATTGTAAAAAGTGCAAAAGCTGAGTTCTACATGCTAAAGGTGTCTATTTGTTATAAAATTTTAAATTAAAAGTCCTTAGGTGATAATTAGACCATTTATTCAGTTAGTGGACAAAAATGGACATGAGGTAAGATAAATTTCATGTTTTAAGTTAGGGGCATTTTGGTCATTTGGCTAATAAATGAATTAAAAATCAAATTAAAAGCCAATTTTTGCTCATCTCCTACCATTGGCTGAAAATTTCAAAGGGGAACCATAGCTAGGGTTTTTTCATCTTCCAAGCTCAATTGTAAGTCCGTTCTATCCCCGTTTTTAATGATTTTTATGTTTTTGAGATCCTTGTAACCTAATCTAGCTATTTCAAGGATTAATTTGAAAGAAAATCAAAGTCTAAAATTTTACCCATGAATGATATTTGTGCATTTTGATATCTAATGGTAGAAAATGTATGTTAGATGTAAGATAAACAAATTTTGCTAGTTGATTTTTGATGAAAATGTTAAAAGGACTTATTTGTAAAAAGATTTCAAAATGTGTATAAAAGTGTGATTAAATGGAAAATGTGAGCTGTTATAAGCATGAAAGAGGTTCGACTAGGCTTGGGTCTTGATGAAATTGAATAGATTTCATTTTATGAGCCTAGGGACTAAAATGTAAATATGTCAAAGATTAGAGGCAAAAATGTAATTTTTTTCATAATGTAAGTTTTGGACTGAATTGAGTAATGCGATTAATAAATGAGTTAAATTTTTTATTATAGATGAAGAGAAATGAGGTTCGGACCTAGATCGAGGGAAAAACAAAGTATTTGACGATTAGGTCCATTTCCTACTATTTTTGTACTGAGGTAAGTTCTTATGCAAATAATGCATTGTTGTAATTATGTTTTAAATACTTTACCATTGTATTAATCATGATTGACCATTGAGCATGTTCAACAAAGTTACGACAAGCGTAAAATATTGGTTGAACCTTAGGAATAGATAGGATTCAAATGTCATGACATTAGGGTTACTGAGACTATGTGTAAGACCATATCTAGGATATGGCATCAATGTGAAACTTCGTGTAAGATCATATCTGGGATATGGCATCGATATGAGATTTCGTGTAAGACCATAGCTGGGCTATTGGCATCGATACAAGATTCCATGTAAGACCATATCTAGGATATGGCATTGGTATGATACTATGTGTACAGGACTCTCGAGTATCCTTAGTATTCCAAGTGGTTCAACGGGTAATTTAAAGAGTATGTCAAAGATGAATTGTATGTAAATCAAATTTGTGATGATTCAGGAATGTACGTAAAACTTATATGAAATGAAATCGTTATGGGATGAATCCCTTGGTAAGGTTGTGATTAAGTTTGATTATGAGATTTATAATAACATTTATGCTAATTTACTTCAAGTTAATTGTATGTTAAATGTGAGTTTATAATGCTTATTATTTGCATGGGAACTTACTAAGCTTTAAAGCTTACTCCCTTTCCTTTCCCTTGTCTTATAGTGTCACCAAGCCAGCTCAGGGATCGGAGATTGTCGGAGATCCAATCACACTATCAACTTAATATTTTGGGTACCAATGATTTCAATATTCTAAGTTATGGCATATATAGGGACTTGGTCATTTAGTTATGTGTCATAATGATTTGGCCAAATGTGTTGACTTAAGTTGGTTGATAATGTAAATGGCCTTCGAAATTGGCTAATAGTGGTTTAAGTATATATACATATGATGATGTCTTTCATGGATGTGGTAGTTTGCATGGTTTAAGTTGGTAAGTAGGTAATGTTTGTATGTGATAAATGGTAGCATGTGAAAGATGTATGGATGTCTTGATTGTGGCTGATTTGGTTGAATGTATATGCTTGGAATGGTGTTATGTTTTGTTGTGTTGGTTTGTGCATGGAAAGGGTGACAATATGGCTTGGAAAATAACCTTATTTTTGTCCACATGGGTAGATACACGGGCGTGTGTCTAGGCCGTGTGTGACACACGGATTGCTCCATGGGCATGTGTTCTGGCCATGTGTCCCCTACACCTTAATCGTTGCAAAACAGAATGCTTAGAATTGAGCACATGGGCAGAGACACGGGTGTGTGTCTCAGCCATGTGAATGACATGGCCTTAGGCACGAGCATGTGACTTAGGCGTGTGAAGTCTACACCTATTTTATGAAAAATCAAAATTATTAAATCGACCACACGGCCTAAGCACACAGGTGTGTGCCTTGGCCGTGTGACTTCAATTTGTTCTTGGTTGACAAACAGAGAGTTACATGGGTTAGGGACGGGCTTATGCGACCACACGGCCTGCCCACACGGGCATGTCCCAATCTACAAGGGCGTGTGGCTCTTAAAACATGAAAAGTTTTTTAAGTGTTGTGAAATTTTCCAAAGTTTTTAGTTTAGTCCCGAACAACTTCCAATGCATGTTTTGGGCCTCGTAGGTTCGTTATAGGGACGATATGAATGTTTATGAAAAGTTTTACATTTGGATGGAAATTTACATTTTGGTTTTGTATGTTTGCATGTGCATAAGTCCGGTAATGCCTCGTACCCTGTTCCGGCATCGAATACAGGTAAGGGGTGTTACATGATAGCAAAGGTCTGCAGTCGATTCAAGATCAAACATCACAACCCGTCACCATATCGCCCAAAAATGAATGGGGTACTAGAGGCAACTAATAAGAACATTAAGAAGATTGTGGGAAAAATGACAAAGACTTATAAAGATTGGCATGAGAAATTACCGTTTGTGGGGAAAATGACAAAGACTTATAAAGATTGGCATGAGAAATTACCGTTTACCCTCTATACTTATCGAACGTCTGTCAGAACCTCTACTGGTGCAACACCATTCTCATTGGTTTATGGAATGGAGGTGGTTTTACCCATTGAAGTTAAGATTTCTTCTCTCTGATTTTTATCAGAATCAAAGATGAAGCAGAATGGATCCAATCCAGATATGATCAGTTAAACTTGATTGAAAAAAGGAGGCTGAGAGCTATTCGTCATGGTCAGATGTACCAAAAACAAATGATGCGAGCTTATGATAAAAAAGGTTTACCCTAGAGAGTTCCATAAGAGGGACCTGGTGTTGAAAAAGATCCTTCTCATACAAAAAGACTTCAGAGGAAAATAGATGCCGAATTGGGAAAGACTTTATATGGTGAAGAAAGCCTTTTCTAAATGAGTGTTGATTTTGACCGAGATGGATGGTAGAGGTTTGCCCAGCCCTGAAACAGGACCACTAGTTAGAACTAACCAAATTTGAAGGTTGGAAAGATCTTGGAACCAATTGTCTAGAGTGTTATTAACTCTTCGGGTTTCCTGTCAAAGATATCAAACCTGAACAAACGGGCATGGTAACACATCAGTGATAGAACCTTGACGAACAACGAATAATGTCAGCCTGAGCACTAAAAAGGAAAAATGACATTTTGCATTCATACAAATATCATTCGTATACATCTAGTTAGGAGAATTTGATTCATTCTGATCATAACATCCTAATCACTTGGCATAAAATATAGGCTTATGTGGTTCATTGGACCATTATCTTAGAGATTTCCCAGAAAAATCTGTGAAAGATAATATTCAAGCTTTGGGGCCGAACAACACAGCTGCGAAAGGTAAACCACCTCGTAATATTGGAAATGTGAGTGGTAGTCATGATGTGACGAAAGACTCTACAGAAAAGTCTGAGGCACGAACACCAGTTAGGGCTTATGCTATTCGTGTACGCGAATATACTTCTACGCCAGATGCTATTACTGGTACTTTCTCTCTTATTAATACTAATGTAATTGCTTTAATTGATCCCGGATCGACTCATTCATATGTTTACACGAATTTAATGTCTAGTAAAAATTTACCTATTAAGTCCACTGAATTTGTGGTTAAAGTATCGAACCGTTTAGGCTAGTATGTGTTAGTTGATAAGGTTAGCAAGAACTGACTGTTAATGACTCAGGGTTACAATTTTTCGACTGATTTGATGCTATTACAATTCGATGAATTTGATTTGATTTTGGGCATGGATTGGCTAGCTCTGCACGATGCTGTGGTGAATTGTAGATGAACACTTATCATATTGAAATGTCAAAATGGTGAGATGCTTCATATTGAATCAGATAAATTAAATGGGTTGCCTATTGTGATATCAACTATGTCAGCACAGAAATATGTGAGAAAAGGTTGTAATGCTTACTTGCTTATGTATTGGATACTAAAGTGTCTGAGTCGAAGCTTGAATCAGTGCCAGTGGTTTGCGAATATCCTAATATGTTTCCAAAAGAGTTACAAGGATTACCGCCGATCAGAGAGGTCAAGTTTGCTATAGAAATTTTATCGAGAACATCACCAATATCGATAGCACCATACAGAATGGCTCCTATTGAGTTAAAAGAGTTGAAAGCACAGTTGCAAGAATTGACAGATAGAGGTTTTGCTCGACCCAGCTTTTCACCTTGGGGTGCACCAATTCTGTTCATTAAGAAAAAAGACGGATCGATGAGATTATGCATTGACTACGGTCAGCTCAAAAAAGTTACAATCAAGAATAAATATCCACTGTCTTCCATTAACGATTTGTTTGATCAGTTGAAAGGTGTGACAATATTCTCAAAGATTAATCTCCGTTTCAGTTACTATCACCTACGAGTGAAAGATTCAGATGTGCTGAAAACGAAATTCAGAACCAGGTACAGACATTATGAATTTCATATAATGCCATTTGGTTTGACTAATGCTCCTACAATATTTATGGATTTGATGAATATAATCTTCAGATCATATTTAAATAGATTTGTTGTGGTATTTGTTGATAATATTCTGATATATTCTCGAGATGAGACTGAACATCCCAAGCATCTAAGAATTGTTCTACAAACCTTGCGAGACAAACAACTGTTTGCTAAATTTAGAAAATGTGAGTTTTGGCTTCGGGAAGTTGGTTTTCTAGGACACATAGTATCGACTGAAGGCATCAGAGTTGATCTGAATAAAATTTTAGTGATTCTTAACTGGAAACTACTGAGAAACGTATCTGAAGTCAGAAGTTTTTTGGGATTAGTTAGTTATTACTGAAGATTTGTAAAAGGGGTTTCGATAATAGCAACACAAATGACACGACTATTATAGAAATATGTAAATTTTGAATGGTCTGATAAATGTCAACAAAGTTTTAACCAATTGAAAGCACTGTTGATCAAAGCACCGGCTCTAGTTCAGCTTGAATCGGGTAAGGAATTTGCGATTTTCAGTGATGCGTCATTGAACAATTTAGGTTGTGTTTATATGCAATAAGATAAAGTAATAGCTTATGCTTCCAGACAATTAAAGCCACATGAAAACAACTATCCGACACATGACTTAGAGTTGGCAGCTATTGTGTTTGTGTTGAAAATTTGGAAATGCCATTTGTTCGGTGAAAAATGTCATATATTTACCGATCACAATAGTTTAAAGTATTTGATATCACAGAAATATTTGAATCAAAGACAACATAGATAGCTTAAACTATTGAAAGATTATGAGTTAGTTATTGATTATCATCTGAGAAAAGCAAACATAGTTTCTGATGCTTTGAGTAGAAAATGCTTGTTTGTTTTACAAGCTATGAATACCTGACTTTCACTATCTGATGATGGCTCGATTTCAGCAGAGTTAAAAGCTAAACCAAGGTTTTTACAATAGATCTGTAAAGCTCAGAAATGTGATAGTGAGATGTTAGCTAAACGGGTACAGTGTGAGTCGACTTCTGATTTAGAATTTCAGATAGGACTTGATGGTTGTTTGTTATTCAGAGGTAGAGTTTGTGTACCGAAGAATCTAGAGCTTATACAAAAAAATTTGCACGAAGCTCATAGTGGAAGCTTGTCTGTTCATCCTGGGAGTAATAAAATGTATGATGATTTGAGACAAATGTACTAGTGGCCTAGAATGAAACGCGAGATTTCTACCTTTGTATCTAAATGTTTGATATGTCAGCAAGTTAAAGCTTAACATCAAGTACCTTCAGGACTGTTACAGCCAATGATGATACCAGAGTGGAAATGGGATAGAGTTACTATGGATTTCGTATTGGGGTTACCCCTATCACTGAAAAAGAAAGATGTCATTTGGGTTGTTACTGATCGTTTGACGAAGTCTGCACATTTTATTTCGATACGTGTAAATTTCTCACTTGACAGATTAGTTGAGTTATATGTTTCTGAGATTGTCAAATTACACAGAGCACCCATCTCTATTATTTTGGATAAAGATCCACGATTCACATCGTGATTCTAGAAAAAAGTTATAGGAAGCTCCACTACATTTCAATCCAAGAGAGTGATTCAAATTCTCAAAGATATGCTTCGTTGCTGTGTTTTAGAGTTCGAAGGTAATTGGAAGAAATATTTTTCGTTAGTCGAATTCACGTATAATAATAGTTTTCAATCAAGCATAAAGATGGCACCGTATGAGGCTCTGTATGGTCATAAATGTCGAACTTTATTATATTAGACTGAGCTCAGTGAGAAAAAGATACACGTGGTTGGCTTGATTCGCGAGATTGAAGAAAAAGTGAAAGTGATCCGAGATAGCTTAAAAGTAGCATTAGATCATCAAAAATCTTATGCAGATCTTAATGTAAAGATATAGAGTTTCAAGTCGGTGACAGGGTACTTTTGAAAGTTTCATCCTAGAAGAAATTTCTTCAGTTTAATCGTAAAGGAAAGCTGAATCCACGATTTATCGAGCCATATGAGATTACTGAGAGAATGGAATTTGGTGCGTCCCGATTAGCTTTACCGTCAGAACTTGAAAGAATCCACAATGCCTTCCACGTGTCTATGTTACAATGGTATCGATCTGACACTTTACATGTTATTTGTCCAACGGATGTAGAAATTCAGCCTAATATGACATACAATGAAGAACTTATCAGAATTCTAGCACGAGAGGTGAAAGAGTTGAGAAATAAAAACATAGCCTTAGTAAAAGTTCTCTGGTAGTGACACGGACTAGAAGAAGCTACTTGGGAACCCAAGAAAGCTATGCGAATGCAATATCTAAACCACTTTTTTGGTAAGATTTTCGGGGACAAAAATATCTTTAGGAGGAGAGTTGTAACAACCCATTTTCAATGAAATCAGAACAGTGGTTCTGGGACCACAAATTCGAAGTCAAAAAATTTATTTTATTATTCTTTTATGGTCTGCAATATGATAGAAATACCATATAAAAATGTAGCTAAGAAATTTTACTGTTTACATACTTAATTTGATAAAAAGGACTAAATTGCGTAAAGTGCAAAAGTTGTGTTTTAATAGCTAAAGGTATTAAATAGCTATAGAATTTTAAAGTGGAGGTCCTTATATAGTAATTAGCCATTAAGGTTGTTAGTGGATAAGTATGGTTTGTTATTATTGAAATTTTGATTAGTTTTTAAGGTTAAATTAGTAAATAGGTAATGAATGATAAATTAAATAAAACAAACTATTATCATCCATTATCATTATCTTCCACCAAAAGAAAAAAATTAGGGAAAACCTAGCCATGGAAGATTGAAATTTTAGCAAGCTTATTTTGCTCAGTTAGGTATGAATTTTTGTCCCGTTTTTTATGGTTTATATTTCTGGAATCCTTGTAGCTTAATCTAGCTAGCCCGAAGATTAATTTGCAAAACTGTTAAAGTAGAAAGGTTTTTCCATTGATGAACATGCTTGAATTTTGAAGTTTGATGATAGAAAATGAATGGTTGTTGTTAGATAAATAATTTTTGTAAAGAGATTTTTGGTAAATTTATTAATTAGATGCTAAATTGAAAAAGATGATAAATTTATGGTAAAATTTGTGAATTTTGTGAAATATATGGGCTGCTATTAATATGTATAAAAATCGACTAGGCTTGGGTAAGGATTAAATTGCATGAATTTCATTTTCCGAGCTTAAGGACTAAAATTACAAAAGAATTAAAAGTATAGGACAAAATGGTAATTTTTCCAAAATTCCATGTTGGATTAAATTGAATGAGAATTATATTGAAATAAGTTAAATTCATTCATATAGATCCTGTCAAACCTCATACAGAGTTAGATCGAGGTAAAGAGAAAATATCGGATTAGTCGCCTCCGTATCTACGTACACTCGTCGAGGGAAGTTCATGTAATTAAATTGTGTAATTATATGCTTTATTAGAATTACATGTATGTTATTTTCATTATCATCATATATGAATACCAATCGCATATCCGACGACATACGACGATTATCGAGCCCTGTTTGAACCTTAGGAATTCGTAGGATACAAATG